>CM057470.1:3452352-8252352 GCA_030035585.1 Dugong dugon | reverse complement strand
TTCAGGAGTAAAGGATGGGGGCAACTGGAGTTGAGCATTTAGGGGATAATTAGAAAGGTGTGAACAATCGGATCTGATGCTAACTTCTCCCACGTCAGAGTTAAAGGCAAAAACCATCTCCCTGGCTGCACCTGGGCTGTCTGGCTCTCTGGGAGCCGAGCTGACATCCTGTCATTATTGTCAAATCTTTATGACAACCCCACCAAGAGCAAGCACAGTATAGCATATGATTTGATTATTTTGTGATGGCCTTCAGATAATTTTATATACTATGGGTTGTCACAAAAAATCAAGCAATACTCATGGCTAGGTTAGGATCCATTGCTATGGAAACCGTTAGAATGAGAATCAGGAGACTGGGGTTTAGGGCCTCGCCCTCCCCCCGACCCCCAGTCTGACCCACCTGTCACTTGAGGTGAGTGGTCCAACTTTTCTGCGCCTGTCTCCCACGTTTTACACGACTGTTCTGTCCCAAGCATGCTGATCTCATTTAATCTTCACATGCCCAGTGAGGTAGATGGCATCAACTCATTTTATAGAAGTGAGAATTGAGGGAGGGAGAGATTGGGAAATTTACAATAGGTTACACAGCTGTCAAATCCCACTGTCACCCATAATGATACTCTGGATGGCCTTCCGTTATCCTGCCTCAGTTTGCCTGGATATGAAATGGGGAGAGGGATATCTACTTTTAGTTCTTGTTCCCAAGTTTGTTGTAAAAATGAGAATTCATCACTGTTGGTTCAGCGGTAGAATTCTCACCTTCCATGTGGGAGACCTGGGTTCAATTCCTAGCCAATGTACCTCATGTGCAGCCACCACCTGTCCGTCAGTGGAGGCTTGCCAGCTGCTAGGATTCTGAACAGGTTTCAGAGGAGCTTCCAGACTAAGAAGAACTAGGAAGAAAGGCCTGGCGATCTATGTCCAAAAATCAACCACTGAAAACCCTATGGATCACAACAGGCCAGTCCTCAACTGATCATGCCGATGGTGCAGGACCTGGCAGCATTTCGTTCCACTGTGCATGGGGTCACTGTGGGGGCTGACTCAACGGCAGCTAACAATATCAAAGGGCTTCCAGTCCCTGGGAAGCAAGGGCCCACTCTTAGCTTGATGCGGGTTGAGGCTAACTGCTGTGGCCCCTGGCTGGTGGCCTTTCTGATTGGTCGGTCCGTGGGTCACTCTGGTTGCCGACCACTTTGAGTATCACCCCTGCCTCTACACAGAGAGGCAAGAGCTGACTGAGTGGAAATGCAGCCGTGACTAAAAGTTAACTTCGCAACTTTCTGCCTTAACGTGAGAACTATTAGCGGCGGTGACACAGGGAGGATGAAAAAGTGCTGACAAATGAGGCTCGAAATTACCTCAGGGATGACACTGCTTGATTAAGCTAAGTATTCGCGGTGGCACTTCAGCTAGCAATTGCTCATTTATTTATCTTAGAAGAAGAACTGATTTTTGCACCTAAACACTTCTTCAGAAACTCCAGATGCTTTCCAGTTCAGACCAGTCTGGACACAGCTCCCCCTGGCACAGCCTTCTGTTACCTCAGAAAAAGCTCCTCACTTCCATTTTCTACCGCTCACTGCCCTCTCTCTGCCAGTGACCAGGCTGAGTTCCCTGGCCTCTCCGGTGTAACTTAATCGCCTACTCCCTTCACCGGGGCAGATTATCCAATAGGCAACGTAAACATCTGTAGTGAACAATTTCACATTGTTTCACCACATCAAAGACTGTGCTTCTAGGTATGGCTGGCATCTGTCCCTCTCCCAATCCCATAGCACCTTCCTACAGAATCAAAGCCTCTTTTCAAATTTACAATCCCTGACAAGGGCAGACGACCCAGTAAGCAAGGTAAGCACGGGCTTACTTGTGCTTATTTACTAATCAGGAGTGAACAATTTGACATGGGTCTCACCACATCTTTGTGAAATTGTTCACTACAGATAATCTGGTAAGCAAGGTAGGCACTGTGCTGACCTTGCCTACTGGATAATCTGCCCCTGCCCTTCACAGAAACACGCCCTCCTCAGAGTTCCAGGGAGGTCACTGCTGAGGTAGCTCAACGAGGGCACGACTCCTTCTCTTGGAAGACCTTGGGTTCCCTTGAGGAGTATCCTGGGAAAGGGACCGAGTTGAGGTGGAGTAAAATGGGGCCAGGAAAGGGCAGTTCAGAGCAAACTACTTCTGGAAGCCTGATCAGAGTTCACATGGGCATTTCTATTCAATTCCCCAGTTAATGAGGCTATTTCCTTACCCTTGATCCTGAACAATGAAAATACCAGCCGCCATGACTGAGAACCGACCTTGGGCCAGTCTCTCCAAAAAGCTTTAGATGCATCACCCCACTTCCTCGTGAAGGAACAACGTTTCCTCCATCCAGAGCCTGAAAGCACACTTTTGGCTTCCGCTCTGCCTCTACTGATCTCTGCTGGGGTTCCAGCATCTAGTTGCTGAAGGGCTCTTACAGACCACGTGGCCTCATTTCACAGCCAGTGACTGGCTCATGGCAGAGCTGGGATTAGAGCTCAGGCCATCAGACTTGCCTGTTGAGGAATTCTGTCCAACCCCACCACAGAGGGATGCAGAGGGAAGCTCTGCTGTGGCACCAGCCAACTGGTGAACTGGCACCTGAGGAGCAGAAGCATTCATTCATTTATCCAGTCATTTATTTGTTCATCCATCTGTTGGTTTATTTGTTTATCTCATGTGTAGCCACTACCTGTTCCATCAGTGGAGGCCCTCGTGTTGCTATGATGCTGAACAGGTTTCAGCAGAGTGCCCAAACTAAGGAGGACTAGGAAGAAAGGCCTGGAAATCTACTTCCAAAGATTAGACAATGAAAACGCTATGGATCACAATGGTCTGATCCACAGGTGAACCATGGGGATGGTGCAGGACCAGGCAACGTTTTAGTCCACCGTGCCTGGTGCAGGCCATGAGTTGGGGGGACCAATTAAACAGCCACTAACAAAAACAACAACAACTAAGTGCCAGGCACCAGAAGACATGGGGGATACAGTCTGCAGAACAAATCAGACTTGGCCACACCCAGGAGCATTCACAGGTGAAATGACCCACCCTCTGCTCAGCCTGATCGGCTGTAAGCTAAGACTGGGTCAGGTCAGGATTGCCTGGAGGGGAAAAGATAGGATGCATCTCCAATGTTTGTTGAATAAATGAATGAATGAACATATAAATGGCAACAGAGAAGTATCTAGAGAAGCACAAGAGCCAATAAGATCTGAGAGGAAGCACATTTAGGGGCCTGCCTACAAAAGAGGTCCCCTGAGGTCTGTGCCCTGAATGACCGGCACAAGGACTACACTGTCTTTGGCAGTGCCAGCCCCCTGCCCCCTTTTTGAAATGGGCTTCAATTTCCAGGCATTTGGTTTTCTTGCCACCTGAGGGCTGATTCCCTTCCCATCGACCACCCCACTGGGAGCCTGGCATGATCCGTCATCTGCCCTGCTCTGCATCTCTTCAACGCAACTCCAGGTTCACCGAGGGGGCCATTTATTTCCTCCCTGGAAACGTCTGGGTTGTCAGAGTTAGCAGCGAGTTACGAAGTTCCTCTCGGGCCATATTTCAACCTGGGCTGCTCCTGAGCAGGTGTCCACACAGCTGCTACAAGAGTTCTGGTCACCTGTGCTGGGAGAAACGAGGGTGCTGGGGAGGAACCCCAAAACAGGGGGTTTCTTCCTGAGTCCAGGAGTCCCTGGGTGGTGCAAACTATCAAGCTCTGGGCTACCAACCAAAAAACTGGCAGTTCGAACTCACCCAGAGGCTCTTGGGAAGAGAAACCTGGCGATCTGCTTCTGAAAGGCTGCAGCCATGAAAACCCCATGAAGCACATTCTACTCTGCACACTTGGGGTCCCCATGAGTCAGAATCAATGATGGCAACTGGTTTGGTGTTTTTCATTTTTTCCTGAGTCCAGTGGACACGCTGAGTTTTGCTAAGTGCCCAGGAAGCAAGCGGCCTTTGACAGATCCTCTTCTCTTGGAGATCTGGAGCATCACTGGAGCACCTGCCCATCCTTCCCTGTTGCCTGGGGCAGAAAATGTCTCTCCTACCTGGGCCTCTTCATTATAGCTAGAATCGACTCCACGGCAACAGGTCTGGCAAGAGGTACCTGGGCCTCTTTGGGAAAGAAGCTTCCCAGAGGACAAGCCTTTTATCCTTGGAGGCCTGCATTGAGTCTGGTCCCGTTTGCCAAGTCTGCAGTCGGCAATCCAAGGCAAGGCCATTGCTGCCTCCTCCTTCCTCACCCTCTTTAGACCCTCTCTCTCTCTCATTAAGACCAACCTGCAAAAATCACTAAGTGCCTTCCAACCCCTGCAAGAGGCAGATACATAATGACAGAGCGACTTGGTGCAGTGGTAACAAATTGTCCGTATTACAGCACTTTACATCTTGATATCCATTCTCCTCAACTGCCTTATCTGTAAACCGACTGAATTCACACTGGGATGCTAAGAAAATATCTGTCATATAATAGATGGGGTCTCCCGGAAAATGAACATTTACAAATGGCTGTAGCATTTACTTAAAATGTCATGCCAATTGCTTGCTGTTGTCTTTATACAATGAGATTGATTCTACTGCTCCTTCGAGTCCTCAGCCTTGATGGGTAGTTTTTAATGCAGCGGGGAGAGGCTTTTTGTGTTTAATCTATAAATACAGCATGCACCGGCACGGGCTCTTTAAGGTGCAGCCTTGGAGCAGCCCAAGCCTCTTTTTTCTATGACACCCCTCTCCTCTCCACCTCCTGCCTTGAGGAGAAGTTGGGTTTGGGCAGGGTCTGAGCTGATCCTATTCATGTATTCAAATATATGCAGATATATGCATCTTGTTTAACAAGTTAATTCATTTGCCAGGCCAGGCAGTTAGGGGTTTTCACAGTGTAATACCCACACTTGATTCTCCCCTCCACACCCGATTCCCCCCTGGGGCTTGGCTTGCACAGAGTTGGTAGAGCTGGAGTCTAGTGTGGGACTGGGGTTGGGAAAACTTGCCTCTTGGAGAAAATGGCAGCCAGATGTGACCAAGGGCTCTGGCCAGCCTTCCCAGGTGTCCTGGAAGCCATGGGAAGCCAGCCCACTTGGTGGACCTTTCTTAGGAAGTGCAGCTCTCCCCCATCCCTCCAACGTGGCCATGTTTTCCTCCCTTCCCTCCTGAGCCAAACCAGTTGCCATTGAGTCAATTTCAGTTCATAGCCACCCTATGTGTATAAGAGTAGAACTGTGCTGCATATGGTTCTCAGTGGCTGCTTTTTCAGATGTAGATCACCAGACCTTTCTTCTGAGGTGCCTTTGGGTAGAGTTGAACCTCCATCATTTTGATTCCAAAAACCCGTTGCCGTCAAGTTGATTCCAACTCATAGCGACCCCATAGGACAGAGTAGAACTGCCCCACAGGGTTTCCAAGGCTGTCAATCTTTTATGAAAACAGACTGCCACATCCTTCTCCCGTGGAGTGGCTGATGGGTTCAAACTGCCAACTTTTTGGTTAGCAGCTGAGTGCTTTAACCACTGTGCCATCAGGGCTCCTATAGATAGATATATGTATAATAAATTTTATGTACAGATGCTGTCAAATGGTTCCGATTCATAGCAAACCTATACACACCATAACAAAACACTGCCCAGTCCTGCACCATCCTCACAATCGTTATGTTTGAGCTCACTGTTGTAGCCCCTGAGTCAATCCATCTCATTGAGGATCTTCTACTTTTTCGCTGACCCTCGACTTTACCAAGCATGATGTCCTTCTCCAGGGACTGATCCCTCCTGATAACATGTCCAAAGTGCATAACATGAAGTCTCACCATCCTCACTTCTAAGGAGCATTCTGGCTGTACTTCTTCCAAGACAGATTTGTTCATTCTTCTGGCAGTCCATGGGATATTCAATATTCTTCACCAACACCATAACTCAAAGGCATCAGTTCTTCTTCGATCTTTCTTATTCCTTGTCTTGCTTTCCCATGCATATGAGGCGACTGAAAACACCATGGCTTGGATCAGGCGCACCTTAGTCCTCAAAGCAACATCTTTGCTTTTTAACACTTTAAAGAGGTCTTTTGCAGCAGATTTGCCCAAGGCAACACACATCCTTTGATTTCTTGGCTGCTGCTTCTACAGTTGTTGATTGTGGATCCAAGTAAAATGAAATCTTTGACAACTTCAATCTTTTCTTTGTTTATCCTAATGTTACTTACTAGTCCAGTTGTGAGGATTTTTGTTGTTTTTTTTGTGTTGAGGTGTAATCCATACCGAAGGCTGTGGTCTTTCAGCTTCATCAGTAAGTCCTTCAAGTCCTCTTCACTTTCAGCAAGGAAGGTTGTGTCGTCTGCATATTGCAGGTTGTTAATGAGTCTTCCACCAATCCTGATGCCATGTTCTTCTTTATATAGTCCAGCTTCTTGGATTATTTGCTCAGCATACAGATTGAATAATATGGTGAAAGGATACAACCCTGATGAACACATTTCCTGATTTTAAACCACACAGTTTCCCCTTGTTCTGTTCAAATAACTGCCTCTTGGTCTATGCACAGGTTCCTCATGACCACAATTAAGTGTTTTGGAATTCCCACTCTTCTCAATGTTATCCATAATTTGTTACGATCCACACAGTCGAATGTCTTTGTATAGTCAATAAAACACAGGTAAGCATCTTTCTGGTTTTCTCTGCTTTCAGCCAAGATCCATTTGACATCAGCGATGATATCCCTCATTCCACATCCTCTTCTGAATCCAGCTTGAATTTCTGGCAGTTTCCTGTTGATGTACTGCTGTGACCATTTTAAAATTATCTTTAGCATAATTTTACTTGCCTGTGATATTAATGATATTATTCAATAATTTCCACATTCTGTTGGATCACCTTTCTTTGGAATGAGCACAAATACGGATTTCTTGCAGTCGGTTGGCCAGGTAACTGTCTTCCAAATTTCTTGGGATAGACAAGTAACTGTGTCCGTCTTGCATCTGTTTGTTGAGATATCTCGACTGGTATTCCGTTAATTCCTGGAGTCTTGTTTTTTGCCAGTACCTTCAGTGCAGCTTGGGCTTCTTCCTTCAATACCATCGGTTCTTGATCATATGCTACCTCCTGAAATGACTGAACGTTGATCAAATCGTGTTGGTACAGCTACTCTGTGTATTCCTTCCATCTTCTTTTGATGCTTCCTGCATCATCCAATATTCTTCCCATAGAATCCTTCAATATTGCAACTCGAGGCTTGAATTTTTTCTTCAGTTCTTTCAGCTTGAAAAACGCCAAGCGTGTTCTTCGCTTCGGTTTTCCAACTCCAGGTCTTTGCACATGTCATTATAATTCTTTTCTTTGTCTTCTCAGCCACCCTTTGAAATCTTCTGTTCAGCTTTTTTGCTTCATCATTTCTTCCAATTGCTCTAGCTACTCTATGTTCAAGAGCAAGTTTCAGAATCTCTTCTGACATCCATTTTGGTGTTTTCTTTCTTTCCTGTCTTTTTAATGACCTTTGCTTTCTTCATTTTTGATGTCCTTGATGTAAACTCATAACTTGTCTGGTCTTCAGTCATTAGTGTTCAGTGCATCAAATCTATTCTTGAGATGGTAAATGAATAGCTTCTGTTATAAGGATCAGCACAAAGCTGGTTCCTATGATGCAGAGGTTAGAGATGTCCCAAATGTCCAACTTTTCCAAGCTGCTTGTACCACTCCATCATCTCTAACATCAACCACTCCCTCTCCCCTCAGTACTCTCCCTCCCGTCTTTGGGTTTCCTAATTCACTGCAGTGTTTCACAGAACTCAGGAACCGTATATAGGAAATGGCTCATGCAGCTGTGGAGGCTGCTGCATTTGGACCCAAATTCCTGGGTCAGGCATAGGCTTCTCCTGACTCATGTGACTGTGGGAGCTGACAAACCCAATCTGGCAGTTCAGACCACAGGCTGCTGGCTCACAAGGCTGCAGAAGCTGGTGAATCAGGTCGCATGATAGGCCGCTGGCCCAAGGGGCTGTGGAGGCCAGTGAATCCCAGAATCGGCAGGTCAGACAGCAGGCCTCTGGGGAGGTCAACTGATCACGAATTGGACGTGGGATCCAGATGCAGAGAGAGACAGAGCCTCACCAGGACACTCGCGTATATGTCAGAAACGGCCACACCCCAGGGAAGGGTGTAACTTTAGCAAGGGTGTGGCTTTAGTCACACCCTCCTACAAGGCTGGAACCCAAGACACACCTTATACCAGTCCTGCCTAATCAACATGCAGAGGTCAGGATCCACAACACATAAAATGGAGGACAACCACACAATACTGGGAATCATGGCCCAGCCAAGTTGACACATAACCCCAACCATCACAGTTTCCATATACCTTATTTGCATAGTCCCACTCAATCGTTGTGTGTAAGTCACAAAGACCATGGCTAGAAGGGCTATATTAAGTAATTCATTGCACCGCAGATGGTCTCTAAATTCAGGTGGGATATACTCAAGGTCATACTTTGGCTCATGTAGACTTGTTCTAATTTTCTTCAGCTTCAACTTGAACTTGCATATGAGCAACTGCTGATCGGTTCTGCAGTCAGCCCCTGGCCTTGTTCTGACGGGTGATATTGAGCTTCTCGGCCTTCTCTTTCCACAGATGTAGTTGATTTGGTTCTTGTGTATTCCATCTGGCCAGGTCCATGAGTACAGTCACCGTTTATGTCATTGAAAAAAAAGTATTTGCGATGAAGAAGTCATTGGTCTTGCAAAATTCTATCGTGCGATCTCCAGCATCATTTCTATCACCAAGGCCATATTTTCCAACTACTGATCCTTCTTCTTGGTTTACAACTTTCGCATTTCAATCACCAGTAATTATCAATGCATCTTGGTTGCATGTTTGATCAGTTTCAGTTGGTAAAAATCTTCAGTTTTTTCATCTTTGGCATTTGTGATATGTGTGTAAATTTGAATAATAATCAAATTAACTGGTCTTCCCTTTAGGCATATAGATATTATCCCATCACTGACAGAGTTGTACTTCAGGATAGATCTTGAAATGTTCTTTTTGACGATGAACGTGACACCATTCCTCTTCAATTTTTCGTTCCCAGTATAGTAGACCATATGATTATCTGATTCAAAATGGCCAACAAGAGTCCATTTCAGCTCACTAATGCCTAGGATATCAATCTTTATGTGTTCCATTTCATTTTTGACAACTTCTAATTTTCTTAGATTCATACTTCATACATTCCACAATCTGATTATTAATGGATATTTGCAGCTGTTCCTTCTTATTTTGAGTTGTGCCACATCAGCAAATGAAGGTCCCAAAAGCTTTACTCCATCCGTGTCATTCAACTCTACTTTGAGGAGGCAGCTATTCCCCAGTTGTATTTTGAGTGCCTTCCGACCTTAGGGGCTCCTTTTCCAGTGCTATATCAAACAATGTTCCACTGCTATTCTTAAGGTTTTCACTGGCCAGTTTTTTTTTTTTTTTTAGAAGTAAACCACCAGGCCCTTCTTCCTAGTCTTAGTCTGGAAGCTCCACTGAAACCTGCCCACCAGTATTGAAATACCAGTGGCATAACTTCCAGCATCACAGCAACATGCAACAACCAAGGTACAACAAACTGATAGACAAGTGGTGGATAGATACAGACATCGATATGAGTCTGGGTATGGGAATGGATACAGATGTAGACATAGACATATTCATAGGTATAGGTATGGATATGGATATACATACAGATACAGATATAGACACACGCAGATTGATTTACTTAGAGAATTGACTCATGTGATTGTGGAGGCTGGCAAGTCCAAAATCCATGGGTCAGGTGGCAGGCTGGAGACTCCTGCCAGCTTGGATCCCACATCTGTAGGTCAAGCAGTGGAAAGAGTGCAGAGTGGAAAGAGATAGTTCTGCCATAATATCTGTTTGTAGTCTAGAGGCAGAACACACCCTAAGGAAACTCCCTTTTCAACGGATTGATTACATTACAGTAGATTACATTAGAGATGGTCATTACATTATATTACGGAACAGCAACTATGCTAATGTTTGGCCAAACCACTGGGAACCATAGCTTAGCCAAAATGACACATAAAAATTAAACACCGGAATGTGAGAACAGTTTCTTTAACCAGTCTGCCTTTGGGGTTACCACGTGGGAAATTTTACAGGTGGGGAAACCGAGGCAATGGTCAACCCAAGTCTCTTGACTTGGGGATCACCCTCACTCTTAGTAGGATGCATGTCATTGAGCCAGCCCCTTCCCTGGGCAATGATGGCCCCTCAGACAATAGATGCTAGACAGGTGTGGTTACCAGTGTTGTGAAAAATGATTAGACAGAATCTAGATAATGATTAAGATTAATCATCTGCAAATGACTCTCAGCAGGACAAGAAAATAATAAGAAAGCCAATGTGTTCAGAGCTATTAATTATTAGATGCAGGACCTAGCATATCATTAATGTTCAATAAATGAATGAAGGAAGGAATGTCCCTATCTCCGTGGAGCCATGGGCCTCTCCCTTGTTCTTTGTACCATGTACTGAAACCCTCATGATCAGATTCAGAGACTACATGCAAAACAGTCGATAAATCAACTCGTAAAAGCCAAGAGCCGAATGAGACCTAAGAGTTCACTTTGTCCAACCTGCTCATTTTGCAGATAGAGAAACTGAGGGCTGGAGACAAGCTGTGATGTGTCCAGCGTCACACAGAGAATTGGTGCTGGAGTAAGAACTAGAAGAAAGAGCTGGAGATTCTTTTGCACTGGTCAAGCGTTGAAAATGTAAGTGCTCTCTTCTAAGAAAAGCAGCTACAGGCACTGTCTTGAAAAATCCACTCCCACACCTTGCAGCAGGGGACTCAGTTACCTTGGCAACCGTTGACTAGCAGGGGAGACTGCAATCTAGCCAAAGGTAATTATGGGCAAATCAGACACGAGGGACGCCAGCCAGGGTGCTCCATACTGGATGCTGATTGTATCAGCTATCTGTTACTGCATAACATATTGCCCCAAAACTTAGTGGATTGAAACAATAATCATTTTATTATCTCTCCTGGTTTCTGTGGGCCAAGAATTTGGACAGGCCACACTGCGAACTTATGCCCGCTCTATGATATCTAGGGCCTTGGTTAGAAAGACTAGAAGACTGTGGGTAACTCAACAGTTTGAAGCTGGAATCATCTGGAGATGTCTTCACTCACACATCTGGTAGTTGAAGGTGGTTGTCACCTGAGACCTCAGCTGAGCTTTCAGCTAGAATATCTACATACAATCTCTCAGCATGGGCTACTCTGGCTTCCTTACACCATGGCAGGTGGGTTCCAAGAGCAAGTGTCTCTTGGAAGTCATTTAGCGTCACCTCCACCACAATCTGTTGGTCAAGGCAGTCACAGAGGTCCTCCCAGGTTCAAGGGGGTGTGGGATGTCAAGGTCACATTGTAAGAAGAGCCTGTGGGATGAGAAATATTATTGGGGCCATCTTTGGAAAATACAATCTGTGCCTAAGCGGCGCCTAAACTGTCTAACCAAATTCATTTGTTTAAAAAAAAATAAGGTGGTGCAAATGGTTTGCGTTCAACTGCTAACCTAAAGGGTGGAGATTCAAAGCCACCCCAGCTGTACCACAGAAGAAAATGCCTAGCGATCTGCTTCCATTAAGATTACAGCCAAGTGGACTGGGCAGCCCCATAAAACAAAATGGGACTAATGAGGCACAGCAGTCCAGGGACAAGGACTAGAAGGCAGAAGGAGACAGGAAAGCTGGTGATAGGGAACCCAAGGTTGAGTAAGGACAGTGATGACGTGCAGTGGGGTTGTTAACCATTGTCATAGGGCAACACGTATACTAACTGTTTAATGAGAAACTATTTTGTTCTGTAAACCTTCATCTAAAGTGAGAATAGCAGCACAACTGGAAGAGCGCAGTCGATGTCACTGAACTGTGCATGTAGAAATCTTTGAATTGGTCTTTGGCTATGTATATTTTCACCAAAATAAAAAAAAAAGGTCGAGAAGGGAGAGGGTTGACATGTCATGGGGTTGTTAACCAATGTCATAAAACAATATGTGTACTACTGTTTAATGAGAAACTATTTGTTCTGTAAACCTTCACCTGAAGTATAATAAAAAATAAAAGATTACAGCCAAGAAAACCCTGTGGAGCACAGTTCTACTCTATAACCCATGGGGCCATGAGTAGGAATCAACTCAACAGCAACTAACAACAATACATGTGCTGAGCACCTGTTATGTGCCAGGCCCCGTGCTAGGGGCTCTCCTGCCTCCTGTCTTGGGAAGTTTGAAGAAAAGTGCACAGCCGCTGCAGAGGCACTCAAGGGAGACACAGACAGAAGCAAGCTGACCATGCCTGGCCACTGGTTTTTCCCTAGAAGCAGGAGCCTCTCTGTACAGACATGTGTGTCCATCTTTACCCTCATCCCCAGCAAGGGCAGAGTGAAGGTCACCCGGCATTGCCACAACCACCTGGGCTCTGGCTGAGCCTGTGCTTCCCAGCTGGCATGTGTAGCTCCTGAGTTTGCAGGAGGAAGAGGAATTCTAGGTACACAGCCTCCCATGGAGCAGGGTCACGGGATCCCCACTCACCCCTCCTGCACAGTCCAAACACCACTACTCATCTTCCCCCCTCACCTCCCAAACAAGGCGTCCCTGCTGCTCCTGCTCTGCACACAGAAGCTGTACTAAGACTCTCCTGCCCCTGCCCTCCTCAGCCCTTTCCACAACTGGCTGAAGGCTCAAAGGAGCACCTGGCTTTGCTTCTCCTCTCCTACTCTAAGATGTCTGATTGGAAATAGTCTTTATTTAATGCATCCCTGTTAACTCTGGAAGGGCTCTCAGGGGCCATCTGATGCTTGAATACACCTTGTGACGGGTAGTTCACTCCTACACATTTCATTTGCCAACAGCTGTAACCCTCAGGAAGTTCTGCAATCTCATTCCAAACAACATAAACTCATCTCTCGATCCTACTGTGACAAGAGTGCCTCCCTCACCTCACCAGAATAATTGCGGCTGCAGGGATCTCCCTCCACAGGGCTGGCACTTGTGTTTATGTACAAATGGGGACCTTTTACAGAGTTAATTGTGGTGGCAGATGACAGTGGCAACTTCCCAGAGACAGATGGGGATGGCCTTGATGAAACTAATGTGTGAACCCCTGAAGAGGGAAGGGGGCCTGACAGCAAAGGGGTGGAGCCCAGCTGATGGACTAGAAAAGGGGGAGGTTGTCAAGACCCAGGAGGAGCCTTTTAGACAACGGTGGCTTCAGACCAGAAAAAGAGGTCATGGGGAAGCCTGATAATGTGTTTCAGGGCAGACTAGATGAGAGGAAAGGCTAGGAGAAAGGGCAGGAGGAAGTAAATGCAAACTGATCAGCATTCCTGGGGTGGACAAGGCCAGGAGGGCTCCAGGGTGGTTAATGAGGAAGACACTGCTTGGGCTGCTGGTTCAAGCAGAAGCTTGAGGTTCATGGACCTGGGGTCAAAACAGAGGGGGATCTGCTTCTGCAGAAACCTTGGGGGTAATGGATAAAAGTCAGAGTTGGACCAGAGAGTAGAAAGTAAGGGTGATGTCGCAACACAAACCATAACACTCTTTCACTCAGTCATCCATTCATTCCTTCATTCGCTCACTCATTCATTCATTCAACAATCACATTGCCGTCAAGTGGATTCCAACTCGTGAAGACCCCATGAGTTACAAAGTAGAACTGCTCCATAGGGTTTTCTTGGCTACAGTGTTTATGGAAGAAGATTGCCAGGCCTTTCCTGCACAGTGCCGTTGGGTGGGTTTGAACTGCCAACCGTTAGGTTAACAGCCAATCACAAACCATTTTCGCTGCCTAAGGACCGTCCATTCTCCAGTAGGACTCTGTAAACATTGGAAATATTTCTGTTTATCTTGATTACAGCCTTCTCAGCCCTGACCTACTTCCTGCGTGCATTGTGGGCACATTATAACCTCCTTCCCTTGGGCATCAAGGTCAGAATTCCGTAGAGGCCAAGGGCATCTTAGGTGCAGCCACCAAGTCACAAGTGCAAGGAGCCAGGGAGAGACTCCTTTTCCCTGTGCATAAGGGCAGGGGCTGGGGGGTGCTGAAAACATGCCTTTGATATATCTGATCAATGTGAGAAAATTTTTCTCTTATTTTTAAATTGCTCTTGGCTGTGAGGACACCTGCACCCCACCTGTCCCTTCACAGTCGGTCTGCTTTTGGCTCCTAGCCAAAGGAAGGCGGATTTATTGCCAGCACCCATAACCAGGCCGGGGCCACCGCCTCTGACCTCACAAGAACAAGGGAGAAGCAGCCTGCCCACCTCTCCCTCCCATCCTGGCCTTGGCAGGGACTGTGGCTGCTGAGAAGCCCCCTGAGAGAAAGACGACCGCCATGGGACCAGGACCCAGCAGTGCAGAAGGAGGCCCCACTGCTCAGAGAGAACAAGAAGCCGGTCACGGGCAACCCTGGCAAGCTTGGCGGTGACTGGGGGCCCTTCCTCTCCTCACTGCCTGTCTTAGTCATCTAGTGCTGCCGTAACAGAAATACCACAAGCAGATGGCTTTAACAAACAGAAATTTATTCTCTCACAGTCTAGGAGGCTAGAAGTCCGAATTCACGGTGCCAGCTCCAGGGGAAGGCTTTGTCACTCTGTCAGTGCTGAGGGAAGGTCCTTGTCATCAATCTTTCATTGGGTCTAGGAACTTCTCAGCGCCAGGACCCTGAGTCCAAAGGACGAGCTCTTCTCCTAGCGCTTCTTTCTTGGTGGTAAGAAGTCCATCTCCCTCTGCTCGCTTCTCCCTCCTTTTTTTTGTTCCACACAAACAATACAGCCATCCCTGGGGTGGGAGCTGCCCCAGCCCAGCAGGGCTCCCCAGACTCAGCACCACAGACAGTCCCCCAGTGCACCTTTCTCATCAGCCAGGGATGCAGAAGCTGGGTGCTGCCTGTGTCTTTAGATGGTTTCAAAGACACTGGATGGCTCTGAGCTAGCCTGGTGGGTACTGGGGTCAGCTCCTCCAGCCTCCCTCTAAGTGGCCAGAAGGGCCCACCAGAGCCACCTACGTGGACATTAACACCTTCCTTCCCAAGTGTTCCTTCCCAGGGCTGCATTCTCCGAGTTCCAGCTTGCGGCTGTGACCTGGGGTGGCGAGGGCTGGTGGCTCCCACAGAACTCCAGAAACTCCGGTCTTCTTATCTGAAGCTCCCCCACACCCTGCTCTAATCTCCACTGGAGACTTCAATTCCAGGAGATCCTGGACCAAAGGAAGTGAGTGAGGGAGACAGAAGCATGGCAGGAAAACCACCAGGGTGAAAACCTTCCTAATCATCATAAGATGGAAACTTGAAAAGGGTTAAAAAGGAACGAGTCCAAGTGCCCCAGTGAGGCAGTGGCTGCTCGGTGGTAGAATTCTCACCTTCCATGTGGGAGACCCTGGTTCGATTCCCAGCCAACGCACCTCATGCACAGCCACCACCCATTTCTCAGTGGAGGCTTGTGTGTTGCTATGATGCTGAACAGTTTTCAGCAGAGCGTCCAGACTAAGATGGACTAGGAAGAAAGGCCTGATAATCTACGGCTGAAAATCAGCCCAGGAAAACCCCATGGATCTCAATGGTTTGATCTGCACCAGTCATGGGGATGGCACCAGACCAGGCAGCGTTTCATTGCATTGCGCGTGGGGTTGCTGTGAGTCGGGAGCTGATTGGATGCAAGTTAACAACAACGACCAAGCGGTATGCTCTGTGAACTGTTTCACGGATTTGGATGCAGGATTTGGCAAAACTCAGATTGGCTCTGACATCTCGAGACCAAGGAGAAGAGTGGAAGGAGGGGTGACGGACCCTGGGCAGGATCAAAGCGGCAGGAAGACATCACCTCCAGGCCGAGCGTGAAGAAGCGTCCGGGCCCTGGGACACGACTGGGGGTGGGTGACTGAGGTGACTAGGGGAGGTCCTAGAACACCCTTTCGTGAAGAGTCATAGGTTGCAAGGACCTCACTCCAATCTCTTTCCTTTGAACTAGCGGGAGGCGGATCGTAGGACTCTGAGTCTCAAGCCACCCCGTGGAGCCCACCTTGCCTGGCCTCCATACAGGACTCAGGAGTCCAAGCGAGCAGCCCGTCCCCCTGCAGCCTGATCAGGAAGGAAGGCAAGCTCTGGACATCAGGGAGGAGGATGATGCATGTGCTGGCACGGCAGATGAGGACAGAGAAAGCTTGAGAGTCTCTGAAGATGATATTACTCAGCAGCCGTATGCTTTTCACCTGGAACTTATTGGAAAACCTTGCTAAGGGAATCAGCTGCCTCCGGGCTCCGACTCTCAGCTCCCATCCAATTGATGTGAAGGCCCTTTAAAGTATTACCTCTCAACACCATAACCATAGTATGTTCCTGCCGGGATAAGCCCTCCACAAATTAATACCTGGGGCGGATCCTGAAACACAATTCTTCCTGACCACAATAATTCCAGGCAGCCCCTCTATCTGTGCTGACAGATGCGATAAATCTTCCATCATTGCAATTCACGCGTTGTTTTTTTCCTGCAGTACCCGAAATGGTCCAGACAATAAACTCTACCTCCTTTTATGATTATCAGTGGGCTTACAGGATGTCCGAGCTGCCTGAACTACCAGTGACAAGCCAAGGTCCCCTGAGCCTTCCTCAGGGAGCCCTCCGACAGGGCACGAGCAGCTATCTTTATCCCCTAGGCCCGCAAGCCCCATCTTGAGACCAGAGTCAGGGACTGGTGTCAGGGAGAGACGAAGGTGAGAGGCTCCTTATCTCTGAGCAGCTGAGGATGGTGGGGCAGGAGGAGGGAGGGGCACTCAGCCCTTGGGAATGAAGGGAGAAAACCCAAAAACCAAACCCATTGCTGTCTAGTCAATCCCGACTCATAGTAATCCTATAGGACAGAGTAGAACTGCTCCACAGGGTTTCCAAGGCTGTAATCTTTACAGAAGCAGACTGCTACAGCTTTCTGCAGCACAGTGGCTGGTGGAGTCGAACCGCTGACCTTTTGGTTAGCAGCCGAGCACTTAACCACTGCACCACGAAGGCTCCTTAAATGAAGGGAGAGGCTCGGGCGTTTCACCTGGGACACTGATACAACCTGCCTGCTCCAGCCATGGCCAAGGTGACACAGGTAGAGACAGGGACTCAGCTGAGGTCCTCAGCATGGGGAGCCTGCACTGGAGCCACATTCTACTTGCCAATGAGCCCTGCACAGAAAGCCCCATCTGGGTCCCAGCCCCCTGGGCCTCTGTTTCTTCATCTGTAAAATGGGATTCCTTACCTGGTCCTGCTATTCCACAGAGCTGCTGGAGGCCAAGGAAGCATGCTGCAAAATGGCAGAAAACCATAGATATGCCGGGCACTGAGCCTGTGGTTGCTGTTCACTGCCAGGGAGTCAATTTCGACTCACACTGACCCTGTGCGACAGAGCAGAACTGCCCCATAGGGTTTTCTAGGCTGTAAACTTTACGGGAGCAGATCACCAGGTCTTTCTCCTGAGGAGCCGCTGGGTGGGTTTGAACCGCTGATCTTTCTGTTAGCAGCCACTCACTTAACCATTGCGCCACCAGAGCTCCTTGAGGCTGCGCTCAGGTCCCCAAAACTCCCCTGGGGCAGTTTGGACAAAAAACATCTGGATGTCAGCATGCGGACCCTGCAGGATTTGGTGCGTGGGGCACGGGGGGTGACTCTGCGTGAAGTCCTCCCAACAGGGCCCACCTCCTGTGACCTGCAGGTCCCCAGAGCAGCACTCCCACCAGGTGACACCCTCGACTGTCCCACGGCTAGAACTGCCCAGAGGCCAGGCACGGCTTCTCTCTCAACTGCTCCTCCGAGGCTGGGGAGACCACATTCCAGCTGTCCGTCGGCGTAAATGCAGCTGAGCCCTCCTCACCTTCGCCCCCTGTTCTTAAAGATGTTGCCCCTCCCCTTCTCCCCCCAGCTCCCCACACCTTCCAGCACCTTCTAGTCAACACCGGAAGGATGACTCCACTCCGGACTGCTCCTCCAGGGCCTTTTTACCCACGGAGGAGAGTCTCAGCTGTCACCCTATAGAAGCCTATTCCCGAACTGCACAGTTTAAATTATACATTAGTTTTTAAAGCAGCATTTGAAACTGGCAAGGAGACAGATTTTATCGGTGGTGAACGCCCACTGAAGGCTGCTAAATTTCTTCTTGGGTTCATGTGAAGGGTAATAACTCTCTCCTCCCTCCTTTATCAAGAGTCATGGTGCTTGTCTCGGTCTGCACATGGTGAGCGGGATAACAAGCACACCGTGCCCCAGGCCACGGAGCTCGCCAGGTTTCCTCCTCCCCATAGGTCTCGAGCCCGCCCACCTGCTCCCTCTCTGCCATGGCAACTGCCAGTAGGACCAAAGAGGACCCCAGAGTGACCCCCAACTCTGCAGTGCCCATGTGCAGACAGGTGACTCGGTCATTCTGCCCAGGGACATGGAGACATTTGCTCCACATGGCTGGGCCTCCTGTTTAATTACTGGACAGAGACACTCTTGTTGCCTGCCCTGTCAGTAAATGGTTTCGAAAGTCTCAGCGGCAGGCTCTCCCAGAGGGTCAGGCAGTTCCCCCAAGGCTTGTCTTCTGAAGAGAGGAGGCCAGGCTGCTTTACAGGATAACTTGGGGAAAACCTACCTAGTGAACACATATCCTTCCCAATCCCCTCCCACACTGCCTCACTGGCACGTGACTTTGATGTACTAACCCCCCCCTCCAAATCTTGCCTGACCTTGGTGACTTCCATGTCCTTCCCCATATTTGGACACAGGGCTGACCCTCCCTGAGTCCCACCTCCCTTGTCCCTTTGCTATGGTCCTCCCCCTGCCTCTCCCAGCCACGAGGTCCCAGACACTCTGGTGAAAATCACTTTGTCACCAGCCAGAACCGATCATCAGAGTCCCGCTGCCCCTTCGGGCACAGACACCCTGGCTGGGATTGGTGACTTTGCTCCTGACCTTGACACTCAGGAGGAGCTAGTCTTGCCTTTATGCCATCCCAACAGGGCTCCCTGCATTGTTTACCCATGAAGAGGCTTCCGAGAGCCTTCTCTGTCCTAGATAAGTTGTTAAAAGCCGAGATCAATTTGCTTCTGAAAATAAGGCAGATCAATATGGATAGCGCTGTCTGTGGAGGAGCGCGTGTCTGCCCGTGTGTGCTCAGGGATGTGTGTGCCCCCACCTGCCCCAGCCTCCCCGACTTATTTGTATCCACTCTCCATTCCCTGACTCATCCCAAAGCAAGCCGCTGTCCAGTGTGCCATTCTGGAAGGGAGAAGACTGGGGACCTAAATTAAAGGGAAATTGCGTGCGTTCCCAGTGGCTCAAAGGGACATTGCATGTGTGGTTTCTGGCAGGAGGGTCGCCTGCTCTCTTGGTCCCCAGCGCCAAGCCCCCTCTGCCTCCCAGTGTCTTCAGCCGAATTCTGACTGGTCTATCGAGCCCCCTGCCAAATCTGCCTTCACTAATCTTCAGGAGTGTCGGGGGGCGACAGTTAACAGGAATAGCCACCCAGGAGGCCGGAGATCTTGGTGACTGGGAGTGTGGCCCTGGCGACCACCTACAGGTCTTAAATTGCGATTCTGACCTAAACAGGATGTGTAACCTTGGATGTGGGTGATCATCCCGGCCAAGGGCAATGTTCTCATGTGTTCATCAGGGCTGGTGAGATCCTGCGTGGTTACTGCTGGACCCAGAGACAGCAGCCAGTTACTAATAATAATAATACCAACAAATCAACACACTTGATATGTGCCAGCATTAGTCTAAGCGCTTGATCTGTATTAACTCACTTTATCCTCACAACGGTCCCACGATTGTGTTGTTGTTATTGGGTGCCATCAAGTCAGTTCCAACTCATAGTGACTCCATGTGACACAGTAGAACTGCCCCATAGGGTTGTAGTCTTTATGGAAACAGATAGCCAGATCTTTTCTCCCATGGAGCCACTGGGTGTGTTCGAACCACCAACCTTTCAGTTAGCGGTCAAGCACTTAACCGTTGCGCCACTAAGGCTCCTTGTTTCATAATTAGCTACCATTATTCTCTCCCCATTTTAGTAATGAGGAAACTGAGGCCCTGAGAGGTTGAGTCGCTTGCTCAAGGTTGCACAGCTAGAAAGTGCAGAGCCAGGATTTGAACCCAGGCAGTATGGGCCAAGTACACACAGGCTGTTGTTATTACATCCCTGCTATGGTTATTTTTTGTACTGGGTCAAACTGGGGGCAGGGATGCAAGGTCCAGCCTTGCCCTCAAGAATCTTCCCCTTCCTCAGGTGGTCCCAAGGTGAGGAGGAAGAGTTGGGCTCACCCTGGGTTCTTGTGCCAGCAGAAGCTTCAGCCCTGAGAATGATTTAACTGTGTCAAGCCTGTTGTTTCCTGCTACGCTCAGCAGCTTTGCTTGAAAAATGATGATCGAGTAAGATTTAAAAGCCTGGAGAATGGGCTATTATTCTTATCAGCGCTAATAAAGGTGAAAGCGTTTTATTTCCCAGTGTGAGAGCTGCTTGGAAGACAAGGAGCGCCTCACTCCCCCCTCCCCAAGAGCCCCCCTCTTCCCTGCCTCCAGCATCTTCTGAGATCTCTCAGGGCCTGTGTGCCTGAGAGCCCCATCCCACCATGAACCGCAGGTCTCAGAGGAAAAAGTTGCTAAAAGATAGGGGACAGAGGTGGTGACATGCAGGTATGTGGACTCCCATTGGCGATTCACTCGACAGTTGGTCATCCAGTACTGGCTCTATCCTGGACATCAGGGATACCGCCTAGTGAGCAAAACTGGGTCAGTCCCTGCCCTCACCCAGTTTTCATCTTAGTGGGGAGGAGGAGAACAGACTATAAGCAATAAACCAATAAATGTGTAATACAATGTAAGGGAATGATCTGTGCTTCTAAAGCTTTAAAGCACAGTTGTGGGGACAAAGATTGTAGGCAAGGAAATGTCAGGTGTGTGACAGGAAGCAGATGGGTCTTCAACTGGTGTAACTGGGAGATTTAACAATGGGAGCCACCACCCATCTGTCAGCTTGTCATACTGTGGTGGTTTGCATGTGGCTGTGATGCTGGAAGCTATGCCACCGGTACTTCAAATACCAGCGGGGTCACCCGTGGTGGACAGATCTCAGCAGAGCTTCCAAACTAAGACTGACCAGGAAGAAAGACCTGGTGATCTACTTCTGAAAATCAGTCAATGAAAGCCCTACTCATCACATATGTCTGATACAGTGCTAGAAGATGAGGCCCCTAGGTTGGAAGACACTCAAAATGCATAACAACCACAACAACAGACTCAAGCATACCAACGATTGTGAAGATGGTGCAGAACTGGGCACTCTTTCCCTCTGTTGTACGTGGGATTGCCATGAGTCAGAGCCAACTCAATGGCAACTAACAAGAATAGTAAAAGAACAAAGATGTGGGCAAGGTCAAGAGGAACCAATCAAAGACCTAAATATAAAACCTAAAATGATAAAGATCATGGAAAAAAAATAGGGAAAACGCCAGGGGCCCTGATACATGGCAAAAATGAAATACAAACCATAATTAACAATGCACAAACAGCAGAAGATAAACTAGATAACTGGGAGCTTCTAAAATGGTTAAGAATCAACTTGAGCACAATGAGTTTGGTTTGGTTTATGCTCATCAAAAGACCACCAAAAGAGCAGAAGGAGAACCTACACACTGAGAAAAAATCTTTTGGCTATGACATATCTGACAAAGATCTAATCTCTTAAATCGATAAAACACTTCAAAACTTCAACAACAAAAAGACAAATAACCCAACTAAAAAATGGACAAAGGATATGAGCAGACACTTTACCAAAGAAGACATTCAGGCGGTTAACAGACACATGAGGAAATGCTCACGATCATTAACCATTAGAGAAAGGCAAATCAAAACAGCAATGAGATACCATCTCATCTCGACATTACAGGCACTAATTAAAAAAACACAAAATAATAAATGTTGGAGAGGTTTCGGGAAGATTGGAACTCTTATGCACTGCTGGTAGAAATGTAAAATAGTACAATCACTATGGAAAACAATATGTTGTTGTTAGGTGCCGTCAAGTTGGTTCTGACTCATAGCTACCCTATGTACAACAGAATGAAACACCGCCATCCCCACAATCATTGCTATGCTTGAGTCCACTGTTGCAGCCCATTGTGTTGATCCATCCTGTCGAGGGTCTTCCTCTTTTTCGCTGACCCTCTGCTTTACCAAGCATGATGTCCTTCTCCAGGGACTGATCCCTCCTGATAACACGTCCAAAGTATGTGAGACGTAGTTTTGACACCCTTGTTTCTAAGGAGCATTCTGGCTGTGCTTCTTTCAAGACAGATTTATTCGTTCTTTTGGCAGTCCATGGTATATTCAGTATGGTGTCTCTTTAAAAGCTAGAAATAGAAATACCATATGATCCAGCAATCCCACTCCTAGGAATATATCCTAGAGAAATATGAGGCGTCACATGAAAGACATATGTACACCCATGTTCATTGCAGCATTATTCACAATAGCAAAGAGATGGAAACAACCTAAGTGCCCATCAAAATATGAATGGATAAACAAACTATGTTACAAACATACAATGGAATACTACGCAATGATAAAGAACAATGATGAATCCGTGAAACATCTCACAACATGGATGAATCTGGAAGACATTATGCTGAGTGAAATAAGTCAATCACAAAAGGACAAATACTATCTGAGACCACTATTATAAAAACCCAAGAAAAGGTTTATACACAGAAAAAACCATCTTTGATGGTTACAAGGGAGGGAAGGGGTAAGGAGGGGAAATTATTAACTAGATAGTAGACAAGTGTTAACTTTGGTGAAGAGAAAGACAGCTCACAATATAGGGAAAGTCAGCACAACTTGACCAAGCCAGTCATATACGCTTCCTAGACACATCCAGACACCTTGAGGGACCAAGTTACTGGGGCTGAGGGCTGGGGCCATGGTCTTAGGGGACATCTAGGTCAATTGGCATAACACAGTTCATAATGAAAATGTTCTACATCCTGCTTTGGTGAGTAGCGTTTGAGGTCTTAAAAGCTTGCAAGTGGCCATCCAAAATACACCCATTGGTCCCATCACATTCGGAGAAATGGAGAATCCAGAAAACTGAAGACACAAGGAAAATATTAGTCCAAAGGACTAATGGATTACATGAACCACAGCCTGTACTACACTGAGCCCAGAAGAACTAGATGGTGCCCTGCTACCACCACTGACCACTCTGACAGGGATCAAAACAGAGCCGGAGAGAAATATAGAACAAAATGCAAATTCACAAAAAAGACCAGACTTATTAGTCTGACAGAGACTGGAGGAATCCCCAAGATTACAGCCCCTGGACACCCTGTTAACTCAGAACTGAAACCACTCCTGAAGTCCACCTTTCAGCCATAGTGCAGACAGGCCTATAAAACAAAGAATAGCATGGGTGAGGAATGTGCTTCTTAGTTCAATCAAGTAGATGAGACCAAATGGGCAACACCTGCCCAAAAGCAAAGACGAGAAGGCAGGAAAGGACAGGAAAACTGGACGTGTGGACACAGGTAACCTGGAGTGGAAAGGGGGAGAGTGCTGACACATCGCAGGGATTGCAACCAATGTCACCAAACAATTTGTGTATAAATTTTTGAATGAGAAACTAATTTGCACTGTAAACTTTCACCTAAAGCACAATGAAATTTGAAAAAGAGAGAGAAGCCAAGCAGGGATGGTCCACCACCCAGGACCTAGCAAGAGTGGGAAGCTGGTACTACCCATAGGCCTGAGGGAACAAGGAAAGCAATCAGCCTCCAAAACCTGGAAGGAGATGTAGCTTAAAAGGAATATGACCCACTAACCTGTGATGCACCAGGAAGAGAGCTAGGGAGATAAACACCCCAACTTGATTCTCTTGCCACCTTCCAGTCTCCTGCCAGTGACTTCCATTGACCAAACCCAACTGAAAGCCAGAGGGCAAGGGAGCCTGATTGGTGCGGTCCACTCCGCCTCCCAGGGCACGAGTAGCATGGTAAGTATGGGATGTGGGCCTGGAGGGTCACATGGAGAAGAGGCTGCTGTTTTCTGTAGGGTGGTCAGGAAAGACCCTCTGATAAGGTTACCTTTGAGCAGAACCCTGAGATGTCCTTTCCCCACCATCCCCACAAAATGCTCCATCCACCTTCTCCTGCTTTATTTTCCTTCCTCATTATGGCTGACCACAGACCCATCTCTGTGCTCCTGGAGGAAGGAGGAACTAGGATGATCTTTACCCAAGATCTGGTTATAATGGGGTTGGGATCGTTATTGGGGTCTGGCTTTGCAGGGCATCTTGGCTGCAAGACACCAACTTGCCCCAAGCCTGTGGAAGTTTCTCTGAGACGTGAGGGTTCATCACAACTGCCCCCTAAACTGTCTCTGCCAATTCCCAGGAAGGGAGGGAAAGACACCGGGAGAAATGAATGGATCTCAAGCCACTGCTGGTTCCTTCTTCCTTTGGTCCCTTTGGGGAGAGCTAGGTCCATAAGTGGTGCAAAGAGTTAGCACTCATCTACCAAACTAAAGGTTGGTGGTTGGAACCCACCCAGTGGCACTATGAAAGAAAGGCCTGGTGATCTGATTCCATAACAGTCATAGCCAAGAAAATCCTATGGAGCAGCCCTACTCTGTAACTCATGGGGTCTCCACGAGTTGGAATTGACTCAACAGCAGTGGGTTTGGTTTCTTGGTTTACAGGTGCTGCAGTGACTCCCAGGAATAGGTCCTCCACCTGGTCTTCTGTGCCCCTGGGGAGGTCCCTCTGACCACCTGGGTCCCTGGATGTGCCTCCTGTGCCCCTACCTTCCCCTCTCCTTTCCTCTCCATATGAACACACAGGGTTTTGCTCATGTGCTCTACCCCCTGGAGCCTCCTGGTCCTTTCCCACGTGCAGATCTCACCATCACAACCTGCACGGACTTGTCGAAACAAGTTTAGTCAGCAAGACCACAAGATTTCACATAATATCAGACGCTGGTTAAAGAAATTAGATACACACACACTCACACACTCTCACACAAACACTCGGATTTCCACCCCAGGTTCCTGATCTCCTAAGGAGCAAGGTCAGCTCTCTTGGGATTCCTGAGGACAACAGAGGGTCCCTGGAATTTCATCCACATTCTGCTCCTCTGCTGACCACCACAGGCCTCACAGCAGGCACCAGCAGGATCCTGCCCTTAGGAGGCGCTCTAATCCCCACATAGGACTCGAAAAAGGCTCTGTAGTTCTGCAGAGAAGATGGTCTTCAATGCTTCCTCGTGCCTTTGTGAGGGTCTCTCTGCTCCTCAGTCACCACTTCTCTCCAGAGGCTCTTTGGAGCCGGTCCTCTAGGAGACCTCTAGGATATCCCATGGGTCTCATGCTCATCACCCCTCTCAGTAGTGGTGGGAATCAAATGTAATTGACTCACTGGACTTAAGTATCTTATTTCCATTGCTCTTGCAATAAATTTCCAACTCCTGACAGCGACCTTCAAAGCCATGCATGATCTGCCTGTCCAGCTTCATCTTGTCAGTTTCCTTTCTGTTCGGTGAAATCACCAAGACTTCTTTCTCTGCCAGTTTTTGTACTTACAGTCCTGACTGCCTCACTCTTGCCAGGCAGGATGGCTCATCCTCTTCCTTTAGGTCTTAACTCAAAACTCAACTCTTAGACACTGATCCACGCTACAACGGGGATGAACCTTGAAAACATGATGCTGAGCGAAAGAAGTCAGACACGAAAGGTCACATACTGCACGAGTCCATGTACGTGAAATATCCAGAGCAAGAAAACCCAGAGACAGAAACCAGACTGGCGGTTGCCAGGGGCAGGGGTGCAGTGGGGAGTGACTCCTTAAGGGGTAAACCAGATCAAAACTAAAACCATTGCTGTGGACTCGATTCAGACTCATGGTGACCCTAGAGGACAGAGTAGAACTGCCCCATAGGGTTTCCAAGGAGTGGCTGGTGGATTTGAAATGCCAGACTTTTGGTTAGCAGCCAAGCTCTTAACTACTGTGCCACCAGGGCTCCACTTAAGGGGTACAAGATTTTATTTGGGAGTGAGGGAAATGCCTTGGAACTAGACAGAGGTGGTGATTACCTAACATTGTAAATATACTTATCATGGATTGAATTGTGTCCCCCAAAAATATCTATTTGGCTGGGTCAAGATTCCCAGTATTGTACGGTTGTGCACCATTTTGTAATCTGATGTGATTTCCTTATGTGTTGTAAACTCTATCATTATGGTGTAATAAAATGGATCAGCTATGATGTAATAAGATGGATCAGCGGCAGTTATACCGATGAGGTATACAAGATTGGATAGTGTCTTAATCCAATCTCTTTTGAGATATAAAAGAGAGAAGTGAGCAGAGACACATGGGAACCTCATACCACCAAGAAAGCAGTGCTGGGAGCAGAGCGCTTCCTTTAGATCTGAGGTTCCTGCGCTGAGATGCTCCCAGACCAAGGGAAGACTGATGGCTTCACAAGGACCTTCCTCTAGAGCTGACAGAGAAAGCCTTCCCCTGGAGCTGATGCCCTGAATTTGGACTTGTAGCCTACTAGACTGTGAGAGAATAAATTTCCCTTTGTTAAAGCCATCCCGTTGTGGTATTTCTGTTAGAGCAGCACGAGGTGACTGAGACAGTACTCAACGCCCCTGAATTGTTCACTTTAAAATGGTTAAATTTATGTTATGTGAATTTCATCTCAATTACGATAATAATAAAAAAAAAAAAAAGCATCCCTTAGAAAGATCTTCCTCCTTCACCCTGTGAATGAAATCTCTCTCTGCTCCTCTATCTCGGTACTCTGACTTGTTCTTTCGTGGAAATTATAATCACTGTGGTTATATTGTAAGGAGCCCTGGTGGCATGATGGTTAAGCGCCCGGCTGCTAACCTAAAGGTTGGCAGTTCGAATCCACCCAGCATCTCCGTGGGAGAAAAGAGCTGGTGATCTGCTCCCGTAAAGTTTACAGCCCAGAAAACCCCATGGGGCTGTTCTACTCATCACCTTGGGTCGCTATGAGTCAAAAATCAACCTGACCCCACCTAACAACAACAACAATGGCTATATTGTTGGTTGACTATGGTTGATGTGTGTGTGTGTGTCTGTACTCAATATTTCCCACTAAGATGCTAACTCCTGGAGGTCAGGGACCTTGTCTGACTAGTTCATTGCTGTTTTCTCAGTGTCTAGGGCCATGTGGAGCTCTGGTGGTGCAGTGGTTAAGAGCTCGGCTGCTAACCAAAAGGTCAGCAGTTTGAATCCACCAGCCACTCCTTGGAAACCATATGGGGAAGTTCTACTCTGTCCTATAGGGTCGTTACCAATAGGAACCGACTTGACGGCAATGGGTTTGGGTTTTTTGGTTTTTACTACGTGCCACACATGGTCCTACCAAAAATCAAACCACACGTGTTGATTGGGAGGGGAAAGTTATCCTCCAAATATGAAAGAACCATGGCTAGATAACCAGGGGGTGGTGGCCTCGGGTGGATTAATTATTTTTGTGTATGACTTTTCTAGCCATGTTCTTATAACTCCCACCCGGGTGATTCTGTGATAAGGTAATTGTGGCCTACCAAGATAATTGGTCAGTTTTGCCTTAAAAGACAGCCAATTCCAGAGCAGAGAGGAGGAGCCCGCCATCAAAGAAGGAGAGATCAGCAGCAGAGACCTGGCAGTAGAAGACAGTGCGGTGGGCTTCCCAGCCTACAGAGAGAGAAAGCTGAGTGCTGTTGGGCAGAGACTGAGGACCAAAGAGAGGGATGCCTGCTAGCACGGCTGGGGAGAGGCTATTCTGATGGAAGAATTGTATCCTGAGTGTTCTTGAGCCTGAATTGTAACTGGTACTTCCCTAATAAACCCCATAATTATGAGTATGGTCTGTGAGTTCTGTGTGGCCATTGCAATGACTTATCAAACCCAGCAGAGAAGTAGAGAGCGCTGTGCGAGGGATGGTTGGCGTCAAAATTAGTAAAGATGGAGGAGAGAGGAGGCTTATCTGGCCTCCACCTCATGAGAGTCAGCCTTGCGCTATTGATCTTGCTTCTCCCTCTCCCTTGTGGGGCTGGAGGAGGTCAAACACTGCCCCTAAGCTGTTTTTACAGCTTGTAAAAGCAAGAACCATTTTTTATTGCTAAACCTTTAGTAGTGGGCGTTGTGCCAATTAGATAATAGATGCCTAATAAATGTCTGTTGCATTAACAAGTGGATCAACCACTCAATAAGAAGAGGTGGGTGGAAGGTCTGAGATACGCTAGCGGGAAATGGTTTTAAAATGATGGCTGTATAGCAGCACTCAGCACTATTTTCAAAGCAACATTCAATCACCTGAGCCTGACCCCTACAGAAAGGGATGGGGACCAAGGACGAAACAACCAGGAAGTTACCCTGTCAAGGAGCTGTTTGAGGGAGAAGTGAACGGCTGTGCACACGGGTAGGAAACCTATGCCCCTATGCCCCAAGCTTTGGGAAGTGTTCACCTGAGCTTGGACTTGGGTCACGAGCAGTGGGGTGGGCTGTCTTCCTCCCCTTTGTGGCAGGCAGACTCTAAGATGGTCTAAAAGAATCCCCACCTCCTGGTATGCACAAAAAGCACGGTGGCGCAATAGTTAAGCTCTTGGCTGCTAATGGAAAGGTTGGCAGTTGAAACCCACCTAGTGGCTCCATGGGAGAAAAACCTGGCAATCTGCTCTCATAAAGATTACAGCCTATAAAACCCTATGGGGGCAGTTCTACTCTGTTGCATGGGGTCACTATGAGTCAAAAACCGATTTGACAGCACCCAACAACAGCAAGAACCTGGTATGCACACCCATGTATAATTTCCTCCCCTTGGGTGTGGACTGTCCTGGTGACTTGCTTCTGACAGATAGAATATGGCTGCAATGATGGGATGTCCCTTCCATGATTAGGTTACACGAGATAGTAACTTCCGTCTTGCTAGTAGACTTTCTTCCTTGCTGGCTGTCTTTGTGCAGTGAACTGAGGGCAGCTTCCAGCCAACAGCCAGTGAGAAACTGACACCCTCAGTCCAACAACCATCAAGGAATGAAATTCAGCCAACAACCACACCAGCAAGTCCTTCCCTAGTTGAGCCTTCAGATGAGACCCCAGCCCTGGCCAACCTTGACTGCAGCCACCTCAGAGACCCTGAACCTGAGGACCTAGCTAAGCTGTATCCAAATCCCTGATTCACAGACACTGTGAGATAATAACTGTGTGTTTTCTTAAGCTGCTACTTTTTGGGGTGATTTGTTACAAAGCAATAGATAGCTAAAACACCCTCCCAATCTGTGATGAACACCAGGTCACACCTAACTCTACAGTTAGCAGCATAGAATAACAGTCGAGCATGAACTCTGGAGCCAGGTGGCCTGAATTCAAATCCCAGGTCTTCTTCATTGTGGCTGTGTGAACTTGGGCAAGTTACTTAGCATCATCTCTCTCATCAGGCACATAGGAATATTACCTACCTCACAGGATTATTGTGAGGATTAAATTAGCTAAATTTGTCATACTGTGGTGGCTTTTATGTTGCTATGATGCTGGAAGCTTCATCACTGGTATTTCAAATACCAGCAGGGTTGCCCACCTAGGAAGAAAGGCCTGGCAATCTTTTTACAAAAATTAGGCAATGAAAACCCTATGGATCACAACAGAACATTGTCCAATATAGTGCTGGAAGATGAGCCACCTAGATTGGAAGGCACTCAAAATACACTGCAACAATGGACTCAAGCATACCAATGATTGTGAAGATGGTGCAGGACTGCACAATGTTTTGTACTATTGTACATGGAGTTGCCATGAGTCAGAGCCAACTCCACAGCAACCAAAACCAACAACAAACTAGATAATACATGTAAAGTGCTCAGAACAGTAATAATATTTAAAATACTGATCATCACCAATTATCTGCTGCCAAAGACCTCTTTAAAGTGTTAAAAAGCAAAGATATTGCTGTGAGGACTAAGGTGCACCTGACCCAAGCCATGACATCTTCAATCACCTCATATGCACGGGAAAGTTGGCAACGAATAAGGGAAGACTGAACGAGAATTGATGTCTTTGAATTTTGGTGTTGGCAAAGACTATTGAATATACCATGAACTGCTAGAAGAACAAACAAATCTGTCTTGGAAGAAGTACAGCCAGAATGCTCCTTAGAAGCAAGGAATGTGAGACTTTGTCTCATGTACTTTGGACACATTATCAGGAAGGATCGGTCCCTGGAGAAGGACATCATGCTTGGTAAAGTAGAGGGTCAACGAAAGAAAGGAAGACCCTCAAGGAGATGGATTGACACAGTGGCTGCAACAATGGGCTCAAACTTACCTACTATTGTTGAGGATGGAGCAGGACCAGGCAGTGTTTCCTTCTGTTGTATATGGGGCCGCTATGTATTGGAACCAATTTGATGGCTCCTAACAACAACCACTGATTACATCAAATAAATATTGATTATGTTTATTATTCTAAACCATCATGGCTTAAGTACTCACCCATGTCAGCACATAAAACTGCCACCCACATAACCCAGTCAAGGGAAGGCCCTGGGGCAGAGAGCAGCTTTCTACACCCCTACTGCAGCCTAGAAGGTCAAGGTCTGGCCTCATATCCTCAAAGCCCACCTCCTCCTCTCTGCCCAGGATCCTGACGCTCCTGCTTTGGCATACCAAGAGAGGTGTCGCACAACAAGTCTAACATTCCACTATTTGCAAACACATTCACAAACCAGTCAGGATCCATTCCCTCTGATGGTTAGGGGGAGTTCAATACCAAATCATTGTAATTAAATCCATTATGGACAGTCAGAACGTAAAACAGTCCCTGCAGGAACATGCCAACATGCCCGCTGCCATCAGTACTCGGAGCTGGCAGGGCCACCCGCCTGGAGGGCCCCTCACCTGCTCTTGGCAGGGAGGCCACCGTGTTCAGGAAGAGACTCTTTTCAGGGTAATCTCTGTGTCGGTCTAGGACAGACGCAGCCACGGGACTTTGCCCCGGGCTTAGAAAGGTTCCTTCTGTGGTTGTCACCATAAGGCTGGGTGCACCTGGGCAAATCCCAGGTGTGTGGTTCTTGAGTGCTGATGCCTCTCCAGGTGGTGACAGATAGTAGGGGAAGGGACTGGGAGGACCAGACACGTTTCCATCCCTCTCTGCAAGGGCTGAGGGCCTGGGCATCTGTACCTGGGGGATTTTCCCACTTTGCATGGGAAAGTTTGTCCTGCCCTATCACCAAGTGACCTGCAAAGTGGATGCAGCTGGGAAGATGATACACAGGCTGAGTGTGGGTGCCGGGGTTTGGAGAGAAGATGGAAACCCTGTGTGGCAGGATTAGAGAGCAGAAAGCATGCTGGAAGCAGGAGTCTGAGCACAATTTATGTTCTGGGCCATGGAGGTCCTGTCGCTGGCTTCCCCTGGTAGAGTTTGACCCCCATTTACTTTTTTAAATTGCTTGTGGGCATGCAGACACCTCTGAGGATCGATAACCCCAGTGTTTCCGCCTGGGCCTCCCCGGGGATATGAGCCTGCACACGTTTGTTCTTGCATCCTCTCAAGGTGATTACGGGGAGACAGCAGGAGTTGGGGGGAGCTGCAAGTACCTGTTGCCCACATTAAGCTTGGTGTGTGTGTGCGCATGTGCGCATGAGGGTGTGTGCACATGCATGTGTGCACCAACATGTGTGCGTGTGCATGGGTGTGTGTGCATGATAGTGAGTATGTACAAGGCTATGTGTATGTGAGTGTGTGCATGGGTGTGTGTACATGAGGGTATGTCCATGAAAGCATTGCATGAGTGTGTGCGTTTGAGAGTATGTGCGTGGTTGTGTGTGCATGAGTGTGTGTATGGGTGTGTGTGCATGCGAGTGTGCGCATGGGTGTATCTGCATGAGTGTTTGTACATTACAGCTAATGAACATCAGTGGATGTTCTCAGGAAGACAGAGTCAAATAATTGCTGTCAGAACTCTGCTTCTGTTTAACTTCTAAAGCTAATTGTTAAATTTAACAGGCATCTGCTATTTTTCATAAGTGTGTTTGAACTTCGTAACAAAGTGATTTTTAGCAGAGAGTTAAACTCAGAAAACAGCACAGTGGTATCCTCTCCGTCCAATTGCCCCTTTCAACCAAACAACTAAGTTATGGAAAAGAAGCCTAAACAGACGTATAATGCAGGAACTTACCAATCAGCCCTCTAGCCCAGAGCCAAGGGTTGTTTTTCCCACTCTGTGGGTTCCCTGAGCCTCGTGTGAGCAGGCACAGCATGACGCGCTCGGGTACAGAATTTCTCTCCCTAAAATCCAGGGCATGCTTACAGGAGCCAATCGGTGCACACCTGCACGGGCCCAAATCAGATGCGCAGTGTGTGCGCAATCTCCAGGAGGTTACGTTCTTTGTGGCGAGGAGCTTGGTAGGTTTCGTGCTACATTCAGTGGGAAATGGGATTATACAGGTTTGTAGCTTGTTACCTCTGGCTTCCCAGAGCCTTCACGCTGTGTCTCTGCAAACTTCCGCAGCAGCCTTGCTTGGAAGCATCCCAACTCCCCAGTGTGACCCAACTGGCCCTCTCCACAATGGCCAGACTACTCAACTAAAGACTGGTACTTAGGAGGGGTTACATTGGTTAGGTTAGGCTAGGACAGGCTCCAATAACAACTCCAAAATCTTAACTGCACAGACATGAGAAGTCAGCTTCTCCTTCCTGTCATATTTCCACGGGAGCTCTACCCTTGTATTGTCAACATCCTCATGCTGGAATCTGGGATGATGGAGCAGCCACCTCCAGGAACTGTGCTCATCACCAAGACAGAGGGAAAAGAGCCTGGGTGGATCTGACATCAGCGATCAAATGGTCAGCCCGGAAGTGATGCAATTCATTGGCCAGAAGAGGTCACATGGTTCCATCCAATCACAAGCGCCAGCATGTGCACCTGACTCTCACAAGAGTAGTTAAAGTGGCCCACAGAGAGTCGCTGGTGTTATAGATTGAACTGTGTCCTCCAAAAAATGTGTCAGCTTGGCTAGGCCGTGATTCCCAGTATAGTGCGGTTGTCCTCCATTTTGTGATCTGATGTAGTTTTCCTATGTGTTGTTGTAATCCTAATCTCTGCCTGTGGTTAATGAGCCCTGGTGGCGCAGTGGTTAAAGTGACTGACTGCTGACCAAAAGGTCAACAGTTTGAAACCACCAGCGGCTCCTTGGGAGAAAGATGTGGCAGTCTGCTTCTGTAAAGATTTACAGCCTCAGAAACCCTATGGGGGTCGCTGTAAGTTGGAATTGATTTGAAGACAGTGGATCCTTTCTTGTTTGCCTAGTTTTCCTGTTGTTAATGGGAGCCCTGGTGGTGCAGTGGTTAAGAGCTTGGCTGCTTCAGTTCAAATGCACCAGCCGCTCCCTGGAAACCGTATGGGGAAGTTTTATTCTGTCGTATAGGGTCGCTATGAGTCAGAACCGACTTGATGGCAACAGGTATTTTTTTGTGTGTGTTTGTGTGGTTAATGAGGCAAGAATAGGTTACGTTAAAGAGGATTTGGGTGGGATGCAACACCCTTACTCAGGTCACAACCCTGATTGGATATAAGGGGAGTTTCCCTGGGTTGTGGCCTGGATCACCTTTTATCTTACAAGAGATGAAAGGAGAGAGAAGTCAGCAGAGAGATGGGGATCTCCTACCACCACCAAGAATGAAGAACCAGGAGGGGAGCGAGTCCTTTGGACTTAGGGTTCCTGCACTGAGAAGCTCCTAGACCAGGGGAAGATTGATGATAAGGACCTTCCCCGGGTGCTGACAGAGAGAGAAGGCCTTCCTCCAGAGCTGGCTTCCCAAATTTGGACTTCTAGCCTCCTAAACTGTGAGAGAATGAATTTCTCTTTGTTAAAGCCATGCACTTGTGGTATTTCTGTTATAGCAGCACTAGATGACCAAGAGAATTGGTGAAAGTGACAAGGAGACAGATTTAATTCTATTAAGGGAAATACTTTCAAACTTCCAGAGATTTCTTTGGGTGGAATGGACTTCCAGGGAAAGTGGCAGAGTCTTTTGTAGAGGTGGCTCCAGCAATAGCTGAGAGTGGAATTAAATCTTTAAGATCCCTTCCTAATGAATGGAATGCCTTCGTCACTCACCTGGTTTTAAATAGTCTTGTCACAAGGATGTGATCATTCAGATTCTTGCAGGACTAAGCAGTCTGAAGGAAGAGCTGAAATCAGGAGACAGTGCTCAGGTCAAGGCTGAGAAAAGGCAGAGTGCAACATGCAGAACTCCCTCTCATGGGCTTAGTTACCCCTCAGTTAGCTCCTTGCTTATGCCATCGTGCTACTGAAGCCAAGGTTTGGTTTTAATTCCCAACCTGTGGTCACATGAGCTTTGATGTGGAGCCTTTATTTGAGACCCCCTAACCTGGCCAACACCTTGACTGCAGTTTGGAAGAGACCCTGAAACAGAGGACCCAGCTAAGCCATGCCTGGATGCCTGATCCACAGAGACTGTAAGACAATAAATATGTGTTGTCATAATGAACTAAAGTTTGTGATTGTTTGTTAAGTAGGAATTGATCATTAAAACAAGGAGGTCGACTGGAAGAGAGGCAGGACATATATTAATGGGGCTGGGTCTAAGTCAGACAGGAGACCCAGGCCAGGGGCTGGCCCAAGGAAGCTTATACATTGCTGTCTTTAGATGTCATCGAGTCATTTCCGATAAAACAAAACACTGTGTGGTCCTGCACCATCCTCATAATCGTTGTTATGCTTGAGCCCATTGTTGCAGCCACTGAGTTAATCCATCTTGTTGAGGGTCTTCCTCTTTTTTGCTGACCCTCTACTTTACCAACCACGATATACTTCTCCAGGGACTGGTCCCTCCTGATAGCACGTCCAAAGTATGTGAGATGTAGTCTCGCCATCCTTGCTTCGAAGGAGCATTCTGACTGTCCTTCTTCCAAGACAGATTTGTTCATTCTTCTAGTCGTCCATGGTGCATTCAATATTCTTTGCCAAGCTTACATAGGGAGCAGCAAATGGAGGCGCTAGGCAAGGGGGTGGGCCAGATCATCTGCAGAGCCAGGTTGGAAATCCCTCACAACTGTGCAAGATGTCACCAAGGCCGAGAGGTCTGGGGACTATAGAGCAGTGTGCTTAGCCCAGGCCAGCTGAGAGCCTCACTGTGCCCTACTCATAGATTGGTCAGGTGAATCCTCTCTGAATGTAAGTACAGAACTTTGTAAAAGAGGGTTAATAATAGCCACCACTTCTTGGGTGTCTGCTATGGACTAGGCTCGGTTTTTTTGCCAATGTGTTCTCAATTTATTCTCGTGATAACCCTGAGAAGTAGGTGCCATTATCCTTATTTTACGATTACTAGTTGCCATTGAGTCGATTCCAATTCATGGCGACCCCATGTGTGTCAGAGTGGTGCTCCGTGGGGTTTGCAATGACTGATTTTTTTTTGGAGGTAGATCGCCGAGTATTTCTTCCGAGGTGCTTCTGGGTGGACTCAAACCTTTAACCTTTGGGTTAGCAGCCAAGCACATTAACCATTTGCAACACCCCGGGATTAGGAAAGTGAAATTCAGAGGGAACAAGTAACTCTGAGCATCATTCAACTTGCATGTGGCAGAGCCTGGGATTGAAACCCACCTTGCGCTCCAAAGCCAGTCTTCTTTTTGCTGCCCCTCATTGTCTCCAGGCAAGCAGGGGGGATTCTGGAAAGCTCCACACCTTGCTACCTTTCTTTTTCCCAGACTGAAAAACAACTCCGAGCCAGCCAGCTCCCCGATAAATGATAGCTGACCCCTTCCACCACCTTGTCACTACCAGCTCGACTCATCCCTCAGCCACCATCTGGCTAATAAAACTTCATCCCTGTTAAAAAGTGTTTCCTCACTCATCAGCACCCTGATTGCGAAATATAACAAAACACCGGCTTTTGCTTAATTTAAAGATATTTATGTCACACTTTGAAATGTCAAACATTTTCATTAAATCCTCTCACACTCGGGCTGACAAAGGGACACGGGCATCTTTGGGAGACACTTTAATCCCCATCAACGAGGAATAAAGTAGTCCTACCAGCGTGGCAGTAAAAGTACGCTTTAATTTTAGAGCTAATTGAATATCAACAACTGGAATGCAGCAATGGACACTTAACCTGCAGTAACCCATTATTTATTAGGAATATAATGCATTGACTCTGGATACGAAGTGAGCTGTAGTCATTTTAATATCAGCTGCCACAGTCTAGCGGCTCCCTTTTGTTTTGCTCCAGCACAATCACCTCCCAGGGTCTGCCAGAAACACTCTGGCACCTGCACGTGACAGAAAATTAATTAAGCTGAAGCCCCGCACTGGGCTGACTGGCATGAGCATGACTTGGCTGTGGAGAGCACAACCCTGTGATCAAGGCCCAGAGCAGCAGATTCAGGGGAGACAGCATGGGCAGGTAACAAGTTGGCTCAGGTGAGCCTGGGCCAAGAGGAACAAGCCTGGGTTTTGAAATGGACCAGTTAGGATGCTTTGGGCTGCAAGTAAAAGAAAAAACAAAATTCCTAACTAAAAGTACTTTAACCACAGGGATTTGTTATCTCACATAAAGTCTGGGGCAGGTGGGATTGCAAAACTGGATAATTCAGAGACTTTATGGTATCATTGGAGCCCTGGTGGTACAGTAGTTAACAGCTGGGCTGCTAACCAAAAGGTCGGCAGTTCAAATCCACCTTGGAAACCCTACAGGTAGTTCTACTCTGTCCTATAGAGTTGCTATGAGTTGGAATCAACTTAGTGACATTGGGTTTCTTTCTTTTTTTTATGATACCATCAGACACTCAAGTGCTCTCTTCTGTCCACTCTGCCACCCTTAGCAGGTTCTGGCATCAGCCTTCATGGTGACAAGATGGCTTCTGCAGTTCCGTCACACACACAGGATAATGTCCTGCCAAGAGGATGCTTCCTCTTATGCATCTTCTTTATCTTTCCATTACTTTTTTTTAAGATAAATTTTTTAGTTTAGAATAAATATCTATGCACAGAAGAAAGCTGTGAAGATAGCACAATCTTTGTTCCTGTCTATCTTTCACCCAGTCCCGCTATAAGGTCCTTGAGTGGCGCAAACCATTTGCGCTTGGTTGCTAACTGAAATGTTGGTGGTTCAAATCCACCCAGCAGCACCACGGAAGAAAAGCCTGGCTATCTACGTCCGTAAGATCACAACCATTAAAAACCCTGTGGAGGACTGTTCTACTCCGAAACACATGGGGTTGCCGTGAGTTGAGTCAACTTGATGTCAATGGGTTTGTTTTGTTTTGTTTGTTTCTAACATCTTACATTATCGTGGTATGTTTGTCAAAACTAAGAAACCAACATTGGTGTATTGCTATCAACTAAACTGCCCACTTTATTTGGATTTTACCAAATTTTCCACTAATGTTCTTTTTCTGAGCTAGTCATCATGTGTCCTCAGTCCCCTCTTGGCTGTGACAGTTTCTCAGCATTCCCTTGATTTTGGTGACCTTGATAGTTCTGAGGAGTGCTGAGAAGGTATTTTGTAGAAGGTACTACAGTTTGGAAGATCCTGGTGGCACAGTGGTTAAAGCACTCGGCTGCTAACCAAAAGGTCAGTGGCTCGAACCCACCAGCTGCTCCACAGGAGAAAGATGAGGCAGTCTGCTTCTGTAAAGATTTACAGCCTTGGAAATCCTAGGGGGCAGTTCTACTCTATCCTATAGGGTCGCTATGAGTCGGAACTGACTCGACAGCAACAGGCAACTGCAGTTTGGGTTGTCTGATATTTTTCTCATGGTGAGACTGGAGGTATGGGTTTTGGGAGGGAGACCAAGGAGGTGAAGTGCCCTTCTTATCACTTCATATCAGGGTACATGATATCCACGTGACTTATCACTGATGACGCTTACCTTGAGCATATGGCTGAGATAGTGCTTACCGGGTCTCTTCACTGTAAAGCTATCCCCGTGCCCTCCCCACATCTTTTCATTAGCGAGGGAAACCTCCCACCAGAGCCCCCAACACTATCTTCTCAGTCCCATATACATGTCTTAACCAGTCGCCAGAAAGGGAATCAGATCTTAACCAATCGTAATTCTCATCGTGGGGCTTTGGGAGAGTGGGCCGGAGTCACCGTCCCTGAAGACACTTGATTAAACAGGCTCTGCTTGTAAGAAAGAATGGGATGATGGGTGGTCGGGTGGGGCGGGGATGCCAAATTCGGTCGGGTAGACATCTGTGTTAGTTTCCTCCGGCCGCCTTAACAAAATACCACAAAGGAAGTAGCTTTAAAGAACAGAAATTTACTTCCTCACCATTCTGGCGTCTAGAAGTCTGCATTCAGGGCGTCGATGGGAACCTTGCTCTCTTTCTGTCCACTCTAGGGAAAGATCCTTCCTTGTCTCTTCCAGCTTCTGGTAACCCAAGATGTCTCTTGGCGTTCCTCAGCTTATGCATCTTTGCAAGGAATCTTCTCCCATACCTCTCTGCGTGTATGAGCGAAGGAACGCCAAGGATCGCTGGCAGACGCCAGAAACTAGCAGAGGCCCATGGAAGGAACTGACACGGCTGAGACCCTATTTTGGACTTTTAGCCTCCAGAACTGTGAGAAAATAAGTTCCTGTTCCTTAAGCCACTTACTTGTGATATTGTTCGTTATGGCAGCACTAGATAAGTAAGAAAAGGAGCAAAAATAATCAGAACCTATGGCTTACTTTTTACCTGATGACCTTCGGACATGTTACTTGTCTCTTTGAGCCTTACTTTCCTCATCTGCACAAGAAAGATAATAGTCACTACTTTGCAAAGATGGAGAATAATATGAAGTAATGGAGGTAGAGTATTTAAAGAACCTGGAGCCCTCCAGCATACCACATAAACCAAATCCGTTGCCATTGAGTAGATTCCGACTCACAGCCACCCTATAGGACAGAGTAGAACTGCCCCATAGGGTTTCCTAGGCTGTAAATCTTTACAGAAGCAGACTGCCACATCTTTCTCCTACAGAGCGGCTGGTGGGTTCGAACTACCAGCCTTTTGGTTAGCAGCCAAGTGCTTAACCACTGCACCATTAGCACTCGCAACATATTGCATAAAAACTCATTGCCGTCTAGTCGATTCCAACTCACAGTGACCCTATAGGACAGAGTAGAACTGCCTCCATAGGGTTTCCAAGGAGCAGCTGGTGGATTCAAACTGCCAACCTTTTGGATAGCAGCCGAATGCTCAACCACTGCGCCACCAGGGCTCCTGCATACCTGACTTACATTAGGTAGTCAACAAACTGCAATAATAACTACAATATTACCCAGTAAACACAGTTTGGAGTCCCTGGGTGGTGTAAACTGTTAACACTCTCAGCTGCCAACAGAAAGGTTGGAGATTCAAGTCTACCCAGAAGTGCCTCAGAACAAAGGCCTGGCAATCTACTTCCAAAAAAGCAGCCATTGAAAACCCTATGGAACACAGTTCTACCCTGACACACACGGGGTCGCCATAAGTCGGAGGTGACTCCAAGGCAACTGGTTTTAAATACGGTTTATACTTAAAAAGAATTAGCTACATCTTTTCTTTCACTCTTTCCATTGACTTTTACAAGTAAATTTAATTGAGATCATCAGCTGCCATCATCACGGGGTTTGCATCAACAGCTTGCTGGCCACCATCTCACCACCGACCCAGACCTTGACCTGTGATCTACCATTCTAGAAATAGCTACAGGGAAAAAGAAAAAGAGAGCAGAGGTAGCAGTCTACTTAGAAAACTTTAGGAAGAAGAAAGCAGTTGATCTAGGGTCACAATGAGGGTTGCTGTGATGGCTGATTGTTATGGCAAAACACGTGCCTTCCTAAGAGGAGAGAAGAACGTGCTTAAACTCAAGCCTCTTCGCTGGGCTTTGTTCTCCGCTCCCACTGCAGAACACAGAGGCACAAGCTATGGAATGGAAAGCATGACCGCAAGTGGAGAAGAAGCACCAAAAAAATCCCAGGATCACATCTTTAGAAGCCACTGACCCCATCTCCCTCTCTAGAGAGAGAACGTTGCCTAAGTTAGGTATGGCTAAGAAGTATCTTAGGGAGACCAACTCTGACTGATAAGGGTGAGCGACAGAACACTGTGTTGAGAAGGATTCTGAAGCACAATCCCAACTACGCTGTAAAGAACAAAATGATGGATTAGTCTTGCCTACTTGGGGTGTAGGAGGAGGATCACTTAGGAGTCCATGATCAGTTTTCTGTGGCCCTGAACCTTTCCTAGTTCACACTGATTGGTCAAACATGGCCAAACCTAATGGTCACCAGTAGCATGGGTAAGATGTCACAGCTCTGACAAAACAGGCTGAAGCTTGAAATTTGGCAGCCTTGGAAGGTCTCCAAACAGGTAGCAACCTAACGGTAAGCAAATTACATGTTCTATTGTTCTTGCCCTCATCTTGTATGTGATTTGATAGGAGATTCTAATACCCCATGCCCAGCTATTAGCCTAACATTTCACATGAATGGGGGCCAGGCCTCAAGCACGAATCTAGACGTGCCTGGAGAGACCATCGTCTGCTTTTCAATGTCCAATGTTTGTGCACAGAACCAAACTTTTACCCACTGGGGTTTAGGGCTCAAGGGCTTGGAGTCACACACGTAGTCTTATGTACTGATGTTCAACCTTGGGCCTATTCACCTCCCTCAGCCTCAGTTTTCTTATCTATAAAACGGGGATAAAAATCGTACCTACCTCATAGGTAGAATGACCACATAATTTATTGCCCAAACTGGGACAGTTCTGAGAATTCTTTGTAATTACTCCAGAACAAGGGGCCTAAGTGGGAATCAACCCATGCAAGCCTGGGTGTATTGCTAACGGGAACATACATTAAGTTAGAAAAACTTGTAGGAACACATATGCTATTCCTTGCTCTTCTTGTCCACGCAGGGCCTGCTGCAGGGTCCCCTCTCTCCTGCATAATCATGGGCTCCCTGTCTACAGGGTCATTTCTCCCAGAACATAAACATGCAGTAATTACTCCATCTTTAAAAAGAAAAACAACTTCCCTTTGGCTAGTACTGCATCTCTCTGCTCTTCTTTATAGAGAAACTCCTCCGGCCCTGCCTATGCTCCCTAGCTCCGTTTCCTTCTTCCAGAGACTTCCTCTCCCCTCAGTGACAGCCAAAGTCCTCCCTGTCATGGCCCTGTGTGACCTGCTCCCTGCTAACCTCTGTACCTCATCTCCTCCTGCCCTCCAGATCTCAGATTCCACTCCAGCCCCACAGGCCTTCTTGCTGTTCCTCAGACACACCAACCTCTTCTCCACCTCCAGGCCTTCGTATTGGCTGTTCCCTCTGTCAGAATGCTCTTCCCCATGTTTTCACACATCTCTCTCCTTGGCTTCAGCAGGCCTCTGCTCCAGCCCCTTCCCTGTCTGTTCCCTCAGAGGACTTCTGCATCCTGAAGTCAGATCATAGATGGGGCTCTTGTTCCCTCTCTGTGGGAGGTAAGTTTTAGAGTTAGAGATTTGTTTGCCCATCACTGTTTCCTCTGAGCCCAGAACAGCACCTGGCACACAGCAGGCAATCAATTCTTCTTAAATGAACGAAATGGTAACTAGTATTACGGCTTAGAGTCCCTGGGTGGTGCAAACAGTTAAGTGCTCAACTACTAACTGAAGGGTTGGCGGCTTGATTCCCACCCAGAGGCGCCTTGAAAGGAAGTCCTGGCAATCTGCTTCCAAAAGGTCACAACCTTGAAAACCCTATGGAGCACAGTTCTACCCTGAAACACGTGGGTCGCCATGAGTTGAAACTGACTCCACAGCAACGGGTTTGGTTTTGGTTTGGAGTATGGCTTATAATAATTCATATACAGTTACCATTAAGCAATAATGCATAGAATTGACCACCCAGGATCTCCAAGCATATTGAAGTTTGTTTTTTTTTCCTGAGCTGATTCCCCGCTCCCACTGCCCCTTCCACTCCTTTCCAGGCCGTAGGTGTCAGGAGGGCAGGGGTTCCCCACCTGGAGGTGCCCGGCCCACAGTTTTCAGGATGGGCTCATTGCATTGCCCTGTTTCTGCCTCCTCTGATGCACTCACCATCTGCGGAGGCAACAACGTGAACCAGAGTCCTGTGCATCTGTCAGGGCTGAGAGCGACGCATCCGGCTGTCTGTCGTTGGCCACAGGTGGCCCTGTCGGTTTCTGCTGAGGATCAATTACATAGCTGGGCTAGCCTGGGCAGGAAGGCTCGAAGCCAGTCCCAGGCCAGAGGATGCCATTTGGTCTGAAAGAGACGTGGATGAGGGTAAACCTGTCAGTGCCCGCCTGCAGGACCGGGTCCGAGCCATCTTGGCCGGTCTGGCCCAAGGCTCCCTGGACCCCACTCCAGGCTCCAGGGGGGTGTGGCACAAGCTGAGATTTTGATTGGTCTTTCTCCAGCCATGAAAGTCTGGGTGCTGGCAGGCAGGGTCCTTGCTGAGCAGGTTATGAATGACCGTACTTTCCCGGAGACCCCCTAATTGCCTGGGTCCTCTGCCCTGCCCCCTCCCACCATCAGGGTGGAGCTGGAACAGTCTGGCTGGTTCTGCCTTCTCTAACCCCCTCCCCCCGACACTGTGCTCCACCCCCAACCCCCACCTGGGGCAACTCTTTGCTGCAGAGCTTCAGGAATGAAGCTGATAAAACGCCAGCTCTGTCTCTTTATGGTTCTGTGACTTTGAATAGGCCAGTTAACCCGGGGGCAGCAAATTTCTCTGTAAAGGACCCGAGAGTAAATATTTTAGGCCTTGCAGGCCATACGGTCTCTGTAATCGTTTCCCAGAGCTGCTGTAGCAAAGTGCCACAAACTGGATGGCTTAAAACAACAGAAATTTATTCTCTCACAGTTCTGGAGGCCAGAAGTTCTGTAGGACCATGCTCCCTCTGAAGGCCCTGGGGGGAAGATCTTCTTTGCCTCTTCCAGCTTCTGGTGGTGGCCGGCAGCCCTTGGCATTCCTTGGCTTGTGGCTGCACCAATCCAGTCTCTGTCTCTGTCTTCACACGGCCTTCTCCCCTGTGTGTCTGTGTCCAGATTTCCCTGTTCTAGAAAGACACCGGTCACTGGGTTAGGCCCACCCTAATCCAGTAGGACCTCATCTTAACCTGATGACATCTGCTAAGCCCCTCTCTCCAGATAAGGTACCATTCACAGGTTCCAGGTGGACATGATTTTGGAGGGCCACTACGCAACCCAGTACAGTCTTTATCTCAGCTGCTCAACTCTTGTAGCTCAGAGACAGCGGTAGACGATTACGGGAGGGAATGAGCACGGCTGTGTTCCAATAAAACTGTATTTACACAAACAGGAAGTGGGCTGTATTTGGCCCACAGGCCATAGTTGTCTGAGGCTTGATTTAACCTTTCTGAGACTCAGTCTTCTTGTCTATAAAATGAGGATAATAATATCTTAACAGAATCACAAAGACCTCGATACAAACAAAAGCGTTGACAGCTGCGCAGTTAATGCAGGCTTTTGCCGCCCTGAGGCTCACGCCTTTAGGCAAAGGCGACATTCATTTATCTCAGCCCCTGCCCCTGCACCCCGCCCAGAGCAGCACGCCTGGGCTCCTGGCAGGCCCCTGCTGTGCCTCAGTGGGCACGGCAGCCACACATGGACTTGACCTCTTGTCTGGGAGCCTGCAAACACTCCCTGTTATTACTGATTTCAGCATGGCTATTGTGCTTGCCTTCCGCAGCAGGCTATGGGTAGGAGGCCGCCCAAATGCTGTGCCGGCCTTTTAAATGAGGCGGGATTGTGTTAGCGCCTGATTAGGCTGTGAGAGCGCAAAGAAGGCGCCAGGCCCATGCAGCCCCTGCCTTCGCCTCCTCTGGGCTGCTTTCTGCTTGATTTCGTCCTTGGCAGCCCCATCGTGCTTTGTCTCCTCTTTATTCCGCTCCTTCTCCCCGCTTCTAATCTGTTTAACAACCTGCCTCCCTCCCCTATCCATCCCCACTGCACCCCCAGCTTCTCTTCATGTCCCTAATAGCTACGCCGCTGCTGCGTTTAATGAAAGCTGCTGACAAGGAAATCCCAGCTAACTGAATTACTTCCTCATTAAAGAGGGGCCGACTCCAGGCCCTGCAAGCCACAGACCTGGCTGCTTCTCTCCATCCCGCCCCTCCCCACTGGCTGCCCTGCAAGCTGCAATGGGTGGCGGGTGCTTTGGGCCCTGGCAGTGGCCCGGGTCAACAGGGGGTTGGGAGGGTCTGCTGGCTTCTCTCCAGGGTGATTTCCAGCTCTTCTTCCTTCTCTGCCTTTCCAGATGCTCCTTGCCCCAGTCCGAGAGCCCCAGGCCACTCCTTCTTTTACCTGCAAGAACAAGTGAAGGAAGGTGACTTGCCCAAGGTCACACAAGCCACCTCCACCTCCTCATTCCAGAGGAGGAAGTTGGCTTTGGCCTGTCCAGGTGAGCCAACCCAAGATCTGCCCTTGGTTCCAGAGAAGTCTGCTTTATGACAAGGCGGTCTGGGGCCCAGGTGGCCGGGTTCCCCAAAAGAAAGAACAGCTGGGCTCCAAGTGTCCACCACCACCTTCTTTCCACCTCTCAGCTCCACATCTGTCACGCAAGTGCCTTCAACACTCCCCGTGTCTGCAGTACTCGGGCTGCTGTCCGTCTTCTGTGGCTGCTCTGGGGTCTCCTCATCGGCCTGGACCTGTGCCCCACCTCCCCATCCTCCTATTCAGTCACCCAGTGTCTTGGCACACCCAGCTGCTTACCTTACCAAGGGCTCCCTCGGCAGGCTCACTTTGTACCAGGCAGTCTGTAAGTGCTTTACGGGTATAGCTAGCAGGGAGGCCAGAAGTTGTTATTTTAAAAGCTGGCTGTATTATGAGCCTTGGACTCAAGGGCCACGGAAGATTTACTGGTTCTTTTGTTTAGGAAAACACCTTACTGGGCCTATTGGCCACTGCGTGCGTACGTACGTCTTGATGGGAGAAGGTTGAGACAAAGAAACATTGACTTGCTCTGCATCATAAAGTAAAAGGAGGCTTAGGTTCCCTGAGCAGTGCTGGGGGGGCACGGGCAGGGACGGGAGTCTTGAGGGGAGGATGGTGAATGAGAGGGGAAGGAAGCCCGCTGGGTACAGCCTAGAAGGCCTGGGTGCTACAATGAGCCCAGCCCCTGAGAAAGATCTTGTGACCAGCACTGACAGGAAGCCACCAGAAACCCACCATTCCCGACTGAGTTGCGGGAAGTGCTGGTCCTGGACTGGACACCCTACAGAGTTGTAACCACATTTCATGTTTAGGGATGAAGATCCTGCAAAAACCCCTTCCTGGGGCCGTCGATGCTGCTAGCTGCCTTTCAGTTGTCCCCCGACTCATGGTGAGTCCCTACCAACGGAAAGCAACTCTGCTCGGACCTGTGTCATCCCCAGGATCAGCTGAGGATCAAACTGTTGCGATCCATAGAGTTTTCATTGACGATTTTTGGAAGTAGAGCACTAGGCATTTCTTCGTAGTCCACCTGAGTCTGGAAGCTCCTCTAAAACCTGTTCAGCATCCTAGCAACACACGAGCCTCCACTGACAGATGGGTGGTGGCTATGCATGAGGTGCATTGGTTGGGAATCGAACCCAGGTCTCCCTTATGGAAGGTGAGAATTCTACCACTTAGCCACTACTGCCCTCCTTTTTTGGGGCTTAAAAAAAAAAAAAAAACAAACTCGTTGCCATCGAGTCGATTCTGCCTCCTAATGACGCTATAGGACAGAGTAGAGCTGCCCCATGGGGTTTCCAAGGAGCACCTGGTGGATTCGAACTGCTGACCTTTGGGTTAGCAGCGTAGGTCTTAACCACTATGCAACCAGGGTTTCCTTTTTGGGGCTAGGACTTCCTAAATGCCACTTGGTAATAGACCTTCTTTCTTTGTTCCCCAGCCAGTCCTGTAAAGGGATTGAGCCTGTAGGCCTTGGCTATCATGGGTGCCATTTGATTATAATGCAGCAGTTTGAATTCATGGACTAATGCTCTCTTTGAATTGTAAAGTGTGAAAGGCTTTAGCGATCTGTTTAAGGACTGGAGGATGATTCTTGCCTGAGGGGCCCCAGACCTGGATGAAGTGGCACCACTAGCCCCTGCATCTCTGGCTGCTCAGTGAAGGTTATTCACCCAGTGGTCCTGGTGTGTGTGTGGGGTGGAGGGGGGGGGGGGGAGGCATGTCTCTCTGGCACACCTGCGGGGACCTATTGACCTCAGTGCTGTCCCTCTTCTGGCTAGCCAAGAAACGACCCAGCTTTCTGGGGTCTCTCGCTGTGAGCATGCCCAACACTTCCACATCCCCTATCATCCCTATCATAGGTTGAAATGAGTCCCCTACCCAGTGTGACCTTGTGGAGATGCTGTCACTTGCACAAACACACACACACACACACAAAAAAAAAATTTCTAACACTGTGAGGAACCTGTGTCCTGCAAATTGTAGGAACTCAGTATGTGTATAAAGAATAGATAAATACATAAGCAGAAGAAGATAGCAGAGAAGAATGTAACAGACTCAAAAAAAAAAAAAATCCTGATTCCGACTCATAGTGACGCTATAGGACGGAGTAGACCTGCCCCATAGGGTTTCCAAGGAGCAGCTGGTAGATTTGAACTGCTGACCTTTTGGTTAGCAGCTGAGCTTTTAACCACTGCACCATGAGACTCATAGAGGGAAGAAAAACGGAAAGAGAGCGCACGAATTCTGAAAGACAGAGTGATCAGCTTTAGCTCCATACTTGATTGCTGGTCAGTTCCAGTTGGCAAAAGGCTCAGCAATACTTCATTTGTGTATAACAGGGTTTTTCCTTTGTCATCAGGTAAGTTAAAGGGGGTCATACCAGAGTAGGGTGGGCCCAAATCTTAAGCCCTTTTGAGTGGTGTCTTATAAAAAAGGAGTCACACGCAGGGGAAAGACAGACTCCATGTGATGATGGAAGCAGATGCATCTGTGAGCAGCAAAGAAACGCCAAGGATTGCATGTAGCCACCAGAAGCTAGGAGAGAGTTGTGGAACACTCCGTCTCTTGGAGCCCCCAGGAAGAATTGACATGGCTGATATCCTGATTTGGACTTCTAGCCTCCAGAACTATGGAAAAATAAATTTCTGTTCTTTAAAGCCAAATAAATTAAAAAAGAAAGAAAAGCATTTGCTATAACCTCCAGCTCTAACGTCACCAAAGCTGATTACAGAGGGGAATTGAAATCATCTAGCAGTGCTGGAGGAGCACTGGCAGCACGATGGTTAAGTGCTTGGTTGTTAACTGAGAGGTTGGCGGTTCAAACTCCCCCAGTGGCTCTGTGGGAGGAAGACCTGGCAGTCTGCTCCCATAAAGATTACAGCCTAGAAAACCCTATGGAGCAGTTCTACTCTGTCACGTGGGTTGCCATGAGTCAGAATCGGCTTGATGGCAACTAACAACAACAGCAGCAGTGACGGTAGAGGTGCAAATGACTTGGAAGGGCATGTTTTCATGACCTGCTTCTACAGCTAATCCTAAGGTTTCCACCTTCTACATTTAAATGGAGAGACAGAGAAAGATCTTGTGACCAGGTCTTTAATTCTCTATAGAGTGAATTAAGACCCCATATTTGTGGTTTTTAAAATAGAGTTGTTTGATGAATTTAGAAAAATTTGGAGCTGAAATGACAAAGAGTTTATAGCCATAATATATAAAGGCCTGCCGTATTCAATAAGAAAACAACCACAAGGTGCTAGGACTAACAGTCAAATTATACAAATATGCAATTCACCACAAAAGACAGGCAAACTACCAACACGTATCTAAAACTATTTCAACCTCATTAATAATAAAAAAAAAATTAAAACAAGGTATAATTTTTTTTCCCACCAGACTGGCAAAAAGTTTGAGATTGATAATAGCCAGGGTTAATGAGGGTATGGAGAAACCGATATTCTCATACCATCCACTCTTTTTCAAGGGCATCTTCGCAATAAGCATTAAAAAGAAAAATGAGTGTTTCTCTGACCTAGTAATTCCATTTTTAAGTATGTGTCCCATGGAAATATCACTGTAAGTGCACCAAAATGTTATACACAAGTTCAACAAAACTTGAACCAGTTGAAACATCTTCCCTAGCATGTGGTTAAATCACAGCATATCCATGCCCTGTAATACCACCAGTTACCATCAAGTTGGCTCCGACTCATGGCAACCCCATGTGTGTCAAAGTAGAACTCTACTCCATATGGTTTTCAATGGCTGATTTTTCAGAAGGAGATTGCCAAGATTTTCTTCCAAGGCACCTCTGGATGGACTCAAACCTCCAACCTTTTGGTCAACAGTCAAGTGTGTTAACCATCTGCACCACCCAGAGACTCCTACGCGCTGAAATACTATGCAGCTATTGAAAAGAATGAGGTCGACTTGTAAGATGTCTGTTAAGTAAAAGAAGGAGGTCTCAGAACAGTATCTTTTCATGATTCCATTTTTGTAAAATAAAAATATGTATCTATCTATATTTGTGTGTATGCATGGAAAAATATCTGGAAAGTTATGTACCAAATTATTAATGATACCAATTTCATTCTAGGGAAAGAAATTGGAGTGGGGACAAGCAGGGGAGGGTGTAGGATCAGGTGGTACAGTAAAGAGGAATTTTTAACTTTATATGATCTTGTTTTGAGTTATTTTTACAATGAGCTTGTGTTATTTAAGCAATTTGATGAAAACCAATAAAATCTAAAACATTAAAGATAAGCATAATTTAAGAGAATTCTAGCAACTCCCAGTGCCTAAATTTACTTTATTAGCTCTTCAAAGAACAACTCCAGGGCCATTTTGCAAATGGAAAGTTGGGCATCAGAGACAAGTATGAGCTTCATACATCTTCTAGGGTCCAGCCTGGCCTCCTTCAGGCTGATGTCTGGAATGGCTTTCAATGTGTAGATATAAGAGATGTATCAGCTAGCTATCACTGCATAACAAACATCCCCCAAATTAGCAACTTGAAACTAAAGCCATTTATGACTTAACGTCATGAGTCTAGAGGTCAGCTGGGTTGGGCTTGCTGATCTTGGCTGGGCTTGCTCACACATTTGCGGTCAGCTGGTAAGTTGGCTGGCGTCCAGCTGGTCCAGAACGACCTCGGCTGTGACAACCTGGCTCTTCTTCATGAGCCTCTCACATTCCTTCAGCTAGCTAGCACAAGCATATTCTGATGGTGGTAGCCCAAGTGTATGGTGGAAATGCACATGTACTTTTTCAAGCTCTGCTGAAGTCAAGCTTGCTACTGTCCTATTGTCCAAAGCAAGTCACAGGGTCAAATGGAGAATTAGTGTGGGAGGTCACCACCAAAGGGCCTGAAGATAGGGAGGCCGTTCACAGGGCCATTAGCACAATCAATCTACCACATGACACCAGCCAGAGATGATTGCAGGCGCCTGCTCCCCAAGGCCTTCACATCTTCTGTAGAAGTGAAGAGAGAAGGAAGCCTAGCTTGGGGAGTCTGAGGTCCGAGTAGGTTATTGGTCACTGGCTACTGCAGCCTCCTGTGCAGCGGAGTCACCCTGAAGATGAAGAAGGCTCGTCTTCCTGCTGCAGGAATGACGGCCGCAGAACTAAAGCAGCAGAGAAAGCTTCTCCAGCTGTGCTGAGTTGGAGATGGAGCAGCCTTCCAGACCTCACCTGGGCCTGAAGGCGAAGCTGAGGATGAAAGGATTGGAGAAGGGTAGAGAGAGAAGCGGGGAGCTAAATAAAACACCAGAAGACCGCCCGGAGGTTGGAGCATTCCCTGGTGAATTCGTCCTTGATAGTCAACAAACAAGGTTAGCGCTAGGCTACAAACCAAGAGATGGGTGGTTCGAACCCACCCAGCTGCTCCAAGGGAGAAAGACCTGGAGATCTGCTCTTGCAAAGATTACAGCCTGGAAAACCCTATGGGGCAGTTCTACTCTATCACGTGGGGTTGTTATGAGTCAGAATTAACGCCATGGCACCTAATAACAACACTATTATTCACCGAACAGCCACTGTCTGCACCCCCTCCTCTCCCTCCTTCCCTCTTTCCATCTTCCTCGTTGCCCACCCTACCATTGCCTGGTGAGTATATTAAGCCTGGAATTTATTGCGCAGAAACTTCCATTTTCTAGCTTTACTCCAGCTGGCTGCATGGCTACTTCCAGCTCAGGCACAGGCAGCTGAATTTGTTACCTGCTCCCTGCGTCCTGGTCCCCCAGCCAGCCTCCTCCTGCATCCCTGGCCCCTAGCCCTGACCCCTGATCACACTCTGCAAGTTCTCCACCGACAGCGCCTTCCGCGGTCTGCGGGGACTCGGTGTGGAGTGATGAATTCTGCCATTTCCCACTTTCAGGAAGAATTGCCACTCACTTTACATTTATCCGGCCCCTCATCACCACACAGAGGCCGGCAGAAGCGGGCCCCCGGCCATCCATTATCTGCCTCCGTTGGAGGAGGAGGACAGGCCTGCAGCAGGAGTGCCAGGGCTGGGCTGGGCTGGGAGATGAAACTCTTATCCAATAAACCACAGATGTTTATTGGGAGTCGTCTGTGTGCATAGAACTGAACGTGCTGAAAAGAAAGCAGAGAGATGGTGCCACAGGGGCTGGGGCACACTGCCACCCCATCAGACTGGGGACTGCGGCAAGAGACACGGGGCAGAAGCATTTAGAAATGAGCCTCATATGCCTCTTATGAGCTGCTGTTAAGTCAGCCCCTGAGTCATGGCAACCATGCACAAAAGGAACAAAATTCTGCTTGGTTCTGTGCTGTCCCCTGATGGACTGTGGATCAGACCATTGTGATCTATAGCGTTTTCACTAGCCAATTTTCAGAAGTAGATCACCAGGCCTTTCTTCCTAGTCCATCTTATTCTAGAAGCTCCACTGAAACCTGTTCAGCATCATAGCAACACACAAACCTCCACTGACAGATGGCTGCGCTTGAGGTGCACTTGGTGGGAATCGAACCTGGATCTCCCTCATGGAAGGCAAGAATTCTACCACTGATCCATTAGACATAAAAAACTTACATGAGTATGATCACAGCCTTCGATCCAGCAATTCCACTTCTAGGAATTTTCCTAAGTAAATAAGCGTGTACAGAAATCTGTGTACAAGGGTTTTATCAGAGCGTTACTCATAGCAGAGAAAAAGCTGTAAAGCAACCTAGTGGGAGACTGGGTCAGCAGCCTAGGGCATATCCATGTAATGAGATGCCAAGTCAACACTGAAAAGTACGTGGTAGAAAACTACTTACTGATATACAAAAAGTCCATGAACCCTCACCAAGAGACAACTGTCAATATGTTGGTGTATGTGGGGCCGGCCATTTCTACACACACAATGTATATTTTTTTCACAAATAAAATAATACACTATTTTGTTGCCTTGCTTCGCTGCCCCCCCTCCCCCACCCCAGAGCTGGTGAGGACTGGGGAAGTTCAGATTACAAATGAATTTAAAGGGGGTCGTGTAGAGTAGAAATTGAGCGTGCTGCGGATCCCACTGGTCCCAAGAGGACCCACGTGGTCACATAGACTCTAATAAATGATACTTATCATAAGGACATCATGTTTTGGTAAAGCAGAAGGTCGGCAGAAAAGAGACCCTCAATGAGATGGAGTGACACAGTAGCCACAGTGAACTCAAACATACCAATGAACATGAAGATCGTGCAGGACTGGGCAACATGTTGTTCGGTGATACATAAGGCTGCCATGAGCGGGCGCCCACTTGACAGCCATGAACAACAACAATCACAAGGACCCTTAGAGTGTCATTTCAAAAGACAAATCAAGCGTGTAAAATAAATTTTTAAAAATTTCCATTCAAAATGGCCCCCAAAAAGTTTTGATAGAGAAGAGGAACACCTATTTCCTGTTGCTGCCAATGAATACCCGTATCACCTGAGAATAATCAGGGCCTCTCACCTTCCTAGGAGCCCTAGAGGTGCAGTGGTTAAGAGCTCAGCTGCTGAACAAAAGGTCGGCAGTTCGAATCCACCAGCTGCTCCTTGGAAACCCTATGGGGCAGTTCTACTCTGCCCTCTAGGGTCGCTATGAGTCGGAATTGATTCAACATCAGTGGGTTTGGTTTTCTGGTTTTTTCTCACTTTCCTGTGAGAAGTGATTTGATCCCGGGCTGCACGCACCAAAAGCAAACTCCCCAAATATTACGTATCTGCTAGGAATCCCAAGACACTTTGAAGGAAAGGCCTGATGGTGGTAGGAACTTAGAGTTCTTCTGGGAAAGGGTCTGGGCTGGCAGCTGTGGTTTCAGTGCTAAACAGTGAGGCCTCGAAGACTGAATGAGACCATGGACTCTGAGTTCTGTGTGAACAAGGTCAGCCTGGGATACAGTGATGAGGGGCAGTCTCTGAAGGAACTGGCTGGGCCTGGAAGGTTGAAGATTTCAACAGGCAGGTGGGGGATTCAACAGAGCAACCAACTGAGGCTCAGAGAGGTAGAGTTACTTATGCCATGTCACACAGCTTACAAGGGAGCCTTGAACTTGGATGGAATCCCTGGGAGGCACAAATGGTTAAGTGCTCGACTACTAATAGAAAAGTTGGCAGTTCAGACTCACCCAGAGGTGCCTTGGAAGAAAGACTTGGCTATCTACTTCTGAAAGATCACAGCCTTGAAAACCCTGTGGAGCACAGTTCTACTCTGACACACATGGGGTTGCCATGAATCAGAATCGACTGAACAGCAACTGGTTTGTTTTTTCTTTCTGTTGTGAGCTTGGCTGATGTTCTGGCTTCTGAAAGCCCAGGTAAGTGCAACAGCTCCTGAGCATCTTGGAAGGACAGAGCCTGGCGGGGGGTAGTGGGAGCCGTCTCTCAACTCTGCGTTGATGGAGTGTCTCGAGCATAGTTATCACGTGCAGAGTGCAGGGGAGGGAAGTCCCAGGTCCCACTCTGCTCATTTGCATGTGTGAATGTATGTGTATATATATTGCTTATTAGTGTCAGTGGAATTTGCATTTTAAGTGGACTGGTTTGTTGGGCATGTTCTTGAGAGCCCTGGACTTGCAAGGAATTTTCTAGCTTTAATGTTGCTGTTGCTTGGGCAATAAACATCTGGGCTCTTTCTGAGAGGCTGACGAAGTCTGGATAGATGTGGTGTGGAGGAAGGAGTGAGACACTGAACTTGGGCATCAGGCTTCACTCCTGGCTTGGATGACAGTGACCGTGACCTTGAGCAGGCAGAAGCTGCTCTGTGTCTCAGTCTCTCTATCTGCCATCATCTTCCTTGCTCACCTGGAAGGTCTACCTTAGAACACAGGAAGATGGTTGTCACAATGGGTAGGAAAGTGAAGACTCTGCAGCTACAAGCGTTCTTATCATTCCTGCGCCAAATACCAGCCGTTCATGCCTTCTCTGCCTCCAGTGTCCAAGCGTGCTTTTTGTCTCCGCCCTTCTACCCAAACACAGAAATTGGTGCTAAGAGCTTGGCTGCTAAAATCCACCAGCCACTCCTTGGAAACCCTATGGGGCTGTTCTACTCTGTTCTATAGGGCCACTATGAGTTGGAATCAACTGGACGGCAATGGGTTTTTTTAGGGTACCAGGGGTGGGAGGGAGGGGGAAAAGGGGGTCACCACTGAGGAAGCATTGAGTTTCTCCTTATGGTGGGAATTCGGCAGCAGATATGGATGATGGTGGCACAACATGATTAATGAAATTGATATCACTAAACTGCACACGTGAAAAACATTAAATTGGCAAATGTTGTGTTTTATAATTTTTTACAACAATAAGAAAAAAAAAAACACTCCTTGAGCATCCATCATGAGCCATAATTCAAGGTATCGGGGACATGAAGATTAAAAAGACATGTTGCCTGCCTTTTAATATGTCATAACCTAGGGCAGTGCTTCCAATAGTACTTTCTGGAAGGATGGGACTATTCTGTATTGGTGCTGTCCAATATGGTAGCCACTAGCCACACGTGCTTATTGAGCTCTTGAAATTTGGCTAATGCGACGGAGGAACTGAATTTTTCATTTTACTTCATCTTAATTTAAATAGTCTCATGTGGCTAGTGACTATTGTACTAGACACCACAGGTCTGGAGAAAGTTAACTTAGTCACCTGTGACTTTAAAAAGGAGCTTATGCCATGGTGAATACAAGACATTAAGTATTTCTTAAAACCCATGCAACTTTATGGCATAAAGAATAAACCTTGAATGTATGTAAATTAAAAAAAATTATTTAGAACATTGGGGGATCCCAGGATGGAATGCAGAATGTATAAAGATAATCTAAGTATATTACAATGTGTGCAACAACTTCATTGAAGAGGGTAGGGAATAAGATGCGGACCTAAGTAACTTTGGAAATGAGTCAGTAAGACTAAAGGGAAAAAGAACTGTACATAAGCGTTAATACATTAACACAACTTTATCTAGTAGTTTTCTACAGAGGGTGGGCTAAGAATCCTGAAACCACTATACACGTATACGGGAACTGAACAGTTAAGTAAATGGATGGCAGATGGGAGCCAGGCTTCCCACTATCGGAGAGGGAGGTTACAGAGAAGCAAGGAAAGGAGGCTAGAATGATTCATGTGGTAATAGAGTTGGAGATATCAGGAAAAACTCATGTTTAGCTTAATATAGATACAGATGGTTACATATAGAAATATTTATACATGTATGTATATACATAGGTTAGTAGACACACATAGATCTCTCTGGAAGTGCCAGGGTGGCACTAACGTTCAGCGCTTGACTAGTAACCAAAAGGTTGGAGGTTCAAACCCACCTAGAGGCACCTTCAAAGAAAGACCTGGAGATCTGTTTCTGAAAGAGCAAAACCATGAAAACCCTATGGAGCGCAGTTCTACTCCGCACACATGGGGTCAACTCAACTGCAACTGGTGGGTAATGGATCTCTTTGCTGTCTCCACTGAGAGGGTATAGAAGCCATGACACCTGGTAGCAATGAGCACTAAATCCATCGTGTGTTTCTAAAACCAGCCTCCAAGGAATCAGGGCTCCTTGGAGAAATGGCTGATTCTAGAACTAAGTCAGGAAATATACAAGATGAACCTGGGGCATAGCATAGTGCCATAAAGTAAGAAAGGGGCAAAGTAAGACAAAAATGCACGCATGTCAATGTGGGTATGTCTAAGGGATATAGGAACCAATTGAAAGAACTCCCAATGTCCAAAACTGGAATGATTTGAGCAACAAAATAAAGTAGCATTGAATTATAACTAAAATTACAAAGTAAATATCCATGAATCCATATCAATATAAATAAACAATTGAATAAATAAACAAATGGAAGAGAATAAACAAAGATCTCATGCACAATAATTTATGTAGCTATTCCACCCTTAAGAAAGTGAAACATAACTTCCCACTCCTTCTGTGTCGGCTGTGCACAGCGACTGTCTTCCAAAGAGTACAGTATGGAAAGAGAGAAAATAAAACAGTAGCTTTACAGTGCAGAAACCTGACAAGCACTACCTGAAAGGAGGTGATCAAGGTCAATGTCAACAGTATTAAGTTGTATTAATAGTAGGTACCGGTTACGGATTGAATTATACCCCCTAAAAATTTGTGTCAACTTGGCTAGTCCATGATTCCCAGTATTGTGTGATTGTCCAGCATTTTGTCATCTGATGTCATTTTCCTATGTGCTGTAAATCCTACCTTATGATGTTAATGAGGCAGGATTAGAGGCAGTTATGATAATAAGGCAGGACTTGATTTATAAGATTAGACTGTATCGTGAGTCAATCTCTTTTGAGACATAAAAGAGAGAAATGAGCAGAGAGACAAGGGGACCTCATACCACCAAGAAAGAAGCACCAGGAGCAGAGCGAGTCCTTTGGACCCGAGCTCCCTCCACTGAGAAGCTCCTTGACTGGGGAAGATTGATGACAAAGACCTTCCCCTAGCTGACAGAGAGAGAAAGCCTTCCCCTGGAGCTAGCACCCTGAATTTGGGCTTCCAGCCTCCTAGACTGTGAGAGAATAAATTTCTCTTTGTTAAAGCCATCCACTTGTGGTATTTCTGTTATAGCAGCACTAGATGACTAAGACAGTACTCTTAATATGATGAAAATGGTTCTCCACCCCTGTGATCTTCCTCTCATTACCCCAGTCTACTCAAATATACCAAAGACCATGAAGATGGCACAGGACCGGGCAACATTTCAGTCCATTACACATAAGGTTGCCATGAGTAGAAGTCGAGTCTATGGCAACTAACAACAACAATCTTGAGAAAAACATCAGACAATTTCCAGTTGAAGAACATTCTACAGAATACCTGTCAGCACTCTTCAAATTTGTCAAGGTTGTCGAAAACAAGGGAATTCTGAGTTACAGTCAAGAGGAGCCTAAGGAGATACCAAAAAACAAAATAAAACCCTTGCTGTCAAGTTGATTCCGACTCAGACCCTATAGGACAGAGTGGAACTGCCCCACATGGTTTCCAAGGAGGAGCTGGTGGATTCAAACTGCTGACCTTTTGGTTAGCAGCCAAGCACTTAACTGTTAATGTGGCATCCTGAATGAGATCTTGGAATAATAATCATAATAGGAAATCTGAATAAAGTATGAATTTTAGTTAATAATAATACATCAATATCGGTTCATTAATTGTGGCAAATGTGCCATCCTGATGTAAGATGGTACTAATGGGGAAACTGGGCATGAGGTATATGGGAACTTCCTGTACTATCTTCACAATAATTCTGTAAACCTAAAACTATTCTAAACTAAAATGCTTATTTTACAAAAAGGAGTTTGGGTCTCAGCAATTGATCAAAATACGTTGCTATTATTATTCATAACTCTCCTAAACCAAACCAAGTGGCTGTTTTGCTTTAGGTTTCACGACCCATCATTACTCATCAATGTTGGCATCACCAGATTGTCAAGTGCTCAATAGTACCTTTAAAAAGCCTGGCAGCAGATCCATCTGGCCCATAAGAGTCTAGGCTGATGGAATCATGTTTGTCAGAGAAAATTAGTTAGATTGCACTTCAGAGTGCTTCCACCTTCACGGGCCCAGGGGTGGTGTAAGCACACTTTCTGGGGCATCTTGGCTCCTTCAATTGTCCATAGGCAATTTACTTATCTCTGCTAAGCTTCAGTGTCCCCACCTATTAAACGAGCATAAAATGTACATTTCCCCCATAGGGTTGTTGTTGTTGTTATCAGGTGCTGTTGCAACCCCATGTACAACAGAATGAAACACTGCCCGGTCCTGCACCATCCTCACAATTGTTGTTATGTCTGAGCCCATTGTTGCAGCCACTGTGTCAATCCATCTTGTTGAGTGTCTTCCTCTTTTTCGCTGACCCTCCACTTTACCAAGCATGATGCCCTTCTCCAGGGATTGGCTCCTCCTGATAACACGTCCAAAATATTTGAGACAAAGCCTCCCCACCCTTGCTTCTAAGGAGCATTCTGGCTGTATAGCACGGATTAAGCACATGACAAATGTTTTGGATTGAACTGTGTCCCCCCAAAATGTCTGTCAACTTGGGTAGGCCATAATTCCCAGTACTGTGTGATTGTCCACAGTTTTGTCATCTGATGTGGTTTTCCTGTGTGTTGTAAATCCTGCCTCTATGATGATAATGAGGCGGGATTAGAGGCAGTTATGTTAATGAGGCAAGACTCAAGCTACAAGATTAGGTTGTATCTTCAGTCAATCTCTCTTGAGATATAAAAGAGAGAAGAGAGCAGAGAGACAGGGAGACCTCATGCCACCAAGAATGAAGAACCCAGGGTCCTTGAGCTGAGAAGTTCTTAGACCAGGGGAAGACTGAAGACAAGGACCTTTCCCCAGAACTGACAGAGAAAGACTTCCCCTAGAGCTGGCACCCTGAATTCTGACTTTTAGCCTCCTAGACTGTGAAAAAGTAAATTTCTCTTTGCTAAAGTTATCTGCTTGTGGTATTTCTGTTATAGCAGCACTAGATAACCAGGGAAGCCCTAGTGGCCCAGTGGTTAAGCATTGGGCTGCTAATCAAAAGGCCCACAGTTCAAATCCACCAGCCACTCCTTGGAAATCCTATGGGGCAGTTCTACTCTGACCTATAGGGTCGCTGTAAGTCAGAATCGACTTGATGGCAAGGGTATGGGTAGATAACTAAGAATTTTTCTGTTATAGCAGCACTGGATAGCTAAAACAATGAACTTTACCATATTTACAAAGTTGATGATCTCATGTAGGGATCAGGCGAATGGAAGCTCCCATTAACCCCGTTACAGTACGCATCTTGTTTGTCCTGAATCCCCACTGCCTCCCCAGGGTTAAGAACAGTGCCTGGTACATAGTAGATGCTCAAAAAATTAATGGTTAATTGTCATAGGGCAACATGTGTACTAACTGTTCAATGAGAAACTATTTTGTTCTGTAAACCTTCATCTAAAGTGAGAATAGCAGCACAATTGTAAGAGCGTAGTCGATGTCACTGAACTGTGCATGTAGAAATTTTTGAAATGGTGTATCTTTGGCTATGTATATTTTCACCAAAAAAAAAAAAAAAAAAAAAAGGTCAAGAAGGGAGAGGGTTGACATGTCGTGGGGTTGTTAACCAATGTCATAAAACAATATGTGTACTACTGTTTCGTGAGAATCTATTTGTTCTGTAAACCTTCACCTGAAGTACAATTAAAAAAAAAATAAGAAAAAAAAATTAATGGTTACTAAACTGTGATTTCATTCTTGACGTCTTTCTCATTGGCTCCAGATGTCTTCAATAACCCCTGCCACCCTCTTCACATAAACACACCCCACCACCTCTAGTAACAGATGAGCGTGGACCCCTCTCTGGTCCTATATATTCCTTCTTTGGATCCTCTTAGCTTTACATTTATCATTGCCAGCATTCACTCATTTATTCTTTTGGTAGACATACATCAAGTAGGCTATTATGTTTTTACCTATGCCTGGGGCCAGCATTACGGAGATGAATGACATGTGTGATCACCATACCACTCCACATACCATTAAATACTAATATGGAGGATTTCATTCTCACAGAATTCAAATACATACTTTGAAAGGCCTTCTCGAAACAATCAAAGTTATAGAGGGAAAATACAAAATTACTCTTTTGAAATGCATGAATGGTACAAGGAGGAGTCCATAGAGCCCCCAAACAAAGTGAAAGCAAAAAGTGCCAAAGCCAGCTTTACTCTGAGGGTCTCTGTTGAAACTTGGAGAACTTGAGCTTCCTTTTTTTTTGAACATTTGATTGTGCTTTAGGTGAAAGTTTACATAGTAAATTAGTTTCCCATTCAATAATTCATACACAAATTGTTCCATAACATTGGTTGCAATCTCTGCAATGTGTCAGATCTCTTCCCATTTCCACCCTGGGTTCCCTGTTTCCATTCATCTGGTTTCCCTGTCCCTTCCTGCCTTCTCATCTGCTTTTGGGCAAATGTTGCCCTTTGGGTCTCACATAGTTGATTGTTCTAAGGATCGCCTTCCTCACTCATGTTATTGTTTGTCTTGTAGGCCTACCATTTGGCTGAAAGGTGATCTCCAGAAGTGGCTTCAGTTCCACATTAGAAGAATTGGTCTAGCATCTCAGTGGTTCCTCTGGTCTCTATCAGACCAGTAAGTCTGGTCTTTTTTATGAATCTGGATTTTGTTCTATATTTTTCTTCTACTTTAACTGGGAACTTCTATTGTATTCCTGGTCAGAGCAGTTGATAGTGGTAGCCAGGCACCATCTAGTTCTTCTGGTCTCAGGCTAGAGGAGACTGTGGGTCATGTGGGCCATTCATCCTTTGGACTAATTGATTCCTTGAGTGTTTGGTTTTCTTTACTCTCCTTTGCTCCTGACAGGAAGAGACCAGTAGTTGTATCTTAGATGGGCACCGGCAAACTTTTAAGACCCCAGATGCTACTCACCACAGTAGGATGTAGGACATTATCTTTATGAACTATGTTATGCCAATTAATCTAGATGTGCCCCGAGACTATGGTTCTTAGCCTTCAATCTCAGTATCCCAGTCCCAAGAGGTGTTTGGTTATGTCTAAGATGGAGCTTCCATTTTGATGGTTGCCTGGTGCAGGAGAGATGGGAAAAAAGTCTCAGTCTAATAGAAGAGCCCCCACATCAATCTTGGACCCCAAAGAATGTTCTTCATGTAAGGATGAACATTTAATATACCCACTACATAGAAAGAGGCAGGAAGGAAACTTGTTTGTCTTGCTCAACCATAGCATTGGTTGGAGGGAGAAAAATAAACTTTCCTGAGACTTTGGAATCACAAGCTAGTCCTCACATGGGTTTTTTGGGTTTTTGGTCATAATTCAAGTTGCCTGTAGTCCAAAAGACCTCAATAATAATTGAATTTCAAGTTGTTCCAACTCAGCAGAGCCTGACAGAAACAAATGCAAGCCCTCTTTGGAAAACTTTACTTCCACTATGATTCATAGGATTCTTATGAAGTTCTAAGAAATATGGTGGCCCATAGTCAAATCTTCAGAAATTTTCCTGTTGGCACTTCAGAGAGGCAAAGATAAATATATATATATATTATAGAAAAGAGAGAGAAATCAAAGAGAAAGAGTATGAGAAATTCTAGTATAGGTCTAATCAAAATTCCAGAAAGAGATAATAGAAAAAATGGGAAAGAGATAGTATTCAAAAAGATAATAGCTGAGAATTTTCAAAATCTTTTGCAAGGCACAAACTTTCATATCCAGGAAGTTCTGCTTAGAATTTGCTGCTGTTCCTGGAATGGAGGATTGGTGCATCGAAAAAATGTTTGGCACCTCTGGCTTCTTATTAGTTTGTACAAAGCTGCAAAAAAAAAAAGTTATTCTCATCCTAACAACAAGAAAAATCTTGATGAACTACAAAATCACAACTTTCTTGAATCCAGAGAGAGCTGAGTTCCCAAGGCAACCAAGTAACCTGAAATCCAAACAGGATCAGGTCTCTCCAAAGAGAGAACAGACACGTGAAGCATCTTACCTGTGGCAAAGGTGGAAGGAAAAGGTGCTGTCCCAGCTACAACACAAGTTCTGTAATAAGAAGAAACTGGTAAAATGTTAAAGAACCACCAAAGGCCAAGTGTGGGTTAGTGTATCAGTCTGAAATAGCTGGGGGCACCCGATAAAAAGGGTGCTATTTGCCATGAGCCTCTACCAGGTGCTCCTGAGAAAGAGGAGGGGGGCAGGGTATCGGGCCTGAAAGAGCCCCCATCATTGGTGCAGATTTGCAGGAGGTAATCAGCTGCCATTGCAAAGAAGTCATAAGACCCCACCATTTCCCTAGACCCTTCTCTCTGAAGCAAAAGTCTTAAGTCAATAGAGGAGGGGCAGCAAACCTCCTCTGCTACAGGGCTCAAAGGAGCTGATCAGTAGTGGTGGGCATGGAGGGGGCACAAAGCCCTGCCCACTTTCCCTAGACCCTTCCCTCTTACAAAGCAAAAGTCATAAATCACTTGGGAAGGGACAGCAAACCCTCTTGCCCCACAGGTAAAGATACAACGTGGCTGGGGAAAAATAAAGAAAAACTCTCCAATGCTGGGGGAGGATCAGTTAACTGTCCTCTTGGGCCTAAGAGCCCACAGTAATACCAAGTACACAGAGGTCTCCTACCACCAGGTGAGGGACAGAAAACTCCTGTTCAAGACCAACCTCTTATATAAGGCAGAGCTTGGCTGCCAAAGGGAGGAGGACAAAAGAGACAACAATACTTAAAAACTTCACCCCCAAAGTTCAGGTGTACAGTGCCTCCCAAAGACTGAGCCTGGACCAGGCAACCAAGAATCTTACTGCCTCCACCACAAGCCTAGTAGAGTAGCAAAAAAACAGCACTTTACTGTTGAGTGAAGGGCAAGAGCGTAGAGAGAGTCCCACTCTGTGGCATAGGCATACAAGGACCAATGAAACCTAAGGGTGGAATGCTACCACTGAGAAAAACCCTCCAATAGAAGACCTTGGAAAGATGTGGCAGTCTGCTTCTGTGAAGATTTCAGCCTTGGAAACCCTATGGGACAGTTCTACTCTGTCCTATAGGGTTGCTATGAGTTGGAATCGACTCAATGGCAGTGGGTTTGGTTGTTTTTTGGTTTAGAAGACCTTGGAGCCTGTGGTGCATTAAAAGTGACCATAGCAACAAAACCCAAGCCCAGTTCAACTTGTAACTAGAATGACTCAACCTCCCACCCTCGTGGCCCAAAACAAAAAGAAGTATTTCCGGCATAAATATTGTTTACCTCAGACTAATCCATTCTAAACATGATGCTTCTTTCACATTCATTCAAAAAGGATGAGACACCCAAAAAAGGCAAGAAAACAAAAAACATTGTAAAGAGATAAAACAATCAACAGAATAAGACTCAGATAAGACCCAAAATGTTAGAAGTATCCCACAGGGATTTTAAAATAACTATGATTAAAATACCAAAGGATCTAGTGGAAAAGATAGACAACCTGCATGAATGGATGGAGAATTTTAGCTGAGATATAGAAACTATAAGAAAGAATCAACTGGGAATGCTAGAAACAAAAGAAACAATTTCAAAGATAAAGAATTCCTTTCACAGGCTCATCTGTAGACTCAGCACAGCAAAAGATAGGTTGCTAGAAATTATCCAAACTGAAACACAAAGAGAAAAAGAGTGGGGGAAACAAACAGATTAGAAGATACAAGAGCTGTAGGACAATATCAGCTGGTATAAAATACATCTAAGTGAAGTTCTAGTGAAAATAGTTTTTTAAAATGCAGGAGAAATAAAGACTTTTTTAGCCAAACAAAAGCTGAATGAATTTATTGCTAACAGACCTGTTAACTTCCTGTTAAAGGAAGTTCTTGAGGCAGAGGGAACATGATACCAGGCAGAAATTTGAATCTTCACAAATAATGAAGGCAAAAAAAAGCAAAATGAAGGTAAATACTTAAAAAATACTGTTTTTTAAAAAATTTTTAGTCACTCTGAAAATAGACTCTTATGAAAGAATAGTAACAATATTTTGGGGTTTATAACATATGTAAAAGTAAAATACATGTCAATAATAGCACAAAGCATGAGAAGAATAAATTGAAAGTATAATGTAAAGTTCTTATACTATACATGAATAGGTATAATAGTATTATGTACTAGTAATGAACAATTTTTTTAAATTACCTTTTACAATATCGTCAAAATAATGAAATACATGGGGATAAATCTAAAATATATATGAAAGATTTATCTATTGAAAACTACAAAGCATGTATGAGAGAAAACAAGACCTAAATAAGTGCAGAAATATGCTGTGTTCATATTGTCAAACTGTCAATTCTCCTCAAACTTATCTGTAGCTTCAACACAATCTTAATCAAAATCCCAGCATAGTTCTTTATAGAAATTGACAAGAGTATTTTAAAATTCATATGAAAAAGCAAAGCACCTAGAGGAGTCAAAACAATTTTTAAACAGAACAAAGTTGAAGGCTCATGCTATTTGATTTCAAGTTGTACTATAAAGCTGTATTGGTAAAACAGTGCAGTAATGGTGTAAAGGTACTGATTAACTTTAAGCCTTGTTAAGCCATGTATGCAGGTAAGAAAGCTGAACTAACCACTAAACAAAACAGGGATAAACCAAAAGCCAAACCCTTTGCCATCGAGTCATTTCCGACTCATAGCGACCCTATAGGACAGAGTAGAGCTGCCCCATAGGGTATCCAAGGAGTGGCTGGTGGATTCGAACTGCCAACCAAAAATAGACATAGAGTACATAATCATAATTCCCAAGCAAGTGGATAGGGAAAATGGAATGAAAAAGAAAAAAAAAAAAAAAGAAGTAAAAAAGTCATTCTAAAAGAAAAAGAAACAAAGTCAAACAGAAAGCATGTAAACAGTAGTAGAAATTAATCCAAATACATCAATAGTCACAGAAAATAAAAATAAATTCGCATTTCCAGTTATAAGACTAAGATAATTAGAGATTTTTCTTTAGCAGGTAATGGTAAAATTTACTGCTGTAATTTTTAAATTGAATGTCTATCCTATCTGAGTCACTGTTTCTTTATCGCACAGTTAATAGTTCCCAAATCTTTGAACATAGGCAAGGATATAATGTTTGAGAAGCACTTTGTCAACTGTAAGGTAATACAGTATATACAGATTATTATGTCTATATTTGGGACCCTGGTGGCACAGTGGTTAAGAGCTTGGCTATTAACCAAAAGGGTGGCAGTTCGAATCCACCAGCTCCTTGGAAACCCTGTGGGGTAGTTCTACTCTGTCCTATATGCAGAAACCCACTCAAGTGAACTCCAGGAAACCAGAGTTTACTGAACAGATCCCAGGGAATTCCAAGGAAGACTTCTTTGTTTATCACTGCTTCTCCATTAATGGACGTTCTTAACTGCTTCCTCCCTCAGGCTCACACATGGGCTCAGGTTTCCTTGTCTTATACGACGTCAGATAACATTGGATGCTTTTGTTCAGATAAACAGTTGTTCCAGGGAAATTTTTATCAAGAAAAATAGCTAACATTCATTTATCACTTACTAGGTGGTACAGTGTCTTGCTCAACAGGGCTGGAAGGGCCCCCCTAAATTTTAGGTGTCTCCCTAAATTTTATACCCTAGGTGCCTGGCTTGCCTCACCCTGTCACCCCAGGTCATGCAACTAGAAAGGGTATTATTATTGTCTTCATTTTACAGACAAGGAAAGTGAGGCACAGAATGGTTGAGTAACTTACTCAAAATCACACAGCCCATAAGTGGAAGAACGGGCCTCTAATTCCAAGCCACCTGACTCTACACCTGCATTCTTAGCCACTCAAGCGTCTGACTTCTCAAAAGCCAGGCCAAGGCATCCAATTCCACCACTCAACAAACATTTACTGAGCACCACGCGATCAGAGGCACCAGAGATTCCTGGCTGGCGCCCTCAGGGAGTTCAGAGTCCAGAGGGATGATACACATAGAGACAGATAACCACACCAGTGAGAAGTGCTAGAGGAGAAGCATGTTCCGGGGATGGCAGGCAGGCGGGTCCGCAGAGCTGGACTACACCCTCAGTTCTCTCTGTTTGCAGGTGTCTCACCTGTAAATCAGGGTGATGTTGGTTCAGTGGTAGAATTCTCACCTTCCATGTGGGGTGCCTGGGTTGATTGCCGGCTAATGTACCTCATGCACAGCCACCACCCAACTGTCAGTGGGGGCTTGCATGTTGTTATGATGCTGGACAGGTTTCAGTGGAGCTTCCAGGTTAAGATGAACTAGGAAGAAAGGCCTGGTGATCTACTTGTGATAATAAAAGCCTTATGGGTCACAAGGAGCCCCGGTAGCACAGTGGTTAAGTGTACAGCTGCTAACCAAAAGGTCAACAGTTTGAATCCACCAGCCGCTCCTTGGAAACCTTATGGGGCTGGTTCTACTCTGTCCTATAGGGTTGCTATGAGTTGGAATCGACTGGATGTCAACAGGTTACAGGTTATGCCGGTATTTAGGAAATTATGCTTTGTTCTCTTTAGCAACAAAGCCATTTCACAGGGTCACCTAAACTGATTAAAAAACAGTGAAACATACACAAACCCATGAGATAATCCACGAGATAATCCATGAGACAGGCAGAAATAGAAAATTCAGCAGAATCAGGTTAAGTAACTCGCTGAAGATCCTTTGGTGTGTTTACAAGGCAGAGCTTAACTGACAAAATTAGACTTGGCCTCTTCTGAAACCTGGATCAGTACCCTTTCTGCAGCTTCTCCATCTCCTTTCAGAGATTTTTAATATATCCATCTCAGTTATTAACCATTTAGACAAAAAAAAGTAAAAATATAGAAAACTGAACAGTCCAAATAATAGAGTTCTCAGGGCTACGTATAGAATATTGTACTCATCAATAGAAGAATTCACATTCTTTCAAAGTATTCATGAAACAGTTATGAAAAGTCACTATGTGCTAGACCATTGAGCTAGCCTCATCAAATGCCAGGAGTAACCATATTCCCCGGCCATATACATCTAAGTAAGAAATCTAATAACAAGAAATACACCCATTAATAATCCACATATCTGGAAATTTTAAAAGATCTAAACATTCATAGGTCAAAGAAGGAATTATGGTTGAAATAAGAAAACCAAAACATGAAGAAATAAATGATAACAAAATTATTCCATATTAAAATTTAAGGGTGCAACTAAAGCAGAATGTAGAGGAAGAATTATAGCTTTAATTGCTTGTATTAGGATTTTTTAAAGACTCAGAATTAATGACTTGAGTATCCAATTTAAGAAGCCATAAAAAGAACAGAGGAATAAGCCCAATGAAAGCAGAGGAATAAAATATTACAGTTCAGAGCAACATTTAAAACACAGAATAAAGAGTGACAAAATTACCAAAGCCAAAAGTTGGTTCTTTATTAAAAAGAAAAGCAAGCCTTATTTTAAAAGGCCGCTGAAAAGACTCTAGCAAGATTAATCAAGAATTTAAAAAGAGGTGGGCAGAGAGAGAGAAAGCAAAAGATAAACAATATTAAGAATCTAAAAGGGGTTGTCACTTCAAATGCTACTGTGATTAAACAGATGAAAAGAAGATATTATGAAAATTTTGTGAGAATTAATTTTAAAACAGACAAAATGGACAAATTCTAGAAAAATACAACTTACTAAAGGAGCAGTAGAAAATCTGGAGAGTCGAATGACCTTTAAAGAAATTGAATCATTAGTTTAAAGTCTTCCCAGAAAGAAAAAGCCAGGTCCGGATGATTTATCAGCAATTTCTACCAAATGTTTTAGGAACCATCCTTTCAGATAATAGAAAAAGAAGAGACAAGCCACAGATCATTCTGAAAGGCTAACATCATCTTAATTCCAAAACTAGACAAGGACCACATAAGAAAGAAACATCACAGTCTCATCCCATTCATAAATGACATTTGTGGGAATAGAATAGGTAGCTTGGCAGTAACCAATCCCAAAATCTCAGTGGTTTTGCACACAAAGGTTTGATTCCCTCTCATGTCATATTCTGTTGCAGGTCAGACAGCGCTCTTCCAAGCAGGGATCTAGGCTACTTTCTTTTTATGCCTATACCACCTAGAACATGTGGCTTGCAAAGTTGCCTCAAAAAGGGAAGAAAAGGCTGGAAAATCATGTGGGATGATTTTTAAGGGCCAGGTATAGAGTTGACTTCATCGTCAGTCCTTTGGCTGGAACTCAGCCACATGGTCCCAATCAAACTGCAAAGAGGCTGACAAATGTGCTTGTCCCTATGCCTAGGAAGAGTCCCTGGGTGTTGCCAGGCTACTAACTGAAAGGTTGGTGATTCAAATACACCTAGAGGCACCTTGAAAGAAAGGCCTGGTGATCTACTTCTGAAAAAATCAAGCACTGAAAACCCTATGGAGCTGTGCTATTTAAGGTTATGTGTCAACTTGGCTACGCCATGATTCTCAGTGCTTTGGCAGATATAATGTAATCATGTTCCATTTTGTGATCTGATGTGAGCAGCTAATCAATCAAAAAGGGATGTTCTGGCAAAGCTTGTTCTCTCTCGATCCTGCATCTGACTCGTCATCATCTGACCACTGGTTCTTGGGACGTGAGCCAGCAGCCTGTCGTCTGACCTGCATATTTTGGGATTCACCACTTCCTGCAATCCCATGAGCCAGCAACCTGCTGTCTGACCTGCCAATTTTGGGTTCACCCACCCCTGCAACCATGCGAGTCAGGGGAAGCCTGAAGCCAAATGCCTGACCCAGGATTTGGGACTTGCCAGCCTCCATAACTGTGTGAGCTATTTTCTTGAAATAAATCTCTCTCTTTCTCTCACTCTCTCTATGTAGATATGTGTCACTGGTTTTGCTCCTCTAGAGAACCCAGCCTAAGATATTTGGTACCTGGAGTGGTTCAAGAGGAACAAAATCATAATGATGAGTTTTCTGAATTAGTTCTCAAGTCTGGCTAGTCTTAAAGGCACTGAAGACTCTGCCTCCAGTAGTGAAGAGGGCACTGCTAATCCATGGCATGAGGTGACAATAGAAATATGCAAATTATCACCACCAATGGATGAAATATTTGTGAGAGACAAGGCTCTGGGTGACTGCATATTTGATACTTTCCTACAATTCTGTCAGCATGAGAAGTATAAGGAAGCTGGTTGGTTGGTCTTATTTTCACTAAACGAAGTGGTGAAAAAAAAAAAAATGAGCTCAGCTTCAGAGTCACAGCTCAAGTGCCACATACAAGACCCGAAAGTTGCCACTTTTACCCTGAAAGAAAGCCTTATTTCTTGTAGAAACAGAGCTGATACTGCTGAAAACCAAACCCAGATTCTTATCATATGAGTGGCTGAATTAAAATGCCAACTGAATTCCCAACCTCAAATGGTGTCTGAAGTTAAAGGGAGGGCATTGACAGGGAAGAAATGGGGTCCTGAAACCTGGAATGGGGACATATGGGCAGATACTCAGGAAGCTGGGGACATTGACTCCTAAATTCTGTTGAATCAGTCCTCCCAACAGAACCAGCCCTCTTACTTCCAGCTGAAGACGTTACTCCATCTTTGTCTGCTAAGCCACCCTCCCCAGTAAAACCATTATCTCTTCCAACCTCATCTGATGAAATTAACTCAGCTGTGTCTGAAGAGTCTTTGTCTGAGATATTACCTGGAGTGGCGCTTGACTTCTAGACCTATAACTACACTTAAGTCCCAGCAAGCTCCAAGAGGTGAATTATAAAGTGTGACCCAGGAGGAGGTACATGATACTCCAAAAGAACTGCTTCATTTTTCTAATATATACAAACAGAAACCTGGGGATTGTGTGTAGGAAGGGCTATTAAGGATATGGGATAATGGTACAAGAAACATAAAATTGGACCAGCCTGAGTTTGTTGATTATAGGCCCACTAAGCACAGAATCTTCATTCAACATTTCAGCTCAAGAGGTTAGGAAAGGATCTAATAGTTTATTTGGTTGGTTCACTAAAGCATGGATTTCTCAGTGACCTACACTAAAACAAGTTGAAGGGCCAGACTTGCCTTAGTATACTGTAGAAGAAAGTATTCAAAGGCTTAGGGAAACTGGCATGTTAGAGTGAATTTATTTATCAGGTTGGACCCACAGAACCACCCATGGAGTGCCCAGAGGGCACACCTTTTACCATAACAATGAGGAACAAATTTGTGAAAGGAGGCCCAGCATCCTTGAAGACTGCTGTGATTTCTATTTTATATAAGTCGGATTTGACAGTGGAAACTGCCCTAACTAAATTAAGACAGGTAGCTACAATAGGGCTGATTGGATCCCATGGTGGTAGGAGCCAATTGGTGGCACTTAATCAACAAAGACTAGGTGGGCAAGGTTACTATAATGAACAGCAAAGTCAAAGCAGTAATCAGAACTCTGACTCATATGGGCTTATGGAATTGGCTACTTAGTAATGGTGCCCCTAGGAGTGAAATAATAAGAAATCTACCAAATATTTACTTGATCTGTACAAATGGAAGAATTCTAGGCCAAGTGAACAGCAGTCTAACTTGAATCGCCAGGGTGGAGAGTCAAAGCCCCTCAATCAATTCCCAGACTTAAGCCAGTTTACAGACTCACAACCCCTTGAAGGAAGGAGAGGCAGGGTCCCCTTGAGGAAGGATGCCCCTACACTGCCAAAAATGTATACTGTTCATCTTTCTCCCAGCCTTCCCCAAAGGGATCTACTGCCTTTCACAAGAGTGACTGTTAACTGGGGAAAATATATGAAGTGATGGGCACAATCATTAGCCATTAGAGAGCTACAAATCAAAACTACAATGAGATATCTCCTCACCCTGCAATAATGGCAAGGATGAAAAAAACAAAACAAAAACCAGAAAACAGCAAATGTTGGTGAGAGTATGAGGAGACTGGAACCCTCATATACTGCTGGTGAGATCATAAAATGGAACAACTACTGTGGAAAATGATACGGCGCTTCCTCAAAAAGCTAGAAATAGAAACACTGTATGATCCAGCCATCCCCCTCCTAGGTATATAGCCTAGAGGATTAAGAGCCGTGACATGAATAGACAGATGCACACCCATGTTCATTGCAGCATTATTCACAACAGCGAAAAGATGGAAACAACCTAAGTGTCCATCAGCGGTTGAACATTGTGGCACATAACGCACAATGGAATACTATGCGACATTAAAGAATAACGATGAATCCGGGCATCACACAACATGGATGAACCCGGGGGACATCATGCTGAGCAAAATAAGTCAACCACAAAAGGACAAGTATTGTAGGAGACCACTATTATAAAAAGTCAAGAAAAGGTTTACATACAGGAGCATTTTTTTATGGTTACCAGGGACGGGAGGGGGAGGGAGGGAAAATCACTAACTACATAGTAGACAAGTATTAACTTGGGGAAAGGGAAAGATAATATCCAATACGGGGGAAGTCAGCACAACATGACAAAGGCAAAGAAGACACTAGAAGGAACACAAGAGTAAGAGGAAACAATGGTAAATACTATCATATACACAATCCTGCAATAAATATAATAACAAATAATTTAAAAATAATAATAATAACAATAATATTAATTTTTGTTATTAATAATATTAATATATATTAATATATAATATAATATATAATATTAATAACAAAAATTATTATTTAATGTTACAAATAGCAATAATAACAATAATAACAAATAACAATAACTTATGAGGGGATACATGGGTAGATATGTAAGCTGAACAGGTGTAGGATAGCATATGGGAGTACACCCATGAGCATATAGAGATTTGGCAGATGATATTTCTACATAAGTGTTAGTATGTGCTGCAAATATATGCATGTATATAGCAGAGCACACAGGGGATACAGTTATTAAAACTTCTTAGCCATAACCAAAGATCTTGAGGGACTGAGTCATTGGGCTTGAAGGCTTAGGACCATAGTCTTGGGGGACATCTAGGTCTATTGGCATAACATCATCCATAATGACAGTGTTCTACATCCTACTCTGGAGAGTAGCGACTGGGATCTTAAAAGCTTGCTAGCCGCCATCTAAGACACAACTGTTGGTCTCTCGCAATCTGGAGCAAAGAAGAGTGAAGAAAATCAGAGTCTCAAGGAAACAATTAGTCCAAAGGACTAATGGACCAAATGAACCACAGCCTCCACTAGCCTAAAACTAGAAGAACTAGATAGTGCCCAGCTACCACTACTGATTGCTCTGATTGGGATCACAGTAGAAGGTCCTGGACAGAGTGGAAGAAAAATGTAGAACAAAATTCAAATTCATAAAAAAGACCATATTTACTGGTCTGATAGAGACCAGTGGAAGCCCCAAGACTATGGCCCTTAGACACCCTTCAAACCTGGAACTGAACCCACTCCCACTCCTTTCAGCTAAACAATAGACAGGCCTATAAAGTGAATAATAACATGTGTGAGGAACATGCTTCTCAGAACAATCAACCATACGAGACCAAAACGGAAGCATTTGCCCAAAACCAAAATTCAGAAGGCAGGAAGGGGCAGGATGGATGGGTGAATGGCAACTGGGAACTGAGGGAGGAAGTGGGTAGAGTGCTGTCACATTGAGGAGATTGCAGTTAATGGGAAACTAATTTACTCTGAAAACTTTCACCCAGACCATAGTAAAATGTTCAAAAAAACCAGATGTAAATGGGCTAGTGTATTTTTGGTTGTATACATGTTAGTTGTATCATGTTAGGTGCAAGCATGATTTTATAATTGTCTTTATTTAGAGATTATGTATGGTTTAAGGAGATGTGTACAGGTGCCACATTGACAAGGGGTGGACTGTGTTGGCTAAGGTTATGTGTCAGCTTGGCTAGGCCATGATTCTCAATGGTTTGGCAGATATGATGTAATCAACCTCCAATCAGTCAAAAGGGGAGTGTCCTTGTGGGTGCAGCCTGCATCCAATATATATAGATGTTCTGGCAAAGCCTGCCCTCTCTGGATCCTGCATCCAACTTGTCATCTTCTTCAGACATGAGCCTGTAGTATTCTGCCTAACCTGCCGATTTTGGGTTTGTCAGTCCCTGCAACCACATGAGTCAGGAGAAGCCTTCAGTCTGATACCTGACCCACGGACTTGGGACTTGCCAGCCTCCACAACTGTGTGAGCTATTTCCTTGAAATATATATATACATATACATATACATATATATATATATATATATATATATATATATATATATATATATATATATATATATATATATATATATACAGTTCACTGGTTTTGCTGCTCTAGAGAACTCAGCCTAAGACAGGAGCACAGTTCTGCTCTGACACATATGAGGATGCCATGGGTCAGAATCAACTCAACAGCAACCAGGACTCCAAGGTGGTGACCACTAGGAGTCGCATAATGAATGCTTACAGCAACCTTCATAATAGGAAAATTTCCAGATTTCCATCAGCAGTAGAATGGGTAAATAAATTGTACATATTCATACACTGGACTACTACTTAGAAGTGAAAACACATGAACTACAACATTAAAATTTCTCACATTAAAAATGGATGAATCTGACAAAGATATTGTTGAGCAAAAGAAACAAGGCACAGAAGAAATACATACAGTATGACTCCATTATATAAAATTCAAAAATCAGGCAAAGCTAAATGATATATTGTCTAAGAATACATACATACCTGGTAAAACTTTGCAAAATAGAGAAGCAAGGATATGATTTGCACAGAACTCAAGGTAGCAGTTACCTCTTGTAGAAAGAGACAGGAGTGTGACAGGGGATACTCACACAGGGGACTTCTCCGGTGCTGATAACATACTATTTCTCAAACTGAATGGTGAATATATGGGTACTTTATTTTATCCTTATTCTTTAAACTGCATATATACATTTTATGCACTGTTTTGAATGAAACAGTAGTGGGAGGCCTTTTTGTATTTAAGTCCCAAGTGACTAGTAAAATAAACCTAATGAATGATTAAAAGTCTAAATTTTGAGAACCCAGGTTTATTTGCACCTCTGAAAGAAAACACACATACACACACCGATTTGCAAATCATGCAGTATTGGACACAAAAGAGAGAACCTCAGGGACAGTCTCCACCCTTCCAGCTAAGACTCCCAGGTAGGGACAGGTGGATGGGGCAGCGGAAGTGGCAACATCACAGCAGAGAGCGGTAACTGCCTGCACAGCAGCTCCTCCAGTGCACTGGCTTGGGTTAAGTGGTCGAGTGTGGAGGGTGAGGACTGCTGACTTATCTGAGTGAAGGGAAGAAGATCAAGGGAGAATCAGGTCCCGGTTACGAGGCTCGACGACCTTATCTCACTTCTTCAGTTTGGGAAGCTGAGCCCTGGTGGTGCAGTGGTTAAGAGCTTGGCTGCTAACCAATAGGTCGGCAGTTCAAATCCACCACCTGCTCCTTGAAAACCCTATGGGGCAGTTCTGCTCTGTCCTATAGGGTCGCTGTGAGTTGGAATCAACTTGGCAGCAACGGGTTTTTTTTTTTCCTGCGGAAGTCCACTTTCCCTTGCATGAAACTTCATCAAACCTTCCCTTCCCCACCTCCGAAGAAAGTGTCCCACAAGCTGGCTGTGGGAACCCCAGGGAAACAGCTTTACCTTTTGAGCCACCCATTTTCCAGTCTGGGGCACAGAGCCTCTGGCTCCAAACCCTCTGCCTCCCAGGCAGGTGTGGTATCTGGACCAGGTTCCTCCCTCCAGGCCTGGAAGTCCACTGTGTGACAGCTTTGCCTGCCACCTACCACCCTGTGGAAGAGAGATGACAAGATTGAATTTTAGCCTAGGGAGAAGCAAGATATAAATACATCCTGGTATGCTGTTAATGTCAATAATATTAGTGCAGTTCTTTCCAGGCTAGTCAGATCCAATAAAAGCGACAGTAAACAAGCTTAGAGCCATCACCAGGTGAGCGCCGTGGGGTCCCCCGCCCCCCCCCACCCCATCAACCTGCACAGCTGGCTGGCTGCTGAGAGCTGTTGCCTTTGCGGCTCTCACTTGAGCGAAAGGAGCTTGGTGTGTGGCTGCAGCTCTGCCTTGTGGCTGCACCGCCCGCCTCCAGCTCCTGACCGTCCCGGTAACGGAGCAAGGCAGCAGTCTCCACTCACAGCCTCGGTGCCCCATATATGACAGAGAGCCCCACATGCTAGTTACAGACGTTGTTGTTGTTATTTGCTGCTGTTGAGTCAGCCCCAACTCGTGGTGACCTCATGCACAGTGCAACAAAATGCTGCCCAGTCCTACACCATCCCCATGATCAGTGGCAGTTCGGGCCGTTGTGATCCATTGGGCTTTCATTTTCAGAAGTAGATCACCAGGCCTTTCTTCCGAGTACATCTTAGCCTGGAAGCTCCACTGAAACCTGTCCAGCATCATAACAACATGCAAGCCCCCAATGACAGATGGGTGGTGGCTGTGCATGAGGTGAATTAGCCGGCAATCAACCCAGGCACCCCACATGGAAGGTGAGAATTCTACCACTGAACCAACATCACCCTGATTTACAGGTGAGACACCTGCAAACAGAGAGAACTGAGGGTGTAGTCCAGCTCTGCGGACCCGCCTGCCTGCCATCCCCGGAACACGCTTCTCCTCTAGCACTTCTCACTGCTGTGTGGTTACCTGTCTCTATGTGCATCATCCCTCTGGACTCTGAACTCCCTGAAGGCGCCAGCCAGGAATCTCTGGTGCCTCTGATCGCGTGGTGCTCAGTAAATGTTTGGTGAGTGGTGGAATCGGATGCCCTGGCCTGGCTCTTGAGAAGTCAGATGCTTGAGTGGCTAAGAATACAGATCTCGAGTCAGGTGGCTTGGAATTAGATGCCTGTTCTTCCACTTATGGGCTGTGTGATTTTGAGTAAGTTACTCAACCATTCTGTGCCTCACTTTCCTTGTCTGTAAAATGAAGACAATAATAATACCCTTTCTAGTTGCATGACCTGGGGTGACAGGGTGAGGCAAGCTAGGCGCCTGGGGTGTAAAATTTAGGGAGACGCCTAAAATTTAGGGGGGGCCCTCCCAGCCCTGTTGAGCAAGACACTTGCTTCTCTGTACCACCTAGTAAGTGATAAATGAATGTTAGCTATTTTTCTTGATAAAAATTTCCCTGGAACAATTGTTTATCTGAACGAAAGCATCCAATGTTTATCTGACGTTGTATAAGACAAGGAAACCTGAGCCCGTGTGTGAGCCTGAGGGAGGAAGCAGTTAAGAACATCCATTGATGGAGAAGCAGTGGTGAACAAAGAAGATTTTCCCGGAATTCCCCAGGATTTTTTCAGTAAACCCCATTTTTCCTGGAGTTCACCTGAGTAGGTTTCTGCATCTTGTAAATTAAAAACTCTTGACTAGGCAGCATGATGGAAGGCTCTGGAAAAGAAAAAAAGTGAAAAAACCAAACCCAAACTCATTGCCGTTGAATTGATTCCAACTCATGGTGAGCCCACGTGTTACAGAGCAGAACTGCTCCATGGGATTTTCTTGGTTGAAATCTTTACAGAAGCAGATGGCCAGGTCTTTCTTCAGTGGTGCTGCTGGGTTAGTAGTTGAGCACAAACTGCCATCCAGTGACCTACTGGAAGGGAAGGTGGGGACCAAATTGAGGAAGCCTTGAAGGTCACAGTGAGAAGCTTGGTTTTGACTCCAACTGGCAACGCCATTCTGATCTGATTGTTCCCACTTAGAAAATCACGTGGAAGGCAGCCCTCCTTCCTGCCCTGCTGCAGAGGCACTTCTGCCCCCTCTCTTCCCACCCAGGCCTCTCTTTCATCCTGGCAGCAGAAGAAAAGAGAAAAGAACATCACCCAGGGTACCCCTACACAGAGAATACAAAACGCTCTGTGGCTAAATTCTCTCCAGCCAGAAAGAGAGAGTGTCCACTTTGTTCTTAAAAAAGATGCAGCGTTCTTCTTCCCAGCAGCCACCCACCTGGGATGTAAACCCATTTGCATGGAGCCCTCCCTTCGGCAATGTCCTGGCCAATGTCTAGGGCTCTCTGGCTCTCTGCGAAGGCTTGTATATCTTCTCCGTGGGCCTTCTAAGCTGAATTTTAAAGAGGAGTTTAGAGAGCATGTCATGACGAGGGTTCTTCAGAGTCTTCTAAATCACAACAACAGAACCGAGAGAAGGCTGTTTCTTTTCCCAGCGATGATTTTGCCTGCCCTGGCTCTTGGCACCCCAGCCACCAGCTAAGAAACCTTGGGAAAAAATGTGAAATTCTCCATCCTCAATCATCCCTTCCAAAGAAATCCCTCTCAATCTCTTAGCCTCACCCTTGCTCTCCCCCTCCCTGCCCCTCCACTCGGTCTCTCAATCATAAAACAATAAGGCAGATCCCTCCGCATGCATTTAAATCCCTCGAAATCGCTGGAGAAGGGGCCAGCCGGACTTATTTACTTCTAAGTGGATGCAAATTCACTTACTACTGATTTTCAAAGGAATGAGACATCCTTGCCACAATATTGTTTTTCTCACCACCAAATGGGGCCTTTGGTTTGTCATTTGGCGAATCTGTCAAAACAATCAGATCTGGGAGGCTGGATGGCATGGTTGCCTTGCCATCATGAGAGATGGGTCTCAAAGACAGCCCCAGGCACCTCCAACTCACAAATGGGCCCTGTTTAGGAGGTAGAAGGAGGGGACATAGTGGAGAGAGATAGGTCAGCTGGCATGGAGCACAAGACAGAGGCAAAGCCAGGAACAGCTGGACCTCCTGGGTCCTGAGTAGCAGAGGCAGCCCCAGGATCTTGTGAGGTACTGAAGGGAAAAACGCACCTACACACCTCCTCAAGGAGCCCTGGTGGTGCACTTATTAAGCCCTAGGCTGCTCACCAAAGGTCAGTGGTTTGAACCCACCAGCCGCTCCAAGGGAGAAAGATGTGGCCATCTATTCCCGTAAAGATTACAGCCTTGGAGACCCTATGGGGCAGTTCTACTCTGTCCTATAGGGTCACTATGAGTCAGAATCACCTCGACGGCCATGGGTTTGGTACACACCTCCTCATGGGTTTTCTAGGTTTTCACAGCCCTTCTGGCCATTACAGCTTGCCCATGGACTCCAGATCTAGAACTCATGATGGGTAGACACGCCCTACTCTGCCGGCCTAGGCAAGTTGTTTAATCTCTCTGGGCCCAACTGGGATTCCAAGGTTGCAGAAGGAGAAAGTTGGACTAATATACCTGAATGTGCCTTCCAAATCTCTAGTTTGTGGTCTTTGAAGGGAATGAACATTGTCTTAGTCAACTAGTGTTGCTATAACAGAAATACCACAAGCGGATGGCTTTAACAAAGAGAAGTTTATTCTCTCACAGTCCAGTAGGCTACAAGTCCAAATTCAGGGTTTCACCTCCAGGGGAACACTTTTTCCGTCGGCTCTGGAGGAAGGTCCCTGTCATCAGTCTTCCCTTGGTCTAGGAGCTTCTCTGCGCAGGAACCTTAGGTCCAAAGGACACGCTCTGCTCCCAGCACTGCTTTCTTGGTGGTATGAGGTTCCCATATGTCTCTGCTTGCTTCTCTCTTTTATATCCCAGAAGAGATTAGCTTAAGATACTATCCAATCTTTTATACCTCATCAGTATAACTGCCACTAATCCATCCTATTACATCATAGTGATAGAGTTTACAACACATAAGGAAATCACATCAGATTACAAAATGGTACACAGTCATACAATACTGGGAATCATGACCCAGCCAGGTTGACAGATATTTTGGGGGGACACAATTCAATCAATGACAGACATAAAACAAGTTTTATGGTGAGGTTACTCAGAACAGAAACATCAGTGATCTTGGGGCTGGTGGATTAGTGAAGATTCTTTCAGTCGCCGGTGGTCACCTCAAACTAACTCAGGCTAATTTGACTCAGGCAACCAGGAAGCTGGGGGTACTCATTTCCTGTGGCCGCTGTAACAGATTACCCCAGACTCAATGGCTTAAAAAACATAGGTTTGTTATCTGACAGTTCTGGAGGTCAGAAGTCTGAAAATGGATTTACCATACTTGTTGCCGTCCAGTCAGCTCCAACTCATGGTGACCCCCATGTGTGTCAGAGTAGAACTGTGCTCCATAGGGTTTTCTTTTTTTTTTTTTTTAATTTTATTGTGCTTTAGGTGAAAGTTTACAGCATAAATTAGTTTCTCATTCAAAAATTTATACACAAATTGTTTTGTGACACTGGTTGCAATCCCCACGCTCCATAGGGTTTTTAATGACTGATTTTTCGGAAGTAGATCACCAAGCCTTTCTTCCAAGGTGCCTGTGGGTAGACTTGAACTGCTAACGTTTTGGTTAGCGGCCAAATGTGTTAACCACTTGCACAAGCCAGGGACTCCCAAAAATGGATTTAAAGTTAATGTATTAGCAAGACCCTGTTCCTTCTGGAATCCCTAGAGGAGAATCTGTTCCTTACCTTTTCCAGCTCCTAGAGAATGTCCACATTCTTGGGCTCGTGGTCCCCTTCCAGCAACGGCATAACTTTGACCTCTGCTTCCATCATCACATCTCCTTCTCTGGGTCTCCTTTCTGTCTTGTATAACGACACTTGTGATTACATTGGGAACAGCCAGATAATCCAGGATAACCTCCCCATCTCAAGATCCTTAACTTAATCACACCTGCAAAGTCCTTTTCACCATGTAAAGTAATATATTCACAAATCAAACCAAACCCACTGCTGTTGAGTCGATTCCAACTCATAGCAGCCCTATAGGACAGAGAGTAGAACTGCCCCATAGGGTTTCCAAGGAACAGCTGGTGGATTCGAACTGTGACCTTTTGGTTAGCAGCTGAGCTCTTAAACACTGTGCCACCAGGGCACTAGGGATTAAGACCTGGACATCTGCAGTGGGCTATTTGTTCTGCTGACCACACTGGGGAGTGGACTTCAGGCATGGATGGATTCAGGGGCTCAAGTGGTATCATCAGTGTTATTTTCTCATCTCTATCTCTTTGCTCTGCTTCCTTTTCTGCTAGTCATTGTCTCTATGCCATTTCAAATAGCCTTCCTCCTTGTAGCCAGGGAAAACTCTGCTATAGCCTGTTGTTACTGTTGTTGTGTGTCGTTGAGTTGATTGTGACTCCTAGCAACCCCATGTGACAGAGTAGAACTGCCCCATAGGGTTTTCTAGGCTGTCATCTTTATGGGAACAGATTGCCAGGTCTTTCTCCCATGGTGCCTCTGGGTGAGTTCAAACCACCAAGTTTTCAGTTAGCACCTGAGCACTCAACCATTGCATCACCAGAGCTCCTTGCCTATAGCCCTAAATCATGGCATTTCAGATTAGTAGAAAGTTTGGAACAAAAGGAACCTCTCTCCCTCCCCTGGACCAACCACCAGGCTTTATGTAGGCCCCTTGGATTAAATAAGGCCCCCCGAGGTTTGGGAAGAACAGTCTGGGAAGGGACCGAAACATCCCTGAGAATGCCAGTTGGGGGTTAGCCATGAAATTGGCACGAGAATCCACATGTGCCCAGTTTGTAATCCACGTTGGTGATGGCGCCACATCAGCCACAGAGCGCCCTAGCTGCACAGCCCTGTCCATATTTCAGTCCTTTAAAGGTCAGGCCATGGGCAGAATGCCCGGGCCGGCTCAGCCCGGGAGTGGACATCTGTGATCGAGCGAGCCCTCAGAGAGCCATAAATCCCCCGGCCTCCCCTTGTGTCTCTATAACCTTGAGGCAAAAGGCCTCTCCCTCCTAGAGTGTTGTGATAATTAAGAGTAATTTCATTGGTGCTGGGCTCCGGTAACTACAAGGTAATTGAGTTCTGGATACATTAATACTCAAATTCGCATGAAGACGATCATGGAACTTAGAATGTGGACCCCTGTTTAGGGGCTATAGCTGGGTGACCCCACATCTGGGTTTGCCAGGGACAGTCCTGGTTTGCTCCTGCTGTCCTGGTACCACTATGAATAGCTCTCCCTATCACTCTCCAAAGGGTCCCTATTTAAATAATAAATGTTACAGCTACCCCAGTGTTAGCACAAGTAAAAAAGACTGCTTTTTCCCTCCTACCCTTCAGTTTACACCAGATGGGGCCTCCAAATCAGAAGCCTGGGAAGACCTCCAAATTAACCGGGTTCCTTTCTTCCTTACATCAGCTGTATGGCCAAGGAGTAAATGGGTGGTGTAAACAGTTAAGCACTTGGCTACTAACCAAAAGGTTGGCAGTTAGAACCCACCCAGAGGTGCCTCAGAAGAAAGGCCTGGCAATCTGCTTCCAAATAGATCACAGACACTGAAAACCCTATGGAGCAGTTCTACTCTGACGCACATGAGTTGGAACTGGGTAATGAGAGGAAGATCACAGAGCACCCTCCTTTCTGTGCTGAGTGCAGCTCTGGACCAGGGAGACCAGAGGCAGTGTCCCCACACAGGGAGAGTAGAGAGTGCAGGTTTTGCAATCCAGTGGCCCTGGTTTCATATAATGGCTCCACCACTTACAAGTTCTGGGACTTGCACAAATACCTTCTCGCAGCCCCAGCTGTCATGCCTTTAAACGAGGAATCAGGATGCCAGCCTCCCAGAGAGTTCCACGAGACTGTGTGCGCACAGCAAGGCGCACCAGCCCTGGGTTCTAGGGCCCACAGCCCGGTAGCCCTTCCACACGCACAGATCACGAATCACATTGAGGTTTGAGGGAGAAAAGTTCAAATTAATCAGTAGTGATGCTCAGGGCAAACAGTCGAAGTCTGATAAGCAAACAGAAATCGATTGTTTTGGAAATAATTGGATGCCCTATCTTTGTTTACAGAGCCGCATGCGCACCGAGATGTCTAAGGCCACCGTGGCCAGCAAAGTCCGGGATGCTGAGCCACAGGGGAGAGAAAGGTGGGACCGGGAGTTGTCGGGAGCCCACATCTGTGTGTGGGGGTAGGGTGGGGAAGAGTCTGTGGAGACAGTAAGCTGGTGAGGAGTTGAGGAAGGGAGGCTGGGGTAGGATGAAGGGGGAGCAATGGCCTAAACCCCCCGATACTCGGCCACAGGCTTGATGTGGCAGGAGCAGGCTGGGTGAGTATGCCCCCACCTGGCATCAGAGGTCACTCCCCACCCCTCCCCATCACGCCTCACCAGACTCCCATGTTCTCAGCCTGCCCAGAAGAAAGCAGAAACTAGGAGTTGACACCACAGTGTTCTTATCTGTCCTTTTAGGATGCTGGAAGCAAAGGGCCAAGAGAGAGTTGTCCACATACCTAGCCCCTAGCCCACACCAAGCCACTGGCCTCATCTACTGCCATGCTCCAGGCTGGGGGGGCGGGGGGGGCGGGGGGAGTGGACTCTGGGCAAGGTGGGTGGTGTTGACAGGGAAAGAAAGTGGGCAAAAATTCTTAAAGTCACATCCATGGAAAATTCGGGAACAAGTGAAGACTTAAGGCAGGAAACTAGAGGATGCCCTCTTCCCCCCAAAAAATCTCATACTAAGAGTCGGACTTTGACTCAAAACCAGCATTCACTACCCAAACCCACTGCCATTGTTGCCGTTGACTCGGTTCTGACTCATGGCGACCCTACAGGATAGAACTGCGCCACAGGGTTTCCAAGGCTGTAATCTTTACAGAAAGAGGCTGCCACATCTTTCTCTAGTGGAGCCACTGGTGGACTCGAACTGCTAACCTTTCAGTTAGCGGCCGAGCATTGAAAAACTGTGCCACGAAAGCTCCTCTTCACTACCCAAACCCGTTGTCATGGAGTTGATTCTGACTTACAGCAACTCAATAAGATGGGGTAGAACTGTCCCATAGGGTTTCCAAAGGAATGGCTGGAGGATTTGAACTGCCGCCCTTTTTGGTTAGCAGCTGAGCTCTTAACCACTGCACCACCAGGACTCCTCACTATCCAAAGCCTCTGAGAAACTACAACAAGAATTCTAATTCCCTTCCTCCCAGCAACCTTCCCTGAGTCACATCCCCAAATGCCCCTCCCCCAACATCCTCAGTCACCTCTTCTCCTCCACCCTCAGCATCACTCTGGAACCTGCTAAAGATCCTCCCTCAGTGCAACTTACCCAGGACTTTGAGATATTCCAGGGCTTTGAGATATTCCTTTGCATCCCCACCAGTGCTCAGCATGGTGCCTTGCACACCAGTACCAGTTACCATCAAATCGATTCCAACTCATGGCCACCCATGTGTGTCAGAGTAGGACTGTGCTCCACAGGGTTTTTAGTGGCTGAGTTTTTGGCAGTCAATTGCCAGGCCTTTCTTCCGAGGCACCTCCAGGTGAACTAGAACTGCCAACCTTTTGGTTAGCAACCTCTTGCTTGACCATTTGCACCACCCGGGGGTGCCACCTGGCACACAGTGCCTGAGTTGCATGTATTTGGCAAGTCATTGGTTTAAAATAATAGAGCCTGGATTGGAGATGAGCGACAACCCTCCCCCAGCCCCAGCCAGAGCCTGGAGCCACTGCTATTAATTACTCACAGCAGGGCTTCATTCATTCATTAAAATCTCCAAAAAGGGAGTCTTGTTAACAGCCAGGAGAGCTGTTCTTTCTCCTCAAGGTAAAAAGATTTATTGCCCAAACTTACATTTTATCGCGTACAACCGAATAAAAATGATCGATTTCCCTGCCCGCCTTACAGCATCCTTCCACAGTTATTAAAGTCTCTAAAAATGTTTTCTTTAAAAAAAGAGGGGGCGGTAGTTAAAAGAAAGAGCTGCAGAGAGAGAGGAACCCAACACGAGGCTGGGAAGGGCAGGATTGGGAGGGTTATCCATCTTGTCAGCTCTGGACCACATAACCTTGATGTCACTATATTTTCTGCTCATATCCAAATTTACAATTTGCCAGCAAAGGAGATGGAAATGCCAAACCGCCCCCTTTGAGGTGAATGCTGAATGTTCTTAAAGGACCCTAGAGAGGGGAAGGCCCCAGCTCTGCAGATTTTTAAAAGGTACAGAGCCTGCCCCAACGGAGCCCCTGGCAATTCTCTCTGATAATGCCGGTGCCTGTAGATGATGACGGAGTCCCTGGGTGGTACAAACGGTTAACACTTGGCTGCTAGCCGAAAGGTTGGAGGTTGGAATCCACCCAGCGGCACCACAGAAGAAAGGCCTGGCGATCCACTTCCATAAAGATTACAGCTAAGAAAACCCTATGGAACATAGTTCTATTCTGTAACACATGGGTTCTCCATGAGTCAGAATCAACTTGATGACAACGGCTTTGATTTGTTTTTTTTAAGGCAGGATGAGGTATTCCTGGGTGGTGCAAACAGTTAATGCTCTCCGCTGCCAATTGAAAGGTTACAAGTCCAAGTCCACCCAGAGGTGCCTCAGAGAAAAGGCCTGGCCATCTACTTCTGAAAAATCAGCCATTGAAAACCCCATGGAGCACAGTTCTATTCTGACACCCACAGGGTCACAGTGGGTTGGAATCGATTTGATGGCAACTGGTTTTAAGTCAGGGTGATGGATTTAAACCCCAGGCCCCAGACACATTCAGCCAAGAGGACTTTTTCTCTCCTCACTGATGAACGCGCAGGTTTCCAACTGAAAGGCAGCAAGCAGACTTGATGGGCCGGAAGTGTACCTGAGCATAGTTAGGAAGGGGGGGGCGGAGCTACAGACAAGTGTGAGTCAGAGGCAAGGGAGGTGTCTGCCCTACGGGAAACAGCAAACTGCTCACAACTTTCCAAAACACCGATTTGCATATAAACTCGTTGATGGGTGATTACACTTCATTCATCTGCTCGTTCTGGTAAGTCCCCAAGAACCTTTGTTTCGCCATTTTGGTGATTTAATTTTACTAAATGCCAAGTAATACAACTGCATATCACCCATCCCCCTGGCATACTGTGAATTCCTTTAGGACAAGGATAAGTTCTTACTCATCTCTGTGTTACACACTCACAAACACGCTAGCACCCAGTACAGTATGCTTTCTATGAGAGTCTGTTGCAGCCTACTTACTTGAGAACTGTAGAGCTGTTTTGAAATCCCATCATTCAGAGCCTGTGACTAGATCGGTCTGGCTTCTTCCCAAATTTGTGCTAATTAGTGGGGTCTTCCTGGACTTGTTTCTGGGCGAATCTAGCCATCTGTCCTTTGATCAGACCCCAATTCATCTGGCAGTTCCATTCTGACTTCCCGGGGGCTCCCTATGCTGCAGATGGGGCCACAGGTCTCCGCAGCACTGTGGGGGGCTGTGGCCTCCCACAGGCCCCTCCAAGGCTCCAGGTTTTCCAAGTGTGTGTGTGCTGCAGTCTTCTGTCAAGGAGAATTTTCCCGGCATGGCCTGGAAGACAGCCACGAGCCTGTCTCGGGCCATTTGACTCTGGCTCCCAATGACAACCTTAACAGACATTTCCATCTATAAGCCATTAACCAGGAGATATGAGACTTCCCCTGCTGGCGTACTCCGAGGGGGCGGGTGCAGAGGAGAGGGTGAAGAGGGAGGAGAGAAGGAGTACGGTGGCTGAGGAGGGGGCCGGAAGGAAGGCTGGGCAGAGAAGACCGCTACACCTTCCCCGGTGGATCAGGGGCCCCCCTAACACCACCATGCCTGCCCAACTGGGTTCTATCCTGGGCCCGGGGTATGGTGGGAAAGCCAGCTCAGTGGCAGAAGGCCGAGGCTGGCAGGCTGGGACCTGGGGTAGCAGCTCAGGACTCAAAACTCTGCAAGTATCATCTCTGCTCTTACCAAGGTGCCTTCTAGAAGGAGCACTGGCAGAGGGCAGTGGTGAGGAGACCCTCATACCAAGTCTGGCTTTGCTCCCCAGAATACATGCCCTGGAGAGCCCAATCCTGAACTCCGATCCTCCGTTTCCTATACGAATAAATGATGATGATGATGATAAAGCCACCAGTTGCTGTCAAGTCAACTCTGATTCATAGCGACCCCATATGGGTCAGAGTAGCTAATAATTATTTTAGAGTTCCCTGTGTATCAAGTATCGTTCTAAATGCTTTACATATAATACTCATCTAATCCTCACAGCAACCCTATGAGGTAGACACTGTTATGATACTCACTTTACAGCTGAGGAAACTGAGGCACAGAGCTGTTAAGAACTTCCCCAGGTCACACAGCTGGTAAGTGGCAGAGCTGGGGTTTTAACCAGGCTGCTTGGCTCTTAGCCACTTCATCGCACTTGGCCGAAGTCAAAATCAGCTGAAGACAGTTCAGCCCGAAGTCCGTCTAAGAGCCATGGTTCACCAACAGGCCCCGTCTATACTGATGGGACTGGCCCCAGCGCCCCAGGCCAACAAAAGATGTTTGCCCAGAGAATCCTTACTCAGACCACAGAGATTGGGGAAAAAAAAGAACATATTCTATTCGTTTCAAAAACAACAATGTCCAAGCTGCTGCCTTAGTCAGAGCCCCTTAGATCATGTGCCTTTTCAGGTCCAAGGCTTTCTACCTCTGAGGTTCTTAGGAGACAGAGTCTCAGCTACAGCTCCCTGTGCTAAAGGGGCTGGTCACCAATGCCCCCTCATATTGCAACAATCCTTTCTTAGATAGGAGAGATGGGATGGGATGGGATAGCATGAGATAGGAGGGGCTGGGATAGGATGGACAGGGATGGGAAGAGATGAGATGGAACGAATGGGAAGGGAAGGGATGGGTTCAGACCCAGTGGGATGAGAAGGGATGGACAGAACAAGATAGAAGGAGATAGGAAAGGATGGAATGGGCAGGGATGGAACAAGAATAGATGAGATAGAACAGGCTAGGATGGGCTGGCAAGGTTAGGGATGAGATGGGACAGAAAGGGAAGAGCAAGGATGGGAAGGATGGAAGTGGATGGAATAGAACAAGATGCAATGGGGAAGGGAAGGGAAGAAATGGGATAAGATAGAATAGGAGGGAATGAGATGTAATGGGATGGGAAAAGGAGGAATGGATAATGTCTTTTGAAGCAAACTATCTATAAGCTCCAATCTCTCTTTCTTTCTAGAAAATTATCGATAGTCTTTTAAAAAGAAACATTGCTGCAATCCTAACACCTTCCATGTAGCGATGCATATAACAGCTGTTGATCCAGTGCTTTTCACCCAGGATTGAAAAAGCTTTATTATGGGCATGTAAGTACTGCACACTCAGAGTCTAGCTCTAGACTAGCCCATGCTCTGTGCCCCTGCCATGAACCCCAACCTACCTGGACTCACCCATCCTTTCGGGCCCAGCTTACATGTCACCTCTTCTGGGAAGCCTTCTCTGAATGCATCTTTCCTTTCTCAGAATCCTAACTCTATTTAGAATTTGTCACCCAGTTTAACACTTGGTCGTGTACAATGCTGTACTGATCTTTCACTTCGTAATCTAGATATACAGCATACAGCCTGTGTTTTTGCCCCATGGCAACCCCAAGTAAACTTTTTTTTAATAGACTCCCATAAACTATAGAGCACAGACCGTCGTTTTACAAATCTGGGAACAGAGGCTCAGAGAGGTTAAAGGACACGTCTGGCATCACATACTGGCAAGCCGCGAGCAGACTGCCCAGAGCTGGGAACTCCACTAGTGTGCAGTTAGCTGGGCATCTTAGTCTGGGTTCTTCCAAAAGCAGACTCTTGGGGAAGGATTTGAGTGCAAAGTCGTTTATTTGAGTGGTGGTCCCAGGAAGCAGGGTGAGGGAGTGGAGAAATAAGAAAGGGAAGGGAGGAACATCAATTAGGGAGCATTGATGATCGTGGAGGTGGTGCAGGGCCAGGCAACATTACATTCTGCTGTGAATGCGATCACCGTGAGTCGGAGGCCGACTCGGCGGCAGCTAACAGCAATAACAGCAAGGATTGTCTTAAGTTACATAGTGCTGCTCTAACAGAAAGACCATAGTGGGCGGCTTTAAACATCAGAAATATATTTTCTCACGGTTCTGGAGGCTAAAAGTCCAAATCAGGGTCCCGGCCACGCTGATTCCTTCTGTGAGCCTCTCTCCTAGTTTCCAGTGTCTGCTGGCAATCCTTGGTGTTCCTTGGCCTGCCTTGGTGTGCCTTGGCGTCTGTCTTCCCCCTGTGTGTATCTCTGTGTCTGTTCAGAAGGGATTCAGTTTAGGACCCATCCTACCCTGGTATGACCTTAGTAAAGCAACAAAAGGAAGCCCCTATTTCTAGACAGGGTCATATTTACAAGTACAGGGGTTAGGATTTCAATACATACTTCTTGGAGACACGATTCAATCCACAACAGGGATCAATCCCTTGGGGCACCCCCTGAGAGGCTGCAGAACACACAAGTTAGCTAGGCTATTTCTCAGCAGCTCCTGTCCCCCGTGGCTGGAGCCCCCAGCACTTCTAGCCAGTCCTGTGCAGCTGAACACCCTCAGGCAGTAGAAGGCATTGTTGATGTAGTAGGAAGCCTGCCCCATGTGTGTGAACTGCCCACCGAGGCTGCGGTGACCTCTGGGGAAGGCCAAAGAGGGTGGGACGGGCCACCGACAATTCTGCTTCATCTGTGCCAATCCTTGGCAGCAGAATCGAGCACCCTAACTTCCTCTCACATCTGTAGCCAGCTCTCCACTTAGCTCCTTTCTTATTTTGCTGGCAACCAACCTCTGCTTCAAGACATCAGATGGGAAGATAGGAGTTCTATCTTAGCTTCCTAGTGCTGCCGTAACAAAATACCACGACGTGGGTGGCTTTCAAGAGCAGAAATTTATTTTCTCACAGCTCTGATGCTGAAGCCCGGGGTGGTGGAGGGCTGTGCTCTCTGTCTCTCTCTAGGCTCCAGGAGAAGAACCTTCCTTGGCTCAGGTTCTGGCAGCCCCAGGCATTTCTCGGCATTCCCCTTGGGTGCGGCTTCCTTTTTATAAAACACCACTCAGAGGGGATTAGAATCAAGACCCATCTACTTAGGTATGACCTTGCTGAACTTAATTTGTAACAAAAGAAAAACACTACTTCCCCAAACAAGGTCGTATTCACAGATACAGGGGAAAAGGGGAGGCTCCACATATCTTTTTGGGGACACAGTTTAATCCGTAACAAACCCCGAACTCACCCCACACTGAGGACGTATATTGTCACGGGGGACTTTGAAGGACCACAGGGGAAAAGCGCAGCATCCGGATGACTTGGGGGTGGTATTTGGGGGCCTCCTGTCTGTCGACCCCACACCACAACTGCTGTCTCCAACGTGTGTGTGTGTGTGTGTGTGTGTGTGTGTGTGTGGAACAGACCTCTCCCTACAGTGCTCTCCTCTCGAGGCACCCCCACGAGGTTGAAGCAGGCCCACCCCAACCTTCCAGCCCAGTGGGGGCTGCAGAGCCTGGCTGGCAGAGTGACAGCTCTGGCTTGGGTATCTCACTGGGCCTGTGAGCCCCCAGTGCAGATGTTTATGAAGAGGAAATACGAGGAACAACTTCCTCTGGTGTTTCACAAGACATGCTTCTCCCCAGGCAGCCTACTTGTCACTTTTGCCACTTGTCCTAGGAGCCAAGTGCTCACCCCAGCATGGAAACGTGGGCCCCTCCAGCTGACTGGCTTCCCTGAAATGTACTCCCCTGTGCTTTCAACCCAGGCCTGTCCTCTCTCCCTCCCTCTCTGTTTCGGCATCTGTGTCTCTCCACGTCTCTGTGTGTTCTCCATCTGTCTGTCTCTCTCTACATGCCTATCTGTCTCTGTTTCTCTATGTCTGTCTCTCTCTTTCTGTCTGTCTGTATCTCTATGTCTCTGTCTCTCTCCATCTGTTTCTGTCTGTCTGTCTCTTTCTACACACATAGACACACACACACACACACACACACACACACACACACACACACACACACACACACACACACACACACACACACACACACACACACCCAGAAAGCACCTGAGGAATCAGCAAACCCGGATTCTGGCCTCTCTCCGGCTTCTAACTAGCTGTAAGCGCTGGGACACGTCCTTTCCCTCTCTAGGTCTCATTTTTCTCATCTGTAAAATGGGGATGCTAGACAGGCCAGTCTTTCAGGTCCTTCCCAGCACTGGCTCTCTGCATCTTGGTGATCGTAAAGACCTCCCAGGGACACTCAGCTCCCACCCAGAGCAGTTACAGACCCCTGGACGGACACCAGAGGGCGTCTCGATGCCTTCTCCCCATGCAGCCTTCTCTTCCAAGGAGGCGCATCACCCATCTCGGGGCTCCGCCTGCCACGGCTGGAGTGCAGGCCTGCTGGTGGGAAGTTAGCAGGACGCAGAGAGGGCTGGTGGAGTCCTGCATTGCCCTTCTTTGCCACGGGATCCAAGTCTTAGTGCAGATCCACCTGAATGGCCTGGCAGGGGGAGAGCCTCCCTTTCCTGACAGGACACACCCACCAGCACAGCACCCCGCTCCCACCCTGCGACTCTGCTCAGGTGAGCTGACAGCGCCATGCTCCACATAACCACACGTTACCAACCGCTTTGGGATGGAGAAGGGGAGGCTGGGAAGGGTGGGTTCCTGGCTCCCCCCTTGCCTGTGACCCTGTGAAGAACTGTGTCTCAGGACCCTGGAGGCCAGTTCTTTGCAGAAGGACTTGTTGTCAGGGCCCTGCTCCCCAAAACCCCTCCACTCCCAGACAAAGGGTTTTTAGGAAACCGACCCTCACAGCCGTCTGTGAGGACAGGACTCATGTCCAGTTGGGTGGAGGAACCTGGCAGGGGACCAGCCGTGAGCAGAGACCCCCAAAATGTTACCCAGGTGCAGCCCACTAAGGGACGTACCAGCCCAATAAAGGACCACGGCTTTGCATTTGTAGTATTTGCTTTTTGTCCACTCAGATCATGAAGCCTGCTTATAGGCCTTTGCTTTTGCAAAGCCGGTCTCAAACTTCTCACCTGTTAGCACTCTGCTGCAGCAGGGCCACGCAAATGATTCTAACTGAGCCCCAGGCAGGGAACCTGAAGCCCTGGGAGCAGAAGAGACTGAGTCAAGGTCACACAGCTGGCTCATGCCTCCAAAATCTCTTTCCTTACCAAGTCCTCTGATTTCCGAGTCAGAAATAGAATTGCGGGGCAGGAGGGAGGTAGAGAGCACAGCAGAGCTTGCGATGAGACCACCCTGCTCCCTCGAGGGCTGGGACTATTCATTCATTTTGCCAAGGTGGGTTGTGACCAGCAAGTCACTGGGACAGGAGAAGTGTTTTCAAGAAAACAGATAAATAAAAGAATAAAGTGGTGGGTGGCAGGGTGGGGGGGGCGGGAGGAGCGGGAGCCCATGTTTCAGACACCCCCTCCAGCAGCCTCTCGAAGCCACGTGTCCAGTCTCCCCACTTCGCCGAGCTCCCCTTTTTACATCAGCATGCAATCATCTTTTCCCATTCACTTCGTCTCTTCCAGTTTTATGTTATGCTGCCCGTGAAAATTGGTGTGAAATAAAAAGGCACCTCTGCCTACAGATGTAAGCAATCGATTTGGCAGGTAGCCCATGGATACCTGGGACGAGGAGAGCTCGTTTTCAGGGTGGACGTTTCTGCCTTTCCTTGTCGTTCTCCACCTCCCCGCTTCTGGTCTCTCTGTCCCCCTTCTTTGATTTTTCTGTCTCTCTCTTTGATCTTCTTCTTATTTTCTGCTTGGCACTGAATGGAAATAAACCAGCCTATGGGTTCCCACCTCCCCTTTCTTTCTTATTATTTTTGTTATATGAGAGGGAGTGCAGGAGAAGTGTGTGTCTCTGCGGGTTGCTGGGAGATCCCGAACTCCCAGGAGCCTTGTTGAGCTTATCTGGGGAAGTAGGACCAGGTTCAAGATCTGGAAGGACCCAAGCCTCCTAGCCCCGCAGAGGCATCCTCAGATAGGAGATGGGTCTATAAAACCAGTCCTAGAGAGGTCTCCTCATTCTCCCAGAAGAGAGAAACTGTCCTGTGCTGGAAATTGTACATTTTCACTCATTAATTCGTTTATTCAAAAATATTGATTAAGCTATGGAGCACAGCTCTACTCTGACTCACACGGAGTTGCCATGAGTTGAAATCGATTAGACAGCAACTGTTTTTTTTTTTTCTTTTTTTAATGGACTAAGCACTGGAGCTATAGAAAGGAACAAAAAAGTCACAGATCCTGCCCAAGTACATGCTCAATCAATGACAGTCACTGTTGCCTGCTTTTATTCTAGAAGTCTCTATCCTGGTGCAAAACACTTAATGGTGTTCAATAAATGTTTGCTTCCTCCTTTCTAAAGGCAAGAGAGACTCTCTTTGTATGATATGTACTTACTGGTCTTCGCTGCTTTAATGTGAGAAAGGACAGAGAAGAGAAACAAAATTGTTTGCTCTGGTTTAGTCTGGATGAGAAGATAGTCATTAAACACAAATAAATTTCTAATTAAAAATTGTGATAAGTGGTACGAAGCAAAAGCACAGGGACTTAACTTAAAAAGGCAGAAGAGGAGGGTCTGGGGGGACATCATTTTAAAGAAGTTTCATCTAACCCAGTGGTTCTCCAAGTGGGGTCCCCGCAGCAACAGCGGCAGCATCACCAGAGAACTTGGTAAAATGCAAATTCTCAGGCCGCCCCAGAGCTACCGAATCAGAAACCGTGGGGTTGAGGCCCAGCCATCTGAGTTTTAGGAAGCCCTCCAGGTGACTCCGATGTCTATCCGCTCAGGTGTGAGACCCGAGGATGTAAGCTGAGACCAGGAGGATGAGTTGGTGCTGGCCAGGTGAAGGTGAGAAAGAAGACTCATTCCAGGCCGAGAGAACGGCATGGACCAGGACCCTGAGGCCGGAAAGGTCACTGGAAGGAGGCTGGCGTGGCTGGGGCGTAGGAAGCAAGGGAGAGAAGGCAGCTGGAGAGTTAGACTTTGCAGCACCTTAGAGGCCACCATAAAGAGTGTGGGTTTTCTCCTAAATCCACTGAGGACCCTCTGAAGGGTCCTGATCAGAGGGACATCCTCAATGTCTTAGAATCCTGTTAACATCTGTGCCTGGGAGTGGGTCAAGGCATAAATGAGCACCACTTATGGCCTGGCTCCCCATGCTTCAGACTACAAGCCTACCCCTATGGACGGGCTCCTTCTCAGCCCCTGAGGAAAGGGCGCCCTCATGAGGCTGTCCCGGGGCTGGTGCAGGAGGTCATGCACCGACAACTCTTACTTTTCATTCATTGATAACGGGAAACCAGTTGATGAGCTCAGCTGCTAACAGTTCAATCCACCCAGAGGCACCTGGGAAGAAAGGCCTGGCAATCTACTTCTGAAAAATCAGCCGCTGAAAACCCTATGGATCATGGCTCTACTCTGACACACATGGGGTCGCCGTGAGTCAGAATCCACTCTCTGGCAATTGGTTTTGGACACCTAACAGGATTTTTTAACTGTCCACTTATATTATTTTTTATCTTTTTAAGCATGTCAATAAAGTTTATAAAAACAGTGGGATGGTAGGTTATTTATTTCTCTTCTATAAACCTACTGCGATCGAGTCGGTTCTGACTCATAGTGACCCTATAGGTCAGAGTAGAACTGCCCCATAGGGTTTCCAAGGAGTGGCTGGTGGATTAGAAGTATCGACCTTCTGATGAGCAGCCGTAGCTCTTAACCACTATGCCACCGGGGATCCTTCTCTTCTATACATCCCTGTATTTAAAAACAAATAAAAGCAAATAAAAATTTAAGAAAACTAATATTTGTCAAATAGTGATATGTGTCAGGCCCTTTGAGTGGTGATTTCATTCTTCATTCAGTCACCAAGTAGTTACTAACCCCCTGCTATGTCCTGGGCACTGTGAAGGTCTAGGGATTCAGAGAGAAAAGGAGCCCAACATGGAGCCTCATGGCGCTTGCATTCTAAAGGCAGAAGTCAGGCAACGAACAGAAAGCAAAACGTGTCGGCATTTGCGTGGGGGCTGTGTGGGCTGGTCAGGGAAAATGAATTATAACGTCCACGTGGGGTCTGGGGATATGAGAGAGGAAACAGTGTGTCCTAAAGGGGGGCACTGGCCTGAGGAAGAGCAACTGAGAGGGTTGTGGCTTAAAAGGATAGGAGGAGGGGACAGAGACGGGGTGGAGGGTAGACAGCGCAGGGTCTGGGGGCCACTGTGGGGATTTGGGCTTGCTTGAGTGACAAGGGAGACACTGGATGCAGAGATGCGATCTGACATTTCGAAAGGCTCACTCGGCTAAGGGGTGGGGCAAGAATGAAAGCAGGGAGCTCCTTCCCCCATCCTATCTTCCCCCCACCCCGACACTGTGCACATGTCTTTATTTCTGGATGTACCCAGTGACTGGTTGATGCAGGGGTTCAAAGGTCCAGCCTCCTTGCCTTCATTTGGGACGCCTTGAAATGACCACCCCAGCTTCAGAGCTCCTAGGAGGGTCAGCTGAAGCATCTGTTGCAACATCTAGTTTAACATCTCTTTGCCCCATCCTGTTCCCTCACTTCCACACAGAGCACTCCCTAATCAACCTCCCACAGGCAAATCTCTACCCTGAGTCTGCTTCCTACAAAAACCCCCAAAGCCCTCTCTGTGGCCTGGACCTACAGGACCCAACCTTTAACCAGAGTCAAGTAGTCTCCTCCTTCAGAGCAAAGGATTATAGCCCTTGTGGTGGGTGATGAAGGAGCCCTGGTGGCACGGTGGTTAATGCTTGACTGCTAACCAAAAGGTTGGCGGTTCGAACCCACCAGCCACTCCACAGGAGAAAGATGTGGCCGTCTGCTTCTGTGAAGATTACAACCCTGGAAACCCTATGGGGCAATTCTACTCTGTCCTACAGGGTCGCCATGAGTTGGAATCGACTCGACGGCAACAGGTTTGGTTTTTTTGGTTTGGGCAGTGGGGTAGGGGTGTGCTGTCTCTGCAAGGACCTGCTGAATGCTTTAGGGGGACGTAGGAGACTCACAGACTCTCTAGCCACCTATTTTATTTCTTCATTCATTCATTTTTTTCTATATAAACTATACCTAATTTTTATTGTTGTAAAAATAAATGTAGCACATTTGCCAAATGAACATTTTCACTTATAAAATTTCATGACATCCATTACATGAACCATATTGTGCAACTATCACCAGTATCCATTGTCTGGCCACCCATTTTAAATTGTGGCCCATCTCAGTCCCCCCACCCCCTGACACTCTTGATTCCTCTTCCCTGCTCTACTTGGAGGAAAAGTTGGGGTGGGCTTCAGCAAAGAGAGCTCACAGGAGGAAGCGAGATTTCAAAAGGGTGACACAAGGTAGACATGAAAAGAAGGGGCTTGGGCACACGCCGTGGTTTGGTGATATTGATACGAGCTTTCCACTGGGAGCCCCAGTGCCACCATTTTCCAGCCATGAAACCTTTGCCAAATTACAAAACCTCTGGCAACCTCAGTGTTCTTACCTGTAAAATGGGAAGCTGGAATGGGATTATGTGTCTGAAAATGCTTTGTAAACTCCAAAGCTGTGCCTAGATTTTGAGACTACATAAATGAGAGAAGTTTCTAAAAATCTGGGGCAGACTGATATAAGGATTCCCGCTTTCTACTTTGTCACATAAGGACATTAAAACCCAAACAAACCAACAAGCCACTGTCCATTGTCACCATTACATAATCGAAGAAGGAAACATGCTTTATGCCAAAAATGGAGGAAGACCAAAAACTCAGAATAAATTTAAAAAAAAAAAATTATGGGAAAAAAATGAACTTATAGGAAAAGCTCGTCCTTGTTTTCTCATTTTGCCACAGACAAAGGCGTATTTTCCTGCGAGAGCACTCCGACATGATAATATTGGGATGGTGCCAGGGCAAGCAAGTGAGGCTGCCCCAGCTGGGGACACAGGCTCAGAGCTTCAGGCTTCCGAAGGACCCAGCGGTCGAGGTTTGGAGCCACCTGATACCTACTTGAGGTACGTCAGTGTACCCAGGAATTCCAGATGTGAAGATTTCTAGAAAGTACTGTTCGCCGCACAAGGGCAGAATCAGGTGCTTTTCTCTGTAGGAGAAGTGACTTGGGCCAAGATATAGCTGAGGACATAGTAGGAGTCCCTGGGTGGTGCAAAGGGTTAACACACTCAGCTGGAGGTTTGAGTCCACCCAGAGGTGCCTTGGAAGAAAGGCTTGACAATCCACTTCCAATAAAATCATCATTGTGATGGTTAAGGTTGTGTGTCAGCTTGGCTGGACCATGATTCTCAGTGATTTGGCAGTTATGATGTAGTTTGGCAGTCGTATAATGATATAATTACCTCCATGTTGAGATCTGATATAATGTGATCACGTCCAGGATGGGATCTACTGTGAATCGCCAATCTGTTGAAAGGAAGTTTCCTTGGGGGTGTGGCCTACATTCAATATAGGTGGACTTTCTGGCAAGGCTCATGGGCTTTTGCTTGCTCTGGATCCTGCAGCTGTCTCCTGTTCGTCTGACCTCAGGTTCTTGGGACTTGAACTAGTTTACTTGCCATCTTGCCTGCCGATCTTGAGCTTTGTCAGTCTCCGCAGCCTGTGAGCCAGAGCCCTGCTGTTTGACCTGCATATCTTGGGTTCACCAGCCCCTGCAGCTATGTGAGTCAGAAGAAGCCTCCAGCCTGACACACGGACCTGGGACTTTCCAGCCTCTACAACTGCATGAGCCATTTCCTTGAAATAAATCTCTTTATGTATATACTTATATGCTTTACCGGTTTTGCTCTCTAGAGAAGCCAGCCTAACACAGTCATTGAAAATCCTATGGAGCACAGTTCTACTCTGACACACATGGGGTCACTATGAGTCTGAGTCAACTCCACAGCTACTGGTAAGTGAGTAATAACTGCAACTGCAGTGAACATTTGCGTGATCCTTAGAACAGTAGAGCACTGTCTTCAGAGCTTCCTGAATATTAACCTATTTGATGCTCACAAGAGCCCTGTGAGGAAGGAACTATTGTCCCCATTTTACAGATTGGGAAACTGAGGTGCAGAGAAGTTAAGTTGCTTCCCCACACCTCACTGCTAGTAAATGGCAGAGCCAACTCTAAGCCAGCCCATCCAGCTGCAGACTTTGTGCCTCTGGGTGGACTCGAACCGCCAACCTTTGGGTTAACAGCTGAGTACATTAACCATTTACACCACCCAGAGACTCCTACTAGGTCCCCATTTATAACTTGGCAGACTTCGTGCACCTAACTACGTCACGGAGAGGAACAGGTTGATCTTCTAGTTGCAAAGGGGCAAATTTCCAGCAGAACCACCCACCCCACCCTAATGTCCAGAGGTGGCATGTCAGGTCCAAGGCAGCAAGGCTACAATTCCTTCCCACATGCCCCTCACTGCCACGTCCCACCCCTCTCCGCCAGCAGAGAACCAGAGAAGTCCACTGAGCCTCCTGCTTCCTCTTCCCTCTCACCTTCCCCCTTTCCTCACATCAGTGGCCCACTGAACCCATCATCAAAATGCCAAATGGGTGAGGTCCCCATAGCGACCATGCCAGAGGCCAGAATTATGACACTGGATCAGCCAGCGAGACTCGCTGCTACGTGGTGAGGTTCCTGAGGGGTCTGCTGAGGAAACACACAGCAGAAGGAAGGCATCCCCCAGTGACAAACCCACCGGGCTTTCTATTAGCAGTTCTTTAAGGAAACAAAATGCTACAGAAAGTCCCAGAACCGGATGAGTCTTCTGGAGACAGACAAACAAGGCTGGAGAAACAAGCAGAACCAGGCAGTGGCTGCTCCTGGCCCGAGATTCAGCCCTTGAGTGTGTCACAAAGGCCAAATCATCTCCCTCAGCTCCTACCAAAGACGCGCCCTCATCAACAGGCTAGTCCCTCTCTCTCCTTTCCAGAGATTTCCACACGTGCCCAGGCGCCAGTCTGAGCAGCCTTGCAGCCCCCTGATTGCATCCACACAGAAGAAAGGAAGAAAAGATGTCACAACGAGGCCTGACTGGAGTTCTGCCTTCTCTGAGGATCACCCACTTCCTCCTTCTCCTCCTCGCTCTGCTCTGTGTGGGCACCAGCGCTGCCTCAGAGACAAGCCCTAGGCATGTCCCTTTACGGCCTTGGTGACCACGTCTGGGAGCTAACCCCGGGTCTCTGTCCCAGTCTTGCATCTTCCCAGGCCTCCACGACATCAGAGCCTGTCGCTTCCCACCCAGCAACCGACCTCCCTGTCTTCTGCTGCAAACAGCACCTCCTGCTGGCCTCCCTGTAGCTGCTATTTCCTGAGTCCCGGCAGTCATAACCCCTCAGCCAGGCTGGTGACTCCAACATCGAGCTCCTCTTCTCTCTCCTCCAGCCTCATCGTCGATCAGTTGTCACATTTTGAGCACTTGTCTTCCCTGATGTCCCTCTCGTGTGTCTTTTCTGATCCATTCCCACTGCCACTTCGCTAGCCCAGCCTCAGGTCACTGGCGCTTTGGATTTAAAACCATCCGGTCCCATCAGCAGAGTGACTGACTGCTCCCAGACATCTTTCTAAATGTGTCCTTCATGTGTTTCTCATGCCGTCCCTGCCTCCCTAGTGCTTTCCTTCCCACGAAAGACCCTTCACACAAGCACGTACTCACACACACATACTCTCTCACTCACACTCACACACAGACACACATTCACACACCCTCACGCACAGACACACACATTCACACACAGATAACACACAAATACACACACACTCTCACACAAACACACACAAATACACTCACACACAACAATCTCCCAGATACACCCCCACACACTCTCACAGACACACTTACACGCACAGACATACTCACACACTCTCATGCAGACACTCACCGGCATCATAGGTTTCGTTGAGGACTCCATGACACAACCATGTACAATGCTTGCCATCAGGCCTTCCACATGTTGTTCTTGCTGTTAGGTGTTGTCAAGTCAATTCTGACTCATAGCGACCACATGTGACAGAGTAGCACTGCCCCCTAAGGCTTTTTAGGTTGTAATCTTTACAGAAGCTGATTGCCAGGACTTTCTTCCACAGAACAGCTGAGTGGGTTCAAACCACCAACCCTTTAGTTAGCAGACTAGTGCTTCGCTGTTTTCGCCACCAGCAAGTAGTTCACAAAGGCTGGTGATGATCACGGGGATGAAGGAGAAGAGACTGTGCCTCACCCAGGGTCACCGAGTGAATCCGTGACAGAGCTAACATTCTGAGTCCTCACAATGTGTGGTCCCATTGCCTCACTGCCAGTTTCTCTTTCTATTGTAGCTCCACGTCTTTTCCCAGACTCTGCTTACCACCATCAGAACATCAACAGAATCCAGCAGTGCCCCCTACAGGCCTTGCCCCTCCACCCCCCTCACCCCCCACCGCACTTCTGTCCCAGAGGGTCTGACAGATGGCTGACCATCTCCTGGAACCCACTAAAAAACTCGTTTCCATTGAGTCAATTCTGACTCACAGTAACCCCATGTGCTATGGAGTAGAACTGCTCCATAGGGTTTTCTTGACTGTAATCTTTATGGAAGCAGATCTCCAGGCCTTTCTTCCATGGTGCTTCTGAGGGTACTCAAACTGCCAGCCTTAGGTTGGAAGACGAGCAGAAACCTTTTGTGCCACATAGGGACCTTTCCAGGAACAGAAGGCTCAAATGCATAGGAAATATCCCCGTACAAAAAGAAGGCTCCTCAAAGTTCAGCTGGAACTCTAGCGTCTCACCTCCGAAGACGGCACCCCTTAAATCAACAGCTGCCTCTCCTGTTTCCTTCTCTCTCCTTCTCCTCCGAAGCTTCCTTAACACAAAAACACTGGACTGGGGACAGGATTGGGGTCAAGGACAGCTCAGCCGCCGACTCTGTAACCTCAGACAAGTCCCCTCATGTTCCTGGGCCTCTTTCCTAGAAGACTTCCAAAGCCCCAGACAACTGCCAAGCTCGGGATTCCCTGAGCTCTGCTAAGCCTCTAGCCAGAAGGAATTCAAGATGTCTTTGCTGCAGTGCGGGGAGATGTGGGGCCCCAAAAGCTTATTCAGTGAGGTCAATGCCAAGGACACAGCCTCCTTCCTCATTTCAGCCAGCCTAGCTCAGCCCAGGCCAATGCTGGGTCTTTCCCCTCCCATGCATCCCTCTCAGAGCCGCGTGTTCCTGGGAGCTGCAGGCCCACGCTCGCTCGAGCCATGCCATCTGTCTGGGCCCTCCTAGCTCATGTGCTGTGGAACGAACCCATCGGTTTCTATCTGGCACTTGGTGGGGTCACCTTATGTGTGGAGTTTATGATGAAATCTTCTAACGATGCCTCCCGACTGAACCAAATTTGACTTCCATAATGGCCCAAGAAAAGGTCGCAGCCTGGATGTCGGTACTGCTCTGTAGAAATTAAAGGAGCACTTTGCCACAATAAAGGACGAGCTTCTTCGTGGCCTGCTTACCCTTGCCGGCTTCCTCTCGCCACCTTTTCTGATAACATGGGGATAAGATTCCTCTTACAATAGCAGGCAGGATAGACTGACTCTCTGGCACTGCCACTAAACCGTTGCATGCAGCTATGTCCCTCCAGCTCCAGACAACACACCTGTAATTAAAAAGACTAGGGGGCCGAGGGGCTTCCTGAGGGGTTTATAGCACCAACTTACTTCCTGGAGGCTATTGCTTTATTTGTCCCACTGTGATCCCAAAAGTATATAAGTAGGAAAAACTCTCAGGAAGTAAATGTACTAAATAAACTGTTTCGGGTAGTTATTGTGGGGGAGGGAGGGAGGTCCCTGGGTGGCACAAATTGTCAAGCATTTGTCTACTAACAAAAGGTTGGCGGTTTGAACCTAACCAGAAGTGCCTTGGAAGAAAGGCCTGGTGATCTGCTTCCAAAAATCAGCCATTGAAAGCCCCATAGAATGCAGTTTTACTCTGACACCCATGGGGTTCCGTTAGTCAGAGTCGACTCCAAGGCAGCTGGTTTGGGGTTTTGCGGTGGGGAGGGAGAAGTTAGGTGGGATTAGAGGTGTGAGCTTTCAATTCTTAATTTATACATATATCTTTAAAGTGTTTTTTTGTTGGGTGGGTTGGTTTGGGGTTGAGTTTTTTTTTTTTTTTTTTTTTTTGCTGTTTGTTTGTATTTTTCAAATTAATAGCAAAAAGGTACATTTCCTGAGGAGAAAAACACATACGTTGAAATGCTTTAATTCCATCTGGATGTAAACTAAGGCAAAGGCAGGCAGAGAAGTCAAGTAGGCTGAATTTTGGACAGTTGTGAGATTAGGGGGCAGGGGCGGACAGGAAGAACAAATCCTTGAAAGAATAAGATCCCTCACGGCTCCCAGAATCCATTACGACTTCATGTGATCAACTTGGTGGGGTTATATAAAGAAGATATCTCACCAGCAATGCAAGTGTGCCTTTGTTTAGTTGCTCACTTAGAATTGTCGTTTCGTTCCTAAAAGGATTTGCAGTCCGCTCCCTCAGTCACTGTGCATAGATCTGAATTCCACAAATGGGGCTGTAGCCTGGGGAAGAGCTGCTGCTCTTGTGGCTGAGCTCCGTGCCTTCCCCTCGCAGGAACTGGGGATTTCCAGAGACGCCTTCTTTTGGGGTTATTCTGTTATGGGGGGAAATGAGAATCCTCTCCATCAGTGGCTGTTGCGTGAACCAAAATCGACATTTATGACAAATGGTGCAACAAAACTTCCCATTAAAAGATAACCCCGTGTCACAGAAATGTAAGAAGCCATATCAGGCATAACCAGCCTGGAAGTCCCTTGGTGTCACAAAGGGTTAAGCACTCGACTACTACCAAAAAGGTTGGTGGTTCGAACCCACCCAGAGGCACCTCGGAAGACAGGCCTGGCGATCTGCTTCCGATAGGTCACACTTTCCTCTGTACACATGAGGTCGCCATGAATCAGAATCGACTCGACAGCAACTAACAACAGCCTGGGCTGAGGGCTTTTGAGAGCAGGGACCACACAGCAGAGAAAGTGCCCATTGTCTGCTCTGCCGTCCAGCTCAGGCTACCTACTCCTGTCTGCTCACATTTGAGGACAGGAAGACCCAGCTCTGCAGAAGTCACCTTGAGGAAGTATCTGTTGGAAGCTCTGTCAGGAAGAAGCCTGGAAGCTGTCAGAGGCTCCCACTCTGTCATACAACAGCTCCTGGCTCCTCTCTTGACAGCAAAGCCCGGGGGCGAGGGGGGGCCATTTACAGACAATTCCTGGCAAGATGCCTCCATATATTACAGTCTTTGCAGGAACATTCAAATGGCTGGGAAGGCAGGAAGAAAGCCAGTGTTGGTGGCACTGTGACTTCATTCAGGGAAGACGCTTCTCTGATCATTTCCAGCAAGACTCTGAGCCAAAGCAAGTGAGGTCACTGGGCATTTTTTCTCTTAACATTTTTATTATAAAAAATGTCAAATATGTATCAACAGACACAATAGTGTAGTGAACCCCCATTGCTCATCATGCAGAGTCAACATTTATCAACATTCTGCCACTCTTGTTTCGTCTATTCCTCCTCCACTCTCCATCTCTCCACTTGGTTATTATTTTTTAGTTTTTTTAGATAAGATTTATATACGCTGAAATGCACAGACCTTCACTCATATGACCCAAACTCCTATTACAATATAAAATATTTCCATCTCACTAGAATGATCGATAATGCCCCTTCCCAGTAAGCACTCCATTAACAACTCCACACCCCCCTTACCCCCCAGCCACTGATAATCACTAATTTACTTTTGTCTCTGTGCATTTGCCTATTCTAGATACTTCAGGTAGGTGGGATCATGCAATATTTGTCCCTTTGTGTCTGGCTTCCTTCACTTAGCATGTTTTCAAGGTTCATCCATGTGGTACTATGTATTAGAACTTCATTCCTTTTTAGGGCTGAATAATATCCCACTGTATGTAGAGACTACATTTTGTTTATCCATTTGTCTTTGGGTAGACACTTGGGTTGTTTCTAGTTTTTGGCTATTGTGTATAATACTGCTATGAACATTAGTGTACATGTATCTGTTTGCATCCCTGCTTTCAATTCTTTTGGATATATACCTAGGAGTAGAATTGCTGGGTCATGTGGTAATTCTATGTTTAACTTTTTGAGGGACTGTCCAATGGTTTTCCACAGTGGCTGCACCGTTTTACATACCTACCAGCAATGGACAAGCACTCCAGTTTCTCCACATCCTAGTCAACACTTGTTAGTTTCCATTTTTCTGGTAATAATCATCCTAGTGGGTGTGAAGTGATATATCACTGTGGTTTTGATTTGTATTTCCCTAATGCCTAATGACGTTGAGCAACTTTTCATGTGCTTAGTGGTCATTTGTATATCTTCTTTGGAGAAATGTCTATTCAAGTCCTTTGTCAATTTTTTAATTGGATTATTTATCTTTTTGTTGTGGAGGAATAGGAGTTCTTTATATATTCTGGATGGTAAACCCTTATCTGATATGATTTCCAAATACTTTCTCCTGTTATGTAGGTTGTCTTTTCACTTTCTTGATAATGTCCCTTGATGCACAAAAGTTTGAAATTCTGATGAAGTTAAATTTATCTGTTTTTTTTCTTTTGTTGCTCATGTTTTTGGTGCCATAGTTAAAAATCCATTGCCAATAACAAGGTCTTGAAGCTTTACTCATATGTTTCTTCAAAGAGTTTTATGGTTTTAGCTCTTATATTTAAGTCATTAATCCATTTTGTGTGAATTTTCATATATGGTGTAAGCTGGGGTCCAACTTTAGTCTTTTGCATGTAGACATCAAGCACCGTTTGTTGAAGAGACTGTTTTTTCCCCATTGCAGGACTTGGCATTGTTGTTAAAAATCAATTAGCTATAGATGTATATCACATTACTGTATATGTCTATCCTTACAGGGTTGCTATGAGTCGGAATTGACTCAATGGCAATAGGTTTGGTTTTTGGTTTATACCGCTACCACCCTACTTTGATTGCTATAGCTAGCTTAGTAGTACGTTTTGAAATTGGGAAGTGTGAGTCTTCCTATTCTATTCTTCTGATTAGATAATTTCTATTGAACTACCTTCAAATTAATAGGCTTTTTCTTCTTACATCTCTAATTGATTATTAAGCCATTCCAGGAAATTTTTTATTTCATTTATGTACTTTGGGGTACAGTACTGACTGCACTGCACAATATAGTAATCTCCATGCATCTATTTAAATCAAAATGAACTAAAATTATAATTAAATTCCTCAGTTACAGTAGCCGCATTTCAAATGGTCAGTAGCTTCCTGTGGCTAGTGGCAGAGAAGATATAGAACATTTCCATCACTGAAACAAGTTCTATTAGACAATGCTACTGTAGAATGTAAATTAAATTAAATTCCTCGTCTACTAATTGCAACATGTGGATGATCTGGGGTCAGTTTCCATTGATGACTTTTTTTTTTTTTTCCTGGAGTAACGTTTTCCTATTTCTTCACATACCTAGTGATTTTTTATTGGATACTGGGCATTTTGATGATACTTTGTAGACTCTGGAGTCTGTTTTGTTCTTCTGTCACTTTATTCTAGGCATTTAAGTTGACTGGACTCAACTTCCAAGTTCGTCTCCTCTTTGGACAGCAGCAGCTGAAATCTCCACTTAATTCCTTCAGCTTCCAGTTGCTGTTTTTGTTTTTTACTGAGGCCTTTAAAGTTTCCCTCTGAGCATACATATCTTGCTGTGGCAAATTTGGATGGGGTCTTATACATAGATTTCAGGGAAGTCTCCTTCTGTGGAACCCTTCCTTCTAGGGTTCCCCCTAACTTAATTGGCTTTCTTCCATCTCCAATCTCCATCCCCTGACATCTCAAACCAGAACAGCTGTGACTTTCTGCCACCACAATTCATGCACAGATTTGTGAGTTAATGTGTTTACACAGTTTGTGCTGTTGAAGACTGTTAGCATTGAGGCATATGGCCTTAGTGGGAGACGCTTTCATTCTTGATTGCATGGAGGCAGCAAAAAGGCTGGCCTCAGATTATTGGCCATCAGAATCCAAAGGCAACAGTACTTCTGCATTAGAGTTGTCAGCGTTTTCCAAGGAATTTATAATACGCAAGAGGAAACCAGCACAATCCCATCTGGATCCAACCTTTCCACTAATTCTTTTGAAAACTAAGTGTTTCTTTCTAAGCTATAATTTAAAAAGGAAAAAAAAGTGTTCTTATTTTCTTTTAAGGAAATAAGTGTTGTAGCCAGAGCATCTAATTGGTATCATTTTCATCATCCACTCAAAAATAATCCCCTTAAATCGCCTACACATGCCTATGGGTTGCACTCATACAGAAGCCTAACAGTCCAGCAATGATTTGACAGTAAGATGCACATCTGGGTGCTGACAAGTAGTAGTGCATAGCAGGGGAGGCATGAACCCAAAGCCCAGTCCCACCCTTTTTCAGCTGTGTGGCTTTGGGAAATCTTTCAAACGCTTCTAATCCATAGTTTCCTCATCTGTAAAACTGGGATAACGATATCCATCTTGTAGGGTTGTTGTGAAAGTTAAATATTAAAGCAAGAAAAGTGCCTACCATAATGCTTATGACAGAAGAATCAAGTATTCTGTTTCCTGCACACACACCCCTCCCTTTAGATCTATTCCAGTGTACTTGAGGTCTCTACAATCAGCTGCTTGAAATGCCAGTGATTGGGGGGAAAGATCTTGCTAGCAATGAGACTTGCTCCAACTAGCTGATTGTTGGCAATGGTTTTCTAGATGCTTGTAACTCACCTAGACACACTCTAAGTACCACATCTTCAGAATTTCTGAGGGCTTCTTCAGTTTCCTATAATTTCATGGAAAATCTGCTTTCTAAGATTCCTCGTGTGAGACCATGTTTCAGTGAAGTCCTCCAACTTATGGAATCTGAGGAATAAGTCCCTTTGAATCATCTGGTATCCAGATGAAAGAGGAAAACTATGATGTCATAACTTCCAATGTTAACTTCTTAGCCTATAGCATGAAGGTTGCTGGTATTCATTCCTCCCTGAAATGAAATTCACACAAGCTTGGCTACCCTGCCTCCAAAACTGGACAAAAGCATCCAGCCTTCCTGGGGATTTCTATTCCTTCCAAGTATGTGTCCTATAAAAGGCAACCATTGTTGAACCATTTTAGTACCCACTGGGAAAAGTCCCTCCATGGTCTTGGCTTTACCAGTGGGCATCTGCCTTCCAGAATGTCAAGCACTTATTGACTTCTTGATTTGTGCTAGAGCGTTGCAGTGTTCAGTTTCTTACCACCGGTGCTTCATCTAGAGTGTCAGAACGTGCTTATCCACAAAACACGAGGTGGCCCTGAGGCTCCAATTACTCACCGCTCAAGAACAATGTCATTGCAGGTAGGAACAATGCACAAACTGACAGAGACCTCGGTCTGTCTTCACAGGAGTCATGTTGCTCTACAACTGTCTGCCCGGGGCTGTCTCTACAAACCGTACCTGTCAAAAGACTCCAGGGGATTTATTTCTAACAATGCGCCACCCCCACCGTGAAGGAGACAAGTGTTCATGCTTAGAGCTAAAAGTTTAATGCTTGCTAGGAAGTGTAGGAATGCAGAGCTGAGTTATGCCCTGAGATAACCTTCCTGCTCATCCCAGATTTGCGTGAGCCACATCCATGGTAAGCTAACTCCCCAATTCATCCATTCACTTATTCAATGAATATTTGAGTGTCCAGCCCTGGCAAGACAACAGACAACAAGACAGACATAGACCCAGCCTTGGGCAGCTTACACTCTAGTGGGGTGAGACAGATGATAAACAAACGGGTAAATATAATAAGTGCTAAGGAAGAAATGGGGACATTGGTGGTTCAGTGGTAGAAATCTCAACTTCCGTGTAGGATACCCGGGTTTGATTCCCACCCAATGTAACTCACGCACAGCCACTACCCACCTTGAGTGTTGCTATGATGCTAAACAGGTTTCAGTGGAACTTCCAGACTAAGATGGACTAGGAAGAAAGGCCTGGCAATCTCCTGAAAATCAGCCAATAAAAACCCTATGGATCGCAACAGTCTGATCCACATCTGATCATGGGGATGGCACAGAACCAGGCAACATTTCGTTTCTCTGTATATGGGCTTATCATGAGTTGGAGCCAAGCTGATAGCAACTAACAACAATATATGTATCATACATATTACTTGTTATATACATACATATACATACATGCACATACTTATCCATATATATGTTCAGACATGATTAAAATATTTCTGGAAGGATATATTTTAATAGTGAAGAGTGAAAAGTTGGCCTAAGAGTCAGTGAAATGGGAAGTGGGGTTTTCAGTTTTCACCTTCTACTCCTCTGAATTATTTGAAAGTTTCACATGAGAATATTTTTTATAGTGAAATGAATAAATTAAATAAATACACTAATAATGATGTCCTCATTTGGTTTCATAGGACCATTTCCAGAAGAAGGTCCTCTGCACCAGGGAAGATGCCACATAATGGCTCAAGGGCCCCTAATTACGACCCACATCTGCCCCAGCCACACTCGCAACTCTGCATGTGACACTGCCATGTGGGACCATCCAAACCCCATGGTTTCTGATAGTGGCTCTGCCTTGACCTCAGCTGAGTTGAGAAATCTGGGAACAGAAATTCGTTCTGAACTGTGAGCAGCTTATGACAACACCCTCAAAGTGAGGGGCAGAAAGTTACCGGTGACTAAGGATTGCCTGATGCACCTATTGGACAACCTTGGCCAGTATTACTCATCATTCAGAATGTCAATGTCCCTGGAATTACTAACAGGGCACCATCTCAAGACTTGCGTCCACCGTATCCATCCACATGTGGCGGAGGACAGACATGATGCAAAAGTACGTGTTCCAGATGCTGCTCTATCTGTATCAAAAATCCAAGCCCGTTACCGTGGAGTCGATTCCGACTCATAACAACCCAATAGGACAGAGTAGAACTGCCCCATAGGGTTCCAAGGAACAGCTGGTGGATTCAAACTGCCAACCTTTTGGTTGGCAGCTGTAGCTCTTAACCACTATGCCACCAGGGCTCTGCTCTGTCTATGCCCACCCTTAACTAGTATTCACATGAGTTGGTCTTGACCACTGACACTGGATTAGCATGGGCTTCTGCTCCTTACTGAGGCCTCGGATCCATGCCATGCAGTTTCTCAGGAGCAATGAGTGAGTAGGGCCCTGAGGCTACAAGGGAGATGGTCCTCCCACGGTGACTCAGAAAGAACAGATCTGTTAGAAATGTCAGAATGCAACTTACAGTGAAGAGACTTCATAAAGGGAAATTATTACTACAAGAATTCATATGGGAAGCCTGCAGATGTTCCTAGAGGCCTGCCGTGCAGCAATGTTTAATCCATCAACTGTGCCGCGAAGTATCACAAATGACACGTAAGTACAGTGCATAAAAAATAAAGAAATATAAAAAATGTCATTAGCTCTGAGCTTGATGGGGGAACCAACAATACACTAAGCTTCTCCCCCAAAGCCATGGCCCTAAAATCACACAGATGACTCAGAATGAGTCAGGCGGAGAGGAAGTTAGAGTGGAAGGATTAACCAAGTCTATTCCATGGATTCCAGATAGACATCCTACTAGCTAAATGCAGATGGAGTACAAGGAGGCCTGAAGGTCCTACCATCTCTTTATCCTTCTTCGATGCAGTGATGTAGGATTGAAAGGCCAACTGCTTTGCACCATAAATTTTCGCACAGAGAATCTCACACTGATAGGCTGTGGCTCTCGTCTAGCCTGAACAATGAGGTAGGATATGAACACGTGGCCAGTTGTGTCCTACGCAAATGACTGCTACAAGTGGGAAATGACTTGTAATGGGTCAAAGCATGTCTGGATCCCTTTCTACCATGGCTGTGCCTTTGGAGAACCACCTGTGGCAACATAGAACTTGACGGTATTAGGGTCAGAGAACTGGTCCGTGGACACTGAGCTGATTCAGTCAGTGGCTCAAGAGTCAGGATCATGGCGGCCGTTTGAGGTCAATTGCTGGACTGTGACAGGGAAACAACGAGAAACCTATCTCAAGAGTTGATAAGCGTCATAACCAATAGCTAGCTCTCAGGATCTGAAACCGACATAAGATGAAACGGTTGCTCAGGCTCCAGGAACCGGTTAATTCTATCAGATAGCAAATGGTTTGTGCTTGTCTGTTAACCTAAAGGTTGGTGGTTGGAACTGACCCAGCAGTGACAAGGAAGAGAGGCCTGACAATCTGCCTCTGTAAGATTACAGCCAAGAATACTCTATGGAGCAGTTCTACTCTGTAACACATGGGGTCACCATGAGTCAGAACTGACTCAATGGCAAAGGGCTTGGTTTTTTGGTTTTGGCATTTCTTAGGACAGGAACAAGCTTTGACTCAGAGATGCATTGTCGTAGAAGGCCCACTATATGTCACACAAAGTATAAAACATTCCATATCTGCACTTTCTAATCCTTACAACGCAAGTTATACAAATGAGGAAACTGAGGCTGCACAGATCTTAGGAAGCAAAGCTGGGACTCAAACCTCAGCGTACTGGATTCCTCAGCTCATACCTTCCTGCATCTCACCTTCCGGAACCGGACACGGAGGCTACTGTAGCAGCACAGACTGCAGGCACCAGTCACACGGGGCCTTTCTATCTACTGACTCGGAGCCACCAGCACACGTGCACCCACCTGCAAGGGGCAGCTCAGGGAAGTGGTTCAGAGAATGGATTCTGGGCCAGTCTGCCTGTGCTTGTGGCCTCTCTGTGCCTCAGTTGCCTCACCTGTAATAAGTGGCTGGTAATAGTGCCTATCCACCACCTGTCTCTCAGTTTGTGGTGGCTTGTGTGTTGCTATGATACTAGAAGCTACACCACCAGTATTTAAAATACCAGCAGGGTCACCCATGGACAGGTTTCAGCAGAGCTTCCAGAATAAGACAGACTAGGAAGAAAAGCTTGGCAATCTATTTCTGAAAATTAGCCAATGAAAACCTTATGGATCACAACAGGACATTGTCCAATTCGCTTGTTTCATACACATCATCAGGAAGGATCAATCATTGGAAGAGGACATCATGTTTGGTGAAGCAGAGGGCCAATGAGGGTGAGGGAGACCCTCAGTGACATGAGTTGGCACAATAGCTGCAATGATGGACTCGAACGTGCTGGAAATCATGAGGATACCGCAGGACTGGGCAATGTTTTCTTCTGTTGTATATAAGGTCACCGTGAGTAAGAGTTGACTTGACAGAGCTAACAACAATAGTGTCTATACCCTAGGAATGTGAGGATTACAAGAGTGAGTTTGAGTAAAGCACTTGGTGCCTGGTGCATAAACTAGGAGCTCAATAGATGATAGCTACACTAGCAAGAAAGAGCCCTGGTGGTGTAATGGTTAAGTGCCTGGCTGCTAACCTTACAGTTGGTGGTTCTACCCACCCAGTGGCTCTGCAGGAGAAAGACCTGGTGATCTGCTTCCATAAAGATTGTTGTTGCTGTTGTTGTGTGCCGTTGAGTCAATTCCAACCCACAGTGACCCTATAGGACAGAGTAGAACTACCCCATAGGGTTTCCAAGGCTGTATAACCTTTACAGGAACAGATCACCAAATCTCTTCTCCCGCGGAGCCTCTGATGGCTGCTAAATGCTTAACCATTGTGCCACCAGGACTCTTTCTCCATAAAGATTACAGCCTAGGAAACCCTATGGGGTTGTTCTACTCTGTCACATTGGGTCATTTGGGTCGCTTGACGACAACTAACAACAACACTGGCAAGATACATCAAGGTCTTCCAAAAGTCCTCCTCCAGCCCACCTTCTGGTCCAAGACCCCTAACACAGAAGGGCAAGAAGAGGCCTGTATATCAGAGACCACAGGGAGTCATAATTTATCAGGATTTGCCTTTATTTTGCATTTGTGTAGAGTTAGGTTTGCTGGAGTTAGACTACTACTCTGGGCAGCACTGAAGGATGTCTTTGTTAAGAGGCTACTTCTTCCTTACCTACTTCCTTTCCTGCTGCTGACCTTAACATTCAGCTCCTTAGTCACTGAGCTCATTTCTGGTTTGGTTCATTTCCTCCTCACTCCATACTCCAAGTTCAAATCTAAGAGCCCTTACTCTTCTGAGGCACTCGGCAGCCCACTTGATTTCATCACAGCCGTAAGCCTCCCGAATAGCTGCTGTTGGGCTACAGCTACTAGTGCAAAACTGGAACTATTGTGCCGGCTACAATGCGTTCATAAATTTCTACAGGCATTTATTTAGTGCCTACTGTGTGTGTCATATGTATGCCTACTGGGCGTCCTACCTCTACCACCCACCACCATCATCACCACCATCACTGCAAACACACCTCATTATCATCTCTTGAACCTCACTGTCTCCTTTCCAACCCTGTGCCACAATTCAAGAAAGGACAGGAACCTCTCCTTCCTAGAGGAGACCACTCCTGCAGTCTTCTGGCTCAAATTCCACTGTAGATAACCCCCTAAGGGATTGGCTCTTTCATCTCATACCTTGGTTAGCTGACCCGCCTCCAGCCCTCACCTTCTTCATGCCCCTGATGCCGGGCAGTCCGTCACTCATCCTGCTTTGTAATCAATCCCCTTTGGTTACTTGAACATTCTGTATCACTCTTTCTATCCCCACCTGTCTGACTTTCCTGTATCTCTGAGCTCTTTCTGTATCCTTTTATCTTTAACACTCAATTCTCTTCAACCTTCAGTCCGTTCATAAATCCTGCCCCCTCCCCATCACTGCTCATCCATGAGTCTATCAAACAACTCTCACTAAGAACAAATATGGCCATACCCTAGTTCCACATTTACACCCACGACAGCCCCAGGCTCCCAGACAGGTGGACTTTGAACCTCGGATTCACAGGTATGGTACTGATGGGGGTCCACTCCAATCTGAAACTGAAAAACCAGTTACTGTCAATTCTTACTCATGGTGACCCCATGTGCGTCAGTGCAGAACGGTGCTCCATAGGTGCTTCAAAGGCTGATTTTCCAGAAGTAGATTGCCAGGCCTTTCTTCCAAGCCAGCCCTTTCTTCTGAGGCATCTCTGGGTGGACCTGAACCTCCAACTTTTAAGTTAGCAGCCTGAGCGTGTTAACCGTTTACACCACCCACGGACTCCTGAAACTAGAGACTTGCAAATGGAGGAGGAATTTCAGGCTGCAGCTCTGCTATGGATGAGTACTGCATTTCCACTTTGAAACAGACAAAGGGTATGTTCTGGGCGTCCAGATAGCAAGCTATCATTCTCCACTCCTCGGCAATTTCCATTGAGCTGGTTTCAAGTGGCTTGCATATCGTCTTTGCTGTTTCCAAGACACCATGGGGCTCTTGAGCATACACAATAGGTGTGCCAGCATACCCCTGCACATGTTAGTGCCCGCGACTTCCTCATCGTTTTCCTAGGCTTATTTTCCTGAGGCATTAAAGGACTACAAAGAACTCCTAAGTCAGGTGTTCTCTGTTATTATTAGGCGTAGTGCATTGGAGAAGCAAACAATGCAGCTAGTTCCTTTGTCTCTCCAATCCCAGAGATTTATTTTCTCAAATGTATTTTTTTGGGTTGGAATGAAAGAACTCAAGAAGGACTAATTACTTGTCTTTTTTTTTTTTTTTTTTTTTGCCGAGCATAAAGCTGGATAAGAGGATAAGCCCGGGTGCTCTACTTCTGGGTGATGGTTTGGGGCCTCAGCTTGAAGGTGACTACTAAATCTCGTGGGTCTTTGCATTTGTCTTTGGAAATTTGTGAACATCATCCTTGCCATTGATGTCTGAGGTGGCAGACAAGACCCTAATCTATAGCCCTGGATGCCCATTGAGTCCTGGGCAATGAAACTGCTGATGACGGCCACAAGAGTGTTGGAATTGACACTTCTGAGCTGGTCAGGATGGGCCACCTTGAGATGTGAAAACAGACATTCCTAAAATCTCAAAAGTTAACACAATAAGTTATGTTCTTGCTCATGCTACATGTCTGTTGTGGACTGAACTGTATCTCCCAAAAATTTATGTTGAAGTCCTACCCCTGCTATCTGCGGATGTGAGCTTGTTTGGAAATAGGGTCTTTGAAGACGTTATCAGTTAACATGAGGTCAAACCAGAGTAGGGTGCATCCTAATCCAGTCAGAATGGTGTCCTTATAAAAGAGACAGACAGACAAGCAGAGGGAAGATGGCCACGTGAAGATGTATCTACAAGCCAAGCAATGTCTGGGGCTACGAGAAACTGGGAAAGACAAGAAGGGTTCTTCCCTTAGAGCCTTTGGAAGGAACATGGCCCCTGACGACACCCTGAATTTGGACTGTTAACATCCAGAAGTGTGAGACAATAAATTTCTGTTCTTCAAGGCCACCCAGTTTGTGGTACTTTGTTCCAGCAGCCCCGGAACACTAATAGAAAGTCCAACCCAGGTCTAGCTGGGCATTCTGCTCAGCCTAGTCACTCAGGGATTGGCCATGGGAGGGGGAGAGGACATGGCAACTCACACCCTGACTCTCGAGGCTTCTTCCTGAGGGGGAAGAAACACAATGACGACCACCACACCTTTCCCCTCCTTGGGACCTCTGGAGCTAGTGCTGTGTCGGTACCTCTCAGTGTGGCCCTTACCATCCCCTTTCTGCTCCTCAGGTCACGTGTTCCATTTTGTTCCCCTTGGACAACATTGCCTCACCCACCTCACCCTAATCCCCATTCTGTCAGATCCTGTCTTTATTTAACATTTGATATTTTGTTTATCATGGTTCCCCCCCACCCCCGCCTTTAATTTTTATTATATTTGGTTGTCTTGATCACTGAGATTTTTGGTGCCTCCTTAAATTTTGCACCCGTGGAGAGTACCTCTCTTGCCTCACCCTATCCTGGCCCTGCTCAGCATGTTCTCAAACCACATGCTGTTTACTCTTCCTCTCTTCTCTGCTCCCTTTGTCTCTCATGGAGTGCCTCTGCCTCAGGACGGAGATGCAGGGAGCCCATGGGAAGCTGCCTGGAGGATCACTTTCTGGATGCAAACAGGCCTGGCCCCCAGCCCCCAATTCCCTGCCCAGACTTTCCTGGCTTCTTTGCAGAGCTCCGCAGGGGCCATCCCCCAAATGTGGTCCTTTCTCACTGCGTGGAGCTGTCTCCCATGGCACTACCAGGATCACATGGCATATCCACAAGTGCCAGGGCCTTGGCTTGAAGAACCCAAGCCTACCCAGATCCCCACAGAAGAATTGCTTAGCTGGATGGATCTTTAAAGGTCAAGACTGGAAAAAATAATTCTTAGATGGAAGCTCAGAGAACTCTTAGTGCAGTGGCCATGCAAATGACTTAAAATGATTTCACCTTATTAGAGCTCAAGAGATGTACAGGGAGTCCCTGGGTGGTGCAGACCGTTAAGTGCTCAGCTGCCAACTGGAAGGTTGGCAGTTCAAGTCCACCCAGAAGCATCTCAGAAGAAAGACCTGTAGATCTACTTCTGAAAAAAATCAGTCATTGAAAACTTCATGGAGCACAGTTCTACTCTGATAGACATGGGGTTGCCATGAGTTGGAATCGACTCGACGTCCACTGGTTTAGAGGTGGCCACTGGGGACGGGCAGGGCTGCTCACCCCTCCTGTGCCTCCAGCCAGACCCTGAGCTGGGTGTCTGGCTGAGCCAGAGGCCAGGGACCTGCGCAGAGTTAACAGTGATCTAATCATGAGACAAACAGGGTGGGGAGAGGGTAGTGACCCAGAGTTAGGAGACCCAATGTTCCAATACCAGCTGTTCCATGAGCAAGCTGTGCGAATTTGGGCTTGGCTCGCCACCTCTCTGAGCCTCAGTGTTCTCATCTGCAAAAAGAGGATATTGCTCTAGATTATCTCCGGGTGTCTTCTAGCTACATGATTTTTATAGAGGAAAAAAAAAAAAGGTCACTTTCAAGAGCTCTGAGACATGACAAAAAGCATTTCCAAGGGCAACGGCTGGGTCTCGTTTAGGAATTTTTTAGGAAGAGGGAAAATATCCATCAGTATGAAAGGAGTAGTGAGCCGTCTCCAAGGGAGACGGGACAGAGACACACAAACTCCAAGCAGGGGTCTTAGTTCCAGCCCGAATACTCTTCAGGGTTCTTTCAACTATGAGTACATTTTCTACAGACAGGCCACTGGGGTCCAAGGGCCTGGTCCACTGCTGTCGCTAATATCCCATCATGGGGACAGGACGAGTTTCTCAGCCCACGCTTCCGCATGCTCCAGATGGGGGCCGGGATACATCCACTTACCCCGCGGGGGAGACAGAAATAACCACAAGCTGAAGGGAAGAGGTGGTGGAACAAGAGATGGAGTGCTCCGGTAATTTTAAAAAAAGAACTGATAGATTAAAAACCACAAGCTACATCATCGGGGTCCAGAGGGCAAGGCAAGCCCACAAGTATTGATGCCGAGATGCACTGAGAAGTCCATCAAGGAAGGTGAGGACACTGGGAAGCTCCCAGCCGGACCAGGAGCCTGCTCAGACCAGAGGCCGCAGCCACCGCCTCCGCTGATGCGGCTGTTTCTAATGGACGCGGCCTCTGAATCCCTCTTTCCATGCCTTTCGAGGGCCATTAACACCATTTGCCAGCCAAAGAGCTCAGGAAGACGACTTCGGTTTTAGAACCAGCTCTTCCAAGACTCCTGCCCTCAAAGAGCTGGGTGAGAGGAGGTGGGAGGAAAGCCAGCTGGCCCGTCCCCTCCTCTCCAGCTGGGCAAGCGGCTCCCATGAGAGGGGTCGCCTGACCGTGAACGAAGGAAAAGTCTTTTAGAGCAGAGGGAAGATCATTGCCTGCGTCCCTGGAGCTGCCAAGCCTGATCCAGTGGAGGAGGCCGTTTGGCGGGTTAAAACTCTAGCTGAGAACTCTGAGGTGTTAGAGGCTTTCTCTGCCTGGCCTCATTCCACCTTGGCCCGTCGTAAAGTTTGAAAGCTGGGAAGGGGCTTAGAGATCAATCCAACCCATTTATTTTATGGTGGGTACACGGAGAGGTTCAGAACGGGAAGCGATTTGCCCCGAGTCATGTTGCTGAAAGAGAACATGAAGGAGAAGCCCCATCTGGCACAGGTTAAACCCTACACTGAGCCTGAGCCAGTTCTATGTGTGGTGAGCAGACCCTAGAAGAGTCAAGCAACCCATCTCAGACAGACAGAGAAGGCACAGCTGCGGTTCTTGTGCCAGCACTCTGGATATTAGTCATTGGCTAAGGGACGGTATTAGCTGGAACAGTAGAGGGCGCAAAGCAGGTGGGGTCTAGAAAGTGGGTGTGGCCTCGGGGGAGAGCTAATCACAAAGAGCAGTGTTCTTTATCTCCTTATGACATCACACGCACTCCCCAACATGGCGATTGGTGTCTCTTAGTGCCTCCAGCTGAGTGATGCACCTTAGAAGAACCTTGCACCCCCTTCTTAAGAGTCCTCTCAGGTTACTCACACCCACAGGCCCACAAGGAAAAGGTAGGGTAGAGGGGAAAGACACTGGATTTGAGGACAGTTATAATGTGAAGATAAATACAGATACTGGGCAAACCCACTCCATCCCATCTGCCTTTAGGCTGTAGTAGGTATGGCATAGTCCTGATGAGAATCGTGGAACTGAATTTATTAGCTAGGATTAGGCTCAGCTGCCTGTACCACCAAATCCAAACTGGTGGTGGTGGTGGCTTCCGTCAGATTGGCTCCCGACTCATGGCGACTCTATGCACAATAGAATGAAATGTTGCCCAGTCCTACACCATCCCCACGATCCGCGGAAGACCGGACTGTTGTCATTCTTAGGGTTCTCCTTGGCTGATTTTCAGAAGTAGATTACAGGCTTTTCTTCCTAGTCCTTCTTAGTCTGGAAGCTCCCCTGAAACTTGTTCAGCATCGTAGGTGGGAGCTGTGTATGAGGTGCATTGGCCAGGAATCGAACCTGGGTCTTCTGCATGGAAGGCAAAAATTCTACCACTGAACCAATGTTCCCATAAAATCCAAACCAGTAGTGGCTTAACCAAGATGTCAGCTTATTTCTTTCCTCACATAAAAGAAGTGCAGAGATAAGACAAGCATATAGTCATCAAATTTCAGACTCTTTCTTTCTGCCAGGGGCAGATGACCTAGTAAGCAAAGTACACGCAGGCTTACTTGTGTTTACTTACTAATCTGTAGTGAGCAATTTCACATGGTTTTCACCACATGGAGTGAAGAATTTCGCATGTGAGATTATTCACTACAAATTAAGCCCAGTTTACCTTGCTTACTGGGTCATCTGCCCCTGTCAGGGATTGTAAATTTAAAAAGAGGCTTTGATTCTGTAGGAAGGTGCCGTGGGGTTGGGAGGGAGGCAGATGCCAGCCTTACCTAGAAGCAGAATCTTTGATGTGGTGACAAAATGTGAAATTGTTCACTGCAGATGATCTGGTAAGCAAGGTAAGCACCGTGCTTACCTTCCTGGTGGATAATCTGCCCCCGCAGTTTCTGCTTCTGCTATCCTAGAGCAGGGCTTCCATTTCAAGGTCCTAACTCGGTCCAAGATGACTGCTGGAGCTCCAGCTCCCACCCCAAGACAGCAGAGAAGAAGACACAGGGAAAGCACTAAAGGACACCATTCCCTCCTGTGAGCCAGCTTCCCTGGAGCCCATTTCCCAGGGCTGCCTAAGAAAGTGCCACAAGCTGGGTGGTTTAAAACAATGGAAATTTATTGTCGCACAGTTTGGAGGCTAAAAGTCAGAAATCAAGGTGTCGGCAGGACCGTGCTCCGTCTGAAGTCTCTAGGGGAAGAAAGATCTTCCGTGCCTCTTCTGGTTTCTGGTGGTTGCTGGCAACCCTTGGTGTTCCTTGGCTTGTGGCTGAATCACTCCTGTCTCTGCCTCTATCTTCACGTGGCCGTCTTCCCCCTGTGTGTCTGTGTCTCTGTGTTTCTTCCCCTCTTTTTAAAGGGCGCCAGTCACATTGGCTTTAGGGCCCACCCTAATCCAGCGTGACATCATCTTACCTTGATTACAACTGCAAAGGCCTTACTTCCAAAGTAGGCCACATTCACAGCTACCAGAGGTTAGGACTTTGACACAGCTTTTTGGAGACACAATTCAACCCCTAACAGCAGCCTTCCCAGAAGTTCCACTTAACATAGCTACTCATTCCAATGGAGTCCCTGGATGGTGCAAATGGTTAACACACTTGGCTGCAAGCCAAAAGGTTGGAGGGTCTAGTCCACCAAAAGGCACCTGAAAAGAAAGGCCTAGCAATCTACTTCCAAAAAAATTAGCTATTAAATGCCCTGTGGAGCACAGTTCTACTCTGACACACGTGGGGTCGCCATGAGTCAGAGTCCACTGGGACGGCAACTTGTTTTGTTCTCTGTTTTGGGCACGGCCCCATGGGCAGAATTTGGTCCCATGGCTGCACCTAGCTGTTTGTTTGGAAGACAGATTTTATCTGGTTTCCTGATGTCCCAAATATAATAGGATTCTCTTACTTAGGAAGAAAAGGCTTACACCTATCAGGTGGGACTATGGTTTCAGCTTCCCTTTAGGTTCTGTTTTCTCTATGCTTCTGGCTGTGTAATTGTAACCTCAGTTTTCAACGTACGTGAAACGAGGAAAATCAACCATATTCCTCCCCTCTCTCAAAGAGAAGGCATGATAATAAAGAAGTTAATTAAAACAAAAAATAATAAAAAATAAAGTCTTTAACTTGCAGGAAGGAAAATAAAATGGTCCGGGCCAGGCATACACAGCATGGTGCAAGGTGGCCTGGCTGTCCCACACTGATGTCAGTACCCCAGGGGAGCTGGCTAATTACGGGCTCCCACCGGGGAGCCTTTTAAAACAGAAGAATCCTTTTGAAATGTGACTAATTACCCTCTACCTGACTTTAAGACTAGATTTGTGTGTATGAGGCGTTTTCAAAATGAGCCTCACCTGCGCTGCTGCCTTTACCAGGTGGACTAATGGTGCAGAACCACTAGGGGAGGGACAGGGGTCGAATGGGCAAATAAGAAACCGAAAATCTACCACCTCAGGTCAGTAGGACCAGCCTCCACCCCTCCAAACCTTTGACCTGAGTTGCTAATGAGGAGTAAAATTGAGTTCCACCCCTCTCCCGTCCCCATCCCAGCTCCAGTGGAGGTGCTAATGAGTGCTGAAGGGACTGAGGGGTGGGAGAAGCTATTATATGGAACTGGAGAGCAGTTCCGTAATAATAGGAGGATACTCCTTCTCCCGGAGACAGGAGTCTGCAGGTCATGGTGATGAGAAGGAAATGTCACTGTCATTGTCACCGGAGGAGGAGGAGGAGGAGGAGGAGGAGGAGGAGGAGGAGGGAGAGGAAGCAGCACAGAAGGAAAGGAACATAGGAGGTTTTTACTTAGGAAAGCAAAGCTAGACTCCAGGGCCAGCACTCTACAGGGGCTGTATTCTCCTAAGAGGAAATATGGGATAAAGAGAAAGAAGGCAGGAGGGAAGAAGGAGAGCGAGAGAAGAAGGCAGAATGAAGACACTGACCTGGCTTAGGCAGCTACAGGCCTGGCTTTGTCTGCAAAACCTGGGAGGATGAAGGAGACTTGACTGAAACTATAGAAGTCACTACTGCACCTCAATATGGAAAAGACCCAGGGAGCATCTTGCCAGTGCTCACACTTCCCCTACAGCCTCGTGCAGACAACAGTGAGAAATTAGGTGGTAGCATGCAGGGATTCCGTTGGGCAATACGAAGAACTTCTCAGCCACGACAGCTTCCTAGAGGAGGGTGTATTAGAAAGGGACTTAAGGATGAGTAGGAGTTCACTGAATAGACAAGGAGGAAAGAACATTCCAGTTACAGGCAACACCATGTGCAAAGCCCAAAGGAGTGAAATGGCAAGGGATGAATGTTCAGGGAGGTGCACTTGATTGAGCATGGCTGAATATGGGTGGGTAAGGGAGGGAGAGGCTGGGAATAAGGTTGGAGAAATGGGCAGGTCCCACTCCCAGGAAACCTCTGAGTCCTCCAAGGACTATGAGCTTTCACTGAAGGTAACTGGGAGCCATAGAAAGGTGGTAGCAAGGGAGCAGCCTAATCAGAAGCACATTTTAGCACAAGCACTCTGGCTGCAGAGAGGAAAATGGACTTAGGGATGAAGACTGGTGATGAAGATGAGTTGGGGACTCTCGTCATGCTCAGAGAAGAGGGGATGAGTTCCCAAGTTAGAGCAGAAATAGTGGGGTTGGAGAACAGAAGACAGGACTTGGAGACCGGCAGAATGTGGAGGAGTCTAGAAAGACTCCCAGATTTCTGACATGGCGACAGGGTTCATGGTGGCACCATGAGCTAGGCCTGGAGTACAGAGGAAGAAGACGCTTGACAGGGGCGATGATGAGTTTGCTTTTTGACATTTCAATTTCGGAGTGGCAGCGAGACCTTCCGGTGGAGACAGCTCAGAGGCAATTGGATACATGATGCAGGAGCTGTGGACATGTAAGTCCTCAGCGTATGGGGAACACTGAGACTTTCTGACCATCGTTTACGCTGTGGGCCTGTTGTCCTTTCTTAGGCCTCTAGGAATCTGGGCCCAGCCCAAGGAGACTCAGCAAGCCACTTGGGGAGGACAGGCTCTTGGTTGGGGTGGGAGGGAGGTTGAGTGGGGGTTCCTAGGGCCCCCTGCCTTGTGAGATGGAGCTCTCTAGGCCTGAGCAGCACGCCCACGCACAGAAGATGCTCCTTACGGCAGACCTGGCTCCTGGTCCCATTCACTGAGCAGCTGCTCACATTTGGAGCAAAATGCTCATGAAAAGCAAATTGTTTCCCTGAGAGGCCTCCAGGTGAGAAACCTAGAGTCCTTCTTTGACATTATGACCTTAGAACGCACAGACCCACAGTGAAGTGGGAGAGGAAGGAGACAAAGATGGCATGGTAGAAAGACCATCAGCGGTGAGGATTGTTGCTGTTGTTGTTAGTTGCCATCCAGTCACTTCTGACTCATGGCGACCCATGTGTGCAGAGCAGAACTACTCCATGGGGTTTTCAAGGAAGCAGATCACCACGTCTATCTTCTGAGGCACCTCTGGGTGGGTTCGAACTGTCAATCTTTTGGCTAGCAGCCAAGTGCTTAACTGTTTGTGCCACCCGGGGACTGTTGTTGTAGTTAGGTGCCATCGAGTCGATTCCGACTCCTAGCAACCCTATGTACAACAGAACAAAACATGGCCCAGTCCTGCATTATCCTCACAACCGTTGCTATGTTTGAGCCCCTTGTTACAGCCACTGTGTCAATCCATCCAGCTGAGGGTGGATTCCTCTTTTTCGCTGACCCTTTACTTTACCAAGCACGATATCCCTCTCCAGGGACTGGTCCCTCCTGATAACATGTCCAGAGTATGTGAGACGAAGTCTCGCTTCCAAGGAGCAGAGGAGGCAAAGAGTAGTCAGGCATCTGAGACCCACAGACATGCTGGACCAACGGACCAATGATCCAAATGGTGACTCAAGTCTTTCAGAACCAACCCTTACCTTTGCCCTTCGATGACCTGGGGGATTGTAGACTGTCTGGCCACACGTTCCTTTCTGTGGGCAGGTACCCACTCCTGTCTACAGTCTCCTCCAAGTCTCTAGTCTGCACTTTCCCCTTCAGGGGACCCATCTCTGCTGTTCTCGAGACAATGATGCTGCTGACAGTGACCCTGGCCTGTCCAGATCACTCCTGCCTCTCCAGTGGGGAGTGGAAATTGGATTAGCCTCGTTGGACTTGCGACCTGACAGCGCTGGGAAATTGGAAGGCTATTTATTCCCCTCTCCAGCCCAGAGTCTGGATGCAGAGTGATAAGCCCACTCTAAGGGACATTGCCAAAGTCAAGAGGTCTCCGCTCAGACCCTGGTCGTGAGCTTGAGAGCCAGACAGCACTTCAGAAAGGGGCAGTGCTAAGGGTCGGGCTAGAATTATCACCAATTCAGAGCAAGCACTGCCTTCCCAAGGAGCCCTGGTGGCACAACAGTTAAGCGCTCGGCTGCTAACTGAATTTCAAACACACCCAGCCACTCTGCAGGGGAAAAGGACCTGGTGATTTGATCTCATAAAGATTATAGCCTAGAAAACTCTATGCGGCAGTTCTACTCTGTCACATAGGGTTGCTATGAGTCAAAAATTGACTTGAAGGCACCCAACAACAGTGCCTTCCCATCTCAGTCGAGGAGGGGAGTGCTGGCCGCTTGGACCCTTCTTGAATTGAGGCTAGTGGGGGGCGGGGGGGGCGGGCTCCGGAGAAAAGAGGGACAGAAACAAAGGATGCTCGAGAGGAGGAGGACTAGACCACTTCCCCTCCTTGGTGGCATCTCGCCATTGCGGAGACCATGGACCAATTATTCCATCAAGTTAGATATTAGAGAATCCAACTTCATTAGAGCTCCGAGGCTCATGAAACATTAATCATGGAAATCTTGATATTCTGCAGGAGAGACTTACTCTGGGAAGGGGAAAAAAAACACTTTCATTTTCCTTTGAGGTTAATAGAAGGCTAATTTGAAAGCACTCGGTTAATGAGAAAGCTAAAAATACCTCTTGTACCATCACATGCCTCCCTCCCGGCCTCAAGGCCTCCAGCCACTTTGGAGCGCGAAGCAGTCTTCAGGAGGAAAAACAGCTCAGTGCTCGGAGAATCGCTGCCCAGGCGTGGGTCTTGGTGGGGCAGGGCAGATCTGTCACCAGGCCACTGTGTGGATGGAAGGGAGGAAAAGGGAGGCAGAGGATGTGGAGAGCAGCAACCGTTCTTTCTGTCCCACCAGGATGAGATCTCAAGTGGTACCAGGAGTGGGTTTCCTGGGCCAGGCCCGTTCCCTCACCCAGTCCCACCCTGCCCAGGCTGACAGTGCTGGAGGGTGGAGTTTTCATCCAGTGAAGCAAAATGGACACCAACCCCTCCAGGCGATCACAGCCCACAGAGTAACTGAATGCCCTAAGGGCAAGAAAGGTATGACCTGGGGTTAGTGAGAAGGGGCACCCTGATTCAGCCTCGTGGGCTTGTGTGTGTGTGTGTGTGTGTGTGTGTATGTGTTGTGGTGTGTGTATGTGTGTGTGTGCACACGTGATGTGTGTGTGAATGTGTGTGTGTAAATGTGTACATGTGTGAGTGTGGGGGTCGGTATATGTGTGAGTGTGTGTATGCAGTATGAATGCCTGTGGGTGCGTGTGGGGTGTGGGGTGTGTATGTGTGTGAGTGTGTGTGTGAGTGTGAGTGTGCATGTAGTGTGAGTGTGCATGTGGTGGGGGAGCACCCACAGCAGGGACCCTGAGCTGCCTGGCAGGAGGAGGGAGGGGAGGCAGTCCCACGCTGAGCACGGCCTGTCCCTCCTCCCGTCCAGGATTCCCAGAGAGGAGTTTGATTTAAAAGAAGAGATGGTACAGGGAAGGCTGTTGTTAGTGACGTTCCCAAGATGCTGCCATATCAAGAACACCATTAGCAGATGCTTTGGGTGTCAGACAAGCATGCCAAGCTCTGTCCCTATTGCCCCTCCCCTCCCCACCCCCCTCCTTTCCTCCCTCCCCCACCACCCGGGAACTAGGTGTAGCCTCCCCTCTACAGGTGGAAGGAGGGGAGGCCAAGGGGGCCCCTACTCAAGGAGCAAGGTCAGGTGGCCGGACTGAACGCCTTTTCCCTGCGCTCCAAGATGAGGGAACTGAGGTCCATCCATTACCCATTCAAGTAGCAGTTACCAAAGGCCACTGTGTTCCCAGCAAGTATGCAACCAAGAAGGAGGAAAGCCCAGATGTGGCCCCCACAGGGAGACGGATATTCCGCAAATAAATGCAGTTAGCCCGTTGATTGAGGAGCCTCGACTTAATGAGTGCAAACATGAAATGGTTTTATCGGTCCCTGTAACTCCCCGGTCCTGCATTCTGTGTAGCCTCCCTTGCCAGAGGAGCGTCCGGAGGCAATCTCTAAGCTGCGGCCCCCCCCCCCCCCAACACACACAATTTCAAAGTGAATAGACGGTGACAGTGGCGACTTGTCAGCAGAAACGCCTCCCCACCCCCCTTGCCCAGCTGCCTCAGTCAGGCGCCTTTCATATTTGTGTCGCCTTGGAATATCACTCCGCGCCTCGTCTGCGCCCCCTTGGATTTGCGCCCGGCGGCAAGTGTCCCTCTTTAGCCCGCTCCCCTCGCCTTTTCTCTGCCCCTTACCTACTCCCTTGAAGACATTTGGCCAAATTATGCGCATTTTCAGTCATGCCCAGGTATCAGAGCAGTCTCATTCCAGGATTCAGTCCCGTTCCTTTCCAAACTTCAGCCCCGAGTGAAATTCAAAACTCTGTTCTTTAACGTGCCCACCTGTGGCACCCGGTGACTCAGACGCCACCGGGGGAGGCTCTGGCTGGGAGAGAGGCTGAGAGGGCGGAGGAGATGGGGGGCAGGGGGGAGAAGTCAAGTGGGAGGTGGGCTTCCCAGTTCAAGGAAGGTACAGGGCAGTGGAGGACCCCTCTGGGTTCACGTGCCCCCACTAATGCAGGGGTGCCTGCCTCACTGGGACAGGGATGGCTGGCCAGTTAGACAAAGAGGCCAGCCCCCGGGGGCCTCCCGGACCCTCACTCCCTGAGGAGCCAGCTCAGGGCAGATGTGGAGGGTGTAACGAGCAGACCCCTCACCCCACCCCGCAGTCCGCAGGGCACAGCCAGGTCTGCCATTTCCAGCAGCAGGCCCAGCAATGGGAAGGGCAGTCGAGGCCTCCTCGCTCACCCCATCTCTGCGGCCTGCGCAAGCTCTCGGAAATCCCACCCATCTGGGGGAATACATCACTCTATGGAACATGACTCTGTAATGTGCAGCTAATGTTCTGTGGACAGTTACAGAGCAGCGCCACCGCAGCCGCTGCAACGAGGAGTGGAAGGCCACGCCCTTTCGGCAGACACCGACTGTCCCGCCCTCTGCATCCTGGGCTGCCCCCCAAGGGCCTCGGGGCCTCCCAGGAAGTGAGGGGGTACCAGGTCCCAGTCCGGGGGCAGCTGGAGAAGCCCATCCTTCCCTGGAGCTTGAAGATAGAGATTAGGAAGCCCCTGGCTCTCGGCTGGAGACTCAAGAACAATGAGCTCTGTGGTTACACACCTGGGCTCAATTCCCATTCAGTTCCCACTACTAATAGCCTCCATTTACCGAGCGCTTTATGAGGCAACTGGTTCAGAGGCAGACTTCTCACCTCCCATACGAGAGACACGGGTTCGATTCCCAGCCAACGCACCTCCTGTGCAGCCACCACCCCTCTGTCAGTGGAGCTTGTGTGTTGCTATGATGCTGAACAGGTTTAGGAAGAAAGGTTGCAATCTACTCCTGAAAATCAGCCAATGAAAATCCTATGGATCACAATGGTCCAATCCCCCACGAATCATGAGGATGGCGAAGGACGGGGCATTGTTTTGTTCCGTTGTGCACGGGGTCACCATGAGTCAGGGGCCACAGCAGCTAATGATAGCCAAGTGCTCTACATACATCCCCCTGCTTAACCCTCAAAACAAGTCCACACAGAAGCGTTACCCCACTACGTGAGTGAAGAAGCAGAAGCCCCCAGCACAGGCCACACATGGAAACTGGGAAGTCAGACTCCGCTCTGATGAATTCCAAAGCTAGGACTGAAGGCCAGCCTCTCAAGCTCTCAGGGCCTCATTTCCCTGTCTGCAAAAGACTGGGGACACTTTCTACTACCTGGAGATTTTAGGGGGTTCAGTGTTGGCAGAGGGCCCTGCCTAGAGCTAGAACATGGTGAATCTACCCCATGTGACAGCCGTTTCAGGAAAGAGCACCGCCCTGCCTTCATCACGTGTGGATCTTCATCACGGGAGCAGCCCCATGCCTGGTGTGTGTATGTGCATGGTATGTCTGTGAGAACATGGTGGGTTCATGCGTGTACCTGTGGGCTTGGACACAGCTCTAAAAGGGAACTGATGGCACAGGACACCTGAGCCAACCTGTGACCAGACCCTGGGACCAGTGAGGCCACTTCATTGACCCAGTAGGGCCCAGTGGGGGGCACAGAAGGAGGCAACCAGAGCAGAGTTCAAATCCTGGTTCTGCTGTCTCCTGGCCACGTGATCCCACGGAGAGCCTCCCTTAGCCTCAGTCCGCCCCAGTGAAGTGGGGACAATGAACCCAGCTGCACCTGACCACTAAGAGGGTGGACCGCGTTAAGAAACGGACAGCACCTGGTGGGGACCAGCCTGGCACACAGCAAACGTTTAGACACCCGCCGCCTTCCCTGCCCAACCTCACTGAACAGAAAAGCACATCCGAGGCAGAGCAGAAACTTAATTAGGATGGGAAAAATGTGAATTCCAAGGCTTATTAAATTCGTGATATTTTTACTTACCATGTACCCAGAAATATATTTAGCAAAGCAATTTACACCATCACTGGCTGATGGATTGTGGTTTTCTAAGTTGGGTTTTAAGACGTAAATGGGCTCGATTCAGGGCTTTGCCGGGAAAAGACGTCTCTCTCCATGCTGCACAGGTCCATGGGGCTCCAGCCTCACCGGGTAGCCTTCTGGGATGGACAAACAGCTCTGTGCTTCCACACTCCATGGCGGCTTTGCTGGGACCTCTTTCCCTGGGAGTCTCTGCCTGGAGGGTTGGGGGCAGGGGGAAGAAGCTATATAATAATAACGACAACCATTCACTGATCACACACTTACTGAGTGCCAGATACTGAGAGCCACAGATATTAACTCATTTACCCCTCCCAGCAACCTCATGAGATAAGAAACCTCCAGACACCTTTACTTACAAGCTGGGAGAGCCTTGGCAAATTCCTTAACCTCTCTCTGCCTCAGTTTCCTCATCTGCCAAGTAGAGATAATGATAGCTTACATACAAAAAGCGCAAAGCAGCGTGGCTGGCACTTAGTAAACACTCAGCATCAGATAGCAGTGGCCATCCAACTGGAAGAGATTATATCTGTGCCCATTCCAAAGAAAGGTGATCCAACAGAATGTGGAAATTATCGAACAATATCATTAATATCACAAGCAAGTATAATTATGCTGAAGATAATTCAAAAACGATTGCAGCAGTACATCGACAAGGAAACTGCCAGAATTTCAAGCCAGATTCAGAAGAGGATGTGGAAAGAGGGATATCATTGCTGATGTCAGATGGATCTTGGCTGAAAGCAGAGACTACCAGAAAGATGTTTACCTGTGTTTTATTGACTGTGCAAAAGCATTCGACTGTTGGATCATAACAAATTATGGATAGCATTGCAAAGAGTGGGATTTCCAGAACGCTTAATTGTGCTCATGTGGAACTTGTACATAGATCCAGAGGCAGTTGTTGGACAGAATGAGGGAATACTGCATGGCTTAAAATCAGGAAAGGTGTGTGTCAGGGTTGTATCCTTTCACCATACTTATTCAATCTGTATGCTGAGCAAATAATCCGAGAAGCTGGACTATATGAAGAAGAACAGGGCATCAGGATTGGAGGAAGATTCATTAACAACCTGCAATATGCAGATGACACAACCTTGCTTGCCGAAAGTGAAGAGGATTTGAAGAACTTACTGATGAAGATCAAAGACTACAGCCTTCAGTACGGATTACACCTCAACATAAAGACAACAAAAATCCTCTCAACCGGACCAGTAAGCATTACAAGATTGAAGTTTTCAAGGATTTCATTTTGCTTGGATCCACAATCAACACCCATGGAAGCAGCAGTCAAGAAATCAAACAACATATTGCATGGGGCAAGTCTGCTGTAAAAGACCTCTTCAAAGTGTTAGGTGTGTCTGACCCAAGCCATGGTATTTTCAATCGCCTCATATGCATGTGAAAGCTGGACAATGAATAAGGAAGATGGAAAAAGAATCGATGCCTTTGAATTATGATGTTGGCAAAGAGTATTGAACATACCATGGACTGCCAGAAGAACAAACAAATCTGTCTTGGAAGAAGTACAGCCAGAACACTCCTTAGAAGTGATGATGGCGAGACTTTCGTCTCATGTACTTTGAACATGTTATCAGGAGGGACCAGTCCCTGGAGAAGGACATCATGCTTGGTAAAGGAGAGGGTCAGCCAAAAAGAGGACAACCCTCAACAAGATGGATCGACACAGTGGCAGCAACAATGGGCTCAAGCATAACAACAGTTGTGAGGATGGTGCAGGACCAGGCAGTGTTTATTTTGGTTGTGCACAAGGTCACTGTGAGTCAAAACAGACTCCACAGCAGCTAACAAAAACAGCAACATGAAAAGGTAAGGAGTCCCTGGGTGGCGCAAACAGTTAAGCGCTCGACTACTAGCCGAAAGGTTGGCGGTTCAAACCCACCCAGAAGCACCTCAGAAGACAGACCTGGTGATCTGCTTCCAAAAGGTCACAGCCTTGATAACCCTATGGAGCGGTTCTACTCTGCACACATGGGGTCACCATGAGTCAGAATCAACACCATGGCAAGTGACAGCAACAGGGAAGGGAAAACTACCTGCCCAAGGTCAAACAGCTAGAAAGTAGTAGAATCAAGATTCAAGACCAGGTCTTCAGACACTAAATCCCTTAACTGCAGATGGGGAAGGGAAGTAGACAGGTACATTGACACTCAGACCAGGACCCTCTAGCCATGTGCCTTTGATTCCCAGATATAAACTCGGTGGCGGGGGAGGGTCCAGTAAGATTTGCTAAAACCACCCGCACGCGCACACACACACACACACACACACAGAGGAAGACCAAGCAGGAATCACACTTTTGTGACCTGCTGACTCTTTGTAAACGAGATGGAGTTCTCACTCTACAGAGCCCAGGCCAGCGGCAAGAGTCCCAGCCCCACTCTCCCTCTTGTCTGTGTCACTGTCCTCCCTTCCGGAGTGCCCTTGCCCGAAACAAGGGCTTACTGGAGTCAGGTAAGCAGTTGGCCTTGAACTTTTATTTACTGAAATAATTTACTTATAAACCAGATTTTTAACGCAAAGCCAATAGCACCCCCACTCAGATTAAATGATCACAAGTTCCTAATGAATTGATTTGACTGCACACGGAATACCTGGCTAAGGCTGGTGCTCTCAGGACTCTCCCCACCAATCACCTCTTCGCAGGAGAGGCGGGGGTGGAAACATTGCTGGCTGACCAGGAATGCAGGTGGGAGGGGCACTGGGTTCCCCATCCAGCTCTCTCCTTTCACCCCATTGGTAAGCAGGCCAGGCTTCCAGGCTTCTAGAATTGTGAGTATTCTGTTCCTGCGGCCTGAAATACAAACCTCCACCCCCACCCCCTGCCAGGCCCCTATTCTTACTTCCTTCTGTGCTGATCTCCGGAAACCCTACTTGTGTTTCAAATGCCACTTCCACCGTGAAGGCACCCTGGATTTTCCCATAACCCCTGCTTATGCCCCTTTTCACTTTGTATTTTCATTATAATTGTGGACACATCTGTAGCTCCTTGAGCCTGAAGACTGAAGGCTCCTTGAGCCCAGAGACCTTTGTCTTTTACCGTCTTCACACTTTCCTCTATTTCCACCTAATGCCGAGCACATTCTTTGCGTACGGTGGCCACTCAATAAATGTTAGCTGACTTAATAGACACCTAGCCTAGAAAGGTGTTTTAAAGATTATTTTGAGTAGAAAAAAATAGCCTTTCTTAAAAACAACAATCTAAGTAATTAGAAAATACATGGGAAGGAAGAACTCTGGGTAAAGGGGGTGGGACCAGAAGGCACAGAGGCCCCCAGCTGGGCATCTTCCTTCACCACTCCCCACCCCCCAACCTGTCCCCTTGGCACCTCTGAATAACCCCAGTCGCCCGCACATGGCTTCAAAACCAGGAACCAGCAGGATGAAAATGGCCCAGAGAACCATCTCCCAAGGGAAGGTAATCAACCACACACACACTAGAAGTCTCTTAGAGGCAGCCCAAGGCCTAAGGAGGGTCCCATGAGCATCACCAGACCTAGAGTTAAAGTCTATCTGCACCTCTGACACCTCTTAATAGCTTCCAGTGGGGGCCCTGGAACAGGGGGCAGAGGCCAGGAGCCACCCTCCCCCCTACCCGACTCCTGTGTTGGTACACCAGGGGCTTCCCGAAGTGGTCAGCTACTGTAGAATCTGCTGAGCATTTCCAGTAGCAATGCCCTGACCTTGTTCCTCCCCTGGGTGGGCCCAATGCCAACCACAAAGCTATCGATTGAGCAAGTGCCCAACTTCTCCCTCTCTCTCCATTTGCCCCTCTGGAACCACCTAGCTGTGACCTTCTTCCAACAGTTCTGGCAGGAATGGGACCTCACTTTAGGAGCCACAACGCTCAAAAGTGCTCTGAAAACTCTGACTTGCAAATGGATTGCAGAGTGTTGAGCAGGCAATCCATTAGGGCTGCATTAGCAACAGCGAGATTGGGCTCCTGGCCGCCTTGGACTTCCAGCCCCGGTGTTGTGTCCAGTGGGTGCAGGGCTCTCTCTCAGTGGCTGGGCTTCTCCACTGCAGTGGGCCATGGAGAGAGTGGCAGAGAAGCCTTGAGTGGGTGGGTGGCAGCTTGTAGGGGCTCACTTCACTCCAGCCCCAGGGCACTGAGCTTCCCCTGGATTTCCAGATGCCCTGGAGATGAGTAGGAGCTGTGGGGGAACCCAAGAGGTCACCCCCATTTCTGGAGGGTCATAGAGCATTGGAGTTCAAACATCAGGTTTGCCTTCTACTGCACCACACCCAGAGTCAGCCATCTCCACGTGGTCATTCCCGTCCAGAAACACACACTCTGCTCTTCCTAGCCTCTACAGACAATAATAATAACAATAAATAACATAACAATAAAGAACACCTATTATGGCTTCTATTTTCAAGTTTAAAAAATAATACATACCACAGCCTCCACCACACTGAGTCTAGCACAATTAGATGGTGCCCGGCTACCACCACTGACTGCTCTGACAGGGGTCACAACAGAGGGTCCCAGACAGAGCTAGAGAAAAATGTAGAACAAAATTCTAACTCACAAAAATAGGCCAGACTTACTGGTCTGACACAGACTAGAGAAACCCAGAGAGTATGACCCCCAGACACCTTCTTAACTCAGAACTAAAGTCACTCCTGAGGTGCACCTTTCAGCCAAAGGTTAGACAGGCCCGTAAAACAATCAATAATACTCGTAGCTCAACCACGTATACGGGACTCAATGGGCACACCAGCCCACAGGCAAGGACCAGAAGGCAGGAGAGGACAGGAAAACTAGACAAATGGAAACGGGGAACCCAAGTTCAAGGAAGGAAGAGTGTTGACATGTCACCGTGTTGGCAACCAATGTCACAAAACAATATGTGTATTAGATGTTTAAAGAGAAACTAATTTGCTCTGTAAATCTTCATCTAAATCACATAAACAAACAAAAAAGTAATACATACCGATTGTAGAAAAGCTGAAATACGCCAAGGGGCATAAGGAACTGAAATCACATGATCCACCACTGGAGAGGTAAACACTGCTGGTATTTTGGTACATTTGCATCCAGCTTGCTCACGCCTATACATCCATATTTTAAAGACCAGTTAGGATCATACTGTATACAAGTTTGTGTCCTTCTCTCTCCAATCAACCCGATTTTGTGAAGCCTTTCTACCTAACTATCTTCAGATCCCCTGCTAACTTGGGTTTCGGTCATCTGGTGCTGCGAAGGTCTGGCTCGCTGCACCCCACCACAGGAGACAGTGCCCAAGAGGGAAAGGGAGATAACGCGCACCTTAACCCCATGCCCGAGTCAGCAACTTAAAAAGTTAAACATTTAAAAGGCAAAGAGATTCACAGGTATTCAAATAGTCGATTGGTCAGAAGGTTGAAGGAGATAAAGCAATCACTTTAATTTCAAGCTTTAAATGTTTAACAAGGAGTCATCTCCCGAGTCCGGCTCAGTAATCCTCCCTCTCTCAGGACTATGGTATCCAAAAATTAGGACCATTACAGTGCCCCAGCTTAGCTTGTCCCCCACACCCCATGCGACAGGTCCCTTTACCGTTTATTTACCACATCGATCCATAATCAGCTGTTAATCAACATTTCTCACCATGCTTTCAGGAGCTGATGCTAAGGGAGTTTTCCTCTGGGAGTTGGTGGAATGGGGCTATGAAGCCTGCCTGCCAGGGAAGGAGGGTGTGAATGTATGTGTGTGTCGACTGGGGTGATCAGGATGGATGGTGAGTGCTGAGAGGCTAATATAGAATGGAACAGCCCACGGTCAAGGGCAGGGGTAGCAGGGAACTTATGTGGCACAGCCATGAATTCAAAATAAATGAAACCCTCTAACCGTTTCTGTAAGGGAGCAATGGTGGTTCAGCGGTAGAATTCTTGCCTTCTGTGTAGGAGACCCAGGTTCAATTCCCAGCCAATGCACCTCATGCACCGCCACCGCTCATTTGCCAGCAGTGGCTTGCGGTGTGCTGTGATGCAGAATAGGTTTCAGCAGATCTTCCAGACTCAGACAAACTAGGAAGAAAGGACTGGTGATCGATTTCCAAAAAATCGGCCAATGAACCTTATGGATCACAACAGTCCAATCCTGTTGTGCATGAGTCACCATGAGCCAGGGGCTGACTCAACAGCAGCTAACAACAACAAAAAACAACGTCCATTTCTGTTTTCCTTTTTCTCGATGGCCCTCCACCAGGGGCGATTTTATCCGCCAGGGACATTTGACAATGTCTGGAAACATTTTGGGGGTGTCACAACTGTAGTTGGAGGAGTGCTACAAGCATCTAGTGGGTTGAGACCCAAGATGTTACTAAACATCCTACAAAGCACAAGGCACCCCACAACAAAGAACGATCCGGCCCCAAATATCAATAGTGCCAGACTGAGAAATCATGCTTTCTTTTCCCTCCTTTTGTCCCTGAAATACACACTTAAACTTTCTCCAGAGTCGCAGATGCAGATTCTCATGAATCCCAAAGACAAGCTTAAACTGGTGGAGTCTAGGGCACTAGAGTCAAGGAAATCAAGTGGGTGGAACTAGGGAGGGACAGGAACATGGGGTGTGAGTGGAGCGGTGTAAATTGATGTTAATGATTTCGTGAGCCGTCCCCAAGTTCTCAAGAGCCTTTGGGGAGTAATCTTAGGAACCTCAAACATTTTGACACCCAGAGTCTGCTCTTGGGTAAAGGGGGAAGGGGTGAGGCCTCAGGCTCAGCAAAGCATTATTCAGCCTGCAAAGTAGTAGGGCATCGTCTGGGGAGCAGGTTGTACTTTGACAGTTTGGGGGCTGAAAAGGAAGGGGAGTTAGAGATAGGAGGGTCTTAAAGGGCATATTCTTTGAACATTAAAGAGATTTTCTTCTTCTTGGAGCTCTGTTTGCAACCCCAAACTACAAAACGACCACGTGCTGTTTGTGTGCATCTATTGCATGGATGTTGTTGGGTGGACTTGGAGGTGTTCAGAAATGACTGTCCTGTTGAGGCCGCACGTTTTAAGGCCATTCCCCTTCAGCGAGGGCTAAAACCTCCCAGTGTCAACTGTCTAAGGAAGAAGTGCATCCCCAGACTGGACACTGGACCCTACAGGTGAGCCTCTGGATTTATCTTCTGGACCCAACCTTGAGGTCTAGGTGATGGCTCCTACGGTGGGTGCCAAGATTACATCACAACCTGGCTCTTCTTAGGGAGGAAAACAGAAGAAGTCCTGAGAGCTCCAGAGAACAACACGTAGCCTGTAAGCCAGGTCACCTAGCTCTGCTCCACCCGCTCAGGCCTGAAGCAACAGTAGCTCCTCCTTTTCTCCTCTGTTCTCTGTCAGGACAGTGCTCTCTGCTGGCAGTGGGTCAGGCTTGGGCTTAGAGCCAGCAGCCCTGGAGACCACCCACTAGATGCAGTACAGTGAACTCTGGGCCTTGGTTACCTGGTCTGTTGTTGTTAGCTGCTGTCTAGTAGACCTTCAACTCCGGCTCCATACACAACGCGACCAAATGCTGCCTGGTCCTACACCATCCCCGTGATCAGTTGCAGACGGGACTACTGTGATCCATAGGGTTTTCATAGGCTGATTATCAGAAGTAGGTCACCAGGCCTTTCTTCCTAGTCTATCTTAGTCTGGAAGCACCACTGAAACCTGCTCAGCATCATAGCAATAAGCAAGCCTCCACCGACAGACAGGTGGTGGCCGCGCATGAGGTGAATTGGCCGGGAATCGAACCCAGGTCTCCCACATGGAAGGCGAGAATTCTACCACTGAACTGTCTATAAAAGGAGCTGTATTTTTTCCTACAGGGTGGCTGTGAGAATCATGAATGGAAAGTGGCGGGCACACAGTGGTGGACGCAGTAACTGGTGTTTTCAGCCTTAGATGGGCTATTCACACAGCAACATGCGTGTTAAACCTCTTTGTCTTGTTGATCTTCCCACCTCACCATAGTGCATAGTGAGAACTTTGCCCATGTTATAACCAAAAAAATATCTAAAGCCATTGCAGTCAAAGTCAATTCTGACTCATGGCAATCTTATAGGACAGAGCAGAACTGCCCCATTGGGTTTCCAGGGAGGGGCTGGTGGATTCGAACTGCCGACCTTTTGGTTAGCAGCCAAGCTCTTAACCACTGTGTCCATGTTAGGTGCTACATAAATGTCTGTGAATTGAATAGTTAATACCATGCACCTGTTGTTATGAGGATCATGTTTTCAGAACCAAAAATTAGGACACGTCTGACAAGGACAGTTGGGCCCAAGACAGGAACAGGGTGGAATTCTCTGAATAAATTCAGTCCTCAGGGATCTGGCTCTTTGGTTCACAAGATCAGCCCCAACAAACCTGTGCATTTTTTACTTTCCCATCATCCAGCAGCACTATTTTTCAGGGGGAGAATGATGGGGCCCAGAGAGAAATTAAATGACTCGAGCTAGGTCACAAAAAATATTACATTCCAAGAATTGCTAGCTCCCAGCTTCATCCTTCAATACTTCTCTCTGTTCGTTTTAAAAATATATAAATAAGGTAGGAGGAAATCTACCCAAAAGGCAAGAAAATTTCCCATGATGTTCAAAGATTGTCCAGGTGACACATTGGGAGTTAGGGGAGGAAGAATGAATCATCTGGATTCTAGAGCAGGAGTCCACAAACTTGCTCCGTAAAGGGCCAGATGGTAACTATTTTCAGCTTTGTGGACCATACGGTCTCTGCCACAACTACTCACCTGTGCCATTGTAATATGAAAGCAGCTGTAGACAATGAGTAAATGAATGAGCGTGGCTGTGTTCCCAACAAAACTTTATTCATGGACACTGAAATTTAAATTTCATATCTTTTCCTTGTGTCATGGAATTTTTTTTTTTAAACCATTTGAAAATGTGAACTCCATTCTTAGTTCACAAGCCACAAAAACATATACATGGTGGGTGGATTTGGCCTGTGGGCCATAGTTTACTGACACCCACGGTAGAGATTTGTGGTTGTCACTGGAGGACATTGTGTCCTCTCAGTTCATACCCTCATCTTTCTCTGGAGAAGAGAGCCTGTGGGCCATGGGTAAACGCCAGTTCCCTAAGACGTAAGGCCTAGTTGTTGTTGTTGTTAGCTGCTGTCTAGTTGGCCCCAACTCATGGTGTACCCCACGCACAACAGAACAAAACTCTGCCTGGTCCTGTGCCATCCTCATGATGCCAATATTGGATATACCATGGACTGCCAGAAGAACAGATAAGTCAGTCTTAGAAGAAATACAACCAGAATATTCCTTAGAAGCGAAGATGGTGAGACTCCAGCTCACTTACATTGGATACGTCACCAGGAACGATGAATCGCTAGAAAAGGACATCATGCTGGTAAAGGAGAGGGTTAGTGAAAACGAAGGAAACTCTCAACGAGATGGGGTGACACAGCGGCCACAACAATGCACTCAATGATTGTGAACATGGCACCTGACTGCAACGTTTAGTGGTTACACGTGAGGTCGTCGTGAGTCGGAGCCAACTTGAGGGCAATGAGCAACAACACGTAAGTCCTGAGCACCAGCGGTACCTCCTGAGGTTGAGAATAAGGCCCAACGGGTTCCGCCAGGTTTCCCCACCTCCTCATCAAGCCTGCCCCCCAGGGGAGGGGGTCCCGGCCAGTCCTGGGCCAGTAAGACAGAGGAGACAGCTGAGCTCCATCTGCCAAACCTTTATCCGTCTTACTGCTCAGAAAGTCTCCACTTAGCCCTTCTCTGCAGAGGGAGCTGCCCAGGGAAGGCAACAGCAGTGAGGCAGGGGCTGGGCAGGTGGAGCAGATCCAGAAAGCCAAGCCAAGGCGTGTGTCCGTGTGCTCCACCCACCTGGCCTCTGTTAGCACTGTGTCGCTGGCGTTGATGGTGTCGTTTTTCTGGGGAGGAAAAGAACAAACGCAGTAGATAATCGTAGTGGAACGGCCTGATAAGTAACGTTTGGTCTCCTTTTTACAACCATTCCCTAGGGCCCCATTATGGTAATTTTTCTTCTATAACTGGCAAATTGTATATAGAGTCAGATGATAAACCAGCAAGCAAGGCAGAAATTTGCATTTTAATACAACTGCCTGTATCTTTGCCCTCCCCTGACCCCAGGGAGGTCAGGGCCTCTCTGATCCTGTCCCCTGGCACACTGCCCTCCAGCTCCGTTCCCGCTCTGAGAGAGTGCGCCTGGAGCACTCAATAAACGCAGCATTCCGCTCTCTCCAGCTATTGCATAGCATACAGGTTAAGACCCAGGAGTCAGACAGCTGGGCCCTCACCCCAGCTCCACCACTTCCTGGCTGCATGTCCTTGGGCAGGATACTTCACTAGGCCTCAGTTTCCTTTTCTGTAAAATGGGGGTAATTATAACACCTAATTACAACAGTTGCTAACCAAAAGTCGGTGGTTAGAACCCACCAGCCACTGCACAGGAGAAAGATGTGGCAGTCTGCTTCTGTAAAGATTTACAGCCTTGAAAACCCTATGGGAACTTCTGCTCTGTCCTATAGAGTCACTATGAGCTGGAATTGACCCTACGGCAGTGGTTGGTTTTTTTTTGTTTTTTTTTTTTTTTTTTGAGGAGTTGGGGAGGGTATAACACCTATACTATAGACTTTTTGGGGCTCCGGTGGCACAGTGGTTAAGAACTTGGCTGCTAACCTAAAGGTTGGTGGTTTGAATCCACCAGCCACTCCTTGGAAACCGTATGGGGCAGTTCTACTCTGTCCAACAGGGTCACTATGAGTCGGAATTGACGGTTTGGTTTTGGTTTTTATAGACTTTTTAATGAATGCCTTGCACCTAGTAAATGCTCAATAAATACCATTAATAATATTGCTGTGGTGGTGAGGATGGTGTGTTCCGGGAAGACCCCCTGGGTTCGTAGGGCAGTGACTCCCTGGTCAAGACTGTGATCAAGTCAGTCTGCTCCCACTGTCTCCTGCACCAGCATCAATACCACCTTCTCGAGCTTCTTGTTGTCATTGTTAGTTGCTGTTCAGTTGGCTCTGACTCATAGCAACCACATGTAAAACAGAACAAAATGTTGCCCTGTCCTGCACTATCTTCATGATGGTTGCTATGTTTGAGTCCATTGTTTTTGTCATTGTGTTAATCCGTCTCATTGAGGATTTCCCTCACCTTCCACTTCACCAACCATGATGTCCTTTTCTAGCAAGTGGTCTTTCCTGATGACATATTCAAAGTTAAGTGAGCCAAAGTCTCACCATCCTCACTTCTAAGGAGTATGCTGGTGGTATTTCTTCTAAGACTAATTCTTGGAGCTTAGGTCTGCCTTTGTATTTAGGGCCCAGGAACCCTTGAAAGTATCTGCATCTGAGGGTACACAAGAAACCAGGTTATGGATTATGGAAGATGACACACACATCACCACTAGCATGCTGGCCCTGGCTGCTCCGACCACAGTGGCACTAAGCATCCAGCCACACCATACTGGCCATGCCCTGGGCAGTCCAGTTTCAGGAATTCTGGAAGCAGACCCATCTCTCCTAAGAGCAGTGGTGCTGTGCGGAGGGTGCGAGCTTGGGCTTCAAGCTCTGCTCCATCACCTCTGGCTGTGTAACCTTGGAAAAGTGAGTCCGTTTTCCCATCTTTAGAGTGTGGACAATACCATCTACTGTTATGAAGACTGAAAGGGTCAACAGATGCCCATGCCCAGCACGCAAAAAACACCAGTTGAATCCACCAATTAGTTGGCTCTGAGAGGCGCTAGCAAACTCAGCCAGCTTTTTGGCATGGTTGTTACATTTGGCAGGGACAGCCTGTCCTTTCACACTCAAGAGAAACCAAGTAGAATCCAGAAAATCCTGCCAAGAACCCAGGATGATTATTTTAGCTCCAGGAATGAAGACTTTGGGGACTTGGCATACCCTATTGTTTGAATTTATAGGCAGAGGCGTCTCCAGCAGCCAGGGGAGAGGGAAAAGGGTGGTTATCAAAGTGGATCCTTTGAGAGTTATTTTCGGAATTTCATGCAACCACTTGAGACCAGTGGAGGTTCCAAACCAGAGCTAGGAAGTGAGTTTGTTTTCACATTGTGATGAGGTGATTTTCTGATGCAAAATGAGTTGCAGACCATGGTAAGGATATTAGTAATAGCGTTACAGCTAAGATCCTTCATTCATTCATTTATCCAACAAATATGTTTAACAGCCTATCACATTCCAGGGCTGATCTTTGTGCTTAAGATACATTAGGAAACAAAGCAGATAACATTTCCCACCCTCATGGAGCTTAGCTCTAGTGTGGGATGCACACACACAAATAAATAAACACAATAAGTAGGTAAATTAAATTGTATGTTAGAAGGTGCTAAGTGCTATGAGAAAAACCTAGAGCAGAGTTGGGGGATCAGGTTGAATTTTCAGTAGCGAGGGTGTATAGAGTGGATCTACCACCTGTGTATCAACTTATTGTACTGTGGTGGATTGTGTGTTGCTGTGATGTTGGAAGCTATGCCACGGTGGACCATCCACGGTGGACCATCCACGGTGGACCATACACGGTGGACAGGTTTTGGCACAGCTTCCAGACTTAAGACAGACTAGGAAGAAAGGCCTAGTGATCTTTCAGAAATCAGCCAATGGATCACCATAGAACATTGTCTGATACAGTGCTAGAAGATGAGCCCCTGAGGTTGGAAGGCACTCAAAATACACAGTGACCACAATAATAGATTCAAGTACACCAACGATCATGCAGATGGCACTAGACCAGGCAACATTTCACTCTGTTGGACAAGGTGGTACTGTTCACTCTGCTAACAACGACGAAGACTGGACTGTTATGCCAGTTTTCCATTCCCTCCTTCTAACAGAATCCTATATCCTCACTCTTTGCAGGTGACTTTGCAATGCTCCCGCCCCCTACTTAAGTAGGTGGAATACGTTTCGCCACCCACTGACTTTGGGTTTGGCTAAGTGACTTGTTTGCGTCAATGGAACTGTGGCTGAGAGGGTGCAACAGAGACTTTACATGTGTCTGTGAGCTTTGCTTTGGCCTCTTGCACTTCTGCCATTGGCTGGACAAGCCCCAGGTACATGAGACGCACGAAGTAGACTTGAACCCACCCAGAAGCCAGGATTCCAGTCTGGCCCAGCCAGGCTCAGCCTAGATCAGCCAAATCACAGCTGTGCTACAGACTCACAAACACGGAATTAAATCTTGTGTAAGATTTCTGTATGTTTTCTGTTGCTGCCTTAACAAATGACACAAACCACACACTTAGCAGCTAAAAATAATCCACGTCTACTATCTCACAGTTCCGTAGATTAGAAGTCCAAGTTGGTTCGATCAGTTCCTCTACTCCAAGTCTCAGATGGCCCAAGCCAAGGTGCCAGCCAGCTGGGCTCTCATTGGGAGGCTCTGGGAAAAATTCACTTCCAAGCACCTTCATGCTGTTGGCAGAACCCAGTGCCTTGTGGCTGTAGGACTGAGGTCCCCGAGTCCTTGCTGGCTCTTAGCCGGGAGCCACTCTTGGCTCCTAGCAGCCTCTCTCCAGTCCTTGCACGTGGACCCCTACCTCTCAGAGCCAGCCACAGCATCCTGAATCTTTCTCTTGCCTGTATTCCCCCTAACTTTCCCTTCTGTTGAAGCTCTTCTGCGTGACTGTTCTGCCTTCCTTTCTGCTTTTGAAGGCTCATGTGATTACATGGACTCCATTCAGATAATCCAGGATAATCTTCTTATCTCAAGATCAACTGATTAGTAGCCTTAATTACCTCTGCAAAGTCCCTTCATAGCAGTGCTAGATTAGTATTTGATTGAATAACCAAGGGAAGGGAATCTTGGGAGAACATTCATAGAATTCTGTCTACCATGACCTGTAATTTGCGGTTGTCTGCTACATAGGGAGACTCAAGGTGCCGTGGTTGTGAGCTACATTCGCTAACCAAGAGGTTGGCAGTTGGAATTCACCGGTCGCTCACTGGAAAGCCTATGGGGCAGTTCTACTCTATCCTATAGGGTCGCTGTGAGTTGGAATCAACTCGATGGCAACGAGTTTGGTTTTTTTTGTTTGTTTGTTTGTTTATTAGTTATATAGAGCCATCCCAACAGAAATAGATTATCGTAATGGCCAAAATAGGCCTCACTGAGAAGGCAAGCTCTGAGCAATGACCTTTACCAAGTCTCTTTTCTCTTCCTACTGTCTTGAACCTGCTTAAATCCAACTTTAGTCATTTTCATGACAATGCCTAGGGGATGGAAGAACAGTATGGTGGAGGAACCTGGGTATCTGAATGACCACAAGGAGCAGAAAGGTCCCACCCATCCAAGCCACTCACCCCACCAATGTTGGGTAAAAGAGAGATATACTTTGTTCATTAAGCCATTGCTGGTTCTTACTATTACAGAAGCTTAGGTTTTTCTTTTATCCTAACTCGTATTATAAACTATACTACAATAATACTCAGCAATAAAGAGATACAAAGTCCTAATAAATACTACAACATGATGAACCTTGAAAACATGTTGAGTGAAATAAGTCAGATACAAAAGGACAAATGTTGTATGATCCCACTTATATGAAACATCTAGAATACGCAAGTATATAGAGATCAAAGTTTATTAACGGTTACCCAGGGTGGGAGGGTGAGGGAAAGGGGAAGTCACTGCTAGAGGGCACTGAGTTTCTGTTAATGGCAGTGGAATAATTTTACATGGATAGTGGTGATGGCGGCACACCGTGGTGAATGTAATCAATGTCGCTGAATTGTACGTGTAAAAAATGTTGAATTGGCAGGTGCTTCATTATATATATTTTTACCACAATAAAACAAGTTTTTCAAAAAACCATGCTACAAGGCATGTAAACCAATGGATACAGGACACCTCAAGGGAAGAAACAGTGAGCGCTACCAAGAATCTAAGGAGAAATTCCAAGGAGGAGGCATATGGCCTTGACTGCTAAAGTTTACAAGTAAGACAGACACTGATGTGGAACAACGTGCAGAGAATGGACAAAGCGGGTGAAAATGGAGTGTCTAAGGGTGAAAGAAATAATCAGAGTAAAGGCATGCAAAGCCAAGAAGAAGGGCAGGTCAAGGAGAGTCCAGATGGTGGGGGAAGGGGAGGTACTATGAGAACCAAGTAGGCTTCACAGCGGGATTTTTGCCACCATCTTTAGTTGCACCAAATGGGAGAGAATGGAGTTAGTTCATGAAGAAGAGGCTGGGAGGGGAAACGGCATCTACCTGAGTCTCGTTCTTGGGAGTAGTAGCACTTCAGCACTTAACGCTCATATACTACATGCTCAAGAAATGCCTGTTAACTGATGAACAACTCAAAGGAACAAGTCTTTCCCAAACACCTTCCCTAAGTCAGGAGAGGCCCTAGCTTCAACAGCAAAACAGATGAATGACTTTCTCATGACAACAAGCATCCCCAGAATGTCAGAAGGTTGAGTTTCTATTCATTCCATCAACAGTTGCAGTGCCAGGTGGCACAGTGTGGCTGTAAAAGCAGATGAGATATGACTCCTGTCATTAAGAAGCTTGCCATCTCAGGGATGATATAAGACATGCAGGTGGATAAGGAAGATAAAAAGGCGAAATTGATGTGTACCAAGAGAAAAGTACAGAGGAAGCGTTCCAAGAATTCCGAGGAGGAAGATTACTTCCTGCTTGAGTGGGTGGGGCAGGAGGGGGTGGAGAGGAAGGAAGGAAGGTGTTGAGGCAATGTGGAGGCACATTTGAGCTGAACCTTGAAAGAGATCACAGGTAAAGGCATTCCTGGTGGAGTGCCTGTGTGAGCAAGCTAGGGTGTGGTCAGCCAGCAGAATGGCTGGCATGGAGAAGGTGGGGAGATAAGGTTAGGCTGGGGCCTGATCAAGAAAGGTTAAGGAGCTTGGACCAGTTCCATAGGTCCATCTCACCATTGCTATTTTCTTATTTTGCACTGAGAGGCACATAGTGGGTGTTTTGTTCAAAAGCTTCCAAAGGTGACGACTTGGAAGCCTTGTCAATTGTTCCCTATTCTGAAGACCTTAGAAGCCCAAACTCTCAGGGCTGGAAGGTATTATTAAAGATTACCTGACCCACCTGATGTGGGCATTCCTGCCTACTCTGGAATCAGCTGCTTCCTCCCCTGCAAGCCCAGCAAACCAGCAGACCCATCTTCCATCCCCACCCTGGCTACGGGCTTGCCTCCATGAGCAGGTGTCCCACCCAGCACCCTGGGCCTGCAGGGGCTTACCTGGAACACCCCCCACTGCCACACATCCCAGAGTGACTTCTTCCTGTGGCCAGGCTCACACACTCAGCACCCACACACCCTCTGGGGACAAATAGGAGGGAGAGAAAAGATACCAGATGGGAGCTGCCTCTTACCATTTCCTGGGAAGGGGGCTCTCCTCCCCTTCCTCTCCTATCAGACATCCTCATGTGTGCCCAGAAGAGTCCATTTTCCATTGGCCTCCCCTCTCTTCCCTGTCTCTCCGAGTGGGGAGAGGTGGCCAGAGGCTAGAAAAATGCCCAAACCTTCCAGGACCAAACTTCCATGGCAGTGTGGTCCTAATGGGAGAGTGTGGGGTTTCCCAAAGAAGAAGTCCCTGGGTGGTGCAAATGGTTAAAGCGCTCAGCTGCTAACTGAAAGGTTGGAGGTTGGAGTCCACCCAGAGGTGCCTCAGAAGAAAGGCCTGGCATGCTACTCCTGAAGAATCAGCCATTGGAAACCCTATGAAGCCCAGTTCTACTCTGACACACATGGCGTCACCATGAGTCGGAATCGATTAGACAGCAGCTGCTTACCCAAAACAGTTGGTCTGTGTCCTTGATTCCTGAGAGAGAACTCTAAACCCTTGGAATTTCCCAAGTAACTAAGGAACCTTTGTTATCTATGGAGGCCTGGTTGGCAGTTTGAATCCACCAGCCGCTCCTCGGAAACCCTACGGAGTAGTTCTACTCTATCCTATAGTGTCAGAACTGACTCCAAGGCAATGGGGTTTTTGATATCTACAGGCCTCCAGGCCACACCTGAGGGTTTAAGCTAATGAAGTCACCCAGGTGGAGGCTGGTCAGGACAGAAAAACCACCCAGTGATATCAGCTGACCTCAGGGGAGGTGGGCTGATTCCATCAATCCCGCCTAAGTAATGAGGCCCGAATAAAAACTCTGGACATGGAAGCTCCATGGGCTTCCTGGCTGGTGATAGGCATGGACGTGGATACACGAGAGAGAGAGTAGCCTGACCCTTTTTGGGATGTGGAATGTGGAAGCTTCATGTTGGGAATTCTGTCAGACCTCATCCTACGCATCTCTACACTTGTATCCTTTCCGCTGTAATAAGACGGTAATTGTAAGTATAGTGCTTTCCTGAGTTCTGTGAGTCATTCCAGAAAATTATCAAACCCAAGAGAATTGTGGAAGCCAGCAGGTCGGAAGTGCGGGGGCTAGGAACCCCTGAGCTTACAACTGGTATCCTGAGTGGGTAGAGGGGGGCCCGAATTTGTAGCCAGCATGTCAGAAGTGAGGAAGCCCAGCGGTCCCCAAGCTTGTGGCTGGCATCCGGAAGAGGTCGTGCAGTCGGTAGGTCAAAAGTAAGGGTGTTGTCTTAGTCATCTCGTGCTGCTATAACAGAAATACCACAAGTGGGTGGTTTTGACGAAGAGAAGTTTATTTCCTCACAGTCAAAGTAGGCTAAAAGTCCAAATTCAGGGCATCAGCTCCAGGGGAAGGAAGGCTTTCTCTCTCTGTCAGCCTTCTTCTCTTCAGTGTTTCCCCGGACTAGGAGTGTCTCTGCACAGGGACCCTGGTCCAAAGGACGTGCTCTGCTCCCGGCACTGCTTTCTGGATGGTATGAGGTCCCCCTGTCTCACTGCTCACTTCTGTCTTTTATATCTAAAGAGATTGCCTCAGGACACAATCCAGTCTTGTAGATGAGGTCCTGCCTTACTAACACAACTGCCACCCGTCTTCCCTCATTAACATCATAGAGGCAGGTTTACAACATACAGGAAAATCACACAGTACCAGGAATCATGGCCTAGCCAAATTGATACACACATTTTTTGGGGGACATAATTCAAACCATGACAGGTGTGTTGGGGACTCTCAAGCCTGTGGCTGGTATCTGAGGTCTTGGGCTGAGTTGGCAGTCTGAAGGACTGTGTCCTTTAAATTGTGAGCTCTGACCTAGCTCCAGGAGGTTAGGGTGAGCGGAAGAAGTGCTGCCCCTGTAGCTGGTGTCAGAACAGAAGCGGCAGAAAAATGCAAAGTGGGGACTTTGATGGGATGTGATATATTATCCTCACAGAGGGCCAGAGACTCTCCAGGCTTGGGAATGGGTAGCTACACTGGGAGGAGGGAGGTAGGACCTCACTTTCTCGACATCAACAAGAAGAACTGAAGGTTCTGGAGAAGGAAAGGCCAGAGCTGAATCCTGAGCCCAGGTGTGTCCCCGTCCATATGCTTCTCTCAAACTCTCTTGTCAAGAGGAGACAAACTGCCCTTTCAGAAATCCAACCAGAGAGATGTTAATAACAGCTCTGGCTGAAATATGGGGAAGGGGCGAGCCAAAACACTAAATAATTGAAATTCTTGAGAACGTGTGTGGAGAGATGCAGTGTTCCTTGCCGTGTGCAGGCAAGGTTAATAAGCACCTGTGACACTGGGCGATGGCTGTGAAGCAGCAGGGAACAGGGGCATGTCCCAGGAGAACACTCAGGTTCATGCCCAAGACCAGGGGCATCTTGTAGGCTTAGCTTCTCCGGATTCCTGTCCTCCGTATTCTATGCCCAGAAGACACACCAGAGGTGGCCAGGGACACAGAGTGACATCCAAGACCTTGTAAATCAGAAAGCTGGGCAATATTCCTACCAAATCCCCTTACTCCGGCTACTGAAGGGATAGAATCTAGTCTCCCTTCATTTCTTCTTGAAGGGAAGAGGTGAAAGGAGGAAAAGTAGTCTCCTGAACCCCTGGATCCCCATCCAGGGATCTGATCCCAAGATGGAACTCTCTTGAGATGGAACACACTAGAGGGGGCTGCCTTACCCCACACCCCACATGGCCCCTTCTTCCCTTGCAATTAAGGATGTCATGTGGTGGTACCCACCAGCAGCCATCAGTCAGGTGCACCATGGTCTACGCCCCAGGTGAGATTGGGTGTGGACTAGGGTGCAGCCACATGCTCTCTGGCAGCCAGAGTTGGTGGTGAAGGAAACCCTGCCCTGAGCAAGGATTTTCCCAGGTGCCGTGTTTTCCGCCCGGGGGTCTGTATTCCAGCTGAAACCATCTGTGAGCCAGCCTCGTCTTGCCCTGAGCCCAGAACTGCCAGCACTTGGCAGCCAGCACCCCAGGATGTCTCTGGATGCTGCCGGATGCTTTGAGCTCCCCAACAAGTGCCTGGCAGCAGTGGTTCACCATCTAAATGCTGCATCTGGAATCTGACAGGGAAACAAGCGCTTGGGTGACACCCAAATGCAGCATCAACAGAGACAATGCTGACATTTCCATCTGCCCCTCAGTCCCAAGAGCCCCCATGTGCAAGAGGAGACACGGGCAAAAAAAAAAAAGTAGGTCACCTTGCTCTGGGTGGAATGGAACAGATGTTTCCCAGATGCTCAGCTACCTGCTTTTTAGGGGGACGTGGCGGGGGCGTGATAAATAAGGAGGGTGCAATCCCCTGCCTAACCCCCAACAAACTGCAGCTGGGAAAATGGGAATATCCTTGGATCCAGGCCAGTGGTTCTCAACGCTGTCTGCATATGAGAATCACGTGAGGAGCTCTATTTTAAAAAATACTGATGTCTGGGTCCCACTGAAGACCAATTAATGAAGCCTCTCTGGGTGAGAGGCTGAGGTGCTGATAACATTTGAAAGCTCCCAGGTTATTCTAAGAGTGAGCAGTCATAGCTGAGCAGCTCCTGGTCCAGGCAGAGGGTGGATGAAGGGAGAAGGCGATTCTAGAAGGCTGAACATTCTAGCATTTTTCTACTTTCACACCCTTGCACAGGAAGTTCTGTCCACCTGGAACGTCCCCTTCCTCTCCACTTAACTTGCATTTGATCGACTCTTAGAAACCCTGTTTTGGGTCCTCTCCCTCTGGTCCCTGCAGCATATGGTATCCACCTGCTCGTGGGGAAGGCTGCATTTTGTCCATCATGCTTTCTACCACTTTCTCTGTTTCCCTGCTCCGCCATGAGCTCCCGCAGAGGAGGGTGGGGACTGAGTCCTCTAGACCAGTGGTTCTCAAAGCAGGGTCCCTGGACCAGTAGCATCAGCCTCAGCTGGGAACTTGTTAGAAATGCAAATTCTCAGGCTCTACTCAGACCTGCTGAATTAGCCACTCTAGGGATGGGGCCAGCAATCTGCTTTAGTAAGCCCTCCAAGAAACACTGGTGTGTGCTCACACTTCAGAATCCCTGCTCTGGTCTCTAGACTCTTGCTACTCAAAGTGTAGTGCCTGGACCAGTAGCCTCAGCATCACCTGGGAACATGTTAGAAATGCAGAATCTCAGGCCCTATCCAAGACCTACTAACTCAGAATCTACATCTTAATAAGATACCCAGGGGATTTGTATGCAAAGTAAAGTGTGAGACACTCTGTTCTAGTCAGCATCCGGGGACTATCTCAATGGGCTCTTTGAAAAACGAGAGTTGACAAGCATCCCCAGCCCCTTATATGAGGACTGTTATGGATTAAATGGAGGCCTGGTGGCGTGGTGGTTAAGCACTCAGCTGCTAACCAAAAGGTCAGCAGTTCGAATCCACCATTCGCTCCTTGGAAACCCTATGGGGCAGCTCTACTCTGTCCTATAGGGTCACTATGAGTCAGAATCAACTTGATGGCAACAGGTTTATGGATTGAATTGTGTCCCCCAAAAAGATAAGTTGAAGTCCTAACCCCCCGGTACCTGTGAACATGACCTTGTTTGGAAATAAGGTCTTTGAAGATGTTATCAGTTAACATGAGGGCATACCAGAGTAGGGTGGGTCTTAATCCAATATGAGTGGCGTCTTTGGAAAAGAAAGGAAGAGACTCAGACACAGAGGGAAAACAAACATATGAAGACAAAGGCAGAGATTAGGGTTATACTACCACAAGCCAAAGAATGCCAAGGATTGCCAGGAACCACTAGAAGTTAGGAAGAAGCAAGGAAGTATCTTCTCCTAGAGACTTCAGAGAGCGCATAGGCCTGCCAACAACTTCAGTTCAAACTTCTAGCTTCCAGAACTGTCGGAGAATGAATTTCATTGTTGTAAGCTACCCAGTTTGTGGTATTTTGTTAGACTGAAGAAGAGTTGATGCATTTGAATTGTGGTATTAGTGAAGAATATTGAATATACCATGGATGGCCAGAAGAATGCACAAATCAGTCTTAGAAGAGATACAACCAGAATGCTCCTTGGAAGTGAAGATGGTGAGATTTTGGCTCACTTACTTTGGACATGTCATCAAGAAAGACCAAAAACTAGAAAAGGATATCATGTTTGGTAAAGTAGAGAGTCAGCCAAAATGAGGGAAACCCTCAATGAGATGGATTGACACACTAGCCACAACAGTGGACTCCAAGATGGCGCAGGACTGGACAACATTTTTTTTCTGTTGTACATAAAGTCTTCATGAGTCAGAGCCAACTTGACAGCCACTAACAAGAAAGATCTACACCCTCCCCCATTCTATTTCAGGAGATCTCAGCCTTTAACACAAGCTGCAGGAGCTGGTGGCCTTGGGTTCTGGAAAGGTCACCTGAGAAATAAATGTGCTAGCCCCTGTCCCTGTCCCTACTGCCTCTTTGCTGTCTGCATTCCTAGCCCAGCTCCCTAAAAGTGAGCTAGCAATGAACTGCCCAGGTGGTCAGCTTACCTGAAAGGGACCACTTCTGTGGAGAGAAGGTCTGAATTGCCCCCAAGGTCAACATCTAAGCTATGCAAAGTCTTGTCCTCCATTTTGCTCTCTTGGCCCTTTTGACGTCCCGTCCCGAGGGCATGCTCCCTTAAATGCGTTGGAAAGAAATGGGGCAGATGGAGTGCCAGGAGTGGGACTCAAAGCTAGGCTGGGCAGAGACCAGGAAAGGAGAAAAGAGGTGTGTGGAGTTTCCTCTGACTCACTTCTCATGGGTTCTCTTCAATCCACTTCAACAAATACTTGTGCACCTACTATGTGCACAGCAAAATGAATTCCTTCTGCCCCGTTAAAGATCATTTAAAATTTATTCACCATGAGTTTGATATTGAAATCCCAGCTTCCCTGACAGGTTATAAATAGCTGCTTTGAGTTCAATTTGATGTTTTGATTTAAAAAAAAAAAAAAAAATGAAACTATCAGCCACCCATCTGTGATTGAATCAGGGACGCTCCTCCCCGCCTCCTGAAACGCATTGTCCAAGGCCATTACTGCTTTCCCTACATGGAGAATATTGTGTACGGAGCCTTAATGTCCCCCGGGGGAGTGAGACCATTACAGAAAGAGGATGTATTTCCATCTCTGTTCCAATACGCACAACCTAATTAAGATTTTATAAACACTTGCACAACAGGAAAGCACGCACACACACCTCTAAATTAGCAAGCAAATATAGTCCCGATTAAGTAGTCTCTTGCCTGTTTCTGTCCAGTTTTAATTAGGTGTCTGTCACTAGGAGGGTGTCACACGGTGGAACTGTTCATTTTGATTCATTAGGTTTGGGTTGTTGGGTTGCCAGAGCCCCATGCCTGCTGCTTTTTCTGGGAACCACAGCTAGGTCCGCTCATCTCTGACTGTTTTCTGAGCCCTGGGAGAAAGGGGAAGGGCCTTTTGTCCCCTAAGTGGGCAGACACACTTCAGTGGCTGCCTGGTGGCACCAGCTATTGTGGGCACGGCTTTGGTGGACTTGACCCTGGCAGAGCCACATCCATGAGATCTCGGGGTGATGGCAATGTCCTGCCGACACACTTGGGGTGCTGGGCTCTGGGGTCAGAAAGTACAGCTCCTGTGGCTCCCCTGCCCACCCCCCACCCCACCCCCTGTGTCCCCAGGGTGCTGTCCTGGGCTGCTTTGGGTTCATTTCTGTTCTCCTGTCCCAACGACAGAGCTCCCCCTGCTGGAAGAAATACGGGAGATAATTAGCTCTCTCCCTCTTTTCCATGTCCCTGGGGCTGTTGGAAAAGGACATTTTCTTCACATGTATAGAAAATTAAATCTGCCTGGTTTTTGAAGCTCATGGAAGGAGGAGTTGGAGGGAGTGTCACTCTTGTATTTGGGCAGAGTGGGGGCAGGGAGCTGGATTAATTGCCTGGGTTTCCAGGGGTCTCAGTGTGAATAAGGGGAGGGGGCTGGGAGGTGCCAGCTGACCCAAGTTGCAGACCTGGCCTCTTGGCCCTGCCTGGAAGCAGCCTCTTCCTCTGTTTCCTGGAATGAAACGGTAAACCCACCAAAACCAAAACTAAACCAACTGCCTTCAAGTCAATTTGGACTCATAGCAACCCGATAGGACAGAGTAGAACTGCTCCACAGGGTTTCCAAGGCTGTAAATCTTTATGGAAGCAGACTACCACATCTTTCTCAGTTAGCAGCTGAGCACTTCACCACTGCACCACCAGGGCTCCTTCTTCCCACCAGGTGAAATGTGATCAAAGCTCTTCTAGAGTGGAGGGGCTGCAGACACTGCAGGGAGAACAAGGCTGAGCTGCAAAGGAGACTGGGAGGTGTTGGCCAAGGTGGTTGTCACTGTTCATTGGACTCCAGTGCTGTGCAGCACCTGTTACTCCAAAGTTAGCACCCCAGGGTCCTCTGTGCCATCTCTCTCATCCTCACGTGGGGACCAGGGCTGGGAGGGTCTAGGTGAAGGTAGGTGGACAATGATCCAATCTTGAAGATGGTAAAAGTGAGTACAGGGAAATGATGAGAACTTGTCCAAGATCTCACTGTCCCTTGTTCAAGAGACAAAGTTGTTGTTGTAAGTTGCCATCAAGTCAGCTCCAGCTCATGGCAACACCACGTACGACGGAACGAACCAATGCCTGGTCCTACGCCATCTTCTCACTTGTCGGCGTGCTCCATTGTTGTGAGTGCCTTCACTGTGAATCGGAATCTACTCAACAGCAATGGGTTTGGATTTTGGGTTTTCCAACCTAAGGGGCTCATCTTCCAGCCCACTGTCAGACAATGTTCTCTTGTGAGCCATAGGGTTTTCACTGGTTTAAGTTTCAGAAGTAGATGGCTAGGCCTTTCTTCCTAGTCTGTCTTAGTCTGAAAGCGCCACTGAAACCTGTCCACCGTGGGTGACCCTGCTATTGGAAATACCAGTGGCATAGCTTTCGGTGTCATAGCAACACCCAAGCCACCACAGTAGGACAAACTGACAGGTGAATGGTGGAAGAGACAACGAGAAGTCATTACCTGTTTCCTCCACCCCAGAAAGATGAGGGTTCAGCTCTTCTCTCTGCCCAGCAAAGGCAGAACTAGAGTAGATCTGGGCACAGGAGAGCAGAAAGGCTGTTGGATAGTCATGAGGAACAAGTTGCTGTTAGAGACTTATTTTAATTCAGTGATAACTTCTCAAGTGCAAGTCTCTTGTCATAAAGAAACAGGACAATAAGACAGGCTGCCTTTAGGGTATTTACAGTCGAGAAGGAATATGATTAAGTTTCAGAGCAATGACGGCGAGGCAGCAAGACATAAGGCTACCAGCGGCTCTAAAGAAATGCGGACACGTGATGCCCAGCCCAAAGATCCTGCTGGAAGACACGCCCATCCACCTGTATACCCCACTGTCCTCTGGGGCCACTGCTCCACACCCCCTCCCCCCCAGGGACAGCTGCAGCAGCCACAGAGGCAGCCAGCCCTTCCTGAATTAGCTGAAGTGACACTCACTTTGTATACACATGTTTACAATCAGGACCAGATGGTGAACTATTGGATTCATTTCAATGCCACTCCATTGTGCTTAACTGAGGCGGGATTTGCACATGGCACAGTAACAATCCGGAGAAGAGATCCTTTCTTAGACACCAACCCTGGATCCTCTCTTCGTCTGAGGGGATGGTCATTAGGCCTTGGTTAAAAGCAGCCTTAGCTTGCCAGCTGTCAGAAGTTTTTTATCAAATCTGAAATTCTACAAGCAGAAGGACATAACCCACTCTGATATCTTCCAGAGTGTCTTTCCTTTTTTTTTGAAAAAGAGTCAAAATAAAGACACATTTGATGGAAAGGAGCTTGCAAATGATCTCCGACGATGGTGTTTATGTTGCCAACTTATTTGTACTGGCAGGCAGAGAGGGCAGACTGAACACAGATCAAATGGAGTGATTATTTACCAAACTAGAAAGACATCCTTAAGTGACACGATAAAAAAGCGGGGGAAGGGGTGTTGACAATCTGCCAGAGATGGAGTCAGAAAAGTCTGTGTGTTTCCATCTGCTTCCCCAAAAAAGATCGTGGCGAGAGAGGCACCAAGAACAGCTGCACCCTGGGAAGAGAATGAAAGCCTGGACTGCTGACCTCAGAGGAGAGCTGAGCCAGAGCTTCTAACCTGCCTGCCAAGAAGGGCGAGATTGAGGGGACAGAAAGGTAGTGGTCATCTGAGGGCCCCTTCTCCTTACACCACCATAGCTTAACCTGAAAAACATCCCTCCCAGCAAAACTCAAATGGAAAACAGATACATCACCAGAAAGGAGAAGAGGAAGAAGAATACAAAGAAAACACTCCTCCCGACAAAACTCAAATGAAAAGCAGATACAGCCCCAAGAAGAAGAAGAGAGGGGGAGGAAGAGGAAGAAAAACCAGAGATAAACTCTTGCAATCTTCAACAGCAAGAATTTTAGGGTCTGAGTAGAAAAATAAAACTTTCTGGAAAGAACATTGCAGCTCTCTTCCATTAAAAGGAAGAGCATCACTTTCAAATTTTCCCTTCAGGAGGCTGTGCATACATCCCAGGGATATTGCCATTATTCAAAGCACATGATTTTGAAACCCCCCTTCTGAGGATTGACTTCAGACTGAGTTCATGAGAAATGTCTCCTAGCCCAGTGGCCGTAACTTCGGCTGTGTGTGTAAGCAGGTTCCAAATGGTGATTTGGGCTGATCTCCCAAAACAAATCTGGCCCCAGAGAAGCAGCTTTGTGACCTTTGAGAATGTTCTAAAGAATCTGCCTGGGCTTCTCAAGGCAATTCCAAAAGAGAACTGCAGAAGTGATTTCAGCCACAGCAGCGTTTCTGAGCATTACATAGTGGGAACTATGAAGGAGGAAGGAGATTATATTCACTCAAAAGAGTCGACATGCATGATGTCGGGCTCACATTCAGAGGCTGATCCCCGGGCATCCCCTTCCACTGAATTGGCCATTTATTCAGTCTTGCAGGTCACCATAGTCCCAAGAACCACTAGAATGTTAGCAAGGTGAAGTCAGATGTTTCGGTCTATTTTGGTCACTTCTCTATCTCCAGAGGCTGGAACAGTGTCCCGAACATAGTATCTGCTCAGTAAATATTTATTGACTGAATAGGTCAAAGATACAATATCAATGAGGTTTGAAGTAAGACAAGGTGAGTGTGGTAGCCAGCCTCTAAGGTAGCCCCTTGGTACTCACCTCTTGTGCGGTCCCCTCCCTCATTGTACCGGGGTTGGTCTGTGTGACCAAGAGAATAATGCAGAATAAGTGCATAACATGAGGTTATAGATGACACCGTGGCTTGGTGGAAGCCAGCTGCCATGTCATGAGCAGCCCTATGGAGAGGCCCGCCTAGAGAGGACTGGAGCCCACTGCCGACACCTAGAAAGGAACTGAGCCTCCCAACCACTGGCCACGGGAGTACGCCATTTTGGACACATATCCTCCAGCCTATTAGGTTTCAGATGACGGTAGCTACAGCCAACACCTTGACTGCAGCCTCCTGAAAGATCTTGAACCATAGCCATCCAGCTAAGTGGCCCTCAGATTCCTGAGCTACAGAAACTGTGGAATAACAAGAGCCTTCAGAGAGGGCACGGGAAAAATGCACGCGGGAAAGGTGCAACTTTGCGTTCGTCTACAAAGCTGCATTTTACCCCAAGCCCTGATCCTTTTTATTCAAGTATCAGTTAGGGGGCGGGGAGGGGGTGAAACTGGGCAGTGCAGCTGGTAACACCTACCTTGTAGTAAGGATTATAGATTACACATTTCCCTCAACTCACAGTAGCTGTGATTTGCACGCATCCGAGGTCTCCTCAGATACTTCCTTCCCCTTTGCATCAGAAGAAGTGGCTCCACTTCCTCTGTCTTTCCTTGTGTTTTTTGTATTAATTTCATCGGGCTGCTGCAACAAAATACCAGAAATTGGGTGGCTTACAAGAACATAAATTTATCCTCTCATAGCTTTGGAAGCTCAAAGTCTAAATCCAGAGTGTTGGTGGGGCCATGCTTGCTCTGAAGGCTCTTGGGGGAAGATCCTTCCTTATCTCTTTCAGCTTCTGGTGGCCCCAGATGTTCCTTGGCTTGTGGCAGCATTGTCACATGGCCGCGCTCTCTCTCTCTCTTTTCTTCTCCTCTTTCATAAGGACACGGCTCAGATGGACTTAGGACCCACCCTACTCCAGTATGACCTCATGTTAGCTGATAACATCTTCAAAGATCTTATTTCCAAACAAGGTCATGTTCACAGGTAGCAGGGGTTAGGGCTTCAGCATATCTTTTTAGGGACACAATTCAATGCATAACAGCCTTCTTTAGTCATTTAACTTTACAAAGTATGCCTTTGCTCCAGCTACTAGAACAGTACCTGGCCTATAGTAGGCACTTGATAAAATATTTGTTGAATGAATGAATGAACAAATGAACAAACAAGCTAGGCCTCCATGTATGCTGTTCATAACAGAGCCAGCCAGAGTGCCTGGCCAAGCTCCCCTCTACTATCTCCCTCCCTGTGATCAGGCCCCAGGGCCAGGAGGCGGGGGGCGCAGGGAGGAAGAGATTAACCAGATTGGCTCTATTATTGCTCAGGCTAATGAGCTGGGACTGAAAAGTAAGACAAGAGAACTGCAGGAGTGAGAGCGAAGACTTTTCCGGCCACTATTATTTAGAAAACACAGTGGCAAATTGAGAGTGAGCTGATTTTCATTAGTGGATAATGAACCCAAATGATAGAGAAAGGGATGGCTGGCTACTGAAAGAAGAGCTTCTTTTCTCGTTCTCCTTCATTGGGCAAGAGCCAGGGAAGTTATGGGGTGCAAGAAGAGAGGTGCACCTGGCTGGGGCAAGAAGGATCCAGGTGGGCAACTCTCTGTTTTGGTCCAGAGAGAATGAACACATCCTCACCTTAAGAAGTTTAACCTTTGGGCAGAGCCAGCCTCTTCCTCTGGCTGCAACCATCATCTGGACTCCCTTAGACATCTTCCAAAGGCTGAGAGAGCAATGCTTTCCTGGAGCCTGTACCACTAGCATCGATGTCCAGGGCGCAGGTACGGACGGGAAACCCCTCCTGCCCACTGCAACAGCCCACCCACAGAGAGAAGCCCTGTTGTCCTCAGACAAAGAGCGTGGTCCAATGGGAGAGAGAGCTACCAGGATGGATCCCATTGTAGCACTGCCCAGCCTGATAGGTAGTCATCCTCGTTCCAGGGACACTGACTGTGACTCTGTAGAGTGGCCCTGCCAAGCACTATGACCTCCCTGGATGTCAGGATGTTGGGAAGAAGTATCCAGGGCCTTATCATATATATACCCGTTGTTGTCAAGTCAACTCCGACTCATGGCGACCCCATGTGTTACAGAATACAACTACTCTGTAGGGTTTTCTTGGCTGTAATCTTTACAGAAATAGATCATCAGGCCTTTCTTTGTGGTGCCAGTGGGTGAGTTTGAACCACCAGCCATTAGGTCGGTAACTAAGTGCAAATGATTTATGCCACCCAGGGACCTCTCCAGGGCCTTAGACCTCTACTCATCAGAATTGCCAGATTTTGCAACAACAAAAAAATATGGTCCTGAGGTTCACCCTTCAGCCAAAGATTAGACAGGCCCATAAAACAAAACTAGGCTAAAGGGGCACACCCGCCCAGGGCAAGGACTAGAAGGCAGGAGGGGACAGGAAAGCTGGTAATATGGAACCCAAGGTGGAGAAGGGAGAGTGTTGCTATGTTGTGGGGTTGGTAACCAATGTCATAATACAATATGTGTACTAACTGTTTAATGAGAAGCTAGTTTGTTCTGTAAACCTTCATCTAAAGTACAAAAAAAAAAAAGATGCCCAGTATAATTTGAATTTCAGCAAACAATTTTTTTAGTATAAGTATGTCTCAAATATTACATGGGACATATTCATACTAAAAATGATTCATTGTTTATCTGAAACTGAAATATAATTTGGTATTCTGTATTATTTTCTACCAACCTACGAGTATTCCCCTCTATAATCTGCCCTTTCCACCCTATCCTGTTCCCTACAATGACAGGGAATGGGGTGGAAAAGGCACTCATTGCAGATACTGAAGTCTATCTCTGTGCCAGCCTTGCAGGGACTCAAAGATGAATGATGTGGTTCAGTAGGAATGGCAATTCCTAATGGTCCCAGTTACTATTGCTGCATAACTAACCACCCTAAAACATAGTGGCTTAAATCAGCCATTTTATTATGCTCACCGGTTCTATGGGAATTTGGACAGGATCCAGCAGGGAGAGCTTGTCTCTGCTTCATGATTTCTGGGGCCTCGGTTGGGAAGACCCAATGGCTAGGGAGACTCAACTGCTGAAAGCTGGAATCACCTGGAGGTATAGTCATCACGGGTCTGCTGGTTGGTGCTGGGACCTCAGCCGGACTCCCTACAGGAGCCCCTACACTTGGCCTCTTCATGTAACTTGGGCTTCCTCACATCATGGCAGCTTCAGAGTAGCTGGACTTCCTACCTGGCAGCTAGGGCTCCAAAGGTGAGTGTCCCAAGAAACCCAGGCAGAAACTGTCTGGCTTTTTCTGATCCAGCCTCAAAAGTAGCATAGTGCTACTTCTCCTGGTAAAAGCAGCCCCAAGTCTGCCCAGATTCACAGGGAGGGGAAGAGGTCCATCTGCTTGATGGGAGGGAGGAGTGTCAAAGGCTCTGTGGACATGTTTTAAAGCCACCAGGTGGAGGGGAGAGGTGAGTAGAAGGCACAAGCTTACGGCCAGGGAGGGGAGCTCATAGTGAGAAGATGGAGTGGGGACATTCTGACCACTATGAAGGCATTCCAAGGGGAGGCCCTGCCAGAGGAGAGGGCAGGAGTGCAGGTGCTGCTGGGAGAGGTCAGGGCGATCCAGGAATCACTAGACCTGGGCGTGAGAAGGGCCGGAGGGCTGGTGCTGGGGTCACTGCCATGGCAGGGGCAGGATTCCAGGGCAAGCCACGGCAGACAGGATGGGGAGGTGGCGAGGAGAAGCAGTGAGGCTGTAGGAGCCAGCAGGAAGCCTCAGCAACACTCCTGTGCCGCGGATGGTTTACACTGCGCTCTAGCGAAATTGTCTGCCACCAAAATTGCATTCGACTGGCACCATCTGCATTGATCCTGCTCACAGTCCCCAGGCTCCCTCCTTGCTCCCACCCATCTGCACCTGCCTGTCTCTGCAGCCGGAGCCTTCTCTCCAGAACAGACACATCCGCCTGCGGTAGAGCTCCCCCTCCCACCCCATGAAGTGATGCGGGGCCCACTAGCCCCCTGTGGGTTCCAGCTGCTGCTGGCACAGGCCCCGGAACTGGCCTTGCAAGACTGGCTTAGACAGGCCTCCCTGAGTGGAACTCATGGGGCCACTTGCAGAGAGCAGAGGGCACAGTACAAGCAGAGGGGAGGGGAGGAGGGGACACTTGCGGTGGTTGGTGGCCTTGTACACCCCATTTCTTCCCCCTCCCACCCCCTGCCATCAGTAAGGAGGGAAGTGACCTCAGCCTCGAGCCGTTTTGCCTGGGGCATTGAGGTCCTCACACCAGCCCTCCTCCCCAAGCACAGAAAGCAGCTGCCAACGCCCTACTCTTGGTCGTGGTGGTGGAAGCCGACAGCACGTGGCGAGCAAGCCTTTTGAAGCTGGAGTTAATTGGATTTTATAGTATCCTCTCCTGCTTGCCTCATCCTTATTAAATGGCAGAGTGGGGAGAAGGAGAGGAGCCACCGATCCTAGTACAAGGAGGGAAAGGTTAGGATGATGGCCTCTTGGTGGAAGGTAATCAGTGTACAGCCACCCCCACCACTCCTCACCGAGTCCCCCTCCAATACAGCCTAGAACTCAGGGAGCAGGCACAGAGGTTGGCTGCCTTTATTATTACTCCTAACATCACCAGTCTGGAGGAAAGCTATAATCTCACCTACATACCTCCATCATCACGTGTGTGTGTGTGTACATGCATCCATCCAGTCATCACGTGTGTGAGTGTACATGCATACATCCAACCATCACCTCTGTGTGTGTACATGCATCCATCCAATTGTGTGTGTGTCCATGCATCCATCCAATCATCGTGTGTGTGTACATGCATACATCCAACCATCACCTGTGTGTGTGTAGATGCATACACCCAACCATCACCTGTGTGTACATGCGTACATCCAGTCATCACCTGTGTGTGTATGTACATGCATACACCCAGTCATCACCTGTGTGTGTACATGCATACATCCAGTCATCACATGTGTGTATGCATACATCCAGTCATCACCTGTGCGTGTGTGTATGTACATGCATACATCCACTTACATCCACACCAGGCTATCCAGTGACCTGGGATGACTGCTCAAAGGACCTAGGAGTGCAGCCCCTCCGACCTGCTGTCTCTGCTCCTATTTGAATGGAGAATTGCTTCCTAGAGCCTGGAGCTCCAGCAGCTGAGTCACCTTGGCTTCAATAGCCCGTCTATCCTGCCAGGGGACGATGGTTGTTAAGTGATACAATTCTCGCCTTCCATGTGGGAGATCTGTGTTCCATTCCCAGCCGATGCACCTCATGTGTAGCCACCACCTGTCTGTCAGTGGAGACTTGCATGTTTCTGTGGTGTTCAACAGGTTTCAGAGGAGCTCCCAGACTAAGATGAACTAGAAAGAAAAGCCTGGTGATCTATTTCCAAAAAAATTATCCAGTGAAAACCCTATGGAGCACAGGTCTACTCTGACACACTTGAGGGCACCATGAGTTGGAATCAACTTGACGGCAACTGGTTTGGTATTGGTTTTATGATAAATGTCCCTGAGATCATGTGGTTGTGTGCCACACAATTTTTCCATGGCCACGTTCAACTGATACCACATACCTCACCCTGTTTGAAGAAATACATTCTAGATGTACTTAAAACTAAATGAAAAAAAATCAAAGCATAACTAAATGAAAAAATAAAGACTTAAAAAGCTTAAAAGCAGTGAAAAAAGTCACAAAGAAAAAAAGACTCATGGATTTAACTACAGAACTATTAAATTTCTCTGTGTCATAAAGCACTATAAGCAAATTGAAAATGTCAGTATCCCATGTCTTAGTTACCTAGTGCTGTCATAACAAAGAAATACCACAAGTGGGTGGCTTTAAAGAATAGAAATATATTTTCTCACAGTTCTACAGGCTAGAAGTCAAAATCAGATTCTCTGCTATGTCAATTCCTTCTGTGGACCTCGCTCCTTCTTTCTGGTAGCTGCCAGCAATCATTGTCATTCCTTTGCTGCTTATGGATACATCTGCCTCTATGATGGTTAAGATTGTGTGTCAACTTGGCTGGGCCATGATTCTCAGTGGTTTGGCAGTTATGTAATGATGTAGTTATCCTCCATTTTGTGATATAATGTAATTACCTCCATGATGTAATATGATGTGATCAGTCAATCAGTTGTAAAGGGAGTTTCCTTGGGTATATGGCCTGCATCCAGTATACATGGACATTCTGGAAAAGCTCACTGGATTTTGCTTGCTCTGGATCCTGCATCCTGCTCGTTATCATCTGATCTCTGGTTCTTGGGATCTGAGCCAGCAGCCTACCTACCGTACTGCCTGCCAATCTTGGGATTCATCAGCCTTCACAGCCCATGATCCAGCAGCTTGCCATATGACCTGCCAATCTTGGGTTTATCAGTCCTTGCAGCTTCAAGAGAAGTCTCCAGCCTGGTGCCTGACCCACAGACTTGGGACTTGCCAGCCTGTACAAACACATGAGCCATTTCCTTGAGATAAATCTCTGTGTCTCTCTCTCTCTATGTATGTATATATAAAACCAAACCCATTGACATTAAGTTGATTCTGACTCATAGCGACCGTATAGGACAGAGTAGAACAGTCCCATAAAGTTTGCAAAGAGCAGCTGGTGGATTCAGATTGCTGACCTTTTGGTTAGCAACACTTCACTCATTTTACTTCTGTAGAGAGCCCAGCCTAAGACAGCCTCCATTGTCATATGTCATCTCATCTTATGTGTCTATCTCTCTGTGTCTGTACTCCTTTTATAAGAGACCACTCAGAAAGGATTAGGTGTAGGACCCACCCTATTCTGGTATGACCTCATTAACATAACAAAAGAAAACCCCTACTCCCAAACAGGGTCACATTCACAGGTATAGGTGTTAAGACTTCAGTATCTTTTTGGGGAACATAATTCAATCCATAACAGCATGCTAATGATTAAACTTAATTTTTTGTCCCACCGCCTTAAGATGCTAAAGCTAACACCTCCTTTGAAAGGGTGTACGTAAAAATTTATGGCAGTCAACCCTTGGCAGAGGGGGCAGCGGGAGTTTTAGATAGCCATCCATTTTAGTCAGGGTTCTCTAGAGACACAGACTAGTGAAATCTGTGTGTGCATGTGTGTGTGTATACATACATAGAGAGACACTTATTTGAAGGAATTGGTTCACATGATTGTGGGGGCTGAAAAGTCCAAAATCCATAGGTCAGGTGGCAGGTTGGAGACTCCTGTTGGCTCACAGGATCATAGGGGACCGATAAATCCAAAATTTATAGGTCAGGAGGTAGGCTAGAGACTCCTTCCTGCCAGCTTGTGTCCCAAGACCTGTAGGTCAGGCACCAGGAAGAGGACAGAGTGGAGAAAGATCGAGTACTTCCATAATATCTATTTATAGTCTGGAGGCAGACCACACCCTAAGGAACTCTCCTTTTGACTGATTGATTGATTATATTACATTAGATTATGTTATGAAAAGTGATTATATTATATTATGGAACAGCAACTAGTCTAATGTTTGGCCAAACCACTGGGAACCAAGTCGATACATAAAATTAACCATCACGTCATCTTTAAAAGGCCGTCAGGAAGAAGGAAATACTCCTAGAAGTCTAGGGTCAACCAGAGAGGTAAGCAGAGCCCCAAGGAGAAGCTGGTAAGAAGAGAATCGGGAAAAGACGTCTTCATCCAAGGTTAGGACACGTGCCTCCATCCTTTCATGTAGTCTGATATGGGTTCCAGCCCAGAACTACAATAAGGAGCACCATCTGTGAATCCAGGAGCTCTTTGACACAGAAAGCCATTTCCAGCACTTTGGTTCAGGGCTGCAAGCCCAGTAAAGGCGTCCTACGTGTGAGTAGGAATCAATGGACTTTTGCCTCAGAGCCCTGCCCAGCAGGTGTCTGGCTGTTGCATTGATAGGAGCCCTGCATGGCCAGTCCTCTGAGTCTTCACACGTCAGATTGTCTGGTCTCCAGGGATGATGCTTTCATCTCTCAGATCTCTTGTGTGCTCTGAGGGGACCCCCAGGCACTGGGGGGATTGATGGAGGGAAGACCTGTGAACTTGAACTTTGGGACTGGACTGGGGACAGATGCAAGTGGACACCCTTATTGTAATATTGAAAGTGCCCATTATTCAAGGAAAAGTGGGATTAGAAAAAACAATGGGATTAGAAAAATTGGGATTTAAAAGATGGAAAGAAAGAAATATTTGGTTGTGACTTTACATTAAAAGAGAAATTACAAATTATGAAGATGTTTATTTTGGATTACATTTAACAAAAGTAGCTTATGAATGCAGCTCTTCTTTAATTCTTCAAATGAACAAAGAATAAAGCAAATGTTGGTTTGGGGGGCATAATTTTTCTGACAAAATTGTTTGATGGCACTGTATGGCATCTCAATTTCACGTTTGACTGTCACAGCACAATCATAAAGAGGACATTTTTGCAAAAAGATATTTGAAGGTGTCATCAATTTTCCTAATGGCCTGTCTTAATCCTCTAAAATTCGAATCTCTCTCTTTTGAAGAGCCTGTTATTTAGATTTTCTCCTCTGTAATTGTTAACTGGCCCTACTCAGCTGAATCCTCATTTGTCAGTAGACTTGCACGTGATCCAAATAATTCTCCAAAACCACTTTGATCAACCCCAGGAAATTTTGCATCTTTTGCAAAATTTTAAATTGTTCTGCACTGGAGTGAAGAAGGGTCCCTGGGTAGCACCAATGGTTTGTGCTCCACTACTAACCTAAAGGTTGTCAGTTCGAACCCACTCAGTGGTGCCATGGAATAAAGCCCTGGTGATCTGCTGCCATAAAGATTATAGCCAAGAAAACTCTATGGAGTAGTTCTACTATGTAACACGTAGGGTCACCATGAGTCCAAATCAACTCAACAACAGTGGGTTTGGTTTGGGGTTTACTGCAAAGAATGTTGACAAGATTTGACCAACAGGAGCAGACTGACCACAGATAGGTTGATGAAAGGTGGGAAAACATGCTGGTGTTAAGTGAGAGGGATGTAGGATTGGGGACGGAGTGAATATTTTGGGGTTAAGGCAACATTTGCTTTCCTAAGCAGCCTTATAACTTCAGGGACTCAGATCATGGAAAATAAGGACCCCTGTGTAGGATCAAGGAGCCCTGGTGGCACAGTGGTTAAGAGCTATGGCTGCAAACCAAAAGGTCAGCAGTTCGAACTCACCGGCCACTCCTTGGAAACCCTATGGGGCAGTTCTACTCTGTCCTACAGGGTCACTATGAGTTGAAACCGACTCAACAGCAATGCGTTTGGATTTTGGTTTTGGTATAGGATCAAGGGCCATTAGCCATATTATGTAAAGAACTCATACAAAACAATGAGAAAAAATGGACCAAAACCAAACCTAGTACCAAAAAAAAGAAAAGCAACGCAAGAGGCTTTTAAGCATAGGAAAAAATATTCAACTTCCATGTAAACAAAGAAATGAACAGCAAAGCTATATCTCACCAACAAATGAACAACGTTTTTAAATTATAATTCTCAATGCCGCTCAGGTCGTGAAGAACTAGGCCCTCCTCAGATGCTGCTGGTGGGGCGTAAATTGACACAGTCCACCCAGAAAGCAAAAGCAAAGCTATATTCAGCCTTAAAATTATTTAAGCAGCATCATAATTTTTTTATAAAGTCCCATGTTGCCTGTGTGTATCCCCACATCATTTTTAAAATGAACAAATTAAATGTTGATTTTGAAGGCATAATTTTTCCGGGAAAAAAAAGTTGTCATGTAGCGCAGGACGATATCCTTCACTTACAGTGAAGTTAATTGCTTTCTCGGTGCTCTCTAAAGTTGATCTCTTATTTGGAGGCCACTTTGCACAGGAAACAAAGATGTTTCCCTCTGGACAGTTCGGAGCACAAGAAGAAATATGGAGCCGGGCAGAGCTTCCTCATGGCACCAAAGCTGAGCAGTGAATGGCTCCTGCCATAGCCAAGGGGCCCAGAGCCCACTTGTCTTGGGTTCTTTCCCTGGGAAGTCAAACTGCTGCAGGTTAGGGACCTGTGCACGCTCCCAGGCAGGGAGAAGCCGGAATGTTCAGTCCTTGATGGTCAGGGGTCCACCATCATGTCTACAGAGGTTCTCTGTGGGTGATGGGGTGAGGGAAAGTTTTAACTGTCTTCTTTAAACATTCTGCTGATTTATAAATATTTACAGTAAGCAAGTATCACATTCACAATCACAAAAGGAGATTTTAAAAAAAAGAAGACGACAAAGGGAGGAATAGGGTGAACAAAGAACAGAAGTAGAACTGGGTGGGGGTGGAGAAAAACGAAAAGACAATTCAGCGTCTAGAAGCTTCAGTGGTGGGTGGGTGGGTGGGTCAGGTGGGATCAACGGCAAGGGTCTCAAATCATCTGCACTGAAAGGGTAGTTATCCCCGTAGGCAGTGAGGAGCCATCTCCAGTTCTTCAGGAGAGAAGACCATGTGTGAGCTGACACCAGGAGAGAGGGGCTAAGGGATGCACGACAGTCCAGATTCCAGAGGTCACTGGTTATGCCCTTGGGACCGGCTACCTGAGAATGTACCTAATGGTCTGTCACATCCAGCTAAAGGTCCTGAACATGTCCTCCATCCTCTGTAAAGACATTTGTCATGGATTGAATTGTGTCCCCCAGGAATGTCTGTCAACTTGGCTGGGTCATGATTCCCAGTATTGCATAATTGTGTACCATTTTGTAATCTGATGTGATTTCCTTATGTGTTGTAAATTCAATCACTATGATCTAATAAGATGGATTAGTGGCAGTTATTGATGAGGTATACAAGATTGGATAGTGTCTTAAGCCAATCTCTTTTGAGATATAAAAGAGAGAAGCGAGCAGAGACACAGAGGAACCTCACACCACCAAGAAAGCAGTGCCGGGAGCAGAGCACATCCTCTGGACCTGAGGTTCCTGTGCTGAGATGCTCCCAGACCAAGGGAAGACTGATGCATCACAAGGACCTTCCTCCAGAGCCGATGGAGAAAGCATTCCCCTAGAGCTGACGCCCTGAATTTGGACTTGTAGCCTACTGGACTATGAGAGAATAAACTTCTCTTTGTTAAAGCCATCCACTTGTGGCATTTCTGTTAGAGCAGCACTAGATGACTAAGAAAACATTCCACCTCATGACCAAGGAGAAGTTCCCGACTTCCCTCACCCAGCTGGGCTTCCCTTCTCCCAGGCCCCAGAGAACCATCCACCTTTCGTGAACTTCACTCCTGGTAAGAGAGGAGAAAGAAGGTTGGTGGACTAAGAAAGGTCACATGGAAGTTTAAACCCAGAGTTCAAATGTTAGTTAGAAGGTCAGAAGAAATCAAGGGTTAAATCTCAGGGTTTACATCCAACACTCTAGTGATTCCCGAAGGGAGGGGGAGTTTTGTCCCCCAGGGGACACTGGGCAATGTCTGAGGACATTTGACAATGTCACAACTAGGGGAAAGGTAATGGTGTGCTACTGGCATCTAGAAGGTAGAGAGAGACCAAGGATGCTGCTAAACATCCTACAAAGCACAGGCTAGCCCCTCCCACGAACAATGATCTGGCCCCACGTGTCAAGAGTGCAGAGGTTGAGAAGGTCTGTTCCAGGAAATAGTGAGGCATTAGTGGTTCAGTGGTAGACTTTTCACCTGTGTGAAAGACCCAGGTTTGATTCCAGGCCAATGAATCTCATGCGCAGTAGGGCTTCTGCCTGGATCTGTGTTTGCTTTTGCCCGGGCTTTGTCTGCCCATCAGACTAGGCTTATTGCCAGAGACCTTGTCCAGTTCCTCTCAGGATACCAGGGTGTTCTAGTGGAGGCTGGATGCACACACTCACACTTGCACACATGCGCACTCACACCTGCGTAACTGTGTGCACCCGTGTGCACACACGTGCATGCACTCACACACAGGCACTTATGTGCTCATGTGCGCACACACTCACATGTCCGTATAGATGCACGCCTACACAGCCATGTGCACACATGCACAAATATAAGGGAACACCGAGGAAGTCTTGTTTTTAAAGCTTCTGGCAGTTTTTCTTTTCTAGAGATAGAAGTTTGAATCTCTCATTGAGAGAAGACTGACCCTTTTCTGGGCGGATTTTCCTCTGAATGGACCTCCATTCTTACACAGCTAGCACCCACTTCCTGGGTCAGCATGGAGACAATGAGGAGCTAATGAGTTTGAGACAGAGGAGAACAAACACTCTGCATATCAATGAAAACGTCCTCTGAAATTATGATTGCTTTAAAGTAAAAATAAAATTTCCTCTCCCAAGGACGTCTCAGAGGATGGAGGCCTGGACTCTAAGAAGAGGAGAACTTCTGGGGGCTCTCCTGCGGGGAAGGGGGTGATAAACCAGGCCTGAAACAGGGCCACAATCAGGACCTAAGGAGAGTAAAGTGAGGGGGGACTTCATAGACCCTGGGAGCAGACAGGTTGCCTTTTCTGGGGTGTACTTCTCTCTGTCTGCCCCAGGCTTTCAGAATCTAGTCTAGGGATTCTCCCAGGGGTATGCTGCTAAATGTTTAACAACCAGCTCTCCAAAAGGGGAAAAAAAAAAAAAGCCCTGGTTTGTAGCGCTTGCCGATTTCCATGGTATAAATACACCCACTGTTGCAGATTTGAAGCTACTAAGCTCACAACATTCCTGGAATTTAACAGTTGGTACTTTTGTGCTGGTATGTGCTGGCTCCAGCACACGCTGGGTGTACCTGTGTTGTCCTAAGGACAGAACTGCATGGGGAGATAGTGGGCAGCAGCCAGAAGAAAGCCCCTTTTAAGAGCGCCAGAAAAGCAGAGCAGTGGTCAAGTGGTCTGATAACCAGCTGAGATGACCTGATTTGAAACCATGCAAGCAATCCTTGGAGTGGAGAACTTGTAACAGATTGGGCTCCATGTGGTTAGATGGGATGGGGAACTCCAACTGTTTTCTGGAAAGTGTAAGCCCTGAATGCTAGACACATCTGACCCATGTGATTTATCTCAGTTTATTGGAAAGTGCCTTGTGGAACCCTGACCCTTAGGTCCCCCCAATCCGTGTTAACTTGCTAATCCTGGAAGTTTGATGGAAACCATCAGAGAACGTGCATCTATAGGCACATGAAGCATTGTGGGAATATCTCCAGAGGAACAGGCATCCCCTGGGTAGCTCAGAGCGACTGTTAGAGGGTGTGTCTCCAGGGGACACCTCCATGTCCATATGCCTGTGACACCAAAGGTTAAACACTTTTCACCAAGGCCAGAAACTGCACCCGCCTCGGTCACATCACTTTCCTTTGACACGTCCATTAACTGGACAACACAGAGACAGAAGGACTGAGAAGCTGAGAAACCTGGGAGAACAGAGCCATTCTGTGCTAATGAAGAAATCTTGCCCCCTCCCTCCAGCCCTATACAATGGAATAAATTTACAATCACCTTCTCAAGGCTGCAAGAAATGGTGCATGACTTTATTTTTTTGAAGTCAAATTCAGTCTGAATCCAAGCCCCTATCCCATAGGGGTGCAAGAAACACAAGCTTATTAGATGCTGCGGCTCCCTCCCGGTCATCTCTTGTCATGAGGTCATACAGAGGAACTAGCAATCTGCAAAGCAAACATTTGTGGAGTCATGATCCACACTGGTCCCCTGAAGTCCAGCAGCTCTCCAGCATGTGTGCTACGTGCAGTCTTGGGCTCTGCTGAGATGGGGAGCCCTGGTACCCCAAGCCCCCATCCACCCTCAGACACTTCAAGGGAGCTGGCTGTAGCAACTCAAGGAGCTCCCTTCCTCTTTCCTGACTTCAGGGAATCTGCCCCCTTTTGTTGCTTCCACCGCCTCCCTCATCCCTCAAAGTCTCAGACCTCTCTCTTCTCACTCTGGGCATCTCCTCTCTGAGCCAAAGCTTTCCTGACAGCCAGGAGAAGTGGTCCTCGACAGCTTCTGCTTCTGGCCCTGCAAATGCCCCAAGACAAGCCCGCAGAAAGACTGGCCCTGGAATGGGAGAGGGAAGCACACAGAGAACCAAAGCAAATAGCTCAGGACATTCTGCTTCTTCTACGACAATGGAAACAACACGCCAGTTAGTATTGCGATACGTTATCCTGTCCTGTGTTACTGGGGAGAAGAAATAAGCTGTTAGGAGGTTGTGGGGAGGGGAGATGGGGCTGCTGTGCTGACCACAGGTGCGGCCCACCCGTGCCAGTGGGGCTGAGACATTTATTTGATTGGAGTTTGGAGCAAAAGCAGAGCTTCGAACCGGTTCATTCAGGTTCAAACACCTGCTAAGAATTTGCATTTCCACCCCATATATACTGAATCAGAATCTACATCTTAACAAGAACCCCAGATGATTCTTATAGATCCCAAGGTGATTCTTATGTGGGGATCTTGTTAAAATGTAGATTCTGATTCAGTATATCTGTAGTGGCTCTATAAGGCGATTCTTATAGATTCCAAGGTGATTCTTATGTGTACGTAAGATCTTGTTAAAATGTAGATTCTGATTCAGTATGTCTGGGGTAGATGTATAAGAATCACCTGGGGATTTTGTTAAAAAGTAGATTCTGATTCAGTATATCTGGGGTGGAAATGCAAATTCTCAGCAGGGGTTCAAACCGGAATGAACCAGTTCGAAGACCTGGTTTGGAGAGGCAACCAGCAAAGGACCAGAACCCTGCCAGGGTGTCTGGTGCATCTTCATACACAAGATTTACAGATTCAGCTTTCCAGAGGCTGACGTCCTCCTCAGAGTACAGAGCCTTCTGAAGGGTACAGTCACAACTGTCAGGGTCACCTATAGACATGACTGTCTTTCCTTTCCTTTTCCCTCCATCATTTCCATCCTGCGCCCTTCCACCCTCCTCCCCCATCCCACCGCCACACCCCTACCCAGCTCCCATTCTGGTCAGCTCTTGTGCACAGTGGGCCACCAAGGCAGAGTCACCTGAGATGGGAGCAAGGATCAGAGCAGCTGTGGCCTCCAGCTCCCCAGCACGGCCAGTGCAGCCACAAGGTGGGGAGAGACTGCCCTTCTGAACATATCCAGAGTTCCTGCTCAAGGCAGGGTGGGTTCAACAGTGGGAACCTCCCACCCACCGCACACTCAACTCCCTCCCACAGCCCCCAATTGGCAGACATTCTGAAGGGCACAGATGGAATATCTGGCTGCCCCACTGAACCCCCAGCCCAATACTCAAAACCCCTCATCTGGAGAAACGTATGCCCCCCAGACTCCCTGCCAAGGCACCTCAGGAGCAGCCACCACCCATCTGTCAGTGGAGGCTTGTGTGTTGCTATGAGGCTGAACAAGTTGAAGCGGAACGTCCACAGTAAGACAGACTAGGAAGAAAGGCCTGGAGATCTACTTCCGAAAATCAGCCAGTGAAAACCCCATGGATCACAACTGATCATGAGGATGGTGTAGGACTGGACAGTGTTTCAGTCTGCTGTGCGTGGGGTTGCCATGAGTTTGGGGCTGACTTGACAGCAGCTAACAACAACAGCAAACCATCGTAAGCTCCTGGTGAGCAATGACGGGCTCAGGTGAAAATGTATTAGGATAACTACCATTTGAAGGGCCATTCCCAGTTTCCAAAGCACTTTCCTATACATTGTCCCTTTGAATCCTAACAGTCCGAAGATGTGAGCAGGACAGGAATTAGCACTCTGAGGAGGCTGTGCACAGGAGGCTCGGTGATCACGCACACCCCGCTGGCCACCAGACCTGGGGCACTGCAGCCATACTCACCAGCCTAGTGGGGAGTCCTGGGATGGGGAAGGCAGACACCAGGAGTCGTAGACCCCCGCCACAGGTGATGACTGGTGCAATATACAAGCTCCACAGCCGTATGCAGCCACCCTGGAAAGTCTGCCTAGGCAGTGCTTCCCACACCTGGGAATGTTGTTAAAATGCAGATTCTGACTCAGCACGTCTGGGCTGGGGCCTGAAGATCTGCATTCCTAATAGGCACCCAAGTGGTACAGATGCTTCTGGTCAGTGACCACGCTTTGAGTGGCAAGGTTTAGAGGTTGTTCCAGTCTTAAGAGTGTTACCCTGCCAAGTGGAGCAGACCTGGGGGTCTCGAGCCACCCCCTGGGCTCTGGGAAGGGGCTGCGGATCACCGAGCCCCTCGTGGCCTGCGGCCGCTGATGGAGACTCTGGTTCCCAGCCAGGACGCCCACGTGCGACTGGCCCTCGCCACACTTCGTGCGGCAATCACTGGCACTGGAGCAGCTTAGGGTGCCGGAGGGACTGAGGAAAGTAATAGCCTCATAGCCTGGGGGGTGTAAATAATGAAAGTCAGATCCATAAGTAATTACTTTTTAATTAATTAGGAATGATGAATAGCAAAGACCCAGCGACTCCGGGCGGAGAGGTGTTAACTGTAATAGCCTTGTTTCTTTCCCTGCTCAAATTGATTTGCTGGGGGAGGAGGCAGAGGGCAGGGAACACCCCAGGTCTGGGGGACAGCAGGGGACAAGGCAGGCGAGGAGATACAGCCCCCCAGGGCCAAGCCCCAGGGGAGCTCAGCTGAGGTCAGGAGTGTTCTCCGCCCCATGGGAATTTCCTGTTCCTGTGGGGAAACCCAGAGACGGAAAGGCCAGCACTTCTCCCTTGCAAACCCGTTATGACTTCCCTAATTAGTCTTCACACGCCGCCCGCTGCCTGGGGAGAGAGCAGAGGGCTCCTTCCTTTCCATTCAGCAGGAGCAAAGTGGCTGGCCAGGAGGGACGGCTCAGTCCCAGAGCTCCCGCCTGGCTGCTCAGGGATGGGGGAGAGCTTCCCAAAGGTGGACCCCCCCCCCACCCCCAGGCTGGGGAAGAGTCAGCCGGCTGGGAGCAGATGCAGGGCCAGGTGACCTTCGTACAGCAGTCCGTTCATGCTGCAGAGGACAGAGGGTACCGGGCGGATCACGCCCTGGCTGTTTTCTTCTCACCCCAATGCAGCACCCTGTGCCCTGAGCAAACTAGACCCCAGACCCCACCAGGCCCATGCCCACCACCCATCCTGTGAAGTAAGCCACGAAGCTGGGCCGTTTCAGATCTTCACATCCCATCCCCCTTCCACTTCTGGAAGGAATTACATCTTGGTTCTCTAGCGCTGCTATAACAGAAATACCACAAATGGGTGGCTTTAACGAACAGAAATTTATTCTCTCACAGTTTAGGAGGCTAGAGGTCCGAATTCAGGGCACCAGCTCTAGGGGAAGATTTTCTCCCTCTGTTGGCTCTGGGGAAGGTCCTTGTCTCTTTAAGCTTCTCTTCCCTGGTTCCTTAATGACCTTCATATGGCATGGCATTTACCCAGGAGTCCCTGGGTGGCACAAACGGTTAAGCACTCGGCTGCTAACCAAAAAGTTTGAGGTTTGAGTCTACCCGGAGGCACCTCAGAAGAAAGGCCTGGCGATCTACTTCTGAAAAATCAGCCTTTGTAAACACTCCGGAGCACAGCTGTACTCTGACACACGTGGGATTGCCATGAGTCAGAGTCGACTCAACAGCCACTGGTTTCTTGGTTTTAAAAACAAGCTACAGATGCCTCTACATTGTGAGGGTGGGACAAGGCGGCCTGTGTGAACCCCAGCACAGCGTCCGGCAGGTAGCTCAATAAATGGTGGCTCTCTTCTGGGCCCACCTCTTCCCACCCCAATCCGTTTACCGCAAAGACAGCTGAGAGCCCTGGCCCCACAGCGCCCACTGGAGTTGGTGAGAGCGACCCGTCTTTCAAAAACTCTTCCTGGGACTTTCTTTGGCAAGGGGCACAGTGAACCGCAGACTTGGTGTGTGGAGGGAAGCCTGGTAATTGCAGTCTTGTCAAACCAATTTGTTTGTGTTAATTGCAGCCAATTAAACTTTTTTCTAAAGTTACCCCAGGTTAGGCTATCTTAGGGACGTTGATTTCTGACCAGATGGTAAGGAATGGCCTTACCCACCCACACCTGAGGTGGAGGGAGAGCAAGGGATTTCAAAGGCACTTTGTAGTGATGAGCAGATGGGAAAGGGCTGGGAGGACAAGCCACATGGAAATAGGTGACCTGGACAGTCTGACAAGCCCAGCCCCTGTGAGGGGCACATGAGCGTGGGGGATGGGAGGCAAGGCTGGCCTAGACTGGCTACTCCAGTGTGGTGGGTGGACCAGGTACATAGGATCACCTGGGAGCTTGTTAAAAATGCAACATCATTGAGACCTGCTGAGTCAGAATCTGCATTTCAACAAGCTCCCTGGGGGATCTGCATACAGAGTACAGTTTGAGAAGCTCTGGTCTAGACCACACTCTGACACCCAACCACACTAGATATGTCCACCCAGGCACCAAAATGGAGGTACTTCTAGCTTGGAAAACTTGGTGGCATAGTGGTTGAGAGCTACAGCTGCTAATCGAAAAGTAGGCAGCTTGAATCCACAAGGCACTCCTTGTAAACCCCATGCAGCAGTTCTACTCTGTCCTATAGGGTTGATATTTGTTGGAATTGACTTGACGGCAAGGGGTTTGGTTTGGGTTTTGGCCTAGGTTGATGTCTTGTCTGAACCACCCCACCCATCTTCCAAAGACCATTCACGGAGAAGTGTCCTTTCATGATTCCATAACATCTAATTCAACTCCATTCCCCCTCCAGATCAATTCTCTACCTGCTCTGCCCTGCTGGGCTCCAGGAGCTGTCCCCTGGCATCTGGTTGACTCAGCCAGTGGGAAGCCCTGGCTAGATACGGGAGGCAGGAAGAGAGAGAGGCCAGGGTGTTCATCCCCTGCTTTCTCTGCAGGGCTGCAGTTTGGCCATGACTCTGTTCCTCAACTCGTGGTCACATCAATCGGGCACGCCTCCTGTCGGGCACCCTCTCTCATGGCAACGGCTTTTGCTGGACTCTATTAACAATGCTCCCTCCTTTTGCCCCTTTAGGCCTAAGGGTGGTACTGTCTTCCTGGCTATTCCCTGAATGTCTCACTATCCCTTGTTGGTTTCTTTTATGGATTGAATTGTATCCCCCAAAAATATACATTGAAGTCCTAACCCTCACACCAGTGAATGTGACCTTGTCTGGGGAAATAAGAGTTATCAGTTAACAAAGTCACACCAGAGTAGGGTAGGTCTTAGCCCCAATCCCTTCTGCATGGCATCTTATAAATGGAGAGAACAGACACAGAGAGTCGCGCACAGGGGGAAGAGAGCCTGTAAGGATGCGCCTGCAAGCCAAGGAATGCCGAGACACGCCTGGGGCTACAGAAGCAGAAGGAGACAAGGAAGGGTCTGCCCCAAGAGTCCACAGCATGGATTTGGACTCCTAGGCTCCACAACTGTGAGAAAATAAATTTCTATTCTTTAAAGCCACCCACTTGGTGGTATTTTGTTGTGGTAGTACTGGGTAACTCAGACGGTTCCCTTCACCCTAAAACTCAACTCTGAAATAGCCTCTTCCTTTAATTCTCCTCAATCAGCTTTTGAATGTGACAGCTTCGTGGCAATCTTCTTTGACTCTGTTCTCTCCTAAGGATACCTGCATTTTCCTCACCTGGACTCTGGACCCTTCCATCATTGACCAAACCGGGGACAGAACCAGAGTCTCTTTAGAGCACATCTTAGGAGTGTATGCCTATCTGAAAGTCATTTTCATAGGTGACCTCATGCACACAGAGACCCTGGAAATCTTACACACAGTTACGCACCAGAAGGCTGAAGTATGTCTGCTTCCCACTCCAGAGCAAGAGGCACAGAGTGGGTGCAGATCAAGCTGTCACCCATTCCCTGAGAAAGTGGGGCCACTATCCCTCCCCTCTGCCCACCCTCCCAGCCCCACACTCAATGGCAAGGTCAGCAGCCAGCAATGTGCTGAGCATACTGCTTGGAGCTTGGAGGCTAATGATGATCAGATTTAATAATTTTTAGTGATCTGCACATTCTCTGCAGCAGATGAAATAATTGTATAGGAGGGCTGGGGGAAGGGAGAAAAACCATAAATGCCTTTTACTTTCAGCATTAGAACAGCCCAGCTATAGAGCTTGCCGCAGTTAATTAGCACTCTGTCTTATTAGCACCTTTATCTGCTCATCCCCACACAATGCAAACGCAATGCTGCAGCAGGCGGCTCTGGATGCTTGGATGCTGTCCCAACTAAAGGAGCAGCAGCTGGACAGGACCCGGGAGGGAGGGGCCCTCCTGAGCTCCCCTGCTGCCACCTGGAGCTAGGGGAGGGTGCAGAGGGAGGGGAGGTGTTGCCTAGAGATTATTGCACCTCTAATAGACCTGGAGGCTGGCTCTCCTTGGCACTGAGCCAGTGGAAGTAACTCAGAAAATCTTTCCTGTACAAAGAAAGGCCAACTGTCAACAAGTTGCCAGAGAGAAAGGACGTGTTTGCATCTCCAGAAGCATATGAGCTCCAAGACATGCCGTCAAGGCCTACCTCTCGGGCGTGGGACCTGTGCAGCTGCCCAGGGCCCCATGCTCAGTGGGACCCCATGCCTGGGTTTCATGGTCTACAGTCACCATCTTGAAATTCTCAATCATGTCATCTTTGTGTTTTGTAAGTGAAGTCCAGTTGGACATGGAGTGTGTCCTGGGGCTTGGGGTCTTGGTCTCACGTGACCCCCTCTCCCACTGCCTTCCCTGGATGGTTCTGGGCCACCTGCCCCCTCACCCCTGCTGGCAACTGCTGCCACCCTCCGTTCCTGGCAGGGACCTGGGTATCAGTACCGGGAGGGTCAGCGTTGGGTACATGCACCCCATGCACTGAACTGTGGGGTGAGGCCCCAACCACCTGTGAGGGTCTGCACGGCCCCGTATGAATCCCCATGCCCAAGGAAGCACAGTTAAACAGCAAATAAAAACACCATGACCAGTGGAGAGAGATGCTGAGAAAGGAAAAAGTCCTTTTCCTGCTTTTTGAACAAGGAGCCCTACATTTTCATTCCAAACTGGGCTCTGCAAATTATGTCACTGCCCCGTCTGCTGCCTCAGAGCAGAATTGCAGGGCATTTCGGAGGGTTCCTGAGCCATCTGACCAGCCGTGACTACTACATTCAATCATTTAACAGATACGTTGAGACCCTGCTATGTGCTGGGCTCCAGGCGAGGTTCCGTGGAGGGTGGAAGAGGGACTTCACAGCCCCCTCAAATGACTACAACCCCAGGCCAGCTCAGAAGTCCCTGGAGGGTGCAGTGATTAACTCATTCAGTTGCTAACTGAAAGGTTGGAGGTTCAAGTCCACCCAGAGGTGCCTTGGAAGGAAGACCTGGCGATCTACTTCTGGAAAACCCTATGAGTTTTTTGGCTTTTCATTTGGGTTCCCCTGAGAGCAGAGCCTGAGAGAAGACTCAATTGATGGTTGTTTAGGAGGCAGTCCCAGTGAGCAGGTGTGAGAAGGAAGGGTGAGAAGATGGGAAAGGAGGAGAAGCCAGTAGAGAAGGCATCGTCCAGATGCTCACAGCTGTGGGCAACTCGGGCCCGGTTCCACTGGTGAGCCCTATAGAATGCCCCTTGGAGTCATCCTCCTGGAGGACTGGAGGCTGAGACACTAATCTACCAACCCTCACCCCCAAACGTGTCAACTCGCCTGTGTCTCTGGACCACTGTGCACTCGAGCTGGTAACCCACCACTGGAGAAAAAGTCCAGAACCGAAAAGGGAGGAATGTGACCATCTCAAAGTGAGACACCATCGTTGTACCTGGAAACTGTCCTCCACAGATGTAGCTGGAATTAGGGGTGGGCTGGGGAGGCAGGAAGAGGAGCCCTGGTGGCACAGCGGTTAATGCGGTTGGCTGCTAACCAAAAGGTCAGTCCGAGGAAGAAAAGATGTGGCAGTCTGCTTCCATAAAGATTCACAGCCTTGGAAACCCTGTGGGGCAGTTCTACTCTGTCTTATAGGGTCACTATGAGTCAGAATTGGCAATGGGTTTGGTTTGGTTTTGGGAAGACATGACACAGAGCACCAAAAATGTCCATGGTGCTTGGCCGCTCCTTGGAAAGGCTGTGGAGACCAGGAAAGCGGCTGTTATGGATTGAATTGTGTCCCCCCAAAATGTGCGTCAACTCGGCTAGGCCATGATTCCCAGTATTGTGTGATTGTCCACCATTTTGTCATCTGATGTGATTCTCCTATATGTTGTAAATCCTACCTCTATGATGTTAATGAGGTAGGATTAGAGGCAGTTATGTTAATAGGCAGGACTCAATCTACAAGATCAGGTTTTATCCTGAGTCGATTTCTTTTGAGATATAAAAGAGAGAATCGAGCAGAGAGACAGAGGGACCTCATACCAACAAGAAGTAGTGCCGGGAGCAGAGTGTGTCCTTTAGACCTGGGGTCCCTGTGCTGAAAAGCTCCTCGACCAGGGAAGGTTGATGGCAAGGACCATCCTCCAGAGTCGACAGAGAGAGAAAGTCTTCCCTTGGAGCTCGTGCCCTGAATTTGGACTCTTAGCCTCCTAGATTGTGAGAGAATAAACTTCTCCTTGTTAAAGCCATCCACTTGTGGTATTTCTGTTATAGCAGCACTAGATGACTAAGACAGTAGCCCAGCCTGGGAGGGCAGCCCAGCAAGTCCCGGCTGACAGACAGGGAGAGGTCATCTTCTCCTGCTGAGTCTAGTTTATTTTTAACCAGCTTCCCAAGAGTAGATCTATTCCCAGAGCACCCTCAGCTGTGCCTTGATGGCAAATCACAATCCTATAAAGCAGAATGAGGGAAGAGGTATGGGCGTGGGTGTGTATGTGCACACTTACACGTACGTGTGTATGTAAGTGAATAAATGTGGTGGCCAAGGAGCATGGCGTGGAATGCAGAAGAGCTGGGTCCCAATCTCAGCTTTGCCCCCACCTCACTATGTGATATGTTGTTGTTAGTGGTTGTCAAGGTGACTCATGGTGATGGACTTATGGCAACTTTATGTAGAACAAAACGAAATATTGCCCAGTCCTGCACCATCTTCGTGATTTTTGGTATGTTAGAGCCCATTGTTGTGGCTATTGTGTCAATCCTTCTGGTTAAGGAGAATTTCTCTCATTTTTGCTGATCCTCTACTTTACCAAACGTGATATCCTTTATAGAAATTGGACTATGTGATATAACAAGAGCTCATAATAAGAGCTAACTCTTATTGGGCACTTGCCACTAGCCGGGCACAATTCCAAGCTCTTTACAGGGGCTAATTCATTTACTCATCCCTCTGAAGAGTGCTATTAATATTCCCATTTTACAGACTAGGAGCCTGAGGAATAGAGATGCTAAGTCATCTGCTCAGCTTGACACAGCTGGTTAATGGAACAGCTGGGATCCAACTACAGACAACTGGGCTCCAGGGCCAGTCTTAACCCATGACCTTAACCCTCTTCCCTTCCATGAAATGGGCCAACAACCTCTGCGCCGATGCTGCACAGGGCCTTGGGCTTTAAGTGAAGCCAACACAAGTGGAAGCGATTGGAAAAGACAAAGCAGAAGTGCAACGCGATTACCAAGAACCGTAACGGGTGCTAGAATGGAGCGCTTGTTTGAGCAGGAAGAAAGGAAATGGAAGACGGACTTCCTGGCATTGGGTCCCAGGCTTGCTCCCCTCCCACCAGCTGCTGTCACCCTCGTGAGTCTGGAAGCCCATCACTCCCTGGGAAGATAGAACCAGTGGGCACAGCTAGTGGGCAAGGGCACTGCTGCCAGCTCAGCTCGTGACAATCAAATCATTCCCTGGACATGATTCAGGACCTTCGTCCACCAGTCTGTCTGAACCAGGGCACAGGAGAAATTACAATGCGTGGTGTCTACACTGATGACACAGTGGCCAAGGATGATGGACCTGCCAGCATCCTCAGTGCTCCTTCCCACCCAGCCCAGGTAGCTGTCCTGAGAGTCCAGCTCATTTGGAGCAGACAAGCCCCAGTAGAAGGGACTAGGAGCACCTCGCACCTTCCTCCGTTCGTCCACCCCTGCCTGGGTTAACGGATGGAAGCCCTCCAGCAAAGACAGTTCCTGGCCCAGCCACATCCGGCCCTTGCAAACCCGGGAGGCTGCCCAGGACCATTTTTTTAATTGTTTTGCAATCAGCATTTTTCTTTCTTCATTCGCTGGTTGAATAATGCAGCCTGTGAGAAAAGGGCCCTCAGCACAATGCTGGTGCTCGTTTACAACGGAAATGGGGAAAACGGCGAAACGCGTATTGCAAACTGCATTTAAAAGAAGATGATTCAATTGGATTTGGCAGCTCTGATATTCAGGACCAGAAGGAGAAAATCTGTCTATGATTCGAACATGTATAATTAAGATGAAAGCCTCGAGTAGCGGGTACATTTCTTAAGATGTCACCGGCTCTGTTGATTCCAGGCGTTCTGATCAGTGGTGCAGAGCATTTATTTCTGAAATCTGAATAGCTATGAGTGAGATGCCTTTTTAAGGCCAGCATTATGGAGCCAAGTCAAATCCTGACGCTGCACAGCTCATCAAATGGGGCAAGGGCAGCAAGGGAGAGGCAGGGGGCGCAAAGGATGCCCCAGGCCCAGCTTTGACCTTTCCCCAGGGTGAACGCCTAAACCGTGCAGACCAGGGTTCAGACAACATCGGATCCATTTGGTGTGTCCTATTTTGGTTCTGCCTCTGGTGCCAAAGGAAGAGCCAGTGCTTTGGGAAACGTTCCATCCTGAAAATAGACAGCCCACTTTGAGTGTGGGAACGGTGGGCTTCAAAGAGGCGACCCGGTGTCGTGGAAAAAGCAGTGGAGTAGGAAGGCCCTGGGTGGTGGAAACAGTTAACACATTTGGCTGCTAACCGAAAGGTTGGCAGCTAGGCTCCATCCAGAGGCACCTCAGAAGAAAGGCCTGGCTATCTACTTCCAAAAAATCAGCCACTGAAAACCCTATGGAGCACCATTCTACTCTGACACACATGGGGTCGCCAAGAGTTGGAGTAGATTTACAGCAACTGCTTTTTTCATTTTAGGAACCAGAAGACCTGGACTCAAACCCCATTCTACTCCTTGATAATTGTGGGAAATTGAGCAGGTTCCTTAGACTCTGTGCCTCAGTTTCCTCTTCTGCAAAATGGGGCTATATGATAGAACCTCCCCCTGTAAGAGAGTTGGGACAAATCCATGAGGTTATTTGTGTAAATCCCAGTATCTGGCACAGAAGCACACTCACTGTACGTGAGCTATTATTTGTATTATTATTTTCAGCTCTCTCTCTCTCAAAACCCATTGCCGTCGGGCTGATTCCCACTCATAGCAAACCTATAAAACAGAGTAGAACTGTCCTACAGGGTTTCCGAGGAGCGGCTGGTGGATTCAAACTCCCAGCCTTTTAGTTAGCAGCCAAGTTTAGCCACCGCACCACCAAAAAAACCAAACCCGTTGCCGTCGAATTGATTCCAACTCATAGCTATCCTATAGCCACCAGGGCTCCTTAAATAATCTCCACTAGCCCAACCCACCTCGCTCTCTAAGAATTCTGATGTATGTGGAAACCAGAACATCACGACAAACCTCACTTGTCGTGCGAGATGACTCAGTGACAGAGTTGCTAGCAGCTACCAGCCTTCTCCCTGGGAGATAGGGAGGCCACAGGCAGATGACTCACAGGCGCCCAGCAGGATGGGGTGCAGGGGTGGAACAGGAAACGGAGGCTGGGACGGGTCACATGACCATGATGTCACGTGACTGATCGTTCATTGTTGTGAGCAGGACTGGAATACCCCCATCCCCCCCCCCCCCCCGGGACTTCTAGGACCTTCTCACTGTTCCTGTTCAGGTGGGAGAGCAAGCAGCAGGCCCAGGTGCTGGTCTGACCCCTCGCCATTCTGTTCAGAGGGCTGACCTCCTCTGAATGGACTGTGGGCAGTCTGTGACAAAGCCACTCACTCCTGGCCACCCCAAAGCAGCCACCCTGTCTCAGGGATGGGGGAACGAGCAGTGGAGGGCAGTTTAGGCGAAGATAAGAAGGAGCTTTAATGCAGGGAATAGTGGGTTTCCTTTCCCCATAGATATCTCATTGGCTGATCGAAAGCCCTAAAGATGCCATATTCCCTGGAACTCTGACCAATGCCTCTCCTATGCATACATACAGCCCACTTGTGATGCAGCCAGCCCAGACCCCCAATCCTATGCATATATACAGCCCGCTTGTGGATGCAGCCAGCCCAGACCCCCAATCCTATGCATACATACAGCCCACTTGTGGATGTAGCCAGCCCAGACCCCCAAGGTCCATAGTCCTGCATCTTGGGAGTAGAAGATTCCAGCCACCCTACTTCCAGAAAGAAGCCACAACCCTGGGTGGGATGTCCCCATAGTGGGGAGGAGCCCCCTCCCACAGCAAGTGGCAGCCAGAAGCAGAAGGCACAAGCTCCAGCCAGTTCTGCACAGTGGGGAAAACTGAGGCTTGCCCTGGCTCTGCCGAGGGCTGAGGCACAGTGAGAATCCAACATTCCTACAGCTAGCTCTGGCCCAGACCATCAGGCAACACTGCCCACCTGGAATCAAGAGCATTGGAGTTATTACATAGTTGGCTTCAAATCTCCCAGCTCTGCCTCTTATCAGCTGTGTGACCTTCAAAAAGTTACTTAACCTCTCTCTGCCTCTGTCTCATCCCCTGTCAATGGGACAAAAGTGTTCTCCATAGGCGTGCAAAGAACCTGACCTGGCAGAGCAGATACTAACTAAACGTGCCTTCTCTTCTCCCTTCTTCCCTTCTCATCCCATCTGTTTTTCTGTTCTTCCTCAAAGCCGCTGAAAGCTCAGTAACACGCTCGCCTCTGCAATCACCCATCCTTCACATCACACACATGCAGGGACGCCCCACGTGTCTGATACGACAACCCCAGCAATTTCATCCATCAGGAAGGGAGAGCCAGGAATAGGAGAGGAAGCGGCAGCAAAATCTTAAGAAAGACCCCATGACTTTCTTCCCTAAGAGGAGTGAGAAAGGACCCACGGGCCCCAGTCCAGAGCCTTCTGATGTGGTATAGTGTGAAAAATTAATGTTTCTGGTCTCACAAGTTTTGTTTCTTGCTTTTTACCTTCCAAATCAGGCATAGCTTACAGGAACCAAACCCAACAAGAGCAGGAAGAGACGAAGAAGGTATCAAAGGAAACACTCACCAGAAAAGCATAGAAGCTGGGTCTTTTAGGGGAGGAACAAACCGAAATAGCTTCTGAGGGCATGCTGGTTACAATGCTAAAGAAAACTTGATGCTCAGAACTCCTAAGCCTTCCAGAAGATGGGGGGCTAGCCTAGCATGTGCTGGTGCTGATGGTCAACCAACAGGTGACCTCAACAAGAAGCATGTGCAATGGCATCTTTGGGTTTCCTAGAGCTTGTTGTTGTTAGTTGCATGGTGACCCCATGTATGCAGAGTAGAACCATTGCATAGGATTTTCACGGCTGTGACCTTTCAGAAGCAGATTGCCAAGCCTGTCTTCCAAGGCACCTCTGGGTGTGTTCAGACGGCCAACCTTTCATCTAGCAGTCTAGTGCTTAGCCATTAGCACCACCCAGAGACCACTGTAATACAAATTCCACAACGGGTGGCTTTAAAGAACAGAAATTAATTTTTTCACAGTTCTGGAGGCTAAAAGTCCAAATCAGGGTCTTGGCTGTATCAGTTCCTTCTGTGAACCTCTCTCCTAGTTTCTGATGGCTGGAGTGGCTTTGCTTATAGACGATCCTCACCTGGCATCTGACTTCCCCAGTTTGTGTGTGCATGTCTCTGCATCTATGGTGCTCTTTATATAACTCAGAAGTGATTAGGTTTAGGATCCATCCTACACTGCTATAACCCCCACCGATTCACTGCACTACATTAGATTGCGTTGTGGAAAATGATTCAATTCCATTAGATTACATTACATCCGCACTTATTGGGGTTATTTTGGGGGGATACGATTCACTCCATAACAGTATCAGAAGCCAAAGGTGGTGTTGTTGTTGTTAGGTGCCTTCGAGTCAGGTCCAACTCATAGCAACCCTGGGTACAACAGAACCGAACACTGCCTGGTTCTGCGTCATCCTCACGATCATCGTTATGCTTGAGCCCATTGCTGCAGCCACTGTGTCAAACCATGTTGTCAAGGGTCTTCCTCTTTTTCATTGACCCTCTAGTTTGAGGGGCCAGATATGCAAGTGAATGGCACTGGACAACTTGAAGGCTCCTTGAGGGGTTCCCAGAGACAGAGTTCTGCCTCCCACGGCAGGTTTTATGTTCCCGGTGGGTTATCATCAGATATGTGAGGCATCACCTTGCCTTCAGCAATTTCATCTGTCAGGGAAGCCAGAACCATAAAATACAAGAGGAAATGCCCTCCAGATCTTGAGCTAAGTCCTATGGGACTTTTTCCTTAGGGATACCCAAGACAGGAGAGAAAAGAAACTTAGACCCCAGTCGAGAGCTTCTGATGTACTGTAGTGTGAAAAAAATTAGTGTTTCTGGTTGCACATGCTTTGTTTTTTTTTTTTTATTATTGTTGTTATTTTTAACCTTCTGGATCAATGGAACAGGGAGAATTAGGGAGGGAGGTTGACCCCACTTAAAAGGCTAGAAGCTAAGCAGAGAGAACAAGGATTATGACACAGTTTTGAAAGATTTTATTCAAAAGTGGTTCTACGTAAGACATTTTCTCACCCAAAGGTGAAAACCTCTGATATTAGAAATATCCAGAACACTTCCTCTGATCATAGTAAGTAAAGAAGATGTTAGTAACTTTGGGTGGCTTCTGTGAGGTTGCGCTTATTGGGAATATTGGTTTCTAAGAATGTTGAGGTCTTTTTTTCTTTTCTTTTTTACTACATACATGACATTCTCCTCTGATAGCCTGACAGTATTTTGGACTTCTAAGGGGTGAGGCTGATTCTTGCTCTTCATAAGTCCCCCATCACCTAGAAAAGATATGATCATTAACGTTGTGTGTCAACTTGGCTGAGCCATGATTCTCAGTAGTTTGGCAGCTACGTAGTTTGGCACTCGTATAATAATGTAATCACCTCCATGATGAGATCTGCTATGAGTAGCCAATCAGTTGAAAGGCAGTTTTCTTGGGAGTGGGACCTGCACCCAATATATGTGGACTTCCTGGCAAAGCCTGCTGGCTTTTTGCTCTGCTCTGGATCCTGCATTAGGCTTGTCAGCATCTGACCTCCAGTTCTTGGGTCTTGGGCAAACAGCCTGCCTTCTTACCTGCCAATCTTGGATTCATCAGCCTTCGCAGTCCATGAGCCAGCAGCCTGCAGTCTGACCTGTGGATCTTGGGTTTGTCAGCCCCTGCAGCTACATGAGTTAGGAGAAGCCTCCAGCCTGAGGCCTGACCCGTGGACTCGGGACTTACCAGCCTCTGGAACCATGTGAGCCATTTCCTTGAGATAAATATATATACATATATATAAAATATGTATGTTTGTGTGTATGTGTGTGCTTCCCTAGTGTTGCTTCTCTACAGAACCCAGGCTAAGACAGAAGGACTCTGCAGTTGGCTCGAAAGTGAAGAGAATGGGCTCTTGAGGCAAACATGGAGCCCACTTGTGCTATTGCTTAGCTTGGGTCTTGGAAAAGGTACTGAACCTTTTGGTGACACTGTCCACTGCCCAACAGCCATCCTCCCACCCTCTTTCTGTAAAGCCCACCTCCTCTATAAAGGCTAAAATCACCAGGGACTCACTTCCTGATGCCCTTGCAGATAGAACATGAGCATGCGGCCAGTCTTGGTCAACTAGACCCAAGGGAAATTGTTTGGGAGCCTCTGGGAAAGATTGTCTCACCTGATTTGAGAGAGAGGTGAAGGAGGCCCTTGCTACCCCTTGCTACCTTTGAACGTGGTTGGGTGAAGATGTGACACTTGGAGCTGCTGCCATCTTTGATGAAAAAGGAAGGCCAAGAAAACCACAGACAGGCCAACCAGAGCCCTGGCATCCACTGTGCTAGTGAGCCAACCCCAGAATTCTCACCTCCATATTGCTGTGTGAGAAAAAAGAAGCCTCTCTGGTTTAAGCCACTTATAACTGGCCATTGTTACCTGCAGCTGAAAGGACTCCCTTCTAAGCCCTGAAGTGCACATTTGTAGAGTAGACAGTGTACTGGTGATGGAAGATTGTTGGGCGATTGCATAACATGCAAAGTGGTGGGCAGTGTGCATCCACCAACAACACCCACACAATGGGGTCCTTCTTATTAGCCAAACTGAAACCATGGGCCTCCAAACCTAACCATTCTGGGCAGCTTCCCAGAGCTCATCCCAGATGCTGAGGCAGCCATCAACAGGCCGAAACTTAGGAGCCTCGCTGGCTCAGCAGAGATGGAGTTTCTGCCACCAGGCCCAGAACACAGTGTAGGTGAATGTCTGCCCAATGGCCCAGGGAGATATGGGAGTAAATGCAAGAGCTCTTGGGAGAGAAAGAGTCAAGGAAGTGAGCTGAGAGGCCGTGAACATCTGACCCCTCCAGAAAGTGCTGCTGTGGTGAAATGCCAGTTGTGCTTCTTTTTCAGCCCCTGATTTCATTAATAAGATAATGATGAGTCATTTAACTTTGCATCTGAAGAGTGAAGCAAATTACCTGTGTCTATATTGCTTAATGACGGAGGCACTAACAGCACCTTTGCTGCCTGCCGGAACTGAAGCTGACCTACTGCAGGAGGTAATTTTATGCTAGTGCATTTACCAGTTGACTGAAGCCATCCGTCAGGCCAAGAGAGCAACCCCCGCACATTATTCATATAATTCACATTAGACCAATGTCCTTAGCCGCACTGCCCCCCATCACCACCTCCCTAATGGACTCTGGCTTTTTTAACCTGATGATCCTGACACTGTTCATTATTTCCTGGATGTGAACCACTGGGCCCCCATCAGCCAACTCTCAGTCATCCAGGTGTGAATTTTCCACTTTGGCTGTGTTTCCCCAAGGAGGTATTCATCCAAGCCAAGCAGAGTCCTGGAGTCCTCCTTCCCTTCAGTAGGAAATGCCAGCGCCTCCCCTTGGCCTTCCAAGCACAGGCAATGGGAGAAATCTGGAGGCCATGGAGCCCAGGAAGTCATCCAAAAATACAGGGGCTCTTTTGGATATTTCATGTCTAAAGGGTTCATAGATTTTTTTCTCCCATTTCTTTTAATTCAGATATAATTTATGTCATGGATTGAATTGTGTCCCCTAAAAGCATATGTTAAAACCCTAACCCTTGTACCTGTGAAAGGAGTTCCTGGGTGGTGAGAACAGTAACACACTTGGCTACTAACTGAAAAGTTGTCAGTTTGAGTTCACCCAGAGGTGCCTCAGAAGAAAGTCCTGGTGATCTACTTCCAAACAATTAGCCATTGAAAACCCTACGGAACTGGGTAGTGTCTGGCTACCATTACCAAACATTTTGATCAAAGATTCTATAGCGGAATCCTGATCAAAAGGGAGAAAACGCAGAACAGAATTTCCAGTTTTTCATAGAATCCAGACTTTCTGGAGCCAAGGGGGCTGGATGAACCCCTGAAACTATAGCCCTGAGATTAACTTTAAAATTTAAACCAAAAATATTCCCTGAAGTCTTCTTAAAACTAAACAATAGCTTAGCTTACCTAGTAAAAAATGTCTGCCTTGAACATTATACTCTTTTAAGAACTATCTGTATGAGATCAAAGTGACAACAGCAACTCAAAAGGTTAGATAGGAAACCTAGGACATAGTGAATTATGTTAGTGGGGGAGGAACAACTCAGAAAAGGAGGATGAGAATGGTTGCCCAGTTTGCAGAATGTACTCAATGTCATGGAATTGTACATGTAGAAAACGTTGAATTGGAGTATATTTTGCTGTGTATATTCTCAACAGCAACAAAATAACATTTTTTTAAAAATGCATTTAAGGTGTATCCATGCAGTCACGTGTATCAGTACATTCCTTTTGAGTGCTGAGTAGTATTCCACTGTGTGGACATCCTATAGGTTGTTTATACGGTCCATGATGTTTAAACGGATAACTACCTACCCCTGAACCAGGCACTTGAACATAAGTTACTTCCCTAATCTTCAGAAGGAGAACTCTGAGGTTGGCACTATTTGGGGGGCAGTGATGGTTCAGTCAGGAGCCCTGGTGGCGCAGTGGTTAAGAGCTCAGATGCTGCTCATAAGACCAGCAGTTCGAATCCACCAGCCGCTCCTTGGAAACCCTATGGGACAGTTCTACTCTGTCCTGTAGGATTGCTATGAGTTGGAATCAACTTGATGGCAACGAGTTTGGTTTGTTTTTTGATGGTTCGGTAAGGAGCCCTGGTGGTTAAGCGCTCAGCTGCTAACCAAAAGGTCAGCAGTTCAAACCCACCAGCCCCTCCTCTGGAGAAAGATGTGGCAGTCTGCTTCCATAAAGATTTACAGCCTTGGAAACCCTATGGGACAGTTCTACTTCGTCCTATAGGGTTGCTATGAGTCAGAATCAACTGGATGGCAAGGGTGGGTATGGGGTGATTCAGTGGCAGAATTCTTGCCTTCCATGCAGGAGACCGGGTTCGATTCCTGGCTAACGCACCTCATACACAGCCACCACCCGTCTGTCAGTGGATGCTTGTGTGTTGCTATGATGCTGAACAGGTTTCAGTGGAGCTTTCAGAATAAGAAGGACTAAGAAGAAAGGCCTGGCAATCTACTTCCAAAAATCAGCCAGTGAAAACTCTACAGATGACAACAGTCCAAACCCGCATGGGGTCCCCATGAGTCAGGGGCCAACTTGACAGCAGCCAGCAGCAACAACAGGCTTTTTTGTCTTCATTTTACAGGTAGGAACATAGCATCACATCGCTAGGGAGTGAAGAGGATGGGGTAGGGGAGAGTCACAGGCACCACAAACGGGGCCATTCATGTGACGGGCAAGCAGGCAGTGTGCCATGTGCCGGGAGAGATGGTGAACCACACAGTCCCCACGTGCCGGGGCTGAGGGTCTAGGCTCCTCCTCCTGCCTGCCTTGCAGGGTGAGCTCTTGCACCTGGTGCTCAAAACACCACCTTTTGCTGGTCGTTAACCTCCCAGAGTAGTCCTCCTAGTGTGTGCCTGGAGAGAAGAGACCCTGCCAGCCGCAGGGCTCTGAGGAACCAACAGCAGGAAGGGCAAAGAAGAGGCCATCGGAGATGTGTTTCCCTGGCACATCTGTGCTCTTGAAACAATGAAATTGTGAGTTTCGCTAGATAGACACGCCAGACTGACTGTGAGTAAATATAGTTATCCCCTCGGCTTGCTACCCTGTGTCACCAGGTCTCCATCATTGGTACTTAGGCCACAAAACAGAGAGAGGAGCAGGGAGGAGGGAGGGGAGCAGGGTCCAGGCATTACCGCTTGGCCTTGCATTCCATCCCCTGCTGCAGGCAGCATGCCCGGAGGCTGGCCATCTGGTCTGGGAAGCGGACACCACTCTGCAGCCATGAATACGCCTGGAGAAGTCCTTGAACCACAGTGTAAGCCACCATTTCCTGGGTATATACATCTCCAGGGCAAAGAAGAGGGCAATGGTGGTTCAGTTGTAGAATTCTCACCTTCCATGCGTGCAAGAGACCCGGGTTCAATTCCCAGCCAATGCACCTCATGCACAGTCACCAACCGTCTGTCAGAGGAGGCTTGTGTGTTGCTGGGATGCTAAACAGTTTCCCGTGGAGCTTACAGACTAAGACAGACTAGAAAGAGAAGTCTAGGGATCTATTTCCAAAACTCAGCCTATGAAAACCCTATGTTGAAGAATGTAATCAATGTCACTGAATTGCCCATGTAGAAATTGTTGAATTGGTGTGTGTTCTGCTGTGCATATTCTCAGCAACAAAAAATACATAAATGATTTAAGAAAGAAAGCAAACTCTATGGAGCACAGTTCTCCTCTGACATACCTGAAGTCAATAGGAGTTAGAGTCAACTCAACAGCAATTCGTTCTGGTTATATTCAAAGGCTAGTCTTTCTTGACACCATTATTTGACTAACTCTGTTCTGCTCAATAAAGTTCAAATCTGAAAAAAAGAAAATTCCATTCTCACTCTGTCTCCTGCCTGAAAAGCAGATGTGATGGCTGTACTTCGGAAGCCATTTTGGATTTCATGAGGATGGATATCCCACGAAAAAGATGGCGGATCAGGAAAATCGAAGCAGCCTGGCTTCCTGAAGATACCGCAGTCACCATGCTAGCCCCGGACTGCTGTCTCCCAGACTTCTTTTCTGTGGTAGAGAAATAAATCGTTATCTTTTTAAAGTAACTGTAGCTAGCAGCCAAGTGAAATTCCTAATTGAATTTGTGTTCGTCAGTATCCCTTCTGAGTAAGTAAAGAACTGTGGCTGCCATCTTGGAAGCATGAAAGGAATCAACCCAAAAGGACACGTCAACATACTGAGGGTGGCAGAGTTAAGAAGGAGATCGTAGGTTGCTAAAGTTGAGCTGACTAATGAACTAGCCCTGGAGCTGCCCTACCTTTGGACATTTTCTTATGTGAAATAATAAACGTTTTTATTGATTAGGGAAAAAAAGAAAACCCTATGTGTCACGAAGGTCCGATCCACAACCCATCATGTGGATGACGTAGGACAGGGCAGCTTTTCTCAGTTTGTGCGTGGAGTCACCATGAGCGGGGGACTGACTCGAGGACAGCTAACAACAAGGGGGAGAAGCGACAGTGGCCCGCAGCCTCCTGGGATCTGCCCAGCTTTCTCTGGGCACCGATATACGCTCTTCACACTCCACTTTAGATTACACCTGAAGTCAGATGTTCTCACCTTCCACACGTGTTCTTGGCCTGGGCCGTCCACACGTGTTCTTGGCCTGGGCCAGCAGAGGATATCCCTAAATAGAGGATTCTGAAGTGGAGGGAGGGTATCTCAGGACCATTTTCTCCTGGGAACAGTCCACTGGATATCTGAAAGCCCCCAAAGGAAGTGCCCTGTTCATATATGTTCTCTCAGCCCCCAGCAAAGTTCCTGGCTTCGTAAGAAGCATTTGAGCAGTATTTAACGAAAGGCAAGAGGAAAGGAGGGAGACAGAGAGGGAGGCAGGAAGGGAGGAAGGAAGGGAGAGAGAGGGAGGGGGGAGGGAGGAGTTCTTAGAGGCGATCTGATCTTAGTTTCTTATTTAACAGAGGGGAAAAAAACAAAACAAAACTTAATCTCACCAGTATGGCTAAGAGCAGGAAGTTTGGATTCAAACACTGGGTCGAATCTCTCTTCTACCACTTAGTAGCTGTACAAGTCACTTTACTTTTCTGAGACTCAGTTTCCTTGTCGGTAAAATGGGGATACTGATGTTGTCTCTCAGGATGCAGGGAGGATTCCATGCGCTTGTCCGAGAGAAGACCTGAGCATAGTGCCTGACGTGGAATAACCGCCCCTTAAAGAGAAGCTGTTGCTGCTGCCATTCCAGTTTTAGCAAAAATGTCCGATGAGTGGGCCTTGGTGCAGCGGGGACAGGGACACTGGACACCCTGGTGGAATGGACCCTCGTGGGTACACGGGGTCTGTCCTCACCTGTGCCCAGGACAGCTGCCCCGCCAGCCCCTCCCAACATGTGTCTGGAACACATCTCCTCGCCCCAGGTTCTGTGGTCCTCATTTACTTGCTTTCTCTACCTCCACATCCCTGTCCCCCCTGTGAGTGGGAGGGGCTGGGGGAAGGGGGTGTACAGGTTTCTTGGAGCCCATGGTCCCCCGGACCTGTGCTGAGGAGGGGTGGAGAAGGACTCTATTAAAATGGATGTCAGGGCTCCCATTGCCCCCTCATCCAGCAGCTGACACTAAATTATCAAACCGTGGCAAGGACGCCGGGGGCTCTGCCACTTGCTAACAGATGGCTTCCCACAGAATCTCTGCACAACAGCAGCAGGGGACTGAGCACAGCGCAGGCGTGAGGTTCCGGAGGTGGAGCGTCTGCTGAGGCTCCCCATCCCAAAGGGACCACCCGCCATGGCCCTCCAAGCCCCTCCCCTGGATCCCCACCCACATCAGAGGTTCAGTTCTTGTCCCCTGCTGAGGGGACCTCTGAGTCTGGCGGGGCCACCAGAACTGCCCACAGCAGCAACCGTCATAATTAACGTGGTCCCAGGGCCACTTTGTGCTACACATGTCACACGCACCATTTTGTTCATCTTCCCAGTGATCTTTTGAGGGCAGGGTTGTTAATATCCATTTATAAATGAGCAAAGGGAGGCCCAGAGCAGGCACGGAACTTGCCCAATGTGGCACGCTCGCTAAGTGACAGAGCTGAGACCAGAATCCTTGTCCACCTGTCACCTACAAGCCTGCCCTTAATCACTAACCCCAGGCCATCATTCACTAATTCCGGAAACCCTCTCCGGCTGTCCTGTGTCTGTACCCCAGTTCTGAGACGGGTCAGTGGGCACACAGGGAGGCTCCCCAGTGGGGGAGCTTATGGATGCTAATGTCGTCCTGACCTCGTCTTCCTTGGAGACCCAACAGACAGAGACAGAGCAAGAAAGAGCGTGAGGGAAAGAGAACTTAACCCTTCCTTTTGGACGGCTCCTTCTCAAGTGGGCTGTTTGCCAGGCCCCAAGACATCTGCTCTGGGGAGGGGGCTGTCATGGGCTCCAGCCCTCTGCCAGTCCCCAAGGCCTGGCCTCCTGAGAACATGCCATCCTGTCCCCTGTCACTACTATTTATTGTCACTGCTGCATTTTATGGAGCACTCACTCTCTGCCAGGCATCAAGGTAAAATGTTACCTCATTTAAATCATGACTCAAAAGATAACATCAGGAAACTTACAGTGGTTCGGTGCTGGGGTCCTTGCCTTCTATGTGAGAGACTCGGGTTCGATTCCTGGCCAGTCCACCTCAGCCACAGCCACCACCTATCTATCAATGGAGGTTTGCATGTTGCTATGATGCTGATCAGGTTTCAGCAGAGCTTCCAGACTAAGACAGACTAGGAAGAAAGGCCTGGTGATCTACTTTGGAAAATCAACCAGTGAAAACTCTGTTGATCACAAGAATCTGATCCATAAACAATCAGAGGAATGGAGCAGGACTGGGCAGTGTTTCCTTTCGTTATGCGCGGGGTCACTGTGAGTTGGAGGCCAACTCCAAGGCAGCTAACAACAACAGAGGGAAGTGAAGTGAGTAGGGAGGTCTGATTACAGCAAACAGTTAGGGCCCACAGACTAAGGGGCACAGGACAGGACCTTTAACTTTGTTTACTTTACAGCTGAATGAAAAGCTCCCAGGATAGAGACCCTCCAGCAGCCATTTTAAAGGGAGGCTTTGCTTGTGACCCGGATGCCCTGGCCTGAGGAGGCTCATACTGTGTTCGCGACAGTCTCTCCTAAGGTCGCTACAGCCGCCGGGTCTCAGAAGAACCAAGTCTTGACCTGGCCCCTCGCTCTGACCCAAGGCCCTGGCGGGCAAAGAGAAGGCCACAAGGTACCTGTGAAAAGGAGCCTCTGCCCACCCCACCCTGCTCCTCAGAGCCCCGTCTTCCCCTCTCTCAGTTAAGGTCTACCTTTCTATGGAACCTTCCGGTCTAGTTGTTGTTCGTTGCCATCCAGTTGACTCCGACTCGTGGTGACCCCAAGTGTGCAGAGTAGAACCGTTCCATAGGGTTTACACGGTTGTGATCTTTCAGAAGCAGATTGCCAGGCCTTACTTCTGAGGTGCTGCTTACCCATTGGTGCCACTCAAGGGCTCCATTCTAGAGGAGCGGATGAAAGCCTCCCTGGGCGGGACTTCTCACAAATGTGCTCCCTTGCCCTCCCCTCCTCCATCTGGGATTCTCACTGGGCACTCACATCCCACCTGAGCCAGGCCTTTGCCCCTCACGGGGGTGGGGAAGCTTCTGAGAAGCAGCATCTGCTAGCTGCTCCCACTCCCCTCTTGTCCCTGCCCACGGTCATTTCCACCAGGCATTATTTTTAACACGTGCCCCTACTGCCCTTCCAAACCCCGAAGGGGAAAGAAATCCTTAAACAGTTGTTTATTAACAGTACTTGGTGTCATTAGCAGCCCAGAATGCGGTAAAATATAAATTAGAGGGGGAAAAGGCAGGAATCACGCAGCCATTTGTCCTGTTCCGAATGTCATTATGCGTTCCATTGTGGCGTATTACTGAGATGATTAGTGGCATCAAATGACTTCTGAAAAATGATTATGTGCCATTAAAAGCATTAGTCTGTCTGAAACCAGCACAAACAAATGGCCGTACAAAGATGAGTCATTAGTTGGGGAGCCGGGTGACGGGCTGGGAGCTGCCGGTGTGCCGGGCAATTAGCGTTGGCAACAGGTTGGGGAACAGCGGGTGCACCGAGCCCAAAGCCCTGCCCGGCCACGTGAGCACCCGACTCAGAGGAGGGCAAAGGGCCTGTGCTAGTCAAACTCCTGCTGCGGGGAGCCTGGGGGACCAAGGATTTGAGTTGGCTTAGAGGGGCTGATGGCCAAGATGTCACAGCATCCTCATGACAAAGACAGGGGAGTGAGGGTGATGATCCAGTGGTAACAGGAGACAAGGTTTGGAGACATACAGAGAGGCAGGACTAGGACCAAACCATGGCCATGTAGAGCAGGAGGCAGAACTCCACAGCGGAGGCTTCTGGGAGGAATGTTTTTTAATCGCCTCTGACAAAAAAAAAAAAAATTGGCTTGGGGATCACAGTGTAATTCACAATGACAAGAGCATATACAACAAAAAAAAAAAAAAAACCCAAAGTCAAGTTGATTCCAACTCACAGCGACTCTATAGGACAGAGTAGAACCACTCCACAGGGTTTCCAAGGAGTGGCTGATGGATTCGAACTGCCAACCTTTTGGTTAGCAGCCATAGCTCGTAACCACTACGCCACCAGGGTTTTCGAAGAACATATAAAGAAGCTATACTATGAAAGATTAAAAAACATTTTTGAGCATATTCCAGTGTAATAGCTTTGATGTGACCGCAAAATAAAGACTTGCAAAGGGGGTTGTTTTTAAAAGTAGCGGAGCTCCACCGGTTCTTGGGGTGCAAATGGCATCTTGTGGTGAATTTCACTATCAGGGGCTGGCAAAACCTTTTGAGGAGCTAGAAGAGTGGTTTCCTCTCCCAGGGGCTAGTTTCCTGGGGAGTCAGAAAAGGCGAGGCACAGTTCCTGAGTAGCGCAAGCAGTGAGCGCACTCCACTGCTAACCAAAAGTTTCAAATCCATCCAGAGGCACCTCGAAAGAAAGGTCTGGCGGTCTACTTCTGAAAAATCAGCCATTGAAAACCTGTGGAGCACAGTTCTACTCTGACACACATGGGGTTGCCGTAAAATGGAATAGACTAGAAGGCAGGCAACTGGTTTTGGAGATCAAGGACCAACTACCTAGACTCCAGGACAGCCGTTCTCAGTTCTGCGTGTTAGAATCTCCTAGGAAGCTCCCAGCCCTACCAGGGTGGAGAACCACTGGTCTAGCCTGCCCACTTCCTTTTATAGATAAGTAAACAGAGACTCCAAGAAGGCGGAGACCAGCCCAGGGTCAAACAGCTGCTCAGCGCAGAACCAGGCTAGGAGCCAAATGCCTCAGAAAAGCGAGCTCCCGTCCTCCCGTCTTCCCTCTCTTTAATCCAATAGGCTCTCACTCCACCTGCCGCTCCAAGGCTGAGTGAGTCTTGGTGACTGTCAACCGTGATTGACACCTGTCACAACCCTGGCTGCACAGCCACGCCTTTGAGGCCAAGTCCACGACAGCCTTCATCTGTTGCTGCTGCTGCCTTTCCATTTCCGGAGCCAAAGGCGTCCACTCCCTCAAAGAGGTGGCCGAGTTCCAAAAGCCCTTCATCTCTCTCCTCCCCTCAGGCCTCACCAGGGACACGGCCTCATTCCGGACCAGCTCAGCCACCCTGCTCTTCATCTTTATTGAACTTGGCTTTGCAGTCCATGTGTTTGGGAGGGATGGCCGTGACAGCAGCTCAGAAACGCTGGGCTGAAATTGTTTGTCCCCCACTCATTACCTCGTTCTGTTAGAAAAACACGAAATTGGTTTTTTTTTCTTCCTCTCACTAAGACATAGAGCAAGGGGATATTTGATGATAGGTCTGTTTGTATCTCTGCTACAAGTCATGGATGTTTATGAGGTCTGCCTGCTGAAGTCCACGTCCAGCTGCTAACAAGGATTAAAAGTGGCCATTTGCATGGCCCTGCCTCCAGGACCGCTGCTGTCTGGCTACCTCTTCTTGACTCTCAGAAATCTTAGGAAGACTCCTAACTGCCTGGAAGTTCTTCGAGACGTCTAACTTCAGCCTCTCCTGCTGTAGCTCAGTCGTTTTGAGTCAGCCTATTCCCATCCAATCTGCAAAGGTTAACGATGCGCAAGAATGTCGATGGCAATCTCTCCTCCAGCAATAACTAGCCACAGGCAGCCTTCTGTTTGGTTTGGGATGCTGATTTCAAGGTCTGCTTTTCTGGGAAATGCTGAAACAGCATCCAGGGTGCCCAGCAGCTTAAAGTATTCCATAAACATTTTTAACATTCTCTGCTTGTCCATAAAAGTTTCCTCAGGAGCACACTAAGGACATGGGTGGGCATAACTTGGAAGATCTTCATCCTGCCTCTCCATACAGAATCTCCAGTGGTTCTCAACCTCCACCCATCTGTGGGTTTGTCATACTGTGGTGGCTTGTGTGTTGCTATGATGCTGGAAGCTATGCCACCAACATTTCAAATACCAGCAGGGTCACTCATGATAGACAGACTTCAGTGGAGCTTCCAGAGGAAGACAGACTAGGAAGAAAATCCTGGTGATCTACTTCCAAGAAATCAGCCAATGAAAACCCTATGGATCACAGAATATCATCCAAAACTTTGACTCACTTACTTTGGATACATCATCAGGAGGGACCAACCACTGGAAAAGGACACTATATTTGGTAAAATGGAGGTCCACCAAAGGCGAGGTAAACCCTCAGTGAGATGATTTGACACAATGGCTACAAGAGTGAACTCAAACATACCAACAATCATGAAGATGGTGCAGGATCGGGCAATGCTTTGTTCTATTATATGCAGGTCGCCATGAGTCAGAGCCGACTCAACAGCAACTAACAAGAACAACAGTGATCTCAAACTCTAGAGCACATCTAAATCACCCACTGCTTCCGCGGGTCTGGGGTGAATCTGCGCTTTCTAACAAGCCCCCAGCTGACGTGGATGCTGATGCTGTTGGCCTATGGACCCCACTTTGAAAAGCACAGATGTCAACTCTCCAGGTAGGTATCCTCTCATCTTGGGTGGGCCCCTGTGTGCCTGAGAGATGAAGCTGAGTTGAGGAGCCCATGTGGTAAAGTGTGAAGAACACACAGACTCTGGAGCTTGGCACAGCTGGGTTGAGTGCTGCCCTGTGACCACGCTGGCCCAAAGGTCGTAGCAAGTTACATCACAGACTGCCTTTCTCACCTGGTAAAAGGGGATGCAGTGCCTCCCTCGTAAGGTTGATAAACTGAGTGAGATTTACATGTGCAAAACACCTCACTCAGTGAGGCCATTTCTTATGTTAGGTTTGCTCGTCTACTGTTTTTAAAAAGCCCCTGCGTGGCTCAGGCTACTAATCAAAAAGATGGCAGTTTGAATCCACCCAGCAGAGCCACAGAGGAAAGTCCTGACGATCTGCTTCTGTAAAGATTACAGCAAGGAAAACATTATGGAGCTCAGTTCTACTCTGTAAAAACATGGGGCCACCATGAGTTGAAATCAACTCAATGGCAATGGGTTTGCTTTGGGTCCATCTACTGTTTTTAGGGTGAGAGGGGAAGGAAATAAGGAACGGAGCATTGAGGAGGTGGTCTCCAGGAGCTCAACAGGGTGTAGCCCGGCTGCCCTATCACTCACTTCATCATCACGGAAACCCCAACATCTCCATATTCCTTACATCAGTTCTTCAATGAAGCCATTGGATATATTGGCAGCTTCCCCCGTCTGCAGTGCGTCCCCTGATCTCTAGATCCTTGGGAAGATGCACAAAGCAAGGGGCGGAGGACACAAGCTGCAACCGGGCACGGCCCAGAGAAGACACCCCATTCATCAAGGGGTTCAATTGCCCCCCACCCCTGGACAGAGAACAAAAACAAAGAAAGATCTCATCAGCTGGCTGAATAATAAGGAAGGCCGGACAAGAAGTCTATCCTGGATTAGAGGAAGAGGAGGCAGAAAGGTCACTAGCAAGTCTCCTAGCAGGTGAGCTCAATGCAGAGGTCACCCTAGCCTGCATACTCAGAAGACAGAACCTGCGAGCAAAGCTTGGATACGGCGATGTACTAGGCACCCATTGCTACGTAACAAATTAGCACACGCTTAACGGCTTAAAACAGCACACAGTTATTATCTCACAATGTTTAGGGGCCAGGAGTCCAGGCATGGCTTAGCTGGGTCCTCTACTCAGGGGCTCTCGTGAGGCTGCAGTCAAGGTGTTGACCAGGTCTAGGGTCTCATCTGAAGGCTCGACTGGGGTAGGATCTGCTTCCAAGCCCTCTCAACTGGGGTAGGATCTGCTTCCAAGCTCATGTAGTTGTTGGCAGAATTCAGTTGCCTGAGGGTTGTTGAATTGAGAGTCTCAGTTCCTTGCTGGCTGTTGGCCAGATGCCACCCTCAGTTCCCTACCATGTGGGCTTCTCCAATATGACAGCCTGTTTTATCAAAGCATGCAAGCTGAGAAGGCGAGAGTCTACTAACAAGACAGAAGTTACGATCTTATAACCAAATCACAGAAGTGACATCCCACCGTTTTTGCCATAGTCTACCCTGAGGTCAGCCTAGTCTCAGGAGGGGCTGGTAAGCAGAGGGGGTACGCAGGCTCAAGCTGGAGGTGATTCAAAGTTCAGGAGCCTGTGGCAAGGAGAGAAGCTTAACCGAAATCTAGTTAAGCATTTTGTTTCCATCGTTCAACGAGGACAAGCAGTTCAGCTAATCGTTTTGGAGGCAAAGAGTGAGAATTTGGAGGGTCTGTGTCTAGCCTTGTCCCAGGGGACCAAGGGGAGTCTTATCTAAGTTATATGGAGAAGGGTGGTTCTTTTCAATAAGCCATTTCCCAGAACACAGAAGGATGGGGGGTACTTCTTAACCTTTGTTGTTTTCCAGGGACCCAGGGCTCAGGTAAAGATCAGCATTGTGAACCGGATCAAACGCTGGGTTTGAGATAAGTCTGGTGCCTAGGACGTGAAGCCACATGAGATCTGCCTGGGATGGGGAGGTGGGAGACCATGGAGGTGGTGCTGCTTGTCTCTTTCCAGAAGAACAGGATATACTCTGGGGCCTGGTGACCTCGTGAGAGGTCGTCCTGACCAGCCGAGGACAATGGCTTTGTTAGGGAGGGGACGGCTGGTCAGAGCAAATGTTCTAGCAAAAGCAGCTGGTGGGTCACTGTGGGTTCAGGAGTCCTACGTGACACAGAGCGGTTGCCTTGGGGACGTTGGAAGAAGCAACCTTCCTGGCCAGCTTGGGCGAGCAAAGAAAGAACACTCAAGGGGAGGAGGAGGAGGATCATCGGGCCACTGAACCGCTCCCACGGCAACTCAGACGCATGGAGCAAACAGCGTCTTTATTTGCCTGTAAGGAATGCACTATCCCCACCCGCTCCCACCAGCTGGGTGGCAGGGGAAAAAGGTAGGGTGGAGTCTTTGCTTACTTACATTACTCTCCATCTGATCCAGAAACTCAACTCCCTTTGGATGACAGGGCGTCTGCTCGGATGACTGGAGTAAAAGCAGACCTTCAGATTTGCTCAATGGAGCCTGGTGTGAGTGAGGGAGGATGTGGCTGGCCGTACCCTCAGCCAGCAGGGACAGCTGTCCCCTGCCTGTTGTGACCTCCTGGGCCATGTTTCTTGCCATATAGTCCCTGATTGGTTTACCAGGCCGTCATTGGTCACTTGCACCTTCGGTTTCTTTCTGATTGGTCAGAACTCAAAGTCATCCTCCCTCACCCCATACACACACACACACACACACACACACACACACACACACACACACACACACACACACACACACAGTCCCTGGCCCAGAAGGCCAGTCCCCAGGTTCTCAGCAGAATCGTCTTGCTCACTCTCCTCCTGGCCAGGGTGACCCTCCTCCCATCCCTCCTCCCCCATAGCAAGCTTTCCAGCAATCCATTAGCAACTTCTAACAAACGAAAACTGAGGACGACTTCAAGCACGCTGAGCTGCCAGGTCGACTTGGATGTGGTTGCACCCTAACCTGTAGCTGGGCAAAATCTCCTAACTCCCAGCTCCTCCAGCCTCCTAGCAGACTGCTCTCAAGCCACCTCACCACCTCCCAGCTCCCAAGACTCAGCCTGGGGAAACCAGTTGCTGTCAGGTAGGCTGAAACTGATGGCAACCCCATGTGTGTCAGAGCAGAACTGCACTCCATAGGGTCTTCAATGGCTGATTTTTGGGCAGTAGATTGCCAGGACTTTCTTCCAAGGCACTTTGGGTGGACTTGAACCTCCAATGTTTCAGTTAACATTTAACCATTTCCACCACCCAAGGACTCCCCTAAAAAAAAAAACCCAAATGTGTTACTATCAATTCAGTTCCGACTCATAGTGACCCTATAGGACCGACTAGAACTGCCCCATACGGTTTCCAAGGAGCGGCTGGTGGATTCGAACTGTCGACCTTTTGGTTAGCAGCCTGAGCTCTTAACCACTGTGCCATCAGGGCTTCCAAGGAATCCCCTTAGCAGGACAGAAATCCCGTTTAATCAGTTCACCCAAGGTTTCTCGAGGCCAAGGGAACCAGGAGGCCGTAGAGCTGACGCCTAATCCATGGAGCCAGCTGACAGCAGCAGCCTGGAGGATGCCTACATTGCCCTGAATCGCCTCCTTCCCTGGAAGCAAGCTGACACTGACTTTCCCACCTCTCTTCTGTTCCCAGTACCTCCCCACCACCCCACTCTTTTGCATGACAAGTGCAAACCGAGTTGTCTCCATGTCGACATACCTTCATCACAAAACAATTCCCAAGCTTGCAGCTTTTTTCCACAATGATTGCACTTTGGACAGGATGTGCCCGATGGCATCTTGGTGCACAGGTATGTCACATGCAGCTAACAAGCTTCGCACGTCTGCATATGTCTAGGAAGGTCTCCTCTCATCTCTGGTCCCATCCCCAGGGCTCTGCATTAGCCTTAGAGAGTGCATCCTGCCAGTTGTCTTTCTCTCTATATTCCAGCACCTGTTAGACTTCTGTCTGGGAGCAGTGGTGGCTCAGTGACAGAATTCTCACCTTCCAGGTGGGAAACCAGGTTCCATTCCTGGCCAGTTCACTTCATACGCAGCCACCACTTATCTGTCAGTGGAGGCTTGCATGTTGCTATGATGCTAAACAGGTTTCAGTGGAGCTTCCAGGCTAAGACAGACTAGGAAGAAAAGACTGGCAATCTACTTCCGAAAATCAACCAGTGAAAACACTATGGATCACAACAGTCTATTCTGCAACCTATCAGGGGGATGGCACAGGACTAGGCAGTGTTTTGTTGCATATGCATGGGATCACCGTGGGATGGAGGCCGACTCAAGGACAGCTAACAACAACGATAACAACAAAAGAAAAGCAGAGGCAAATAGTGGTGGGCAATGATGCAAAGCCTGTTTGCAGGTGGGGTTGAGGGCCTGTTGCAGCTCCTGAGGCCCTGGCCCTAGAGCCCTCCCTTGGAATCTATGAGCAGCCCCAGCATCCTTTCCAGCTACCGAAGCCAGTACCCAACACCATCATTGTTTTGCTTAAGCTCCTTTGAGTTAACTTGCTGTCGTGGAGAATCTTGACTTACAGCTATTATGCGATAGAGCTGAGTTTCAAACCCTCATCTGTCTAAAATACACAACTACGTCTTGGTTTCCTCATAGGCAAAATGGAACTAGATAGAACCTACGCTGCTGGGTTATGAGGCTTTGATGAATGATCCAGGGTGAAGTGTTGAAAATAATGACTGGCACCTAAAGGTACTCAATCCAAGTTAGTATCAGCTCCATTTTGCAGATGGGTAAACTGAGACAAAAGATATTATGAACTTTGCCACCCACACAGCAAACAAATGGCAGAGCCAGGAACTGAACCCAGACAGTGTTTACCACGATCCTAGAACGGCCCTCAAGAAGTCACCTGGCTCCTCCCCCTGTCCAGAGCTAAAGATGAGACTGTCTGCCCCATAAAACGAAATGAGACTAATGGGGCACAACAGCCCAGGGACAAGGACTAGAAGGCAGGAGGGGACAGGAAAGCTGGTAATAAGGAACCCAAGGTCGAGAAGGGAGAGTGCTGACATGTTGTGGGGTTGTTAACCAACGTCATAAAACAATATGCGTACTAACTGTTTAATGAGAAACTATTTGTTCTGTAAACCTTCAACTAAAGTACAAAAAGAAAAAAATTTTAAAAAAAGATGCGGCTGTCCTGGGAGCCCAAGCCAAGGCTCCAAGGAGGAGAAGGCTCCCCTGAGCCCAGAGCTGGCTCCCTTCCCAGCCATTGTGCTAGAGCTGAAAGGATCACAGTCACATAGGGCATTCCAGCACAGAGCTGCAGTGGCCAGGTGGGCAGAGTGCACAGGGCACTGGCTCCCACAGAGCGGAAGTCTCATGCAAATCAACCTGCTCTCATCAGCCTACCCATGGAAGCACTGACATACCTGGTCTGCTGCTGCTGCCACTTCTCACCTGCCGCTTCTGCTGTATGGAAGCATAAATCCAGTTAATGCGTCCAAAAAAGAAAAATCAAAATGTCAGATCTGCAGAGATGGTTCAACTGAAGGAATATTGATTGTCACAGAGAATATTCTCACTTTATTCACCTACTTAGTCTGCTCCCCTAGGCGTATATGAATTCATCAAATATTGTCACAGCACGTAATGATGCTTGTTCCCAGTGTTGTTGTGACTGCTTGGGCTTCCGTCCTGCTCACCATGCCTATCCCCGGGGGCAATGGCAAGGAGTGGGAGAGGGGAAGGGAAGGTGTCACCAAGCATAGAGTCGTGGCATAGGGGTCCTGGATTAACCACAGGTACTGGAGCTCCTGCTTGCTGCCTAGGTTTGGGAAGTATACTCTATCACACCCTGGGCCTCTGGCCATGATATATAGTGGGATGGGCGCTCTGAGCAATCACAGGTGGACATTGTCCAGCTCTTCCCCCAGGATAAGGCACTTACCTATATAGCATGTGATCTGATCCTCAATGCAACCACGTGAGGGGGTCAGGGAGGAACGATATGGTTATTCCCATTTTCCAGATGAGGAAACTGAGGGTCAGGAAGGTTAAGCCAGTCTTCCAAGGTCATGCTCTAGCAAGCTGGAATTTGAATCTAGGTTTTCCAACTCCAAATTCAGGCCCCTCCCACCCCACCATGCCCTTCTCTGCAGATGATGGCACTGATTCAGCAGAACTGGAGGCAATGCACCCCTTAGCTTCCACACTGCTCAGTCATTGCTGTGGATTATGCACCCACTGTTTACCCAGTTCTGGACATAGTCAAGGAGGCTATCCTTAACCCTCAGTGGACATAGTAACACGATACAGTAGCCTTAGAGAGTGTGTTCTGCCCTCTACGATACTCTTGTTGGAGACTAACCTAACCGGAACAATCAGAGCAGCAGACTGTGCCCACACGCCACAAGGAAGACTTGAACCCTGGCCCTGGGAAGCTGTTTGTCAAGTTGACAGCAATGAAAGGGAAAGGCTGAAGAACCCTGAGAAAGTAGCCCTGAAGTTGCCGAGGGGCACCATAGCCAGTGTGAGCCACATTCCAGAAGAACTGACCAAGAATAGAGTCAGATGGCCAAGCCCTAGATACTCCTGCACAGTAAATTGTGGGGTCTTTCTCCAGATATCTTCAAGGAAAACATGGTCCTAGAGTTTTGTTTTTTATTATGCTTTAGATGAAAGTTTACAGCTCAAGCAAATTTCTCATTCAAAAATCTGCACATACATTGTTTTGTGACATTGATTGCAATCCCCACACTGTGAGAGCACACTCCCCCTATCCACACCAGGTTCCCTGTGTCCATTTGACTAGTTCCTGTCCCTTCCTGCCTTCTCTTCTCGCTTTTGAACAAGAGCTGCCCATTTGGTCTGGCATATTTGACTGAACTAAGAAGCAAATTCCTCACACTTATTATTTTTTGTTTTATAGTCCCATCTAATCTTTGTTTGAGGAGTGGGCTTCTGGAATGGTTTCAATTCGGGGTTAACAGAGCATTCGGGGCCATAGTTTCAGGGGTTCCTTCAGTCTCTGTCAGACCATTAAGTCTAGTCTTTTTATGTGAATTTAAATTCTGTTCTACATTTTTCTCCTGCTCTGTCTGGGACTCTCTGTTGTGTTCCCTGTCAGGACAGTCACTGGTCGTACCCGGGCACCATCTAGTTCTTCTGGTCTGAGGCTGGTGGAGTCCTTTGGGCTAGTGTTTTCCTTGTGTCTTTGGTTTTCTTCATTCTCCTTTGCTCCAAGTGGTATGAGACCAATAGATGTATCTTAGCTGGCCACTCACAAGCTTATAAGACCCCAGACGCTACTCATCAAAGTGGGATCTAGAACATTTTCTTTATAAACTGTTATGCAAATTAACCTATATGTCCCCCAAAACTATGTCCCAGCTACTCTGTCCCTCAAAGTGTTTGGATGTGTCTAGGAAACTTCTTTGCTTTTGCTTTGATCTAGTTGTACTGACTTCCCCTGTATTGTGTGTTGTCTTTCCCTTCACTGAAGTTGACCCTTGTCTAATATCTCATTAGTGATTTCCCCCACACACACACCCAATCCTAGGGTATTTACTTGAACATTTCCTAAAGTGTGTTCCAGGGAACAGGAGTTCTGCAGGTCTGAAAAGTTCTGCAGTCAAATAAGTTTGGGGAGCTTTGGGTTAAGCAAAATCAAACAGATTGTTTAGATTAGGAGCTTCTCCGAGCCTTTATCATCTTGATGACAATAACAGCTTACTTTGACTGGGTACTTACAATGCACCCAGCACTGTCCATGTATTAACCAATTCAACCTTGTAGTTTAGAAAGTAGATGCAGCTGTTATCCCCAATGTACAGCTGAGGAAGCCAAGACATAGAGAGATCAAGTAGCCCACCCAAGGTCAAGGATTCTTGAATGGTGGGACAAGATTGGAATGCTAGAATCCAGTCTTGGCCACCTTGCTGGCTTCATCACAGGGCTGTAAGAAGGGGGTGTAGCTTTCAATAATTCCCAAACTTCTTCGATTATGAATCTGCCACCACCTCTTCTTTTGTCTCAGAACATCTCCTGGGATTCAAGCTCTGTGGAATACTCCCGATCTCTGGTTTAAACCATTTACCTGGCTGGCTAACTCAGGCAGCTCTCAGAGCCCCCTTCCAGCTTACAAGCAAGTGCAAGCTGATCTGGTGTCTCAGGACCTACCCTTTCTTATTCCCCATGGCAGATCCTGGGTGGGACTGGCCTGAATCCAAAGATGGGAGCCCATGGGACAGTCCATAGGTGTTGGCTGGGCTTGGGCCAACACTGCCAGCTTCTAGCCCTCTTCCTAGACCACCTTGAAGCTGGTTGCTGAAAAAAAGTGGCACGGACTTCACTGTCTTCCTCCCCGCCACCACCACCCTTGGCTGAACACCCGTTCCAGAACCTCCCAAGCAGATGCAGAATGGGCCTTTCCAGGGGTTAGGCTCAGCCCAGTGGAATAAAGATGCTAATCACTTTGGGCAGCTGTCCCTTTTTCCCCACCTGGGACTCAGTCACACCAACCTGCAATTTCTGGCTTGATTGATGCTTGGCTAGAGTACACAACAGGTGCATGATATGGGGGCTTTCATTCCCAGGAGCCTTTGCCAAGAGCCCTGTTCCCTCAGGGAGGAGGGGTGGTGGATATGGCCTCGGTAGAAGAATATCAATAGGAAACCATGATGAGAAGACATAGTTGGCCAGAGCTGGTGATGGGTAATTAATTCTACTTAAGTAAAATGTTACTAATAATTAAATGTACTAATTAAGAAAAATTGGATCAGCTGTTGTTGGGTAGGGCAGAGCGGGTATCTCGTTGACACACTTCTTGAGCAGCTTCCTGCTGGGAGTGGATGGGAGCAAACCCAGCAGACACTGTCACTGTGGGTCTCAGGAGGAGTGGGATGAGCAGTGAGCTGGAGAGCCCCCGAGGAAGGAAGCAACAGGCTTGAGTGTCAAGTAAGGTAACAGGTCCAAGCGGCTGGGAAAGACTCCAGGAGGTTGTGACGTGGGTGGGTTAGAAGGATCCAGAGCCTGGCCCCAGTATCCTCACCCCCTACAAAGTCCAGGAAGGTGAGTCAAATGGGGGCAGCAGAGAGCAGCTCTGGGGTGGTGGGAGGAGATGCTGATGTGAGACAGGCCCTGACCACAAGAGAGAGAGCCAAGATCAGGGCCCAGACAGGGAACGGGAAGGTCAGAAAGTAGATCTTTAGTGGTCCGAACTCAGGTCAGGCAAGCCAGCAGTAGAGCGTCATAGAAGGACGATGGGCTAGCTAAGATAGAGCTTCTCACCTTAGCACAATGGACATTTTTGGCCGAATTGTAGGGGGTCTACCCTGTGCATTGCAGGATGTTTAGCAGCATCCCTGGCCTCTACCCTCTAGATGCCAGTAGCATCTTCCAGTCATGACAATAAAAAATGTCTCCAAACATTGCCAAATGTCCCCTAGGTAGGGGAAATCACCCCCAGTTGAGAACACACTAAACTAATTCTATTTTTAATCTGCGACTTAACGTAACAAAGGTTTCTTGCTCACTTGTTTCCCCTTCTAGAAAAGGTGAACAGGCTCAGCTCCATGCATTTAGGCCCCAGGCTCCTGCCAACAGGGCCCACTGTCCCCCAGCCTCAGTGCCCTCTGCTGGACTATGAGCTAAGAGAGAGTGTGTAGAGAGATTTTAGGAGCAAAGCCTGGAAGTGGCTGCATCACTTCTGCCCACAGGCCACTGGCCCCACCTAACCACAAAGGGAGAGTGTGACACAGCTGTGTACCACAGAGGAGAACCCCAGTGTGGGCCATCAACTGGCCTACCTATGCTACATCAGCTCCCTGGTTCTAGCTTTGACTCTGCCGTGGTGGCCCATCAAAGACGGGCCAGTCCTTCCTCATCCAAACCTCAGTTTCCTTCTCTTCAAAGGCCATGGTATTTTCAATTGCCTCATATGCATGCAAAAGCTGGATGATGAGTAAGGAAGACTGAAGAAGAATTAATTCATTAGAATTACGGTGTTGGCAAGAAAATATTGAATATACCAGGGACTTCCAAGAAAACAAACAAATCTGTCTTGGAAGAAGTACAGCCAGAATGCTCCTTAGAAAGGAGGATGGCGAGACTTCGTCTCATGTACTTTGGGCATGTTATCAGGCGGGACCACTCCCTGAAGAAGGACATCATGCTTGGTAAAGTAGAAGGTCAGCAAATAAAAGGAAGACCCTCAATGAGATGGATTGACACAGTGGCTGCAACAATGGGCTCAAACACAGCAACGATTATGAGGACCAGGCCATGTTCTGTTCTTAGGGTCTCTATGAGTCAGAGACGACATGATGGCACCTAACAACAACAAAAGGCCCCTTGCATACTCAGAATGTGGTCTATCCATACAATGAAATATTATTCAGCCATAAAAAATAGTGAAGTCCTAATACACATTGCACATGGATGAAGCTCAAAAACATTATACTAAGTGAAAGAAGCCAGGTACAAAAGGTCACATATAGTGTGATTTCATTTGTAAGAAATATTGAGTAGGCAAATCCACAGAGCCAGGAAGCAGACTCGTGGTTGCCAGGGGCTGCGGGGAGGGAGAATGGAGGGTGCCTGCTCGTGGATAAAGCCAGTTGCAGTCAAGTCGATTCCTGTGTTCCATAGGATTTCCAGTGGCTAATTTTTTTAAGGAAATCACCAGGTCTTTCTTGCAAGGTGCCTCTTGGTGGACTGGAACCTCCAACCTTTCAGTTAGCAGCGGAGCACATTAACCATTTGCACCATCGAGGGACTCTGCAAATGGATAAGAGGTTTCCTTTTGGGGTAATGAGAATGTCTGGGAACCACATGGAGGTGGTGGTTGCACCATAGTGTGAACTCACTAAATGCCACTCAGTTGTGCACTGAAAATGGTATATTCGATGTTATGTGGATTTCACCTCCATTGTTTTATAAAAGTCCCTTCCAGGTCTAACCTTCAGTGACTGGACCAGATGCAGGCAGGACAAGAACGAGGCTGGGGTACCCAGAAGTAGGCAAATGGGATCTGTTCTCCCTGAAGACAAGTCCAACTAAATATGAAGACCAGAGGTCATGATCCCTGCTTTGCCTGTTGAGTGGGTAGAATGTAAGTGAGCTTTGTAAACTAAAAAGCTCTCTATAACGTAAGGGGACAGTGTCACTAAGGCACTATTATCCGATCTTTTTGGTATCCCCTGAATGCAGCTGGGACAGAGCTGGACAGGAGAGAGTGAGCTACATAAATGGGCGTGCATTAAGGGCAAGCCAGCACCGGGGTCTAAACACAGCGGCCCAGGACAGCCGTTGTTATTTAGGATGCTATGAGTTAATAATGAAGCTGCTAGTCCCTGCATCCTGGGTGCCCGGCACCATGCAACACACCATCCATGCATTTTCTCAGTTAACCCTCACTGAGAGGTAGTAGGATTAGGCCTGTTTTACAGATGAGAAGTAGAAAACGGTAGCGTTAAATGGCTTGCTGTTTTAGTTATCTATCACTGCATAACAAATGACTCCCAAATTTTGCAGCTTTACACAACACACGGTTGTTATCTCACAGTGTCTGTGGGTCATGAATCTGGGTGCAGCTTAGCTGGGTCTTCCGCTCAGGGTTTCTCACAAGGCTGCAGTCACAGTGTCTGCTAGGGCTGGAGTTTCATCTGAAGGCTCACCCGGGGAAGGATCCATGTCCAAGCTCATATGGTTGTTGGCAGACTTGAGCTCCGTGGTGGTTGTCCAACTGGTGGTGTCTCAGTCCCTAGTCAGCTGCTGGCCAGAAGCCACGTGGGCCCCTCCAACAAGACAGCTTGTTTCATCAAAGATGCAAGCCAAGAAGGCAATAGAGTCTGCTAACAAGACAGAACTTGCAGTCTCACATAGCCTAATCATGGAATTAACATCCACGCTTTTGCTATATTCCCTTGCTCAGAAAACCAGTTGTCGTCAAGTTGATTCTGACTCATGGTGACCCCATGTGTGTCAGAGTAGAACTGTGTTCCATAGGTTTTCAATGGCTGATTATTCAGAAGTAGATCATCATGCCTTTCTTCTGAGGCACATCTGGATGGACTTGAACCTCCAGTCTTTTGGTTAGCAGCCAAGCATGTTACCCATTTGCACCACTGGTGGTCCAGTGTTAGAATTCTAATTCTCCATGCAGGGGACCCAGGTTTGATTCCTGGCCAATGTGTAGCCACCATCTGTCAGTGGAGGCTTGTGTGTTGTTGCGATGCTGAACAAGTTTCAGCAGAGCTTCCAGACTAAGGTGGACTAAGAAGAAAGACCTGGCAATCTGCTTCTAAATTTTAGCCAGTGAAACCCTGTGGATCACAAAGGATGGTGCAGGACTACCATGGGCAGCATTTCATTCTGGTGTGCATGAGGTCACCATGGGTCAGCTGCAGCTAATGGCAACATAGCAGCATTGGTCAGAAGCAAGTCACTAGCCTAGCCCACACTCAACGGGAGGGGACAGGACAAGGGCACGAATACCAGGAGGTGAGGGTCACAGAGTGGCCATCTCAGATGCTTCCACCACACACTTGCCAAAGCTGCATGAGTAGGGAAGAGACAAGCCACATGTGTCCAGATCTTCAGACAGGCTCAGGCTTATAATCCTTGTGCTGTGTTTTCTCTATGTTCTTCTAGTGGAAGTGGGGTTGGGAGAAGCAAGGGAGGGAAGAGAGAGAAAAGATGCACAGAGCTCTTCCTGACCAGGCCACACTGACACGCTGGTCCTCCAGGATGCAGCCCAGAGCTAGACCTACCTAATATTAATAGTGTCCTCATTAGTCCTGTGCAGCACTACATCCTAATTGCCTGCACAGAGCCCTGAGCACCTGAAGAGGAGCCTTTCTACGTTCTCTTCATCATGACTATTAACAGGCTGGGAGCATCCAGGCTTCACAAGCCCTGGGTTGGCAGACCCTTCCCCCAGCACATGCGGCTCAAGTCTTCCCCATCCTTTCTTTACACCAGCCCCATAGTCTACCTGTGACAGGTGGGACCTGGTCTTTCCTGTGGTATAGTGTGTGCCCAGGACTTGGGTCTGCAGAACATCTGGGAGGCAGGGACGAAGGACCAGCTCATCACCACTGGACCCACCCAGGGTAGGGCCTCAGCCTTTATCCCTGTGTTCCTGGTAGGTGGGCCTCAGTGGATGCAAGAAGAGTGAACAGCTGCCTACGTGGGCTCTCCGTGCAGATGTGGTTGAAGGTCACTGAGGCCAGGTGTGAGCAGGGAGAACTGGTCTCTGCCATCTTCTCATTTCCTTTTAATCCTTAAGTGAGTAGGGTGTCTTTGGGGACTACCTGACTAATTTGGCCAGATGACCAAGAAAGGCCCTGAGATAAGCAGGTCCCATACTTTTGTAAAAAGGAGCCCTGGTGGCACAGCGGTTGAGCGCTCGGCTGCTAACCAAAAGGTCAGCAATTCGAATCCACAGCCACTCTTTGGAAACCCTGTGGGGCAGTTCTACTCTGTCCTATAGGGACTTTATGAGTCAGAATCGACTCGACAGCAACGGGTTTTTGGTGTTTTTTTTTTTATTTTTGTTTTAAACCCTATGGGCCAGCTCTGCTCTGTCCTATAGGGTCACTATGAGTTGGAGTTGACCCAGCGGCAATGGGTTAAGGTTATGCTTTTGTAACTGTTTACCTTTTTGATGCCCCAGAGTTGTGTCTGCACAAAATGCAACCCTTCCAGCACTCCTGCCCCCAATGCAGGCATGGTAGGATGGCCGTGCCTCAGTGTACCTCCAGCCCACAGTTGGGGTCAGAAGTGAATACCTGTCCTCTCTCTAGAGGTTGGAGCCCTGGTGGCATAGTGGTTAAGAGCTTGGCTGCTAACCAAAAGGTCAACAGTTCAAATCCACCAGCCGCTTCTTGGAACCCCTATGGGGCAACTCTAATCTGTCCTATAGGGTTGCTATGAGTTGGTAACAACAACCCTAGGGGTGGCTAATCCTTGAAGCATAAAAGCCTTCATGTCACTCCTCTTTCCACCAGATTGTGCGGCCATTTGCCTGTCAACTCCCTTCTCAATAAAACTTTCCAGTATACTTTATGCCTCCCTTCCCCATTCTAGAGGGTAGTATAAACCAATCAGTTGTGATGGAGTCAATTCCAGCTCATGGCAACCCCATGTGTTACAGAGTAGACTGAGCTCCATAAGGTTTTCTTGGCTGTAATCTTTACAGAAGCAGATGTCCAGGCCTTTCTTCCACAGTGCCACTAGGTAGGTTAGAATCGCCCACCTTTTGGTTAGTAGCCAAGCTCAAAGCATTGGTTCCCCCCCCCCCCGGGGACCTGGCTACTAAATACATCATTCCTATTTGCAAGGTTAGATTAAGTCTTGGAGGGTGTGTTATCCAAAGACCATGGAGAGTCTTGACTCCAACAAAGGGACGGTGGGTGGCTCTTGGCCATTGGAAGGCTTGGCCAGGCAGTGCCAGGCTCAGCACAGCCCCTCGCTCCCCTCCCTCCCCATCACACTTCTCTCTCTCCTCCACCCACAGCCTGCCTCCTGCTGCCTCCCTAGACCAGGCTTTGCTCTGCTAGGAGGGAAGGCTTTATTGAATTTTTACAAGTACTTTGCATGGCGTCTGATTTACAATTCATAACTTGGATTATACTGCAAGTTCAGCCTTCCGGGGTCGGTGGAATTTAGATCTTGGAAATATTTGCCGTGCTTTCAATTCCCCTGATATCTGAGGGATTGGAAATGGATTCCACCCCTAGAGGTTTACTGTTTGTAGGGGGGATGGAGGGGATAGAGGGGATGAAGATGGCTTACAAGAAGGGGTGGTAGGGGAGGGAGCGCAGCAGCGTGAAAACCTGAGGGGTGGGGAACAGAGGAAGTTAAATACCAAGCAGGAGGGGATGATTGTATGTATGAGAAAGAGGAATGGGAAGAGCAGCCAGGCGACCCACCTGCCTATCACCCCTGCACACATTGCCTCTGAAGGTGGCTTGCCGGCCCAGGACACAGTGCCCAGATGCCACAGGTCAGTGCGAGAAGCACTGTTCCAAGGAGCAGCTTGGCAGAGTAGAACAGCCTAGGGCTGTGCAACAAAACACTCCATCTTCTGCTTCTGCCTCTGCCCTTGCCCTGCTGGAAGAGGGGCAGGACCCCCAGCCACTTTATTTTAAACAGCGTTATTGAGCTATCATGCACATTCCATGCAATTCACCCATCTCAAGTGTACAATTCAATGGCTTTAGTGTACTCACTGAGTGGTACATCCATCAATCAATGTTAGAACATTCTTATCACCCCAAAAAGAAATCTTACGATCCTTAGCCATCACCCCAATTTCTCCCTTCCAACTCCCCCAACCCTAGGAAGCCACTAACCTACTTTCTGTCTCTATGTGCTGTTGTTGTTACCTGCTGTGGAGTTGGCCCTTAACTCATGGTGACCCTATGCACAAAGAACAAAACACTGCCCAGTCCTGGGCCATCTCCATGATCAGTTGCAGATCTGACTGTTATGATCCACTGGGTTTTTATTGACTGATTTTCGGAAGCAGATCACCAGGCCTTTCTTCCCAGTCTGTCTTAGTCTGGAAGGTCCACTGAAACCTGTTCAGCATCATAGAAACACGAAAGCCTCCATTGACAGACAGCAGTAGCTGAGCATGAGGTACATTGGCCAGAAATTGAACTGGGGTCTCTCGCATGGAAGGAAAGAATTCTACCACTAAATCACCAATGACTCATTCTGTCTCTATAGATTTATTTAGTCTTTCTCTGAGCATAATGTTTTCAAGGTTTGTCCATGTTGTAGCCATATCAGGACTTTATTTCTTTTTATTGACAAATAATATTCCATTTTATGGATAGGCTACATTTTATTTATCCATTCATTAGTTGATGAGCGTTTGGGTTGTTTCCACTTTGGGGCTATTATGATAATGTTGCTATGAACATTCATGTACGACCCTAACCACTTTTGCCATCATCAAAATCATGAGAATTTCCATTCTGCCTTCCCCAAATCCCAGGGTCATGGTGAGTATGGTAGGTAGTTTCTAAAATGCCCACAGTGATCCCCACCTCCTGGTACTTGTGTCCTTGTGTGATCACCTTGCCTTGGGTGTGGGCTGGACCTAGTGACTCTTTTTTCTTTTTTGGCTGTAGTACAAATACATACATATATAATAAAACATTTGCCATTTCGACATTTTTTTACATGTACAATTTAGTGACATTAATCATGTTCATCATATTGTGCAACCACTGTTTTGTTATTGCTATTAGTTGCCATCAAGTCAATTCTGACTCCATAGGGTTTTCAAGGCTGTGACCTTTTGAAAGCAGATCGACAGACCTGTCTTTTGAGGCGCCCCTGGGTGAGTTTGAATCACCACCTTTCAGCTTGTAGTTGAGTGCCTCACTGTTTGTACCCCCCAGGGGCTCCTTATGCAACCACTAGTGATTCATTTTTACTGACTATAATATGGCCAAAATGATGAGTTGTCACTTCCAAGATTAGGCCTTACAAGTCTGACTTCAGGGACAACAAGACAGAGGATGGATACAAGATGAAGGATGGCTACAATATGGAGGGTGAATATAAGATGAGGGGGCAAAAAATGGAGGATGGATACAGGATAAAGAGTGGAAACAAGATGGTGGGTGGAGACAAGACGGAGGGTGGAGACAAGATGGAAGACAGATACAACATGAAGAAGAAAGAATGGATACTAGATGGAGGATGGAGAGTAGATACAGGTTGGAGGATGGATATCAGATGGAGTGTAGATACCAGATGGTGGGTGGAGACCAGATGGAGGTTGGATACAAAATGAAGGGTGGACACAAGATGAAGGGTGGAGATAAGGTGGAGGGTGGACACAAGACAGAGGGTGGACACAAGACAGAGGGTGGACACAAGACAGAAGGTGGACACAAGATGGAGAATGGATACAGGATGGTGGGTGGATACAAGATGGAGGGTTGAGAGAAGATAGAGGGTGGATACAAGATGAAGGATGGAGGATGGAGGATGTAACATATAATAAATAATATCCAACACCACGCATTTGAAAAAAAAAAAGACTCAGCTCAGGCAATAAACTGCATATACTGTTTGGGTTAATTGGGTATAATATTTATGATAACACAGGCTACTTCAAATGACACAAAGCCCACCCCATAGACTTGTAGTTCCTTGAAACCCTCTTGTTGGCTCCAATCAAAATTTTCCCAATGTGGTAGAAAGAAAGCTTTGTGATACAAATCAAGTAATGGTTATTTTTTAATATGACATGAATAAACTATTAATCCATGCAAGACGCAGAAGTGTAGGTGTTGTTATGTAATGAATACAAATAATAGAGACAAAATCTACAGTTTTGAAGATCTTGAAGCTCTTGCTTAGAAGATCTCGTTGGAGCTGGTCTTAGTTTCTTAGGGCTGCCATAACAAAGTATCACAAAGTGGGTGGTTTCAAAGAGCAGAAATTTATTTTCTCATAGTTCTGGAGGGTGGAAGTCCAAATCAGGGTATCAGCTGTGTTGATTCCTTCTGAGGTTCAGAGAGAAGAACTATTCCATGCTTCTCTCCTAGCTTTTAGTGGCTGCTAGCAATCCTTGGTGTTCCTTTGCTACTTGTAGATGGATCTTCACATGATGCCTTCCCCCTGTGTGTGACTCTGTTTTCATGTCTCTCCTTCTCTTTCGTAAAATGCCACTTAGAGGGGATTAGGATTAGGACCCAGCCTACTCTAGAATGACTGGATAACATCTGCAAAGAAAAACTCTATTTCCCCAAACAAGGTCACATTCACTGGTGCAGGGGTTAGGACTTGAACATATATTTTTGGGAGACACAATTCAGTCTATGACAGAGATGATGCTGAATTAAGCACAGCATCTGTACGACCATTATAAACCGTAAAGATGAAGTAGAATAAAATCCACTTCTAAAACTTAAAAAAAAGCAAACAATAAAAAGTCAGACTTCAGCTTTATCCTCACTCTCTCTTGCTTGCTCACTTGCTCACTCTAATGAAGCAGACTGCCATGTTGTGAGCTGCTTTATGGAGAGACCCATGTGGCAAGGAACTGAGGGCAACCTCCATCCAACCTGAGGCCCTCAGTCTAACAACCATCAAGGGACTGAATCCCTCCAACAACCACCTGAGTGAGTTTGGAAGTGAATTCTTGCCCCCTGTGAAACCTTCAGATGCAAATGCAGTCTGAGCCAACATCTTGACTGCAGCCTTGGAGACGCTGAGCCCAGTGACCCAGCTAAGCCACACCAGGGATTCCTTACCCATTAAAAACTATGAGATCATAGGTGTTTGGTGTTTTAAGTCACTAAGTTTTAGGGTAATTTATCATGCAAGAATAGACAATTAATAAAGTAGGAATAAAAGAAAAGTTTGGGAGATCCCAGGCTGCTGGGATAGTGGACCAGGGGTGAGCTTATTGGGAACTGGCATTTGACCCAGATAAGCTGGTGTTTGAAGGGTAATAAATTTGGACATCCCAGCGAGTGATTTTATTTTCTTTTTTGGGTGCTAAGTTAGTCAGAGTGGAAAAATCAGCTGTTGTATACCATCCTCCTCCCACTGAAGTTCCCATGGTGTTGAAGGCATGGGGATGGAGAAAGGAGCAGGGGTTAGCTCCAGATTTACTCGAAAGCACTGTATCAGAAGCAAAGTTGAAACAAAGAACCAGAAGTATGGGCTTCCAGGACACTGCTCTTTCCAGTGCCCCAGATTTCCCAAAAGGCAGAGAGAGGATATTGTCTGACCCAGAAAGTACTACTTAGATAGGCGAGAGGGTGAAAATCTGAGGACAAGAAACTATCAAGGATCAAGGAAACTATCAAAGTGTGAAAGATAGTATTCCAAAGATAGCTGCAATAATATATCTCATCTTACACAGTCTTCTGAAATAATGTGACCTTAACACTCCCCCTTCAAGAAGTAGGCTCTATGTCCCCTTCCTTGAAAACTAAGCAAATCTTAATGACTCCCTCAACCAGCTAAGTATGGCTGGAGTGACACTACATCATGTCCAAGGCTAAGTCATACAAGGTGATCTAGTTTCCATGTGGCTATCTGTCTCCTGGGATGCTTACCCTTAGAACCCTGCTGTCATGCTGTGAGGAAGCCCAAGCCACATAGAGAGGCCACATGTAGATGTCATGACTGACAGCCCCAGCTGAGGTTTCAGCAATAGCCAGTATCAACCATCAGACATGAGAGTGAGGAAGTCTTCAAGATGACTCAGCCCCAGGCAATGTCTGACTGAAATGACATGAGAGAACCCAAGTGAGAACTGACTAGCTGATACAGGTCAACTCCCAAAACCATGAAAGACAATAACATAGCTGAAGCCCTCCCAAACTCTTCCAGAAGTCAAGAACCCTAGAGGCACTGATACTTGTGTTCTGTCCTACATGGCTGTTCTAAATCTGCTTCACTATAGCTCAGGGGCTATTTCTGATCCTGATTAAATGACCCAAAGCAGAAGAGTCTTTGTGAGTTTAGCCCACAATTGCCAGAGCTCCGCACAGTGCTTGGCACATAATATGCCCTTGATACACATTTATGAGTGAACAAACCCTTCAACAAGCCATGGTCTTGCTGGAGATCAGAAATACCTGTGGTAGGATTCTCAAGTCCTCATTGGAGCTCTCAGGGAGGTGTGGTTTAGGATAGGAATTGGGCAGCATGGCATCCCGTAGGACAGAGATAGTCCTTCTAACCATAGAAACTATGTCACAATCAAACTATGCAAAAACAGAGGGCTGTTGATTGCTGATGTGGCCTTTTGCGTGACCTGGAAGAAGGAAGACATTTTGTGAGAGCAGACCACAATATAAAGTCATAGCTAATGGTTCTGATGGCCTGTGAGGTGCCATTTTAAGAATTTACATGAGTTAACGCATGTAATTCTTTCAATAACCCATGACATGTGACCTATCACCACTGTCGTCACCATCACCATCATCATCATCTTCACCATCATCATCATCATTGTCATTTTATGGAGGAAAATTTGGAGACACAGAGGGTCAGCAAATTGTCCACAGTTTCCTAGCCAGTTAATAAGTGACAGAGCTGGGATGAGTTCCAGGCAGTCTGGACTCTTAACCACTGCACCGCACAGCGCCATGCTTCCTGAGCGCTTCCTGTGAGCCCAGCCCTATGTTCGGTACCTTCCCGAAAGTTGTCCTGTTCAACCCTCACACCAGCCCTATGCAGGAAGCGGTTGGCACATCCTAAAGGTGTGCTGGAAGAGAGTCTAATGACGGCACAATGACAAAGGGGAAAGCAGGCTAAGGGGGTCATGCACAGTGTGGAGCACAGGTGAGGTAGGGAGGGCAGGGAAGGAATGTGGGGAACGCATCCAAGGGCTAGCTAGAGGAGGAAGCTACTGTATCCCTAGGGCTTCAGAGCTCAGAGACAGAGGTGGCTGTCAGGGAGGCCACAACAGCCACTGCCACACCACACCCTGGCAGGAAGGCAGCCAGAGGTCGAGTGTCCTAAGCTCTCATCCCATCCTCTGAGCTCGTTAGTTGCCCTCCCCACCACCACACACACACACACACACACACGCACGCGCGCGCGCGCACACACACACACACACACACACACACGCACAAGCCAGAGGTTAGAGAGCCACCCTCAGGGGCCATCTTCACAGGCAGTCCCAGCACAGAGCGTGTGGAGGACGGAGGGCGGTCTAGAGGGCAAACCGAGACTTCCCAGCAGAGCAGAGCTTAGGAAGTTGAGACTTGGGGAGGTTACGGAACTTTCCCAAGGTCACCAGCTCTGGGGTGGCAGGACCAGGTTGACGTGACTGCAGAATTCTTCCCTGGCAGCCTCCGTGGCTGATCACAGCGAGGAAGGTCTCGGTGTGTGCACGTAGGCGGAAATGCTGGTAAACACGGCTGCCTACAGCCTCTGCGGTGTTCTTATAATGGGGTTTTAATTTCCCAACACCACCCGGCCAAGCTGCGAAGTGCTCCTGTTTGTCTATTTCTCATTAGGCTGCTGCATAAAACCCAAAACTGAGGCAGCCCCTCTGGCCTACTGGCGTCTGGAGGCCTGTTCCCACTCTCTAAGCCAAACTGGCTCCTTGGTACCCTCACCTCAGGCAAGTGTCCTCATCCTACCTGCCACCAGAGAGGGTAACACAAGCGCACCTATGGCGGGGGAAAGGAGGTGGCCACAGCTGCCTGGCAAGCCGAGCAAGTGGCCCTCTACCCTGAGCTGGAACTTTGGTGTCTGACACAACCGGATTCCCAGCCCCTACCCCAATCTTTCCCATATCAGGAAGTACCACCCCATCCACCCACAAGTTCAGGCCAAAACCCCAGAAGTTACCCTTTTTTTTTTTTTTTTTTTAATTGTGGTGAAAATATACGTAACAAAACATATTCCATCTCAACAATTCCTACATGTATAATTCAGTGATACTGACTACATTCTTCAAGTTGTACAACCATTCTCACTACCCTTTTCCAAATCATTCTACCACTATTAACTTAAACTCAATGCCCCCTCACCAGGAGTTATTCTTAATCTCTCCTTCCCTCACCCCACATCCAACCATCAGCAAGTCCTGAAGACTCCAGATGTCCTTCCTAGAGAACCAGCCTTGTCACGTGCCCTGGCTGGCCTTCACCTCTTTTGACATTCTGTGGGAAGTAGAATTCCCATACACAGTGGATGAGCTTCTGCCAGGTTGTGCTTAAACTGAAGTTTTGTAAATTGAACCCTTGCTTCCCATTGGTTTGCTGAAGCTCTCTCTTGAGATTTGCTCCCCAGTGAATCCTAATGTTTTAACCCTAGCTCTACCGCTAGAAAAGAGTCTAGAATTTTCTAAAAGGTATTTTATACTGAGCTACTCATGCCTACGACGATGGGTTGTTCTGTGGATTTTCTTTAGCTGCTGTTGAACTGAGTTTCTGGGAGCAAGTGGCTGGGAGTGCCCCTGGGTGCTCATGGTGATGGCTGTGCTGGCTACTCTCCATTTATCCCTCCTCCCAAAGCTTTTCTCCATTATTCCCCCCAGTGCTCTGCACCTTGGAAGAGTAGCCTCTACAGGTTGTATCAGCTGAGCCCCCTTGTTCCCGCCTTCTAGTTGGTTTTGACCAATCGGAGGCACTGGCAAGAGACTGAGGGTGGGAGGAGAGAGAGGTTGGGGTATTTATTCCACCCACTGCCTCTCTGCCCCATGCCTGTTGGAGCAGTGGCTATAATCCACTATAGCCTTAGTTCCTGTTGGATGGCCCCACCTCCATTCCTTTCCCTCCCCCCTTCGGACCTGTCTTAGTAATCTGGTGCTGCTTTAAGAGAAATGCCACAAGCGGATGGCTTCAATAAACAGAAGTTTATTCTCTCACCGTCTAGTAGGCTAAAAAGTCCAAATTCAGGGTGCCAGCTCCAGGGGGAGGCTTTCTCTCTCTGTCGGCTTTGGAGAAAGGTCCTTGTCATCAATCTTCCCCTGGACTAGGAGTTTCTCAGCACAGGGACCCTGGGTCCAAAAGACGCACTCTTCTCCTGCCACTAATTTCTTGATGGTATGAGGTCCCCCTATCTCTCTGCTCACTTCTCTCTTTTATATCTCAAAAGAGATCGGCTTAAATTGTAGATTAATCTTATAGATCAAGTCTACATAGCTGCCACTAATCCCATCTCATTAACATCATAGAAACAGGATTTATAACACATAGAAAAATCACATCAGATGACAAAATGGTGGACAATCACACACTACTGGGAATCATGACCTAGCCAAGCTTACGGATATTTCTGGGGGACACAATTCAATCCATGACAGGACCTAAGGGAGTCCCTGGGTGGTGTAGATAACGTGCCCTGCTGCTAATTGAAATGTTGGAGGTTTGAGTCCACCCAGAGGAACCTCAGAAGAAAAGCCTGATGATCTACTTCCAAACAATCAGCCACTGAAAATCCTATGGAACACAGTTCTCCTCTGGCACACAGGTGGGTGCCACGAGTTGGAATCAACTTGACGGCCACTGGTACTGGTTCGGGACCTACAGGTAGTAAAGGCTCCCCACTCCTGCTGGTCCCTGGGTCCTTCACCTTCCCGTGTTGTTTCCCTTAACTCTGCTCACAAGTGTGCACATCGCTTCTTCATTAAACTGCCTCCGCTGGAACCTTTTGAGGGTGCCATCTGTTTCCTGCCAAGACCCTGGCTGGTAAAAGATATACATGATAATGACGTTGCTGTGCTCAAAAACTCAAAACCCTGACTCCCCAGCCCCCACCAAGGGCCGCTGGTAACTCATCTCTAGCCCGTGGGTAGGATGGGAGGAAGACTAGAAGCCTTGTTAGGGAAGCAAGGACCCCCAGGTGGGGTAGGCACTCCTCGGGCAGGGTTTCTTAGCCTGCGCACTCTTGACATTTGGGGCTACTCATTCTTTGCTGTCGGGTTTTCCTGTGCATCGTAGGGTGTTGAAGGACTCCTGGTGGTGCAACCATTAAGCACTTGGCTGCCAACCAAAAGGGTGGCTGTTTGAACCCACACCAGTGGCTCTGCAGGAGAAATACCTGGTGATCTGCTCCTGTAAAGAAAACAGCCAAGAAAACCCTATGGGCCGTTCTACTCTGTCACATGGGGCCGCTGTGAGTCGGAATTGACTCTACAGCACCTGACAACAACAGTAGGGTGGTAAGCAGTATCTCTAGCCTCTGCGCATGAGATGCCATTGGCATCCTCTAGTCTTGACAACCAAAGATATCTCCAGACATTGCCAAATGTCCCCTAAGGGGCAAAGTCACTCCTGGTGAAGAACCACTGCCCTCCATGGTGATGGGTGTGACTGAGGGCTAACTGAGCTGGTCTGTTTCTTAGGAGAAGGGAAGGGCAAGCAGGGACAGCAGAAAAGGCTCCCCAGCCAGGTTCTGTGGGTGTCCCCACAACATGCCCCTCCAGCCCTGATGGTGGGGGCATAGCCAACCAGATTAAGCCCAGCCCTTGCTAAGCCCTCCCCACCCTCAGCCCGATGCCCACTTGACCCTGGTGCCTGAGCTCGGGGTGCCCAAACAACTGGCCCCTCTTCTCCTCTTCCCGTCACCCACCCTCCCTCTCTCTCTCCTCTTACCCGTCTTGAAATGATTTGGGAAGGCAGCTGGCAGCAGGGGAGTACAGCTGCCACTAAGTTATCCAAAAGATTTATCTTAAGATTCATGCAGAATTCATTGTGTGGGGACCTGGGGTGGGTTGTGCTTTAATATTCATGCAGATTTGGAAGAAATGTTAATCATGGGTTTGGGTAATTTGCACTTTTGCTTAAGTCTCGTCCTCCCAGGCTGCGTTGGCTGGGCCCCCTAGCCCCCTCCCTCCTCCCCTCCTGCTTCCTGGATCTCCTCCAGCTCCTAAGGCAGCTGGGGCTGGCCTGGAGGCTGACTGGGGGCTGACCTACGGTTTCCCCATAGGAGCTGGCCCACTGCCCCTTGGGGGGTCGGGGGAGGATGATCGGCAGTGATGCAGAAGAGCTGCGGGTGCTTCTGGAGCATTTTGACGGGAAATAGATAACCTGTTACAGCAACCAGATATGTGCAAATTAGCATTGATTATTCTCAAATTAACAGCTTGGGCATTCCAAACCCAAACCAAGGCCTCTGCTCTGATCTCTCCCTTCCCCACCACTTCCCGTTCCGCACGGTGACAGACTGTCTAGCCCTACCCACAGTGAGAGGAAGGTCTCCTGCGGTGGGGGAGAATGAAAGGTCCCCTCCAGATCTCACCAACACCCTCTTGTCCCTCACTTTCCTTGACCCCATGGAGAAGAGATCCTTCTGAAAATTGTCCATGGTTCCGACTGGCCAGTAACACCACTGCCACTGCCCCACCCTGATCTGAACCCCACACATTTAGGGAGATGACCTCTAGAACTTGAGGCCCAACAGTGTCTTCTCCTCCCTTGCCGGGAAGGTGGAGATGACTCTGGGAGGTAACGAGGGTGGTGTCAGAGCCCCAGGGGGTTCACAGAGCCCCAGCAGAGCACCTTGAAAACCCCTCAGGCCCCTGCAGAGGGTCCTAAGGTCAAGGGGCTGCTCTCTCCACCACCACCCCTCCCTTTCACAGCTAGAAAAAGTGACATCCAGAGAGGGAAAGCAACTGGCCCACGTGCACACAGCTTGCTAGTGGCAAAGGAAGGTTTGAGCCCAACTTCGCCCAGGCCCCAATCAGATGGCTGTAGCCTTAGGGTCCAAGCAGGAAAACAGGTCCCACCTAGGTATCTAATGGAGGGGATTACAAGTGGAGTACCCAGGTGGGGTACCCGGGTGAAGGGAGAACTGAGAAGCCTAAAAGGGGATGGGGGGCGGGGCATAGCTCAGGACTCAGGAATTAGCAGCAAGAAGTTGCTACCACCCCAGGCAGGGGGCAAAAGTAGGAGACGGTGCTATCAGACTCCAAAGCTGGTCCCTAGTGGATGCTGGTAGGCGTTATTATCAAGAGCTGAGTTATTATCAAGAGAGGAGGAGAGGAAGTACTCCGATCACCCTCCTTCCTGCCCTCCCACCACCTGCCAGGGCCTCCATTCACCCACCTGGCCTTGAGTCAGGGGCCCAGATCAGCCCCCACCCCCCACCTCCTACCTCTCTGTGACACAAGCAATGGATCTGCGAGCAAACAGGTCAATGACGAGCACGTGGGTTTCACCCCAGGCCTTGTCTCCTCCCTTTCTCAGGTGTCCCTCACCTGGGGAATGGCAGGTGGGAGCTGGACAGAAAGGTTCCAGAGGGAGCATCGTGGGACCATCCCATGCTCCAGAGTCAGTGGGGACAGGACACCTGGGTCCCACAGAAGGAGACTCACCAAGAGAGTGTGGGGAGGAGTAGTGGGCGCTGCCACCTTCCCATTAGGCTCCCTCTCTCTCCTCCTGGCCCCTTCCTCCCTCCCTGCTGGTATCTGGTCAGCTTCCAACCCCAGCAGCCGGTCTTACCTGTCACTGCCTGTCAGCTTCCTCCCCCCCACCCCTGGCCCCCACCACCACCACACAGCTGCCTCTGTCTGGGCCCAGAATAACAATCAGGAAGCTACAGACACCAGAGCAAAGGAGCCCAGGAGACAGGGTACTGGTCCAGATGGCCACCTGCTTCCCTGACCTCTCCCTCACCGTGAAGACTGGGTGTCCTGAACCCCTGACACCCACCCCCAAACACACACACACACACTCACGTGCACAATTATGCACACACACACAGATGCACACACACATGCATGCATACACATTCCCAGACCAAGATGCCCTGGAAATAAGGTTCCCTGGGAAGGCTCTCAGGCCAGATAGGGGTCAAGGTGCAGCAGAATGTCTATCAAAGCAGGAAGTGAGAGAGGTACCCATTGAGAGGGGCAGTTAAAATAATCTAGTGCCTAGTAGAGGAGACCTGATAGCATCAAGAACAGACCTTCTTTTTTCAAGATGGAGCCCCTTGAGAACCCTAGGATGTAAGGCAAGGATGCCTCCAGGTGCTGCAGCTAAAGCACAAACTGTGACACTCCCTGAGAGCCCAGGATGCAAAGGTCGCCAGGAGCAGATGTTCCGAAGCAGCACCTGAGCACAGTGCTGGCTCACAGTGGGCATTTGGGAAAACATTTGAGTCTATCTAACATGCTTTCCCTTCTTCAAGCTCTTTGGGGAACTCCTCATGATATGTGTGATTCCGAGGGGCTTAAAACATGGTGAACTGAGCACCACCCACCCACTCCACCCCCAGGCATACATGTGATCACGTGACCTGGATTGAGCTGATGTGGTGTTGCATTGCCCTGGACAGACATAGGCATGTGGTTCAAGCCAGCCAATCAGACTCTTGCCTGGGACAACACTCTTGATTCTGTTGGAAAGATGATTCTTTGCACTGTGGTTGCTAGTATTGGGAGGGTGAAAGCCTAGGAGGACAGTGGCCATTTTGCTTGCCGTGATAATGAGGTCAAGTAGAGCCTTAAGGAAGCAAATGAGAGAGAGAGAGAGATCTGAAAACACTGTTTGAACCCCTGGAAATGGCTATGCCTAAAGTCAGCATGACTCTTGGACTTCCCAGAGATGTGAGCCAATAAATTCCCTAATTCATGTTGGGTTTCCGTTACATGCAACACAAAATGTCCAATAAAACAAATGAATGAATGAGCTTGCAAGCCCAGGCTTTGAGAAAGAAGGAAACAAATTCCAACTCCTGCTCCTGAGATTCAAAGCTAAAGAGACCTACTTGGGTAGAGACCTATCTGGCCCCACACAAAGCTTAGGGTCAGAGAAAGGCAACAATCTCCCTTTGTTTTATAAAATTATCTTGAGAAAAGGAGGAATCTAGGCCCATTACCCAGCTCAATACCATGGCCTAAGGTTCTTGTAGAAGAGCAGATTTACTAGAGAGTACAGCTGATGTCAGAAGCTCCCCCAGATCAAGTCATCTTGGCACATTGGTTGCACACTGGGAATTACTGGCTGAGCATGGGAGTCTGACCTAAAGAGAGCTGTAACCTTGATGCCTGTCTTAGTCATCTAGTGCTGCTATAATAGAAATACCACATGTGGATGGCTTTAACAAAGAGAGATTTCATTTTCTCACAGTCTAGTAGGCTAGAAGTCCAAATTCAGGTCATCAGGTCCAGGGCAAGGCTTCCTCTCTCTGTCGGCTCTGGAGGAAGGTCCTTGTCATAAATCTTCCCCTGGACTAGGAACTTCTCTGCACAGGAACCCCAGGTCTAAAGGACGCATTCTGCTCCTGGCACTGCTTTACTGGCGGTATGAAGTCCCCACTTCCTGCTCGCTTCCCTTTCCTTTTAGCTCTTGTAAGATAAGAGGTGGCCTAAGCCACAACCCTGGGAAACTCCCTTTACATTTTATCAGGGATGTGACTTGGGTAAGGGTGGTGTTACAATCCCACACTAATCCTCTTTAACATAAAATTACAATCACAAAATGGATGACAACTATACATCACTGGGACTCATGGCCCAGCCAAAGTGATACACACATTTTTGGGGGGACATAATCCAATCCATGACAATGCCCTTGCAAGGCACTGCTGTGGCCTGGGTTGGAATTGAAACCATCAAGAGCCTCTCAGTAGCAAATGTTATTCACTGAGCTGTGCAGAACCAGTCTCCAACAGCAACACAATATGGCAGTGGAAGGTAATGACAGCAGTGGTCTAATGAGACTCCAGTTCTCTCAACTCTCAGCTAACAGAGTAGGGCTGCGCCCCTGTCTTAGTCATCTAGTGCTGCTGTAACAGAAATACCACAAGTGGATGGCTGTAACAAAGAGAAGTTTATTCTCTCACAGTCCAGTAGGCTAGAAGTCTGAATTCAGGGTGCCAGCTCCAGGGAAAGGCTTTCTCTCTCTGTCAGCTCTGGAGGAAGGTCCGTGTCATCAGTCTTCCCTTGGTCTGGGAGCATCTCAGTGCAGGAACCTCAGGTCCAAAGAACGTGCTCTGCTCCCAGCACTGCTTTCTCGGTGGTATGAAGTCCCCTTGTCTCTCTACTTGCTTACTTGATTCTCTCTTTTATATCTCAAAAGAGATTGGCTTAAGACACTATCTAATCTTGTAGACTTCATCAATATAACTGCCACTAATCCATCTTATTACATCAAAGTGATAGGATTTACAACACATGGGGAAATCACATCAGATTACAAAATGGTAGACAATCATATAATACTGGGAATCATGACCTAGCCAAGTTGACAGATATTTCTGGGGTACACAATTCAATCCATGACAGCCCCTTAAGATGGTATTACATCACTGCGATTCTTGGACAAATCAGGTGTGAGGGAGGCCATGAGAGGGAGATATTGTGCATTTTGAGTATTCCAGCAAATAAATGAAAAAGAGAAAGAAAAGTTGTAATTTGCTTGCATCTCAATCTGGAAGATCAGGTCAAATATTTTCCAAAATACATTTAGGCTAGACGATCAAGAGCCTAGAGACCTGATTCCAGCTCTGTCCCTTATTTAGTGTGTGACCTTGGGTGAGTCACACTCACTCCAACTTCTGCATTAATGAGCCTCTCCAGCTCCAGTATTCTATGATGCTGGGATACGTGTGTTTTGAGGAATACCATCCTACTGGTATTTCATGATACCAGCAACATCATGATAAATGGAGAAGAAATTGAAGTTGTCAATCAGGGTGTGTCCTCTAGTGGGGCACCCACAGACTAGGTGGACCGAGCTCTCCAAAGGCCCAACCAGCCAAGCATCTCTCCCACTACACAGCATCCTCCACCTTCTGGGATGAGAGTAAGAAGCCTGGAAGGGAGCATCCCCCTGAGGGGAGGCTGCACTCAGTGGGGTGCTGCATCTGCAGGTGTTTCCAGCACTGGCCTTGCAGGGTTGACCTCCAGCCAAGCAGGCTGCACCACCTCCACCTCCATACCATCCCTAGAGGGTGGGACACAGACCTTGTTGCCACTTAGGCCCTGCCACTCTTCTCAGCTACTCTTCTCACCCCACCCCTCCTTGCTCTGAACAAAATGCAAGTAGGACAGGGCCACATACAAACCTCTGGGCACTGGGATAAGATGTCCTGGGAGGAGGCTGAGCCTATCTGTCACCAAGCAGGGTGAGAAACCTTGCCATCAGGGTCAGAGGGCCTGAGCTAACAGGAACCTCTGGAATCTACTCCAAGTACTGCAGTTACAGACAAGGAAACGGAGGCCCATCAGGTGAACTGAGTCAAGCAGATGTCCCAGGAAATCAGCAGCAGGGCCGAGACTGGTAGCCAGCTGGCCCAACTCCTAACCCATCACTTAGTACGGCACCCCCTGCATCCCCTCCTCCAGGGCCATCCTGGAGGAGTCTCTAGGCCTCCTGGTGCAGCATGGCCACATGGTGGCAGCAGAGCAGGGCAGTGGGTGTCAGAGGGCCAGCAGGCTACTCTACCTGCCCCGCCCCTGCCCGTCTGCCCAGGGCTGCTAGGTGAGCTCACATTAATCCCTGAGCCTCCAAAGGCCAGGGAGCTGCAAGTGCTCTGTCCTCAAAAGTGCAGACTAAGGGGGATTTGGGTTGAGCAGGGAGGCTAGAAGCAGAAGGAGCTGCGACCCAGGGTGCTTTAGGAGGGGGTGCAAGGGGCACCAAGAGTCAAGCCTGGATGTGGGCTCAGACATAAACCCCATCCTCTCCTTAGAGAGAAAATCTACAAGCTGGCTTCAATGAAGGCTTTCAACGGAACGTGTCCAGGCATTTCAACGTTCTCATTGAAGAATAGCCCCCTTGGTTCCATCTTTTCTGAGCTGGCATCCAAGAAGGGGCATCGCTAACCTTGCTTGGAAATGAGAAGCTGACCCTTGCAATTTGCCCCATGAGATGGTGGTTCAGGGGACATCACAGAGAGTTCTGGGGTCTGATGGCCTCAAATCTTGGCTCCACCACTTACTTGGCTGTTGTTGTTAGGCGCCTTCAAACCTGTTCCGAGTCACAGCAATCCTATGTACAACAGAATGAAACACTGCCGGGTCCTGCACCATCCTCACAATGGTTGTTGTGTTTCAGCCCATCATTGCAGCCTCTGTGTCAATCCATCTTGTCCAGGGTCTTCTTCTCTTTCACTGACTCTCTAGTTTACCAAGCATGATGTCCTTCTCCAGGGACTGATCCCTCCGGATAACATGTCCAAAGTACATGAGTCTCACCATCCTTGCTTCTAAGGAGCATTCTGGCTGTACTTCTTCTAAGACAGATTTATTCGTTCTTCTGGCAGTCCATGGTATATTCAATATTCTTCACCAACACCATAATTCAAAGGTGTCAATTCTTCTTAAGTTTTTCTTATTCATTGTCCAGCTTTCACATGCATATGAGGTTACTGAAAACACCGTGGCCTGAGTCAGGCGCACCTTAGTCCTCAAAGAGACATCTTTGCTTTTCAACACTTTAAAGAGGTCTTTTGCAGCAGATTTGTCTAATGTAATGTGTCGTTTGATTTCTTGGCTGCTGCTTCATTGGGTGTTGATTGTAGATCCAAGTAAAATGAAATCCTTGACAACTTCAGTCTTTTCGCCATTTATCATGATGTTACTTATTGGTCCAGTTGTGAGGATGTTTGTTTTCTTTATGTTAAAGTATAAACCATACGGAAGGCTGTGGTCTTTGATCTTCATCAGTAAGTGCTTCAGGTCCTCCTCACTTTCAGCAAGCAAGGTTGTGTCATCTGCATATCATAGGTTGTTAATGCGTCTTCCTCCAATCTTGATGCCCCATTCTTCTTCATATCGTCCAGCTTCTCTGATTATTTGCTCAGCATACAGATTGAATAAGTATGGTGTAAGGATACAACCCTGATGCACACGTTTCCTGACTTTAAACTACGCGGTATCCCTTTGTTCTGTACAAACAACTGCCTCTTGGTCTATGTGCAGGTTCCTCACGAGCACAATTAAGTGTTCTGGAATTCCTATTCTTCGCAATGTTATCCATAATTTGTTAAGATCCACACAATCAAATGCCTTTGTGTAGTCAGTAAAACACAGGTGAACATTACTTACTGTATTCATTTTCTATTGCTGCTGTAACAAATAACCACAAATGTATTGGCTTGAAACAACACAAATTTATTATCTCACACTTGTGTAGGTTACAAGCCCAGCATGAGTCTCTGTAAAAATGGCATGAGGGCAGTGTCTGATCTCCTCTCTCTTCACGATGGAAAGGAGAATCAAGATCAACAACCCAAGGCTGATTCCTATGAGGCAGAGGTCAGACATGCCTTCTCTCTCCACCATCTTTACCAGTTCTGACACCAACCATCCCTCCCATGGCACTACTTTTCTGCTGAGTTTGATAATTCACTGCAATGGCCACACAGAACTCACAGAGAATACTGACGATTATGGGGTTTATTAGGGAAGTAACTATTACAGTTCAGGCTCAGGAACACTCAGGATACAGTTCTTCCATCAGGATAGCCTCTTCCCAGCCATGCTCAAAGCATGCCTCTCCCTGGCCCTAAGTCTCTGCTCAGAGGCACTCAGCTTTCTCTCTCCTTAGGCTGGGAAGCCCACCACACTGGATCTGTGCTGCCAGGTCTCTGGGGCTGGGTCTAGCTGTCTTCAGTGTTACAGCTCTCTCTCTGTCTCCTGATTCCGGGAGCTTCTCAGCACAAGGATCCCGGGTCCAAAGGACGTGCAGGCTCCTGGTTGTTCTTCCTTGGTGGTAGTGGGATCCTATCTTTCCCACCTCTGAGACGGCTCATTTCAAGCCCAGCGGGGTAGCAAAACCAACTAATCCCTTTGGTGGGCCACAATTACCCTATCACCCAGCCCTGCCCAATCACTTGGGTGAGAGTTACAAGACCATGGCGAGAAAGGCCATACACAAAGGCAATCCATTGCACTGCAGTCTCACTGGGCCAAAATCAAGGTGTTGGCAGGGCTGTGTTCTTTCTGGAAAAGAATCTGTTCCCTTGCCTTTTTTAGCTTCCAGTGGCCACCTGCATTCCTTGGCTTATGGCCCCCTTCCTCCATCTTCAAAGCCAGCAATGTCGCATCTTTTGACCATTCTTCTGTCATCACTTCTCTTTCTCTGAATCCCCTTCTGCTTCCCTCTTCCACTTTTAAGGACCCTTGTGATCACATTGGACCCACCCCGGTAATCCAGGATAATCTCCCTATCTAAAAGTCCCTATCTTAATCACATCTACAAAGTCCCTTCTGTCATGTAGGGTAACATAATCATAGGGTTACAAGGATTATGTTGAGCCAGGGTCCAAGGCTGCCAACAAAAGACAGGAATCACACACGGACAGTGCATGGAATGATGCTTTACTCACATTCAGAAGAGCCACAGCAGGGACAGCTTCACCAGCAGGTGCAAGTCCCCAGTGCGTCACTTCCTGCAGCCGACACAGGGCGGGTGTTCTTCACGCACCCCTCTTGTGCCACAGGTAAAGGACCCCGTTACCTTCCAGCTGAGTACAGATACAGAAATGGGGTTGGCTAGCTGTCATATGGCGCCCACACATGAGCAAGAACAGAGAAGGTTACATGCACCAGAACAGGGAGGGAGGCCCCCCGGTAAGGAGAAGAAACTTGGAGAAAGAAGCTTAGTTCCCTGCCTGCTCTATCAGGGAAAGCTCTGGGCCAAGGCTTCTGATTCGGTGGACCGCATAGGAGGCATGGGGGCCAAGGCAGACTGTCCTCCAAAGATTAGCACATGGACATCTTTGGGAAGGGGCTTATATTTCTGCTGACCACAGCTACCTCTTAGTGTTGCTGGGAAGATTTAACAAGATAATGTATGTAAAGGTCTTAGCACAGTGCTTGGTACATAGTAACCACTCAGTGAAGGACAGCTCTTTTTGTCATCATGGCCTCATATTGTGGTATCTTAAAAGGACAGTTCTGCCTGCCTGGCGACATGCTGGGCCCCATGTCCTGTGCCCTATGTATCTGCTGGCAGTGCCCAGGGCACATATGACAGGCCTACTTGCCTGCTCTCCCTCTGCACACAATCTGCCCCTACACACAAATCCAGACGCTGGTGTGCATTTTGCTTATATCCAGGCATTTGTATCCTCTTGCCGTGATACAGATGTCTGTGCAGATGTTCACAAGCTGACATACACGTGTGCACAGACATGTCGTGCTGTCAGGCTCGGCGAAGTGCACACATACACGCAACCCCGCACACACTGGGCCTTGTGCAGGCACGTCCCCTCCCACCAGACCCCGTCTGACAGATTCAGCCCCTTGCTTATACAGGGCCCTACTAGCTTCTCCTCCGCCTGAACAGACCCAGCTGCACCCACCTCCACAGTGATGGTCAGGAGGTCCCTGGGAGGCCCCCCAGACTGCACTCAGCAGCCCCATCCTGTCCTGGGAGTCACCCCACCCTACTCGCGCTCCAAGAGCCCCAGCTCCATTGATTGGCCTTGCAGCTCCACAGCCAGAGATGTGCCCCAGCTGGAGGAAAGCACTTCTAATTTATGGAGTGTCTGATTTTTAATCAGTTTTTTGTTCCTGTGCTGTAATTGTCCTAATTAGATATACATATTTTGATGAAGGTTTTTCCAAAATAAAAATTGTAATCGAATCTTGCTTGACATTCGTTACACCCACTCGCTCTCATCCAAACTTCCACTGCAGCAAAGTCTAGAAATTATGCATAGAGTTTAGGCATTGCCACACTCCTCCTCGGGGCCACAGCAGAAGCGGCCCTGCTGGGCCTCCACCAGGATGGGAAGTAGGCTTTCACTGGGCAGGCCAGCTTCCCTTTTCCCTGGGCCTCCAAGGACTCCAGCAGGGTGAGGCAGTCTCCCCACCTGGGGCTTGGCAGGGCCTCTGAGGCTACCCCAGAGTTCAGGTGCTAATGTGCCCTCTCTCTGCCTATGATTCTGCTCCCCAGAACCCCTCTGTCCCCATAGAGAAGTGAGGTCACCCCACAGGCCCTAGGGGTGAAGACTGGCTTCTGCCATCCCCCATCTTTATGCATAATCATAATTCCTGCCATTTATTGAGTGTCTACCGTATGCCAGGCACTGTGTTTTATATACTTTATCCCTAACCTGCATGACAACCTCGGAGGGGATTTTACAGAGGAAGAAATCAAGACTGGGAGAAGGTAATCCACTTGCTGAAGGTCACACGGCAATAAGTGGAAGTGTTGCCATCCCAGATGCTTGCTTTCAGTCAAAATGCTGAGAGGCAACGCCTGCCTTCCTGGGAGGGTCAGAGCAGAGGTGGAGCTCTCTGTCAGCCCCTCAGGGTGGGAGACCCGCACAGCTGGTCTCCTTACCTCCTCTCAGTGGAAGTCACACTCTGCACCCCAGCATCAACCTGCACCTGCCCAGGAAGAGCTCAGGATGCACACCTTCTCCCGCAGAGTCTACGGCGTGGACCACATGGGGGGCTGTCGGATGTCTATCTTCATTCGTCTCTCCAGGAGCTGGAAACCCAGTCCCAGGTATCACTGTGTTTGCCAGATGTCAGCTCTGATTTGCAGGGTCTGAGACTCCAGGGAGGCCTCCACAGCCAACAGACCAGATCAAAAGATTCACACTAACAATTGTCTGTGCTGGTTATTAAGCTGTTGTCTCTCAGCTCCAAATCCTCCCTGCCGTACTCTGCTCTGGGATGCTGGGACTGGGACTCTGCAAACCCTATTTCTGCTTTGCCTGCGGCTTCCAGTTAGTTCCTGCCAGCAGGAAGCACTAGAGGAGACTGGGAGACAGGAAGAGGGAGAAGGGACTTACACCTTCCTATCTGCTTCCTGTTCGCCGCAGAGTCACCCTGGCTGGTCCCACCTAGATGCAAGAGCGGCTGGGAAGTGTAGTCCCTTGCTGGGCAGCTATTTCCCAGCAATGAATCCATACCATTGAAGGGGGGCTTGCATTTTTTGTTGGTCAGCTAATCTTTTCTGCCACGCTGGGGCATGGTGTTGAGTTGATACTATGGTATCAGAAATACGTCAGACCTAGGAGCCTGGATGGTGCGAGCAGTTTGCAGTCAGCTGCTAACCTAAAGGTTGATGGTTCAAACCCACCCAGCAGCTCCGTGAAACTGGTGAACTGCTTCCATAAAGGTTATAGCCAATAAAACCCTATGGAGCTGTTCTACTCTAATACATGGGGTCGCCATGAGTTGGAATCAACTCAACGACAACAGACTTGGTTTTTTTGGATTTAGCCCTTGCTTGGGAGAGACCATAGACCACAGAAAGTAGACAGACATAAAGCCATATCCGTTAAAGAGATAAGATATAGTGTGCGCATTGTACTTCACAGGTAACCAGCAAACAACCTCCTAATACTGGACATTGAGGGTGAAAAGAAACGCAAAATCTGTACGTGGGATTGTCCCAGACGTCAAATTATTTGCAGTCTAACTGCTTTGATGAGGTTTGTGCAGGTGAAAAAAAGAGAGGCCAGTCCAAGACAGACATGATTCACCAATCTGTGCAGGAGAAAATCAAGTGTCATAAATGACAGGACTAGGGTTTGTTACTGCCACAATACTCCTTCTTATTTTTACCTCGGTAGCATCATCTCAAGGAGCCTGGGTGGCATAAACAGTTTGCAATCGCCTGCTAACCTAAAGGTTGGCAGTTTGAACCTACCAAGTGGCTCTGCAGAAGAAAGGCCTGGAGAACTGCTTCCATAAAGATTACAGCCAAGAAAACCCTATGGAGCAATGAGTTGGGGGCTAACTTGATGGCAGCTAACAACAAAGCATCGTTTTGATCAGGTGATCTGAAAGAGGTCTTCAAAAGATCTTGTTATTGCCGGAAGAATGGTGCTTACAACCACAGACTTGGAATAGAGTTCCCTTTTTCTAAAAAAAAATTCCATGCAGCCTTCTGCATAGGTTGGCTGTAGTGGACTCGTGCTGCTTCTGTTGTCCTTTCCTCAGTGATCTCGCCCTTACCCAGAGTCCTGAGCCTTCTCCAAACTAGGGCAGGGACAAGTCCATGGCCCAATCATAATATTCCATACATGTGGCAGTAGTGATCAGTTAAAGGGGGAATCAAATCTTCCTAAAACTTATTTAATGATGCTGGGGAAACGAAACAAAACCTTTCGCACTGAGGTTGATAAGTTTGGAGAAGATAAATTGAGGGCTACTTGTGACCATCTTCCTCACCACATGGAGAAATCCTTCCACAGAATGAAGCCAAGCAAAAGATGACAGACAGAAGAAGCAAAGGCCAGGTTCCTAAGGCTATCCCAGAAACCCTTGGAGCTCCTAGACCCATACATCCCCCATTTGCTCAAGCTGCTTAAGTTGGGTTTCTATCACTTGCAGACAAATGAGTCCTGACTGATATGCTGGTTTCATATGCCATGTTCAGACCATCTGATCTACACATCTCTGTTTTCCTGCAGAAAAATGGCTTGTCAATAGAATCGTCTCTGGGGCTTTTCTTAAAAGTACGAGCCCTCTTCAGCCAAAAATTAGACGGGCCTATAAAACAAATAATAACACACGTAGTTCAACCATGTATACAAGACTAAATGGGCACATCAGCCCAAAAGCAAAGACAAGAAGTCGGGAAGGGACAGGAAAACTGAACGAATGGAAACCAGGAACCTGAGGTCGAGAAGGGGAGAGTGTTGACACATCACAGGATTGGTAACCAACATAACAAAACAATACGTGTATCAATTGTTTAATGAGAAATAATTTGCTCTTTAAATGTTCACCTAAAGCACAATAAAAAATACAAATTCCTGGGCCCAGACCCAGAATTACTGATCCAGAATCTCTGAGGATGAAGCCCAGGCATCTGTATGACGCTACATGTGATCCTGAGGCCCACACAAGGTCAAGTTTGCAGCATGGGTTCCCCATGTCCCATTGGCTGGTTGGCAGGGTCAAGCCCCTCTGCAGAATTTCCCTCTGCCTGGGGACCACACTTTTAGAGGGCGTCTTAGTTATCTAGTGCTGCTATAACAGAAATACCACAAGTGGATGGCTTTAACAAAGAGAAATTTATTCTCTCACCGTCTAGGAGGCTAGAAGTCCAAATTCAGGGCACCAGCTCTAGGGGAAGGCTATCTCTCTCTGTCAGCTGTGAAGGAAGGTCCTTGTCATCAATCTTTCCCTGATCTAGGAGCTTCTCAGCGCAGGGACCCTGAGTCCAAAGAATGCTCTATGCTCCTGGTGCTTCTTTCTTGGTGGTAAGAGGTCCCACTGTCTCTCTGCTTGCTTCTCTCGTTTATATCTCAAAAGAGATTGACTTAAGACACAACTTAATATTGTAGATTGAGTCCTGCCCCATTGACATAACTGCCTATAATCCCACCTCATTAACATCATAGAGGTAGGATTCACAATATATAGGAAAATCACATCAGATGACAAAATGGTGGACAATCACAAAATACTGGGAATCGTGGACTAGCCAAGTTGACAGATATTTTGTGGGACACAATTCAATCTGTGACAGAGGGACACTGAAGGGCATGAACAGGAGAAAACCAGGACAGCGAGGGCACTGGGGCTCTTCCTCTTCTGAAGTGTTCTTCAGAAATCCGAGTGTTTAACCAGGGATTGAGAGAACTCACAAGGGACATGCTAACTGTCTTCAATAGTGTGAAAGCTGTCATGTGGAAGAGGAACAGATTGACTTTGTGGTGCTCCAGAGAGCAGGCCTTCAACCAAGGGCAACTTGGTGCCAGATTTTAGCTAAACAAAATGAAGAACTTTCCAGCAATTAGAGCCACCCTGTAGCGGAAGGGCTGCCCCAGAAGGTAGTGGGCTGCCCATCTCAGCGTGCGCACACATCAGCAGTCCACCATCTGTCAGTTGCTCTGGCCGGGATTGTTACACTGGACCGAAGGTTAGAAGTGCTCCCCTTTCCTTGCCAAGATTCTACCATTCTAGAAAATAGTCTGGGGATAACAGAGGTCACGCATACCAGAGAGGCTGAGTGGCCAGAAGGAGAGAGATGAGCATGAGGTTGCTGAGGACTCATGCAAGAAACAAAACTTGTGGTAGACCTTGAAGGGTTGCATATGTAACTCATTAATTACAGCATGAGTTATCACTGAAGTCAGGGAAGCTCCCACTTTATGTTAACTTGATTTTATTTCACTGTATTATGTTGACTGTGAATTAATTTTATAAAGAGAAAAAAATCCAAGATATTTCCATTTTGGAGAAACAGATGTTGGCAAGCTGGCTGATACCTAGTAATGGATACTCACATCACTAGGTGTAAACATGAGAAGTGAAAGGAGAGGACGCTATGGATGAAGGGGGCTTCACATCAAGAAAAGCAGAGTCCAGTGGTCCAGAATGCCACATCCCTTCTGTCTCAGTCTCCCCCAAGTAGTCAGAAAAGGAAAACAGCTCTGATTCCACCAGGCCTGCCTGACCCCAGAGGCTACCCCTCCCCCCAGGGCTTGGAAAACCCAGATGTCAAAGCCCCTCACCATCTATAAAAACCAGTTGCCATCGAGTTGCCTCTGACTCACGGAGACCTCATGTGTATCAGAGTAGATCTGTGCTCTGTAGGATTTTCAATGGCTAATCTTTCCAAAGGAGATCACCAAGCTTTTCTTCTGAGGCGCCTCTAGGTGGATTCAAACCTCTAACCTTTCAGTTAGCAGCCAAGAGAGTTAACTGTTTGCACCACCCAGGGAGGGACGCCTTCATCATCTATGGGCAGCTGCGTTGTCTACCCATTCTCTGGGCCCGACTCTTCATCCACCCTCAGCTCCTTGCCATTCTCAGGACAGACCTCCACCGCCTTACTCAGTTGCCCCCTCCTAGAACTCCCTTCCTCTCCTCTACCCATTTGACAAGACCTTTGCAAAAGTCGCCTCCTCCAGGGAGTCTGCAAACCGAAGCCCTCCAACCCCAATCTTCCAGTGTCCCCCTCTGGACGCTCACACCTGTAGCACTACATCCTGGTTGGGTGTTTCTGTTCTTGTCCTCTCAGCTCGGTGCAGACCTTCAAGGGCACAGACTGGATGTATTCACTGCGGCTGCCCAGGACCGACTCAGTGCCAGGGGACAGTGGGCATTTGGGGTGCACCTGGAATGAACCGCAGAGGCCAGGCATGTGAATGGTCCCCGTCTCCCCAGGGACAGGTCAGCTCTTGGTCTCCCTCCAAAACATCCACTTCTCCTCCAGAGGCCACCCCTTTTCTGTGAGTTGATATTTATGGGTAATAAGCCAAGCACATCAAAACTCGAGGTGAAATGCCTCTTAAAATAAATAGTCTCCCCAACAAGTCAATCCATCCAGTTGAGATGGGCTGTGCTGGCAGCAGGGAAGGGCGGCAGAAGCTGGAAGTGGTGGGGATGGCTGGAGGACGGTGAGCGATGGGGGCAAGGGCATCACCTCATTCAGTGCCATCATAAAAAGTGGCTGCGGAGTGCATCACTCCTCGGCCTCTATGAATGACTTCAGCCAAGATGCAGCAGGTCGTTTGAAAGGCTGGCTGTGGAGTGGCAGAGATGGACTGAGCAGACTGAGTGTGCAGAAGCGTGTCCATCAAGTGGGGAGAGCGAGGAGTCAAGGTCACTGGGAGGAAACACAGCCTCCTTAGGCACTGGGCTGGCTGGGAGGGTGCTGGCAAATGAGGGGAGCCCAGGCTGGGCTGCAGAGACCCCAGGACACTGGGGTTGGGGGAGGCCTCTCCCAGGGAGCTGGGCTCACCCCAAGTCATCAGGCTCAGCCCCCAGCTTATAGTCAGGACCACCTCACTAAACCCACCCTCAGCCCATGGCAGCCTGTCCCGTTTCCAGCGTCTTCTCAGGGGACTAGTCATTCAGGCAGAGTAGGGCAGGCATCACTGGGCTGCACACCTCAAGAGCGTAAAAGTAACTCTGGCTCCAAAATCTAACCCCCTTCACGAGGATTTTAGCCTATTTCTCCTTCCAGAGGTGATCTCCTCTGTTACAGACACATGTGCACAAGTAGTGTAGATAACTTCTCCCAAACACACGCCCTCAGGCACAGTAAGTGTGCAAGTACCCCAGAATACACAATATACATGCGTGTATGTACACATGTACATAAGCATACGCATGCATACACATGTGTGCACACTCAAACTGTTCATATAGATCCAAAGTTGGAGGTGCCCAGCTACACAGAGAAACAAAACCACTCCAAACTTAGTTTATACCCTTGGTTGCCAGAAAAGGCTTAACAGTATTTGCAGGACCTGGGATGAGACCAGAGTCCCTGGATGGTGCACATGGTTAACGTGCTAGACTGCTAACCCAAGGGTTGGAGATTTGAGTCTATCCAGAGGTGCCTCGGAAGAAAGTTCTGGCAGTCTTCTTCTGAAAAATCAACCATTGAAAACCCCATGGAGCACAGTTCTACTCTGACACACGTGGGCTTGCCATGACTCAGTCAGCTCGACAGCAACTGGTTAACTAGGATGAGACCAGGAAGGCAGGGGAGGACTCATCCCTACCCACATGAACTCTCCTGGGCCATTTCTCAAGGACCTGCAAGTCCAGTCATTTCACACTGTTGCCCATCACCCTTGCAGGGGCATGGATGGGCAAGGTCCCAGGGAGCCCAAGGCTATCAACTTCTTCTCCAAATGCCATCAGCAGGATGCAGAAGGCAAGCCCTCAGCCAAAGAGGCAGCTTCTGCCTTTGCTCTGCCCAGCTTCAAAGGGGCAGATCAGAGCCTCCTGGGCCAGCCTGGCATGGAAGGGGAGGGCAGGGGAAAGAACAGAAGAGGAGAGAGCAGGCAGCCTCTGCAGCATGAGTACCAGGTAATGAAATGCAATTAAGGCTGCTGGTGCCTAATCTCCCTTCCTCCCTCCACCGCGCCCTGTGAATTAGCGAAGACTCTTTGGAGGATGTTCCAACCTGCATTTCCTTAGCATCCTTGGACCTTGTGTGCCTGCTACCTGCACTCACCCCCACTGGCTGCCTTCCATCCTGCCTGGGGCAGATGGGAACCTAGACCTGGGTCTTCATCTCCTTTCTGAAGACCAAACCAGATCCTTGGCTGAGCCAGTAGCCTGAGGGTCTCCATCTCAGTCACAGGCAGAATTATGAGCTAGGTCCCCTCTGCTTCTTCAGGCCACCAGACAGGAGGGGCCGGCGTTCCTTGGTTTCCTTTATTCTAACCGGCATGGGCTGGAATGTCTGCAATAGCATCTTTTGTGTGTTGAGATGGCAAGCCCTCTGCCTCCAAGCTCTGTGCCACCCCTCTCCTCCTGCACTAAGTGGACTTGTCCACCCAGAAAAGGACCACCTGGACCCTAGCCCATTTCAGAGTGGACGCTCAGTAAGGAGCCCTGCATTAGTGAATGAATGAAGGAATGAATGCGCCACCCCAGATGGTCTTCTTGCTCATCTCCTTTGTTTTTCTCTCCCAGCCGGAAAGTTCTAGGTCCTCTCTGCCCACCTACTCAGGTGCTCACTGTACCTGTTCTGTACACTCCCCTCTACTGAGCAGGTGCCTGTTGCTCCAGAGAACACTCCAGTATTCCATTTACGCTTTCTCTTCCTCTCACGTCACTTTCTTTTTCTCAAATCCAATCTGGGGAGTGGTTGAGACGGAGGTTGCTGGAGGGACCCTGCTGGTTCTTCTCCTTCACCACCCTAGAGCTGAGCCCTCCCATCCCCCCTCCCCTCTGGACAGAATAGAGCTGCTGGCCTGCCTTGCAACCTCCCACGGTCATCTGTGAGAGCCCCCAGCACCGCCCTTCACCAGGAACCCAGACCCCTGCACTGAGACCCTCCCCACCACAGAGCCCCCTGACTCAAGGCCCTGGGATGTTCTCTGCGCCCCTCCACTGTCTTGGCCAAGGCTGTGTCTGAGAACTGGCTGCAATGGAATGTACAATAGGAGAGGAAGGACCCCTCCCCAAATTGTCAGACCGAGACCCAGCCCCAGGCACAGTGGTGAGGATGAAGAATGTTGCTGGTGGTTCCTCTCCGCCAACCCCTCTGGCAGGGGAAAGAAGAGGAGCAGAGGACAGAATAAGGAAGGCTGCTGGGGGCTGATCTCCCTTCCTCTTCTCCCCGAGAGCCCCAAGCTGACTTGGCTTCCCCAGAGCTGCCTCCAGAACAGTGTCTCATTGTCCAGACCTCCCTCCCTGCCACCACCCTCTCTCTCACTTGGAGACCTGCTCTTGGTTAACTCTAGAAAGGAGCAGAGCAACTAATTCACACTGGGTGTTAAATACTCAACCATAGTTTGGTGCTTTCCCACCAGGAGCGTCTTCCTGTGAGATGGAGCTGATGCCTTCATCCCTGGGAAAGCAAATGACTTCCATTTCCCATGCCAAGTCTGGCCAAACAGTCCTGGCTGCCTGGAGAACTGCAGAGAAAATTCTTCTGAAGCCACCTCTGGGCTCCATAAGAAAGAGTACTCTGATCGATTGGTGATGTCTGCCATGGATATAAGTGGGAAAAATGATAGCAGGTCTGCTCAGTATCTGACACTCCAGTGTTAATTCCAAAGGACTCAACTACTGGAAATTCAGGAAAGTGGGAAGTAATTACTCATTACACCAATGGGTAAGCAAAGCCTAGCTTAGCCAATCCTGACTGCTTCTCTTGCTCTCCACTCAGTCAGCTGAACTGAAATCAGAAAGAGGACACACCACTCTCATCACGGGGTTCCCTTCAGGAAAAGTCCATGGCAGGTACATGGGAAAGATGGATGAGGCTGGGCCAGGTAAAGCTGAGCTCTCTCTGGGCAAGGAAAGTGGGTCTGGGTGAGTTATAGAGAAAAGAAGAACAACTCTTCCCTTGTCTGTTCAAGGTCAGGGCTGGGGGAGAGATGTTCCTGATTAGATTTCTCCAGCTGGATCAGTGGTTCTGAAACGTGGCTGCACATTGGAGCCACCGGGGAGCTTTGTAAAAACCACTGATGCCTGGGCTCCAGCCCTAGAGATGCTGGCTTAATTGGTCTAGGGGGCAGCCAGCACTTAGGGATTTTTTGTTGTTGTTGTTGATATTGTTGTAAAACTATATACAACACATTTGTTAATTCAACTTTTTCCGGTTTACAATTTAGTGATATCAATTACATTAATAATAATCATGTTTTACAACCATCACCCATAATCATTGCCAGATTTCTCATCTCATAAACAGACACTCGTTGCTTCCTAACCAATGGCTCCTCTTCTCCCCCTCCATCCCGCCCATGGTAACCACTAATAAACTTTGGTCTCTATGCATTTTCCTATTCTTATTGTTTCATATACCAGTAAGTGAGATCATACAATATTTGTCCCTTTGGGATTGACTTATTTCACTAACCATAAGGTTTTTGAGGCTTCTCCATGTTGTAGCATGGATCAGGGCTTCATTTCTCTTCATGGCTGAGTAGTACTCCATTGTATGGATGTAGCACATTTGGTTTATCCATTCATCCATTGGTGGGTGGGATTAGGGATGTTTGAAACCCTCCCCAGGTGATTCTCATGTGCAGCCAAGGTTGAGACCACTGGGAGCAAGGAGCCTTGAGAAATCATTTAGGCCAGTGTTTCTCTAACTGTAATATCATATGAAGTACCTGGGGATCTTGTTAAAATGCAGATTTTTGTTAGACCTGGGATGGGGTCCAGGAGTCTGCATCTCTGATGAGCTTCCAGGTGATGTAGGTGCTGCTGATCCCAAGACCCCACCGAGTAGTAAGGATTTAGGCCTGTGGTTCTCAAGGTGTGGTCCCCAGGACTAGCGGCATCAATATCACTTGGGAACTTGTTAGAAATGCAAATTCTCATCCCACCCCAGACCTCCTGAAATAGAAACTGTGGGGAGGGGGCCCAGGGGCCTGCTAAAGTGTGGGAACCCTTCCTATAGGCCATCCCCCTGCCTCTAGGACACCTCTCTCTTAGATCTGCAAGGCTGCTTCCAAAGACACCTATTGGATGCAGCTCCCACCTGTCCAGACAGGCAAGTGTTTGGGGTGAGAACAGGCATGGAGGAATTAATGAGCCTGTATGTCAATTTCTGGAAGAGAAGAGATGCACACAGTACCCATACAAATGTCTAGCTTTCAGACCCCAAGAGAGAAGGAAAAAACACCTGAAACACACCAGAAATGTAGAGATGAAATTCAATTCCAAACTAAAAATGCACATTATTTGTCATTATCTAGGAGGAGATTGGGAGGAAAGCCACTAGTAAGCATTTTCTGGCTGGGGCTGTTCTCAATAGCAAGAGCAGGGAGCCAGAAGGGTTGTTGTCCTACATTTCCTTTGTTGTAGTTATGAAGCAACATCTCCAGCACACAAAAGTCCCCGCACTGCTTCCTCCCACCAGAAATGATTTCACATTACCTGCTGAGTAGTGGGGAGGGCATCGGGGCTGCGGAGGTGCTGGCTTCCTCAAGGGCAAGGCCAGCTCCATTTCCGAAGAGGAAAACTTGAAACCAGCAGTACCATTGGAGACAGATGTCTCCAGAGGTTGAGGCCTGGGGAAGGAGGTACAGTGGGGTAACACTGGGTACTTCTCCAAAGAGGCCAGGTATCCCAGGTATACCCAGTTAACTGGAGGGGGGAGGGAGGAGCCTCCAGGGCAACTGGCTGTGGCTACTCTGCCTCTCCCCATCCTGGGATGCTAGGAGCCTGTTATAGATTGAATTGTGTCCCCAAAAAATACGTGTTGTATTCTAACCTCTATGACCATGGTCATAATCCTGTTTGGGAATGGGTTGTCTTTGTTACGCTAATGAGGCAGAATTAGTGTATGGTGTACATAAAAGAGATTAAACAAGCAAACAAGCTAGCAGAGATGAGGGAAGAGAGAAGTCAAGCCACATGAAGATTGCCCAGGAGCAGAAGCTCAGAAGAGACAAAGATCTTCCTCCAGAGCCAACAGACAGAAAGCCTTCCCCTAGAGCTGGCACCCTGAGTTCGGACTTCTAGCCTCCTAAACTGTGAGAAAATAAATTTCCGTCTCTTAAAGCCATTCACATGTGATATTTCTCTTATAGCAGCACTAGATAACTAAGACAGAATTTGGCACCAAGAAGTGGGTGTGCTGCTCTAACGAACACCTAATATGTAGAAGTGGTTTTGAAATTGGGTAATGGGCAGAGGCTGGAAGAGTTTTAAGGTGACTAATAGTTAAAAAAAAAAAAAAAAACAGGAAAAAAGGATGCAACACTGGAAGCGCTCGCTCATCTATGTCAAGAAATTTAGATGAGCGCTGCCTGGCTAACCAACTGGAAGATATCCATATTTGTGCCCATTCCAAAGAAAGGCGATCCAACAGAATGTGGAAATTATCAAACAATGCCATTAATATCACATGCAAGTGAAATTTTGCTGAAGATCATTCAAAAACAATTGCAGCAGTACATCGACAGGGAACTGCCAGAAATTCAAGCCGGATTCAGAAGAGGACATGCAAAGAGGGATATCATTGCTTATGTTAGATGTATCTTGGCTGAAAGCAGAGAATACCAGAAAGATGTTTACCTGTGTTTTACTGACTATGCAAAGGCTTTCAACTGTGCGGATCATAACAAATTATGGATAACCTTGAAAAGAATGAGAATTCCAGAACACTAAATTGTGCTCATGTGGAACCTGTACATAGACCAAGAGGCTGTCATTTGAGCAGAACAAGGGGATATTGCGTGGTTTAAAATCAGGAAAAGTGTGCATCAGGGTTGTATCCTTTCAACATACTTAATCTGTATGCTGAGCAAATAATTCGAGAAGTTGGACTATATAAAGAAGAACGCAGCATAAGGATTGGAGGAAGACTCATTAAAAACCTGCGTTATGCAGATGACACAGCTTTGCTTGCTGAAAGTGAAGGGGACTTGAAGCACTTGCTGATAAAGATCAAAGACTATAGCCTTCAGTATGGATTACGTCTCAACATAAAGGAAACAAAAATCCTCACAACTGGACCAATAAGCAACATCATGATAAACAGAGAAAAGGTTGAAGTTGTTGAGGATTTCATTTTACTTGGATCCACAATCAACGCCCCTGGAAGCAGAGTCAAAAAATCAAACAACATACTGCACTGGGCAACTCTGCTGCAAAAGATCACCTTTAAAATGTCAAAAGGAAGACCAAAGAATAACTGATGCCTTTGAATTATGGTGTTGGTGAAGAATATTGAATATACCATGGACTACCAGAGGAACTAACAAATCTGTCTTGGAAAAAGTACAGCCAGAATGCTTCTTAGAAGGGAGGATGGTGAGACTTTGTCTCATGTACTTTGGGCATGTTGTCAGGAGGGCCCAGTCCCTGGAGAAGGACATTATGCTTGGTAAAGTAAAGGGTCAGCGAAAAATAAGGAAACTTTCAACAAGATGGATTGACACAGTGGCTGCAACAACAGGCTCAAACATAGAAATGATTGTGAGGATGGCACAGGACTGGGCAGTGTTTCATTCTGTTGTATATAGGGTCACTATGAGTCAGAACCAACTTAATGGCACCTAACAACAACAATAGTAAAAATCTATATTGCCTTGAAGAGACTGTTGCTAGAATTATGGACATCAAAAGCAATTCTGGTGAGGGCTCAGAAGGAGGTGAGGAGAGCTATAGAGAAAGTCTCTATCATCTTAGAGAATACATACGGTGCTAGCAACAGAATGTTTCTGGTAATGTGAATGTTAAATGTGCTTCTGGTGAGGCTTTAAAAGAAAATGATGAGCATGTGATTGAACAATAGAGGAAGGGAAGGGAGATGCTTTTTATGCAGTGGCAAAGAGCTTGTCTGAATTATGTTCAAATGTTTGATGGAAGGTAGAACTTATAAGTGATGAACTTGGATATCTGGCTGATGAGATTTCTAAGCAAGATTTTAAAAGGGTCACATGGTTTCTCTTTGCTGCTTATAGGAAAAGTGTGAGAGGAAAGAGGGACTTAAAAATGAACTGTGCAAAATGCAAACAGAACTTAAAGATTTGGAGAATTCTGTTGTATAAACTAAGGACATGTGACCTAGAATGTTCACCAAGGATGTGGCTACACAAACTTTTGTTAAAGAGATTAAGCATGTGACTGATGGATCTAACCAACTACCACAGCAAAAAGTCCATCAGCTTAGACTGAGGGGACAGAGAAACAACAAAAAGAGAGAACACTGTCTGCCTCTTGGAATTCTACAGGCAGGAAACAGAACAAAAGAGATACATTTGTTGTCCTCCAAGAAATGAAAAGAACCATCCCTGGAGCAGCTCAGAGATCAGCAGAACTGTTGAAAGGAGCACAGGAAACAGGGCCTTCTCAGTTTCAAAGGGTGGGGCCAAGGTCTTCTGGATCTCAAAGGGTGAATCCACAGCCTCATATGTTTCAAAGAGTCGGATCTTTGCCAACTCGGTTCCAGAGTGTGGGGCTGCCATTAAGATGTGCCGGGGGAGGGGGGCCACCATCCCAAGCTGAGGGAGTGGAGCTTCCATGCCCAAGGGGCAGAAGAACAGGGCCTGCTGGGACTGAGGGGGTGAGGTTGCCACTCAGAAGGACTAGGTGAATGAGGTTGCCCAAAATCTAAGGGACTGAGTTGCCATCTCAGTGGGCCTGGAAGGCGAAGCAAAAGCCCAGGGCTGAGGGGCCTCCACCCAGAATCCATAAAGCGTGGCCAACACCCAGAGTCTAGAGAGCAGAGTCATTGCCTAGATGATCTCAGAGAACAGAGTACTATTTTCAAGCCTTGAGAGCTAATGGAAATTGATCTGCTGAGTTTTGGACTTGCTTGGTGCATGGTACCCCTTCTTCCCCTCCAATTTCTCCCATTTGTAATGAAAATGTCTACCTTGTGCCTGTTCTACCACTGTACTTTGGAGACAGATAACTTGTATTCTAGTTTTCACAGGTTCACAGATGAAGAAGAATTTTGCCCCAGGATAGAATATGCCTAAAGTCTCACCCATATTTGATTTAGATGATTCAAAAGATGAGATTTTGGATTTGGAGTTGATTTCAGACTTTTAGGATGATACATTAGGGTGAATGTGTTTTGCATATGGCAAGGACATGAATTTGGGGGGCCAAAGGGTGGAATGTTATAGATGGAATTATGTCCCCCCAAAATATGTGTTGTAAATCCTAACCTCTATGCCAGTGGTTATAATTCCATTTGGGAATGGGTTATATTAATAACCCATTATTATATTAATGAGACAGGAGTGTGTAGGGTGTGTCTTGAGTCAATCTCTTTTGAGATATAAAAGAGATTAAACAAACAAGTGAGTAAGAAGAGATAGGGGAAGACACATGTCAAGCCACATGGAGATCTCCAAGGAACCAGGAAGCAGAAGCTGAAGAGACAAGGACCTTCCTCCAGAGCCAATAGAAAGAGAAAGCCTTGCCCTAGAGCTAGCGCTCTGAATTCAAACTTCTAGCCTCCTAAGCTGTGCGAAAGTAGATTTCTGCTTGTTAAAGCCATCCACTTGTGGCATTTCTGTTTTAGCAGCCCTAGATAACTAAGGCAGGTGGTAAGGACATGAATTTTGGGAGGCTAAAGTGTTGAATGTTGTAAATTGAATTATTTCTCCCAAAAATATGTGTTGTAAATGCTAACCTCTATGCTTGTGGTTATAATCCCATTTGGGAATGGGTTGTCTTTGTTATGTTAATGAGGCAGATTAGTGTAGGGGGTTTCTTGAGTCAATCTCTTTTGAGATATAAAAGAGATTAAACAAGGGAGCAGAAGAGAGAGGGGAAGAGAGATGCCAAGCCACATGAAGACTGCCCAGGAGCAGAAGCTCAGAAGAGACAAGGACCTTCCTCCAGAGCTGACAGAGAGAGAAAGCCTTCCCCTATAGTCGGCGCCCTGAATTCGGACTTCCAGCCTCCTTAACTCTGAGACAATAAATTTCTGTTTCTTAAAACCATCCACTTGTGGTATTTCTGCTATAGCAGCACTAGATAACTAATACAGAGCCTTTACAGGAGAATGTGGGCAAGTTACCCTGAGCCCACATGGCCAGGCAGCTCTGCATCTGAACTACTCTTGGAAAGCAAGAAAAGGACTCAGAAGACAGTGGCTAGTTTTAGGTAGAGAAGAGTAAGGCTGGGCAAGAAGGGGAAGCCTATCCGCAGCTTCCCAGCAGACCAATTCACTGGTTCCTGGCAGGCTGATCCCCCACTTCCCAGCAGGCCGAGACTGTGGCATGGGAGGTGCCAGTTCCATGCTGTGCAGATTCACCCTGCCCACACCGGCCAGCTTCTTCACTGCCATTTCTTTGTTGCTGGTGTTGCTTTTTTCAGCCTTTTTTGGTTTCTTCCCTGCCTCTCACCTCCTCCCCCTCCTTTGTCTTGAACACTTGATTCTGTGTGCCATCTTTGCTTCTTCTTGATAGGATGTGAAGCACCACTCAGCTGGGGAACTGCTTCCCTGGTCCATACCATCATACTTGTGGGATCCCTGGGGGCTTTTCTTTTTTTCTTTTTTTGTTTGTTTTCTCTTTCTATTTTCCTTTCTATCCTCCTTCATTTCTCAATTTGTTGTCTCTTTCTACTTACCTTCTTTTCCAGTCTCCTGAATACCTGGTGGGGTGTATCATCTCCACCCCTTCTAGCCCGGCTGTACTGAGCGGCTTGGAAGCCACTTTCCCAGTCTGGGCAGCCACGGCGGTGGGACCCCTGGGGGCTTTTTATTCTTATTTTTATTTATTATGTTTTTTCTTTCTTTTTTCCTTTTTGTTTTTCTTCATTTCTCAGTTTCTTATCTCTCTACTCCAACAGCAGGGTCATTCAGCACTTTTTTTCCTTGGCTCCTGTTTCTCTCTCCTCTCTCTCTTCTTTCCCATACCCAACCTAGCTCCACACATCACAACCTCCCACTCCCCCTCCCTCCTGCCTATCCGCACTGTATGCTGAACATTGCACTCCCAAGCAGCACAGGCACAGCCTACCAGAACCTACTGACCACTGGCTCATCTTGTCAGCCCCAAGATGTGCCACAAACAACCCATCCCAGAACCCTCCCCTTCAGCTAGACCTGCCCTGCTACATCATAGCTAAGCAACTAGCCCCGCCCATTGGACAAAGAGGTGAAAAATATCATGTCCACAGTTGAGCAAACAACCAAGAACACACAGCGCACCTGTTCAGACATAACCAAATGAAACAATAAAGCAGGATGAAACAAACAAATCCACAGTCAATAAACGAAGAAAATAATTATTGAATGTCCCAAAGACAGAAGACAATATCAAAACATATTTAAAAAACAGGACAGGATGGTTCCAGTAGGGGTCCAAACTAAAACACCAGGTCACCTTCCCGTAGAAGGAAAGGCACTAGAACTACCTGAGAGGGAATTCAAATCTCTAATATTCAGAGCTATCCAAGAGTTGAAGCAAAAAGCAGCCAAAAATGAGGAAAAAATTGACAAATCCATGGAAAATACAGACCAAAAAAGGGAAGAATTCAGGAAAATGATACAGGGACAAAAGATAGATTCACAACTATAAATCATACAAAAACAACAATTAGAAATTCAAAAGATAAACAACAAGATTTCAGAAATGAACAGTGTCATCGAAGGGCTGAGGAGCAACATTGAAGACAAACACTCGGATACAACTCTGAGGAAAAATCAGAAAAAAGAGTGAAGAAAAATGAAGAAACCCTGAGAATTATGTGGAATATAATCAAAAGCAAAAATATGCAATCAGAGTTCCAGAACAGGGGGAGAAAATGGAAAGCACAGAGAGGATCATTCAAGAATTGCTGACAGAAAACTTCTCCAATATCATGAAAGATGAAAAGCTGACCATCCAAGAAGCTCAATGAACCCCATATAGCCTAGACCCCAAAAGAAAATCACCAAAGCATATCATAATCACATCAACTAAAACGAAAGACAAAGGAAGAATACTGACAGCAGCTAGAGAATAACAAAAAGTCACATACAGAGAGGAAGCAATAAGATTAAGCTCTGATTACTTGACAGAAACCATGCAGGCAAGAAGGCAATGGGACGATAAATATGAAACCTTGAAAGAAAAAAATTGCCAACCAAGAATAATATATTCTGCAAAACTCTCATTCAAATATGATGGTGAAATTAGGACATTTCCAGATAAACAGAAATTAAGGAATATGTGAAAAAACAAACCAAGCTTACAAGAATTATTAAAAGGAGTCCTTCAGTTTGAGAACAAACAACATCAAATGACAGCCTGAATCTAGGATGCAAGATTGCACCAGCCAGATATCAACTTAGGAAATAAACTCTCAAGGACTATTAAAAACCAAAAGATTTACAACAGAGAACCAAAGAGGTTAATCTGCAAATGACAATAAAGTCAGAGCAATAAAACAGGGAATAAATGGTGTAGGTATAGAACTTTCTAATGCAGAGGAAGGCAAGGTGATACTAAGTAATGATAGACTGGTCCAAACGTAGGAAGATGAGGGTAAATTTCAAGGTAACCACAAAGAAAATTAACAAACATACTCATCAAAATAAAGAAGAGAAAAATAAAGTCTCAGTAAAAACAAGATCTACAAAAACAAAAGGAATGGAAAAAAATCCACAAACAAAAGGAATTCAGCACAGGAGAGTAAGAGAAACAAAGAAATTGTCGGCACCACAAAAAAAAAAAAAAAAAGCATTACAAAATGACAGCAATAAACACACACATATCAATAATTACATTGAATGTAAACAGCCTAAATGCACCCATAAAGAGACAGAGAGTGACAGAATGGATTTAAAAAAAAAAAAAAAAAACAGGATCCATCAATATGTTGTCTACAAGAGACATAACTTAGAAACACAGACATAAATTTATTAAAAATCAAAGGATGGACAAAAATATATCAAGAAAACAGCCACCAAAACAGAGCATGAGTGGCAATACTAATCTCGGATAAAACAGACTTTAAAACAAAATCCACCATAAAAGACAAAGAAGGGCACTATATCATGATTAAAGGAATGATCCTTCATGAAGATATAACCATAATAAACATCTATCTACTCACCCAATGACAGGGCTCCAAAACACATAAAACAAACTTTAACAGCACTGAAAAGAGAAATTGACAGTTCCACTATAATAGTAGGAGACTTCAACACACCACTCTCGGTAAAGGATAGAACATCTAGAAAGAAATTCAACAAAGATACGAAGATCTAAAGGCCACAATCAGCCAACTTGAACTCATTGACATATATAAAACACTCCACCCAACAGCTGCAAAGTACACATTCTTTTCCAATGCACATGGAACGTTCTCCAGAACAGACCACGTCTTAGGCCACAGAGTAATCCTCAATAAGACCATACAAAGTATCTTCTCTGACCACAAGGGCATCAAGGTAGGAATTAACAACAAGAAGAGCAAGGAAAAAAATCAGTTACATAGAAACTGAATGACACCCTGCTTACAAACTACTGGGTAATAGAGGAAATCAAAGATGGAATCAAAAAAATCCTAGAATCAAATGAGAATGAAAACATATCATACCAAAACCTTTCGGACACAGCAAAGTCACGTGCTCAGAGGTCAATTTATAGCAATAGATGCACACATCAAAAAAGAAGAAAGGGACAAAATCTAAATATTAGCTACACAACTTGAACAAATAGAGAACAGAAAAAGAAGCCGACAGCCACCAGAAGAAAGGAAATGATAAAGATTAGAGCAGAAATAAATGAAATGGAGACTAGAAAAACAACAGAAAGAATCAACAAAACCAAAAGTTGGTTCTTTGAAAGGATCAACAAAATCGACAAACCACTAGCCAAACTGACAAAAGAAAAACAGGAGAGGACACAAATAACCCAAATAAGAAATGAAATGGGGGACATTACAACAGACCCAACTGAAATAAAAAGGATCATAACAGAGTATTATGAAAAACTATACTCCAACAAATTTGAAAATCTAGAGGAAATGGACAAATTTCTAGAAACACACTACCTACCCAAACTATCACAAATTGACGCTGAAAATCTGAACACACCTATAAAGAGAGAAGGGATTGAAAAGGTAAAACAAAACAAAAAAAAAACCCTCCCAACAATAAAAAACCCTGGCCCAGATGGCTTCACTGGAGAAGTCTACCAAACATTCAGAAAAGAGTTTACACCAGTACTGCAAAAACTATTTCAGAACATAGGAAAGGAAAGCATACTTCCAAATTCATTCTATGAAGCCAGCATAACCCTGATACCAAAACCAGGCAAAGACACCACAAAAAAAGAAAATTACAGATGAATATCTCTCATGAATATAGATGCAAAAATTCTCAACAAAATTCTAGCCAATAGAATTTAGCATCATATCAAAAAAATAATACACCACGACCAAGTAGGATTCATATCAGGTATGCAAGGATGGTTCAACATTAGAAAATCAATCAATGTAATCCACCACATAAATAAAAGAACCACATGATCATTTCAATCAATACAGAAAAGGCATTCAACAAAGTCCAACACCCATTCCTGATAAAAAACTCTCAGTAAAATAGGTATAGAAAGGAAATTCATCAACATAATAAAGGGCATCTGTTCAAAACAACAGCCAACATCATTCTTAATGGAGAAAGGCTGAAAACCTCCCCTTGAAAACAGAAACAAGATAAGGATGCCCTGCATCAGCACTCCTAGCTAGAGCAATAAGGCAAGAAGAACAAATAAAGGACATCCAAATTGGTAATGAAGAAGTAAAACTGTCCCTATTTGCCAATGATATGATACTATATATATAGAAAACCCAAAAGACTCCATGAGAAAACTACTGGAACTAATGGCAAGATACAGCAGAGTAACAGGATACAAGCTAAACATACAAAAATCCATTGGATTCCTATACAACAATAAACAGAATGACCAAAAGGAAATTAGGAAAACAATACCATTTATAATAGCCCCTAAAAAAATAAAGTACTTAAGAATAAATCTAACCAGGGATGTAAAAGACCTATACAAAGAAAACTACAAAACACTACTGCAAGAAACCGAAAGAGACCTATATATGTGGGAAAACATACCATGCTCAGGGATAGGCAGACTCAACATTGTAAAAATGACAATTCTACCCAAAGCAATATACAAATACAACGCAATCCCAACCCAAATACCAACAACATTCTTTAAAGAGATGGAAAAAAACAATCATCGACTTTATATGGAAAGGGAAGAGGCCCTGGATAAGTAAAGCATTATTGAAGAGGAAGAATAAAGTAGGAGGACTTGCAGTACCTGACCTCAAAACCTACTATACAGCTATAGTAGTCAAAACAGTCTGGTACTGGTACAACGACAGATACACTGACCAACAGAAGCGAATTGAGAACCCAGATGTAAATCCATGCACCTACTGTCACCTGATCTTCAACAAGGGCCCAAAGTCCATGAAATGGGGAAAAGACAGTCTTTTTAACAAATAGTGCTGGCAAAACTGGATGTCCATCTGTAAAAAAAAAAAATGAAACAGGACCTGTACCTCACACTATACATAAAAACTAATTCAAAATGGATCAAAGACCTAAATATAAAACCAAAAACTATAAAGATCATAGAAGAAAAAATAGGATCAACACTAGAGACCCTAAACACATGGCATTAACAGGATACAAACCGTAACTAACAACATACAAACTCCAGAAGATAAGCTAGACATCTGGGATCTTCTAAAAATTAAACACTTATGCTCATCAAAAGACTTCACCAAAAGAGTAAAAAGAGAACCTATAGACTGGGAAATAGTTTTCGGCTATTACAAATCCGACAAAGCTCTAATCTTTAAAATCTACAGGAAAATCCAACATCTCTACAACAAAAAGACAAATAATCCAATTAAAAAATGGGCAAAGGAAATGAACAGACACTTCACCAAAGAAGACATTCAAGTAGCTAAGAGACACATGAGGAAATGTTCACAGTCACTAGCTATTAGAGAAATGCAAATTCAAATTACAATGAGACACCATCTCACCCTGGCATTACTTGCATGGATCAAAAAAACTGAAAATAACAAATGTTGGAGAGGCTGCAGGGAGATTGGAACTCTTCTGGACTGCTGGTGTGAATTCAAAACGGTACAATCATTTTGGAAAACAATGTGGCACTTCCTTAGAAAGCTAGAAATAGAAATACCACATGAACCAGCAATCCCACTCCTAGGAATATATCCTAGAGAAATAAGAGCCGTCACACAAATAGACATAGATGCACACCCATGTTCATTGCAGCATTCATTGTTCACAATAGCAAAAAGATGGAAACAACCTAGATGCCCATCAACAGATGAATGGATAAACAAACTGTGGTACATACACACAGTGGAGTACTATGCAATGATAAAGAATAATGATGAATCTGTGAAGCATCTCACAACATGGATGACTCTGGAGGGCATTATACTGAGTGAAATAAGTCAATCACAAAAGGACAAATATTGTATGAGACCACTACTATAAAAACTCATGAAAATTTTACACACAAAAAGAAACAATCTTTGATGGTTACGAGGGAAGGGAGGAGTGGGGGGGCGGAAAAACACTAAATAGACAACAGACAAGTGGTAACTTTGGTGAAGGGTAAGACAGTACACAATACTGGGAAGCCAGCACAACTTGTTCAGGGTAAGGTCATGGAAGCTCCATGGACAAATCCAAACTCCCGGAGGGATCCAATTACTGGGCTGAGGACTGCAGGGACCATGGTCTCAGGGAACATCTAACTCAACTGGCATAACATAGTTAATAAAGGAAATGTTCTACATTCTACTTTGGTGAGTAGAATCTAGGGTCTTAAAAACCTGTGAGCGCAGCTCCCAAGGCCTCCACCAGACTGAGTCCAGTACAGCTAGATGGTGCCCAGCTACCACCACTGACTGCTCTGACCAGGACCACAACAGAGGGTTCTGGACAGAGCTGGAGAAGGATGTAGAGCATAATTCTAACTCACACAAAAAAGACCAGATTTACTGGCCTAAAGGAGACTGGAGAAACCCCAAGAGTATGGCCCCCACACACACTTTTAGCTCAGTGGTGAAGTTACCTCCGAGGTTCACTGTTCAGCCTGGGAGTGGACAGCCCCTTAAAACCAAATGAGACTAACGAGGCACAGGCGTCCAGTGACAAGGGCCAGAAAGCAGAAGGGGACAAGGAAGCTGGTGATAGGGAACCCAAGTTTGAGTAAGGATATTGTTGATGTGTTGTGAGATTGTTAACCATTGTCATAGGGCAACATTTGTAGTAATTGTTAAATGAGAAACTATTTTGTTCTGTAAGCCTTCATCTTAAGTGAGAATAACAGCACAATTGGAAGAGCGTAGTCAATGTCACTGAACTGTGCATGTAGACATTTTTGCAATGGTGTATCTTTGGCTATGTGTATTTTCACCAAAAAAAAGTTTGAGAAGTTAGAGGGTTGACATGTTGTGGGGTTGTTAACCAATGTCATAAAACAATATGTGTACTACTGTTTCATGAGAAACTATTTGTTCTGTAAGCCTTCACCTGAAGTACAATAAAAAAACAAGTAAATAAAAAGAAAAAAAAAACTGTGAGCGGCCATCTAAGATGCTCCGCTGGTCTCACCCAGTCGGGAGCAAGGGAAAACGAAGAAAACTAAAAACACAAGGGAAAGATTAGTCCAAAGGACTAATGGACCACAACTATCGCGGCCTCCACCAGACTGAGTCCAGTACAACTAGATGGTGCCTGGTTACCACCACTGACTGCTCTGACAGGGATCACAGTAGAGGATTCCAGACAGAGCTGGAGAAAAATGTAGAACAAAATTCTAACTCAAAAAAAGACCAGACTTAATGGCCTGACAAGAGACTGGAGAAACCTTGAAAATACGGCCCCCAGACACTCTTTTAGCCCAGTAATGAAGTCACTCTGGAGGTTCACCTTTTAGCCAAAGACTGGACAGACCCATAGGACAGAACAAGACTAAAAGGGCACACCAGCCCAGGGGTAAGGACTAGAGGGCAGGAGGGGACAGGAAAGCTGGTAATAGGGAACCCAAGGTCAAGAAGGGAGAGTACTGACATGTAATGGGGTTGTTAACCAATGTCATAAAACAATATATGTACTAACTGTTTAATGGGAAGCTAGTTTGTTCTGTAAACTTTCATCTAAAGTAGAATAAAAAAAAGAAGAAAGAAGGGGAGGCCTAGGGGGCCAGAGGAGGGGGCGCCTAGGAGTTGACAGGGGCTGCTTGTATTCCAAAGAAATCAGATGGCAACAGCCATTGGGGGACAGTCTCTCTGGGGAGGGAGAGGAGGCATAATTTCCCTACAGAATCTTACATGGCATGCCAGTGGTTGGGGACATGGCTGTTTTGTTGACTTGCCATAGATGTGCTTGTTCATTCATTAACAGGGACCAGGAGGTGTCCTGGCTATTGGGTGATAAGGACTCCTGGCTCCCAGAATGGCTGTGACCTGGAATGACCTCCATCCCAGCCTTCATGATGTTGGCTGTATTTCTCTTCTAGTCTTTACATGACGCCTGACCGTCTGGCTGCTCCTGGGTCCCCGTGAGGTTTCTGCTTTCATGTTGCCTCCTTCGTCCACAAACTCCATTACGTGAAACAGCCTGAGTGAGCCTCTGGGAAGAAGGGGGCAGAGAGAATGACAGCTGAACTTGGGGGTAAGGGTGGGGAGCTTGATCCCTGTCCCAGATTCTGTCCTGGTTGTAAATGTCCTTACCCCTGGTCCTGCAGCTCTGGCTCAGGCCCCCTTCCCCAAATAGGCAACCATCCCTGGCCTCCCCAACCTGCCTCCCCCACCCCCACCCCAGGCCCATCCGCCCTGGAGGCCTGGATGGCAACCATATGTTTAAGATACTTGATTGCGGCTGTTGTGAGCCAGAAGGGCTGTTTGGGAAAGGGTACTCAGTCAAAGCTGTGTTTATATACGCAAGGGCCGGCGTCTTTTTATTATGCATAATTATACGCTTCTTAATGTAAGGCATCCCAAGCAATTTTTCCTTCCTTGGTGAAGTTGCAGCGCGGGGTGGGGGGTTGGGGGGCAGGGTTTGCAGTGGGCCGGTGGCCTGGGGATGGCTGCTTTTGTCTCCCCGACTCCATGAGCTCTGAGCCTGGGGCACGGGGGTCCGTCTGATAGATGAGTGTATGTTTCTAACTGGGAAGAGCTTATTCTTCCAAGGGGAGTTGGGAGGTGAGGCACAGCAGTGCCGGCGAGGAAGTGTTGCAGATCACGATGTTAAGCCACGTCTCTCTCCCTGTTTGTCTCTGAGTGGCAGCATCAGAGTTGCACCCTTACCCTCATCCTGGAAAAAAAAAAATTAGATCCATCCTGCAGAGCATTTTCAAGAGTCTACACCTGAGATTCTCGTCCTCTGTCTACATTGGATAAACTTGACTCCTAAGCCTGACATACTAGTAATCTGTTAGGTCTCTATCATTAGAGTTCAGGTTAAGCTTTTAATAGTAATAAAACCAAAACCAAATCAGTTGAGTAGTGGGCTTTGCCCAGCCCGCCTCGTGGAACATGCCCTGTGCTCCTGAGCTGATGTCAGCTCCCCGGGCAGACTCAGAGTCTGTGCACAGTGGCTATTAGGAATGGAATTGTGTCCCCCAAAAAGACACGTACCTGTGCCCCTATACCTGTGAGCATGACTTGTTTGGAAACAGGGTCTTTGAAGATGTTATCCGTCAAGTTAACATGAGGTCATACCAGAGTAGGTGGGTGCTGATCCTGTATAGCGATGTCCTTATGAAAGAGAAGAGAGACATAGAGAAACACACAAGGGAGGACAGCCACGGGATCATGGGATGCTACTGAAGCTGCAAGGCAAGGAGCACCTGGGAAGACAGGAGAGGACCTTCCCCGACAGCGGTCAGAGAGCCTGGCCCTGCCGACACCTTGCACTCAGACGACCAGCCTCCAGAACCGGGAGACAAGAAATTTTGTTCTTATAAGCTACCCAGTGTGTGGTGTTTTGTTATGGCAGCCTGGAAACCAATACAGTGTCCCCACCCCTGCAGACCCCTGGTGGCCCCACGTTGCACCACCTGGGGGGCTGTTCTACTCAGAGGCGGGCTCTGCTTCCAGCCTTCCCCACCACCACCCCACCTCCCCAAACAACCCACCTTCCTGGTGCGCCGGTACTGGAGACAGATCTGGATGGAGAAGCAGGGCTGAGGAGCGGTCTCCTGCTCTGTCCTCGGCAGCAGGCCAGTCCTGGCAGGCCGTGTGGCCCGGCTAGCTGTGCACTCTGTCCACTAGAGGGTGGGGATGAGGACCAAATGGACCCTAGTGGGGAGAGTGCTTGGTCTTCTTGTCCTACACCAGGTTAGAGTCCTCTTTCTCTGAATCCCAGACAAGCTATAGGTGTTGGGCTTAGTTGGGGTTTCCCTGAGAGCAGAGTCGGAGATGAGGACTTGAGTGGAGGTAGTTTATTTGGAGGGTGGCCCTAGGAAGCAGGAGTGAGGGGGAGGGAGGTGAGACAAGGAAGCTAGAAAAGTCAATGAAGGTTGAGTTGAGTACATGAGCACTGTGAGCAACTGGGCTTGAGCGACTGATACTGAAGGCTTGAGCTACATGTTGTTCAGCCAGGGCAGTGGTGGTTCAGTGTAGAATACTCACTTTCCATGCAGCAGACCGGGGTTCAATTCCCAGCCAGTGCACCTCATGCCCAGTCACCACCTATCTGTCGCTGGAGGCTTATGTGTTGCTATGATGCTGAACAGGTTTCAGCAGAGCTTCCAGACTAAGACAGACTAGGAAGAAAGGCCTGGCGATCTACCTCCAAAAATCAGCCGGTGAAAACCCTATGGATCACAATGGTCTGAGGTGCAACCAATCATGGGGATGGCTCAGGACCAGGCAGAGTTTTGTCCCATTGTGCGTGGGGTCACCATGAGTCGGGGGCTGACTTCACAGCAGCTAACAATAACACTGTGCAGCCATAAAGAGAGTGCGCAGGTAAGGGAGAAAGAGGATAGCCACAAAGTTTCCAGCTTGCGTGTCTGACTGGCTGAATGTTTAGGGATATGACAGGGGACTCCACGTTAGAAATGCCTGGGGAGCAAGGGTGGGTAGTGAGAAAGAGGGTTTTAATGGAGACAGTCTTGATATGTGGTTGTCACAGGAGACCAGATGGGACTGTCCGGTGTGAGTCCCACTGAGCAGGCAGGGCCTTGGCAGATGCCAAAGGAGAAAATGGGCAAAGACCGAACTGCTCCTCTCAAACCCCTCCAATCTGACCAACCCCATCCCCAGCACTGGAGAGGTGGCAGGTGGGCGGCACTGAACGAGGGGTCTGGCAGAGAAGGGAGGGAGCCCCTTGCGATTCCTCCATCTCTTTTCAGCCCCACATCACACGGAGACAGTTTTCATGCAACCAGTAGCCAGAGGGGGATTGAAGATGCTAATTTCATTTCATTAGATCCCAGCAGCCTTCGATTACAGCAGGCAGGAGGGAGGAAACAGAGCTGATGTGTCTTAAAAAAGCTGCAGTTTTGCGCTGTTTTTAATTTAATGCTGCCAGTAAGGGATGCCGCCTTGGAGGAGCTAATGATCCTTGTGAATTATTTTGGTTGATTTATACATCCCTCCAACTTAAAATAACGAGGGAGGAAGGAGAGCCAGGTCCCCCTATGAGCTGTGAACCTGCAGCTAGAAGACAGCTCCGCTGAGACTCAAGGGAGTTTTCTTTGAATCGCACTTCCTTGGGGGCGGGCCCACAGGTCTCCCACCTCAAGGTTATGGTGAAAGCCATGTGAAATTGCACAATACAGATAAGTAAGTAAACAAAATTAAGCCTGTGCATATCTTGCTTACTGGTTAATCTTGCCCCTGATGAGACCTCCCAGGGCTGCGAGGAACAAATGTACAAATGAACCCACGTTTGTCTAATTCCAGAGTCAGTGTCCCCTCCCCTTAACTCCGAAGGTCAGTGGGTCCCTTTGATCAATAAGGCCACGGCCAAGGATGGGGACAGAACATGAAACCCTCCCTTCAGACTCCCAGCATCTGACTAGCAGCTGGCTTCAACACGTGCTTGTCTGCCGAGAAAACAGAGTTTGGTGATCTGAACAAGTATCCAAAAGGAGCTCATTTATCTTGATTCGCTGCTGTGCTCCACCAGGGAAGTGTCCCCTGTCTCCCGGTGCCCCCTTCCCTTCTTCCAGCCTTTGCAATAAAATCAGAGGCAGCCAGCAAGAGTATTAAGCCCCTTCCAAATGTCCTTTCCTCATCCGTCATGTCAGGGACAGATCTCGCTGCTGACGCCAGAGAAAGAAAGCCTCTCCGCTGGGAGAGGAGCTGGCAGGAGCAGTTCAGAGATGAGGGGGCCCAGCCTCTCTCAACCCGCAAGCGGACAGGCCACAGAGTTAGTGATTCCACCCAGCGGGGCAACTTTGAGCCAGGCTGGGCTGAGAGGGTCAGAAAAACTGAGTTAAGAGATGGAGGCCTGGGGAAGCCTGTGGCTTTCCCATCAAAGAGAAGCAATCAGTGGATATGCAAAATCTTGCCGATTCCCAACCCCGCCGATCATCTGAGGTCCTGGAACCAGAAGGAGCAAGGACTGCAGGCTATGGAGGCCGAGATCCTGGGTTCAGATCCCAGCTCTGTACTGGGTGGCCTCAGGCAAGTTATTGAACTTCCATCAAACTCCGTTCCCTTGTTGTAAAGTGGAACCAGCAGGAAATGGATGGTGCTCTCAAAAGGGGTGGCCAGGACAGCTTAACAAAGGACCAGCTACAGAATTTGCAGGGCCCAGTGTCAAATGACCCTGTTCCACCGCTATCCATTCATAAGGTTTTCACTGGTCTATTTTTTCAGAAGTAGACTGCCAAGTCCTTCTTCCTAGTCTGTCTTAGTCTGGAAGCTCCACTGAAACCTGTCCACCAAGGGTGACCCTGCTGGCATTTGAAACCCCAGTGGCAAAGCTTCCAGTATCACAGTAACACCCAAGCCACCACAGCACGACAAACTGACAGACAAACTGTACGAAGAAGAAGAGGGCATCAGGATTGGAGGAAGACGCATTAACAACCTGCGTTATGCAGATGACACAACCTTGCTTGCTGAAAGTGAAGAGGACTTGACGCACTTACTGCTCAAGATCAAAGACCACAGCCTTCAGTATGGATTACACCTCAACATAAAGAAAACAAAAATCCTCACGACTGGACCAATAAGCAACATCATGATACACGGAAAAAAGATTGAAGTTGTCAAGGATTTCATTTTACATGGATCCAAAGTCACGTCCGTGGAAGTAGCAGTCAAGAAATCAGACGACACATTGCATTGGGCAAATCTGCTGCAAAAAACTTCTTTAAAGTGTTAAAAAGCAAAGATGTCACCTTAAAGCCTGGTGTGCCTGACCCAAGCCATGCTGTTTTCAATCACCTTATATGCATGTGAAAGCTAGACAATGAATAGGGAAGACCGAAGAAGAATTCATGCCTTTGAATTATGGTGCTGGCGAAGAATATTGACTATACCATGGACTGCCAGAAGAACGCACAAATCTGTCTTGGAAGAAGTACAACTAGAATGCTCATTAGAAGCAAGGATGACAAGATTTCGTCTCACATACTTTGGACATGTTATCAGAAGGGACTAGTCACTGGAGAATGACATCATGCTTGGTAAAGTAGAGGGTCAGACAAAAACAGGAAGACCCTCCATGAGATGGGTTGACACAGTGGCTGCAACAATGGGCTCCAGCATAACAACGATTGTGAGGATGGTGCAGGACCGGGCAGTGTTTCCTTCCGTTGTACGCTGTGAGTTGGAACCGAGTTGATGGCACCTAACAACAAAAACAGTGTAAAATGAAAATATGGTGCCCCTAGTTCAAAACTTACTAAGAATTTCAAGATGGCGACAGCAGAGCATTAAACCAGGCAAGGGGCCTTCTAAGCATGCACAGCGCCCTGTGTGACCATGCAGATCACATGCCCATGAAGTGGGCCCTGGAAGGGACCTTTTACCAAGATAATCAGCAACACTCCAAAACTGGGTCCAGCTGCGGCTGACCCACTGTCCTCTCGGCTTATTCAGACAAGCTCTGACCAACTCCAGGCCCACCCTATGCTCCGTGCTGAGCTCTGTCCAGTCAGCTCTGACTCATGATGACCTGGTGTGTGTCAGAGTAGAAATGTGCTTCATAAGGTTTTCAACAGTTGATATTTTGGGAGTAGATTGCCAGGCCTTTCTTCCGAGGCACCTCTGGGTGGACTCAAACCTCCAACCTTTTGGTTAGCAGCCGAGCTCATTACCTGTTTACACCACCCAGACAAAGGCAGAGCTAAAGGAAACCGCAGTGGTGGTGAAGCTCCTGGGGCTACAGCCAGGGTGAGTGGCCTGGAGAAAGCTATAGCGATTGCCTCGTTATAGGACTAAGTTTCCAAACAGGAACAGAGCCTTTGGTGGAGGACCTGAGGTTGGAGGTTCAAGTCCACCCAGAGGTGCCTCAGAAGAAAGGCCTGGTGATCCACTTCCAAAAAATCAACCACTGAAAACCCTATGGAACACAGTTCTACTTGGACACATGTGAGGTCACCATGATCGTCTCTCAGGCTATCATGAGGATTTCACACAGTGACTTTGTGGGTATGAAAGCATGGAGCACAGAGGAGGTCTTGATAATGATTTCCCTTCTACCTGGGGCATCTATAACTTTTCACCCTGTGTTGGCCTGGATGCTGTGTCTGACATCCCCTGCTTGACTGCGCGAGTCCAGAGGGTAAGGGCCAATTGGGAAGCATCTTTACATTTCCTGTGGCAACCCCGGCCTGAGACCCAGCAAATGCTTGTTCACGTGGGCCACTGAATGGATCTGGTCTACAGTGGAACGGAACAGCTCAAGCTCTGCTTACAGTAAACCCAGGGGCTGCCACTGAAACCTTCCCGCCTTAGTGAGTGAGACAGGGAGGGAGGGAGGGCCAGAGCAAGCCAGTCTTCCCCAGGCTCTGGGCCACTCTCAGCCAGGCTGAGGCCAAAACCCCTCAGGACACACCAGCCTGCTGAAAGGAGGGGAAGAAAGGCTAAGGGTCAGAGAAGGAGAATTAAAGGCCCGGAGCTGAAGAGGAGGAGGGTGGGGGTGGATGGAAGGCCAGGGGGTCCTGGAGCCAGACTCCAGCCAACAGGGAGTCCTCCACACTCTCCCCCTCCTGTGATCCCTTAGGAAAAGCCGCTGCAAGGGGAGAGACACTCTCACCTCTCGGTGACCATGCGGTCACATCACCAACACATTTGCAAAGCGCCATTCTGCCTGGGAGAACCATCCCCGTGTGCAGAAGGCTTCCCGGGCCTCCCAGTGGTGCCAGCAGTCATGGGACCTACTCTCAGAGCCCTTCAAGGGAGAAGCAGACCCGGCCTAGGTCACAGCTACAGGCCAAGGACAGAGATCCCCGATCAGAGCCAGGCTGCACCCCACTCAGCACACTCCAAAACTGGGTCCAGCTGGAGCTGCCCCACTGTCCTCTCTGCTTGTCCTCTCAGGGCTGAGCAACTCCAGGCGGCCCGTGCTCTGTGCTAAGTCCTGCCTGGGCTGTTGCCTGGCCCAGGGGCACTTTCCTTCTCCAGCTAGCTGAATTGTGAGTCTCAGTTACCTGGTGCTGCCCACAGTTCTGGACTCAGCAGACGTCCACGCCGCCCTGGGGGGAGGTTCCTTCTGGGGGGTTGTGAGCCCATTGGAGGTAGGGCACATGGTCTGGGAGGCCCCTGCATTCTCCAGCACCCCTGGCCATGTGCTGGACACTTGCAAGGGACGGCATGAGTGTGGTGATCGGTGGAGGCACTGGTCTTGATAAGATAGCTTTCCCTTTCTAAAGACTCAAGGAATTTAAAGCTCTAATCCCCAGAGAAGGGGATTCAGGATCTGGCCAGAGCGTTTCTGAGTCTTTTCCAAGAGGGCTTAATTAGAGATGGGCCGGCAGGTCTTCCTTTTGGTATCGTTATGTCTCCAGCCCAAAGGAAGGGTTAGAGCAGGACTTTCCAGCCTCAGCACTACTCACATTTTGGGGTCAGATCATTCTTTGAGGGGGCAGGGAGTTGTCCTGTGCATGCAGGCTTTTAGCAGCATCCATGGCCTCTACCCACTCCCAGGCTGTAGCAACCATAAACGTCTCCAGGCATGGCCAGAGGTCCCCTTGAGGGCAAAACTGTCCCCGGCCGAGAACCCTGGTTGCAGTGAATCCAAAGTGTCCTATGCAGCATTTTCTCAGTTCAGCGTCTGGTTGGTATTTTCTTCTCCAGCTCAGTTATAACTCCTGGTCCTTTTCATCTTCTGGACACAGGAACCTATACTTGACCACAGGGCCCCCTTCACTGATTACTGGAAAACTTAGCGCCAAGCCTGTTGCCATGTTTAGCCCACTGTTGTGATGTGGAGTGCTATTGAGTTGATTCCGATCCGTAGCAACCCAGATGACAGAACAAAACTGCTCCATAGGGTTTTCTGGGCTATAATCTTTACAGGAGCAGATCCACAGGTCTTTCCACCATGGAGCTGCTGGGTGGGCTCAAACTGCCAACCTTTCGGTTAATAGCCAAGCGCTTACCCTTTTAGCCACCAGGGAACCTTCTGTCTAACCCAGTAAAAAAAAAAAAAAAAAACCTATTGCTATCGAGTGGATTCCGATTCATAGTGAACACACAGGACAGTAGAACTACCCCCTAGAGTTTCCCAGGGGCACCTGGTGGATTCAAACTGCCGACCTTTCGGTTGGCAGCTGTAGCTCTCAACCACTACACCACAAGGGTTTCCTCTAGCCCCCTAGGACATGCCTGTTTAGTCTTACTTCTGCTCCACTTCACAGTCTTTCTTCTGTCACCCAAACTTTTAATTTACGTTGGTCTTCTACTAGTTTACGCATTCTTTTTGTCGGCTTTAAATCTTTTCTAGGAGAAGGGAGGGCACGAAGAGCTAAATAAAGAACCGCTGTCCAGGTGCATATTCATAAGGATGACATCACAGAGGAACATACACTGGCAAGAAGGGAAATGGGACAAACCAATAAGTAAGGGCGTTGACAACGATGCAGAACTAGGCATGGACTGCTACTCCCAGGGCAGTGTGAGTGGGAGAGTTCAGTGGGGGTCATCCAAGATGACCTTCTCTAGGGACAAAGTTTGGAGCATCATTCAAGAGGAAGAGGGATAATTAAACCATTCCAGCTAGTGTTATGGATTACATTGTCCCCCCTCCCCTCTCCCCCCCCCCCCCCCCCGCCTAGTATGTGTTGAAATCCTAATCCCTATACCTGTGGAAGAAACCCTGGTGGCGTAGTGGTTAAGTGCTACAGCTGCTGACCAAAAGGTCGGCAGTCTGAATCCATCAGGTGCCCCTTGGAAACTCCACGGGTCAGTTCTACTCTGCACTATAGGGTCAGTATGAGTTGGAATCAACTTGACGGCAATGAGTTTGGTTTTGGTTTATACCTGTGGAGGAGCCCTGGTGGTGCAGTGTTTAAAGCTCTCTATTGTTACTCGAAAAGTTAGCAGTCTGAACTCAACAACCCGCTGTGGGAGAAAGATGTGGCAGTCGGCTTCCGTAAAGATTACAGCCTTGGAAACCCTATGGGGCGGTTCTACTCTGTCCTATAGGGTTGCTATGAGTTGGAATCGACTCAGTGGCAATGGGTTTTTATACCTGTGAATGTAATCCTGTTTGGAACTAGAGTTTTTTGTATTAAGTTAATTAGATCCTACCCGAGTAGGGTGGGTTCTAAATCTAATCACCTCCCTCTAAGTTATCAAAAAAAAGCTGAGTAGACACAGACACACACACACACACACACACACGGGAGAAGACAGATGACATGTGAGGACCCAGCTACAAGCAAAAGAACACCAAGGATTGCTGGCAGACGTCAGAAACTAGGAGAGAGGTTCATAGAAGCAATCGACATGGCTGAGATCCTGATTTGAACTTTTAGCCTCTAGAACTGTGAGAAAATAAATTTCTGTTCTTTAAAGTCACCCACTTGTGGTATTTCTGTTACAGCAGCACTAGCTAACTAAGACAGCTAAGGAAGGGCATTGGGCTGGGACTGTGTGCCCAAAGAAGAACTAGAAGGCAGTGTAGACCCAGGGTGTAGACTAAGTATAAGAAGGGAGAAGTGCCCAACACCAATCCCAGGCCCTCTCTTCTTTCTCCCTGGGCTCTCATCTCTGCCATCCAAGTTTTTATTGTTGTGTCTAACCCCAACCAAAGTCTCCCCTCTGAGTCTCCACTTCTATGTCCAACATCACCTTCTGGTTGAGTTTCAAAAGCCCCTCATCCTCTACATGTTCATATCCAGCCTCATGCTTCTCCACACCCACCCACCACCACCAACCTGACCTTCTGCTCTCCCCAGCTCAGCAAGTGCCCCGCCTCCATCCAGGACCATCAGTCATAGACTGGAGACACTGACCTCCTCCCTCCTCCTTCCACATCCTAAATGTCAGTGAGTCCTGGTGGCTCTGCTTCCTAAATACCATACAAGCTGGTCCACTGCTCTCCATCCTTCTGCTATCCCCCACCCTCATCTCTCAAATGGACCATCACAATAGCCTCCTAATGCTTCTCCCACTGCTTGCCTTTCCTGCCTCTGATCTATTCTCCACAGAGCAACAGCAAGCTACTCAAAACACAAATCAAATCATGTGGCCTCTGTGCCTAAAACTTTCTTCTGGTTTCCTAGTGCTCTTTGGACAAAGATGGATGTCCTGCAATGGCCTATAATGGGCCCTGTGTTGTCTAGCGCCAGCAACCACCTACTCCATCTCTCTCCTCTCCCACCCTTCCACCCCCACCCTGCTCTCTGTGTTTCAGCCACACCACTTCTTTTAGTTCCTCAAACTCTCCATGCTCCCTCCCACCACGGGACCTTTGCACATGCTGTCCCCTCAGCCTGGAATGCTCTCCCACTCACCTTCACCCTCCATCACACACTTTTAAGCCTTCTCTGACCTCCCTGACCAAGCCAATCCCCCACTCTACTCACCCCCACTGCTACTAAGTGGTAGCTCTCTCCCTAATCTCCCTTTAATGTTACATTCATTTGTTTGATTTTTTGATGAATGTCTTCCTTCCACACTAGACTTTAAGGTCTTGAAGACTGTAACTTGTGTTTGGTACCATTATAACCCAAGAAGCTAGTCCAGTGCCTGGCACATAGTAAGTGCCCAATAAATCATTGTTGAATGGACAACAAAAATAGTGAGGGTACTGCAGGGAGGCAAAAAAGTTAATGGTTACTCGAAAAATTGGGCAGCATTTCATGGAGTAGATGGGATTTGAACTGACCGTGAAGGATGAATAGAATTTGTATTGATGGAGACGTTTGGAAGGACTTTGCAGGTGGTGTGGAGAACAGCACGAATGAAGAGGTAGGTACGTGTGTGTGTGTGTGTGCGTGTGTGTGTGTGTGTGTGTATGGTTTGAGATGTGTTCCCCAAAAATATACGTTGTAAATCCTAACCCCTATACCTGTGGTTATAACCCCATTTGAGAATGGGTTTTCTTTGTTATGTTAATGGGACAGTATTAGTGTAGGATGTCTTTTGAGATATAAAAGAGATTAAACAAGCAAGCAAGAGAGCAGGGATGGGGGAAGAGATGCCAAGCCACATGAAGATCACGCAGGAGCAGAAGCTCAAAGAGCTGACAGAGAAAGCCTTCTGCTAGAGCTGGTGCCCTGACTTCAGACTTAACAGCCTCCTAAACTGTGAGTCAATAAATTTCAGTTCGTTAAAGCCAGCCACTTGTAATATTTCTGTTATAGCAGCACGGGGAAACTAAGACCGTGTGTGTGCTCGCGCCTGCGCGCCTGCATGTGTATGTGTGTGGGAAGGAACGGGAAGGGGAGGGGCCAGGCTAGTGGAGGTGGCAGACAGGTTGAGAAAATGTGGGACACCAGGTCAACCAGCAGGAAGCTTACAAAGGGTCTTGAAGCCAAACCAAGGAGCTAGTATGTGAAGAATGAGAGGTTTCAGAGCAGAGTGGTGATCCCAGGCAGGCACTCAGAAGAAAGAAAGGAGACAGAGTCTTGCAGAGAAGGGAGTGGGACATAGGGCGGGGGTCTCTGGCAACTGGGAGGCCAATTAGAAGGCTGGTCAGTGCCCAGGTATGAGCTGATGAGGACATCGGTGGAGACGGTAGTGGGGATGGCAGGTGGCTAAGGAGACACTATGAGGAAAACCAGCCACCAGCCTGGAGACTGGCCGGTTGCAGAGAAGCACCACAAAGGAAGGGTCCTCCTGCACCCCGGAGCATAGAAGGGGTCCATCAGAAGGAGGACATGGGTGCAAAAGGTGCCATTTCTCAGACTCTGTCCCCACATGACTCCACACTCCACTCTGTGCCCCCTTTTGTTGGAGCTGATTGATACTAGCCATTTGGGCTGGTGCAAGGGACAGAGGACAAGGTTAGGTCTCTGCACAAACACACTGGAAACCCAGTTGAGCAGTGACTTATTGCTTATTAATAAGTATGTAAATGTTAGGAGGGTCATGTCGATCTCAATATGTGAACCATCCATCATGAGGGCAAGGAACGGGGTGTCATAAATATCAGATAATAAGCCTGCTGCCCAAGTCTTATCAATATAGGTGGGCTAAGGCTGGGACAGGGCCCAAGGCAATTTTACTAATGAGAGCAACTCCCAGCAGCCCTCCACTCAGTGTGGTGGGTTATTGGGGTGAGGGATGAGACAAAAAAGGAGATGTATGTGTGCATGGATCCTAGAGAGAAAACCACCTCTTTCTGCTTCTCCATGGGGCAGGCAAAACAGTCATCAGGAATCCTGAAATCTCTTACTCAGGGATCTACCAGCCTGGAAATGTGCGGAGAGCCCCTTGCCCGTTTCTCCGAAGGCAACATAGCTTAGAAGTTAAGCACCTGGGCTTGGAGTGAGGCAGCCCTGGGGTCAAATCTTGCCCCTACCATTTACTAGCTTTGCAAACCTCACAAGTTTACTCTGAGCATCAGTCTACCCATCTGTAAAATGGGAATACAGTATTGAAGATTGTGGAGATTAAATGGGACAATGTCTATAAAGTGCCTGGCACATAATTGATATCTATGGTGGTTATTATTACTATGGCAGAGTGACCAGGGCTCTCCCTCCATCAGACTCCTCACACTTAGAGACATGATACAGAACATCTCTGTCATTCATTGCATTGTATCCCCCAAAAATATGTATTGAAGTCCAGACCCTTGTACCTGTGAATGTGGTCCTGTTTGGAAATAGGGATTTTTCCTTTGTTATGTTAATGAGGTCATACCAGAGTAGAGTGGGTCCCAAACCTAATCACTTCTGAGTTATACAAAGAGTAGCATAGACACAGAGACACACACAGAGGGGAGACAGATACCAAGGAACTGCTGGGCTACTGACGAGAAAGGCCCTCCCCCTATAGCCATGCCCTGAATTCAGACTTCTAGCCTCCTGACCTGTGAGAGAATAAATTCCCACCCTTTAAAGCCCCCACTTGTGGTATTTCTGTTACGGCAGCAGTAGGAAACTCAGTCTCCAGTCCAGTGTCCCACCTACACTCTCCAGGAAATGCTGTGCGAAGACACACTTTTAGCTCAAGAGTTTTCCAGCCTGGTCCAGCTGAGGATGGAGTCGCACCAGACTCAACTCCTAAGCCTTGGCCTCTGCCTTGACCTCTACTCTTCACTCCCTGTTCCAACTTTGTCCACCCCGGGAGAGGAAGAACGGGAGGGAGGGGCTTTAGGAGAAGCCGAGGATGGGGGCTAATGAGAACATTCATGTTTGACAGTAAATATGTTTATACTGTTTGAAAGGAGCCCTGGTGGCCCAACGGTTGGGCACTCAGCTGCTAACCCAAAGGTTGGCATTTCAAATCCACCCAGAGGCTCCCTGTAAAGATTAAAAACACTAAACCCACTGCAGTCGAGTTGATTCCAACTCATAGCAACCCTATAGGACAGAGTAGAGCTGCCCCTTAAGGTTTCCAAGGCTGTAAATCTTTATAGAAGTCGACTGCCACATCTTTCTCCCACGGAGTGGGTGGTGGGTTCAAGCACTTTAACCACTGTGTCCCCAGGGTTCTTCTATAAAGATTACAGCCTAGGAAATCCTATGGGGTAGTTCTACTGTGTCACATGAGGTAGGTATAAGTGAAAAGCTGACTTGACGCCACCTAACAACATACTTTTCCAATGTCTTGCACTGGGCATGAATTACTTTGGTGTAAAGGAAGGAAGGAGGGAGGGAGGGAAGAAGGGAAAGAGAGGGAGGGAAGGAAGGAAGAGAGGGAGAGGGAGGGAGGGAAGGAAGGAGAGCCCCGAAGAGAGGGAGAGAGGGCAGGAAGAGGAAGGGAAGAAAGAGGGAGGAAGGAAAAGGGAGAGGAAGGTAGCGGGAGCGAGGGGGTGCAGAGGAGGCTGGGAGACAGGAAATACTCCTACGGTTCCAGCTCCCAAGGCCTACCTTCTTGAACCAAGTCAGCCAGAGGAAGGAGAGGGGGCTCCGATCCCCTCCAACGCCTCCTCCATCTTCCCCTCTCAGCCACCACCCCTATATGCTCCCTTCAGCTGCAACACCCCCCAGCGCTGCCCCAGCCTCCCCCTACAACCCATGCATACTCTAATTAAAAGTCACTTCCCTGTCACCAGCTGTGTCTCTGCCCTGCCCAGACTTTCACACTTGTCCTCTCTGTTCAACTCCCCTTGCTCCCAGCCATTCCCTGCGGCTGTGCCGAGAGGGCGGGGGGCCAGGTGAGGGACCTGTGTGCACCCCCCCCCCCAGGTCTGTGTCCCATTAGCATTCAGCATCTTCTCGGTAATGGGACCCTCTTGCCGGTTTGGTTTTATTATTATGCCAACACGCTTGCTTGATTCTCTGCTGTCTTTCTTCTGCACTGTTGATTTACTCTGTTAGGGTTTTAATTATACAATTCAGCACTCCTTAAAACATGAAAAACTGCTCAACTTTTCAAGCAATTAAAAGGCAGTGGAGTATATCAGCAGATCCGAGACGAGATAAGTAAATCAAGCATTCAAAAAACTCATTTGGTGAAACTGTAGCTACCCACCCAAAATGAGCAAGGATTCGCGGGCTGTCCGGACAAGAACTTCAGAGAGAAGGCCTCCTTTCTCTCACTTTCCTGGAAACTCCTCACGCCTCCCTCTCGCTCTCCTTCTGCTGAACTTGCTGTTTTGCTGATCTCAGCCCACCCCAGGGACCCCAAGGGGAGAGGAACCAGACCTGGGGTGACAAAAGGCTTGGATTTTACCCTGACTGCCAAGGAGCTTGTAAACTTGGATGTGCGTTCCCCTCTCTGGGCCTCAGTTTCCCATCAGCAAATGGGACGGCATCATTGGTTCTCAACTTGGCCTCCGGGGAACCCCCAGGGTCCTCACAGCTTCTGCAGGCTGCCTGGTGTGGGAGCAGGTCCAGATCAGTAACCCTGGCTCAGGCTTCCACCCCGGGCGGCTCTGTTCTGCTCTCTTTAAGCTATTGGGCTTCTCAGTTAGATTTCATTTGCTTCAAAGATTCTGCAGATTATTTTCTGGAATGAGTGGACGGAGATGATCGATCGTAAAGGCCTCTGGGCTGGAAGGAACCAGCTGAGGGGCTTGGGCTTTCTCTGCGGTAAACTATGCCCACCAGCCAGGGGGAAGGGGGCCTGCTTCTCTGAGTCCAGAATAGGACAGAACTGGCCCTGCATGCCCCGGGACTCGCTTCCTGGCCAAGCCTCAGCCTGTTCCCTTCCCCCAGGCACACCTGACACCGCACAAACCACTCCAGCATCCATGGGTCCTTAGAGCTAGTGACTTTCCATTGTACTCTGAAAGTGAGGGTGGGGCCAAGAGGGGAGGGGGATGGGAGACTCCCAGCCTACTCATTCATCACACTGGAAACCCTAAAGAACAGAGGTACCACCTGGTGCCTGCTCAATGGCTGAGCTGTCTGGGAGAAGGATATTGACGGGGCGGAGGCCAAGCACTGGGAGGGGGCGGGGGCGACAGCTGTCCAGGGCCCATGGTGAAGGAGATGGAGAGGCTGGGAGGCTGCCAAGCAGTAGCATCTGGTTCAGGGCAGAGCCTCTCTGGGTGGACATGCTCCCCCATCCTTCATCCCCGGCTGACAGGATTATAAATGCCTTGTGGCAGGGCCTGGAATCTCAACCATGTTGGTCTCGGCAGGAAGAGGGGAGGCCAGTGACCTGAGAGTGTGGCCGGCGTCCAGGGCTCACTCGGGTTTCATTCGGGAGACCAGGCCCACCCCACCCCCAGAAATGCAGGGGTCTAGTCCTCTCCCCAGTCTTCCCTGCTGGGAGAAGAGATCCAGGACATCCTGATTTCCCCTTCTTCAGTGAAACAGAGCTTGTTATGGATTGAACTGTGTCCCCAAAAAGATAGGTTGAAATCCTAACCCCTGAACTTGTAACTGTGACCTTGCTGAGAAATAGGGGTTTTCTTTTGTTATGTTGATGAGATCATATGGAAGTTGTTGTTGTTAGTTGCCATCCAGTGGATTCTGACTCATGGCGACCCCATGTGTGCAGAGTACAGCTGCTCCATAGGATTTTCCAGGTTGTGACTTTTCAGAAGCAGATCACCAGGCCTGTCTTCTGAGGGGCCTCTGAGTGGGTTCAAACCACCAGCCTTTCTCTAGTTGTCAGACACAAACTGCATCACCCAGGGACTCCTTAACCTGTTGCCATCTAGTTGATTCTGACTCATGGCAACCCCATAGGACAGAGTAGAACTGCCCCATAGGGTTCCCAAGGAGCAGCTGGTGGATTCGAACTGCTGACCTTTTGGTTAGCAGCCACAGCTTGCCGTGGCTCTTAACCACTGCACCATCAGGTCTCTGGGGACTCCTTGGTGGGTCCTAAACCTAATCCCTTCTGAGTGGTGTCTTATAAAGGGGAGTACAAATACGGAAGAGTCCCTGGGTGGTACAAATGGCTAACAAGCTTAGTTGTTAACCAAAAGGTTGAAGGTTCAGTTCCATTCAGAGGTGCTTCAGAAGAAACATCAGCCATTGAAAACCGCTAGGAGCACAGTACCACTCTGGTACACGTGGGATCACCACAAGTCAGAATCAAGTGGCCGGCAACTGGTCACAGACACAGAGTCACACACACGGTGGACATTACTGTGAGGACCCACCTACAAACCAAGGAACTCCAAGAAATGCCCGGGGCTGCCAGAAACTGAAAGAGACAAGGCGTGATCTCCTGGAGCAGACAGCAGAGCCTTGTTGACACCCTGAATGGGGACTCCTCACTTCCAAAACTGTGAGACAATAAATTCCTGTTCTTCAAAGCCACCCAACTGTGGTATTTTTGTTATGGCAGCACAGATGGCTCTTCCGCCATTTTCTTCTGGATCACTTCTCCAACACCCGAGGAGCCAGCAGGTCAGGCTCCGAAAACCAGGCTATTCCCTGGTGGTCTCTCCAGTGGAACAGGAGCCTCCAGTCACTGAGTCAGACTCTTACTTCCTGCAGTGGAAAGTAGTCATGGACACCAACTGTGTACCAATGAAGGGTGACAGGTACACACACAGGTCTAACATTATGGTCACTTCTAGCATCGCCAACACCACCACCACCACCACCACCCCCTCCAACCCAGCTCCAACCATGTCCCACTCTATCCACAAAATCTCCCTAACCTGGGCCCATGGTCTCCTCAAGTTTACCCCCCACAAAGCACTTTCTATTCCAAACTGTGTCTACTGGTTGCTCTCTGTAATTCTAGAACCTCCGTTAATCATTCTTAAGCTCTCTGAATCCAATATTTTCTCTAAGAACTGAAATTTCCTCACAGGTCTGTACCCTGTGCCATCTCCAGTAATCCACCCTCATCAGCCATTAGCACAAAGCATTGTTGTTGTTAGGCGCCATCCAGTCAGTTCCAACTCATAGCGACCCTAAGCACCACATAATGAAACACTGCCCAGTGCCTCACCATCCTCACAGTTGTTGCTGTGTTTGAGCCCATTGTTGCAGCCACTGTGTCAATCCATCTCATTGAGGGTCTTCCTCTTTTTCACTGACCCTCTACTTTACTAAGCATGATGTCCTTCTCCAAGGACTGGTCCCTCCTGATAACATGTCCAAAGTATGTAAGACCAAGTTTTGCCATCCTCCCTTCTAAGGAGCATTCTGAATGTAGTTGTTCCAAGACAGATTTGTTCATTCTTCTGGCAGTCCATGGTGTATTCAATATTCTTCTCCAACACCATAATTCAAAGGCATCCTTTGGTCTTCCTTATTCATTGCCCAGCTTTCGCATGAAAGTATATCATATAATCCTCACTCACGACCCTAACAGGTAGTTCCTACATTCTCATTTAATAGATAAGGAAACTGAGGCTCTGGCGGGTCAAGGAACTCAGCCAATGACATACAGCTGAGACTGGAACTGAGTCTGTCTGATTCCAGAGCCCAAGCTGCTAACCGTGAAGCTATATTACCTCCAGCTTCCAGGTAAGTTGTAAAGCAGTGGTGATTGAAACATTTGAGCCTGTATCAAGAGTTCCTGGTTCAGGTAACATTTTCTTCCCACTTCACCAGGAGTTCCAGCAACCTCACCCATCTCTTCTAGGGGAATGCTCTTGAATCCTTAGGTTTTGAAATACTAGAATGCATTATACAGAAGGAAACCCTGGTGGTGTAAGTGGTTAAGAGCTACGGCTGCTAACCAAAAGGGTGGCAGTTCAAATCTACCAGGCACTCCTTGGAAACTCTATGGGGCAGTTCTGCTCTGTCCTATAGGGTTGCTATGAGTGGAAATTGAACTGACGGCAACAGGTATTATACAGAATGATATTTACCAAAAATCCTTTACCAATAGCAACAGGAAGATGGTTTCCTCACCTGCTACCTCAACACAGGTCCCTTGGAAGACAATTAATTGTTTAAAGTAAAAATATTAGCATCGTATGTTGGTATGTTTTATATATGCAGGAGCCTGGTGATGAAAGCGGTTTCAGCTGCTAACTGAAATGTCAGTGGTTCAAACCCACCCAGAGGCTCCACTGGGTGGAAAGCAAGGCCTGTCCGTCTGCTTCCATAAAGATCACAGCCAAGAAAACCCCATGGAGCAGTTCTACCCTGTAACACATGGGGTCGCCATGCGTTGGAATCGACTGGAGGGCAGCTAACAACAATATTATATACGCAGTTGCAAAATACCTAATAATAGATGCACAAAGAAGTAAACAGAATTTTACTGTTGTAAGATTCTTACGTTTCATGCTAAGTGTTACAATATTACCTCTAAGTACACTGTGATAAGTTACAGATTCTTAGAAGGACACTGGAACAACCACTTACATATATATATAAAGACATAGATAAAAAACCAATTGTGATCTTCAGATTGAATATTAAAAATGATCAACCTATAAAAAGGCAGAAAAAGAGGAAGAAAATAACAAAAAACAAATAAGACAATTAGAAAATCAATAGCAAGTGTGAAAGATAGACTCTAAGGTGCCCCCAAAGACCCCATTCTGAATTCACACCCTTGTAGGAACCTCCTCCAGAGGGTAGGCAGGACCTCTGACTTGCTTATAACCAACAGAAAACAGCAAAGATGATGATGTCACTTCCACAGTTTTGTGATATGAGACTGTAGCTTCCATACTGCTAGCAAACTCTCTCCTTTGCTGCCTTTGATGAAGCAAAGTATTTGTCAGTATTTGATAGTACATGCTTTCCAAATACTGTATTTTTACGAAAATAACATGCATCTTCTACGTTTTTTTTGCCAACCACACCCTCCCTCCGTGAAATATTTTTGTAAGTGCACTATGCTAAATTTTTTTTTTACAGCAACATATAAAAAACATTGGCATAACAGTGTTTATGAAAATACCTTGCAGGGGGAGGGCACGGTTGACAATCAAACATAGAAGGTACGTACTATCTACATTAAATACGGTACTATCAGCAAACAATGAGAAAATAAGATAACAAAAAAATCCCATTAACAATGGCATCCAAAAATGCAAAATATTTAGAAATAAATTTGGCAAAACATATGCAAGACCTTTATACTGAGGAAGGGAGGGGGAATCAGTTTCTAGACAGTAGACATTTGTTATTTTTGGTGATGGGAAAGAAAAATATGGGTGAAGTCTACACAACCTGACAAGGTAAATGAAGACATGAAGAAGTACACAAGAAAAAGTTCAACTTTGGTAAATGCTATAACATATACAATTTTGCAACAACAGTAATAACAACCAAAAAATATGTGTGTGGTTACATATGTAGATATGTCTACATGTATGTGTATAGGAAGGCATATGTGAGTCCATGCACATGCATGTATAGGTGTATCTGTAGACATATGTATATACATGTTTGTGTGTGCCGCATATATATCCATTACATATATACCCATGTATGTAATAAAGCACATAAGGGGCACAGTTACAGGGACTTCCTAGATGAATCCAAACAACTCACAGGATAGGTTTACTGGTTAAAAGGCTTAGAACCATAGTCTCGTGGGATAACTTAATCAATTGGCATAACATAATTCATAAAGTTAATGTTCTACACTCTAGTTTGGTGAGTAGCATTTTGGGGTCTTAAAAGCTTGCAAGTGGCCAGCACAACTTGTACAATGCAAGGTCGTAGAAGCTCCATGGATACATCTAAACTCCCTGAGGGACTGAATTGCTGGGCTGAGGGCTATGGGGACCATGGTCTCGGGGAACATCTAGCTCAATTGACATAACACAGCTTTTAAGGAAAATGTTCTACATTCTACCTTGGTGAGTTGTGTCTGGGGTCTTAAAAGCTTGTGAGAAGCCATCTAAGATATGCCACTGGTTCACCTCTTTGGGAGCAAGGGAGAATTAAGGAAACAAGATACAAGCGAAAGATTAGTCCAAAGGACTAATGGACCACAACTACCACAGCCTCCACCAGACTGAGTCCAGTACAACTAGATGGTGCCCGGCTACCACCACTCACTGCTCTGACAGGGATCACTACAGAGGGTCCCAGACAGAGCTGGAGAAAAATATATAACAAAATTCTAACTCACAAAAAAAGGCCAGACTTACTGGTCTGACAGAGACTGGAGAAACCCCGAGAGTATGGCCCCCGGACACCCTTTCAGCTCAATAATGAAGTCACTCTCGAGGTTCACCCTTCAGCCAAAGATTAGACAGGCCCATAAAACAAACCAAGACTAATGGGGCACAACAGCCCAGGACAAGGACTAGAAGGCAGGAGGGGACAGGAAGGCTGGTAAGCGGGAACCCAAGGTCGAGAAAGGAGAGGGTTGTTGACATGTCGTGGGGTTGTTAACCAATGTCATAAAACAATATGTGTACTAACTATTTAATGAAAAACAATTTGTTCTGTAAACCTTCATCTAAAGTACAATTAAAAAAATTACAAATAAAAAAGCTTGCAAGCGGCCATCTAAGATACAACTATTGGTCTCTACTCGTCTAGAGCAAAAGAGAATGAAGGAAACCAAAGACTCAAAGAATAAACTAGTCCACGGGACTAGTAACCCACACAAACCACCATCTCTTCTAACCTGCAACCAGGAGAACTAGATGGTGCCCGGCTCCCGCAACTGATCATTCCGACCAGAGACATAATAGAAGATCCCAGATAGAATGGGAGAAAAATGTAGAACAAAACTCAAATTCCTGAAAAAGGCCAGACCTACTGGACCAAAGAGACTAGAGGAACCCCTGAGATTATCGTCCTAAAATACCGTTTGAGCTTGGCACTGAAGCCACTCCTGGAGGTCACCTTTCAGCCAAATAATAGATTGGCTTATAAAATAAACAATATCACCCGTGCGTAATGTGTTCTTTAAACAATCAACTATATGACACCAAAGGATCAACATTTACCCAGAAACAAAGATGAGAAGGCAAGGAGAGGACGGGAAGCTAGATCAGGGGCAGATGAACCAATAAGCAAGATACTCACAGGCTTAATTGTGTTTACTTGATATGGTGAAATACAAGTGAAATTGTGCCCTACAGATTAGTAAGCACAAGTAAACCTGTGCGTACCATGCATATTGGGTAATCCGTCTGTGAGCTAGATCAGTGGAATCAGAACAAACATATTGGAAACAACGAGAATGCTGATACATGGTGAAAACTGTAACCAATGTCACAGAACAATTTGTATAAAAATTGTTAATAGGAACCTAATTTGCTGTGTAAACTTTCACCTAAAACACAATAAAATTGTCTAAAACAAAAAGACATCTGCATTGAAAACTGTAAAACACTGCTGAGAAAAATTAAAAAACCAAACAAACCCATTGCCCTTGAGTCGATTCCGACTCATAGAGACCCTATAGGACAGAGTAGAACTGCCCCACGGGGTTTCCAAGAAGCACCTGGTGGGTTAGAACTGCCGACCTTTTCGTTAGCAGCCATAGTTCTTAACCACTATGACACCAGGGTTTCTGAGAAAAGTTAAAGAAGACCTAAATAGATAGAGTAATATACCATGTTGTGGATTGGAAGACTCTATATTTTAAGATATAATTTCTCCCCAATTTGACCTATAGATTCAACACAATCCCTATCAAAATCCCAGCAGACTTTTTGGTAGGAAAATGGCAAGCTGATTCTAAGATTTATAAGGAAATGTGAGAGACCTAGAATAGTCAAGACAATTTGAAAAAAAGGAGGAAGTTGGAGGACTCATACTACCTAATTTTAAGATTTACTATAAAGCTACAAGTCAGCATATTGTTGGTGTAAAAATAGACAAATATATCAATTAAAAAGAACAGAGAGTCCAGAAATAGACTCACACATACATAGTCAATCGATTTTTGAAAGGCAACAAGACCATTCAATGGGGAAGATACTATTTTCAACAAATGGTGCCGAATAACTAGGTATCCACATGAAAAAATAAATAAACCTGACTCCTACGTCACACTATACACAAAATGAATTTGCAAAGGCTGATAGACCTAGACATAAAAGCTAAAACTATAAAGCTTCTTAACACAGATAGATACACAGACAGATAGATAGATACAGAATAGCTTTGTGAACTTGGGGTAGGCAAAGATATCTTAGAGAGGACATAAAAAGCAATAACCTGTTTTTTTATGACAAAATTAACTTCAACAAAATCAATTTTTGCTCAGCAAAAGACACAATTAAGAAAATGAAAAATACAGACTGAAAGAAAATATTTGCAATACTTGTATCTAACAAAAGATCTCTGTACAGAATGTATAAAGAACTACAAATCAATTTTTCAGAAAAAAAGACAAACAACCTAATAAATACATGGGCAAAAGATTTGGACGAACACTTCACAAAAGAAAATACAGGAATGGTAAATAAGACTATGAAAAGATCCTCAATATCAGAATCACCTTTACTAAGGGAACAGCTTCCCACTTTCCAAATCGCTCTCCACTCTCCCGTTCTCCTTGCATCCGGGGCTCCCTCCCCTCTTAGGACTCTACACTGTGCCCTGCGGCAGGAGCGGCAGGTGGCTCCGTGCTGGGCCCTGTGCAGTAGGCACTGACTCCAGGCCTCTTTGGGAGCCAGCTTCTGCCCTCTATCCCCATTTCCGCGTCAGGCTTCTCTTTGGCCATTCTTATGACCTAAGGAATGACGTGGCCCTCTTCTGTAGGAACGTATAATGACAAGATCTATGGGATTTAATAAGATCACCAGGACTTGGTAGGACTGCAGTTTTCAGTGACACCACGTTCTTTTGGGAGGTAAATTTCCTTCTCTTTAATCCACTGTTTCTTAAGCAGGTGACCCACTCCGCGTTGTTACAAGCAGGTTATTATCACCGTAAATCCTTCTGCTTCTACTGCTCCCATTTCCATTAAATATAGTCTCCATTATGGCGCCCAAATTAGCTTTCATACAAGGGAATCTCTTTCTGTAAAGGGGACAAGGAAAGAGAGGGAGGCTGCGTGGCAGGGAGGGCAAAAAGGCAATGAGAAGAAGGTTCCGACCTATAAATGGGGAAAGAGGTCTGGACTCTACTCCTCCCTGAGGTACTCAAAGCTCGTGGGATCTGGCCATCTCTACATCCTCTCATCCATTCATTCACATAGTTAGAAAATATCTGGGGAGCATGCGTGCCAGCCGCAGGGACCAAAAATGACGGAGAGGACGTGTGTGCCTCCAAGGGTCTCCCCAGTCCAGCTGGGGTGGGCGGGGCACGTGACATTCGTATCAATTTGATTCCTCGTCAAGTGTTTGTGGGCGCACTCTTCGTCCGTTTTAAGCACCAGGCAGGCACTGTTCTGGGCAAGATCAGTGCTACCAAACAAAAAAAGAGTTTCTGCCACAACGGTAGGGATCCAGCCCTGTCCCAGGCACAGGTCACCGAGGTCAGGGAGGTCCTCAGCATTCTTCCAAATAGCTGAGGATGGGGCAGCAGTGGTTCCATGCTAGAACTCTCGCCTTCCATGCAGGAGACCCAGGTTCCGTTCCCGGCCAATGCACCTCACGCTCAACCACCACCCATCTGTCAGTGGAGGCTTACATGTTGTCTAGGTTGCTGAACAGGTTTCAGTGGAGTTTCCAGACTAAGACAGACTAGGAAGAAAGGTCTGGTGATCTACTTCCGAAATCAGCCAGTGAAAAGCCTATGGATCACAAAGATCCAATTCGCAACCAATTATGGGGATGGCGCAGGACCGGGCAGCGTTTCACCCAGCTGTGAGTAGGGTTGCCATGAGTCAGGGGCTAAGTCGAAGGCAGCTAACAACAACCAACGCGTGCCAGGCCCCAGCTGAGGGTTGGAAGTAGCAGGAGGTTAAACGGTCAAGCTCTGCATTTAGAAAGACCTGGGTTCAAATCCCAGTCCCGCCTGTGTGATCTTGAGCAAAGCGTGAAATGGGCATAGTAAAACTCCTCCATCCACCCCCAGCACTATGTCAGTCCTCAATTTAAGTGCTTATTCCCCTTAGGGGAGTGACCCCAGGATCAGAGCTGCCCTAGCCAGAAAGACGGTGGCCTCCCTACTGCCAGCCAGAGTCAGAGTCTGGACTCTTTCCAGGGACAGTAGAACCAGAAGAACCCTTCCTTGCCTCATCTCGTTCCCAGGAGAGACACCAGGGCCCCCTGCCCTTCCCTTGGCCCCACGTCGGAGATGTGGCGAGGGACGCAGAACCCTGTCTGCTCTGCTTGAACTCTGCAGCTGCTCACAGCGTCCTCAGACCCCTTCTCTCCGTGTCCCACCTCCTGCCTGTGTTCCTAGTTTGTTAGGAAATGGGTGATCTGGAGAGGATCACGGAAGCAGCCAGTGGAGATATTACACAAAGGGTTATGGTGACTTCCCCAGCGCACTGCAGCGTTTGCACTGTGTGTGCATGAAATCACCCCATTATGGGGGTGTCCTCATGGGGAAGGTTGGGAAAAGGGCACCATGCCCGAGAAGGCAGGCAAAGCCATGTGTGCAGAGAAGGAGTGGATTCCAAGAATCCACAAGAAGCCAGTCTGGGCCTTCTTGGAGGAGCATCCCTCTCCGAGGCCTCAGACCATGGTTGGCACTGTGGTATCCCCAGACAGGAGACCAGCCATCTCCCTGCAGGGGCACGGTCCTGAGTGCCTTTCCCAGCAGGGCCTGAGTGAGGAGGGCAAGGAGGGCAGGGGATGTGAGGTATAATTTACCTGGCAAAAAACACAGGATTGGCCAGCTATAGAGTTTGTACAGGGTTATGGATAGAATTGTATGCCCCAAAATTTTACTTGGAGTCCTAACTTCTGGGACCTGTGAAGGTGACCTTGTTTGCAAATAGGGTCTTTGAAGATGTTATCAGTTAACATGAGGTCATACTGGAGGAGACTGGGTCCTAATCCCATCTGAGTGGTGCCTTATAAAAGAGGAGAAGAGATACACAGAGAGAGACAAACAGAGAGAAGGAAAATGGCCTCGTGACCACCCAGTGATACTGCAGCCAAAAGCCAAGGAACGCCTGGGGCTACCAGAAGCCAGGAGAGACGAGAAGCCATCTTCCCTAGAGCCGTGGGAGAGATCATAGCCCTGTTGACACCCTGAACTTGGACTCCTAGCCTCCAGAGCCATGAGACAATAAATGTCTGTGCTTACAAGCCACTCAGTTGGTGGTATTTTGTTACAGCAGCCCTAGCAGACTAATACACACAGTGAGTCATGACTCACCTTCAGGTGTGTGCGCCTGTCTCATCTTCCCACCAGTCCTCCTCTGGCTGCCTTATCTAGGACTGCAAACTCCCCCACCCCACGCTTGGCCAGTTGTCCCGTTCCTCTTGGTCTCTGCTCTGCTTTTTTTTTTTTTTTTCAATAGCACCGACCTCCTTCTAACATGTTGTGCCATCGAGCTAACTTCGATTTATAGTGACCCAGAGGGACAGAGTAGAACTGCATCATAGGGTTTCCTGGGCAGTAATCTTTATGGAGGCAGACTGCCAGGTCTTCCTCCCACAGAGCTGCTGGTGGGTTCGAACCATCGACCTTTCAGTTAGCAGCTGTGCACTTAACCACTGTACCAACAGGGCTCCTTCCTCCTAACATACCACATAATTTACCACTTTATTATACTCATGATTATGTTCAGCTCCCCATTAGAAGGTAAACTCCATAAAGAAAGTGACTGCTGTTTGTTTAGTTCATTGATATATCCCAAACAACTAGAACTGTTGCTAGAGCATAGTAGATGCTCGATGCTTCTTGAATGGCTGCATCAATTGGGCCATTAGGAGAAGAAGTAAGCCATTGTCCCACCTCATTTATTACAATTCCATGTGCTGTTCCTAGGTCTCCCTAGGGCTTTCCATTCAGGCATACTATAGTTGTTAGTTGCCATCAAGTTGGCTTCAACTCTTGGTGACTTTATATATAACAGAACGAAGAGTTGCCCGGTCCTGCACCATCTTTTTGATCATCGGTATGTCTGAGCCTATTGTTGTGGTTATTGTGTCAATCCATCACGCTGAGGATTTCCTTCATTTTCATCGGCCCTCTACTTTACCAACCATGATGTCCTTTCTAGCAATTGGTCTTTCTCGATGATATGTCCAAAGTAAATGAGTCAAAGTCTTGCCATCCTCATGTCTAAGGAACATCCTGGCTGTATTCCTATGTCAACAGTATTTCAAATACCAGCAAGGTCACCCGTGGTGAACAGGTTTCATCAGAGCTTCCAAACTAAGACAAACTAGGAAGAAAGGCCTGGTGATCTACTTCCAAAAATTAGTCAACGAAAACCATATGGATCACAACAGAATATTGTTTGAGATAGCACATCTAGGCATAGAGTAACAAAAAAGGCTTACCATACCCCCCAACCTAAACAACACAAGGCCCTTCCTGAAGTTGATGGGAAACCTTGGGACAAACCCAGTGTCTTAGTCATCTAGTGCTGCTATAACAGAAATACCACAAGGGGATGGCTTTAACAAAGAGAAGTTTATTCTCTCACAGTCCAGTAGGCTACAAGTCTAAATTCAGGGCATCACCTCCAGGGGAACAGTTTCTCCATCAGCTCTGGAGGAAGGTCCATGTCATCAATCTTCCCTTGGTCTGGGAGCTTCTCTGCTCAGGAAACTCATGTCCAAAGGACATGCTCTGCTCCCGGCACTGCTTTCTTGGTGGTATGAGGTTCCCATGTGTCTCTGCTTATGTCTCTCTTTTATATCTCAAAAGAGATTGGCTTAAGACACTATCTAATCTTGTACACCTCATCAGTATGACTGCCGCTAATCCATCTTATTGCATCATAGTGGTAGAATTTACAACACATAAGGAAATCACATCAGATTACAAAATGGTACACAATCATACAACACTTGGAATCATGACTCAGCCACGCTGACAGATATTTTGGGGGGACACAATTCATGACACCCAGCATTTTTCTTGGATTCAAAATTCTACTAAGATCCCAGCTTGCCTCAGAGGGTGGCCTTGGGGCTCCCACACACTCAGCAGCACTCCCGGGGTCCTGGAAGTTCCAGAGGGAAGTGGGCAGAGGGAGGACCCGCTGGAGCTCCAAGCAGCCCCGCCACAGCTCCTCGCCTCCACTGATGTGGTCCTCAGCTTCTCCTCCTGCTGCGTTTTCTCATCATCCCAAAAATGTTTGCACTTGCAGTTTGCAATTAGCATTAGCCTTGGAGGATCTCTGTTTCATTAGGACTTCCTCCTAACGAAGCCATTGTACTGGGTACACACACCCTTACCCAACACACACCCTCACTGTGCCATGGGAGTTGGTTTCTATTCGGGCTCTCGGGCTATGAGGAGTCCAGAGCTGCCAGCAATCAAGGCCACCTCCCTGAGCCTGGCGGGCTTCTTAGGACTCAGACAGGTGCTCTGTCCATCTTACTGGGGTTCCCCAGAAACAATGAATCTGAGAAAAAGAAGAAATGGGAATTCCAAATGAGCAAGACCACCTTCCCTGCTCCCCACCAGGTGAGGGCCCGTATGGAGGCAGTGAGGGGTGGGTGGAGGGGAAATCAAGTCCAAGCAAGCAGAGGTGAGGAACCGGAATGCCTGAGATGTCTGCCTGTGAAATACAGCAGCACCGCAGAGCAGCAGGCGTCCCAGCAAAATTACACCTTTTAATCTGAATTTGATGAAACTGCTGCTGCCTTTCATCGAGGAGAAGGGAAGGCAGTGTCACCGAGCTCAGAAGTCAACTCCAACTGGCAGCCCCTCCCTGCCTCCTCCTCCTCTGGAACCTTCTCAGGCAGCTTCCTCACCTCCACACCACTAGGGAAGCCTCAGTCACAAGACCTCACCACCCTGTTTGGTTTCCCACTTCTTCCATCATGGGTGTAACCAAATTTCTGTCAACAGCCCCTCTGTGGTAAGGACTTATCGTGGCTTGCATGCTCCTGATTGAAACCTGACTGGTGCCTGAGATGTCTGGCAAAGGTGGGAGGTGCAGAGTTGGTGTGTGAGGAAGTTAAAATTGTATTCTAATATTGATCCCATCCCCTAGGGTTCCCAAGAAGCAGCCTCCAACAAGCAGAGTTAACCACAATGCCCTTTGGGATATACCATACAACCAAAGGATCTTGAGGCTGAAATGGACTTCAAAGACGTCCTAGTCCTCTAAAGAAGAATCCTGATCAAAAGGGGAAAAATGGAGAACAGAATTCCAAATTCTCATGGAATTCAGACTATCTAGAGCCATGGTAGCTGGGTGAACACCCTGAAACCTATTACCCTGAGATAATCTTTAAAATGTAAGCCAAAATACCCCTGAACAAGGCTAGGTCATGTAAGCTCCATAGACACATCCAAACTCCCTAAAGGATGGAATTACTGGCCTGGGGGCTGTGGGGACCATGGTCTCAGGGAACATCTAGCTCAATTAGCATAACATAGTTTATATACATTCTACTTTGATGAGTAGTGTCTGGGGTCTTAAAAGCTTGTGAGCAGCCATCTAAAATACTCCACTGATCTCACCCTGTCGGGAACAAGGGAGAATGAAGAAAACTAAAGACACAAGGGAAAGATCAGTCCAAAGGACTAATGGACCACAACTACCACGGCCTCCACCAGACTGAGTCCAGTACAACTAGATGGTGCCCGGCTGCCACTACCAACTGCTCTGACAGGAATCACAGTCATGGGTCCTGGACAGAGCTGGAGAAAAATGTAGAACAAAATTCTAACTCACAAAAAAATACCAGACTTACTGGCCTGAGACTGGAGAAACCCCAAGAGTATGGCCCCCAGATACCCTTTTAGCTCAGTAATGAAGTCACTCCTAAGGTTTACCCTTCAGCCAAAGATTAGACAGGCCCATAAAACAAAACAAGACTAAAGGGGCACACCAGCCCAGGGACAAGGACTAGAAGGCAGGAGGGGACAGGAAATCTGGTGACTGGGAACCCAAGATCAAGAAGGGAGAGTGCTGACATGTCATGCATGGGATTGGTACCCAATGTCACTAAACAATATTATGTACTGTTTAATGAGAAGCTAGTTTGTTCTGTAAACCTTCATCTAAAGTACTATATATACATGAATACAATCAAACACTTTGAGGGACAGAGTAGCAGGGGTAGGGGTCTGGGGACCATGCTTTCAGGGGACATCTAGGTCAATTGGCATAACAAAGCTTATTAAGAAAATGTACTGCATCCTACTTTGGTGAGTGGTGTCTGGGGTCTTAAAAGCTTGCAAGTAGCCATCTAAGATGCATCAATTGGTCCCACCACCTGGAGTAAAGGAGAATGAAGAACACCAAAGACACAAGGAAAGTATTAGCCCAAGAGACAGAAAGGGCCACATAAACCAGAGACTTCATCAGCCTGAGACCAGAAGAACTAGGTGATGCCTGGCTGCTACCAATGACCGCCCTGACAGGGAACTCAACAGAGAGTCCCTAATGGAGCAGGAGAAAGGTGGGGTGCAGAACTCAAATTCTAGTAAGAAGACCAGACTTAATGATCTGACTGAGACTGGAGGAACCCCGGAAAGCATGGCCCCCGGATTCTCTATCAGCCCAGAACTAAAACAATTTCCGAGGCCACCTCTTCAGATAGGGATTGGACTGGACTGTGGGACATAAAGTGATACTCATGAGGAGTGTGCCTCTTAGCTCAAGTAGATACAAGAGACTAAACAAACGGACAGCTTCTGTCCAGAGGTGAGATGGGAAGGCAGAAAGGGTTAGGAGCTGGTTGAATGGACATGGGGAATCAGGGGTAGAAAGGAGGAGTGTGCTGTCACAGTATGGGGAAAGCTATTAGGGTCACATGACAATGTATGTATAAATTTTTGTATGGGAGACTAACTTGAAATGTAAACTTCATTTAAACTACAACAACAAAAATAAACAAATAAAGTACTATATATATATATATATATATATATATATATACACACATATATATCCCCTGAAGTCTTCTTAAATCCAAACAGTAGTTTAGCTTAACTAGTAGATAATGTCTGCATTGAGCATTGTGCTCTGTCAAGATCTATCTATATGGGATCAACAGCAGCAACTCGGAAGATTAGATAGGAGCTTTAGAGGGGCAGTGAGCGTATGTTAATGGGGAAGGAACAACTCAGAAAAAGAGGGTGAGAATGGTTGCACAACTCCAAGAATGTAATCAGTATCACTGAATTGTACTTATAGAAACGATTGAATTGGTGTATGTTTTGCTGTGTATATTCTCAATGACAACAACAAAATAATAATTAAAGAAAAAAGAAAAAAGTTTCTCTAGTCCAAGGCTGTAATCTCTGTGAAAGCAGACTGTCACATCTTTCTCCTGCAGGAGTTCGAACCACCGACCTCTCGGTTAGCAGCTGAGCACCAGGGCTCCTTCGCCCTGGTCCTAGCACCCTTCCTACTGCTGGAATCCTGTTGACAATGTCCTACCGAATGGGGGTCAGCTGAAGCTTGATTACCTTCACTGATGGTGTGTTAGCGTATTCCTAAGTGACCAGGAAGTACTTTTTTGTGGCTTCTCGGCTGGTTCCCAGGCCTCCTGGATTCTCCACTCTGCTTTCTTAGACCACGAGCTCTTCCTTCGATGCCTGTGTGCTCCACTGAGATTTAATCCCCACCCACTCTACCTCCCCAAGCCTCCAACACATCTTTCTTGTTCCAGTGGGCAAATGCAGAACCATCCAGCCAGTTGGTGGTAGAGTCAAGACCAGGACACTGAGCCTCTAAGACCAGCCAGCCCCCCACTCATCAAGAAGGAGAAAGGAAAGCCCATGTTTATTGGGTAATGAAGGACCCTGAGCTCTGCCTCTGCATGGTAGACCAGAGCACATCTCTGGGGAAATTACAGGCATCACTTTATTTTCCAGGGGAAAAAATAACCATGGAAAACATCTGCAATTACAGCTCATCACCGCTGACTGTGTAACTACAGCCTAAGTACCTGGTAATCAGAAGACCGGAGACAATGCAAAGTTGGCTTTATTTAGCACCTTTCCACTCCCCTACCTGGAGCCATCTTGTGTGATGTGACAGAGAGAGCCAGGGTTTGCAAGCACTCAACACAGACGCCTCACAATCTCTATAAACAAAAGACCAGGCCACTGACCCTTGGCAGTCCACAGAAATTCTGATTCTTTTCTATAGGGGTGTTACGAGTCAGAATCAACTCGACGGCACCTGGTTTGTTCTTTCCTAGAGGGCGAGCTGAGTGTTGCTGGACCGTGACTTCTCTCTTGTCCATCTTATTCAACAACATTGGTTGGTTGAGTGCCAACTATGTATTGGGCATGGAGAGAAGAGCAGGTAACAGAGCACTTGACAAGCCAGGCACAGTCCTGTCCAAGAGAAAGACAACAGACAAGACAATGTATGAATGAAGTCATTACAGCTTGTCACTAAGGCAATGAAGAAAACCCAAGGTGGTGGGACAGAGAGCAACATAGGGAAGACACTTTAGGGTGGTCAACGAAGGTTGACATGAAGAAGTGACACGGCAGCTGAGACCTTAAGGATAATAAAGAGTTGGCAATGATATAAGGGGAGGGAGCAGTGTGTGCAAAGGCCCTGGGGCAAGAAAGATTCTGCCCAGTACTAAGGACTAAAAGACTAAGTACTAAAAAGGAAGAAGATGGTAAAAGCAGAGAAAAAGCAGCAGGAGACACACACTCTGGGACTAAATAGGCCATGGCAAAGGAATCTGGAGTTGAAGGTCACTGATGGTTTATAACCAAAGGAATGACATGATCTGGTGTATATTTGAAAAAAGACCATTTTGGCTGTTGGGTGGAGAACGGATCAGAAAAGGACAAGCACCGAAGGAGGGTGACCAGCAAGGAGGCTGCTGCAGTGGCCCAGGTGGTGGCAGAGGAAAAGGCGAGAAGGATATTTGTGTAAATGCATTGTAGAGGTAGAACTCACAAGAATTGCTGAGAAAGCTGATGTGGGGAAGGATGTGGGAAGGATGGAATAAGATGCCTCCCAGGCTCTGGGTGAGCAGCTGGTGGATGGGAAGGCCATTTACCAGGATGGGCAGGTTGGTCAAAGGTGTGCACAAATGAGATGGGCTCGTCTGCTCCTGTTTGCCCCCGGACCCATTCCTATCCTTCCCCTACCCTTGTCTGTATCATAACGGGGCAGATCCTGGCATCTCCCAGATTCCTGGGTTCAGCCAATGGGAGGCAGTGGTGGGAGTTTGAGGGCAAGAGGAAGAAAGGAGCCAGGTGTGAGGGAGGCTTGGTGTGTTGGAGGCTTTAAAGGAGGGAAGTAAGCCTCAAGTTTGGAATCCCTTTGTGGTGCAAATGGTTAACACACTCAGCTGCTGACCAAAAGGTTGGAGGTTTGAGTCCATCCAGAGGCACCTGGGAAGAAAGGCCTGGTGATCTACTTCCAAAAAATCAGCCACTGAAAACCCTATGAAGCACCATTCTAATCGGACACACATGGGGTATCCATGAATCAGAACCAACTCAATGGCAACTAGTTACGGTTAAGACTGGAGTCTAGTGAGCAAGGGCAAGAGTAGACCAAAAAAACGGTAGGGAGGTGGCAGGGACCAGCCCCCACAGGACCTTATGGTCAAGGCCGTAGAGCTTGAACCTCACCCTGAAGGCAGTAGGAAGTCACTGAGAGGTTGAACCAGGTGAATTCACATGATCAAATTTGTCTTTGAGGAAGTCTGCTCCAGTATTGATAGGTCAAGGAGAAGCAGGAAAGGAGAGAAACACAGGACGTGAAATTGGATCTTCCAAATTAGTCTCTCTGTGTCTGGCATCCTCCCTTTCTTCTTTGTTTCTTTTTTGTTTTTGTTTCTCCCTATGCCTCCTCCACCTTTCGTTGTCTCTCTACTTTCTGTGTGCTGGCTTTTCCCTCTGCCTCTCTTTGCTCCCATTAATCTCTCACTGCACCTCCATAGCCTTCACTCTCAGCCAACGAGACAGTGAATTGTGGAGCAATAATGCGAGGCAGTGCCGTAATAGTGACCATATTTTCTGAGCCCATTCAGGAGAAAGGTCTAAGAAATTCAAGTGCACTTGTAGGGGCCACGGGGTGGTGTTTAAATCGGGCTGTCAGGAGAGTCCTGAGATGTGTGATTGTCATGAGCGCATAGTGAATCCAAAATGCAGGGGTCAGACAAGGAAGAAACCATTGTGTCCGGGGCATGGGGAGAAGTATTCAGGGATGAGGCATCCTAGGGAGAGAGTAGGTTTTGCAGGCAAGCACACCTGGCTTCTCTCCAAGATCCTCCACTACTGGCTGAATGGCCACAGCGAGTTACTTAACCTCTTGAAAACTCCATTTCATCATTTGGGAAAGTGAGGCACTAATATTCAATTCGTTAGAGCTCTTGGTCATAAGTCACAGAAACACACACAAAGTAAGTTAAAACAAAGGGGGATTTACTCTCATAGAACCCGAGGAGGGAGATTCCAGCAGACTTCCAGGAAGCCCTGGACAAGGGCTCATTTCTCTTTGGCCGTTTCTCCAGAGGAGCATCTTCCCAGCCAGGTTGGGGAGCGCAGGACTGCTAAGAGAACTCCTGGGTTTGTATTTCACAGAACAAAGCGTTACCTGGTCCTGTGTCATCCTCACAATCACCAGCATGTTCGAGTCCATCGCTGCGGCTATTGTGCCAATCCATCTCACCAAGGGTCTCCCTTGCCCTTGTTGGCCCTCTGCTTTGCCAAACATGATGCCCCTCTCCAGTGATTGGTCTTTCCTGATGACACGTCCAAAGCAAGTGCTGCTATGATGGTTGAACAACCACACCCCAAAAGCTTGATTCCTGTTTTGAGTACGTGCTTTGAGTCAATAACCAATATATGGAACTCTTTCGCCCAGAACTAGAATACATGGGCCGGAAAATAAGGAGTGGAAGCAGGAGTGACTCCTCTTACTATTTTACCTACCAACACTCACAGACTTCTGCTTCCTCTCCCTTCAATTTTAAACTATGCTGGTTGGGAAGTCTTAAGAACCAAGGGAAGAATACTTCGACCGGAGACTCAGTAAAGAACAGTTCCATTGAACTGGAAGTTGAGACTGACCTGGGTGGTGCAAACGGTTAACGCACTTGACTGCTAATCAAAAGCTTAGCAAGGTGGAAGTCCCAGGCCACCCAGAAGTGCCTCAGAAGAAAGGCCTGGTGATCTACTTCAAAAAAATCATCCATTGAAAACCCATGGGCACAGTTCTACTCTGACACACATGGGGTTTCCATGAGTCAGAATCAACTCAACAGCAACCGGTAGTGATAATGTCATTGAATAAACTAGCAAAGAAGAGAGTTACTCTCCTAATTACCAAAGAGAAACTAGGTTGTTGCTACATGAGAGGGGCAGGGAACCCAGGGAATTTTCCATATCCAACAGAAGTACTATGGCTATGGAATGAGGAGTGGGAGAAGGAAGTTAAAAATATCAGCTATGGCCTTATGACCAGTAACAGAAACAAGAGTTGTAGAAACCATGAATATTTCCTTCCTTGTTTATTATATATGTATGCATGTATGTATTTGTACATATTAATAATTTCTTTTTCTCTTCTCTCTGCTTCTCCCTTTTTATTTTATGTAAGGATGATTGGCAGTAGTTGTCTTTGTAATTTTGTCTTTAATTTACAGAATCTTCAGATGGGACTGTGACTAAACATGATGGGCAATTAACATCACCCAGAAATGCGTACCAGGACTGCCACTCGGAGATGGGACAGAATGGCCGTTGGGATTTTGTGTCTCCCCTTTTTAAGAACAAGGTGAGTGTCTTTGTACAAAAGATAATTACATCTTGTAAGGCAAAAGCATCAATCTGGTGTTATTATCATTAAATGGAGTTCAAATACGTGTAGAAGGATGTCAATGGATATTGAGTAGTCAGAGGGATGGACTGCGCTATGAAGCTCTGACCTCTCAGCTCCAAGTCCGTCTTTCTAAACTCAGCTTTGTGATGCTGGGGCTGGGGCTCTGCAAATCACATTTCTCCTCTGCCAGCTGGCTCCTTGTTAAGTTCGGCCAGTAACAGGACTGGCGAGAAACTAGCAGGCAAGAGGAGAGAGACGATGGGATGTGGTCTTCTGATTCTTGCTCTTCTGGTTTGCTTGCTCTTCTTGTTCATGTCGATTCAGCAGCAGATCGCCACGCCGGCCGTAGCAGTTCACTCCCGTCTCTAGTTTTTTGTGGCACAACATCATCATAAAATGTGACGAAAATGATGCTCAAAACAGTATCATTCAGACAGTGCCCCTCATCCCAGGTCTGATGCCAGCTCTGTACAGCCTCTCCTCCAAGCATCTAGAATCAGATAACCCAATCTCGTCTCTTTGTTCTGCCAACCCTGGCTTCTTTCTGTCTTTACTATATGTGTGCTACTTCAATGCTCTCTTTCTGCTTTTTCAGTCCTCCAATACATATCTAGCCAATTCTCTCTATTAAATTCTCTCTGTTAAAATCACTGGCGTGACAAAAATAGACCAGACTTACTAGCCTGACAGAGACTCTGATAGTACGGCCCCCTGACGCCCTTTTAGCGTCAGTAATGAAGTCACTCCCGAGGTTCACCCTTCAGCTAAAGATTAGACAGGCCCAGAGGACAAAGCAGGACTAAAGGGCCACACCAGCTTAGGGACAAGGACTAGAAGGCAGGAGGGGACAGGAAAGCTGGTAATAGGGAACCCAAGATTGAGAAGGGAGAGTGTTAGCATGTTGTAGGGTTGTTAACCAATGTCACAAAACTATGTGTGTACTAACTGTTTAATGAGAAACTAGTTTGTTCTGTAAACCTTCATCTAAAGAACAATAAAATTAAAATAACTGGTGTGAACCAGACCTACCAGACTGGTTGAGACTGGAGAACTCAGAGACTATTGCCCTGAAATACTCTTCAAACCTTGAACCAAAACTAACTCCTGAGGTCACCTTGTAGCTAAGTAACAAATTCGCTCAAAAAATTAACGAATACCCGTTAAGTACTGCTCTCCTTTTAAAAATCACTTATATGAGATCAAATGGTCAACAATTAGTTTAAAACAAAGATGAGAATGTAAAGAGGCAGGGAAACTAGATTAAGGGAAACAGAAAAACCAGAACAGAAAGAATGAAAATGTTCACACGTTGTGAAGAACGTAACCAATGTCACTGAACAACTTGTGTAGAAATTGTTGCATGGGAACCTAAACTGCTGTGTGAACCTTCACTGAGAACACAATAAAATATTCTTTTAAATAATAAATAAACACTATCTTCATAAGATAAAAAGATTAAATAAATAACTGGTGTGGTTCCTATTTTCTAAACTGGACCAGACTGATACAGGCAAGCCCCTGTAGCATTTCATTTGAAGCATCCTATACAATTGTGAATGTATTACTTTTTGATTAATCTGTTATAGTTCTTTGATGAAACTGGTACAAAAGTGCAGCTAGAGAGCTACAGAAGCAAGCAGGAGGAGAGCGTCCTCTCTACTAGGTTGGTCATGGAAGGCTTCCTGGAGGAAGTGACGTCTAGGCTGAATTTGAATAATTAATTGGAATGTACCAGGCAAAGTGTGGGGAACAAGGGCCAGGCATAGAGGATAAATAGCAAGTGCAAAGGGCAGGAGGCAACAGGCCTGGTTGTAGGTGCAAAGAAGAGTTCGGCTGAAGCATGGAGGGTCTCAAGACGTGAGGCTGGAGGAGAAAGAGGACCTTTTTAACTTTGGTGAGGAGGAGCTGGGACATTTGCTTGAGGACAATGGCGATCCTTAAAGAGTTTTAAACAGAGGAGGGGCCTGATCATATTTGCTGGAAGCAGGCACCCCAATATCCGTGTGCTGACCTTGAGTACCCACCAGGCTCTCGGCCTAGTCACAACCTCCCCAGGCACTTGCCCAAATTCCCAGCCTCCCTCTCTCCCCAGGCGCCTTCTCAAAACCTATCTGCTGCGCCTCTTCCTAGTTAGTGTGATAAACTAATTCTCAGTGAAGTGTTAGCAAACAAAAATGGTTTATCCCTCCTCGGGGTATTTTCATTTTAATGGAAGCTCAGTTGACAAATATTTACTGAATGGTCTATTACATGCAAGAAACTATGTAAAATTCCTAGAGGGCTCATGGCTTGACCTAAATAAATCAGTCTCTCATGATAGGGTTTTGGGCTCATGGGGGAAATAGTGTAGGCAGCAAATAACCCTTCTGATCTCCAGTTAAACCACATAAGCATCCATCGCCATGTGCCCCTGACGCCAACCTTCACCAAACCCCTCCTAGAGGTGGGCAGAGGCTGTGGCCCTTGAGTAGTTAACTCTCATGGTCCTAAGTGGTGTTAAGTCATTGCTACGACCCTATTTGGGGGCTCAGGAGCCAATCCCTGCCTCATGTTGTGGGTAGTTCAGTGGGAGAATTATCACCTTCCATGCTGGAGCCCCAGGTTCAATTCCCAGCCAATAGAACTCACGTGCAGCCACCACTCATCTGTCAGTAGAGTCTTGTGTGTTGCTGAACAGGTTTCAGCAGAGCTTCCAGACTAAGGCAGCCTAGGAAGAAAGGCCTGGTGATCTCCTTTGGAAAATCAGTCACCATGAGTTGGGGGCTGACTCAATGGCAGCTCACAAGAGGCCTGTCCCATGGAAGGCCAGAAGAAATGTACCGGGGCCTCCATGCGCCATTCTTGGACCCCCTCTACCCCCTCCTCTATCTCTCAGTCTCCACAACCCCAACCCAGGCACACTTCCCGAGGGGCCCCTGGCCACCTGGCGCTGCACCACATGTGTGGAGGACGTAGGGGAGGGGGAGGCACGGAAGGATAGACTCCAAAGTGGAGTCACCACAACTGCGCTTCAACTCACCACAGTGTGGGACTGATTCTCCTCCTGGCATGAGCGTGGAGGCTCCTGGCCAGGCTGGCTCTCTGCTCCCTCCCTCCTGCTGCCCTCCTTGGACACCACAGCAGTGGAAGGGAGAACGACAGGAGAGAAAGATGGAAGACCAGGAAGGGAGGAACGAGGCTTTTCCAGCCGTGGGTCTCTCCAGGTCTTCCCTCCCCTCTCTTTCATTATCAGGCTCACACCTCACCCTCCAAGCTTGATTCACGGGTACCACCCTCTCCCCTAGTGACACCTTCTTGCTCACCTGTCGGCAGCTCCCTTCCTGGGCCCCAGAGGAGACAGGCTAAATGAGGGAGCCGGTAGTCAGAACCCTTGGGTTCTTCTTCTGATTCAATTCCAGGGGAATCCTTACCTATGCCTTATCTATGACCCCTCACCTCAATGCTCCCTTCTATAAAATGGGCACCACCCAGGCACTTTTATCCCTCTGAAGGAGCCCTGGTGGCACAATGGTTAAACATTCAGCTGCTATTCGAAAGTTGATTGGTTTGAACCCACTAGCCGCTCTGTGGGAGAAAAGACCTGTCAATCTGCTCCTGTAAAGATTACAGCCTCCAGGGCTGGGGACCATGGTCTCAGGGAACATCTAGCTTAACTGGCATGACATAGTTTATAAAGAAAATGTTCTACGTCCTACTTTGGTGAGTGGTGTCTGGGGTCTTAAAAGCTTGCGAGTGGCCTTCTAAGATACTGCACTGGTTCCACCCCCTCTGGAGCAAGAGAGAATGAAGAAAACCAAAGACACAAGGGAAAGAGTAATCCAAAGGGCTAATGGACCACAACTACCACCACCTCCACCAGACTGAGTCCAGTACAACTAGATGGTGCCCAGCTACCACCATCGACTGCTCTGACAGGGATCACAACAGAGGGTCCCGGACAGAGCTGGAGAAAAACGTAGAGCAAAATTCTAACTCACATGAAAAAAGACCAGACTTACTGGTCTGACAGAGACTGGAGAAATTTCGACAATATGGCCCCAGGACACTCTTTTAACTCACTGCTGAAGTCACTCCTGAGGTTCACCCTTCAGCCAAAGATTAGACAGGCCTATTAAAAAAAGAGATTAAATGGGCACATCAGCCCAGAAGCAAGGACGAGAAGGCAGGAAGAGATAGGAAAGCTGGTAATAGGGAACCAAAGGTCAAGAAGGGGAGAGTGTTGACACATCATGGGGTTGGCAACCAATGTCACAAAACAATATGTGTATTAATTGTTCAGTGAGAAACTAATTTGCTCTGTAAACCTTCAAAATAAAAATTACAGCCTCGGAAACCCTATGGGGCAGTGCTACTCTGTCTATAGGTCCTTATGTGTTGGAATCGACTTAATGGCACACAGCAACAAGGTAGTCTAAAACTTCCCTCTCTCTCTCTCTCTCTGCTTCACCAGATGCCCACTTCCCATCCTTTAAGAAACACTGACATCTAGTGGTTCTGTGTGGGACTGCAGTACAGACTCCTTTTTCCAAGCAGATGGGCTACAGAGGCAAATGCTCCCTAACAGGAAAGATCGAGAAACGGAAATCCCCCCAGCCGGGTTTCCCCTCTGCAGTGTCCTTTGTTCTCCCCCTGAAGTGCCCTTCAGGACCCCTAGACAGCCTAGGAGTCGAGAACCCGTGTGGGAATGGCCGTGTTGCCTGATCCTTGCCAAAGACGGCCTAGAATCACATTGGGTAACAAGGGGCGGGGGACCGAGGAGGAAAACACGCCATGGATAAATCACAAGGAGTCATTAGCTGCTGAGGACAAGCCCTAGTTCCAGGAGCCAGCAGGGACTCCCACCCACCCACTGGTCCCACAGGGAGGGCCACAAACAGTAAGATGAATGACGACAGCTTTCTGCCACGGCAGCTGCCAGTCACTCATCTGCCAGCCGCTCCATCCCGTGTGGACCACAGATGCTTGCTCAGCATTCCCAGGCCCAGCGTTATACCCGCAGTTGACAGTGTGCGTGTGAATGTGTGTGTGTGTGTGTGTGTGTGTGTGTGTGTGCGCGCGCGTGCTGGAGTGAGGGCATTGCAAAGGAAGGAGAGAGTACACACAGCATAAATCACCATGAGAACATAAACAGGTGAACCATAAAATAATCTAAATTCGTTTATTCAACAAATACTTCCCAAACACCTGCTGTGCACCGTTTCCCGAGCTGCAGCAGGCTCACCCCACCCCATTACCTCACAGCTCCCTGAACAGTGTCCGCCCCTCACTCGGGCCCTTTAACTGACCTCATTTTCATGGATTAAAGACAACGTCACCATTTTCTTCTTTGCATCTCCAGGTCATAGCACACAAAACCCAAAACAACTCATTGCCATTGAGTCGATTCTGACTCATAGCAGCCCAATAGGACAGAGTAGAACTGCCCCATGAGGTGTTCTAGGCTGTAATCTTTACAGGAGCAGACTGCCAGTTTTCTCCCGCAGAGCAGCTGATGGATTCGAACTGCCACCCTTTTGGTTAGCCGCCCCCGAGCACTTAGCCACTGTGCCAGCAGCGTTCCTTCCCCTAGCACACAGGAGGTGCCTAATATGTGCTTACTGAAATAATGAATCCAGTCCAGCCCTCTGCACAAAGCAGGAATCCCTTCTAATAGCGTCACTGATGGTTGTCACCTAGCCCCTCCTTGAATGCTGCCGCTGATGGCCACTTATTGTCTCATATGCCATTGTGTCCACTGGGACTCTTCTGAGTGGTAGAAATGCAGCTTAGACTGTCTAGAGCAGAGAAGGGGTGAGTGGCACTCCTAACTGTGGAGGGGAGGGTGGGATCGGACTCGGGCAGGCCTGGACTCCAGGCGATCACATCAGGTTTTCTCCCATCTCATTCTGGCCCCAGTACACCCACCTCCAGGTTCTGGTTCTTTCTGTTGCTGGCCTTGTTCTGTCCTTTTGCATCCCTGCTTCCTTCATGCAGAGTGACAAGGGGAGGAGATGGCTGCAGGCCCCTGCAGGCTTGCGCGACCCTAGCTCATGATCCCAGACAGCTCTCCCTCTCCCACTCCTGGATGTGAGAGGGGCTCTGATTGGCCCAGTTCAGACCCCTGTCCTGCCTCAGCTCCATTCCTGTGGCCTGGCAGATGGGTACCGCAATTGCTGGTGGTCACGCCTGCCCCTGTAGCCAGGGAGATGGGGAAGGACACAGTAGTTGTCTGCCCACCAGAATCATGGGCAATGGGTGGGGGGGTGAGACAGGAGCGTTCCCCAAATGAAACAGGGTGCTGCTACCAGGAAGAGGGTGAGAGAGATGCTGGGGAGCTGTCGTGGGTTGAATGATGTCCCCGAAACATTCATGTCCACCTGCAACCTCAGACGCTGGCCTTACTTGGAAATAGGGCCTTTGCAGATGTAATGAAGGTAAAACTTGAGACAAGACCGCACTGGATTAGGGTGGGCCCTACATCCAATGAGAGTGGCCTTGTAAGGGACAGCAAAGGACACAGAGACCCAGAAAAAGGCAGTATGAAGACAGAGGCAGAGACTGGAGTGATGCAGCCACAAGCCAAGGAAATCCAGGAGTCACCAGAAGCTGAAGAGGTGAGGAAGAACCCTCCCCTAGAACTTTTGGAGGGAGCACAGCCCTGCCGACACCTTTACCTCAGATTTCTGGCCTCCAGAACTGTGAGTAGATACGTTTCTGTTGTTTTATGTTCCCCAGTTTGTGGTCACTTCTTCGGCAGCCCCAGGAAACTAACAGAGAAGAAAGACCAGCCAACGTCCCACTGTGCCTTCCACTTGGGGGTTGACAGCCCAGATCTACCTGCCAAAGCTGCATTTCCTGATTGTAGCCCTGCTCCTGGAGCACCCCCACCCCATTCAGGCCAAGGTGTTTCTCACACACCTGACAGAGGCTGAAGGGGTCCTGGAGATTTTCTAGCTGAACGCCCCTCCCCAACCACCACTTCCACATATGTGTAAACTGAGGCCCCAGAGAAGCTAAATGACCTGCCCATGTTCAGAACGTGTAAAGGATTTCTGACAAAAGGGGAGAATCCTGCCGAACGTTGATACATAATCTATTTTTTTATCTGACTAATGAACAAAAGCTAGAATGTTTGCTCATTGGTGACAACGCTGGGATTTTCCAGAAACTAAATGCTTCTGGGTCAAGTCCCTGAGAGGTGCAAATGGTTAACGTGCTGTAAAAATGGCATGGTGGGGGCGTCTGACTTCCTCTAACTTCACAAGGGGGAGAAAGAATCACCATCAGCATCAGCCCAAAGCTGATTCTTTTGAGATAGCGGTCAGACATGCCTCCTCTCTCCAGCCTTTTTACCAATTCTGACACCAGCCGTCCCTCCACGGCACTCTCTCCTTCTCTGCTGGGTTCAGTAATTGGTTGCAATGGGCACACAGAACTCACAGACCATAGTCATAGTTTATGGGGTTTATTAGGGAAGTAACAGTTTACAATTCAGGATCAGGGAGGACTCAGGATACAGCTCTTTGATCAGGACAGCTTCTTCTTAGCCATACCCACAGGCAGGCCTCTCTCTGGCCCTCAGACCCTCAGCCTGGGCTCTCCCCTGCTCAGATAAGCATCACAAAGCTCTTTAGCTCTGCCAACAAGTGCCCAGAGGCACCCCACTCTGCCAGTAAGCTTCCTGCCTGAAGGCACTCAGCCCTCTCACTCCACGGGCTGGGAAGCCCACCGAACCATCTCCAGCCGGTCTCCTGGTTCTGCAGCTGCAGTTTCTCTCCTGCCACTTCTTGCCGTCTTGCACCATCTCTGGTGTTACAGCTCTCTCTCTCCGTCTCCTGGGTCAAGGAGGTTCTCAGTGCAGGGACCCCAGGTCCAAAAGACGTGCTCCACTCCTAGCTCTTCTTTTTGGTGGTAGTGAGGTCCCCCCTTTCCATCTTTGGGATGGCTCCTTTTAAGCCTAGCAGGGTGGCAAACCTGACCAATCCCCTCATTAGTGTTCCATACACCTTATTTGCATGGTCCCACCCCCACAAGGGTGCCATGCACTTTATTTGCTTTATTAACAAGCTGTCCAATTCCCTTGGTGGGCCACAAGTACCTTATTTGCATAGTCCCACCCAATCATTTGGTGGAAGTTTTAAGACCATGGCAAGAAAGACCATATGAAAGCAATCGATTGCACGCTCTCTTCTTCAGCCTGGAATTCCCACTCCTTTGAAACACATTTGTTTCCTTGATCTGGTTTCTAGAACCTCCAGTACCATGGTTAGCAATTTCTGAACACCCTCGCTGTGGCCTCTCTCCAGCCAGCCGTCCAGCCTCTGTCCCTCCAGGAGACCTGATCCAGGTGCAGGACAGCACACAGAGGCATGTTGCGGGGGTTGCTGAGGTCAGCTTCAGTTTTCCCCTTCCCCCACCTTTCACTAACATTGCAGCCTCCCCCCAAAAAAACCACACCCGTTGCCACTGAGTCAGTTTCAACTCATAGGGACCCTGTAGGACAGAGAATTGTCCCACAGGTTTCCCAAGGCTGTAATCTTTACAGAAGCGGACTGCCACATCTGTCTCCTGCGGAGTGGCGGGTAGGTTCGAAAACTGCCAACCTTTTGGTTAGCAGCTGAGTGCTTAACCACTGTGCCACCAGGGCTCCTTGTCAGCCTCCCCCAGCGCAGCCCCCAGCAGGAGGCTCCGAAGCCAGATCCATGACTGGTGAGCTGCTCTGGTCCCCAGCTCCTGGGACTTTGATGTTCTGGCTCCCATCCCCGCTGGAAGCAGGAAGCGGGGAGGGGGGAGGACTGGGGGGGGGGCCTGTAGGGAGAGGGAAGCCCTCGGAGCTGTCAGCTCTTCTCCTCACCTTTGGACTTAACTGGGGCCAAGCTGCTTCCAGGCGGTTTGGGGGCCTTCCTGGAAAACACTCTGAAGCCTCTTCAAAGTAGGCCACGCTGTGAGCAGTCACCAAATGCAGAAGGCCCTGTGCCCTGGGGCCGCCTACCAAGCCTGGTGGACAGCCAGACAGCAAGAACCACAGTGACCCAGCCATCCAAAGCAGGGCTGGGGCCCAAGTGTAGAGTCCATCCCTCAGGGACAAAGCGAGGCTGAGAGGCCACAGCTTCGGAACACAACTGTGGGCCACTCCACAGCCACTGGCCACCGCTTCTATCGCCACCCCTCCCCCGTCAGACCTCCAGACGCAGGAAGGAGGAAGGGCCGCCTGCAAAGGACTGCTTCCAAATCACAAGGAGCTTCAAAAAGAACCAGCCTGGAGTTCCCATCCGCAACGAACTGGAGTTTGGGGCCAAGAAAGCGCATGCCTTCCATCTGAGCAATTACTAACCATTGAGAAAGGGTGTGGTGGTAATGGAGTGGAGTCCACGGGTGGCGCAAACGGTTAAGTGCTCAGCTAGTAACCAAAAGTTTGGCAGTTCAAACCCAAAGACAAGCTCTGGCAATCTGCTTCCAGAAAGATTCCCATTGCCATCGAGTCAACTCTGACCCATAGCGACCCTGTAGGACAGTGGAACGGCCCCATAGGGTTTCCAAGGCTATAAATCTTTACTGAAGTGGACTGCCACATCTTGCTCCTGAGGAGCAGCTGGTAGGTTCAAACCCCCGACCTTTCAGTTAGCAGCCAAGGGCTTCACCACTGCACCACCAGAGCTCCTCGCCATGAAGATTACAGCCAAGCAAACCCTAAGGAGCTCAGCTCTACTCTGTATCACATGAGGTCAGCATGAATCAGAATCTACTCAACGCAATAGGTGTCAGTTTTTTGTTCGTTTTGGTTTTTTTTTGGGGGGGGGGGGTCACGTGCTGCTTGATCCTGAGCTAGACTCCTCGAGGAATACTAAAGTTGGACAAAGACCCAGAGACAGTGGTGGCTCAGTGGTAGAATTTTTGCCTCCCATGCAACAGACCCAGGTTGGATTCCCAGCCCACGCAGGACAAGCCTGCCTCCGCCAGCCGGAGAAGAGACCACCACCCATGTATCAGTGAAGGTTGCATGTTGCTATGATGCTGAATAGGTTTCAGTGGAGCTTGCAGACTAAGACTAGGAAGAAAGGCCTGGTGATCTACTTCCGAAAATCAACCAACGAAAATCCTATGGCTCAGTACTCTCCAATCTGCAGCCGATTGTGAGAATGGCACAGGACCGGCCCAGAAGCGGGCAGTGTTTCATTTCTTTGTGCGTGGGGTCACCGTGAGCCAGGGCTGACTCAAAAGTAGCCAACAGCAGGAAAGGCACAACTTTCACTCTCCCCAGCTCTGCTGAGCTGCAGGCTTCGGGCTGCTGAGTCCCCTCCAGCCTAGGGAAGGGCCACAACTCATTGGTTTGGCCACAGCCTGGTGGAGGCTCACCCTCTGGGCTCCTCACCAGGCCTCTCCCCTTGTCTCCGCCTCATTCCCCCAGATCCTTAGTTAAGAAGGTGCAAATACTCCTTCTCCATTAGCAGGATAATTTAAACAGACGCCTGCAGGGCGAGGGCCCAAACCTCCCCGCCCCCGTACCCTGCAGCTTTTCACTGGCCAGCAGCCCAGGGACAGCAAAGGCTGGGGTGAAGCTGCCAGGCCAGCCGGGGGAGGCCTGAGGCAGCCAGAGACCCCGGGGTACCACTGGCCCACCCGCCCCCTAAGAAGCAGAACCCTCTCCCCACCCTACGGCCGGTGGCTTCAGAGCATGGGGCTGAATCTCATCAACAAGAAATTTGAAGCCATTAAAATACAATAAAAGAGAAATTAAATGTAATCGCTCTGTAAATTATAACTAATTGAAACATCCATTGTAATTTTTATGATCTGCGTTGGGAGAGATGCCAGGAGTCAGGAAATGAAAGTTAAAGGACGGTAGAGCTGTCCCGGAATGCCCTCCGCCCCCAGCCTCCTGCCAACTGCCTGCCCTTCTCTTCCAGACCCTGTGCAAAAGGACCCCCTTCCAGAAGCTTCTCCCATGTTCCAGATGTTGGCCCTGCTCACGACTGCAGAGGCCTCGATTTTCTCACATTTGCAGGGTCTTCTGTACCTGGCGTCATCCCGCCCTCTTGTTTCCCACTGTCTCTCCTGGTTCACACCTTCAGACCAAGACCTCAGATCCCACCCAGCGCACTGGCCCACTAGCCAGCCCCCACACCTGGAAATGGCAGGAGAGAGTGTCTGAAAGCCTCAGATTCTCCCAGAATTTTCCTTGTCCCGGCCACACAACAGACTCCTGAGTCTGGAATGATGGTTGGTCAACTGGTCCATTCCCCTGCCTCAGGCCCAACTCGAGCAGGACCCTGCAGGGCCCTGGGCCGGTTGGAAGGTCTCAGAGTGACCCTGCGTCTCGTCCAGGTGGCTCTTACCCCCTCCTCGGCCTCTCCCACCTTCCTCCCTCTCCAGCAGTGCCAGCTCTCCTCTGCTCCTGTCTGCACTGGGTGGGCGGGGGGTGGGGGGGTGCAAAGGTTAAGAGCTCACACTTTGGAGGCAAACAGATCTGCATTTAAGGCTCAGCTCCATTACAAGACAGCTGTGGGACCCCAGGCATGCCACTGAGCTTCTCTCTGACTCAGTTTCCTCAGCAGCAACTTAAAAACAAAACCAAACTCATTGCGGACAAGTCAATTCCAACTCCTAGCGACCCTGTAGGACAGAGTAGAACTGCCCCATAGGGTTTCCAAGGAGCAGCTGATGGATTTGAACTGTCATCCTTTTGTTTAGCAGCCAAGCTCTTAACCACTAAGCACCCAGGTCTCCCAGCAGCAAGTCAGAGGAGGCAATAATAGCACCCACCAGAGGGTCTGGAGTATTTAGTCATGGCATTTGCAAAGCTCTTAGCATACGGCTGAGCACTGAGTAAAACTAGAAAAAAAAACCAAATCCATTGCTGTCAAGTGGATTTCGACTCATATTTACCCTATAGGACAGAGAAGAACTACCCCCATAGGGTTTCCAAGGCTGTAAATCTTTATAGAAGCAGACTGCCACATCTTTCTCTTGTGGAGCTGCTGGTGGGTTCAAACCACTGACCTTTCGGTTAGCAGTCAAGCGCTTTAACCACTATGCCACCAGGGCTCCTTGAGCACCAGGTAACCAAAATACCTGTTGCCTTCGAGTCAATTTAAGAGTGATAGTGACTCTACAGGACAGAGAAGAACTTTCCCACAGGGTTTTCAAGGAGTGGCTGGTGGCTTCGAACTGACAACCTTGTGGTTAGCACCAGGGCTCCACTGAGCACCGACTAGCACCCATTAAATGCTAGTGATTTTCGTTGTTAAGGTTGTCATCACTTATGCTGGCAATACATGGGTTATGTTTTGCTCATAGACCAGCAGACCCCAGGGACATGCTCTTTCCCACTGGCTGCCCTGATGCTAATCAGGCAGGCAGCCCCAGCAGTTGGTACAGCCCACGCCTTCTCACCTCATCAGCTGCAGGCCCCTCTGGATTCTACAGGTCCCAGGGGAGCCCCTGCAGAGCAGGGAAACTAGCCATCCTCTCTGCTCTGTTGGCAGAGGTAGGCTGGTCCTATCCCCTGGATCCCAGCGGGCCACCCTCCTTCTCCCAACGAGAGGAAGAACCTAGTCTCCGGAGTGGCCGACTCCCCCCTGAAGTGGAAGGAGAGACAAGATTAGGAAGGCCAGTTTACTCCAACCGTCTCCCATAAAATGTTTTTTATTGTAGGAGTTTTATTTTGAGGTGTTTGGGGGAGATATGGGGTCCTCGCGTGGTGCAACAATTAATGCACTTGGCTACTAACCAAAAGATTGACAGTTCAAGTTCACTCAGAGGCACCTCAGAAAAAAAGCCTGGGGATCCACCTCCAAAAAATCAGCCATTGAAAACCCTATGGAGCACAGTTCTACTCTGACACACTTGGGGTCACCATGAGTCAGGGTCAACTCAATGGTAACTGCTTAATCCCTTTGTAATGATCAGATTATGCATCTCTCTCCTACACTGCTGGAGCCTTGAGGTTAGGGGCTGTAACTAGGAAGAGAAGTGCCCAAGCCATAGGGTAACTTATTGTCCAAACCAAGGCATATTTAGAGTGAAAACGGCACCCCTTAATGACAGTGTCAGAACAGTAGACACAAAGTAAAACTGTCCTGGGTAAACTAGGACATACAGTCACTCTATCAAGGAATCTCAGTCTCAAAGAGGGTCTACTGCAAGGCAATGGGGGAAGAAAGAGAAAGGAAAATGGTGAGACCCTGGGGAGAGCCGGGGCAATAGGTCCTCTCAGTCAGGCCCCAGTTGCCCTTCTTAGGCCCCTTGGTCTGGTTATCCTCTACAGACGCTAACGCCGTTGCCACTTTCTCCAAGCGTGGAATGTGCTGCCCCCACCAGGCAGTATCACAAGCCACCCAGGGCAGATGGCTTTCCTCTTGTCTGCATGTGGCTTTTAGCTTGGGTGTTGACCTTGGGTTCCAACACTTATGGCCAAATTTTCAGAGTCACAGAGTGCAGTACAAGAGAAGAGGGGGATTCCCTGTGGCTTCTTGATTCAGATGGGGGCCCTGGGTGGGTCAGGTACTTCAGGGTTCTGCAGATTGTCAAACAGAACTGAGATTTTCATCTTTGTACCTCCAGCTCCCAACCTAGTAAGTACTCCGTAAGTGTTTATTGGATGGATGGGGTGGGGGGATAGATGGATGGATGGGTGGATGGATGGATGGATGGATGGATGGATAGATGGATGGGTGGGTGGGTGGGAGAAAGGATGGGTGGGTGGGTGGGTAGATGGATGGATGGGTGGGTGGGTGAGTGGATGGATAGATGGGTGGGTGGGTGGATGGATGGACAGATGGGTGGGTGGTGGGTGGGTGGGTGGGTGGGTGGATGGATGGATGGATGGATGGATGGATGGATGGATGGATAGATGGATGGGTGGGTGGGTGGGAGAAAGGATGGGTGGGTGGGTGGGTAGATGGATGGATGGGTGGGTGGGTGAGTGGATGGATGGATGGGTGGATGGATAGATGGGTGGATGGATGGATGGGGAAAAACCTCAGTGCCACTCCAACAGCCAACGGGATTTCCTAGAACCCAAATACTTCCCACAGACTGGAGGGAGTCAGCCTACTAAGAACTAGAAGAAAGAGCGTTGAGACGCAAACGCAGCGTCAGCCTGGTCATTCCCTCGTTCCCGGGTTACAGGATGACAACGTCTCCCTGGGGCTGCGATTTGTAGCTCCTGGTTAAATGTTGCAGTTTAATGGGCTTGCTAGGGAAAAATGTTTTTTAGTGAGTGGTAAATGTCTCCCTGGCGCTCACAGTAGTAATTACTTCAGTGGGACAATCTCTCTTTAACGTGCTCCTGGCCAGCAGGTACGGCGGGGCTCTGGATAGTGGGATCAGGTGGCTGATGGCTCTAACTGAAGGTAGCTCTTTGAGGAAGCAGAGAGAGGAAGCAGAGACACAGGTCAGCCCATACCCAGCCCAAGCTCAGAGGCAGTGGCCTGGGGAACCAGGATGATGGGCAGCCAGGGCAGGGTGTTTTAGGTGTGTGAATGCTTCAAGTTTGATTACTGGGTCATTCCACAAACCTTAACTAAGAACCTAGTAATAACACAGGTCAAGCCCTTATGTGCCAGGCACTATACTAAAACACACACATGTACATTTGCCGTGGAGTTGACTCCAGCTCATGGCAACCCCATGTGTGTCCAAGTAGAACTATGCTCCGTAGAGTTTTCAATGGCCAATTTTTTGCAAGTAGGTCACCAGGACTTTCTTCCTAACTTCTGAGTGGACTCGAACCTCCAACCTTTCTGTTAGTAGCTGAGCACATTAACTGCACCATGCAGGGACTCCAGGCACTACGCTAAGTAAACATTTTATTGCCATTATCTACTTTAATACAAAAAAATTGTAAACCTTACGAGGCAGATACTGTTATTATTCCCTTACAAATGAAGAAACAGTGGCTTAGAGGAAGGACCAGAACTCCAAGCTAAAGACAAAGAGAACACAGAGATAAATAAGACACAATCTCCACACAGATAAGGTTACAATCAAGGGCAGGGTGGGCCAGACCAAATGGAAACCAGATCATGTTTAAGTAAACTTTTTATTGAATTACAAACTATGTACAGAGAATGCATAGATTGTAAATGTATATAGCACAGCAAGTTTTCATAAAGTGAACGCTCCCATGAATCAGCACCCAGATCAAGAAATAGAACAGTCCCCAAGAAGCCCCTCTTGTGTTCTTGCAAGTCAATACTTTACCCAAAGGTAACCACTGTCCTAACCTTTGTCATCATAGAGTAGTTTTTCCTAAAAACTTTATCGGGGAATGATAAATGCTAAGAAAACCAAATGCACAGAGGGTTCTGGGAGCCCAGAAGAGGGACGCATCACACAGCCCAAGGCATGGACAAGACTTCAGCAGGATGTGATGTCTGAAGCAAGTTTTGAAGGATGAACAGGAGTGAAACAGGTGGAGGTAGAAAAGATGTGTGTGTGTGCATGCGTGTGTGTAGGTGTGTTTGGGTGTGTGTGTGTGTCATCGTCCAAGTTTACTGCTTCCAAATCCCTCACCTTTGGCTACTGGTCTTCTTTCTGTTCTACTGGAAGAAATGAGTTCAAGAGAGACTTAGGTTAGCTCAGGGTTTCTCATCCTCCAAGCTCTTGGCATGTGGGGCCAGTTCATTCTTTATTATGGGGACCTGTCCGGTGTATTATAAGGATATTTAGCAGCATCCCTGGCCTCTACTCACTAGTTGATAGTAGAAACCCTCCTCCCAAGTTGTGACAAATGAAAATGTCTACAGACATTGTCCAATGTTCTGGGGGGGATGGCAAAATCATCCCCCTGGTGGGGGATCACTGAGTTAGCTGATAAGGAGAATTGCCAGGTGGCAAACAAAAGTGATGAATGAAGGACTTAGAGCAAGGTCTCAGGACAGTCCTGGCAGAGACTGGCTTAAATTGTGACCGGACACAAGGGGAAGAGCTTGAGCTCAAGAGAGCCTGCCTGTCCCAGCTCCAGCGCTGGTCAGCATCTCCCGGCAACCAGGGAACCTGGGAATTTGGAGGGGAATGGCCCCAGGAAGCAACTGTCCCTAAGCTGGTCCCAGACCAAGGACAGGATTTGCTCCCTGCTCCAGAGAGATTAAGCGGAGGCACACCACTCAGAGGAGCTTTCCTGCTGCTGGGATCGGATTTCAATTAAAATCATTAGCACCGTTTATTTAGACTCCACAGCTGCACACAATCTATCGCGTTAGCGTGAGTTTAAAGAAATAAAGGAGGGGCAGGGAAGGAGGGAGGATGTAATTCAGCCCAAACTGAAAAAGTCCTCCTGTAACCACGAGATTGAAGAATATCCACTGAGGGGATCAATAATGGGAAACCTAAGTGCCACTGTTTGCTGAGATTACAGTTTGTGGATCACTCTATCTTGGATTTTAATTTTCTCTCTCACTGTCCTGTCACCACGAGCGGTGATCTCAGCCCCACTCCCCCGCTGGGGAGAGATAGGCTGTGGGCTGGACCAAAGTGGGTTCGGATCCAGGCATGTCTGACCCTTTGTAATCATTTTCTATTGCTGCATAATGAATAATCACAAATCGAGCAGCTTAAGACAATGCTCGTTTATTATCTCACAGCTTTTATTGGTCAGGAGCCCATGCATGACTTAGCTGGGTCTTCCATTGACAGTCTCATAAGACTGCAGTCTAGGTGTTGGCTGGGGCAGGAGTCCCACCTGAGGTTGAGGGGGAGGTCCTCTTTCAAGCTTATGTGGTTCTTGGCAGAATTCATTTCCTTAAAACTGTAAGACTCACCTCAGCTTGCTTCTTCAAGGCCAGCAGGAGAGAGTCTCTGATTTCTAGACCCTCTTTTAAAAACCTCATCTGATTAGGTCAGGCCCACCAGGATGATTTCCCTTTTGATTAACTTGGAATCCCTGAGTGGTGCAAATGCTTAACGTGCTCAGCTGCTAGCCAAGAGGTTGGAGGTTCAAGTCCACCCAGAGATGCCTTAGAAGAAAGACCTGGTGATCTACTTCTAGAAAATCAGCCACTGAAAACCCTGTGGAGCACAGTTCTTCTCTGACACACATGGGGTTGCCATGAATCAGAATGTTTTTGTTTTCTTTTGATTAACTTAAAGTTGACTAGTTGAGGACCTTGATAACATCTGCAAAATCTCTTCACCTTTGCCATATTCCATTGGTTATAAGCCAGTTACAGATCCCCCCTACACTCAGGGTGAGGGGATTATGCAAGAATGTGGGTCATTGAAGGTCCTTAGACTTCTGTCTTCCACACCCTCCACCAAAGCTCTCTCTCTGTGCTCTGCTCCCCAAACTCACAGGACCAGGCCAAGAGAAGATATCCTTTCCTGAACCATCCACACATCCACAGGCCTCTCCAGCCCCAGTCCGATGGTCTCACCAAAAAAAAAACAACCCAGCTTCAGATTGATTGAGGGCCTTCCCACATGGGACAAGAAATGTAGAAAAGAACCAAAGAAGTAACCATCTCATTCCCATCCAGTGCCCCTTCTTCCAGACCAGCTTTGTTATCACTGGCCTCAGGTCCTCTGTGTCACAGGCTTCCTGGTCCAGCAGCTTTGCCCAGCTGCCTTCTTTCATCCCAGGATGCTGAGCCCAGCGTGAGAGACAAGAGAGCTCCTCCAGGCTGGATGCGGAGAGGGGCCCAGGACTTGGGAGGCCAGTGGCCACTATAAACCATTACACCAGCCCACCCTCTTATGTGATTCCCTCCTCCTTCAAGACCTAGCTTAGACATCACCCTGGGTTAACTTGAGGCAACACTGCTCAGAGCTAGCTTTCGCAGTTTACATTGTAATGATTCGCCCTTGTTTCTTTTGTTTGAGTTTCTTTTTCATGATGTCGTATATATGATTTGGGATTAGGTTCAGCTGAGCAGGGAAACCCAAAATAACAGTGGAAAATGAATTAGAGATTAATTTTCTTCTCCCATTGCAGTCTGGATATAGGCAGCCTAGGGCTGGTCTGAAAACTCTATTCTATACTGTGCTCAAGGGACCCACCCTTCTTCTATCATGGTGTTCCACTGTGACTGGCTTCCAAGTCCAAGATGGCTGCCGCAGCTCTAGCCATCACCTCCACAGTCCAGCCGACAGGAAGAAAGAAGTAAAAGAGAAGGGCACACGCACTCCCTTTAAGGGCCCTTCCCAGAGATTCTGTGCACTATTTCTCCTTATGCTCCATTGGCTATAAGTTAGTCACATGGCCACAGATAACCACAGGTAAAGGTGGAATATGTAGTTTTTATTCTGCATAGCCCTGTACCATGGAAGAAGCGGGGAGTGGATGTGAAGATTTCTGGCAATCCCTGTTCTAACTTCCCTCTGTCTGTCTTGTGTATACAACCTGAGGGATGGGATATTTCTTTTGTATCCAAATCCCTACCTTCACTTTCAATAGTCTGCTCATGGCTCTATAAGCCATTGATTCAAACACATTTATTCATACATTCTTTCCCTTGCTCCTCTGTCTACCCATTTACTTACAGGTTCATTCATTCATCTCTCCACAAATTCTCTCTCTATGCTTTGCACAGTGTTGGGCATGTGATCAGCATTCAGGATGTGGAGATAATGATGCAGACCCTGCACCCAAGTTGCTCAAACTAGTAGGGAAAATAGCCAAGGAAATGTAGCATCTTAGCACCATGAGGTAGGTGTTATGAGAATGTGAAAGGTTGCTATACAAACACTGTGGGCCCTAGCCCATCTGGGGCTGCATGCAAGGTCTCCTAGGGGAGGTGGCATCCCATCGGAGTTTTGGGAAAAGAAATTTTCGCTGGAAACAAAACGAAAGGAAAGAACATAGCAGAGTACGGGAGCATACACGAGCAAAGGTATCCACTGTCCATGGTGCTGACCTGGCCAGGAGCCCTGTTCTGAGGTGAGGCCAAACCAGTCCCGGCTTCCCAGCTCTGAGCCCCAGTGGCTGGCACTCAGGGCGGGCAGAGTGGGATGGAAGTGGCATGGCATTTAGCTACACACTTCATTTTTGTAACGAATTTCCTGTTTCCCCTCTCAGTCTCGCTTGTCAGTCTGTGACCATTAAATTCCTCATTAGCAAATGAGATTTGGACGGGCTCATTAAGATGAGGGATGGCACCAAGGTGCGGCTGGCTGGGGGTAAGCTCCAACTCCACCGCTCCCTCTTTGTTAGAAAATAGTGCACCTCACATTCTGTGCACAGGTCTAATGCTCGTCCCAAAGAGACCCCTTGGGGTAATTCAGGGATGAGCTTGAGGGGAGACCAGGGTACACTTCATATTAAAGCTCAAGAAGTCCCTGGGTGATGTAAATGGTTAATGCTTTCTGCTGCTAACCAAAAGGTTGGAGGTTTGAGTTCGCCCACAGGCACCTCAGAAGAAAGGCCTGGCGATCGATCTACCTGCAAAAAATCAGCCACTGAAAACCCTGCGGAGTACAGTTCTACTCTGACACACATAGGGAGCACCATGAGTTGGAGTCGACTCGACAGCAACTGATTACTGGTGGCTTAAAGCTCAAGCTTCTGAATGTGACATTGACAGCTCTTCCTAACCATGCCTCAGTCTACCTCTCCAGTCTCATCTCCTATCCTCCCCAACCTGTCCCCTACATTTGGCTGTGATGTGCTAGAACTGGCTTGTACCAGCTCATGAGAGCTGCTTGTTACATTTTCCAAAGTTTTGCAAGTCAGCTGACATCACTTTGGCAGCCTGAAATTGGCCATGGTGGAGTATTTACAAGACAGGAATTGAGAAATGCTATAAATTAAGGCTTCCCCCCCCCTCCCCCGCCTAGAAAGCTAGTTTTTAAGCATCTGCCAGCGCACCCATCCCTAAAGGTCCTTGAGCACATCCTGCCCATCTTTGCCTATCTCCCATCTTTGCACATGCTATTCCCTCTGCTGGGTTCTCCTCCCTCTCCCTGGAATGTCTCCCCTGCCCCATCCTCTGCCTAGCGAGGCTCCCAGGAACAAGCCTAGTCCCCTTTTCTGTGCTTCTAGAGTGCAGGGGTCTCATGCCCCAAGCAGGACTTCTTACCTTGCTCTTCTGCCTGAAGGATCTTTTGGCTGCCAAAAATATAAACCCCTTCAGACCAGCTAAAGAAAAAGAAAGCACATTTGGGAAGGGAAGGAGGGAGGGAAACATCACAGTAACCAGAGGCAGAAAGCACAGCCAGCTCATAGGAATTAGAAAGTTGTCCAACAGCTGCTCCTTTTCTGGGACTACCTAGTCCCTGGCTTCTGCTTACACATACCCACGTGGCTTCCCCTGCGGTAGTGTCCCTTACCCCATAGTTTGCATGAATTCCCAGGCCAATCAGTCACAAACCAGAGTCTCCAATCTCCAGTTTCAAACCTAGAATTGGTGCAGGTTGGTCGAATCATCTGAGGCTGTGGGGCAGGGTCACACAGTCATGGGGTGGGGTCACACAACCACTGTCTCGTTAGCAGGGGCTGTGAGGTGGCTCTGGGAAAGACAATGGGCAGAGCTGGGACACTAGCCATCTCCCAGGCTACAGGACGAGCTCCATGAGGACAGAGACCGTGTTTATTCACCTCTAGAGCCCCAGTCCTGGCACACAGGGGGTGCTTCACAAATACTTGCAGAATACATGAACCACCTCACAGTTTTCATTCGACTCTCAGCAATCTGTGATCCAGTTAGCCCCTGGAGAGGGAGGTAGAAGGTTTTGAAGAATCCAACAAGGAAACACTCCGCACCCAGGTAATGAGGCATTCTGGTCCACCAGTTGCTGCTGTGTGACCTCGGGCAAGTCATTTAACCTCTCTGTGCTTCAGGGCCACACTTGTAAAATGGGGGTTGTGATCTTGCCTAACCTAGGGTTGTCATGAGGATTACAGGGCATGGTCTGCAAGGAGCAGCTGGTGGGGGGCCTGACACATAGTAGACACTCAACACACTGGTAGCTTTTGTCCCCTTCTGAAACCACAGGACAGGGTCCCTTGCTGTCCTCCCAGCGGGCTTCCTCCCTGGGTCAGCCACACACATTGGCCTTCTCCTAACCTCACCCACGTCCCTGTTCTTGGAGGGTTAAGTCCAAGGGTAAGGCCAAGTTGACAACCAACTGCAGCCACTCCCCGCCACTGCCCTCCCTACCACCACCACCACCCCCCCCAGAAGGCCTGGACTGAAGACTTCCTCTGCTGTAATTAACAAGCCAACTGCATCTGTCTTGCTCCATTAGTAGCAGATCAGCCTGTCAGGCAAGGGCTGAGAAGGAAGTTCTGAATAGTAGGGTAAGAGAGATGTGGACAACGCCAAGATCCCCAACCCCACCCCACCTCCTACCCCTTCTTGTCCCTCCACCGGGAGGCTGACACCTCCCAGAAGTCACATGCTCTCTAAGGGAAGAATGTCAGAGCAAAGGGAACAGCCCATACCCACCCTGCCAGGTGACAGACAGCAGGTGGGTTTGGGAGAGAGGGGTAGAGCCATCGCTTGGAGGCTCAGACCATGGGGAGCAGGCATCCCCCCAGGCAGCTGCTCAGGCTACTTCTGCCTCGATCTTCCTTCTCCAAAGACTTTGCGATTCCTGCAACATAGGGCTGCCCCAGCTGCCATGAGCCTTGGGCGAGGAGGCAGTGGCAGCGGCTCCGTGCATGGAGACCAGCAGCAGTTTGCTTCTCCCTTGCTCACAAGCAGACATCTCCTCCCTGTCCCCCTGGAACTGAATCTACCAGTTGCCGTCAAGTCGACTCCTACTCATGGTGACCCCCTGTGTGTCAGAGCAGAACTGCACCCTATAGAGTTTTCAACGGCTGGTTTTTTGGAAATAGTTTGCCAGGACTTTCTTCTGAGGCTCTTCAGAGTGGATTCAAACCTCCAACCTTTCAATTAGTAGTCGAGTGTGTTAACCATTTTGCACCACCCAGTCCAAAGTCAGGCAACTTGTTTTTTGCCCTACTCTCACATACCACTGAAGATCACAGAAATAAGACAGAAGGACGTGGGCAATAGGGACTTGGGTCCCACCCTAGCCTGTGGGTCTGGTGGCCTCCACGGCTGCATTGCTGGTCCGGCTCCTTCCCTACACCTCTGGCTTCCTCCATGGGACTCTCTTCCACTGCTGCCTACGTGAACACAAGCTCAAAAACAGGTACTTGCGCACATGCATATGGCACGCACACACACCCATATCCCTATAACTGGCACAGCCAGCGGACCCCTCGAGCCCCTGCTTCCAGTGGCCGTGCCCACCGAGAGGGCTCTTTAATCTCCTCACCGTGGGGGGCATCGTATCACTCAGGCAGGTAATTGCTTTTGGAAACGAGGTCACCAGTTTAATTGGTAGCACTTGTTCTGGGCGAGGTAACAGTGAGGCAACCTCGGGCTTATCTATTTCCTGGAGGCACCAGCAGTGTGCAGAGCACGTGGCTGCTTACATGGTGCAGGAGATGTGCGGGTGGAGCGGATCTGTCTGTTGGCAGCATGCAGCCTGGAGGCTTGGCCTGGGTCTGGGAGGGTGGGGGAGTGAAGGGCTCTGAGAGCTAGCAGGATGCTTGGGTGAGGGACAAGAGGGAAGAGAGCAGGGCTCAGTCCTGGGGAACTTCTCCACCCTGGGACGGTGATGGAGAGAGACAGGTGTCACAGTCATATCAGGTCCTGAGGACACCCAAGGGTTGAAACGGAGGGGCTTCCTGCTATATTTGGGAAATGGGTGGGCTGGGCTTCTTCCACTGGCTCCTCTGGGTCCACTACTCCACCCTCTCCAGCTGCCCCAAAGGATGACCCCAAGAACCCATTGGGTTCAGCCAGTGGGGTGCCCTGGCAGGAGATCTGAGGGAGGGAGGGGGTGGGGAGAGGGAGGAAGGGAGGGAGGGAGGAAAGGACTGAAGGAGGGAGAGGAAGAAGGGAGCAAGAGGGAAGAAGGCTCGTGAACTCCAGCTCTCTATTCCCAGCTCCCTCCTGAGAGGTTGCCAGGGAAGGGTGTACCCCTTGGCTGAAGGTTTCATCTCAGCCCCCACCAGGCTGTCCCCTCCACTCCCCTCTCTGTTTAGGGGTCTGGAGATGCCCTCTTCACTCACCCCACAGGCCTGAGGTAGTAACAGAGTCCCTGCCGTTACTAGTCTGGGGCTCAGCACCAGCACCTCCCTCCTCGTCCCCCACACCTGTCCATGCCCCCAAAAGCAGTCCCTTTATTAGAATTATCCTCAGTCATTCAGCATGGATATGTCTGTTTCCTGTCAGGACTTTGAGTGGGAGAAAGTGTTTGTGGGAAGTGGCCTCCCTCCCGGAACCAGGAACCTCTCATCCTCCGTACCCTGATTCTCATGGCTGACACTGGTCTTCCCTGACTTGGCCATCCTGGGGCTTCCTGCAGGAGGGAGGGTGACCCCACCGCCCCGCATGTACTCCTCCCTGGTCCCTGGTTCAGGGGGTGCTGCCAGGCTGAACTCTCCATACCAGCTTCCCCACATCCTAGGCCAGTGCTGGCCAGCCCTAGGGACGGACACGTGGGCCACTCAGGCTTCCCCACCAGGGTCACCCCAATCTCCAGAGTCAACTCCAGGGCCCCTCATGCAAAGGGTTCTCTGTGGGGTCCCATCGTGGGGCTGAGGGAGTGGGACAGTGACGTACCTCAAGCCTTCAGAGGCCAGAGCTTGCGGGAGCAAGGAGTTAGAAGCCAAGCCCAGTCCCCGTCCCCCACCCCCACCAAAATCCTGCAATCCACAAGTCCAGCCAGGCCTACAAACAAGGGTGAATTATCCAACAGGCAAGGTAAGCACAGTGCTCACCTTGCTTACCAGATCATCTTTAGTGAACAATTTCACATTTTTTCACCACATCAAAGATTCTGCTTCTAGGTATGGCTGGTATCTGTCTCTCTCCCAACCCCACAGCACCTTCCTACAGAATCAAAGCCTGCTTTCATATTTACAATCCCTGACAGGAGTGGATGACCCAGTAAGCACAGGTAAACACAGGCTTACTTGTGCTTACTTACTGATCTGTAGTGCACAATTTCACATGGCTTTTAAAAACATGTGAAATTGTTCCCTACATGTGGTGAAAAGCAGGCAAAATTGTTCACTACAGATTAGGAAGTAATCGCAAGTAAGCCTGTGCATACCTTGCTTGCTGGGTCATCCGCTCCTGCCCACAAGGACCTAGATTAGTGTCCCAGGGCTGCTCTAATAAAGTACCACAAACTGGGTGACTTACGAGAACAGAAATTGATTGTCTCACAGCTCTGGAGGCTGAGAATCCAAACCGCCTGTCAGCTGAGCCATGTTCTCTCCAAAGACTATGGGGAAGATCCTTTCTGGTCTCGCCCAGCTTCTGGTGGCCCACGTGTTCCTTCGCTTGTCTTCACAAGGTGATTCTTCCTCTGTCTCTCTGTGTCTCTTCTCCTCTTTCATAAGGACACCACCCAGAAAGGATTAGGTCCCACCCTCCTCCAATATGACCTCAGGTTACCCTGATAACATCTTCAAAGACCCTACTTCCAAACAAGGTCAAGTTCACAGGTACCAGGGTTAGAACTTCAACAGATCTTTTGGAGTGACACAGTTCAACCCAGAACAGAACCCTACGCCCACATATCCCAAGTTATGGGTTGTCACCTGACCTGGTCACCGGCTTCCTGGGGACTCCCATCCGGCACAGGAGACCTGAGACCCAAGGGAACACCCCTGTGTCACTCACGCCAGGACTCACCAGGCCTGGTGATTCATGGACTTTAATTTCCCCAGCTCCTCCATCATGTCCCTCCTCTCCCTCTGGCCTGTCAGAGTGTTATCTCCGCCCCTTCCCCACCCCGCCCCCTCCACAGTTTTTAATTTGAAGCATCTGTCTGGAGCATCCCCCGATGGGGACATTGGTGCTACTGAATGCATTAAACCACTGACAGCTCTGTTGATTTCTCTCTCCCGCTGCATAATGCAAGATATATACAAGGCGATATGCTGGCCCCGTCCCTTACTTTGAAGGGAACGTGCCCTTTTTTTCCCCCTTCACTCTAACGTACCCTCACTCTGCATATGTTGATATATAGGAGGGGTGCTTGTCCCTTTCGCTCAGGACGGAGTCTCCTCAGCCCCAATATTACTTTCCTCGCTGCTGGGGGATACCATCCTATCCATCCTTTTTACTGGAGCAGACTGGACACCGTGGAAGCAGTTCTTGGTGTTAACGGGCTGGTGGCAGGATACAGGGGAGTTGAGGTGTCATCTGTCACAGCTGACTAGCCCCTCCGAGGGTGGAAACCAGGCGGGGCTTTCTCAGGGGTCCTCTCTGCCTGCCTCTCCAGATCTAGGGGAGGGAGGACTCGCCCCTCCAGCCCCCTTCCTCTCCCCCAGGTTGCGGTTCTTTTCCTCCAAACCCTTGGCAACCTTGCCTTGGATTCACATTCAGTTAACAGTAACGGAGCCAGCTGCTGGGCTAAGCACTTTTCTGTTCCTCCTGTTTTCTGGTTTCTCGTAACCAAGGAAGCCGCAGACAGCTGTGCAGGCTGCACACAACTGGACGTGTAGCCTGGCTCATAACAAGGCATGAACACCCCTCCTCAACAGAGACAGAGGCTCGGAGATGGCAGTCTTCCCATCAGACACTGGGTATGAACCCAATCTGCCTGCTTTGGGGAACTGTTCTCTGCCTCCTCCAGGAAGACTTCCTGGATTGATGCCACCCAGCCTGGCTGCTCCTTTATTCTTATCCCTCCTGGACCTTATTTCCTAGGCGGTTTTGCATGGTCTGGCAGGCTGCCCTGAGTGTGTTGGGTGGGTTCTCAGGACAAAGCAAAGTTCGACTCTTCTTTATGAACCCTGCACAATTTTCCTGATCCGACCCCCTCCCCAGCCTGAATTAGACCCCCACGGCCCCGATCTGGCCGCCCCACCGTGAGAAATACTTTTCCATCCCTATGACCCCGCCTTATCGATGTCTCCCCTACAAGTCTGGGAGTTCTTGGGATGGGGACAGGATCTTATTTCTGTGTCTTCACCAGCCCCAGGCCTGGCACAAAGCTAGAACTAAGCAAAGGTGTGTTGAATGGATGTTTTCATGACAGGTCTTAAAATGCCTAGCACTGAGCCTGTGCTCTCTAAAAACGGGCTGAATCCATTTAATCAGTCAGTGAGCTGGGTGGGTGGGTGTTCTCCCACTGCACCCCACCCCCAACACAAGACTTCCCACTGGAAAAGATACTCCACTGCACTCTGGTGTGACGTTGGCTGCCTCACCTGGCCCAGGTGAAGAGGAGAATGTTGTTCCTAAGGTTCAGGAGCTTCTGGCTGGTGGGGCTGCCATGGTGTTGCTGATCCCTCTACCGCTAACCACACCCACCGTCCAAGCTCAGCTGCTCAGGGCTCCTCAGTTTCCAGAGCAGAGGCAGCACAGGGAGATGGTAATCCTTTGAACAGCCAGGCAAAGTCTCTGAAACACTAGGCTGGACACAGATATGAGTAAATGGCCTCTCATTGCAGACAGTGGTCTGAAGCCAGACACGGAACAGACACCCGTTACAACAAAGAATATGCTCTGGGTTTTGTTCTGTTCCAGTAGTTCTCACGGAGAAGTGATTCTGCCCCACAGGGGGACATTTGGCAATGTCTGGAGACCTTCTCGGTTGTCACAACCAGGAGGGTGCTGGCATCTAATGGGCAGAGGCCAGGAATGCTGCTAAACATCCTACAATGCACAGGACATTCCCCACCACAGAGAACGAACCAGTCCAAACTGCCAGTAGCACGGAGTTTGAGAAACCCTGTTGCAGACAGACCAGTCCGGCCACGTGGCTTTTAGCGCAGCCGCTGTTTGTCCCTCAGCAGCGCCTGAGGGTTCCCCGGACTCTTTGGGGTTGGGGCAGAGGGAGTACCAGTGTTCCTTGAGCCGCCATCTTGTGTTCCCCGGAAGCACCCACCCTGCTGCAGGTGGCCTCCCTCCTTTCCTCCCTCACCCTCCTTTTCCCAGTTAACCAAGCTCAGTAAGAGGGACTAAACACTCTCCCCCTGCTAAGCGCCTTCGGGATTATAAACAACTGCCTGTCCGAGGTGGTTTAAAATCCAGCCCTGCCAGCAGCCAAAGGCGCGGGCCTCTAGGGGACCTCCAGGAGATTACATGAGATAGAAAATCGGAAAGCACTTCGTCACGTATGAAGTACCATACAAATACCGCTTATAATTTATACATCGTTCTCTCAGACTGAGATTTAGGATTCAGGGCACAAAGGGAGTGGTTCCTTTACCTGCCATTTCCAGTCAGGACCTTTGCGCCCCCGTGTGGCCACTGATGGCCACTACAGCAAACCAAACCAATGACTTCGGAGTGGATTTGGACTCATGCAAGCCCACGATGTATGTCAGGTTAGAACTGTGCTCCACACCTGGGACAAAAAAAAAAAAAAAAAAACCACACACACAATCCAGTTGCCATCAAGTTGGTTCCACCTGACAGCAACCCCATGTGTTTCAGAGTAGGACTGTGCTCCGTAGTGTTTTCAATGGTTGATCTTCTGGAAGTAGATAGCCAGGCCTTTTTTCTGAGGTGCCTCTGGGTGGATTCGAATTTCCAACCTTTTGGTTAGCAGCTGCGCACTTAACCATTTGTGCCATCCAGGGCAGGGAGGGGGTTAGTTTCAGATTACCTGGGAGGAAGCCAAGGAAGGCACTAAGTGATTTTCGCTTTTTTAATTATCCCATTTAAGCTTCACAGCGGCACTGGAATGAAGGAGGGAAAGGTAGTATCACACACCCCGTCCTTGGAAACATGGAACGTGGAGCTCAGAGGATCACAGCTACTAAGTGAGGGCGGTGAGATGGGAACCCAGAGACTGGGGCTATTTCATGATCATGTATTACAGTGAGAAGGTACAGATTAAAATCAGGCAAGGGAAGAAGCACATGGGCAGAGTCCAAGAAAGTTCCGAGCGTGGACCTTCCCGTCATCCTCCCCCCGTGGAGTCATGGACAATGTGAAATTCTCCCAGGAATGATGTATAACAACATGCACCAAGTGTTGCCAACCGGGGAAGCTCACTAGAGCTTTGGTGTCCATGTGGTTATTCCCAGAGCCCAGCTCAGTGCCTGGCACAAAGCACATGTTCATTCCCTGTTAACTGAGTGAGTGGAACGAATTGAATAAGAAACATTTGCAAGTTTTGACATCTTCCAAGGAGCCCTGGTGGAGCAGTGGTTGAGCACTCAGCCGCTAACCAGAAGATCAGTGGTTCGAACCTACCAGCCACTCCAAGGGAGAAAGATGTGGCTGTCTCCTTCCATAAAGATTACAGCCTTGGAAACCCTATGGGCAGTTAGTTCTACTCTGTCCTACAGGGGTGCTGTGAGTCGGTATCAACTCAACAGCAGTGAGTTTGTTTTGGGCAAGGTCTCCCAAGCCCCTTCAAATCATGCCATGTATGCTACTATCCCTCTGCGCACCTGTGAGGTGACCTACTTGTAGCTGCTAGTTTTTGACCAATCCTGGTCCTACTTCCAACATGCCCCTGAGGACGGAGGAGAGAAATCTAAACTGTTTAGCTTTCAGGGGTGGCCGGGGTGGAGCCTGCTGGAGGGAGGAGGGGGGCGCTGTGTGCCTTACCTATTTCTGCGTGCCCTGCTGAAGACCCAGCCAGGCAGCTCTGGATGAAGGGATGGATGGACGAATACATGAATGAATGGGTGGAGGAATGGCTGCTGGATGTCCTGTCTGGAGCTGTGTCTGGAAGGAGGAGAATGCATCCTGCAGCTCTGGACATGCCCTCCATCCACCTCTAGTTCTGACCGCACTCCCACAGCCCTTGTTGAGGCCCTCCTCATCAGCCTCTCAGACAATGGCAATAACCCTAACCCTTCCTGAAGCCTCCAGTCCTGCACAGTCCAACCTTTCCTGTACACCTCAAAGCCACAGGGACCATAACGGGCAAACTGGACCACGCCCTGGCCCCACTCATGAGCCTGTGGGCTTTTATCTCCTACAGGATACATGGGCACTTTCTATCCTGACAGTGCATCGCAATCACCAGGGAGGCTGATATCAAAGGCAGCATCCTGGGTTCCTCTCTCAGAGATGCAGACATAGTCAGTCTGGGGTAGAGCCCAGAACCTGCATCTTCACAAGCTCCCCCAGTGATGCTAATGCAAAAGGTCCATGGCCCAGGCTTGGAGAAACACTCCTTTTGTCTTTTTAGCTGCCTGTTTCTTCTCCCTATGGCATATCTTGGGACTGTGTTTCTACTACTCTTTGAACGACAAGCCCTCTCCCAATTTCTTTTTCAGTAAAGGCAGGTGGTTCGGCCCCATCCATTTCCAACAGTCCCCAGTCTCTTGGCATGTCACAACATGCCGTTGGAGCCAATCTTCCTATGAAGCACAGGAAGCACTCCTGGGGATCCCCGCTTCACCTTGCAGTAACTGCAGCTGATTTTGCTATTTCCTCTCCCTCCCTGCCTTGGGGAGCTGGAGAAAACCTGTGGTACTTGAACAAATTTGCCTTTGTATTTTGTTACTCTACATCTATGCTCTCTTAAATTATACAGTTCAAGAGGGTGAACATCTGTTTCTCTGGGATTGCTGCCAAAAGGGAGAAGCAGTCCCCCCTCTTACTTTCCCCCAACCAGTCCCTATCCTGTCGGTCCTGCGCTGGGGAGGAGAGGCACCAGTCATTCACTCAACAAATATTTTTTTGAGAACCTACTATGTGCCAGGCACTGCTTTGGGCATATTAATCCATCCATCCTTCCAACTCTCCATTCTTCCTTCCCCTCCATCCCTCTCTTCCTTCATTCATCCATTCATTGTTCCATTCATCCATCCCTCTGTACATCCTTTCATCCCTCCCTCCACCCATCCAACCATCCTTCCATCCACCCCTCCACCTATCCATCCATCCATCCACCCACCCATCCCTCCATCCTTCCACCCACCCATCCCTCCATCCTTCCACCCACCCATCCCTCCATCCTTCCACCCACTCATCCCTCCATCCTTCCACCCACTCATCCCTCCATCCTTCCACCCACCCCTCCATCCCTCCATCCACTCATCCATCTATCCATCCACCCATCCCTTCATCCCTCCTTCCATCTATCCCTCCATCCATTCCTCCACCCATTCATCCATCTATTCATCCATCCATCCATCCCTTCATGTAGTAAATGATCTCAGAGGCCACACCCAGGTTGAGAACCTACAATGCCAGAATTGAGCACCTACTAAGTATGTGAGTCCTGCACTCTGAGAGTTCTCAGCAGAATGATGAACCCTGTCCCTATACACAGCGAGAAGTCAGGACAGATGTATGAAATGTTAAAAACTGCCACAAGACTGTACTGAGAGGTGGTGCGTGAGTAACTGCTGAATGAATGACAAGTGGCAAGAGTCCAGAGGTAGAGGGTCCTGCCCGAAGGAGGAGAGGTGGAGCTGAGCTTTGAAGGGTAAGTAGGATGCAGTAGCAGAGGAGACCAGTGGAGCAAGTGCCTGGAGGTCAGACGGAGCACTATGTGCAAAGAGGCGGGTTAGCTTGGCTGGAAGGGTGGTTGCTTGTGGAGGAGCAGTTGGGTAGAAAAGACCAGAAAGGCATCTGCCTGAGACAGAGGAGGGTTGGCAAAGTCAGCCTGAGGAGTTGGGGGATGTCCTTCTCAGGCCAGGGTGGAGACGTCCAGGATTCTCAGACTGAACCCAGCCCTCACCACCACCACCGTGTTGCTGTCAGGCTGACTCTGACTCATGGCGACCCCATGTGTGTCAGACTAAAACTGTGCTCCACAGGATTTTCAATGGCTGGTTTTTTGAAAGTAGATTGCCAGGCCTTTCTTCCAGGATGCCTCTGGGTGGACTTGAACTTCCAACCTTTCTGTTAGCAGCTGAGCACATTAATCATTCGCACCACCCAGGGAGTCCTAAAATTCAGTTTCTACCAAGTAACTTTTCCCACTGTTAAAACTCAAGACACATCTAGAGTTGCAGAAACATAGTTTTTCTTCTTTAAAAGGCTCTCTAATACAATTCAGGAGCCCTGGTGGCACAATGGTTAAGCACTCGGCTGCTAAACGAAAGATCAGTGGTTTGAACCCACCAGCCACTCCTTAGGAGAAAATACCTGACAATCTGCCTTCATAAAGATTTCAGCCTAGGAAGCCCTACGGGGCTGTTCTACCCTGTCATAGGGTGTCACTATGAGTCAGAATCGACCCGATGGCATGTAACACACACACACTACATAACAAGTAGGATATTTTATGATCTTCCTGAGGGTGGGGACTGTTGGTTTATTCTTCATCGGTGTTCTCAGCACCCCTAGGAAGGTGCTCAACCCGGGTCTGTCTAATGGAAGGAAGGGAGGAGGGGAGGGGGGAAGAAAGGGAGGAGAGTGAGCCCACGAGACGCACAGTAATTTGTGGGAAAGTCCTCTTCTCTTCGTTATTCTGTAATAATAAGTTATTCTGTAATAATAAGCACAAAGCAATTCCTTCCTGTTGTGCAGTTATTAAATTTGGGGGAACAAATATAATAAAATGTAGACATTTGTAGAGAGGGTAAACATAAAATAAAAGTGGAGGATAAAAACTAAAATCGATAACCATAGGCTTTCCAGAGCCTCTTTTTCATCCATTATAAGAGCCGAGGATAAATATGTGCTGAAGCAAATGATATCAGGCGTGGATGGGATAGAGGCTGGGAGAAACCAACGGGGCGAAGAAGTATTGTCTTCCAAAAGCCAGCCAGCTTGTTGTGTGTGTGCAATCCTGGGTGTCTGTCAGGAAGCATCATAAAGAAGTGGTCAGGAGCCCAGGCGCTGACCAGCCTGGGTTCCAGTCCTGACTTCACCTCTCCCAGCTCTGGCCTTGGACAAGGTGCCTCAGGTGCCTGCGGTCTCCAAATTACTGGGAACACTGGTCATAATGACCTCCTCCTCTTATAGATACGCTGAGGACCACAAGAGGTCATATGGATAAAGTGCTTAGCTCAGGGCCTGCCTGAGGAAAGTGCTCCAAAAATGCCAGCTATTGGAAGTATTAATTTGTTTTTAATCTACACCATTTCCTAAGGGAATTGGCAGCAGCAAGCGGAAAGCTTCATTGAATGGAAGGAGGAAAGCAGGACCAGCTAAGCATGGCCTATCAGGCATGTGTCAATGAACTAGGAGATGTGAGTAACCCTGAGCAGGAGAGTCCCAAATGTATACAGGAGAGTTCTCCAATTAAATGAGAGCCCTAGTGGTTCAGTGGCTTAAGAGCTTGGCTGCTACCCAAAAAGGTTGGCAGTTCGAATCCACCAGCGGCTCCTTGGAAACCCTATGGAGTAATTCTACTCTGTCCTATAGAGTCGCTCTGAGTTGGAATTGACTCGATGGCAATGGGTTTGGTTTTTTTGGTTTTCAATTAAGTAAGAAAATCTCTGTGGAGACACCCAACACACAAGTCTAATGAAGGTAGATAGCGTTAGCTCCTTCAGCTGAATCTGAAATACAACCTAGGAAAGCCAAGATGGGGGTTTTGCGGTGTTAAGGTGATGGAGGAAACAAGAGGAGGAGAGGGGAGGAAGGAAGGAGGAGACGAGAAGGGAGAGGAGGGGGAAGAGACGGAGGGGAAAGACGCAAGACGGGGCTGGAGGCAGGCGGGCCCATTTCGTTTAGTGGAGCTGCATTTTTAATCTAGACCAGAAGGGAGCAGGAGTGCCGAAACGGGCATGGCAAACGCCTGTAGGAATCTTGACCCGTTGCAGAGACCGTAGCCGGTTTCTTTCGTAGGAGCGTTTAACCGGCCGGAAGCGGAAGTCTCGGTCTCTTCCGTCCTCTTCGTTTCTGGCTGCTTGCTGTGAGTGTCTCGGGCCGTACGCGGGGAAGCGGGGATAATCCGGGGCCATCCTCTGCCGGGTGAAACTTGGGCACCTCAGACGTGGATCGAGGGGCCAAGGAAGGAAGGTGGGGTGTGATGGGGTGGGTATTTCGGAGGGAGGGAAGGGAAGCGGAGTCGCTGTCAGCTCGCGCACTGTATAAATGCCGAGGAATGTCTTCCCCTCAGGTGCTGGTCCGCGCCCGCCTGCCTGCGCGCGTCGTCGCTATGGTGAGTACGGCCTCTGCCTGGAACCTTCCCGGGAGAGGGGCGCGGGTCCCGGAGCCAGGGCAGGATGAGTTTTCCGAGAATCTCCGGAGGCCCAGGAGGGGTGGTGAACGTGACCATCACCAGAAAAAGTGCGTCTCACGTAGTGTGTGATGCTAGTTATGTGGCTTTCTGAAAAGGCAAAACTGCAGACAGTGACAAGATCAGGGGTTGCCAGTGGAGCACAGAGTATTTTTAGGGCAGTGAAACGAGTCGGCATGATACTGTAACGGTGGATACAAGACTATACGCTTGTCGGCGTCCATGCAACTGCGCAAAACAAAGCGTGAACTCTGATGTCAACTGTGCAGTTTGTTAATAACGCGTCAGGTATCAGTTCATCCAGCAATGGACTCAAACATACCAACGGTCCGGGCAACGTTTTTTTTTCTGTTAAACGTGAGATCACCGTGAGTCGGTGTCAACTAACAACAACTGGTTCACCACTTGTAACAAATTACCACGCCAGTGCAAGATGTTAGTAACAGGAAACTGAGCAGTGGAGAGGGAGTATTTGGAAAACTACTTTCTGCTCAGTTTTTCCTGTAAACCTGAAGTTGCTTTAAAATTATATTGGTTTTTTTTAAAAAGTGCATGTCAGCGATTTACGCTGTTTCCGTTGTATTGCAGCCTCGCAAAATCGAGGAAATCAAGGACTTTCTGCTCACAGCCAGGCGAAAGGATGCCAAATGTAAGTGATGCGCTCGGAGGGTTTGAGATGATTGCATGGTAACTATTATTGTGTTTGTGCCCCCTACACGGTAACTGCTCCTGGGGTATCTTCCCCAGAGTGTCGGTCGGATATGGGTTAGGCTGTGGAAGAATATGCCTGGCTGTTTGGGAGGGTGTTTTTACCATGCATCCCGTGAGAAAAACGTGTTTGGCCCACATGAGATGGTGGGAAGGGTTCTCAGGACTATCTTCCTTAGCTCATTGTGAGCATCTTGAAGACTGTCCCGGGTTTTCGTTTTGTTGTGTATATAGTAGGTGCTCTCTGCGTGGAAGACTTACTGGATGAAAGTCTAGAAAGTTCCCATAAACACCGAGTTAGTGCTACAGAGGGACTGAGTAGAGCCCGTGCTCGCGATGACCCATCTACTATATGGTTTCGTTCCTCCACATATTAGTTTCCTAGTCTGTAAACAAACAGAAAAGGAGGTGATGAATCAAAAACAAAACATCAGGTGTCCGATTGGTGTGTAAGAGTCCTCGCTGCCCGTGTATTCTCATTTTTTACACCAAACGTGGGAGGGAGTTGTGCTTTGTAGTTGAAGGAGGTTTGGGAGCTTGTGCATAAGTTACGTCTTGAATTCATACGTTCTACTTTAACATAGAGTCAACCTTTTTTTCTGCTACACCAACACTCTGCTTCCTTTCCCTCAGATTTATCATAAAGAGAATATCAGATACGTTATGAAAGTAGAAAAGGATTGGGCTAAGGTCTGGCTAAGACAGGAACCATTTCTGATGCTCCGTGCCAGTGATGGGGCCACACCCTGATTTGCGACCAGACTTGGCAGCAGTTCCGAGGGATGTGAAATGAGGGCGGGGAAGGGTCGGACTTGTGTCCTAGCTGCCTGAAACTGGCTGCTACCTTTGATCCTGTGGGACTGTATGACCGCCCATGGGTACAGGTAGCATCTGGTGGGAATGGTGTCTGCCCTGCCTGGTTGACCGTGTGTGTGCCATATACTGCCTTGCTATAGAGGGGTGAGATTGTTGTGTCTGTTTACTTCAGACCACCGTGTGGGTTCACTGCCTGGTTAGATCTCAGCTCTACCAATACATCCCCATCAGCAAGTTAAACACTAGTCTCCGTCTGTTTGAAATGGTGGCGGCAGTAGTGTCTGTCTCGTAGGATTGGTGGGAGGATTGAGTCCGATGATCCATTAAAGCTTTTAGTGCCTTGATTAAATGATACTAATATCCATCAGATTTGTTTGAATTGTAGTTTTGTCTGGGAGCCTGGTTTTAGGTGCAATTTACCCTCCCCGGTTTCTAGACCGTGTGGCCCAGGAGGGTGGATCATGGTCCTCTGGGCATAGACATACTAGGGCACTCAAGTGAGTTTGTGTTGTTTTCATATCTTACCTTACGAGCGTTCAGCTTAGCCTGGAGACTGACAGCTGCTGGGGCAATACAGTGTGTACAGTTGGGTTTTAAGAGGAATGTTGGGACACTGGAAGAGGTTGGTCTGAATGAGTGTCCAGGTTTCTGGATTTCTTAGAAACTTGATCCCAGGCAGCCGATGCTTGGGCAGCCTAAGAGCCACAGCACTTCTGCTTCCTGTGCTGGACCTTGTCCCTTCAGCGTTTCTTCGAGAAATGGAGTTGTGGGTTGTGAGTACGCGGTAATTTTGCACTGCTTCTGGGAGGTGCTCAATGCTGTGAGCGTGCCTGCTTAGGTCCTAGGGTCGAGAGCCCGTGTTCAATCGTTAGCCACCTGCTTTTCAGTTGACATTTCACTATTTTATAACAGTGAATTCTTGGGAGTGTCTGTGGGGTGTTTTTTAAAGAAGTGGGAACAAGGGGTTTGACAAGTCTACGAAATGAGTTGCCTCACCTGGGAAGCAATATCTTCCAGCAGCTGAGAACCTGCCGGCGGGTGGAAACACTGACATGGTCCATGACAGGTTTGGTTTTGGCTGGTTCGGGGGCACTTCTTGTCTGAGCTGTGATCCTGAGCTAGGAAAGCAGTAAAGAACCCAGGAAATGGGTTCGGCAGTAGTTTATTTTTTTTTATCTGGGAAGAGCTTTGGTGCCTGCTTGCTTCCATGTTTGCTGTGTTCAGTGGGGAGGGGGCCCTGGAGGAAGAGCTGTGTCCTGAGGTCCCCTAGTGCACTGCATCACTTTCAGCTTCACAGAGGGAGTCGGTTTCCAGGAGTGGACGGGGAAAGCCTGACCCCAGCAGATACTCCTTGTCTCTACTTGTGAACTGCTTCCAGCCCTTTTTAAAAATAAGGTGGATTCAGAATGTGCGACAGTGTTGTGTTCGATGTAGCAAATACTTAAATGTATAAATATAAATAAACCAGTTAAGAATGACTGTAAGCCCAGGCTTTTGAGTGTTAATAAGGAAAATGTAAATTTGTAACATCGTTTTTAACATTTTGAGTTGACAGGCTCGGTACGGGGGGTGGAGGACACGTTTGGTCAGTGGTTGCTGAGTGGCCAGTTGCGGTCACTTAAGTGCCACTTGCTGCATAAGCAGGCTAACTATGATGTTGACTTTACGTGAAACGATTTAATTGCTAATCCTGGTGTCTCTGTTGGTAGCTGTCAAGATCAAGAAAAACAAGGATAATGTGAAGTTTAAAGTTCGGTGCAGCAGATACCTTTATACCTTGGTCATCACAGACAAAGAGAAGGCAGAGAAACTGAAACAGTCCCTGCCCCCAGGTTGGTGGGCTGAGATCCGAGGGAAGGGCGGGACAGGAGCAGCAACCAACCAAAAATGTGGAGGGTTGATGTTTCACCTTCTGTTCGGAATCATCCCCAGATTTTGGAAAGCCCATTTTGTGGTTTTTCTACGTGTCTGCTGTTGCTGTTTGTAACGCAGGGAATAATTAGGGTTCTCAGAGATGCTATCCAGCACCAGAATAGTTGCCTTGGCCAGGGGAAAGTTTCTCTTTGTCTTGTTCTTGCCCGCCCCCTCGCCCCCCCCCCCCCCCCCGCCCCAGCCCTCTGAGGTGGGCACTGGTAATTGCTGTGTGCAGAAGTAAGGGCATTGTGATTGAATATAATGGGATGTGAGCATAGGTTAACAGAGGGGCGTCCTGGTGGTATACAGAGTGGAGACTGGGGTGCTGTCGAGAGCTGTGGGAGAGCCGGCACCACGTGGGGGGCAAGGGGCTCGGGAGATTCTAAAGGCCACTTCAGAGTGATAGTCAACCAGTGCAGCTTGGGCTTTGTCCACATTAATTGGGAGCCTTTTTATAAAGTCTGAGAGGGAACGTTTTTATTATTGGACAAGTAGCTTAACGTTTTAAGTAAAACCTCTCTGGGTGGGCTTAATTTCTGTGTTTTGTGAGCTCTGTTCAGCTGAAGTACAATATCAGGCAGCAGTACAAATGTATCTTCTGAATAACTCGCCTTTGTCTCTTTCCCTCTAGGCTTGGCAGTGAAGGAGCTGAAATGAACCAGACATGCTGATTTGAACTGTAATAAAATTTTAAAAAAATCTTCAGTGTCTTGTCTTTGAGGATGGGATGGGAAGTTCTACTCGGTGTTGGCTTCTGGCAGGAACATGGTGTGGGTCCTGGTTGCTACCTCCCTGTGTCCCTAGTATTGGGCTGTAATCTCGGTGGCCATGTAAAGCCATTCTTTCTTTCTTTTTTCTTTTTTTTTTCAGCCAAAGTTTGAAAATACAGGTGTAGGGAGGCCAGCTATCTGGGTGTAGATCTGCCTGGCTCCTGGGACCTCAAGGTAGAATGGAGCTGCCTTATGAGGAGGATAGTTAAAGGGAGGAGTTGATTAGCATTCCTGGCAAATAGCTACTAGGAGCTAAGCCATCCCATCCCTGGAATGTAGCCTTGGTATTCAGGTTGCTTATCTTCCCTTCTGGAGTATTCCCAGATCCCAGCCTTTTTTTTCAGGTTGGTTTTCTGCCCCATAAAGAAGATACTTAACAGATGATGACACTTGCATGCTCTCAGGCACTGGGTAAAGTTTCCCCTTCTGTGTGTTTCATAGAACTGTTACACAACACTGCTAGGAAGATAAGGTAGAAGGACAATTTAGATAAGGCCTTCTGGGAAGGAACATTTAAGATAACAGAAGCCAATAGATGGGGTGAGTTGGTTCTGACTCAGTGGCCCAAGGAAACACTTGTGGTCCTGTGCCATCCTCACCATCATTGCTTTGAGTTGTTCGCAGCCAGTGTCAGTCCATCTTGTTGAGGGTCTTCCTCTTTTTCGCTGATCCTCTAACAAGCATGATGTCATTCTTCAGGGACTGGTCCCTTCTGATAACTTGTGAGCTGAAGTCTTAACTCTCCTTTCTAAAGGAGCATTCTGGCTGAACTAAGATGTGTTTGTTCTTCAGGTGGTCCGAGGTGTATTCGATATTCTCTGCCAACACCATAATTCAAAGATAACGATAATTCAGTCTTATTCATTGTCCAGTTGGGACACTTTGTAACATCCCCAGATGTTGGCCTAGGGAAAAGAGGGACAGGCATTCCTAGGAAGAGGGACCACCTTAACACAGGAAAGAGACCTGTGCAAAATGCAGTTAACGCTAAAGGGTTGGGTCCTGGGTCAGAGCAGGCCAGGCTTCCTGCCAGAGCTCAGTGATAGAAATGAAGCCTCCGATTTCACCCTGAGCCTCTAGGCCATGGAAGGATTTGCTGGGGGTGGTGAGTGAGGGATGGCTAAGGCCCAAATCCCAACAGGAGGATAGCAATTAAGGGTCCAACCAGTTTGCCACTTGCTAAATTGAGAAATTCTACCGCGGTTTCCTCAGGTGAAAATGACCATGTTAATACCTACTTCACTGATGTAACGGTTAAGTGAGCTGATAAGTATCTGTTTAGAAGGGTTCCTGGCACTTGATAGCAAGTTTGAGTGAGGCTTGGTGGGTGTGATGTCGTGCAGGGAGAGACCACAAGGTGGCGCCATACTGCAACAGTTCTTGCGGTCTGGTTGAGTCAAAAAAAAAAAAAAAAAACCCGTTGCCGTCAGTTTCTGACTCATGGCAGCCCTAAAGGACAGAGTAGAACTGCCCCATGAGGTTTCCAAGGCTGTAATCTTTACGGAAGCTGACTGCCACATCTTTCTCCCACGGAGCAGCCAGTTGGTTCAAACCAAATACCTAACTATTAAAGGTGGCTGTGACTGGTAAGCACCAGTCTCTGAATTTTTCTGTAAGAGAATTCAAAGTGTGCAAGGCAGTTTTTTCATCTTGCCATGAGTTTGTTGAGAGGCAGGGGTTTTGCTTCCCCCAGGGGAGGGTGGAAGGGCAGGGGGGCAGTGGTTGCTGATAGACCCAGATGTGGCCCCTTAAGCAGCTTTCAGTTGCCCATTCTGTAAACATTTAAAATTCCTAAGGAAGAGGGAGGGTTTACCCCTCTTGAAGCTTTGTCTCCAGCACATTGTCCAAAGACTAGTCCCAGCTCCTAGGAGACCATCCCTGCAGGGATTTGCCCGGCCTCCCAGTTGAGAAAAGGCGTCCTTTCATACAGGGGTTCCCTACCCTGACTGAGGCATTTTGTAAAAGTACTGTGCTGGCCAGAGTACTGTGCTGGCCAGCGCCGACTTCAGAGACTGGAAGTTGTTTGGGACATAGGTATGTTTTTAAGCCTCAGGTGGCTGTCACGGGCCCTTCTGGGATTGCCGGTAGCTGTGCTGAGCTCCTACAGGCTGCATCTTGAGTAGGTGATTTGGAGCGGGTAGGACGGACGGAATGCCCAGAAGGAGTGCTGACCTTATTTGTACAACTTGCTGGGAGGGCACTCCGTTGCTGTTCTGCTCTTTGTTTCACTGACTCGGCTCTCTAGGTCAGCAGGCCTCTGGGGAAGCTGCTAGAATGGTCACTGTTTAGCTGTGTACACACTGGCTAAGCAGGTTTTAGTATCCCAAGCTGCTCCAAGTGGCTGCGGTGACAACCCCGAGGGGGAGCCTGTGCAGCTGCTTCAGGGGTGTTTGAGTGCGAGGGTTTCGCCTTCCTCCACCCTCCCTCCTCATGCCTGGCCCCGGCTCCAGCCTGGACTCCGCCCACCAGGTTTCGCAGACCCCTCCCACTCGGGTTTTGGTGTCTGATCCTCCTTTCCCTCCTAAGGCTCTGTAAATTCGCAATCAGGACGCTAATCGCACCTTAGAGAAGTGAAAAATTCTGTAACTTCTAAGTCGATGAGGGATAGACTGGTGTTTGGGAGGCTTTAGTGGCAAGGACCAGCAGCTCTAGCCTCTACCTCTAACATGGAAGAGGAAGAGGAGGGAGGACGTGTTCATGGCACCAGGCGGCACCTGTCACAGGTTCAAGAGGGAAGAGTTGGCTGCAGATGGCGTCTTCGTTATCAGTGTCCATGGAGGCAGGTTCTGTAAAGGGGCCCCTACGAAGCTGCTAGCGGCCACTGACTGACCCTTCCTGATGATGAAGCTGTATTAAGCCCTTCACTTCCTTCATCTCATGACCAGGGGCAGATTACCCGATAAGCAAGGTACGCACGGGCTTAATGGTGCTTGCTTACTAATCTGTAGTGCACAATTTCACCTGGTTTTCACCACATCAGATGTGCAGTACAGATTTAGTAAGTAAGCACCATTAAACCCGTGCGTACCTAGCTTACTGGTTAATCTGTCCCTGGGATGAAATCCTACTATCCACCTTAAACACTAATAAAATATAAGGTCTCATTGCCATTGTCCAGAAGACAGAAGTTGATGTGTCTGAATTCACCTGGGGCCCCTTACTTCTGACAGTGAGGCACAAAGGTCCCTGGGTGGTGCAAAACGTGGGCGGTTCAAACTCACCTAGCAGCACCTCAGAAGAAAGGCCTGGCAATCTGCTACCACAAACATTACAGCCAAGAAAACCTTTTGGGACAGTTCTACTCCATAACACATGGGGTCTCCATGAGTTGGAATCACCTAGGCAGCAACGGGTTAATGAGGCACAAAGAATGTCTGGGGCCTTTCCCAAGTTCTAGCCAGCCTCAGCAGGGGACTGCTCTCTGCCCTCTTCTTGTGAATGACAGGCGAGGCTCAGGCATTGTCCCAGTGGTCACCTCTAATCCTGCCTGCCTGGCCCCTTTACTTCCTGGACAACCTCCTTCCTTTGCTAACCACAGCGTCATTCACCCACACTACCAAGATGGTAATGTCGGGATGGGATGCCTTGGAAAAGGGACACGGGCTCAGCATGCACCACCTTGTCCACCTAGGATTCCCCAAGCAGATGCATGCCCAGAAGCTGCATCTTTTCCCGTTGAGGTACCTGTCATCATTTGCCAATTACCTAGCCATCTTCCTCCACCCTCCATCTGCACCTCTACCCTTCAGCCCTTTCCTCAGCAACCAGCATGTTCTCCGTGGTGTTGTCAGCTGCCGTGGAGTCGGTTCCGACTCACAGGGACCCTATGTACAACAGAACAAAACACTGCTCAGTCCTGCACCCATGCTCACAATCGTTGTTATACTTGAGCCCATTGTTACAGCCACTATGTCAATCCATCTCGTTGAGGGTCTTCCTTTTTCACTAACCCTCTGCTTTTCCAAGCAAGATGTCTTTCTCCAGGGACTCGTCCCTCCTGCTCTGAGCATAGAGACCAGATTCTGTGCCAGGGCGGTGCCTGATCAGTCCCGCCTGGTGGGCCTCTTGCTCTCCTATCCACCCTTCTAGACAGCTCGAGGCCTCTTCCTCTGGGAAGCCTGCCCTGGCCCGCCTGCCAGGAAGAATAAAGTAACCTCCTCAGATCCCAAGACACCCTGAAACGGGTGCTTGTGAGTGAGCTGTTTGTACAGCGGCGGGCTCTCCCCAAGCAGGGCGCGGGTCTGACAGTTCACGACTAACACAGGTATGCTCAGTAAATGACTGGCGGTGAATTCAGAATGAGTGACAGAGCGACTGAGTGAATACGGCTCCTTTCTGTCCCCAAGCTGTCGGTCTGGCAGTCCTGAAGAGGCTCAGTCACCCATAACAAGCCCTGGGGACAGCCAGCCTCGCCTCTCACCTCTGTGCCAGGACTGCCAGCTGCACTCATTGACACTTTAGGTCCTTGATTTGGTAATTAGTAATTAACAAGAAGCCCAGAGGCCTAGAGACTGGTATTAAGAAACAGATCTAGGAGAGCTTGGGAGCATTTGCCACTTCTCTTTCCACCCCTCTCTTCCCGTCGGGCCAGCTCGGGGGCGTGCCGGGGGCGGGGCGGGGCGGGGCGCGCGCGTGCGCGCCCTGTGACGGGCGGGGCCGGGGCTAGGTAGGGGCGGGCCCAAACCTGGGCGGGGCCTGGAGCCCGGGGCGGGGCCTGGAGCCCGGGGCGGGGCCTGGAGCCCGGGGCGGGGCCTGGAGCCCGGGGCGGGGCCTGGAGCCCGGGGCGGGGCCTGGAGCCCGGGGCGGGGCCTGGAGCCCGGGGCGGGGCCTGGAGCCCGGGGCGGGGCCTGGAGCCCGGGGCGGGGCCTGGAGCCCGGGGCGGGGCCTGGAGCCCGGGGCGGGGCCTGGAGCCCGGGGCGGGGCCTGGGGCGGGGCGGGTCCCGCTCTCCCGCCCTTTGGCGGCTGCAGCCGGCGGGCAGCAGTCTGGCTGAGCCATGCCGGCGACGCGCGTGGAGTATATCGTGCCCTGGTGGGTCCTGTGGCTGCACAGCGTCCCCCACCTCGGCCTGCGCCTGCAGCCCGTGAACAGCACCTTCAACCCCCGCGACGAGAGTTACCAGGAGGTGAGTCCCCGCAGCCCCAGACCCGGGCCCCTGCGGCTCCGAGGCCCCGAGTCCGGCCCGCGGGTCCCACGTCCCCCTGCCTTCCCTGCCCGGCACTACCCTCCGTATGCCCAGACTTCCCTCTTTTCCCCTCGCCCGTCGGGTCCCTTCGCCCCTCTCGCCTTTCCCCCGGGACCCTTGACTCACAGCCCCTCCCATCTGGGAACCTCGGAGACCGAGAGCACTGGAAAGATCGGGGTGCAGCAGGCGGTCGGGGAGAGGCGAGGAAGGGCGCAGAGACCGCGGGGCGTGGGACTGAGCGCCGGGGGGTGGGGAGGAGGGCTCCCGCGGTGGGAGCGATGGCATTTGCGCCTGCCCTGGCGGGATTCCGGCGCGCCGAGGGGCGGGGCTGCCGAGAGGCGTTCTGGAGTTCTCCAGCTACCGAAGCTCCAAGATGAGCCCTCGGGTGCGCTCTGCGGTGCGGGCTGGCCTGGGAGAAGTTTGGGCCGAAACTGCCTTTAGTCTCCTAGTTCTCTGAGCGGTGCCGCTCTCCCCCTCCTCCCAGCCCCTGCCTCGTGGCGTGGCACACTTTGTCTGGTAGACCACTGCCAGGGTCCCTCCGGAAGAGCGCAGGGCTGGGGGCGGCGGTGGGTGACTTCCCTCTTGTGCCTGCGAACCACAGCGCGCCTGTTTCTGGGAAGGAAGGTGGCCTTCCCTCAGACCCGTCTCACACCGTCGTCTAGAGTATCCCGCTTTGTGTTGACACCCAGCTCTGCTCTTTGTCCTCCACTTGGTCCCGCGCCACCACATCCCTGTCACCTAGGTCGTGCCCCCCATGCCACACACCGAGGCCCTGAGGCACACGTTATTTACAGTGGCCTTGAGTTTCGGAGGAAGCCCTAGTGGCGCAGTGGTTAAGAGCTCAGGCTGCTAACCAAAAGGTCTGCAGTTCGGATCCACCAGCCGACCGTTTGAAACCATTTGGGTCAGTTCTACTCTGCCCTATAGGGTCGCTATGGTCGGAATCGACTCGTTGGCAACGCATTTGTTTTGAGTTGCTGGGGGCCTTGGCTTCTTGGCCAGCCCCTCTCCTCATCCTTGGACCTCTGCCCCTCCCTGCTCTGCTGTCCCTTCCTTCTGCGGCTTCTACACACCCCTTGGACAGGGCAGGAGTCCCCCGACCTCCCTCCCTGGCCTCGAGTCTGGTCAAGTCTGCCTCTGACCCTGCGTCTGTTCCCTCTGTTGGGTCAAAGATTCCGGGTGGCCCATGTGCTCCGAGCTATGTGTACATCTCTAGACTTTGACCCCAGCGCCTCTGTGGGCAGTTCTCAGGAGAGCTCCTGGTGTAGAGCTTGGCAGCGCCTCTCTCTGCAGGCAGAGAGGGGAGATCAGCTGTCCACCCCATCCCAGGCCTTTTTCCTGCAGGCCCAGGAGATTTGATCTGGTAGGGTGGGCACTGCCCAACAGTGCTGGGGAGTCTAATAATAACCCCAAATGCCCCTGCCACCTTCAGGCCTCTGGCACATGGGTGCCTGCCCTTCCAGAGGTCGGAGAGAATCGGCCCCCTTCCTGCTGTTAGGCGGGAACCCTCAGGTGAGTGTGGAGGCCCAGCATGGAGGCTGAGCATGGAGGCTGCTCCCTTGGCTCACAGACTCCCTCCTAATCTGTCTGCCCCGCCCTCGCCCAGAGCCGGCCTCTGGAAGTCTGTGTTCCTGAGAACACGGCTGCCTGAGGAGAGCTCCAGGGAATCTTCCGCTCCTGCTGAATGCATGAAGAGGCGGATATGATTTCAGAGACAGCTGTGTGTGTGTTTGTGTGTGTGTGTGTGTGTGTGTGTGTGTGTGTCCCAAACCCTGGGGTCTCTAATCATAGTTTTCTCCTCTCTACTGGTGGAAATCTAAGCTCCTGCGTGGATCAAGAAGACCCCTGGGTGGGGGTATGGAAGGTAAGGGCATTCCCTGCCCTCTTCCCCACCAAAGGCAACACCTGTCTGGCCAGCACCTGTGGCTGGCGGGGCCTGAGCCTGCTCCAACCCCAGTCCCGTGGACAGGTGGCAGCTAGGCCAGAGGGACCCACACATAGACCTTGCCCCTCTCCTCCAAGGGTTCTGGGCAGCCCCTTCCCAGCAGCCTCTGCTCCTGGGCAGTGGACACCGGCTCTGCCTGTGCCCTCCTGTCCTGCTTGGGCCTCCCAAGGTCACTGAGTGGGAGATGGGTAAGGGTGGGCCAGGACGGGAAGTCTGGCCCTGGGTGTTATTTACGGCAGCAGCTCCTATTTTGGTAAGTTCCCCTGTGGTCTGACCACGGGGTCTCCTGCATGTCACGGTGACAGTCAGGTGGCAGGCCATTAAGGCCATCTATAGGGCTCCTCTGCTGTCAGTCATCCACTCAGCAAACTTGACTGGGGCTGAGCGCTGGCCAGACAGGGGTGACAGTACTGATAACCAAAGCAGATGGAGCCTTTGGGAGCAGTGTCTGGGCATTCTCAGAGGCCTGGAGGTTTGGGGTGAGGGTCTTGCCATCCGGCTGGGTTGGAACCCCAGTGCTGTCACTTACTGTGTGACCCAGGGCAAGTGTCTTTACCTCTCTGAGCCTCACTTCTCTCATTTGCAAGTATTAAATGAGATATCCCACGTCACATGCTTAGTGCATAGCATATAGTAGGACCCAGTGATAGGAATCATTAGACAGACTGGCCTTGAGGTTCAGGTACATGTCCAAGTACAATAAATCGAACAAACCAAACCCGTTGCCATAGAGTCAATTTCAACTCATAGCCACTCTATAGGAAAGAGCAGAACTGGTGGATTTGAACTGCCAACCTTTTTGTTAGCAGCCGAGCTCTTAGCCACCTCACCGGCAGGGCTCCATCCAAGTCCAAGTACAATACCTGCTAGGAAATAGGGGAAAGAGCTCTTCAGAGAATGGTCAGGAGGGACTGAAAAAAAACACATGCAGGAATTGCTTCAGCTTGTCCAAGGGAACAGTGCAGGCTTGTGGTTCAGTGTGTGTGTGTGTGTGTGTGTGTGTGTGTGTGTGTGTGACTAAGTGGAGATGGAAAGGGGCAGATGCAGGACTGGAGAAAAGCTCGGGGGATGAGTTGTGCATAGGATCTAGAAGGCAAGGGGTGGGGGGTCTTAGAAAAGTGGAGACAGCTGAAGGGTGAGTCGCCTGGTGAACAGGGGTCTCCTGACTGAATTTAGTGTCCCAGAACTTCCCTGAGGAGGTGGGCGCTCTCACTCACACTCGGGGTCTTTGGGAGCAGTGGAAACCCAGGTCCCCCTGATGGTTGATCCTTCCACCACCACCTCCCCCGACAATGGACTTGAGCCTGAGTCCTCACTGGGGGTGCCTGGCTTGTGTCCAGCAGGCCTCCTGGGAAGGCTGGCCTTGGGGCATCAGAGACAATCAAAGTGTGCTCCAAGGCAGGGCGGGTGGAGGAGAGAGCTGAGCCCAGGGTGGGCTTCCAGCTCCAGGCTGCCCATTGTGGCTGTGGTTTAAGAGGACGTACCCCAGACCTGTCAGCCTTTTCATCTGTCAGAGTATAGTAAGAGCCCCTGGTGAGTTAGAGGATATAAGTCTTGTGCCCGGTGCCGGGCTCATCATAAATTGTCAATCACTACTGTGGGGGCAGGAGGCCTCAGCTGGCGAGGAGTCTACTGGGCAGCGCTGGGATAACAGAAAGGGCACCTGGTACTCAATCAAGCTGTGTGTCCCCAAACAAGCCACTTCAGTGTCCACCTCTTGCAGATGTTGGTGCCACCATCACCATCCACTCGCCCCCCCACGGGGAGACCAGACACTGGTGCGCCAATGCACTTGAAATCCCTCAGCAAATTCAGAACACTGGGCAAATATTAGTTGTTGCTACTGTCAACATGCAGGAGCCACGTCTTTGCTCCCAGTTTATCAGTCCTCTCCCTGGGTCAGTAGAATGCCCATTCTTTGGGGATGTGAGTTAAGAGGTAGAAGTAATTTTTTATATTTGGATGGTTCATTTTGATTCATACACCCTCCAGAGAGTCCCAGGTGTGTGTCCCCAGGCCAGGGGAGGAACGGGACGGGGCTGGCCCCAAAGCCGCAGGACCCCTCCCCTGACTTCAGGCCATGGCTCTAGAAGAAAGGCCAAGCAGGGAGCCCAGCCTGGCCGAGATTCGAGAGGGGCAGAGGTTGAGATGAGTTAGCCCCATTCATTCCGTCTAAACATTGAGTCATGGTCACCAGACAGTCAGCTGACCTGGAGGTAGCTGGGAACTTAGCCCGCCCCAGTCAGCCTGAGGACAGCCTCTCCTTCTGGGTGCTCCTGGATCCCCACCCCCACGCCCAGGTTGGCTCACTTGTCTAACAGTCTCTGGGGTCTTGGGGCCCCAGGGCTCAGGCTGTCCTCCCCACCCCCATGCAGACCTTGGGGTCCACATCCAGCATCCAAAAAAAAAACCCAAAACCAAACCCTTTGCTGTTGACTCGATTCCGACTCCTAGTAATCCTATAGGACAGAGTAGAACTGCCCCATGGGGTTTCCAAGGCTGTAATCCTTACAGAAGCAAACTGCCACATCTTCCTCCCGAGAGCTGGTGGGTTCGAACCGCTGACCTTTGGGTTAGCAACCGAGCACTTAACCACTGCACAATGAGGGCTCCAGGATCCAGCATCAGCACTCCCCAAATGCAAATCGGCCTCCACACTGCCTGCCCCCACCCACTTGGGTCCTGGGTCAGTGCTTCCTAATCTTGGTCTCTTGCTACCAAGTGACGACCAGGACTAACTGAAGTCACTCTGAGGGGGGAGAGGAGGAGCTTGTGGGCAGTGTTGGGTTGGGATGGGGAGGTGCTGGCGGTTGCAGTTTTTAACCGGTGGAAAAGAATTACCTATTAGGGAGAAGGTTCTGGAGGTGAACCACTAACAAAGGTCCTGAGTTTGGGTTCCCCAGGCCTCCTCCGCAGTATCAGTCACCTAACTGAAGCCAGCTGCCCAGCTGGGCAAGGCTCCAGCTGCAGGCGGTCAGGAGGCCTGGTAAGTGGGTAAGAGTATGGAATAGGGGAGCCAGCCCAGGGACCATGGTGGGGGTGGGGGTGGGGAAGGGCGAGTTTGGAGAAATTGAAATAGCCCCAACTCATGTCCTGGAGGATCCTTCCTTGCTGGGCAGGGACACAAGTAGGGTTTTTCCTGTTGGGGGATAAACTGATAGTGGGCCTCATCAGGAGGCAAACTGGATGCAAAGCGTAGCTAAGGAGGTCTGAGTATTAGCCAGCCGCTCTGATCTATGTCAAAGGTTGGTCTGGGTTTTTGTTCTGTTGCTTTTTTAATATCAGGAATCACTTACTGGAAATGCGTACAAATCTTATCTGTGCAGCTCCATGAATATATATATATATATACACACATGGAGCTCTGGTGGCGCAGTGTTTAAGAGCTCAGCTGCTAACGAAAAGGTCGGCAGTTCAAATCCACCACCCCTCCTTGGAAACCCTAGGGGGCAGTTCTGCTCTGTCCTATAGGGTCGCTGTGAGTCGGAATCAACTCGACGATAAAGGGTTTGATTTTGCCTTATATATATATAGCTATGGTATTTTCAATGGCTTCATATGCATGTGAAAGCATGACAATGAAAAAGGAATATCAAAGAAGAATCGATGCATTTGAATTATGGTGTTGGCAAAGAATATTGAGTATGTCATGGAATTCCAGAAGAACTAACAAATCAGTCTTGGAGGAAGTACAGCCAGAATGCTCCTTAGAAGCGAGGATGGCAAGGCTTTGTCTTGCTAACTTTGGACAAGTTATCAGGAGGGACCAATCCCTGGAGAAGGACATCATGCTTGATAAAGTAGACGGTCAGTGAAAAAGAGGAAGGTCCTCAACGAAATGGATTGACACAGTGGCTGTAACAATAGGCTCAAACATAGCAACCATTGTGAGGATGGTACAGGACTGGGCAGTGTTTCATTCTGTTGTACATGGGGTCACTATGAGTCGGAACTGACTTTACACCACCCAGCAACAACAATGTATATATAGGGTGACACCATCCAGATCAGAAACAGAGTCTTCCTGACCCCCAGGGCCTCCCTCACTTCCTCCAAGTCAATACCCTTCCAAAGGTCGCTACTATGCAGACATCTACCACTGTAGATGAGTTAGTTTCTCTGCCTTGAACTTTGTATAAACAGCACAGTCTTTGCTGTTTTGTGCCTGGCATGTTTCCCTCCACGTTCGTCTGTGAGATTCATCCATATTGTTGCCTATGTAGCTGTGACCTGCTTTTTATGGTTGCGTCATATTCCATTTTATGAATATAACACATTGTATGTATCCATTCTCTTGCTGGTGTACATTGGGTTGTTTCCAGTTCTGGACTGGTGAGCATTTGTGTATGTGTCTTGGGGTTCACAAGCCTCCATTCTATAAGGTACATGTCCAGGAGTGGACTTGCTGGGCCATGGGATGTGCTTTTTACACAGTGGTTTGCAAACTGTTAAGGGATTCCTGGGTTTTAGCAGAGGGATCTCAGGGGCCCATCCAGGAGGGGGTGGCCAGGACCAAGCCTGGCATTTTATATCCTCTCTTCAGTCAGAACTCCTCTTGAGGCTGTTTTGTATACTGGGGCTCTGCTAAACGATTCTGATCAAGAAAAGATTAAGTTTCCAGAGAAAAGTTGAGAGTCCCTGTTAACACTAATACAGTGCTTGCCAGACTTTAACCAGTGCTGTCAGGTCAACCCTGATTCATGGCACCCCGCATGTGTTAGAGGATAACTGGGCTCTGTAGGATTTTCAACAGCTGACTTTTCTAAACAGATCGCCAGGACTTTCTTCCAAGGCACTTCTGGGTGGACTCGAACCTCCAGCCTTTTGGATCGCAGCGGAGCACTTTTACCACATGCACTACCCAGGGACCCCCTCGCCCGCTTTGTTGTTGTTGTTTGCTGTTGAGTGGATTCTGACTCTTGGGGGATATAAATCACCTGGGAGCATCTCAAAATGCGGTTGTGATTTGCTCAGCCTAGGGTGGTGGGGCTTGAGATTCTGCATTTCTAACAAGCTGCACTTCACTTTGTATTGTGTGTGCCATCCAGTCGATTCCAACTCATAGAGACCCCATGTGACAGAGTAGAACTGCCCCAAAGGGTTTTCTAGGCTGTAGTCTTTACAGAGGCTGATCGCCAGGTCTTTCTCCCATGGAGCCAGGACTGCCTACCTGGCCTTTTGGCTGGCAGCCGAGCGCTTAACCATTGCTCCACCAGGGCTCCTTTCACTTTGAATAGTGAGGCTCTAGTCCCCCAGTGGAACCTGGTGGCGCAGTGGTTAAGAGCTCAGCTGCTAACCAAAAGGTCAGCAGTTCAAATCCACCAGCCACTCCTTGGAAACCCTATGGGGCAGTTCTGTTCTGTCCTGTAGGGTTGCTATGGGTCAGAATCAACTCGATGGTAACGAGTGTCCCCCATCCATCTTGACCTCCTTTGCCTTGACCTGGGTCTGCGGGGGCCCTCCAGGAGGGGGTGTGGGCTGGAGGCTGGCAGGCAGACACCTAGATTCCATTGCCTTACCAGGGCAGGGAACTCCTGGGGCCAGGCCCCAGGGCAGGCCATGCTAACCAGTGGTTGGGGACAGGGAGGGGAACACCAATCCCAGCCACCTGCCACACTGTGAGGACTTCAGCAGGTGATCACTCAGTTCCCCTGGCCCTGCCTTCCCAGCTGCCTGGAGGCTGAGTCGGGGTGGCGAGGTGCTCCCAGCAGCACCTGTGATGCACTTTGAGTCACATCCGTGGGACCCACTTCTACATGAGCCTTTGCCCCTAACTTTTTCTGGGCTGTCCCCACCACTTGGGCTATTCATTCCTGAGACCCAGAAGCCCATGTGTCCAGGGTGACCATCCCCAGACCAGGCAGGGAGGGGCAGCAGAGCAGCTGATTCAGGGGTCTGCTTGAGCAGGCACGGGGAAGGGTGATTGCAGCAGGCACCCTCACCACCCTGTGCTGCCCCCAGAAAATGGCCCTGGACCTCGGGACTGCAGCCCCCGGCCGTTTCTTCAGGGCTGTGTGTGTGTGTGTGTGTGCGTGCACATGTGTGCACATGTGCGTGTGTGCATGCATTGTGTATATGCACGTGTGTGCATGCGTGCACATGAGTATGCACGCGCGTATGTGTGCCTGTGTGGCTGCATGTGTATGCATGCGAATGTGCACGTATGTGTGAGTGTGCACGCGTCTGCGTGTGCCTGTGTGGCTGCGTGTGTACGCATGCGAGTGTGCACGTGTGTACGTGTGCCTGTGTGGCTGCGTGTGTACGCATGCGAGTGTGCACGTGTGTACGTGTGCCTGTGTGGCTGCGTGTGTACGCATGCGAGTGTGCACGTGTGTACGTGTGCCTGTGTGGCTGCGTGTGTACGCATGCGAGTGTGCACGTATGTGTGTGTGCCTGTGTGGCTGCGTGTGTATGCATGTGAGTGTGCACGTGTGTCCATGTGCCTGTGTGGCTGCGTGTGTACGCATGCGACTATGCACGTGTATATGTATGTGCTCTCCTGCACGATATTGTTTCCGCTACTAAGCCAATTGCCACCGCCTATAAAAGGGGACCCCAAAGTAGGCCCCCACCCTGACAGCCCAGACTGGAGCACTGGGGGCTTTGGACCTCAGCCTCTTGGGGGCCATGAGGCTCAGGGGAAGGCTGTCAGCTCAGGAGCCTGGTTTGGAGCCAAGACCAGCCCTGGTTGGCAGCCACCAAACCCGGTGCCAGTTGGTGTCCATCTGGCTGAATCTAGAGATTAGGGAGCAAGGGGGAGGGGACGTCAGGCTTCCTGATGGACAGCGGCTCCCTGAGAGGCTAGGCGGCCTGAGAAAGGGGCCATTTCCCTGGGGCAGAGGTCACGGACACCTCCTGCCCCTTCAGAATTCTGGGCTGGCCACCCCATTGGCACCCAGGAATCGACTGTCCCTTTCACTCCACAGTGTATATCCTGGTGGACACCCAACACCTAGAACAAGGCTTTTTACGTTCTGGGCATAGAATGACTGAACTGGGATAGTGGGGCCCTTTGCACAAACAGGTCTCTGGGTGGTACAAACAGTTAACATGCTCAGCTGCTAACCAAAAGGCTGGTGGTTCAAGTCTACCCAGAGGCACCTCAGAAGAAAGGCCTGGCAGTCTACTTCCCAAAAATCAGCCAATGAAAACCCTATGGAGCACAGTTCTACTCTGATGTACATGGGGTTGCCATGAGTTCAGGTCAACTTGACAGCAACTGGTTTTGTTTTGCATGGAGGAGGTGGCTACTCCAGGCAGCCCCTTCCTGGCCCTGTTGCAGGTCCCATGCAGCTTCCCAGGTGTCCTGCTCAGCCCTGTCTCCCCCAGGAGGTCCTGGGATGCTCTGGTGCATGGGATCCCCAGCTACCATTACTGAATGTTTTGATCAAAGATTCCGTAGAAGAATCCTGATCAAAAAAGGTAAAATGCAGAACAGAATTTCCAATTCTCGTGGACTCTAGACTTTCTGGAGCCATGGAGGGTGGATAAACCCCTGAAACTATTGCCCTGAGATAATCTTTAAACCTTAAACCAAAAATATCCCTGAAGTCTTCCTAAAACGAAACAATAGTTTAGCTTACCCAGTAAAGAGAGTCTGCCTTGAGCATTATGCTCTTTTAAGAACTATCTACATGGGAAGAAACTGACAACAGTAACTCGAAAGATTAGACGGGAACCTTAGAAGGGCAGTGAGTTTATGTTAATGAGGGAGGAACAACTCAGAAAAGGGGAGTGAGAATGGTTGCGTAACTCTAGAATAAGATAATTAGTGTCACTAAATTACACACGGAGGAACTGTTGAATGGATATATGTTTTGCTGTGTGTATTCCCAACAACAACAAAAATAAATAAAATTTAGGAAAAAAAAAAAGAAAAACCTATGGAGCACAGTTCTACTTTGACACACATGGGGTTGCCGTGAGTTGGGGTCCTGGTTTTGGTTTGCGCAGAGGTGGCTACTCCAGGCAGCTCCTTCCTGGCCCTGTTGCAGGTCCCACGCAGCTTCTCAGGCATCCTACTCAGTCCCTTCCCCCCACCAGGAGGTCTCGGGACGCTCTGGTGCACGGGATGTCCCTCTCCACAAAGGTCTTCCCTGGGGCGCTTCTGTCTTCCCCAGGCAAGCAGTTCATCACCCATGGCCTCACCGTCAGCAGGCCGTTCCTGCCTTGCCCCTCTGGGTGCTCTGAGCTGTTCATCAAGCAGGGCCTAGGCCCATACCTGCATCCAGGTGTGGGAGCCAGAAACCTGGGGGCCAGCCATTCGCAGCTCCTCCTCCCACACCTCCCACTCAGCTGGTCACCAAGCCCGGCTACTTGTCCTCTGCCCACATCCTAGTCTAAGCCCATCCCCCTCCCCACCCAGTGCCCAAGTGTGGGACACTTGTTGTTTATAGAGTAGGAACTCTAATTATACGAGGAAGGAAGGAAGGCAAGAAGAAAGGATGGTGTCTTGTTTTACTAGTTTTGCTATAACAGAAGTACCACAAGTGGGTAGGTTTAAGAACAGAAATTTATTTTCTCACAGTTCAGGAGGCTGGAAGTCTGAACTTAGGGTGCCGGCTCAGGGGCAAGATCCTTGTCTCAGTTTCTGTAGCCCCGGTGTACCTTGGTTCCTCGGCGATCTTCACATGGTGTCTCCACCCCCCCCATCTCACCCGCAATGTGTTTGTTCCTGTGTCTGTGCTGCTCCTTGTAATGGACTGAACTGTGTCTCCCAAAATATGTGCTATGTGATCAGAAGTGATTAGGGTTAGGACACACCGTACGCTGATGCGGCCTTATTAGTATAATGAAAACCCTATTTCCAAATAGGATTATATCAACAGGTACATTGTTGTCTGCTGTCGAGTTGATTTCGACTCATAGCGACCCTATAGGACAGAGTAGAATTGCCCCACAGGGTTTCCTAGGCTGTGATCTTTACGGAAGCAGAGCCACTGGGAGGGTTTGAACCACCGACCTCTCAGTTAGCAGCCAAGCACTTAACCACTGCAGCACCAGCATTCCTTATCCACAGGTATAGCGTTAGGATTCACACACATATTTTGGGAGACACAATTCAGTCCATCACAGCTGGTAACAGACGTGCAGCTCTGTCCCTGTTGCTACACGCACATACCCTGGGGGTAATGTGGGGGCCCCATGGGCAGTCGCTTCCAGAATCTCCCCTGCCAGAACCGAGTGCTGACACCAGGCCTCCCCCATCTCCCAGTCGCTGCTGTTCCTGGGGCTGGTGGCTGCCGTGGGCCTGGCGCTGAACCTCATTTTCCTTGCGGTTTACCTGGTCTGCTTGTGCTGCTGCCGGCGGGACGGTGGAGTGCAGACCAAGCAGCGCAACTCCTGCTGCGTCACCTGGACGGCCGTGCTGGCGGGGCTTGTCTGCTGGTGAGTGCCCACCTGGGTGGGTCGGGTGCATGGGGCTCAGGGGCGGGAGGGACAGCCTCGGCAGACATGCTGGAGTTAAAGCGTTAGCTGCCTGGGCCCCCATGGTGGGTCAGCCACCGCGGCTGTGAGTGCCACTGGTTTCTTCCTGACAAGCCTCGAGTGGCCACACCCTTCTGACCGACTCCAGGCACCTCGGTGGGAGAACTTGTCCCTAGAGCGAGCGAATGCTGGCCCTTTTCTTGCCAAGCAACGGGAGTGAGATGCCAGGGCCTCCCCAGCCCTGCCCTCGGGTGGGCTTGTCCAGCCCAGGCAGGGAGCTCCCTGCAAGGTTCACCTGGCAGCAGTTCTGGACAGTGGGCATCTCTGCCCCTGCCCCCTCTCAGCTGCCACCCGGGTCACCAAGCACAGAGGGAAGTCTGACTCCAGCCCACATCACTTCCATCTTCACATGAGGTCATTAACTTTTAGTGCCATTAGCCCACTCTTGGCTTTCGACAAGGAGGTGAGGGCTCCTGACTCCCGGTCGCCCTACCTGGGAAGAAGGGGTGCCCATGCCCAAGCTGAGTCCGTTTGCAGGAGCTGCTGCGTTTTTCTTGTTTGGGTATCTACAGAGGCTTTTCTGAAAGATTAGTGTCACTCTGAGACCCTCCTAGGGCGTGGTGGCTCTCTAGGGTTAGAGACCCTCACTCCCACATGTGTGTCGTGTCTGAGAACCTGAGCAGGAGATGTCACTGCCCTTGGCAGTGGAGGTGCAGCAGGAACAGACCCGTGAACCTGGGCATGCAGGCGGCCAAGTTCTCAGCCCAGAGGGGCTCATCACCTCGCTGGCCTCAGCTCACTCATCCAGCAGGGCACGTTTGTCATCGCTGACCTGCCTGGGGTGTAAAGATTATCCAAGCCACAGGCAGGGAGGAGCCTGAAGCTGTGTTGTAGAAGTGATGAAGCATCGAGCACATGATGGGCTCTGGGGCTCGGGCAGACACGTGGCCTGGGCTTAACTAATAAACTTAAAGGGCCAACTCAAGCTGGAGTTTAAGAACTCCAACAGAGGAACTCCTGACAGGTCACTATGGGGTTAAAAATCTCCTGTCGAGAGCAGACCATCATGGGGCTTGTGCTGGGGCATGGGCCATGGACAAAAGGACAGGCGGATGGATGTGATGATGAGCCGGATGGGAGGAAGGGAGGAGGAGCTCCTGAAGGTTGACCCCCAGGTTTCTGGCTTAAGCACCTGGATGGAAGATGTGGCACACCCGCTGAGGTGTGGGACCTGACAGAGAACCTGAAGAGGGAGAAGATCACAGACTGAGTTTAAGATGCCTTGAAACCTCCAAGTGGAAATGTCAGGGACGCCAGTGGAAACCCAGGACTGGAGTTATAAATCTGGGAGTTGTAGAGTAGATGGTGTGCAGGCCATGGATCCAGGTGAGATCTGCCCCAGGAAGAGCAAAGAGTGGGGACAGAAGAGGACCCAGGGCCAGGCCTTGAAGTACATCACGTCGTGGCCAGGTAGCAAAAGGGGAAACCACAAGGTCACAGGAGCCCTGGGGCAGGGGTTTAGGGAGAGGGAGAGCTGCCCCGTCCAGTGTCATAATCAGCCAGGTAAGACAGGGGTTGGAAAATGCCATCAGATTGAGTGGCCTAGAGGTTATTGGTCACCTTGGCTGAAATTGTGTTCACCAGGATATAGGAGAAGGAGTCAGATTGGAGTGAGTTGAGGGAGAGGGGGCCAAGAAAAAAGAGGGGGGAGGGAGTAGAGAAAGAGGGCAGGAGGGGGAAGGGATGGAGAGTCAAAGGTGTGGGAATTTAAGATGGGAGAGAGCTTGGTTGAGCATAACAGGCACCCAGTGGAAGGGGGAGATTCAACACAGAGAAGAGAGTACAGACAAGAGGTTCCTGAAAAGATAAGGGGCGGGGAGACTGGATAAGAGAAGACGTCCTTGTCCTCTGTTTTGGGGGGAGGGCAGACCACGATCCTATATTTGAGAAAGATGGTGGTGTTGTCGTAACAGAGAAGGCGGAGCCTCCCAGCCTATTCATTTTGTCTTTGCAGGCAAGCCGAGTAGTCTTCCATGTGCACAGGCAGGAGAGGGCTGAGAGGGGCCCTCACTGAGCTGCCAGGGTGATTTCTGGTCCTGGGAGACCAGAGCCATCTCGCAGCCACTTGTGGGCTGTCTCCGATAAATCCAAAGACTAGGAGAAGCACGGGAACCTAGAATGCCCAGGGAGGCTTAGATGAATGGAAAAGCCTCAGCTCAGCTCTGTATGGAGTCCCCAGAAGAGACTGGATCATGAAACGGCTAATTAGAAGAGGAAGTTACAGGCACAAGGAGCCAACAAAAGGTCTTTTTCAGGTCACGATACAAATAATTTTCTCTTTTAATAAAGTTACAAAATGGAGGACATGGAAATATAACCAATTTAATATGTTCAACTTTCAGCTGGGCATTTGATAAAAGTTCCTCACAGTATCCCTGTAGGCTAGACAGAGAAATATGGGCTGGATGATGGTGCAGTTAAGTGGATTCCAAGCTGGTTGAACAACACTGGCTGAATCCAGAGAACACTGTGGATGGCAAATCACAGACGTGTGTATGTGAGTGTGTGTCTTATGTCTACTCTGTGTCTCTGGTCTATATGTCTGATCTATGTATGTCTAGTGTATGTCTATCTTATATCTAAGTCTATTGTACATCTAGTCTATGTCTATGACTCCGTCTACTTTGCCTAGTCCACGTATCTGTATTTACACACACAGGCAGATGAAGCTCATTGGAACCTTGTTTTAAAGTGCTCGTTCCCAGACCATGCTGATTCAGTGGGTTCAGGACAGAGCCCACTTATCCACACCTTTTTAACAGGGACCACAGGTGATTCTGTTCTAGGGTCCAGGGACTACTCCCTGGGAAACACTAAATTAGGGGCCTGGAAGGAAGTCTCTAACAACCTTCCAGAAGACTCCATCCTATATCCTCTCCTATAAAGAAAGAAAAGAGAAAGTATAAATACATGCATGTGTGTATTCATTTTTTCCCCCAGAAAATTTAGCGTGCTGAATGAAAACCCAGGAGGCAGATTCATAAATCTTCGGATGACCCCAAGTGGTATGGGTCAGATAAAATATGATAAGTGGCGGAGTCGGGATTTGAAGGGCTTCGTTCAGCCTGGAATGTTGGGCTGAAGCCAACCAGATGGAATTTAACAGGAAGAGATTGAAAGTTCTGCTTTTATTTAAAAAAAAAAAAAATCAATACACACAAGAGGCTGGAGGAGAAGCCAGCTTCACAGCAGTTCATGTGAACAAATCTAGGGCTGGTCGTGGACCACAAGGTTGGGTGAGGACACACACAGGCCACGTTCATGTGGTCCTCAGGCATAACTAATTAGTCCCCCTGTGCATGGAGCTAGATAGACAGCCTGGGCTTCGGCGCTTCACGCAGAGGCCAGGCTTAAGAGGGATGTGTGCCAATTCAAGAGAGTTGAGTCTGGAGGGTGGTGATGAGGTCAGAAGGGTCTGGAGACCTTACCCAGAAGGAGGATGTGTGTCCAACATGGACGGCAGGAGAGTAAAGGGTGACGTGGGAGCCACATACGGTGGTCTGAGGGGTGTCATGTGGATGGGAGATATATTCTGGGCTGCCTCCATGGTGTGTGAGTTCAGGAGGCAGATTGCAGCTCAATTTCAGAAGGAACTTTCTAGCAGCTGGGATCCTTCAGCACAAGAACAGGCTGCCCCGTGGACGGCGTGGTGAATGGGAGAAGTGGTGGAGAATGGAGAGGGAGAGTTCCCTGTTCCTGGAGGTGTCAGGAGAGACCCAGTAGGGCACCTGGTGTGTGATTTTACTGGACATCAGCCCTTTCCAAGGCCACCTGTGTGTCAGAATCACCTGGAAGGTGTTGGAAAGTATGAGTTCCACGCAGACCTGCTGTGTCCAAATCTCTAGGGCCAGGACCTGCAATCTCCCACCTTTCAGAGCCACTGGACTAGAAGACAGTAGTATTTTCCTGTTACCTGCATGAAACATGCTACGAAGTGAGTGGACCAGAGCCTGGGGACCAGCTGGTTGCTGCTGTGTGTCTGTGCTGCCCCACCCCTTGCTACCCCACCTCCCAGAGCTTTAGCCATCATCCCTGCCCCCTAGGAAAGGGTTCTTCAGCTAAAGTCACTAACCTGTCCCCCTCTGGTGTCACCTCTAACCTTTGTTTGGGGTCTTGCCCATAGTGCTGCTGTGGGCGTTGGTTTCTATGGAAACAGCGAGACCAACGATGGGGTATACCAGCTGATCTACTCCTTGGACAACGCCAACCACACCTTCTCCGGGATCGATTCTCTGGTAAGGCTCGTGGGCAGCTGCCGGGGCCTGGCCACAGTCCAGGAGGTCAGTGCAGCCAGAACAAGGGCTCCCCAGTTAGGCCCCTGCCAGTGGCGGCTCCAACACTGAGGCCTGTGTGATGCTGATGTCCCTCTGGGCCACAGTGTCCCACACCAGGAGCGAACGGGCGCTTTCTGCTTCCCCAGCTGAGAGCAGTGGCAGGGTGGGAGGGAGGACTAAAGAGAGTCCTGGAGGGGTGGAGGGCGCCCGGGTCAAATCCCATCATTTGCAGGAGCAGGACAGGTTCTCACTTGCCAAAAGAGAACCAGGTAAAAAGCCCCACGTGCACAGCCTGAACCCCAAACCTGGGCTCTAGCTCTGGGGCCACAACTCCAGCTGGGGCTCAAGTGAAAAACTGTGCTGGGCTGGCCGGAGGAAGGAAAGGGCTACTTTGCTGAGCCTCTGGCCAGAGGGATAGTGACAGAGGGCAGGGAGCCATGGTTTTCTCAGATGCTGACCTCAGCCCTCCCCCCGGTACGTGTTGCCTGCACCATAACTGCAGGGTCTTTTGGGCCAGTTTTCCAGGTGGCCCCGTGGCAGCCCTGGTGCTCCCTTGGAAGCAAGGCTTTGGTAGGAACGGCAGAGGGTGACAGCCCCAGCATGTGGCCCTTTGTGTCAAGGATCCTCAGCCCTGGCATTTGCTGGAAGAGGATCTGACCTCCTTTGAGTTTCTGCGCTAAGCGGATCAAAGACTTTAATCCCTCGGTCAGCCGCTCCCTTCAGTGACTCACCTTAAAGACACAGGCTGTCTCTGGCCCCAGGGAGCCCTTCCTGGGGCTGAGGGTCAGGGGCAGAGCAGGGGGCAGGTCTCCTGTGTCCACTGGGACCCACTGCCCACCCTGGAAGATGAGGACGCTGGGGCGCCGGCGGGGCAGCTGGGATGGAGGAGCTGACACAGGGACTGACATGGGCCTGATGAGTCCTGGAGGCGTGGGTATCACCTGGCTAGGGGCCAGAGGGGACTCACCGCCTGGACGTCCCCACCCATGCCTGGGCCCTGGGGGGAGGGACTCCATAATTACTGCCCTTTGGGCTGTGTCTGGCTTCCCCCTTTTTCTCCACCCACCCCCCACCAGAACCCTCAAGGAGGAACACAGCACAGATGGGAGAGTCCTGTGCCTGGGAAGCCCCAGTGGTGTGACCTTCACTTTCTAACTTGTGACAATATAGGGGTGGTCCTTGTCTCCCCAAACCAAAACCAAACCTGTTGCTGAGTCAATTCCGACTCATGGAGATCCCACAAGTTACAGAGTGGGTTTTCTTGGCTATAATCTTTATGGAGGCAGATTGCCAGGCCTTTCTTCCATAGCACCACTAGGTAGGTTCAAACCACCAATCTTTAGGCTAGTAGTCGAGCGTAAAGCTTTTGCATCCCCCCAGGGACTGAGAAATTCTCAGAGCCACTGGGATGGGAAAGCAAGAGCTCAGAGTCTTCATCCCTGTGGGTGAGAATTATGCAGGAAGACCAGTTGGGAACGAGACCCCCAGCTGGGCCCATCTGCCCTTAGGCCTGGAAGGGCTCTAGGGCCAAGTCTGGACATTTTACAGCAAGCCCCATGTCTGAAGTCCCCCGTGTCCCCACAGGGAGGGGCCCGGCAAGTTCTGAGATCAACCCTTGTCCTCTCTCCGCCAAGACTGAAAAGTGAATGCAGGAGTCCCAGGGCCTCCGGCTGCTTCCAGCCCCATGACCGCCCCCCACCCCGGGCCCAGGCAGGGCACTGGACCAGCTCTGAGGGTGAAGGCCAAATAGCAGATAAATGATCCTAAATGAGATAATGTCAGTGAAAGCGCCTCGTAAACTACAAAGTAGGCTCCAAATGGGGGTAATTACAGTAATGAGAGCCATTATCCTAATTATTATAATCATCCTGCAATTGAGAGGAGGCTTGGACTGGGGGTGGTCTGGTGGGCGGCAGAGTGAGGGGGTTCATGGGACTGGTCAGGCTAACTTAGACCTGCGCCATCCTGGGGGCCCAGATCAGGTGGCCAGCAAGAGGCCTTCTGGGGCTGCATCCAGCACACAGTGGGTGGACCCTCCCCTGCCCTCCCGTTTCCTGGACCCCCAAGCCCCACGCCTGCGCCTTTCTACCCGAGAGGCTTGTGCCTCAGTGGGCCAGGCAGTGGGTAGAGACTCAGGCCGACCTGCACACTCTAATTGGGAGGTTACAAAGGGGTCGTTTGGGAGTGCTGGAGCCCAAGGGTTGGCAAAGTCCAAGGGTCCCTTCTGTGGATCCAGCACCCCAACTGCCCACATGGTGAAGAGGGCCCAGGCAAGCCCCTAACCCCTCAGGGTCTCAGCTTTCTCAGCCACCCCTGGAGCTTCGCCATGTGTTTGTGCCATACTTACTAGTGGACAGGTGGGTCCTCTCAGGCGCCCACATTGAGTCCACAGCAGGCCTGTGGGCAGCCTGAGATGAACTGAGACACAGAGAGCCTCCCTGAGGAAGGAGAATCTTCTGTCCCAGGGTTGAAAGCTGGTACTTTTCAGAGCAAGGGTGGGAACCCAGGTCTTAATCCCGGGTTTCTCCAACCCCTTACCTTCCTGAATCTGAGATCCAGCCCTCCCCTCAGCTCCCAGAAGCTTGCCACCTCCATCTCCTGCCCCGTCTGCCCTCCCCTGGGCACCTCTTGAGTTGAGAATTGGCCTCTCTCAGAGGTTCTGAAATTTGAGCAGGCATCAGAATCACCTGGAGGGCTGGGGCCCACCTCCAGAGTTTCTAATGCAGTAGGGCTGGGGCTGGGCTGAGAAACTGCCTTTCTAGCAGGTTCACAGGTGGGAGGTACTCCAGCTGCGCAGGAACCGCGGGGCGCAGTGGTTAAGTGCCGGGCTGCTAACTGAAAGTTTGGTGGTTCAAACCCCCCAGCGCCTCTGTGGGACAAACACCTGGCAATCTGCTCACATAAAGATTTTAAAAAACCGAAACCAAACCTATTGCCGTCAAGTCGGTTCCAACTCGTAGTGACCCTATAGGACAGAGTAGAACTGCCCCATAGGGTTTCCAAGGAGCACCTGGTGGATTTGAACTGCCAACCTTTTGGTTAGCAGCCGAACACTTAACCACTGCGCCACCAGGGCCCCGATCCATGAAGATTACAGCTAGGAAACCTTCTGGGGCTGTTCTACTCTGTCCTATAGGGTCGCTGTGAGTCAGAATCAGCTCAACGGCAGACAACAACGGATGTTGCTGTTGGGGACGTCACTCTGAGAACCACTGCTGTGTCCCATGGGATAACAGCTTCCACCATCTTCTTGCTCCTCCCTAAGCCTGCCCCAGCCTAGAAGAAGGCCCAAGTCCTCCTCTCCCTCTCACAGCTATTGGTTCTCTGCAGGAGCAAGGCGGGCTCCACATCTGGCACCACTCCACCTGTGTCTCCGAGCAGAGAGTGCTGTGTACTGGAATCCCTAAGGAATGGGGGAGGAGGAGGAGGAGAGCTGAGAGAAAGAAGGTCCCATTTTGTGATTATAATGTTTCGTTACTTTGTTTTGTTTCCTGTGGGAGGACATCAGGAGGAAGGAGAGAGGCTGACAGACATGTAATGCCTTTTGCTTTTTCAAGTTGGGTTTTAAGTAGAAAAGTTAAAAATTTGGAGTTGGGGAAGGAAAAAAAAAGTAGTCTTATGGAGAAAGTTTAAAGATAATTTTCAAAGCTCTTTGCTCTAAAGTTCATTTGATATACAAAGCGGTCACCGTCCAGTTGATTCCAACTCACGGCAACCCCCATGTTTGTCCGAGTGGACTTGTTGGTGTACGATGGCTGATTGTTCAGAAGTAGGTCACCAGACTTTTCTTCCGAGACACCTTTGGGTGGGCTTGAACCTCCAACCTTTTGGTTAGCAGCCAAGCACGTTACCGTTTGCACCTCCCAAGGACTCTTGATATAACAGAGATGTATAAAAATAACACGTATTACTTGGTTGGCTCATGATGTTGTAGTTTAATAATAGTGCCATTTGTATCATGGGTACAAAGCACTTGTACGTGCATTAACTTACTACATCAAGAAGGAAACGTTTATCGGGATGATATTTAGTTACTAGAGGAGCCCTGGTGGCACAGTGGTTAAGCACTCAGCTGCTAAGCAAAAGGTCAGCTCCATAGGAGAAAGACCTGGCCATCTGCTCCCGTAGAGATTACAGCCTTGGAAACCCTATGGAGCAGTTCTACTCTGCCCTATAGGGTCGCTATGAGTCCAAATCGACTCGAGGGCTGTGGTTTTTTTTTTTTTTTAATTTAGTTACTGAGTTTACTTTTACACGCTTCCCCCTTTGTGAAGCTACACGCCCCTGCACTTTACAAGGTCGCTGGCATCTCTTAGCCTTTCACCAGCTTTGAAGAACCAGATGCAAGCAGGAAGAGGAAACCAGCCGCTGACGTTGAAAAACAAAACAGAGAGCCATTCTCTTTCCTGGAATCAGGAGCTTAGAGCGTGAAGCAGATGTGAAAGGCCACAACCTCAGTGTTCAATCCCCCTAACAGCGAACCCAGAGTTGACCTCCAGCAGTGTTAACTCATCGGCCTCATCGCTGAGCTATCCCTGTGGTGTTTTCGTCGTACTTCCAAAGGCTGCCGGCTGAGGCTTAGCACCTCCCCCCGCAGGTTGTGCTCCTTGGTTGAGTGTGACAGTTCAGAACAACAAAGCCCTTCTTTCCCTCGAAGCCAATACACAGGCCCTGTGCAGGTTCAGGAGGGACATGCTTGGGGTTTCTAGGCTGTGTCCCCAGGCCCCGTGGGAACCCAGGGTCTGGATGACTTGAAAGCACCTTTCTAGTACCAAGCCCTGGGAGACCCTGGGTGGTGCAAACAGTTAATGCACTCAGCTGCTAACCAAAGGGTTGGAGGTTCAAGTCCACCCAGAATCGCCTCGGAAGAAAGGTCTGGTGATCTACTTCTGAACAATCAGCCATTGCAAACCCTACGGAGCACAGTTCTACTCTGACATGCACAGGGTCACTGTGAGCTGGAATCGACTCAATGGCGACTGATTCGATTTACTTTACTTTGAGACTTTCAAAACCCTGCTTCATTCATTTAAATACCACCTTTCCCAGAATCCTGTAGTACCAAGCCCCACCTGTATGCCTTGTTTGCAAACCAGTTAAGGACAGTCACAGCCACTGTCCCTTCCATCCCTCCCTCTGAATAGACAGGTACTTTCTTCAGGGGCCACTCGGCTCTAAGCCCTTAAAGTCCAGCCAGGGGACAGGAACCTGTTCACCCATCTGGCAGGACAGACGCCGGCGGGGGAGCGGGGGGACGGGGAGGGAAGGTGGGGCAGAGCATGCAGAGAAGGCCCCGATTTCCTCCTGCTGTCAAATGCCCAGGCTCCTCAGAGACAGACCGGATCTGTTATTTCAGCGTCGGATTGTTGTGCATGGGAAGCTCTGAGCTGCTGCTAGCTCTACAACAAAGCCTTTCTCTTCTAGGGCATTTAGCAATCCTTTTGTGGGGATAGAAGGTCATGTAGCAACAGAGGAACTCCTCAGTTTAAACCTGTTATTCTTCATTCTAAAAAAGAATTCATCATCCAAGGAGTTTAAAGTTTTAAGAAAACTTTCAAGGAAAAAAAAGGTTATTTTGTTTTCCCTTCCTGGTCTCTATTTATAGAAAGACTCTGGAGCCCAGGTGGGGGCCAGATCAGGGCCTGCCCCCCAGGATTGAGAGCTGTGAGGGGCTGGCTGGGTAACAGGGCCTCTGCATTCCCTCCTCCCTGGGGCTACAGGCTCCTAGGCTCCGTGGGGCTGGGAGTGAGCGGTCATTCGTTCACGCCGGGGCAGCGGTCTTCTGCCCCCGCAAAGACCTTCTTCCCCAGAGCTAGAGCCAGGGGCTCTACCCGCTCACTTCTTCTCACCCAGAGGGCCAGATTCACCCCTTCTCCTGCCCCTCTGTAGGTTTCTGGCACCACCCAGAAGATGCAGCTGGACCTGGAGCAGCACCTGGCCCGGCTCAGTGAGATCTTCGCAGCCCGCGGTGACTACATCCAGACCCTGAAGCTCATGCAGCAGATGGCCGGCAGCATCATGGCCCAGCTCTCGGGGCTGCCAGCATGGAGGGACGTCACCGCCGAGCTGACCGAGGTGGCCGACCAGACCGGCTACGTGGAGTACTACAGGTGAGGGGCCGCGTGAGGCGGAGGGAGGGGCCGGGGTGCGCTGACTTTCTCCATCCACGTCTGCATCTCCGGGCCCAAGCTGGGAAGTTCCCCTGTTGTCATTAGGGCTCGTTGAATCACCTGGAAGGCTTGTTAAACCATAGAGCACTGGGCCCCACGTCCAGAGTTTCTGACAGCAGGGCTGAGAATTTACATTTCTAGCAAGGTCCCAGATGGTGCTGATGCAGCTTGTCAGGGACCCAACTTTCAGAACCTCTCCTGTGTCCCATGGACAGCAGCTTCCACCATCTTCTTGGTCCTCCCTAGCCCTGCCCTGCCCTGGCCTAGAAGGTAGGAGATGGCAGGGCCCTGAGGAGGGGAAGCTCAGGACCCCAAGGCTCTGGCTGGAGCCCCTTGTCTCCCCTTCCCAGCCCATCCTGCCCTGCACTTCCAGGATGCCACCGACAGTCTTGACTGAAGGGGACCGTAGTCCAGCGTCCTGCCAAGTGGATGCTCATGTGCAAAAGTTTCTCCCAAGGGACAGAAAGAAACTACAAAAGTTAAGGGCCGTCTGTGCCTTCCTGTGAGTCACAACACTGGTACCTGGTAGTTCTGTGACACATGGGCCATTCATTGCCTGAGGCTGTGAAATCTGTCATTGGGGTGTAGAGGGATAGGAAGCAGGTGTCTGTGTTGACCCTCTTCTTCTCTCTGGGGGCACCTGGCATTGGACCATGCACATTTTAGGGCTGAAGGTAGCATTTAAGTGGGTTTTATTAAAAACAGGAGAGGTGGTGATAACTGCACGGCAGCTGTTTCAGTATGGGTGGCTGAGGGCGTCCCCTGTGACTCCCATCCCCTAGCTCCTCATCCTCTGTTTGAGTTTAAGCAGACAAGGTCTGTTCCAAGATTGGCACCTTGTGGCTCCTGAAAATAGAGGATGTTTTGTCCCTTGAACCAATTCATTCACGTTCAGCCTCCTGCTGAGAATTTGCATTTCACCCTAGATACCCTGAAGCACAATCTGCCTTTTAACAAGATCCCCAGGTGATTCTTATGTAAATACCTTATGCATAAACCTGGGGATCTATAAGAATCACCTGGGGATCTTGTTAGACTGTAGATTCTGCTTCAGTATATCTGGGGTGGAAATGCAAATTCTCAGCAGGGCATCAGACCGGAATGAACCAGTTCAAAGCCCTGGTTTGCTCACTCTGTCTCATCTGAGCTGCCTTACAGTAAAGGCTTTAATCATGGAGCAGGGGGCTAGCTTACCAGCCTTCGGGGCTGCATCTCCTCTGGAAGACCTCCCATCTTTGCTTTCCAGCTGATTCTTGAGCATAGCCATCCAGCTATGTATTTTTGCACGAGGTCTGGCTAAGTATTGTAAGAGATAAAAAGCCTGCAGACAACCATCTTCAAAAAGGCTTGTACTCTGGGGTGGGGGCCAAGGCGTGTATACTGATCAGGTGGGAAAAAGCATGGATGTGGGAGGTGCCAGGGAGTGAGGGCGGAGCAGCTCAGGCAGAGCCAAGTTCTTGGTTAGCATCGCCGAGCTTCCCTGGGAGAAGCAGAGCTGTTTCCAGGAACCCATTACAACAGGAGGCGGTGCGGAGAAACGCATTGAGACACAAACGTGCCAAGTGGATTAGACGCACTCCTAACTTGATTTCCTGCTGCTGTTAAGTGTCGGGGAGAGATGAGAAAAGACATCTTTAGGTTTGAAATGTGAAGCCAGGGTTTTGAGAGCAACTTCTTGGCTGGCTGTGTCTGTGGAGGGAGAGCTCTGGATAGGGAGCCTGCAAACCCTGGAATGGGCTCAGTCTTCCAATCTGAAGAATGGGATCCTAACACTAGATGGCCCCGAGGTTCCGTCCAGGTCCTAAGAAAACTGCTCATTGGTGGCCTCATCGGAGTGGAGAGCAACTAACTCCTTTCCTGGGCACCCCAGGTGTCCACGGTAGACCCTGCCCCGTCCTGTGCTAGGGGCGAGGATCTTGGTTAGGCCCCTTCTTTTGGCCTGAAGTCCCAATTCATAAAGGTGAAAAGAACCTTTCTGGGCTGCTGGGTGGGTTCCAGCCTGCTTCCTCCCCCTCTGGCCTCTTTGCAAAGTTCTTCGAGCTCCACCCCACTCCCTACCCACTGTCCAAACTCTTTCTCACCCGCTTTATGGTGCTTGGAGCCCTGGTGGCACAGTGGTTGCGAGTTTGGCTGCTAACCAAAAGGTCGGCGATTCGAATCCACCAGCTGCTCCTTGAAGACCCTGTGGGGTAGTTCTACTCTGTCCTATAGGGTCACTTTGAGTCAGAATCAACTCGACGTCAGCAGGTATTTGGTTTTATGGTGTTAGTGAAGCAGAGAGCCGTTGGTGGAGAGGAGGGGTCGAAGAATGTATTTGGCTCTTGCATCAAGAGAAATCATGATCAAAAGACTCCATTCCTTTGTGACCAGGGGAAGTGCCCTGTCTCAGCTCCCACCCTGCCCTGGCCTCCATTCGGCCCCTCCTCGGGCTGGCCCAGCCATCAGCAGCACAGTGGAAGGAGCAGCTAGATGAGGTGGCCTTGAAATTCTCTTTGGAAGGGAAAGAGAGGAGAGTGGTTTGTTTTGGATCTTCTCAGCACCCACGGGCTTGAAGTCCTCCTCATTCTTCAGCCTGGGCTTTGGAGAAGCCACAGAGAGGGACGTATCTCCCTTTGTGTGTTGATCAAGCATGCAGTCCGCACCCCAGCCCTGGGAGCTGAGGAGTTCCAGCTTCCTGTACGGATGAGGAAACTGAGGCTCAAAACGTGAGGTGACTTATCCAGATGTCCAGCAGATGTGTGTCTGCCTTCTCCCATCAGGCCTGAGAGGATCTTAGTTATCTAGTGTGGCTGTAACAAAACATACAAGTGGGTAGACTTTTTTGTTGTTTTTTTAATTGTGCTTTAGATGGAGGTTTACAGAGCAAATTAGTTTCTCATTAAACAATGAATACACATATTGTTTTGTGACATTGGTTGCCAACCCCACAACATGTCAACACTCTCCCCTTCTCCATCTTGGGTTCCCCATTACCAGCTTTCCTGTCCCTTTCTGCCTTCTCGTCCTTGCCCCTGGGCTGGTATGCCCATTTAGTCTCATTTTATGGGCCTGTCTAATCCGGCTGAAGGGTGAACCTCGGGAGTGACTTCAGTACGGAGTTAAAAGGGTGTCTGGGGGAGTTAAAAGGGTGTTGGGGGTGGGTAGCTTTAAAGAAATGCGTTGTTTTACAATTTTGGAGGCTAGAAGTCCAAATGAGGGCATCTGCTCTAGGGGAGAATCCCTCCTTTCGGCAGCCCCCGGCATTCCTTGGCTTGTAGACGGTCCCTCACCTGATCTTTTCCACCTCTGTGTGTGTCTGTCTGGTCTGCTCTTTTTAGAAGGGATTGGATGTGGAGTTCTTGTTGTTAGCTGCTGTCATGGAGACCCCATGTGTGCGAAGGAAAGCTGCTCATAGGATTTGCAAGGCTGTGACCTTTCGGAAGCAGATTGCCAGGCCTGTCTTCCAAGGCGCCTCTGGGTACGTTCAAACCACCAAACTTGGCTAGTAGTTGAGCACTTAACCATTTGTGCCACTCAGCTGCCATTAGGTTTGGAGTAGTACCACCCTAGTGTGATATGAGAGCCCTGGTGGCGCAATGTTTAACACTCAGCTGCTCAACGAAAGGTCAGCAGCGCGAACCCGCCCAGCAGCTTCACAGGAGGAAAGAGCTGGTGATCTGCTCCCTTAGTAAAGATGACATCCCCTCTCAGAGGGTATCAAACTTGAGCAGGCATCAGAATCACCTGGGGAGCTTGTTAAAACACCTGTCGCTGGGCCCACCTCCAGAGTTTCTGATTCAGTAGGGCAGGGGCTGGGCTGAGAAACTGCATTTCTAGCAAGTTCACAGGTGGGACTGTTGGCTGTGCAGGAGCCCTGGGACCCTGGTTAAGCACTGGGCTGCTAACTGAAAGGTCTGCTAACGGAAAGATCGGTGGTTTGAATCCATCAGCAACTCTGTGAGAGAAAAGACCTGGCAATCTGCTCCCGTATGGATTACAGCCTAGGAAACCCTATAGGGCAGTTCTCCTCTGTTCTATAGGGTTGCTATGAGTGGGAATCGGCTCAACAGTACACAAATCTGGTATGATCTCATTAAGATAAAAAAAAAGAAAACTCCTATTTCCAAACAGGGTCACGTTCACAGGTACAGGGGTTAGGACATCATAACTTTTTTTTTTTTTTTGGTGAGGGGGGATACAATGAATTCCATCACAGGTAAAAAGGCCAGAGGAGGGTGGGGCTGGAAGGTCTGGTGGTCGAGTGTGCCTCTTCCCATCGAGGCCCTGGGGCTGCCCTGGGCTCCCCTGCCCCATCACAAGCACCTTGATGATCTGGGGGTGAGCCCACTTCTCTGGGCATCCCTGCTGCCAAGCTCAGTGTAGGCACAAATGTTGATTGCAGTGTCCTAAATGGTTGATCCCAGACAGCTGGGAGGGCAAGACGGGAGGTCTTGGAGAATCCAGGCGGAGATTCTGGCAAAGGACTGGACATTGCAGGAGGCTTTCTTACATCTCCAGATATGCATGTCCTACCTTGCCTGGTTCTGAAGCCACAGACAGTTCTAGAAGCAGAGGGAGCTGGTCCAAGGACATGCCTGCTGGAGGCTGCAGAGACGGTTTAGACCTGTGGTAGCCACCAGCCACATGTAGCTATTAAATTTCAATTAATCAAAATTAAACCCAACTTTATTTCCTGAGTTACACAAGCCACGTTTCTAGTTCTCAAAGGTCACACGCAGGTAGTGGCTGTGAATTGGGCAGTGAAGATATAGAACCTGTCCATCCTTGCCTCGAGTTTTATTGGCCGGCACTGGTTTGGACACTTAGCTGGGAATTTAAGGCAGGGGGATGGCAGAGTCCCTTTGTCCGGGCAGAAATGGGAGTGGGGCCCCAGAAGACCCTCAGACCAAGCATGCTGGGTCCTTCCTGCTCAGGGCAGGGAATGTGCCCTGGCCTAGTCTGCTGAGCTGCTGGCTTGGGCACTCTGCTGTCAGGAAGGGTCAAAGCGGCCTGGGGACTGCTCTCCAGGCCTCCACAGTGGGCAGCAGGTGGGGAGCTCTGCCCTGCGCCCCCCTGACTGCCCCTCCCTCCCCACAGGTGGCTCTCCTACCTCCTGCTCTTCGTCCTGGACGTGGTCATCTGCCTCACCGCCTGCCTGGGGCTGGCCAAGCACTCCAAGTGTCTGCTGGCCTCGTGAGTAGCCTGCCCCTGGGCCTCCTGGGCAAGCATGAGAGAGGGACAGAGACATGAGGGTCTGGCCAGGCTCAGAGGGTAAGGGCAAGGGGCAGCCAGGCTGCCAGAGCCACCTGCTATCCCCTCCTCAGCCCCAGCAAGGAGAGACAGCAGCCCACCAACTTGCTCTCCAGAGACCAAGTGGTCAGCAAGAACTGAGCTGACCCCCATGTGTGCCCCGCCCCCACCCCCACCCCGAGTCTAACTGTTGAGCATCTGAAGAAACTCAGCGGGAGCTTTAGAGCCTCTGACCTTTCTAGCCTGTCCCATCCTTCTCAGCTTGCACCGCCCAGCTGTGTCCCTTTAGCCCAGGGACGTATGCTCCAGGCAGGGGTTCCTTATGGCTCTTCCAGCAGCTAATAAGGTTGACGGTGATGGCTGGGGCCAAGCCTGCCTCTGGAACCCTGCAGGAGTCTGGGGGCAGGGAGGGTAGGATCAGGCTGGGGGAAGGGCATCCCTCAAGCCCCAGTGTCACTGGAGGTCCGTGGGGTGACAGCAGTCACAGACTCTCCCCTGCCCACCAGCCTCCACCAGAGTTCCATCAGCGCTGCCTCTCTTCCAGGATGCTGTGCTGCGGGGTGCTGACCCTGCTTCTCAGCTGGGCTTCCCTGGCCGTGGACGCCGCCGCCGCAGTGGTGAGTTGGGGGCGTGGGGCTGCGGATGGTAGGTGGTCATCCAGATGGCCTGTCCGGTAGTGTGTCCCTGCAGGACATCATGCCAAAACTGCATGGCACTCACAGGTTGTCCCCAATTTCCAAATCGCCAGGAGACTGTTAGGAAAAGGGAACTAATCACTAAATGTGATCGCTCGGTGAACGTCCTTCCAATCGGAGCCTGAACACACTGGAAGCTTCCAGAGCGTTACTCTTTGCTGTCAAGTTGATTCCAACTCATAGCGACCCTATGGGACTGATAGAACTGTCCCATAGGGTTTCCAAGGGGCAGCTGGTGGATTCAAACTGCCAACCTTTGGTTAGCAGCTGAGCTCTTCACCACTGCGCCACCAGTGCTCCTCCTCCAGAGTGTTAGCATGTGGAAACTAGCTTTTATGATTTACAACAGGAAGCAGACAGCACACCAGAACAAACTGGATCCATTTTTTGAGCATCCCCCCAACTTGAGAAGCCTATCTGAAAGAGATGACAACTCCCATGCGTACCCCACTCTGTGCCGTGGATGAGGGACTTAAAAAGGGGGGGCCTCGTTCTGCTGGTCTCGCCTGACCAGGTAGGCCTAGTTAGGTGTGCTAGACACTTATGCTACTCATTCTCCCATCTGGTGCCACTCGTATACCCTAAAGCCCTCGTGAGGAGCCCTGGTAGTGTGATTCTTAAGCACTTGGCTGCTAACCAAAAGGTTGGCTGTTCAAACCCACCCAGCAGCTCCACGGGAGAAAGAACTAGTGATCTGCTTCCATAAAGATTTCAGCCTGGGAAACCCTATGGGGCAGTTGAGCGAAGCCGGGTGCCGTGCTACTTGGGCAAACATCAGGCGTCAGAGGGTGGGTGGGGGTGTTGGAGGCCTCATCATGTCCCCTCCCCTTTCTGAGGTTTGTTGCCATGGTGATGACTTGGGCCCTCCCAGCTCATTTGCACATGTTTAAGTGTGGCCTGGCTGTCTCAGAAAGACAAAGAACACCTTAATTGCTCAGGCTGTTTTCAGAACCCAGAGACAAAAGGCCAAACTGTGCCCACAGTCCAGAGCCAGGCCAGCTTCCAGCCACAGTCCCTAGCCTGGAATCTCAGAAGTGGAGGGGCTTGGACCATCTGGTCTAGCCCCTGTGCCTTACAGATGGGGAAACAGGCCCAGAGAAAGGACATGATTTGCCCCAGATAAGACACCCGAAGCCTGGTCCCTTTCCCACCCCACTGGCCACTTCCCAGCACTGCTTGTAAGGTCTTAGTGACCCCAAGTCTGGGAATTAACCAGATCTGGCTGGAGGAGTCCCCTCCCTTTCAGAAGCCCCTCCTTTGCCCCCTTCCCGGCCCTGAGGACGTGGGAAGGGGCACTGAGCTTGCCTTCCCTCCATGGCGCTTGGACTCACATGGAGTCTAAAACACACAAAGTGCATGTTCCGGAATGTAAACCCAAAACCAAACCCATTGCTGTCGAGTCGATTCCGACTCTTAGCGACCCTCTAGGACAGAGTAGAACTGCCCCATAGGGTTTCCGAGGAGCAGCTGGTAGATTCGAACTGCCGACCTTCTAGTTACCAGCCAAACTCTTAACCACTACGCCACCAGGGTTTCTGTTTCTGGATATAGTGCCTCAAAATGTAAAAGAAAAGGTGGGGGCCTCCTACATGGGTATGTTTGGTCTTTAGGGGGCCTAACACTCAAGATAGCTGTGCAGGAGCCTGTTCTCTCATTCCGCTGACGTTTTTGCTGTGGTGCTTGCCACTGCCAGGTGCCAAGGGATGCAAAGCAAGGCATGGCGTTTGCTCTTGAGGTTTCCCAGCTCAGCAGACAGAAAAGACTATGGGCAGCCGTCTGCAGCCCCATGTGCAGGGAGACAGAGGCGGTGCCTGGAGGGTGTGTATGCGTGTGTATGTGTGATGGGGGACAGCGTGATTGACCAGGGAATTTCAAGGAGCCCTGGTGGCACAGAGGTTAAGCATGGCTGCTAACCAAAAGGTCGGTGGTTCAAACCCAGGAGCCACTCCACGGGAGAAAGATGTGGCAGTCTGCTTCCATAAAGATTTACAGCCTCGGAAACCCTATGGGGCAGGTCTGCTCTGCCCTGCAGGGTGGCTATGAGTTGGAATTGACTCGATGGGTTCTAGCTCACTCAGGGGCCACAAGCCCACCAGGTGGCCTGCATCTGTTCTACCCTAGCTACCTGGGGTAAAAGGAGGGAGGGCTTGTATCAGAAGCCCCACCAAACCCACGCCTTGCCCAGAGATGAGTCACAACCAGGCCTTAATCACTTACTGTGACAGTGTAAGCAAGAGATACCCAGAGAAGGCACTCCAGCTCTCCATCCCATATTTCCCCCAGAGCGGCACCGGGGCAAGGGCCAGGTGGACCCACGCAGACATGGGGCCATCTCTGACCGTGACGGGACTCTGAAGGAGAGGCTGCAGTTTTCTGGGCCCGGGGGCTGGGTGGGTAGGGTGGGGGGATGGGCTAGTGGTGGGAAAATACTAAATCGTGTGTCTTCGAGGTTTCTTCTTTCTTCCCTCTAATAAGAGGTCTTCAGCGAGGTGCCTGAGGCCGGGCTCAGGCACCCGAGCCCCAGCATAAAGAGAGAGGCCTCTGGGTGGAGGTGCTGGGGCTAGGAGAGCATGGCTCAGGGCACACCTGAGTCCTTGGCCGACCCCCTTCAGAGGCTGCTGTGTGTCAGTCGTGCACTGGGTCTGGTTGGAGCTGGGGGGTAGACCACATGTAGGTTTATGATCAGGAGCCAGACTCCAGCCAGCAGCCCCGGACTCGGGCAGTTGCCCCCGTGATGCCCAGAGAAGGCATGGAGCCTGGGACTGTGTGGCTCATGGCAGATTTTAGGCAGAGCTGGAGCCAGGAGGGAGAGGGGGTGGGCCTCTCCTGTCTCCCCCTCACACTGTCCACAGGCATGAGCCAACAGCCAAGGAGTTGCCCCACCCCCACCCCCACCCCATACAGGGAAGGCTGGGTAGGAGGGCCCAGGTCCTGCTCACAAGCATCCTGGTGCCCTGGGGAGCTGGGAGTGCCCCAGGGGAGAGGAGGGAGCCCAGAGCGCACTGGCCAGGATTCCAGGCACAGCTGCAGGCACAGCTGCAGCTCCGAGTGGTAGACAAGTGTAAGCACAAAGGAACGAGCACAACTCTGGCTCGCCTGGCCCATCCTGCTCCCCGGCCACCCTCTGCCTGCTGGGCACAGAGGCCGCTTCCAGCCGGCCACCATGAGCTGCCCTCTGGGAGACAGCCCTCCCCACCCAGGGGGCTTCTCCCTGCACCAGGCTTCAGTGTTCTAGAAGCCAGTGCGCATTTAATCTCCCGGGGTGCCAGGAATGCAAGGGAGCAGAGAGAAATGTCACTTCCCTAATTTGTTTAGTCAGGCCCTTGTGTGAGCCAGGGAGAGTGTGAGCTGAGCTGAATGGACCTTTGATAGGGCCCAGATACTGCTGCATTTTAATAGGAAGTGGGGTGAGGAGGAGCGAAGGGGGGCTGTCAGTGGGTCATTGTGGAGAGCTTTTGTGTAGCCTCGGAGCCTGTGGAGAGCTGTGAACTGACACTGAGCCCCCTCCCCCTCCTCTGTCACCCAGAGGGGACCCCACAGCCCCTGAGAATCTGTTCAGTTAACCAAGAGGTAGGAGAGTGGGTGGGAGTTAGGGGGCTGGGTTCTGGCTGTCGGGTGACGCTCTGAGCCTCCTGGCTTCTGTGATCCCAGCTGTACGGCCAACGATGACCTGTTTGGTGGCCCTCTCTGCACAGTCAGGAGGTGAGGCGAGAGAGCTTGTGGGACAGAGCCATAGCCCTTGGAAAGTTCTAGAAGGATGAGTTGTTTGTTCAGAGCAGAGAGGAAAGGGGGATGAGGTGGATTCTGTGATTCTGTGAGGGGAAGTGTGTCAGTCTCCTGGGACTGCGTTAATGAAGTACCACAAAGAGGGTAGCTTGTAAGAACAGAAATCTGTTCTCTTACAGTTCTGGAGGCTGGGAGTCCAAAATCAGGGTGTTGGCTGTGTTGATTCCTTCCGAGGGAGAATCTGTTCCATGCCTCTCTCCTAGCTGCTGGTGACAGCTGGTGATTCTTGGTGTTCCTTGGCTTATAGGTGCTTCCATCTCTCCAGACCTGCCTCCCTTATCACATGCCCATCTGTGTGTCTCTTGTTATAAGGCCATCACTCACATTGGATTAGCATCCAGTCTACTGTAGTGTGACCTCATGTTAACTCATAACATCTTCAGAGACCCTTGGCGGTCACCCAGCCAGGCCAGGCCGCTGGGAATCACACTCCCTGAGTCCCGGTCACCTAGCTGGGACCCATGTCCTCTGGGTCCATGCACCTTCCAGCCCAGCATGTCGACATGAGCAGGTCCTGTACCCAAAGCTTCCAATTTGGATCCATAGGAACTTAATTCTTTAGAAAGAGAGCCCAGAGGAGGTTCATAGATCAACCCTCGGAGCCTGTAGGACTTGAAACAGCCACACCAGAAATAAAAATAATAGCTTCCTAACACACTCCCTACACGCAGCTCCTCTGAGCCCAGATCTGCCGGCCCCTGAGGAAAGGGACACACACCCCTCCTGGGAGAGCCCGCGGGTCTGTCTGGAAGAGGCATTTGGGAATAAGAGTTCGTGTTTATATAGCGCCTACTCTTTTCCGGTCACTTTTCTGAACACTTTACGTGTATGAATTCATAAGATCTGTAGCATTATTATCTCCATGTTAGACATGAGGAATCAAGTACTGAAAGAATACGTCACATGTCCAAGGTCACAAAGCTAGGCAAGGGCAGAGACAGGATTTGAACTCACGGAGGCTGGCTCCTAGCTCTGGGTTCTTTCCCACCCTGGAAAGAGCTGAGTGGCTGGGGCAGTGGTACCTGGCCCCTCCCAGGACGCTGGTGTCCTGACTTTCCTTCATCCCCCATCTCTCCCTGGCTCAGGGCACCAGCGACTTCTGCGTGGCTCCCGACACCTTCATCCTGAATGTCACGCAGGGCCGGATCAGCACAGGTAACGAGCTCTCCAGCTTCTGCTGCCCGGGGCCACTCTGGAGCCCAGGCCAGGCCCATGTGGCTAGCCAGACTGTGCCTCTACTTACCCTTTCAGCTCTGCAGTCTCCCAGCCCTTCCCTGCCCCTGTACTTCAGGGCCAGCTAGATCTCTGGGCCATTTCCTGGAAACAACCTCCTTTGGGAAACCTGGCTGGGTTGCCAGGTCATTTGTGAGCTCCTGCCTGATGTCAGTGGCTTTGCCTTGCAGAGGTGACCCGCTACTACCTGTACTGCAGCCAGAGTGTAAGCAGCCCCTTCCAACAGGTACAGCCCACCAGACCAGCCCTCGCCCCACCCACGGCCCCTCCATCCACTTGCTCCCTCTTGGTCCCACAGCCCAACACTGACCAGTAAGGAGGGACCTGGAGGTGGCTGGGGTGTCCTTGCTTCACTGGGTTCTCTGTCTAGCTGCTTCCCTGAAGGGGGCAGTGCCCTCAGTCACTGTATTCTAGGTCAGTGTTTTCTTAGTCTGCGTGCACATCACCCGTTGTGTGCTGTCAAGTTGGTTACGACTCTTAGCGACCCCATCTGTCCCATGTGGTTTTCTAGGCTGTAATCTTTACGGAAGCAGATCACCAGGCCTTGCTCCCCTGGAGCCTCTGGGTGGGTTCAAACCGCCGACTTTTCAGTTAGCAGCCAAGTGCTTAACTGTGGCGCCACCAGGGCTCCTTCCCATCATGCAGGAGGTGGATAGAACGCAGATGCTGTGCAGCAGGTCTGGGGTGGGGCCCAGGATTCTGCATTTCTGATAAGCTCCCAGTCCGAGGACTGTACTCTGAGTCACGGGGAGCAAGAGGCATGTCATTCTCAAGAGCCCGAAAGGATGAGGGGTAAATGGCCTGCGAGTGGAAGGGCCAAATCAGGGGTGCTCCTGTGGGGACACAGAAGGGCGGGCTGCAGGGACAGGCCCCGGTAGCCCTGGGCTAACAGGTCGCTGCGCTGTCCCCTGGCCCAGGTGCTGACCATCTTCCAGCGCTCCCTGACCACCATGCAGATCCAGGCCGCCGGGCTGCTGCAGTTTGCCGTGCCCCTCTTCCCCACGGCGGAGGTAAGGCTGAGCCCCAGGGCCAGCTTCGGAGAGTGAGGCTGTGGTTCTGTGTTCCTTCCCCGGGCGGGCTGGCCCTTCCCACGGCTCGGCAGGCTTCTTTGCCTCAGCGGCTGTTGGTGGTTTTTCTCTGCGAGCCCTCTCCTTGCTCCGCACATCCTCTCTGTCTGCGTGCTTTCCTTGGCGTCTCTCCCCACTTCAGAAAGATCTGCTGGGGATCCAGCTCCTGCTGAACTCGTCTGAGGCCAGCCTTCACCAGCTGACGGCCCTGCTGGACTGCCGAGGGCTGCACAAGGTGGGGGTGGCCCCGGGGGCATGGGGGGCTGGGGCACACAGCAGGCCGTTTCCCAGAGAAAAGCCTGGGCTCCCCTCAGGCCCAGGATCGGGCTGGATGGTGGGGAGGTGGGGGAGGTACTGGCTTCTTAATTCTCTCCAGTGGCTGAGACACAGGCTTGGTGAAAGGGATAAGGTGGGTGCGGTAGCCCTAGAGTGCTGGGAGGCCCCGACCTGCCATTTTCACTGGCTTGCAAGTGGCAACCAGGGTCAGCTCTCCAGGAACTTGAAATATCAGCCAGGCACGCTAGCTAATGCAGGGAACACTTCAGGAGTGTGTGCAGCCCCCAGAAGTCAACAGCTTTCGTATCCCTGACGGATTTAGAGCAACGAATAACGATGGTCCCGCTGCTGTTTACTAAGTTCTCGGTTCTGTGCTCGGCCCTATTCTGTGCACCTCGTATTCAGTATGGCATTTAGCCTCACAGTTATATCGTGAAGTAGAGGTTATTTCAAGGGAAATTTTACACACGAGGAACAAAGATATATGTATGTATGTGATTGTCTATCAAGTAGAATACAGAAGATTCCAGAGCTGGTGAGTCAAGGAGTTGGGTTTTGCACCCTGACTTAGTAGAACTGAGAACGTGGGCGGTGCCGTTGTGGCCCACAAGCAGGCCATCCAATCCCACAGCGAGCTCTGGATGCTCTGCTCTCATGCGGATCCTAAATCTGTCCACTCCTCTATCCACGACTTCCCCGTCCTGCTCCCCTGGGCTCCTAACTGGTCCACACATTCTCTCTCGCCCCCGTTCATCCTTCCTTTTGCCCACGGCAGCCAGAGGGACCGTGAAATGAATCAGGTCACATCTCTTCCATCCTCGATCTCTCCCGTGCCTTCTGTCACCGTATGACCAGATCCAGACCCCCTGGCTGCCCCCAAGGCCCAGCATGACCCGGCCCGGCTGACCTTGCCTCCTGTTGCTTTTGTTCTTCATCCTGGACATGCAAGCTTGTCCCCTTGTCCCCGTCTTCTCAAGGTGTGCTGCTGCTTGCCCTCCTGGCTTCACCTTAAATGCCTCCTCCTTGGACACACTTTCCCTGGCTCCTGCCCACCCCCCACAGTTGCGTTTGCTGCCTTTGGCGCCAAACCTCCAGTCCTTGCATACAGTCGGTGCTCAGCAGATGTCTGTAGGGTGAGCCCAAGAAACCCACTGCACTGGGTGCCACAGTGTGGCTGTCTCAGGTGATTAGGATGGGGAGCAGCCAGGTGATCACGGGCCCAGCAGAGGGGCTTCCAAGAAGAGCTCAGAGCCCAGGTGTGCCCCCAACTCCCTGTCCAATGGCCTGTTCCTTCCCCCCCCCCACCCCACCCCCACCCAGGACTACCTGGATGCCCTCACTGGCGTCTGCTATGATGGTATCGAGGGCTTGCTCTACCTTGGCCTCTTCTCCCTCCTGGCCGCCCTGGCCTTCTCCACCATGATCTGTGTCGGGCCACGGGCTTGGAAGCACTTTGCCACCAGGTAAGGAGGGGAGCCTGCTGGTGGTGCCCAGGGGTTACAGGTGGGAGGCTCTGCTCTGTCACTGAGCCAAGGCTGCTAACCTAGGCTGAGAGGGAGGCAGAGGACCCAGGGCCTTTTCAGCCCACAGAGGCTGGCTGGATTTCTGCAGGAGCTTTCCTGAGAGTCCAGACAGACCCCCAAAGGGAGGTTCCAGGGCAAGAGCAGGGGCCTGAGGATGGTGACAGCCCCCATGCCGCAGCTGGTATTCCTTCTCTCTCTCTTCCTGGGCAGGACTTCGCAGTGTGCAGCGGGGAAGAGAGTTTTGGGTGCTGGGAGAAGGGCCCCAGGGCATACCAAGGGCCAACTGAAGTCAGTGTTATCAGGGAACCTACAGTCTTGTTGAGGAGACAGACAGACGGACAAGGTGGTGTATCTGGTCCTAGTGATACTGACACTTGGTGTGCAGTCAGGATGCTGGGCTTCCTGGAGGAGGAGGTGGTGTGACGTGGGGAAAGGGGAGGATAGTGATTGGTGGGAGGCAGGGCTGAGGTCCATGTTTTAGAATAGACTCAAGGAGACACGTGTGGCCGAAGAAGAGTCCCAGGAGAAAAGCCTGGGAAGCAGGCAGGACTCCCGGAGCCTCCCTCGCCTCTCACGGCTGTCGGCATTTCCACATCTCCTTCTAGGGACAGGGACTACGATGACATCGACGATGACGATCCCTTTAACCCCCAGGCCCGGCGCATTGCTGCGCACAACCCCCCGCGGGGGCCGCTTCACAGCTTCTGCAGCTACAGCAGCGGCCTGGGCAGCCAGACCAGCCTGCAGCCCCCGGCCCAGACCATCTCCAACGCCCCGGTCTCCGAGTACATGTATGCAGGAGCTGGGGTGGGGGGCAAACATCCCAGCTAGGCTCAGCTTTCAGCCCTAGAAGGGGGACTGTGATTACATGTTCAGGTCCAGAGAGCCAGGTGGGGAAGGGAAGGCGTTAAGGCCACCCAGGGCCCCCCCCTATAGCTACGGGGTACCCCCCTCTACAGCCGTAGGGTGCCCTCCCGGAAGGGCCCAGAGAACGTGTCTTTCCCCCTCCACACCCACACGTGCGGAAGAGGAATCTACTGTAGATGCCCATCAGCAGGCTTTTGCCATGAGTCCACGGGGTGGGCCACAGGGCTGAGAAGCTGCATTTCTCAACCCAAGGAGGCCTCTGGGGCCACCTGCTCCCCATACCTGTCACCCCGCTCTGCTGCTTCTCCCTGGGCCCCTTATCTTCCTGCTCACACCCCTCCTTCCACGCCTGTCCATTTCATCCTCTACCCCAGCATACACCCCACGGGGACCTCGTATAGCAATGGGTACACACACCCACACCCCTCACCCCTCCTGAGCTCTTGTCTCGGCCCCCACAGGAACCAAGCGGCACTCTTCGGTGGGAACCCCCGCTATGAGAATGTACCGCTCATCGGAAGAGGCTCCCCCCCTCCCACGGTAACCTGGACTTCCGCTGGGGCAGCCGGTGGGAGGGAAATAATGAAAAACAGCACCTCCTGCCGATCCAGTGAATCTGCCCCCCAAAGGTGGAAAAGGATGAGAGTTTATTCTGGAATAAGCACAAAACCAGCCCGAGACGGGTGTCACCGGCCACCCACTGAAAAGACCGCAGAACAATGCAACATCTCCCGCTTTTGGAGAGCCGGGCGGAGCCAACCCGCTGCATGCATGTTCTCAAGACAAACGATCAGTTGTCCTCAAATAAGAGGACTCGGCAGCACCGTTGGTCACATTTATCAGTTGCTGTTGAGTTGGTTCCAACTCATGGTGACCCCATGTGTTGCAAAGTAGAACTGTGCTCCACAGGGTTTTCGTGGACTTTTGGAAGCAGATTGCCAGGCCTTTCTTCCAAGCCACCTCTGGGTGGGCTCAGACCGCCAACCTTTCAATTAGTGGTAGAAAACAAACCATTCGCGCAACCCAAGGACTCCTTTGTGATCCATAATCTATCGCAAAGTCACCTGGTAATTAGGGTGTTAGCTGACCACCTTTATCCAAAGGAAAAGTAAGACTTCCCATGTCTCTGTGACAAGCAGGGAGTCACAGCTTGGAGCCAGGCACCCAAGGTAGACTCCCAGAAACTGGGAGACTGGGGTACTGTCTTCCTTGAGGCTTGCATTTCAGAGATGGAGCTGAGACCCTTAAGAAAACATTCCTGAGTTTTAAAACTGACAAGAGCCTTATTTAGTATTTAAAAAGATATACACACATCTTAAAGACAGCCTTGGTGGCGTAGTGGTTAAATGCTGAGCTGTTAACCGAAAGGTCGGCGGTTCTAATCCACCAGCCACTCCTTGGAAACACTTTGGGGCAGTTCTACTCTGTCCTATAGAGTTGCTATGAGTCAATCGACTCGATGGCAATGGATTTTGGTTTTGGCAAAGGGACAGAGAAATAATTTACAAGTTTTCTAAAGAAAAGGGGGAGGGGTGGTCTCTTTCCCCCATTACCCCGGGGAAAATTCAGGAAAATCTTTTCTTTTTAGATTTGTATCTGCCCTTATACTCTCAGGAAACCCTGGTGGCATAGTGGTTAAGTGCTACGGCTGCTAACCAGAAGGTTGGCGGTTCAAATCCACCAGGTGCTCCTTGGAAACCCTATGGGGCAGTTCAACTCTGTTCTATAGGGTTGCTATGAATTGGAATTGACTCGACGGCAACGGGTTTTATACTCTCAAGGAGTGGTGCAGTGGTTAAGCACTGGGCTGCTAACCGAAAGGTCAGCAGTTTAAACCCGCCAGCCACTCTGTGGGAGAAAAATGTGGCAATCTGCTTCCATAAAGACTACAGCCTTGGATACCCTATGGGGCAGCTCTACTCTGTGCTATAGGGTCGCTTTGAGTCGGAATCAACTCGATGGTAACGGGTTTGGTTGGAGCCCTGGTGGCACAGTGGTAAAGAGCTCAGCTTCTAACCAAGAGGTCAGCAGTTCAAATCCACCAGCCACTCCTTGGAAACCCTATGGGACAGTTCTACTCTGTCCTACAGGGTTTCTGTGAGTGGGTTTTGGTTTGGTTTACACCCTCAGCCTCTGAGGGCAGGGCGGCTAGGATGGCGGTCTGAGAGGACTCATATGGGGCACAGTCTTCCTCCACCCCACCCAGCTCTCCTGTCCCTGGACCTGTGCCCTAGTGGGGTCTGTGCCTCCTGCCCGCCCCACCACCTCTAGCCAAGGACCCCAAGATGCGTCATGAGGGCAGGAGCCTGGGGTAGAGGGTGGGCAAGTTGAGAAAGAAAGACCATCATGTTCTTTTACCCAAGAGAAGGATCTCAGGGTCACAAGAATGCTAGCTGATACAGAGAGAGCTATAAATAGAGGCAGTAGAATGTGGAAGATCAAATCCCAACTTGGCACTTACGACTTCTGTGAACCTGGACAAGTACTTCATCTCTCCCTGCCTCAGTTTCCCCATCTGTAGAATGGGATGGTAATAATAGCACATACTTATTAATGTGGCCTTTATAAGGGGGGCATGGAAGACAAGGTTGGAAGTCTGCAAGGGGGTGGGCAGCAGCGTTCTTGAGCCACGTGTTTGTCGTACGGCCAACACTGGAGACCCAGGTAAATGGGACTAATGAAATAGGGCTTGGGACCTGAGACCCCAGGATGCTCGTGGGGCATCCATCGAACCAGCTTCCCAGATGTGATGCTCTCTGCAAATCACAGCGCTGGAGCTGGAGGAGACCAGGACCGATCACTCTCTTCCGGAAATGCAGGATCTGTAGGACGAGAGTCAGGAAAACTGCACGTAGTTAGGTGCCATATAGTGCTTGGGGATCAGGAGGGGAGGACCGTCCGTTCTGCCCTGGGAATCCCAGATTGTGTGGAGTAGGTGGCATTAGAGCCATACCTTAGAGCAAGGGTGATTGTGTTCCCCAGGGGACATGTGGCAGTGTCTGGAGATGTTTTTTCTTTTTACAGCTGGGGAGAGGGTGCTACTGGCATCTAGAGGATGAGGCCAGGGATGCTGCCGAACATCCTACAATGCCCAGAGAATGATCCAGCCTCAAATGTCAATGGTGTGGGATTGAGAAAGCCTGCTTTACCCAGTCCCATCCTTCCCGTCGACCACCCCTCTTTGGCACTTTTACCCAGAGCATCGCACCTGCCGATCTCTTAAGCAGCTTGCCCAAGGGAAGTTCTGTCTCCACACCACACCCCACGCAAGCTGGGTAGAGATACACCCAAAGGTGCTGTTAGCCCTCCCCAACTCCCCTGCTGCCTGCTCTGAGTACCCACCTGTACTCCATGTGCCTGACGTTGGGGCAGTTGCTCCCTCTTCCAAACTCCATCTCTGGGGCAGACAGGAGTTCTCCAGTGGATGATCTCAGCAGAGCTATCCGGAATGCAGTCTACTCCCTTGGCTAGAAAGGTGTCTTACCCCGGAACTCTGCCTCCTGGAATCCTTTCTGTCCTTCCAAACTGTTTCATGCTCTTGAGAGGCGAAAAGGACCTGGTGCAGTTGTTAAAAAGACCTATGCTGGGACCTCACGCCAAACTTATTGAATCAGGATTTCCAGGAAGGAGCCTGGGAAGTTTTTAGTTAACAAGCCCCAGGTGATCCTTATCATCCAGGAAGGTTGGGAAGCTTCTCCTTAATCTGAGGGTTCTCCTGCTTGAGCAAGCGTCAAATTTACCTGGAAGACTTGTTAAACAGCCTGCTGGGCCCACCTCCAGCTTCTGATTCCCAAAACCTGGTGCAGAGCCGAGGGTTGGATTTGCATTTCTAACTTGTTCCCTGGGAAAGCTGCTGCGGGTCTGGGAACCATGCTTGGAAAATCACTGCTCCCAGGTGGATTTCCCAGCCTGCTGACATTTGGGGCAGGATCATTGTGGTGGTGACTGTCCTGTGCATTATAGGATGTTTAGCAGCTTCCCTGGCCTCTACCCACCCACCCCAAGTCGTGACAACCAAAAATGTCTCCAGACATTGCTGAATATCTCTGGGGGTCGGGGGGGGGAGTCAAAAATCACCCCCAGCTGAGACCCACTGGGTTAAAGAGCCTCATCTGCCTCCCCCAGCTGGAAGCATTCCCTCCCCGTTCTCTGATGCCAGTGCCTGGCCCCCCAGATTTCCCTGGAGTCCCAGAGACGGTAGTCAGGGTCCTCGGGGTCAGCGGACAGACAGCACCCGGGAGCGTGTTAGAAATGCAGGATCTCAGATGGTTCCCCAGGTGGTCCATGTGCACAAGGTGGTGGTGTGAGAGGCACCGGTCGAGCCTCACTGTGTCAGTGACCAGGACAGGAGTTCCTAGCTGGCGCTGCTGTTAAGTGCTTCCTCTGCCTGAGGTCACTGCTTCTCCAACCTGGCTGCATATTGAAATTACCTGAACAGCTTTGAAAACTACTGGTGACCCTTTAAGATGGTTAATTTTATGTCACGTGAACTTTACCTCACTTTTTTAAAAATGCAGGTGGGGTGGGGCCTGGGCATATGGATCTGCTAAGCCCCCCCCATGTTTCTAAAGAACCGCTGTGGGAGGGGTCTTGGCTGCTTCGTGTTATCTCAGCCTTTCAGGGTGAGAGCTGAGTGCTCTCAGGTGTGCCATACAGGTGGGGAAACTGAGGCTTGGGGAGACTGGAGAACCTCAGCCATGGTCACAGCACAGCTGGTGTTGGCACCTGGCTCCCTGAACCTAGCACCTACACCACAGCCAGCTTGCCCACAGGGCTCCTAGCTGCAATGGTGCACCCTACAGCTGTCTCCGACGTGAGGTGATGGCCTCGGTGTTCTTACCTCCTCGTGCGATGGTGCACATCGGAGTGGAGGTGCAGCATGGTGGAGGACAGCTGGTCTGTGAGTGGGTTTGCATTTGAGGCTGCGAGCCAGAAGTCCTGATGGATTTGGGCTTGAGGGGGCCCCTCCCCCCATCTCCCAGCCACGGGCTGCTCTCCATGGGAATGTATGCACCACCAGGCACGGCTGCCTGCCCAGGCCTCTGGTACCCTCCAGTCCCCACAGTGCACCGGGATTAGAGCTCGGTGCCTGGCTGCTGTAGCAGCGGGTTGGTTCTTGCTCTCTGAGAAGTCCCCGCACCTCTACTACAGTGTCCAGTTTGTCTGGTCCCATGGCGTGGTCCCCTGCTGACTTAACCCCTCTCCTCTCTCCCCACAGTACTCCCCCAGCATGAGGGCCACCTACCTGTCCATGGCGGATGAGAACCTGAGGCACTACCCAGCCTAACGATGCCCGGGGTTCTGGCTTCCTCACAGCCGCGTTTCTTTCATAGAAACCAAAGGCAGGACTACAGAGGTTGGCACTGAGATCCAGGAAGACGCAGCCTGGGGTTGTGGAGGTTCCTGACTAAGGCCCTGGGACAGTGGAAGACTCGTGACATGGGCAGCCTCTCCCTCTTCTGCCCACTGCCCCCAGGCTGCCGCTCTTTGTCCCCTCTTCAGCAGCCTGGCTTGGCCTGGCCTGACCTCCACCCTCACCAGCTGGGGCAGGCAGTGAGGAGGGGATCGGGTGGCACCACCACCCTTGGAGCCAATTCCTCTTGGGGTCCCACTGCCAGGACCTGGCTCCTAGTAGCTCAGCCAGGCTCAGAAGCCCAGGTGAACTGTCCACATCACCGCTGTCCTCCCTGGCTGCCCTGATGGGGCAGCATCTCCCCATAACCCCTATCATCTCCCCTCCTTCCAGAAATGACGCTCTAAGGTTGCTAGCTGCGGCCAGGGCCGTCTCAGGTATTAACAGACACTTGGAAAACAACTTTAACTCTTCTTTTTTTTCTTTCCAGTTTCTAAATATTTTGATTATCCAAAGAACCAATGCCCATAGCACATCTAGTTTTTACTGTAGACTCGGCACTCATTCCTCACCTTGGTTGTTATGCCACTACTTGGCAGATTTTTCTGGCACTGACCAGTTCTTGACAGACCTGTAGATGGGGCTGGAGTCTGAAACAGAATAAAGATCAGGGAGATGTTCTACCCCAGGCTGCTGTAAGGTGGGAATCTGGGTTCATCCCGCTTCGGAGGGAGGCTCTTTTAAAAGGGGGGAGAAGCTGAACTGAACAGAGCCCCCTGTTCTTGGTCGGGGGCAGCTGAATGACCAATCTGCCTGCCCCCTCGTGTCTTGAAGTGGAGACAGGCCTCTTCCCCACCTCCCCGACTACCCAGTGTCCCAGGCCCCTGACCATACCTGCTAGATGGAAATGATCTTGTTGGCCAGGAGGGAATAATGACCCCCCTTCTGCCCTGCGGAGGAGCCAGGGTGAGGGTCTTTGGTGCTCCAACCTCTGCCAACTCGGTGCACAAGAGGGGACCCCCTCCTCCGCCTCGCACGCCAAAGCAGGGATGCAGGGTGCCATGGCTTGGGACCGGGGCTCCATTCTTGTTTGGAAGAGCTACCTTGTCATCAAAACATGGACAGCACAGTGGTTCCCATCCAAGCCTCTGCGACAAAACCAAGCCTGTGTCTCTACCCACACTAACCTGTACATACTGTGTACCTTAAGCCCACCCTTTGTATTCCCCCTTGCATGCAGGTAGGGACTCCTGTGCCATCAAGGTGTTGCTTCTTAACATGTCATTATTGGCAACTAGAAGAGGTGCTTTGAATGCATGTAAACTGAGCTAAAATTCCTCAGTGGCTCCTGAAGGAGCCAGGTGGGCAGACCTCTGCTTCATACCTGTGTAGCCTCACCTAGAAGAGAAATAAACCACTTGTACTAAATGTGCAGTCAGCTCCAGCTTCCTCGGCTGCTGGGAATAAGGCGTGTGTTGAGCGGTCTCTTCCAGGGTTATGTGGTGGGTGTGGAGGGGCTTGACAGTAGACGTCAGTATCAGTTTCTGTGTGGGAATTGGAAGATGAGGCCTTGAATGAAGGTCTCAGGGCATCTCAAAAGACAGGCCTCACTTCTGCCCTAGTCTTTCTCCAAATTCTCCCTGAAGGCCATGCTCTCAGTAGTCTTCATAATGGTGTCAGGTGCCATTAGAGTGACCCAACGTGACATAGAACTGCCCCATAGGGTTTCCTAGGCTATAATCTTAATGGGAACAGACTGCAGGTCTTTCACCCGCGGGGCTTCTGAGTGGGTTCAAACCACCAACCTTTTCTGTTAGTAGCTGAGTGCTTAACCACTGTGTCATCGGGGCTCCTAACAAGGAGCCTACCTACCAATGATTGAGTGCTCTCAGTGTGCCAGAGACTGTCCAAGAATTTATATTAATTTTTTTAGTATAGTAAATATACAGGTAACAGAACATTTGCCATTTCTACAGTCCTTTCAGTGGTTAAGAGATCGGCCACTAACCAAAAGGTTGGCAGTTCAAATCCACCAGCTGCTCCCTGGAAATCTTATGAGGGAGTTCTTTGTCCTATAGAGCTGCCATGAGTCAGAATTGACTCGACGGCAGTGGGTTCACATGTACAGTCCGGTGACATTAATTTCATTCACTATGTCGTTCAGCCATCACCATTGATGGTTCCCAAATTTTTCCATCACCCTTGACAGAAGATGAAAAACAAAACAAAAAATATTGTTGTTGAGTTGCTTCCAACTCATAACGACCCTGTAGGACAGAGTAAAACTGCCCCATAGGGTTTCCAAGGAGCGGCTATTGGATTCGAACTGCTGACTTTTGGTTAGCAGCCGAGCTCTTAACCACTGTGCCACCAGGGCTCCAACAGGAGATGAGTATCCCCTAATCTATTAATTTTTAAGTGTCACAGCAACCCTACGAGATGGTTCATTACAACGAATCAGAGGTGCGGAGAGGTTGAGGACTTGGGGCAGGTGGCAGAGCTAGGAGTGTCTGACCCAGAGCCTCCCTCTAGATCCCCTCCAATGGACCCTCTGTATAATGCAGCGGAGGGTGGGGGGACGTGTCTCCCGGGTAGAGCATGTGGGCTGCTCACCACCAGCTGTGCGGCGATCCTTACGCTCTCTCCCTAAACTCTTCGCTTCCCCTGCAGGAGCACCTACGACATGCAGCGTCCTTCATGCTTTCTTTGCAGTGTCTCATTTGATACGAACAACTCACCCAGCCCAGGGCGGCTTGGCAGGGCCTCCCGGGAGTCACTAAGCTACTGCTGACTTGGGCAGCAGCTGTGTGCTCCAAATGGACTGCCTCTCAAGGCGCTTCCTAAGTGAGCAGCTTGTGGGTCCTAACAGTCCAGGCTCTGAGCAGAGCCAGGAACAGGGCATCCCTTGAGTTCATGGGAATATGATTTTCCCACCGCCCCCAGCAAAATAGCCTCCTTTCTCCCTAGTCTCGGAATACCAAGAGCAGTCGGGAAAAGGCTTGGAGCAGTGAGGTTCCCCTTTTCTATAACTGTGCGTGTCTACTCTGCTAAGACACCAGGCAGAAGTGATTAGGGTTAGGGCCCACAATATGGTGTGGCTCATTAACATAACAAAGAGCCCTGATTCCCAAACAGGGTCACACAGTTACAAAAAAAAAAAAACAAAAAAAAAAAACCCCGTTGCCTTTGAGTGGATCCCGACTCACAGCGACTCCACAGGAAAGAGTAGAACTGCCCCATAGGTTTTCCAAGAAGCGGCTGGTGGATTCGAACTGCTGACCTTTTGGTTAGCCCCTGAGCTCTTAACCACTGTGCCACCAGGGCTCCGCTCACAGGTACAGGGGTTAGGATTTCAACATAACTTTTTGGGGGAACAATCCATAAAAGCCTCTCAGCAAACACACTGCCACTGCCAGCTGGTCTGGCTCACCCTTAGCATCCAGAACATTCTCTGACCAGCAGCCTGACTGCAGACCCAAGAAGGGCCAGCTGTGGGCAGAGGGGCTGTTGTTCAGCCTGCTCTGGAGAGAAAGTGTAATGAACTCATCATGCTGTCTTGGAGGCAGCGCCTTGGCCAGGGACAGGTGCTCAGTCCATGCCGTCATTTGGAGCTGACTTACCCATGTGGAGCGTCTAAAGCTTATTCATCACCAGACTTCCTGACACCTGTCTGGCTCTGCTTTTTCCCTCAAAGCTGGGAGGTCCTATATTTAGAAGCAGCAGAAATGATATCACTACCTCCTGACTCCTGTTAAAATAAAAATCAGATGAAGCCGATAATAGAAATTGATTGAAATTCATTCAATATACGATTTGCAGATTGGGGTAACATTTTGACTAGAGAGTCTAAACTATTCTGAAGATGAGAACTTCCAAAATTCTTATACCACATCAGTATTGCTATGGAAACGGGGGCCAGGATAGTGTTTATATAATAACAGTTTACCCTGAAACACAGCTTCCGGTCAGACCCTGCAGTTCCTGTTTGTCAAAACTGACTACATGTAGATAATTCTCCAAAAGAGCCCAAGACCTAAGGCAAAACAGTCTTCATTCAGCTGCTTACTAGGATATTGTTTGACTTAAACGTGACTTTAGGAAACCAGTTTCTTCAAGGCTCATGGTTTAAAAAGACACCTAAGGGCAAATGGCCCGGGTAGGTCACCCCAACTCCATGGACTCCCAAATCTGGATTCCAGGGTAATTACAACAGTTTCTCATTCCTAAAGGAGTCCCTGGGTGGTGCAAATGGTTAATGCACTAGGCTGCTGACCCAAAGGCTGAAGGTTCAAGTTCACCCAAATGCACCTCAGAAGAAAGGCCTGGTGATCTACTTCCAAAAAATCAGCCATTGAAAACTCTTTGGAGCCCAGTTCTACTCTTAACACATATGGGGTCACCATGAGTCTGAATCATTCAGCAGCTGTTGTTTGACTCCTGAAACTGCTGTTCTAATATTCAAGAGGCTGATGTGTCCCAGGGATATACAGGTGCAGGTAAGAAGAATGTACCTGCCTTTCTTCCTCCTTTCATTCATTAAAAATATATCAATTGCTTAGCACAGCAAACTACTTCTTGTGAGCCAGATTGGATGGGCTGCCTGTTTTTGTATGGCCTGTAAGTAAAGAATGGTTTTTACATTTTTAAATACTTGGGGAAAAATCAAACATTCACAACCTATTTTGATGATAAAGAATACTAACTCTGAGCCTCAGTTAAGTGAAATATCCATTGCCACAGAGTCGATTCCAACTCATAGCGACCCTGTAGGACAGAGTAGAACTGCCCCATCGAGTTTTCTAGGCTGTAAATCTATACTGGAGCAGATTGCCACATCTCTCTCCCACAGAGCAGATGGTGGATTCGAACTGCCAACTTTTTAGTTAGCAGCCAAGCGTTTAACCACTGTCCCACCAGGGCTCCTTAAGTGAAATATTATCCCTCCCCCGAAAGAATACATTCTTATTAGTAGACCTGTATTACTAAAGATTATACTTAGTCATTATATTTTGAATTTCGTTAATAAACATAAGTATGGAAATGTACTTTCTTTCTTGTTATGTAAGTTCCTACATAGTTTCTTAAATTTTGCCTCTTGTCCCCTAGAACCTAAAATATTTGCTAACCAGCCCTTTACAGCAAAGGTTTACTGACCCCTGACCTAGCACATCACCTTCTGCTAAATTCTGGGACTGCAGATATGTCTCAGCTGTCATCATCCTTGACTTCATGAAGTTTACTGATCAGCAAGGAAGACAGGTAACAGTCAACACTGACTTGTTTAGATATACGTTCCGAGTCCTATGTGAGCATTTGGCAAAGATTTCTTGAATCTTGTGCTTCCCGTTCGTGGATTTTGTTTCTTGTTTAAATCTTTTTTTTTTTAATTACAAAAGAATGTGCGTGATGCAATCTTTTCAAACTTTACAAAAGTATGTGAGACATAATCCAAAAAGCTGGAAAAAACAAAACCACCACACACAGTTTGATGCATATTCTCTAGGTTTTGTTCCAAGTATTTGTCAGAAAAATCATCCCACAACGGATATTGTTCTGCAGTTGCTTTCTCCACTTGGTCTTGGCCACCTTCCCGTCATTCTAAATTTTACTGTGCTTTCCATCACTGACGAATGAGCAGAGAGGAGGAGAGGGAGGGTTTGTAAGATTCCAGAACTCCATCAAGGGAAGACACCATCTTTTCGCCAGTGATTTGTCCGCTTGCCAGCTCTGATGGGAATCTTCTGCAAGCCTCACGACGCAAGCCTTCCTAAGGCTCACGCACAGGAAAAGGAGCAGTCAACCAAGGTCCGTTGAATGGATGAGTGGACGTCGGTGCTGAAGGACGCGGTAGTTGTACTTGTGTTTTTCAGTTGGTTTCATAGGAACAGGGCTTCGAACCGGTTCATTCTGGTTCAAACCCCTGCGGAGAATTTGCTTTTCCACTCCAGATATACTGAATCAGAATCTACTTCTTAACAGGTGATTCTTCGTGTGAGTGTGTGTGCGCATTAGATGAAAGTTGACAGAGAAATTAGTTTCCCGTTCGGTAGTTTATATATAAAGGGTTTCCATGACATTGGTTTCATTCCCCACAATGTGTCAGCACTCTCCCCATTTCCACCCTAGACTCGTTTCCTTTCATCCTGTCCTGATTTTCTATCCCTTCATTCCTCATCTTTGCTTTTCGCCAAATGTCTCCTTTTTGATCTCGCATAATTAATTGTTCTAAGGAGCATGTTCTTCTCGAGTATTATTGTTTATTTGATGGACCTGTCAATGTTTTGGAGCCCTGATGGCACAGTGGTTAAGAGCTCAGCTGCTAACCAAAGGGTGAGCAGTTCAAATCTACCAGCTGCTCCTTGGAAACCTTATGGGGCAGTTCTACTCTGCCCTATAGGGTTGCTATGAGTCAGAACTGACTCAGTGGCAATGGGTTTGGGTTTTTTTTTTTTTTTGGGGGGGGGGTTGGCTCTACTAGTGGTTCTCAGAATTGGTCCCTAACCAGCATCATTAGCATCATCTGGGAACTTGTTAGAAATGTAAATTCTCAGCAGGGATTCAAACCAGTTCAAAGCCCTGAGATGTAGCAGTCTGCCTTGGAAACCCTACAGGGCAGTTCTGCTCTGTCCTACAGGGTCACTATAAGTCAGAATTGACTTGATGAATTGATGTCAATGGGTTTGATTTAACTGGTAACAAAGGAGTCCCTGGGTGGCCCAAATGGTTAAGGGCTCAACTACGAACCATACCGAGAACCTCGGAAGACAGGCCAGGGATCTGCTTCTGAAAGCTCACAGCCTTGAAAACCCTGTGGAGCAGTTCTACTCTGCACACATGAGGTCCTCAGGAGTCAGAATCAACTCAGTGGCAACCAGTAAAAACAACAACTGGTAAAAAGTGGATGTGGGGCCCCACCGTTGATGTGACTGACGCATTCCTGAAAAGTTTCTACGTACCAGGCACTGCGGAGCACTGTGGCTGCAAAGACAACAATTCTCCACTCTCCGGCACTCCCACTCTTCCAGGGAAGCTGGGAATGCAACCAACAGATGTGCTGGGTGAGGCTTTTCAGCTGCAGAATTATTCCCACACAGCGTGATTTCCCTCCTTCCATGACCCTGCTTTGTGAGTCTGTGGTCGATGCAGCATTGAAGGAAGACATGCTGGCAGCTTGGAAACAAATTAAAATTTTCGAACTTTGTCTCCCTCAACTATGCAGCTTGTTTTAAATATTGATTGGGAGGCAGATGGTTTCTGCCAAATGTTATTACACTGCATAAGTATCAGCCAAGGAAAGTTAAGTCTAAAAAAGCAACCAGCCAATCCCTTGTGCAGAAGAATTCCAAATAATTTATGCAGCTACACCACCCTTGTAGGGGTTCAGCGAAAGACAGGAAGACCCTCAACAAGATGGACTGATACCGTAGCTGCAACAATGGGCTGAAACATAAAACATAACAAGGATTGTGAGGATGGCGCAGAACGGGGCAGTGTTTCCTTCTGTTGTACATAGGGTCACTATGAGTGGAAGCCAACTCGATGACACCTGACAACAGCAACACCCTCACGGAAGTGGAGCGTAACTCCCCACTCCTTAAGTGTAGGTTGCACACGGTGACTTCCTTCCAAATAGCACAGTATGGAAGTGGGGAGGTACCTTTACAGCGGAGAAACTGACAAACATGACCTCAGCCAGGTGCTCAAGGTCAACATCAACAGTGATCAGTCATGTTGATGGTATGCACCTTGATAGGATGTGATCAGAATGGCATCTCTATGGTTTTCCTCCCCAAAACCCATAACCCCAGTCTAACCATGAGAAAAAATCAGACCAATCCCATCTGAGAAACATTCTACAAAATACCTGACCAGTGCTCCAAACTGCCAAGGTCATCAAACACAAGGGAAGTCTGAGAAACAGTCACAGCCAAGAGGAGCCTAAGGAGACAGGACAACTAAATGTAATGTGGTGTCCTGGATGGGATTCTAGAACAGAAAAAGGACGTTAGAGAAAAACTAAGAAAATCAGGATAGAGTATGGGTGTTAGTTAATAACAATGTGTCAGTATTGGTTCATGAATTGTAACAAATTTACTAATGTAAGATGATGAAAACAGGGGAAGCTGCTATGGGCATAAGGGAACTCCTGTCTTCCCGATATATCTGTAAATTTAAAACTGTTCTAAAATTAAACGTTTAGTTTTAAAACGTGGCTAGTGCAGTGGGTTGTGGGTGACCTGGGGTGTCCAGAGCTGAGTCTGCCCTCAGGAAAGAATTTTGGTCGCCAGTTCTGCTGTGATTGGGCAGAGAATTGAGACAGATACCTCAATTTTGGTTTAAAGAGGTCTCTAAATAATCTTAATAATCCTAATTATATGGCCTCATGCTGGCTTCCCAGCTCTGGGAAGCTGAAGCCTCTCTGCTAATCCACTATTCTGGGAGGGTGGGGGGATGTGGGGGCAGGTATGTAAGAGGGGGAAGTAGGAAAACTTGAAACTGCAGCCTCCTTTCTCATATTATCTCCGTGATTTACTAAGACCCCCTTCTCCACCCTCGGAGCCCCTGGGGAATGCAAATGGTTAACGTGTGTTCCGCTGCTAACCCAAAGATCACCCAGAGGTGCCTCAGAAGAAAGGCCTGGTGAACTACTTCCAAAAATCAGCCACTGAAAACCCTATAGAGAATGGAAAGATGCTCCATGTTCATGGATTGGAAGACTTAATAGCGTTAAGATGGCAATACTACCCAAAGCGACCTATAGATTCAACACAACCCTGATCAAAATTCTAACAGCCTTCTTTACAGAAATAGAAAAACCAATCCTCAACTTTTATGTGGAATAGCAAGAGGCTCCAAATAGCTAAAGCAATGTTGAAAGAGAAGAACAAAGTAGGACTCACTCACACTCCTGATTTTAAAACCAACTATACAGCTCGACAGTAACAGATTTGGTACTTTTGGTATACAGCCCTGGTGGGGTAGTGGTTAAGAGCTTGGCTGCTAACCAAAAGGTCAGCAGTTCAAATCCACCAGCCGCTCCTTGGAAACCCTATGGGGCAGTTCTACTCTGTCCTATAGGGTTGCTACGAGTCGGAGTCGACTCCACAGCACACAACAACATGGTAGTTCTATATTTAGTTTTTTGAGGAGCTGCCACACTGTTTTCAACAACGATTGTACCATTTTGCATTCCCACCAGCAGTGGGTTAGGGTTCCAGTATCCCCATAACCTCACCAACATTTGTTGTTTTCTGTTTTTTTTATCTTAGCCATCCTAAAAGAAAATGAAAACAAACAAAAAAAACCCGTTGCCATCTAATCGATTCCTACTTGTAGTGACGCTATATGACAGAGCAGAATGGCCCCATAGAGTTTCCAAGGCATGCCTGGTGGATTCGATTTGCTGACCTTTTGGTTAGCAGCTGCAGCACTTAACCACTATGCCACCAGGGTTTCCAAAGCCTGAGATGGGTCCCTGGTGGGCTCGAACCATCAACCTTTCAGTTAACAGCTAAACACGCTAAGCAATTGTGCCACAGAGACTGCTAGCTATCCTGGTGGGAGTGAAATGGTATTTCACTTGGTTTTGATTTGCATCTCTCTGATGGCTGATGACACTGAGCATCTTTTCATGTGTTCGGTGACCATTTGAACGTCCTTTTGGTTGAAATGTCTGTTCAAGTCTTTTACTCATTTTATGATTGGGTTGTCTTTTTTGTTGTTGTCAAAGTTTTATGTATATTTTGGTTATTAGGTTCTTGTCAGATATATGGTTTCCGAAGATATCCCAGTTGTTTTTAGACTTTTTTGGTAAAGTCTTCTGAAGAACAAACGTTTTTAATTTTTGTGAGGTCCCATTTATTTATTTTGTCTTTTGCTGTTTGTGCTTTTGTTATTATACTAGATAATCCATTGTAAAAAGCTAGGCCTGACAGCGTTGGTCCTGATTTTTCTTCCAAGAATTTTATGGTTTTAGTTGGCACATTTAGGTCCTGAATCCATTTTGAATTTATTTTGCTGTATGGTGTGAGGCATGGATCCTGTTTCGTTTTTCTCCATGTGGAAATCCAATCTTCCCAGCACTGTTTATTGAAGAGACTCTTCTTTCCCCATCGAATGGACTTAGCACCCTTGTCAAAAATCCACTGACCATAGATGTGTGGGTTTATTTCTGAGCCCTCAGTTCTGTTCCATTGGTCTATGTGTCTATTGCTATACCAATACCAGGCTGTTTTGATTATTGTAGTTATATAAAAAAACCAAAAAAACCAAACCCGTTGCTGTCGAGTGGATCCCAACTCATAGCAACCCTATAGGACAGAGTAGAACTGTCCCACAGGGTTTCCAAGGAGTGGCTGGTGGATTTGAACTGCTGACCTTTTGGTTAGCAGCCAAGCTCTTAACCACTACCCCACCAGGGCTGTATACCAAAAATACCAAACCTGTTTCCATCGAGCTGTACAGTTTGTTTTAAAATCAGGAGTGTGAGTGAGTCCTACTTTGTTCTTCTCTTTCAACATTGCTTTAGCTATTTGGAGCCTCTTGCTATTCCACATAAAAGTTGAGGATTGGTTTTTCTATTTCTGTAAAGAAGGCTGTTAGAATTTTGATCAGGGTTGTGTTGAATCTATAGGTCGCTTTGGGTAGTATTGCCATCTTAACACTATTAAGTCTTCCAATCCATGAACATGGAGCATCTTTCCATTCTCTATAGGGTTTTCAGTGGCTGATTTTTGGAAGTAGTTCACCAGGCCTTTCTTCTGAGGCACCTCTGGGTGATCTTTGGGTTAGCAGCGGAACACACGTTAACCATTTGCATTCCCCAGGGGCTCCGAGGGTGGGGAAGGGGGTCTTAGTAAATCACAGAGATAATATGAGAAAGGAGGCTGCAGTTTCCTTTCTAGTCTTCCTATTTCCCCCTCTTACGTACCTGTCCCCCACAACTCCCCCCGCCCCGGTAATAGTGGGTTAGCAGAGAGGCCACAGCTTCCCAGAGCTGTGGGCAGGGTCGGGAGGGTGTCTGTGCCTGCAGTCCCAACCAGCCAACACTCCCCTGTGGAGTGGATCCATTTCTTCTGGAAGCTCTGTCTGGGTCTGACTGACCTCTGACCACACAAAGCCACGTTTCAGCTGGCCTTGTAATGCTCCTCATCCGGTCCCAGTGACCCCCAAGGGAGGCCTTTGCTCTGAGCAGCTGTTGGGAGCGGAGGCAAGTGGGACCATCTTGTGGTGATATGGCCACGCCCAGCCTGTTGGCGGCAGGCGGGCACAGGTGAAGACGCATCAGGAGAAGTGGGGTGACAAGGGAGGGGTGTTCATTTTCTTCCTGTGCTTCCACAGCTCCAAAGCCCGTCCAAGTCTTCCCACAGGAAGCAGGCCCCCTAGCCTACCTCTCAGGACCCCTGCCCCCCACAAGCTGACCCCAGCTAACCATTGCAAATTCTTCTCTGATTCTTCCCCTGCCGGGACTGCCAGCCCACTGGCCGTCCCCTGATCCCCTGAAATGCCTTTGCCCCATGACAACCATGGCTCCCCGCTCACAACGTGCCCTCCCCGCAATCTGGAATGCTCTGCCTGCTCCTTCCCCTTGCAACTCATAACGCTAAATCCCACATCTGGGATGACACACTCTCTGTCAGCCCCAGTCCAAATCTCCAGCACCCTTCCTTGACCGCCGAGCCGGCCCATCCACTGTGGTCATTACAGTGCTGCAGTCATTCAGGTGCTGGTTCTGCCTTCCGTGCTTCGCAGGGTCATCTCAGTCAATCCTCCCAATTGTCCTGGAAGAACTGCCACTGTGCCCCCACTTTGCAGATGAGCAAAGCCGAGTCCTGCGATTGGTAAGTGCCATAACTTCTAACCCCAAAGCTCCTTCTTTTAGTTTACATTATCTCACCTAATAGTTTTCACTTCATGAAAAACATGACTTTTTTTTTTTTTTTGGTTGTATTTTTTTTATTGTGGTAAATATATGGGCAACAAAACATCTGCCATTTCTGTAATCTTCACAACTTATTTCATTCATTCATTCAGTGAACACTTAATACATGGTGACAATGTGCTGAAGGAGACCTGGTGGTGCAGTGGTTAAAGGGCTTGGCTGCTAAGGTTGGCGGTTGGCACCCACCAGCCACTCTGCGGGAGAAAGATGTGCCAGTCTGCTTCTGTAAAGATTTACGGGCTTGGCAACCCTAAGGGGCATTTCTACTCTGTCCTAAAGGGTCGCTATGAGCAGGAATCAACTCAATGGCAGTGAGTTTGGTTTCTGGGTGAGTACAAGGTGGGGGTTTCGAGTCCCGGTGGGCCAGTCAGAGGGAGTTATTACACAAGGTGCAGGGGAAGGTAGGATGGGGAGCAAGGGTGGATTAGCCAATAGGCAAGGGAAGCACAGTGCTTACCCTGCTTACCAGATCATCTGTAGTGAACAATTTCACATTTTTTCCACCACATCAAAGATTCTGCTTCTAGGTATGGCTGGCATTTGTCTGTCTCCCAACCCTACAGCACCTTCCTACAGAATCAAAGCCTCTTTTCAAATTCACAATCCCTGACAGGGGCGGAATGACCCAGTAAGCATGGCTTTACTTGTGTTTACTTACTAATCCGTAGTGAACAATTTTACTACAGATAATCTGGTAAGCAAGGTAAGCACGGTGCCTATTGGATAATCCGCCCCTGGATGGGGGTTATAATTCCCATTTCACGGATGGGGAAAATGAGGGAAGAAGTGGCAAAATGACCGCTAAAATCCCAAGCAACAAACAGCAGAGCCAGCAGCACTAACCAGGGCTCAAGACTTCGGCGGCACAGACCACTCTGTATTTCTCAGCAGCTTGCCCAGAGCGGATTTATAGACTTGCAAAGTCGCTTTGGCAAAGTGCCCTAAAACACTTACGATCATTACCGCGTTTCACTAACTTGTCCGTTAATCTTCTCCTAATTCCAGAAGCCCTCGCTCCGGCCCCAGAAGGAGAGGATCCTGGCTGCACTTCCCGCAGAGCGGAAGGGGCCGTCACGTGCCCCGGGTCGTCTTCGCCCCGCCCCTCCCGCGTCCCGTGCCCCGCCGGGGTTGCTAGGCAACGGATACACTCTGCTTCCCGGAGCCGTTGGAGAAGCGCAGGAGCTGAGACCGAGGCACTGGCACCTCCCCTTCGGCCCAGGGGCGGAAGGAGCGGACCGAGGGTAAGGGGGGACGGGGTGGGAGGGCGTTCGGGGAAGACGTCGGAGCTGAGGAGGAAAAAGGAGAGTAAGGGGGGACGCCCGAGGGTGATAATCACCGGCAGCGCAAGAAACTCCTTGCGTGGGAGTGGCGAGGGGATGCGTCTTCCTGGGACAGCTTTGCTGCACGGTGGGAACCAGGACTGGGCTGGCAGGGTCCCGGCCGTTAGTCCTCACCGCCCTGCAGGCTTCCCAAGTCTCAGGACCCTGCAGGCTCTGAACACCTTGCCTCCTGCAGCCACTACGTTTATGGCGCCCCACTACACTCTGTCTCCTGGAGGGGGCAGGAGACCTCTGAAGGTTCACAGTTGAATGGATGGGAAATACAGCCTTGGGCTGGGGCTGGGTGATGGGAGGATGGGCCGGTTAAAAGAACTTTCTGAAAAGAATGGGAGGCAGGATATTAATAATTATTAAGCACCCTGCTAGGTGGCAGGTGCTTTGAATGCATCACTTCATTTATTCCTCAACCCCGGAATGGGCATTCTTGTGCCCATTATACAGATGAGTACCATGCTCAAGGACACATACCCTGTGCATCTTCCTCCTTCCTGCAAGGAGCTCAAAGTTTATCGTGTGCTCTTGAACTGAAGAGGTGCATTCTTCTTCCTGACTTCAGACACTATATCCCCCCGCACCCCGCACCCCACTCTTTGGGATCATTGTACTTTATTTTTCACATAGGAAGAGGAAGAGGAGGAGCCATGAGGAGCTCTAAAGGAGGGCCTGGTATAGGGTTTCTCTTCATGTCTAGGCACTCAGCATGTGACAAAATGAGTATTGGGTCCCTTCTCCATGCCAGGCAACTGGGGATAGGAGGGGAAGGAAAAGACCACAGCCTGTCCCTCAAGGACACAACATTGTCACGGGAGGGCAGGTAAACATTATATCCACGTCCCCCTCCAGGTCTGGGGGACCTCCTCCCACCCTCTCCTGTCCTCAATCTCCACCTTCCTGGTTGATCCCATGTCCCCCTCCAGTTCTGGGGGGACTTCCTCCCACGGTCCCTGTCATCTTCCATCTCCCTGGTGAGGTTCACCCCAGGTTGATGCCAACGTTACTAGCATTAACCTAGCAGAAAGTATGTGGGGGTGGGGGAATCCCTAGGGAGGTCGGCCAGTGTTGCCACTGATTCGGACTCATAGTGACGCTATAGGACAGATCAGAGCTGCCCCATAGGGGTTCCAAGGCTGTAATCTTTATGGTAGCAGATTGCCACATCTTTCTCCCACAGAGCAGCTGGTTGGTTTGAATTGCCAACCTTTCAGTTAGCTGCCTCATCTAGCACTTAACCACTGAGCCACCAGGACCCCAGGACTCCAGAAGGTGCAGAAGGGCTTAGAGAGAGGGAAGGAAGTACTTCCTCTGCCTCCCTCTTCCTTGTGATTCCTCTAGGGGGCTGCCCCCGGGTGCCAAGAAGAGGAGAATTGTCTCTTTATGGAGTCCATTGTGCCGCCCCTCCAGCAGGCCTCCCACCAACCTACCATGCTGCTACCCCTCGTTCCTACCATCACCCGCTGGCCTGGCCTCACTCCTAGCTCGGAAAACCCACTTTCCTTTAAGCCCAGGAGGTTCTTTAAGGATCACTCTGTTCATTATCAAAGCACAAGGGCAGGTTCATTCCTCTAACTGGGGAAGGTTTCCATCTGACTGCCTCGGGATGCAGGAGACGCTGCGTTTTTGATGTTGGGACCAGTGGGGTCCGGCTCTGTGCGTCCTTGTGTTTGAGACTCACCGCTGCATTCAGCATGCCTCTGGGTATGGTGGTTCCAATGGTGGGCAGCCTCCTCCGAAACGCCCAGAGGGCAGTGACTCTGCCCCCGCCTCCTGTGTAGCCCCCTGTACAGACAACCCCCTGCCCCCCCCGGCACTGTTTGGGGAAACCACCCTGCGGCGCTTGTCTCATGGAGAGGGGGGACACCTCCTGAGACCCCCTGTGCTGACCTTGATATTGATCTTGGTGCCCTGCTAGCTGGTGAGACAGAGCCTGGTCTGGGTTCTTGAATGAGCTGTCTTTCCATCACTAGGCCAGCTTTTAAATATCCCCTCTGTCTGCCTCCAGACAAGCAGACAATGCGTCTGTTCTCGCCCTGGCTTGGCCTTGGGAAGCATCGAGAAGGAAGGCAAAGCTGTTAAAAAGATGAGCTGGGCCAAAGAGGCTATTTGTGTCTCCCTGGAGTTTTCTTGTTCTCTCAAGCCTCCTTGCGTTCCCTGGGAGCCGGCTGGCTCAGAGCGCTTGTCATTTTAAAGGAAAGACAGACAGCCCATAATTGCCCCAGTCTGTGTGTGTGTGGGGGGGGGGTGGGCACAGGTGCTGAGCTGTGACAATGTGGTGGCAGAGGGAGAGACGGTACTGAATTTGCATTCTTTTTCACCAGGTCCTCTCTTTGTCCACGTGAGATAAACACATTAGGGCCACCTGCTGCAATTTTACCTTTTCCCCTTCTCCGCCCTCCAAGCCATTGCTCTGACCCAGGCCAGAGGGTTTCAAACCCACAAGAAAGAGGGACAAATTGTTTTCCATGAGAGTCTGTGTCAGGCTGAGTTGTGCCGGGGCTGAGGGTTGGATGGGGCGGTGTTGCCTTCCATGAACACTCGTGTGGATGCAAAGGGACCTAGGAGCTGCCCCAGGGCCCAAGGCTGCCTCTGGCACCTCCTTCTAGGTTCTTGCACAGCTCTTGGCCCTCATCCCAGATCCCAGCAGTTGGGGCCCCCTGCTCTGCTTCCTTGAAGCCCTGGGGTGGGGGAAGGTGGATTAGACAAACATCTGATCACGTACAGAACAGCATTTGCAGAAGTGGGGCTTGGCAATCTGTATATTTTTAACGAGCACCCCGGGTTTGAGACATTAAGAGCTTCCCACTTTAAATCAGTGGTTCTCAACTTTGGCTGCACATTGGAGTTACCTGGGGAGCTTTAAAAAATACTGACGAGAAATTCTGATTTAGTTGGTCTCGAGTTCAGCCTAGGCATCGTGATTTTTCAAAGCCCTCCAGGTGTTTCTAAATGTGTAAGCAAGGTTAAGAATCACAGCTTTAGAACCAGGTGGGCCTTTGTACTGGCTCTGCCTGGATTTAAGAACTGTGACCTTGGACAAGTCATTTAATCTCCCCGAGCATCAGTTTCTTCATCTGTAAAATGGGAATCATAGTAACTGCCTTGGGGATTGTGGAGAGCAGGCAATAAGAGAGTGCCCGCAAATGGCTGTTCATGGTGCCTGGAACTTAGCAGGTCTTTATATATTCTAGATAAAGTCTTTTATCAGATATATGATTTGCAAACATTTTCTCCAAATCTGTGGCTCATATTCTCATTTTCTTAATGGTGTCTTTTGAAATGAAAAAGTTTTTAATTTCAGTGAAGTCCCATTTATCATTGTTTTGGTTTCTGGGCCGTGCTTTTGATGTCATAGCTAAGAAATCTTTGCCTAACCAAGGTCATGAAAATTTACTGTTTCCTTCAAAAAGTTTTATAGTTTTAGCTCTTACATTTATGCCAGTGATCCGTCTCGAGTTAGTGTTGTGGACGGTGTGAAGGAAGGATTTACGTTCCCTCTTGGCACATAGATGTCTGGTTGTCTCAGCATCGTTACTGAAGACACTGTTCTTTCTCCCATTGAATGGTCTTTCCCCACGGAATTGAACTGGCATCCTTGTGGGAATCAATTGACCATAGATGTATGGGATTCTTTCTGGGCTCTCAAGTCCATTTTACGGGTCTGTATGTCTATCTTTATGCCAGACTGTCTTGATAACTCAAAGTTGGTCTTGATAAATGTTTGTTGAATGAAGAAGTGAAATAATGAAGACTATAATTAGAATGAAGATAAAGCGTGCAGTTTGGCATGTTATAAAAACCCACGCATTCCTAGAGAAGTTTGTGTTATTAGATTTATGGGGTTTTTTTCTTGAAAATAGAATTCATTTTCAGTGTCCTAGAGGGCACTCTTAGTCAATAATCCCTTTACAAAGTTGCTTTGTAAAGTGGGTTACTTCCTTAGCGATTCTGTTGCATAATAGAGTTTGATCTGTTTTTAAGTTTGGATATTTGTCCACAGATTTTTCTTAAAGAGAGGAATACCCCCCTCTAAGCATTTTCCTGCCTGCTTTCTGTTTCAGTCAAAGATAGCAACACCCGATTATGAAAATCCCAAAACCTCTGGCTTTATACCTGCACTAGAAAGGCTCTTGTAAAATTTATCTTCTCCACTCTACCCCGTAGTCGCCCATCCAACAGCTGTTTTCCTTGGACCCCGTGCAGGGCCAGGAGCTTTATGTTGTTAGCTGCCACTGAGTCGGCTCCAACTCTTGGCCGCCCGGTTCCGTGCTGTCTTTATTATCATCAGTCTGCTCAAGTCCGTGGTTGTGGCCACTGTGTATGTCGGGTGCCTCCCAACCTAGGAGGCTCATCTTCCAGCTCTATATCGGACAAATCTCTGAGCTTCAAAGTCCTCCAAAGTAAGATGGTAATTTTATTGACCATTTCAGAGGGTAATGGTAAGGATTGAACAAGAGAACACAGCATACAGTCAGCACTCAGTAAATGACTTTTAACATTGTGGATGCAGCCTTCTGATAAATGCAGCTGTATGTGTCCCCTATGGCTGCTGTAACAGATCACCCTGGTGCTTATAAAGGAACCTTGGTGGCGCAGTGGTTAAGTGCTCGGCTGCTAACCAAGAGGTCAGCTGTTGGAACCCACCAGCCGCTCTGCGGGAGAACAATGTGGCGGCCTGCTTCTATAAAGATTACAGCCTTGAAAACCCTATGGGTAGTTCTACCCTGTCCTATAGGGTCACTATGAGTCCGAATCAACTCGATGGCAATGGGTTTTGCTTTTAGGGGTGCTTATAAGAACAGAAATATATTCTCATAGTTCTGGAGGCTAGTAGTCTGAATTCAGGGTGTCAGTAGGACCATGCTCTTTTGAAGGCTCTTGGGGAAGATCCTTTGTTGTCTCTCCCGACAGGTGTTCCTTGGCTTGCAGCTGGAGTGTAAGTCCATTGTCATATGGCCATCTTCCTTCCATCTGTGCCTCTCCTCCTCTTTTATAAGGACACCACTGATATTGGCCTGGGACGCATCCTATTCCAGTATGACCTCGTGTTAACTGATACCATCTTCAAAGACCCTATTTCCAAACAACATCATGCTCACTGTTGCCAGGGATTGGGGCTTTAACATATCTTTCCTGGAGGACGCAATTCAATCCATGACAGACCCCTCACCCCCAACCAGATTGAGATCCTGGGGACACCCCTGGTGAGACCCATGGAGACCGGAAGCAGCCAGGCTGGGCCCTCGCACAACTGTCCTCTGCCCTTGCAGCTGGCACCATGGAGATCGTGTACGTGTACCTCAAGAAGCGCAGCGAGTTTGGGAAGCAGTGCAACTTCTCGGACCGCCAGGCCGAGCTGAACATCGACATCCAGCCCAACCCCGAGCTGGCCGAGCAGTTTGTGGAGCGGAACCCTGTGGACACGGGCGTCCAGTGCTCCACCAACATGTCGGAGCACGAGGTGTGTCCTTGCCCCAGGTCTGTGGGGTGGCCGGCTGCGCAGGTCAGTGGGATTGGGTGTCCCTGTCTACCTGGAGGCCAGTTAAAGGGGATCAATGCAGATGCTGGAGGTGAGAGGACAGAGTCACCCCAGACCCACCACAGTGCCCAGACTCAGGAAGGTACTCAGTGTTTCAGGCATTTGGTACAGCTGGGAGAGGTGTTCTGATGGGGCAGGGATTCAAATCTAGCAGGCAATTTGAAAAGAGAAAAATGTCTTCTAGAAAGTTCTGGCCTGAAGGAAATTTCAGGTTGAGAGAACTGAGGGCTGTGATCATGCTGTTTGGAAGCCCAAGTAGCTATCTGTCTGAATCAGGTGATCAGCTCCTGATTAGGTCAGAGCTGCTGAGGGAAAATTCAGTTGAATGAGATAACCTGTTTAGTCACATCCAAACTCAACTGAGTGAAAAATCACACTCAATTTGGCCAAAACTGACGTTCAACAGTCAGGTTGGTGCGGTGGTGCCCGTGACTCACAGTTCAAATGAACTGACCTTGCTTTCCCACAGCTAATTACTGTCAGGGGACCAGGATGCCTACATCCTTGGTGTAGCCAGCTAAACAAGATGGCGCCATGGAGGTCACACCACAGCAGGGCTCTCCCATCAGCTGCCCCACCCTGTCGAGACATTTAGCTTTTGTGAGAGCCGACTTAAAAATGGAAAGGAGTAAAATCACAAGGGCCATCGTCCCTGCTATAGTGAGCAGATGGGCAAAGCAAATCCAAACTCTTAATTGGTTTTTCTTTTGCGTGTGTGGTAAAAATATGTGTAAGAAGACATTTGCCAATTCAACAGTCTTTCTACATTCATCTTGTTGTGCAACTCTAACCACAATCCTTTTCCAAATTACTCCGCCACCACTCTTAATTGTTTTTATACATCAATTTGTGTGATGTTGTAAATGGCAGAGAGGAGAATGAATATTACTTCTTTTTTTCACTGGAATCTCACAGGACAGATGGCTGGGCTCCTCTGGTCATTAGGACTCAGATAAGGCCAGAACTGGATTTTCTGTGGCCACTATCATCAGATACAAAGCTGCTGACTCCACAGGGTGGCATTTCATGACTACCTGTGTCTGCCTGAGAGCCAGAAAGTTTCCTGATAGAACCTGAAAACATGGTGGTTTTGGCCAGGGGCACGTTATGGGTCCATTCCAGTGGCCACCTGGGAGTCCCAGGCCCTGGTCTGCAGAGGTGGCCAGATGCTCACACCTGGATGAGCATCTTCTCACCTGTAGTTCTCTGTTTAGGCCAACACAGAGCGGTTCGAGATGGAGACCAGGGGAGTTAACCACATCGAGGGGGGCTGGCCCAAGGATGTGAACCCCCTGGAGCTGGAGCAGACCATCCGCTTCCGGAAGAAAGTGGAGAAGGACGAGAACTACATCAACACTATTACGCAGCTCGGCTCGGTGAGCTCCTTCAGCTCCATCTGTCTGAGCCCCACCTGTCACTTCATTCCCATGTGGGAGGTCAAGCCCCATCAAGTGCCCAGCCCTGTGCTGGGTCCATGTAGCTCTTCAGGGGAAGGGACCCGGCTGCTCACCTTAGGGGACATCTGTCTGGGGACACAAGAGCAGACGGACGGACAGACGAGGCAGGGAGACACAAGTGCTGAACAGGCTGTAGGGAGAATTCTGAAAAGTGAGAGTCCCTGGGTGGTGCAAAGGGTTAAGGCACTCAGCTGCTAACTGAAATTAGAGGTTCGAGTCCACCCAGAGGTGCCTCTGAAGAAAGGCCTGGGAGCCCACTTCCAAAAGGGCAGCCATTGAAAACCCTATGGAGCACAGTACTTTTCTGACACACGTGGGGTTGCCATGAGTTGGAGTCAACTCAGAGGCAACTGATGTTGGTATGAAAAGTGGGGAACTCTTTGGGCAGAGGGCTCCGAAGGAACCCCACCCAGAAGCTCCCTGCCAATAGGGGTCATTCATTCAGTCAACAAATTTGGACTGAGCTTCTAGTCTGCCAGGCACGGTAACTAGTTACTTTTCAGGTATTTTTTTCCTAATCGCCTCCTTCCCCCCGTGAAATTTTAATGCCATAAAGGTCCTTAGGTGGCACAGATGGTTTATACTTGACTGCTAGCCTAAAGGTTGGCGGTTTGAACCCACCCAGTGGTACTGTGGAAGAAAAGTCCTGGCAATCTGTTTCATTAAGATGACAGCCAAGAAGACCCTCGGGGAGCAGTTCTACTCTGTAACACATGGGGTTGCCATGAGTTGGAACTGACTCAACGGCACCTAACAACAACAACAAAATACTGATGTTCAAGAAGAAATACTTTTAAACATATTTTAATGCCATAGGTATACTGTGTATCTGTTTATGTGCTGTATGTATATCTGTTCTTCGCTCATAAAACCCATTGCTGTTGAGTCAATTCTGACTCATAGCGACCCTACAGGACAGAGCAGAACTGCCCGATAGGGTTTCCAAGGAGCAACTGGTAGATTCGAACTGCTGATCTTTTGGTTAGCAGCCGAGCTCTTAACCACTGCACCACCAGGGCTCCTCACTCATAAAAAGACTAATATTATTTTGCCCTGCAAGAGCCAGTTTTCACCCTCTTGGGGCCGATGTCGCCCCGGTTGAGAATGCATGGGCTAGAAGGATGGGAAAAGTCCACTGGATATTTCTTCGCATCCCCCTTCCAGACCCCATTCCAGGCCTAGTCAGTCTGGAAGGACCTCCCTGGAAGGACCGCTAAGACTGTCCAGTGTGTTCTTCTCAGATCATGGAGCACTGCATCAAGCAGAACAATGCCATCGACATTTACGAGGAGTACTTTGATGATGAGGACCTGGTGGAGGTGACGGATGAGGCCCCTTCGGCTAAAACTATCAATGTTTTCAGGTACCTCAATAGCCAGGCAGGTGTCTGGCCAACTCTGTCACTCCTGTGGGCCAAAACTAAACCAAACCTGTCACTATCGAGTCGATTTTGATTCGTAGTGACTCTATAGGACAGAGTAGAACTGCCCCCATAGGGTTTCTAAGGAGCAGCGGGTGGATTCAAACTGCTGACTTTTTGGTTAGCAGCCAAGCTCTTAACTACTGTGCCACCAGGGCTCCTCCCCTGTGGGCAGGTGCTCCTAAAGTAATCTACTCCTTGCCAATTACCCTGAGCCATGGGTACAATCCCCTGTATGCCCAGAGCCTGATAAGGAACACAGCGTTAAGAGCCCAGTGGAGAAGTCCTTACCCTGGAGGTGGGTTTGGCTGATGGAAGGGGAGGGCAGACTCTGGCGAAAGACTAAGGGAATTTGCAAAGTGGTGTAGGAATAGGTGTCGATTCATGGAGTATAGAGAAAATCATCACAGCTGGGCCCGTAAACATCATGATAGACAGTGAACAAATCAAAGTTGTCAAGGATTTCATTCTACTTGGATTTCTATGAGGATTTCAATCAACGCCCATGGAAGCAGCAAAGAAATCAAATGACATATTTCATTGGACAAATCTGCTGCAAAATACCTCTTTAAAGTGTTCAAAAGCAAAGATGCCACTTTGATGACTAAGGTGCGCCTGACCCAAGCTATGATATTTTCAATCGCCTCATATGCGTGTGAAAGCTGGACAATGAATAAGGAAGACCAAAGAAGAACTGACACCTTTGAACTGTAGTGTTGGTGAAGAATATTGAATACACCGTGGACTGCCAGAAGAATGAACAAATCCATCTTAGAGGAAGTACTCAGAAGCAAGGATGGCAAGACTTTGTCTTGCTTACTTTGGGACATGTCATCAGGAGGGACCAATCGCTGGAGAAAGACATCATGCTTGGTAAAGTAGAGGGTCAGCGAGAAAGAAGGAGACCCTCAATGAGATGGACTGACACAGTGGCTGCAATAATGGGTTCAAACATACCTACTGTTGTGAGGATGGCACAGGATTGGGCAACGTTTTGTTCTGTTATACATAGAGTTGCCATGAGTTGGAGCCAACTCAATGGTATCTAATGACAACAACAATATAGTTAGGACAAAGTATGGAACACCAGTGACCCAGCAGCACTGCGGGCAAACAGGACTCTGGTCCAACACTGATGGGCGTATACCTGGGAATAACCTCGAAGGACAGCAGTTTGCCAGCAGGAAGTTTTCCCACAGATAACCTGCACCGAGTGTGAAAGAACCCATTCAGGTGCAGCGTGACTGGTGATGTGCTGAGCAGAGGGCAGGGCAGAGGGGAGGGCTGGCAGCAAGGGATGTGCAGAAGAAGGGCCTGGAGGCAGGAGCTGTCCTTCCTCCATTGCCTGCAGCAGTGGTCTGACCTCATATATGGATCATCCAAGCAGGGTGATATAATAGAAATCATTCCGTCCAAGCTCCACACTCTACAGGTGAAGAAACGGAGCCCAGGGAGGGGAGGTGCTCAAAGGCACATGGTGGATGGGGGCCAGCCGGTGGGTGGTGACCAACCAAGGCTGGAACTCAGTCTCCTGAGCCCCAGCCTGGCTCTTCCATAAGAGCGCACCCAGGGAGGAACAAAGCGGTTGAATCCTGAGGTGAGAGAGTTATTTCCTTTCCTGCTTTCATTCATTTCTTCCCTTTACTTCAAGCAGAAGGTCTCAGTTTGGGGCTATTCAGTCTTCAACACTTTTCCAATTCTTGCTCATCCCCCTCCCCCACCTTTTGTAAATAACAGTGGGAAATCACGCCTCAGGCTCAAAACTTTCAGCAGGTAGAATTTAGTATTCCGGTTCCACTGTTTTAATTTTTATCATTACCTTTTATTTATGGCTGGTGAGATTGGTTTTTTCTATTTATGGGAGTCCTATGAACTTTGTTTTTAAAATAAATTTCTCTGAGTGAATGTAATTGCTTAAATACATTTGAATTTTTTAAAAAGGAAATATTCAGTAAATAAGAAAATTGGAATGGAAATTTTTAAAAATATATATTGTGCCACAATTGAAAAAAAAAAAAAGACAGACAGACATTTAAGGGCACTGTACTTCAGCCCGCTGGCTTCTTTGTTGTCTCCTAAAGGGATCCTCAGGATATCAAGCGGACAGCCACACACCTCTCCTGGCACCCTGACGGCAACCGGAAGTTGGCGGTGGCATATTCTTGCTTGGATTTTCAGCGGGCACCTGTAGGCATGAGCCTTGATTCATACATCTGGGACATGGGTGAGAAGTGAGGGGTCTCATTGGCCAGGGAGAGCTGAGGGTACAGGCAGGGGCCAGCGAGAGTAGGGTGGTGGCAGGTGGAAGCAGGGATAAAGGGCACTCACAGAGCTGTCCCTCACAGGGAGAGAGCAGGGACTGAGGAGGAAGCCATTTGTCTCCTCCCTTCCCTGCCTGCGTTCAGGTGCAGCCCAGCAAAGCCAAATCAGAAGTAGGAAACTACCTCCATTTTCCAGATCCTTCGTCAGGGCTCTAAAGACCAGACCCATGGGTCTCCCACTTCTTGGCCCCTGAAGAACATCTCAGAAAGAGTCCCCAGCAGACTGAGAAGGGACCCAAGAAGGAGGGCAAGGAGACCCCTTTTGTCCCACCTTTCCTGACACTTCCCCATAATTCGTGGCTGCCAGAGGCAGTGGGTGCACTTGGGAGCAGAGACCCCTGTTTACCAAAGGGCTCACTCTGCAGGCCAGCACCTGGGCAGGTACCAGGTGGTGGTGGCATCTCACACTCAGACTTCCCTTCACCATCGCCATTATTACAGTAGACATTAGCTTTTATTAGCAGGCGTTCACCTATTAGTAGGTGTATGTGCCAAGCATGTTGAAGCTCAGTGAGTTCTTACAACCCCATGGGTGGGTTCCACTGTTACATTATCCCCATATACAGATGAAGAAACTGGCTTGGAGGTTAGTGGAGAGTTGACTTTATGTGAAAACGTTAGGGTCAAAAACTTGTTTCACATCAAACCTGGGAAATGGACTAGAAATATAATGAAAGCGCACGCGCGCACACACACACACACACACACACACACACACACACACACACACACACACACACACACACACACACACTCACACACACACTCACACACACTCACACACACACACACACACACACACACACACACACACACACACACACACACACACACACACACACACACACACACACTCACACACACCAAATCTGATCATCAAATAAAACCTTTAGAAGAGCTCTAGGGCTGAGGATGCTGGATTCTGGTCACCAGGGGCCAGAGGCTGCAGCCTGGAGAAAGGATTAAACTTGTTGACCATGTCCTTATCTTTCCAGGCCTGGTGGGATTTTTTTTTTTTTTCTTTTATAGAAAATCCCAACAAGCCTGAAATTGCCCTGAGGCCGACTTCGCCCCTCATCACGTTGGAGTACAACCCCAAGGACTCCCACGTCCTCCTGGGAGGCTGCTACAATGGGCAGATTGGTAAGGAGGGACCCGGGGGTTAACCAGGAGACCACCTAACATCCGCCTGGGCTCTGAGGCAGCCCAGCCCCTGCAGCTGCCCGGGCCAGGCTCACATGCTAGCCTGGGCTTGGGTCAGACATGGAAGTGGAAGTAGGGAGGTGGGCAGGGATATCCCACAGCTAACAACTCCAGATGCCCAAGGGAGTCAGGTTGTGTGGACACCTCAGCAGTGCCTCTAGCTGGAGTAGTTCAGATAAATCTAAAATCAGTTCAAAATAAAAAATTTTTAAAAAAGTAGTCCAAATAAAGTCAACAAATATTTACTGAGCACCCTCCCTGAGCAAGGCATGGTAACAGGGGCCAGAGGTAAAGGGATGATGAGAGGCAGTCCCTGCCCTCAGGGAGCTCAGTCTCGGGGAACTGACAATCATCATTTAATCATCTTTTAGTGCAGTGGGTGCAGAAGGAGTCATAGAAATGGAGCATAGGGAAGAAGATACTAATTCTCCCTAGGGAATGGGCAGTTGGCAGGGCATGGGGGCAGCCTGGGAAGGCTTCATAGAGGAGGCAATGATGGCTGAAGGAGGAACACAAGGAAACGACACTGTTGGTGGAAGGACCAGCACATACAAAGGCAGAGGCATGCAATGTCAGGGTTCATTCCAGAAATTCTAGTGAGTTTGGACTCTATGTACTCTCAGCACAGTCCCAGAAGTTTGGGCTGGCTTGGTGGGTAGGGATCAGATCATAAAGGACTTTGGATGCCAAAGGAAGAAACTCAGGTAGGTCAGAGGTTATAGGCTGGTAGATATGGGCTATACTGTGGCCCTTATGCCTACTTGAAGTTCATGGAGTTTCTTGGATGTGTAGATTAATGTTTTACATAAAAATTAGGAAGTTTTTAGTCATTATTTCTTGAAATATTTTTCTGCCCCTTTCTCACCTGTCTGTCTGAGACTCCCATTATGCATATGTTGTACATTTGATGGTCCCACAGGTCTCTGAGGCTTTGCTCATTTTCTTTCATTATTTTTCTTTTGCTTCTCAAAATGGATAATCTCAATTGGTTTATATTTAAGTTCATTGATTCTTCTGCCTGCTCAAATCTGTAATTGAGCTCCTTTTTTGTTTCAGTTATTGTTCTTTTCAACTCCAAAACTTCTATTTTTTTGGTAATTTTTATGTGTTTATTAATATTCTCTATTTGGTATGACATTGTTTTCACACTTTCCTTTAATTCTTTAGGCATGGTTTCCTTCATGTCTTTGAAAATATTTTAAAATAGCTGATTTAAAGTCTTTGTCTAATAAGCCCAACATCTGGGCTTCCTCAGGGACTTTTCGACTTATTACTTTTTTCCCCTTGTGTATAGGTCATAATCTTTATTTATTTGCATGTCTTGTAATTTTTTGTTGAAAACTGTACATTTCAAATATATGACATGGCAACTCTAGAAATCAGATTCTCCTTACTTCCCAGGGTTTTTTGTTGTTGCTGTTTGTTGTGTTGTTGTTGTTAGTTTGTCTAATAAATTTTCTGAACTAATTCTATAAACTGTATTCTTTGTTGTGTCTGGCCACTGAAGACTCTGCTTGGTTAGCTTGGTGGTCAGTTAGTGATGGGATAGAGATTTCCTTAAACACTTGGAGCCAATAAATCTGCCAGCCTTTGCTTAGGGGTTCTGTGTGTGTGCTAGGACATGCCTTAAGCACTTAGCCAGGCAGTTGACAACTTTGCCTTGGCCTCTGTGTAGAGTCTCAATGTCAACCAGAGGTGAGAACTTAGCACCTTATCAGGTCTTCCCTGATGTGCACAGCCCTGGCCCTGCACACAGCCCTTCACATGCACGTGTCCTTTTAGATTCCCAGGAATATGTTGGAGTTTTTCAAAGCTGTATGAACATCTCATTCTCCACATTTTCCTTTTAAGCTTATTGGTTATCTTTTTGTTTGCCCCACCTGTTAGCCACTACCTCAGGAAGCCACAAAACTGATCAATTGCCTGTAATTATTTTTGACAACCATCCCTAATGAAAAGGCTTTTTGTACTGAGTGAGCTCTGAATCAGGTCAAATACAGATAATTTTGCAAGTGGGATATTCCAAGGAACCACCAGATAGGTCAAATAATGGCAGTTCTCAGGGAATGATGCTTTGAAAAAGCTCTAGCCCCATTCTGCTCCCTTTGGTGGTTGCTAGGCTACTGGTTTTCACCAGGAATGTGGGCTGTTACTTTTCAAGGGTCAGTGATAAGAGGAAGACCCTCAATGGGATGGCTAGACACAGTGGCTGCAACAATGGGTTCAAACATAGCAACGATTGTGAGGATGGTATAAGTCCAGGCAGTGTTTCATTCTGTTGTACATAGGATCGCTATGAGTTGGAACTGACTCAACAGCACCTAACAACAACAACAACTTTTCAAGGCTACCACAGAGCTGGAGAGTTGGGGTTGGGATGAGGGCAAGTTAGAGTGTCACAAAGCTTACTGTGTTTATCAAGAACTGCTATTTTTTCTTGAATAAATGCTTCCCAGATGGCTGCCAGCCTTTGGCTAATTTCCAGAGTCTGAAAAAGTTGATTATGACAGTTTCTGCCAGTTCATTGCGTTTATGGAAGAGAGAATTTTTGGAGGTTCTTACTCCACCAAAAATGACTTTTCTTCTTTTCTTTTTACGGCTACAACTTTATTACAACCAAAAAGGATACAAACGAAGAGCTACATAGAATGAGGTCTGGGAGGGGTCACAATGTGAAACTTCCATGTCTCAAAGAGGGATGTGCTACCCTCTCCGCACTACCCTCTCCAGTGCATTGTTACCAACCAGGAAGCTCCATCAAAGCCTCAGGGCTCAGGGCTCTAAACAGCCTCATCACATGGCCATAATAGATGACATCATACCTCATGAGGCTCAGTCAGCATTGGGCTACCAAGTGGTTCCCCTTTGGTCTGGTCAGCCCCTATTCATTAGCCTCAGGTAAAAACTGCTTTTTTGGATCCCTAGTGAGCTTGGAAGAAACCTGCCCACATCAGCTCTGAAAGTCCTTGCCTGCCCTCCTCCTCTAGCCCTGGAGTAGCTAGACACCCAACTCACCCTGACTACACCCCAGACCAGACTTGGCTTTGGGTAAAAGAAGGGTCCCCCACCCTTCCTGCATTCACATACCCTCTTCCTTCCCCCTTCTGCCTTTGGGAGTGGGAGCAGGAATGGCAGGTTGTCTTAGTTATCTAGTGCTGCTATAACAGAAATACCACAAGGGGGTGCCTTTAACAGATATTTATTTTCTCACAGTTTAGGAGGCGAGAAGCCCGAATTCAGGGTGCCAGCTCTAGGGGAAGGCTTTCTCTGTCAGCTCTGGGGGATGGTCCTTGTCTCTTCAGCTTCTGCTTCCTGGTTCCTTGACCATCTTCATGCGGTGTGGCATCTATCTTCCCCCATCTCTGCTTGCTTGCTTCCTTGCCTAATCTGCTCTTTTATACCCCAAAAGAGATAGATTTAAGACACACCCCACACTAATACTGACTCATTAACATAACAAAGAAAACCATTCCCAAATGGGATTATAACCACAGGTATAAATAAAAAACCTGTCAAGTAGATTTCAACTCATAGCAACACTGTAAGACAGAGTAGAACTGCCTCGTAGGGTTTCCAAGGCTGTAAATCTTTACAGAAACAGACTGCCACATCTTTCTCCCAAGGAGCCGCTAGTGGGTTTGAACTGCCGACCTTTTGGTTAGCAGCCAAGAGCTTAACTACTGTACCACCAGGGCTCCTAATCACAGGTATAGGGGTTAGGATTTACAACATATATTTTGGGGGCAACCTCTGGAAGCTTCTGATCTTCCTCTCAGTCTTGCTCCTTCTCCCCAGGGGAGCTGCTGAGTTATGGAAGAGATGTGATCTCCCATAAATCTCCCTGCCAAATTATCTGGGTGCCGGGCTCTAAAAGACTGAAGCGGAGCCGCATTGCCATGATTTATTCAGGAGCCTCACCTCGCTCATTATTCATAACCCCTTTCAGATGTTTTTCCTGCCAGCTCAGGGCAAGCCCAGCTCTGGGGCTCCTGCTGCCTGTGAAAAGGGCTGGGAAGGAGCATCAGGGGAGCAGTGGGACCCAGCCTTAAGCATTGCTTTGCCCCTAGCAGAGACAACTTGGCTAAGAAAACACATTGCTGGGCCAGGCTATTCCAGGGTGAATGCTTTGTACTTGGGGGACTATTAAGTAAATATAGGAACTGAATTTTTTTGTTGTTGTTTTACAAAACCAGCTTTCCTAGAAACAGCTCTGAGTAACAGGGTGGATCCTTGCTGTACACAGCAGAGAATGGAAGAAGAAAAAAAAACCTAACAGGACAAAAAGTAGATAAACTTCACTTTTTGGTACAGCAGTAGAGGTGAAGCTCTAATAGTGGATCAGAGTAAAAGGTAAAGCTCTCTCTGTGGGTCTCTTCCCCAAAGGAGGCAGCAAAGGAACAGAGGATAAGAGGGAATGAGTTTGAGCAACAGGAAAAGCCAAAACCAAACCAGATACCATGGAGTCGATTCCAACTTATGGCGACCCTATCTGTGTCAGAGTAGAACTGTGCTCTGTAGGGTTTTCAATGACTGACTTTTTAGAAGTAGATCGCCAGGCCTTTCTTCGGAGGTGCCTCTAGGTGGATTTGAACTGCCAATCTTTCAACCTTTTAGGATCCTGGTGGCACAGTGGTTAAGAGCTACAGCTGCTAATCAGTAAGTCAGCAGTTTGAATCCACCAGCCGCTCCTTGGAAACCCAATGGAGCAGTTCTACTCTGTCCTGTAGGGTCGCTATGAGTTGGAATCAACTCGACGGCAACGGGTTTCACCTTTCAGTTGGTAGCTGAGCAGTTAACTGTGCCGCAGGAGAGATTTGCCAAAGCGTTCTTCCCTCCAGGGGCGTTTCCACGTGCTTTTCCCTGTGGCAGAGACCCTCTCCTTCTCTCTGCCTGGTTTACGCTGTGCTGGTGCTCCTCCTCGTCTTCTGTCACTGTCACTTCCTCCAGGAAGCCTTCCCTGACCACCCTCCCAGCTGTCCCCCGTAGTAGCAATCATAGCACAGGCTGTGCTTGAGGGGCCCCCTCTCGCCTCCCTGGGGACCATGCCTGTTCTATTCCCAGGAGCTTCCCCAGTGCCCAGAGTGGTGATCCACACATGGTAGGGGCTCAACAGAATGAATGAAGCTTGGACTCTGGAAGTCTTTCCATAGGTTGAGCTGGTGGGACTCTCAGGATGGCTTGAACCAAGCCCTGATTTCTGGAAACCTGCATACCTGCCAAATGTAGGGAAGCACCACCCCTCTGTCCCCTGCTGTCTGCACCCGGAAGGAAGCCCCCTCTCACTGCCCCTTCATTTCCTTCCCCGCCAGCCTGCTGGGACACCCGGAAGGGTAGCATGGTGGCGGAGCTGTCCACCATCGAGTTCAGCCACCGGGACCCTGTGTACGGCACCATCTGGTTGCAGTCGAAGACGGGTACTGAGTGCTTCTCAGCCTCCACAGACGGGCAGGTACCACCTGGCCAGGTGCTGTGGGGGGCGGGGAGCGGTAGGCGTGCCCTGGTCCACCATCGGAATCACTGGGGGAAACGTTCCTTTTACATTTTATTTTTTAAATTGAGTAGCAGGTAACACATGCACGTGGAACAAAACCCCAGAGATTCAAAAGGGTAGGCAGTGACACATCTCCTTCCCACCTCTGTCCCCATGCCTCCCAGTCCCTCTTCCTGGAGGCAACCCTTGGATCATTTCTTACATGCGCTTCCGGAGAGAGTTTTTGCTTATACAAGCAAGTACATAGCCTTCTTCATTGCACTTTTTGTGCCTTACACACTCTGTACTTGATGTTTTTTACTTAACATATTTGGGAGACAATTTCATATTTCATAAAAGGCTGTCCCATGCCTGTTGAGGAGTGCATTATGTGGGTGTATCATAATTTAAGTAGAATCTAATCTTTTGCTGTTATAATGTAGCAAAGAATAAATTTGTGTAGATGGTTGCACGTACCTGCAGGTACATCTATAGCATATACTCCTGGCAGTGGGATTTCTGAATCAGAGCGTACGTGCAGGTTTCTTTTAAAAATATTGATAGATTTAATTATAAAATAATTGAAAACTTCTTATGGGGCAAAAATTAAGGAAAAACTGGGAAATCTATTTGCAACACAAATGACAAAAGGATAATTTCCTTAATATACAAATAGCTATTGCATATCAATAAGAAAAAGATGACCAGCCCAGTAGAAAAATGTGCAAAGTATATAACCAGTTCAAAGAAAAATAAATACAAATAACCAAAAATACTTAAAGATTTCTTAAAATCTCTCAATGTCACTCATAATTAAAGAACTACAAATTAAAATAAAGTACCATTTAAACATTAGGAGCCCTGGTGGTGCAATGGTTAAGTGCTCGGCCACTAACAGAAAGGGTGGTGGCTCAAACCCACCCAGTGGCTCTGCTGGGAGAAAGGACCTGGTGATTTGCTCTCGTAAAGATTATAGCCTAGAAAACCCAGTTCTTCTCTGTCACATGGATTCGCTATGTGTTGAAAATCAGCTCGATGGCATCTAACAACGACAACCATTTTAACATACTAGTATGTGCATTTTTAACGTTGCTATGTGTTGCCAAAGCAACCTTGGTAGTGCAGTGGTTAAGCGCTTGGCTACCAACAGAAAGGTAGGATCGAACCCACCAGCCACTCTGAAAAGATTACAGCCTTGGAAACACTGTGGGGCGGTTCTCCTCTGCCCTATAGGGCCACTGTGAGTCAGAATCAATGACAGGAACGGGTTTATGTATTGCTGTATTGTGGGGGAGCCTTTAAGAATACAGATTCCTGGGCCTGCACCTGGCGGTTTTCGTTCGGTAGGTCAACTGGATTTTGTGAAGCTCACCAGTAACTCTGGTGCTCAGCCAGGTTTGGGAACTGTGGACTAGAGCAGCGATTCTCATTCTCAGGGTGTGTTTGCTCTCGCAAGGGGCTGGGAGCCTCCATCAGCACCCTTCTGTGCCCCAGTGGGGAGCCCTGGTGTCGAAGAGAAGGTGCTTCAACATTTGTCAATAGGCAGAGGGGTGGGAAAAGCAAAAGCCGGGGAAATCGCCGGACCTCGGTGTCTCAGTGTCGCTACCTCCCCTGTCAGGTCATGTGGTGGGATATCCGAAAGCTGAGCGAGCCCACCGAGGTGGTGATCTTGGACATCACCAAAAAGGAGATGCTGGAAAACGCCCTGGGCGCCATCTCCCTGGAGTTCGAGTCGACTTTGGTGAGTGTCAGTGTAGAACTGTGCTCTGTAGAGTTTTCAATGGCCGATTTTTTGGAAGTAGATCGCCAGGCCTTTCTTCTGAGGCACCTCTGGGTGGACTCCAACCTTCAATCTTTCAATTAGCAGGCGAGTGCATGAACCTTTTGTACCACCCGGGGACTCCTTTGGCTAGGGCGGGATTTCAGGAAAGCTCCATTCTATGGGAAGAGCTGTGTCCAGGACCGACACCAGAAGGCCTGATCTCCGACCCAGGCCCTGCCCCTACCTGGCATGGGGCCCTGGGCTGGTTATCTCACTTTCTTTCGAGAAGGAAGGGGTGTTAGGAGAGGGAAGTGATATCAGAAGAAGCTCCTGGGACACCCAGAGCGTAGTTACAGCATTTAGTATCTGGGAAGGAATTGTAAATATCAAAGTTGAGCCGTAATGCTAATGTGTCAGAGGAGAGAATCTTCTAGAAGCAACAGATGAAGCCCCCCCCCCCCCCCCCCAAGAAAAAGCAAGAGAACCACTTTTCCAGATGGCTTTTGGCTTGGACTGGTTGCTGGTTATGTCTCACTGAAACCAGGCCTGGTTTCCCCTTTGGGGTTGTCACTTGTTTGCCTCGGGGTCACAGGACATCATCCCTCGGCCCCTGGGAAGTGGGAGGTACTCTGGCCTCATCCCTCCCTGGGAGTCCTCACGCAAGGCTGAGGCTGAGTGCTGGTGGGATGAGGGGGAGGATTATTTAACCAGCCCCCAACCCTGGGACAAGAGGACGAAGCACGGGCATGGAGGCTGGGGGTGGGAAGGACTGAGAAAAACGTTCTGTCCTGGCTGCAAGAATTTCTAGGCCAGGTGCTAGATGATAATGACCCAATTGCTACTAGCCCCCACCTCCTGCACGCCTGTCCCTTACTGAGTGCACACGTCCAACGCCTTGAGTGATGAGATTATGTAATCTCCCATAACCATCTTGTTAGGTAATGTTATCATCGCTAATCGACAGATAAACAAAGTGAGTCTTAGTGAGGTTAAGTCTCGTGCTGTAGTACATGGTGAAGCTGGCTCTCAAGCCCAGAGCTCTGACTCCAAAGCCCCCTTGGGGTGTCTTGGCAGACCCTCCCCTATTCAGAGTGGGCCCTAAAAGCAGGGCTTCGAATCGGTTTATTCCAGTTTGAACCCCTGCTGAGAATTTACATTTCCACCCCAGATACACTGAATCCGAATCTACGTTTTAACAAGACCCCAGGTGATTCTTATGTATCCCCAGGTGACTCTTATGTATACATAAGAATACATAAAATGTAGAAATGCAAATTCTTAGCAGGGGTTTGAAATGGAATGAACTGGTTCAAAGCCGTGCTTAAAACTCATTGCTGTTGAGTTGATTCGGACTCATAGCAACCCTATCGGACAGAGTAGAATTTTATGGAAGCAGACTGCCACATCTTTCTCCCACAGAGTGGCTGGTGGGTTTGAACAGCCAACCCTTCAGTTAGTGCTTAACCACTGTGGCACCAGGGCTCCTTAGAGCAGGTTTTAGGGGCTGCATTTCCAGGGCCCTCCTGCTCCCCCTGGTGGCAGCAACTGCATCTGACGAGGCTTCTTAATCTTTTGAACCAGCCAGGACTGAGCTAGATAAGGCTCTTTCCTTCCTCCTGGTGGGGGCCAGCAGCTTTGGCCCTGTTCATAGGGACAGCTGGGAGCTGTGGGGCAAGTGGAGCCCTGGGGAGAAGGTGCGTTCCCCTCTGATGCTCAGCCAGAGAGAAAGCAGTGAGTGCGCAGACAGCCTGCCCCACCTGTCTGAGCCATGTTGGGATGGTCTCTAGAATCATGTCCTAGGTCTGCCACACACAAAATACCACATGCTGGGGGGCTTAAAGCAACAGAAATTTATGTTCTCACAGTCCTGGAAGCCAGAAGTCTGAAAGTCAAGGTGTTGGCAGGGCCACGCTCCCTTCGAAGGCTCTAGAGGAAGTCCCGTCCTTGTCTCTCCCAGCTCCCGGGGGCCCCAGAAGTTCCTGAGCTGGTGGAAGCATCACTCCAGCCTCTGCTCCGTCTTCACGTGGGCACCTTCCTTCTGTGCGTCTCTGTGTCTCTTCTCTTGTAAGGACATCAGTCATATTGGACTAGGACCCACCCTAATGACCTCATCTTAATTGAATTTCGGGGAGAGCCTCAGCAAGATGGATTGACATAGTGGCCGCAATAATGGGCTCAAACATAATGATTGCGAGGATGGCGCAGGACCAGGCAGTGTTTTGTTCCGTTGTGCATAAGGTCACTGTGAGTCTGAGCTGACTCCAATGCACTAACAATGACAACAACAACAACTTAATTACATCTGCAAAGACCTATTTCCAAATAAGGCCACATTCACAGATGGGGGTTGGGGGTTAGGACTTCTTCAACATATCTTTTTGGAGGACACAATTCAACTCATGACAGCTTCTAATCTTGGAGCTCTGCAGGGGCCGGCTTATCACCCACAGGGGACATCTCAGCCTGCCTGCCGAGACCTGTCCCGTCCCCTCTGCCCGCTCAGCAGAACCCCTCCCATCCCAAGCTGACCTGGTCTTTTCATTTTGGGCATGGTGGGTCCTGCTATGTAGATGTATAGTCTGGCCTGGAGATTAAGAGGTGGAACAGTGAACAAGACATGACATTGCATGATGGAAGGGGTTGTGCTCAGAGGCCTGGAGGGAGCCCTGGGTCAGGAGTCAGGAGACCTGCCTTCTTTCATGCAATCCACAAACACATATTGAGTGACTATTGTATGCCAGCTACTGGGCTACAGAATCAAGTAAGACAAGCCTCCTCCCTCAAGGAGCTCCCAGACCAGCAGGGGAGGCAAAGCACTCACTGGCAGGTCGTTTTCTGGGTGCTGGGTGGACACCTGCTCTGAGTTACCACCAGGCGGGGACGTGTAATTTAGTCAGTGCTATGGTAGGTGCTGGAAGACAGAAGAATTATGCATTCGGATTGTAGTGTTGGTGAGCAATGTTGAATACACCATGGGCCGCCAAAACAACAAACAAATCAGTCTTAGAAGAAATACAGCCAGAATGCTGCTTAGAAGCAAGGACAGTGAGACTTTGGCTCGCTTACTTTGGAAACCAATCCAGGAAAGACCAACTGCTGGAAAAGGACATCATGGCTGGTAAAGCAGAGGGTCAGTGAAAACGAAGGAAACCCTCCATAAGATGGATTGACACGAGCACCACAATGTGCTCAAACAGCAACGGTTTTGAGGACGGTGCAGGACCAGGCAGCGTTTCCTTCTGTTATACATAAGGTCATCGTGAGTTGGAGCCGACTCGAAATCAGCTAACAATAACAACGTGGTCAGCGTCACTGTCTTGCCAGGTAAGGCTATACCAATCTTCGGAATGATCTGGTCGAAGGAGTCCCTGGATGGTGCAAACAGTTAATGCGCTTGCCTGCTAACTGAAAGGTTGGAGGTTTGAGTCCACCCAGAGGTGCCTCAGAAGAAAGGCCTGATGATCTACTTTCAAAAAATCAGCCATTGAAAACTCTACAGAGCACAGTTCTACTCTGACACACATGGGGCTGTCCCATCTCTGGACCTTTTTTGTTGTCTATAAATAAAAACAAATGTTCGTGATCTTTATGGCAAAATGCTTAGTGGAGATAATCATGCTCCGTGGAGCGGGCTGGTGACAAGCCTCTCCAGGGACTAGAGCAGGTTCTAAAGAAGGGAGGGCTCTGATGAGGTGGGGACAGTGAGGATAGCTCTCTAGGAGTGTGCATAGCCTGAGCAGAGGCTTTTACCGAGAGCCCTTCCAGCGCCCACAGAGCCCTTGGAGCAGGCTGCTCTCCATGCCGTCAAAGCCCTGAGTCACCATTTTTTCATGGGACCTTCCACCCCTGTGTCACCCCCTCCACAGCCAACCAAATTCATGGTAGGCACAGAGCAGGGCATTGTCATCTCCTGCAACCGCAAGGGCAAGACGCCTGCCGAGAAGATCGTGTGCACCTTCTCGGGCCACCATGGCCCCATCTACGCCCTGCAGAGGAACCCTTTCTACCCAAAGAACTTCCTGACTGTCGGGGACTGGACAACCCGCATCTGGTCTGAAGACAGCCGGGAGTCGTCCATCATGTGGACCAAGTAAGTGCAGAGGATGGGGATGGGAGGGGGATGGAGGGTGGAGGGGACCAGCTTGGCCCAGGAATCCGTCATAAAACAGAAAATCATCCCTACCCTTTCCCACCTGTCCACAAACATCAGAGCTTGTGGTAGAACGTGGCTGGATTCAGTCACTTCTTAAAGTAATGGCTCTTGCGTGGAGGTTCTGGGTGGAAGTGGAGCCGTTCCCCTAAACTTTCCGAGCCTTTGTGACATGGCTTGGATTCTGCAGGCGCCTGCTGGCTGCCGGGTTGTGCTGAAGGAGAAAAGTGTTGTGTGAAGCACCCTCTCCCTGGGCCTTTCTCAGGATTCACCCCTAGGGGAAGCTGGTGAGCCTGTGTTCTGGAGTTCAGACCCGCCCTTGATTTCCCTGTCCATAGAATTAAACAGATTTAGCAGGTACTTATGTGTGGATGGAAACCCTGGTGGTGTAGTGGTTAACAGTTTGGCTGCTGAGCAAAAGGTCAGTAGTTCAAATCCACCAGTGGCTCCTTGGAAACCCTATGGGGCAGTTCTACTCCGAGTCGGAATCAATTCGATGGCAATGGGTTTGGCGTTTTGGTTTTGGGTTTATGAGCAGGTTTGGTTTTGGTTCTGGTTTAGGGTCGCTGTGAGTTGCAATCGACTTGATGGCACCTAACAACAACAACAGCAGGTAAAAATACAGGCCGCCCGGTTAAATTTGAATTTCGTGCAAACAATGAATGCTTTCTTAGCGTAAGTATTTGCCATGCGGTATTTGGGACATACCTGTACTAAAATATTCGTTGTTCATCTGAAAATGAAATTTAATGGGCGTCCTGTAGTTCATCTAGCATCTCTACCCCGGAGCATGCCTTCCCCTTAGCTACATGGCCTGCTCATTTAGAGAGCCCTGAAAACCCCGCAGCCTGTAACTCAAAAATCTCTGCGAGGTTCCATTTGTCTTGATCTCTCCTCCCATGGTGGCCTAGTCGTGGACAAGCCTAGTGGCAAAGGAGGCTGGGAAATGGAGTCTCTGGCATGGCCGCCATGGGCCTAGCTGCAGCTGTATTGCTATGGAGGATACATAAAATTACGGTCTCCACCGTGTGTATATGTCTGTTTACTTACAAAAATATTCCACGTTTACTGCAGAAATTTTTGAAAATCTAGGTTAAACCAAGAAGGAAGTATAACACTCCTAATCTATGTTGTGAGCTTTTCTGGGCATGTCCTTCCTATGACTCCTTTCAGCTGAGCCAGAGCTGGGGGACTGGGCCCAGAGCTAGCAACAGCTGCCTGTTCGTTCTCAAGGAGCTAACCATAACCAGTTGCTGTCGAGTTGTTAACTCGACATGGCGGCCCCATGTGTGTCAGAATAGAACTGTGCTCCGTGAGGTTTTCGATGGAAGTAGATTGCTAGGACTTTCTTCCAAGGCACCTCAGGGTGAACTCGAACCACTAACCTTTTGGTTGAGAGCGTTAACTGTTTGTACCACCCAGGGACTCCAGCTGTGGATAAACACCAGTGGCAAGCCAGCCCAAGGGAAGGCTGTCTGAGAGTCCTTTAAAATGCAGCCCACGAGTGGTAGGCAGGTGAGGTTTTGATGGCTAGAAGTCAAACGCAAGGAAGAGCTTCCTGCTTCTTCAGGCTCAGAGACCCTGGGGCCTGGGGTGCTGAGAGAGCAGAACTCCGGGTAAGCAGCCTCTCCATCCCCTCACCCACACTGGCCCCTGATGGATGGCGCCTGACTGCCCACAGGTACCACATGGCTTACCTCACCGATGGCGCCTGGAGCCCCTCAAGGCCGGCAGTTTTCTTCACCACCAAGATGGATGGAACCCTGGACATCTGGGACTTTGTGTTCAAGCAGTGTGACCCAGCCCTCAGCCTGAAGGTCACATCCACTCTCTCGTTCACCCAGGCCCTCAGTTAGCTGGGGCCCCTCTGAGGCAGGGACCCGGGTAGGGGTGTGTTCGTGGGTGGTGTGAGCACATATGTCCGTGCGTGGGTTCAGGTGTGTCTTTGGTTCGAGAGTCTCTCTGGGAAGTCCCATGCTGGCTGACTACCACTTGGCCTTTGGAAGAGTGTGTTCCTAGGAAGGTGAGAATCACCGGGGGGCGGATTTTAAAAAATTGAAAAGCAGATGCCCGCCGTCCCCTACCCCCCAGGCCTGTCTCTTCAGAGTCTCTGGAAGTGGGACCCTGTGGCTAACTCTTTATGCCTGAGTCCTGAGCCAGAGCTGAGATGCGTGGCATGGGGCCATGGCAGGTGTGGCGTGTGGGAACTTCAGGAGGAGTGTGGGGCTGGAGTGAAGTGCTGGTGGGAGGTGAGGCTGATGGAGAAGGATCTTGACCTGCAATCTCAGTGTTTGACCTTCCTCCTGTGGGTCATGGGGAGTCCCTGAGGGTGTTTGAACAGGGCAGCTTGGCTAGGACTCCGCAGGGATTAGTTAATCAGACAAACGTAACTTTCCTCCTCTCTCCTCCCCTACCTGGATCGCCCTGGCCCCTCTGACAGGTGTGTGATGAGGCCCTCTTCTGCCTCCGGGTGCAGGACAACGGGTGTCTCATCGCCTGTGGCTCCCGGCTGGGGACCACCACCCTGCTGGAGGTCTCGCACGGGCTTTCTACCCTCCAGAGGAACGAGAAGAACATAGCGTCTTCTGTAAGTGCCTGCGCAGAGGCAAGGCCCCCCCTGCTTGTGTCTGACCTAGCCCCATGGCAAGCGACCAGTTAGAGAAAACCCATGTCCCCTTCCGCCTACCCCCGGGGAAATGGATGAGTGTTTCTGGGGAGGCTGCACGGTGTCCTGGAATGAGCATCATAAGAGGTTTGTAGTGTCTGAATATATATCTATGGACCCCTGGTGGCACAGTGGTTAAGAGCTGAGCTGCTAACCAAAAGGTCGGCAGTCTGAATCCACCAGCCTCTCCTTGGAAGCCCTATGGGGCAATTCTACTCTGTCCTATAGGGTCACTATATAGGGTCGCTATGAGTCAGAATCAACTCAGCAGCAATGGGTTTTATATATATACACATCTATGTACACATGTACACACACACACATACATATATGTATGCTTATATATGTATATATGTATACACACACACATACACACTTTCAAATGAAAGCTTAGCAGAATCCCAGTAGAAAGCCAATGGAAGGAGCCACCTTGCAGCCAGGGCACTGGGGGGCTGAGGTGTCCTGGAGGCACTTCCCTAGGGCCATGGGGCACTCTGTGGAACTGAAAACCCCTGGTGCAGGCCCTGGGAGAACCTCCTGGCCCTGTGTGGGATTGGTCTCTCCATTGAACTGCTCTTTCCCTGGGTCCAGGGCTGCCACATTGCCCAGCTCCAAAGGGTGTTCTTTACCCTGCATCTGTGCACTTGGTGCTCCTTGGAGTTGGGAAACCTGGCACCAGGCTGCTCTGCCTTCTGAGCCTGATATTAGCCCTGAGCACAGACCTCTTTAGAGGCTGTCATGAGTGGAGCAGGGAGCACTCGGTAAAGCCCAGCCTGGCCCCAGTGCTGGGAGCCGCAAGCTGCCCCGCCTCTTCCCTCGGTGGCCTCTCTGTCCCTGTGTGCCCAGGTATTTGAACGTGAGACCCGGCGGGAGAAGCTCCTGGAGGCCAGGCACCGAGAGATGCGGCTGAAAGAGAAGGGCAAGGCTGAGGGCAAAGAGGACGAGCTGAGGGAGGAGGAGACTGCCGTAGACCTGGAGGGGCTGGTCACCAAGGCCGAGGAGGAGTTCTTCGAGGTCATCTTCACGGAGCTGAAGAGGAACAAGAAGGACGCCATGAAGAAGAAGCCAGAGCATGTAGGGCCACAGCAGGGACTGCTGGGCTTGGGGTAGGGAGCCGTGGCTCCTGGGCTTGGCTCTGCTGGCTCGCTTCCAGAGTGGCCTTGAGCTCTGTGCGAGCCTTACAGGGTGCCCCTTAATTTGTCCATCTGGCAGGTGGGAGGAATTGCTCCAAGCCTCCAGAGGAAGCCTAAGTCTCCAAACAGACTTCAGGCTTCTTGGGGGCGGTCACCTCAGTCCATGCTGGCATTCGCCTCTCCCTGGGGTGAAACTTGAGCATGCATGCTAACCCACTGAGTGAGGATTTGGGGATAAGTGAGCTATTAGATATGAGCGAGCTTTGAGGTCCCCAGAAAGGGGCTGTGAACGCCGTGGGTGTGTTGGCCTCGCTCCCCCAGGCCTGGTGTCAAGGGTGTGACTTGATTTAGCTCATCTGCAAGTGGCCCCAGCTTTTAGCTTATCATCTGGGCTGGTCACTCGCTTCTTGGTTCCTTAGTTTTCCATCTGGAAAACGAGGAGACTGAGCTACAAAGATGGTGTCTGGCTGCCTCCCAGGCCCTCTTGTATCAGCCAGGGAACAGAGAAAGAAAGGAAGGTGTCAGGACGGGCCGTTGCCTTTAGGGGCCCACGGACACAACACCAAGATGTGAACAAGCAAAAGAACAGCATGGAGAGGTAAAGAACAAGCGAGGTAAGCCGGTACCTATCCTTGTGAGCAGGGCTGGCCGCATAATTTGCAGGGCCTAGTACAAAATGAGAATTGAGGACCCTTAATAAAAAATTACAAAGAATTTCAAGATGGAAATAGCCGAGCATTAAACTAAGCTTGGAGCCCATCTAAGCGTGGGGCCCTGTATGACCGAGCAGGGCGTATGCTTCCTGTATGTTGGGCCCTGATGCCATTATCTCTGATCCTAGCCTCAGCCCTGCCAGGTGTCAGGCCCACCTTATTGCTGCGGTGCCAGGACTCAGGAAGGAGCTAGCCCGAGGTGGCCCAGTCAGCAAGCGGCAGAAGCAGGCCTTGTCCCCGAGTCTGCCATGCCCCCTCCCCCATCCGTTGGCTCTGAGCACCCAGAGGCCCTCGCAGACCCAGCGCCATCAGCACTGTCTCCAGGGAGCTCAGCAAGGAGTTAGCTGCTCGTGGGCTCTCAGGGTTAACGTCCCGGGCAAAGGCCTGTCCGCCAGCAGCAAGTCTGTGGTGTCTTCTCTTGACAGAAGCAAAGTCTGGAGGAGGAGGAGGAGGAGGAGGAGGAGGAGATGGCGGACAAAGAGATTGGGGAAGAGGAAGAAGGGGGTGAGAAGGAGATACCAGCCTAGAAGGTCAGCCTTCAACTGTGGCCCCGTAACACATGTGCCTTCCATTCCCACCTCTGAGGATGGTCCTGGGTTTACACATGGGAGCCAGGGCCCCTCCTTAAAGCATCGCTGTGCGAGGGCGGGCTGGGGGGTCACTGGGGATCTGGCCTGCTCCTGCCCCTTGCAGATCACTAGTCCAGACTGACTTACTGGGGAATCCCAGACAACTCCTTGGAGGGAGGGAAGAGGCAGGGCTTCTCCCAACTCTGCTCCCCCATCAGCCTTGGCCACCATGAACCCCAGCCCCAAGGCCACTCCACCTCCCAGCCTAGCCCTGGATATCTTCTTAGATACCTGGACAATCGTCTTCCTTCACAAGCTTGCACAGCCTCAGTGGGGCTTGTCTTAGCCATGGCAAGGCCTTAGAAAGACTGAGGGGGGCCTTCACCTGCCCCCATAGTGACCTCTCCCGTCCACATACAAGGCGGGAACTGAGAAAGTCCATCCACTTAGAACATATCTGTCAAAGCCATGCCCCCCGGCACTTTTGCACACGGCCACGTCGGAGTGCTGAGTGTGTGTCAGAGCCATTGGTGAAATGAGTGTGGTTATTCTTGTTTGCTCCAAGCTTCCCATCATCTTATTCTTGTAAGATTAAATTAACGACAACAATACCAACAGCTATTGCTCAGTATGCATCCTTTGCTCAGAGCGCCTTACGTTTTCTGACATCAGCCTTAACAACTCCCTGTGAGGGCTGTACTTACTTTAAAAAACCAAACCAAACCCATTGCCGTCGAGTTGTTTCCAAATGACAGTGACCCTATGGTACAGAGAACTGCCCCGTAGGGTTTCCAAGGCTGTAATCTTTATGGAAGCAGACTGCCACATCTTTCTCCCTTGGTGTGGCTGGTGGGTTCGAACCACTGACCTTTTGGTTAACAGCTGAGTACTTTAACCCCTGCGCCACCAGGGTTCCTTATCTACTTTACAGAGGAGGAAGCAGAGGTTCAGGGAGAGATGCAGGAACATGGTGGAGGTCATGGAGCTGGTAAGGGGCAGAGTGGGGACAGGATCCCAGGCGGGCTCACTCCTAAGCCTTGCACGGCTGTTGACCGTGGGCCGGGCACTGGGCAGTGGGCTGTCCTGCTGTCACTTGAATCCACTTGCAACAGAGCAGTTGGTGACCATGGCCAGAGACAGTGGTAGGGCGAGAGGGCACCTGAGAGCCAACTCTGCCCAAGGAGCAGTCCCCTGAACACTGATCAGTCCGTGGATGTCAGGTGATCCTGACAGGGGTCCCAAGTGTCCTTTGAAAAATGCCCATGTAAGAATATTGTTGGGGAGGGACCCAGGGCCAGCTGCCCTTCGTGCCTGTCTGAGGGTTCTCTAGAGAAACAAAACCAGCATATATACAAAACCAGATATACACACACACAGATTTGTTGTTGTTAGGTGCCATCGAGTCAACTTCAACTCATAGTGACCCTATGCACAGGGGAAGGAAATGCTACCCGGTTCTGTGCCATCCTTACCATCGTTGACAGCCCTGTGTCAGTCCATCTCATTGAGGGTCTTCCACTTTTTCGTTGACCTACTTTACCAAGCATGATGTCCATCTCCAGGGACTGGTCCCTCCTGATGAAATGCCCAGAGTATGTGAGACAAGTCTTGCTGTCCTCGTTTCTAAGGAGCACTCTGGGTGTACTTCCTTCAAGACAGATTTGTTCGTTCTGGCAGTCCGTGGTGTGTTCAATGTTATTCGCGAACATCATAATTCAAATTCATCCATTCATCTTCAGTCTCCCGTATTCATTGTCCAGCTTTCGCCTGCATATGAGGTGATTGAAAATACCATGGCTTCGATCAGGTGCACCTTAGTCCTCAAAGTAATATCTTCACTTTTTAACACTTTAAAGAGGTCTTTTGCAGCAGATTTGCTCAATGTAATATGTCATTTGATTTCTTGACACACACGTAGACGGATGGATGGGTCAATAGATAAGGATTTTCTTTAAGGAATTGGCTCACACAATTGTGAAGGGCTGGTAAGTCCCAAAATCCATAGGTCAGGTGACAAGCCAGAGACTCCTGCAGGCTTATGTGCCAAGATCCGTAGATCAGAAGATGGAAAGAGTGCAGCCTAAAGTTCTGCCAGAATACCTATTTATAGTCTGGACCAGAACACTTCCTAGGGAAACTCCTTTTTCAACTGAGTGATCGATTACATTAGATTACATTAGAGAAAGGAATGACATTGCGTTTTACATTAGATTACATTATGGAACAGCAACTAGACTAGTGTTTGGCCAGACAACTGGGAACCATAGCTAAGTTCACACAGAAAATTATAAAATGCCCAAAGGGAAAAGCATTTAGTAGACCTTGAGAAAACGGTAACTGCAGTTCACGTGTATTGAGTACTTTCTCTGGGCCCTGCATTCCAGGCTGCATCTTCACAATGGCCCCGGGGATGAGATCCCCACCTTCATCCCCATGTTACAGATGAGGCAGGTGAGGCACAGAGAAAGGAAGCAGCGTGCCAAAGTCCAATGGGCGTAAGTGGCAGAGCGGGACCTCAGACCCAGCTCCAGCCCTAGAGCTTACAACCATACAGCCCACGCTCCAGACCTCCCAGCCCTGAAACAGGAGTGTGTTAGGCCAGTTCCACTTTCCACCCAGCATTGCCATCCAGGCAGCAGGCAGAGAGCGCCTGCATCCCACTCTGCAAAGTCTCCAAAACCAGTTGCTGTCCACTTGATTCTGACTCACGGTGACCTCCTGAGTGTCAGAGTAGAACTGTGCTCCAGGGGGTTTTCAGTGCCTGAGTTTTTGGAAGTAGATTGCCAGGCCTTTCTTCCGAGATGCCTCTGGGTGGACTTGAACCCCAACCTTGCGGTGAGGAGCTGAGCATGTTGACCATTCGTACCACCCAGGGACCCTGTCCTGTGATAGGCCCCTCACTATACAGGATAAGGAAGGGGGGCTCTGGCACTGCTCTTAGGACAGTAATTTTGCCCCCCAGGGGACATTTGTTACTCTCTGGAGACATTTTGAGCTGACACAGCTGGGGAGGGGCAGGGGGTGCTACTGGCTTCTAGTGGGTAGAGGCTGGGGATGCTGCTCAATATCATACAGGTCAGCCCCCCACCACAAGAATTATCCCTTCCAAAATGTCAATAAGCAAAACAATAAGTGTTGTAGGATCCCATTTACATGAAATATCTAGAACAGGCAAATGCATAGAGACAAAAGTTTGTTAGTGGTTACCAGGGACTGAGAGAACGGGGAGTTATTGCTTAAGGGGCACTGAATTTCTATTCAGGGTGATGAAAAACATTTGGAAATGGATAGAGGTGATGGTTGCCCTCTGTGGTGAATGTGATCAATATCACTGAATTATACACTTAAAGATGGTTAAAATGGCAAATTTTATGTTCTACAGAGTTTACCACAATAATATTTTTCAAAAGGTCAGTAGAGCCAAGGTCAAGTTAGAGAGAAAAGTCTATCCAGATGAAATGCCCCAAGAGAAAGTCCAGCTCCATATTGCATTAGCCTGGGCACAGGGATGGACCCCTTGCTGAGATCGGGGATGATGAGCCCCAAGGGAGAACATTCTTTAGCTATACTAGAATTTCGGCCTTTTGCTTGGGCTTGAAAAGGTGAGCCATCTGCTGGGGCCCGCAGACCCTTTGTCATGGGTACAGAGAGCCCCATTGTGCTGCAATGGCATTTGAGGAATGGGCCGTGGGAGAAAAGAGAATCCTGCAGATGCCGCTGGACAGGGGGCGGCTGGAGCTCTGAGGACGGATGCAGTGCCCCATGCAGCCTTGTCCTCGTGGCCAATGACTTTCACCTGCCTTAGCCACCTGCCCTATCCACCTGCCTCACCAGGAAGCTGTTGCTCACTCTCCTCCAAAAGGGAACCAGACAAAACCGGGATGCATCATCACGAACCAGAGGCCACTGGGGAAACCGCCCCCACGGGTGTGGAATGTGGAATGCAAGGTCGAGCCTGAGTGTAGGGACACATCCAAGCAGGGTCGGAAAGTGGAGGGAGCAGCGGCCAGACACAGGCGTCCACAGCACAGTGAGGTCCATGTGTCGCACACCCGGGGTGAGAGTGCGCCTGCCGTCTGACCTTGTCCAGTCAGCCAACCTGAGTAATACACGTGCTACTTAGCCCCTGACATTTCAGCTTGCAACGATAGCCCAACAGGCTACTGGGAGGGTCCTGTCCCAGCATTCCCTTCAGAGTGGTATCCAGGTACTCGAGGGCCTGAGAGCAGGACGCTGAAGGAGAACACCCTGAGTCTTTGTCAGGAACAAAATAAAGCATGCTCCAGGGCCCAGAGGCCCCTGGGAGGGCACTGGCCCCAGGAAGAGGCAAAGGACAGGTGACAAGCCCCACCTATCAAGGTCAGCTCAGGGTCCCCTCCTGGCTCTTCCTTGCCTCCCAGAGCTAGAGACCCAGGAGCAAGCGCCTGTGGCTAAGGCCTGGTGGTGAGCCTGCGGGATTGAAATGGGAACTGTAAATTAGAAGTCATGTTTTATGGCGCAGTCGGGCTTTGAAGTCTGAACCAGCTAAGGGGCTTACTGGCGTTGTACCAGGTATTGGCGATAGGGGGAGGGAGTAGACATGATCCAGGCCCCTCCCTTCTGGTTTCAATCATTTCAGCCAGCAATTCCAAAAGTGAGAGAGAGCCCCTCCTCCCAGTGTAACAAAATTCCCAGAGAAAGGCTCTGATTGGCCCAGTTTGGCTCATAGCCCACTCTCCTGGACCAATCACTGTGACCAAGGCCAAGCCCAGCTGGCGTGCCATATGCATGGCTGAGGGTGGGATGAGATGCTGTCCTGGGCTTCACCGGACCCCCATGGAATGGAGGAAGGGCAGTTCTTCAAAGGAAAGGGGAAGGTAATGGGTAAGGTGGGTTTTGAAGAAGGAGTTAGCCAGATAAATAAGTGGAGGATTGTCCCTCCTTGCAGACAGAGCAGAAGGTGGACGAGGGCATGACCGGGAGATGATGAAGAGGAGAAACATTTGCAGAGGTAGAATCTACAGGCTTGAGTATAGAGGATGAAGGGTAACAGAAATTCAAATTTGATTTTGAAATATGGCGATATAGAGAACAGCATTGTCATTGACAAATACAGAGAAGTTAAGCAGAGGAAATGGTTTGGGGTGGAGATGTTTGTGGTGAGTCTTCATGTAAGATGGGCTGGGGACCTCCCAGTTTAGAATCTTGTCTTATTTTTACCCTCAACCCCCACTTGCCATCCTGGGTGGGATATCTGCATGCTGAGGACTAGCAAAGAAAGAGAAAAAACAGCTCTAGTTGTTGTGGACCGAATCGTGTCCCCCAAAAATATCTGTTGAATTCCTGGCCCCTGTACCTGTGGATGTGATCCTGTTTGGAAATAGGGTTTTTCTTTTATTATGTTATTGAGGTCAGACCAGTGAAGGGTGGATCCTAAACCTAATAACTTCTGAGTCATAAAAAGACCAGAATGGACACAGAGTCACAAACGGGGAAGACAGAAGCCATGTTAGGATCGTCTACAAGTCAAGGAACCAAAAGTGCCAGGGGCTACTGACAAGGAAAGAATCCACACGGTCGAGACCCTGATTTGGACCTTTAACCTCCAGAACAGTGAGAAAACAGATTTCTGTTCTTTAAAGCCACCCCCTTGTGGTATTTGTGTTACAGCAGCACTAGGTAACTAAGGCAATAGCCCAGGTGGCCTGTGTCAGGGGTCTCCTGTGACTGATCCAAACAAATTAGACCCAGGGGTCTGAAGCACGAGCTGGGAGGGCTTTTTCTACCTAATGACCCCTCTTTAAAGCTTGCCTGAATCTGGTTGAAGCACACTGTCTTAGTTATCTTGTGCTGCTATAACAGAAATACCACAAGTGGATGGCTTTAACAAACAGAATTTATTCTCTCACTGTCTAGGAGGGTAGAAGTCTGAATTCAGGGCACCACCTCCAAGGGAAGGCTTTCTCTCTCTGTTGGCTCTGGGGGAAGGTCCTTGTCATCAATCTTCCCTTGGGTCCAGCAGTTTCTCAGCACAGGGACCCTGGGTCCAGAGGACACACTCTGCTCCTGGCTTTTCTTTCTTGGCAGTATGAGGTCCCCCTCTCTCTCTGCTTGCTTCTCTCTTTTATATCTCAAAAGAGATTGACTCAAGATACAAGTTAAACCTGTAGATTGTGTCCTGCCTCATTAACACAACTGCCTCTAATCATGCCTCGTTAACATCATAGAGGTAGGATTTACCACACATAGGATAATCACATCAGATCACAAATGGAGGACAACCACACAATACTGGGACGGGAATCATGGCTTAACCAAGCTGACACATATTTTGGGGGGGCACAACTCAGTCCATAACACATACCCATTTGCCACTGAGGGGTGTAGCCTCAAAGGGCAGGCTGGGCCAGAGAACTGGACCATAACTTGTGGCCCCTGTAGGAGTGTTTGGTCTCTAGTAAGCTTCATTTTGTTTATCTATTTATCAAATTCCCACCACCCTGACAGTTTTTGGTACTATGGTGGCTGGTGGGTTGCTGTCATGCTGGAAGCTATGCCACCAGGATTTCAAATATGAGCAGGGTCACCCATGGTAGACAGGTTTGAGCAGAACTTCCAGACTAAGATAGACTAGGAGGAAAGGCCTGGTGATCTACAACAGAACGTTGTCTGACTTGCTTGCTTTGGACACGTCATCAGGAGGGACCAAGTACTGGAGGAGGACATCATGTTTGGTGAAGCAGAGCGCCAGCGATGGAGACCCTCGGTGAGGTGGATTGGCACAATAGCTGCCGTGATGGACTCAGACATGTCAGAGGTGGTGAGGATGACAGGACCAGGCAACATTTTGTTTTGTTGTACATAGGGTCACCATGGTTGCAGTCAACTCGACAGCATTTATTTATTTATCAAATCCAAGGCCATAGGCTGCTTGCCTGCCACTGTTTATTAATAATCATACCTAACACAGGCTTCTGAGGGCAGCCTGGGAAGCGAGTCCCAGGGTGGAAGGTGCCATCATGCTCCACCTCTGGATGTGTGCCAGCCACCAGAGACTGCCCCAGGGGACAGCGGCTCTTTCTTGCCCAGCTCCTTCCGCCGGAAGTGAGCCCCACTGTTGCAGGGGTGCTGGGCTCGGCTTCAGTGGGGGCAGCAGAAGGCAAGAAAGATGCATCCTCAGAACCGGGAAGAGTGCCAACATTACCCAGGAAGCTTAGGGGGTGTGGCTGGCTCCATTTGAGGCAGAGCTGGGACTAGACTCCTGTTTTCCTGGGGCCTCCTGAGGCCAGGAATCTTTCCACTTCAGTCCCTGAGTGTGTAACTGCTGTTATCACCAGAACAATGGAGCCCGCGGCTTTGACTTACACTTTCTTGCACAGAATGGTGGCTCTTCCCGCAGACAGGGAACCAGCAGCCACACGGAGCCATCCTGCTTGTACCGGATTCTGGGTGAAGATAGAGCCTTGTTTGCTAGCGGGACACACACAGACTGGCTCTTCTGTGACCCCACCCCACCCCGCGCCGCATACCCCAAGTAATACAGAGGCTTCCCTGCTCACTCGGTGACTGGGGTGGGCAGCCTGGGCACAGGGACAACTCTCCCTCCCTACCTCCCCCGGTATGGGGCAGTGGGGGAGGTGAAGACACCCACGCCAGAGACACCGCGGTCACCGGGATATACGCAGCGCCCATGGCAACTCTAGGCTGCCAGCCACCGCCCTGGAGACGTTGACAGACAGCGGAGACGGTGGCCCTGGGGGCAGAGAGCCGTCCGCCCAGAACGCCGCGTGGTCGACTGGGCGCCCCCTGAAGGGCAGTGGGCAAGGGGCGCCCGGGCCCCGAGGCGCCCAGAAGCTGCCAAACGGACGCTGGGCTCCGGCGGACGCACGGACGCCAAGGACGGTGGACGCCCAGGCCGCACTGCTGGACAGCGGCGGAGGCGCCAGCTCTTGCCTGCAGCGCCGGGAGGGGCGGACCCAGGAGGCAGGAGGTGCCGTCCCTCCTCCGGCCCCGCCTCCCTGGTCAGCGCCCTTGGCCGCGGGCGAGTTGTTGGTTTCAAGTTGTCAGGCAGCAGCAGGGCAGGAGGCTGTGAGGAACTCCCGGAGGGGACCTGGCGGCCGTGGGGGAGCGCCCGGCCATGCCCGGTTGCACGGCCTGAGCCCCTCCACCCGCCGCAAGCATGAAGGACAGCGGGGACTCCAAGGACCAGCAACTCATGGTGAGACCCCTTGCAGCCTCCTCCTGGTCCGCCTCCATGGTCCCGGGCAGAGTGTCCAGTCCGCTCTCCCCCATCCCACTAAGAGGACTCAAGGGCCAGGGCTGAGACGGCCCAGGGCAACTTTCCCCAAGTCCTAGGGGATGGGGGTCAAGGTGTCATGGCCATCCTCCTGAGGCCTGAAAAGTTAGCCCAACTCCAACCCCACCCCTTTTTACGCCCTCCCCCTGGAGGACCTCCACCCCAAAAGCCTGTGCAGAGGGGTCTCTGGGGCAAGGCTCTTCTCTGGTCCAAAAAGGCCAGGGACCCCTTAACCTGCTGCCCGGAGAAGGAAGGTGGGGAGCATAGGGGACCTCCATTTCCTAGTGAGCTGGGGGTCCCGGTCCTGGGGGGACCACAGGTGGGCAGACAGGAGTACCAGGTGCTAGGGGAGCCGGTGAGGTGTCGGGAGTGGCTGGTGGTGGGTACTGGCCTGCAGCACAGATACTGTCTGAGTCAGCAGGCTAACTATTCAGAGAAGGGGGAACAGACCAAGGTGGCTCCCAGAGCCCTGGGTCTGAGATGAGACGGGGGACATGGGGGCGGCTAGGGACTGAGGACGAGGCTCTTGGTTGTTGGTGCTGCAGGTCGGAGGTGATGAGGGGGGAGACTCTCCCAGCCCCCTCCCAACCCCCTAACTCAGAGCTGAAGGTGGGCCTGTGATTCCCCAGCAGGTGGATGGTGATGTAACTGGAGGATAATGTCACCCCCTGAGACAGCCCCCCCCCCCCAAGCCGGCACCAAGCCTCACCACAGGCTCCAAGCCCTGGGGTCTGGAACATCCTCTCTGGCAGTTTAGAATGTATCTGTTTGAAAGTGAGGTGCTCCCTGAGAAGGGTGAAGAGTTCTCCCCTCTGACCAGCAAGGCCGGTAAAGATATCTGACAAGCGGTGCCTGTCCCTCCATCCCTCAGACAGTGATGAGTTATTACTCGGTGTGAGGGTCCATTCAGTTAACCCACACACCCAGCAGGTCCCTTGCCTTGAGGAGCAGAGGAAATGCCCCCCGCTTAGTCTTTGGGGGAGACCCACGCACAGGATGAAGACCCACCGTTCTCAGCAGCTGGAGAACAGAGGGAGGAGGAAGCCCCAGGGACAGCGTCCTCGGCGTAGGAAAATGAGGATGGCCAGGCCCCCAGCGCCAAGCTACCTGCCGGCCCTTCGGCAGCCACCATCCCTACATCTCCCAGTGCAGGACATCGTCCGCGGATGCGCAGACAGCTCTGTCCCAGTGCCAACGCACCAAGCTGCAAAACCTAAGGGAGCCATAGGATTTAATTTGGGCTGGTGGCTGATGAAGCCCGAGAAGCAGACAGCTCTCTCCCCTGGGGCTCTCCCCTGGGCACGGGCTCCTGGGGACTTCAGAGTCACACACAGCCGACACCCTGTAGACTGCTGCCATCTGACCTGGGCAGTGGCCTCGAATCACTGAGTTTGTTAAGACAAAGAGGCCTGGGGATGGCTGGACAGAGGAGACCCATGGGGCTTGCCTGGGGGAGGACCCCTGAGACCCTCTCGCCCCTCTCTCAGTGGCTTGGCAGAGTCCCCAGCTGCTAACCCTGGGGGTCTGGCCTTCCTTCCCAGGTGGCGCTTCGGATCAGGCCCATCAGTGTGGCAGAGCTGGAGGAAGGGGCCACCCTCATTGCCCATAAAGTGGATAAGCAGGTACGCGGGGTGCAGCCAGGAGCTGGCAGGGCAGGCAAGGGTCTGCTCAGGTCTCAGATCTCACCTGGCGGGAGCAAGAAGGGCCCCAGTGTCTGGCAACTCCATCCTTCCTCTACCTACTGAGTGCTTAGCTGTGTCAAAGAAGCCCTGGACTTTTCTTCCAGGAAGCATTCCTAGATTGATCCAATGAGCGCTGAGCACTTCCTTGGCCTGAGTGAGCCCTGATCACTGCCGTCCAGCTCTAAAAAGTCATATACCTTGCGTGTGCCTGAGACCTGATTTTCCCATTTTAATATGACTGCTACCCATGGAGCACGTATTTATATGGTCTAGCACTAAAGCAAGGACCCTGCAAACAGTTTGCACTCAACTAGTAGTAACCTAAACGTTGGTGGTTTGAATCCACCCAGTGGCACCGCAAAAGAAAGCCTTAGAGATCTGCTTCCGAAAGATTACAGCCAAGAAAACCCCATGGAGCAGCTCTACTCTGCATCATGTGGGGTCTCTATGAGTCGGAATTGACTAGATGGCAATGGGTTTGCTTTGGTTGGGTTTAGAGCTAAAGCTCACTCCGGAGTGTCCAGGCTTTGCAGAGTGCTTAGATGTCTGTTTGCTCCTTTGGTCCTCACGATACCATGATGATGGGCAGGGAAATTGTCATCCCTGGTTACACGTGAAACAATAAATATTTATCAAGTACCCACACCTGCTGCGTGCTGTGCTAGAAGCTGGGAAATGACAGTGGATGGAAAAGACCCTGTCCTGCCCTCGGTTTCTTTCAGTCACGTGTGTGGGGAGAGGAGATGTTAATCAAAGAGTAGAGTTGCAAACAAATGAGACAGCAGCTAACAAAGGCTGCAAAGTGGCAGGTAGTGCTCCTAGAGTAAGTAAGAGGGGGACCTGACCTGCTCCTGGAGGTTGAGGAGGCTCCTTTAAGAAATTGCTGAGCTGACACGTAAGGAGAGGTCATTAGGGGTGTGTGCATCCAGAGAAATTTCGACCGGAGGGACTTGTGCGTGCAAAGACCCTTCCGTGAGAGGGTGCAATTGGGTAACCGAGAAAAGGCAAGGTGGCTCCCGCGGGGGAGGAAGGTGAGAGATGTGAGGTGAGGCTGGAGAGGTGGGCAGGGGCCAAAACACACATCCTGTAGACCCCAGCCAGGCCGTTTGTTTGGGTAGGAAGTTGGGGACTCAGGTGCAGTGTTAAGGGTGGGCACGGTGGAGGAGGTAGCGGGAGCAGGCTTGGTGCCCGGGGGAGCAGCATTGTGGCGGCATCATCTGTGGGGAGCCTGGCAGCGACCCCTTGTCTCCGCTTTGTGGGCTGTGCTGCTGGCATCTTCCGAGGGCAGCAGGATGTGTTGATGGCTCAGAGAAGTCAGGGTGGCACTACCAAGGTACAAGTGGGACTTGTTTGGCCTGGGCCCGGCAGGCTGGACTCACTGAAACCCACCAGCCATGATAAGCAATGCGAGGTGGACAGCATCTCCTCCAATGCTGTCTGCCTCTGGGCTCCCCTAGGCGAGTGCCCACCCCACCTGCCCTCTTCCTGCGGCTTCAATCATGGAGCTGGGCTACCAGCCTCCTGGTTTCTCTTTCTCTGTTCCCTTTTGGAAAAGGCAGCCTTCTCCAGACTTTGGGGAAAGCAGGAAATGACTGGGAAGACCCCATCTAAACTGGTTAGGCCCAGCTGGGAGAGCAGGCAGTAAATACATATACAGTCATGGAGGGTAGGTCCTGCCATTGCCAGCTGAGAGGCCTTGGGTGGGCTACTCCAGGAGCCTCAGTTGCTTGTCTGTAAATGGGGACAATAATCATAATACCTTCCCTACAGGGTCTTCAGTGGGGCCCTGGGGATGCAGTAGATAAGAGCTCAGGCTGCTAACCAAAAGGTCAGCAGTTCAAATACACCAGCCACTCATTGGAGACCCTATGGGACAGTTCTAATCTGTCCTTTTGGGTTCCTATGAGTCAAAATTGACTCAAAGGCAATGCAACGACTTTATAGGGTCTTCACGGGCTAACGTATACAGTGTTCACTGCAGTGGGAACCGTGCCTGGCACATGTTGTTACTAGCTGCTATGAGTTGGCGCCCGACTCATGGTGGCCCCACGCACAGCAGAGCAAAATGCTGCCCGGTCCTGTGCCATCCCCATGACTGATGGTGGATTAGACCATTGTGATCCATAGGGTTCTCCCTGGCTGATTTTCAGAAGTAGATCACCAGGCCTTTCTTTCTAGTCCATCTTAGTCCGGAAGCTCTGCTGAAACCAGTTCAGCATGTTAGCAATGCGCAAGCCGCCCCTGACAGATGGGTGGTGGCTGCACATGAGGGGCAATGGCTGGGAATCGAACCCAGTTTTCCCACATGGAAGGCGAGAATTCTACCACTGAACCACCCCTGCCTGCCTTCCTGGCACGTGAAAAAAAAACAAAACAAAACCCAGGCTATCAAGTTGATTAGGACTCATAGCGACCCTATAAATGTTAGTTATCATTGTCAGTTAGCACAAACACTCCCCAGAGCTGCAGGACTGGCTGATGAAAGGGGCCAGCCTGGAGGAGCCAGAGAGCTGTGGGGGAGAAACCTCCTCTGGGCAAGGCCACTCCTGCTTGTCTACCTTTGTCCCCCAAGGATATCAGGTCTGCCAGCTGGAACAGCAGCATCCCTCTCTCTGCTGCTCCTGGCTCCTGGCCAGAGTGGGGGCTGCTGATAATATTAAGTGCTGCTGATAGAAAGGCCCCCCTCCAGGGTGCAGCCTATTGTGAGCCCACACCCGGCAAACACTGGCTCCTTTCTGTCCCTGTGAGGTGGGGAGAGGCGTCCTCCTGGGTCCGGCCTCAGCCAGGGAAGCCCGAGCCGGGCAGACCTAACAGGGCTGCTCATTTGTGGGCCAGGAAGTGCAGAGAGGGTGTCTGTGCAGTGTGGGCTCTGGGCCCAGCAGGGAAAGCCTCGGCTTCCCCGAGCGCCTTCTGCTCAGGAGTGAGTTCAGATATGGGCTTGCCCTAGTGGCCCAGCCCAGCCCTTCTGCCCAGAGCTGCAGCCTGGGAGTAGCCTCAGCAAATGCCAGGCTGGGAACCTCCTAAAGCCAGCAGTCCTTCCATCCCTTCTGACAAATATGGCCCTGACAGCAGGGAGGTGAAGATACATAAATTCAAGAGCAAAGCTAGACAACCAGCTTCCCTCGCCAGACCAGAGCCCTGCCTCCCACTCTGCCCGATCCTCTCCAGGGACCCCATGGCAGCCTCCAGGCCTACCTCATGGCCCTTAGGGAGGCTCAGGGTCCAGGCGTGGCCAGCTCCACTGATGGGGCAGCTGGTCTATTGTCTCCCTGTTCCTTCTCTGGGCCCTGGGGGCCAGGAGGCCGGTGGGGGTGAGTTTGGGCACCTACCCAGGATAGGATGGCAGCAGTATCTCTCTGCAGCAAAGGCGAGCTGTACCCAGATGCCCACCAGTGCCCTGTCCTTCTGGAAAAGGCCGTTTGGTTGGGATGTGGAGTTCTCCTCTACCCGCCTGCTTCCCCTTGCCTGGCTGTGTCCCTCCGTGGCTGCGCAACCCAGCCATTCCAGGGGCTCCCCAGCCCAGCTTCTTCTGGCCGGGGTCCGCTGTCCCTGCCTCGTGCTTCCTGCCTCCCCGCTGTGATGAGTGGGTTCGTTTTCCTCTGCGGGAGCCATCTCAGGCCTGGGGTTTCAGAAGGACAAGAGGTGGGCTGGGGACTCAGCCACCCACTGGCTTGTGAGGGGTCCTAGGGCAGCCTTCCTTAAAGCCCAGCAACCTTCTCCTGGGGAGGCCCAAACATGGCAGGTGGTACAACACAGCTTTGCAGGGGTTGGACTATCCCACAAGCAAGGTGCCCTCCGGGGACAAGTAGGCCTGCTGTGCCTGAACTCTGGGAGAGCTGGGATTAGGGTCTGGATGCTGTAAGGGGACAGTTCAGGTGCCTTGGCAGGCCCGTGATCCTAGGACCCCGTTCAGTGTGGGAACTCTTTATCTGAAGGGCTGACATAGGGGAAGGTTTCAGGCCCCAGAGGTAACACCCGGCCCCACCTTCTGCCTCCCCACTTCCCACATCAGAACTCCTGGTGCAGTGGCCCCAGTGGTTACCTCCCCACATATGTGTTCCTGGAAGCAGGTGGTAGGATCTTGGTTTCCTGGTAGCATCTGGGGTGGGATTAGATCCTGAAAGCTGATACCTCTTGGGTGCCACCGATGACTGCCATGGGGCAGGGGGGGAGGAGAGGGTGCAGCCTGACAGCTGGAGGGCCCAGGAGCTCCAGGGCGGGAAAAGAAGCACTGGAGGGAGCGGCCACCTTCTCCCTCCCACCCCCCACGCCCAGCCTGCCTGCCCTCGTCCCAGCTTTCTAGATTCTGTTTATCTACAGGATTTGAGTCAACTGACAATATGTGTAATCCTATTATTAGCATTTGGAAACCCTGGTGGCGTAGTGGTTAAGAGCTACGGCTGCTAACCAAAAGGTCAGCAGTCCGAATCCACCAGGCGTTCCGTGGAAACCTTATGGGGCAGTTCTACTCTGTCCTGTAGGGTCTATAGGGTCGCTATGAGTTGGAGTGAACTCGACGGAAACAGGGTTTTTTTTTGTATAATTAGCATTTATCTGCTCAAAGCCCAACTGCCACCACCTCTGCTCCTGGGGGCCTGTCAGAGGAGCAAGGAGAGGGCCCTCCTGAGGCCCAGCAGTGGGGAAGGCCTTGGGGGTGGGCCAAGGGTTTGTGGGGAGAAAGGAGTGAAGGCAGAAGGGACATAGAGAAGACTGACTGGAGAGCAGGGAAGTGTGGCACAGAGAGGAGGAAGTGTGGCACAGAGGGGAGGAAGTGTGGCACAGAGGGGAGGAAGTGTGGCACAGAGGGGAGGAAGTGTGGCACAGAGAGGAGGAAGTGTGGCACAGAGGGGAGGAAGTATGGCGCAGAGTCTGGGCTCCTGACAGAACAGCAACTCTAAACCACTAGAAAGAACGCAGGCTCAGGAGCCACAGACCCAGGCTTTCCCCCAGGCCTGCCTCGCCCTGGCCGGATGCCCACAGGCAAGCTGGAGACCCTCCTCGTGTCTCGTCTCGGTTTCTTCATCAGAAGACGAGGATAATAAGAACCCACCACATCCATCCCAGAGAGCTGCTGAGGGGATTAAAGGAGATAATGTGAGGAAGCCTGTGGCCACACAAATGTGAGGCTATAGTGAAAGACAAATAAAGGATAAGGTGACAGATGCTAAGTGCTAGAACAGTGAGTGCTGGGGGCTGGGCGGGGGGGAGTTCCCTACACGCCCACCATCTGGGTGTTTCTTAGCCCTGTTGCTGCAAAGAGCTGAACATGGTGGACAGTCACTGGGGGAGGATCCAAGGATTCTTTTTTTTTAACAGTTTTATTGAGATATAATTCACATACCATACAAGTCATGGGTCTCAAGTGTACAAGTCAATGGCTTTTAGAATATTTTCAGAGTTGTGTGTCCATCATCACAATGCATTTTAAACACTTTCATCACCCCAAAAAGAAACCCCACAGTCCTTAGCCATCATCCCCTAGTTCCCCTGCATCCTCCTGCCCAAGGCAACCACTTGTCTACTTTATGTCTCAATAGATTTGCACATTCTGCACATTTCGTATCAATGGAATTGTACAATATGTGGTCTTTGCAGTTGGCTTCTTTCACTGAGCATGATGTTTTTAAGGTTCATCCGTAACCTATTTCAGTACTTCATTCCTTTTTATGGCCGAATAATACTCCATTGTATGGATATACCATACAGTGTGTATCCATTCGTCAGTTGATGGACATTTAGATTGTTTCCACTTTGGGGTTATTATGGATAATGCTGCTCAGATGCAGGGGTTCTTACATTTAACATCAGGATGAGTATGAGGAGAAGATGCATGTTAAAAATGCAAATTTACAATCACACTCCCCCAGAGATTCTGAGTCAGTTAGTCTGTGGTGGTGCCTGGAAATCTGCATTTTACATGAACCACAGCCCTAGGATATCTTCTAGGTCACCCCTCCCCCATCCTGGGCCCTCAGAGTCCTATAGTGAGGTTCGGACCCGGCCAGGCCATCAGCCAGGCTACAGCTCTGTCCTCAGCAGACAGCTGGGCCTTGGTGGCTTTACGAGCTCAGCTGGCTCCATTTTGGCCTTCTCCATCCAGCCTGGAAGCTGATAGGGTTCAGGGACGCCTTTCCTGTCATCGAAGTCTTCTTTATTGAGCACTCATGGCATGATATATTCTCAACAAATTCTCCCTCTTAAAGAAAAAACAAAACAAACAAACAAAAAAAAAAAACTAGAAACAAACTTGCAAGAGGTTATCCACCTAGAGTCAGGCTTTTGTTTTGCTTTTACCCTTGAAAATAAAGGGGCTGGGTCTGACTCATTGGACTAGGGATGAGTCCTGTAGACTGGGACCTTCTCAGAGCTGGATTTTTTGCTAGAGGGCTTCCTGGATAGGATTGGGGTGTTGATATGATTTCTTCTCTCAGTGATATGATCCTGTCGGTTCTCCTTGACTTTCGACTGGGAAAAACTTGAGGCCCAGAGAGGTAATGCAATTTCCTGAAGGTTACACAGCAGTGCTGAACCTGAACCTCATTAGTGACACTCCTTCCCCCAGGGATCTTCTCTGCCAGGCTTGAAGGCTAGAGGAGACAGTCTAGATCAACTTGAGTGTGGGGTAGGATGGATGATTTTGCCCCCAGAAGACATTTCAAAACTGGGGTGGGGGGGGGGAGTGCTAATGGCATCTAGTGGGTAGAGGCCAAGGATGCTGCTAAACATCCTAGAATGCACAGGCCAGCCCCTGCCACAAAGAATTGTCCAGCCAGCAATGTCAATAGCGCTGAGGTTGAGAAACACTGGTCTAGTTTCAGCCACTTAGAGGCAGAAAGAAGCCAGTTAAAACTTCAGAACTAATCAAGTCACCAACAGCTTAGTGACTGCAGCAGAAAGAACTTCCTGACCTGCTTTGTTCTGAGTATTTCTCACCTAGGAGATGCCAGGGAGGAGCCTAGCAGACCTTTCCTAATGGGGACACAGCAGAGGGACTAGATAGCCACCCCACCCCCCACCTGAGGTGCCCTGCTTCCCTACCAGATCTTGGGTTTCCAGACTTGAAGACTCCAAATATACATTGAACTCTGGAAAGATCAAAATCTGCATTGAATTGAGTGGAGGCAGTGAAGGGGAGGCTCAAATGGAGGCCTCAGCTGAGATGGGACACCTGAAGCTTTGGGGGCAGCTGGGCCCTTCCTCTCTCCTGCCCCGCCTTCTCGCCGGCACTGAAAGATCCCTGCACTGTCCTCTGTGAGTGGTGTCCACATCGAATCCCCAAAGGCAATTGCCCAGGGTGCTGTGGGCATGAAAAAATATTAACCGGGATGGTGAAAGAGAACACCCATGCTGAGCCCACCCACCTTAGCGCTGAGGGAGGGGCTGGCCAAGGGCACACCTCAGGTTGTAGCATTTGTTCATTCAAGGGGCATGGCTGGATTGCCAAATGGTTAGGGGCCTGGGTCCTGTAACCAAACAGCCCTGAAATCAAACCCGTCTCTGTACTTTGCAGTGGCCTTCGGCAGAGTACCTAACCAATCGGATTCCTCATCTATAATCCAGGGATAGCAAGAATAAAACCAAACCATACCTATTGCCAGCAGGTCGCCTCCAACTCATGGCGGCCCCATGTGTTGCAAAGTAGAACTGCTCCATAGGGTTGTCTTGGCTATAATTTTCATGGAAGCAGATTGCCAGGCCTTTCTTCTGTGGCACTGGTGGGTGGGCTCGAACGGCCAACTTTTGGGTTGGTGGTCTAGCACAAACCACTTGTGCCACCCTGGGGTGATAGTCAGGGTACCTACTCATAAGTTGTGAGGGGGAATTGACGAAGTGTGTGTGAGGCACTCAGCACTGTGCCTCCTCACACAGAGGCCCCAGGACACCGTGGCAGGGAGTCCTCTTCGGCAAACATTCCTTGGCAGTCTGCTGTGTGCTGGCCAGGGGCGGCATGTGCAGGGAGCCTCAGAGGACGTGCAGGAGGCTTCCAGAACAAGGGACGGCATGTGGTCAGAGGGGCCTGGCCGTGGGGCACAGACATGCTCACCTCCAGACATACATATGAGTTCTCAGTGCTGTGGGGATCCCTGGAGTGAGGACAGGAGATGAAATTCCTGAGCTATCTCCCCAAATTTTTGTTTCTTACAAGAATGCTCAATGTACCAGTCTCCTGGGGCTGCTGAAACAAAATGCCACAAACCCGGGGACTTATACCCATGGCCGTCGAGTCCATTCTGACTCATAGCGACCCATAGGACAGAGTAGAACTGCCCCATAGGGTTTCCAAGGCTGTGATCTTGACAGGAGCAAACTGCCACGTCTTTCTCCCGCGGAGAGGCTGGTGGGGTGATTTATAAGAATGGAAATTTATTGTCTTGGTTTTGGAGCTAGAAGTCTGAATTCAGGATGTTAGCAGGGCCGTGTTTTCTCCAAAGGTTCTAGGGGAAGATCATTTCTTGTCTCCCAGCTTCTGGTAGCCCAAGGCGTTCCTCGGCTACATGCTCAGGTGGCTGTTTTTCCTCTGTCTCTCAGTGTCTCTTCACCTCTTTTGTAAGGACATCACTCAGTGGGGATTAGGTCCCACCCTGCTCCAGTATGACCTCATGGTAACCTAACTGATAACATCTTCAAAGACCCTATTTCTAAACAAGGTCACGTTCACAGGTATCAGGGGTTAGGACTTCAACATATTTTTTGGGGACACAATTCCACCAATAACACCCAGTGGTTCCAAGCTGAGGACCACGTCACACCTCCTGCCTCTCACCTCTGGTTGGCTTATGCTTTTTTCTGGAATGTTCTTCCCACCTCATACCCCTTGACCAACTCTTGCTCATCCTTTAAGACTCAGTGTGGAGCCATCTCTTCCAGGAAGACTTCCTCTAGTGGTGTGACTACGTTAGGCGCCTCCCCTCTTGCTCCTGAGTCCCTGGGTGGCTCAAACGTTTAAGTGCTTAGCTACTAACTGAGAGGCTGGCCGTTCGAATCTAACCAAGAAGCACCTCTGTAAAAAGGCCTGGCAATGTGCTTTTGAAAGATCACACATAGCCTTGAAAACCCTATGAAGCGGTTCCACTTTGCACACGTGGGGCCTCCGTGAGTTGGAATCAACTTGATGGCAATGGGTCCTCTTGCTCCCATCAGCCCCTGTAGTCCAGCACCCTCCTTGTTATTAAAATGATCTGTTCTCCACCAGATGGTGAGTGTCAGAGGGCAGGAAGCCACATTTCACTCAGTAAACCTGGTGAACTGGCCAGAACTCCCTGTGCTGGTCTCCACGGCTGCCCCAGAATAGCCCTCCAGCCCTCCCAGTCCTCCCAGCTCAGCTCCAGTTCGCCTCGCCGAGGGCACAAGGACTCCATTGTGTGCCAGAGTGGACAGGCGTAGGGGCTGATGCCCTGGAGGGTGGGCAGGGCCGGGCCCAGACGGATGGGGACCCAGACAAAGCCCTCTTTAACAAGGATCGCAGCAGCTGCGCTGACAATGCACTAATTCAGGTGCCCAGATATCAAAGGCTCCCAGTGCCCAGGGTGCCCTGGGACTTGGCAGTGCCCAGGGGTTGTGGGCAGGTGAGCGGTGGGGGGATGAGATCCCCTGCACCAAATGCCCCAGAGGGTGAACCTCAGGCTGACCGCCCCTCCCATGTCCATCAAGCATAGCACCTGGGAGAGAGCTGGTACGGCTGGTCAGGTGCCAGTGACACCCACTGCATGGGTCCTGAAATCTGAGCAGGGCTGCCATGGCTGGCTCTGAGGCCTGGGACAGGAACCGATCCAGGAGGAGTCTCAGAGGGCATGGAAGTCATAGCCCCGAGGAGTGCCAGGGCTGGGAGAGGTGGGCCCCCAGGTAACACTCCCCACACTTAGTGCATGGTGGCCACCCAACCTTTGGCAAGCTGTGAGGGGACCCAAGTCAGCGGCCTCATTCTTTGCCCACACAAACCCCGCCCAGCCTGTCTGGGGCCTCCCCTCTCCCTGGTTTACCTGGAACCCCATCTGCAGGGGATGAGGCTTCTGGGGAAGGCTCCTGGTGTTGGGCCTCCTGGGGAGCCACCACCCCGCTGCTTCCTCCCCTGAGAATCCCAGAAGGAGCCTTGCTGGGTCTGTGGTCAGTTTAGGTGCCATGAACAGACACCTGACTCCAGGTGGCCGAGGAAAGAGGCTTTGATGTCAGGTGTATGTAGAATGCGGAGGCGAGTCTGGTGGAAACCCCAAGGTTGTCATCCTCTTGGGACTGGGCTTCTCAAGCCCTCGAGTTGGTTGGGGTTGACCCAGAGGGACCCTAGCAGCAGGAGTCGTGGGTCCCCTGCACCCGCAGAGCTCGGCTGGCTCCCAGCTCTGCATCTGCCTCCAAGTGGCTGCTCCCCATGCCTGTTCTCCGCTCCTTTCTCCAGGATTGCCACCTGGATCCCCTAATGACTCAGGAAGGGGCGCAGCTGCTGTCTGCCTCCTTTGGGGGGAGTATGACAGCCGCCCCCTTCTCACTGCCCTCTCTCTGGACTCCGCTTACTGTTCAGACCCGCTCTAATCTCCGAGGTCAGACTTAGATGGGACTGTGTGCATGGGGGCTGCGCAGTGGATGGCCCCCTGCCCCACCCCCAGCTCCATGAGATCCCCCGCTGTGGGAGTGGAGGAGCAGAGAGGGTGTGTGAGTGGCAGCTCAGTGTGGTGGGGCAGGGTACCAGCTCAGGAGCCAGACTGCCAGGGCTCCAACCCTGGCTGTGTGACTTGGTGACTCAATTTCCCCCTCCGAGGGTAATAATCGTGAGTGAGTTCATCCACGTACTGCCACCACCGGCTGCTGTCGAGTGGACTCTGACTCATGGCAACCCCATGTGTGTCAGAGAAAAATTGTGCTCCGTAGGGTTTTCAGTGGTTGGTTTTTCAGAAGTAGATCGACAGGCGTTTCTTTGGAGGCGCCTCTGAGTGGACTTGAACCAGCAACCTCTCCTAATTCATGTAAAAGGACTCAATAATCATGTTGTTGTTCGGTGCCGTTGAGTCGGTTCCGACTCGTAGCGACCCTGTGTACAACAGAACGAAACACTGCCTGGTCCTGCACCATCCTCACAATCGTTCTGCTTATAACATAGCAAGAATCCTGAGTGACTGTTATTACCTGGTGGGAGGGGGCACTGGCATGAGGCTGCCCCTCCCTGTCCCCTCAGAAGAGGAGGAGCAAGGGGCTGGTGAGGCTGCTCTGTTGGCGGGGCGCCTCCACTCCACCACAGCCCCTGGAGATCGTCCTCCCATCGCATTAGAGTATAGCGCAGCGGTGGTGTGTTGTCCCCTGGCTGTCTGGCTCCAGCCAGCACTCCAGGGAGCCCAGGTACTCCCGGGCACAGAGCACTCAGAGGTGCCAGCTGCCTCTCAGTAGGCGCCTCCATGGGACAGCCAGGGGGAGGGGATTCAGGGAACAGGAGACCTTCCCATTACCCGGCCTCAGTCCGTGCTTCCCCGTTAAGAGCCCCTTGAACAAAGACCCTTGAGGGCTTAGTATGTGCCCAGCATCATGCCTGAGCATGTTAAACACGTCATCTCATGGACTAGTAACGGCCCTCTAGGTAGATACTACTGTTGTCCCCCTTTGACAGAAAGGGAGACTGAGGCTCTCAACCTCATTCAGCCACAAGTGGGCTACCCCCAAACCCAACCCTGTTTCTTCCTGTCCCACCCAGCCACCAGCCAGCTCCCTGTCCTGGCCCTCAGTCCGCCCCCTGTCTGAGGCAGGCAAGGAGGGGTGAGGTAGGCAGGGCGGGCGGGGCAGGGCTGAAGATGGCATCCCGCTATAATGAGGGGATTAAGTCTGTGGAGTTCTGGTTCCTCCGCTTGCATGACCTTGGGCAAGTTACTATTTTGGGCCTGATTTCCTTATCTGTAAAGTGGGACTAAGAATTGTCCTCTCCACTGGCCTGGAGTTGTGAGGAGCTCAGATGTGTGAGGTGCTTAAAATAGGTCCTGACGCAAAAGAACGGCTAGAAAGTGCAAGCCATTGTGGTTGTTGCTCGTTCTTTGGTAGAGGGGGTGCGGGGTATGGCTGGGTTCACAGGAAGCCCCCCACCCTGGGGTCTGGGGCTCACTATAGCCTGGGCATCCCTCTGGTGCTTCCCCTTTGGGGTGCCTTGCAGGGCGTTTGTTCTGAGGCTTCCTCTTTGGGCCTTCGAGGTCAAGTGTCCCCGACCTCACTCCTGGAGAGCGTGATGTGGAGCTGGAATGACCCAGGGCTCAGAGCATGAGGCTGCCAGTCTCGGCGACCTCCCACAGGACCTGGAAACCAGGGGCGTGGCCTCCAAGGCTTCTGGGCCTTCCATTCATTGCCCACGTCCTGACGTGAGGCCGGTGAGGTCAGAGTTCACAGGCTTCGTGAACTCTGAGTGCTGACCTGGGAATTGGTGAGTGCCAGCCTACCCCAGGGCCCTTTGCAGATGGTGATTCTCATGGACCCCATGGAGGACCCTGATGACATCCTGCGGGCGCACCGCTCCCGGGAGAAGTCCTACCTGTTTGACGTGGCCTTTGACTTCACTGCCACCCAGGTGAGGGTGGGCCTGGGGGCATGCAGGAGCACCTCTGGGCACTTTGCCTCACTCCGGAGGGAGCCCTGGGGGCCCCGGCCTTGACCTTCAGCCTCCCTGCAGCACTGAAGTGCCCGGAGCACACCCAGCCCCCTGCACAGACACACACCATGGTTGGCACCCCCAGCCAACCCTGCAGGGAACACACCATGGTTGGCCCCTTGAAGCCCGTCTGGTGGGGAGGGGGCAGGCAGAGCACAGAGAAAGGGAAGCTGACACCTGGGGACCCCTATCTCGCCTATCTGCAGGATGTTCCCAGGAGCAGATGCGATGTATCCCCGGGCTGGGGGCCAGGAGGCGGCTATTGGGGGAGGCATCTCGGGTGTCCTGAGCTCTGTTTCAAGCTGGCGCTCCCCCCTGGGATGAAAGCAGAGACACCCTTCCCCACTCCCACAGAACATCTCCCTGTTGGGGGCTGGGCATGCCTGTGGGCATCTGTGCTCTGCCTGCCTGTCTCCCAGCCACTGACGGTCCCCTCTTCCTTGCAGGAGATGGTGTATCAGGCCACCACCAAGAGCCTCATTGAAGGCGTCATCTCGGGCTACAATGCCACTGTCTTTGCCTACGGCCCCACCGGTGAGGAGGCAGACCTGGGAGAGGCCTGTGATGCCCCCCTGGGGTCCCTGCCTTGGGAAATAGGCCCCCTCAGAGAGCTAGCCTGACTCCAACTGGGCAGGAGTCAAGGTTGTGGCTGATCCCAACCCCACCGAGGGCCTTCCAGCCCCGAGGTTCCAGTCCTGAGCCCCCTGCCCACCACAACCTCCCTAGCCATCTGGGTGGGCCCGGCTTCTAGGACAGACCCAAGTGTGCCCAGCGAGGTCTCACTCCCGCCCCATCCTGCTCAGGCTGCGGGAAAACCTACACCATGCTGGGCACAGACCACGAGCCGGGCATCTACGTCCGCACCCTCAACGACCTCTTCCGTGCCATTGAGGAGACCAGCAACGACATGGAGTATGAGGTGTCCATGTCCTACCTGGAGGTGAGCCTCCACCCCAGCTGCTGGGGCTTGGACAAGAGGCCTATAGGACGGGGCTGGCCAGCTCCCAGGCCAGGCCACTGGGCAGTTTCCTGGGGAGCTCATCACTGCTGCCCCCCTACAGTCATGCTGTTAACCCCTCTGTACACAAACCTGAGGCTCAGAGAGCTTGGGACACTAGGTCAAAGTCACAGAGGAAGCGAGGGAGCAGAGATTCAACCTCAGGGCCCTGTGGCTTTAAAGCCGGGCCCTGCCTCACCCATCAATGAGCGCAGGACTCCGCCGTCCACCTGGCTATCTGCCACTGTATCCTCACAGCCCCATTCCTTACAGCAGACTGGTCAGCCCTGCCCTGCTTCCTCCGGGCACTCTGCCCACACAGGTACAGGTGAGAGCAGATGCTGCAGGTACAGGCTTGAGCCTGGAGGCCTCAGCTACCAAGCCACAGCCTCTCTGTGCCCACCTGCAGAAGCACGACCACCAGGCAGTGAAGGGACAGCAGTGGTGGGGCATGCAGAGAGGCCAGCAGGCGGAAGAGCCAGTGTGCTAGCCTCCCTCTGGCTCTGACTGCTCAGAGGAGCTGATAATCTCCAAGGTGACAGCCCAGGGTCAGGGTGGGGGGCAGTGAGGCAGGCCCCAACCTGCTCGGTGTTGACTCAGCCAGCAAGACTCACTTTGGAGGGGAGGCAGATGAGTTGCCTGGCGACCAGCAGGGATGGCCTGTGTTAGTTATTGGTTCTTGTTGTTAGGTGCCATTGAGTCGCTTCTGACTCATAGTGACCCTATGTACAACAGAACAAAACACAGCCTGGTCCAGCACCATTCTCACAGTGTTGCTGTGTTTGAGCCCATTGTTGCAGCCACTGTGTCAGTCTATCTCATTGAGGGTCTTCCTCTCTTTTGATGACCATGTGCTTTACCAAGCATGATGTCCTTCTCCAGGGACTAGTCCCTCCTGATAACATGTCCAAAGGACCTGAGATGAAGTCTCACCATCCTCGCTTCTAAGGAGCATCCTGGGTGTACTTCTTCCAAGACAGATTTGTTCATTCTTCTGGCAGTCCGTGCTATATTCAATATTCTTCGCCAACACCATAACTTAAAGGCATCAATTCTTGGGTCTCCCTTATTCATTGTCAAGCTTTCACCAGCTTTATGAGAAGATTGAAGATACCATGGCTTGGGTCAGGAGCACCTTAGTCCTCAAAGTGACGTATTTGCTTTTTAACACTTTAAAGAGGTCTCTTACAGCAGATTTGCCCAATGCAATACATCGTTTCTTGACTGCTGCTTCCACGGGTGTTGATTGTGGATCCAAGTAAAACGAAATCCTTGACAACTTCAATCTTTTCCCCATTTATTATGATGTTGCTGATTGGTCCAATTGTGAGGGTTTTTGTTTTCTTTATGTTATATATGTTATGCTTCTTAGTTCTCTAGTGCTGCTATAACAGAAATGCCACAAGCAGGTGGCTTTAACAGACAGAAATTTATTTTCTCACAGTTTAGGAAGCTAGAAGTCTGAATTCAGAGCGCCGGCTCTAAGGGAAGTCTGTCTATTGGCTCTGCAGGAAGGTCCTTGTCTCTGAAGCTTCTGCTTCCTCGTTCCTTGGAGATCTCCATTTGTCTTGGCATCTGTTTTACCCCATCTCTCCCTGCTTGCTTTTTTAATCCCTTTTGTATCTCAAAAGAGATTGACTCAAGATACCCCCTACACTAATCTTTCCTCATTAACATAACAAAGACATCCCTTTCCCAAATGGGATTATAGCCACAGGCATAGAGGTTAGGATTTACATTTTTGCGGGGACATAATTCAGTCCATTACATATATGTCCTTGCCACATGCAAAACACATTCACCCCATCACATTGTCCCAAAAGTCTTAAATCAACTTCAAGTCCAAAATTTTGTCTTCTGAATCATCTAAATTGAATACGGTTGAGACTAGGCATATTCCATCCTGGGGCAACCTTTCTCTTCATCTGTGAATATGTGAAATCTAGACTACAAGTTAGCTGTTTTCAAAGTACAAAGGTAGAACGAAGCACAAGGTAGACATTTTTATTACAAATGGGAGAAATTGGAGGGAAACCAAGCAAGTCCAAAACCCAGCAGAACAAATTACATTAGTTCCCAGGGCTTGAAAATAATCCTCTGTTCTTTGGGACCATCTAGGTCATGGCCCTGCCCTCCAGACTTAGGGTGTTGGCCATGCCTGCTGGATTCTGGTTGGAGGTCCCTCAGCCCTATGCTTCAGCTTTGTCTTCCAGGCCCACTGGGATGGCAACTTGGCTTCCTAGGCTTTGGGCAGCTTCATTCTCCTAGTCCATCTGAGTGGCAATACCACCCCCTTGGCCCCAGCATGCCCTGTTCATCTCTTCCTTGGGCATGGCCTCCCTGCCCCCTCAGATTTGGGCAGCAGTCCCATCCCCCTGGCACACCTTAATGCCATCCCCACACTCTAGAACCGAGTTGGCAAAGATTCGACTCTTTGAAACCTAGGAAGCTGTGGTCCCCACCCTTTGAGATCCAGGAGGCTGTGGCCCCACCCTTTGAAACTGATCTCCAGGCTGCTCCAGGGATGGTCCTTTTTTTTTTCTTGGGGACAACAGATGTAGCTCATTTGGCCTGTTTCCTGCCTATAGAATTCCAAGAGGCAGATAGTGTTCTTTCGTTTCGTTTTTCTCTGATGGGTTTTCTGTTGTGGTAGTTGGTTAGATCCATCAGTCACAGGCTTAATCTCTTTAACAAAAGATTGTGTAGCCACATCCTTGATGAACATTCTAGGACACATATCCTTAGTTTGTACAACAGAATTTTCCAAATCTTTATGTTCTGTTTTCATTTTGCACAGTTAATTTTTAAGTCCATCTCTTTCCTCTCATATTTTACTGTAAGTGGCAAAGAGAAACCACACAGCCCCTTTAAGATCTTGCTTAGAAATCTTATCAGCCAGGTAGCCAAGTTCACCACTTACAAGTTTTCCCTTTCACCAAACTATTGAACATAATTCAGACAAGTTCTTTGCCACAGCATAAAAAGCATCACCATCACTCTGCCTCCATTGTCCAATCACATGTTCATCAGTCTCTTTTAAAGCCTCACCAGAAGCACATTTAATGTCCACATTTCTAGCAACATTCTGTTGCTGGCACCATATGTATTCTCTAAGACACAGAGACTTTCTCTGTAGCTCTCCTCACTTCCTTCTGAGCCCTCACCAGAATTGCCTTTGACATCCATAATTCTACCAAGTTTCTTCAAGGAAATCTAGGCTTTTACTATTAGGCACCTTAAAACTCTTCCAGCCTCTACCCATTACCCAATTCCAAAACTGCTTCCACGTTTTAGATATGTTAGAGCAGCACCCCACTCTTCCGGTACCAAATTCTGCCTTAGTTGTCTACTGCTGTTACAAAAGAAATACCATAAATAGATGGCTTTAACAAACAGAAATTTATTTTCTCACAGTTTAGGAGGCTAGAAGTCCAAATTCAGAGCACTGGCTTTAGGGGAGGGCTTTCTCGCTCTGTCAGCTCTGGAGGAAGGTCCTTGCCTCTTAAGCTTCTGCTTTCTGGTTTCTTGGAGATCTCCATGTGTCTTGGCATCTATCTTACCCCATCTCTCTCTGCTCACTTGTTTAATCTCTTTTATATCTCAAAAGAGATTGACTCAAGATACACCCTACACTAATCCTGCCTCATTAACATAACAAAGACAACACGTTCTTAAATGGGATTACAGCCACAGGCATAGAGGTTAGGATTTACAACACATATTTTGGGGGGACATAATTCAAACCATAACATGGCCTTTGAAGGGGTCCCCCACCTGGCCAGGGTGTTCCTGCCATTGGTCAGATCCCTGTCCCAGTGCCCAGTCTGTCTGCAAAGTTTCTCCCCTTGGTTTTGATGGCTCCTGCATCCTCATCTCAGGCAGCCTGATGTATCCCTGAAGATGCTGAAGCCCCTGCTCCCCCATGGAAAGGAAGGGGTGGACCCCCTAGTCTGGGTTTCTCAGTGAGGAGCTCAGGAAGTTTGAACTCCTGTCTCCTTCCTGCTGGGTGGGATGGGAGCCTGGCCCTGGCCTGGCCACTTGCCCTGTCTCCCACTAACACTCCCATCCCATCAGATCTACAACGAGATGATCCGGGACCTGCTGAACCCCACCCTGGGGTACCTGGAGCTGAGGGAGGATTCCAAGGGGGTGATCCAGGTGGCCGGAATCACCGAGGTCTCCACCATCAATGCCAAAGAGGTGAGTCCAGTGCAGCCAGGGGCAGGGACAGGGACACTCACCACCTGAGGGGGCACGAGGGGGGTTGAGGACTGAAGCTCAGCTGGGGCTGGGCTGGACAGACCCAGAGAATCCTGAGTGATGGCAAGAGGGGGACTCTCACACTGCTACTGTGCCTGGCAGTGCTGACCCTGGGGGATGGGGTGACCAGACAGTACAGTCTCATTTACACACAGAGAGCTCCAAGGGTCAGGGAGCTCTCCAGACCCCAGCCAGCCTGGGCCCTGCCCCACCTCTCAGATGCAGAACCATCTCCCCAGCCCTAGAGATGCCTTCTCTCTGTGATAGTCCCTGTAGGAACACACCACAGGTCCCCAGGTGTCACCACCCTCCCTCCCCCCGCACTCAGATCATGCAGCTGCTGATGAAGGGGAACCGGCAGAGGACTCAGGAGCCCACAGCGGCCAACCAGACTTCGTCGCGCTCCCACGCTGTGCTCCAGGTGGCCGTGCGCCAGCGCAGCCGCATCAAGGACATCCTGCAGGAGGTACGGCAGGGCCGCCTCTTCATGATTGACCTGGCCGGCTCAGAGCGCGCGTCTCAGGTGAGTCTGGCTCTGAGTTGGGGCTGGAAGTCTCAGGGGGAGGGGAAGGCGGGATGATGGCCTCCCAGGTGAGCCTGGCTCCCAGGTGGGGCTGGGGGAGGACTGTCCTCAAGGGAGGGGTAAGACAGGGATGAGCAGTGCCCCCAGGGTAAGGGACTAAGAAATGTCCTGGGGAGCAAAAGAGGGGAGAAGGATGGGGAGGAGCATCCTGAGGAAGAGCTAAGGAGGTGCTGGTTGTAGGAAGAGGGAGAAGGATAAGAGAATGTGGGGAGCAGGGAAGAAATGAATGGGAGAGGGAGAGACACACAGCCCTTGTTGGGGGCCTTGGCTGGGGCGGGAGCCTGGAGAGGGCCTCGCGGCCACATCAAGGAGAAAAGGTCTCTGCCACCGACTTCTGCAGCATCTTTGTTCCCCACTAAATCCTGCTCACCCGGCTGTGAGGCCTTGCGCGGACAGCACCACCCAGCACGGAGGCTCCCCGCCCTTCTGCGGGCACACTCAAGGCTGCACGGCCTCTGGAAAGACGAGGCTGGGCAACAACCCTGTTGGCACTGGAGACAGCACAGGGAAAGGCCAGTGGCCAGTGACGAGCAGTTTCCATGTTTGAACGTGTGTGGGGTGGGGGTTTGAACAGGCGGGAAACACACCCCTCTCTTCCAGTAAGGCCTAAGGGATCACTGGGGAGCAGGATGGTGGTGGAACTGGGCTGTGGCCTGGGAAGAGAGGGTGTCCCCTCTGGCCATTGGAGCCAGCTGCACAGAGACCTCTCATGGAGGGGGCTGTGGGCAGAACTCCCCCCACCCCCACCTTGACACTGTCCTGCAGGTCCAAGGAGAAGAGCCCAGTGTCCGATGACGTGCACACATTCACATGCTCCCTCACACACTCACAACCCACACTCACTCACACACATGCTCTCATACCCACACGATGCTCTCACACACACATGCTCCCTCACTCACAACCCACACTCACTCATACACACACATGCTCTCATACCCACACGATGCTCTCACACATGCATGCTCCCTCACACACAACCCACGATCACACACACACATGCTCTCACACTCACGCACACTTGCTCTGACACACATATGCACACCCTCACATGCTGACACACAGTCACACATACTCACACACAGCTCACACTCATGCAGTCACACACTCTTGCTTACACATACACACTCCAGCTCACACCTGTGCGCACACCCACACACGTACACGCACTCTCACATGTTCACTGACACACACTCACAACCCACACACACACACACATTCTCTCACACATACACACACTCTTACAGTCACACCCTCACACCCACATACTCTCACACACACACACTCATTCTCTCTCTCTCTCTCTCTCTCACACACACACACACACACACACACACCCCTCACTCCTCCCTCCTGGCCCTGAAGCCTGGAGCGCCCCTCTAGCGCTGTGTGTTTGTGGGTGTGCCTGTGGGTGTGCCTGGCTCTCAGCTGAGCTATTTGGGGGACTGGACAGGTGGACCACAGCCTCCCTCCCCTCCGGTTCCTGGAGCTGCATGTTCAGCTGTGCCTTGGGGCCAGCCCTGGGGGAGACAAAGACCCGGGCACTCTCTGCCCTACTCAGACGTCCTCAGCCATCACTCTGGTTCAGAATCCTTCCAGTTCTCACCCTCATCAAGGAGTGTGGGACAAGGCCCTCTCGCGGCATCTGTATATTTCACAGCCCCGAGGGAGAAGAACGACTTTCTAACCCGGAACCACCCAGGGCATGGAGGGGGTGGTTGGTGTGAAATCCCATTTCCTGCCCCATAAAGCCACAGTGACGTCCACCACTCCCTCAGACACAGAACCGGGGGCAGCGCATGAAGGAGGGTGCCCACATCAACCGCTCCCTGCTGGCTCTGGGCAACTGCATCAACGCACTGAGCGACCAGGGCAGCAACAAGTACATCAACTACCGCGACAGCAAGCTCACCCGGCTCCTGAAGGTACAAGCCGTGGCCAGGACCAACCAGGTGGTGGGTGCCAGGAGAGAGTTGCCAGGTGTAGCAAATAAAAGGAGAGGACACCCTGCTCAATTTGAATATCAGACCAAAATATTTAGTATAAGTATATCCTATGCAATATTTGGGATATACTTATGCTAAAAAATTAATCATTTTTATCTGAAATTCAAATGTAACTGAGCTCCTGAATTTTACCTGGCAGCCCTAAGCAAGGGGTGGGCAGCTGGGAGAGAGGGAGCTGACATTTGCCAGGATTTGGGGTCCAAGGGAACCAAGAGACACCCAGATTTGGAGGCTCAGGCCTCGTGGCCCAGGGAGTCTGCTGTTCGGGGGCCACCTCCTTTGTGCGGCGGTGCCCTTGGCCTTTAACTGTAGCCACATTACTGAGTGTCCAGTCCTGGCTAGGCTCTGCGTGCAGTGCTTCACCCCTACTAGCTTGTTTCATCCTCACACCAACCCTGTGAGTTCAAGGGATTACTCTTTCCACTTGCAGCTGAGGAAACTGAGGCACAAGAGGCTAAGTAACTTCCCTAAGGTCTCATGCTGGTAGGTGCTGGAAGGAGGAGGCAAACAAGCCTGCCTACTCTAACCTAGCTAGTTTACCAATCAGCTGCGATCAGCCTGCCTTCTTTACTGCACCCACAACCCTGGGATGGTAGGAACAATTGCAAAATTATCACCATTTAAAGAGTGAGAAAGCTAAGCATTAGCGAGGTGATGGAACTTGCCGAAGGTCACACAGCTGGTCACTGCTGGAGCCGAGGCTTTCTTCCTCTGTTTGCACCACACTCTTGCCTCCGATAGTGCAGGCTTGTTGCTGAGGACATGACCAAGCTTGGCAGGGGAGAAGGTTGGCCACAGATGTGTACCGTCCGGCACACCGGCAGATCCAGCAGTGCTGTCCGCAGTCAGGAGAGCGGGAGACTGAGAGGCTGGCGGGGTGGGGGAAGACAGGGAAGGGGGCAGTCAGGAGAGGGGGAGACTGGGAGGCTGGGGGGGTATGGGGGAGGACAGGGAAGGGGGCAGTCAGGAGAGGGGGTGACTGGGAGGCTGGCGGGGTGGGGGAGGACAGGGAAGGGGGCAGTCAGGAGAGGGGGAGACTGGGAGGCCGGGGGGTTATGGGGGAAGACAGGGAAGGGGGCAGTCAGAAGAGGGGGAGACTGGGAGGCTGGGGGGGTATGGGGGAGGACAGGGAAGGGGGCAGTCAGGAGAGGGGGAGACTGGGAGGCCTGGGGGAGGGAAGGGGGCAGGACCCCACAGGGGCATGTGGACTGGCTGACTTCTGACTGGTTCCCAGCCAAGAGACCTGTTGCTGTTCCTCTTTCCCTTGTAGAGGGGAGGGAGAGGGAAAGCCGGGAGACCCTGTCCGGGCTGCATCCTAGAAAAAACCCTTAGATGCAAGTTTTGAAGAGGAAACAGGAAATGAGAAAGAGAGGAGGACAGGGGAACTGGGACTTGGGGTTATTGTTATGGCAGCAGCCAGGGCCTCGAGTGTGTGTGAGTGTATGTGTGAGTGTATGTGTGTGTATGTGTGTGTGTGTGCGTGTGTATGTGTGTGTGTGCGTGTGTATGTATGTGAGTATATGTGTATGTGTGTGTGTGAGTGTAGATGCGTGTGAATGTGTAGGTGTGGGTGTGAGTGCATGCGTGTGTGTGTGTTTGAGTGTGTATGTAAAAGTGGGTGTGTCAGTAGGTGTGTGTTCAAGAGTATGTATGTGAGTGTATGAGAGTGTTTTTGAATGTGTGTATGTGGGAGTGTGAGACGTGTGTGTGTGAGTGTATGTGAATGTGTGTGAGTGTATGTGTATGTGTGTGAGTGTGAGAGTGTGTGTCAGTGTGTGTGCGTGTGGTGGTGTGTGCGTGATGCGCACAGGTGGGCATCCTCAGCATCCCGGCGGGAGGAGAGTGAGGGAGTCAGTCCCAGGCAGCTCATAGCCCCCCTCCCACCCAGGACTCCCTGGGCGGGAATAGCCGCACGGTGATGATCGCCCACATCAGCCCAGCGAGCAGCGCCTTTGAGGAATCCCGGAACACCCTGACCTATGCTGGCCGGGCCAAGAACATTAAGACCAGGGTAAGGGCCCCTGTCTGTCCGTCTAGGGTACGCATTCCCAGATCCAGATTTGAGCCCCTGGGCTGATTCCAGGCCCTGCCACCCCACCTGCTCTCTCTGGTTACCAGGCTCCAGTGCACTGGCCTCAATCCCTGGTGCACTGGCCTCAATCCCCAGTCCACGATCACTCCCTGTGCCCCTACCCTGCACCTTTTGACACCTGCTTGCCTGCCAGGAAGCTCACAGCTCCTGAGGGCCCTCTTCTTCCTCTTGTTTGAAGGTCTGTGCCCCCTGCCTCGTCCTCCTCCATTTTCCCTCCTTCAGATGCTCCTTCAGACATTCGGCATCTTCAAGGCACCTAACTATAATGGTCTTAATAAGAGCTGGAGTTTACTGAGCACTTACCTGAGCCCTTTAACGTATTATCTCATTTAACCCTCAGAATAAGGCAGGTGTTGCTGTTCTCCCCATTTTACAGTTTGGAAAAGTGAGACACAAGGAAGTTAAATGACTTCCCCTGCTGATCACTGATGGAGCTGAGGCTAGAACTGGGTCTGCCCGGTGGACATGTCAGACCTTGCTATCTATTGAGAAGTCTATCCTGCCCTGTGTCTGTGTGTGCGAGGGGGTGGGAGTGGGTAAGTGTAGGATAACCTCCAGTCATTACTGCAGCGTGCATTCTCTCAACACCTATAATTTGCCAACCAGGGTTCCGAGGGCTTTAAGTTTTATTGCAACCCTCAAAGAGCTTAGTGGGGGAAAGGAGACATATCCTCAAAATCGTGAGTTGATGGTTCAAGGCAGAATATTGTGAGTGCAGGTAAGCGAAGCCAAAAGTAGGTGCTGAGGTAGTCAGGCAAAGGGGGGTGGGCGTGGGCTGGGGGGACCCGGTTGGGCTCTGCGGAGACGGTCAGCGGGACCCTGAGGGATGGTGTCCTGGTTCTCTAGTGCTGCTGTAACAGAAATACCACAAGTGGGTGGCTTTAAAGAACAGAAATTTATTTTCTCACAGTTTAGGAGGCTAGAAGTCAGTGCGCCGTCTCTAGGGGAAGGCTCTCTCTCTGTCAGCTTCTGTTCCTTGGTGATCTTGTGGCCTGGCATCTATCTTCCCCCATCTCTGATTGCTTGCTCAATCTGTTCTGTTCTATCTCAAAAGAGACTGACTTAAGACACACTCTGTACTAATGCTGCCTCATTAACATAACAAAAACCCATTCTCAAATGGGATTCTAACCACAGGTACAGAGATTAGAAGGAGCCCTGGTGATGCAGTGATTAAGTGCTCAGCTGCAAACCAAAAGGTCGGTGGTTTGAACACACCAGCTGCTCCATGGGAGAAAGATGTGGCAGTCTGCGTCCTTAAAGATTTACAGCCTTGGAAACCCTATGGGGCACATCTATGGTGTCCTGTAGGGTCGCTATGAGTTGGAATCGACACAATGGCAATGGTTTTGGTTTTGGATAAGGGTTCAGATTTACAACACGTATTTTGGGGGGACACAGTTCGGTCCAGATCAGATGGGAAGGACATTGCAGAGAGTACGAGAAGTTAAGGGCAGAGGCTTCAAGGGCAGGAGGGAGATGCTGTCTGCCATGGGGGTGGGAGAGCAGGAAACTTTCCATCCATGGTGGGAGCAGTGAGTCCAAACAAAATCAAAAGAGATAGTGTAGGCCTTCAATGGCAGGGGAAGGACTTAGGGCAGCAGGAAGACACTGAAGGCTGATGAGCAGGGGAGGATCTGGCAAAGGCACGCAGGTGTGATAGGAAGTTGTGGGGTTGGAGGAAAGGAGGACACTAATGTCTTCCCGAAGGAGTCCTGGTGGTGCAACGGTTAAGCGCTCGGCTGCCGACCAAAAGGTTGGCAATTTGAACCCACCCAGCGGCTCCGTGGGAGAAAGGCCTGGTGATCTGCTCCCATAAAGATTACAGCCTAGAAAACCCTGTGGGGCAGTTCTGCTCTATCACATGGGGTCGCTAGGAGTTGGAATAGAATCAACGGCCCCTAGCAACAATGTCATCCCAAAAGACAGGAGAGGCAGGGGAGAAGAAAGAGAATGGAAGACCCTCAGGCAGGGCTCCGTGACTGCGTGGAGGAGGGGTGACTGTACCGCTGACCATGTCTTTCTCCTCTATCCCCCTCCCCTGCTTCCCGCAGGTGAAGCAGAACCTGCTCAACGTCTCCTACCACATCGCCCAATACACCAGCATCATCGCCGACCTGCGGGGCGAGATCCAGAGGCTCAAGAGTAAGATTGACCAGCAGGGGGCGCGGGGCCCAGCTCGGGGCCGGCTGGAGCGGGGCAACATCCGCCACATCCAAGGTGTGTGCAGGTCTGCCCTCAGGCTGTCTCACAGAGCTCTGGGGTCGGGCAGTGCCAGCTTCAAATCCAGGCTCTTCTGGCTGGGTTGCCTTGGGCTAGTCACTCAACCACTCTGAGCCTTCTATTCTTTAATTGTAAAATGGCATCATGGTCTCTGCTTCTGGAGGGTTGTCATGAAGATTGGGTGGGATCACGTGAGTCCGGGACACAGGAGCACTTAGGTGTGTGCGGGGCAGCCGTTCAGGGCATCACATTTGGGGCTGCAGAGCAGGGCTGTGAGGTTGGACCCTGTACCACAGAGGGGGCCCTGTTCCCTCGTAGACTGTGTGTGTGTCTTCTGACGAGTTTCCTACAGGTGGCAGTAGAGTGTCTAAGGGGAGCCTTTTTATAAGTGCTATAAGGGCTGGTGGGAGCCCTGGTAGTGCAGTGGTTAAGGGCTCGGCTGCTAACCAGAAGGTCAGCGGTTCAAACCCACCAGATGCTCCATAGGAGAAAGATATGGCAGTGTGCTTCCATAAAGATTACAGCCTTGGAAACCCTATGGGGCAGCCCTACTCTGTCCTATAGGCTCATTATGAGTTGGAATCGACTTGACAGCAATGGGAAAGGGCTAGTGGAAGTGAGCTGGGAATCACCTCTGAGCTGAAGCATGAAGAGTCAATGATGGCGTTGGGGCATGGGAGAAGGTAGTAATATAGGAGGTCTTTCTGGAGGAGGTGGTTGGAAGTGAGAGCAATAGTTTGGTAAGAAAGGGAGGAGAGGGCTCCAGATGGGCCCAGACTTCTTGCCTGAACCTACCTCCTCCCCTCCCCGCCCCACACCCTCCGGGCAGCTGAGGTCCAGCTGCACAGTGGGCAGGGGGAGCAGGCCGAGTTGGCTCAGCTGCAGGAGCAGCTCATCAGCGCTTTCCAGGAGCAGATGGATGTGCGGAGACGCTTGCTGGAGCTGGAGAACCACGCCATGGAGGTCCAGATTGACACCTCCCGCCATCTGCTCACCATCGCTGGGTGAGCACTCCTGCTCCACGCCACCCCTAGACCTGGGCCTGAGGGGCCAGGCACCATAGCTGTACACTGGGTCCTGCCTCTCCTCCATGCCTAAATCCTGTGTCTCCCTGGGGTGGGGCTGCTGCAGCTGGGAGCACGAAAAGTCTCGTCGGGCCCTCAAGTGGCGGGAGGAACAGCGGAAGGAGTCGTTTACCAAGGACGACAGCGAGAAGGACTCAGACACAGGTGATGACCAGCCAGACAACCTTGAACCACCCGACGTGACCTCAGCTCGGGAGAACATCGCCGCCCTGGTGGGTGAGCAGAAGAAGCTGCGCAAGGAGAAGGTGCCAGGCTTTGGCGGGCAGGGATAGAGGGCTTGAGAAGCCAGGCAGTGGGAGCTGAGGGGAGGGGCAGGGAGACCTGGGAGCTTGGGGTACAGATTAGGTGTGACCTTGCCGAGATCCTTAACCTCCTTGAGCCTCGTGTTCCTCGTCTGTAAAATGAGATAATCATGATGCCGTCCTAGTGAGCTTATGCCTGACACATACCAAGGACTCAGAAAATGGTAGCCAATATTATAATCAGGGCTTTCTGGATAAGAGGTTTTTGCCTTCTGCTCCAGGGTATAACCAAACCAGGGGGGCTTCAGGGTATCCCCATCAGTTGCTGTCGAGTCAATTCCAGTTCATGGCGACCCCATGTGTGTCAGAGTACAACTGTGCTCCATAGGGTTTTCAGTGGCTGATTTTTTGGAAGTAGATTGCCAGGCCTTTCTTCGAAGGTGCCGCTGGGTGGACCTAGCAGTTAGCCTGTGATCTCAGTAAACTGTTTGCACTGCCCTGAGGATATCAGACCGGCTGGAGTTGGGCAGATATCCACCAAGGCTGGTTCCAGGGCCAGGGCAGCAAGAAGGTGGGCCCAGAGGGACCAATAGGAGTAGCTCCTGGTTGCAACCTCAAGAGTTGATCCGGGGACAGAGTTCCAGCCAGAAGCCCAGAGTCCAGGGACTGAAGCGGCGTGGACAGGCCCAGCGAGAGGTGGGGAGAGGTGGGCCCCTAGCCCTGCCTGGCTGACCCTGCATCGCCCCCAGCTGGAGCTGGAGCAGCGCTGTCGCGAGCTGCGCACGCGGGGCCGGCGCCTGGAGGAGACGCTCCCGCGGCGCATTGGCTCGGAGGAGCAGCGCGAGGTGCTCAGCCTTCTGTGCCGCGTGCATGAGCTCGAGGTGGAAAACACAGAGATGCAGTCGCATGCTCTGCTCCGCGACGGCGCGCTCCGCCACCGCCGGGAGGCCGTGCGCCGCCTGGAGCAGCATCGCAGCCTCTGCGACGAGATCATCCAGGGCCAGCGGCAGATCATCGACGGTAGGGCCCGCGCCCCGTGCACCCGGCCCCCCAACGGCCCCATCGCCCGGGAGGGTCCGAGCGCAGGCGCTGAGCCCTGCCCCTCCCCCCGCAGACTACAACCTGGCCGTCCCCCAGCACCTGGAGGAGCTCTACGAAGTGTACCTGCGGGAACTGGAGGACGGCGGCTTAGAGCGGGCCACCATCATGGACCGTGTGGCCTCCAGGGCGCTGCAGGTGGGTGCCTGAGCTCGGGCACGCAGGAATGTGCTGAGGGCACTCGCTAAGGGAGGGGCTGATGCCCAAGGCAATGCCTGCAGGGCATGGGAACAGGCTGGCTGGCGCCCCTGGGCGTTGACTCCCTTCCCCTCTACCACACCCCGTAATTTGCCACATCTGAGTGAGGTCCCCATCCGTGGGCATTCTCTGGCCCTTACCTCTACCCCGGGGTCTAGAGGTTAATGTTGGCCATCTGAGATATCAGAACGGCCCCAGATGCCCCCCCTACCCCCACCCCAGGAGGCAGGTGCTTGCCACCAGGTAGTGTCACTGGGGATGCTCAGCAGAGCAGACCATAGCTTACCCTTCAGATCCCAGAATGAAAGCTCACTGCCCCCTTGGGGCTCCCGCCCATGTTACAGCCCTGGTCAACCTGCGCTGTTACCCGGTCCAGGACCAAGTCTTCTGCCGCCTTCCCCACAGGACAGCTCCTTGCCCAAAATTGCCCCAGGAGGAGCCATGCTGACCCCGGATTCTGACCTGGAGAGCGTGAAGACACTGAGCTCTGAGGCCCAGTGCCTGCAGAACAGCATCCTCCCTCCGCTCAGCACGGAGAGGTGAGACCGGGGGCTGCTTCCTGCCAGTCCTGCCTGAGCCACATGCTGTGCCGTCTGGGTGCCAGCCCAGATCAGGGCTAATGGGGGGACATGGAGCAGGAAAGGAAGGGAGGAGGTGGCACAGGTCAGGAGCCAGGACTCCTGGGCTGTTTGTCCCTTCTGAGAACAGCTTCTCTCCTGGGGTGGGGCTGGGTCCTCAGTGGGACCAGCCTGGCCAACCACCGCCCCATCCCTCCTCTGCCAACCCCAGTGAAGCGAACCACGTGTTCAAGGCCAGTCCCCGGGCCTGGCAGGTGAGGGGCTTCTCTGTGCCTACCCCGCCCCCCATCCAGATCGGCAGCCTGGTGACCCAGGAGGTGAGCTCTGAGTACCCGCTGGCCTCCCGGGCTCTGCTGCTAGGGGTGGGGGGCATAGGGGTGGGCACCCATTGGTCATGACAGAACCTTTCCAAAATGGCCACCACTCCAGAGCCTCCCCTGTCCCTGCTGAGGGAGCACAGGGTCCCTGCTGTGCTCAGGCCTCCCTCCTCCCAACCACTTCACCCCGCAGGCCCCTGCTCAGGACAGCCTGGTCAGCCTGAGTGGCCAGATCAACTCTTCCCCAGACAGCAGCGAGAATCTGTTGGAGGTGCCCTTGTCCCACAAAGGTGAGCCCCCGGCTGCCCCGTGAGCCCCGGCCTAGCAGTGCCCAGGCACCCAGCCCAAAGCCCTTTCTTGCGGTCCACACTGCTGAGTGCTCACAGGCACTCTACAGAGAGCCCCCAGTGTCGAGAGAGGTTTATCCACCTACTCAGGGACACACAGCCACAGACAGACATTAGAATGGCAAATACACAGCTCTTAGGATTGTGCCCGCCCCTCACTCAGCTATAATTGCAATAGCAAATCTAGATGGAGCCCTGGCCCTGGGCTAAGCCCACTATCTCAATCCTCACAATAACCCTGTGGTGTTAGGTTTACCACTCCCAGTTTACAGAAAGTTACTTATGCTGCAAACAAGGGGGAGAGCTGGAGCTAAAGCCCAGGCAGTCTACCTCCTACCCATTTCCGCCAGACAGAAGGAGGGGGGCTGGAGGTGCAGGAGGGGCGCGGACTATGTGGCCTCTGTCCCGCTGCAGAGCGGAAGGAGATCCTCACCGGCACCAAGTGCATTTCTGTGAAGGCGGCGCGGCGACGCTCGAGGGCCCTGGGCGCAGAGGGGCGCCACCTGCCGGCGCCCGCGGCCGAGCGGAGCAGCCTGTCCCTGCACTCGTTGAGCGAGGCGGACGATGAGCGGCCATCCGGCCCGCTGGCCTGCAAGCGGCCCCCAAGTCCCACGCTGCAGCATGCGGCCAGCGAGGACAACCTGTCCAGCAGCACGGGCGAGGCCCCAGCGCGGGTGTCGGGGCCGCGCGGCGACGGCCCTGGGCCCTGGCTGCGCGGCCAGAAGAAAAGCCTCGGCAAGAAACGAGAGGAGTCGCTGGAGGCCAAGAGAAGAAAGCGGAGGACCCGATCCTTTGAGGTCACCGGGCAAGGGGTGAGGCAAGGGGCAGGTGGCAGGCGTCTTCTCGGGGCCCTTCTTTGTGGGGTGGGCCCTGCACCTAGCTCCCCCAGTATCCTCTCCCACACCCAGGGGCACCACCTTCAGAACCTCTGTCCCCCAGACTGGGACAGACCCCTGTAGCAGACCCCTGTGTGACTCTGGCCTCACCTCACTGTTTTCCAACCACTGCAGCTCTCCTGCCCCAAGAACCAGCTCCCAGGGCCCTGTCCCATGGAGAACGCCTCCGACCACAGGGTGCCAGACTGTGGGCACCCAGCCCCTGGTGTCCAGCACCCTGGAAAGGTCGCGCTGCCTTTGGCCAAAGTCAAACTCCCTCCAAGCCAGCACTCGGGTCAGTACTGGCCCGGGAGGGCCTGGGGTGGGGCCTTGGCCAGCCCAGGGAGGAGGAGGCACAGTGAGTTCTGTGCCCACATGGCTGCCCCTGGCCGGAAACGCGGCTCTCCGAGTATGTTCATGGCACTGGCCCATGAGTCCTAGTTCTTGGGATTGTGCCTCTAGGGAATTCAAGGCCACTGGGGGATAGGAGAGGGGATGGGGAGGCATTTCTAAACCAGTCTTTCTGCTGTTGCAGGCCCTGGGGACCCCTCACCCCTTGCTGTTCCCCCCAACCCAGTTGGTGTTTCCCGACGGGCTACTCGAGGGCCACGCCTGCCCCACAGCACCAGCACCCATGGCAAAGATGGACATTTGTGGCGTAACTGAGGGGCCCTGACTGGAACTGACCCTCCTGCCCCCCAGTCTGAATGGGGTGTAGCAGGGAAATAGGAGATGGAGGCAGGACAGATGGGGGTGACTGGGAAGCTGGAGCCCAGGATCTCAGAAGGCCTGAGCTCCTGAGACCCACGAATTGTGGGGCTCCCGCCTGATCCTTCCATGCTTTCAGTGCCACTGGGGAAGGGAGGTGATCTCAGAAGGCATGGCCGGGACAATGGGGTCCCTGGCCCCCCAGCCCTGGACAGAACCCTGTTGCAAAACCCTGCACCAACCTGTGGCCAGACTCAGCCTTGAAAATGGGGGGAGGGGAGCTGTTAGTGAGACGGGGCTCCCTCCCGGGCCCCCACTGGGGCAAGGGATGGTTGGGGAGGGGGCTGACGGGTTTCACGTACTATGGTTGGGTGTGGGGAGGTGTGGTTTTGTTATGTGGCAGTGGCTTTACCCTCTTTCCTTTTTAACAATGAAGCCCCATTTGGGAACTAGACCTTGTCTGGAATGTGGGGTAGCCGTGACTGATTAACATCCAACCCAGTTCCCCTCCCCCTGAACACCCCACTCTCCCTAGGGCTGGCTTCTTAGCACCAACCTACAAAGACCTGGGTAAAGGGTTTTCTCCAGACCCAGAGGCCCTCCCCAGGAAGGGTGGGGCTTGAAAAGTCCATTAATGTTCCCACTCCACCCCCAGACCCCCTCCCAGGGCAGGTCAGGACTTGGGGGGCCCAGAGGGCAGAAAGCCTCATAACCCAGATGGAGCGGTTACCCCCGAAAGTCCGGGCTCAGAAATTACTCAAATGAGCCCCTCAGCTTCAAGGTGAGACAGTCCTGTAAGTGGTGCCCGAGTGGCCCAGGCTCCCCAGGTGGGCACTATGACCATGGGGATGCCCTTACCTGCCCTGTTCCGTGTCTGGGTGGGGGGCTCCCATCTGCCCTCATGGGAAAGCTCAGTGGAGGCTGGGTGAATCCCCAGACCTGAGGGACCCTGCCTGGGCTGTTTTTACCCGGGGTGGTCTGTACAATCATTCCCCACCTCTAACAATTAATTTATTCAAGACCAAGAGCATCACAGTCAAATTTATGAAAGCAACCCGAAACCAAGCATCTGGTCTACCACCCCACACCTCCCCCGTCCCATTCCCAAAGCCAGGCCTATAGCCACCTCCATTCGCAGCCCCCGGCCCAGCCCCTCCCGGCCATCTACGCGAGGCCTTCATTTCCCAATCCCAAGCGTCCGGGACCCCCGCCCCCGCCCGCGTGGCTACTTGGGGGTCCGGATGAGGGTGTGGTAGACCGGCTTGACGATGAGGTGCAGGTGCAGGGCGTTCTCCACCAAGTACTCGGAGTTGCGCCGCTGCAGGTCGGCGTGCGCCAGGAAGTCACCGGCCTCCTCGCTACTCTGGTGGAAGCTGTAGGCATGGCGGACCAGCAGGCGACCCTGCTGTCGCGCGCCCACCAACACCGTCTTCTGGAAGCTCACACCTGCCGCGTCGCCGCCGCTGCTGGCCGGCGTCACCACAAGCCGCGGCCGTCCGTCCTCGGGGCGCGCGGCGGGCAGCGCGGTGCCCGCGGCGTCCGCGTAGACGGGCCGCAGGCTGACGGGCAGCCAGCGCGGCGAGAAAAGCACGTTCCAGGTGACGCGGCGGCCTGCGTCGTGGCCGCTGGGGCCCAGCTGCGTCTGGAAGCTGGTGCTGCGGTCGTCGCGGGCGGGGTTATTGATGACCCACGAGGCGCCCCAAGCCGGCGCGAGGTAGTTGCGGGGCAGGAAGGCGCTTCCGTTGACGTCGAAGAACTTGGCGTAGTGCAGCGGCGACGCGGCGTGGAATTGGTATGCCTGCAGCAGGAGGTCGGCCACCGCGGCGCCGTGGCGCGCCAACGCGGCCGAGCGCGCCTGCAGCTGGAACAGCTGCGCCGGCGGGATCATCGGGTAGCGGATGGCGCGCAGCGCGCGCTCGGCCACGGCGGGAGGCGGCCGCGCGCGGCCCAGCCAGGCCTCCAGCGCGTGGAACAGCTCCAACTCGTCCTGCAGCACCAGGTCCGAGCGCTGCAGCAGCTGTGCCAGCAGCTCGGAGCTCACGACGCCCCACTCGGCGCTGCCCGCCACGGCCGACAGGTTCCAGGCCAGGAACTGCAGGCAGCTGTCGCGCAGTGCCTCGTCGCGGGTGCTCACGGCGTAGTGGTACCAGCCCACGGCCGGGCCCGCGCCGCCAGCCAGGTGCGCGCGCATGTAGTCGGCCACGCCCCGCTGCAGAGAGGCGACGCCGTACTTGGTGGCCAGCTTGTGCAAAGGGATGGCCTGGGCCAGCAGCACCGTCAGCTCGCCGCAGTACAGGTACCTGCCGAGAGGCGAGAGATGGACCGGGGTCAAGGCGGGCCCTTCCAGCCACCTACGAGCGCCACTTTCTCGAGTCGAGTCCAGAGGGGACCCCACCTTGGGAGAGCTCGTGGTCAGAGGCGCATACACAGCAGGGTGGGCTGGAGGCTTTCTATCTTTTCTTCTCAACGGCTCTCCCACCGCCGTCCCTTCTGTGTCTCGTGTTGACATACAAGTAGCATGTATTCAATGAACATCTACTAGGTGCCCTGGCGATGCAAAAGGCTGACTGAAAGGTGGGTGGTTCAAACCCACCCAGGCGCTCTTTGGGAGGAAGGCCTGGAGATCTGCTTCTATAAAGATTACAGCCTGGAAAACCCTACGGGGCAGCTGTACTCTGTCACGTGGAGTCACTATGAGTTGGAATCGACTCAGTGGCACCTAACAACAGCACCTAGGTGTTGGGAACTAGCCTAGAACAAGGCAGAAGTGGCTTCTGCCCCCGTGGGATTTTTACAGTCAGGGGACAACAGGATCTGGGTTGAGACCACCGAGGGACCTTGGCTTCTGTGAGCCTGTGGGTGGAGGAGACAGGGGCTGGGGAAGGGATGAAGCCCCGCCCCCGCTCCCACCCAGCCTGACCCTTGGACCTACTCACTAGGAAACTGGGCAAGTCATTTAATGTCTCTGACCCTCAGTCTCATCATCTATGATACGGACAGCATCTAGCCCTCATGGTCATTAGGAGGTTGGAAGGAACAGGGTACTTGCTACAAAGTAGGTGGTCAGCACAGGTTAACTGTCAGTCTCCCGGCCCTTTTTCTTCTCTCTGCCCCCATCTTTGTCACTGCGTCTTTAACGCCTTTTCGCTGTCTGTTGGCACTCTTGCCGGCTGTCACTCATCTGTCTCTGTCTATTTCTGTTTCTTTGCCCACCCTCCCTGCCAGTCCCCACTGGCACACTGTGGGGGTGTGGCAGCACCTGCCAGATACCCCACCATCCATTTCTTCCCTTCCCCCTGCCTCCCAGCAGGGCACGTTGCCTCTGGGAATAAAAGACTACCGGTGTGGCCTCCTTTAAAGTGGGTGTGGCCATGGGACTAATGTCTAGTCAATGAGATGTAACGGGAGGCCATATGGGATTAGTGGGAAGACTGCTTAAATGCACCTGTACTTTGGACACGTTATCAGGAGGGAGCAGTCCCTGGAGAAGGACATCGTGCTTGGTAAAGTACAGCGTCGTAGACAAAGAGGAAGACCCTCAATGAGATGGGTTGATGCAATGGCTTCAACAATGGGCTCAAGCATAACAAAGATTGTGAGGCTGGTGCAGGACTGGGCATTGTTTCGTTCTTCTGTACATGGGGTCGCTATGAGTTGGAACTGACTCGATGGCACCTAACAATAACAGCAACAACTTGGGGCAATTCTCCTTCATGGGGTCGCTATAAGTTGGAATCAACTCAACAGCAATGAGTTTGGGTTTAGGGGTGCGGAGGAGACCTTTTTTGGCCCTTCAGTTTTATCCCCCTTCCTGTTGCCTGGGACTTGGAAATGATGGCTGGAATTCCACAGCCATTTTGTTTAAGCCACTGTCATTAGAGGATTCTCTAAATGGCAGCCAAACCCAATTCTCATTAAAGCAGGTTTGCTCACTTAGACTACAGTGTGAATGGTGCCCCTGTTCAGCAAAGTGGCAGTGAGCAGAGGAAGTAGGGGAGGGCTAGCTAATTTTTTCAGCTCCATAGCACAGTGCTTCCAAACCTGGCCAGGCACCTAGACCACATGGAGGCTTTAAAATAAAAAAATGATAGCTGGGCCCAACCCTAGACGTGCAGCCTGCCATCCATGATGGGGTCCAAAAATCTACAATTTTTCAAAGCCCTCCTGGCCAAGTTTGGAAACAGCTCTGATGGGGGTTCTCAGGGCAGGGAACTGATAACATCAACCCCACATACAGAGCGCCCAGGCCAAGGCGGAGGCATTGCACTGTCCTGCACAGAGGGAAGTGGAGAAGGGATGGAAGCAATTGGCTGCATCAGCACATCTTGACCTTTGAGGGGCCTAAGCTTCTGTGACCCTGTGGGTGGAGGAGCCAGGGGCTTGGGAAGGGGTGAAGGGCCCCCCAAAACCTTCCCTGTCGCACCTGATGAACTTGTCAAAGACAGCGGCACACTCCCTGGGTTCCTGCAGTGCCACCTCGCTCTGGTTCTGCAGCAGCCCCCGAAAGAGCTCGCTGTGCAGGCCCAGCAGCAGGCGGTGGGCATAGAAGACGCGGACCTCGTCGGTGCCCGAGGCCTGCACCCTCAGGACCACATCGCTGGCGTTGCCCTGCCGCAGCAGCTCCTGCAAGCGCTGGAGCAGCATCTGGGAGTGGTTGATAGACGTACCCGCTGCCTCCCCACCGACATCAGCTCGCTGGGCTGTAGCAGGAAGGAACACATGGCCTGAGAAGGCCCCCAGGCTGAGGGTCAAGTCTGGGGACAGAGGGACCGGCTGGAGACCTGCACACACGAGGGCAGCAGAGGGGTGGCAGGCCTAGGAGGCTGCGTGCACATCTGTTTGTGCCCACTGGATGCATGAATGCACCTGTGTGCACACAGGCACCTCCCGGGTTGGGAAGGTCGTGCCCATCCTGAGAGGTTGCTTTCGGAAGGGGCGTGGGTTCTGGGCAGGGAGAGGTCATGAGCCAGGAATGGCACGACATGCCCAGAGCTGTCTCCGTGATGTCAGACCCCCAAGCAAGGGTTAAAGGAACTCTTGGACCCCACCTGTCTCACCTCCTGAAGAATTGCCCACTTGACTCCTCGCAGGAGTTGTCAGCACAAGTGGTGTGTTCGTTAACAAACATTTACCGAGCACCTATGGTGTGCCAGACACTCTGCTGCCAGCTTGGGATGCAGCAATGAACAAGCCTTACATTCATTCATAAAGGCACATAGCGGTGTAACAGACGTAGTACGCAAGGCGCGCTCTGGTGTTAGACTGTGACGTGTGAGACAGTGATAGTAGCAGGATGGGGCTGGCTGAGGAAGTGACCAGAGGCATCAGCCAGGGAAGAGCATCTGCGGGGAAGCTGCAGTGCAAAGGCCCTTGAAGGGGATGGGCTGGGGGCTGAGGGGGCAGGGAGGCTGGGGCGGGGAGTGGAAGTGGAAGGGAAGCTGTTTTCCACAGCTGGCCAGCCTGTCCTGCTCTCTTTGGGCCAGATCTCTAAGATAGGAGCCCACCTCCAGTGGGTAGCCTGGGGACGGGGGACCCAGAGAAAGTGCAGGGGACCAGCTGGGGCCAAATGGGATACTCCCAGGAGCCGGGTGTTGAGGGAACCAGGTGTTGAGGCTGGCATCCCTCTCCAGCCTGTCAGGGACTCCATGATAGTCAGATGGGGATGTGGGCTCAGCCACAGAGCTTCAGGCTCTGAGAAGACCTCCTAGCAGCTTCCCCAAGTGTGTCTGACAAGGAGGATGTCTGACAACAGCCAAGGGCAGCCCAGCTCACTCACAGACTTGCCCATGCACACGCACTCACACCTGAGCACACACTCATGCACTCTCACACACTCACTTGTTCACCCATGTTCACACTCCCACACACACATGCACTCTCACACACTCCCCCATGCACACACACTCACACTCGAGCACACACTCATGCACTCACTCACACGCTCATACACAACTTACGCACACACTCATACACACGACTCGTGTACAGTCACACACACAACTCTTGTACACACTCATACACACAGCTCACTAGTGTACACACTCATACACACAACTCATGCACATACACACACGCACACTTGCACACTCACACTTGCCTGTGGACTCCTGCGGAGAGGGCTCATGCAATAGCAGAGCATCTGTGTGTGTAAGAGAGAGTGAGGGGCAGAGCAAGAAAGGGAGGGCGGGAGAGAAGCAGCAGTTAATCTCCAGCCCCGCCTCCCCAAGCTGTCACCTAGAAGGACCTGAATGCTGATGGTGTCCCCATTCCTCTCTGCCTGGGCCCAGGACAATGGAAGCGTCTGGTCCCAGCGCCTGCCTGCCTGCCCAGCCCTCTGCCCCCTCCCAGCCGCCCTCCTCCCCTGGGAGCTGTTGAGACCACTCCACTGTTTGCTCTCCCAGGCCCGCTGGACACCACCCGCTCTTGGAGGGAAGGTCCTGCCCTTCCTCCCTGCCCCTACCGCACCCCCATCCACAGCCCACTCACCTGCACGAGTTGCCAGGCCCACCAAGGCCAGGACGGCCCAGAAGCTGCCCCATGACCCAGGCGTGGCGTATCCTACTCTGAGCATGATTGTGCTCATGCCCCCAAGTTCGCTGCAGGGACACGGAGCCCAGACCACTCCCGCTCACCTCCCTCCTCCTTATATAGCACCCAGCACAAGGCGGACAGCACCCCTTTCTTGGACGGCCTGCCTCCCCCACCCGGCCTCTGCATGGATTGGTGGAAACTGGCCCCAGTTGTTGCCCAGGCAACCGCTTAAGCCCAAGAGTGGCAGCCTCAGGGGCTATTGTGCTGGCTGTGGGCCCCGAGGGGGACAGATCCGGCACCCCTCCCCCAGTCTCCTCACCTCCCACAGGGCCAGCAGGCCCTCTCCTGGCAAGTTTTAGGCCCTCGGAAGGACAAGCAAGGGACTCCAGGGCCACTGGCAGTGCTGCCTCGAGGGTCCCCAACGCCCTCCCCCAGCGCCCTGGGTGCAGCCTCTGCCCCAGCATGGAGCAGGCTTGGCAGCGTCTTGGCTGGAGCATCGTGGTGAGCTGGCTGCAAAGGGCGAGCCTGGAAGGGGAGAAGGAAGAGGTTGCTCAGGCTCCTGCTCCCCCATCCCCATTTTGGGGTGGGCTAGCTCTCTGGAGTGAGTCCCTGGATGATGCAAACGGTTAGCGCCAGTCTGCTGCTAACCAAAAATTGGAGGTTGCAGTCCAAGGAGAGGAAAGGCCTGTGATCTACTTTAGAGAAATCAGCCATGGAAAACCCTACGGAGCACAGCTGTACTCTGACGCACGTGGGGTCGCCATGAACTGGAGCTGACTCCTCGGCAGCTGGTATAACTGGTGGCTCTCGGGAGACGCGTCTCAGGCTGGGGCTTGGGGGGTAATGGGTATCATTTTCACATTCTTTGTTGACAAATGTTCCTGGCATGCACTGGGGAGCGGGGTGATGGGCCTTTAGGGAGGCCCTATGGGGACTACGGCCACTACGCCACGCAGGGTCAAGGTGAGCCACCGATGGCAGGGCTGACCCGTGCATCACTGCATGGGGAGGACGGCTGCCTGGAGCAGGGTTGGCCCCTCCCAGGAGGCTGGCCCTCTGCAGACAGCCCCTCTCCCTCCAGCCTGGGGCCCGGCTCTGCCCCCTCACCTCTCCCTTTAATTCATCTTCCCCAAATGGCCTCAGGTTTCTGGGTTCTTTGGAAGGCTGCTTTTACCAACTTCTGTCCAGCTTCCAACTGTAACTGCCCCTTCCCAGAGTTCCAGGGAGACAAACTGCACACCTAGCACCGTATTTTGTCTGTAGGGGAAATGGAAGCAGAGAGCAAGGTTCCCGTCTCAGGGAGCATGCTTCTAAAGCAAAGGGGCTCAGTGGTAGAATTCTCACCTGCCACGTGGAGACCCAGGTTCCATTCCCGGCCAATGGCCCTCACGTGCAGCCACCACTTGTCTGTCAGCGGAGGCTTGTGTGTTGCTATGATGCCAAATAGGAGCTTCCAGACTAACATGGACTTGGAAGAAAGGCCTGGCGATCTACTTCTGAAAATCAGCCAGTGAAAACCCTATGGATTCACAACAGTCCCAGCCACAACCGATGGTGGGGATGGCGCAGGACCAGGCAGCATTTTGTCCCATTGTGCATGGGGTCACTTGAGTTGGGGGCCGACTGGTCAGGAGCTAATACCGCCAGTGCATGGCGGTGATAAAACACTGACTTGAATTCTCCAAAACTAAGGCAGCAGGGAGGAGGTTGAGGTCTACAGCCTAACAGGAACTGGGGAGCATCAGGGTGGAGTGCTGTCGAGGCCTCCCCTCAAAGGGACCAAGGGGGCTGGCTCTAGCTCCTCATGGGAGGGACTCCTTTTAGGCTGATGAGCTCAAGTGGGTGTTCCCGAGAGCTCTGGCTCTGAGTTCATACCCAGGCGAGGCCCTTGATTGGAGGTGGGTTGGGGGGTCTTCTCTCCCTTGCTATCTGGATTCCCGGGACCAGTTCAATGCATTGATTCCTGCCCCAGGCTGGCACAGCGAGACCGCCAGCTACTCCTACTTTCTGGAGCCACAGAGAGAGCAGGAATTGTGTGTGGCACCCGCTTCCTCTGGGTTGGCAGAGAGAGAGCTGTTTGATCCAGCGGAAGCCCCTTCTGGCTGCTCTGACTTTCACGCCTGGCTCCCCTCGTCTGGGCCCGCCATCTCTTGCCCGCTGGCTGTCCGCCTGCCTTCCCCGAGGGCTGTACAGCCTCCCCAGCCCGGCCCAGTGAGTCAGAGCCTTCACACAGTGGGGCACCCAGGCCTCTGAGGACAGCTGGCTTTCATGCGTGAGGCTTTCCAATAGGTATGTTGTGGATGATAAAATAACGGTTTTGGGGAGACCACTTATTAACTCCAGCCTCCTCCAGGGTTACGTCAGTAGTTCTTGAAATACAGCCCACCTGCGTCGAAATCCCCCAAGCTCCATCTAGGAGCCAGAATTCCCCAGGGGCACCGCCTGGGCATCTGTATTTTTAAGCACGTGATGATTGTTATGTACACCCCAAGCTAAGCTCTACGAACTTGAATGATGGCATTTCAGACAAGAAGGAAGCTGGTGGCGGTGGGGGCAGGGTCCCAGCTAACCAGAAGTTCCCAGAGGGGTCACCTCCAACCTCCCATCTCTGAGAGCCCCCACCTCCTGATATGTCTGTCCTCCCTTGTCCCTGAGCCTCTTCTAATGATCTAGAAACTGGCTTTCCAGAGGTAGGTGTTCTCTGTTCTCATTTTCTTGGTCCAAGTATTACTGGCGTGTGTGTGTGTGCACAAGTGTGTGTGCGTGTGTACGTGCATGCATGTGTGTCCGTGTGCATGCCTGTGTGTGCGCGTGTGCACAGCTATGTGCATGTGTGTGTACGCGTGTGTGTGTCCTGGGGCCGAAGAAAGGAAGGAGGGTATTCCTGCATAATCTCTGAGATGAAAAGACCGTGCAACAGGACGTTTTATCTTGCCCTCTGGCTCTGAATGGGGCTCTGCACCTCCCTTGAGAGCAAGTCTGACAAGTTCACCAGCAAGAACAATTCCCAGTGAGGAGCGAGACCTCCTGCCTGAGCACGGGAGTGTTTACAATTGAGCAACTTGCCTGAGGTCTCAGCCAGCGATTGGTGGAACCAGATTCAAATGCCGCTTTTCTGCTCAAGTTTTCTTTCCACAACCCCATGCAGTCTTTTCCGAGAAGCTATTTCAGTGGCAGTAAAAGATCGCATCAGGGAAGGAATCTCTAACGTTGTAAAGCAACTGAAGTCTCCCCCAAGCTTGGGGCAGGGTGAGGAGTTTCTGAATCTGCAGTGTGGGTGGTCAGACGCTGGACAGCGGTACCACAGAGGGGTGGGCGGCCTGGCCCTGCCCCAGCAGTCTCCCCGACACTGTGACATCTCCCTGCCTGAGCTGGGGCTCCCTCTGTGACTCAGACACTTAGACTGTGGAGCAGGGAATCATGAGTTCAGGTTCCAGGCCTGTGTACTCCGGGGACACCCTAAAGATAAGCAAGAAGGAATCTCTCCCTAAAGTAGCTTACACGATGCTGGAAGCTTCCTTTAAGCCAGGTGGCTTCTGTCACAGGGGCTTGTCCATGTTCCTGCCTCAGGCTCTTGGTGGAGCTGTTCCCCGTCTGGAATTCTCTTCCCCATCCCAGTCCTTTCCCTTTGATCAGTATCTCTCTCATCCTCGAAGCCTGAGTTACAGTGCCCCTCCCTTCCCAAGCTCTTATTCTTCCTGAGAAGGCTGCGTCAGGGAGTGAAAGATGAACAGCTCTGAGGAAGGGGGTGCAGAAGAGAAACCTAAGTTCAAATTCTAATGGCCACATCCTAGCTCTGTGACCTTAGCCCAGTTGCTTAACTTCTCTGAACCCCTACGCCCTGTTGTGTAAAATGGAGGTAACCAGAGTCAGTGTGTGGGGCTGCAGCAAACATTGAAAGTGTAGGGACGGGTTAGGTGAATGTTAGCAGCACCCTCCTTGCCCCTTACACTCGGTGGCCTTTTTAACACTACAGAGGCAGCTCCTCAAAGGTGAGGCTATGCCTTAGTCTCACTCCTAGCCTTATGGTAGGTCACTGGGCAGTGCAAACGGTATGCACTTGATACAGTGCTTAAGAGCTATGGTGAGCTACGGCTGCTAACCGAAAGGTCGGCAGTTCGAATCCAGCAGCCACTCCTTGGAAACCCTGTAGGGCAGTTCTACTCTATCCTATAGGGTCGCTATGAGTCGGAATTGACTTGACGGCAACAGGTTTGTTTTTTTTGGTTTGTACTAACCTAAAGGTTGGCAGTTTGAACCTACCCAGCAGTGCCACAGAAGAAAGGCCTGGTGACCTGCTTCCATGAATATTACAGCCAAGAAAACCCTATGGGACATTTCTACTTTGTAACACATGGGATCACCACGAGTTGGGATTTACTCCAAGGCAACAGCAAAAAAGGCCTCATGGTGCAGGGAGGAGACAGTGTGGGGAGTTGTCTATGATGCTTGTGCTTTGGGGGGCTGGGGTTCTGGACTCTCTGGGGACCCTGCCGTGATCAAGGAGTGCCTGCTTCTTGTCCCACTGTCCCATCCAGGGGGACTGGCCAAAGCCAGGGGACTCCTGGAGGCCAGCAGTGTCAGGACATGGCCACCAGGAGGCAGCAAGGCCTCATCTGTGAGTGCCTCTCAGGTGGGGCGGAAGTGCCAATAGGAATAGAGGGATTGAGATGTTTCAGCCTGATGTGGCTCTAATTTAGGTAGCCGGGAGGGCCTCCCTGTTACAATCCTGCAGGGCAGCCCGTGGTAGTGATTCCAGGTCTTAGCTCTGCTCCTACATCAACCCACGGCTGTCCGGGGGTCACTGTGGATGCACTGCTAACTCTATCCTGGGGAGGGGAGCGGGATGCAGATTCTGGCCTCTCCAGAGTGCCCCCGGCACCTGCTGGTGTTTATTTGCCAGCAGCTGACAGTCCTGGAGGATTTCACCAGGGCCAGGAAAACAACAGCTTGCCGGGCCACATGCTGCGGGCAGCACGGTCAGGCTGCTCCAGGCAGCCACCCCACCCGACTACCGTGCACTGCCTCCTGCCCAGGCCATCCTACCAGGCCAGCAACCCCTTGGCGGGCCAGCCCTGTGCTCAGCCCACCCCACAGTCTCAGCAGAACCAACTCCTGCAAGCCTGGCCCAATGACCTCTCTCCAGATCACAGTCCTGACCACGCAGCCTCACCTCGCCCTACCTGGCCTGTGTTCCCCACCCCTCTATCAGGAGTCCCCTCCTCTCCTCCACTTCAGGTAACGCCTTTCAGAGTGTTGATGCCCATAGGGTCAGCCCCTGGCCTCAACCCTACCCTAAGTCCTTGCCCCCAGGTGTCCTCACCCCAGCTGAGCCCAGGCCAGTCTCCAGAGTGCCCTACGCATGAGGCAGCCCACCCAGAACCCTGATGGTGCCCTTCACCTACCTCACTGCCCCCTCCCCAAAGCAGACAGACCCATTCCAGACCCCTAGCCTCTCCCTGAAGCCCCATCCCCAGCCTGGCCCCCTTCCCTGCCTGGGCGCCCTGGGGGATCCTGGTTGGCCCCAGGCGGTATCTCCCATAGACTCATTCCCCTGCCTCAGCCCCACCCTTTCCTTTTTCCTCCTCCCTCCTCCCCTCGTCCACCCTCTCTGCGAGCACAGGCTCAGTGCGCTGGGAGACTCACGGGGCAAACAACCACTTGGTGAGTCAGGTAGGGGAGGGAGATGCAGGGGCCCCCAGAAAAAGCCACAGGTGACCCAGGACCCAGGAACATGGTGCTCAAGGGACTAGAGACAGGTAAGTTGTCTAGGGGCTGAGGGTGGGACGGTTGACGTTGATCATGAATGGCAGTGGGAGGAGGAAATGAGTTTAATGGGGAGAGGGGCTTCAGCAGGAAATCAGAAGCTGGAAGGTAGAACCTAGAAAGATCTAAAGATGCTTCTCATCCCAGCTGTGGGATCCAGGGCAGGTCCCTCACCCTTCTGGGCTCAGTTTGCTCATCTGACACTAGCTACCAGTTGCCATCAACTCAGGGTGACCCCATGTAAGTCAGAGCAGAACTGTGCTCCATAGGGTTTTCAATGGATGACTTTTTGGAAGTAGGTTGTCTGGTCTTTCTTCCGAGGCACCTCTGGGTGGACTCGAACCACTAACCTTTCAGTTGGCAACTGAGCTGTCAACCATTTACACCACCAGGGACTCCACTCATCCAACAACCTGGGCCATCCCGGCCCCAATTGTGCATCCCAAGAAAAGGGGTGCCCCTGGGCTTAGAAAAGAGAGGAACCCAGAAAAGGTCTCTCTTTGGAGAGGGGATGGATGTTGAGTGGAGCTGGGCAGCTGCTGCAAATCACTGTGGGTCAGAGTTGCCCAGGGTGGACTGTAAAAACACAGATGCCCTGGCCCGCTGTTCACCCTCTGGCCAGACTGCCTGGAGTGGGGTCCAGGAACCTGCATTTGACAAGCGCCCCTACGACTCCGATGTGTGGCCCATCAAGGATGGAAACCCACGTGAATAAAGCAAACGAGATGTGGTTCCTGTGACAGCAAGAGACCCTACTGAGGCCCCCTTCCCATCAGCGGGGGATCCAGGACTGAGGGAGGTGGGTTGGGATGGGGATGGCCTTGGCACAAATTTTCATGGCAATAGAGGGTGTCACTTGCCTGGGCCTGATAGGGGGTGTGCACAAAGCAGGGGGGAATAGAACAACCCCAGGGTCAGGGTGGGGCTGCAGCTGGGCCAGGTTGGGAAGAGACCAAGTGCTGTAACCCTGCCCTTCTGCCCTTCCCAGCTGCCCATCCACCAATGACCCTGCTGCCTACGCCCAATGGCAGTGGGCTGAGCTGGGAGTTTGATGGCCTCTGGCCAGAGATCCCAGAGAGGTCCCCGTGTGTGGCTGGCGTCATCCCTGTCATCTACTACAGTATCCTGCTGGGTCTGGGGCTGCCCGGTGAGTGGGGAGCTGGGAGCTGGGGGCTTGGGCTTGGCCAGAAGGCAGGGTTCTCCCTTGAGAGTGTCAACTTTGCTCTGACTCCTGAGACCCAGGATCATGGGCCCCCGGGGCTCCCCTCATGGGGGTGTTCTGGGGAGCAAAGTGTAGAAGGGAGTGAAAATGAAGGGCTAGGATTTGGGGTGCTCACCAGAGCAGAGCCCCCTCCGCCGCCAGCGGTGGCCACCCTCCTGGATGACTAAGTTCACCAGATAGCTCTCAGCTCAGTCCACATCTCTTCATACCGTCCACTGCCTTCACGAGCCAAGGTCCCTGGAGAGCAAACCTTGGGGTAGGGGTGGGTGCGTGGATATGGGAAAGCATAGATGGTCTCAGCCTTGGGGTTTCCCCAAATCCAGTAAGAAAAACCCTCCCTGTCCTTGGGGAAGCCCTTTCTTTGGAGCACATAAAACCAGTTACCATGAAGTTGTTTCTGACTCATGGTGACCTCCGTAGAGCTTTCAGTGGCTGATTTTTTGAACGTAGATAGCCAGGCCTTTCTTCTGAGGCACTCTAACCTTCAACCCTTCAGTTAGCAGTTGAGCGTGTTAACCATTTGCACCATGCAGGGACTCCCTTTAGAGGATGTGTTGTTTGTTGTGTGCCATCGAGTAGAGGGTAGAACTGCCCCACAGGGTTTCCTAGGCTGTAATCCTTACGAAAGCAGACTGCCACATGTTTCTCTGGCTAGTGGGTTTGAACCGCTGACCTTTCGGTTAGCAGCAGAGTGTTTAACCACTGCTCAGGGCCTAGAAGGGAATGCCACAGGGACAGGTGGCTTCTGAGGATGTCCTGTGAGTTTACCTGTGTATAAATACTAGGGCTTTGAACTGGTTCATTCTGGTTCGAACTCCTGCTGAGAATTTACATTTCTAACAAGTTCCCAGGCGATGCTAATGCTGCTGGCTGGGGACCAGTTCTGAGAACCACTAGCAGAGCAATGGTTCTCAAAATTTATTACACATAAGAGTCACCTGGGGATCTTGTTAAACTGTAGATTCTGATTCAGTATATCTGGGGGGTGGAAATGCAATTATTAGCAGGGGTTTGAACTGGAAGGAACCAGTTTGAAGCTCTGGTAAGAATGGAGGCCTTGCCCCTGGGTGAAATGAGGTGTGTGGATGTATAGGGCAGGGTGGTCTGGTTAGCCTTCATGACAAAGTGGGCTTTTAGAAAGCTTTTAGAAAGAAAAAGAGAAGCCAGCACAACCTCCAGTACAAACAGGTGGGAGGGATAATGATAGCACCTTGGAAAAAACAAGTCTGAGCCCCCCTCTAATGCCTCTGCCGTCTTCCCTCTGTGACCTTGGGTGCCATCAGCCAACCTCGTGACTGCTGTGACGCTGGCCCGCCTTTCTGCCAGGACCAAGAAGCCCTCCTACTGCTACCTCCTGGCGCTCACGGCCTCCGACATCCTCACCCAGGTGGTCATTGTGTTCATGGGCTTCCTCCTGCAGGGCGCTGTGCTGGCCCGCAAGGTGCCCCAGGCTGTGGTGCGCACAGCTAACATCCTGGAGTTTGCTGCCAACCACGCCTCAGTCTGGATCGCTGTCCTGCTCACGCTCGATCGCTACAGTGCTCTGTGCCACCCCCTGCACCACCGGGCTGCCTCGTCCCCAGGCCGGACTCGCCGTGCCATTGCTGTTGTGCTTGGGACTGCCCTGCTGACTGGTATCCCTTTCTACTGGTGGCTGGATGTATGGAGGGACACAGACCCCCCCAACACGCTGGACAAGGTCCTCAAATGGGCTCACTGCCTCATTGTCTATTTCATCCCTTGTGGTGTCTTCTTGGTCACCAATTCGGCCATCATCCGCCAGCTCCGGCAGAGGGGGCAGAGTGGGCTGCAGCCCCACATGGGCAAGAGCACAGCCCTCCTCCTGGGCGTCACCACACTCTTTGCTCTCCTGTGGGCACCCCGCATCTTTGTCATGCTCTACCACCTGTATGTGACCTCCGTCCACCAGGACTGGAGAGTCCACCTCGCCTTAGACGTGGCCAACATGGCGGCCATGCTTAACACAGCAGTCAACTTTGGCCTCTACTGCTTTGTCAGCAAGACTTTCCGGGCCACTGTCCGAGAGGTCATCCACAATGCCCACCTGCCCTGCATCCTGGGGTCACGGCCAGAGGGCATGGTGGTGGAGCCTGTGCTGAAGGCTCCAGGACTCCCCAGAGGAACAGAATTGTAGTGGAGGAGACCTGGCCAGGGAACTTGAGGTGCTGGGGCCTTTGTGGTTGTACCCAACAAAACTTTCTCAATCCCCTGATTTGCACTCTGGCGGGGTGGGGGCAGAAGCTCCTCCCCTTGGGGGTGGCTCTCCAGTATAAGGGAGGACAACTTATCCAACCCTTATGTCAGCTTCACCAGCAATTCCTACTTCCTAGAAAGAGGCAAGGGCTCTGCCAGGCACAAACTAGTAGCATCTACTGCTGTGGGTGTTCCTTTGCAAGGGACATTCACCTGACACATTATGGATGCTAAATTAGTATAGGCTGAAAAAATGGTGGGTGGATGGATGAGTGGGTGGGTGGGTGCGTGGGTGGGTGGGTACATGGGTGGATGGATGGGTGGGTGGGCAGATGGGCGGATGGATGGATAGATGAGTAAGTGGGTGGGTGGATGAGTGGATGGATGGATGGGTGGATGGGTGGGTGGATAGGTGAGTGGGTGGATGGGTGGATGGATGGATGGGTGGATGGATGGGTGGGTAGGTAGATGGATGGATGGGTGGGTGGGTAGATGGATGGATGGGTGGGTAGGTGGGTGGATGGGTGGATGGGTGGGTGAATGGGTGGATGGGTGGGTGGGTAGGTGGGAGGGTGGATGGATGGATGGATGGATGGATAGGTGGGTGGGTGGATGGGTGGGTGAATGGGTGGATGGGTGGGTGGGTAGGTGGATGCGTGGGTGGGTAGGTGGGAGGGTGGATGGATGGATGGATGGATGGATGGGTGGGTGGGTGGATGGCTGGGTGGGTGGGTGGATGGGCAGACGGATGGATGGATAAGTGGGTGGGTGGTGGATGAGTAGATGGATGGGTGAGTGGGTGGGTGGGTGGATGAGTGGATGGATGGACGGATAGGTGGATGAGTGGATGGATGGGTGGATGGGTGGATAGGTGGGTGGATGGGTGGATGGGTGGGTGGATAGGTGGGTGGGTGAATGGGTGGGTGGGTAGGTGGGTGGGTGGATGGGTGGGTGGGTAGGTGGGTGGGTGGATGGATGGATGGATGCATGGATGGATAAGTGGGTGGGTGGGTGGATAGGTGGGTGGGTGGATGGGTGGATGGATGGGTGGGTGGATGGATGGATAAATGAGGGCCCGTCTCTCATTCCCTGAATTGATCATCTCTCTGGCTTCCAACGGCAATGCCCGAGTGAAAAGGAAGATACCTCTAGGATTCAAGGCATTTCCCGGCCTGGAAGAACCAAATGTGCTAGACTGAGCAATGAGGGGAGTCTACTGGGGAGACAGAAATATCCAGAGCATACCAAAAGGGGTCAGTCTTAAAGCAGATTTGATGCTCCCAGTCCTGGGGTGACACTACCCCTTGGGTCTCAAGGCCGGGACCCCTCCTCTACAATTCAGCACAGGCTCCACCACCATGCCCTCTGGCTATGACTCCAGGGTGCAGGGCAGGTGGGCTTCGTGGATGACCTCTCGGACAATGGCCGGGGAAGTCTTGGTGATTGGTCTGGTTCTGCTTAACTCCCTGTCCTGGAGCCATAACAGGTTCAAGGGCCCAGAGTTTTCAGTGTTGCTGTTGACAAGAGAGGAAATGGCCTCCCGGCCCAGGCACCAGGGGAAGATTTAGCCACGTCCCTCCTGGCTGGCGGGACGTTTGTCAGGACCCTTGAATCTCTGGTTGACCCCTCTGACCCACTCCCCTTAGGAGATAGGCTTCTGCCCTGCCCCTCCCCAACCCCCTGAAGGCCCCTTTCTGTTTTCAGCTGCTGCCAGCAGAGAGGCAGCTGGGAGAGATTAGCAGACGGAACTCCCACGTGCTCCAGCCACTGAGTAAACACATTAGCAACCTAGACAGGCTGCTTTCTGCTTCTGGCCTGGCTGAGCTGACCTTTCCCTTGAATGTGAGGTCCCGCCTGGCCACCATCGCACCCAACCCCTTAATGGGTGACATAGGCCAAGAGCCAGATGTGTGCCAGGCACGCCGTCATGCAAAATAAATGTTCGGCTTTCGGTGTTCTCCTCTGCTCCTTCTCAGAGTGGTGCTGTCCAGGCAGGGAGCTTCAGCCAAGCACAGAACGAGATTAAGGCTGGTCCCCACCTTCTATCCACGATTCCCAAATCCTGAAAGCTCTGCAAACCAAAAGATTTTTCCCAAGTTTGCCACAAATTCCCATTTAGTGGCAAAATCTGACCTATACTGACATGAGGCTGTTAAAACCACTGTTATTAAAACCACGGTTATTTATCATCTTCATTTAGTCAAGGTTGGTATTTCTAGTCCACCCGGTGGCACTGCAGAAGAAAGGCTTGACTAGCTATTTCCATCAGATTACAACCATCGAAAACCTATGGTGGGAAACACGTGGGGTCACCATGAGTCGGAATTGACTCAATGGTAACAGGTTTATTTATTCCTGTTACTGTGAATACTCCTGTGTTTCACTATTAGTGGGTGTGGCTATATGCTGCAGGCCACACCCACCTAGAACTGTGATCTAACATGCAGTGTAGACCACACGGTACCTTTCTTAGAGCTGAAAAGTTCTGAATTCTAGAGCTCATCTGGTCCCAAGAAGTTCAGAAAAAGGATTCGTTGTTGGTTGGTTGCCGTTTTTAATCTGTATTAAAACGAGTCCGTCACCTTTGTAAGCATGTCACTGAGATGTAAACGAAGGGTATTATTAAAAGCACTGTAATTGGTCTCCTTTTTGGACTTGTATCATTAAACTCTGGCTTTAGAGAGAGAAAGACTGCAATGGTTTGGGTTTACCCTCGCCTCCTTCCCCAACTCATTTGCTGAAATAGCGTAGTTAGCAGAAATCCTTTTGGAAATTCTAAGTTTCTTCCTTACCAGTCCCACCACGTGTTGTCGGATTTGTCAGCTGATCTCACGTTCTGTCACTAACCCTTTGTTAATGCTCGAGGGTCGTCAGTTTGGTAGGTGTCAGTCACTTCTTCCCAAGCCTTTATTGTTTTTTTTTTTTTAACTGATTTTTGCTGCTTTGAAAGCTGATCAACAAATTATTTTCTGACCTCTCTATTTACGGTTACGTCAAAGAGAAGCGTTGGTGTGACCGTGTATCCGGTTTTTTACGAAAGTAACGTTCCCGTTAGCTCTGTATGAAATCCTTGCCCGTTACAGATTGCATTGTATCCCCGCCCCCAACACACGCACAAAAAATATGTTGAAGTCCTAGTCCTCAATACCTGTGAAAGTGGCCTTGTTTGGAAATAGGGTCTTTGCAGATGTAATTAGTTAACATGAGGTCATGCTGGAGCAGGTGGGCCCTAACCCAATCTAACTGGTGTCCTTATAAGATGAGGAGCAGAAACATAGACAGGAACAGGGACACGGACACAGAGGGCAGACGGCCACATGAAGACAGAGGTGGGGACTGGGGTGACGCTGCAGAAGCTAAAGAATGCCTGCAGCCACCGGAAGCTGGAAGAGACAAGGAACTATCTTCCCCTAGAGCCTTCGGAGAGAGCCTGGCCCTGCCAACACCCTGAATTTGGACTTCTGGCTTCTAGAACTATGAGACAATAAATTTCTGTGGCTGGAAGGCACCCAGTTTGTGGTACTCTGTTATGACAACCCCAGGAAATCCATAGACCACCTGCGTTCTCTTCTCCACATTGATGTAGCAGGATTTAAAGTCAGTCTTACATCTTTAAACATTATCGCTCTTTTCTTCTTGAATGCCTGAACGATCACAAAATTCTTGAAGTATTAAACCTTGAGGATGAGCTGTCCAAGGGAAGATGCCTTTCGTTAAGAAATTTCCCCAAGGAAGTCAGCACAACTTCACCAGGGCAAAGTCATAGAAGCTTCGCAGACATATCCAAATGCCCTGAGGGACCGAGATATTGGGCTGAGGGCTGGGGACCACGGTCTCGGGGGACATCTAGCTCAACTGGCATAACATAGTCTATGAAGAAGATGTTCTATACCCAGCTGTGGTGAGTAGCGACTGGGATCTTAAAGCCAGCGAGCAGCCATCTAAGATACATCTACTGGTCCCATCCCAGCTGGAGCAAAGGAGGATGAAGACCAGAGACACAAGGGAAGGATTAATCCAAAGGATTAATGGACCACGACTACCACAACCTCCTCCAGACTGAGCCCAGAACAACTAGATGGTGCCCAGTTACCACCACCGACTGCTCTGGTGGGGATCACAGTAGAGGGTCCCGGACAGAGTAGGAGAAAAAACTGCAGAACAAAATTCAAATTCACATACACACACACACCAAAGACCAGGCTTGCTGGTCTGACAGAGACTGGAGAAACTCCAAGAGTATTGCCCCGGACACCCTTTTAACTCAGTACTGAAGTCACTCCTGAGGTTCACCCTTCAGCCAAAGATTAGACAGGTCTATAGGGCAAACAATGACACACTTGAGGGACGTGCTTCATAGTTCAATCATGTATAGGAGACTAATGGGCACACTGGTCCAAAAGCAAAGATGAGAAGGCGGGAAGGGACAGGAAAACTGGACAAATGGAAACAGAGAACCTGGGGTGGAGAAAGGGAGAGTGTTGACACATCGTGGAGTTGGCAACCAATGTTACAAAACAACTGGTATATTAACTATCTAAAGAGAAACTGATTTGCCCTGTAAACTTTCACCTAAATCACAATAAAAAAACAGAAAAGAAAGAGAAATTTCCCCAAGTAAACTGCTGTTTTTTTGTTGTTGTTGTGTGCCATTGAGTCAATTCCAACTCATAGCAACCCAGGGTAGAACTGCCCCATGTGTTTCCTAGGCTGTAATCTTTATGGAATGTAATCTTTATGGAAGCAGATTGCCACATCTTTCTCCCACGGAGCAGCTGGTGGGTTCGAGCCTCTGACCTTTTGGTTAGCAACTGAGCACTTAACCACTGCACCACCAGGGCTTCCTAAACTGCTGTACCAAAAACAATCCTACTGCTGTCAAGTCAATTCCAACTCATAGTGACCCCGTAGAGTTTCCAAGGCTGTAAATCTACGGAAGCAGACTGCCACATCTTTCTCCTGCAGAGCTGCTGGTGGTTTCGAACCACCGACCTTTCAGTCAGCAGTCTGGTGCTTTAACCACTGTGCCACCAGTGTTCCGTAGACTGCTACAGTGCTTTTAAGTTCCACCCTGACACTACCTTTTGGTTCAAAAAAGTTTCTTTATTTTCTGAATCATGGTCAGGGCTGCTGGCCCCTGGCCCCCTCTGCCACTCTTATTTATTCTCAGGCAGGAGGTCTTTACGCTGTACACCAAGTGTTCTGAGTTCTCTTTATTGTACCCACATCTAACGTCATTGTCTGATTCTGTGTGGGTTTCCAAGTCTGCACATGTTTCTGGCATACTACAGATTCCTTTTTTTTTTAAAATAAATTTGTTGTTGTTGTTGAAAATGTACACAGCAGAACATATACCAATTCAACAATTTCTACTACAAGTACATTTCAGTGACATTGATTACACTCTTCAGGTTGTGCAGCCTTTCTCACTTCCTTTTCTGAGTTGTTCCTCCTCCTTAACATAAACTCACTGCACTCGAAGTTTCCTATCTAATCTTTCAGGTTGCTGTTGTCAGTTTGATCCCATGTAGGTAGTTCCTTAAAAGAGCACAATGCTCAAGGCAGACATTCTTTACTAATTAAGCTAAACTATTGCTTGGTTTAAAAAAGACTTCAGGGGATACTTTTGGTTGAAGGTATGAAGTTTAAAGATTATCTCAGGGCGATAGTTTCACAGTTCAAACAGCCTCAATGGCTCCAGGAAGTCTGGATTCTACAAGAATTTTAAATTCTGTTCTGCATTTTTCCCTCTTTTGAGCAGGATTCTTCTCTTACCAGCACTAATTTCTTAGTTTCTCCCAAATGGAGACCAGCACGTTTAATCCACTGTTGGACTCACTCGGTCACTGCCTTGGCCCCTCTGATTTCCCGCTAACTTGAGTTTTCCCCTTCAAGGGCCTTTACTATTCTTCTCCCCGCACGCTTTTTTTTTTGGTCCAAAAAAGAGGCAGTCTGGTTGAATAAAAGGGGCTCATAGTTTCTCACCTCCTGCCCTGGGCCTTTTTTAGGAGTTCAACACCAGAAACGGTGGGCCTGGGGGGCCTTCCCCTGACAAGGTGCCCTTTCTCTCCACAGCGGGACCTAGGGAATCGGGGGGGCGTTGGATGGGATGGGGGACTGGTCACAACGGGAACAGGGAGAAATGGAAGACCTGATGCTTTTGGCAACCCCACCCTCCAGAGGGTGCTGGAAGTCAGGGGAGGGGTTTCCCAGAGAGAAAGACCATATTTTCTAAATTAAACATTGAGCCCCTTGGTTGGCCAGGTTACAGAGGTGCTGGGACAATGGGACAGTCTTTGACACAGGAGTCTGGGAAATCTCGAGAAGCTCTGAGGCCTGCTGGCCTCCTTTTTAATGGGGGGTGGGGTGGAGTGGGAACAAGCGTCTCAACTTCTTTCGGCCCAACTCCCTCTTTACCTGTCCCTGTGGGCTCAGACAGCAGGGGGCGCTGCAGGACTGGCTGGGCGTACAGACAGGTCTGGGAGCCTGAGGGGGGGGGCCTTAAGCCAGGTTTGCAGCACATCCAAGTTATTGCAAGGATACTGCCTACTGGGGGGCCCACAGTCAGCTGGGGTAGGGGGTTGGGGCTCAGCTGTTCCCCTGTCACTGTTCTTCACACTCAAGCCACACATCCCCCATGCCAGGGTTGGCCAGCCCAGGGGCCCGCAGGTGGCTGCAGTTTTTCAGATAACCGGTGGCTGGAAGGCTTGCTGTGAGCGGCACTCTGTGAAGGGCCCTTCATCAGCCCTGTCCCTCCACCCCTCAGCTGGCAAGGTCCAGCCAGCCCCTCCTGCTGACCCCAGACTCGGCTGAGCTTCCCTCCCCCGCTCTGCGGAGCTGGGCCTGCCTGGGTTCAGAATCCACCACCCCAGTCCAGGTCCACCTAGGTCCACCTCTGGCCAGAGACACCTCTCCATGGCAGTGCTTGGGCCTCCTGCCCCCCAGGGAGCGTGAGCCTTGGGGCCTCACCCAAAGGTGAAGGGAGAGAGGCTGGGAGGGTCAGGAGGGAGGGAGGCTGCCAGACCCAAGGTGCGTCATGAGCAGAGATGGGCAGGGATTCAGAGCACAGGGGATCCAGTGCAGAGGGGACCCACGACAGAGGGGACCTAGGGCAGTGGGTGCCCAGGGTGGAGGTGACCCAGGGTGGAGGTGACCCAGGGCAGTGGGCACCCAGAGTAGTAGGGACCCAGGGCAGTGGGCACCCAGAGTAGTAGGGACTGAGGGCAGGGGGCACCCAGGGCAGTGAGGACCCAGAGTGACAGAGACCCAGGGTAGTGACAACCCAGGCAGCAGGCACCAAGTACAGGGCTCCATCCCTCGTTTGCAGCTGCCCTTGGGGGTGTCTCCCAGAGCTGCTGCTGAGCCTCCTTCTTCCACAAAGTGGAAGAGATCTTTTGCCCTGCCACCGTCACCCCCCAGGCACTATTCCCTCATCTGCAGCCCCAGCCCCAGCTGGAAGAGCCTGGTGGGCCTCTGAGGCACCTTAGGCGGGCAGGCAGGAGGGCATAGGCTGAGGGGCTGCATGGTGGGATGAGTCCCCATGTAGGGAGGAGGGAGATGGGGAGCCAGCCCAGTCCCCGGCCTGAGGCTCCCAACACCTCCAGTCTGCGGCATTGACACTGGGCAAAGAGGACCCGCAGCGGGAGAAGGAGGCCACCCCCCCTCTCCGCCCCACTGGAAAGGAGAGCTGAGGCCTCCCCAGTTCCTTCTGGGGAAAGTGGGTTAGGGCCTGACTCAGCTAGATGACTGCTGGGATTTGAGCCACAGAGCCCGCTGGCCCTCCTTTGCCTCAGTTTCCTCTTTCTGGATGTGGGGGAGGGGTGAGGGCACAGTTGGTTTCCTTCCCAGAGGCCACTTCTTTGCCGGACTCTGGAGGGGTAGGGTCTCTCCTCAAGGCCTGGTGAGAGGGGTTGGTCCTTTTGACCCCCCACCTGACCTGGGCAGGGCTTCCTTGAGTCTGAGGGGGGTACCCCCCACCGGGTTGCCAGTCTGGTCCCAGCCCACCCTCTCTCCCCAGGTGCTGGAAGTGAAAGCGTTAACTACATCTGTGGTGTTTCCTTCCCGGACTCCTCCAAGATGTATATTTAGCAGGCAGGGCAGGGCAGCATGGAGTGCCAAGATGAACTGGCGCTGCAGCCCTTGGTTTCTCACACCGCTCCTGGGGGAGTGAGGGGCGGGCAGGGGGCGGGGGCCAGGGCAAGGGGGGCCGGGGGCTACGGTGGAGTGCAGTGGGGTGGGGTGCAGGGATGGGGTGGTAGAAGGGAAGGGGACTCCACATGGAGGAAAGAGGTAGGGAATATGTGAGTTGGCACTGCGTGGAAGGCTGTGTTCTCTGCGAGGTCTTTGAGGCACATGGCAGGAGGCCACTGTCGGGGGAAACGGACCAGCTGGTCTGAGTGATCAGATCTCCCAGGGATGTGAGGGGATGGTGGAGAAGGGCAGTGTGGACAGGGCTTACTGGGGTAGGGCAGTTGGGAAGGGCTGCCTGGAAGACTCTTCTGCCACCTACTGGAACGGCTGCCCCCAGGGTGCTGGTTCCCGGCCCCAGGCCAGGGGATGGCAGAGCTGAGTGTCTATGGCAGGAAGAGTCTTCTTGGTCCAGGTGCCCACCTTCCGGCTGGCTGAAGGTGGCCCCAGGCAAGACGACCGGTGAGCCCTGGAGCATGAGCTGCGTTTCCACATGGGCCAGCAGCTCTGGCTAGGGTGGGGCTTGTGTGGCCGCAATGGGGGCAGGGGCAGAAGGGTTTTCTACATTATCCATTGACAATGCTTCCAAGGGTCCTACCCTTAGGGAGAGTAAGGCCTTGGGTAGCTAAGTGCTAGGTAGGACTGATGGCTAAGTATTTTGACTTTGTCATTGTTGGGTGCCACTGAGTGGATTCCAACTCAAGGAGACCCCATGTGACAGAGTAGAATAGCCCCATAGGGCCTCCTAGGCTGTAATCTTTATGGAAGCAGTTCTCCAGGTCTTCCTCCCAAGGAGCCACCGGCTGGGTTCAAACTGCCAGTCTTTCAGTTAGCAGTTGAATGCTTAACCAGTGCACCAGATTTTGACTTTATTAAGAGGGTGGAAACCTGAGAACCTATCTAACCCAATTCCTACAAGCTCTCTGTGTCTCTGGGATGTTCAGTTCATAGGGAAAGTGTTTTTATTTGCTTGCTTCCTTTTTTTTTTTTTTTTTAACAGGGGTGTCTGTACCCTTCCCCAGAACCCATGAGTAATTCTGCAAACTGGCCTCTCAGCCCCAGAAATTGTCCCCAGGGGCCAGACAAAAGGCTTGGCCCTGTTGGCTGACCCTTCCCACATCCCCCGCTTCTTCCCGAAGTGAATGAAGCAGCTCAGTCAGATCCAAGAAAGTCTCCTGCTTGTCCGAGAACTAGGTTCCCTGACCCAGCACACCTGCTCAGGTCTCAGGGTGCTGGCAGCTCCATGTGGAGGTGCCTTGCCAGCAGAGCGATGGCCATGGATTTGTCAGGCTAAGCCGCAGGCCCTTTGGGAAAAGATCCAGGGGTCACCTGCCACCCAGCTATATCAGTAGATTCAGGTTTTAGTCTGCTTGGATTCTGCTTACCAGGGGTCGCCACTCTTCTAGAACTTTCTGTGTCATGAACCCAAACCCAAACTCCTTCCCCAGAGTCTCCTCTTCTGGTGGCAACAAACGATGAGGACATTACTTTGCCCTGATACTATTTCTGGGGGAAACTTTAAATGTAAGACGGTGAATGTATACAAAGCGTTCTGCAATTTGATGCAAACAGAGCCGGCTCTGCCTCCTCCCTGGTGTCCTGCAGGAGTCTCCGCACTCCGGGTCCCGCAGGAGTCCCCGCACCCTGCGTCCTGCAGGAATCTCCGCCCTCTTTGGCTTGGTTTGGAACTTGAAACCACGAGCTGAGACTTGTGGGACTGGGCCAGTTTGGTCCCGAGGGAATCTGTCTCTCCCCAGCCCCAGGCGGAAGAGCCCTTCTCAGCCACTGGCTGGGTTTGGTGCAGCTGCATCAGGGTGAGCGGGAGAGGGGGCTATGGGTGATGAAGGATGAAGATGAAGTTGGAGACGTGGGCTGGTCAGTGAAGCCTGACAAGAATCTCAGTACATCAGTGATCACACTGTAACTAGGTGAGGTGGACAGGCCACAGCAGACCACACTGAGGCCAGAAGAACCACACCGCAGGGCAATGGCGGTGGCCTGGGGGGACAGAAAATCTGGGGGAGTCAGGCTGCCTGGAGGTCAGGTGACCTGTGGGGTCAGGTCAGGTGACCAGGAGTCGGATGATCTGGTAGTGAGAACCTCACTGAAGGGTAATGGCATTGGCCTGGGCCGTCAGTGACCTGACTGCCAGTCCCTACTGGTACCAGTACCAGGTCGACTCACGTTGACCCCATGTGTGTCAGAGTAGAACTGTGCTCCATAGGGTTTTCAGTAGCTGATTTTGCAGAAGTAGATCGCCAGGCCTTTCTTCTGAGGCCCCTCTGGGTGGACTCAAACCTCTAACCTTTCAGTTAGCAGCTGAGCATGTTAACTGTTTGCACCACCCAGGGACTCCCTACCAGTCCCTACAGTGTTCTGTGTTGGCCCCCTGGCTACGCATCCACCCCTCCCCAAGCCCTGGTTTCCCGTCTCCAAAGCAAGGCCGTAGCTGGCGGTAATCTAACACTTCCCATTGTGATTCAGATTCTTTGGAGCAGCCGAGAGGTGAGGCGGGATTAAGGCCGGCTCCCCTGGGGTTACTTGGGTCAGGTGGATGTCGGCAGCTCCTTGGTCCTGTGGAAAGAAAGAAGCAGAAGAAATCATTTCTGGATGTGGGGACGGTGTCCGCGGCTGTGATTCGGCCGTCACAGCTTCTCCTCCTCCAGCCTCGGTTTCCCTCTCCACTCTAGGGCTACACCTGCCAAGAAGTAAGATTTCTGGTGAGCAACAGGCGTGGTGTTGGTTTTCCCAGGTGCAAGGCTCTGCTTCCTGCTGCAGGACGCCTCGCCGGGCCACCCCAGCTACCCAGGAGGGGTGATGAAGACTTACTGATCCAGAGCCTGACCATCCCATCCTACCTCCTCATGTTACCCCATCCTATACATCACAACCACCACCTTTCTGTCGTACTGTGGTGGCTGGCATGTTGCTGTGATGCTGGAATCTATGCCACCGGATTTCAAATACCAGCAGGGTCATCCAAGGTGGACAAGTTTCATCAGAGCTTTCAGACTAAGACACATAGGAAGAAAGGCCTGGCGATCTACTTCCGAAAATTAAAAACAAAAGCAAAATCCATTGTCATCAAGGCAATTCTGATTCATAGCGACCCCATAGGACAGAGTAGAACTGTCCAGTAGGGTTTCCAAGGAGCAGCTGGTGGATTTGAACTGCCAACCTGCCTATGGATCACAAGAGAATATTGTTTGATATGGTGCTGGAAGATGAGCCCTCCAGTTTGGAAGGCACGCAAAGTACACAGTGGCCATGGTGGACTTGAGCATACCAATGGTGGTGAAGATGGTGCAGGAGTGGGCAGTGTTTTATTTGTTGTATATAAGGTCACCATGAGTCAGAGTTGACTTCATGGCAACTAACAACAACGTACATGAGAGTCTGAGCCCAGGGAGGGAGGCGATGGGCTTTCAGTGCCTGACCCACATCTCCCCTGAGTCCTCGGTGCTGCTGGGAAGAGAGGGGTGCGGGAGGCACCCTGATGGAGCCTTGGGACGTCTCTGTGGTTTTGCATCTTCCACATCTTCCAGCCTCCTCTCTTCCTTCTTTTCTCCATAAAGGCATCCAGCAGAGAGCTTGATCTCTGAAAAATCTAAGGAAAAAGATGTGTAATGGGGGCCAGGTGGGAGGAGGAGAGAGAGCAAACGCACAGATCTGAGGAGGGGAAGAGGGTGAAAAGGAAACAGGAACCTTTTAGAAGCCAGAGGAGAGACGAAGAGGAGGCAGGGTCAGAAAATGCAGAAACAGGGGCACTCACAAAACAAGGCTCCCTTTGACAGTTATCAAACCAAAACCAGTTGTCATAGAGTCACCTCCGACTCATGATGACCCCATGCGTGTCAGAGTAGGACAGTGCTCCATAGGGTTTTTAAGGGCTCATTTTTCAGAAGTAGAATGCCAGACCTTTCTTCCACAGCACCTCTGGGTGGACTCAGTTAGCAGTCAAGTATGTTAATCATTTATGCCACCCAGAGACCTTCCTTTGACAGCTGCTTGATGCCAAATCAGATTTGGCAAAGACCACACTGAATTTTCATTATAGGATCAGTTGCGAGTTATTGGTGCCTATGGAGAGGGGCGGGAACCTTGGTCCAGGCCTCTGTCACCTCTCTGGGATTCCAGCCGCACCCCACCTCTGCTTTCCCTCCTCCAGGCTTGTCCCCTCCTCTGTTCTGTGGTCCTGGCCCTGTCACTGCAGAAAGCCCTCCAGTGGCTTCCCATTGCCCTCAGGATCAGGCCCTGACTCCCCAAATCCATCAAGGCTCCCACTACCAGCCTCTTTGCCTCCTCTCCCCACACCCCGTACCCAAGTTGTCCTGTTGACCGTGGGACCCCCAGCACCAAACTCGTTGTTGTTGTTGTTGTTAGGTGCCATCGAGTTGGTTCCAACCCACAGCGACCCTGTGTACAACAGAATGAAAGCTTGCCCAGCCCTGAGCCATCCTCAGAATCCTTGTCACGCTTGAGCCCCTTGTTGTTGCCATTGTGTCTGTCCGTCCATCTCATTGAAGGTCTTCCTCTTTTTGGCTGACCCTCTACTTAACAAGCATAACGTCCTTCTCCAGTGACTGGTCACTCCTGATAACAAGTCCAAATGATGGTGAGACAAGGTCTCACCATCCTCCCTTCTGAGGAGCACTCTGGCTGTACTTCTTCCAAGACAGATCTGTTTGTTCTTCTAGCAGCCCATGGTGTATGCAATATTCTTCGCCAACGTCATAATTCAAAGACATTAATTCTTCTTTGGTCTTCTTTACTCATTGTCCAGCTTTCACATGCATATGAGGCGATTGAAAGCACCATGGCTTGGGTCAGGTGTACCTTAGTCCTTAAAGTGACGTCTTTGCTTTTTTACCACTTTAAAGAGATCTTTCACAGCAGATTTGCCCAATGAAATGCGTTATTTGATTTCTTGACTGCTGATTCCACGGGCATTGATTGTGGATCCAACTAAAATGAAATCCTTGACAACTTCAATATTTTCTCCATTTATTATGATTTCAATTACCTCCTATGCAGAGGGCTCAAGCATAACAACGATTGTGAGGATGGCTCAGGACCGGGCAAGGTTTTGTTCTGTTGTATGCAGGGTCTCTGTGAGTCGGAACCGACACAACAGCACCTAACAACAACAACAGCACGATGTTGCTTATTGGTCCAGTTGTGAGGATTTTTGTTTTCTTCATGTTGAGGCGCAATCCATACTGAAGGCTGTAGTCTTTGATCTTCATCAGTAAGTGTTTCAAGTCCTCTTCGCTTTCAGCAAGCAAGGTTGTGTCATCTGCACCAAACTCAGTGCCTGACAAATGGAAGGTGTGCAGCCAATGTGGTTGTCCATGCCCTCCGTAAATACCTACTGGATGCCTGAGTGATAATGAGCATGTGGCCAATCCAGTGCTTTCCTCTTGGCTTTGAGAAGCAACATCACACCTGTGCATTTACACCTTACTGCCCTAATGTTGGCCAGCTTGGCTCTGCGGTCAAACTTGTCTGCAGTCAGGTGGTCCACAGGCTTGTGAGGGCTGCTGGGGCTTTTGACAACCAACGCCTCTCTCTGTCTGCAGAGACCTCCCCTCTTGCTCCCTTCCATGGGGTCCCAGGGGAAAGGAAAGGCCCCAAGACCTTGCAGATGGCTTCACCTGGGAGCTTTGCATTAACTTGTTTGTCTACAAAGAAAGGGGCCCTCTTCAAATCTTCTAGGACTCACCAACAGCGGAGAAGACCAAGGTCAAGTCTGAGCCAGGCTGAGTGGCCAGCTCAAAGGGGAAGTAGAAGGAAGCTGCACAAAGGGCCGTTCTGCTCCATGGGTCCCCGGGAGAGGGCCTGCAGCTAAGAAAACACTGTCAGTGGTTTTTACTGCAGGCGCCTGCATTCTGTGTAACTTCAAGGGAGAAGGCCCCAAGTCGGGGAGAGGAGGCGCCCCACCTGGTCTTGCTTCAAGGAGCAGGGCATGGAGAGGAGGTAGGAATGGGTTAAGGAAAACCCTGGGAACACACTAAGAGCTGAAGCTGGAAATGTGCTCAGGGCAGACCCTCAGAAGACAGCCCTGTTGGCTCATCTGCCCCCGAGGAAACCGGGAACCACCAGACAAGCAAGAAGCAGGGATGAGGAGGGAGGGTGGAAAGGCCAGCTAAGAGGTGTGGGGGAGGCCCAGTGAACAAGGTCTCCCACTCCTTTCTCCCCTGCTCTCTGTTCTCCATGTCAGGCCATCTGCAGAGGGGACAAACCAGGAGCCACCTCCGGGCTGGACACCATCTGGGTGGCCAGGAGGTGGGCCAGGGAATGCCAGGAGAGCGGCCAAGTCCTGATGTCACTGTGCCTAAGCCTGCCCTTCCCTGCGAGAGGGTGTGGAGGAAAGGTGTGGAGGAGGGTGGGGCTCTCTCTGGGTCCTGAGGCCTGAGCATGAGGATGGGAGGTGTTGGGAAGCTTTTATTGTCCAGAGCTTTTATTGGCTTCATTCTGTAGCCATGAATGAGGTCTCATTGCATAAGCATGACTGATTCACTACCCCACACACACACACTCTCACACACACACACTCACACACACACACTCACACACATGCACTCACACCCACACCCACACACTCATACCCACCCACAGACACTCACACACACACTCACACACACACACACTCTCACACACACACTCACACACACATGCACTCACAACCACACCCACACACTCATACCCACCCACAGACACTCTCACACACACTCACACCCACCCACAGACACTCACACACACACACACACACACACACACACACACACACACACACACACACACATACCTACCCAGTTAGCTGATATGAGGCCAGCGCTTTCTGGTGGCGGTGGCCTTTCTGGCTTAGTCAGTTGCCGCTCATTAACACAAAACTTCAGGCACGGTTTAGATAACAAAACAAAAAAATTCTATAAGACAGACTAGAACTGCCCCATAAGGTTTCCAAGGAGCGACTGGTGGATTCGAACTGCTGACTTTTCAGTTAGCAGCCAAGCTCTTAGCTACCGCACCACCAGGGCTCCTTAGCTAAAAAAAAAATAACCATTGCCGTTGAGTTGACTCCAACTCCTAGCGACCCTGTAGGACCGAGTAGAACTGTCCCATAGAGCTTCCAAGGACTGCCTGGTGGATTCAAACTGCTGACCTTTTCGTTAGCAGCTGTAGCTCTTAACCACTACGCCACTAGGGTTTCCTAGATAAAAAAGGCACCTCAGTTACTCAGGGAATCCCAAGGGTTTAGAGTTATCCTTCAGGAAACAAGGGCAAAGACCAAACTACTTTGAGTAAAAGTTAAATTCTAAACCTCGCAGTGGCAAAAAGGATTTGCAGTGTGATTAAGGTTACTAAACAGTTGGCATTAAAATAGGGGAGATATCCAGGTGGGCCTGACCTAATCACGTGAGCACTTTAAAAGCAGAGAGTTTTCTCTGACTGGTTGCAAGAGAGGAAGTCAGATTCCCAGCATGCGGAGGATTCGATTCATTGCTACTTGCTTTGAAAATGGAGGGGGCTATCTATATAGGGAACCCTGGTGGCAGAGTTGTTAAGAGCTTGGCTGTTAACCAAAAGGTCGGCGGTTCAAATCCACCAGCTGCTCCTTGGAAACCCTATGGGGCAGTTCCGTTCTGTCCTGTAAGGTCTGTATGTGTTGGAATTGACTTGGCAGCACACAACATGGAAAGGACATGACAGAGGCCTCTAGGAGCTGAGAGAAACCCTGACCGACAGTCAGCAAGAAAACAGGGAACTCAGTCCTACAACCACCAGGAACTGGATTTGGCCAACAACTAGAGTGGATTCTGCCCCAGAGCCTCCAGATAAGAGCTCAGCCTTGCCAAAACCTTGATTTTGGCCTTGAGAGGCCCGAAGCAGAAACCCAATCAAGCCCACCCCAGACTTTTGACCCACAGAACTGTGAGCTAATGGTGCTGTTTAAGTCACTAAGTTTGTAGTAACCTGTCACACGCAAATGGACAACTAATACAGGTGTCGGCACAAAGATGGTTCCAGGTCCTGTATGTTGGCCCCACCCAGGCAAGAAGGAAAAGGCAGCATTCTGATTTTGGCCACAGGATATAGTCCAGACATTTAGGTCCTGGGGCTAAGAGAGAGAGAGAGTGTGATCGAGCTACTATTTCCAGTCTTAAGGGACTGTCTGGATGAATTGTCTGGGTCTCAAACTAGAGACTCATGGCTGGATAACTAGCTAGAAAGGACTTTGCTTTGACCAAGGATTGGAAGATCCAACAGCACCAGACCTGGGCAGAAATGCAAGGGCAAGTCAGAAGAAAAGCAGACTTACAAGAAACCTGGATAAATTAGGCCTAATCCCCACCAAAATCCCTGCTCTTCTTTCTTGGTATAGAGCTGTCACTAAGGAACAGAGACTATATTTCCCAGTGGCCCTTGCATATAGGTGTAGGCATGTGACTAGTTTCCACCAATGGGATGTGAGCAGAAGAGATGGGCGCCATTTCTGAGCTAAGGTGGTAAGAAGTGGGCGTACCTCCTCCATACTTTCTGTCTTCTTCTTCCCTCTGGGCGTAGATGACACTGGGACCCTAGAAGGTGGTAGAGCCTGAGATGGGAAAGAGTCTGGGGCTCTGAGTGACAACATGGAGGAAAAGCCATTGGCCAATCAGGAACCCTGCCTTGGTCTGCTATATGAACAAGAAATACATTTCTAAGGTATTTGAACCTTTCTATGGTTTTTGTTTTTGTTTTTGTTTTTTTATGGTGAGTATATATATAACAAAGAGCCCTGTTGGTGCAGTGGTTAAGTGCTCGGCTGCTAACTAAAAGGCTGGCAGTTTGAACCCACCACCTGCTCTGGGGGAGAAAGATGTGGCATCTGCTTCAGTAAAGATTACAGCCTTGGAGACCCTATGAAGCAGTTCTACTGTGTCCTATAGGGTTATTATGAATCAGAGTTGACTTGACAGCAATGAGTATATATATATAACAAAACATTTGCCATTTCCACATTTTTTACATGTACAATTCACTGGCATTAATTATGTTCATCCTGTTGTGCAACCGACACCAGTATCCATTTCTAAATTTTTCCACCACCCTCAACAGAAGCTCAGTGATCCCCAAGCAACGACCCCTCTTTCCTTCTCTCTCGTACTCCCGGTAACCACCAGTAGAGTTGGATCTTTACACATTTGCCTATTCTAGATTCTTCCCTTTCTACAGTTTGAGGTCTATTTGTTACTGCCCTTTAAAAATCAAAAAACCAACCCAGTTGCCATTGAGTCGACTCCAACTCATGGCGATCCCATGTGTGTTAGGGTAGAACTGTGCTCCATAGGGTCTTCAATGGCTGATTTTTTGGAAGTAGATTGCCAGATCTTTCTTTTGAGGCATCTGTGGGTGAACTGGAACCAACAACCTTTAGGTTGGCAGCCGGGTGCGTTAACCGCTGGCACCACCCAGGGCCTCCTGCTCTGAGCCTCCCCTTTGTAATACACATCCTGCCCTTGCCCCTCAACCTAAATCAAGTTGCACAAGGTGCTGAGTAAACTCCTGGGATGAAAGCCTCCAAGTATTCCTGTATTTTGCTTTCCTTGGCTGGCTCCCGCCTGGTCTTGGTTCACACTGTCTGCTTGCTCTAAAGTCTGGCTGACTCAGCTGGCCTGGGCCACCATCCATCTACTGCCAGCAACAGCCTGGCTCACAACAAAATGCACAGTTATTCCCCCAAAACATAGGGATCTTTTTTTTTTTTCAGCAAAAGAGGTGCAGCAATATATTTGGGGGCCTGGATGCTATTCAGCACATGGCTGCTGGTAACTTTGGGCGGCCACCAGGGGAGCGCTTGTCTGCAGACTTAACTCCGAGCAAGAGTCTCCAGGCTGGGGAAGAGGTAGAGAAGGGGAGGAAGGCAGAAGGAGGTGACAGTTCTCTCAGAAAGCAATTAAGCATTCTTGGTGGCCTAAGGGACAACCTCAACTCCTGGTACTTTTCCCCCAGGGAGGCTGAGGAGTTGGGGGAGGAGAGCGTTTGTAGCTGCTGTTCCTAATGCAGCATTGAGGGACTCTGAGAAGCTCCCCGCAGAAAGGGAGGCCCACTGCCAGGCCCAGGATGCTCCCTCTAGCACCAGCATCAGCCTCTGTTCCTGGTTAGTACAAGGGGCACAGATAGGTAGTGGCTGTACATGAGATGCACTGGCCTGGAATCAAACCCTGGTCTCCCTCGTGGAAGGCAAGAATTCTACCATTGATCGACCGCTGCCACAAGAGAGGGGTTGACTCAAGGCAGCGAACACCATCAAGGGCAACTGCTCATCCTCACTGGGAAGCAGCAGCATGGGGAATGGACTGTAGTGGGTTCAAGATACAAGGGGACCTCCCCCACATCCATTTCTGAAGTACAGCTGCTGAGCACCAGTCCCAGCAGAAAGCAGAGATCTAGTCTTTGGGTGGTGGTCACAGCCTAGACAGGCCTGGGGTCTCCACCATAGCCCACAGATGCAAAGGTCCGGCTCCTTTGTGAGGGCCAGATGCCCCGGAGGTTATAAAATTACAGCAGCCCATCCTTCGGGGCTCCCAGACACTCCATCTCAGCAACTTCCAGTGCAAATATGCTTCTTGTTGGAGTCAGGAAGTAACACAGCAGACTCCCCAGGGGCCCAGGAAGCCAGCCACTGGCTCCTCCAGGCTTCCCCCTCTAAGCTCAGCCGGATGCATAGGGCAGCACTGAGGTTAAATTACAGCCACCTGACCTGGGCTGCCCTACAAATGCCCCAGGGCCCACTCACAGGATGAGCGTGGGTAACTGGGCCTCTCCAGACCCCTCTGCTGGTCACAGGGGTGGCCTGAATCTTCCATTTGTAGCTAAGGGAATGTCTCTACTTCCGGTTCTCACATCTCTCAGCACTAACCCTGCCGTGGCGATGAGCTGTGGGGTCAGAGGTGGGTGCCACCAGGTGGATTTCGTGTTTACATGCTTCCAGCGAGAACCCTTTCCCAACTTCCACTACTCCCCACATCCTCCCCACCGTCCCGGCCCAAAGTCCTTTCCAACAACTGAAATCCCTTCTGTAGGCTCAGCCTGGTCTCTCTCATTCTGTCACTTAGAGTTTAGGACTATAATCTTCCCACTCTTCCCTCTCCAAATCTAGCCGGTGCCGCCCATGCTTGGCTTGCAAACATGTCTGACCTGATCCTTACCTGCAAACCCTCATCTCTACCAAGGAAGGGAACCTAGGAGCCTGGATTTGGCTGGTGCGATGATGCAATGTCCACAGGGTGCTGGGCACCCACATGAAATGCCAAAGGCCAAGGTCTTCCCAGAACTGGCAGCTCGGATGCCTCCTGGGCAGAAATAACCTGAGCCAGCCTCCCTTGCCTTTTTGGGAGTGACTCAGCAGGAGCTGGAAGATAGAAAGACAAATCTAGCCCTAGATCATGCAGAGGGAACAGCAGGCAAGACCGCAGGCCTGGGCTTTCTGTGGAGAGGAACCAGGCAACCACGGGGCTGCGTGTTGAAAAGCTGCTCAAGCTCACTTAGACTAAGAGATGTGCCAATGGAAACTTCACCCACATATTCACCGATCAGATTGGCAAGGATCAAAGTTTTGACGACACTCTGCTGGCAAGGGTAGGGAACCTGGCACTCTGATGGATTGCTAACCCGTTGCCTTTGAGTCAATTCCAACTCATAGTGACCCTATAGGACAGAGTGGAACTTCCCGTAGAGCTGGTGGATTCCAATTGCAGACATTTTGGTTAGCAGCCATAACTGATACAATCTCCATGGAGGGGAGTTTGGCGATGTCTACTGTTAAAATTAATCAAAACTCACCGAAATTTGAACACAAGGTTTATTCTGAGCAGTTATTCTATACGCGTTTAGGGAGAACATTTTGATGCTAGCAAAAGCAAATGGCTTAAAGAAGCTAGGTACAATGGGGCTTATGAAGAGAAGAGGAGGAGAAATATAGAAGATCAACCACTGGCTAGTCTTAACATGATTGACTGAACCCTGCCCTCCCCCTTTTACTGAGATCAAGGAGTATCAGGTCACAAGACCGTCTCTATCCCCCCAACCCAGCCATTTGCTTTTTCTGGAATCCAAATGGTCTCCCTATATATATAGAGAATAATTGCTTAGAACAAAACTTATGTTCAAATTTCATTGAGTAATGATTATTTTTAACACTATTAAATGCACATATTCTTTGACCCAGCAATTCTGCTTCTAGAAATGTCACATTCAGCTCTGTATGCACATTTGTGAAATGACCTGCGTGGCCATTTGGCAATGTCAGGAGACATTTTTGATTGGTACAAGGGGGGAGTGCTACTGGAATCTAGTGGATCGAGGCCAGGGATGCTGCTGAACATCCTACAATGCACAGGACAGCCCCTACAACAGAGAGTGATCTGGCCCCGAATGTCAGTAGTGCCGAGATTGAGAAACCCTACTCTGGAGAAAGTATCTAGGAGTGGGATATTTGGGTCATGTGGTATGTGTATGTTTAAATTTATAAGAAACTGCCAAACTGTTTTACAAAGTGGCTATACCATTTTGCATTCACACCAGCGGTGCACGAGAGTTCTAGGCACTCTGAATCCTCATGAGCCTTGGTGTTGTCAGTATCTTTAATTTTAGCCATTATAACAGGTGTGAAGTGGTATCTTATCATCTCACAGTGCTTTTAATTTGCATTTCCCTAATGGCTAAGGATGTGGAACATCTTTTCATGTGCTTGTTTATCAAGTGTATGTCCTCTTTGGTGAAGTGTCTATTAAAGTCTTTTGCCCATTTCTTCATTGGGTTGTTTGTTTTGTTACTGTTGAGTTTTGAGAACTCTTTATATATTACGGATGTAAGTCTTTTGTCGAATATGTGATTTGTATTTTCTCCCAGTCTGTAGCTTGTCTTTTCATTCTCTTAACGGTGTCTGTCCCTGAGCAAAAGTTTTTAATGATGTCCCATTCTCAACTTTTTTCTTTATGGATTACGCTTTTGGTGTCATATCTAAGAACTATTTGCCCAGCCCCAGATCATGAAGATTTTCCCCTGTTTGCTTCTAAAAGTTTCATAGTTTCACATTTTACATTTAGATCTATGAGCCATTTTGAGTTAGCTTTTATCTAGGTGGTTTAGACTGAAGTTTTCTTTTCTTTTTAAATATGGATGTCCACTTATTCCAGCACTATTTGTTGAAAAGACTAGCATTCTCCACTGAATTATTTTTGCCCTTCAGTCAAAAATCAGTGGAGCCTATTGGTGTCTGGTCTACTTCTGGGTTCTCTGTTCTGTTCCATTGACCTGTGGTGTCTGTCCCTTCACCAATACCACATTGTCTTGATTACTGCAGCTTTGTAAGCCTTAAATTGGATAGTATGAGTTCTTCCACTTCAGTCTTCTTTTTCAAAATTGTTTTGGCGATTCTAATTCCTTTTTAGAATCATCTCATCTCTATCTACCACACTTTCTTGCTTTTATAAGGTGCATACCTGTGGTACCCTGATTTTATTTCTTTGATCTATATAGGACTTTGGCACTCAGATCAGATTTGGGGTAGGATCTAAGGGAAGGAGAAATGCTGAGTTTATTTTAGAAACTTGCAAACAGCCATTCACTTGCTTCCTGGGAGAACAGATTGTGTTTTGCCTGAGGAATAAGAAGAATGCAGATTTGTTTTCTTTTACTATGGAGTTGGTAAGTGTTTAGAAATGCTCTCCACTAGTCTTTATTAATGGGGCCTTGGTGGCACAGTGGTTAAATGCTTGGCTGCTAACCAAGAGGTAGGTGGTTCCAACCCACCAGTGACTCTGAGGGAGAAAGTTGTGACCATCTGCTTCAGTAAAGATTACAGCCTTGGAAACTTTATGGAGCAGTTCTACTCTGTCCTGTGAGGTCACTATGAGTCAGAATCGACTTGACAGCACACAATGACGACAGTATTGATTATAATAAATGCTCTCCACTAGTTTGCACATCCAAGTTATATTCACTTTTTGACAGTGTGATGAACGGCAACAGCACTTCTGACTTGTTCTGCAGATTTTACTTATGTGTTTGAAACATTTTTCATCAGGTCGACTAACCTTTCAGAAACCACATATACAATTTATACTCAAGGTGGGGTGAGAACTCATCTTGTCTCGTACCGTGACTGTCAGGACTGAATACATTGCCTTCCAATTCTCTGGCTTCTAGAAGAACACATGAGGCTGTTGATAACACCAAAGAGAAGAGCAGAGTTGAAGTGGGAGTGGGCTCCGCCGGGAGTCAGGCATACCGTCTCCCCATGGTCTTCTTTCTGGAACTGGAGGCCCTGCTGTCCTTACTCCACTTGCTCCCAGCTGCGTCACACTCTCAAAAACAAAAAAAAACCCATTGCCGTTGAGTCGATTCTGACTCATAGCAACCCTACAGGGCAGAGTAGAACCGCCCCATAGAATTTCCAAGGAGTGGCTGGTGTATTCAAACTTCCAACCTTTTGGTTAACATCCATAGCTCTTAACCACAGTGCCACCAGGGCGCCAAGCTCTCAGAACCTCCCTATTCTGCATCTGGGGAGCCTTCCCTGCTCTGGCCCTCCTTGCCTTCTGGGGAGGACAGGAGAGCTGGGTCCTTGCCAAGCCAGTCACTACGCTGGTCACGTGGTCCTGTTGACTACCTGAAACAGGACCTTGAGTTTGCTGCTTGTGCAACAAGGTTATCTGCTTAGGGGAAGATAAATCACAGGCCACTCACCAGGACAGCCAGCCCCAGGGAATGACATCAGGTGAGTCATAGCATGACGAAAGTGCCTTGTGGCTCTGCCTCTGGCTTGCTGCTAGACCTGTGGCAAAAAATTTGACTTCTTTGGAGCCCGTTTTGCTCACCTGGCAACTGGTGACGATGGTATCTGACCTGTCCACCTTGAGGCATGGTTTCGAGACTCAAATGATCAACCCCAGAAAACGTCTGGAAGGATACCGCCAAACCTGCTAGGCTCAGCTTCTCTAGGGAATTGAATCAGGGAGTGAGGGGAGTGGTGGGTTAAGTGGATTTTTCCTTTCTTATCCAAACAAGGCTGATCTTGTATCAAATTTTTTAACACTTATGAATTTCTGTAAGTCTGCCTTGAGCATTGTGCTTTTTCAAAGATTCGTCTGCGTGGGATCCAAACTGACAACAGCATCTCGAAAGGTTAGATGAGAAGCTTAGGGGGAAGTGACTATATGCTGATGATGGCAGAATAATTTGGAAAGGGATAGCGAGAATGGTTACACAACTTGAAGAATGTAAACAATGTCACTGTATGTCATTGAAAATACCATGGCTTGGGTGAGGTGCACCTTAGTTCTCAAAGTGACGTCTTTGCTTTTTAACACTTCAAAGAGGTCTTTTGAAGTAGGTTTGCCCAGTGCAATATGCTTTTTTGATTTCTTGACTGCTGCTTCCATGGGCTTTGATTGTGGATCCAAGTAAAATGAAAACCTTGACAACTTCAATCTTTTCTCCATTTATCAAGATGTTACTTATTGGTCCAGTAGTGAGGATTTAGATAGATATATATAAAAACAACAATAATTTATTATACCATTTTATTTTATCTTTTAGTTTTATTGTGCTTTAGATGAAAGTTTACCGTGCAAATTCATTTCTCATTCAAAAATTCATACATAAATCGTTTTGTGACATTGGTTGCAATCCCTGCAATGTGCCAGCACTCTCCCCTTTTCTACCTCGGGTTCTCTGTGTCCATTCGTCCAGTTTCCCATCCCTTCCTGCCTTATCGTCTTGCCTTTGGGCAGGAGTTGCCCATTCGGTCTTGTATACTTGTTATTGTTTGTTTTATAGGCCTGTCTAATCTTTGGCTGAAGGGTGAACTTCAGGAGTGGCTTCAGTTCTGAGTTAGCAGGGTGTCCGAGGCCATACTCTCTGTGGTTCCTCCTGTCTCGGTCAGACCAGTAAGTCTGGTCTTTTTTTGTGAACTTGAATTTTGTTCTACATTTTTATCCTGCTGTGTCTGGAACCCTCTATTGTGATCCCTGACAGAATGGTTGGTGGTTGTAGCTGGGCACCATCTTAGTTCTTCAACAATAATTTATTATAACCTTACTATTTTTACTGCCTGGAAACAAATTTACTGAAAACAAACTCCTTGATTTATTTACATAACAAGGCAAATACCAAATAATCTTCTATTCCAGATGTTATTGACTGACCATACATACATACAAAAGGTCGGTAGTTGGAACCTACCAGCCGTTCCGTGTGGCAGCCGCTTTCCGTAAGGATTATGGCCTTGGAAACACTATGGGGCAGTTCTACTCTGTCCTATAGGGTCGCTGTGAGTCGGAATCAACTCAATGGCAACAGGTTTTATGTGTACGTATGTATATTTGTGTTTTAATTTTAAAAATCAGCAACTGAAAAAAATGGGGAAGAAAAGAAAAATAAATTTTAAAAAACCTTTGTAAACGCTCATGGTGAGTAACTGCTAATGTCATCACGTGTTTGGTGGTCTTTGAAAGGTTTCAAGCCCTTTTACCTGCTGGCTACTCCTCCCTAAACCTGCCCCTTGTGGGGCTCTTAGCTCAGTATTTGTCGTCTTGGTTTCATAGGCTGACAGGCTGCGTCTGTGCATGTTTGAAATCTGAGGGTGCTGGTGAAATCAGCTATGATGGGGATGGGGTCCGAGGAGAGAGGGTGGAAGGAAAAGGCTCTGGCTGGCTCCCAGGCTGGACATATGTTTCTCCCATTGCTTTTTGGCCAGAGCAGCCGGCAGGCAGGAGCCACAGTGCCAGCGAGCAGGCCGCTGCAGAGCAGAACGGAGTCAGCACGGTGCTCATTAAAAAATCAATCATGGGGCATAGCCCACAAGGAAGGGGTCTGGGTGCGAGGCCTCCCGAGGAGTCAGCTGGCAGTGAGGGTCTGGGTGTGTGGATGGCCCAGCAGAGTCAGTGCTCCGGGGCACACCGGGGCTGGCACTTGCTCAGGCAGAGGGGAAGAATGGGGCCGTGTGCACTTGTGCCTGTTTTTTGTGCTGTCTTGAGCCCCTCCGCACGGGCTCTGATATCCCAGGGGGCCGCAGTCCACCCAGGGCAGCCCCTCCCAGATTTGGGAAAGTGGCTGGGCGTGCGGTCCGTGGAACCCAGGATACCCCAGGAGCAAAAAAGGGACCACACAGGTAGACCACTGTTGTCCTTCATAGGGACAGTCCCCCTGACTCTCACTCGGTCCACTAGGACCTCACCCTGGAGGTGGGACGGGGCAGGGATAGCAGGGAGCCCTGATGAATTCTGAAGGCCCAGGGCCGTCCCACCAGCTGCCCAAACCAGGTCACATTAACAGCTGCGCTCAAGTTACAGTGGCTCCCAGCCCCCTACTCGAGCAGGAATTCACCCCCCCAGCCCCAGCCTGGGAACAAGTTCTGTCCTGTTCTCCTGGGCCTCCTTCCCAGGGCTCTCTGGGACCTGGGTGGGGGAGGGCAGCAACAGCTCCCTAAGAGCTGGTGGCTGCCCTGAGCCTGAGGGGCCAGCTGTCCAGTCATCAGCGGTAGACTCAGGGCAGGGGGAGGAATGACCCGGGCCCTCAGCCAGTACCACTTCAGACTCCAATAAAACTTTATTTATAAAAACAGGCAGTGGGCTGGATTTGGCCTGTGGAGCGCAGTTTGCAGACCCCTGCTCTAGTTCAGACCGTCCTGGACACCCTTAAATATCAGCTGTCTTCCCCAAGCTTCTTTTGACTTGCAGTAGCTATCAGGGGTTCCCTGAAAGCCTGGCTGTCCCCCATGGAGACAGCAGGAGAATTTAGAACGTGTATTTGGTAGGGAGGAGCCCTTGTGGTGCAGTGGTTAATATAAGCACTCGGCTGCTAACTGGAAGGTCGGCAGTTCAAACCCAACAGCTGCCCCACAGGAGAAAGATGTGGTGGTCTGTTTCCGTTAAGATTTACAGCCTTGGAAACCCTACGGGGGCAATTCTACTCTGTTCCATAGGGTTGCTGAGTCAGACTTGACTGCAATGGGTTTTGGTTTTATACGGTGGGGAGAGGAAGGAAATGTTTGCTGAACAGAATTCCCCTAGTAAATCACTTTCTGTATGCCCAATTTAATTAAACTCCAACAGACACCTCCAGAGTGCGTAATGTTTGTGGCCTCCTGTTGTGGACTGTATTGTGTCCCCCCAAAATATGTATTGAAGTCCTGGTCCCTATATATGTGGATATAACCCTATTTGGAAAATGGGGGGGGGTTCTTTTGTTAGTGAGGCCATACCTGAGTCGGGTGGGTCCTAAAAACCTACTCGCTCTGAATTATAAAAAGAGCAGAATAGATGCAGAGACACACATACAGGGGGAAGAGGAAGGCAGATAGTGGAGACAGATGCGTCTATAAACCCTGAAACTCCAAGGATTGCTGGCAGCTACAAGAAGCTGAAATAGATAAGGAAGGACCTCCCCCTAGAGACACACCCTGAGTTCAGACTCCTGCCTACTGAACCATGAGAAATGAAAATTCTGTTCTTTAAAGCCACCCACTTGTGGTGTTTCTCTAGGTAACTGGGTAACTAACCAGTAACTGGTTGCTGTTAAATTCATTCCATCTCATGGCAACCCCATGTGTGTCAGAGTAGAACTGGGCTCCGTAGGGTTTTCAATGGCTGATTTCTTGGAAGTAGATCACCAAGGCTTTCTTCTGAGGTGCTTCTGGGTGGTCTCAAACCTCCAACCTTTTGGTTAGCACATGAATCGTTTGCACCACCCAATGACTTCCTAAGTAACTAAGACACCCCCATAAGGTGCCATGGTGGCCATGTGGGGTTTACAGAGATGAGCAGAGCATGGGCCCAAGGAGTAATCAAGCTAGAAGCCTGAGGGGTGTCTTATTTTTTTGTTGTTATTAGGTGCCGTCCAGTTGGTTCCGACTCACAGCGACCCCACAGACAACAGAATGAAACACTGCCCGGTCCTGCGCCATCTTCACAATCGAAGCTGTTTGAGCCCATTGTTGCAGTCATCTGTCAATCCATCTCGTTGAGCGTCTTCCTCTTTTTCACTGACCCTCTGCTTTGCCAAGCATGATGTCCTTCTCCAGGGACTGATCTCTCCTGACAACATGTCCAAAGGGGCCCCAGATCAGGCACCAGGAGAGAGACCATTTTGTTCTCATTCACATAGCCTCACATAGCCTCAGGCTTAGGATCAGGCTGGAGTTGAAGAACTGGATTCGAGGTTTAGATCTGTTGCACCAAATGACCTTGGACAAATGACTTAATCTCTCTAAACTTCAGTTTCCTTGTTTTATAGAATGGAGATAAAAATATTACTTGGCTCCTGGAGCTGAGTTTCAAATCAGATAATCCATATAAAGCATTTAACTCAATACTTGATGCATAGAGGATGACTGTAAGGTTACTCATTGGGCACCTTCCTTGGGTCACACTTGTGCTAGGAACTGCTAGGTCAAATCTTATTTCATCTTCATAAGGACCCTACAAGGTAGATATTATGGTCCTCATTTCATAGGTGAGGAAACTGAGGCTCAGAGAAACAATAACTTGCCCAAGGACACAGAGATTTAGCTACAGTAAAAACAGAAGTGTGAAAGAACATATACGAAAAAGAAAGGATGGGAGAGGGTGGAGGACCTTAGGAACTTCCGTAGACGAGGGACAGAGAGGCAGCTGGGGCCTTTTGGAGTAACCTGCCTGCTTTCAGTCTTTGGAGCCACTGTGAGCTCAGTGGAGCCCTAGTGGCACAGTTGTTAAGAGCTCAGCTACTAACCAAAAAGTTGGCAGTTCAAAATCACCAGCCACTCCTTGGAAACTCTATGGGGCAATTCTACTCTGTCCTATAGGGTCACTATGAGTTGGAATTGACTTGACAGCAATGGGTTTGGTTTTTTGTTTTGGGGGGCTTAGTAGCGGGCCTGTCTCTTGGACACCTTCCTAGGAAAGCTGACTACCCTGGGTGGAAGGACTCTTTTGGGATTGGTAGGATGACCATCCCAGTGGCTGCATATAGTGCGTTGAATACTGTCCCCCAAAAGTTCAAGTCTACCTAGAACCTTGGAACATAACCTCTTTGGAAATAGGATCTTTGCAGATGTATGTAAGGATTGAGATGAGATCATCCTGGATTAGGGTGGGCCCTAAATCCAATAAGAACGTCCTTGGAACAGACAGAAAAGGACACACAGACATAGGGGAGAAGGCTGCATGCAGATGGAGGCAGAGATTGGAGTGATGCATCAACAAGCCAAGGATTGACAGCGGCCACCAGAAACTAGGAGAGGAAAGGAACCAACCCTCCCGACGTCTTGATTTTAGACCCTGGCCTCCTGAAATGTAAAACACTAAATTTCTGTTATTTTAAGCCACCAAGAGTGTGATTATGTGTTTTGGCAGCCCTAGGAATCTAATGTACCATGTGTCAACTTTTGAGGGTGGTTCCCAAGGTGCCCGGCACACTCTGAGTACTCAACAATGTCTGTAGGATGAGGGAATGGACCGGGAAGGGGACAAACGGAGGGAGAAATCAAGTCAGTGGTGCGGGGGTGGCCTGGGGGTTTGGAAGGCAGGAAGCGTAATGCAAGTTTAAGGGAAGCCAGAAATAAGGTGAGGTCAGGAAAAAGGAGAGATGAGGCTGGCTGAGCTTGGCTCCATCTCCTCTATGCCTGAGAAGGGCAAATAAATGGGCTGGTGACAAGTTCTGCATTAAAGAGATAGCCGATTCAATGAAAGAATTGTCTGGGCAGCTTCTCTCTCCCACTCCGAGCTGTCTTCCCCACCTCCGCATCGGTACTTGTCCCTGCACAGCTGTTCAGCAGACAATCAGAGACCATCCAAGGGCTTAGTCAGGGCTGCGACCAGGGTGTAGGAGCAGGGCCGGGCTGGATGGTGGCCAGGTGTAGGCCTCTGTCTCTTGGCTCTGACCTTGGCGTCCTAGGGCCTGTGCCCAGCAATGGCATCACTCAGGGGGGATGGGGGGTGTGAACCACACTGGGTGACACTGTCAGAAGGAGGTGACAGCAAAATGACTGTCTATAAAAATTTCCCTGTAGTTATAACAACAAAAACAATTTTCCTAAGTACGTGTATCAATATACCTACAAGGCTAAAAACTCCATGCTCATTTACTTTTTGAACCTTCTAAGGTGCTCTGGTCAGAGCTGTCATTATCACCCAATTGCAATGACACTTTGAATCACGTGGTTTCGTCTGGCTGGTGTTTTTATAATCATGGATTTTGTCAAATTTTCTAGTGTTTTAGGTACAATACTGTGGTGATTAGTATTTGTGAACCTATATCGGTAACTTCTTTGAGAATGAAGTAATTAAAGGAAAAGAAGGAGTGATATACGGGAATTACGATTAGTACAATAAACATTACTAAGGATTCTGTGCGGTCTGGTACTGGAGCAGGTCCATGGGTGGATTGACACCATGAGTTACCACACTGAGTAATACCTATCCTAGTGACACCACTGGGGCACAGCCCTAATTCCCCTTCCCCTGGGCAACCCAATAACATCTGGATGCCCTGAGTGGATGGAGGGGCTAAGGATGCCCCCAGTAGCTTTTCCACTGAGGGGTTTCTGTCTCTCTCCACACGTTCCAGGCAAAGCCAGCCCCCAGATTATCACAGCAATTACTCCTGTGCTGGGCAGCTCAGGAGCCTTAGCCCTGGGGATTGTTCCTTGCTCTGGGTGGCAGCTTGTCTCCAAAGATGATAGCCATAAATTCCTTCCCTCCTTGTGTGTACATCCCACTGCCCCATCGAGAAGTAGGGCCTATTCTTCCACCTCCTTGACTCTGGGCTAACTTGCAACTGCTTTGACCAATAGAATATGACAGATGTGATGCAGTGCCTGATTCACACCTAGTCTCTAAGAGGACTGGCGATTTCTACCTGCCTTTGGAGTCCTGAGCTGCATTTAAGAAGCCTGGGCTATGCTGCTGGAAAGAGAGGTTACATGGAGGAGCCCTGAGTACCATCTTGGATGTCCAGCCCAGCAGAGCCTTCAGATGACTCCAGCCCCAGCTGATATCTGGTTGCAACTGCATGAGACAGCCCCAGGGAAGAACTAGCCAGCTGAGCCCAGCCAACCCACACAACCACAACCAATAAAAATAAAGTGTTGTTTTAAGCCATTAAGTTTGGGGTTAGTTTGTTTACATAGTTGTAGGTTATGGGAACACGTTAAAAGATTCATCCTTTCATCTCCTTCCCTGTCTTTATTCATGGGCTACTTGGGGGCAACAAGGGCCCCAAGCCCCGAAGTCCTCAGTCTCTCACTGATGATTTGAATAGAATCCCAACCGTCTTCCCTGGTGACCAGGCCTGGTTACAAGACAGAGTTGCTGGGTGGCACAGCTCCTTCTGGGGTTGGTAAAACCAAACCAAACTCATTGCTGTCAAGTTGATTCCGACTCATAGGGACCCTATAGGACAAAGTAGAACTGTGCCATAGGGTTTCCAAGGAGCAGCTGGTAGATTTGAACTGCTGACCTTTTGGTTAGCAGCTAAGCTCTTAACCACTATGCCGCCAGGGCTGGAGTTGGCAGGAACCGTTCAATTAAAATCAACAAATATTTGTACAGTGGTAGGATGTTCATGGCACTCTGAGGAACTCAAAGAGATGTAGAATACCTTTTATCTGAAGAGTATTAAATAGCTTACCAAGCAGTCTAACATATCTAACTTCATTTCACCCTCGACAGCCTTGAAAGGTAGCAGGGCTGACATGATCCCTGTTGGTATAGAACAGGAAACTACACTAAGACCACACAAATAGGAATGACTGAGCCAGGGCTGGAAGCCAGGTTCTCTGAGTACCTGTTCACAGGGTCTCCAAGTCCATACGAGGTTCTCTATCCCTCCCAGGTGTCCCTGGATGGTGCAAATGGCTAATGCGCTTGGCAGCTAACTGAAAGGTTGGAGGTTCAAGTCCATCGAGAGGCACTTCAGAAGAAAGCCTTGGTGATCTAATTCTGAAAAATCAGCCATTGAAAACCCTATGGAGCACATTTCTACTCTGACTCAGATGGTGTGGCTGTGAGTCAGAACTGACTTGACAGCAACTGAAGACTGTTATCCCCCTGTATCTCAGTGACTGGCTGGCATTTCTGTCTCACTGATTAGAATATGAGTGTCTTGAGGGCAGGGACCATGACTCAGTTTCCGTTGTACCTTGTTCCTGGCACATTGTGGGTATTCCTTCATTGACTATCTGTTGAAATAAACCTGAGAAATCAGGAAGCTAAGTTATGAAGAGGTGAGGGAGCTTACCTGAGTCACCCAGCTAACTGGAGGCAGAGCTGGGACCAGAAAGCAATTCCCAGCTGGTATTTTTCTGGACCCTTGCTGAGTGCCTGGGTTTGGCTGAGGAGTCAGTGAGTGCCAGGAATGAAGGGCCAAGCAGTATTTCTTGGGAGGTGCCGGGACTCTACTTGAAAGCAGAACTTTTGGAGAAACAGTGGCTTCAGAAACAGGGAAGGAGAATGGACCATGGAGATGTCTGGGGCAGAACAGAATCAGCCTTAGGGGAACAGAGTGTCCAAGGAAGGAAGAAATTGATGGAGACAGATTCTGTGGACAGATCCGAGAATTAACTGAAAACCATGAGGACATTTCAGGAAGAGAATGCAGTGGGAGCTTGGAAAAATGGCCTAGTATTAAAATGGCGTGGTGTCCGACCTCATCTAACTTCGGTGGGAAGAGAGAGAATCATCAAGATCATTAGCAGCATCAGCCCAAGGCTGATGATTCTTATGAGGTGGAGATCAGACATACCTCCTCTCTCCAACCTTTTTACCAATTCTGACACCAGCCATCCCTCCCATGGCACTCTCTACTTCTCTGCTGGGTTAGATAATTCGTTGCAATGGCCACACAGAACTCACAGACCATACTCACAGTTACGGGGTTTATTAGGAAAGTAACAGGTTACACTTCAGGATCAGGATCAACTAGGAAGTAACAAGAACAACTCAGGATACAGTTCTTCAATCAGAACTGCTTTTTTCAGATGCTGCCACCAAGCCCTTGCTCTTGGCCTTGGCTTTGTGTTCTCAGCCTGGGCCTCTGCTTGGGCCTGGCCTCTGCCCTGCTCAGGCAAGTGTTATAAAGCCCTTTAGCTCTGCCAGTAAGTGCCTGGAGGCACTCTACTCCCCTAGGAAGCCTCTTTCCTGAAGGCACTCAGCTCACTTGCTCTGTGGGCTGGGAAGCCCACTGTAGCCACCTTGATCTATAGGCCAGGAAGCCCACCACACAGTCTTGCAATGGTCTTCTGGTTCTGTTGCTGCTGTTTCTCTGCCACTGGACTCTCCTGTGCCCACTGTTCTGTGCCATCTCCAGTGTTACTGCTTTCTCTGTCTCCTGGTTATAGGAGGTTCTCAGCACAGGGACCCTGGGTGCAAAGGACATGCTCCACTCCTGGCTCTTTTTCTTAATGGTAGTGAGGTCCCCCTTTCATTGTCTAGGATTGGCTCTTTTTAAACCTAGTGGGGTGGAAAACTGACCAATCCCCAAGGGTTCCATATACCTTATTTGCATGGTCCCACCCCCCCCAAGGGTTCCATGCACCTTATTTGCATAAGTAGGCCACCCAATCTCCTTGGTGGGCCACAAGCACCTTATTTGCATAGTCCCACCCAATCATTTTGTGGGGGTCACAAGACCATGGTTAGAAGGGCTATATAATAGTAATTCACTGTACCGCACTTAGACATCAAGAACTTTCAAAATGACCTAAAGAACTTCCCACCTGTACTACTGTCATGATAACAATGGCATCAACTAAAACAGCCATTCTAACTGTCACTCTTCCCTCAACTCCTACTATCACTATTTCTACCAGCACCGCTGCAATGGATGATGATGCTAACTCGTATGTATATGAGTTTTACACGTTACATAGTGTTTACATCTATCCGTTCATTTGATCTTCCAGCTGCCTTGTTAGTTACTATATGTTACTACCTGTGGTAGGAGGCATTGGTGGTTCATTGGTAGAATTCTTGCCTTCCATGCTGGAGACCTGGATTCCTGGCCAATGCACCTCATGCACAGCCACCACTTGTCTGTCAGTGGAGGCTTGTGTGTTGCTATGATGTTGAACAGATCTAGCAAAGCTTTCAGACTAATATGGTCGAGGAAGAAAGGCCTGGCGATCTTCTTCCAAAAATCAGCCAATGAAAACCCTACAGATGACAAAGATCTGATCTGCAACTGTTCATGGGGATGGTACATGACTGGGCAGCATTTTGTTCCATTGTGCATGGGGTCACCAGAGTTGGTGACCTCAACTTGACGGCAACTAACAACAACAACTGTGGCAGCCAGCCTCCAAGATGGCCCCAGTGATCCCGCCTCCTGGTATTTCCTCCTTTGTGGAGTCTTCCACACTGAATAGGACTGGCTGGATAACTAATAGGTATTGTGGAAATAGCAGTATGTGACTTCCACAGCTAGGCCATTCTGTCTGGGTTCCTGCCTTGACCTCTCTTGATCACTTGCCCTAGGGGAAGCCACCACCACATCCTGAGGACATTTCATGTGGCGAGGAGCTGAGGCCTCCAGCTAACAACCAGCTTCACGTTAGCGAGCCACCTGAGGAGAAGATCCTCCCACCCGGAAACTTTCAGACGACTGTAGCCTCAACCAACATCTTGATCACAACCTCTTGAGAGACTCCCAAACCAGACCCCCCAGTTCAGTCATTCCCAGAGTCTTAGTCCACAGAAAATATGTGTAGTAATAGATGTTTATTGCTTTAAGTCATTAAATTTCCTGGTAATTTGTTATGCAGCACTAGATAACTAATACATTTCTCCTATCCCAGTAGAGGTAAACATGCATAGAGATTAACATACGAGTTCTGGAATCAACTATTAGTTGCTAACTATTGGGTACAAATGGTCAACACGCTTGGCTACTAACTGAAAGAATGGAGGTTCAAGTCCCCCAGAGGTACCTCAGAAGAAAGGCCTGGTGATCTATTTCCCCAAAAATCAGCCATTGAAAACCCTATGGAGCAGTTCCACTCTGACACACATGGGGTTGCCTTGAGTAGGAATTGACTCAATGGCAACTTGTTTTCATTGATCTTGAATAAGTTACTTCAGCTTCCTCTGAGTTTTTCTCATCTATAAGCAAGGACAATAATTATAACTAATAAGACTGTTGGGGAGTATCAGATGAGTTAATGCATAACTCACAGCAATCCCTGGCACATAGTAAACCTTAGTTATTTTATTGTTGTCATACGGGAGAGAAACGGCTCACGAGAGGTGAAAAGGAGTCTCCCCGGCTCTACAGCTAGTTACTCAGGAGTCAGCCTGAGTCTGGAACCCGGCCCGACTCCTATACACTGCTCATGGTCTAACGGAAACCTGGAACCAGGATGACTGGAAAAGTCAGACACTCTATGAGCCTGTAACTTCTGTCATCTGTATCCCGACATTCCCTCCCCCAGCATCGGGCAGTTTTAGAGGCAGGGCACTGGAACAGCCGACTGTGTGCACTGTGCTGGGCTCGGGAGGGTCAGCCTGCAGCTCTGGGGCTGGCACTGTTGGATAGCCCCTCACCTCTTGCAGGAAGGGTGTTAGAAGGGCTTATGGATTGAACTGTGTCCCTCCAAAAATGTGTGTTGAAATCCTAACCCCTGTACCTGGGATTCTGGGAGCCCTGCTGGCGTAGTGGTTAAGAGCTTGTCTGCTACCCAAAGGGTCAGCAGTTTGAATCCATCAGTCTCTCCTTGGAAACCCTGTGGGGCAGTTCCACTCTGTCCTATAGCATCGCTATGAGTTGGAATCAACTCAGTTGGTACTTGTAAAAATGACCGTTTGGAAATAAGGATTTTTCTTTTCTTATGTTACTAGGTCAGACCAGAGTAGGGTAAATCCTAAATCTAATCACTTCTGAGTTGTAAAAAGAGTGAAACAGACACAGAGACGCCCACAGGGGGATGACAGTCACTGTGTGAGGACCTATCTACAAGCGAAGGGACTCCAGGGATCGCCGGCAGACGTCGGAAACCAGCAGAGGGGTTCACAGAAGGAATTGACATGGCTGAGACCCTGATTTGGACTTACAGTCTCCAGAACTATGAGAAAATAAATTTCTGTTCTTTAAAGCCAGCAACTTGTGGTATTTCTGTTACTGCAGCCCTAGCTAAGACAGAGGTGTGTAAGAGCAGGCAGACAGCAGGCTAGGCACCCTGGGTGTGAGGAGGAGCTTTCCTGGGTCACATTTCATTGCCAGAGCAGGTGCAAGGACAGGGAATGAGCCCCCATCCTCAGCCCTGGTTCGGAATGGCTGGGAGAGCAGGACAACTGTTTTGAAATGCAATCTGGGATTAGGGTGAAAGGATTGTTGGGAGTAAAGTTCTCTACTGCATGGCCACTTTCATTTAGGTAGACCTAACAGACCTCGAGCTTGCTCAAGCAGAGGCCCAGGACCCACAGGCTCCCCTAGAAGAAGCACCCATTCCCCTTTTCCTCCAAGTCTGTGCCCCTGCCCCACACACCTGATAGCAGGAAACAGTGGGTGATCAGGACGAATGAATAAAAGGGGAAAAAAAGAGACATAAGAAAAGGCAGTGGCATTTGAAAATGACCTTTGAATGAACAATATCACCTATGGAAACTGGATGCAAAGAACCTCCAGGTGTGCCGGGAGCTCCCCAATCACTCCTCACAGCCAGGTATAGCTCTTTGGAAAACATCAAGGAAGGCCACTGGGCAGGGTTTTTCCTAAATGGCCACCATGATCTGAAGTCCTCTCCCACATCAGCATCTTCTGGCTATGTGCGGCCAGTCCAAGGCCCTTGGACCACTTCAGCTGGCCTGCTTTTTTCTCTGAATCCTTATCACGTCTAGAAGGAGGAGGTTGGGCGTAAAGGGGCAAGACTAGACACAAACAAGAGAGTTCGCTGATAACTGCCTTTGACCCCAGGAAGAAGAAAGCTATGAGGGCCAGCTCTTACAGAAAAACATTGATGAGGGTTTGTCTTTGGGGTTGCCCCATATTTTCTTCTTGAGCTCTGGTCCTTTCCCACGTTCTGGGATCCTGATTTTTCAACAGGCCATAGTCCAGGACCTTCAAATCGTGTGAGGCTGACCAAAGGTTCCCACCGCATGTCTCCTTCCCCAAGGACTCCGTGATCTCATTTACTCTCGCTCTTCTTTCTCCATCAAAACTCCCGTTCCCAGAAGTGGATTTATTTAGTCAGATGGTTGTCCTACCACACACCATCCTGTCACCACTGGCAGCTCGTGAGCCCCACTCCCTCGCTTATCATGGCAACCCTTCTGGGAAGCATTTACTTGTATTCAAAACGGATTTGTATTTCCGGGGTTCTCAAATTTTATTACATTTGTTAAAACACAGATTCTGATGTAATAGGTCTGGGTGGGTCCAGAAATCTTAATAAGCCCCCAGACAGTTGTGATGGAGGCTGGCCTTGAATGCTGAGGAACCATGTCCTAATGGAATGATTTGAAACAAGGCTGGAAAACATGTTGGGAAGAGGCAGAGAGATGAGGGAGAGGAGGGGAAGCCTAATGGTAACTTCCTGTTCCTTAATTCTCGATTCCACAAAGTGAGGGCAAAAGGTGGAGGCTGGGGAGGAACAGGGAAAAGAAAAATGGAAGATTTTCACTTCCTGCAGTGCTTCTGTTGGGGTCACCCTCTGTGCTTCCCTGCCCAGCTTTGCCCTTAAGCTCCCCCTCCAAAGACCCTCATGGTCATGACAGAACACGGGAACCATTTCTGTTTTGCTTCTTCTATTTCTCCTTCCTCTCCTCATAATTGACTCAACAACTCTTGGTTTGACCTTACATCCCTGGTTCTCAGACTGCACCATTAATCGCATTTGAGGGTGCAAACAGAAACTAGGCTCTTAGGCTCCATGGCTCGAGATTCAGATTTGGTAGACTGGAAGGGCCCAGAAATCTGCTTTTTAAACAGCACAACCAATTCTGTGTACTGACGTTTGAGAATGTTGAAGAACTAGCTTCATCACCATTGTTTGGAGCTGCGGTCCCCTTAGAAATGTTCGGTGGGAGGGTGATGAGCCTAAAAGTCTACAATTCCATGACAGGAAGTCCAAAGGCCACATGTACACTTTGTCTCCACCATCCTGTGACCTTGGGTAGACTTCCTTCCCATCCTGGCCTCCAATGCCCACAGGGATGATCAAGGATACCATTCAACTCAGGGGGCTTCCATGAGGGTCAAATGAAGGAATACAAAGGGCTATCCAGACACAGGTTCACTGTGGGGCTTCACTTTGTGAGTCTTGTTGGACTACAGCTGTGAGCTTTAGTCACCCAAACTGTCTTCATGCTTTACTGCTTACCTTGCAGAACCATCCACCAGAAGGAATCCTATCATTGGACTGAACTGGGAGGGACTGTGCCAGAATGCCTGTGAACGGGTTAACGTAGCGAGTGGGGATGAGGACAAGTCGTAGAACTAAAGGGAAACAAATGGGCGGTGTGACAGCAGGAACAAAAGCTAATGCAACAAGGGCTGAGGTACAGATGGTTATGGCCAGGCCCTACTTTAGCATACCACCGCTGCCATTAAGACCCTCAAACATGCCATCAGGGCTTCTGAACTTTGCATAATGACCGAACTCTGTGTTATCATCAGAGGGGAGGAGAACAGCAAGGACACCAAAGGGGCGAAAGTTCAGCTGCTGCCAGGCCTCCTGGAGCCCCATCACGCTCCCAGAATAGCTCGGCCAACTTCCCGGCAGCCTCTGGCTACACCGCAGCTAGGCTTCCGGCAGAGGAGATGAGCCGATAGCCCGATCATAAGCCCCAGGCCTTGCAAACGCCCGAGCTGGCTGGGAACAGCTGAGACTGGACCCCGCCCAGAAGTCAGCTGCCTGGCCCTGCCCTGCTGGAGGCACCGTCTCTGGTGAGTGGGGGCAGGTCTGGCTCCCTGTGGCACCTTGTCTCTCCCCCTTTCACCTCAAGGTCCTGGCTGGGTTCAAAGCGCCATATGGCCTCAAATCCCAGGAAAGGGGGGGTCGGCAGGGACTAGGTCTTTTGAATGCATTGCTAAGTGAACTATGTTGGTGGCGGGGTCCACCAAGAGGTCAGTAAAGGGCTGGATGGTCTTGAAGGCAAACAGGCAGGAGTGTGTCAGAGCGAATGTGACCCGAGGGGGCCAGCAGCCACCTGCAGAACAGGGCTGGGGGAAGAAAAAGGGGCAGAGATGGAGACACACAGCCCTGGCAGTTCCCCAGCCCAGTACTCTCTGGAGGCTGGCTTCTGAAGGTTAAGGGGTTGTTGGGGCAGGGAGGGTAACTGAGTCTTTTGCTGGCCTAACAATAGGGATGCTCTGTTTCCATGTGCTTCTCTGCAGACCTGTGCAGACCCATGCATCCTTCATTTACTTATTCCACTCACAAGTATTTGTTGAGCCCCTACCATGGGCAAAATGGTCCCTCAGTGGTGAAAATGGTTTGCACTGGATTAGTAACCTAAAGGTTGAAAGTTCAAACCTACCCAGCAGTGCTGCAGAAGAAGGGCCTGGCAATCTGCTTCCATAAAGATAAAGCCAAGAAAACCCTGTGGAGTAGTTCTACTTGTAACACAAGGGGTCCCCATGAGTCAGAATTTACTCAGCAGCTACAGGTTTATGGGTTTACTATTGGCAAGTCACCACGGGGCAGCACCAAGATGTATCAGGCACATATTTTTACCTTAAAGAGCTTATACCACCACTGGGAACATAAACATGTACGTAAACAACCATCAGTAAGGCAGAAAATGGTAAGGGCTATACCAGAGGTTAGAAGCCCTCATGGCGCTGTGGTTAACGTGCTCAGCTGCTAAAGGTTGACAGTTTGAACCCACCAGCCAGTCTGCGGGAGAAGGATGTGGCAGTCTGCTTCCACAAAGATTCACAGCCCTGGAAATCCTATGGGGCTGTTCTAGTTTGTTCTGTAGGGTAGCTCTGAGTCAGAATTGACTCTAGGGCAATGGGTTTTATACAAGAGGTGAGAAAAGTGCTTCTGGGAGTATACAGTGAAGTGGAAGTTCGAAGGAGTTAAAACAAATGGGCTCTAATCCATGGCTAGTCACTTAGCCTCTATGAACCTCGGTTTTCAAATCTATAGAATGGAGATAATATTTGTTTTATGGAACTCATGAGTCCCTGGGTGGTGCAAACAGTTAATGTACTTGGCTGCTAACTGAGAGGTGGGAGGTTCAAGTCCACCCAGAGGCAACTTGGAAGAAAGGCCTAGTGATCTACTTCCAAAAAGTCAGTCATTGAAACCCTGTGGAGCCCATTTCTACTCTGACACACATGAGGTCACCATGAGTTGGAGTCAACTCAATGGCAACTGGTGGTTGACTGGTTGCTTACTGAACTCATTGTGTTTAAAGATCAAATGTATATACAAAAGACCATTTGAAAATTGTACAATGGGATACAGAGGTAAGCTATTATGGGTATTGTATTATCAAATTAGTCCGCGTCTCTCTGAACTTCTCCACCTGGGATTCTGGGAGCCAAAGGGGGCTGGGAACTGAGGGCTGGGTTCATGTCAGCAGTAAGACCAAGTCTAGACCCTTAAAAGCAACAGGAAGGCTTCTCCGTCTCCTCAGAGAAGGCTGTTAGCCTCTCTCAGTTCCCAGCCAATCAATCCACTCTTGTTTATTGCGCATTTTTGTTGGATGTATAAAGCACTCTGCTAGAGGCTGCAGGGAAAAAGGTATGAAATCTAGAGTCCGTTCCCTACAGGGCCTATCATATAAATTAGGGGGGCAAGATGCCTATGTATGCGATACCATTAACAGTGCAAAGCAGTGTCAGGTTAGCAAATATTCACTGGAAAGGGAGCTCTAGGGGAGCAGAGGGAGAAAGAGGACTTTGGCATGGGGTCACCAGCACTGGCTTCTGGCAGGAGGTAAGAGCCCTAAAGGGGAATGGATTCAGAGAGTTTGAGAGGAGAGGGAGGGCATCCGGCATTGAGAGTGGGGACAATGTGAGTGAAGCCACAGGAAGGACAAGTATGGTCGGCCAGCAGACCTCTCAGGCTGGACTGGCCATTTCCTGTGAGGACAAGGAGGGAGACAGGACTGGAGTACAGCGGGGTGCATGTTGCAAGGCCTTAAATGCCAAGTGAGGGAGTTTGGACTTTCACTTCAAGGCAATGGGACCCAGCAAAGGTATTAGAGACAGACGGTGCCAGAGTGAAGTCAGTGAATGTCCTACAGTGGGTGGGGGTTTGCAGGGTGATTGGAGGTGTCGGGGAGTGAGGTAAGACTGCAAGCAGAGGGTAAGTCCGTTTGGGGGCTCCTGCCACTGCTGGGGTAAGGTACGCCCACCTCTGAAATGTTTCAGATCTGGGGAGATGCCCTCAAGTTAAGGGGGAACTGTGCACAGTGCTGTCTACACCATTTCATTTTTGTTTTTGGAAGGGGTGGGTGGCTTGAGTGGCCTGAACCCCTGGACTCTTGACTTTGAGGCCTGATTCCTAGCATCCACTCTGTTGGTGGAGGCTGTCCAGACCTGGGCAGCTTAGAAAATCCAGTTCTCTCCGTCCACGAGGAGTTGGGTGGCAGCCAATGAGCAGTGGATGGGAGGAGGGATAAGGCAGGGGCAGATCTTGCGGCCACAGTGGCAGGGTTTGGCATCAGGTAACATTCCAGCAGGCTCTACCCAAGGGCCACTTCCGGGTACCTTTCCAAAGAGATCATCCATAGGCGGCCAGTGGTGGGGAACGGGCCAAGGGCTACCTTGGTACCTGAGTCCAAGCAGGAAGTCCGATGAGCCTAAGAGAAAAGGAGATTAGGCCAGACACTGCAGCCTAGGCAGTTACCAGTTAACACCGAACCTGGGAGCAAGGAGAGGTCAAATGCAAAATCTGTTTATCAGCCAGTGGTCAGGCACCCAGCCACCTAGAGCAGGATGCCAGGCACCTGCCTGTCAGCTAGCCAAGAGCCCCACCCTCAGCTCAGCAAGGGGCTAGTCTCAACCCACTGGGCTTGGAGACACCAGCTCTGGGGCCAGGCTTCAAGGCCAGGCCTCCTAGGCAGGCGGAGCAGGCCTCCCACTCCATGGAAGAGGAAACTTTCCCGAAAGAGCTTCTTCAAGCTCCAACTGCAATCCAAACTTCTGCTACCCAGGCCATTGGGAAATCCCTCTAGGGAACATAACCAACCGTGGGCAGTTGGGGTAGGTGCCTCCAATGCCCAGAGCCTGGTGGCCAGGGCCTCCCACCCTGGGCTCTAAGTGCTGGCCCGGGGGACCTGGACTTCTGCAGCAGGCACTGGGCCTGTCTGCTTCCCAGGAAGGTGTGGCGCTTGTGGACAGGGCAGGTGTGGCACTGTTTGAAGGCCTCTGGTGTGAGGAGGAGTGCCGGTGGCACAGTGGTTAATCTCTTGGCTGCTAACAGAAAGGTCAGTGGTTCAAAAACCACCAGTGGCTCCATGGGAAAAAGATGTGGCAGTCTGCTTCCGTAAAAATTACAGCCTTGGAAACCCTGTGGGGCAGTTCTACTCTGTCCTACAGGATTGCTGTGTGTTGGAATCGATTTGATGGCAATGGGTTTGGTTTTGGTTTGGGGTGGGGGAAGGTCAGCAGCGGTCTGCCTTCCAGGGGCTGTTTCTCAATCACTTGCTGCTATTGTTCTGGCCGTAGAATAATGGATATTCTACAAGCATTTACAGAAAACATCTGCCTTATGCCAGGCTCTGTGCCATATGTGGGGACAACAAGATGAGTGAGACATGTCCCAGCTCTTGAGAAAGGAAAAGTCTAATTGGAGACACAATAGTTCTTGGTTAATTATCATACAGTAGGGCAAATGATAAACGAACGAATGCCTAATAGGCTATGGGTGAATAGGGCAGCTCACAGTGCTTTCTGGGGTAAGTGAGGATGGCTTCACAGAGGAAGTGACGTTGGGGCTGAGCTTTGAGGCAGGACAGATTTAAAATTTTTTTTGGGTCAGACAGAGAAAGGCGGGTGGGAGTGACAGGCTATTCGAGATAGAAGGAACAGCATGGGATCCCAAATGTAGTATGCCAAGGCTATTTCAATAATGGTAAAACGGATTCAAAAGGATGCTGGAGAAGCAGCTTCTACAAGAGTTTAGGTTAAAAGCTGTCAGGTTTCTTTAACCGAAAGGACAAGGCTCAGAGCAGTGGACAGTCACACCAGGAAAGGAGACGCTGACCACTGAGCATCTATGAGGGCCGGGCTTGTGGAAGGAACATTCTAGACATAACTTCATTTGCACCTTACGGCAAGACGTGGGGGTGGTGTTGTCACCCCCATTTTATAGTAAAATGAGGCTCAGAGAGGTGAGGTGACTTGCCCCAGGTCACACAGTTAGCAGGTGGGAGAGCTGCTCTCCTGACCCCGGAGAGCACCCTGTCAGTGCCTCGGACTCTCCACAGAAGCTTGGGACTCTGGGATGAGGGGCACTCTTGCAGCTCCAAGTAAGAAGTTTCCCAATGACAAAAGGCAGTTTCAGTCTGCCAGGAGGAACTCAAGCCTCTGCTGCCCTGGGAGTAAATCGGTCCCTTTGAACAGTGGGCGGGCAGCTCCCGTACAGGACCACTTCTCCAAGTGTTATTTTTGCTGGGAAAATGGGAATTCATAAAGGGTTCTATGCCTGCTGGGTTACTGAATCAGGGTGAGGGGTGTTTGCCTGGATGGAATCTGTGGTTTGAGTCTTGGAAAGCAAAGGCACCGCCCACAGAACCTCCCTTCTATCTAACCGTTGCAGGCTGGCTGTGTCCAGCAGCACCGACCAGGGCTCTGCCTCATGCAGTGGGGCCTCTTTCATGGCGGGGGGGGCCCTCATGCCCTCCAGCTCGTCTCTGGAGTTGTGCTTAACCCTGTGGCTAAAGCAAAGGGCAATAGGGACCCTGGAGACACAGAGCCCAGGTCACCTGCCCTGAGGGACTTACTTTGTTTCAGAAGTGAGGTGGGGTGAAAAGAGACAGAGCAAGCAGTTCTCATTAAACTGCCCTATATTTCCACCGCTATCCACGTGCAGGGCTGGGCTGGCCCAGGGCAGGGCTCAGCTTCTGGGGTGCCCAGTTCAAAGGACTCCCAGTGGGCGGCCGGGTACAAGACACCCCAGCATTTTCCCTTGCTTGGACTGGAAGTGGGAGAGGAGTTGCCTCTTTGTGGAGGTCTGTGTTGGGGAAACTGGCTCCTGAAGCTTGAAAGCAAACGGACAGGCTTGCTGCACCAGGATTCATCTGATCTCCTTGAGGCCACATGTTCTCCAGTCCACAGGCCGTTTCTGCTACACCCTTCCCCTTGCTCTTCTTATACCGATGAATGACCCCTCCCAGCAAGCAGATTTCAGCATTGTCCAGGGTTAATGAAAACTAAAATCAGAGGCCAGAGTGATTTATCTGACCCAGCTGCTTTCCAGGGCGGCCATCCAACTGCCTGGACCTTACAAGGGTTTGCTCACCCTCACATGGGTGTCCCCCAGTCTTGGGTGGGAGACGGAGTTAGGAGAGGGAGAGGAAGAATGAGGCACAGCAGTGCAGAAGGATTGCGCTCTTCTGTTCAAAATTTCAAAGCATGGGAACAATTCAATCTTGTCACAACCCCCAGACCAGCCTGCAGGGCAGGAGACCCAGGAAGGGATACCCATGACCCCATTGCCAGTCAGTGGATTTCGACTCATAGCGACCCTATAGGACAGAGTAGAACTGCCCCATAGGGTTTCCAAAGCGGTGGTGCAGCGGTTAAGCGAGGCGCTAACTGAAAAGTCAGAGGTTGGAGCCCACCAGCCGCTGAGAGGAGATCGATGTGGCAGTCTGCATCCATAAAGATTTACAGCTTTATAATCCCTGTGGGGTAGTTCTGCCCTATCCTAGAGAGTCGCTACGAGTCGCAAACGACTTGACATCAACGGTTTTTTTTTTTTTTTTATCTTTAAGGAAGCCGACTGCCGCATCTTTCTCCCGTGGAGCGTCTGGTGGGTTCGAACCAGCGACCTTTCGGCTAGTAGCGGAGCGCTTAACCACTGCACCACCGGCGCTGCTCAGAAAGGGATACAGGTCCTAGAAAACTAGGCGTCACCCACGCCCAGGCCGCTAGATAAACCTTCTCTCCCTCTCGGAATCAGACGCGGGTGTTCGAAGGGAGGAACCGGCCAGAGGTTTATCGCTCGGGTAACTCTGGTGATTCATTCAGTTTAGACTCCAGGTTGTCATAGGTGGAGGCACGAAAACAAACAGCCCGGGAGGTATCCCTCCCTTTCCCAGTGTCCCCCTCCTCCACGCCTTAGTGCCCCTCTAGCCGGTGACCAGCTGCCTCCCCTCTCCCTCCCCCAACCCCTCGGGCGCTCTGGGCTGAGCAAACACCCTCGGCCGCCCGCGCAAGGCCACCGGCTGGCTCCGGCCGCGCGCTGCTGGCGATCCTCCAGGCAACTCGGCGTCTGGAGGCCCGGCACCCCCGAGACCCGCGCCCCGCTCTCTCTCCGCGTCCCAGGGCCCGACCAGGCCCAACAACTGCTCGCTGCTCGGTGCGCTCGGCCCCTCCGGGGCTTCTGCGCTAGCTAGTTAGGCCCTGCTACGGGCCTCTGGGCCACGCAGCCCAACCCCCGCGGAGCCCGCTGCCCCGGGAGAAGGCGGCTGGAATATCTCCTCTTGTTTACTGTGCGGGCGAGGTCCTAGCCACGCTTCGCTTCCCTATTTCTGTGGTTCTCTTTCAGCGGATTCCTGGAGCCGGAGGGGAAAGAGAGGCGGCCACCCTCTGATCCACCCCGTGGCCGGGAGCGGGGGTGGGGTGCGTAGAGCCGAGGAAGGGAATCCGAACTCGTGGAAAAGTCCACCCGCCGCGGGAGGGGGAGGACTCGGAGTCCGGGCAAACGCGCGCAGGAGTGCAGACCGCGGGGGCCGTATTCAACACCATACCTCGGGGAACAAGACCCGCAAGGCTAATCAGGACAAGTCGGAACTGGGAACCGGGACGCGGGGAGGGGAGCGCCCTCGGAGCTGGGTCTTGTTCTGAGCAGTCGCAGGAAACCTGGCGCAAGGTAGTCGGACCCAGGGCGACGTTTGGGGTGGGGTGGTTCTGGGCTCAGCCCACGGCGTTAGGGGTGCGCGCAGTGGCATTCCCACGCACATTTGGTGACTGGGGTCTGGGGAAGGGCCGCGAGTGCAAGAGGCGGACACTCAGTGTGTGTGGTGTGTTCACGTATGCAGGCTCGGGGAGGAAAGGGGGGCGTAGAGGGAGTGACAAAGAAGGACTTTGTATCTGAGTGTGCGTCTCGCTCCAGTCCAGAGAAACAAGCTGTGCCCCGCGTGTGTCTTTCACGTAGAGCCTGGGCGAAGGTGACAAAGTCTGGGTGTCTGCCACGGAGAGACGCGCCAGGATAGCACCCGCGTGGGTCTGCGAGCGCGCACGCGCTGGGGACAGGCGGGAAGTGGGAGCCTGCCCGCAGGACGTGCTAGGCTGCACCCCAAACCGCTTTCGGGAGAAAGCGGAGTCCAGAAAGTGAGTGCGCGCGAGTGCGCGCGCGCCTACGTGCGGGGGCGTGGCAGTAAACACAACAACCCAACAACAAGCTCAGCAAGCAACTCCGAGCTCCCTCCCCGGCCCGAAAGTTCGCCTCGGCCGCGCCTGGCGGTGAGTCCCGGGGGGCAGGGCGGGCGCGCTTTGTTACTTTGTAAACGAATTGCACTTACCTGAGGCGCCGCGAGCGCCGATAAGCGCCCTGAATGGAGGTGATGTCACGGTGATGCAGGCGCCGGCCCACCCTCGGCGGAGAGAAAGGGGCCGAACGCTGGGGAGAGGCCCGGCGCGAGGGCCAGCGAGCGAGGAGGGAGCGCGGCGGCTGAGCTGGGTCCCGGGGAGCGGCAGGCCGTGAGCCCGAGCCCCCGTCCGGGCCCCGCCACCCCAAGCCAGGGCTGTGCCCTGGCCCTGCGCCCTGCCCCGAGTCCCTCCCACCCCCGCGCGCGCCCCGCCTGGGGCTGGAGTTGGCCCCAACGCCGGGCCAGAGCCGGGCTGGTGGCGCGTCCCAGGTAAGGGCTGCCTTCCCGCTCCTCCCTCCCCTTGGCCTCCTGGAAGAGTTGGGTCCGGCCGGCGAAGAGTGGGCGAGGGCAGAGGCCTGTGGGGTGGAGATCCGAGCCAGTGTGCTGGGGACACCGCGCCAACTCCGCTGGGTCGCAGAAAGTTTCCAAACCGAGCCGGCTGGGGGGTAGGGGCAGGGGCAGCTGGGCGCTGAGGCTCCAAGTTGGGGGCAGGGGAAGGACACCACAATGGGGCCTCCAAGAGGCTCCCTTCCACCCCCTCTGCCTCTCCGCGCAAGTCCCACGGTCAGTAGTGACTTGTGGACGGGCGTCTTCACCGCTGCCCGCTACTGTGGAGGGCAGGCTTCTGTGGCCAGAGGAAGTGGAGGGAAGAAAGTGGCCGGCTCCCTATTCTTTCTGTTCCGGCGTCCAGGGGAGCGAGCGCGGGTGTAGACCAGTGTAGAGGGGGAGAGAAGTGAAGTGAGGGGTGAGAGTCTTCGTACGAGGAAATTTGGAATCTCAGATTATCAAAGCGCCTCTTCTCTGGCAGCCTGGCCTCTAGCTAACCCGCCCCACCCCCGATTTTCCTGCGCTCTACGCCGCTGCTGGGGCAGAGTAGCGCCCCTCCATCCCTCGGGCTGCATTTTACACCTGGGAAAACCCAATCACTTACAAACACCAGGATCTTGATCCTAAAGCGGAAGGACCGGAATAGTTTGAAATAGCTTGCGCTCCTGGAGGTTTCTACCCCATGTGCTTCAAATGTGGTTGGGGGCGGGAGCGCCGTTGCGGGGAGGGGGCACATTCCTGAGCAGACCCTGGGGTTGTGGACTCCCAAGTCTCAGAATGCTCCGGGCATTTTGCTCTGAATGCCTACCCCCTCTGCCTGAGGTTCCTGGACCCCCCACCCCCAACCTGGGCACTAAGGTAGCCCCTGACAGGCATAACACACTTACTGAACAGGTTAAAGTCAGAGCCCCCTGGCCATAAGCGGGAACAGCCTCCGGACCGGGAGAGAAGGGATATGGATGGCCGTGTGTCCATCCGTCTGTCTCAGCTAGGCTGCTGAGGGGTGGCAAAGGGGGTGTGAGAGGGTGCTCCGTGGCATCCCGGGGTGAGCGTAGGCGCCCCTGAGAGGGGACTTTACAGGATGGAGTCCCATGGCAGGGGTGGGGAGGACAGTGGCGGGGGGCTGTTCTCAGGCTGTTGTGTGGATGATGGGGGCCCAGGAAGGGGTGCTGCTCAGGACAGGTGAGAGGGCCTGGCTGCCGCACACGGCACCCCCATCTGGGCGAAGCTGGTCAGGACTGGCTAGGCTTCTGAGCCCACCAGCACTGGTGAGGCCTCTTCCCCCCTGGAGAGGGGGAGAGGGAGGAGGGGTATTCGGAAACTGGATTGGGCTGCCTCAGACCAGAGCTGGGGGCTGGGCAGCTGAGCCTGGGGAAAGGCCGATTTCAGAGGTGATTAAAAATACGTGTACAACCAATTGCAAGGAGGTGAAGCAAAAGGCCCTTTTGTCCAGAAAATAATCTGAGGCTGGGGCCAGGCTCTGGTCATGGGGTGGGCGAGACTCGCGGGGCACAAGGAGGCTCCCCTCCCTCTCCCTCCTTGGTTCAGCTCAAAGGGAGAGGATGTGACTACAAGTTCAGAATGAAGGAGGCAGAACTGGATCGCAGAGAGATGGGCACTGAGTTCAGGGAATAATCTCCAAATGCCCATTGTGTTCAAGGCACAGTGCCAGATGTCTCAGGAATGCTGAGGTAAACATGTCTTGTTCACCACCCTCCCAAGACCTCACAGCCTGGTAGCCTGACTCTAACATTCAAGGCTCAGGAGGCTCCACCCGAGAAAAGTGCAGTCTCTGGGGACCGGAGGGGGAGGCGGGAGAGGCTACCTCCAGGGCCTGAGGAGCAGCCTCAGGGCAGAGCTGGGTTCATCTTGTTCTAGTCCTTTCCCCCTTGCTGTTGGGTGCCGTCCAGTCGGTCCCGACTCGTAGTGACCCCATGTGACAGGGTAGAACTGCCCCATAAGGTTTTCTGGGCTCTAATCGTTACGGAAGCAGATCGCCAGGTCTTTCTCCCGTGGAGCTGCTGGGTAGGTTAGAACCACCAACCTTTTGGTTAGCAGCCAAGTGCTTAACCATGGCGCCACCAGGGCTTTTCAGCTGGCTGGCCAAATAACGCAGAGCTCTCCTGCACCAAACACCTGAGCTTCCTCCTCTTTAACCCTCCTGCTGGCCTCTGAGGGCCCCTGTCCTAGGCAGTGGACAAGCCAGACCCAACTGGCTCATTCTCTCCATCTGAGTATTCCTATCTCCCCACTCACCCCTTTACTTTTGGGGGAACCAGAGAAATGAGACACTTCAGGATGGGAACAGGTTGTGTCATCTGAGGCTAGTGAGCTTCAGGGCAGCTGGACAGCAGTGGGACCTAGTCTTCCACTGGAAGTTCCCACATTGACAGGGGTGGGGAGGGCAGAGTCCAGACTTGAAGGGAAAGGTCCAGGAGAAGTGGTTACTGGACCAGCAGCAAAGTCAGGAGGAAATGGGGATGAGAGCTGTGAAGCTTTCCCTGGCCTGGTACCTGTGCCTATGCGTGCTGAGGAGGACCTGCATGGTCTAAAAGCCAGTTGTTGAGTTGATTCTGACTCGTGGTGACCCTGTGTGTTTCAGAGTAGAACTGTGCTCCCTATATAGGGTTTTCAATGACTATGATCTTTTGGAAGTAGATAACCAGGTCTCTCTTCCAGGGCACTTCTGGGTGGATTTGAAGCACTAACCTTTTGGTTGGTAGCTGAGCACTTAACTGTTTGTGCTGTCCAGGGATTGGCAAGTTATTTCTAGGTCAAGATGGTTCAAGAAGAACAAGTGACAGAGCTCTCAGGATTAAACCAGACCTGGCTTGATTTTTTGCAATAATATGGCCAGTATCGGATTTGAACTTGCAGCTTTTCCTTTTCCCTATATCCAACGAGTCCTTAGATTTTATTTTGGAAAGGATCTCTCAGATCTGGCCATTGCAGCTTAACCTTTGTGCTCTATCTTTAAACCATGGTGAATGTGCCCCCAACAAGTCTATTGCCTGTGCTTTTTGCCAGACTTGCCCCTTAAAGCATAACCCTAGTTATGAGCCCTGGTGGCACAGTGGTTAAGAGCTACGGCTGCTAACCAAAAGGCCAGCAGTTTGAATCCACCAGACGCTCCTTGGAAACTCTATGGGGCAGCTCTACTCTGTCCTATAGGGTTGCTATGAGTCGGAATTGACTTGATGGCAACGGGTTTGGTTTTGGTTTTTTGCTGCTAAAAACAGCCTTCAGTGGCTCCCCACTGCCTCAGAATAACACCCCAAACTCCTTCTGTGTGGCATGTCTCATCTGCCACGAGCCAGCTGCACCCTCCCTTTACAAACTCAGTCCATACCTGAACTTGATTTTTTTCTCTTGCTCTGATCTTGAGCTCCCCACAGGGCTTTTATTTATGCCATCTTTTCTGCCTGTCCCTTTGCCTTCCCTCTCCTCCTTGCCCCTCTCCCCACTTCCCCTAATCGATCCCTACCTCACATTCTTCATGCTTAGCTTCTTTGTGTTTCCGTCTTGTGGCAGTGTCTGGGACCTGGTAAGTTTTTATGACATACAGAATAAATGCTGTTGAAAGCTTTCCTCCCTGTGTGGTACGAACAGTTAAGTGCTCAGCTACTAACCACAAGGTGGGCTGTAGGAATGAATCTATCCAGAGGTGCCTTGGAAGAAAGGCCTGGCAATTGACTTCTGAAAGGTCACAGCCGTTGAAAACCCTACGGAGCGCAGTTCTACTCTGAAACATGTGGGGTCACCATGAGTCAGTGACTCTATGGCCACTGGGATTTTTTTGTTTTGTTTTGCTTTTCTTTAAAAGGAAGGCCTCTTCCTCCTCTGTTCCTCTAGCCCCTTTCTCTCTCCCAGAGGTAAATTCTGTTCTGTGTCACTCAGCTCCCTTTTTCTCATGTAATCTTTGGTATATCTACCCTATCTCTCCTATTAGATTTTAAATACCATCAAGTCAGAGACTATGTTTGTTCCTCTTTGTAATTTCCACAACTCTAAGAACAACAAGGCCTTGTCCCCACTAGATACTCAGTAAATATTTGCTGATTTGGGAAAATTGCCTCTTAACTGGGAGCTGGCCAAGGAAGGTGGGATGAGAGGCCCTGGATGTGTGCAGAATCCTGGAGGCCAGGTCTGAGGGACCATTCTGGGTATTGTGGTCCATGTCTCCAACGATGCCCCAAGTTCTGGCTGATTCCCTGTGGACCAGAAACACCCTAGATGGAGTCAGGTGCTTAGGGTCCCGTGTTGTAGTTAGTTGCTGTCGAGTTGGCTTCAACTCATGGTGACTCCATATGCAACAGAAAGAAATGTTAACCCAGTCCTGCGCCATGGTCACCATCGTTGGTATGCTCCGGGCCATTGTTGCGGACACTGTGTATTTTGAGCCTGCCAGCCTAGTGGGCTCATCTTCCAGCACTGCATTGGGCAGCATTCTGTTGTGATCTATAGAGTTTGCACTGGCAGATTTTCGGAAGTAGATCACCAGGCCTGCCTTCCTTCTTTTTTAAAATAACTTATTTCCATTTATTTTTTTTGTTGTTGCGTACGTACACAGCAAAAACATACACCAATTCAAGTTTCTACACGTACAGTTCGGTGACATTGATTACATTCTTCAAGTTGTGCAGCCATTCTCATCCTCCTTTTCCAAGTTGTTCTTTCTCCATTAACATAAACTCCCTGCCGTCTGAGTTTTGAATTGCTGTCGTCATTTTGATCCTATAATAGGTGGTGTTTGAGGGAGAGCAAGCTGAATTGGAAGATGAGGAGGTAGCTAAGAAGGCTATTGTCCTGGTTAGCTGCCAGAGTAGACCTGTTCCATAGGGTTTTCAAGGCTGTGTGACCTTCCAGAAGCAGATTGTCAGGCCATTCTTTCAAGGCACCTCTGGGTGGGTTTGAACTGCCAACCTTTCAGCTAGTCATCGAGTGCTTAACCATTTGTGCCACCCAGGGACTCGCTGAGAAGGCTAAAATACTTGAAATATTTTCAAGGGCTTTGGAGATTGATAATCTCCCTGGTGGTGCAACAGTTAAGCGCTTGGAAAGGTAGTGGTTTGAACCTACCCGGTGGCTCTGTGGAAGAAAGACCTAGTGATCTGCTCCCATAAAGATTACAACCAACTTTTAAGAATTGTCTGTATGGGATCAAAGTGACAACAGCAACTTGAAAGATTAGGTAGGAACCTTAGGGGGCAGTGAGTTTATGTTAATGTGGGAGGAACAACTCAGAGAAGGAGGATGAGAATGGTTGCACCACTTAAGAATGTAATCAGTGTCACTGAAGTGTACATGTAGAAACAGTTGAATTGGCGTATGTTTTGCTATGTATATTCTCAACAACTACAAAATTAAAAAAAGAAAAGAAAAGATTATAATCAAGAAAATCCTATGGGGCAGTTCTGTTCAGTCACTATGGCATCGCTAGGGGTCCCAAATCAACTCAACAGCACCTAACAACAATACAATCTTTGTGATGTTAATTGCACTTAATTTTATGAGTTTTATTTTCCTTGGTCGGAATCGTCTTTGCTAGCAGTTTTCTTCCACTTATAAATGAGAATTTATGTTGGCTGAGACTGGAGATTTTTGTTTGCCTGTTAGCAAGGACTTGTCCAAAGTGGAACTGAGTAGCCAGAAATGGTGAAGAACAAGAAAGGGTAAACTGTGCAAAATCCCCTTGAAAGAAGAAAGGTGGAGGGGAAGACGACACATTCGATAATGCCATTCCCCCTCCAGCCACTAGTGGTCGCTGTCAGCCTGGGAAAGCTTGGTGGTTGTCTTTGCCGAGCATTTCTGGGGGAGGAGGCAGGGTTACAACTAGTTATCTGAACATCGGGGGTGATGTTTAATATGAAGTGCCTGCATTTCATAGAATTTTGGAATTTATAACTTGCTTTTTAGGGCATCTTTATGATTTTCCATGTGTTAGGCTTCCTCCAAGTAAATTTAAAGCCCTTAGTTGGACAACTCATGGATTGGGTCTTTGATGTCCCTTAACCTGCCACATCCTTTACCTCCAGAGAAAAGCCAGTTGGTATTGAGAGAGGAAGTTTGGCTTTCTTTGGCACTGGTTATAGCATTTGGTAGAGCCACTGTTGGGGGCTGGTCAAGAGAGGAGACAGAGTAATGAGTTACCTTCCTGGTGTGAATACAAGATCTCTTTTTTGCCTTCTAGCTACAATGCCTTAAAGTCTTCCATTAATGATTAATTCCTTTGGGTTTTGCGTTGCCCTTGCCTAGTTCTTGCTTTTAAAATGTTAATGCCTCATAGGAGAACTTTTGCATTAAGTCATTAACTCCCTTAGCAGGGGAATTAGTTTATTTTATCCTTGACTGCAGCAACTGGGCTAGACAAAGAACACTGGATTCTAAAGAGGAGAGTGGGCACCGAAAATGGGCAAATGGAGAGCAAAAAAAGGGCGGGGGAGAAGGTGGGGGGGGGATCAGGTGGGAATGGTTGATAAAATACTAACTTTCCAACTATGTCTTCGTTTTTCCTGGCCACAGGTCAGCCCTACCACAGGTGCTTATTAAATACTTGTTGAATGAGTGATTAAATGAATGAATGAATGGCTGATTAGCCATGGAACTTGGGCATCACAGGGTCAGAGTTTGAAGGCACAGTATCTAGGCTGTTTGAACCCCGGAAGTCCCAGAGCAGAGAGGAAGCGCTGAATGAGTGGCAGGCTTGGTTTTGGTGGACTCAAGCTACCCACCCCTTCCCCAGCAAGAACTCGGGATATTTGGACCTGGATTAGGGGGAGGAAGGACACTGAAAATTCAGTGAGTTTCCTCCTTTTCCATGGCTAGAAATAGGGATGGCAGGTGGGTTTCATCTTGCTTCCTCTCTGGTCAATTGATAGGGCGCCCAAGAGTTCTGTGTTAAGAAGGGTTCTGAAGCCCAGAGGGAAAGAGTCTCATGATCAACTGCCTGCCCTGGTTCAGGATGGGGGAAGCAGCACCATGTTTGTCAGAGTCTGGCCTTGGAGGATTGATTTTGCCTCTTGTTCCTCTTTCTCTAAGGACCCAGCAGGAGCCTGGCCTGGGAGCCAGGATGGCCATCCACAAAGCCTTGCTGATGTGCTTGGGACTGCCTCTCTTCCTATTCTCAGGGGCTCAGGCCCAGACCCCAGCCGGCTGTGGCCCAGACCTCAACCCCCTCTACTACAACCTGTGTGACCGCTCTGGGGCCTGGGGCATCGTCTTAGAGGCAGTGGCTGGGGCAGGCATTGTCACTACTTTTGTCCTCACCATCATCCTTGTGGCCAGCCTCCCCTTTGTGCAGGACACCAAAAAGCGGAGCTTTCTGGGGACCCAGGTGTTCTTCCTGCTGGGGACCCTGGGCCTCTTCTGCCTCGTGTTTGCCTGCGTGGTGAAGCCTGACTTTTCTACCTGTGCCTCTCGGCGGTTCCTCTTTGGGGTTCTGTTCGCCATATGCTTCTCCTGCCTGGTGGCCCATGTCTTTGCCCTCAACTTCCTGGCCCGGAAGAACCATGGGCCCCGGGGCTGGGTGATCTTCACCGTGGCTCTGCTGTTGACCCTTGTGGAGGTGATCATCAACACAGAGTGGCTGATCATTACCCTGGTCCGGGGAGGTGGCGAGGGTGGCCCTCCGGGCAATGTCAGTGCCGACTGGGTGGTGGCCTCATCCTGCGCCATTGCCAACATGGACTTTGTCATGGCACTCATCTACGTCATGCTCCTGCTGCTAGGTGCCTTCACAGGGGCCTGGCCCACCCTGTGTGGCCGCTTCAAGCGCTGGCGGAAGCATGGGGTCTTTGTGCTGCTCACCACGACCACCTCCACTGCCATCTGGGTGGTCTGGATCGTCATGTACACCTACGGCAACAAGCAGCACAACAGTCCCACCTGGGATGACCCCACGCTGGCCATTGCCCTCGCCGCCAATGCCTGGTCCTTTCTCCTCTTCTACGTCATCCCTGAGATCTCCCAGCTGACCAAGGCCAGCCCAGAACAAAACTACCAGGGGGGCATGTACCCCACGCGGGGTGTGGGCTACGAGACCATCCTGAAAGAGCAGAAGGGCCAGAGTATGTTTGTGGAGAACAAGGCATTTTCCATGGATGAGCCAGCCTCAGGTAGGCCGGGGAGACCCCCTGCGCCCCTTCCCTCTACACCCGTTCTTTCCCTGCAAGCCAGGGAGCCCGTCTTTTGAGCAAAATTGCAGGTTCTCGAGATTATCCACAGTTTTCTGCCTTAAAGTTCCTACATCCTATTTTTAAAGATCTTTTTTTTATATTCTTGCAGTACATAATGAGTATATCCTCATTGTAAAAGTTCAGACGTTACAGATAGAGCAAAATTTCTCCCAACTGCCTTCCCACTTCTCACCCCATCCCATCCTCTTCTGTCCCCAGAACTAACCACCGTTAAGTGTTTGAGATTTTACTTCTCTATGTCTCCGTTTCTTTATTTGAAACCTGGGATAATAATGGTCCCTGTTTCCTAGGGTTCTTGTGAGAATTAATTAATCTATGTGCTTGTCACACGGCGAACACTGTAGAAATACCAGTTCCAGTTGCTACCGAGTCGATTCCGACTTAAACAACCTTACTAGCTATTCTCAGTTGCTCTTATTACTATTATTTCACTCTTATTATCCTTCCAGAACTTGTTTTTCTGTTATGTACATATCCACAGCCCTTTCAGTTTTCTTTAAAAACAAACCTTTACAATTAAAAAAAAATTTTTTTTTTTTTTTTTAAATTTAAATAAAAACACTTATGGTGCTGCATATTGATTTCAGCAGGACCCACTTCCCAACTGACTCATCCCGAAGCTCCCTGTCTGGGTCTTCTGGATGGGACAGGGCTGTCCTGGGGAGCCCAGCACTAGTGAGGCCAGCCAGCTGCAGGGCCTCAGTGGTCTGAGCTGAGGACGTCCTGGAGTTTGAAGGGGCAGGAGAGGGTGGTCATTTTCCTGGCAAGCTCCCGAAGGAAGATGGATCCCCGGCTCATGAGTCTGCCATCTGTTGACCGTAACGACTGCTAGCATTTACTGAGCACCTACTTTGTGCCCGGCACTGCGCCAGTCCTTTTCCTGATGTGGCTGGTGACAGGTGCCTCCCAGGCTCCCTCAGTCTGCTGCCACAGTCCTGCATCTGATATGACCCACAAGGCCGGGTGGCGTGATCGCAAAGCTCAGAGCTGTGACCAGACCCCAGCCTGTGCTGATCAAGATGTTTGGGGGCTTAAGACTTTCTTAACTGCCAGGAAGGCAGAGGCAGTGGAAGTTCCAGAATCAAGACTCCCTGCCTCTTCTTTGCAAACTGTGAGATCCTGGAATCCCTGCCAGGCCCTTGATCTTTGCCCACCTGGGCTGAGGGCTCCCCTCCCCCTCCTCTGGTGTGGGCCCACACAGAGTGGGGTAGATAGAGTGCATGGGGACGGGGAGAGGCAGTTGAAGCCGGCAGGAGAGGGGCTACTGGCAAAGTGTGCGGAAGAGCTTCATTCCCCCCACCCTACCCCTGGCTCTGCTCTTACCCATTGCCAGTTTATCAGGGGCAGATCGTTCTCAGCCTTTGTCCTCCCAAGGCAAACACTTCTGGGGCCCTGAGTCTGTTTGTTTGTTTTTCTTTCCTTTTTTTCTTTCTAAATGGAAAAATCAATAGTGTGCACCCAGCACTTAGGAAGCCTGATATAGGTTGTGGTCCTCCCAGCTGCCGCCGGGCCAGCAGCCCCGCAGGAGGCAGGCATCCGCTGTAGCCCAGTTTGTTGCTGGGCCCCAGGGGCTGGTCCGAATCTTTCCTCTGGCACCCTGGAGCACCCGCACAGTGGAACAGGTCGGAAAACCAAGACCCGCAGGCACAGGGAAGCGTTTCTGGAGCTGGAAAGGTGCCAGGGGGCCCCCATGCAGAAGTGCGTCCAGTGCCCTTGGAGAGGCCCTGGGTGGGGACCTTGCACCCAGCTCTGCCCCAGGAAGATAAGCAGGCCTGAGGGGGCTCGGCTGTATTTATCCCAGCACTTGGCAGCCAGCCGGCTGTGATCGAGGCCAGAGCTGGAGGCTGGCCATCTTGGAAGGCAGCCGAAGGCCTGTGTGCCCCTCCTGGCCTCTGGCCCTGGAGGGCGGATGGGGATGTGAAAATTGCTGACGGGGGCATTTCTGGGCTGTGAAGTTGGGGGGGCGGGGGGTCCTGCACTGCCGGGCAGCCCAAGGGGAGGCCAGGCAGGCCTGTGCTCTCGCCCCCCACTCCCGCTCTCCCTGCATTGCAAAGGGGTGCTGGGCTTTGGGGAGGGGGCTCACATGCCCGTAACCTCACCCCCAAGCCGGCCGCCTCTGGCCACTCCTGGTGTGGCTCCCTTCCTGGGTTAGTGGTTACACCAGGGCCAGCCTAGCCCACTCGTCCCTGCTCCGTGGGTACCCCGCTGGGGCTGTGGGATGTGGGGATGGCACTTGAGGACCCAGGTATCCTCAAACCACTCCTGTGCTTCCTTCCAGCCAAGAGGCCAGTGTCACCGTACAGCGGGTACAACGGGCAGCTGCTGACCAGTGTGTACCAGCCCACCGAGATGGCCCTGATGCACAAAGTCCCGGTGAGTGGTCCCCAGGGCCCGTGACCCTGCTGACTGGGGTTGAGGGCAGTGTGGCGGGTGCAGGCTTGGGGTGGAGGTGGTGGGGAGATGGTGGGGCTTCTCCATCTGGTGCATCGACCTCAGGGCTGGGAGCCCAGTTCTTAATGCCTTTTTCCTGGAGTTGATGTATCCACCCCCTCTAGCTCCATTGTGGTGGGACCCGCCTGTATCACTGGGATATCACACACGCTGGGCCGGGCGCTGCAGAGAATGGGTGTGGGTGGAAGCTGTCAGCCTTACCTTAAGGAGCTTGGGGGTCTATCTAGATGTCATTCTTGATGCCTGCGGAAGGGACAGGGGATGAAATGTGGCAGGTCTGGAGAGGTATTTAGTTCTCAAGCACAGCTGGTCCCAGGAGGGCCTCTGACTCCCCTCCCCCACCAGCAGACAGCCACGCTAGACCTTTCCCCTCCCCTGGGTTCTGGAAACCAGATGCTTCTTAGCCCAGAGAGGAGGGTGGGAACAGGAAGATGGTGGGCTAGATTCATTCCATATATGTTCCTGCCCCTGGGCTGGCAGTCGCCTTGGGGAGAGGTCACTGACCCGCCTTGGCAGGATGCTGGGAACAGGAAGGAGGGAGGTCAGCAGAGTGGCTTTCGCAACCCCCTCCCCCTCCGTGAGCCCCGGGGGCAGCGTGAGCATGTGTATCCTCAGCTCCTTCCCGCTCCCTGAGCCTGAGCCTGCTGCCAGGGCTGGAGAGCCAGGGAGGGCTGGCCATGGCCAGGAGCTGTGGGGGCGGAGGGGTTTCCGAGGGGCAGTGAGCAGAACCCTCCCCTAGGTGGCTGCCCCCCTCCTGTGCCTACTGATTCCAGTTTCTTGGGGAAATGATGGGAATTAACAGCTATTTTACTGATCCCCTAGTTCTCAGAATGCGGTCCCCAGACCAGCAGCATCACTTGGGAGCTTGGTAAAAATGTAAATTCTTCAGCCTCTCCTTAGACCTGCTGAATCAGAAACTCTGGGGGTGGGGCCAGCAGCGTGCTGGAGCCTACTGTTTGCATCCCTTCAGGGACCTTACCCTGTGCTTGGAACCCGCTGTGGTGGGAGTAATGACCCGGTGGAATTTGCAAGCGCTGTATATCAGGGCCCCTTCTCCCCATCTCCACTTACCAGCCCACCACGGGTAGCTTAACAAGCCTTCTGGGTGGTTCTGATGCACAGCTAGGTTTGAGAACCACTGATCTAGAAGTTCAAGGAGCTGCAAGGGGGTTGGGGATTGCAGCCAGGTACGAGGAGGACCACCTGGGTCTGATTAGACCAAAAGCTGGTTGGGGGCCCTGGAGCTACAGAGGTTGGTGGCAGCTCTTTTCCATAAGGATAAGGCAAGAGGGGAGGGGCAGGAATTCATCTTTCCTTCAGGGTGGGGGCTGGGACATGGACTTTAGGACCCTCTTCACCCCACAGCCCCTGTCTCTCACCCATGCAGGAGCAAGACCAGATTCCAGGCAGAGAACTCAGGTTTAAGTCTCAAAATCAGACTGGCCAGTCCAGATCCCAAGACAAGGCCCACTCAGACCCTAACAGAAGGGTGTCCTGGGCCAGGAAAGCCAGCGACTGTGATGCTGTTGGGTGTTGTAGTGACATTCAGGGGACTTGAGGGAGGATTCTTGGAGGAAGGGAGCCTGGGAGATTCCCAGACAAGTAATAGCAACTCAGGGAGCCCTGGTGCAATGGTTAAGGGCTCAGCTGCTAACCGAAAGGTTGGTGGTTCAAACCCACCCAGCTGCTCTGTGTGAGAAAGACCTGGCAATCTGCTTCTGTAAAGATTACAGCCTAGAAAACCCTATGGGGCAGTTCTACTCTGTGGCATGGGGTCACCGTAAGTCAGATTCAAATCAACAGCAACTAACAACAACAACAACAATAGCAACTCAGTGTAGTTCACCTGCTGTTGGGCCCTGTGGTTTCTCTAAGGAACTGAGAGCAGGAGGGGGCTTGAGAAAAGGGTCCTCCTGTAAAGGAGCAGCCCCTCTGGGAAGCCCCAGGACCCCTGGAGGTACCGGGGGCCTCACCCTGTGACCAAGGCAGAGTTCTCTGATGCAGCGAGAGATGGGGGGCTAGAGATCAGCCCTGTTTACAGAGACCCAGCCATCCATCCTAGCTTGCCAGTTGAGGCCGGCCTGGGAGGGGGTGGCTGGGGGGAGCTGGCAGACCCAGCCCCGCAGGAAGCAGCATGTTTGTGCATCCGCCCCAGTGGAACCTGGCTCCCAGCCCCCCTGACTGTGAGGCCGCCTGTTCTTCCTTCTAGTCCGAGGGCACTTACGACGTCATCCTCCCGCGGGCCACTGCCAACAGCCAGGTGATGGGCAGTGCCAACTCGACCCTGCGGGCCGAAGACATGTACGCCACCCAGAGCCAGGCGGCCACCGCGCCCAAAGACGGCAAGACCTCCCAGGTGTTTAGAAATCCCTACGTGTGGGACTGAGTCAGCGCCAGGAGGAGGCGGGCAGGTGGGGGGGCCCTCAGGATCCAGCCCGGGAACCCCGTCCTCCACCGCTCCCTGCAGTGCCCTTCTCGCTCAGAGGCGGCCAACGTGTAGGTGGGTGTCCTGGGTGCCCCCACCCAATCCTCAGTGTTTGTGGAGCCAAGGAGCCCGGCTTCATGCCAGGGCCACTCCAGCTGTCCACGCTTCAGCCAAATAGTGCTCTTCTTGGGGGTGGCAGCCAGCTGGCGCCTACACTTCTCTGGACTCTTTGGAGAGATTCCTGTGACCTCGAGAGATTTCACAGGCACCTCTGTCCTGGGTCTTGCTCCTCTGTGAGGATCAAGGTGCCTAATAAACACGTTTCTGCTTTATTAACCCTTTTCTGGGAATGTCGTTTCTGGCCTGGGCTCTTGGTTTCTGGTGACCCTCTCTTCCACCATGGCTTACGAGTGATTCCTCCACCCTTCTTCCTCCCCTGCCCTCCAAATCCAGCTCCTGTTGATATCTGCTGCTGATTTCTCCTTCTCTGTACAATCAAGTAGCGGCCCCTCTACACACAGAAGTCTTTAGTTGACTGCCATGTTGTACTCCATCAGGCTGAACATCCGGGCTCAGCTAGGGCATAGAGTCCCTCCCAGCAGCCGGGCTTGTTTGGGGACCCCTGCAGCTTTCCTTGAGCCCCTTCCCCTACATGGACTGTGTGTGGGCATGGCGTAGGGGAAGGCAGACCCAGGAGGAGGGGGTGTGTAAGCAGGATTGACTGATTTATTTCAGCTCCTCTTGCGGGGACGATGGTTCAGGTCTACTAGCCTTCTGGTCTGTGCTATTCAATCACGGTGTGTAATCTGTGGAAGGGAATGGCTTAGAAACCAGGACTTGCTGAAAAAGTGGGCTGACAAAGGTGGGAAGGAACAGGCCAGCCCCTGATTGGTTTCATTCCTGGGCAATAATAAAAACATGTCCGTTTGCTCAGTACTTTACTAAAACCGGTGCGGTGGTTAAGTGCTCAGCTGCTAACCAAAAGGTCGGCGGTTCGAACCCACCAGCCGCTCCATGGAAGAAAGATGGGGCGTGGGGCGATCCACTTCCATAAAATTTACAGCCTAGAAACCCTGGGGCAGTTCTATTCTGTCCTATAGGGTCGCTATGAGTCAGAATTGACCCAACAGCAATGGGTGTGTTACTGTAAACAGGAGTCCCTGGGTGGTGTAAACTGTTAACGTGCTTGGCTGCTCATCAAAAGGTTGAAGGTTGAAGTCTACCCAGAGACACCTTGGAAGAAAGGCCTGGTGATCTACTTCAGAAAAATCAGCCGTTGAAAACCCTATAGAGCACAGTTCTCCTCTGACACACGTGGGGTTGCCGTGAGTTGGAGTCAACTCGTTGGTAACTGGTGTTTTTGGTTACTGTGAACAAAGCATTTCCACAGCAGCTTCTTTTAATCTTTGTGGCTGCTCCGTGAGGTAGGCGGGCCCAGTGCTCCCTCCCCTTTGCAGAGTCAGAAGCCCAGAATCGTTCCATTTTAGAATTAGATGGGGCCCCGGGGGTCAGTTGTCCATGTAGCTCTCCCTCCTCGTCTACAGGTAAGGGACCTGGCCTAGCGTGGCCACACTGCCTCTAAAAGTGGCCAAACAAGACTGGCCGGGTTTTCTCAAGACTCCCAAGTCCAGCGGCCTTTCTCCTCTGCCCGTTTGGAATGGCCCGTGGCCTGGGCTGGAGCCACATTGACTCGTTGACCCCTGGACACCGGCTTGAGGCTTTGCGAGGAGGCTGGGGAGCCTGTCCCCTCCTGGGCTCGGGGATGTTTCTCCCCAGCTCATCAGAAGCTATTTTCTGACACCGCTTGTAGGAAAAAAAGTTTCTATTGAAAGGGAAAAGATTCCTGGAAGAAAAATAAGACTTCTCCCAAACCTCCTCTTCTATGCTCAGCCCTCTGGAGACTGAAGAACTGTTTTTAGTGAAAGCCAGTGGCTGGGCCCCAAACAGAGGGTCCCCCTTTGACTCTTATTCTTTCTGGTTACTTTAGGATCAGTCCCCGCAAAATAAAACAAGATGGTAGCTGCCCTCTTCCCACGACTGCACGCCGCCCTGATGTCCTCATCCCTCTGGGCCCAGGCTGGCCAGGGCCCAGCACCTCTCCCGCCCTTGTCACTGGAGCTGGGAGGGACCTAGGCCACTGGTCTGAAGCAGCGGACAGGGTGGGGGGCCTGAAAGGGCCCAGCCCCTTCCTGGCCAGCCCCGTCTCTGGGCCCCCCAGTGACTGAGGATGCAGGAGCCACCTGTAGACTCCCAGCCTGCCTCCCTCTCCCCACGTGACACCCCCAAATCACAGCCCCTGCTGTCTGCTCCTTGATGACAGGAGTGTCCCCATGTGTGGCGCTCCAGATGGCCATCCTCCCTGCTGTGAACGACATGCCTCAGATGCCCCTTCCTTGACTATGGACCTTCCTGGCCTGGCCATCTTTTGGAGTCCAGCATTGGCTTCTTCTGTTCAGCTGGATCTTCTTCTCTGTGACTCTTTGGGGCCAAGCTGTTGGGGAGAGTTGGCCCTGGCCCTTCTCACCAGGGCCTCCTGCTAACACCTGGACTGTGGAAGGCCTCCGAGCTGGGGGTGGACACACCGCTTCTCTTTGTGTCCTGTGGGTCCTGGACCTGAGCCCTTTTGGTGCTAGAGCCTCATGCCGCTTTGCACCATGGCCCTGTGCCTTCAAAGAACCTGGGCTCCACCTATTAGCCAGGGCCAGCCCTGCCTGTTCTGTGCTCCTCACGGCCCCTCCCCATCTGGGGACAGGGACTACCACACTGGTTCCAGCCAGAGCAGCTCTCTCTGTCCAGCACTACCTCACAGGGAACCCCACAACGGAGTTCGGGGAGTTTTCAAGCCGCAGTGGCATTTGGGGCTCGGGGTGCCATTCTGGGGCCCATAAACATTCTTCCTGTGCCCTCTTCTCCCCTTTGCCTTTGGTTTCTCCGCCAGTTTGGAAGGTGGCTCCTGGGGCAGGGACTGATGTAAATAAATGCCCTTGAAGCACCTGGATCTGGCAAGTTCCGGCGAGTATATGCCTCTGGGCAGCCTGGGACCACCTTAGCCGACAAGTCCAGTGAGGGGTTGGGGCAGTGGTCTCAGGCCAGTTGAGAGTCCTGTACTAGATGGCTTGGGATCTGGCTCTCCCAGGACTGAGGTCTGTGGGACTTGGAGGGGTGCTTAGATAAGTGGGCCCCGAGATTCAAGACTACCATTTCCTGGTAGGCAGATGGATGTTTCTACCTTGCCTTGGGCAGTAGATGCTCACAGGATACCTTGACGAGTTGGCACTGTTCTTCTCCCCAGAGGCTCCCCTGTGTCCTCGGCCATAAGACATGCTCAGCCCCCCAGCAAAGAGGCTGGTATCCTGGGGACCTAGAGGATGCTGGCCACCAAGGATAGAGATGTGGGTAGCTCCAGACTCCTGGGGAGGAGGTCTCTGTAGCATCCTCTTTCTCTGACATTATCCAGCCTTCAGGCACTAGGTAGAACAGACTTATCTGAGGGGACCCTGCTCAGGTGTAGCCCCTGGAGCTTGAGCTTTAGCCCAGCATCACCTCTGGGTGCCAAGAGGGAGGAAGGGTGATGCCAGCTTCCTGGGGAGGTGAGTTGGTGTGAGGTTACCCCCAATGTCCCCCTGTAACTCTCCAATGCCACCCTCCTGTCCCCAGCATCCTGTGCCTCTGTCAGGAGCATTTTTCCGGAGCTAAGTTGGGTGAACAGATCCTGCAGAGCAAATAGGACTTTACCCGACTGTGACCCCCGAGCTCCCATTTGCCTCTCCGTCTACTGGGTCGCTTCTTCCATGAATAGAGTATTATTTCCCTCCAGTGGCAGGGAAGGGGAGAGCTCTGTGCACCTCAGACTTCTCTTGATCTAGGTTAGCGGCCCCAAGATCATTTACTACAAATAAAAGCCCATCTTGCTTTTCTAGGAAGTAATCTTACATGAGTCCCTGGCAGTGCCGTGCAGCCAGGGGTGCCGCTGGCGGTGAATGGGGTTTGTTTATAGCCTCAGCCTCTGGAGGTCTGTGGGTGGGGCTCGGGGCGGGGTGCAGGCCTGGCCCAGATCCAGAAATACCCAGGGGCCCTGCTTCCTCAGGTCTCTGGCCACACGAAGGTGAATGTGTCTTTAGGAGGAAAGCAGCACCTTCTCTGAGGTGGTCCAGCTGCATCACAAAGGAGCGTTGAATGGAAGAAAACTATAGTCGGCTATTACCTGTCACAGGTAATATGACCACACCTTGGTCAATTTCACACCCACTTCCGCCAAACCTTGTAGTGTAGTTCGCGGCAGAATAGTTTGGACTTTACCATAACTGTGCTCAGAATTAAATGATCTTATCCTCTGCAGGAGAGCCCTGGTAGCACAGTGGTTAAGAGTTACAGCTGCTAACAAAAAGGTCGGCAGTTCAAGTCCACCAGCCACTCCTTGGAAACCTTATGGGGCACTTCTACTCTGTCCTGTAGGGTCACTATGAGTTGGAATTGACTCGAGGGCAATGGGTTTTTGGATCCTCTGCAGGGGAGGAATTCCTAACCCTGTGTGTTCATTAAGAGTTTTCCTGGAATGTATTAACAATATATATTTTTTAACCCCTACCCCTTGCCTTCCAGACCAGTAAAGGCTGTTTGATTCCAACTTACCTTTTTCTTGGAGATTTACTCGGAGGGGGAGAACCAGGCTTTCAAACAATGTTTAGCTCTCAACCAGCCAAGCCCAGAGACCAGCACCGCACAGCGACAAGGTCTGGAGATGCTGCGGGAATGGGGCAGGAAGAGAGGGAGGACCTGGATACTGAGACCAGAGGATGGTCAATAACCCCCCAGAGTCACAGGGCCAGGAAGAGCGGCCAGGTGCCAGCATTCCAGTCGACACACGTGGTTCTTTGCCCTTACTCATTAGCCCCTCAGCACAGCTCATATAATAGAGCAAGAATTGCCCACCTTCACACAGCTAGTAAGGGTGGAATTCAGCCCCCGAGCCCATTCTCCCCCAAGCTCAAACGTTCTCCAGCCCCAGGAGGACATGCCAAAGCCAAGCCCAGGTTTGGGTGTGCAGACTTGGTTTCCTGTCTGCTGTCTGCACTGTGGGCCCTCCAGGAAGCAGCAGCCCCTGCTCACAGCAGCTGCATGAATTATTTAGCATCTGCACCAGCCTGGTAATGCTCTGACCTCATCCTCCTTGAGCTCAGGGCGCCGCTCTAACCTCGGTCCCCCTTGGAAAGAGGATGCTGATGGGTAGAGGTTGGGGAGGTGAGAGGGGGGCCCAGGTACCCTCAGAGGAGGTGGAGATCAGAGACCCGACTGCCCTTGGAGCAGGAAGCGGCTTTGCAGAATGCAAAGGCCACAGCTCAGCAGGGAGGGAGCCACGGGTTCAGATCCTGCCTCTTACTAGCTCTAGGACTAAGAGCTCCTTTGACCCCTCCCTCAATTTCCTCATCTGTAAAATGGACATACGATCAACCCGGGGTCCATATTTGGTGTTCTGGCCCCTCAAGGTTGCCCCCAAGGTTGTCACAGCGAAAGCAGTGTCCAGGAGTAGCTGCCCAGGCAAGGAGCCGTCCTGGCCAGATTTCAACGTTTTCTGTCCCTGGGGGTGCCACATCTTCCCTTTTCCTCAGCTGTCCCTCATGCAGAGTCTTCAAAGTGGGTGGGGACAGTAGGCTGCGGGGGGGTTGGAGGAGAGTGCTGGGGGAAGGGGCAGAAGCTAGGAAGTGTCTTGCTTGGCAGAAGGGAGGGGTTAATGATAAAGGCATTAGGAGGGTTCCCAGGGGGCACAGGAAGCCCAAGAAGCACAGGCTGAACAACGGGGATTGAACTCCCAGTCGTTCAACTAACGTTTCTCTACCGTCTTTCTTTTTTATTTTGGTGGCAATATGCACATCCAAACACACCCCATTCGGTTTCTGCATGGAGACTTCGGTGACGTTGGTTACATACTTGACCCTGTGTCAACATTCACTGTCTCTGCCACACTGTTCCATCATCATTAGTTCAGGCTCTCTGCACCGTCAGGTCCCCATCTGTGCTGTAGGGTGACTGTGGCCAGTTTAAACTCCTGGAGAGAATAGTGAGGGCTCAACGCTCAAGACAGACGTTTTTTATTAACTGGGCTAAACTGTTGTTTAGCTTAATGATGGTCTAGCACCTACTTTCCGGGTTGCAGTGATACCAAGACCGGGTCTCTGCCCTGAGCAACCCTCTTGCCAGGTGAGACCTAAGGGCTGAAGTGGGAGTGGGGTCTCTGGGCTCAGTCCCCGAGTCCAGACTGGTGCCTTCAGCACCTCCCTAAGACATCCCCAGTGGAGCGCGTTTCCTGTCAGCTGAGCAGAGCCAGGGCCCCAGTGCTTCCAGCTCTGCCTGTGCCCTGGAGTGGGGTTCCCAAACCTCAGCGTTGTGCTGAAGATGCGCCCCGCTGCACCTGGAAGGAAGGCACCGGGCCTCCGTGGGTGAGGGGCTGGACCCTGCAGCTTTGGTGCCCCGCTTCACGGAGCTTGGGCGCTGCCGGGGAGCAGCCTGTGCTGATTCTTCTCCTTGGGAAAGGCGCCCTTTTCTAATTCACACAAAGGCGACAGCTGCTCGCTTATCCCTGGGACGGCACAAAAGGGCCCCCAGCGGCCTGGGGGCAAGGAACGGTTTTGTTCTGCATCTGTGGCCCTGTCCTGAAGGGCTGGGGGAGAGGGTCCGGGCTTCGAAACCCCGTGGGCTGCACACGCGCGGACCCTACTCTGGTGGCAGCTTGAGGCGGGGAGCTATCTGGCGCCCCGATGTCACTCTCCAGTGGGGGCCCGCCCATCCCAGCCTCCAGCCAACCCGAGGCCGCCTCTGTCCCCACCCCAGGCCACATCCCGCCCTCTGTGGAACCTGATACCCTCGGGCTGCGGGCAGCGGGCAGGGCGTTTTCTGAGAGGCCCGCCCATCCCGCCTCGGGGCAGCCGGGCGCAGTGTCTCCTCCCCACCCTCCACACCCACTGGGCCCGGCGGGCCAAGACCTGGTCCTTCATCCACCCTCCAGCGATTGCCGTGTGAGCTCTTCCGGGTCTCCTCCCAGGCCGCGATCCAGACACCGCAGATATCTGCTCATTCATCCTGTATCTCTTGGTCCAGCACAAAGTGGGGACCAGGAGGTGGATCCCAGATCCCCAGAGGAGGGTCCCCTCCAGGAGGCCTGCTGGTGGACGGGTGTAAGGGGGAGCCGGGGTGCACAGGGCGCCCTGCCACTCCTGTCTGGCTCTAAGGCAGAGTTTCTCAACCTCAGCACAATGACATTTTGGGAGACTGTCATGGATTGAATTATGTCCCCCCCCCCCCCAAATGTGTGTAATCAATTTGGCTAGGTCATGATTCCCAGTATTGTGTGGTTGTCCTCCATTTTGTGATTGTAATTTTATGTTAAAGAGGATTAGGGTGGGATTGTAACACCCTTACTAAGGTCACATCCCTGATTCAAATGTAAAGAGAGTTTCCCTGGGGTGCGGCCTACACCAACTTTTATCTTACAAGAGCTAAAAGGAAAGGGAAGCAAGCGGAGAGTCGGGGACCTCCAACCACCACGAAAGCAGTGCCGTGAGCAGAGCGCTTTCTTTGGACCTGAGGTTTCTGCACTGAGATGCTCCCACACCAAGGGAAGACTGAAGACAAGGACCTTCCTCCAGAGCTGACAGAGAGAGAAAGCCTTCCCCTGGAGCTGATGGCCTGAATTTGGACTTGCAGCCTACTGGACTGTGAGAGAATAAATTTCTCTTTGTTGAAGCCGTCCGCTTGTGGTATTTCTGTTATAAAAGCACCAAGATAACTAGTGCAGAGGGACAATTTCATTCTGTCGTGCATGAGGCCACCATGAGTCCAGCCCGCTCCACAGAAACTAACAATTCTTTGTTGTAGGGCCTGTTCTATGCATTGTTTAGCCCAATCCCTGGCCTCTCCCTCATCCCCCAGGTGTAATAATGGGAATGTCCCAGACATTGCTGAATGTTTCCAGGTACTCAACCCCACCTAGGTTGAGAACCCCTGGTCTGGGGTATGACAGTAGGGATTCGAGCCCACACACAGGGACTACATCTGGAGCAGCAAGGACTCAAGGATGGTATCACTGGACCTCCAGTCTCTCTGAGTTGGTTCATAGCAGCCTCCAGCCATCTGGCCAGCCTGAGGACTGTGACCCTTGACCTGACACCATGGAGGCAACATGGGACCCGCCATCTGCTCAGCTCCCTCCATAAGTGGGACCCCGACACGGGATGGGGCAGGCTTGGACCTGCATTCCTGGCGCTACCGTCCATCTGGGGCAGCAGAAAGAAATTCATTCCCAGTTCATGGGCAGCCTGGGGGTCATGGACAGGAGCTGGAGAGGGGAGCCTTGGGCTGAGGCCACCACTGGAGCACAGGGGCTGTCAGGGATGAAGGTCAGGGAAGCATCCCTGCCAGCAGGGGCTCAACTGTGGACTGCCATCATCGAGCCAGGCAGACGGTGCGGGGCCTCGCCTTCGTTGTCTCTTTTCATAAACATACTAACAAACAAAAAACCAGTTGCTGTTGAGTTGATTCTGACTCATGGCAACCCCATGGGTGTCAGAGCAGAACTGTGCTCCATACAGTTTTCAAGGCTGTGACCTTTTGGAAGTAGATCACCAGGCCTTTCTTCCGAGGCTTCTCAGGGTGGATTCAAACCACCACCTTTTGGTTAGTAGCCAAGCGCTTAACCATTTGTGCCACCCAGGGACTCCTCTCTTTCCGTAGGGAAGACAAAATAGGGCAACCCTTTAACACACATATACACACAAACATACACGGTGGGTAAGGGGTTAGGAAGAAGGCACAACATGGGTCACTCTTCAGTCCTTTCAACAGGCCCATTGGGGGTGGTCATCACAGCCAGGTGGAGAGCAGAGAGAGTATCAGCAGGGTGCTGTTGGCACCCCTCTGTCTCACCATGCAAAGTAGAATATTCAAGAGGAAAACTCAATCCCACACCTAAGGAAGAAGGTATGTATCCACGTTTGCCTGTATTTGCATAAAGAAATTCTGGAAAGAGACAAAAGACTCTATTCAAAAAAAAAAAAACAAAACAAAACCAGTTGCGGTCAATTCCGACTCATAGCAACCCCATAGGGCAGAGTAGAACTGCCCCTTAGGGTTTCCAAGGAGCACCTGGTGGATTTGAACTGCCGACCTTTTAGTTAGCTGCTGAGCTCTTAACCACAACAGAGGCTAGAGTAGATAGGGAGATAGTGTGCCTGGCAGATGAGGGACAGGGAGGCGTTTTACTGCTTGCCTTTTCTCCTTTTCTATTCTTTTCTTTCCTTCCTTTCTCTTCCCGCCCTCCCTTCCTCTGTCGCCTTCTCTCTTTCACAACAGAGGTAAGTTACTTATTTTTTAAAAATTGAACTAGAAAAGGAGCCTTGAAATCTCCCCCTTCAGGGGCGGTTTCCCCTGTGGCTGCTGGTGTCACTGCCCCAGCCCCTTGGGAATGCCAGACCCACAGTGATCCCTGGCATCTCTGGCTCCTCATCTCTCCCTCCAGCCTCCACTCTGCCTGGTTTTTCAAATCCATTCTCTCCTTGGGAGGAATTTTAAGCAGGCTGAAGATGGAGGGCCTCAGGAAGGAAGTGTGGATGCACGGCATGTATGTGACGTGGGACCCCCACCCCACCCCTACCCTGCAAAATAATTGCAATTCGGAGAAGACTGAGTTAGATCTACGTTCATGGGACAGATTGGTTTGTTGTTACCATTTGCTGTTTCTCTGGGTGTAATGCATCGTTATAAAACCGGCCATGTCCCGCAGGGCAGACAACAGCAGACACGGGAATAACATTTGGTTCATTAATTCATTCGTTCATCAGTTCTTCATCAATATTTATTAAAGGCTGATTCCTGCCATCATTCTAATTGGCATCAATTCCCACACTCATCTCTCTCCTAGCACCCAAGTCTGTCTGGCTAATGATTCTTTGCCTCCTCAAATCGGTGACTCCGTGTCCCCAAGCCACTTCAACCACATGTCCATGTCTCCGGGATGAACCATCCTCCTCTTACTGTATGTGTGAGTCCTTCAGCGACTATATTGTACCAGTAAGGTGTCATACTCTCAGGTCTGCAAGGTCATGGGTATGTGTGTGTGTGTGTGTGTGTGTGTGTGTGTGAAGGCAGAGCTCACCTGATGAGACCTGAGTTGGCCACATGGGAGAGGAGGTCATGTCTCGAATTGGAAGAGCTTGGGTTGGGAGGAGGGAGTCTCTCCTTTGGTCTTAATCATGAAGGTCAAGAGTGGAGATTCTCAGTCATTGGAAGGTACGTTCTCCATGGGGACCAGCGTAAGGAACCCAGGCGTCTTAGTTCTCTAGTGCTGTTATAACAGAAATATCACAAGTGGATGGCTTTCACTAACAGAAATTTATTTTATCACAGTTTAGGAGGCTAGAAGTCTGAATTCAGGGCGCCAGCTCAAGGGGAAGGCTTTCTCTCTCTGTCGGCTGCTGAGGAAGGTCCTTGTCTCTTTAGCTTCTGCTTCCTGGTTCCTTGGAGATCTCCATGTGTCTTGGCGTCTATCTTCCCCTGGGTCTAGGAGGTTCTCAGTGCAGGAACCCATGGTTCAAAGGACACACTCTACTCCCTGCTCTTCTTTCTTGGTGATACTGAGGTCCCTCCCCTCTCTGCTCACTTCTCTCTCCTTTCATCTCTTATAAGATAAAAGGTGTGACTCAAGCAAGGGTGTGATGTAAGGGTGTGACTTGACTCAATGCACACCTTCTTGTAAGGCTGTGACTCAAGATATACCCCACACTGATCCTGCCTTGTTAACATATAGAAGTTAGGATTTATAGCATATCACAAAATGGAGGATAATTCCATCAGATCACAAAATGGAGGACAACCACACAATACTGGCAATCATGGCCTAGCCAAGCTGACAATGTTTTTGGGAGACTAATTCAATCCATGACACCAGGCATAGGGCCTGGGAACAGGCTGAAGGAGAGCAGACCCCATGGGTGAAGGCAATTACCTGAGTCGGTTAGAGGAATGGGCACCCCTAGTAAGGGGCCACAGAGTGCAGCTTCGGAAGTGGAATCCTACAATCCAGCAGTTGTCATGTTTCACGAATCCCCTGTGAGCATTTCCTCGTGGTCCTTTCTGGAGATGAGCTTACCCCCAGGTGGGGGCTGAGGCTTCCTGGCACTGCCATGTTGAGACTTTTCTTCTTCAGGGAAAGAGATGGACTCAGTCAGCTTATCTCTTGTCCATAAGCAAAGGACACAAAGATCTATGTGCCCTTCCCGGTGATGGGCTACAGATCTGTCTATGTGGAGGGAGGGCCAGCTGTCAGCAAACACAACGTCAAGTCCCTCTGTTTAGAGAGCATGCGTCCTTGTTTTTCACATCTCAGCAGAAGACGAAGGAATAAATTGCCCCTTGTCATCCAGAAGGAGGCAAGAGAACGGTGACTGGATGTCAGAATGGGGCCTGTAGTCACCCCCTGGAAAAGCCGTAAAAGCCAGGGGACATCTCTCCACCTCCAACAACAACCACCACTCGCCCCTCAACCCCCACCCAGGAGAGAGCAGCACCAGCTCTGAAGCCCGAGACCACTGGGGCAATCGAAGAATCTTTGACAAGGGGCAGGAACTTGCAGGCAACAACTTCATATACTTCTCTAGTCCAGCTGGAGGACACATAGGGAGGTGAGGCCCTCTGACCAATGTCCGTCTCGTTGGAGTACAAAGGCCGTTTAGCCTTGCCTTGCCCAGGTAGGAGAAAGATCCCCATCCCAGCAGCCCCCAGGGCACGTGGTGCTGAGGAAAGCACCTTGTGCAGAGGCTTCAGCTGGACTGACAATGGAGCAAGGGAAGCCTTTCTGGTCACCTTTGGCCCAGTGTGTCAAAGGACAAGCAGGGCTCCTTAGGGGGCCGGCAAGGAAGGGGAGATCCAGGGGCCAGAGTCAAGATTTCTTGAAGAACTGTCCTTCCCACCTGGGAAATCTCTTTTGAGTTTGAGATTAACCCTTGAAGTTCTGGGTTTCATCTTCATAAGAGTCATGAGTTTATGAGCACCTTCCACTTCCAAGTTTCACATCTTTAAATCTTTTCCTCTGGGCATAACCTCCATGCCCCCCACCCTCCTTCCCTCTCAGTAGGCTTGCCTCCCCCTCATTGGGATCAGGATCTCCCAGCCCCTTCCCGCCCTCCCAATCCACAGCCTGCCTCCTGTGAGTATCCCTGGGAAGCCACATACCTGGCTGTGCCACCTATATCAGGGGATGCTGCCGGCCACAGGATCATCTGTGACCAAAAGTGGTCCAGCCACCACTGTCTCGCTCAGTTACTGCAGCAGCCCCCCTGCTTCCTTCCTTACCCTGCCCCGTCTAGTCAAACCTTAACACAGCTTTGGAAGAGTCTAGATTGCCGCAACCATGAGTCACCTTTCTGCTGCTCATACAATGCTTTAACAAACATTTCTGATCCCCAGGGATACAGGGGCACAGTGAGTGCAGCATGAAATCCTCAGCTCACGGTCCTATAAGCACTGCCTGAGTGGAGAGTGGGCTCCAGGGCTCCTCCGTCAGCATGGGACACTCACCTGATACCCTGGACCCCAGGGGAATCCGGAGACTGTCTGGCAGAAGCCATGGAGCGGTAATCTCCATACCCCTGAGCAGGCTCTAGAGGGCTCTCTGAGCCCACTCCCACCAGTTCATTCCATTCAACAAATATCTACTGAACTGCCTGCCATGTGCCAGGCCCTATCCTAACCTTACCCTCCCCTCCCCTATCCTATCCTATCATACCCTATCTTACCCTAGCCACTCCACTGCGCACCAGTTGAATGCCAGGCATTCCCATAACTCCTGTAAGTTTCTTAAACTTGTCAGATTGTAGGAATCATCTAGGGGCGCTTGTTAGATTCCCCGTCCCCAGCCCCAGAGACTCCTGAGTCAGTAGGTCTGAGGAGGGCCCTGGAATCTGTATTCTTAACCAGTACCCTTGGGGTTTGTTAAAATCAGCTGAGCTTGGGACACACTGCTGTAGACGAGTTACCACCCCCGCCCCTGAGCTCACAGTCCTGTAAGGCCTGCGGGGGGGGGGGGGGGCGGGGGCGCGTGGAGAAGAAGCAGGGTGACTGGCTGATGGGGAAATTTCAACTGATCACCTTCTCAACCTTTCTGGGACTGTGGTGGGGTGGCATGTGGGGAGTAGAAGAAGGAATGGTCAAACACCTAAGGCTGTGGTCCCCCAATGCCCCCCATGACTGGGGAGAGTCCAGATGTCCTTCTGGAATTTTCAAGGGCTCTGTCCATCCTTCTCCTCTTCCTCAAAGGGGACAGAGATCAATTGGAACCAAGAAGGAAAGTGTAGGGCTGGGCTCCAGGACCTCTGAGCCACATGTCTCTGCCATTTTCCAGTGTATGATACAAGGAAGGATCCTTCTCACCCAGGCCACTGGGATCTTTGCCTTGACTTTACCAGCAGTTCTCACATTTCAAGATAATCCTTTGCTTGCTTGCCTTTATTTACGTGTTTCCCACTAAACTTTGAACTTCAGGGAAGATAGGGCTGTGTATTTGTATCCTGTTCCCACGTTTGGGCCCAGGGCCTGGCACCACGTGGTCAGCTCTTAAATATTTAACCAAATAAACGGTTTTTGGGCGTAGTGCGCCACCTGGTGGAGGCAGAGAGCATAGCAGTGTCTTAGATCTTGGCTGGGAGCAGTGACGCCTTAAGTCCTGGCCCTCTGGTTCTGGGCAATCTGTCCAGGCGTGAGGTCATATGCGGGGGTGGGGGTCTCTGGGCGAGGTATGCTGCGGAGGGGAATGATGTGGCTATCCTAAGGTAATGCGGGGGCACCTGGAGAAAGGGAGCCGGGACATCCAAGGGCACGAAGAAGAAAGAGAAGGGAAAAGAGTTAAAAAGGAGGAGGCTGAGCTGGCAGCAGAGGAGTGGGGCCAAGGAGGGCTGTCCTGTTTGGCTTTGGGTGTGTCAGATGAGGCAACGCTGTGGCCTACTGCGTGTTCACCGTGAACATGCCAAGGTGGGAACAACAACCCCAGGCCCCTGCAGAGCACTTGCTTTATGTGGGTTACCTCATTGAGTTCTCACAATACCACTATGAAGTGGTACAGTTATTATCCCCATTTTACAGGCAGAGAAGCTGAGGCTCAGAGAAGTTAATAACAGCCAAGGTCATATCGCTTGTCCATAGCAGGGCTGGGATCCACGCCCAGGCAGTGAGACCCAGAGTCCATGCCCTTCATCACTCCCGGCATTCATTCCTTCATTCAAGTTCAGAGCCAACCATATGGGCCTGATCCAGACGAGGGGTTAAGGCTGGGTGTGTGGAGCCAGGTGTGCAGTCAGGAGACAGAGCTCAGGGACATGCTGGCGTTCAGGGTATGACGGAGACTGAGAGGAATGAGCCGGGCAGATAAGAGTCCGGTCCAGGCGGGGCGTTGGATCTTGCTCCAGCTCTATTCACAAGGAGCACCTGGACACCTGCACTTAATTACTCCTTCCCTTGGGAGAGGGAGAGACTCCACTCTCTCTGCGGGACGCTCTGGGCTACTCTGGTTCTTGCTTTCCTGACAGCCTTCCCTGTTTCCCTCCCACTTTGCAGGAAGGAGACGATCAATTCTTCAAAATACAAACATTTGATCAGTGCCAGGAAGGGCCGGAGGGAGGGTGAGGCAGCGGAGGGGGTAAAACACAAGCCGAAAGGTGAGCGGGGTCAAGGTGGATAGGTGGGGGGAGGGAAGGATGGAGAGAGGGACCTTTTGGTTCATATGCACAAAGGGTTTTAAACTTGCTTTTCTTTTAATAAAAAGTTTTATTTAGGTATAACTTACCATAAGCATACCTCATTTTAAGTGTCCAAGTCAATGATTTTTAGTAAATTTGTAAAGTTATGCAACCATTACCAGAATCCCATTTTAGAAGATTTCTTCAAACTGAGTCTTGACAGTATCTCCAAGTGAGCATGCCCATCGAGTCCCAGAGGGACACCTGCTGGAAGGAGAGCAGCTGCTCTCTCATCATCTATGCCTGGGTCCTCTCACCAGCTCACACCATGAATCCATGTTTTTATACATTTTGCAATTGTCTGGAGGACAATGCATTTTATTACCTTACAGGTGTGTGTGTGTGTGTGTGTTTCCACGCATACAAGTGTGTGAATGTGTTTCCGTGTGTATGTTGTGCTGTGTATATCAGAAGCCTTAATTTGGTAAATATTTACCTGTTTGTTAACCCTGTTTGGGATCTCTTCGTTCGGTAATATCCTAAGAGGCTCACAAAATGGAATTGGTAGCCCAGCCCTCTCCAGACCTCGGAGACCTCCTGGAAACCAGAGAGAAATGAAGAGAACATATTAGATTTCAGCCAAGGCAAGGGAATGCGTTTTGGCTTCACCCGTAGTAACAGGCAGCCTATGTAACGCTCAGCTCATCACTTGCTGCTTTGGAACAGAGCTGAAGACACAACTCCCTATATAGATGGCACTTTATAAAGTACCATTAACTCTTGGTTTCCCTGAAGGAGTCCTTCGAAACACACACGTCCTCCCAGCTTCTGGAAGTGTTTGTGCGGAGTCTGCTGGGGTGCTGAGATGGATGAGCAGTTGGGTCAAGGTGGTAGGAGGGGGTGTGAGAGGAAGCCTTCCTGGACTTCCTGAGGTCTTAAGATTTGAGGTCATCCCCAGAGTGTCAGAAACTCACATGTTCAAGTCCGAGGTCAAACGTGCCTCCCAAAGCCAACTGTAGATGTGTTTGCTGGTTCATCCTACCCTTAGCCTTGGTCAGCACAGGGACAAATGCTTATAGGAACTGTTTTAAATATGTCCGGTGCCATTCTGAAAAGACAGATGCTTGGGGCCTTCTCTTGGATGAGGAAGAAGGGGAAAAGGGAAGATGGTAGTAATGGGGAGACCCTGGGGAATGGTGACTCCCTGACAATCCCCCAACTAGCTTCTCGTAGTCCCAACTGCCCAACACCCTGCTCTCCATTGTGCTCCTGGGTCAGGAGTTTGGGAGTCTTCCCCTTTTCTTCTTGATGCCACCTTCCCCTGCCCTGTCCGGCCGTCCCGCTAGAGAGCCATGGTGTGGTGGACAGCAGTTCGGGATTTAGTACAGACAGATGTGGGTTCTTTTGGACAAATTATCTTATCTCTAGGATACAGGGAGTAGACATGAACGCATATACAGGTGTTCTATAGGTGGCTCACTCGTCTGATCTCAGTGTAAGCGTCCCAGCAACCCTGGCCACCCTTGACAAGGACAGGGTGAGTGGTGATAGTCCCATTTTACAGAAGAGAAAACCGAGTCTGAGTGAGGATGCGCCACCAGAGCTAGAATGTGTCCAGCGCTCTCGGCACCAAGGTGGGGGCTCCTCACTGTATGGGATCACCCCCATTTTTATAGTCAGGGGGCCCCTCCCTGAGGCAGGCTGCCCTCACTCCTCCCACCCCTGGTCCTGCCCTGGGGAGGGATGCCTGGTTATTACTTGTGATTCAGAAGAGACATCAAGGGCAACACTGGATAGGAAGCTGTCCTCTTACGTACATAACAAATTTGGGGATCCCAGGGGAATGGGGGGTTGGTCAATCAGCAGTCTGATGCTACCTCAATTTCCCCTCTGAGCTCGTATAGACCACTGACCGCTGCTTGAACCTAGTGAGCATGCGTGTGTGTCTGTGTGTGTGGACAGTGTACCTGCCGTGCCCACATCTCAAGGGCTCAGCTGGATGCATCTTCGCTCACGCATCATTTTAAACTCTATCTCTTTGTCTTAGTTGTCTAGTGCTGCTATAACAGGAATACCACAAATGGGTGGCTTTAACAAACAGAAATTTATTTTCTCAGTTTAGGAGGTTAGAAGTTCAAATTCTGGATGCTGGCTCTAGGGGATGCTTTTCTGTCTCTGTTGGCCCTGAAGGAAGGTCCTTGTCTCTTCTGAGCTTCTGCTCCTGAGTGACCTTTATGTGGCTTTGCATCTTTCTTTCTCCTTCTCTGCTCTGCTTGCTTTTTGAATCTCTTTTATATCTCAAAAGAGATTGATTCAATATATACCCTACACTAATCTTACCTCATTAACATAGCAAAGACAACTATTCCCAGATGGGATTATAGCCACAGGTATAGGGGTTAGGATTTACGAGACATATTTTTGAGGAAAATAATTCAGTTCATAGCGTCCTTCTCACTGGGCAGCTGAGTTTGGCATGAGGAGAAGAGGGGCCCGGATGCATTTGCTTCTCTATGTCTACTCCCAATTCTGGTTTATCTTCCCAGGAAGTGTGGTGGGGTCTGGGCCCCTCTGTTCATTTCAGCCTGTGAGCCTGGGGTCCAACCCTGTACTGAGTCCCTGGGGACCCACGTGGTCCCTGCCTTCTCAAAGTCTACAGTGTCACTGGGAAAAGGAGGCTGTGAAATGGACCAGTGACAGCCCGGGCATATAGGTGATCAAACAGAAACAAAAACGCAGAGGACAGGGGTGTAAGAGGGGAGCTCAGGGGGCTGGAGAAGACAGGGGTGTCTTCTGAGAGGTGGGAGGCTGAGTGTAGCCTGGAGAGAGTGAGCAGGGGCTCCGAGGAGGCTGATGATGAAGGGACCATGCCGTCACCCACTCCCCTCCTGTCCATAAACACCCACGGAGCTTGTCCAGTGGATGCCCCCACTCTGTGTGACCCTCTCTCCAGGTCTAGCCAGGAGCAGACCCCAGTGGGTGCTCCCCTGCTGAGCTCCACTGTCCCCCGCCCACCCGGGCAGGACTCCTTCCTGGTTCTCCCCTCCAGGCCCAGGTACGTGTGATGGGAAGTCAGGGCCTTCTCGGAGGAGGAGTGGCTTTGTGGGCAGAAGGTTCTGCGTGCCCTTTGGGAAGACAGCGGGGGCTCCCAGGCCTCTGGCTGGGCCTGCTACCCATCTGCTAGCCTGCTCACAGCTTCCTCTTCCTCTCCCTCTCAACTACAGCCACACCCAGGACCAAGAAGGTGAGCACGTTATGACCTTCATAACCAGCTGGTGTGGGCTGGGGCCTAGGAACAATGAGACACCCTGGGACCCAGGCTGCTGTCTCGGCCTCTGGTGGATTTGGCCGGGCTGGGGTAGCTTCCCCAGAGATGGGCAGGAGGGTGGGCATGGGCAGTCCCCAGGAGTCGAGCAGAGAGGTAGGCCAGGCCAGACCCGGCAGCGTCAGGCCGTGCATGCTGGTCTCACCCAGGCTCCTGGGAAGAGGAGCCCGACCCACCCTGTCCTCCCTCTGTCAGTCCTTCCCTGCTGCCCCCTCCCGGATGCTTCTCATTCATAGTTGGTCCGTTTGCCTCATGGACCTTGCACTTATTAAACTCACAGTGGTGTGGAGTCAAAACCACCGGGCACGCAGTAGGTGCTCAATGCATGTGCTCCCCCAACTGTTGAGCTCTTCTTATTGCCCCCCACAATCATGCAAACCCACTGCCTGCTTCTCAGCCCTGGGTGCCCGACCTCCTGGCTGCACTTGGGCAGCACTCATAGGTGGCGAGGCCCCCCCAACCCCGGTCGCCCTCAGCCTTCAAGCTCAGCGGAAGAAGAGACAGAGTGGATGGGGGGTCACTAGGCTGCCACTGACTGTCTGAGAAAGGCAAGTTCTGCCAAGAAGCCCCATAACTACCCTCCCATCTTTTCTGGGGACCCTGCAGTTAGCAGGACTCCATGCTGCTGCTGTTTGCCGAGAAAGCCTCACCCATCACCGCCCACGCCCTGCCACAGCCTCTTCACACACATCGGAGCAGGAAAGGTTTCAGCCCAGAGTGAGTGTTTTGTGGCTGCAAGACTGTGGGTCTCAGAACCCCCCATGAGAACGGGGGTTCATCCCTGAGGGTCATGGGGTCAGCTTTCCCCTGTGTCACTTCTAATGATGGTTACCAGGCAGTACTAGGAAAAGTGCCACTTCCTTAATTTTCTGATGTCATATGGTAATTTTGCATCATTTCATTTATTCTTTAGGATCTGTGGATAAGCTGGGGTGAGTAGGATAGACGTGGCTGGGACCGATTGCCCTGAACCTTTCTTCCTCTTCGATAGTTCAGGCGTTTCTCTATGATTCCAAGGAGAATTGCTTCCCATAGATTATTTGTAAAGCATTCTTCTCTGTATTGAATCCTATTTTCCTACTGCCTTTCACTGATAGTAGAGATGTATGCCCTTGGGAAAAAAGACTGGCCTAAGGGTGGCAAAAGTTGTTTGCGATTGGTTCTAACGCACCCAGCAGCTCTGCAGAAGAAAGGCCCGGCAAACTGCTTTCATAAAGATTACAGCCAAGAAATTCCGATGGAGCAGTTCCACTCTGTAATACATGGGGGTCACTGTGAGTAGGAATCAATTTGATGGCACCAGATTTTGGTTTTTAAAGGCAATAAATAATACCTCCCATTTGAATATCTTTATAATCATTATACTATTTATTCCCATGGATTATATATATTTTTTTATTTTTAAATTTTATTGTGGTAAAAAAATACAGAGGACAACCAAACACATCATGGGATTTGTTTCTTTGGTTTGGAAGTTGAGGGTCGTGGTTTCCTGGGACATCCCAGTTAACTGGCCTAATAACGTGTTTGTTGCTTCTGTTCTGCCTCCAAGTTTGTTGAGCAGTGCCTGGGGTGTTAAAAGCTTGCAAGCAACAATTGGCCTCTATTCACCTGGAGCAACAGAGGAAGAGAAGACTCAGGTAAGGGAGGAGGAAATGAACATGTAGCTAACTGCCTCCATGAACAACTGCTTCCTGTGCCCCGAGACCAGAAGAAGTGGATGATGACCGGCTACCATTACTGAACATTTTATTTATTTTTTTCTTTTTCCTTTTTTTTATTGTTGTAGTTTAAGTGAAAGTTTACAATTCAAGTTAGTCTCTCATACAAAAATTTAGATACACTGTTATGCGACCCTAATTGCGCTCCCTATACTGTTCCTCCTTTCCACCCCTGATTTCCCGTGTCTATTTAACCAGCTCCTAAACCTCTCTGCCTTCTCATCTTGCCTCTGGACAGAAGCTGCCCATTTAGTCTCATGTATTTACTTGAGCTAAGAAGCACACTCTTCACGAGTATCATCCCACAGTCCAGTCCAATCTTTGTCTGAAGAGTTGGCCTCGGGAATTGTTCTAGTTCTGGGTGGACAGAGTCCAGGTACTGAACATTTTAATCAAAGATTCTATTGAAGAATCTCGGTCAAAAGGGGGAAAATGCAAACATAATTTCAAACTCTTGTAGACTCTAGACTTCCTGGAGTCATGGAGTGTCATGGATTGAATTATGTCCGCCAAAAAATGTGTGTATCAATTTGGCCGGGCCATGATTCCTGGTATTGTGTGGTTTTCCTATATGTTGTAAACCTGCCTCTATGATGTTAATGAGGGAGGATGGGTGGCAGTTGTGTTAGTAAGGCAGGACCTGATCTACAAGACTAGATTGTGTCCTGAGGCAATCTCTTGAGATATAAAAGACAGAAGTGAGCAGTGAGACAGGGGGACCTCATACCATCAAGAAAGCAGTGCCGGGAGCAGAGCGCGTCCTTTGGACCGGGGTCCCTGTGCTGAGAAGCTCCTAGTCCAGGGGAACACTGATGAGAAGGCCGACGGAGACAGAAAGACTTCCCCTGGAGCTGACGCCCTGAATTTGGACTTTTAGCCTACTTTGACTGTGAGGAAGTAAACTCTTCGTTAAAACCATCCACTTGTGGTATTTCTGTTATGGCAGCCCTAGATGACTAAGACATGGAGGCTGGATGAACCCTCAAAATTATAGTCCTGAGATAATCTATAAACATTCAACCAAAAATATCGCCTGAAGTCTTCTTCAAACCAAACAATGGTTTGGTTTAACTAGTAAAGAATGTGTGCCTTGAGCATTATGCTCTTTTAAGAACTCTCTATATGGGATCAAATCGACAACAGCAACTCAGAAGATTAGATAGGAAGCTTAGGGGGCAGGGCGTTTGTGTTAATGGGTGAGGAGCAACTCAGAAAAAGAGGATGAGAATGGTTGCACAACTTGAAAATGTCATCAGTGTCACTGAAATGTACATGTAGAAACTATTGAGTTGGTGTATGTTCTGCTGCTTATACTCTCAACAACAACAACAACAAAAAATAAAATAAATTACAAAAAAATGTTTAAGAAAAAAATACATTTATGTACACAGGAGGCCTGGTGGTGCAATGGTTAAGCATTTAGCTGCTAACCAAAAGGTTGGTGGTTCAAATCCATGGGGAAAAAAGAACTGGCAATCTGTTTCTGTAAGACTACAGCCTAGGAAACCCTATGGGGCTGTTCTACTCTGTTTCATGGCGTTGCTATGAGTCAGAATCAACTTGACAGCACACAACAACGCCAGCAAAATATGCGTAACCAAACAACTTGCCGTGTTGAACATTTCCTCTATTTTTTTCAATTGTGGTAAATATATACGTAACAAATCATTTGCCATTTCAACATTCTTCATGCGTACGATTCAGTGGCTTAATCACGTTTATCATGCTGCATTTTAACCATTTTTAAGCGTACAGTTCAGTGATGTTAATTACATTCACCATGTTGGGCCACCATCACCTCTATCCATTTCCAACAGCTTTTCATCACCCCAAACAGAAACTCATACCCTTAAGGAACAACTCCCCATTGCCTCCCCTCAGCCCCTGACAACCAACGTTCTACTTTCTGTCTCTATACATTTGTCTATTGTAGACACCTCATATGTGTGAAATCATACAGTATTTGTCGTTTTGTGTCTGGCTTATTTCACTCAGTATAATGTTTTCAAGATTCATCCATGTTATAGCACGTCTCAGAACTTCATTTCTTTTTATGGCTGAATAATATTTCATTGTATGCATGTACCACATTTTGTTTATCCATTCAACTGTTGATGGACACCTTTTGGCTATTGTGAATAATGCTGCAGTGAACACTGGTGTACGAGTATCTGTTTAAATCTCTGCTCCCAAGCCTTTTGCGTATATGTACCCAGGAGTGGAATTGCTGGGTCATATGGTAATTCTATGTTTAATTTTTTGAAGAACCACCGAACTGTTTTCCACAGTGGATGCGCTGTTTTACATCCCCGTTTTACATCAGCAATGCTCGAACGTTTCAGTTTCTCCACCTCCTCATCCACACTTGCTATTTTGTATTTTTCTGATCGTAATCGTTCTAGTGGTTTTGAAGCAATACGGTGGTTTTGATTTGCATTTCCCTGATGACTAATGATGATAAGCATCATTTCACGTGCTTATTGACCATTTATTTGCCCATCTTCTTTGGAGAAATGTCTGTTCAAGCCCTATGCCCATTTTCCTTTTTTACCCACTTTATAATTGGATGGTTTGTCTTTTTGTTGATGATTGTTCCACAGATTAGATTTTATTATTGGCATTTTATAGAGAGACCACAGGTCTTGCTCAAGGTCATGCAGGTGATAAGTGAATGAGCCACAGGAGGACCTAGCCTCCTGCTTCCCCGTCTAGTGCGTTTTCCTCTTAACCTCGACACTCAAGACTGTAGGAATGGTTTTGGATCATGGCTGGATGGAAACATACACATTTCCGGAAAACATCACAATTATTAGACAGAGTAAATCCCCTCATACAACTCTTCTCATACATTTTCATGTTCGCCTGAAAACTGTGAAGATCCGAAGGAAAAACCCTACTCGCTTTAGTTAATCAAACCCCTTTTCACAGAAATTCTTCCAGTGTCTACCACACTCAGTCCTTGGAATCTTCCAGCAGGAATACCAGCAACTCTCCTTCCTTTCTTAGCGCTCTCCCAGGGAAGGTGTTGATGTGGCCAGAAGGAAGGAGGGAAGTGAAAATTCCAAAAGGAGCATCAAGGCGCCAGAAAGGAAGGGCATTCTTGGGACCTCATAGCTGGAACAGTGTTCCTTATGGGTGGCTGCTGGGAGTTTAAGAACTGCAAGCTCTCAGGGATCGCATTTCATGTTAGGACTCAGGTTTCCTATCCTCATGCAGCCACTTGGAGCAAGCTGAGGGCACTTACCACAAGGAATGTCTGTGTGTGTTTAGAGTTTGAGCTCCATGTGGATCTGAAAGAAGGTGGATCCATGCAAGTTTGTGGGGTCCCTGCTTTGTACCCAGCCCTGAGCTGGGCCCAGTGGGGGCTGTACAGGAAGGAAGGCTACAACCTGAGGACCTTCTGTCAAGTTGAGAACACGTGTTCAAGACTAGAAGCTATTCAGGAACTCTGGGGTTATAGTGCTAATTGGGGGTTCAGGCCTAGAGCTGGGAGGATCATGGGGTTCAGAAAGCCTCCAGGGACACATCCTCATTGTGAGTACCACCAAGGGCCAGAGAAGGAGGCTTGGCTTTGCTCCTCCCCACATGGCTGCTCATCATGACCACAAGGAAGGGAGGGAAGGGTTACTAGTCACTCAAGAAGGGAACTACCCCACCTGGCCCTGTAGTGCTGGGGGATGTGGGAGAGGGTGAACAAAGCAGCCTGTGAGTATGGTGAGTAATGGGGGTGGGGTGCAGTATCTTGACTGGAAATAGCTAGGGATCCTCGATTCAACTGGAATTAAAAAGGAGAATACGCAGTTCCAAGTGGCGTCTGTCAGCCACGGGCCGCTCTGCCCACTCAGCGTCCTCCATTTTCTGATCAGCTCTAGGAAGAAGGAAGAAGAGCTTTGGCGCAAAGAAAAGCAGAAGTGTGTCTTGGAAATTTGGCCCTTCCTTCCTGGGGAGGGCTGAAACCTGGTATCCAGCTGGGGCCCAGGCAATTTCAGGTGACGCCTGCCTTCAAGAAATGACCCAGTGGGACCGGGCTGTGTGGCTGCCTTCAGCTCTGCTGCTTCTCTGGGTCCCAGGTAAGGGAGCATCCTGGACTGAAACTATGACTTGGGTGGGTGGGAGGCAGGGAGGGTGTGTGAGGGGGAAGGAAGCAAGGGAGGTGTCCCATGAGGCACCCCAAATCTGGACTCTGACAGAATTCTGTCCACTGCTGAAGGACTGCACCCTTGGGAGTGAAGGGATGAGGGCCTCCTTCCGCACTTCCCTGACCTTGGATGAGTCTTGTGGGGCATGAGGCACAGGGATGCGTGTGGAGGAGAGAATTTGTGGGAGGTTCTCAGAGGAATCATTATGGCAAGAAGGAAGGTGAGAGGCAGGCTGCCTTCTGAGTGAGTGGGTGGGAGAGTGGTAGCTTAGGGCACCTGAGGGGCATGTGTTTTGGGGGAGGCACCCTCCCCATGGTTCTCCTGTTGCTAGGTGTGGAGGAAGCATGGGGACTGGGGACAAGCAGGCCGTGGTGTCAGGGACACAGAGGTGTAGCTGGAGCAGCACAGGGGCTGACTGGTGCCTGAGCAGGGAGGAGCCCTGACATAGGTTTGGCTGGTGACAGCCGCTAGGTGGGCCTGAGAGCCAGGGTCAGTTGTCTCCAAGGAGGAGAGATGGGGACGGAGGGGAGGTGGAAAGGCAGTGGAGGAAGGAAGGGGAGAGAAGCGAAACTGGGGGGAGAGAAGGGAGGAGCGTTTCTTTGGTGAGAACTCACAGAAGATGGTGAATTTATTACATGAAGAGATTTGGTCAGACTTTAGTCGTGATATATTATGCTGATTTTATGTAAAGAATTAAGAAGATTTCTCGATTTCTATATTCTCTGCAAATGTTTAAGTAAACTTGAGATTGTTTGTTCCTTGAAGGTTTAAAAGAATTAATTTGTGAAACTGTCTGAGTTTTGCCCTTTTTGGAGGGGAATTTCTTATCTGGGTTACGTTGAGAAAAAAAAAACTCTTCCAGTCCAATTTTGATAATTCATATTTCCTAGAAAATCATCAGTTTTATCCAAGCTTATAAACTTATTTGTAGAGATTTACAACTTACCCTGGTTATTTTCCCTTTGAATCGTGTATTTGTGTCTTCTCCATTTTTTGTCTTTTTTAACTTGGCTACCCACTGGTCTGTCTGTATTATCATTTGCTCCTACCCAAAGAAAAATTAGTTTCTCAATATATACATTCATTCCACTGTTTTCATGTTTCCTAATTCACCAGTGTCTGCACTAGATTTACTCTTTCTTCCCTTCTCTGCTGGGTGTCCTTGCCAACTTCTTGAGTTGAATGATTAGCTTGTTTACCTTCCAGTTTTCTTGCTGAGTGATGGCAAATGAGACTCTGGGATCCTAACAACATTAAGACACCAGAGGAGCATCCCATAGAGGAGTTACAGAAATAGTGAAAGTCCTAGCCCAAGAACGGCCTCCAGTCTCCTGTGTTTTATGTTTAGGGAGGTTGGGGAGGAGGATTGGTAAGTGCTGGTTGGGATAAAACACAGAAAGGCCAATTAGGAGGCTTGTAAATAAGCGTTACTGTTCCAGGTAAGTGGGGAGGTAACACTGAAGGTTTTCTGACTTGCCTCTTATCTCTAAAGTATAAGGACACCTTCACAGGTGACATAGAACCATTTGGGAGTCCTAGTGGTATTTTCACTCCCAAGTTTTCAGATGCAGGGTGTCCTCAAAAGGATGCCTTATTTTTGTTTCTTCTGAGAAGAGAAAAGTAAATCTGGAGAGAGAAAGCGAGAGAGAGAGAGAGCAACCAAAGAGAAGTCAGACCCTTGAGACAGAACAGCAGACAGGAAGCCATGGGCAGGGGCAGTGGGTCACCCAGATCAGGCAGAGGAGCCAAAACCTGACAAAGAAAGATGACCATTACAGCCAAAGAGACGTATGAACAGAGTTAGGACATAGTGACCAGGAACAGCATCTGGGGTGAAGGAGGGCTGGGGACTGACATTTATGTATTAAGCAGTTAATATATGTCAATTTAAAAAAATTGTGTTTTTCTAGAGAACCACCTATTCATCCAAGTTTGTAAATATGTCTGTAGTGACTTTCTGTAAAATACTGCCTTGATTCTCTTGTATTTGTGATTATTTTCTCTTTTCTAGTTTCGAACGTGTTTGTGTTCCTCTGTTTTTTCTTCTTTTGGCTAGTCAGAGGGTTATCGATTGTCATTAGATTGTATCATGTGACGTTCCTGTTTTTTTTTTTTTTTTTGGTTCAAAAACAATTGAAAATCAGCAATTTCATACAGTTCAACCTAATATTATTCGGCAGGCATTTTACATCCATTATCTCATTTAGTGCCCCCAAATGCCATGTGAGGTGTGCACAATTTTCACCACTTCACACATGAGGCATCTTAAGGCCAGAGAGAGTAAGTAACTTGCCCCAAGCACGCAGCTAATACGTGACAGAGCTGTTGTTAGGTGCCGTCCAGTCAGTTCTGACTCATAGCGACCCTGTGTACAATAGAACGAAATACTGCCTGGTCCTGAGCCAGCCTCAGAGTCGTTGTTATGTTTGAGCCCACTGTTGCAGCCACTGTGTCAATCCATCTCTTCGAGGGTCTTCCTTTTTTTCACTGACCCTCTGCTTTACCAAGCATGATGTCATTCTCTCGGGACTGGTCCCTCCTGAGAACATATCCAACGTATGTGAGACAAAGTCTCACCATCCTCGCTTCTCAGGAGCACTCTCCTGTATTTCTTTCAAAATAGACGTGTTCGTTCTTCTGGCATTCCATGGTATACTCAGTATTCTTCACCAATACCATAACTCAAAGGCATCGATTCTTCTTTGCTCTTCCTTAGTCACAGTCTAGCTTTCGCATGCGTGTGAGGCTATTGAAAATATCATGGCTTGGGTCAGGTTCACCTTAGTCCTCAAAGTGACATCTTTGCTTTTTAACACTTTAAAGAAGTCTTTCGCAGCATATTTGCCCAATGCAAAATACACTGTTTGATTTCCTGACTGTTGCTTCCATGGGCATTGACTGCGGATCCAAGTAAAACGAGGTCCTTGACAGCGTCGACCTTTTCTCTGTTTATCATGGTGTTGCTTACTGGCCCATTTGTGAGGATTTTTCACTACTCAGATTTCTGTAAAGGTCACAACCACCTCAGGGCTTGGAAGGCCTTCTCTGTACCCATCTGCCGAGCATCAGGGCATCCAGGCCAGGAGAGGAGGTCCCGGGCCCCCAGACGGGGGACTGTTGGGAGCTTATGGGCAGCTTTGAGCCACCGTCAAGGAGTATGGAGCCTCCATGGGTTGGGGGAGGGGCCCAAGGCTCTTGGAGAAGCCCCAGAGGAGGCAGGAACCTCATGGTGAAGTATTTTTTGAGGGCCTCTGTGTGCCAGGCACTTCTAGGCATTGAAGATACAACGAGGACAAGGCCCCACCCTCCTGGAGCTGACACTCAAGTGGTGCCAAAGTCTGCAAGTGAAGGGGTGTAAGGACCTGAGGAAGCAAGTGAAATGAAGTAGTTCCACCTCTGGAGACGAGAACAAGCCACGTGATCACAGAATCATGAGGGTGGTGGGGAGCGGCACTCACAGCTGCCTGGGGCTCCAGCCCCTCGCCTCAGGGCAGGGCCAGTGTCCTCTACCTGGGTGGCCAGCGTCATCTTCACACATATCACCTTACTGTCTGGGCTTGGTATCTGAGAGCTACTGGGGAAAAAGGCAGACATAAATCTAGGAAGGAAAACATGAGCACTCTTGACAATTAAGTCTACAAGAGCTGGGCAAACTAAGTAAGACGCAGGATGAGATCAAGATCGTCAGCAGTAAAGCTTCCGTGTGTGTGAATCATTTTTATTTTCTGCTCTCTTCCTGTGAGCCTTGCACAGGATATTGGCGCTCTCCAGCCTGCATCTTTATCTCTTTTAGGAGTGATACAACGTTCCAGAGGTCTACAGCTTTGGAAACTATGAAAAAAAGTTCATTAAAATTTTTTGTGCTTATGAATCTTTTTTGGTCCCAGGTTTTATCAAGTGTGTCCAGCATTTTTGTTAAATGGATTTGGCAACCCTATCTGTGCCCGGGTTTATACCCCTTGCTGGGAGCAGATTGGTGTGTGGGCTGTGAGATGCTAGGGGTGGTTGTCAGACCTGGGGTGGCCTTTCTGGTGAGAGCAGGGTGCTTAGAGGAGGGACTTCTTATAGTCCTGGTGAGTTTGGAAATGGAATGAGTGAGGAAGATGGGAAGGGGCAGCAGGAAAGGAGACTGGGGTCTGGAGGAAGGGGCTACTGTGATCAAAATCTTGGTGTTGGAAGAGTGCCAGAGGTGCACACTCAAAATGTGTTGAGGCGGGGCTGATATGGAGTGGGCGGAAGAAGCATCAGGAAGATTGACCTCCGGGGCACTGCTGACCCAGGCCTGTCCTGGTGCGGAGCGTGGACTCGGCTTGTGTTTTCCAGGATGTGTGACGCTGAGTGGCCCCAGCACCGTGACAGGCGTTGTGGGAGAATCCCTGAGTGTGCAGTGTCGGTATGAGGAGAGATTCAAGGAACATAACAAATACTGGTGCAGAGAACAGCTGGCTCCTATTGGACCATGTAACAAGATTGTGGAGACCAGCAGTTCAGAGAGAGAGAAGACAAAGGGCCGAGTGTCCATCAGGGACCATCCTGCCCAGCTCAGCTTCACAGTGACTGTGAAGAACCTCACAGTGAAGGACGAAGGCCAATACCGGTGTGGCATCGACAAAAGATGGTGGAAAGATGGAGTAAATCCGTTCGATCCCATCTTCCAGGTGGTGATATCTGTGTTCCCAGGTGAGCCCCTCCCCCACACCAGCACCAGGGCTGCCTGAACAAGCTCAGGTCAGAATGGCTGGGGCAGGTCACAGGTCAGACATTTGAGGAGAACTATGCATGCGTGTGTGTGTGTGTTTGTGAGTGTGTGTGTGAGTATGTGTGTGTATGTGAGAGAGAAAGGTCCCAAGAGCAATCTGCCTTGCCCTGACTTTGTAGCCATCACAGTGGGCCTGGGAGGTACTGAGGCAGGTGGGGTGGGGTCAGTGAGGAGGACCTGAGTTTGAGCCCCCAGGACAGTGGGGTCCTTGCACCTTCTGCCCCCATTGGAGCTGTGTGGGACAGGCCCACTCTGAACGTCTCCCTGTCATCTCCCTGGGCCTGGGGGTGTGGGGCCTCTGGCATCAGCTCTCTGGGACCAGGGGTCACACACAGACCAGCTGCCCAAGCTTTCCAGTGCAGAAGGGACGTACTGATGGCCCAGCCTCAGCCAACTCTGTGTCCTGATTGCTATCTGATCCTCAAGCCCAGGCCCCACCCTTTCCCCAGACTCTACATCAACTGCCTCGGGCCACCGAGTTTAGTCTTGACCTCCTGGGCTGCCCAGGGAAACCCCAGTTTCCTCTGACTTTGTACAAACCATTTCTGTGAAGGGCCTGGTCACCAGCCTTGGTGTGGGCTCCGGCGAGCTGCAGTGACCATGGAGAAGGCTCGGCGGGTCCCCTGGCCACCAGTGGTGCTCTCTCTGCCTCGTGGGGTCCTCTTCACAGCACCTCCCTGGCCCTCTCCTCAACCTGGGATCCCCTCCTGAGACAGTGAAGTGCTTGTCCATCGGGAAGTCCATTCAGCAACCCCATTTTCCAGGCCACTTCTCTATCAGGTGCTGCCATTCAAAGGAGTCTCAGACACCATCGGTGGCCAAGTAGGGCAGAGAGTCAGGGAAAGGGACCATTGCAGTACAGAGTACGTGTCCTCAGACAGAAGGACACCCAAAGTACCGCAGACTCCAGCAGCAAGGGGGTCAAGACTCAGAGGGTGATGCGTTGCTACATGGGGAGGGCTCCCTGGGGGAGCTGACTTCTCTGCTCAGTCTTGACCCAGGAGAGAAGGGGGCTGCGAGCTGAGCCTGCAAAGTAGAGAGAGGGAGAGCCGCCTGTGGTCAGTCCCCCGGAAACTCAGAGCATGTGGGGGATGGTTGAGAGCTGCGCAGAGGGGCAGGCAGGGTCAGACAGGGCAGGTGCTGGGCTCAGTGGGGGCTTCAACCCTTGACAAGCCAGATGTACAGCGCAGACACACAGCTCTGGCCACTGTGTGCTATGCTCAGAGGGGACGAGACGGGGGTGGGAGAGAAGTTAGAGTTCTCAGCACTGCCCCGCCTGCGTCAGCAGTACGGAATCAGGGCTGTGGGCTTCCTGTGTCCTGTTTGGAAATGCTCCCTTGGCCCAGGGGGCCCTGGGGAGACTTTGGCCCCAGGCTCCTCTGGCCTGCCCCTTCCAAAGTGAGCATGCTGTGTGAAATCAAGCCACAAAGGTGGTAAGTGGCGGGGAGGGTCAGAGGAGAGGTCCTGGGTCTGACGTGTGTTTTTAGCACCAGCACCAACGTCAAGCACACCTACAAGTACCACGACTTCCACAACCAGAACTGAAGGCCTGCCTGTGCCGTCCACAGCGCTGGCCACGGCGAGTACCACCCACAGTCCAAGCAGCCAGGAGAACGCCAAGCAGAGCCAGAGCCCAAGGTAAGGCGCCCCAGTCCCCATGACCTGGAGGTGGGCCTCCTCGGCCTGGGCCTCTTCTTGTGTCCAGACGTGGCCCCGTCAAGGGCGGGACTCTCACCCTTGCAGGTGGAACCTCTCGGTTCCCTCTGCCCTGGGCCAGGTTGGATGCTCCAGTCTGTGTATTCCAGCTTGGGTATCTGAGACCAGCTGGACCTGCACTGGGCTTTGAGATGGGGCTCAGGCCAGGGAGAAGCTGGTATTGAGGTGGAAGCAATAACATTTAGTGAGAGCTGATGATATCCTACCAGGTCCAGGCTAGGTGTGTTCCACGAGTGTTCTCATTTGCTCCTCACTGCCACCTGCAGAGTTATTATCCTCATTTTACAGATGAGTAAACCAAGGCTCAGAGAGGCTGAGCGATTTGCCCAGGTGCACAGCTCCAAGAGGCAGGGCTGGGCTTCCAACTCAGGTTTATGTGACTCCAAAGTCTTGGATTCTTCCCTCTAAACTGTTGTTGGTCTTAGTTGCCATTGAGTTCATTCCTACTAATGGCGACCCCACGTGTGCAGAGCAGGCTGTGAACCTTCAGAATCAGATCACCAGGCGTTCTTCTGAGGTGCCCTTGGGTGGGTTCGAACTTCCAACCTTTCAGCCAGTAGTTGAGCACTTAACCGTTTGCACCACCTGGGGGGCTTCCCTTTAAAATTCGCCAACCCCTTGAAGCATCTGAAAAAATCTGTAGACTCTCTTCCCCTAAAAATGCCTGTGGTCATGAACCATTTCTGGGATCCACGGATGCTGAAGCCCTTCCCTAGGCTTCCTGTCAACCAGGAGGTACAATCTTAATATCAGACGTGGCGAAAGTCAGGCCCAAAACACGCTACTTCCAGACGTCGACCCTGCAGATATTCTCACACAGGAAAAGCTAGGTTTTATGGGTCCTGAAGCTTGTACAATTTTGTGGGGGGCATCTTTAATAAAAAAAAAAAAAAAAAAAGAAAAGAAAATAATGAATACAAACTTAGGTATGAAAGAAGGGGCCCAAGCCAAGTAAGAGACCCCAGAGGCTTAAGCTTCATGAAAAAAACCAAAGTTATAACTGTAGAGTCGATTCTCACTCATGGAGACCCCATGTGTTATAGAGAAGAACTGCTGCATAGAGTTTTCTTGGTTGTAATCTTTATGGAAACAGATTGCCAGGCCTTTCTTCTATGGCACTGCTGGATGGGTTTGAATGGCCAACCTTTAGGTTAATAGCTGATTGCAAACTGTGCACCACCCAGGGACCTCTAAGCTTCACTAGCTTCACAGTAAATCGCTGCTGCTCATCCACGTGTAAATGGTGAAAGGACAAGATTACTGCAGGAATGTTTGCTATCACGAAAGATTGGAGGGAACTATTGAGAAGGAATAGTTAAATTAATTATGGTACAATCCATGCAATGGAAAGGTACACAGCTGTGAAAAAGAGCAAGGGGATTCTTTATGTCCACCTACGTGGGAGATCTGCAAGATGTATCGTTATCAAGTAAAGCCAGAATACAGGTAGTCCTCGACTTATGACGGGTTTTGTTCGGTCAACCTCTTCGTATGTCAGTTCTTTTTTTTCGGTTTTCGTTATTATTGCTTTTTATTGACAGTATCTTTATAAATCCCATCTTTGTTTGTCTTTGGGGTTGGAAGAATTACATATAAACTTACAGGCATATTTTAATGCATACATATTACTAACAATAAGATATACAAAAAAAAGGTAAGTGCGGTTTGTCGTAACCTGAATACTTTGTAAGACGTGGACTACCTGTAGTATGTATACTATACCTGCTTTTGTGTGAAATAGGAGGAAAATAATGTACATTTATATTTGCTTGTATATAAAAAGTCCCTGGGTGGTGCAAATGGTTAACGTTCTCAGCTGCTAACAGAAAAGTTGGAAGTTCGTGTCCACCCAGGGCTGCCTCAGAAGAAAGACCAGGCAATTTACTTCCAAAAAATGAGCCATTGGAAACCCTATGGGGCACAGTTCTACTCTGACACACGTGGGGTCACCATGAGTCGGAATCCACTTGGCATCAACTTTTTTTTTTTGGTATGTGAAAAAGAGTCTCTAGACGGTTCTTAAGTCTTAAGTACACTGTGTTATGTGGATGGAGGGGGAACTGGGTAGATGAAGATGTGCACAGAGAAGACTTTCCAGCGTCTACTTGTTTTTTGCTTTTGTTTCGTTTCATTTGACCTTATGTAGCTACTTAGAGACCCTATGGGGCAGTTTTACCCTGTCCTGTAGGGTCACTATGAGTCAGAATAGACTCGACAGCAACGGGCTTGGTTTGGGTTTTTTTAATCTACTTAAAAGCATGGGAGGGAAGACCGCCCAGCCCCCTCACTCTGTCCTGTGCCCTCCCTCTAGGCTTTCAGTGCTCCTGTCCTTGCTGGTGGTCCTGCTGCTTCTGTTGGTGGCGTCCTTACTGGTGGTCTGGGGAATGGCGCAGAAACGGATAAAATGTGAGTTCTGCCCTCCACCTCCAGCCCTGCTCAGGTGCACCGTCCCTGACCAACCTCTCATCCTCCAGGCTCTGTGTCCTTGCTCCCCAGAATGGGCACCAAGCACACACACACCTCACACCTCATGTCCTGGGTAAGCCTAAAGGGCAGACCCAGAGGAGGTGTCCCTGGGTGTGGCAGGCGGTCACAGGCTGTAGGCAGGGCCCATGAAGGGTATCTCTCTTCTGCTTAAACCCACGTGGCTCCTCACATCCTGAGGATGGAGTCCAGGCCCCTCCAGGACAGTCAAAGCCCTCCACATTCTGGCCCTGCCCTCCAAGCTCTGGCCCTGCCCACCTCTCCTGCCGCCTTGCCTACCACCCAGTCTTTGCACCCCGGAAGGATCCATTCTCAACTCCTTGTACGCTGGCAAGAGCCACGACCTCAGCACCTGGACTATCTCCCCTGCCCTCTTCCCCTAGCTCATTCCTGGTTTGCCTTGACCCAGAGAGTAGTTTTGGGGCGCCTCTGGCCGTACCTCTGTACCTCTGCCACCATAGCCCTTTTCACACTGGATCACCTGCCTCCTTGCCTGCCTCCCCCACCAGCCTGTGTGCTTCTTAAGGTCAGGGACTGTGACTCGAGAGAGGACGCGGCCTATTTGTTGAATCCCTGGATTATTTAATATCTTCGGTCACAGCGGGCCCCAGGCCTCCTGTAGATGTCTCTCGCCTCTGCCCTCAGAGTAAAAGGGAGAGTTTGAAGGGGTGTCCTCCAGGTCCCGCCCTCAGTAAGCAGGTGCTCAATAAATATCTGATGAGCTAATTAACTCAGTGGAAGCACAGAGGAATGAATGAAGTGATGGCCTCTTGTGACCGGCCAGGGGCCTTGGGCTGCCCCCAGCAGAGCAGATTTCCTCCTAAGATGAAAGCGACAGAGTCTGCAGTTTGCTTCCTGTTCTCAGAGTTGGGGATTCCGGGAGCAGAGGGCAGTTGCCTGTGCCTTTTAAAGGCTGCAGTGAGATTGGGCAGGGGGGAAGGGTTGCTCCCTAACCAGGAGGGAGCCAGCGCCTGCTGCAGGGGGTGGGGAGCTCCTCACACTCTCACCTCTATCCCCTCCGGTGGAGCCCAGCCTCCCCCAAGTCTGGCTCAGGCCTCTGGGGAGAAATTGTTCTCAGCAGATTTGTGCAGGGCGTGTAGACAGAAACCACTTCCTCTTCCGCTTCAGGCGCCCGTCTCCTAAACTGCAGCCCTGCGTGGACTCGCCTCCCATGAAGGGTTTCCCGTTTCCCGGCCTGGTCTCATCTCGTGCCCTTTCACCTAGAAAGACTCTGGCTCATAAAGTAGGCTCCTCTCCTTTTAAAAACGTCGTGTGTGACTGTTGGAGAAAATTAGAAAATTAAGAAAAGCATAAAGAAGGAAATGAATTACAGACAAACTTACTGCTGTGGAGCGGATTCCGACTCACAGCGACCCTACAGGACGGGGTAGAACTGCCCAGAGGGTTTCCAAGGCTGTAATCTTTATGGAAGCAGACTGCAACATCTTTTGCCTGTGGAGCAGCTGGTGAGTTTGAGCTGTCTTCCTTTCAGTTAGCAGCAGAAACTGCTTAACCGCTGTACCACCAGAGCTCCTTAAATTACATATAATAAATGATAAACAAGAATCCCACCACCCAGAGAAAAATTAACCCTTGACATCTGAGGTATGTCTTTCCAGTCTTTTTTTATGCATATAGGGTCAAATGAGTCAGAATCGACTCTACGCACAGTGGGTTTGGTTTTTTTGGTTTTTATATATGCATGTATGGTTTCTTTAAAAATTTGCTTCATAACATAAATCCTCTTTTAAATCTTTTTTTTGCACATTTTTCCTGTGTTGTGGATTGAGTTGTGTCCCCCCAAAATGTGTGTCAACTTGGCTAGGCCATGATTTCCAGTGTTGTGTGATTGTCCACCACTTTGCCATCTGGTGTGATTTTCCTACATGTTGGAAATCCTACCTCTGTGATGTTAATGAGGCAGGACTAGAGGCAGTTACGTTAAAGAGGCAGGCCTCAGTCTCCAAGATTAGGTTGTGTTATGAGTTAATCTCTTCTGAGATATAAAAGAGAGAAGCGAGTAGAGAGACAGGGGGATGGGGGTGGGGGGTGGGGAGGAATGCCTCCTTTGGACCCAGGTCCCTGGGCTGAGAAGCTCCTAAAAAAAATGAAACAAAACAAAACCCATTGCCATTGAGTCAATTCCAACTCTTAGTGACCTTACAGGACAGGGTAGAACTGCCTATCATGTTTCCAAGGAGCTGCTGGTGGATTTGAACTGCTGACCTTTTTGGTAGCAGCTAAGCTCTTAACTATTGTGCCACCAGGGCTCCGAGAAGCTCCTAGACCAGGGAAAGGGTGATGACAAAGACCTTCCCCCAGATACCGACACAGAGGGAAAGCCTTCCCCTGGAGCTGACGTCCTGAATTCAGCCTTCTAGCCTCCTAGACTGTGAGAGAATAAATTTCTCTTTGTTAAAGCCATCCACTGGTGGTATTTCTGTTACAGCAGCACTAGATAACTAAGACACCCTGCTCTTGAATGCAATTTTCTAAAAATCATCGATAGCAGAGTATACTGGTGCATGGGGGCATTACCCTTTGTCTCCTGCTGTTGGGAAAGGCTTTCTCTTTAAGTGTCTGATTCTCCCTCTCCTGCGCTGACAGTCTCTGCTCCTGGCTCCTGAGTGTCCTTGGCTGTCTTCCCCATTGGCCCCCCTCCTCTCCCCTGAGCCAGATCCTGCCCCATGGCACTTACGAGTGTTTGCAGAACTAGCTTTGTTTGGCCCCTGACCTCCAGCTGGCGCCTTCCCATTCATTCTTTTGTTCATTCGTTCATTCATTCATTTGCTCACTCACTAATTCACTCACTCAACAAACTCTTGGGTTCCTACCATGCTTCATACCTGAGCCAATAGCCCCCAGGGCTGGAGTCTTTAGGGAAAGGTCTGTTTCCAGATGGATCCTGGGGATCCCACCCCTGCCCTGCCCTTCTTCTGGGATTTCTGTGCCTTCACCCCCTTACTTTCCTCCTGTCTCTTTAGCTGCTGAGAACGCAGAGCTGTCCCGGAACCCCAGTCAGGTAAGACAAGGCTGCAGCAACAGGAGCCCTGGGGGGCAGACCGGGGGCAGGGTGGACAGTGTCACCACCAGGGAAGGGGTGGGAGAGGAGGGCTATGCTTGGCCCAAGCCAGAAGAGCAAGTCCTGGGAGATCATCTGTGCAGGGGAAGTGGAATGAGGAGGTTCCTCCCAGCCCAGCCACTGACCAGGGCAGCATTCAAATACAGCCCAGAGAGGCCCAGAGTCGGGGATGGTGGAGGAGGGTGGGAAGGCTGGGGCTGGGGCACCCAGAACATGGAGGGAAGGGGGAGATGAATGCAGAGAGGCTGGGGCAGAGGACCCTCTGGACTGGACCAGGGAAGGGCTTAGAGGACATCCACCCAGCTCACCTCCTGCCCGCCCTAGTCCCAGCTCCAGCCTTTCGAGCCGAGTGAGTCCTGCTATGTGAACTTGGAGCTGCAGACGTGCCCCTCAGAGCGGCGGCCAGACATGGAGGTGGAGTACACTACGGTGGTGAGTGTGGCTCCTGGGAGGTCGGCAGAGAGGGAAGAGGTAGGGAGCTGCCTTGGTGATCTCATGAGGGCCCCATGCCAGCCTGGGCTCTACCTAGAGGTCTTGGGTCCTCTGTAGACTCTTCTGAGTCCTCAGAAAGGGACCCATGGCTGCTTCATTCTCAGGGCACTTCATCAAGGGTAGCGCAAAGGCTGTCTTGAGAGAGCCTGGCCAGTTCCTGTAGGCCTCCTGGGGTCTCAGTCTCCTCCTTGTAGAATGGAATAGGTAGGGTCAGCCCCTAGAGCCCCAGGGACCCTCCTGGCTCTGATGGTCCAGGAGAATGGTGGCTTGACGAGGTGCGTGGAGCAGGTGGGGGCACAGGATGGGGAGTCAGTTGTTGTTGGAACAATTTTGAGAGAGAAAGGGGCCAGGACAGTGGGTAAGGCTGGAGCTTTCATGACTGGGTCTCCCCAAGACCCCCTTGGGTGTCCTCCCCCATCCTAAGCTGGAGGTCCATCTTTCCTGGCCTCTCCCTGAGCCTTTGTCTCTCTTCACAGGCATTCCCCAGGGCAAAGCTTCATCACAACTCAGTGACATTTGTGCACCACAGTCAGTATCCTGAGATCACCAGTACTTCCCCCAAGAGGCCCCAAGAAGAGACAGAGTACAGTGTGATAAAGAACATATAGGTCTACATTTCAGGCCTTATCGTCTTGGGGGGCTCCTCGGGCCATGAGAAGCCCAGGGATGGCCCCCCTTAGCCCTCACCATACTCCCCCTGCCTGCTCCCTTGCTGGTGACCGACAAGGCAGCTGGGCTTCCCATGGGCTGTCCCTCTTGCATCGTCAGCCTGACTGGCTTCATAGGAGAGACCAGCAGGAGTGGGAGCTCTAGAGGAATAAGGAGGGAACCCTCCCATCCTGCTAGCTCTAGTTTTCGCATCTCTTTTTCATGTCCTTCATTCCATCTGTGTATATGGAGGACAGGAACCCCTTAGTCCTCTGTGACTCCAAGAAAAGATGTGACTCACATAGGCTGGTACCTGCACATCGCTTTATAAATCATAACTGGTTGACCAGTTCCCGTTGAGTTGACTCCAACTCATGGCAACTCCATGTGTGTCACAGTAGAACTGTGCTCCGTAGGGTTTTCAATGACTGATTTTTTGAAAGTAGATCACCAGGCCTTTCTTCCAAGGCACCTCTGGGTGGAGTCGAATCACCAACCTTTCAGTTAGCAGTGAGCATATTTACCCTTCCTACCACCCAGGGATTCCTTTATAAATCATAACCTCATAGACATGTCCAGGATTGCTTGGGAGGGGAGAGAGCTAGAAGCGGAGCCAGGAAGATGCAAAAGAAGAGATTTCTTCACATACAGAGGGGCCGGGTGGGGGCACTGAAGACCTTCATCTACAAACAAGGAAACTTGCCCATGGTTCCAGAATCAGTGGCAAGGTCCTCTGGACCCTTAGATAGATTCATTTTTAATATAAGAGACAAAAATAAATTTTAAAATGTCTTGTCAAGAGAGAAGAAAAAAGTTATTTAAATAATGCCTTCCACATGTCTGTGATCCTATAATAAATAAATTCCTGATGTTGATGTCAGAAGAGCACAGAGAAGCTTTGAAGATCCAGGGGGCTGGGGACATCCTAAAAGACGTCATAGGTAGGTGGAAGAGGGGTAGTCACAGCTGCTTCTCTTCAAGCTGGAAGACAGGCAGAGATTTTATGCTTGTTAGGAACAGCCACCTGGGCTCCCTTGAGCCTGCTGCTCCACCAGCGGCTCCGTTGAAAATCACGTGCACCACCCTCTTGGCTGGGAAATGTTTGTGACTTCCTTTCACCTCTTAACCATGTTTTGATCTTCTGTTTTAAGTAACTAACATTTAACAGCAAAGAATGTATTCCACGTAAGTCAAGGGTTTTTGACCCCTGGTATTACAACCAAATTGTGATTTTGAGCCATTTCCTTTGGGATGTGGGCCCACAGCTTGCAGAAGTTTCTTCAAGAGGTAGGGGGCCCCCTAAAAGGGGGAGACACTGTTGTGTTTGGCGTCTTATTTAGATTTTTAATGTGCGTATGCATGTGTGTGCCATTCCAAAGACTCTCTCTCTCTTTTTATTAATGTTCTGAAATGCAAAAGGGGACATGCACACACACGCACACACAGTACACACACAAACACACAATGACCCAGTATGGGTCAATACTTGGGCACAGCCACCATAAAATGGAATAATAAAATGGGCTGTCCTACTAAGTAGTGACCCACCGATTCCTGGAAGAGTTCAAGCAGAGGCTGGGGGACCCCTTGGGGGAGAAGACGGAGAAGAGATCACAGCATACAACGCACACAACAGAAAGCGCACACACACATGCCATACCACACAACATACAATACACACACACACAACACATACACACACAGAACCAGGTTGAACGGAGGGAAGGGGCCAGGAGGGACTGGATGTCATCAGCATATCAGCGGGTGCAGCTCTACAGGCCCCAGGATGCTCCCAGCTCTGCTCTGGGGCCAGGCGGAACCAGCTGCTGGGGCCTGGATAAGGGCCCCTTTCTCCCACCAGAAGGAAAGCAGTGGACAGCCATCTTCTTTGTTCACAACCCCACACAGGCTGATGGGACTCTGCTCCCCTAAGGAGGAAGTGGGGGAACATGTGACCACAAATGGCAGATGGGGGGTTGGGCCCGGAAGCCGTGCAGGCACCAATTCTGTGCACTCCGGGTGACCAGAAGAGGGATGCAGAATAGAGGGAGGAGTGAAGGGGTGGGAATTCGGGGAAGACTGACTCCTGACTCATTTCTGACTCATCCCTGGGAAAGCCCAGGCCCAACCACACAGCCATAACACAGCTTTTCCTTTCCTAAGGTTGTGGCCCCGTTTTCTCCTTCCCAGGCAACAGGAAGGAGAGCTGAGTTGAAGCCCATTATCACTTGAGGAGCTCTGTTCCCTGATAAATCTAGAAGACTTAGGAATAAAGTCTTAATATTTTCTGTCACAATCATGGGTTTATCCCTTGAACCTAGAAAGGTATGATGAGTTATGTAAAACTTGAGCTGTGAGGAGCTTGTACTTCAAGCAGACTTCTGACTGCAAAAACAGGTTACTGTTGTCCTGGAAGATACTGACTTGAGGAACTGAGGAGAGGAGGCAACAGTCCACTTCTCAAGGCTTCTTGAGGGTAGGAAGCTTATGCTCACACAGGCCAAGGTGCAAGGATCCAGGAGGAAAGAGATGAGCCAGACAACAGAAGGTAGATCCAGCAAAGCTTTTGTGACAGACATTTTGGTCACATCCTACCCAACCTCACTCCCTCAAGATGGTGCCAGCATCATTTCCAAGTGTTCATCCTTCCCCATATGACTCAGGGAAGATGGTCCTCTCCCCAGCCACAGGGTGGTACTAATCACCTTGTTGGTGATTGGTTTAAGGGTGGTCATCTGAGCTGGAGCAAGTCTATAAGGGGAGATCTTCTAGGAGGGAACTCTGGGAAGGTTTTCCCAGAAGTCATTGTGTATGGACGTGATCATTGTCTGCTACAGACATCTTGGGACTTGGGAGGAGAACCAGCCTTAGCATGAAGATGGCCTTGAAATAATGAATGATGCAGAAAGCAGGAAGGAACTTGCATCAACAAGACCAAGGGCAATCCCAAAGACCACACAAACCAACTAAAAACCTTAAGTGAGTAGTTACAGTGCAGGGCTTCAAACCGGTTCTTTCAGGTTCGAACCCCTGCTAAGAATTTGCATTTCTACCCCAGATATACTGAATCAGAATCTACATTTTAACAAGATCCCCAGGTGATTTTTATGTATAATAAGTTTTGAGAACCACTGCTCTACTAGTGTTTCTCAGAATTAGTCCCTAACCAGCAGCATTAGCATCGCCTGGGAACTTGTTAGAAATGGTCATAACCCTGTCAAGGTGAAACCAGAGAGGTGAGCTAATGAGGAAGCTGTGATTACCTACCCTGGGGCCAAATGCCCCTAAAAAGAGGCTAGTGCTTGGAGATAAACTGCAGAGCTTAGGGGAGCATCAGGCTTGGGCCCATTCAAAGTGGAAAGCTGTACCTGAGACACCCACATAAGGCCAGAAGACTTAAAGGGTCTACACCCTTCGCAGACTGGGAATTATCCACTTGATAGCAAAACGGAAATCAAAAAACACACACACATACCCACACACAAAGAAAAACAACCCTGTCTGTTGCAGCTTCAGGTAGAAAAAAATAAAAATAAAAATGATACTATGCTCTTTTTAAGGAACCCTGGTGATGCAGCGGTTAAGTTCTTGGCTGTTAACCAAAAGGTTGGTGGTTCAAACCCACCAGCAGCTCCGCTGGAGAAAAGACCTGGTGATCTGCTTCCATAAAGATTACAGCTTCGGAAACCCTGTGGGGCAGTTCTACTCTGCTATACAGGGTTGTTATGAGTCAGAATCAACTCGACGGCACACAACAGTGATATGCTTTTTTAAAGAATTATCTATGTGAGATCAAATTGACAATTGCAACATGATAGGCTACATGGAAAGCTTAGGGGGCACTGAGTTTAAGATGATGGTAGTAAAATAAAGTGGGAAAGAATAGTGAGAACATAACCAATGCCACCGAATTGGACACGTAGAAATTGTTGAAATGGTATCTCTTTGGCTGTGTATCCTTTCACTGGAATAAAAAAAATTTTTTTTATGATACTGTTATCTATAGGGTCGCTATGAGTTGGAATCAACTCAGTGGCCACAATACCAACAACAACAATAGTATTCTCTGAGAATTTTTAATTATGGGGCTGGAATTTTAATTTACACTTGCCACACAATTAGGGGACCCTAAGCAGGAAAATTAAATTAAAACAGTGCCATGTTTACATCGACCCTTAATGCCCAGCAGAAGCAAACATAAATGCTTTCTAGAGGAAATCATCCTCAATCTACAGGTTATATTTAGACAAATATGAGCTCCCAGTATAATATTACCAAACAGAAGAAAACAAGTCACAATAAGGATGAGTCATTAGTACCAAAATAAGAGATTTAATTCTCCAAAGATTTCTGATATTGAAATGATCTGATGAAGAATTGGTTTGAACCCACTAGCCATGCCTTGGGGGAAAGATGTGGCGGTCTAGTTCCATAAAGATTACAGCCTAGGAAACCCTATGGGGCAGTTCTACTCTGTCCTATAGGGTCGCTATAAGTTGGAATTGACTCAATGGCAGTGGGTTTTTTGGTTTTTATAGGCTTAAATTGCATGTGGTGAGACAGTCTTTATCCACCTCCCTTCCCCCCTTTCTTAAAATTGAAAACCCAAGCTGACATCTCAGAATGCTTCTGATAAGCCCCTTGGGGAAGATGGTAAAAGTCTCTTAGGATATTTGGAAGATTGACAGCAGAGCCACTCAGAGATGTAGTTGCCCAAAACGCACAGCCCCACTCTTGATACGGGTGAGTAGGACAGGGCGTGATACCCTCGACCAGGGCCAGGACAAATCAGGCCCAGGTCAGCAAGTTCAGTCTTTCTGTCTCAGTCACCCAGGAAGGACTCCCTAAAAGCCCATCAGTACTTGAGCTACTGGTCCTGGCTGAGGGTGACAGTGGTCCAGGTGCCCTAGGAGGCCACATTGATTGGATTCTGGCTGAGAGTGACAATGGTTCAGGTGTCCTGGGAGGCCACACTGGAAGGGCAGTGGGGAAACAGCCTACATGTCTCTTTGGCCCTTATGGAGCTGGATGGACCCTGCCAGGCTGTAAACTTGGTAACTTTTTAAAAATATCAGCTTTGTCGAACTATAACTTACATATAGTAAGACTTACTGATTGTAAGTATACAATTTGATGAGTTTTGGCAAATGTATACAGATGTGAAACCACCACCACACTCATGATATAGAACACTTCCATCACTCCAGAATGTTCCCTTGTGCCCTTTTGCATCAATCCACTCTCCCCGACCCCCTCACCTGCAGTCCCTGGCAACCACTGAGCTGCTTTCTGTCACTATAGCTTGCTTTTTCTAGAATTTCATTTGAAAGGAATGCTATACTCCTTTGTGTCTGGCTTCATTCACTTAGCACAATTCTTTTATGATTCATCCATGCCATTGACTGTATCATTAGTTTGCCTCTTTGTTTTGCTGAGTAGTCTTCCATAGTATGGATGCACCACACTTTGTTTACCACTTTATCGAACAATGGGTGTTTGGGTTGTTTCCTCTGTTATCTTTTTAACCTTGGGTCCCCTTGGGTGCCCCTACAGTGTTTTGGACCCACTAGGTGTTCAATAAGGAGCCCTGGTGGTGCAGTGGTTAAAGACCTTAGCTGTTAATTGAATCAGTGGTTTGAACCCACCAGCCGTGGGAGAAAGATGTGGCAGTTTGCTTCTGTCAAGATTACAGCCTTGGGAACCCTATGGGGGCAGTTCTACTCTGTCTTATACAGTCACTATGAGTTGAAATTGACTCAGCGGCAATGGGAATGGAAGTGCTCAACACTGGTTTGTAGAGCAAAGGAATGAGAAAATTAATGAATAGAGAGTCTGGGTCATAGGCACAAAGGTGATTCATGAGCCTGGCTGGGGGATGGCAGGAGGTGGACAGGGGAAGAAGCCTGGCTAGGTCTGGGGTTCCTAAGCCTAGAGTGGGGCTGGATTGGAGGAAAGGTGACCAGGGAATGAGGAACTGGGATATAAAGGTTACAGGGCAGCAGATGGTGCTGTTCCCAGAAGGGGGATAGGAGAGTGGGGCTCAAAAGGAGCCCAGACCCCCAAGGTGTCTTCCTCAGTAACCATCACATCCTGAGAACACAGGGGGCACCCAGGAGAGTGGCCAGAGCTGCCACTGGCCCCCTATTCTGGTTGGATGCTTGACTCAGCCTTTTGTTGTTGTTGGGTGCCTTCGAATCGGTTCCAACTCATAGCAACCCTACGTACAACAAAGAAACACTGCCCTGCCTGCACCATCCTTGCTATCATTGTTATTCTTGAGCCCGTTGTTTCAGCCACTGTGTAAATCCATCTCGCTAAGGGTCTCCCTCTTCTTCACTGAGGACCCTCTACTTTACCAAGCATGATGTCCTTCTTCAGGGACTGATCCCTCCTGGTAACATGTCCAAATTATGTGAGACGTAGTCTCGCCATCCTTGCTTCTAAGGAGCATTCTGGTTGTACTTTTCCAAGACAGATTTGTTCATTCTTTTGGCAGTCCATGGTATATTCAATATTCTTTGCCAACACCACAATTCAAAGGCATCAGTTCTTCTTTGGTCTTCCTTATTCATTGTCCAACTTTCGCATGCATATTAGACTATTAAAAACACCATGGCTTGGGTCAGGTGCACCTTAGTCTTTAAGGAGACATCTTGCTTTTTAACACTTTAAAGAGCTCTTTTGCAGCAGATTTGCCCAATGTAATGTGTCTTTTGATTTTTTGACTGCTGCTTCCATGGGTGTTGACTGTGGATCCAGGTAAAATAGAAATCCTTGACAACTTCAATCTTTTCTCCGTTTATCATGATGTTGCTTATTGGTCCAGTTGTGAAGATTTTTGTTTTCTTTATGTTGAGGTGTAATCCATATTGAAGGCTGTGGTCTTTGATCTTCATCTGTAAGCGCTTCATGTCTTCTTCACTTTCAGCAGGCAAGGTTGTGTCATCTGCATAATGCAATTGTTAATGAATCTTCCTCTAATCCTGATGCCCCATTCTTCTTCATATAGTCCAGCTTCTTGGGTTATTTGCTTAGCAAACAGATTGAATAAGTATGGTGAAAGTATACAACCCTGACCCACACCTTTCCTGATTTTAAACCATGCAGTATCTCCTTGTTTTGTTTGAATGACTGTCTCTTGATCTATGTACAGGTTCCTCATGAGCACAATTAAGTATTCTGGAATTTCTTTTGTTCACAATGTTGTCCATAATTTCTTATGATCCACACAGTGGAATGCCTTTGCATAGTCAATAAAACACAGGGAAACATCTTTCTGGTATTCTCTGCTTTCAGCCAGGATCCATCTGACATCAGCAATTACATCCCTGGTTCCACTTCCTCTTCTGAATCTGGCTTGAATTTCTGACAGGTCGCTGTCAATATACTGCTGTAGCTGCTTTTGAATGATCTTCATCAAAATTTTATTTGCGTGTGATATTAATGATATTGTTCAATACTTTCTGCATTTGGTTGGATCACCTTTCTTTGGAATAGGCATAAATATAGATCTCTTCCAGTAAGTTTGCCAGGTAGCTGTCTTCCAAATTTCTTGGCATAGAAAAGTGAGCACTTCACTCGCTGCATCTGTTTGTTGAAACATCTCAATTGGTATTCCGTCAGTTCCTGGAGCCTTGTTTTTTGCCAGTGCCTTCAGTGCAGCTTGGACTTCTTCCTTCAGTACCATTGGTTCTTGATCCTATGTTACCTCCTGAAATGGTTGAACGTCGACTAATTCTTTTTGGGTATAGTGACTCTGTGTTTTCCTGCCATTTTCTTTTGATGCTTCCTTTGTCCTTTAATATTTTCCCCATAAAACCCTTCACTATTGCAACTCGAGGCTTGACTTTTTTCTTCAGTTCTTTCGGCTTGAGAAACGCAGACTGTGTTCTTCTCTTTTGGTTTTCTATCTCCAGGTCTTTGCACAATGTCATTATAGTACTTTACTTTATCTTCTCAAGCCGCCCTTTGAAATCTTCTGTTCAGCTCTTTTACTTCATCATTTCTTCCTTTTGCCTTAGCTACTCGACGTTCAGGAACAAGTTTCAGAGTCTCTTCTGACATCCATTTTGGTCTTTTCTTCCTTTCCTATCTTTTTAATGACCTCTTGCTTTCTTCATGTATGATGTTCTTGATGTCATTCCACAACTCATCTGGTCTTTGATCATTGGTGTTCAAAGTGTCAAATCTAATCTTGAGATGTCTCTAAATTCAGGTGGGATATACTCTAGGTTATACTTTGGCTCTCCGTGGACTTGTTTTAATTTTCTTCAGCTTCAACTTGCACTTGCATATGAGCAATTGATGGTCTGTTCCATAGTTGGACCCTGGCCTTTTTCTGACTGATGATACTGAGCTTTTCCATCATCTCTTTCCACATATGTAGTTGATTTGATTCCTGTATTCCATCTGGCGAGGTCCACGTGTATAGTCACCATTTATGTTGTTGAAAAAAGTTATTTGCAATGAAGAAGTCGTTGGTCTTACAAAATTCTGTCATGTGATCTCCGGGATTGTTTCTATCACCAAGGCAATATTTCCCAACTACCGATCCTTCTTTGTTTCCAACTTTCGCATTCCGACCACCAGTAATTATCAATGCATCCTGATTGCATGTTCGATTAATTTCAGACTGCAGAAGTTGGTAAAAATGTTCAATTTCTTCCCCTTTGGCCTTAGTGGTTGGTTTGAATAACAGTTGTATTAACTGGTCTTCCTCGCAGGTGTATGGATATTATCCTATCACTGACAGTGTTGTACTTCAGGATAGATCTTGAAATGTTTGTTCTTTTTGATGATGAATGCAATGCCATTCCTCTTCAAGTTGTCATTCCCGGCATAGTAGACCATATGATTGTCCAATTCAAAATGGGCAATACCAGTCCATTTCAGCTCATTAATGCCTAGGATATTGATATTTATGCGTTCTATTTAATTTTTGACGATTTTCAATTTCCTACATTCATACTTCGTACATTCCACATTCCAATTATTAATGCATGTTTGCAGCTTATCTTCTCATTTTGAGCAAATGAAGATTTCAAAAGCTAGACTTCATCCATGTCATTAAGGTCGATTCTCCTTTGAGGAGGCAGCTCTTCCCAAGTCGTCTTTTGAGTACCTTCGACATGAAGGGCTCATCTTCTGGCACTATATCAGACAATGTTCTGCTGCTATTCATAAGGTTTTCACTGACTAATTCTTTTCAGAAGTAGACCATTGGGTCCTTCTTCCTAGACTGTCTTAGTCTGGAAGCTCAGCCGAATCCTGTCTGCTATGGGTGACCCTGTTTGTATTTGAATACTGGTGGCATAGCTCCCAGCATCACAGCAACACACAAGCTCCCACAGTACAACAAACTAACAAATGCATGGGGGCTCAGCCTTTTAGGGAGCAGGAAATTGGGGTGAGCCGCTATCTGCAGGTGGGGATGGAAGCAGACCCAGCCACAAAGATCTGAGGAAGGTGAGGCATGGGAAGCAAGGCCAGGACAGACAAGAGAGCAGAGAGAGAGAAAAACTTCAGAGAATAGGTTGAGAGCAGTGCTAGAAAGATATTCCTTTTGCCTCATTTATTAAGAAAACAACACTCAGGATAATATCCAGCGTCATGAAGAAACAAGCCCTTGTCCCAAGCCCTGGTAAAGGACCCTTCTCATTGTCATGTCCTCCTGGCATGGGCTGGTGCCACCTCTCCTGCCCTTGATCAGCTGCCCTCCTCTCTGGGTGAACTTCTTCTGTGGTCAAGCAGTTGCTCAGAAGTACAGACCCATGGGAAGGAACACACAGGGAAGGATAAGCTGTGCTTTTCTCTTAAGAGAGCCATCTGTACCTACTCTTTTCATTTCTCTACCTTTACCAACTCTGGGGCTATAATAAATGCTTAAATCAGCCTATAAGGAATCATAGTCTACAGCTATTTAAGGGTGTGAGGCTTTCTCCACTAGACTCTTAATTGAAACGCATTTTCTAGAAAGTGCAAATCCAGCTCCAGTGGCTGATTTATTTATTTTCAGTCTTTCTCCCTACCCCCAGATGATGGGAAGATTAGGCAAGCGTTGCTGCACAGCGTTCACTGGAACCACAAGGTGCATTTCCCAGGAATGTGTAGGTGGGTGGGGTGGAGGTAGGAGTGGCATTCAGGACAGACAACAATAGATATGTTAAGAGTATAGATGAGAGAGAGCTGAACTGAGCTGCCAGGTACCAAGTAGTGGATTAAGAAAAATGAGCCAGAATCAAAGTAACTGTCAAGACTTTAATTATTTACTGCAATAGTACAGGAGTCACTGTGTGGTGCAAACGGTTGATGCTTTTGACTGCTAACTGAAAGGTTGGAGGTTCAAGTACACCCAGAGGCATCTCAGAAGAAAGGCCTCGTGAAGTACTTCTGAAAAATCAGCCATTGACAACCCTATGGAGCATAGTTCTGCTCTGTAACACATGGGGTTGCCATGAGTTGGCGTCAACGGCAACTGGTTTAACTTGGAAAAAGAGTTTTAAAAAAATTTTTTTTATTGTGTTTTTGGTGAAAGTTGACAGCACAGATTAGTTTCTCGTTCAAAAATTTATACACAAATTGTTTTGTGACATTGGTTGCAACCCCCGCAATGTGTCAGAACTCTCCTCCTTTCCCTTTCCACTCCCAGTTCCTCTGTGTTCATTCGTCCACTTTTCCTGTCCCTTCCTGCTTTCTCGTCTTCTCTTTTGGGCAGGAGTTGCCCACTTGGTCTTGTATACTTGATTGATCTAGGAAACGCGTTCCTCTTGTGTGTTGTTGTTTTATAATAATAATCTTTGCCTGAAAGGTGGACTTTGGGAATGGCTTCAGTTCTGAGGTGGCAGGGTATCCAGGGGCCACAGTCTCGGGGGTTCCTCCAGTCTCTGTCATACCAGTAAGTCTGGTCTGTTTTTGTGAAATTTTTTTTTTTTTAATTGTGGTAAGCATATATATAACAAAACATTGGCCATGTCAACATTTCTTACGTGTACAATTCACACTCATCATGCTGTGTAACCATCCCTACCATCTGTTTCCAAGTTTCTCAATCACCCTTAACAGAAATTCAGCTTTAATTAACAACACGACTTAAACAACATTATTTAAAATAAACAAAATTATTCCCCTCAGTTTTAATCACTGCGCCCCTTCCACCCTGAGGTAGTTTCTTGAAGTTTAACAGCCCCACAGCCGCAGGGTCAAGTTAATGGTAAGTACTGTATGCACCGACTTGCACTGAGCAAGGTACAACGGGCTTGCTAATCTGTGGTGAGCAATTTCACATGGGTTTCACCTCATTGTTAACGTGGTGGGGTACAGGTGAAACTGTGCTGTGCAGTTTGGTGGGAAGGTGCAGCTGGGCCCGTGCGTACCTTGATTATCGGGTAATCCGGCTCTGCCCACAGGAGATGGTCTAAGCAGTTGTCCTGAGAAGACTGAAGGGCCAGACCCCTAAGCTGCAGCCCCAGGAAGTCCTAGCATCTGAGGGGGAGGGAGGATGGTGGGTCTGGGGAGGCAGGGTGGAGGAGGAGGAAGGATAAAGCTGAGCCCAGGTAGGCTCCCGTTTCTCCTCAGCTCTGCAGACTCAAGCCAAGTGTCCTCCCTGGGCAGACGGCACATCCAAACTGCTCAGGCCCCCAAACTGGGAATACACCACAAATCACCCTCTTGGGGAGTGTGCACTTCAGTCAAGGATCTCGGTGACACGGGTCATCAAAGCCCAGCTCGACCAGCTTAAGGAAAGGCGAGCTAGTCTCAGGAAAGTCAGAAACCAGGCACTTGGTGAGTCTCCATCTCTGCCTCTCTCTCACACACAGCTGCTGCTTCTCTCTGTGCTTCAGTCCTAGGCTCTGCGCCAGAAGTTGTTCCAGCAGTGGGGACATGGCTATCCACCGACAGCCTGACCATGAGCCTCGTCTGCTCTGGTGGGGTGGGGTGTTTGCTACCAGAAGGCGTGGGAATAAGGTGCTGGCACTCCATGTGGCGATGATGTCTCAGGAGGAGTCCCAGCTGTGTCTGGAGCTGTGCAGAGCAGGGAAGGTGCCTGGCCAGCTTCTGAGGCCAGGGCAGAGGCCCGGGTCCCAAGCCTCTGTCATGGCATCTCGAGGAGTCAGGGGCTGTTTCTTCTGCAGGTGCCTGTGTCTGATCTGGAAACCGGGTCCAGGGTTGGAAGGTTCTGCTCTTCCACATAAGGGGCTGTGTCTTTGGTCAGGTGGTCTCAGGACAAGTCCACACAGTCAGGTCAATCCCACTGCTCCTCTGGACCCTCTGAGACCCCTTCAACCAGAGTACAGCACCAAGCAAGATGAGCAGGATGGGCACCTTCACAAATACCAGGAGCATGTAGTGGGTCCTCGGAGAGGGGCAGAGGCGCAGAGTGAGAGCTGGAGGACTTCAGTTCCCCCAGAGCTCTCATTCCCTGTGCCCCAGCACGGTGGAGCCATTACCCCATTCACCCTGGAACCCTGGGCACAGTTACCCTGCTGGGGAGACCACCACAAACCACCATAACCTGCTCAGATCTTTGGATAGTAACCTCAGCTGGTTTTGTACTGGCCCACCTTCCTTTCTAATTTCACTTCTGGGACTTCTGCCCGAAGTACGTTTCAGCCCAATAGAAGCACCGAAAACCAGTTGCCATCGAGCCGTCTCTGACTCATGACAACCCCACAAGTGTGAGAACAGAATTGCACTCCATAAGGTTTTCAATGGCTGATTGTTTTGGAAGCAAATTGCTAGGACTTTCTTCCGAGGCATCCCTGGGTGGACTTGAACCTCCAGCCTTCTGGTTAGCAGCCAGGTGTGTTAGCTGCTTGCACCATTCAGGGACTCCAATAGAAGCACCTAAACTCATTGCCGTTGAGTTGATTCTGACTCATAGCAACCCTATAGGACAGAGTAGAACCGCCCCATAGGGTTTCCAAGGCAGTAATCTTTACGGAAGCAGACTGCCACATCTTTCTCCCGCAGAGCAGTTGTGAATTCAAACCACTGACCTTCAGTTAACAGTCGAGTACTTTAACCATTGCACCACCAGGGCTTCCTTATAAGTACCTAAAACCCACTGCCATCGAGTTGATTCCGACTCATAGTGACCCCATAGGGTTTCTAAAACTGTAAATCTTTATGGAAACAGACTACCATATCTTTCTCCTGCAGAGCCGCTGGTGATTTGGAACCACCAACCTTTTGGTTAGCAATCAATCAATTTAACCACTGCACCACCAGGGCGCCCACCACCAGGGCTCCTATAAACCAAACCCAGACCCACTGCTGTTGAGTTGATTCCAACTCATAGCAACCCTACAGGACAGAGAAGAACTGACCCATAGGGTTTCCAAGAAGAGGCTGGTGGATTCAAACTGCTGACTTTTGGTTAGCAGCCAAGAGCTTAACCACTGCACCACCAGGGCTCTTAAGCACCTAGAGGCCCCCAAATATAGGCTGTGTTTTCCCGCCTCTGTGCTTTTGCTATTCTTGCTAATGCCAGCTCCAGGTCACTTTCCTCAACCACCGAGGTTAACTTATCTCCCGGCTCTGTGGCACTTGCTGCTTTGCCTCATGTCTTATCTCCCCTTGGCACCCACTAGGTCATCAAGCCTTTTTGTCAGCCGACTGAATGAGTGGCTGATATATAGAGAAGAGTTCCCCAGAGAGATTCTGCTGAGGGCTCAAATGGGAAGAGAGTGGATGAGGAGTAATAACAGGACAGATGAGACAGAGGGTGGGCTCGGGGACTTAACTTGGGCTATACCAGGCTCTCGTGGGGATGTGCAGCTGATATCAGGCCATAGCACTGGGTGTTATGGATAGAACTGTGTCCCCCAAAAAGATACGTTGAACTCCTAACCTCTGGTACCTATGAGCATGGCCTTGTTAGGAAATAGGGTCTTTGAAGATGTTACCAGTTAACATGAGGCCATACTGGAGTAAGGTGGGTCCTAATCTGATATGAGTGGTGTCCTTGTAAAAGAGAAGAGACACAGAGACAGACAGAGATGGAAGGAAGATGTCCATGTGAAGATGGAGGCAGAGACTGAAGTGATGCATCTACAAGCCAAGGAATGCCAAGGATTGCCAGCTGTCACCAGAAGGTAGGACAGAAGCATGGGACAGATTCTTCCTCAGAAGGAATCCACTTGGCCAACACCCTGATTTCAGACTCCTAGCTTCCAGAAACATGAGGCAATTCATTTCTGTGCTTATAAGCCACCTAATTTGTGGTACTTTGTTACAGCAACCCGTATTAGGAAACTGATACGGTGGCAGAAGGAGTCCTCAGCCTTGGTTTCCCCATAGGAGGAGCCCCAGGTAGGGTCAGGAGAAGGAGCTGCAAGGACTCACCTGACGTAGGAGGTGGAGGACATGGCTAATGGTTTGGAAGACAGGTTTGTTGGTGTGGTCAGAACTGCTTTCGCTGGACAAAGGCAAAGTTAGTCACAGGTTATGGGCTTTAGATTGGAGGTTCATGAGTGGCTGACAACACCAACCCTGCCCTGCCAGATGAGAAAGTACCTACCTGAGCCAACAGTCACTTTAACTTGGACTCCAAGGTCAGATCCACTTTTCTCAATCCCATACCAGTAGATGTCGGCATCCTCTTTGCTGAGCTTCTCCATGGTCACCATGAAGGAGTGGTTCCTGTGATTGTCCCTGATAGACAATCCATCTTCCCTCACTTCTTGCTCTGATCCTGTACTTTGAATGAGAATCTTGCAGAAATTCCAGATTTTCCCTTGGCACCACCACTTTTTGTGGGTCTTCCACGCTGCATCATAGCGGCACTGCACAGTCACCGAGCCCTGCTCTGGGCTGCTCACTGATTTCGGACCTTGGATGGAGAAGCAGCCTGGAAAACAGAATCCCAAGATAGAGCTCCCCCACCGTGAGCCAGGTTGGTCAAGGAGCCCCATGGGGCTCACGGGGCCCCAGGCCGATACCCAAGGCCTTCCCAGCCACTGCCTAACACACCTGACTCCTCACATCCTCTCTCCTTCTTTGTCCCTTCAAGGCTGTTCTCATCTGCTCTCCTCCTTCTTCTCTGCCTCCTCTGTCTCAGAGGCCTCTGCTGATTCTCTTCTCTTCCCTTCTCGTTAAATCTTGATGTAACCAGTGGCATGTTGGTCAACTTGCTAAAAACGTCCTGGTTTGCAGCATTTGCCAATTCCTGTGGTGTAAATACTCCCACCGTGGCTAATTTCAGGCTGTCAATGTGATGTCACTGGATGCAGAGTTGGAAAGACGTGTCCATAATCAGCTCTTGTGAGCAGGTACGAGCCTATACAAGCAGGTACAAACCGGCTTCTGCACACCAGGGGTGCCCTGGGGTTCTCTCTCCAGCCTTCATCTCGCCTCACTTCATGTGCCCCTCTGATTATTTCCTTCCACCATGGCTCCAAGTATTGCCTATGTACTGATGACTCTCAAATCTACATGTAATCCCACTTCTCCCCTTAGCTGTAGCCCACTGTTTACAAATACACACTGGATGTCTCTACCTCGAATTGCGTAGTTACAGAACTAAGCTTACTACCTCCTCCATGCTGAACCCACTCTTCTTCAGTATTTCCCTTCTAGTGGAGTTTCACAGGGGCAGGCCGACAAAAGTCTGATATAAGTTGAGCAGGTTAGAGATGAGTATAAATTGAGTGGGTATCCTGTTAAATTGGCTGATTCCTGTTAAGATGACTGTTTTGAGACTGGCTCTCTTTTCTTGCCAATGACCACATGCACCTTGGCCACACAGAAGTGAACAAAGGGGCAGAGAATCACGGTGGAAGCCTCTCTTGACACGCACAGCCTCAGAGGTTGGGGGCAGGACGAGGTCTCTGCAAGGCGAGGAAGTTAGGACAATCGCACCATCCACTATGCTGCCCCCTCCTCAGCCCTTGGTACCTTTTTCCCTGAGCCACTTTAGTCGAACTGAGGTTGGCCATTTGTAGTCAATAGAATAATGTCCTTCTCCCTCCCCAAAGATGTTCACTCCTAATCCCTAGAACCTGTGAATATGTACCTTGCATGGCAAAAGAGACTTTGTAGATGTGATTAAGTGAAGGATCTTGAGATGGGGAGGTTATCCTGGATTATCCAGCGGGTCCATTGTAGTCACAAGGGTCCTTATAAGTGAAAGGGAGAGGCAGGAGAATGAGTATCAGAGTCAGAGAGAGATATGAAGATGTTATGCTGCTGGTTTTGAAGATGGAGGAAGGAGCCAGGAGCCAAGGAATGCAGGTGGCCTCTAGAAGCTGGAAAAGGCAAGGAAATAAATTCTAGGACTTTGAACCAGTTCGTTCCAGTTTGAATTCCTGCTGAGAATTTGCGTTTCTAACAAGTTCCCAGAAAGGAGCCCTGGTGGCTCAGTGGCTAAAGTGATCGACTGTTCACTGAAAGGTTGGCGGTTCAAACCACTAGTGGCTCTGTGGGAGAAAGATGTGGCAGTCTGCTTCTGTAGAGATTTATAGCCTTGGAAACCCTATGAAGTCACTTTGAGTTGGAATTGACTCGACGGCAGTGGGTTTGGTTTGGTTTTTGGTTTAACAAGTTCCAAGGCAATGCTAATACTGCTAGTTAGGGACCAATTCTGAGAACCGTTAGCACAGCAGTGGTTCTCAAAATTTATTATACGTAAGAATCACCTAGGAATCTTGTTAAACTGTAGGTTCTGATTGAGTGTATCTGGGGTGGAAATGCAAATTCTCGGTAGGGGTTCTAACCGGAACAAACTGGTTCAAAGCCCTGATAAATTCTCCCTTAGAGCCTCCAGAAGTAATACACTTGATTTTAGCCCAGTGAAACCATTTTGGAGACCCTGGGTGATGCAAATGGTTAACATGCTCAGTTGCTAACCAAAGGGTTGGTGGTTCGAGTCCACCCAGAGGCACCTTGGAAGAAAAGCCTGGAGAACTACTGCCAAAAAACCAGCCATTGAAAACCCTATGGAACATAGTTCTATTCTGACACACAGGGTCGCCATGAGTCAGAATTGACTGGCCGACAAAATAAATACATAAAAGATCTTCGAAAATGTAGCGTAATAAATTTGTGTTGTTTTAAACCACTAAGTTAGTGGTAATTTGTTATAGTAGCAATAGGAAGCTAATACAGTATTTCAGTTAGGAGAACCAACTTTATACTCTTCAAACCAAGAGCTTTACTAGAGAACTCGGTTTCTTCATTGACTCTGTCTTCTCCCTCATTCTCCACAACCAAATTTAACACAATTTCATCAATTCTGCCTTAGAAATACTTCTTAAAATTATCTTTTTATTTACCTTCTGTGCTGTCACAGTCCATGAGAACAGCATGACACAGAAAGATTGTGAAATGTGTATGCAGAAAAATACATCTACCACTGAGTAGTTGGCAAACCTTGGGCAAGTTACTTAGCTCTGAGCCTTGGTTCCTTATTTGTAAAATGGCTATGCCACTTCCACCTTGCAGGTTGTGACAAGACTTGGATTTGTGTCAAACACAGGCATGTGGGGGTGCTTCTTTAGCTTCAGCTGGTAGACAGGCCAGGGCCCCGTCTCGTGTCTGGATTGTGGCAGGAGCGTCCTGAGATGTCCACTGCCTCCTGCAGTACCCATCCTCCAATCTCCTCTCCAAATCTCTGCTAGAGTTTCGTTCTGAAGCTGTCCCCTCCTCCTCTGCATCTGCACTTGCCATGAGCCCTTAAAAATCTTTCTGGATGTCTCCAGCAGCCATGTTCCACCACTGCCTCAGAATGAGTTAAAATCCCTTCATTTGGCATTCAAGTTTTTTTTGCAGTCTGGATCTGTTAGGGATAGAAATGTGCTTCCCCCAAATATGAATTGGAATCCTAACCCCTGTGCCTGTGGATCTAATCCCATTTCCCTTCATTTCCTCAGGGCCAGGTGCAATGCCTGGCACGTAGTAGGAGCCAAGCACATTTGGCTGAATGAATTAATAGAGGCTCCTTCTCATTGGCCTGGATGGGACCTCTCCCCTCAAACCCAGGGCAGACCCTCTCTGCCTCCTGCCTTGCTCCTGTAGTCCTGAGCTCCCAAGACCCCAGTCTTGGGAGGCTGAGAAGGAGCAGAGCTGGGGACAGCCGCATGGTCCAGCCTCCTTGGCTCCTGCCTGTCTGTCTATAGTCAGCACAAATCGGGATCCTGCTGGACCCTCGAAGCTCTTGCTTGGGCCTAGAGGCTTGCACCTTCTTTGTGCCCAGACCGCCTTTTTGTTTCGTGCCCATTCGCTTCCTTTTACAGAATAAGTATTTCCTGCTTTTAGTTATTCAGCAAAATGATGTTCTTTCTTGGCTGGGCGGAGTCACAGGGCATGATAATCCTCACTAGATAGGGTAGAGGAAGCAAGAGGGCTGGGCAGGGAGAGGAGGAGTCTGCAGAAGGGTCAGAGGAGGGCGTCTGGGCTATAGGATCTTGGGCACAGGAGGCACAGTCAGCCTGGGCACCAACTCTGAAATGGTTCTACACTGCAGTGATGGGGCCCAGCAGCAGGGCACTCCCACTCAGAAGGGTCAGGTGGGTCATGCTCAGCACACCTGGAGATGCCTCTGTTCAGGTAGTATAGCCTAAAAAGTGCAGACTATGGGGTCAGACAGACCTGGACTCTAACCCCACAAGCACCACTTACAAGCTGTGTAGTCACGGACAAGTTACTTAACCTCTCTGAGCCTCAGTTTTCTTTTATCTGTAAATCAGGCTCATAACAGTTGTTGTGAGAATTAAATGAGAAAGCGTATGTGAAGTTCTGAGGACAGAATCCCAGGATGGAGTTAGCAGTCTGTACATTAGATGTTATTATTAGTACCCAGGGAAGACCTCGGCCACCAGAAGAAGAGTAAAATAAAATAAGCCCAGGGCATTTTAAAGGACAGTGAAACTAGGCTGTGTGATACTGTAATGGTGGATACATTACATCATGGATTTGTCCAATCCCATAGGACTGTACAAGGCAAGAGTGGGCTCTAATGCAAACTAGGAACTTCAGATAATAATAATGGATTGGCTCATCAATTAGAACAAATGTACCACACTAACGCAAGGTGTTAATAATAGGAGAAACTGTGTCCAGGCAGAGAGGGGATGTATGGGAACTTTTCTCTACTTTATGTGCAATTTTTCTGTAAACCTAAAACTGCTCTAAGAAATAGTGTATTGAAAAGAAATTCACCCACATACAAAAAAACAAGGCCGGGGCAGGGGGCTGAGAGGAGGCTGGTGGGCTGGATTTCCTCCTTAGCAATAAGACAAATTCTAACCTTCACCTGACATAATTTTTTTTTAGTATTGTGCTTTAAGTGAAAGTTTACAATTCAAGTTTGTTTCTCATACAAAAATTTATACATACATTGTTATGTGACCCTAGTTGCTCTCCCTGTATTGTGATAACACACTCCTCCTTTCCACCTCGGATTTCCTGCATACATTCAACCAGCTCCTAACCCTCTCTGCCTTCTCATCTCGCCTCCAGACAGGAGCTGCCCATTTAGTGTCATGTATCTACTTGAGCTAAGAAGCACACTCTTCACGAGTATCATTTTATGTCCCATAGTCCAGTCTAATCTTTGTCTGAAGAGTTGGCCTCAGGAATGGCTTTAGTTTTGGTCTAACAGAGAGTCTGGGGGCCACATCTTCCTGGGTCCCTCCAGTCTCAGTCAAACCATTAAGTCTGGTCTTCTTACCGGAATTTGAGTTCTGCACCCCACTTTTCTCCTGCTCCATCAGGGATTCTCTGTTGTATTCCCTGTCAGGGCAGTCATTGGTGGTAACGTGGCACCATCTAGTTCTTCTGGTCTCAGGCTGATGAAGTCTCTGGTTACGTGGCCCTTTCTGTCTCTTGGGCTAATATTTTCCTCGTGTCTTTGGTGTTCTTCATTCTCCTTTGCTCCAGGTGGGCTGGGACCAATTGATGTATCTTAGATGGCCGCCCGCTAGTTTTTAAGACCAGATGCCACTCGCCAAAGTGAGATGCAGAACATTTTCTTAATAAACTTCGTTACGCAAATTGACCTAGATGTCCCCTGAAATGATGGTCCTCAGACCCCTGCTCCTGCTACTCTGTCCCTCAAAGTGTTTGGTTGTGTTCAGGAAACTTCTTAGCTTTGGTTTAGTCCAGTTGTGCTGACTTCTCCTGTAGTGTGTGTTGTCCTTCCCTTCACCTAAGATAATTCTTGTCTACTGTCTAGTTAGTGAATATCCCTTTCTCTCTCTCCCCACCCTCGTAACCGTCAAAGAATGTTTTCTTCTGTGTCTAAACCTTTTCTTGAGTTCTTATAGTAGTGGTCTTATATAATATTGGTCCTTTTGCGACTGACTAAATTCACTCAGCATAATGCCTCCATGTTATAAAATGTTTCAAGGATTCATCGTTGTTCTTTATTGTTGGATAGTATTCCACTGTGAGAATCTACTATAATTTTGTTTATCCATTCGTCCGTTGATGGGCACCTAGGTTGTTCACCTGACATAATTTAATTATGATTCTGATTTATAACTCAATGGCTAAAACTCTCCCTCCCTCCTTCCTTCCTTTTCAATTTTTTTAAATTGTTAAATCTAACATAAATACAGAAAACCACGTGAAAGAAATACAGATTAATGAATTGTTTTTATTCGTATTTTTCTTTTTGGTTTCGTCACCCAAGTTTGTATTCCTAAACACTATGGTGTAGTTTTGTCCACCTTTAAAGATCCTTTAAGTCTCTTATAATCTATAGGCTCTCCCTCATCTCTTTTTATTTTCCTTTCAATTTATTTGTTGAAGAAAGAAGACATTGTCTTGTGGTTTTCCTCAGTCTGAATTTTGCTGCTTGCTTTTCTGTGGTGTAGTTTAGCATTTCTCTGTGTTCTGTATTTTTATATATGTGACTTGAATTTAAAGACTTGACCAGATTCAGGTTTGTTTTGTTCTGTTATGTTTTGCAAGAATATGTCCTCAAGAGGCACAAGCTGTCTGTTGTCTCTTGTTTTGTGATGTTAGCAACCACTGATATACATCGCCTGGATCTTTGATCCATTTGTTGTTGTTAGCTGCAATCGAGTCAGCCCTGACTCATGATGACTCCATGCACAATGAGATTGAATCATTGTGATCCATAGGGTTTTCAATGGTTGATTTTTGGAAGTAGAGCACCAGGCCTTTCTTCCTAGTCCATCTTAGTCTGGAAGTTCCACTGAAACCTGTTCAGCATCATAGCAAAATGCAATCCTCCACTGACAGACAGGTGGTGGCTATGCTTCAGGTGCATTGGCCAGGAATTGAACCCCGGTTTCCCACATGGAAGGGCAAAATTCTACCACTGAACCACTACTTCCCCCTCCTTGATTCATTAGGGGTTGCAAAATGGTGATATTCTACCATTCCTTCTTCATTTACTTATTGAGATGCATCTATAAAGATATAAATGTTCCTTCATTTACTACTTGGCTATCCAGCGGTACAGTTTGTAAGGAGAGGCAGAATAAATATTGATTCTTTTCTTCACTTATCAGTTTCCATAACAAAGATGTGGTACTCTAGCATTCTCCAAGGATAATTTTTTCATCATTATGAGCTCATGGATTTAATTGGATTCGGTGCACTTAGAACCTTTGCAGTCATTCTCCTTACTGAAGTTCAAATTATCTCATCTTTGGCCCATTGAAGGCTCTTGAGGTCAGCTCCTGGTTCCTTTTGACACCACCCCGGTAGTCTTTTTTTTTTTTTTTTGTAGAAATGCAAGTTTATTTTTTCAAAATTGGGTTAAACCACCAGTTTTGCTGATGGTATAAAACTTTTTTTTTTTTTTTGGCCTTTTCCCCAGTAGTCTTTTGATCCCTTTCTTGCTATCTGGAGTGAAAGGATGTTCTGGTCTCATCTTGTACATTTCCTGGCCCACACATGAAGTCATCATTTCTGCAAGAAGCTCTGGATTTTTATGTGGAAATGGCATTTCAAGACCAAAGTCTGGACTCTTGAGATGCTTATTGCTACTGGGTGGGTCACTGTTTCTAGCCCTTTGTTATGGATTGAATTGTGCCCCCTAAAAAGATACAATGAAGTTCTAACTCCTCACTGGTGAATGTGACCTTTTGTAGAAATAGAAATAGGATTTTTCTTTGCAGATGTTATCAGTTAAGTTAACGGAGTCATACCAGAGCAGGGTGAATTCTAATCCTAATCCCTTCTGAGGGACATTTTATAAAAGAAAGACAGACATGGAAACAGAGACATACATAGGGGAAGACATCATGAGAGGACCCATCTACCAGCTAAGGACATCAAGAAACACCCTGGGCTACCATGAAGCTGAAAGAGACAAGGAAGAGTCTTCCCCGAGAGCCAACAGATATATATATATATATATATATATATATATATATATATATATGCTTCACTGGTTTTGGTCCTCTAGAGAACCAGCCTAAGACATTTGGTACTGAGAGTAACTCTAGAGGAACAAAATCATAAGGATGAGTTTTCTGAATTGGTTCTCAAATCTGGCTAGTTTTAAAGGTACTGATGATTCTGCCTACAGTAGTAAAGAGGGCACTGTTAATCCATGGTGTGAAGTGACAATAGAAAAATGCAAACTATCACCACCAATGGATCAAATATTTGTGAGAGACAAGGCTCTGGGTGATGGCATATTTGATACTTTTCTACAATTTCTTCAGAATGAGAAGTATAAGGAAGCTGGTTGGTTGGTCCTGCTTTTGCTAGACAAAGTGATAAAAGAGTTGAGCTCAGGGCTTCCCAGTCACAGCTCAAGCACTGAGTAAAAGACCTTAAAGTTGCCGCCTGTACCCTGAAAAAAGCCTTATTTCTTGTAGTAACAAAACTGATATTGCTGAAAACCAAACTCAGTCTTACCATAAGAGTGGCTGAACTACAATGCCTATTGAATTCTCAACCTTGAATAGTGTCTGAAGTTAAACTGAGGGCACTGATTGGGAAGAAATAGGATTCTGAAACTTGGGATGGGGACATATGGGTAGATTATCAGGAAGCCGGGGACATTGAGCCCCTAAATTTTGTTGAATCACCCCAGCCAGTAGAACCAGCCCTCTTACTCCCATCTGAAGAGATTACTCCATCTTTGTCTGCTAAGCGACCCTCCCAAGTAAAACCTTTATCCCTTCCACTCCTATATGATGAGATTAATCCAGCTGTGCCTGAAAAGCCTTTGAGATATTGCCTGGGGTGTTACCTGGGGCATCACCTGAGGCAGATGCCTTACAAGACATTGCTGGATGTCCCCAGAACCCACCCACACCACCAATTTTTGCTTCTAGATCTATAGACTTAAGTCCTAGAGATCCCCAAGAGGTGAAGTACAAAGTGCTACTTATGAGGAGGTAAGCTATTCTTCAAAAGAACTACTTGATGTTTCTATTACGTACGAACAGAAACCTGGGGAATATGTGTGGGAATGGCTATTAAGGGTGTGGAATAACGGTGCAAGGAGCATGAAGTTGGATTAGTCTGAGTTTATTGATATAAGTCTACTAAGCACAGAGTCTTCATTTAATGTTTCAGCTCTAGAGGTTAGAAAAGGACGTAATAGTTTACTTGGTTGGTTCACTGAAGCATGGATTCTGTGGCAGCCTACACTAAGTCAAGAAGAAATACCAGACCTGCCTTGGTATGCTGTAGAAGAAGGAATCCAAAGGCTTAGGGAAATGGGCATGTTAGAGTGGATTTATCAGGTTAGACCCACAGACCCACCCATGGAGTGCCCAGAGTACTCACCTTTTACCACAACAGTGAGGAACAAATTTGTGAAGGGAGCCCTGGAATCCTTGAAGACTGCTGTGATTGCTATTTTATGTAAGTCAGATCTGACAGTGAAAACTGCCCTAACTGAATTAAGACATCTGATTACAATGAGGCTGATTGGATCCTGTGGTGGTAGGGGCAAGTGGTGACACTTCATCGACAAAGACCAGGTGGGCATGGTTACTGTAATGGACAGCAGAATTAAAGCAGTAATCAGAATAGTCTGACTCATACAGACATATGATGTTGGCTACTTCGTCCTGGTGTCCCTAGGAGTTAAATAGATGGAAAATCTACTAAATATTTACTTGATCTTTACAAGCAGAAGAATTCTAGGTCAAGTGAATGGCAGTCTAACTTGAATCACCAGACTAGAGAGTCACAGTCCCTCAATTAAATCCCAGACTTCAGGGAGTTTACAGCCCCACAACCCCCTGAATGAAGGAGAGGCCAGATCCCCTTGAGGAAGGATGCCACTATACTGCCAAAAATTTATACTGTTAATCTTCTCCCAGCCTTCCCCTAAGGGATCCTTCGCCTTTTATGAAAGTGACTATTCTTTGGGGAAAAGAAAATAATAAGAGTTTTCAGGGCCCACTGGACACTGGCTCTGAACTGACGCTAATTCCAGGAGAACCAAAACATCACTGTGGCTCACCAGTCAGAGTGGGAACGTATGGAGGTCAGGTTATTAATGGAGTGTTAGCTCATGTGTGTCTCACAGTGGGCCCCTGAACCCATCCTGTGCTATTTCCCAGGTTCCGTAATGCATAATTGGAATAGATGTACTCAGCAACTGGCAGAACCCACACACTGGATCCCTGACATGTGGAGTAAGGGCTGTTAGGAAAGGCTAATTGGAAGCCATTAGAACTGCCTCTACCTAGGAAAATATTAAACCAAAAGCAATACTGCGTTCCTGGAGGGATTGCAGAGATTACTGCCACCATCAAGGACATGGAGGATGTAGGGTGATGATTCCCACCACATCTTTTCAACTTGCCTATTTGGCCTGTGCAGAAAACACATGAAGAATGACAGTGGATTATTGTAAATTTAACTAGGTGGTAACTCCAATTGCAGCTGCTGTTCCAGATGCTGTTTCATGGCTTGAGCAAATTAATACATCTCCTGGTATCTGGTATGCAGCTATTGATCTGGCTAATGCCTTTTTCTCCATACCTATTTCGAAGGACCACCAGAAGCAGTTTGCCTTCAGCTGGCAAGGCCAGCAATACACCTTCAATGTGCTACCTCAGAGGTATATCAACCCTCCTGCCCTATGTGATAATTTAGTCCTCAGGGATCTTGATCATCTTTTGCTTTCACAAGACATCACACTGGTCCATTACATTGATGACATTATGCTGATTGTACCTAGGAAGGAAGAAGTATCAATAACTCCAGACTTACTGGTAAGACATTTGCATACTAGAGGGTGGAAAACTAACCCCCCAAAAATTCAGGTGCCTTGAGCTCTGTGAAATTTCTAGGTGTCCAGTGATGTGAGACATGCCAAGATATTCCTTCTAAAGTGAAGGATAAGTTATTGCATCTGGTCCTTCCCACAACTAAAAAGGAGGCACAACGCCTGGAGGGCATCTTTGGATTTTGGAGGGAACATGTTCCTTATTTGGGTGTGCTACTCTGGCCTATTTATCAAGTAATTTGAAAAGTTGCTAGTTTTGAGTGGGACCCAGAACAAGACAGCGACCTGCAACAGGTGCAGGCTGCCGTGAAACCTCTCTCCCACTTGGGCCATATGATTCAGTGGATCTAATGGTGCTTGAAGTGTCGGTGGCAGATAGCAATGCTGTTTAGAGTCTTTGGCAGGCCCCTATTGATGAATCACAGCGCAGACCCTTAGGATTTTGGAGCAAAGTCATTCCATCCTCTGCAGATAACTACTCTCCTTTTGAGAAACAGCTTTTTCTTGTAACTGGGCCTTAGTAGAGACTGAACACTTAACCATGGGACACCAAGTCACCATATGGCCTGAGCTGCCCATCATGAACTGGGTGTTGTCTGACCCACAGAATCATAAAGTTGGATGTGCACAGCAGCACTTCATCATTAAATGGAAATGGTATATTTGAGATTGGGCTTGAGCAGAGCCTGAAGGCACAAGTAAGTCACATGAGGAAGTGGCCCATATGTCCATGGTCTCCACTCCTGTCACATTACCTGCCCTCTCCCAGTCTACTCCTATGACCTCCTGGGGAGTCGCTTAGGGTCAGTTGACTGAGGAACAGAAAACTCGTACCTGGTTTACAGATGGTTCTGCTCGATATGCAGGCACCACTCGAAAGTGGACAGCAGCAGTGCTACAGCCCCTTTCTAGGATCTCCCTGAAGGACAGTGGTGAAGGGAAATCCTCCCAATGGGCAGACCTTCAAGCAGTGCACCTGGTTGCTCACTTTTCTTGGAAGGACAAATGGCCATATGTGCAACTGTATACTGATCCATGTGCTGTGGCCAATGGTTTGTCTAGATGGTCAGGGACTTGGAAGGAATATGATTGGAATATGGTGACAAGAAGATATGGGGAAGAGGCATGTGAATAGACCTCTCTGAATGGGCCAAAGAAGTGAAGATGTTTGTGTCTCATGTGAATGCTCACCAAAGGGTGACCTCAGCAGAGAAGGGTTTTAACAATCAAGTGGATAGGATGACGTGTTCTCTGGATACCAGTCAGCCTCTTTCTCCAGCAACTCCTATCATTGCCCAATGGGCTCATGAACAAAGTGGCCATGGTGGCTGTGATGGAAATTATGCTTGGGCTCAGCAACACAGACTTCCAGTCACCAAGGCTGACTCGACTATAGCCACTTCTCAGTGCCCAGTCTGCCAGCAGCAGAGACCAACACTGAGTTGTGGATATGGCACCATTCCTAGGGGTGATAAGCCAGCAACCTCGTGGCAGGTTGATTACATTGGACCACTTCCATAATGGAAAGGGCAGCATCTTGTTCTTACTGGGTGTCTTAGTTAACTAGTGCTGCTATAACAGAAATACCACAAGTGGATGGCTTTAACAAAGAGAAATTTCTTTTCTCACAGTCTAGGAGGCTAGAAGTCCAAATTCAAGGTGCCAGCACCAGGGGAAGTCTTTCTCTTTCTGTCGTCGCTGGTGGAAGGTCCTTGTCATCAATCTTCCCCTGGTCTAGGAGCTTCTTAGTGCAGGGACCTCAGGTCCAAAGGACACACTGTTCTCCTGACTCTTGTTTCTTGGTGACATGAGGTCCCATGCCTCTCTGCTCGCATCTCTGTTTTATATATCAAAAAAAGATCAACTCAAGATACAACATAATCTTGTAGATTAGTCCTGCCTCATTAACATAACTGCTTCTAATCCTGCCTCATTAACCTCATAGAGGTAGGATTTACAACACATAGGAAAATCACATCAGATTCCAAGATGGTGGACAATCACACAGTATTGGGACTCATGACCTAGTCAAGTTGACATATATTTTTGGAGGATACAATTCAATCCATAATGCTAGGATAGGCCCTTAGTCTGGATGTGGATTTGCCTTCCCTGCATGCAATGCTTCTGCCAAAACTACCATCCGTGGACTTACAGAATGCCTTATCCACCATCATGGTATCCCACACAGCATTGCCTTGGATCAAGGAACTCACTTCACAGCAAATGAAGTGCAGCAATGGGGCTACGCTCATGGAATTCACTGATCTTACCATGTTTCCCATCATCATCCTGAAGCAGCTGGCTTGATAGAATAATAGAATGACCTTCTAAAAACACAATTACAGTGCCAGCTAGGTGGCAATAGCTTGCAGGATTGGGGCAATGTTCTCCAGGAGGCTGTGAATGCTCTAAACCAGTGCCCAATATGTTGTAGCTGTTGTTGTTGTTAGGTGCCATTGAGTCAGTTCCAACTCATAGCAACACTATGTACCACAGGGCAAAACACTGCCCTGTCCCACGCCATGCTCACAATCGTTGTCATGCTTGAGCCCATTGTTGCAGCCACTGTGTCAATCCATCTCATTGAGGGTCTTTCTCTTTTTTGCTGACCTGATACTTTACCAAGCATGACGTCCTTCTCCAGGGACTGATTCCTCCTGAAAACATGTCCAAAGTATGTAAGACGTAGTCTTGCCATCCTTCCTTCTAACGAGCATTCTAGTTGTACTTCTTCCAAGACAGATTTGTTTGTTCTTTTGGCAGTCCATGGTATGTTCAATATTCTTTGCCAACCCACAATTCAAAGGTGTTAGTTCTTCTTTGGTCTTCCTTATTCATTGTCCAGCTTTTGCATGCATATGAGGCAATTGCAAATACCAAGGCTTGAGTCAGGCACACCTTAGTCTTCAAGATGACATCTTGCTTTTCAACACTTTAAAGAGCTCTTTTGCAGCAGATTTGCCCAATGCAATGCGTTGCTTGATTTCTTGACTGCTGCTTCCATGGGTGTTGATTGTGGATCTAAGTAAAATGAAATCCTTGACAACTTCAATCTTTTCCCCATTTATCATGATGTTGCTTATTGGTCCAGTTGTGAGGATTTTTGTTTTCTTTATGTTGAGGTGTAATCTGTACTGAAGGCTGTGGTTGTTGATCTTCATCAGTAAGTGCTTCAAGTCCTCTTCACTTTCAGCAAGCAAGGCTGTGTCATCTGCATATCACAGGTTGTTAATGAGTCTTCCTCCAATCCTGATGCTCCTTTCTTCTTCATATAGTCCAGCTTCTTGGATTATTGGTTCAGCATACAGATTGAATAGATATGGTGAAAGGATACAACCCTAACCCACACCTTTCCTGACTTTAAACCACACACTATCCCCTTGTTCTGTCCAACAACTGACTCTTGATCTGTATACAGGTTCCTTATAAGCACAATTAAGTAGTCAGGAATTCCTATTGTTCACAATGTTATCCATAATTTGTTATGGTCCACACAATCGAATGCCTTTGCATAGTCAATAAACCACAGGTAAACATCTTTCTGGTATTCTCTGCTTTCAGCCAGGAACCATCTGACATCAGCAATGATATCCCTAGTTCCATGTCCTCTTCTGAATCCAGCCTGAATTTCTGGCAGTTCCCTGTTGGCATACTGCTACAGCCACTTTTGAATGATCTTCGGCATAATTTTACTTGCGTGTGATATTAATGATACTGTTCGATAACTTCCACATTGGGTTGGATCACTTTCTTGGGAACAGGCATAAATATGGATCTCTTCCAGTCGGTTGGCCAGGTAGCTGTCTTCCAAAATTCTTGGCACAGATGAGTGAGCACTTCCAGTGCTGCATCGGTTTGTTGAAACATCTCAGTTGATATTCGGTCAATTCCTGGAACCTTGTTTTTTGCCAATGACTTCAGTGCAGCTTGGACTTCTTCCTTCAGTACCATTGGTTCCTGATCATATGCTGCCTCTTGAAATGATTGAATGTCGACCAATTCTTTTTGGTATAAAGGCTCTGTGTATTCCTTCCATCTTCTTTTGATGCTTCCTGCATCTTTTAATATTTTCCCCATAGAATCCTTCACTACTGCAACTCGAGGCTTGAATTTTTTCTTCAATTCTTTCAGCTTGAGGAATGTCGAGCGTGTTCTTCCCTTTTGGTTTTCTTTCTCCAGGTCGTCGTGCATGTCATTATAATACTTTACTATGTCTTCTCAAGCCACCCTTTGAAATCTGTTCAGCTCTTTTACTTCATCATTTTTTCCTTTTGCTTTAGCTACTCGGCATTCAAGAGCAAGTTTCAGAGTCTCTTCTGACATCCGCTTTGGTCTTTTTTTTTTTTTTTCCTATCTTTTTAATGACCTCTTGCTTTCTTCATGTATGATGTCCTTGATGCTATTCCACAACTGTCTAGTCTTCGGTCATTAGTGTTCAATGTGTCAAATCTATTCTTGAGATGGTCTCTAAATTCAGGTGGGATATACTCAAGGTACTTTGGCTCTCATGGACTTTTGTTCTAATTTTCTTCAGTTTCAGCATGAACTTGCATATGAGCAATTGATGGTCTGTTCTGCAGTCAGCCCCTGGCCTTGCTCTAACTGATGATATTGAGCTTTTCCATCATCTCTTTCCACAGATGTAGTCAATTTGATTACTGTGTATTCCATCTTGTGAGGTCCATGTGTATAGTCTCCCTTTATATTGTTGAGAAAAGGTATTTGCAATGAAGAAGTCATTGGTCTTGCAAAGTTCTATCATGTGATCTCTGGCATCATTTCTGTCACCAAGGCCATATTTTCCAACTACCGGGTCCTTCTTCCTAATCTGTCTGAGTCTGGAACCTCAGTTGAAACCAGTCTGCCATGGGTGACCCTGCTGGTATCTGAATACCCCTGGCATAGCTTCCAGCATCACAGCAACACACAAACCCCTGCAGAATGACAAACTGACAGACATGTGGGGGACATCCAACATATGGTGCTATTTCTCCCATAGCCAGGTTTCATGGGCCCAGGAATCAAGGGGTGGAAATGGGAGTGGCACTACTCACTATTACCCTTAGAGACCCACTGGCAAAATTTTCGCCCCCTGTCCCTGCAATCCTATACTCTGTGGTTCTGGAAGTCTTAGTTCCAAAGCGAGGAATGCTCCCACCAGGGGACAGAACACTGATTCCACTGAACTTGAAGTTAAGAATACCACCGGCCACTTTGGGCTCCTCATGCCTCTGGATCAACAGACAAAGAAAGAAGTTACTACACTGGCTGGTGTGATTGATCCTGATTACCAGGGGAAATAGGATTGATATTACATAATGAGACTTAAAACTATGTCTGGAATTCGGGAGACCCCTTAGGGCATCTCTTAATACTACCATGCCCAGTGGTTAAAGTCAGTGTAAAACTACAGCAACCCAATTTCAACATGACTACTTATAGCCCAGACCCTTCACGAGTGACAGTTTGAATCACCCCACCAAGCAAAGAACCACGACCATCTGAGATGCTTGCTGAGGCAAAGGGAATGTGGAATAGGAGGTGGAAGAAGGTGGTTCTAAATACAAGCTACAACCACATCACCAGTTGCAGACATGAGGATAGTAAGTGTTTTGAGTATTTCTTTCTTGTTTTGTTATATGTGTATGTGTGATATACGTCTTAGTTATCTAGTGCTGCTATAACAGAAATACCACAAGTGGATGGCTTTAGCAAAGAGAAGTTTATTTTCTCACAGTCTAGGAGGCTAGAAGTCCCAATCCAGGGTGCCAGCTCCAGGAGAAGGCTTTATCTCTCTGTCTGCTCTGGGGGAAGAACCTTGTTATCAATCTTCCCCTGGTCTAGGAGCCAGACCAGCGCAGGGACCCGGGGTTCAAAGGACACACTCGTTCTTGGCTCTTCTTTCTTTGTGGTAGGAAGTCCCTTTCCTCTCTGCTTGATTCTCTCTTTTAAGTCTCAAAAAAAATTGACTCAACAGACAATCTAATCCTGTAGATTGAGTTCTGCCTCATTAACATGACTGCCTCTAATCCTGCCTTATTAACATCATAGAGGTAAGATTTACAACACCTAGGAAAATCCTATCAGAGCACAAAATGGTGGACAACCACATAATACCGGGAATCATGAACTAGCCAGGTTAACACACATTTTTGTGGATGCAATTAAATCCATAACTATATATTATATATATATATGTGTATATATATATACACATACAAGTGTAATATTTTTGTTTTCTTCCCTCCCTTATTCCACTACTTATTATAAAATATAAACTTATAAAATATAAGAAATAAATGGAAATATAAGATGTAAAAGGAAATAGAAAAATAGAGAACATGCCTCAAGTCATTTTATGAGGCCAAAATAACTCTGATGCAAAGCCAGACAAGCACATAGGACAAAGGAAAATTATAAACCAAATTCAATCATGAAGTACTGGCAACAATTCTAAATGAAACATTAACAAAATGAATGCAGCAATAAATAAAACAGAGACTACATTATGAGTGGGTTTGGTTTATTCCAGAATGGTATTTTATTTCAGTATTATAATTTTATATTATTCACTATATTAACAGCATCAGGGGAAAAATCATATAACTATGTAAAAAAATGCATAAAAAGCACTATCTAAAATCCATTACTTTTCATGATAAACTAGGAATAGAAAGGTATCTACAAGCAAAGCTTTCGTGAACATGACAGTCAATTGTGCAACATTAAAAATCTTCCCTTTCAAATAGGGAAGAGGACAAGGATGCTAGTTAATCACCAGTTTGATTTAACTCTGGATTTCAGTCTCAGTCTTCAGAGTGCAACAAGGAAATGAAATAAAAGATATGAGAAATGGAAAGGAAAAAGCAAAACTCTAAATAGTTATAGACCAACTGATTTTCTGCATGTTCAACTGAAAATAATTACTAAGATTTTATCAAGGTTACTGTATATAAGATCAGCATACAAAGATCAATTGGGTATCTACACACTTGCCAAGAACAGCTTGAAGATGCAATGAAAAATCGTTAAAAATAACAATCAAAAGATATCCAGATTTAAATCTAATTTACATCTAACATGTGAACACATTTAATGAGAAGATAATATAACCTTTTTTAAAACTGTGCATTAGGTGAAAGCTTACAGAACAAATTAGTTTCCCATTTGATAGTTTGTACTTAAAGTGTTTCATGGCCTTGGTTTCATCCCCAGTAATGTGTCAGCACTCTCCCCGTTTCTACCCTGGGTTCCACGTTTCCTTTCGTCCTGATTTTCTACCCCTTCCTGCCTTCTCATCTTTGCTTTTGGGCAGATATTGCCCTTTTGATCTCTTATAATTGACTGTTCTAAGAAGTATGTTCCTCTTGGGTATTATTGTTTATCTTATGTGCTTGTCTATTTTGTGGCTGGGAGGTGGTCTCTGGGAATGGCTTCAGTTCCAGGTCAGAAGGGTGTCTTAAGTCCTTAGTCTTGGGGGTTCCTCCAGTCTCTGTCAGATCAGTAAGTATGGTCTTTTTTGTAAATTTGATTTTTTATTCTACATTTCTCTCCCTTTCTGTCTAGGACCCTCTGTTGTGATCCCAGTTAGAGCTGTTGGCTGCGTAAGCAGTGGTTCATGTGGTCCATCAGTCCTTTGGACTAATCGCTCCCTTGACTCTTTGGTTTTCTTCAATCTCCTTTGCTCTGGGTGGGAAAAGACCAATAGTTGTATCTTAGATGGCCGCTTTCAAGCTTTTCAGACCCCAGACTCTACTTACCAAAGTAGAATGCAAATCATTGTCTTTATGAACTATGTTGTGCCAGTTGACATAGATGTCCCATGAGTCTATGATCCTTTGTCTTTTAGCCTAGGAACTTCATCCCGCAAGGTGTTTGGTTATGTCTAAGCTATTTCCTTGACTGTACCCGTGTGCTCTATATGAACTGCACCTACAGTCATGTATGTAGAAATATCCACTGCCAAACCTGTGTCTCCCAGTGGAGGTACTGCTTTACACCCTCCCACACCTTTTGATGTCTCTGTCTACCTGTTCATCCATTCATAGATCATTGTTTGTCAATACTATTGTTGCAGAATTGTCTTAGCTATGGTAGTTACCACAGTTGCCTTTTAACCTTGCCTTCCTCTAAGTGTCCTCTCTTGCCTTGGTTATGTTGTGTTGATTTCTCCCATATTATGTACTGCCTTTCTCTTCACCAGTATTAGCATTTGTCTTTTATCTAATTGGTAATTTTCCCTCCCTCCCTCTCCCATCCCTGGTAACCATCAAAGAATGTTATTTTCTTTCTTTCTTTTTCTTGTGTGTAAACTTTTTGCTGTTACTTTATAAAAGTGGTCTCATACAATATTTGTCCTTTTGTGACTGACTTATTTCACTCAGCATAATGTCTTCCAAATTCATCCATGTTATGAGATGTTTCCTGGATTCATCATTATTCTTCATTGTTGCATACTCTTCTGTTGTGTGTAGATACCACAGTTTGTTTATCCATTCATCTGTTGGTGGGCACTTGGGTTGTTTCCATCTTTTTTGCTACTGAGAATTATGCTGTAATGAACATGGGTGTGCATATGTCTATTCATGTCACAGCTCTTATTTCTTTAAGATATATACCTTGGAGTGCGATTGCTGGATCATATGCTATTTCTATTTCTAGCTTTTTGAGGAAGTGCCATACTGTTTTCCATAGTGGTTTTACCATTTTATATTCCAACCAACAGTGTACAAGAGTTCCAAACTCCACACAACCCCACCAACATTTGTTATTTTCTGATTTTTTAAATATTATTTTTATTGCTGGTAATGTTGGGGCAAGATCGTATTTCACTGTAGTTTTGATTTGCATTTCTCTAATTGCTAATGACTGCGAGCATTTCTTCATATATTTGTTAGCAGCCTAAATGTCTTCTTTGGTGAAATGTCTGTTCATACTCTTTGCCCATTTTTTAATTGGATTGTTTGTCTTTTTATTGTTGAAATGTTGAAGTTTTCTATAAATTTTAGAGATTAATCCCTTGTTGGAAGTATCGTGGCCAAAATTTTGCTCCCAGACAGTAGATTCTCTTTTGACTTGTTAATATAACATTATTAAAAGACATTTAAGAAGCTCAAAAATAACTCTAATCACATACTATGTTCATAGATAGGAAAATTCATTATTATAAAGATGAATTTGATATATTAAAAATCTCTAAAGTTTTTCTTTTTTCTTTTTTAGAAACTTGACCGGCTAATTCTAGATTTTTGTGAAAGAGGAAAGAGCACATATTTGCAAAGACATGACTGATATAAAAGAACAATATGTGGTGACATGACATACCAGATATCAAGGCTTTTTAATAAATCTATAGTTATTAAAACAAGTTTGCATTGGTTCAGGAATAAGGAAATAGACAAATGAAAGACAATAGGGAACTCAGAAAAAGATCCACAGAAACATAGAAATCAATATCTGCCAGAAGTTGCAAAGCAGACCACTGGGGAAAGAGGGAGTTGTCAGTAACTGTGGACAATGCTTATCTATACAGAGAAAGGAAGATGGATTCCTATCTCAGGTTAGGCACACACACACATACACACAAAAGTAAAAGTGACGCTCTCTTTCTTAATCTGTAAGGTGGTCAAACAGGTGTTGAAGAATATTCTTTGTTAAAGGTATACTTGTTTATCAGATATATTACTTTATATGCTTGACATACTGCATGAAAAAAGTTTCAATAAAGATTACAGAGTTTTCTGATCAAAACCTGTACGGCGCCACAGGATTTATCGCTGAAATCAGTTTAATTCCACCTGAGGGTCTGGATCTGTGGACAGGGTATCCTGGGCACCAGGGCTACTGGTTCTCATAGTTAGGCTGACCTCATCTTCCCCTAGGGCCCCCTGAGGCCTGTTCACCCAGAGGACAGCACTGAGCATGCTCAAGAACAAGGGCACCTTCAAGAAGACTAGGAGCAGGAAGTGGATGCTGCTAAGCAGGGACCTGTGGGGGACACAGTGACAGACAATGAGCTCCTTCTTCGAGGGGAAGCCCTGGTGCCTCCTCTTCCCCTTGTCCATGAGCCTAGATCCTGTGTCCACAATAATCCACACCAGGACCAACCCTGGACAGGTGTGAGGACAGGACAGCCCCACTGGAAGGACTGCCATTCCACCCCTTAACTTAGGCCTGGGGACATGAGGAGGGGCCCGGCTGTGAGGATGATGTGAGGGGAGACCCAGGGATCCAGGTGTGATCTGAATATTTGCCACTGTACCCCAATACCTGGAGTGCCCCTACACTTACTAGGACCTAAGTAATTAGGTGTGGAATTGCACCACCCAGGGACTTTTTATATACAAGCAAATAGATATATACATTATTTTCCTCCTTTTCTCACACAAAGGCAGGTATAGTATACATACAAGTAGTCCCCGACCTACAATATATTTGAGTTGCGACAACCACTCGGTTGACCGTCTTTTTATGTATATCTTATTGTTAACAATATATATGTATTAAAATATACCTGTAAGTTTGTATGTAATGTTTCCAACCCCTAAAGACAAGTAAAGATCGGATTTATAAAGATCCTGATAATAAAAGGCAATAACAATGAAAACTAAAAAAAAAAAAAAAAAAAGGTTTATTTGACTTAATCAGAATTGACATATGACAGGGTCGTTGGAACAGAACATGTCATAAGTCCAGGACTACTTGTATTCTGGTTTTACATCATAACAACACATCTTGGAGATCTCCCACATCAGTAGAAATAAAGAAGTCCCTTGCTCTTTTTCACAGATGTGTATTATTCCGTTGCATGGATTGCACCATAAATTTTTAAACTATTCTTTCTTAAAAATTTCCACCAATCTTTTGTGATAGCAAACATTGCTGCAGTAAGAAACCTTGTCCCCTCACCATTTTATACTTGGATAAACAGTAGTGATTTACTGTGAAGATAATGAAGCTTAGAAGTCCCTGAGTAGTGCAAACAGCTTGTGATGGGGCTACTAACCTAAAGGTTGGCGGTTCGAACCCACCATGCAACACCATGAAGAAAGTCCTGGCAGTCTGCTTCCATAAAGATTGCAGCCAAGAAAACTCTATGGAGCAGTTCTACTCTGTAACACATGGGGTCTCCATGAGTGAGAATTGATTTAGCAGTAACAGCTTTGGGTTTTTTTAATAAAGCTTAAGCTTCGGGGGCTTTACTTGCTTGGGCCTCTTCTATTTTCTTTTTTTTTTTTTATATTGTACTTCAGGTGAAGGCTTACAGAACAAATAGCTTCTCATGAAACAGTAGTACACATATTGTTTTATGACATTGGTTAACAACCCCACAACATGTCAACCCTCTAACTGCTCAACCTTTTTTTTTGGTGAAAATACACATAGCCAAAGATACACCATTTCAAAAATGTCTACACGCACGTTCAGTGACATTGACTACGCTCTTCCGATTGTGCTGTTATTCTCACTTAAGATGAAGGCTTACAGAACAAAACAGTTTCTCATTTAACAGTTACTACAAATGTTGCCCTATGACAATGGTTAACAATCTCACAACACATCAACAATATCATGGGTTCCCTATCAGCAGCTTCCTTGTCCCCTTCTGCCTTCTGGCCCTTGTCACTGGACTACTGTACCTTGGTAGTCTCATTTGGTTTTACGGGGCTGTCCACTCCCAAGCTGAACGATGAACCTCGGAGATAACTTCACCACTGAGCTAAAAGGGCGTGTGGGGGCCATACTCTTGGGGTTTCTCCAGTCTCCTTTAGGCCAGTAAATCTGGTCTTTTTTTTGTGAGTTAGGATTGGGCTTCTTTTTTCATACCTAAATTTGTATTAATTATTTTCTAATCTTTTTATTAAAGATGCCCCCCTAAATTGTACAGGCTTCAGGCCCCATAAAACCTAGCTTTTCCTGTGTGTGAATATCTGCAGGGTCAATGTCTGGAAGTGGCGTGTTTGGGGCCTGACTTTTGCCATGTCTGATATTAAGACTGTACCTCCTGGTTGGCAGGAAGCCTATGGAAGGTCTTCAGCATCCGTGGGTCCCAGAAATGGTTTATAACCACCGGCATTTTTAGAGGAAGAGAGTCTATAGATTTTTTCAGATTCTCCCTGGGGTTGGTGACCCCCAAAAAGGTTAAGAGCCACTAGTTTAGAGAACAGCCCCCGCGTGGTGTGAACGGTTAAGTGCTCAACTACTGGCTGAAAGTTTGGAAGTTCGAACCCACCCAAGGGCACCTCAGAAGACAGGCCTGGTGATCTGATTCTGAAGGTTCACAGTCTACTCTGCACACGTGGGGTCGCCATTAGTAGGAATGAACTCAGTGGCAACTAAGACCAACAACAGTTTAGAGGGAAGAATCCAAGACTTTGGAGTCACAGAAACCTGAGTTGGAAGCCCAGCCCTGCCTCTTGGAGCTGTGCACCTGGGCAAATCGCTCAGCCTCTCTGAGCCTTGGTTTACTCATTTGTAAAATGAGGATAATAACTCTGCAGGTGGCAGTGAGGGGCAAATGAGAACACTCGTATAACACACCTAGCATGGGCCAGGTAGGATGTCATCAGCTCTCACTAAATGTAATTCCTTCCACCCCAATTCAAACTTCTCCCTGGCCTGAGCCCTCTCTGGAAGCCCAGTGCAGGTCCAGCGTGGCCTCAGCTACACAAGCTGGAATACAGAGCCTAGGGCGTCCAACCTGGCCTGGGACAGAGGGAGCTGAGAGATTCCAACTGCAGGGATGTGAGTGCCACCCTCTTCTAGGCCATGTTTGGACGACCATCGGGAAGGCAGCCCAGACTGAGAAGGCCCACCTCCAGGTTATGGGGACTGGGGTGCCTTACCTTAGGCTCTGGCTCTGTTTGGAGTTCTCCTGGCTGCTGGTGCTGTGGGTGGCACCTGCTGTGGTCAGTGTGGTGGACGGCACAGGTAGACCTTCGGTTGTGGTTGTGGAAGTCGTGGTACTTGTAGGTGTGCTTGATGTTGCTGCTGGTGGTAAAAACACACGTCAGACCCAGGACCTCTCCTCTGACCCTCCCCGCCACTCACCACCTTTGTGGCTTGATTTCACACAGCATGCTCACTTTGGAAGGGGCAGGACAGAGGAGCCTGGAGCCAAAGTCTCCCCAGGGCCCCCTGGACCAAGGGAGCATTTCCAAGCAGGACACAGGAAGCCCACAGTCCTGATTCCATACTGCTGACGCAGGCGGGGCAGTGCTGAGAACTCTAACTTCTCTCCCACCCCAGTCTCGTTCCCCTCTGAGCACAGCACACGGTGGCCAGTGTCATGCATCTGGGCTGTACATCTGGCATATCAAGGGTTAACGTCCCCACTGAGCCCAGCACCTGCCCAGTCTGGCCCTGCCTGCCCCTCTGCTAGGCTCTCAACCATCCCCCACATGCCCTGAGTTTCTGGGGAGCGAACCACAGGCGGCTCTCCCTCTCTCTCCTTTGCAGGCTCAGCTCTCAGCACCCTTCTCTCCTGGGTCGAGACTGAGCAGAGACATCAGCTCCTCCCCCAGGGGGCCCTCCTCGACCACATGGCAATGAATCATCCCCTGAGTCCTGACACCCCTGCTGGAGTCTGTGGTACTTTGGATGTCCTCCTGTCTGAGGACACATTGTCTGTACTGCAATGGACCCTTTCCCAGACTCTGCCCTACTCGGCCACTGATGGTGTCTGAGACTCCTTTGAATGGCAGCACATGATAGAGAAGTGGCCTAGAAAATGGGGTTGCTGAATGGACTTCCCGATGGATGAGCACTTCACTGTCACAGGAGGGGATTCCAGGTTGAGGAGGGGACCAGGGAGGTGCTGTGAAGGGTACTCCACAAGGCAAATGAGCCCCAGAGGCAGCAGGGACCTGCCGAGCCTTCCCCATGGTTGCTGCAGCTGCACCAGGGCCCACACGGGGGCTGGTGGTCAGGCCCTTCACAGAGTCGGTTTGTACAAAGTCAGAGGAAACTGGGGTTTCCCTGGGCAGACCAGGAAGTGGAGGCTAAACTAGGTGGCCCGAGGGAAAGGGTGTAGACTGGGCTTGAGGATCAGACAGCAATCAGGACACGGGTTTGACAGAACCTGGCCCATTGCTATGTCCCCTCCATAGCTTGGGCAACTGATCTGTGTATGACCGCTGGTCTCGGACAGAAGATGCCAGAGGCCCCATGCCAACCAGGCCCAGGGACATGATGGGGAGACCTTCAGAGTGGGCCTGTCCCACACAGCTCCAGTGGGGGCAGAAGGTGCAAGGACCCCACTGTCCTGGGAGCTCAAACTCAGGTCCTCCTCACTCACCCCCACCCCACCTGCCTCAGTACCTCCCAGGCCCACTGAGATGGCTACAAGTCAACGCAAGGCAGATTGCACTTGGGACTTCTCTCTCTCGCTCCTTCTGTCTCACACATACAGATACTCACACACACACTCACGAACACACACACATGCATAGTTCTCAAGTCTCTGACCTGAGACCTGCCCTGGCCACTCTGACCTGAGCTTGTTCAGGCAGCCCTGGTGCTGCTGTGGGGCAGGGGCTAACCTGGGGACACAGACACCACCACCTGGTAGGCAGGATCAAACGGATATGCTCCATCTTTGAGCCATTTTAGATCAATCCACCCCAGTATGTGCCTTCGTCCTCTACTGTGAGGTTCCTCATGGTCACTATGAAGCTAAGCAGGGCAGGATGGTCCCTGATGGACATCCGCCCTTCGTCTTCTCGCTCTCTGACCCTCTGTTCTCCACAATCTTGACACATGGCCTAATAATCAGTCATCTGCACCAGTATTTGTCATTTTCCTAGAATCTCTCCTCATACTGACACTGCACGCTCAGAGATTCCCCCACAATGCCTGTCACGGTGCTGGGGCCACTCAGCGTCACACATCCTGGAAAACACAAGCCGAGTCCAGGCTCTGCACCAGGACAGGCCTGGGTCAGCGGTGCCCCAGGTCAGTCTTCCTGATGCTTCTTCCCCCTACTCCGTATCAGCCCCGCCTCAACACATTTTGAGTGTGCACCTCTGGCACTCTTCCAACACCAAGATTTTGATCACAGTAGCCCCTTCCTCCAGACCCCAGTCTCCTTTCCTGCTGCCCCTTCCCATCTTCCTCACTCATTCCATTTCCAAACTCACCAGGACTATAAGAAGTCCCTCCTCTAAGCACCCTGCTCTCACCAGGAAGGCCACCCCAGGTCTGACAACCACCCCTAGCATCTCACAGCCCACACACCAATCTGCTCCCAGCAAGGGGTATAAACCCGGGCACAGATAGGGTTGCCAAATCCATTTAACAAAAATGCTGGACACACTTGATAAAACCTGGGACCAAAAAAGATTCATAAGCACAAAAAATTTTAATGAACTTTTTTTCATAGTTTCCAAAGCTGTAGACCTCTGGAACGTTGTATCACTCCTAAAAGAGATAAAGATGCAGGCTGGAGAGCGCCAATATCCTGTGCAAGGCTCACAGGAAGAGAGCATAAAATAAAAACGATTCACACACAAGGAAGGTTTACTGCTGACGATCTTGATCTCATCCTGCGTCTTACTTAGTTTGCCCAGCTCTTGTAGACTTAATTGTCAAGAGTGCTCATGTTTTCCTTCCTAGATTTATGTCTGCCTTTTTCCCCAGTAGCTCTCAGATACCAAGCCCAGACAGTAAGGTGATGTGTGTGAAGCTGACGCTGGCCACCCAGGTAGAGGACACTGGCCCTGCCCTGAGGCGAGGGGCCGGCGCCCCAGGCAGCTGTGAGTGCCGCTCCCCACCACCCTCATGATTCTGTGATCACGTGGCTTGTTCTCGTCTCCAGAGGTGGAACTACTTCATTTCACTTGCTTCCTCAGGTCCTTACACCCCTTCACTTGCAGACTTTGGCACCACTTGAGTGTCAGTTCCAGGAGGGTGGGGCCTTGTCCTCATTACATCTTCAATGCCTAGAAGTGCCTGGCACACAGAGGCCCTCAATAAATACTTCACCGTGAGGTTTCTACCTCCTCCGGGGCTTCTCCAAGAGCCTTAGTGCCTCTTGTAACACAAAGGCTCCATACTCTCCTCGACTGCTGTCCGAAGCTGCCCACAGGCTCGCATCAGTCCCCCTCCTGGGGGCCCTGGACAGCATCTTCTGGTCAGGATGCCCAGATGCTCGCAGGAGGGGTACAAAGAAGGCCTTCCAAGCCCTGAGTTGGGTGTGACCTTTCCAGAGAGTCTGGGTAGTGCGTGCCAAGGTGAAGTTCAAAGGTACACCCTGCCTTCAGCATGAGAAGAATCTGGGTTTATGTCTTGGCTCTATTACATATCAGCTGTGTGTTCAGGGGCAATTTACTTACCCTCTGCGGGCTTTAGATGCTTCATCTGTAAAGTGATGAAAATTGTGCCCATCTCACGTGGCTTTTGGGGGTGTTAAATGAGATAACGGATGTAAAATGCCTGCCAAATAATATTAGGTTAAACCGTATGAAATTGCTGATGTTTAATTGTTTTTGAACCCAAAAATCAGGAATGTCACATGATATAATGTAACAAAAGTGGATTACCCTCTGAGTAGCCAAAAGAAAAAAAAGAGAGAGGAAACACAAACACATAAAATTAGAAAAGAAAGAGAAAATAACCACAAATACAGAGAAAATCAAAGGAATCAAGACAGTACATTGCAGAAATTCTCCATAAATACATTTACAAACTTGGTCACATGTATGGGTTTCTAGAATAACAGAATTCCTAAAATTGTCCTACATTAAGTGTTTAATAAATAATTGTCAGTCCCAGCACTCCTTCACCCAAGATGCTGTTTCTGGTCACAACTCTGTTCCCTACGTCTCCTTGGGTGTAATTGTCATCTTTCTTCGCCAGGTTTTGGCTCCTCTGCCTGAACTGGGTGACCCACAGTTCCTGCCCACAGCTTCCTGTCTGCTCTTCTGTCTCAAGGGTCTGATTTCTCTTTGGTTGCACTCTCTCTCTCCTGATTTACTTTTTTCAACTTACAAGCAACAAAAATAAACCCCTCTTCTGAGGACATCCTGCACCTGAAATTTTGAGGGTAAAAATATCACCAGGACTCCCAAAGGATTCTGTGTCACCTGTGAGGGTGTTCTTATACTGCAGAGATAGGGAGGATGTCAGAAAAATGTCAGGATTGTCTCCCCACTTACCTGGAACAATAACACTTACTTACAAGCCTCCTAATTGGCCTTTATGTGCTCTCTCCCATCTTGCACTTACCAAACCTCCTCCCCAATCTCGATGAACACAAACACGGGAGACTGGAGGCCATTCTTGGGCTAGGACTTTCACTATTTCTGTAACTCCTCTGTGGGATGCTCCTCTGGTGTCTTAATGTTGTTAGGATCCCAAAGTCTCTTCTCACATCATTGAACAAGAAAACAGGAAGGTAAACGAGCTAATCGTTCAACTCAAGAAGTTGGCAAGGACACCCAGCAGAGAGGGGAAGAAAAAGTAAATCCAGTGCGGACACTGGTGAATTAGGAAACATGAAAACAGTGGAATTTATGCATATATTGAAAACTAATTTTTCTTTGGGTAGCAGCAAAGGATAATACAGACAGACCAGTGGGTAGCCAAGTTAAAAAAGACAAAAAACGAAGAAGACACAAATACACAATTCAAAAGAAAAATAACCAGGGTAAGTTGTAAGTCTCTACAAATAAGTTTGTAACCTTGGATGAAACTGATGATTTTCCTGGAAAATATGAACTAACAAAATTGGCCCAGAATATATATATGTATATATATATATATATTTTATGTAGACCAAATAAAGATGAACAGTATCAAGAAATTCTCCTCTAAAAAGTGGCAAACTCAGGCAGTTTCACAAATTAATTCTTTTAAATTGTCAAGGAACAATCCCAACTTATTCATACATTTTCAGAGAATATAAAAATCGAGGAATTTTCTTAGTTCTTTTCATAATATCTGCATAAAACATGGAGACTAAAGTCTGGCCAAATCTCTTAATAGTTCACAGGAGAAAAAAAAAATCATTTCTATAGATACTGAGAAGGCACCCAACACCTGTTCCTGGTGTTTTAAAAACCCTTCATAAATAGACGTGAATGGACACCTCCTTCAGACTTACTGGGAAACACTGGGCACTTTCCCCTGAGTCGGGGACAAGGCAAGGATGAGGACTATCATCACAGCACTGGGCGTCATTCCGGGGGACATCTCTCTCAGTGAGAGAAAGAAATACAAGAAATAAATATCAGAGAGGGACACAAACTCTCCATGCATGCAAAGCATGTGAAATCCCAAGAGAATCAATGGAAAAGCTGAGAGTAGGAGGAGGACTGGTTTCCAAATCAACATACAAAAATTAATAGATTTCCTATAGACAACTAGTTAGCAAATAAAATAGAAAAAACAGCCAATTTATGAGGAAAACAACCAGAAAGGTTTTAGATATCCCAGGAGTAAACCTAACAAGAAAAGTGCAGGGCCTTTGAGAGGAAAGCTGTCATGGCTGAGGGCCCAGAAGCTGAATCCCTGGGAAGGAAGACTCCACCCTGTGAGTTCTCACCAAAGAAACGCTCCTGCCTTCTCTCCCCACAGTTTCCCTTCTCTCCCCTTCTTTCCCCCATCACCTTTCCATCTCCCCTCCATCTCCATCACTCCTCCTTGGAGACAACTAACCCTGGCCCTCAGGCCCACCTAGGGGCAGTCACCAGCCAAACCTATGTCAGGGCTCCTCCCTGCTCAGGCACCAGTCTGCCCCTGTGCTGCTCCAGCTACATCTCCATGTCCTTGAGACCACAGCTGGCTTGTCCCCATTCCCCATGCTTCCTCCACACCTAGCAACAAGAGAACCATGGGGAGGGTGCCTCCCCCAAAACACATGCCCCTCAGGTGCCCTGAGCTACCGCTCTCCCACCACTCAGAGGGCAGTTTGCCTCTCACCTTCCTTCTTCCTATAATGATTCCTCTGAGAACCTCCCACAAATTCCCTCCTCCACATCCGTCACTGTGCCCATGTCCCACAAGTCTCATCCTAGGTCGGTGGGTGCGGATAGAGGCCCTTATCCTTTCACTCGCAGGGGTGCAGTCCTTCAGCAGTGGACAGATTTCTGTCAGAGTCCAGATTTGGAGTGCCTCATGTGAGACCTCCCTTGCTTCCTTCCCCTCACACACCCTCCCTGCCTCCCACCCACCAGAGTTTCAGTCCAGGATGCCCCTTCACCTGGGACCCAGAGAAGCAGCAGAACCGAAAGCAGCCACACAGCCCGGTCCCGCTGGGTCATTTCTCTAAGGCAGGTGTCAGCTGAAATAGCCTGGGCCCCAGCTGGATGCCAGGTTTCAGCCCTCCCCAAGAAGGGAGGGCCAAATCTCCAAGACTCACACTTCTGCTTTTCTTTGTGCCAAAGCGCTGCTTCTTTTCTCAGCCTCTTTCTCCTAGAGCTGGTCAGAAAATGGAGTACACCGAGCGGGCAGAGTGGTCCATGGCTGGCAGACGCCACTTGGAACTGTGTAGTCTTCTTTTTAATCCCAGATGAATCGAGGATCCCTAGTAATTTCCAGTGAAAATACCGCCCCCCACCCCCCTTACTCACCATACTCACAGGCTGCTCTGTCCACCCTCTCCCACATCCGCCAGCACTACAGTGCCAGATGGGGTGGTTCCCTTCTGGAGTGACTGGTGAGGCCTCCCTCCCTTCCTTGTGCTCATGATGAGCAGCCCTGTGGGGAGGAACAAGGCCAAGCCTCCTTCTCTGGCCCTTGCTGGTACCCACAGTGAAGCTGTGTCCCGGGAATCTTCCCTAACCCCAAGATCCTGCCAGCTCTAGGCCTGAACCTCCAATTGGCACTATAACCCCAGAGTTCCTGAATGGATTCTGGTCTTGAACATGTGTCCTCAACCTGACAGAAGGTCCTCAGGTTGTAGCCTTCCTTCCTGTATAGCCCCCACTGGGTCCAGCTCAGTGCTGGGCACAAAGCAGAGACCCCACAAACTTGCATGGACCCATCTTCTTTCAGATCCATATGGAGCTCAAACTCCAAACTCACACACACATTCATTGTGGTAAGTGCCCTCAGCTTGCTCAGAGTGGCTGCATGAGGATAGGAAACCTGAATCCTAAAGTGTAATGCATTCCCTGAATGCTTGCACTTCTTAAACTCCCAGCATCCACCCGTAAGGAACACTGTTCCAGCTGTGAGGTCCCCAGAATGCCCTTCCTTTCTGGCTCCTTGATGCTCCTTTGGAATTTTCACTTCCCTCCTTCCTTTTGACCAAATCAACAACTTCCCTGGGAGAGCACTAAGAAAGGAAAGAGAGTTGCTGGTATTCCTGCTGGAAGATTCCAAGGACAGAGGGTGGTAGACACTGGAAGAATTTTCTCTGAGAAGGGGTTTGATTAACTAAAGCTGGTATGGTTTTTCCTTTGGATCTTCGCATTTTTTAGGTGAACATGAAAATGTACGAGAGGAGTTGTATGAGGTGGTTTACTTGATCGAATAATTACAATGTGTTCCAGAAATGTATGTTTCAGTCCAGCCATGATCCGAAAAGTACTCCTAAAGTCTTGAATGTCAAAGTTAAGAGGAGAACGCACTAGACTAGGAGGCAGGAGGCTAGGTCCTTCTGTAGCTCATTCACTTACCACCTGCAGGCCCTTGCGCAAGACCTGTGGCCACGCTATAAAGTGCCAATAATAAAACCTAATCTATGGAACAACCATCAACAAAAAGACAAACAATCCAATCAATAGGTGGGCAGGAAAAAAAAAAAGACAAACAACTTGAATAGACATTTCTCCAAAGAAGATGTGCAAAAAGAGGTCAATAAGCACGTGAATATGGCCTTGGTGATATAAATGATGCCAGAGATTCCAGGAGAGAATTTTGCAAGACCAATGACTTCTTCATTGCAAATACCTTTTTTCAACACAAAAGTGTTGACTATATATGAGGACTTCTCCAGATGAAATACACAGGAATCAAATTGTGAAAGAGACAATGGAGAAGCTCAATATCACCCGTCAGAAGAAGGCCAGGGGCTGACTGTGGAACAGACCATCTATTGCTCCTATGCAAGTTTAAGATGAAGCTGAACAAAATTCAAACAAGTCCACAAGAGCCAAAGTACAACCTAGAGTATATCCCACTTGAATTTAGAGACCATCTCAAGAATAGATCTGATGCATTGAACACTAATGACTGAAGACCAGACAAGTTGAGTGATGACATCAAGGACATCACACAGGAAGAAAGCAAAAGGTCATTAATAAGACAGGAAAGAAATGACCAAAATGGATGTCAGAAGAGAGTCTGAAACTTGCTCTTGAACGTAGAGTAGCTATGTTAATGGAAAATATGATGAAGTAAAAGAGCTGAACAGAAGATTTCAAAGGGTGGTTTGAGAAGACAAAGTAAAGTATTATAATGACATGTGCAAAGACCTAGAGTTAAGTGACCAAAAGGGAAGAACACACTCGGCATTTCTCAAGCTAAAAGAACTGAAGAAAAAATTCAAGCCTCGAGTTGCAATATTGAAGGATTTTTACAGGGAAAATATTAAAGGATGAAGGAAGCATCAAAAGAAGATGCAAGGAATACACAAAGTCACTGTCCTAAAAAGAATTAGTCGATGTTCAACCATTTCAGGAGGTAGCATATGATCAAGAACCAATGGTACTGAAGGAAGAAGTCCAAGCTGCACTGAAGGCATTGGCAAAAAGCAAGGCTCCAGGAATTGACAGAATACCAATCGAGATGTTTCAACAAATGGATGCAACGCTGGAAGTGCTCACTTTTCTATGCCGAGAATTTGAAAGACAGCTACCTGGTCAACTGACTGGAAGAGATCCATGTTTGTGCCCATTCCAAAGAACGTTGATCCAACAGAATGCAGAAATTATTGAACAATATCATTAATATCACATGCAAGTAAAATTTTGCTTAACCACAAGGTTGGCCATTCAAATCCACCAGCCACTCCTTGGAAACCCTATGGCGCAGTTCTACTCTTTCCCTTAGGGTTGCTATGAGTCAAAATTGACCCGACAGCAACAGGTTTTTAGGTTTTTTAGTGAAAGAAAAGGCTCGAAAACTCTCAACGATTTAATAGCTGCATGTGCAGCAAATAAAGGTGATTGTAATAAAGAATTTGTTGTGAGTAGGTGTTGGTTCCACCATTTCAAAGTGAGGGCAAATTTACATAACATTAAAGGGCAAGTAAGAGTTGTCTGTAAGTCGGACGTTCATAACACGAGGACTTACTGTACACAGTTTCTGGGCTTTCCTTGCTTATCTTTTGTTTATCGCTTTTCCTTGACTCCTTTTTATCTTTCTTTCTCTTTTTTTTCTTTGAAAAGTTTGTCCTTTTTGTCTTGTATTTCTCTGAAGGCATTATCTGCTAGATTTATCTGCTCTCTGCTCCTTCTTGATTAGTTTTTATTTCTGACATTCCTTTTGTTCATATTCGTTCCTGAATTCTCTCATCGAATTGATGAGTTTTTCTGATGTATGATGTTCTTTCAATTTTTGTATCCTTTAAAAATGCCTTTTAAATTGGTTTGAAGTATTAAATTAGAGTTTTCAGTCTTTTTTTGTGGATGTGACTTTCTGACATGATTTTATTATCTGTAGGTATGTTATTCTCCTTTTCCTCTTTCTTCTTATAATAACTTTATATGAGATTTGACCACGATCCTTTTCTGTTGCTCAGTTTTATGTGTAATTAGTTTTCAACAGAGGCTTGATTTAGAATATTTTTTAAAAATTTCTAGAGCTTTTTCATTATTGTTGTTCTGTGTTGTTTGTTTGAAGTGTTCATCAATAAGGCAGTTTACTTTGCAAGATCTTCTGGCTCTGCTCACCCCTTTTGTGTGGACTTCTTTTTCCTTTATCTCTATTGTTCCTGTTCAACTCAGTTTAAATTCAATGGTCATCACTTTTTCCTTAGTATGGTGCTATGGAAAAAACTTCAGCTGGTACGTTCTGGGGGGTCATGGGGATCAGATCCTCATGATTGGAGGGTGTACAGTCTGTCCAGTTGAAGCTGCTGTTCTCAAATTGGCTTGCTGAGCTTTGGAACAAGCACCTTGCAGACACTTTGCTGCTTCCTGCTTCACAGATGCTGATATTGTGCTGATCTTGTAACTGTCAGTCCCTACCTGTCCATATTTTGGGGTTTGTGGGGATACCTTCTGTGACCCTCAACTCCAAATTCACTCTTCTTTGCCCTGCTTTGTGATTCTGGATCTGGATCCTGTAAACTTTTTTCCTTTGCCAGCTGGCACAATGTTAAGCTTAGTCTGTAGAGGGCGCTGGAGAGACACTGGAAGAGAACGGGGCTCCTCTCTCTGGTTCTGATGTTCTTTCCCTGACTTCTGTGGCTTGCTGCCGCCACCAGGGTACAGATGCTCAGTGGTGTGCAAGCCCAGTCAGTAGCTGTGGCATCACCTCCATGGGCAGTTTCCTGGTGAGTCCACCAGCATTCCTGTGGGGATTCTCAGTGAAGCCCAGCAAGTCTTGCTGCTATTCCTGTGGGTGGCTTCTTAGTGTGTTCCATCAGCACCTTAGACCTCAGTGAATTTCTCTGCTGTTCAGTTGGCTACAGCCACATCCTTTCCAATGATGTCTGCATCTCAGAAATGAGGTTGGGAAGGGAGGATACACTCTTCCAGGTTTGTTCCTTCCTTCGGTGTCCTGCATCAGTCCCTGAGGTACTCCTCCCCATACTGCTGTTCCCATGTTCTTTAGAGTTCTCTTTACTTCTTAGTAGTTCATATCTTGTTGTTAGGTGCTGTCAAGTTGGTTCCAACTCATAGAGACCCTATCTACAACAGAATGAAACACTGCCCTGTCCTGCACCATCTTCACAATCATTCTTATGTCTGAGTCCATGATTGCAGCCACTCTGTCAATCTACCTCGTTGAGGGTCTTCCTCTTTTTTGCTGACCTTCTACTTTACCAAGCATGATGTCCTTCTCGAGGGACAGGTCCTTTCTGATAACTTGTTGAATGTATGTGAGACGTAGTCTCAACATCCTGGCTTTTAAGGAACATTCTAGCTGTACTTCTTCCAAGACAGATTTGTTCGTTCTTTTGGTAGTCCATGGTATATTCAATACTCTTCACCAACACCACAATTTAAAGGTGTCAATTCTATTTCAGTCTTCAATATTTCATTGTTTAGCTTTCACATGCTTATGAGATGTTTGAAAATACCATGGCTTGGGTCAGGCGCACCTTAGTCCTCGAAGTGACATGTTTGCTTTTCAACAATTTGTAGTGGTCTTTTGCAGCAGATTTGCCCAATGCAATGTGTCTTTTGATATTTAAAAAAAATTTTTTTAATTGTACTTTAAATGAAAGTTTACAGAACAAATAGTTTCTCATTAAACAGTCGGTACACATATTACTTTATGACATTGGTTAACAACCCCACAACATGTCAACACTCTCTCTTCTTGACCTTGGAGGACCTTATTTTGGTGAAAATATACATAGCCAAAGTTACACCATTTCAAAAATTTTTACATGTATAATTCTGTGACATCGATTACATTCTTCCCGTTGTGCTGCTATTCTCACTATCCTTTTCCAAATTATTCCATCACTATTATCTTCAACTCACGGCCTCCTAGACTTCCCATCAAACCTTTGGAGTTGCTGTCGTCCATTTCATGTCACATAGATAATTCTTTTTTTTTTGTACCTTAGATGAGGGTTTGCAGAACAAATAGTTTCTCATTAAACAGTTAGTACACATATTTCCCTATGACAATGGTTAACAACCTCACGACACGTCAACACTGTCCCTTCTCAACCTTGGGTTCCCTATCACCAGCTTTCCTGTCCCCTCTTGCCTTCTGGTCCTTGTCCCTGGACTGCTGTCCCTCATTAATCCTGTTTTGTTTTATGAGGCTGTCTAATCCCTGGCTGAACGGTGAGCTTTGGGAGTGACTTCACCACTGAACTAAAAGGGTGTCAGGGGGCCATACTCTTGGGTTTTCTCCAGTCTGTCAGGCCAGTAAATTTGGTCTTTTTTGTGAGTCAGAATTTTGTTCTACATCCTTTTCCAGCTCTGTCCAGGATACTCTGTTGTGATCCCAGTCAGAGCAGTCAGTGGTCTAGCCGGGAACCATCTAGCTGGTGGAGGCCGTGGTAATTGTGGTCCATTAGTCCTTTAGACTAATGTTTTCCTTGTATCTTGTTCTCTTCATTCTCCCTTGCTCCCAAAGGGGTGAGACCAGTGGAGTATCTTAGATGGCTGTTCACAGGCTTTTAAGAACTCAGATGATACTCACCAAGGTAGAATGTAGAACATTGCCTTATAAACTGTGTTATGCCAACTGAGCTTGATGTTCCCTGAGAGTCTTTTGATTTCTTGACTGCTACTTCCATGGGTGTTGATTCTGGATGCAAGGAAAATGAAATCCTTGACAACTGCAACATTTTCTCCATTTATCATGATGTTGCTTACTGGTCTAGCTGTGAGGATTTTAATATTCTTTATGTTGAAGTGTAATCCGTTCTGAAGGCTTGGTCTTTGATCTTCATCAGTAAGTGCTTCAAGTCCTCTTCGCTTTCAGCAAGCAAGGTTGTGTCATCTGCATAACGCAGGTTGTTTATGAGTCTTCCTCCAATCCTGATGCCCCTTTCTTCTTCATATAGTCCACCTTTTCAGATTATTTTCTCAGCACACAGATTGAATAGGTATGGTGAAAGGATACAGCCCTGATGCACACCTTTCCTTACTTTAAACCACTCAGTATCCCCTTGTTCTGTTCTAACGACTGCCTCTTGATCTATGTAGAAGTTCCTCCTTAACACAATTAAGTGTTCTGGAATTCTCATTGTTTCCAATGTTATCCATAATTTGTTATGATCCACACAGTTGAATGACTTTGCATAGTCAATAAAACACAGGTAAACATCTTCATATATATGTACATAGCAAATATGTTTGTTTTCTTCCCTCTGTTATTCCATTACTTATTATAAAATCTAAGCTGTAAACAGGGCTAGAGTGTTTTTGGTTGTACATGTGTTGTAGCATGTTAGGTGCAAGTATGACTTTATAATTGTCTTTATTTAGAAGTTATGGATGGTTTAAAGAGATGTGCACAGGTGCCAAGTTGATAAGGGGTGGACTGTGATTGTTAAGGTTATGTGACAGCTTGGCTGGGCCATGATCAGTGGTTTGGCAGATATGATGTAATCACCGTCCATGATGTGATCTGCTGTGAGCAGCCCATCAGTTAATAAGGGAGTTTCCTTGGGGGTGTGGCCTGCATTCAACATATATGAATGTTCTGGCAAAGCTCACTGTCTCTCCACCTTGCATTCAACTCTTCATCCTCTGACCTTCAGTTCTTGGGATGTGAGCCAGCAGCTCCTGTCTGTTCTGTAGATTTTGGGATTCACCAGCTCCTGCAACCATGTGAGTCAGGAGAAGCCTCCAGCCTGACACCTGACCCATGGATTTGAGACTAGCCTGACTCCACAACTGTGTGAGCAATTTTCTCGAGATAAATCTCTCTGTATATACATATATGTTTCACTGGTTTTACTCCTCTAGAGAACCCAGCTTAAGACATTTACTAAGCATGATGTCCTTCTCCAGAGACTGGTCCATCCTGACAATATGTCCATTTATGTGAGACAAAGTCTCATCATCCTTGCTTCTAAGGAGCATTCTTGCTGTACTTCTTCCAAGACAGATTTGTTGGTTCTTCTGGGAGTCCATGGTATATTAAAATTCTTTGTTAACACCATAATTCAAATGCATCAATTCTTCTTCTGTCTTCCTTAATCATTGTCCAGCTTTCACATTCGTATGAGGCAATTGAAAATACTCTGGGTTGAGTTAGGCTCAGTTCAGTCCTCAAAGTGATATCTTTGCTTTTTAACACTTTAAAGTTTTTTTTTTTTTTCCAGCAGATTTGCCCAATGCAACATGTTGTTTGATTTCTTAACTGCTGCTTCCGTGGGCATTGATTGTGGATCCAAGTCAAATGAACTCTTTGACAACTTCAATCTTTTCTTTGTTTAACTAAATAAAGCCATTGTCATCAAGTTGATTCCGATTCATAGCAACCCTATAGGATAGAGTAAAACTGTCCCATAGGGTTTCCAAGGAGCGCCTGGTGGATTCAAAATGCTGACCTTTTGATTAGCAGCTGAACTCTTAACCACTATGCCACCAGGGTTTCCATTTAACTAAATAGACAATAGATAAGTGGTAACTTTGGTGAAGGGTGAGACAGTACACAATACTGGGGAAGCCAGCACAACTTGCCCAAAGCAAGGTCATGGAAACCCCATGGACACTTCCAAACTCCCTGAGTGACCGAATTACTGGGCTGATGGCTGTGGGGACCATGGTCTCAGGGAACATCTAGCTCAATTAGCATAACATAGTGAATAAAGCAAAGGATCTACATTCTACTTTGATGAGTAGTGTCTGAGGTCTTAAAAGCTTGTGAGTGGCCATCTAAGATATTCCACTTGTCTCGCCCTGTCTGGAGCAAGGGAGAATGAAGAAAACCAGAGATACATGGGAAAGATGAGTCCAAATGACTGAAGGACCACAAGTACTACAACCTCCACCAGACAGAGTCCAGCACAACTAGATGGTGCCTGGCTACCACCACTGACTGCTCTAACAGGGATAACAATAGAGGATCCTGGACAGAGCTGGAGAAAAATGGAGAAAAAAATTCTAACTCCCGAAAAACAAAACAAAACAAAACAAAACCACCAGACTTACTGGTCTGACAGAGACTGGAGAAACCCCAACAGTAAGGCCCCCAGACACCCTTTTAACTCAGTAACAAGTCACACCTAAGTTTCACCCTTCAGCCAAAGATCAGACAGACCGTAAAACAAGTCAACACTAAAGGGACACACCAGCCCAGGGGCAAGGACTAGAAGGCAGGAGGGGATAGGAAAGCTGGTAATAGGGAACCCAACGTCAAGAAAGGGAGAGTGTTGATATGTCGTGGGGTTGGTAACCAATGTCACAAAACAACATGTATACTAATTGTTTAATGAGAAGCTAGCTTGTTCTGTAAAGCTTCATCTAAAGTACAAATAAAAAAAAAAAATCTTTTCTCTGTTTAACATGGTCTTGCTTATTGGTCCACTTGTTAAGATTTTTGTTTTGTGTTGAAGTATAACCCATACTGAAGGCTGTAGTCTTTGACTTTCATCATCTTCCTCCAATCCTGATGCTGCTTTCTTCTATATGTAGTCTACATAGTCTAACTTCTTGGATTATTTGATCAGCATAATATCTTGTTACAGTTAATAATTCTTTATATTAAACTTTGTTGCTGTTTTAGTTGTAGTCCAGGTGATTCCAACTCATGGTGACCCCACGTGTGCAGAGTAGAACTGCTCCATAGGGTTTTCAAGGCTGTGACCTTTTGGAAGCAGATCACCAGGCCTGTCTTCCGAGGCACCTCTAGGTGGGTTCGAACCTCCAATCTTTCAGCTAGTAGTCTAGCGCTTAACCATTTGCACCACCCAGGGTCTCCCTGTTGTAATTACTGTGTGACTTCTGTCTCCTGAATGGACCCAGACTAGATATTGATAAAGGTTGAATTCATCAGAAAGCTATAACAATTCTGAACTTAAATCCATCTAATCACGTTGCTTAAAAATACACCGTTGTAGGCTGCGTTCTGTAGAGAAGTGAAACCAGTAAGGCACATAAATATATATATAGAGAGATTTATATCACAGAAACGGCTCATGAGATTGTAGAGGCTGGAATGTCCCACATCCGTGGATCAGGATAGTGGCTTCTCTTGATTCATGTAGCCGCAGAGGCTGGCAAACCCAAGATCAGTAGGACGGAGACCAGTGCTCCTGTTCACAGGCTGTGAAGATAGACAAATCCCAAGATCTGCAGATAAGCTGATAGCTCAAGTCCCAAGAGCTGGAGGTCAGATGAACAGGAGGCAGCCACAGGATCCAGAGTGAGCGAAATGCCAGAACATCTGCTTATATTCGGATGTCGGCCACATCCCCAAGGAAAAATTCCCTTTCAATTGACTGGCTACTCACAGTAGATTCCATCGTGGAAGTGATCACATATAAACACTGAGAATCATAGCCCAGCCAATTTGACACACAATCTTAACCATCACATACACAAAACAAAAATAGACAGAAATACAAGGAGAAAGTGACAAATCTATCTTGTGGCAGTTACTAACAACCTTCTTTCCGTAAATGATAGATCAGGCAAAGAAAAAAAAAATCAGTTAGCATGTAGAATACTTGAGTAACACAATTAGCTTGCTAATCAGAACACATGAGAATCATAGTCTTTAAATATCAATTTAGAAATAGTTGCTAAAGGCTATAAAATAAGTCTCCTCAAATTTTGAAGAACTGATATTATATGAACTGTAATGTCTGATGCACCAGAAATGTTGTAAAAATTATAACAAAAATATAAATTAAAAAATACTTCTTTTCCCAGAAAAAAACATACTTCCAAATAACACTCGGGTCAAAGAAGGAATCACAGTAGAAGTAAGAACACTTACAACTGAATGATAATAAAAATACCCAGTGGAAAAAGCTGTAGAATGTAGTTAAATTGGCATGTACAGGACAATTTACAGCCTTAAATACTTATATTAAAAAAGAAGAAAGTCTAAAGATTGATAAGCAAAGTCTTCAACTTAAGAAGCTAAGAGAAACCCACAGAAAGTAAAAGAAAGAAATAATAACGATGATGACAGAATTTAATGAAATAGAAAACAAGATTTTTATAGGAAAATGAAATAAAAAACAAGATTTTCTGTAGGAAAAGTTAAAAGAAACACACACACATACAAAAGCTGGTTCTTTGAAAAGACTAATAAAGCTAATAAACCAGGATTATCCAAGAGAAAAGGATAAAAATGGACAATGTTACTAATAAAAACAGGATAAAGGTATACAAGCGTAAAGAAATGCACTGTGGTAGAGTCAATTCCAACTCAGAGTGCCATATAGGACAGAGTAGAACTGCCCCACAGGGCTGCCAAGGAGCAGCTGGTGGATTCAAACTGCTGCTGACCTTTTGGTTAGCAGCTGAGCTCTTAAATACTGCACCACCAGGGCATCATAGATGTATCAGAGATGAAAAATATCGTATAATATCATGAATAATTTTATATTAAAATCTTGAAAACAGGCAAATGGACAAATTCAAAAATAAAAAATAAAAAGTATAAATCACAAAACTGATTCAAGAAGAAAAACAGAAAAGAGAAATGACTTTAGAACCACTAAATCTACCCATGGAAAAGAAAAAACTGAAGTTGCAGATGGTTTTATAGGAAAGTTAAACCCTACATCTAAGGAATAGATCTTTGTAATTTTAAAGAAAGTCTTTCGAAGAATGGAAAAATAGAGAACACGCGTCCAGTCATTTTATAAGGACAAAATAACTGATGGAAAGCCAGACAAGTACATAGGACAGAGGAAAATCATAAACCAAACTCACTCACGATGTACTGGCAAAAAATCTAAATGAAACATTAGCAAAATGAATGCAGCAATAAATAAAACAGAGAATACATTATGAGTGGGTTTGGTTTATTCCAGAACGCAATTTTATTTCAGTATTACAATGTTATGTCATTCACTATATTAACAGCATCGGGTGAAAAAATCACATAATTATGTAAATAGATGCATAAAAATCACTATCTAAAATCCATTACTTTTCCTTATAAACTAGGAATAGAAGGGTATGTACAAGCAAAGCTTTCACGAACATGACAGTCAATTGTGCAACATTAAAAAATCTTCCCTTTCAAATGGGGAAGAGGACAAGGATGCTGGTTAATCCCCACTTGGATTTAACTCTGGATTGCAGTCTCAGCCTTCAGAGTGCAACAAGGAAAAGAAATAAAAGATAGAAGACATGGAAAAGAAAAGCAAAACTCTAAATAGTTATAGACCAACAGATTGTCTGCATGTGAAACTGAACAGAATGACTAAGATCTTACAGGGTTACAATATATAAGAATAACGAATAAGGAAGACCGAAGAACTGATGCCTTATAATTATGATGTTGGCGAAGAGTATTGACTATACCGTGGACTGCCAAAAGAACGAACAAATCTGCCTTGGAAGAAGTACGGCCAGAAAGCTCCTTAGAAGCAAGGATGGAGAGACTATGTCTCACATAATTTGGACATGTTATCAGGAAGGATCAGCCCCTGGAAAAGACCATCATGCTTGGTAAAGTAGAGGGTCCACGAAAAAGAGGAAGACCCCCAATGAGATGGATTGACACAGTGGCTGCAACAATGGACTCAAGCATAACAAGGATTGTGAGGATGGCACAGGACTGGGCAGTGTTTCATTCTGTTGTACACAGGGTTGCTATGAGTTGGAACTGACCCGAGGGCACCTAATAATAACAACAATATATAAGAACAGCATACAAAGATCAATTGGGTATCTACACACATGCCAATAATAGCTTGAAAATGCAATAAAAAATATCATTTAAAAGAACAATAAGATATTCAAATTTAAATTTAATTTATATCTAATATGTGAACAAGTTCAATGAGAAAAATAACATTAAAAAAAAATTGTGCATTAGGTGAAAGCTTACAAAGCAAATTAGTTTCCTATTAGAGAGTTTGTACTTAAAGTGTTTCATGGCCTTGGTTTCATTCCCCACAATGTGTCAGGACTCTCCCCATTTCTACCCTGGGTTCCCCGTTTCCTTTTGTCCTAATTTTCTACACTGCCTGCCTTCTCATCTTCGCTTTTGGGCAGGTATTACCCTTTCGATGTCTTATAATTTATTGTTCTAAGGAGTATGTTCCTCTTGGGTATTATTGTTTATCTTATGGGCTCGTCTATTGTGTGGCTGGGAGGTGGTCTCTGGGAATGGTTTCAGTTCCAGGTCAGAAGGGTGTCTTAAGTCCTTAGTCTTGGGGATTCCTCCAGTCTCTGTCAGACCAATAAGTCTGGTCTTTTTTGTGAATTTGAGTTTTTGTTCCACATTTTTCTCCTGTTCTGTCGAGGACCCTCTGTTGTGATCCCAGTCAGAGCAGTTGGTAGTGGTAGCGGGGCACGATCTAGTTTTTCTGGCCTTGGGGTTGTGTAGCTGTGGTTCATGTGGTCCATTAGTTCTTTGGACTAATTGCTCCCTTGACTCTTTGGTTTTCTTTGCTCTGGATGGGAAGAGACCAACAGTTGTATCTTAGGTGGCCACTTGCAAGCTTTTAAGACCCCAGATTCTACTTACCAAAGTAGCATGCAACACATTGTCTTTACGAACTATGTTGTGCCAGTTGACACAGATGTCCCATGAATCTATGTTTTTTTGTCTTCTAGCCTAGGAACTTCATCCTGCAAGGTGTTTGGTTATGTCTAAGAGGTTTCCTTGACTGTACCGTTTGTGTGCCCTATATGAACTGCACCTACAGTCATGTATATAGACATCCACCACCAAACCTGTGTCTTCCAGTGGATGTATTCCTTTATACCCTCCTACACTTTTTGTGTATCTATCTGTTCATGCATTCATAAATTATTGTTTGTTAATACTATTGTTGCAGGATTGCCTAACCTATAATAGTTACCACAGTTGCCTTTTAACCTTGCCTTCCTCTAAGTGTCCTCTCTTGCCTTGGTCATGTTGAGTTGACTTCCCCCGTATTATGTACTGCCTTTCTCTTCACCAATATTAACACTTGTCTTCAATCTAATTGGTAGTTTTTCCTCCCTCCCCTTCCCTCCTTGGTAAACATCAAAGACTTACTTTTCTTTTTCTTTTGTGTAAACCTTTTGTTGTTACATTACAAAGTGGTTTCATGCAAATATTTGCCCTTTTGTGACTGACTGATTTCCCTCAGCATAATATCCTCCAAATTTATCCATGTTATGAGATGTTTTGTGGATTCATCAGTATTCTTTATTGTTGCGTAGTATTCTATCGTGTGTGTGTACCACAGTTTGTTTATCCATTCATCTGTTGATGGGCACTAAGGTTGTTTCCATCTTTTTTGCTATTGTGAACAATGCTGCAGCGAACAAGTCTATTCATGTCACGACTTTTATTTCTTAAAGTTGTATACCTAGGAGTATGACTGCTCGTTCATATGGTATTTCTATTTTTAGCTTTTTGAGGAAGTGCTATACCGTTTTCCATAGTGGTTTTACCATTTTACATTTCAACCAACAGTGTATATAACCTATATAACCTTGCCAACATTTGTTATTTTCAGAGTTTTGTAAAATTATTGTTGGTAATGTTGGTGTGACATGGAATCTCATTGTAGATTTGATTTGCATCTCTCTAATGGCTAATGAATGCGAGCATTTCTTCATATGTTTGTTAGCAGCCTAAATATCTTCTTTGGTGAAATATCTGTTCATATCCTTTGCCCATTTTTAAAAAAAATGTATTGTTTATGTATAAATTTTGTTTTTCTATAAATTTTGAAGATTAGTCCCTTGTTGGAAACATCATAGCCAAAAATTTTTCCCCAATCAGTAGGTTCTCCTTTGACTTGATAGTATAACATTGTTAAAAAACATTTAAGAAACTGAAAAATAACTATAGTCACATTCTATTATTAAAATATATTTAAGAAACTCAAAAATAACTATAGCCATGTACTATGCTTATAGATAGGAAAATCCATTATTATAAAGATGAATTTGCTATAGTTGCATTAAAAATCTCTAAAGTTTTTCTTTTTTAGAAACTTAACTGGCTGATTCTAAATTTTATATGGAAGAGAAAAAGGCCCATAGTTGCAAAGACACGCCTGACATAAAAGAACAATAGGAGGTGATGTGACATACCAGATACCAAGGCTTTTTAATAAAGCTGGGGTTATTAAAACAAGGTTGTACTAGTTCAGGAATAAGGAAATAGACAAATGAAAGAGAATAGAGAACTCAGAAAAAGATCCACAGAAACATAGAAATCAGTATCTGTCAGAAGTTGCAAAGCAGATCACTGGGGAAAGAGGGAGTTGTCAGTAACTGTGGGCGATGCTTATCTATACAGAGAAAGGAAGATGGACTCCTAGCTCAGGTTAAGCATACGCACACAGGAAAAAAAAGAAAAAAACAGGTAAAGGTGATGCTTTCTTTCTTAAGCTGTAAGGAGGACAAACAAGTGTTGAATAGTCTTTGTTATAGGTATACTTATTTATTAGATATATTACTTTATGTGCAGGACATATTGCATGAAAAAAGTTTCAAAAAAGATTGCAGTGTTTTCTGATAGAAACCTGGACAGTGCCACAGGATTTATTGCTGAGATCATTTTGATTCCACCTGAGGGTCTGGATCTGTGGACAGGGCATCCTGGGCACCAGGGCTACTGGTTCTCATAGGCACCTTCCCTAGGGTCCCTCTGAGGCCTGTTCACCCAGAGGACAGCACTGAGCATGCTCAAGAACAAGGGCACCTTCAGGAAGACTAGGAGCAGGAAGTGGATGCTGCTGAGCAGGGACCTGTGGGGGACACGGTGACAGACAGTGAGCTCCTTCCTTAGGAGGAAGCCCTGGAGCCTCCTCTTCCCCTTGTCCATGAGCCTAGGTCCTGTGTCCACAATAATCCACACCAGGACCAACCCTGGACAGGTGTGAGGACAGGACAGCCCCACTGGAAGGACTGCCATCCCTGCCCCTTAACTTAGGATTGGGGAGATGAGGAAGGGCCCGGCTGTGAGGATGATGTGAGGGGAAACCCAGGCATCCAGGTGGGACCCACGTATTTGCCACTGTACTCCAACACCTGGAGTGTCCCTGCATTTAGTTGGACCTAAACAATTAGGTGTGGAATTGCACCACCCAGAGACTTTTTATACATAAGCAAATAGATATATATATTATTTTCTTCCTTTTTTGTCATCCAAAAGTAGGTATAGTATACGTACTACAAGTAGTCCTCGACTTACGACGTGTTGGAGTTACAATGAACCACACTGATTACCATCTTTTTTTTTTTTTTGATTTGATTTGTACATCTTATTGTTAGTAATATGTATGTATGTATTAAAACATATCTGTAAGTTTATAGGTAATGTTTCCAACCCTCAAAGACAAATAAAAATTGGATTTATAAAAATCCTCTCTTGAAGCCCAGTGCAGGTCTAGTGTGGTCTCAGCTATCTAAGCTGGAATGCACAGCCTGGGCTGTCCAACCTGGCTTGGAGCAGAGGGGGCTGAGAGGTTCCCACTCCAGGGATGTGAGTGCCACCATCAACTAGGCCACATCTGGACCACTAGAAGGGAGGACGCCCAGGCCGAGGAGACCCACCCCCAGGTCATGGGGACTGGGGCACCTTACCCTGGGCTCTGGTTCTGGTTGGAGTTCTCCCGGCTGCTTGGGCTGTGGGTGGTACTCGCCGTGGCCAGCGCTGTGGACGGCACAGGCAGGCCTTCAGTTCTGGTTGTGGAAGTCGTGGTACTTGTAGGTGTGCTTGACGTCGGTGCTGGTGCTAAAAACACACGTCAGACCCAGGACCTCTCCTCTGACCCTCCCCGCCACTTACCACCTTTGTGGCTTGATTTCACACAGCATGCTAACTTTGGAAGGGGCAGGACAGAGGAGCCTGGGGTCAAAGTCTCCCCAGGGCCACATGGGCCAAGGGAGCATTTCCAAACAGAACTCAGGAAGCCCACAGTCCTGATTCCATCCTGCTGACGCAGGCGAGGCACCGCTGAGAACTCTAACTTCTCTCCCACCCCCATCTTGTCCCCTCTGAGCACAGCCACACAGAGGCCAGAGACTTGTGTCCAGACCATATATCTGCCATGCCAATGGTTGAAGTCCCCACTGAGCCCAGCAGCTGCCCTGTCTGGCCCTGCCTGCCCCTCTGCTTAGCTCTCAGCCATCCCCTACAAGCTCTGAGTTTCTGGGGGGCCAATCACAGGCGGTGGCTCTCCCTCTCTTTCCTTTGCAGGCTCAGCTCTCAGCACCCCCTTCTCCTGGGTCAAGACAGAGCAGAGATGTCAGCTCCCCCAGAGATCCCTCCCTGACCCCGTGGCAAGGAGTCACCCTTTGAGTCCTGACCCCCTGGCTGCTGGAGTCTGCAGTACTTTGGATGTCCGTCTCTCTGAGGACACATTGTACTGTAATGGTCCTTGTCCCTGACTCTCTGCCCCACTGGGCCACAGAGCAGTGTCTGAGACTCCTTTGCATGGCAGCGCCTGATAGAGAAATGGCCCTTGATAAAGTGGCTGCTGAATGGATTTCCTGAAGGATGAGCACTTTGATGCGGCAGGGGTACTTCCAGGTTGAGGAGAGGGTTGGGGGGCACTGTGAAGGGGACTCCACGAGGCAGACAGAGCCCCACAGGTGGCAGGGACCCACTGAGACTTCTCCATGGTCGCTGCAGCTTGCCAGGACCCACAGCCAGGCTGGTGGCCAGGCCCTTCACAGGGTTGGTTTGTACAAAGCTAGAGGAAATTGGGGTTTCCCTGGGCAGCCCAGGAGGTCAAGGCTAAACTCGGTGGCCTGAGGCAGGTGATAGAGTCTGGAAAAAGAGTGGGACCTGGGCTTGAGGACCAGACAGCAATCAGGACTTGGGGTTTGGCTGAGGCTGGGCCATCCCTGTGTCCCTTCTGCACTGGGAAGCTTGGGCGGCTGGTCCGTGTGTGATCCCTGGTCCCAGAGAGCAGATGCCAGAGGCCCCACACCCCCAGGCCCAGGGAGATGACAGGGAGACGTTCAGAGTGGGCCTGTCCCACACAGCTCCAATGGGGGCAGAAGGTGCAAGGACCCCACTGTCCTGGGGACTCAAACTCAGGTCCACCTCACTCACCCCACCCCACCTGCCTCAGTACCTGCCAGGCCCACTGAGATGGCTACAAGTCAGGGCAAGGCAGATTGCTCTTGGGACCTCTCTCTCTCACACACACACACACACACACTCACACACACGCACATGCATGCATAGTTCTCCTCAAGTCTCTGACCTGTGACCTGCCCCAGCCATTCTGACCTGAGCTTGTTCAGGCAGCCCTGGTGCTGGTGTGGGGGAGGGGCTCACCTGGGAACACAGATATCACCACCTGGAAGATGGGATCGAACGGATTTACTCCATCTTTCCACCATCTTTTGTCGATGCCACACCGGTATTGGCCTTCGTCCTTCACTGTGAGGTTCTTCACAGTCACTGTGAAGCTGAGCTGGGCAGGATGGTCCCTGATGGACACTCGGCCCTTTGTCTTCTCTCTCTCTGAACTGCTGGTCTCCACAATCTTGTTACATGGTCCAATAGGAGCCAGCTGTTCTCTGCACCAGTATTTGTTATGTTCCTTGAATCTCTCCTCATACCGACACTGCACGCTCAGGGATTCTCCCACAACGCCTGTCACGGTGCTGGGGCCACTCAGCGTCACACATCCTGGAAAACACAAGCCGAGTCCACGCTCCGCACCAGGACAGGCCTGGGTCAGCAGTGCCCCGGAGGTCAATCTTCCTGATGCTTCTTCCCCCCACTCCGTATCAGCCCCTCCTCAACACATTTTGAGTGTGCACCTCTGGCACTCTTCCAACACCAAGATTTTGATCACAGTAGCCCCTTCCTCCAGACCCCAGTCTCCTTTCCTGCTGCCCCTTCCCATCTTCCTCACTCATTCCATTTCCAAACTCACCAGGACTATAAGAAGTCCCTCCTCTAAGCACCCTGCTCTCACCAGAAAGGCCACCCCAGGTCTGACAACCACCCCTAGCATCTCACAGCCCACACACCAATCTGCTCCCAGCAAGGGGTATAAACCCGGGCACAGATAGGGTTGCCAAATCCATTTAACAAAAATGCTGGACACACTTGATAAAACCTGGGACCAAAAAAGATTCATAAGCACAAAAAATTTTAATGAACTTTTTTTCATAGTTTCCAAAGCTGTAGACCTCTGGAACGTTGTATCACTCCTAAAAGAGATAAAGATGCAGGCTGGAGAGCGCCAATATCCTGTGCAAGAATGGGCAGTGAGAGAGCACAAAACAAAAATGATTCACACGCACGGAAGGTTTACTGGTGACTATCTTCATCTCATCCTGCGTCTTACTTAATTTGCCCAGCTCTTGTAGACTTAATTGTCAAGAGCGCTCACTGTCATGGTTTGAATTATGTCGCCCCAAAAATGTGTGTATCAGTTTGGCTGGGCCATGATTCCTGGTATTGTGTTATTTTCCTATATGTTGTAAATCCTGCCTCTATGATGTTAATGAGGGAGGATGGGTGGCAGTTGTGTTAGTGAGGCAGGACTCAATCTACAAGACTGGACTGTGTCCTGAGGCAATCTCTTGAGCTATAAAAGAGAGAAGTGAGCAGAGAGACAGGGGGACCTCATACCACCAAGAAAGCAGTGCCAGGAGCAGAGCGCGTCATTTGGACCTGGGTCCCTGCAAAGCTCCTAGTCCAAGGGAACACTGATGAGAAGGCCGACAGAGAGAGAAAGGCTTCCCCTGAAGCTGATGCCCTGAATTTGGATTTATATAGCCTACTTTACTGTGAAAAAATAAATCTGTCTTTGTTAAAGCCATCCACTTGTGGTATTTCTATTGTAGCAGCACTAGATGACTAAGACAGAATTTGGTACCTAGAGAGTAAGGTGCTGCTCTAACAGATACCTATAATGTGGAAGCGGTTTTGCAACTGAATGCATAGAGCAGTGGCAGCAGCAAAGGACCACCAGCAGCAGAGAACCTGCAACAGCAGAGAAGCAGCAGTGGCAGAGAACCAACAGCAGCAGAACCGGGAGACCAGTGTGAGGTGGCACTGGAGCTGACCCACGGAACGAGAGAGCTGAGTGCCTGTGCGCACGAGGCTTTCTGGTGGAGTGGGGTGCCTCCAGGTACTTATCATCGGTGGAGCTACAGAACTTTGGAACACTTGCCCAGCAGGGCAGATAAGGGCGTGAGGCCTGCGGGCCAAGAGGCCGCAGGAAACAGAAGCAGAAGCTGAAGAGACAAGGGACACGAGGAGCTGAGCTGCCTCACTCTCAAAAGGTATGGCCATAACCTCAGGGGTTTCTAAGGGTGGAGCCATGGCCTCTGGTGTTTCTAAGGGTGGAGTCGCCACTTGGATGGACTAGGAGAATGGTGCCCCTAAAGCCAAGGGAGCAGAGTTGCTGTCCCAGTGGGCCTGGAAGGCGGAGCTGAAGCCCAGGGCCGAGGGGCCTCCACTCAGAATCTGGAGAGTGTGGCTAATACCTAGCGTCTGGAGGGCAGGGCCATGTGTAAATTGTCTCAAAGGACAGAAGATTATTTTCACAGCCTTGAGGGCTAATGTAATGTGTTCTGCTGACTTGCTTGGTGCCTGTTATCCCTTCTTTCCCTCCAGTTTCTCCCGTTTGTAATGGAAATGTCTAGCTTGTGCCTGTTCTGCCATTGTACCTTTGGAAGCAGGCAACTTGTATTCAGATTTCACAGATGAAGAGGAATTTTTGGATTTTGGACTTGGAGTTAAGACTTTTGCTATGATACGATGGGGTGAATATGTTCTGCATGTTGCGATAATGTGGTTTTTTTGGGAGCCAAAGGGTAGAATGTCATGGATTGAATTATGTGTCCCCAAAAATGTGTGTATCAATTTGGCTGGGCCATGATTCCTGGTATTGTGTGATTTTCCTGTATGTTGTAAATTCTGCCTCTATGATGTTCATGAGGGAGGATGGGTGGCAGTTGTGTTAGTGAGGCAGGACTCAATCTACAAGATTGGATTGTGACCTGAGGCAATTTCTCGAGATGTAAAAAAGAGAAGTGAGCAGAGAGACGGGTGACTTCATACCACCAAGAAAGCAGTGCCAGGAGCAGAGCGTGTCCTTTGGACCCGGGGTCCCTTCGTGGAGAAGCTCCTATTCCAGGGGACACTGAAGAGAAGAAGGCCAACAGAGAGAGAAAGCCTTCTTCTGGAGCTGATGCCCTGAATTTGGACTTTCAGCCTACTTTACTGTGAGGAAATAGATTTCTCTTTGTTAAAGCCATCCTCTTGTGGTATTTCTATTGTAGCAGCACTAGATGACTAAGACACTCATTTTTTTCTTTCCTAGATTCATGCCTGCTATTTTGGAAACTCCAGCGGTGTAGTGGTTAAGTCCTACGGCTGCTAACCAAAAGGTTCAGCAGTTCGAATCCATCAGGCCCTCCTTGGAAACTCTATGGGGAAGTTCTACTCTGTCCTGTAGGATCATCTATGAGTCGGAATCAACTTGATGGCAACAGGTTTTTTTTGTTGTTGTTGTTGTTTATTTTTTTCCCCAGATATGAAGCGCAGACAGTAAGGTGATGTGTGTGAAGCTAATGCTGGCCACCCAGGTAGAGGACACTAGCCCTGCCCTGAGCCAAGGGGCAGGTGCCCCTGGGCAGCTGTGAGTGCTACCCCCACCACCCTCGGAATTCTGTGATCACATGGCTTGTTCTCTTCTCCAGAGTTAGAACTATCTCATTTCACTTGCTTTTTCAGGTCCTTAAATCCCTTCACTTGCAGACTTTGGCACAAGTTGAATATCAGCTCCAGGAAGGTAGAGCCTTATCCTCGTTACAAATTCAATGCCTTGAAGTGCCTGGCACATAGTAGGCCCTCAATAAATGCTTCACTGTGAGGTTCCTTCCTCATCTGGGGCTTCTCCAAGAGCCTCGAGCCCCTTCCTCAACCAATGGAGGCTCCATACCCTTCTCGACCGCTGTCCAAAGCTGCCCACAAGCTCCCATCAGTCCCCCTCCTGGGGGCCCTGGACCTCCTTTCCTGACCTAGATGCCCAGCTGCTCAGAGGAGGGCTCCAGAGAAGGCCTTCCAAGACCTGAGGTGGGTGTGACCTTTACAGAAATTCGGGGTAGTGATTGCCAAAGTGAAGTTCAAAGGTACACCCTGACTTTAGCATCAGAAAAAGCTGGGTGTATGTCTCAGCTTTATTACATATCAGCTGTGTGTTCAGGGATAATTTACTCACCTTCTCTGGGCTTCAGATGCCTCATCTGTAAAGTGATGAAAACTGTGCCCATTTCACATGGCATTTGAGGGTGTTAAATGAGATAATGGATGTAAAATGTCTGCTAAATAATATTAAGTTGAACAGTACGAAAAAGCTGATGTTCAATTATTTTTGAACCAAAAAAGCAGGAATGTCACATGATACAATCTAATAAAAATTGATAACCCCCTGGCTAGCCAAAACAAGAATAGAGAGAATACAAACACATAAAATTAGAAATGAAGGAGAAAGTAACCACAAATACAGAGAAAAGCAAAGGAATCAAGACAGTACATTGCAGACATACTCTACAAATACATTTACAAACTCAGATAAATGTATGGTTTTCTAGAATAACATAAATTATTAAAATTGACATACATTAAATGTTTAATAAATAAATGTCAGTCCCCAGCCCTCCTTCACCCAAGATGCTCTTCCTGGTCACTACGTCCTAACTCTGTTCCCTACCTCCCCTTGGCTGTAAATTGTGTGAACCACTGCCCCCGTTCACAGCTTCCTGTCTGCTGTTCTGTCTCAAGGGTCGAGCTATCTTTGGTTGCTCTCTCTCTCTCCTGATTCACTTTTCTCGCCTTACAGCAACAAAAATAAACAATTTTTTTGGTCCTTGTCTTAGTCATCTAGTGCTGCCATAACAGAAATACCGTAAGTGGATGGCTTCAACAAAGAAAATTTATTTCCTCACAGTAAAGTAGGCTGAAAGTCCAAATTCAGGCCATCAGCTCCAGGGGAAGTCTTTCTCTCTCTGTAGGCCTTCTTCTCTTCAGTGTTCCCCCGGACTAGGAGCTTCTCCACGCAGAGATCCCAGGTCCACAAGACGCGCTCTGCTACTGGCGCTGCTTTCTTGGTGGTATGAGGGCCTCCTGTCTCTCTGCTCACTTCTCTCTTTTATATCTCAAGAGATTGCCTCAGGACACAATCCAATCTTGTAGATTGAGTCCTGCCTCACTAACACAACTGTCACCCATCCTCTCTCATTAACATCATAGAGGTAAGATTTACAACACATGGGAAAATCACACAATACCCAGAATCATGGCCCAGCCAACTTGATACACACGTTTTGTGGGGGACATAATTCAATCCATGACAGTCCCACTTTTGAGGACATCCTGCAGTTGAAATTTTGAGGGTAAAAATATCACCAGGACTCCCAAAAGATTCTATGTCACCTGTGAAGGTGTCCTGATACCTTAGAGATAGGAAGGATGTCAGGAAACCTTCAGTATTATCTCCCCACTTACCTGGAACAATAACAGTTATTTACAAGCCTCCTAATTTGCCTTTCTGTGCTTTCTCCCATCCAGCACTTACCAATCCTCCTCCCCAATTTCTGTAAACATAAACACAGGAGACTGGAGGTCATTCTTGGGCTAGGACTTTCACTTTTTCTGTAAGTCCTCTATGGGATGCTCTTCTGTTGTCTTAATGTTTTACCTTAGGATCCCAAAGTCTCATCTCACATCACTGAATGAGAAAGCAGGAAAATAAATGAGCTAATCGTCCAACTCAAGAAGTTGGCAAGGACACCCAGCAGAGAAGGGAAGAAAGAGTAAATCTAGCACAGACATTGGTGAGTTAGGAAACAGGAAAACAGTGGAATTAATATATACATTGAAAAACTGATTTTTCTTTGGGAAGGAGCAAATGATAATACAGACAAACCAGTGGGTAGCCAAGTTAAAAAAAAAAAAAAAAATGAAGAAGACACAAATACACAATTCAAAAGAAAAATAACCCAAGTAATTTGCAAGTCTCTACAAATAAGTTTGTAAACTTGGATAAACCTGATGATTTTCTAGGAAAATATAAATTATCAAAATTGGCCTGGAATAGTTGTTTTTTTTTTAAATTTTTTTTACGTAGACCCAATAAGGACGAATGTTATCAAGTAATTACTTCCCATCTGAAAGGGGCGAAACTCAGAAAGTTACACAAATTAATTCTCTTAAACCCTCAAGGAACAAACAATCCCAACTTTATTTAAACATTTGCTGAGAATATAGAAACCAAACAATTTCTTTAATTCTTTACATAAAATTGCATAATATATCCAGACTAAAGTCTGACCAAATCTCTTCATAGTCACCACCTTCTTCGTTCACAGGAGGAAAAAATAATCATCTCCGTAAATACTGAGAAGGCATCCAACACCTGTTGCTGATGTTTTGAAGAATCCTCGTAAATAGATGTGAATAGACACATCCTTCAGACTTACTGGGAAACACTAGATCCTTTCCCGTGAGTCGGGGACAAGGCAAGGATGAGAACTATCACTACAGCACTGGGCGTCTTTCTGGGGGACATCTTCCTCAGTGAGAGAAGGAAATACAAGAAATAAACATCAGAGAGGAACACAAACTCTCAGTCCATGCAAAGCATGTGAAAGCCCAAAAGAATCAATGGAAAACTTGATAATAGGAGGATGACTGGTTTCCAAATCAACATACAAAAATTAATTGATTTTCTATAGACAACTAGTTAGCAAATAAAATAGAAAAAACAGCCAATTTATGAGAAAAACAACCAGAAAGGTTTTAGATATCCCAGGAGTAAATAAACCTAACAAGAAATGTGCAGGGCCTTTGAGAGGAAAGCTGTCCTGGCTGAAGGCCCAGAAGCTGAATCCCTGGGAAGGAAGACTCCAGTCTTGGATTTCTCACCAAAGGAACGCTCCTCCCTTCTCTCCCCACAGTTTCGGCTTCTCTCCCCTTCCTTCCCACCGCCCTTCCATCTCCCCTCCATCCCCATCTCTCCTTGGAGACAACTGACCCTGCCCCTCAGGCCCATCTAGGGGCTGTCACCAGCCAAACCTATGCCAGAGCTTCTCCCTGCTCAGGCTCCAGTCAGCTCCTGTGCTGCTCCAGCTACACCTCTGTGTCCCTGACACCATGGCCTGCTTGTCCCCAGTCCCCATGCTTCCTGCACACCTAGCAACAGGAGAACCATGGGGAGGATGCCTCCCCCAAAATACATGCCCCTCAGGTGTCCTGAGCTACCGCTCTCCCACCCACTTAGAGGGCAGCCTACCTCTCACCTTCCTTCTTCCCATAATGATTCCTCTGAGAAGTTCCCACAAATACCCTCCTCCACACCTACCTCTGTGCCCCACACTCCATGAGGCCTGTCAAAGGTTGGGGGGTGCAGAAGGAGGGACAGGACCTAACCCCTTCTCTTCAACAGGTGCAGTCCTTCAGTGGAAGACAGAATGCTGTCAGAGTCCAGATTTGGGGTGCCTCATGTGACACCTCCTTTGCTTCCCTCCCCCTCATAGACTCTCCCTGCCTCCCACACCCCCAAGACAGAGTTTCAGTCCAGGATGCCCCCTCACCTGGGACCAAGAGAAGCAGCAGAGCTGAAGGCAGCCACGTGGCACAGTCCCACTGGGTCATTTCTCAAAGGCAGTCATCATCTGAAATAGCCTGGGCCCCAGCTGGACACCACATTTCAGCCCTTCCCAAGAGAGGAGGGTCACACTTCTGCTTTTCTTGGAGCTGCAGCACTGCTTCCTTCCTCAGCTTCCATCTTCCAGAGCTGGTCAGAAAATGCAGAGTAGCCTATAGCTAGCAGAGACGCCACTTGGAACGAGTATTCTCCTATTTAATCCCAGTTGAATCGAGGATCCCTAGCTATTTCCAGTCAAGATACCACCCCCACCCCCATTACTCACTGTACTCACAGGCCTGCTCTGTCTACCCTCTCCGGCATCCCCCAGGACTACAGGGCTTGGTGGGGTGGCTCCCTTCTGGCGTGACCAGTAACTCCTCCCTCACTTCGTTATGGTCATGATTAGTAGCCCTGTGGGGAGGAGTAAGGCCACACTGAGCTTATCTGGCCCTTGGTGGTACCAAAAATGAGGCTGTGTCCTGGGAAGCTTCCCTAACCCCATGATCCTCCCAGCTCTAGGCCTGAACCTCCAGTTGGCACTATAACCCCAGAGTTCCTGAATGGTTTCTAGTCTTGAACATGTGTCCTCATCTTGACAGAAGGGCCTCAGGTTGTGGCCTTCCTTCTTGCATAGCCCCCACTGGACCCAGTTCAGGGCTGGGCACAAAGCAGGGACCCCACAAACTTGCATGGACCAGTCTTCTTTCAGATCCACATGGACCCCAAACTCTAAACACACACATACATTCCTTGTGGTAAGCGTCTTCAGCTTGCACAGAGTGGCCATGTAAGGATAGGAAACCAGAGTCCTAACCTGTAATGCATTCCCTGAGAGCTTGCAATTCTTAAACTCCCAGCATCCACCTGTAAGGAACACTGTTCCAGCTATGAGGTCCCAAGAATGTCCTTTCTTTCTGGCTTATTGATGCTCCTTTCAGAATTTTCACTTTCCTCCTTCCTTCTGGCCACATCAACACCTTCCCTGGGAGAGTGCTAGAAAACGAAGGAGAGTTGCCGGTATTCCTGCTGGAAGATTCCAAGGACAGAGTGTGGTAGACACTAGAAGAAATTCTATGAAAAGGGGTTTGATTAACTAAAGCTAGCATGGTTTTTCCTTTGGATCTTCACATTTTTTAGATGAACATGAAAATGTATGAGAGAAGTTGTATGAGGTGGTTTATTTGGTCTAATAATTGTAATGTGTTCCAGAAACGTATGTTTCAATCCAACCATGATTCAGAAAGGATTCCTATAGTCTTGAATGTCAAGGTTAAAAGGAGAATGTACTAGACTAGGAAGCAGGAGGCTAGGTCCTCCTGTGACTCATTCACTTATCACCTGCATGACCTTGAGCAAGACATGTGGTGTCTCTATAAAATGCCGATAATAAAATCTAATTTATAGAAAAACCAACACCAAAAAGACAAACAATTCAATTAAAAAATGAGCAAAAAAAAAAAAAATGGGCAAAGGACTTGAATAGACATCTCTCCAAAGAAGAAGTACAAATAAATGGTCAATAAACAAGTGAATATGGCCTTGGTGATATAAATGATGCCAGACATTACATGATAGAATTTTGCAAGATCAATGAGTTTTTCATTGCTGATACCTTTTTCAAGAATATAAATGGTGACTATATATGTGGGCTTCACCAGATGGAATATACAGGAATCAAATTGACTATATTTGTGAAAGAGATGGTGAAGAAGCTCAATATCATCAGTTAGAACAAGGCCAGGGGCCAACTGTGGAACACACCATCAATTGCTCCTATGCAAGTTCAAGTTAAAGCTGAAGAAAACCAAAAGTCCACAAGAGCCAAAGTACAACCTAGAGTATATCCCACCTAAATTTACAGACTATCTCAAGAATAGATTTGACTCACTGAACTCTAATGACTGAAGCTGACAAGTTGTGGGATGACATCAAGGACATCATACATGAGGAAAGCAAAAGATCATTAAAAAGACAAGAAAGAAAGTAAAGACCAAAATGGATGTCAGAAGAGACTCTGAAACTTGCTCTTGAACATAGAGTGGCTAAGTTAATGGAAGGTATGATGAAGTAAAAGAGCTGAACAGAAGATTTCAAAGGGCAGTTTGAGAAGACAAAGTAAAGTATTACAATGAAATGTGGAAAGATCTAGAGCTAGAAAACCAAAAGAGAAGAACACACTCGACATTTCTCAAGCTAAAAGAACCGAAGACAAAATTCAAGCCTCGAGTTGTGATACTGAAGGATTCTACAGGGAAAATATTAAACCATGCAGGAAGCATCAAAAGAAGATGGAAGGAATACACGGAGTCACTATCCTAAAAATAATTAGTCGATGTTCAACCGTTTCAGGAGGTAGCATATGATCAAGAACTGGTGGCACTGAAGAAAGAAGTCTAAGCTACAATGCCAATATTGGCAAAAAACAAGGCTCCAAGAATTGACAGAATACCAATTGAGATGTTTCAACAAGTGGATGTAACGCTGAAAGTGCTCACTTGTCTATGCCAAGAATTTGGAAGACAGCTACCTGGCCAACTGACTGGAAGAGATCCATATTTGGGCCCATTCCAAAGAAAGTTGATCCAACAGAATACAGAAATTATCGAACAATATCATACACAAGTAAAATTTTGCTGAAGATCATTCAAAAGTGGTTGCAGCGGTACCTTGACAGGAAACTGCCAGAAATTCAAGCTGGATTCAGAAGAGGACATGGAATGAAGGATATCTCTGCTATGTCAGGTGGATCTTGGCTGAAAGCATGGACTACCAGAAATATGTTTACCTGTGTTTTATTGACTATGCAATGGCACTCAACTGTGTGGATCATAACAAATTATCAATAACATTGTGAAGAATGGGAATTTCAGAACACTTCATTGTACTCATGCGGACCATGTATATAGACCAACTGGCAGTCACTCAGACAGAACAAGAGGACACTGCATGACTTGAAATCAGAAAAGTTGTGGGTCAGGGTTGTATCTTTTCGCCATACTTATTCAATCTGTATGCTGAGCAAATAATCCAAGGTGGACTATATGAAGAAGAGCGGGGCATCAGGATTAGAGGAAGACTTACTAACAACCTGCAATATGCAAATAACACTACCTTGCTTGCTGAAAGTGAAGAGGACTTGAAGCACTTACTGATGAAGATCAAGGACTACAGCCTTCAGTACGGACTGCACCTCAAAGTAAACAAAAATCCTCACAACTGGACCAATAAGCACATCATGAATAACAGAGAAAATATTAAAATTGTCAAGGATTTCATTTGACTTGGATCTACAATCAACACCCATGGAAGCAACACTCAAGAAATCAAAAGATGGATTGCATTGGCCAAATCTGCTACAAAAGACCTCTTGACAGTGTTCCAAAGGAATGATGTGACTCTGAGGATTAAGGTGCACTTGAGCCAAGCCATGGTATTTTCAATCACTTCATAAGCACGTGAAAGCTGGACAATGATTAAGGAAGATCGAATAAGGATTGATGCCTTTGAATTATAGTGTTGGTGAAGAACACTGAGTATACCATGGACTACCAGAAGAATGAACAAATCTGTCTTGGAAAAAGTACAGCCAGAATGCTCCTTAGAAGCAAGGATGGTGAGATTTTGTCTCATGTACTTTGGACATGTTATCAGGAGGGATCAGTCCCTGGAAAAGGACATCATAATTAGTAGAGAGTCAGTGATAGAAGGAAGACCCTCAACAAGGTGGACTGACAAGTGGCTGCAAGATTGGGCTCAAACATAGCAACGATTGTGAGGATGGCACAGCACTGGGCAGTGTTTCGTTCTGTTGTGCACAGGCTCACTCTGAGTCAGAAACAACTCAACAGCACCTAACAACGAGCACATGAAATGTTGCTCATCATCATTAGCCATCAGGAAACGCAAATCAAAACCGCAATATTGCTTCACACCCACCATCATGGCTATGATCAGAAAAACAGGAAATAGAAAGTACTGATGAGGATGTGGAGAAATTGAAACCCTTATGTATTGCTGGTGGGAATGTAAAGTGGTGCACCCGCTGTGGAGAACAGTTTGGTGGTTCTTCAAAAAGTTAAACATAGAATTACCATATGATCCAGCAATTCCACTCCTCAGTATATGTCCAAAAGACTTACAAGCATAGATCCAAACAGATACTTGTATACCAATGTTCACTGCAGCATTATTCACAATAGCCAAAAGGTATCGATCAATAGTTGAATGGATAAACAAAATGTGGTATATGCATACAATGAAATATTATTCAGCCATAAAAAGAAATGAAGTTCTGAGATGTGCTATAACATGGATGAATCTTGAAAACATTATACTGAGTGAAATAAGCCAGACACAAAAGGACAAATAATGTATGATTTCACGTATGTGAGGTGTCTAGAACAGACAAATGTATAGAGACAGAAAGTAGAACGTTGGTTGTCAGGGTCTGAAGGGAGGCAATGGGGAGTTGTTGCTTAAGGGTATGAGTTTCTGTTTGGGGTGATGAAAAGCTTTTGGAAATGGATAGAGGTGATGGTGGCCCAACATGGTGAATGTAATTAATATCACTGAACTGTACACTTAAAAATGGTTAAAACACAACATGATAATCATAACTAAGCCACTAAATTGTACACGTGAAGAATGTTGAAATGGCAAATAATTTGTTACATACGTATTTTCCACAATAAAAAAGTAGAAAAATGGTCAAAATGATAATTTTTTTGTTACGTATATTTTGCTGTTATTGTTGTGCGCTATTGAGTCGATTCTGACTCATAGCAACCCTATAGAACAGAGAAGAACTGCCCAATCAGGTTTCCTAGGCTGTCATCTTTGTGGGAGCAGATTTCCAGGTCTTTTTTCCCAAAGAGCTGTTGGTAGATTTGAACCACCAACCTTTTGGTTAGCAATTGTGCCACAAGGATGCCTCTGTGTGTGTGTGTGTGTGTGCGTATACAGTTTAAAATAATTAATTTTATTCTTATTGTTGTTGAGAGCATACACAATAAAACATACACCAAGTCAACAGTTTCTACATGTACAATTCAGTGACATTGATTACATTCTTCAAGTTGTGCTACTGTTTTCAGTCCCTTTTTCAGAATTGTTCCTCCTCCATTAACATACAATCACCACCCCATTTTGAGTTGCTGTTGTTGATTTGATCCCATATAGATAGATCTTAAAAGAGCATAATGCTCAAGGCAGGCATTCTTTACCAGTTAAGCTAAGCTATTGTTTGGTTTTAAGAAGACTTTAGGTATATTATTGGTTTAAAGTTTAAAGTTTATCTCAGGGCACTAGTTTTGGGGATTCATCCAGCTTCCATGGCTCTAGAAAGCCTGGAGTGCATGAAAATATGAAATTCTGTTCTGCATTTGTCCCCTTTTGATCAAGATTCTTCTATAGAATACTTGATCAAAAAGTTCAGTAATGATAGTCAGGCACCATCCAGTTCTGGTTATGGCAGAGGAGGCAGTTGTTCATGGAGGCAATTGGTCATACATTCATTTTCCTCTTCCTGTTCCTGACTTTCTTCTTCCTCTGTTGCTCCCAGCAAATGGAGACCAGTTTGTACCTTGGATGACTGCTTGCAAGCACAACAAACAAGGAGGTAGAGCAGAAGCACTGAACACGTCATTAGACCAATTAACTGGGATATCCTGTGAAACCATGACCCTAAACCTCCAAACCAAGGAACTAAATCCCATGAGGTGTTTGGTTGTCCTATGTATATTTTACCACAATAAAATTTAAAAATAAACAGTATGTAATCTATGGGGAATAAATAGTATAGTGATTATAAAGATACTAAAATGTGAGGTATTATTTAATGTCTTTAAAAACCAAAACTCTTGTTGCCATCAAGTTGATTCCTAATCATGGCAACCCCACGTGCTACAGAGTACTACTGCTCCATAGGAATTTCTTGGCTGTAATCTTTGTGGAAGCAGTCTGCCAGGCCTTTCTTCTGCAGAGCTGCTGCCTGGGGTCAAACTCCCAACCTTTAGGTTAGCATCCAATCGAAAACCGCTTGTGCCACACTTAGGCCAGTCTTTTTTCCAGAAGAGTTATATCTATACTATCTACAGATGTCACCTGCGACAGCACAGGACAAGTGGGGCCAGCCTCAAGCCTCCTTACAGAGGGTCCTCGTCCCCACTTCTGCTTTTCTCTGCACCTCTCTGTTCCTTTCCAGCACTGATGGTGGTCTGCTCCCCGAAGCAGTCAAGATGGCGGGTGCTCAGGGAGAAAGCAGCTGGTGGAGGGAGTGGACACACTGGGACCTGAGGCCTTTTGCTCATGTCATCCCAACTGACTCACAGCCTGGGGTTACTAGGAGGGAATGCAGCCCCTCCCCACCACTCTCAGGCCTGCTGGTCTCCATGGCTCATGCTCTCACACAGCAGAGCCCAGGTGAGTGTTTCCTTCTAGATAGTGAGATATTTTTCCCCCTGTGATCAGGGTAACAATCTTGGGGATGGAGGTGGTGACAACACAGGGGCTGTGTCCCCTCTGACCTTCAATTCCATGCACCTGCGGAGGGCTCCACCCCTAGACCCCAAGCACTAATTCTGACCATACGGGGCACTAGGACCCCAGGCACCTTCGACAGTGTCCTATAGGTGCTGAGTCCCCATCCAGGGTGCACGTCTCTCAGGCTGCTGCTTCCCTTCTCTTGTGCTCCCTGCTCCCAGACCCAGGAACAGGACAGCCCTCACAAACTCTCTGAGACCCTCTTATCTTTACCACTCTCTGCCCCACAGTGAGACTGAGGACAGAGAACTGAATGGAGCAGGTGGAACTGAAGGGCAGGAAGCTGCTGAAAGGAGAAGTGGAGGCCATGAGAAGTGGAGACTGACCCATTCCACCCCCAGTGGCCACAGGGAAGGAGGTTTCATAGCTAAGAGGGCATCCACGATGAGCACAGGCTGTGCAGTCTCTCCTGGGTCCACAGTTATAACCAGGGGGTTCACAGGAGGCAGGAGTGGAGACAGGCCTTCCCGGGATGGGGCAGGGGGAGGCTGGTCTATCCTAACCCAGAGCAGCTTGTGCTCATGACAGGATGGACCTTAGGTTCAGGTTCTCCCGGAAAGATGATGAAGTCAGGACAAGGGACAGGACCTTCCTGCCGTCTCCCCAGGTGTGTCACAGCTTCTCAGCCTTGTCATGCACAAACCAGGTCCCTATTCCCCTCTTCACATCCCGCCCCCAGATCTGTCTGTCTCCTCTTGAACCACTTGAAAGTGATCATCCAAGGTACAACAATTGGTCTCCATTCCCCTGGACAGCAGCACCAGCGTCTCAGGCATGGCCATCAGGATGGAATGGGGGAGACGTGAGCCTGGCTGAACCTCCCATGGTGACCAGGTCCCTACACTGTGTCCCCTCCTATTCCCTCCACCACATGCAGCTCTGTTCCTTCTCAGACTGCATCCTGCCCCTGCAACAGCTCTGCCTAAACTCCCCAGAGGCCCCTGCCTGTGCGCAGGATGAACGTACATCAAGATCCTCCTCCCGTGGGCAGCTCAGGTGGTCCCTTCATGCTGCAGCATCCTGGTTCCAGATTGACTCAGACCTTGCCCAAACCTTGGTCTCCTCCTCCTCTGCCTGGCTTACACTCTCGGGCTTGGTGACACTTCCATGACCCTCCCAGGTCATGTTGATCCTTGATCCTTTTATATACATCCTCAGGGTCCCCGCAACACTTCTCTCTGGGTCTTTTTCAGACCTGTGATTCTTTATTTTGTCTGTCCCCTCTGCACTGGAGCCATGAGCATAGGGACAGCATCTTTGTCTGGTCCACAGTCGAGCCCAGTGACCCCAGGGCCTACTTATCACAAGTCCATGCAGGGCCTGGTGAGCAGAGAAGCATATGAATGAACGATCCTCTCAGACCTCACCTGCCTTCAGAGGACTGAGGTCTCCAATCCTGGTGTGACATTTTCTATCCAGAAGGCAGAAGACTGATCCCTGGAGCCGGGGGCGGGGGGGGGGGGGCTTGGCCATGCAGACATCTGCTCCCTGTCTGCCCAGATGGACATCTGGAGGGCTCCCTGGAGAGTCCCCTGGAATTGCCGGTCCCTGTGCCTGCAGTGCTGTTCCTACAGGTATGCACAGGGCTCACCCCATGACTTTCCTCTGCTCTCTGCCTAAATGTCACCCCATCAGAGGGACATGACAGCAGACCCCTGCCCCTCTGTCCCCATTTCATGAAATCTTACACTCTGCCTCTGTGTTTCTCCATGTGTGTGTATGGATTTTCCTGTTTGTTCACTGTTCTTGGCCCACAGAACGTAAGGTCCATGGAATAGACCTTTGTCTGTTTATTGGACTGCAATGCCTAGATCAGGGCCTGGTATCTGGTGAGTGCTCAATAAATATTTGCTGACTGAATGAGTGGTTGAGAAGACCCAGTGGCAGGGTTCCATGACTAAGGAGTCCTCAGCACAGCGTGACATGTGGAGATCTTTGGGGTTACAAGTCTATCGAGTGCCCCTGGGACTGAGGCTGACGGACAGTCAGCTGAGTCTGACCTGATCTGCATGAGTTGAAGAGCTCTAGGTCTAGTGAACAGGAGCCTGACTGACTCGTGTTCCCAAACAGAGAATCATTGCTGCTCAGTGTCCACACTTGAGGAGGGTCACCAACCCAGAGCCCATGAATGAAGGGGAGGTCAGGTCCCCTAAGGAAGGAGAAAGGAAGCACTCTACTGTACTGCCAAAAATCTGTGTTCATTAATCCTCCCAACCATCCCCAAAGTGTCATGGAACCATGAATTGGGTTGACCTTCCATGCAGAAGGGAATAATCTGAACTTCCAGGGAATCCTGGACATTGGCTCTGAACTGACCCAGAGGGCCCAGTGGATCCCTGAACCTCTCTGTTATTTCCCGAGTTTTGGAATGCATGATTGAATAACCATATTTAGAAACTGGCGGAATCTTCATACTGGTGTCAGACCTGTGACATGTAGGTTATTAGGGCAGGAAAGGTCAAGTGGAAGCTGTGGACCTGACTTACTTGTGAAAATAGTGAATGATCCCAGACCAACACTTGTCCTGGAGGGATTATAGACATCAGGAAGACCTCCTGAGGTTTCCAAAGTATTGGTGATGTTGTTTTTTAGTTGGAAGTTGTATACTCATTGCCAAAGTGCACTCTTAGTCAGAGAGGACATATTTATTATTAATTATTGTTGTGTGAGGATCATGCACAAGAAAAAGTTTTTAAGACATTAATAAAGAGAGTGTCTCGATAGAGATGTGGACAGTGACACAGGATGTGTTTCTGAAAGAATCATTCTGATTCCACTCAACAGTCTGTGTTTTTGGACAGGGCATCCTGGGCACCAGGACTACCAGTTCTCATAGTTGGGTTCACCCCACCTCCTTCCTCAGGGCCCCTCTGAGGCCTGTTTACCCAGAGGACAGCACTGAGCATCACCAGGAGCAGAGGAACCTCCAGGAAAACCAGGAGCCAGAAGTAGACACTGCTGAGAAGGGACCTGTAGGTGACACAGTGACAGGCAGTGAGCTGCCTTCTCAGGGGAAGGCCTTTAGCCTCCTCTTCCTCCTGCCCGCCAGGTACAGGTTAGCTCAGTAAAGGTGAGATGAAAAAATGCATGAATGGACGAACCCATAAATCTACCAACTGCACAGAGCTCCAGGATGGGGGTCTGCAGGGGCTAGAATGACACCGTGTAGCCTGAGAGCAAGCGGGACAGGCCCCTGGCACCCTCACCCTATCAAAGGAGCTGAGAGTTTCAGCCCAATCTCCAGCTAGAATCTGGGATGACAAAGCGTTCCCCCAAAGGAGAAGCTTGGGTGAGTAGGTCACTGGGAACAGTAGCATCTGAGCTGGCTTACCTGACATAGGAGAGCTGGCTGGTCATAGCGGGGGAGACTGTGGTCTCCTCTGGGGTGGTGCTGTAAATGTGGTGTTGGGGAAGGTGGTGGTGGTCCACATTGTAGTTAGTGCTTGGCATACAGACAAGATTACATAGCACTCTGCCTGCTGACCCACCCAGCACTGCACATGGCTCTGAGCCTGGAGAGGGGGCAGTGCCCTTGCCTGAGGAGCCTTGAGCAGGGCTGTTAGGAGGGGGCTGTATTCTAGATCTCTCATATCTCCCCAGCCTCTAGGATCCTCAAGAGCCTCAGAAGCAAGTGGGGCTGACACAGGCACATATAGGACCTTGATCAGACCCTGGAAGGGCTGGAGGGGGCCCAGGAAGAGCCTCAGGACAAGGGTGGCTGGAGTTCACTTGGATTCTAAGTACTTCCAATGCTTATGACAGCACCTCAGCCCATGCCTCTCCCTGATCTTATTTATCCAGCAAGGACAGGGTGGAATGGGAGCTTGCACACTGCTATCAACATATATCCTAAATCTGTGACTTCTAAGGTCAGAGCTAAACAAAATCCTAAACAAAATCATGTTAAGAAGAACCTTTACTTTGGGCAAGTTCCTAAGCTTCTAGAATGTGGCTTCTCCGGAGTGTTGTGAGGATTAAGTTAGATGAAGTACATGTTGCACTTTGCAAACTGTAGCGTTTCATCAGGCCAGGTGTGACTGGGGCTCTGTTGACTGTGGTGCCCCAAGTGTCCCGAGAGCTGGTGCTACCCTTCCAAGGGTCAGCAGAAGCAGAGCCCAACAGATAAACTCCAGCCAAGGCACTGGGATCTCTAAGCTGACCTTCCCAGGAGTGTTTGCCTTGTAGAAGGACTTAGGAAGAGACATTATTAGGTTCAGATGCATAAATGGCTGACAGTGAGATTTCAGATACCAGGAAGGCAGTGATTTGATTGTGGGAGCCTTTCCAGACCTCAGAATTAGACCAAGCAATCAGACTATGCTGGACCTCTGTCTCCCCCGAGGTTGGATACGGGATAGGGAGTGGGAAGAGGCAATGAAGTCCCAGCCTAGAACTCCACAAAGAGCAGTGGCTACACCTGGGCACCAGGGGTCCCAAGAAAGCTTTGGCAGGGATTGGTGTCTCTGGGTCCCATGGAAGGGGGTCCCTTTGATCCATGAGCTAGAACTGGGGACCATCGCCTTGTTCTCTATGGGAAGAGACTGAGCTGTGTAGAGAAGAGAATGTGCCCAAAAAGGCTTCATTCCATCCTGGAGGAGCCCTGGGAGCCATGAGAGACCATGTAAGAGAAGCCCCTCTCAACCCTAAGCTGACAGTGGGGTTCACTGACACCCTGGGGCTCACCCACTCTCTGCCCTACCCACAGTTGAGTCACTCAAGAGAGCCCTCAGAGACCAAGACAGAGCAGACACTGAAAGACACATCCACAGCCACACACTCTTACCTGGGTCATTTGACACATTAACTTTGACTGCAAGGTCAATTCCGGTTCTCTCAATCCCACACCAGTAAATGTCTGCATCATCTTCTCTAAGCTTCTCCATGGTCACACGGAATATGCGGTTTTTCTGACTGTCCCTGATGGACACGCAGTCCTTCTTCACCTGCTGCTCTGACCCTGTGGTTTTAACTAGGATTTTGCAGTTAACCCAATGAGCTCCTCGACACCATCACTTGTAGTAGGTCTCCCATCCTGGGTCATAACCACACTGCACAGTCAATGAGCCTCCCTCCAGGCCACTCACTGCATTTGGACCTGACATGGGGGAGCAGCCAGGAAAACACAAATCCATGTACCAATCACCTCCCACCCTGAAGGGAGGGCCACAGCTTTCTGCAGTGGGAATAGCTCCCAAATCCAAACGCCTGATGAGTTGAATAACAGTCAAGTATGGAATATACCTTCTACAAGACAGACCTTTTTTCCTTTGAAATTCCACTGGTCAAACCCCCACTTAAGTCACTGAAGAGTGTAACTACAGATTTCAAAAGAAATAAAAACATTGACACTGAGCAATAACAGCTTTCTGTAATTCACTGCTCTCCCTCCTCTGTGGCCAATATAATCTCTATATTTCAAGGGATGCTTGCAGCTGTTACTTCTCATTTTGAGTCAAGTCACATCATCAGATGAAGGTCCTGAAAGCTTGACTCTATTCATGTCATTAAGGCTGACTCTACTTTGAGGAGGCAGCTCTCCCTCAGTCATATTTTGAGTGCCTTCCAACCTGAGGGGCTCATCTTCCGGCACTATATCAGACAGTGTTTTGCTTATATTCATAAGGTTTTCACCAGTCAATTTCTTCAGAAGTAGACCACCAGGTCTTTCTTCCTAGTCTGTCTTAGTCTGGAAGCTCCGCTGAAATCTGTCTACCATAGGTAACCCTGCTGGTATTTCAAATACCAGTGGTACAGCTTCCAGCATCACAATAACACACAAGCAACCACAGTACAACCAACTGACAGACAAGTGGTGGAAAAGCCACCCCTAGCAATGCCAAATATGTCACTGAGGACTAAGGTGGGCCTGACCCAAGCCATGATATTTTCAGTCACCTCATATGCATGTGAAATCTGGACAGTGAATAAGGAAGGCCAAAAAAGAATTGATGCCTTGGAGTTATAGTGTTGGCAAAGAATATTGAATGTACGATGGACTGCCAGAAGAATGAACAAATCTGTCTTGGAAAAAGTACAGCCAGAGTGTTCCTTTGAAGCAAGGATGGGGAGACTTTGTCTCACTTTAGACATGTTATCAGGAGGGATCGGTTCCTGGAGAAGAGCATCATGCTTGGTAGAGAGTCAGCAAAAAAGAGGAAGACCTTCAACAAAATGGATTGCCACAGTGGCTGCAACAATAGGCTCAAATACAGCAACAATTGTGAGGATGGCCCAAGACCGGGCAATGTTTCATTCCGCTGTATATAGGGTCGCTATGAGTTGGAACCTATTCGATGGCATCTAACAACAAGCATGGCCAGGGCTCAGGTTGTTTCCACTCTGAGGTAGCACATCCAGGTCTAGTCCATCTTGTGGTGCAGCTTGTTAGACAAGGTAGTCAGTTTTTCCCTAATAAAACAGATATTATGGATTGAATTGTGTACTGGGATTGAGGTGCTGTGTTAACAGATGCCTACTATGAGGAAGTGGTTTTGAAACTGTGACTGAGTAGAGGCTGGAAGGTTTTAAGATGACTGATAGTAAAAGCCTAGATCGCCTTGAAAGGACAGTTGGTGGAATTACAGACATGAAAGGCAATTCTGGTGAGGGCTCAGAAGGAAGTGAGGAGAGCAGTAATGCTGGAGATGGTACAGACTGTGAGAAGCAGTGGCAAAGAAACAGCGGCAGCAGAACCAGGAGACTGACGCAAGACAGCGTCAGAGCAGACCCATGGCTCAAGAGGGCTGAGTGCCTTCAGACCGAGAGGACAAAGAACCAGGAAGTAGAAGATGAAACGACAAGGACTTGCTTGGTGCCTCTTATCCCTTCTTTCCCTCCAATTTCTCTCATTGGTAAAGAAAATGTCTACCTTGTGCCTGTTCTACCATTGTACTTTGGAAGCAGATAACTTGTATTCTAGATTTCACAGATGAAGATGAATTGTGCCCCAGGATGGAATTTGCACTTGGAGTTGATTTAAGACTTTTGGGATGACATGATGGGGGGAATATATTTTACATGTGGCAAGGACATGAATTTTCGGGACCAAAGGGTGGAATGGAATGGAATGAATTGTGTCCCCAGGAAGTGTGTGTCAACTTGGCTAGGCCATGAATCCCAGTATTGTATGGTTGTCTACCATTTTGTGGACTGATGTGATTATCCTATGTGTTGTAAATCCTACCTCTATGATGTTAGTGAGGCAGGATTAGAGGCATTTATGTTAAGGAGGCAGGACACAATCTATAGGATTAGGTTTTATCTAGAGTCAATCTCTTTTGAGATATGAAACAGAGAATCAAGCAGAGAGGAGAGGGGCCTACTACCACCAAGAAGGAAGAGCCAGGAGTGGAGCACATCATTGGACCGGTGTCCCTGTGCTGAGAAACTCTTAGACCAGGGGAAGATTGATGACCAGGAGTCTCTCCAAGAGCCAACAGAGAGAAAAAGACTTCCCCTGGAGCTGGTGTCATGAATTCGGACTTCTAGCCTCCTAAACTGTGAGAGAATAAATTTGCTTGTTAAAGCCATCCACTTGTGGTATTTTTGTTATAGCAGCACTAGATAACTAAGAAATGGAGTAATTAAAACTCTCTTCCTTTCTCACAAAAGACTGAGCAAATGCAATAAAACTCAGTGAGAACTTTTTGCTTGATGTTTCTTAGTATGGGCTTTAAAACAATGAACTCTTCAGATGTTCATTAGAAGGGGAAGTAGTGTGAGTTAAATTTGTTGCTTGTGACTGGAAGTTTCGTGGTGTCTTAAGTTAACAAGTGCTGCTATAACAGAAATACCACAAGTGGGTGGCTTTAACAAATAGAAATTTATTTTCTCAGTGTTTAGGAAGCTAAAAGTCCTAATTCAGTGCACCGGCTCCAGAAGAAGACTTTCTTTCTCTATTGGCTCTGGGGAAAGGTCTTTGTCTTTTTTCATTTTCTGTTTCTTGGCTCTTTGGTGATCTTCATGTGGCATGGCCTCTGTATTCCCCCATCTCTGCTTTTTTGTTGCTTGCTTAATCTGCTCTTTCGTATCTCAAAAGAGATTGATTTAAAAACACACCCTACAATAATACTGCCTCATTAACATAACAAAGAAAACACATTCCCAAACCGGATTATAACCACTGGTATGTTGTTAGGTGCCCTATACTCAGTTCCAACTCATAGCAACCCTACCTACAACAGAATGAAACACTGCCAGGTCCTGGGCCATCCTCACAGTCATTGCTATGTTTGAGCCCATTGTCGCAGCCACTGTGTAAATCCGTCCTGTTGAGGGTCTTCCTCTTTTTCACCTACCCTCTACTTGACCAAGTATAATGTCATTCTTCAGGGACTAGGCCCTCCTGATAATGTGTCCAAAGTAGGTGAGATGAAGGCTCATCACCCTCACTTCTAAGAAACATTCTGGCTGTGCTTTTTCCAAGACAGACTTGTTTTTCTTCTGGCACTCCATGGTATATTCAATATTCTTTGCCAACACCTTAATTCAAAGGCATCAATTCTTCTTCAGTCTTCTTTATTCATTGTCCAGGCTTTGCATGCGTATGAGGTGATGGAAAATATCATGGTTTGTGTCAGGCACATCTTAGTCCTCAAAGTGACATCGTTATTTTTTAACACTTTAAAGGGGTCTTTTGCAGCAGATTTACCCAATGCAATATACATCTTTTGATTTCTTGTCTGTTGCTTCCATAGACATTGATTGTGGATCCAGGTAAAATGAAATCCCTGACAACTTTAATATTTTCTCTGTTTATCATAATGTTGCTTATTGATCCAGTTGTTAGGATTTTTGTTTTCTTTGTGTTGAGGTGTAATCCATATTGAAGGCTGTAGTCTTTTATGTTCATTAGTAAGTACTTCAAGTCTTCTTCACTTTCAGCAAGCAAGGTTGTGTCATCTGCATTATCTCAGGTTATTAATGAGTCTTCCTCCAATCTTGATGCTATGTTCTTCATATAGCCCAGCTTCTCAGGTTATTTGCTCAGCAGATAGATTGAGTAAGTATGGTGAAAGGATACATCCCTGATGCACACCTTTCCTGACTTTAAACCATGCAGTATCCCCTTGTTCTGTTAGAATGACTGCCTCTTGAGCTATGTACAGGTTCTTCATGAGCACAACTAAGTGTTCCGGAATTCCCATTCTTGACGATGTTATCCATAATTTGTCACACATCCTGGAAAACACAAGTTAGTCTGGCCTCCTCATCTGGATGGTCCTGGGTCAGAGGTGCCCCAGAGGTCAGTCCTCAGGATCCCTCATACTCTGGAGGGGGCAGCAGCCAGGGACTTGGGCCTGAGGGATGAGGAGCTCCCTGCTGTCAGAAGTGGGAACAGGAACTGAGAGTGTCCAAGAGACAAGAGGGGTAAGGACAGGAAAATACCATGTGTGTGTGTGTGAGTGTGTGTGTGTGTGTGTGTGTGTGTGAGATGTACCAAGACACCATTTCTGATGCAATAATTACAGTAACGTTCAGGCACTGACTCTCACTGAGGCCCCTCTGAGTCTTGTCCTGTGGGCAGGTGCTGATGGCTCCGGAGTGTTCTTGGCACCTCTCCCCTCTCCTCACTCCACTGCACCTTTATCTCCTCCCCTCACCCCTTCCCTCATGCCTTCGCCTTACTCCCTTCCTCACTCCCTCCTCTCATCCCTCCCCTCATCCCCTCCCCTCACCCCCTCTCATCACCCCCTCTCTTCACCCTCTCTCCTCATCCCCTTTCTTCACCCCTCTGTTCACCACCTGCTCTCACTCTCTCCCTTCTTCCCCTTCCGTCACCCTTCCCCTCATCCCCTCCCCTCATCCACTCCCCTCACCTCTTCCCCTTACTCCCCTTGTCACCTCACCCCTATCTCCCTTCACTTCTTCCCTTCACCCCTCCCGTTACCCCCTCCCTTATCCCCTTTCCTAGCCTCTCCCTTACCCCTCTTCTCATCCCCTCCCCTCACCCTCTCCACTACCCTTTCCTCTCACTTCCTCACCTTACCTCATCCCTTCCCCCACCCCCTCCTCTCATAGTCAGAGCAGAAGTCCCCAGGCCAAGGCCGCCCCACTCACCTGGAACACTGAGAAGGAGCAGCACTGCAAGCAGCCACGGGGTCTTGCTGCCCCACAGGGTCATTTCTTCAGCACAGATCTCCACTGCAACAGCACAGGTCCAGTGGACATGGCCTCAAGCTTTCTCTCAGAGGTTATTGTGCCCACTTCTGCTTTTCTCTGCACTTCTCTGTTCTTCATCCAGCACCCATGAGGGCCTGCTCCCCAAGGGGTCAGGACCAAAGGGGCTGAGAGGAAAAGCAGCTGGTGGCTGGGTTGGACACACAAGGAGCTTGGTCCTTTTGCTCCTCTCATCCCAACTGACTCACAGCCCGAGGTCACTCAGAGAAGACACAGCTCCTGCCCACTGCTCTCAGGCCTGCTGGTCTCCATGGCTCACACTCCCACACAGCAGAGCACCGTTGGGTGTTTCCTTCGAGTTGGGACTTCACCCTTGTCCATCTAAAACTGTTGTTTCCTCGTGATCAGGGTGACAGTTATGGCAGTGGAGTCAAGGTAGCCTATCCTTCTCCAGTCTTGGTGGTGATGACACAGGGGCTGTGTTCCCTACAATCTCCAGCTCCACACGCTCATGGAGAGCTCTTCCCCTAGACCCCCTCCTCTAATTCTGACCACAGGGGTCCAGACACCTTCAATGCTGTCCTATCTGTGCTGAGTCCCCAACCAGGGTGCATGTCCCTCAGGCTGGGGCTTCCCTGCTCTTGTGCTCTCTGCCCCCAGACCCAGGCATGGGACAACCCTCACAATCCCTCTGAGACCCTGGCTTTTAACTCTTGCTTTTCCCACCAGTGAGAACGAGGACAGAGAACTGAATGAAACAGGTGGAGCTCAGGGGCAGGAAGCTGCTGAAAGGGGCAGTGGTGGCTCTGAAAAGCAGTGAATGACCCACTCCACCCCTAGTGGCCACAGCCAAGGAGGTTTCATAGCTTAAAGGGCATCCTCAACAAACACAGGCTATGGGATCTCTCCTGGATCCACAGGGATAACAACGGGATTTGCAGGGGCAGGGGTGGGGACAGACCTTCCCAGGAGGGAGGAGGGCAGGTCTGTCCTAGCCTAGAGTAGCATGTCCTTATGAAAAGATAGACCTTAAGGTCAGGTTCTCCTGGAAAGAGGATGAAGGCAGGACAAGAGGCAGGATCTTCCTGCTGTCTCCCCAGGTGTGTCACAGCCTCTCAGCCTTCTCAGGCACAAACCAGGTCTCTGTTCCCCTCTCCATACCTGCCCCCAAATCTGTCCCTCTCCTCCATCCTGACCCTGGTCAGCAAAACCAGCATCTCAGACACAGCCATGAGGTTGGAACGGGGAGACGGGAGCCTGGTTGGACCTCCCATGATAACAGGTTCCAGCAGGTATGCACACAGCTCACCCCATGACTTTCCTCTGATCCCTGCCTAAATGTCACCCCATCAGAGAGGCCTGACAGCAGACCCCTGCCCCTGCCCCTGTGTCCCCCTCTCAGTTGATTTCACTCCACGAAACCTCATACTCTGCCTCTATGTTTCTCTGTGTGTGTGTACTGATTTTCCTGTTAATTGTTGTTCTCAGCCCACAGAACGTAAGGTCCATGGAAGAAGAGACCTATGTCTGTTTATTGGCCTGTGATGCCTAGATCAGGGCCTGGTATCTGGTGAGCTCTCTATAAATATGTGTGGACTGAGTGAGTGGGTGAGAAGACCCAGCGGCAGGGCCCCATGACTGAGGAGTCCTCAGAACAGAGTGACAAGCGGAGATCTTTGGGGTTACAGGTCCATCAAGTGCCCCTGGGACTGAGGTTGATGGGCAGTCGGCTGAGTCTTACCTGACCTGCATGAACCAAAGAGCTCTGGGTCTATTGTATAGGAGCCTGGCTGTCTTGCGTTCCCAGAGAATCATAGCTGCTCAATGTCCACACTTGAGTCAGGTCACCAACCCAGAGCCCATGAATGAAGGGGAGGTCAGGAACCCTGAGGAAGGAGGAAGGAAGCACCCCACCATGCTGCCAAAGATTTCTATATTTGTTCATCCTCCAAACCATCCCCAAAGAGTCATGGAGCCACTAACCGGGTTGACTTTCCATGTGGAAGGGAATAATCTAATCTGTCAGGGAATCCTGGACACTGGCTCTGAACTGACCCCAATTCCTAGAGAAACACTGGGTAGGAGTGAGGCTTATGGAGCGTGGGCATCAATGGAGTTTTGGCTCAAGTCTGTCCCCCAAAGGGCCCAGTGGATCCCAGAACCTTTCTGTTATTTCCCGAGTTTCATAATGCATGATTGAATAACCATATTCAGCAACTGGCAGAATCTTCATACTGGTGTCAGGCCTGTGACATACGGGCTATTAGGGCAGGAAAGGTCAAGTGGAAGCTGTGGATCTGCCTCACCTGTGAAAAGAATGAATGATCCTAAAACAACACTTCATCCTGGAAGGATTATACACATCAGGAAGATCTCCTGAGGTTTCCAAAGTACTGGTGATGTTGTATTTTTAGTTGGAAGTTGTATACTCATTGCCAAAGTGCACTCTTAGTCAGAGAGGACGTATTTATTATTAATTATCGTTGTGTGAGGATCATGCACAAGAAAAGTTTTTAAGACATAAACAAAGAGAGTGTTCTGATACAGATGTGGACGGTGACACAGGATGTGTTTCCAAGAGGATCATTCTGATTCCACTTAACAGTCTGCGTTTTTGGACAGGGCATCCTGGGCACCAGGACTACTAGTTCTCATAGTTGGGCTGACCCCACCTCCTTCCCCAGGGCCCCTCTGAGGCCTGTTCATGCAGAGGACAGCATTGAGCATCACCAGGAGCAAAGGCACCTCCAGGAACACCAGAAGCCAGAAGCGGACACTGCTGAGAAGGGAACCTTTGGTGACAGTGACTGGTAGTGAGCTGCCTCATCAGGCGAAGGCTCTTAGCCTCCTCTTCCTGCTGCCTGCCAGGTACAGTTTACCTCAGTAAAGGTGACATGAAGAAATGCATGAATGGACCAACCCACAAACCTACCAACCGCACTGAGCTCCAGGATGGGAGTCTGCAGGGGCTAGAAGGACACTGGGAGGCCTGAGAGCATGTGGGACAGGCCCCTGGGCCCCTCACCCTCAGAGGAGCCTGGGGGTTCAAGCCTAAGCTCCAGCTAGAATCTGGGATGAAGAAGGGTTCCTGCATTGGAGCAGTTTGGGCCGAGTGGGCCACAGGGAACAGCAACATCTGAGCTGGCTTACCTGACATCAGAGAGCTGGCTGGTCATATTGAGGGAGGCTGTGGTCTCTTCTGAGGTGGCTGGCACTGTAAATGTGATGTTAGTGGAGGTGGTGGTGGTCCACATTGTAGTTAGTGCTTGGCATACAGACCAGATTGCATAGCACTCTGCCTGCTGACCCACCCAGTGCTGCTCATGGCTCTGAACCTGGGGAGGGGGCAGTGCCCTTGCCTGATGAGCTTGGAGAAGGGCTGTGAGGAGGGGGCTGCAGTCTAGATAGCTCATATCTCCCCAGCCTCTAAGATCCTCAAGAGCCTCAGAAACAGGTGGGGATGACACAGGTGCAGAGAGGACCTAGATCAGGCCCTGGAAGGGCTGGAGAGGGCCCAGGAAGAGCCTCACAACAAGGGTGGCTGGAGTTCACTTGGATTTTAAACACTTCCACAGCTTATGACAGTGCTTCAGCCCATGCCTCTCCTCGATCTTATTTATCCAGCAAGGACAGGGTAGAATCGGAGCTTTCCCGGTGCTGTCAATATATACCGTACATCTGTGACTTCTAAGGTCAGAGCGAGTCCTGAACAAAATCATAACGTTAAGAATAACCTTTACTTTGAGCAAATTCCTAAGCTTCTAGAATGTGGCTTCTCCGGAGTGTTGTGAGAATTAAGTTAGATGTGGTACATGCTGCACTTTGCAAACTGTAGCATGCCTCATCGGGCCAGGTGTGACTGGGGCTCTGTTGATTGTGGTGCCCCAAGTGTCCTGAGAGCTGGTGCTGCCCATCCAAGGGTCAGCAGAAGCAGAGCCCAACAGATAAACTCCAGCCAAGTCACTGGTACCTTTAAGCTGACCTTTCCAGGAGTGTTTGTTTTGTAGAAGGACTTAGGAAGAATACGTTATTAGGCTCAAATGTATAAATGGCTGATAATGGGATTTCAGACACCAGGAGGGAAGTCATTTGATTGTGGGAGCCTTTCTAGACCTCGGAATTAAAAAACAGCAACCCAGCTATGCTGGACCTCTGTCTCCCCTGAGGTTGGATATGGGATGGAGGGTGGGAAGAGGCAATGAAGTCCCAGCCCAGAACTCCACAAAGAGCAGCCACACTTGGGCACCAGGGGTCCCAAGAAAGCTTTGGCAGGGATTGGTGTCTCTGGGTCCCATGAAGGGGGTCCCTTTGGCCCATGAGCTAGAACTGGGGACCATCACCTTGTTCTCTATGGGCAAGAGACTAAGGTGTGCAGAGAAGAGAATGTGCCCAGAAAGGCTCCATTCCATCCTGGAGGAGCCCTGGGAGCCATGAGAGACCATGTAAGAGAAGCCCCTCTCAACCCCAAGCAGACAGTGGGGTTCACTGACACCCCAGGGCTCACCCACCCTCTGCCTTGCCCACAGTTCAGTCACTCAAGAGATCCCTCAGGGACTAGGACAGAGCAGGCACTGAAAGACACATCCACACAGACACACACTCTTACCTGGGTCAATTGACACGTTCACCTTGACTGCAAGATCAATTCCAGTTCTCAATCCCACACCAGTAAAGGTCTGCATCATCTCTGCTGAACTTCTCCATGGTCACAATGAATGTGCGGTTTTTCTGACTGTCCCTGATGGACACACGTTTCTCCCTCGCCTCCTCCTCTGATCCATTGGTTTTAACAAGGATTTTGCAGCTTCTCCAATCAGCTCCTCGACACCACCACTTGTAGTAGGTCTTCCATCCTGGGTCATAACCACACTGCACAGTCAATGAACCTCCCTCCAGGCCACTCACTGCATTTGGACCTGACATGGGGGAGCAGCCTGGAAAACACAAATGCATGTACCTGTCACCTCCCACACTGAGGGGAGGGCCACAGCTTCCTGCAGTGGGAAAACCTCCAAATCCAAATGCTTGATGAATTGAATAACAGTCAAGGATGGAATATACCTTCCACAAAACAGACTTTTTGTCCTTCGAAATTCCACTAGCCAAAGTCCCCATTTAAGCCACTGAAGAAGAGAACTACAGATTTCAAAAGAAATAAAAATGTTGACATTGAGCAATAACAGCTTTCAATAATTCACTGCTCTCCCTCCCGTATGGCCAATATAATCTTTATATTTCTTGGGATGTCCTCTTCCAAACATCTTTGTGTTATACTGGTCTTTTGTTGTTAGGTGCAATAAAGTTGATTCTGACTCATAGCGACCCCATGTGACAGCGTAGAACTGCTCCATAGGGTTTTCTAGGCTGTAATCTTTATGGGAGCAGGTCACCAGATCTTTCTCACGTAGAGCCACTGGGTGGTTTCCAAATGCCAACATTTTGGCTAGCAGCTGAGCACTTAACCTTTGAACCACCAGGGCTCCTTTGTATACTGGATTAGTCGGGAGGAAATAACAGAAGACCCATTTCCATAGAAGAAGTGTAGTTATTGCCTTGACTCTGTCCTGACAAACCTCAGGAGGTCCAGCTGAGCATCCCTAGCAGACAGCCATGGAGTCTTTTCCTAATGGTTCTGCTCTAGTAAAGTACCTGGAAAGAATACCTTTGAAACTGACCAAAACTGTGAGGCCACCTAGTCTCCGTGTGCCATGGAATTCCTGTCACACAGATCCCATTTTTTTCATCACATTGTTGCAAATTCCAGTTCCAAACTTCCTAACAAAAGTGAACTTTCATGACAAAAGCAATCAAAGTTTAGGTGTAAACAGAGCAGCACCTGTGCTATGTCCTCTGGTGTCTTCTAAGATTTCTACTAAGTCTGACAGAGACGATTCAAGAGAGAGTTAAAGAATGAGATACCTGACCTGCTTTATCAGCTCCTCTCTTCAAACAATCTGTCCCAGGACAAGGCTGGTCTGCAGGACATTTTCATCCTGATCTGTTGCTTGAAGGCAATCTGGGAATGGGAATACCTTAAATGACACTTCTGCTGAAAAATCCTTTAAATTCAACTGAGCTAAAGGGAAGGCCATGTATGGAAACGATGCATTCCAATAATTTATGTACTTGCAATGAGCAATAACTTTGATTGTTGCAGCAGAAGTTTGAGGTGGAGCTAGTAGCACATTGGAGCATTTGAAGTAGCCCTGGGAGTAATTCATGTTGAAGAAGAGAGGGTGTTGTCTTTTGTGCACTAAGAGACTATCAAGGTACCTGTTAAGAGGACAGGCTGTGCCAGGAGGCTTGGGTTTGAATCCTGGCTCCACCTCTTTCAAGCTCTGTGAACTTGGGCAAATTAACCTCTCTGTGCCTTTGTATCCTATAAACATGGGTGATGATAATAGCATCTATCTCTACGTTAGAGCCCTGGTGGCATAACCATTAAGCACTTGGCTGCTAACCAAAAGGCTGGCAGTTCAAATCTACCCAGTTGCTCCATGGGAGAAAGACCTGGTGATCTGGTACCATAAAGATTACAGCCTAGAAAACCCTACAGGGCAGTTTTACTCTGTCACATGGGGTTCCACTACCAGTTGCCATCAAGTTAATTCTGACTCATAGTAAGTCCGTGTATTTCAGAGTAGAACTGCGCTTATGTTTTTCGAGGCTGTGACCTTTCAGATGTAGATTGCCAGAGCTTTCTACCAAGGAACCTCTGGGTAGATTTGAACTGCCAACCTTTCAGTTAGTAGCTGCGTGGTTCACCGTTTGTGCCACCCAGAGAGCCCATTATAACCATTATAACCCGTCAAGTAGATTCCCACTCATAACAACCCTATATGATAGAGTAGAACTGCCCCATAGGGTTTTCTAGGCTGTGATCTTTCCTCTAAGTCTTTTCTCCCACCGAGCCCCTGGTGGGTTCAAACCGCTGACATTTCATTTAGCAGCTGAGGGCTTAACCATTGCACCACCAGGGCTCCGTACATTTACATTAGAAATGGCAATTTCCGAGGCAGAATAGAATAGTAGATCTCTCCTCAGCTTCACTACTTACCACCTATTTGATCTGCACGACTAAATTACGGCTGCCTCCATTTCTTTACCTGTAAAATGGACCCAATCAATTTGCCCTACATTTATCATTGGCTTGTTTTGAGAAGCAAGTATTAAAGGGGATTCCCAAGTACTACCCAAAATGTAATGTATGCTAAGTAAGGATGTAGCTTTCTTACATCTCAACCTTTCCCCATCCACCCATCCTCTAGGGGCATGGACCAGACTCCGGTGGCAGCTACTTCTGCTGCATTGCCTCCTCTTCCTCAGTTCACATTCTTTGCCATCAGTTGACTGAAGAAGACAGATATTCGGAGATTTCAGATGGTTCTGCACGTTATGCTGATGACACCTGAAAGGGAATGGTTCTAGCATTTTAGGCACATTTGGTGGTGGTCCTGAATCAGTTGTTCTTAACGGGTGTGGTGGGGGGGTGGGTTGCCTCCCAGGAGACATTGGGCAATTTCTAGAGACATATTCTGTTGTCACAACTGGGAGGATGCTCCTAGCAACTAGTGGATAGAGGCCAAGGATGCTGCTAAACAACCTACAGTACACAGGACAGCCCCTACAACAAAGAATGATCCGTTCCTGAATGTCAACCGTGCTGAGGTTGAGATATTCTGCCCTAAAGATCAGATAGGGGAAGGAAAATTCTCCCAGTGGACAAAATGTCAAGCCGTACAACTGCTTGCTCACTTTGCCTGAAGGGAAGATGGCCAGAGTTACAGATCTGCATGGATTCCGGGGCAGTTCTAATGCTCATCTGAGCGGTCAGGGAAGTTGACGCTGTGATTATGGCCCAAAGCTCCAATGTGGGTTTTTCTTTCTTTCTTTTTTGTTTTAATTGTAACAAATTATCACAAATTTATTGGCATAAAACAACACAGACTTATTATCTTACAGTTCTGTAAGTTAGAAGTCTAACAAAGGTCACACTGGGCTAAAATAAAGATGTCATCAGGGATGTGTTCTTTTCTGGGGACTCTACGGGAAAATCTGTTTCCTTCCCTTTTCCAGTTTCTAGAGGCCATTTCTTGGCTCATGGCCCCTCCTTCCATCTTAAAAGCCAGCAATAATGGATTGAGTCTCTCATATTGTATCACTCTGTCCTAACTTCCATTGTCACATCTCCTTCTTCGACTGTGATTCTTCTGGCTCCTTTACACACTTTTAAGGACGCTTGAGATGACACTGGGCCACGTAGGTTTTTCTAAAGAGCTCATCAGAGCTGCTGCAATTCTAAAAAGTCTCTGCAAACCTCCCACCAACTGTCTCAGTCTACATCAACAGAGACAGGCTTCTCAAGAGCTTGCCAGGAAGCCCTGCTGAATCTCTCGTTGCCCAGGCATGCTTCCACTGCCCCAGAGAATAACTGCTTCTCTTCTACCTTCCAATTGCTGGTAAGTTCTTCTCATTGGGAAGCCATAGAGAGAAGGTGAGTTGGGGAAATGCAATTCTTGAATTTTCCTCTGTGATGCAAAAACTAACTCAGAAGACAGTGGTGGTTATGTTGACTTGACCACACATGAGCTAGGACTGTCCGCCTCTTTGTCAACTCAGCATCCATAAGTACCCCTTTTATCCATGTGAACTTCCACATTAAGATAAAAATAATGTGCAAGTCTCCCCAGTCAACTTTCTGCATGTAAATCTCCATGTGAGTTTGTCTCCTGCATATTTGATGAACAAGTCAATGTGGTCATTTTATTTCCCATGATAGCCTCCTTCCCAGAAGACAGACTCTCTCTGCATCCTGCCCTGGATTCCTATGGTTCCAGTTCTTCAACGCCTCCACCAGACTCACCTTGTAGCAAAGCTGGGCGCAGCCACATGTCCTTCCTCCCTACCTCCTGTCTTCTCTGAGCACCAAGTACCAGCTGCCCCCAGAAGCTTGTAATGAAGCCCAGAAATGGAGATCTTCTCATCCCTGGCGAACTCAGCCCCTCCCAGTGCTGCCAGACCACTTTGTGCATGTCTCGGTTATTGGTCATTACACTTGCTACACTGGATAACGGTCTGATCTTTGGCTCGTCCAGAGCAGAAACTCAGGCCAGCCTATGTGTGGGGTTAAGCAACACTCCAGAGAGCCTGTTACACCTTTGTTTTTTGCCTGTCTTCCTTCCTGCTCTCAACTCCAGCTATAAGCCAAGTACAAACTGTCCAGATGCCTGAGCCCCTGGTAATCGAGTGGGTCTGAGTTGGAGCCCAAGCATCTATACTCCTTAAAAGTTTGTTATGGATGGATTCATTCATTAGGTCATTTGTTCATTCATTCATCCGTTTATGTAGAACAGCGAGAGAGAGTTGAGAAACACTGTCTCAAAAAGGGGGTGCTTTTGTTTTTGTTTATTTTCCTGACACCTAACATAGAACATGTTAGAAAACAGAAACTTGATTTTAATTTAATAAATAAGGCCATGGATCAATGAATTGGTCCCGCCAGGACAGACCCTCTCTGTTCTTGCCCCAGCCCCAGTGGTTCCAGTTTCTGAAGCCCCAGCCCCACTCTCCTGGGAGGATGAGAAGGAACAGGGACAGGGGTAGCCCATGGTCCTGCTTCCTCTCCTCAGTGACAAGTGCCAAATGCCCCCCAGGGACCCGAAGTCAGGCTGGGAAGTGAACGCTTTCAACCTGCTTGATCTCCTTTGAGTTTCTCTCATTCACTTCCTAGCATTGCTAGAGCTACTTTCTAATTTTACATATTAGGAGAGATGAGGCATCATTCTTTGAGAGGACTGGATCACCATGTGTGATGGGGCTGGCTCAGGTCTTCCATGCAGGTGAGGAAGAAGAAGGGTCCCAGCTGGTCAGATGGGTGCTCAGGAGTGCATGTGAGGAGCTAGAGGAATTGAAGAAGAGCTGCAGGGACAGCGTCCAAGACTGTGATGGAGACTAGCTGGCTTTGCACCTGTTTGGCGAGAAGGCACCACATAAGGCTCACCTCCACCTACTGGAAAAACAGCCATGCCCCAAACCTTCTGCCAGGAGGCCCCACCACAGGACCTCCAGAACCACCCTGCCTGTCTGACTGCTGTCCTTCCCTGTGCCTGACCACCTCTCCTCAGATGACCTTCCTCTAACATCTAGTCACCCTGAGCAGAGGCCCATGGTGGGAAGATTATAAGGAAGGAGAAGTTGCTTTTCCTCTGTAGCCTCATTGTGCCCTCTATGCCTCCGTCCCACCTCTTTGCATAATTCCCCCTGCAGACTCTGTGGCCAGCTTCCTCCAGGGAAACTGGTTATTCAAATGACCTCCTGAGTGACTTTCCCACACCTCACCCTCTTCCTTCAGACATCCCCTCCTCTCTGTCACCTGCTCTCTCTACCTCTCCTCTCTCTGACTTCTCTGCTGAAGCCCCCTCCTTGCTCTTGCCCCCTCCCTCCCAGAATCTCCCTGCCTCTATCCTTGATGCCTTTCTCTCAGCCCTTCTCTCTGAGGTTTTAGTCCAACCAGAGGTGACTCGGAAGAAAGGCCTGGGGATCTACTTCCAAAAAATCAGACACTGAAAACCCTATGGAGCACAGTTCTACGCTGACACACATGGGTCTCCACGAGTCAGAGTTAACCCCGTGGCAGCTGGTTTTAAGTACCCACCATACAGTGTCTCCCACTGAATGAAAAACCCAGGCAGAATGCATGGAGCAGTGAGTGGTCCCAGGGCTCTGCAAAATGATGGAAGCAGGAAGACAGGGAAAGGAACCAGCACACCTAGTACATCCAGGGGTGACTTTCTGGGTTTTGTTTCCTTCTGTGTCCCCTGACTGGACCAAACTCTGTAGCCCACATCCCAACAAAAACGCATACAGGGAAGAGACAGGAAGGGCTCCCATAGAAGCCTTCTGTCTCTTTTCTGATTAGAGGAGAGGGCCTAAGGGGAAAAGAGAGTGCGGGAGGGAATGCTGTTTGTTTTCTTTCCCTCCCACCCAAACCAAACCCACTGCCATCGAGTCCATTTGAACTCATAACGACCCTACAGAACAGGGTAGAACTGCCACATAGGGTTTCCAAGGCTGTAAATCTTTGCAGAAGCAGACTGCCACATCTTTCTCCCACAGAGCGGCTGGTGGGTTCGAACTGCAGACCTTTTAGTTAGCTAGCAGCCAAGTGCTTAACAACTGAGCCACAAAGCCCCCTCCCTCCCGCCCAGCCCCCACCAAACCTTTGTGCTGAAGCAGCAATCTCTCGATGGTGGGGCAATGTCTTCAGAGGCCAAGAACTCTGAGGTGAAGGGAGGGAGTCCTCTCTGACCAGAGGAACTGTGCTCTTGGGAGCTGCAGCGAATACCACTGCATTTTTCTCTCTTTATTCTCCCTCCCATCCACGTGTCTGTCAGTTTGTCTTACTGCGGGGACTTGCGAGTTGCTGTGATGCTGGACGCTAGGCCACCAGTATTCAGATACCAGCAGGGTCACTCAGGCCGACTGGTTTCAGCTGAGCTTCCAGACTAAGACTGACTAGGAAGAAGGACCCGGCAGTCTACTTCTGAAAAGATTTAGCCAGTGAAAACCTTATGAATAACAGTGGAATATTGTCTGATAAAGTGCCAGAAGATAAGCCCCTCAGGTCTGAAGGCTCTCAAAACACAACTGGGGAAGAGCTGCCTCCTCAAAGTAGAGTTGACCTTAATGACATAGATGGAGTCAAGCTTTCCGGACCTTCATTTGCTGATGTGGCATGACTGAAAATGAGAGGAAGCAGCTGCAAACATCCATCAATAATTAGAATGTGCAACTCACAAAGTATGAATCTAGGAAAATTGGAAATCTTTAAAAATGAAATGGAACCCATGAACATATATATCTTAGGCTTTAGTGAGCTGAAATGGACTGGTATTGGCTGTTTTGAATCGGACAGCCATATGGTCTACTCTGCCGGGAATGACAGCTTGAAGAGGAATGGCATTGCATTCATTGTCAAAAAGACCATTTCAAGATCTATCCGGAAATACAACGCTGTCAGTGATAGGATAATATCCATACACCTACAAGGAAGACTAGTTAATACAACTATTTTTCAAATTTACTCACCAACTGCTAAGGCCAAAGATGAAGAAATTGAAGATTTTTACCAACCTCTTTAGTCTGAAATTGATTAAACATGCAATGGGGGTGTATTGATAATTACTGGTGACTGGAATGTTAAAGTTGGAAACAAAGAAGGATTGGTAGTTGGAAAATTTGGCCTTGGTGATAGAAATGATGCTGGAGATCGCATGATAGAATTTTGCAAGACCAATGACTTCTTCATTGAAAATACTTTTTTTCACCAACATAAACAGCGACTATATACATGGACCTTGCCAGATGGAATACACAGGAATCAAATCGACTACATACGTGGAAAGAGACTATAGAAAAGCTCAATACCATCAGTCAGAACAGGGCCAAGCTCTGACTGCAGAACAGACCATCAATTGCTAATTTTCAAGAACAAGTTGAAACTGAAGAAAATTGGAACAAGTCCACAAGAGCCAAAGTATGACCTTGAGTATATCCCACCTGAGTTTAGAGACCATCTCAAGAATGAATTTGACGCGTTGAACACTTATGACCAAAGACCAGAGGAGTTGTGGAATGGCATCAGGGACATCATACATGAAGAAAGTAAGAGGAAAGAAAGAGAAGACCAAAATGGATGTCAGAAGAGACTCTGAAATTTGCTCTTGAAAGTCGAGTAGCTAAAGCAAAAGGAAAAAAAGATGAACTGAAAGAACTGAACAGAAGATTTTAAAGGGCGGCTCGAGAAGACAAAGTAAAGTATTATGATGACATGTTCAAAGAGCTGGAGTTAGAAACCCAAAAAGGAAGAACACGCTCGGCGTTCCTTAAGCTGAAAGAATTGAAGAAAAAATTCAAGCCTCGACTTGTAATAGTGAAGGGTTCTATGGGGGGAAATGTTAAGCAATGTAGGAAGCATCAAAAGAAGATGGAAGGAATACATAGACTCATTATACCGAAAAGAATTGGTTGACATTAAACAATTTCAAGAGGTAGCATATGATCAGGAACCGATGGTACTGAAGGAAGAAGTCCAAGCTGCACTGAAGGCATTGGCGAAAAACAAGACTCCAGGAACTGACAAAATATCAACTGAGGTATTTCAACAAACAGATGCAGCACTGGAAGTGCTCACTCGTCTATGCCAAGAAATTTGGAAAACAGCTACCTGGCCAACTGATTGGAAGAGATCCATATTTATGCTTATTCCCAAGAAAGGTGATCCAACCGAATGTGAAAAATATTGAACAATATCATTGATATCCCATGCAAGTAAAATTTTGCTGAAGATCATTCAAAAGCAGCTGTAGCAGTATGTCAACAGGGAACTGCCAGAAATTCAGGCCAGGTTCAGAAGAGGATGTGGAATCAGGAGTATCATTGTTGATGTCAAAAGGATCCTGGCTGAAAGCAGAGAATACCAGAAAGATATTTACCTGCGTTTTGTTGACTACGCAAAGGCATTCGATTGTGTGGATCTTAACAAATTATGGATAACATTGTGAAGAATAGGAATTCCAGAACACTTAATTGTGCTCATGAAGAAACTGTACACAGATCAAGAGGCAGTTGTTCAGACAGAACAAGAGGATATTGTGCTGTCTTAAGTCAGGAAAGGTGTGCATCAGGGTTGCATCCTTTCAACATACCTATTCAATCTGTATGCTGAGCAAATAATCCGAGAAGCTGGACTATATGAAGAAGAATGAGGCATCACAATTGGAGGAAGACTCATTAGCAACCTGTCATATGCAGATGACACAACCTTGTTTGCTGAAAGTGAAGAGCACATGAAGCACTTACTGGTGAAGATCAGAGACCACAGCCTTCAGTATGGATTACGTGTCAACATGAAACAGAAATCCTCACAACTGGACCAATAAGCAACATCACGATAAATGGAGAAAAGAGTGAAGTTGTCAAGGATTTTATTTTACTTGGATCCATAATCAACACCCATGGAAGCAGCAGTCAGGAAATCAAAAGACACACTGCATTGGGCACATCTGCTGCTAAAGACCTCTTTGAAGTGTTGAAAAGCAAAGATGTCACCTTGAAGACTAATATGCATGCGGCTGACCCAAGCCGTGCCATTTTTGGTCACATCATATGCATGCAAAATCTGGACAATGAATAAAAAAGACCAAAGAATTGATGAGTTTGAATTGTGGTGTTGGCAAAGAATATTGCATATAACACGAACTACCAATAGAACAAACAAATCTGTCTTGGCAGAAGTGCAACCAGAATGCTCCTTAGAAGCAAGGATGGCAAGACTACATCTTACATACTTTGGACATGTTGTCAGGAGGGATCAGTCCCTGGAGAAAGACTTCGCACTTGGTAAAGTGGAGGCTCAGAGAAAAAGAGGAAGACCCTCAAGGAGATGGATTGACACAGTGGCTGCAACAATGGGCTCAAGCATAATAACCATTGTGAGCATGGTACAGGACTGGGCAGTGTTTCATTCTGTGGTGCGTAGGTTTGCTATGGGTTGGAACCAATTCGATGGCATCTGATAAAAACAACATTTTCCCTCTGCCTGGCCCTGAACGCTGACCCAGTCACAGGACAGAAGCCCCAGCTTCCTAAGCAAAGGACCCAAAAGGGGGCATCCGTGAAGCCGGGAGGGGTTCCTACAAACCCTAGGATCACACCCAGGCTATGCGTGTACAGATCTGACCCTAAAGAGGACACTGTGGGGAGGACCAGCGGTCAGGTCACAGACTAGCCACTGGGTGGTGCACATGCAAGGCAGGTCGGAAAAGAGCTGCAAAGAGCAGGGAAGCAGAACTTTTATTGGAACCACAGCCCCCAGAAACAGGACCAGCACTAGAGTTCTGAGCATAATAAGCAGCTTGACTGCCTGTGGCTAAAGGGATTTAACTCATAGTGAAAGACCTTTGGCAGAGGGGATGGATGTTTTTTGTTCTGTTTTGTTTTGTTATTGTACTTTAGATGAAGGTTTACAGAACAAACTAGCTTCTCATTAAACAATTAGCACACATATTGTTTTGTGACATTGGTTACCAACCCCACGACGTCAGCACTCTCCCCTTCTTGACCTTGGGTTCCCTATTACCAGCTTTCCTGTCTCCTTGTGTCTTTTAGTCCTTGTCCCTGGGCTGGTGTGCCCTTTTAGTCTCGTTTGGTTTTATGGGGCTGTCTAATCTCTGGCTGAAGGGTGAACCTCAGGAGTGACTGCATTACTGAGCTAAAAGGGTGTCCAGGGGCCATACTCTCTGGGTTTCTCCAGTCTCTGTCAGGCCAGTAAGTCTGGTCTTTTTTTGTAAGTTAGAATTTTGTTCTACAGTTCTACATTTTTCTCCGGCTCTGTCCGGTACCCTCTATTGTGATCCCTGTCAGAGAAGTTGATGGAGGTAGCCATGCACCATCTAGTTGTGCTGGACTCAATCTAGTGGAGGCTGTGATAGTTGTTGTCCATTGGTCCTTTGGACTCATCTTTCCCTTGTGTCTTTGGTTTTCCTCATTCTCCCTTGCTCCAGACCTGGTGGGACCAGTGGAGTATCTTAGATGGCTGCTCACAAGCTTTTAAGGCCCCAGATGCTCTCACCAAAGTACAATGTAGAACATTTTCTTCATAAATTATGTTACACCAGTTGAGTTAGATGTTCCTCGAGACCATGGTCCCTACAATCCTCAGCCCTGTAAGTCAGTCCCTCAGGGACTTTGGATGTATCTATGGAGCTTCCATGACCTTGCCTTGGAAAAGTTGTGCTGGCTTCCCCAGTGTTGTGTACTGTCTTACCCTTCACAAAAGTTACCACTTATCTATTGTCTATTTAGTGTTTTGGGGGATGAGTGGTTTCTTATGCATGTGGTGGTGACAACAAGAATCAGTGCATGTGGTAAAACTCATAGAGCTGTCCACCAAAACAAAGTAAATTTAAATGTATGGAAAATTTGAAAACAATGATAAAAACAGCAACAAAACTTCTCAAATTGTATGCTTTAAATATGTGCTGTTTATTTTATCCCTGTTGTGCCTCAATGCAACTGTTAAGAAAGCAAGGAAGAAGGGAAGGAAGATAGGGAGAAAGGAAAGAAGGGAGCAGGCCAGTGCTCCCCTGCAGGCCTGTCCCCTCCATTTATGAGTTGCTGGCTCCCAGCAGAGTCACCAGGGCCCACTGGGACACCCCACCCCAAGAGACAGCTTAGTCCTCAAACCTAAAGTTTGCTAAGCTCGGCTTCCTCAGAGCAGTGAAAGCAGCCAGAGGACAGCCGCAGGAGTGCCCCTCATGGCTCCCTCCCCAGAGCCTTCCCACCATGCCAGCCCCCGCTCCTGCCAGTAGAGGTCTTTCCTGATCCCCCTCCAAGATCCCCACTCTTGCCAGCCCCTCTGAGGGTGACAGGTAGGAGGAGGAGACAAGGATGGGCTTTGTCTTGTTGTTTTTGTTGTTAGGTGCCGTCGAGTCGGTTCCAACTCATAGCAACCCTAAGTACTACAGAACAAAACGCTGCCCGGTCCTGTGCCATGCTCACAATCGTTGTTATGCTTGAGCCCATTGCTGCAGGCACCAGGTCAATCCACCTGCATGAGGGCTTCTTCTTTTTCACTGACCCTGTACTTTACCAAGCATGATGTCCTTCTCCAGGGACTGATCCCTCCTGACAACACGTCCAAAATATGTAAGACGTAGTCTTGCCATCCTTGCTTCTAAGGAGCATTCTGGTTGTACTTCTTCCAAGACAGATTTGTTTGTTCTATTGGCAGTCCATGGTATATTCAATATTCTTCACCAACACCACAATTCAAAGTCATCAATTCTTCTTCGGTCTTCCTTATTCATTGCCCAGCTTTTACATGCACATCTTAGGTTTGTCTTAGGAAAGCTAATGGAGCAGAGGTGCATGGGGGGTATTAAAGAGGGAGGCCCTGGGTCCCACAGACCAGGTGCTGTTCAGAGCCACTTTAGGGGAAGATGATGGGAATTTAATTTGGGACATGTCTGAGACGCTAATGGGTTTCTATCTCTAAGAAGCAGCCAGCAGGGATTGGAGATGAGAACCAAGACAGAATGGGGTGATGGAAGATGTGGATGTGACAGTGATCCGGGGGGTGGGGGCGTTGCTCCCCAAAGAAGAAGAGGTAAGAGAAGAGCATCAGGGACAGACTCCAGGAGATGCCAGTTGTGAGGGGGTGAGAGCAAGGACAGGGATCCCTAAAGAAGAGAGGAGAGGTAGAGAGAGCAGATGACAGAGGAGGGAACTTCTGAAGGAAGGGGGCAGGGAAAGTCACTTGGGAGGTCATTTGAATAAGCGGTTTCCCTGGAGTGAGCTGACCAATGGCTGTCGGCAAAAGGAGGCTAACAATTTCCCCACCAGGGGCCTCTGCTCAGGGTGACTCAGACCTCAGAGGAAGGTCATCTTAAGAAGAGCTGGTCAGAGCAGGGAAGGACAGCAGTCAGGCAGGCAGGGTGTTTTGGGAGGCTCTGCAGTGGGGTCTCCAGGGAGGAGGTTTGGGGCACGACCTTTTTTCCAGTAGGTAGAGTTGAGCCCTGTGCGGTGCCTTCTCACCAAACAGGTGAAAAGCCAGCACCTGGTTGTTTGTTTGTTTGTTGACTCATCTAGAGCAGAAACCCAGGTAGGCCGATGTATGGGGTTAAGTAATACTCCAGGAGCCTGTTATAGCCTTGTTATGCTACATGTCTCCTTCCAGTATCTGAGGTTCTTAGAAGAAAAGTTCTCAGTTCTCGCTACAAAAACAGTCACAGAGGCTCAACAGTTGCAGGGCCAGTTCATTCACCCCTACCTGGACCCTTCTCTGTAGCTCTCCTCTCCCCATCCCCCTCCACCGCCTGCCCTGCTTTCCAGGCAGCCACCTCCTGTGGCTCCTCCACACACCTGCAAGTGGAACCCTGGTCAGGCCTGGACCCTTTCCTTCCCCCAATCATGGGAACACATCATAACCCCAATCACACACTCCCCAATGATGACCCAGCCTTTTTCCTAATTTATGAAATTAGGAAGTGACTAAAGAACAAAATTAGAGGAAGTAGATAAGAGATACTTTAAAAGAATGATTCAGGCAAATAGAAAGCAGTTTGCCTCTGGGCTGGGTTACAAGTCTTGGAGAGCAGCTGGCATTGGACGACGTCCAAGGGGAGAGTGTAGGCAGGTAGGACCATGTGGCTGTCCCCCGCCCTGCTCCTTCTCATCCTCCCAGGTGAGTGGGGCTGGCTTTGCAGAAATGGAACCCCAGGGCTGGGGCAGGAGACTGAGAAGGTCTGAACTGGGGGAAGGAGACGTGCCCAGCAAAACAGCAGGGCCAATTCCTTCACTGATGTATTTATTCATTTAAAAAAAAGTACGTATTTGCAATGAATGGATAAACAAAATGTGGTCTATACACACACTGGAATATTTCTCAGCCATAAAGAGAAATGAATTCTGACACATGCTATACCGTGGATAACCCTTGAAAACATTATGCTGAGTGAAATTTCAGTCACAAAAGGAAAAATACTATATGATCCCACTTACATAAAATATCTAGAACAGACAACTGTATACAGACCCAGATTTATTAGTGGAAAGTGGAAGTCACTGCTTAGGGGAGCTGAATTTCTGTTAAGGGTGATGGAGAAACTTGGAAACAGATGGTGGCATTGGTTAGACAGCATGATGAGTGTAATTAATGTCACTGACTTATACACGTCAGAAAAGTTGACATGGCTGATGTTCTGTTTTATGTATATATATAACCATGATAAAAACATATATGTTATATATATTTTTATATATAATATGTGTGTGTGTTTGCTGTCTGATAGATACTGACTTGGGTGTTGGGGAAAGAAAATAAAAATAAATAAAATAAACGGTATTTGTTTTCTAGGATAATGATTTTCAACTCTAACAGATTGATGGATGGATAGATGCATAGATATATAGATATAGATAGATGATTGATGATTTATTGACAGATAGATACACAGATAGATGGATACATAGATGATACATGACAGACAGAAAGACAGATAGATAGATGGATGATAAATAGATAGATTGATAGATAGAAGGGAGGTAGATACATGAATCCTGAGGAGTTTTTAAGGAGCACAGATGCTTGGGCCCCAGCTAAGACCTACTTGGTCACGGCAAGACTCAGCCATCTGAAGAGTTTAAGAGCCTCTACAGCCGTTCTTAACTTGTAACTAGAACTGAGAACTTTTCTTCTAAGAACCTCAGATACAAGAAGGAAGATAGGCAGCAAACCAAGGGTGTAACAGGCTGTCTGGAGTGCTGCTTAACCCCAAACATTGGCCTGTCTGAGTTTCTGCTCTGGATGAGTCAAAGACCGACAGTGTCCCAGTATAGCAAGTGCAATAACTGAGATATGAACAAAGTGGTCTGGAGGCTCTGCGGGGGGGCTGAGTTGGCCAGAGACTCGGGTTAGTCCCCAGGGAGTTGCCAGGCACCCTGAGCCTGACCAAGGCTGATATTTTGGATTCTGTTTTCCAGGGTGCTCCTCCATCAGTGGTCCTATAGCAGTGCGTGGCGCAGAGCAGGGGCTGTTGACCGTGCAGTGTTGCTGTGACTCAGGGTGGGAGACTTACCACAAGCGGTGGTGCCACAGGCAGCACTGCATTTCCTGCCAACTCCTCTTTAAAACCACAGGTCAAAGCGGGAGGTGAGGAGGGGCCGAGTGTCCACCAGGGACAACCATGGACACTACCAATTCACCATAACCATGGAGGAGCTCAGGGGTGACAACGCCGGCACTGACTGGTATGGGATTGAGAGAAATGGAACTGACCTTGGATTCCAAGTTAAAGTGGCCATTGTCTCAGGTAGGAACTAGTCCCTCCTGCACCCTGAGGCCCTGGTGCTGACGGGGAACAGAGGAGTCAGAACTTCCCTCTGTCTTCCCCGAGGGATGGAGAAGAGTCTCAAAACCTGCCTGAGACTGCACCTGTGCGTAAGCGCGCGTGCGTGTGAAAGTATGCGTGCATGAGCGCGCGTGCGTGTGAATGTATGCGTGCGTGAGCGCGCGTGCGTGTGAATGTATGTGTGCGTGAGTGTGCATGCATGTGCGTGGGTGTGTGTATGTGCCTGTGTGTGTAGGTGTATGCAGCTGCATACATGTGTACGTGCGTGTGTGTGCACATGCATGTGTGCCCATGTGAGAGAGAGAGAGACAAAGGGGGATGGGGGACCAAGCGTCAGGAAAAACTAACAGAAAGAAAGCCTCGCATTCCACAGGTTTTCATACTGGATTCTCAGAGGGAGCAGAGCAGGGCATGCTCAGCTCAGCTTGGGGAAAGGCTTGGAAAGAAAATCCTCCATTCCAGAACACTGGATCATGGCCTCTAGCCTCTGAGGACCCCGAGGTGACCAGGGGGCCTGATCTGGTGTGCAGGCAGGTGATGATGGAGAGCCATGATCCTGATTGTCCAGCTGCTGGAGAAGCACAGAGTGACTAAGAGTCTGTTGGTGACCCTCCTCCCTGCCCCCACCTCCCTCTTGCTGTGGTAACATAAGCGTGAAGGAGGAAATGAGGGACTGTGAGCCCATTAATGGGAGAAAGAAGGCACAGTTCCACCGCAGCCCAGGGGCCTTCCACGCTCTCTCCCATTGCTGCCTCAGAGCCTCTGAGGGGATCTGGGCTCAGCCTCCTTGCCCCAGCAGCACCAGGGCCTCCCTCCAGAAGAGGCCAGAGAGAGACTCTGGTGGCAACCCCCGCCCCACAGCTCTCAGTCCTGACTCCCTCAGTCCTGCCTCTGCTGTGAGCACCAGGGACACTACCCTCCCCCACATACACACCCACACAAGCGCAGGCTCCATAATATATCTGTTATTCACGGGCCCCTTTATAAAGCAGAGAAAAGTCATTTTAAACTTAATATATGCAAATATGGAGTGCATGCTTATGTGTGGTGGGGAGGTCTCTGGGTTTTAGAATATTCTAAAAATTGACTGGAAAAGAGAAGAAAGCAGGAGTAGGTGTGTGCAAGAGTGGAGGAGGGGTTGGCACCAGTTGAATTGGGAGCTGGGAGCCTCCAAACATGACATGTCTTGTTCCAATTTCTCCACATCCTCACCAATACTCATTATTTTTCTATCTATATAATCACCGTGCTAGTGGGAGTTAAGTGGTATAAACTTCTAAAAAGTTATTTTAGCTATTTTTAAAAATAACTTTATGGAGGTATAATTGTATACCTCAACAATTATATACAAAACATGTAGTGTACAGTTTAATGAGTTTTTGGAAATGCTATCCCATGGATTATTGTCTCCCAGTCAAGATCTTAACTGGAGTGGTGGTTATATGACTATCAGTTTGTCAAAACTCATTGAAAGTACTCTTTCCCTTCTATAATTAATAAGGCTGCTTCAGGGGGCAATAATGGAAAAGGAGTTGAGAAACCCTGCTCTAGTCTATTGAATAAAGTATTCACAGCCCACCCAGATTCAAGGGGAAGGGACATCAACTCCAACTCTTAACGGGAGGAGTGTCAAAGAATTTGCAGCTGTGTATTCCCACAGCCACATGGAAGAATCTTCATGTAGCACCTTCTATCACATATGAGAATAGCAAGACCGGAAGGGGTGAAGCCACTTGACCTGAAGCCCAAGGCCTGGGAGCATAGCTGTCTTTGCCCCTGGATGCCAGCCTGGGCACGTCATCCCAAAGACCCATCTGTGCACTTAGGAAGGTCAGTTCCCCAGCCTGCTGGCATGCCACATGGTTCCGGACATAAACACTAGGCAGACACAGTGAGGCTCTGGAATTTCTGTCCTTTACTCAGAAGTCATGACTAGCATTCCTGAGTTACATGGGATTATAGACATGTTTTGTGCTAATCACAATCTTTTTTTAAATGGAATTTGTTGCCTTTATGTAACAATGAGAAAATTTCACTTCTGGCTTCTCTTTGAAAGATAGGAATGCCTGCAAACAGTGGGCCCACAGTGCCACATGGCGATAACAGGCTGGCTGCTGCCCATTAGAGGGGACGTTTATATCCCAGCTGACCACAGACTCCACCCCACCCTACTGTATTATACCCAGCTGTTTGACCCCTTTGTGTTATCTGTCTGGCACCTGTCGGTATTTGAGATTCCTACCACCACTTCATACTTTCAGGGGGCTGAAGTGGCTAGGGAGGAGAAAGGAGGAACCAAGCACAGGGACTGGACCCCGGCCCAGGAAAACCTCATTCCCTCTCTCACTCTGAGGACTCAAAGCAAGTGTACTCTAAGATCCAGGCCCCCCACCAGGTACAGGAACAAAATCCCCACAAGGCCCAAGACCCCCTCAAAGTCCAGTCACTTCTCCTCCTGCCCTGGGGCCTGGAGTCCGAAGGTCTTTCTCATCTGGTCTGAAGGGCTGTATCCCGGGACAAGGCATTCCTGGGGATGGTGACCTGTGGTTCCTCCTGGACAGGCTAACTCTATTTCCCCCAGGATCCCTTTGAGGCCTGTTCACCCAGAGGACAGCACTGAGAATGCTCAGGAACAGGGGCACCTTCAGGAAGACTAGGAGCAGGAAGTGGATGCCGCTGAGCAGAGACCTGTGGGGGACAAGGTGACCAACAAGGAGCTGCCTCCTTGGGAGAGGCCTAATACCCTCCTCTCCCCACCTCTCCCTGCACTGTGACTCTAGAGCACAGATAATCCAGGGTCAAGCCTGAAAGGACCAATGCTAGAGCAGGCCCTCTCTGGGGCCGTTTGCCCGTACTCCTAGGTCAAGACCTGCCCTTGAGACTCTCTTCAAGGAGACATGATAGAGCAAAGAAGAAGAAGGACCCAGGTGGTCCCTGCTTTCCAGATCATGTTCCTGAGCCCACCTCTCTGTCCCCTCCCCCTCACAGTTTCCCCATTATCAGTTGACTTCTTGAAACCTGTCCTCACCCAGACTTTAAAGCCCTCACCCCTCCATTCCCACCTGCCAGGGCCTAGCAACAGCATCACAAACCTTTTTGGGTATTTTTGGGGGGAGAGGGAGACCAGATGCAAACTCCAGCCTGGAGCCTGCCCTTCTCCCCACAGACCCCAAAGGCAGCTCCTGGTAGCAGTATCCTCAGCAGAACAAAGACCTTTGAAGGTGACTCCAGATTAGGAACCCTAGAACCAGGACCTAGAGACCTGAATCAGTGGAGAAGAAGAGGGGAAAGGGTGGGATTGGGTGAAGGGGTGGCATGTCCACCCATAACCAGCCTCTGGCCTGTACCCCACATTTGCCTTATGGGGGAGGGGCTCACAGGACAAGTGACATTTTCTACCCAGAATCCACCTGCTGCCTTGGAGTATGTGGAAACCAGGACCAGGTTTGGAGGAAAGCCCAGCACATAGTGAAGGTTTTAGGACATGGGTGCTTTCACCAGCCCCCACCCCAGGGTGCCCAGTAAGGTGCTGAGCCTCCTCCCACTATAGTTTCCAGGATGTGAGCCCTTACCCTGGATGGTAAGACAACATGGTGCTGAGGTTTTGTCCAGCAGTCCCCAGAGGTGTGACTGGAAGTTTGGTCCTCTCTGTTGTTAAAATAAAAATCACACATCAGGTTACTGCTCTCCCTGCTGAGCTCTAGGCACCTGTTTGGATCTGATTCACATGGAGTCATTCGCTCACAGAAGGGGCTCGAGAGACAGCCTGAATCCAGACCCAGACCACCTCCTGGGTGAAGTGTGGACAAGGAAACCTTCCCACCACTGCCTCATTTCTCATCATCTGCCCCTCAGAGCCCAAATGAGCCCTTCCCAGAACTTCCCACGAGAGTCATCTCCAACAAGAATCAGGTCTTTCTTTGAATCCCAAGTCTGACTCTGTCTGGGATGAGGGTGGGGATGTTTCAGGGGCTTCTGCAGCCTGATGAGGAACCCCAAAGGGATAAGGGGCATGGGGAAGTCTGAAGAAAGATGGTTGAGCCTTTGGACCAGGGAACCTCACAGAAAATGGGTGGAGGCTCAGAGCACCCCCTTTCATGTGGAGATCATTTGCAGCCACCTTTCCCACAAGTGGAGAGGGGAGGCAAAAAAACAGGGAACTCAGTGTAGCGGCAGTCACCAGATCCTCCCAAGGACCTCAGGTGTCTCAGACTATTAGCATGACCTGTACCCTCACCCCCACTCCACTCCTACCCGTGATTCTCGTAACAGAAGTTGAGGCCTTCATAGAGTGCCCAACAAGACTCCATTTCACCCAACAAACAGTCTTTGGCCTCCTTGCTGTTGGAGATTCATTGATGGAAATGATACCATCCCTGCCCTTACAGAGAGGCAGAGACACATAAAAAACTAGGCTAATTCCAATACAAAGTGGTGTGCACTGGAATGGAACTCTGTACCAGGCACAACAGGAGCACCAAGGAGGAAACATTCCATTCATCCACCTTCTGGGTAAGTGGAAAGGAGGAATGAGAAATGGGGTGGCACCTAGAGGAGGCTACACGGACGAGATGCATATTTTAGGACATGAGAGTCATAAGCATGTTTATAGGCTCAGGTGAAGGAATAGTGATGAGGAAGAGGCTGAGGACAAGATACAGCATGGTTAATTGATGGAGTGAGAACATGGATGAGAAAAAAGGGAATTAGACTCAAGGTGATAGGGAGGCAAGGAGCCATGGGGTGAGAATCCAGCTTCAAGGATGATTGTCCTTGAACAGGTGGAGGAAAACGTTATCCTCATCCCAAAAGGGAAAGAGGGAAGGATGAGTTAGCCTGAACATGTTTATAGGTGGAGAAGGAAAGCAGTTGAGAGTTCATGTCTGGTATCCTGCATGCCTTTGGTAAGGTAGAAGAATAGGAGAGTGATATTGGAAATCAAGAACTTCTATCGACACCATATGCACCATTCTGTGGCTTTATTCCAGCAGTACTGAGCAAGTGGATTTCGGGGTAGAATGACATCTTGTTCTGGTTTGCCTAACATTTTCTAAGTTTTAGCACTGAAATCACAGTGTCCTGAGAAGCCTCTCAGTCTTGGGACAATCAGGATGGCTGGCACCCTAATTGGCCCAGAGATGAGAGTTTTGTAAAGTGGATAGAGAAATGGTGCCTGGGAGTTGAGGGTGCTGGTAACAGAAGAAAATACAGTCTACTATTGGTGTTCAGAGTTACTTAGGAAGGGAGTGAGAACCGGACAGGTGGAGAGACAATAAATTGGGAGAAAATAGAGGAAGTGGAGGAAAGGATCAAAGGATTGGAGGTGTCTGTGAAGATGAGAATAGGTATAATATGAGTGGGAGAGGACTGATTGATAGAAAGTTGTCAGAAAGTAGAATATTTCAGTGCAGGATTCTGACATGGACCACTTTGGGGTGATGACAAAGTTTGCGATGTTGCCATGGGTGGAATTTTGAAAGAGTGTACATGAAGATCACTGAAAGTGAGAATATCTTGGAACCCAAGGCAAGGGTGTTTGACAAGTTATTTATTAAAACCTCCCAAGATGATGGCAGGGCTTGGGGTCGTTGAATGTTGGGGAGTAACCTGGAAGCCAATAGATGGAATGTCAAGGAGAGGTAGAGGGTGGGTGAGGCCATGCGACACAAATTTTAAAGGGAGCAGATGGGAATATAAAAGGTGGGAAATTGTAATGGGGAGTTGGGAGAATATGGACAAGGTTTCATGGCCCCAGAGCCTATGGGGTATAGAAGAGAGTAGCTTATACTCGAGAAGACTATTAAACAAGAGGAGTTTTCCCAAGTGAGGCCAATTTCAGGACAACATGGTAGAGGGAATGTTCTGTGAGGAAGCTGAAGATGCATGGGAGTTTGTTTCCTTTGGGACAGGCTTTCCAAAGTGTACAGTGGAAAGAACTTTGGCTCAGCCTGGAGGTGCCTCCACAGGCAATAGGATGAGACCCAGGCCCTATAAGAATGAGGGTTCCATAAGCTGTGTTCCCCTCTGACCCATCCCAGAGCAGAAGGCTCAGCCACCTCCCTCCTTGCCCACATCCCAACTCCATGAAGATGAGGAGAAGACCCAGAGACACAGGTAAGTTAGGCTCCTCTTCGCCTGCCCCCTGCTCAGTCACATTCCATAATTCTGCTGCTGGAGTGCAGGGAACTCTTATCTGGATACACAGACACCTTAACTTGGACCGAGGGGTCACTTGACAATGCACCCAGGATCCACACTGTCTGAATTCTGCACCAGTAAGACCCAGCGTCATCTGCGTTGAGATTCTCCATCGTCACCATGAGGGTGAGGTTATCAGCATGGTCTCTGATAGTCACACAGCCATTCCTCTCTTCTTTCTCTTTTCCTTTGGTCTCCACAATTACGTCACATGCTGTGTCATACTGTCCTCAGCACCAGTATTTGTTATACCCCTTGTACACATCCTCATACTGACACTGCATGCTCACAGAGCCCCCTGTGGTGCCACTTACAGAGCTGGGGCCTGTCAGAGATGGACAGCCTGGAAGACACAAGCCCACATCCCAGGTCTCCATCCAGATGGGCTCATAAGAGCTTTCCCTGAAGCTCAAGGGGTAGGGGATATAGGAGAGCAATAAGTTCAGAATGGAAATACCAGATGGTGTTGCAGAGAGACCAACAGAAAGCACTCTGGGATGTTCTGTGAATATTGCCTGTTTAGCTTTAATCTAAACATCCCCATGGCGAGGGAATGGAGCTCTGTGGAGAAGGCAGATTTGGGACTTCATTCTCAGCTCTTCTACTTAGCTGAAATGTCATGGGCTAATCCCTTCACCACTTCATCTGTCAAATAGAAATAAAGCTATCTTCCCTGCCTAGTTCCCAAAGTTGTCAGAGGGTCAGATTGTGTCATAGATTTGAAAGTGTTTGCAGACTGTAAAATGCATAATAAATCAGAGTTTGCCCATTTTATATTGAAATTCTCTTTCTTCCTCTATATTCGACTTCACCTCACTACCTTTGTCCTTTTTTTCCTCACTCTGCAATTGTCCCTTCTTTCTTTTCATCTCTTTCTCATTCCTCATTCTCATGCTGGAAATACAACCTTTTCAGGTCCTCTCCATAAATTAAAAGAGACCACAAGTTTTCCAGACAGTCTGTAACACCAGATGGGTGCGATGGGTGGAGGAGTATGCTGGGAAAGAAAGCAGGGAGCTGAGCCAGGCACACCAATGAAACAGGATAAGCTCTAGAACATCTGAGCCCAAAAGGAATCCCCAGCTGCAAATTACCATGGATGTGAGCTGAACCTGTGGGGTTGGAGATGTCAGCCTGCTCCACACAAGAGAGATGGGAAAGAAATTTCCAGCTTAAGTTTAACCCAGGCTAGGGCACATTTAGATAAAAATTAGCAGATTTAAGCAAGAAGGTACCACAAGCAGTTATCTGCCAGTAAACCAGCTCTTGGGGATGGAGGTAGGGACCCCTGATTTGTATGTAGCTTTTGCTGATTCCTGTGGTGTAAATACTCTCATCGTGACTGATTTTAAGCTAACAACATGCCGTCACTGAATGCAGAGTTGGGAAGACATAACCATAATCGGCTCTTTTGAGCCGAATACCGGTGGCATAGCTTCCAGCAACACAGCAACACAGAAGCCCCCCCTACGTGTCTGGTAGTTTGTCTTGCTGTGGGGGCTTGTGTGTTGCTGTCATGGTGGAAGCTATCCCACTGCTATTCAGCTACCAGTAAGGTCCCCATGCCGGACAGGTTTCCACTGAGCTTCCAGACTAAGACAAACTAGGAAAAAGGACCCAGCAGTCTACCTCTGAAAAGAATTAGCCAGTGAAAACCTTATAAATTACAGGGGAACATTGTCTGATATCATGCCAGAAGATGAGCCCCCCAGGTTGGAAGGCACCCAAAAGACGACTGGGGAGGAGCTGCCTCTTCAAAGTAGAGTCAACCTTAATGATGTGGATGGAGTCAAGCTTTCAGGACCTTCATTTGCTGATGTGGCATGACTCAAAATGAGAAGAAACAATTGCAAACATCCATTAATAATCAGAACGTGAAATGTACAAAGTATGAATCTAGGAAAATTGGAAATCGTAAAAAATGAAATGGAATGCACAAACATCGATATCCTAGACATTAGTGAGCTGAAATGGACTGGTATTGGCCAATTTGAATCGGACAATCATATGGTCTACTATGCGAGGAACGAAGACTTGAAAATCAATGGCGTTGCACTCATCATCAAAAAGAACATCTCGAGATCTATCCTGAAGTACAACATTATCAGTGATAAGATAATATCCATATGCCTACAAGGAAGACCAGTTAATACGACTATTATTCAAATTAACACACCAAAGACTAAGGCCAAAGATGAAGAAATTGAAGATTTTTACCAGCTTCTGTAGTCTGAAATTGATCGAACATGCAATCAGGATGCATTGATAATTACCGGTGATTGAAATGCATAAGTTGGAGACAAAGAAGAAGGATCGGTAGTTGGAAAATATGGCCTTGGTGATAGAAATGATGCCGGAGATCCTATGATAGAATTTTGCAAGACCAACAACTTCTTCAATGTAAATACTTTTTTTCACTAACATAAATGGTGACTATACACATGGACCTCGCCAGATGGAATACACAGGAATCAAATCAACTACATCTGTGGAAAGAGATGATGGAAGAGCTCAGTATCATCAGTCAGAACAAGGCCAGGGGCCAACTGCGGAACAGACCATCAAGTACTCATATGCAAGTTCACGTTGAAACTGAAGAAAATTAGAACAAGTCCACCAGAACCAAAGTGCAATCTTGAGTATATCCCACCTGAATTTGGAGACCATCTCAAGAATAGATTTGACGTGTTGAACACTAATGATTGAAGACCAGAGGAATTGTAGAATGACATCAAGGACATCATACATAAGGAAAGCAAGAGGTCATTAAAAAGACGGGACAGAAAGAAAAGACCAAAATGGATGTCAGAAGAAACTCTGAAACTTGCTCTTGGATGTTGAGTAGCTAAAGCAAAAGGAAGAAATAATGAAGTAAAAGAAATGAACAGAAGATTTCAAAGGGCAGCTAAAGAAGACAAAGTAAAGTATTATAATGACATGTGCAAAGAGCTGGAGATAGAAAACTAAAAGGGAAGAACATGCTCGGCATTTCTCAAGCCAAAAGAAATGAAGAAAAAATTCAAGCCTCCAGTTGCAACAGTGAAAGATTGTATGGGGGAAAATATTAAACCACACAAGAAGCATCAAAAGACGATGGAAGGAATACGCAGACTCATTATACCAAAAAGAACTGGTCGATGTTCAACCATTTCAAGAGGTAGCATATGATCAGGAACTGATGGTACTGAAGGAGGAAGCCCAAGCTGTGCTGAAGGCATTGGCAAAAAACAAGGCTCCAGGAATTGACGGAATATTAATTGAGGTATTTCAACAAATGGATGCAGCCCTGGAGGTTCTCACTTATCTATGCCAAGAAATTTGGAAGACAGCTACCTGGCCAACCAACTGGAAGAGATCCATATTTATGCCTATTCCCAAAAAGGTGATTCAAATGAACACGGAAAGTATCGACCAATATCATTAATATCACACGCAAGTAGCATTTTGCTGAAGATCATTCAAAAGTGGCTGCAGCAGTATGTCAACAGGGAACTGCCAGAAATTCAGGCCGGATTCAGAAGAGGACAGGGAACCAGGGATATCATTGCTGATGTCAGATGGATCCTGGCTGAAAGCAGAGAATACCAGAAAGATGTTTACCTGTGTTTTATTGGCTATACTAAGGCATTCAACTGTGTGGATCATAACAAATTACAAATAACATTGAGAAGAATGGGAATTCCAGAACACTTAATTGTGCTCACAAAGAAACGGTACATAGATCAAGAGGCGGTTGTTCAGACAGAACAAGGGGATACTTTGTGGTTTAAAGTCAGGAAAGGTATGTGTCAGGGTTGCATCCTTTCACCATACCTATTCAATCTGTATGCTGAGCAAATAATCCAAGAAGCTGGACTATATGAAGAAGAATGGGGCATCAGGATTGGAGGAAGACTCGTTAGCCACCTGCGTTATGCAGGCGAGACAAGCTTCCTTGCTGAAAATGAAGATGACTTGAAGCACTTACCGATGAAGAGCAAAGACCACAGTCTTCATTATGGATTATACCTCAACATAAAGAAAACAAAAATCCTCACTACTGGACCAATAAGCAGCATCATGTTAAACAGAGAAAAGATGAAGTTGTCAAGGATTTCATTTTACTTGGATCCACAATCAACACCCATGGAAGCAGAAGTCAAGAAATCAAAAGACGCATTGCATTGGGCAAAGCTGCTGCAAAACCTCTTTAACGTGTTGAAAAGCAAAGATAGCACCTTGAAGACTAAGGTGCACCTGACCCAAGGAATGGTGTTTTCAATCACATCATATGCATGTGAAAGCTGGACAATGAGTAAGGAAGATCGAAGAAGAATTGATGACTTCGAACTGTGGTGTTGGAGAAGAATATTGAATACACCACGGACTGCCAAAAGAATGAACAAATCTGTCTTGGAAGAAGTACAACCAGAATGCTCCTTAGAAGCAAGGATGGCGAGACTACATCTTACTTACTTTGGACATGTTGTCAGAGGGGTCAGTCCCTGGAGAAGGACATCATGCCTGGTAAAGCAGAGGGTCAGTGAGAAAGCAGAAGACCCTCAAGGAGATGGATTGACAGAGTGACTGCAACAATGGGCTCAAGCATAACAACGATTGTGAGCCTGGCGCAGAATTAGGCAGTGTTTCGTTCTGTGGTACATAGTGTCGCTATGAGTCGGAACCGACTCGACGGCACCTAACAACGACAACAACAACATAAGCAGCTCCAGTCACCACTGCTTTGGGTGCCCATTTCATTAATTATGGTGATCACAAAGTGTCCACTGCACTCTACAGTTCGTCCATCATCATCATCTAAGACTTTTCAAGTACCTCCCATGTGTAAGGAGATGCATCTCCTTACACATGTCTTTCTGAGTCTAGGATCATAGATTATAGGGGCCTTAAGGGACCTTAGAGATCACCCAGTCCACTCTCTCCTTTTATTGACAAGAAAACTGTCTTTTGGTTAATGTCACCAGCTAGTCTTCCTCCTTTAAATCTCTTGCTTTCTCATTAACCACCTGGGAAGAGGCTGGTCATCATGTTGGGCGTCATGAGGGAACTCAACCATAAAAATTGTTCTAATGTGAAGAATTTCCTCTATATTTTATCCTAAACTTATTTCCCACATAAAAATGTGCACTCGTGCATTCTGAATGTATTTTTAAAAGTACATTCCGAAGGTCCAATCTTTGCAGGACAATTTTGTTTTCTTAGCCCCACACCTTGTTCCAGGAAGGATTTAAAGTGGATGTTTACGATGTTTCATTATTTCCTTCTTCTTTTTCTTTATTATGTTTTAGGTGAAAGTTTACAGCCCAAGTTGATTTGTCATACAAAAATTTATACCATATTGCTATGTGACATTAGTTTCAATTCCTACCAAGTGACAGCACACTCCCCCTTTCAATCCTGGATTCCCTGTGCCCATTCAACCAGTTCCTGTCCCTTCCTGCCATCTCATCCTGCCTCTGGACAGGAGCCACTCATCTGGTCTCCTGTATCTGATTGAACTAGGAACCACACTCTTCACGAGTATTATTTTATGTTTTATAATCCAGTCTAACTTTGTCTGAAGAGTGGGCTTCGGGCATGGTTTTAGTTCTAGATTAACAGAGTGTCCAGGGGTTTCAGGGGTTCCTCCAGTCTCAGTCAAACTATTAAGTCTGGCGTTTTTATGTGAATTTGAGTTCTCTGCATTTTTCTCCCACTCCATCTGGGACTCTTTGTTATGTTCCCTGTTAGGGCAGTCACTATTTCCTTCTAATAAACTTTTCCAATCCCTTTAAACTAAGTTCTGGCAAAATAGAACTATTGGCTGATTCCTGAACCTTCCACAGTCTTTAGTATCTCTACACTTCCATATATTCCCATTTTATGTTCTGCCAACTCATTCATCCTTCAAGACTGACTTCCAAAGAATCCTCAGTGAAGGTTTCCATCTTTCCAGGAGCAGAATCAGAGGTCCCTGTTGTGCACTCTCAAGATGTGTATATATCTCTACCACATCAAGTTCCACATTGCATCATTTAATTCACTGCCTCATTCAACCATGAGTCCTAGTGCAAATGTGACTTGCAAATGTTACACACTCCCAGAACAGTTCTGGCACATACTTGGTGCTCAGTCAATGTTTGTAGGACTTGTCCACCAATGTTTGAACATGTGAAAGGATATATAGAAGGATTAATGGATGTTGCCTTCCCATTTCTGCTGACACTTCACTTCTGGTTTAAACCTAGGACTGACCCTTCTACCTACTATCCTTCCCCCAGAAATACCAGGTTCTCAAAGCCCCAGCCCCACTCACCTGGGAGGCAGAGAAGGAGCAGCACTGGGGGAAGCCACATGATCCTGTCTCCCTGGTGCTGTCCCCAGCAAATTCAGGTCTCAGTTGGAATCCAGGTATTTGTAACAGAAACTAGAGTCATCCACCTTCTGTTTGTTTAAAGTTCTTTTGTGTTTTTCTCTCATCTGCTTCCTTTTTCACTTCTCAGCAACTTTCTAATTTTAAGAAAATAAAAAGGAAGAGAGGCAAAAGACTCTTCAGAAAATGAACTAAAAGCAGTGAGGGAAATCTGCTGATTTTTTTCCCTTCATTTAAAGACAATACAATGTTTAGGTCACACTCTGATCTTTCATGAAAGTCCGTCACAATATACGAAACATCCAACAGAGGAGGCTGCTTGTCCCCTGCCTCACGCACTCTTCTCCCTGCCTGGCACCTCTTCCTTGATCTACTCAGTTGCCCCTTCTCTCTGGCTGCCTACATTAGATCATAACATGTACTTGCAGAACTGGAGTGAGGACTCCTCATGTTTCTCTCTCAACCATTTCCTCTATACAGATGACCCCATACCTTCCTCTGACTGAATGTCCTTCCTTGGGCTCCAGACCTAACACTCCTGTGGGGAAGCGCTACCTGATTGTACACCATTAACTGAGTTAAGTAAAGAGTCATCATTAAGAGCATAGATTCTGGAGTCACACAAATTCAAATATCATTCCCATCATTTACTAGCCATGTGCCCTTGGGCATGTTGCTAAATCGCTCTCATCCTCAGTTTCCTCATCTGTCAAATGAAATAATAGTAATAATTCTTTTGTCATAGAGTTGCCATAGGAAATAAATAAGTCAGTGCAAGTAAAGTGTTTGGCACAGTGCCTGGAACATAGTAGCTGCTCAGTAAATATCTTTAGAATAATCCTGGACCATTGAAGTAGCTCTCCGTCTCAGCCAGCGATACATTCCCTCCAATCCAGTTTACACATCAAAAACACATTCTTCTCTAAGATGCAGTTGTCTGAAAATAATAATTCCAGTGATAGCCCCCAACAGGTGTTTCTACTTCTTGTCTTTCCCAAGATGGATGTCCATACTAACCTTCACTGTTTTTCAGAACTCTCTGCTGATCATCTGGCATTTCTAACCTTTGCTATAAAAGCATAACTTCTTATCTCCTCTCTTTTACCACATCTGATAAAATATGGTACACAGGATTGAGTCCTGGATAGGACAGCAAAACACATGGGTCCTAGTCCTATGAATATTACTCGCCACTCACCTGGGGGACCCAGAATGAGCCGAAGTGATGATACGAGCAACTCATGCCTCACTGTGCCATTTCTTCAGTATAGACAACGGCTGGAGGCTTCAGTTCTACCAAACAGGAGGATCGAACAAATCTCCAACTCCTTCAGTTCTACTTTTATGTTGTCTCCGTTTGCTTTTTTTCCCAGTCCAATCTCTGAAGTTGTTTATAAAATAAATAAAATGGAAGTGAACAAAGGTAAGGAGGATGGTTGAAAATGAATATGCCCGATGTTGTCACATTTCATTATAATGATCCAAGAAAGTCCAAATTCCAGGCAATATGGCAGACTGAGCTAACATAGAAAGACTCCCCTCTAGCTCCAAACATAGAAATTCTACATAAAATGCAGCATGTCTTAATGCAAAATTGAAAACAAAATCAAGAAAGGGAAGTCCCCAGATGCCAGACAAGTAAAGGGAACTGAAAGCCAGAACCGTGAACAGGATCTGATGCCAAACGACTAATGGGGACTATTAGAAATGGATATGGGTTTTAGGGGCTGGAGGAGGGGATCTGGGGTTTAAACAGCCACTTGGGTACAGGAGCCAATGCCTCAGGTCCATACCAGGTGGGGAGCTGTAGGAGAACTGTCTATATAGAGCTGGGTCTGTGAAGGGTAACCACATCCATGAAGCCAGGGACAGAAAACTCTATCACCTGGCTCAGGGAGGCATCAAGGCATCTTGGCCACCTAGAGCCGTAAGGAGTTGAAAAGTCTGCCATGAGAATTGGCACTTTCAGTTGCACTGCATAGAGATGTGAGACTCAAACTCATAGCTTCCATGGTATGGAGGTCTCAGGTAAAGCAATCAATATAAAAGCAGGTTGACAAATGATGAGGCTTGTAGGATCTTGGAAGAGTTGAACACAAAACCGCAACCACACTTACAGCCCACCGCCTAATTTTGTACGGCCCGTGAGCTAAGGTCGTCAAAAGCAAGGGAAACCTTCAGTAAGATGGGTTGACACAACAGCCACAACAATGGACTCAAACTAGGGCTTCAAACCTCTCAGTCTGGTTCAAACCTCAGCTGAGAACTTGCATTTCTAACAAGTTCCCAGGCAATACTAATACTTCTGGTTAGAGACCAGTTCTGAGAACCACTAGTTGAGCCATGGTTCTCAAAATTTGTTATCCATAAGAATCACCTGGGGATCTTGTTAAAATGTAGATTCTGATTCAGTATATCTGGGATGGAAATGCAAACCAAAACGAACCGATTTGAATCCCTGGCTTAAATATATCAATGATCATGAAGATGGCTCAGGACTTGGCAGCGTTTCTTTCTGTTCTACGTTAGGTCACCAGGAGCCAGAGAAGACTCCACAGCAGCTAACAACAGCAACATGAGCTAAGGATGAGTTTTACATTTATAAATTGTTGAAAAAATCAAAAGAAAAATAATATTTCATGGCGCATGGAAATATATGAAACTAAAATTTTCAGTGCATAAATAAGTTTCGTTGGAACACAGCCACAATCATTCCCTTAAATATTGCCTGTGCCAGCTTTTGTGCTATAACCATGGAGTTGAGAAATTATGACAGAGATCATATGACTCACAAAGTCAAAAATGTTTACTATCTGACCCTTTGTAGAAAAAGTGTGCCAGCCCCTGGATGAGATACCCAAGAGAATAAGTGAAGAGGCCAAGAGCTGAGTTGCCAGGCTCTGCAGCCTTTACAGATTAAGGGGAGGAGGGACAGTTAAGTATGGAGTGCCTAGTGAAGCAGGAGGAGCACAGGTGGCCCAATGGTTAAGCACTCATTACTTCCTCAATACCCACTGTGACCCCCTAAGCAACATTGACTTTAATTATAGTGGCCAGTATGAAGCTATCCACCACCCATCTGTAAGCTTGCACTTTGCTATGTTGCTGAAAAGCTCTGCCACCAGTATTTCAAATACCAGCGGGGTCACCCATGGTGGACAGGCCTACTTCTGAATATTAGCCAATGAAAATCCTATGGATCACAACAGAATATTTTCTGATATCATGCTGGAAGGTGAGCCAAACATACCAATGATCATGAAGATGGCAACATTTCATTCTATTATACATAAGGTCCCCATGTGTTGGAGTCAGCTTGATGGCAACTAACAACAATCACATATAGAGCCATTGTCTTAGTTAGCTAGTGCTGCTATAACAGAAATACCACAAGTGGGTGGCTTTAACAAACAGACTTTTATTCTCTCACAGTCTAGTAGGCTAAAAGTCCTAATTCAGGGATCCAGCTCCAGGGACAGGCTTTCTTTCTCTGTCAGCTTTGGAGGAAGGTCCTCGTCATCAATCCTCCCCTTGTCTAGGAGCTCAGTGCAGGGCCTCTGGATCCAAGGGACACATTCTGCTCCCGGCACTATTTTCTTGGTGGTATGAGGTCCCCCTGTCTCTCTGCTGGCTTCTCTCTTTTATATCTCAAAAGCGATTGACTCAAGATACAACCTAATCTCGTAGATTGAGTTCTGTCTCATTAACATAACTGCCTCTAATCCTGCCTCATTAACATCATAGAGGTTCGGATTTACAACACATAGGATAATCACATCAGATGACAAAATGGTAGACAATCACCCAATACTGGGAATCATGTCCTAGCCAAGTCGACACACATTTTGGGGGGACACAATTCAATCCATAACAGCCATAGAGAAGGTCTATCAAGTGAGAAAGATGCTAAAATTAGACCTTCAAACCAGTGAAATATCTGTTTCAAAGACACTTTTCTACTTTCTCTCACTGCCAATCAAAGGCCACGGAGCAGCTGGGGTCACACCAGTTCCCAGGAGAACCACTTTGCAAACCACTCACCAGGTAATGCCCTCCATTAGAAAAGCACATGACTTTTCAAAGCACTTCTCTGCCTGTTATCTAATTTTCTTCTCCCAGTAACCCAGTGAATCATCTGGTCAGCACAGACAGGCTCCAGGTCAGAATGACTTCTCAAAAATCATCACTTTCAAGCTTTTTATCTTTCCTAGAAATTCGTTTTGTAACTGCTTTCCATTTGATATCTATTTTCAGGTCATTTTCAATAAATTCTCCAGTGAATATCTCTTCTAGTTCTCCACTTTGGCCAAGAATGCTTTCTCTTGGTGCACTACTCCCTTCAAGGCCAATGGAGTGAAGTTTGTCAAAAGCAGATCAATTTTAATGTATATTTTTATATCCCACTTGTTTGTCAAGGAATTATCAGGAGGCTGAGCTTTTCGATTTCTGTAGCAAGGAGGTAACATAGCAATACCTATGGGGGTATCGTGTGCCTCATTCAGCAACAACAACTCAACTGACTTTTACAGAATATCTAGAGTGGGGAAATGCAAAGCAAATGAGGCAGTCCTTAGCTGACTTAGGCTGGGTTCTCTAGAGAAGCAAAACCAGTAAAGCATATAAATATAAATAGAGAGAGATTTACATCAAGGAAACGACTCACGTGATTTTAGAGGCTGGAACGTCTCAAGTCCGTGGATCAGGATAGAGGCTTCTCCTGATTCACGTAGCTGCAGGGACCGGCGAATCCAAGATCAGCAGATGGGAAAGCAGGGCTCTTGCTCACAGGCTGTGAAGACTGACAAATCCCAAGATAAGCTGCTAGCTCAAGTCCCAAGAACCAGAGGTCAGACCAACAGGAGGCGGCTTTAGGATCCAGTACAGGCAAAAGCCAGAACATCTATTTATATTCGGATACAGGCCATACGCCCAAGGAAATTCCCTTTCAACTAATTGGCTATTCACAACAGATCCCATCATGAGGGTGATCACATATAAACACTGAAAATCATGGTCCAGCCAAGTTAACACACAATCTTAACCATCACACCAGCCCCAGTGGAACTTGCAATCCCACCAGAAACCAGTTGCCATGGAGTGAATTCCTACTGTCAGAGACACCAGTGACAGCTCTCCTTACCAACTGGGAAAGCCAGCTTTGAATGGTTCACTCCTTGGTAAGACGTCTGAGTCTGGCAGTGCAGGGGTGGTGATAATTGGCACCATTGTTATTTCTAAGTTAATAAAGCTGACGAAGTAAGTGGCTTCTCTCCTGACCTCCTCACACAGCCTACGTGTCTCCTTCCAGTTCTACATGGAAGAGGAGCAAGCTGGCTTAGTGCCTCCACTGCAGCTCTTGAGGAGCGCAGGGTCACCCACTAGCAAAGGAAGGCAAGAGCCATGAGGGACAGCACCGTATGCAGCATGGGGCCACCTGAGATGGAATTTATGGGAAATTGTTCTCTGGGAACTATTCAAAGTGCCTCAGATAGTCATTCTAATCGAATCATCTCAACATTATGAATTGGGTGCCATTATTAACCTATTTAACAGAGGCAGGAACAAGTTCAGAGAAGTCCTTGTCTCGGAGTCCCACAGCTGAGGGGCAGAGCTGTGGTTTGAACATGGCCCTGTCAGGATCTAACCCTCACAGTACACTGCCCTCTCTGCAGCTCCTCTCCCATCTTCTTGTGCCACAAGAGGTGAGTAACACCCAGGATGGTCACCATAAGACGTGTGTTTGCCATACACTTCAGGGACCCAAGTTAGCCAAGAAAACGGGTAATGAGGCTAGCAATAGCACACATATACAGCAGACCCGTACAAAACACACACAAACAAGATACACACACAACATACACAGACAGAAAACACGTACAAACACCACACACACATACAACAGACACATAAAACACACACACACAACACACAAAGACAGAAAACGCATACAGACACAACACACACCTACAACAGACATACACACAACACACAGGTACAAACATAACACACACAGAGACAGAAAACACAAACACCACACACACATACAGCAGATACACAAAGCACATACAAACACAGATACACACGTAACACACCCACAGACAGAAAACACATATAGAGACAACACACACATACAACAGACATACACACAACACATACACAGGCAGAAAACACATACAAACACAACACACATATACAACAGACACACACAAGCGCATATACACACACAACACATGCATGGACATAAAACACAAACAACACAAAGAGATACGACAGACACCGAAAACACACACAAACACAGGTCCACACACAACATATACACAGCATACTCTCGGAGAGAAACACAAGCATAGACACCCATGCAAACACTTACAACACACATACGCACACGCACCAGGAGAGGCTTCTTACCTGGGTCCACCATGGTCTCCACCGGTCCCCCAGATCCTTCAGGTTCCTTTCTATGGTGCACCAGGTACCGGCATCATCTTCCTGCAGATTCTCCACGGTGACAGTGGAGGCGTGACAACTGTGATCGTCTTTAATGGAGACCTGGTCTCTCTTCTCTTCTTCTTCAGCTCCTCTGGTCTTAATGGCGTAGGAACAGGAGTTCCAAGCAGCTCCCCAGCACCAGTATTTCACATAAATGACTCCCAGCCCAGCCCATAGCAGCACTTCGCTGACAGCAACTCTCTCCTCAGGCAGTCTCCTGGCCAGGGCCTCTCGCTGAGAAATTGTAAAACAAATGCCCGTGTGTCTTCTCAGCCCTCGTACAACCTGGAAGTGCCACACTGTGGTGCCAACGCATAGAACGTGCTCAAGCTCACAAGAATCCAGTGAGAGAGGAGGCATTCAAGCTGGCATCCGTGTGACTTTGTGCTTTGATCACCAAAATATGTCGCAGGGCAAAGAATAGGAGGCACCTGTGACAACTGATGCTTTCAGGGAAATGCAGTTATGTACCTGGACCAGTACCAGTGGCAGTCGCGTTGACTCCGACTCATGGCGACCCCATGTGTGTCAGAGTAGAACTGTGCTCCATAGGGTTTTCAATGGCTGATTTTTCAGAAGTAGATCTCCAGGCCTTTCTTCCAAGGCACCCCTAGGTGGACTCGAACCATCAACCTCTTGGTTAGCAGCAAATGCATTAACCTTTTGCACCACCCAGGGACTCCTAAATGTGCTTCTTCTTCTTGTTGTTCTTGTCATGTACTTTCGAGTCGATTCTATTCGTAGCGACCCTTTATGGCAGAGTAGAACTGTCCCGTAAGGTTTCCTAGGCTATAAATATTTACAGGAGTAGATAGCCAGGTCTTTTCTACCACAGAGTGGCTGGTGGAGTTGAACCACAGACCCTTCGGTTAACAGCCAAGCCTTTAACATTTTTGCCACCAGGGCTCCTTAATGTGCTTAGTAAATGCTTATAAATAATTATGATAATAATCTGCATTTATTGAGGGATTTCCACTACATTTATTATCTTATTTCATTCTGACAATAACCATATGAAGAAGGTACAATTACTATCCCCATTTTGCAGATGAGGAAAGTGAGGCTTAGCGAGGAATAGGCTTATCAGAGATCAAAAAGCCAGCCCGGTATGTGTGTCGGCTTCAGCCAGAATCCTGCAATCAGGAGATAAAGTAATGGCCATCCTCTTTCTTGATTCAACTGCATTTTTGAGAACTGAAACAGCAGCGCTGATGGTGGCAGGGGAGACAGTGCTCAGTGAGCCAGCCCACTGAAGCTGCCCCCTGTGCCTGGTGCAGGGCTGGCGCATTGGAAGGAGGCCAGCATGGAGTCACTTGCCCTGAGGATTCCAGGGGAGAGCTCAGGGAAAGGGAAGGCGCGCCACCTAGTGGACCCTACTCTGAGGAAGCGTTGAAGGAGGAGGAGGAGATGCCAGACGGGCTCCCACTGCCTCTACCTGAAACCACTGGAGTTTGATGGAGGCTGAAATCTGATATCTGATGACATCCCTAGGTGGTGCAACAGGTTAGCATGCTTGGATGCTAACCAAAAGGTTGGAAGTTCGAGCCCACCCTACAGGAGCCTGTTAAGAAAGGCCTGACAATCATCATTGAAAGATCAGCCACTGAAAACCCTATGGAGCAGTTCTACTCTGACACACATGGGGTTGCCAAGAGATGGAATTGACTCAATGACAACTAGTTTTCTTTTCTGGTGGGTAACATAACCTATCTTTTCTTTCTTTCTTTTTCTTTTTATATAAACAGTTTTATTAATAGTTGTCATGATGTAAAAAAAGGTTTCCCTTAAGCACTTTACGTCAATGGATATGTATTTTTTTATTTCATTGTTGTTTTGAGAATATACACAGCAAAGCACCACTTCAACAGTTTCTGCATGTACAATTCAGTGACACTGATCACATTCTTTGAGTAATGCCATGCCCAGGACCTGTCATCTGCTGCTGCCTCCAGACCTATCACCTCCTTCTCTCATCATACAAGGAGTAGATACAACCTATAAACATGTATAAATATAATTTCCCAGAGATGGGAAATTGACGTTTGTGTCCCCTCCAAACAATTGGAACACTGAGTTGAGAAGAGTTGAAGGTTGGCCCAAGCTTACTGGGCAAAAGTGCTGTTTCTAATTAGTGATCATGGAGGAAAGAGAGAGTGGTACCATGTGCGTTATGGTTTCGCCTTTCCTGATCTCGGTTGTTCCAGAGCTCATGTTGATGTTCCCTAGCCATGTCAAGGTCCAGAATATCACTATCTCCACGAGAATCTGCCCCCTGAGAATCGGAAGCAATTTCCATCTTACTGGTCAACTAAGCCAAGAGTTTCCAGCTGAATAGGACCATCTGTCAGGGCTCTAGATCCCTTATGGACGTGGAGCTTGGCTGGAATCTCCTGTCTGCAGTTTTAGCGCCTCTGGGAATACTAAACTCCCGTGTGACCCAACAGCGACCACAAACCTCTCTCCTAACTACACTTGATCCTAGAACCCACACATGGGGCTGCCAGGCAAGCTAGCAGCAGGTGGAACTTGCAGCTACCCCCCACTCTCTCCATACCCCCAACATCTCCTTCTCTCTTCACTTTCTACTTTCTGCTTTTTAAAATAAAAATGTAATACTTACTCTTAAGGATAAATCCTGAAAGATGAGTGAACACAGAAAGTAAAATGAAGGGAAAAGTAAATTCCCTGGAGTAGACTGTTGTTGTTAGTGGTTGCCAGGTCTATTCCCACCCGAGCCGACCCTATGTGTGCAGAGTAAAAGTGCTCCATATGGTTTTCCAAGCTGTGGGGGTTGGTTTTGTTTGTTTGCTTCCTGTAAATGGACCAGATCCCTGGGTGGCACTAACAGTTTGCACTCAGCTGCTAATACCCACCAGCAGCTCCTTGAAAGGAAAGACCTGGAGGTCTGCTCCCATGAACATTACAGCCTAGGAAACCTGACGGGGCAATTTTACTCTGTCCTATAGCGTCGTCGTGACTCAGAGTCGACTGGACATCACAAAACAACAATAGTTTTATCCCTTAGGCTTAGTGCATTGGCAAGTTTAAGGTGGGAAAGCAACAGGAAGGAAACTGGGATGAAGAGAAGCCATGAGTTGGAGAAATCTGGGCAGGAATGCAGAAGGAGGAGATTCTCGTCCTAGTTCTACCATCCACTCTGGGCCTGAATGTTCTCACCTGTAGAAGGAGGGAACCAGGCTCAATAAGGTCGGCAGATCCCACTGCTCTCACCTCAGGGCCTTCCTTGCACCACCCCACAAGCGGTCATCTCTAGGATTGGAGGGAGGAGCTGAGGGAGCCAGACTCCAGGGAACCCCTCTGCTTCAGTTAAGGCAGCTTCCAGATTAAATTTGACTTAAACAACAAGTTCTACACAAAGACAAACATACATACACACACACACACACACAAATGAGACTGTTAAGTATATTATACAAACAGTAGATACAACCTATAGATAAGTTATAAAGAACGATTACAAAATGTACGCCTGTGTGCCCCCGTCTAGTTTAAGAAAGGGGATTTCATTCATTTTTTAAATACATTTGCTTCCTAATTTAGAGATAACGTATATTCGCTATAGAAACTTCGCAATATCCAGAATACAGAGACAATTTGAATCTCCCATAATCCTATTGCCTTCAGATAACCACTGCTGACATCTTGGTAACAACACTTCCCGTATTTATTCTGGCATTTGTTGCTGTCACTGTTTTCTTTTCCCTTTTCTGAAATGGAGATCCTACTGTGAAAAATTGTCCCTGTTCTTCATCATGGCCATTTTCCTTGGATCAGCTCATTGTCTTAGTATCCTTCCGCCTCCAAGATTCCGGGAATGTAAAATGATTCCCAGATATGCTTATTGTTTGAATCAAGAAATGGTTTTCCCAAAAAAGGGCCAGAGGCAGGAATTGATAGACTGGGGAAAATCTTTCTCATCTGGCTTCTACCTAAAACATAAACTAAATTAAGTGATTGATAAAGTGCATTCTGTTGTGCCTGGAAAGGAAATGTTGGTTGAGGATATGTCTCCTGAGGCAAAATGCATGAGGCATCTGTGGGATGAGAGAGAAAGTGAGATTCAGAGCTTTTGTGGTCAACAAAAATGCCCTAGAAGCCTTCTCTACAGCACCTAACAAAGCCCTGGGACTATGGTGTGTGGTCAACACATACCAAGAATGCATGGTCCCTGTGCCTCATCATTGCCTCTTTATTCAATCATCTCACATCATTTAAAGAAGGTAGTCATAGAAAGGTTTGCTCTTGGGGGCAACTGGAAGTGAGCACTCAAACACCCCCTAGACTGTCTCTTCCATCTCCTCTCTGGGCTCCATTCTCTCTTCCTAGAGACAACTGACTCCAGGAGAAGAGAAATATGACTACTGACATCTCTCAAGTTTTCCATCTTATGGGTTTTATCTCCAGAGAAAGACTTAGTCCCTTGTTGCATCTCATTGAAAAGAAAAGATAAAGTCCTGGTGCCCATTTCTAGACCACTCAATCATAGCCATGTCAGGAGGGCCATCTAAACTAGCAGCAACCTCCCTCTATTCTTTCCATGTGGTTGGGGAATAGCTAAGGCTGGTATTGGAGAGTTCTGAGCTGGAGACCAAGTTTTAAGAGTCATCAGCCTACAAGTGGGGATTGAAATCATGAAAGTGGCTGAGATAACCCAGAGAGTGTGTAGAAAGAAACACAAAGAGCAAGAGGACAGAACCTTGGGGAAAATGAGATTTAAAGAGTGAAAAAAAGACAAGGGGTCCAGGAAGGAAAGAGGGAGGAACTGACAAAACAGATAGATAGAGAACCAGAAAAGCACAGGGTCTCAGGAGCCACAAAGGATAGAATTTTGAGGAGAAAGGAGTAGCCAACAGCACAAAATATGCAAAGAAGAATCACCATGGATCTGGCAGCATAAGGGTCACTGGTGGTCTATCCAAAGGCCATTTCAGCAGAGGAGTAGGAGTAGAAGCCAGATGAAGATGAAGAAATGCAGACTCTGAGTGCAGTTCTTAAGCAACTTAGAGAGGAAGGGTAGAGAAGCTGTGTAAGACAAAATGGGAGAGATGGGCAACGGTCCCCTCTGCCTTAGTCACATGGTTTTATGGTGGGGACACCCCTTCAGTCTAAACCTATTGCATGCAACCCCCATTATGAAATCAAATTATCACATCAAATGCTCATAGAACATAAGAAACTATCTACGATAATAACGTTAGTTGTCATTGAGTCGGCTCCTACTCATGGCGACCTTATGTATAACAGACTAATATGTTGCCTGGACCTGTGCCATCTCCGTGGTCTTTGATATATTAGAGCCCATTGTTGAGGCTGTTGTGTCAATCCATCTCATGGAGGGTTTTCCTCATTTTCACTGACCCTCTGCTTTACCATACACGATGTCTTTCTCTAGCAATTGGTCTTTCCTGATGATACGTCCAAAGTAAACAAGCTGAAATCTCGTCATCCTCGCTCTTGTAATAATACAACCAGAATGCTCTGATAATGATAAACCCACTGCCCATTGCTATCGAGTTAATTCCAACTCATAGAAACCCTACAGGACAGGGTAAAACTGCCCCCATAGGGTTTCCAAGGAGTGGTTGGTGGATTCGAACCGCTGATCTTTTGGTTAGCAGCAGAGCACTTAACTACTGCACCACCAGGGCTCCCTGATAATAATAGATAATATTTATTGCCATAGGTCACACCGATCTGCCTCAGTGTTTCAATTTCATCCATTCTTTCTATCACCACCACCCCGACTGGTCTACCAAAGTGAATGGAATATAAAGGTATTAACTGTCCAGAGAGAGAGAAAGTAGCAACAAAGGCCAGTCCCTCCCAGACTCAGGGCCTTTCCCAAAGAAAAGTGGTCTCTACTCCAGTGTCTACTGCTTATCTACGTCTATTCCTACCAAGACTCTCTATTAGCTCTTTTAAGGAAACAAAGCCCAATTTGAATTAGATTTTCAGTCACAACCCTTAATTTTGAATCACACAGCAATTCCAGACAACTATAATGTTCACTCTGCTGCCCTCTATCCCTACTGCCCCACCCTGAAGTCTGATTCTCCCTTCTTCATGCCCCACAATCGCTAGGCCTGCAATGAGGTTGTGAAATGACTTGGATATATTACAGATATAGAGAGTGTTAGACTCTGGGAGGTTATTCTAGGCTGACTTTATTTAGTGTGTCTTGAAGCCACTGATTACCTGGCAGACAATCCTGCTGTAGCTGATGGAACAGCACAATATAGCTCTGACACCTGCAAAAGTGACCTCCAAGAAATGGGAAAAGCATAGGACCAAAGTCCCAACCTAAGGACTTGTCCTGAAAAGTAGGTTCCTCCTCTAGCCAGCCATGCCCGCTACCTGGTGACATCACCTCAAAAGTGACTGTGAGGTGTCTGGGTTGCTGACATTCACCTGACTGTCACAACTCCGTGTCCTTTGTCACATTCCCCCTGTTGAGCTCAGTATTTTTCTCCTTGCCTTTGCCTGGTTTTTAAAGCAGGTAGACGAAATAAGACCTTCCATCTGTTCCCACTTCTAAAATACCAGGTGTAAAGAAATATTCTCTCTGAATTAAAAACTTTCCATGTTGAACCATTAACTCAAAGGTTACTCTTTGCCCTTTGGTTTTCCCTTTCCTCTCCTATCTTTCCGCTCCACCCAACCTCGTCCTCACTCTCTCCTCTCTGTATTACCACCCCGCTTCTTCTTCAGTGCCTGTCCCTCTATTACCTATCTCCCTTCCTACCCCTGGCTGACTCTAGGGTGAGGCAAGAGAAGAGCCTAGGGTGCAAATTTCAAGAAGGCTTACACAACCCTGACAGTGATTGTTCAGAGTAACCTCTCTTGCCTCATCCTAGGTCCAGTCCTGTTCCCTCCTTCCCCGTAGCTCTCTCTACATCATTCAGACAAGTATTTTTCTCCCATCTTTCCTTACTCCTTTGCTCTTTTGACCACCTGCTCAAAAGTTTACTCCATATATATATACATACATACATATATATATATATACAAGAAACAACTACTGTATTAAAAAGCCAATGTAACAATGGCATACACAAGATAGAAATGCATTTCTCTTTCCTGTAACCCCAAGGGTAAGTAGTCCAAGGCTGACAGGGCAGCTCCATGTCAGCCCAGAATGGCTCTACCATCCTCAACACCTGGCTGCCATCTCAAGGTCTAAGATGGCTGCTCCATCCTCTGCCACCACTTCCATATTCCAGCCATCAGGAAGAAAAGAGGGCGAGGGAGGACTTGCTCCTTTTTAAGGGCATGACTCAGAAGTTGTGAATATGACTTCTGGTCACTTATTCCACTGGCCAAAACTTAGTTATGTGACAATACCTTGCTGCAAGGGAGTCTGGGAAATGTGTTTTTTTAACTGCCCAGCCAAGTGCCCTGCTAAAACTTCTGTTACTATAAAACAATGGGAGAGCAGATGTTTGGGGAATGTCTTAGTCATCTAGCACTGCTATAACAGAAATATCACAAGTAGACGGCTTTAACAAACAGAAGTTTATTTTCTCACAGTCTAGGAGGCTAGAAGTCCAAATTCAGGGTGTCAGTTCCAGGGGAAGGCTTTCTGTCTCTGTTGGCTCTGGAGAAAGGTCCTTGTCATCAATCTTCCCCTGGACTAGGAGCTTCTCTGCACAGGAACCCCCAGTCTAAAGGATGTGATCTTCTCCCGGCACTGCTTTCTTGGTGGTATGAGGTCCCCCAACTCTCTGCTTGCTTCCCTTTCCTTTTATCTCTTGTAAGATAAAAGGTGGCGCAGGCCACACACCAGGGAAACTCCCTTTACATTGAATCAGGGATGTGACCTTAGTAAGGTTGTTACAATCCCACCTTAATCCTCTTTAACATAAACTAACCTTCCTCATCAACCACAGGCAGAGATTAGGATTCACAACATACAGGGAAATCACATCAGATGACAAAATGGTAGACAATCATACGATGCTGGAAATCATGACCTAACCAAGTTGACCCAAATTCTGGGGGGACACAATTCAATCCATGATAGGGGATAACTAGCAATCTCTTTCACATTTGTATTCTCCTTAGAAGGGTTATCTTTTCTTCCTCAAAATAGGAGGGAAAGGAAAACAATAGCTATCCTTCTCCTATCCTTTTCCTAAACATGTCAGATAATCATGCAGGGAATCTTATGATACGTGGAATTCATTGCATACGAGTGAAGAATGAGAAGAAGAAAGAAAATAAGGAGGAGGAGGAGAGGAACAGGAGGAGCAACAAGACAAGAAGGGCAAGACACTACTGTAAGCCTTTTTATTAATCTCTATATATTAATTCTCAAGAGGCAGTTAGTTGTATGGACAGAACAAGGGGATACTTCCTGGTTTAAAGTCAGGAAAGGTGTGCACCAGAGCTGTATCCTTTCACCATACCTATTCAATCTGTATGCTGAGCAAATAATCCGAGACGCTGGACTATATGAAGAAAAACACAGCATCAGGATTGAAGGAAGACTCATTAACAACCTGCAGTATGCAGATGACACAGTCTTGCTTGCTGGAAATGAAGAGGACTTAAACATTTACTCATGAAGATCGAAGACCACGGACTTCAGTACGGATTACACGTCAACACAAAGAAAACAAAAAACCTCACAACTGGACCAATAAGCAACATCATGATAAATGGAGAAAAGATTGAAGTTGTTAAGGATTTCATTTTACTTGGACCCAAAATCAAAGCCCATGGAAGCAGCAGTCAAGAAATCAAACGACCTAACGAGGTACAGGAGTCCGGTGACAAGGGCCAGAAGGCAGAAAGGGACAAGGAAGCTGCTGATAGGGAACCCAAGGTTGAGTAAGGACATTGTTGATGTGTTGTGAGATTGTTAACCATTGTCATAGGGCAACATGTGTAGTAACTGTTAAATGAGAAACTATTTTGTTCTGTAAGCCTTCGTCTTAAGTGAGAATAACAGCACAATTGGAAAAGCGTAGTCAATGTCACTGAGCTGTGCATGTAGACATTTTTGAAATGGTGTAGCTTTGTCTATTGTATTTTCACCAAAAAAAAAGGCTGAGAAGTTAGAGGGTTGATATGTTGTGGGGTTGTTAACCAATGTCATAAAACAACATGTGTACTACTGTTTCACGAGAAACTATTGGTTCTGTAAGCCTTCACCTGAAGTACTATTAAAATAAATAACTAAATAAATAAAAAGAAATCAAACGACCTACTGTATTGGGAAAATCTACTGCCAAAGACCTCTTTAAAGTGTTGACAAGCAAAAATGTCACTTTGAAGACTAAGGTGCGCCTGACCCAAGCCATGGTATTTTCAATTGCATTATATGCATGTGAAAGCTGGACCATGAATAAGGAAGACCGAAGAAGAATTGACGCCTTTGAATTGTGGTGTTGACGAAGAATATTGAATATACCATGGACTGCCAGAAGAACAAACAAACCTGTCTTGGAAGAGGTAAGACCAGAATGCTCCTCAGAAGCAAGGATGGCGAGACCACGTCTTACATACTTTGGACATGTTGTCAGGAGAGGTCAGTACCTGGACAAGGACATCATGTTTGGTAAAGTAGAGGGTCAACGTAAAAGAGGAAGACCCTCAATGAGACGGATTGACACAGTGGCTGCAACAATGGACTTAAGCATAACAACAATTGTGAGGATGGCGCAAGACTGGGCAGTGTTCTGTGGTACATAAGGTCGCTATGCGTCGGAACCCACTGACTCGATGGCACCTAACAGCAACAACAACAATATATTAATGTACTTTATCCTTACAATAATCCTATGAGGTACATATTATTATTGTCCCCATTTTACAGATGAGGTAATTGAGGAACAGAGGTCACATATCTAGTCACATAGCTAGTAAGGGATGGATCTAGATTCTAAGCCAGGTAGCCTAGCTCCAGGAAAAAAAATGACAACATAAATAGAAGTTATTCCTATGTAGTAGCATAGAGGTACATTGCACAGCTTCAGGAGGACCCATCTCATAAAGCACATACTTGTGCTCTGAGGAGGAGGGAGTCATTCGTGCTACATTCTATGTGGATGGTGCGCCCTGCAATAGGAGCAACTGTTCTCCAACAGCAGGGACAAACGTCCACAAGGCGGAGGCGGTGAGTTGCAAAGAGCTCTGAGCTCCATAGGAAAGCCTGGCTTCTCCCCAGTCCTGCCCGGGTGCTCAGTCTCTCTCATGGTCTGCAGCTGCTGGACCGTGTGTGAGATAGGAGAAAATCAGTACTGGTGGCCATCAGAAGGACGACAGGCTCACGGAGTCCTAGGCCACAGGGGTGTCTTAATGCCCCTGGGCAAGAGAGGTTGTTTGATTTGTTCGTCCAGTTCTGGGACACTGCTCTGTGCACAGTGACAGTCCCATGTATGCACTTGGCCTGGGAATGTTGGGGCAGATGTGGCAATGTCACCAGACACTTCCTGTGCACCTCTGGAGAGGCGGTTCCCTTAGCTTCTCGTCTCCTAACCCTGACAGAGTACCATGGAACTTAGAGCCAAAAAAGTCTTGTATGCCAAGGAGTTTTTCCAACTATGCAGCTAAAAGAGAAACTCTTGGGTAATGATCCTATGTGAATGAAACAGCTGTGAGAGAGTGGAGAGCATATCAACTTGGATCCACATAGGCTGGGGCCTGAGTCTTGGCTGTCTGCCATCTGGCACATCAGTAGTCACAGTGAAAAATCCACTCATTGATTATTCATCCTTGTTTCCCCCAGAAAGCACCCAATAAAGAAGGTGGGAGATAACAGGGCAGCAGAAATCTGCTATCATGGAAAGTTGCCTAGATTGCTTATACAAATTGTCCTCTATCAAAAGCTATGTCACAACTGTCAAAAATGTGACTCCTTGGAGTGCTGGGACAGGGCAAGATACCATCTGAGGATCTTTCTCAGGAAGAAAGAGTTGGTGCTTGGAGGTCACTTCCTGGGTGAAACCTTCCCTGACTCCCTCCTTCGTCCTCAGCTCCAAGCAGAAAGAGGTGGTCACCATCTCCTCCAGGCTTCCAGCCCACTCAGCCCAGATATTCACAATATTCCTCATCTTGAGCACTCAGTATATTCCTGCACTGGGCCATGCATTGTTCCATTTAATCCTTACAACAAGTATGAAAGAGGAAGGTGAAGATTAGCAAGGTGAAATAATTGACCAAGTCACACAAATAAAAAATGTCAGAGATAGAATTCCTACCCACTTCTGCTGCTCTAAGGCTTGAGCTTCTAACCACAGCGTGATACTCTCTCCCTACATACCATTATGGTCCGTATCACATGGTACGTTATTTCTATATCTGTTAGTCACCCTCAGTAAACTGTCAGCTCTTCAGAGCTGTGGCTCATTTTTCTATTTATATATTTATCCACAGGGCCTAGTGCAGTGCCTGGCTAAGATGAAAGAATGAATGAACGAACAAACAATCTCCGAAGCTCTAAGGAAGGAAATAGTACCATCCCTCCTCTTAGGTCAGTATGACTCATAACCTCCATCCCCATCCAAGCTAGGGGGGGAAGGGAGCAAGGACAGGTGGCTGCATGTACAGGTTGCTCCTCCCCTGCAGTGCACTCCTTCCTCATGCCAAGAGCCCAGAGCTTGGCCATGGGAGCTGTGCCAAGCCCTTCACGGGAGGAGAGATGCTGCTGGATCTTTAATGCTAGAAAGCCCATCCCACCCTCACCCCCAACTTTTTGCAGCATTCAGGCATCACGGAGTTTACTCTGGATATTTTCTTCAAATTCTGCCCATTGGACTCATCAGTCTTCTTGTTACTCTGGTTTATAGGTTATTTCTTTAGGGACCCAAAATGAACTTGCCACTTAATCTCCACATGGGGTTCTGTTCAAAATTTCAGAATCCAGATAACGTATTGGTTAAGAGTAGGAACTCTGAAGACATGTAGTCTTGGGTTCAAATTCCAACTACACATGCAAGCTTTTAAAAATTCTCTAAGCCTCAATTTCTTCTTCTATAAAATAGGGATAATAATAACTACTTTAAAGAGTTATAGGGGAGCCCTGGTGGCATAGCAGTTAAGTGTTCAGCTGCTAACCAAAAGTTCTGCAGTTTGAACCCACCAGCCGCTCCATGGGAAAAAGATGTGGCAGTCTGTTTCCTTAAATGTTACAGCCTTGGAAACCCTATGGGACAATTCTACTCTGTCCTACAAGGTCACCATGAGTCAGACTTGACTTGGTAACAGTGGTGGAGAGTTAGTGGAAGCCACTTCTATAATATAGTATCTGGCACATAATAAATATGCAATAAATGTTCTTTTTTTTTTTAAAGATGGGTCTAGTCCAGGGACTTCTAAAGCAGGTATATAGGTGTTAGTACCCCCAGAATCAAGCCTTGATCATGCTAGCTTTAGGGGTCAGGTTACCAACAAACTCCCTGACCATTCACCCAAAAGTTTAACCAACTATACATTCTGCCCACATAAAGAGATCTCGGTCAGCCTTTCTAATGCCTCATTCTTAAACATCCAAGAATTCCCAGGCATTTGGGAGGGGGGGAAGTCTACAGTATGAAAGAGAAAACCAATATAAATCATAAAACCGACCCTAGACAAAGGAGAGATAACTTAAAGAATAGCAAAGAAATGTGAACACACTCAGAAAGATTTTAAAATATGTTGTGTCCATAAAACAAGAAAATGAGAGCAAAATAACTCTTGGAAATTGAAAATAAGGTTGTCCAGATTTTTAAATACATTGTAAGGACTGGAAGATGAGATGGAGGAAATATCTTAGTTCATAGAACAAAAAGGAAAATATGAGACAAAAAAAGTCAGCAAAAGGAACATACAGGAAGCACAATATCTGACTACTTAGGAACTTCAGAAAATTATAGTAATAATTAAGGGGGGGGGAATTTTTTTAATCAAGAGAATTTCATAGAGAAGAATGGAGACACACAACTTCAAATTAAAGGGGGGGGTGGGGGTCTAGTGAGTACTCGAAGCCCCGGTGGCACAGTGGTTAAGAGCTCAGCTGCTAACCAAGAAGTCAGCAGTTTGAATCCACCAGCCTCTCCTTGGAAACCTCAGGGGGCAGTTCTACTCTGTCCTATAGGTTGCTATGAGTTAGAATCAATTTGACTGCAATGCGCTAGTGAGTACTCAGCACAATAGATGTTGTAAGGTATGTTGTGTTGTAGTTAGATGCCATCCAGTCAGTTCCAACTCATAGCTACCCTACGTACAACAGAACAAAACACTGCCCAGTCCTGCGGCATCATCACAATAGTTGTTATGTTTGAGCCCACTGTTGCAGCCACTGTGTCAATCTATCTTGTCAAAGGTCTTCCTCTTTTTTGCTGACCCTCTACTTTACCAAGCATGATGTCCTTCTCCAGTGACTGGTCTCTCCTAGCAGTATGTCCCCAAAGTACGTGAGACGAAGTCTTACCATCCTCGATTCCAAGGAGCACTCTGGCTGTACTTCTTCCAAGACAGACTTGTTAGTTCTTCTGGCAGCCCGTGGGATATTCAATATTCTTCGTCAACACCACAATTCAAAGGCATCGATTCTTCTTCGATCTTCCTTATTCATCGTCCAGCTTTCACATGCATATGATGCGATTGAAAAGATCATGGCTTGGGTCAGGCGCACCTTAGTCCTCAAAGTGGCATCGTTGCTTTTTAACACTTTTAAGGTCTTTTGCAGCAGATTTTCCCAATACAGTAGGTCGTTTGATTTCTTGACTGCTGCTTCCATGGGTGTTAATTGTGGATCCAAGTAAAATGAAATCCTTGACAACACAATGGCCAAAGCTGGAATAATTTGAGCAACAAATTAAATAACTGAGTATTGAATTTTAACCCAAAACATAAAATAAATATCCTTGAAGTCATACTGATATAAATAAATGATTGATTGAATAAATAAATAAATAAATGGTGGAGAAGAGATAATGCTCCCATACAAAAAATTCCAAATAATTTATGTAGATGCTCCCTCCCCAAAGATGGAGAATAACCCCACCCCTCCTGAAGTGTAGCCTTCTCATAGGGACTTCCTTCCACATATCACAGTAGGAAAGGGAGGAAGTGGAGTAACTTCACAGTAGATGCACCTGACAAACACTACCTCAGTCAGGTGATGGAGGTTTGAATTATCAGTGATAACTCCTGTTGATAGCATGTACCTTTGATGCAATGTGTTGAGAACAGAACTTTACCTCTATGATCCTTCTTCCAAAAAACATAACCTTAGTCTAACCATGAGAACCACACAAGACAAACTGAAGGACACTTTACAAAATACCTCACAAACACTCCTCAAAACTTCAAAGTCATCAAAAACGAGGAGAGTCTGAAAAACTGTCATAGTCTGGAGGAGCCTAAGGAGACTAAAATTAAATGTACTGTGGCATTCTAGATTGGATTCTGTGATAAGGATGTTAGGTAAAAATTAAGGAAATACAAATGACATATGGACTTCAGTTAATAATAAGGTATCAATATTGATTCATTAGTTGTGACGAATATATCACAGTAACTTAAGATGTTAACAGTGGAGGGAACCGAGTGTGAGGTATACGAGAACTCCACTGTCTTTGCAAATTTCCTGTAAATCTAAACTATTCTAAAATAAATAAAAATACTAGAAGGGGAAGAGAAGCAAAAGGAGGGACAACGGTGCTATTTCTTCATCTTACAAGATGAGGACTCGGGAGACATCTACCGTTAACGAAGCAAGAAATGGAGGTTTAAGTCAGTTGCATGAAATTGCAGAACTGACCAGTGGAAGAACAGAAAACAGTGGCATAACTATACAGAGATGTATGAGGAAAGGAGACGCAGGGGTAGAAATCAACAGAAAATATTTGTAGTTGATAAACAAAAATATTAGCACTATGTCATTGTTAGGTGCTGTCGACTTGGTTTCAGCTTATAGAGACTCTATGTACAACAGAACGAAACACTTCCCAGTCCTACACCATCCTCACAATCATTGCTATGTTTGAGCCTGTTGCAGCCACTGTGTCAATCCATCTCATCGAGGGTCTTCTTCTTCTTTCCTGAGCCTCTATCTTAGCAAGCACTATAGGAACTAAAAAGAGAAACTGTTAAAAGGGGTTGCCTTAGAAGAGTGAGATTGGAGGTGGGAGTAGAGGGATGCATAATCCCTTCCATTTTACTTTTTTACTGTATGCATTTATTACTTTGATTAAAATTTTCAAAAGGAAACTGAAAACTATAAAAGGTCTTTCATCTAGTTAGTTCATATCATGACAGATATGGAAACAGAAACCCACCCAAAAGTGACTATAACTCGCAGACAAAGAGCTGAAAGTTTCTGTGTTAAAATGTAAATATATACTCTTCAGAATCTCATATATCAAGGAGCTGCTAGCAGAGATTAATTTATCAGAGAGGACAGAAATTATTATCAATATAAAAATGTGGATTGTAAGTCACAAATGAGGATATTGTAAAGGGGAAGCTGCCAACTCCATAGACATAAGCCAACACTGCTGACTACTGGAGCTGTCCAGGAATGGAATATACAGATAAAGAAGAAGGGGAACTTAGAATACAAAAATAAGTACCCACTGACCCTGAAATCAAGAGCTGAAAGAAGGAACTTTGAGAACCCAGTCCTGGGATCCCACATGCCTAACGGAACCAAACACCATTTCCCAGCAGAAGGAGCTGGAACAAGAGGCAGATACAATAGTGGACAGCAAAGCTGGGCTTATCATGTAGCTGCCCCCTCTCCTTGTTTGCAGAAATACAGCATAAGAGAGCACAAGTCCAAAACAAATTACTTCCTCAGAACATGGAGACAGTATTAGAAAATTTCACTTCCAAAAATTGAGACCAGAAGCTCTGTAAAATAAGTCACCCATCGTGAGAGATAGCTTGCAAATGCGCTTACCAGTGACCCTGGATTGTCCACAAATCTCAGAAAGATACTAATCTAAAATGTAATTAATATGAGAATAATTTGACTTTGGAAATCATTATCTTAATTAGAGATGTTACCAAAAGGTCCAGAAGGCATAGAGCCCAGAAAAAGTATTGGAAATACAAAAAATATATATATTATTTTTTTATTTTTCCCAAGAGAGGTAATACTCTACTTCTAAATAAAGGATGTCTAGTTTTAGCTCCGACTTGTGCAGAGCTTGGAAGTTATCACTCTCATCCTTACAACAAGAAAAAGCTGGACAAACTAAAAATCAATGACTTTTCTTGGATCCATCAGAGAGCTGAGTTTTCAGGGCAAACTGCCACCCTGAAATCTAGAAAGACAGATGAATCCAGAAAGTCACAGTCAAGATCTGCTTACCTGGAGCTGTGAACTCCTGGGAAAACTTAAATGGTAATTTGGAGGAATTGCTGAGGCTGAATGTGAACTAATGTGAGCGTAAGCAACTCCTGGGGCCACAGTCTCAAGAGGTCCTTGAGCTTTCATGGGCTTTACCTACAGGAAGCCCACCAGGTTCTCACAGTGAAGACCTGAGAAAGAAGTACAGCCAGAGTGCTCCTTGGAATCATGGCTCTGGCAGGGGACAGGAAGTATAATCCTTATTTTCACAAGGATTTCTATGTTTTTGCGTATTTCTATGCCCAGAGCCTTCTCCACAACAAAGGTCTACTCTTCCGGGAAAAGACTTCACCAGAGTCTTGTTCCTGAGAGGAGAGGGCATTTCTCTCCCTGCAGCATCCTCTAGCCTTCCTGTCTCACCTAATGGGGGTAAAAAAAAAAAAATTTGTAAACGTCCCAGTCCAGAGACACAGGCCCACAAGAAGATAGGTTCAACTGGAATATTACAGAACTCTCCCCTTCCCCTACCTTCAGAGCTCAGAAGGAGATCCTGAGAAACAGTGACTCTTCTAAGGAATGTGAGGTTCAGGGCAAAACAGCCTCTGGCCTCTGGAATCTTCTTCTCTACAACAGTCAGGGATGGTGAGGAAGCTCAGGAGAAAGTTAACAAAAGAAGGTCTCCTAAGTTATTGGCCCTTAACTTTTTTGAGTAAAGACTACTTTGAGAATGTACTGAAATCTAGGAGACTTCTCAGGGAAAGAATGCACCTAAACAAAAATTTTTATGTTTTCAGCATTTCAGGGGTCCCCTAAAGCCCGTCTATTCACCTCAGTTTAAGAACCCCAACCACAGGCCTAGTAAGAATCTCCTACACACAAAGACAGACTCTGGTTGCCTGACTTTGTTCATCTAGTCAATATTCATTGAAAATCTACCATATAGAGATTCCAATAATAATACCTTATACATGAAATTTGATTTGCACTTCAAAAGCAAAGAAAGATATTCTCAAACTTTGTCTTATTTACTCTTCAAAAATCCAGTGATGCTGGCAAGATTATTTTATCTGTTTTACAGATGGAAAAATTTAAGCAACTCCAGAGAACACAAGTGATTTGACTTAGGCATTCCAGGCCAAAAAAAAAAAAAAAAGAATCCAAGTCCAGAAGTTAAACGCACCCTTTTAACTCTAGTCCTGGCTATTTCCCTCCATGTTGATATTAAGTCCAAGGTCACTGGTCCTAGAAATTGCTCCTAGTGAGGTAGCCTCCTGCTGAACACCAGGGTCATCATATGGGGATAACCTCAGGGGCCACAGTCTCAGCCCCCAATCCCCATGGCAGTCAGCTTGCCCTTCCCTACTCCAGAGGGGGTGATGTAACACTGCAAAACGGAGATCTCAGCAGCAAGAATCCCTTGATGTTTAGAGGAGGCAGCCAGGCTCCCCATCCCTTTGCCCAAAGAGAATAATAGCTAGCATTTATTGAGTTCTTAGTATATGCCAGGCACCATTCTAGGCTCTTTCCATGAATTAATTCATTAAATCCTCACAAAAACACCACGATGTAGGAAGGCCTGTCCATCTACTTCTGCAGTCATTGAAAACCCTATGGAGTGCAGATCTACTCTGAGATACATAAGGTCGCCATGAGTCAGAATTAACCTGACAGCATGTGGTTTGGTATTTTGAGGTCACTTAGACAGGAGAGGTTAAGTAACTTGCCCGAGGTTATGCAAATAATTATTTTCAGAGCCAAGACTCTTAACCAAAACACCACTCTGCCTCCCCTGGGCCAATTGTTCTTAACTGTTTGGAGTCATGTGCATCCTTGAAAGGGTAATTAGAGCTCTGGACCCTTTACCCAGAAAAATGCAGTTAGGCAAAAGTGTTGCATAATATTTCAGGAACTTCAGGGACCTCTAAGGCCAGTCATCCACCGACCTCAACCTTAGAGCCACTGTCGTCTTATACATACTGGAAGGAACTGTCCAGGGACGGAAGGAAAAAAAAAAAAAAAAAAAAACCAGCGCCAGCGCCGCCGCAGGACTTCTCTGCACACAGGGAAAGAGAGCGGAGCTGCATGGTTTGACCAGGACGCTCGTTCATGAAGGAAAGGCAGGAATCGCGAGTTCCCGGGACCGCAAATCCCCGAGAACCCAGCCGGGTCACTGAGCCTCCAGAGTCTGCTGGTTGAATGGGATACGCACAGAGCACGAGCTAGACTGAAATCTTGCGTCTTCCCGGCATCCTGGAGTCACAAGACAGGGGATTCAGAGCGGACGGGATCTTAGAACTCTAGTTCCAGGCGCGCAGAGTGTACCGCTGTCCCTGGTGCTGAAACGCCGTGATCGCGGAGGTGAGCGGCCGCCTGCCGGAAGGGTACCGCGCCGAGGCCTCTGCGGGAGCTGTCTGGTGCTGAACCCGGATGCGGCCCGGGCCGCGAGACACAGCCCAGAGGCTGCCGCACCCTGCGGGGCTGGGACAGAGCTTCTGGGAGCGCTGACGCAGAGTGCTGAAAGAACCGGGGGCAGCGTGCTCCAAGTCGGGCATGGACCGGCAGAGACCCGACTCCTACCAGCGGGGAGCTGACCCTGACTTCAACGAGCACGTCCTGCATAAGGTAAGAATCTCCTCCGGCCCTCCTCCCCACATCCCACCGACACCGGGAGTTCCTAGGTCCCCCGGGCTTTGCTTTGGGCCTTAAAGAGAAGCCAGCCCTTATCTGTGAGCCTGGAGGACTCTTTCTGTTTGATCCTATTTGCTGCCCAAAACAGAGATCCGTGAGCGCTGGGGAGAGGTTTCTCATTCAATCTTCCCTGCCCCCGCCTCTCCTCCTTTTAGCTCCTGTGTACCCCCAGCGACTTTGCTCTTGTGGGAGTTCTTATTGTCCTCTCACTCCCTCCCTCACAAGCTGCAGCCCCGTTAGGTTTGGTAGCAATGGTCACAGATCTGAATTCCTGGCCATCTTGGCTGAAATAAGACATGGAAATGATCTGCAGAGAAGATAAACTACTGTTTCCAAACCAGACTCCCTTCTGGCTCTGTGGCTTGCTCAGCAGCCTCCAGAAAGTGATGGCTTATTTCAAACCTCTAACAACATCCTTTTCTTCCTTATTCAAGTTTCTTATGCAACTTGATTCTAAGCAATGTAGGTCTCCTCTTAAAGTGGTTGTTGGAAGAACATATCAGCCTCTCCCTAGGAAGCCTTGTTATTTTTTAAGTAAGCATGTTAGGTAATGTAATGTGAAGCACATAATACAATCTCTGGTATATAAGAAGCATTCAGTGAATGGTGGTTGTTATTAAGCCTACCATACAGCAATGTTAAAATAATCCAAACACACTGATACCCTGCCCCTTTGCAAAAATAAGACACACATCTTGGGCTCCTAAGCAACTTGAGGAGGTGTCACATTCAGTCTCACTTAAAATGATGAAGCAGCTTTGTGAGAAGAGCAGCAGCCTCCTACACAGAGACCTTCAGGACCACATACACACACACACACACACACACACACACACACACATTCTACAGGCACAATCCCAGGGGAATAAGATCACATAGCCACCCCCCACGCAAAAATTTTGAGTTCTTGAAAAACATTCCAGTCTTCATTTCCTAAGTTAAATATGTCCTTTTTAAGGGAAGTGAGGCAAGGGATTTGATTTTTAAAACCTATCATTAGAATTTGCTTATATGCAAGAACGTCTACCAAATATCATCAGCCTTGGGATGGCGCTTGCACTTTAGCTAGTCTAAGAGTTGCATGATGACCCAGATGAGCCCAAGTAACTCTTAGAAGATTCCTGGAGTGTGGGCCAGAAGCTGAGAACTGCTTAGAAACAATGAGTTGATCCATCATATGCTTGGAATTTTTAAACAGAGTTGCTGTTGTTCTCACAAATCTGAATATTTGATACAGCTAAATAATTTAAAACACATGAACAATCTTTCTGCTCTATTCCTGAGAGAGCTCCTGGCCCTCTCTTGCTACCAGTACAGGTTTAGTAGTCATCAAGGGCAATGATACAAACTCCTTCAATGATGCAGGAACAACCCAAGGATTAAGTTCTTTCTGTGCCAGGGCCTGAGCTTGGGCTCTGAGAAAATGTGGCAGAGACTGGGCCAGCTTTTGTCCCAGATGCTAACGAATCAAGACAAAAGGTGCTTAGATTCTACCTCACCACCAGCATTCTCTCTTGTTCCAAGAGGGGCGAACAATAGCTAAGCCAAAGTTCTTCTCTGTAGCAGCCAGAGGTGTAGAAAGACACAGACTGTCTATCTATTCATCCAGGGCTTGGTCCATTTTAGATGAAATAAATTTTTGAGGGAGATAAGCACAAAGGGTCTCTGTTCTACCAGGTATTTCCATTCCCTCTACCCCAGCTTTAACACCTCTTCTCGGTAAATGAGAGAGGCAAGCAGGTAAGAGCCACTCCTCTCCCTCCTCTCCTGCATTTGTCCTTCACTGTCATCTTCTGCTGCTCGTGTTGTGATTTCTACATCCCTAAGCCTCAATAGCCCCTATGCCTCATCCATTTATTCAGCAAGCATTTATTAAGCGTCTCCAAAGTGTAAGAAACTCTGCTGGGCATTTTTAGAGAACACCTCCATGGGGACATCATCCACTGATCCAAGAGAAGGGTCTGATACAGCAGCATTTTTCTTCCCTGCCAGAAAAGTTTACCTGGGAGAGACAAATCAGCCAGCAAAAGATCATGACCCACTGCTCTGGGTCCCTCCACCGTTGTCAGGGGCATTTTTTCCCATTAAACAAAGTTAACGGAACACAAATTCGTGGTCCAAAAATCCATTTCCACAGGAAAATCCATGCCCAGTAGATGAAGAGATTTTTACTTTCAGAGTGAGAGTATTGGCTCCATTTCTTGCCAGATTTTCACCCTCAGCTCAGGAACAAGCAAGAAAGTCAAGAAAAGCTGATTGCTCCCTGTATAACATTTCCACATGATTATTTTCCACTCTGGCTCACTCTGGGGGACTAAGGATAAATAAATGAAGTGTGTATTATATCACTGGCAATCTGTGATCATCTGGGACTCCTTTGGCTAATTTGCTGGCTCTGCCCAAGTCCCAAGCAGACAGCTGGCTCAGGGAGTGGTGCTGGCCAGTTGTCTTGAATAACCCTAGCAGGAAGTGATAGTGACTCAGTTCAATCTCTCAAACTCATTTTCCAAATCCTGCGGGCTTTTCTCTCCCGAGCATTCTCCCGTTTAATTTGGAGTCCCAGGGCTTGGGGACGTTCTAAAGGAGACATGGTGGCTCAGTAGTTAAGTGCTCTGCTGGTAACCAAAAGGTCGGTGGTTCAAACTCACCACCCATTCTGAGGGAGAAAGATGTGGCATCTGCTTCTGTAAAAATCATAGCCTTGCAGTACAGACAGCTAGATGGTACCTGGCTACCACCACTGACTGCTCTGACCAGGATCACAACAGAGGGTTCTGGACAGAGCTGGAGAAGGATGTAGAACAAAATTCTAACTCTCACAAAAAAGACCAGATTTACTGGCCTGACAGAGACTGGAGAAACCCCGAGAGTATGGCCCCCAGACACCCTTTTAGCTCAGCGGTGAAGTCATTTCCGAGGTTCACCATTCAGCCGGGGAGTGGACAGCCCCATAAAACCAAATGGGACTAATGAGGCACAACTGTCCAGGGACAAGGGCCAGAAGGCAGAAGGGGACAGGAAAGCTGGTGATAGGGAACCCAATGTTGAGTAAGGATAGTGTTGATGCGTTGTGAGGTTGTTAACCATTGTCATAGGGCAACATGTGTACTAACTGTTAAATGAGAAACTATTTTGTTCTGTAAGCCTTCAACTAAACTGAGAATAGCAGCACAATTGGAAGAGCGTAGTCGATGTCACTGCACTGTGCATGTAGAAATTTTTGAAATGGTGTATTTTTGGCTATGTATATTTTCTCCATAAAAAAAAGAGGTCGAGAAGGGAGAGGGTTGACATGTTGTAGGGATGTTAACCAATGTCATAAAACAATATGTGTCCTACTGTTTCTTGAGAAACTATTTGTTCTGTAAGCCTTCACCTGAAGTACAATTAAAAAAGAAATATCATAGCCTTGGAAGCCCTATGGGACAGTTCTACTCTTTCCTACTACAGGGTCACTGTGAGTTGGAATCAACGTGGCAACAGGTTTCATTTTTTGATTTGGGACCTTTTGAGAGAAAATGTCTGAACCTTACTGGTATTGGTGCTCTCTGCACTATTGTTTCCTTCTGGAAGCTGTTCTGGGCAGGGACTTTGACTTCTTTTGTTTTCAGGGCAGGAAACCCAGCTTTGCTGGCAGTACACAGCCAGAGGTGAGCCCCGGGCTGGGGAAGTGTTGAGTTCGGCATTTGAAGTGGCTCTAAACTTATCCCAGCACGCTCCTCGCTTTCTTCCTCCCCTTCTCAGGCAAGAGGAGTGGTCCCCAGAGACTGCAAGTGACAATGGAGATCACAGCTCCTTCACTAACATGCTGAGAGCTCAGGCACTGCAGTTCCCCAGCTGGGAGCAGCCCTGGACCAGCCTCCCATCAGCCAACCAGGGAAGGTTTTCTGGGGCCAACTGGTAGAGCTCCAAGCCAGCAACAAACAACAGATCCGGAACTGTTAATGCCTAACTGATCCTACCAATCAGAGCCTCCCCAGACTTCACCCTGCTCTTGCAGGCAGCCAGGTCCTAACTGGTGCAGTAAAAACAGCGTTTAACTATTGAGAGGAGCAGGGTACAAAAATCCCCCCAGAAGTGGTTCCCGTTTCCCTGCCCTTGATGCCAAAGTCTCTCTCCCTCTCTTCCTATTTGCATTTCTGCTTATTGGTGAACAATTTTTACCCATCAGCATGAGGGAGTTTTTTAATGACTTGGGCTTCTACAGATGTCGCTGGTGTGCTTTTAGGTATCTTGACCTGAGTTGTGTTTAGGTTCATGTTTCCTCTTGCTTTCTAGTCTGCTGGCCCCAGACACACACACACACACACACACACACACACACACACACACACACACACGCACACACACACGCACACGCACACACATCTCCTCCTCCACACTGTAGGCAAGGCCAGTAGTCATATATTCTTGTCCCACCTTATCTTTTGTTATGGGCCTTTTAAAGGCAAAGTAAACCCTTCTCCCCTCCTTTTCCTTCCTCCATTTAAATTTTACATCCATGCCACTCCCCAGCAAATCTGCCTATTAAACAGCAGACCCACCATATATCGGAGCAATTTCCCCTGGGGACTGCCAGGAACTGGCAACACCTCCTTCTTCCAGCCCCTCCCCAACTGAGAACTGTTTAATCTTTGGAATTGAATAAAGCTGCTGGTTCAGACTCAGTCCAGAAGAGGCCTACCTGCCCTCCAGCCCCTCGAGAACTTCCTTGCCTCTGTGAGGGGCAGCTCCTAATCTTTTATCTCTGGGTCCCCTTCTCAGATTTTGTTAAGGCACAAATGGAGAAGTACTGAAGTCATGTCTCCACTATAATCTAGAGGGATCCAGGGAGCCTAATAACTACTACTAATAAATAAACACATGGTTTGTTTGTGCAGCATTTTAGAGTTCACAAAAAAACTTTAACGTATGCTATGACAGTTTACGGAGCCCTGGAGGTGCAGTGGTTAAGAGCTACTGCTGCTAACCCAAAGATCAGCAGTTCGAATCCGCCAGCCACTCCTTGGAAACCCTATGGGGCAGTTTTACTCTGTCATATTGGGTCGCTGTGAGTTGGAATCAACTCAGTTGCAGTGGGTTTGGTTTTATGACTTTATACTTAACACATGCTTTTTTGAGTAGATATTATTATTATTAATTCCATATTATAGATAAGAAGGAGTCCCAAGTGATACAAAAGGTTAACGCACTCAGCTACTAACCAAAAAAGTTGGAGGTTCGAAACCACCCAGAAGCTCCTCGGAAGAAAGACCTGTCCATCTATTTTCAAAAAATCAGCCATTGAAAACCCTATGGAGCACAGTTCTACTCTGACACGCATGGGGTTGCCATGAGTCAGAGTTGACTCAACAGCAACTGTTACTGGTATAGATAGGAAAACTGAGCCCAGAAAAAAATATGGTTACTTGCCCAAGGTCCTAGCTGGCATGAAGTGTGGAAATTCAGATAATACTAGCAGGCCCTCATATAGTATTAATATGCCAGGCACTGTTCTAAGCACTTTACATCTATCTATATGCTCATTTAATCCTACAACAACTCTATTGTAGCCCCATTTTAAAGTAAGTAAACCAGGCACAAAGACATTAAGAATGGGGCCAGGAGACAGCAAGGGGCTCACAGATTGTCCTTGGGGTATTGACAGCAGTCCAGTGTGTGCCCCAGCTCCGTGCAGTCAGCAAAAGTGACCTGGTTTTGCTCACACTCAAGAGTGGATCTCTCCAGGCAGATTCATCGTAAGCAAGCTCACAAGACTGATGTATTGCCCCAGATGCCAAACCACATTACAATCAGGGAATTGTTTGCTAAGCATGAAATCTAGAAAAAGGAGACTTGGAAGATTCAAAGGTTTAACAAGATCAGGGTGATGCGGTTTGATAGCAGGCTACAATCCGTTCGTACTCTTCAGCCCCTGGATCCTCTCCACGCTGACCCCTACCTCTTTCAACTGTGTTTAGCTGTGACCTCGACTGGGTAGGCATTCTTTCTCTCCAGGTCTCCAGTCTCCTCTGCTCTTTTAGGAACCACTTGCCTTTGAGCTTGAGAAGGTTCTGGCCTTGACCTTGTTATGGGGAAGGGGGGGGGGTGCTTCCTCTTCAGGACCCTCCATCACTATACCCAGAGTTGTCATCTCACATTTCCATCTTCATCTCACTCAGGGCCTTTGACCATCAAGGAAGCCTTAGAGATCTGGGCTTCAGGGGAGAAAACCATGCAAAAAAAAGAAAGGTGACAGGGGTCATTCCCTTACAGCCCACTACCACTCCCACCCCACATGGCCCCTTGAAGTCTGACATGTCTGGCTGAAACTCCTAAGAGCTGATTCTGCAAATATTTACTGAGCACCGTGTACCAGACACCAGGAACAAAGCCCATACCCCACCCCCCATGAAGCTCACTCAGCCTAGAAGGCTGGGTGGCATAGAGACAACTTACACCACATCTGACCTCAGCCCCACGTGACACATGTGCCTCAGTGCCCATGGAGACTTCTTAAAGGTTGGGGGCCTCTGGTTGCACTTGGCGGGAAGCTGGCCCCTCGGCAACCAGGTCAAATGCTTGCAACTCTGATTGTGGCCCTCTAAGGCTGCGAAGTCCTGAGTCCCAACAGAGTGACTCATCTGAAGGGCTTTAAAATCCACACGTCTAAGAAGGGGCCCCGCCTCTGAAGATCAGAATGGCTCTGGATCCCTAAGGCAGAGATGCCTTCAGGCAGGCCCAAGTCCAAAACAGGAAGGGGTTCCCCAGTGTATCTCTGAGAAGAGCCCAGAGCAAAGACCTGCCCCCCAAAATTTGGCAGGGTCAGAGCCACAGAAACGAAGCTGGAACCACCTCCGTGAACATTTGCCAAAGATCCGAGCTGAAAAACATCCAGCCAAACTCAAAAACACTAGGAACCTGGTTCCTTGTGAAGATGGTTTGGTGCATGAAGAGAAGCTTGGGAAAATGAGGCAGGAGAGACATAGGTGAGAGGCCAGGTGGGCTCTGTGTTTACACCTTCCAAAACACTCACTTCTCCATATCCTGAGAAGCCAGGTCTACTCCAGATATCAAAATACAACACCGCAAATACAGAGAAGGCAACACTGTCCCCGTCCACCACCTGGCCTGTCCACTACCTGGCCTGCACACTGATTTTCACAGGACAGGAGGCAGCCCATTAACAAAGAATGAGAACTGGACTTGAGAAATAAAATACCTGGGCTTTTGTCCTGACTCTGACATTAGCCAACTGTATGTCCTTGGGTATCTCATGCAAATAGCCTTCCACAATTTGCAAAGCACTTATACACAAATTGTCTCTTTGATTTCCATAGCACTGAGCATAAGCAGGACAAGTATTATTACCTATAAAAGGGGGGCCCTTATAGTCAGGACCCTTTTGATCACCAATGTCAAAACCCAACTTAAATCACGTTAAGTAATAAAGAGAATTGACTGGCTCATTTAACTAGGAAGCCCAGGGATGCTGATGACTTCTGGCTCAGTTAGATCCAGTGACTCAAACAATGACGTCGGTCTCTCTCTCGGTATCTCAAAAATTCTTTCCTCTGAGTTGGTTTTATTCATAGGTAGGCTTTCTCCTCACAGGGTCATGTGACCACCAACAGCTCCAGAATGACATCCTTCCAGCTCCTAGTTTCAAATCACATCCTAGTTCTAATGCTCATTGGACAGAATTGGGTCACACGACCATCTCTGTACCAATCACTGTGACCAGAGGGATGGTGTAAGTTGAATGACTTCAGCTTGGATCACATGCCCACCCCTGAAGGTGGAGTCAGTCCCACTCAACCTTATGGACTGAGAGTGGAGGAGGAGTGGTTTTCAGGGAAAATGGGGGTGATGGTAGCTGTTGGCTAGTCATGCAAAAACAACAGATGCCTCCTTGGTGAGGCTGGATTCCAACATTTTTACATCTTTAATGAGAAGTGACTGAAAAAGACATGAACTGAACCTGTCGCTGCCCCATCTGGACTGAGCTATTTGTGTCCCACACGTGGTGTTATTTAAGGCTGAATCACTGGACTTAGGGAATGAACTAATGTCACCTATAATGTGACTGGCTGACTGGAGCCATGGCACCAGAACACATCCTATGGGTGGAACTGCAATTTTCCCTGCAGGAAATAGATGATCGACTGTCAATCATCCAGGGAAGAGGTTACTTGGGGGCAGGGAATGAGGACTCAGCTTAACTGGAAGGAGGAAAATCACTCCCTCCTCTTTAGGACCAGGCTGTGGGGATGCCTGGATTTTTCCAGTGGTGGGTAGGACATGAGCAGCTCATGGCCACAAGAAGGCAGATGAACAGTGAACAGAAAGCCTGCCTGTGGGTGTACAACCTGGGCAGTCGCACAGGGCCCACACTTAGAAGCTCCACACTTGGTGTGATACTTTTCTGTCACCATCTTGAAATTCTTAATAATTTTTGTACAAGGGGTCCTGCACTTTTATCTTGCCCTGGGGCCTGAAAATTATGTAACCAGACCTCCTATCAGGTAAGAAACCCTTGTGGGGTCTGGGCCTGGTTCTGTGAAGTAGCTTTGAGCTTTTCTCTGGGGTGTTTCTGTTGGCCCCACACCACATCTGATTTCAGATGTGCTGTGAGTAACCAGGGAAGGTCTAACTTATGCTTCGGACAGAATGGCAAAGTGGGGAGCAGTTCTCTTCCCCCAGGACCAGCTCTCTCCCTCTGCTGTAGTGTTCACTGGCAAGGGATAGCTGTGCTCAGCAGAGGAGCAATTTGCAAGGCCATGGGTAGTGGGCAGCAGGCCATGGAAGGCAGAACAAAAAACCCTGGGTGGGCATGTAGAGCTCAAACTTCTGCCAGGTCCTGTGGGAAAAAAGGGGGAGTCAGTAGCAGCAACACAGGACTGGGGAGGCAGCAAATGAGGCCTGTGCTTGTGATTTGAGCCTAAGATAAACCATTGTTTGGTTTTATGAAGACTTCAGGGAATATTTTTAGTTTAAGGATTATTTCAGGGCAATAGCTTCAGGGGTTTATCCAGGCTCCTTGACTCCAGAAAGTCTGGATTCCATGAAACTCTCATCATCTTTTTTTTATATGTATGTATATATATTGTGCTTTAGGTGAAAGTTTACATCTCAAGTTAATTTCTCATATAAAAATTTATACACATATTGTTATGTGACATTAGTTGCAATCCCTATAATGTGACAGCACATTCCCCCTTTCCACCCTGGATTTCTTGTGTCCATTCAGCCAGTTCCTGCCCCTTCCTGCCTTCTCATCCTGCCTCCGAACAGGAGCCACCCATTTGGTCTCGTGTATCTGGTTGAACTAAGAAGCACACTCTTCACAAGCATTATTTTATGTTTTACAGTCCAGTCTAAACTTTGTCTGAGGAGTGGGCTTCAGGAATGGTTTTAGTTCTGGGTTAACAGATGACCAGTGGCCATGGCTTAGGGGGATCCTCCAGTCACCAATTTTTTTTTTTAATGACATGCTTACATGGGTCTTTCCAAAGCATTCAATTTTGTTTTTTTTTAGACATAACAGTTCTGTTTCTGTTTACACTCTGACTTCGTTGGTCAATATTCTTCCTGTTTACTCTTGGCTTATTAGTTTATGACTGAATCATTGTTAATTGCTGTTGAGTCAAGTCTGACTCACGGAGACCCCATGTGTGCAGAGTAGAACTGCTCCATAGGGTTTTCAAGGACGTGCTCTTTCGGAAGCAGATCACCAGTCCTCCGTTTCAAGGCACTTCTGGGTAGGTTTGAACTGCCAACATTTTGGTTAGTAGTCAGGCGCTTAGCCATTGTGCCATCAGGGACTCCAAAGAATGCACTTACTAAGTAAAATAAAAGGCTAGCCACTGTATCTGTCCCTCCCAACCTAAAAAATTATTGGTACATGAAATCAATGGATTCTGGCAGTCTGGCCCATCCAAGTCTGAGCAGTTAGGAACTCTAACTTTTAAGGTATCCCAGCAAAGGTAGCATTTAGCTTCACTTTCTTCTGACATTTCTGTTAATTATGTAATATGAAAGTTACCAGTTCAGTGTTTTTTTTTTTCTCCTTCCACTGATTCTCAAAAAGGCTCTGGCTTCTAGAAGTCAATAATATTCACATAGTTCTCAAAAGGAGACTGTCCAAACCCTATGATTTTTATAAGGTGGAATCTTTAAATATGAATAATTCAAAAACCAAAGGAGGGAAACCCCACCAAGTTTAGATGAGCTATAAATAATTAAGTCACTCAACAAGAACTGAGTATTTAAATGTCTTGGAACTTGTTTTAGCAGAATGCTTTCCTGGAAACCATACAGCAAGATGGTAAATGCCATCCTCAGTCAGACCAGAGGAGCCCAGCTGAACTCTCTCTTGTGATAAACGTGCTGGCCTGGCCCCCAGGCTTGGCCTTGGTAAAGTCTTTATGGAGCAGTTGAATAGGGTTGAGACAAACCTACAAACATTATGAAATAGTTTCCTCTCAAACCTCTTGCATGTGTTCGCTTCCCTTCCCCAACCCTGCCCACTTCCTCCAGTGCCCTCTAAACTCTAGTGCTCTTAGCTGCTGTCAAGTTGGCCTGAGTCAAGGTGACTTCATGCACAATGGAAAGAAATGCTGTCCTGTCCTGCGTCATCCCTGTGATTGGTTGAGGATCATACTGCTGTGATCCACAGGGTGTTCACTGGCTGATTTTTGGAAGTAGATCATTAGGCCTTTCTTCCTAGTCTGTCTTAGTCTTGAAGCTCTGCTGAAACCCGTTCAGCATCACACCAACAGGCAAGCCTCCACTGAGAGATGGTGGGGTTTGTGCAGGAAGTGCATTGGCCAGGAATCAAACTGAGTCTTCCACATGCTGAATTAGAGGCTGATTCCAAGGTCATAACCAACACCCTAAGAACCTGAATGCTTCCCATCAGGACGAAAGGTTGGAAATCTGTTCTGTACAGCTATGGAATTGACTGGACTAGTTTCACAAACGTCATAGGCTACTCATCTCCGTCTCTGAGGACAGCCACCAGTCCAAATGACTGGATTTTGGATAACAACATTATCTTCAACAATGTATCTGTCTTGTAGACACTTTTTCTTTTTTTCTTTTTTTTTAAATTTGATTGTGTTTTAGGTGTTACGGCGCAAATTAGTTTTTCATTCAAAAATTTATCCACAAATTATTTTATGACATTGGTTGCAATCCCCACAATGTGTCAGCACTCTCCCCCTTTCCCTTTCTACCTTAGGTTCTCCATGTTCTTTCCTACAGTTTTCCTGTCCCTTCCTGCCTTCTCATTTGCTTTTGGGCAGGTATTGCCCATTTGGTCTTGTACACTTAATTGAACTAACAAACATGCTCCTCACATGTGTTATTGTTTATTTTATAGGCTTGTCTAATCTTTGGCTGAAAAGTGGACTTTGGGAGTGGCTTCAGTGCTGAGTTAGTAGGGTGTCCAGGGACCATAGTCTCAGGGATTCCTCCAGTTTCTTTCAGACCAGTAAGTCTGGTGTTTTTTTGTGAATTTGAATTTTGTTCTACATTTTTCTCCCACTCTGTCTGGAATCCTCTATTGCAATCCCGTCAGAGCTGTTGGTGGTAGTAGCTGGGCACCATCTAGTTCTTCTCCGCTCAGGTTGGTGGAAGATGTGGTTCATGGGGTCCATTAGTCCTTTGGACTAATATTTTCCTTGTATTTTTTGTTTTCTTCATTCTCCTTTGCTCTGGACAGAAAGGTGCCAATAGATGTATCTTAGATTAGAAAGCTTTTTTAAAGCTTGACTAAGACAATTAAAAGTGATCAGAGTGGATCAGTCTTTATAAGCTGCTTTTGCAGTGGTTAAGAGCTCGGCTGCTAACCAAAGGGTCGACAGTTATCAAACCCACCAGCCACTCCTTGGAAACCCTATCAGGCAGTTCTACTTTGTCCCATAGGGCGGCTATGAGTCGGAATCCACTAGACGGCAACGGGTTTGGTTTGGTTTTTGGTTTTCCTCAGCTTAGCCAGGCTGCCAAAACCTTACATTTCCAACCCATGTCCACTGTCCAGATAAAGACAGAAGCACTTAGACTCCTCTAGCCAAGCGAAACTGAGTTAAATTCTAGTCTCCCCAGTCTTTCTAGATTCACGTTGAAAGTTTCTTGACAGTATTCTTCACTAGTAACTGTGACAGTATATTACCAGAAAAAATAACTCCTTGCTATCCAACCTGAGGTCTCTGGGTGGTACAAACAGTTGGCAGTTTCAATTCACCCAGTGGCACCATGGAAGAAAGGCCTGGCAATCTGTTTCCCTAATATTTACAGTCAAGAAAACCCTATGGAGCAGTTCTACTCTGTAACACATAGGGTTACCATGAGATAGAATTGACTCAGTGGCAACTGGTTAGGTTTGTTTGGCTTGACCATCCAACACAAGCACGTACTTACAGATTCTGTTTGGTGCTGGCTACTTAAAAACTCAGACAGAAAGCAACTTTATACACAGTAGGTAAAATGGCACAGTTGTTCACCAGTTCAAGGCTTTATATTACGACTTTTATACTTCAACTCCCTCCAATTTTGCTCTGCTTTGAATTTTTCTATTTAAACTTCTCTCGGCAGCCACTTCTTGCTCTGTAAATCTTAAAACAGCCTGGGTCGAAAATAGTCTTACTTGGACCTGACCAGCTTACTTGACCAGCTTAAGAATATGTAAGCCTGCTCTGCCTCTGCAAATTCCCCCAGGAAGGAAAAGCTGTTAAGTTTCTAGAATCATCTCTGGCGGCATGAGTGCAGGAGCAAAGAGCAGCAGCAGCATGCTGGGATGTCCATCCACCAATGCCACTTCCCCTGCTCCACCTGGGGTGTCCAGAGCTGTGAGGAGTCAGGTAAATTCCAGGACACATCAATTTGAAAGAAAAAAAAAATGAAAATCCATTGCCATCAAGTCGATTTCGACTCACGGTGACCCAACCCAAGGTGGTACAGAGTAGAACTGCTCCAGAAGGTTCTCTTGGCTGAATCTTTATGGAAGTAGATCACCAGGGCTTCCTTCCATGGTGCCGCTGGGTGGGTTTGAACCACTGACCTTCAGATTAGTAGCCAAGTTCAAACCTCTATGCCACTCAGGGACTGAACACATTGATAATGGCCCGTTAAACACTTCTATGGCCCCTGTACCTGCCAGGCCACTTGCCTGTGAACCATGAGGCCTGTGATTCTTAAGCATAGGTGGTCATTTATTCCAAGCCATGGTGCCTTTCCCTGACACTTCATCCCCAGCCCCCACCAAAATAGACCTAAGTGAAGGAAAAGATGTTTGCTCCAGTCAGGAGGAAATCATGGCTTCTCACTCTCCCCTGATTGTCAGGAGGGGAGTAGTCTCCACACTTCATGCTCCTGGGAAGTCAATCCTGAAATTCCTGAATCAGCTGGCCCAGGACACCCTCCCTGGAGTGACAGACACAGTCAGTCCTCCCTACTCCTGAGAGCTTGTCCTGTGTTCCTAAGTCTGAACCAGCTGTGTTATTCATTCATTCATTCAACAAACAAGCATTTGAGAACCCACCACTGTACCAGGCTCTAAACTAGGCACAAAGACTAGAGAAGAGAATGAGACAGAGTTCCCACCTTCAGGCAGCTTTCATCCTAGTGGAGAGGGATACACAATAAACCCACCTATCAATAAGTAAGTAATTTCATAAAGTAATAAATGCTATGAAGGAATTAACACATGGCAGAATGACAGAGAGAAATTAGGTTTAAACTGGGAGATGGGCAATAGGGGCCACTGCCATCACGGTACTCAGGGAAGATCTCCCTGAGAGAGGACATTTAAGCTGAGATGTGATGACAGAAAAGAAGCTAACAAGTCATAGATCATCATGAAGAACATTCCAGAAAGAAGCAACAGCAAGTGTTAAAGCCCTGTGAAGGGAGAAAGCCTCACCTTGTTAGAAGGACAGAAGAAAGACTGGTAGGATGCAGCAGAGTGAGTAAGAGGGAGAGAATCCAGAGATGGGGTTGAAGGGGTGGGCAGGGACTCATGGATCAACTTGGGCCTCTTGGGCCAGGGAGGGAAACCACCAGAAGGTTATATGCAGAAAGTGATCAGATTTCTGCTTTACAAAGATCACTCTGGCTGCTGTGAGCAGAATTCAGGAGAATGAAGTCTAGGTCACTTGGACTAGAGTCGTAACTACAGAGACAAAGAGATGGATGGGATTTGGGATATATTCTGCAGGGAGAGCTCCAGGACTCTAGAACAAAGACAGTAGTCCAGTGTCTGTAAGTACTCACTAGTATTCTTGTGTGAGTGGCACACACACACACTATCCTCCTTACACACACAGTGCAGGGTAGTGGCCCAGACTCCAGATTCCGGAGCCAAAAGGTCCGGGTTCAAATTCCAGCTCATCTGCTTGCTGGAGATAAAACTTGGTTCCAGTCACTGAAGCTCTCTGGAACCCAGGTTCCCATATGTAAAAGGAGGTGATGCTAGGAGCATCCTCCTGTGGTTGCTGTGAGGATACATTTGTTACAAAAGTGAAGCAAGGAATAGAACCTGCAACATAGTATCTGAGCTTGCTTTGGCTGCAGTAGCAAACTACCACAAACAACACCTGTTTATTCGCCTACAGTTCTGGAAGCCCTAAGTCCGAAATTTGTTTCACAGGGCTTAAGTCAAGGTGTCCACCGGGCTGGTTCTTTCTGGAGGCTCCAGGGGAGAATCCATTCCTCGTCTTTTCCAGCTCATTCCTTGGCTCCTGGCCACATCACTCCCATCTCTGTTTCCATCCTCACATCGCCTTCTCTTTTGACCTTCTTGCCCACCTCTTATAAATACCCTTGTGATTACATTGAGGACCCACCCTGATCATCCAGGATAACTGCCCTGTCTCATGATCCTTCAATTAATCACAATCCCTTTTGTCATTGTAATGGTTAAGTCTGTGTGTCAACATGACTGGGCCATGATTCTCAGTGGTTTGACAGTTATGATGTAGTTTGGCAGTGAAGTAATGATGTAATTTGGCAGTTATGTAATGATACAATTAACTTCATGATGAGATCTGCTATGAGCATCCAATCAGTTGAAAGGGAGTTTCCTTGGGAGTGTGGCCTGCATCCAGCTTTTGATCATCTGACCTCCCGTTCTTGTGACTTGAGCTAGTAGTTTACCTGCCAATCTTGGGATTTGTCAGCCTCTGCAGCCTATGGGCCAGGGGCCTGCCATCTAATCTGCTGATCTTGGGTTCGTCAGCCTCTGCAGCTACATGAGTCAGGAAAAGCCTCCATCTGATACCTGACTTACTGACTTGGGACTTGCTAGCCTCTACAACCATGTGAGACATTTCCTTGAGGTAAATCTCCCTCTGTCTCTCGCTCCCTCTCTCTCTCTCTCTCTCTCTCTCTGTGTGTGTGTGTGTGTGTGTGTGTGTGTGTGTATGGATAGGTATATACACTTCACTGGTTTTGCTTCTCTAGAGAACTCAGACGAAGACAGTCATATACAACATTCACAGGTTCTTGGGATTAGGATGTGGGTATCTTTGGAGGGCCATTTTTCAGCTCATTACATGTGGTAACCAATAAGTAAAGATTACTTCTATTATTACATAAATATTATTCCCAAGGCAGCCCAGAGTATCCCTGCAGCACCCTCCCAAGCAGTGTGGCAGAGGAAAAGTTGTGGAGAAACACCTGTTCTGACTCCCAGAAGCGCCTGAGTCTGCCTTGAGCTAGAGCTGGAGCCCAAGCTGGGGGTGACACTGGCTGGATCAGGGCAGAGGTCTCAGTCACCCATTGGTCCTGGTGAGGGGACTGGGGTCAGAAGGCAGACGAGATAGGAATGTGCACACCATGGTAGGCTCAGGTGAAGTCCCAGAGGAAGCCCTGGAGTAGCAGCTAAAGGCTTCTGATGGAGCTGTATTCTGTGGGCTTCTTGTGGCTCTCCATGGGAATGTGGGCCATGATCTAGTCCATGTTGCTGTAGAATGGCTCCTGATTCGAGGTGTCCAAAGACAGAGAAGCATAGGAAATCTCCTCCCTTGGCAAGGGGTCCTGCAATAGAGATGGCCACAGCGTCAGACAGGCTGGCAGACTCCATGCCCAGGAGATGGAGGAGGCCTCCGACGAGGATGGGGGACCTCAAGAGACCCAGACAGACTCTCCAGGGCTTCTGAAATCAACTTCCAAGCCCTCCAGGGCCCCCTCCATCCACTCAGCCAAACACCCTGAGCTCCACCCATAACAGAAAATCTCTCCCTCCACTCAGCCTCCAGGACTGCATTTCCAGGTGGAATCATGGGTCCCTTAGCAAGTCTGGGTCCTCCTGCCCAGCACTAGGACCGTGTTTGATTGGTCTTCAAATCCCCAGCACTGAGATCTGGTATATGGCACTTTCAAGAGCCCAGGAATGTCCTCACGCAAGTCCTTCAGGGCTGTGGTGGCTCTGCCTGGCTCATCAAAGGGGTACACACCATGACTATGCACCACAAATACACACCACTGAGTACACACCATGATTACACACCACTGAGTACACACCATGAGTAGACATCACTGAGTACACCATGAGTACACACCACTGAGTGCACACCACTGAGTGCACACCCAAGTACACACCATAGTGACGTATTCTGCTTCCTCCTTGTTGGCCTGGGCAGAGGAGGCTGACTTGGCAGAGGCCTTTTTCTGGGAAGAAACTGGGGAGGTGCCAGTGCGGTGCAGGGTCAGGTTAGCATAGCAAAGTTCACCCTCCAGGGGCTGGATCACCTGGGAAAGGACACAGGATGAAGGCTCACAAAACTCGTCTTGTGTGGGCACATGTCCCTCCTCTACTGAGGTCCACAGACCTTTGCTTCCCTGGGTCCCCTCTCACCCAGTTACCCCCGCACCCCACTTCTCAGTCTCCCATGCCCACCTGTCCCAGCCCTCCTCCCCTCTGGCTGTTGCCAGTCCCCCCACCCTCCCAAGCCCCTCTCAGGCCCAGCGGGATATGGAGGCCATGAGGATATAGATGCTGTTTGGTACACGGTTGGGACATCTTTGCTCCCAGGAGACAGGAATGAGGAAGGGGGGAAAGAGCCAGCCGATCTCTCTGCTTGGGTCTCAGGACTCTCACCTGCTCTGAAGATGTCCCAGCAGCTGAAAGACAAACAAAATCCAGAATTAGAAAGCCCATGCCCAAGACTCTCAGAGACCCCAGGTCTGGGGAAGAGAAATGCAGAAGGAAAGAGGGGAATTAGGCTCCAGATGCAGAAATAGGAGGCCTGGTTCTAATTCTGACTCCTCAGATGAGACACTATGTGACATTGGTCACAACCTCTCTGGGCTCCCCAGAGACCTAACCCCACCTGCTCCTCACATCACCTGCTGATTGGGCGGCCCTGCCAGCCATCTGCTCCTCTTGGAGTGAGTTTTCTTCTGCTCAACCCTAGGCTCAGCCTGTAGCTTCTCCCCAAAATTTTGCCCATAACCCCACCATTTCTCTATTGGATGCATCCTCCGGAAGTCAGCTCAGAGTCTCACTTTCCTGCCCCAGCTACCTAGATGGCATTTGATTTGTGTCTCCTAGTCACCTTCACCCCCCCGAATTCTAGTTTGTCTTCAGCAGGCTGTGAGTGGCTGGGTGACTGGGGCTGCCCTTCCTTGCATCCCCTGGCTCAGCTGAGGCTGACACATGGGTACTCAGGCAGCAAAGCTGTCGCAGAGGCACTCCAATTGGCCCCCCAAGGGTGTACGTGTTGGGTCACATCATATGGACTGGTTTTGAAGCTGCTGCTGGTTCCAGTATTTCTTCTGCCCTTTGGACCTCCCCTGCCACCTCCTACGTCTCCTGCTTTAGGTACAACAAAGGAATAAAGGTTTTCCCTGGTTTTTAGTTTCTAGATACCGAGGAAATACTTAGAACTCAGGTCTTGGACAAGATAGGTGGGAGAAAAAGTAATGAGTAAGAGTCAGTCCCCTCCTCACCCAGATGAAAAGATTCCATGGGAGGGGGAGGAGAGGTGGATCGGGCTCCGTAAGAGCTTCGATCCCAGTGGGTTTGGGGGGATGACTGTGAAAATGTGAAAGTGAAGCCAGACAGGAAAAGGGTTGGGTTGGGGCCAAATGTCACGACTTCAGTCTTCAGGTTCTTCCCCAAAGAGCAAGTTCAGACAGCAAGTGAGATGGCCTGAGGAAGGGCTGGGGGCAGAGGACGAAAAACAGTAGGGGTCACAACCAGCCTTTCTGAGCAAACCCAGAGGAGTCTGTTCGTGTGTGTATACATCCATGTGTGTGTGCATGCATGTGTGTGCGTACCCTGTAGGCACGCATCCATTTCTGGTTTCGGGCCTTGATGGCAGAGGTGGCAATGGCCTCAGGCAAACGGTCCAGTCTTATGTGTGTGTGTGTGCACATGTGCACATGAACTTGTGTACCTGTGTGCATGCATGTGTGTTCATGTGTATGTGCATTTTTGTACATGCACTGTGTACATGCATCTATATATACACGTGCTTGTGTGTGTTCATGTGTGTCCATGCACATGAGTGTACATGCACATATATTTGTACATGCTCACCTGCGTAGGTACACATGTGTGTAGGCACTCATGTGTATATGCCTCCCTGCACCCATGTCAGCTCAGTACCTCCTTGGCAACCACACAGATTCTGCTGAAGTATCCAAGCACCGAAACCCAGCTATCTGCCTAAGGCCATTGCCATCTATACCACCAAGAGCCGAAATCGGAAAACAGGGAAGGAGGCGGGTCAGAGAGAGGAGAAGGCAGTGATGTGCACAGCAGGCACCTAGCACCAAAACCCCTTGGGGCTCACCTATAAGCTCCAGGCCTCCCCCCAGGCTCTGGGACCACCAGGTGCCAGTCTTTGCAGTAGTGCCCCTTACAGACCATGTGGGTTATCCCTTGGGGCCAGATGATCCTCGATGACAACACCAGCCATTGGCCCCACACACTTCTGACCGCCCCAACTCCAGCCCAGCCTCATCCACGTCCTCTCACCTTCCTTCTGTTGCTTCACCATCCTCCAAGCCAGGAGTGAGGTCGCCAACAAGAGAAGCAGCAACACCATGCAAATGAGGGGAATGAGGATGCTGAGCTCCAAGATCTTAGGCCTGGAAACAACAATTGGAGGAGGCGCCTGCACCCAGGGCTCACCTCTCGCCTCTGGGCCCTATCCTACGTGGGAAGGGCACATACGTCATGACCCGCAGGGAACCCCCACTCCTAGGCGCCCTCAAAGATAGTAAACAAGGAGATGAGGGTTCCACAAGATGGTTTGAATGTGTCTACAAGCCTAACAGGCTCCTAACAGGTCTCTCTGCTTCTACACTTTGTCCTCTATTATGGATTGAATTGTGTCCCCAGAAAATACGTTTTGAAATCCTGGCCTCTATGGCCATAAATATGATCCTGTTTGGAAATAAGGTTTCCCTAGTTATGTTAATTAGCTCACACCAAGTAGAGTGGGTCCCAAATCTAATCACTTCCAAGTTATGAAAAAAGCAGAGACACACACGAGGGGAGACAGACATCAAGGAACACTACGGAACACCGAGCTCAGCACAGTGCCTGCCAGGTAGACTTTACCTCAATAAAGGTGAGTTGAAGAAATGCATGAATGTACCAACCCACAAACCTACCAACTGCACTGAGCTCCAGGATGGGAGTCTGCAGGGGCTAGAAAGACACTGTGTGGTCTGAGAGCAAACGGGACAGCCCCTCTCCTCCTCCCCCTCTCAAAGGAACCTGAGGGTCCGAGACCAAGCTCCGGTTAGAATCTGGGATGACGAAGAGTTCCCCCATTGGAGCAATTTGGGCTAGTGGATCACAGGGAGCAGCAGCATCTGCGCTGGCTTACCTGACATCAGAGAGCTGGCTGGTCATAATAGGGGAGGTTCTGTTCTCCTCTGGGATGGATGATGCTGTAAATATGGTGGAGGTGGAGGTGGAGGTGGTGGTGGTCCGCATCGTAGTCAGTGCTAGGCATACAGACAAGATTACACAGCATTCTGCCTGCTGACCCACCCAGCCCTGCACATGGCTCTGAGCCCATGGAGTGGGGTTGCCCTGGCCTGAGGAGCCTGGAGCAGGGCTGTGAGGAGGCGGCTGCAGTCTGGATCTCTCATATCTCCCCAGCCTCTAGGAGCCTCAAGAGCCTCAGAAGCAGGTGGGGCTGACACAGGGGCAGAGAGGACCTTGATCAGGCCCTGGGAGGGCTGGAGGGGGCCCAGGAAGAGCCTCAGGACAAGGGTGGCTGGAGTTCATCTGGATTTTAAACACTTCCAATGCTTATGACAGCTCCTCAGCCCATGCCTCCCCCCGACCTTATTTATCCAACAAGGACAGGGTGGAATGGGAGCTTGCCCGGTGCTGTCAACATATACCCTACATCTGTGACTTCTAAGGTCAGAGCTAGTCCTGAACAAAACCATAATGTTAAGAAGAGCCTTTACTTCGGGCAAGTTCCTAAGCTTCTAGAATGTGGCTTCTCCAGAGTGTTGTGAGGATTAAGTTAGATAACGTACACGCTGCACTTTGCAAACTGTAGCATGCCTCACTGGGCAAGGTGTGACTGGGGCTGTGTTGACTGTGGTGCCCCAAGTGTCCCAAGAACTGGTGCTGCCCATCCAAGGGTCGGTAGAAGTGGAGCCCGATAGATAAACTCCAGCCAAAGCACTGGGACCTCTAAGCTGACCTTCCCAGGAGTGTTTGCCTTCTAGAAAGACTTAGGAAGAGACATTATTAGATCCAAATGTATAAATGGCTGACAGTGGGATTTCAGACACCAGGAGGGCATCTGTTTTATTGTAGGGGCCTTTCCAGACCTCAGAATTAGACCACAGCAACCCAACTATGCTGGACCTCTGTCTCCCCCGAGGTTGGATATGCGATCCGGGGTGGGAAGAGGCAATGACGTCCCAGCCCAGAACTCCACAAAGAGCAGCCACACCTGGGCACCAGGGGTCCAAAGAAAGCTTGGGCTGGGATTAGGGTCTCTGGGTCCCATGGAAGGGGGTCCCTTTGACCCATGAACTAGAACTAGGCACCATCGCCTTGTTCTCTATGGGCAAGAGACTGAGATGTGCAGAGAAGAGAATGTGCCCAGAAAGGCTTCATTCCAACCCAGAGGAGCCCTGGGAGCCAAGAGAGACCATGTAAGAGAAGCCCCTCCCAACCCCAAGCGGACAGTGGGGTTCACTGATACCCCAGGGCTCAACCACCCTATGCCCTGGCCATAGTTCAGTCACTCAAGAAAGCCTCAGGGACTAGGACGGAGCAGGCACTGAAAGACACATCCACACAGACACACAGTCTTACCTGGACCAACTGACACTTTAACAAGGACTCCAAGGTCAGGTCCGATTTTCTCAATCCCACACCAGTAAAAGTCTTCATCGTCTTCCCTGAGCTTCTCCATGGTCACTTTGAATGTGCGGTTTTTCTGACTGTCCCTGATGGACACGCGGCCCTTCTTCACCTCCTGCTCTGACCCAGTGGTTTTAACGAGGATTTTGCAGCTTCCCCAATGAGCTCCTCGACACCACCACTTACAGTAGGCCTCCCATCCAGGGTCATAACCACACTGCACAGACAATGAGTCTCCCTTTGGGCCACTCATTGCACCTGGACCTGACATGGAGTAGCAGCCTGGAAAACATAAATCCATGTACCTGTCACCTCCCGTCCTGAGGGGTGGGCCACAGCTTCCTACAGTGGGAATAGCTCCCAAATCCAAATGCCTGATGGGTTGAATAACAATCAAGGATGGAATATACCTTCCACAAGACAGACCTTTTGTCCTTCGAAATGCCGTTGGCCAAAGCCCCCATTTAAGTCACTGATGAGCGTAACTACTGATTTCAAAAGAAATAAAAATGTTGACTCTGAGCAATAACACCTTTTATAATTCACCGCTACCCCTGCCCTATGGCCAATATAATCTCTATATTTCAAGGAATGTCCTTTTGTGTGTGTGTGTGTGTGTGTGTGTGTGTGTGCATGTGCATGCGCGCACACACATGCTTTAGGTGAAACTTTACAGAGCAAATTAGTTTCTCATTCAACAATTTCTATACAAATTGTTTTGTGACCTTGGTTGCAAACCCCACCATGAATCAACGTTCTCCCCTTCCACACCCCAATTCCCCATTTCCATCCATCCATTTCTCCTGTCCCTTCCTCTTATCATTGCTTTTGGGCAAGTGTTGCCCTTTTAGTCTCAGAGACATGATTGAACTAAGCAGCACGTTCTCACGTGTGATTGTTTGTTTCATAGACCTGTCTTGTCCTTGGCTAAAGGGTGACTTTAGGAGTTGCTTCAGTTCTGAGTTAAAAGGGTATCTGGGGGCCATAGTCTTGGGGGCTCTTCCAGTCTCTGTCAAACCAGTAAGTATAGTCTTTTGTGTGTGTGTGTGTGAATTTGAATTTTGTTCTACATTTTTCTCCCACTCTGTCCAGGACCCTCTATTGCGATCCCTGTCAGAGAGGTTGGTGGTGGTAGCCGGGCACCATCTAGTTCTTCTGGGCTCAGGCTTGTGGAGGCTGTAGTACTTGTGGTCCATTAGTCCTCCGGAATAATATCTCCCTTGTGTCTTTGGTTTTCTTCATTCTCCTTTGCTCTGGATGAGATGCGACCCGTAGATGTATTTAGATGGCCGCTCACAAGCTTTTAAGACCCCAGATGTTTCTCACCAAAGTTGAATGTAGAACATTTTCTTTATGAAATTTGTTATGCCAGTTGACTTAGATGACCCCCACAATCATGGTCCCCAGACAGCCCCAGTAACTCAGTCCCTCAGGGTGTTTGGATGTGTCTATGAAGCTTCTATGACTTTGCCTTGGTCAAGTTGTGCTGATTTTCCCTATATTGTGTACTGTCTTTTCCTTCACCAAAGTTAACACTTACCTATTATCTATAGGGTTGCTATGAGTCAGAATCAACAGGTTTGGGTTTTTTTTGTTTTTTTTTTTACTATCTAGTTAATGATTTCCCCTCCCTTGTTACCTTCAAAGATTGTTTCTTTCTGTGTGTAGTTCTTTTCTTGAGTTTTTAGAATAGTGGTCTTAGACAGTATTTGTCCTTTTGTGATTGACTTATTTCACTCAGCATAATGCCCTCCAGTTTCATCTATGTTGTGAGATATATTGTGGATTCATTATTCTTCTTTATTGTTTCATAGTATTCCATTGTGTATATGTACCATCATTTGTTTATCCATTCATCTGTTGATGGGCACTTAGGTTGTTTCCATCTTTTTGTTATTGTGAATAATGCTGCAGTGAACATGGGTATGCATATGTCTATTCAGGTGAAGTTCCTTATTTCACTAGGATGTGTTCCTAGGCGTGAAATCTAGGAATGTCCTTTTGCAACCATCTTTGTGTTTCACTGGTCTTTTGTTGTTTTTGCCATCGAGGCGATTTTGACTCATAGCGACCCCATGTGACAGAGTAGAATTGCCCCACAGGGTTTTCTAGGCAGTAACCTTTAAGGGAGCCGTCTTAGTTATCTAGTGCTGCTATGATAGAAATATCACAGGTGGATGGCTTTTACAAAGAGAAATTTATTCTCTCACAGTCTAGGAGGCTAGAAGTCCAAATTCAGGATGCCAGGTCCAAGGGAAAGCTTTTTCTCTCTGTCGGCTCTGGGTGAAAGTCCTTATCATCAATCTTCCCCTGGTCTAGGAGCTTCTCGGGGCCCTGGAGGGGCAATAGTTAAGAGCTTGGCTGCTAACCAAAAAGGTCAGCAGTTCGAATCCAAAAGCCACTCCTTGGAAACCCTAGGAGCAGTTCTACTCTGTCCTATAGGCACTATGAGTCGGAATTGACTCGATGGCAATGGGTTTTTTGTTTGTTTGTTTGTTTGTTTGTTTTAAGGAGCTTCTCAGCACAGGGACCCTGGGTCCAGAGAATGTGCTCCCCTCCCAGTTCTTCATTGTTGGTGGTAAGAGTTCCCTCTGTCTCTCTGTTTGAGTCTCTCTTTTATATCTCAGAAGAGATTGATCAAGATACAACCTAATCTTGTAGATTGAGTCCTGCCTCATTAACATAACTGCCTCTAATCCTGCCTCATTAACATCATAGAGGTAGGATTTACAACACATAGGAAAATCAGATCAGATGACAAAATGGTGGACTAACACACAATACTGGGAATCATGGCCTAGCCAAGTTGACACACGTTTTTAAAGACACAATTCAATCCATAAAAGGAGCAGATGGCCAGATCTTTCTCCCTCAGAGAGGACGCGTGAGTTCCAATCACCAGCCTTTCGGTTAGCAGCTGAGCACTTAACCTTTGCACCATCAGAGCCCCTTTATATGTTGGTCTGTTGTTGTTGTGAGATGCCAGCAAGTCAAAATAGCTAATGACTGGACAGGGCTGTTCGATGCAGGGCTTCTAACTGGTTTAGTCCAGTTCAAGCCCCTACTGAGAATTTGCATTTCCACCCCAGATATACTGAATCAGAATCTACATTTTTAGCAAGATCCCCAGGTGATTCCTATCTTGTTAAAATGTACATTTTGATTCAGTGTATCTGGAATGGAAATGCAAATTCTCAGCAGGGGGTCAAATCAGAACCAGTTGGAAGCCCTAGTTCAAGGGTATGGTCAGCAGAACAAAGTTACCTCAGAGATGTCTACGTGTTAATCCCCAGAACCTGTGAATGTTACCATATATGGCAGAAGGGCCTTTACAGGTGTGATTAAATCAAGGCTTTTGAGATGAGGAGATAATCCTGGATTATCCAGGTGGGCCCAATGTAATCTTTGTAAAGTTATCCATAATTTGCTATGATCCACGCAGCCTTTGCATAGCCAATAAAACACAGGTAAACATCTCTCTCCTATCCCCTGCTTTCATCCAGGATCCATCCGATATCAGCTATGATATCCATGGTTCCATGTCCTCTTCTGAATCTGGCTTGAATTTCTGGCAGTTCCCTGTCGATACACTGCTGTGGAACTGGAATGTATGAAGTACGAATCTAGGAAAACTGGAAATCATCAAAAATTAAATGGAATGCATAAAGATCGATATCCTAGGCATTAGTGAGTTGAAATGGACTCGTACTGGCCACTTTGAATAAGACAATCATATGGTCTACTATGCCGGGAATGACAAATTGAAGAGAAATGGCGTTGCATTCATCATCAAAAAGAACATTTCAAGATCTATCCTGAAGTACAACACTGTCAGTAATAAGATAATATCCATACTCCTACAAGGAAGACCAGTTAATACTACTGTTCAAATTTATACACCAACCACTAAGGCCAAAGATGAAGAAATTGAAGACTTTTACCAACTTCTGCTGTCTGAAATTGATTGAACATACAATCAGGGTGCATTGATAATTACTGGTGATTGAAATGTAAAAGTTGGAAACACAGAAGAAGGATCAGTAGTTGGAAAATATGGCCTTGGTGATAGAAATTACACCGAGACCACGTGACAGAATTTTGCAAGACCAATGACTTATTCATTGCAAATACCTTTTTTCACTTATTCTGCTTGCTTGCTGCTTGCTTAATGTGCTCTTTTATATCTCAAAAGAGATTGGTTTAAGACTCACCCTACAATAATACTGCCTCATTAACGTAACGAAGAAAACCCATTCCCAGATGGGATTTTAACCACAGGTACATTGTTAGGTGCCCATGAGTTGGTTCCAACTCATAGCCACCCTGTGTACAACAGAATGAAACACTGCCCGGTCCTGTGTCATCCTCACAATCTTTGCTATGTTTGAGCCCATTGTTGCAGCCACTATATCAATCCATCTTGCTATCACCAAGGCCATATTTTCCAACTACTGATCCTTCTTCTTTGTTTCCAACTGTCACATTCCAGTCACCAGTAATTACCAATGCATCTTGATTGCATGTATGATCGATTTCAGACTGCAGAAGTTGGTAAAAGTCTTCAATTTCTTCATGTTTGGTGTTAGTATTTGGTGCATAAATTTGAACAGTAGTGTATTAACTGGTCTTCCTTGTAGGTATCTGGATATTACCTTATCACTGACAGAGTTGTGCTTCAGGATAGATCTTGAAATGTTCTTTTCGATGATGAATGTGACGTCATTCCTCTTCAATTTGTCATTCCCAGCATAGTAAACCATGTGATTGTCCAATTCAAAATGGCCAGTACCAGTCCATCTCAACTTGCTAATGCCTAGGATATCGATGTCTATATGTTCTATTTAATTTTTGATGATTTCCAATTTTCTTAGATTCGTACCTCATACATTCCACATTCCAATTATTAATGGATGTTTACAGCTGCTTCTTCTCATTTTGAGTCATGCCACATCAGCAAATGAAGGTCCTGAAAGCTTTACTCCATTCACGTCATTAAGGTCGACTCTATTTTGAGGAGGCAGCTCTTCCCCAGTTGTGTTTTGAGTGCCTTCCAACCTGAGGGGCTCATCTTCCACCACTATATCATACAATGTTCTGCTGTTATTCATAAGGTTTTCACCAGCAAATTTTTTAGCAGTAGATCGCCAGGTCCTTCTTTCTAGTCTGTCTTAGTCTGGAAGCTCCACTGAAACCTGTCTACCGTGAGTGGCCCTGCTGGTATTTGAAACACCAGTAGCATAACTTCCAGCATCACATCACAGCAACACACAAGCCATCACAGCATGACAAACTGATAGACAAGTGGTAGACCACAGGTATAGGGGTTAAGATTTACAACACATATTCTTGAGGAACAAAATTCAGTCCATAACATGTAGGTAGAGGCTGGGGAGAGATGCCACAAAGGTTCACCCTGGTGACTTGGTTCCTCATTAATGCTCAGCTGTGATGCTAGCTTCTTTGAGCTTCAGACAGATCCTCCCCCTTGGCTTCAATTGCTCCCAAACTACACACACGCACACAGATACTCTCACACACCCACACTCATATACTCTCACATTTTCACACATACTAACTCACACATATGCTCACACACATACACATTCAACACACCCACTCCGACACTCACAGACACACACTCACGCGCTCACTCATACTCACACACGCTCACATACACTCACGCATTCACACACAGACCAATACTCCCATGTCTGCTCATGATAAGTTTCCAGACATCAGAAAAAAGCACCTTGGTGTGTACTCCTCGACTTGCAATTTTATCTCATCACAGAACTGGTATCCAAAGGTGGCCTTCCCCATTTTTATGCTGAAACTCTGGACCAAGCCACCATAAACCATCCCAGTTCTGCCTTTATTAGCTTTGTGATCCTGGGAAAATCATTTTTCTTCCCTGCGGTGTGATGAATCACTTTTATATGGCCTTTATCACCATTGTCTTGTAACTCCCACCGAATCATTGGGTGGGACTATGCAAATGAGGTGCTTGTGGGCCACCAAGGAGATTGGATACCTTGCTAATAATGCAAATAAGGTGTATGGCACCCTTGTGGGGGGGGAGACCATGCAAATAAGGTGTATGTACCCCTAATGAGGAGATTGGTCACTTTTGCCATCTCACTAGGCTTAAAATGAGCCATCCCAGAGGTGGTGGGGTGGGACTTCATTAGTACCAAGAAAGAAGAGCTAGGAGTAGAGCACATCCTTTGGACATGGAGTCCCTGCACTGGGAACCTCCTAGTCCTAGGAGACAGAGAGAGAAGCTGTAACATGGAAGACAGCAAGAGACATCAGCACAGCAGTAGCAAGAGTGATAATGGCTCAAGATGGCAGGAACCAGGAGTGGGGTGTCTCCGGACACTTATCAGCAAAGCTAAAGGAGCTTTGTAACACTTGCCTGAGCAGGGCAAAAGCTGAAGGGCCAGAAAGTGGTGTGCCTGCGGGCATGGCTGAGAAGACGCTGTCCTGATCAAGAACTGTATCCTGAGTCATTTCTGATCCTGAGTTGTAACCTGTTACTTCCCTAACAAACCCCATAATCATGAGTGTTGTCTGTGAGTTCTGTGTGGCCATTGCAATGAATTATCAAACCCAACAGAGGAGTTGAAAGTGCTGTGGAAGGGACAGTTGATGTCAGAACTAGTAAAAAGTTTGGAGAGAGGAGGTATGTCTGACCTCCGCCTCATAGGAATCAGCCTTGAGTTGTTGATACTCTTAATGATTAATTTCTCCCGCTTGTGAAGTTAGATGAGCCTGACCCCTCCCCTATGCCATTTTTACATTCCTTGAGACCATTTCCCCAAAGGGATAATAATATCTGCCTGATCCGCAGCACCCACTGTGTTGAAGCACATGATGAAATCATGCTCTTTTCTGTTCCTCAGACATGCCAAGGCCAAGCTTGTTACCACCTCAGAGCCTTGCACTTGCCATTCCTATGCCTGGAAAGCATTCCCTGATCTAAGTGCCTAGCTCCTTCTCATCTTCCAGGTCTTGGCTCAAGTGTCTCCTCCTCAGGGGCGTCCTCTTGGCCTGCCCTATCTAGAGCACCCACCTACCTGCATCTCACTATGTCAAATCATCTTCCGTTTCCCTCACAGTTCTTTATCATTTCTTGAAATTATCTTTCTCATGCCCAATGACCAGTGGAATGAATGATAAAATTAGACTATGTAAAAAAGTCACAAACCATAAAGAGTTGTCTTGCTGCTGTGGCTACCCCCTTCCACAACCTTACATCCACGTGCATGTCAAACGTTACCCAGAAAATTTTCTCAGGAGAATGCTACTGCTTCCCAATTCTCCCTCCTCTCCAGTTTTTTTTTTTTTATCAATATATTATTCATACACCATGTAATTCGCCATTTTAAGATGTACAATTCAGGGATCTTGAGCATATTCACAAAGTGGTGCAGCCATATCCTCTATCTAATTCCAGAACATTTTCATCTCCCCAAAAAGAAGCCCAGTATCCATTAGCAGTCACCCCACATCCCTCCATGCCCCCAGCTCCTGACAACCACTAACCTAGTTTCTGCCTCTATAGATTTGTCTATCCTAGGCATTTCATATGCATGGAATCATATGAAATGGTTGGCTTATTTCACTTAACAAAACCTTTTCAGGGTTCATCCATGTGGCAGCATGAATGAGAACTTCATTTCTTTTCACAGTTCAATAATATTCTGTTGTATAGGTATACCACACTTTATGTATTCATCCATTAATCTGACTTATGTTTTCAAAGGATCATTATGGGGAGTGAGAGAAAGAGATGGATGCCCCCCAGGTTTGCCTGAGCACCTAGAAAGATGGAGTTGCCAAACGCAGAGTTGGGGAATACTGGGGGAGGAGAGGGTTCAAAGGGGAAGATGGAGACATGGGTTTTGGTCAGATCATGTTTTAAATGTTTAGTAGGCATCCAAGTGGAGACGTTAAGCAGGCAGTTGCATATAGAATTTTGGAGTCCTGAGGAATGTTCGAGCTAGGGATACAAAATTGGGAGTCATCCACACAGAGATGGTATTTAAAGCCATGAAAGCAGATAAAATCAATAAGGAAGTCGTTTAGATAGAGAACAGAAAACCAATGACTGAGCCTCTGGGCATCCAACACTTAGAAGTTAAGGAAATCTTCATTTTTCATCAAAATGATATTCATCAATTTAAAGGTTACTTCAACCCTCTATCTCTGTCCACATCTCACCCCCTCCTTTTCCTTGTGTTCCCACCAAGCCTACCTCCTCTTGACTTTTCTAGTCCCTTGACAACTTCTATTGTTTCCTTCTGCCCTAAATGCCTAGAATCACCTCGCCCTCCCTGCCTGGATAACTCCATCTTTCCTTTCTTCAAAGCCCCCTACATCCTCACCTCTTCCTCCCAAGACTTTCCTTGCTCATAAGGCATCCACAAAAGCGACGGTCCAGGAGCACGTATTCACCAGCTCTCCTGAGCAACCAGGCTCCTCTTCATTTCCCTGACCAGGGGGGCCGGTCAGTCTGTCCATTTTGTAATGTAGTCAGGAAGTATGCCTGGTGCTAGGTTCACTAGGAAGACCATGCTCAGTATTCCTGCATTGGCAACTGTAGGCTCTGAATGAATGAGTGAATGGATGGAACACACTAAGCTCATAATTTTATTCTTGACAGGATACCTTCCTGCTGCCCTCCCCTCTCTGCCAGCCACTACCTCTTGCTGGAGACACTTCTCTCATGGATGCAGACCCAAGCCCTGAGCTCACCTGAAAGCCAGAATAGGAGGGGGATGAGCAGCGGGTGCATTTTCTCTTCACACCAGTCCCCCTTGCTGGAGCCTGTCAGCAAGAACAAACCAGAAACTCAACTTCTTAGTCTTGCAACCCTTCTGCTTTCTCTCACTCTCTTGCACTTCCTCTTGCAGCCAGTTCCCACTGGTGAATAAGACTAAAAGAGGAAGCAATTGGTGAAGTTTCAGGGCAGTTAGCAAGAAGTCATGGGAATCATGAGCTTTTGAGAAATATCTCCCTATAGGGAACCAGCATGGGCTTTCTCTAAAAAGAGAACTTCACGATCCCTTCCCTGCCTTGTGGGGCTTTGCAGACACAGACCCATTGTTTCTGGGTAGTTCTTGTCCAATCCTCCTCTCCTGGTGGGAAGGCTGGGGCAAGGGGACCCAGCTCCACTAGAGGGGGTCTTGGGGACCAAAGGACCTGTAACTTTGAGTGCAGCCAGATTCTGAGGGACCAGGTGGTCAGGAGTTCAAAAGAATTGTGGAAGGCTTGGGGCCAAAGCCAGAACACCAGAGAACAGATTCTAGACCAGAGACTAGAATGAGGGGCTGTGAGGCCTATGAGGGTATCCAAACCTACACTACAAAGAAAGGGGATCCAAGAGTAAGGAGATGCGAGCCGGGAACTACTGGTCCAATGGACAAGAGGGGCAGCTCTCCAGAGAACATACTGGAAACTCTCACTGCTGTGCCCAGCCCCCCAGGTGAGACTCCATGGATGTCCACACCAACCTGGATCCTCCAGAAACTTGTTGATTGTACTAGGGGCCCCACCATAAAGAAACCAGCTCACTCTCCTGACCACTGCCCTTCCTCCCACCCGCCACCCCATCTCTGTAATAAAATATTTGCCGAGGTAAGGAAGAAAGGAGAAAAGAAAGTACTAGCTTTGCCTGTCTTATTCCCTGACAACCTTGCCCATCCCGGAGTCTCCCCTCCCCCGTCAAGGGCCCAGCAAGCCCTCCGGATCAGGCCCAGAAAAGAATGGAGGGGCCTTTTTCACATTGTGCACCTGGAACTACTTTTGCTATGTGTCACACATGACCTGGGACATTTTGAGGAGTCAGTGAGCCCCCCTCACATCCTAATCAGGAACAAGCAGGTGTGCAGGAGGGTAATTTGCAAAAAAAAAAACAGCAGCTGATAAGGTGGGGGTATTACAGGCTGTGGCCTAGATGGCCTCTGGTGGGAGGAAGGACGCGGCCCCCCTCGGGTCCCCACTGTTCTTTTAGCACACCCTCTGCACAGGGCAGCGGACAGTTACACTGAGGAACAGCGTCCTCTGCAGACAGGGAAGCCTTGACTCCCAGGGAAAAAGGAAATCAAGAGGATGGGCAGCCCTGGAAGACAGGGGGCAGTTGCTTTGAGGGCCATGGAGTAACCCTTCCTTCTTGGCGGTGGGCAGCAAAGAGGAAACAGCCTCTGAGCTTCTAGAAGCCCTGCCTGTGGCCCAGCCCTCTGATCCTGGGCCCAGCCTAGCTTGGGAGGATCCCCTTTGAATCAAGAATGGAGACTTACCAAAGTGGCTCTGGGCGGTGACATATAAGTTGCAAAAGTTTTCCCTCTATCATTTCTCTTCTGACCTTGTTTCTGGTATCTTCTGTCAACCAGAACACTTTATTTCTATGCAGCCAGATCTATTGATCTTTTCTTTACAACATCTGAATTTCCTGTGTTAAGAAGGTCACTCAGAGCCGATTTACGAGTGTTGTAACCGCCCCATCCATTGAGGTTTTCTAAATGCTGTCCCTGAATCCTGAAGTTGCAGGAAAGAAGCGTACTTATCATTAGCCTAGCTTCCACGGAGAGGACTCCACTGAAGTATAATTTAGTGTTAGGCCATTAGGCCTTGCTTTTATCAAGGGTCGATCCCAAAGCTATCGGAAACACTTTGTCTCTTCTGCAAAATCACAATTGCCCGTTTGTTATTCAGAGTCCCTTGTATAAGAATCCACATAACAATATGAAATACCTAGAACAGGCAAGTGTATAGAGATCTAAGTTCATTAGTGGTTACTAGGGACAAAGGGGAGACAGAGGGGGGAGAAGGGGGACTCCTTGCTTAGAGGACACTGAGCTTCTGTTAAGGGTGATGGAAAATTTTGGAAACAAGTAGTGATGATAATTGAAGAACAAAATGAAAACATAATTCACATCACTGAATTGTATGGGTAGAAAAAAAGGTGAAATGGCAAATGTTTTGTAGATATATATTTACCATAATAATCCAAAAAAAAAAAAAAAAAGAATCCACATAATAAATTTCTCTTAGCGTCGCATGCCGGGAATAAATCCTCGTTGACTGAAATGCCAGGCTTTCTTCGTCAGATAATGAGTACCACACCACCATCTTGCTTCCCATTTTGTCTTGACTGCCAGGAAGTCTAGAACTAAACACAATGCTCAGACACGGTAACAACCCAGCCTCACTCCAGGGTGGAAGATTTGCAGACACACACGCACACATCTTTCCTTTTCTTTTCTCAGGCATTATCTTCCACTGCCCTGTTGTATATGTGGGTTTTGTTTTAAGTCATTTCGAATCCCTTTTGGAAGTAGGCAAGGTGTAAATACAGACCTAAACAAAACGACTCCTGAAGAGAAAATAAAGACACTTGTGTGAACGGTGGCAAGGCTGACAAGGAGCTTTTTGTTAGAACCCGCGATTAGTCAGCGTTTTCACACATGCTCTCCAAGCAGTGAAATTTGGAGCCAATGTGGAGATACATCAGGAAAACCCCAGCAGCTGTTGAGTGGACAGAGAAACTCCATTGGGTATCTGTTGTTGTTGCTAGGTACCAGCAAGTCAATTTCTGATTCATAGTGACCACATGTGACAGAGCAGAACTGCCCCATAGGGTTTTCTAGGTGGTTATCTTTACAGGAGAAGATTGCCAGGTCTGTCTTCCACAGAGTGGTTGGTGGGTGGGTTTGAACCTTTTGGTTAACAGCTGAGTGCTTAACCGTTGCATTGCCAGGGCCCCTTATTGTGTCTCTAAGGTCATGGATTTAGGCAGACCTATCTGGAACATTTGAGGAGCTGAGGCTCATGGGCCTGACCCAAGGAGGTCCTGTTAATTATTATGTTTTTACTTTTTCTTTTTTAAATGTCTTTATGTTTTCGCAAGTCCAGCTAAATGCTATATCTCCTAAGCCTTTCCAACTACCCTTAATGCTTGCCTTTGGGAAGTGGCTATTGGCCACTGTCATTCATTCATTCATTCATTCATTGGGTGCCAGCCTCTGGATGCATGTATATTTTCTCTCTGTTGCTTATAATTTTCTTTCAAATATTTCACCTGGACTCCCAGACTAATTCTTCCTCTCACTTCCTCTCACTACAGACCCCCTCCACTGGGCAAAGTGGCCTTTCCCTGCCTTTCCAAGCTCTGTTTCTCTCCAACCCCTCCTCCCAGGGCCAAGGGTGAACTCTTCCAGAGGCACATACCCAGACATCCTGCTTCTATTTTATTCTGTAGACCTTTTTTTTTTGGACTTTCCCATACAGGAGACCCATGGACACTGCATTAGTCTGGGTCTTCCAAGAAGCAGATGTCAAGAGAGGATTAAATGTGCAAAGATTTTATTAGGGGAAACATCTATGAGAAAGAAACTGTTTTAACAGCTGTAACCAATGTGTACTGACATATCCATCAAATGTTGTCTTTATTATATTTGATGGTGGTTTGAGAGTATTGTGTTGTCACACTAGGAAAGCTAAAGAAAGAAAATGGTTTCAGTTTTGCTGAAGACTGGCCTTATTAATGGACAGCTTTCCTAACAAGCGATTATTAATTTCTATACAGGTGTTAACATCTATTTCAGGGACATGGCAGTATGTTTACATGTCCGAAGTTTTGTTTAATTCAATGATACCTCTAAGTTGATTTGTTTAAATAAATTCAGCAAATGGAAAAAAAAATGAGTAGGAGCCAGGAGAGGCTGGGAGAGCCATCAGACCATGGAGCAGGAAAGCAAAGGAAAGAGGGGAGAAGGTTGAGTGGGAGCATCCTAGACTACTGTGCAGTCTATTGAAGGTTCCAGAAGGCTGTCAGGGAGTCCTCTGGTCACCATCTGCTATCAGAGGAATCTTATGTCTCCTGGGAACAGACCTGCCTTAGAACCCCTGCTAATAGCACTAGCTATTAACAGAAAGGTTGGTGGTTCAAATCTACCCAGAGGCACCTCAGAAGAAAGACCTGGCAATCTACTTCCAAAAGATCACAGCCATTGAAAACCCTATGGAGTGCATTTCTGCTCTGACACCTATGCAGTTGCCATGAGCCAGAATCAAATCAGTGACAACTGATTTGGCTTTGTTTGCTTGGAAATCTGCGAGCCACATTCTCGTGGTCACCGCAGGTGTTCATTAACTTAGGTTAGGACAAGATTTCCTCTGTGCCTTCAAGCCTTCTTCCCTGAATGCGACAGAAAATCAGGGTTTGGTATGTGTGTGTGTCTGTGGGCACTTAGAAAGAACTCTCTCCCACAGCCACATGATGTCTCAGAAACCTATGCCCAGTGCCGGCCCTGACCCCTCTCTCTGCTGCAATTTCAGACCATCCTGGTGGGCGACAGTGGCGTGGGGAAGACATCTCTGCTGGTTCAGTTCGACCAGGGCAAGTTCATCCCAGGCTCCTTCTCGGCCACCGTGGGCATCGGATTCACAGTAAGCACCCACTGGCCTTGCTGGCTCTGGGGCTTGGCTCTGGGTAGGAAGCAGGTGGACACTCACATGGCAAGTTAGATAAGAAGACCATTTCCCAAGGCGTAAGGGTGTTGGGAAACCACTAGGGATGGCACAGGGCCTCCATTCCACCCCTAACATGAAGGCGGGGTGGGACTCCATCACCAGAACACAGGGACAAAGACGGCTGTGGCAGGAGCTACCCCCTTCAGTGGTGGGACGCAACAGCCCACGGCATTCCCCACTGCGGTAGCCAGGGGAATAAATTCCCCCTCCCACCCCACTTTCCTCCTGCCTCGCCCCCCACCCCGTCTCCTTATGGGGCTTCCCATTGGCTGAATCCAGCTAGAATCTGGAAAGTAATAGGAATATCTTGACATAGATTGCTCAGGTCAGCCTTCCAGGGCAAGAGGAATCTGAAGGGGCAAGGGGATGGCTGAAGATTTTAAGCCTAGTCCAAACTTAGCATTGTCACACGGGTCCTAGGGAGCTGGCAGGCCAAGGGTTCAAGTCCAGTTTGTAGCACTCTGCCTCTCCCTGGGCACAGCTGGGCAGCTACAATTAAGAAAGCTTCCTCAATCTTTTTTGACGGGGACCCCTTTGAGGGCCAAGGAATCCTCCCTTTACCATGCATCCTCCTTCCCCTCCAGGCTCTCAGTAACTCTTGACCTCCTGGGAGACCTTTAGAGAGAGTCTCTTGGATAGTGGTAAGAGCAGCAGGGGCTGCCCTGGGGTCTCCAGAACCCCAGTGTTCAGAGATCGGGAAGAGCAAACATCATTTCTCAGCAGCATGGGTGTTTGTGAGGCCAGCCTCTGAGTACAAGCAGACACAGGACCTGGGAGGCCACCCACAGGGCTGGGCCACAGCAGTGCTATGCAGCTGGAAGACAGTGAGGGATACCCAGAAAGTAGGCTTGCCCACTAGTTCACAGCAAGGAATGCAAGGGGGGTCCAAGAGGGACATGGTTTCAGGGTAATTGTCCAGCAGGAGAGCCTGGCTGGGGTATGTCAGGGCCTGGAACCGATCCTGAAACACAAGGCTCAGGACACTCTCATGACTGGGGCTGGCCAGGCTGTGGGGGAGAGCTGAGAAGGACAGGACTGAGTCCCAGCAGGCTACCCTTGAGTTCTGGGCCAGGCTGCCATGAAGTCAACCAGGGTGCCCTGGTGCCAGGGTCCCCCACCCGCCAGGCCCAGTCTGTCCTTCAGCAGAGTGGGCACACTGTGCCCCACAATCATACCTTCTCCTCACCCACTCACATCCTTCCATGGAGGGCAGAGCGTGGACTGGACCTGGGTGTGGATGTGAGAACTCTGATTCATTCTCCATAGATGTCCCAGGGGTGGGACCTCTGAATTTTGTCACTAGTTTGGTAAGAACAGTGAGGAAAATCTCCTGTGAGAAGGAAGAAAGTATGTCAAACTAAGGCCATAGTGACCGAAGACAGGAGAGCCTGGGCTCTCCCTCCCTGTCTCCTCGGGGTGAGCCTTCTAGAGCCTTGGCTGTTTACTTGGCTCCAATCCGCAAGGTCAGTACTCATAAGGCTTGATTCACTACAGAACAAACCTGTGGGCAGCTAACACTGCGTGAGGGCCAGGGACAAGTGGCATGACCAAGGACCATGAATGGGGCATATACCCGGCTCCATAGATGGGGCACAGACACTGGGGACCTCCAACGCTGGTGATGGAGGGCAGTGGCAACAGCACGCGACAGGCTTTCTGGGGGTCACATTTGGACAGAGGTGGGGTCCATGGTGTAGCTCACTTGCATGCCAAGAGATTCACAGCACTTACCTCTCCCTTCGGTGCGCTGGGTCACTTTTATATGGTGTCTTAGGCTGGGTTCTCTAGAGAAGCAAAACCAGTAAAGTATATAAATATGTATAGAGAGAGATTTATATCAAGGACATGGCTCACACGGTTGTAAAGGCTGGAGCAACTCAAGTCTGTGGGTCAGTATAGAGGCTTCTCCTGATTCATGTAGCCACAGGGGCTGGCAAACCAAAGACCAGCAGGTCAGAGAGCAGGGCTCTTGCTTACAGGCTGTGAAGATCGATGAATCCCAAGATCAGCAGGCAAGATCACAGGTAAGCTGCTAGCTCAAGCTCCAAGAACTGGAGGTCAGACAAACAGGAGCTACCTGAAGGATCAGTGCGAGTAAATAGCCCCTGGGCCTTGCCAGAATGTCCAATTATGTTTGATGCAGGCCACATGCCTGAGGAAACTCCCTTTCAACTGATCAGCTACTCACAACAGATCCCATCAAGGGGGTGCTCACATATCAGATCTCAACATGGAAGTGATCACAACATCATACGAGTGCCAAATTATGTCATAACTGCCAAGCCACTGAGAATCATGGCCCAGCCAAGGTGACACACAACCTTAACCATCACATATGGCCTTTCTTACCATGGTCTTGTAACTCCCACCAAATTACTGGGTGGGGCTTTGCAAATGAGGTGCTTGTGGCCCGCCAAGGGGTTGGAATAGCTTGCTAATAATGTAAATAAGGTTCATGGCACACTTGTGGGGGTAGGATCATGCAAATAAAGTGTATAGAACCCTAACAAGGGGACTGGTCAGTGTCATGGATTGAACTGTGTCCCCCCAAAATATCCATCAACTTGGCTGGGTCATGATTCCCAGTATTGCGTGATTGTGTACCATTTTGTATTCTGACGTAATTTCCTCGCGTGTTGTAAACTCTATCACTATGATCTAGTACGATGGATTAGCAGCAGTTATACTGATGGGGTATGCAAGATTGGATAGTGTCTTAAGCCAATTTCTTTTGCAATATAAAAGAGAGAAGCGAGCAAGAAAGCAGTGCCAGAAGAAGAGCACGCCCTTTGGACCTGAGGTTCCTGCGCTAAGATGCTCCCAGACCAAGGGAAAACTGATGCATCATAAGAATGTTCCTTCAGAGTTGACAGAGAGAAAAAGCCTTCTCCTGGAGCTGATGCCTTGAATTTGGACTTGTAGCCTTCTAGACGGAAAGAAAATAAATTTATCTTTGTGAAAGCCATCCACTTGAGGTATTTCTGTTATAGCAGCACCAGATGACTAAGACAGTCAGTTTTGCCATCCCATTAGCATTAAAATGAGCCATCCCAGAGGCAGACAGGGGAGACCTCACTACCATTAAGAGGAAGAGACAGGAGTAGAGCACGTCCTTTGGACCTGGGTTCCTGCACTGAGAACCTCCTAGAGCCAGGAGACTGAGAGAGAGAATTGTAACACTGGAGATGGTGCAAGATGGCAAAAAGTGGCAGCAAAGAAACAGTGACAGCAGAGCCAGGAGCCCAGCATAAGACAGCACAGTGGGCTTCCTGGCAGAGTGGGGTGCCTCTGGGCACTTGTCAGTGGAGTTAGGCTTGCTGACCCGTGGAGCAAGAAAGCTGAGCACTGTCAGGCAGGAGGCTTCCTGGTGGAGTGTAGTGCCTCTGCGTACTTATTGGCAAAGCTAAGGAGCTTTGTAACCCTCGTCCGAGCAGGCCAGCTGAAGAGCCGCAAGGGCCCGAGGGACCGAGGGACCAAGGGTTGAGGGGCCAAGGGCCAGAGAGAGGCCTGCCTGTGAGCACAACTGAAAAGCTGTCCTGACCAAAGAACTGTATCCTGAATGCTTTCTGATCCTGAATTGTAACCTGTTACTTCCCTAATAAACTCTGTAGCTATGAGTATGGTCTGTGAGTTCTGTGTGGCCATTGCAACGAATTACCAAACCCAACAGAAGTAGAGTGCCATGGGAGGGATGGCTGGTGTCAGAATTGGTGAAAAGGTTGCAGGTTGAAGGTATGTCTGATTTCCACCTCATAGCAATCAGGCTTGGGCTGTTGATCTTGATTCTCCTTCCTCCTTGTGAAGTTAGAGGAGGTCAGGCGCCCCTACCGCTCCGTTTTTACAACTCTACAGGCCCCCTTCCTACCACTGTATCCGATGCTACAGTTGCCGTTGCCATCAAATGGCCTCCAACTCATGGTGCCTCCATGTGTGTCAGAGTATAACTGTGTTCCATGGGGTTTTTAATGACTACTTTTCTAGAAGGAGCCCTGGTGGCTCAGTGGTTAAGAGCTTGGCTGCTAACCGAAAGGTCGGCAGCTCAAACCCACCAGCCTCTCCTTGGAAATCCTATGGGGCAGTTCTACTCTGTCCTACAAGGTCACTATGAGTCAGAATTAGCTCGACAGCAACAGGTTTTTTTGTTTTTTTGTTTTTGTTTTTTTTTTAGTTTCCCAGAAGTAGATCACCAGGCCTTTCTTCTGATGCACCTCTGTGTGGACTCAAACCTCCAACCATTTGGTTAGCAACCAAGTGCATTAACTGTTTGCACCACCCAGGGACTCCATCCAACACTAGGGACCCTCCATTCTGGTTCAGAGAGGTCTCTTTCTATCCCTCTGCTCAGAGCTAAAGTCTCCCATGTCATGCTAAGCAAAGGGGCTGGAGGACATTGAGGCCTCAGTGGTCTGGGGTTCCGCAGTCTGTCATGTACACGGAGATTTAAACACTACTCATTGCTAGCAATTTACAAGGACCCTATGGCTAGCCCTGGCTCTAGCCCAGAATTCCTATGTGCTAGTGCCTGAGGAGAAAGACCACCGAAGCTCCCACTGGCCCAGCTCAGAGGTTGAATGCAGCCTGGGCAGGCAGGATGGAGTCCTTGTCTTCCACTTTGGAGGAGAGAGAGGTGAGTGGGCTGGCTACATGGGGCGTGCCCTCAGGCCAGCTCCTAGGACCTCACGAGCATCCCTCCCCCAAGAAACTATTAGGCCCATAGCCTTCTGGAAGTGAGACCTGCCCAGGTCCTGGGTACATGTCTCTCAAATCAAGGTCTTCCCCAACTCCTCCATCACCAGCTCCACCAACCTGGCTTCAGGTCCTGCTGATAGGTTTACTGGGGAGCTGGAAGTGATAGGGATTACATAGTAGTCTTCCTAGCCAGCCCCTCATCCACTTCAGCTCAGGTCCTCCTTGTGACTTCTCGCCTCAGTTTCCCCCAGACTCTTCAGTCTTGCCTAAATACTGCTGCAAAATCCATCTCGGCTTGCCCTCCACTCTAAACCTTCAATGGCTCACTATTACCTACCAAATAAACTCTAAATCTGTCCTCTGCTGGTCAAGATCTTGCAACATTTAGACCAGTGGTCTTCAAATACTTGTTCAGTGCACATAAAAACCCCCGGGGGGAAGCTAATCTGTAATGTGGACTCCTGAACCCACCCACAGAGATGCCGATTCCACATGACTGGGTGGGGGCCTAGAATCTGCACTTTGACATGCACCCTGGGGCCTGTGATGCAAGTGGTCCATGCGTCGTATTTTAAGAAACTCGAGTTTAGGCCTCATCCCTGTAGCTCTGGCCTACTCTCCCCTCCATACCCGACCCTGCCCACACAGGGTACGTGTGCTTCCCCTAGCTCTGGGCATTTGTTCTGTCCACCTGGAATGCCCTTTCTGCTCACACCGGGTATCATGGAGGCCCTCCTGGATCTCCTCGGCTGCCCACAAGGTCCCCCCTCTGAACAACCAGGAAGTTTTCATGTGACACTCACCACCTGCTATATGAGTGCAGTATGTGAGTGTGCAGGGTGTATATTGTGGTACAGGAGGGCAGGCATATTTGCTTGGGAGATAACATGGGGTGGGTATTCATTCTGGATTTCTGTGAAGTATGTATTTGGGAGCCATGAGAGCTGTTAGGGGTAATTTAAGGGGTGTTTTATTTGGAGCCCTGGTGGCACGGTGGTTAAGAGTTCAGCTGCTAATCAAAAGGTTGGCAGTTTCAATCCACCAGCCGATCCTTGGAAACCCTATGGGGCAGTTCTACTCCGTCCTACAGAGTTGCTATGAGTCAGAATCGACTCAACAGCAATGGTTTTTTTTTTTTTTTTTTTTTTGGATAGTAATATGTGCATTTGGCCCCACGTGTCTGTCAGTTTGTCCTGTTGTGATAGCTTGTATGTTGCTGTGATGCTGGAAGCTATGCCACTGGTATTCAAATACCAGCAAGGTCTCCCATGGTGGACAGGTTTCAGTGGAGCTTCCAAACTAAGACAGATTAGGAAGAAGGACCCAGCAATCTACTTCTGAAAAAAATTAGCCAGTGAAAACTTTATGAATAGCAGCAGAACATTGTCTGATATAGTGCCATAAGACGAACCCCTCAGGTTGGAAGGCACTCAAAATACAACTGGGGAAGAGCTGCCTCCTCAAAATAGTCAGCTTTAATGACATGGATGGAGTCAAGCTTTTGGGATCTTCACTTGCTGATGTGGCATGACTCAATATGAGAAAAAAGAGCTGCAAACATCAATTAATAATAGGAACATGGAATGTATGAAGTATGAATCTAGGAAAATTGGAAATTGGCAAAAAATTAAATGGAACACGTAAACATCGATATTCTAGGCATTAGTGAACTGAAATGGACTGGTATTGGTGATTTTGAATCTGACAATCATATGGTCTGCTATGCCAGGAATGACAAATTGAAGAGAAATGGCATTGCATTCATCATCAAAAAGAACATTTCAAGATCTATCCTAAAGTACAATGCCATCAGTGATAGGATAATATCCATATGCCTACAGGGATGACCAGTTAATACGACTGTTATTCAAATTTACACTGCAGCCACTAAGGCCAAAGATGAAGAAACTGAGGATTTTTACCAACTTCTACAGTCTGAAATTGATCAAACATGCAATCAAGATGCATTGATAATTACTGGTGATTAAAATGCCAAAGTTGGAAACAAAGAAGAAGGACCAGTAGTTGGAAAACATGGCCTTGGTGATAGAAATAATGCTGGAGATCGCATGATAGAAATTTGCAAGACCATAGTCTTCTTCATTGCAAATAACTGTTTTCAACAACATAAACGGCAACTATACACGTGGACCTTGCCAAATGGGATACACAGGAATCAAATCAACTACATCCGTGGAAAGAGACAATGGAAAAGCTCAATATCATCAGTCAAAACAAGGCCAGGGGGTGACTGCGGAACAGACCATCAATTGCTCATATGCAAGTTCAAGTTGAAACTGAAGAAAATTAGAACGAGTCCACGAGAGCCAAAGTACAACCTTGAGTATATCCCATCTGAATTTAGAGACCATCTCAAGAATAGATTTGACACAATAAACACTAATGATCAAAGACCAGACGAGTTGTGGAATGATGCCAAGGACGTCACACACGAAGAAAGTAAGAGATCATTAAAAAGACAAGAAAGAAAGAAAAGACAAAAACAGATGTCTGAAGAGATTCTGAAACTTGCTCTTGAACATTGAGTGGCTAAAGCAAATGGAAGAAATGAAGAGCTGAGCGAAGATGTCAAAGGGTGGCTCGAGAAGACAAAGTAAAGTATTATAATGACATGTGCAAAGACCTGGAGTTATAAAACCAAAAGGGAAGAGCATGCTTAGCATTTCTCAACCTGAAAGAACTGAAGAAAAAAAATTCAAGCCTAGAGTTGTAATACTGAAGGGTTCTACAGGGAAAATAATGAATGACAGAGGAAGCATCCAAAGAAGATGGAAGGAATACACAGAGTAACTGTACCAAAAAGAACTGGTCGACCTTCAGTCATTTCAGGAGGAAGCATATGATCAAGAACCAATGGTACTAAAGGAAGAAGTCCAAGCTGCACTGAAGACACTGGCGAAAAACAAGGCTCCAGGAATTGACAGAATAACAATTGAGATGTTTCAACAAACAGATGCAGCGCTGGAAGGGCTCACTCATCTATGCCAGGAAATTTGGTAGACAGCTAACTGGTCAACTGACTGGAAGAGAGCCATATTTATGCCTATTCCAAAGAAAGGTGAACCAACAGAATGTGGAAAGTCTCGAACGTACCATTAATATCACATGAAAGTAAAATTTTGCTGGAGATCATTCAAAAGCAGTTCCAGCAGTACATTGGCAGGGAACTGCCAGAAATTCAAGCCGGATTCAGGAGAGGACATGGAATGAGGGATATCATTCCTGATGTCAGATGGATCTCGGCTGAAAGCAGAGAATACCATAAAGATGTTTACCTTTGTTTTATTGACTATGCAAAGGCATTCGATTGTGTAGATCATAACAAATTATGGATAACATTTTGAAGAATGAAAATCCCAAAACAGTTCATTGTGCTCATGAGGAAACTTATACATAGACCAAGAGGCAGTTGCTCAAACAGAGTAAACAGAAACTGCATGGTTTAAAGTCAGGGAAGATGTGTGTTAGGGTTGTATCCTTTCACCACACTTATTCAATCTCTATGCTGAGCAAATGATTTGAAAAGCTGGACTATATGAAGAAGAACACGGCATTGGGATTGAGGAAGACTCATTAACAATCTGCGTTATGCAGGTGACACAACCTTGCTTGCTGAAGGTGAAAAGAACTGGAAGCACTTACTGATGAAGAACGAAGACCACAGCCTTCAGTATGGGTTACACCTCAACATCAAGAAAACAAAAGTCCTCACGACTGGACCAATAGGCAACACCATGATAAACAGAGAAAAGACTGACGTTGTCAAGGATTTCATTTTACTTAGATCCACAATCAACACACATGGAAGCAGCGGTCAAGAAATCAAACGCATTGCACTGGGCAAATCTGCTGCAAAAGACCTCTTTAAACTTTTAAAAAGTAAAGATGTCACTTTAAGGACTAAGGTGCCCCTGATCCAAGCCATTGTGTTTTCATTCACCTTATATGCGTACGAAAGCTGGACAATGAATAAGGAAGACTGAAGAAGAATTGATGCCTCTGAATTACGGTGTTGGTGAAGAATATTGAATATACCATGGACTGCCAGAAGAACGAACAAGGCTGTCTTGGAAGAAGTACAGCCAGAATGCTCGTTAGAAGCAAGGATGGCAACACTTGGTCTCATATACTTTGGACATGCTATCAGGAGGGGCCAGTCCCTGGAGAAGGACATCATGCTTGCTAAAGTAGAGGGTCAGTGAAAAAAAGAAAGATTCTCAATGAGATGGCTGCAACAATGAGCTCAAGCATAACAATGATTATGAGGATGGTGCGGGGACTGGGCAGTGTTCCCTCCTGTTGTACATAGGGTCGCCTTGGGTCAGAACTGACTTGATGGCACCTAACAACAACAGCATGTGCATTTGGGGATGATGTGAGCTGCGGGGGCAAATTGAAGGGTGTGTATGCTGTGATGTGATGTATGTTCTTATGGTGTGACATGAACTGTCAGCAATTGTGATACGGTAAGAGGTACATGATGTTTAGGGTGAAATGAGGTGTGTGTGTTTGGGGGAATAATTTGAGATATGTGTTTTTGCAAGTTGTGTATATGTGTTTTTAGAAGTTGTGTAAGGCTTTGTGTTTTGTGGTCTATGACGTGTGTGTTTGTGGTATGATGTAGGAGTGTATGTTTGTTGTATGATATAAAGTATATGTGTTAATGGCATGATATGAGGTGTGTGTGGGAAGTGTGCATTTGTGGTGTGCATTATGTGTGTTTGTAATGTGACTTAAGGTGTATGTGATATGATGTGATGTGTGTGTTTTATGATGTCATGTGTATATGTAGTGTGAAGTGAGTAAGTCTATAGTGTGAGTTATGTGCGTTTGTGGTGTGACATGAGGGGTATGTGTTACGATGTGAGGTCTATGTGTGTGTGTGTGAGGTGTGTGTGTCTGCAGTGTGATTTGAGGGATACATGTATATGTGGTATGAAGTGAGTTAGGCGTATGTGTTTGTTATGATGTGAGGTATAGGGATGTGATAGGTGTGTGTTTGTGGTGTGACTTAAGGTGTGCATGCGTGTTATAATGTGAGGCCTGTCTGTGTCTCAGGAGAGATGTAGGCCACCGTGGCGTGTACACAGCATAGAAATGAAGGTTAAGAGGCCTGGATTTCCCCGAGCCCGCATTCTGCATCGGCCTCATCCTGGCGACCACGTCTAAAAAGAGCCTGCTCCCTTAATGAGCCATGCTCCCTGAGGCAAGGCCCTCCCTCTGGGGCACACCTGCCTCCCTGCACAGCCCCAGTCCTGAACACTCCTGACCCAGGCCCGCTCCTGGCTCACGCAAGGCTGCCCTTGAACACACCACAGGACGTTGCACTGTCCCGGCGGGCCTCGTCATGGTGCCTTGCCACCGTGTTTATGGACTTCTTCCTTCAGTCAGATTGGTCCTTCTAAGCCACAGCGCGGCAATGCAGCAAGACAGTGGTTTGATTTCCTCGATTATTTCTGGAGCGCTCACGCTGATGTGCAACCTTCCTCATTCCGAACCTTCCATAGGACATAGAGGGTCTTGGTGGAGCCAACACCACAAAACAGCTGTCAGCTGCTGGAGGGCCTGGTTCACAGTGGGCAGCGAGCAAGAGGCGTGCCACGTCGCTGCTCACCTTCGTCTTCCACCATTACCCTCTTGCAGTGAAAACCCTCTCCCCTGCAGGGAGCATGCATGCATGAGCCCTCTGAGGCCGGGGAGCCGGGATGCTGAGCAGACCAGGCGTTATTTGGTTCGTTATGATGTGACGTGTAGGGAGGTGATACGTGTGTAGCCCACATCCCACAGCTGAGGGGCTGTGCAGCTGCTACACTCCACGGATCTTTCCCACACACAGATGAGGAAACCGAGATTATGATATGCCACCTCCCAAGCTCCTTGCTCTACACAGGTTACTCTGTCCCTGCCCTGGGCCCTTCTCCAGCTGCCAGAAAATAGCTCTAGCTGATGCCAAAAATTACAGGGCTGGAGGCTGCTGTACACACGGCCGGTCCCCACTAGGCCTACTCCACAAAGGCATAAACTCCTGTTGCCGTTGAGTCAACTCCGACTCACAGCAACCCTACAGGACAGAGCAGAGATGTCCCATAGGGTTTCCAAAGAGCACCTGGTGGCTTTGAACTGCAGGCCTTTTGGTTAGCAGCCCGTAGCACTTAACCACTGCACCACAAGGCTGTGGTCACCCATAATCCACATCTGCACCTTACCTCTCAGCCCCAACACCTAAGCAAAGAGGTGCAAGGGTCCCCCTGCCTTCCTACACACCCCTTTGTGATGTGCTCACTCTGTTCCTCTGTAACCTGAATTCACCTGTATAGAATGTTGGGGGGAAGATGGTAATTGAATGGTTGGCCCAGGCCACATAGGAGTCCCTGAACCCTGCTATGGGGACACTCCCCACCCACCCTCACCTGCTGTGAAGTTGCAGGGTTCTTAGGATGTCCTGGTGCCTCTCCTCAAAAAGATCCAGGGCTTCATGGATCATTCAATACCAAACGTGTAAGGCCCAACGTCTTCAGCCTACTTGGACAGAGCTAGGTGTGGGGGCTGTTCTTGACTAAGGCCCAGGCTGCCTTGGGAGATCAGGGATTGGAGGTGTATGCGGGAAGCCCGCATGGGAAGGCTCTCCCATGGTGGGACGATCAGGGTGCAGCCAGGCAGGTCAGGAGGAAATGAGAGGTGATGATCCTAAAGGGTCAAAGTCCGAGCACCAGCTAGGGCCGGGAAAACCGCAGGGCGAAATGTGCTGCAGGTGAATATCGGTCCGTAAACAAATTTATTCGGATGAGAGCAGGCTGGGGTGCGCTAGAGAAGGCACCTTGGCGCTGTCCTCAGAAAGCACCAAACGCTGAGCTGAGATGCCGGGGGCGTCCCAAGGGGCCAACTGTTGGCCGCCTTCTGGATGGGCCTCGGGCGCAGCCTGCTGGCTGCGCTGCGCAGCCGCACGCGGAACCCCGGCGCCAGTCCCGGGGTCCGGACCATGCAGACCTCCGCAGCTGGCGAGGTCTCCAGGGACAGCTACCCGATGGGAACCCACCGCCAGCTGCTGGTGGCCTTGGCGGAGGGGGGCGGTCCGAGGGCTGAATTTGGTCCCTGTCCTCTGAGCTCTGGGCCAGGCCAGTGTTGCTCAGGAAATGCCCGCCACCCCTAGGGTGCTGATCCTGCGGCCCTGCGCGCCCTCGCGGGAGAGGGTGTCGTCGAGGGGTGGCGGGTGGGGCGGAGTCTGCGGGGTCCAGGCCAGGCCGGGGGAGGGGAGGAAGGAGTGGGCGGAGCCCGGGGCGGGGCCTTTCCTGCGCTCTCTGAGCCGGTCGCCGGCCCCAGCTTACCTCTCGTCCAGGGACATGCCGGGCACGCCAGGCGCCGCGGCCACCCAGGATGGAGAGGCCCCCGGGCGCTCCCCGCCCTGCAGTCCGAGCTACGATCTCACGGGCAAGGTGGGTGGGCGCTGCGCCCAGACCCGGGGACTCCATGCGGGCTCCGAGGGGCGCCACTCCCGGTGCCCTTGTCCCTGAGACCCCAGCCTTCCCTGCCCAGCCCCTTTCTGGCTGCGACTGCTGTGGACTCAGCCCTTCCCCGGCAGCAGGGTCTCCCGGAGGAGGGAAGGAAGGAGGGTCAAGAGGCAACCTCTGGGTGCACCCCAAATTCTAGGGATGGGGCTGGCTCGGCGGGGCGGGGCGGGGCGAGGAAGGTCGGAAAGACTGAGCGACTCCGGATCTCTGGGACCCCGAGTCCTGGTGGCGCAATGGTTAAGCGTTCGGATGCTAACTGAAAGATTGGCTGTTCGAACCCACCCGCAGCTACAGGGGGAAAGATGTGACAGTCTGCTTCCGTAAAGATTTAGTCTTGGAAATCCTATAGGGCAGTTTTAATGTGTCCTATAGGGTCGCTATGAGTCGGAATGGACTCGAGGGCAATAGGTTTGGTTTGGTCTTTTTGACTCTCGGGCCAAGGAGCCCTGGCGGCGCAAATGGTTAAGAGCTCAGATGCTAACTGCAAGGTTGGGGATTCAACCCGCCCAGCGGCTTCCGTAAAGATTACAGCCAAGAAAACCCTGCTCTGTCCTATAAGGTCACTATCAGTTGCAATTGACTTGTCAGCCCCATGCCTCTAAAACAAACAAACAAAAAAAACTTGCAGTCTATTCCAACTCCTAGTGACCCTACACCGCACGGTAGAACTGCCCCCATAGGGTTTCAAGGCTGTAATCTTTACGGAAGCAGACTGTTGGATCTTTCTCTGTGGAGCTGCTGGTGGGTTTGAACCACCCACCTTCCGGTTACAAGCCCAGCTCTTAACCACAATGCCACTAGGGCTTCTCTACCACTCAGTAGGAATTAAATAAACAACCCTCCTAAGGCACAGACGCGCACAGTGCTAGGAAAGGGGCTGCCGGGAGACTCAGCCAAGACACCCTACAGCGGAGGGGCACCTCGAAGTGAGAGCTTTCTCGAGCTAAGCTCAGTGGGGACATGACATCCCATTTCAACGTCCTAGCCTGAAATCCTCCTGGTCCCCCAGCCATCCCCAAGCCTTACTCCTTCCCTTCCCACCCACTCCTGTCACTGTTCCTCATCTTCCTTTTGAGGGAAGTGTTGCCAGCCAGGAAGCAGGCCCACCTGGGAATGTTTAGAGCCTGAGAAAGAGCTCATCGGTTAGCCACAACTTCCCTCACCTGGGAGGGGGGCCGTAAATCAGCTCTCTGGGACCCATTCCCTCTGTGCAGGGTTGTCCTGTACTGATGCAGGTGGGGGTGGCAGTGGACACTGGTCTGTTGCGCCTCCCTCGGTGCCTGCGGAAAGGACACATACCAGGAGCTCTGAGAGTGGGCATAGGTGAGAGGGGGCTATCCAGCCTTATGCTGCATGACCTCGAAGGCAACCTGCCTCTTGCTGTGCCCTAGTTTCTTCCCTGTGCCTCCCAGCAGTCACTCTCACTGGGAGCCCCGCCTCCACCCCCAGTATTTCAGGGGAAACCACTCTGCAAATCAGCCACTCTGAGCTGTTGAGATAATCGTCCTGTGTGTGCTCGTGGCCGGAAATGGGCCCCTGCACCTTGAGGGGAGGGGAGCTGCCAATGGCCAACCCCAGCCTGGTGGAACCACCTGGCCTCCTTGCCCCACAAGCCAACTGGGCTGTTTGCTAGGAGGTGGCAAACTGGGCAGTTGTTTGTGTTTGGTGGCATCGCCTGGCTGGGTGGGTGGCTGCATCGTTTGCTCAAGGCAGCTGTGATCTGTAAAGTACACAGGCACTCAACTGCCCTCCCTCCTTCCTTTCCTGCAGGCTGGGACCAGGAGCCAGAGAGGAGGGTGGGCTCCAGAGCGCTCCCCACCCCCATTTTCCACCTGGCCCCCTGGTCGAGTCCTTTCCACACTCCCCAGTCCCAGACTTGTCCCAGGGACTGAGTCTAGGACAGTCTGGGAGGATCCTGGACGCAGCTCCTCGGGCTGGATAAGAGGAACGGGGGCCCCTGAGCCACTCCTCCCTGTCTCAGGTGGTTGGAAAGTTTACTGTTCATGTCAACATTATTGGCCTTAATCAATAACAGACCCCCAGGAGGCCTCAGAGGAATGATCCTCCTCCCCTCCACACATGTAGAAACCACACCGCAGAGGAACGGTCTTCTCAAAGCCAGGACTCCAGCCTTCAGACACCTTCTGCTCAGCTCCCCGGCTTCTTGCCAAAACTAGCTAATCCCACTGCCCCATGCCTTTAGGCTCTATTGTCAAGGTCAAAAAAAAAAAAAAAAACCAGTTGCCACCACGTTGATTCCATGCTTCAAGGTAAACCTGTGCTTCGTAGGGTTTTCAATGGCTGTGACCTTTGGGAAGTAGATCTCCAGGGCTTTCTTCCAAGGTGCCTCTGGGTGGATTTGAACTACCAACCTTTCAATCAGTAGCTGAGCTCTTAATCATTTGCGCCACCCAGGGACTCCTATTGTCAAGGTCAGAGCCTCACAAATAGTGCCAGTTTAGGTCTAGACCTCTGTTTTGCAAGGTTGAAGAATGACAGGACAAGGGGCTCCCCACCACCACCCCTAAGTGTCCCCCAGAGGAGAAGAGCAGAGACTGGTTAGACAATAAAGGGGAGGGGCATATCCCACCCCACCCACTCCCTCCCTGGAGCTCCTGCTCTGCTTACCTAGAGTGACCTGGGATGCCATTTCTAGCCACTTGTCCATTTGGGTTGTTTCTGCTGGAAGAACTTCAGACTACGTGTCTCCCCTCTTCAGTATAAGTTTCAACCTTTCCTAATTCATGCAAGCCTTTACAACCATAGAATGTCATTGTAAAACTTCCAACTAGATGTTGTGACTCAAAAACCCCAAACAGTAGTCATTTTAGAATGTGCCTGTGCAACCCACAGTGTCCACCCCCTCAGATCCTGACACACTCCCACGGGTGAGGATATCCCTGTCTGAGATGTGAACACTTCCCATTCCCAGCAGCCCAGCCCAGCCCATATGTGTCTACATGAGGCCAGACTCACAGAAAGGGACTAATCCCTGCCTGGTGTGGGTGGATGTGGCCAGAGTCCAGACCACATAAGTGTAGTGCTTCCCTGTGGCCACCAAGCACATCTGGGAACCTCCTAGTGCCAAGACCTTGACTCAGGCTTCCAAGAAACTGCATGAGGACAGGAGGGTCAAAGGGAGCACCTGAGAGGTGAGCTGAGCCAAGGAATTTGGAATGAAGGGACAGGTGAAGCCGTGGGAAGGCTTTGGGAAGCAGGTACCTCTCAGAGCTGTCAGCATCCTTCCTCCTCTCTCCCCCTCTGACCCTCTCTCCAGGGCCACTCTCCCTGGAAGCCCGGAAGCACCCCCCCCCCCAAAGCCCCATTAACTGCCTCTGCCCCCATCTCCTAGGTGATGCTTCTGGGAGACTCAGGCGTCGGCAAAAGCTGTTTCCTACTCCGATTCAAAGACGGGGCCTTCCTGTCCGGGACCTTCATAGCCACCGTCGGCATAGATTTCAGGGTGAGGTGCTGCAGCTCCTCCTCCCACAGCCAGCTGGGGCTCAGGTGACGGGGTGCTGCCCTTGCAGCTCCTAAGGACCCCTGTGACTCACCGCCTGGGGGGCACTAAGATGCTCCCCTAGGGACCACAGAGGGGCCAGAGGATTCTGTCATGGTGGGCCCCTTTGCCCACTTACAGGATAGAAGAAACCACGGATGAGTCTTCCTTTTCCTCCACTCCTGGGGGGAAGGGCTGCCCAGGACAGGGCCGACACCTCCCACTGGGTGAGCTGACTGTCCTGGCCCTCGATGCCCCGTATTCATTGCTCTTTGTGATGGGCCCCTTTGGCAAGGCCCCCAAAGGTCAATCAGCAATGCATGGGGTTTAAGAGCTGGACTGGTCGTGTGGGAGAGAGCAGCTTGTCACCCTGACGACTCAATCTTTACAAATCTGCATCGGGGATGCGGAGTACTGCATGCCTACCAGGACCAGGACAGGAAAGGTCTAGCCCTGGCACGTGGGGTCTGCAGAGGCCTGTGCCTCCCTCCCAGTGGGAGCTGAAACTTCATGTAGCAGAACAAGGGAGCCAGCTAGAGGAAGGATACCCCTGCAGATAGATCCCAGCCTCTAAGGTCCCAGGCTGCTGGGAGGCATCTCGTCTCTGAGAGCCGGATTGCAATGATGGGGCTGAGCTCTGGGAGAGGCAGACTGAAGTGGGGAGGGGCAGGGACTCCAGTGTCCACTTTGTGCTGCCTGTCGAGCCTTGGGGAGAGCCAGACAGGTTCCCAGGCTCCCCTTGCCCTGCTGTGTTGTGAGAAGAGTAGACAGAGCCCCCAGAAGAAAGGGCTCCACAGTGGAGGTGTCTGTGGACAGGCTCCCCACTGTCCCGATGGGGTGATCTGGCTGGTGATGTCCCTGGGACTCATCACATCTCCTCAAGCCCTAGAGAGGGACCAGGACAGGAGCCTCCACAGGAGGTTGTCTGCAGAACTCAGGACCCAAGCCGCCCCGCCTCCGCACCCACCTCTTCCTCTGCCCTTCTGTCTTTCAGAACAAGGTGGTGACCGTGGATGGTGTGAGGGTGAAGCTGCAGGTGAGACAGGGGCTGGGAAGGGGCAGGAGGATGGAGAGCCTGCCCTAGCTCCTCAGCCAAAACCACGCATGGCCTGCAGCCCAGCCCTCAGCCCGGGGTAATTTCCTGTGGGGCACAGGAGAGGAAATGGCTTGTGATTGTCTGATATCTGCAGAAAAAGCAGTTCCCAGACACCCTGTCTTCAAAGGCAGCTCCAAATGCCTTCAGACAAGCTCAGCCTCCCTTCATCTCCTCACCAGTTTCCAGGGCCTCATCCACTCTAGGCTGGACACCCCCAGCCCCTGGGCTGGGGAGGAGGAGACAGCCTGAATGAGCTTGAGAACTCAAGTAACTACCACTTTTCAGGAGGTTGTCAGAGGCCCAGAAGCCCATGAGAACCTAGAGAAGGAAACCATCCCACCTTCCCACACACATCACTCTCACACCATAACACGAGTTTCCTCTACCCAGCACAGTCCTTCCACCCTGCCTCCTCCTGCCCATTTCTCCATCCTTTCCTAGATCTGGGACACCGCGGGACAGGAGCGCTTCCGCAGTGTCACGCATGCCTATTACCGAGATGCCCAGGGTAAGTTTTCATGCCCTCCAGCCCCTTCTGCCAACCCGTTTGTGGCATACATCCTTCTGCTCCAAGTCACCCCTGTGCGCTCTCTCCTGCTCCAGCCCTGCTCCTGCTGTATGACATCACCAACAAATCATCCTTCGACAACATCCGGGTAGGTTCTCCCTTCCCTTGGCTCCCCACACACCCACCCACCCATAAGCAGCCAAGACGGAGCCTATGCAGGCCAGTGGGAGGGGGCGGAGCATGGAAGACTGCTGCCTTCTGAAAAAACACCTGAGCTGTGACTCAGACATGATAGCTGCTGCTGGGTATTTGACTGGCATGTGGATGTGGAAGCCCAGCAGGCCATTCTGCCACTGTGCCACTTATATAGCCCTGACTGTGATTCATGGGTATGTTTCATGTCAAGGTGTTCAGAAATTTCCCAGGTTTACCCTGGGTAGTTACCCACAGAGACCAAAGAGAGAGCCCAATCACAATCGTCTACACGTACATCCAGCCCAAGTCACAAGAAAGTGACTTAGGCAGACAATGAATGACTATGTCCTCACAACCAAACTGTTCAAGAGTAGAGACAATAATTCAACAAATACAAGCACCTACTCTGTACACAGCACTGTATAGGTTACATGTGCTCCCTGACCTCAAGGAGCTGACAAGCCAACTAGAGGAAAAAGGCAGACAGATACAAGACAGTGGCAAACCCATGGCACTCAGGTTGCCATTGCCAATGCCATGCTTATGGCAGACATTACTAATCAATCACAGTACTTTTGCCCACTGAGCTCTTATGTAGCCTTAGAATCTTCAACAGGGCACTCCAGGAAATCACTGGTGACTACCAATTGATTTGTGAAATACTGTTTCTGTGCCACCTGTATCTTCCATAACACTAAGAATTACACTGTATAGGATGGGGGTGGGGGTCGTTGTGGGTTGGGCAATCGAGGAAGGTCACCCAGAGGAGGTGAGACTTGAGCTGTGCATTGCAAGTAAAGATGAGAATAGGAGAAGACTTGGGCTAGAGAGGCCAGAACAAAGATGCAGATGAGAGAATGCACCTGGTGTCATGTTCAGGGGGCAGTGAGTAGGCCATAATCAAACAGGGTAAAAGAAGGAAGGGTGAAAGGGAAGAGGGGACTGGCCTGGTCCTCTGCCTTGCCCTGGCTCAGTTCACCCTCTCCCACAGGCCTGGCTCTCTGAGATTCACGAGTATGCGCAGAGCGATGTGGTGATCATGTTGCTAGGCAACAAGGTGAGTGGTTCCATGGCAGGGTCAGCTCACCCTGCACCTCCTCTTCCAATGCCACAAGATCAGCTTCACCCAGCCCCACAGTCACCCCAGAGTGTGTTATCTGGGCATCCTTCCAGCTAAGGACTCTTTCCATCTCCAGTTCAGGGGTCAGACTCATCTGGAGGCTTCAGCCCAACTCATCAGCCTCTTAAAGCTTTGGAAATGGCCACTCCCAAGGAAGGAGATTCAGGGATGTCCAGCTGCTCGACCCCATGAGGTCATAGTGAGTAGGGTTACAGGTCAGAGGTTAAGACTGGAAAGGGTTAGCCCCAACTACTGACACCCTTCTGGGCTGGGCCACCACACCCTTTGCTAAGCAGAGTTACCCACCTCCCCTGTGCCAGGGGTGAGATCCCAGGGCAGAAAACCTGGCCCCCAGGCCAATTACACCCATCTGCCCGCCCAGACTGTGGCTGCCTCTTCTCGGTCCCGCAGGCCACCAGCAGAGGGCGGGCAATACCCACTCCTGGGGCTAAAGATGGGCCAGCTGAGGCAGGAGAGGGGCCAGTTGGGGGCAAGGCCTCCTTCCTCAGAGTAACCCTTCTGGGTTTCCAGGCAGATGTGAGCAGCGAAAGGGTGATCCGTTCAGAGGACGGGGAGACTCTGGCCAGGGTAAGTGACTGTCTGTGGGGCAGGCTGAGGGGTGGGGCAGCCAGAGGTGGCTGGCCCTAAGAACAAGCTCTCCCCGGTAGGAGTACGGAGTTCCCTTCATGGAGACCAGCGCCAAGACGGGCATGAACGTGGAGCTAGCCTTTCTGGCCATTGCCAAGTGAGCCTTGAGCAGGGAAGGGAATCGCAAAGGCAGGGTGGCAGCATATGGGAATTCCACAGGGCCCAGCCCGGGGGCCCCTCTGCATTCTGCATCTGCAGTCCATTTGGTCGGGGCGGTAGGAGTGGGGAGGATGCTCTGCTCCTCATTCCCAGCTCACACCACTGCTTCTTCCTCTTCAAGGGAGCTGAAATACCGGGCCAGGGGGCAGGCCGATGAGCCCAGCTTCCAGATCCGAGACTATGTGGAGTCTCAGAAGAAACGGTCTAGCTGCTGCTCCTTCGTGTGACCAAGGGGCTGGGTGGAGGCTCCACAGGCCCAGAGGATAAAGTCATCTCCCCCAACCTAGTCTATTCCCAAGTGGCTGAGCCAGTGTGGGGAGAGCTGGGGATCTGGTGCACAGCCCCTTCCAAGACGGAGCTGTCCTCCAGCTCCTACCCTAGTTACTGTAGCTTCCCTGCATCTGGGGAGGGTAAACTATTTACATTTCATTTTAATGTTACGTAATTTAATACCAAAAAAGGGCACCAGGGTCCCCAGAAGACGGGCAGCAACCTGGTGGCCCTGTTGTCTTTTAGTATTAGGACTTCTTACGTGGCTGGGCCTGCCTTCTGGCCACAACAAGGAAGGCATTGCTCCAGCCAGCACCAGGGGGTACTGGTGCACTTCTGCCTGGTAACCTGAGGCGTGAGGGCTGGTAGTGACCCTGTTACCACTTTAGCTGAAAAGAGGCTGAGCAGACCCCAGCCCTCATTTCTTCCAGCTCGCCAGGGAACAATCTTCCCCAATAAGATGGGCCCTTGTGCTGGAGGCCTCAGGGGAGATAAGAGATGTGGCTATGGGAAGGGGCCCAGTGCCCTGGGAGGGGGAAAGAGGAGCAGCAGAGACCAGGGTCTGTTTGGCTACCTTCAGGCCTTACTAACCGACTTCCCGGAGACATGTCCCTTTTCCTCCAGCATACAAGCGCATGGGGGCACCTGGGAACATTTGGTTCCTCTTCTCTGGAACTCAGATCCCAGGGAAGCGCCTCCTTCCTAAACCCCTGATCTTATTCACCTTTCTACCTGAGCCCCTTAGACACCTAAGATCAGAGCTGGGAAAAAGATTTTCTTTTTGTCCCAAATCCTTGGCAGTACACGATGCCACAGGCCACTTTTCAAACAGCTGTAGCACTTCTACTGGGTTAGGATCTGCATAAAGAGAAACCCCTGGTTTCTGCAGCAGGTGGGAAGCATAACTGAGCAACCCTCACCCCACCTGTATCCCCCTAACCCAAGCTCTGCCTCCTCCCTGACCCCCCCCCCCCCAGACCCTTTTCTTCTCAAACACCAGGGCCAAAACTGCTTTATCTCCCTCCTACTGAGCCAGGTAAATTAATGCAATGTGTGGATATATATAATGAAAAATAAGGTCAGGCGGATATGTCTGAGGTGAAGACGAGGGTCAGCAAGGGGTTTCTGTGGGGCCAGGGTCACACATTTCCCACAGCCCCGGCCCAGCGGTTGGAAGTGGACAGGAGGGGCACCTTTACCCCAGCTCGGAGAGGGTTGAGGAAGAGAAGTGTGCTGCCCATTCATGAGGACAACTGCATTTGCTTTCAAGGCAGAAATCTTGCTCTCTGAGCAGAGTCAGCAGCTCCCACTTGGGCCTGATAAGGAAGCTCTCAGGGGCCTCTCCCAGCCAGAGCAGGGAGAAGCCTGACCTTGCCAGGCTCTGGGGACCCCAGGAAGGTCACACGCCATTCAATCATGTGGGCTGCTCTGGGTCTGTAGCATTTGTGTTCTTCAGAATTAAATGGCAGTATTTTGAAAAGTACACCCCCTGCTTCTTTGAGATGTGTCGGGGGCAGGGGGGTCATGTTAAAGAGATTTTTATTGCAAGTTGGAAGAACTGTCAAAACAAACCCATTGCCGTGGAGTCTATTCCAACTCATGGCGACCCCGTGTGTTACAGAGTAGAACTGTCCCATAGGCTTTTCTTGGCTGTAATCCTAATGGAGAAGGAGCCCTGGTGGCGCAATGGTTAAGTGCTCAGTTGCTAACCGAAAGGTTGGTGGTTTAAACCCACCAGCCACTCCACAGGAAAAAAGACCTGGTGATCTGCTCCAGTAAAGATTAAACAGAAAACCAAACCCATTGCCCTTCAGTCAATTCCAACTCATAGCAACCCTATAGAACAGAGTAGAATTGCCCCATAAGGTTTCCAAGGAGTAGCTGATGGACTAGAACTGGCGACCTTTAGGTTAGCAGCCAATCTCTTAATCACTGTGTCACCAGGGCCCAATCCAGTAAAGATTACAGCCTAGGAAACTCTATGAGGCAGTTCTACTTTGTCCTATAGGGTCGCTATGAGTCAGAATCAACTCTAAGGCACACAACAATCTTTACTGAAGCAGATCTCTAGGCTTGTCTTCTGAGGTGCCCCTGGCTGGGTTTGAACCTCCAACCTTGAGGGTTAGCCCAGAGCAAACCGTTTGTACCATACAAGGATCCTCACTGGGGGCCAAATCCTTAGATTTCCCCGATTGGTCTGCTCACCCTTAACAGAGCCTGTGAGCAGCCCTCATCTGGCAGGAGGCAGCTGGAAGAAGGCTTATCTCGTAGTCCTAATAGTTTATTTAACTGTTGAAAATAGTTAGGGCTTTTTTCTCTGTGGAGGGTATCCAGAGGTTGGTTACCTGACTCTGTTCTGCCTCTCCCCATCCCACTTCCCTAGCCAAACGCTGACGCCATTGCCCACACCACTGCCCACAATGGCCTGTCTTCAGTGGGTTGCCCCACGGAGCCTCGGGCTTTGCAGAGCCTCACGCCTTCCCCGCAGGGATCAGAGCCCGTACCCCAATAAGCATGTCCTGGAGGAGAGGAAAGTGACTCCACAGATGGGAAAATGTCGTTATTCAAACAACTATTGGGTCAGAGTTGGTCGCCGGTCTTACTCGTTAGGCCGCTGGAACCTCGCTGCCCGGGAGCGGGAACGGTTTCCCCGGCAACAGCGGTTCACCCAAAGCAGCTGCACACGGACTTTGAACTGAAGAGTCTTTTCCCCGAGACCTGAGTCTCCTCAATCCCCGCCACAGGTGAGGGAAACCAAAACAGAGCCTGCGGGGCCCTCCGCCCAGTGCTAAGAACTCACAGGGTCCCCGCCCTGCCGCGCGACTCCAGCCACTTGGTAACAAACACTTCCACTTCCTGAGCCTCGTTCTTCGCCCACTGCGGGGCGCCGAGCCGAACTCAGACCCCGCCTCGCGCACTCCGATTGGCCCACGGCTTTCACCCGGCCCGAGCACCCCCTCCTGTGGGCCCTCATTGGCCCGCGGCGGCCCATACCCGCGATGAGGCCCCGCCCTTAGCCAGGGGCGGGTTCTGGAACTGGCAGACACCGCGCTGCGCGGAATTGGCCAGTTGGTTTCTCCAACCTTTCGCGGTGCTCGCCCGCAGCCGCCGGGACACCTGCTCGCCCCACCCGTCTGAGTGCTGAGATTCCCGCCGCGCTCGCGGCTTCGCGGGGCGGGAGAACGGCTGGCCGTGCCGTTTCTAGCCTCAACGGGGCCCCGCGTGGCGCCGCTGAGCTGTCGCCGGGTGACATGAGCGCGGCCGCGGCGACCGGGGCGCCCCTGCCCCGGCTCTGCTGCCTGGAGAAGGGTCCGAACGGTTATGGCTTCCACCTGCACGGGGAGAAGGGCAAGGCGGGCCAGTTCATCCGTCTGGTGGAGGCTGGCTCGCCGGCCGAGAAGTCGGGGCTGCTGGCCGGGGACCGACTGGTGGAGGTGAACGGCGAGAACGTGGAAAAGGAGACCCACCAACAGGTGGTGAACCGCATCCGCGCCTCGCTCAATGTCGTGCGCCTACTGGTGGTCGACCCCGCCGTGGACGAGCAGCTGCAGAAGCTGGGTGTCACGGTGCGCGAGGAGCTGCTGCGCGCCCAGGTGGGGTCCGGGCCAGCCGAGCTGCAGGCCGCCACCGAGGCGCAGGGGGATGGCGGCGAGAGCGAGCCGCGCGAGGCCGAGAAGAGCCAAGCGGAGCGGGTAGGTGTGGGGCCCCGCGGGCGGCGAGCCTGTGGCGGGTGGGGCGACCCCTGCGCCCCGAACGCCCAGCCCCGCGCCCGCCCTTGTCTTTCTGAAACTCGAGCGGAGAGAAGACTGCTTCCGCTCGCCGTCCTGGCACTTGCAGTTCCAGGGCAGGCGTGGGGGCAGCCTCGAGCGATCCCCAGCCCTCTCCCCAGACTGGGCCCGGCCCCTGAGTGCCTTTGCTGTCTGCTCCTCTTGTCCTTCGGCTTTTGGGGTGGCGGAGGGAAGGCAGCGGAGGCTGCTCCCGTTCCATGGAACCCCCCAGTTAGTTGTAGGGGATCCTCGCCCTCCGCGGGACCCTCCCAGTGCCCTCTCCTCGGCCACCCAACCCCCAGCCTGCAGTTGGGCCGGGGAGAGGGTTCCATTGCCCGAGAAGGGCCAGCTTCCTCCACGGTGAAGCTGGGGTGACAGTGAGCAGTGAGCGCGGCTTTGACTTCCAAAATCCAGAGTAGTGTAACAATCCCCTTCAGTGCCGAGACACAGCCCCGGGCCTGGGCGGGGAGGGTCGCAAAGAGGACTCTCCCGTGCCCCCTCCCCCCAGCCGGCTGGTGAGAGTATGATTAACAGCCTGGCTGGACTTCATCCTCCTCCTGAAGTCCGCTGTGACTTCTAAGGAGGGAGGAAGCCCCACGTCCCCGGGCTGTGGGGTGGGGGTGGGGGGGTGCAGGGAGGAGGCACGGAGGCGTCTCGGGGGTGGTGGCTCTGCCACCCAGGATTTATGCTTCTCAAGAATGTGAGGAGTAAGCGCTAGCTTGTATCAGGGGGCGGGAAGGAGGACTTGGAGGAGGAGGAGAAAGAGGGCTGGAGGGGCGGGAATGGCGGCCGGTGGCACAGGGCCAGGAAGTGGCTCACTGAGCACCGTGGGCAGGTAGGCATGGCCCCCAGTCCCGGGACAGCAAGCTGGCCAGTGGCGCTTTGGTTCATCTCATTTGAATCAGCTGTAGAAGGGGCAGCTGGCAAAACAGAAGTTGTTATTCCGAGCCTCCTGTCCCCAGGGAGTGAGGAGGGAGGCCCCTGGGTGCAGACCCTGGGAGCTAGGGCTGGGATCCCCCAGGGCCTGTTTAGCTTGCACCAGCTCTCTTCCTGGTGGCAGTATGTGGCCAACAGAGAAGGGACACACTTCAGCACTGAGGTGGAAGGTGGAGCCCTTGAGAGAGGGCCTACTGGTTTGGTGCAAGTGAAGGAAGTGAGGTCACCAGGGGCCCTGTTCAACCGGAGCTGGGTGGCGGGAATGCCAGGGCCGCCAGGCTACCTCTTCCTGCCCCTTCCCAGAGGGCATTGGCAAGGGGGAGGGGGAGGGGCCGGAGCACCCCAGCAGAGAGTTGACACTGGGGATTTGGAACTGATGACCTCTGGTCCCAGGCAGAATAATCCGATTTGAACCTTGGGCTGAAGCATTGATTTGTCATTCCCCCCCCCCCAACTTTTTTTTTTTAGACTTTGGCACCCACACAAATGCCCATCCCCTGAGTTTCGGTCATGTTCAGCTCTCCCTTTGCCGTTTTGGTTTTGCTGCTGGGTGCGTGGAGACTTGACGTAACACTCGTGCTCACAGCTATCTGAAAAGGCAGTGTGTGGGCTTCCTGCTCTCTGGGTGAGCACAGAATCGGATTCCCCCGATGACTGTGTGCCACTTAGGCGACGTACAGTTGTTTGTATTTTGCTAGGTCAGGAGAAGGAAGTAGAACCAACTCTAGCGAGTCCTGGGGACACCACTACCAGGCCTCTTGGGGTTTCAGGTCAACAAGCAAGTCACAGGACCTCGCTGAGACTTGGTTTTCCTATCTGTAAAATGGTACTCCAGGAAGCCTTCCTTCTCTAGGATTTTACTCATTGCCGAATCGAGCTCCTTTATGCCCAGGCATTCCAATCACAGCTCTGTGCGGCAACTCCTTCCACCTGGCCAGTCAGAGCTGTTAAGTCCCTCTAGTAGACAATTCCTATCATCTGGTAGGGTGAGAGAAAAGGGACCTACTCTGTTGTTGCAAAAAATGTTAATAAACATTGTAAGGTTCCCCCCCCCCCCAAAAGGCAACACTTTCCTATACAAGGCATCTGATTGAGTTTTACTAATTAGTTTTAGCCTGAATTTGTTTGCACAGTAGGGGCTATTATAGTATCTTCATTAGTTCTCATAGGTGAAAAAAAAGGTATAAGTGGTAAAGTGCCTGGGTGTAGGTGGCATCTCGCTGGGAAGGCCAACCAGGGTCAAGAGCAGCACAAAGCAGAGGGTGAGGTGGGTGCCACATGGGTGTCCTATCTTTGGCTGCCTATGACACTGGCTGACCATGCTGGTCTCTGTCTAGCCCCAGAAGGTGAAGGTGTAGATCAAGCTCTGCCAACCTGCTCTGTTGATGGCCCTCCCCACCTCCACCCCCACCATGGGGAGAGAGAAGCAGCAATCCCCACCATGGCGCTCCCCTACTTAAAGTCTCCCCCACATTCACCACCAGTCACAGGATAAGCCTTCATACACTGAGCTTGATGGTTGGGCCACCTTGAGCCAAGTTACTTAACTTCTGTAAGCTTCCATTTCCTCTTGTGTAAATTCTGGGTGATACCAGCAACTTCATGGGGTCATTGGGATCAAGTGGGGATGTATATAAAGCAAGAAGCTCAGCGCACAAAGTGCCCACTCGGGAAATACTGACTTTTTGTTATTGTGTGAATTCATACATATTTCACAATGATTATTACACCGCCAGAGTCCTGATGGCGTAGTGGTTAAGAGCTTGGCTGCTAACCAGAAGGTCAGCAGTTCAAATCCACTAGCTGTTCCCTGGAAACCACGTGGGGCAGTTCTACTCTGTCCTATAAGGTCGCTATGAGTCGTGAACCCGACTGACAGCACCTAACAATATTACACAGCCACCCATGAGGCATCTAGTACTGGTTCCACCCCTCAGGTTGGGTAAGAGCAGCTGTGGCCCAAGCCTGGCACGCTCAGTAAGTGTTCGGTTATCGATCGCTGTGGTTTAATAATTACATGTTATTACAAGGCCCTTCACAATCTGGCAGCCTTCTCTCACCACTGCCCCTGTGTGTGCCCCCCTTTCCAACCAAACCACACCGAGGGTCCGAGTTTCCCTCAGGCATGCCATGCTCTCAGTCTCTAAGCCTTCGCGCTGATATTCCACTGCCTGGGAATGCTTCCGGCCCTCTTTTCGTGGGGCACACTCTCCCAGTCGACTCTCCTCCCACAGAGCTTTTGCTTGATCTCGTGGAGTCAGCTCTTTGCCTCCCCAGCTCCTCCTGTTCTTTGTCCTTACATCTTCTGTGGCTCTGAACTCCCTGTATTTTAATCATCAGTTCATGACCTTCTCCTCCACTACATGTAAGTCCTGAGGGCAACAGCTGTGGTTTGTGTTTACAGTCCCCATGCCTTGCCCACGCTGTGCCTGGGGTAGGGAGGTGCTGGATCAGTGTTTATTAATGAGCAAATGCAAAACAACTGTCAGGGAACTTTGACCTAATGATCCCAGTCCCACATACCTGAACCTGCGCCTCAAGTACACTCAGAGATAGGAATTCCAGATAGAACAGAATATCCCAGATGGAACCTACCCACCCTTCTTTCTTGCCAACTCCCAGCTTCCATTTTAAGATCTTTCTAAGAAAACAAGAAAGCTGAAAATCTGGGCTTTGGGGTCAGCCAAATCAGTGTGTGAATCCCATCTCTGCCACTCACTGGCTCTGGGACGCTAGGCAAGTTCATTGTTCCCTTCAAGCCTTGGCTTCCACCTCTGTGAAATGGGGACACCAGCACCTATCCAGCAGGGTTGTTGGGGAGATTCAAGTGTGTGTGTCTAAGTACCCAGCTTGGGTTCCCACCAGACCTAACCCCAACCAGAGGCAGAGACAGTGCAGACACCCCAGATGGCAGGCTGGGGGTTGGATGGGCACAGTAAGCTGGCAGCCTACCAACCTCTTCCCCAGGGAGGGAAGACCATTTCACATGGACTAAGCTGGAGCTTTGGAAAGGCAGGACCGGTTTCAATTTGAAATGGACAGAGTGTGGGATAGTTGGTGTGCTGGTTCTTCTTCTTAAGAATTTGGGCATCTTCTTCTCCCTTGGCAAAACAGGGTAGCCCCTGGTTCTCACCTCCAAGTTCCTGTTAAGTTTAAATCAGTGATTCTGGAGATGATTCTCTTGGAGGTAGAAAGGGGCTTCCCTCTCAACCTGGTATGTCTCGATGGGGGGCCTTTCTTCCCTCCCCTAGACTTCCATCCCAGGGGTCCTGAGGGACTGGGAAAGCAGGGAGGGAGGGAGAACTTAGGATCCAGGGGAAGAAGGAGGTCTTGTTGGTGTGGTTCTGTGGGCCTTTTGGGGGGCGGAGGAGACCCAGGGCTCCAGAGCCCAATAATAGGTGCTCCTCTGCTTCTGCTGCTCTGAGATAAAGTGTTCTACCTGGGAAGGAAACAAAAGTTTATAGTGTACCTACTAGTTGCCCAGCCCTGTGCAGTAAAGACACAAATACACATTTCATTGATTTCTCCATGGCAACCCTGCAAATTAGGTGTTATTGTCTCCATTTTGTTAGTTGACAGTAAGCCTTCAATAAATGGTGGTTGTTATTTGTGTCTGGCAATATGCTAAGTACTAAACACACCTTCTCTCATTTAACCCAAACAACCACTCTATGGGCAGGTATTAGCCCATTTTCTACATGTGGAGATGACACTTGGTCAGTTAAGGTAGCTGGCACCTGGACTCTTAGCTGGTGAACCTAGCAAACGGTGTGTCTTGGAACCCAGCTCTCTCCAATTCCAAGGTCTGTGCACATCTTTTGGGCCAGAGTTTTGCTTAAGGGCCTGACTCTCCAGCTGGAGTGTCTGCCCATCAGGTTCTGGGCTACTCCAGGGCCATCTCAGTGGCATAAATCCAGGCTGCTTGAACCAGCTCCCTGTAACAATCCAGGGAATTGGGCCTGGCTTTGAGCCAGGGCTTCCAGGTGCTGGTGTCCCTAGCAGACATCCTTTAGGCACCATTGGGAAAGGTGTGAGGGGCCCAGCCCAGGACAGGCTCCTGCTGCCATCCCTTCTCACGTGATGGGCTGGGCCAGGAGTGTGCTGACTAAGTTCCCTACCCCTAGGTCCTGAGAGCCTGCTCTTGCTGACTCAGGGGCTCCCCTGTAGCACAAAGAACCCTCCTGGAGGCTGGGCTTAGACTGAGCCTTCCTTTTCCTCGGGTGGGACAGCCTCCCTGCGACAGGCTGACCATGCCCCTGGGCCCATCCCTGGGCAATGTTCAGGGTCCTGTGTCCCAGAAAAGGACAGGTGGACAGGAGAGATTCCCTGAGGCCCTGGTCACCTTGGTGGTAACACGGTAACGTGCAAGGAACATTTGCCTGTGTTCAAGGCTCGCTCACTGCTTACTTGAGCTGTATGACCAAGGCCAGAGCTCTGACTTCTCTGAAATGAAGGTCCCTGTGTTTTCCCCGTGTCTGCTATAAGGTCATGGGTGTCCCATTCAAACAGCAAAGGCAGTGAGGATTTGGAAGAGTGTGTTTTGGGGCTCAGACAGCAAAATGGTTAAGAGTGAGCCCTCAAGATCTGCTCTGTCCAATGCAGTAGCCACTCGCCACGGGTGGCTTTTGAGCCCTTGAAACATGGCTAGTGCCAACTAAGATGTGTTGCAAATGTAACATTCACACCGGACTTTGACGATTTAGTGCAAATTAAAGGATGTAAAATAATCTCATTGATAGTTTTTAAAAAATGATTACTTGTTGAAATGATAGTACATCAGATATATTGGGTTAAATGAGATGCTACCATTTCCCCTGTTTCTTTTTACGTTTTAATGTGGCTGCTAGAAAATTTAAAATTCCACATCCAGCTGGCATTGTATTTCCATTGCACAGTGCTGCTGTAGATCTGAGTTCAAATCCTGGCTTCTCCTATCAGCTGTTATCCTTGAGCAATTTACTCAATCTCTTTGAATCTCAGTTTCCTTGTCTGTAAAATGGTGGGCAACAATACCTTTCTGGCAGGGTTATAATTGGGTTTTACAAGGCATATAGTAAATGTTCAATAAATGGTAACCAATGAACAACAAAAACAGTTGCCATCAAGGTGATTCCAACTTATGGCAACCCCATGTGTGTCAGAATAGAACTGTGCTCCATGTGGTTTTCAGTGGCTGATTATTTTGGAAGCAGATTGCCAGGCCTTTCTTCTGAGGCACCCCAGGGGTAGACTCAAACCTCCAACCTTTCAGTTAGCAGCCAAGCACGTTAACCATTTGCACCACCCAGAGAGGCCAATAAATGGTATCTGCTATTTAATATTTCAGTGTCAAGCCCCAGTTTCAAAAGCTCCTTGAAGGTCCTTACATAGCTTCTTGAGCCCACAAGGAGTTAAGTCCAGTGCCTTCTGGGAACAGGCTGAGGGATGAGGAAGAATAATGACAGGCGGGCATGCAGCGGTCAGCCCTGGATGATGTCCAGCCAGGCAGCAGCCCAGGTACCAGCCTGCTCCATCCCAGACTTGCCCAGCCCTGGGGGGATCTAAGCCAAACTCTCCCCCCGGTACCTCTGGCCAATGCAGGGAGAAGAGACTGGGGCCAGAGGGAGAGCCTGGCTCACGGCCCGAGAGTGGAGGTGTCAGAAGCAGCCCCACTTTAGCCTACATCCCCTCCTGTCCCTACTCTGCTGGGCTCCAGAAAGGGCCTTCCCCCTGAGAAGCAGGAAGTACAAGTGCAAGTTGGGCAAACAGAGAGGTCCACCATTCCTCAGCCTGCACGGACTTGGGGGTGTGGGGTAGGTTCCATTAGAGTGAAATGGGCTGGCATCAGGGCCATGGGGCACGTGGTCAGTGGCAGCCAAGCCCTTTGTACCTTACCTAGGGTGAGGAGAGGACACCTCGTGCCCAGCGCTCTGGACACCAGCCCAGTGGTCTGAGCTCCCGGGCACTCTCCAGCGTGCCCTAAGGATAGTGCCCCCATGCTGCCCAGCCGCATGTCACTCTGGCAGGGCCAGCCCTCTCCTTCCTGGCTTCCTGGCAGAGCCGGTGCCAGGCCCAAGCCTGTGTCCCCAGAATCCCAAGAAATGGGCTGAGCTGCCTCCCAGCACAGCCATGGCTTCTCCCCTTATTCTACCCCACTCCCACTCCACAAAACCCAAACCAAATCCACTGCCATCAAGTCAATTCCAACTCACAGCGACCCTATAGGACAGAGTAGAACTGCCCCATACGGTTTCCAAAGCTGTTATCTTTATGGAAGCAGACTACGACGTCTTACTCCTGCAGAGCGGCTGGTGGGTTCGAACCGCCGACCTTCTGGTTAGCAGCCGAGCTCTTAACCACTGTGCTACCAGGGCTCCTCCCACCCTGCTAGAGGGGCTCATTTCTCTATATCAGGCAGGCCCTGCAGCAGGCACCCTCCTTTGCATAAACAAGAGCCCTCACTGCACTGGGGAAAGGACAGTCTTGGGTGGTGGGGGTCACCTCTCTTGTTCCCCTAGCCACCCTAGTGGTCTCCTTCGCTGCTCTCACTGCCCCCCACCCCAAAGCCCAGAGCTGGCTGCGATTTCCGAGGCTTGTGGAAGCCTGTGGAAGCAGCCTGGCTGTTTCTATAGGGCCCATCACGATGGCATTGGCCGCGAGGGGCTGGGGCGGTAGCCCCCAGCACCTGCAGCCCTCCCCCAGGCACAGGGAATGGCCCTGGGCCTGCTCCCCAGAGACGGTCACCAGGATTAGGGTATCGACTTTCCCCAGCTTTCCAGGTGGCTGCTGATGGCGCCTATTGAATTCCGTGCCCGCCGTCCACTCCCAGGGCTGCGTGGGTGGAGGTGATGGGGTGGCCACTTAGTGTGGGGCTGAGCTCCCTGACAGAGAGGGGAATGGGGGATAGCCACTGTGGACCCAAGAATCTGAGTTAGGAGAAGGGTCTGGAGGTGGGTCGCCTGGCAGGGTCTTTTCTGGAAGCAGGTCTTTCGTTGTCTGGAAGCCCCAAGCCGCCCAGCTCAGCTGCACTGCCCATCAGCTGCCATTGCCTCCCGCTCACGCTTCTCATCTGGGTGTCTGCCAGTCTCCTCACTGAGCAGATCCTGGTGTTTACTTCTGGGCCGTTATTGTCGCTGGGAGTTTCACCTTGCCCTTTGGAATTCATCGGGAGGCTCTGGACAGACTGGGGCTGTGTTCCCGTGAAATCCCCTACCCCATGCTCTGCACCTGCGTGGAGCTGGCCTGTGGCACAAGGTTACTCCTGAGCTCCTGGGGGCCAGCAGGTGGGATGAGGGCCCAGGTGCCTGACCCCTCCCCCATCTTCTTTTTGATGGGCCTTAAGACCATACACACACACACACACACACACACACACCCCATCCCCAAGGAGGCTGCCGTGACTCCTACTGCCAGCTACGCCCTTCACCCAAGCTGGGATGGGCCCTGGATCAGCTGACTCAGCAGCTGGCAGGGACATCTCCTGGAGACAGCTGGATGACTCCTGATGAGGGAGGGGCTGAGCAGAACAAGACCTGTCTCCCTGGAAGAGTGGGCAGCTCCAGCCCCTCTGGGTGTGAAAGGAGGGCGCCTCCAGGGACTTGGGAGGAAGGAGCCAGAGATGTCCGAAGGCTTCATAAAACTACCTGGGGCTTCTTACCCCAGCCCAGCCACCCTTTGGCCCTGATGCCCTGGCACACGACCCCCAGAGGGCAGTAGCGTGGGTCCAGTGCAGGGGGAGGGGCGCAGTGGAAGCCGGAGCCCCACTGGAGCTACAGTGGAAGTCTGGGCCCCCCCGTTTCCCTCACCTTCATGGCTTGGTGCTAGCAGAGGGTAGTGGGCTCAAAGCAAGCCTCCCACTGTGATGACATAGGTCACTAGGCAAGGGGTATGGAGGAAAGTTGCTGAGGGTCACTAAGTGAGGCCCCCAGCACAGAAACCCAAGCCTGACGGTGGGTACCACGGGGCAGCTCCCCTAGCCCAGGCATGCTCGCGGCCTCCTCGCCCATCAGCTCTATCCCTCAGCTCAGCTGCTGCGCTCTCCACACAGGCCAGCTGCAAGAGGCCCTGAGCACCCGGAAGGAAGGCTGCGGTTTCATCAGTTCCCAGCAGAGCTGCAGCCCCGAGCCCAGGGCCTGCCCCTCACTGTCCCTGACTCCCCCAGGGGCCTCAGCTCTGACTGAACTACCTCCTGTCTGGGCCTGGGTCCTTAAAGGACAGCCCTCTGTGGTGGAAGGAGCACAGGGTTCGAGCCAGAGACCCAGGCTGTAGTTCTGGCACCTCCACTGTAGAGCCGTGTGACATCAGGTAGTGGGCTTACCATCTCTGAGCCTCAGTTTCCCCATCTCCAAAATGGGGGTGACAAGCCTGGCCAGGCTGCCACGGGAAGGCTTTGGGGTGAGCAGACTGGGTGGGGAGGCAGGAGCGTTGGAGCTGCCCCCTCCCGTCCCTGGTCCTGGGATTCACCCTCCCTACTTTCTCACGGTAACCACACGGATTGTAGAACTCAGTCTAGCTGGGGCAGAAAGCCGAGCCTGTCCCAGTGGTGGTAACTGGTCAGACCTGTTCTTGCTCACCTTGGCGGCCTGGGGGAGGGCTGGGCTGGGCTGGGCTGGGCCGCCAGCTTTGTGGAGGGATTAGCTGGAGGGGAGAAGAGCCTCACTTACTCCCCATCTAGATCCCAGAGGGCTGGGGGGTGGGTCGTGGGAGGGCTGCTGGGGCTGCAGTAGGAGGGAGCTGAGAGTGGGCCCTGCGGTGAGGGCCAGGATGGGTGAGGAGGACCAGGGGGCCCCAGGGAGAAGAGGATACTGCGTCACCCGAGCAGCAGCCCCTGGGGAGAGGCTGTTCCGTGGGCCCCCCACATTTTTATTGTTTGCATATTTGCTTTTGTTGTTGGGTGTGAGGACCTCCTCCTACTTTTGACCCTGGTGAAAGGTTGGGAGGCACCAGCCCAGGGACCTCTAGCCCAGATTTGGGTAAGTGGCAGCCAGAACTAGGCCCAGCCATTACTGCTTCTTCCTGTCTTGGCGTCCTCACACCCCCTCCGACATCCTGAACACAGACTAGAAACACCCGCCCAAGCATTTGAAGGAAGGAAAAGTCTCGCAGGGGCCTCCCCCGTCAGAGAGTCATGGGGTGGGGAGCAAGCTTGGGAACAGCTTCTCCCATGCCGATGGAGCTGCATCCTGGGGCAGGCAGGTTCAGGCAGGAAGCCCTTCTTCCCTACCTCCCTTGCTTTCTCCACTCCCAGCTGGGGATTTGGGTGTCAGAGCACCCCTCCTACAAGAGCTCAGTCTCAGTTTAATATGACTCTTTCATTTGTATTAACCACAATGACAAAGCTGTGGCTGCACAGCGTTTACCATCCTCAGAGTGCTCCCACCCACTGTAATCACCTCCTTGGGGCCTCACAGCAACCCTGGGAGGCAGGTGGCATTAGGAACATTCCAGAATGAGGAACCTGAGGCTCTGAGAAGGAAATTACCTGCCCCAGGTCACAGAGCTATAGTGGGTGGCGGAGCTGGACATGGGTCAGGACGTTGGCAGCTGCCCTACCCCAGGCCTGGGAGGAGCGGGCACGGGACCCCAGAGTCATGAGTCCTCAGCAAGGTATCAACTACTTCGCCCACTCACACCCCCATTCCCTCCATCATGTAAGTGAGCCTGAGGGTTGCAGCTTCCAAGTTGAACCAAAGACACTGAAAACCATCCGCACTGAGTGTATGGGTGCTCAGAAGAAATCTACATGTACCCTTTCAACGGGGGCCACGGCCACACTGCTCTCCTTTCAACCCAGCCCTGCTTTTCCTGTCTTCCACCTCCAATTCAGGTTCCTTTGGGACTAACAGGGTCTCCGGGCCTCTGTTGCTGCCTTTACCCTCAGCTGGGCCTGGAGCTGCTGAGGTGGCCAAGCCTTGGCTTCGCCAGCGGGGTGCCCTGGTACCATCCAGGACCCCTTGGCTGTGCCTCCTACCAGGCCTGTGGTTATCCGGCTCCCTCCATCTCACCTGCAGAAGGAGCTGGCCGGACCACTGGACTTGGTGGGGATGAGAAGGGAGCCGGTGTGGGTGAGGAAAGGCTTTACCGTAAACATGCTGACCAGCTTTCAGTAAACACCTGGCCCTGCCTTCCCCGCTGCAGAGAACGGGGTACAGAGGGGCTAGGGGTCCCCAGTCACATGCCTAAGTACCCAGCAGGCTAGCAGGGGTCTCCCCTTCCCTAGGAGGGCCAGATGAAGCCACTGGGGGAGAGGGATAAGGGATCAATCAAAATAACGTGATAAACCTGAGAAGGTCAAAATGCGAAGAGGCTTGAGAGCTGACCTTGTCCCGCCTTCATCTTCCAGAAGAGGAAACTGAGACTTGGACAAGGGCAGTGTCCTCTACTGGGTCGCCTAGGTCGTTTGCTGCAATGATAGGCCTCCATGAGTCCCGGGCCAGCATCCACTCATATTGTTCTGTAGGATCTTAGCAAACTTGAATTAGTCCCAAACCTTGCCTCCTTGGTAGGGGAGGGGTGTGGTCAGCAGACAGCAAGGAAGGTGGGCCAGGAACATCACTCTGTTTATCCTCTACTCCACCCCATAGCGTGAGCTGCGGCCACGGCTCTGTGCCATGAAGAAGGGCCCCAATGGCTACGGCTTCAACCTGCACAGTGACAAGTCTAAGCCTGGCCAGTTCATCCGGGCAGTGGACCCGGATTCACCAGCTGAGGCCTCAGGGCTCCGGGCCCAGGACCGCATCGTGGAGGTAATGCATCCTCACCCTCTTCGCCACTCTTCCTTCCTCACAGCCCCCTTGCAGACCATCAGCTCCTTGTGGTAGCCATAACACCATTTACTTCCTGGTTAGCCCCACAGGGCCTAGCTAGCCCATAAATGCTGGATGGGTGGACAGATGGAGCGGGGAGAGGGAGGGAAGGAAGACAGAAGTGGGTGAATGGGTTGTGTGGATGGATAGATGGATGGAAGGAAGAGAAGGAGGATGAGTGGGTGGATGGATGGAGGGGAGGGTGGGTAACTGGATGGTAGGTGGACAGATGGATGGAAGGAAGGGAAGAAGTACAGGTGGGTGGATGGATGGAAGGGAGGGTGGGTAGACAGGTGGGTAGATGGATAGACAGAGACTTCTTTTCTGCCCCACTCTCCCCTGGGCTTTTCTGCATTCAGCAGGCACACTCAGCAGCCCCATTCACCCATCAATCCAGGCAGACATCTGGGGCTACCCCCAGGGTTCCCGTGCTACCAGAGGCCTCCATGCCAGGCACAGGGGTTTGAGGGAGGGTGATAAAATTCTTCTCCTGAGCAAGGCGCTTAGGCACACTCACTGTATACACTTGTGCTGTGTTCCACGGGAGAGGAAACAGGAACCAAAGGACTTGGGCAGGTACCAGAATCACAGAGCCTTCTCGTTTTACATGCGAGAAAACCAAGGCCCAGTGAGGAGAGTTAGGCGGCAAGTCCACAGAGAGGCCAGGGCCCAGCCAGCCTCCCCAACCCCTCTCAGCTGTGTTTGTTTAGTCTCTTCTGGATATTTTCTTTGGCTTTTCCCAGTGTCCCTCTCCCCATCTGACTGTCAAGTGGGAGGACCACTTGACCTAGTTCAGGACTATGGACAAGGAGGGCTCAGTGTCCCCAGATTGCAGGCTGGCCAAGGGTGAGGAGGACCCCTCGTACCACCCTCCACCTACCCTCGCGAGAGCTGCAACCTGTGACCACAGTCCCTCCCTCCCCTCCCTGCAGGTGAACGGGGTCTGTGTGGAGGGCAAGCAACATGGGGATGTGGTGTCTGCCATCAAGGCTGGCGGGGACGAGACCAAGCTGCTGGTGGTGGACAGGGAAACCGACGAGTTCTTCAAGAAGTGCAAAGTGATCCCATCTCAGGAGCACCTGGATGGTGAGCAGGGAGGGAGCTGGTGGTCACCCTGGGGCTGGAGGCCCCCTAGTCAATGCTCAAGACCAGGTAGGGGTCCAGCAGCTTCCTGTTTTGACACTTCCTTCCAGGGAGACCGAGAGGTGTAGGTTGGGAGAGAGTGGGGCCTTAGTGTCAGGAAAGGAACAGGGATTAGCAGGGATGGCATGGGACAGGGGTAAGCTGGCATGAGGGGTGGTGAGAGAGAGGGGACACGGTGTCCGATTTCCAGGCCTGAGCCCCCAACCCCTCCGCTGCCAGCAAGTTCTCAAGGTAGTGCTGACTCAGGAAAGGGTTAACTCTGGGGCAGCTGCCCAGCCTTTGCTTGGTCAGATCAGAGTCCAGTGACGGGCCTGGTGCCTGCCCCCTTCTCCTCTCTCCAGTTGTCTTGGAAACACAGGCCTGCTGGCTGTGGAGACTGGTGGGCCCCCTTTGCTACCCTGGGCCCCTGCTCTCCCCATCCCCCACCCTTCCCCTGCCAAACCTGACACCTCCCCCTGCTCAGGCCTTCGCCAAACAGGGCTGGGCTGTCACATCAGGACAAGGAGGGGTTAAGTAGCCCTTTGCTCCCTGATCTGGACTTTCTCCCTGGGAAGATGGCTCCCTGAAGGATGTGGGCTGACTGGGTGGAGCCTATTTGGACTTTGCAATGGGTGGGGCCTCCCTGGTGTGTCAGGATTATATCTGTAGGTACGGGTCCACATGCAGATCCTGTCATACACACTCAGACCCCTAGCTGGCAGGGCCCCGATACGGAGCCCTATCCCCCAGTGGCCCAACAGGGGCTCCTGGGAGGAAGACAGGTCATTGGAAGTCCTGAGCAGACTCTAGACATGGGAGGGGACAACACTTTACCCTTTTCTCAAGTTCATGAAAACCAAATAACTCAGGGAATCCTCCTCCTAGGTGAGGGGGAAAACAGGCCCAAAAAAAGCCCCAACCTTGCTTTTGGAGACGTAACACAGGGAAAACAGCTGAAATTGGACTCCACTCAGCCCCTGAAACACCTCCTGCCTCCCCTGCCACCTTTCTCCTCCCCCTGCTCCCTCATCTCCTTCTGTGTCTCTGACTGGGTGGGAAAGGCCCTAAGACCACAGCCATGCAGGCTCTGGCCGGAGGACCTGCAGAGGAGAGGCCGGGGCAGCGTCCTTCCAGGGCTCCAAGGACCATGTCTTTTCCCTACTCCTCCCAACTGGCTGTAACTGGGGGCATCCCCATAGAGAGGAACGCTCCCCCCATAGAGAGGAACTCTCCCCCTGGAGGCTGCCAGGGCTGAGGCTTCACCCCATCCCTAGGAAACAGCCTGGAGCTAATGGGAAAGGAGCTGGCTAAGGGGTGGTGAGTGTCCCTGTGTCCCATCAGTCCCCTGCCCAGCCTGGAAGGCTGTGTGTGTCAAAAGGGAGGAAAAAGTGACAGGTATGTCTAACTGTGCTGGGAAAGGGAAAAGATGCACATTAATTTTTAAGCTAAGAGTTCAGAAAAACCCACTCAGGCTGATTCTGGAGCAGAACAGCCAGTCCCCCTTGTTGCCCTGAGTGAGCCACTGAGGCTGACTCCAGGCCTGACTTTTCTCCCTCTGACCCCTGCTGCCACCACCGAATTTCCCACTGTCGGAGGGGACACCCATCACACTGCCCAGGGCTGCCCTGCCCCACTCCCATATCCAGATTCACAATTAGGAGTTGGGATTGTTTCCTCTTTTAGCTGAGGCAGGTACTAACCATAACCTGGGGTGTGGTTCCAATTCCGGCATCATATCCTAACTACCTGAGAAGCTTTTGAAAAATCTGGATTCCTAGGCCTGCCCTAGACCCACTGAATCAGAATCTCTGGTGGCAATGCCTGGGAATCTATTTTTAACAAGCCTCCCAGGTAGGTTGGATGCAGCCAGCCTGGGATCTGAAACCCATCTAGGATGCTCAAAGCAGCTCACTTCCCACTACTGGTCACAAGATCAATTTAGTAGGTAAAGAGCATATTTTTTAATGAAACCAAATAGAAAGTATCAAAGAGCATCGCATCGTAATAAGGGTTAGTATTGTTTTGTGAAACTTTTGTTACATGTGCGCGCGTGCGCGCGCACATACACACACACACACACAATCTTTGTGTATGCTGGGTCATAATGTCAAAATGTAAAATATATTTCTTATAGTGGGTTGCAGTTGAAAAAGTTTTATAAACCCTGACTTTGGAAATAAGGTCTAATTATCTGCCAAACCCTCCGACTTTCACCCCCCTCTCTGCTCTGGTTTCCAGAGCTTTGGGCTCACTTCTTTTTATTCGCCCAGGTCCCTTGCCTGAGCCCTTCATCAATGGGGAGATACAGAAGGTAAGAATGGCAGTGTTGCTGCTCTGTCCCTCGGTCCCGGGGTGAGAGGAGGGTGAGAACGGTGTGGCTGGGGGAAGGTAGAAACCTCAGGGTCCCCAGCTGTCGGTCCCTCCTGAGCTTCAAGTGCACCCTTCCAGCAGACCCCAAACGCCTCTGCTTAGGGCCCGGGCAGTCAGGAGCGAGAGGCCTGGCTGGCCCCCCACAGCCCGCCATCCTCGGTGAGAAGCCCCCGCCTCCAGCTCCCCACGGTACAGAAGAGGCCATTCTTCCCTGCAAGAACAGAGCTTCAGTGTCTGGCGGCATGCTGCGGGCCCTGCTACATCCAGTCTGGGCTGGGAGAACAAAGCCCTTCCTCCCCCTGCCCAGGAAAAAGGGAGGCTGGGGAAGAGATGGCAGGGCCAGGTGCCAGCTGAAGCCATGGAGGAGCCCAGGAAGGGGCCGAGTGCCAAGCTAATGGCCAGCCAAAGCCTTCACTCTGGATGGGCAGCCTCAAGTCAGGGTCTGCACAAAGGGTCCCCTCCCCAGGGGCTCCTTCACCTCGGGGGACTCGGCTCTGAACCTCTGTTACCCCGTTTGTGGATCTAGGCGTCTCTGCCCCTTACTCCCTCAACGCCGTTCTTTTTTTTAATGAGAATATTCTCAGTTATTTATTGCCAAGGAAAAAGTATCCCAATCAAACTTAATGGCTTAGAACAACGACAGTGCATTATTTCTCATGATTTTGTGGTTTGACTGGGTGAGTCGGCTGTCTCACATGGATCTCTTAAGCAGCTCCATTCGCTGGCATATGGGCTGGGCTGGAAAATCTAAGAAAGCCTTCTCATGTCTGGGGCCTTGGTCCTCCTCCATGCGGCCTCTCTCCATGCGGTGCCTCATCCTCCAGGGCCTTTCCACACGGCCTCTCTCTAGCATAACAGACTGGACTACTTACAGCATGAGAGCCAGCTTCCAAGAGGGAGAAAGCATACGCTGCTAGGCACAAGGCTATTCTTGGCTACTTTGGGGCTGAGGTTCAAGACTCCTGGGGTTGCATCCAGGGAAAGTCAAGTGGGTCCCGGGGCTGGAGGTTCAGGGAGTATCACGTGTCCCCATGACGAGCAGAGAGGCCCCCGATGACCCACACTGCAAGAAGCCCCTCCTTGATCACTGTCCCAAAAGGCCTGTCAGTGCCTGAAAGCCACATTGGGGAGGACAGTGGAGAGCACTTCAGCTGATGCCACCATGGGCCGTCCCTCCCTGTGGGCCCAGGCAGCTCTGATCCTTTGAGGAATGTGACCACGCAAATCCCCCAGTAGGTTCAGGCAGTAAGGGGACTGGGGTGGGTGGGTGAGGTACCTGTCTTCCCTAAGAGTTCCTTCCCTTCCTCAGGACTTTGCCTACCCCCTCCCCCACCAGCCCACACTAACCCACACCCCTCCCCTGCCAACCTATACTCCCTCTCCTACCAATCCACACCCCAAACCCCTCTCTTACCAACCAATACCCTCTCTCCTACCAACCCACACCCCCTCCTCTCTGTGCCAGGAGAACAGTCAGGAGGCCCCAGCTGAGGAGGCAGCCCCAGAGAGCCCCTGGCCAGCCCTGGGGAGAACCACCTCCAGTGACATCAGTGAGGAGGTAGGCTGACAGGGAGTTGGGGCAGCAACCAGGTGACAGGAAGCCGATTCCCAGGCTCCACGTCTTCCTGGCACACCAGCCTGCCTCTGAGGTCACATGCAGTGCCACATTCTGTTCTTGTGACCTGGCTTCCCTGGGTAGTGCCCCAAAGGAGCCCTCTCACTGAGGCTGAATGCCAGGGTCCCCCACCGGGGCTGACCCCCTCCCCTCCCCTTCCTCTTTGCAGTTGAATTCCCAGGACAGCCCCAAGAAACAGGACTCCACAGCGCCCTCCTCGGCCTCTTCCTCCTCTGACCCCATCCTGGACTTCAACATCTCTCTGGCCGTGGCCAAGGAGAGGGCACATCAGAAACGCAGCAGCAAGCAGGCCCCGCAGATGGACTGGAACAAGAAAAACGAACTCTTCAGTAACTTCTGAGCACCCTCTGCCAGCCACCCGGGATGGGGGAAGGGCTGAACCAGACCCACCCCCCAGACTGTCTCCCCTTCCTCCTCCCCATTCACCCCTGAATCGACGTTTGAATCAGCACCAGCATCTCCTTTCTTGGTGAACCTGATTTTTCTAGAGAACTACACTCTTCCCTTACGTTAGGAGAGGCAAATGGTTTTCTGTCCTGCCCCAATCAGAAAGACTCTGCCCCCCATTCCCTGACTGCTTCATATCACTTGGTGACCCCGTGACACCCTGCCTTGGGGCCACCACTGGGACCTGCACCAAGCAAGGACTGTGGGACCAGGGGAAAGGAGGTTCTCCCTCACAGCTCCATTGGTGATGGGGTCTGGGGCTGATTAAAGACCTCTGATCACAGCACCCACCACTCCAGGTGATGGGGCATCTGATAGCCTGAGAGCCATGATTTGGGCACCTTACTTTTATTCACTTGATTATTGTTATTTTTTAAGAGTGCAGTACCAGAGTCTAGAGGGATTTTTGTTTCCTTGATTAACATGATTTTTCCTGGTTGTAATCCGGGGCATATAGCAATGGCCTCAGCCTTCAACTCGTGTGTTTCTACTCCCACCCCCGGTGACCCAGGCAGCAAGGGGAGGGCTTGGCTACCCCTGCCCAGTCCAGAGCCAGGCACCATTGTAAGGAAACTCCAGTAGAAATTCAACTGGTTCCTCCAAAGCACTTCAGCCTCTGTGTCTTCCTTAAGAGAAAGGTTTGTCCTCCTGGCCTTTAACTTGAACCCCTTCTCGGTGGATAGGGAGAAATGCTGAAACAGGTGCTCCCAGCATGGCCTTTAGCTGACAAGTTACAGTGCAGCTGGAGAGAGAGGCCCATCTGGGGCGCTCTGTCACCCCAAGCCCGGGGAGCGGGAGATGTGCGACTTTAACCAGAGAGCCTTGAAACCACGTGCCTGGCCCAGCAGCCACTAGGAGTTCCACGTGCAGGAGCTCTGTGGGAACAGGATCCACCCAGCTCCCTGTGCTTCACCTCTGGCCAGTGCGCATGTCCAAACGCATGTCTAGCACTGGTGCAGGTGGGGGTCCTTCTGCTGTCGGGTGCTTATCTGGCCCAGTGGGCTGGGAGCTGAGACTCCTGTCTCAGGTCTGTGGGAGACTGCTCTAACCCCAGGAGTCCTGGAGTGTGGATCCCAGGATGGAGCAGAATTAGGAATGCAGGGATTTGGCTTTAATCTCTGCCTGCAGCCAGTGGGGTGCAGGATTGCCAGAGGTGGCCTGAGCTGGTGCCAGATACACTATCTTATCTGGCCGCTGACCTAATTGGAGGACAATTGTCCAGGGTTCAGGGAAACCAAACCAGGTCCACCAAGCTCCAGGACATGCTGCAGAGCAAGGTGGAGTGGAGGGGACTTCCCAAGGACAAAATGCCCTGTCCCTTCACAAGAGCTCTGGAGGGTAACCAGTTTGGTCCCAGGTGGCTTGTACCTCTAGCCCGAGGCCACATCCTGGAGCCCTGCCAGAGTGGCCTGAGAGAACTGAGGCTGGTGGGCCAATAGGGTCAAGAGCAGGAGTTCAGAGAAACGCCCCAGGCTGCTTTCCGCCCAGCCGATGAGAAGACCACTCAGAAGCCACATAAAAATGGAAGACAGTGAACTGGGAAGGGGACCTTTGGCTTGAGAGAGAAGCCAACCATTATCTGTCCATCTCAGCTCATTCAGGTTGGGATTCCACTAGCATGAAACCATTCAAATCCCTTATCCTGGCACCAATTGTCCTGTGCCCTGCGCTGCCTGTGCCTCGCCTGTCCCTACCCCACCCCGCCTCTATTCTCTGACCCCTGACAGACACCTCCACACAGGTGGAGCAGGCCTAAGGATTGCCCCACAGGGCTGTGGAGGCCCCTCCCCACCTCGCCTGCCTTGTGGGGGAAGCCCTGGGGGAACTTTGACTGTGACAGCTAAACTCAGAAGGAAGGGACAGGTGGCTTGGAGGGAACTCCTATGGCTGGAGAGCACAGTACAGAGGGGGCCACAGCGAGTGGAGCTTTGATCTTAGGCACGGTTCTACTGCTTCTCACCTGCGTAGACTATCACCTGCGTCTTTGTCTAGCACGCAATGCCAGGGCCTGGAAGCCAGGGGCAGAGCAGTTCTGGCTGTGCCACAACAAGCAGGGGGACCCTGGGCAAGTCACCTTCTTTATCTGGGACTGTTTCCCCACCTTGAAAACACCCTGTTGCTGGCTGCCATCAAGTTGACTCTGACTCACGGCAGCCCCAGGTGTGCAGAGTACAACTGTGCTTCAAAAGGTTTTCATGACCGTGACCTTTCAGAAGCAGATTTGCCAGGTCTTCCGAGAATCCTTGAGTGGTTCCAACTGCCAGCCTTCCGGCTAGACAAGGGCTTAACTGTCTCCACCAGCCAGGGACTCTCGAAAAAGCCCCACGTGCCCTCCAGGGTCTCTTCCTTGACTGGCTTTTGAGAACATGCCTGGCCTTTCCTGACGCCTTGGCAAACTGTGACCCGGGTGGGATGTAGGATAGAAACCTGAGGGTGTCGGCCACCTCAGCTAGGCCTCACGTCTTAAGTGACGGGCAGACAGTTGACAGGCAGCCTGGCCTTCCCAGCCTGTGCCTCCACTGCCCCCGCGTGGCCTTGCCAGATGTGCAGCTGCTCAGAGAGGAGGCCCAGAACCCCTCCTGCTCAAGGCCCCATTGAGGCTTCTTCCCGCAGCCCCTACCACTGAGCTGGAGGCCGCGCTTCACCAACCAGGGACTTCTCACAAGGAGCTGTCTCCAAGGATAACTTCTTCCTTCCTCCTCTACACTCAAAACCAGCTCTAAAGAGAACGGAAGAAGGCCACTTGCCCGCCTTCTGAGCAGCCTGTCTGTCCTTCCAGAGCCGAGGTCCCTGGCTTCCCCATCACCCTGTGTCTCCACCCTGCCTGCTTCTACAGGACATCAGGACAGAGCCAGCCCTGTCCACGCCTCCACACACTTCGAGACGGGGCCTCCTGTCTCCACGTGACAGAATAAGAAAGCGAAAAGCAGGCCTGCCATGTGCTTTACTCCTGCCAGGGCCTCCCTTGGCCTTTCACCAGACAGGGAGGCCCTGTCTGCCCCATCCATTCTCCAGGCCCCCTGTAACCTTGGTTCCCACGTCCACCCTGACTCCTCCTGTGGTTTCATACATCTACTGCAGGTTCCTAGTCTGAGTTCAGGCCTGGCTGGGAGTCGGGCTTGGGCACACCACCAGCCTGAGGGAGGCAATGGCAAGTCCAGAGTCGGAGGGGCCTGGGTCCTAAAGGGTTGTTTCCAGCCTGGGGATGCACCAGCAGCATTGGCCCTGAGACCCCATACGTCTATCTCCTGTGGCTGGGTTCTGGCCTTCAGAGCATGTAGTCCCGACATCCCATCCACACGCCAGCTGCCCATGAGGCCCAGCTGTCAGTGGGGCTCGGCTGACCCAGCTCTGTACGGCTTCTCTGCCACGTGGCTGGTCTGCTCCAGCAGCCACTGCCGCATCGGCTCACTCACAGCCAGTCTGAGAGTCATCTCCTGGAAGACACTGCTCACAGCCACCTACGGGAGCCCGGAGAGCAAAGCGCACCAAGTTACAGCCACAAATTCCAGCCCCACCCCAGCCCACCACAGAGACAAGGGCCCACCCCATCCCCACCTGCCAGCCCCCCGTGACGTCCTTACCTGCTCAAAGTGAAGTTTTTGGAACAGATGGATGCTCGGTTCATTTCCTTGCCCAATTTTAGCCTCAAACTTGGTCAGACCTAGCTTGGTGACTCCTCCCCGAGGAGACCAGAGAGGGGTGAGCAGCAGAATGAAGGCTCCGGCCCCTCCCACCCCCCAACCAAGCCCTGGCTCCCCACGCAGTGTGCAATGGAGGCACCTGTTGCCTGCCCCCCACCTCCAAGCCTGGAGAAGTCTCCCTCCTAACGTGCCCCAGCCCTCACCCGGGGCCTGGCCGCTTCTCCCCACACTTACCGTAAGACATCATCATGAGAACAGCCTCAGTGCCAAACCCCCGGCCTCTGCAGCTGGGCTCTGGGAGAAAAAGCAACAATAACAGCTAACACTGTGGGCTAAGGAGCCCCAGCAATGCAAACAGTTGAGCACTCAGCCGCTTACCAAAAGTTTCCAACCCACCAAACAGCTCCACAGGAGAAAGACCTGGCGATCCACTTCCATAAAGATGATAGCCTAAGAAACCCTACAGGGCAGTTCTACCCTGTCACATGGGGTCTCTATGAGTCGAAATCAACTCAAGGGCCCCTAACAACAACAGCAACACTAGCGGGGCAGGCTCTGGTTTAGGCACTTGACACAATCTCATCTAACCCTCACAACAACTCTGAGAAGCTGTTACTGCTAATACCGTTTAGCAGAAGAGGAAATGGGCACAGAGAAGTTATATGACTCAGCTAAGGTCTCACAGCTTGGAACCCCTGTAGTCTGACTCCAAGGCTGACTCCCTTAGCCCTCAGTCTGGTGCCTCAGTGAGAAGAGCCAGTAGCCTCTGATGGGAAGGCTGAGGACCAAGAAGGAAGCAGAAGCTACAGGGGTCCTTCCCATAGCACAGGAAATGCTCCAGGGAAGATCATTTCTCTTTGGAGGGTGCCCCCCCTCCCCCAAGGATGGGCAGACTGAATTTGGAAGACCCAAAAACCAAAGGTTAAGTTCACACCTAAGGTTAAGATGGGAATAAAGTGACAAACACAGGGCTAGCGGGATCCAGGCAAGCAGCCTGCCCCAGGCAGGTCCACGCTCATCCACACAGAGCATCCCACTGAGGTCCAAGTGCTTCACGGGCCCCAGCAAGCTGAAGGCCTAGCAGTGCCGAGGGCCAGAAGGGAGGGGAGGCAGGGCCAGGTGAAACGAACCCGCAATCATGACCTCGATCTCCCCCACGGCGGGGTCCCCTGGATCTGTGAGGAAGAGGTTCACATCGCCTGCCATACAGCTCTCTTCGGTGGTGCCTGGCTGGGCCTGCCATTTCTCTGCATCCAGAATGATGAAGGTACACTCTAAGGAGAGAAGGGACAGGTTGTCCCTACACTCCCCAAAGGAGGGAGGCGAGGACTGCATTTCTACCAAGCCAGGGAACTGCAGAACACTGTCCTCTGAGTCTGACAGGAGAAAAGGGGGCCCAGAGCTTTCTGTAGCTCATTACAAGCCTCAAATCTGCCTCGTGCAGGAAAACACAGCCTTCTCCAAAGAGCAACTGTGCTTTCAGGACCAGGGGACCCAAAGAGGAGCAGCCACAGCCAGAACCCAAGATCCTTTCGTTCGTCTGAATCCTTCCAGGCCTGGTGCAGGGTGGAGAGGAGAGAAGCATCAGCCACAGGGACTGGCTTCAGTGGGCAGGAGAGTACCAGGGTTTCTGGCACCTTCTAGAGTTTTCATGAAGCTTGTGTGGCCCCAGGAAGGAGATCTTTGTCTAGCAGTAAGGAAGGGAGGGAACCTGGAGACTGCCTGTGGAGTCAGCCCTCCCACTGCCGCCAGCGCTGCCAGCCACCGCCAGCCTGGGCTCCGCTCCTCACTGTCAGCATCCTCTTGCCAGCTGCGCTGCATTGTGTACTCCTGCTCCAGGCTCAGCGGCTCTGAGGCTGTCAGCTGCTGCAGCTCCTCAGATTTCATCCACTCGTGGTATCTGCAGGGGCACAAGGATGGCCTGAGACCAACCTAAATCATGAAAAATTGTTTTCTTTTTTGCACACGTTTAGTTTATGTAAAATAATTCCTTGCTGAAGGTCAAAAACGAAGCTGAGAGAGTGAAAGGGAAAAACAGAGAGATGAGCAACTTCTTCCAGGAAGTCATGTTCCTTTGCCTCAGCCTTCACTTTTTCCTGTATGTTGTTACTTCTCACAACCAATGCTTCCCCTGAGAAACAGCCTCTGAGATTTGGCCTAAGAAAGGCTGACCCTCCTCCCTGTGCCTAGGAGGGGGGCGAACACAGCGCTGAGTAAGGGTGCAGCTGTGCCCGTATCAGGCAGGACTGGTTACCTGGGCACATGCTCTGAGGTGTAGGGCACCAGGACCACCTTCTTCCCCAGCAGCAAGGTGTTCTGATTCAACAACATAGTGGCAGCCTGCGGGTGGCAAGGGCAGACTTCAGGACCAGGAGTTTCCTCCTACTTAGGGTGGGAGTCCGGGTTCTGTATTTGCTAAACTCCTGCAGAGATGCGGAGCCCTGGTGGAGCAATGGTTAAGCACTTGGCTGCTAACGGAAAGGTTAATGGTTCCAACCTACCAGAGGTTCCGCGGGAGAAAAGACCTGGTGATCCGCCCCTATAAAGATTACAGCCTAGGAAAACCTATGGGGCCATTCTATGCTGTCCCATAGGGTCGCTACGAGTCGGAAATGACTCAATGGCACACAAGAAGGGTCTCCTGCCTTCCATCCAAACACTTCAGAGAACAAGGACTCTAAACCCCTTGCAAGAACAGGAACCGGGCTGGTTAAGGATAATTAAACAGCCCTTAACTCGCACTCCAAAGAACTTTCCACCATTCTCCAGAACCAGCATCACTAGCCCCAAGCAGAAGCTTCACCCTAGCCTCAATTTTCAGTCCTACTTTGAGTCTATTTACAAGCCCTCTCCCGGCGACCACCCCCTCGGCTCTGGCCCTCCCTTTGCCCCGCCTCCCAAACCGGATCGCCCAGACCACTGTAGGGTGAGGCCGGCTTAACTCCTCAGACCCTCCCCTTTGCGCAGGCTGCTCTTCTCGACCCCTAATCACGGTAGCGCCTCAACTGCCAAGTTCACATCCACTATCAGCAGACTGACCCGTCCAGAGCAAAAGGCACGAACCAACCAGCTATCCTATGCGTACTGGACCACGTCCGCCACCTCCCGCATGCGCGGGGAAGGGCATCATCTCCCACTTCCGCCACACAGACGGGAGCTACCAGGGTCCAATCCCGGTCCCTCCTCCGCGAGGAGCCCAATCAACGCGCTCCATCCTGCCCTAGGCGCGTGCGGAAAAGATGGGCTTCGGACGCAGGCGCATGCGCGTTGCGAAGGTTGGTGCGGGACAGCTGGTGCCGGCAGCAGCGGAGGGGCCGGAGGGGCCGGAGGCTGTCCCGAGCGCGCTGCGTTGCAGGTGTCGAGCGGGACAGGTGGGACGGGGCGATGCCAGACTTCGGGCTTCTCCGGGAGGGAGAGAGAAAGAGAGGGAGAGGCTGGAAGCGGGGCTCTTGAGACGAGAGGAAGGCTGGGCATGGGAGAACCCTATGCAGGACAGAAGGCTGGATGGGGGTGGGGAGCGGAGGCCCTGTTAAAAAGGAGAGGCTTTGTGGCAAGGAGTTGAGTTGGAGGGACGACCAAGGAAAACCATCAACTTGTCGGCGCAGGCAGAGGGGGCAGACAGCCACTTGGGCTGCCCTTTGAGGTAGTGAACCTTCTGTTCCTGGACTCAAACGGGGAGAGCCCCTCAGAGTTGTGTGAAGGAGGCTATCGTGCCAGTGAGACTTAAAGGCTTGAGGCCCCTTCCCTCACTTGAACTCTGAGCAGCATTGAATGCACGCAGGCTGTAAGCAGAGCATTGCCCCGCACAGCAAGGGAAAAACGGAAAGGAACACCCTGATTTCAGTCAGGGATACCTTTCCCTCTAGGGCATCTTGTAACAGGTAATTGAGGCAGTGAGTGTCTGTGATAAAGGGGTACGAGGTGTGTGTGGGGGGGTCTGCAAACCTCTGTCCTCCACCCCACCCCCATCCAGGTCCATTACCAAGGTTAAGTCTGCTCTTCGTCTTAGGTGGTGGCAGCTGCAGCCCCGCGGCCCCTGCACAGAAGGAACCTTGGCTGCTGGACCTTTCCTCACTTCTGAAGATGGCGGGTGAAATCACAGAGACTGGGGAGCTTTATTCTCCCTACGTGAGTTTTACCTTTCCACCCAGGGTTTGTCCACAGCGGGGCTCCTGTCTGCTAGAGAAGTGCAGTGCCTCGGGTGCCTGAGTACACACTGTGGGGAGCGGGACCAGCAGCTGACTCACTGCTGATGTCGAGGCTCAGGATGTGTTATAACAGCCTTGGATTTGTTCACTTCTTAGATATTTATCAGAGAGTGCAAGATGGGCAGCATCTGGCTTGGGCTGCTTGGGGAGCCTGGGATATTGGGTGCTTCTTCGTTCCTGAACATGTACCTGGTTGTTCCCAAGGCAGAGCCTCTCCCAAGCTCTCTGTTGCCCCATTGCGCCTTCTTTCCCTCTTCAGGGGTGGATGTTTGCTTTAGCTTAAATTATCCTGCATAAAATTGACTTTGCTAACTATAATGTTGATGTTAGGGCTACTAGCAAATTGTGCTGTCTTTCAGATGGACAGTGATCGACAGCTGTTGACTCTGGGTTTTGCCAACCTCGGCAGTTTGAAGCTTCTTTGGTCTTCAGCTGAATTTTAGATTGCACAACTTTTATAGTCTTGGCTGGTGCAGGAGGCAGTGAAAGCACGCAGAGGCTTTGCAGTTTGGTGGAGTGTGCAATTAGAACAATTAGAATGATTGATTTCTCACAGTCCTGGGTCTGTGTTATACCCGCACACACATTCACACACAGTTTTTCTTCTGTGTGTAATATAAGATTGGTCATGGTTATATCCCTGGGGCCACTTGCCCAGACCAGTAGCTAGAGGGCTGGAATAATCAAACGATTAACTTATGCTGCTACCAGGCATCCCAGAGGAAAGCATACTGCCTTAAGTAGCGAGAGTTCTCTTTCTGGAACTTAAGAACTGTTGCCATTGAGTCCACTCTGACTCATGGTGACCCCATGTGTGTCAGAGTAGAAGAGCGCTCCATAGAGTTTTCAGTGGCTGGTTTTTCAGACGTAGATCGCCAGGCCTTTCTTCTGAGGCTCCTCTGGTTGGATTCAAACCTCCAGCCTTTCAGTTAGCAGCTGAGTGTGTTAACCATTTGAACCACCCAGGGCTCCCTTCTGGAATTTACCCTGCCTTAACCAGCTGCCCTGCTCTGCACCTCCCTTCCTAGCCTTGGAATCCCTGCTCTGTTTCTGCTCGCTTTGCAGACTCTAGAGCTGTGGTGTAATGGATGAGGAAGTATCCCTGAGAACAGCTGAGAAAAAGGCCTTCCTCACACTAGGGCGTCCTGCTGGGTCAGGGCTATCTGGGTGCTGCACTAAAGGAGCTAAAGAGCTTCCTTCCCTTCTGTAATTCATCAGAAGTCTTTCTTGAACTTTGGAACGGAGCGAATAGGGTCCTTCTCATCTGTGGGATTGTGTAAGCCCCCTCTTGGTATCAGCAATGAAAAGGCTACATGTCCATAAAAACTTCCTGCCTTTTCTTACAACATACGTAAACTCAGAGATAAGGAGATGCGGCATTTCTGTGACTGAGCTTTGGGAAGGGAAAGACTGATACGGCCAGATTTCTTGTGCCTCCAGTGTTGGAGCAGTCGTGTGCCCACAAGAAATGGGGTGGTTAGGCCTGAAGCGTCCGCACCCTCTGCTTTTTTTATTTCCCTCCATTTCTTAGATGTTTAGTTTTGTTGATCTGTGTTTGAGGGCCGCCTCTGGGTGTCTGCTGTTGACAGGTGCCTGTCTTCTCATCTGCTGGTGAGGAGAGCTGTAGGGGAGGGTGGGGAGTGTTGGGGATGAGGTGACACTCACCAGGAGGTAGCGGTCAGGGTTTTGAGGAGAGAAGACGCCTTTTTCTTAAGATCGCCTTAACTCTGCCACCTGGGAAAGGAGCCCTGGTGGCACAGTGGTTAAGCGCTCGGCTGCTAACCAAAGGTTAACAGTTCATACCCACCAGCTGCTCTGTGGGAGAAAGATGTAGCAGTCTGCTTCCATGAAGATTTAAAGCCTTAGAAACACTTTGGGGCAGTTCTGCTTTGTCATATGGGGTCACTGTGAGTCAGAATTGACGGCAGTGGTGTTTGCCACCCTGGGAAAATGATTCTTGGTCCCACTGAAAGCAGGAAAAGGGTGTAAAGCTCATCACGCACTGAACCCAGGTAAGCTGTGAACTGACTTTCCTGCAGGTGCTGCTCTGCGTTCCTCAGGTCAGCACAAGATGGGCAGCACTGTGCTCCGGCTGCTTGGGGACCCTGGGATACTGGGTGCTTCTTCATTCCTGAATGTGCACCAGCCCATAACCTGGTCGTTCCCAAGACACAGCCTCTCCCAAGCTCGCTATTGCCCCATTGTGCGTTCTTTTCCCCTTCAGGGGTGCCACAGATGTTTGCTTTAGCTTGAATTATTCTACATAAAACTGACTGGCTAATTGTTTATAATATTGATGTCAGGGTTGCTAGCAAAGTGTGCTGTCTTTCAGATGGACAGTGATCGACAGCTGTTGACTCTGGCTTTTGCCAACCTCAGCAGTTTGAGGCTTCTTTGGTCTTCAGCTGAATGTTAGATTGCACAACTTTTATAGTCTTGGCTGGTGCAGGAGGCAGTGAAAGCACTCAGAGACTTCCATTTGCAGTTTGGTGGAGTGTGCAATTAGAATAATTAGAATGATTGATTTCTCACAGTCCTGGGTCTATGTTATACCTGCACACACATTCACACATGCTCAGTTTATCTTCTGTGTGCTGCTCGGAGAGCCTGGGATACTGGGTGCTTCTTCATTCCTGAATGTGCACCAGCCCATAACCTGGTCGTTCCCGAGACAGAGCCTCTTCAAGCTTGCCGTTGCCCCATTGTGCGTTCTTTTCCCCTTCAGGGGTGCCACGGGTGTTTGCTTGATTTATTCTGCCCGTAATATTTGTAACAGGCAGGTTAACCTTGCAGCAGGCTCAGAGGCCAAACCCACTCGGGGATAGCGCTGGACACAGGGACATGATTCTGGCTGTGTGTCTCCCTGTAAATGACCTCAGGACAGGCATGTCTCGCTCCCTGCTTAGAGGGAGCTCAGGACTGAAGTGGCTCAAAATAGAGGATAAGGTGGACCAAGGCCTCCAACAGGGTCGGCTGCTGGGAATACCGCCCACCAGCGGTTCTTGCTGAAGATCGTTGCTGGTGCTTTTGAAGAACCCAGCACTTGATTCACAGCCTTAAATCCTGTCATTGCTTCCGCAGCTCGGCTGCTTTCTGTTTCCTTCAGCAGCTGGCAGAGAGGAAGCTATTGTGACCGCTGCCCTGTGCACATCTTTGAGCGAGGCCACCCAGTTGGAGGTGAGGCAGAGAGAATGCCGCACTGAACTCCCTAGAGCACAGAGGAGCAAGGAGCAGGGAAGGTGCCTTCCCCAGGTGGAGAATTGGAGGGAACTTGGTTTAGCCTACAGCGGCCACAGCCTCTATAAAACCAGCTGCTGTTGGGTCACCTCCAACTCATGGCGACCCCATGTGTGTCAGAGTACAACCATGCTCCATAGGGTTTTTAATGGCTAATTTTTTTGGAAGTAGATTGCCAGACCTTTCTTCCGAGCTCCTCTGGATGGGCGTGAACCTTCACCCTTTCAGTTAGCAGCTGAGAGTGTTAACCATTTGCGCCACCCAGGGACACAGCATGTATACGTGTTAAAACTCGTTGCTGTAGAGTCTGTTGTGACTTGTAGCGACCCTATAGGACAGAGAAGAACTGCCCCATAGGGTTTCCAAGGCTGCAGTCTTTACGGAAGCAGATTGCCACATTTTTCCTCCGTGGAGTGGCTGCTGGGTTTCAACCACTGACCTTTCGGTAAGCAGCCCAGCACTTAACCGCTGCACCACCAGGACTCCACAGCATGCATAGGTATTCTTTATTGAGACTGCAGTGGGGCTTTGTTCCCCAGCTTTCCACCACTTCACTTCCCAGGAGACTGGCCCCACAGAACTGCCATGTAGCCAGCAGAACAGCACGTCTCCTTCTTTTTCCTCCTTCCTTGCAGCTCCCTGTGACCTGCCTGCGGCTCCGTTCTTTCTGGCTTCCCTGCTTCCACATGCCCACTCCTGTGGCCAGTCCCTACTGATTGCCTTTACTACACCTACAGAGGACTGCACTCTTGCCAGTAAAGACGTCCTGCATCATCCTACAGGGTCCCTGAGCCCCAATGGGTGCAGAGTGCAGCCTTTGCGACTGTCAGATAGCAACAAAGCAAGACAACTGCAATCACCCATTTCAGCTCCCAACTGCCAACAGTTTATCCCTAATTAACGTCTTTGTAAAGTTTTAAATGGTTCAGTTTTGCTCAGATTTGTTTGAAGTTTGTTTGGAAGTGTGCTTATTTTGCCATGTCTCTCTATAGCAGTGGTTCTCCAAGGGCGGGGGTGGGGGAGCAGCTGTGCCCCGTGGGGACATTTGACAATGTCTGGAGGCATTTTTGATGGTCAGGACTGTGGGGGCGGGTCTGCTGTTGGCATCTAGTGGGTGGAGGCCAGGGATGCTGCTAAATATCCTACAGTGCAAGGACAGCTCCCCTCTCCCCACAAAGAAGTGTCTGGCCCCAAAACATCAATAGTGCAGAGGTTGAGAAACCCAGATCTACAACAGACCTTTAACTTTTACATTCCAAGACCTTCAGGCATCCCTGGATTTACAAATGCCTCCTGTACTGTTTAATTTCCCATGAAACTTCTGGCTCAGAACCATCGCTATTTCTTTCTCCTTCTAGAATGTGCTCCATGAGGTCAAGGCCCGTGTCTGTCTTGCATCCCTAGCTCCAAGCACAGGGCCTGGCCCAAGGAAGGCACTCGGTCGTTGTTGAATAAGTGAGCGAACGGGCAGACTGCTGAACTAGCTAAGTAACCCGTTCCTGCACTTGTACACACCAGCCGCAAAGTGCCAGTGATTGAATTAACCACAGCAAAAGTAAAAATGAGTTTGTTAAAGACACAGTCACGTGTGAAAAGCCAGAGCTGGGGGCTTTCAGTTGGGGAGGCCAGTGGTGGGTCGTATATCCTGTTTCACAGCCGGCTGCCACTCTCAAAATTATTCTACCATTACCTCCTGGAACCATGACTCCCAGCAGGGGAGTCATGTCATTGTAATGCTGTGATCTAAACAAGTGCTCTAGGAAGATGATTCAAAGCTGTTTTAATCCTTCTGGGATGTGTCTGTAGAAGAAAACTGGAAGCGCGATATTTAAAACTGGACAGGTAAGTCCAGACTCAGGTTGGAGAGCGTCTGAGCAGGGTCCATCGCATCCATTGAGTGTTCCTATGTGTAGGCTCTGTGCTAGGCAAAGAGAAGGGATACACAGGCCACGGCTAGGAAGAGCCTCAGATTAGTCATGGGGAAAAGATCAATATAGCAGCATCTGAAACCCAGGATAGGCTATGAGAAGTGTTATCGCTTCAGGGATTGTGATGAATTTGGGAAGCTGGGAAGGGCTTCATGGTGGGCGTAGCATTTGAATGGGCCTTGGAGGCTGGTAGGAGTTGGGTTGGGGAGGAGGCACGGAGGGGTTGGTGCTCTGTGCTCTGATCAGAGCATAAATGTACTGTGGACAGAACTTTCTCCTTTCTGAATAGGAAGTCCAACATCTGCTGGGAGCCAGTCCATCGCTACCTACTGTCCCATCCCTCCTTCCCGTTTAGCTAAGGGCCCCAGAATGGAAGTTGATACTCCATACTCCGATTTCTTCATGCTTTGGGGGAGGAGGGAACTGACTGAGTCTGGGAGAAGGGGCCTCCCTTTGTGTGTTCCTCACCACGAATTTAGCACATGGTTGTCTTGGGAAAATTTTGAAATATATAAAAGTGCATGTCTCTAATGCTGGGGAGGTGAGGTGAGAGATGGGTGGGTGTTCCCAGAGACGAGGTGGTTTTAGTTTTTGTTTTTAATCATCAGAAGGAGATGGTAAAGCAAGCTACGAGTCAACCGATTTGGTAGAGTCCAGGCAGAGCCGTTAGGAATCTGCTGCAATTGTCCAGGCTAGAAATGATGAACTGGAATTGTACATGAGAATAGGACCCGAGGTGGCCGCACAAGACACCCCTGAAGTTAAATCAATCGCTCTGGGATGTGGAGGGGAAGGGAGGATGCAGAGGCCCTGATGGGCTGTTCAGGGGAGGCAACCAGCAGGCAGCTGGAGAGAGGTTGGTTCAACCGTGGTAATTACAGCCCTGGGATTGGACCAAGTTGCTGAGGAAAAGATAGCTAGAGAGAAAAAGAGACAGCTAAGATCAGAAGCGTAAGAAAGGAAATGAAGACAGAGAAAGTCGTTGGGCTTGGCAAATAGGAGGTCATTGGTGATTCTTAACAGTGCAGTTTCCCGAGAGTTATGGAGACAGAAACCACAAAGTGCAGGAACTTGGACATGGAGGCAGAGGATGTAGATTGCTTCTTCAGTGAGTTTACTAAGAAAGGGAAAGTAAAAGGGTGATATTTTAAAGGTGTGGAGAAAGTTTGTAGGCTGAGGGGAGGAGTAAGTGGGGAGAGAAATGAAAGGCATGAGAACCCATTGCTGATAAGTCAATTCTGACTCATAGCAACCCTATAGGACAGGGTAGAACTGCTCCTTTGGGTTTTCTAGGCTTTAATCTTTATATTTACCTGTGTTTTATTGACTATGCAAAGGCATTTAACTGTGTGGATCATAACAAATTATGGATAACATTGCGACGCATGGGAATTCCAGAACACTTAATGGTGCTCATGTGGAACCTGCACACAAACCAGTAGGCAGTCATTCAGATGGAACAAGGGGATACTACGTGGTTTGAAATCAGGAAAGGTGTGCATCAGGGTTGTATCCTTTCACCATACTTATTCATTCTGTATGCTGAGCAAATAATCAGAGAAGCTGGAATATATAAAGAAGAACAGGGCATCAGACTGGAGAAAGACTTATTAACAACCTATGTTATGCAGGTGACACAACCTTGCTTGCTGAAAATGAAGACGACTTGAACACTTACTGATGAAGATCAAAGACTATAGCTTTCAGTATGGATTACATCTCAACATAAAGAAAACAAAAATTCTTACAACTGGACCAATAAGCAACATCATGATAGACGGAGAAGACACTGAAGTTGTCAAGGATGTCATTTTACTTGGATCCACAGTAAATGCCCATGGAAGCAGCAGTCAGGAAATCAGATGACATACTGACTTGGGATAATCTGCTGCAAAAGACCTCTTTGAAGTGTCAAAAAGCAAAGATGTCGCTTTGAAGCTAAGTGAGCCTGATCCAAGCCATGATATTTTCAATGGTTTCGCATGCATGGGAAGGTTGGACAATGAATAAGGAAGATCGAAGAAGAACTGATGCCTTTAATTACGGTATTGGCAAAAAATATTGAATACGCCATGGACTGCCAGAAGAATGAACAAATCTGTGTTGGAAGAAGTATAGCCAGAGTGCTCCTTGGAAGCAAGGATGGCGAGATATTGTCTCACATACTTTGGATGTGTTATCAGGAGGGACCAGTCCCTGGAGAAGAACGTCATGCTTGGTAAGGTAGAGGATCAGCAAAAATGAGGAAGACGCTTGACGAGATGGATTGACACAGTAGCTACAACAATGGGCTCAAACATAGCAACAATTGTGAGGATGGCGCAGGACCAGGCAGTGTTTCATTCTGTTGTACGTAGGGTTGCTATGGTTTGGAACCAACTTGACGGCACCTAACAACAACAACAACAATCTTTATGGAAGCAGACTGCCACATCCTTTCTCCTGCAGAGTGGCTAGTGGGTTTGAACCACCGACCTTTTGGTTAGCAGCCAAGCGTTTAACCACTGTGCCACCAGGGCTCCTTTGAAGGCATGAGGGAGGAGAGAATTCTGGAAGGAGGAAGGACACGTGTTCCTCACAGATAGGCAGGGAGGAGGGTGGGGAGGGTGCAGACACGGTGGATTTTAAGCCAGGAAGGAGTGTGGCCTTGGGAGCTCTTGTCAGATGGCCTCGGTCATCTCCATCAAATAGGAGCTGGGCCTTCATCTGAGAGTGACAGATGTCATGGATCTGGGAGCTTGGAGAGTAAGGCTTTGAGCAGTTCTGTGGGAAACCCTATGAAACCCTTGGGTGAGGAATAATCTGGTACTGCTGGGCCTCAGCTGGAGGAAGCTTTAATTAGTTGTGCAATAGTCATTGTAATTACAAAAGAAAAAAGCATTTCCGGGAACCCTAGCAGCTTAATGTCAGGGCGTGGAGAAAGCAGCAGTAGGGTCTTATCCAAGGGCAAGGTGAGGGTGAGGGAAGCTGGGCAGTGAGTGCTCCATGGAAATAGCTGACTGAACTGGGAGAGAATGCAGAGGATGCCAGCGGGGGTGGCCTTCTCGGGTGGGAGGGCTCGTGGGACCAGAAGTCACGGTGAGAACCCAGGAGGTGCAGAGGGAATGAGAGGAAGGGGTTGTAAAAGAGCAGGGGTTGGGCCAGAGGAAGGAATTTCATGGTTGAGATCTTGAAAAATGGATCATTGTAATAAACTGAGTTCGAGTACAGTTGTTTTGAATTAGAGTTACGTTTCAAGCTCGAAGTCAGTGACCCAGCAATCTCTCCCAGATCTGTTGTCGTTGTGTGCCGTTGAGTCAATTCTGACTCATAGTGACCCTGTGTAACAGAGTAGAACTGCCCCCGAGGGTTTCCTAGGCTGTAATCTTTTTTTTTTTTTTTTTATTGCTGTAGTTTAAATGAAGTTTACATTACAAGTTAGTCTCCCATACAAAGATTTATACATTGTTACGTGGCTCTAATTGCTCTCCCCATACTGTGACAGCACACTCCTCCTTTCCTCCCCTCATTCCCCATGTCCATTCAACCAGCTCCTAACCCTCTCTGCCTTCCCATCTCACCTCCGGACAGAAGCTGCCCATTTAGTCTCTTGTATCTACTTGAACTAAGAGGCACACTCCTCATGAGTATCACTTTATGTCCCACAGTCCAGTCTAATCCCTATCTGAAGAGTTAGCCTTGGAAATTGTTTTAGCTCTGGGCTGATAGAGAATCTGGGGGCCGTGCTTTCCAGAGTTCCTCCTGTCTCATTCAGACTCCTAGGCTGTAATCTTTATCCTACAGTCTCTTTCAGAATAAAGAAATCTACTGAGACAGAAAGTAGAATAGAGATTGCCAGGGGCTGGGGTGGGGAAGGAATAGGGAGTGATGAAATGGAATTCGATAGCGGAGATGGTTGTGCAACCTGGTGAACATACTGGAAACCACTGAAGTGTACACTTTAAAAGGGCGGATTTTACAGAATGTGAACTATATCCCACTTAAAAAAACAACCTGAGTCAGTGGTAGGGGAAGGTCAGCAAGGGACCATGGCAGGGATTGGGGAGGAGGAATGGGGATTGATTCATGAATTCAGAGATCTTGGAAACGTGGAAGTTTCCCTGAGGTCCGTATTGTGTTCATCATTGTATCGGGTGCCCCAGATATGACACTGTTCTCAGGAAGCTGCAGTGTAGTTGAGCAGACAGCTAACATCTGTGACGCAGCTTTGAGTAATACAAAGGGATGGGGTGAGGACAGCCAAGGTGGAGAATCCAGCTGATCACCGGAGACGTTTTTGAAAAGAGGCAATAGTGCATGAGGACATTGTAGTAGCCCGAGTGTTAATGCTGGCCTTCCAGCATCCGTCTTCCCCGCGTACCTCCTTAGGACTAGGTATGGTTCTGCCTTCTTACCTGCTTCCCAGCTGAAGTCCCGCTTCTGGCCACAGTGGTTTTGCTATCACCCAGAGTCATCCTTGGGCACTGCCAAGGGGAGAAAGTTCATTCATTTCTGGGTCTGAGTGTCACCTAACGTTGGTTCCAGGTTGGGCTGGTGTACATGTTCAACCTCATCGTGGGCACGGGCGCACTCACCATGCCCAAGGCCTTTGCCGCTGCTGGTTGGCTCGTCAGCCTCGTCCTGCTGGTGTTCCTGGGCTTCATGAGGTAAGAGGTCATGGGAAGCTAACTGATGGGGGCTAGGGGGGAAGCTAGCGGAGTCGCCAGGACGTTTGAACTTCTCATAGTTGACATGCAGGTGCTTGCAGGCTGAGGCAAGCTCGTGGTGAGTCCTAAACTCAGTTGCCTGGAGAGGAAAGGTAGACCCAAAGGTTTCCCGGCGTCTCGTGCTGGTGGAGCAGCTGTGCAATCCAGATCGGTTAAACAGGAGGCCTGGGCTTTGAAATGTTTCACATGGTGCTCGCGTGTTTCTTCCCCAGCTGAGTTGCCTCCCCTGTGTTACACGTTCCTAATGTCACCATTGGTTTCTGTTCTCTGAGAAAATACCAGCGAGCCTCAGAGAAAGACCCTGTCCACGTTTAAGGTGATATGGGGGGCCGTTTAGGAAGTTAGAATTTGCTTAAGGTAGTTCACAAAGTAAGTGATAAGTGTATACACATGCACATAAACACACACACACACACACACACACACTCTCTCTCTCTCTCTCTCTCTCTCTCTCTCTCTCTCTCTCTCTCTCTCTCTCTCACTGTCTCTCTTACGCTCTCTGTCTCTCATCCCAAGCATGCAGGGGCTCCTGCTCCAGGTGTGTTAGTGATTGACCAGCTGTGGCTTCACAAAAGCGAGATTGTACTTGAGGCTGTTCTCAGGGATTCAACATGTGGGATTCAACATGTAGGTCTTTGGCATGCTGGAGTCCATTGCTGTGACCACTGTGTACTTTGCATGCCTTCTAACCTAGGGAGCTCATCTTCCAGCACTGTATTGGACAGTATTCTCTTGTTACCCATCGTAGTAGGGCTTTCTTCCTAGTCTTTGTCTGGAAGCTCTGCTGAAATCTGTCTACCATGGGTGACCCTGCTGGTATTTGAAATGCTGATATCATAGCTTCCAGCAAAGGAGCCCTGGTAGTTAAGCACTCAGCTGCTAACGGAAAGGTTGGTGGTTCGAACCCACCCAGTGGCTCTGCAGGAGACAGACCTGGCAATCTGCTCAGAAACTGTATGGGGCATTTCTGCTTTGTCACCTGGGGTAGCTATGAGTCGAAAATGGACTCAGTGGAACCTAACAACAATAGCTTCCAGCATTGTAGCAGCACGCAAGTCACCACAGTATGACAGAAGTGACAGACGGGTGGTGGAGTAAGGGATTTAGGACTAGGCATGTCCAGCCTCCTCTGCCATTTAGGAATCTACAAGCTGAAAAAAAGGATGAGAGGAAACACCTGGAAACACCCTGTGTTAGTTCCCAGGGCCTCCATAATAAAGTGCCACAAATTCAGTGGCTTATAAGAACAGAAATTTAGTCTTGATGCTAAAAGTTCAAATTCAGGGTGCTGGTGGGGCCATGTGGCTCCATGCGAGAAAGACCTGGCAATCTGCTCCAGTAAAGATTACAGCCAGGAAAACCTATGGGGCAGTTCTACTTTGCCACATGGTGTTGCTATGAGTCAGAACTGACTCAAAGGCTCACAACAATGACAGCAGCTGTCAAAAAAGTTAAGAATGCAGTCATTGAAGCACGTTAAGACATAGAAGAGGCTGAAGGAAGACCTCCATTTTTCAGCTTCTTTATGCATTTTTTGGGGGACATTTAGGGCCAACCTTGGAGTACTGTTGACAAAATCCATACTGCCAGCCAAGAGTCCCCCCCCTAGATGTCCTTGTCCTAATATGGCTCTGCTGTCCCCTTTAAAGACCTTCAGCACAGGTAGCCATCTGAATAGGAAGTGATTATTGGGGGCCCCCAGGTAAGGGTAGCCATGCCCCCTCCTTGCTCAACCCGTTATGTTTGAACATAATCAATGAGTTGGCTTCGTGCAACTGCGAGAAGTCTCCTTATTCCTTAAGACTGATTTTAGTTTTACTTCCAAAAAGAAGAGGAAATCTAACGCCCTTCAAACGGTCACTTAGGGCAAGATAATGAGAAACCTTCCAGGAGGTGCTGAGGTGATTGGAATGGGAGTTTCAGAGCTGGCCGCCGCCCAGAAGTGGAGGGACTGTGGACCGAACTCCCGTGGGGCCGAGGAGCTCCTCTCCCACCCGCTGCCTGACCAACCACTGGGCTGAGCGGTCTGCCCCCGTGGTTGACAGCACTTGAGGAGGACACAGGGTCGGGTCCAGCACCAGAGTGCTGGCCTCCCCAGAAGGAGGGAGATGAATGTTCCCCCCAGGTTGTTTCTTGGCACGGAGAGAGCCCCCGTGCATTCCAGCAGTCATCTGCCCCGGTAGCCAGCCTTGTGAGTTCCTCAGGTTTCCTTAAGAAGCAGAGAAAAGGTGATTTTTCATTCTTGCCTGACTTCTCGGCGAGTGTCTCCGTTTTGGTCTGGGCTGTAGAAATGTAACGCGGTTTTAAGACGAGCCAGGGAAGGCAGGACTGGGAAAGGGAAAGTAATGCCAAAAAGGCAAGGGCCGTGACTCCGAGCCAAGCACTCTTCGATTATCCACTTCTCCGCTCCCTCCATTAGTGTGTGTAATTGAGAGCGGACCACGTGTCTGCTTCCTAGCCCGGAGGGGTGAGAGCGCCTGCCGCCCTTCCTGGCAGCTCTGGGAGGGTCCCTCTGAATCAGCCTGTCTTCCACATTGGCAGCATCACACGGCATCTGTCCTTCCACCTCTCCCACCTCTGCCCCCGAAAAAGGTTCCTCCTTGGGGTGAAGTACCGAGTCACCCGGCATCACTTCCATCCCCAGGCTCACTGCCCCTTGAGTAGTCTCCCTCCTGTCAGCTTGCATGCCCATCCCCAGCTGCATCAGAAAGAAAGTCTAGATGTAGACAGGGCGTGGAAGCAAGTGCAGACAGGTGTAGGTATGCACACATAGACTTCTATCAGATAAGACCTGTCTGGAAAGTTCTCCAGAGAGCAGCTCTCAGAAGAGAGTATTCTTGGGGCTTCTTGGTCTGGTGAGCTCATAATATGGCATTTCCTTTTTCTTTGAACCCCCTCAACCTCCTGCCTGCCTTGGACAATTAACACCTCTCCCCTTCAGCTTTGTGACCACAACCTTTGTGATGGAGGCAATGGCCGCAGCCAATGCTCAGCTCCGGTGGAAGAGGATGGAAAGCCCCAAGGTATGTGCAGCGCCCTTGCTCCCAAGTGGCACCTCCTTCCAGAGAGGCGGTTCTCAGCAGCCCAGCCTTCTCCTCATGGGGGGCTTGTTCACAGTGCTTCTCCATACCCCTAGTCCCAGGGCTGAGCTGCACACCCACATCCAGTTTGCAGAGCAGATGCAGCCTTTGATATTCTAATGCAGCAGCATAGGACCCTCTCACCCTCATCCCTGGAGCCAGCTCAGTCATTCTGAACCTTCATAGCCCGGAGCTGAGCTGCAGCTTCTTCCTGAGCATGTCTGCCAGCTTCTAACGTGGCAGTATGGAAGGTTGAAGGAGGCCTGATGGCACAACAGTTAAGCACTTGGCTGCTAACCAAAAGGGTAGCAGTTCAAACCCACCCAGCAGCTCTATAGGAGAAAGACCTGGCAGTCTGCTCCCATAAGGGTTACAGCCAAGAAAACTCTATGGAACAGTTCTGCTCGGTCATATGGGGATGCTGTGAGTTGAAAATCGACTTGAGGCACCTGACAGCAACGTGGAAGGTTGAGAGCTTCCTAATTAATTACCTTCTTGAAGGAAATAACAAAGGAATTGGTTTCTTCATTGTCTTGGAGTTTTCTGTAGACTCATCCGCTCCTTCTTGCTTCTGTACGTCCCTTCTTCTCTGTCCCACACCCTCCTAGGAGGAGGAAGAGGACAGCTCTTCCTCAGCCTCTGACAGTGACGTTCTTATCCAGGACAGCTATGAACGGGCGGAAAAACGGCCCATCCTGTCTGTGCGTAAGTCTCGGGGTTCCGGGAAGGCCTGCACCTCCCTCTGGTCCACGGGGTTCCCTGTCTTTGTGGAGAAGGCCCTGGGGAGTTGCCTGGTGGTTGATGCCTAGGAAGGCACCGTCCATGGTAGAGTGAAAGCGAGGCCCAGGCCTCGCCCCTGCTGACTCTGCTGCTACTGACATTGGGCAGCGTACTTACCCTCTGGCCTCAGTTTCCCACCTTTAAATCGGGAATGATAAGTCCCACCTCGTACTGTTAATAAAATGATTGAACACCCAGTACACACTGGAGGTTGAGTAAATGTCAGATCTCTGGCTTCTCTTCTTCCCCCATCCCACCCCCTCCCTGCACACGTGCCCTTGCCTCACTGTCACCTCCCTGAAGGAGCCAAGCCGGCGGTAAGAGTCCCAGCTTTCCCTCCCGCCCCGCAATGAGCGTTCCTGGGTTCCCTCAAAATAGGCTCTGTCTTAAAGCGTCTCAAGCAGGAAATGATAGGAAAAGTTTTCACAAGCGTGTGAGACTCTGAAGAATTCCATTATTCTGGAAAATTCCATGAGCTCCACAATAACATCTGAGCTTTCCCAAGTAGAACTACTTCCTCTGCCTTGTCCTTTGGCTCCACAGAGAGACGTGGATCTTCGAACCTTTTTGAAATCACAGACCGAGTGGAGATGGGACAGATGGCCTCCATGTTCTTCAATAAAGGTATAAACCTGGGCCAGTCCAGTCCTGCTCTGTTGGGTGGGGCATGGGGATGGAGGGAGGGGGGGAGCAGGTGCTTCCTGCAAACCCAGCACTTGTCACGAGGGTTTCACTTACCCCTGGGCACAGCTCCTTGGTGACAAGGGATGGACATAGGAGGAGGAGGAGATTGTTGGCCGACTGCCAGAACGTCTGAGAAGCGGCCTTCCTGAGAGGCCTGTACCACCCCTCATTGTTTTCTTGGGTTCCTCCCCGGTCCCTCGTGTTGGGAACAAAGAGGAGGGTTTCTGGCTCATACACCAAGGCTGAGAATCCTAAGCATCTTTCCCACAGAGGGAGCCCGTGTGGATGGCTGGTCGTCTTTCTTGATTGCCTCTGGCTCCTGACTCCTTTCCCCTGGGCGGTTCAGTCTGGGGCAAGACAGCAGCTGCCTTCAGACTTGGAGACAGGCTCTGCTGCACACACGCCTGGCCGGAGTCTTCCCGGTGGTGGCCAGCAGAGGGAGCTAGGAGCCCATAGGCAGGGTCGTCGCCAGGGAATCCGAGAGAAAGTCTGTGCTTGTGTTTTGCTTCCCTCTCCACCTGCTCTCAGGTGGGCTTTGGCTGCACCTGAGCAGATCCTGGGTTGTTGGGTGTTACGGAGGCTACGTCTTACACCTCTCTGGCAAATCTTGTTCTTTTGGAAGATGACTGTTTAAGAGTTTATTTTTTTAATGCCCACACTTGTCCATTTTCCCTTCGTAAAGGGTCAGACACATCCTCAATAAATCCTTCCCTTGGCAGTTATCTTGGTAGATTTTCTGCCCCTTTGTCAAAGCCCCTCTTTGCCGAGGGGGTGTCTCCACTGATTCTTTATAGTCTTGAGTGTGGCTGCACAGCTCAGAGCCAGGAGGTGGGAGGGACCAGAGAACCTAGAATCATCTCGGCTGCCTTTTAGGCTGTTAAGCATTTGGTTTTTCACTGGTGGTGTGATTCAGCTGTCCCATCTGGGGGCCCGTGGAAGATCATGATTATCAGCTACAGGTTACCTGGGGTTCCGGTTCCATCCCTCCCTAAAGACCAACCTCATGGAGAGGTTTCAGAATTCATTAAAACCAAACTGGTTCTGTTTAGCTCACTTCTTGCTTTCTGTGCTTTTCCTTTGTTCCGTTTCTATCACTCTTCATCTCCCAGACTTAAGAGCATAACATTTACTCCTGGCAGATACATAAAGTCCCTTTCCAAATGCAAGCCTTTTACACAGCCACAGGAGAACACACATATCTTTGTAAGCCTCCTTTCTAATTTTTGTGTTTTAATATATGCCTTCATTTCTTTCAGAGCTCTAGAACTAGTGTGTTTTGTCTTTTTTTTTTTTTTTTCTTTCATGGACTAGACTCTTAATTTGTTGTTGTTACTTGCTATCAAGTTGATTCCGACTCATGGAGAGCCCACGTGTGCAGAGTAGAACTGTTCCATAGGGTTTTCAAGGCTGTGACTTTTCAGAAGCACATCACCAAGCCTGTCCTCCAAGGCACCTCTGGGTGAGCTTGAACCGCTAACTGGTAGTCGAGCACTTAATTGTTTGCACCACCCAGGGGCTCCTTTTAATAGAAAAGAAACACATTCATATGAGAATAGCTCTCACACCTGAAGGAAGTGCCTTCTCGTCTACTGCAGGATTTCTGTTATTTGGGGTGGGATCATTCACTGCAGTAGGGGCTGTCTTGTGCACTGTAGGAGGTTTAGCGGCATCCCTGGCCTCTGCCCATTAGATGCAATAGCACCTCCCAGTCATGACAACCAAAAACGTCTCCAGAAGTTGCCAAATGTTTCTGGTGGGGGAGTCAAAACCAACCCCAGCTGAAAACCCCTGCTCTCCTCTGTTCCCAAGTCACAGATTGTAACCCTCCACCAAAGGATTGCTGGGCTCCCTTGGGGTCCAGGCCCATGTCTGATAATGAGAAATGCCAGGCCCAGCCCTTGTCCTCTCAGGAATTTCATTGATCCTCCTGTCTGGTGTGCAGTAATGGAATGTATCGACTGGGAAGGGCCCATGGCAGTTTAGAAACAGCTGACACTGGAGTCATTGGCAGATTGAGGGAAGGTTGGGTCAGGAAGGAGGGCGAGGCCTCCCAGAGAGCACGGGCTGCACCTGGAGCCTGGGGTGTGAGTGACAGGCAGACCCCAGGGGCCCCTACACGTGGACTTCAAGTCTCTCTCTGACGTGTCAGGGACGGACATGCCAACTGACGTATTTGAAAAGCAGGAACTGAGACCCTCCTGGCTCCCTTCGAGGATTGTGTTTTCCCAGTCTTTTCTCCCTCAGATGCCTCGGAGCAGAGCTGACCTCAGATAGCCCAGGAGTAGCATGTCCTAGACTTTCCACTGGGAAGTCTTGTGAGCCACCAGGATGAGAGGAGAACTGTCACTTCATTTTTCTTTCTGTTCTCAGAGAAGCCAGCAGCTCAAGAACAGTGACATGAAGAACTCAAGCAATCAGTCTGGGTGGGAGTTTGAGATGGGCTGTCTGGGGCTACAGCTCCTGATGTTGGAGAGGCTTTGCTGCTCTTAGAGCATTTGCTCTTAAGATCCTGATGGCCAGAGCCACAGATGGGAGGTAACACAGGTGTGTTCTTCTCACTGTACAGTCTGAGGGACATTCAGCAGCCTGTCTGGATTGTGAAGCAGGTCTCTGATGGAGTCAGGACTGGGACCCTAGTTCCCACCTCTAGTTCAGGCTTCTTCTGCGGTGGAGGGGACAGAGTTTGCCTCCATTTGCTTCGGCACCAAGCGGCCCCCAGAGCCAGCATCGTCCCTTATAAATGCGTCTCAGTGCAGGCTCCTGTCCTCCATCTCTCCTGCAGGCCAGGCCACCTCCTTCCCACCAGGCCCTTGAGGACTGGATCAGCGTCAGGGTGAGGGCTTTTATAAACCCAGGGCTTTTACTCTGTTGATTTCAACTTCAGAGGGCTGGGCAGTTTCCTGTTACCTTTTCTTTGCTTCCTCAGTTCTTCAGTGGAGGTGTTCTGTCTAGAGCTCTGTTGTTTGGCTTCGCTGGGGGCCAGAAGCACTCTGGGCTTGAGCTCCAGCTCAGAGGACTCTTCCTCCTCTTCCTCTTCCTTCTCCTCCTCCCCCTCCTTCCTGAGCTCTAAGGCGCCTGCTGTTCCTCCCCATCCGAGCCCACACCTCACGCTCCCCTTAAACTGTCTGCACTTGGAAGTTCTCCGATTCTCCGAGCCTCCCTCAGCCCTCTCTCAGGCGAAAGTCGTGAGCAGCCGTGTCTCCTGCCAGCATCATAGTGTTGTCAGCTAGAACCAGAAACAACTTTTGAGTCATTTTTTTTACTCTTTTTAGAGAGTAAGTGGCGTTGAGAACTGAACTATGGAAAAGGAAGAGATTTTGTCAAAACAGCATGTCAGCACCTCTCCCCTCCCACCTGACCAGTTAACTTGGTTTCTTCCAGTGGGCGTCAACCTGTTCTATTTCTGCATCATCGTTTACCTGTATGGGGACCTGGCCATCTATGCTGCAGCCGTGCCCTTCTCCCTCATGCAGGTGACCTGGTGAGTGTGCTCCCCCCCATACACTGGCTGTAGCCCAAGGGGCTGCCTCGGCCAGGTAGTGCACAGCATTCAGAAGCAGGGTACCAACTAATCCATCAGTGTGGGAGAAATGTCGACGACCCAGGCCCTTTTCTGCACAGACCACAGCCAGCTGTGCTCCGCCCTGGCCCCACGCTTAGGGAGAGGAAGGACCAAGGACACAGTCCACACTGCCTGCCAGGAAGATAACCAGGATTCCCACCAAGGACTCCTGAGTCGTCAGGGAACAGTGCTGCAGGGACAATGGTGCATGTCCAAAAAGATAGGAAAATAGAGTTTGTGAAAAGTCACGTTACTGGAGCTGAAGCAGCTGGGAGGGGAGGTGGCGGTTCAGTGGTTGCTGATAACTCATCTTCTATCAGGAGCCCTGGTGGTGCAGCGGTTAAGCTCTCAGCTGCTAACCAAAAAGTCGGCTGTTGGAACTCATCCAGCACTCTGTGGGAGAAAGACCTGGTGATGTGCTTCCATAAAGATTACAGCTTAGGAACCCCCAAACAACAGTGTTCTGTCAAGCAGCCCTTGTGGTGCAATGTTTAAGCGCTGGGCTGCTAACCAAACAGGTGATGGTTCAAACCCACCCGGTGGCTCCACGGGAGAAAGAACTGGCAATCTGCTCCCATAAAGATTAACTGGTTGCCATCCAGTGGGTTCCAACTTACAGCAACCCTAGAGGACAGAGCAGAACTGCCCCATAAGATTTCCAAGGCTGTAATCTTTATGGAAGCAGACTGCCACCTGTTTCTGCCACAGAGCAGCTCAAACCACTGACCTTTCAGTTAGCAGCTCAGTGCTTAACCACTGTGCCCCCAAGGCTCCTACCCCATAAAGATTACAGCCTAGAAAACTCTATGGGCAGCTGTACTCCGTCATCTGGGGTCACGATGAATCAGAATCGACTCGACAGCACCCAGCAACAGCAGCAACATTCTGTCTCCTTCAAACCGGGTAGGGTGGGCCACGCTGAGCTGGCATCTGCCATTGCTCACTCGCTCTCTCTCTGTCAGCAGCACCACTGGCAATGACTCCTGCGGTGTGGAAGCCGACACCAAGTACAATGACACCGACCTGTGCTGGGGTCCCATCCGCCGGGTCGACGCCTACCGCATCTACTTGGTGAGTGTCCTTGCCGCCGCTCCTCTGCCTGGGGGCCAAGGCTGTTGGAACTGCTGTTCCTTTCTGGTAGAACCCTTTCCCCAGAGGGGAGGGTCTCCATGTCTCCACACACTGGTTAACTATCACATCACTCTGGTTGATTACTGACGCTCTGCTCCTGTGCGGAAAATGCATCCTGTCACTAAGACTCGATAAGACTCTAGGCCTTAGAGTGTCCTGGTGACCAGGGCTCAAAGTTATACATGATTTGGAGTTGGTGCCAGGGCATTGCCAGTTCCAGGGCTATGAACTCTTGTAAACTTAGCGTGTGACAGGCATTCTTAGCCAAGCTCAATGAGAGTGCTGGATCTATCCTTCCAGACACTGCATGTTTTGACCTTACCCCTGCCAGCCTAAGAGCATATGGGTAGCTAATGGGTTTTCTGACTGGGCAGATAGAACCAATCTATCTACAGTTGACCGTGATGGTACACAGTCCGTCCAGACAGGAAGGGAGTGGCCCAGCCATCTCCCCGTCTCCCCTCCTCCTAGCAGACAAAGGAGGAAGACGCATCTCCAGGCTTGTTCTTGATTGCTTTGTGCCATGGGCGGGGAGAGTCGGAGCTGAATAATATGCTGGCTGGGTCTTGGGTAATAAGATACAAAACCCGGGGCAGTTATTTATCTTTGCCTGCTTTGCAGACGGGACTCAGAAACGTTTCCTTTTAACTTTTGTGGTATCTATTAATATTCTCTGCTTCCTCTTGGTCCTCTTCAGTCCTGACACAGATTTAGGTGTGCTGGGTGACACACAGTTTGACACGTGGCCGCTTAGCTGATTTGGAGGGGGTGGTGGGGGCCGGGAGAGAGTCAAGCCTCAAGAGGAGCAGGCCTCTGGACTTAATGGTGCCTCTTCTGGCAGAGGTTCCGGCAGGCCCTGCTAGCTGTGCTCTTTGGGTCTGAATGTGTTAACCCCAAGGGCCACTGAGCTGGCTTTTTTGCCTTCCCAGTCCTGCCCCTAGACATACTGAGGAAGTCTGGGGTCTAGGCTGCGGGGGAGGCTCGTTTTCTTCTGCATTTCTGGAGCTGTCGGATGGTCTGTTTTTCCTCTTGCACGTTCAGCTAAGACTGAAAATTCGGTTTTTCGTGAGAAATTTTGAGGGTTAAATGAGATAACTTATGCAAAGTAGTTCACGCATGTTGTTGACTACTGTCAAGTCGATTCTGAGTCCTGGCGACCCCATGTGTGCAGAGTAGAACTGCTCCACAGGGTTTTCAAGGCTGTGACCTTTTGGTAGCAGATCTCCAGTCTTCCAAGGTACCTATGGGTGGGTTCGAATCGCCATTTCAGCTGGGAGTTGGCCGCTTAACCGTTTGTTCCACCCAGGGATCCTGGACTTGAATCCCAGGTCCCCCCACTGCATGTCCAGTGGGAATCTGGTAGCAAGTTAATCACCTGGCACACGCCCCACTTCCCCAGCTGTGAGCGTGGGCAGAATCACTCAGCAGAGCAGCCAGGAGAGCTGGGACCCTGGCTAGCACAGCGGAGGCCTGTTAGCTTCTTAGCATTGCACGGACCGTGATTGATCAAGTTACCACAGGTATTAATAGGTGTAGAGGATACCTGGTGGCGCAGTGGTTAAGTCCTCAGCTGCTAACCAAAATGTCAGCGGTGCAAACTCACCAGCCACTCCACGGGAAAAAGGTGTGGCAGTCTGCTTCCGTAAAGATTACAACCTTGGAAACCCTGTGGGGCAGTTCTCCTATCACATGGGGTCACTATGAGTCAGAATGACTTGATGACAACAGGTTATTAGTAGGCGTAAGAACCCATCTGGCTCTCTAACTGCGTAGAAGTGCAGAAGGAGGAGATGGACACAGGGCATGTCTGGGGCAAAGGGATGGCAGCAGGGCCCTCAGGTGGGCCTTTCCTGGAGGAGGCCACCGAGGTCTGTGTCGGGTCAGCCAGGCACACTCCCCCGCCCCTCAGCAAAATAGATACTGAGCGCCGGGAATATTGGCTGCTGCCATTTGCCTGGTAAATTGTTTAGCAGCATTATTATTGTCTGATTAAATTATTCCTTCACTTATTCCTTCATTGCTATTCCTGGACGGTGTGTTCTGGGGGGTGAAGATAGAGGCTTTATCATGTGTTTTAATTTTCAGAAAGTCCCCTGGAAACCTTCTCTTCTATTCCTTCCTGGGAGTGCTACTGAGATGCACACACAGAATGAGAATGCTTGGGATATTAACTCTCCAGGGCCAGCGCGTGAGCATCATGATTAGTTACAAGAAGGTAGCTTGCTCCACCAGCAGCCACCGGTCGCCTCCCAAAGCCCTTGACCTTAACCAATGGAAAATTCTTCCTCTTCCCTGCCCATGACCTCTGTCCACATACTGTGCTTCCCAGGGCAGCTGACATGAGTCAGATTCTCCCTCTCCTTCCTTTGCAGTTGTTGCAAGAGCTGGGGGCTAGGCGGCTGGGGTCCCATGAGTCACTCAGGCGTCTGCAGCTGGAACCAGCTGTGATCTGGGCCCTGGGAATTATCATTAGGTCCCTAGAAATTGTCATTGAGATTTGCTTTCGGCAGGCCATGGCATCTCGGGCCCCCCACCCGCCCCTCCTGCTCCTTTGAAGAGTCAAATGGGAAGGTGCTCTTTTAAACGCTAACCTTGCCTCCAGGCTGGGGATATCTGGGGATCCTCTCTGCAGAGCGTCTCTGACTTTGGTAGGAAACGAAGTTAAAGTGAAGTGTTTTGTTCCTGCCTTTATGGGGAGGAGGAGCCAGGGTCCACTGGTGAAGTGGTGGGATTGGATAGAAATCAGACCATCCTGCGTGTCTGGGAGGCCATGTGCCACGGCCTCTGGTGTGGTGAACACTGCCAGGTGCTTCTGTTCCCTTTCTCAACTCCTGCAGCAGTCCCCAGCCCATCCTTCTTGCCCCTTACCTGTGCCTTGGACCCTTCCCGACCTCCTCGAGTATCAGAGGGAAGCTCCAAGGCGGGGTCTCCTCGGTGCTGAAAGCGCTGCCCAGTTCAGAAAAGAGAGTGGCCTCCGCCACTCCAGGTGGACAGATGCTGCTGGGTCACAGGCAGCCCAGCAGGTACTGGCCGCACAAAGCTGGGAGCACAGATGGTGGAGTGGAGCTTATCCTGGATGGAGCCCCGGCTACAAACTGGCCATGTTGAGCAGGGGGCCCTCGTTAACTGCCTTGGGACAGGCCAAGGTCACCCTGCTTGTCGTCCTGCCTTGAACACAGGAGCTGTGAATCCGCCTCCAGGGCCTGGGTGACACAGAAGAGGCTGCTGCCTTCGAGAGCCGGCACATGGCCAGCCACTCTCCACAGGAGGAGGGCTTCCTCCCAGACTCCCTGTCGGACCCTTTAAAGAGTAAGGTGTGTGTTGTCGGGGGCAGCGGCAGGAGTTTGGTCTGCCAGACCATCTTCTAGAGGAGCAGGTCAGTGTGAGATTCAGGGTCAAGTTCACATTGGAAGGGTTCTTCCAGCCATGACCGAGAGACCTCTCTTCTCTTTCTCTGCCTCTCATTTCATCCAGGCTCAGTCTTAGCACAGCCACGCTTGCCTTGTCGGTTCACAACACTTAACATGGCCTGCAGCCCCCTTCGTAAAACTACACTGTTGCTTCCTAAAATAGTGCCAGGCAAGGGGAAAAGATCCTTCATTGTGAGGGGCAGCGAAGGAGTCAGGTGCCCCGTGACAGTGCCACGTACCACGTTTTGAATATTCCTGCCCACCATGGCTTGTCCTGCATTTGGACAGCACATCACCAGTTACGTCCACGTTTCTCATTCCGTCCTCCCAACAACCCCGGGAGGTACGTGGCATCCAGGGCTTCCAGCCACCTCTTCCTGATTCAGTCATGGCTGAAGAAGCAAAACTGGAACAGACCTGGTTCTTAAAATTTTTTAAATTTGGGTGAATTGGAACGGGAAAAATTATGGTTGAAGCTCTGCTAGAAACCTAATCTCCCTCTTAGGAAACAAGGGCAGCGTACACATTCTATAGCAACCAAATCTCTTGCCCGTAGAATTTTGAGCAGACTCAGGAAACAGCAGTGCCCCACTCAAAGGTGGTGGCTGACTGCTCTGCTTTGAATGTGTCGTGCTCCACAGTCCCGTCAATGATCCAATCTCATGCATCAGGCTCCTGAAAGGGCTCACTACACCTCTTCTGAGTCTCCCATTCCAGGGCTTCAACTGTAATTTTTCCTGTTCCGTTTACCATTCCAGTTCACCCAAATTGTAAAAATTTGGGTCTGTTCTGGTTTTGCTTTGTCAGGCATGACTGAACTGCTTCAGTCTGGTCTGAAGCCCTGGTGGCATCATCCCGTTTTACAGCAGAGAAAACCGAGACTCAGTGGCTGGCCTCCCCAGCGTCGCAGAGCGACAACAGAGATAGGAGCAGTCTCTTGACCCTCAGCTACGTCCCCTGTCCCTGGCAACCAGAAGCACTCACACTGCTGCCCCGCGTCTCAGGCCTACAGAGCCCCCTTGCAGGCAACCCCCTCTGCGAGGGACAGATAGTAAGGGTGGACAGGTGCTTGTCGGCCCTCGGAGCTGGAGGTTTGCAGAGGGTGGTGGTGATGCGCTTCCTGGGCGGTGTCTGCCCAGTGACCTGTGCCTGCACAGCCTGCCCATCCATGTGACTGACTTACTGCCTCCCGGCTGCCCCTTGCTCGTAGGTGGCGAGGTGGACTTTTTCTGTTCACTTGAATAGTGCTGGGATCAAGCGCCCCTTCCAAGGATGTCCCCCCACCTGCTGTGGTCTCTCTGCTCTTCTAATTCTAGCCACAGTACCCCAGGGCTGTGGCATCTGCTAGTAAGTGGGTTACCGCCGCCATCCCATGAATATTTATTCTAACCAATTCTGGGGCATGAGGTGCCCTAGACGCCTTCAGGACCAGTGAGGAGGGAAAATTCATCTGGAGCAACAAGTGTCGGGCAGCAGGGACTTCACAGGAGAGGGTGGCTCCTAGGGCCATGGCGGTGCACAACACCAGGGCACCATTGGAATTGGTCACTGTGTCAGTGGGGCTCCCGAGGCACAGCCCCAGAGTACAGTATGCATGCTACTCTGGATTTGTGCGGTGCTGGGAAGCTGGAGAGGGAGGGTACGGTTAGCTAGGCAAGGTGCGCCCACAGGCGGGTGAGCGGCCTTCTTGGAGGAGTCTGATGGGCTGGTTCCATCTGAAATAGAGACCAGGGCCAAAGCCCGTTAAGTGGCAGCCACCCCTGCAAGGACTCTGTGGGCTCTGGTGACCGCTGGCCTTGCTGGTGGCAGTGGTTCTTCCTTCTCTGGGCAGTGTCTGCCCTCCTGGCTGATGCCCATGGGTTAGGACCCAGTGTGGCACCAAAGCAGAACCTGCCACGAGGCAGTTCCTGACCACCTGGGATGGGGTCTGGGTCATGGCAGTGCCTCTGTAACAGGAGGGTGACCATTTGGGGACTTTGTTCTCCCCACAATGTGCCCCTTATCAGCTCATCCTTCAGTCCTCAGGGCTCCAGAGAAGTCGGTTTTGTTGTGTTTCGTGCTCTCTTCTCACTCGGTCAGGGAAGGTGCCCAGCATGACAGGGTGGCCGTCACAGGTGCAGTGAGCGGAGATGTTCTCGTGGCCCGCGATTGCCCCACGAAGCCAGGAACCACATTTGGTGGGGGTCCGCCGTGCCTTCTGCCAGCTGCGGGTGTTGTCCCGAGCATCAGGAAGATTCATATCCCAGGGCACAGTTCAGCCTTCTGTTTACGTCCCATGAGCTCAGGGCTCAAGGAGGGGTGAATTTCTTCCCCACCCCCCACAACTGTGTGCGCCCACTGCCAAGATGGGAGCCAGCTGCGTGCAGCTCAGCTTCAGACAGTGAGCGGCACACAGACTAAAGTGACTGACTTTAAAGGATTAGCTTGTCTGTGTCTGTTTCAAGGAAATCGATAATACAGGGACAGGCCTGTGTTTTTCTTTTTTTTTTTCCTCCTGTCTACATATCTTGTACTGAGAATGGCTACTTGGTTTGGGGTTTGCTTTCCATTCCCCACCCCAGCCTTTTGCAAATGAAATTCAGATTGTCCTGTCACTCACCCTGACACAGCAGCAATCTCTCAAACTCCTGCCAGCGGGCCCCCTGAGCCCCCGCCACCCACCGGTCACTATCATGTGGGCATGGTCCCCAGGCTGTCCCCAACACCTGTCCCACAGCTGCCCAGCATTGCCCCAGACAACACCCCCTTTCTACAGAGACCTGGATGTACTCCCCACCCACCCAGTCTCCCTCCCCCCGGCCACTCTGGGTGTTGAGCCCCAGCCTCCTTCTCCAGCTCAGTGAAAAGATGGTGGTTTTTGTTTTTAATGCAGCTCTCAGGGACATGGGCTCTGTCGGCTGGCGTTAAGCCCACCATCCATCACGCCTCATGTCCTGTCTCCACAGTGGCTTATACCTGATGTGCCAGCTTAGAGGACAATGCTGGGTCCCCGCTGACTTGTCTCCATGCTCTCAGTAAAGAGACCAGGTTACGGGGCCCCGAGTCACAGGAAGAGGAAGTGGTCTCTGTGGACAGTTCCCACCACACCGCCCCAGGAACGGCCATGGCAGGTGGGGTGGGGTCCTTGGGGCTGCACATCGGGGATTTTCTTCCAGCTCCAGAGCCAGGTAGCCTGCTCAGGCCCCTCCCCATTATTGCAGTCTGATGGTCTCTCTGCCTCTCTTGTTAGATCGTCCCAGATTTCTCTGCCTCCTCTCCACTGCCTGGAAGTAACAAGTTCACCTTGCAGATGCCACTTGCCCAGAGCAAGCTGAGTTTACCACTGGGCACATGGGAAAATAGCACTGACCCCGTTCACACCCCCATCCCACACGGGGAACTGAAATGAAATGGGAAGGGTTATCTCATATGTCATAACCTTGTCACCCCCCCTCCCCAGCATACCCAGCTTTTAAGAAACCCCATTATATGAAAATCCAAATGTATAAAACAAACCGGGACAGGGGAGGGGTAACTATTTGTGATAAAATGATTCAGGCTTCTCTTAGTACTTTGTTCCCCTGGTACATATTAAGATGTGAGTCTGAGAACGAAGCTTTTATAAATAGAACTTTGAGGAGCCTGTCTCTCGTGTAAAGGGAAGTGCCTCATATTCATGTGCAAAGGAGCAGAAACCCAAAGCCCCTTTCACAATGCTGGGGAAACGGGCAGAGGACAGGTCGGGGTAGGCGTCGTAGGCAGCCTGCCTAAAGAAAAACCAGGGCAAGCTTCTCGGAGTGGGTTCAGTACAGACCCACGGCTCTCACAAGGCACAGACCAGTTTGTTTGGGAAGCTTCCAGATAGGTCTCCATGGGGCGCGCTTATCCTGCTGGGGACCTTCTGCACTGTGCTTTTTCAGGACCAGTTTGCACACACGTCACACTGATCCCAGGCAGATCCGGAGTGGGAGGCTGCAGCCCTCTGTCCTTGCTGAGTGGTGCACTCGGGGACACAAACCTGGTGCTCCTCACTACCGAAGCTCCAAGGCTGGTTCTGGCCACAGACCCAGGGTGTGATTTCAAGTCATTCCCCTCAAGAAGCTCCCAAAACTTGGCAGCCCACACCATCTTTGTGATCAACTCCCCCTCTGCTTCCAAACCTCCCATTTCTGGGCAAAGAATTAAAAATGACCCGGCAGTACCATGAAGAAAGGCCTGGCAATATGTTTCTATTAAGATTACAGCCAGGAAAACCCTATGGAGCAGTTCTGCTCTGCACATGGGATCACTTTGAGTCAGAATCGACCTGAGGGTAACCAACAAGAAGCCTGAGTAAATGTCTCAGTTGTTGATTTCAGATCCTCCTTTTTTTTTTTTTTTTTTTTTTTTTTGCTTGATTTCAAAAAATGCAGAAGAAAAAACCAGTCCAGGTAATCCAGCAGCCTCCTAGTAGTTGTGCAATAACGTTGACTGTTCTTGACTATGTTGCGCTAACTGGAATGGAACCATAGACGTCAAACCATCTCCTTGTCCCGCTCGGTGTCTCTTGGGTCATTTCTCTCTGTGGCTCAGTCCACAGTACCTGACGAGGGCCCTGCTGGGCTTTTTGAGGCTGTGCTGCTTCCTGCACAAGGCTCCCTCCCTGTTACAGGGATATGTATTACAGGCAGAGCCGGGTGCGTTCCTAAATGACGCCCCAGGACCCTGGCAGTCATTGTTTAATTAAATAAAGCACTCGTTCTCAAGTAATAGCTGCGCTCCTATGCGTTGCTGCTGTACCAGCCAGCTGCACTGGCCCTGCAGGGTGGTGAAAAGGCAACACCTGTGTACAGAGAATAGAAGGTTGTGTGCGCAAGTTTCCAGGCTGCACGCTGGCCCCAAGGAGAATGAAGGAGCCCAGGAACCCCAAAGGGTTTTAAATACCTCAGGGAGACTCAGGTATTGGGGCATTAGGCAGAGCTGAGCAGTTAGGGTGCATATTAATGAGGACATCTGATTAATTAGCATGAGCTTGGGATGTCTTGTGTATTAGTCTAGAGTCGACCAAGGTACATTTTAATAAGCCTTCAGGTGCTGAGAGCAGTACCGCAGAGGGGGCTGCTGAACAGACGCGTCTTGAAGGAAGGGTCACACAGCAGAGCACTGGACATTTAGTTTGGCTGTGGGACGAACTTGCCTTAGCCATCAGTTGAGACATTCTCTGAAAACCTTTACAAGAACGTGAGGCTAAATGTTGGGTGCTAGCCCTAGGTGGGAGGTGCCTTCCCCTCCTCACTGCTGCCGGAGGCTGAGTTTCACCTGAAAGACAGGTAACCGGTCTCTAGGAAGACTTCCCAGCTGTTTCTCATCCCCCAGATCTGAGGCAAGAGCCTCCTGTGTTTCTCAGAGTTTGGTTCCAGTAAATGCCCTTGGGCACTTGTTGAAAATAGAGATGCCTGGGCCGCACCCCAGACCTAACGTAGCAGAGTCTGAGGCCTTAAGGCCCAGGAATCTGCATGCTCAGCCAGCTCTGGTGGTTCCTGCATGTGCTCCCCTTTGGGATGCTCTCTGGGCGAGGACTTCTCACCGTGCAGAGGGTACTGCTAGCCCTGCATGTCCCAGGCAGGGGCCGCTCTGGCCTCCCTAATGGAGCACTTCCAAGGCACAGCAGTGGAGCAGGGTCAGGGGCTGCCGTGGGTGCGCAGGGAGACTGTTCCGGGGAAGGGGCCAACTAGCCACAGGTCACAGCCTGGCCTGACAAGTAGCATATTGCAGCTGATACCTCAGGCACTGGAGCAGCGGCGAGTGAACGGCTCTGCTCCTGCTTGGCTCCAACTGTTCCAGAGACTCTTGAGTGTCCACAGAGAAAAGGCTTCAGCAGTACCCCCTTGCCAAGGGCTGCCTTGTTCCCTGAGGCCAACAGGTACCCACTGTATCCCTGGCGGCTGGTGCTCTTGGCTTCCTCTTTAGCTTCCTGGGAAGCTGCTTGGGCGGGGGAGGCAGCCCACTCTGACTAGCTCCAAAGGAGACAGTAGGGGGGTGGTTAGCGTGGTTTCTTGTCCCCAACTCGACAGCGCTCATTAATCAGCCAGCTTGACGAGGAGCCTGGCTCCCTCCTTCCCCGCCTTCAAGGTTACTCAGTGTCAGGAAGAATCCTGCTCCGTCCTGACCTATTTCGAGGTCGGACAGACGTCAGCAGGGAAGGGGCGGAGATAGCTCACAGGCTCCTGTGTTCTGGCGCCTGACGTCCTTCCCGTGTACGGAGCCTTCCCACCACCGTCCGCTTTTCCTGTGCAGACGGGCGGCAAGTGTGGGATGTGGCAGGGAGCACGCCAGACCGTCCAGGTGGTCACCTGGCTGCTCTCGTTGAGCGTTGCACAAACACCGGGCTGCAGAGGAGCAGAGGGTGCTGGCTCTGCCTCCTGTTGTGTCCCTGGGCAGTGGGTGGCGGGCACGGCTCCAGGCACCAAAAGTAGTCAGATTCGAGCCAGATTTGGAGACACCAGAGCCCTGCAGGTCCTGAGGGCGACGGGTACCCATCACGCATCATTGAATGTATCACAGTCATTTAATTCCTGACAGAGTCGGTGTTTAGGAGTATGAGGTCTTTGCCTGGGGGCTGGGTTCATAGCCCAGAGGCCCCCTACCCTGCACACTCACCGTGTAAGCCTCCAACCCACCTGTTCCTCTAGGTCTTCTTAGGACCTGAAAGGACCCAGGTGACCTCAGTCCCCAGCCCCCGGGTTATGTGACCCCTCAGATCCCCCAGCTCTCCTTTCTCTCGTTTGCATTGGGCCAGTCTGGTTTAACCCAGACCCAGCTCTCCAGTCCCGGGCCTGGGGGATAATGCAGTGGGTTCATCCACTCTCATTCTACAGTCCAGCACGAGGAAACCAAGACCCAGAGCTGGTTTTGACTCTCAGTGTGAAGGTTTTGATGGCTAAAGTGGGAATCGGTGACCAAGACCTGCAGTGCCAGTACTCGGTACTTGTAGTTTTGGTATTTGCGTCTGGTAATGCGGGCTGGAGGAGGGCAGGGCCACGGCAGCATTCAAAGGGGCTGCCCTTCAGGAGCGCCTGCCTTCCTCGGCAACACCACAGGGTCTCTTGGAGCATGTCCTGAATTCTCTCCTCATTCTGCACCCCACGCCCCCCCTTCCCCCTGCCCCCGTCTCCCTGGAAGGGCCTGGTGGAATTTTCCCTCATCCGTGGCTGCAGCCATACAGGACAGGAACTTCCCTGGTGTGCCTTCGCCCCGTACCTATTGTTCCAACAATCAAAGTCTCATCCCATTAGCACAGAGAGGAGACTTCCCAGAGTCCAGTGACACGAGGGGAACAGTGGCGCCTGGGTGCCTGTGTGTGCCTTTCTACACGGGAGGAGGCTGCGTGTCATGCACCCCAAACCCCCCCAATGCAGGCATGGCACCTCACCTCGAAGCATAGCATTGCCCAGGGTTGTGAAGGTTGTCTGTGATTTCAGACTTTCAAACCTCCATTATTCTGGGTAAGTCTGAATGTCATTTCCCTGCTTAAAATCTGTTAGAAGCTCCTCTAGTCCATCAGGCAAAGTGACGTGGTCTGCTGCAGCCTCCTTCTGGAACCCTCTCCCCCACCACTGGTCACTGTCCCCCAGAGACACCATACTCTTCCATGGCTCCCTATCTTTTGCATGCCTTTCCCTAGCTTCCAAGTCCAACAGGTGCTCACTGCTTCCAGGCTGACGCAGGGGCCCTTGCCCTGAGAGGTCTCCTGTGCCCAGCTCTCTGAATTCACTGGGTGCTCGTGGGCAGGACTGTGTTGTACCCGCCTTTCCACCTGGAGCCAGGACAGGCCTCACAGTTGCTCCGTGAATGTTTGAATGAGTGGAGACTGCGTTTGGGTGGGCTGTCACAGCAGGGTCTGTGGCTGGCACTGGTGCAGATCCCCCATCAGCCCTTTGGCCTGCTGGCGGCCGCTGCTCCAGCCACACAAACTCCATGTAGAGCCAGTCCCTCCTTTCCTGGAGACACAGGCCATCCCCTGCTCATCACTGCCAGGCAGAAACTACCGCTCGGTGGGGCTTAGGGATAACCCCATGTTTGGGAGCTGAAGGTGGAGGGGAGCAACTAGGGGCTGGCTACCCAAGTGCCATGAAGTCACGGGTGCTCACCACCTGTCTTCCTCTGCCACCTCCTCTTTGGCACCTGAAATGGGAGCAGGATGGTATTGAAACAGGTGCCCATCCAGAGTCAGGTCTCCTCCAGGCAGAGCCACCAGCTTCCCCCCATCACACCCCACTTCCACAGTCTTCCACGGGTGTGCATTGTTTTACCCCAGCACCTCCTGCTTAGTGCGTCAGGCCCCTGGACGCTCTCGCCTGCGCTCCAGAGTGCTGGATTCTTGTGCTCTCACGTAGGCACACTGTACAGAGCCATGCAGTCCTCTGTAAACCCTGATGGCTTATAATCATTAAGTGAGTGGCTGTGTGGGTTTTCCATAATATTTATCTCCCCCCACCCCCAACCACAAGGGCTGCAGCTCTGGCATCAAATCCTTGGCACTCTGCCCAGCACTGGGGTCTCTCTGGTTTTTCAGCTGAGAGAAAGGCAATACAGATACGCAGGCCTGTCCTCCAATGAGAGAACGAGGGAAATGGCAGCTGTGCCAGGCTAGCGCCATTGGGCCAGCCCAACCTCCGCCTCCCAAAGGAGCCAGCCACTGAGGGGGCTACAGGAGGCAGGGGAGGAGATGACTCTAGTGGCATAATCCAGGGAGGTCGTTAAGTGCCCTAAGGAGGAATGGGCTTTAGACACAGCCGATGTGGGTTCTAATCTCAGCTGCACCTGAGTACTTGTGAGATCTTGGGCAAAGTACTTAATTGCTCTCAGCCTCGGTTTTCTCAAAGGGAAACAATGACAATCCACAAGGTGTTAGATTAGAAAGAAAGAGATCTCAGATGGGAAACTGCTGTCATGGGCAGGTGCTCAGTAGGTGCTTGTTAGCTCAGTTCATTTGCCTGATCTCCGAGCCAAGGCCAAGCCTGCTCTGAAAGGATGGGCGCCAGTCTTGTAGGGAGTTCAGGAAGCTTTGGGAGAGGCTCTGGGTAGAGGACAGTGTCCTGTTCAGGAACACCATCCCCTCAGAGGGGGAACACCACCCCAAAACTGTTTACCACCTGGGGGCTTGGAGATGAGGGCATTACCTGTACCAGGTGTGTGGGATGTGCCCTGATTCCAAAGGCTGGAGCCGGGAGGGGATTGTGACGTGATGGTGGAGACAGCTGCCCAGGAGCCACAGCGTGAGTTCTGGAAGGACAGGCTCCCTCCAGGAGACATTTCCAGTCGTGCAGGCAGGCCGTCCACTTGTCCTGAAGCAGCACCCGCTCCAGTGGAGAGGAGGACGTTCTGCTCCCTCCCAGGTAGCTGCTTCTCCCACATCTTTAAAAATGAGCTGAGCAGCCAGGTTCCAGGTAAGACATCACGCGGTATGAACTGAGTTTTGGGGTGAACTGCCAGGCCTTGCTGTTTCACCATCTGTGGGGTAGGGAAAAGACGGGCTCATTGTGTGCCTCCCAGAACTGCATAGGAAAGGTTAGAACCTCAGGCCCCTAGCTGAGGAGTTCAGTGTCTCCTCTGAGTAGGGGCAGGGGAGTTCAGAGAAGGTGGTTAGGAAGGGGAAGTTATTCGGGTTCTTTCCTAGGTCAGCTCTGCTTCCAGGTGCATTGAAAAAAATGAAAGACCAGGGAAACTAGAGTACTGGAAATGAAACAACCAGAACACAGTTAAAGAGAACATTGTGAAAAATGTAACTAATGTCACTCAACAATCTGTGTAGAAACTGTCAAATGGGAACCTAATTCGCTGTGTAAACTTTCGCCAAAACCACAGTAAAATATTATTTTAAAAAGAGGGACGGGCAAGCAGAGGATTTGAGGAAGGGCCCTGGGGAGGTTCTCAGCCGTCAGATGCTCACGGGCAGCCTTTCAGTCAATGCATCGGGGGCGTAATGAGAACTCACCAAGCTCTGCTTTCCGAGGGCCTCGGCAGCTCCTTGCTGGCAGGGCCGAGTCTCTGGAGGAGGCCGAGTGGCCCAAGTCCTCACGGTTGCTGAGAGATGCCCCGTGGCCTGGCCCATGCTCTGCTGTCCCCTCCCTGCCTTCTTGGGACGGCACAGACTAGTCCAGGGAGCTCTGGTCCAGCCATCCGGCCCGGTGCTGCCAGACACTGACAGCCTTGTGCAGTGGCCGCTCCCTCAGCACTGCCCCGAGGCTCTCGTGTCCTCGTTCGTGCCGTCCCCTCCTCAGCCACACATCCTCTGGGAGGCAGCGTCCAGGCTGTGGCAGCTAGAGCTGTCAGCGTGGAGGGCTTGGGAGCCCTGGCCCACCCAGCCCCAGGGCAGCGTCTGGTTAAAGAGCAACCCCCGCTCCTGGGCTTCCGCCTGAGATCACTTTCCCAGTGCCTGCCCCCACACACCCCCTCCTCCCTGATATCAGAGTCAACCCCACTAGAAAGAGCAGTCTGGTCTGTCTTTACACCCCGTGTTTCACATCCTTATTTCTAGCTGGACCATGTTCTAGAACTGACCACAAGCCACGCGGTTTGTCCTGGCTTTGCGGTGGAGAGGCTTTCTCTGGCCTGTGCATGAAGCTAGGCGTGAGGAGGGCCCTGCAGCCTCTCGGTGGCCTGCCTGGGTCAGGTTCTGCTCCCTGGAACAACTGCACTTGATTGGGTTGGCAAGACCTTGATACACATGTGCTGAATGAATGATGTTTTCACCAGTGTTTTAGCCCAGGTTGTCCCGGTGTCCCCTCACTGGCCAGTCAGTACCTAGAATTTCATACTCCTCTCAGTTAATCGGGAGTAGGGGCAAGTCTTTGACACCTGGCCAGCTCTCCTCCTCCAAGGATGTGATTGGTTGTTAAACCCTTGCTGTGTGGGGTTAAGGCGCTCTGGTGGCACAGTGGTTAAGTGCTCAGCTGCTAACCAAAAGATTGGAGGTTCAAACCCACCAGCCGCTCCACAGGAGAAAGATGAGGCAGTCTGCTTCCATAAAGATTACAGCCTTGGAAACCCTATGGGGCAGTTCTACTCTGTCCTGTAGAGTGGCTGTGAATCAGAATCGACTCGACTCGACGGCAACAGGTTTGTATGGGGTTGGTTTCTTTCATTTGTCCTATAGCTTGTTGTTGTTAAGTGCCACTGAGTTGGTTCTGACTCATGGCGACCCATTGTACAACAGAATGAAACACTGCTCGGTCCTGTGCCATCATCACAGTCGTTCCTGTAACTGTAGCTTTGTGGCTGCTTTAGAACTCCTTGCTGGAGTCTTTACCTTTGGTTTCTTGCTGCCTTTTCTCAGAGTTTCAGCATCCTCCAGCGAGCACTTGCCTTTTGATGGGAGCTGCAGATATGACGTGTCTGCAGTCGCTCCTTGAGAACTGGGCTGAGTTATTTGGCATGAGCCATTTGGCATGAGCCAGCTCGAAGGATGTCATGAGATAATAGCTGGATTGATTCATGAAGTTGACTTCTGATACTTTGAGAAGCACACACTTCTAGAATTATCTAGGCATCACCTCAATCTTTCAGTCCACTCAGCAAGCATATCCCAGGTACTTCTAGGTGAGGGGCTTGGGCATAGGGGGTGGGTGGATCCAGGGATAATGAGATGTGGTAACTGCCTTCAGGCAGCCGATCTGGGAAGGTGTTGGGCAGACACTAGCCACAGCGGTAGAGTGGACAGGTGCTCAGGAAGTGGTATTCCAGCCTCTGTGTTCATTACTCATTCTCCACCAGGTGAATGATATTTGAGGGATCGGAGGTGAGAGATGACAGGCAGCCAAGGGCCGTGCTCTTCTCAGATGTGCCTTTTCTCCTTCGTCAGGGGTCACATACTGGCAGCATCTCCGTCATGCTGGGGTTGGTGTCTGCACCTGGCAGTTGCCCTGGCAGAAGTCCCCCAGCAAGGCCCCTGTATTCTCCTTGCTAGCCTGTCACCAGGGTAGTCCTTGAAGAAGACGATTGCTGATCTGCCCTGTGGGAGAGCACTGCTGTTTCCAAACCTCTCTCTTACACCATTTCATACGATGGTGCCACTCTGGCTGCTCTGCTGCAGAGTGCAGATGGCCTGCTTGAGGTGGCTGGTGTGTCCCATCGCAGAGTTTTGCAGATAAGCTGTGATGGTTCGTTGGATTGCGTGCACACGAGCTGCTGCCTGTTGTCAGCCACGGCACTGTTCTCTCTCCCTCTCTCGCAAAATCATTCCCTACATGGTGTCTGACCCTTCATATATGGTCAGGACGAACTTGAACTCTCCTACAGAGCATCTTGGACCATTATTGAATTGGATGGAGGTGTTGGGTGCCATTGAGTTGATTCTGGCTCATAGCGACCCCATGTGACAGAGTAGAACTGCCCCATAGAGTTTCCTAGGCTATAATCTTTATGGGAGCTGATTGCCAGGTCTTTCTCCTGTGGAATCCCTGGGTGGATTCAAACCACCAACCTTTCAGTTAGCAGCTGAGCACTTAACCATTGCACTAATGGGGCTCTTTGGGTGGAGGTAAACCCTGTTGCTGTCGAGTCAATTCTGACTCATAGTGACCCTATAGAACAGAGGAGAACTTCCCCACAGGGTTTCCAAGGCTGTAATCTTTAAGGAAGGAGACTACCACATCTGTCTTCCATAGAGCAGCTGGTAAATTCGAACCGCCAACCTTTTGGTTAGCAGCCAAGTGCTTTACCACTGCGCCACCAGCACCCCTTGGGTGGAGGTAATGGAAGTCGAATACGAATAGCATTGGACCCAGCAGTCTCTGGGCAGAAGGGCCTCTCTTGGCTTCAGTAGGACCACATTCCCCCACCTTGGGTGTTTGGAGGACCCATAGGGCGTGTGCTGAGACTTACTGAGGTCAGGCGGGCAAGGCTGACGTTTACTGAACACTTTCTGTGCACATGTACTGTGCTCTGAGGAATTCAGTAACTCGTCGGGGTCTCACAGTTTACAGTGGCAATGTCCCTGCCCTCTCCAGATGACTCCAAAGCCCACGCTGCCTCCGTTGTCCCACGCTGCCTCCGAACTCCTTTTTGTGGCTGAATCCCCAGATGCTGTAATTCCAGTTAGAAAACTTAAAAATCTCAAACCAAAATGTGCACAGCCACTTGGGAAATAAAAATAGAATCCTTGAGCATTTCTTCACCACACTTCAAGGGCCCGCTTAAAGCTCACTTCTCATTTAGGGATGGTTCGTGCTGAGTTGCCATTAACCCCGGTTAACTTCTCACTCTTGGCAAGAACAGCCCTGGAGTCAGGTATTCACTTCCTTTTTCTTCTTTTTATTTTTTTTACATGTGGTTTGGGTGAAAGTTTAAAGCTCAAGTTAATTTCTCATACAAAAATTTATACACATTGTTTTGTGACATTAGTTACAGTCCCCACAATGTGACAGTATACACCCCCTTTCCACCCCAGGTTTCCTGTGTCCATTTAACCAGTTCCTGTCCCTTCCTGCCTTCTCATCCTGCCTCTGGGCAGGAGCTGCCCATTTGGTCTCGTGTATCTGATTGAACTAAGAAGCATAATCCACACCTCTATTATTTTTTTGTTTTATAGTCCTGTCTAATCTTTGTCAGAAGAGTGGGCTTCAGGAATGGTTTTAGTTCTGGGTTAACAGAGTGTCCAGGGGCCATAGTTTCAGGGGTTCCTCCAGTCTCTGTCAGACCATTAAGTCTGGTCCTTTTACTAGAGTTTGAGTTCTGCACCCCACTTTTCTCCCACTCTGTCCGGGACTCTGTTGTGTTCCCTGTCAAGGTGGTCATTGGTGGTAGCCAGGCACCATCTAGTTCTTCTGATCTCAGGCTGGTGGACTCTCTGGTTTATGCGGACCTTTAGTCTCTTGGGCTAATATTTTTCTTGTGTCTTTGGTGTTTTTCATTCTCCTTTGCTCCAAGTAGGTTGGGACCAGTTAATCACTTCCTTTTTCACTTGAAGTAACCTGCAGGCTCAGTCCAGAGAGCTCAGCTGTTCAGGCAGCATGCTACCATCTCCACCTGAACCGGCTCCTCTGAGCCCTGCGTGCTGAGCCCATGTATTCTGGAATCAGCCCCATAGATGTTGGTGTGTTGAGGGGAGATTAGGGAGCATAGTCCCATTCAGCATTCCAAGACTTGTGGCTTTATGAAAACTGCCTTTGTCACCCCCACTAAATTAGCAGGACTGCACCCCAGCTGTAAGGCCAGGAGGCTGTCCGTGGATCTGCTGGTCTTTGTGTTGAGGCTCCAGCAGCTGACAAGTGAGGTGAGCAACGCTGCCAGAGCCTGAATTCCTGGCTCTTGGAAGCTCAGTCTCCCTCCATAGCAGAGCGAAGAAGCCAACCCAAAAAACCTCATTTTGAGAAGAAATAGATCAATCAGCAGGCACTCAGAACTACTCTACTAGCAGTTTTGCCAGCCCACTGCAGCAGCCAGCAGGACAAGGGGAGACGCTCTGAGACAGACATCACCTCCTCAGTCCCTTTGCCCTTGGCTGACCACTGCTTGCCTCCTTGGCATTTGTCTTCATCTCCAAGTCTAGGTGGGAACGCAGGCGGGGAGGGCCTCCCCTGGTTGCCTCAGCAGCCAGGCGACTGTCTGCTCCTCTCCTCGGGTATTTCTCACCGTCACGGGTTACAGAGGGCAGTGGGTCCATGGGTCTTTGTCCCAGGGGTTCGTTTGGCTGGAGTTTCCCAGAAGGTTCTGAGGACATTTGTCTGAGTTGTGGCCATCACTTTAGCACTTACATTCTCTCCTGTCTTCGCTTTCCTCCAAGAAAGATACCCTCTGTCTTCCTTCCCCTTTTCTGAGGGGCGAGGTGGGACTGTGGGTCCTGGTGAATTTCAGCAAAGTTTAAGTTCAGGTTGGAAGCTGCAGTCCACCCCACCTCTTCCTCAAAAGAGAAAAGATGACAACAAACAGGATTGGCTTTTAGTTTTGTTTTGTAAGCAAGGAGCTGGTGGGTGGCGGGATGTGACTGTGTGGGAACTGTTGATCCATTGTCTCCAAAATGTAGGCACGGGGAGAATGACTTCTTCGAAGCCTTCTCCTTCGTTGGGCTTGAACACAGTTTAGGTTTCTTCTAAGACGCCACCCCCTCTGGGGGCCAAGAGGATTCACAGAGCAGTCCCAGCCCACTGGGGTCTGCTCCCCTTCCTCTTGGGGAGGCGGTCCTTGGGAGATGCTTTGACAACAGGCAGCCGAGGGCCCCATGCTGTCCTCAAAAACCAAAAACCAAACACATTGCCATCGAGTCGATGCGCTGTTTTTCCTTTTGGGGTTGAAAGTCATTCTCCCCGAAACCAGAAGGTAAACTGAGAGCAGTGCTGTTTGAATTTGCTCTTCCAAAATGGGAGCCCTGGGGGCACAGTGGGTAAGAGCTCGGCTGCTAACCAAAAGGTCAGCAGTTCAAAATCTACCAGCTGCTCCTTGGAAATGCTGTGGGGCAGTTCTCCTCTGTCGTATAGGGTTGCTGTGAGCCGGAACTGACTCGACGGCAGCTAACAACAAATTGAGCATGATGATTCACAGCTGTTTGGGGAAGAGAGTTTGTTCACTGACATAGTGAATGATTTTCAGGCCACGCAGGGGTACTCTTGCCCACCTGCATGCTGTTAGCTTTGCTGGTACAGGTCTTCCCCAGCAGGAGGCATTGGCAGAGGGTCCAAGGCAAGTCTGCATGACAGCTGCCTCTTCCCCACCCCAGGATGAAACCTGCCACCAGGCGCTTCTCCACCAAACTCCATGTCCTCCAGACACTTACCTAGCTCCTCAGTGTGTGGAAAGACTCAGTCCTTGACCTCCAGGAGCTCGCACTCTGCTAGGGGCACAGAATTAACCCCTGAAGAAAGGGATGAGATTTAATTAATGTGGTGCTGCCCGTGGGTGGGTTTGGTAATTCGATCAGGAGCCCACAGGGAGGATTTAACTATACGGAGATACTGGGGGAGGAGGTTGGGGCTTGAGCAGAGTCTTGAGGTGGTAGGAATAAGGAAGGTCATGAGGGGAATTCTTTGCAGGCAGGAGGACTCACAGGGTAAAGGCTGAGGGTGAGAGTTAGCTTGGTGTGTGGGTCCGAGGTATCAGAGAGAGGGGCAGTCCACACAGGATGCAGTGTGAGGGTGACCAGATTTGGGGGGGTGGCAGGAGGCTTCCACCTCACCCTCGGCCACTCTCTCACCTGTCACTGAACCTCTCCAGTGCTTCAGTTTCCTCATCAGTAAAACGAGGGCCTGACGACCTTGCAAACGGTTACAAGAATTAAAACCGTGTGTGTTCTGTAAAATGCAGCTCTATGTAAGATGTGTTGTTGGAACCGTGATGTGGTCATCGGACAGCTTTGCTTCCAAAGCAGCCGTTCCCGTCGGGCACGGTTACATGTACCAGCAGCTAGGAAGACAGAGTGGAGGTGGGACGTGAGAATACACAGGCGTCTGGTGGGACTCAAAGCTTTTGCAATCTCTTGAACTGGTGTCTAATTTGGATAGCACGAAATTAAAACTTTCATTTTGCTTCTCTGAGCAGCCAAACGTGCAGAGAAATGTGGGCACTAAAGAGATAGGCGTCGAGTGCCCTCATGATGGCTCACTCACGCTTTCCTGCGTTGTACAGTTAAACGTTGCCAATCTGGGTCCATCTCATACGTGACACCACAGTAACAGGTGGAGCCTCTCCTCCCTGAGTGCTGGAGGTTGTGAGGTTAAACCCAGAGGTGCAGGCAGGCATAGCACAGCTCAGCACCAGCTGGCCTGAGCCGAGAATTCTTGTTGTTGTTGAGAATATACACAGCAGAACACACACCAAGTCAACAGTTTCTACGCATACAATTCAGTGGTGCTGATTACATTCTTTGAGTTGTTAACCATTCTCTTCCTCCTTTTCTGAGTTGTTCCTCCTCCATCAATATAAATTCACTGGCCCTTAAGGTTCCTATCTAATCTTTTGAGTTGCTGTTGTCAATTTGATCCCATACAGATAGTTCTTACAAGAGCACAGTCTGAGCCAAGAGTTCTTGACTTAAAGATCCCATTCTCTTAAGAATGCTCCTTAGAAGCAAGGATGGCGAGACTTTGTCTCTCAGTCCCTGGAGAAAGACATTGTCTTAGTTATCTAGTGCTGCTGTGACAGAAGTTCCACAAGTGGATGGCTTTAACAAACTGAAATTTATTGTCTCACAGCCTAGGAGGCTAGAAGTCTGAATTCAGAGTGCCAGTTCCAGGGGAGGGCTTTCTCTCTCTGTCGATTCTGTGGGAAGATCCTTGTCATCAATCTTCTCCTGGTCTAGGAGCTTCTCAGTGCGGGGACCCTGGGGTCCTAAATGACATGCTGCACTCCCGGTGCTGCTTTGTTGGTGGTAGGAGGTCACTTTCCTCTCAGCTGGATTCTTTTCTATCTCAAAATAGATTAGCTCTACATACAACCTAATCTTGTAATTGTGTCCTGCCTCCTTAACGTAATTGCCTCCAATCCTGCTTCGTTAACTTCACAGAGGTTAGGATTGACAACACACAGGAAAATCACATCAGATGACAAAATGGTGGACAACTACACAGCACTGGGAATCATGGCCTAGCCCAGTTGACACATATTTTGGGGGGACACAAATAACAGACTTCATACTTGGTAAGGTAGAGGGTCAGCAAAAAGGAAGAAGACCCCCAACAAGATGAGTTGACACAGTGGTAGCAACAATGGACTTAAACATAGCAACAGTTGTGAGGATGGCGCAGGACTGGGCAGTGTTTCATTCTGTCGTACAGGGGTTCACTATGAGTTGGAACTGACCAGATGGCACCTAACAACAACAACATTCTCTTAAATAGCACAGCATGCGTTTCTCCTATTCAGTGGCTGAGGACTAGCTGTTCTGACTGCTCTGAACCACTCCCGAGAGGAAAGTGGTGGCTGCAGTGAGTGGCTGAGCCTTCGCTCTCCAGATGCCGGCCTGCTCGCCTGCTTTACTTCAGGGTCTCCGCAAAGCTGCCATCTAGTCCCGGGACTCTTCGTACGCAGCCCACACTAGCCCCAGGAGGCGGCTTCCATGAATGTCTGATAATGGAGTGCTTAGAGAGTGCAGTAGGCTGAGTTATGGCCTCCCAAAGATAGCAAGTCCCAATCCTCAGAACTTGTATGTGACTTTTTATATGGTAAGAGTGAGTACTAGCTTATATGGCAAAAGATGGGATTAAGTAAAGGATCTTGAGATGAGGTTACCCGGATTATCCGACTGGGCCCTACATGCCATCACAAGTGTCCTAAGAGAGGCAGAGGGAGGTGACACACACACAGAGGAGGAGGCAATGTGAACACCGAGGCAGAGGTTAGAGGGATGCTGCCACAAGCCCAGGAAGGCCAGGGCAGCCACCAGCAGCTGGAAGAGACAAGGGACAGACTCCCTCCTAGAGCCCCTGTTGGGAGTGAGGCTGTGCTGACTTTGGACTCCTGGCCTCCAGAACTGAGAGACAATAAACTTTTGTGGTTTAAGCCTCCAAGTTGATGGCAATTTGTTTCAGCGGGCATCGCAGACTAACACAGAGTTAGGAAGGAGTCAGAAATATCAGAAGCTTGGAGCCTGAGCAGTCGGAGGTTGGTGGCCTGAATAACTGATACGGGGAGCCCAGAGAGGCGGCCCTGTTGAGCTTTGTTGTTGTTCACTGCTGTCAAGTCGCCTCCAACTCATGGTGACCCCATGATGTACACCAGAACAAAGTATTGTCCTGCCCTGCACCATCTTCATGGTCATCGGTATGCTTAAGATCATTGTTGTGGCCACTGTGTGTTTTGAGTGCCTTCCAACCTAGGGGGCTCATTTTCTATCACTATATTGGACAATATTCTGTTGTAACCCAAAGGTTTTCATTGACTCATTTTTGGAAGTATACCTGCCAGGCCTTTCTTCCTAGTCTGTTTTAGTCTGGAGGTTCCACTAAAACCTGTCCACCATGGATGAACCTGCTGGTATTTCCAGCATCATAGCAACCCAACACACAAGCCACCACAGTACGGCACACTGACAGCATTTGAAGTGTTAAATTCAGAGTATCCCTGGTACCATCTCAAAGAGTCACAGCCAAGGAGCCCCTGCAGAGCCTTGGGCATATGAGCAGCCTTGTCTCCATCAAGACCTGGCAAGGTTGTGAATGGAGCCTTGGTGTCTTAGTCATCTAGTGCTGCTATAACAGAAATACCACAAGTGGATGGCTTTAACAAACAGAAGTTTATTCTCTCACAGTCTAGGAGGCTAGAAGTCTGAATTCAGGATGCCAGCTCCAGGGGAAGGCTTTCTTTCTCTGTCTCTCTCTAGGGGAAGGTCCTTGTCATCAATCTTCCCCAGATCTACAAGCTTCTCAGTACAGGGACCCCAGCTCCAAAGGACGTGCTCTGCTCCCAGCTCTTCCTTCTTGGTGGTATGAGGTCCCTCTCCTCTCTGCTTGATTCTCTTTTTTATATCTCAAAAGAGATTGAGTGAACATACAACCTAATCCTGTAGATTAAGTCCTGCCTCATTAACATCACTGCCTCTGATTCTGCCTCATTAACGTCATAGAGATAGGATTCACAACACATAAGATAATCATATCAGATCACAAAATGGTGGACAACCACACAGTACTGGGAATCATGGCCTAGCCAAGTTGATATACATTTTTGGGGGACACAATTCAGTCCATAGCAGTGCCCGTCCAAATTCAGCGCCTCAAGAAGAGAGTACGACAAGCAGCCCTGCCTACCTCCCCCGACCCTAGGTCTGCCCCACACTGTATTCCCAGTGACCAGTTTGAAGATTTCATTAGAAACCAAAGAGCTGTGCTTTTTTTTTTTTTTTTTTTTTTTAAAGAAATGCATTTGGCTGTGGCACTTGGTGTCCGTGTCTCCTGTAATGAGTTGGGCGGAAGAGTCCTTGAACAGAGACTGGGTTTGAACTGATCAATGGCATTTGGGAGTTGGAAAATTGCTCAGGAGCCAGCTAATTTATAATGTCATATGGGCTAGACTGGAAGACCCAAGAGGATAGGCTGTCTCTGAGCTTTTTATTCCTTCATTTTTAAAAAAGGAACAGGAAAACCAAGGTCCACACCTAGCTGCTCTGTGTTCGGAGATGAGCTTAGCCCCTCCCAGGCCCACTGGACTGTCCGGGCCCATTTCTTCTGCCTCCCCTTTCCTGCAACAATCCCGGCACCCACAAGGTGGCCTGGCAGCCCAGGTGCCGCGTCCTCTCCTTTCCGCTCTGGATGTCTGCTCCTGTGGCTGCTGCCACGCTCCGGCTCTAACTGATTTGCAGAGGACACCTGTTCCTTAATTAGCCCCAGCTCTCAGCCTCCCCTTCTGGGCTCCCTGTGATGTATGAGCATGCTTCCCTATGGCAGGGCTGCTGTCTGCACGTCTGTGCTGTGCCTAAGTGGGCCCCAAGCTTGCTCAGTGGTGCAGTTGGTCTGAGTTCCTGAGCATTAAAAAATAAAAAAAAAAATACATCCCAGCTGCCACCCAGCCATGGATGTCACAGTTGTCAGCTAAGTCTTCATGAAGAGCCTCCACCAGGTCCCACTCAGAGGTAGACCTGCTGTTCCTAGAACCGGCTCTGAGGGTCCCAGGCAGGTGTGAGCCTCATTCTGAGCTCCTGTAGGTTCAAACTCCCCATCACTCTCATCGGTACCTGGTTTACCTTTTTGAGGTGTGGCTCTGTGTGTGAGATGCCGTCAGTGGGCTGGAGCCTCATCCTATAGGGTTTTGCAAAACAGGGCGTGTGTGTGATGTTGTTAATTGTCATGCAGTCGAATCTGACTCATGGTGACCCCATGTGTGCAGAGTAGAACTGCTCCATAGGATTTTCAAGGCTGTGACCTTTCAGAAGCAGATCACCAGGCCTGTGTTCCAAGATGCCTCTGGGTGGGTTCGAACCACCAACCTTTTGGCTAGTAGTAGAGCACTTAACTGTTTGCATCACCCAGGCGGCCCACACGTGTGGTAGGCTCCTGACAAACGTCTGCCGAGGAGGAGGAAGTTGGGCTCCGCATCTGAGGAGGTGCCCCTGGGGAAGGGCCTGTGCCCATCTGCAGCAACAGAATTCTCTGCCTGCCTGCTCATGGAGTCTGACCTCCCAAAGATCAGTCCTTAGTCCAAGATGAGATCTGACGTCCAGCGTAAGCTACTCCAAGATTCCCAGTACCCACAGCCAGCCCACCCGTGGAAGGTGGGCATCCATGCCATGCTTTCCACTGGTGGCCTTGCGGTCCGGTAGGGGGCCTGACCCCGAGTACTCCAGGGTTGGAGGTCCAGAGTCCAGCTTCCAGGCAGCAGATATTTGGGAACATTGTGGCAAAAATGGCTCGGATTTATTCTTCCACCTGTCCTCTCCTCTTCCATCCTTCAAAAGAGAAAGTCATCAGCGGAAGTTGCCCTGAAGTGGTAATTTTCCTAAATGACTTACGGATGGTGCTGAGTACAGATGTGCCGCCAGGGAGCCAGGCCTTCCACGCACTCCACCTCCTGTCCCGGGCCCCACAGGCTGGCCTCAGGCTGCCCTTTCTTTCTCCAGGAGAGGCCCTTCCCGTTCTCCCCAGTCTAATAGAAACACTCGCCTTCCCCATATTCTGAACAGAAGCAGATGATCTGAGTCCCCAGCAGAAAGTGCCTCTTTCTGGAACTCCCCCAACCCTGGTGACTGCCAAGAGGCCCTTCCCACCCCAGCTAATGAGAGCCTTTTCCTTAAGCAGCACTTTGGTCTCCTGTGTCATTGGTGCTCACAGTGATAATGGACTTGGATAAGAGGTCACAGCTTCTCCCACATCCTGCTTTGCTTGCTGAGGGGGCGGGGAGGACGGCTCAGCCACTCTTCTGCAGAGCCTCTGCCCACCTGTCATGGGGCCTGGCCAACCACGCAGCTACGATGCGTTCACCCAGATCACGGCCAGGGCTCGGCTCCCCAGAGTGGGTCCTTCTAACCGACACGCCGGCTCTGGAGCTGGCTGCCTTGCGTCTCTGGTGGGCGTCATTACCATTAACGCCATAAAATGTCACAGCGTAGATGTTAATAAGGTCTAATGCTGTGTGCTGCTTCCAAGTGGCAGATTGGATATGGTGCTATCATCTTAACTCCAACAAGCAGCTTTTAATTCCTCTGCTCCCTCAGCAGCCAGTTTGGCCTGGAAGTCCTGTCCTCCCTTGGCTGCCACCCCTACCTGCCATGAGGGTTCTGGTGTCCCATAGACCGGTTTTCTGAGGTGGAGTTTGAAAAAAAAAGTAAACACTTACTTTCCCTGTTCTCCAGATTTCCCTAGACATAGCTCCTTTTCCTGTGGTTGTTAGCTGCCATCAAGTCGGCCCTGACCTGTGGCAGCCCCGCGCACAACGGGGTCAGCCACTGTGATCCATAGGGTTTTCACTGGCTGGTTTTGGGAAATAGATCACCAGGCCTTTCTTCCTAGTCTGTCTTAGTCTGGAAGCTCCTCTGGCATCTGTTTAGCGTCACAGCAACACATAAGCCTCCACTGACAGGCAGGTGGTGGCTGCACATGAGGTGCATTGGCCAGGAGTCGAACCTGGGTCTCCCGCACGGAAGGCAAGAACTCTGCCACTGAACCAGCACTACCCACAGTTCCTTTTCTTCTCAGTCCAGGCTATTTCTCTGAGTGATATGCTCTGGAAGTCCCTGGCTCTTGTTCTCTAGGCTTCCCCTTCTCTTTAAGAAAGCTAAAAATGTTGGTGGTGACATCGTAGGTGAGCCTTTTCTCTGGACCCTTTGGCCATGTGCACTCCTGCTGCTCTGCTGTATTGGGGCTCCTGTGTCCCCTCCTCCCTGTTCTTTCTTCCCAGCTGGACCATGAGGGTGGAGACATGTCTGGTGTTTCTTTTGTATCCTCGTCCTCCTACCATCTCGTACCTGATCCATGTTCACTCTTAGCTCAGTGCTGGGCACAAGGACCCTCCTTAAATGTTTGTTGAGGAGAACAGAGTTGAGTGGGTGATACCCTGGGACAATGCCAGGAAAGCAAAACAGATTCAACAGTCAAGTGCGAGGAATGTCAGGGAGGCATGGCTCTGAAGTCCTCATTCCTCCCCTGGCACTTGAAATGAGTCTGAGGCAATGCTGTTTGACCCCAGGGAGCCTCAGCTGATCCAAGTGCACAGCTGAGGCAGGATGGGTTTCAGCTGCAGTGGCCGTGTGAATGACACTGTTCTTCCCCACACAGATGGCTTGCCTGCGCGGCCTAACCTCTGCCCTCCCTCACTCTTGTTCCCATCTCCCAGGCAGTCTTCACCCTCCTCCTGGGACCCTTCACCTTCTTTGATGTCCAGAAGACCAAGTACCTGCAGATCCTGACCTCGCTGATGAGATGGATCGGTGAGTCTGAGAAGCGTCCAAGTCTCTGCCCTTTCTCCCCTCGTCTCTCCTGAACCTTTCCTGGTTCTGCGTGTGAGGGTCCCAGCCACAGCTGGAACATGGTGGCAGGTCCCAGTTGACTCAAGACCTCCTGGTTCTCCCACTTGTGCACAAGGCAGGGAGGAGTCAGGTGCTCTGTTTACCTTGTGCAGGTGGGGAGATTTAGTACCACAGAAAGGTAAGCACTTCTCAAGGTCACGTTGTGAGGACTGAGCAGGGACTAGAACCCAGCAGCAGCATCCTTCCCACAAACCCATGCCACATCCCCACAGAACCCGAGGCTAGGGTGACTGTCCACCCTTCAGAGTCCAGGACCGGCGTCGTTCCTGAGTTTTCGCATGCACTGTGTGGCACAACCATAAAACCCACTGGGCCGTGGCAGCAGCCTCTCCTGCCTCCGCATTCCTGGCCGCTAGGGCATGACAAAACACCTGTCCACAGTGCCTTCTAAGCGAGTAAAGCCCTGCAGTATGGAGCCTGTGCCCCCCAGTCAGGCTTAATGTAGGGCGCGCCTCCATTTCCAGCCACCCAGGGAGGGGGCCAGCTGCTGATCCCCCTGGACCTCTGGGACAGGAGGGTGAGGAGTTCCTACTGCCCTGTCAGCCAGTGCCGGCCCTGGGATCAGCCGGACATTCGTGTTGCTTGGTCCAAAAGCAGAGGGGCTGTTGCTCTCCTGAGTGAAGAGCCTGGCCCACTGGGCTTGTCCAGCCTCCGGGAGGCCATCCCAGTGCCTCACCTGCCCCTCAGCAGGGGGAAGCCAAGGTTGGGCTCCTCCCTCCTGACCCTGTCCCCGGCTCCTTCTCCCAGCAGGCACACTCCTTGCCCTCATCAGCACTCTGGGTGTGCATGCTCCTTCTGAGTCACGGCCGTTTCTGATGCCAGTGACTTCCAGTAATTCTGGCATTTCCTCACCCCGCCCCCATTCCTCTCCCTCAGGCTTACAAGGTCCTAGCCCAAGGTGCCACAGCACCAAGGAAGTCTGGACATCTTCATTGGGAGGGACGGTTAGGGTCATCTAGCTCAGCCCCTATCCCCCACAGGAGCAGGCTTCATGACATGCCCAGCGGCCAGGTTCCTCCAGCCCTTGCAGATTCACGGCCTGGTGCTCACTAGAGAGGCCCCGCCCACTCTGAGGGAAGGCCCAGCCCACTCTGAGGGCAGTGTGAGTGCTGGGTACTCCTTCCTCAGGTAAGGCCACCCTGCCGGCCTGTCACTTCCTCCTACTCTTGGTCCTTCTTCCTTCCAAGATGAGGGTACAACCAAGCTAAATTGTGACTCAGGTCTAAAGCAGGCCACCCCAGGAGTAAGTCACCTGGCAGATGAGCCCCAGGGCCTCTGTGACTGGAAGAGCATGTCCTTCACCAGCCAGCCGAGAAGAGGGAGCCGGGAGGACACCTGCCTGGTGCCTGGACTTTACCTGAGTGGGTGGAATTCCTCGTCTCCCCTTCAGTTGGTCTGATCTTGTACTCACCTGCGGACATTGGTGCCACATCTCCTTTTCAAGTCCCAAAGCCCTGGGTTGAAATCCCGTGTCCATCGAGGGGGAAAGGAGAACTCGTTTGGTAGAACATGAGGCCCACATTAGCCCCAAGGACAAAGTGTTGGAGTGGAGACCCCCCCGGTACTGGGAGGCACTGTGTCCAAAAGCCGGCGTCAGCAGGGGCACGGCTGCCCGCGTGTCCCCTTCTGCTTGTTTGTCTGCTCGTCTGAAGTGTTTGAAGGCCTGGTAATCTTCAGAAGAGGGAGTGTTTGAAGAAAGGTGTCTTCTCCCCATCGCTTCCCTGGCCCATTCTGCTGCCCCGGCTGCTCACGCCCTGCCGCGGGTCGCAGGGCCCTGAAGGTGTGAGCTGCCCTGCGGGGCCTGGCTGTCCCTCACCTGCTGCGTCCACAGCTCGGGGAGTCTCCTGTCTTCTCCCCCTCATCCGGGCCAACAGGAACTGGGTGGGAAGAGGTGGCAGGGATGCTCCTGCCCTCACCGGCGTGTTGGATTCCCGTGTCAGCCCTCGAGGGGACGGCTTCCCAGATAATGATGGTTGATGGCTTCCATGGCGCCCCCCGTGCCTGTGCACCGCCGATTTTGGTGTGTCTGGTGAGCAATACACTCATTAAGAGGAGATGATCGTGAGGGGGAGAGGAGGCAGGTGGTAAAGAAAGGATTGTCTCGGTGCAGGAGACCAGACAGCCAGATGGACGGGAGTCAGACCCCGCTCCCACCTGCAGAGAGGAACGGAGTGGCTCCAAGACAGGGCCTCAGGCCTCCGAGCACCCCAAAACCGCCCTTGCTTCTGCTGCATCCTGCTGCTGGAGCCCTTGCCTCCCCAGAGTCAGGTTTACAGAGTGGAATCAGCTGTCAGTTGCTTTAGAAAGGGACTGCTCTTTTTCTTGGTGGCAGGCTACCCTGTCCCCTCCTGATCCCATTTTGCCTTCTTCTTCTCTTATCCAGAGCCCCTGCCCCCCAGGGCAGCAAGGGGCTGCCAGTTAGCTCAGGAGCTGCAGGCCCATGGCCCCATCCTTCTCTGGGTCCTGGGCGAAGGGGCCCTGGGAAGGCAGCCACACGGCCTCCCACCCCGAGGCTCCAAGGGTGCAGAGGCAGCCCCGACAGCCCACGGCACCGCAGAGCTGGTCACGGGCCATGAGAGAGGCTCTCAGCAGCAGAGAGAGCATGAGTCAGAGACCAGCTCAGGAAGGTTATTTGCGCTCGTGTTTCTGGTGGTGACATTGTTGTCCTGACAGCGCTGTCTTTCAGAGTCGTTTGCCTCTCGTCTCCGTGTGATCCAGGAGATAATCAAATGTCAGTTGCCTCTCTCTGAGCATGCTGAGGGTGACAAAGCCCAGGAAGTCGTTTTCTCTTTGCAGACTCAGACTTCTGGGCTTGGAAAGTGAGCCTCTTGACCCAAAACCCTCATGGGGAAGGACAGATGCCCAGTTAAGTACACTCTAAAATGTGGCCCAGCCCAGCATTCCATTTCCAGCCAGGCCCATTGCGGCCACCTAGGCGTTTTTCTTCTTGGATCGGGTGGAGGCTATTTCCCTCGTCGTAATCGCAGGCACTCCGCAGTCTCTCGGTTTGTCATCCCTTGGTGGCTTGTTTGTTGCTGTGATGCTGGAAGCTATGCCACTCTTCTCTTATGCTCATAACTGATTTTTTAAAATTTAGGAGGAGCTAGAGTGTGATCACCACCCGTCTGTCAGTCTGTCATACTGTGATGGCTTGAGTGTTGTTATGATGCTGGAATCTATGCCACTGGTAGTTCAAGCCCCAGCAGGGTCACCCATGGCCAACAGATTTCAGCAGAGCTTCCAGACTAAGACAGACTAGGATGAAAGCCCTGGCGGATCCACATCCAGAAATCAGCCAGTGAAGACCCTACAGATCACAACAGAATGTTAATATTGTCCAATATAGTGCTGGGAGATGAGCCCCTAGGTTGGAAGACGCTCAAAATACACAGTGGCCAGAACAGTGGACTCGACGATCCTGAGGATGGCGCCGGACCGGGCGTTATGTTCGTTCTGTTGTACATGAGGTCGCCATGAGTTGGAGCCGACTCAGTGACAACTAGCAACAACAAACCCCTGGCAGCATCACCACATGAGGAGAGGGGAAGGGGACGGATTTGGAATCCTGCGGAACTGCCACGCCCCACGGACTAGGTAGCTTCTGCCTGGGGGACCACGGTCTACCTGCTGGACTTTGCCACCATCTGGGAACAGGCGCTGGATCCCATTGAGGGGGTATCTCCTCTGATCCAAGCTCACCCCAGGCGATTTTTCTAGAACTATTCCAAAGGCCGCGAGCACGAAAGCCCAGTCCTGCCAAGTTGTCAGTTCTCAGGGCACTGCCTTCTCATTTCGCCTTTGAAACGCAGCCGAGTGGCCGCGTGTCCCCCACAGTCTGCCCCCTTTCCCACACTCCCTCCCCTCTCTCGGACTAGGATTCTGCCTTTCCAAGGGAGCTCGGGGTGGCAACAAGCTGGCTTGGGCTCCAGGAAGACAAAGAGGAAAAATGAGCACCAAAGGGACCGGAAAATCATAAATAAATGTGCTGAGCCGGAAACTTTCTTGTCCTTAATTAGGAGTTTGTTTTGCCATCTGTTGAAACGAGGCTAGGGAAGATTGCAAGACTCGCTCCCCTGCCCTGCCCGCAGAGCACAGTGGAAGCTCAAGACGCTGCTGAGGAACCCTCCGGCCGGTAACCTCCGAAAGCTCTCACTCTGCCCTCTAGTTCACGAGTGCCAGCAGCACCCTCGTGCTGAGAAAATGGGATTAAAGGTTAAGTGGCCTTTGCCAATAGCCACTTACCCAGGAAAAATGGCAGAATGCAGATGAAAAGTAACAAGGTTGATTCCTTTATTTGGTCCCCAAGTAAATTCCAGGGTAACCAGGCTAGCAAGCGAGACTGTAGCTCAGAGCTTGGCTGACGTCCTGACTGGCCTGCACCGACGGCTGGCTGGCTTACCCCAGCAGCTGCTCAGGAACAACTGCAGGTGTTGAGCACTCAGACGTGGGGTGTGGAGGGCTGGTCAACAGATCACTCCCCCGATCCCCTCCCTTTGGTCCCTTCCACATAGTCAGATGAGTGGACACACCAAGCTCCGGGGCTCTTTCCCTGTCTGTGCAGTGGGCAGTGGCAGGACGCACCTCACTGGGCGGTGTAAAGATGCAGAGGGAAGTGTGTGAAGCGCTTCATGGTACCTAAGACTGGTCAGCACCTACAGGCTCGCTACAGCAGGCATCCCCATCCTCATCATCTCTGTCAGCTGCTTCATCCCTGGAGTGGCCTCAGAGGTCTCCCCCCCGCTGACCATGGATCAGGAAGTGAGCTTAGCCACCTCAGGAAGGGGCTGTGGTGCTGGGTGTCCCCCTGTAGGTCTTAGCATCACTGGTTGGCTCTGCTGCGCCCCAGCTCTGGGCCCCAGTGCACCCACCCAGCTGGTACCCCACCACCTTCAAGGAGGCACTGAGCCTTGGAGACAAGAGAAGCAGCCCCTTCTCACAGAAGGGTGGGGAACTTCTTTAGCATCTAGCTCTGCAGGTGATAGATCAGGGACGCCTAGGAAAGACGCAGCCGGAAGTGCCGTCCCTCGTGCCCAGCAGCAGTGACTTTAGAGCCTGGGTCCAAAGCAGCCGCACCGGTGCCTTAGACTGTCCCATGGGCCAGGGAGCTGGGCTGGAAGGGGCCCCCAGCAGCTGTATTACTCCACTTCCATTACCAGCTTTGCCCTGCAGATGCCGCACACTGGGGCACATGAGCAGCTGGCTCAGCTCAGGCTCCCCGTTTGGCGTTATTAAAAAACCAGTTCTTCCTAATAAAGGCTACCCTAAGCACCGCGGCCTCCTTGGGTCTGGGCTGTCAGGGACCCGCAGGGCTCCCCCTCTAATTGTGTATTCAGAGCAGACGCTGCGTGCTTGGTCCCTGTCTCTGTGTTCCCCTCAAAGTGGGTCAGCCACCGTCCTCCTCCGCAAGCACTTGCTCATGGGTAAACTGGAACCAGCCTCCTGAAGTTTCTAGGCCCCTGCTTGCCCCACCTCCCCCTGCAGGTGGCCCAGATTTTCTTCCAGATGAAGATAGCAGGGGAAGTGGGGCCTGGTGGTGGCACCAGAGGCAGGAAATCCCCAAGAGCAGGCCATCATCTGGGAAGGGGAGGGTTTTCCGGTTTTCACCTGTTCCCACAGTTAGCAGTGAGCACCTGGCTGACTGCCTCCTGAACACCTCGGGCTGTTCCCAGTGGGGTCTCCTCGGTGGGACGGCTCTGATCTGTCACCATCTGCAGCCCAGGGGTTTTAATGTCTCGGCCACCTGTTTCCCGCAGTTCCCACTCCATGTCCGGTTGGCTCAACAGGCCCGCTTTGTGTTCGAGCTCCTTCATAGCCACTCCCTGTGGTAACCTCACACAGCGAGTACTTCTCAGAGATCCAGGAAGGATCCTCATCTTCAGCCTTTTCCAGGCATGTAGATAGTCTTCACTTAACTTGGCAACCATTCCAGTCTCCTAGTGCTGCCATAACAAAATACCACAAAGTGGGTGACTTTCAAGGACAGAATTTTATTCTCTCAGTTCTGGAGGCTGGAAGTCTAAATCAGGGTCCTGGCTGTGTTGATTCCTTCTGGGGCTTTGAGAGAAGAAGAGTTCCATGCCTCTCTCCGAGTTTCTGGTGGTGGTGTTATTGTTGGGTTCCATCAAGTCGATTCTGATTCCTAACGACCCTGTGTGACAGAGGAGAACTGCCCCAGAGGGTTTTTAGTCTGTGATCTTTATGGGAGCAGATCGCCAGGTTTTTCTTCCAAGGCACCTCTGGGTGGACACGAACCTCCAACCTTTGGGTTAGCAGCTGAGCACTTAACAGGATTTACACCACCAGGGACTCCTTTCTGGTGTTCTTTGCTTTCAGCGAAGATCAATTTGACATCAGCGGTGATATCCCTTGTTCCATGTCATCTTATGAATCCGGCTTCAATTTCTGGCAGCTCCCTGACAATGTCCTGCTGCAACTGTTTTTGAATTATCTTCAGCAAAATTTTACTTGAGTGAGATATTAATGATAGTCTTCGATAACGTCAGCATTCTGTTGGATCACCTTTCTTTGGAATGGGCACAAATATGGATCTCTTCCAGAAAGATGTTTACCTGTGTTTTATTGGCTATACAAAGGCATTCGACTGTGGGGATCATAACTTATTATGGATAACATTGCGAAGAATGGAAATTCCAGAACACTTAATTGTGCTTATCAGGAACCTGTACATAGACCAAGAGGTAGTTGTGTGAACCGAACAAGGGGATACTGCATGGTTTAAAAATCAGGAAAGGTGTGTGTCAGGGCTGTATCCTTTCATCATACTTACTCAGTCTATGTGCTGAGCAAATAGTCTGAGAAGGTGGACTATATGAAGAAGAATGTGGCATCAGGAATGGATTGCCTTTTGTTTTATTTATGTGATGAATTAGATTGTTTTTCTAATGTTGAACCATCCCTGCATACCTGGTATAAATCCCACTTAATCATGGCAATTATTTTTTTGATACGTTGCTGAATTCTATTGGCTAGAATTTTGTTGAGGATTTTTGCATCAATGTTCATGAGGGATATTGGTCTGTAACTTTCTTTTTTTGTGGTGTCTTTACCTGGTTTTGGTATCAGGGTTATGCTGGCTTCATAGAATGAGTTTGGGAGTATTACATCCTTTTCTGTGCTCTGAAATTCCTCGAGTAGTAGTGGTGTTAACTCTTCTCTGAAAGTTGGTAGAATTCTCCAGTGAAGCCATCCAGGCCAGGGCTTTTTTTTTTGTTGGGAGTTTTTTAATTACCTTCTCAATCTCCTCTTTGTTATGGGTTATTTAGTTGTTCTACCTCTGTGTTAGTTTAGGTAGGTAGTGAGTTTCTAGAAATTTCTCCGTTTCCTCTAGGTTTTCAGATTTGTTAGAGTACAATTTTTCATAGTATTCTGTTATGATTCTTTTAATTTCATTTGGGTCTGTTGTGATATCACCCATCTCATTTCTTATATGGGTTATTTGCTTCCTCTCCTGTTTTTCTTTTGTCAGTTTGGCCAGTGTTTTATCAATTTTGTTGATCTTTTCAAAGAACCAGCTTTTGGTCTTGTTAACTCTTTCAATTGTTTTTCTATTCTCTATTTCATATAATTCTGCTGTAATTCTTATTATTTCCTTTCTTCTGGCGACTGAGGGCTTCTTTTGCTGCTTTCTACTTGTTCCAGTTGTAGGGTTAATGTTTTGATTATGGCCCTTTCTTCTTTTTGGATATGTGCATTTATTGCTATAAACTGACCTCTGAGCACTGCTTTTGCTGTGTCCCAAAGGTCCTGGTAGGATGTGTTTTCATTCTCGTTTGATTCTATGAATTTCTTTATTCCATCCTTAATTTCTTCTATAACCCGGTAGTTTTTGAGCAAGTTGTTGTTCGGTTTCCATGTGTTTGATTTTTTTTTTCCTTTTTCTGTTGCTGATTTCTACTTTTATGGCTTTATGGTCAGAAAAGATGCTTTGTAATATTTCGATGCTTTGGATTTTGTTAAGGCTTGCTTTATGGCCTAATATGTGGTCTATTCTGGAGAATGTTCCATGTGTGTTGGAAAAGAAAGTATACTTGGCTGCTCTTGGGTGGAGTGTTAGGTATATGTCTGTGAGATCAAGTTGGTTGATTGTAGCATTTAGCTATTCTGTGTCTTTGTTGAGCTTCTTTCTGGATGTTCTGTCCTTCACCGGAAGTGGTGTGTTGAAGTCTCCTACTACTATTGTGGAGCTGTCTATCTGTCTTTTCAGTGCTGTTAGAGTTTGTTTTACGTATTTTGGAGCCCTGCCATTGGGTGCGTAAATATTTATTATAGTTACGTCCTCCTGGTGTATTGACCCTTTAATCATTAAATAGTGTCCTTCCTTATCCTTTGTGGTGGATTTTACTTTAAAGTCTATTTTGTCAGAGATTAATATTGCCACTCCTGCTCTTTTTTGGGAGTTGTTTGCTTAATACATTTTTTTCCATCCTTTGAGTTTTAGTTTGTTTGTGTCTTTAAGTCTAAGGTGTGTCTCTTGTAGGCAGCATATAGACGGATTGTGTTTTTCATCCAATCTGCCACTCTTTGTCTCTTTATTGGTGCGTTTAGTCCATTTACATTCAGCGTCGTTATTGATAGGTATGAGTGTAGTGCTGTCATTTTGATGTCTTTTTTTGTGTGTTGTTCACAGTTTCTTTGTTCCACTTAATTTTCTGTGCTCAGTCGTTTTTCTTTATGTATGTTCATTGTTGTTGATTTTGTGTTTGCTGAGTCTTTATATTTTTCTAGTTTTTTATTTTGACGTGTAGGATTATTAGTTTCCTTTGTGGTTACCTTAATATTTGCCCCTGTTTATCTAAGATTGTACCAGTCTTTTATTTATTTATATCACCTTGAATTCCTCTCCATGTGAAAAATCTATGTCTACATTTTTTAAGTCCCTCTTTTTTGTTTTAATGTCGTCATCTTGTACATACTGACATCTGTTTCCCTATTTTCAGTGTTTTAGCTTTGATTTACTTTTGTGACTTCCCTATCTGGGTTGATATCTGGTTGCTCTGTCCCGTGTTCTAGTCTTGGGTTGTTATCTGATGTTACTGATTTTCTAACCGGAGGACTCCCTTTAGTATTTCTTGTAATTTTGGTTTGGTTTTTGCAAATTCCCTAAACTTCTGTTTATCTGGAAATGCCCTAATTTCACCATCATATTTGAGAGACAGTGTTGCTGAATATATAATTCTTGGCTGGCAGTTTTTTTCCTTCGAGGCTTTATATATGTCATCCCATTGCCTTCTTGCCTGCATGGTTTCTGCTGAGTAGTCCAAGCTTAGTCTTATTGACTTTCCTTTGTAGATGACTTTTCGTTTATCCCTAGCCTCTCTTAAAATTCCCTCTTTATCTTTGGTTTTGGCAAGTTTGATTATAATATGTCTTGGTGACTTTCTTTTGGGATCTACCTTTTGTGGGGTTCAATGAGCATCTTGGATAGATATCTTGTCATCTTTTATGATATCGGGGAAGTTTTCTGCCAACAAGTGTTCAACAATTCTCTCTGTATTTTCTCTTACCCCCTCCCCCCATTCTGGTACTCCAATCACTCGTAGGTTATTCCTCTTGATAGAGTCCCACATAATTCTTAGGGTTTCTTCACTTTTTTTTAATCCTGTTATCTGAATTTTTCCTCAAATAAGTTGGTGTCAAGTGCTTTATCTTCATTCTCACTAATTCTGACTTCCATTGCCTCAATTCTGCTCCTATGACTTTCTATTGAGTTGTCTAATTCTGAAATTTTATTGTTAATCTTCTGGATTTCTGATTGCTATCCCTCTATGGATTCTTGCAGCCTGTTAAATTTGTCATTACGCTTTTCTCTAATCTTTTTAATTTCCTCTATTGCGTGTTCTGCGTTTTGCTTAATTTCCTTCCTAATTTCTTGAAGAGTTCTGTATATTAATCATTTGTATTCTGCCTCCGGTAATTCCAAGAAATTTTACTCCTCTGGAAAATGTCTAGATTCTTTATTCTGGGAGCTTGATGAAGCCATCATGGATTGCTTCTTTATGTGATTCAATATTGACTGTTGTCTCCGAGGCATCGATAAGTTATTATATTTATTTATGTTTGCTTACTGTGTCCTAGCTTCTTGTTTTGTTTTGATATGCCCAAACAGCTTGCTTATATGAGCTAGATTGATTATTGGCACCTTTGAAACTCTAATGTCCTGTCACCAGGTGGTTAGATCTGTTACTAGGTATGTGAGCTCAGGAGTTGGCCCACTCCTCCTACATGGATTCAGCTCAGGTGCCCAGGTAGATAGCCACCAGGTGTGTGGTGTAGGCTCTCACTTATAGTCCTAGACAGGCATGGGTGATTGGTGTAGGCACAGGCATCTGGCTGCAGCAGGGGGACACACTCTGAGCAAGGCAGGGGGCTGACAGCCACCCCCGAGTGTCCAGGAGGAAGACATGTCCCTGTTCCCTAGAGCATGTAGGTGGGTCGGTTTTGTAGCCAGAACTATGAGCACCTAATGCTGTTGGCTGTAAGGACTGGGGGGCACCTCTTATTCATGGGCCCGTATCGCAGGTGGCTAGGTGGCGTGGGTGGAGCCACCAGTCCTCAGGCCCCTGATGTGGGTAGGTGCAGACCCTGTTTAATGGGCAGAGCAGTGTCAAATGTCAGGAACCTGCCACTTCACAGCTGAAACAGCTGAAGTTAGACTTCGATATATATCCTGTTGTACTGTGGTAATGAGGGCTTACTCTATTGAAATGGGCCCACACAAGTCTCAAAGTCCGTGGATCCCTTATGCCTGCGTCTAGGCAAAGGAGCTGTGCCTACCCTGGGTTCCTGGCTTAGGGGAGCCAGCAGTTTATTTTTTCCCCTGTTTGTTAATTTGTTCACTCTCCAAGGCAGGGAGAATGGCTCTGTGTGTGTGATGGATCCTACTTCCGGCCCAGGACACTCAGCAATTGCTGAAGCCAATCTGGGACCCAGTGCAGAGCAGGGAGCGGGGAGGTAAATGGGAGAGAGGTTTTTCCCAAAGGAGGTGTTTTTGATCTTCGAGGTAGGCTGTATGCAATTAATTATTTTTCACCAGATCGAGGGCTGCTTCTCACTGGTTCTGGGTGGCCGTGTAGACTCTCTGGTGCTGGGTATCTCCCGGTGCGGAAAATGCGCCTCTCGAGCACAGCTGCTTGCCTGCCTCTCTGCTCACTCCCAAGCTGATCAGGCCTGAAGGGCTCAGGCTTTCACCAGGTCAGGTCTGGCAACTCCTCGCTGCTTCTGAACCATCTTTCCCTCCCCCTGCCACTCAGTACGGTTCCTCAACTCTGCCTTTGATGTTCCCAGATTGCCATATGTAATCTATTCACTTGTTTTTTTTGGGTCTTTGTTGTAAGAGGGTCCACCAGAAGCATCTGACTACTCTGCCATCTTGGCCTCGCCTCCCAGGATTGTTTTGGAAGACTCATTAACAACCTGCGTTATGCAGATGACACAACCTTGCTTGCTGACAGTGAAGAGGACTTGAAGCACTTACTGATGAAGATCAAAGACTACAAGCCTTCTGTATGGATTACACCTCAACATAAAACAAAAATCCTCACAACTGGACCAGTAAGCAGCATCATGATAAATGGAGAAAAGATGGAAGTTGTCGAGGATTTCATTTTACTTGGATCCACAGTTAACACAGTCAAGAAATCAAACGACACATTACATTGGACAAATCTCCTGCAAAAGACTTCTATAAAGTGTCAAAAAGCAAAGATGTCACTTTGAGAACTAAGGTGCACCGGACCCAAGCCATGGTGTTTTCAGTTGCCTCCTATGCATGTGAAAGCTGGACAACGAATAAGAAAGACCAAAGGAGAATTGATGCCTTTGAATTATGAGTGTTGGTGAATAACATTGAATATACCGTAGACTGCCAGAATGAACAAGTCTGTCTTGGAAGAAGTACAGCCAGAATGCTCCTTAGAAACGAGGATGGTGAGACTTCCTCTTATGTACTTTGGACATGTTATCAGGAGGGACTAGTCCCTGGAGAAGGACATCATGCTTGGTAAAGTAGAGGGTCAGCAAAAAAGAGGAGGACCCTCAACAAGATGGATTGACACAGTGGCTGCAACAATGGGCTCAAATATAGCAATGATTGTGAGGATGGCGCAGGACCAGGCAGTGTTTCGTTCTGTTGTATAGAGGGTTGCTGTGGGTCAGAACCAACTGGACGGCACCTAACAACAACGACAGGGACTCCTTCTTCAGTAGTTGTTGTTGTGTGCCGTCAAATCAATTCTGACTCATGGAGACCCCATGTGACAGAGTAGAACTGCCCCATAGGGTTTTCTAGGCTGTAATCTTTATGGGAACAGATTGCCAGGTCTTTCACCCATGAAGCTGCTGGGTAGGTTTGAACTGCCAAACTCTCGGTTCACAGCTGACCACCAGGGCTCCGGTAGCCGTCAGCAATCGTTGGCCTTCCTCTGCTGCTCATAGATGCATCTGCCTCCATCGTCAGGTGGCATCTCTCTTCCCCTGAATGTGACTCCCTTTTTATAGGACAGCACTCAGAAGGGATTAGGATTAGGACCCACCTTACTCCGGTATGATGTCATTGACTAATAACAAAAGAAAAATCGTATTTCCAAATATGGTCACATTTATAGGTACAGGGGTGAGGACTTCAGCGTATCTGTTTGGGGTACACAGTTCAATCCACAGCAGCAACTCTGCATCTGTCTTGCCCTGTTGTCAGCCAGGCTGTGCTCCTTATGCCTCTGTGGCCACCCTGCCCACCCTCTGTGGCTCTCTAGGATTGCCCAGTGGCCAGCATTCACTGTTAGCAGCCATGTGCAGGGGATCTGGAAAAGCCTTTCTGTGTGTGTTTCATCTTGGAGTTGGTTGTACCCTTGGCTTTCTGTGAAGGCAGAGGCCAGTGTCTCTGAAAGGACCTGGGGTGTCTGTCTTGTGGCTCACCAGGTAGCATGGACACTTAGCTTGTTGGAAAGCAGCCAGCCACGTACTGCTGAGTCACACCTTTCATCAGCATCAGGGCCGACCTGCGACCCCTTCCCTGCCCTCAGCGAAGTCCACACTCTTTCAGCTGTCCCTCTCCCCTGGCCTCCTTGTCATCAGCAGCTCTGGTCTGTGGGCGGCTGAGATGGGAGCAGACCCAGCCACCAAACAGCGCATCCTGCTCTGCCAAGGAGATTGGTGTGTGTGCTGCCAGCTCACTGACAAGACGGGAGCAAGTCCCAGAGAGCGTGGGGTCAGGGGAGTGATGGTTACAGCCGTGCTCTCTGCCCAGAATTGGCCTTCAGTCGGGGGCATGTTCAACCCCAGCTTTGCCACAGAGATGGGGAGTCGTGCACACCTGCGGAGCTAACGCAGCCCACGGTAACTGCGGAGCTTCAGGGTCTGCGTTCACACCAGGGGAGTTCAGACGCCCTTGTCTCAGCGCAGCCTGTCCTTCCGCACTGCCTTCTCTCTTCCCTGGTTCCTCTGCATCTCACTGGGCTGCCTTCAGGAGAGGGTGACAGTGTCTATGGTTTACATTGCGTGTCTCCAGGAAGGAGATTAACCAGCCAGCATCCAGGGCCATTGGCCCCTGCAGTCCCAGTGATGGCGAGCTAAGCTTGCTCTGACAGCTTCAGAATGAAAAATTTCACGCCTGCCCTCCTGTAAGCCCCTTGCCATGCTGCTGAGGGTATGGAAACGTTGTAGTAAGACAGGAAAAAGCCATACTTGATTTCATACTGAAGACTCGATTGCTTCTGAGACTCACATACCTGCCCTTTATCAAATACCACCTTCTCATGACACATGGAGGGGAAGGCTCTGCTCTGAGCCCTTTGGGTGGACGCTCAGGCCTGGAAAGTTGATGGTTTAAACGCCCTTGCCTTCTGGTTCCATGATGATGAGTGGACGGAGCTAGAATCCTCTGGAAGCCACAGGGGCCGACCCAGCACGGGAAGATAGGATGGCTTTACATTCCTTTGCTTTCAGCAGAACTCACAGTGATTGTTGTTGTTGTTGTTATTAGTGCTTATGGGAAGGCCAGCAGACCCCAGAATGTCTTTCTGGCCCACGATAAAAATCTAAGCCAAAGCCACGGTGCTCCTGGGGAAGAGTATGGCTTGGGGTCATGGGGGAGGTGCTGCCCGGTTTTCCCAAAAGGATACCCACCCAGAGACTGGGTATGTCTGTCCTCCCGGGGCGTGAAGGAAGCCCCTACCCCGCCCCACAGCAGGAGGGCCCTTGAAGAAACAACCCCACGTGTCCCAGAATACCCATCCAGAGCCCCCTGATGGCAAAGCGGGAGACAGCTTGGCCGCGTGTGGTCTCAGGAACACTAGGTGAAACCAGAGGAGAAATAGGCGCGCTGTGGCTAACAGCAGGTGTGAGCAGCCTGCTCGGCATCCTCCTTGTCCCCCCTGTACCCCGGTCCCCAGCGCCTCCAAGAATTAGCTGAAGCCTTGACTCCTTGGAGGAGATGTTCTTGGGAGGGTTAGCAACAGCAGCTCTGCCCAGCCAGGGAAGGTGGGGTCAGAGTCGGGTATGGTCCCACGACCCCTCCTTAGGGCAAAAGGAGAATTAGCTTAGAACTCAGGATTGACAATGTTTTTCCTGCCTGCCTGGCACCTGGGCTTTCAGAATGCGACATAAGGTTTCTGTGACGATAAATAACTTACCATTTTTTTTGAACAATTACTGTGGACCAGGCTCTACCCAAGTGCCTTAGCGCACCACCTTATTTCACCCTATTAAGTAGACACTGTGACCACCTCTGTTTTTTAAAGGTGATGCAGCATTGGCACCGAGAAGAGTTAAGTAAAACTAGTTGCCTTTGAGTCAACTCCAACTCGTGGTGACTCCATGTGTGTCAGAGTAGAACTGTGCTCCATAGGGTTTTCAATGGCTGTTTCTCAGAAGTCCATTGCCAGGCCTTTCTTCCTAGGCACCTCTGGGTGGACTCGAACGGCAACCTTTCAGTTAGCAGCATGTAACCGTTTGCACCCCCCCAGGGTCTCCCAGAAGTTACGTTGCCTCCCATATTAGCTTCTTAGCGCTGCAGTAAAAAAGATCACAAACGGGGTGGCTTAAAACAATGGGACTTTATTCTGTGGAGGCCAGAAGTCCAAAATCAAGGTGTCAGCAGGGCCCTGCTGTCTCTGAAGGCTTTAGGGGAGGATTCTTCCTCGCCGCTTCTGGTGGCTCCTTGGCTTATAGCTGCGCCACTCTAGTCTCAGCCTCTGTCTTCACATGGCCGCCTTCCCTGTGCGTCCAGTCTCCTCATAAGGACACCAGTCCTACGGGATTTAGGGCCCGCCCTAAACCAATATGACCTCATCTTACCTTGCTAACATCTGCGAAGAACCTATTTCCAAACCAGGTCACGTTCACAGGTTCCAGTGGATGTGAATTTTGGAGAGCACTATTCAGTCCAGTACATTGCCCAAGATTACGTATTAAAGTGGCAAAATGGGGAGTTGACCCTAATCTAATGTGGGTACTCAAGCTGTTCAAAAGGAGAAGCAGCCTCGACCTCAGCTCAGGCCAGTGTTGTCACTGCAGCTCCTCCCAGCCTTCCTGAGTCTCAGCCAACCCAGCCATGCTCGAGAGGCGTGAAGCAGAGGGAGGCCATGCCCAGGGCCCCTCCAGGGGCAGTACGGTGCCAAGTCCACCCCGGCTCCCTGCCTGGAGCACCAGTGTCCGAGCAGCGACGGGGCCGCTCCCCATCCGTTATCATTAGCGCTAGCACATTGATTCTCTGCTTGGAGAAGAGAGTGCCGCCTTCCCAGCAGCCGCCTTGACGAATGGTCTCCCGCAGCGCCTGCGTCAGAACCACGGCGTGGCGCTTGCTGAGGTCCACAGCCACACACTGGTCTGAGAGAAAGGCAGGGTGTTGGGGCGGCCCAGGCCGGAGTCCGCCTCAATCTTGGGGTAGGGGGTAGCTCCCCAGGAAGCAGGCCCACCAGGGTATGGCAGGATGCCGCTGCTCGGCTTCAAGAAGGGTTCAGCTGCCGACTGTGGCTCAGCAGCCTGCTTAGAGAAAGAGTCGGGCCCTGCGCATCTGTGCGCTCTTCAGGCATCTGGGGTCAGGAGTGGTGGGGGTGCAGCATGCAGTCCAGCCTGAGAGGACATCTGTTCCCCTCCTCCATGACGGCTGCATTCCTTACACCCTAAGGTGCCTGGGGTCAGGACGTCTGGGCCAGAGCCATCCAGGTACCAGAAAAGTCCCTTCTAGCCATTCCTTCATCAGGATGTCCCCACTGACCCACCGGTCAGCAGCCACAGGCCACTTCCCAAGCACCCCTGGCCCAGCCAGTCCTCCCCTCTGCAGCGCAGGCCACCACAACAACCACAGCCCAAGGGACCTGCTTGTCCTTTAACTTCTCAAGAAGGCTGAGCACAGTGTCCCACCTCACCCTAAGTCTCCAGCATTCCCATGTATATCAGGACAAGGGACATGGTGAGAGCTAGGGGACCTGAGCTAAGGTCTGAGACAGATTTCCGACAGGTGGGGCACTTCACAGATACACACATACCCATACCCACACACCCCACAGGGCACATGGTCACCAAAGACGTGTCTCACCATCTGTCCCACCAGCTAGTGTGACCATTAACCGGCTTTCTTTTGTAGTCATCTGTCCCTGTAACTTCTTCCTGGACTAGGCTCCAGGGGGGCAGAGACCAGACTCCCAGAAGAGTGCTTGGCCCACAGCAGGCACTCAGGACATCTTTGTTGAATGAATGAATTGTCCCACTTGAGCCCCGTGGGTTGCACAAAACAAGTACACTTCCTTCCACATGGGCTGTTACTTCAGATATTAACAGAGAAGTCTCCTGACCCCGCGTCACCTTGCAGCTGAGCCTCTGAGGCCTGACAGCCACTCCTCATGTGACAGGGTGTCAGGCCTGCACCCGTTGTCCTCACGAGTCTTCCTAGCTCCTTGCGACATTTCCTCACCCTTTGGAGCGTGACTTCCTGTGCAGAAAGCAGGGCTGTGGGTGTGGTCCCAGACAGTCCTGAGCACCCGTGGTGTAGGTCAGAGGAGAAGGACCAGGCCCTGCCCTTGGGAGCCTGCGGCCCCTCCTGGGGACAGAGCCCCCCACCTGTGATGGTTAAGTCCTGGTCATCTGGTCACCTGGCTGGCTGGGGAGCGCTCACCCAGGTCTCCACATGCCTCGTAGCAAGGTGGGCAGCAAGCGGTCAGCAGGGGCGGGGCGTGAGCGTGCTTTCCCGCCATGTCTGCCACCCACGGCCTGTCATCCTCATTTCATCTCAGTTCATCGTCAGACCTAATGAGTGTTTGGAGCAGCTGTCTCACTGTGACAGGTGATCAGTCTAGGAGGTGGCTGTTGATTCGCGCTCCTCCAGAGCTGGGGGTGGGGGGGTGTCTCAGAGCCCCTCCAGGTCAGGGCGGCCCCTAGCTCTCCTGCCCTCTGCTCTCCTTTTCTCTCTCCGGTGAAGCACAGGCCTAGGGGATTGCTAGTTTCCTTGAACTTGCCGTTTTGGAGACTAGAGCAAGATTTTCCCTTCTCCATTCCCAGAGAATGCCCAGGAATTTGAGAACTAGCCCAATGCCCACCCTGTGTCCTTGTGGCAGTAGGATCCAGAGGCCCTCATGGCACACCCTCCCCGCCTCCTCCCATAGTTACCTGGGCCTCCCCTGCAGGGCCAGGCAGGGTCACTCCTGAGGTTACCTGGGTCTCCCCTGCACAGCTGGCTAGGGTCACTCCTGAGGTTACCTGGGTCTCCCCTGCACAGCTGGCTGGGGTCACTCCTGAGGTTACCTGGGTCTCCCCTGCAGAACTGGCTAGGGTCGCTCCCATAGTTCCCTGAGCCTCCCCTGCAGGGCCAGGCAGGGTCACTCCCATAGTTACCTGGGCCTCCACTGCAGAGCTGGCTAGGGTCACTTCCTTGAGAAATGTGTCCCTGCCCGCTCCGAGTGGAGGCCGAGTTCTTGCGCATGTGCTTTTTGAGAACCACGTTCCTTTCCTTCGGAGAACTTCTCAGCTTGTAGTCATGTGCCCCTCACTGTGCTGCTTGAGTTGTGGTCTTTCTCCTGACCAGCATGGAGCATCCTGAGAGCACATCAGTGCCTGATTTGGCTCCTCAGGGCCTGGCACGTGCCCAGCACGTAGCAGGAGCCCAGTATCCACAGGACACGTGAACCTGCTCTCCCTGGATGTGCGTGTCCCATTTGCTGTTCCCACCACTGGCAGCATTTCCACTGTGGGAGTTTTTTAACAGGGCAGTGCAAGGTGTAACTAATGGGAGTGTGGCTCATTTGTGAAGATGGCCAGCACAGCCCCACTGGATGAGCATCCCCGAACCCCCATCCCCCCCACCCCATTCTTGTGTGGAAGCTGCAGCCCCAGAAAACCACCACTTTCCACCACTCCCAGAACCGCTTCCCAAGAGCTTCTGGCATCTTCCTTTTATTCCTCGGCAGCCGCAAACACCTAGCCCTTGAGAGTAGATTTGGTTTTTGGAGATACATCGAAAACTTGTCTGAAATCATATCAGGAGAACAAACTGGGTAATAGGCCTTATGAGGTAAAAGCAATTATAGCTAAAAAATGTGAGGTAAATTTTCTTATCCCTCACAGCTATGGCTTGGTGGGCCATTCTCAAAGTTCTAGAAAATGTCATTGTCACCAATGACATGAAGACACAGCTTCCCGAGACAGCCAGTCTGCAGGGCCTGCTGGCAGGTATATATGTGTGTTCTCTTGAAAAAGTCAGCCTCCTTTCCCTGGACACAGAGGTCATAAATTGATTGATTTACAACCAGGAAATCTCCTGGGTCAGGGCAGTGGCAGTAACTCCCCTTTAAAAGAGCAGACCAGTTCCTACCAGCATTTCCACAACTTCTGGGAGGCTGGGGGCTGAGGAAGAAGAGCAGGGTGGGAAGAGGGGGTGCTGAGGGCCACAAGCCAGCCTCCTCTTCCTGCTTGTTCATGGAACGTGGGGGCCAAGGCCATGGTCAGCCACAGATGGCTGGAGTTCTCCCCTCGCCTCTGTCCGAATTCCAGCCTGCCTCTCTGATGGCCAGGAGCAGCGCTGGGTCCCAAGGTGGCGCCCCGGTCAGTGGTGGCAGAGCAGGATTTGAATTTTGCCTTACGGCAGCTGCCCCCTATGCCCTGTCCCTGTACCCTGTACCCGGTGGGGGTGGAACTGTTTGCTGCAGCCTCTTGAATCACCAGGCGGCCCCAGGGTCCCCAGTCTGCCAGCTGTAGCAGGGAGTCCCCCTCCCACCCACCCCTTGCTGCTTTGAAACCTTTTCTGGCTCAGGACCAACTCCTGGCACACAGGGACTCCACCTCCACCCAACCTAGCCCTCCCTTGGATGCTCAGCATTCTCTGTGGTGCCGGGCTTCTGCAAAAACTCTGCTGTGCCCGCCCCTCCGTGCACTTGCCCACCCCGCCACGTACCCACCCCTTCACACACTTCTCACACGGCCCCCTTTCACACATCCGCCCCTCCATGCACCCACCCCACCCATACCCACCTCCCCCACTTCGCCCACCTGTCCCACCCTTCCAGACCCACCCCCACTTTGTGCACCCGCCCCCAGAGGCCTCTGTGACAAGCTAGGCTGTGTGGGGTCCTGGGTTGTCCCTAAGGAACAGGGATGCCCATGGGGTGTCCGAGGTCATCCCCTCCACCTCCCAGAGTTAACCCAGAGGCGGCTTCCCTCCTGCTTTCCCCTTGACTAGGCGGAGCTGGCAGATTTATGATGTCCCCGAGAGCAGGAGAGTCACAGGGCCCTGTGGAGTCAGGCATGTGGGGGATGCGAGCCGGCTGGCCCCACGAGCAGGAAACAGATCATCGTCTTCGTTGGCGATTTTCACAGGCGCACCCCCTCACTCCACTGCTTCTGCTTCCCCGGCGGTGTCAGGCGGTTCTAATGAGAAGTAATAGATGAAGTTTCTGCTGATCCCACCCCAGAGTGTCATTGTGGGAAGATACTATCAGACAATACGTGTGTCCCGGGAGAAGCTCTTCCTGCCAGGGGGCTGGGGAGTATGGGTTGGCCTGAGGGGACAGTGGCATCCCCGAGGCTGGGCAGACCTAGTTGGGGCTGGCAGAAGGAGCTGCTGCAGCTGCAGGGCCACTGCCAACCATGAGTTGCCCACACTTCACCGAGAGGTGCCAGGGGTCATCGTGCTTCACCTGAGGAATCAGGGCACAGAGGTGGTGAGCTCCAGAAATGAAGGAACACTGGGGTCCCTGCGTGTGGCCACAGGTGGCAGGTCTGTGTAGTGGGGACAGCAAATGCCAGAAGCCAGAGGGCGAAGGAAAGAATTCGCTGAACCTAGAAGCACCATTGGCCACAGTGAGGGTTCAGGGTGCCCGGGACGCTCATCTTCCTCAGTTAGTGCTGAGCGCCTGCTGTGTGCACGGGCCCTGCCCTCACGGGGCTCACACTCTGCAGCGTCCAGCGGAGGGCCTGTAGGAAGGGCTGTTTGTTCTGACAGGGGAGCTGCAGGCCCCTTCTGCTTTTGAGTGACCCAGGGGTATGCCCAGGCTACCAGAGCAATGTGCCACGTCCCTCTGTCCTGGATGCCAGCCACTAAGACGATGCAGCACAGCCAGCCCTGGCCTCTGGTGCCTCTTATTCTCTGGAGTAACCACTGGCCCTTGGGCGCACACCTCTGTTCACTCTTGCCCATGTCCCCTCAGTGTGTCTAGAAGGTGCCCTTGGCCCCAGACATCTGCTCCTGCTCTGTGTCCCCACCCTCTGTCACCCCCCAGTTCCCCAGACACATGTTCCCTAAACCAAGGGAGGGAGGAGGAGCAGAGTGCCAAGGTACCTGCCCCCTGCCAGGGAGCTGGGCAGGCCCAACCAGAGTCCGCGCTCCCCCGAGAAGGCAGCTGCCCTGCTGTGCATGGCCTCCCTTGGTGTGCACCCACAAGCTCCCCCAGAGAAGCTCCCCTTCCCTGCTGGGGAGTCCAGGACAGGGTGGGAGACGGGGCCCCGGCACAGGCATTCATAGGTCAGCAGCCCTATCGGCCTGCCAGAGTGTAGCCCTGGGGGTGACACGGTTTGCATTTAACAATGATTCTTTCTCATGGGCCTCCAGTCCCTCCTCGCTGTCCCCCATCCGCAGTCCCTGGCCCCTCCTGCTGACCCCCCTCTCATCCTGCAGCTTTCACCATCATGATCGTGCTGGCCCTGGTCCGCATTGGGCACGGGCAGGGGGAGGGCCACCCGCCCCCGGCCGACCTCGCAGGGGTCCGGAACCTGTTCGGCGTGTGCGTCTACTCTTTCATGTGCCAGCACTCCCTGCCATCCCTCGTCACCCCAGTGTCCTCCAAGCGCCACCTCACGGGGCTGGTCTTCCTGGACTACGTGCTGATCCTGGCCTTTTACAGCCTCCTCTCCTTCACTGCCATCTTCTGCTTCCGCAGTGACAGCCTCCTGGACATGTACACCCTCAACTTTGCGCACTGCGACGTCGTGGGCCTGGCCGCCGTGCGCTTCTTCCTGGCCCTCTTCCCCGTCTTCACCATCAGCACCAACTTCCCCATCATCGCCGTGACGCTCCGCAACAACTGGAAGACGCTCTTCCACCGCGAGGGTGGCACGTACCCCTGGGTGGTGGACCGCGTTGTCTTCCCCACCATCACGCTGCTGCCGCCCGTGGTGGTGGCCTTCTGCACCCACGACCTGGAGTCCCTGGTGGGCATCACTGGGGCCTATGCAGGCACCGGCATCCAGTACGTCATCCCCGCCTTCCTGGTGTACCACTGCCGCAAGGACACCGAGCTGGCCTTCGGCTACAGCATTGTCAACAAGCACAGGTCCCCCTTCCGCCACACCTTCTGGGTGGGCTTTGTGCTGCTCTGGGCTTTCTCCTGCTTCTTCTTCGTCACAGCCAACATCGTCCTCAGCGAGACCAAGCTCTGATGGCGGGACTGCACACGTGTTCCTGGTAACGGCCCTCACCTGGCTTCCCACCTGCAGAGCCAAGAGTTGGTTGCCTCTTAGACCCTCGTGGGGATGAAGGAGGCCAGGCACATGGAGGGGCTGGGGGTCCACTCCCCACCCAAGATTCTGCACTGTCTGCACCTCACCTCGCCCACCAGGTGGTCCCACCCGGGTCTTCTGCAGGGTTGCCCCTTGAGCTGAGCAGCCTGACACCAAGACTTGTCACAGGAGTTGTCATCTCTGCCTCACACACACACACACCCATCCTGCCCTATGCAGTGGGGGACGCAGTGCTGGCACTGCTACTTATTTATACAGGACACTGTCCCCTGCCGCCCTCACCCCAGTGCCCTCTACACTTCCTCGTACTGGGGAGTCAGCCCCCCAAGTAGGTTCTGCCTCCCACCCTCCTCTGGCCAGGCCTGGAAGCTGCTAAGTGTCACTCCTAGGGGAAGGCCTGGCCGCCCTGGTGACAAGCACAGGAAGTGCTAATTGGCACCAGGCTTCTGGGCCAGAGCAAGGGCCCTTGCTGTGGGGCCTGTTCCTCTCTGAGTGGCACCCCTCTCACAGGGTCACAGCAGCTCTTGGGCTGGGTTTAAACCCAGAGCTGGGACCCCTGAAGGAGCCTCTGCTCCCAACTGCTCAGGCCTCCTGTGGGATCAGGGGCTGCCAAAGGAGTTGCCCCACTGGGCACGTGGCCAGGAGAGGGCTCCAAGTTTCCACCTGGGAGGCCAGGCCTCCAGGCAGCACTCAGCTTGGCTGACCCCACCCCTCTCCAGCACTGAAGGGGCTCTAAGGGAGACAGCTGTGGGTGCTAGGTGTCCACGCACCCTCTCCCCTAGGCACCATGGGATGGGGACACCAAGCCCGTGCAAGGAGGGCCAGGTCCCCAGCAACCTGCCCAGCGTCCCCAGGGCCCCACTCCCTCCCAATCACACATGCACCTACTGGGCCAGTGGCCTTAGACACAGGTGACTCCCGTGAACTCTGCATTTTCAATGTGCCTTCTCCTGCTTCAGGACCTGGGGATTCTTCCTGATCCTGCTGCCCCCAGCCCTGGGCCTGGTCCCACTGTCCTGGAGCCCAGAGCTGCCTCTTGGATGGGGGCCCTAGGCCCCTGCCTCTCTCTCGATTTCAGTGCCTTGCTCAGCCCTCTCATTAGGGAACTCTGCCTGCCCTGTGTCTCAGTCTTCATGCCTAGGACAGAAGGGGTGGCGGGGACACTGCTTGCCTTAGAATGAAGTCTGCTAGGGGATCCGCAGGTAGCGCCACCCGCAGCCCAAGCCCGTGAGGACCCTGTGTCGTAACTGCCGCAATCTCTCCTCACTGTTCCCGCACATCTTCGGTTCTCCCAGCTCTTGCCCTTGTACAATTATTTTCCATCCACGTGAAAAATAAGTGCCCCTTCCCCATCTGTTGCTGTGGCTGCTTCCCAGGAGGCCCTGCCTCAGGGTGGGTGGAGCAGGGAGGGCACCGAGCCCAGCCCTCCGCGCCCAAGCCCTCCTCAGAGCTGCCCAGATGTGTGCTGAAAACTCTATTAAAACATCAGTACTTACCCTTCTCCAACTACATTCCCTCTTGCTTAAGGACAAAGTAAATCATCCTGCCCCTCTGGGCTCCAAACCAAATTTTGGACACAAATGTATTAGCATCATAAAGCCCAGGTTGATATATGTGACAGTCTGGAGCCACAGCAGTGGAGTTGGGCCACGTGCCTCACCACTTCTCAGCTGGGGCAGCTCCAGGCCTGGAGGGAACTAGTGGAGGGGACCATGCTACCGCCACCGTCTGTGGGTTCTTGGCTCCTCACCGTTCACCATGCTGTCTGTCCTGCTCCAGGTTAGATGGGGACGTCTTCGTCTCCACACCCAGGCCTTGACCACTGATGGTAAGAGGGAGAGGACCCCAACAGCTAACTGTCCCCCAAACGAGGCTGGCTCGCCATGTGCGCCCAGTATGTTGGACCTGAGTTTTTATTATCACCTTGGTGAGGTGGGCAAGGTGAGTCCTGATTTCCATTCTACAGATGGACCCAGAGTCACTGCAGGCCAGCCAGTGAGGGCAGAAGAGGACGCCAGCCCAGCCTGGCCCAGGGACCCAGTTGTTGCTTTGGAGAACTTCACAGCCCCACCCACGTCACTAAGCCCACACCAGCCCCCGGGGCAGGCCAGGTGAAGGTGGGGAACGAACACTCCACCTCATTCCCTGTCTGAGCACCAGGCCCGCCTGAGCCCCAGAGCCTGTGCCAGCAGCTCCTGGCAGGTCCCTCACCTGAGGCTTATAGATGGGGCAGATGGCAGACGGGGAGGTGGGCAGTGGACACCTGCCAGATCCTTGGCTACACAGCTGTTCTCACCCCATGGGGGCCAGGAGCAGCCTCAGCAACAAGCAGAGGCTGAAATCAGCATGTGGGGGAGACAGGGTTCTGCTCCCCCCACCTCCTGGGGAGCTTACCCGGAGCAGGAGCAACTGGCAGCTCAGGACCATGAGAAGCAAGCCAGATAGATCCCTGCCCCAGCCACACTGACGGCCACTGAAGAGCTGGCCCCTCAGGCCAAGACCAGGACAGTCAGAGGAGCTTTGTGATCCCTTCTCCTGGGGCTGATGACGTGGGTGACCGGCTGGGAAAGGGAGAAGGAACAGGGATCGAGGGCCTGGTGTGTGCCAGGCACAGTACTGTGCGCTCCCCTATGGCCTCGGCAGAAGAGTCAGTGGTCAGGACTGTGGACTAAGAAGCCAGGCCTGCCACGGCAGCTGCGTGACCCGGGCAGGCAAACCACCATGCTCCACTCCTCCATCCCTGTAGAGTGGGGTGAGGGTGCCTGTGTCCCTGACCGGTGTGGGAGTCACAGCACCGAGCCCAGTGCCCAGCTCGGAAGTGCTCAGTAAAGCTGTTATTTATGGGTGCCATCGCCTTTGTCGCTCAGCAGCGGTAACCGCACTTGTAGCCAGGGGCCACTGGACTCACTCAAGACTCCTGGTTTCCACCCCAGACACCTAGTTGGTGTCATGGCCTCCTAGTGAGCCAGGTGTCCTCTCGCAGCGATTGCCTACTGCAGTTCTGAAACAGAAAGTGGACTTGAGTTCTGCGAGGTTCAAATGGCTCAGGGAGGAGGGTGACCTCTGCTTCCCCCTTGGAAACTTACGGACAGCACATCCTTTTCAAAGAGTAAGATTGGGGCCAGGCCGGAGGGTGCTAGAGCCAGGACTGGAGCCCAGGGACCCTCAATAAGGCCATCATGTCACCCTTTTCTAAGCTCCGCCCCTCATCCCAGTCCCCCACAGGCCTGCCTCCCTGGGAACAGATGGTGGACTGTGCTCTGCTGGGGTAACGAGGAAAAGAGCTGGGGCAGCAGCAGGAGGGGTCAGGGTTAGTGTTTCCTACTGCTGAGACTCAACCAAGGGCCTCCATCTCCCTGACTCCCATCCAAAGAAAATAACACAGGCGTCTGTGTCTGGTGCATCCCACTAGCCCTTTGCTGCACAGTCAGGCCCTTGTTCATGATGATTTAAATCCATGGCTTCCGGTCAATCTCCCATGCAGCTGCCTCTCTCTTCAGCCAGGCTTTCCCTTTCCTGGGTAGTGCAGGACCCTTCCGTGACCCCCCGTGGAGAGGCAGGGGCATAGCGGCAGGAACAGGAGACCTGCAGGGGGAGGCCTTCCTCCTGGGCCCAGGCTTGCTGCTCCCCGAGAAGTGATTCCTAGAGAAAGGATAAGGCAGCCAAGCACCTGGCCCCAGGGGCAGGTTGGGCCCTTCCTTGGAGCCAGCCAGCAGCAGGCTCAATTCCACATTTTGCCTTTAATTAATTAGCTTTCCAGTTCTTGGTTATTAATGATCATGGGCAGTGAGCGAGAGCAGCCGGGCCTTGAGGACTCCTCCCAGCCTCACCTTCTGCTGCCTTCCACCAGAGCTGCACCCAGCCCGACTCAGGGAGGAAGAGGGGTCAGGTCAGGAGGCTGGGGGGCAACAGCTTAACCCTCTCGCCCCCAGTGGCCACAGCCAAGGTCAAGCTCCCTTCCAGAGCACTGGCCTCCAGCACTCACCTAAGCTCACACTCTCCCACCTGTTGTTGAGCCCCCTGATCCTGGGCCTGGAACCAGCCCATGACCACACCACCACAGACAACCCACAGGGAGGAGAACATGGAATTGACTAGTAGATGGGGTCCAAGGAACCCTGGGAGCGCAACAGTCAAGCACACAGCTGCTAACCGAAAGGTCGGCATGTCAAACCCACCCAGTGGCAACACGGGAGAAAAGACCTGGCACTCTGTTCCCACAAAGATTACAAGCCTAGGAAGCCTTATGGGGAAGTTCTTCTCTCTCCTATAGGGTCGCTATGAGCAACGGCACACAACAACAAGTAGAGTCTACCCATCCTCGGGGCACCCAGACTTCAGCCAAGAACGGAAAGGCTCAGAAATCTTGAGAGGAATTTGGTGTGTGGGAAATTTCCCCACCCTACCATTTCAGCTGCTCTCGCCCTTAAAGCAAAACTAACACTTCAATTCCTGTGGCCCTGACCCAAGCAGCTGGTCTGCAGACTGGAGAGGGAACCAGCTTCCTGGGAAGCAACAAGTTACCCTGAAAAAGAGCCCTGGACAGAGACTCACAATGTGTTCACATCCCACCACCGCCCCTCCCAGGCTCCCTCTCTGTAACAGAGTTAATATCTGCCTTGCTTCAGCCCACCTCGTGGAGGACAGCAAGGTCTCGGGCTTCACGCGCCCAGCAATTAGAGGGGTCTGGCGGTACCCATAGTGCCTGCTATGTTTGTGGAATGAGTGGAAGAATGGACGCTTGCTGGTTTTACGGAGCGTTTTGGGGGGTTAAATGCAATCGCAGATATGAAAGCATTGAAAAGTGTAAGCAAGGGCCCCAAAAACGTGGGCCAGGGCCAATGAGAGGTGACAGAGAAAGGAGGTGGGGCAGGAGCCCCAGAGGGAGGAGGGGGCTGGGAGGACAGGCGAATTCTCTGAGCTGGCTCGCTGCCCCCTGAGGAGTCCCAGCTCCAGGAGGCAGAGCTGTACCTGACCCTGGAAGCCACCCAGGCCAAGCTCCCAGAGTCTGGCTGGCAGCACTGGGCGGTGCATGGCTGCCACAGAGAGAATGCAGTCCAGGCCCGATCACACCCAGCAGGTCACCACCACAGCAGACCACTCCCCACCTGTGGGTGGCCCTGGGCAGGACAGGACACCCAGAGCCCCTAGCGGGAGCCTCTCTGTTCAAAAAAACTGAGGATGGCCTCCATCCATCACTCCAGAGCCCCCGTGCTGAGCACATTTGTCACATCTGGCGCCAGGGTGGGCGGGAGCTGGGCTGAACACTAAGTGCCTTCTGCTGCTGCCGGAGCCCTCTCTCAGCCTCACCTGCTCCCCATACTCCCAGATACCCTTGAGGCAAAGTTTCCCCCAGACGGAGCTGCTCGCCTGCTTTAGGAAGCACCACACCTGGGATATTCCTGTGATGCATCCCCTCCAGGTGCAGAATGAGGCATTCGGGCCCAGTGGGTTGTAAAAATGTGTGTTTAATGTCCCATGTTCAGATGGGGAGAAATTCTGGCTGGGTGGAGCAAGGAGCAGGACAGCCCTGCCCAGCCCAAGTTCTAGTCCTGAGCTCCACATCAAGCCCGCAGCCGCCATGCCAGGCACCGGTTCACACCAGGGCAGGGAGACCCTGCTGGGTCTGATACCACCGCTCCCCAGGACTCCAGACTGGCTAGGGGGGCTCTGCACGGGGAGGGGACAGCAACAGCCCAGCCCACGCCAGGATCTGGGGCTGCTGTGGCCACTGAACTGACCTGGAAGACATTGTCACCAGGTCCTCAGGGCCAGGATTCCTGGGTCACCAGGACCCCAGCACCAGGATTCCTGGCAGAAGCTGGAAGAGCCCGAGCCTGCCTGCCCACTAACCCTGGCAGTGCCAGGCCGAGTCCAGCTGCTGGGAGCCAGAGAGGCTGACACTCCCACTGTCGACCTCACACTTCCGACTCCAGACTGGAGAACCGCCTCCAGGTGCAGGGGCCTGGGAGGCCGTGCATTCCGCAGGCCACCCTGCTGACCTCATCCAGCCCCTCACTGTCCCTGTAGCCTGTGCTCAGCCCCAGAGTCCTGCCCCTGTGCCCCTGAGGCCCCCAGACCCCAGGGAGCCAGGGAACATGGCTGGCATAGGGTGGGAGGTGAGGGCAGACAGTACCCCAGCAGAGCGGCAGATGGGCATGGGCATGGGCGTGGAAGCAGGCGTGCTGTCCGTGCGGCCAGGTGGGGGTCCCTGCCGGCACGCACCCCTGGCAGGCCTCGCAGTAGAACGGCAGCCGCAGCGACGATGTCGGGCGCCTCCAGGCCTGGCCGGCTTTGCGGCAGGTGCAGGTGGGACAGGCGCACGGCGCAGGTAGCGAGCTGGGTCGAGCGAAGTCCGCGGCCACCGAGCTGAGCAGGGAGGCGTGGCGCGGGCGGGGACTGCGGGCCCAGGCCGCGCGCAGCAGGGCCTCGCGCCGGGCCAGCTGCTCCCGCTCGAGCAGCGACAGGTCCTCGGGCTCCGTGGGCTCCGGGAAGAGCGGGAGGAAGGGGCGCCGCGCCCGGTCGGCTCGCGGGAAGGAGTTGTAGGGACAGCGCGCAGGGGATAGGGGGCGCTCCGAGAGCGCGCGCCTCTCGGAGGCCGAGAGGAGCCGCCAGCCGCGCCAGTCCCGCGCTGGCCACCGGGTGTCCCAGGCCGGCCGTCCAGGCATCCGGGGGTCGTTAGGCGGGGGCGGCGGGGGTGGCGGGGGCGTCAGGGGCCGGACCGGAGGCTGCTGGGCCCGGTGCACCAGCGCGGCGCGGCCCCCGCGGGGCGGCCCCCAAGCCTTAGGGCTAGGCTCGGGGGGCGCGCCGGGGGTTGGCGGGCGCGCGGCGGGCGTCGGGGGTGCGCGACGGCTGGCCCAGCTCTCGATGGTGCGCGTGGCGTGGTCCAGGGAGCTGCTCACGCCCGCTGTGGTCACCATGTCGCGCGCCGCCTGCAGCATCTTGAGCACGCTGGCCTGAGCCGAGCCGGCCGTGAGGTCCGGGCTGGGCGGCCGCACGGGGCTGGCCAGGCTCTGCACGCCGCTGAAGCAGCTGTAGATGCCCTGGGCACAGGGAAGAGGAGGAGGTGGCTGTGAGCGGCGCTCGGCTCTAGGGACGGCCTCGCTGCCCCCGCCCACCTCGCAGGCTTGGGAACCAGCCTTCTCTCTAGTCCTCAGAAGCAAAGAACTTGTGTTAAGTATCTCCTATGTGCCAGTCCTTGTGCCCTGACATTCTACAGGCTCCAAGAAGGTGACTCATTCTCCTAAAACCACTCAGCCAGTAAATGGCAGAGAGGATTCGAACCCATTGACCTAGCTTTAAAACCCAGCTCTCTCTATGGCGCTACCTCCGCCTGCGCCTGCGCAGAGAAGGGCTGGTCTCTGCGAGCAAGCCCCGCCACCTCCCGAGCTGGTTTTCTCATCTGTAAATACGTTAAGCTGATGTATTTGGGCCGGCACTCCTAGCGCCAGAGCCTGTTTAGGGCGGGGCGGCACCCACCCTGCTGAAGGCCAGCAGGAAGTCCAGCTGGGACGTGTGGGGCACCGAGTGACGCAGCTTCCAGTAGACCAGATGCTCCCAGGCGAAGACGAGCAGGGCCAGCCCCATGGCCACCAGCAGCATGTAGAAGACGCCCGCCATGTTGTCGATGTCCAGCTTGCTGCTCATCACCTCGTTCTTCTCCTTCTGGCAGATCCCCGAGAGCCACACCGTCTCCAGCTTCTGTGTCTCCCCTGGGGTGGAGCACGATGGGCTAAGGAACCCCTGGGAAGGACCCCTCCCAGTACTCCCTCCAAGCCTGGAGCAAGGTGGGGTCTGGGGTCAGGGTGCCCTCTGCTTGTCCCTTAAGTGGGACCATATAGAGATACGGCCTTGCAGAGACCGGAGGAGGGGGGGGGGGGCGGTGAATGAACAGGAAGAAAGGGAAGCCAAGGGGGCAGAGCCCAGATGGGCAAAGCCAGACTTGGGGCCCTCCACCTGCCCAGCCCCACGTGCCCAGTACAGGCTTGTGGATTGGGTAATGCACTCATGCATCCACCAAACACTTGTTGATCAGCCAGCTTGGCACGGAGCTGCGGACACAGAGACGAAAGGCCTCCGAGGAGACGGAAGCGTGTGCACTGGTGGCGTTCTCATCTTTTCACTCTTCTGTGACACCGATGGAAAGTCAGACCGACTGTTCCGTAGCATGGATGGTACACCTCTGCACGCAAAGCTCTCTGGTTTTTGGGCACGCTGGGCTGGATCACTCACTCATGTGAGCCCCCCAGGTGCCAAGCCATCCTGGGCCCTGCTCTGGGGGACTAAGGCAGGTCCTTGAGGCCACCCCAGGTAATCTCAAGGTGGAAACAGTGAGGGAGGGACATAACGGGCAAAGGAGGGGCTCATTTGGAAAAGATTATAGAGGGGTCTTGGGGAAAGGGGTTCAGCCACTCCCAACCCCCACTGTGTGGCCTGAACTTCCTGCCTTCTTACCTTTCCTTCTGTTCCCTTCCTAGAAACCCAGCCCTTCCCCAGTCTCCATCCAGTTGGTCCCATTGCCCCAACCTCTCACCCCCGGAGCCCTCTCCCTGCCCACAAGGCCCTGGAGACACAAAGTGGTGGTGGAGATTCTGGCCAGCCGGCAGGCTGCCTCCCGACCTCGGGCTCTGGGGCCCACCTGGGGCCCACCCCAGCCTCTGCAGTGATAGCACCCACCGTCCCCCAGGAACTGCAGGAGTGCCAGGTCTATGGGCCGCTTCCAGTGGGAGTCCTTCTGCATGGCGATGCCATAGCCAGTGGTGGCAAAGACCTTGCCGGACCCGATGGTGACCAACTTGCAGCCCTCGTCCTTGCCCGCCATGTAGTTGAGGACAGCAGCATCATAGATGAAGGCATCCAGCTTCCTGGGGACAGGGTGGGCCCTCAGGGCCAAGGACTGTGCCAGGTGGGGGCCACTGAACCTGGGGTCTGACAGAGGTCTGGGCCACACGAGCCTACTGGGCACCGCCCAGGATGGACAGATGGGCAGAGCCTTGTCTGGTTCCTGTGGGTCCCGGATGCCCAGGGAACCGCACCCCCCTAGCCCCTCAGAGGGACCGGAGAGCTTGCTGCCCCCAGAGGACACCCACCTTCTCCCCGCCCAGCCCCTCCCTACAGGCCAGCGAAGGTAAAAACCATCCCCTCAGGCCAAGGCTGGCCCTCGTCAACACCACAGCTGCATCTCTGGGCCACATGGTGGGTGTCTATTTTTGTCTCAAGCTCCACCTGCTCCAAGGCCTACCCTCCTCTCTGCTCTCCCTCCCCAGCATCCTGCAGCCTAGGAGGACAGCCCAGCTGCACTGTCCCCACCTCAGGTATCTCAGGAAGGGTCAGGGCTGAGGCTTTTGGGGGTGGGGAGAGTCAGATGGCAGGTGCAGGGCTGGGAGGCAGAGGGACCCACCCCATCTTGAGGCTGGTGAGCGCATCCTCTACAGAGCGCTGGTTGAACTTGACCATGTGGGTGTGCATGTCGCGGTAGTTGCTGCGGATATTCCGCTCCGTGCTGCCATTGGGCACAGTGCCAAAACGGAAGGGTGGGTACTGATCTTGAGGCCGCTGAAACTGCAGGCAAGGACCAGCAGCCACTCACGACCCCACCTCACACCTTCCAGACACCAAATGCCCCCGGCCCACCCCCAGTGCCCTGCCCTAGTTTGGACATGAGCAGGGTCAGAGAAGAATGGTCTAGAGACTATGCAGGCCACTCCTGTGTTTTAGAGAAACTGAGGCCCAGGACAGGCAGAGACGTACCCAAGGCCGCCCAGTCAGTGGGCCTGATCCGTCTCTCCCCCTGCCCCCCACCCCCTCCTCACTGGGCTCCCCAGCTTCTTCCTGCTCCAGCCTCCTGTTCAAACTCCCCTGACCCTGGCTGACCTGTGTCCACCACCCAAGATCTGCCCCTCCTTGCCCTCAGTGTCCCCCCACCCTCCACCGGCCAGGGCTCCAGAACCTTCTTGTCGCTGAGGCCAGACACAGTGTCAATGTACTGCTCCTGGATCATGAAGGCAGCCAGGTTGGCAGTGTAGCTGGCGAGGAAGATGACGGCGAAGAAGGCCCAGACCAGGACCATGATTTTGCTGGTGGTGCCCCGGGGGTTTTCGATGGGCACTGAGTTGTTGAAGACCAGCGCCCACAGCAGCCACACGGACTTGCCGATGGTGAAGGATGGGCCCCCAGACTCTGGGGGTAAGGGGGTGGTCACTGGGGCCCATCCAGGAACTGGCTCCCCTCATCCACCCAAAGGTCTCAGGATTCTGCCCTCCCATCTCCATGGCCCCTGTGTCAGTCCTGTCTTGGATGGGGACCCATCCCTGCCACCCTTGCCATCCCGCCCTAGGACAAGTCAGCAACTCTGTCTGTCTCTCTCTCTCTCGTATCCGACTGGCCCCTGCATGTATTGTCCATAACCCAGAACCCTCCCACAGGACTCAGCATTCCCTGAACGGCCCCTTTGGCCCCAAACCCACCACTCTGGGGCACCTCAGCCCGGCTCCCTCCTCCCAGGCCTGGTGGGAGCTTACTCTTCCCGCTGGTAAGGTTCTGGTTGTAGCTGACGGGGCTGAAGTACTCGAACATGAAGACAGTGATGGCCACCACGGTGAGGCACATGACGAACATCATCACCCACACTGCAGGGCTGTAGGGCTCTGGGCAGAGGGAGTGGCGACTCAGGGGCCCCAGCCCTCCCATCCGCGGCCCAGAGGCGCTGGGTGCAGACAGCTCAGTCCACATGGTCCAAGCAGGGGCCCATCGGCTCTGTGGCTATCCGGCTCTCCAGCCCCCCGGTCTGCCCCTTCCCTGTGCCCCGGACAGGTCCACACCACCCCACCCTAAGAAACCTTCCTTCGACTCCACTATTGCCCCTGGCTCTCATGCCTCCTCTTCCCCCACTCCCCACTTCCTTTCACCAAAAGAGGGTCTATGCCCACTGCTCTTCCCTTTGCCCTCCCATCCCCCTGCCTGCAACCTGCCCCCCCACCATTCCCCGAGCCTGATCCCACAAAGTCACATCACCAAGGGATTTCCACTGTGCTCATTCTTCCCCCTCCCCATCCAGAACTCCCCTGCCCAGATCAGCGTGGACAATTGTTCTGGTTGTTCTGCCTGGTCAAGCTGCACTCCTCATCCTACTCAAAGGGAAACTGAGGCCCAGGGGGCCGACGAGACAAGACTCGAGGACTCTTGACAAAATTGTTTCGGTCTCCTCGAATAAGAAACCATGACTGCCATGAGCATTTGCTCCTTTGAGGCAATGACAGTTCCATGAAGTGGATGTTATTCTCTTCCCCATGGCTGAGAGACTGTGCCCAGAGAGGTTCAGTGACTTGCCGAAGGCCACACAGCAGGAAGAGGTGGAGCCGGGGCTCCCCTCCAGGTTAGCCCAGGCCTTGGCACCCTGCTCACTCCCCATGGAGCTTCTCCCCTTGTCCCACTGCTTCTGCACACTCAGCACAGGCCGGCCGCCTGGAGCCAGCCAGCCTTCCTGGGGTTTCCCATCCCTCAGTAATAATTTATCCCGCCTCCTCCCCCACCCAACCCAGACTTAAAATCCAGCAGCACCTTCACTTGTTCCTTCTCCATTTACCCACCGACAGCTTGGCCTCCGATCACCCTCCGGGGCTCCCAGGGCTGCTGTGCTCATCCTCTGTGCCACCCTGAGCGCCCCCTCTCCACCTCTGCTCCACTTATCACCCAGGAGCTCTTCCTGCCCGCCGAGCCTCACCCAGGAAGGCCGAGGGGGAGACAGTGCCATTGCTGCGGGCCACCATGACGCTGATGCCAGTCTCCACGAAGGGTACGGAGAAGTCCACGATCTCCGAGCGCTCCTCGTTGATGGTGAGGGAGCCGATGGCCATGTCTGCCCGCTTGTAGTACACCTGGGACAGCGAGGGGCGGGGGGCCGTGCCCAGCTGGAGCATCGTCCTCATTCCCTGCCTCAGACTTTAACAGCCACAGGCCAAGTCAGCTGTTCCCACCTGGGGTCCTCAGAGCTCAACATCAGTACTCACCACCCCTGAGGTCATCACTGGGGACAGCTAGTCTCCCCCAGGACCAGCCCGGAGGTCACCAGAGGTGACAGCTGGGAGATCCTAGGAGGAGTCCTACATCCCCGATCCCTAGCACAGGAGGAAATGCCTGGGGTACATCTCGGGGTGGCTGAGTCATGTGTGGGGCCTGGGGCAGCAGGTGGGCAGGCGGGGTGGGCTCAGGGGGCCTCGGGGGCTGGCCTACCTCCCCGATCATGCCGTTCCACACGCCGCGCACCCTCTTGCCATGCTTGCCGTTGGTCACCAGGTACAGGTCATAGGAGAACCTGACCACCTTGGCCAGCTTCTTGAGGATGTCGATGCAGAAGCCCTTACAGCACAGCTTGGTGTAGGGGGCCGCATCACCGCTGTGGCCACCACCAAGAGACCGCCCGTCAGGCGTCAGGCCCCAGCACAGCCGGTCCAGCCCCAGCAGCTGCCCCAGCCTGGGATTTGGACACCCTCCCCAGCCCCAAGCACAAGCCACACACAACAGCTGATGATCACACGCAGCGGCCAGCACACAGGGCCTCCCTGGGGTCTCACGAACCTGAAGGTGTGATTGCTCTGTCTGCGGCAGGGCACAGTGTTGGGCACGCAGCCACCAATGCCAACGTCAGGGCTCTCCACGGTGACAAAGGGCCGCTCTTCCAGCGTGGCCACCGTCAGGTGCCGGCTGTCCACCACGGGCTGCAGAGAGGCACTGTAGCGAGGCCACACCGGGTACTTCATGTGCAGGACACCATGCTCCCAGCGCCCCACCTGTGGAGGGCAACTGGCCTCAGCCCAGGACCCCCAGCCCTACCCCCACCCTCAGGGGAGCCTGTGGGTAGGGCCTGCCAGGGCCCAGAGCCCCCTCCCTCACCTAGGTATGCTTGGGGCCTCACAGCAGGACCTGGGGTGGGAGCATGTGGAGAACAGGGGAGTCAGGGGCAAGGGGCCGAGCTGGCCAGAAGGGCGGGTTCCCTGCAGCCTCGTCCCAGCCTCTGTCCCTGCCGCTCCCAAACAATCACAACACTGCTGCCAATGCAAGGCACCTTCCTACAACTTCCCCATGACCGTCAGTGACAGAGTCCTTAGTGGAGCACTCAAGGCCTTTTACACTCTGTCCACGTTACCCACCATCGTCCCACCCTTCTTTCTCATTCTCCACACCCCCTAAATGCCCTCTGTCTTGCCCTCTGTCTATACTAGGCTGGTATGAGGCCCCCAGGTCCTGCCTCTTGGTGGGCTCATATTCAATCCTGCACAGCCCGGCTCAGATGCCCCCTCTCCTGGGAAGCCTTCCCCAGCTTCCTCCTTTGGTTGTTGTTGTTGGGTGCCACTGAGTCAATTCCAATTCATAGCAACTCCATGTGACAGAGCAGAACCGCCCCATAGGGTTTTCTTGGCTGTAATCTTTACTGAAGCAGATCGCCAGGTCTTTCTCCTGCAGAGCCCCTGGGTGGGTTTGAACCACCAGCCTCTCATTTAGCAGCCAAGTGCTTAACCGTTGCACCACTAGGGCTCAGGAGAGCTAACTCCTGCTCCTCCTTTCCGTTCCCAGAGTGCTTTGCACACATCTCTGCTCAAGCACTGATCTCACCATATTCGATTTGTGTGCACACTCTGGTCGGGCCAGCGCAGGCGTGGCTTACTCCTCCAGGGGCAGGGCTGTGTGATAAGAATGTTCGGTAAAGTTCTGTAGTAAAAGGGGGACAGAGTGTTACGGGGGCCCGGAGCAGGGGCTCCCCACTCATCCTGGGAGACCAAAAGGCTTCCCAGAAGAGATGTTTCAGCTGAGACCTGAAGGATGAGGGAATGGGCGAGGGGCAGAAGGGCTCCCTGCTCGCTGTGGGCTTGGGAGGAGCTGGGCCCCTGGGCTCACCCCCTTCTCACCATCTCCCACAGGCGGTGCCGGTTGAGAGCGATCACAACCATGGTGGGCTGGACCAGGTACCCACCAGGGCTGAAGGAGAAGTCTCGACCCTCCCAGGTGACATTCAGCAGGTGCCTGGGAGCGGGGAGAGAAGCAGAGTGTCCCGTGCCCCTGCCCCTTGCCTCTATCTCCCCACCACCCCCATAATTGCATACTTACTGCAAAGTGTTTTCCCTCTATTGACCCCCCCTGGATCCTCACCGCCCCCCACCCCCCATCATGCCACTGTCTTCAGATGAGGAAACTAAGGCCCAGAGAGGTAAGGCAACCTGACCGCAGGCACACAGCTAGCAGTGAGTGTGAACGGCGAGCCCAAGGTCACTACCACCCTGGGGCCATGAAGCGCCCCCAACCCCACCCCCACCCCCACCCTGGGCGGGTGCGCACCTGTAGAAGGCCTCCCGCTCAGGGCTGATGGGCCCCGGGTGGCCACGGCAGTCCCCGGCAGCGGCGGGCAGGGCGCCGTGCTGGCGCCGGTAGCTGTGGGCGCCCAGGGCCAGGATGGCCACGCCGTCGCGGACCTTCTGGCGCAGGCTGAGGCGCCAGCTCTCGGTGACGACGCTGATGAGGCCCACGGGAAAGGCGGCGGGCGGCGCGTCGGTGCTGCCCAGCGCCAGGTTGGGCACCAGCCACACGTGCCCCGGCCCCACCAGGCCGGCGCGCGCCGCCTCGGCGAAGAGCACCTCGGCCTCGTCGCGCGAGCAGTAGGCCACCAGCACCGGCGCGTCGAGCTGGCGCAGCAGGCGCTGGGTGCGCGCCCGCGGCCCGCCGGGGCCTAGCTCCAGCGTCAGCACGTCCAGCAGCCGCCAGCCCAGGTGGCTGGCGTCGGCGACGGCGCGCACGCTCTCGAGGAAGAACGCGTGGCCCGGGTGCAGGCTGGTAATGACGGCGAACGCGCTCCAGTCGTACTCCTCCAGCACCTTGAAGAGCACCTGCAGCTGCTGCTCCAGGGACACGCCCAGCTGCAGGAAGGCGGAGCCCGGCTCCTGGGGCGGGGCCGGGGCGGGGCCTGAGTCGGGCGGGGCGAGGGCAGCCCCGCCCCGCCTCGCCCGCCCGCCCGCCGTCCCCCCAGCTGGAGCCCTCGAGTCCCTTCACGACTCCCGGTTCAGCTCGCAGACGCCCTTGCGGAAAAGCTGCCCGGCGTCTGGGAGCCCCTGCCCCCTCAAACCTTGTGCAGCCCCAACGTGGACCTAAGACAGTGCTTCCTACCCTGCTGCCCGTTAGACCCACTGGGGGAGCTTTTACAAACACTTACGCCCGGCCCCACCCAAAACAGTGCCGGCCTGCGAGCCAGCAGCATCAGCATCACCTGGGAGCTTGTTACAAATGCAGATTCTCAGGCCGCACTCCAGACCTGTTGGATCAGAATCTCTGGGGGTGAGGCCCAACAACCTGGGTTTTAACAAGCACTTCAGGGGACGCTTGAACCTGCTAGTTTGAGACGCGCTGCCCAGACGAACTGAATCTGTATCTCAGAGGTGGGGCTTGGGGCGTCTGTATTTTTTAAAAGCACGGGGAGGATTGAGAACTACCGTCCTGAGAGCTAAGGTCGGGGCCAAAAAGATGGCTGGGAAGGCGCCATCCTCCACGGCGCCCTGGGGTTGAGAAAGCTCTATCTTTCTAAGCCTCTGCCAGCTGGCACCTGGGCAAGTGCCGTCACCTCCTAACCGGTGTCTCCCTGCTTCCACTCTACAGCCCCCCTCCCCCCAAGATTTCACCACACTTGCAACTGTCCTAATCTTTTTAAAAAGCGAATCAGGGAAAACCCTGCAGGACAACCTAGTTTTTTCCACAAGCAAATGGAAAGAAAAAAGGGGGGGGGGGGTGGAGAGAGACGGAAGTCGTATCAACCACTGCAATGCGTGGACCTAATTTGGATCCTGATTCAATCAAACAAGCTTCAAAATAAACGTGCGTGACATTATGAGACAAAGGGGGAAATTTGAACACGGACTGGATATTTGATGATGTTAAGGGATTTTTATTATTTTTTTAGACATGGTCATGTGTAATGGGTTTTTTTTTTTTTTAAAGTTCTTATCTGCTGGAGATACACCCTGAAATATTTATGGATGAAATAATAGGATGCCTGGGAGTTGCTTCATGTAACACAGAAGAGGGGGAAGTAGGTGTGAGTGAGGATGTCACAGGGTCGGCCAGGGGTGGATGATGGGCACATGGGGGTTTTCATTACACTGTTCTACTTTTGTGTTCAAAATTCTCCGTAATAAAAAATGATTTTAAAAAATAAAAGCAAATCAGGTTGGTCTTTCAGCTTCCCACTTAGAGTAAAACCCAAATGTCTTCCCATGTGATAAGGACTTCACTTGCCTCTCCAGCCACATAACCCCAGCTGGCCACTCTCCCGCCCTAACTCTGCTCCTCCAAAGGTCCCAGCACCTTCCCAGCTCAGGGACCTCACTTGATCTCCTCTCCCTGCCCACCCTCCACCCACCCCGCCCCAACTCCTCCTCATCCTCCAAGTCTTAGCAAAGACATCATTTCTTGAGAGACCTTCTCTGACCAACCACCCATCCAAACGGGAATCCCTGTTAGACCCCCTCATGGTATCCCGATATGTTTCCCTCAGAACACTTATCCCATTTGGTAAATGCAGATGAATGTGTTTAAAATTTTTTCCCCACAGGACTGCAAGCTCTGTGGGTGCATAGCTGTTTCCGCCTGGGTGGTAGTTGTCCCTCACTTCCCCCCCATGCCTTGGACAGTGACCCTCTCCAAGTGCTCCTCCTTCAGGTTGACAACAGTTGCCCAAAGGTTCAGCATCAGGCCCTGTGCCCAGCCTGGCCCTCCACCCCTTGGTCGGGAGCCTGCCTGGGGAGGGCCAGAGAAGGCAGGCCCGGGGCCTGACCATCACAGCCAGAGGTGGGCTTGCCACCTCTCACCCCTCACCCGGCCATTCCATAAGTGTGAAAGCTGCCCAGAATGTTTATCTTCCAGAAGATAGGAACCTCATCACACAGCCTTTTCCCTTCTCACCCATGTCATGCCCTCAGCCTTTACCTCCTCGCCAGTCCCACCCAATGCCAGCTTCCTAGGACCCCAGTCTCCTCCCTGCCCTGGCCTGTGTGCCCATAATGCAGGAGCCAGGCCCAGACTCAGCCTCCACCCAGCCCCAGCCTGCTCCGGGCCCAAAGGACAAACGGTCATGAGTTTGGTGGGCACCTTGGGGCTAAGGACCACAGCAGAGCCCCCGCTGATGCTGAGGATGGGTACATGGGTCTGGGAGGAGATGAAGTCGAGGATCTGGGCCACAGCCTCGGTGTCCACGTTGTCCTCAAAGACGACGCCATGGACGCGGGCAGCACCCAGGAGCCTGCAGATCTGGGTGAGGAGGCTGCTGGGGTTGGTGTTGTTGACGCCCACGGTGAGGGGCTGGATCTCCAGGGGCAGGTCCAGGAAGCTCTGGGGGGTGAGGTGGGCACGGGCCTGGGCCTGGGGTGGCCCCGAGCTGCCAAACACCACGGCCACTGTCACAGCCTGCTGGCCCTGCCCCGGGCCAGGCCCTGCCCAGGCCCCCAGGATTGAAGTGAGCAGCAGGGCCGGCCCCAGGGCCCCACCCATGTCCACTGGAGGGTCCTTTGGAGAGACCAAGACAGGTACAAGGAAGGAGACAGGCACAGAGAGAGGCAGATGGACAGACAGACAGGAGACGAAGGCCAGAGTCAGAGGACACACACCGACAGGATGGAAGGGAGAGAAGAGGGGAAGAGAAGGGGAGAAGGAGACAGACAGAGAGAAAGACAGAGAGGTTAGCTGGGTGTCCCCAGGGTACCCCAGAGGCGCAGGGGCTGGGGAGAAGAAAAAGCTGCAATGGGGCGCTCACCACCCTCCCTTCTAGTGTTGAACCACACGCTTGGCTAGAAAGGTCAAACCTTCTGAACCTCGTAGATCCGAGTTCTGCCCTAGGAGGACACAGTGAAAACGCTAGTCTGGTGCTTAAGCACATGGATTTGAGTTGGACAGACCTGAGTTCGAGTCCCAGTTCTGCCACTTCCTTACTATGTGATCTTGGACAAGTTGCTTAACCTCTCTGAGTCAGATTTTCTTGCCTGGGATAATCACAGGACCTACCTCACCAGGGAGTCCCTGGGTGGTGCAAACAGTTAATGTGCTAGACTGCTAACCAAAAGGTTGGATGTTCGAGTTCACTCAGAGGTGCCTCGGAAGAAAGCCCTGGTGATCAACTTCCAAAAAATCAGCCATTGAAAACCCTATGGGGCACAGTTCTACTCCAACACACATGGATGGGGTCACCATGAGTCAGCATCGACTTAATGGAAACTTTTCTTTACTTAACAGGAATGTGAGGACTTACATAACAGTTATTAGCATTCTCATCCTACAGGTGACAGCCCCTCAGCCAGGTGGAGGAAGGCAGCTTTCATAACCTGCACCCCCACTCCCTGCCCCACCCCCATCCTCTCTGCTCCAACCTAAACTGTACCATATCTTCCTTGGGTCTCACACCAGGGCACATGGTCAGTCTATCCACCAAGGACCCATCTCTGTGTGACCCAGTGTGATGGTTAAGGTTGTGTGTCAACTTGGCTGGGCCATGATTCTCAGCAGTTTGGCAGTTATGATGTAGTTTGGCAGTTGTATGATGTTGTGATCACTTCCCTGATGAGATTTGATATAATGTGATCACCTCCATAATGGGATCTGCTGTGAGTAGCTGATCAGTTGAAAGGGAGTTTCCTTGGGCATGTGAGCTGCATCGAATATAAGTGGATAGTCTGGCAAGGCTCGGGGGCTTTTGTTCACTCTGGATCCTGCAGGTGGCTCCTGTTCATCTGACCTCCGGTTCTTGGAACTTGAGCTAGTGGCTTACCTATGGTCTTGCCTGTCCATCTTGGGATTTGTTGATCTTTGCAGCCTGTGAGCAAGAGCCCTGCTCCCTGACCTGCCGATCTTGGGTTCGCCAGCCCCTGCAGCTGCGTGAATCAGGAGAAGCCTCTGTCCTGACCCACAGACTTGGGACGTTCCAGCCTCTACAACTGCATGAGCCATTTCCTTGATATAAATCTCTTTTTATACATATACTCACATGCTTTACTGGTTTTGCTTCTCTAGGGAACCCAGCCTAAGACACCCTGCCTGGCACAGAGCTCCCACCTCCCAGACACTGGACATTCCCACAGCCCTGCTCTTGTGGCCGGTTAGTAGCAGCTCTTCCGCTGCAGGGGTGTGACATCACTGCCTTGTCCAGAGCTCAGACCAGGCCCTGGTGTGCGGGATCTTTTGAACCTAATCCAGAGGCCTGACGTGAATTCCTGCTGGACATCATTGCTTTGGATTGGGACCAAGAGCCAATCCCTTGAGGGTAATCTGAGTCCTGAGTGGCACCCACTGATGTCGCTCTCCCTTCCAGCTGGTCATCAGCCACAGCTCTGACACCTTCTCCAGCTCCATCCCCAAGAAAGCTTCTGAACCAGGAGGGAGAAAGGTAAACAGCGCAGGCCAGCTGCTCCAGCCCTCCCTGCAGAAGTGCAGACAGAACCCCAGCATCCCCTTCCGAAAAAGCAGCCATTGAAAACCTTATGGGGCACAGTTCTACTCTGACACACGTGGGGCCAACACTCTTGCCTCAGACACTCCCAAACCCCTGTCCCAGGAACCTCACCCTTGGGACCAAAGACGTTCAGGACAGGCTCTAGCTTTCTTACAGGGCCTTCCTTTTGCGTACTGCCTCATTTCTTTCTTCCTTTTGTCCAAAGCCTAATTTCTTGGAGACCGATATGCACAAGGGCGTTCCTAGGCCTCTAGTTCTCACTGATGAGGACGGGGAGCAGGGACGTGCAAGAGGCCACCCGGAAACACTCAGGAAACTTCCTCCCTTTTTCCCCAGGGTTGCTAAAAGGATCCTTCCAAGGGAAACCACAAGACTGACTCTTTAGTTCAGAAATTTAACTTGATACATGTGTATCGAGCACCTTCTGTATACCAGGCACTGGGCGGTGGAATGTTAGTATGGGTAAGACGTGGTCTCTGCCCTCCAGGAACTGGGAGTGTGCTGTGGAAGACAGAGGCACCAATCCTTGGACAAGCTAGGGACAAGTCTGCAGACTTGCACCTCCAGCTCCCCTTTTCTACTGATTTCTCCTTCCACCAATATCCTGCTCCCTCACCAACCTCCCCCAGCAAGACCTTTTCTTAGCTAAGTCTCTGCAGCTCATTCACACGGAGGAATACGGGACTGATAACAGCTTAGAGTGTTATCATTCCCACCCAGGAGTTTCACAATGGTCAAAGCCATAAGCTAACGTGCCTGATGGTGAAATTTCAGGCTGAGAAGACAGATTTTTGGCAGGGAAGGGAATACCGTATTCATTGTGGTGCCCTTGGAATCTCCCCACATGTACTGTCTCCTGGTACTCAGACGTAGAAGGGCAGCCCAATACATTTGAGTCTGGGATGGGATCCTAAGCCAGGCCACACCACACCACACCTCAGCAACCACTGAGCAGAGATTTTTAACTCACAGCCGCAGAGGGTGCTGTCATTCTTCCTACAGCCTTTGCAAAGCCTCTCTAAGCTCATCTCCGCCGCACCCCCAGCCCCTGTAGAAATTTGCACAGGTTTGTGCTGGTTCTTTGCCCCCCAGGCTCCCAAGCATATGTCCCCTGCCCTCAAGCCTCCCCTCAAATCTACCTCCCAGCTCTGAGCTCTAGGTCTGCGTTGTCCAGTACAGTAGCCACAGGCCACGTGTAACTGCTGAGCACTAGGAATGTGGCTCGTCTGAATAGAGGTTTGCTGTAAGTGGAAAATACACACCAGATTTTGAAGACTGAGTATAAAAAAAAGAATGTAAAAGATCTCATTCATATTTTTTATATTGCCTACATGTTGAAATAATAATGCTTTGGCGATATTGAGTTAAATAAAATAGACTGTTAAAATTAATTTCACCTGTTTTCTTTTTATGTTTTTCAAATGTAGCTACTAGAAAATCTAAAATGGTACACGTGGCTATCATTCTACCTCCATTGAACAGCACAGCTCCAGGATGGAAAACCCAGGCCCTGCCTGCCTCCAAGGGGGCACCTCCCCCAAGCCTCTCTCTAACGGGCAGGGGTCCTCCTGGGTAGGGGGGGAAGAGAGGAAGTTGAGGCAGGTGTACCTTCCACCAAGAGACCAGAGAATGTGTCAGAGGGAGGGACCTGAATGCAGCAAGTCGCTGAGCTCCAAACAGCGACGAGCAGAGCCAAGGAGTGCAGAGTCCAGAATCTCACCACCACATCCCATCCAGCCACCCCCCCACGAGGCAGGAGGGACATTCTCCAGCCCTGCCCTAATCCAATCTCCCCACTAGCTTCCCTCTGACCCCCTCCACCTCCCACTCACCTAGCCCGCTGGCCCCACTCACCTGCAGTTTTTCTCCAGCCCCTGCACCCCATCCTCAGACCCCACCTGCTCCTTGGTGCCCACAAGTCCAGACACTTAGTCCCACCGACAGGGCCCCACACACCCTGATCCCAACCAATGTCCTCCTACCACGGACCCCCACACCGGCCAGTCTGGTGGCCACACAGCCCCGCTGTCCGCATCTCCTGGCCTTTGCTCCTGCTTGTCCCGCAGGCTGGGTTGTCCTCCTCCTGCTGTCTCCCTCTTGTCTACATGTCAAAATTCTACTGTCCTTCAGAGCCCAGCCTGAGTCCCTCTCATGGGTACCCGCCTTGATCCCACCAGGCTCTGGACATAGAGGTGACAAGACCCAGGGTTCATGTGGGGGTCCAGGCCAGGGCCCCCCTCCCTCCCTCCTCTGGCCTCTGGAGTGCTGGGCCATACCCTCTAGCAGCTCTGTCCACTGGCCCTGGGCCGGGTATTTGCCCACCTGCTGTGGGGATATATGCCATTTAAACATGGCTGCACTGTTGACAACTGCAGCCCCCACAGGCCTCTATGCTGCACAGCATGTTGAGACTTGTCTCCAACATGTCGAGACTTGTCCGGATGTGTTTTCCCAAACCTATTGTCCCTTTACTGATTGACCTGTTTACCTGAGTTCCTTCTTCCTTGCCCGTACTCAAAGCCCATTGTTTTGTTAATTGCCTCATTGATTGCTGTATTGACTATAAAATAAACTCCTGGGACTGAAGTGGGGGTCGACTCCTCAGAGTGACCCTCCTGGCCCCACTTCTCTGTAAGAGTTGTGCAGCTGGTTACTGTTTTCGCCGTCTCGATTACCGGCGCCACTGCGACAACCTGCCATGCCCCTCCCCACACTGGACATGGTTCCTTGAGGACAGAGGCTTGCGTGGAGCCCTGTCCCACACTTGCAGGGGCTGTGAAGGGAATGTCTGTCAACAGCGGCATGGGAAAAGACCCCAGAGAGAGGGACAGTGGTCAGTCTTCCGGGGCACTCAGCCTCACCTTGAAGGGCCTGAGCACCTCCACGTGCTTAGGGCTTCTCTCGCCCCCTTTGTCCCCCAAATCTCACCAGGCTCCCACAAACGGACGTGCACACTCACATAGTCACGCACCAGACACCAACGACTCCCTTTCTGCCAGGCCAGGGGCCTCGGTCCCTTGAATCGGCCTCCCCCACCAGCCGCGCTGCTTCTAGGAGTGGGGGACCCTGGCTTTCTGGACCCACTGCCCTTCGGGGGGAATGGCCCCTCCTCTGCCGTCGGGTTTCCCTCCCTCCTTGTGGCCTAGCTGATATTCGAGACAGGGCGTCAGGGGAGAAGACGCCCCTCCATCTTGCCCCCCCACCCTCGACTCCCCCGGCCCCGGGAGTGCCCCGCCCCCTCCCCTGGCAGGAATCTCTTACACTCGGGCTGTGAAGTTCGGGGTATTTTTAGGCCGGCGATAAATAATTCATACGGAACGTGGCATCAGGCTCCCCCCCGCAGGAAGAGGGGGCGCAGGCAGTGAGAGCCACTGTCACCCGCGGCTCAAGGACACTCGCGATGCGGCGGCGGCAGTGGCGGCGGCGGCGGCGGGAGTGACTCCGGGCGTGGGGACCCAAGCCACGCCTCCTGGCGGCCAAACTGGGCACCACGTCCTTCGCGCCCCAAGCCTCACTGCTGCCTCCTGCCGCGGTCCCCGGCTCCTCGGCCCCCAGCCCCTCCACTCCACGCAAGGCTGAGACCCCAAGCCACTCCAGTGGGGGTGGCCGAGGTCGTTTGACAGGCGGGACTGTGAGCCAGATACCATCCCAGGCTTGCTCTGGGGCCCCGGGCGAATGCAAGAGTCTGGTTTCGTGCCGACTCGCCCCTTCGCATTCCTGTTCTTCCTGAGAACAGAGTTACCAACAGGCTGTACGCTAATGGCCCGGCCAGGAGCTAGACGGGATCTGAACCAGAACCAGTGAGAAGGTGCCTCCCCAGATCAGTTTCCATCCTCTGTTGTCCTGTACGCCAGAATGGTGCCACCATCCGAGGGCTGGGGGACTGAGCAGGGTGAGCAGGTCTAGGAACCAGGGTGGACAATCTGGGTGAGCTCCAGGGCTCTGGGACATTGCTGCCTCCCTCGCCTGCAGGCCCTTTTGGAAAGGCCATGTGCCGCACCCTTAGGGGTTTTCAGGCTGCGGTTAAGCACTCCCGCTGCTACTGCTAACCCAAAGGTCGAGGGATCCAACCCACCAGCTGCTCTGCGGGAGAAAGATGTGGCAATCTGCTTCCCTAAAGGTTACAGCCTTGGAAACCCTATGGGGGCAGTGCTACTCTGTCCTATAGAGCTGCTATCAATCAGAATCGACTCGATGGCAAAGGGTTGGGGTTTTCGGTTTTTTAGTCGCTTCTGCCGTCGCATCTCCCCGACCCTGCCCACCTCAAACCCAGGCACTAAACGCGTTCTGCAGTCGGAGGCTCAGGGCTTGCCTTCTCAGACGTCGGTGATCCTGGTCGAAGACCCTGGAGACCAGAGCAGCCCACTGGGGCAGCGGCCAGAGCCCAGCGCCGAGGGCGCACGGCTCTCCCAGAGACCCCTTTGCCCACCCTGCCTTTTGCGTCCTCGGATGCCTGGGTCCACCGGGTGCGGGGTCACCCGGAAAGCCCACACTGATTCGCTGAGGTCTGAGGATGGGAGCGTTCTGCAGGGACAGGGGAGGAGGGGGGCGGGCTGGAGGGAGACCTCTGGGGGAGGCCTAGCGGAGAGGGGCAGAGGCTGAGGGCAGGTGCATGCAGTAGGTACTCAGCAGACAAGCGAGAACAAGGGCCGGATCCTGGAGCCATCGCCGCCCCTTTCACTCTCTCCGCCCTGCGCCCTCTCCAGCCCCCTACCCCCTGGCCGAACCCAGCCGGGCCCCGGCTCCCAGCCCTGCTCCTCGCCCAGCGGCTTCCAGCAGCAACAGTTGGGGGGCCCGCAGCCCGGCCTCCCGCGGTGTCGCGGCGCCTGGCTAAGGAGGAGCAGGAGGGCCCTGCGACCCCGAGACGAAGGTCTTGGGCGCCTTGCCCGCGTCCTTCCCCGCGCGTCCGCGGCGCGCGCCTCCCGGCCTCTCGTACTCGCCTGCCGGGTCCAACCCCCAGACCCGGTCCCGAGGGTCCCGGTCCTTCCCCAGCCACCCTTGCCTGGGCTCCTGCGCCGCCCAGACGCTCTCCGGGTGTCCCGCGTCTGTCTCCGCCGCCGTTGCCCGAGCGGCGCCTGAACGCAGCCCCAAGTTGGCGGCGAAGTTGGCGCCCCCGGCCGCCCGCTCGCTCTGGCCGCCACTCACCGCGGGGAAGGGGCGCTGCGCCCGCGCCGAAAGCCCGCGCCGCCCGCACGCTGAATGCCCAGCGCCTGGCTCCGGCGCCTCCGGCGCGCTGCGCGCTCTGCCTGCGGTCGGCGGGGCCCGGGTCGGGCGCTGGGGGCCGGCGTCCGCGGCGCGGCCTGGTGGGCTGGCCCGGCCCGCCCCCGCCCCGCGCCCTCCCGTGGCCCGCGGGCGCCCGGCTCCTCCCGGGAGGGCTGCGCGCCGTCCCTCCGGCTTCCAGGGCAGCCAGCCGACTGTGGCCGAGCTCTCTCGCCGCGCGGCCCGCCCCGCCGGGACTGCCACCCCCGCCCCGCCCCGGCCCGCGCCCCTCCCTGCCGGCCCCCGAACGCGGACGTCCGGGGCCCCTCTCCAGGACTGTGTCCTTTTGGAACACGGACCCCAGGCCCGACCCTCGGGGACAGACGCGGCCTCGGAGAAAACAGCTGCCGCCCTGAGCCTAGGTTCGAGCCCCGGGCTCACTGGCTGTGCGAGCTTGTGTCCGCTCATGTTGAGGGTCCCTCAGTCTACAGAGCGAGGCCCACCTTGCGGGCTGGAATAAAAGAGGTGAGCGCGCTTCATAAACTGCTAACGCTCTGGAGATGGAGTTATACTCTTGGAGGGCTTGTGGATCCGGCTGGAAATGGAGGTGGGAAGGACTGGAAGCTGAGAAGGGGCAGGGAGGGACTGGGGCAGCTGCTGCCCAGTCCCTAGCCACCCCCCCCCCCCCCGCCCTTCCTCTTCTTCCACCGCGAGTCCTCCAGGCGAACTGGCTGTTTTGATCGCATGGATAGAGAATAACCAGGGAGGACACCAGGCAGTGGGGCCAGCAACAGGCCCCCAAAAAGGCCCGGAGCAGGGAGCTGGCTCTGCAGCGCCACCTGGCGACCGGAGGGGAGTTGCAGCCAGAAGGTGACCTCGGTCCCCAAAAGAAGTCGCACATCGCTCATGGCCCTTGTTGCAGCTGTTTATTTCCAGCATGTCCCGGACCTAGTGACCCGCCACAGCCCAGCAGGAGAAAGGTGGGAGACAGTAAGGTCAGCTTGCACCCCTGCCCATCCCTAAAGAAGGTTACCTCCTTGCTGGGAGCTAAACCCACGCAGGCAAGAGTAATTACAGGAGAAGACTCAGAGGTCCCTGGAAAAGGGATGCAGCCAAGCCCTGTGCCAGGCTGGCAGGCCACGCAGCTGTGGGTACAAAGTCTGTTCAGGCTGCCCTGGCCCCCTCCCCTGCACCCCTGCATGGCACCGTGCAGCTTCCTGTGGGACTAGGACTGGGCTCAGCGCCCCAGCAGCTGTAGCATCTCCTGAGGGTCCACCAGCTTCTCCCGGGGCTTCCCAGCACCCTGGCCCCGGGACACCTCCTCAGCATCCAGCTTTTCCCAGTCCGAGAAAGAGACAGGCCGGACCCCTGAGGCAAAGGGGAGACAGTCACTTCCTTCCCCTCTTCCTCCTCCTACACCCCAGCCCCCAGCACCCCTCCAAAGGGTGAAAAGGCCCAGGGGCTACCACCCCTCCCACCTCCCAGGACCTCAGCCTCGGGCCCCAGACCTCGGCCGCGGAGCAGAGCCTCAATGGCCGTGTAGCCAGGCCTGGGGCCCGAGGGCAGCAGGCCCCCCTGAAGGTCCTGCAGCAGCGCCTGGCCGGTGAGGAAACTGTCGTTCATGGTAGTGCCAAGGACACCTGTGGGCCCCCGCTTCACCCAGCCGCTGCAGTAAAGGCCTGAGAGGGGGTAACAAAGGGGTACAGACAGGGGAGGTGGCTGGACACCTGCCTGGCAAGTCTGCACACCCAATACATACACGTGTAACATGCACACACCCCTAAATCCTCCCCAAAGTCCATTAGCTGGGCCCGATGTGGCTGTTGGCCCACCGCCCAAGAGCCTTCTCAGCCTGTTTTCACCGCCCCCACCCCCCTTATGCCTGGGTCTCCCTAGAGGCTGGAGCTCCTGCGGGTAGGAGCTGAGTCTTTTCCATGTCCGGTTCCAGCAGGCCCACTGCAGACACTGGCTGAATGAATTAACGTCTAGACAGGTACATGGGACATTTAATGAGATAGGGAGCTGCCTGAGGATAGGGCTGCCTTATTAACCTCCACACCCCAGCACTGAGCACAGGGTGTCAACCCAGGGCAGACCTCTGAAAATGTTTGTTGAATGACTTAATGACCAGACATATGCGGTCATCTCAGCTAGACTGGGAGCTTCCCCTAGGGTCAGGGGGAGGGTGGGCAGGGTCCTGGCGCAGGGCCTGACTCAGAGCAGCTTCTCAGTGCACATCACTGACTGGATGAATGACTGAATGAATGAATGAGCAGTCCCAGGAGATACCTGCCTCCTGCTTCCCCCCCATAACTCAATCCAGCCTTCTCATGCTATCTCACCTGGCACATCCACAACCCGACCCTCTGTATTGGGGATGACCCCGAGTCTGGGGTCAAAGGGCACGCTGGGGTCGATGGGGCAGCTCTTATACCCCACACTGCTCAGCACCAGCCCACAGCGGAGGTCCTCCATGTCTCCCGTGGGCACTGCCTGGGCGGCCTCACCGACACCCTGTTGGGGAAAGCATGGGCAGCACAAGGCCAGGCGGGAGGCCTGAAGAGGGGGTACCTTCAGTCACACAAGACTCACCTCCAGTTTGGTGACTGCCAGGCGGATGCCTGCTGTCCGCTGACCATCTGGTGAGGGCAGCACCTGCTGGGGGCTTCGGAAAAAGCGGAGGCCCCAGGCACGGGAGGCGGACTCCTGGCAGGCAGCCTCCTCCGGGCCCGGCTTCTCCGTGGCTGTTCGAAGCAGCAGTTCCGTCAGCCGCCTCCTCGGACGGGGGACCTCTGTCACCAATGAAGACCATGTCAGGGCTGTCCCCGGGTCCCAGCCCCCTCCCCCATGCTCTCCCCCACACCCTCTCTGACCTAGACCATCCGTTCCCTCGTGAGCTGGGGGTCAGGTCAGGGCCCCTCACCCTTGATTCGGTCCTGGAGGCCCAAGAAATCCACAGGGTTCAAAATGGGCCGGGTTCCTGGTAACTGAACCATCTCCCGCAGCTCCTTGGGGTGGGGCAGAGATTAGGCCCAGAGTGCTGTCCACCGGAGCCCACCCTGAGCCCGGCCAGCCCCAGCATGAGACACCACCCCCACCCCCACAGAAGGCCCTGGACCCCAGGAGTCCTGCCTGGCTCCCCACCTCCCACCGCAGGTAGCAGCCACTTTGAGGGGCTCTGCCCTGCCCAACTCCCCCAAGGGGAGACCCTCTGTTTGGCTCCTCCCCCTCCAGCCCCAGCACCTTAATGGTGAAGGCCACTTGCAGGGGCCCACGCCGGCCCACTATCCACACTGTCTTCACCCGACTCTGCCTCAGTACCCGCAGGGAGGCCGCCGTGATGTCTGTTTTCTGGCACAAAAGGAGGGCTTTGAAGTCACCAGACACGACGGCGAGAATGGGACTTTCCATTTGGTCAAGCGCAGAGATCATAGTGCCCCGAAGTTGCCCCACTGCCCCCCCACTCGATGGCCAGATGGAGCATTGCCGCCAATTCTGCAAACGGCACCAAAAACAAAACAAACCCTCTGCCAGGGAGTAGATTCTGACTCCTAGCAACCCTATAGGACAGAGTGGAGCTGCTCTCATCGAGTCTCCAGGGCTGTAATCTTCACGGAAGCAGACTGCCACATCCTGCTCCCGCAGAATGGCTGGTGGATTCAAACTACGGACCTTTTGGCCAGCAGCCAAGTGCTTAACCACTGCACCACCAGGGTTCCTTTTACAAATGGCACCAATGAGGAGCAAACCAAGCCTACATTCTTTCATTCAACAAGTGTTTGCTAAACAGCTACCATGTGCCAGGCTCCATGCAAGGGGCAGGGGCAGGGAAGGTAAATGGTGAGCAGAACAGATAAAGGTGCCAGCCCTCACAGAGCGTTTGATCTGTCAGGAGACAGATACTCATCAATTACTCAGATACTCATCAGGAGTGTAAAACTGTGCCGATGAAAGGTGCAATGGAACGGGGCAGATAGGTCTATGAGAGGGTATTACAGGTGAAATGGACCTACTCAGGGAAGTCCTGGAAGGCTTCCTGGAGGAAGGGACAACTGAGCCGAGAACTAAAAGATGAGTAGAGGTTAACTGCCTGGGGCAAAAGGTTAGTCGGGGCAGTGTTCCATGCCAGAGAGTGGCATGTGCAAAGGCCCTGTGGCACAATGAAGAGAAAAATAAAGGCTGTGTAGCTGGAGTACAGGAAGTGAAGGGGGAAATGGTGTGAGATGAAGCTCACAGGCTGCCTTTCAGAAGGCCTCTGCCTGGGCACCATGGGGAAACAGAAGCACTGAGCTCAGCTTGGAGGGGTAAGGCCTGAGGCCTGCAAGCCAGGCACCCTCTCCTCGGTGTGACTCTCCCCCCTCCAGCCCCTGCCCCACCCACTCACCTCCAGGTGCTCAGGTGGGGTCAGCAGGATCCTAGCCACGTCCAGAGCCACGTTCCCTTGCCCCAGGATCACAGCTGTGTCGCAGCTCAGGTCCGGCATCAGCTGGAAGCAAGAGGTCTTGATAAGGTTGTCCTGGGCTCAGCTCCAGTCAGGCTAATCTCAGTCTCTGGTTGCCTCACGCCTGTCCCTTAGGCTCTCCACACTCAGAAAGTCCATCCTCCCCTACCCGGCCGCACCTCCCCCTAGAGGCCCTCCAAGATGGACCTCTGGCCTCCTCATCTCACTGGGAGCCTCCCAGGCCTGATGGCAGCTCCTCCTCCCCCAGCTCTGGCATCCACGGCTGCCCGCAACCGTGGCTTGGGGGTAGGGAGAAAGGCGCAGACAGAATGTTCCCCGTACTCACCTCCCGGTTCTCAGGAAGCCCGTTATACCAGCCCACAAAGGCCCGAGCCGAGAGCACACCAGGCAGCTCCTCCCCGGGAATTCCCAGGGCATGATGGTCCTCTGCCCCGTAGCTCTGAGGAAAGATGGCAGGCCTGGAGCCCTCAGCCCCTCGGGGAGGGACCAGGCAGATCTCCTCCCAGCTCCTCCTCCTCCACAGCTTCCATCCTAGCCATGCCCAGCAGTTTGGGTCTTACCCGAACGCCACCTTCCATCCCTCAGCCACCAAGCTCTGCTGCAGCCCCTCCCCAGAACCCCCGTCCCTGCCCACAGCCCACCACCTGCACTCACCAGCACCACGGCGTGGTAGGCCTCCCGCAGCTCCGGCACCATCACATCCCTGCCCACCACCACGTTGCCCCAGAAGGCACAGCGGTCAGAGCGGGCCGTCTGGGTAAAGGTATTGATGACATTCTGCCACACCCCCCCGCCCCAGGGAGGAGATTAGAAGGGGGAAGAGTTCCAGAGACCAGGCTTGGGCCACCCCCAGCCTCAGTGTCCTCAGAACAGCCAGGAAGCCTTCCTCCCCCCCGCCCCATCTTGACCAAAGTCCTCAAACCCCACCTTCTGTGCCCAGAGAGACCCACCTTCACCTCGGGGTGGTCGGGCGCCACGCCAAAGCGCACCAGGCCAAAGGGCACCAGCTGCTTCTCATAGATGTCCACGTGCGCCCGGGTGTGGTGCTGCAGGGAGAGGGCAGCAGCTGGTGGGGCTGAGGGAAAGGTTGACCTCCCACGGGGCCTCCCCTTCCTGGGACAGAGCTGGAGGGCTTGGCTCAGTGGGCTGAGGACACAGCCAGGCCTCCACCCTCTGCGAGAAGAAAGAGAGCCTCTTGACTCCCCATCTGCCCAGAGAGCCAGGCAAGGGGAATGGGGTAGCACAAGCAGCAACGGGAACTGAGGTCAGATCTCAGGAAGGACTGCTAGCCCATCAAGACGTGAGAAATGTGGCCAACTAAGGAAGGCTATAGCTTCCCCTCCGCTGGAGCCCTGTCAGAGGAGCTTCTACCCACCTGGGCCAGGTGTACACACAGCCCTGCCCTAGAACTCTAGATGCTTCTAGAAATGCCCAGCCAGTCTGATGATCTGGGAACAACGCCTTGAAATTCATACCTGCCTTAGCTCTAGTCTCCAAGACTGTCCCAATGGAAAGGGGACCAGCAGGGCAGGGCGTGGGAGGCACAGCAGTTGAGAGTACAGGGTGGAGGAATGGAAGTGACTCTACCCCCAGGCCTAGAAAAACCACCTCACAGGTTCCACCAATCACTGGTTCTGGCTCATGCACGCTGCCTTGAGGGGCCATGGGGAAGGCACAGGGTTGGGGTCAGGAGGGCAAGTCTGGTCTGGCTGTGCCACCCACCAGCTGCATGACCCTGACAAGTCCCAGTCTCTCACTGGGCCTCGGTCTCCTCCTGCAAACTGGGATGGAAACACCTCCCTCTTGGGGTTGTTGGGAAGTACCCAGAAGGTCATGATGTGGGGACTCTGGTGACAAACATACTTGGAGCACAGCAGTTGAGACTCCTGTGGGTGACACTGCCCTGCCCACCCCATCCCAGGCTCTTGCTATTGTTGTGTGCCATCGAGTCAATTCTGACTCACAGTGACCCTCAATGACAGAGGAGAACTGCCCCACAGGGTTTCCCAGACTGTAATCTTTACAAGAGCAGATCATCAGGTCTTTTCTCCTGCGGAGCCACTGGTGGGTTTGAACCACTCACCTTTTGGTTAGCAGCCGAGTGCTTAATCATTGCACCACCAGGGCTCCATTTGGCTCTTGCTGTAATACCTCCCAATTCAACGGGACTCAAGCTAAATGGAGCTCTGGCCCTCCAGTTGCCCTTGTCCCTGACAAGGCCCACACTCACCTCCTGACCTTTATCCAAGCCCCTCCCCTCCCCCCACTGCCTGCCCCCATGTCCAGGCTCCCACCACCACCCATCGTGCCTCCTGACTCTCCCCATCCCAGGCTCCCAAATCTACCTACCTCCCGCAACCCCACCAGTGATGCACCCATGAAGAGCACTGACTTTGGAGTCAGACAGCCAAGGGCTCCAGTCCCAGTCTCACCACCAACTGGCTCTGCGCCATGGAGAAAGGCGCTTAGCTTCTCTGTAAACCAGAACAGTTCTTCTACTCGTGAAGAGTGTGCTTCTCGGCTCAAGTAGATACGTGAGACTAAATGGGCAGCTCCTGTCCGGAGGTGAGATGAGAAGGCAGAAAGGGTCAGGAGCCGGTTGCATGGACACGGGAAATCCGGGGTGGAACGAAGGAGTGTGCTGTCACAGTATAGGAAGAGCAACTAGGGTCACATAACAATGTATGTATAAATTTTTGTATGAGAGACTCACTTGAAGTGTAAACTTTCCCTTAAACTACAATTAAAAAAAAAACGCAGACCATTTCTTCCAACATGATGTTCAAGGTCGAATGAGTAAGGCTGACAGAAGCACTTTACGGTCAATAAACAAGCTATCATTACCATCAGTGTTGTTGCTGCTCGTCACTGCCTTGCTCAAAAGCCTTCGCTAGCTGCCCACTGCCCACGGGACAAAGTGCAGATTGCTGCTCAACCCGGCAGCCAACACCTTACACAATCCAGCTTCGTCTTCATCTTCCTTTCTTTCCTGCCCAGGATCCTTCACTCTGTCTACATCGCTTCCTCCAAGGCCACCCCTTTAAAGTGAAATTTGCCGGATACTTTTCACCTCTTATCTCCCTGGCTGACCTCATCTTCCAGGAAACCGCTCCTCCTGACTCATGGTTCCCTCCTATCCTTCGGCTGCTCCTTCTCAGGCCCCTTTTCCTCTGTTGTTGTTGTCAGCTTTAGCCCCCGACCCATGGCGACCCCATGCACAGTGGGATTGGATCATTGTGCTCCATAGGGTTTCCACCGGCTAATTTTCAGAATTAGATCGCCAGGCCTTTCTTCCTAGTCCCACTTCATCTGGACGCTCCACTGTCCAGCATCCTAGCAACACACAAGTCTCCACTGACAGATGGGTGGTAGCTGCACTTGAGGTGCATTGGCTGGGACTCGAACCCGGGTCTCCTGCATGGAAGGTGAGAATTCTACCACTGAGCCACCACTGCCCTCATTACTGCCCCTCACAAGGACATTCATTCTCCAAGGGTCTTCCAACCTGGGTCCCCCTCCCTCTTCCCTCGGAGCACACTCCCTGGGGGGCTTTCACCCACTCCCTCCTGTGACCTCAAGTTCCTGTGGAATTGCGACGACATCCACTCTCTCCCTCCTGCCCAGACTTCTCGCCCAGCTCCAAACCTGAAGCCCCTGCATATCTCACCCCAGAAACCTCAAACTCACCCAGATGAAAGCCGACTCCCCTCCCCTTAAACTTCTCTGCTGTTTCTAGGTTCCCTTCCACCTGAGCATCCACCAGGAGCCCAAGCCAGAACTGGGGGCTCCTTCCTGACTCCCTTCGACCTCATCCCATCAATCCCACATCCTTCCCTTCCTCCTCCCCCACTGCCACCCCAGCAGCTCTCCCGGATACCAGCCCCACCCTGCCAAACCAAAAACCCACTGCCGTCAAGTCAATTCCAACTCATAGTGACCATACAGGACAGAGTAGAACTGCCCCGTAGGGTTTCCAAGGAGGGCTGGTGGATTCCCACCCCGCCAGTGTCCAGGACTGAATGAATGGCCCAGCGGGGTACTCAGGAGAGGGCTCTGCGGTCAGACCACCTGCGCTGAGATCCTAGTGCCCTCCCTGCTCAGTGGTGGGACCGTGGACAACCTCGCTCAGCCACAGTGTCCTTATCCGTGAAACAGGAGCCACACACCTGCTTCACAGGCTGTGGTGAGGGCATAATGGGAGACTGTAGGCAGTGTCTGACTCACAGTTAAGTGCCACTGTCCCAAACCTGCCTCGCACATTCCCACCTCGGAAGGGTGGACAGTAGCTCGGGTGCTCCCAGTGGCAAGGACCAGCTCGTATCTGACTGCTGTGGCCACCCCCAGGACCACACCCCTCCAAGGAAAGAACACACAGGTGTCTGCCAGCGGAGGGCAGGCTGGCACCTCTGCTCACACGGGGCCACTGCGAACCCTGCCTGGAGGGCCGACTCTCCCCACTCCCGGAATGTCAGGCTCAGCTAACACAGTGCCCCTTACATGAAGCCCACCTGGGGTCTCCCAGCCCGAGTCAGTTGCTGGTCTTGGTTCAGGCCCAGGCGCTCCTCCCATGTGGCAGTGTGCCCGTGGCCTTGCATTCCCAGGATGCCTCCCCACACGTGGGAGGCCGTCTCATGGCCTTCTCCTATGCAGCACAAACGCGTCTTCTCCAGGAAGCAGTTTCTGACTGGCCCCCTGGACCTGGCTCGCTCGGCAGACATCACATAATTAGCTCTCTCATCTGTTGCTTAAAGAGCCCTCGTGGTGCAACAGTTAAGCGCTCCACTGTTCACCGAAAGGTTGGCGGTTTGAGCCCATGCAGCGGCTCTGTGGGGGAAAGACCTGGCGGTGGTATAGCTTCCAGCAACACAGCAACACTCAAGCCCTCACAGTACCACAAACTGACAGACACGTCGGGGCTGTAAAGATTAGAGCCTAGGAAACCCTATGGGGCAGTTCTACTCTGTCACATGGGGTCACTGTATGAGTTGAAATCCACTCGACAGCACCCAACAACAACATCTGTTCCTTAGAGTGTGCTTAGGTCACTTTTCAGCACAGTGACCAACTCATCCTATTCTCCCAGGACTCTCTTGTGTTAGCACGGAAAGTCTCGTGTCCTGGGAAACCCCAGGGTCCTGGGCAAACTGAGCCAATTGGTCACTCTACCATTTTTTTTTTTTTTTAACATTTTATTTGTATTGTTGTGCTTTAAGTGAAAGTTTACAATTCAAGTTAGTCTCTCATATAAAAATTTATACACACATTGTTATGTGACCCTAGTTGCTCTCCCTATACTGTGACAGCACACTCCTCCTTTCCACCTCTGATTTCCCGTGTCCATTCAGCCAGCTCCTGACCCTCTCTGCCTTCTCATCTCGCCTCCGGACAGGAGCTGCCCATTTAGTCTCATGAATCTACTTGAGCTAAGAAGCACACTCTTCACAAGTATCATTTTATGTCCAAAAGTCCAGTCTAATCTTTGTCTGAAGAGTTGGCCTCGGGAATGGTTTTAGTGCTGGGTTGTGAGAGAGTCTGGGGGCTGTGCTTTCTGGGGCTCCTCCAGTCTCAGTCAGACCATTAAGTCTGGTCTTTTTACTACAGTTTGAGTCCTGCACCCCACTTTTCTCCTGCTCCATCTGGGACTCTCTGCTGTGTTCCCTGTCAGGGCAGTCACTGGCGGTCACCCTACCTTTCAAGTGTCTGTGTGTACATTAACCATCCTTTCTCCTGTCTCTGTACAGACACTCTGAGTCCCTCCAAAGCAGGGCCACTTTCTCCTATCTCGGTCAGCCTGGGTCTCCCCTGCCTCCGCCCACCAACCCTGAGGCCTGACGTGGAGTCTCAAGGGCAACCAGTAGCCTTGGGCCCTGCCTGCCAAGGCCAATACTGCGAGCCTTGAGGCCTTGGCCTTCATGTTATGTGTGGTGTGTGGGGGCAGGGTGAGGAGAGCAGGCTGAAAGAAAAAAATGGTGCAGTGAGGGCTGGGGCTACTGGTGAGGGGACCACAGAGAGGTGGCTAAAATGACAGAAAGCCCTGGGAAGAGGGGGCAGCCCGAGATGCAGGATGCTGGGGACAGATAGAGACAGATGAGGAAGAAGGGAAGATGAGGGGCAGAACAAAGTCACTCTGCAGGTCTGCATTAGCTCCCTGGAGCACTTGCCAAAGAAGCCGACCATCCACTACCAACCACTGACCACTGCCCCACCCATGAGGAAAACACACTCTCCCACAGTGGAGAATCTAGGGTGGGAAGCCCCAGATGTAGACAAGGAAGCGGGTAGGATGAGTCGAGCCTAGATGGGCTGGGAGCCCCTTCCCCATCTGGGATTCAGGAGTGCTCTGAAAACCCAGAGGGCGTGGGGCTTACCCTGAGGTTTGGAGCAGCAGGTGAACCATGGGGGAGGAACCAGGAGGAAGCAGATTACCTTTAGCAGGTGTTGGGCCGTGTAGAAGCCAGCTGGGCCACTGCCTACCACACAGATCTGGGGGATGTGCTCTTCTGTGAAGAACTGCCGGCGAGCGCCTGGGGAGGGGGGTAAAGGTCAGACCAACACTCCCTCCCCAATCCCAAACCAACTTCCATGTCCACCAGAAGTTGGAGCTTCCCAAGCTTCACCCTCACCTGCACCCTCCTCCTCCTGCCCCTCCAGGTTTTGGCCTCTGCAAGGTCCCTTACTTCATTAGAGCCCCCAAAGGCTATGTCTTCATCAGGGCCCCACACCTCACCCATGAGTTTACTATGCCGCTGACTATGGCCTACCCAACAACCCCGGCCACCCCTGAAGCTGCCCTGGACAATGCTTCATCACTTTTCTTATGGGGTTCCCTACCTACTCAGCGAAGGTGACTTGGTGGCACAGTGGTTAAAGTGCTCAGCTGCTAACCAAAAGGTCTGTTGTTCAAACCCACCAGCCGCTCCATGGGAGAAAGAGGTGGCAGTCTGCTCGCGTAAAGATTACAGCCTAGGAAACCCTATGGGGCAGTTCTACTCTGTCCTGTAGGGTCACTGTGAGTTGGAATCGACTCGACGGCACAATGCCACCTGCTCAGCTAGAATCCCACGTTCTCCCAATGGATTCCAAATCACCCCAACCTCACCCTCATGGATCTCCCCACACTGCCCCATCTTACCTCTCCTAACCCATCTCCCCACACAACTCTATCTTGCCAATATAGACACGTGTCTTATTCCTATTAACCCCTGCCTCCCCTCAGACTTCCCTCTCGTCTCTCAGACCTCCACGTCGCCCCCCTTCGTCCCCGTCTTCCACCTGTGGGCCTCATGGTCCCCTTCTTATCTAAAGGCCTCACATCTCACCGCACAGATCCCATTGCCCCCGCACGCCTCCCCCATCTCGCCCTCATGAGTAGACCCCTCCAGTCTCTCCCCTGGTCCCCTTTCTCCAGCTCTGCCCCTGCTCTGCTTTGATCTCCACATTTAGCGATCGCAGGCCACCCCGCGCTCCCATTCACCCCAGAGGTGCCCTGGTCCTACTCAGGGGGCTCCTGGCGAGAGGCGGTCGGGTCCGAAGCCACGCGGGCCAGTGCCACCAGCAGCGCGTAGCCATGGCTAGTAACAGACCCGGCAAGAAGATCTGATCCCGGGGACCTCCCCGCGCTTCTCGCCGGCTTGGACTCCAGCCCCGCCCCCGTCCTGCCTCTGGTCCCGCCCACCAGCGCGGCCCCGCCCCAATTCCCGCCTCCCAAGCGCTGGGAAAGCGCGGCGTTTCGGCTCCACCCCTATCCCCGAAAGAATCCCGCCCCCAAAGAGAAACCCGCCCTCGGAAGCCCCGCCCCTCAAGACTTCCGGGCCGTACGGGACTTAATAAATTTCTCCCCGGAATCTTCGTCCTCCCTCCAATTACCTGGAGAGTGGAAGGAAAGCGAATCCCCATCGCTGTTTCAGTCTCCCCCGACAGAGCGAACCAATTAGAAAGGAGCTTATTTTACTTAGTCTCTCCCTTTTGGGGAAGCTCTCGTCGCTCGCTGATGACGCAAGCTCCCCTTCTCTTTTGATAGCGTATCCTGACGCTGGGGCCGGATTTCGTCCCAGCCAATCAAGAGTCCGGTTCCGGTAGTAACCAGTGTCAGGCTGTCTGGGAAAATCGGGCTCTCCCTGCCTCACTCGTCGCCCCTTACCCGGCAAGAATCCGCCTAGACCGGGCTAGGGAGAATATTAACCTTTGGAGATTGTCTTATCCTCCTCCCTCCCCCCCCCCATTGTATAGGTGAGGGAGCAGAGAGGGGAGATGGCTTGCCCAATGTACTGACGACAGAGCCAGACCCCTCGACCTGGGGCCAGCAGGGCCAGCACTAGGATGACACCAGACACTCGCCTTGGGTTTGAAATGTTAGGGGACCCCAAAAAACTCAGTAATCAAGATAAATAATATTTTAGTGCAATGTTTCGAAAAATAAAGTTAATGCAAAAAATCCACAATGAACAAAATACCAATTTTTTAATAAAAACAGATCCGTGGTTACGTCTGACTCGATAAGCCTAGTGCCTCTTCCTTTTCCCCCAAGCGCCTTCTTGTCAGACATTACTTCCTTGGAGAAGCCTTCTCGGTCCCCTCCCCACTCAAGCTGGGCTAGGGGCTCTTCTTGTCCCCACAGCACCCCTGTCTTACCCCATCATTACTTATTACACCGCCTTGTCTTTTTTTTTTTTTAATGATCGTTTTTATTGAAGTGTTACATACATACAGAAAAGTGCACAAATCGTAAGTGTACAGCTTGATGAATTATCAGAAGTTATAACCTCGTAACCACCACCCGGATCAAGAAATAGAACATGGCCAGCATCCCAGGACGCTTTGCGCCCCCTCCTTGTCACTTCCCCTCCCTCCTTCTGAGAAGTAAGTACTAGTCTGATTTCTAACAAGTCATTGTGTTTTATGCCTGTCCCACTAGGCAAACTATAGCCTGCATTTCAAATCCTGCCCGTCTCTTGCTTTTGTACAGCCTGTGAGCTAAGAATGGTTTTTATATTTTTAAGCGGTAAAACAAAATTTTAATATTTTGTGACACACGAAACATACATGAAATTCAAATTTCAGTGTCTATAAATAAAGTTTTATTGGAACACAGCCATGCTCTTTTTTTATATATTGTCATGGCTGCTTTCACACTATGATGGTGGAGTTGAGTAGTTGTAACAGAGACCATATGGTTCACAACAGCCAAAATATTCACTGTCTGGCTCTTCATGGAAAAGGTCTGCCAACCCCTGCACTAGACTGCAAGCTCCACGAGGGTGGGGGCCTAATCTTATTCACTCTTGTATCCCCAGAGCTTCGCACAGTGCCTGGCATGTAATGGATGCTCAAAAAGAGTTTGTTTTAATGATCAAGTGATTGATTATCCTTTCACATGGGAGGAAGACATGGAGATTCAGGATCAGAAACCCCAGAAAACCCTGCAGGGCTCCCCATCTAGAGGCAGTATGTCTGGTGGTTAAGAGCGTGGATTTTGGAGACAGACACACTGGGTTGGAATCCCTTTTCTGTCATTTTCTACCTATATGACACTGAGAAATTGAATCTCTCCAAGCCGTATTTTCACTATCTGTAACTTGGGAGAAAAAAATACTACCAAGCTGTAAAGATTCAAATGAGATGATGTAGGTAAAAAACATCTGCCCTAAGTGCTGAACAAATGTTAGCTATCATCATCCTCGTCATTATTTTCACCTCCCATATGCCCCTATAACTTAGACCTTAGGTCTCCCCAGAATCCTAGAAGGGCATCATGAACTCTTGTCTCCTCCCCTTACCTCTCAAGCCTTGTGTCTTCCCAGCCCCTATTCTCAGAGTAACAGAAAAATCAAGCCTCAAAACAATCAAGTGACTTGTTCCCAGTGCCGGTGGGATAGCCAAGTCTGGTACCGGGGCCTCCAGCTGCTGCCCACTCCCCATCAGGCCCGATCAATAACAATGAGTCATTGGTTATATATTAGGATGCTTTTAATCACAGCCAGCACTGTGCAACTAGGGCCTTTTTCTGACAGTGCGTTTTTCATATCGAGAACTAGCGGTTTGATGAATTGCTCTCCCAGACCTAAAGGCCATTTCTGAGCTGCTAATGCATTTCAAAAGAGCAGCACTAACATATAGCAAAGCAAGAGGCTGGGGAGGCTGCCAGGCCCTCCCGTTCCAACAGGGCTGCTTGGATCCCAAACTCTGCTCCAGGAAACAGATGGCGCACCCAAAGGGGGCAACTGAAGAGAGTTTAATGAGGGGATTTTTTACAGAAGTGTGAGCAGGGTCAAGGGAAACCAGTAACGGATGGTGAAGCACCCTTGGACTAGCAGCAGCTGAAAGCCCTCACCACTCCAGGCCCGGAAGGAGCAAAAGGAGGGAACAGATCAGGAACATGTGAGAGCTGGAGCTGTAGGAGAGGAAGGCAGGGTGGAGTGGGTGGGGAGTGGGTGTGGGGGCAGCAGATGGCGAGTTCCCAGCAGAGCCACCCAAGACCACACTGGAGATTGGCTCTCCAACAGGACTGGGCTTAAAGAGTCCCTTCACCTCCCATCTGACTTCTCTGCCCATCCCAAGGGCTCCCATTTGCTGGCGTTCAGCCTCTCCATCCTCATGGTCAGCCCATCCAAGGACTTCACTAAAAAACAAGGCAGTCAGACGCGGAACATGAATTGCATGTTTTAAACCAATGGTTCTCCACTGGGGGCGATTTTGCCTCTCAGGGGACATTTGGCAATGTCTGGAGACATTTCTGATGATCACGACTTCGGCTCCTGGCATCTAGTGGGTAGAGACTAGGGATGCTGCTAAACATCCTACAATGCACAAGACAGTTCCCCAACAACAAAGACTTGTCCAGTCCAGGATGTTACTAGTGCCGAGGCAAGAAACCCTGCATTAAGGGAACTGCTCTGCCTCCCGTCTTAGCCGTGGCCTCCGTCTTGGCCCCTCCCTCAGCTTCCAGCTGGATGCTTCCTTGCACAACCCCCCCCCCCCCACACACTCCTCAGCCCAGCCTCCCAGCCTGCTCTTGGGTCTGCCCACTCTGGGCTGAATCTTAACGGCGTCCCTCACTTTCTTGGCCTCTCCTCTGGGCAGCATCAGTCATTCCGGTCATATTCCTGCCTCACTCCCAGGCTTATCACTTTCTGTTGCAGACCACCCCTTCACAGCCAAGCCAGCCCCGGACTTCAAGCCTTTCTCCTTGCAACTCACCCTCCTCTGCCTTCCTCTCTTCTCTAAGGCCATCTCTCCTCTAGACCCTGTCCCCACAGCCCTCTTACAGCCTCAGCTATGCTCCCAGTAATTCTCTCTCCCAGTTGAGAGTTCTTCTAAACATAATGGAACAAAGCAGAGTTTTTTCTAGAGCTAGCCAAGGTTATACTCGAAGATATTTACACTCTTTTCCCAGCTCTGTCCCTGAGAGAATCTTTCCCCTTACTTCCCCTGGATGCTTTCCCACAAAACCCCCGCACTTGTGTCTCATTGATAGTGTTGGCCTTGAGAACGGCTGAGCCAGTGTCTTGCCCTGGCTTCTCTGACTGAGAAGCTAGGATGGTCTGCCAAAGGTAACCTTTCCCTGTAGTCCCTGGGGAGAGGACTTCTTGGGGGACAGAGCCACAAAGGGTACAGGAAGAGGCAGGGGCCAACCACACCTGGGGCTCTCCTGGCCCTGGGGAGCCCTAGCCAAGGGGGCTGACCCTCCTCTCTCGGTACCCCCTCCCTCCTCCTAGCTGGCCCCGTGCACGAGGAGGCCTCTCCTCACTCCATCACCCCCACCCCATAACCCTACCAAGCTCAGATAGAGCACTGGGCATGGATTCAGCTGTTTAGTCCTGAGATGAAGCTGGCTGAGGTCCAGGCTGACCAGAACGCCCAGCTCCCTTTATTCATTCCCCCAGGCACCCCTTGAAACCCAGAAAAGCAAGCAGGGCAGGTGACCCCCAGGGCCCCGGGTATGAGCTTCCCTGTCTCACTGCCCACTCAATGCCTCCACACTCCAGATCCACCACCAGCAGCCAGGCCACCCCCATGGGGAAAGAGCACAGCCCTCCTGGCCCTAGGGACGTCCAGCAAAAGCAAGAGAGCTATGGTCAGGCCAGGGACAGGGCACAGGGGTGACCATGCCTGGCCCACCCTCACTGCAGCCCCACAAGCTCAGTGATTGGAGGGGCCTGCACCATCAACTCCTCGTAGCAACTCAGAAACAGCCGGAAGCGAGCCAAGTACGAGTCCTCGTTGTACGGCAGCTGCTTCTCCTGGAGGAACTTGGATACCACAGGTTTCACCTGGCCAAAGACAGACCCGAGGAGAGGTGCTGAGCCGGGCCTGCAGGCGGACCCGTGCCCATAGGGCCCCTCCTCTTCCCGGCCCCGGCTCCTATTTTCCTGGTTCCATGATGCTCTGCAGGAGCCCAGGTGCTAAGTGTTGGAGGATTCCAGCCTCCACCTTCCCGAGGGCAAGAGAAGAAGAAGCCTCTCCCCAACATTCTCTCAGGGCTCGCAGACTGCCAGCCTCCTTAGCACAGGATATACGCCACAGCTCCCTTTTACCAAGCACCAGCTGTGTGCCTGACGCTCCAGATACATTTCTTCAGCTCACCCCCAAAACTGTCAAAAGAAGCACTGCTTATTCCCATTTTACAGATGAGAGAGCTTTCTGATTGGAGACTCGCACTGCTGCTGGACCATGCCAGTGGGGGGCCTTGGAGTTCAGGTGAGCCCTGGAGGTTACCCCCACCGCCCTTGGACAGTCCCTTCATCCCAGCCCCTCCGGCCCATCTGCCCTCTACCTTCAGGCACATGTTGTCGGAGAGCCTGGGGAAGAAGTGGTGCTCCACATGGCAGCTGATGAGTGAGTGGCCGAACGCCCAGTCCAGCACCAGTGACCGGGGCAGGTTTAGCACGCCGAGGCTCATCATGTGAATCCGTCGGGGCTTCTTGTCCAGGGAGAACATGGGCAGTCCGATGTGCTGTGAGACACATGGGGCACGTCCTGGGGTTGGGCCGGGCAGCCCTGCCCCCCAACAGGCACTGACCCTGCTCTAGGCATCCTCACCTAGCACTCAGGGACCCTCTGGAGCAGGGTCAAGAACCCAGCCTCCACACACCTCCGCCACGTCCCACTGCATGTGGGGTGATGGAGCTGCCCCTGTCTGTGCCTAGCACTGAGCCTTGCCCATCTCTGGGCCTTGCTCCCCCCATCTCTACAATGAGGGCCTTGGCCCAGACACCTCTCTGATCCCGGGGTACCCTAGTGCCCAGGACTTCCCATCGCCTACTCTCAGGTCACTACAGCGTTGCTATGAATCAGGATCAACTCAAGGGCAACCGGTTTGGTTTATTGGTTTACACATAGTAAGTAGGGGACAGTGGTGGTTCAGTGGTAGACTTCTCACCTTCCATGTGGGAGACCTGGGTTCAATTCCTGGCCAATGCATCTCATGCTCAGCCACCACCCATCTGTCAGTGGAGGCTTGCATGTTGCTATGATGCTGAACAGGTTTCAGTGGAGCTTCTAGACTAAGACAGACTAGGAAGAAAGGCCCGGCTATCTACTTCTGTAAATCAGCCAATGGAACCCTATGGATCACAATGGTCTGATCTGTAAACTGATCATGGAAATGTTCAGAATCGGGCAGCGTTTGTTCCCTTGTGCATGGGGTTGCCGTGAGTCAGGGGCAGACCTGACAGCAGGTAACAACACATAGCGAGTGGGTCCTTAACAGATTTTCACTCCACGCGTGAATGGTGGCCAGTGTAGAAGAGAAGTAAATTCCTTACCTGAGACCAAAGGTCTCTGTGATGGCCCACAGAGGGAAGAGTGAGTGAGTCAGTGAGTGTGTGTGTGTGTGTGTGTGCGTGTGGGTGTGGGTGTGGGTATGGGTGTGCGCGTGCACACGCGCATGCAATGATTCCTCACGTGGCCTCTTTCCCCCAACCTTGAGTCCAGTTTGCAGTTCGGCACCCTGGAGAGTGCTCCCCCTTGTCCTCCCCCATCCCTACCCCAGCACGGGTAGGGGAGGCCTCACCTGGAAGATATTGACATGGAGGTAAGGGTGGGCCAGTAGGGATCTGGTGACAAACATGCAGGCCAGGGCCGAGCTGGGGCTCTTAAACCCTGACACGTTCAGGAGCAGCCAGTAGTGAGAATAAAGGCCCAGGGAGATCAGGCCCAGCGTCCGCAGAGCGGTCCAGAGCTCCACCTCCCTCAGCCGCTCTGCAGAGGGGTCAGAAAGAGAGTGAGGACACCAAAGGTTATCAGTGGTTCCCAGGGGCTGGCGCGGGGGCAACAGGAGTCACTGCCAAAGGGGTACTGGGTTTCTGTTTGGGGTGATGAAAAGTTTGGAAGATACATAGTGGCGACTACTGTGCAACATGGTGAGCGTAACGAGTGCCATTGAATCATACACTGAAGAATGGTTAAAATAGCAATCTTTTTGTTATATATATTTTACCACAATAAAAATTAAAAAAAGAAAAAAAGTAAGCGTGAGGGGGCAGGCCGAGTTTGAGTCCATGGTAAGCTGGCTCCCTGGTGATCTAGTGTTCTAGGGGAGCCCAGTTAACCTACAGGACAACCTGAAAGCAGATTAGCCCATTTTATACATGAGGGAACACTGAGCTATGTAATGCTATTAGCACATGGGGGCCTGGGATTTGAACCCAGGTCTGGCTGCCCCATAGCCCTGCTGCTTCCACACTGTGATTCTGTCCCTGTGATATAGGGCGAGGTGTTTACAAAGCACTTTTACGTCTCTGACCTCATTTCTGCTTTTGCACCACCTTGAAGAGCAGTATGTAAGAACCTGAGGTTAAGTTACCTGCTCGTGGCCACCAGCCAGTAAGTGGCCAAGCCAGACTTGGCCCTGGGTCTGGGGTTCTTTCCACCCCCTCTGGCTGCCTTGGAAAGTCCTTGTCTAGTCTTAGCTCGGGGCTCCAGCCTCCTCCACAGAGGGCTCCAGGAAGCCAGGAGGGGAGGGAAGGAGAGGCGAAGCCGGCTCTGGAAGTACTCACGGAGAGCCACCAGCGGAGTAATGACGGGGATTGAGAAAGGAGAGAGAAACATGTAGACGTAGCGGTTGAGACAAGGCAGCTTCCAGGTGCTGGAGTCACCCATGCCGATCACGTTGGTGTAGCCGTGGTGCATCTTGACGTGGCCGTAGTTGGCATACTCTGCGGTGAAGCCTGTGCAGACCTAGAGGACAGGGCCAGAAAGGGGGCCAGGAGCCAGGGCAGGCCCAGCCAAGCAAAGCAGGACCTTGGGGAGTCCCGAGAACACCCTTACCCTCCTTAGACCCTGCATTTCCAAGGCCTCCCAGCCTTATAACCCAGCTAATCAACCTTGGCCATAGTCTTTCAGGGACCCGTGACCAGAGTGGCGGGCAGTAAAAACTCCCGCGTCTACTTGACAAAAGCCTTTGGGGGCAGAAGGCCACGCCCCAGGTTGGCACTGTGTCCCTGACCACCCAGGCCTCTCTGTTGAGCCTGAGAGGGCTGTCACAAGGTTAGATGCACTGCAGGTATGGCTGCTGGCATTTGGCTACAATTATTTTGTGTGTTTAACTTGGAAATATCTGTACCTTCACAACTCCACTTTGCGTTCTTAGTCACAGCAGTGAGGGAGGGCCATGGGAGGAGTCTGGGGACTAAGGAAGGCCGGCTCCTGGACAGTTGGCAAGGGCGGCACATGGGTGAGGGTACCACACGTGGGGGCTGAGAGCTAACTTCTCCCTGGGGGTGGGTGACTCTTCTCAGGCAGGGCAACTCACAAGCAGCAGCTGAGCTCTCTGACTCCAGGAGAGCAGTCATTTGGAATGCAAAAGAGGCGCTAAGGTGTTCCTCATGCAGATATATGCAAATGAAATGCAGATGTAAACCTCTTGCAATATTTTATCCAGGCCAGTTGATTTTTTTAATTGTATTGAAGATACTTCTGCCTGTTTCCAGGGGGCCGTGAAGGGCTTCCCAATGCCAGGCACTATGAACTTCTTAAGGACGGCAGAGCTACCCTTTCCCAAGTGCTTACTACCCACCAGGCTCAGTGCTCTGCACTTTACATAGGTTTCCCAAACCTAGGGGGCCATTGAAGAACCCTGGGTGGTGCAAACAGTTTGCACTTATCTACTAACCTAAAGGCTGGCAGTTTGAACCCACTCAGCAGTGCTGTGGAAGAAAGGCCTGGCAATCTGCTTCCAGAAAGATTACAGCCAAGAAAACCTTATGGAGCAGTTCTACTCTGTAACACATGCGGTTGCCATGAGTCGGAATCAACTCAATGGCAATGGGGCTTTTTTAGGGGGTCAGTGGTATTATTCAAAATTTACAGAAGAGGAAATTGAGCGAAAGCAAGACCGTGTGATCTCCCCAGGCCACACAGCTAGTAAGTGATAGAGTAAGGATTTGAACATAAAGCCCAGATTCCATCCATAAGGCACGGAGTTGAGCCACTTACTACAATGAGGCACAAACCCAGGCTCTGGGCCCAGGCAGCAGGGTCAAAACCAGAAGAAGAAGAAAGATAAGGAAGACATTGTTTTCATCCTCCATCTGAGGAGACATTCTGTCTTGGAACCCAATTCAAACAGAAGTGTAGCCAGAAGCGCCATCTAAAGGATGTGTAGAGCCCCATTGGGATCATCTACACTGCAGCTGTAAAATGGACACAGGAAGATATGTGTGACGGATTGAACTATGTCCCCCAAAAATGTCTGTCAACTTGGCTAGGTCATGATTCCCAGTATTGTATGATTGTCTACCATTTTGTCACCTGTGATTTCCCTATGCGCTGTAAATCCTATCGCTATGATGTAATAAGATGGACTAGCGGCAGTAATATTGATGAGGTCTACAAGATTAGACAATGTCTTAAGCCAATCTCTTTTGAGATATAAGACAGAGAAGCAAGCAGAGAGACATGGGGACCTCATACCACCAAGAAGGCAGCATCGGGAGCAGAGTACATCCTTTGGACCTGAGGTTCCTGTGCTGAGATGCTCCCAGACCGAGGGAAGATTGATGACAAGGACCTTCCTCCAGAGCCGACAGAGAGAGAAAGCCTTCCCTGGAGCCAGCGCCCTGAATTCAGACTTCTAGCTTACTGGACTGTAAGAGAATAAACTTCTCTTTGTTAAAACCACCCACTTGTGGTATTTCTGTTATAGCAGCACTAGATGACCAAGACAATATGTCAAACAAGCAATAGTGTCCCGGCCCCTCTGGAGGTAGGGGATGTGCAGGTAAATTCTAATCTAACAGCAGCCTTTCTGTCGAGTTGGAGAAAACAGAGACAGGCCCTGTGCTCTCTGATGGGGTCATGCTGTCTACCTCTGTAACCTGGAAGGGGGACAGAATGTGGGGCAGGTTACAGAGGGTAGGTAGCTAATATGATATTGCTTCCAGCCCTGCCCGATCTGTGGGGGACTTTCCACTCGTGAGGAAGAGCCCACTGGGCCCAGGCTGCGGAGGACACAAGGTGGATTCACATTAGCACCAGCAGCTTTGGCAACAGGCACAGGGGGACTGTAGCTGGGGTCTGTTGGGACTGTTCTCAGAGCTCAGCTGGTGTCCTCAGTCACCTCCTGTTCTGTACCCATCTCAGGAGTGACCCCACCATGCCTCAGCCCCGAGCTAGAGACCTGGCGGTTGTCCTTGACTCCCCCTACTCCTCATCCTGCTCTCTGACCCTGCCCAGGTAACCCCCAGCTGTCTCCTCTCCTGCCTCCATCCATGCAGGTCCCCATCCTCACCATCTCTCAGCTGGTCTAAACCAACCGCCTCCTGGCCCCGAGGTCCCTGCCTAGTCTTGCCCCTCCTCCTTCAACCCAGTAGAGTGACCACTTTAAAACTCAATTTTGACTCTGTCCCTCCCTGGCTTATAATCCTGCAAATCACTGTTTAAAAACCAAAATAAAAGAGGAAAATATTATAGGACATGTAAGAGACTAATAACTTCCATCACCTGCCAGAAGGAAAACAGGGCAGCTGTGGATGGGGGTAGGGAGACTTGTCACTGCATACACTTTGAATGTTGAATCATGTAAAGGCATTGCCTATTCAAAAAATAAATTACATTATTTCTAAACTACTGATTTTGGCCACATGACAAAGTCTTCACTCCTCTGCTTGACTCCCGGGCCTGCCTTGCCTCTCCTTCTCCAGGGTCCCCGTTAGATGGCAGAAGTCTCGGGGTTCTGGTGGCTTCTTCGTGCACTCTGCTGTTCCCCATCTGCAGGCCTTTGTCCGGACGTCGGCTCTGTCGGAAACTGCTTTCCTGTGTCTTGGCCTGGCCAACCCTGGGCTGGCAGCATCCCCGGAACCTCTCCCTCGAGTTTCTCAGCCTCAGCACTATTGACGTTTTGGTCTAGATCGTTCTCTGTGGTGGGGGCATCCTGTGCGTTGCAGGATGCTGAGCAGCATCCCTGGCCTCGACTCACTAGATGCCAGTAGCACCCCCTCCCCAGCTGTGGTGGCCAAAAATGTCTCCAGACATTGCCAAAAGGTCTGCAGTTCAAATCCACCAGCCACTCCTTGGAAACCCTATGGGGCAGTTCTACTCTGCCCTACAGGGTCGCTATGAGTTGGAATTGACTCGACCGCAATGGGTTGAGTTTGTTTTTTAAAATATATATATAATTATTCCAAAAGTAAAAGCTTTTTTAAAAGCATATTTTGTACTGCAAATCTGAGTTTTCCCTCTACATAAATTTTAAACATAAAAGATACTACTACTACTCATAGTAGAAGTTACTCAGACCAACACCCTGCGGGGTTTGGGTGGGGACATGAAGAAAGGAGGTTTAGACAGATGGCTCCAAGGCTTATGGCTGCACTGAACCCATCTGGGAGGAGAACAGCAGAGGGCCCTGACTAGGCTGGAGGTTCTCCACTCTCTACCACCACCACACGGGACCTGAATGAAGGCGGCAACACTCCCTTGTGTGACACCCACCTCCCCAGGGCAGAGCCAGGTGGGCGCCAGTTCCTCATGGATCAGCTGTGGCTCCACCCTTCACAGCACAAAGCCGACTGCAGAAGGAGGGTCTGAGCTGAGACACAATACAGAGCTGAGTAACCGGCATTGATATTCCCTCCCACTCCGGAAGTACCCTGGTTGAGAATGACAAGGAGAATCCCAAACCCCTCTGTTCTTGGGATTAAATCCTTCCCAAATTCAATACTTAAGCCATGCTGGCCCTGCCCACCCCACCTTGACCCCTGCCCCTGACTTACAGGGAAGTCCTCTGAGTGTGGGGCCAGTAGTCCCAGTGACTGGGGGTGGGGGTGGGGGGAAAGGTGCTCTCGAAGCGTGAGGCCAGGGTTATCAGTGGGCTGGAGGAAGGTCAGGGTTATGCTACTAGGAAGAATGGAACTTTCTCCTGCAGATCAGAAATGAGTCTTCACAAACTGACAACAGCAACTCGAAAGGTTAGATAGGAAGCTTAGGGGGCAGTGAGTTTATGTTAACAGTGGAGGAATAATTTGGAAGAGGAAGATGAGAATGGCTGCACAACTTGAAAAATGTAGTCAATGTCATGAATTTTACATGTAGAAATTATTCAATTGGTGTATGTTTTGCTGCGTATATCGTCAACAACAACAACAAAATAAAATAAATTATTAAAAAAAAAGAAATGGTCTTCAGAGTAATATTAATCCTCGGGTATGGAGGTGTGTATGATTTTGGATACTTTAGGAAAGAAATATATTGACAAAGAATATTGAATATCCCATGGACGGCCAGAAGAGCAAACAAGCCTATCTTGGAAGAAATACAGCCAGAGTGCTCCTTGGAAGCAAGCGAGGATGGAGAGACTTCATCTCACGTACTTAGGACATCCTATCAGGAGGGACCAGTCTCAGGAAAAGAACATCATGCTTGATAAGGTAGAAGATCAGCAAAAAAAGAGGAAGGCCATCAATGAGATGGACTGAACAGTGGCTGTAACAAAGGGCTCAAACATAGCAACGATCGTGAGGATGGCACAGGACCAGGCAGTGTTTCATTCTGTTGTACACACAGTCACTGTGAGTAGGAACCAACTGGACGGCACCTAACAACAACAGGAGAGAAACAACAGCAACCTGGAATGGAAGCCTCCCCCTCCATCTCCCTACCTCCCCCCAGATCCAATGGCCAGAGAGGTGAAATTCCCTCCCCCCAGCCGGTAGACCCGGAGACAAACCGGGCAAAAGTAGGTGCCCACGAAAGCTAAAGACGCTCAGCTGTTGCCTGAGGCTACAGAATTTGCCAAACACCAAAGTGAACCTAGGGGCTAAGACTAGACTATTCTGTAGTGAGGGTGGTGTCTCCTGAGGCTCAAGGTTTGGGGAAGAGCAGGGACAACCAATAAGAGAAGGATTAAAGTGACTCGAGGAGAAGTGGTGAGTCAAGAGTCCGGGAAGGGCCCCAGGGCACCCTCTGAGGTCCCAGGCAGAAGCTTGACCTCTGTGCAATGCAGGGAACCAGGTGGATGGGTCAGGGCCATAGCATTCCCCCAACTACTCACCACACGCACCAACTCAGTAGAGCTCTGCATAATTATGCCAACCTTTCAGTTAACAAAAACAATAACAAACCAGTAACAACAACAACTCCTACAACTGCTAATCATTTTCTTGGAGCCAATAGCATGTTCCATCCAGAGAGAAAAATGGAGCAAACACTCATGTAGTGCCAAAGAGTCAGGACCAGCCTTCGGTTAAGGGCACTTTATCTCATTTAACCCTCACAATGGCTTCATGGGAGTCCCTGGGTGGCGCAAACGGTTAAGCGCTCAACTACTAGCCAAAAAAGATTGGGGGTTCAAACCCACCCAGAGACACCTCAGAAGACATGCCTGGCGATCTGCTTCCAAAAGGTCACAGCCTCAAAAAATTTATAGAGCAGTTCTACTCTGCACAAGTGGGGTCGCCATGAGTTGGAATTGACTCCACCGCAACTAACAATAATAACAACGATGGCTTCACGAGGGAGGTGATATTATTGCTCCCATTTCTGAGATGAGGAAACTAACACTTAGATGTTAAGTCCTCGTCCAAGGTCAGGCAGCCAAGGGGTTGGGCTGGCTGTGCCCTTCATCACGCCTTCATCTTGCGTGCAGATGAGACAGGCACCTCCCCAAGACTCCACGTGCCCCACCATCGCCAGCTGGGCGGGAGAGACAATCCATCTCCTCCCCCACACCAGGACCCGGACTCTCCTCAGACGGTAGCCAGAGCCACACCCCATGGGACAAAAACGAGGCCTCCCACACAGGTTGTGTGAGCATGTGAGTGACAAACTTGTGACCCACCTCCCGGTGACTGCAGCCCACCAGCTGGGTGTCACCACACTGAGGCTGAGAACCAGACCTGCCCTCCCCAGGCCCTGCACCCCAATCCAGGCACACAGAAGGCTCACAGGCCTCTAGGATGTGACCCTTCATCAGCCAGCTTTTCTCTGGACTTTTTGTCCCCAAGTCACATGCGGGATCGTCATCAACAAATATTGACGCAAAGCCGACCAAGCACTCTGCCCTGCGGCAGGAGTGGGAGAGACAAGAGGCCAGGCTGAGTTCCCTCTGGGGGCTCACTGGGACAAGGCGGTGTGCAGCAGGCAGGAGCCAGCCACGAGGCTGCCTGGGATCCATGGGGTTTGTTGCTGTGGTTCTGGCAGAGCCTCCCGTTGGGGAGCCTTGGAGAGCTTCTCAGAGGAGGTGGCTTTGGCTCCCTGCCTCTGCACAGCACATGATAGCTACTGGATTCCTCAGGCAGTCTAGGCCACAGGTTCACAAACTTCGGTGGTATCAGATTCACCTGGGGAACTTGGTGAAAAGACAATGGCCTGGGCCCGCTCCCACTTCAACAAGCCTGGGGCTCCAGGTCAATCGGCTATACACCAAAGTTTGAGAACCACAATCAAATCATTGCATCAGTTGGTCCAAACGGCTGAAAATCCCACACACCTGCTCATCCTCAGCTGCCTCCAAGCTGCTGGCTGTCAGCTCTCAGCTCTGAATAATCCGAACAGAGCTAATCCTACTTGTGGCGGCCCAGGGACACCATGTGGCACCGCCCATGCAGATAGCATAGTCCAGCCTCCTCCCTGCCTCTGCCTGGTGGGGCATCTGATCCTGACTCCAGGAGGCCTGGAGTCTGACTGGGACCAATGCCCAGGGAAGGGAAGTTTCTTGGAACTGCCCCTGAGGATTGCCACCTCTTGGTCCCTCTTGCCTTTAGCACTTTAGAAATGTGAGCTGGTGGGAGGCGAGGAGAAAGGAGAAAAAGGAGAGGCTAGAGTTCAAGGTGAGAAACACTTCTTCCTGGCCAACTGATGTGGTTTAATCTCTATAAAAAGACTTCTGCTCTATGAGGAGTGGAGTCCCCGGGTAGTGCAAATGGTTAACGTGCTCGGTGGCTGACCCAAGTCTGATGTTTGAATCTACCCAGAGGCACCTCAGAAGAAAGGCCTGGAGATCTACGTCTGAAAAAATCAGCCGTTGAAAACCCTATGGAGCACAGTTCTGCTCTAACACACATCGGGTTGCCATCAGTTGGAATCAACTTGATGGCAACTGGTTTTATATGAGGAATTCATTGGTCACTAGTCCTTGCCGGAAAGGACTATTTCTGGTACCAGCTTTCATATCTGTGCACAAGGAACCGGGGTGGCCAGGTGAGGGTCCACTGCTGGGAGAGGAACGGAGGAGCCTGGAGACCGGTCCAGAGAGGACAGCGTTCCTGGGCTTGCCCACAGGTAAAAGGGCTGAGGCAGGAAGGGTGAAGGGGCAGAACTCGGGATGGTTGAGTAGCAGGGGTCAGGAGAGGGAGGGGCCTTCAAGGGGCAGACCTGGGGAGCAGGAGCTGCTCAAGACATCTCAGCCATCGCCAGGTATCAGAGGACACATCCCGACCTAGGACTCTGTGTCACTGGGCCCACGCGCTCCCACCTCTGTCTGAGGTTCACATTTTGAACCCTGATTCCAAAACCAGGAGGCCCCAGTGGTTTCAGCTGTGGGCCAGGACAGCTGCAGGCCACAACCTGCCAGCCACAGGTATCCCAAAAAGAAAAGGTCTAGTCGCTACTTGGTCCAGTGCTGCAGAGAGGCAAGTGGGCATCTCCAGGGGAGACGTGGGTGCCCAGCCCCAATTCCCTGCCCATCATGCAGTTTGGTAGCCACGGGGTGCAACATCTCTCTCCACGCTTGGGGAGGTACACACACTCAGAGACACACCGGGTAGTGCTTACTGCACATGTGGGTACACATACCAAGTGCTGCAGCTGGGCACAGCACAGTGAGTTTGCCACACAGCACCAGCAAATGCTGCCCCCTGCTCCCGAGCTCACCTCCACGAAGAAAAGCTCCCAGACCTTGCTCCAGCGCTTGGACTCGGTGAGGGCCCTGTGCGTGGCCAGGTGGCTGCCCTTGACAGTGAGAGTGTAGTGGCACACACCCAGGATGGTGATTCCCAGGGCAAAGATCAGGATGTTCTCAAAGCGCAGGAACAGGAACCCTGTAGAGGGGCAGCGTCTTTCTCCAGCTTTGGGCGACCTGGGTCCCAACATCTCAGCCCCTACCTCTTCGAGCGCTCAAGTGGGCCCAGCCCTGGGGACCGCCCCAGGGAGACTGGGCCAGTCCCATATGGCTTGAGGAGGATGGGCTGGCTTTCTCCACAGGATGTGGAACCAAACGGAGCTCACTGGTTCCGCAAGGAAACTGCACTCTGCGGGGTCTGGACTCCCTTGCGGTTTCCTTCTTGTGCCCCAGCGGAAGCAGGGATGGGGTGGAATACGGTGGGGTGCAGACCAGGAGAGGTCCGGCAGAAACCCCACCTTCCCTCCTCCTTCCATGCCCCATCCCTGGCCTTCCCCCGTGGAACCATCCCCCCCGGGCCACCTCCCAGGCCCAGCCTCCGGATCCTTCTCAACTTTCCCCTCCACCTCCCTCCTTTCATCAGCCCTTCTCCCTCCTTCAGTGCCGGCTCCTCTGGGAACATACGGCAGGACACCCCAAATCCAGACTTTCAGGTTTCGGATGTGACCTTCTTCCCTCCCTGTTGCCCGCTCCCCGCTCCTGACGCGACTGGCCGCGGAGCCGGTACCGCCAACGTCCCCGCCCCGCAGCCCCGCAGCCCCGCAGCCCCGCAGCCCCGCAGCCCCGCAGCCCCGGAGCTCCGCAGCCCAACCCCTTGTCGCCCTGTTCCCGCGCCCTCACCGGCCGGCACGGCGAGGAGGCTGAGCGCAAGGATGGCGCAGTCCACGCCGTGGCGCTCCCACCAAGAGCTGGCCCTCACCACGTCCTGGACCAGCGCCGCCAGCTCGCCCTGCAGCGATTCGTCCCCGCTGCGGCCCCGGAGCCCGCGCCCGGCCCGCTCCATGGGCTCGGATAAGGACTCGAGCGCTGTGTGTGTCTGCGGCGCGGCGCGCGGCGCGCGGGGACGGCGGGGTGCGCGGGCGGACGGGCCGGGGCGGAGTCAGCGCTAGCCTGGGGACACCCGCCCCCGCCCCGGGGTCATGGTGCGGGCGCCTGAGCGCCTCCAGCCGCTTGCAGGATGACCTGGGCCCCGACCTGGCGCACCGCCTGGGGGAGAGGGGCAGATGCGCCGGGTAGGGTGGGTGGGGAGACCACCCTGGGGCGAGAACCTGGCCGGGAGAGAGGGGAACCCAGTGGACACGCCTGAGAGCTTTCCCTGACCCCTCCCGGATTTCAAATAACTCCCTGGCGTTCTCTGTCCCTGCACCTCGCTTGGGTTTGTTGCAGCATTTTAAATCCCCATCCCTGAGTATTTGTTTTGTTAGCACTTAGCAGCCTCCCCTACAGATGACATAATAGTCCTTCCTTGACTGTGTCCACCCACACAGACTGGATACCAGGTGCTGACAGGGCCTGACTTTGTTAATTTTGCTCAAGTTATCTCTTGAGTACCCAGAATGGTGCTTGGCACAGAATTCACTGGAAAGTTCAAGGACTCACTCCCCCCAGGTAGGTCACCGAGGACCTCACTGACTCCAGCTTGAGCAGAGGTGACCTGTGGGAAGTTGACTTCCCAGCCCCATGTTGCTGCGGTGACTTTGGGCGTAGGAAGATGTCCATGGAGAAAACACATCCAAAAGTCACCATGTCACTATTCCAGGTGGGCAGACATACTGGCTGGGATTTGCAACTCCACCCAGAGGTGGCCAGGTGTGAACTCAGGGCCTGCACCACCTGGCACTTGCCCTTGGAGACTGGGGGGCTGTGTCTGTCATAGCCCCCTCCCATCAGCCCTGCTAAAGCCTGATCTTGGTCCTCTGCGGACAAGCCACTGTCCTCTGCAAACTCCCCCTTCTCTGCTTCAGAGGGTCCTTTCTCCTTTTTGTTTGTTTGACATTTTCCCCGGTTCCATACTGAGGTCCCCTTGGGAAGGAGGAGAGAGAGGGAGAAGGAGGGAGAGTCAGGGACAGTAGTGACTTCTATTCCTTCCTACCTTCCCTGGAGTTTCCTTCATGAATTTTTATGAGCATTTCCCTCCTATTCCTTATACAGTAAAACCTGTGAAAGCCAGAACCTGTGGAAGGCAGAAACCTGTCAGAGAAGGAAAACTCAAATGTTTCCCACTAATAGAGAGCAACAAAAAAGTGGTAAGACTGTACGCTGTTAAAGGCGGAAAACTTGCGCGGCCCGGGAAAACAAGGCAGTCTAGTCGAGTTCCTGCTCTCACAGGTCTCACTGTAAAAGATTTCTTCACTAGGCCTGGGTTTATAATCCAGTAGCCCATTTCCGTCTCTCTCTCTCTCTCACACACACACGCGCACACACTCTTGTCTGGCTCCTTAGTTTGTCATTGACTTTCACACACTTACTAATTTTCGTATATTCTCCACATCCTGTGAGGATGGCATCACCTCATTTTATCAGTGGAGGCCCAGAGAGGTGAACTGCTCTGCCAAGTACCCCACATGGCAGAATTGGAACTCAAACCCAGAATATCTCCTCCAAATCTAATGATCTTTTGTCTATATCCCCTTGCCGTCGAGTAGATTCTGAGTCATAGCGACCCTGTAGGACAGAGTAGAACTGCCCCATAGGGTTTCCAAGGGGCAGCTGGTGGATTTGAACTGCCCACATTTTGGTTAGCAGCCAGGCTCTTAACTACTGCACCACCAGGGTGGTCTATGTCAGAGAGTCTTAAAACAGAGAAGGGGGGCTTGCCCTCCCTCACCCACCCCACCCACCAATCTCTCCCTCTTAGGCATACTAGAATTTTCAGGGAAGGGATATGTACAATTTTTAATAGTGTATTTGATGCTAATATGCAATATTATAAGTTTATAAGGAGGGAATTCCATTGCTTTTATTAGAAGAACCACAGGAGGTTGGTGGGAATCTTTCTGGGACCAAGAAGCCCCTCCCTAGGCCCTGGCTGCTCCTGGCACCTAAGTGGCACTGTAAGGAGGCATATGCTGAGGTCCAAACAGGAACAGAGAGGCAACACATATTAGGGGAGCTCAGAGGAGCCAGGAATCCCTGTTGGGTGGGGCAAGCTGGCAGCTTCCCTAGAGGGAGGCAGATGTGATTTGGAATAGACTTACACTTGGGGGAGAAGAAGGGGAGCAAGGTGTTCTGAGACCTGGAGGCACAGGGCAGGAAGAGAGTTTGGGGGATTGTGGAAGGGAAGACAGGAGAGAAGGTGCCGCAAATAGCAAAGTGAGAAGTTAGGGCTTGACTCTGCAGGCTTGGGGAGCCATAGCAGGCTTTAGAGAAGGGGAGTGACTTACGTAGTCTGTCTGGTGTTCAGGAAGGTTGTCTGGCATGTTGGAGGAGCCACTGAAGTGAGGGATACCTGTTTGGAGACTGGTTCAGTACCCCCAAATAAGAGAGTACTGAGGGTATAGACAACAGGGAGAGGGGAGATGGCGGATGATGGAATAAGGAAGACTCAAATAGACAGTTCACCAAAGAAAATATACAAATGGCCAATGAACACATGGAAAGATGTCCAACGTCATTAATCTTTGTTGTTGTTAGTTGCATACCAGTCTGTTGGCTATAAGTAATGGCTACCTTAAGTGTAACACAACGAAACATTGCCCAGTCCTGCGCCATCTTCATGATCATTGGTATGTTTGAGTCCATTTAGGGAAATTCGAATTAAAACCTCAACAAGATATCACTTCAGACCTACTAGAATGGCTACAATTAAATAGGTTGGCAATACTAAGCGTTGGCAAGGATGTGGAGCAACTTTCATCCATTGGCAGTGAGAGTGTAAAATGGTGCAACACCTTTGGAAAACACGTTGGCAGTTTCTCGTCAGGTTAGCTATGCACTGACTCTATGACCCAGCAAGTCTGCTTCCAGGTATTTACCAAAGAAGAATGAAAACACAGGTCCACATGAAGACTTGCACTGAATGTTCATAGGAGCCTTGCTCATAACAGCCAAACTGGAAACAGCATAAAGTTCCATCGGGATAAACAAGCGGTGATACATCCATCCAGTGTATACAATAAAAAGGAATATCTGTCGGAGGCAACAATACAGATGAACTGAAAGTTGCCACCATAAGGGTGAATCTCACAGAAAGAAGCCAGACACAAACACGTACTTAATGTATGATTCCATTTACATGAAGTTCAAGAACAGGCCGAACCAACACAGAGTGATGGAAATCGAATCAGGAGTTGCCTGTGGTTGAGTGAGTGGGGCCATTAATTGCAAAGGGGCATCAGGAAGATTTCTGGGGAGATGGAAATGTTCTGTATCTTGGTGGTGGTAGTGTTTACATGGGTGCATACGTGTGTCAAAAGCCATCAACCTGCATGCTTAAATTGGGTGGATTTTATTGAATTATGTTGCTGTTGTTGTTAGTTGCAATTGAGTTGATTTCAACTTATGGCGACCCCATCTGTAACAGAGTAGAGTGCTCCCTAGGGTTTTCTTGGCAGTAATCTTTACAGCAACAGACGGACAGGCCTTTCTTCTGTGGTGCCTACTGGGTGAGTTTGAACCACCAATCTTTAGGTTAGCAGTCGAGCCCAAACTGCACTGCCTAATCAGTAAGGTTGATTAAAGCAAAAACAAAAATGGGAAGAGTTTTGTTAAAGCTGAACCCATGCACATCCCAGGTATAGACCAACAGACATGCAAAGAAACATACAAAAACATTCATAGCAGCAATACTCAAAACAGGCAAAAACTGGGAACAACTCAAAGGGCCAGCAACAGTAGACTAGATGTCATGGATTGAACTGTGTCCCCCAAAAATGTCTGTCAATTTGTCTAATCCGTGATTCCCAGTATTGTATGATCGTCCACCATTTTGTCATCTGAGGTGGTTTTCCTCTGTGTTGTAAATCCTACCTCTATGATTAATCAGGTGGGATTAAAGGCAGTTACATTAACAAGGCAGGACTCAATCGACAGGATTAGGTTGTGTACTAAACCAATCTCTTTTGAGATATAAAAGAGAGAAGCGAGCAGAAAGACAGGGGGACTTCATACCACCAAGAAAGTAGTGCCAGAAGAAGAGTGCATCCTTTGGACCCAGGGTCCCTGTGCTGAGAAGCTCCTAGTCCAGGGGCAGATTGATGCTAAGGACCTTCCTCCAGAGCAAAAACCTTCTCCTGGAGCTGGCGCCCTGAATTTGGACTTCTGGCCTAGACTGTGAGAGAGCAAATTTCTCTTTGTTAAAGCCATCCACTTGAGGTATTTTTGTTATACCGGCATTAGATAACTAAGACACTAAATAAATAAAACAACAGCATATAGTTCAAACCTAATGTTGAACAAAATAAGCAGACACAAAACCTTACATACTTGGGATTCCATTTTTATAAATTCAAAAGCAGGCAAAAATCGTTTATGGTGCTAGAAGTTAGACGGTGGTTACCAGTCAGGGGTAAAGACCGGAAGGGGCGCAGGAGGTCTCGGGGGGCTGGTAAATGTGTCATTGCTTGATCTAGGAGCTGGTTCCGCTTAGTGTGTAGTTTGTACAATTTCATTATGCAACACTGTTATGATGTGTGTACTTTTCTGTTTGTATGTAGTTAGTCGGAATCAAGTCGATTCCAACCCACAGTAGGTAGCCCGTTTGTGTCAGAGTAGGACTGCACTCCGTAGCTGTGAACTTTCGGAAGCAGATCACCAGGCCTGTCTACCGAGGCACCTCTGGGTCCTAAACTCCTAAGCTTTCGGCTAGTAGGCCAGTGCTTCTCCATTTGTGCCAGCCAGGGACTCCGTATGTATATTTTAATTGAAACATTTATTTTTGAAGTTAGTAATCCTTTTTCTAAAGGTGAACATCACCCATAAATCCCACGCAGTGAAGTGTTGGGAAGCAGGGTGAGGCTGGCCTCTAGGTTCCTTTGGCCTTGAAGGTTGGCAGCTGAGTAGGTGAGGGTAGCAGAGCATCTAACTTACCCTGCCAGCTGCCACCAGAGCCTGGGTGATCGCCCCATCCCTGTCTGTCATTCCCATCCTGACCTCCCAGCCCCTGGTCCTACCGCTTTCTGCTCCCAGGATTCTGCTCACAAAGGTGGGAATTGATTATCCAAGCCTGGGATGAAAGGCTCTGGTGTTTCATCGGCAGGCCAGCACCCGTCACGGCTCTCTGCTTGGCTTCTCCCAACAGGCCCTGGAGGGACCGGTGGACAGGCCTGGGCAGGTTCCTTGACCTCTGTCCACAGTGAGTTTTGGCCTGCTGCTACAGCAGAGATAGCCACCCTCCACTAGACCTGCCTCTGCCCACATCCAGCCCCTCACCTATCTGCACAACACTCAGCATATGTGAAGAGCACAGCTGGACTTTGGAGTCAGGCCAGCTTACCAGCTGTGTGGCCTTGGGGGAGTTATGCAACCTCTCTGAGCTTCAGTGGCTTCATACACACTCAAAAACAGACATTTAACTGGGTGAGAAAAATATAAATAAGAGTGTTACTGTTTTCTTTCTGAACCACAATAGATTGTTATGTCCCTGCCACTTTGGAGATCCCTGGCCCACAGCCTAAGGTCTAAAATGTTCAGCCTGGCCTTTGAAAGCCTCTAAGTTCCAGAACCTTCTCTGACTACTCTCCTGCTTGGGCTAGGTGACTTCTGACCTCTGGACAGGTGTTGCTCTTTCTCACCTTTATGTCTTTATTTCTAGGGTAATTCTTTCCATTCCCACCTCCTATCCAAACCCCACCCATCCTTGGGGTTCTGGTAACTTCAGCCACTCCTGCAAAGCTGTTTTCATGTATTTCATTCATTCAACCAACTTTATTGACTACCTGCTATATGCCAGGACTCCAGCTGTCAGCATGCTCCCCATCCTGAGACCTCAAGATCATCCCCCAGCTAGCGTGAGACACCAGTTGTCATGCACTGCCTGGCAATGATCCCTCTCAGGCACTGATCTAGCCATAGTATTTAATGTGATCTGTTTGTCTGTGTTGTCTGCCTGTATTAGTAAGGATAAGTAACACTAGCTGTTGTAACAAACACCCCCAACATCTCAGTGGCTAAACACAATGCAGGTTTATTTCTTGCTCATATCACAGTCTGATGTGGGTCCAGTGACCCTTCTCCAAGTGGCACTTGGGGATTCAGGCTCCTTCCATCTTGGGATACCTCCATCTCCGACACAAAGCCACCACGGTTGCCGTGGGAGTGGAAGAGAGCGTGGGAAGGCGCTTTTATCTTCAGGTTTGGAAGTGGCGCATGTCACCTCCATCTACACTCCATGGGCCGGCACCTACGCACACAGCCCAACCTGACCGGAAGACAGACTTGGGATCCCAGCCTTCCTGTGTACCCAGGAAGAGGAAATAGCATAGATGACTGTCTACCCACAGCCAGCTGCACCGTGAGCTTCCTGAGGGCAAGGACCCTGTATTACCTTTCTTACGTTGACCTGAACTTCCCCGCAACTTCCAACCTGCTCTGCCCAACGCATCCTCCCAGACCTGCACGCCCAGCACTGTGCCTGTGCCCAGTCGGTGCTCAGTGTTCACTAGCTAGTGGACAGCCTGGTGCAAGTTAGACGGGAGAAGAAGATGGGACTTGGCAGAGAGACAGGCCGTTACTCTACTTTGGACAACAGTGATTCCTGGGGCCTCGCATGGAGCTTGGCACAGGTTCAAGAGAATGCAAGGGGGAGATAAAAGCAAAAAAAAAAATCAGAACACTTCACCCTCTCACTAGGATGACTATCATCAAAAAAATGGAAAATAACAAGTGTTGACAACGATGTGGAGAAATTGGAACCCTAGTGCATTGCTGGTGGGAATGTAAAATGGTACAGCTGCTGTGGAAAACAGTTTGGAGGTTCGTAAGAAAGTTAAACATAGAATTGCCATATGACCTAGCAATTCCACGCAAAAGACTTGAAAGCAGGGACTCAAACAGATACGTGTACACCAATGTTCACTGCAGCACTGTTCACAATAGCCACAAGGCAGAAACAATCCAAGTGTTCATCAACAAGTGTGTGGATAAAACAATGTGGCCCATCCATACACTGGAATATTATTCAGTCATAAAGAGAAGATCTAATATGTGCTATGGCATGGACGAACCTTGAAAAGATTATGCTGAGTGAAAGAAGTCAGATATAAAAGGACAAATAGTCTGTGATTCCATTTATATGAGAAATCTAGAATAGGCAAATTCATAGAGACTGAAAGCAGAATAGAGGTTATAAGGGCTAGAGGTGGGGGAAAAGGGAGTTATTGCTTAACGGACACAGAGTTTCTGTTTAGGGTGATGAAAAAGTTCTACAAATAATATTGATGATTGTGTACGTTGTGAATGTACTTAATGGCACTGAATTGTAGACTTAAAAATGCTTGAAATGGTAAATTTTATCTTATGTATATTTTATCACACACAAAAAATTAGATGGTGGTGACAGCTCGGGTCCCAAAACCAAACTTTACCTGAACCTGGAGGTGGTGCCCTCCTCCCAGGCTTCAGCGGACTGAGGGGCACCCACTCAGGTAGCCATGGTAGAGATGATCCAGGCTAGGCTTTCCTGGGCTCTGGGGTTCCCCACCCTGGGGCGGCGATGATTCCATCCTTCTGCAATTCAGATCTTTATTTGTTGGGGTTCACTGGGGTTAATTATTGTTGTGGTTGGGGTGGGGTGGGAAGGAGCCCAGCCCGGGCCCCACGGCCTGGAGGGGGATTCTGAGAGCCAGGATGGGTAGGACCTGCAAGCTCTGGAAGCCTGGGGGATGGCCCTGGGCGGTCCAGAAAGGCACTTCCTGTGACAATTTAACCATTTCTATGCCCCAAGCTTGGCTGGCTGGGTCTTTAACTCTTCCTTATCTCCCGCTATTCATGACACCCCCACCCCCAAATCATCAAAGCCCCAGTGAGGCCCAGCTCAGTGAGGCAACTGGCATTATTCACAGGGGTGGGGCTGGGTGAGCTAGGGGAGAAGAGGCTGACCTGTAGCTCAGATCCTGGCTGGCTGAGGGTGGACTGGCATCCCGAGATTATACGGGGCGTCTCAGCATCCACCTCACCTCTGAGGACCCTACCCCTGGCCTCCAGTGGCTCAGGCTGCCAGCCACCAGCTCTACAGGGATGGAGTGAGGTTAGTGACGGATGGAGAGGCAGGCCTGGGAGTGAGAGAAATGAGGGAAAGGGGGCCGGCTGGAGACTGGGGGTGCTCTGTCAGCCTGTCTCCCCCTTGCAAGACAGGAAACTGAGACCTAGGGTACCTCTCCAAGTGGCATAGCAAGTTGGGTCCTTGAAAACCCAAGGTAGGAGCTGTTAGCAAGCCCAGCTCCCTACTGGGGAGGTTTTCCAGGGGTACCCTAGTCCGTCAATTGTCTGGTCAGCACCACAGACCAGGCATGTGGATTAGCCTAAAGGGTGCGTGTCGGGCCTGGGGAGGCCAGGGCCGGGGCTGGAGGGAGAGCGAGAGCCACGATCCTCACACAGTGAGTAGTGTCTACAGCAGGGGCTCTGGGCTCTGACACACCTGGTCCCAGTCCTTACTGTGTGACCGTAGGAAGGTTGCTTAACCTCTCTGAGCCTCAGTTTCCTGAGGGGGTGATTTGGAGTGGATGAGGGGGATGCCACCTACCTCACAGGGTTGCTGAAGAGAGTGGGTGAGGTAGTCCTGTACCGTAAACACCAGTGGGCCGCCACAGGGAAGGGCTCGTAGTAGACACTGTCATCGCTGATTCCATCCTTTGTGCTATTGAATGATGGCATTGCTGCTATGCTGAATCGTTGATATTCTCATACTAACATAGAATGGTATTGATAATAAACGGCTTCCGTTTCCAATTGAGAGAGGTCTGGAATGCTCACTCCATTTCCCTCCCCTCCTTGCCCATGTTGTCCCGTGTGTGTGTGTGTGTGTGTGTGTGTGTGTGTGTGTAGAAGGCTGGGGGCCCAGTGTTCCCCCTCCCAGTTCTGCTCTGCAGTACTGAACAGGCCCTGCAGAAGGTGTGGTGAGAACGGAGAGGGGGAGTTTGGGGACAAGCCAGGATTTCAGTTCAGCCACCGGCTCCCACGTGCCCAGGCCTGGCTGATGCCCAGATAGCCCTCCTCCATCCCCAGCTTCCTGTCTACAGGTTCCTTGAGCTGTTCTTCCACCTCATGGGTGTCAGGCCTGAGCTAAGCCCTTTACTTGAACTCTCACAGCTGCCTTGCAGTGGAGGGTATAATTATCCCCATTTACGGATGGAAACACTGAGGCTTGGAGAGGCAAATTAGCCTCCTCAGTAAATGGCAGATCTGTGTCTCCAAAGTGAACACCCTAGCCCAGGGGAAGCCCCACCCAGGCTCCTTGGTACACTGGGTGCCCAAAGATTGAGATTTGCCTCTACCCTACCCCTGCCTTCTGGGGCACTGGGCCTTCTCTGCCCCCCACTGCCCTCCCTCTCCCCTAGGCTTAAGCCCTCAACAACGCAGTTATCCAGAGAAAGGGTAGGGAAAACCCGGTGGAAATCCTCAGTTCAGGGTGAGGGATGGGGCTAGGGGAGGTAGGGTGGCTGGGAGCTTTGTCCTTCTAGGATGAAGGAGCTGGGGCCCTAAAATAGATAGTAAGCAAGAGAGGGAATCTAAAATTAGACTCCAGACAGACTCTGGGGCACTCGGGAGCGCTAAAAAGACAGATGAGCAAAACCACCGAGACCCACACGCACTCAGCTCACACGTGGACGTCACCTTCCAGGAAAGTTCTGGGCCCCACTAAGCCTCCTCCCAAGTTCACACAGATACACGTCAGCATCCTCTCCCAGGCACTCGGAGTCCACATCTCATACACACACACACACACACACACACACACACACACACACGCACACCTGTACACGGGCTCGCAGGTACACACACGGGCACAGGAGGGCTGAACGGGAGGAACAGCTATGTAGGAAGAGGAGTCCCACCTATCCCACCCCGCCAAATCCTGCCAGCTGAGCCCCTGCTTCTGGCCTGGACAGCCCCAGGCTCAGGGGATGAGGCTGAGAGGCCCCTGCGCCAGGTGAGAGCCTGGGGAGGTAGCTCACTGAAGGGGGTGAAGGGAGGCGGGGACGGCCAGAAGTTTGAAACCTGGGTTTAAATCCCACGACCCCGGCATTTCTGTGGTCAGGTGTTTGGAGAAATTACTTAACCTGCCTGAGGCCTGTTTCATGATCTGTGGGATGGGGCAGTGCCGCTCTCCTCCAGGGTTTGCTGTAGTGGGTATGTAGAAGGTGCTCGATGCAGGTCCTGAGAAGGCAGCTGGCAGCAAGCAGCCGTAAGAATGGGCAGACTAGACATTCTGGCAGATCATCTGGCCTCCCTGAACCTCAGCTGCACACCTATAAAAAGGGACTAGTAAATAATGACTTCCTGCCCTTGGTGGCACAGTGGTTAAGAGCTACTGCTGCTAACCAAAAAGTCGGCAGTTCGAATCCACCAAGTGCTCATTGGAAACCCTATGGGCAGTTCTACTCTGTCCTATAGAGTTGCTATGAGTTGGAATCGACTCGACAGCAATGGGTTTGCTTTTTTTTTTTTTTTGGCCGTTGCCCACCTCAGACGATGCTGTGAAGCTCAGAGAGATAATGGTGTGAGGGATGGTTTGGATTCTGTGGGATTGAGAGAGCCTCATGGGGCAGTGAGGGTGGGGTCGGGGCCCAACTCGGCCAGCAGCTGCTATTGTCCCCACAGCCTCACCATCTCCAAGAACTCCCTGCCCCCGCCAGGGCGCCCACCAAATGCTGTTCAGAATCCCGTGGAGAAATTTCCCCGGAGTATGCATTTCCAGAGTTGGGGGTGGTCCCCACTACCCGCAGCCTCACAGCACTGGACTGTGGGGTCCCCTCAGGGCCCAGGCAGACTAGAGAAGCCAGAGCAAGTGAGGGCATACAGCTTCACAGGCCTTTCTGGGGCTCACCATGTTGGCTCCCCCCGGCCTTTCTCTACAGACCAGGAGTTGGGGGCTCTGAATGGACTTGTCAGAAGTTTCCCCACCTCAGGCTCCAAACCCCATCAAGCTTAGTCATTCAACAATAACAACCTGGGGGGGACTCACAGTGGTGAGAGGCAGCCTGACCTGGCGCAGCTATGGAGAGTCAGACAGAAGCAGAGCTAAGCCCTGTTTGTTCTCTTATCAGCTGTGTGAGCCTGAGAATGACCAAGTGCTCTTGGGCCTCAGTTTTCTCCTCTGTCAGATGGGTTTAACAATCCCCAGGTGCTGGGCTATTATAACGATTAACTGAAATCACACATGTAAAGTCCTGACGTACACAGTAGGTGCTCGATAAATGCTCACTGTCAGGATGAGACATGGCACAGTTGGGAGCCAGCCTGTCCGGGCTTGAGTTCTGGCTCCAGCAAATCCCAGCCGTTTGACCCTGGGTATGTTTTATAGACAGCTCTGTGCCTCAGTTTCCTCATTTGACAAACAGAAATCAGCAAAGTGCCTGCCTCCCCGAGTTGTGGGAGGGCTGACGGATGCAGATGGAGTGTCTGGGCCACGGTCAGTGTTGCTCCTACTGTTGACAGGAGATGAGACTTGGCTTGGAGACCTGTGCTGCACACCTACTATGTACCGGGCAAAGTTACATTATTAAGTCCCCCAGTAGCCCCATAAGGAAGGCATCTTTAGCTCCAATTTATGGAAAAGGAAATGCAGAGAGGCTACTGACTTGACCAAGGTCGTGGCTATGCAGCGGCAGATGTGGGATTTGAACCCAGGTCTTCAGACTCCATGTTCCCTGTGGAGTCCAGGTATTCCTTTAGTGGTTTTCAAACTGTGTTCCTGGGAACCCAAGAGTTCCCTGGAGGTGCAACAGAAAGAGGGGGAGAGAGTGAGAGAAAGAGAGGCTGACTGGGAGACCCTGTGAAACAGGGAGAATGGGACAGAGAAAGACCAAGAAACTGGAAGACAGAGAGGGAGGCAGGGAGAAGTAGACTCTCTGGTTGGGATGAAATGCTTCTGCATACTTCAGACCCCACTTCGGCAGCCTCCCAAACCACCCCTCCAGTATCCTGCCCAGTGGTCCCTTCACCCATCCTGCCTCTCCCAGCCCAGCCCCCCAGAGCAGGTGGGTACTGTAGGTCAGACTGTGCTTGGACTGCTGAAGCTGCCAACAGGCCCCCACCTGCCTCAGACTGGCCCTGGCACATGCCCGGGTCAAGGGAACCCAAGATCAAAGACAGCATCCACCAAGGGTCACAGATGCTTGGTGGGGAGTGGGGCAATACATCACTGTGGTTTGGCATATGAGTTTCCGTACCAGGGAAATCTGGTTTTCAGGCCTGGTTCATCCACCTACCAGCTCTGTGACCTTGGGCAAGTCATATCACTGCTCTGAGCCTCCATTTTCCCCTGTGAAATGAAGATGATGATGATAATGTAGGACTTCCTTTATAGGGCTGTGGTTCTATTCTGTGTTCTGTTGTTAACAGAAGAGCCTGCCACCTTGTAAGCTCTCAATAAATTGAAAGTAAAAACTTGAAAGCTTGCCCCTGGGGAGGAGGGTGGTCCAGGGGACCCAGGTCAGGGAGCCAGAAAGCCCAAATTTTCCTTCACTTACTGGTTGTGGGACCTTAGGAGTGTCATGTAAGCTCTCTGATTCTCAGTCTCTTCACCTATGGAGTAGGACTCAAAATCCCTCGCTTCCGTACCTCACAGGAGGTGGTGAAAGCTTTCGATAAACTCCAACATTCAGGTAGTGGTGTAATGGGGACCCAGAGGGCAGTGGTCTGCTACTCCCTCTCCAGAAAAGATGCTCAGCTCTTTGGATACCCCAGGAACTCCAGGACCTCCTGGGGGGGTGCTCCCACTGGACAGTGGTCCACCTTTGGTTAGCTGACCCCATGCTCCATTCCTTGGCCACTGGCTGGATTGTCAATGCCCCCTGCTGGTCAGAAGGGAATGTCTCCAGTGATGTCTGCATGAGTGAGGTGGTGGTTCTCCCTCACATGGGGATCCCAAGAGCTGACTGGCCAGGACTCATCTACTGGGCTAGGCCAACTGCAAATGCAAGGAGTACCCCATGGGCCAATGCTAACCATGATCATTCTTAACTGACGTGTATGAAATATCAGGCAGTGTGCCAAGAGTTTTCTGTACATCATTTCCTGTTCCTAGTAATCTATGGGGTTGATGCTTTTATTAAAATACCCATTTTACCGTTGAGGAAATAGACTGAGAGGCTGGATAACTTACCCTAGGCTACACAGCTGGAAAAGGGTGGAACCAGTTTTACTACCTAGGTCTGGCTGCCCCCTGGCCCTGCCACCTCCCATACAACCCTGACTTTTCTCGGAAGAGGTGACACAGATGTGCGCTGCAGGAAGACAAGGATGCAGTCTGCTTCCGTAAAGATCATAGCCTTGGAAACTCTATGGGACAGTTCTACTCTGTCCTGCAGGGGTCACTACCAACTCAACAGCAATGGGTTCATATTAGTACTAGATGCTAATACTCAAAAGGTGAAGAACTATTGATTATTCTAAACTTTTAAGACTTCCCTAGCCTCGATCTAAATTTTTAGGGGGATGAGTGGAGGAAGTTGAGTCCCCACCGTGTAAAATCTTCTTCCCTTTGCTTGTGTTTAACATCCGCTCTCGCTTCCTGGAGTCACACCTGTTATTCCTGATGCCCCAGGCTTCCACCCTCGAGTTACGTTGATCCATCGGAGATCCTGCCCCTGCTGTTTCCAGTTAGTCTCTGCGTCCACGCTGAAGCTCCAGTCTACTCACTGTCTCGTCACTGCGGGTCCTCACCCCCATGTCCTTCCCTGGACCGGCGCAGAGACCGGCGGGTCTTTAGTGAGGTAGGTGCAGTAACCATGATGGCCAGCAGGGGTCGCAGGGCCGAAGAACCCCGTGGAGCGTCGGAGGGCTCCTGTCTTGTCGACCCTTGGCAGCCTGGGGGCGAGGAAAACGTGGCAGCAGTCGGGAAGCCTGTGTTCTGCGTCTAGACCTGCTTGGACAAGTCCCTTTCTGTCTGTGGGCCTCGGTTTTCCCATCTGTAAAGTGGAGGGAGGTGAGCCAAGAGTTCTTAGATGGTTGCTAGGCACCCTTCCTGAACTGACAGATGGGAAGCTTTCTGATGGATGCTTCCGGGAGGGGGCTGTCTTGAACACCCCATGGCAGACTGCCACATCTTTCTCCCACAGACCCGCTGGTGGATTTGAACCACCAACCTTCCTGTTAGCGGCTGAGTGCTTAACCACTACAACACCAGGGCTCCTCCCCTGGGAGAGACGGGATTCTAAATCAGGCTGCCCCCAAGAGATCTCTGGGGATAGGGCACTGGTGAAGACCACGGGGAAATAGAAACTCTCTGAAGGCTTCCCAAGGGCAGGTCAGAGGCTTGAGAACAGGGCTCATGGCCCAGGGCCTGCGTGACAGGGTGGCAGCCTCCGGGGTGTGGCAGGTCCAGGGCTTCTGCCCAGCCCTGGAGAAGCCCAGGCCAATAGGCCCTGGGTAGGAAGGGAGAAGGCGCCACCCTGCCCTCAGCACTGCAGGCCCAGGAACAAGGCTGGAGCCTGGACCAGCCTCCTGGCTCAGCTGTTGGGGATGCACCTGTCCCAGTTCTTAATGCTCCCCTCCATCAGCTCCTAGTTCCAGGCTAGCCTACCTGGGGTGAAGGCCCAGGGATGAGAGGAGGCCCTGCAGAGACGCACGTGGGGGAGGAGGGTCCTGCCCAAGAGCCCATCCCAGGCTCCAGGACCCCCTCCAAGGAGCAGGCCACGTCCTCAGAGGCCCAGAGAAGACTGCCCCCACCCCCGCCCTCTTGCTCTCTTCCCCCTCCCCCTCCTACCCCCAAGCGATTAAAGAACAAGACGCAGGCACAACAATGATGTAGAATGTTCTCTGCAAACGTTCTCACGAGGCTGAGGGAGGCATTGGTTGTACAGTGGCGGGGATGGCAGAGCCTCCCACCGCAGTGGGAAGAGCTGGGAGGGGCTGAGCAGGAGGGAAAGGGCAGCACCTGGGGCACCGAGAAAGACAATCGGCACTTGGGGTGGCCCCAGGCCCAGGGAGCAGGAAGAAGGACTGGGTAGGCTCTGGGTGGCAGTGGCGGGCAGCCAAGCCCTCTGGGAGTGTGTATAAGCAGGGCAAATCCCCAAAACAGGCATGTCCCGGAGGGCCCCCCAGACAGGCCAGAGGGAGGTCTGTGGTGTTCCTTGGGGGTTCTCTCTTACCTGCCCCCGCCAAGGGGGCCCAGGAGGGGCAGGGCTGAGATGGTGCTCCCAGTGGAGGCTCCCCCCCAGGCTGCTGGACGAGGAGGAAGGGTACGTCTGCGTGGGGGTGTGACATGCACACGCATGTGTGCAGAGCCCTGAGTGATTCTCCCACCTCAGTCTGACTGGACACATCTGTCCACCTGCTGTCACCGCCGTCACAGAGCAGGATGCGGAGTGAGCTCATGCTTAACCGCTATCCACACAGATCCAGCCCCTTCTCCACCATGAGGGAAACTTGCCAGCCACTCCCAGCACAGACACTCACACACCCTGCCCCGGGGCCTGGGGACAACCAGCGGCCACGGTGACCCTTATCCTCAGGCCCCTCCATGTCCACCTCACAGGATTTGTCAGACACCCAGCCATGCCCAGCTTCTGCCTGTCTGGGGCATGGGTGACACTGAGGCACTTGGTAGGGACCTTTCTCTAACCCAGAGCTACCCGCCAGGCCCCGGGGCCATAATACTGCAGACTTGCTGCTCCAGCACCTGGCGTCTGTCGCCGTGGCCCCTGGAGTACCTGGGGGGCCGGGCTGTACAACTGAGGAGGGGGCTGGAGGAAGACAGGGTGGGGAGAGCTGGGCAGGGCACCTGTCACTACCTCCCCGCCGCCCCCATCTGGCACTCCAGCTCCGGCCATGGTCCACAGGTAAAGGAGAAGAGGTCGCCGAGCTCAGGGACTGCAGGCGGCATTTGGCTGAAGAGTCTGGCCAACCGCCTCTCTAGGGGAGTATCCGTGCGAGGAGCGGGTGGGAGACAGTCCAAACGCTTCCCTTCACGAAGCATAGTAAGAGAGCAAGCCCCCAGCCTAAGCGCAAGAGAGAGCGGCCTGCCTGGGACGATGGTGGGGAGAGACGGTGGCCGGACAAGCAGTGCCCTTCTGGCTCCCCTGGCCATGGCCCCACCCTCTGGGGCTGGCCTTCCACAGAGCCAGATGTCTCTCTTGGCTGCTCAGATGGGGGCGCCTCAAGCCTCTGTCAGAGGGGACCAGCCCCTTCAGGGCCTCCTGGACTCCTCAGAACTGATGTTCTGACTCTCAGGGTGCCTGCAGGCCTCGCCTCTGCTGCAGGGTGACAGGCTTTCAAGGGTGGTGATGCAGCAGTCCTTGCTCCTGGGGAAGGGGTCTGTGGGGCTGCAGGGCTGGCGATGGGGGGGACCTGGCAGCCCCACCATGGGATGTGGCAACTCACAATTCGTTTGGTCTGGGGGAGGAGCCCCCGGTTATCTGTGGAGACAAAGACAGAAACAGAGAGCTCAGATGAGGGCCTTCGAAGACGTCCTTTCAGACCAGGGCCAGGCATTTTGCTGACTTAGCCTCACCTCCCTGGGCAGGTGAGGAGGGCCTCCTGTGCCCAAACTCTAACCCAGACTGCCCCCCTATGCCCACCCCTGCCCCAGCCGCCCAAGGGCAAAAGCCGCAGACATCAAAGGGGGAAGCAGTGCTTGCTGGGCTTTGTGGGGTGCCATGAGGGACAAGTCGGGGCAGGGACCGGCCAACAGCACAGCCAGTGACCGGCCTTGGTTCACCTTCGATAGCTTTGGAATGTGACCGCTCTGCCCTCAAGACTTCCGTTGGCCCTGTTGGGGGCACTTGGTCATGTCTCTCATTGTAGAGTTCAGGGCTAGCAGGTTAAACATGTGCCTTGAAGGCTTGGGCCATTGGGGTGACCTGCTGGCTGTCACCCTCACATCTCATGATAGGCACCCTGTCCCAGGCCTTAGAGCTACAGCAGCCCAGGGATCAGTCCTGGCTCTGCTCTGAGCAGTGGCAGGAGGTTGGGGTGAGTTGTTCTAACCCTCCGAGCCTCTGCTTCCTCATCTGTAGAATGGGGATGATACAGTCCACCTCACTGGGGAGTTGGGGAGCATTAAATAAGACAACACACCCAAAGGCCTAGCCTAGCACCCGGGAGGTGGGAGCGCTCAAAACCATCCTGGGAATCATGACCATGACCACCGTATCTCGTGGAAACCAAGGTGCCCATTTTTCCACGTTTTGGTATCTCCAAAGTTGAGGCGCATTTTGCAGTCGCTGTGATAAGAAAGCCCCGTGTCATGATTAAACTGGCAGCTTCTTTTCTGCCTTGGTAATACCTCAAATAGTGGGGCGTCTTGAAACTGATGGCAACTTAGATTTTACGAAATACGATCTTACGGCCCCTCCAAGTTCTCCCCTACCCCAGCCGAAGTCTCCAGCACTCACAGCTCAGTGTCCTCCAGGGCAGGCGGACGCTCCAGCGCCTGCAGCCGCCGCCGCACGGCCCCCATGATCTTCCTGCGCGGCCCCAGAGGGATGCTGACGCTGCGCAGGTCGAGGTCTGAGCACAGCATCAGTGCCTCCAAGTCGATCTTCTCCTGCCGCAGGAGAGCTGTGAAGTCCTCCATGTGCAGCGAGGCCAGGAAGGTCTCCAGCGGGCTGGTCTCGGGCTCCAGGTCCTCATCCAGGCCCAAGTCCACCTCGTCCCAGGGCAGCTCCTCCGCGCAGCTGCGATCCTGCAGGCTGTTGGCACTGCCCAGGCTGTCGCCGTCCAGGCTGGGGGGGCTCTGCAGCCGAGCCCGCGGCGGCCCCACCCCGTCCAGGCCACCGTCCTCGCGGCCCAGGCCCTGCAGCCCGCTGCTCAGGTAGTTCCTGCGGAACACCATGGTGCCCAGGCCCGGCCGGGTAAACAGGGAGTCGTGGCCCGAGTCGGTGCTGACTTCCGAGTGGGCTGGCTCGGCCGCCAGCGTGGCACGGGAGACGCTGTCGTCGTCCGAGAGGAACATGTCCCGGAGCGGGGAGCGGCCCCACTCCTTGGGGTTGGCGTAGGTGCCCTGGCGCACGAACATCACGTCGCTGCCCAGCTGCAGGCCCGAGAGCGAGCGCACACTCTTGCGGCCGTCCTCGGAGATCTTGAAGGTGCCCTCGCCGCCCTGCTTGCGCCGCTCCAGCTTGCGCTGGATCTTGGTCTTGCCCCGGGCGGTGCTGTGCAGCGTGGCCTGCGAGTAGGGCAGGTGGCTGCTCAGCGCCAGGTGCTGCAGCCGACGGCTCAAGGTGCTGGAGGTGAGGCTGGAGAAGCTGAGCGTGTCGGAGCGCTCCGCCAGCTCACGCCGGTAGCGTCGCTCCATGCGCTCGTGGTGCTTGCGCTGCATCTTGGCGCACTCGCGAATGCGCCGCTCCGCCTCCCGGAAAGCCTTGTCCTTGAGCTTGCCCACCAGCTTGGGGTTGAGGCTGCTCTGCTTGGCCGCGATGGAGTCCAGGTAGCGCACACACTCCATGTGGCCCTTCATGGCGGCCATGTCCAGTGGCGTGTGGTAGTCGTTGTCCAGGCACCAGATGTTGGCCCCAAAGGACACCAGGAAGGACAGGCAGTGCAGGTGGCCATTGGAGGCTGCCAGGTGCAGGGGCGTGTTGCCCCAGATGTCACGCTTGTCAGGGTCGCCCCTGCAGGGAGCATACGTGGGGAGGGAGGGGTGATGAGCCACTAAGCTGACGGGCAGGCAGCTGCCAAGTGCCGAGGGGTTGCGAGGGGCGCCCAGCCTCGTTGAGTTTCTGCACAGCCCTGCCAGGTCCCAAAGGGCCAGTGGGGGGCTGAGACCTCTCCTCTGACTCCAGGGGACATTGCAGGCTGGCGCCACCAAAAGGAGCAAGTGAGTCCAGGGGAAAAATGGCCCCAGGCACCCGAGGGGCGGGGCTCTGGAGAAGGCGGGGCTAGGGCGGGGCCTTCCCCACGAGAACTAAGGGCCGGGAATCTGAGGGGATAAATATTTGATGCCCAGAAAGAAAGGAGTGAATTATTCATGGGGCCCAGTGGGGAGCTGGCCCAGAGAGGTGGTGGGCCAGGGCCGAGTTTGGGCTTCAGGCAGGTGTGGTGGTGAGTGTGGCTGTGTGTGCGGGCTTAGTGTACCAGCCGAGGAGAGGTGGTGTGTGCTGGGCCTGAGCTCCAGCTGAGTGTGTCAGGGTGTGTGCTTGCACGTCTTGGCCCAGCCACGTCGGCAGGGAGCGGGGCCAGGCCTGGCAAGCCCGAGTGTGAGAGCAGGTGTCGGGTCTTGGCCTGGGCCAGGAGGGGAGTGTGGGGGCAGCCAGGACTGGAGGGGAGGAGGTGGAAGTCGGGTGCCCAGGCCAGTTGCTCTCCTCTCCCAGGGCTGCCCCATCTGTGGGAGCTCTGTGAGGCTGGCTGGGATGGGCTGTCCAGAGGTCCCCACCCAGCCCCCTCCAGCCCCCTCCACACCAGACCATCCCCCTGGGGCAGACTCCAGCTGGTGGGAACCAGGGAGCTGGGTCTCCTCCTCAGCTCTCGCCTCCCTCAGGGGCCTAGCTCAGCACTCCCCCTGCCCACACTAATGAGGCCACAAGGCCAACCCCTAGGGCCGGGAAGAATCACTCCCTTGTCTCAGCAGCTCCCCCACACCTCCCCTCTGCTTCCCCTCCTTGGCCCCGAATCCTGCCAGATGATATGGGGAGGGGCTGCTGGCAACAGGCCCACACCCCGTCAAACACCAGTCCTTGCCCTCTGTAGGGGTTGGGGGAATTGGTGCACCAAGGGGGAACCCTCTTCCCCTCCCCCTGTGGGTCTCTCTGAGGGGAGTCAGAGTGTCAGGGGTCACTGTGGGTCCTCCTGGGGTGGAGGGGGCCAGCCTTGGCCGTTTCAACATGCTCGGCCACCTGTCTTAGGTGGGCAGGGCCCAGGAGCAGCCATGGAGGAAAATGAGTAGGGCCAGAAGGGTTTCTCACCCACCACAGGCTCAGGCCTCAGGTCTCAGGCCAGGACCCGCCACCAGGACCAGCCCTGCACACCACATTCACCTTCCATCTCTTCCACTCCTTTTCCCTTTCCAGGCTGCCCCTCATGTCCAGTTCAACCTGACTTCTCTTGACAAAGCTGCTGGGGTGGGGGAGTTGTTCACAGTGCGATTTAGCCCAGGGGAGCCCTCTTCCTGAGCCCTGGACCCTGCATTCCTCAGCTGCGACCTCTGAACCCCTTCCTTGGCCCTGACCCAACCTCCCCCCTAGGACAACTCCAAAGGGAGAGTGAGGAGAGCGAAGCCCCTTCAAGGGCCACAGGCACCGCAGTGCTGGGCTCTGGCCTGCAGTGGGGGAGGGGCACAGAGGGAGTTAATGGGGTGGTTGAACCCGGTGACATTTGGTGTTGTGGACAGTGCCCATAAATCCCAGGAATGAGCAGGGTGAGGGAGAGAACTGTGGGAGTCCCAGCCTGGGGAGGTGTGGGTGCTGGATGCTGGGGATGATGGATACAGCAGCCCCTCCTTTCCTAGCCCCCACTTCCGCCTTCTGCCAGGGTATCCCACAGCCCTTCACTCTTGCTTACAGTGGCCCCACCCAGGAGACCTCTCCCACCTTCCCCTCTCTCTGCAGCCCCCAATCATGGCACCCTCAAATCCGACTCTCCCCTTCTAGCCCCACTTTTCTGTCACAAGTGTCACTCACTCAGCTTCTCTCTCCCTCCCCCCAACACCTGCCAGGCCCCAAAGCCCCCTTTTTAGGGACTTTTTGGGGAGAGGGGGGCTCACAGGAAGAGGGAAGGTGCCCTGGTGCCTGGGGGCGTCTCAGTGGCCTGGAGCATAGGGACACTCGTTCCCCTTCCACACGGGCTAGCGGCGACTCACCCTCGGCTCACGATGAGGCGCAGCGACTCCAGGTTGCCATGGTAGGCAGCCCAGAGGGTGGGGGTCATGCCATCCTCATCGGGGGCGTTCAGCTCCTTCCGGGTGGCTTCCTTGAGGAGCTCCAGGTAGCCGTCGCGGGCCGCCCGGTGGTACTGGTCATTCATGGTGCCCGGCCTGGACGGGGCGGGCAGGGGGCACGGGGCGAGGCCCCCAGCGCGGGAGGGCAGCGGGGTCAGGGCTGGGACATGGGGCTGGGGGAGGGGGCCGGGCAGGGGCCGGGGCGGCCAGCCCCCGCTGCCGCAGACAGAGGGTGCGGAGCGCCAGAGCCAGCCGCTGCTATGGGACACCTGAGCCGCTCACCCGGCTGGGGGGTGGGGGGAGCTCCGCCGCCCAGGGCGCCGCCCCCGGCTTCCCCTGGGTCCTAAACCCCCGAGTCCTGGAGTGCAGGGTGACCAAGAGAGGCCCTGTCCTCTCTCCAAAAGTACCTGTCCCTGTACCCCTTGGTGACAGTCAGAAGCATTCTGGGGACAGTCCGGGTTCGTCCCTTCTGGAGCTCCGGCACTGAGACTCCCGACTTCTCCACCAGTCACAAGAGCCACCAAGGGCTGGGGAGGGGTGCCTCAGAACAGGGTGGAGGGGCAGTCCTGAACCCCGGACAGTGGATGTAAGAGGGGCATGAGGACAGGCCTCGAGAGACATCGAGTAGAACGCGGCTGGCTGGCCGCCACGCCCTCGCGCGGGGTAGGTTTGCCGCATTCCGGCAGGGGGCGCCAGAGGGCCAGGTGCCGACTCTGCAAGCGGCGTGGGAATCTTGTACCCTAGCCGCGACCTCGCAGCATCCCGCGGAGCAGGGAGCCGGGATAGAGGGAGAAGGAACTTCGGTCGCTGAGAGGGCCGTTGGGGAAAGAGGGACTAGGGTCCCGATCTCAGGGCAACGGCGGAGAAGAGGTCTAGGGCGCGCCGGGGCTGGAAGGGTGTCTTGGGTCGCCTGCGAGCCCTCGGGGCGTCTCCGGGGCATCAGCCATCGTAGCTCTGGGGGCCGGGACTGCGGGGCGCCGGGGCGCGGTGCCCTCTGGAGGGCACGGTGCCCTCCGGGTGCCGCAGTGCGGGCCTCGCCCCAGCCTGGCCGCGCCGGGGTGCCGGGCGGCGGGGGAGGGGGCGCCCCTTGACAGATAAATATAAATTTTGCCTTATCTGGCTCCCGCGCGCTTCCCTAAATTGAGCTTGCAGAGATGGATCATGTGAGCGGGACTGAGAAGTTTATGGAGCCGAGCTGCCCGTCCACACGCCGCTGTAAATCACCCTGCCCTCCCGAATATAAAGCGCCCCGCCAGCCCCCCGTGGGAAAGAGGACAGGCTCGCCATCACCCGGCCCCCAGCTCAGTCCGGGTTCCCGGGCCAGCCAGGTGGGTGCCCCGGGCCAGAGGGCAGCAAACTTGGGGATGGGGACCTGGGAAATGAGAGGGACTCCGAGAAGCCACCACTCCTTTCCTCCGGTCGAGGAGGTCGGCCTGCTCCGGCTTTTTCCTTTCCCTTCCCCAGGGCCTCCATCACCAAGACCCTCAGCCCCCACCCTGGGGCTCGGAACTCTCTGGTCCCCAAATCTGAGGACTAGATGGGGGAAGGAGAGCCGTCGGGTTGACCTGGGATCCTGTCCATTCCTCCCCCACAGTGACCCCCCAGCCTTCTCCAGTCGCCCCCACCATGTCCGAGGAGCTGGCTCCAGGCCCCAAGGAGAGCCCGCCAAGCCCGTGGCCCGGCCCCCACGAGGTGTGGAAGAAGGGCGGCCGCCTGCTGTCGGTGCTGCTGGCGGTGAACGTGCTGCTCCTCGCCTGCACGCTGATCAGCAGTGGTGCCTTCAACAAAGTGGCCGTGTACGACACCGACGTGTTCGCGCTGCTCACCACCATGATGCTGCTCGCCGCGCTCTGGATCCTCTACTACCTGCTGCGCACTGCGCGCTGTCCCGACGCCGTCCCCTACCGCGACCCCCACGCCGGCCCCATCTGGCTCCGAGGTGCCAGGGGAAGTGAGGGTGGCGGTGGGGTGGGCCAGGCCGGGAGCTGGAGACTGGGGCTCTTGGAGGAACTGCACCTCCAGGTAGAGGGGTGAGAAGTTCCTTTAGGAGGATTGGATGTGGCAAGGGTGAGGTGGGCTGCAGTTGGAGAAGAGAAAGAGAAAGCTCCTGGAGGAGGAATGAATAGAGGGATGGAGGGGAACTTCTTTGCCCAGCTAAAGATTAGAGAAATGTGGTCATGGGAGAGTTTTGAATGGAGAGCAGAGAACAGCAGGCAGTAGCAACTGGAAGAGTCCAGCCAGGGCCCTTCCCCTTATCTATGCAGCCCCAAAGCAGAGAGATGGGAGCTCAATAGGACATCCATCCATCCATCCATCCATCCATCTGTCCATCCACCCATTCCATCATACACCCACCCATCCATCTAACCAACCACCAGTCCACCCACCCACCCATCCATCTATCCTTCCACCCACCTCATTCATCCATCCATCCACCCAACCAGCCAACCACTCACTTGTCTACCCACCTCAGGGCCCCGGAAGGGCGAGCTGTCGATAAGCCTTTTCTCCTGCCTCTCTGATTTCCTCACTGATTCCCAGGTGGGTTGGTGCTGTTTGGTATCTGCACTCTTGTCATGGATGTCTTCAAGACTGGCTACTACTCCAGTTCCTTTGGGTGCCAATCGGCCATCAAGATCCTGCACCCCCTCATCCAGGCTGTGTTTGTCATTGTCCAGGTGGGTGGGAGGAGTGTCCTTGGGTGTGGTAGAAGGGAGACAGCACTTGGAAAGGGGTCAGGAGAACTGAGCTCCACTCCCTCTTCTACCCTGAGCAATTAGGTACAGTGGGAGTAGGACTGAAGTAAGGATCATATGAGTCTATACATCCGGAAGCACTTGGAAATGAAGTAATGTCCAAATGTGAGCTCCTACTTAGGGGCCCTGCAATTTTATTTCAACCTAAGCAGTGCCAATAGTTAATACCTAGCAAGTGCAAGGTGTGACAGCCACCTCTGTCTCTTAGAACCTGGCCTGCCTTCCTTGGGTGCCCATGGAAGGCAACCATCTCAGGGAGGAGGGTATCCTGTGGCTGGGATTTTCCAAACAAGTTCAAGTATATATATTTTTTATTTTCTACAAAAGCAATGCTTTGAAATATGGTCAGACGGAGCTGAGGCAGGATTGGTCTTACATGTGGCCAGAAAAGACCACAGCCCAGTATGATGACCAGAATGACCACAAGTATGGTGCCCTCCGCTGAAACATCCCTCCAGCTGCCCAACCACTGTTCAACACCCTATGAGAATGGCATTTACAGAGTTTTAGTCTTTTACACATTAAGTGTTTGAAAATGCTCAGGTACAATGAAAACACAGACACCTCACATCAGCCAGTACCATAGCAGGGATTCACTGGCAGCCAGAGGGGAGTCAGGCCTTGCAGGGGACAGAGAATGAGGATGGGGACAGGGGATGTTGTGGAAGGGAGGTGAGAAGCCACCAGACTCTTTCTACCTTAAGCAGGACCTAGCATCAGGCTGGCCTTGCTCCCAGGAAGAGATAATTCCATAGTCAAAGCTCTACTTGACCCCCACCCCCACCCAAAATCAAAATAAAACAGCGCATGACTAGAGAGTTGCAGATGACATTTTGCAAAGCCTTCAAGAACAGAGAACCATTATTTTATACTAACTGTTCCATAGAATAGGGAGAGTACTCCCCATCTCATGTCATAAAGCAAAATAAATTTGGTAACTTAGAGTAAGGCTCTTGGGTAGAGAGAACTCAGTGCTCGGCATGGCCATGGACTATCCAGAGTTTAGTCCTTGTACAGAGTAAATGGTACCATTTTCTCTCAATACAGACTTACTTTCTCTGGGTCTCTGCTAAAGACTGTATTCATGTCCACCTGGATCTGACCCGGTGAGTGCCCACCCACAGCTCAATGCCGGGGCCAGAGAGCCAGGCTCACCTTGAAGGAGAGGAGGGCTTTCCAGCCTGGGCCGTGGATCACCTTTCTGCACCCTGGGTGGGACTCCAGCTAGGCTCTCTTGCTTTGTCAGCCAGACTTCACCCCTGTGTGCAGTGTATGTATGTGAGTGTGTGTGTGTGTGTGTGTGTGTGTGTGTGTGTGTGTGTGTGCACATGTTGGGAGGGTGGTTGTGCCCTTTCCCCTAGGGGAACAAGCAGCAGTGGCCTGAGACCCTGAGCATCCCCTGGCCCTCCCTTGGGGGCATCTTGGCCAGGCTAAGTGTACATTCCAAACCCAGCTGCCCTGTCACAACAGGGGCCTGGCTGCCTTCTCGACTCTCAACACCATCTCTCGGTATAGCTCCCCAACCTTCCACCTTGCCAGGGACCCACCATGAGCCAAAGACTCTCCCTCCCCAAACAGCTGTGGGCTCATGTTCACGCTCACCACCAACCTAGCCATATGGATGGCGGCCGTGGTGGATGAATCGGTGCACCAGGCCCACTCTTACAGCAGCGCTCAGAGCAACACCAGCCACACCTGCCTCACCCCTGACCGTGAGTCCCACCCCTGACTAACCCTGACCAGTGGCTGCTTTGAGGGTTTGTAGAGTCAATTTCCCATGCCACATAAGGGCATGGAGGCACAAGTGGGCGTCAGGACCTCCTCCTGCTCAAGACTCCATCTCTGAAGACATATAGGGGTAGGTGACCCAGAAAGTGGAGTATCGGGACATTGTCATCATCCTTGAGCGTACAGCGTTGGTCCCACTATCCAGGTCTCCAGCCCACGAAGCAAGGGACTCAGGTTACAGGGTGAAAGGGCAAGGGTGATCAAGCTGGGGGAAAAGCAGAGTGGTTCAATAGCGGAAGCGTGGATCAGATGGGGAGAGCCTGGGGGAGGAGAAGGAGAGAAATAATGATGGTGACAGCAGCAATTCACTGAGCCTGAATCGACTTGACGGCGACGGGTTTGATTTGTTTTTGTTTTTGTTTTTGTTTTTGTTTTTTGTATATGCCAGGCAGGAGTCCTGGTGGTGCAGTGGTTAAGCACTCAGCTGGTAACCGAAAGGTCAGCAGTTAAAACCCACCAACCGCTCTGCAGGAGAAAGATGTGGCAGTCTGCTTCTGTAAAGATTATAGCCTTGGAAACCCTGTGGGGCAGTTCTGCTCTGTCCTGTAGGGTTGCTATGAGTCAGAATCAATAGCAATGGGTTTGGTGTTTTTTATATTGAGGGAGAATTAGGTCCAGAGTCCCCTTGGTCCTGGTCCTCTGGACTTCTTCTAAGACTTCTCACTTAGCCAGGACCAGGCTAAATGATGAAGTCCATCTGGACCTTGACTGAAAACACACTCGCCCCCAGTATGCAGGATCCAGAAACTGAAAACAGGGCTCAGCCCTCAGGGAGACCCCAGTCCAGCAGGGAAAGAAAGGACCAGTGCCTTGTACCTACAGAGGATTCCGGAAGATGGTTAAACCAGCTGGGAGGCGGTCAGCTTAGCATGGTGGGGCCGAGGGGGTGAGGGAAAAAGGCATGTGGAGAGGTGCCAGCCCCAGGGCTGGGAGTAGGTTGTTTGCAGTATCTCTACTGCTCAAGTCATCTTACCTCACTGAGCCTCAGTTTCTCCATCTGCAAAACCAGCTGGGATAGTCCTGGGAATCCAAAGGGATGGTTGTCAAAGCCAGAGGTATTCGATAAGGCACTCTCTGGATGTGAGATAAGATGCCTATCGGTGTGGGCAAACCAAAGTGATGGGAGGTCACAGGAGGGACCTGGTCACAGCAGCTCACTTTCTGGGCAGAGCAGATGTTGGGGGGAGCTGCAAGAGAGCTTGCACTTGAAGGGTCCCCAAGAGGGCCACCAGAACCTCATCTATCTTAGGGAGCTGGAGGTTGTGGCTGATGGGGAAGGATGGAGGGTGTTTTTGTGACGGAATGGAGTGGGATGGAGTGGGGTGGTTCTATGGTTCAGCTTTTTTTTTTTTAACTGGGCACTGGCTAGTGTCTACTGACATGCTTCTCAGTCTCTGGCACATAGTCGGTGCTCAATAAATATTTGTGGAGTAAATGAGTGTGCCAGACCTCGTGCAAGGTGTTTGGGGGACAGTGGTGAATATGACAGATGGGACCTTCCCTTAGGAAGGTCGCAGTCTAGAGGGTGAGGTTCTTCAGGTGGGCTGTCTACAGGAAGGTGGGAGGACAGCTCAGTCTGTGTCCCTCTGTTCCCATGCAGGCAGCTCAGTTGGAGGAGACTCCTGCCCCTGTGACGCAACCATCTGCCAGATCTTCCAGCAGGGCTACTTCTACCTGTATCCCTTCAACATCGAGTACAGCCTCTTCGCCTCCACCATGCTGTACGTCATGTGGAAGAATGTGGGCCGGCTGCTGGCCTCCTCCCACAGCCACGGCCACACGCCATCCCGGGTCAGCCTCTTCCGGGAGACCTTTTTCGCAGGCCCGATCCTGGGCCTGATGCTCTTTGTGGTGGGGCTAGCCGTCTTCATCATCTATGAGGTACGAGTGAGTGGGGAGAGTGGCCAGACCCAGCAGGCCCTGGTCATCTACTACAGCTTTAACATCGTCTGCCTGGGGCTTATGACCCTAGTCAGCCTGAGTGGCTCGGTCATCTACCGCTTTGACCGCCGGGCCATGGACCACCACAAGAACCCCACACGCACCCTGGATGTGGCCCTGCTGGTGGGGGCCACCCTGGGCCAGTACGCCATCTCCTACTTCTCCATTGTGGCCGTGGTGGTGGGCATGCCCAGGGACCTGCTGGGGGGCCTCAACCTCACCCACGCCCTGCTCATGATCGCCCAGCACACCTTCCAGAATTTGTTCATCATCGAGAGCCTCCACCGGGGCCCGCCAGGGGCCGAGCCTCAGGATACCCCACCCAAGGAGCCCTGCCGTGGCCTGACTTTTGCCAACTTGGATGCCCTGCACAGCTTACCTGCCTGCCCACCCACTCCCAGGCTGGTGGAGCCCAGCCCCGCAGGCCCTCAGGAAGCAGTGGACATCATCTCGGTCCCCAGGGGCCACTGGAGACGCCAGTGCCTGAAGGACATTTCTTTGTTTCTCCTGCTCTGCAATGTCATTGTGAGTAGCTGGGGGGAGAGGAGGGTGAGCTGGGGCAGCGAGAGGCGGAGGCAGGGTCTCATCAGGCTCTTTCAGGTCTGATCACGCAGCCTTCTCTGCCTTGCCGCCAGCCCCCTGGAGAATTTTCCAGCTTTCTAGGAGAGGAGCAGGTTTAGAGAGGGCTGGGTGCAGCCCCGAGACACCCAGCATCTCAGGGCACACACAGAGAATGAAACTCGAGCATCTGGTATCTAGGCAGCGGACACAGCTATAGGAGTCCCAGGGAATGCTGTTGTGGGGGCTGGGCGGGGGTGAGGGGGAGCTGGGAGAGCTGATGCGGAGGGTGGGGGCCCCCAGGAGGTGTGACTGCTGCTGGGAACTTGTGACCTGCTGCTTCTCAGAATAATTGGAGCAACGTCAGGAAGTAGCAGAGACCAGTGTAAGTGTGAGTGTCTGTGAGCAGAGGTGGGCTGATGGGGAAGGGAAGCGTCTACACAGCTGCCTCCTGCCCCGTGATTCAGCAAAGCCTCTTACTAGGAGCAACTCCTCTGTATAGCTTCAGACTTCACCCATATGGAAACACCCCAAGGCAGAAATGCTCATAGTGAAAGTGCACCCCAACAGAGAAGCATGCCTAGTGTAGCTACAACCCGATATAGAAATGCCCCAGTGTAGATATAAACCCCCGGAGGAAAATCTCTAATATAGGAACACGTATTAAGTGGGTACGTGTCAAATCGAGAAAACACCTCTTATGATGATCCAACTCTATAAAAATAACCCCTTTAGCTATAACCTGCCATTAAAAATACCCCCAATATAGAAGCATCCTTAGGGTGAGTATATCCCAATACAGGACATCCCTAGAGTTGATACATCCCCCATGTGGTCTACATGAAAGGCACCAGCAGCCCTAACTGATGTGCCTTGTCAGTGAAGTCCCCACTCTGACTATTAAAAGCAACCTCTCCTGCAGTCCTGGTCTCCATAGAGCAGCATAGAGCTTTGCTGTTAAAAAAAAAAAAAAAGGATAGTCACCAATCTCTGACCTTATCAGTAAGCAGCAAGGTTTGAAACCTCATAGGTCTTGAGACAGCTTCGGTGCCCCACCCCCAGCCCCACCCTTACCTTCCACCAGGCCCCTCCTACAGGCCAGGTGTCACCTTCCAGGAGGCTGTTTTGCTCCAGGTTATCTGGGATCACCTCTGAGAGCGTCCACTCCAACACTTTCCGTTTTGTAGGACACAGGCTGAGAGGCTCAGAGAGGGTAGTGATGTGCCCAAGGACACACAGTTAAGTGGAAAGGCCAGGGAGCACTACCCTAGAAGCCTTTGGTCTTTGCCTCATGCCCCAGAGATGAAGCAGGATTCCAGTTTCCACCCCCTTCTCTCAGCCCTGGCATGATGGGAGGGGCAGAGCACATGGAAGGTTGTGGGGGCGGTGAGTAGCCATCTGGCTGGACCCTGAACTGGCTACCCTGGGCCTGTCTGATACTACCACCACATCTGCACACGCCTCTCTCCAGGAAAGAGCTGCTGATTCAGCCATTTATACCAAATTCTCACATTATCTGTTGAGAGCCTCTCCTCCCCTCCCCCATCCCATGAGTGGGCCTTGCTAAGAGGGCGGGAGATGCAGCCATGGCGGATCCCTAGTCTGAGGTGGGCAAGCTCAGTGACCAAAATTTCCTGAGCTCCTTAGCAAGTGCCAGGCCCTGTCCAAGACGCTGGAGGTCCACCTCAGTAACACCCAGCCCTTGCTACCCACCAAAGTAGAGCACTGGGGTCCACACCTCGTCTCGGCCCAGCAAAGCCCACAGAAATGACCCGGTGAATGCCAGTCCAGCCAGGTCCTGACATACCCCTCTCTCCGCACAGCTGTGGATCATTCCTGCCTTTGGCGCCCGGCCTCACTTCAGCAACACGTTGGAGGTGGAGTTCTACAGCTATACCCTCTGGGCCACCATCGTCAATATTTGCCTTCCCTTCGGCATCTTCTACCGCATGCATGCCGTCTCCAGCCTGCTGGAGGTCTACGTGCTGTCCTGACGCCAACAGGGACATGACTGGGTGAGGGGCAGCTCAGGAATCCACCCAGAGCCCCTCCTGGTGATGGAACCGAGGCTGCAGATGGTGATGGAACCGAGGCTGCTTGCTCCAGCGCGGAACATACACACAAGTTATTTTTCCAGGATGAGTTTTTAAATCACAATCAAGACATGCCCACCCACTCCAGAAGGGCCCTGGGACATGGGGCAACTGGGGAGGGGACCCCGGCTCAGGGTCTCTCCCTGCAGCGTGGCTAGGACCAGACAAGATCTGGAAGCCCTGGCTGTGGCTCCACCCCCAATCCTGGCCCTGTGGTCTGGCCAGTGTCCTGCTTGGAGCTGGGAACCAATAAACCAGTGATTCATCCACCTGTCCCCACTTCTTATCTCAGCTTCCCCTGCTGAGGTAATCACAGGAGAGGATCCTGGGGGACAGAGCTGGAAGGGAAGCTTTCCAGTGAATGAGCCAAGTCTGATTACAGGCTAGCTAAGCAGTGGTAACTGGGTGAGGCTGGGACGGGTCGGGCCAGGCTTCCACCTTCCTCTTCCCTTTATCCCCAGAGTGACATACGCATATTAGCTTCTTTTTCTTTTCTTTTCTTTTTTTTATGTGTTCCATGACACAAAAAAAGGTGAGGAAGCACTGACCCAGTCCAACCACCACGTTTTAAAAGAGGGAAACTGAGGCCCAGAGAAGGGAAGTGACTTTTCCAAGGTCACACAACTAACAGTGGCAGAGCCTTTCTGCTATAAATAATAATTTTCAAACTTTTTTTTCAAGCAGCAGAACATTTTCCCCCTCAAATAAACTATTTCAGGACCCAAGGTTATAGCATAGAGATAAACAGGACTGTTCTAGTTTAAGAGGAACTGGGGCATTCAGACCCTGACCCACCACCCCACTCCCCCGAGGCCCTGAGGCTCCTCTCCAGAGCCCTAATCTACACTACAGAAGGTACTGAGCGGTCAGAGGGTCAGGAGAGGTTGACAAGAGGGTGCCTCAGCTAGAAGAGGAGGAAGACAGAGGCCAGCCAGAGACAGGTAAAGGGGGACAGGCTGGGGGGGAGGCGGCATTTGGGGCCGGAGTGGAAGACAATAGGGTAGGGGCAGCCCCTCCTGGAGCATAGGAGACTTTCCAGGAGAGTATGGCCTGGCCCCTCAGCAGGTTGAGGTGGGCTGGGTCTCAGAGGCCACAGGTGGGTGTTGGGGAGAGCCCCAGGGGGTGGCCTTCCACCCTATTCAGCCTCTTGCGTGTCAGAATGGGGTTCTGCCTGGGTCCTTCCGCCCCAAGTTCACGTTTGACTTAAGGCAGAAAGAGTGCTGGGCTACCTGGCCGGAGGCGCGCTGCAAGGCTAGGTTTGTTGTTAGCTGCCATGAAGTAGATTCTGACTCCTGGCGACCCCATGTGTGCAGAGCAGAACTTCACTCCATAGGGTTTTCAAGAATGTAAACTTTTGGAAGCATATCGCCAGGCCTATCTTCCGAGGCGTGTCTGAGTGGGTCTGAACTGCCAACCTTTCCGCTAATAGTCCCACCCAAGTGCTAGGTGGGGTGCGGGAAAAGGTGACCCCAGACCTCGGAGGCTGTCTAGTCCCAGCCTGACAGCCAGAGAGAAGTGTGGCCTGAACCCCACGAGCCCTTTACTGCGGGCCTCAGGACAGTGTCTCACACCCCACCCGGGAGGTTGGGCTCCAGCACAAGGCCCGCCCCGGGGCCTCAAGGCCCCGCGCCATCACCGCCTCCGGCCCCGCCTGCCCGTCCAGCCGCCGCGCTATTGGCTGCGGGATACGGGCCTGCGTCCCGCGCCGGGTAATTGACGAGGAGTTAATGAGATTCTCAAAGTCAACAGGGAAATCGATGGGCCGCAAAGGTCGAGCGGCGGCTGCGCAATCACGCCGCGGGGGGAGTCCGTCGGGGCATCGTTCGGGGCGCGGGGCCTCACCTGGACCGACGCGCGGCTGTTCTGCAGTCGGTGGGTAGCCGGTGGCGATGCCCTCCCAGGCCTCAGGTAAGGCTGCCCAGCCCGCAGCTGGGGCCAGGAGAGCCTTGGACCACAGGGGTAACATTCCTGGCAAGCCTCCTCCCTCCACTGCCCACACACACTCACCCCAAAGCCAAATTCAGAGACCAGGCCCTGCAGGGATTGGGGCGAGGCGGAGGACTGAGGCATGACTGGGAGGGAGGCCAACCCCAAGATCCCAGCTCTAGCCCCTGCCCCCAACCCTCTTTTCCGAAGACCCAGGCCCCCGGAGGTCAGCAGAAAGCGCGAGCGCACAAGCGGAAAGGGAGTGCTCAGGCTAGGGAGAAGCAACCCACATGGCTGGGAGGAGGGGCGCGGGGTTGGGGCTGCCTGGCTCCGCGCTGGGGCTGTCCGGGGCCCTGCAGACCCTCGGTAACTCCGAAGAAACCCCGAATCTCCCCGACCCGCGCTCAGCAGCCTCCTCTGGAACTGGCCCTGCGCGCCTGGCCCGGCGCCGCCCTCAGACGGCTCCGCGGCTTTCATCACCCGCCTCAAACCGCGACCCACAAACCAGTTTGGCGTCCAGGCCCTCACTTGGCCTGGCTTCGCGCCGAGGGGCGTGCGGGGGCACAGACTGCTCCTTTTCAGCCCCAGGTGCCCTCGACCCTACGTGCCCCCTCTTCCCACCGCGGACAGGATTACCAGTTTGCTCCCCTAGCTGCCCTGAAGCGTTGGCCCTCGGGAGTGGGGGGTGGGGATACTGCCTGGTCCAGGACCCTGGAAGGAGAGGATACGGAACCCTGTTCCCCAGTGTCCCCTCTGGGCCCGCAAAAACCGCCTCTGGAATTCATCAATAACCCCACCCCTTCCAGATCTTGAAAGAACTGGAAGATAATAAACAGTAACACTGAGCGGTTTTTGCGTGCCAGGCCCTGTTCTACAAGTATTTCCTTGAATTAAATCATTTAATTCTGACAAAATCCCTATGAGTTAGGTGTTACGCATTAATTCATTCAAGAAATGTTTATTGAATATCTACTATGGACCAGGTATTAGTCCATAGTTCTAGGTATACTTACTAAACCCATTTTACAGGAAGTTTAAGTGGCTAGTCCAAGACCACAAAAGTAGTAAGTGACAGAATCTGGACTAACCGGAAGGTCCGTGGTTAGAACCCACCCAGAGGCTCCGCGAGAGAAAGATTTGACAAACTGCTTGCACTAGAGATTACAGCCTTGGAAACCATATGGGGCGGTTCTACTCTGTCCTATAGGGTCGCTGTGAGTTGCAATCCACTCAAAGTCAAGGGGTTAATTATTAGGCCATCCTGCCTAGGGGCAGGGGAGGGGGAAGATTTGGGGGAAGGCAAGGTGGAGCAGTTGGCGCTGCAGGGAGGCACCCAGTGAGCTTAGCACTTGCTCAACCTGGGCTGGAAAGCCTCCAAGGAAAAGATAAAGATCGTCCAGAACTTCACCGCGAAGCCGGATGGAAAGTTTCAATGGCAGGGTCTCTGTCCACGGTTCCAGTGCTGAAAGTTCCCCAGAAACTGCCAGAGTCGGTCAGCAGATACCAGTTGAGTGTCATGCTTGTGCTAGCCTCTGCAGGACCTGGTCTCTGCCCCCAAGGAGCTGTATGAACCCCTGAAAGTATTGCCCTGAGATAATCTTTAAACCTTAAACCAAAAATATTCCCTAAAGTCTTCTCAAAACCAAACAATAGTTCAGCTTAACTAGTAAAGAATGTCTGCCCTGAGCACTGTGCTCTTTTAAGATCTATCTATATGGGATCAAATTGACAACAGCCACTCAAAAGATTAGAAAGGAACCTTAGGGGGCAGTGAGTTTATGTTAATGGGGGAGGAACAACTCAGAAAAGGAGGGTGAGAATGGGTGTACAGTTTGAAGAACGTAATCAATGTCACTAAATTGTACATGCAGAAATTGTTGACTTGGTGTATGTTCTGCTGTGTATATTCTCAAGAACAACAACAAAAAATAAAATAAATTATTATAAAAAATAGAGGGAGATAGCATGCCATGGGGGCCCCAGGATGGGGCACCTCACCCAGCCTTGGTGCAGTGGGTCTGGGAAAGCCGCCTAGAGGAGAGGAGGTCTCTGCTGAGCCTGGAAGGACGAGGGGCAAGGTGGGTAGGTATTTTAGGCAGGAGGGGTGTGGGCAGAGACAGAGAGGGGAGTGAAAGCAGGGGGCATTGTGGTTTCTGCAGCAGAATGGCTCGGCCTGTGGACAGGCAATGGGGTCAGAAGACGGTGCGGGAGAGGTAAGTCAAGGCCAACCAGAAAGCAACAGCAGCTCCCCCTGCCTTGAACACTTCCTGTGGGTGGGCCCTGTGCTTAGCCCTTCACATACACTGTCTTGGTTCACTTTGGAAGTCCACGGGGGGCCATGCTGGAGAGTTTGGACTTTATACTGAGGGCAGTTGGTTGTCTTTGTAGGGCTCCAAGTAGTGAAGAGGCACAAAGGGCAGGGAAACCAGTCGGAGCCTCTAGCAGAAGTCTAGGCAAGAGAGGAGGATGCCCTGGACTAGGGTAGTCATTGGGGTCGAGTAAAATCTAAAGGGATTTATAAGCTGGAGTGGACAGGCATGGGGCCTGCAGGGGGCCGGGGGATGAGGGGAGAGGCAAGGAGGAAGACGTGTTCCCAGCTAGGAGATGTAGGGGTGGAGGTGCCACTCTCTGAGGGTGTGGACATTAGGAAGCAGGCCTCCTCCAGCCTGGAGGATGGGGACAGTGAGCCTAGGGATCTGGGAATGAGGGCAGGGCAGGGGCAGGGCCAAGGAAGAGTGTCTGAGGAGGAGCAGGGGGTGTGGAGGGAGGCTGCAGCTCAACTCAGGAGAAGCCTCCCAGCCAGGAGGGCACCCAGAACCACCAGGCTGTCCCTGCCCTCTAGGGCTGAGGGCTCAGTCCCTCCAGCAATGAGCACCTCCTATAGGTCAGGCCAAAGGGGAGGGTGTGTTGGACTCGGAGCCAGGGGGCCTGGCCCGCAGGTATTCAGCGGCCCATGATCTGGGTCCAGTCGAGGGGTGACAAAGTGGCTGGCCTGAGTGAAAGCTTGGGGAAGCTGACGAAGCAGCAGGAGATGTTTAGGGAGAGGGAAGGGTCAAGAATCATTTCTCCATGATTTGCTGGCCACTCATGGATATGGAGGGGTGCAGGTGGAAGTCAGTTCTGTGAAAGTCAAGGGTGCAGCATTCCAGCTGATTCCATCCCCTCCATGCTCACGGCGGATGTTGCAAATCAATCCCAGAACTTTTTCCCTTTGTTATGTTTTAAAAGCTAATTTTAATTACGTAAGGAATGTGTTAATGTTTTAAAAGTCTATGACACAAAAACTAAAGAAAAGGTCACCATTGCCAATCCTGTACCTTTATCCTTCCCCAGCTGAAATCCTATTGTGAATCTGGTAGGTATCCTTCTAGAACTTCTTTTTTTTTTTTAAATAAAATTTTATTGTGTTTTTGGTGGAGGTTTACACAGCAGTTTAGGTTCCCATTCAATAATTTCTACACAAGTTGTTCGGTGACATTTGTTACGTTCTTTACTATACATAAACGTTCTCATTATTTCGTTCTGGTTGTTCTGTTTCCATTAATCTAGTTTCCCTGCCCCCTTACATTCTCATCTTTGTTTTAAAGTAATTGTTGACCATTTGGTCTTATACAGGTGATTTTTTAAAATGTTTTAAAAGCACTGTTATGTACACTCATGAGTACTCATAAACATAGAGTATTATTTCAGATGACAGCCTTCTTCCCCACTCTGCACAGACTCAGCCTTAAGATCCTTCTCAACACAACACTCTAGGCAAGGAAAACACAACTAATCAGAGTCAAATCAAGGAAGGACACCTACTTGCCTTGCCTGGTCCCAGGAGTGAAATTCCTCCCAGGAGACAGTGGGGCACAAGCTGCCTTTTGGTCCTGAAAAGTCCTGGTGTCCTGGCGCTGTGCAGATGCCCCCAGTTCCTTAACTGACATTATTATCCCACCTTAGGATCAGGCAGAATGACTGAGGTGAGAAGTGGGGTGGCCCAGCTCAGAGGAGGGTGTGGTCCTCAAGCTGGCTGCAATGTTTATTTGCAGCACAAAGGGGTTCCATGTCCCCTGGTCTGTTTGACCCTCCTTGGGTCCAGTAAGGTAGATGGGGCAGCTGCCATTATTTCCAATGTCCCAACCAGAGAGGTTGCACAGCTCACCCTAAGACACAGAGCCAGCTGGTGGTAGGGGTGGAAATGAACCCAGGACAGCTTAGCAGGCAACACTGGACCCTCTCTCCCTCCCCAGGCCCCGCTGAGGCTCCACCTGAGTCCTCTGCAGAAGCACAGGAGACAGCAGCAGCCCCGGCCAAGGAGAACGGGGTGGACACAGGGGTCCAAGCCCCTCCCAAGCAGAAGTCCTGGCTAGTGCGACATTTCTCACTGCTGCTGCGGCGGGACCCACAGGCCCAGAAGGCGGGGCAGCTCTTCTCAGGGCTCCTGGCCCTCAACGTGGTGTTCCTGGGCAGCGCCTTCATCTGCAGCATGATCTTCAACAACGTGGCTGTCACGTTGGGCGACGTGTGGCTCCTGCTGGTCGTGCTCAAGGTCCTCTCCCTCCTCTGGCTCCTCTACTACGTGGCCTGCACTACCCGCAGGCCACACGCCGTGCTCTACCGGGACCCTCACGCCGGACCTGTTTGGGTGCGGGGTGAGTGTCGGGGCTCTGGGTGGGTGGAGAGGGGTGGGACGGGAGACCCGGTTCCCAGGGAGGTGCCGATGCCCGCCTGCCCTGGCAGGCTCCCTGGTGCTGTTCAGCAGCTGCACCATCTTCCTCAATGTCTTCCACGTGGGTTACAACGTGAGCCACCTCCACTGCAAGTCCCAGCTTGAGCTTGTCTTCCCTGTCATCGAGATCGTCTTCATCGGCATCCAGGTAACAGGCCTCTCTCATCCCCATGCAGCAGGACACACACCCTATCTACCCATGCGCGCATGCACACACGCACCCCACCTGTAGCTAGAAGCAGCCACACAGGCGTATACCTACAGGCCTCAGTGGATACATACACACCGCACGCCTGCACGAATGCCTGCCTCCATGTACCCATGTGCACACACACCTACATACCTGCATCTGCACGCAGACACCTTGTAACTGAAATGCAGACACCCGTAACTACATCTACCTAACCATACTTGCATATAATCTAAATAAATACACATCTACTTTTAATAATGATGTCTAACTCTCTCCTGAGTTCTGGTTGTGTTCTTTTTTATTTCCCCAACAAGTAGGCATTCCCCTGATCGGTAGGTATTTTTGGCTCCTTTTTGAAGCTGAGGAGACTGAGGCTCAGAGATGTTTGGTCACTGGCCCAAGACCACACAGCAAGGAAAGGGTGGAGCCAAGATACCAGCCCAAGCCTTCTCACTGTCTTATCCATTGTAAATACACACACGCAATAGGAGCACGCACACACACACCCTGGTCCCACCACCCCCAGTCCCTGGGCTCAAGGCTTTCTCTCTTTCAGACCTGGGTGCTCTGGAAACACTGTAAGGACTGTGTTCAGGTCCAGACCAACCTCACTAGGTAAGATGGGGCTGCTTCTCTCCCTCTAGAACCTCCTGGGGCTCCCTATTCTCCCTACTTCCTGTCCTCTATAGTCTCCCTGGACAAAGTGGCCCAGGGGTGTGGGTCAGTCTGAGAATGGGTCCCAGGGGCCATGTATCCTGAAGTCATAATGCCCTAGTAATGGGATCTGGCTTTGGGAGGAGTGAGTGGTCCCCCAATAGCACTTGGTGGTGGGATTGGGCACCAGAAATCCAGCCAGGCTGTGTGGTTGAGTGTGTCACCTCGTCCAGGTGTGGCCTGATGCTGACCCTGGCCACAAACCTGCTGCTGTGGGTTCTGGCCGTCACCAATGACTCCATGCATCACGAGATCAAGGCTGAGCTCAGCGCCCTCATGGAGAAGTTCTCAGGTACAGAGAGGAGGTCAGAACTATCCCCACCTGACCCTCCACCATCCACCACCCCCCCACACACATACATACACACACACACACACACACACACACACACACACACACACACACACACACACAAACCAAAAAAAACTGTCGAGTAGATTCCGACTCATAACAACCCTATAGGACAGAGTAGAACTGCCCCATCAGGTTTCTAAGGAGTGACCGGTGGATTCAAACTGCTGACCTTTTGGTTAGCAGCCGAGCTCTTAACCACTGCACCACCAGGGCTACGCTCCCTCAAACACGCACGTGAGTGTATAGAGTTGGGACAAACTACGGAGGCTGGGTCATAGATAACCAGAAAACTGGATGTAGTTTTCCAATGGCACCTGTCCCCCTGCCCCTATTCTGTGCCTCCCCCATCAGGTGCTGACACCCTGCAACCCACCGCAGGCATCCCTCTAGCTGTCAGTGAGCTAGCCACTAATCTCAGTTGAGCTGTTCACTGATAAGTGCTTTAGGTATGCACCCCACCCGTGGTATTTGCACTTTATTTGCAGGAACAAAAGCCTTGAGGACTGTAAAGAATGTCTTCCTAATACAATTTGAGATGCCTAGACATATCAGGAGGGATTTCCAGGCAGTTAACTCCCCAGATTATTCCATGTGCTCAGTCCCTCTCCTACATCTACAGTCCACCCCTTAGATGTCATATCCCGTAAATGCACATGGGAACATTGCCATCTGTGGGATCCACCACACCTGTGTATACAACCCCCCAGGTGGCATCACCATTGTGACCTGTCTGCAGCCAAGCCTTTCCAGCACACTCACGCATTTGCACGCCCATTGCATAAAGCAAGGCACACCTGTTGACTGTGTGTGTTCCTAATACCCTGGATATATTTTCCAGAAAAACTGTGCAGAGAGAATGTTTGACAAGTGACACCATTTTTTATTAACAAAAAAATCAAACTATAAAATTCTATATTAATAAAAAAGTATAAATGTTATATTAATAAAAATTTATTTTGCATCTCTAAAATAAATGTATTTTCCCACATGACCACAATGCTATTATAATTTTTAACAAAAATTCCTTAACATTATCCACATCCATCTGTATCAATCTAAATTTGAATTTCTCCAATTAGCTTATGAAATTTTCTTTATAGATGGTTTGTTCAAGCCAGGATCCAATCAAAGGCATACAATGCGTTTGGTAGCTAGGTCTTTTAAATCTCTTTTGTTCTAAGAGTACTTTAAAAAAAAGACTCTTGCTGTCAAGTCAATTCTGACTCACAGCAACCCTACAGGACAGAGTAGAACTGCCCCATAGGGTTTCCAAAGCTGTAAGTCTTTATGGAAGCAGATTGCCACATCTTTCTCCCACGGAGCAGCTGATGGGTTCAAACCACTGACCTTTCGATTAGCAGCTAAGCACTTAACCACTGCGCCACCAGGGCTCCTTATCTAAAAGAGTGACCCCCCCTTTTTTTCCCTCGTGACATTGCATCCTCGTGGTGTTGTTGGACTTGTTCCTGTCCTCGCTTTCCTATAAATGGGGAGTTCAGCCAAGAGCTTTGATTAGATTCAAGTTAAGCAGTTTTGGCGACAGTGTTTCTCAGGTGGTGCTGGGTGCTTTGATGCCACCCCATCAGAAGACACATGCCGTCCCATTGCCCCGCGGTGAGCACCTCTGTGATTGAGTGCTGGGTTCAGGTGGAGCAGCCAGATCTCCCCATTGTGAAGTTACAGGTCTGCCCTTGTGCCCAATGCGTGGTTTGTGGAGGTGACATTTGGCACCAAGGACATCAAGTTTTAAATGCTTCACTCAAGCCTGGCGCCTGAATCCTTTTGTACTCCTGTGATTTACATCTCTGGGCCTCAGTCTCCACATCTGTAAAATGAGGGGCTGGGTCCCTTCCATGTCTGGCATGGGCCGGGGGGGGGTGTCATTTGTGCCGCTGGCCCACCTGAATGTCTGTCCTCTCCCGCCCGGACCTCTCCCAGGCAATGAGACCAACACCTGCCTCTGCCTCAATGTCACGGTGTGTGAGGTTTTCCGGAAGGGCTACCTCTTGCTCTACCCCTTCGGCACCGAGTACTGCCTCGTCTGCTGTGCTGTGCTCTTCGTCATGTGGAAGAACGTGGGCCGCCGTGTGGCATCCCACGCAGGGCCCCACCCCAGCAGCCCGCCCTTCCGCCTGCATGGGGCTATCTTCGGGCCACTGCTGGGTGTGCTGGCACTGGTGGCCGGCGTGTGCATCTTTGTGCTCTTCCAGATCCAGGCAAGTGGTCCAGCCATCGCGCGCCAGTACTTCACCGTCTACTATGCCTTCTATGCCGCGGTGCTCCCTGCCATGAGCTTGGCATGCCTGGCGGGCACGGCCATCCACGGGCTGGAGGAGCGAGAGCTGGACACGCTCAAGAACCCCACACGCAGCCTGGATGTGGTGCTGCTGATGGGCGCGGCACTGGGCCAGGTGGGCATCGCCTACTTCTCCATTGTGGCTATCGTGGCTACTCACCCACAGGAGCTGCTCAACCGCCTCATCCTGGCCTACTCGCTGCTGCTCATCCTGCAGCACATCACCCAGAATCTCTTCATCATTGAGGGCCTGCACCGGCGCCCGCTCTGGGAGGCAGCTCTGGAGAGTAAGCCGGAGGCCGAGCTGCCCCGCAGGGGCTCACTGCTGGAGCTGGGCCAGGACCTGCGGCAGGTCTCGCTGGCCTACATCCATTCCTACAGCCACCTCAACTGGAAGCGGCGGGCGCTCAAGGAGATCTCACTCTTCCTCATCCTCTGCAATATCACAGTGAGTGGCCAGGCCGGGAGGCATAGAGGGCAGAGCTGGCCACATGGCCCCAGAAATCCTCACTCAGGAAGGGACGGATCAAGGTACATGCATTGAGCATTGACTGCCCAAAGGGCAATCGGCTTATCATTTTGATTGTCAAGGACACGTGCTTCTCTCCAACTAACTTGATACAGCATAAGAGCAGTAATTGTACCCCAGCTCTTTGCAGGTATCTGGCATGAATGAATGTGCCAAGCACATATCTTAGTGCTCCTTACAAACGTGAGATTCCTACCTTCATGGAGCTTATTGTCTAGTTGGGGAGACACATGGAGACCAGTTAGAGAATTACCAAATTGTCCACTGAATTCAGTCAAAGGAAGAGATCAGAAAGTGCCTGATGTTCTACAGAATTGCTAGTAGAAGATATGGGCAATAATTGCTCAGTATTTGGTGGCTGCTAAGTCCCAGGTCCACCTGAACCTTCTCCATGCATGCCCTCAGCACCTTACTGAATTGTCACAGTAATCCCATGCAATAGTATTATGCCTATTTTACAGATAGGGAAACAGGTTTAGGTTGTTTGGCCTGCCCAAGGCCCCATGGCCTGTAAGTGGCGGTGCTGGGTCTAGAACTCAAAGTTGCCTGCCCTTGCAGCCCAAGTTGGTAATGACTGCCCTGGAGCACACCCCAGATGGTGAAAGTCCTGGTCTAGGCAAAGAATAGGTAGTAAATTGGTCTCAAGTGCAATAGGCTTCTAAAGAAGGAAGTGAGGGCCAGAGCAGCCGAGGAAAGCTTCCTGCAGGCGGTGAGGTTTGATCTGGGCCTTGAGGAGAGGGGAGAATTTGGACAGGAAGGGGAGGGGGTGTAACTAGCAGGAGGATGAAGCCCAGCAGAGAGCAGAGCACAGAGGAGCCTGGCTTGACAGAGCAGCCTGCACGCCAGGAATTCTTGCTGGACCCCAGGCTTGGTGGCATCTGGGGCTTCGGGGTCCATCTGGAGGTCAGGCTGGCCCCAGGAGAGAGCTGAAGCCTTCTTTGCGCTGGGATGGAGGGGAGGTGGGGGGAGAGGAGCCCACCCTGAAAACCCATGGGTTAGGGGTGGTAGATGGGGGTGTGTTGGAGTAGCTGCAAGTTGTGGGGCTTGCATCCCCCAAGCTGACACCCTCCTCTCCTCCCACAGCTGTGGATGATGCCGGCATTTGGCATGCACCCCGAGTTTGAGAACGGGCTGGAAAAGGATTTCTATGGCTACCGGACATGGTTCACCATCGTCAACTTCGGCCTGCCTCTGGGCGTCTTCTACCGCATGCACTCAGTTGGGGGGCTGGTGGAGGTCTACCTGGGGGCCTGAGACTGTCCAAGGAACCCACACTGGCAGAACCTGAGGTGTCCAGACAGGTGACGCATTCCAGGAGGGCAGAGACCAGCCCGAGTTCCCCAGAGCCTCCCCGAGGGGAGAGGGCACTGTCTGTGGCCCCGAGATCAAGGGCAGGGCCTAAACCCTGACGCCCAGGCCCAGGACTGGCAAGGGCTTGCCACCTGCTTCACCACCATAATCAGTACAGCCATAATCAGCACCCGAGGAGTCTGGCGAGGGTGCCCCACAGCTGCTCTCTGGGAGGGTCAGACCTAAACTGCCGAGTCTAGGGAGTTTGCAGAGGGGCGCCCCTCCCCCTGCCAGGCCTCAGGGTCTGCCTCCTGCCGTGGGAAGGACTGGCGGCCCAGGATGCCCTGGACGCTCCCCCTGCACCCTGTCCCCTAACAAGCTCATTAATTAGCTGCCAGGCAGGGTTCAACAGCTCTCTCCCGCTGCCATAAACTCTGTTTGTTTGATCGATTGCACTTGGGCTTCGTGGCATTTATTCCCAGGGTCGGAGCTGCTGGTCCTGGTAGCGTGGGAAGGGCCAGGCTTCTGGGCGGGGCAGTGGGGCTGGGACAGTCCCGTTTCCAGGCCTCCTCTTGCTTTGTCTGATCCATGGGTATGGGGGCTGGGGAGGGACAGCCCTGTGGGGGGTCTCGTGTACCCTCACCCCACGCCAGCAGGGCCTCTTCCTGGGACAGACCACAGGTGGCAGCTCTGCAGCTGGCTCACACAGGCGCTGTGGACTCTACTGCTCAGTCCCCAGGCCTGCCTGGTCCCCTGAGCCATGGGAGGAGCAGGAAGGGAAGGGAAGACAGCAGCCCTGACAACCCATCCATCTCCCTGAGCCCAGAGCAAACAGGGCCGAGCCCAGGTGAGGCTGGCGTGGCAGACACGGCCCTGGAGGCCAGGCTCCCCTCCCCTTAGCCTCCCATCCCCCAGGAGGCTGGGCACTGGAAGCACAGGACGCTGCCCGGGCCTGCAAGGCTGTCTCGGTGGCTGCTGGGGCCACAGAGCCGCTGGGGGCTGTGCAGGGGGCTGGGAGCCAGGCCCCTCCTCTCCCAGATGAGGTCTTCTCTGGGTGGCCCCAGCCCAGCGTCCAGTCCTCTGCTTCCCCACCCAGAAAACTGGCAAGTGCCTGTCCTAGGCCTTCAACAAGAGCCGTGTCTGCCCCCTCCCCTCCAGGGACAGAGACAGATGGTGGAGAGGGGGATTTTATTGTGTAAAGAGGCTGATTGTACACAGCAAAGATTGTACTGATACAGGTGGGGTGGGAGACCTGGAGACCAGAGCCGGGGCCTGCTGAGAAGGATGGGGGTGGCCTCCTGAGCCCCCTTCCTCCCAGTCAGCCAGGCAGTGGGACAGGGCAGGAGGACTGGCTGGCTGCACCCCACCTTGACCCCTCACCCCCGTGACTGAGTAAGAGGAAATCAGGCTACATCCACTGGCCCCGGAGAATATAGCAGGAGGCCCTCAATACCCTCCTCCAAACCCCTAAGATCCATGGGGTCCCCGGGTCTGGCTTTGACAGCCTCCTGGCAGCCTGGAACATTCCTTTCTCCCACAGCCTGGCAGTGAGCCAGGCCTGGAACGGGGTCAGGTTAGGAGGCTCGGGGGGTCCCCTTACCCCACCGAGGTGCCTCAAGGGACAGCCCGCAGCCCCTTCTCGGGCAACCCCACTAGGGCACAGTGACCCTGTGGCCTCTGGGACAGGCAGCACAGGAGCCGGGTGGCACTGAGGGGTCTGGAGAAGGAGCCGGAGTGGGGTGGTCCCTGCAGTTCTGGAGACACGGGCTCCTGGGAGACCAGCCTGGAGGATCAGGGCCAGTCTCCATCTTCCCCAGCCATGAGGGCCACCCCTGGGGCTTCCCACCCCAGACTCGGCCCCTCGGCCTGCCCCCAGCCCTGATCGTGGTCATTTAAAGCTAAGAACAGTGAGGGAGGGGAAGCATGGGGGGCCAGCGCCCTGACCCCCCATCTTCACACCCGCTGGATCTCAAACAGCTTCACGTTGGTGTCGTACCAGACAGGCGGGTCCACATTCCTGGGGAAGGAGGGGCTGTCACCAAGGGAGCTGGGCATTGGTACAGCCCAAACTCCTTTCCATCCTCTGTGTCCCCCACCCTCAACCAGGAAAGCCCACCATGAGTCCTTGTCTTGACATTAGCCCCCCTATGGATGGGGGACACAGAGCCAAGGTCCCTGTGGGGCAGGCCCTTCAGGTAGATCCCAGACCCTCCCCCCGCAGTGGTGACTGCCCCGCCCCCCATGGCCAACCTCAGATAGATGACGCCCCACATGTAGGTGCGGAACCACATGGCAGTGCCTGAGTTGGCCTGGTACTTGCGGATGAGGATGGGGTGGGGCACGGGCAGCAGCCCCACCAGGGTACCATGTTGCAGGAACCGCAGGATCTCTGACTCGTCCGTCAGGCCTCTGCAGGGAGGGGACAGGCGTGCAGGTGGGGCGGGGTCCAATCTGCTCCAGCCTCGCAGGGGAGGTCTAAAGGAACATGGGGCTCACCCTGGACCCCGAGGCCCCGCTCACCATCACACCCTCCCAAGCCTGGCCAGCCGCCTGGCCCCACCTCCACCCCAGCCTCACTTGTCAATGCAGATCTTCTCCACCTGGGGCACCAGCACCTGGAGCAGCCTCATGATGGTCTGCAGGGGCAGCTTGGACTTCCAGGAGAGCACCTAGGGGAGGGACAGGGTTCCTGGGCTGGGAAAGGAGCCCCCGGAGCTATAGGACAGTCCTGACTCCTGGCCCGGGACCACAGCCCCCTGGCAGAAAGCATCCTACTCACGGCTGCATGGGCCTGGCCCAGGGTGCTGCCAGGAGCAGCGATTGTTAATAACGATAAGAGCCAGGCCAACGGCGTGCCACGCGCCTTACACATGGGCATGGTTGGCAGGGACTTTTACCATTTCCATTCATTGCGATTAGTGGTGATCTCCGGAAACGGGAGTGGGGAAGCGATTTGGGAGAGGATGTCAGGACGGGTGAGCTATTAACAAATTGCACCGTGTGCAACTAGAGCTTAACCCTGCTGGGGAGCCCTAGGAAACCATCTGGGCGGTGAAGCAGAGAGAGGCCAAGGTCACCCGGCCAGAAGGACTGACCACAGAGCCCCACTCCCACGCCAGGTACTGTGAATTTGACACACCCCCACGGGAGTCTTTACTGAGCGCCCGAGCCAGCCCCTCCAAGGGCCAGGGTCCCCTGAAGCAGCCCCCACCTCGGTGTCATCTGCCCAACCCCAACCCCAGCTGAGCCAGCATGGGCCCCTCACCCACTCCGATGTTGGGCCCCACTGGCCGCTGGCAGACGCACTGGACGGTCGTCGTTGCTCCCGCCACACCTGGCCAGTCTCCTGGACCGGGGAAGGAAATGGGACTTGAGAGGTGGAGGGAGGGGCGCAGGGTGGCGGGGGGCAGGAAGGCACTCCTCTTTCAGTCCCTCCCACATCGGGAACTCTCAGGGGGCAATAAGGATTCTCCACTGGACCATGGGGTGGGAGGGGGAGCCGGGGACTCACTCCCAACAGAGGCACAGGCCCAGCCCAGCACCCTTTGCCCTGGGCTCCAGGCCCAGCGGGGCCAGCACAGCCCGTGACAGGTTTAGGGCCAGGTGCTGACAGGGCAGGCCGGGTAAAGGGTAGTTGCAGATAAGGCTGATAGATGAGGAGTCTGAAGGCCAAGGGCTTGAGCCCAGGAAACAAGGGAGGGGGCTGTGAAAGTTCCCCACCCCCAGCAAGAGTGCCAACTCTGGGCCCCTGGGGGCTGGGTGCTGGCCCCTTTGCCCCGGGGAGGAAGGGGACACCCAGCTCACCCCGCTCCAGGACTCTCCATTGCCCACCCCCGAGGCAGGGCCACGGTCCGCTGAGCCTTGCTGGGGCTCCGGCTCCAGGGACCGCAATGTGCCGTCCTCTGACACCTGGGACTTCTCCGTCAGCTTGTCAATGCCTGGGGGGCAGAGGTGGAAGTGAGGCGGCCTCCCCAGGGCCCCCCTAAGGAGCCTTCCTCCACTGGCCTTGCCCTCTCCGATGCTCACCCCTTCTACCAGCCACTGAGGAGGCGCTGTGTCCAATGCCCCCCACGCTCCCACCTCTGCCCACCCCTCCCAGAGCCCACAGACAGCCCCGAGCTCCGATCTCCCCAACCAAGCTACCCCTCCTGGGCCCCCTCATATCTGGGTCCCCCAATACTTCACCCCCACCCATTCCCCATCCCCAACCCTTCAGCGTCCCAACCCAGGCCATTCCCTCTGCAGAGATGCGGTTTATGCCCTGAGACCATGTGGCACCCACGCTCCCCTCCCTCCTGCCAGCACCAGACCTGGGGTGGCCACCAGGCTGGTCTTGAGGGTGCCCGGCTCGGCGGGGGCGGCAGGGCGGGAGCCCTCCATGGAGGCGCCCTCCTGTGAGCCAGTGCGAGACAAGGGCTCGGGCACCCGCCGGCGCCGCTGCAGGGCCTTGTGGATGGTGGGCGGGTCGGTGGGTAGATTGGCCAGCTGGTGGAAGACGCTGCGCTTTCGGATGATGGCGTAGACCAGGTTGGAGTTGCCTGTGGTGAGACAGCACACCTCGACTCAGGGAGGCCTCCTTGTCCCCCCACAACATCTGGGCAGGCTGTGCAAGGGGGGGTCTGGAGGACAGGAGGGCATCTACCTGGGGGTAGGAGGTGGTACGGGAGCCTAAGGGAGAGGGAGCCGGGGCAGGGCTGGTGCCTGGCTGTGTGCCCAGCTCTGGCCATGCCAGGCTGCCATGTTGTCAGGAAAGCCTCTGGCCCGAGCTCCCCCAACGCCTCTCTTCTGCTACCTCCTGGACCACCTCACAACTCAGCACTAAAGAAGCGGCATTGTTAACTGCCATCAAGTCAGCCCCCGACTCATGGTGACCTCATGCAAAAGCAGAATAAAAGGCTGCCTGGTCCTGCACCACCCCATGATAGATTACAGATCTGACCCCGGTGCTCCACAGAGTTTCCACTGACTGATTTTCGGAAGTAGATCACCAGGCCTTTCTTCCTAGTCTGTCTTAGTCTAGAAGCTCTGTTCAGCATCATAGCAACACTCAAGCCTCCACTGACAGATGGGCAGGGGATTGAACCCAGGTCTCCTGCATGGAAAGCAAGAATTCTACCATTGAATGTTTCACACTAAACGGGTAACACCTGGCAACATGGGGTGGGCCCCAGCCTGACAGTGTCCACACCAAGCCACATGAGAAGTAGTCTGACTTTCCCTGAGCCAGGTCTCCAAGGAGGGGACCAAGAGGACGCAGGTGTGGGGAGCCTGCGTTCCTTCATGCCCTACCTTTGTTCCCCACTGTCTCCCCCTCGCCTAGCACTGGCTCAATAACTGTATGTTGAACGGATGGGGGCAGGGTCAGAGGGCCAGCAGGCCGGCACCTCCCCGGAGGCCAGTTCTGGGGCTGTGCCCTCCTTGGACGGGAAGGTGCCCTCAGCCATTGCCTGCTCTGATGCCCGCCTGCAGGCTAGGCCCGGTGACCTCCTGGCGCTGGTCCCCAAGGGGGCTTGGGCAGGTGCCTCACCATCGAACTGGTACTGGATGATGTTGTTGAAGGCCTCCAGGAGGAAGAAGGCCAGGTGGTGGTTCTGGGCCGCGGAGAAGAGGAACCAGGTGGTGGAGAAGGCCTCCAGCAGATGCAGCAGCTTGTTGGCAGCCACCATGGACAGGCTCTTGAGGTAGGGCGACACTGCAGGGGAGGGGTCGGCTCACTCCCAGAGCCCCAGACCGGCCACCCCTGCACGTCCTGGACCTGATGCTTCTCCTCCCAATTTCCCCATCTCCCACCTACAAAGATCCTGCAGAACCAGGAAGACCAAGCCCCTATAAGCCCTGGCCAGGCCTTCTGCAGAGCCCCCAGGGGCCGTCTGGGCTCCATCCTCACCTGTGTGGACAGTGTACTGTTTACAGAGCCGCTCACATGTCCCATCTCCCCCCATCCTCCCCACCCCCCTGAGAGGGAGGCAGGACACAGACAAGATTATCCCCATTTCACAGATGAGGAAACTGAGGCTCAGAGAAGTTTGCAACCTTTCCCCAAGTTCCCCAGTTATAAAATGATCGGGCAGGGATACAGACTCAGGACTTTTAAGTCCTTCTAGTCTATCCAGCTGCTGTATCATTTAAAAAGCAAAACAACAAACGAGTTGCCATTAAGTCCACTCCAGCTCATGGTTACCCCACGTGTATCAGAGTAGAACTATGCTCCACAGGGTTTTCAATGGCTGGTTTTTTAAAAGTAGATTGCCAGACCTTTCTTCCAAGTCACCACCCAAGGACTCTGCTATATCATTGTTGTGTTGTTGCGTGTGCTATTGAGGAGACTGTGACACATAGTGACCCAACGTAACAGAGTAGAACTGCCCCATAGGGTTTCCAAGGCTGTCACCTTTACAGAAGCAGACTGCCACATCTTTCTTCTGCGGAGCAGCTAGTGGGTTCGAACCACTGACTTTTCCGTTAGCAGCAGAGCACTTAACCACTGAGCCAGGAGGGCTCCTTGCTGTATCATTAGGCACGTATCCATCACTCTCTGTTTGCACAGCCCTGTGAGTGGTGAATAGGAGATGAGCCACTGAGCACAGCTTGAAGTCAAGTATCTGTCCGGGCATTTCCTTGACTCGTATCTTTCTCCCTCACTAGGCTAGGGATCCCACAGGGGCAGGACAGTGTCTGTCTTGCTCAGACGCGCATTCTCAGGGCCAGCACGCTCAGTTAGGATTCATGGGATGGAGCTGGTGAGTGAAGGAGTGATGGGGGCATGGTCCTGGCCCCAGAGCTCACTGTCCAGCCAGAGACTTCCATGCCCCCACACCGCCCCTCCCAGAGTCCAAATCAGACGACTGGGGAGCCAGCCGCCCCCACCCCAAGACATGCCCTCTAAAGGTGTCCATGCTGATGTCATCCTGATGGCTTCGGCCGCCCTGCCCCAGCCCAGTAAGCCCTACTGCCTCCTCTCCTGGCAGGTATATGCAGGCCTTGCCAGGTGAGCAACATCAAGGCAGAGAGGAGGTGAACTTGACGTCCCCGTGCCCGTGCCTCCAGCCCTCTAAACCTGTGTGTCCAATATGGTAGCCACAAGCCACGTGTAGGCATAAGGCATTGAGGCTCAGCTAGTCCTGGCTGAGATGGGCTGTAAGTGGAAGAAAACACACACAGGGTTTCGAAGATTTGGTGCCAAAAAAGAATATAAAACATCTCATTAATACATTTTAGGAAACCCTGGTGGCATAGTGGTTAAGTGTTATGGCTGCTAACCAAAAGGGCAGCCAGTTCAAATCCACTAGGATTCCTTGGAAACTCTAGTGGGCAGTTCTACTCTGTCCTACACATCTTATACTGGTTACATGTTGAAATGATAATATTTACATAACCAAAAAAAAAAAAAAAACATTGCTGTTGAGTCCATTCAGTAGAACTGCTCCATAGGGTTTTCTTGGCTGTAATTTTTACAGAAGCAGATCGCTAGGCCTTTCTTCCACAGCACCACTGGGTGGGTTTGAACTGCCAATCTTTAGGTTAATAGTCAAGTGCAAACCATTTGTGCCACCCAAGGACATTCTGGATACAGTAGACTAAAAAAAACATATTATTAAAATTTTTATCATCTGTTTCATGTTTTGAATGTGGCTCTGGAAAATTTCACAGTAAGAGTGTGGCTTGAGTTATGTTCCTACTGGACAGAGCGGGTTTGAATGGGGGAGCCTGTGGCCTGGCGCCCCCTGGTGGTGAGATCAGCCTACCGTTGACCACAATGGTGAGCAGGCAGTCAAAGAGGGGCTGCAGCCGCTGGTGCCCACTGGTGATGATCTTGTGGAAGACCTGTGTGAGGAGTTAGGGGGTGGCTATGGGTCCCCACTGCCTGCAGACAGCCGAAAGGGCATCTCCCCCACTCCTCCGGGCTCTGGCCACAGACGTCCCTCACCACAATGAGCAGGTCAGCGTGGGTCCCCGTGAAGACGGGGATGTCCATGGGCACGCGCACTGAGTAGGGCTTGTTGAGCCGCACCCCGAAGTTCCGCTCCCCGCTCAGCAGCAGCAGGATAAAGACGCCGATGTGCATCAGGCCCACCCGAGCTGGGGCATGTGACACACGAGGGGTCACATGACACAGGAGGGGTCACCATGCGGGGTGGGGAGGGGAGGGAGACTGAGGCAGGGGTCCATCTTAGAGGGGACGGAGCACCAGGCCTGAACCCCTGGGAGGCAGCACAGACTGGCCGGACCCCTGCCCTCTGCGAGGGGAGCCCCGGGACCCCACACTTGCCCCATCTCACACTGATCGGCTCGGGCATCATTGAGGAAGAAGAGGATGGGGACCAGGATGTCCAACACGTCGCTGCTCTTCAGCACGAAGAAGAGGAACTTCTGGTGGCGGGCAGGTGGGCTGGTCAGAGGGATGGGCAGCTCTGCTCCGCCCTCTACCCCTCGGGGTCTCCCCATGCGTGGGCCCTGCAGGGGTAGCTGCCTCTGCCTCCGGGCAGACCCCAGAGGTCAGCCCACCTTGTTGAAGTCACAGAGCTTCCAGAAGAGAACCAGCAGCTCCTGGTGGAACTGTATCTTCTTGGTGGAGTTGGGCAGGTAGGTCTGGAGCAGGGGGTTGGACAGCAGCCGGGCCATGCCCTTAAGCATGAACTGGAAGTCCTGGGGGAGGGACAGAACAAGGGGGTCTTCCAGCCTGGCTCCTCATGGCTCTGGCTCCCAGTCCAGGGCCCCTCAGGTCCCCCTGCCCCAGGTTGCCCACCCACTGAGTCAGGCTGCTCCTAGTGCCTGCCCCCAACACACACACACACACACACACACACACACACACTGAGCCGGGTCCCTGCGCACTCAGACCCCTTGTTGGCAGGTGCCATTCTCCCGCCCCCTCTCCCAAGTACCCCTGCCCATCACCCTGTGGCATGAGGAGCATTGTACTATTAACAAAGAGCTGCCGTTTATGGAGCACCTACTGTGTGCTGGGTCCCACAGTCTATGCTCATTTATCCTCACGACAAGGCGAGGAGGCAGTCACTGTTATCACTCTCCCCATTTCACGGATGCAGAAGCTGGAGCTCTGGAAGCTTCAGAACCTCTCCCCCAAGTCCCCATGCCTGGAAGTGTCTGAACGGGACCAGAACTTGGGCCTGCTGGACTTCCACCTCCACTGTCATTTCCTCTCCACCTCTGCAACTTGACCTCAGAGGAACTGCCTCCAGGAAGCCTTCCCAGCTACTCCTGCCCAGCTGAGGACATCAGGGCTTTTCTGCATCTCGAAACCCCCACAGCCCTGCCATCACTATTTCACCTGGGGTAGCCCAAGGTCATGGAGAACTCTGGTACCTTCACTAGGATCAGGGCCCGCTTCTTCCCGTGATTCCTTCATCCCCCCTCCCCAGATCCACCTGAGCAAGACCAGGGCTGGACTCACCTCCTCGCGGTGGATGCGGGACAGGTAGTTCACAAACAGGTTCTCGGGTCCTGGTGGCTGCCAGGGTAGAGGGCTGTGGTGAGCGCGTGTCCTCACCCCTCCTTCCAGGCCCCTGTCAGAGGCCCATGCGGCAGCAGGCAAGACCCTCCGACCTCAGATACCCCCTGCATGCCACAAGATGCCTGCTGCTAGAAGGGGTGCAGCCCTCCCCCACCACGTAGGGCCACTGCCCGCGTCCTTACATCAGTATCATCCATGGCAGTGCCTGTGGTGGTGCCGTCCACGGTGGGGCTGGCACTGGTGGCGCTGTCGTGGTCCAAGGTGACGATGAGCACCTGGGCAGCCTCCTCCACCAGGGGCTCCCGGTAGTCAGAGAAGAGCAGGTGGTTGTAGGGGATCCCGTAGCCCACAGGGTCATAGGCACACACGGTGTTCAGCAGGGAGGTGAAGAGGGGCAGAGCGTGTCTGTGGTGAGAGAGGAGGACGGGGCTGCTGTGGTGCCACTAGGGCCACCCTCTGTCCACCTTGGCCACATGGGAGGCCAGCTGAGCTGCCTCATTATTCAACAAGAGTCCAGGGCCAGGCCTGGGATGGGAGCCAAGAAGGAGGACCATGAGCCGGCCCCATCCTGAGTACAAAAGCCCCCTCCTCGTCCACGCTAATGTCTGGGCTCTGGCTAGGGCCCAGCTGGACAAAGGGCAGAAGGACTTCATTCCTGAGAGCAGTGTGGCCACTCATGAGGGTTCTTGGCAGAAACCATGTCCATACCCCTTAGGTTCTTAAGGGACAGATGCTCTTTCTTGGGCTTAAGAGAAGGGGCCGGAGTCCCACAGGGGACGCAGAGCGTGTGCTCAATGGTGTGCTCGTGGCGATCCCACGTGTGTCAGAGTAGAGCTGTGCTCTGTAGGGTTTTCAGTGGCTGATTTTTCAGTAGATTCCCAGGCCTTTCTTCCGAGGTGCCTCTGAGTGGACTCAAACCTCTAACCCTTTTGTTAGCAGCTGAGCACATTCACTGTCTGTGCCACCCAGGGATTCCCAGACGCAGAGCACATGCTCTATCACCCAGCTCCCAGGCCGCCACACAACCAGATTCAGAGATTTGTAGGATGTCAGGGTTCAAGCTCCTCATCTTATGGATGAGGAAACTGAGACCCAGAGAGGTTAAAGGAGTGACAAAGGGGACACCCCACACGGTGGCAGTCTGTCCGATAAGGATGGAGAGAAAAAAATGTTGTCTAGCTTATGACTATGGCCGGTGGAAGGAATCCCCTGGGGCCCCTTCTCTCTGGGGGAGAAACAAAAACGGTGGGCAGGAAGCCAGTAAAACCTGAAGGATGAGGCATGTAGTGTAGGAATCAGGGTCTGGAAGGAAAGTGGCAAGCCACCACCCTTAGGAACACTGACCCCTGTGCAGCCAGCATGGTCCTGGGCACAGCTGGAGCGTGTGTACCAGCTCCACAGACTCAACCCGGCCAGGTGGCTCATGTGCACCTCCGTGTAATCGTATGTGCCCCCTTAGGCCAAGAGTGCCCCCTGTGGGCTGGCCTTCCCCATCCTCAGGGTTATTCACTACACCCGCTCCCCATCCAGCATTTAAGCTCTCCTGTGGTTATGCACACTTGAAATGTGGCTCGTCCGAAGTGAGTCTGTGCTATAAGTACCAACTACATGTCAGGTTTTGAGTACTCAGTATGAAAAGGAGAGTGTAAACTATTTCAATAATTTTGCATACTAACTATATGTTAAATGCTATTTTGCATATATTGGGTTAAATGAAGTAGATTACTATAAATTCACCTGTTTCTTTTTACTTTTTAATGTTGCTACTAGAAATTTTAATTGCACGTTATATTCTTACTGGACAGCACTGATCTAGACAGAGGACCCAGGCATAGAACACCCAATTCTCTCCTGTCCCCAGGTCTCCAAAAGCCGGTGGACAGCGCTGGTAGACAGTGCTCGTAGGTGAGGCTGGTGAGTTATAGTTCATCACCACCAGGGGGCAGCACCTCCACTCACATCAGACTCCCAAGGCTGGTGAGGGGTCTCCGCTCTGGGCTGCCTTCAACAAGAAGGAAGAGGAAGGGAAAGAAAGGCCAGGGATTCCTCACCTGTTCTCCGTGGAACAAAAGAACTGCACCCACGGGTTAGTGCTGCCACTGTCCGGAGCTGGGGGCAGGTACATGGCCTCAGAGAAGCAGGTGAGCAGTAGCTTCAGCAGCTCCGTCCTTGGCGGGGAGGAGGAACGGGAGAGGGGTTCAGTACCTGTGGGTCCCAGCTCCCCTCTAGAGGACGCTGCCCACCCTGGCTTGCACCCCAGCCCAGGTGCATGGAAAGAAACAATCCCTGTGAGGCTGAGGCAGGGTGGCGAAGTGGGAGGGTCTGCATGCAGCTGAGTGGGGCCCTGGCCTGTGCAGGCTCACCGGTTTATGTCGTGGGTGTAGCTGGGCTGCGGGGAGTGCGCAAAGCCCACACCGGCCTCCCAGATGTATTCACAGCTGTCCAGGGAGTGGATGTCTTCCGCCGAGTCCTGCGACAGGGATAGGGTTACATCAGGCTAGGGCTCAGAAGGAATAACAGCGTGCGACAGAACCCCACCAACCCAGGCCTCCTACCATCCCTAGGGGCAGAGACCTTCACAGTCTCCTAAAGACAGACCCTCAAATGCCCAGGGTCCTAATTTACAAGGAAAGAAATGTATGTTTTTAGACCTCTTGAAAGCCCATTCTGCCTCCATACTACACTGGTTCTTTTACTTGCTCATTGCAGCTTGAGACGAGGAGATAACGAGGGGTGGAGACGGGACTGGGTGCCCCTGGTGGCGCATGGGGTCGGAGGCAGCTTGAGACAAGGATATAAGCGGGGGGTGGGGGGGAACGGGACGGGGTTGGGTGCCCCAGGTGGTGTGTTGGGGTGGGAAGCAGAGAACACCCAAGATCAAGTCCATGGAGACCTCGGGAAGGGTGAGGACCAGGCCTCCTGTGTCCAAGTTCCACCCCACCCCCCACCCACCTCGGCAGGCGGAGACAATGGGTGCCTGTGCCCAGCTGCCACATGCCAGGGGCAGGGCCGGGCACAGCTGGCTCCTCTCCAGCTGTGCAGCCAACACCCCCTTCCCCCGGGGCCATGGGTACCAGGCAGCCCAGCTCTCCCTGAGCAGCTCCTCCCCCGCAGCATCCCACCCACGGAGATTCACCCTTAACGCTTCCCAACCCAGGAGCAGAGCCAGGAGGCCCCGGTGGGGTGGTTCTCACCACAGTGCTCCTTCGATGGCTCTGGACCGTGAAGTCTGGGCAGAACAGCAGGTCAGCGATGGCCAGCAGCAGGGACTCGGCCAGGGGCCGGGCATTCTGATCGTCCTCCTCTCCCTGCTGTGGGACACGGCACCCACGGGCCCCCTCTCAGTGGGAGCTGGCCAAGGAGAGGTGGCCCCAGGGCATGGAGGGGACATAATGGGGACTGGGCCCAGGCAGGCACCCATGGGCAGAGGGATGAAGGAAGAGGCAGGAGGAGGAAGCGGAAGTGGATTCCCGGTCACCTCCAAACCTCCCGGTGAGGCCCAAGAGGGCAGGGCAGGGAGGGTGCCTGGGGCCTCGGGGACAGTGAGGACACCTCCCTGCTGACTGGGGGAGGCACTCGGCTGGGGGAGGGGGCCAGGCTGTGTCCCCTACCTCAGGAGGCTCAGCCCTGCTGGGAAGTCACTGGGCCTCACCCCTGGGCCAGTTGCCTGGAGATAAGCCCAGGCTGGGGTGGGGAGAGGACTACGTGGCCTGGCTTCGCCCTCAGAGCCCCCAGCCACCCTGCTCCCTGTCCAGCCACCCCCCGCCCCTGACTTCTCTCCACATCTCCACATCTTCCCAGCTGTATGTGGGCGGAGACCTCCGTGGGAAAAACACTGAGGGCCCAAGGGGGCCGCCTTGACCCCCAGCCCTCAGCGGCCCTCCCACCCTCCCCTGCCCTGTCAGAGGCCCCTTCTGAGGAAGAGATCCCTGAAAGCATGTGCTCCCTGTCCCGCCACTCCACCCACTAGGCCCAGCAGGCCCACTGACCCCTCCTCGCCCAGCCCCGGGCACGGTGGACCAGAAGAAGCCCCTCCAGTCGGGGTCCTCGAAGATGTAGGGCAGCACACGGGTGAGGAGGCGGCTGCAGTTCAGGACAATCTGCTTCTCCTTCTCGGAGTGGCAGCCGCCCTCAGCTCCCTGCACCAGCTTCTCCACGGCCTGCGGGGTGGGCAGGGGGCAGAGGGCACCAGGAGGGTCAAGGTGGGCACCCAGGCCAGCTCTCCAGACAGGAGTGTGGGCACAAAGGGTTCACAGGGGGAACAGGTCAGGAGCCCAGGCACATGGGCACCGGAGCAGCCTAGGGCATCATCATGGAGCTGAAAGCCCAGCTCACCATGCAGTGGCTGAGACAGTTAAACGACGTCACCCCTCTGAGCCTCAGTTTCCTCATCTGTAAGAGGGCCACACTAGCAGTACCAGCCTCACCAGGCTGTCTGGGGAGCTGAAGTTGGAAAAATCTGACCCAGAGTAAGCCCTCGCACAAGGAGGCTGCTGTGATTACGTCCCTCATGGAGCTGGGTCGGGAGAACGGTGGGGCCTCGGACCGCCCGGGCCTTCGGGGTGTCCCGGGTACCTGCCCTCTGACCACATGGCTGCGCCATCCTTGGCCTCCCTGGGAAGGGCGGTAAATGGCTCTGCTGGGAGAGGCGGGGGCCAGGCACCCCCACCTTGTAGCACAGGGTGGCCAGGTTGGAGGGTGACTCCTCCCGCACCGCCCGTATCTCCGCTGCCGGCACCAGCGCAAAGACGTCCTGCACCGAGGTGGCCGTGTCTGCCCAGAACTGGTCCCAAAAGGCATCATCGGTGGCTTCCACAGGCTGTGGGGAGACCCAGTGTCCCAGAGTTACACGACTCCTTGTCTCCAGGCCCACAACGTGTCCAACCTATGGCCAGGATAGACCACAAGACCGAGGCCGGAGCCCCCTACTCCATCCCATGTGGGGGCCATCCACAGCCACCATCGCTCCTGGCCAGCACAGCCAGGCTGGGGACAGTCAGTGTGGATAGCTGGGGATCAGCTGAGCATCTATCCAGCAGGTAAAGCCCGACCCAGTCCCTGAGACTGTATGACCTTGACTAAGTCACCGTCCTCCTCTGGCAGGGCACACTGTCCTCCCATGTAAACTGGGCACATCCCCAAGCCGTGCTGCCAGATCAATGCCCAGGGACCCAGACCAAGGGGACGCTCACTCCATTATCATTCACTGCCATTCAAACACACAGCCCCAGACTCCACCCTCTCCTGGCACACCCAACAGATGCCAAATGCCATGGATTCAGCCTCCAAGGCTCTCCGACCTGCACCTTCCCCTCTTGGTGTCCGCTGCCAGCATTGCAGTGCAGACATTGCCACTCCTGCCAGGGCCCCGCCTCCAACTTTCCCTCCTTGATCCACCCTCTACACTGCCCTCCACCGATGTACCAAAGCACAGTGCCAAACACATTGCTCCCTCACTCAAAGACCTTCAATGGCTCCCCACTGCCTGCTGGACCAAGTCCAAACCTCTGCCCCACAGCTGGCCAAAGCCTTAAACATACACACATGTATACACAAACACTCGCACACACACACAGACACGCAGATACATGTACACACATACACACTCATGCACACGCACACACACACACACACACACACACACACACACACACACACACACACACACACACACACACACACACACACACACACCCCTGTATTTCCTAGCCCTCGACAAGACCCTGCTCTCTCTCGCTCTTTACCTTTACTCAGTCCATCCCCTCTTCCCAGCATGCCCTCCCCTTCCAACGCCACCTTCTAAAATCCCACCAGTCCTACTGAGACAAAATGCCTGAGAAAGCTCATGCCCCTCGACTGATAAATTCCAGTTCTAGAAATCTCTCCTAAGGAAATGCTCAGAGATGTGCAGGTGTGAGGATGTTTACTGGAGTGTTAAGTCAATAACAGTGGAAAGCTGGAATCAAGCTAAATAGCCGACAATGGGGGGGATGTTTAAAAAGTTCAGGTACATCCATACAATGGAATATCACGCAGCCGTTAAAATCATGCTTTCAAAGGATAACAATGAATGGAAAATGCTCACGGTACAATGTTATGCAAAAAAGAAAGGATATAAACAACCTATAGGATGATCATAATTCTGTGTTAAATTATATATGAATAAAAGACTAAAAGCAAACAAACCGGAATGTTAACAGCAATTAGCTCTCTACATGGTTTTTAGTTTTTCTTTATATTTTTATGCAAGAGCACATATTACCCTTTTTTCCTTTCTCATCTGTTGAGAGACCAGCATGTTCAGGGCTCCTCCACTCCCTCAGGCAGTCCTGCCCCTTTAAGGCTCCCTCCACAGGTCATCTCCTGCAGGAAGCCTTCTGTCATGGATTGAATTGTGTCCCCAAAAATATCTGTCAGCTTGGCTGGGTTATGATTCCCAGTATTGTATGATTGTGTAATCTGATGTGATTTCCTTATGTGTTGTAAACTCTATCACTATGATGAGATTATATGTGATCTCCTTATGTGTTGTAAATTCTATCACTGTGATGAGCTTATACTGATGAGGTTGACAAGATTAGAGAGTGTCCTAATGCAATCTCTTTTGAGATATAAAAGAGAGAAGCGAGCAGAGACATATGGGAACCTCATACCACCAAGAAAGCAGCGTCGGGAGCAGAGCGCGTCCTTTGGACCTGAGGTTCCTGCGCAGAGAAGCTCCCAGACCAAAGGAAGACTGATGACTTGGACTTTCCTCCAGAGCCAATGGAGAAAGCGTTCCCCTGGAGCTGACGCCCTGAATTTGGACTTGTAGCCTACTGGACTGTGAGAGAATAAATTTCTCTTTGTTAAAACCATCCACGTGTGTTGTCTCCGTTAGAGCAACCCTGGATGACTAAAACGCCTTCCCAGATTGCTTCAATCTACACAGCCTTTTCTGTTTCCTAAAATCCTAAGGCTGAGAAAGCCTGAGGTCCTGCTACCACAAGTCTGCACTAGATACATATCACTCTTACCATCAGGAAAAAATATATGCCTTGTTGAAAAATAATCCTGTTCTCTCGAAACCATTTCCAAGAAGCCGTTTCCCAGATCTCCAGGCTGATGAGTTTGCACCCACCCTGGAACCCCCCGCCCCACCCTCCCCTCTGGCACATGCCACTGTCCCTGAGCCCATGGGTCTCTGTGCACTTGCCTCACGGCTCCATCAGTCCACGAGCTGGTCTTCCCTGACCTTGCACTTAAGCCATATGGCAGATGCCCAGCCAATATTTGTGCAGCTGAAATCAGTCCTGGAGACCCCTTCAGCCTGTTCGCTGGGCAGGGCCACACACCAGTGGGCTGTCCAAAGGCAGAGCTGGGGTGGCCGGCCTCACCAAGGTCAAGCATACCCTCAACTACTCCCCAGGGCTCACGGGGTAACATGGGGCCAGGGCCCTCGGGACAGGCTGGCACAAGGGACTGCTCAGTCCCAGAACTGGTAAAGCCAGCTAGCTGGGGGAGAGGAACAAGGGCCCAAGGAGGGGCCCTTGGGGCTGGGGTTTGCTGGCCCTCATGCCCTCAGCCAGGATAGCCCTCTGACACTCACTGGGATCCAGAGCCAGGACAGCCCAGTCCAGCTTGTCCTGGGGCTGAGGAAGGACCTTCCAGAAAACCCTTGGAGCTCCCCACAGGGCCTCTGGGAAGCGCCCCATCTCTGACATTTCCCCCACCTCCCTCAAAGGGGCAGGGACTCATCTGGGCACCAAGTGACACGGCCTCTGACCTAGTTGATCCTGCAAGCATCACCTGGAGACTGAATTCAAAACAAGGAGACAGATTCAGGAGGGAATTGAGAAGGTCCCGGGGCAGCCCACTCTGGAAGCAGGGGAAAGATCCCAGGGAGAAGACTGGCCTTGCACATCTTCCCCATCCCCAACTTGGGCCTCCTGTCCTGGTCTCACTGTGGCTCTGACACTTGGATTTAGTGACCACATCAACTAACTGACCACACCAGGCTAGCCTGATGTGACAGGCATTGGCCAGAGTCATGGGGGTCCCTTAGGCTTCTGGCGGGAGAGACATGGCTCAGCTCCTGCCTCAGTTTCCCCAGATGGGCTCCATCCAATGCAAGGAAGCTTCTAAAATCTGAGGCAGTTTCTTGGAAGGGTATTTTTGCTGGAGGTGGGCCGGTCCACGCTGTCCATCCAGAGGACAGAGCTTATCCTGGCGGGAAACCAGATGTTGTTAACCCAGCTCAGGCCAGACCCCCTTAGGGAGCCAGGAGACCAGCTGCACCTTTTGAGCCTCTCTGGGGATGAGGGTGGAGCAAGGCCAGCCATGCTCTAGTGACACATGTGACCTGACTGGGAGGAGTGTGTCATTGCTGCATTCATATGCACATACATGTGCACATGTGCAAACCGCTACCCACCAGGTCTCATCGGAGATTTCTGAGAATCTCCAAATAGGCGGAGTCTGGGAGAGAACCCCAAGGCCAAGAATGCCTCCCAGAACCCTGCCTGCCCTGGGAAAGGTCAGGAAGCCCGCAGAAGCTGTTGCCCTCTGGATCGGGGTCAGGCCTGGCCCGGGGCTGGACAAAGGGGCAGGAAGAAAACAGGATGTGGAGCAGGAAGGTGCGGAAGGCTGAGCGGCACAGGCCGTGCCTCCAGGCAAAGGTGTTGGGCCCACTTGTCTGCCACCCAGAGCAAAAGTCTGTTTCCCCAGCACTGCCTCTGAGACACACTGTGGCCAACAGGCCTTAACGTCCTGGGGGACACTGAGTGGCGAGGTCTGGGATGACCATCTGGGATCTGGCCCTCACCCTCAAGCTGGCCAAGCCAAGTCACCACCCAGGGTCCCAGGCTTTGGCTACTAAGGGCCTCGCCAGGCAGCCCAGGCCCCCTTCCCACCAGGCCCAGGCTGGTCTCTGGTTCCTGCTCTGTTCCAAGCTGACCCACTGTCCTCAGTTGGGAAATGGAGCAGCCCTGTCTCAGCCAGCCCCATCATAGGCTGCAGCCAGGCAAAGACAGAAGGATGCCATGTTTTGGGGAGGGGGACGGCACAGGTAGGAATCTAGCCCACCCAAGGTTCTCTGGGTCCCAGCTGGTCCTGCGGGCCTGGCAAAGGACCCCAGCTGCTGAGCCAACAGCCCATACAGCATTCCTCCAGCCAGGTGTTTCCTCCCCAGGTAGGTAAACATGGGTGTCTCCCTTCCTCCTGCGGCCCCCACTCCCTGCCACCCACTGACCTCGAAACCCCATCCCAAGAAAGCCAAGTGCCAGGACCAGCCTGGAGCCATGGTCCTGGGTGGGGAGAAGCAAGGTCTAGTTACTGTCAAAGGCCTCTCGGCGGGCGCTGGACTCACCAGAGGCCCTGGGCATTTGCTAGACACCTGACCTGTCCAGGGTGGGGACCAGAAGGTGTGAGGACCAGAGGCCCAGCCTCCAGGGGTATGACTAGCAGGCTGTGGGGAGATAGCTTTCTCGATCCCTCTCTAAATGCCCAGAGCAAGAGAGAACCCGGGGCGGGGGGGGGGGGGGGGGGGGCGTTGCGGGGAGGAGGGTAAGAAGGAGATCCCAGATGGCAGCAGGTCCTGACTCCTTCAAAAGTGAGGAGTTAGGGCATCAGAGCAGCCTGGTTCATGAGGCGAGCAGAGAAGGGAAGGGCTGGGCAGGAAGGCAGCCTTGCTGTGGCCCACCGGGGGCAAGGGGGTGGCAGGTGGTGCCACTTGTAGACTAGGCTGATAAGCACTCCCACACCCACGCCAGCAGGCAGGGGGTGGCTAGGAGGCCAAGGGCAATCAGAGGGTCCCCAGCCCTGACCCAGAGAACAGAAGGGCCTGAGGCAAACACAGCATCCCCACTGCTGGGCCTAAATGAGAAGCCCCCTGGGCAGGACAGCCCAGTGGTGCCTAGCCGAAAAGCTGGGCCAGGTGGGCGTCGGGGGCAGGTCCCCTTGCCAGGCTGCCGCCTGCCTGCCACTCTGCACGTTCCCAGGAAGACCCGGGCCTTCCCGGCGCGGGCATAGACCGGCGGCCCAGGGAGGCCCGGCCGCCGCGCACCAGCTGTTTCCCCAACCCCGGCGGGCGCCAGCCGGCTTTGTTTGCATTGAGTCAGCGGGGGCTGTGCGTCCGGGACCCGCGGGCACCAGGGCCAGAGCGGAGCGCTGGGCAGGGGAAGGAGGGCCAGGGGAGACCGGAGATGCGGGGGGTGCGGGACAGGGGCGGACAGCGGCGTCGCCGGCTCGGGGATAGGCACACGTCACCCAAAGGTGGCAGCAGCGACTGAGGGGAGGGGTCTGTTGCCGGGAGAGGAGGCCAGGGACTGGGGCAAGGGCCAGGGGGTGGAGCCCCGGGGTACAGGCCGAGGGGTCCCACTCCGGCCCTGCCGCGGCATCACCCTCCGGTCGGCCGGTCCCCCATCTCTAGGCAAGCCAGGATCGCGCACCCCATCCCCTGACCAGGCCCTAGCCCGGCAGGTAGGTGGGTGGGAGGCCGGGGCCCGGGGCGCACCTGCGTCTTGGTGGTGAGCTGGATTACCGCCTTCCGGAAGTTCAGCTTGGAGTCGGCCGACCCCATGTCGCTGGAGCCAGCTAGGGTCTGGCCGGGGATCCGGCTCCGGCTCCGGCTCCGGCTGCTTGGCCCCCGCTGCTCTCGCAGGAGCGGAGAGATGCACCCCGCCCGCCGCAGGCGTTGGCCCCGCCTCCTCCAGGCCCCACCCCCAACAGGCCCCGCCTCCTGCACCTGCTGCTCCTGCTCCCGCTCCCGCTCCCGCCCCGCCCCGCCCCGCGTGCTCCCAAGCCCCGAGTTCGGCCCTGGTATCTAGCGTCGCCGCCCGCCCTCCCGCCAACCTCCCCGGACCTCTCCACTGGGTCCCAGTGCCTCCACGCCCTTCCTTCTGCGTTGGAGCGCTGTCCCTCAGAGGGCTGTCCCTTCTCCAGCTGCTCCGACTTCCCCCAGCCCCCAGGGCCCCTACCCGTCCCAGCACCCCGGTTCCCCGCCCCCATCCTCACCCTCCATCCCGGCTCCATCACTGGGCCCACTCCTCAGCCAGCCGTCTCCACGGAGTTTCTTCCTTCTCAGTCTTTTTCCTCCTCATTCCTTTTTTCTGACATCTGCTCTCTTAGTTCCTTTTTTTCTGACCTCTCACACCCGCGTATCCACATCTGGTCTGGGGCCCAGGTCTTCAACCCAGCGGTTATTCCAATCACAAGTCACCCCCTCCTCTCCCCGCGAGGCTCAGCCGTTCCTTGTGTGGAAGGGAGCCGCTGGCTTAGTGGCCCTGCTCCGGTAGGTCTCTTAGGTTCCTGGCTGCTCTGTGGCCACATCCCTTCCTTCTCATCCATCCATTTCAACAAATGTGTTTGAGGGGCTGGTATTTGCCAACAGTGTGTCAGGGATGGGGCCAAAAGGGGCCTAAGCCACAGGGCCTGTCCTTTATAAGCGATTAGTTGGGAAGAGAAACAAGTAAAGAAATATGCACGGTACAGCCCATCAGGCCTTTGATAGAGGCAAATTAGTCATAGTAGTAAGTTAAAAATAACATGACCACAATATCTCTAGAATAACAAACCTCTGAGGTAGGTATTGTCATCCCCATTTTACAGTTGGAGAAACTGAGGCTCAGAGCAGTTAACCCTTTGGTGACCCAATTACTTTCTGCTTTGAATTTTTTGTTGATACCATGTGGTTTCGTTAATGGAAGCATGCCAAATCATTCATTGTGTCTGAATTTTTTGATAGGTAGTACAGATATTTTTTCTTGCCCCCTCCCACAGGCCTACCCTAAGTGTCTAGTGGTACATATGAAGTACCACTAATTATACTCCAGAATCCCCACCAGGGTCTTTTGGTACATATATGTAACAAATAGTAATTTTTCAAAATTTCTGTTTTTCCTACCAAAAATTCAGACACCTCATACAATACCCTGTAAAAACAGTAATTTGCAGCCATGCCCATTTCTTTGGTTTCAAACAATTATAAAGGCCCCTGCCTCCAGCAGCACACACTGTCAGTGATAGAGCAGCTTCCCGACAAACCCCAGAGGCTGAAAAAGTTCATGGTTGCTATACGCACCGCTGGGCATGAAAGGGTAAAAGTTACTCACCCAAAGCCACACAGCTAGTAAAGAATGAAACCAAAACAGCAAATCCAACTCTGGCCCCAAAGAGGCTGAGCTTTTTTAACATCATCTTGCATGCTTTGTCTGGAAACTTCCGGAGATGCTGGGTGCTTCAAGAGGTGCCATTTAAGCTTAAATAGGATTCTCCAGGTGAAAAGTGAGGGGTGCACCATCAAGGCAGTGAAAACATGGCGCAAAGGCAGGGTGGAGCAGAGGTGGAGGTAGGCAGGAGCGGGGCAGAGATGTTGCAATTTTACCAAATGAGCAGACTGGACAGGACACAATCATAGGGTAGCTCTATCCTTTCTCCAGAGGTGGGTTTTCCTGGCCCTGGATGAAATTCTTGGCAGGCCCCATGGCTTTTCTAATCATTCTGAGATTATGAATGAATAGCCTCTTTATTTGGCATTAAAAAAAAAAATCCACTCTACTGTACAAATCACTCAACCCCAGTCCAGGCCAATGTAACCTTAAACACTCTGAATCTTAGTCACTAGGGAAATGCAAATTGAAACCACAATGAGATAACCACTGCACACTCGAGTGGTTAAAAAAATAAAAAAAACTGACAATAGCAAATGCTGATGAGGATGTGGAGCAACTGGAACTCTCTCATACATTGTTGATGGGAATGCAAAATAGAAATATAGTTGCTTTGGAAAACAGTCTGGCAGTTTCTTATAAAGTTAAATATACAATTAGCATATGACTCAGTAATCCCACTCTAGGTAATTACCCAGGAGAAATGAAGACATATGTCCACGTAAAAACCTGTGTACAAATGTTTATAGCAATTTTGTTCATAATCACCAAAAAATGGAAATAACCCAATGTCCATCAACTGGTGAAGAGAGAAATTGTGGCTCATCCATATTATGGGACGTGTGCTACTGACACACACAGCAACAACAATAAGGATGAATCTCAAAAGCTAAGTGAAAGAAGCCAGATACAAAAGGCAATACACGCTATTATTCCATTTATATGACATTCTGGAAAAGGCAAAACCATAGAGACAGAAAACAGATCAGTGGTTGCCATGGGCTGGGAATAGAATGAGGGAATTGACTACGAAAAGGTATGAGGAAACTTTCCAGGGTGATAAAAATATTGTTTTGATTGTAGTGGTGATTATGGTACTGTATATGTTTGTCAAAATTCATACGGCTATACACCTAAAGTCCCTGGGTGGTGCAAACAATTAAGGTGCTTGTTGCTAACTGAAAAGCTGGAGGTTCGAGTCCACTCAGACACTTCAAAAGAAATTGGTCTGGCGATCTGCTTCCAAAAAAATCCACCACTGAAAATCCTACAGAGTACAGTTCTACTCTGACACACATGAGGGCACCATGAGTTGGAGTCAACTGGTACTGCTGAGAGAGGAAGACACATGGGGAAACAGAGCGTGATGGGGTTGGGATGGAAGTGTGTCCAAGGACCTGGGTGGGAACAGGTCAAAAAAGACTCCATAGAGGAGGGGAGACTGAGCTGAGTCTTGGAGGACAACTGAGTATATCAGTAAGGGTCCCAACGGGAAACAGACAACATACTCAGAGTAACTGAAGTGGCGATTTACAAGCTAAAGGGAAACCAAAAAATGGAGGTGAAGCACTCTGGGGCTAGAAGCAGTGATGCACCATGGTCTTCCTTAGGTCTGAAGGGACAAAGGAAGGAATGGTTACCAGAACCCACAGAAAGAGAGCCCAGCTGTAGAAGAGGGCCTGGAAGGATGGGAGCTGCAGAATAAATACCCTGCCCTTCTCGAGAATAAGCATAAATATGGGTCTCTTCCAGCTGGTTGGCCAGGTAGCTGTCTTCCAAATTTCTTGGCATAGACAAGTGAGTACTTCCAGCATTGCATCCATTTGTTAAAATATCTCAATTGGTATTCCGTCAATTCCTGGAGCCTGGCTCATCCAGGGCACAGAAACACCTGGTACAGGTGAAATGTAGACAGTGACGAGAGATGAGGCTTGAGAGGTGGACCAGGACCAGATCATAAAGGGCCTCACAGGTCCTGCTAAGAAGCTCTAACTTTATTCTATGAGCAATGATGAGCCTTTGAAGCAGGGGAATGATGTCATTGGATTTTTGTCTTAGAACAGTCATTCTGGATGCTGCAGGAAAGATAAGAGCAACTGGACACAGAGATTCCAACTGGGAGGTGAGAGATGGTGAGGTTTGATTCAAGACAGTTGCAGGTGGGATGGAGAGGAAGGATGCAGGTGATGTTGGCGAGGTAGGATCTTGGAATTTGGTTGTTAATGTGATGTGTGTTATAGACACTACTGCCACATAACAAGTCCCCCTCTCCTCAAACCTGGTGCAAAACAACAGCCATTTTGTTATGGTTACAAATACTGTGGGTCAGTAATTCAGACAGGACACAGCTGAGAGGGGTGGTCTCTGCTCCACAGTGTCTGGGGTCTCAGCTGGGAAGACTAGAGTGCTGGGGGTTAACTCAGAATCATCTGGCAGCTTCTTCACTCATATGTTAGGTGTCTGGGCTAGGAGGACTCAAAAGCTGGGCTCAGCTGGGTCTAAAGACCAAAGCACTAACGCTTGACCTCTCCCAGCTAGGAGGCTGGCTCTGAGATGGAGCATCCCAAGAAGGGACATACAAAAAGAGGGTGTTCCAAGAGAAGGAGGAGGAAGCTGTACGGCCTCTTTGTGCCAAGCCTAGGAAGTAATATACAGTCACTTCCACCATGCTCTGTTGGTCAAAGCATTTATTGGATAAATGGATGAAGCTAACTCCTGGGTTTCTGGCTTGGGTGATGCACCGAAGGTGGGGCCATCTTGGTATCTACTTGCCCTCTGACTCATCAGTCAATAGGAATGACACGTTTTAGCCAACTAGTCCTCAAATTCATCCTTGAGTTCTTTTAGGAGCCTTTCAGGTGGGGCAAGCGGGTCTGACCTTGGACAGACAGATAAGGGGAGCTGTGAAATGTGGAATTAAGGTGTCGCTGGAGAGAAATGAGGGCCAAGGAATATGCTTCTGCCAGTGGTTTTAGAGTGTTCATTTGTTCGTTCATTGGGTACCTGCTTTGTGCTGACCAGGTGCCTTCACTCAAGAGCTCAGACTAGCTGGAGGCAGGCAAGAGGCAGATGAACCCAAGACATTGGGACTAAATACCTTGATGCAGGTATGCAGGACTTAGAGGGAGCCCACATTGGCCCCGTGAGCAAATGCATCTGGGCTTCTCCCCCAAACCAGATAGGCAGGGCCCAGCCTCAGGAGTCCTATCAAAAGGCGGGCAGTGATGGGCCAGGGACTGACCCTGCAGGTAAAAAGCTAATAATAAGCATCCTAGTAGCAGACACTTTATGGTGCTCACCATGGACCAGGCACTGTTCTAAGCTCTTGACAGGTATTTACTCATTGACTCCTCCCTACGACCAGGTGGGAAGGTATTAAAGGAGTGTGGCTGAGGCCACAGGAGGACACTCACCATAGAATCCTAAAGGTCACCCTTGACTGCAGGGACTTGAGGTAGACATCCGGAAGCACTTCCCGACCACAGGGCTGTGAGAATCTGCAATAATTCCCCTTTCAGAGCGAACGATTGTCTGGGGCACATTCAGGGAGTGTTGGAGGGCAGGGTACGGACACCAGATGAACTCGCTCATTCATATGTGTCGAACGCCTTCCCCACCAGGCGCTAACCTCAGGCTGGGGAAGGAGGGCAGATGAGGCGAAATCCATCAGTGCAGTGTGTGCCCTGCGATGACCTCGGTCTGGGGACAGGGAGGGAAGCGCCGCCTGCAGGGGTGGGCCTCCCAGGAAGGTTTCCTGGCGTCTCTTGGCCCTTTGACGTCAACCCAAGATGAGCAGAGTGTGAGGTCCGTCGATATCCCGAAGGCCCAGAAGCGCGAGGTGGACGCGCCCCCCACCCCGACCCGCCGGTGACTCGTGGGGCGAGGACGGCGAAGACCCTCTAACGTCAGCACTGCCCGCGCGCTCTCCGTCATTTCCGGTGGGCTGGGCTGGAGTGCGGAGATGGGGGGGTCGAGACTGGGAGGCCGTAGAGGGGCAGTGGCGAGTGTGCCGCATCAGCGTCCGGAGCGGCTCCTCAGTCCCGCGTCTGTGCTCTGCTCCCACACCCAGGGACCTGGGCTCGCGTTTCCAGGGAGCGCTGGAGGCGGGGGCGGGGAAGTGAAAGCGACCGGAGGAAGCGCTCTGGCCATCCCCCTCAGCAAGGAACACCACGAAACAGATCTGGTTGAAACGCAGAGGCAGTAACCAGGCTCTGGGTTACCAAGGTCAGCGAGTTTATCTTCCCACCAGCGAACGCTGCCCTCTGCACTGCCTTGACTCAATTAGAGGGGACGCCTGAAACGGATCCCAGGGTGATCGGCAGGTAGCTAAGGGAGGCTGGTCCTCAGGGAATCGTCTAGAAAATACTAAGTCGGTCCTGAAGGCATAGAGGTGGACAGAATGATGTAAGGTTCTGGAAGTTGTCTCACAGGTTCCCATGAGGCAAATCCCGAAGGCAAAGGGCCCAGCCCAGCCTGGCACGCAGCAGGTACCCTGCATACCTGAGTGACCGCACAGCTCCGTGGGCCACCCTGGCCTCAGTCCTTCTATCCCCCGCAGAGGGGGGGGCAGGGAGACTCTACCACCCTGGCTAGGTCTGGCTGCCCACTTTCAGGCCACTCCCATGCCACCCCCACCCCCGGCTGGCCTCATGGCACCCAGTGGTGTGCCATCCAGCCCGTCACCCTGCCCAGGCCTGGCATTGAGAATCCAGCCTTCTCTACTAACAAGTGTGGTTCTGGAGAGATTGAGAGAGACAGCATGAATTGCTGCCACCACATCCCCAAGTCCCTGCTGGCTGACATGTAACATGGCCCATCCTTGCCAGGCCATGCTCCTGCAGCTGGGGCGGGGTAGGGTGACTGCAAGAAAGGAGGGTATTTGGGTAGAGCTGTGCTGAGGGTGAGGCCAGTGTGGGCAGAGCCAAAGGCTGAGAGGTGACCCAGGAGCTGGATGTTTTTCAAACGTAGAGGTCATCTAAGTCGTCACTGAAAGCATCCTTAGCTCCAGGGATTGGAGGTGAATCTGAGGTTGGGAGTCTGCCTTTAATTGCTCCAACAAGAGGGAGCCCCTGCTAGTATCCTCACTGACCAGGCTGGGGAAACTGAGGCAGCTCTTCCCAGGCCCTGGCCCTTGGCACTTTGCCCTTCGGTCCTTGGTCTCCTCTGATGACTCCTAAGCTCCCTGGGGCAGAGCTGGTTGCTATGGGCACAGTCCCGCCAAGCTGCAAAAGGAAGAAATGAGCAGATGGGCAGTAGATATTGGCAGTGAATACTTGACAGCCTTGAGGTCCCAACCAGGTCTCTCTGGGCACAGTTCCTCAGCCTACTTGTCCCTAGACTCTCCCATCTCAGTAAATGGCATAACCACCCACTAACTACCGCAGCCAGACTCTAAGCGATCACTCTGCACTTCTTATCAGTTCCAAAATACTGCTCATTTCCCTCCATCTCAACTGCCACCAGCTCTGTCCATCCCACACTCACCTCCCCTCCTGACTATTGCAAAAGCCTCCAAACTGGTCTTCTTGCTTCCACTCTTGTGCCCCTCCGATCCATGCTCCAAAATTGCCAAAGTGATATTTGACAAATGAAAAAATGATTAGGAGGGTTTTTGTTTTTTTTTTTAGGAAAAAAAATCCAAGCTCCTCACCCCAACCCTAACTCCGTTTGTATCTCTCCACTCCAGCAAAAAAAAAAAAGAAAAGTTACCATTGAGTTGATTCTGACTGACTCATGGTGACGCCACATGTGTCAGAGTAGAACTGTACTCCACAGGGTTTTCAATAGCTGAGTTTTCAGAACTAGATCACCAGGGCTTTCTTCCACAGTGCCTCTGGGTAGATTTGAACCTCTAACCTTTCAGGTAGCAGCTGAACTCATAAACAGTTTGTACCACCTAGGGACTATTTTCATTTCCTAATATAGGTCAAGCTCTTTCCTGCCTCAGAGCCTTTGACCTTGCTGTCTCCTCTGCCTGGAACACTCTTCCCCTAGAGCTTGGCATGGCTGCCGCTGTCTCATCCTTTAGCTATCAGCTTAAATGTCACCTTGCAAGGGAGGCCTCCCCTGAACATTGAATCTAAACCTCCCCGCAAAACCCTATCTCAGCACCCGGTTAATTTTCTTCATAGCATAGTGTGCAGGTTGTAATCATTTGTCTGTCTCTCCACTAGAACAAAAGCTATGCAAGGGCAGAGATTGCCTGTGTCTCAGCCATAGGGTGCTTTCTTTCTATTCTTAAGTAAACGATTTTATTGAATAACATATATTCAGAAAAGTGTACAGGTAGATGGATTTCCACAAAGTGAACACACCTGTGTAACCAGTATGTAGATCAGGAAATAAAATTCCTCCAGCCCCAGAGTCCCCCCCATTCTCCCCCAAGGTCAACCATTATCCTGGTTAGATAGTTTTACCAGTTTTAAACTTTATATAAATGAAATCATGCAGTATTGTGGTAAGAAGAATAATAACCCCTCCCCAAAGATGTCCACGTCCTCATCTCCAGAATCCCTGAATCTGTTAACTTTTCATGGCCAAAGGGGCTGTGCAAATGTGAGTAAGTTAAGGACCTTGAGATAGGAACATTATCCTGGATTATCTAGAGGGGGGCAATGTAATCACAAGGAGCCTTAAAAGTGGAAGAAGGAGGCAGAAGAGGAGTCAGAGTGATGTGATGTAAGAAGGACTCAACTCACTGTGGCTGCCTTTGGAGATGAAGGAGGGGGCCTTGAGCCAAGGAATGCGGACAGCCTCTAGAATCTGGAAAAGACAAGGAAACAGATTCTTCCCTGGAGCCTCCAGAAGGGAGCACAGCCCTGCTGACACCTTGATTTTAGCCCAGTGAGACCCATTTTGGACTTCTGACCTATAGAACGGTAAGATAATAAACTTGTGCCATTTCAAGCCATTAAATTTGGGGTAATTTGTTACAGCAGCCACTGAAAACTAAAACAAGTATGTACTCTTTGTGTCTGGCTTCTCTGGCTTAGCATGCTGTTTGTATTGTATAATATTCCATTGCATGAATATACAATATTTCATTCGTCTACTGTTGGTGGACTTTTGGCTTGTTTCCAGCTTGGGTTAGTATGAACGGTGCTACTGTGAACATGCCTTTTGGTGCAACATATATACATAATTCCTATATATATGTACGTACACATGGCAGTAGAATTGCTGGGTCATAGGATATGCATAGATATAACGGATACTACAGTGCGTCCTGCAGATTCCCCTTAGAACTGAAGGACCTATTCTCTTATCTGCTGGGGGTGCCGCTACTTGAGAGCCAAGGAAAATTGTTCTCAGCTGAAAAAAGCTCCCTCAGCCAAGGTCACACCTGTTCCCCAGGGGCAGCCTGCATCTATCCAATGACTGGGTGATGTGTGTGTCAGGGGTGGGGGACATAAAGCCCCCCATCTCTCACCACTTGGGATAGCTTAGAAGGGTCACCCAGATTAAGAGTTCTCCGGGGACCAGGGAAGGCTTTTGTTGAGGTTGTATCCTAACCCAACTTCTCCCTCTGCCCAAACCTGCTTCCCTTCCTTCCCCTACCGGTGTTGATCCCTAGAGCACCCGCTCATCAACCTCTTGCCTGCCAGTCTCCATCTCAGGGGAAATCCAACCTACAAGAATCTGTTTTCAGCTTTCATTGCTATTATCAAGCAGTTTTCTAAGGTGGTTTTCCACCGGCAGTGTGGGAGAGTTCCAGTTGTTCAATGTTCTTGCCAACGCTAGATATTTTCTGTCTTTCTTATTTTAGTCATTCTGGTGGGTGGGTGGTGGTACCTCATTGTGGTTGTAATTAGCATTTCCCTGCTGACTAAAGAAGTTGAGCACCTTGTCATATGTTTATTGGGTCATTTGGAAATAGCCAGGCAAGTCCTTTACCCACTTTTCTAGATCGTCTGACTTTTCCTTGTTGATTTGCTGGTGTTCTTTCTATATTCTGGATACAAGTCCTTTGCTGCATATATTGCAACAAATATTCAGAGTTGTACATAGTCAGAGCGCCTCAACAGTACCAGGCACGTGGTATCTCAATAAAAATGAGTTACATGAATGCTTGAGTCTGCAAACTCCTTTAAGGAACGAATGCGTGGATAGGTGAAACCGTGTAAACATTGGTTTTAATGAGTATAATTGGCTAGAGGATATGGATCCCATGATGAGGGAAATAGGGCTTAAAGGGAAAGACCTAGAATGCAGATAACACACCCTCAAACTTCGCCACTCCCGGCTTTCGGTTTCTGGCCACAGGCATTTGAACACTCAGTTCCTAAGTGTAAATTGTAAATTAACATTCGTTCTAAGAGCTCCATGGACGGTCTCAATGGTCAGGCTGTTCTAGACGCTGAGAAGCCCATTGGGAACTAGAGAAACAAGATCCCTGCTTTCAGGAGGTCTAGAGAGAGAGAGAGCGGGTAAACAAAATATAAGTTCAGACAGCGAGTCCTCCGGCAAGACTCCAGCGTGGAAGGAAGGAGGACCATGGGATTGATCCTCAACAGCCCGACCTGGGCCCCAGGGAGACCCCGCCCTCGGCCCCGCCCATCTTTGCATACGCCTCCTGATTGGCCGGAAGCGCTGGCCCGCCCCGCTAGCGGGCGGCAGGCGAAGCGGTGGGCGGGTCCGGCTAAGATGCACCCGCAGCTCCGGGCCGCGCCGGGCGGGCCGGGGGCATCTCGGACCGGAGCCGGGCAGGGGGCGCCCGCCGCGGCAGCCGCGAACGGCTAGCGCCCAGGCCTGCCGGCGCACCTGGGCCCTCTCTGTTGCGTCCGGTCCGCCGTCCCCGCCCCCCGCTCTTTGTGCCACGGCCCCGCGTCCCCGGCTCGGCAGGACCCCGGCCGAGCGGGACTGCGGTGGCGCCAGGCCCGCGTGGGCGCCGGGCCGGCGGCCAATGGCGAGGGGGCGCGGGGCGCACCGGGGCGCGGCAGCCCGAGCGCGCGCAGCGGGAGGCCCGGCCCGCCGCCGTCGCCGCATTGTCCCGGGCCCAGTGGCCCGGCTCTGAGTCCGCCGCCGCAGCACCCGCCGCGACCAGTCAGGCCATGCGGAGAGCCGCCGGCATGGAAGACTTCGCCGAGGAAGAGGAGCGCTGGTACGACCAGCAGGACCTGGAGCGGGGTGAGCGTTGGGGGGCGGGAAAGCGGGGTGCGCCCGCGACCCCTGCCCACTGCCCCATTGTTGGGCGGCAGCACCCCGGGAAGGGCTTGGCTGGGCGCGCTGGACTCCGAGGGGTGATGCGTCCGGAAAATGGGGACGTAGAGAGAGGGGCGCTACCTGGGAAGACTCGGACCCGACGGACAGAGACCTGCTAAAGTGGGGGGGGGCGTGCCTTATCATCATATTACCCCAGATAGTGGGGCATCCATCACCAACCCCCCATCTTAGAGGCAGTAGCTTCCCGGGTACCCTCAGTGTCCAGGTGGACCTGGATACCGGCTGGGGAGTCTTAGGAGGCCGGAAGGTGACTACTTCCGAACGTTTGCCGGGAGGAGTGTGTGTGTGCGTGCGTTGCGGGTGGCGTGTGTTAGCGCATCCCAATTCCAGTGGCACCCTTCCCTGCCAGGATTCCTGAGCCCTAAGACTCCCCAAAAGTTCCCCAACTGCCTCATCCCCACCCAGAGAGGGGGTGCGGGACCATGCAAGAGGGAAAGGAGGGTGGGAGTCTCCAATCTGCCTTCAGTGGGGAGGAGTCGCCTGGTCTTTCCCTTCCCGGGCCCCCACTCCATTCTGCCCATGATTTGGAGGGGTCAGGGGTTTGACCTAAGAGAACTGGGAACCACTTCCACCTCCTTCCCCTATCTGAGAGCAGAGAGGGTGGCTGGAGGGGGTTAGAAGCTGGTGATGAGGTGGCCCCAGTGACATCACTCCAAGTAGGGGGCAGGGCAGTCAGCACAGGAAGAAGGAGGAGGCTGGAGAGGGTCAGAGCCAAGGCCAGCTGCAGTAGCGTGGATCCCCCTGTCCTCCCCCAAAGCGCCAGGTTCTAGGAGTGTCAGAGCTGGAGAGGGGAGGAAACATCCCCCAGAGCATGACTTTCCCACAGTCACCCTGCAGGCAGGGGGTGTGGATGCAAGTCAGCCACAGTTTGTTCCCCTAGGCCCTGCCTGGGTCTCCTTCCACGGGCCTTGCTGGTTTTCTCCCTGCAGTGTGGCCTCTCCCCAGCTCCTGAGCCTTTGTTGCCTGGCCCTGACTCATCCCCACGTGGCCAGATGCTGCAGATGGGTCTTTGCCCTTGTGCTCGGGACTGTGGGTTCATCAGCCTCCAGGACTAGCATGGGGCTGGGGATGCTGGGGTAGACCCTGACATGCTCCATGCCCGACTCCCCCTCCTGTGGTAAGATGCCCAGCACTGGCTGTGACCACCCCTCCCCCATCCTGGGCAATACCCCCAACACTTCATTTCACAGACATCTGTTGGGCCTCACTTAAGTACCAGGCACCATCCTAGGAGCTGGGAATAGTCACAGTTCTCTAGGTTCCCGTGGGCTGGTGGAGGAGGCAAGTTTGTAAGTAAGTGTGGGTGGTCCACCATTATGGGTATAGGATGCAGTGGGGAGGGCTTCATGGAAGAGGCAAGCCTAGAAGGAAACATTGGAGGCAGAGCTCTTGGGAAGATGGCCTCCTGGGGAGGGGAAGCTGATGCCTATATTGTTGCTGTCTCATTTAATTCCTACACCCCTAACAAGGGCTCTAGTACCGTGCCCAGCCCAGATGTGGGAGGAAGGAGCCAGGGAATATGGGTGGCAGATGTGCTGCTTCCCGAGAGGGAGATCCCAGCCAGGCTGGGTGGCCATGCTCTGGCCCAGCAGCCTCCTGCTCCCTGGCCCTACTGGCCTGGTCTGCAGCAGTCCCCCTCATCCGGGAGCCCCAGGAGTAGCCAGAGCCCAGGGATAAGGAGGTACCCAGAAATGAGAGAGTTTCAGAAGAAACTGGAACTTTTGACCAAACACCAACTGGCTGTGTGATCCATGGGCCAGGTGCTGTGCTGAGGCAGGAGACAGTGCCTGCCCTCAGGGGATGTCACATTCTAGGAGAGGTGACTGAAGGGGGAACAAAGGTACAACTGGGATGGAGTGGGGAGAGTTCTGCGGCCACTGGCCCAGCGGACAGTGAGAGCAGAGAGGGAAAGCCTGAGACTCAGAAAGGTTTATGCCAAGTCACTTTTGAGTGGGAGGAGGAATAGGGCATCCCAGGCAGAGGAGGAAGGAAGGTTCTAGGTGGGGGGGAGGGGAGACATTTGTACCGAGGCTCGGCCTCTTGGCCAGGCCAGTGGCTGGCCAGGCCACTCTATTTCCTAAGGCGATGTCATCCTCACCCAGCTTGGGGGAAAGAAAGCCTGAGCCTCTGTCCTCAACTGCCCACTGAGAGTCACGGCTCTCCAGGGTCGTCCGAGAGGAAAACCGCCACCCTAGGCCTACTTGGTACCTAGCAAAGGTCCCAGCTAAACCAACTGTATCTATGAAATTTACTGGCAGGGTGTATAGAGACCATTCGTCCTCCAGGGACCCTAAGTCTGTCGCTGTATATAAAACGGGGAAGCAATGAAGAGCTGAGTCCCTGGACCGCGTCCTATGGGCCCCGGTAGAGTTGCCTTTATGCATCTCTACGCATCTAGGTTTACACCACCAGCCTAGACTGAGAGCTGTTATAAGAAATAGCCTCATGATGTGAAAAAGACCAAAGCTTTCCTAGACTGCAGCATGGCAAAATGAGTCAAAGAGGCCTACGCTTTGTTCTGGTAATTCTGTTTCTGGAAAGTATCCTAAGGAAATAGGCAGTGATTTACATAAAGATTTTTTTTTACTTTTATTGTGGTGAAAATACACGTAACAAAACAGACATCCTCTCAACAATTTCTACATGTACAATTTAGTAACATTGATTACATTCTTCAAGTTGTACAACCATTCTTGCTATCCTGGCATGAAGATTTTTGTACAACGAAGTTAATTACAGATTTGTTTTTAATAGAGAAAGATTGAAAATGCCCTGAAAGTTCAACAATAAGAACTATTTAGGAACAGCTACTTAGGGACCTGTATAATGGTCCCTGGGTGGTGCAAACGGTTTGCTTTCGGCTGCTAATCAAGTGGTTGGCTGTTTAAACCCTTCTACCAGCACTGCGGAAGAAAGGCCTGGTGATCTGCTTGTGTAAAGAGTACAGCCAAGAAAACCCTCTGTAGCACATGTCATCACCATGAGTTGGAATTGACTCAAGGACAACGAGTTTGATTTTCTCATTTGTTTTACACAGCAGAATATTCTACATCCTCTAGAAATGATCAGATGGACATATATAGACACAGAAAACTACCCATGCCGTGTTATTGGTTGATAAAAGCAGGTACAGAAAAATATGATTCTGTTCATTTTACTTGGATCCACGGTCAACGCCTATGGAAGTGGCATCGAACAACAGATTGCATTGGGCAAATCTGCTGCAAGAGACCTCTTTATAAAGTGCTGAAAAGCAAAGATGTCACTTTGAGGACTAAGGTGCACTTGACCCAAGCCATGGTATTTTCAGTCACCTCATATGCATGTGAAAGCTAGACAATGAATAAGGAAGACCGAAGAAGAATCAATGCCTTTGAATTATGGTGTTGGCAAAGAATATTGAATATACCATGGACTGCCAGAAAAACGAAAAGTCTGTCTTGGAAGCACAGCCAGAATGCTCCTTAGAAGCGAGAGGGGTGAGACTTCATCTCACATACTTCAGACGTGTTCTCAGGAGGGACCAGTCCCTGGAGAAGGACATCATGCTTGGTAAGGTAGAAGGTCAGTGAAAAAGAGGAAGACCCTCAACAAGATGGATTGACACAGTCGCTGCACCCTTGGGCTCAAACATAGCAACGATTGTGAGGATGGTGCAGGACCAGGCAGTGTTTTGTTCTGTTGTAGGGTCGCTGTGTACAACAGAACAAAATTTTATCTGTAAATGTTTGAAGCACAGAGAACTGTTTGGAAGGATGGCCACCACAATGCTAACGGCACCTTTCTGTAGGTGGTGTATTTTCTTGTCCTTCTTCTGTCCCATTTCCCCCTCCACTCCCGCCACACACACAGAGCATAACTTTAATTACTTACAAATGCCATTGTTCTTTCACAACTGTTTCGGCCACATCTATTTGTTTACAAAATTCCCAGTTAGAGACTTAAGATTCTTTATGAGGTCTATTTTCAAGTAATTTTTTACCATTGTTTTTTAACCTTCCTGTACCATTTGATTTTTTACATCCAGCCTGCCTTGTTTAACAAAAGCATCCAAAGCTATTTGAAAAAGAGAACAGCCTGTGAAACTCAGCCCTGAGCTTGCTCTAAGCGTCTCGTCAAGGATCTTGCTTCTACCGCCAGTCTTAGTCCATGGACTAAGCTGCCTAAATCTTTTTTTTTTTTTTTTTTAACAGCTTTAGTGAGTTATAATTCACAGTCCATACAATGCACACATGTAAAGTATACAGTTTAGTATATCCATGGAGTTGTATAACCATCACCGCAATTGATTTTGGAATATTTCTGTCACTCCTACCTGCCTGAGTCATTTTAGAAACAAAGGGAATAATATATTTAATATGTGTATTCAGTGGAGGATGATCACCCCAAATGTCTAAGTATCCTTGCCGTAGACCCACTAGAGAGAATTTTTTAAGGGTTCCAGCACCTGCCTCTTCCATCTAACCCCCTCCGCCTCCCCACCACACATCCCCCCAGATTCCCTCCCAGCCTCTCTGATGGGTATTCAGTGCTCATTTCCCTTTGGCAAGAGGTGGGGTGGGCTTTCGGTCCTGCAGGGCACGGTAACAGGCCGCCGGGGAAGAGGCCGGCTTTGCCACCCAGGATGCGGAAAGCCCCTTGGAAGTTAGACTGGAAAGGAGGAGGTTTGGCAGAGGGGCGCAGCGCACTAGGAGGGCCAGATGGCACTTGACTGAGACTCTTCTCCCAGCGCAGCCATAAACCAGCTGGTGACCTTGGGCAAGTCATTCTTCCCTCTCCCTCTCTGTAGCGTCATAAATACAATGAGGAAGTTGGGCCAAAGAGCCCTAACATTCAACAAGCCCTTCTCCCCTCTCAGCAAACCCTAGTCACCCTTCCAAGCCCAATTCCAGGCGGCCCACCTTCCTCAGCCTCTCGCTGCCCCCAGGAAGAGCTAGGCTCTTCGATACCCACTGTCCCAGGGCACTGTGCCCATATGTCTGTGGGTGATCTTATTCCATTCATCCATTCTTTCAAAAGAGATTTATTATGAACTTGTTCTGTGCCAGGCACTGTTCTAGGCACTGGAGATATCAGTGAACAAAACACAAAAATCCTTGCCCTGACTGCGCTTGAGGCGGTGGTGGTTCAGTGTAGAATCCTCGCCTTCCACACAGGACACCCTAATTCAGTTTCTGGCCAATGCACTTCATGTGCAGCCACCACCCATCTGTCAGTGGAGGCTTACAAGTTACTGTGATGCTGAACGGGTTTCAGCAGAGCTTCCAGACTAAGAAGGACTAGGAAGAAAGGCCTGGCGATCTACTTCTGCAAATCAGCTAATGAAAACCCTATGTATTACACCGGAACATTGTCCAATCTGCAACTGATTGTGGGGATGGCACAGGTCCCGGCAGTGTTTCATTCCGTCGTACATGGGGTCGCCATGAGTCAGGGCCGACTCAACAGCAGCTAACAATAACACAGCTAACAACAACAGTGGAGCTTACAATTAGTCGAGGGATACCAACAAAATAAATGAGTAAGTTGTTGAGTAATTGTTTCGTAAGTTATGTGATGAGAAATGCAAAGAAGAGCTGAGCAGGGGAGGGAGTGCAGGGTGGGAATGGGTATGATTTTCAATCAGGTGATGGGGGAAGGCCTCCCTGAGAAGGTGCCATTTAAGTGTAGACTTGAAGGAGGAGAGGGAGCGAGCCTTGGGGGTGTCTGGGGAAAGAACATTCCAGTAAAGGTGACAGGCGGTCCAAAGGCCTTATTCCTGGCTTACATCTCCTCCCAAGCCTGGGGGCTCCCTGATGGCAGCACCTGTATTTTGGTTGTCTTGGGGTCCCTGGGACCCAGTCCAGAATGGATGCTTAGAACATTAAAGGGGTCCCCTGGCTTTGTAGGGAGCTCTGGTGGTGCAATGGTTAAGCGCTCCACTGCTAACCGAAAGATCTGTGGTTTGAACCCTCCAGCTGCTCCAGGGGAGAAGGATGTGGCAGTCTGCTCCCGTAAACACTGCAGCCTTGGAAATCCCGTGGGGCAGTTCTACTCTGTCCTATAGGGTCGCTATTCGTCGGAATCGACTCGATGACGGTGGATCTGACTTTATTACCCCCCCCCCCCCCCCCCAAGACTTGCACCTGGCCGCGGAGCTGGGGAAGACGCTGCTGGAGAGGAACAAAGAGCTGGAGGAATCTCTGCAGCAGATGTATGCCACCAATGAAGAGCAAGTGCAGGAGATCGAGGTGAGGGCCACAGGGGCCTTGCAGGCACCCCCCCCATGAGGGCCTGCGTGTGCCTTTGGGCAACTTAGAAAAAGACGCCCTCTCAGCAAACACAGCCTCAGTCCGACAGCCTTGTGCAGTTCACAACCTGCACAGCTATCCCAGGCAGCCCTGTCGTACCATCTTCACCCCCTCCCCACACCTGTAGATGAATACCCCAAGCCAACCTGTCTCTAGAAGTGACAGGAGGGTCCAGGCAGAGACATTTTTCCCCACCTGCTCTAAAGGGCCACTCAGCCCCCCTGTCCCCCCAGTACCTGACCAAGCAGCTGGACACACTGCGGCACGTGAACGAGCAGCATGCCAAGGTGTACGAGCAGCTGGATGTGACAGCCCGCGACCTGGAGCTGACCAACCAGAAGCTGGTGCTGGAGAGTAAGGCTGCCCAGCAGAAGATCCATGGGTGAGGGCCGGGCTGGGGGAGGGCGATGCCGGGGCTGGGTGTGCAGACTGATAGATGCCCCTTCTCCAGGAGCCCAGGCTAGGAACCTGGGATGGTGGAGAGTTTGCCCCTGTCGTTGCCGTGTGCTTTAACATTCAGGTCACAAGCCTTCTTTAAGTGCCGCTGCCGCGCTAGGCTGTGTTTTAGGCACAGGGATACAGTGGTGAACCAACTCTGTCCTGCCCTCTGGGAGCGCACAGCCTGGGAGGGAAGACTGGCGTGTAAATACTTGATTGCAGTGCTGTGTGTTAAGTGTGCAAAGAACTGTGGTGGCACGGAGGAGGGGTGCTCGGCTTGGCCTGGGAGGTGTGGGTGAGGGGCGGGTCCTTGGGTAGATGGGGGGTTCCCCTGTCTGAGCTTAGCACCAGGAGCGTACCTCAAGGTCGCCTGTCTGTCCCCAAGCCCACGTCCCTCCATCTGCAGGGATCCAAGGCTGGGGATACACAGGGAGGAGCGCTGGTCCCGTTCCCTTAAAGTGCCCCCCATGTGTGTCTCCCACCCCACCCCTAGCCTGACGGAGACCATCGAGCGCCTGCAGGTCCAGGTGGAGGAGCTGCAGGCCCAGGTGGAGCAGCTGCGGGGCCTGGAGCAGCTGAGGGTACGCCGGGAGAAGCGGGAACGCAGGCGCACCATCCACACCTTCCCCTGCCTCAAGGAGCTGTGCACCAGCCCCCGGTAAGCAAGGGGCCACTCGGGGTGCAGCAGCCGGCCTCTGACTGCCAGCCAGGGGAGGGTGGGCACCCGGCAGCCGTGGGCACAAGCCTTGGCACATCTTACAGGCCATCGGGGAGGCCCTGGTCCTGTTGTTAACGAGAGTAAAAGCAGCTGGCATTGACGGGGCTGTGATTCTCCTGGCAGTACTGGGAGGTGTGTTTTATGGTCCTCACTGCTCAGATGGGAAAAGGGAAGCCCAGAGCTCATGTGTCTTCTCCAGGGTCACACATTTAGTAGGATTCCAACCCAGGAGGGGTTAACCTCCACCCCTTCTAGTTCCCATCAAATCTAAGACCATACGACTCCTTAACATAGAATTTATATCATGTGTTTAGTGGGTGTTCCAGTAAAGGTCCTGGCAGGAAACAGCCCCTCAAACAGAGTAATTGAGGAGGGATTAATCAAGAGGTGTAGGCAGGGTGGAGGGAACTCACAAGGTCGATATCACTGCCCAGGGTTAGCAACAGCAAGGAGCTGTGACCATCCCAGGCCTAAGGGGGCGAGGGCAAGGGGGTTGCTGGAACCTGGAAGGTGTGGAGAGGGCTGCTTGATGGGGCTACCCAGGAGAGAGCCTCGGGACACATACCCTGCGACCTCATTCTACTCACACCTTCTGACCTCCTGCCAGTGCCTCCCATTGGCTGAGTTCATGAGAGAGTGACAGTTGAGGCAGGCATAGAGGTCAGCCTCCTGGGGCAGAGAGCAAGGGGAGAAGGGTCTAGAGAGGCACACGAGAGCAATCAGCACGGTGGACAAGAGAGATGTAGTGTCCAGGCTGGGCTCTGGGGCCTTGCCATGACCCCTGCCCTACGGCCCTCAGGTGCGAGGATGCCTTCCGCCTGCACGGTTCCTCCCTGGAGCTGGGCCCGCGGCCCCTGGAACAGGAGAACGAGCGGCTGCAGTTCCTGGTGGGGGCGCTGCGCTCACAGGTGAGCCAGGAGCGGCAGCGCAAGGAGCGTGCGGAGCGTGAGTACACGGCCGTGCTGCAGGAGTACTCAGAGCTGGAGCGGAGGCTGGGTGAGCTGGAGGGCTGCCGCCTGCGCGTGCAGGAGCTGGAGGCCGAGCTCCTGGAGCTGCAGCAGATGAAGCAGGTCAAGACCTACCTGCTAGGCCGGGAGGACCACCTGGCCGAGGCCCTGCTCGAGCCGCTTACCCATGCCCCTGAGGCTGACGACCCCCAGCCTGGCGGCGGTGGTGACTTGGGTGCCCAGGACGGTGTCTCCTCACCGGCTGCCTCCCCAGGCCACGCCGTGCGCAAGAGCTGCAGTGACACGGCACTCAACACCATCGTAGCCAAAGACCCAGCCAGCCGGCACGCAGGCAACCTGACGCTGCACGCCAACAGCGTGCGCAAGCGGGGCATGTCCATCCTGCGGGAGGTGGACGAGCAGTACCACGCGCTGCTCGAGAAGTATGAGGAGCTGCTGAGCAAGTGCCGGCAGCACGGGGCTGGCGTGCGGCACGCCGGCGTGCAGACCTCGAGGCCCATCTCCCGGGACAGCTCCTGGCGGGACCTGCGCGGGGGCGAGGAAGGCCCGGGCGAGGCCAAGGTGGGGGCCAAGAGCGTGAGCCAGCACGTAGAGGCGGTGGACAAGCGGCTGGAGCAGAGCCAGCCTGAGTACAAGGCACTCTTCAAGGAGATCTTCTCCAGGATCCAGAAGACCAAGGCTGACATCAACGCCACCAAAGTCAAGACGCATAGCAGCAAGTGAGGCTTCCCTGCCTGCAGCCTCCCCGGGCCCAGGCATGGGGGCCCTCTTACCTGGCACCTGCAGCCTCCCTGGGCCCAGGCATGGGGGCCCTCTTACCTGGCACCTGCAGCCTCCCTGGGCCCAGGTGTATGGGGTCCCTCACCTGGGGCCAGCAGCCTCACCAGGTCTAAGTGTAGGGTCCCTCTCACCTGGGGCCTTCAGCCTTCCTGGGCCCAGGCATGGGGTCTTTCTTACTCAGGCCTGCAGCCTCCCTGGGCCCAGGCATGGAGTCCCTCCCGCTGGGACCCGCAGTCTCTCTGGGCCAAGGCGTGGGGTTCCTCCCGCTGAGACCTGCAGCCTCCCTGGGCCCAGGCGTGCGGTTTCTCCCGCTGGGACCTGCAGCCTGCCGTGAGAGAGTGAGCCCTGGAGCAGCAATATGTCAGAGCAGGTGGCCGCTCCAGAGGTACAGGAGGAGTGAGGCCCCTCTGACTCGGGAGTGTGTGGGGGACCCGCGTGTGTCTGGCTGATAGGGGAGGCAGCCAACACAGCCCGCTTCCTGGCAGCCCTGACTATCCTGCCGTGGCCCAGAGTTTAAAAGCCACGTGTCCCCGCACCCACACTGGCTTCCCAGCTCCCCCAGCCCCCCGGCTTCCTGACCCTGTGCCTCGCCCTCAGCTTGGCAGCCAGGCTTCTGAAAACTGTTCTGGACCAGCTGGCTTCTTTTCAAAGTTCTGTCCTTTGAGAGGTTTGCAATGCAAAGTCTCTCTGACCTTTTGCCACCCTGGAAACACTTGAAGGGGGACCCCAGAGCCAGCTGTCGCAGGTTCTAGGGGCTCCTGGACCATTCACTGCTTCTCCGCTGCCGAGACGTGCTACCGTTCCTTAGCACCAGCTCTCCCACCCCGGGGTCCTGACCAGGTCCGAGGTGGCCCCTGCCCTGCAAGTGGGAAGCCTCAGCCAGGCCCCGAGCACCTCACTCTAGCCCCTGTGAGACCCGGCTTCTGCCCTCAGACCCCAGACCTCGCAGATTTAGCCAATCAGAGGAGGGGAAGAGGGTGCCCCCTAGCACCCATACAGGAGGCGAGGGCTGTGTTTCCCTCCAAGCCAGCCCCCTCAGATTCCAGCCCCTGAAATGGCTTCTGGGTTAAGCCTTCCAGGGCAGTGGTGGCGGGGAGCCCCCTTCTGCACACCACCTCTGACGCGCCAAGCTTGACTTCTGTCCCCTCTGCGCCTGCCCCATCTCAGGGACCATGACGTCTCATTCTCTCCCGCGCCCCCCACTGGCCGACCCCAGCGCAGGTCCCATCTGCCGCCCCCAGAATGCCCTGGGCATGTGCCACCAGCCGGAAGTCCCAGCATCCCTCCGTGCCCTCCCCACCACCTCCCCGCACTGGGGGCTGCATGATTCTCGCCCCACACCAGATAGCATTGCATTGGGACAGGGCGGGGAACGTGTGTTTTCTCTCCCCAAAAATGCCTGCCCTTAACCCCCTTTTAGGGGGGCTTTTGAGGACCCAGCCGGGTCAGAGGTTTAATCTTTTAAGTCTCCAGAAAGCTAAGCTTCAGCTATGAAATGCCTGGAGTCCCCCGCTCGGCCTCAGCAGTTCTTCAGGGCCTCCAGCTCCTCTCGCCACCCATCCGAGACCCTAGAAATAGGAGGAGCCATATGCTGGGGTGGAAGGTGGTGGCCCGGCCTCTGTGCCAGAGCCCTGTAGGGAACCTACATGCCTTACTTATTTCTAGTGGATAAAGGGGTTTTCTTAAGTACATGCCTGACGCCCTGCAGGCACCACCCTGCTCCAGGTGGCACTGTGAGAGGGCTGGCAGTTGGCTCCTGGTCACATCCCTGTAACTCAGAACCTTTTGTCCTTTGGGGCTGGGCAGCTCCCGGTTCTCCATGTGTCTGTCATCGAGGATGGAGGGGACGGGGTGGGGGCAAGAGCTTCATCCTACTCACACCCCAGCTCTGTAGCAGCCAGCCAACCAGCATCACCTTTGGAATATACATGAGACAAATATATTTACAGATGCTTTATTCTCTTGTTTAATAAAAAACTCACCAGTATTCTGAAAGCAGCAATGGCCCTGGAGCCACGGGTCCTGTATCTGTGTGTCACACACACCTGCCTCCCGTCATGCACCTGCAAGGAGTGGAAGCGACCTGAGCTGCACTCCCCAGCCCTGCACGTCTCCACTCAGTTCTCAGCCTGCTTCCCTTCGCGTCACCGAGACTGGCAGCCTAGCAGCTCTAAATAGCAGACCCAGAAGTTTCTAAGGCATTGAAGCTTCTCTAAGAATTACTTCACCAGATCAGTATTTGAGTGTGGCTGTGCCAGGGGTACACGGCGAACAAAACAGCCAGGGTCTCTGTTCCCCTGGAGTTTACATTCTGGTGTGGGGAGGTCACCACAGATAAACATGTGATGGAAACATTGGGGCGGGAGGGCGGTGCTATATCAGCTAGGTCATGCATACTCAACGGGGAGGGGGGATATTGCCCCCAGGGGAGCAAAAATCGGTTCTTGGGGAATGAAAAATCTTTTCTAATGTATACAAGTATACAGTCTACCTGTGGTAGTAAAATTTCCTGGGGGAGTGATTAGGGGAAAAAATGTCTAAATAGGCTCCTTTGTGGGATGGGGGTGTCATAATGAAAAGGTTGAGAAACACTGGTGGAGGGAGGTGGGGGTGCCCTGTGAAAGCTTTGACTATTTAGCTGATTTCTGAAGGCTGAGAAGGAATCAGAGTCCCTGGGTGGTACAAATGGTGGACACACTCAGCTGCTAACCATAAAGGTTGGAGGTTCGAGTCCACCCAGAGGTGCCTTGGAAGAAAGGCCTGATGATCAACTTCCAAAAAATCAGCCACTGAAAACCCTCTGAGCACAGTTCTACTCTAACACACATCGAGTTGCCATGAGTTGGAGTCAACTTCACAGCAGCTGGGTTTTTTTTCTGGTGGAGGAGGAACCAGCAATGGGAAAAGGCAGGAAGTATCGCTTGATGATTCTTTACCTTTCTTCCCTCCTTTCTCTCTCCCCTACAAATGTCCCCTTCCTGAACCACCAACCCAGCCTTTGGAGGACCAAGGAGAAGAAGGGGAAAGCTGGCCTAAATATTCAGTGCCCACCTATTTAAGGGAACAGGTGGCACCTCAGGCCATTTCTCTTAGAAGGGCCCCCATTCTGGAAGGTTCACGTCAACAGCAGGTGAGAGGAGCTTACCAGCTGCCCTTCTCTCCACCCCAGGACAGCTTGTCTCGTCCTCTACCCTACCCTCTGCCTCTCCTAGAATCCAGGCCACCAGATGGCCCGAGCAGGCTGTGTTTATTTGGGGCCTTGGAAACCTGCAGCTTCCTTTTCCTATTGCTCTGGGTCAGCGTTGGGGCTGGAGCCCAGCCACAGAGAAATGATGCCACAGAATGATTCTGACTGTGTGATTCATAATCCCTTAGCCTTCAACCTGAGTGAGTCCCTGGCTTTGCTCCCCTGAGCAGCTTATTCTAATCACCATGGAGACACCTCTGTTCCCTCTGAGGTTTGGGGACTAAGGCAGACAGGGTGGGGACCCAGGGGACTCTACTTCCAGCCTAGAGCCCAAAAGGAGAATGTCAGTTGCCACTGCTTTCGTAGATTGGGCTTATAAAGCCAGTTCCTGGGAAGTGGTTTATTCCCTCCTAATGACTTTGCCCTGGTGGCGCAGTGGTTAAGAATTCTGCTGTTAACCAAGCGGTCAGCAGTTCAAATCCACCAGCCTCTCCTTGGAACCCCTGTGAGGCAGTTCTACTCTGTCCTATAGGGTCATTATGAGTCGGAATGGACTCCACGGCATAGGGGATAAAGACTTTGCCTGTTCCAAAGATACTGAGACGGTAAAGCCTTGATTTGATTACAGGTTTCTGTTTTAAACAGCCAGCATCCCCCGGGGGTGTATTTTTCTAGGCAATTATGCTTTTTCCTAAAAATGGAGCTCTTCACTGAGAGACAACCACTAGTTACTAACATTTATTGAGCTCTCTTTTCATTACCACACTGCCCCTCAAGAAAGTAACTTCCTAGCTTTTAGCTGTTTTCAGACACCGCTTGAACCTTTTTCAGAACAAGAACTTCTCGGTTCTGGAGTTCACCGTGCTTTAACAACCCTAGAAAAGGGCTGTGCTTAGCTTGTGGTTCTCTGATCTCTCTACCTTTTCTTCACCTAAGACTCCTAGTTAGAAGAAATCGCCATCACATTCCACAAGCTATTTCCCCCACAAGACTGGGACAGAGTGTCCCACTTTTTAAAACCCTTTCTGCGACCCGCCTCCCACTCCTTCCATATGGTATTTGTCCTACAAGAGTGTCTGAGGATAAACCATCACACACAGGCTCAGTGGGATTTGGGTATAGGCCGCTTTGTGAAAACGGCCTGAAGGTACTAAAAGCCAGCTCTACCAGAGCTCACCTTTCAAAAACACATTTCCACAAAATTCATGCTATCAGTATTTATTAGCTACCATGGGCCACGTTCTAGGTGCTCAGGATACAGCAGCGAGCCCGGTGAGTGCCCTGTGCAGTTTACATTCTAGCTGGGGAAGAAGAAAAAAACCATTGCTGTAGAGTCAATTCTGACTCATGGGGACCCCACATGTCAGAGTACAACTGCTCCATAGGGTTTGGTTAAGAGCTCGGCTGCTAACCAAAAGATCAGCAGTTCGAATCCACCAGCTGTTCCCCGGAAACCCCACGGGGTAGTTCTGCTTGGTCCTATAGGGTCGCTATGAGTCAGAATCGACTCGACAGCAACGGGTTTGGTTTTTTGGTTTAATCTTTGCAGAAGCAGGTCACCAGTCCTATCTTCCATGGCACTGCTGGGCTAGGTCCAATGCAAACCATTTGCACCATCTAGGGACCTTTCTAGCTGTGAGAAAAGATTGAAGTTGTCAAGGATCTCATTTTAATTGGATCCACAATCAACATTCATGGAAGCAGCAGTCAAGAAATCGAACAATGCATTGTATTGGGCAAATCTGCTGCAAAAGACCTCTTTTAAGCGTTAAAAAGCAAAGATGCCACCTAAGGTGCGCCCGACCCAAGCAAGTATTTTCAATTGCCTCATGTGCATGCAAAAGCTGGACGATGAATAATACCGAAGCACTGACGCCTTTGAATTATGGCGTTGGTGAAGAATCTTGAATGTATCATGGACTGCCAAAAGAACGAACAGATCTGTCTTGGAAGAAGTACAGCCAGAATGCTCCTTAGAAGGAAGGACGGCGAGACGTTTCACATACTTTGGACATGTTATCAGGAGGGACCAGACCCTGGAGAAGGACATCATGCTTGGTAAAGAAGAGGGTCAGTGAAAAAAGAAGACTCTCAAGATGGATTGACACAGTGGCTGCAACAATGGGCTCAAGCGTAACAAGGATTGTGAGGATGGCACAGGACCGAGCAGTGTTTTGTTCTGTTGTACACAGGGTCGCTATGAGTCAGAATCGACTGAACGGCACCTAACAACAAAAACAACAGGTGGATCAGGGTGGGCCTCGTTGACAATATGAGATGGGGAAGAGCGATCCAGGCGGAAAGAATGGCTCTGTAAGGTAAACAAGAAGTGGTGTTTTTGGGGAACACAGGATCCAAGGAGTTCTTTTCACTAGGAGGAGGCTCTCTAGAGAGCACGCTGTCTGGCCAACGTCATGCCCACCGCTGGAGCGCACGCCAGAGCGCTGACCAGGCCTCTCGCAGACGACCAACACCGAGCCTCTAAGAGTCGCCGCCAGAGAGCAACGCAGAGCCCAGCTCGCCTCCTTCCCTCGAAGGGCGCTAAAAGTCACGCGGAACCAAAGTCCAAAAGAAACGCGAGCTGGCGGACAGCTGGTAGTAAGCGCCCACCGGAAGCGGCCGGGAGCCCCGAACATGGCGGCCGCTTGGTGCCTTCGCTGGGGCGTGAGCCGAGCCGGAGCCTGGCTGCTCCCGCCGCCTGCGTGCTGTCCCCGCCGGACTCTGCACAAGCAGGTAGACGGCGCCGAGTTCCAGAGCATCTACAGCCTGGACAAGCTCTACCCTGAATCTAACGGGCCGGACACCGCCTGGAAGGTCCCGGTGAGCCGGGAAGCGGGGGACACGGAAGGGGCGTTTCCTTGCCGCTTCTGGGTGACGTCAGGAATCTGGGTTCGCATTGGCCTGGCCTGCAGCTGCGTCGAAGCCTTGCCATGCGCACCACGCGACGTTCGCCGCGCGGGGGAGCTGGTTACCCCAGCGACTGGGGCCTCGTTCTGGAGTGGGTGTCATGGTGCCGGTTGTAGCTCGGGCTCTTTCCGCTTGGGGAGAGCCAACTGGATATGCTCCTTTCAAGGCCACCAGCTTTTCCGCGTTAGTTTCCCGGCCCACGGGCCCAAATTCCTGTCCCGAAGGCAAATGGGGGCATTCTGGTCCTCCGGGGTGGATAAGAAAGGCCAGAGCCTGCATACTTGTTTGTTAAATGGAAGATTACACTGTCCATAGCCTCTAGTAACCTCAACACGCCTGAGGAAGTAGAACCTATCCTTCATTCTTCCTGCATGCGTTTATTGACAGCCTACTGTGGGCAGCCACTGTATTGGGCCGGGGAGCTGGACAGCCAGGACCCCCCACCCCCCACTTCCATTGAGCTTCCACTTGCATGACTTGAAGAGAATATTCGTTCATTCATTCATTCAGCAAACTTTTATTGAGAGCATGTTGTGTGCACTGTGCTATGGCTGGGCATAGACTAGTAAACAGAAGACAACGCTTGTGGATCTTTTTACATTCCAGTGGAAGGAGTCAGGCCAAAAATAATATAATACAGAGTATGTGAGACAGTGCTAAGTGCCTTGGAGAAAAATAACGCCCAGAAGGAAGCGGAGTGCTAGGGGTGGGTAAGGTTGTGTTTTTAAGGAGGATGGTGTGGGAAGGTCTCAATGAGAAAGGGACATTTGAGTAAAGACCTGGCAAAAACAAGGCAGCTGGCTGTGAGAATAGCGGGGAGATGAACGTCCTAGGCAAAGGGAACAGCAAATCCAACCACCTCTTGTTGCCCAGGAAGGATCCGGTGGGCCACCAGGTTTGTTGCTCCAGGTTGGCAGAGGGTGTTCCTTTTGGAGTCTCCCTGATGTATATGTGCTGTGGCTCCCTCCCTCCTAGGAGCCACGCCTCTGATGGTGACCAGCACAAACTCAGGCTGGGGCAGGCAAGGCTGGAGAGGTCAGTCCATTTCCCTGGAGAAGTGTTTCTAAGGTGACCTCTGGAGACTGGAGATACTTTTTCCATCATTCTGATAGGATGAGTTTGCTGGAGACCTGAAAATAGTAATAATGCCTATATGTGCATTGTGGCTTTATGTAATTTCTTTTGATGCCTTGGACCAAGCAGGAGTTACCCAGCAGCGAATATGTATTTGACTCTGTGTACGTTACTTTTCAGGATGATGCAAAGCAAGCCAACAACGACATTCCTATAGGTAAATAATTCTGCTTTACTGAAAAGCTGTCATTGCTCCCACCCCTCACATGCGCCATGAAAGTACAGAAATGGTCTTTGGGACTGCAAAGTGGAGACCTTGCAGCATCGTTCAGAATAGCAAGTGAAGGATGATGTGACTGCTCAGTGGAGTACCATGCAGGGCACAGCATGGACGGAGAGCTCTGGGTGTGTTCGTGACGTGGGACAATCTCTGCAATAGATCAGCTGATCATTACTTGAAAAAATAAGATGCGGTAGAGTATATATAGTATGCTACCATTTGTGCTTTGCATATATATATGTATATATATATATATACCAAAACCAAACCTGTTGCCATCAAGTTGATTCCGACTCATAGCGACCCTATAGGATAGAGTATATATATATATGTGTGTGTGTGTGTGTGTGTGTACAGGTACATATATATGTATCTGAAGGGATATACAAGAAGCTGGATATAGTGACTGCCTCGGGGAGTAGAGAAGAAAGGACAAACTTGGCAGCTGGGGAACAGAAGTGGAAGCATTCTCCGCATAATCCATCACTTTAGAATTTTGTACCTATCAAGCAGGAGGCCAGGCCTGACAGATTTGGCTAGTAAAGAAACGATGGGCCCTTTTAGATTCAGTTTATTACTTGCACAGTGAAGGGAAGAGTAGCCAAAGGTGCAGCTCCCTGTGGCCTTGCTCAGGGCGACACGGAAATAAAAAATCCGGATGACCACAACCCAAGTGACCGACGGCCTGTGGCTGAGAAGCCAGGGCCATGCTGCAGCTCAGCAATTCTGTAGCCAGCAGCTGTGCCCCCAGGTTGTGGAGGGGCATGTGCAAAAAGCCTCCTGTCTCATCAGAACCTGGGGCAATGAGAAATTATCTCATGACGGCCTTCCAGGGGTGAGAGAGAGGGGCAAGTGGGAAATGGAGTGTAGCAGCCCCTCACAAGCCTCCCCTGCTCTCATGTTCTGGGAGGATCGCAAGACAGTCCCATGAAGAGTAGACTCAGTGCCTTTCAAGCCTTGCCTACCAGGCCTATGTGGATACGTGTGAGGTTGCAAGGGTCCACGGGGGTCATTCCCCACAGTACCATGTGCATACAGCCTGTTCAGAAACAGAATTTAATCTGATTTTTCATAAAGAAGAAAGCCTCTCAGAAACACTCTCAAGGTGGGTCACCCCCGTCCACTGAGGCCTGCTCTCTGTCCCCACCGTGCTGCATTCTTTACCATCCAAACCTCTTGTGGTTCACCATCTAGTCTCTGAGGTTTTCCCATTACTGTGCCTTCCTTGTGAGGATGGCGCAGGACCAGGCAGTGTTTCGTTCTGTCGTACGTAGGGTCACTAACCAACTCGGCGACAACTAACAACAACATGCCTTCCTTCCTTTCAGACACTACAAGACCGCTTTCCATGAATTATAAAAGTGGCAGAAGAAACCTCATTTTACAGATTAACCAAAAACAAAACTGAGACCCAGAGAAGTGGTGGGACTTTGCCAAGATCACAGTCAGTTAGTGACTGAGCCAGTGTTAGAAACTCAGGCTCCAGCTCCAAACCAAGTGCTTACTAATTCAGCAGGTGTTTTTCAACACTGACTGTCAGCTGGGCACTGGGACTACACAGTGAACACAGTAAATGAGACACAGCCCCTGCCCTCTTGGAGCTTATTGGGATTCCACATCCGCCACATTTTGAAATAAAACATTAAACTAAGTGTGTCCCTTAGTTTGAGCTTTTGAGAGAGTCCTTGCTTTAAAACAACCAGCAAAAAGCTAACATGGCGGGCAGCAGGTCTAGTGAAATGCCCTGGACCAGAAGCAGACAACCTGGGTTATGAGTTCACTCCCCTTGATATCTGTGACCTCGGGCAAGCCCCTGACCCTCGATTTGTTTTGGTTTTGACATCTCTAAGTAATCTCTAACTTTACTAATTTGAATGTTACATGTATCCGTATAAACGCCATTTAAAGAGGGGTATTATGTGTAATGGGGACAGCTATATTGAAGGTAAATTAGCAGCAGTTTACACATTTTGCCCTGGGATAATCATATTTTTGTGTTCTTCTGTTTTACAGATCGCTTGACAATATCTTACTGTCGGAGTAGTGGTCCTGGGGGGCAGAATGTTAATAAAGGTACAGGGCACCTTGTTGCTTCTTTTACTTTAAACCTCAGCTGGGAGACTGTCTCAAGGAGCTCCATGTTTTTATTCAAGTGAATAAAGGGATTTTTTCAGCAGAAGCTTAAATTCTGCCAGCTTATAATAATCCTCTTTCTTCTTTTGAATGTGCTCTGATTCTCAGACTTTCAGCTATGGGTTGCTAGGACTGGGATTGGCTTTTGAGTCTAAACAAAGGAAATCACAGCGTGAGTTGGCAGCCAGCTCCCAGAACAGGTTTCCTTCATCCTCGTGGAGCCCATTCCTCCTATTCTTTTCAGAGCCCAGTGAAACTGTAAGAGAAGCACTGAAAATTTAGTTACCGAAGTTTATTTTTGTCCAAAAGCACCTCACTGTCTTTGCAGGCTTATTGCATGGCCAACTTTGTACCCCCAAGCTAACACAGGATAGAAATGTACATTGTGAGATGTCTCATCTCTCTTTGTTTCTGGATGGTCACCAGCCCCCCACTGAGAGGCTCAGTGACCTGTGTCCCCTCTCCCTTTCATCCACAGTGAATTCCAAGGCTGAAGTCAGGTTCCATTTGGCCACTGCCGACTGGATTGCAGAACCCGTGCGGCAGAAGATTGCCATCACGGTAACCAGTGTCCCCTTTCCCCATAATCCCTCGGTGGCTTTTAACCCTTTACTCTGCAGGACTCTGGCTTTTCCTTTATTCTCTGCAGCATAAAAATAAGATCAACAGGGCAGGAGAGTTGATACTTACCTCTGAATGTAGCCGCTATCAGTTCCGGAATCTGGCCGCTTGCCTACAGAAAATTCGAGACATGATCACTGAGGCCAGCCAGACCCCCAAAGTGCCATCTAAAGAAGATGCAGTGCTTCGGAGGATCAGGTATCAGAAAAGACCCTAAACACAAAAAAATCTAAACGCACTGCCATCAAATCAATTCTGACTCATGGCAACACTGTAGGACAGAGTGGAACTGCCCCGTAGTGTTCCCAAGGCTGTAAATCTGTACGGAAGCAGACTGCCACATCTTTCTACTGTGGAGCCTCTGGTGGTTTCAAACCACCAGCCTTTCAGTTAGCAGTTGAGTACTTTAACCACTGTGCCACGAAGGCTCCAGAAAAGGCCCTACGTTTCTATAAACTGATCCCTGTGGATGAGAGGCTGCACAGGTCATAGAGGAGGCAGGGTAGAGTCCCAGATGGGCCAGCAGAAGGTGGAAAAGCTCCAGGAAGGGAGGAAGACTCTGACTGGAACGAGGGGCAGGAGCTGGCACCTGCTGATTTGGCTGCTCTGCTTTCCATGGAGCTCCAGTGTCTCTCGCTGTTTTCAAAAGCACTGATTGGGCATCTGGGCCTAACTGTGGTCTTTTTGTTTTCAGGACAGAAAACATGAATCGGGAAAGGCTGCGACAAAAAAGAATAAATTCTGCCATCAAGACAAGCCGAAGGGTAGACATGGACTGAGATTACCCCTGCAGCCGGCAAAGACCACTCTGCACGGTGTCCGGGCAGCTGCAGCTAAGAGTCCTTTAATACCATAAAGAGATTTCTGTCTTTTTTGTTAATAGTTGTCTATAATATTAGAGCCACCACGAGAATGTTCATTTGGAATGAAGTTGCAGGCAATGGTTGTTTACGTCTTTGTTGGCAATCATCATGTTGTCAAACCTTAATTACCCATTTAATGTATTAGCTGCAATAAACTTTTAAACTTCAATAGGCTTCCTTTCTCATTCAGGATGCTTGAGAACAGAATTCCTACCTTTCCCTCAGTTGAAGTCTGCCTAACAATTACTCGCTCGCCACTGACTGTATGTCACTGTATGGGGGAAACAGAGGAATGAGCTCTGGTGTCTGCCCTCAGGGAGCATGCAGTCAGGTAGAAGGGCTGAGTGGACATTTGAACCGGACCTTAATAGGTAAAGAGGGGAGCGGGACATGCCAGTTGAAGGAGGCAGGAAAGAGGCCAGTGCGGGGAAGGCGATGAGAAGCCAGTAGTGCTGAATATTGTGCAGAGGGCTTGTGGGAGATAAGTGTGGAGAGGAAATTGGAGGCCCAGTGTGGAGAGCCTTGAATTCAAGTTAAGGAGTTTAGATTTTATGAAACGTAGGTAAACAGGGAGCCCTCGAAGATCTTGCATGAGGAAGGCATACCATGTGTTGGGTGCTGTATTGGGCAGTGGGTTCTTGGAGGCAGGAAAAGAGCGAGTTGGAATTGGGAAGTGATGTTTGCAACAGTGTGGGCATGGGAAAGAGTACCTACACTACGTGATAGTAGTGAATTACTCGTGTGTATGAATTTCTTAGAATATTCCGTATTATTTTGCTCTAGCTTACTTGTTTGAAAAATAGTGTGATGATCCAAATGCAAGGTGATGAACTGCAGGAGTATACACACTTTACCTGAGCAGGGACCTCATCATTCATTTATAAATGACTTTTAAAAAATAACAAAAGACCTGGAAGACATGGTCCCTGCCTTCAAGGGACTTGAGGCCTAGTAGGGAGCTGAGGCTTATATGCAAGGAAGTGCAGCCTTCATTAGTTCATTCACTAATTCAACACACATTTATTGACTGCCAGGCACTGGGTGAAGTGATAGGGGATCAACAGTGAACAGAACAAAGACCTTTCTTCTGGGGAGTTCACATTCCAGTTGCAGGGAGAACGAGACATCAGGTGATGATAAAAGCTGACAAGAAAAATGAAGTCCTGTTATAGTAGCAGGACCTAAATGTAGCAAATGACATAAGAAAGGCCTGAATGACTTGGGAGAGTGAGAGGAGCGACTAGTCCCAGCAGGGGGCTCAGAGACATTCCGAGGAAACTCCCCTTACAACTGATGGGCTGATCAAGTCAGATCGCATCTTGGAAGTGATTACATTATATCACAAAATGGAGGATAACTATGTCATTACATAACTGCCAAACCCCTGAGAATCACGCCCAGCCAAGTTGACACAACCTTAAGCATCACAAAGATGAAGGAGCTGGTGTTTGAGATGAGCCTGAAGGAGGGGAGGAGCTGGCCATGGAGCGAGGTAAGAGCATGTCATTGGAAGCTCCAGTGTGGGCTAAGGGCAGGGCTAGGAAAGTATGGACAATGCCAAGGCCCTGTTGTGACTGGGACAGTGTATGTAGTGATTGAGAGGAGGGGCTTTGAAGCCACCATCCCCCCAGCTGTGGGACCTTGGGCAAATTCTCTGAACTTTAAGTTTCCTATCTATAAACTAGAGATGATGTTACTAGTTCCTACCTCATAGGATTACTGTGGAATTGAAATGAATAAATAAGTGATTAACGGCACATACCAAGTGCTTAGGGAATGTTAACCATCATTAATAGCTCAATTTGGCTGGAACCCAGGGAACAAGGAGCTAAGGCAGGCAAGTTTGCCACGGTGAGTGGGAGCCAGATCCAGGAAGGTTTTAACATGACAGCTAAGACATTTAGACTTTACCTGCAACAGAGGATGCCAGGGAAGATTAACCTGGCCATGACTGAGCAAGGAATGGCTGCAGAGAAAGGGCACAGGTTGTAGACTGACCCAGGTGAGCCGTCAGGGACCCAGTGGCAACAGGGATGGGGAGGAAACAACAGATGTAAGAGGGCTTACGGGCAGAAGATTGGCCACAGTGGTGTGGGAGCAGGTGTGAGACATGATGTGATGCCTGGGAGGATGGCTGGATGATGAGTGTGGTTTTGTCTGTGAGGAGTTGACTCTGTGGGGCCTGCGGAGGAACGTTCCAGGTACCATGCCAGGAGAGGGGGTGGAGCCCTGGAGCTCAGGAGTGAGGCTGGATCTGGGAAATCCACGACAGAGGGGGACAAGTGGGGTCTTGGGAATGGATGGGAGCAGTTGAGAGGGAGGCAAGACAAGCTTGGGGGACGCATGGGTTAGATGGTGGAGGTAGGAGAACAGGAAGGAGTGGTCCAAGATGAGATGGGCCCAGGATGGGGTCGGCCTCCCTGTAGGTCCCCCTGGCACATAGAAGCCATCAGAAAACACCGGTGGCATGTGACGTGACCTGGAAAAATAGTTAAGACACGGAGGGGAAACAAAGAGAAACCAAACAGGCTGCTATGGACAGAGTAGAACACAGAAGTAGGATCCACCCTTAAATAAAAATAAAATAAAATAAAAAGACGATGGCAAACGAATGAACATGGATGAATCTCATAGACATAACGTTGTGGGAAAGAAGCTAGACTTTACAGAAGAGTATGATTCCATTTATATTAAGTTCAGTACCGGTCCGCGTCCTCCGCACCGCGGTCGGCACACAGCGCCAGCCCAATGAACTCGCGCCTGTCTAGGCGTTTTTCAGAAGAGGCCGGACCTTCTGGAACAGCCTATTACAGGAAAACACGCCACAATCACGCGCCGCGAGCCCCAGTGGCCTAATGGATAAGGCACTGGCCTCCTAAGCCAGGGATTGTGGGTTCGAGTCCCACCTGGGGTACTTTTTTTGGTCTGGTTTCCCCCCCGGGGAAGTCGCCTAGCTTCGCTACCGCTCCGGCGGTCACACCTGAACTCTGGAATCGTCCCCACCCACCCCCGCCGTCCCAACTCCGGTTCCCTGCTTTAAACTCGCGGGGGCGAGGACCGGGGCGAGGGCGAGGAAGGCCTGAAGCGCCCCTACAACTGTGGGCTCAGGTTGCGGCCGGGGTAACGCCCATCTTTTGGACAGCTCGAAGACCGGGGTAGGTGAGGCTTTAGGGTGCAGCGTGTTCCTAAGACACCCAGCTCCGTGGCCCTCGCTGAGTTGGCGGGGAAGCCCGGAATCCGATTGGCAGAAGGAGGTGCCGGCCAGGGGGCGCTGCGAGACTGGGACAAAAGACTCGCAGAAACCTACCAACCGCGTTGTAAGAGAAGGCTGGCGGGGCGGCGGGGACAGTGCATTGAACAGGCTGGGAGCAAACAGAGAACCTGTGTCCCCGCCGCAGCCCAGAAGGTGGCGCGGGACAGGGGAGAAACCTGCGCATCCCAGCACCAAAAGTTCTTACCGTAAGCCACCCCAGGTGGGACTCGAACCCACAATCCCTGGCTTAGGAGGCCAGTGCCTTATCCATTAGGCCACTGGGGCGCGACTAAAAGCCGGCTCCACGTGGTCGGTGGTACTGCCCACTGAGCCGCACGTGCCGAAACGCTGGACCCCACGACGCCGCTGGCACCCGGCGGAGCCCGGGACCACGCCGGCCCAGGACCGGGCTGACAAGCGGAAGCCCCCCGTCTGGCACCATGTCAGCACGTGCTGCACGAAAAGCAGGAGTTCCAGGCCAGGTGATGGAACAGTTATCGGCTCGGGCAAAAGGCCGCCCAGCTGGGGCGAAGATGGAGCCAGTGTCACGGGGCGACCAAGCGGGCTGTTGGAGCCAATTAGGACGCGGATCAGCGAGGGAGGAACCAGCCCACAAATAAAGCCAGGGCCGCATTGCTGTCCCGCACAAGGACATGGGCCACCCGCTCAAAAGGAGAAACCCGCGAAAGGGCGCGGACTCTTAATCTTCTGGCTCCGGGTCGGACGTTGTATCTGTCAGGCTATGTAGCCATACGAATTGTCAGGCTGCCGCAGCTCCAGTCAGGTGCTGCCTCAAAGAGGTGGCGTGCGGACGACTCGGAGGGATGGGGAAAGCGCGCTTAGCCGCAGGGAGCGTCACAGGCGCGGCGGAGGCGGGAAGCGGCAGTGTCACTTTTGGGATCTGTATTAGCGGTGCTAAGTTCTGTGATCACCAAGTAGTTGCTCCGATAGCTCTTACCACCCGAGGAGACCGCGTGGCCTAATGGATAAGGCGTCTGACTTCGGATCAGAAGATTGAGGGTTCGAGTCCCTTCGTGGTCGACCGATGTTTTAATGCAGGGGTGGGGGGGGGGAAGTGCAGTTGGTCCTGTCACCAACTCCTGGTCCCTGTCCTTGTTTTAGACATAGAAAGGCATCTCTGCGCAAGACTGCTCCCATGTCCTGGAACTGAGTGGGCGCTGGAGCCGGGTTGGGTTTTGCAGGTGGATAGTTGCGGAGGCCCCCATATGGGAGACATAGACGGCTGACGTCATGACAGCCCCGCGGAGCCACCGTCCAAGGGGTATGTGATCGCCTAGCAGTTGCATACATTTCCAGTAGCTTGCCGGTTAAAACAATGACCTCCTACGGCAGGGTTTGTGGGTTCCGGTCCTGGTTGGGGCTACTAAGTCCGTTGGAAATAATATGGGAAATAGGAGAAAATGACTGGTACTTATCTTGTTTTCATTTAATAGCTTTCTCTACGTTTTTTGGATGTTTCGTTTGCAATTAATTTACCTTGTCTTCTTTATGAACCCTGACTGGACTTTGAAAGGTAAACTGATACTAGGACAAATGGGACCTGATTCCTTGTTGCCTTTCTCAAACATGGTGGTCAGTACCAGCTCAACATCCAAACGTGCACCTCGTGAAACTACTCTGAAAGCTACAAATCCACATGCAAACGACACAGCGCGTGATACGCGAGCCCATCACTAGACAGTTCAAAAGCAGGAGAAATTAATTGCTGCTATTAGAAGTCAGGTTAACGTTACCCTGCGGGTGAGGTCGTGAAAGGAAGGGGCGCTTCTGGCGAACAGATAATGTTTGTTTTTTTTAAATCTGAAGGTGTGTACCTTTTGTGAAGATTTAGAGCTGTGCACTTATTATTTGTGCACTTCCCTGTATATGTATATATTACTATATATTACATTTTAATAAAATGTTTAATTTTATTAAAAATGTACTATTCAGGCCGGATTATTTATTTTACTTCAATCTCATAGCTCTTCAGCGAGTATCGGTGGGCGTTCCAGGTTAAGTACGTCACAGTATGTGCAACATTTTGGGAATAATGTATTTCCTTGGAGAGAGGCTGTATTGTTTCATCAAAGTTTCGTAAGTCCTTGACTCAAAAAAAAAGGTTTTAAATAATCACCATTCCTGTACTTTTGAAAAACACATACACACACAGAAACCAGAATAGACTCCTCCTCCTCTTCCCATCCCAGAGTCGCCCGGGATTCTTCCTGTTCTCTCTAACCCAAACCAGGCACCGAGTTTTGTAGATGGCTCTGTTTAAGATTATCTCTGGTTTCAAAGTCCTGCCACAGGGCTGCAGCATTTCCCTAGCCTGGACCGCGAGAGCCATTGCTTCTTTTCTGGGTTTCAGGCTTCACTTTTCTCACAAACCATCCTGCCTCCATGGAGCTCACATTCTAGTGAGTGAGAACAGTAAACAATAAACAAGATTATTCAAAAATAAAAAAGATGATGACGGACTCTTAGTCGAGTAGTCACAGAAGGCCTCTGCTTTAGTGTTTGCTTAGAAAAACCCTCCCACCAGATTATTATATAAAAATTCGCCTGTAATTTTTTTTTACACTATTTTTTTTTTTAAATTGTACTTCAGGTGAAGGCTTGCAGAACATCTCATGAAACAGTAGTACACATATTGTTTTATGACATTGGTTAACAACCCCACAACATGTCAACCCTCTAACTTCTCAACCTTTTTTTTTTCTTTTGGTGAAAATACACGTAGCCAAAGATACACCATTTCAAAAATGTCTACATGCACAGTTCAGTGACATTGACTACGCTCTTCCAATTGTGCTGCTATTCTCACTTAAGATGAAGGCTTACAGAACAAAATAGTTTCTCATTTAACAGTTACTACACATGTTGCCCTATGACAATGGTTAACAATCTCACAACACATCAACAATGTCCTTACTCAACCTTGGGTTCCCTATCACCAGCTTCCTTGTCCCCTTCTGCCTTCTGGCCCTTGTCACTGGACTACTGTACCTCATTAGTCCCATTTGGTTTTACGGGGCTGTCCACTCCCAGGCTGAACTTCACCACTGAGCTAAAACGGTGTCTGGGGGCCATACTCTCAGGGTTTCTCCAGTCTCCTTTAGGCCAGTACATCTGGTCTTTTTTTTTTTTTTTTTTTTTTGTGAGTTAGAATTATGCTCTACATCCTTCTCCAGCTCTGTCCAGAACCCTCTGTTGTGATCCTGGTCAGAGCAGTCAGTGGTGGTAGCCGGGCACCATCTAGCTGTGCTGGACTCAGTCCGGTGGAGGCCTTGGTAGGTGTGGACCATTAGTCCTTCGGACTAATCTTTTCCTTGTATCCTGTTCTCTTTATTCTCCCTTGCTCCCAAAGGGATGAGACCAGTGGAGTATCTTAGATGGCCGCTCACAATGCCTGTAATTTTTGTTTATTGTGGGTTTTCTTTTTGGTATTGTTTAAATCTGTAACTGGAATTTATTTTTATTCCAGGGTAAAGGAGCTGTTTTTATTGTTTTTTAAATATTTGAACACTTACACCAGTGCCTTTCCCCAGTGATTCAAAATGCTACTTGGAGTATATAGTAAATGCTTAAATGAGTATAGTTAATATTTATACGTTCAAGATTATTTCTGAGCATTCTGTTCTGTTCCATTGATCTAATTAGGTTTAGCTTTTTCTGATGCTTTATGTATGACAGTATTCACTTCCCATTAAATTTTTCAGTCTTCTACCTGTCTTCTGATTTTTCTATAATCAAGATGTATTTCATAGTAAACGGTTTTTCAGTTTAATAGCAATTTAATGCCATGAATTTGCTTACTGTTTTGATATGAAATGTTCATATTTTTATTTTCCAAGCATTCTGTAACTACAGATTTGATTTCCTGAACTAGTTATTCAAGACAGGATAATGCCCTTTTTTGGTCCCTTCAATTGCCAGTAGGGAGATGGTACCCTCAGTGCATCCAACCTATCCTTGACTTTTATCCTTCTTGAATCTTTTTCTTTTTTTAAAAAAGATGGACAATTTACAGCTGGATTTTGGGTTGACCCAGCTTGAATCTTTGCTTTCTAAAAGGGGCGTTTATCAGTTCATGATCATCACTATGTTTGATTCCGTATTTATGCTATTTTTGGTTTTGCTTATTTCTATCTTTAACTTTTGCTATTTAGGATGTTTTGGGGGAGTTTGTGTTTGTTTGCCTCTATTGATTTGCCAAGCATAATCCTATTGAACTAGTAATTACTTGTATTTTTAATGTAAAATTAATGCATGCACAATGCAAAAATGTCAAACAATCCAGGAGGGCATAAAATAAAAAGTGCCTCCAATCCCTTCCAAATGCCTTTGACTGAGCGCATATTTTCAGTTCTTCACTGTTGTTTCTTATAGTAAAACTTCCAAAGGTTCTCCCTCAAATGCTAAAACTCTTCTCTTTGTTACAAAGCTTCCACAGGACTCATGTTGGTTCTTCCCTTGAACATGGGTTCTAATCACACTCCAAAAGCAAACTGAATGTATTTTTCTTAGATTCTTCATATTTCCGCTTGGAAATTGTCTGAATCCTTAGATCTTCAGCTGCTTGGCTGGGTGCCAGTTCAGTGATTCAGCAGGGGGGAGGGGGCAGTATTCATTTCTCTGTTTTGTGCGTTAAAGGCCTTCTGGCACAGCTACCATTGAACACCTCAGGTCATGTTACATGTGAAGCAGCTCTAAGAACCCACCCTGCTCTACTACATCCCATCTGCTACTGAACTCCTGTCCTTACAGCTAAGGGATGACGGCACCCGGCTCCCCTCTGTTTCGTCCTCTGTGACTGCTGTGCTTTCTTCAGAGTTGTCAGCCATGTTGCTCTGCCCAAGTCCACCAGCAATATTTGGCAGAAATGTCACAAGTTTTGGCTTGTGCATGCTATCCTTCCCTATGTAGGCTTTTCCTATGGGATTTAAGCCATACCAACGCATGTGTATGCTGATCCCTTTCTTACCTGGAAACTTCCCAGCTTCTCATTTAATTCTTATGACAATCCTGATGTTTGTAAACTCCCAAAACAGCCAGTAGGGTAGTCTCAAGTCAGAAATTAGGGGATTAAGTGGTAAGCGTACCAGGTCCTGACTTCAAGGACAAAAGAATTCTTTCCATCATCTCCTCCCCTCCCTTTTTCTTCCCCTACTCCCCTTACTTTAAACCACCCCCATTTTCCTGGCATTGCTCAGTTCTGCTAGTAAATAGTTTAACAGGACTTTTAAAAAGGAACTGGTCCAGTTCAAGTTTTCCACATTGAAATACAAAGCCCTAATGGGTTTTAACTTTGTGACAGTTTCCTTTTGTAACACTTTTATGTTCAAAAGCTGGAGCAGGGAAAAGTCAACCCCTGCTGCTACTCACCCTGCTGTTGTTAGACTTGCAACCTGGCCCATCTGTCCTTGTGACTTACTAATGGACAGTAGAAGAAGGGAGCACTCCCCAGGAACCAGCCGTTTGAAAGCGAAGAGAAAGTTCAAGGGAGTCAATAGATGAATAATGATTCCTCTTTACCAGTGAAATGGTCATAGACCCTACTGTTATGTGTTATGAAGATTTCAGTGGCTCTGGAGGTGCAGTGGTTAAAGCACTCTTCTGTAAAGATTACAGCCTTGGGAACGCTATGGGGCAGCTCTACTCTGCTCTACAGGGTCGCTATGAGTTGGAATCAACTCAACGACAGTGGATTTGGGTTGTTTTTTTTTGGTGGGGTGGGGGCTCCTACACATCCTGATCATACACAACTGGACCAGCACCCACCTTCAGGCTCACCTTTCCATTTGCGATCATATGGCAAGAGAGGTGTAACTATCTCAACTGCAGAGAAAAAGCAGACACACAGCACCATAGAATTATTTTTATTTTTAACGTTCAGAGTTTGTTATGTGAGGGCCAGAGCTTCCTCTCAGTCTCAATTTAAAAATTTTCAATTGGCTGGTGAGGCCAATAGGGATACTTGGTCTTGTCTAATTTGGTTTCAGGGAAGGCTTCGTTCAAGTCGTCAATGGTCATCTGGTCAAATGGAATAATGTTCCTCAACTTCTCCAGCTGGAAAGAACAGAAATGGGTTTAGTTAAGGTAAATAGGGCCGCAGAGATGCAAAACAAGAACCCAAGGCAGGTTACTGACACCAGGTGAAAGATTTGTGCCCATGGAACAGAGAAAACCTACTCTGTAGGCAAAGCCAGGGCTCGCACTTACCTGTTTCTCATACTCCCCAATCCTAGTCTTTGAGACAGCCAAAAACTCAGCACAACTCTTCACCTGTAAAAGAACAGAGAAATTCTGCTTTGAGACCAAGCTTTTGCTGTCCTGACCCGGAGACCTCCAAGGTTTAAGGAGTCCCAGAGCCCAAGCTTCCTTTCCCACTGCTCTAGAGAGGAGCCAGTCCCTGGCGGGTGTAAACGGTTAACATGCTCAGCTGCTAACTGGAAGGTTCACCGTTAGGAGTCTACACAGAGGCGCCTCAGAAGAGGGGCCTGGTGATCTACTTCCAGAAAGTCAGTCACTGAAAACTCTACGGAGCACAGTCAGACTCTGACATATGTGGGGTCACCATGAGTTGAAGTCAACTTGACGGCAACTGGCTGGTTTAGAGTGGCGGCCCTGACTACTGGGGAGCTCTTGCTTTGGGAGGAAAACCCCAGCTTTTCCTACCAAGTCACAAAGAAGCCCATGCAGGAGAGCCAGCTTTCAGGGGCGGGACCAGGCTTCAAGTTACTCATCCAGGTAACCTAGCAAATGCCTGCATTTTATAGGGGCCAAGTCACCATGAGGCCTGGCCTCTTTCAGGGTCAGGACAAGCCCCTTGACCACCTAGTCAGATTTCCTTTTGGTGGAGCCACCTGGGTTCCAACGCTTGGCCTTCTGTACTTTCAAGCAAGTAGTTAGGTATTTGAATACCCTCTTGGATAATTCTTCTACCCATTTCCCACTCCTTAAGTGTTTTTAACAGCTTTACTGAGGTATAATCGACATGTGATAAAATACACATATTTAAAGAGTACCATCTGATAAGTTGTGACGTATGTGAAGCCATCGCCACGATCAAGATAGTGAACATATTTATCAGCCCTCTCCTCCCATTCCCAGCCAACCACTGATCTGCTGTCTGTCACTACAGAGTACAGTGAAACCTGTGAGCCAGAACTCAATGGGACTGCCTTGTTTTTCCAGGTCTTGCAGGTTTTCCACCTTTGACAGGGTGCAGTCGCCACTTTTCTATTGCTGTTAGTGGAAAATATCTGGGGTTTCCTCCTCTGACAGGTTTCCGGCTTACACAGGTTCCAGTTTTTGCAGGTTTTACTGTAGTTGCATTTTCTATAAATGGAATCATATGGTATGTACTCTCTCTTTTTTTCTTTTTGGCTGGCATCTTTCACTCAGCAGAATTATTCCGTAATTCATCCATGCTACTGCATTTGTAATTGTTCGTTGTTTTTAACTGCTGTCCATGCCTTAATTTTCAATTTAATTTAGTCTACCTTAATTTAGCTGCTAAGAAATACAGAGCTGTCAGGCTTAAGAAAATTTTAGAATAAATAAGAGCCTCGACTACTTACATCTTCTTTTTCTTCAGCATCCACCAGGGCAGTGTACTTATCCTCTGGCACAGGAATCTTCAGGGCATTGAACTGCAAACACAGGGACCGTGAGTGGTCGCCAATATACCCAGAAGCCCAAAGTTGGGGCTCAGCCATTAATACTGAGAGTTCATATAAAAACACATTCTCCATCCCAACATGAAACCAGGATGTTTCTAGGTGTTAGAGTGGAAAGAATATTAGACCAGGAACAGGAGTTCAAAGTTCTTCTCAGCCCTGTCTCTAACTGTGGACCCTGGATAATTCTTTATTATGATGAATGCAGTTTCTTCATTTGAAAATGACAGCTAGGCCCAGACCTCTAAGATGACCTCTCAGAACCTTGCGGTTCTAAAGAAATTCTGGCTTCTCTTTTAAATGAAACCCTAGAGGACTGACCGGCAGCAGTAATGTTTGCATGATGATCAAAGACTGTCTCCTTAGAAGACAGCTCAGAGTTACAGCGCCAGCGTGCAGCCCTGTGCCCGGCACAGACAGGCCGTCGATAAGCATACGCTGACTGAATAAACACATGGACTCTGGATACTGAGGACACATGTGAGTATCAGAGAATAGGTGGATGAGAAATCACAGCTCAGGGACAGTAAGAAGACAGAGCAGAGCAAGTAGAAGGGTAGTAAAAGGATTAAAAAGATGTCTGTTAGTTTCCAACGGAGACAGGTGGGAGGCTAGGAAGGAACTCAGGAAGAGCTGTGCAGAAACAATCTGCCAGCCCTTCTCTGACGAAGGCTACCGTGTACCGTTTCTTTGGATAAGACACCTGCTGAATGAACAGACTCTGAATTCTCTGCACTTATTTGCCATTAAAATCTACCACCCCAAGCTCTGGCCATGCTCATCTTTCCTGAGCTTCCTTTAGATTCTCAGTGGTAAGCCCATCCTTCTTTCCTCGCTGTCATCCTGCACGTGTAATCCTCTACCTTCCTCTTCCCCACACCCAGGTCACGTTACAAGACCACTGCTCGAGTTGTCTGAAGTCTCACCTTCTTCTCAAAGTCGTCCACTAAGCCAGCCTTGGCCACGTTGGCCTTGTAGTAAGCCCAGTCGATAGCTGGTGGCTTCTCAGGTACAGCAGCCAACCTGCTCACATGGGAAAGCAAAAGTTAGGACTGTTCCATGAGCAATAGGAAATTCACACAGTGGTTTCCCTATTTCTTGTTCCTATGGCCTGAAGCCACCATCATGCTTTTCTCTACGAGGGAAATCATGGAAATGCAAAAGAAACAAAAAAAAAAAAAAAAAAACTTTTATTTGGAAAAATGCATGGATTTCTTTATACTTCCTGTCAGAAGAGCATCAGAAATTCACATAGAATTCCGAAACACTGTCTTATTTCCAGATACAATGGCAAGTAAGAGGCTCCCTCTCCGGAAGGTACTGACCTGGAGGTGAGGGTCTCATTCCAGGACTTCAGGGAGTTGGCAACAGTCTTTTGGTTTTGGGGTATGATCTCCCCAAAAGCTACCCAGTCAATGGCTTTTAAAGCAAGTTTTCGCCCAGCCATCTTGGGATCCTGGAAAATAAAATAGTTCAGATCAAAACAGAGGGTTCTTGGAAAGACTCCTGTAAAGAAAGGCATCTTAGAAAACAGGCAAGTCTTTAAAAAATAGATCAGTATCCTCTAAGCACCGGTGGGTATATTTATCAGCTAAAGGAATCAGGGTTACTAAAGCCGAGAAAAAAAGGATAGTTTAGCTTTTCAAATTCAAGATGTGCGACCTGGCATTTAAATATATTCCGTCATCCCTCTACTCCCCAACTCCTACTCATCCTTAAAAGCCCAGATCTCTAGTTTTTGCTCTCCATGTATCTTTGGAAATGCAGCTAAACTAACACTCATGCATTGCATAGAAGTTAATAATCTAGATATATTTCCACTCAGATTGTGTTTTATTCGCTGATTCTCCAGTGCAGAGAAGCTGACACACACCCAAGGTTCAACAAGCCTTAAAGAATCAGCACCAGAATGTCCTCATCTATAAAATGAGGATAATTCAGCTCCACTCACCTCAGCTGTTAAAAGTATCAGATGAAACTGTACACATCAACTCGCCCTATAGTCTTGTACAAACTTAAGGGGCTCTCTGTTGTTGGGTGCCATCCAGTAGGAATTGATTCACAGTGACCCTACAGGACAGAGTAGAGCTGCCCGATAGGGTTTCTTAGGCTGTAATCTTTACGGGAGCAGATCCCAAGGTCTGTTCTCCCCCAGAGCCCTGGTCGACCTTTCGGTGAGCAGCTGAGCGCTTAACCACTGTGCATCATCAGAGCTCCTACCCTTCCCTATGAGACGGTAATGCACTTTCTTACTTATGTCTGATTATCCCGAGGAACTAGCACATGTCCTGCATTTGACGACATAAAATACATATGTGAATGTAAAAGAAAACGGTTACAGTCGTTTTTTAAACCAAGAAAGAATATGGGAAAATAGTTAACTTTAGTTAAGATCTTGGACACTGCACTATTTCTCATCAGTGTCAAAGATCAAGCTAAGCAGTAGATCACAGGGAAGTGGAAGAAATCTTTCTCAGGATTTTCAGAAGAAACTTGTCACACACCTGCCTTTCCTTTCCAGGGTGGCTTAGGTTTCCTGGGGTAGCAGCGCAGGGTTATAGGAATTGGCTGGTGATTTTTAACGACACCAGGGAACCAAGCGCCCTTACAGAGACTTCCAAGCATCAGTAGAAGGTAGACTTCGTGAAGAAAGAGATTTTTGTCTGTTTTAGTCACTGCTGAACCCCGGCGCCTAGAACATGTCATGGGACATAAGAGGTGCTCAACGAATACTTGCTGAAAGGATATATGAACCCTGCGCCTGAGAAGCCCCGAAAGCTCAATCCGCTCGAATCCTGCAACCCTCAAGAGGAAGCGGAGCTCGCAGAACTCCCAAATGTCCCTGAACAAATTACCTATTATCTCCGTGTAATGCTTCCCCACCTCCAAAAAGGATCTACTGAAGGCTGCCGCGCTGGGGGGGTGGAATAAACGAGACAAGGTTTATGGGAGCGCCTAAAGAAGAGCCGGCCAGGACACAGCCGGGTCCCTGCGACCTCGCGAACGGGGGAAGGGAAGGGAAGGCAGAGCAGAACAAAGCGGTAGCAGCTACACACCGGGCGTTCGGCCAGCAAGGCAACCGGAGGGCCCGGCGTCCTCGGCGGGGAAACGGCAAAGTTCAGCGCGAGCCTTAGAAGCGGCAGAGCAGAGGGACACGCTGGGACTGGGATGTGATACCGCAAACCTCACTCACCTTCACCAACCCCGGAGACCCACGGCCCTACCAGCAGGTAACGGAAGTGGGTCGCCGGAAGGCCTCCCCTCGGCCAACCCCAAAGTCAAAGGGGCGGGTCTTGTTTTGCAGATCAGCCAATAGAGATCAGGACTGGTGTCAAGTCCCGCCCAAGAGGGCGGGCACAGCGCCTCCACTGCACGGGTCTCGCGAGTCTGGTTGGGGGCGCTCCCGTCTCTCTCCCCCTGCCCCACCCCCGCCGATGGGCCGGCCCGGCTCTCCCTGCCGAGAAATGGGCAGGCCCGGCGGCGCTCGGGCAGCGGCGGTGGCGGCGGCGGCTCAAGATGGCGGAGCTGCAGCTGGACCCGGCGATGGCCGGGCTGGGAGGGGGTGGCGGGAGCGGGCTTGGCGACGGGGGCGGCCCGGGACGCGGGCCCTCCAGCCCTCGCCCCGCTGGCCCCACGCCTCGCGGGCACGGCCGGCCGCCGGCCGCCGCCGCGCAGCCGCTGGAGCCGGGTCCCGGTCCGCCAGAGCGGGCAGGGGGCGGCGGCGCGGCCCGCTGGGTCCGGCTGAACGTGGGCGGCACCTACTTCGTGACCACCAGACAGACCCTGGGCCGGGAGCCCAAGTCTTTCCTCTGCCGTCTCTGCTGCCAAGAGGATCCGGAGCTGGACTCGGACAAGGTGCGCCCCGCCCTCGGGCGCGCCCCCGGTTCTTCGGACCCCCTCATTCCTTCTAGGCTCGTCCCCAGAGTCCTAGGACACTCTCCTCACAGGAGGGCCCCTCAAGCTGGGGCCCCTCTCCCCCCGTCCCCCAGGCCCGGGGACCTCAGACAGACCCCCATTTGTCCCCCATTCTCAGGCGCACCCCGGCTTTCTGACCCCGCCCTTTGTTCTCAGTGACTCTTTACCCCACACTGGGCCCACCCGCACTCACGAGAACCCACTCCACACCCCTTCTCCATATTCTCTACACCCCTCATCCCAGCCCCTCAGATCTGCATGGGTTTTTCCCTGGCTCCCCTTCAGCCCCGCACTGCCTGTGCCAGATGCACCCAGAACTGGGTCAGGGCGAGCGAAGGCATCTTTGTAGCTTTCTCAGACTTCCTCTTTGGACCCCTCTGCCAAGTTGGGTTAAAGCCTCGGGCTACCTATGACTTGACAGCTGCAGGAAGTGCTTCGCCTCACATCACACTTTTTTCTTTCCGTTGGCCCCAGAACTTGTACCTTGTAACAGTCAGTGTTTTAGGTCCATACCCGAGGTCACGTACATTCCAAGTTACTATTTGCCAGCGCAAATCTAGGTTGACCAGTTTAAGACTGAGGGAAAAGATGACCAAAAAAATGCTGCTGGGCAAGATGCATGGCTGCTAACCAAATGGTTGAGAGGTGACAAGACCCTTAACCCATTTCCAGTCTGAACTGTTGTTTGAATTTTAACTTTTTACACGTTCATCTTTTGGTTCCCAACTTAAAGGCATGGATCGTGGCTTCCATCATTGTACGTCCCATGTAGCACCAGCCAGTCACCTTGCAATCAAGCTGGGGTTCTGTAAACATTTGTTGATTTCATCTATTCTTCTGCCCGGCTCCTTTAATAAATCTCAGATTGATGGAAACCTATTCTGCCTTAACTTTAAAAAGATTCCAAAACTCTTGCTTGTAAGAAATAATTTTATTTACCCTAAGTCTTCCTCATTGCAGAATAAGACAGTTCTTCTTGGTCTTTTTTACTGTAAAGATGAATAGGATTAAAGCTGTTCAGTTCTGAGCCAAAGCCCTGGCGGTGCCAAGCTTCATCTGGGCACAGAGCTGGGGTGTGTGAGATTACAGCTGGCTATGGCAGACTCTCACTGATGTTGGCCTTGAGCTCAGGAGCATTGCCAACTAAACAGGTTTTCTTAGAATTAGGAATGTGCTTCAGGGGCAGTGGAGAAGTCAGAACGTCCACCTCAAGCGAAGATTTAAGCCACACAGCTATTACACTTTCTTACTCCCTTTCTTTATAACAAATAGCCTACAAAAGAATGTTATAATTGTTATCCAATTTTAGAAATTCAAACCAGTAGGTAAACACATAGATAATGACTATGTGTGTACCTGAAATGAGCTTAAAGTACAAGATAAATAAATCCAGCCTTTTTTTTGTTTGTTTTTTTTAGTATTACTTCTTTCAGATAACAATTGGGTTTTTGGTTTTTTTTTTTTAATTGTGCTTTAAGTGAAAGTTTACAATTCAAGTTAGTTTCTCATACAGAAATTTATACACACATTGTTATGTGACCCTAGGTGCTCTCCCTGTACTGTGACAGCACACCCCTCCTTTCCACCCTGGATTCCCCGTGTCCATTCAGCCAGCTCCTGACTCTCTGAAATCTAGTCTTCTTGTCCATAGCTTGTGATAAGCAAACATCTACCAAAACCTGCCCTCTTACTAATTTTTTAGCTGATGGAGTGAATTGTTATCTTAGGACATTGCCAGTGAGGCTGAAAGCCCGTTCCAACTTCGTTTAAAAGCTCTTGAACTCTCTACAATGATCTCTTGGTGTTTGGTTGGCAGGATGAGACAGGGGCCTATCTGATTGACAGAGATCCCACCTACTTTGGTCCTATCCTAAACTACCTCCGACACGGGAAACTCATCATTAATAAGGAGTTGGCAGAAGAAGGTAAGCACGATATTTGAATCAGGCATTTTCAACATTCAGGTAGAATCTTTAATGCATTTTGTTTGACATTTGTATTGAGCTCATGTACAGGTGTAGTAAAAGTTGAAAGTGAGCAGGAAGTCTCCTATTACATGTTCTTGTCTGTGAGCATTTTGTCCAAGGACACCACGTTGTCTCTGTTCTGCTTCCTTAATGAGAGGGAAGATAGGTAGCTCAGCTTTGTAGAGCACTTCAGGAGTTTTTGTCATAATTTCTTTTTACGTTTACTTATATGTTAGCAGTGAGCATCCATAGCCTGTAGCAACACATCTCTGGTATTCAGCTATTTATATTTTCAATTTTAGTTTGAACTGGCAGCCTTGGGATAAAAAATTGAAGGCTTGGCCTCATTTCTTTTAAGACTCTGGTCTCGTGCTTCCCTGCAAATTTTTGTGCCTGACCTAATTTATTCTCTAGTTCTTTGTCAGGTGTATATCATCGGTTGCTTCATCTTTTTGGTTTATAGGGCGTTTTGGACTGTAAGTGGGTCTAGATATCATTCTAAAAAGCTTGGCTTGGTCCTCCCAGAGGCATTGTTTGAAGATTGGGGCCTGTCTCTAAGCCAGGGGCACCATGATCCGGGAGCATTGGCTCTGAGTAAGAAAGCCATAATGGCGGCGCTAGCTATTGGAGTGATTCTAAAACTGTTTCAACCAGGAGCAAGTGGGAATCTTCTTTTTTTAATGTCCTTTTTTCTTTTTTTTTTTTTTTTTACACTTCATTATGGAAAATTTTAAATACTTAAAAAAAAAGTAGAGGGGATAGTACAATAAATCCCCTGTACCCATCATCCAGCATCAACAGTTACCAACTCATGGCAATCTTATTTCTAGAAAAGAGGAATCTTGAGCATCTTTTTCTAATGCCTTTAAAAAAAAAAAAAACACTTCATTTTGAAATAATTTCAAACTTAGAGAAAATGTTAAGAATAGTACAAAGAACTCCTTTTACCCAGATTCATCATTTTTTAACTTTTTTTTTGGCCACATCTGTGTTATTATTCTCTTCTTCTCTCCCTCTGTCCCCCCCCCCCCCCCCACATAGGAGTTCTTTCTGAGCTGTTTGAGAATAGATTGCAGTTATGCCCCTTCACCCCTTAATACTTTAGTGGGTATTTCCCAAGAACAGGGATATGCTCTTACATAATCACAGTACAGTTATCAAATTTAGGAAGCTTAATATTGATAAATACTTTAATCTACAGATCACATTCCAGTTCTGTCATTTTTCTCGTGGTACATGATCACACATCACATTTAGTTGTCCTGAGGCCTTTTGATTCTGTTTAGAGTAGCATTCTTGCAGTGTTTGCCTCTGATATTGCTCAAATAATAAGTGTCCTGTAAAATTTGGCCCACGTAAATGTACACCCCTCCCCCCAGGTCTTTTTAGGGCAAACTTTGGGTAAAAATTGCAAATTTAGGAGATGTCCAACATGACTAGCTACAGGAACTCAGTGACATATGGGCATGGTGTCCTGCAGCTAGTGACCAGGTGCAGGGAGGAAGTGGTGGGGGCAAAATGGAGAAAACCGAGCAGGCCTTTGTGCTTACCTCACTGTTGTTGGTGAAAAGGTAATGGGTATGCCCTAAACAGCAACAAAATGTTTTTTAGGATGATGGAGAGAGACTAGATTTTCTTCTGAAAAACACCATTTTCACCAAGCCTGTGAATGCCAGGCTCTTGTTGTCGTAGTTAACACTTGATTCTCTGGTGAACTCGCACATCTCTAACTGCAGTCCCGCCCTTGTTCTAGGTGTTCTGGAAGAAGCGGAGTTTTACAACATTGCCTCTCTGGTGCGACTAGTTAAGGAAAGGATACGGGACAATGAGAACAGAACTTCACAAGTAATGTGGTTTGAATTTTTTAAGGGGAAAATGTCTCAAGTGGCTCTCTGTCCATATGCCTGGGTGTGATTTCAGAAGGATAATGTGCTGCTTGCGGAGCACCCAGCCTTGCCCCTCAGAGCTTGAGGTCCGTGTGGACCACTGTCTGTTGTGCACGCAGAGCACACTCAGGGAGATACAGCAGGCCCAACCTCGAGAATTGTTCAGAATGAGGAAATAGGAAGAAGTAACAAAGGGGAAAAAAAAAAACAGCCCCATGTCCCTTTAGAAGAATAGGGAGATTGTCGCGGGTCACCATATGGCAGTGGGAGGAGCTCCGGGCACTTTAGGTCCAAACCCTGCTCTGTCTGACAGAGCATCTGTCTCCCTTGACATAAACACCAAACAACATCTCACCGTAGCCTTTGGCCACTCTTTGCTAGGATGAACCTTTAACATGTGACCAGGTCACATCTAGCTCCTAGAAGAGACTTTAGAAGCTGATTGTAAATCCTGCTTCTGAGAAAGAAAATATCCAGCATCTCTATTATGAAGTCTCGATTTTCATATAGTAACAAAAATTAAACCTGGACTTTGCCCCCTAATTTGTGCACCCCTAGGAGAAAGTGCACACTTAGTTCATTTCCTGTCCATCATTCATGTGTCCACAATAGCTTGTTACGCCCTTGCGATCCTGTAACTAAAGGAGAAGATCCTTGCCCTCAGGAAGCTTAAAGTCTAGCAGGAAAAACAAACACTCCCTTTTGTGTATTTTGGCTATAACTGAAGAATGTTCGACTGTCCATGGTTTCATAGGACAACCCAGTTAATTGGCCTAACATGTTTAGTGCCCTTATTCTGCCTGCTAGTTTGATGCATAGTTCCTGGGGTCTTATAAGTTTGCAAGTAGCTATCCAAAGCACAACAGTTGGTCCCTATTCACCTGGAGCAACAGAGGAAGAAGGAGAGTCAGGAACAGGAAGAGGATATAGAATGTGTGGCTGATTGCCTCAATCAACAACTGCCTCCTTTACCGTGAGACCAGAAGAACTGGATGGTGCCCAGCTACATTACAGAACATTTTGATCAAAGATTGCATAGAAGAATCCTGATCATAAAGGGGAAAATACAGAACAGAACGTCAAATTTTCATGGACTCCAGACTTTCTGGAGCCACCGAACCCCTGAAACTATAGCCCTGAAATAATCTGTAAACCTTCAGCCAAAAATGCCCCCTGATGTTTTCTTAAAACAATTGTTTAGCTTAACTAGTAAAGAATGTTTGCCCTTGGAAAGGAGGAGTGTGCTGTCACAGTATAGGGAGAGCAACAAGGGTCACATAACAATTTGTGTATAAATTTTTGTATGAGATAATAACTTGAATTATAAACTTTCACTTAAAGCTCAACAACAGCAAAAAAAGAATGTCTGCCTTAAGCATTATGCTCTTTGAAGATCTGTCTGTATGGGATCGAATTGAAAATAGCAACTTGAAAGATTTGACAGGAACCTTAGGGGGCAGTGAGTTTATGTTAATGGAAGGTTAGAATGGTTGCACAACTCGAAGAATGTAATTAATATCACTGAATTGTACATGTAGAGACTTGGATTGGTTATGTTCCACTGTATATATTCTCAACAACAACAACAAAATAAATTTATTGGGAAAAAAAAAAACAAAAAACTGCAGAGTTGCAGTAACAAAGGGCAGAGTCGTACTCCACGGTGACCATCTGTCTTGTAGTATAACTTGCCTCTTACCTCATGAGAGATTGGTGGTGGATGCTTTTTTAGGTCTAATCTAGAGCAATATGGAATTTTCCTTTGATTAAGAAGAAGTTAATAAGTTTTGTTTTAAAAATAAAAAATAATGCCTTAACAACAAAAATAAATAAAATATACCTAGGAATAACCCTTTGTAAGAAATGTAAAGTCCCTGTATGAAACAAAAGAATAGTATAATAAAGAATGTTCAGAGAACAACAACCACCAAAGAGCTATTAGAAGTTAAAAATATGAGAACAAAAAGCTCAACAGAAAGGTTGGAAGACAAAATTGAGGAAGTCTTCCATATAATAGAGCAAAAAGAAAAAAAAAAAAAAAAAGGAAAATCTACAAAAAATATAGATATCTAGTTCTGGAGGTTTAACATCCGAGTAACAGGAGTTCCAGATAGACTGGGGAAAAAGAAATAGAGGGGACGAAATTACCCATGACGTAAGTCAAGCGAATTTCCCAGAAGAGAAGGATATCAAGCTCTAGATTACTAGGTCCACCAAGTGTCCAGAATAGTGTATGAAAACTGACATGCTCTGGGCGCAAAGTTGTAAAATTTTAGAACGCTAGGGATAAGAAGCTTCCATAGAGACAGATTAGATTTTCATGTACAGGGTCAAGAATTAATCTCCTCAGCAGAAATGTTGGAAGCTAGAATAAAATGGAGAAAGACCTTAACATTCGAAGAGGAAATGATTTTGTGGCAAAGACGCTTAATGCTCAGCTTACCCATGTGCTTCCCCAGTCCCCAGCCCCTTTGCAGCTGAGCAGGGCCTTGTGACCAGTTTGGCCAGTGGACAGCTCATAGAAGTGACATGTGTCACTTCCAGGCTGAAGGAATAAAAAATCTACAAGGCCTTCCAGCTCCCCTTTCCGTGCCACAGTTACATGGAGATCTTTTGGTGAAGCCAGGAGTTAGAAACAGGCTGGATCTCTGAGTTACCTCCTGAAGGCCACTGGATCCACAGAGGGTCTTATATATAAGGAAGAAGTAAACTTTAACGTGTGAAGCCAAAAATAGTGCCTTGTTCTTTCTGTGTTAGACTCCCTGTATCAAAGTTTTCTGGCTCTAAATGGAATTATCTTGATAAATAACTGACACCTATGATAAAAAATCTGCTGCAGAAGACCTCTTTGAAGTGTTGAAGAGCAAAGATGTCACTTTGAGGACTAAGGTGCGTCTGACCCAAGCCATGGTATTTTCAGTTGCCTTCATTTGCACGTGAAAGCTGGACAATGAGTAAGGAAGACCGAAGAAGAATTGACGCCTTTAAATCATGGTGTTGGCGGGAAATACTGAATATACCATGGACTGCCAGAGGAACAAACAGATCTGTCTCGGAAGAAGTACAGCCAGAATGCTCTTTAGGAACAGGGATGGATGGCAAGACTTCATCTCACATATTTTGGACATGTTCTCAGGAGGTACCTGTCCCTGGAGAAGGACATCATGCTTGGTAAAGTAGACGGTCAGCGAAAAAAAGGAAGACCCTCAACAAGGTGGATTGACACAGTGGCTGCCACGATGGACTCAATCATAGCAACGATTGTGAGGATGGCACAGGACCTGGCAGGGTTTCGTTCTGTCGTACATAAGGTCGCTGTGAGTCAGAACCGACTTGACGGCACCTAACAACAACAAGAAAAAAAATGAACTCTTTTATCTACTTTTTCTCCAGCAATTTGCAAAGGTAGAAAGAAGGTCTTATTCATTTAGTTCTCTTCCCATTCTCTTCCTTCTAGCCGACGATGTTCAAAGATGAATTTGTAGTTGGTTTGCGGGTTATCATATGAAATGTGATCTGGTGCCACCAGTCTTTCCCGTCTCATATTTATATGGAATCTCTCAGCATTACATATTTGATAGCTTAGACATTTCAAAAACCTACCCTTATTTTTCAGTTCTCCACTTTCCAAAGTAACTTTCGATGGCTTAGTATAATTTTGATGGTACCATGAGTTGTCTGATTTGAAACCATTCAAATCATTGTACCTGAACAGTTTCCATTTTTTGCCATTAGCCAATTCCTGGAGAGCATTGTAAGATTTCTTTTTGATGGCAGCAATTAAGTTAATCAGTCCTCCAGATTTTGAAGGCTTGTGGATTTAGACCCAGTTGGAAGCTTTTTTTGTTCTAGGAATGTCAAGATCTTTTTGATGTTAATTGATCTTTCCATCTGTCCTTTTTATTTAGTGAAATTCTGAGAAATGCATTTGATGTTGTTCAAAGACGCCCCCCTTTTTCACTTGTCCCTCATGCCCCTAAGATGAAGTTGGCTGTGTGTGGGTTTCTGTGGCTGTCCCTTCAAACACATTATTGCTGTTAACTTGTGAGGGTCCCTCACACGTGGCAAAACCTAAGACCTGAGGATCCTGCCCACCTTTATTTTAGTGACTGCTCATCTCTTTGAGTAGCTGCCACCATTCTAACTACGTCACTGCCGCTGATAGTATTTTTTGCCAGGTGATTAATCTTGGTGTGTTTGGAAGAGAAAGAAAAGAGGGATGATATAGGCATCTTAAATACCCGGGACTTTGACAGCTGTGGCCAATATCATAGCTCTTTTGTGATGCTCTAAAATTCCATAATGTAAAATATCTGGTTGCTTGCAAAATGTGTGGGTGCAGCCAACTGGAATCTTTAGGGAATTTGTTCTATATTTATATGGGAGGAATTTGTTGTCGTTGTTGTTAAGTCTTAGTACTTTAGTTAGCAATAACAGTACCTTATTTAGAAGGAGAACATTTAGAAGAAAGAATGCAGTCTTGTCAGGCAGACCTGGGTTCAAGTCCCAGCTCTACCTCCAGTCCACTTGCTAGCTGGACAGCATGAGGCAATACCTCACTCTCTGACGTCAGTGTTCTCACCTGTAGAAGGAGGAGCCCACACCTGCCTCCCAGGACTGCAGTGAAGGCTGGAGAAGGTGTAAAACACTCAGTGATCAGCACCTGCTTTTGTCTGTCCAGTATTTTCCAAGTAGTGGGTTGTTCCAGAACTGATTTCCCAAGTAACTGAAGCCCATTCATCCTTTTGAAAAAGTACTAAAACTAAGTTTTTCTCTTTTTTTTCTGCCAAAGAGTTTATTGGCTTAGGTTTACAGGGGTCAAAGGCATGCCTAGATTACGGGTTTGAAGTTGTCTTCAGAAATCACCTTTCTTCTCTGTTTCCCTCTAGGTTGGCTTTTTTTATTTTGGGGTAGATGTTTTAAAAATAATTTTTGTTGTTGTTGAGAATATATACAGCAGAACTTACCAATGCAGCAGCTTCTACGTGTACAATTCAGTGACATTGATTACGTTCTTCGAGTTGTGCAACCGTTCTCACCCTCCTTCTCTGAGTTCTTCCTCCCCCATTAACGCAGCTCACTGCTCCCTGAGGTTCCTGTCTAAACTTTGAGTTACTGTTGTCAATTTGATCCCATATAGCTAGATCTTAAAAAAGCATAATGCTCAAGGCAGACGTTCTTTACTTGTTAAGCTGAACTATTGTTTGGTTTTAAGAAGACATCGGGGCTATTTTTGGATTAAGGTATCTCAGGGCGATAGTTTCAGGGGTTCATCCAGCCTGGTTTTTATCATTTTTGAAGAAACGTTCATACGTTCCTAACATCTTAGTGAACAAAGCTGGCCCTCTCTCCATGACCGAGGGTCATTGTTGTGACCCTCCATCGCTGGTGTGTTCCAATCCCTCCCGCCCTCTGGGACCGAAGTGGACCCGGCACTGAATGGTCCCTGGTTCCTAAACACTTGCGTTGTCCTGTGAGGGGTCACGTCCACCAGTGGAGTGTGCCTCCCTGAGGCAACACTTGCCCTCATCTCTTGTTGGGCCCCGGCCCCTCCACGAGCCGGCGATGAAGTGGAGGCACTTCAGTGGCGCAGCTTTGTTTGGGGCATCCGCTGTGGTTGCTCAGGCTTTTGGCTTCCAGTTCCAACTTAAATGTTCTAAAAAGTTGAGTCTGACCAGCAAATGACCTTATAAAAGGGAGGTCTCCATTTAATACTTTCAGAGAAACTTCTTTAGTCAGGTAGCATCAGAGAGGGTAAAAATAGCTTGACATTTGAATCTTCTGTATATTCTTCCTGTAATAAGGTATCGCAATGAATAAACCAAAACATGGTCTCCATTGTCAGCACATGTGTGTCAGGCATAAATGACATAATTAAAAATCTGGGCTTTCCTGGGCAAAGTAATTTTACTCTAGTTTCTGCTTCAGGCACTTTTGTCAGCGTGGGTGCTCCCATAATTCCTTCCTCTGAGGTTCAGAATCATTTTACCCTCAGATCCATATTCTTGGATCCTCCCTTTTTCTCCTTAGAGATTTTTTTTTTTTTCTTTTTAAATTTTATTGTGTGTTAGGTGAAAGTTTATAGCACAAATTAGTTTCTCATTCAGAAATTCATATGCAGATTGTTCTGTGCCATGGGTTGCAATCCCTGCGATTGTGTTAGCCCTCTCCTCCTTCCCCTTCCCCCCTGGGTTCTCTGTGTCCCTTCATCCGGTTTTCCTGTCCCTTCCTGCCTTCTCCCCTTTGCTTTTGGGCACATGTCCTAGATAAGTTTTTATTGAAAACTACAGTGCTGTTTGTAAAGGGGGATGGTGGGTGGCTGCCAGGAAAAAAAAAAAATCCAAGGAAACGCCTCTTCCCTGTTTATTCCTTTGAGGAACCTAACTGAGCCAGCTGCAAACTGCTGTGTCCTTGATATGGTTCTTAAAAGCCTATTCCTGGCTCTCGTAGGGCCCTGTGAAGCACGTGTACAGAGTCCTGCAGTGTCAAGAGGAAGAGCTTACACAGATGGTCTCCACTATGTCTGATGGTTGGAAATTTGAACAGGTATATTTCTTAAATAGTAGCAACCCCGATATCTATATTGCAGCCTAGGAGTCCACAATGCTTCAAACAGCTGCCTCTGTATCTAGCTAATAACCCTGTGAAAGCAGTAAGGCCGGGCACTGTCCGTTTAAACACATGGGGAAGGAGAGCCACTCGGCGTGAACTGTTTGCACAGTGGTACGTGAGGAGCACTGATGAGCTGGGAGACTTGGGAATAGGACTGTGTCTCCCAGCTTCGTATCCAGAGTTTTCACCTTGACTGTGTCGACGGGGAGCCGAAGCTTAGTTAGGCTTGAAAGTGCCAGCCTCAGAGGGATTCCTTTCCAGCACTTGCTCTGTTGACACACTCTAGAATAAGTACCTAAAGGAGACGAGGCTCCAGCACCCCTCTCTTCCCTTTCCCAGGGCCAGACCGTATAGTCGTGCCACCAGGAGAGCATGGTGAGCAGGTGTGAAGAGAAGGGAATCATAAGGAGACGTGTGGCATGGCTAGAGCCCATGATTCTCCCCATCTCTGTCCTTGTAGCTTATGATGGAGGTGTTAGAGGAGCAACGGAGAAAGGAACTGAGAATCGGAATTGTACTGCTTTCTTCCATGAGGTGGCGAAATTGTTCAATTCATCTGATGCCTTCAAAACACGGGGAGGCTGAGCAGGAACAAAGTGAACATATAATTTTATATGGACCGTACTTGGTTTTAGGTGGAATTTAAGAGGACATTGGAATTGTCACCATAAACTTGGCTTCTAAAATAAAAGTTACTGTTCGTGATAACAGTATCTTACAGGTTAAATACAAATCTGCTGTTCAGCTCTGTCTTTGGAGCCAGCATTGAGTTATTCCTTACATTTATCTTCCTACTACATAATTCTGCCTTATGTATGTCAGCTAGTCCTCGTTCTTCACGTGTACTTGCAAAATGTTGCCAATGGTTTATCATTTCTACTCTAGAAGTATTTTCCCTAACACAAAGTCTTAAGCAAAGGATATTATTAAAAAGTATACTCTGTGAAACTAATGAATGATTTCTTACTCTTCTCATCTTAATAATGTCCTGTGAGAGGACAGAGTCGGCTACCATTGACTTCATTATATGGACGAGGACATTAAGGCACAGGCTGTGGTACCCAGCCAGCCACACACAGCAAGTCAGTCGGTCTTGGTCTGATTCGAGGCCAGCTGTGCTTGCCAGAATGGCCTCATCCTTGGGCTCAGCTTCTCCCTCTGCATGTGTATTTCCAATTCAGAATTAAATCCTGAATTCAATTCTCCAAAAGGATCAAAAGTACCAGCAGAATATGGCTTACGGGAGCTGTTCAGTGATTCACTTGGTACTTTCCAGATCCTTCCGAGTGCCAGTCTCCTTTCTACGACTTCTGCTTAAGATGAGCCAGCTCTGTGTAGGTGTTCTGGCTGAAGCAAGTATCCATTTTCGTTCACAGCAGCATACTGTTTCACCCCAGTGCTTGATAGAGGGGAGTGTAATATTGCCAGAGTGGCCTCACCCTTGGGCTCGGCTTCTCCTTTTGTGTGTGTATTTCCAGCTCAGAATTAAATCCTGAATTCAGCTTAGTATTACTGAATTATAATGATCAAGACGTTATTAAGATGAGAAAAATAGGATAATCAGTGTCACAAAGTATACATTTTTAGAATATCCTTTGCTTAAGACTGCCCATCAGGGAAAACAGCTGCCTTTGGGATTGTTTCAAGTGCCCGGGTGAGGGCGAGAGTGGCAGACACGCGCTGCTTCTTCGGGGAAGCCTCATTGATTAAGCCCTGCTGAACTGCTGAGATCCAGTTATGCCCTGGGGCCTCAATATTCCTAGAGAATTCTTCATCATTTGAGAAGTAAAACAAAATGACAAAGTTCAGCTCAGTCAGGAGGAGGGTTTGGTTTATGTGGCACTTCCGTGTTTTAAGATCACTGCTTGTATGTTTACTGTATTCTCATTTTCTCAGCTAATCAGCATTGGATCTTCCTATAACTATGGAAATGAGGATCAGGCAGAATTCCTCTGTGTTGTCTCCAGAGAACTAAATAACTCTACCAACGGCATTGTCATAGAGCCTAGTGAAAAGGCAAAGGTAAGGAAACTTTTCACCAGAATGCCGTCTCTGCCTCACTGGTTCCCAGCTTCTCGTGAGTGTTTGCCTGAACTGTTGCTCATCGTGAATTCTCCCCTTTCTTTTGGTCTTTTGGCTGTTGTATTTCAGATCAGGATTTGTGGAGCAGTGACAGAGGCTTTTAGTTAGGCAGTGTGAGCCTTGAAAGGGTGGACCTTCCCCAGCCTCTGTCAGATCACTGGAAGGAAGGCTTACTGCCATCCACTACTCCAAGGTGATAATTCTGAAGCTCAGCTTTGGCAGGTATTTTGCCTTTATTCTTTGAAACTGTTGTTCAGCAAGAGGAAAAGTATCTTGTTACCTTTGTGATTTTTTTTTTCCCTTAAATTACTGGAAAATTGTTTTACACTGTTATCTTCTTTTTCCTCCACTGTGCCCCCCAACCTAGGCTCGCACGCACACACGCACACACACCCCTAAATTGCTGACACATGGGAAGCTTAAACCTTTCTCTTTAGCATGGGAAAACTTTGGTCCAGCAGCACACTGTCTGTCCCAGCCAGAGTGTCTCGGGTAGGTTCGGGGAAACTTTGGTCCGACAGCACACTGTCTGTCCCAGCCAGAGTGTCTGTCTCGGGTAGGTTCGGGGAAACTTTGGTCCGACAGCACACTGTCTGTCCCAGCCAGAGTGTCTCGGGTAGGTTCGGGGAAACCTTTGGTCCGGCAGCACACTGCCTGTCCCAGCCAGAGTGTCTCGGGTACGTTCGGGAAAACTTTGGTCCGGCAGCACACTGTCCCAGCCAGAGTGTCTCGGGTAGGTTCGGGAAAACTTTGGTCTGGCAGCACACTGTCTGTCCCAGCCAGAGTGTCTCGGGTAGGTTCGAGGTTCTACCCTGCCTTGCTTCCTGGGAGAACCAGGGTTATCTGCAGCCCCTTTCTTCTCCCTCACCAATCTGCTGAGCACCTTCAGCCGGGAAACAGTATGTGTCCAGAGTCCACGCACGCCTCAGCCCTCTCCCCGCCTTCCACTTTCAGATTCTTCAGGAGAGAGGATCTCGGATGTAAATGAAGAGTCTGACACGCCAGATCCTAATGGTCAGGAGAGCAGTCCAGCAGAGCGCCTCTCTGAAGCTACTCCTGCTCCTGTACAGTCACCGAGCTGCTGCCAAGCCAAGCCAGGCCTGGCCCCAGTGGAGAAGTGTTCCGTCAAAACCAAAGGAACCCCCACCCCCACCTGCAGGAATCCAGAGACAGAAACCTGCTTTTGTTTTCTTAGCCAGTGTTATAACAAACCTTTATCACAGCAGCTGGGCCCGGTTCCCACTTGGAGCCTTTATGGGGATCTGGGGGAGGGGGAAGAGGAGAGCCCCACTCCTTGTAAATGGCCTGCACCACAAGGACCTGGAGCAAGCGAAAGAGGATTTGTCTCTGAGCTGTGCCGTGTTTTCACCCGAGTGTGCCAAGGTGGATGTTTGCAGCTGCTTTGTAACAGTCTCCTCTTCTTTGCTCCCTTAATGCAGAGGATGCAGAGAATTCTAGCCTCGGTTGGTCTGACGGACTTGAAGCTTTGGATAAGGGATAGAGTTGCCCAAAGTACCCCTTATTCCTTTCGAACAAGAGCCACTTGGAGGAGGGGTTGCCCGGGTGTTCTCTCCCTCGGTCTGTGATGCGGCTGGACGTTGGCAATTGCTGCTTGGAATCCAGACCCTCGGCTGCTCCCACATCAGCTTTGCCTCATTTGTCTCCAGCAGCCTGGACCCTCCAGAGGGTTTGCTTGCTCCCTGAGAAGAGGTTTGAGACAGGCTACATCCTGCACTGACTCAGACAGCTGGAGGAACGGGAGCTGTAGTTAGTTGGTAGAACTGCTTCTGCAGCCTTTTCTCACCCCTATTTACCCTACCTTCCTTTCCTGTCCTTCTAAACTGGACCAAGGATAGAGGGACTTTGTAGACCCTCTGGTGACTTGGGGTGGGGAAGGGTGTTTCTTTGAAAGTTGCCAAATGTGTTAGGTTGTGGTATCTGAAAGTGTTATTTCCGTGACTGTCCCTGGGAAATACCTTGACTGAGCCTGTGGTACTTGTGCCTCCCCTAGTTTCTGACCTTGGCAAGCCTGGCCCCTGCGGTTTGCAAGCCTCCATGCCACCCCAGCAGTGTGCACATCGGTCGGGTCATCTGCGGAGCGCTGCATCTCTGAGCCACTCCCCATCTTGCTCATTTCTGTGGGCGGCGAGGACCAAGTCCTTATAAGCCCTTCTTTGGGCCACAACTACAGAGCTTCTGTCTGGACTTTCTCCCTGAGCTTTGGAGCCTTGGTGAACAGTCGTGGAATGCAAAAAGGCCAGAGAATCCTTATTTTTCCCCGGATAACTTCAGTAGTTTGGCCAGTTGTGTGGAGAGGGTGCCTCTGGGGACGTTCCACCTGTGAAAGGCCACAACACAGGCCAGTCACTTCTGGCACCTTCAAAGCAGAGGTTCTCTGTCTGCACAGCTTACAAGAGGCAGGCCAAGGGGAGTGGTTTTTGCAAAAGACTGTGTTAAATGTCTTTTGAGCTTGTGACCCGCCCAAGCCCAGATGGTATAGGTTTCCTAGGAACCTCACTGTTTCCCTTCTTTCTGTATGTCTGTAGACTAGGCTAGAAATGTGTGTACCCAAGGTGCTGGGGGTCTGCTGATACCTGTCTGTCTCCACACCAATGTAAGTACACGCGTTGGCGCCTCAGAAGGCCTGGTCCGTGCCCAGGATTTTCACAGCCATAAAGTGTTAGAACTTTTACCTACAGTGAAAGCAGCCACCCCTTCAGAAAGGTCACAGGCATCCATCCTGTCATACCTTTCTGGGAAAACAAAGATTTGGATCGAGTCAAGGAAAAGTAAAGAAAACGGAATGAGCTGCTGGGACCAGAGCAGGATCAGGCTTTGGGAGAGGCGCTCTGGCCAATTAGAGCAAGTGATGCGTGACTGACTAGGAGGACGAGAAGCTTTGTTGGGGCCTGTGCCCATCATGCTAATTAGTTTAGGCCTTTGGTCCCTCTCTGCTTTCTGGGGCCTGCCTGGCAGTCAGCACGGGCTGGAGTGGATGCCTCCGGTCCCAACCCCAGCCTTATCACCAGGGTCGGCAAGAAGGAGAGGAGAGGGCTGAAGGGCAGACGTTGGGCAGGGACCTCATGGATGTGTTTTTCTTTCTTTTCAGAATTCCACCACCGGTCCTGTAAAAAGACCACAGTTGAGCCCCAAACTAAGTGCTCTGAGAAGCACACAAATGACACAGCTCTTAGAGGGTGGCTTTCACCAAGACCCCTCCTCACTGCAGCCCAGTGGCAACTGGAACTGTCCCAGTACTCCGGGAATCTAGGACGAGTTGTTCCTTAGGGTTTCTGGGAAAGTGTTTTACCCAAGTCCTTTATGAGCCAAGGTAGTGGTCTTTCTTGGAGCTTCTCCCCCAGAGAGTCTGGTTGATAGCTTGGGAGCTCGGCTGCCCGTCAGTCTGGAGTGGGGGTGTCAGGTGACCCATGCTGCCAGGCAGGGCATGTCTTCCTGCCTTTCCTGCCCCAGGAGCGAGGGCCGGGGAGCAGACTGGCATCTCGTGCTGGCGACAAGTGGTAACGCTTCCCTTAGAACCTGGTCCTTTTCCTTGGCAGAGAGGTGGGGCCCTACCTCCTCAGAAGTGACTTGTTTCTGCACGTTTGTATCTGATCTCAGGGTGTCTGTGAGGTGTGGGGGAGGGCTAGAGCTGCTGAGGGCGTAGGGTGCGAGGACTCCACCCCTCCACCATGGCCTTTGACCCAGCGTTAGGTGCCGTGCCTGTCACTCGTTGGTGCCCTTTGCTGCCATCTGTGTGTTTGAATCAAGTCTGAAATGCTGTGACTTTTTTTGTCGATAAAGACAATGAAACAGACTTTGAAATCTTGAAACCTCTTGTGTGTTTTCCATCCCTGCCCACTCCCTGGTGTCCACTCCCACTTCCTGTTGATAATTCTCAAACTGTTCTCAGGAGATGAACTTCCCTGCACCTTTCCAGCGGGGCAGCTCACAAAAGCCCCACTTCTGCTGCTGCCAACGCTGCCGGCGGCTGGGGCAGTTGGGCCACCCCCGCTTCATCTTGCTGAGTCAGAGAAACCTCGGTGAGCAACGTGTATAGTTGTCTGGGGGTCCGATCAGGAGACAGACCACGGCAGTTACTTTAAAAGGGAATTGACAGTGTTGTCACCCAGGCATGGAGAAAGGGAAGGGCCAAGGGCACACTGAGCTATCCCAGCAGCAGTGACTGCAGGGTGCAGCCACAGCCAGGGCAAGGAGGGGAAGAGGTCGGGATTATTGAAATGTAGAGTGCAGAGCTCAGCTGCTAACCTAAAGGCTGATGGTTCATCCCACCCAGTGGCTCCATGAGAAAAAGACCCGGCAATTTGCTTCCGTAAAGATTGTTGTGTGCCGTCGGGTCGATTCTCACTTACAGAACAGAGTGGAGCTGCTCTGTAGGGTTTCCTAGAATGTAGTTGCCACACCATCCTCCTGTGAACCGCTGGCCTTTCAGTTAGCAGCCAGGTGCTGAACCACTGCACCACCAAGGCTCCTTCCATAAAGATTACGGCCCAGGAAATCCTCTGGGGCAGTTCTGCTCTGTCACATGGAGTTGCTATGAATCGGAATCAACAACCCCCAATAACAACAGAGTTTGGAGGAGGAGCCCTGAGCAGGGGAGGAGGAGCTGGTGTCTGTCAGGGGCTCAGGGAGGCTGTTGCCAGGCGTGTGGCGAAGCTGCCAACATACCGACAGCCGGCTGCTCCTGGAGCCAGCTCTTGCTGCCAGCCTGGAGCACTGTTGCTGTGGCTTTGCTGACAACAGGAAGGAGTCTGCCCCTTCTCTTCCCTCTGGCCTTTAATGCAGAGCTGTCAAGCTGGTAAAGGAGAAATGTGGCTCGCAGCTTCCCAGCCCCAGTAGCACTGAGGGTGGGCTTGGGCTGAGAGACAGTAACATAGTAACCACAGACAAGCTTCTACACATATATGAACTTCCATACAATGGTAAAAACAAGTGTATGCCTTCATACAACAAGAGGCAACTACCCTTTATACAAACATGTTCTCACCCTCTCTCCAAGTGAGGAGAGACAAAGTGCCATCAGTCACTGCGGCCATGTCTGAGAGAGAGTTTCTCCCTCCAGGTGTGTGACTTACTCCTCACATTGCCTTGCAGGGTCAGACCACATGGTCACGTGATGCCTGTGGTCAAGCATTCATCTCTGCCAGGGCCCAGTACAAGGCAGGAGCTGTTTCTCAAAAGGAGAATAAACCCCCCAAAACCAAACCCACTGCTGTTGATTCTGACTTATCGCGACCCTGTAGGACAGAGTAGAACAGCCTCATAGGGTTTCCTAGGCTGTAAACTTTTTTTTTTTTTAATTGTAGTTAGATGAAGTTTACATTTCACATTAGTCTCCCATACAAAAATTTATACATACATTGTTATGTGACCCTAATTGCTCTCCCCATACTGTGACAGCACACTCCTCCTTTCCACCCCTGATGCCCCATGTCCATTCAACCAGCTCCTAACCTCTCTACCTTCCCATCTCACCTCTGGACAGAAGCTACCTGTTTAGCCTTTTGTATCTACTTGAGCTAAGAGGCACACTCCTCACAAGTATAATTCCTAGGCTGTAATCTTTAAGGAAGTAGACAGCCACATCTTTCTCCCGAGGAGTGGCTGGTGGGTTGGAACCACTGACCTTTCGGTTAGCAGCTGAGCGCTTGGTCACTGCGCTACCGAGGCTTCTAAAAGGAGAATAACCAAACCAAACCAAACCCGCTGCCCTCAAGTCGATTCCAACTCATAGTGACCCTACAGGACAGGGTAGAACTGCCCCATAGCGTTTCCAAGGAGCTGCTGGTGGACTTGAACTGCCAACCTTTTGGTTACCAGCCAAACTCTTAACCACTACACCACCAAGAATAGTTAACTGCAGAAGAGGGCACGGATCTACTCGAAACCCTAAAGTTCTGCATGGTGATTCTTCAGTTGGGACTTGTGAGAGGCTCCGTGTTGTTGTGGTTAGCTGCCATCTAGCCAACCCCTAACTCATGCTGATCCCAGGCAGAATGGAACAAAACACTGCCCAGTCTTGTCAATGGTTGTGGATCAGACCATTGTGGTCTATAGGGTTTTCATTTGCTTATTTCTGGAAGTAGATGGCCAGGCCTTTCTTCCTAGTCTGTCTTAATCTGGAAGCTCCGCTGAAACCTGTTCAGCATCAGAGTAGCATGTAAGCCTCCACTGACAGATGTGTCGTGGCTGTGCATCAGGTACATTGGCCAGGAATGAAACCTGGATCTCCAGCATGGAAGGAGAATTCTACCACTGAACCAGCAGTGCCCTCTGAGGCTCCACACAGCATCACTATCTGCCACAGATAATTTGAGTTTCACCAGATCTGCTCAGTCATGAAGCCCAGGTGGCAGTGCAGTGCTATATTTTTAATAAGAATCACACTACACAGAAAATTTTTCCTCAATAAAGCTTTCCTCTATAGTGAACGCTATTACTTTAGTAAGCCAGTTTAATTCCTTGATTGGTTTTCTATACAGCGCAATTAAATTGTTTCTAAGTTTTCCTATTTCCATTTTTACTTAAAAATATTTTCTTTAAGGCCACGGTTCTCCATGGGATTTTACAGTGAAAAGTTAATTCAATTGACCAATTCTAACTTTTGCCCTTATAGGTTTTCTTTTGGGGCTATTATTTCCTCCATGCTTATTGTTCCCAAGTCAAATTTTGCAGTTCAAAATCTAAGGCTTATACATCTAAATCTGTGTGTTTTTAACTGATGCCAGTTTTCTGTTAGTTATTTCTAATTAAAAAAAAAAAGTTATCAAATGGATAGAAGATCAATAGTGTGTACATTTTAGCTTTTCTGTGAGGAAATTGTGAGCAAGTTCCTGCAGATATTCTTGGATTGCTTTTTGTCCAAAGTTGAGCTATTCTTTCTAAACACATTTCACTCTAATCACTTTTTACACATGGTACTGTTGACAAATTTGGCAGATCAAAGAGCAAAACATACTGAGGGTCAAAATATCTTCAAAATATTTGCTCTGTTGTGATGTATAGCCAATAAGCACATCTTGGAAAAAGAAGGGTTTCACAGGGCTCTTGAACTAGACCTTAAAGGCACAGAGAGATGGGGTTGGCAGGTTCAGGAAGTCATGCCACCTATGTCTAGTATCACTCAGGTCTGGGACCTATCAGGACGAGAAAAAACATTGACTTGTTGCCTTGCACTGCACAGCCACTGCATGCCCAGTACTGTGCTAGGCACTGAACAACCCAAAAGTGAGTCACCTGCTGGAGGCAGGGAGGCAGCCAGGACTTACACTCTCTCTCTCAGAACAACTAGAAAAACTGAGAGAGAGCACACATATATCCCAGAGATCTAACAAAGCAGCAAAGACTTACGGGGCCAAGATCCAGGAGAAGGAGGAAATCCAAAGATGTGAACCCAGCATTTAGATCCACTTTTCCTTGGCGGTATCTGCTGATTCTGGAACAAATATTGGAGCTCAGGGTGTGCCAAGGGGGGGACCCTGGGTGGGAATCCTGAAGAAGTACACCCTAGGAGAAAGGATGAGCCAGAAAGAGACCAGACCTCTGAGAAGAATGGAACCTAACTTTGAATCACCTCAATCCCTGCTTGGACTACGGTGATTTAGATTACTAGTTCCCCTAGCCTCCTGCCAGAAGCAGTCATAAATCTACTCTGAAGGAATATAATATCACCCTTAGCCTCAAATTATCTCTCTCATTTTTCATACACCATGTCCACTACACAGTGAACATTGACCAGGCAGAGATAATCAGACATTACGTGCTCTCTGATGTTATGCAATAGCAAATACACCACTTATGAAAGATTTCTTGCCAAAAAATTGAAGCTGAGTTTTAACGCTTACAGGAGACAGGAAATAGAGGATAAATGGCTCTGTTTCTTCAACAAATGAGTGGCAAGGGGAAAAATGAGAACAATGGAGCAGTTATTTGAAAGAGACTTAGACAACCAAATGCAGTGTGAGCACCTTATTTGGATTCTGACTTTAGCTAACGAGAGTGAAAAAGACTTCTACGTGACAATTTGATAAATTTAAACATTAATTAATATGAGGGAATTTGTGTGTATATGTGTGTGTGATAATGGTACTGTGCTTTGTTTGGGTTAAAAAAATTATTTAAAAAATAGGGACAGACACAGGAATGCAAGATGTCAGTAGGAGAAACAATGTGCTGGCAGCAGAGGGTAAACAGGAACTATCTGTACTTACTGCACAATTCTCCTGTAAACCTAGAACTACTCTAAAAAATAAAGTCTATGGAGGAACCCCAGAGAGCATGGTCCCCGGACTCTCTGTCAACCCAGAACTAAAACCATTCCCAAGGCCAACTCTTCAGACAAAGATTAGACTGGACCATGGGACATAAAATGATACCCGTGAAGAGTGTGCTTCTTAGCTCAAGTAGATACATGAGACTAAATGGGCAGCTCCTGTCTGGAGGCGAGATGAGAAGGCAGAGAAGGTCAGGAGCTGGTTGAATGGACACGGGAAATCAGCGGTGGAAAGGAGGAGTGTGCTGTCACAGTATAAGGAGAGCAATTAGGGTCACATAACAATGTATAAATTTTTGTATGAGAGACTAACTTGAATTGTAAACTTCCACTCAAGTACAACAATAAAGTCTATTTATAAAAAAATAGATACAGAAGTGTTTGTGGATGAAACTGTCTTTGTCACTTGCTTTAAAATAATACAGTGAGACAGGGAGAAATAGGAGGGCATGTAAATGAAACAAGATTGACCATGTGTTGATGTAAATGGGTGAAAGGTACATAGGGGTTCATTTTATTGGTCTCTCGACTTTTGTGTAAGTTTAAAATTTTTAATAATAAAATAATAGGCATATGAGGAGACACTATGGGCATATGAGGACAAAAGAATATGTGATTAAACATCAGGAGAAATGATGGATAATAGAAAGAAACCCACAGGGGATACAGATAATGGAGTTATTAGACATGGACTAAAAAATAACTATGCATAATGTATTCAAGAAAATAAAACACTGATAATTTCAACAGTGAGCTAGAAACTATACAGAAGAAACAAATGGAAATTCTAGAACTAAAAAAATACAATTACTGAAACTAAGAATCAGTGGATAGGTTTGATAGCAAATTTGACTCACCAGAAGAGAAAATTAAAAAACAGATCAGAAGAAAATATAATTCATGGTGTAAAGATTGAAAATAAATATAACTGGTGAAGCTCAAGAAGGAGAAAAAAAAGAGAATGGAACAGATGCAATATTTAAAAAGATAATGACTAATAATTTTTCTTAAATAATGCAAGACACCAAGCCACAGATTCAAGAATCACTACAGATCTCAAGCAGGATAAATAAAACACATCTAGGTATACTGTAATAAAGCAGATAAAAACTAAATATGGAGAAAATATTAAAAGTAACCAGACCAAAAAATCCCATTGCCGTCAAGTCAATTCTGACTCATAGTGACCCTACTGGACAGAGTCAAACTGCCCCGTAGGGTTTCCAAGGCTGTGATCTTTATGGAAGTAGACTGCCACATCTTAGTCCTGCAGAGTGGCTGGTGGTGTCGAACTGCCAACCTTATGGCCAAGCACTTAACCACTGCACCACTAGGGCCCTTTAAGGCAACCAGAAGGGAGAGAAAAAGACAGGTTGCTTCAAAGGAGCAGCAATAAGATTGACAGCCAACCTCTCAACAGAAAAAAATGGGAGCCAGAAGACGCTAGAATTAAATCTCCAAAGTGCTTAAAGAAAACAGCTGCCAACCTAGAATGAATGACTGTGAAATAAAGATTATCAACAACCAAAAACTGGGAGTATTTGTCACCCAGCAGACCCGCGCTGAAGGAAATACTAAAAGGTGTTCTTTAGGCAGAAACAAAATGAGCCAGATGGAAGCTCTGAGACAAAGGATAGAGTGGAAAGTAATTAAAAAGGTAGATATGTGAATTGATCTAAATAAATATTGACTGTACAAACAATAATGTCTATGGATTTGTTGTTGTTGTTAGATGCCGTTGAGTCAGCTCCAACCCATAGTGACCCTATGTACAACAGAACAAAACATTGCCTGGTCCTGCACTATTCTCACAGTTGTTCCTGTGTTTGAGCCCATTGTTGCAGCCACTGTGTCAATCCATCTCATTGAGGGTCTTCCTCTTTTTTGCTGACCCTCTACTTTACCAAGCATGATGTCCTTCTCCAGGGACTGGTCCTTCCTAATAACATGTTCAAAGTATGTGAAACAAAGTCTCACCATCCTTGCTTCTAAGGAGGATTCTGGCTGGGTTTAAAATAGACATAGGATTAAAATACACAACAATAATAAAAGTTGGGATGATGTAAATGGAGTTAAAGTATTTGAGGGCTTTTCCATTGTCTAAGAAGAGAGAAAAATAACAATTTATATTTGACTTTGATCAGTCATGGATGCATGTTATAATTTCTTGGGTAACTACCCCCCCCCCAAAACAGTGGGAAAATGTATAATTATCAAGCTAATAGAGAGTAAGGATAAAATTGATTAACAAAAAATCAATAATTATAAAATTACAATTCACTAGAAAAATGGCAATTCAAACTTGATATGAATCTAATCACCTAGCCTCAAAATTGATCAAACTAAAAAGAGAAACAGGCAAATCCATAATAATTGCAGGAAATTTGTGATGACATCTCTCAGTAACTGTTAAAACAAGCAGACAAAAAAGACACCAGTAGGGATATAGCTTCTTTGAACAACACAGTTTACAAACTTCACTAATGAATATATGTGGAATATTGCCATCAAGCAACTGCAGAATATACATTCTTTTCAAGAGTGTATGGAACAGTTAGCTAAATTGACAATGTTCTGAGCCATAAAGCAAGTCTCCACAAAATCCAAAAGATTTAAATTAGAGTATATTATCTGATTATAGTAGAATTAAGTTAGAAATTAATAACAGAAAATGATAATTAGAAAATAACTGTATATTTCAAAATAAAGCAACATGCTTCTGAATAACCCATGAGTCAAACAGGAAATCACAGTAAGCATTTTGAAAATATATTGAACTGAATGATAACAACAATGTTATTTTACTATAGGGTGCAGTAAAATCCACATTTAGAGGGAAAATGAATATATTAACTAAATAAGTAAGGTGAAAATCAATTATCTAAGCATCCATCTCAGGAACTTAGAACAGAAACTTAAACACAAAGAAGTAAAGGGAAGGAAAAGATAAAGAGAAGAAATCAACGAAATAGAAAGCAAACACGAAATTGAAAGCAAACATACAACAGAGATCATCAAAGCCAGGAGCTGAGGGGTTGGAGCGTGATAGCTAAAGAGTACCGGATTTCTTTTTGAAGTGATGAAAATGTTCTAAAATTGATTGTAGTAATTCATGTTTGACAACTCTGTGAATATACTAAAAACCCTTGAATTGTATACTTCAAATAGGTGAATTGTGTGGTATATGAATTATATTTCAATAAAGCTGTTACAAAAGAGAAAAAAAAAGCACAACACACCACGACCAAGTAGGGTTTGTAGGCTTCACTCCAGGAATCAAGGTTGGTTTAATAATTGAAGATCAGTAAATGTAAATTCACCACACTCAAAGAATAAATGAGAGAAAGATTATGCTCATTTCATTAGACACAGAAAATGCATCGGATAAAATACAACACCCACTGAAGGTTTTCAAAACTCTTAGCAAAGGAGGAATAGAAGGAAATTTTGTTTATCTGATTCGAGGTATCTATAATAAACCTAGAGTAACCATCACACTTAATGGAGAAACATTGAAAATGTTTCCTCTGAGATTGGAAATGAGAAAGGAAGCCTCCTGTTTGCCATTTCTATTCAATCAGGGCAGCCAAGCCAGTGTTTCTGAGCAGGAGAGCGACATGAAGAAAACTTTTCAGAGCATTTAGGCTGTTGGGTGGGAAAGAATGGGAAGCAGAAAGACCTGAAAAGTGACTACACAGGGTGATAAGAGTCTTTCTTCAGCTTATCTTATCCCTTTTTTCTTCCAAGGGTCAGAACCAGAACGGAAGCAGCAATCTTTAGGGTCGCCAATCAGATAACGTTTGAATCTGTCAAATTTAGACCCAGGGGCAAAAAAGGTTACTATTGAGTCGACTCTGACTCATGGCGGCCAAAACCCCTTGCTGTCCAACCAATTCCGACTCATAGCAATCCACTGGGTTTCCAAGGCTGTAATCATTATGAAAAGCAGACTGCCTGCCACATCTTTCTCCCACAGAACGGGTGGTGAGTTCAAACCACCAACTTGTCAGTTAGCAGCCCTGTGCCACCAGGGCGCATGGCAACCAAAGGGGCCTTGAAATATCTCTTCCAACAACCCTGTTGACTCACAAGAGAACAACCATGGTCCAGAGAGATTAAACGAGTTACCAGGATCCTGCTGCCACTTAGTCACCATTCTCCCTCTCTGGCCGGTGTGTGAGAGGCTTAGGTCCACTGCAGGTGACCCCAGGTGCCGGCACCTTCTCTGCCTCCCGGGCTGAAGGATGTGAAGGAAAGAGATCGCCCGAAGAGAGACCAAAGGACCAGTGCAACCATATGTCCGGTGATACTCCTTTTGCCCTGCTGACGTCACAACTGGAATCCTGGGGCTGTTCCCAAGTGAATTGTGAGGTCACGGAGCAGAATTGTTGGGGTCAGTCTTCCAGGAAGGGCTCCCTTGAAAGTGACTGAAAACCAGCAGCAAAAGGGAAAGGTGAGAAGGCAGTCATCAGACCCTAAGAGATATAAGAAGCTGGGGGCCGAGGCACGCTGGGTGAAAGGGACACGCCAGCACCGGTGGAACAGGGCCAGGGGAGAGGCCTGCTGGTTGAGTGCCCACGTGCTCTTCCGCCATCACAGGGCAGCTGAATCCCTGGGTCTCCCCCAACATGAAGGGAGCCTCACGTAAGTACTTGTGCTTAGCGCCCTCCTCTGATGTGCCAAGGCAGTGGCTCCTTTCTCCTGTCACGATGTCACTTCTTCCCCATCCACCCTCTTGTCCAGGTTTTATTGCAGGAGTTAGAACTGGGAAAAGAACACACGATCTTATTACCTGCTCTGTCCCCAATTTATGCCTCCCTGGGGATTGGCAAGAGGCCCCGGGGGATACAAATGGTTTGTGCTTGTCAAAAAATCAAACGAAATATTGCATTGGGCAAATCTGCTGCAAAAGATCTCTTTCAAGCGTTAAAAAAGCAAAACTGTCACTTTGAGGACTAAGGTGCGTCTGACCCAAGCCACGGTGTTTTCAGTCGCCTCCTATGCACGTGAAAGCTGGACAGTGAATAAGGAAGACCAAAGAAGAACTGATGCCTTTGAATTAAGATGTTGGTGAAGAATGTTGAATATACCATGGACTGCCAGAAGAACGAGAAAGTCTTGGAAGAAGTACAGCCAGGATGCTCCTTAGAAGCGAGCATGGCGAGACTTCGTCTCGTGTACTTAAGACATGTCATCAGGAAGGACCAGTACCTAGAGAAGGACATCATGCTTGGTAAAGTAGAGGGTCAGCAAAAAAAGAGGAACAACGGGCTCAAGCATAACAATTGTGAGGATGGCGCAGGACAGGCAGTGTTCTGTTGTACACAGAGTTGCTATGAGTTGGAACAGACTCAATGGCACCTAACAACAACACTAACCTAAAGGTTGGCAGTTTAAACTCACCCAGCAGCACCATGGAAGAAAGGCCTGGCAATCTATTTCCATAAAGATTATTGTTGTTGTTGAACTGCACCATAGAGTAGAACTGCCCCATAGGGTTTTCTTGGCTGTAATCTTCACAGAAGCAGATCGCCAGGTCTTTCTCCCACAGAATGGGTTTGAACCACCAACCTTGTGGTTAATTGGGCCACTAGGGCTCCTTCTGTAAAGATTAAACCCAAACCAAACTGTTGCCATCAAGTTGATTCCGACTCATAGTGACCCTACAGGACAGAGCAGAACTTCCACATAAGGTTTCCAAGGAGCGGCTGATGGATTTGAACTGCCAACCTTTGGTTAGCAGCCAAATGCTTAACCACAAATGCTTAACCAGGGCTCCCCGTAAAGATTACAACCAAGAAAACCCTACGGAGCAGTTCTACGCTATAACATATGGGGTCACCATGAGTTGGAATCAACTCCACGGCAACTTTTTTTTTTTTTCCGGGGTTGCCGGGGAAATAGTGTTGGCAGATGACATAGCTCCTCTGCCCCAAGGGCAAGCGGCTGCTTCCAAGTGAAGGAGTGTACCCCTCAAAGCCCCTTTAGCCTCTGCCCTGGCTTCAGCCTGCTTTGCTTTTATCTTCCCAGGGCCCGTCCAGGATCAAGCCCCAGCCCCACAGTCCTCTGCCCAGCCCTCAAGACTTCCCCAAGGCCGATCCCTGATGAGTAACAACAGCAAACTCCGAATGCTGGAGGACCAAGTCCTCTGTTCCATTTGCCTGGAGGTGTTCCACAACCCAGTCACCACCTCCTGCGGCCACAATTTCTGCATGGCCTGCCTCCAAGGGTTCTGGGACCATCAGACTGCCATGGGTGAGATGCCCGATTGCCCCCAGTGCCGACAGAGCTTCCCCTCTAGGCCCTGCCTCTGCAAGAATGTCATCCTTGGGGAAATGGTGGCCTGCTTCGTCCAGACCAAGGGCCAGGCCGAGAGGTCCTTGCAGAACGTGGCCGGGCCGGGGGATGTGCCCTGTGACTTCTGTTCCCTGCAGAAGCTCAAGTCCATCAAGTCGTGCCTGCAGTGCGTGGCCTCCCTGTGTGAGAGGCACCTGCGCAGCCACTTCGAGGACAAGGTGTTCCAGGGCCACCGGCTGCTGGAGCCCGTGAGGGACATCAAGAACCGCGTGTGCCGTAAGCACCGAAAGCTCCGCAGGCTGTACTGCCGCACGGAAGGCTCCTGCGTGTGCGGTGCCTGCCTGCTGGAGGAACACAAGAACCACGACACCATCCCCCTGGAGGAGGAGCGCGCCTGCAAGGAGGTGAGGGCGGCCGGGAGGCGGGGCACTCTTGGTTCTCACAAGCCCAGGGCATGTATTTCCTTGATGGAAAATTATGCAGACATTAATGTGGTGGTCACCAGACCCTTGTCATGACATGAAAAAGTGCTAATTAAATGAATGTTGTCGTTGTGTGCTGTCAAATCAATTCCAAGTCATAGTGACCCTATAGGACAGAGTCGAACTGCCTGATAAGGTTTCCAAGGCTGTAATTTTTATAAAACATACTGCCAATCTTTCTCCCACAGAGCAGCTGGTGGGTTCCAACCACTCACCTTTCAGTTAGCAGCAGAGCGTTTAACCCTTGTGCCACCAGGGATCCTCAATTAAATGAATAAGGATCCAAAACTGTATGTACTATAACCAGTAAAGAGTCCCTGTGTGGTGCAAATGGTTAAGCGCTCAACTACTGGCCAAAAAGTTGGCAGTTTGAACCTACCCAGAGATGCCTCGGAAGACAGGCTTGGCGATCTGCTTCTGAAATGTCACAGACTTGAAAACCCTACTGGGCAGGCCTACTCTGCACACATGGAATTGCCATGAGTCAGAATCAACTCAAAGGCAACTAGCAACAACTATCACGGTGGTTCAAACCCACCTAGCCGCTTTGAGGGAGAAAGACCTGGCCATCTGCTCCCATAAAGGTAGCCTAGGAAACCCTATAGGGCAATCCTACTCTGTCACATGGGTCTCTCTGCGCAGAAATTGACTCAATGGCACCTAACAACATAACCAGTTGCCATTAAGTGGATACCTACTTGTGGCAACTCCATGTGTCAGAGTAGAACTGTGCTCCATACGATTTTCAATGGCTGAATTTTTTGGAAGTAGATTGCCAGGCCTTTCTTTCCAGGTATATATCATATCCTACGGTTAAAAAAAAAAACAAAAAGGTTTTCGCACAGGAAAAAGAAAGGCTAAAAGAAAACATCAAAATATTAACACATTATGTTAGATTGAGTGAATGCCCTCCTTTTCTCTACTTTCAAATTTTCTTTAGTATATTTGTACGGCTTTTTATTATATTTTAGGTATTCTATCATGTATATTCTATAAGAGTGCTTTTCCAACATAGCCACTCAGTGACCTGTTAACGGTCCATAGCAAAACAAGGAGCTTGCACCAGAATGTAAACCAACTACATCACTAAGCACACTGTTTCGTTTAGCTGACATTTTTTTCATGGCAAAACATTCTCGATGAAGGAAGCAATGCATTTACTTACAATCCCACACAATCTCCTTATTTTGTTGTGAACCAGCAACAGTTCATGGACAAGCACTTGGAATAGCACCGTTCTAAAATAAATCATTGCTGGAACGGGTGGAGAGTAATGGCTTATGTAGAAGGGCTTGGGAACACGGTCCTGCTCTGGACTTGGCAGTGCTGCCCCAGGGAACCAGACGGCTCCATAGCTGATGTCCCTCTCCTGACTCCACTGCCTCTTAGGCCTCTCCAGCCCCTGAACCCTTCACAGCCCTTTCCTGTGACCTGAAACTCTATTATCACCACTGTCAGGAACAGAGAACCTGATCCCTAAGAATGGGGAAACAGGCTCTCAGGGGTGAGAGACCTGGAGCAGAAGGGTGGGCCGTGGAGCCATCTACCCTTCAGCTCTGGCCTTTCTCATTCTCATTTGAGCAGAGCAGGTGAATGTGAGTGGTATGTCTCTTCCGGGTTTTGACATGGGGTTGCTTGCAGATGGGCTTCTCCTAGGCCACTTCTCTGAGTCAAGGGCCCCTCCTCCTCCACCTCACCCCTCACCCCAGGTGGAGGTTCGGAAGGTCCAGGCCAACGTGGAGAACCAGATGTTGATCATCACCTCTGACAACCAGAAGCACCAGGGGCGAGTGGCCTCACTCTCGGTAAGGTTGGCCTGCCGAGTCCCCCGTCCCAAACCGAGGCTCCCCCAGGGCCCTGAATCCGGCTGAGGGAACTCTCCGGGCTTGGAGGGGATGGCGCGGGCCAGGCAGATAGAAGCAGATGCCTGGACCGACTCTGGGCCATGGTGGTAGGGGCCCCAAGGTGGGGCTCAGGGATGCCTCTCTATGTCCTCTCCCCGCCCCGACCAGAAACTGACCCAGAAAATGCGCAATGAGGTGAACACCTGCTTCTCAGAGATAATCCAGGAGATCAAACAGCTGCAGGTAAAGGTCTTAGAGTTTGTGGAGAGAGAGGAGGCCACTGCTCTGGGGAAACTGGGCAGTTCCATCCAGCGGAGCCACAGCCGGCTCCTGGAGCTGGAGGAGGACAGTGTCCGGCTCCGCACCCTGCTCACCAACCAGAGCGACCAGCAATTTTTGCAGGCAAGTCTCCTGCCACCTCTGTCCGGGGCCCTATGACAACTTCACTCCCCCACCACCCCAAACACCTGAACACACCAGATCTGCCCAGGCCTTGGATCAAGTTATCAGCATCCCTTGGTCCAGTCCCCTGCCTCAGGGAGCCTCCCCAACCCAGGTCACTGGTCCTGAGCTGACGGGAGCCCGAGTTTATACCAACACCTTCAGCTTCTCCTCTACCTTGGAGCTCAGCCTTATCCTTTGGGAAGTTCTTCCTCTTTTCAGACCCTAAGGTGATGCCATCATTTCCCTGGAACAGATGGGGGCTTGCCCTAGGATGCTGAGCATCTGATGGTCTTAGAGGTTTCTCCAGACTCCCCCAGACCTGGGCTGGAAGTGAGACCAGAACATCTATAGATCCTAGATTGAAATCTTATTCCTCAGCCCAGGCGTGGCCCCGCAGTCACTGTCGAGTCAATTCTGGCTCATGGCAATCCTATGTGTGTCAGAGTAGAACTGTGCTCCATAAGAGTTTCCAATGGCTGATTTTACCAAAGTAGATCACCAGGCCTTTCTCCTGAGGCGCATGTGGGTAGACTCAAACCTCCAACCCTTTGATCAGCAGCCGAGCATGTTAACTATGTGCACCACCCAGGGACTCCTCCCTGGCACGGTAGCTGCCAGGAAGGTGGCAGCAGCCTTCTCTGTGGACAGAGACCTAGGGCCTACCCAAACCCTGTGCTTAGGAGCTCGGCACAGAGCTCTCCTTTCTTAACTTTGCTGCCATCACGCCCCTGAGCTGATTTCTAGGGCTACTGCTCGCCTCATCCCCAGGCCCAACTGGAAGCCTTTGACAGTGTTTTTTACTAAGCAGTTAAAGGCTCAAAAGAAATCCTCCTCCCATAGTTTTCTAAAACCCCACTTAGCTTAGCACGCAAGGCCACACGAGCCGTTCCTTGGGCAGCACCCTAACCTGAGCTCTCCAAACAGCTGGGAAGGGAGGGAGAGGTCCAGGTCTGAAGAGATGACTTCTGCTCTACCTGCTGGTCTTAGAGGTTCTGGGGCCACCAAGCCCCTGGCATAAGCAGGGGCTCCTGGCATCTGTCTGGGCCCCACCTAACAGGTGCTACTGCTACTTCCCTGTGTGCCAGGAGTTCACCAGGCTGAAGCACTTCCCCACCCACATGGAACCCCTGATGGGCACCAACTTCGAGGAGAAGGAGAGCTTCCTCCAGATGCCAGAGACCCTGGCGGAGCTCCGGACCCAGCTGGTGGATGTGGGTCTCAGCTTCCTCAACCAGCTTCTCCTGAAGGGTGAGCACCTGGTGACCTTGGAGAATCACCTGCCTTATGGGGGTGGGAGCACCCTACAGGGCATTGGGTTGGGGTTCTGGGCACTTGCAGAGAGCCCAGGCATCCCATGTGCACCTTCCTCAGGTGATGCAGCCTCCTGGAAGCCCACACCTCTCTCCAAAAGGAGGCTGGGCTGTGAGAGCGTCCTCAGCAAAGCCCCTTCGTCTCCCCCAGGCATTAAGATGAACTCCTATGAGGTGCTGCCCCCAGCTGTGGACAGGAAAACACTCCTCAAGTGTGAGTCCACAGTGTGGTTTCTGCCTCAGGGTGGGGAGATGGCACAGGGCCCCTGGGTGCCTCAACTTCCCAGCCCCACTTCCATTCAGGCCAGGGCCTCCAGAGAGATACCAGCTCCCTCGCCCTAACCTGCCCCTGAGAACGGGGACCCCAGAAGGACTCTGTGGAAAACCCAAGGTGGATCAGAGACCCCAGGGCAGTGGTAGGAGGTGGAGAAGACGCTATCCCACCCCGTCCCTGGGGGTAAGGCAAGGCCTCGTCTACAGCCCAGATGCCAGCTCTGCTGCCCTCCCCAGCCCTCAGCCAGTGCCTACCAGCCTCCCTTGGGCCAGGCCAGCTCAGATGGGCTGGGGGCCAAATCCCAATGACGTCTCTGAGAGCTCGAGGGTCAAAGTTGTCTTCCCTTTGGCGTCCCCCTGTGAGTCAACTGCCGGAACCCTGGCCTCTCCCTCAGTCCCATTCAGCTTGCATCCTGAACAAATGGAAAGGAGATGATGTCAAGGGCCTGGCTGGAAGCAGGAAGCTCCTGACCCCAAACATAGCTCCCCAAGGTGGGAGTTCAGACAGCACCCAGCTCATCCTACCTCTGTCAGCTGCTCCCCGGGGTCAGAGTGGGGGACTTAAAGGGGGCATAGAGGAATCACTCCTAGGCACCTGGGATGGAAGCACGCAGAACTTCTAAGCAAACGGCCATGCAACCCAGTCCTCTCTTCCTCCCTGAGGGGCCCAGCGCACTGCCCCTGGGGGCCTGACCTCGCTCCCCTTCCCGGTCCCCAGGCTACTGCAACCTCAACTTCGACCCCACCACGGCCAGCGCGGAGCTGTTCCTGTTCAAGGAGACGCACTCGGTGCTGAACCTGGGCATCCTGCTGGAGCCCGCGGCGGCAGGCGGCTCCTGCCCCGGCTTCACGCAGTGGCCGCAGGTGCTGTGCTCGCGCGGCCTGGCCGAGGGCCGCCATTACTGGGAGGTCGACGTGTCCGACTCGTGGGTGTGCCTGGGAGTCACCTACCGCCGCGGCGGCCCGCCGCCCGGCAGCCGCCCGCGCTGCAGCATCGTCTACCTGCTGGGCCGCAACCCGGACTCGTGGTGCCTGGAGTGGGACTCGCTCAAGTTCTCCGTGTGGCACAACAACACGCAGACGGTGCTGCCCGGCGCCTACCAGCGCACGCTCGGGGTGGCGCTCGACTGCGCCGCCGGCTGCCTGGCCTTCTACGGCGTGGCGGACGGCGCCAGCCTCATCTACCGCTTCCTCGCCACCTTCCTGGAGCCGCTCTACCCCGCGGTCATGGTCAGCGGCGGCGCCTCGGTCACGCTCAAGCAGCGCCCCGAGGCCTAGGGCGGCCGGCCGGCGGGACGGCCACGAATAAAGCTGGACTGACGCTCTGGCTGGGCCGGCGGGAGGGCTGGCGGTGCTGTCGCTGTCCCCGCGGGTGGCGGGCCCTGCGCGATCCCGCGCGCCCAGGGGAAACTGCCTCCCTCCCCACCCATTGACTAGATTCCGCCAGCAAATAAGCAGGCCACCCTCCCTCCCTACAGGCATGGGAGAAGGGGTCTGTTTCCCCGGGGCTGGAAGACAGTCCTGTGATCCCAACTAGGGTGTTGTGAAGGCCCAGCCCTCCCCCAAAGCCCTAGCAGAGACCGCTGGCCTTAGTTCTTAGGGCTGGTCCTGGCTACCCAGCACCAGGGGTTCAAGGGCCTGTCCCCAAAGGCCTTGTCCCCTGAGAGGGGTGTGGCACGGAGCAGGTGGCTTCTCTGGGGCTTCTCCCAGGGTGGCCAGATTGAGAGGTGGCACCTGATGGATTGGGGCGGAAGGTGGCCTGTCTGAGTTACTGGCCTAACTGGGGACTGGGAGGTTAAGCTGCAGGAACCCAGGCCTGTCTCAGACCCTGAAATGATCCCACTGCCCAGAACAGAGCTTCTCACACCACAGATATTGCATAGCCCAGAGGGGTGTGGAAGTAGTGCTGTTCCGGGGGCAAACCTTAACCCCCCCCTCCACCTTCAACACTTCCCTGCCCCTCTAACCAGCGTCCCACCCCACTCAGCGTCCCAGATGCAGCACTGCCCACAAGCAAAGGGGCTTTGTCCACACCCAGGCCTCCACCATCTGACCTGCTCGTCAGGCAGTGCCTATGAAGAAGAGAAGTGAGTGAGTGCATGGAAGTCTACCTGAGGGGGGATCCAGGCTGGGCCATTGCCCCAGGACCCTGGCAGGGTCACAGCTGGGGACTCAGCCCCTCTGGGGAAGCTGAGGGTCCTGTCGGGGTGAAGCCCACCTCGGCAGTTCCAGCCTCAACCAGCCACTGGTTCCTGTGGCTTCTCATACGGGAGCTCTGGGTAAGGTTAATGATTGGCCCTGAAGAGGAAATGATACAGACCCTAGGACAATGCCATCTGGAACCAGGCCAAACGGCACCCACGGGGCTGTTCCTGAATTCCATCCCCACCTGGCCTAGTCCCAGAGAAATTAGTGACCTTAACTTTGGGGAATCCCTGGGTGGTGCAAACGTTTAAAATGTTTGGCTGCTAACCAAAAGGTTGGTAGTTTGAGTCCACCCAGAGGCACCTCAAAAGAAGGGCCTGGCAATTTACTTCTAAAAACTCAGCCATTGAAAACAGTATGGAGCACAGTTCTATTCTGACACACATGGGGTCGCCATGAATCAGATTTGACTCAATGGCAACTGGTTTTAATTTCTAGTTACAAGGTGGTGATTTGGAGCAAGGGGCGGCCAGGACAAGCTGTGTGTATAGGGTGTGTTCCGAAGGTCTACACAGGGGTGGAGCACCCTTTCCTAGGTCTTTAGGAGTCCACAGTTGTACTCCTGGGGGTCCTCAAACTCTAATATTTCAAAAAGCCAAATGGAAAGTATACCTGCCCCCTTGGTGAGCTTGGCCAGCAACCCAAAATGCTAAGGTTCTTCGCTTGTGGCTGAGCGCACCTTAGCTGTGTTGAACGGCTGAAGGATTTCTGGAGCCCATGGGGGGAACCAAGAGGGGAGGCCTTCAGGGGCGGCAAGGTTAGCCAGTGCTCTTGGATAATCCACATCAGTGAGTCCTGCCCTCCCCTCTCCCCCACTGTGGAGCCATCACGGTGGGGATTGTCCTTGAAATGCCACCCACACACCTCTCATCTCTTGCTGGTACCTTAGCACCCAACAAATATTTTTTTATTTTTATTTTTTATTGTACTTTAGATGAAGGTTTACAGAACAAATAGCTTCCCATTAAACAGTTAGCACACATTTTTTTTTTTATGACATTGGTTAACAACCCCACAACAGGTCAACACTGTCCCTTCTCAACCTTGGGTTCCTTATTACCAGCTTTCCTGTCCCCTCCTGCCTTCTAGTCCTTGTTCCTGGACGGTTGTGCTGCATTAGTCCCGTTTTGTTTTATGGAACGGTCTAATCTTTGGCTGAACGGTGAACCTTGGAAGTGGCTTCATTACTGAGCTAAAAGGGTGCCTGGGGCCATTACTGGCACAAATCAAAAACACTGGAAATAACAAATGTTGGAGGGGCTGCAGGGAGATGGGAACACTTATGCACTGCTGGTGGGAATGCAAAATGATACAACCATTTTGGAAAGTGATATGGTGCTTCCTCAGAAAGCTAGAAATAGACATACCATTCGATCCAGCAATCCCACTCCTAGGAATATATTCTAGAGAAATGAGTCGTCACTCGAATAGACATATGCACACCTATGTTCATGGCAGCATTGTTCACGATAGCAAAACGATGGAAACAACCTAGATGCCCATCAACAGATGAATGGATAAACAAACTATGGTACATAATGGAGTACTATGCAACGAGAAAGAACAACAATGAATCTGTGAACCATCTCATAACATGGATGAAACTGGAAGACATTATGCTGAGTGAAATAAGTCAATGACAAAAGGACAAATATTGTATGAGACCTCTATTGTAAAACCCATGAAAAAGTTCACACACCAAATGTAACAATCTTTGCTGGTTACCAGGGATGGAAGGGGTGGGGAGAAAATACTAAATAGACAATAGATAAGTGGTATCTTGGGTGAAGGGTGAGACAGTACACAATACAGGAGAAACTAGCACAACTTGTACAAGGAAAGGTCATGGAAGCCCCATAGACACATCCAAATTCCCTGAGGGACTGAATTGCTAGGCGGAGGGCTCTGGGGACCACAGTCTCGGGGAACATCTAGCTCAATTGGCATGACACAGCTTATAAAGACAATGCTCTACATTCTACCTTGGTGAGTAGTGTCTGGGGTCTTGAAAGCCTGTGAGCGGCCATCTAAGATACTCCACTGGTCTCATCCCTTCGGGAACAAGGGAGAATGAAGAGAACAGGATACAAGGAAAAGATTAGTCCGAAGGACTAATTGTCCACAGCTACCAAGGCCTCCACCGGACTGAGTCCAGTACAGCCAGATGGTGCGCGGCTACCACCACTGACTAGTCTGACCAGGATCACAACAGAGGGTTCTGGACAGAGCTGGAGAAAGATGTACAGCATAATTCTAACTCATAAAAAAAAGACCAGATTTACTGGCCTAAAGGAGACTGAAGTAACCCCGAGAGTATGGCCCCCAGACACCCTTTTAGCTCAGTGGTGAAGTTACCTCCGAGGTTCACTGTTCAGCCTGGGAGTGGACAGCCCCGTAAAACCAAATGAGACTAACGAGGTACAGGAGTCCAGTGACAAGGTCCAGAAAGCAGAAGGGGACAAGGAAGCTAGTGATAGGGAACCCAAGGTTGAGTAAGGATATTGTTGACGTGTTGTGAGATTGTTAACCATGGTCATAAGGCAACATTTGTAGTAACCGTTAAAATGAGAAACTATTTTGTTCTGTAAGCCTTCATCTTAAGTGAGAATAACAGCACAATTCGAAGAGCATAGTCAATGTCACTGAACTGTGCTTGCAGAAATTTTTAAAATGGTGTATCTTTGGCTATGTGTATTTTCACCAAAAAAAAAAAAAAGGTTGAGAAGTTAGAGGGTTGATATGTTGTGGGGTTGTTAACCAATGTCATAAAACAACATGTGTACTTCTGTTTCATGAGAAACTATTTGTTCTGTAAGCCTTCACCTGAAGTACAATAAAAAACAAAAAAAGGGTGCCCGGGGGCCATAGTCTCAGGGTTTCTCCAGTCTCTGTCAGGCCAGAATGTTGGGTCTTTTATTGAGAGTTAGAATTTTGTTCTACATTTTTCTCCAGCTCTGTCCGGGACCCTCTGTTGTGATCCCGGTCAGAGCAGTCAGTGGTGGTGGGTGGGCACCATCTAGTTGTACTGGACTCAGTCTGGTGGAGGCCGTGGTAGTTGTGGTCCATTAGTCCTTTGGACTAATCCTTTCCTTGTATCTTGTTTTCTTCATTCTCTCTTGCTCCCGAAGGGGTGAGACCATCAGAGTATCTTAGATGGCTGCTCACAGGCTTTTTAAGACCCCAGACGCTACTCACCAAGGTAGAATCTAGAACATTTTCTTTCTAAACTCTGTTACGCCAGTTGAGCTAGATGTTCCCCGAGACCGTGGTCCCCACAGCCCTCCGCCCAGCAATTCAGTCCCTCAGGAAGTTTGGATGTCTATGGAGCTTCCTTGACCTTTCCTTGTTAAGTATTTTTTGAGTGGGACTCCCAGAAGGCTGTACTCTGTGTCTCCAAGGATTATTTTACTTTTAAGTTTCCAATTCTTTGCAAAAAGATTGTATTCATATATTACTTGGGTAATTTTAAAATTAAAGAAATCTTTAAAAAATACTATTCACTGCATTTTCTGGCTATAAGTAATTTTGCTTTGCTTTAACATAGTGTCTAGTGTGTGCAAGGCACTTATCCAGGTGCGAAATTTAAGGGTGGTGCAAACAGTTAAGCATTTAACTATCAGCCAAAAGATTGGCAGTTTGAACCTACCCAGAGGCACCTCTGATTCTGAAAGGTCACAGTGTTGAAAACCCAATGGAACAGTTCTACTCTGCACACACAGGGTCGTCATGAGTCAGAATCGACTCAACGCCAACTAACAGTAAAAAATATCAGTATTCAAAATAACTAATTTTAATGCAGAATCTTTAAAGATCAAAATTAAATGCAAAACTTCATAATGAACAGAAATATCAAAATTTTAAATAAAGACAGATTTTTTTAAACTTCTTTTTAAATTGTGCTTTAGATGAAGGTTTACAGAGCAAATTAGTTTCTGGTTAAGCAATTAATACACATTGTTTTGTGACACTGGTTGCCAACCCCCGGACATGTCAACACTCTCCCCTTCTTGCCCTTGGGTTCTCCATTACCAGCTTTCCTGTCCCTTCCTGCTGTCTCGTCCTTGCCCCTGGGCTGGTGTGCCCATTTAGTCTCGTTTTTTTTAATAAGCCTGTAAAGACAGATTTCGATCTTGCACTTGTACAACCCCACCTTACCCCATCACATTAATTCTAACCCTGTTGGTGTGTTGTTGTCAGGTGTCATTGAGTCAGTTCCAACTCATAGCAACCCTATGTACAACAGAACAAAACACTGCACCATCCTTACAATCGTTGTTATGCTTGAGCCCACTGTTGCAGCCAATGTGTCAATCCATCTTGTTGAAGGTCTTCCTCTTTTTCGATGACCCTCTACCACCATGATGTCCTTCTCCAGGGACTGGTCCCTCCTGATAGCATGTCCAAAGTATGTGAGCCAAGTCTCGCTATCCTTGCTTCTAATGAGCACTTTGGTGTATTTCTTCCAAGACAGACTTGTTCGTTCTTCTGACAGTCCATGGTATATTCAATATTCTTCGCCAACACCATAAGTCGAAGGCATCAATTCTTCTTCAGTCTTCCTTATTCATCGTCCAGCTTTCCCATGCACATGAGGCGACTGAAAACACCATGGCTTGGGTCAGCCCTAGTTCCAATAAGATTTTACTTACAAAAACAGGTGATAATCTGCTGGCCATAGTTTGCTGATCTGATTTTCTAAAATTGTCGCATGAAAATATCTTGATTATGTACTGAGTTTTTTGGAACCCCCTTAAATATTGAGCCCTAGGCGAGTGCCCTACTTGCCTCATCCTAGTTGGGGATGTCCCAGTGTCTGAAGGGTGTTAGTGGAATCTAGTAGCAAGGCCAGGGGTCAGGAATGCTAAATGTCCTACAGTGCTCAGAAATCATGCCTAAAATGCCTACAGAGCCTGCGCTGTGGTTGTTAGCAACGTGTACCTACACCGATTGGTTTCACCGCTCACCCTTGCCAAAATAAATAACAAAGTATCAGAATCCCCAGGGCACCCATTACAAGGCCTTTGGGTCCCTGCCGAGCGTTTCTGGAAGCAGAATCTGTCTTCATTCACAGCTACAGACTTCGAGCCTGGAGGACACGAGCCTTGTTGTTGATTTTGTGTTTAACGCAGCAAACCACACAGTGGGAGATCACACAGTTGGAGATGACACCGATGGTTAGATTTCCGCCCAATTTGCTTCAACGTTCTACAAATGTCACTTGAAAGGCTCTTTTGGGCCAGGCACAGGGCTCACTCGGCAAGGGGTGGCATGGGTAGAGTGGTCTGGGAACAGAAGGCCAGGGGGGGTTCTGGAGCAGCAGCCTGAGAAGCAAGCAGGGTGTTTTTGGAAGATGAATCTGGCAGTCCAGGCAGGGAGCTGATTGGAGGCATCCTCTCAAGACTCAATATCCAGGCCACGTGGGTCTGAAGTGGTCCCAGGGTCAGGAAGTGGAAAAGATGTGAGCAATTTCTCCAAAGAAGAGATACAAACAGCTGATAGCATATGATAAGATGCTCAACCTCATTAGTCATTAAACCGGTTGCCATCGAATTGATTCTGACTCATGGCAACCTCGTGTGTTACAGAATAGAGCTGTTCCATAGGGTTTTCTTGGCTGTTGTCTTTATAGAAACAGATCTCCAGGCCTTTCTTCTGCAGCACCACTGGGTGGGTTCAAAACCACCAACCTTTAGATTACACAGTTGAGCACACATCATTTGCACCACCTAGGAATCTTTAAAGAAAAACCCAAACTCATTGCAGCCTCCTGGTTCTGCTGCTGTCATTTCTGTGCCGCGCTTGTTGCTGCTTCTTGCCGTCTCAGGCTGTCTCTGGTGTTACAGCTTTCTCTGTCTCCTGAGTCTAGGAGGTTCTCAGTGCAAGGACCTCGAGTTCAAAAGGCACACTCCCGCTCTCTGTTCCTGGCTGTTCTTGATGGTAGTGAGGGCCCTTTCCAGCTCTGGGATTGGCTTTTTTAAGCCTAGCAAGATGGCAAAATCAACCAATTCCCTCGTTAGGGTTCCATACACCTTATTTGCATGGTCCCACCCCTGCAAAGCATTCCATGCACCTTATTTGCATAGTTAGCAAGCTGTCCACTCCCCTTGGTGGGCCACAAGCTCTTTATTTGCATAGTCTCACCCAGTCATTTTTGTGGGAGTCACAAGATCATGGCTAGGGCCACACTAAGTAATTCACTGCACAGCACCTCCCCATTTGCTTTCTCTAGGGAGGGAAAGGAGCCCAGGGTGAGTCCCTGAGTCCTGCCTGAGTGCCTGGGGATGGGAACAAAAGGGACTAAATTATGGGCACTGCCAATCACAGGACTGAGCCAGGCTGAGATGAGTGGTGTTGAGATGGCACAGACCCCAAGTATGACCCCTCTGCCCTCCCAACATACAGGACTTCCCAAGGTCTGGGACCACCCCATAGAACCATGGGGGCAAATCTTACTGGGTCTCATTCCCTACTTCCAATATTGGTACCCAGAGAACCTCAGACTAAGCTGAACGTCCCTCCATGTCAGGGCCAATCCTCCCTTGGCAGTTAAAGGGAAGGAGTGCCAACCCCTGTACTGGGACTGTCCCAAGCAAGGTGGTAAGTCATGTCTACAACTTTCCTTGCAACTTGACACGAATATCTGTTTATCATTCAACCAGAAGTTAAGCCATCCTAGGGGGAGTGAAGTTGTATCTTATTGTGGTTTTGATCTGCGTTTCCCTAATGATTAATGATGTCCCACATCTTTTCATGTACTGGCTGGCTGTTCGTATCTCTCCTTTGGAGAAACGTCTATTCAGATCTTTCACCCATTTTTAATTGGGTTGTTTGTCTTTTTGTGGTTGAGTTGTAAGAGTTCTTTATGTCATCTCGATCTAAGTCCCTGATCATTTACATGATTTGCAAATATTTTCTCCCATTTTGTGAGTTATCTTTTCATTTTCTTGATAGTATCCTTGCTGGTTTTTCATTTTAATGACAGCCAATTTATCTATTTTTTCTTTTGTCACTTGTGCTTTTGGTGTCATATCTAAGAATCCACTGCCTAACTCAAAGTCATAAAGATTTACTCCTATGATTTCTTCTTATAGTTTTAGCTCTTACATTTCAGCCTATGATCCATTTTGAGCTAATTTTTGTATACAGTGTGAGGTGAGGGGTCCAACTTCACGTAGAGATCCAGTGCTTCCAGCACCATTTGCTGGAAAGACTATGTATTCTTTCCACATTGAATTGTCTTTGCACCCTTGTGGAAGATCAACTGACCATAAATGTAAGGGTTTATTTCTGGACTCTTAATTCTATTCCATTGATTTATACGTCTATTCTTATGCCAGTACCGTACTGTTTTGATTACTGTAGCTTTGCAGTAATTGAATGAAATTTAAGTAGTGCATACTAAGTGCTGGCTAAGGAGTACTGGTGGTACAACAGTTAAGGTTGGTAGTTCTAACCCACCCAGCAGCTCTGTGGGAGAAAAACTTGGTGATTCGCCCCCATAAAAATTACAGTCTAAAAACCCCATGGGGGCAGTTCTACTCTGTCCTATAGGGTCGCTATGAGTCGAAAATCTACTCGATGGCACCCAACAACAACAAGGGCTGACTAGGTGGGTTAAAAGCTAGAAACCGGCCAGCCGTTCTAGCGGGCTGGCAGAAGTGAGGGGCGGGTGTCCTCCCAACTGCCTGCTGGGTTCCCGCGGGTGCGCCCCTCAAAGACCCCTGAGGAACTAAAACCCCCAAACAAGGGAGTCCCTCGATCCCTGACGTCCCCCCACTCCCACCCACTTCCACTGGGAGGTTGCAGTCGCTTTACCTGATTTCCCCTTCCGGCTCCTGGGGGCCTAGAATGTGGGGCGGGAAAATCGGGAAGCCGGAAAGCTATGCAAATTACATGCTAACGACATGGAAATAAGCCGCCTCCGGGCTGCGGGACGACCTGCGGCGCTGGGACCCCGGCCACGCCCGCGCCACCCCCACACGGACCCACCAAGGCGAGGCTTCCCCTCCCCGAACCAGACCCCCCCCAAGGGAGGTGCAGATGTGGGTCCCCGCCCCCACGAGCCCCCGGCCCGCCCCCGGAACCGTAGCCGCCCCGGCGTCCCACCGCCTCTCCGCCAGGGCCCCACGCGAACCGGTGAGCTGGCTTCCGGCCCCGACTGCTCGCCCCCCAGGCCTCGCTCCCGCCGCGGTCCCGGTTAGCGCCGTTGCAGAGCTCGGCCCCGCCCGCGGGCTTCCCAGGCCCCTTAGCGCATTTGGTGGGGTTCGTGGGGGTGAGGATCCAGAAAAGTCCCTCGGTCAGCCCGGTCCTGGCCTGCCCCAGACCGGTGGTCCAGCTTCCAGCGCCTTGGACTGCTGGGGACCCCCACGCTGGAGGGAGGGAGGCTCTCCAGGGCGACCCCCTGCCCTCTGTGGCCTTGGTACTACCCAAGATTTGGCCTGAAATCTCTGCAGGCTCTCTGGGTGCCCCAGAGCTCCACCTGAGGAGACCAGTCCTGGGCAGGGTGGAAGAGTGGAGGAGAAACCAGATCCCACATGGAGGGGGGCAGAGACAGAAGGGGACTTGGAAGTTCCTGTTGCCTAGCCCATCCTCTTCCAGGCTGAGGCTTGCCACCTCTGGGCCCGCTTCCCTCCTTCCGGGTCCCCTGCCAGGCGCCTGTTTTGAGGGCTGCTGCTCTTCCTCCCGGCGGGGGCCCTCTGCTGCTGCCCTGTGTCCGGGCTCCAGGCAAGGGAGCCTGCCTGATGGAGGGGCCAGGGAGGGAGGGGGTCCCAGGGCCTGTCTGGGCCTCCGCATCCCTCTGTGGCTTCCAGGGCTGGCAGTTCCATTTTCCTCTCCTCAACTTTCCCACCACTGGAGGGCGCCAGCCCTTCCACTTAGGACACCCACGCCTAACCACAGACCCGCAGGCGAGGGGGGTTCTCCCCTGTGTCCATGTAGGTGCTCTCTTGTGGGGCCCAGGTCTGGTGTCTGTTTGTCCGTGAACTCTTAGATGTCAAGCTGGGGCTGCATGATCTGAGGGGCAGGGAAAGGATTCTGCGGGCCCAGCGTGGCCCTGGCGAAAACATTGACCGGGGTTCTGTGAGATGGGAGAGAAAAGGACCAGATATCCCTCAAACCTAGCTCTGTGCCACTTGGGCAGGAAAGGGGTGCCTCACCCTGGCTGGGGGTGGTCCCTGAGGGCTGAGGTTGGCAGCTGCCAGGCCCGGCCTGGAGCAGCTGCCCACTGCAGACACAGGAAGTGAGAGTAGAGTGAAGTATCTCTGGCCTCATTGCCCTCCCTGCCCCAAACACCGCTAGGCAGGACTGACCGTGACTCGTGGTTCCCCATGCCAAGGAAAGACCACTTCCCTGCTGGGACAGAGACAAAGGGCCCCCAGCCCCACCTCTTCTCTGCCCTGCTTAAGTCTTCTGGAATGGGCCTGCCTGCTGGAGAGCTGAATCACCCACTGTCTTGGGCTTGCCTGTCCCCCAGGGAACACAGGTGGGTAACTGTGCTGGACCAGAGGCTGGGGGTGCACGAACAGGTTGCTGCTTATAGTGATGAAGGGGGTAGGAGGAGCAGGCAACAATAATAAGCAGGGGAAGGATCCCTCCAATATAGTGTGACGGCTGCTATTGAGTGAAATACAGGAAGGGGTCTAGCACAGGCTGGAGTGGGGGTTAGGATGGCCTCCTTGGACTGATAGGACTTCTCTCTGGCTGAGGACTGTGGAACCTGAGCAGGGAGCAGCTTGCTGGGGCAGGGGACTGGAGGACCAAGTGGACATAAAAGCTGTGTGTGAACTGGGTGTTGTTGGGAGTGTGGGTGGGGACGGCTACCTCATGGAAGGACGCACCTGCAGAGGCTCTCGAGGGAGGGTTAGAGTTTTCCGGGCTCTGATTGTCCCTGGAGTTTGTGTGGATGCAGTCCACGAGATGTCACAGTTGACCAAGGACCACTAATCGGCAGCCTCCCTGAGACCTGGAAAGAGGAGATACTTCTGGAGAGCCAGCCCCATTGAAAGATTCCAGAGAGAAGGTGGGGTGCAGGGGGAAGAGAAGGAAAGCCTGGAAAAAGCCCCCCAAAAAAAGGGCTGCTGAGGAAAGTGCTAAGGAAGATCTCGCCATAGAAGGGGCAGGACAAGGAATGGAGAGGGACTGGGCTGGTGTCCAGTCTCCAGAACTCCCACCATTGTCTACTCTCCAGTCTACACCCCTTCCGCCCAGCCACCTCGGTCAGTGACAGCTGGTTGCTCTGAAGCGAAGCCGTCAGGGTCTCAGGGATTGGGAGCGCCCTGGCAGTGAACTAAGGCAGCAGTGACCGGCTGGCAGGAGGAAGTAAGGAGGCGGAGGAAGGCTGGGTGGGCCCTTCTGGGAGGAAGAGGGAAAGGTGGCAGGCCTGGGAAGGCTGAGGGGCGGGCAAGTGCTGGGAGGAGGGTGTGGAGATTTGACATTCAGGGCAGCACAGGGAAGGATCAGGTGGCCTCCGTGGCCTTTCCCTTTGCTGAGGGAACAGAAATCCTGGAAGAAGCGAGAGTTTGTTTGCCGGAGGAGTCGGTGTCTGAGGTACTGCCCTGAGCCTGGAACTGGGCAAAGGTCAGGGCTAGGGGACTCTTTGGGGCTGAATGTCACATGCAGGTGCCAGGAGGACACACACACACACACTGAGGCTGTGATGAATGGCGTGGCTTCTGGGAGGTTCTCTGGGGAATGAGAAGGCCTCACACTCGAGAGTGATTGGAGCATCTGAAGGAGGCAGTTTAGGGTGGATCCAGCTGAGGTGCTGTTTTGAAGCTCCTGGGCCGAGAGGGAAGGTGTGGGGCACTAGGCTTGGCAGGAAGAGGGGGTTTCATGTTTCTGGCAGTTTCCTGAGCTTCCAAGATCTTCCTAGGACCCGGGGCTAAAGGGAGGGAGGCTGTGGGAACAGCGTGGCATCCATTGGCTGAACTGAGGTGAAGCCTTCTCCACTGCAGCCATAGTCTGGAGCCCTGAATGCTGGTGAGGTGGAGGGGGACCCGGGAGCAGGAGGAGGGCTTACATTTGGAGAGGGGGCCTTAGGACTTAGACACTGGTCGTGGCCTCTGTGTGATGAGGGGGGAATGGCCTCGGCGGTGGCCGTGAATGCTGATAGGGCTGTGTGTATGCGCGCCCGTGAGTGTATGAAGCTGTATGTGTCACGCGCATCTAAATATGTTTGTGTGTGTGTCTGTACTTCGGTGTAGTATGTCTGTCTCTGGAATTGTCTGCATGTAAGTATGCATCTATCTGTGTGTGTCTCTGTGTGTGGACCTGTGTGTCTCTGTTCGTATCTGTGTGTGTCTACCGTGTGCCTCTCTGTACATGTGTAAATAAGTCTGTATGTCTGTGTAGTGTGTGACTGTGTGTGTGTGTCTACTGTGTGCCTCTCTGTATATGTGTGAATAAGTCTGTATGTCTGTGTAGTGTGTGACTTTGTGTGTGTGTGTGTGTGTCTGTGTGTGTCTCTGTGCTTGTCTGTGTGTGAGTGTGTGTGTGTGTGTGTCTGTGGCTGTGTGTGTATGTGTTGGGGTGCTCAGAGAGAGGAGTGCTTGCAGGTCATTCTTCAGCATAGTTATGGAACCTGACTCTTGGCCACGAGCTCCTTATTGTGGATGGATTTCACAGGACTCCTTAGGAGCACCTTGCCTCCCCCGTGAAGGCTGTTTCTGTTTCAGTGTCCGTGTTAGACTGCTATGTGAGTGCTCCAGGCTGCACCCAGCCCTGCTTGCTCACCCTGCCTTCACAACAGCCCTGCTAGTGAACTTTGCTGCAGATGTTTCGGTGCCAAGGCCTGTGCCCGTGTGCAGAAAGCCTAGTCATGAATGTTGGAAATGTACCAGTGTGTGCCCGTGTGGGCATCGGGATGATCCTGGCCCAGAGGCAATTACTGAGCGCCTGTTGTGTGGGGGGGCCCAAGGCTGGGCCGAGAAATCCCACATGCTGACCACCAAGTGTATAATGACTAGAAAGAATTCCAGCCTCTGCCTTGACCCACTGACAACCTACCTGTCAGTGCCTTCTGCCTTGCCACCACCGTCTGCCAGGCCAGCTCCAGGCAGCTGGTGAAAGGAGCTGCCAAGGCCAATGCGTAGGCCTCTGGCTGCCTTCCAGGGGGCGGTGCCCCCCGCAATACCTGGTGCTGGGGCAAGAGGAAAAGACGGCTTTCGGCCTCGCCCAAGGCAGGTGGCAGGTGGGCAGGGGGAGGGCAGGCAGCCTGTGGCCACTGCAGTGCTCCGTTCTGTCCCCTCCCCAGGAGGCCCAGGTGGTGGTAGCGGCGGCAGCCAAGGCCGTGGCGGCGGTGCTGGCAGCAGAGGATGCCCCAGGCCTTGGAGCGCGAGGAGGGCTGCTGGGCCTGGGCAGTACTGCTGGCCTCCCTGCTGAACCAGGGCCTCACGCTCGGCTTTCCCACTTGCACCGGCATCTTCTTCACTGAGCTGCAGCACGACTTCCAGGCTAGCAACAGCGAGACCTCCTGGTTCCCCTCCATCCTGACGGCTGTGCTCCATGCAGGGGGTGAGCAGCCTGGGAGAGGGGGGTTCTGGGAGGGCTAAGAAGGAGCCACAACTTCCCCGGGCTCCTGGGTCCCTGTCTTTGAGGCCACGGACTTTGCCTTGAGGGGTAAACTCCTACAATTTCACCTGATTTCAGCAGGGCTAGCCCGCCCGACTGGAAACCAGCTGGACTGGGTTGTGTCCCCCACAAGCCGACCCGGGGAGGGGAGGAGGGCGATGCATTTGAGGCCAGCACGAGGCTATAGGTTTGCTTGGGTGTTCTGCCAGGCCTGGGAGGAGCTAGGGTTGGGGTCAGCCTACTGAGGCACTGCCAATCTCCAGCTGCGTGATCTCTCTGAACCTCAGTTTCTTCCTCTGCAAAATGGGATAACAGCCATCACCCTGCCCACCACCCACATGGGACTGTGGGGAAGATCCAAGGAGACCTGGAAGTGCTCAGAGCTGGGGAACTGGAGACCCTCATCAGGGGGCTTCAGGATGGGGAAGGGGACTTGAGGACCATACCAAGAAGCAAGGGAGGCAGGGCAGGAGGCCCATCTCTCCCTGGGTGAGAGGGCCAGGGAGGTGGAGGAAAGACAACCCCTTATTCCCCCTTCTCTCTGGGGACCGCCCTCTCTCTTCCACGTGTGAACACACACACGGAGACACATGCATGTGCATACACACACACACACACACACACAGGCCTGTTTCCTGGCTGGCTCCTCCAGGAATGTGACTGCCTCTCCCTGACCCCAGCAACAGGGGAGGGGCAGCAGCTGGCCCAGGAGGGTTCCTCACCACAGCCCAAGGTGCTGGGACTCATCTGCCCTGCTTCTGGGAGCTCTCCACAGGGACTCCACAGACAGCGACCTTAGGAGGGGCCTGGTCCACCCGCCTGATTGCCCACAGGGCTGTCCCTGTGTGGGGTTTGCCCACCTCAGCTGACCCCAGCTCCCTGGTTATGCCCCCGCCATTGCCTCTGCCTGGCACCAGGCCCTTCCCTGGAATTGGGAGGAAGGCTGGACGGGGTAGATTGCCACCCTCTCTGGGATATCCCCGAATTGGCTCCCCGGGAGCATGGGCTCAGGACAAGGGGAGCGTCAGGCCTGGCCCAGACCACCATGGCCTCCTGGCCTGGTTGGGTGGGGGAGGGAATCTCGGGTGGCTCCTTCTCACGTGGGCAGAGGGGCCTGGGCACCGAGCATCTGATGGGATCACCACTCTCCAGCACCCCCCTAGCAGCCACACCAACATCTCAGCTGGCCTGGGATTCCTCTGTTGCCAGTCCGCCTCACAGACACACACCATTAGCCCAAGCTCATTCAGAGTGTGGTGGAAATCTGAAGCTTGAAAGTCTCACTGGTTCTAAGCCCCACCACTCCGCACACACACACTCAGGAGGAGTGTAAACAAGCTCAGGGGCTCCCCGAGGCTGCAGAGTGTGTGCATAGCAGAAGCAGTGCCTCCTGTGGAGAAAGCACCCTACCTCCCAGCACCCCACCCAGCGCCCTCTGCAATCTAGCTGGCTTGCATCCAAGCCCCCCGCCCCCAACTCATGATGACTCAGGGCTTTCCCCAATGCCACCTTTCCTAAGTCAGCATTCAGGTAGTAAAGACGTGTGAGTCAGTGGCCATGCCCCATCCAGTTGATTATCTCTGGGGACAGGCCGCTCACTTCCTTGGTCACTCACATACACCTACTGGCTCACACCCACGCATCCCCTCTCTACCCGTACACACACTGTCCCTGTGCCTTTGGCTGCAATCCTGGAGAAGCTCGATTATGCTGTGGCTAGGGGCAGGGCCCTCAGTGAATGGGGCCCCTGAGAGGAGGAGGTGTCAGGAGCAGCCAGCCTGGACTGGCTCACTTCTGCATAGCTGGGTCTAGGCTGCTGAGAAAGTGCCTCAGGGTGGACATGGGGTGGGAAGAACAGGCCCCTTTCCAACTGGAGCCAAAAGTCTGGGTGTCAGACTTTGGTGATGGGAGAGGGGAGAAGGCACCTCTCCTCCATCCAGCACCCTCAGAGGGCAGGGCAACGGGGTGCAATGCGAAGGCCCAGGCTGCCCACCATAGGGGCAAAGGCCCCCAACTGGACAGGGTGGAAGGTGGCGGGAGGGCTGTGGCCCAAGGTGTGAGCGACAAGCACTGCAGGTCTTCCTGAGGGCGGGGGAGCAGGGCTGGAGATGCCCAACATGATTTAGGCTCCCTGGGATCCTTCCAAAACAGAGCCATGGGCAGGTGTCCACACAGGTCATGAGCTCGTCTCGGATCTCATTTCACGTGGTGGATCAACCATCAGTCAGTCTAAGCCCTCCCTTTGTAGCGGAGGAAGCTGAGATGCAGAGAAGGATGGAGGTTTGCCTGGGCCACGTGCCCAGTCTGTGGCAGGGTGGGGATCAGAACCCAGGCCTGCAGGCTCCAGGGCTTGTGCCCTTTAAGCCTCCTGGCTGTTTACTGCTGGGACTCCCTCCCCACCTCACCCTCGCCCCCTGACCTCATTCAGCTGCTCCCTGCTGCCACTCCATCTCTCCTCACCACAGGGCCCCTGTGCAGCATCCTGGTGGCGCGCTTCGGCTGCCGATCAACAGTCATGCTCGGGGGGGTGTTGGCCGGCCTGGGCATGGTGACCAGCTCCTTCTCCAGGACCCTCAGCCAGCTCTACATCACAGCAGGACTCATCACAGGTGGCTGTCGCTCCATCCCAACAATTTCTGGGTGCCTACTCAGAAGTGTTGGTGGAGGGAGGGTAGCAAGTGAACAGGGCAGACAAGCAAGCTCTCAATCTTCTGGAAGTTACAGACCAGTGGGGGAGACAGATGATGAACAAAGAAATAGGACTATTTCTGATCCTGACAGGTGCCATACAGAAGACAGGACAGGTGATGGGATTGTGTCCTGGGCCAGGTACGGTGGTGGGCAGATATTTTACAACCCCCCATGTTACAGAGGAGAACTGCTCCTGGCGATCTGCTGCCATAAATATTACAGCCAAGAATGTAGTTCTACTCTGTGTAAACACATGGGTGAGATCACTATGAGTTGGAATTGGCTTGATGGCAACAGATTTAGTTATTATTTTTTTTAATCTTTATGGAAGCAGATCACCAGGCCTTTCTTCTGTGGCTTTGCTGGGTGGGTTCAAACCCCCAGCCTTTAGGTTAATAGTCGAGCATAAACCGTTTGCACCACCCCGGGATCTATTATTACACAAATAAAGAGGAAAACTATCTAGAACGTCTCATGGAGAAAAGAAAGCAGGGCTTGGGGGAGGTTGCCATTTTCAGGAGGGTGGTCAGGGAAGGCATCCAGAGAAGGTGGTATTTGAAGGGAGACCTGATGGAGGTGAGGAGTCAGCCCTCAGGCTCTCTGGAAAAGGGCATTCCAGGCAGAGGGAAGAGCAAGTGCCATTGCTTGGAGGGTTCAAGGAAAGCCAAGTGACCGATCGGTTAGAGGGGCCCAAACAAGTAGGTCAAAGAGGTGGGGAGGAGGGTGGATGGGGGTTCAGTTCATAAAAGGTTTTCTTGTGAGATGGGAAGCCATTTGAGGGGTTCAGGCAGAGGAGTGAGTGACATCATCTGACCCATAATGATGTAAGGTTTCAAGAGTCGAGAAGGATGACACCGAGGTTTTATGCCCTGTGTTACCAGAAGGTTGCAGCCACTGTTAACTATGATGGGAAGCCCAGGGAGGAGCAGGTTGGGGAAGATGGGAAGCTGAGGTTTGGACGTGTCCAGTCTGGAGTTCAAGGAGCCATTCTGAGCTGTTGCAGGCAATTCGGGAGTCATGAGCTGGATGGTATTTAAGGTCAAGATGAGGGGCCACCTGGTGTCCCCAAGGGAGTGAGGGTAGACAGCTGGAGAGCCCTGAGGATGGCGCCCGGGGCCTCCAGTGTGAGAGGTCTGCCTGGGAGGAAGAATCAGGAGAGTGTGGGCTCAAAAACACGAGATAGAGGGTGTGCCGCGGAGGAGGGAGCGACCCCCTGTGTCAGACCTCCCGTGAATCCAGTCGGGTGAGAGCAGACACAGCCAGAGCACCATCAGTGTGGAGGCTGATGACCTTGATGGTGCAGAGGTATGGATGAAAGTCTGCTTGGAATGGGTTCAAAAGAGACCAGGAGAAGAGGAATTAGAGACAGCAGGTAGAGAGTACTTTCAGGGGATTTTGCTGGAAGGAGAATGAGCTGGAAAAGAGGAGAATGTGGGTGATGCCGGAGAGAGGGGGATTGCTGGAGGGATGCCTTCAAGTGGGCAAGATCAGGGCAGACATGGAGGGCTGGCCTTCCTGGGAGCACGACATTCCATCCCACAGGCGGAAGGCAGGTGGTCAGCTGACAGGGAGGAGGTAGGGATGCATAGAAGAAGAAGAGGGCGTGAGTGGCCAGCTGGGAGGGTGGGAGAGGAAATGGACGAGGGAGCCAGCGTGGGGTCTCGGGCAGCCCAGGGCCCGCTGGAGGCCAGTGGTCATGGCGTGGTTGCAGCTTTTCCTCCAGCATGTTCTGCTGTGCAGGGTGGGCGTGGAGTGGGGGAGCTGGTTTCTGCAGGGTCGGGGAGGTGGAGAAGGCCCTCTGGAGAGGCAACGTTTGAGCGGAGCTGGGTAGAGGTGATGGCAACTACATATATTCTGAGGCCTGGGGCAGCTTGGTGTTCAGAGGACGAGAAGGAAGGTTGATGTGGCCCGATTGTGGTGCGTAATGGGAGAGTGGCCTGAGATGGGGCCCAAGGGGGCCACCAGGAGCCAGACCGGGCAGGGCCCTCCAGCCACAACAAATATTTGAGATTTTTTCAAAATGCAACGGGAAGGCTTTGGAAGGTTTCAGCGGGGAGGAATTAATCCGATTTACCTCTTTAAAAGATCACTCTGATGGTGGACTGGGTGAGCAGAGCTGGATTGGGAGACGTGTATGGGGAGGTTGTGAGGGAGGCTGATTCCATCCTAACTACCTGAGGACTTGAGGGACAGTGTGTAGCATAGTGGTTGAGGGTGTACAACCTGAAGCTATGCTGCCTGGGTTCAAATCCTGAGCCTGTCACCTTGGGCAAGTCACTTCACCTCTTTGTGCCTTAGTTTCCCCCCATGTAAAATGAAGCTAATAATAGCAGCTACCTGCCAGGGTCGTTATGAGGGTTGTGTCAGCATGCATCAAGCCCTTAACTCCCTGGGGACTTGGAAGTGGGGCTGGGCTAGAACCACAGTGGGCAGGAGTGGGAGATGGCCCTGTGAACCCACTCTGGGCACAGCTTGAAGGCCTCAGAGCACCTCTGAGCTGGTCTCCTTCTCCCTCCACAGGCCTGGGGATGTGCTTTAGCTTCCAGTCGAGCATCACTGTGCTGGGCTTCTACTTCACCCGCCGGCGGGTGCTGGCCAACGCACTGGCCTCAGTGGGTGTCTCCCTGGGCATCATGCTCTGGCCACTGCTCTCCCGCTACCTCCTGGAGGATCTGGGCTGGAGGGGCACCTTCCTCATCTTCGGTGGGGTCCTTCTCCACTGCTGTGTCTGCGGGGCTATCATGAGGCCAGTGGCCACCACTGTGGCCCCTGAGACTAGAGAAGGCCCCCCTCCACCGCTCAAGATACCTGCGCCTGGCAGCCTGGCAGCATGTAGCCGGACCATCCAGCGCCACCTGGCCTTTGACATCCTGCGGCACAACCCCGGCTACCGTGTGTATACACTGGGTGTCATGTGGATGATCCTGGGCTTCCCGCTGCCCCACGTCTTCCTGGTGCCATACGCCGTGCGGCATGGGGTGGACGAGCACCGGGCCGCCCTGCTAATCTCCATCATTGGCTTCAGCAACGTCTTCCTGCGGCCCGTGGCTGGGCTGGTGGCAGGCCAGCGCAAATTTGCCAGCCACCGCAAGTACCTGTTCATCCTGGCGGTCCTGCTCAACGGGCTTACCAACCTGGTGTGTGCGGCCTCAGCCAATTTCCGTGTGCTGGTGGCCTACTGCCTGGCATACAGCGTGTCCATGAGCGGCATTGGTGCCCTCCTCTTCCAGGTTCTCATGGACATCGTCCCCATGGACCGCTTCTCCAGTGCCCTGGGCCTCTTCACCATCCTGGAGGGCGTCTCCATCCTCATCTCTCCGCCAATGGCTGGTGAGGGCCCCGGAGGGTGGGAGGGCAGCCAGGTGTGCCCAGGTACAGCCTGAATAGGCAGGGGATGGGGGGCCACAGTCTGCACAAATTTGAGCCCAGTCCAGCATCTCCAGGGGTTGGAGCTTGGAATCTTTTTCCCAAGCACCACATGGAACAGTGCTGCAGACTGTTCCCCAGCTGGCATTGGGGTTCATGTCTCAGACCTACCTGAGTCCTTCACTTCTTCTCTGTGCCTGTTTTCTTATCAGTCAAGTGTGGATAATACAGAATCTTCCCCATAGGCTCCTTGTGAGGATTAGGAATTACATACATAAGGAGCTTAGCAGGGAGGCTGGCACACAGCAAGTGCCCACCAGGTGCATGTTTGCTGTTATTAATATCCTAGACCCCCTGCTTCCTGCCTGTGGGATCCCAGCAAGTCCTTTTCCTTCTCTGAGCCACAATGGCATCTGCAAAATGTAGAAAAGAACACCCACCACTAGCCATTTATTCACCCGTGCCAGTCCCTGGCTGTGCATGGCTGAACACAGACTGGCTCACCTTCAGGAATGAAAGTAAAGAGAGCCATATGTAATTACAGTGGTGGTTTGTGCTGGGAGGGAAACAGAATATGAAGGAGAGATCCATATGAGAGGACCTGTGGGGCAGCTGGGAGCCTGTCTTGCAGGGTAAATGGGGAAAGGTTCTTGAAGCCCCTGATGCTGAGTTGTAGTCAACAGACAACACAGACGGTGGTTATTACAATAAGACCCTGAGATAGACTCTCCCAGTGGGGAATCTTCCCCCCAGTGCAGCTTTGGAAGCCTTAGGTTCCAAGGGAGTTTTCCAAGCAAGTAAGTGGAGAGAGCTACCCAGGAGGTATGAGTAGGCCCTGGGAGGTGGCTCCTTGGTTGCCTGCCACCAAGGGTAAAGGAGTCATGCTCTTATGTTGCCTTCTGGCCAGAATCTTTTTTTTTTTTTTTAAACATTTTATTGTTTAGGTGAAAGTTTACCTAGCAAATTAGTTTCCCTTTCAACAATTTATACACAGCTTGTTTCAGGATATTGGTTGCAAACCCCAGAATGTGTCAGCACTCTCCCTCTTTCCTCCTTGGGTTCTCCCTGTCCGTTCACCCAGATTTCCTGCCCCTATTGTCCTTCTGAACTTTGCTTTTGGGCACATGCAACCCTTTGAGCTCGTATAGTTGATTGTTCTGAGTTATATCTTCCTCACTGGTGTTATTGTTCATTTTATAGGCCTGTCTATTGTATGGCTATAATGTAAACTCCAGGAGTGATTTCAGTTCCAGGTTTGAAGGGTATCTAAGGGCCATAGTCTCAGGGGTTCCACCAGTCTCTATCAGACCAGGAAGTCTAGTCTTATTTATGAGTTTGAATTTTCTTCTACATTTCTCTCCCACTCTGTCCATGACCTATTACTGTGATCCCAATCAGAGCAGTCAGTAATGGTAGCTGGGCACCATCTAGTTCTTCTGGTCTCAGGCTAGTGGAGGCTGTGGTTCATGTGGTCCGTTGGTCCTGTGGACTAATTGTTTCCTTGAGTCTTTGGTTTTCTTCATTCTTCTTTGCTCTGAATCAGAAGAGACCAATTGTTGTACCTTAGATGGCCACTTGAAAGCTTTTAATACCTCAGTCACTACTTGCTGGGGTAGGATACAGAACATTGTCTATATGGATTATGATATGCTAATTGACCTAGATATCCCCTGAGACTATGCAGAATCTTTTTAAGAACTCTCCCTGCCTAGGCCAGAGTGGGTTTATTTTCCTCCCCTCCTTTCATTCAACAAATACCTTTCGAGCACCTACTAGGTGCCAGCCATGATTCCTGGCACTGGGGATACAGCAGAGACAAAAATAAAATCATGAACTGGGGAGCACACAGTTTAGTTGGGGGGAGACCTGGTAGCCCCGGGCAGTAGCCTGACTTACTCTCTGCTCCCCAGGATTCCTTGTGGATGCCACTGGCAGCTTCAGCTATGTTTTCTACATGTCAGGCTTCTTCCTCATCTCAGCTGCCCTCTTCATGGGTGGCAGCTTCTGTGCCCTGCAGAAGAAGGAGAAGCAAGGCAGGCCAGCTGAGGCAGAAGGAGCCATCACGGAGGCTGCTGCAGAGTGGTGCCTTACCCTGGAGGGCACAGATGGTTCTAACAAGCGGCTGTGCCCCGAGATCATGTATGTGACCAGCGTCTGAGCCCCAGGATCACATGACCAGAATCTGAGCCCCAGGGTCACAGGTGTAACCAGCATCTGAGCCCCAGGGTCATATATGTGACCAGCACCTAAGCCCCAGGGTTACACGTGACCAGCATCTAAGTCCCGGGATCACGTGGCTGACTGCTGTCTCAGCCCAGGAACGGTGCTTCCAGCTGCTTCGGCAGGGACTGGGTGAGGGGCTGCCCAGGAAGTCAGGACCAAAGGCTGTCCAGGCTCTGTAAGCAGGACTCTGCCAGGAGTTGGGACCTTGGAGGCTAGCCTCTGAAGACTCAGGGTTCCTTCCAGCCAGCTGAATCCAGGAGTAGGTTCTCCTGGCTTTTTCCTTGGAAAAAGCTACCACCCTAGGGCCCAGGAAGGTGGGTCTGAGCCCTGCTTGAGTCTGTCACAGCCGGCTCGGCTCAGCTGGCTGCCCACTGCTGCTACAGCTCAACACACTGGACTTTCAGGTTCAGCATGGATGCCTCTGATGGGATCCCTCTTTGTCCTCCAGCTTCCAGATAGTTCCAAAGCACACACGCCTCCTCAAGGGCCGTCTTGTGCCCTCTCTTCCCAAGTGGCCCAGCCCTTGTCCTTAGGGCAGCCAAGGCTGGTGCTCGCCGGGGCTGCCCCAACACAGGCTGCTGGGCCCCACACTGGCTGGAGCCCTGGGAAGAAGGGCCCTGGCAGAGAAGGAGCTGTGGCCTGCGGCAGTGGAGGGCCAGGCTGAGGAGTGGTCCTGGATGCAGGATTTGGACAGATTAAACACTGGATAGAATGCCCTTTCTGGCATCGGTGCAGCAAACTGGAGGGAAGCCTCTGGCTGGGGTCCTAGAATCGGTGAAGTCAGAGGGGTCCCCCTGCACACTTGGCGGGGTCTATCCTAAGGTCACCCTCCCGTCCCCACCCTATAGGCCTGGCCAGGAAGGTTAAGGCTGGGGTAGGTGGGTGGCAGGCATTTGACCGTCCAGAGGAGAGGGCTGCTAGCTACGACCTGAGGCCCTCTGTGAAAACCGGGCCACTTCTGTGACTGAAGGCGTCTCTGGGCGATGCAAATGGTTAACACACTCGAATGCTGACCGAAAGGTTGGAGGTTTGAGTCTACCCAGTGGTGCATCAAAAGAAAGACCTGGCAATCTACTTCCCGAAAATCAGCCACTGAAAACCCTATGGAGACAGTTCTACTCTGACACACGTGGGGTTTCCATGAGTCAGAATCGACTCAAAGGCAACTGGTCTGTGTCAGAAGCCCTGCCACTCCCCTCCCTGTCCTCCCTGCTGTGTTGGGTCACCCTAGGGTAAGTCGCTGGCTGGGCCAGCTGCCAGCCAGTCCACCCCTGCCCCCACTTTGCCTCTGCCCTGTGGCCTGGAGGTCAGAGCTCCTCATATACACTTTGCTGGTGACTTCCCCTGAAGTCATCACCCCAAGAACTGGCAGGCATCAGCTCAGGCCTGTCCCAGCAGGGTTTCAACCCGAGGGGAAGGGAAAAAGTCTGTTTCAATGGCACACAAGCACACTTCCTGCAGCAGGTTATAAACCCAGTGAACTATGGAAGCTGGAAAACCAGCCTGGAGTAAGCTTCCCTTCCTCCTTCCTTCTCCCAGCCTGGCAGGGGCTCCTCAGTGCAGGACCTTGCTTGTTGATTCAGGCTCAACCACGCACCACAAGAAAATCCAATCAGGCCAGGGAGAATCGATTTTATTTTCATGACCTGACTCCAGCCTTCCTCCACCACATGTCCAGCTCTCATGAATAGTATCCTCTGGGATGTCCTCTCTCTTCCAGGGCCCTGCCAAGAGTGCCCCCTTATGGCCAAAGCGGTAGTGCAGAAGCGAGGCAAGGGCACTGGGAGGGGACAGAGACCTGAGTTTATGTTTGAGAATATCACAATTTGCTGTGTGACATGGGGCAAATTGTTTCCCATCTCTGGGCCTTGAGAAAGAAGGAGGTTGTCTCGGATCAGCTAAGGTCTCTTCCATTTGAAACATCTAATTATGTGGGAGAATTCTCACCTTCCAAGTAGGAGACTTGGGTTCGATTCCTGGCCAACGTACCTTATGTGCAGCCACCACCCATCTGTCAGTGGAGGCTTGCTTGTTGCTATGATGCTGAACAGGTCTCGGTGGAGCTTCCAAACTAAGAAGGACTAGGAAGAAAGGCCTGGAGCTCCACTACCAAAAATCAGCCTATAGATCACAATGGTCCGATCTGCAACCAATCATGGGGATGGTGCAGGAGCGGGCAGCATTTAGTTCCATTGTGCATGGGTTGCCATGAGTTGGGGGCCGACGTGACAGCAGCTAACGACAATTATGTGGGTGTCCCGGCCCCTCCCCCAAGTCCGTGCTTGACCGCCATCCATACTTTGTGCTCTAATGGGGTAAATGCTTGGCCACATTTTACTGAGTCTTGTCTCCTTCTCCATCTTGAGTAGAAAAGGAGGGAGTTGGAGGCTGGTGGGTAGGCGAGTGTTTTTGGTGCTGGTAGCCACCAGGCTTTGGTGTGTTGTACGTCCTCAAATCGGCCCATTCCCTGAAAACAGATTTAAGGGAAAAGAAAAGTAAACATTCAGCATAGGAAACTTTGACCCTGGCCTTGTCTGACCCCAGGCAACGGTGGCAGTGATCTCTGGGCAGAATTCCTTCAGCAAATAGGAGGAAGGCCCTGCCCTCAGCACAAAAAGCCAAGGGCAAAAAAAGAAAAAAAAAAAAAAGCCAAGGGCAGAATTCTTCCAGCCTTAGGAGATAAGACCACAACCAGAGAGAGATGAAATGGCCCATCAAGTTCCACAATCCACACTCAGCTGATTTCCTGGGAATCCCCTAGAGAGGGCTTGGGGCAGTTCCTGACCAGAGCTGATGGAGCTCACTCCATTCTGCCCCCCAGGCCTTTGCTGCTTTGTCCAGCCTAAGCAGAGAAAGCCCCAGGGCTCCCAGCTGAGATGCACTTTCCCTGGCCCCATCAGCGCCCCACAGCAGCTAGAATGCTCATTAACAGTCTACTGTCTAAACTGCCCAGGGGGTACCGACCAGTGTGGCCCTCATCTGGGCCCTCATTCCAAAACCACGTGGAAGGTACATGGTCCTTGCCCTCAGGAAGCTCACAGCCTAAGCCCCCTCCACCCGATTTTCAAGCCCGATAGGAATGTGGCAGGGTCACCACCCTCCCTAGTGCTCCAGTCCCCCACCCACGAGGTCTGGGTGGTGCACCTCCTTCCTGGGAAGCCCCAAGAAAAAACCGGGCGAAAGGGCTTCGGCGTCCCAGAAAGCCACTGAAGCCGCTCACTTGGGGGAACCGAGGCTCCTTCTAGGGCCCCTCGGTGCTGCCCGGGGGTACGCCACCTCCCACCCCGAGATTTCTGGCCGGCGGTGGCGGACTCAGCTCCGGCTGCGAAGCAGTGGGTGTCGGGCTCACTTGTTTATTTTTTTAAAAAAGAAATATTCAAATGTTTAAGATGCAGTGTCCCACTTACGAAAGACTAACAAAACTTTTTCAGTCTGATATCGGAAAAATCACGTAATATAGTAGCCTTCAGAAGCAATTCTACTCTGGGGCCGTCGCCCGGCTTTTTGAAAAGCCGACCTGACTGCAGAGTCAAAGAACCGATGTGTGGAACGCCCAGCTGATTCCAACGCTCCAGAGGCGTTTACCCCGCAAAGCACGGAGGGGCGTGCACACGCTTCCTGGTCTAGCGGGGTCGCGGGCCCGAGCGATCCGGCGGGAAGCGAACAGCGCACGCGCGCGAAGCTCAGCGGCGGCCCCGCCCCTCGCTCCTCCCCTTCCGACCTCCAGGGGCGGGGCTAACACGGCTTCCGCCGGGGGCGGGAACACTGCTCCCTCCTCCATCCCCAATTCGCCAGCGGTTGCTTTTCCCACGATCCAATTTCAGTTTCCAAGCCCAACCCTTACAGGGTCCTGAGGCTCCTAGTCCCCAACACCCAATCCCAGCTGCAAAGCACTGCAGAGCCTGAACCCAGGAAGGAGCCAATTTCCAACCCCCGTACCCCTTGCCGCCCACACCGTCTCCACGGACCCCCGGAGCCTCCGCCACCCCGACCATGGCCCAGAAGCCGAAGGTGGACCCCCACGTCGGGCGGCTGGGATACCTGCAGGCACTGGTCTCGGAATTCCAGGAGACGGAGAGCCAAGGTGAGAACGGCGGGATGGAGACCAGGGGGCCGGAGGCCACCGCGACCGCCTCCCGGACCTGGTTCCAGTGCCGCTTTCCCCTTGCAGACGCCAAGGAGCAAGTCCTGGCCAACCTCGCCAACTTCGCCTATGACCCCAGCAACTACCAGTATCTGCGGCAGCTGCAGGTCCTGGATTTATTCCTCGATTCGCTGTCGGAAGAGAATGAGACCCTGGTGGAGTTTGCCATTGGTAAGGACGGGGACCGACCTGCGGGGGCCCACCCTCCTCCTTGCACTGCCTGGTGGGCTGCGGCGAATGAGTGAGTTGCTAGGAAAGGAATCAGATGTGAAGCGCGATATGTCTTGAACAGACCCTTTTTTAGTAACACTGACTATTGAAGGGTCTAGACAAGTTCTAAAGAATGTTCCATCGTCCAGTTTGTCTGGTTGCCTCTTCGCGGTGTCATTTAGCTTGTCTGCCCCCTTCATTTCCCGTAACCTAGAAATTAGATTTAAAGTCTTTTTTTAAAAAAAATTATTGTTGTTGTTGAGAACATACACAACAAAACATACACCAATTCAGCAGTTTCTGCATGTACAATTCAGTGACAATGATTACATTCCATTCTTCGAGTTGTGCAACTATTCTTACCTCCTTTTCTATGCTATTCCTCCCTTAATATAAACTCACTGCCCACTAAGGTTCATATCTAATCTTTCAAGTTGCTGTTGTCAGTTTGATCCTATATAGATAGATCTTAAAAGAACATAATGCTCCAGGCAGACATTCTTTACTAATTGAGCTAAACTATTGTTTGGTTTTAAGAAGACTTCAGGAGTTATTTTTGGTTCAAGTTTTAAAGAGTAATAGTTTCAGAGGTTCATCCAGCCTCCATGGCTCCAGAAAGTTTGGAGTCCATGAGCATTTGAAATTCCGTTCTTCATTTTCCCCCTTGTGATCAGGATTCTTCCATAGAATCTTTGATCAAACTATTCAGTAATGGTAGCTGGGCACCATCCAGTTCTTCCAGTCTCATGGCAAAGGAGACAACTGTTCATGGAGACAATTAGCCGTGCATCCGTTTTCCTCCTATATCCTGACTCTCCTTGCTCTGTTGCACCAGGTGAATCAAGATCAATTGTTGCACTTTGAAGAGCGGCTTGCAAGCTTTTAAGACCCCTGGCACTATGAAACAAACTAGGAGGTAGAGCAGAAGCACTAAACATGTTATTAGGACAATTAACTGGGATGTCCCAGGAGTTAAAGTCTTGGCAGAATCAAGTAGCAAATGTTTTTCTAGAAGACATCATAGGTAAGTGTGAATTAGATTTTTGAGATACCATTCAGATCTGCCCCAATGTTTGAGGTACCCAGGGCTAGAGTACAAATGGGGGTTGACCCCCCCATCCCTTCTCACCGAGGGGCCTCACATGCATGTGGGTGGATACCAAGCTCTGTTCACACCCCACCAACAGCTGCCCCAGCTGCCCCTTGGCCACTCCTTAGGCTGAGTGCACACACAGCAGTGAGGACCACTCCCGGAGCCAGGAAGGAGAACCAGGCAGCTGTGGAAGTGAGTTTAGGGCCTGGACCTCCAGGTGCCGGCATGGGGAGTGGGCTTCAGGTGGGCGCTGCAGAGTAGGGCCCTCGAACGCTGGGCCTGGGACAGGAGCCTCAGTTGCCCAGGTTTAGGAGTGGTGCTAGCTCTTCTCTGCCCCTCTGGAAGATTATTATGCTCAATGTTGTTGTTGTTAGGTGCCATTGGGTGTAGTTTAGACTCATAGTGATCTCATGTGACAGAGGAGAACTATCCCATGGGGTTTTCTAGGCTGTAATTTTTTTTATATATGTTTTGCCACGATTTTTTAAAAAAGGAAGAAAGTTTATAAAGACCTATTTTCCATTAAGTTTAGTTTTAAAATAAAAGAGAATCTGCCACCACAGTGAGATGCCATTTCACATCTACTGTAGTTGTTAGATGCCATCAAGTTAATTTCGACTCATAGCGGCCCCGTGTGACAGAACAGAACTGCCCCATAGGGTTTTCTAGGCTGTAATCTTTACTGGAGCAGATCGCCAGGTCTTTCTCCCATGGAGCCGCTGGGTGAGTTCAAACTGCGAACCATTTGGTTAGCAGCCAAGTGCTTAACTGCTTAACGGGTCTCTCAGATTTCCTCCTGTCCTCTGAAGTAAATCCTACACCCCCACCCCCACTGTTCTGTAACTGCTCCACAGCTTCTGCTGTCAACAGACAGTGGCCCCTTCTGACGCCTGTGGCTAGACCTGCACCTGGGAGAGCTAGAGAATAGATCCCAAATCAAGCTTTTAACCCTGGAGAAAACTTGCCTAACATCAAAGAGAAGTTGTTCTAAGAATGGACAACTTACTAACCAGAAGTCTGCTCTGCCGGGTCTCTTCAGGTTCAGGGAACAGCTTTGCCAGGCAGGGGCACCCTGCCATCCTGGCCCAGTGAGTCTCCTCCGTGGGAACTGGGTGGGGGGCTTGGGCCTGGCCTGGGCTGTTGCTCTCCTGGGCCTGGAGTCCATGGCCGACTTCTCCATGTCTTAGCTGGATTCTTGTGGGCGAGTCCTGTCCCTCCTCGGAGCCTTGTCTCCTCACCTGTGCCTTGCCTACCTCACAGGACGGTTGTGGGGATCAGAAGTGTATGCCTGTGCGTCTGTCTGCCTCTGTGTGAAGATACTTTGTTTAGAATTGACAGTTTCCTTATCCCCAGGTATCCTTTTCCCAGCCACTTTATTGATGTGTGTATGTGTGTGTGTGTTTCTGTTTTTCTTTCTTTTTTTTTTTTTGTTGTGGTAAAAATATATATCACACAACATTTACCAGTTCACCAGTTTTTACATGTACAATTTACTGACCCTGATTACACTCATCATGTTGTGTGATCATCACTGGTATCCATTGCCAGACTTCCCATCACTGTGAACAGATACTCACTGCTCCCTCAGCAATGACACCCTTTCCCTCCCTCCCACCCCGGTGGCCGCTAATAAACCTTGGTCTCTATACATCTGCCCGTTCTAGCAGTTCACAAAGAAAGATCCTACACTACTTGTCCTTTTGTGACTGACTGACTTCGCTCAGCGTAATGTTTTCAGAGTTCAGCCGGGTTGCAGCCTGTATCAGGACTTCATTTCTCTTTATATCCCATCCCAGCCACTTGTCCCTCCTCTTCTCCCCCTCCCCCTCCTCCCACCAGAGCAAGGTCCCCATCCCAAGAGCACTAGCTTTCTCGGCATCTGAATCCCTCCCGGGAGATCCTGTGCGGATTAAAAATCTCTTGCATTTATCGTGCATAACTTAAGGGAGAGTCCCTGTGGCACTTAGCAGTGTATTTGGTTACTGCTGTCGTTCCCCTGAGTGGCTGTGGCACTAAATGGGGCCCAATGTCCGGTGCTCAGGCTGCCACAGAACAGCTCTGAGCTGGGCTTTGTGGCTTGGAGCCCTTTATCTCTGGTGGCAGGCCTAAGATTGTGATCTCCAGATCACAGAGCTGAGGTTATCACTACATGTCTTGAATACGCAGGCCTTGTGGCCTGGGGAGGAGGCTGGAAGGGGTGGAAAGGGCAGGCAGGTACCGGCCATGAGCTGGTGCTGGACCCGGAGCAGGGTTGGTCCTGGGGTAGCCAGCAGCGAGAGCTGAGTCAGATTGCTTTGCTGCAGCTTGCAGAACACAAACCACAATGTCCGTCGGTTGGCAAGCCGTTGGGGGAGCTTGGTAAGAGCTGGGCTTTGGGGTGAGACAGGCCTGGGTTCAGGTCCTTCCTCCACGGCTCACCATCTGGGCGTCATTTCCCTTTTCCAGTCATCTGCCAGATGGGGGCAGTATCAGTGCCCGCCTCACAGCGTTGTTGAGAATTTGATGAGATAATGATGCTGTTGTAGGACCAGGGTCTGCAGCTGCAGTATCCCCTCTTCCACCCACAAGGACCTGGTGTCCTGAGCCCCTTTGGGGTAAACAACTCCCTCTTCTGGGCTGGGATGGGATAATGTCCTATCAAGGGAACCACCCACCAGCTCCAGAGATTCTTGCCTTCTGGAGAAACATTACTGAATGATAGGGAATAATGGGAACATTGATCTAAGCGTCCCACCAGGAGCCCAGGCGGAGTTAGCTGAGTGAGCCGTGCCGTAATGTGTGCCGGCCCGAGCTCAGCCTTCCATCTCCAGAGCCAGGCCGTGGAGCTTAGTGATGATAGCAGCATCCATGAGTACCCAGTATGTGCCGTGCACTGCGCCACATCAGCGTCACCTCTGAGCCTGAGTCGGCATTGACGGGCACTGTGCTTCTAACACCCATTTCCAGTGAAGAATCTGGGGCTTAGCAGGTGAAGTAGGTTCTAAGGGTTAAAAAGTGCCAGACCTCTGTCTTCAACCCAAAGCAGTTGGATTCTCGAAGCTATTCTCTTGACCACTTTCCTGCCTGTGGAAAGTTTCCTAATTCCTGGGCTTGTGCCCTATTAAAGCTAGAGAGGAACTTAGTCCACATCCGTCCTTTTACTGACGGGAGAACTGAGGCATAGTTAGCTGCCCCTCAGCCGGTGTCAGGAGGCAGGTTGTCTTCTGTCTGTCCTTGCAGCCCACCACAGTCACAGGTGGGTCCTTCCGTGGTGTTCTGAGAACGGTGTCTGCTCTCTCGTCAGTGCTCGCCTTCCTGTCTGAGGCCGAGAACTCCAGCTCCGTGGGGCTTCAGTTTGGGCTGCAGTTAGTTCTGTCCGTTGTGGCTGCAGTCCTTCTGTGTGACCTCCTCTTAAACTCCCCCTCCCCGCCCAGTATAGCAGCAGCCCCGAGGAAGGATCTGACGGCAGCAATTGCGGAGAACACGCAGGGGCTTTATGTTTCCCTCTATATATACCTTCCCTTCCTGGCAGTTTTGTTACTTAAACAAGGTTCAAGTAGCTGGCCTCCCCGAGTTCAGGGTAAATCACTTTCCTTTGTTCTATTTCCTGCAATACATGTAGCTTCCACCAGATGGTGGTGGTGCTCCAGAGAGGCTGGTAAATCCTCCTTGCCTCTCTGGAAGCTAGTGAAACAACATAGGCATACACCCCATGGATCCCTGGTGGCACAGTGGTTAAGCGCTACCACCGCTAACCAGAAGGTGGGCCGTTTGAATCCACCAGCCGCTCCTTGGAAACCCTGTGGGGCAGTTCGACTCTGACTGCAACGGGTTTGTTTTGTTTTGTTTTTTAACGCACCCCATGACCCAGCAGTACCGTTCATTGTGCATCCAGACAAATGTTCAGCAATGTCACCGATAGCATTGTCTGTGACTGTCCCAAGCTGGCAACCATGGATACCGACACCAGATCGTTCATACGATATTTAGTAATGAAATGAACAATCGACAGCTACATGGAATAGATTAATCTTACAACCACAGTGTTAAGCAAACATTGTGATGTCATTACTATAAAATCCAAAAAAAAGGCAGAACTCAACTATATAATATTTAGATAGGTGTGTGTGTAGTAAAAAAAAAAATTAGTTAAATTTTAAAAAGGCCCTGCTTATATCTAGAATTAAGGGAAGGGAAAATTAGTCCTTCAAGTCAAGGAGAGGCCGCCCTGGCAAATAATTCATTTAAACATTATGAAATTATTAGGAATGAGGAAGATGTTCACCTCTGCAGGTAGGAGAGAGGGAAAGGCTCTCAGGAAGCAACATATAGGGGTTCCGGATCGCCAGCAGTTTTTGTTCTTGACTTTGGTGGTGGTTACACAGGCGTTTGCTGTATCATCGTTGAACTCAGCCTGTATATGTCAGCCCTTTTCTGCTTGTGCGGGCCTGTGCCAGTCTCTGGGGCTGTGAAGAGATACATGATTGACCCCTACCTTCCAGGAGTTCACAGTCTGGTTGGGGAGGTGAAATTCAGTCGCATACAAAGGAGTGTGTACCAGATGTCACATGAATGGTACAAGACAGTTAATATCCATCAAGTGTCTACTGTGTGCCATGGAGATGCCTCAATTACATTATTTAATTCTCTCTAGGAGCCCTGGTGGTGCAGTGGTTAAATGCTCAGCCGCTAGCCAAAAGCTCCATGGGAGAAAGATGTGGCAATCTGCTTCCGTAAAGATTACAGCCTATGAGGCGCTTCTACTCTGTCCTGTAGTGTCGCTTTCAGCCGGAATTGACTCATAGGCGATGGGGATTGTTTTTTTAATTCTCTTTGCCCATTTTACTGATGAAGAAACTGAGGCTTATGGAAGCTGAGTGGCTAGCTCTGAGTCACGTAGGTCCTCAGTAGCAGAACTGGGATTTCAAGAAGATCTGCCCGCCCCGGAGCCTCGCTCCATCTGCCGTGCCGTGTGCTCCCCCGGCCCTCCCGCCCTCACTGTATGGCCAGGCTCTGGGCTAACACAGCCTTCTGCTGAGAAAAGAGATTCCCAGCAGCTTTCTCTATAGACTATTTTGCCCCTCCTACTTGAAATTTCAGAAGGAACTTTTTTCAAGATGCTTAAGTTAAACAGATAGTGTCAAATGAAGATTTTGATCCTGGGCTGGGCCACGGTGGGTGGGTGGGCGGGCCTCGGGTGTAGTCATGTCTGGGCCGCCTTTTTAGGGTTTGCCTGGCTGCTGGGTGCTGGCTAAGCACTTGTCAACATGGCCTCATAACCCCCAGACAATCCTCAGACCCTGCCCTCTCTGAGCCCCCAGCTTTCTCATCCAGGCCGCATTTGGAGTTTCCTCTGTTGCCTCTCCTGGGGGTTTCCGTGGATCTTGGCGTCTACATGGGCCCTGCCATTTCCTCCCATTCTGTTTCTCTTGTCTTGTTCGGGTTGTTCAAAGCATGCTCATCAGCCAGTCAGGACTTGTTCTCCTTTTTGTTTTTTAACAGTGTGCTGTGGTTGGGCACTTTAGGATGCTTCCAGTTTTGTGTAGATGGTTTTCCCAGCCCTTCTTGCTTCTTCAGGCAGGCTACCTGAGGGGGACTTGGGGAAAGCTTAAAGCAGCTGAGGACTCGTGCAGGTTCTGGTGCCATCTTGACGGCTCCAGCCCAGCCTTCTCACCTTGCCCCTGAAGCTCTCTGCTGTTCCCTTCCCAGGTTCTCGCTCGCCTTTTAATCTCTGAGAGGCTTAAGAGGGGCTTAAAGAACGCCCCTGCGGCTGAGGTGAGCTCTGGCAGGGCACCTGGTCCATCTGGGAGGCTTCCAGGCCTCTGAACCAGGGGTGCAGGAGTAAGGGGGTGTGAGCAGGGGCCAGTCCTGAGGCCTCCTCCTCCCCCCAGTCCCCAGCAGATGCCATCTGCTGATCCAGCCCCACCCAGACACACGTGGCAATGATGCTGACTCACCGCTAGGTGAGTGACTCATGGCTTCATCTTATCACACTTTCACTGCAGCAGGAAGCTGCCCACTCCCCGCTCAAACGAACCCACCTGCTGGTCCCTGCTCCAGGCCAAGCCTGGCATCTGGCCTTGGGAGCATCAGTTGTCCTCCTGGCTCCACAGGGACTCAGTTTCCCCTGGGAGTGGCAAAGGGCTCCCTTCTGGGACTTCGGGCAAGTTACTCAACCCCTCAGAGCCTCAGCTTCTCCACTAAGATGGGGGTGACAGTACGCCTGCTTGGTAGGGTTCAGCCATGTGTTCAACATGTGTTCAACGTGTGTCCACTGTTCTGGGATCCGGAGGCCAGCGAGGGAGGCCCCGCCTCGTGGAGAGTGCCGGCTAGTAAAGCAAGCTGCAGAACGAGCCCAGGCGTGCTGAGGTCTGCACAGCTGAACCGGGCGGGCGCTGGTCGAGACTGCAGAGAAAGCCTCTGAGTGTGGGTGGTCTGCGGGGTGCTCGCTGAGAGGGGATGGTTCAGCTGGCTCCTGAGGAGGAAGGAGCAGCTGTACAAAGAAAAGGGAAGGAGAACCCCAGGAGAGGGAACAGCAAGTGCAAAGGCCCCCAGCAAGAAAGAGCTTGGTGTTTTGGAGGCCCTGAAAGGAGGCCAGAGGGCTAGGGCACCACGGTTAGCCCGAGGGTGGCCAGAGGTGGCAGGGACAGACCCTAGGGGGCCTGGTGGCCATGCAAGAAGGGGGCTCTGGCCTCAGGGTGATTGGGACTCAGTGAAAACCTGTGTGAAGCACGGTAGCTGGCACCCAGCACGGGCCCCCAAGCGGGCGTTTCCTTCTCTGGCACTCAGTGCGCCAGTTTGGCACCGGAGGGCCTCTTAGTGCCTCTTCTCCCTCCAGCTGCTCGTCCTCCTCCCGACTCCCAGCCTCCCCTTCTTCAGAAGCTGCCTGTGCGGGCCAGGCAGGTGTCAGCACCGTCCTGTGCAGCCCCAGCCCTCTGCCCTCCTCCCAGCCTCTTTCCCTTCGGCCACTATTTTAAAACACCCTTACGACTAATATTGTAGGGCGCCTCTGCGCGGGGCCCTGTGGACACGGCAGGAATAAGACAGCTGAGGTCTTGACCTCAGGGTCCTTACTTTTAGAGGGGCTCGGCAGGCAGGGAGCCGGAAAACGTAGGTGAAGAGAAGACAGTGAAGCGGTGACCAGGGCAGTGCCCTGGGAGTGGAGGGGACAGTCACACGGGGGCTCTCAGGGAAGCCCACACTGGCCAGGTGGGGCAGGAAGTGCTTGTACCGAAAGGTCCTAAGACTGGACCGAGGGATAGAGACGTGGAGGAGGATGGTGCAGGGCCGGCAGACCTCCTGAGGGAGTGGGGACTTTTTTCCAAATGGCAGGCCTTCCCTGTAGCAGGCCTCACACTGAGCCATGTGCAGCCAGGGAGGGGCACAGGGCCAAGGCTGGACTGTCCCCGCCACCCTCCCCCCACCCCCTTCCCCTGAGGGGCAGCACAGGCACCTGCCCACCTTGCTTAGTATGATGTCCTGGTCAGGTTTCAGGCTGGGGCAGTGGGCGGGGCTGTGACCCTCACCCCTGATTGGACTTGTTGGGCATATTGTGCAAATGAGCTGAGAAGCCATGTGGCTTTCCTGCACATGGAACCTAAGGGTGGAGAGACCACGGTGGCCAGAGGCTGTCAGGATGCTCAGGAAGTCACCTCCGGGCATTAGGGGGCAGTGCTCAGAGGTGAGATGTGAGAGAAAGGGGGGCCTGGCCTCACTGCCTGAGCACATGGGGCTCTGTCGCTGGGCTTTTCTGTTGTTTGTCCCCCAGAATCCTCATAACAGCAACCTAGAGGCTAAAATGGTCTGACTTCTCCGTCAGTGATACTGCATTTGTAAAATGGTGTACTGCAAAGCTGTTCAATGAGGCAGGAGTGTAGATTATTGGCATAGAAGGAGGTTCACAATGCACGGTGTTTTTTTTGTTGTTGTTGATATTGAGAATATACACAGCGAAACATACACCAGTTCAACAATTTCTACCATACATTTCAGCGACATTGATTATCCTTCGAGTTGTGCAACCATTCTCACCTTCCTTTTCTGAGTTGTTCCTGCCACATTAACATAAACTCACTGCCCCCTAAGGTTCCTATCTGATCTTTCAAGTTGCTGTTGTCAAAGTGATCCCAAATAGATAGTTCTTAAAAGAGCATAATGCTCAAGGCAGACATTCTTTACTGGTTAAGCTGTGGTCACAGTACGTTGTTAAATGAAAATAGCTGGCTTACAAAACAGTTACAGAGACTATCCCATTTCTACTAAATATTTCTGTGTGCGCATAGAAAGCTGTGGGACCACGCAGGCAGGAATCTTAAATGTCTGGGTGGTAGGATTAAGGTGGCTTATATCTTGGCTCCTTTCTATAAATATTTTAACACTTTATTGAGGTATAATTGACATACGATAAGCTGTACATATTTAAAGTGCACAATTGGTTATGTTTTAACATATGTATTCTGGTGGTGTAGTGGTTAAGTGCTGTGGCTGCTAACCAAAAGGTTAGCAGTTCAAATCCACCAGGCGCTCCTTGGAAACCCTATGGGGTAGTTGTCCTCTGTCCTGTAGGGTCGCTATGAGTTGGAATCGACTCGACGGCAGCTGGTTTGGTTTTTGGTTATACACCTGTGAAACCATCACCTCACCATTATTTTTAAACTCCTCTAAAATGATGATCTCTTGTGGGTCTTGTTTTTCTCACTTAAAAAAAAAGGAAAGCGTATCAGCCATTGAACTGGCTGAACCACGCGGCAAAGGGATTTGTGGAAGGTCTCAACCGAGTGAGGGGCAGCAGGCAGGCAGGTCTCTCCGGAACTCAAACGGAGGGCTGGGGTGCTGGAGACGAGTGGACTTCTGACAGGCTGGGGCCCTTCCTTCCGGGACTTAGTGGGCAGGGAGCAGGGAGAGGGAGGCAGGAAGAGGCCCAGGGAGGGGGCCCCCAGATTCACCCTCTCTTCCCCAGGCGGCCTCTGCAACCTGTGTGCAGACAAGGCCAACAAGGAGCACATCCTGCAGGCAGGCGGCATCCCACTCATCATCAGCTGCCTGTCCAGCCCCAACGAGGAGACGGTGCTGTCCGCTGTCACCACACTCTTGTACCTGAGCCCATCCAGCCCCGGCTCCCACCCTGAGCTGACCGCCCTGCCTGTGGTCCAGTGCATGCTGCGTTTCTCTCTCTCTGCCAGCACGCGCCTCCGCAACCTGGCCCAGATCTTCCTGGAAGACGTCTGCTCCCCGAGCCAGGTGGCCGAAGCCCACCGCTGGGGGGTGCACTCTGCCCTGGGCATCCCATTGCCCAAGGACTGAGGCCCCCAGCACCCCTGCTCCCGGTGGGCCTCGTGCAGGAGATAAAACCATGGTGGGGGCACAGGAGTGGGGCCGGCACAGCACCCCCAAGCACATTCTCCCAGAGTGGTGCCTTCCCGGCCACTTTGAAGGTGGGCTTTTTCAGGACAGGAGTCTCCAGTGTGATGAAAAGGCGTTAGAAGACCTGCGGAACCAGACTTCGTGACACTGGCAGAAGAAAATGAAGGGTGGTGCCACTTCCTGGGCTGGCTCGCCCCCAAACTGGAGGCTGAGGTCCTGCCTTCCAGGCCCACTCCACTGCAGGCTCCGCCTAGCATAGAACCTCCAGGTTCCTGGATCCACAGGCTTCGGAGAAGGGGCTTCTCAGGTGGAGCACCAGGGACCGGAGGCTCAGGAGCGTTGTCTGCACTTCAGTGAGTAGGGCATCGCCCCTGAACAGGGGGTCTGGAGTGATTTCAAGGGATAGGAATGAGAAGTCTCATGGCTAAAAGCATCTTGGGGCCCTCGGAGGCAGGAAGGGTGTGTCAGCCCAGTGACTGTTAATGTGGCCATCAGGCATTAAGACCAAGGTCACAGAGGTGACAACACATCAGAATAAAGGCAGGAACCCGTGAAGCCGCGTCTTCTCCCCTCACCACCCCCAGGGCCCTCTCTGCCATCAGGGTTAGTGAGAGCGAGTCCCTGCTGGTCAGCGTGTTGTGTGGGACCCAATAGAAAGCTGGGGCTTGGGAGCAATGAGGGGTCCTGACCCCTCTTCTCCACTGCCTTAGAGTTAGCCCCTGAGATGGCCAAGGAAAGGTCAAGCGTCTTAGAAAGGGAGGAGGGATGGTCTCTGTTACGGATTGTGGATGGTCTCTGTTACGGATTGTGTCCCCAAAAATGTGTTGTAAATCCTACTAAATTTGGGAATGGGGTTTTCTTTGTTATGTTAATGAGGCAGTATCAGTGCAGGGCGTGTCTTAAATCCATCTCTCTGAGATAGAAAAGAGCAGATGAAGTAAGCAATCAGAGATGGGGGAAGAGAGCTACCATGCCACATGGGATCTCCAGGGAACCCAGGAACAGACAAGGACCTTCCCCCAGAGCCAACAGAGAGAGCACCTTCCCCTAGAAGGCTCCTTCTAGCCTCCTAAATGGGGAGAATAAATCTCTCTTCGTTAAAGCCACCAACTTGGGGTGTTTGTTACAGCAGCACTAAGAAACTAAGGCGACGTCTCAGTGGGAGCAGAGGCAGGCAGATTCGGAGCCACTGGACTCAGAAGAGCAAGGGGAGGGAGGGAAGGCCTCATCAGCCCTGGTCCAGTGCCCCTCCCACCTCCTGTACTTTTTCTATCCCAAATAAAGGGCCCTAAGAAACCAGAGAGCTGAAGATTTTTATTAAAAGGTTCTTGACCACCTTACCCAGGGTGCTCCGATGTCCGCCACGCTCTAGTGCAAGCAAGTGGCTGGGCAGTGAGAGCAGTGGTCCCTGTGTCTCCCCGCCCCTCCATGCCCAGTCCCTCGGCTTGTTCCTGGAGGAGCCCCAGGCCCTCGGAGTCCTACAGCGAGGCGTCCCGCTTGCTGTCTATGATCCCCCTCCAATTGTCACTCCAGGAGAGCAGCCGTCTCCTCGTGGGGGGCAGGGCCAGGTGCTGGTTGTGGCAACAGGTGAACAAGATGTGCTCCCAGCGTGGGGTCTTCTCTCGGCCTGGGGCACATCGGGGACAAAGGTGGTGAGCATGGCATCCAGTTATCTTTACTCCTCCCTAATCCAGATGGCTGGATGGAGGTTGCCAAGGAAATGGGTCCTACCTTGAATAGTGTCCTTGTCATCAATGAGCAGGTCCCCCAAGACCACCGTCTTGTCCCTTGTCAGGATAATGCGCTCCACAAACTGGGGTCCCAAGTGCTTCTCTACCCAGCGGTACTGTAGGAAGCAGAGACTGTCAGTGGGGTCTGGTGGGCCCTGGATTCAGGGCCGGTGAGCGGGTAGAACGTAGCTGGGAGTGGGAGCTGCAGCCCAAGAGGCTGGTCCCCTCCTCTGGCCCCTGCTGTTGGCCCAGGAGGTGCCGGGGGCCTCCGCACCTTCTCTCTCACACAGTGCTCATACTTCATCAGGGGGCTGGTACAGATGAAGACCTCGGTGCTGCAGGAAAGGGGTGCTGTTAGATGGAGGGGGCCCCCACATCACCCTGTGTCACTCCCTTGCCTCCCCACCCTATCTTACTCCTCCATGTCCTTCATCTCCCGCATGGCTTCCAGGGCCCCAGGGATGGGCTCCAAGTCCAGGAAAAAGCCTGGGGCTTCATACACACTGGCCACTTTATCCTGGAAGACACAACCCTCCTCTGCCTCCAGCTGATCTAGCCCAGCAGGACGCTCCCAAGAAGGTTCCTGGAGGCCCTTCCGTCCCACATCAGAGTATCAGAGGATTGTGCTTAGTGGGGGCACTCTCCCAAACTTTCTTGTGTGTGTGTTGCGGGGAGGTGAACTGTGAAGCGAGAGTACTGTTCATTTCAAACAGAAACGGGGTGTCTCTGTAAATGGGACAGCGACGGTCCGCCCAAGGGGGTGGGGGGGGGTCCCCGCTTCCGAGGACGTCGTCGGGTCGTCAGGGCTCCGCGCTCCGGGGGCGACGTGGGGTGGTGGGGTCCAGGCTCCCCTCCCGGGGGCGCCATGGGGTCGTGGGTTCCGGGTGGTGCTGGGGGACCTGGGGTCCGGGCCCCCGGGGGGGCCGTGGGGCTGTGGGATCGGGGCTCCCTGCTCCGGCGGCGTCGTGGGGCCCGGGATCCCCGCCCGCGCCGCGTCCCACTCATTCATTCCTACCGCCAGGTCGGGGCGCAGGGCGCGGTACTGCTCGCAGACCAGGAAGCCGCGGCGCTCCTCCAGCGGGACATGCGGGTCGGCAGGGAAGCGGCGGCGGAAGCTCCGCAGGAGGCCGCCCTCAAAGTCGGCCAGCACGCAGTCCATGTCCACCAGCACCCGCACGGCCCGCGCTCGCCGCACAGCCATCGCCACCCGAGGAGCTGCGGTGGGGCCAGGGGCGCGAGCGGAGGGCGGAGCCAGGAAGCTGGGTTGGGACACGGCCGGCAGCTCCAGCCCCCTCTCCGGAAGGGCGGGAGGCGCCTACGCGAGCGCGGCTTGCTGGGCGGCCGCTTCTGGAGACGCGGCGGGAGGGGCCAGCCGGCTCATTTGTATAGGCCGCCGCGTCTGGACTCGTGGGCGATGGTTTGGGGAGTCGGGTTTCTGATCCTCAGCTTCCCAGCCAGGTCACATCTGCCTACCCCCCCCGCCCCCAAATCTCACCGCAAACGCACCCCGCTCCCCGAAATGTTACGGGGGCGGGCCTTCCAGCGCCCGAGAGAGGGATAATTCAAAACACCGGGAGGCAAGCCGTTAAGGTAAAAAAAACAAAACAAAACCTGTTACGGTCAAGTACATTCGGATTCGTGGCGACCCCATGTGTTACAGAGTAGAATTGCCCCTTAGGGTTTTCTTAGCTGTAATTTTAACAGGAGCCCTGGTGGTGCAGTGGTGAAGCGCTCGGCTGCTAAGGAAAGCTCAGCGGTTGGAACACATCAGCTGGTCCGCAGATGTGGCTGCCTACTTCCGTGAAGATTTATAGTCTAGGAAGCCCTGTGAGACGGTTTTACTCTGTCCTACTACAGGGTCAACTATGAGTGGCATAGACTCCACAGCAATGGTTTTTGGTCTTCTTTTTTAATCTTAATGAAAGCAGATCGCCAGGCCTTTCTTTTGCAGTGTCTGGGTGGGTTCCAAACCCCCAACCTTGAGATTAGTAGTAGAGCATAAACTTTTTGCACACCTAGGGAGTTTAATAACAAGTCAGGGCTACTTAAACCTGTGGGGCCTCACGTTTGTCCTAGACTCCATCCCTTCGGGTCCAGGGGGCCCGCGGTTCTCCCTTCCCTGCTTTTCAGGGCGAAGACCCCAGACTGGTGCTTGAAGCCAGCAGCAGCACCGAACCGCGAGTTGTCGGGGGGTCCTGCTAAATGTTTGAAGTGAATGAATCTGTTCAGGACATGGGCCAAGTCAGTCAGGCTTCTAAGAGACCAATTCGTAACCCAGAGTTGACCTGCAACATGGGAGCATCTATTTTAAACACCCACTTCTACCTGGAAGACACGGTTTCCATCAAGCTCAGGTAATGGGGACCGCCCTCCTTTTGTGGAACTGAAACCTCTTACCAATAATCAGCCCTTACATCCACCTCTGGAAATGCTGAAGGTTGCTGAATTGTGTTGACTCTCCTCTCTGTAGATTTCATGCAGTTTCCTGACTACAGCACAGTGTATCTCCCTACAAATTATAAACTCAGATCTTGCTGTGTTCCCCATCCGACCACCCCAATACTTCCCAATACCCATTGAACTCATCGCAAGGGGGACCCTGGCATCTCATTCTAAGGCCATCTAATTTCAAAACGCTAAGAAAGTTAGAATCAGAAGTAATAAATACTGAGTCTCTCACTGGCTCTTTTTCCTCCTTCACTAAGGCATTAATCACACAAACTAGGCAAAAAGTCCTAACTGGCAAGGAAATGCTGTTTCTGCGGCCCTTGGGGTGTCTTTTAGGTAACAGTCATCATCATCATCATCATCATTTTCAGATCGTTGTCTCTTTTTTTTTTTTTTTTTTTTTTTTAAGCTTTCCGACTGGACGTTGAATATTCCTTCAGCAAACATGTTACATAAGCCCGTGGCCCATCAAGTAGATTCCAACTCCTAGCGACCTTAGAGGGATAGTAGAGCTGTCCCATAAGGTTTCCAGGGCTGTGATTTTTATGGGAGCTGACTGCCACATCTTTCTCCTGCAGAGTGGCTGGTGGGCTTGAAGTGCCCACCTTTCGATCAGCAGTGAAGTGCTTTAACCACTGTGCCACCAGGGTTACTTAAACATGTTACATGGAATCCCTAAAATCTGAAAGAACCAAGATGACTCCGCTGAACTGTCCATCTCTTAAAACACCTTTGACTTTGATTAGGCACTTATCACCACAGAATAAAAAAAGCAAAACATTGTAAGTTGTGACACAAACCAGGGACATTCCTTTTCCTAGAAGCCCTGTCAGTACTAACAGGCTGGGAGGGTGCAGATTCCCTAGCAGCACTGCAGATTCACGGTAGAGACTAACTCAGGCTGGTAAAACCATGTTAGTACTTAGAGGGCTAGTCTTTGTTTCAATATCGGGAGCCTCCTGATTCTCCACTTTACAAATGCTTCACACAGTGAAGGAAGAACTCAAAACCCTCACAACCTGAAAGTCCCCTTACTCTTCTCAAAGATACGCTAGGTGACCTAGTTCAGAGCTCTTGGTTAGGAAATTGAGGCACAAACTGATGAGCAAAGGAACCCAGCTGGTGAGCAGCACAGCTAGATCAAAAAGCCGGGTCCTAACTCCTGATTTGGGCATCTGATACAGCTTGTTGACCTGGAACTACATGTCTGTAAGCCAAGGAGTTCCCCCCCCCCCCACCCCAATCTTCTGACTCCTGTCAAAAAAACAAAACAAACCTATTGCCTTTGAGTCGATTCCGACTCTAAAAGACTACAGTAGAACTGCACCATAGGATTTCCAAGGAGCCACTGGTGGATTCAAACTGCCACCCTTTTGGTTAGCAGCCGAGCTCTTAACCACTGCGCCACCAGGGCTCCCTGACTCCTGTCACTACCTGCTAATGAGGTCGCTCCTCCTTCCTTCGCTCTCCTCTTTGACCACCCACCATCGCGAGGCACCTCAGAGGTGGAGAGGACTGGAAATTTTAAATGTTATGACCCAGCGCAGAGGGTAACTGGTAGAGTCTAACACATGTTGGCTAATCATTATCTTCAGCTATCAGTTAAACATATTATTCCTGTATTTTATTACTATAGCTCTCGAGAGTTAATTATAACGTTGGTACTTTGAACTCATGCTATGAGCTTAAGCCCATTTTCATTACAGAATTTTCTCTAGGGAGAAGCCCATTTCTCTCCGGGCCTTCAATAATCTGTTTTAACTTCAAATGACTCCTCAAATGAGTGGGCAGCATGGTTTACAGTAACAAAGAAAAAAAGCAACTCAACAGGCAGGAAAAAAGACTCGACGCCATCTGGAAATGAAGACGCGGGACACGATGTTTCAAAATGTGTATACTGTTTACTTGAAGCGACAGTCCAGGATTGTGAAGTACAACACACATTTTCAAGATAAGACTTTCAGGTCATGGTCAAGCACCAGCGTCATGCACACAGCATCAAGTTATAAGGAAAAATGCTTCCCCATGGCACCCATCCCTGGAGAAGCCCCACTTCTGTGAGACTCACCTCACGCTTGGTTCCTGTCAGTCTGGTTGTGCGTCCTAAACCTTCCTCTGTGTGGGAGGGAGCAGCAGGCTTTGCTTGCCAGCCAGTCGCGGTAAGAGCTGGCTTAGTTCTTAAATTAAACAAGGCAGTTGCTTTGCTTTGCAGGCAGCAAGGCATGAGGCACAGGCCTCAATTGTCCCGTATGGCACAGTGGAATAGGAGATGCTTTCTAGCAAAGGACACTGGTTAAGTTAGGGCAACACCCAGGGGAAGGTTCTGCGTCAAGAATGCTTGGTGTGTCAGGGGCCGGGGCGGAACGGTGCCTGTGGACTGTTCACCGGTCTGCCCAGTCAAGGCGCGGTAAACCCAAGTAAAGCTGACAAGAAAAGGGTTTAAAAAAACGTCAGTACAAAAGATCCTCTAGCACATCTGGACCTAAATTATTTGTTCTTAGAAACACATTACTAAGTGTCACAAAGCTTTCCCTCAAATCTACTTCTAGAAAACACTCATGCCATGGCCAACAGACCCGGAGGAGTCAGGACAGAAAGAGGAACCTGTTCTTTAAAAAGGAAAAATAAAAATAAAATAAATAAAAAAGACAGCAGTACATAAAGTGCTTCTTTTTTAATGAAACAAATCCAAAAAGATGTACAGTCAGGCTCAAGTTGTGCAGTTCACAAGCATGGAGAAAACAAACACACAGAAGGACGGGGTCCAGACAGTTGGGGTTAACCCAGGACCAGGCTGGACTTGCCACCGGGCGGGTTCCTTCGGGACGGCACGGGGGCCGGCGCCACTGGGCTGGGCACAGGGGCAGCAGGCACAGGCTTCTCCTCGCTCTGTCCCAGGCTGGCTGGCAGGTCTGTGTCCACAGTTTCTAGGATAACAGAAAAACAAAAGTAAAACGCATAACCATTTCCACTTAGGAGTCTAAGGTTTCTTTTTTTTGAGGATGGTTGGAAATATACCTAAAGGTATAAAGAAGAAAACAATCACCAAGCATGTTCCCACCACCCGGAATTAATGGAGTTCTTGGGGAGGGGGGTGCAACACATTCTGTTGCTAACTGAAAGCCTACCCAGAGGCACCTCGTAAGAAAGGCCTGGTGATCTACTTCTGAAAAATCAGCCATCGATAACCCTAGGGCGCGCAGTTCTATTCTGACACACATGGGGGCGCCATGAGTTGATTCAGCAGCAACTAGTTAATGTTTTGGCCTGTTTGTTCTCAGGACTTGTTTTTCTGTGTAGGTTCCTTTCTAAATGACAAGTATTTAAATTAGAACACTGCAGACAAGCCATAGCTCTCTGACTCCCACTCCACCCCCGGTCCTCCTTCCTGTCCCTAGAGGTGCCACCACTCCTCCAAGCTCTGTGCAGTTTTCTTGTCCATTTGTGTTTCATACACTTTTATATTGCCTGGGCTCACGCCAGACACCAAAGAAAAGTGCTCATTTTGAAAAAATTTAGTTTCTTCAAGTCCCTCAAAGACTAAATGCTAAAGGTCCATGCTCCTGAAACCACTTGTCCCAAGTTTTGATTTAGTCGATTAAACTTTGAAAAGTCCGAGGGAAACGAGGTCTAAATATTGAAAAAAAAAAAAAAAAAAACTCTTAGAAACACAACAAAATCTCAGGGGTCACTTATTAGTTTCCTGATCCGGAATCAAATGCATCAGCATTAAGTACTGAAGTCCTACAAGCCCATTGCTGACGAGTCGATTCTGACTCAGAGTGACCCTACAGGACAGAGTAGAACTGCCCCGTGGGGTCTCTAAGGAGCAGCTGGTAGATTCGAACTCCTGACCTTTTGGTTAGCGCTCTGAACTACTGAGCCACCAGGGCTCTTGATGTCCTATAAGTGTCCCTTAATCACCTAGGAAAATATGTTCAATTTATTGCAAATACAAAAAAATCCACAAAAACAAAAATTCACATTAAAAAAAAAAAAATCCAAGATAAAGAGAATACAGACTATGAATTCACTGTGAGCCAACTTATCAATTCAAGTTGTTTCCTTTCTGCTGGCCTGTAACCCGGGCTCACCCCATACAAGATCTAACTGAATTCTCCATTGTCTGTGTGGATCCAGCAGTAAATGAACCCTTCTGAGGACACAAGATTATCTTACCGCTCAACAATGGTAGTTTTATTTCCATAAGATGCTTTTTAGACAAATCAAGCTTATTCCCTCTGATCTTATACTGTCTTACATTGTTAATGGAATGGTTTTGTTTTTCACAAATAGATTAACAACACCTCCCCTTCCCCAATGTGGGAGACTAAAAGAGTCCTTAGGTGGTACAAATGGTTAAGGTGCTTGGCCAATAACCAGAAGGTTGGAGGTCTGAGTCTACCCAGAAGCACCTCAGAAGAAAGGCCTGGCAATCTACTTTGGAAATATCAGCCACTGAAGACCCTATGGGACATAGCTCTACTCTGACACTCCTGGGTCATCATGAATCGGAACTGACTTGATGGCAACTGGGATGGAGACTAAACGAACATCAGAACCAAAAAAAACCAAACCCATTACCATCGAACTGATTCCCACTCATGGGGACCCTACAGGGCAGGGCAGAACTGCCCCACAGAGTTCCGAAGGCTGTAATCTTTATGGAAGCAGACTGCCACATCTTTCTGCCACAGAGCAGCTGGTGGGTTTGATCTGCTGACCTTTGGGTTAACAGCCAAGCACTTAACCACTGCGCGTAACAGCAAGCAGGCCTTAGTTTAAATTCCTGATTGTCCAGCCAGGACCACGACTGTCAGGAAGACGGAGGGTTGTTATTGGCCTGTAGTAAGTACAGGAATGGAGAGTAAGCATTTTGAAACTTTTATAGCAATTTGACAGAGAAGGCATTTGTCTATTGAATCTATGTACCAAAATACTGGGCTTTACATAAAAATCCTTCTACCATAATATACATCTTACGTACAGGCAGTCCTGGGTTAGGAAGGAGATCTGTCCTGTGTCCTTAAGTCGAACGTGTTGGTAGTCAGAACAGGTGCATACAGTTCTTATTTAGCTTTACTTTAGTGCAAGAAAAGGCTCGAAGCCTTTTCAATGATTTAAAAGCTGCACGTGCAGCAAGTGAAGGTGATTGTGATGAAGGATTTGCTGGGAATAAGGGTCGGTTCAATCATTGCAAAGTGAGGGCAAGTTTATAATGTTCAAGGCAAGTAAGAGCTGTCCAGTAAGTCCAATGTTTGTCACCCGGGGGGCTGTCTGCACTCATGGCTTTTTTTCTTCTTTGGCACATCAACGAGGTAAATGAGCAAAAGACACCTACAGCTGAACAGAAAAAGCGGCCCAATAAGAGGGTCCAAGAATTAGAAAGGGCTTAATGGTCTGGCTGAGACCGGAGGAACCCCGGAAAGCATGGCCCTCGGATTCTCTATTAGCCCAGAACTAAAACAATTCCCAAGGCCAACTCTTCAGACAAAGATTGGACTGGACTGTGGGACGTAAAATGATACTTGGGAAGAGTGTGTTTCTCAGCTCAAGTAGATACGTGAGCCTAAACGGGCAGCTTCTGTCCGGAGGTGAGAGGAGAAGGCAGAGAGGGTCAGGAGCTGGTTGAATGGACGTGGGAAATCAGGCGGGGGGTGGGGGGAGTGTGCTGTCACAGTATAGGGAAAGCAATTAGGGTCACATAACAATGTGTGTATAGATTTTTGTACGAGAGACTAACCTGAAAGACAAACTTTCGCTTAAACTACAACAACAAACGAACAAACAAAAAAGAATCAGAAGGGGAAGACTGTTAAGAGTTGAATTGTGTCCCCCAAAAATGTGTTGGAACCCTGTGGGTGTAATCCCATTTGGGAAGAGGATTTTCTCTGTTACGTTAATATTGGCATTATCCGTGTAGGGTGTATCAAACCTACTCACTTCTAGGATAAAAAAGAACAGATTAGGCACAGAGTAGCAAGGACAAAAGGGGGAAAGATGCCACATGGAGATCTCCAAGGAATGGCTAGAAAAATGCTGGAGGAGCTAAGGCTCTTCCCCCAGGGCAGACAGAGAGAGACTTCCCCTAAAGCAGGTACCCTCATTTCTGACTTCTAGCCTCCTGAACCGTGAGAAAATAGATCTGTTCTTTAAAGCCACTCACTTGTGGCTACTGCAGCACCACAGGGTCACTGAGTTGGAGTCCACTCAATGGCAAAGGGTGTAGAGAACTAAGCACCATCTGACCTGCCATAAGGCAGGGAAATGACTTCTGCATGAAGATTTCCCGCAGCGGCAACTCAAAAGTGCTCCCTGGAGCCATTCTTGTGTGTATCGACCCAAAAGGTCCAGGCAATTTTCTTACAGCCAAACAAAATTTCTTTTACTTAAACTCATCCAAGAAGCCTGTTTTCAAGTAAACTTTCCAGCGGAGCTGGATTGACCTTTACGCCACCAGCTCCACCTTGAATGACCTGCCCCTTGTCATTGCCTGACAAGTGAGCTAAGGTAAGAAACAGAGGATAATCAAGTGACAAAAATGATGAGCATTAAAAGGAAAATGAAAAAAAAAGAAGGAACTGCATCACATCTCACAATTCAGTGTACAGCACCTAAAGGAAAACGAGCTGGTGCTGAAGGGAAGTTGGGAAGATTTTTAGTTATTCAAAGAGACTAATAAAACTTTTTTATAACTTCCTAAGGGGCGCTCAGGAGTGGCTCATTTGGGTGCAATAGTTACTTCATACTTTGTAGCAATAAAATAAGGAGCCCTGGTGGTGCAGTGGTCAGACACTCAGCTGCTAACCAAAAGGTCAGCGGTTCAAACCCACCAGCAGCTCCAGGGGAGAAAGCTGTGGCAGCCTGCTTCCGTAAAGATTTACAGCCTTGGAAACCTTATTGGGCAATTCTGCCCTGTCCCATAGGATCATATGACTCAGAATTGACTGGGTGACAAAAGGTTTGGTGTTTTTGGTTTAACAATAAAATATTCTTAGTCACATTCTAAGGAATTAACTGAAGCAGTCTCAAAGCTTTTAGGATAAGAAAGCTCTAAGAATGTATATGTGAAAAATGTTGAAAAGGCAAATGATTTGTTACATAAAGATTTACCACAATTGAAAAAAAAAAAAAAGAACCTGCATGGTTCTTACATAAAATAACATGTTAAGTAAATGCTGAAAAAAGTTTTATTATATGTCACTAATACCTCAATAAAGCTGTAGAATGAAAGACAGAAACTTAACAGTACAACATGAACAAACTGATGTTGATGATATTTATTGTTATGAAATGTCACCTCCAGAGAACTCTTCCACCCAATACAAAATCTTGATACAAACCGGACTTAGAAGATTCCGGGTGCCTGGTGAGTGTCACACTCTAGACTGCGTGACATTGTGTCCCTGATGACAGACAAGTATCCATGTAAACACTTGTTTCCATAAACAATAAACACCTACCATCAGATTTACTGTGCCTTTCATTTCCTCAGCTAAAAATGTTAAATAAATAAGAAGCTACACCATGAGTAGCATTGGCTCTTTATCCACAAATACACAACCAAACCCGTTGCCATCGAGTCAATTCCCACTCACAGTGACCCCACTGGGCTTCCAAGGAGCAGATTCAAACTGCTGACCTTCTGGTTACCAGCCAAGCTCTTAACCACTGCACCACAACAGCTTCCTTTAAATACAGTTTCACTTTAGATGGTGTAATGGGTTGAATTGGGTCCACCAAAACTATGTGCTGTCAATTCTATACCTGTGGTTATAATCCAGTTTGGGGAAGTTCTCTTTGCATGTTACTTAAGCAGTTTTAGTGTAGGGCGTGTCCTAAGTCAATCTCTCCTGAGATGTAAAAGAGCAGATTAAGCAAGCAGAGATGGGGGAAGATAGACGCCAAGCCACATAAAGAGCCAAGAAAGCCTTCCCCTAGCGTCAGCTCCCTGAATTCGGACTTCTAGCCTCCTAAACTGAAAAAAAAAAAAAAAAAATTTGTTTGTTAAAGCCATCCACTTGTGGTATTTCTGTTACAGCAGCACTAGATGACTAAGACAGATGGGAATTCAGTTCACTGCCAGTCTTGGTAGGACCCCCCGACCGAAGGGAGTTAACTCATGAATGAACCCCACTATAGAAAGCAAATAAGGCCTATGTGTATTCCACTCTGGTTTACAGATCAGGAAATGCTTCCAGAGTCATGTTTAAGAGGCTGACTTTCTTTCCATCTAAGCAAATACTGCTTCTTTGGCAGCAGTTGGGCAGATACCACTGCACACTTCTCCAGGCTCCCTGCATTTCCAATATGTGTTCACCGGCCAAAGTTAGCGAGTGAAGATTAGCTGGTTCTTGCTAACTAAGGTCTGCCACTGAAATATTTCAGAATGCAAAAAGCAGCAGAATCAAAAAGCCCAGAAGATTTTACCTCAAGATCAGTCTTTTCAAATGGAACAAACTGGACACAAACAGTAACTAATGCACCTTCAGTCAAGGGAAAGAGGGGTTTCTCCTTAGAAGGAAGGGCACAGGCAAGGCTCACAAAGGGTCAGAAGATTCTCCTTCCACCCTGCCCCACAGAGAAACATTGCATGAGAGAGCAGCAGAGGAACTGGGTTCTCAGACGTTGCTGTTTCACTGTGAAGACTGAGTCACAAGCAGAGTGAGGAGGATGAAAGATGGGTCTGGGAAGGTTCATGGTGGTGTCATGGATTGAACTGTGTCCCCCAGAAGTAGCTGTCAGCTTGGCTAGGTCATGATTCCCAGTACTGTATGACTGTCTACCATTTTGTCATCTGATGTGATTTCCCTATGTGGTGTAAATCCTATCACTGTGATGTAATAAGATGGATTAGCAGCAGTTATACTGAGGAGGTCTACAAGATTCGTGTCTTAAGCCAATCTCTTTTGAGATATAAAAGAGAGAAGGGAGCAGAGAGACATGGGGACCTCATACCATCAAGTAAGCAGTGCCGGGAGCAGAGAGCGTCCTTGGACCTGAGGTTCCTGCGCTGAGATGCTCCCAGACCAAGGGAAGACTGACGACAAGGACCTTCCTCCAGAGCCGACAGAGAGAGAAAGCCTTCCTCTGGAGCCAGTGCCCTGATTTCGGACTTCTAGCCTACTGGACTGTGAGAGAATAAACTTCTCTTTGTTAAAGCCATCCATTTGTGGCATTTCTGTTACAGCAGCACTAGATAACCAAGACAGGTAGTCAGGTACATAATAAGTGTCTTTATTTATATAGAGTGCACGTTCCCTTAAGATTTTCTTGGAGAAAGGTGTTAATTTGAGTCCTCCAAGACAATGTCTTATCCACCTTTGTATCCCTGATCCCTGCATATTATGCTCAAGAAATGATTTTGAATGATTTTTTAAAATCTTTCTGTAAATAACATGCTGCTAAACTTGCAATCCTGCCTGATATGAAACAAATTAAATATATCTAAATTAAATATATCTGAAGGTCCCATAATCAGCTCTTTACAAAATGTACTAGAAAATATAGCTCTTCTTCATACTTGGAGCTTAATATTGGCCTTTAAAAAAAAAAAATAATAATAATAATAAAAAACTGCATCACCAGACTCAACAGCTAGGGGCAGGCCATGAGGACACTGTCTTCCTTCTGGATGGAGCATAGGGCCTTCTGAGGCTGGACTTGTCCTGATTGCTGCTACCCGACACTATAAACCGCTCATCACACTCATCAGTAATTCGCCGGCACTTGTTAAAGTGTCAAGAAACACTTCAAAGATTTATAATAATTAAGGAAATGATTACAGCTCATTCCCACCATATAATTAGTAACATGGATGCTAACTGACAATTTACATCTGCCCCCTAAGTCATCATTTACAAGATCACCAGGTAACCGATGTCTTGCTGAATAAGCACCTCAGTATAAAAACAAACTGAAAATAAAATGCTGTGAGCTGAGCTTGAAATGCCAGAGCTGCTTAACTAAAACGTTCTCATCAAACCCAACAAAAACCAACTTGATTAATGTCCATATATTTTTAAGAGATCCTCCCATTTTTTCCTTGGACTGCACGTGAAAGGAGCTGAAATTCATTACCATCTCTCTCCCAGTATGTTTCTAGCATCTCTCGGCTGCAGGATACAAAACGCGGCCATGTGTACCGACTTCCTAGTTTCATTTCTCTTTCCTCACCGCCCAGACTACACAGGCACTCAGGGCAAGAGCAGGTTTCACTTCCCTGCCTTTTTCTCCAAGACGCGATTCCAATCAAAATGCAGAGCTGTTCTAAAACCACGCGCACAGCCAGAAATCTGGTCTTCTGAAGTACTCACCATGAATATCACCTTCTCCCTAGAAGAAAAAAACATTGAAAAGTTTACTTCAGATTTGAACTCTGCAATCCACAAATAAAGCAGTCACAGTTCACTGCAGTGTAACAACTACTGGAAACCAAATGTGGAATTCCATTTTTTAAATATATAATCTATTTTATTTTTTGTTGTTGCTAACAACAGACACAGCAAAAACATACATCAATTCAAGTTTCTACAGGTACAATTCAGTGACACTGATTACATTTTTTGAGGGTACAACTATCCTCACCCTCCTTTCTGAGCTGTTCCTCCATTATATAAGCTCACTACCCTATCTAATGTTAGCTAATCACTGTTCCCATCTGTTGTCAATTTGATCCCATATAGATAGATCTTAAAAGAGCACAATGCTCAAGGCAGACATTCTTTACTAATTAAGCTAAACCACTGTTTGGTTTTAAGACTTCAGGGGATATTTCTGGTTTAAGGTTTAAAGAGTACCTTGAGCAATAGTTTTGGGGGCTGGAATTTCGTTTTGATGCAGTCAAGTACAGGGTCAGGCCACCTTTATAAAAGTAACCTTTATTCAACTTGGGACCATGCTATACCAAAATTCTGCATGACCAATGGCCCCTCAGAGCCCTGGTGGCACAGTGGTTAAGAAACTGGCTGCTAACCAAAAAAAGGTCAGCAGTTCAAATCCACCAGCCGCTCCTTGGAAACCCTATGAGGGGCAATTCTATTCTGTCCTGTAAGGTTGCTATGAGTCAGAATCAACTTGATGGCAGTGGGTTTTAATGGCCCCAGCACCAGCAACACACCCGAACACCTAAACATCTGATACCAACTGCCACTTCAGAGGGTCTTTTATCATAACGGGAAACTGGCAGATCTAGCCTTCCATTTCTCTCCCTTCCTTCTCATGTAGCTGCTGCAGAAGCCTCGATCAGTCCCAAAGGCACTTATACCTCTCTCTGCCCCCTACTCAGACTGCTGCCGCCTTGGGGGCTCTGAGGCCTCTAGTCAGGAGGACTTGCTACCCCAGACACTCAGCCGGGGCTTCTCGGCAGTGCTTATGTACCGCCCCCAGAGGCTAACACCAGTGCTGCAGGCTCCTAGTGCTCGACTCAAAGCCCTGGGCAGTGCCGGCAAACAGCCAACCGTCCTCAGACTCCGAAATGCTACCATCTGTGGGATACACAGGAATGGAGTGTGAGCCAGATAAGACTAACCCTACGGGTAGAAGGGACATTTGAACGGGTCAAGGTCATGTTCACTCACTCTTCTGACTTTCTTCTCTTTATTTGTCAATCTCCCACCACTGATACGGTCTCTTTCTAAAACACCACTATGTAAAATTCCAGTGGCAGAATGGAGACCCTTAGTAAAACAAGCGGAAACTTAATTTCTAGAACATTTTCATGGCAAAGCCTTTCTTTTTCCTCATGTTATGTCACACTGACCTTCAGATCTAGAAAGTCTCTGGAGTTTGCTTCAGAAGAGTTCCTTCTCTGGGGCCAAGATGACTCAGAATCTTCCCTACCGCCACTAGACTGGGCACCTAAAAACCAAAATACACTCTATGAGAAATACAATAGGAAGACTGAGAGCAAAACACTTTAGTAACTGGCATTATGTGTTGACATCATATTACAGAATGAGAAGGTTAGGGAGGTTAAGCCTCTGGCTTAAAAATTACATATATATACTTTTCAGACAAAGATTAGACGGGGCCATGTAGGGTCGCTATGAGTCAGAATCGACTTGACGACAACAGGTTTGTTTTTTGGTTATGGGACATAAAATGCTACTCGTGAAGAGTGTGCCTCTTAGCTCAAGTAGATACATGGGACTAAATAAGCAGCTTCTGTCTGGAGGTGAGATGAGAAGGCAGAGAGGGTCAGGAGCTGGATGAACGGACGCGGGAAATCTGGGGTGGAAAGGAGGAGTGTGCTGTCACAGTATAGGGAGAGGAACTAGGGTCACATAACAATGTGTGCATAAATTTTTGTAAGAGAAACTGACTTTAATTGTAAATTTCACTTAAAGCACAATTTAAAAAAATTACATACATATAAAAACCAAACCCACTGCCATCAAGTCCAATCCAATTCATGATGACCCCACGTGTTTCAGAGTAAAACCATTCTATAGGGTTTCTTGGCTGTAATCTTTGCAGGGGGCCCTGGCGGTGCAGTGATTAAGAGCTCGGCTGCTAAGCAAAAGGTCAGCAGTTTGAATCCACCAGCCGCTCCTCGGAAACTCTATGAGGCAGTTCTACTCTGCACTATAGGGTTGCTATGAGTTGGCATCAACTCAACAGCAACGGGTTCGTATTTGGGGTTTTTTTTTAATTACTCTTTGCAGAAGCAGATTGCCAGGCCTTTTTCTAAAAGCAGCACTTCTGGATAGGTTTGAACTGCCAGCTTTCAGGTTGTGCCACCCTGGGATCTATGAAAAATCCTATACAGGGACTAACTAAATTTGACTTGAACCTTGCTCGGATCTACCACACAGACTCTTCGGCGTTCTCCATTTCTTAGCACCAGTCTTTCCTCTGATGATAAATTTTAACTGTTGTTTATTTTATGATTATTAAGCTAGTACGTAACCAGCTGAGGTTGTTTAACGTGGAGGCATCTCTTTGAACAGTGATTACAGATGTAAGCAATACCTGCGGACTTGGCCCAAGAAGGCGGATTTTCCTCAGATGTCCCGAAGATGCTAGAGGCCATTTTGTTCTTCCTCACAGGTTGTTCGGCTGGTTCCTCGAAGCCTAATGAGAAATTGGATCCACCACCTGGAGGCCGCAAAACCCTAGAAGTGATGGCAAAACATCTATTTCGGATCATACCAAAACGTTTCTTGACATCAGTATTTTCAAACACTTTTCATTTCCCTCATCCATACGTCACACATCCATCACATATACATCACATAAAAATTTACTAATGGAGAAAAGGCATTCATTCCATCACAGTGTAAATTCAACACTGGATGTTAATACAGCAAATGTTGCTTTACAATATTTGTGGTAAGGTCATCACACAAGGCAGTGCCAACAGCCTGAAAGCCATCACAAATCACAGCCTAGTTGGTGTCTTCTTTGAAGGAAATGGCCGAAGACCAAATGTACCCTTTCCTACTTGACTGGACATAACTGAATATATATGCAAAGAAGTCTAGAAGCATGTCTTGTTATTTATCCATTTAAAAAGCATCTCCATTTTTATTTTCAACTAAATCAAAAAAGGCAAAACACACATATAAAAGTTAATAAATTCAGAAGCCCAAGGAGAGCTGCTAATAAAAAAATGATCCTCTTCTCTCTCAACATCACCAATAAGCCCTGTTTATACACTAGTACCTCACTGCCCTCACTAATAAACATCAGTGACTAGCCACAAGGGAAAAGTCAACACGAGAAATTAAGCGTAAGATTCTCTGGCAGGTTCTATATCCATGGTCCTCCGATACCATCTATAGCTGTTTATTCAACATAGTTTGACCAATTTTTCCCTTCCCTGGAAACTCTTCATTGCCACCACTCAAAACACAGCAAACAGATTGTTTTGTGGAAAGACTGTCAAACTACTGATTCAATTGCTTTATTGGTTATAGGAATAGTCTCGTTTTCTAATTCTTTTTAAATCAGTTTGAGTAAGAAACATTTTTCTAGAAATGTATCCATTTCATCCAAGTTTCCAAATAAAGTTGTTTATTTGTAAACTCAGCTCATTATATTAGAAAAGAACGGCTGAAAATTAAACACCTAAGGTATAAATTTCCTTCCAGGTGCCCCTTTAGAAGCATTCCTTGAGTGGTGATTTGATATCAGCATTTTCATTATTGTTCCATTCTAAGTATTTTCTCATTTCCCTTATTTACTTATTTGACCCATGTTACTTAGAAGCGTATTTTTACATTTCCAAATACAGGCGTCTTGCTGGTTACTGATTTCTAGCTTTTAATTACAGTCTGGACAGACAAAGTCTGTATGGCACGGATCCCTTGAAATTTGATGAGACTTGCTTTATGACCCAATATGTGGTCAATTTTGTAAATGTTCTATGTGTGCTGGAAAAGAATGTGAATTCCCCAGTGTTATATGAGTTCACTAGATCATGTGTGTTCCCTGAGTTGTTCAAATCTCTTGACTTTTTAATATGCTTTATCACTTGCTGAGAGAAATCAGTTAACAACCTGCATTATAACGGTAGGCTTGTCCGTTTCTCCTCATCATTCTGTCAAGATAAAGAGTTCTCTCTCAAAAGGACTGGCCCTGGAGTCTTATAGATCAGTACAGGAAACTGTTGGGCCAACTGGCTACCATTGTGATTAAACAAACAAATATATACATCCCTACCTCATTCCGTTTACCCAGATAAGTTCCAGTTAGGCCAAATACTTCAATTTAAAAACTAAAAAGCACTGGAAGAAAATAAATATGAATACTGTCCTAATCTTGAAGAACAGGACTTCCTAAGCACAAGAAGGAACACCAGAAACCATGAAAAGGCAGAGTAAACTTGGCAGAAATGCCTGTAACATTTGACAAAGGATAATGCCACTAGTACGCAGAAAGCTCTTAAAAATAAAAAGAACCACAAGAGAAAAATGAACAAAAGGTACTAATAGGCAATTTAAAAATATAGATGGTCCCTAAACATTAAAAACTCAACGTTACTAGCAAATAAATGCAATTTAAAACAAAGGTATATTCGGGAGCAAGGGAGAATGAAGAGAACAGGATACAAGGAAAAGATTAGTCCAAAGGACCAATTGTCCGCAGCTACCAAGGCCTCCGCCGGACTGAGTCCAGTACAGCTAGATGGTGCCCGGCTACCACCACTGACTGTTCTGATCAGGATCACAACAGAGGGTTCTGGACAGAGCTGGAGAAGGATGTAGCGCATAATTCTAACCCACAAAAAAAGGACCAGATTTACTGGCCTAAAGGAGACTGGAGAAACCCCGAGAGTATGGCCCCCAGACACCCTCTTAGCTCAGTGGTGAAGTTACCTCCGAGGTTCACTGTTCAGCCTGGGAGTGGACAGCCCCGTAAAACCAAATGAGACTAACGAGGTACAGAGTCCAGTGACAAGGGCCAGAAGGTAGAAGGGGACAAGGAAGCTGGTGATAGGGAACCCAAGGTTGAGTAAGGATATTGTTGATGTGTTGTGAGATCATTAACCAGTGTCATAGAGCAACATTTGTAGTAACTGTTAAATGAGAAACTTATTTTGTTCTGTAAGCCTTCATCTTAAGTGAGAATAACAGCACAATTCGAAGAGCGTAGTCAATGTCACTGAACTGTGCATGTAGAAATTTTTGAAATGGTGTATCTTTGGCTATGTGTATTTTCACCAAAAAAAAAAAAAAAAAAAAAAGGTTGAGAATTTAGAGGGTTAAAGTGTTGTGGGGTTGTTAACCAATGTCATAAAACAACATGTGTACTTCTGTTTCATGAGAAACTATTTGTTCTGTAAACCTTCACCTGAAGTACAATAAAAAAAAAATTTTAAAAAATAAAACAAAGGTATATATTTTTTGTTTATTAGATTGGCCAAAATGAAAAAACTGCCAGCAATTCCCAGCATTAGTGAAAGTGTGAGAGTATAAATTTGTACCAGCTTTCTAGAGGGCATTTGATATAATACATATCAAATATTTAGGTTTGCATTTTATCGGAACCAGCATTTCTACTTCCAGAAATTTACTCTAAGTAGATAATCAGCTATATACAAGGATAGTCTTATAAAGACGTTAATTTGTAAAAAACTGGAAATACCCTAAGTAACCACTAGTTGGGGATTGCTTATCAAAAATCAAAGTATGTTCATAGAATGGAAAGCTATATGTGGTAGGGTGAGACTTATCTTTATTAATGGATGTGAAAAGTTGCCTAAAACATACTGAATCAAAACCAAAAGGCTCAAAAGCAAATATGAGTCCAACTACCTATGTTATATAAAATTACGTGCATAGAGGTACACTTACCTAGCTGTGTGATCCTGATAAGCTGCTTAACCTCCCTAAGCCTCAGTTTTCTCTTCTATAAAATGGGGATGACAGTAGCTGCCTCATAAAACTATTTTATTATAAAAATTAAATCATAAATACTGTGCTTAGAACAACACCCGGAACATGACTATCATGACGATTATAACTAGACACAGATGTCTGAAAGCATGTTCATCACAATGTTACCATTAGCTCCCTCTCACAGATGGGATTTCAGGGGAATTGTAATGTCTTTTATACTTCATATTTTTTATAGCAATTAATCTGAAAGTATTTTAAAGATTGCTTCTGGATTCAGGCTTCCTTAACAATTTCTCTTCCTTCTGACAGTACCTACGCTTTCCTACTGTCCATTATATGTGAGCCTTTGTCTGTGGCCACCTGGGTCCACTCTGGGTCTCCAGACAGAAATCCCAGCTCCCTTGGTGGAGGCTGACAGCCTGGCCTCACACTCTGGGTACCCTAGGGATGCAGACTCCCACACTGCCCCTTTTCTATATTAAGTGGGACCCCTGCCCGGATCTGTACTGTCCTGGTCTTGTCTCTCTGCCGGCAAATGCAAGGCAAGGTCAAACCTAAGCAGGACCGAAGGAAATCTAACTTGGCCTACTATCAATATGGCTGCCTCTCAAACTTACCTAGTTCTTTCCATCTTCTCCGCTGATCTGGTCGGGCCACTTTCTTCACTGTTGCATGAACAGTCTTGTTTAGCCCCACCTCTGGGTCTTTACTCGAGTGTTTCCTCCTCCCTAGGGTACTCCTCAGAGCTCTAGTGGCGCAATGGTTAAGTGCTATAACTACTAACCAAAAAGTTAACAGTTCAAATCCACCAGCCACTCCTGGGAAACCCTTCGGGGTTTTACAGCATACCTTACTCTTCCCTCAGTGACTCTTCAAAACATAGCTCATCCCTGAAACTTTTAGCTCAAGCTCAACCTCCTCCATGAAGAGGAACCCTCAATTATCTAACAGATAAACTACCGGAGCTGAAAGGGATGTTAGTGATCCTCTCATCAGGAGTCACAAACTTTTTTGTAAGGCCAGACAATAAATATTTAATGTTTTGTGGGTCATATGGTTCTGTCACAGCTATTCACCTCTGTCATAGCACAAAGGCAGCCACACACAATATGAAAGGCGTGTGTTCCAATAAAACTTTATTTATGGACACTGAAATTTGAATTCATATAATTGTAATGTATCATGAAATATTCTTTTGATTTTTTTTCAACCATTCATAAATGTAAAAATCATTCACAGCTCAGGGGCCCTACAAAAATAAGCACAGGCTCTGTGTCGCCCACAGGCAGTAGGGCAGGATGTTTGCAGAGCCCTGCTGTCTTGTTTCACAGCCTTATCTTTAGGAGAGAAGTCAGACCCTGAGAAGCTCCAAGCACAATGCCCAACCAACATTAAACTTGACAGGGATGGGACCAAACCCCAAATCTTCAGTACAAGTGCTCAAAACAGGAATGTTAAATGGAGGAATCACACAATGCCATTTTTCTCTTTGAACTACAAGCCTATATAGTTGGCTTTTTTATTATAGTTTTCTTGTTTTCTAGCCTTAGATTTAGATTAAGTTCCTTGAGTACAGGACAGGGCTTCGAACTGGGTTTATTCACGTTCAAACCCCTGCTGAGAATTTGCATTTCTAACAAGTTCCCGGGAAGTTATACATAAGAATCACCTGGGGATCTTGTTAAACGGTAGATTCTGATTCAGTATATCTGAATAGCGAAGCCCTGGTACAGGAAGCCTGTCTTATATTTCTTGTATAGCCCCTCTAGGCTCCTCCCCTGAATTTAATATTAGTGTCTGCCCACAGTAAGATTCAATTTTCAATTCACAGTAAATAACAATTCATATCTCCCCCGAGAAGACTTTACTACATTCCTTTGTAACATGTAAAACACTTAAAACCCCACCCACAGTTTCAATAAGGTCTCAGATATAAATAGCCACTTAGACTAAATTCATTACCTTATAAATGTGCACAGACATACATTTTAGAAAAATGACAATTTTAGGTTTGCTTAAATCACAACTGAAGGTATGTTACTAAATTCTCATGCGGCTTTCTCTCACAGTAAAGTCTGAAGCAACTAGCTTTTTATCATTTGTACCCCCAAATCAGCAAAGATACTTGAAATATTATAATATTACAATCAAATTTAAACTTGCTTCACTCCCTGAAGATTAGAATTATTTTCTTCATTGTTTACAGTGATTTACTTTGGCCAGCTTAAAATCTTCAGAGCCCTAACGGGCTGCAAAATATTTTTGGCCTTTGGCCTTAAAAAAAAAAAACAACAAAAAAACACTAGTACCCAAATACCAGCTTAAAAGACAGTCACAGCTCTGACTAGGGCAACTTTTAAAGGTCTATGTTCCTCTTCCAACAGTAGGTAATACCTATACAATGACGTCAGTGCTGTAGAGACCATTGGTAACAGCGAGACATCCCCAAACAAAGGATTTGGATCATAAGACAGAAATTATTTCAATCTTATTCTTCAAGATCCTAGTATACTTTCTGAACTACATATATAATAATTAAATCAAAATTACATATTGAAGACTCAACAAAAATGTCCCTGTACTATGAATAGCAATTTTTTAAAAAATTTCTTGATCTTCCTTCTCTCTTTAAATCCCGGAGTTCCCATATGATTTCTGCAACTCATTCCCTCCCAGCCCAAACGTATAACATGCTTATGGAGCCAGAAAAACGGTACTGGAGAAGTTTGGGAGAACCCGGTGAGATTATAGAAGAAAGGGTGAGAAGTAAATAACAGGACAATGCTACGGCCCCGAGATCACACTACGGGAGGCCAAACTGATAACAAAAGGCAAATTAAAACACTCATTTTGCAGAATCAAAAATCATTTGTCTCACATTTCAAATGTACCGCATCAAGACAACTAGCATGAGGATACATTTGACCTGGTTGCTGAAATTCTTGATGAAAGCACTCAACTGAACTCAACCCCAAAGGATAAAATCCAGATGACATGTCATCATTCCAACAACTGGAGTCTGACCAGCATAAAGTTGACCTCATAGTACAAAATGAACAACCAAGGCTCAATTTGTTCCAGTGTCCCCTGCAGAAAATTCTCTCATCGGAAGGAAGACAACAGAAGAGGCAGTGACTGGTATTCTGGTAGGTCTCTACTATTCAAGTTCCCCATCCTCCCACAAACCACTGCGTAATTGAGTTTTTTTAAAAAACAAAATCGTATTCACCCGTTCTACACTGTAAAACCGAAAGAAATGAGTTGAAAAAGGAACATCATCTCCAGTGCTTTCTACTAAGACTCATCTGTTGAGGCTTCTTTTTGTTCCCAAGTTGTCTAACCCCTGTGAGATACTGCTATTTCAGGCTGTCTTTCTTAGCCCCACAAAATGGCTCCCTTTGTGCCACTTGCCCAGGACCCCAAGGCTGGCTACACAAGCCTGCGGGTAGTGATCAGTGGCGAATAGGTGTCCAGAAAAAGGGGAATCTAAGCTTCCTTGAAGCCTTGAGCAGGATCCCAGAGATGCCTGTAACCCACTTCAAAGAACAGTATGCAATTAGCCGAGACAATGTGGACCCCTTCCACAGAATCCAGACCCTCCCTAAAATTTAGGCAAGGGCTTGGGTAAGGATCCCAGTCCAAACACCGCGCCCAGTGCCCTCTCCCCACAACACTGTGGGACGAGTGGCAAGAAGGGCCCCCGCTTCCCAGGTGAAGACACTACGGAAGAGACAATGGATGTCTCCGGCCCCGCCCAAGAACAGGAAACCTCCTCCAGCAAAGGGAACTGGGGCCAGGGATGAACTCATTAGGAAACGTCAACGGGGTAAGCCAAAAAGGTGGATGCAGAGCCCGAGGTCCGAATGTTTGAGCGCAGAAAACCCCCTCGGCCTGGCTCGCTCCTCCTTCCGTTCTGGGGTGGGCGCGCGAGGGGAAAGAGAAGGGGTCTTTCCTTTGTTAGGAGGGGGGAGGAACCTGGAAGAGGGCCGGACGATTGGGTCCAGAACCGGCGGGTGTCGCGCTGACCAGCCCCGCCCGACCTCAAATACCACCTGCCGGGCAGGCCCGAGTGCGGAGGTCATCGGTCAGGATCCGATCGCCGCACCCGAGCGCGATGTCAGCCACATGCCCCCAGTCAGAGGCAGGAGCGCGTGGCACGGGGGGTGGGTGGGACAATGGGGCCTAGCCAAGGCGCCCCGGAGGCTCCCGGGCACCCGAGAGACGAGTGGGGGGCGACCACCGCCCCGGGGCTGAGCCAGCCTCTGCAAAGGAGAGAAAGCGAACCGCTCCGCACGCTCGGATTGACGAACACCCACCATGCAGCCAGAGGCGGTCGGCAGTCGGTCCCCACCCAGCCCTCACTGTGGGGCAAGAATGAATGGAAGAGAAGAGGGGGCCGGGGCGGGACCGGCGCGCCCGGCTCTCCAGGCGACACAAAGGCGGCGCTGACAGCCGAGTCCCTGCCGCCCACCGGGCGGGAGGACGGCGCGCCGGGCACGTTACTGCCAACGACCGGCCGCCCGGACCACGCGCGGCCCCTCCGGGCAGCGACCCTCTCCGCCCCTCAGCCCGGCTCGAGTCGGGTGTGGCCCGGTGGACTCACCGGGAGCTGTTCCTGCTGTTGGGGTCGACGCCCTTGAAGGTTGTGGTGGTGGTCATGGCGCCGAAGAGCGAAGCGAGCCAACACGAGGAGACGCGGAGAGTCGGAGCAGAGGGGCGCAGAGAAGCTCCACAGCCGGCGACCGCTGCAGGAGCCTCCGCCGCCGCCCGCAGCCCGGATACAGCTTTTATAGAGTCCTCAGGCCCCGCCCCCTCCCCGCTAGCATTGGCCGATTCAAATAGGTCTCTTGGTTCCTATTGGTTTTCTGAAGTGTCAAGCACAGTACAGCAACACAGGAGGCTCCGGCGGCCCCTGCTCGGTCTAAGCCTGCCCCCTTCCTGGACGGGGACGGTCTGGGTAAGTTCTCCCCCTCCCCCACCTCCAAATCTCGGCGATGATTGGACCAAGGGTGAACCTGCCCCGCGAGCGGTGCAAGTTGTGCTCCCTGTCACTGAAAAAAAGTTACCTGATAGAGGCAAAAGCTCACTGTGGGGTGTTGCAACCGGCAGGTCAAGGGCAGTTTTGTCGTTACTATTCACTTCTTTGCCTTACACATAGTGGAATGGTAAGGGCAACCACCTTAAGGGATGAAAATCACTGCTGCAAGTTGACATTTATTGGCTACCTACTGTGTGTCCCATTTGGAAACCTGACAGTCCCAAAGCAGCGGCACTATCAGTCAGCAACAGAAAGCAAGCCAAGACGATCCTGAACCCTTTCAAAGCGACTAGAAATTCTTTACAATTTAAAGTTACCATTTAGCTGTAACGGGTGATGCGTGCGGTGGACCAAAATTACAGTCGTTCCGATTTGGGGGCCTGTTCTAAGGCTGATGAATGCCGGGCGGCGGGGAACTTGCTAGAAGACAGCCCTGGCCTCTGCAGCTGTTTATAACCCTTCAGTCATGACTCTTCCACCTGTCTGGGTAAATCTATCCCTGCAACAAATGCAGACACATTTGGAGGACTCAAGAATGACTGTTTAGAAGATCATAATAGAAACCTCTTGGCCAAACCAGAGGAGGCAGTTGACGGGTAACCCCTTCTCATGTTAATGCATGTTTCCTCCACGCACAGCTCTTTCCCAGTCTCAGTATTCCCATAAAACGTGAACTACATTCCTCTTTGTGGGGCCTCCTCCAGCCATGCAGTTAGACATTTGTATTCTGAGCAGTCTCGGTTAACCACTCTCCCGGGGCTTCATGAAAAGCCAGAGCTAAGTTCTCTTCTAGAAGGCAGGGATCATACATTTATGTGCCTACCACAACAACATGAAGCGCACCACTTGAGTTAGAATCTCCCCTCCTGGCGTATTCTGAAAGCTGAGCCTTTCAAAAAACTCCCCAAACTCTCTTTCTCACACACCGTTTCAGACCAGTCTACTCCAGTGGCATGCCCTCCTCAATAATCACGTAATTATGGATGAGAAGAGGCAGTAGACTATGGTGGTTGCCAGGTCAGGCTCTCACAGGAGAACCTTGGGTGTGGATCACGCCTCTTACCCTTTCTGAGCATCAACTTCCTCATTTGTAAAATAAGGATAAAATAGTACCTGGACTCCATAGGGTTGTGAGGATTGAATGAAGTAATGGATGTGAGGTGCTTGGTACAGTGCTCAACATATTTATAGTCATCAACGTGATAACCATTTTATTATCAGAATTATTTGGAAAGTGATCACTTGATAACAATCTGAAAAAAAAATTCTATATTAAACGAGGTTTGGACTTGACTCTAATGTCCTCTCAGCCTAAACTTTGAATTTGTACTTGATTTGCCTTATTTCCTCCCTCCCCCGTAGTCTAGCAGAAGACAGCTTGTTGTGGCAACACAGCACTGGACTGAGAATCTAAAGGCCTAGGTTCTGTTTCTGCCCTTTCCTAATGTAAAACATTTAAGTCATTTAAGCTCTTGTGCCTCAGTTTCCTCATCTGTAAAGTCAGGTTAAGAGCACCTATTCTGAGTTGTTGTGAAGGTCAGAATGAGATAAATGTAAGAATGTTGTACTTAGAAAACTCACCCTGGATGCATATCAGAATCACATATGAGCTTTTAAGGCATCCAAATGAATGCCACACCCTACCCTGACCCACTGAATTAGAATCCTGTGCTACAAAGAAATCAATTCCAGGAAAACCCTTCTAATCAGATCAAACATATGAATAAGAGTAAACTAACATAAAACCCTTGATGGGATGACATCAAGGACGTCATACATGAAGAAAGCAAGACGTCATTAAAAAGCCAGGAAAGAAAGAAAGACCAAAACGGATGTCAGAAGAGACTCTGAAACTTGCTCTTGAACATCGAGTAGCTAAAACAAAAGGAAGAAATGATGAAGTAAAATAAACGAACAGAAGATTTCAAAGGGCAGCTCGAGAAGACAAAGTATTATAATGACATGTACAAAGAGCTGGAGATAGAAAACCAAAAGGGAAGAACACCCTCAGCATTCCTCAAGCTGAAAGAACTGAAGAAAAAATTCAAGCCTCGAGTTGCAATAGTGAAGGATTCTATGGGGAAAACGTTAAATGATGCAGGAAGCATCAAAAGAAGATGGAAGGAACACAGAGTCATCATACCAAAAAGAATTGGTCGACGTTCAACCATTTCAAGAGGTAGCATATGATCAGGAACCGACAGTACTGAAGGAAGACGTCCAAGCTGCACTGAAGGCACTGGTGAGAAACAAGGCTCCAGGAATTGACAGAATATCAACTGAGATGTTTCAACAAACAAATGAAGCGCTGGACGTGCTCACTCATCTATGCCAAGAAATTTGGAAGACAGCTACCTGGCCAACCAACTGGAAGAGATCCATATTTATGCCTATTCCCAAGAAAGGTGATCAACCAAATGTGGAAATTATTGAACAATATCATTAATATTACACAAGTAAAACTTTGCTGAAGATCATTCAAAAGCAGCTGGCTGCAGCAGTATGTCGACAGGGAAGTGCCAGAAATTCAGGCCAGATTCAGAAGAAGACGTGGAACCAGGGATATCACTGCTGACGTCAGATGGATTCTCGCTGAAAGCAGACAATACGAGAAAGATGTTTTATTGACTATGCAAAGGCATTCGACTGTGTGGATCATAATAAACTATGGATAACATTGCAAAGAATGGGAATTCCAGAACACTTAATTGTGCTCATAAGGAACCCGTTACACAGATCAAGAGGCAACTGTTCGGACAGAACAAGGGGATATTGCGCTGTTTAGAGTCAGGAAAGGTGTACATCAGGGTTGCGTCCTTTCACCATACTTATTAAATCTGTATGCTGAGCAAATAATCTGAGAAGCTGGACTCTATCAAGAAGGGGCATTAGGATTGGAGGAAGACTCATTAACATCCTGCGATATGCAGATGACACAACTTTGCTTGCTGAAAGTGAAGAGGATTTGAAGCACTTACTGGTGAAGATCAAAGACCACAGCCTTCAGTATGGATTACACCCCAACATCAAGAAAACAAAAATCCCCACAACTGGACCAATAAGCAACATCATGATAAATGGAGAAAAGACTGACGTTGTCAAGGATTTCATTTTACTTGGATCCACAATCAACACCCACGGAAACAGCAGTCAAGAAATCAAAAGACGCGTTGCATTGGGCAAATCTGCTTTAAAAGACCTCTTTAAAGTGTTGAAAAGTAAAGATGTCCCCTTGAAGACTAAGGTGCACCTGACCCAAGCCATAGTATTTTCAATCGCATCATATGCATGCGAAAGCTGGACAATGAATAAGGGAGACTGAAAAAGAATTGACGCCTTTGAACTGTGGTGTTGGCGAAGAATATCGAATACACCATGGACTGCCAAAAGAACAAACAAAACTGTCTTGGAAGAAGTACAACCAGAATGCTCCTTAGAAGGAAGGATGGCGAGACTACGTCTTATATACTTTGGACATGTTGTCAGGAGGGATCAGTCCCTGGAGAAGGACATCATGCTTGGTAAAGCAGAGGGTCAGCAAAAAAAAGGAAAACCCTCAACGAGATGGTCTGACACAGTAGCTGCAACAATGGGCTCAAGCATAACAATCGTGAGCACGGTGCAGGACGGGGCAGGGTTTCATTCTGTTGTGCACAGGGTCACTATGAGTTAGAACCGACTTGACAGCACCTAACAACAACAACAATGTAAAACCCGAGTTCCTGGGTAGTGCAAATGGTTAATGCACTCCGCTGCTAACCTAAAGTTGGAGGTTCAAGCCCACCCAGAGGCGCCTTGGAAGAAAGACCTGCGGATCTACTGAAAAATCAGCCACTGAAAACCCTACGGAGTCCAGTCCTACTGACATACATGGGGGTCGCCATTAATCCAAATAGACTAGATGGCAATTGCTTTTAATGTAAAACCGACATCTGTTTTAAGTCTGTTGTAAAGCAAGTCTGTTTGGCACACTCATCCTATCTTAAAATCAAACTGCCAGAAACTTCTGGAATAACTAGCCCTCCGTTCACGTACTGCAACAATTCCGACTAAAATCATTGCATTTTCCACTGCAAGATGGAGATGTAGGGTAAGGCAGCAAAAAAGATGGAACTCTGCTCTAACAGCCGTTGCTCCAAACAACTCATTTTAAAATGGGACATTAATGACAGTATTTTTGTCCACAAAAATCAACACAGATCAGGATCAAAAATTGCAAAAGGATGGGGCAATGTGAACATTTGCTTTTAAAATCACTGAAGTCCATCATTATGTTTTTAAGAAAACACATCTGGGGTTATAGAACAATTGGCATAAAATCTAAGGAACTAGTAGATGAAATCTTATGACAGGAAATGGTCTAACAGCTATTTTATGACCTATAGCAGTTTTTCAAACATTTATGCAGCAGAATCCAAATAGATAAATAAAAGCAGAGCAGCTGTGATTGAAGCTGGGCAGAGGGTCCCACATCCTGGCCCTCTCTGCCTATCGCCCCCATTCATTCTGAAAACCACTGCCCTATATGCTTAGCCATTTTCACCTTTTAAAACGTACTTACAGAGAGAATGAGTGAGGTCGAACGCACCCTCTTCCTAACTCTTTAAGTCTCCCGAGTAAGTGCTCAACTTCCCTTAAGCCCACACTGCCATCTCCCCTACTGTATTCAAAGTACTAGCTTTTTCCATTTGTAATTCAATTCCCAAAGCCTAATAATCAGTTTTCCCAATATTTTTGTAAATCAATATTCTCAGAATTTCTTCAGAATATATTGTTCTGAAGCAGGTGGCAATAAATCTTTACTATTTAAAAAGACATGAGAAAAGTGTTTGAAGCCTAATTACTTTCCTTCCTGTTGGTTTTTCAATTTGTTACTGGGTGTGTAAAGAGCTTTACTTAACAATACAATGTACGATTAAAATAATCTGGAATGTATTTACTCAAACTAAAATAATCTAGAAGTTCTTCTACTTCATGTCTACTCATAACTAAATTTTAACCAAACACAAAAATACAACTCTCCTAAATATGCCCCCAGTTAGCACCTCTTAGCTTCCAAGCACCTGTTTTTGCCCTGAATGCTACCAGCTTTCCCACTATAATTTCAATCTGCCCCAACTGATTCCAGAATACCTCCAGAAACGGGCACTCTATGCTGGCTTCATTCTTGGGATTTACTCTTCCTAGATGATGCAATCTAGTTTGAACCAATCTTAGATCAGTATCTTTCACTGTTATCCAGTACACACATTTTAGGTTGAACCACATGAAACTGCAGATATCTGACCATTTTTGACCTACAAAAACGGCAATCTCATATGTTCAACAATAGTTTAATACATATTCTTACTACCTGATATACCTACCCTCTTAACATTTTCTATTCCTTTCTAATTCAATATTAAAAGAAAACGTTGGCCATGTGGTGCTAAAGTTGGTTAAGTGATTGAATTAACGAATGGTCCATCAACAAGTATTCTTAGCAAGCTTAAAATCGCAATCACATTTTAGGGTGCCCCTTAAGTGTATCACTTGTGACTTAAACACACATCTTTACACGTACAGTCTGCATCTACCACTCCTAAAACCAAATTTAGGATGCATCTGTCTATTCTTTTCTTAGCCGTATCCTCCACAAAAAAGGCAGATCAATGCCACTGAGAAAGACAGCCCAAAGAAGCTTATTTCCTCTTAAAACTCATTTCCCCTCAAGCAAATGAATCAACTGAGAGGTCTCAAAATGGTTGTCATGTTCTTGCCTTCCTTTTATTCTACGTCAAATAGAATGGTCCATGCACTCTAAGGTCTGGCCTGCCCCTCTCAGGTCTTTTTTAACCACTCAGCTGCGGAAATAGCATACTTCACATCTTCATTATTTTCCCCCCTTTTCACATTAAGAGATAGTAGGATTATATGGTTTAAATTTGTCCCATTTCCCCCAATTCTATGCTGCTGTTTCTCTATTTTAAAAACAAACATTAAAAAGAAAAAACAGAAAATAAGTGTTGGCGAGGAAGTAGAAAATTAGAAGCCTTGTGCATTGCCAGTGGGGAATGTAAAATAGTACAGCCACTACGGGAAAACAATTCGGCAGTTCCTCAAGGAGGTAAACATAGAATTACCTTACGACCCAGCAATTCCACTCCTAGGTAAATACCCAAAAGACTTGAAAAATACTTGTACACCAATGTTCATAGCAGCATCATTCACAATAGTCAATGGGTGGAAACAACCCCTATGTCCCTAAACAGATGAATGGATAAAAATGCGGTATGTACATACAACGTAATATTACACAGCCATAAAAAGAAATGAAGTTCTGATATATATCACTGCATGGATGACCCCTGGAGACATTATGCTAAGTGAAATAAGCCAGACACAAAGGGACAACTACTGTATGATTCCACTTGCGAGAGCTATTTAGAACAGGCAAATTCAGAGACAGGAAGTAGAATACAGGTTACCAGAGGCTGGGGCGGGGGGGTGTAATGAGGAGTTATTGTTTAATGGGTATAGTTTCTATTCAGGATGATAAAAAAGATCTGGCAAGAGTAGTGATGGCTACACAACATTGTGAATGTACTTCACTGTGAATGAACGCCACTTTACTGTACACTCAAAGATGGCTAAAATGGTCAATTGCTATATATATTCTGCCACACTAAGAACAGAAAACAAAAAACCTATAACCCACTTGACCTGCTCTCCTAGAGATGAATTTAGCCTCCTTTGTAGCGAATCCTAAAATGATCTCATAGTCACATGTCACTGCTTACTGGGCAAATAACACTCCGAGTTCCAAATAAGAGATTAAATTCCCAACTCGTTTATACTCTTCTGTAATTACGCATCACTCTGAGGAACTCTTCATTAGCTAGCCACTATACAGACCATTTAAGTCTCATTATAAAATACGCACATTTCTTACCACGTTCAGTACTAAACCTTGAATCACCACCTAGATAATCAGAATGCTGAAGCATCCTGTGGATGGGTCCTTTGGTTCTTAATGCATCAGGGAATCATTAAAATCCTGAGGAAGGTTTTTCCTTAAAGACTCATTAGGGTACAATTCAGTATTAAACATTTATTAAAAATCCTAAGTGGGAAAAAGATTTTATTCAGTGTTTAAAATGAATAGAAAACTATTGGCCTGTTCTCCACAGTTTTTCGTATACTCTAAGGGCACGTCACTCGGTAGAAATTATGGTATTCAATTAAAACCTCAGCATCCTACAGCAAAGCCCTTACTGAATAATAACTGAAAACAACAATTTCCATTTAAAGAGTTCAGTGTGTGGTAGGCACTGTGTTAGGCAGCTATAAAACAAAAATCCAAACCAGTTACTGTCAGTTTCAACTCATGACAACCTCACGTTTTCAGAGTAGAATGGTGATCCACAGGGTTTTCAATGGCTGTGACCTTTTGGAAGCAGATCACCAGGCCTTCCTTCCAAGGCGCCTCTGGGCAGATTCCAACTGCCCACCTGTTAGTTAGTAGCCAAACATTTAACTTTGCACCACTCAGGAGGCCTAGGCAGCTAAAACATACATCATCTCATTTACTCTTCAACTGATAAGGTGCTTAACTCTTAGGGTTGTGAGATTAGGCCTCTCAGAGGTGTTTCTCAAATAATTCCACATTGTTTTGAAAATGCATTTAGGGGGTAGGGCCCAGGTATTGGTTATTTTTTAACAGCTTTCCAGGGGATTCTAACGCAAAACCACAATCCAGAATCACTGCTAGTCATATTTAAAAGCAGCAGCATCCCAAATTAAAAATAACCCTCAGTCGCACAGCTGGTCCTCTCGAGACAACATGGCCCCACAAAGACCTTGGAAACAAGCCTCCCTCAAATCCTGGGACTCCACTCTCCACTGACCTCCTGCTGTCACCATTGCCCATATAATTACACACTTTGACCTAAGTCTCTGTCTTCTCCCCCAACTTCCCATTCAATCTCATCCTCTTTAGGTGGAATGCCGTCTGAGAATCAGATTAAATTACCATGAAAACAAAAAAAACACTACACCAAATAACTTGACACTCCTTTTTATGTTTTGGCCTCAAACAGCTTGTGTGAAGGTAAGGGTACTTGAGAATACAAATTTTCTGTATCTCCCTATACAGAACTGTTTACCTAGATATTACTTATTTACCTTTCAGAATATAAATACATGGGGTATTAATGTGAAAGCAGCCAGAAAGAGTTCTGCTAAGTAGCTGGAACAGTTGACCACAATGGAAGTATAATCCTGTCATGTGAACCTCCTCTCCCAAGTTAAAAAATAAAAACACAAAAATTACTTTCAGTATCTTCTACGATTCACTTATACTCAAAGTGTTTTTAAAAAGTGCTCTATAAATTCTACCACAGAGTATTTGTCTTTTTAGTAGCTACTTAAGTGAAATAGAGAGCAATAATCAAGAAAATGGTGAAATCTTTAGTTCTATTCCCACCTAAATATCCATAAATTACAGCACACTGTATTATGAAATAAGTGCCCTTTCTATACATTTCCTTCTGGTTTTTTAAAATTCTACTAAAAGTTTTTCTACTACAAAATGATTTATTTTTAAAGTTTATCTTCCCCAACACAGCAAACGCTCAGACCACGGTATTAGTTGGTAAAGTCCTGTTTTAGATTATGATTAAACAAGGACCCGATTCAAGACCCCTTCAATAACAGAGGTTGCTGACTTGGGAAGAATTCATTTCAATCCAAACATTAACTTAATTTTTAGAACACGACAAAATTCCACTATTTAACAGTACCTAGAGCCAACAAGGCAAGAGAAACATACTTACCTGATCTCTTTGTAGCTACATCAAGTTTCATAAAAATAAAGCAATTGTAAAATCAGATTGGTAGCACTACACACACACACACACACACACACACACACACACACACACACACACAATCTAGTTGATCCAAGATTAAAACACACCGAGCTAAAAATCTACTGCATTCCTGCTCATTTGCTATAGAGATCAGGGAGGTTAAAAAAAAAAAAACCTATCATGATAGAAAGTCGATTAAGTGAATGAAATCACCCACTTGTGGTGAAAATAGGGATGGAAGTTTGGTTTCTTGAGAATCAGTATCACAAAGACTAGACTCCTGAACAGGCTTCATGAGGCCCAACCTCTAGGACCAGTTTTGTCACCATCTAGCTATGACCAATAAGCCTCATGTGGCTCAGCTTACTCTTCTCCAAAATGAGGGTTAGAATTAGACCATCTATACCTATCTTTCCAGCTCTAATGGTCTGTGTATTGGTTCTATAGCTGTGCTCTTCCCCCATACACAGCACTCTGCATAATAATGGCTGTAAAGAATAGACACATGTGAACTTATTTTCTGTTCTTCAACATCCTCAAATAAGAAATAAAGACTGCTTATTTCAGGTTAGGGAGTATTTACTCATCAGAGAAAACGACGGCTAGAATGGTTAAGTGATTTGTCAGCAGAGTAGGCAAAAATTCAAATTTTTTCCCAGCTGCATGTACTGTCTCACTTAGCCTCAGGTGGTGATTACAGAAAATACTTGGGAGAAAATCCACATTATGACCCACTTTTTTTGCTAGCAAAGTTGCATATGTGGAACTGGACGTACCTAAGCTTTCTGAACAAAGAGGATGAAAAGTTCTGCTGCTAGTCATTTATATAACTTTGTTATTCTTTGTTCTGCATCAGCCTGTCAGAAATGTGAGCAGCCTGATTTCTTCCTTAAAATATTACTTCTAGTAGGTTTACTCATAGCATGTTTTTTTTCTAAGCTTCAACTTTCTATTTAACATTCTTCAGAATAAAGAAAACAGCTCATTTTAAACAAGAAGTTTATTTAAACAACAAGACGCTTGACTTGAAGGGAAAACTATCTAGGATTTGTTTTTTTTAGAGTAATTTATCCCTACTTAAAGACAGATTGCCCTACATGTAACAGCTACGTACAAAAAAGTTATAAAATTGTCCTTGGTTTTACAATGATAAATGAAAAAACATTAAAATTCTCCAATCAAACAAGGTATGCAAGGATTTTTTATGTCGTCGTTTTTGTTAAACAGTTGAGAGCAAAATAACTTACTGGAAGATAAAGATAAGAGCTGAATGAGCATGCCACTAATGGAGAAAGGGGATATTTTCACAGAACCAGTATTTTTCCCCATCCCATCTCCACTTGATGTCAATCAAAACATACCATTGGCCATTTAGTAAAAAAAAAAAAAAATGCAATATACTTGTGCACATACACCAGTTACTTTATGTACAATAAAGGAATGGGGAAGGGGAAAATGAAAGAATAGAGAGAACTATACTGTAGTAGTCAGGATGTGGTGGAACCAAATTGTTGTGGTTTTCTAATTGAGAATGTATTCTTGGTCTGTAGGAACAGAGTTCTGGAGTAAAGTAGCAGGCTCCCTTTTTAGAAGACACCTCCTGTCTGCTGCTGAAACACATCGATTGTATCTTCATCCTCCATTTCCAACTAGCACAAAAGAGAAAAATACAAATTTAGATCTTAAAATGGATCATTTTCAAATTTAAGTATTCTGAAAAAAATGCACAAGTTCCACCCGACTTGTTTTAGAAGTTTCATATTTAATCAGAGTAGGTTTAAATAACTTTTTACTTGGCCTCCTTTTTAATGAAGGACATAGAAACCTAAGTTAAAAAGTAAATACGTCCATGAGTTAAATCACCTCACCTTTAACTTAATTGTTAAAAACAGAGGGATGATGTGTGTAAAGGATCTATTTCACTGCAATGCTGTTTAGATTAGCAAACAATGGGAATAACCTAGAGATCAATACAAGCTCAAAGAAATAAACCACAGTACACCCATACATGAAATACTATGCAGCTGTTAAAGAATAAAGAATAAGATTCACATGTGCAGAAATGGAACTATCCCTAAGATAATGTTAGGCTAAAAACAAAAAAAACAAACTGCAAAACATCTTATAGTATAACTACATCTGTGTTTCTATATATAAAATGAGTATATCCTTGCATATATGCATGCACAGTGGTCACCTCTAGGCAGTAAGGGTGGGGACATGAGTGAGGAGAGGACTTTTGAACTGCTTACTATGAACAGGTTTTATTCTTAAAAAATAAATAAATTTTTTTTTTTTTAAATTTTAAATATGGTTCAAAAATTAAGCTTACAAGGTTCATTATACATAATACAACTATTTTGACAGCTGGAAGGTTTTGGCATATATGGCAACACTGTAAAGTGAAATCAGCTCTGTAACTGTTTATTATGCTGATAATTAAACTTGAAAACGTCCTTCTGAAAACTGGTACGTTTGAAGGTAAGACAGCAACCGCAGGCACACCTGAAGACAAGAAAAAGGGAACTCTGCTTCTAACAAAGTTAAAATATAATAAAAGTAGGGCTGATGCACTAAAATATTCATGGCTAAGTCTCTTGAGTCTCAATATTCTTTTCTGTAAAATGGAATTAATACTCAGTTTTAAGAATTAAATGGGTTGAGGGAAATAGAACACTTAGTAGGATGCTGGGCACATGCTTATTATACTATTGTTCAAATGGGCTGCTGAGATGTTCTAATTTATCACAATTTAGCTATTTAACAAATATTGGGAGAAACGTTCTAAAATGAACCAATTCCACCTATTTCGTACAGGGTACTTTCTTTGAAGATTTTAGAGTGCCTTAAGGTCAGTTCTGAACAGATCCTCATGATTTAGTATCTGCAATTAATACAGCAGACAAACTCCAGAAACTTTTTTTGGTGGGGGTGAGGAAGGTTAAACACAGAAAATTCTAATTATCTGAGAGTTTAGCACTAACGAATTATTTTTATTCAGTGTTTTACTTCTAAAACTACCAAAACAGGTCACCATATCTACTAAAATAAAACTACTGGAATGTTAAAATTTTATACTAAAGCTTTTTATATGCCATCAAAGGACAAAAGAGAATATTTTTTCTCTTTTATCAAGAGAATTCAGCTCCTCCTTGTGGCTACATACAATTAATTGCCTCTTAGAGACTGGCAATCACCAATGGAAATTTCTTGAAAATATCCTTGGTTCAAGCATAACCCATAGGCACTCCAAATCCTTGAAGATTATTAACAATCTGGATGTCTGCTTCACTCATGCCATCATTCATCTTGTTTTCATCAGATAATAAAACTGAAATTCAAAGTGAAAGGGCTCCAATTTAAACTTCTGCTATCAAAATGTTTATTCCAAGACTGGAAGTCTTAAATAAAAGCTTGAAAGAGTAAAAAGAAAACAAGGAGCTTCTGCCACAGGAGACAGCCCAGCCTACCCCATGCAAAAGAACATAATGGCAGTGATATGTAAAGAGATTAAGGGATCATGGAGTGTCACCTTTTGTAGTAAGGGTTTGGAAAGCCACCTATTATCAGAGCCCTCCAGGTCAAACTAAGCTATCAAGACTTGCAGTTCAAGCCACAAGGATTCAGGACTGAGGGGCTAAAATGCTTAGAATCAGCAGCCAGTCAATCATCTGAGGGGAACCTGGGTATGGTCAAGGGCTGCAGCAACAAAAAGAAAACTACACTCTGAAGAAGAGAGATATGAGCCTTAATTATTTACTCCAAATAATGCTGGTCATATGGGGAAAAAAAAAAAAAAAAAACTTACTGAAGTAACTAAACGATCTTTTTGCTTTACTAATAACTGTATTTTCCTTTCTGTTCCCTGTTAGTCATATTTCACGTAGCTTTGAACACTGATAAAGAACTATATTCCAACGTCTAAGAGTTCACAAATTCTTCAACTAAGTTGTTGAAAAAAATTACAAAAAAAACGCTGATTTTTCTACTTAGCATCAAGAGATTTTTACCTGTGCAGGTGTGTCTGTTTCATTGATTGGCTGCCCGTCAAATCGGAATCTGATCTGCCTCATTGACAAACCCTGAACAAGAGAGTTTTAAAAGGAGTAAGAAGTATGTAAAGAAACGATAAGAGCCTCACATAGAAAAACTATGTGTATTTCGCCATGAACATATCAAAAAGGATACCTAAATAAATTATCGCCAATATGTTACCATTTCTATGTTAAATATGTAAAATAGGTAGATAAAAATATTTGAGTTGATTTTTACTTCCTTTATAGTATCTTGTTTGCTCTTTTGGTAAAAATAAATCATTTTTTTCAATGTCTTTTTAAAAGACCCTTACTGCTTTTGAGACCATAGCTACTCCAAGCCTGAACAGTTCATACAGTGAGACAAATATTGCATTTAAATCAGCTAGAAAAATATTGAAATGAAATTTAAATGAGATGCACACAGCAATATTCCTCAATGCAAATTAAAAGAGGAAAAAAAATTCATCCTTAATAATAATGAAAACTGGAAGTCACCTAAAAAGGTGTAAAGATTAAAACTTTGCTACACTGACTGCATTTCCACCCAAGCAGTTCCTACCACTATCCAAGAATAACTGATGTCTCACACCCAGGACAAAGCTCCGCAGTCAGGACGTTTCCACTAGAACACAAGGCAGTAACTGTCCTAAATAAAACCTCAATCCATACCCATGAAATTCCTGGAATAACTAAAAAAAAAAAAAGCTCCTGCTTTTTTATTTCCGTCTTAGTACTTACCAAAATCCAATTATTTATTTGCCAATCTCTCACTAGACACTAAGCTCCAGGACAGACAGGAACCTTGACTGTCTTGGTTACACTGTATCCCTTGCACAAGGACGTGCTCAGTAAATAGACAAAATAAATGAGTGAAAAGTAATATCCATCTAAACATGCTTCATTTTCTTTTTTATTCGAAAGAAATATCAACAACAAAACCACAATAAACTAAGAAAAAAGAAAGAAAGAAATCTAGAGCTAAGAAGCTGGGGAGAAGCTTCTTAGAATTTAACAGTTACATTTAGTAGCATTCAGTCCCAACAAATTTTTATATGCATTTAAGGAAGAGATAAATGAGCCTCAGCATGTTCCTTCTGCAAAAACTGATTCTAGGTGTACTGCTTATCAAGCATTGATTATCTGACAAAGTGGCAGGGAGAGTGGAACAGGAGTGAAGAAGTAAAGATGTTGGCAACTACAGTCAAATGAAGACAGGAAAATAGAGCACCTCTGGAGCTATGTTGTGAAAGCCTGCACCATGCGCAAATTACAAACTTCAATTATTGTTTCACAAACTCCCGGCTTCGACTGATATTTAAGAACAAATTAAACTGAGTTCCTAGGACTAAAAATACTGACACAAAGTATTCAACAAACACTCGCGTGACACCTGTATATTCCCTTACTCAACGAGGATTCACTCGGTCTTTGAAACTACCTGCACCAGAAAGATAGCTTTCCTTTAAAACTCGAGTCTAACAACTGTTTGACACATACTACTTTCAGACTAGATCTTGTCAGGAAAACAAGCAATCCTCTTCCTTCACTACATCCACTGGTAAAGTCAATGGTGTGGCCATGCAGGGGAATGAAAGGCAGAGCCAAAAGAATGAAGAGAACACAAGTAAATCACATCTCCTTCAGTGTCATCTCTATTTTAAAGATATGTACACACACCAGAATGATTAAAAGAGCTATGGGGAGATTTTTGAAAGTCCCCGACATAATAAAATGTATCACAATTAAGTTATTACACAATTACAATTTCCCGTAACTCAGTTTTTCAGCTAAAATAATTCCTGCTTTTTATGCTTTTATTGATAAAAGCTCTTCCAACTAAAGCCTAACTCATGGATTTGCTAAAGCTCAAAGTCCAAAATTCAGGAAACTGGTTTTTAAGATTCCAGAAATGATGTAAATTCAAACAATGAATTTACCATAAAGCAGTATTCGAGCACCTGTATAAATCCCATCCCTGAGATCTGCCCTGGGAGAGCTGTGAGGTCTCTCTTTGGGCCTGTTTATTTCACAAAAATGAGATGGAGTAAACACGTGAACCTATGCTCTCGGAAGCCACCTGACACTCCACAAAATAGTCTGTTAGGGTGAGCCCACACTGAAATTGAACAGTATGCTATGAATCAGTTAGCTGAAGGCTATGTGGCTACCACAGAGTAGGCACACGAACTCGAATTCTACAACCAACCTCTGGAGATACTAGTTTGAATGTTCTCTATTATTTTAAAGTATATATTGAGCATTCTATGTGCCATGGACTGGTCTAGGTGCTGAGATGAAACAATGAACAAAAAGTCTCTATCTTCACTGAGCTTACAATTTAGTGGAGAGACAGATAAAAATAAGTAGTGAAAAATACAGAAATCCAACCAAAAATAAATAAATAAAAGGATGGGGAGTGATGGGAACAGGGCTACTTTAAGATAAAGAAGGCTTCAAGGTAGTAATTGAACAAGACCAGAATAAAATGGTTGTGAGCTATGTGATTGTTTAGCTCAACACCGTCCAAAAGAAATAATAATGCAAGTCGCACATCTAATTTAAAAATTTCTAGTAGCCATGTTAAAAATAGGTACAATTTTAATATTTTAACCTGATACATTCAAAACACTATCATTTCAGCGTGTAATAAACAAAAAGATTAAGTTTTTTTTCATACTCAGCGATTAAAATCTGGTGTGTATTTCACACTGACAGCACATCTTAGTTCAGACTGGCCATATCTCAGGTGCTCAATAACCACATGCGGCTTGTGGATACCATACTGAACACAGGGTTAAGAATATAATTTGCAGATGGATTTGATCAAGTTATAAGAGCATCATCAAGGATGATTCTAAGCTTTTGACCTCAACAACTGGATGTAGAATGGTGCCATTTATTAGTGGGAATGCCAGAAGAAAAACAGATTTCTGGAGGTAAAAATCAAGAGTCCTCTTTTGTATTTTCCGTTTGAGATGCCTATTAGGTATCCACTGGAACCTCTCCAGAGATATGATGCCAAGTGAGTTCATTAGAAAGTAAATACGAGCAATTAATCTTGACAGAGAATTCCTGGTCAAGATTTTCAACTGCCAAAAAAGCTTAGCTATGCAAACTAGATTGGATAAATACTTTGTTTTTTGATAGCCTGTACCTAACCTGTAGAAGAAAAGCAAACCCGTTGCCGTGGAGTCACTTCCAACTCATAGTGACCCTAAAGGACAGAGAAGAACTGCTCCATAGGGTTTCCAAGGAGCAGCTGGTGGATTTGAAAAGCCGATCTTTTGGTTAGCAGGTAAGCTCTTAACCACTGAGCCACCAGGGCTCCAGCCTGTACCTACTACCCTTAAAAAGAAGCAGGGAATCAGCCCTATTGTAACACTTCAGCTCTTTTCCTTAGAATGAGAGAAACCTTTTGAGAAACAAATGGATACTGTTTCACTCACAACTCCAAGTTTTCCCTAATTTAATGGGAAAATTGGGATAGTTTTCCAAGCTCTTCCTGGATCAAATCTTTATATCATATTTACACATCCACAGATAAGTAGCGGAATATAATTACATTTTTTGTGGACACTCAAGTGCTTCTATTTCCTCTAGTAGTGCAAATTGAGAGTGGCCCCAACAAGTTACTAGTCATATATAATCCCAACCTTAAACATAGTAACTAGGAAAGTTCAAGGTAAATTTTATTTACCCTGAGTAATACTAAACTGATTTTAACACAGAAAGAAAATGCAAAATTTTTTATAAACCCAGTAACTCTCCATTTGTAGGACAATCTTTTGGAGCACAAAGGATATGTTTTTTGTTTGTTTTTTCTAGCACCTGGTACAATGCCCCAAACACATGGTGGGCATCTGGTAATTATCAGATAAATAAAAAGCTCCTTTGGGGCGCCTACAAGTAATACGGGAAGTCAAAATTATGACCATTTTAGGATAGGTAGAGGGTATCAACAGGTATGTATAGTAAAATGTTAACGGTTAAATCTACAGAGTGGACATATGGTTATTCACTATAAAAATCTTTCCACCTTGCTATAGGTTTGAAATTTTTAATAAAATTTTATAAAGTCTGACCATTTAAAGCTAAACTTTAGTAGTAATTTAAAAAAAAAGTCAAAAGATATTCAGAGAATTTTATTCAAAACCGACATATCTAAGCATGAGTTTCTACTCTGTATACAAAAGGATCACCTTCTTAAAAAATTCTTCTATAACCTGAAGGGGCACTAGTGTTTCAAATATGGAAGATGCCAGTGAATAAATTCTTTAGACTCATAGTACAAATTTACTCATTCTTAGGAGGATTCACTAAAACTCTTCAAATAAAAGTATACTAAAGATCCTAACTTTGTAAGGAACTATAAGAAAGTTGGGAGCCCTGTATAAGAAAGTTGGGAGCCCTGGTGGTGCAGTGGTTAAGAGCTCAGGCTGCTAACCAAAAGATCGGCAGTTCGAATCTACCAGCTGTTCTTGGAAACTCTTATGAGACAGTTCTACTCAGTTCTATAGGGTCACTATGAGTCAGAATTGATTCAATGGCAATGGGTATAAGAAAGTAAACATGAAAAATTAAAAAGCACGGCATTCTATTACATTGTAAATACATTAGGCATAAAAGCTTCAAACACTCCAAAAAAAAAAACACACCTTTATAACTACAGTATCTTCACTATTTCTTTCAAACGCCCTTAGGAATCACAGATGATGCTCAAATATCAACTCAGACTCAATTTCCCAACTTATACAGGTCTAAGTCGCCTTCTACTTTGAGCCTATTTTTAGAACTCACATGGTAAGTCTTGCTGGACTAATAAAATGGTTTTCCCAACTTTTATACATTACACATTCAGTGTAGACCAAAAAATATACTTCAGCCAGGTTATTGTTGGATTAATTGATCTAGGTACAAATTAAAAGTTGCCTTTGTCTTGTTATCCTCAACATTACAAAAGGGAGCTCTTTGTCTTAGTTAAAATCAGGCATTTACCTCCCAGCATCAGTTCAAATCAAGAGAGCTGACCTTTCTACTTCCCCCTCTTGGCATCTACTCACTATTTTCTGAGTAAAATGCAAATGTTCCTATAATACAGGAATGTTTACGCTTGGTTCAGTGAGGTTAGATTTTTCTGACCTCTACTATTAGTGTGGAAAAGAAAAACATCACAATTTGCATGCTTCACGAAAACTGCAATGACCTTAATTTTATTTCCAAGTTGATTAAAATACTTAAAATAAATGTTTGACACAGACAAATTTAAGTGGATAGAAAAGAACCTGTCATTACTAAGTTCATACTTTTCTTACAAAAGTACAATTACATGCCCTTGGGAAGAAACCAAGTGTTGTGAATATACCTTGACGCATTTCTGGCATATGACTAGATCATATACAATACTAACCAACTCATGGTAAAGATTTTCATGGGGAATCAACATACCAAGTGTATGATAAAACTGCCATGCCAAGTTCATATTCATTTTACCAAAGACAGTAATTATAATACTTGCCAGTCTAGTTCCTATTCTCAAGAAAATAAAATTTGTTAGTTTGTTTTTTTAAGAATATTACTCAGTGGAAGTGCACATATCAGTTCCTCACCTGTCGTTCACAATAGGCTTTCATTAGTTTACTAAGTGGTGTATGCCTCTTTATCTTAAATTGCACCACAGAACCATCCTGCCCCGCCACCTTCAAATTAATATGATCGTTGTTCTCAGTCTTCACTCCTTCCTGTTGAAAGAAAAATAAAAGTATAATTTGGAAGATGTGAAAAACAAACGCCTTTTAAAGCAGCAGCAAAGCTGCCTCAGAAATCAACAGGTTTCTCCTTCTGTACAATAAAGCAGCATACAGCTGTTTTCAGCCTCTGAAATCAATCTGAAAGATGAGAAATCCTGGAGCAACAATATTAAAACAGCTGTCACAGAAACAGACAAGAAGCCTACATATAACAACAGATTTTCAAAGACGGGTCCCACCCAATTTACTGTAATTCTCCCAAAGTTAAATTTTCTAAAATGGCATATTTTTGTCACTCCCAAAATATATCTTTCCCCCTAAAAGTTAAAAATAAGTGTCCTTTCTCTTTCAAAATGCATTAACTACAAATGCTGAATTAGGATGCCAAGAAAAAAATAAATCTAGAGCTTGCAATTCAAAACTCATTACAATTCTCTCGTTAAAAGTTACCGAACTCAATAACAAATCTCAACCTACATAAAAAAATCTAATCGAGGGATATTCCGATTCTCTCTGGAGCAGCAGTAATAACTCAGAACCACAATAAATATTCACCTCTATTGGCAGCTTCGTTTTTATTTTTAGTTGAGACCTCTTATTCTCCCTCCCCTTTGTTGTCAATGGGTCAAACGGAGTTTTACTTTTCTTGTGGATTTCGACCTAACCTGAAATTCACTAAAATCAAGTGCAGGAAGAATTTTGTACCCCCTAAATCACTTCAGATAGAAGCGTGGGTTCCAAAACAAACCGAAAAAAGAAAAACCCTTGGCCAGGAAGATTAAGAGTCCTAGCCCTACCGGGAAAAGCCTCTGATGTCTCAAAAACCGCGTCAAAAAGTTAAGCCCTACAAAGTCTCTCTGCTTATACATCTGCCTCCAACTTCTTGAAACCACATGGTCTGCGCCGGTTAGAGGCTATTTGGCATCCAAGGAAAAACCGCTGCTCCTCCTCCTTCGGGCCCCTCAGGCCATCAATGTGGGAAACACGCCCCGGGAATCCCCCAAGCCCCTCACGACGGCCCGACAGGCATCTGGCCTCCAGCCCCCTCAATGACCCATTGATTCACCCCGAGCCCTAAAGGGCTGCCGCGGCCCCTGGCCGGGGTCCCCAGAAGCCCGCGGCCCCCATCCCCTGAGAGGAAAGCCCAGGGCGGAGAGGACTCCCTCGCCACCACGGAGGCGGCACCACCCGCCGCGGCTCGGCGCGGGGTTCGCGGGGGGTGAAGACACCGCGCGCCCTAACGCCCCTCCTCACGCGCGCCCGCCGGCCGGGCCTGAGAAGCCCCGGCCCCGGGCCGGTGGGCCCGCGGCGTCCACGATCCGCCCGCCCAACCCGCGCCCGGCGCGCACTCCGAGGCCGCCGGGGGCGGGGGAGTGCGGCGGGCCTCCTCCGGCGCGGGAGGGAGGAAAGGAGGGAGGGAGGAAAATGGCGCGGAGCGCCCGGGCCTGAGCCGCGGCCGCCCCGTGGGGGGCTCGGGAAGGCGAGGGGAGCCTGCGGCGGGCTCGGTCCAGACCCCGGCCCGCGCTTGACCCCGGCCGCGCGGCGACGCGAGGAGGCCGGCGCCCGACTCACCTTGGGTTTTTCGTCGGCCATGGCGAGCACCGGAGTCTCCTCAGCTACCGCTTCACAAAAGAGGCACCAGGTCCGCACCGAACGAGCACACAAGCAGCACCAGGAGCCGCAGAAGAAGGAGGCGGCAGTGGTGGAGGAGAGAGAGGGCGCGCGCACGTCGTGCGCTCCCTCCCTCCTTCTTGCGTGCGCGAGCACGAGCAACCGGGGCCTCCCATTGGCTGATACCTCGCGGGAGCGCGCAACGCTTACATAACCACCCCCCGCCCCCCGCCCCGCGCCGCCCCGGCCTGGGCCCGGAGCCCGCCAGGCCGGCGGGAAGAGGCGCGGACACGCGCACCCGGCCCGCCGCGGGGGCGCGCCTGGCTCTGGGCGGGGCTGTATTGTCCTTCTGTAGTGGAGCATAATCAAAATGGCTTCCAGCTGGTCATCAGGGGACGAGGAGGCTTGAGGCCTTAGACGTGAGACACAAGCCAGGGAAGGCAAACCGATCAAAAGGGAAAGGGGGAGCCTAAGTACAAGCCCCAGTGTGGGATTCTGGAAAAAAAAAACCTCTTCTTAGCCTCCCCCAACGTGGACCAAATGTAGCCCTCCACACAGTCGGAGGAATATCACACTTACTTTCAGTCAGCATCATCCTTGCAATTTAAAGCTTCAGCCTCACCGGCTTCCCACCAGGCTCATGCGTCAAGTGCAGTGACTTCGTCTGTCCTGTTGGTAACCCTATACTTTGACTAGCTGAGGAAATACATTCATTTGTTCATTGAACAAACTCCTTACTGATAGCCTGACTTCTAACTTCCAAAAAGAAGTAGAATCCATCAGAGGAAAAGTCACTCGACTACCCAATATCAAGCTTCCAAATCATTCGCTCAATTCTTTTCTCCTTCCATCCCTTTAAAAAACAGAAGTCGGTCCATCCTATTTTAAGAACAATCCCAACATCTGTGCACTGGATTCCATCACCTCCGCTCCGACAGCTGTATTAATTTGCCTGGTCTCTGCATTTTCTTTCATTCCTCCTGTTAGCACAGAAAAAAGACTCGCCTTCAATTCTCTTGCCCTCTCAAGTTACCACCGTTATCTTTCTCCATTCTTGGCCAAACATCTTGAAAAAATGTCCACGCCAGCTGTCTCTACTCCTTCACCTCCCACTCCTCTCAATCCACTGCAATCTGGTGCCGTCCCCATAGCTCCGCTAAAACTGCTCTCCACAAGATCACCACAATCTCCTGTGCTCAATCCTGTATGCTTCCCAGTTCGTCGCTCCTTCTCTTGAACTGGCTCCCCTTAACATCTGTGACCTGTAGGAGGTTATGTTTTCCTCCCACCTCTTTGGCCTGTCCTCATTCTCATCTCCTTTGCAATTGTTTTCTTCCTCATTCAGTCCCTTAAATGCTCCTTGGGATTTTGTTTTAGACTCTTTTTTCTTCTCACTCTGTTACCTTTCCCGGGATGATTTCACCAACTTCTAATGATTCTCAGATCTGTATTTCTGAAACCCCTCACTTTACCTTCCCTGACCTGTCCCTCTCCACGTTTTCCTGTTTCACTGAATGGCATACCAGCATTTCAGTTGCCCCCAAGTCAGAAAGCTGAGCCACCTCCTTGACTTCCTCCTTTCCTAATCAATCGCCAAGTCTTGTTAATTCCTATCTTCAGCCTCTGGTTCTGGGCAGGGCTGCATTGTCTTCAGTGTGGACAGGAGCTCAAACAGAAGCCTGAGAAGGCAGACTGATCAGAAAAGGAAAGGGAAGTCTAGTTCGGGCCACTACCTATTTCAGCTCAGCTCTCTCCAGGGTACTGCAGTAGCCTCCTAACTGGTCTTATTGTTTTGAAGTACCTGCCACTGTCCCCAAGTATTTAAGTGAATCAGAATCACTTAGGGTGTTGGTTTCAGTGCATATTCCTAGGCCCCATAGCAGAGTGTGGTTCTTGAGAATTTGCCTTTTAACCAACTTCCCTGGTGATTCTTAAGCATGCTAATGTTCGAGAACCACAAGCCTTTCTAAAATACAAAGAAGTTCCTGCCACTCCCTGATCCAGTGACAATCCTGTGCCTTACAGTATAAAGTCCAAAATTCTTATAAGGCCTACAAAGCCCTTTGAGAGCTAATCCAGACTAACCACGCTAGCCTTGCTTCTCATCATTTGCTCCTTGAAGCCTCTACTTCAGACATATTCACCTACCTGGGCTACCTGAATGTGCCTGCTCTCTCTCATCTCTAAACTTTTGTCCATCATGAGTGTTCAAAGAGTCACTAAATGAGTGAATAAATTGAAACTACCACTGTGTGTAAGGCCCTGTGAGAGGCTTTGGGGATTCAAAGAAGAGTGGGCAAAGTCCCTGACTTAAGTAACTTATAACTGGGAATAGACCAAAAAACGCCATTGACGTGGAGTCAAATTCCAACTCATATCCAAAACCCACTGCCTGTAGGACAGAGTAGAACGGCCCCATCGAGTTCCCAAGGCTGTAAATCTTTATGGAAGCAAACAGCCACATCTTTCTCCCACAGAGCAGCTGGTGGGTTCAAACCGCCAGCCTTTCTGTTAGCAGCACAGCGCTTTAACCACTGTGCCACCAGGGCTCCTTCATAATTGGAGAAGAGCAAGGAGGAAATGCACAAGAAGTGAAAGGGGAAGAAAATCAACATTTGTCTAACACCTGCCACGTACCAGGCACTGAGTCGGGCTAAGGTTAGCTCATTTCCTCCGTACACAAACTCTTCGAAGCAGGCATAGTATTTATTTCCTACTGAAGCTTGATGAGGTTAAGACCTTGCCCCAAATCATACAGGCAGAAAGTGGTGTTGACTGAGTGCCTACTATACGCCAGGGAATGAATGAGCTGGATGCTGGGCCAAGTCCTGGGAAGAGAGAAATGAAAGAGATGCTATCTTTGCCCTTGAGATAGTCCTGAACCCAGATCTTTCCATCACCACCACAATGCCTTTCAAGCCTTGTAGGACCATAGAGCCTATCAAAGGGGGGTGTGTCATGATAAACCTACCTTCGTTAATACCTAAAAACCAAAACCATTGCCGTCATTGTTGTTAGGTGTCGTCAAGTCATAGCGACCCTATGCACAACAGAACAAAACAATGCCAGGTCCTGCGCCATCCTCACGACCGTTGCTATGCTTGAGCCTATTGTTGCAGCCACTGTGTCCCAAGTCATATTTTGAGTGCCTTCGAACCTGAGGGGCTCATCTTCCGGCACTATATCAGACAGTATTCCGCTGCTGTTCATAAGGTTTTCACTGGCTAATTCTTTTCAGAAGTAGACCCCCGGGTCCTTCTTCCTAGCCTGCCTGTCTTAGTCTGGAAGCTTAGCTGAAACCTGTCCACCATGAGTGACCCTGCTGGTATTTGAATACCAGTGGCATAGCTTCCAGCATCATAGCAAGACACAAGCCCCCCCAGTACAACAAACTGACAGATGCGTGGGAGCATTGCTGTCCAGTTAATTCCAACTCACAGCGACCCTATAGGACAGAGTAGAATTGCCCCATAGGGTTTCCAAGGAGTGGCTGGTGGATTCGAACTGCTAACCTTTCTATTCGGTGCCGAGCTGTTAACTCCTGTGCAAACAGGGCTCCCATTAATAACTAGAGGCCTCCAATAATCAAACGGTTGTTTAATCAATGGCTTCAGGGTGAAAGTGTGTCCTACAATATCCCCTGTGTCCAAAGTTATGCTAAATTATAAAATCACCTTCAGGCAGAGGAAGACTTCCTTTAAAAACAGTTAAGCATATTCACTCTCCGTTAGCCCAGAACCGAAACCATTCCCGAAGCCAACTCTTCAGACATACGTTAAACTGGACTATAAGACACAAAATGATACTCGTGAAGAGAGTGCTTCTTAGCTCAAGCAGATACATGAGACTAAATGGGCAGCTCCTGTCTGGAGGCAAGATGAGAAGGCAGAAACGGACAGGAGCTGGTTGAATGGACACGGGAAATCCCGGGTGGAAAGGAGGAGTGAGCTGTCACATTATACAGAGAGCAACTAGGGTCACATAACAACGTGTGTATAAATTTTTGTATGAGAAACTAAATCTAACTGTAAACTTTCACTTAAAGCACAATTAAGAAAAAAAAAAGAGTAAGTGTGTATGTGTTCTTACCGGTGCTAACCTGAAATAAATCCAAGCAATCAGTGAGCACCAAAAAAACAAACAAACAAACAAATAGTAAAGCATGTTCAAATGTATGTGCAATATATATTCCAATGACAAACTGGAATTCCGTGTGCCGGGTTTAGGGATTCTACTAAAATACACTGAGAATCTTTACTGAGTTTTCAGGGGAAAAATTGTGAAAAGATAGAAATTTCCCAATATGAAGTTTCCTCCTCTATCATTTTGATGGAGGTAGGAAAGGGGATGGTTGTCCAATGGAAAAGGATTCTATGGAAAAAGAAAGTACGAGAAGTATAAAGGAAAGTGGCAGACATTAACTGAGCAATTATTGTGTATGGATTTTGCGCTAACCCTTAATCCTTGCAAAGCCCCTATTATTATTATCCCCATTTTACAGATAAAAAGAAACATAGAGAGAATGGATAACTTGGTCACTGTCATGGATTGAACTGTGTCCCCTGAAGATATGTGTTAGCGTGGCTAGGGCATGATTCACAGTATTATGTGGTTGTCCTCCATTTTGTGATCTGATGTAATTATCCTCCATTTTGTGACATGTTCTAAATCCTAACCTCTATAGGTTAATGAGGCAGGATCAATGTGGGATGTATCTTGAGTCATAGTCTTACTCAAGCCACACCCTTACTTAAGTCACACTCATGCTTGAGTCATATCTTTTATCTTACAAGAGATAAAAGGAGAGAGAAGCAAGCAGAGAGGGGAGGGACCTCACTACCACCAAGAAAGAGCATGTCCTTTGGACCTGGCCTCCACGCACTGAGAACCTCCTAGACGCCGGGGAAGACTGATGCCAAGACACATGGAGAACTCCAAGGAACGCCAGGTCCACGGATGTTGAAAGGAGACAAGGACTTTCCACCAGAGCCCACTGAGAGAGAAAGCCTTCCCTTAGAGCTGGGGCCCTGAATTCAGACCTCTAGCCTCCTAAACTTTGAGAGAATAAACTTCTGTTTGTTAAAGCCATCCACTTGTGGTATTTCTGTTATAAAAGCACTAGATAACTAAGCCAGAATTTGGTACTGCAAGAGTGGGGTGCTACTCTGATGTTATTGTTGTTAGATGCTGTCAAGTCAGTTCTGACTTATAGCGACCTTGTGTACAACAGAACGAAACACTGCTGGGTCCTGCGCCATCCTCACAGTCGTTGTTATGCTTGAGCCCATTGTTGCAGCCACTGTGTCAATCAGTCTAATTGAGGGTCTTCCTCTTTTTCACTGACCCTCTACTTTACCAAGCATGATGTCCTTCTCCAGGGACTGATTCCTCCTGATAACACGTCCAAAATATGTGAGACATGGTCTCGCAATCCTTGCTTCTAAGGAGCACTCTGGTTGTACCTCTTCCAAGACAGATTCGTTTGTTCTTTTGGAAGTCCACAGTATATTCAATATTCTTCACCAACACCACAATTCAAAGACATCAATTCCTCTTCAGTCCTCCTTATTCATTGTCCAGCTTTTGCATGCATACAAGGCAACTGAAAACACCATGACTTGGGTCAGGCTCACCTTAGTCTTCAAGGTGACATCTTTGCTTTTCAACACTTTAAAGAGGTCTTTTGCAGCAGATTTGCCCAATGCAATGTGTCATTTGATTTCTTGACTGCTGCTTCCATGGGTGTTGATTGTGGATCCAAGTAAAATGAAATTCTTGCCAACTTCAATCTCTTCTCCCTTTATCATGATGTTGCTTTTTGGTCCAGTTGTGAGGATTTTTGTTTTCTCTATGTGTAATCCATATGGAAGGCTGTGGTTTTTGATCTTCATAGATACCTAAAATGTGGAAGCAGTTTTGGAATTGGGTAATGGTAGAGTCTGGAAGCGTTTTAAGGTTCCTAATAGTAAAAGCCAAGATTGCCCTGAAGAGATTGTTGGTAGAATTACGGACATTAAAAGCAATTCTGGTGAGGGCTCAGAAGGAAGTAAGAAGAGCTACAGAGAAAGTTAGTCTGTATTGTCTTACTGTACCATACCCGTTGCCATTGAGTAGATTCCGACTCACAGGGACTCATAACGACCCTAAAGAACAGAGTAGAACTGCCCCATAGGGTTTCCAAGGAGCACCTGGTGGATTTGAACTATTGACCTATTAATTAGCAGTTGTAGCGCTTAACCACTACACCACCAGGGTTTCCTGTATTGTCTTAGAGAATACATATGGGGTCAGCAACAGAATGTTGCTAGAAATGTAGATGTTAAATGTGCTTCTGGTGGAGCTTTAAGAGAAAATAATGTACATCTGATTGGACAATGGAAGAAGAGTGATGCTTTTCATGCAGTGGCAAAGAACTTCTCTGAATTATTTTCAAATGTTTGGTGGAACGTAGAACTTGCAAGTGATGAACTTGGATATCTGGCCGATGAGATTTCTAAGCCAGATCTTAAAGGGGACGCGTGGTTTCTCCTTGCTGCTTATAGTAAAAGGTGACAGGAAGGAGATGGACTTAAAAATGAACTGTGCAAAATGAAAGCAGAACTTAAAGATTTGCAAAAATTCTGTTGTACAAACTAAGGACACGTGTCCTAGAACGTTCACCAAGGATATGGCTACACAATCTTTTGTTAAAGAAATTAAGCCCATTATCGATGGATCTTACTAACTACCACAGCAGAAAACCTATCAGCTTAGACTGAAGGGGATAGAAATAACAAACGGAAAGGATGCTGTCTGCCTCTTGGAATTCTACAGGCAGGAAACAGGCCAAAGGAGCTACATCTGTTGTCTTCTAAGAAAAGAAAAGGACCATCTCTGGAGAAGCTCAGAGATCAGCAGAAATGTTGGAAGGAGCAACATGGTAAGCAGGGCCTACTCCGTTTCAAAGAGTAGGGCTACAGTCTCCTGGATCTGAAAGGATGGGTTCACGGCCTCCTAGGTTTCAAAGAGACAGATATTCCCCAACTCTATTCCAGTGTGGGGTTGCCATTAAGGTGCGCCAGGGGGATGAAGCCATCACCCAAAGCTGAGGGGGTAGGGCTGCCATGCTGAAGAGGCAGAAGAATGGGGCCTGCTGGGGCAGAAGGGGTGGGGTCACCACTCAGCCGGACTAAGAGAATGGGACCACCCAAAGCCAAGTGGGCCTGGAAGGCGGAGCTGAAGCCCAGGACAGAGGTGCCTCCACCCAGAATCCAGAGAGCTTGGCCAACACTCAGAGTCTGGAAGGCAGGACCATTTCCCAGTTGGTCTCAGAGAACAGAGGATTGTTTTCAAGATGTGAGAGCTAAGGTAAATTTTTCTGCTGGGTTTGAACTTGATTGGTTCCCCTTATCCCTTCTTTCCCTCCAATTCCTCCCATTTGAAATGGAAATGTCTACCTTGTTCCTGTACCACCATTGTACTTCCGAAACAGATAACTTGTAGTCTAGATTTCTCATGTTCACAGATGAAGAGGAATTTTGCCCCAGAATGGACTATGCCTCAAGTCTCACCCATACTTGATTTAGATGATTCAGAATATGAGATTTTAGACTTGGAGTTGATTTAAGACTTGGGATGATATGCTAGGGTGAATGTGTTTTACATGTGGCGAGGACGTGAATTTTTTTGGGCCAAAGTGTAGAATGTCTTGGAGTGAATTGTGTCCCCAAAATATGTGTGTTAACTTGGCTAGGCCATGATTCTTAGTATTGTATGGTTGTCCTCCATTTTGTGATCTGATGGAATTATCCTCCATTTTGTGATGTGTTGTAAATCCTAACCTCTGTATGTTAGTAAGCCAGGATCAATGTAGGTGTATCTTGAGTCACAGCCTTACAAGAGGATATGAATGGATTCGCTCAAGTAACACCTTTACGCAAGTCATATCCTTGCTTGAGTCATACCTCTTATCTTACAAGAGATAAAGGGAGAGAAAAGCAAGCAGAGGGGAGGAACCTGACTACCACCAAGAAAGAAGAGCCAGGAGCAGAGTGCATCCTTTGGACCTGGAGTCCCTGTGATGAGAACATTCTAGACCCAGGGGAAGATTGATGCCAAGACAAATGGAGATCTCCAAGGAACTCCAGGCCCACAGATACTGAAAGGAGATAAGGACCTTCCCCCAGAGGCAACAGAGAGAGAAAGCCTTCCCCTAGAGCTGGCACCCTGAATTTGGACTTCTAGCCTCCTGTATCACGAAAGAATAAATTTCTGTTTGTTAAAGCCACCCACTTGAAGTATTTCTGTTACAGCAGCACTAGATAACTAAGACAGTCACCCAGCCTGAACGTTGCAGAGCCAGTACGGAACTTAGGTCTTCTGACTCAGAGCACTTGATTAGCATGATTGCATAGAGGCAGCCATGGCAGGCTGCGGAGAGGAAACACACACAGAAAAACATCCTACAACAGTGTGGACAGCAAGTTGTTTTTACTCAGATATGTGTTTGTCAGTCTTCCTGGCAGAACAGAAGTTCCATGAAAGCATAGACCCGTCTTCTTGTCCCCAGTTTTATTCCCAGCCCCTAGCACAATTCCTGGTTGGGGTCTAGTGGTCCAGGGAAGGAATGAATGATGGATTGTGCAGTGAGCAGCTTTCACCACTAGGGGTTAACTAGGAACTTGGGTAAAAAAGGCCTAATTCCTCTAGGAATAAGATTAAATATCAATAATTGGTGGGTAGGAATAGGGTGATGGAGCCCTGGTGGCACAACAGTTAAGTGCTCAGCTGCTAACTGAAAGGTCTGCAGTTCAAATCCACCAGCAGCTCTGCAGGAGAAAGACCTGGCGATCTGCTTCCATAAAGATTACAGCCTAGAAAACCCTATGGGGCAGTTCTACTCTGTCTCATGGGGATTGCTATGAGCTAAAAATTGACTCAATGGCACCTAACAACAACAACAGGAATAGGGTGAACCATCTAGAACATGCTCCTCAGGAATAAGTTCCAGAAGGGGGTAGGAGAGAAAGAATCACAGAGTCCTTTTAGAGCATTAAATCCTTGCCAAAAACTCTGAGAAACATATCTGTAATACAGACAACTCAACTGGGCGTAGCTTTTACCACCCCATTTCCCTCATGCTCTAAGAAGAATTAGTTGAGTACTTGAGCTGCCTCTGCATATGCTGCAGGAAGTCTGGAGGCAGAATGGTGATGTAGAAACCATCCAGCTTTCTACCCTTGGGTCATGACAAGGAAGACAGGACCCAAGATTCTACCAGCAGTCAGTGCCAAGGGCCTGGCATGTAGCATTAGCTGTGTCAGCTGAGGCATAGAATGTAGGGAAAGACTGCCCGTTTAACAATACTATACATCCACTGAATATTGATATACATATTGTGCAAACATAATGTAGAGAATGGTCCTAGAAACTTTTTGAGGTCAGGTGTAATCACTTTTCATCTTTGTATTCTCAGCAAATAACAAGGTCCTGAGAATCAGTGGTCAATAAATGTTCACTGACTTATTGATCCAGTGATAACTTTCCATGGTGCCTTTTTCTTTTTTTAATTTTATTTTGTTGTTGTTTAGAATATACACAGCAAAACACACCAATTCAACAGTTTCCACATGTACCATGGAGTGACACTGATTACATTCTTTGAGCGGTGCAACCATCCTCACCCTTTTGAGTTGTTCCTTCCCCGTTAACATAAACTCACTGCCCCCTAAGGTTCCTATCTAATCCTTAAGAAAAAATTTTTTGTTGTTGTACTTTAGATGAAGGTTTACAAAGCAAACAAGTTTCTCATTAAACATTTAATACACATTTTTTTTGTGACATTGGTTGTCAACCCCACAGCATGTAAACACTCTCCCCTTCTCAACCTTGGGTTCATTGCCAACTTTCCTGTCCCCTCCTGCCTTCTAGTCCTTGCCCCTGGGTTGGTGTGTCCATTTAGTCTCGTTTTGTTTTACGGGCCTGTCTAATCTTTGGCTGAAGGGTGAATCTCAGGAGTGACTTCATTACAAAGCTATAAGGGCCTATCTAATCTTTCAATCTATATCTACATATGTGTAATGAAAGTTGCTGTTGTCACTTTCATTCCATGTAAAAAAACAAACCTGTTGCCATCAAGTTGATTCCGACTCATAGCGACCCTGTAAGACAGAGTAGAACTGCCGTACAGGACTTCCAAGGAGTGGCTGGTAGATTCATAGGCTGACCTTCTGGTTAGCAGCAGAGCTCTTAAACACTGTGACCTCTGGGCTTCTTTCGTCCCATACAGTTATTATTATTATTTTATTGTGCTTTAAGTGAAAGTTTACAATTCAAGTCAGTTTCTCATACAAAAACTTATACACACATTGCTATGTGACCCTATTTGTTCTCCCTATACTGTGACAGCACACTCCTCCTTTCCACCCGATTTCCTGTGTTCATTCAACCAGCTCCTGACCCTCTCTGCCCTCTCATTTTGCCTCCAGACAGGAGCTGCCCATTTAGTCTCATGTATCCACTTGAGCTAAGAAGCACACTCCTCACGAATGTCACTTTATGTCCCATAGTCCAGTCTAATCTTTGTCTGAAGAGTTGGCCTCAGGAATGGTTTCAACTCTGGGCCAGCAGAATCCGGGGCCATGTCTTCCTGGGTCCCTCCAGTCTCAGACAGACCATTAAGTCTGGTCTTTTTACTAGAATTTGAGTTCTGCACCCCACTTTTTTCCTGCTCCATCAGGGACTCTCTGTTGTGTTCTGTCAGGGCGGTCATTGATGGTAGCCGGGCACCATTTAGTTCTTCTGGACTCAGGCTGATGCAGTCTCTGGTTTACGTGGCCGTTTCTATCTCTTGGGCTAATATTTTCCTTGTGTCTTTGGTGTTCTTCACTCTCCTTTGCTCCAGGTGGGTTGGGACCAATTGATGCATCTTAGATGGCCGCTCGCTAACTTTTAACACCCCAGACGCCACTCATCAAAGTGGGATGCAGAACATTAAACTTTGTTATGCCAATTGACCTAGATGTCCCCTGAAACCATGGTCCCCAGACCTCTGTCCCTGCTACTCTGTCCCTTGAAGTGTTTGGTTGTATTTAGAAGTCTTAGCTTTTGGTTTAGTCCAGTTGTGCTGACTTTCCCTGTACTGTGTGTCCATACATAGTTCTTAAAAGAGCATAATGTTCAAGGCAGACATTTTTTAATAGTTATGCTAAACTATGGTTTTAAGAATACTTCAGAGGATATTTTTGGTTTAAGTTTTAAAGATTACCTGAGGGTATTCATGGAATTTTTCATGACAAAAATTCTCCTTAGCATGCCTAAATAAGATGTCCTGAGTGCCTGTCAGTTATGCAGCTCTCCAACGGTAGGACAACCAAGTTTTTCTAACCCCATTAATGCTCCAATCTTACTCCTCTATCCATCACTGGATTCAAACAGGGCACTGGCAGTGAGGCCTAGGGACTTGAAGCTGTTTGTTAGCTTCATAAAATGAACAGAAGGAAATTAAACAAAGCTTGGAAACCCTGGTGGCATAGCAATTAAGAGTTCAGCTGCTAACCAAAAGGTCAGCAGTTTGAATCCACTCAGGCACTCCTCGGAAACACTATGGGGCAGTTCTACTCTGTCCTATAAGGTTGCTATGAGTCGGAGTAGACTCAATGGCAATGGATTTGGATTTGGATAGTCTGCAGAGTTATGTCCAATACAGATATTATCTCTACTCTTCAAGCTCTCATTTGTGATTACTCTTACCTGCAAATAGGGAAGGCAAAGTTGGAAGGATGATTCTCAAAGGGTGATGCTCTGGGTAACAGCATCAGCATCACCTAGGGTCTTGTTAGAAATGCAAACATCCAGCCTCACCCCAGACCTACCAAATCAGGAGCTCTGGGGATAGGGCCCAAGAAGGAGTAGTTTAATAAGACCTCTAGGTAATTCTGAAGTCCACTAAAGCTTGAGAACCATGGGGCTAGAGCAACTTTTACTACACCAGTATAATAATAAACTTGTCACATTTAGAATTTTACTTCTCAACTTTAAGTCTTTTGCGGCCAGATCTAGGCTATCAAGCAGTTTTCATAAATATATACACAACACACATGGAATAATATTCTTTATTTATAACTTAATATGTATATTTATTACATATTATATATGTAAAATATATATTTTATGTATCTTTTAAAAATTAAAATTCATATTCTCATAACTCTAATACACTTATGTCTCGATTTTAATTTCCAATCTTTATCTATGTGCATACTTATTTACATAATTGTAGAAATATATAAATTTTGGTTCACCCTTATTTGCTAAATATGCTAAAGACAACTCTTTTTTCTGATTATAAAAGTAATAATACTAATTCCTGCCAGTCTTGTTTTCTACTTAAATATCTATATTTACCTTGTATTTTTTACAAAATTGAAGATTTTTTAACAAGTTTACCAAACGTTATCTTCATAAAATTTTACATTTTATCACTATATTGTTAGCATTTCTGACATCATTGAACATTCATATAAAATTACCTTTTAATGACTGCATAATATTCCATCATAAGCCTTCTCTAAGGGTGAGACATTTAGGTTATTTCCATTTTTTGGTGTGATTATTAAAAATGTCCTGCTTGATTTTTCCCTGTAAGGGTAATTATGGGGACCCAATGGTGAACATTTTAAAGCTTCTTGACTTTTCTGAGCCTTGTCAGTCTTTCTAGTTCTTTCAAATAGGTTAATACTTCCTCTGACATTCTATTTACTCAGCTGTTCCTCTGTTCTATGGTAGAACTAGGCCAGTATATGTATACAAGCACTATTTCGCCCCCTAGGGGACATTTGAGATTATCTGGAGACAGTTACAGCTGTCACAGTTGAAGAGTGCTATTCTATTGGCATCCACTGGGTTGAGGCCAGGGATGCTGCTAAACATCCTACAATGAAGGAAAGATGAATCTCTAGAAAAGGGCATCATGCTTGGAAAAATACAGGGTCAGCAAAAACTACGGAAACCCTCAGATTGACACAATAGCCACAAAAATGGACTCAGACACACGTCACGGAGGTGGGGCAGCACTGGGCAATATTTCAGTCTGTTATACAGAAGGTCGCCATCAGTTGGAGCTGATTAAATAGCAACTAACAGTAACAGCAACAGCTCTATCGGCTGCAGTTTTCCTCTCTTTCTAATGAGTGTATTTGAATGGTTGTGTAAAGCTGCTGCTATGTAGCAGCATTTAGACCAAAGAATATTTCCAACATTATCTAGCTGTTGGTCAGACAATTTCAGTATTTTTATTATATTCAAATGACATTCCGTCAGCCTGAAAATATCAGGAAGAAACTGTAGCACTAGCGCTTTCGAATGATTTTTTTTTCCTGAGGTCCTGTTTTAAGAAGGGTGATTCTTTTTGGCCTTTCATTCTGGTGTCCTTTGCTTTCCACTCTCATCCTGTTCCAGAGCCTTTTCTCTGAGAGAGATCAGGCATTGTTTCTATCAGTCTTAAGCTTGGTTTTAACTTCTGCTGCTCCAAGAATTTTGAATAGCCAAAGCAGATATAATAACTAGTTCCAAAAACTCCATTTATCTGCTACTGATCATTTACTTTTGGAGCATGTAAGGCCTCTTTTTACCCCTTAGAAAGTGCACATAAATTCATGATTTCTCATATTTTATAGCCACACCATTGGTATCAGACACTCTGATCAGTGAAACTGTGATACATTCGGAAAAAGCAGCAAGATGTATGACTTTTGCGCAAACTACGCTACATTTCATCCTACAAATAACTGACGTTCGTGACAGGGATTTGGACGCAATTGTGATGCCACAGGACAAAACTAACACTTGTCCTCACCACTCCAGGGCATCTTATTTTCACTAATTCAAAGAAATGATTCAAATAATTTTCAGGGAAAGAAGCGTTTATCCCATTGATAAATGTGTCTTGTTTTCAGATCAATTTCTTTCTTAAATAAAAGAAGCAGTTACATTTTCAGGCACTTTTTGTTTTTAAAGACTGACTTTTTTTCTTTTTTTATTGTACTTCAGGTGAAGGCTTACAGAACAAATAATTTCTCATGAAACAGTAGTACACATGTTGTTTTATGACATTGGTTAACAACCCCACAACATGTCAACCCTCTAACTTCTCAACCTTTTTTTTTTTTTTTTTGGTGAAGATACACGTAGCCAAAGATACACTGTTTCAAAAAAGTCTACATGCACAGTTCAGTGACATTGACTACGCTCTTCCAATTGTGCTGTTATTCTCACTTAAGATGAAGGCTTACAGAACAAAATAAGTTCCTCATTTAACAGTTACTACACATGTTGCCCTATGACAATGGTTAACAATCTCACACCACATCAACAATATCCATACTCAACCTTGGGTTCCCTATCACCAGCTTCCTTGTCCCCTTCTGCCTTCTGGCCCTTGTCCCTGGGCTCCTGTACCTCATTAGTCTCATTCGGTTTTACGGGGCTGTCCACTCCCAGGCTGAACAGTGAACCTCGAAGGTAACTTCACCACTGAGCTAAAAGGGTGTCTGGGGGCCATACTCTCGGGGTTTCTCCAGTCTCCTTTAGGCCAGTTAATCTGGTCCTTTTTTTTATGAGTTAGAATTATGCTCTACATCCTTCTCCAGCTCTGTCCAGAACCCTCTGTTGTGGTCCTGGTCAGAGCAGTCAGTGGTGGTAGCCGGACACCATCTAGCTGTACTGGACTCAGTCCGGTGGAGGCCTTGGTAGCTGTGGACAATTAGTCTTTTGGACTGATCTTTTCCTTGTATCCTGTTCTCTTCATTCTCCCTTGCTCCCGAAGGGATGAGACCAGTGGAGTATCTTAGATGGCTGCTCACAGGCTTTTAAGACCCCAGACACTACTCACCAACGTAGAATGTAGAGCATTGTTAAAGTCTGACTTTTAAACTTCGAATTATCTTCAATTCGTTCAAGAAGTTGCTTACGTAGGAAATTTATAACTGATGGCGCAGAACCGGGCAGTGTTTGGTTCCGTTGTGCATGGGGTCGCTATGAGTCCAAACCGTCTCGACAGCACCTAACAACACTATTCTCTTACTTGATGTGTTAATATGGCAGAAAATAAAAATAATTTCACACCTTTAAGTTATTGGACCACTTTTGAGTTTTCCATAACAAGGCCACGCATTCACCGATTTGAGTGTCTCCGATGTGCATTCGTCTTGCTCTGCTTCTCCTTGGAGAGAGAACCCAGTATTTGTGTTTAATTCCGCCACCCCAGCTGTCTCAATGTCACCGTTGTTTCAGCTGCATCAATTTGTCCGCGTGCCTGTAGTGTGTAGTGGGGTGGGAGTGGCGGCGATGCTTTGGAACGCAAGCCCGTCAGCCTGGCAGGACTAAGGGAAGGGGCGTCCTTACTTTGGACACTGCTAGGAGAAGCGATGATACTAATACGGAGACCGGGACAGGGCGAGAAAAGCCAGCGCTGGTAGGGCTGGCGGGCTCAGCACTGGTGGGCTCAGCACTGGCTTCGGGTTCTAATTCCAAGGAGGACGCACCAATTCACGCACGCGCGGCCGCGCCTACTCTCTCCCCGACGACCCGCCTATTGCTCCCGCCGCCTCCTAGGGCCTTCTTCCCACCCGGTGTGGGCTGTCCGCGGCGGAGCCTGACCCGGCGGCAGCGTTACTGTGAGGATAGTCTGCACCTGGCGCTTTTGCCCTTAAGTGCTGTCGAGGCCAGGAAGAAGGGGATAAGTGTAGAGGGCCGCAGGGGGTGGTCATGGCTGAGAGGAGAGGCCCGTGCCGCGTTGCGGAGCTGAGCCTGACTGGCACTGCTGGAGGCGCTCGGGCGGGGTCCTCTCTCCCAGCCGGGTTCCGAGCGGGAGGCCAGACCTGTGAGCATTGTTGGCTCTTCCAGTTGCAGGCGGCTGAGACGCGGCGCAATGGAGGAGCTCGATGGAGAGCCGATAGTCACTGTAAGGGCGCCCCAAAGAGGCTTGCTTGCCCTCACAATCCGAGGGCTGCATCTGCTGTCGCTGCAGGCTTGTCCACCTCCTTACGGCTCGTGAGGCGCCCGTACCCCTTGCCACCGTCGGGAGATGGCGACATGAACTAGGTGCCCGTGTTCGGGTCGCAGTGGTCGCTGGGTTTCTACTCCTTTGTTCCCTCAGAAAGCTGTCCCCGGAAGGCCCGTTCCATCTCTCTTTCACCCTTGTCTTCCCAACCTTCCTACTTTGCTACGCTTTTCCTCTTGGGTATTAGAGCGAGTCCGGACCACGCGGGGGTGGGGCTTTTTTCTTCCAACAGAATTAAGCTGCTCCACATCGTGGTGCCCTGAGATGGGCGTCTGCTTGTCGTGCAGTAAGGAGCGCTGGTGGCGCAGTGGTTAAAACTCTGCTGCTAACCAAAAGGTCGGCGGTTCGAATCCACCAGTAGCTCCGCGGCAGAAAGTTGTGCCAGTCGGCTTCCGTAAAGATTTACAGCCTTGGAAACCCGATGGGGCGGGTCTACTCCGTCCCATGGGGTCGCTATGAGTCGGAATCCACTCATTGGCAGTGGGTTTTAGTCGTGCGGTGCAAACCTCAGGTTTATTAAACGTGTTTGTTCTCTCGGGAACACTCGTATTTTTACTGCTCTGTCTGCATTCAATTCAGTGTGCACTGTCGAGGATATGTCAAGTGTGAACGATCTGTGATGTTTATAAAGAGATGAGTAGGCTTTAGATACTAGTTACCTTTAGCTACTTGCTTCCGCTGTCCGGAATGTTTTGTCCTTCGCCTTTGGTTTATCTCCTGCTCATTTTTCAAATCTACGCCCCGCCAGCCTTTTTCGGGAGGACCTCTTCTGACCTCCCTGACTAGTCATGTTTCTCTTTCTGCCCTAGGCTTTCAGAGTTGTGCCTCTCTTAGTTCTTGGCAACCTCTAAACAACACCAAAAACCACACCTGGGCCGTCGATTCCCACTCATGGCTACCGCATGTGTTGCAGAGTTGACCTGAGTTCTATAGAGTTTTCTCGGCTGTAATCTTTGTGGAAGGAGATCACCAGGCCTTTCTTCCACAGAGCTGCTGGGTGGGTTTGAACTACCAACCCTTAGGCTAGGGGTCAAGCACAAACCATTTATGCCTCCCAGGGACCTACCTTGTCAATCTCTAGACCCCACTAAACTTTGTAAGTTACCTGTTTTTGCTTTTTATAAAGTTAAAATACCTACAGTTTTCAGCGAAAACTACTGGATTGCAAAGCAGTCTATGACAAAACCAAATACTGAAAATGAGGATCATTTTAAAGCTAAGGAGATAGAAATGGGACATGAGATCTTAAATGGCAGCTAAAATGAGTTGTTACTTTCTATGAAGCTGACTACTATAGAGTGTTAATTATTAAGCACCCATAAAGTACTTTAAATATTAAATACCCATCAAGCACTATGTCAGTGTTTGCCAATGGTGTATGCAGGAAGAATTAGAATGTCAGAATCCCTGGGACTTTTTCAAACTTCATGTCATCTTGCCTTCCCCACTTCATTATCATTACTCTGATACTGAGCTATGTGTTTACAGAGGGGACGAAGGTGCTCAAAGCTGATTTTCCCCTTAGTGGTGGTGATTAGTCCCTGAGTGGTGCAGACAGTTAACATGCTCTGCTGCTAACCAGAAGGTTGGAGGTCCACCTAGAGAGTCCTCGGAGGAAAGGTCTGGTAATCCACTTCCGAAAAATCAGCCATTGAAAACCCCACGGAGCCTAGTTCAGGGTCGCCATGAATTGGAATCAACTTGGCAGCAGTTGGCTTTGTGATGGTTTAGTGATGACTGACCTGTGATAACCCAGCTCTGCATTGATGTTGAGATCAGGTTGGAATCTGGTTAGCCTTGTGGGCAAAGCCTCACAGATTGGCACAATCTTGGTAGAAGTCCATAATCCAGTCTGAGCCTCAACTCTGCAAGTTTAGATTCACTCTTGTCTGTGTTTGAGAGTTAATCTGCCCTTTGGGTTTACTTTAATCAGACTCTCAAGAGGCTGATGAATAATCCTGAGCACTATTTTATGAATTTACCCCTTCTGGCACTTGCGTCTGCTGTTAGGACTACTGCTTCTTGTTATCAAGGAACATGAAGGCATATTAGTAATTAGAAGATTCAAGGATGTTTAAGCATAAATTCAGAGGGGTAGAATAAACCAAACCAAAACCGCTGCTGTCAAGTCAATTCGGATTCATAGCGACCCTATGAGTCAGACAGGAGCAACTGGTGGATTCGAACCTTTTGTGGTTACCAGCCTGAGCTCTTAACCACTGTGCCGCCAGGGTCCCAGTAGTAGAATAATCGTGAGTAATTCACCTAGACCAGTGGTCTTATCCCCCTTTTTTTTTTTTGGATCAAGGACTCTTAAAGAAATATAAGTTACAGTCAGCTTCTGCAGAAAAATGAAAAAATGTCTGTGAGCTTATCCTTTCATGTGCTTTAAGGACCCACTGAAGCCCAGACACTTGGAAAATTCCCTCACGCCCCTTGCCTAAGTCAGTTCCTGCCCTGGCCACTTCCTGTCTCCTCTCACCAGAGATTAGTTTGCCTGTTCTTGAACTCCAGTGCGCATATGTGCTTTTTGGTGTTTTCCAGCGTCCTACGGCCTTTTTAAGTGTGAGATGTTGCTTAGACAGCCTATAGCGGTGTGGATTAGGAGTTGGATAAATGACACTGAGGCTCGCAGGGATTGGCCTGAGTCAAAGCAGAAAAGCAGAGCCATCTCCATAGAGGTGGCACAGAAGTCTTGGGACTGGCTGTCTATTTTTTTCAGTGTGTAACAAACAAACAGGATTCAGTTCTTTTTCTTTTTTTTAACTTCCCTTTTTCTGAACTACAGATGACTGAATCGCAATATAATAATTGATCAGGGCGTAACTTTTTTTTTCCATCAGCGATTGAGAGATGGCAGGCTGGGATGAGGAGCCCACCGAAGCTTACTTGTGTATTTAGGGACTGTTTTGAGGTCCAGCAGACTGGGGTGATCGCAACAACTCACAGCTGCACACAGATTAGTTCCTAATAACCTTCATGACACTGGCTTCTAAGATTATATTTGCAAATCAGTTGAAAAGCAAAGGCTTCAGTAAGAATAACAGCGTCTGTGCCTTATTTCTCACTAGTCGATTCCAGGAGTGAACTCCAAGAAGAAGCAACTGTGTTTTGACTGGGGCCCAGGGGAGATGCTGGTGTGTGAGACTTTGTTCAACAAAAAAGGTAGGTTTTTTTTTTTTTTTTAAATTTTCCTTCCAGATTATCCATCTTGGCACATTTGGTTGTTTTTTTCCTTTAGTCTCTCAGATTTGAGTGGCTGAAGCATGAAACATTTAAACTTATTTTGTACCATTTTCGTTTTTTGAAAACTTAACTGTTCCACATTTTTGTTGATTTATGAGGCGAGTTAAGTTCAGGTGGAGAAACGATAGTCTTCCTGGTATTAAAGACAGGTTTTCTTTATATTTGAAAACATTAAGTTTTTTTTTTCCCCCTTGTCTTCTTGTCCAGGGTGACTCAATTCCCTTCACAGCAGCCCTCTTACTGTGAACGTTTCCAGATTCCATGGCCATTGCTTTTGCGTCCGCTGTGCGAACTCCACTAAGTGATTAGTTCTGTCGGCCAGAGCAGCAGAGGCAAAGATGGGGCTGGAGGATGAAACAGCTCAGTCCTTTTTTCTTTTTTTTAACCGCACCTTAGATGAAGGTTTACTGAGCGAATTAGTTTCTCATTATCCATTAATATACATATTGTTCTGTTACACTGGTTGCCAACCCCATGGCATGTCAACACTCTCCCCTTCTTGACCTTGGGTTCCCCATTACCAGCTTTCCTGTCCCCCACTGCCTTCCAGTCTTTGCCCCTAGGCTGATGTGCCCATTTAGTCTTGTTTTGTTTTATGGGCCTGTCTTATCTTTGACTGAAGGGTGAACCTCAGGAGTGACTTCAGTACTGAGTTAAAAGGGTGTCCCAAGGCCATACTCTTGGGGTTTCTTCAGTCTCTGTCAGACCAGGAAGTCTTTTCTTTTTTTGTGAATTAGAATTTCGTTCTACATTTTTCTCCAGCTCTGTCCAGGACCCTCTATTGTGATCTCTGTCAGAGCAGTCGGTGGTGGTAGCTGGGCACTATCTAGTTGTGCTGGACTCAGTCTGGTGGAGAGTTTATGTAATTTTTAAGGGATGTAGATTTTCTTCATTTTATAGTTAGAAATTGTCCCTTCTGTTGCTAAATCCTTATGGGACAGGTGAGTGTTGGAGATCCCACGCTTGACAGAGCTGTGGAATCTGTTAAAGGGTCAGTTTTTCAGGAGAGAATCTTTTGTGAATATGGATGGCACCTTTTCATATTTAATGGGACAGCTTATCAACATTCCTAGATTGTTGGAAACACAAGGTCTTATTGATTTTGTTTATATTTATTGAAATCATGTTCAAGGGAAACCATTGGACCTATTCCAGAAGCTGCTATGTAAGAGATTTCTACAAGTGGGAGTTTTAGAATTTTATCATTCTAGAACCTTTTCATCACTCTTGAAAAATAATGTAATCAATTCTTTAGTCTTTGTTTTAGGAGTAATGGTAGTACAAAGTAATACAGAAAGAATTTTTATCTGACTTTGAGATTATATAAAACTTTGGCTGTAGGTTTATCTTACTGATTGAGTTTTACATAAGCTGGTATTTTCCAGTTTCATTTATTCGGTTGACGGAGGCAGAAAGGCATCCCGAAATGTGCTGGTGAGCTGAGGAATAAAGACCAACAGTAGATATCTGTGTTTAAAATTTGTGCGTGGATAATTGGTAAATGATAATTCGTATCTTTTTTTTTTTTTTTAAATTAATGAAGTCAATTGCAAATTTTCTTGATCACATTGTTCCAGCTTTGGCCAAACATTTCATAATTACATATTCAATTAAAATTTTTAGAATGCATTGCTTTTGGGGGTATGGTGGTAACAGATGTTAAATTTTTTTCCTGTTTTGTTTCAGAAAAATCAGAGGCAGTTCCAGGCTGCCCCTTTATCTATATCATCCGGAAGGATGTGGATGTTTACTCTCAGATCTTGAGAAAACTCTTCAATGAATCCCATGGAATCTTTGTGGGCCTCCAGAGGATTGAAGAAGGATTGACTGGCAAATCCAGAAAAGCTCAGTAAGTAGGCTGCTGATAGGTGCTGGAGTTCACAACTGAACTGTGAGAAGCCAAATGAAATGCCTCCTTGTCCTTTTGCACGATGGACAGATTGCCCAGAGAAATAGGGAACCTGGTTCAAGTTTGTGGCCTCAGTGCTGGGCAACATAAGTGACAAGGAATGGAAATGTGTCATAGGGAATATGGGGATGGCTGTTGAGTGAGTTGCTGGCTTAATAAGCTATCTTTGTTTATATTCCCACTTTATTTACCCTCGAAGGAAGAACATTCAGGCCAAATAAGCACCTGAGAATCATTGAGTAAGATCCCACTGTTGGGAGATTTGGAAATTAACATAAAAATGACAGTTCTGTTTTGTCTTGGAAGAATTACTTTCAAGGCCTTCTTTGGCAAGAGACCAGAAAACATGGTGTGTCCTTCTCAGAGCAGTATAGCATGGGGTTCATGATGGCAGTGTTTTGTTACTGGTGATGTTGACCTTGACTTGGCTAAGGTGGTTTTTGCTGGGATTCTCCACTGTAACATTGCCACCTTTCTCTTTATAGTTAGTATCTTGGGATAGATACTTTGAAACTATGCAAATCTTATTTCTCCTCAAATTTTCACCCACTAATTTCAGTGTCCACCCATGGATCTCTTCTGCAGTAGTAATTTCGATGGCATTTGCCTGTGGTGATTTTCTGGTTCTCTTAATTTCTACATGTATTAATTGGAATTCTACTTCAAGGAAGAGGTGTCCCTTCTTCTCATTTATTTAAGCCAGAGTCTATTTAAGTCAGTATAGATTCATGAATATTTATTTCATTCTCTGTTTATGTCACATTTATTTTGTTGATCACATGGTTCCAGCTTTGGCCATTTGTAGCTCCTCAGGTTGGCTTCTGAGTTCTTTCAGCAAGCTCCTATCATTTTTCATGCCCTTGCTAACTTTATGGCACCACAAGATGTTCCAGGATCATCTGGTATGTCATTTCACTGTTTTGCAGATTGGTTCGAGTGAGTAAAAACTACCGATCAGTCATAAGAGCGTGTATGGAGGAGATGCACCAGGTGGCAAGTAAGGACTTATTGTGTGTGCGATTCAACATTTGTGTTGAAAAATTCATATGTGGGTAATTGATAAATGAGAATCCATGCCATGTTTTTTTTCCTAAGTGAAATCAGTATTTGCAGTTGTTCTTGGGGAAGTATCTGGCTGTATATACCATAAGGTTAATCTGATTGACATTCCAATCCAAAAGGCTTACTTTCCCATTAAGAAAAAAATTAAACCAAAAAACAGTTGCTTTTGAGTCAGTTCTGAGTCATGGGGACCTGTGTGTCAGAGTAGAACTGTGCTCTGTAGGGTTTTCCATGGCCGGGCCTTTCCAAGGTGCCTCTCGGTAGACTCAAACCTCCAACCTTTTGGTTAGCACCACCCAGTGATTTCTTTCCATTGTACATGATCCTTAAGCTTTTGGCAGATCATCTGGGTATATTGTTCAAGTTAAAGCACACTGAGTTGATTGACTGGTTGAAAGGTGTGAGGCAAAAGAGCCAGATAAAGGATCTTCAGATAGCGCATTCCCAGTCTTCGACCAAGGTGGTTTAGTCACTGTAACTACAGGCACCATGTGATTCCTGCATGTCCAGGTAGAGTCAGGTATAATGTAATGGTGTGCTGCATCAGACAGCTTCGAGGCTGCTGGATTGCAGTTGAAAGTGCCCTTGTAACTTGAGGGCTTTGGTTTGGGAATCATTGATCTACAAAAAAGGATATGAAACATTAAAAAAAAAAAACAAAACTAGCCTCTGGTGAAAACAGGTGGTCATTAAAAGGAACAAAGGCACAAGCCATAGAGCCTGGTGCTATGAAATTATAAAATAAGACTGAAGTTGCATTACTCACTTGGAATATTGTGTGTTTCATTAGTTGCTGCTAAAGATCCAGCCAGTGGCCACCAGCTCAGCAGCCAGGTAAGGGGGACTGCCTTTGTTGTATTGGCAGGACTACCTCTTGTGCCCTCACACTCAAATGAGTGACTTTGCAGTCACCACTATTGGCAAAAGTCTCGTCTTTCCAGGTAGACAGCTCCTAGGGGTGGTGGGGATCATCTCCAACTTCCTGGTGCCCCTTCAGTCGAAGGCCTGGCACATTGAAGGACAAAGGTGTGTGTGGTGAATGCTTGTACAGGTTTTCAGTCCTTGTGGGAAATAACCTAAAGATACCGTAGTGATGTAGTCATCCCCTGAGGTAGGGAGCGGAGCTTTTGGAGCCATTGCCTAGTCTTATCAACTGGATGAAGTTGATGTTTTTACTGAGCTGCAAGTTATACTTTACTTGAAACTGGAAGATGACTTATAGAATTCTCCTTTTTTTGTTGGTAAAAGATATTTTTCCAACACAGTAGTGAATAGGGACAAATACACTGTCTCTGAAGTCAGCAAAGCATTTATTTCCCCCTAGAGACTAAGGTGTGATGATGTCTGGATGGAAGGTGGTGGTGGAGGGGAGCTCCTGTGGGCAGGGTCCAGGTCTGGTCTGGTTTATTTTGGGAGCTTGTTTGGGCTTTGCCTTTCTTAGACTGTTCCTTGAACTTTGGTTCTTTTTTTTTTTTTTTTTTTTTAAACAAACATTTATTTTCTCACAGTTTAGGAGGCTATAAGTCCAAAATCAGGCCACTAGCTCTAGGGGAAGACCTTCTGTCTCTCTGTTGGCTCTGGGGGAAGGTCTTTGTCTCTTCAGATTCTGTTTCTTGGCTCCTTGGTGATCTTCATGTGGCATGGCATCTGTCTTCCCCCATCTCTGCTTGCTTGCTTAATCTCTTGGTTTTGTTTTTTCTTCTTAATTGTGCTTCAAGTGAAAGTTTACTATTCAAGTTAGTTTCTCATACACAAATGTATACACACGTTGTTATGTGACCCTAGTTGTTCTCCCTGTACTGTGACAGCACACTCCTCCTTTCCACCCTGGATTTCCCATGTCCACATTCAGCCAGCTCTTGCCCCTCTCTGCCGTCTCATCTTGTCTGCAGACAGGAGCTGCCCGTTTAGTCTCATGTGTCTACTTGAACTAAGAAGCACACTCTTCACGAGTATCATTTTACGTCCCACAGTCCAGTCTAATCTTTGTCTGAAGAGTTGGCTTCGGGAATGGTTTTAGTTTTGGGCTAACAGAGAGTCTGGGGCCTGTGTCTTCCAGGGTCCCTCCAGTCTCAGTCAAACCATTAAGTCTGGTCTTTTTAGTAGAATTTGAGTTCTGTACCCCACTTTTCTCCTGCTCTGTCAGGGACTCTCTGTTGTGTTCCCTATCAGGGCAGTCATTGGTGGTAGGTGGGCACCATCTAGTTCTTCTGGTCTCAGGCTGTTGGAGTTTCTGGTTTATGTGGCTCTGAACTTTAGTTCTTTGAGTACCAACTTCATGCTTTTTACTATATCCACAAGTTCCTGATAATATTATTTGCTGAATATTTTTCTAAAAATTCTCTCTCCCATTTTACTGAAATAAAGCCTCTTTCTAAACCATAGTAGTCATTATATCATGGTGTGATGTGCTAGTTACGTTTTTCTGGCGCACCTTAAAATAAAATCACAACCATTAAAATAAGAAAACGTTGGTCTCTGTACCACCATCTGAAATCTCCTCCCTTGCTGCCTGTGGGAAGCCCTGCTGTAGCTGTAAGTGCTCGATCAGTGAGCCGCCGTCATGGGTGCAGAGCCTCGCTTTGTTCCTTTGCTCTGAGAGCACACCTTCGGGATTTCTGTCAACGAAAACCTTGTCTCTGATTCTTCCGTAGGTCTCCATTTTGTCGGCAGTGGAGCTCATTTGGAATCTCTGTGAGATCCTTTTTATTGAAGTCGCTCCAGGTGAGCATGAAGTAATTCTGTCACCTCAAAGGCTGCCCTCTGCTCCTTCCTCCTTGTCTCTCCTGTGTATTGGGGTGGGTGTTTTGGTGGGTAGAATGCTCTTTCCAGTGATTTTCATCAACATAACCATCAGAAAACGTTACTAAACACCCAAAAAAGCCTTGCATTTGGTCAGATTCTGCAAAAAGACTCAGGGAGAGTACCTTCTGGAAGCCTAAAGTGTTAGGCCGACCACCTCTGAAGAGCACCGAGGAGACAAACATTAAACTGGCGTGTGAAAGGGGTGGGAGTGTTACACTGTGGCTGGTCAAGGTTCAGAATGTTTCAGGGATGTGAGGAGGGGCTCGGTGGCGGGCGGCAGGGTGGCTCTGAGAATTCTGTTGCTGGTGATTGGGGCAGGCAGAGCCTCGCACTCCCTCTGTCCACTTGGATCCTTCCACTGACTGTGAGCTGTGCTGTGGTCGGTACTGTGCCCGGGCTTCATTGGGCTCTCTGTGGAGGTGCTGGGGGCGTCTCTGTGTTTCTCTGAATGATCTGGGTTTGCTGCTGTCCATAGATGTATGCCAATTTCTGTGCAGCCGTAGCATTTGAGTGATACTCCCGCTGAAGCATTGAACAACTTGAAATGTTAGACCAGGCTGAGCCAGGCTCAGATTCCTGACCCACTGAAACTGTGAGACGATAAATGTAGCTGTTAAAAAAAAAAAAAAATTAGTTGGCAGATGCTCTCCAAGTATGCCTGCCTCCTCCAGTAGATCTGGAGGGCTTGGGCTGTCACTGTGTTTCACCATCGCTGTATAGCTAGCCCCTGGCCATCACTTAAATAGCCATCGGGTATCGCGTGATGATGAGGATCTGGCCGTGCAGTGTGGGGTCTGGGTCTTTGGTTTGACCCTTTCCATGTTCAGTGAGAGGTGGGGTTGCCTGACACAAAGGGGTGTTTTAGTAAAAGTCAGCTTGCCTTCTCCTAGCCCAGTCCTTGATTCAGAGCTGTGTATGTGCCCACTTATGAGAGATAAACCACGTACTAGTGTGGCTGCCTTGCATCCCTGTCTAACGTGAGGAGCGGGATTTGCTGCAAACGAAGCTGAGGTTGTGGTGTATGATGAGCATCTCTCCTTCCAGCTGGTCCCCTCCTCCTTCACCTCCTTGACTGGGTCCGTCTGCACGTGTGGGAGGTGGACATTTTGTCAGCAGAGGTTCTGGGCAGTGAGAATCCAAGCAAACATGAGTGCTTCTGGAACTTGGTAAGAGCCACGTGTGGGCCGGGTCACCCTCCCTGCCACCTTACGTCTGCTGTCCCTTCGCTCTCGGGCGGCTGCGCGTTACCTGCAGAGCCTGCGTGGCTTTTTGAGTCTGTGGCTGCGGAGACGCTCTTAGGTGTCTTCTTCCCTGCTCCGCAGGAGAGTGTAGGACTTAAGTTACCTTGCCAGGAGTCATGCTCTGGAGACTCCTTGTAGGTCTGAGGAAGAGAAGACGTGCAGACATCCCACTGGGCTGGGAATGGGACAGGATGTAAACAAGCATGGGGGCTGTTTCAAGGTGATGGGGTCACGGGACAGGAATCTGTCTGTCTGAGGAGTTAGAAAGCCACAGTGTGGCTCGAGGGGACAGGCCTGCCCTCCTTTGCAGGGCTGGGCCTCTGGTCTCCCATGAGTGCATGCGGTCTTGGATGTCTTCCCAGGTGACCATCTTGGTGCTGCAGGGCCAGCTGGATGAGGCCCGACAGATGCTTTCCAAGGAGGCCGATGCCAGCCCCGCCTCAGCGGGCACGTGTAAAGTCCTGGGGGACCTAATGAGGACGATGCCCATTCTTAGCGTAAGTAGTCCCGGGAGATGGGTCCTCCAGGAAGCACAGAGGGTCATGCGGCCGTGACGTCCACGGCCTGTCTCCCCCATAGCCCGGGAACACGCAGACCCTGACGGAGCTGGAGCTGAAGTGGCAGCACTGGCACGAGGAGTGTGAGCGGCACCTCCAGGACGGCACGTTCACCTCCAGCCCGCAGCTGGAGACCCTCTGTAAGGTCTGTGGGAGCAGCGGGGTGGGGGCCCCAGCGGCCCTGGCATCCAGCACAGCCATGGCGGAGCTCGGTCCTGCTGGGAAGGACAGCTCGTTGAGACCTGCCTATTGGCCACTCTGAAGAAGGAGGGGGAGAGTGACCTAGAAGGCACCCTGAGACAAGGATGGAGCTGAGCTCCGATCCCTCTGGGGCTAAGGGGAACTCTCCCCTCAGATCATGCTGGGAGATGAAGAGGCCTTGCTGGGGCAGAAGGAGCTGCTGAGTAACTGGTACCATTTCCTGGTGACTCGCCTCCTGTACTCCCACCCCACGGTGAAGCCCACTGAGCTGCACTTCTATGCACAGGTGAGTCTGAGCTCCGCTGGGGGGTGGGTCTCAGAGGCCTGGTCCCCTGTGGGTCATTTTCCACGAGTGGCAGAACAGGAAGGGGCTTTCCTTGGGCCCTTTTTGAAGGACCCATCACCCTTCTCCAGGGTTCCTGCACAGCAGCCCTGCCTGCCCCCTGGAGTCTGTGCTTCCATCTTGGGGACTGAGTGGGTCGTCACCTTTCCACAGTCCAGCCTGGACCTGTTTCTGGGAGGGGATAGCAGCCCAGAGCCCCTGGACAACATCTTGATGGCGGCCTTTGAGTTTGACATCCACCAAGTGATCAAGGAGTGCAGGTAGGACCCCTGCCCCCATGTCCTGTTCCTTCTTGCTGGTGTCCAACCCTTCTTCCTGTAGACCTGCTCCTCTGGACGAGGGGGGACCTTCCTGAGGCTGGAGGGCTACTGTATTTATAACTATTCATGTGTCAGGAATGTTTATTTAAAGTCATGTTGCAGGAAATGACCTTGATTTTAAAAATCTAGAAAAGGCAAGCAGGCCTATTTCTTGGAAGCTAATGGACACACAGCTACCTTAGGGGACAGCACCTCCCCGCAGTCACGCTCATGAGTCACAGGGCCGGTGATGGGTATTTTCAGAGTAGGTACTCTACAGTCCAGCTCTCTCTCCAAAAGGGGGCCGTCGTCGGAGAGTTCTAAAGCCACAAGGCAGGAAAGGGAGTGGCAAACAGGAGTCAAAAGTGAGGCTTTCCAGAAACGTCCATATACAGTCGTCAGAAAGAATTCACTCCTTTTTGTGCAGCCTGGACAAGTGGGCGTTCCACTGAAGATGGCCCTGAAGGGGAGAGATTTGGCTCGAGCATCAGGTGGCCTTGTCCACGTATCATTTCACTGACCTCGAGTACGTTGTTTTTAGGAGATTTGGTTCCCCTCTGCTACCTGCTCTTCCTGACTCAGCCCAAAAAAGCCAGGCCATCGAGAAAGTACCGCTAGATTTGAGGGAAGAAGAACGAGTTTTGTGCCAGTATTCTTTTCACGGGCCTGTTAACTCCCGAATGGCTGGGCTGCAGGGTGTCTGTGGAGGAGTCAGTGTGAATAACGTACGGAGAAACACACCTCACCACCTGGCTTTGCTGGCGTCTCTGCCTGTAGTTCTAAGTGGTGGGTATTTCTGAATACGCCATCTGTTACAGCAGGTGTTTCCACCAGGGCTTCCTAAGTAAGGGGATAGAACAGACTTGAGCAGAACAGGCAGGAGGAGGGAACAGCGCCCTGTGGCTTTCAGTGACAGGAGAAGGAAAAGATGGAGATGTGCCCGTGGGGCGGAGCTTTTCTGAGTCCCACAGGCAGTGGCCTCACTCTGGGGCCAGTCAGAGATGGCAGGGCGGCGCGCACAGTACCCCCCGCAAGTTAGGCGCCCTCTGCCCTTGCTGGCAGGAAGGGTTGGAGGTATTTCTGTTAGCTGTGGATCTCGAGGTTTGGATTTTTCTGATCAGGAATGTACCTCCTATCCCTTTCTGAAGGAGGCAGAAAAGCAAATCCTAAGACCCCATCCCAGGCACTTAAAGAAGGCCGGGACCGACTTCAGAGACAAAAGTAGCGGTCACACCCGCGCCCTCCTGGATGGTGAAGGACTGACATTTGGGTTCTGGGAGCGCTTGCTTCCTCATGGGTTGTACCAGTCAGACCCCGGCACTGTTCCTGGGGTTGGTGGGGGAGGTGCGGGGCTGGCAGGGAGTCTGTCTCTGGGTTGGACCCATGGGCTGGTGTTAGGGGAAGCCTTGCTGCTTGGGTGTGATGTTCACTGCGCTCGTGAATCTGCCTCATGAGAGGTGAAGGCGGGGTATCCTCTTTAAAGGTGCTCGAAAGGACGTGTCTCAGTGGGACCTGATGACCCCCACGTCAACTCTGCCAGACTTGCAGGGACAGGAAGGGCAGCCCAGGGTCCTGAAGCAGAGCAGATAACGCCTGTGGAGGCCACAGTCAGTCAGCCCAGCTGAAGGGCCGCGCCTGTGCCTTTCGGCATGTTTAGCCATGCTTTCCTCATTTCCCCGAGAGCAGGAATTCTCCCCTCGGGTTTCCGCTTCCTCTGAAGAGGGGTGAGTTCCTTGCTGTCTGGCAAAAGGAAATAGGGACCCGGAGTGCAGTTCTAGTATCCTTAAAGTCCTCAAAACTTATTGAACTAAAAGGAAAGGTCTTCCTTCAGAAATCAAGAGGTCTAGTTTAATGTTCTGCCTAATCTAGAATCTTCTGGCCAGTACTCTGGCCCAGCCTGTAACTTTGGTACCAGGTGCAGCAGTGTGTGCCCCATGGGCAAAGAGCAGCTGCACAGCCACCGGAATCTGGCTGGTCACAGGGAGTGCGGGGCAGCAGTTACTGCAGGGCCCCTCACAGGCGGGGCACAGAGGCGGGCAAGGGGTGACAGCAGGCCCAGCCCAGGACCTCCCGTGCAGGGGGATCGCCCTCACAGCAGCCGCTCTGCCTCCGCAGGGTTCTCCCTTATTGCCAGCAGACGCCGCTCCACAGTGTCGGTTTCACCTTCCTCCCCTTTTGAACCGTGGCTGTTTCCCTGCTCCGTTGGGTGCTGCGCTCTTAGACTTCTCCATTATCCGTGTGTGAAAATCCAAACTCTGTGCTGTTGAGACTTGGCCGGCTTTGCAGAGACTGAGCTGGCCTTGCAGAGCGCTCAGTTACCACCTCCAGAGGCCGTTGTCTTCCAGCCGTGCAGGCTGTTCCCTCCTCTCGGGGAGAGCTCAGAGCTGTGGTGACGTTGGTTCCGTTTGCGTGGCATTTCTGTGTGGCCTGGGCCATTCTCAGTCTCCTGCTCAAGGACTCTTGGACCTCTGAACTCCGGAGTCCCCGCGGCCTCCTAGCTGGCTTCTCTGTCTTGCCGTGAATGTGAAAAGTCTGGGTGGCAGCAGCTGTTGTGGGAGGCCAAGGTCTTGCTTCTTCTCGCCCACTCGCTCCCTCAGCACACGCAAGGTTCCTGCTCTTGCAGATGTGGCCTCCCCTGACTCCCTTCTTGGCCTTGTGTCTGACCCACAGCATCATCCTGAGCAACTGGTGGTTTGTGGCTCATCTCACCGACCTGTTGGACCACTGCAAACTGCTCCAGTCTCACAACCTCTAGTAAGTGGGCAGGGGGCACGCAGCCTCCTCTCCCACCACCCAGGTGCTCCAGGGTGGGGTGCACTAAAGGCTGGGGCAAGGCAGGAAGCCCCGGAAGAAGCTGGCCATGGTGTCAGTCTCACCTTTCGTTCCAGCTTCGGTTCCAACCTGAGAGAGTTCCTCCTGCTGGAATATGCCTCGGGACTGTTCGCTCATCACAGGTGGGTGTGGCCTGGGGAGGGGGATGGGACTGGGACACTCCAGCATTCAGGTGCCACTGGAGCTTGGACTGTGTTCTCTCCCAGAGAGGCCCCTGAAGGCTACAGAGGGGCAGGGGAGGAGCAGCTTCCAGTGCCAGCCCCCAAAGCTGCCAGGGTGGCCCCCAGGCCTCCAGCCCCTCAGGCCTGTCCTCCACCTTTGCAGCCTGTGGCAGCTGGGGGTGGATTACTTTGACCACTGTCCTGAGCTGGGCCGAGTCTCCTTGGAGCTGCACATTGAGCGGATCCCTCTCAACACGGAGCAGAAAGCTCTCAAGGTGCTGCGGATCTGTGAGCAGCGGCAGATGACTGAACAAGGTGAGCTGGCCTGCTCCCAGCATGCCCTCTGCCAGGTGTGGCGGGCGGGGAACCTCTGAAGCTGAGCACTGTGCTCACGACTCAGCCAGGCGCCTCCTCACCAACCAGACCACAGTGAGGCCGGGACTGCCCCATAGACAGGCAGTGGATGCCGAGAGGGAAACCAAGACACAGGACACTTCTTAGGGACAGACACAAGGGCTAGGGGTCCACTGTGACCTAAAAGAAATCAAGCAAGCTGCCTGTTAGAACAGGTTCTGACCAACTTCTCCCTTCTCTCATAGTCACTCAGAGAGGTCAGGTCTGGGGTCAGCTCTGAGGGTGCCTGTCCTGACTTGGCAGAGAGGTAGCTCTGAGGGGCTCAGGAAGAGCACAGGCCAAGACGCAGGTGGGAACAAGATTGGCCCTTCTCTCCCCTCACTGCTGGATGATAAAAACCTCAGTTACTGCTCTTCCAGAGGCATCTGCATGTTTATGACATTCTCTGAAAGCATATATGGCTTTTAAGACCAAAAGGATGAAATAAAGATCTTTTCACCACCCTGGAAATCAAATCCACTCATGAAGCCAGTCCTGTGGGGTGGGTTGTTATACTGCTGGCAGAGCCGAGAGAGAATTTATAAACCCAAGTTCCCAATTCTGCCAGCCAAGCCATATTCAGACCACGCAGGGCCTGGGCTGTGGAAGGCAGGTTTAGGAATGGAGAGACTGTAGAGTGAAGGGCTTGCCTTTTCTCTTCCCCGGCAAAGTTCGCAGCATTTGTAAGATCTTGGCCATGAAGGCTGTCCGCAACAATCGCCTGGGCTCAGCCCTCTCCTGGAGCATCCGAGCCAAAGATGCTGCCTTTGCCACGCTGGTGTCAGACAGGTGGGTTTGCCATGCCAGGAGGCTGGGGGGCTGGCAGGCCTGCGCCTGCGGCTCTGCTCTCACCTGGGCTGGGCTCTGCAGGTTCCTCAGGGATTACTGTGAGCGAGGCTGCTTCTCTGATTTGGATCTCATCGACAACCTGGGGCCAGCCATGATGCTCAGCGATCGACTGACGTTCCTGGGTGAGTCTCTCTGGGTGCCATACCCTGGAACGTGGGCACAGATGGACAGTTAATGAAGATTTGAGGGATCCTTCCAGACTCCTCCAGTATTTTCTTCTTCTTAAGTCCCAACTCCAAACCATTAGAACCCTGCATACCAGACTCCGCAGAGCATATTTTTTGGTAAATTTTGTTTTCCAATGATTTCTGTAGAGGCCTACAGAAAAGCTACAAAAATAGTATATGGAATAAGGAAATTGCATCTACGCACTACCCAGATTTACTAACTACTGTATTTTATGCAAATAATGCACACTTTCTACATTTGTTTGCCAGCTGCACTCTCCCCGTGAGGCATTTTTGTAAGTGCTGCTGTAAAAAAAAATAAGCATAGCGCACTTACGGAAACACCTTATTGGGGTGAAGGCACGATTGGCAAACAAATGTAGAATGTGTGTGTGATTTGCATAAAACTGTGGTACTTTGTTTTGCCTCATGTAATTTTATTCTCTATCAGCCAATCTTTTTTATTGCAGCAATTTCAGAGTAGGTTGGAGACACTGTTCCCCCTTCTCCGTAAATCCTTCACATGCATCTCCTAAGAACATGGCCGCTCTCTTATATAAGCATGTTACAGGTGTCACACTCAGGAGACTTAACATGGACACAATGTGCTGAGCTTGTCCACATTCCAAATTCCAGTTATTGCCTGTCCCAGTCACGTCCTTTACAGCTGGGCTCCCTTACTCAGGAATGGATCCGGACGACGAATTGTATTTTGTTGTCATGTCTCGTCAGTGCCTCCGCCTTTCTCTTAACCTTGATATTTTAGGAGCATTGGGCCCACTGTTCTGGGGCTGGTCTGACGTCTCCTCGTGATTCTATTCAGATTCTGTGTTTTATGCCACTGAGAGCAGCTTTGCCCCCGTCAGTGCTGCGTGTCCCACTGTTGGTGGTGCCGGCTTTGATCACAGCTCGTTGCTGTGAAGGGAGCTTCTCCCTTGTTTTAACAGTGTGTGCAGAGACACCTCGTAGCCTGTCTTCCTTAGACTCTCCCCTAGTTTGGGAACCACTGAGGAGTTTGTTACTCCACATTCCTTCTGTTCTAGTTGCCATTCTGCTTTCCCTTCTTCCCCATTTATTCACTTACATCAGTATGAACTTGCAGAGGATCTGTTCAGTTATAATCCCTGACTCAGTCTGTCTGGTGCCTGCGTTTTCCCACGTGGCTGTGGAGCTTTCCAGAGTGCGTGCTGAGCCTCTGTGACCTGCATCTAATTGGCTCGTGGGCTTGCAGACAGCTCGTGGTATGGCTGCTGTGGCCTCTCTTTTTGTTTAGGGCCAGGGTGACTTCTGTAGGTGTCACCTGGGGGCCACTCAGGCATGTGGAGGTGATCTGGTGCTGTCTGTTCTCAACAGGGAAGTACCGTGAGTTCCACCGATTGTATGGCGAGAAGCGCTTTGTTGATGGCGCTTCTCTTCTCCTGTCGTTAATGACCTCGCAGATTGCCCCCCGGTCTTTCTGGATGACCCTACTAACAGATGCTCTGCCTCTTTTGGAACACAAACAGGTAACCCTGAATCCACGAGGTTCTTCTCTGTGTTTCTGTAGGCCTTGACAGTGCAGTGCTTAGTTCTGGGGGTGTCCCCCTTCCCCATCGCACCCACTCAGGAAACCCCATATTCACACCAAAAAAAGACCGCATTTGAACTGAGGCAGCTGACTGCTGACAGTGCTGAGTCAGGGCCTGACTGGAAGGGCTGGAGTGAGCCGAGGAGGCTGCTCTGCTCTCCCAGGCTTCATGTAGAGAAGATGCACGAGGAAGAGCATGCCCAAGTTTGGGCCTTGGCCCCATCCGCTGCTCTCCCCTAGGTGATTTTTTCAGCGGAGCAGACGTATGAGCTGATGAGGTGTCTGGAGGACTTGACCGCAGGAAGACCAGGGCATGGAGAGCCTGATGGCCAGGGAGTCCAGGTAATCTGAGTTCTCTGGGTTCCAAAGGGGAGACGGGAAAGGCTCCCTCCATCTCAGGCTTCCTCTCCCTCCCAGAACACTGGCCAGCCCCTCACAAACTCATCTGCCTCTTGGCTCTTAGCCTGTAAGTGTGACACACTGGCTTCTTTAAGGAGAAAATGGGGGTGTTGCTACTGTTCTGGTCTCTATCCTTCCCTTCTGTAGATCAGAGAGGACCTGTTTGCAGTGGTCCTTTGCATACTGCTTTCTCTTACGTTGAGAACTTACTGGCAGTTAATTCTTCCCTGTCTACCTCTGGACTAGACAGAGCCTACCTTAGTTGTAAAGTACTTCCTACTGGGCCTCACGCTGACTACTCACTTCTAGGATGACGACATAGAGACCACCAAGGTGGAAATGCTGAGACTGGCTCTTGCACGAAACCTTGCTCGGGCAATTATCAAAGAAGGCTCCTTGGAAGGTTCTTGAGGCCAGCCAAGAGCTGCTCCAGCGTGGCATCTTTGTACGACAGTGTGTATATACATTCTTAAAAGAATAAACATTCTCTTTTGCAAATACAAGGCAAGTCCATCCAGAGTCCAGCCAGGGTGTTTTTGTCTGTATCCACTCTGTAGCTGAGAGAAAAAATTAAGAAAATGCAACTGACTTCCTTACATCCTCAGAAGCCACCCCCAGAATAGCGTGTTGTGCCCTCCTGCTTGTGATTCGAAACTTGAGCAAGAGCCTGGGTGGTTCACTGATGCTTCTGAGATCTGGCCTCACCTCAGAATCTTCTGAACACTTGTCAAATCTCTGGATTATCTTTTTTTTTTTTAAGAAAGGTCCAAGAACCTATACTTTCAACAAAAACCAGGCAATTCCAGCACACCTATCCCCAACTCTCCCTTTGGAAGCCACAGGTGGCACCGGGCCCCTTCTCCCCCAAGGTGGATGGTGCCTACAGTAGAAGGATTCCACGTAGGGGGAACATGATTTTATTTAACATACAGCAAAACAAGGGCAGCAGAGTTGGTATCTCCAGTACAGCTGTTTGCCACGAAGCAGTGACCTCAATAGTAATGAGGGATGCTCATAAATAATTTTTAATGTCTAAAGCTTATAAAGGTACAGTTCCAGAGTAACCCCCACCCAGGTCTTCCCAGGGCTGCAGCATCTGGCCTCTGGAAAGCTCCTACTTATTCCCTAAGTAGTGAAATTGATTCACTTGACCTGTTGCAATGAAGCAGTGAAACCTGCTTGCCAAAGAGAGTGAGGGGCTGGATGACCTCTTGACATGGAGTAAAGAAGCCTGGGAAGGAGCCAGGAGGGGACAAGGACTGTGGCTTACTCCATTTTTCCCCAGGAGTCTCAGATGGGATGGCTCTGAGCTGGTTCAGCTGAGCTCAGATAAGCCACTTGCTTTTCCCCAGCCCAGTCAGTTGGTGGTTCTACTTCCTGTTGGCCTGGAGTCACGCCCAGGCCTGCATCCACCAGAATAGCTGGGGTAAGCTACCCGGGGCTGAACACTGTTGAAACAATAGGGTCTGCCCCAAATCTCACACCTCCAGACCCAGCATCCCATCGACAGTGCCCTTAGCAGCTAGGGGTCATTGGGCCTTCTGGGGAATCCTCTAATTAAGACGAAAGGACTAAGTCTAGTGCAAGGTGCCTGAGCCCAAGGCCCGGTGTATAGCTGTAGATGCTACACCAACGCCGTGAGGTGGGAGGGGACGCAGGGGGAGGCGGGGCTGTCCTCAGACGTGAAGGCAGCCCAGCAGTCTACGCCTTGCCAAGCAAGAGGTAGTGAGCAGGGCGGCCTGGTCCAGGACAGGGCACACACTCTTCTCAGAAGCTGAGGGGCTACTTCTGGGGAAAACGCCGGTGGCTTCTCTTCACTTTCTTTCCTAGCCCTAGTTTAGGTACCACAAGGCCAGGTTCTGTTTCTACCAGGCTGGGTTCCATGTCTGCTGTGGTGTCCATAGGACACAGCCTGCCACTGCTGGGGACAAACACGTACAACCTGTCATTCCAGGCTGTGCTGTCCTTCAGTATCCATTCCAGGATAATGCTGCCCACCACGGCAGACTGGGAGATTCCAGAGCACACGGACTCCTGGCTCTGTGCCAGGGGCCCACCTGCTGGAGGTGGGAGCTGGCACCTGCCAGCAGGGAAAACCAGCCAGAGGATTTGGGAAGCACAGAACAGCAACAGGGCGGAGGTAGCCTCTCAGGCCACGCCTCTGCATGGGTGCAAGGACAGGGTTCTCGAGGGGGGCCCATCAGTCTCTCTGTAGAGATTCCCCCCCCATACCATCTGGGGATGCTGGTAAAAGTGGGGAGACTGCCTCAAAGCCTTGGGCCAGGGTCCAGGACAGTAGGTGAGTCAGGGGCTACTTCCCACCCCTAACACTATGGCCACTTCAAGTCACACAAGTAATAAAAACAGGTCCTCTTGGGGGCCAAAGAAAGAGATGGTGACAGCAGCAGCTCGGCGCCCGGGGCTGGTCCCACACCAGCTACAGGACTGCAGTCAGGATGTGAGCAGATGCTCCCAGTGCCACCTGGTGCGGGCAGCCTCCTGGGCTTCCCAGCGGAGATGCCAGTGTCCTCTGGGGTCATAGGCTGCCCCACCGCTCCACAGGAGGGAACTGGTCCACCTCGCCCACCTCTGTGCTCAGCTGCTCCCCCAGGGTGAAGGTCAGCCTATACCGAAGACGCACCTTCTCCTGCGACAGAGGGGAGCCCATGAGGCCCGGCCTGTGGCCCCACAGCAGGACACCCTCTCACAGCCCTTGCTTTCTGTGCTAGAGGGATGGCACTGCTCCTGCCCCAACCCTTGTTCAGCCCGGCCTTGGGTGGTGGGGGGAGAATGCGTGTTCCCACTGCAGTGTCATAATGCTGCCCCTGTGGAGGGAGCGGCCAGGGTGGAGGCAGGGCCGGGGCCAGGTGCCAAGGTCCTAACCTTGGGTGGGCTCACCTTCAGTGGATTGGCCAGCAACATGACCTGGGTGATGGCGGCAGGGGGCTGGGTGGGGCTGAAAGGGGAGAGCTCCGTCCCCGAGGGTGGCTGCAGCTTCACTTTCATGGACTAAAGACAAGGAGGGCAGAGAAGCTCCTTTGAGGTGGAGCTCGCTATGGCTGGGGTGGCCACACACACTGCCACCTGCTGGCCACAGAGGCCTAGGCAGCAGGGAGGTACCTTGGGCACGGCGGCCTGCAGCACGATGCCCCTGATGGGTAGGGGAGCCGTGTTCAGCATGGATACCACCACCACCAGTACGTCAGGCCGCCCTGGCGGGCACTCCTTAGCAAAGTGGAAGAGGATGCGGAAGCCATTCTTGTCATAGGCTGTCACGGGGAGGGCACTGCCTGCAAGAAGGCGGCATGTGGCGTAGGAGGAAAGGATCGAGGGAGCCAAAGGCCCTGGGTGAAGAGTCCAGCCTAGTGCTGCTGGGAGGCTCCACTTCCTTCCGTGGTTCCCCTAAGGGTCTGGAAGGACCCTTATCAGGGGATCCTGGGGCCAAGCAGCTAGAAGCAGTAAAGCTGGAGCAGCAGGGTGGAGCCTGACACTAATGGACCCCTGAAGGAGGGCCTACATCCCCACCTTACACCTCCCCCAGAGCTGCCCACTGGGCTCCACCTCCCCCCCACCTCCAGCACCTACTAGGCTCGATAGACTCCAGGGGGACGTGGACGCTGGCCAGGGAGAGCTCGGGCCCCTTCGGGGGGCTGCCCTGGGGCTGCAGGAGGGGGCTGCCAGGCACCACGGGGAAGGGCAGCAGTGGTCTGGCCAAGGCGGTGGTGGTGAGGAGAGGGGAGGGTGCGGCCCCAGGGAAGCAGCTGGAGGAGATGGGCTTCACCAAGCCTGAGGTCCTAGGAAGGAGGACAGGAGGCCAGTCAGACAGCAAGCCAAGCTGCTGGGCCAACCCCTCACCAAGGCCCTGGCCCCTAGCTAGATTCCAGCCACCTGATCAGGCCAGAAGGGTCACTGCCCCCACAGGCGGCCCCTTCGTTGTGCCAAGGCCCAGGCCTAACCCGCAGCCAGCCTGTCTCTTCCCCTGCATTACACTCTGGCCTCCTCCAGAAGCTGGTCAAGTGCGTCCAGGTGGTGTGGGGCGCTGTCACCCAGGGCCGAGCCATGGTACCCAGGGGTGGCCAGCTCGGCCTTTGGGCCTGGAGCTGTGCCCAGTCCAGTGGAGAACAAGGAGCCTGGACTGGGGGCAGGAACGCTGGCCGGGACGGTAGGAGCCGGGAAGGGGGACAGCGGTGGTGCCTGGGAGGTGCTGGCAGGTGGGGCTGCGGGCTGGAAGGGAGAGCCGTCTGCAGAGCTGTGGCTAGCAGGGCCCAGCTTGGGGCCAAAGAAGTCCAGGTCAGCCTGTTCATTCTGTCGGGAGAAGAGAAGTGTGGGCGAATACAGGGCCCTGGGGGGTCGGCTGCCAGGCATGGGACTGCAGCACTCTGACCAGTGGCCCTCCTCCTCTGGGGCACTGAAGCTGTGCCCGATGACTGTGCATGGGGTGAGGAGTCCCCCAAGAACACGGCCTGAGAAAGGCACTGAGGTGCGCTCAGAGCCCCCCCACAGCTAGCACAGAGCGCCTCAGAAGGTAGGCACAGTGCGGGCTTCAGCTAATGGGGCAGCAAATAGTGTGTCAAGGTCCTTGAGTACCTCGGTGATGTCGCCCTCACCACAGCCCTACCTGGAACAGGTGCCACTGGCAATTTCCAGCTGGGTCTTTCGGAGGAGCGCTGGGAGCCGGGTCAGTGAGGCCTGAGGACAGAGAGGGACATGGTGATGAGACGTGCCCCCCTTGCCTGAAGAAGGGCCGTGAACAAAAGTGCCGTCAGTGGGTGAAAGGGAGCAAAAGGGGGGCGGTTCTCCAGGCAGCCTCCAGGGAGAATGGGTTCTGTCTGTCCTTCCACTGCCGTGAGGAGCACCCGGGAGAGGGGGCAGAGTACAGGACACACAGCCCCTGGTGCCCCCTGTGAAGACAGTCCCCATAGGAAGGACGTGAGAATCTCAGCCTCCAGGACCCTGAACGTGGACGACTCTCCCTGCACCTGAAGCCCCCTCCCCACTGAGGGGCACACACAGTCTCTCCTCCCCCAGAGGCCCCCAGGGGACCTCACCCAAGCAGAGCAGCTCCTCATCCAGCAGGGAGAGGGCGTTGCTGGTGCTGCTGGTCTCAGGTGGGGCCTCGGCCTGGCTGGACGAGCAGCTATGCAGGGGGCCCGTGGTCTGAGGGGGGGGCGGGAGGATAGGGATGCCTGATGTGGGTGGCAAGGGTATGGGTGCCAGCACTGGGGGCGAGCTGCCTGACGTGTCGGACTCAGCCAGGTCAATGAGCGTGCCGTGGCTACTGGTGTGCTTGTTTCCTGGATGGCAAATGAAAAGCGACGGGAGGAATTAGGGGCCACAAGTGGCTGGGTGGCAGGAGGCAGTACCGCCAAGGGCCATGGAAATCCAACTGGAGAAGGCAGATGGGATGAGCCCTTTCCACATCCCCTCGCCTCCAGGAAGCCGAGGACCACTGGGAATGGCCTGGAATCCCCTGGGGATGACGCTGGTCAGCTTGTACCAGTGGCTGATGGGGAGCTGGGGCTGGTCCAGAGGGGCCCAGAATGGGGAATCAGAACATTTTACCTTCTGGGCCGGGTGGGGCTGAGGTGGCCACCTCCCCATTGATGACCTGCCCTTGGATAATTGTTTTATAAGAGTTGATGACCCGGGAGAGGTTGTCACTGGCCTGCAGGATGTCCCCTAGAGACGAACAGAGAAAACCCTCACTCCTGGCTGGGACAACTCCCACCACCACAAAACCTAAACCAAACCCACTGCCATCAAGTCGATTCCAACTCATAGCTACTGACCCTACAGGACAAAGCAGAACTGCCCCATAGGATTTCCAAGGCTGTAACCTTTTTTAAAATTATTATTTTTGAGAATATACACAGTAAAACACACACCAATTCAACAATTTCTACGTGTACAATTTGGTGACATTACTTTCTTCAGGTTGTGCAACCATTCTCTCCCTCCTTTTCCAAACTGTTCCTCCCCCATTAACTCACCGCCCTCTCAAGTTCCTATCTACTCCTTCTAGTAGTTGTCAATTGGATCCCATATGAATAGTCCTCAAAAGAACACAATGCTCAAGGCAGACATTCTTTACTAGTTACGCTAAACTATTTGGTTTTAAGAAGACTTCAGAATATTTTTGGTTTAAGATTTAAAGTTTATCTCTGGGCAATAGTTTCATGGGGTTCATCCAGCCTCTATGGCTCCAAAGTCTGGAGTCCACGAGAATTTTAAATTCTGTTCTGCATTTTATTCCTTTTGATCAGGATTCTCCTATAGAATCTTTGATCAAAAATGTTCAGTAACGGTGGCCAAGGCTGTAATCTTCACAGAAGCAGCCTCCCACGGAGCAGCTGGTGGGTTCGACCTGCCAACCTCTCAGGTACCAGCTGAGCACTTAACCACTGCACCACCAGGGCTCCTTCCTCCACACACATCTAAATTCCTGGGTCATCTTTCCCAACCACTTTTCCTTGTCACTCACCCAAAATGTTGTCATTGTCCTCTGTCTCACTGGCTAGTTTGAATAACATCCGCCTCTTGTTCTCACACCGATCAAACAGCTCCTGTAAGAGAGCAGATCTGAAAGTCAGAACGACAAAAGCCCTTTGCGGTCAGCTCATTCAGCGCTCAGGCCCAGACAGGCCAGGGCTCCCTAAGTCCCGCAGTCAGCTATGGCAGGGCTTGTCAGCCTCCACCAAACTGCACCCCGACTACACGACTGGAGCCCCAAGGGTGCTGAGGCGAGTGAGGGGAGGCGTCTCTGCCTGACACTGGCCTGAGATGTAGCAGAGAAGGCCTGAGCCTGGGGGGCAGCAGAGGCTGGGCAAGCACCAAAGGTATGTCTCTGGAGTCGCAGATGGGTTCACACCCCAGCCCTGCCACCTGGGGCACATTACCTCTCATTAAATGGGGACGCTACCATCTGTGTGCCTGGCTGCCCTGCAGATCAGTAGAGTAATGAATTCCGAGTGCACAGCCAGGCTCAACAGCGCAGGTCCTCAGTGGCAGAGCAGCGCACCCGTGAGGCCGGCTCCTCTCCAGAAGGCGGGCCTACCTGCATGAGCTCCTTGTCGGCCTCTGAAGAGTCCTCTTTGCTGTAGTGAAGCAGCATCTCGTTGAGCAGTTTGACATTGTTGTTGACCTCTTCCAAAGTGTGCAGACGCTTAGTCACCTTCTGGATCCGGGCCTCATCCTGCACCGTCGGAGAGGAGCAAGGAGAAAACTCAGCAACACCGGTCTTCCGACGTCCACCCAGAAGCCCACAGGCCAGGATGGCCCCTTACCACAGCACGAGAGCGCCAAGGCCGAACCCCACTGGCAGCTCCTGCTGATGGCATGGTTCTTGGGATCCACGTGCCTCCGACTCATGTGAACTTTCTCTCTTCCAAAAAACCATTTCCCACCCCCTACCCAAACTGGGCTCCATCAACTCCTGCTTCTCTATCCCATTCTCTCCCAGAAGCTGTGTTTCTCCTCCCGTCCTCTGGCCTCTCCAGGGGAGAACAAACAGGTGTGACACCCAGCGGAAGAGACTTCTGCCTCTGGCTCCAGGCGCCTCCCCCACACCCTTTGAGCCGGGCACTCACTTCCTTCACCATGGACTTGATGAGCTTGTTAGCCTCCTGCAGGTCATCTGGGTTTTTGCTCTTCAACAGCTTGGCTAAAAGCTGGAAGAGGAGCGTACCAAAGGTGAGGGGAAGAGGGAGCCCCCACCCAGGAGACCACAGAGAGACCAGACACCAGCGGTGCTGAGCAAGACCACGTCCACCCCTTGCTGCCACCCTCACCTGAGAACCCCAGCCTGGGGCGTACTTTACCTTGGACTTCTCCTCATCATCAAACACGGGGTTTTTGGGACGAGGGGGTGGGGAGGGGATGAGTGTCCTATCAGCAGGAATCGTGGGGTCAGAGTGCACGATGCCTGAAAGGAGACAGACCATGCTCACTCAGCCTCAGGCTGACCTGGCACACGCCAAGGGGACCCAGCCCTGTGAGCAGGACCAGCAGGGGACAGGGCAGCTGTCCCCATCAGAACCCCGGCGAGGCCTTCTCCTGTGATACATGCTGCTTCTCTGAGGGAGGGAGGGAGAGAGAGAGGAAGCCTGGGGGCCTGGAACCTCCCTTAGCTCTCCCTGCCCTGGCCAGCCTCCGAGGTCTGCTTGGAGGCGGAGGGGAGGTGGACATGCACCTTGTCTCTTCAGCATGTGGTAGGCATCCTTGATCTTTGATTCTTCCGGCAGGGCCAGCGTCCAGCTATAAAGCAGCTCGATAACCTTCGTCTTTACTTTCTCAGACACTCTGTCCCCCAGGTACTAAGAGGCAAAAGGAAATAAGAAAATCTAGTAACTGCAGTTTGGAGGCAGTAGTGAGGCTCTTCGTAGCAATTAAACAGTTGCTAACTAATTAGTTACTTTCTAGAGCCTACCCAAAACCATCAGGCGCTAAGGTATGTGGGAGACAGAGCAGCAGGAGGGGGAGGAGTGGACACTGCTGTGGCACAGCTGTATCAGGCGGGGGGTCGGGAGCTTCCACATGCCCAATTGTCAGGAACACAACTGCATTTTATGTGAAGGAGTTCGTGAGAAGGTCTGTAGCAGGAAAAGTGATTCCCTCTGCTTTAAGTGGGTACCCAGAGCTAACCAGCTGGGTGACTGAGTCCTGGGGAACCCAGCTCCTTGTGTCCACATAAGACAGGTCAAAGGAGCTCGAGGGCCTCTGCTGGCAGCCTGGGAGTCCTGCGGGCTGCAGGCACACCCAGGGCACGGCTGCATCCCTGCCTCACTTGGGCTCCGCGAGGGAAGGTAGGCTGTCATTCCAGGGCCTGGCCCTCTAAGGACAGGCCACAAAGCAGCTCTGGTCCGTGGAGACGCTGGTTGTGTAGTGAGAGCCAGTAACATGGACCATGGGGAGGAACACAAAAGATGTCCCTAAAAGTGGCCACTGACTGACCTTTGGAGAGACGACTTTGATTAACTCGTTCAAAAAGCGGAACTTGCCCACTTCGTTATGAAATCTCCTCCCACAGTTCTTCATGCATGCCTCCAGTACCTGCGGTCACACAGAGGAGAGGCTGCTCAGAGAGAGTAGGGTCTGGGCTGGGGACCAGCACCCAGCAAGACACAAGGCACAGAGACCATGCTGAGCAAAGTCACTACATGGGGGAGAGGAGACACTCCACGCGAAGCAGCGTGAGCAGCCCAGGACTGCCCAGGTAAGCAATATGATCACTCACCCACCACGCCTCCCATCGCAGACTTCTGGGGATGCTAAAGAGGAAGTAAACTAAGAAACAACAAGGCCCAGACACCAGAGAGGCTGGAAGGTACCACGAAGATTCTGCTCTTATGTTTTGCAGATGAGGGAACTGAGGCCGAGAGCGAAAGCTACTCTGATTCACGGTCTGGGGTTCCTTCCACGAGCTGGCCAACATTTTCTGGCGGGGTTGTGGGGGAACAGAAGATAATGGAAGGAGCCCTGGTGGCACAATGGTTAAGGCACTCGGCTGTTAACTGAAGGTTGGTAGTTCAAACCCATAAGCCACTTGGTGGGAGAAAGACCTGGCAATCTGTTCCCATACAGATGACAGCCTAGGAAACCCTGTGGGGCAGTTCTACTCTGTCACGTGGGGTTGCTATGAGTTTGAATCGACTCAGTGGCACACAAACAAGGGGACAATGTTTAAATCTGGTTTCTTTCCATTTCGATGACATGGTATTTTTCCTCCCCCTTCACCTCCTTTCCTTCTGGGGCACGTAAAGCTACCCTAAGCCTTCCCCTGGGCACCTGCAGAGTTTATGTGAGGAGAGCACCAGCCAGTGCTCCTTCCTGGCTTCTGCTTTTTAAAGGCAGAGCTTTTCAACCGTGGCCCTCCTGACGTCTCGGCCTGGATCACTCTCTGTGATGGGGCTGTTCCGCGCACTGTAAGACGTGTAGCGGCATCCCTGGCCTCTATCCACTAGATGTCAGTAGCACCCACCTCCCTAGTCGTGAAAATAAAAGGTCCACAAACAGCACCGAACGCCCCACGCGGGGCAACACCACCCTGGTGGAGAAGTGCTGTTTTGAGGTCTTGGCTCTACAGTGGACACGGCAGATGGGTGCAGGTGAGGTGTCTGTGACTGTTTTTGCTCTTCCATCTTGCCAGGACCTGAGTGAAGTCAATTGGAGCCCCTGGGATTCCTCTAACTCTGCTACCAGGAAGGCATGCTGAGTCTGGAGGGAGGCACCCAAGGGCTGCACACTGCTCTGCGTCTGGAATTCCCTTGGTGGGATCCAGCCCTATGCCTGGGCTCGTAAGCGTGACAGCCTCACTAGGAACTGGCATTCTTTAGCCACAGCATGATTATACTCACCTCACCTTTCTTCTGCTGGCCAACTCTTATCTGGCAAGACAATTCCGTCAGTGTCTCTTCCAGAAGTGGCCTCTCACCCAGTGTGGGGCTCGGGCCCTGCCTTGGGTGCCCTCCCTCAGCACCTCAGCCGCTCGCACTAGCCAGTGGGTGCCACACTGGCTGGACCACAATCATCTCTGAGGCTTCAACACCTGGCACAGTGCCTGGCAAGGGCACACATGCTTATAAAAGTGCCGACTCAACGTGTTTCAGATAAATCTAGTTTGTACTGACGATTTCCTGCCGGCTTTGAGCGTGAGGCCTAAGAACCGCTGAGAACCCAGCGGGTGTGTGAGGAAGGCCTGGACTCATGGAGACCCATCACATTCATCCACCTCCGAGAGTGAAGAACCTACCGTCAGGGCCTGCACCGCCTCCCATTCCTGTGGGGACTGGATCTTGTGGGCGAGCAGCCGGACTGCGATCTGTGGCCTGGAGACAAGCAGACCCCTTTCATTACACTGGCCCTGCAGCCGGCCGGCCAGCCCTCCGTGACCACGGTTTTCGTTCTTCCAGTCAGCTCTCACCTGGCCCCTAACTGCTCTGAGACTCACCCTTCGAGCTCCTTGTTGATCTGATCACAGAAGCCAATGATGTATTCCCAGTCCTCCTGCCGGTTGGAAGGATTGGTGGCTTTATCTTGGAGTAGAACAAAGAAGAGGACAATTGTTATAAAGTGCCAAATCAAAAACCACACCAGCTGCCATTGAGTCAATTCTGACTCACAGCGACCCCATGAGTTACAGAATAGAACTGCTCCAAAGGGTTTTCAATGGCTGATTTTCTGGAAGTAGATCGTCAGGTCTTTCTTCCAAGGTGTCTCTGGGTGGGCCCGAACCTACAAACTTTCTGTCAGTAGCCCAGCACTTAAACAGAGACTCTGTTATGAAGAGCAAACAGGGCATAATGGAAGGTTTTCATCACGTGGGATCCAATTTTTAGACACTGATGTGAAGGGAAGTTTGCTTCCAAATTTCTTCTCCAACAGAGAAGCTTCAACAGTTCAGTCAGGGAGTGGTCAGGAGCCTACAAATACTGTCCCTCTGTCCAAGGTTTTGAAAGTCACAAAGGAAAGAGGAAATAAATCCTCCGCCTCATGGAGCTTGGAGTAGATCAGGACTGACAGGACAAACGTAAACAGTTACAAATATGTGATTAAAATGTTACTAAATCTCCTATAAAATGATACACAAACATAACCAATAAATACAGATAATCCCAGCTATACAAAAATGAGCTAAGTATTAGGTGACTAAGTGGGAATAATTAAGGAGAAATATTTTCTGGAGAAACTGAAGTCAGAATGGACTAGATAAAAAATATAAATACTTAAAAATAGGAACGTTGTTGTTGTTGTTGTTAGGTGCCATCCAAGTCGATTTCAACTCATAGCCACCCCATGTGACACAGTAGAACTGCCCTGTAGAGTTTTCTTGGCTGTAATCTTTATAGGAGCAGATTGCTGGGTTTTTCTCCCGTGAAGCTGCTGGGTGGATTCAAACCACCAACCTTGAGGTTAGCAGCTGAGCCCAGGGCTCCTTTGAAAAAACAGGAATATTTTCTATATAACCTTCAAAAGAGATTTCTCAAGGCCTAACTTTTCTTATTGCCGTAGCAGTGTTTAAACTGCAGACAACGCTATCATCACTTTAAGCCAAGCCAACAGCGTTGTCTAAGCCCTACTGAGCACCCATCTTTGTGCGACCCCTGGGATCACAGACACCGAACCTCAGCTTCAGTGTTCGTACCCTCAAGGTTAAATGGTCTTCCCTCCATCAACGACAAAGACGAGGGCGTTCTCTGAGGGCCACTGAGGGGCTAAGACCTAGGCACGACAGGCCAAGCCTCCTCAGAGCTGGTCTGGGTCCTCCCCTCCCCACTCTCCCAGAACCTGCACTGACAGAGGACGGCCTCAGCTGACGGCAGTTAGATGTTTTCCCCTCTCTGATTCAGAGCTGGAGTCCGCCTCGTCCAGAAAACACACTCTAAGCTGTCTGCTAAATGTAGGGCTTCAGGTTCAGAAGACAAATGGAAGACTGAAGACGCACACCCCTTTAAAACACCCGCTCGTCTCTGCAGATTCCCACAAGGGGCCAAAGCAAAGTGACAGAGCCCTGGGAAAAAAAAAGCCCCTCCCGGCAGGGGTCCTACTGAAGTTCCTGAATTCTGATTTCTCCTGACTGGGTGTTTTCTTAGCTTCCTCTTTTCGGTTAGCAGCCAAAACCTTAAAAATCATTAGCTCGATGACCAAATAAATCCTAACAAGGACTCCTGGTCCCTTGGCTGAGACTCCAGCTCTGAGCCACAAGAGGTCAGCAGACACCTCCTCTGGACCAGGGTGGCTGCTCAGCAGGCTGACAGCTCCGCACACCCTGTGTCTGTCCTGCCTGCCACACAGGGGTTTTGCTCTGGTCACAAGGGGAAGATGCTGCTGGTTTAAGTTCATATTTGGAGGAAAAGAGAGGAGCCGGTCCTCAATCTTGAACAGAGAACTGGCAGGCCCTTCAAAATGTCAAACTTGATGGGAAAGGAGATGAATTTAATCCAGGGCGGCTATCTGAGAAGAAATGCCTGGCGATCCCACATGTATTTCCAGTGACGACCTAGCTGCCACCTTCCAGGGAAGCCCTAAGTCTCTCTCACCGGTTATCTGAAATCTTCTCAGGTGGTAGAGCTTTGTTACTAACCTCTGTCATCTGAGATCTTTAAAGATCATCTGAGGAGCCACCCCCACCCCCATCGCTGTGACCACTTCAAGAAAAGTCACATACTTCAAGGCACAAGGAAAACTAGCCCACTCTTCCACTGCTCACGGCTGGAGAGCCATCTTCCCAATACAGAGCAACATGTGGGCCCCACTCCCTGGCAGTGAATTACTTAAAATGGCCCTTCTAGCCACAGTCTTTGCAACTACCACACAATGATTGGGTGGGACTATGTAAATAAGGTGCTTGTGGCCCACCAAAGGGATCAGACGGCTTACTACTAACACAAATAAGGTGCATGACATCCTTGTGGGGGTCAGGCCATGCAAAAAAGGTGTATGGAACCCTAACAAGAGGATTGGTCAGTCTGCCATCCTACTAGGCTTAAAACAGCAGTCAATCACAGATCAGAGAGGGACCTACTACTACCAAGAAATGAGAGCTGGGAGGGAGCACATCCTTTGGACCCAGGGTCTCTGTACGGAGAACCTGCTAGACCCAGGAGATGGAGAGAGAATGGGAGAAGCTGTAACACGGAAGACAGCGGGAGATGGCAGCGCAGCAGAAGCAAGAGCGATAGTGGCACAAGATGGCAGGAACCAGGAGACTGGCGTGAGATGGCTGTGGTGGGGCTTGCTTACCCATGGAGCTAGGAGCTTTGTAACACTTGACCGAGCAGGGCTGAGGTGAGGCTGAGAAGCTGAAAGCCAGAGAGAGGCCTGCCTGCGAGCATGGCTGAGAAGCAGATGTCCTGATCGAAGAACTGTATCCTGACTCGTTTCTCATCCCAAGTTATACGTTGTTACTTGCCTTTCTCTTTCCTTGTCTCCCTTTAAGCCTAGTGGGATGGCTAAATTGACCAATCCCCTCGTTAGAGTTCCATACACTTTATCTGCATGGTGTCACCCCCACAAGGGTTCCATGCACCTTATTTGCATTAGCAGCAAGCCATCCAATCCCCTTGGTGGGCCACAAGCATCTTATTTGCATAGTCTCATCTAGTCATTGTGTGGGAGTCACAAAGACTATGGCTAGAAGGGCCACGTTAAGTAATTCACTGCACCACACCCCTCCTCCACACACACACATAAGCACCAGGTGCTTGGCACTCAGTATGGTCAGCAGTAATCTTCCCAAGCCTGGGATACCTCCTCTAGCATTGCTGCTTCCAAGAGTACTCCCTCCTACCTTTCAAGTTATGTTCAACTTTTCTAGAATCCCACTTTCTCTCCCCTTGATTTATCTCTGAGTGCAGAATACGTGGACACCAAAAGCCCTGGTTTTAGTGATGGTTGGCCCCACTTCCGAGTTCTCCTCCAGCTCTACAGTCAGCTTAGCAGACAGACCACAATCACCTACGGGAACTGGGAGAAACCTCTGGGGATAATTCTGGGTGACTCCGTCTCTCCATCTGCATGCCGCCTCCCCACCAGATGAACATACCCTTCCACCCACTCAACTTCCTCCTTTACCTGGCACAAGGTGCCACCAGGTTCTCCTCTACAAACCCTGCTTCTCTGGGCTCTGCTCTAACTCATGGTTTCTGATGATTTTCGGGTCTCTGTTGAAAGCCTGGCTCTTTTCTGTGTCTGAGCCTCTGGCTTTCATGCTCTCATTCTCAGCTCAATTCTAGTGCCAGTCTTGAACTTCGTGGGACCTGAACGGGCCAAGGAGTGATGGAAGCAGCGGCACTTGCTACCCCATTCCAACATGGCTCAAACATTCCAGAGATGAACATTCTATGTAGCCAATGACTTAGAAATAAGCAGAGGCAAGAACATGAGCTGGGGAGGGAGTAAAGAGTCAACCTTCGGTGCGAGGGTCTTGAATCAAAAGGGAGACTTTGTGAATCCTCAAGTCTTTGCTAAGCACCCATAGGAAACCAAGCACACAGCCTGCCAAGCACCGGGGGCGGGGTGGAGAACTACAAAAAAAGGCCAAGACACAGCTCTTATCCTTGAAGAGGTGATGCTCTTCTGGTGCACATGACAAATAACTGGTGCATAAATCAAAACAGTATATAATTTTAAGTGCTAATCGGGTAAAGAAACAAGTCTAAAACCAAATGAATCTCTCCTCCTTTTTGACTTTCCTATTTCTATAAATGGTACTATCATTCATGAGCCCCTTTTGGTCCCATCCCCAGGCACCCAGATTTGAAACCCCATCCTTGGCTCCTCCTCCCTCTCCCCACTCATTTCCATCAGTCCTATAGTCCCTCCCTTCTTAGTGGCTTTTTAAATCATTTCCCTCCTTTCTTGTCCCTGCCCCCACCCTACCTCCTGACTTCTCACCTGCTTCTAGAACTTCTGTTCCAATCCATCCTATATTAAACTTTGGTGCGATGGATCATTTTTATATGGCCTTTCTCGCCATGGTCTTCTCTTACCAAATGATTGGGTGGGACTAAGCAAACAAGGTGAGTGTGGCCCATCAAGGGGATTGGACAGCTTGCTGACAACGCAAATGAGGTACATGGCACCCTTGTTGGGGTGGGACCATGCAAACAAGGTGTATGAAACCTTAATGAGGGGATTGGTCAGTTTTGCCATCCCACTAGGCTTAAATGAGCCATCCCAGAGGTGGAAAGAGGGAACCTTACCATCACCAAGAAAGAATAACCAGGAGTGTACTGTGTCCTTTGGACCCGGGGTCCCTGCACTGAGAATCTCCTAGACCCAGGAGACAGAGAGCTGTAACACTGGAGAAAGCACCAGATGGTGAAAAGCAGCGGCAGAGAATGAGCAGGAGTAGAACCAGGAGACCAGTGTGAGACAACACAGTGGGCTTCCTGGCCCACGGAGCAAGGCAGCTACGGTGGGTGTGTTGACCCATGGAGCAAAAGCTGAGTGCTTTCGGGCAGGAGGCTTTCTGGCAGAGTGAGGTGCCCCTGGGTACTTACTGGTGGAGCTAAAGAGCTTTGTAACACTTGCCCATGCAGGGAAGAAGCCAGGCCAAGCAGCTGAGAGGCCAAGGGCCAGGGAGAGGCCTGCCTGTAGGCATGGCCGAGAAGGTGTCCTGACTGCCAAGAAGGTGTCCTGACTGAAGAGCTGTATCCTGAAACATTCGTGATCCTGAATTGTAACCTGTTACTTCCCTAATAAACCCCATTACTGTTAGTATGGTCTGTGAGTTCTGTGGGGCCATTGTAACGAATTATCAAACCCAGAAGAGAAGGAGAGAGTGCCATGGGAGGGATGGCTGGTGTCAGAATTGGTAAAAAAAGTTGGAGAGAGGAGGTATGTCTGACCTGCACCTCGTAGGAATCAGCCTTGGGCTATTGATCTTGATTCTCCTTCTCCCTCATGAAGTTAGAGGAGGTCAGACACTGTCTCCATTTTTACAAAAACCCCTTTATCAATCCTCCTAAAACACTGATTTTATCAGGTACAGTAGGAATAACTGATAACTGCAGAAATGTAAACTTCTTAGGCTGGAATCAAGGCTTTCCAGAATGTGGTCCTAACTTGGCAGCTTTATCTCCCACAATGCCCCCACAGGAACTCTCTGCTTGCAGGAGCCAAACACCTCTCTTACTGTTTGCCCCAAAGATGGCTTGCTCCCTACACACAACCATCTGGTGAGGTCTTAGCGAATTTTTGGCATTCTTGAAGGCCTAGCTCTAAGGTCATCTCCTTCCTGAACAATAAGAGAGAATCATCTTTCACTTACCGTATCTCCAATTTTCTAAAGAAACTGCCTGCATTTTGGCACTCAGGGCTACTGCCTTGTATGTTTATCCTTTTATTTAAGAAATCTTCAACCCACTCCTGCACTGCATCCATCAAACTGAAGGCAAAGACCACTTGAACTTGAATTTTTGGTCTCATAACACCTCACTAAACAGGTACTCGTTAAATATTTACTGACTGATTTTGGTAATGATGGGACTTCAGAGAAGGCTGATGTCACCGAAAGATGGTTCCTAGGAAGGAGAATCTGGGGTGGGTCTTGAAGCATTTAGTTGCGCAAAGGGGTGCAGGGCATTCCAGGGATGAAAAACGTGTGTTGCTGGGACAAGACCATCAGACTGACCAAAGCAGAGAAGAGTATCTGTAAGCCACAGGGGAGGAGGCAGGGAATGTCCAGGACCAGATGACAGAGGGTGACACAGGGGGCAGGTCCGGCAGCAGTGGGAATGACTTGACTCAACAGTTTTAGAAATGCTTTTCCGGGAGCAGAATGTAGAATACACTGAGGAGCAGACAGGAGAGACTGGAGACACTGGGCTCAACAGAGGCTTCTGCAATAATTCAGGCAAACCAAGGGGTGACAAGGACCTAAACTAAGATGGCGGTGAACCCCGAGCACCGGTTTGTTCAACTGGTACAGTGCACACCATTAAGTCAGAAGAACTGTAAAGGTGAACAGAGGTTAAAGGTTGAAGGAATCTTAACACTGCCCTAAGCCTAACTCTTTAATAGGAAAGGGTCAATGGCTAGGCTGATCTGGTCTCTACAGACACCATCTCATTTGCGCTCAACATCTCTACTCACCTCAAAAACAGGTCTATTCCTCTTCTATTTTAAAATGTAACTCTAACCCCCGAATCTAATGCCCAGAAATAGTCTTTAAACCTTGAACCAAAACTACCCGTGAAGCCATTGTTAAACTAAACAACAGTTTAGCCCAACTAATAAAAGAATGTCTGCCTCTTATAAAGAACTATCTGTATGAGCTTAATCTGACACAGTGAACCCGAAGCACAGATGAGAACTTTAAGGGGCAGAGAACCTACGTTAATGACGACGAGACAACCTGCGTAGAGTCAGCGAGAATGGTGACACAGTGTGAAGTATGATCCAGCGTTACTGAACTGTTCACGAAGAAATCAGACATGGATGTATGGTCGTGTGTACAGTATTGCCACCAACACTAAGTAAAATATTAAAAAATACATATATGTGAACTCTAAACAAATCGAGCCTATTAAACTCATTCCCATTATCGTCAAGTCGATTCTGACTCATAGCAACCCTACAGGACAGAGTAAAACTGCCCCATAGGGTTTCCAAGGCTGTGATCTTTATGGAAGCAGACTGCTAAATCTTTCTCCCGTGGAGCGGCTGGGGGATTGGAATGGCTGGTGGGTTCCAACTGCTGACCTTTCAGTTAGCAGCCGAGTGCTTAACCATTGCTCCACCAGGGCTCCTATTAAACTCATTAGGTCACTTAAATTACTCCACTAACCCTGTTAATATCTGTGAACTGAGTCAATTCCGGTGTGATTATACCCAGTTGGGTGGCTCCAGGCAGGATGTCTGATTGGAGTCAAGGTGTCCTCCTTTTGTGAAATGGTGGCAGTAGGACCTGCTTCCCTAGGATACTTGGTAAATGAATTTAAAGAACGCCTGCCAAGCAATTTGAGCTCCCTGGAGAACAGTTCCACATATATAGGTGGCTTTGTGACCTGCCTGCAACTGCAGGTTTTGCAAATGCAATTTGACATGTTCTCTCTTCTAGGATGCACCCCCTTTAAACCTAGGTTCACCCTCCTGAAGGGGTCTCTTGTTTGGAAAAGGTCAGGCTATTGGAGGAAACAGCCATCACCTACAAGAGCCGAGAGGCACTACTAAATAAGGGATCCTTGCACAAGGCTGTATCCAGTCATCCACCGAAAGAAGGCTCCTGAGGATCTGGCCTATAGGAAAGTGCACTTACTAAAGCCTTCAGCAAAGTCCTACCTACTAACAAGGTTAGCGCGTATTTCCTTCATAGCAAACTCTAACTGCAGCATCAGAAAGGTGCCCCTGAACCTATACAGAATTCTTGACTCGTTAAGATGTTCGGGGGGTGGGGGGGCACAGATTTCACCATGCTTTGGTCACTGCAGGAGAAAAGGCAGAGAGCTCTGTTCCCCTGTCTATCAAGACTCATGCTTTAGGCTGAGGAACTACCATCGCTGTCTTTGGAAAATTATTCTCACTCCGAACATTCTGCCTGGGCGAAGCGGTCACTTTTCCTCAAATACATGGTCACAATTCGGAAACTGCCAGGCGTGTCAGCGTGGTCAGCAGCACCCACCACTCCCGGAGTTTCCGCCCAAATCCGGAGCTCTTCCCCCCGTCAGGGACTGAGGCGCAGGGGTCCCGGAGTCAGCCCGGCACGGCCCCGCCACCATCTTTCCCAAAGCTCCGACGCATGTCAACCCGGAGAACTAAGCTGTAGCGTTCCCCGAGCTTGCGAGGACCTGACAGGTCCCCAAGCTCCTGCCGCTGCGCGCGGAAGCAAAGAGAGCAGGGAGAGGCGGGCGCCAGAACGCCCGGCAGGGGAAGGGGTGTGATCGCCGAACGCCCGCGACAGGAGCGAACCCAGGCGCGGGCTTCCAGACGGCGCTGCCGCAGAGCCCGGGGAGGGGGCGCACGGGTGCAGAGCAGGGCAGCTTGGCGGCTCAGGGACAGGCAGAAGCGGCCGCGGCTACTCACTCAGCCAGGACTCCAAGCTCTCCCCTTCCGCCTCCGCCATATTGCAGCCGCCCGGGCCAGCCCTGCGACCTCAAACCTCGCGAGAGCCTGCAAGAGACGAGCCGGAGTGTGACCTGCAGGGGGCCTGAAAGGAGCGGGCGAAGCTACCGAGGGTAGCGCCAGACTACGACGCGGATTGGGAGGGAGAGGGTCTGCTTTTGGTTCTTCCCTGTGACCCTTGGAGTGAGAGACTCTAACGCCCAGGTTAATGGGGTCAAATCAGATTTAGGACCCTGTGGGGCCTGTTTACCATCTCCAGCCACTCTCTCGTCACTCGCTCAGGCACGCCGAGGGCAGTCACCGTCGGGTCCTCGTGGCCAGCCAAGATGGCTGCTCCCTCAGTGAAGTCTGTGCGAGGCTGGTCGGGCCTGGCCTTGGGTGTGCGAGGTGTTGTCCTGCGGCTTCCAGGGTGAGCGGGCAATGGACAGCTGCGGTGCGGGGGGAGGCACTTGGGTCCTCACGGAGGGGCCCGTGGGGAAAGGAAGGTGGCCACAGGCAGGCTGCGTGGGGCCCTGGAGAGAGCAGTGACCTGGGGGCCGGGATATTTGGGTTCAAGCCTATGACTAGCTACTTGACCCTGGGCCATTACTGAAGGCTTAGTTACTGCTCCCGCTCGAGGGTCGGGGAGATCTAGTGATCTAACTCGGATCTGAAAGTGCGGCTCTGCTAAATGACTCGGAACTGGGATCTCCTATGTGTTTGGAGGTGGGGGAAGAGAGACACAGGCGAGGAACCTGTCCTACCGTTGGTTCTTGACAACGAGGAGACTTTGCTGGCTTGTTTGGGGGAGGTCTTCCCACGGAATGAGAGCCAGATTTATTGCGGTTCAGGTTTAGCTAGCGGTCTCCGCGACAATGTCGTTGGCGGGTTGGCAGACATGCCTATTGTTAAGTCAGGTTTATTCACTTGTGGAGTCAGCCTCCCCTCTCCCCCTCCTCCCCCCAGACTAACCCAGGTGAGGTGGAGCCGCTATGGCCCTGAGTACCAGGATCCCCGGATTGACGAGGAATATTACCGCAAGCCCATGGCCAAGCTGACTGAGGAGGAAAAGTATGAGCGGGAGCTCAGGAAGACTCAGCTCATTAAAGCTGCCCCAGCGACAAAAACAAGCTCTGTGTTTGACGACCCAGTAGTCAGGTTAGATGGAAACAATCGCCTTTGTTCTCCAGGTGGAGACTGTCCTTCGGAGGGTCTACGGTGAGGGTTCTGTCATATGGCCTCGGGAAGCTAAACATGTTGCTTTTCTCTTTGAAGTAAATTCACCAACATGATGATGAAAGGAGGCAACAAAGTGCTGGCCAGGAGCCTGGTGATACAGGTGAGCGGGACTGTGCTCGCATGTCATCTTGGCGTTTCTATAGCTTTGCGCTTGGTTCTTTCAATTGAGCTTGAAAGAGACTAGATTCATAACACGTCTTTAACTTCTCTATATGTATGTGGGGAGGGGGCTTAAATGAAGTCCTGTGGAGTCAACAACTGCCATTCCTTCACACATTGCAAAGCTTAGCTCAACCCTTCTGTCCTAGTCCAGGAAAAGAGAAGGCACTTAGGAACTTTGTCTTGCGTGTGCTGAGGGAGGAGCTACACTGCCGCAGAAAATGGGATGATGGGAGAAAAGGGTAAGGCACTTGCTACCCACCTTGAGGAGCCTGGGGCAGCCTCTTTTACTGTTTCCCACTGCAGACCCTGGAAGCTGTGAAAAGGAAGCAGTTTGAGAAGTACCACGCTGCTTCTGCAGAGGAACAGGCAACCATTGAACGCAACCCCTACACCATCTTCCACCAGGCTCTCAAAAACTGTGAGCCTGTCATTGGTCTGGTACCCATTCTCAAGGGTGGCCATTTCTACCAGGTGAGTGGAAGCAAATGGTCGGGCCAGGAAAGCAGGGCTGCCCATGCCCATGTGTGAAATAAGAGGGAGGTCCTTGCGAGTGTTAGGGCCCCTGGGTTGGGCCAGGATTGATAGCTCTCTAGGCACCAGGGACTGTCAGGATCTGCTCCTCTGAGTCTGTAGTGTGAAAATCCCAGGCAGGAGATGGGGAGGAAGAGAGCAAAGAAGTACCCAAATAGCCTGTTCAGAAGCCTGCACCCCCCACCCCCTTCTGTCCAGCATCCTATGTCCTAAACTGTAAGCTTCTCAAGGTTGAGGGACCATGTTTATACTCCATCTCTGTATGCCAGCATGTGGCATAGCACTTGATCCATAGCTGATGCTCCATCATCGTTCGTTGAACCAAACTAGGTGCCTCTCTCATGGCGTTTAATTGTATTTCGCTGTTGTTAGTGGGTTTTCTTTTCTTTCTCTTTTCAATGTAAACTCTGTAAAGGGAGGAACTTCCTCATTTATCTCTGCATCCCCACTGTCTGGCATGGCATCTGGCACTAGTGGGGGTCTGGCAAACGAGTCTTGGATAGAATGTCTTATTTTTAAGCACCCATGCTCAGAGGTGGCTGAGTCACCCCAGCTAGAGGGACTTTTCCCAGGTAGTGCTGTGTCCACATGGCAGAGCTTCCATTTAGGAGGGAAAAGAGTCATGCTTAATGTGTTTGCTGAATGAATGCCCCTTGTGTCTGCCACACCGAGGTTACCCAGGGCTGCCAGGAGCTCAGTTAGAAAAAGATCAGGCCCCCCTTGCCCCAGGAGCCTTAGCAGGGCTGGCCCAGAGAGAATCTGTGGCTGCTCCTAGACCTCAGGAAGGCAGAAGCCCCAGTCCTGGCCGGCCCTAAGACCAACTTGCCAGTGTCCTATCTCACCCAGGTCCCTGTGCCCCTAGCCGACCGGCGTCGCCGCTTCCTGGCCATGAAGTGGATGATTACTGAGTGCCGGGAGAAGAAGCACCGGCGGATGCTGATGCCAGAGAAGCTGTCACATGAGCTGCTACAGGCTTTCCACAACCAGGGCCCGGTGATCAAGAGGAAACACGACATGCACAAGATGGCCGAGGCCAACCGTGCCCTGGCCCACTACCGCTGGTGGTAGAGGGAGGGTCAAGGCTCCTCTACCCTGCGGAGTCAATCACTGCCATTCCCCCAGGCATCACAAAACTCAGGCCACCCTCTCTATCCTAGTCTAGGAAAGAGGGAGGCACGTTGAAAAGTCCCTGTGGATAAGGACGCAGCTCCTTTGTAAGGGCAAGCCTCACGAGGATGGGACAGCATGCTTGTTGCTCATTAATCCTTTACTTGGGGGCTAGAACTTGCCCCCTTAGCCCGTCTCCTTGCCAAGGGGGAAGAGGCTGACTTGGGGATTTCCCCCAAGGAACTCAGGGCTAATCCAGCTTCCTCTTTTCTCAGCTTGGAGTGGACCTTTGGCTGATACGAAAAGGAAGCAGTTTTAGTGTTAGAAAAGGTTTATTAGAAAATTCTCACCTGAACTGGTGCAGCATGTGATACAGTACATCTATTCGTTGAAACCAACTGGAGAAAATAGACTTTTTTCCAAAGTGGTCCTCATATAAAATGTATAAAAATCCATTTTTGCTGTGGCTTGTGCTCTGGCCTCTGCCCTTGACATCCCAAAGCATCCCACCAGTGTTTACAGATGAGGAAACTGAGGCACCAAGGTAGCTGTTGCACCCATGGTTACATAGTGCAGTGGCTGGTAGGAGCTGCCTTCTCTGCGTGGTCCAGGTGGAAGGTGGTGGGGGCAGGGGCTGACGGGCTGCAGTGGGGGATGGAAGACTGTCAGCAGGCTCTAGCCTGGGAGTTCAGGCCTGTTTGGCGTCTTCCTGACCTGAGTAGCGGAGGGCAGGTGCTCAGGGCAGGAGCACAGTGTAGGTGGGAAACAACTCGGGAGATGCTGAAAGTCTAGAAGGGAAAGTCTTGGGGGAGGTGATGACTTCCTGGCCAGGTTGGGAGGTGGGGGGAAGAAGAGCTGGAGGCCTAGTCAGAGACCTCACTATAGTAATACTTCTGGGCTGCTGGGGTGGTCTTCCAGCCAGCTGCCCGGAACTCGATGATCTCCAGCAGCAGCAGCTGGGCCAGGGAGCTGAGGCCTGTTGGGAGCAGGAAGCCATCCCTGATCAGGACAAAGAGCTCATCCATGCGTTGCCCGTTCATCTTCTCCAGCTGCTCCCCGACCCGGTGCAGCTGCAGCACCAAGCAGTCCACCTGCAGGGCAGGGGGAGGTGAGACCCGAGCAGGGCTGTGCATTCCACAGGGCAGCCCAAGACGGTGCTGGCTGAGCACCAGGTGCGCGCTGTGCCCTTCATGCTGTCTGGCTTCACTCTCATGCCACCCGGTGGGTCCTGCCCACAACGCACATGGAAGGAAACAAGCTCGGAGTTGGTGAAGGCTCATCTGGGCCGGGCTGGACAAAGAGCTTCTTAACTGCCTCACTTTTCTACCTCCCCTGGTTTGGTTTCTAGGCCAGTGGCATCCACAGCTGGCCGTAGCTCTGACTGTGCCTACCACAGGTCAGCTTGCCTTCTGGGAAGGAAGTCTCTGAGCCAGAAGCTTTGGCTGCTGTCTGTTTTGGATAAATTCTATACCTGGCACTGTGACAGGCCTTGAATGCCCCCACTAGGCACCTGCCCCAGGAAGTGGTGCCCTCAAAAACCTCCGTGGACAGTGGGGCTGGCCCTCTGAGCTAAGCCAGACTGCCCACCTCCGTAGCCCTGTGTCAGGCCACCCACCTCCTCCTCCTTGCTCAGACTGTCGGCCTGGGCCAGCCGGAAGAGGCAGTCGTAGACAGGGTTCACTAGGGCCATCATGGGCATGTTGTTCACCTGGGGGAGAAAGAGGACGAGAGCACTGGGCTGAGTGGCAGTGGGAAGCAGGCCAGCCTGGGCTTTGGGAGGCAGGGTGGCTGCTGGGGCCTCACCCTCAGGTAGTCAAAGATGTTGCAGATGAAGGTGACATAGCAGACCCAGCCCTGCAGGGAGCGGGCCCGCAGCTGCTCCCGAGCCTGGTACTCCTGCTGCAGCCGGTTGAGGAGTCCACGACGGAAGACACTCTGGCCTGCTTGCTTGCTCTCTGCCTGCGAGCCAGCGAAAGGCCGGTGAGCAGCAGGAGGAGGTGCCATCCCAGCCACCACCCAAGCGCCCTCAGCTGAGGGCCCACCTGCCCTACTTCGCTTCTGTCTCGCTGCCGTGCCGAGCAGGCTTCTGCCCACTCCTGGAGCACCTTCCCCAAAGCACCTCCCCTTTACCACTACCCCCCAACCTGGATGATGGCGTAGCACATGCGTCCTGCTTCCTTGCTGAACACACAGTCCTGCAGGGAATGGTCCACAATCACATTGGCCACTTTGTCCAAGTCCACAGCACCTGGATCTGGGGGCAGAGAGGAGGGTTGTCTGTTCTTGTTGGGTGCCGTGAGTCGGACTCGGCAACCTCTGCTCATTTATCACAGTCACCTCCACCTGCTTATGGAAAGGATACGAGAAGTTTACAGTAGAGCACACCCATTCCGGGTGGTCCCCGACTGACGATGGGCTCCCGTTCTGACAGCTCCTTCGTCAGTCGGTTCTGATGTAAGTCGAATATCTCGTTTGTTTTTTTTAGGTTTTCATTATTATTGCCTTTTATTATCAGTATCTTTATAAATCTGATCTTTGTCTTTGGGGGTTTGGCATGAAAATAATAAGAGTGATAACATCAGCAAGTTATGTGCTGCAACACTGTATGTGGTACAAATTACTAAAGATAAGATGTAAAAAAAAAAAAAAAAAAAAAGGCAGTTCGCCATAACTGAAATAAGTCCTAAGTCAGGTATGACTGTATATGCTTAAATTTAAAGAGTTCTGAAAACATACAGAGAGGGGGACAGTGAGTATACATAGAAGTTGAGCTCTAGCTTTGAGCTTCCTGGTTGCCCAATCAAAGAAAAACCTGGAAGGGTTATGTGGTTTTTCTACACTAGTTTTTTAGGACACATATCTTTTCCTGACACTAGGCTGAGGAAGGAATTCCATGTTCATTTTACAAGGGATGCTGAATAGCGATGTCTTCAACAGCAATTCCACACACATGAACCCCCGGTAAGAGCAGCTATGTAATGCCTCCCCCACAGGCCTAGCCCAGTGCTTGGCTTGTGATGGGCATTGCTAATTGTTAGCTGAGTCTAACACAGGAGTTTAACTATATCTCTGCTGCCAAGCAGAATACATCATCCTCTGTCCCAAGTCAGGCACCTCTCCACATCTAAGAGAGCTGGCTGCAGGCAGGCAGAAACGAGGACCTCAAATGTAAGGACTTAAAGGGCAAGAACTATGTGTTCTCTGTGCCCTACCCACCTTCCATGGGTACTTTCTAAAAAAGCCTTTGCAGTCTGAAAGTCGAGTCTATGATTCATACTCCCAAACACTGGCCTACAAGTAGCTTGTCTTCCCGTTCAGGAGTTACATTGCTGACTCCTGTTCTCAGCAGGCGAAGGGAGAGGGCGGGGCTGTCCCCTGACCCCTGGACAGAGGCTGTGCACTTTCAGTTCAGGCCCTCCGGTCCTGCCCCGGCCAGGCCCTTCTCCGGAGGGGCTCCCCTGCTCACCTTTGAGTGCTGTCTTCAGCAGCTGCTGGGTCTCTGCCTCAAACGACTGGATTTTATACTCCTCTCTACTGGGCTCCCCCATGACCATCTGGCCCAGCAGCTCTTCACTGGGATGGGACTACTGAGGGCACCTGGGGAGAAGGCAAAGTGAAGACAGGACTCAGGTGTAGAGTGTGGCCCGGGGGTTTCCAGTGCTGCAGGCCCTGGGTGGGGCTGGCCAGGGATAGGGACAGGTGCTCCTGGGTCAGCCATGGCATTTGGAGGCTGGCTGAGAGCCCACCAAGCTTGGCTTTTGGAGACAAGATCCCAGCCAGACACCTGCTGCTCAGTTTAGGAAACCCCTGGCTTGAGGGATTACACAAGAGAAAAAAGACAAGGGTGAATGAGCCTACCCTACAGTCTCAAGGGGAGGCAGGTTTTATTCCCAGCTGACACAAAGGCAGGCTGAGGCAGTGCGCTGAGCTGGGAGAGTGGCAAGGTGGGTATTGGAGCCTTGTGACCGCCTCTGAGCAGACTTGCCCGGCCTTACGTAAACCGGCCTATAAAACTGCTGGCACAGCACGATTTCGGACAAGAGGCGGGGCTGGGGGCTCCAAGCTGCGGACCCTCTGCCCCAGCAGGGTTCCAAGCCCGTCTTCCCAACCCTCCCTCAGCTTCAGTGTGAGTACTCAGTCCACCAAACCCACCCCTCCAGCTCTCGGGTTTCGGCCGGCCGGCGTGGGTCGGTGCAGGAGCCTTCTCTGCTGCCCCGGAGCCCGAGCTCCCACGGCTGGCCAGCGTCTCCCCGGGGACGGACTGGCTAAACTGGCCCAACCCACCCAGGACTCCTAACTCCTAAACTCCATCCTGAATCCTTCCCCTTAAGGAGGGGAGCGGGATGTGTCCACCTAGAGGGAGCCCCGGTGGGGTCCCATGTCGGACTCAGTGTTGCCCTCCCCTCCGGTCAGAGGAGACGAGCCTTAGACGTCTCCAGACAGCGGCCGCTTCCCCAAGCCCCGAACTCCCTTCTCTGCGCGGCGAGTGCCGGGACCCACCTGCCGGGGCGGCGCCGCGCCCGCGTGCCCGGGGGCCGCTCGGCAGGCATGGCGCGCGCGCGCGCCCGCGTCCGCAGCGCAGCTGGTGCGGCCGGCGCGCCTCGCAGCCGCTTAGGTCATTTCCTAGCGCGGCGAGGCAGGGACGGGGCGGGCCCTGGGCGGGGCCAGGCCGAAGGAGCGGGGCCGAGCCGCCTCGCCAGCGCCATCTGCCGGAACCCCGGGGACGCGGCGGTCGCAGCCTGGCCCGCCCGGAGGGCCGGATTCCCAGGCGTAGGGCTGACGTGGGCGCCGCGCGGGACGTTACGACACCGCCCCCGCCCCCGTCCCAGTCCCAGAATGAGCTCATTCTGTCCCTGTCCCCTCCTCACTCGGTATGCCCTGACCCCGTCTGGGACCACAACGGCTCGTAGGCACTGGGCTGCACCTCCTCCTGGCCTGCAAGAAAATTTCGGGGTTAACAGGGGCACCCCTCCTCCCCTACGCCAGGGCTCCGGTTAACATGGTTAGAAACGGAGGCTCGGCCGAGCAGCGCGGCTTTGGGGAGGAGACTGGGGAGGGCGTGGTCCAGCCAGAGCGGAGAGGAGGGCAGACAGGAAGGCTGGAGGGGCAGGATCGTCACAGGTGAGAGCCGCACCGTCCCCACTCTTACTCCCAGGGCAGAGGAGACGCAGTGGGGCCCTAGGGGCTGGGTCAGATCCCACTATCCTTCTCTCCTACTTTAAGTACTAAGAATTCTGGTAAACTAAGTTTAAAATCAAGGGAGTAGTCCAAGAAAAGGGTCACAATCGGCAATGTGCGCCCGGCGGGGTGTGGAGAGGGACCCTGAAGTTGAGCAAGCCCCTGGCTCGGTCTTTCTTGGCCGCGGCTGAGGGAGGCTGGCTGACTGCGCAGCCCAAGAACTGTGCGTGTCATGCCCTTCCCCCTCCCACAAGGGCTGCCCGCGGGTGTCGGCTCGCGGTTGCAGGGCACCCAGGAGGTTGACGAACTGCTGCCTCCTCTGCCGGCTTAGACAAGAGGGAGTGCGGATAGCAGGTGCTTGTTGCCAAAGTTCTCTCCTCCTCTTAGGAGTCCCCAAAGTAGTCCCCGGGAAGAGGCTGGGGCAGAGAACTCCCATCTACAGTAAAAAAAAAAAAAAAAAAAACAAACCAAGGAGCAGAAGAATAAATTTCACTGCAATGGACTCACTTTGGAATTTCCTAAGAAATACGCAGGCAGCTCCCTCCTGCAGTCCGAGGCCCAGGCCTTAAACGCCCCTCCAGCAGCCAAGGCAAAGCAGCAAGGGCGGAGGAGGCTTCTGTGTCCAGGATCCAGACACACCACAAAGACCAGACCAGGCCAAGAAGCAGTAACAGGGAGAAGAGAGGCCCGGGACCAGAGTCAGACACCCACCTCCACCTGTTCCCGGCAGGGGCCTTCCTCAGCTCCCAGTCAGGGCAAAGGCTGGAGCCAGACCTCGGGTTGAGGGTCCTCACTCCTGACTCAGGCTGGGTTAAGGCCCAGGTGGGATTCTGTCTGCTTCTCCATCCTGGCTCCCACTGTTGAAGCCAGCCAACAGGCTGGAGGGAGGGGGATGGGCAAGCAGGAATGGAAAGGTGGTGGTTGTGTTCTAGTTTTTTCTCCTCTTGTGCCCCAAGTGTTTCCTCTGTGTGTAAACATCTCTTGTGGGCTTCTGCTGCTGACAACCCCCTCCTGAGCACTAAATGCACCCTCACAAGGCTGGTTGGCTGCCCAACCCTTTCCTCCCACCATCCCCTTCACTGGGCTGCTTCAGACTCGTGGCCTTTAGGGGTCACAGAGTAGGGGTTTACATGCAGCACCAAGCTCTGAGCCCAGGAGGGGCATCCCAATGCCAGCTGGGCCAGCTGTGAGCTCCCACTTGCCCCAGAGGGCTAGCCCAGCACCCAGTGAAAGGAGGACCAACCAAGGTAGACAGTGGGAGGGCGGCCACCTTTCTCCTCTCCTCCTCCCCGGCAGCACCCCCACCCCTCCACTTCCTGCCTTCACCTTGCAGTCTCCCTGCACAACCAGAAGCAGAGCTTGCTGAGGGCTGCAGCTGTGGAAAGAATGGAATTGGGGAAGGCAGGGTCCCTTCTCTCACACTGTGTGAGAAGGGGTGTGATTTGTGAGGGAAAATGGAGGAGTAAGATAAAGAATGGCATCACACTCATGGTCAAAAAGAACATTTCAACATCTATCCTGAAGTCCAGTGTTGTCAGTGACAGGATAATATCCATACCCCTACAAGGAAGACCTGTTAATATGGACTATTATTCAAATTTACCCACCAACCACGAATGCCAAAGATGAAGAAATTTAAGATTTTTACCAACTTCTGCAGTCTGAAATTGATTAAACATGCAATCAAGATGCATTGATAATTACTGGTGATTGGAATGTGAAAGTTGGAAATGAAGAAGGATTGGTATTTAGAAAATACAGCTTTGGTGATAGAAACGCCGCCAGAGATCACATGACATAATTGTGCACGACCAACAATTTATTCATTGCAAATACCTTCTTTCAACAACATAAATGGTGATTATACACGTGGACCTTGCCGGATGGAATACACAGGAATCAAACTGACTACATCTGTGGAAAGAGACGATGGAGAAGCTCGATATCATCACTCAGAACAAGGCCAGGGGCTGACTGCAGCACAGATCATCAATTGCTCATATGCAGGTTCAAGCTGAAGCTCAAGAAAATTACAGCAAGTCCACGAGAGCCAAAGTACGACCATGAGTATACCCCACCAGAATTTAGAGACCATCTCAAGAATAAATTTGACACACTGAACACTAATGACCAAAGACCAGACAAGTTGTGGGATGACATCATAAACATCATATATGAAGAAAGCAAAAGGTCACTAAAAGGACAGGAAAGAAAGAAAGACCAAAGTGGATGTCAGAAGAGGCTCTGAAACTTGCCCTTGAACGTAGAATAGCTAAAGGAAATGAAATCAATGATCACATAAAAGAGCTGAACAGAAAATTTGAAAGGGCAGCTCGAGAAGGTAAAGTATTATGATGAAATGTGCAAAGACTTGGAGTTAGAAAACCAAAAGAACACGCTCAGCATTTCTCAGGCTGAAAGAACTGAAGAAAAAATTCAAGTCTTGAGTTGCAGTAGTGAAGGAGTCTATGGGCAAAATGTTGAACGACACAGACAGCATCAAAAGAATATGGAAGGAATACACAGAGTCACTGCACCAAAAAGAATCTGTCAATGTTCAGCCATTTCAGGAGGTAGCACATGATCATGAACCAATGGTACTTAAGGAAAAAGTCCAAACTGCACTGAAGGCATTGGTGAAAAACAAGGCTCCAGGAATTGACAGAACACCAACTGAGATGTTTCAACAAATGGATGCAACACTGAAAGCGCTCACTCGTCTATGCCAAGAAATTTGGAAGACAGCTACCTGGCCAACCAACTGGAAGAGATCCATATTTGTGCCCATTCCAAAGAAAGGTGATCCAATGGTGTTATGAATGATTTGTATCATGTGGTTGTCCACCATTTTGTGATTTGATGGGATTATCCTATGTGGTGTAAATCCTAACCTCTATGATGTTAATGAGGCAGGGTTAGAGGCAGTTATGCTAATGAGGCAGGACTCAATCTACAAGATTAGCTTGTATCTTGAGCCGATCTCTTTTGAGATATAAAAGAAAGAACTGACCAGAGAGGAGAGGGACCTCATTACCACCAAGCAAGAAGAACCAAGAGCAGAGCGTTTCCTTTGGACTCAGGATCCCTGCGTTAATAAGCTTCTAGACCCAGGGGAAGACTGATGACAAGGACCTTCCCCCAGAGCTGACAGAGAGAGAGAGCCTTCCCCTGGAGCTGGCACCCTGAATTAGGACTTCTAGCCTCCTAAACGGTGAGAGAATAAACTTCTGTTTGATAAAGCCATCCACTTGTGGTATTTCTGTTATAGTAGCACTAGATAACTAAGACAAACAAAATGCGGAAATTATAGAACGATATACGCAAGTAAATTTTTGCTGAAGATAATTCAAAAACAGTTACAGTTACAGCAGTACATCGACAGGGAACTGCCAGAAGTTCAAGCTGCTTCAGAAGAGGACGCAGAACGAGGGATGTCATTGCTAATGTCAGATGGATCTTAGCTGAAAGCAGAGAATACCAGAAAGATGTTTACCTGTGTTTTATTGACTATGCAAAGGGATTCGACTGTGTGGATCCTAACAAATTATCGAGAACACTGCTAAGAATAGGAATTCCAGAACACTTTATTGTGCTCATGTAGAACGTATACATAGACCAAGAGGCAGTCATTCGAACAGAATAAGGGGATACTGAGTGGTTTAAAATCAGGAAAGGTGTGCATCAGGGTTATATCCTTTCAGCATACTTACTCAATCTGTATGCTGAGCAAATAATCCGAGAAGCTGGACTATAAGAAGAAGACATGGTATCAGAAGAAGACTCATTAACAACCTGTGAATATACAGATGACACAGCCTTGCTTGCTGAAAGTGAAGAGGACTTGAAGCACTTACTGATGAAGATCAAAGACCACAGCCTTCGGTATAGATTTCACCTCAACAGAAATAAAACAAAAATCCTCACAACTGGACCAATAAGCAACATCATGATAAATGGAGAAAAGATTGAAGTTGGCAAGGATTTCATTTTACTTGGATCCACAATCAACACCCACGGAAGCAGCAGTCAAGAAATCAAAAGACGCATTGCACTGGGCAAATCTGCTGCAAAAGATCTCTTTAAAGTGTTGAAAAGCAAAGATGTCACTTTGAGGACTAAGGTGCACCTGACCCAAGCCATGGTATTTTCAATTGCCTCATATGCATGAGAAAGTTGGACAATGTACGAGCAAGACCGAAAAAGAATTGATGCCTTGGAATTATGGTGTTGGTGAAGAATATTGAATATACCATGGACTGCCAGAAGGATGAACAAATCTGTCTTGGAAGAAGTACATTCAGAATGCTCCTCAGAAGTGAGGATGGAGAGACTTCGTCTCACATACTTTGGACATGTTATCAGGAGGGACCAGTCCCTGGAGAAGGACATCATGCTTGGTAAAGTAGAGGATCAGTGAAAAAGAGGAAGATCCTCAACCAGATGGACTGACACAGTGGTTGCAACAATGGGGTCAGATACAGCAAGGATTGTGAGGATGGCGCAGGACCAGGCAGTGTTTCTTTGTGTTGTACACTGGATCACTGTGAGTTGGAACCGACTGGATGAATTTAACAACAACAAAGATAAGGAATGTACTTTTAGCTTTAATGTTTTTTAAATAAGCTGGGATGAATCATAGCCCAAGGGTGGGGACTAGACTCCTACAAAGAGCCTGACTCCAGCCCTCTGCTCAAGCCGTGGCCCGTCCAGCCCAGGAGAGTCCTCCTGGCAGACAGGGCTAAGAAGTGTGGCATCTGCTTCCTTTGGGGTGGGCTGGACAGATAAGAAATACAGGTTCAAGCTCCTTCTCTGACTTGCTTGCAGTGTTGGGGCCCCGCAGACCAAGTCCTGTGTTCTCCCTGCATTTCCTCACAGGGAAGCCCTCGCCCTACTCGTGGGGTCCAAGCAGGGAGGGGATTAAGGCTGCGGCCTGCTCTGATGGCTCTTACCCCAGGACAGCTAGCTGGGAGGGACGGACCAGGCAGCACCTCTCAGTGCAACATGACATTAGAGATGCAGTCTTCTCGTGGGAGGTTGCTCCAGTCAGAGACTTCCAGGCTGCCCTCGGTCCCCTCACAGCTAGCTGTCTGCCTTCTTAATGTGGTGGAATAAGTTACAGAACAACTCGTACCAGAAGAACACAAGGCCTGTGGAGAGGGCCGCCTTCAGCAGGCTGGGGGACAGGCCCTTGAAGAAGCCCTGGGACCCTTCCTCTTGCAGAACTTGCTTGGCGCAATCCACAAGGCCCCTGTAGCTTCGCACCTGGGGAGAGAAAGGTTACTGTGGTTGAGGAAGGAGGAAGTGATTAAAATAGGGCTGGCCAGCTCTATTCCTTTGGCAACACAGCATCTGGCATGCACTAGCTCTCAATAAACATTTGCTGGATGGAGGAATGCAAAAATAAGCAGAGGGAGAATAAGTTTGCCCCATTCTTTCTCTTCCAAGTGGGTCTGTTAGACTTAACAGAGATAGTGCCTGGAAATCAGCAGCTGGACAGAGCTCCTTCCCACGGAGGCCCAGGTTGACTGTCCTTAACTGTTGGCACCTAAGACCCTGCTGACAGCTCCAGATCCTCTACCCAGAGGGTCTGTGACTCTGGGCCCCATCCCACCCTGCCCCACATGGGCAGCAGAGCTGAATCTGGCCACTGTTACCCTGTCCTGACCAGTGCCCCAACCTCCAGCCTGGCCTCCCTGCCTCCAGCCTCACCTCTGGTGGAACACACGGTGTGCCAGACCAAAGGCCCCCAGCCAAAGCCCGCTAATGCCTTGCTCCCCTCCAAATCCAATAACTCCCAGCGACAAGGATGGCAACATCATTAAGAACCAAGTCCAGGTGCCACAGGCTGGTGTTCAAAATGTTTCCGCTTCTGGCCTCGACCTGCTGACCTGATCTCCCACGTGAGCCTCCCACCCCCGGCCAAACCGGCTCACACTGGTCTCCCTCTGGAGCAAGGCCTCCCTCCTCGGTCCTGGCTCCCATAGTCTCCCCTGGCTGAATCCAAACTGTCGCCTTCAGGACAAAGTCATGAACAGAAAAGGGAGCTTACAAAACCTTGTCTATAGTACAATCCCATTTTTGTTAAAAAATGTACACACGTTTATGCATAAAACTACACCAAAAGGTTCTGTGTGACGATCTCTGAGTAGTAGTGGGGTTACAGGTGATGCTGATCTTTCTTTTCGTCTATATGAACTTTGTAAATCTTTCTACAAAGAAAATGCATTACTTGTAAAAAGTATTTACAACTATAACCCCAGTTCTTTCTCCTCTCCAGGTCAGGCGCGCTGTGTCCCTCCGCTGCCTCCCATTAGTCCCATGCTGTCCTCTTCCGGCACGTGGCAGGTGTGCAGGTGTGTGCTTTCATGCCTCCACCCTGCATCTCAGGTTCCAAGGGGAAAGCCCCTTCCCTGCCTGCCCTGCATCCTCCCCACTCTGCCACAGATACCACTGTGGCCTTTTATAAAATCGGGGCCCCGAGAGCAGCAGATGTAAATCCAGTTTGTGAAAATCTGAACAGACTGAGTAGGAAGCACATAGTAACAGTACAAAACTACCTACCCTGGGGTTTCTCTGAATGGCAAACCTTTCCAGTACATTTAAAATATGAATGCTGAAATGTAATTCACTTACCCCTTCCCAGGAACACGTGCAACACGCAGCGAACAGCCCCATGCACGGCTGTTGGGTCTTTTTCTCCATGTTCTTTGGTATTTTGGGGATCTTTGTAACGTGAGTATATTCTACATATTCTATGACCCAAATGGGGCTGGATGCTTTTTAAGAGCAGAGACTGGGAACCGCCTTCCCCCGGCTCTTTCCACAGCATCTAATGAACACAGGGCTGCATGAGGCTTTCCCATGTGCTTGGGGGCCCCCAGGAACAGGCTGCGGTGGCTAATGCTGCCCGACTGAGCAGGAGCTGACACTCAGTTCCTTCAAGTGCCCTATGGGAAACAACGATCAGAGCTGTCTGCAGGGCCCGGCTCACCTGGCCAAACGTAACTCGGGCCTGCTCAAACCCTCCAACCTGCAGCCGTTTCTTGAAGAGGTCCAGAGGGTACGTGAGGGTCTTGCTGATGACCCCGGCTCCACTGCCGCAAAGAAGGTTTTTGAGGTTCCCTGAACCAAAGAAGTGGGGTTAGGGGCAGAAATGTTAGAATGGAAAGTTTGTCCCTGACAGACAAGAGGCCATCAGGTCTAACTCTCCAGCACAAAACAAAACCTCCCAAGCATCCTTTGATCTCAAAGAGGAATTTCACCTAGAAGAGAACCGGATCTGTTGCCGCTGAGTTGATTCTGACTCATAGTGACCCTACAGGACAGAGTAGAGCTGCCCCATAGGGTTTCCAAGGCTGTAAATCTTTCCAGAAACAGACTGCCACATCCTTCTCCTGTGGAGCAGCTGGTGGGTTCAAACCACCGACCTTTCGGCTAGCAGCACTTTAACCACTGTGCCACCAGGGCTCCTCTAGAAGCTCTGCCCATAGCCTTGCAGAGGGACTTGTGGTGTGCCGTCGAGCCAGTTCTGACTGATAGCGACCCTACAGAACAGAGGAGAACTCCCCATAGGGTTTCCAAGGCTATAATCTTTACAGAGGCAGACTGCCACATCTTTCTCCATGGAGCAGCTGGTGGGTTTGAACCCAGCCTCTCGGTTAGCAGCTGAGTGCTGAACCACTGTAAAGAGAGCCAGACACACACAAAAATGATGATGGGCTGCAGACGGGACTGCTGGTGGCAGGAAGGGTGGAGCCTTTTCACAGCGATCTCCCTTGTTGGAGGCAATTAGGGACTCCAGCTCAAGGCTGGTGAGGAACAGGATGCCCAGCCCCCTCCCCGTCCGCCCAAAGGAAAAAATAAAATAAAATAAAAACAGGCATTTTGCAAGTTGGCCCCCTGACAAAAATGAAAACCATGACCAATGGCTGGAAATAAAAGCTGGAGATGCCAGTGAGGGGTGTGGCTAGGGCTGGGAAACCAAGGCATTGGCAAAGCTGCGGGATTGGTTTGTTTCTCTGGCTGCATTACAGACCCAGATACAGGGAACAGTGGTGTCTTACCTCCTGAGAGGAAAATTGATTTCCTATGTGATTCAGAGGAGATGTCAGGGCTTGGGGGTGGGGGCGGGGTGGTGTGGCTACAGAGTCCCTTTCATCCGGGGCTGCCTCACCATTTGTCTTTCCTTCGGCTGGCATGGCCCACTCATATGCTTGCTTCAAGGAGCTGTAAAAGGAGAACTGGAAGCCGGCGTAGGGGAAGATGGCAATCAAGGTGGGGCTCAAGCCCTTGTAGAAGACTAAGGGGCCTTCGGTCCTGTACATGGTCACCACTGCGTCGCGGAGGGTTTTATAGACCTGGACAGGCACACACACGACTTGAGCGAGCATGGCGCAGGGTCTGAGCCCAGACCAGGCCCACTACATGTCTAAAAGCCAGCTAACGGGAACATTACTTCTCCTCCCAATAAGGCAGTCAAAGAAAATGCTGGATGGAAGTTCAAAGGGTGGGATTTACATGACAGATATACCCACATGTATGCATAAAAGTATGTGTCCAAAGATGGCCACTTTGGATGCACTGCTCATGTGGGGGTGACTGGTTACATAAACCACGGTATGCCCACGTGAAAGAACATAGTGTGGCTGTTAAGACAGGATGGTGTAATCTATATGACCGATACGCCGTAATCCCCAAAATATGTAATTAAATGGAAAAAGCAAGATGCAGAAGAGTGGGCACAGTGCTGGCGGAAGAAACACACAGCGCTTGGGGATGCAGAGATGATCCCCCAAATAATACACAGCAATTATCTCCACGGCTTGGAGGCCGGGGGCGGGGAGGGCGATTCACTAAATACCATTTTATGCTGTTTGGGTTTTTGCCATGTGCACATATAGTAAAACCTGAGAAAACTCAGAAACCATGTAAGACGGAAACCTGTCAGAGACGGAAAACTCAACACTAAAACGAGGCAGCATTCTTAGTAAAGAGCGACAGTAAGCAACCTGTCAGGGGCAGAACACTTGCAAGACCCGGAAAAACAAGGCAGTCCTGTCGAGTTCCAGATCTCACAGGTTCCACTGTATTTAACCTTTCTTATCCAGGTGCCCCCTTGTCGACATTGGAACCCTGGTGGCGCAGTGGTTAAGAGATCAGGCTGCTAACCAAAAGGCTGGCAGTTCGAGGCCACCAGCCGCTCCTTGGAAACCCTATGGGGCAGTTCTGCTCTGTCCTACAGGGTCCCTAGGAGTCCGAATGGACCCTATGGCAGTGGGTTTGGTTTTGTTTGTTACACTCTCAGCAACTGACATCTCTGCAGGAAGAGCAGAGGCCGCTGGTTTTAATTTGTAACTTTCTGTTAAACAAACAGTATTCGAAATGAACCAGAGGTGCTCTGACTCAGCCCAGCTAAGGCGGCAGGGAGGCAATGCACTGAAATGGAGTGACAGGGAGAACCCCACCTCTTGACCCCCAGACGTAGACAGCCACACTGAAGGACTCTGCCCTGGGGACACCTGTGAAGGGCCAGGCCCTAAGGGAAGCCATTGGGCAATAAGCCTGACCACACCCAGAGCTCCCCCTCTGCTTCTCTGTGTCTCCTTCTTAACACTGGGCTGGCAGCCAAGTGTGCCCAGCTATCTAAGGAAAACCTTCATAAAAAACAGAGACCAATTTTCCATGACACCAGAAGAACTGGATGGTGCACAGCTACCATTATTGAACATTTTGATCAAAGATTAGATTAAAAAAATCCTGGTCGAAAGGGGGAAAAATACAGAACAAATTTTCAAATTCTCCTGGAATCCAGACTTTCTGGTGCCATGTAGACTGGATAAACCCCTGAAACTACTGCCCTGAGATAATCTTTAAACCTTAAACCAAAAGTATCCCCTGAAGTCTTCTTAAAACCAAATAATAGTTTAGCTTAACTAGTAAAGAATGTCTTCCTTGAGCATTGTGCTCTTTCAAGATCTATCTATATGGGACCAAACTGACAAGAGCAACTTGAAAGATTAGATAGGAAACTATCTAGGGGGCAGTGAGTTTAGGTTAATGGAGAAGGAACAATGCAGAAAAGTAGTGTGAGAATGGCTGCACAACTCGAAGAATGTAATCAATGTCACCGAACTGTACATGTATAAACTGCTGAATTGGTATATGCTTTGCTATGTATATTCTCAACAACAACAAAAGAACCAGAGACCAACGAGATCAAATGGGGGAAAAATCTGGAAGGAAGAGACAGCATAGAGAGCAGAAGAAAACAGAATAAAAAAGAAATCACCCACAACACAATAACTAATATTCTCAGACTACAGAGAAGGTATCTTCATGATAAAAGGAGATATGCTTTTAAAGAGATAAGATTCAGAGAACAAGAGCTCTTGGAAGAAAATCTTTGTGACCCTGGGTTAGGTCAAGATTTCTTAGACACAGTTCTAAAAGCATAATCCATAAAAGAAGAAACTGATAAATTAGACTTCACTAAAATTAAAAACTTCTGCTCTTTGAAAGACACTGTTAAGGAAATGAAAACACAAGCCACATACTCAAAAGTAGGTGCCAAACCTTATCTCATAAAGGACTTGTATCCAGAATATATAAAGAACTGTCAAAACTCATGAATAAAAAAATAAACCACCCAATACAAAATGGACAAAAGATTTGAACAGCTACTTTACCAAACAAGATAGACAGATGACAAGTAAGTACTTGAAAACATGCTCAACATTAGTCATTAAACAAATGTATATTAAAAGCACAATGAGATACCACTATATACCTATTAGAATGGCTAAAGTTTTTAAAAACATAAACATTTTAAACTGGTAACACTAAGTACTGGTGAGGATGCGGGGCAGCTGGAATTGCTGGTGCGAATGCAAAATGGTATAGCCACTTGGAAAACAGTTTGGCATTTTCTTACAAATTATAAAATTAAACATATTCTTACTAAACCCACTGCCGTTGAGTCGATTCCAACTCATAGTGACCTTATAAGACAGTAGAACTGCCCCGTAGCGTTTCTAAGGCTGCATCTTTACAGAAGCAGACTGCCACACCCCTCTCCTGCGGAGAGGCTGGTGGGTTCGAATTGCTGACCCTTCTGTTAGCTGCCAAGCGCTTAACCACTGTGCCACCAGGGCTCCTTGTTTTTCCTGTACAACCCAGCAATCCCACTCCTAGGTATTTACCCAAGAGGAATGAAAGCTTATGTCCACACAATTACCTAAATGTGACTGTTTACAGCAGCTTTGTTCTGAATGGCCAAAAACTGGACAAAAACCCCAAATGTCCTTTCAACTAACAAACCACGGTGTAGCCATACAATAGGCTACTACCCAGCAATAAAAAGGAAGGAACTCGTCACAGACACAACCACAGGGAGGAATCCCAAGTGCATCAAACTGTATGATCGCAATGATACGACATTCTGGAAAAGGCAAAACTATAGAGTCAGAAAGCAGGGGCTGGGGTGGTGGGAGGGGCTGTTTGCAAAGAGGCACGAGGAGGTTTTGGAAAGTGAGCTTTTCATTCTGTAAGCAGGTCTCTTCTCCTGACCGTCACTCAAAGATCACTGTCCACGCATTCCAGAATCTAACATCTCAATCGTCGAAGCAGAAGGGTAATATTCTTTTCTCTTAGAACCATCTTTACTTTTTTCTTCTCATAGACTTTAATAAGGGTTTGAAAGTAACATAAGAGAATTATAGCATAGCCCAGAACAGAAAAGTTAAAAGACTGTCACCAGCCAACTTTTCTTCAGCCCAGCAGCCACCATGTTGCTGAGGTCTGCCTGTCCCCTCTATCTATAGACACCCTCCCTTCCCCTCCATCTCTCTGCCCCTTATCCCATTTCACCACCAGGGCAGTTATCCCAAAACTCCAATTTTCTACTGAATTATCACACAGATCAATGTAGCTCTTATGCCCCAATCATTTACTCCCAGACTGTTCCCTGGGGACTTTGCCCTTCTCAAACAAGTCATCAGGATGTCTCCCAAACAAAAGGGCCACCACCCCACCCAATATTGCCACCCTAAGCAACACAAAGAACTGGAATAATTGAAACAACAGTTATTCTTAACTGGTCCCGGATCAAATTTTTAAGCAAAGAGTCCTTCTCCACGAACAGTATCTTAAAGCAGAAGGAAGACAGTAGAAAAAGTCTTCTTTCTTGGTTGAGAAAACACACACGCATGCACGTACACACGTGTAAGATGCTATTCTTACATATGTTCAGGAATCAGAGATGATGGCGGGGAGGTCTATTTCAGAGTTCAATCCCTTGCTTTCTCCGTAGGTTCTGCCCTAAGTCTGACTCAACTATCCCATTTCCTCCAATCCATTCATTGTGGAAAGCAGACACGCCCTCACAAAAACACGGCAACATGCTCTCATGTCTTGCTTTCCCAGCCACCTTCCCTGACCCAGCCCACTGTGTGCTATTTATTTGTTCTGTTTTCCACGTGTAGTTCTGACTCCCGGTGAGCTGTAAGCTCCCGCAGAGGCTCTACAGACAAGCCACATGGTGAAAATCCACGGCTCTCCCAGCTTTGTCTTCTCTAAGGATAAAGAGCCCACCTCTGTAGCACCTGCCTCTGTGCCCCCTCCCTGGCCCCTAGCCACTCACCCTGGGCTCACCCTGAGCTGCAAAGCGAGTGCGCAGAACATCCAAGGGGTGCACGGCGAGGGTGGCCACGCAGGCAGACAGGCCGCCACACACAAAGTGCACGGAGAAGTCGCGGGCATTGTACACGCTGGCTCTGTGCACCAGCTCGGTCAGCAGCTCAAACGACAAAAACTGCAAGAGTGAGCGGGAAAGTCAGGGGCAGCCCGGGAATGAGGCTGAGACACTCTCCCCAGCACCGGCCCATAACCCAGGTGGGGCTGGGCATGGGGACAAGCACAAGGTGAGGAGACACTCTGCCAGAGCAGTGACGGAACAGAATCAATACGTAATCCTGTGCAGAAATCAGATGCCATCTGATAACTCTGAGTACAGCTAAATACTCAAAGGGCTAAGGAAATATATATGGAACATTTTTTATATCAGAAAATTCCATCCATTAACTTAATTTTCTGACAACTGGGAAAAAATGGTCATTAGCTGATTCCTGGCAGAGGGCCCCCTGGGAGCAGAGTTTCTGTGGGGCACATTCCCCGCTGTAGCCGTGACACTCAGCTCTTCCCCCAGCCAGCTCCAGGTGGCCCAGTTTCCTGAGATCATCACGTCATCACGCTGCAATGTTTATCTGTGTGACTGGTGCAGAGATGGGATGGCGAGGGCCTGTCACCTCGGTAGACGCTTGACTTGAGCCACTGGCGTGTCGTAGTAGGAAGAGTTTGGGACGTCGCTGGCGCTAGCCTGCCTGGGTGGCAATCCTGGCTCTGCCACTTCCTGGCTAGGTGACTTTGGTGAGTAATTACCTAACCTCTTCACCTGAGTCTTCTCATGTGTAAATCAGGGGGGACAAGAGAACCTACTTCAAAGGACTGTTCTGATGTAATGTGCGTGAAGTGCTTAGAACAGGGCCTGGCCCGTGACCAGCATTGTACCAGACTAGCTACTGCAGCTATGACTACTATGAAATGCACTGGCGCTTAGGTGAACGAGGAATAACTACACGTCAAGAAGCCAGGATTCCAATCTTAGCCTCCCCGCTAACAGGCTGTGTGACCCCAGGCAACTTGATTAACCTCTCTGTGATCCACATAACACCTGCTCTACCTTCCTCATGACGCTGCTGTGACGTTCAGATGGGTCACACAGGTGAAAATGCGACTTCAGAATAGAAAGCATTAGTATCGTCATTTACCCAGCCTCGTCGGGGCCATGGCGTCTAGACGGCCTGCTGGGGGCAACACCTAGTGGACTCTTGCTGCTGAAGCCCCGCTGACGGGGGATGCCTCCCACTGAGGGTGGGTGCAGGAGGAAGGGAACACCCACAATACAGCTCAGTCTGACCAAGCTTCCAACTGGCCAGGCGGGTTCCCATGAAGACAGGTGAGAAGGGTGTGGACTGCCTCTTCCTGCCTGACCCCAGAGCGTCTCACCCTCCCTGTGCCCCTCCACTGAGCAAGCGTCACCCCAGGGGCCTGGCCAGGGCCCTGCCACCTACCTGCACAGCTCCATAGCCTATGGAGAGAAGCTGGGCTGGGATGTGTCCTTTCCAGAAAGCTGCTGGGCCCTCCTCCTGCAGAATCTGTCTCCCGGCCTGTAGGATGCCGTGGTATTTTGCACTGGGGTCACTGTGGGACAGGCGCTCAATCTGAAGCTGGGAATCAAAGTGGAAAAGGTCAGGTGATAGGGGTTGGGGTGGGGTGAAAAGTAGAACTTTCAGAAACGATAATGAAGGTAATGGAGAAGTGCTTCACCTTGACCAAACAATTCCAAGTTCTAGGAATGTCTTTGCAAGAGACATTGAACTTGGCCTCCAGCTCACTGCAGGGACAAAGGGGGAAAGGGTACCTGGAAACGGATCTTGATGACATCCAGGGGGCTGACCAGCGCCCGAGTGACAAGTCCAGACACAGAGCCAGCCACCGCCACCTCGAACTTGGAGATATTCCTGCCATCTGCTCTGGGGTCATAGCCGACCATCCCTGCCTCCGGCCCATACAACGTCCATCAGTAGCAGGCTAAATGCAAGAGTCAGGGAGTAAGCACAAAGGCAAGTTCCTCAAGGTCTCTGCTTGAACACCACCTCCCGACCAGCACGGCTGTGTCCCCTTACTCTGCTTCACTCTTCTTTACAGCATGCATTACTCGGGGACCTTCATACTGGGCATTTGTTTCTGGACTCGCCCCCACCAGCATATGAGCTCCATGGACACAAGGCTGGGTCTCATCGGTTCCTCCCTGCACTTCCAGTGCCTGGAACAGAGCCTGTCACCATCAGTATGCAATACGTATTTGTCGACTAAATGGATGAGCAAGCCTGGTAGGAAATGTTCACTCCCAGAGATCACTGGGCTTCCCTATGACCTCTGGCTTTGAGGGTAGACCCCTGCTGAGGTCAAGTCCTGGGCTGTATCTGAGTGGGAGCAGAACCCACAACAGCTGGATGCTGGGGAGGACTGTCAGACATGCAGGGTCAGAGAGCAGGGCTTGGGGTTTTCTAACAACCCACGTGAACCTAATGAAGAGCGCAGCAGCCCTGAGCCCCTTGGTACCTCCCTTCCCCATTCCCTGCACACACACAGATCCACCCTGCTGCAGTGGAGCTGGAGCCACCCTATTAAATGACGGGCCCGTCGGATCAGACCCTGCTGACCTCTTCAGCCTCACTCTGGACCACTGGTCCCCTTCCCTCACTTCACCAGTGTGGTCTCAGTGCTTCTGTGCAGTTTGTAGAAAACACTGGGTGCATTCCTACCTACTGCCTTGCTTTGCACCTACTGTTCCCGTGTCTGGAAAGCACCCGCCACCCCTGCTCTTCCCAAGGCTGGCTCCTCTCATCAGTCAAGGCTCAGCTGAAGACCACCTCCTCCAGAAGGCCCTCCCTGCTCCCCTCCTGTCCCCACCTGCTGTCTTTATTTCCTCCCCTGCATTCTAGCCCTCCCCTATGTGTATGCCCACAGGAGGCAGGCTCCATATGGGCAAGACTTGGTCGCTGTAATTACAGCTGTATCTCCACAGACCAGCACAGTGTCTGACAGGTAACAAAGGCTTTAAAACCAGTTAATGAATAAACGATTAAAAACCAAATTACTTTTAGATTGCAGAAGTAACATGGACCTGGTAGGGAAGAGAGGAAAAAAAGAAAACCGTCTTAACGCTTCTGACTTCACGTTATTTCCTTCTGGTTTTTCTCCTGTTCACGGCTTTTACCTATTTCACACAATTCTGTCTCCTGGCTTTAAAATGTAAGCTGTCACAGCACGTTTCCACGTTGCTACGTGATCTTCGTAAGTATCATTCTGAATGGCTGAACAATATTCCACCCAGTAGCTATGCATAATTTGTTGGGCACTGGGGACTTTTTAATTATATGTTTATTTTGAAAATACCTAATTCCATTTTTGTCTAGACCAGGGTTTCTCTACACCACTATTGATATTTTGGACCAAATGATCCCTTGCTGTGGGGCTGTCCTGTGCACTGTGGGAGGTTTAGCAGCATCCCCGGTCTCTACCCACTCAATGCCAGTACCAGGCCCCCTCCCCTCACCCAGGTAATAATCAAAAATGTCTCCAGCCATTGTTAAAAAGTCCCCTGGGGGCGAAACTGGCCCTATTTGAGAACCACTGATCTAGAGAAATACTAGCACGAGTGTACAGAATCTTATGTATTACATCATTATTTGTAAAACTGGACGCAACCTAAATGCTCATCAATCAAACCAAAAAAACTCAAACCTGTTGCCAACTCATAGTGACCCTGCAGTAGGACAGAATAGAACTGTTCATAGTGTTTCCAAGGCTGTAATCTTTACAGAAGCAGACTGCCACATCTTTTTCCCGCAGAGTGGCTGGTGGATTCAAAACTGCAGACCTTTCTGTTAGCAGCCGAGCACTTTAACCACTATACCACCAGGGCTCCTTTGCTCATCAGTTGAGGGGTGGATAAACACAGTAAGTCACATTCATGCAAGGGAATCCTATGCAGCCATTACAAAGAATGAGCCCGAGCTATACATACTCACCTGTAAAGGCGTCACAATAAACCAAACGAGTTGCCATCAAGTCCATTCCGACTCATAGTGATTCTATAGGACAGAGCAGAACTGCCCCACGGAGTTTGCAAAGAGCAGCTGGTGGATTCAAACTGCCGACCTTTTGGTTTGCAGCTGAGCTCTTAACCACTACACCACCAGGTGTCACAATAGCATGAAAAAAGCAGTTTTCAGAACAGTATGTACAGTATAATCCCATTTTTCGTAAAGGAAAAACAGCAAGACCCATATACACTCTAGAACTGTATAAAACATGAGAAAAGATCTGTAATGACACACACACCATCAGGATGCCAGTAAGGTTATTTCTGAGGGAAGAGTTGCACAGGGAAAACAGAGGGTAATCTCTCCCTACATCTTTATACACTTCTATAGTTTGAATTTGTTATGGAAAAAAATATATATATAATGAATTTAGAAGGGATCTAAGAGGTTACCCAGTTCTCGAATACCTTTAGTAATGGTGAAGTCACTACCTACACAGTGACAACCTCAGAGCAAATGTATCCTTCCCTTCCCTCTCCCCAACCCCATCATTGCTTCTTTTTCTCCTCGTACCCACCCCGGAACTCTGAGGGCTTGGAATTCAGCCCCAAGTCCTCAAACACTTTTCTCAAAGACCAAAGTAATGTTCCACTCTATCCTGAAAATTAACAAGACACTTCCACGGGGCTCTACTGGCAAATTATTCTAAAATCACATTTTATTAAAAGTCTAACGGTATGAAACCTCCTACCCCCTGCCAGGAATGTGTCCATTTCTTGATACCTTCTTCCCATACCTCAAATGAGGAGACGTGGTCTTTCCCATCCACTTCTCTGTGACATAACTCAAGTTGTACCTCCCGAGGTGCCTGTGAGGTGCAGTTTGGAGATGGGGCAGGTGATTGAGAGGCAAGGGCTCTCCCAAGGTTACCCAGAGACTGCTGGGGTCACACTGGGGGTGGGGTGGGGGAGTGCCCCAGTGAGGAGCAGGTGCTGTGGCTGTTTCAGGATGGGACTGGAGGGATCAGTCTCTTCACTCAGGGAGCCCTGCCTGTAAGTGCAAGAACCACCACCTGAGGTGGTGGGGGTGGCTAGGTTGTGCCAGAGACATTTCTATAAATAAGCAGCTCAGCATAGCTGACATAACCTTAGACCTCAGATCAAGAAGCCTAAATTCAAGGGCTGCCTCCCCTGCGCACCTTGGGCAGGTTTCTTTACCCTGGGCTCAGTTTTCTCTTCTGGAAAATGGGCATGATGTCTGCCCTGTGTAGCCCAGAGAGCTGGGGGGATCATGGAAGATGATGTATGTGAATGGTTAAGCGCTGGATTACTGGCCAAAAGGCTGGCCACTGGAACCCACCCAGAGGCGCCTGGGAGGATAGGCCTGGCCATCTGCTTCTGAAAGGTCACAGCCTTGAAAACTCTATATGCAGTTCTATTCTGCACACATGGGGTCACCATGAGTCAGAATCCACTGGATGGCAACTAACAATAACGTAAAAGAACTTGTTAAATACATAGTTCAGGGGTGGCCTTACTTTTTATACTTGTTCAAAAATTCCTTCTTTTACCAATAAGCCTTGATATTTACCTAAAGAGACAAGATAAAAACGAAACATGATTATATGCAGTATATATATATATATATAAGACAGCACCCTGAAGACGTGCAGTGCCAGAGACCCGGCCGGCTGCTGGTGTGAGCGGCAGGGTGGATGGGATGTGTGGTCAGAGTGTGCCTTCATCCCCCTTCTCTGCGGAAGCCCGGGTCTTCATGTACACAGGTGTCCCGCGGTGCAAGCGAGGGCTCGTGTGCGCATGTGTCCAGCCTTCCCACGCTGCAGGTTCTCTGCAGATGTCCCCACGCGTCTACACAGGTGTCCACGTGTGCCTCAGGGTGTGTTTTAGTCCCAAGTATGAGAAGACACCCACGAGGTGGGCGCAAATCTGTCCAGGTGCTTCCTGCGCCCGTGAGACGTTTCTCAGGTCGGGTGTGACACGTGTGCGTACAGTCCCGCCCCGCGTGGCTACCCGCCCGCGTGTGCTCCCCCCGGCCCGCCTGACTCACCAGGGTGAAGTCTCCGAGGTGGCGGTGAGGAGGGCTGAGGTAGAGGTCATTCACCCGACTCGACGGTCACCGCCCGCCTCCCTACACTCCCCTCTCCCTCCCTACTCATGCGGTCCAACAGCAAAACTTAACTGCGCGCGCCATAACTGACGGGACCCTGAGCCAGTCACCGCTCAGCCAACGACAGACGCTAGACCAATGGGTTACGCACAGGGCCCAGTGACCGCCTCCCGCTAGGTGTTTCTGGGCAATGTAGTCCGCCTGTATTGTTTCCCCGGCGAGGCGCAGGGCCTCCTGGGGGCTGTAGTCTCGCTATGCGCACGCGCGCACGCGGACGTTACCGGCCCGTCGGGAGGAGGCGGGTCTCCAAGTGCCGCTGTGACGGTGGAGGTCGCCGCACTGAGTGGCGCGTAACTCGGAAGTCAGACAGCGGAAGAGCAAGAGGATGGGGGCGCTTTGAACTTGACCTGCTTCCTTCAAAACCCTCGTTGTCTTAGAACCCGCGTAATATAAACTTGGAAAAGATGGCTGGAAGTCTAGCAAAAACCCGCGGGACCTGGGAGAAAACGTGGGTTTTTAATACCGAAGCGAACCGGCCAAAGAAGAATTTTTTGTTTTTTTAAGGTTTATTATACATAATTTCTCGTTATAGAAATAATATAGCCATATTTACAGAAGGCTTTTTTTTTAAAGTTTTGAACACAGTTCTTTATTTTTTCCCCATACAAAAATTTATATATACATTGTTATGTGGCTCTAATTGCTGTCCCCATACTGTGACAGCACACTCCTCCTTTCCTCCCCAGACTCCCCATGTCCATTCAACCAGGGGCTAACCCTCTCTGCCTTCCCATCTCACCTCCGGACAGAAGCTGCCTGTTTAGTCTCTTGTATTTACTTGAGCTAAGAGGCACACTCCTCACAAGTATCACTTTATGTCCCACAGTCCAGTCCAATCCCTGTCTGAAGAGTTGGCCTCAGAAGTTTAGTTCTGGGCTGACAGAGAATCCACGGGCCTTGCTTTCCGGGGTTCCTCCAGTCTCAGACCATTAAGTCTGGTCTTCTTACTAGAATTTGAGTTCTGCACCCCACCTTTCTCCGGCTCCATCCCGGACTCTCTGTTGTGTTCCCTGTCAGGGCGGTCATTGGTGGTAGCTGGGCACCATCTAGTTCTTCTAGTCTCAGGCTGATGAAGTCTCCAGTTTATGTGGCCCTTTCTGCAGAAGACATTTCTTATTGTTGAGTTTTGAGAGTTCTTTATATTTTATGGATGTCATGTATCAATTTTAAATATTTTCTCCCAGTTTGTGGCTTGTGGTTTCATTCTTGTGTCTTTCAAAAAGCAGTTTTTCATTTTAATAAGTCTAATTTATTGATTTTTTTTCCTTTTATGAATCATGCTTTTGGTATCTAATTGTATGATTTATTTTATAAGGATCAGCACAAAGCTGGTTCCTGTGAGGCAGAAAAGTTAACGATATCCCAAACTGCTGTACCACTCGGTCATCTCTAACACCAGTACTCCCCTTCTCCTCAGTACTTCTGTCTTTGGGTTCGGTAAGTCTCTGCAATGTCTCACAGAACTCACAACCTGTACTTATGCTTAAGTGGCTTATTAGGGAAGTAATAGGGTACAACTCGGGATCCGGATCAACCTGGAAGTAACAGGAACAACAGCTCAGGACACAGTTCCTCCATCAGGGCAGCTTCTCTCTCTCTGTCTCCAGGCTTGCTGGGGGCCTTCTCAGGCAAGTGTTAATACCTGTTAGCTCCCTGGGACATTGGCAAGCTCCACTGCAGTCCCTCAGTGTTTTCCATATTACAGTCCCTCTCTCTCTCTCTGTCTCCCTTGAAGCCTAGAGGGATGGCAAAACTGACCAATCCCCTTGTTAGGGTTGCATGCACCTTATTTGCATGGTCTCCCCCACCACACACACACAAGGGTGCCATGCACCTTATTTACATTATTTGCAAGCTATCCAATCCCCTTGGTGGACCACAAGCACCTCATTTGCCAGCCAGTCATTTGGTGGGAGTTACAAAACCATGGCTAGAAAGACCATATAAAAACAACCCATCGCACCGTAGTATTATACCTAAGAAATCTTAGCCTAAAAGAAATCTTTGCCTAACCCAAGATTATAAAGATTTTCTCCTGTTTTCTACTAGAAACGTTACTATTTTAGGGTTTACATTTAGGCCTCTGATCCATTTTGAGTTCATTTTTGTGTATGGTTTGAGGCATGGATTGAAGTTCGGTCTTTGCATTTGGATATTCAGTTGTTCCAGGAACTAGAATACTTTTTTGTTGAAAAGGCTGATATTTTTTCTACTGAATTGCTTTTTGCACCTTTGACAAAAATCAGTTGTTTGTATATATACACCATTTCAACTTCTGCTTTTTCACTCTGAACAAAGTGATAAGCATTGTCCACCCAGGAAAAGGGTAGTTTAAAAACGTTAAGATGGCCCACAATGGGCAGAACCTGATTCAGAATTTTGACTTCCTGCCTTTCTTGAAATTGTTCCTTTCCATTCCCTTCAGAGATAACCTTTGTTCTCACTCACTTCCTCCTTGTCTTCTTGCTTAGAGATTATCAGACTTACCCAGGGGTTCCCAGCCTTCGTATTATGTCTCTATTTTCAGGTCAGTTGACCACTACCACTCTCCAGATACTCTCTTCAGCTAAAGATACTGTCTTAGTTATCTAGTGCTGCTATAACAGAAACCACAAGTGGATGGCTTTAACAGTTTATTCTCTCACAGTCTAGTAGGCTAGAAGTCCGAATTCAGGGCGTCATCTCCAAGGCAAGGCTTTCTCTCTCTGTCGGCTCTGGAGGAAGGTCTTTGTCATCAATCTTCCCCTGGTCTAGGAGCATCTCAGCCCAGCAACCTCAGGTCCAAAGGATGCACCTTGTTCCTGGCGTTGTTTTCTTGGTGGTATGAGGTCCCCATGTCTCTCTGCTCACTTCTGTTATATCTCAAAAGAGATTGGTTTAAGACACAATCTAATCTTGTAGATTGAGTCCTGCCTCATTAACATAACTGCCACTAATCCGGTCTTATTAACATCATAGAGTTGGGATTTACAACTCATAGGAAAATCACATCAGATGACAAAATGGCGGACAATTACACAATACTGGAAATCATGGCCTAGCCAAATTGATATACATTTTTGGGGGATACACTCAATCCATAACAGATATGTTTGGTTCTACTTTGTTCTCTTGCACTAGAACAAGTACATATTTTTCTTCTCTTTTTTTTTTATTTATTTATTGTGCTTTAGGTGAAAGTTTACAGCCGAAGCTAATTTCTCAGATGAAAATTTATACACATTGTTATGTGACACTAGTTACAGTCCTTATAATGTGACAGCACACTCCTCCTTTCCACCCTGAGTTTCCCGTGTCTATTCAACCAGCTCCTGTCCCTTTCTGCATTCTCATCCTGTCTCCAGACAGGAGCTGCCCATTTAATCTCGTGTACCTACATGAACTAAGAAACACACTCTTCACGAGTATTATTTTATGTTTTACTGTCCAGTCTAATCTTTGTCTGAAGAGTTGGCTTCGGGAATGGTTTTAGTGCTGGGTTAACACAGAGTCCGGGGGCCATGTCTTCTGGGGTTCCTCTAGTCTCAGTCAGACCATTAAGTCTGGTCTTTTTACATGAATTTGAGTTCTGCACCACGGTTTTCTCCTGCTCTGTCAAGGACTCTCTGTTGTGTTCCCTGTCAGGGGGGGTCACTGGTGGTAGCCGGGCACCATCTAGTTCTTCTGGTCTCACACTAATGGACTCTCTGGTTTATGTGGCCCTTTTGTCTCTTGGGCTAATATTTTCCTTGTGTCTGTGGTGTTCTTCATTCTCCTTTGCTCCAGGTGAGTTGGGACCAATTGATGCATCTTACATGGCTGCTCGCAAGCTTTTAAGGCCCCAGACATCACTCACCAAAGTGGGGTACAAAACATTTTCTTAATAAACTTTGTTATGCCATTGACGTAGATGTCCCCTGAAACTATGGTCGCCAGACCCCTGCCCCTGCTACTCTGTCCCTCGTAGTGTTTGGTTGTGTTCAGGAAACTTCTTAGCTTTTGGTTTACTCCAGTTGACAAGCACACATTTTAGAATGTTGTTGGTTGCCATCAAGTAGATTCTGACTCAGGGCGATCCCATGTGTGCAGAGTAGAACTGTGCTCCATAGTGTTTTCAATGCCATGAACTTTTGGAAGCAGATTGCCAGGCCTTACTTCCGAGGTGTCTCTGGGTGAGTTAGTACTTCCCAGTAGGGGATAAGCCGAGAAGGACTTTTGACAACAACCTAATTATAGAATGAGTTATACTCAGGGAGTCACAGGTCATCAGAACAGGAAGGACTTACGGAGGTCATTTAGTCCAGTGGGGGCCAGAGGGGCTGGGTGATGCGCTCATGGTTCCTCACGGTCAGATGACAAATGGGTGGCCTGGCTGAGATAAGATTTCTCCTTTTCCCTTCCTGGTAGGTGTCAGTTTTCCTGGACTTGGGCCCTGCCTTGAGCTTTTGCATATTTGAAATCTGGTCACTTCAAGTTAATTATACTTAGTAAATCATGTCATGTGAAAAGAGAACCTGGAAAATAATGGTTCCTGTTAGTTTGCGGAAGTGAATCCTTCTGTGACCTCATCAACACTTACCCTAAACAGACCTATTAAAAGCACCTTTGGACTTTCCCCACCTCCTCAGCGGGAGTAAATAGCTCCTTGGCCTTGACCAGACACAGTTGGTATGTGACAGCTGCCCCAGCCTGCTGCTGAGTTGAAAGAGTCTCTTGGACCGGGCAGTGTTTTGTTCCGTTGTACACAGGGCCACTATGAGTCGAAACCGACTCGACGACACCTAACAACAACAACTTAAGACCTGAGTGAGTTTGTCAGCCGTACTGTCTGTTAAGAGGCCTGAGAACTGGGAGGCAACTTGCCGCGGGTCTTTGGCAAGTTACTTCCCTTCTCAGGGCTGCAGTTGCTCCCTCTCTAAAATGAAGGGGTTGGACTACAGGCTCTCTGAGCCTCGCTGCCTCCACATTGCCACAGGCCTGAAACTCTGCATTTGTAGTAAACACGGGGAGGGGGTCTCAATTTCAGCTGCTGCATGTCACCTGGAGCGCTTATTTAAACCTGCAGGTCACCTCCTCCACAGAGACCTTGATTGGGACCTCTGAGGTGAATCCTGGGAACAAGCAACCTGGTTGCTGGGCCACATTTGGAGAAACACTGAATCGGGGGTCCACACCCCAGCTTATTATTCTAATCTGTCCGTGTTTCCTTCTTCTTTCTTGTGATTTCAGACGGGATGAAAGGCCTCTGTTTCCCATCTTTTTTTTTTTTTTTTTAATTCAGGGGAAATTCACATCATATAAAATTCACTATTTTAAAGTGCACAATTCAGCGGTATTTAGTTCACTCACAATCCTGTGCCACCACCACCACCACTATTTAGTTCCAAAACATTTTCATCACCCCAAAAGGAAACCCAGTACCCATTAAGCAGCTACTCCCCATGACTGCCTCACCCCAGCCCCTGGCAACCGCCAATCTGCATTCTGTCTCTATGGATTTGCCTATTCTGGACATTTCATATAAATGGAAATAGACAATATGTGGCCCTTGGTGTATGGCTTCTTACGCTTAGCAGAATATTTTTTTTTCTTTTCCGATTCTGTAATTAGCAGAATGTTTTTGCACATTGTAGCACGTATCAGTACTTTTTTCCTTTTCGTGGATGAATAATATTCCGTTGCATGGATATACCACAGTTTGTTCATCTGTTCATCTGTCGATGGACGCTTGAGTTTATTTTTGTCTTTGTAAACTTTAGAGTGTAAGTATGAGAAAACCATGAAAAACCAACAGCCGTTAGAGAATTCTAGAGGAAGTTCTGACAGGCTGAGGGGCCAAAGATAGAGGAGTTTCTGAGACAGTTCCTTTTTCTGTCCTTTCAAGTTCACTCAGCAAATGACTCAACCACCAGTAAACCAACCAAGAAAAAAAAATAATAAGAGGATTTACTGTCCAGTAACTTTCAAGAGCAATTTAATTTCAACCTTCTTCTGTTGTACTTCTGAGAAGAGCAACACCTCAGGAGGCTGTGGGGGAGGAGGGCCAAAGTCAGTCTCAAGGAGAGGGGGTTCCAAGGAGGCTGGAGGGCTCTCTGGCTTCCAGCTTTTGGTTTTTGGCATTTGGTTCTCTCTAACCAGATCAACAATCTTTGTGGCTGACAACACCCCACCCATCACCCATTTCTTAGCTTCCCTGAGGCGAGGTTCCTGCTCTGTTCGGGGGAAGCCCATCTTCACCCCCACCACCAAATGCACAGAGGAAGAGAGTGGGTGCAGCCGCACAGCAAAGGAAGAGGTGTCTGTGCGGCTGAAGGGTTGGCATGCCCCTGCCAACCAAAGACCTTGTCTTCTAGCCCCATGAGTTCTGGTTCTGCCTGACTCAAGGATGACTGAATTAGGGGTACATATCCTTGTTTCTGGGAGCCCCAAATCTAAGAACTAGGCTCTAGAGAAAATGGTTTGGAAGCTCCTCAAACCCACAGGGAGCCAGGGTGATGATGTTATTATTCTCCCAAGACGAGCGACGAATGTTCTGAAATGCTCTTCCTCTCCTCCTATGCCTGCCACCCCCAGCCCGCTAAGGCTCATCTCAAAGTCCACCTTCTCCAGGTGTCATGCCTGGAGTTTTACCTCTTCTTTGGCTTCCCCAGCTATCTGCACACACCAGTATTAAAGCTCTTCTCGCCTTGTGCTCTAACCAAAACCCAAACCTGTTGCTGTCGAGCCAATTCTAACTCATAGTGATCCTATAGGACAGAGTAGAACTATCCCATTGGATTTCCAAGGGCGGCAGGTGGATTCAAACTGCTGACGTTTTGGTTAGCAGCTAAGCTCTTAACCACTGTGCCATCAGGTCTCCTATCTGGTTCTCCAGCAGTCGGGGAACTCCTTAAAGATAATGACCATATCTCATGCCTCTTTTTCCGAGGGTCTGGTAAAGATGCTCAAGGAATGTTTGTTGAATGACTGAAGGAACAAACAGCTTGAAAATAGCAGTTCCGCTTCTCTCAGAGAGAGAAAATCCAGTTGGATTTTGCCATTAGTTTGTCAATCCTTAAAAATAAAAGAAGACTAGTAACCAAGATGTCCTTCAACAGGTGAACGGATAAACAAACTGGGGTGCATCCATACAATGGAGTATTATTCAGCGGTAAAAAGAAATGAGCCATCAAGCAATGAAAAGACATGGAGAAATTGAGGAGCCCTGGTTGCACAATGGTTAAGCGCTTGGCTGCTAACCGAAAGGTTGGCGTTTCAAACGCATCCAGTGTCTTCATGGGAGAAAGACCTGGAGATCTCCTTCTGTAAAGATTACAATCTAGAAAACCCTATGGAGGCAGTTCTACCCTGTCACATGCGTCTTTGTGAGTCGAAATCAACCTGATGGCACCTAACAACACAAGTGAAAGAAACCAGTCTGAAAAAGCTACATACTGTATGACTCCAACTACATAACGTTCTGGAAAAAGCAAAACTATAGAGATGATAAAAAGATCAGCGGCTGCCAGGGGGCCAGGAGGAGGAGGAGAGAGATAACTAGGTGGAGCCCAGGGCATTTTCAGGGCAGTGAAATGATTCTGTGTGAAAGTATAATGGTGGACACACGGTATTAAGCATTTGTCAAACCTTATGACACAAAGAAGTGAACCCCAATGTAAACTATGGACTTCAGTTAATAATAATGTATTGGTTCATTGATGGCAGCGAATGTACCACATGAACGCGAGATGTTAATAGGAGAAAAGATATGCAGGGGAAGGAGGTATATAGGAACTCTATACTTTCTGCACAATTTTTCTTTTTCTAATTATTGTACTTTAAGTGAAAGTTTACAATTCAAGTCAGTCTCTCATACAAAAATTTATACACACATTGTTATGTGACCCTAGTTGCTCTCCCTGTGCTGTGACAGCACACTCCTCCTTTCCACCCTGGGTTTTCCATGTCCATTCATCCAGCTCCTGACCCTCTCTGCCTTCTCATCTCGTCTCCAGACAGGAGCTTCCCATTTAGTCTCATGTGTCTACTTGAACTAAGAAGCACACTCTTCACGAGTATCACTTTATGTCCCCTAGTCCAGTTTATGTCTTGCAAGAAGTACAACCAGAATGCTCCTTAGAAGCAAGGATGGCGAGACTGCATCTTACATACTTTGGACATGTTATCAGGAGGGGCCAGTCCCTGGAGAAGGACATCATGCTTGGTAAAGTAGAGTGTCAGCGAAAAAGAGGAAGACCCTCAATGAGATGGATTGACACAGTGGCTGCAACAATGGGCTTAAGCATAACAACAACTGTGAGCATGGCACAGGACCGGGCAGTGTTTCGTTCTGTGGTGCACAGGGTCGCTATGAGTTGGAACCGACTTGACAGCACTTAACAACAATAACAGTCCAGTCTAATCTTTGTCTGAAGAGTTGGCCTTGGGATTGGTTTTAATTTTGAGCTAACAGAGTCTGGGGGCCATGTCTTCCAGGGTCCCTCCAGTCTCAATCAAACCAGTAAGTCTAGACTTTTTACTAGAATTTGAGTTCTGCTCCACACTTTTCTTCTGCTCCGTTAGGGACTCTGTTGTGTTGACTGTTAGGGCCATTGTTGGTAGCTGGGCACCATCTAGTTCTTTTGGTCTCAGGCTGATGGAGTCTCTGGTTTATGGGGCCCTTTCTGTCTCTTGAACTAATATTTTCCTTGTGTCTGTGGTGTTCTTCATTCTCCTTTGCTCCAGGTGGGTTGGGACCAATTGATGCATCTTATACGACGGCTCACTAGCTTTTAAGACCCCAGATGCCACTCACCAAAGTAGGATGCAGAACATTTTCTTAATAAACTTGGTTATGCCAGTTGACCTAGATGTCCCCTGAAACCATGGTCCCCAGATCCCCCGCCCCTGCTACTCTGTCCCTCAGAGTGTTTGGCTGTATTCAGGAAACTTCTTAGCTTTGATTTAGTCCAGTTGTGCTGAATTCCCCTGTAGTGTGTGCTGTCCTTCCCTTCACCTAAGATAATTCTTGTCTACTATCTAGTCAGTGAATACCCCCTCCCTCCCTCCCCACCCTCATAACCATCAAAGAATGTTTTCTTCTGTATTTAAATCTTTTCTTGAGTTCTTATAATAGTGGTCTTATACAATATTTGTCCTTCTGTGACCTACTAAATTCACTCAGCATAATGCCCTCCAGATTCCTCCATGTTATGTTTCAAGGCTTCATCAATGTTCTTAATCATTGTGTAGTATTCCATTGTCTGAATATACCAGAATGATCCTTAGAAGCAAGGATGGTTAAACTTTGTCTCGCTTACTTTGGACATGTTATCAGGAGGGACCAGTCCCTGGAGAAGGACATCATGCTTGGTAAATTAGAGGGTCAGTGAAAAGGAGGAAGACCTTCAATGAGATGGATTGACACAGTGGCTGCAACAATGGGCTCAAACATAGCAAGGACTGTGAGGAGGGGCAGGACCAGGTAGTGTTTCGTTCTTTTGTACACAGGGTCACTATGAGTTGGAACCAACTGAACAACATCTAACAACAACAACACTAATCAAAAAGTTGGCGGTTTGAATCCACCCAGTGGCGGTGTGTAAGAAATGCCTGGCGATCTATTTCAAAAAGAGTACAGCCACTGAAAACCCTATGGAGTGTAGTTCTACTCTGAAACACATGGGGTTGCCATGAGTCAGAATTGTCTCGATGGCAACTGGTTTGGTTTGGATGCCAATTACTTCACACACTTTATCTCCTGTAATCCCCTCAAACACACATGGTTTCTTTTATTGCTTCAGTCTCTTTACCTGAGGCTTAGAAAGGTAACCTATTCAAGGCTAATCAGCTACTCCCAAAGCAAAGGACACAACCTGTCCAAGGCCACACCAGAGTCTGAGGTATTAACCATTACTCTCCTGCTCCTGGCTGCAGAACTAGATCAACCACCACCACCACCACCGAGGTTCCGAGGTTGGTGGAAGCAGGAGGGTGGGAGGACACAGGACAGGCTAAGGAGCTGTCCATCCTGCAGGCAGCTGCTCCTTAGTTGGGTAAACAGACTGTAGACACAGAAGATGGAGGAGAAGGGCAGGCAGTTGGGGTTTTAAGATTGCAAGGGAGGAAGGATTCACTGGAAACTGGTTAGGCAAGGCTTCTCAGAAGGGGTGGGGTTTATAGAGTCAGTTCTCCGGACAGGCTGTATGCATGCAAGGAGAAATGAGGAGGTAGGTAGTTAGGGAGGAGACTGGCTACATAATAGAGGCAGAGGGAGCAATAGGGACCCTTGCCTAGGATCAGAGAGAAGATGTGTGCTGACTGAAGCCAAGGACTCTCAGAAGGAACTTAGAGGCCACAGAGCTGGAGAGGTGAGCCAGGCTCAGACCGTCAATGTCTTGAATGCCAAGGTCATAACCAGCTCCTGTTGCACTGCACTGCATAGCTGTGCAAACACCTTCATACAGTCACACTGGATCCTCAGACCAGCCTGGTGACACAATTGTGTATTTTTTAAACAGACGAGCGAAGGGGAACAGAGGTTAAAGGGCCTGCCCAAGGCCACGCAGCCAGTAACAGGCGTGGCCAGTAACGAGGCCCTAGGTCTCCTGGCTTGAGTCTCCAGCTGTTTGTCCCACACCATGCCATTCCTGAGGGTCAGAGGTTTGGACTTTGTCCTCTTAGCTCCAGAAAGCTGCAGAAGGTTCTCAACAGAGGAGAGAGGGCATGCATGACAGGGCAGTCTGGGGACCACTTGGACTGGCTGCGGGAAGGGGGAAGGGAAGGGGTGGAGACAGGAGGAGGCCACCGCAGTAACCCAGGGTGGAGGACAGCGGGCCAGGACAAGGATGGTTGAAGCCATGAAGACAGATGAAGAAGATGTCAGAATAAGAAGTGAGAAGTGGGCAGAATTTGTGCCTGCTGAGCAGTGAGGCTGGGAGAGGGGAGCTTGGCCCCAAAACAAAAACCCAATTGCCATCAAGTTTACTCCAACTTATGGTGAACCCATGTGTGTCAGAGTAGAACTGTGCTCCATAGGGTTTTCAATGGCTAACTTTTTTTTGGACAGTATATTTCATTTTTTTGTCGCTGTTGAGAATCTACACAGAAGAACACACACCAATTCAACAGTTTCTACATGTAACATTCAATAACACTGATGACATTCTCACCTCCTTTTCTGAGTTGTTCCTCCCCTATGAACATAAATTCACTGCCGCCTAAGTTTCCTACCTAATCTTTCGAGTTGCTGTTGTCAATTCGATCCCATATAGATAGATCTTTAAAGAATACAATGCTCAAGGCAGACATTCCTTACTAGTTAAGCTAAACTATCGTTTGGTTTTAAGAAGACTTTAGGGATAGTTTTGGTTTAAGGTTTAAAGACTAGCTCCAGGCAATGGTTTCAGGGGTTCCTCTAGCCTCCACAGCTCCAGAAAGTCTGGATTCCATGAGACAATGGCTCACTTTTCAGAAGGAGATCACCAGGCCTCTCTCCTGAGGTGCTTCTGGGTGGACTTGAACAAAGCAGCAATGCCAGGAGAGTGGAGCTTGGCCCAACAGCCCCCAGATTGGTTAGATAATTGTATAGATGTTGTCCCACGTCAACTTTGGCTTTGCCATCATTGCTGCTTCCTTAAATTTTACATCATGAGGAGCAATTCCACTTCCTGCCCCAAACCGAACTTTTTAAAAAATTGTTTTGTTGTTCTTTAGATGACAGTTTACAGAACAGATAATTTATCATCAAACACTTAGTACACATATTGTTTTATGACATTGGTTAACAACCCCACGACATGTCAGCACTCTACCTTCTTGACCTTGGGTTCCCTATTATCAGCTTTCCTGTTTCCTCCTGCCTTCTAGTCCTTGTCCCTGGACTATTGTGCCCCATTAGTCTCGTTTTGTTTTATGGGCCTGTGTAATCTTTGGCTGAAGGGTGAACCTCGGGAGTGACTTCATTGCTGAGCTAAAAGGGTGTCCAGGGGCCATACTCTTGGGATTTCTCCAGTCTCTGTCAGGCCAGAAAGTCTGGTCTTTTTTTGTGAATTAGAATTTTGTTCTACATTTTTTTCCAGCTCTCTGTCTGGGACCCTCTGTTGTGATCCCTGTCAGAGCAGTCAGTGGTGGTAGCCGGGCACCATCTAGTTGTACTGGACTCAGTCTGGTGCAGGCCATTCTAGTTGTGGTCTATTAGTCCTTTGGACTAATCTTTCCCTTGTGTCTTGTTTTCTTCATTCTCTCTTGCTCCCAAAGGGGTGAGACCAGTGGAGTATCTTAGATGGCTGCTCACAGGCTTTTAAGACCCCAGACGCTACTCACCAAGGTAGAATGTAGAACATTTTCTTCATAAACTGTTATGCTAATTGAGCTAGATGTTCCCTGAGACCGTGGTCCCCACAGCCCAGCAATTTGGTGCCTCAGGGAGTTTGGAAGTGTCTATGGAGCTTCCATGACCTTGCCTTGTACAAGCTGTGCTGGCTTCCCTAGTATTGTGTACTGTCTTACCCTTCACCAAAGTTACCACTTAACTATTGTCTATTTAGTTTCCGCCCCCACGTCCCTCCCCTCCTTTGTAACCATCAAAGATTGTTTCCTTTTTTGTGTAAACCTTTTCATGAGTTTTTACAGTAGTGGTCTCATACAATATTTATCGTTTTGTGATTGACTTATTTCACTCAGCATAATGCCCTCCAGATTCATCCATGTTATGCTTCACAGATTCATCAGTTCTTTATTGTTGCGTAGTATTCCATTGTGTTTATGTACCATAGTTTATCCATCCATCTGCTGATGGGCATCTAGGTTGTTTCCATCTTTTTGCTATTGTGAACGATGCAGCAATGAACATGGGTGTGCATATGTCTATTTATCTGACGACTCTCATTTCTCTAGGATATATTCCTAAGAGTGGGTTTGCTGGATCGTATGGTATTTCTACTTCTAGCATGTCGTTTTCCAACATGGTTGTATCATTTTGCATTCCCACTAGCAGTGCGTAAGAGTTCCGATCTCCTGGCGCCCTCTCCAACATTTGTTATCTCCAGTTTGATTTGTGCCAGTAATGCCAGGGTGAGATGGTATCTCATTGTGGTTTTAATTTGCATTTCTCTAATGGCTAGGTGATCATGTGTCTGCTGGCTGCTTGAATGTCTTCTTTGGTGAGGTGTCTGTTCATTTCCTTTGCCCATTTTTTAAGTGGATTACTTGTCTTTTTGTTGTAGAGGTACTGGATTTTCTTTAGATTTTAGAGATTAGACCTTCGTCTGATTTGTAATGTCCAAAAATTTTTTCCCAGTCTGTGGGCTCTATTTTACTCTTTTGGTGAAGTCTTTTGATGAGCAAAGTGTTTAATTTTTAGAAGATCCCAGTTATCTAGCTAATCTTTTGGAGTTTGTGTGCAAACCTAACATTTTTAATGCTCTCTCTCGTTTCTTCCTTCCTCATTATTTCTCAGTTTGGTCCCTGGGGAGTTGGGCTAGGCTGACTGCTGTAACGAAGAACTCCTGAGTTCCAGTGGCTCAACACATAGGAATTTGTATTTCTCATTCCTGACAAGCTGAGACGGGGATCCTGAGTCCTCTGCTGGCTCTCCTGCACCTGGCCAGCAAGCAGGGGAAGAGAGGGAGTAGAGGGCCACATGGGAGGTTCCACGGACCAACCAAGCGGCACAACTCAGGACTCAGCCACATGGCCACACGAACCTCAAGGAAGCTGGGCATGAGGTCTAGCTGACAGGCCAGGAGGAAAGAGACTCAGGTTAGGGGACCGGCCAGGCTCTGCCCCACCTTCTTACTTCCTTAAGCTAACATCTTCTGTTTCAAGTTTTAACAAGCGAAGATGTCACTTTCATGACTAAGGTGCACCTGGCCCAAGCTATGGCCTTTTCAATCATCTCATACGCATGTGAAAGCTGGATAGTGAAAAAGGAGGTCAGAAAAAGAAATGATGTGCTTGAATTGTGGTGCTGGTGAAGAATATTGAATATACTGCCAAAATAACAAAACAAATCAGTCTTAGAAGAAATACAACCAGAATGCTCTTTAGAAGAGAGGATGGCAAAACTTTGACTCTCTTACTCTGGACACGTCATCAGGAAAGACCAATTGCTAGCAAATGACATTATGTCTGGTAAAGCACAAGGCCAAGGAAGACAAGGGAAACCCTCCCTGAGATGGACTGACACAACAGCCTCAACAATAGACTCGGAGCAAACCAACAATCAGCAAGATGGTGCAACCAGGCAACGTTTTGTTCTGTTATGTGTAAGGTCACCATGAATCAGGTCCAACTTGAAGGCAGTAACAACTGACCTTAACAGCCTCTTTCAGGCTGGCTGTTCTGTTTCTATCTTGTGGCCATTTTAAGTCAGATCTCCCTAAAACTCACCTCCATCATGCCACCCATCTACAAAATTAATGTAATCCTTCTGTTCCTGGCATTCAAGGCCCCACATCCCCACCTGGACTCTTTCCTTGTTGCCACAGCTGCCCAGGCTTTCTAGCTTGTCCTGGCCACCATGCTCCTTGCCACCCACACACCGTTACTGATACTGTATCACCTGCCAAGCCTACCTACTTGTCCTGTTGGAAACAATTCCACCTGAGACCTCCTTCGAGTCCCACCTGTCCAAGCTCCCCTCCTCAGGAGTGTGTGCTGCCCACAGTTCCCTCCAAAATCCCCTCACCCAGTGGCGTGCCTGCTGGCAGACTCACTCCTGAGGAATTCATCTGTGCATCTGCATCCAGAGCAGTGGAGCTTGAAGTGGGGTGACTGACTCAGAGCAGGCCTGCCTGCAGGGTGGGAGGGTGAAGGGGCAGCCGAAGTGTGGGGAGGATATAAATGGGCTCTCATCAGCCTCTGACTCCAGTTAAAAAAAAAAGGTTGCCATGGAGTCGGCTCATGGTGGCCCCATGTGTGTTAGGAACTACGCCCCATGGGTTTTTTTTTAAAATTGTGCTTTAGACGATGGTTTACGGAGAAAATGAGTTTCTCATTAAACAATTAACAGAAACCCTGGTGGTGTGGTGGTTAAGTGCTACAGCAGTTAACCAAAAGGTCAGTGGTTCAAATCCACCAGGCACTCCTTGGAAACTCTATGTAGCAGTACTACTCTGTCCTATAGGCTCACTATGAGTTGGAATCGACTCAACAGCAGTGGGCTTTTAATCCTTACCGGAGCAGATCGCCAGGTCTTTTTCCCATGGAGCCGCTGGGTACGTCTGAACAGCTGACATTTTGGTTAGCAACAGACATCAGTGATTTCTTTTGGCGGAGACTATACAAAACCCAAACCAAAGCTGCTGTCATTGAGTCGATTCTGACTCACAGAAACCCTGAAGGATGGAGTAGAACTGCCCCACAGGGTTTTCAAGACTGTAAATCTTTATGGAGGAAGACTGCCGCATCTTTCTCCTGCAGAGTGGCTGGTGGGTTCGAACCACTGACCTTTCAGTTAGCAGCCAAGCATCTAACCATCGCTCCACCAGGGCGAGACTACAGTATACATTGTAAACAAAAGTTTTCACTAGTTTTTTTTTTTTAATTGTTCCTTAGGTGAAAGTTTACAGCCCCAGTTAATTTCTCATACAAAAATTTATAAACATATTGTTATATGACATTATCAGCCCTATAATATAACAGCACACGCGCCCTTTCCACCTTGGGTTTCCCATGTCCATCCAACGAGCACCTGTCCCTTCCTGCCTTCTTTCATCCTGCCTCTGGATAGGAGCCACCCATTTGGTCTCGTGTATCTGCTTGAACTTAAGCAACACACTCTTCATGCATATTTTGTTTTATAGTCTAATCTTCGTCTGAAGAGTGGGCTTTGGGAACAGTTTCAGTTCTGGGTTAACAGAGCGTCTGGAACCCATGGCTTCAGGGGTTCCTCCAGTCTCAGACCATTAAGTCTGGTCTTTCTACGTGAATTTGAGTTCTGCTCCACACTTTTCCCTCGCTCCGTCAGGGACTCTATTGTGTTCCCTGTCAGGGCGGTCACTGGTGGTAGCCAGGCACCATCAAGTTCTGGTCTCAGGCTGATGGAGTCTTGGGACCAATTGATGCATCTTAGATGGTTACTCACTAGCTTTTAAGACCCCAGACGCCACTCACCAAAGTGGGATGCAGAACATTTTCTTAAACTTTGTTAAGCCAATCGACCTAGATGTCCCTTGAAATCATGGCCCCCAGACCCCAGCTCCAGCTACTCTACCCATCAAAGTGTTTGGTTGTGTTCAGGAAACTTCTTAGCTTTTGGCTTAGTTCAGTTTTAAAAGTAGCATTGGGAATGCTTTGAGTAGTAAGTGGGTTGATCAACACCACTGTCATCTAATGTTTATACATCAGTGCTGGTGGGGCACAGAGTTATAGTCTGACTTCTTCAACAGTGATAAATAAGCTGAAATACAGTGAGTGGTAAGTGAAAACCAAGACGGACGGAGTTTAGGATCTGGGTGCCAGCCATCTTGGTAGGGATACATTACTAGTTTGCCTCAGGTAAATTGGTTGCAGGGGGGATGTAACCCATGAGATTACGAAGCTCCCAAATGAACACACACGTCACTGAGCACCTCTATTCTTCAGTGCAAAACAGGGCTCCTATCTGGGGAATTGGTATTACATGTAAATACAATGTTTTAGGAGTAAAAAAAAAGAGCCCTGGTGGCGCTAAGGGTTAAGTGCCCAGCTGCTAACCCAAAGGTAGGTGGTTCGAACCCTCGTAGTGGCTTCACAGGAGAAAGACCTGGTCATCTGCTCCTGTAAAAGATTATAGCCTAGGAAATCCTATAGGGCAGTTCTACTATCACATGGGGTCACTATGAGTCGATTTCAACTCAACGACACCCAAGAAGAAGGAGATACAATTATCTCCAAGGTGCATACGTACAGTGTCATTCCACGTTCATTTTTCCTAGTCCTCTGGGCACTCCATAAAGCAGAACGTTCTGACTTGAAGATCACCTACTCTGCAGGCAGGCCAAGGGGAATAAGCACGTGTCAGAGACATGCAGAGAACTTGTGCTGGCGGCCCTTTTCTCTTTCTAGACATGTAGAAGCCACCTGAGCTGCCCTGGCACCACAGACCGCTGCAGAGGACTGACTAGCAGCCTTCACTACTGGCTCCTCCACGACCCTGCTGAAGATGAGCCTGTGACAAGCTCCCGGGTCATACACACAGAGGAAGGTCCGAGAGCCAGGAGGGCGTGCCCGCACTCCGGCTGTGGCTGAGTGAGCTCAGGAAGGGGACCCTCCAGGCCACTCCCCTACCTCTACTTACAGTCATCAAAAGCAACAGAACCCCGAAGCCCACAAAGCAGACAGGAGCTATTCCAACGGAGCATCCTGCCGGCCTCCACCGGTGAAAGAGGAATCTTGGAAGATGCCAGGCTTCACAAAGGCTCAGTCTCTGGGTACCTTCCCAGGAATTGCAGATCCATGGGGGCAGGGGTGCAATCTCCAAGAGATCTGTCACCAACCTGACGTTCACACAGGAGTGGCAATTTCTGTTCACCCTGGTGCTATTCTGAAGCTATCAGTCACAGGAGGGGCAATGTGAGCAGAAAGTCTCAATGAGACTACATGCCAGTCACTGCCTTAAAGTTTTCACTCGAATGGCCCCGTTCTGGAAACCTCTGCTCTGTTTCGGAGCAGCCAGCCTAAGCAGACCATGAGACCAGCTGCACCAGCTAAAGCTCCTTCTCACACACACACGGGGCTGCAGTTGGAAAACTCCCCGCCCAAGCAGCACAGCCACAAAGGAGGCAGGATGCTGAGGTCTATTTAAGAGCCAGATCAAGACAAGTGAAAATCCCGTGGGTTTAACTCCTTTTCTGCTCAGTCTCTAAACAAATCTTCCCTGGTTGGCTATAGTCAGGGCTGTGTGCTTCAATAGGCCTAGTCTCACCCTAAAAGCAGCTACTTACCAAACAAGTATGTTTTACTTACTTCACATATTGAAATTGCCTTATCCCATCATTCTGTCCTTCTGCTTCATTTTTCTAACACACGCACACACACAGGGGTGTCTGTGTTGTTCAACTCATGGCGACTCCCATGTGATGGCGCAGAAACTGCCCCATAGGGTTTTCTTGGCTGTAATCTTTATGGGAACAGATAGCCAGGTCTTTCGTCTGCAGAGCTCTGGATGAGTCTGAACCACCAGCCTTTTGGGTAGCAGCTGAGCACTTAACGATTGCATCACGTGTCTACTATGCCCTAACGGCTTGCAAGGGAAGCCAGTCATGCTCCTTGACCTCCTGAAGCTTCTGGTCCAGACCAGCATTTCCCAAGTGAGGTCAACAGTTTCTCCAAGTCAGAAACACCAGGCATGTTTGTTTGGGCTACAACCAAAACCTCCTAAGTGTCTGAGAGTGGGGTCCAGGCATCTACTGCTAACAAGCCCCCTCTTCCCTGGAATTCGGAGGAGCAGCTGAGTGTGGGGATCACTCCCCCAGGGACATCCACATGCTTGCCAAGGATGTAAGCTGGTTAAGTGGAAAGTATGGACATAACAGTCCTGACTTCCTGGTCTGAAACCGTTTTCTGTTTAAAAAAGAAAAGATACAGAGTGAAGAATTCATTGTATTTTATTATTCACAGTTAATCACTACCTACCAAATGCTATCCGCAGAGTTAAAGGATTAAGTACATAGGTCATTTAAACACTGATTTTTTTTTTTTTAAATATATACACACAAAACTTAGTTCAGCAAGGCTTCATGATATACACCAATTCCAAAATAAAACAATCAAATGGTCCAGGTGTAGAATGCCAGGTTCCTTGTATCATCAGCAGGGGAAGGAGGCGCAGGCTGAGAGGCGGCAGGAGGCTCGGTTCAGGGGGCTGTGGCCTGCTGGCGCCTCGAAGGCCGAGGTGCCGTCCAGCGCCACATCACTAGGGTTCAGGGAGACTCCAAGAGAGCGTGTGTGGCCCAGAGGCCTCACCACCCCTGGGGGAGAGAAATGTAAGCAGCCTCTTTTGTTGTTGTGGGAAGGGGACTGGGTGGAGACACGTGACTACAGGGAGAGAAGCTGATAGAGGACGGACAGAGAGCTTTGCAATGAACTCGCCTCTTGACTTTGCCAACCTTTCCTTCCCCACTGAATCTTGCTTCCTGGGAACACTCGTTTTTGGGGGGAAAGGGCAGTGGAGCGGTGCAAACACAGCCCGCTGTGAAACGAGACCAACAACCCAGCTGTCCCTTGAACACTGCCCTCCTGCTCACCTGGGCAGGTGAGGTGACAGCAAGGGGGAAAGCCATGAGCAGATACCTCTGGTGTGAAGAGCAAGAAAAATGAAAAGTGAATGCTTTTATCTCCCACCCAGCGTGGGAAGAGGGTATAGGCCATTACAGTGGAAAAGCCATTTTTGAAAATCCAAACATATCTTCGCTCCTGGCCTTCCTGGGTGTGGAAACTTGCTGCTCCAAGGATCTGCATCTGAGGGACACTAGGGCTCAGGGAGGGGACGGCGACACCTGAGACCTTGAGGCCGATAGTTCGGATCCCCTTTTCAGCCAGGTCCCGTCAGGCAGCCCCTCCAGATATCGTGGGCACCGGCTCCTTAAATTCAGAAGGGCTCACAAATATTAAAGCTGAACCTTGAAGACTTCTGGCTCCAAGCAGGCAGGAGAATGCCCACACCCACCACTGCTACTTGTCTCCTTTGCTCTACACCCTGCCCCCCGACCCGCGAAAAATATTTACATAGAGCAGGAGACAAATTGGCTGAAAAGCTCTGGACTGTCTTATTTAAAACAAAACAAATAAAAAACAAACAAAAATACCACTCAGAAGCAACCCTTGAAATAAGAAAAAAGGCACTATGAAAAAACAACATGCTCAATAATACCATTTGGAAGGGAAAACGAGGCAGAAAAACAGGAGGCAGGTTTTTAGTTTGACCTTCTCAGGAAGCAGGTGAGTGGCAACATCCTTTCCTCTCACCCCCACGTGGTTTCCAACTCTGACAAGATAGAAGACAGGGTCAGGGCTGGAGGGCAGAGCCTCCAGCAGAACCCAGTACCCAGGGCGGCCAGCTGCCCGCGCCTCTCCTTTGTGTGTGTGAAGAACACAGAACAGTTGTTCTTCTTTCAGCTGTCTCAACTACACCAGATATTTTGCATAGAGAAAATACCAGTCCACTTGGTGTCTTTTATTACTGGCATCGGCTAGGACTATACGTGGCAGTAGGTGTCATGCACAGATGGACGAGAGAGAAAAAGGATAAAAAACAGGACAAAGGAGGGGACGGAGGAGCAGCGGTGAAAATTTGTAATAAAAACTCTTCTCTTAATTTATAGGTACGTTTTGGCATTTTTATATCCAACCCCACTCCCACCCCCCCACCCCCCCCCGAGAGTTCCAACCAAAGTGAGGGCCACCAGGTGGCCCACCAGATGCCTGCACTCCTCACAGGCTGCTGGGAAGGCAGCTTGTGGGCTCTGACTTCTGTGTGTGTTTTACATTTCCCACTCTCCTTAAATAACCTTGCCCAGCTCCCTAGACGTTCCGGTTCACAGGGGTGACGTAGTTGCGGGGGAACATGCCCGTCTGCCCGTGACAGGAGCCTTTCCACCAGTTGGGGTCTGAGTTATCCATGACGTGGATAAAGTCTCCCCGACGGAAGCCCAGCTCTCCATCCTCCTGGGGGTCAAAGTCAAAGAGGGCCTGGACGTATGTCGGCTGCTGCAAGAGAGGAGCGAGGGAGAACGTAGGATGCGTTCCTGTGGGTGGCAGCGTCACGAGCGGCAGGCTGGGGCCAGGGGAAAACCTGTGCGGAACTCTCACACCTCGTGGAGTGACCCCAGCTCACCCCAGCCCACTTGTCCTCACACGTCCTAGGCTCACTCTCCATGGGCTGAGGGTCACTCCTCCCCAGTGCTCACGGATGGTGGCCAACCGCGCCACCTTCCTAAGTGGACAGTGGAGGGGAGAGTGGGCACCTTTGGGAATGGTAGCCTGGGTCTCCTTTCCCACCTCAGGATGTGAAACCATGTTATTTCCTCTCCCTTGTTTCCAGAGGTGGGGAGCCTGGGAGAGCATGTTACAGATTGTCTCCCTATAGGTGGGAAACTAGCGAGACGCGGCCTTTGCAGATGACACAATGACGGAGAGGCCACGGGGTCAGGGGAACTTACTGGCCATTAGAAAAGGCAAAAACATCTTATTATAAATGACAAACTTTAATATGAATTAAGGGTAACCTTTTGAAGAATAAGCATGGGGCAGGAGCTAGAAGCAACCCCCTGAAAGGCAATGGCTGGCTTGTGGAGCTGTGTTTGACTGTTTAAAACTGTTCCCAATCTCGCTCTGAGGAGGCTTACCTGCGGCACTTGTTCTATGTCCCGGAGAAATATCTGCTGGTTTCTGGAAACAGATGTAGATCTGTGATAATCTACCAGCTCATTGAGAGAATTGAACTTCACCACCCAGAGGAAATACTTGCCGGCCCCATCTCGGAGCACCTTGAAGTGCTGCACGTCATTGCCAAACCTGGGAAGGCACAGGGACACATGGGTTCACACATCTACAAGTCAAAGGGCTCTATCTTGGCTAACCAGGGGCTGTGTGCTCAGACAGGAGGCACCCTGAGAGGGGAAAATTCTGGCAACATTCCTCCCGGTCTGTGGGGCCCAGGGACTCCCTGGCTGGAGAGAGGAGGAGAAGCCTCACTAGGGAGGGAGACACCTGTCCATCAGTCCGTCTAGTTCTGGAGTTGTTTAAGATAAAAAGAGAATGTCCTAACTCACATCACTTTCCACACCCATGTCTCACGCTGAACCAAATAAAAGGGGAGTTTATTTACAGAAAGAAGTATGACTTAATTTCTTTTCAAGCAAAAAATAATTAAAATCACATAGACTATTTAAAGAGTAAAAGAGGTGAGAGGGAAGTAAGGTGGGAAGAGGAGGGACCGGGACTACTTCCCGCCATTCTCCTGTAATGGTATCATTCAGTCATGTTTTCCATTTAGAGACTTTCGGTCCATCCACGGGGGAAAGTCTCAGAACAAAAGAACACACTGGGACAGTAAAAGGCACCAAAGAAAGGCTTCTCTGATATCCGGCCACAGTCCTGTTTACACTGGCAAGCAAGACCACCAGGCACATGAGTGGCTGGCTGGTGGTGGCCCAAAGGGCCTGTCCCAGTGAGAGGTGGCCAGAATGCAGGCTCTATGAGGACTCTACCTGTCCTGCTCACTGCTGAGTCCTCAGTGCCTATGACAGTGCCAAGCCTCAAAAGGGACACTAATCCAAAAAAACCACAAAAAAAAAAAAAAACCTCACTGCTAACTCATAGCAACACTATACGACAGAGTAGAACTGCCCCACAGAGTTTCCAAGGAGCGCCTGGTGGATTCAAACAGCTGACTCTTCGGTTAGCAGCCGAACTCTTAACCACTGCGCCACCAGGGATTCCCAAGGGATGCTATCTCCTATAAATATTTGCTAAACAAATTAATGAGTGTCTCTTTGCCTTGTCTTAAAATTTAAACCAAAGGCTTCTTAAAATTAAACCAGTAGGTGGCAGCACTGAGCTTCAAGGAACCACAAGTACAAGAAGCCACTGAATACAAGTACAAACAGCAAGGCTATTTCACCGAAGGAAAAATGTGGACGGTGAGAAAGCTGTATGGGGAAGAATGACATATTCAAATGGCACTTCTGGCCTCAAAGAAACCCACTCCCACAAGAAACTGGTACAATGCAGACGGTTTCTAAAACAGGCACAGTGTCCTGACAGTGAGCATGTGAACTGCCAGAATGTTTTCAATCACAGAATCAAAACATCTTGCAACTAGGAAAGATCCGAGACCACTGATTCTTGAACCTCTTTTGCAAAGGTGTTTGTGTTGTTAAAGGTGGTCATGACATCTGTTCAAATTTTATTTCTAAGACAATAATGCATTAACTCTTTACAGTTACTGTTTGACCGAAGGGAAGGGTCTGGAGCGTTCTTGTGTCTGTGGCGTGAGCACAGGGCATGATAAGCAGCAGTCAGATAATGCAGCCCACAATCCAGTCAGCTGGTTTGTCACTCAACTGAACCCTTAACTGCCACGGTGGTTTTGGCCTCCGTTCAGTGAGGAACTCTTATATTCCTCATTCTATGGTGTTTAATTTATACTCGGGTCAGTATAAAACGTAAGGAAAACATGATGAAATTCAAGGGAATGGGGAGCATAAGGATGGTAATTCCATAAACCCACCCCAAGATGCTTTTCTCCAGACCCTTTGCTTGCATGTGTTTAGTTAAACACATCAAAAAGCCATGGCTTACAAAAATGCTATAGAAGAATCCTGATCAAAGGGCGAAAAATACGGAACAGAATTTCAAATTCTCAAGGAATCCAGAGTTTCTGGAGCCATGGAGGCTGGATGAACCCCTGAAACCACTGCCCTGAGATAATCTTTAAGCCTTAAACCAAAAATATTCCCTGAAGTCTTCTTAAAAACCAAACAATAGTTTAGCTTAACTAGTAAAGAATGTCTGCCTTGAGCACTGTGCTCTTTTATGGCATCAAACTGACAACAGCCACTTGGAAGATTAGACAGGAAGCTTAGGGGGCAGTGAGTTTATGTTAATGGGGGAGAAACAATTCAGAAAAGGAGAACGAGAATGGCTGTACAACTTGAAGAATGTAATCAGTGTCACCAAGTTGTACATGCAGAAACTTGAACTGCCATATGTTCTGCTGTGTATACTCTCAACAGTAAAAAAAGGCATTGCTCACAGAAGAAAACAGTAGTGATTATATCCAGTGTGACTGTTTTATATACTGGTACTTGCGGAAAAGCTAACCACACAGGCAGCACGTTGGGGAGGTAGTCAAGTATCACCACTGACCTTCTTCAAAATTTCATTTAGAAAAAGAACACAAAAAATAAAGATTTAAACCTACATGTTAAAAAAAAAATCTACATTTTAACCATACATATTTGGTCCTAAAACAAAACAAGATATTCAGTTCATTTTTTAATTTGAAAAATCTTATGTTTACATCATTTATAAATGAGAAATAAACTATTGTAGCCTTCATTTTAAAACAATGTAATTTAAAGTAAAATAGTCATTTGAGTTTTTAACCTAATCACTCCTTTGTCGTAGAGGGTGAAAATAAAGAGATTTGTGAGATTCCTGCGGAATGGGGTTCCTATGTAAATATATTATTATGAAAAGGACTGAGAGTAAAAAAAAAAACACAAAACCCGGAAATACTAATTTAATTCAAAATTCTTATTTCAAAGATGAGGACTGATTTGCTTAGAATCATCAAAGTTCCAATTTATATTCTCCATGATCCCCAACATGGTAAAACACTCAGCCATCCCCATTCCCTCCTTACCTGCTCCCCTCCACATTTCAATTTACCACCAGGGAAAGAAAAACAACAAAAACCGTGTGAGAACCTTTCTGCAGTTAATGGGAGAAGCTTAGGATGGGGTTGGTGGGTCTCGGCTCGATACGTGGCAAAGGCAGCTGAACAGTGATCAACTGTTCCCTGACAGAGGGCTGCAGGAATCCCACACTGTCAGGGTGCCTGAGTGAGGGAAGAACAGTGCCCACGAGCCACCAGAGTGCTGGGGATTATGGGAAACGGGCGAGCAGATGCTGTCTGAGGGGAGCTGCTGCTTATCTCTTACAGAGTTTCCACATGGGACGGGTTCCACAGTGCTGCTAGAACTAATTTTTAAGAGGAGCAGAAATGAGGGTTTTAATGGGAAATTTTCCCGTTTATAAAATACCATGCAGGCTAAACCCAGCCTATGGGCTACCAGTCTGTCACCCTGGGTATGTGCAGCCAGACACCTGGCCTATTGCTTCACAACTGAGGTCACTGAGACAGGCTCCTAGGGGATTGGGCAGGAAATACTTACTTGACAGAGAGGGAGAAATCCCCAGGAGCACTCTCACTCTCTCGGATAAGAAAGGCCCCATCATGCCGCTGTTTGCTAAGCATTTCTTCTGCCTTTGCTCTGGGGATTTTGCCAAAAAACCACCTAAGGAAGGAAGGCAAGCCAGTCAACATCTGCTTCCCCACAAAGAAACGGGATATGCAGCCTCCGAAATGTGAGTAACAGAACACTCCTTGCCGGAGGAAGGGGCCTTCTCTCTGCGCCCCCAGTCTCAACATGCCCGACTGCAGTTCCCAGTCAGGTCCTCCCTGGCGAGAGGTGCTCTCCTCCCTTCACACGACTGCACCCAGTGCCACTTGGCAGAGTGGCTCATCAAGGCACTACTGCAGGCCACTGCTGCTGCACACAAGACACTGCAGACGGGCCTCCCAGGCCCCCAGGCCCAAGCCCGGGGGCACCCTGCTGACTCATCAGAAAGTCACCGGCGGGGGCGGGGGGCGGTGGGAAGCCCAGGTCTATGGATTTGAAGCCCAGGATGAGCTGCCCAGGGAGAGACAGGCCCCTTGTTGCAGCCACTTGATAAGGCTGAAGCTTTGCTATAGTGCGGATAAGGGAACATGAGATTACGGGGGTAGGACATCCGGAAGGCCCAGAATCGGGAGGCAGGATGACTTCTGCTCACAGCCTGAAGAGAAAAGTTTCCGGCTGGCAGGGAGCAGCCTCTACCTTTCCCGAAGGCCAGCTTCTTCTCAAACCTCCTCTCTGTGGTCACTGCTCCTCCGAGCCCGGCTGCGGCTTTTAGCAGCCGTCAGGAACTACCCAGCAGAGGCAGCTACTGGTAACATGAGATTTTTGACTTGAAGCGCGTTATAGGCGCTCTGCTCCTAGTGCTAATTCACCCTGGCCAGAAGAAAAAGTGGTCCAATTCACCAGAAACCACGGGAGCAGCTGGCCAGTGGGTGAAGAGGGAGAAGAGGAGGAGAACACCCCTAAACAGCTTAGTCACAGCACCTACTACTTCAAACGACAATCATTACTTATTAGGATAGAGGAATTGTGAAAACAACTTGCTCTCTTCCAAACTGTCTTCAATGTTACATCATTTTTAAAAAGGAAAAACATTATTTATAGCCAATAACTATCTATCTGCTTACATTAGACTTCATACACGGTAACTAACATTAAACGTGACAACTGCAATATCAAAAACAAGAAACGGTCCATTAAAGCTGGAAGTCTAACTTATAAAATCTATTTTACTTATAAGCAATTGTACTGCAAGATGTTTATAAGATACTGTACTTAAATTCAAGCATAAAGATGTGAGTTGCCAGGAAGGAGACACTCAGAAACTGCCACTAGCAACCTTTAAACATTTCTAAATCTACCTAGTCGTGTCTTTCTCGTTTTGCATACTCAAATACCAGGCTGCCGATAGGAGCCGGTACTATACATGCTCCTGTTCCTACAAAGAACTCGAGGGCGAGTCCTCCGGGGCCTGGAAGTCAGGCCACACAAGAGAAATCATACATTAATATGAGAGAACTCCGAATATAAAAGGACAACTAGCAGGATGGAGACCGTTTAAACAGTTTCCATGTTATTTTCTGGTGCTCTATGGTGTCTAGTTTATAACGTGTTTGTATGCACTGTACACACAGGTAGGTGCTCTATGGTGTCTATAATGTGCTTGTATGTACTGTACACACAGGCAGGTGCTCTATGGTGTCTATAATGTGCTTGTATGTACTGTACCCAGGCAGGTGCTCTGTGGTGTCCAGTTTACAGTGTTTGCATGCACTGTACACACAGGCAGGTGCTCTGTGGTGTCCAGTTTACAGTGTGTTTGCATGCACTGTACACACAGGCAGGTGCTCTGTGGTGTCTATAATGTGCTTGTATGCACTGTACACACAGGCAGGTGCTCTGTGGTGTCTATAATGTGCTTGTATGCACTGTACACACAGGCAGGTGCTCTGTGGTGTCCAGTTTACAGTGTGTTTGCATGCACTGTACACACAGGCAGGTGCTCTGTGGTGTCCAGTTTACAGTGTGTTTGCATGCACTGTACACACAGGCAGGTGCTCTGTGGTGTCCAGTTTACAGTGTGTTTGCATGCACTGTACACACAGGCAGGTGCTCTGTGGTGTCTATAATGTGCTTGTATGCACTGTACACACAGGCAGGTGCTCTGTGGTGTCTATAATGTGTTTGTATGCACTGTACCCAGGCAGGTGCTCTGTGGCGTCCAGTCTGTATGACTGGGCGCAAGAAGAGTCAGTGTTCATGCAGCGGCCGTCCCCTCTCTCTCGCTGTGCTGTACTGTGGAGGGGGTGCAGCTAGTCAACAGTCACACTCTCTTTCCTTCTAGACAGGCAACCATTCTCCTTTCTTCTTCTCTTTTTAAGGAAAAACTAATACATGTAAATTAAAATAACCTAGATGTGCATGATGTAAAAATACAAAGTGAGGCCCTTCCCTCATACTCCCCAGAGGCAGCAACTGCTGGCAGTTACAGGCATCCGTTTGCAGACCTTTCTTCCTGGTCCGCAAATACACACATATGATATGGTTGCAGGGGTTTCTTCCTCCAGCTTAAAATTAACTCAATTTTATTTTCATTTAAAAAAAGAATAAACTGTAGTGAAGCGTAACTTGCGTACAGAGAAAAGTGCTCTTAATTGGAATTTTTACAAAGTAAACACACCCGTGTTTTAAGCACCCAGATCAAGAAACAGAAAATTAGTTTGGAGACCATTTTGTTAAACAAAGATTTCCTTTGTGTACACTATTTCTACTAAACTCTCTCTCTAAAGGATGTCTCACACAACATAAGGGACAGCACACTAGGTGATGACAAGCTATCACTCTCGGCTAAAACATTTAAATACCACTGCCAGACATTTCTGTAGCATTTTACACAGCTTATAAATGCTTTCACTTGATTAGATTTTTTAAATGACATTTGTGTGTGACTATGTGGCCAGGGTCAAGATTTTTAAAATCTTTAAAAAGACGGGCTTATACTACAATAGAAATAGCAAGGGAAAAAGAGAAGGCTGATTTTCAGTTTAATTCTTCACTGCCTCCCGGAGACCCCCGTTCATATGCATTCAATATGAAAAGCATGTATTTGGATCCACCCCCAGTGTACACAGCTCATGTTGTAACACTGACGCCAACGATCGTTTTGTAGTTGGTGGTAATTTGCTAATTAATTTAAACGCTGTTATTAGGTGAGGTTCTACTCCATATTATAGTTCCCTCCCGCTCCCTAACTAAAAAGGGGAAAGGAGAGAAAAGAGGGAGGGGAGGGAGAAGTGGGGGAGAGGGAGGGAGGACAGGGAGTGGGGGGAAAGGGAGAAGGAGGGGGGAAGGGGGAGAGGGAAAGGAGGGAGAGGGAGAAATGGGGAGAAGGAGAGAGAGGAGATGGGGGGGAGAGGGAGAGAGGGGGGAGAGGGAGGGGAGAGGGAGAGGGAGAGGGGGGAGAGGGAGAGAGGGGGGAGAGGGAGAGAGGGAGGAGAGGGAGAGGGGGGGCAAAGGGAGAGAGGGGGCGAGGGAGGGGGGCAGAGGGAGAGAGGGGGGAGAGGGAGAGAGGAAGGAGAGGGAGGGGGGGCAGAGGGAGAGGGGGGGAGAGGGAGAGAGGAAGGAGAGGGAGAGAGAAAGGAGAGGAAGAGGGGGGAGAGGGAGAGAGGGGGGGGAGAGAGGAGGGAGAGGGAGAGAGCCAAGAGAGGGAGAGGAGGGAGAGGGAAAGGGACAGGCGGGAGGTGGGGAGGGAGAGCAGGGAGAGGGTGGGAGAAGAGAGGCAGGGATGCAGTACACTCTGCTCCACCACAACTATGAAACGGACACTGTCCCTGTACTTACAGAACCCAGTCCCAGAGCCGTCTTACAAGGGGACACAGGCCCGCAAGGCCATACCGCCACACGGGCACAAGGTCATGGTCTTTTTTAGCAATATGGTAGACTTGGATAAAGGAGGGTTTGGAGTTTCCTTTTTCAGAACAGCATGGACGAACACTGCCTACCCTTCAGCTAGAGTCTGCAAAGAACACACTGGGGCCTTGATGGATGCTTCAGGTTCAACTGCTATTCCCAAGTTCCTTACAGTGGGGACAAAGGACCAGGAGTAACCAGGAAAGTGACTCTGCCTAAAGGGGCACCAATAAGTCTGGTCGGTGACTGCAGCTTTCCAGGGGGGGTGGCCTTTCCTATCTTTTCTCAACAACCGGATTCAAAAAGCCTACATGCATGACCTGAAACAATCTGAAGACAAACAAGGATTTAGAGCCACAGGCATTTTATTAATATAAAAATTACAGTATAATGTTCTGCTGAATTCCCTTTCAGCCTGAAAATATGAAAATGAAAGAGAACTTAAGTTGATTTTGTTACTGTCCAATATAGTGCATCACTGGGTGCCATCAAGTTGATTCCGACTCACAGCAACCCCATGTGACAGAGCAGATTGCTCCACAGGGTTTTCTAGGCTGCAGTCTTTAAGGGAGAAGTCCTGGTGGCACAGTGGTTAAGCACTCGGCCGCCAACCGAAAGGTCGGCAGTTCGAGCCTACCAGCTGCTCCACTAGAGAGAAGATGCGGTGGTCTGCTTCCGTAAAGATCACTGCCCTGGAAACCCTACAGAGCAGTTCTACTCTATCCTATAGGGTCACTATGAGTTGGAATCGACTCAACAGCAACAGGTTAACCTTTATGGGAGCAGATCACCAGGTCTTTCTCCTGTGGAGCTGCTGGGTGGGTATGAACAGCTAACCTTTCGGTTATCAGCCAAGAGCTTAACGGCTGCACCACCAGGGCTCCTTGGAGCTAGTGTTGTTGCTATTGTTAGGTGCCGTCGAGTCGGTTCCAACTCATAGCGACCCTGTGTACCACAGAACGAACCACTGCCTGCTCCTGTGCCATGTTCACAATCGTTGCTATGTTTGAGCCCACTGCTGCAGACACTGTGTCAATCCATCTCTTTGAGGGTCTTCCTCTTTTTCGCTGACCCTCTATTTTACCGAGCATGATGTCCTTCTCCAGGGACTGATCCCTCCTGACAACACGTCCAAAGTATGTAAGATGCAGTCTCACCATCCTTGCTTGTAAGGAGCATTCCAGTTGTGCTTCTTCCAAGACAGATTCGTTTGTTCTTTGGCCGTCCACGGTATGTTCAATATTCTTCGCCAACACCACATTCAAAGGCATCGATTCTTCTTCTGTCTTCCTTATTCATTGTCCAGCTTTCACATACATATGATGCGGTTGAAAAGACCATGGCTTGGGTCAGGCACACCTTAGTCTTCAAGGTGACATCTTTGCTTTTCAACACTTTAAAGAGGTCTTTTGCAGCAGATTTGCCCAATGTAATGTGTCATTTGATTTCTTGACTGCTGCTTCCATGGGAGGGAGCGTAGGGGTTGGCAAACCATGGCCCTCGGTCTAAATCTGCCCTGTTTTTGCATGGCCCACAACCTAAAACTGTTGTTTAAAATTCAGAGTTGTTAAAAAAAAAAAAAAAAGGGAAGATGATGACGAAGAAGACCACGCACCAGGGCAGAGACCGTGTGTGGCCCACAGAGCCTAAAACACGCACTATCTGGCCTTTTACAAGTTTTGCCAACTCTTCATCCAGGGTTTTATTTTGCAGATGGACTGAAGCAAATAGATGTACACAAATTATCTGGCCTATGTGGGAGGATGCACCATGTGATCCAGTGAACTCCTCCCCTCCTCCCAGCAGCCATGACCCAACTGCTTCTCCCAGAAGAGCACCTGCCATGCTGCTGCCATGCCACGCCCACAGCAAACACTGCCACCCACAGGGCTAAGGAAGCCAAGCCGTGCATGCAGCCCCACACAGGGAATCTGCAATCACCTGCTCTTCTTGGCCATCACCACCGTGCCTGCATTTTAGCAGCCTGGGCATGGCGGTGATAACCCCTAATCTTAGCTCACAGAGGCCTCAAATGAGGGGATTATCCATTCACTGACAAGGGCCCTGGAATCTCTTCACATATGCCTTTGAAGATTTAATGCTTTGGTTTTTAATCATCATGAACAATTTGGTCCAGATCTTAGTATGAAAATCTGGGCCTGAGTATCAATTTAAAAAATGTTTACTGAGCTACCATGTGCAAAAGCAAAGTGCAAATTCTGATGAAAAACAGAAGCAGGAGTCCCTGGGTGATGCAAACGGTTAATACACTTGGCTGCTAATTGAAGGTTAGAGGTTGGAGTCCATCCAGAGGTGCCTCGGAAGAAAGGCCTGGCAGAATGAGTTGGAAATGACTTGATGGCAAGTGGTTACTGGTTATGGAAGCAGAAAACAAATTCTCCAAGGAACCTAAAATCTTTTAAGGGGGGAATCAGACTCACATACTTAGGAAGATATAAGAAAGTACAAGCTCCAGACAAAAGCTAGAAACATATACCCTACAAATTAGACTGGTTTTCACCTTATAAATCATTCAATGAAACATTTATGGAGCCACGAGGAGACGCCTGATTCAGCTCGAGGTCAAAAGAAGTTTCCTTGGGCATCTCCCAGTCTCTTGGTGGTACAGACATCTTCTCATTACCAAACTGCAGGATAACCCAGAGCCTTCTCTCTCTAGGCTAATGCTTCCTGGTTATACTTTCAAAGAGTTTCGCATTAACTACGTGGGAACTTTATTATACCATAATTTAACGACAAAGTATAACCTCCCAGAACCTAGCACCATCCCTGCCACAATTTAACAAGTACTCCCTAAGAGTTTATTGAGCAAGGCATGAGTCAAACAGATAGCCTTATGGTCAGGCTCCTCATGTGTTTCATTTTATTGAAGGTAAATCATCTTTTCAGAGCAGGCTCGACGCACAAGGCAGCCATTACCTCATGTTAACTGCTAATGTGGTTACCTTGGAAAGGGCTGTGTGAGGACTCACAGATCGCTCCGTATTTTTCTCTTTTTCTCCACCGTGAGTCTTTTACAATGAAAACTAGCTATCTTCATAAATAACTGGCACTGTAATAAAAATACTAGAAACTTTCCTAATTTGTAGGATAAAGAGTAATGAACTCTCCTTGAAGGCCCCTTCTAGCTCTATGACATGAAGCTCTGTGTCAGCTGATGAACTAGGCATTTTGGGGAACATAAAGAAGCATCCTACTAACCACGCATGGTTAACACCTTTGCTCCAAGACTTGGGGGGAAGAGAAATGACAGGTGTACATAAAAGCAGAGATAATGGGGGAGAGGGAGAGAAGCCTGCTACTGACGGTGGGTCAAGTCATCTAAAAGCCTTATTAGCACTCTGATTAAAGCAAGCAGACAGAAAGAAGCTACGGTTTCTGTGTGTCCGATGGCATTCTACTCAGAGTACTGAAAGCCTCAGCTGTATACATACGCACAAGGTATGAAGCGGCTGCCTCTGAGCTAGGTGCAGGGCCGAGGAAGGAGGGAGTGCTGAGGACGGGAGGACGGTGGTCTGTAAGGGTCCTGGGCCCCTTAGGTCACATCATATCATATAAATCTGCCCTGGCTCCCCATTCTCAGCAGCCTGGAGCAGAGAGCACTGTTCACTTGCTCTGAAGTGGGGACACTGAGGCAGGGGGCAAAGCTGGTGATTACGATGAACAGTTACTGAGAACCTACTATATGCCAAGCATTGTGCCCTGGGGTACAAAGATAATGAAGACACTGTTCCACAGGGTATTCAAACACGTAAACATAAATGGAAAACTGTGGCAGGCACAAGACACAGGGGCATGTTATGAAGGCACAGGGAGGCAGCAGCTGTCTAGGCCTGAACACCGCTGACCACTGCATCGCCCCCATTACGAAGGCTAGTTGTACCCAACAGATGCTCAGAAATGTCAAACCGAAGGACACCAAAGCAAAAATGGATGATGGCACTGCTCAGTGCCACTGGAGACTACAGGCTGCGCGCGCGTTTCCCCACTAGCTAGAGCTCAACTCATAACTCTCAAATCTAGCAAGACCACTTTCCAAAGTAAGGGAACACAATTCCTTTTCTCAAGGACTAGAGGTACAAGGACTAGGCTTTTGGTGTTCAGAGGGACAGGCCCACACTCCCTTATCTGCAATTCTGAAATCCACAAAGCTCTGAAAATGGAAAGCTTTCCCGCAACTCGCTTGGTGGCAAACCATGACCTGATGTGAGGTTACTGTCTTTAGTCATCCCACTTAATGTGAATATTGAGACAGTTTGCTGCAGAAATGTCCATTTCTTTGATTAGAGGGTGCTGCTCAGAGCCTGCTGGGCATGTTAAGAGTATGTGGTGCATGCGCTCTTTTCCCTTTCTAAAGCTCAAAAAATGCAGAATTATGAGACACACCCAGTCCTAAAGGTTTCATAAAGAATTATAGACCTGTGAAACTATCGTTTTATTATGTATTTGAAGATCACTGACAGCTATGATTGATTTAAAACACATACTATCATTAATATGCAAAACCAAACATGCTTTGTTTATTCCCTGGGAAGACAGAATAAAAAAGTATGACGTCTATCCCAGTGATCTCAATTTTTAAAAATAAAAATGATTTGAAACCAGCAGGTGGGTCGGACCCCTGGGAGACCATCACAGATAACTTACGGGTGAGGTTTCATTTCTATGTAATTCTTGGGAATGAAGCCGTCCTTCCCATTGAGCTCTGCCTTGTACCAGTTCTGATCACATTCTTCATTCAAGACCTGAAAAAGACGACAAGGAAAAAAAATCAATCATTTCCTTTTCACTTTTAAAAGGGCAGCAACTAAGATGCTTAAGCTGTCTTTTAGGTTTGTCTATAAAAGATGTTACTGGACGTATTATCAGTTACATGGATGTAAAACTTCTTGTGACTTCAAACCACCAGAATTAGGTTAACCCTGAGAATTAAAACTAAATAGAAATTGTCTTTGGAAATAAAAGTTTAAGCTCCCAAACGTCTATATCACACCCTCAGTAGGAAAGCAGGTGGAAGGATGACAGGGAAAACTAACAGATCCACTTCACAGCGACATCAGAGAATGAAGGGAACTTGACGAGGATGAGGTATTTCGGCACCTGGGAGAGCCGTCTAATGGTAGGGTGAGCAGCAACAGAGAGAGCTTTCGGGCTTCTCTAGAGATCTGCAAGCCAGTTTCCACAATTCACAGATTGGATCCAATCTCCAAAATCCACAGTGACCCAGTGTTGGGCTTCTCTAAGAGCTTCTCCAGGTTATCACAAGTATGGGTCAGCCAACCAACAGCTCCACAATGCTCCTGTTTAGGTGTGTACCCGTATGTCCTTGTCTGGGAAGCTGCTCTAATGAAAAGGCAAGGCAAGTCCTACTCCCCTCAGTAACCCTCAAGGGCCACACTGTGTTCAAGTTAGATAATGCTGAAGCCACACAACCAACACAATTAACTGAGTCAGAAAACTTGGAGATCACATAATTGAACCATTTCATTCTAAAGATGTGAAATCAGGCCTAGAAAAGTGAAAAGATTCACTACCCAAGGTTACAAGCTGGTGACCTCGCATAGCTAAGAATCACACCTGGATTTTCAGATTCCAAATGAGTGTTCTCTCTGTTCACTCCCCCACACTGCTTCCTGTGAGTTATACTGGCAGACTAGGTTATAAGACTGTACTGTGTACAATACTCTAAGGAGCGGAGAGTTAGATAAAAAGCCTTTCCTTAAGTCCTAGACTTTTAATAAAAGGCAAAGGGCATGAGAGAAAATGGAAATGTGAACGCAACTAGTATAGGAGTAGTTAACCTACATGATATGACAAAGCTCAACAAGGAAGCTGGTAACGTTCCTCACAAAATGATTTCTCCAAGATGCTGAACAATACTGTAATCACAGCTAAATGAGAACCAGGACAGCTTCAGAGTATGTGACGTGTGTGCACTGACATTTCAAAGTGAGAGACAAGAGGGGAAGGGGAGATGAGACGGAGGAGGTACCCAACAGAGGCAAGCTACATTAATGATGACTGAGATAATTCACTTCTGAGCAGAGGCTGTGTCCCCAACAGTTTCACTGCACTGGGCCACTTCTGTGACGATTAACAATCTCCCGCCTACCTGGTAGCACTCACCAGGTTTAAGTGCATAAGGTAAGATGGTAGATCCTGTAAGAGCTAGTTAATGTGCATGGTAAGCTCTCAAAAAATAAGCTACTGGTAAATCCCATTAGCCTCAAATTTCCCAAGAGTCACATACAAACACACTGATAGCTTAGTGATAAAAACTTTTTTCTACGCATCATTTCTTCCTTTTGAAAAAAGCACTATTTTTTTATTTTTTTAATTATACCTCAGGTGAAGACTTACAGAACAAATAGTTTCTCATGAAACAGTAGTACACATATTCTTTTATGACACTGGTTAACAACCCCACAACATGTCAACCCTCTAACTTCTCAACCTTTTTTTTGGTGAAAATACACCTAGCCAAAGATACACCATTTCAAAAATTTCTACATGCACAGTTCAGTGACATTGACTATGCTCTTTGAATTGTGCTGTTATTCTCACTTAAGATGAAGGCTTACAGAACAAAATAGTTTCTCATTTAACAGTTACTACCCATGCTGCCCTATGACAATGGTTAACAATCTCACAACACATCAACAATATCCTTACTCAACCTTGGGTTCCCTATCACCAGCTTCCTTGTCCCCTTCTGCCTTCTGGCCCTTGTCACTGGACTCCTGTACCTCATTAGTCTCATTTGGTTTTACGGGGCTGTACACTGCAGACTGAACGGTTAACCTCAGAGATAACTTTACCACTGAGCTAAAAGGGTGCCTGGGGGCCATACTCTCGGGGCTTCTCCAGTCTCCTTTAGGCCAGTAAATCTGGTCTTTTTTTTTTTTTTTTTTGAGTTAGAATTATGTTCTACATCCTTCTCTAGCTCTGTCCAGAACCCTCTGTTGTGATCCGGGTCAGAGCAGTCAGTGGTGGTAGCCGGGCACCATCTAGCTGTACTGGATTCAGTCCGGTGGAGGCCTTGGTAGGTGTGGACCATTAGTCCTTTGGACTAATCTTTTCCTTGTATCCTGTTCTCTTCATTCTCCCTTGCTCCCGAAGGGATGAGACCAGCGAAGTATCTTAGATGGCCGCTCACAGGCTTTTAAGACCCCAGACACTACTCACCAAGGTAGAATGTAGAGCATTGTCTTTATAAGCTGTGTCATGCCAATTGAGCTAGATGTTCCCCGAGACCATGGTCCCCAGAGCCCTCCGCCCAGCAATTCAGTCCCTCAGGGAGTTTGGATGTGTCTATGGGTCTTCCATGACCTTTCCTTGTACAAGTTGTGCTAGTTTATCCTGTATTGTATACTGTCTCACCCTTCACCCAGGATACCACTTATCTATTGTCTATTTAGTATTTCCCCCCCACCCCTCCCATCCCTGGTAACCAACAAAGATTGTTACATTTGGTGTGTGAACTTTTTCATGGGTTTTTACAATAGAGGTCTCATACAATATTTGTCCTTTTGTGATTGACTTATTTCACTCAGCGTAATGTCCTCTAGTTTCATCCATGTTATGAGATGGTTCACAGATTCATTGTTCTTTCTCGTTGCATAGTACTCCATTGTGTGTATGTACCATAGTTTGTTTATCCATTCATCTATTGATGGGCATCTAGGTTGTTTCCATCGTTTTGCTATCGTGAACAATGCTGCCATGAACATAGGTGTGCATATGTCTATTCGAGTGACAACTCATTTCTCTAGGATATATTCCTAGGAGTGGGATTGCTGGATCGAATGGTATGTCTATTTCTAGCTTTCTGAGGAAGCGCCATATCACTTTCCAAAATGGTTGTATCATTTTGCATTCCCACCAGCAGCGCATAAGTGTTCCCATCTCCCCGCAGCCCCTCCAACATTTGTTATTTCCAGTGTTTTTGATTCATGCCAGTAATGCCGGGGTGAGATGGTATCTCATTGTGGTTTTAATTTGCATTTCTCTAATGTCTAGTGATCGCGAGCATTTCCTAGTGTCTGTTGGCCATCTGAATGTCTTCTTTGGTGAAGTGTCTGTTCATTTCCTTTGCCCATTTTTTAATAGGATCATTTGTCTTTTTGTTGTAGAGGTGTTGGATTTTCTTGTAGATTATGGAGATTAGACCTTTGTCTGACTTGTACTGTCCAAAAATGTTTTCCCAGTCTGTAGGTTCTCTTTTTACTCTTTTGGTGAAGTCTTTTGAAGAGCATAGGTGTTTGATTTTTAGAAGATCCCAGTTATCTAGCTTATCTACTGGGGTTTGAAAAAGCACTATATTTGATTAAATACCAAGATGATAAAAAATAATACATGTAAAATAATTCCTCATTTTAAAATCGTCATTTCAAAAATACTGAACTGTGTTGTAGCTAGAAAAGTTACTCTGTTGCCAGACAATGATAGTGAGGAAGAAGGTCTGGCATGGAGCCTGTGCTTTAAAGCACTCCACTGATACACTGGTAGCATGGACTACACTGACAGCCCTATGCTACAAGGGGAATCTACAATCCCCACCTCAAAGGTGGTTACAGAAGTAGCTTCAGGAGGGAGCTCTTGTTACTGTCCTTAGACAGGGGGAAAAAAGAGGGCTCTCAACAGCAGGAAAGTAAAGGTGCCATTTTAAAAGGCTGCTCAGGTGAAGACTCCGTTTGTTACAATACCAAAAATAAGGGCTTGAAGAAAAATGTGGCCCAATACTTATCAAGCATCATCCTCTCACAGCAATACTTTAAAAAAAAAAACAAACAAAACAAAATCCCATAGGCTTATATGCAAGAGTTTTCCAAAATGTCAACAAAAACTCCTGAAATGGTGAGGTGTATACCTACTCTAAAGATTTCCTGGATGAAAGGTGGATAAGCAGGTGACTGTGGCCCGTTTAGGCATCAAAACAAAGTAAGGCAATCACTCAGAGCAGGCCAATATTGATTTGGGGCCAACAACTTCACAGAAAAGGTAACAGTGTTACAAGCCACGAGTTAATACACTTGCACATTCTTCTTTGTCACCTTTACTAAGACAGAAGTAAATTTCCCTAAAAAGCACCACCCCCAAAGGAAATTCCAGGGCAACTCCCTAATTTGGCGACAATTTAGAACTATCGTTTTCTGCAGACAAAATATTATTTGGTGTTTAGAATGTTGTTTTCCCCCTAGCAGGCAGGGATGTATGGAATTATTTTACGAAGTTTTTTTTTTTTTTTTTTAACTGTAATGTTTAAGCACATGAATGATAAAAAATTTTAGTTATCTGGAAAATTCTGGCATCCAGAATATCACTTTACCAGATAGCCAAGGAGTTGCCGTGCGTGCCTCTAAGCCTCTTTACTCTAGAATTTTAAAAAAGGCTGATTCTGCTGGAGGCAAAACACAGGCCCTTCAGTTCATCTGCTCAGCCTGGGCTACAAACACTGCCAGGTCAGGGACCATGTCTTTCAACCGACCCGCTCCGGCCAGCACATCAGCTTTTACATGCAAGCCCTGAAATTGTGATGACATAATTTAAAAGATGCTTACAAATTAAATTTTATTCAAGTGTTTAAATCTACAAAACAGCAAAGGACACAAATTAACATGAGTCTAAGGTCAAGCAGAGGAGGAGACCAAAACCGTATGTGAATCAGTTTGTACCTACAAATACTGTATTTAATTTGCTAAGGCTCTGACACAGTGGCTGCAACAACGGCCTCAAGCATGACAATGACTGTTAGATGGTGCAGGACCAGGAAGTGCTTCATTCTGCCGCACAGAGGGCCGCTACGGGTCGGAACCGACTCCACGGCACCGAGCAACAACAACGCAACGACAAGGTTTTAGGAAGCACGCATCCTTAACAGATAATTTTTTTTTTTAAGCAGTAAGGATATTCTTTATTTCTTTGGTTGTGTGATTTGTTTTTCTTTTTGTTGTTGTTGTTGAGAATACATACAGTAGAACACCACCAATCCAACAATTTCTACATGTACAATTCAGTGACACTCATTACATTCTTCGAGTTGTATAACCGTTCTTACCCTCCTTTTCTGAGTTGTTCCTCCCCCATTAACATAAACTCACTGGTCGCAAAGTTTCCTTTCTAATCTTTCAAGTTTGATTCCATATAGACAGATCATAAATGAGCATAATGCTCAAGGCAGACATTCTTTACTAGTTAAGCTAAATTACTGTTTGGTTTAAGATTTCAGGGGATATTTTTGGTTTAAAGATTATTCAGGGCAATAGTTTCGGGGGTTCATCCAGCCTCCATGGCTCCAGTAAGTCTAGATTCCATGAAAATTTGAAATTCTGTTCTGCATTGTCCCCCTTTTGATTGGCATTATTCTACAGAACCTTTGATCAAAATGTTCAGTATGGTAGCTGGGCACCCTCTAGTTCAGAAATAATGTTTAAAAGCCTGACCAGAGTTCTGAGAAAGAGGAAGCTGCTCCTGTCACCATTTCCCCACACAGAGCTTATCATTTGCTCATTTGTTATCTCTTAACAGACAGATGAGTGAGTACAATAATTAAATTTTCATAGTTCAAAACATTCCAAGGAATGTTTTTAGCTACTACCCCACAGCTGCATTTTCTATTCCAGCCTCACACTCCCTCGAGTTATGACTTCGTAGCCACACAACACACTGGTTTAACGGAAGCAGACTGATCAAGAGATGAGATTATGAAAGGAGGAAGAGAAGTTTCAGTGGCTCACCCCTCCACCACCAAGGAGGGGGAGAGGACCAAAAAAAAAAAAAACCTCTGAAAATAATGTTAAGAGCTCAAATCAGGAAGCAACTTAGAGATGAGGAACGACGTGAGGTTCATCCAGAACTAAAAATATCCCAGTCAATGGCACGGGACACAAAAAGGGCTTTAGGGATGGTGCTAATGTTGTTTTTGACCTGAGTGCTGGTTACATGGGTGTGTTCAGTTTGTGAAAATTCACGGAACTGTGGACTTATGACACGTGAAGTCTTCCATATGTATATGTACACTTCAAATACAAGTTAGAAATATTCCAGTCAAGAGAATATAGCAACATTATGGGCCCACTTTACACATAAGAAAACCACATCAAGGCCTTATTAACACTTCAGGTACAAACTTTTCACACTCCAGAAAATATACAGGGAGGCAGCAAACACCACAGGGAGGCTTCAGAAATCCCCATGATGACAGCTTACCACTGCTACTCCAAGAAGAAATCAAGTCCCTTCACCATGGACGAACTCAGACCTACAACATGTTCTACTTTTCTACATTACGTGATTCCGATAATGGTTATTATTCACTGCTGCCCCTGCCCCATGCCCCGAATCTGAGACCATTCTAAAGGTAACACTAGATTTTCACTTTGACAAACACCAGTTTGAAACTTTCCTTAAAAATTTAAACAAAGAGCAAATGAAAAGGCAGAGATAAAAGCTTTAGGTCTCTCAGACCTCTTAGGAGCACCTCATCTGATGGCATGAACACAGGGTTGGAGAGTCTGCAAACATGAGATCAAATCCCAGTTTTACCAACAGCGAACTATGCAACCTTGGGCAAACTATTATTCTCTAAATTTTGGTTTCCTCACCAATAAAGTGGTGGTTACAGGGTTACTGAGGGATTAAATGAGAAAACATAGTAAGAAGTTTAGCAAACAGTACAGCACTACAGTCCAATTGTCTTAGTGGACAAATTTAATTCCAAAGAGTTACTCTGCTTTATACATTAGCAAGTATTAGTGCAAACAAAACGTGGCAATCCCTGGGGAATGATTTTTACCTTGGTTACAGTCACTAAAGTAGGTGTCTTTGATGTAATGCTATCCAAGGGCACCAATAATAAACATACTAACAGAAGTCTGGGATTATTTTATTCTGAAAACACATGAGTATAAAACTTCTATGCTTACTTCAAAGAAGACTTTAAACGCTGAGCTCAAGGACTGCAGAAGCTAATTCCCTTGCCTGTCCCTTCTATAGTAAGACTGGGAGGTAGAGGAACTGCATTTAATTTTCTATGCAAATTACAGAGAAGGGCATTTGAAAATGATAGATAAGTATTTTGTTTACAGACTGCTGCATTTTGAAATATGGGGGTATTTTCTTGTCTCAATATGTTCAGTCATCTTTTTTTTTTAAAAGAAATAAACCATACAGTTATGGAACCTTTCGACATACACTGTTAATTCTAACATTTCTTCAGGGAAAAATTAGTCAAAGTCACATCAATTTGTGAAGCAAGTACCCAGAAGTCACTCTGCAGAGGTGCATTTGTGCACGGCAGGAAAGACAGGAAGTCACATTTTTAGCACTTAGACGTAAAAACAAAAACAAAAACAAAAACCCCTCATAGCTAGTCCCTTGCATTACAGAAATTCAATCCAAGCCAGTGTGTTTTTCCCAGATCTTCAAAAATCCAGGTATTACTACTTCAGTTCCCAAGTTTAAAATCAATCTATCTATCCACCCATCCCAAAGCATCCCAAATACTGACATGACTTGAAGACAAATTCAAGAATTCTAGTGATATCTTCCACATAATCCTGAGCTCTTGGAAAAGGAAGAAGAAACACACACATACTTTTTAAAGGACTGTGACCCCTAAGGGAGCCCTGCTGGTGCAGCGGTTAAAGCGATCAACTGCTAACCTAAAAGTCAGCAGTTTGAAACCACCAGCGCCTCCAAGGGAGAAAGATGTGGCAGTCTGCTTCGGTAGAGGTTTATAGCCTTGGAAACCCCATGGAGTTGCTATGAGTTGAATCGACTTGACAGCGGTGGCTGTGGGTTTTTTGGTGACCCCTCAGAGCAAATCCAGCAGGGCCCTGGCCAGGGTAACAGTACTGTGAGAACTGTTTAACATCAGCGCCCTTCAGTTACCTGTTTAACGTCAGCCCCCTTCAGTTACCTGTTACATATTTTATTAGAAAGCTCTTCAACTTCTTGGACTCCCTTAGTATGGATTACTGACCAGGTCTAAAGCAGCACTGCTTCATCACTCACACTTAAATAACTGCTTTACAATCACCACCTCCATCTGCTACATTTTTTCATTCAACATGAAAAAATCTTGGCTATGCTGTTTGCTATGCTGTGCGTCAAATCATGAAAAACACCCACACTGTAGATAAGCTATTTTGAATTTTAATGATGAGATAATCAACTTAAAGGTACCTCAATAATTAAAGTTCTTGGTCCCACAAAAGAGCCCTGGTGGTGCAGCGGTTAAGCACTCGGCTACTAACTGAAAGGTTGGCCATTAGAACCCACCAGCCACTCTGCAGGAGAAAGATGTGGCAGTCTGCTTCTGTAAAGACTGCAGCCTTGGAAACCCTATGGGACAGTGATACCCTGTCCTACCTGTTGCCACTGAGTCAATTCTGACTCATAGCGACCCTACAGGACAGAGTAGAGCTGCCCCATAGGGTTTTCAAGGAATGTCTGGTGGATTCGAACTGCAGACCTTTCGATTAGCAGCCGAGTTCTTAAACACTATGCCACCAGGGCTCCAACCTTATCCTACAGGGTCACTGTGAGTTAGAAATGACTCGAGAGCAACGAGTTGGTCCCACAGAAACCTTAAATTGCTTAACTCAAACGCACGAAGAGCCAAAATCAAAACCCAAACCCATTGCCGTCCAATCCCAACTCATAGCAACCCTACAGGATAGAGCAGAACTGCCCCACAGGGTTTTCCAGGAGCGCCTAGTGGATTCGAACTGCCGACATTTTGGTTAGAGACGTAGCTCTTAACCACTATGCCACCAGGGTTTCCACATGAAAAGTAGTAGTTCTCAAATTCACCTTGCCAGGCCAGTCTCCTCCTGAAAGACTACAATAAGGCCACAAGCCAGGAAGAACACGGAAAGCACCTTCACTCGATCAAGCCAGCTGACCACGTACTTGGCCCTTAAAGAAAGTTTAGAAGAATGAAAATGCATTCATAAAAAAAAAATTCCCCAAATTTTGATAGATTTATAAAATTGTGTATAAATATCTAACTATGCTATCTTATTAAATTGTTTAAGAAAACCTATTAATTCTTTTCAAAGAGTATCAAATAAAATGATACCAAATCAAAGAGGCACTTTACCTCATGGTGATGAATTGCTTTCAGCGTTAAGTATAATATCTGTGCCATGAAATACTACTTCTGGTGTTTTTTGAAATGGATGTTTCCAGTAGCCTCATTTCTCTGGGGATCTAGGAGTCCAAAATCCTTATTTTTTTTTTTACACCATTTTCTTTAAAAAAAAAAAAAGGGGGGGGGATTCTATTTATCAAACTAAAGGATCCAAGGAGTGTTTGTTGGTCAAGTCTAACTTCTGACCACTAGTGACACAATGGTGAGAGGTGCTAGGTTTTGACCTTTTAAAAAAAATTTACAAGGAAAAGAAATAAACAAAGGGGGCAAAGGGAAGGAAGGAGAAAAACAAAATCCCTAAACTCCTAAATTTTCCACTGGTAAAAATTACTTTTATATTGCCCTTTGACTATGAAGAAGTTGTACCCACTGGAACAGTGCCTTCTTTATTAACTGTCACCCCAGCTAGAGGCTCTCAACTCTCCTGAGCAGCTACTATCAGTGGGGACCAGTGTGAAAGGGAGACGCTGGTGGATCAAGAGACCCAGGCCCACCAAATGGCCAGACATCCTGCCTTAAGGCTGAACTTGGTTGCTTTCAATCTATTTAGTGACCCCAAATCAATTCAAACACCACTGTTCTGCTGTAAAAAAAACATCTGAAGTAGGCTTTTATAAGTCAAACTTATCCTTAGTTTGGTATTCTGATTTTCTCAATTTGGCCAACACCTAATTCTCTGTCCCTACCACCCACTGCTTCTCTAAATGAACCCTTCAGCAGTTCAGTCAAGCCAGTCAACTCACCAACCTCCAAACACTGTACTTCTCTCATGGTTTCCCCCTCATTTGGATTGTCCTCTTCCTTATGGATCCTAATCTTCCAAGGTTCTGTTCAGCTCAGATCTTGCAATCACCTTGTCCACCTTTCTCTCTGCGTCACTTTTATAGTACTTAATGGAGGAACACTGCCAATGACGACACAATCCCTTGTGGTATCTTGTCCACGACTACTTTGTACTACGTACTGGTGTGCCTTGGCCCCCTCCCACACCAAACTGCAAGCTCCCTGAAGGGTGGCTTCATGCACAGTTCTCATCTTACTCCCCATAGCGTTTAGTATGGTACCTAGCATGATATTTAGAGGAAATGACTGTACACCAGTGCTTTGTTCTAAGCTGTGCAGGCAGTATCACAGAACTAGCTGAGCCTAGGGACAGTCCAAAGTGCACCATGCAGTACACTCTGCCATCAAATTTGTTGGTGAGAAACAAATACCCTCATCAGCAGACCTTAGGAAGAAGACTGACCGTCCAGGGTACCTTAGATGTCAAAGAGACGGGAGTTTGCTCCCCCAAGAAAGGAGAGGCAAAATGAAAGAAGTAATGGGATTAGGCACCAGTGCCAGAAGACTCTCATGTGGGGTACCTCAAAAGGGGGTGCACCAAATCTTTTCCACAAGACCATCGACCTCTTTCTCCAACTGAAAAAGACATTGGGATGGGTGAGTAGGAAAAGAGGAGTCGTGGCCCATCTCTATACACATGTCCATACAGATCTCTCTCAGCATGGTGGCACTTACTGGAATGTTAAGATGCCTGGTTCAATCTGGAAGTCTGACCTGTGGCTGACTTTTGCAGGATGGTAATTTTATAGCTACAAGTCTTCCAGCAGAAGAAAGTATGGAACACCATGGGCTTTTTTATTCTTCCATTGAATGGCAGCTACGGTGATGTAGAAAGAAAAATTATACACACACAAATGAGTAAATGATTGTATTAAGAGTTCAGGATCGCTTGTGTGAATTTTTTTAAAATGTAAGACTTCCTTTATAATGTTCATACATGTTGGAAGATGAATAATTAAGAAGACTGACCAAATTTCAGGATATTTTTCTCTCTGAGAAATATTTTAGTTCTCAAAAAAAGCAAATCAGATACTCTCCATCAACCTTTGCAGGTTCAGTAGTCATTAAGAAAAGCTGCTAATTATTTGCACAAAACAGGAAGGTAGTTCACACTTATGTGACATTACTCCACTCAGATAAACCTGGAGGTAATGAAACCTAAATGCACAGGCAATACCCCAAAATAAACTCTTTTACCAAAGGGTACAAAGAGTTTCCATTCAAAATAACTGTCTTTTGTGCTTTGTGACTCACAGAAGACCTATTAGTTTGGTAGACTTGATTGTTCAACAGAACAGTGACATGCTGTCAGAATTTCAACTGAACAGAGAAAGAGGTGGTGGAAGGGGATATTAGAGTTTTAAGACAGAAAATTCTGTACATTCAGGAAGTTATATTAAGGCCTATGCTAGGCAAGTGATGTGCAACAACAGAGAAGAGCGCCAAGCCCTGAGCTAGGTGGGATGGGACTATGAACACCCCTCCCAAGGAGCTTAAAACAAACAAAAAAGAAACCAAATCCACTGCCATCCAGTGAACTTTGACTCATAGCAACCCCATTGTTTCAGAGTAGAACCGTGCTCCACAGAGTTTTTCAAGGGCTGTAAACTCTCAGAGACAAATCACCAGGCCCTTCTTCCATGGCACAGCTAGGTGGATTCAAACCTCCAACCTTCTGCTTAGTTGTTAGGTGCCGACCAATCGGTTCCGACTCATAATAATCCTACAAACGACAGAATGAAACACTGCCCTGTCCTGTGCCATCCTCACAGTCATCGCTGTTTGCACCCACTGTTGCAGCCACTGCATCAATCCATCTCATTGAGGGTCGTCTTCTTTTTCACTGACCCTCTAATTTACCAAGCATGATGTCCTTCTCCAGGGACTGGTCCCTCCTGATAACTTGTCCAAAGTACAAGAAATGAAGTCTCTTTACCCTCGCTTCTAAAGAGCATTCTGGTTGTACTTCTTCCAAGACAGATTTGTTAGTTCTTCTGGCAGTCCATGCTATATTCAATATTCTTCGACAACACCATAATTCAATGGCATCAGTTCTTCTTCCATCTTCCTTATTCATAGTCCAGCTTTCCCATGCGTATTAGGCAAATGAAAATACCACGGCACACTTTAGTCCTCCAAGTGACATCTTTGCTTTTCAACACTTTAAAGAGGTCTTTTGCAGCAGATATGCCCAATGCAATACAGTATTTGATTTGCTGCTGCCATGGGCATTGATTGTGGATCCAAGTAAACTGAAATCCTTGACAACTTGAATCTTTTCTGTTTATCATGATGTTGCTTACTGATCCAGTTGTGAGGATTTTTGTTTTCTTTACGTTGAGACGTAATTCATACTGAAGACTGTAGTCTTTGATCTTTATCAGTAAGTGCTTCAAGTCTTCTTCACCTTTCAGCAAACAAGGTTGTGTTATCTGTATATCACAGGTTGTTAATGAGTCTTCCTCTAATCCTGATGCCACATTCTTCTTCATATAATCCAGCTTCTCGGATTATTTGCTCAGCATATAGATTAAGTAAGTATGGTAAAAGGATACAAAAGCACACTTTCCTGATTTGAAATCATGCAGTATCCCCTTGGTGTGTTCGAATGACTGACTGCCTCTTCTTGGTCTATGTACAGGTTCCGCGTGAGCACAATTAAGTGTTCTGGAATACCCATTCTTCGCAACGTTATCCATAATTTGTTGTGATCCACACAGTCGAATCCCTTTGCATAGTCAATAAAACACAGGTAAACATCTTTCTGGTATTCTCTGCTTTCAGCCAAGATCCATCTGACATCAGCAGTGATAGCCCTTGTTTCACGTCCTTTTCTGAATCCAGCTTGAATTTCTGGCAGTCCCCTGCTGATGTACTGCTGCCAACTGTTTTTGTATTATCTTCAGCAAAATTTTACTTGCGTGTAATATTAACGATACTGTTCAATAATTTCCACATTCCACTGGATCACCTTTCTTTGGAATAGGCACAAATATAGATCTCTTCCAGTCGGCTGGCCAGGTAGCTGTCTTCCAAATTTCTTGGCATAGATGAGTGAAAGCTTCCAATGTTGCATCCATTTGCTGAAACATCTCAACCCGTATTCCATCAACTCCTGGGGCCTTCTTTTTCGCCACTGCCAACAATGCAACACCACTCCTCTTTAATTTGTCATTCCCAGCATAATAGACCATATGATTGTTTGATTCAAAATGGCCAGTACCAGTCCATTTCAGCTCACTAATGCCTAGGACATCAACCTTTATGCTTTCCATTTCTTTTCTGATGACCTGTAATTTTTCTAGATTCGTACCACGTACATTCCATGTTCCGATTATTAATGATGTTTGCAGCTGTTTCTTCTCATTTTGAATCCTGCCACATCAGCAAATGAAGGTCCAGAAAGCTTAACTCCATCCACATCATTAAGGCTGACTCTACTCTAAGGAGGCAGCTCTTCCCCAGTCATATTTTGAGTGCCTTCCAACTTGAGGGGCTCATCTTCCAGCACTATATCAGACAACGTTCTGCTGCTATTCACAAGGTTTTTACTGGCCGATTTTTGTTTAGAAGTAGATTGCCTGGTCCTTCTTCCCAGGCTGTCTTACTCTGGAAGCTCCACTAAAATCTGTCTACCATGGTTGACCTTGCTGGTATCTGAAATACCAGTGGCATAGTTTCCAGCATCATAGCAACACGCAAGCCACCACAGGACGACAAACTGACAGACGACTGGTGATCTGCTTAGTAGCCAAGTGCAAACCATTTGTGCCACCCAGGGACCTTCCCGAGAAGCTGAACATCTAGTAAACTGACAACTGCAACACAGAGGGGAAGCTGAGGGTATTATGGCGAGTATCAATTCAACAAAAAATATCTGAGTGCTAAACACCAAAGGAGAAGACCTAACTTCTAAGACAAACTAGGTCATGTTCCTTGTTTGCATCTTTAGTTCTGCTCAGCTATCCCAGAATTGTAAGTGGAAGGAACATGGCAGACTCTCCACCTTGCTATCAAGCAAATGGAGGGATTAGACTCTTGGCCACCTTGGCTGCCATTAGCTGAAAGATTGATGAAGCTTCTTTATGTTAGAAAAGCAAAACCTTTACTAACCGTAAAGGTCAGAACTTCCCTACTGGAATGACCAAAATCATCTCAAACTGTAGCTAATTCTTTACTTCAACAATGTATGTTTAGCTACTGTCCTTTCCATCTTGTTTACTATAAAAGGTTTTCAATCTCAGGAGCAATTCTACACCCCTCTCTTCAAAAACCAAAACAAACAAAAAACCAAAGCCACCTAGGCCAGGGGAGCAGCAGTTACACACGTTTTTTGAGGGTAACAGGCAAGCCTGGTCACAGCTCCACCCTTTAAGACTTACTTCCCGTTGCTTCAACGTGGTGAGATAAAACAGGTGCTCCAAACAAACTTCCCCCATTCCAAAATTAATGACAACAGAAAGAAGACTTTATTAAATTGCATTTAAGACCTAAATACAGAGACCTTATTGACTCAAGATGTGACCAACTAAAGGATCTATTGATTTAATCATTCTGTGACCTAAGAGCCACCTCAGATACTCTACTTGAAAGAAAAAAGCAACACTGGTCACTGAGCTCATCACTGACATTGGCATAAGACTGAAAAACCAAAGGCTGGTGTGTGTGTGTGTGTGTGTGTGTGTGTGCGTGTGCGTGTGCGTGTGCGTGTGCGTGTGCGTGCGTGCGCGCGCACCAGCATTCTGAACTAGTTTAAAGAGTATTTTCCACTTCTGGAGCAGTTAAATAAGCTCCAAATAAAGGACAGTTTGTAATCACATGACAGACAAAGAGGGGCTGGGCATAAAATAAAGTCCCCACCCTTGATCCCAGGCGAAGGTGAAAGCAGGCGATTAAACTGGTAATTACACCACTAAAGTGAAAGCGCGAAGGGCGTGAGGTTCAGTTCAGGCTAAGGGAGCAGAAAACAGAGGGACCTAACGTGGCCTGGGGGTTCAGAGTCTCCCTTGGTGAGTGACACCTGAGACCAAAGGGTCTCCTGTGGGTGGTCTGTGCAAACTAAGGAGTCAGCTTGTGTACCAAGGATGATAATGAGAAGTCACCGAAGAGTGGCACTGAGCTTTGCATACTGGACACATTACTCTGGCTGCCGAGTGAGAAGGAGCTGAAGGGAAGACCAGGCAGGGGCTACTGTGGTAGCCCACAGGAAAGACGATGGCACATGGACTGGGGTGGGGCAGGGTGGTGGAGGGAAGTAGACAAGTGGGAGTTTCAAGTCCACCCAGAGGCACCTCAGAAGAAAGGCCTGGTAATCTACTCCTGACAAGTCAGCCACTGAAAAACCCTATGGAGCACAGTTATACATGACATACATGGGGTTGCCATGAGTTGTAGTCAACTTTTTTTTTTTCTTAAGCTGAGACCCTGGTTACCAGTTGTCCTTGAGCTGATTCCGACTCATGGTGACCCCGTGAGAGGACTGGGGGCGGGGGGGGGGGGGGGGCAGCTTGTCTTATTTGTCAGGCATTAGATAGCTCTTTCCTGCAGTGGGGTAACATTGCCAGAATCGTTACCTGTAAGCGGCTATACCTGACTGGATCACAGACCACATCCAGCTGGCCACAATGAATAAAATTATCATTTGCCATCTAACTGACTGACAGCTCCAAGGACGGAGGGCAATGTGTGATTAAACAGCAACAACTTCCTCTTTTATTGAAACTTAGAAGTATAAAAAGGAAGATTACTTATCATACCCTCTAACATACTCTGAGTTATTCTTCCTTTAGATTCTTGCTCTATTCCAGGACTATCTGTTCAAAGTTGTCCTTTTTTCTAGTTGAATCTACAGATTGCTTTGGGTAGTAATGACATCTTAACAATTATTAAGTGTTTCAATCCATAAACACGGAAACCCTAGTGGTTAAGAGCTATGGCTGCTAACCAAAGGTCGGCAATTCATACCTACCAGGCGCTTCTCGGAAACTCTATGGGAAAGTTCTACTATGTCCTATAGGGTCACTATAAGTTGGAAAAGACTCGATGGCAACAAGTTTTGTTTGGTTTTTTTAATCCATGAACATGGAACATCTTTCCATTTATTTAAGTCTTCTTTAATCTCTTTCAGCAGTGTTTTATAATTTACAGTTTCATTGTGTAAGTCCTTCATGTCCTTGGTTCGATTTTTTCCTAGGTATTTTGTTCTCTTAGACGTTATTGTAAATGGAATTGTTTCCCTAATTTCCCTTTCAGATTTCTCATTGCTGGAGTATAGGAACCCAACTGATTTTTATTTGTTGATCTTGCAGCCTACAACTTTGCTAAACTCCTCTATTAGCTCTAGAAGTTTTCTTGTGGATGCTTGGGGATTTTCTATATGTAGGATCATATCATCCGTGAATAAAGATAGTTTTACTTCTTTTCCAATCTGTGTTCCTTTTCTTTCTTTTCCTTGTCTTATTGTTCTGGCTAGGACTTCTAATACAATACTGAATTAGAAGTGGTGAGAGCAGGCACCCTTGTTTGTCCCCCATTTCTATGTAGTACACTCTTAGCCACTAACTAAGGTGCAGTTCGAAGGCAACAGCTACTGTGAATCATTATGATAGGCCTGCCAGTCTGGTAATGGCCAGATTACAGAGCACAGATTTTCATATCTTCATCCCCTTTTTCTCTTAACTTCCCATAGCCAGTTTAACAGTACATACAACAGAATTCTTTGACTGCTTAAGAATGATAGGCCTCATAAAGTAAAGTCTTATACTTTTCTTCCCCTGAGCAGTTGGCAGAATTTGGATACTTCCTGCACTGTTTGTCCCATAACAAACCATTTTATATAAGGAAATAACTCTTTAATGAGTTCCAAAGGACACATAAAATTGATCTGGGGGCAATTTCAATCAGCCTCATTATAGGGAACACATTAAAAAAACAAAAAAATAGTTGCCATTGAGTTGAAGGGTATCTTAAGGACTGAACTTCTCTTTACGATGATGACTCTGGCTTTTGTGTACATATCTGAGGGGATGAGAGTGGCAGCAGAAGACAGGTCAGTTAAGAAGCTATGCAGTAAGCGAGGCAAGAGGAGAGGAGACAGAAATTTGAACCAGGGTAGGGATATTCTGACTGTTTTCAAAAGTCTCTAAGATGAATGTTAAAAACCTCACATATATCATTTTAAGAATTTAAATTTATCCACCTCTGTATGTCTGCAGGAATAGGGAACATAGTACAGTATGGGATATTAAATTTCATGTCATGTCATAGGCTTTTCAAGGTGACAATTAAAAAAGTACAGTCAGTTTCATTATTCTCTGCCATAAACAAACAGAAAGAGAAATAAAAGGGACAACTCTTGCCCTATAAAGAACTACCCCATTCTCTGAGGGAACACAGATGATGCTTTAATTGCCATATAATTAAAAATAGCTACATAAAACTTTTACATATTACTTTTTTCATACAACAAATTCAAACAGAAATAACATGCAGAAAAACATTAGAATTTATAAAATTCACTTTTAACTAGTATACCCTGACATGCGCATACTAAATTATTATTTATACTTTCTCTACTTCCAGAAAGGGCATTAGGGGACTTCCAAGACCCCCAAATATGGACCCCTGCATCAAGAAAATGGGCACTGGGGTTCAGGACATAACTTATTTCTAAAGCACTTCTCAAATATAACCATGGGTTTAAGAGACAGGCTAAATGAACCACCCCGCCTCCTTTGACTGCTAGAATGTGGCCTCTCTAGTAATTAGCTAGCTGCATGGCCCCCTTCAGGCAGCTGCACAGCTGCGAGGGAGCGGGTTCACTGTGCGGGCTGGGGCGACAGGCAGAGAACAACCACGCTGCTCCCTGCATGCATCATCAGAAGATGACAAGCCTAGCCTTGCTCCACCCATGAGTTTTATCTCTCTAAGCACCTACACACTGTTCCATGTGGAAAATCAGGACTTTCAACCCACAGAAACATCACAACCTGCAGAGAAAAGAGGGAGTAAGAGGACTAAATAACAGGCTGTATTAATGTGAACAATGGGTTTGTCAGACTCTGAATTCCAAGACTATAAGAACAACTTCCTGATTTCAAGTTGCAGTTAAAGTGAGAAACTTGTATACCACTCCATGATGCTGTGAGCTGGCCACAGTACTAACCCAGAAACATCCATGGTGCTTGGAGATGCAAGGGGTAACCAGGCTATAGGGTTCTCTCCCTGAGCCACAATAACGAGTGGTTTCCCTGATCACAGAAATGGTCAGGCACATTACAATCAACTAAGACATGTTTGTAGCTACAGAATGGAATCATTACGCCTCCATAGGCCCCCCTCTATCCAGTAAAAGGGTTTTAATGGCATGAATGCCTACGTATAATAGATCTGTACTGATTAAGGCTATCAAATCTGAGCTGACCAGAACCAAAACTCCGTTCCCTCCAGATGAATTTTCATCATCAAGCTCACAGTATTCAGCTCTGGGAGAAAAAGCTAAGCTGGTTTAAAAAAAAAAAAAAAAATCTTTTATCAGATGGTGCCGTGTAATGAATTACTTAATATGGCCCTTCTAGCCACGGTCTTTGCGACTCACACACAATGATTGAGTGAAAGGCTGGACATCTGGGACATCTTTAACCTCCGACTCACAGGAAACAGCCTTGTGCTGATCCTTATAAAAGAAATTATTCGTTTAGATGGCCTTCTGTCTTAAAACATCTTTTTCCTGGCTTTATTACATTCCTGAGTTATCACAACCTCTCACGGATGATATAAAAATGGATGAAATACGCTTTCCCCCCCAGATTTCCCTTTTTAATCTAACTTGATTAACTATTCCCTAGGTCTATCATCTGGGATTTTGCTCCACTTCTCTCCTCAGCTGAATGTACTGATTCCTAGATTTCACATATACCTCACACTTGGTTTTTACTGTAGTGTATCATTAAGTGAGGATTTTTGTTTTCTTTATGTTGAAGTGTAAGCAATACTGAAGGCTGCAGTCTTTGATCTTCATCAGCAAGTGTTTCAAGTTCTCTTCACTTTCAGCAAGGAAGGCTGTGTCACCCACATATCGCAGGCTGCTAATGAGTCTTAATGAAATATCATGGACTGCCAGAAGAACAAACAAATCTGTCTTGGAAGAAGTACACCAGCTACTCCATAGAAGCGAGGACAGTGAGACCCCGTCTCACGTACTTTGGACTTACCAGGAGGGACCAGTCCCTGGAGAAGGACATTATGCTTGGTAAAGTAGAGGGTCAGTGAAAAAGAGGCAGACCCTCAACGAGATGAACTGACACAGTGGCTACAACAATGGGATGGCACAGGACCAGGCAACATTTCGTTCTGTTATACATAAGGTCGCTATGAGTTGGAACCCACTGACAGCACCTAACACCAGCAACAACAACACACCATTAAGTGTTTTCCAAGAAAGGGTTCTGGGAAGCAAACTCTTGGAGTCCTTGCAAGTCTGGAAATGTCTTCATTCTATGCTCATACTTGATTACTAGTTTGGCTGGGTACAGAATTCTAAGCTGAAAAGCATTTTCCCTCAGAACTTGGAGGCATTGTTTTCTGGTATTCAGAGCTGTTCATGTAAAAGCTTATAGGCAGTCTGATGATCATTTCTTTACAGGAAGTTGTTTAATTTTTCTAGAGGTTTTTGGAAACTTCTTTCTTGTCATTTTGAAATTTCACAATAATGCGTCTGGGTGTGGATCTGTTTTTATTCACTATGTCAGGCACTTGATGGACTCTTTCCATCTGAAAATTCATATTCATCAGCTCTGAGAAGTTACTGCCTATTTTTTGATAATGTCTTTCATTTTCACTGTTCTCTTCCTGGAACTTTAAATATTAGACAGTTACTAGACCTTTCTGAAGACCTCAAGTGATCTCTTACTGTATTTGCCTAATGCTTTCACTCTCCCATTACCCTGACTATTTTCATACCTTCTCCTATCTCCTTAATCCTCAAAATCTCCTCCCCAATCCTTCCCAGCAGATAATCTTACTTCCTATTTCATTGAAAAAACAGAGGCAACCAGAACAGACCTTTAACAAGCTCCTGCCACATCTATACAACTACTTGTATATGCATCCTTATCCTCTTGTCTTCTATCACTTTTGCCTATGTTCCTAACAAATAAAATTTCACTTCAGGGCTAGATCCCATCCTCTTGTCTACTCAAGGACATTAATCCAGTAATTTTCATCAGTTTTCTTCCAACTCTCTCCGATCTTTCCTACCAGTAAATAAAAATGCTGTTATTTCTCCCATCTTTGGGGATGATGGGGTAAAAATACATTTCTTTCAACTCTACTCCTTCACAGTTCTTCTTCCCTTTACAGCAGAACTCCTCATAGTACTTGTCTATACTCCTGTCTCCAATTTCTTTCCTCTATTCTCTCCCCCTCAACATTTTATTATGAAAATTTTCAAACAGAAGGCAAAGTTTAAAGAGTTTTACAGTGAACACTTATTTACTCACCACCTAAGTTACACCATTAACAATATACTATATGTGCTATAAAGAGAACTGGTGATGCAGTGGTTAAGTGCTCGGCTGCTAACTGAAAAGTTGGCAGTTTGAATCCACCAGCTGCTTCGCGGGAGAAAGGAGTGGCAGTCTACTTCTATAAAGGTTTACAGCTCTGAAACCCTGATGGCAACGGGTTGTGTTATACTTGCTTTAGCATATATCTATTCATCTACACATCCCTCTACCCATCCATTAATCATCTTATTTTTTGATGCATTTCAAAGTTGCATCAGTACATGTTCCCCTAAATACTTCAGCATGCAGATTATTAACTATAGTTGAACATTAGTTTGCAGTGGTTTTCTTTTGTTCAAAAATTAATACAATACCAACCAAAATAACAGAACACTACCATGACTCCAGTAAGTGTCCGGATGCCCCTTTCCTGGTACCCATCCGTTCTCCTTTGAACTCATTCTGAGCATGCTTTTGCTCCCACCACTCCATTGCAACTACTCATCCAGGTCACCAAGGATCTCATATTATGAAACCCAAAGCCCCAGCCCTCATCTTACTTGACCTATCAGGAACACGTAATAGAGGCGATTATTTCCTTCACCTTGAAACACTTTTTTGGATCCAGGACACAACACTTTCTAGGTTTTCTTCCTCCCTAAGTGGTCATTCCCGTTCAGTCTAGTTTGCTAGTTTCTTTCTTCTTATCTCACTTTTTTTTGTTGTTGTTGTTGAGAATATACACAGCAGAATATACACCAATTTGACAATTTCTTCATGTACAACTCAGTGACACTGATTACATTCTTCAAGTTAAGTAACCATTCTCACCCTCCTTTTCCGAATTGTTCCTCCCAAATTAACATAAACTCACTGTCTCCTAAGTTTCCTATCTAATCTTTCAAGTTGCTGTTGTCAATTTGATACCATACAGATAGATCTAAGGAGCCCTGGTGGCACAGTGGTTATGTACTTGGCTGCTAACCAAAAAGTTGGCTGTTCAAACTAACCAGCTGCTCTGCAGGAGAAAGATGTGGCAGTCTGCTTCTGTAAAGATCACAGCCTTAGAAACGCTATGGGAGAGTTCTACTACTTTGTTCTATAGAGTCACTGAGTCGGAATCCATCAGATGGCAACTAGTTTATACAAAGATCTTAAAAGAGTATAATGTTTTAAACAGACATTCTTCACTATTTCAGTCAAATTATTATTTGGTTTTAAGGAGACTTCAGGGGATGTGAATAAAATTCAACAGCATACCAAAAAAAAAAAAAGTCACAACCAAGTGAGATTCACTCCAGGAATGCAATCAACGTAATCCACACATATAAATTAAACTAAGGAAAAAAATTACACTATCAATCGACGCAGAAAAGGCATTTGATAAAGTCCAACACGATTCCTGATAAAAACTCTCAGCAAAATAAGAACAGAAGGGAAACTATTCAACATAATAAAGGGAATTTATACAAAACCGACAGCCAACATTATCCTCAACAGAGAGAATCTGAAAGCATTCTCCTTGAGAACAGGAACCAGACAAGGATGCCCTTTATCACCACTCTTAATCAATATTGTACTGGAAGTCCTAGCTAGAGCACTAAGGCAAGAAAGGGAAATAAAGGGCATACAAATTAGAAAGGAAGAAGTAAAATTATCCCTATCTGCAGATGATATGATCCTATACATAGAAAATCCTAAGGATTCTGTAAGAAAGCTACTGGAACTAACAGAAGGATCCAGCAAAGTGGCAGGATATAAACTCAACATACAAAAACCAGTTGGATTCCTCTACATCAACAAAGAGAAATTTGAAAAGGAAATCAGAAAACTATTTACAATAGCCCCCAAAAGATAAAATACTTAGGAATAAATCTAACCAGGGATATAAAAGACTTATACAAAGAAAACTACAAAACAATACTGCAAGAAACCAAGAGAGACCTAAGTAAGTGGAAAAACATATCATGCTCATGGACAGGAAGACTTAACCCTGTGAAAATGTCAACACTACCCCAAGCGATACATAGATTTAATGCAATCCTGATCCAAATCTCAATAGCATTCTTCAATGAGATGGAAAAACTAATCACTAACCTTATATAGAAGAGAAAGAGGTGCTGAACGAGAAAAGCTTTATTAAAAAAGAACAAAGCAGGAGACCTAACACTCCTTTACCTCAGAACCTACTACACAGCCATGGTAGTCAAAAAAGCCTGGTACTGGTACAACAACAGACACACAGACCAATGGAACAGAACTGAGAACCCAGACGTAAAGCCATCCACCTACGGACATGTGATCTTCGACAAAGGACCAAAGTATACTGAATAGGGAAGAGATAGTCTCTTCAACAAACGATGCTGGCAAAACTGGATTATCTATCTGTAGAAAAATGAAACAGGATCCATATATCACAACATACACAAAAACTAACTAAACAGAGATCAAAGACCTACTGTAAATAGTTTCCTGATTTCCTTTTCAAATTTCTCTTTGTTGATGTAGAAGAAATTAAAATTATAAAGATCATGGAGGAAAAAGTAGAGGCCCTAATACATGGCATAAATAGAATACCAAACATAACTAAAAATGCATACACAGAAGAAAATGAACTACATAAATGGGACCTCCTAAAAATTAAACACTGATGCTCTACAAAAGACTTCTCCAAAGAGTAAAAAGAGAACCTACAGAATGGAAAAAAAAATTTTTGGCTATGACATGACTGACAAGGGCCTAATGTCTAAAATTTAGAGAAAACTTCAACACCTCAACATAAAAAAAGACAAATAATCCAATTAAAAAATGGGCAAAGGATACGAACAGACACTTCACCAAAGAAGACATTCAGGCTGCTAACAAATATATAAAGAAATGCTTACGATCATTAGCAATTACAGATGCAAATCAAAACAATAATGACATATCATCTCACTCTGACATTGCTGACACTAATTAAAAAAAAACAGAAAATAGCAAATGTTGGCGAGGTTGTGGGGAGACTGGAACTCTTATACACTGTCGGTGGGAATGAAAAAATGGTACAACTACTATGGAAAATGATATGGCGCTTCCTCAAAAAGCTAGAAATAGAAATACCGTATGATCTAGCCATCCCACTCCTAGGTATATACCCTAAAGAAATAAGAGCCATGACACGAATAGACATATGCACACCCACGTTCACTGCAGCATTATTCACAATAGCAAAAAGGTAGAAGCAACCTAAGTGCCCATCAACAGATGAATGGATTAACAAACCATGATAAAAACACATGATGGAATACTATGCAATGATAAAAAAATAATGACAAATCCACGAAACAGCTCACAACATGGATGAATCTGGAGGACATTATGCTGACTGAAATAAGTCAATCGCAAAAGGACAAATATTGTATGAGACCTCTATTATAAAGTAACAAGAAAAGGCTTACACACAGAAAAAAAAATTCATTGATGGTTACCAGGGATGGGAGAGGGAGGGAGGGAAAATTACCAAATAGACAGTAGACACATTTTAATATTGGTGAAGGGAAAGGTAATTCATAATATGGGAGAAGTCAGTACAACGTGACCAATACAAGAGAGGGCACTGAGAGGAACTCAGGAATAAAGGACCACTACAGTAACTACTACAGCATAAAACAATCCCACAACAACAGTATGAACAAACAATAATTTACGAATGGATACACAGATAGGCAGATATGCCAAGAGATGAGGGAGGGTGTAAGGGAGCACACCCACCAGCAGATACACGTCTGGCGATGGAAATTTCTAAATACATGACTGTAAGTTCTCCTCATGTATTAATACAGACAATAGAGTACATAAGTGGTACAGTCAGGGAAACCTCTTAGATGTAACTAAACACTTCACAGGATGAAGTTCTCAGGCTTGAAGGCGAAGGACCATAGACTCGGGGAACATCTACGTCAACTGGTACAACATAGTTCTTAAAAACAATGTTCTACATCATATTTTGGTGAGAGCGTCTGGGGTCTTAAAAGCTTGCGAGTGGCCATCTAAGATACAACTATTGGTCTCTTCCAGTCAGGAGCAAAGGAGAGTGAAAAAAACTAAAGACTCAAGGGACCAGTTAGTCCAAAGGACTAGTTGCTACATGATCCCGAGACTAGAAGAACTAGATGGTGCCCAGTTACAACTTCCAACTACTCTGACTGGGATTACAACAGAGGGTCCCAAACAAAGAGGGAGAAAAATGTAGATCAAAAGATCAAATTCACAAAAAAGACTAGACTTACTAGTCTGATGGAGAATGGTGGAATTCCCAAGACTATGGCCCTAAGAGACTCTTCTGACTTGGAGCTGAAGCTGTTCCCAGAGACCACCTTCCAACCAAACAATAGACAAGCTGATAAAATAAACAATAACACCCGAGATAAACATGCTCCTTAGAACAACCAATTGTAAGAGATCAAAAGGGCAGTATCTGCCCAAAACCAACGATGAGAAGGCAGGAAGGGGTAGAATATCAGGACAAAAGGAAACAAGGAACCCAGGGTGGAAATGAAGCAAGTGCTGACACATGGTGGGGAATGAAGATAAGGCTATCAAACACTTTATGTGCAAACTATTGAATGGGAATCTAATTTGCCCCGCAAACTTTCACCTAATGCACAGTAAAAACAATTTAAAAAAAAAAAAAGATTTCAGGGGATATTTTGGTTTAAAGTTTAAAGATAATCTCAGGGCAACAGTTTCATGGATTCATTCAGCCTCCATGGCTCCAAAAGGTCTAGAGTCCAAGATAATTTGAAATTGTTCCACATATTCTCCCTTTTGATCAGGATTCTTCTATAGAATCTTTGATCAAAACGTTCAGTAATGGTAGCCAGGCACCATTCAGTTCTTCTGGTCTCTTGGCAAAGGAGGCAGTTGTTCATGGAGGCAATTAGCCACACATTCCATTTCCTTCTATTCCTGACTCTCCTTAGTTTTCTCTTGCTCCAGGTGAATAGAGACCAACTGTTTTACCTTGCACGGCCTTTTGCAAGCTTTTAAGACTGCCATCTCACTAACTTTTAAAGGTTAAAGTGCCCCAAGGGCTCTATCCCTGGGCTTACTCTCTTCTCTATCTACCGGCATGCCCTTCATTTTCTCATCCAGTCTTAAGGCTTTTATATTCCCCAAATCAGAACACTTTCTCCACTTTCACCATGATCTATCTATTGTTTAGATTACTGCAGTGGGTTCCTACCTGGCCTCACTTAATTCCACTTTTGCCCCCTTCAGAATGTCCTAAATTCTGCCGCCAGAAAAACATCATTAAAATATAAGTCAAAACTGTCAAAGCCAAGAGGAGTCTAAGCAGACAAGATTACTCAACGTAATGTGGTATCCTGGATGGGATCCTGGAAAAGGAAAAGGCTGTTAGGTAAAAACTAAGGAAATCTGAACAAAGTATGGACTTAAGTTACTAACAATTATATCAGCACTGGTCCATTAATTATAATAAATATACCATACTGATGTAAGATGTTAATAAAGGAAACTGAGTGTGGGGTATATAGGAACTCTCAGTGGTATTGCGTAACTTTGTATAAACCTAAAACTATTCTAAAAAAAAAAAAAAAAAAATTTTTTTTTTTTTTTTTTTTTTAAAGTAAGCTAGGTAGTTATTCTGCTTAAAATCCTTCCATGGCTCCCCATTTTACTCAGATTAAAGTCTAAGTCCTATTTTAAAGTGTCCTAAGACCCTGCCTGAATTGCCACCCTTTGTCCCCATCCCTTCTCTGATGTCTTCTCTCACTCCCCGCCTCCCTGAGTCCACCAGTCTAGTCACACACTGGACTCCTCGCTATTCCTCTTTAGTAGGCAGGCCATGCTCTTACATGCACCTGTTGTTGGTCCCTCACCTGAGATGCTGCCTAGCCCACCCAGAGCCACATGGCTCTCTTCCTTATCTCCTTCAGGTCCTAGACCAAATGCCATCTTCTCAGTGAGGCTGTCCCTGGCCACCTTATTACAAATTTCAACCTCCCCGCAACTTCTCGTCTCCCTTCTTTAATTTAATTTCCTCTACAGTACTTACCACTATCTAATATAATTATCTTGTTTACTGTCTGTCTCTTGCACTAGAACTTAAGCGCTAGGAAGGCAGAGATTTTTGTCTGCTTTGTTCACTGCACCTAGAACCATGTCTGACAAATAGTAAGTCTTCAATAAACAATTCTTCAACAAATAAGGGAATGATCAATTAGCTTTAGCTCTTACCTTTTCTTCACATTTCTACTTTCCAGGAGACTTCCTTTCTCTCATCTTCCATAGAATCTTTAACTTTGGCAATCATGTTTAATCTCCCAACATTTCGGATTCCCCCCACAGCATTTTATCCTTGTTTTATAGATGCAGTTAACCCTCTAGAATCTCTGAGAGTACTAACTGCAATTCTGTTATGCTCTCTGAATTCTCTTTGCTTATTCTAAGGTCAGTTTTTCGATCCATCTTCATTTTTTCCCTCTTTCATGGTACAGGCTTTCCTCAAATGTCTAGTGACCCTTGGTTGTGTGTTAATATTTAACACCAAGGTTTTACAAAAGGTGATTAGGAACTCCATGGGTGTGGGTGAGGCTTGACAACTGGAAGACTGCTTTAGGGTGAGTGGACAGGGATCTGCTGCAGATTTTCCTTGAGTAGCTGAATACCCCATTTCCAACGCTATAAGTTTTGAAACATTTTAGCCGAAGTTCTACCTTTGTTGACAACAAAATTCTCTCCTTATATTATGACCTCTTTGAAATTACAGACCCCACTTATTGATCTTTGTATTTCCTCCTTTTGGGATAGTGCCCTGAATGTACTAAACACTCAACAAAGATTGGAAAGGAATGAGGCATGAACATGCCTGCAGATGAACAATGGAGAGAGACCATAATGCAACTTAAATTTGGATTTAAAAAAAAAAAAAAAAACACTCCAAATGGAGAAGACACTCAGTAGCATGCATCAGATCTAAACATTCACTTACAAAAGCTATTTCTATTCCTCTATACTTATCCATGTGGGCAGTGGATCTTTCTAACCTTTAACTAACATAGCAAGCACCACCAATTATTCTGGTATTAGTCCATAGTATTTTCAGACTGGTATGAAGCAGCGTGGCACTGAACACAAAGTTCTCCATTATCTGGCCCTAGTCTAACTCCCCCAGTCTTACCTGTCTGCTACTTCTTGCCTTGAATTCCAAGTTCTAACAATACTAAGCTACTTGCAGTTTCTCAACTGTCAATGTTCTATGGTTTTTCAGACTGCATATGCTGTTCCCTCTGCCATAAACGGCAAACTTGACCTAATTTGAGGGTCACTTCCTCTGTTATCACTGAACCCTGTATTATTATCACATTGCTATCATACTTATCTCAATATACTGTGATTTTGGCTTCTCTGCTAGATTAAGCTACTTGAGGACAGGATCCTCATCCTCAAGGGCATTCAGTAAGTGTCTGACAATTTGACTTTTGCAAAGAAAAACCTTAGGTGGAGAAAACAGCATGCTACAAAAATATTCTCTTTCTCCCTTAAAAGAAAGGATAAACTATTTCCCAAATGTAAATGAGGAAATGTGATGATTACATAATGAGTCTTTATGCCTGGTTTTGTTTTTATTCATAATAAGCAAATGCTTCAATAGCCTGTCTTAGAAATACGATTTCAGCAGACTAAAACCACTTGGTCCCCCCATCACCCCCAACTCAGAAAGGCAATTCTGGACAACAGGGACCAGTTTTATATGTATTTGGAATAATTCCTGGTAACTGCAAGCTCTTCTTCACACATAAAACAAAGGAACAGATGGAATTTTGAGAGTTTCCCAACTCATTTTCCTATTATAAAGCCTGTAACTAAAGTAATGAATACAGACAATGTAATTATCCTATTTTAGAAGACTTCCACAGAACTATCCTTAAGAACCTATACAAGCGTGCTCCTAGAATCTCATTACACCCCTACAAATTTAGTTTTTGGAAATTCCTTACCCATGTGATTAAGTCAGACTCAGCATCAGCTCACACAGGACAGTGAAACGCCACCACATGTGCGTCTGCATAATAAGGAATGATCTGACACAGAAGGAAGGTGTAAGAAAGTGAAAAGGGCACTGAGACCTTGCACGACTCTGCCACACTCCCTCTAACCTTGCTCAAGTCTCTTGCCTGTGCTGGGCCTCAAAGGAATCCCCCTTGTAAAGTAAGGGTGCTGGGGTGGAGCACTATAATGCTACACGCTTTTTATTTTAATGCTAGAACTTTTTAGAAAAAGCAGTTTATAACGGCACCTGCTATGTAGCTATACATTAAGGACTACCCTCCCCAGAGAGGCTACTTTGATTTTACAGATGAACAAACTGGGGCTCAAAGAGGTTGTGTGCCTTATCACAGACACAGCTAATAAAAGGAGAAACTGCAATTCAAATTCAGGACTGTCTTGTTCTAAGAACATTTTGCTAACTTGCCTCCTTCAAAAGAGAAAAAAACAAGAAACTACAGGGTGGCCATCAATGTCACTGAATTGTACATGCAGAAATTGTTGAATTGATGCACTTCTGCTGTGTATATTCACAGAAACAAAAAACAAAATAAATTTAATTAAAAAAAAAAAAAAAACTACAAGGTGGCCAATATACAAATAAATGCTTTTCCTTTGTTGTTGTTGCTGTTAGGTGCCATCGAGTCGTTTCCAACGCACAGCAACCCTATGTACAACAGAATTAAATGCTGCCTGGTGGTGCACCATCCTCACAATCGTTGGTGTGCTTGAGCCCACTGATGAAGCCACCGTGTCAATCCATCTTGTTGAGAGTCCTTCCTCTCTTTTGCTGACCGTCTACTTTGCCAAACATGACATCCTTCTCCAGAGACTATCCCCTCCTGATAACATATTCACTCCTAAGCAGCATTCTGGTGGTACTTCTTCCAAGACAGATTTCTTCATTCTTCTGGTAGTCTATAGTATACTCACCATTCTTTGCCAACACCATAATTCAAAGGCATCAATTCTTCTTTGGTCTTCCTTATTCATTGTTCAGCTTTCACATGCATATGAGGCAACGGAAAATACCATGGCTTAGGTCAGGTGCATCTTAGTCCTCAAGGTGACATCTTTGCTTTTTAACACCTGAAAGAGGTCTTTTGCAGCAGATTTGCCCAGTGCAATACGTCATTTGATTTCATGACTGCTGCTTCCATAGGCATTGACTTCGGATCCAAGTAAAACGAAATCTTTGACACTTCAATATTGCCTTTATCTATCATGATGTTGCTTATTGGTCCAGTTGTGAGGATTTCTGTTTCTTTTTATGTTGACATGTAATCCATACTAAAGGCTGTAGCCTTTGATCTTCATCAGTAAGTGCTGCCAGTCCTCTTCACTTTCATTCAGCAAGGCTGTGTCATCTGCATATTGAAGGTTGTTAATGAATCTTCCTCCAAACCTGATGCCACATTTTTTCATCCAGTCCAGTTTCTGGGATTATTCACTCAGCATACAGATTGAATAAATATGGTGGAAGGATATAATCCTGATATACACCTTTTCCCTTAGGCAGTGCAAACGGAAAAATTGGTCAAGACCGTGCGAAGTGACAGAGAAATCCTAAGAAAACTGGGCCCAAACACTTGGCTCTTTTAAAATGTCATCATAAAATCTGTCATCTTTTTATGAACTACTTAATTGATTAGGAAATACCATCACACTACTTCTGTCATACATCATATCACACAGGTACTGGATTATCTTCTTGCAAAATACTTCTTGAACAAATGTATGAGAAATAGTCCAAACAGTCTGAGAAGCCATCCTAAAAATCATAGAGGATATGGGGAAGGCGCAAGCAGGACAATAAACTCCCCAACAAATTAGGAAAAAAAAAAAAACTTTCCCAATTTAGTAGGCTTTAACATCTCTAAACACAACAGTATGACTTTGTGAGCAAACTATATTACACTCATTAAATGCCTGTTATTAAACAACTCCATTCAAAAGGATCATTAAAATTAATATTGCAAAGTACAAGGTAAATATTTTACAATTCATTTCTTCCTACTCTCGGTATCTTTTCCCCCAGTATATTTTCACGTGTTGAAACCAACATCAGGGTTCCCTGATGTAGGGGGACTGTAGAAATTGGTTTCTGAGGTATATTCTGCCATATCCTAAAAGTACCCATAAGAGGTCCTGAAGCACTTGAGATAAGTGACAGTTTATCACCAACAGACCCGATTTACAGATGAGAAAAATAAAGGTGTGCTAACTCAAACAGGCTGACTCGGTACTACAGGCACTCTACTGGGACAGCCCTGTGTTCTGCTGCCTTTTTTTTTTTTTTTTCCCTTCATTGTCATCCCCCCAAGCAGCCATTTTATACATTTTCCCCTTGATCACCACCCCTCGTGAAATGTTAATGCCACAGACATACTATGTATGTTTATGTAGTGTATGTTTTATGCATAAAAAGAGTGATTTTTTTGCCCTCCAAGAACAAAATTTTGCCTTCTTAGGGGAGAAATGACCCCCTGGAATGCAAAGTCTAGTTCACTTAATCCACTAAATTACTTGGAATACACATAAGTCAGAAAGTATTAACAATTTGAGAGCCAGAGGTATTTTTTCATGTGAATTTACCAATAAGCGATAGATACAAATATTTAATAATTTTCACTTCACTCCTGTTTAGTATTTTAAATTGCTGGATGTAGGTCAAGAAAAACAGAAACAAAAATTCTATCTGTTGTAAAACTTACTCCACCGGCTCCGTCCGGTGCATGGGCTTTTTCTTGCCTTTAAAAATACTAAAACTACACATGCTCGTTCCCACCCACAGTATCTTGCTTTTGAATTCAAAATCTAGCCAGCTTGCCTCTACTCCTGTATAAGTGCCTAAGCACAACGATGTGTGGGCCAATCTTAAAAAGGGCAGAATGGCCCCCCACCTCCAGCCAAGATTCCCCCGGTTACTAATGTGACAAATACTGACAGCCAAATACAGTACTGCACTTCAAAGCTAAAGGTTTTCTCATTTTGGGGGTGGGGGAAGAAGAACAGTAATTCTAGGAGATGGACAGGAGAAAGAAAAAAAGAAGAACTATTTGAGTTGGGTAACCAAAGAAGACAGAAGGGGAAATAAGTGATCAAGGTCCAGCGGAGAGTTCGTTCTAGATGCCTTATTTCATAATCTATTCCTGTCACAAAGTACGTGTCTGTTTTGGGGGGAAGAGGGATTATTTTCCATCACACAGCTCTACCGTTTTCTACCTTTGAGTCAGAGACCCTTTCTCTTGACCCTTTGTCTTCAGCACAGTGCCTCCCTTAAATTATCTTCTTTGGTCCATGCATGTCCCAATACCCACCCACAAATAAATGACTGCCAAGCCTTCTACTTCCTGGCTTCTAACACCAGCTACAGAAGGTAGGCTACTTCCCTCCACTCATAGTACCATCTTCTGCGCCCACGCTTTCTCTCTGGAATTTCTTTTCCACCTGGGAAAGCTATGTGGATTGTGTGGAGGACAGTGTATGTCTGACCATTATTTCAGGACTTCAAAAATATTATGAATACAAAGACTATTATATTTGAAAAATGTTTTATTTGCAAAAAGTTTCATTATTATGAAATCGTGACTCTGAATTTTTGTTGAGCTTGTCCTAAGAGCCAGTCACCTGAAGACCACAAAGATACAGCTGATGTGGTGTGCATAGCAAAAAGTCAACACAGTGATATTCCTAGTAAAGTTCTACCATGGCCTCTTCGGCTTCAGGGATGGTAAGAATGCTCCCACAGCACTTACTCACCGCTGACTCCTCTCTTGGCATTCCTCAAAGTTCTCTTTTTTGTACTCTAACTCTAGAGTTTCCCTTCAGAAAAACCTTACCTCTGCACAAACTTCCATCACTGCCTATATACTACTCAGATATATCCAAATCTTTCCAGCCCAAACCTGCACACTCAAACTGCCTAATGAATCTCTTTTCCTGCATGTCTCACAAGCACCTCCAACTTAACCCCAACCAAATGAACTCTGAATGTTTCAGAAAGTATTCTACCTCCCACATTCTCTTTCCCAGTTAAGAGCACCCACAGCCACCAAGTTCTTAGTCAACCTTCTTTCTTGCCCTTCCTCTTCAATCCAGTCACTAAGCCCAGTTCCTGTTAGCATCTAGATCTATGTCCCTTTAATTAGAACGTCTAGCATCTGTACATGGACTAGTACAATGTCCGAATGGATTTTTCTGCCTCTAACACTCTGCTGCAACAGTTTCCTTCTTAAAATACAACTCTGATGTTATTTCCATGCTTAAAATCTTTCTTCAATTACTTCCCACCCTTAAAGAATCAAGTCCAATGCTTAGCCCAGCATAAAAACTATCTGATACAACTTCTGCCTACCTCTCTCACCTACCTTGCTGCCATTTCCCAACAAAGACTACATATTCTGATTACAGCAAAACTACCTGCAGTTTCCCTCACGCTCCAGTTTTTCATGCCCCTATTCGCACCCCCGTAAAGACAGCCTAGAAACCCCATGGGGCAGTTGTACTCTGTCATGCAGGGTCACTATGAGTTGGAATCAACTCCATGGCACCTAACAACAACAACGTTTCCTCTGCCTGGAAAGCCCTTTTCCCCAAATTTATGCACCTAGTCTTAGCACTCTCTTCAAACCTTAGCCGAATGGTTCCTCCTCTGCTTTCTAGGTTTGTACAGTGCCTTGTATATATCTCTCCTTAACTTAAACTTAAACTTAAACTAACTGCATGACCATGGAGCTATGCCATTCAGAGCAGCATCTCTAGTTTTATCACATATCTATATAGACAGTCAACACACGTTTGAGGAATGAGTTAACCCCTCCTTTAACAAAGAACAGAAATAACAGCTTATGCTTACTAAGCACTAGGTGTCAGAATTTATGACCTATCAGGCCATTTCATCCTTGCAACAAGTCTATAAGGTGGGTAGGTATTATCCCATTTTACAGACGAGGAATCGGAGATCCATTCAAAAAGGCCAGATAACTTGCCCAAGGAGACATAGCTTGTAAATGGAAGAGGCAGGATTGGAACTCGGGACTGCCCAATTCCATAGCCCATGCTTATAACCACTATGCTATACTACCCACCATGTGTTATTTTACATTGTCCTTAACAGATCCCAGAGAACGCTGTCTGCAACTATTTCTGATTAGTACTTCATTAACAAGCTAGCCAGGTCTCTATTAGGGTTTTACACTATCTGTGGCTGCAGAAACAGTTATTTTAGATTAATAATATTATGTACAATGAGCTCAGAATAAAAAGATTACTGTAAACTTCCTCACACACAAGTACCTGGTGCCCAACCTAATCTTTCCATTTTATCCAGACAGAAAAAAATCCCGCCGACCAGGAAAGGGTAGTTTTCTGAGGCTCACTCATGAAAAAAAGTCTGCTGACCAGTTCTTTACTCAGGTCAATCCTCAAAGGGAAGAACTCCTCTCATTTTCTGGGAGGCAGGGCAATCTGGAAATAACAAAATTGTTTTTATTTGGCAGTTCTGAGTAGACCATGAAGAAAAAGAAAATTAATCTTGCAAGCTTCTCCTCTGCTACCAGCTGTCTTTATTTTTAGGATGTTATCGGGCAGTTCTCGTATCAAATGATTGCTATCATGAGAATATGTGAGTTTCGCAGGCTGGCAGGTGTCTAGTACCAATCCTGCTGCAGCTCCATCTGCTGCCCGCCCAGATGCTTCTGTTTAAACTAGGAAAAAGCCCATGAGGACAGAAATTAATGGCTCATCTTACACCAGATCTCCTACTTTTAACCATCTCGAAATAAAATTTTACAAGCTCTAAATTAGAATCATTTAAATCTTCCTGGGCAAACCCTTATAATTATATCAAAGAAATTATAAATCTACTCAGAATGAATTATACTTTGCTGTAAGCAATGGCACAGAAAATTAAGCTGCCCTTTTACTCCAGGTAAATCAGCTTTGCATTTTTGACAGAAGTTAAACACAGTGAAACTAGATGGGGACAGTAGGGATGGGTTATTCTGGTAAGATGTTGCCTTAAGAGACTCCCCTTATGCAACTGTGGCAGTAATGGATTGGTTTGACTTGAAAAAGAACAACTGGTACAATCCATATATCAAGGTGAAAAGGTTCAAACCAAAGCACAATGAGACTGTGGCGGACAGAAAGAAAATGATGAGTAAAACAAAAAAAAGCACCATCATGATTGTGGTGGTGTTGTGTGCCGATGGGTCAATTCCAACTCATAGCGACCCTATAGGACAGGGGAAAACTGCCCCATAGGGCTTCTTCCAAGGAGAGGCTGGTGGATTTGAACTGCTGACCTTCTGGTTAGCAGCCTGAGCTCTTAACCACTTCACCACCAGGGCTCCTCAGTACGATTAGAGACTTCAAAAGATAACACAAAACTAACTGGAAACAGTTAATAACCAGTGGGTGCTCAGGGATTGCTCTGGAGCACCAAAACCACAAATGACTAGAGGAATAGATTACACTCACCATGTCCAAGCCCAAACCAGTTATCCTCCCAAGACTCCCCACTTTTAAACTCACTCGTTTCTATCTATGGAAATACCACTTTTCACAATGACTTCTCTCTCTTTCATATTCACATCTAATCAAGTATCAAGTTTTACTCTTCCTTTAAAACACCTCCGAATTTAACAAGGATGTTCACCTAAGCATTATTTAAAATAGTGGAAGAAAAAGGGAAACGTCCTAAATAACCAACAGTAGTTGAATGGTTAAATAAGTTATTTCATATATTGAAATACACATTCATATAATGAAATACTGAGCAGCCATTACAAACGAACTAAGTGTGTATGATGGCATGGGTGGGGTAGATACTGGGGTGGTCTACTCAAAATCTATTCCAGCTCTTCTCCATTAGATAGCAGCCATGCATCTTGGTTGGGATTGATCTCCAACACAAATCTCCAGGGCAAGTCCATCTCCCACGGTCCACAGTCCTTGGTTACCTGAACCAATTAAGACATGATATTCTCCTGACCACAAGGACTGGTTCTGGAGGGGTTCCATTAGCCCAAATCTCAGGACTTTTGCTGGAGGTGGGAAGGACATACTTCTCTCTTCTCCGGTACGAATGAAGTGTCTACCAGTTAAGGTTCCTGCCGGCAGGCACAGCACGATCATGAGGGAAACCAGTTTCAGAACAAAACTAACACACGGAACAGGGCACAGTTAGAAGAAGGTTACAAAGACACTGAGCTGGAGCCCTGATCAAACCATATATCCCTACGCTACCTCTGAACTTTCTGATTATGTAAGCCAATTAATACCTTTTATTGTTTAGGCCAGTGTGAGTACGGTTTTCTGTTACTTGCAACCAACAATGACCTAACTCAATGGGAAAATACTTACTTTTCAAAAAAGACAATTTCATATACAGTTTGATTTTTACTATAAACAATGAACAGAGAAAAAAGGATTATCAGGAGAGACAATAAAATATAAAATAATTATTTCTGGTCAGTGGACTTACAGATTTTAATTGTCCTATTTAAACGTTCATATTATTTTCCAAATATTCTTCAATCGTCACTTTTATTATTATAGGGGGAAAAAAAAAAAGACTGCCAGGCTGATCACTGTCCTTGAAACTCACAGTCACGCTACACTCCAACCCTCTGTGAATACTGTCACCTGAAATGCAGTTCCCTCCTTTTCTACCCATCCAAATCTGAGCTGTCTAGGATCAGGGCCTCTCTTACTTCCTAACGACAATCCCCAACAACAACTTCTTTCTCTGAATTCTTGTTGCCTTCGACGGGTAACAGCAGTAGCCACCATCATAACCGTCTCATTTACTGAACACCTACTATAACGCCAGCTATAGGTCCCATCTCTGGTAATGGCACTTTGTTATTTCATTTAAATGTAACTGTTTCTGCATTAGCTGTTTCTACCCAACTAAATACTAAATTCTAGGAGGACAGGGGTTATTTTACATTCATGTCAAATCTCCTCATACCTGTTGTTGTTGCTGAGTGTTGTCGTGCTGACTCACAGCCACCCTACAGATTCTATTATAAATAAAGCAGAAGTTCTTAACACAGATTCTTTATTTTTTAATATAATTTCTTTTACTTACTTTTGTTGTTGTTGTTAATATACACAGCAGAACATACACCAATTCAACAGTTTCCACCTGTACAATGCAGCAATCCTGATTACATTCTTTGAGTTGTGCAACCATTTTCACCCTCATTTTCTGAGCTGTTCCTCCCCCATTAACATAAATGCACTGGCTCCTAAGGCTCCTATCTTTCTAGTTGCTGTTGTCACTTTGATCCCATAGAGATAGTTCTTAAGTAAGTATAATGCTCAAAGCAGACATTCTTTACTAGTTAAGTTACACTATTGTTCGGTTTCAAGAAAACTTCAGGGGATATTTTTGGTCTAAAGTTTAACATTTAAAGATTATCTCAGGGCAATAGTTTCAGAGGTTCATCCAGCTTCCATGACTCCAGAAAGTCTGGAGACCATGAGTCCATGAGGATTTGAAATTCTGTTCTGCATTTTTCCCCTTTTCATCAAGATTCATCTATAGAATCTTTGATCAAAATGTTCAGTACCATCCAGTTCTTCCGGTCTCGTGGCAAAGCAGGCAGTTGTTTGTGGAGGCAATTGGCCACACATCCACTTCCTTCTCCTATTCCTGACTCTCCTTCTTCCTGTTGCTCCAGGCAGATAAGAGTCCAACTGCCGTGCCTTGGACGGTCACTTGCAAGCTTTTAGGACCCCAGACACTACTCAACAAACTAGGAGGTAGAACAGAAGTATTAAATACATTATTAGGTCAATTAACTGGGCTGTCCCATGAAACCATGACCCTAAACCTCCAAACCAAGGAACCAAATCCTATGAGGTTTTTCGTTATAAATAAGCAGACACTTTTTTTTTTGGTCAGTGTTGTAAATACATCTATCACGCAACTTCTGTCAGTTCAACTTTTTACAGGTGTACAACTTACTGTCAGTAATTACTTGGCTGTGCAACCCTAGCCTTAATCAATACAATTTTTTCCATCACTGTACACAGAAACTCAGTACTCCATAAGCAATAATCCCTTCCCCCCTTTCTCCCTCCCCCTTACCCTGGTAACCACTAAGAAATTTTGGTCTCTACACATTTGCCTTTTATCTTTTTATGTAAGTGAGATCATACAACACTTGACCTTTTGTGACTGACTTATTTCACTCAGCTTAATGTCTTCAAGCTCCATCCAACTGTCGCATGTATCAAGACTTTGTTTCTATTGGTAAGTAGTATTTCACTGTATATATGTATCATATTTTGTTTATCCAGTCATCCGATGATGGGCATTCGGGCTGTTTCCACCTTTTGGCTATTGTGAATAGTGCTGCAATGAACACTGGTGTACAAGTCCCCTTTTGAATCTCTACTTTCTTTTGGGTACACACCTAGGAGTGGAATTGCTTGGTCATATGGTAGTTCTATCTTTAGTTTTTTGAGGAACTGCCACACTGTTTTCCACAACGGCTGTACCATTTTGCATTTCCACCAACAATGGATAAGGGTTCCAATTTCCCCACATCCTTGCTAAGGTTTGTTATTTCACGTTTTATTTTTTTTTAATCTTAGCCATCCTAGTGGAAATGAAGTGGTATCTTGTTGTGGTTTTGATTTGCATCTGTCTGATGGCTAATGACACTGAGCATCCTTTCATGTGTTTGGCGGCCATCTGAATGTCCTCTTTGGTGAAGTATCTATTCAAGTCCTTTGCCCATTTTATGACTGAGTTATCTGTCTTTCTGTTATTAAATTGTCGAAGTTTTATATACATTTTGGTTATTAGATTCTTGTTGGATATATGGTTTCCGAAGATACTCTCCTAGTACGTCGCTTGTCTTTTCACTTTTTTTGTACAGTCTTTTGATGAACAAAAGTTTTTAATTTTAATGAGGTCCCATTTATTCAACTTTTGCTATTTGTGCTTTTGCTTGCTGAAAGTGAAAAGGATTTGAAGCACTTACTGGTGAAGATCAAAGACCACAGCCTTCAGTATGGATTACACCTCAACATAAAGAAAACAAAAATCCTCACAACTGGACCAATAAGCAACATCATGATAAACGGAGAAAAGACTGAAGTTGTCAAGGATTTCATTTTACTTGGATCCACAATCGACACCCACAGAAGCAGCAGTCAGGAAATCAAAACGCATACTGCACTGGGCAAATCTGCTTTAAAAGACCTCTTTAAAGTGTTGAAAAGTAAAGACGTCACCTTGAAGACTAAGGAGTGCTTGACCCAAGCCATGGTATTTTCAACCACATCATATGCATGCAAAAGCAGGACAATGAATAAGGAAGACCGAAGGAAAATTGATGCCTTTGAATTGTGGTGTTGGTGAAGAATACCAAAAACACTATGGACTGCCAAAAGAATGAACAAGTCTGTCCTGGCAGAAGTACAACCAGAATGCTCCTTAGAAGGAAGGTTGGCGAGACTACGTCTTACATACTTTGGACATGTTGTCAGGAGGGATCAGTCCCTGGAGAAGGACACCATGCTTGGTAAAGTAGAAGGTCAGCGAAAAAGAGGAAGACCCTCAACAAGATGGACTGACACAGTGGCTGCAACAATGGGCTCAAGCATAACAACGATTGTGAGCACGGCGCCGGACCGGACAGTGTTTCGTTCTTTTGCACACAGGGTCGCTTTGAGTCGGAACCAACTTGATGGCACCTAACAACAACATTTGTGCTTTTGTTTTTCTATTAGATAATCCATTGTTAAAAGCCAGACCGAAAGCTTTACCCTTGAATTTTCTTCTAAGAATTTTATGATTTTAGCTTGCACACTTAGGTCCTTAATCCATTTTGAATTTGTTTTTGCGGATGGTCTGAGGCACAGATCCTATTTCGTTTTCGGCGTGTAGAAATTCAATTTTCCCAACCCCATTTATTGAAGAGATTCTTCTTTTCCCATCTGATGGACTTAGCATTCTTGTCAAAAATCCACTGACCACAGATGTGTTGAGTTTATTTCTGGACTCTCAATTCTATTCCACTGGTCTATGTGTCTATTGTTATACCAGCACCAGGCTGTTCTGATTACCGTAGCTGATCAGTATGTTTTAAAATTAGGAAGTGTGGGTCCTCCTACTTTGTTCTTCTCTTTCAACACAGCTTTAGCTATTCAGGGCCTCTTGTTGTTCCATATGAAGTTGAGGAATGGTTTTTCCATTTCTATAAAGAAGGCTGTTGGAATTCTGATAGTGACTGCATTGAACAGATTGCTTTGGGCAGTACTGACATCTTAACAATACTGTCTTCCAATCCATGAACATAGAGCATTTTCCTGTTTATTTAACTCTTCTTTAGTCTCTTTCAATGGTGTTCTATAATTTTCGTTGTATAAGTTCTTCACATCCCTGGTTAAATTTATTTCTAGCTACTTTATTCTCTTAGATGTTACTGTAAATGGAATCACCTCCCTAACTCCCCTTTCAGATTTCTCATTGCTGGTTTATAGAAATCCAATTAACATGGATTCTTTATATGTGTTTGGAAGGGAGCAAACAGCTTTCAGTATTTAAAGGGTGTGACCTCAAAAAAAAGTTTCAGAACTACTGCAATAGATATTCAACAAATTGTCTTAAATTAATAACTAAGCAGACTACCAATAAGCCAAAGATTCCCAGGTAAAAATAGCTTGTGATATATACCAGTCAGCACAAGTGAAGGAGCTATTTCTAGTCACGTTCTGAATGCACGACAAAGCTTAAGAATCTTACATGGATATAAGCACTCCGATGACAAAGAAAACAGAATTTCCCATTGACAACTGGTTCCTTTCCACTGGATTTGTGGAGGGCCTGCACTTTCACCCCTCAGTTTCTTTGAATTAGCTCTGTTTAACCTGAAACCATTTTAACCCAGTCAAGAAGCATTTCTTGGGCCAACCATAATAAGCACAGTAGTATAAAGGGGTCAATGATGAATATAAAATGAACATAAGGTTTCAGAACTCGAGGGTCTTCTAATTTAGATACAGGAATCCTTACTGACTTTACTGTATTATTTGTAGGGCAACACTATTCTTACTATAAGCCACAGATTAAATTTTACTGTAACCATCTTAGAAAATCTATCGCAACGGAATCTTGTATGCCACAAAGGGTCATAATCCCATTCATTACTCTGAGGGTGAAACAGGAATTGCCCAGAGCAATAGTCTCAGGTGTGACTCATGTGCCTCAATATGAAAGCTGCTTCTTGCTGTGGAATATGCAGAAAGCAGTTAACTTGTAAGGAATAAGTTTTTATTGTTTACTTTATACTCAGTACTGGACAAAGATACTAAACTATTCACAATATTTTTAGTCGAATCTCTTCCTATGGCTTGGCATTCAACCTATTGCCTTTCTGTTACTGGTACCAATATTCCCCTACTATTGGAATCCTTTGCCTCAACTGAATCTCTCATTTGGTCACTAAATTCTGTTGTTACCTTTCTTTTCACATCCTCTTGATTTTGACTCCTCCATTTCCTCTTATTCCACAGCTCACCTGGAACAAAACTGCTTCCTATTTCATAATAACATAATCACACAGTGCTTACTGTATACTTGCTGTTTAAAACTGCTTACATATTCCAATGAATTTAATCCTCACAAACATCTGATGAGGTAGGTACCATTGTTATCCCTATTTTTCCAATGAGGAAACGTATACAAAGAAGTTAAAAAGCTCACCCAACATCCTACTTGGGGCACAAGTGAGGTCTGTGCCCAGCCAGTCTGGCTCCAGCCTGGGCTCTTCCTACCCATGCCCAACCTTGCCTCTAATCCTTCTCTACTTCAAACTATACTAACCTGTTGCCATCGAGTCAATTCCAACTCATAGCGACCCGACAGGACAGAGCAGAACTGTGCCATATGGTTTCCAAGGAACAACTAGTGGATCTGAACTGCCGACCTTTTGGTTAGCAGCCGATCTCTTAACCACCACGCCACCAGGGCTCCTCAAACCATATACTCAGAGTCAAAATCATCTTTCCAAAGCACAGCCTTGGTGAACTCACTGCTCCAGAACCGATTACAAAATGCTCCTGTCTATCTCATCAAGGTAAATGCCTACCCTAGCCCCTTCTCATTGGCCCACACTCAATTCCGAAGCCAGATAACTCTGCTCAAACGTGTGCTCTCCCACTTATTAGCTGTGCAATTTTATACAAGTTACTCGACCTCTCTAAGTCTCTGCTAGCACATTTGAAAATGCTCTCTCGTTGAGAGGATTAAATAAAGAGCAAAGTACAAGAAACAGAGCCTGCCTGGCTACCAATACTGGGTAAGTGATACACATGGAAGCTCTGCACGCGATATACCTCCATGTTCAAGTCTATGTCTGTATTCCTGTTTCCTTCTACCTAGAAGCCTCTGATTATCTGAACTGCAGCTATCATTTGAGACCCTATGTAAGTCTCCACTTCTTCATGCAGTTTATTTCCTGGTATCTCCAGTCCACGCTGATTTATTTATTGTCATATTACACAATCACTTCATCAAATGCTTTCTTATTATAAATCCTCTAAATCAGCATTTAATCAGAAAGACATATTCCACACAGCTGTCTTCTTTACAAATTCTCATAGGTATATACTGTCTCCCCAGCTCAACTCTAAGTTCGTTTTGGTCTGCAATGGATCTCCCTGACACAAACTCAAAGGCTTGCTGACTGACCTATACATATTATGTGACAAGAGAATTCTTAGAAATATGTTACAATTTTCCTCATTTTACAGCAACTTAAACCATTGGATATTCGCTACCTAAGAGTTCAAAAAGGGATATTATCAAAACTATTTCACTTCTTTAAGGGATTTTAAGCTGGAACAAGGACTAGTAGCTTCAAGTTCTAGAAAAATTGAAGGCTTCTTTACACCACAAGGCCATATCAAAGATATGAGATACAAAGATTTAAGAAGGCATAAATAACCATATGTTGCCTTTCTCACTTGGAAGATTCTGATCAACCTTATATTGAGTAAAAAAACTTCAATTTATTCCTTTGCTTCTCCTTAGCTCAGCCACTTAGAATACAAGACTCTGAGACAAAGTCTGCAGGCTAGTACAGGCTGCACTGGTCAACAACTGGGTTTCTGACGCCAGCTGACTGGCACATCTGTGGATGGCACTGGTCCTGAGAGAAACGGTGTTTAAGGAAGTACTGACTCTCTGGTGCAAATGTACCTACCACTACTAGAAAAGTAACTAAAACAATATGCACTCCTTTCCTTCAAGGACATTATTACTCAAAACATGGACTATCATATTACTAACGAAGAGGCAGAGACTCTCAAAATTAACGACTATGTAAAGCTGAGGCTTGGACCAACTCTTGGAATCAATGGCTAAAAGCCAGGTCCCGCAAGTTATGCACATTTTCTCAATATCATATAGACAGAATGCCAACACAGATCACTAATGTGATCTAAGCTCCAAGTTTATCACTAGTACATGTTCATTCCAACAGCTGGCTTCTATGAGCAAAACAAAAATTTTTTTTAAAACTGTACTTTAAATGAGGTTTACAGAGCAAACAAGTTTCTCATTAAATAGTACACATATTGTTTTGTGACGTTGTCAACCCTGTGACGTGTGTACACTCTCCCCTTCTCAATCTTGGGTTCCTCATTACCAGCTTTCCTGTCCCCTCCTGCTGTGTTCTCATCCTTGCCCTGGGTTGGTATGCCCCTTTAGTCTCATTTTGTTTTATGGGACTGTCTAATCTTTGGTTGAAGCGTGAACCTCAGGAGTGATTTCAGTACTGAGTTAAAAGGGTGCCTGGAGGCCGTACTCCAGGGTTTCTCCAGTCTGTGTAAGACCAGTAAGTCTGGTCTTTTTTTGTGAGTTAGAATTTTGTTCTACATTTTTCTCCAGCTCTGTCGGGGACCCTCTATTGTGATTCTATGGGAAAATTTTAAAAGAGATATTAGTGTCCTAATGTCTGAAACCTACCACCCAGGGCCTCTACGAAAGGAAATGTCAGTCCATGAGCAGGTTTTCAGCAGTCTGTCAAATCTGCCTTGTATTACTTTTGAGATGAAGACTTTCCAGACTCTTAGTTAGAGTATTTGTACCACTTGTTCATTCTGACTTCAGTATCTTGTTCGGTGTGGACTCATTCCAGGCTGGCTACAGCTATGTTTGGCATCACAAAGTATGCCAGCCAGTCCTAGCTATGTTGCTAATAAGAGGTCAGAAAGCATCCCTGGAAATACAGGACACAATCAAGAGTTCCAACAGCTGCTCGTAAGCTAAGCGTTCGGCGAAGCTTGAAAAACAAGAAAAAATTCTCCCCTCAACCCCCCTCAGAGTTTTAGCAGCAAAGTACACACACCAGAACATCTAATAAGAAAAGATTCCTCTTCCCACGATCTAATCCTCCTGAAGCTGTACTTGGGCACTTTCTCTAAAGTTATAGGTTGTGTAAACTACGTAAATTAGAACAAGTCATCACAGTTACTTCAAATTATTTCTGTAAAATTTTTTTCTTGGTTCTTATACTCCTAAAGAATAAAGAAAAATCCATGCGAGAAAGCCAAAGTATTTAGAACCTCCTTTCACAAAGGCATTTCTTACTTATGTTTGGACTATCTACTGAAATAAAATGCCACCGTCACTTTGGATGGAAAAAAATCGTCCAAAAACACTAACTGGTAGAAACTGGGAATATTCTGGCCAGCAGCTTAAAAAAAACAAAACAGATTAAGTATTCTTTAAAACACACGCACAGTGAAGTATAATCATACTTTATAAATACTCAAAGGAAAGTTGCTGAGAAACCTAACCCAGGTGGTGGCAAAAAATAAGGGAATAAAAAAACTATCACTGAAACTCAGAAAAAGCTAGGGCTCCGTAAGTTAGAGCTGAGCTCTGACAGGCGATGCTGGGTACAGAAAGACGGCACTGCTACGACCTCATGGTTACGAGCTACCGCTGCCAAACAAAAAAAAGGTCAGCAGTCTGAATCCACCAGCTGCTCCTTGGAAACACTATGGGACAGTTCTACTCTGTCCTATAGGGTTGCTGAGTCAGAAATGACGGGACGTCGATGGGGGTTTTTTCTGTTTGTTTTAGGATGGACATGGGAATTTCAGTGTCCTCCTTTCCAACACATTAAACTACTATGTTGCTGGGCACTGGGAAGACACTGAGCTGTAGGAACCTACTGTGGTCTGGGGGATCTGCGGAAACAGTTACATGCTGCTGTGGTAAGAAGGACATACGCAATGATGCTAAGGGGCAGTGGCCGGCACCTGAGGGAACAGAGGAGCAGCAGAAAAGACCTCTTGGCACCTACGCCTGCTCTAGGTCATGAGGGAAGAATGGGAGGTGGCCAAGGTAAATAAATGCTAAAGGTTATACCAGACAAAGGGAACAACAGGCCTGAAGATCAAAGATGTGAAAAAGCTCAGTGTTCAGGGAAACTAAGTAACTAGCTGAAAACTGACCAAATTTTGTTTAAATATAGCCACTAAGATTACTTCACCCCGTCATTTCTGACAATTACTGGCAAAAATGTTGATCAACGAAATGCTGTAGAGCTTTTTCGGCAAGAATATTAAATTGTGCAAAATTTTGGTGCAAGTTAACGCAAAGAATCAAAATGACTCTCTATTAAGGGTAAGATCTTGTCTAAGATTATTTACATAAAACAGAGTTCTGAAAAGACAACACAATAATTACGGTTTTAGTGGATTCAAAGAAATGCTGTCTCTGCTCTCTGTACATGCCTCAGATGCTGCCGTGTGCATATGGAGTTGAAAACCACGACACGTGCAATGACACAAACCCCAAACCAAACCCACTGCCGTCAAGTCAATTCCAACTCATAGCGACCCTACAGGACAGAGCAGAACCGCGTTATAGGGTTTCCAAGGCTGTAATCTTTACAGAAGCAGACTGCCAAGTCTTTTCTCCCGTGGAGCCACTGGTGGTTCGAACCTCCAACCTTCTGGTAAGCAGCCAAGTGCTTAAACATTGCACCACCAGGGCTCCCTTCCAATGACACAAGGAACCCAAATTAAAAGAGGCAGCACCAAACTCGAGAGCATCTTACAGGCCACCCCAGCAGATCGATCTCTGGTCCTTCAATCTTCAGATGCAGTACTGGGTGGTAACAGGTGCCAGTACTGGCCCTGGCACAGGCTGGCGGTGGAAAGGTGTGGCACAGTGCGGAAGGAGGTTTGGGAAAACAAAGGTTCACAAGGAAAGGGAGCAGTGCAGCCAGGGAAGGCACACGAGAAAGAGAAAAGCCCCACCACAATCCTATTCCCAGTCCACAGAACACTCAACTTTCCCACTCCTGTCCCAATTCTGCCCAGGGGCCTCACCTCCAAAGACACAGGTAACCATCCATGGTTTGTAATGAAAGGGAAAGATATGATTCCTGGTATTTCAAAATGAAATTCAAAACACTCTTAACACAGAAACAGTCATTCGGGTGGTGACATTCTACGCAGGGCTGCCCAGTAACTTTCAGCCATGATGGAAATGTGCAGTACCTGCATTGTCCAATACAGAAGCCATGAGCCACATGGGGCTACGGACCACTTGAAATATGGCCAGAGCCACTGAGGAGCTGGATTTTAAATTTAATTTTAGTTAAATTAAATTTAAATAGCCATATATGGCTAGTGGTTACAGTACTGAACAGCACAGTCTAGAGCACTATATAAATTTCAGGTACATGGAGGCTAAATAAATAGGTGGTGGTTCAGCCTTAAAATGTCATTAACATCCATCACATGAGAAAGAACATCCTCCACAGAAATGCCAATTAATTTATAAACTTTTAGAAAACCATGTGTCACTAAGTAGGGACTACTAGAATCAAAAGAAACGGGAGAGCTATTGGGTGTACAACACCGTGAATACACTAAATACTGAATTATACACTAAATACCACTGAACTGTATGCTTTAAAATGTTTCATTGTATGTTATGTGCATTTCACCTCAATTTGAAAAACAGAATCAAAAGCACAAATTATTGAATACATGTGTATTTTAAAATCTATGTTCGGCCGCCACAGCCAAGTCACAGCCAAGACAAGCTTAAGGAGACATGACTACACATAATGTGGTATCCTGGATGGGATCCTGGAACAGAAGAAAGATGTCAGGAAAAACTAAGGAAGTCTGAATAAAGTATGAACTTTAGGTAATAATACAGTAAAACCTGTGAAAGCCGGAAACCTGCCACAGAAGGAAAACAAATATTTGCCACTAAAAGGAACGACAAAAAAGTGGTAAGACTATACCCTGTTAAAGGTGGAAAACTTGCAAGACCTGGAAAAACAAGACAGTCCCGTGGAGTTCCAGTTCTCACAGGTTTCACTGTATATCAATAAAAAAACCAAACCTGTTGCCATTGAGTCAACTCTAACTCATAGGAACTCTATAGGACAGAACAGAACTGGCCCACAGGGTTTCCAAGGAGTGGCTGGTGGATTTGAACTGCCAACCTTTTGGTTAGCAGCCGAGCTCTTAACCACTGTGCCACCAGGTTCCTGTATATCAATATTGGTTCATTAATTGTAACAAATGTACTATACTAATGTAACATGTTAATAATAGGGGAAAGTGGGTGTAGGGTATAGGGGAACTCTACAATCTTTGCAATTTTCCTGTAAATCTAAAAATGTTCTAAAATTAAAAGCTAATTTAAAAAAAATCTACATTCAGTAAAAATACTGTGACAGTTTTCCTTTTATCTTAATAAAGGGACCCGGTTGAGGGTCTGGTTGAGAGCGCAGTAGCATAAATATCTCATTCTATTCGCCCTGTACTGAAAAACAGAACACTAAATCTCGTGTCTTCCAGACTTACACGTGATAAACAATATTAACGATGAACGTTTTCAGGCCTATAAAGAGGTATCTTGAGCTTCTTTATTTACTTGAATAATTTTTCTTCAAAGGTTTCAGGAAAAGGCACTTTTGATTCTGCTTCTTTTGACCACAGACTTTTTAAACTTTAGAAAGTAACGCCGAGACAGCAGGTTTCAGATGTACACCACTCTAGACTATAGGCGAACTTGGAGAATATAATTCACGTTCTGGTGATGGAGAAAACAAAAGGCTCAATCCTTTGCATTTCTGAAGTTACTAAAACACGGGTGTCAAGTTCAGGCCATTTTCAATAAATGGAAAGTTCTAGTTAAAAGTAATCCCCACTTAAAAACTCTATTCCACATTTTCTACATACAAACGAGTAGCAGAAGCTCATTTCCATAAAGCATTTCCTTAGGGGAGTGGGTGGGGCATAAAATTTGAGTCTGAAGGCTCTTATCTGAAGTCTTGCAAGAAGTGTAAAAGCAGCAGCATAATTACTCTAAAGCTCTGGCATGTGCCATGCATTACCAATAAGGCTCATGTCTACTTTTACAGCTCTGCCAAATACACTGGAAGGCAAATTACCTTCCAAGCGTAAGCACTGTAGGACAACTCCAGTAGCTCCTCAGAGCTGACAGTAAGCTTTGCTAATGTTAGAAACAAAAGTTCGCGCAGGTCGGGCATATCCGGATAGACAAAGCAGTCATGGGCTCTTCTAAATCACCTCAGATTTCAATACCCGAGTCTTATTAAGTCTAGCACAGCTCTTACAACCGTGTATTATTAAACATTATATTTAACTCTGGTCTTAGGATCACTCTTAGCATTAAGCATAATACCCGCTTCAACACTCAATAATTTGCTGTTATGATTTACCATTGTACTGGATAAATAGTTTTAAGAAGTCATCAAAATGCTACAATTATCGTGACTACTCACATTTTAAAAAAAAAAAAAACCACCCACCAGACCTAATTGACATCTACAGGCCACTCCACTCCACAGCAGCAGAAATCAACTTTCTTCTCAGGCACACTGTGAAACACTCTCCAGAACAGACCATATGTGAGAGCATAAAACAAGCCTTCAATAAATTTCAAAGGATTGAAATCAGCCACAATGGAATTAAAATAGAAAACAACAACAGAACGGAAATTAAACAACATATTCCTAAATAACTAATGGGTCAAAGAAGAAATCACAAGGGAATTTTTCTGGAAAGGTACAGAAAAATTGAACAGTGGCTTTCTTTGGGGTGAGAGAAGAAAGTTTACCACACAAATTTTCCAACAATGAGTGCAGTATTTATTTATTTAATTTCAAACAAGTTGTCTGGGTGATAAGAAGAAGTATGATCTTTCTTTTACTTTTGTATTAAATCATCCTAATAAATGTTTAAAAAGAATAAAGCAAAGACACTTAATTTTTTAATTGCAAAACTGGAAAGCATAGATAACTAAAACCCACCAATAATTAAAAATCTTTATTTTGTCTCAATTTTACTTTTCAAATCTGAACAAACACTTTATAGAGGCTGACACATAATAAAATGTAAGCCGGACTAGAGCTAAAAATGGACAAAGCACGAAGAAGGAAGAATGTATAATTAACCTTTGAAAAACTGCAATTTGTCTGCATTAGTAATTTTAATCCAGTTTGGAGACTGGCCTAGGTCAAAATTAAATAAATACGTAAGAAAGCGCATAACACTACCTTCCCTATCAGGTGCAGAAAATAGATAGGCCAGACAGAACTAGAAACCTGGGCAGCAAGGTCAGTTTTGGGGCCAATCTGTTTATTCATAAAGAAAAGGGCTGACTGTGTTTCTAGTTTACTAGCATACATCTACATAAAGTCTTTGTAATAGCCCTAAACAATCTGGAGGATGCTTCTACTTCCTGCAACAAAAGTCTTAAATAAAACAAGTGTGTCCCATGAAGTCATTTTTTCCCCTTTGTTAAGGAGCAAAATTGGCCCTACACTGTTTCTTGACTTGTAAACTGACATCAGGAAAGCTACTGTAGTGTTTTTGTTTTTAGAATAATGTATTTTTACTGTTTTCTGGTTATAAACTAGATGCTTGTAAAGCATTCCAGTATACAAATGCATGCTACAGAAAGTGGAAGTTCTTCATAATCCCAATAACTAGAGAGAACCAACTGTTAATAGCATGAGTTTTTTGGTTTTTTTCCCTCCTTCTATGGCAGCACATGGGAGTGAGCATGTTTCAACAAGTCACTACCTTTTCTCAAATGCTCTCTGCAGCCTTCTGGCTTTCAAAGCTAAACATCTGCAGCAGAAAACTAAACAGAGCTTGGTTTGTCTGTCTTCTCATTTTGCTCCAAACATGAGTTAGGATGGATGATCCCCCTCTAGAAAAGTCATTTAGTCCAAAGACGTAAGACTGAATTAAAACTATGTCTATGAATACACGCCAAATTTCTCAGCTGTCAAAATTATTAATTTCACCTGACACAGCTATAAAAGCAAATAAATCACCTGAAAGAAAAGAACAAAATAAAATGTGCCTCAGAAGAGCTATGTACTTACTGCCTTCAAGCTCCTTACAGGCTGAGTAAAGATGTTTCATCAGTTCCCAAACCTAATTACTGCTCTCCTATAAAACACTGTCAAACTGTGAAATAACGGATCTATGTTAAAGCAGACTAGAGGAAGAAGCAAACACTTGCTGTGTTATTATTATGCATTTTGGGCAGGGATAAGGGACTGCTCTCATTTAACTTTATCTCAAGTTGTTCAGCCCTTTTGGACAACAGGGCAATATATAGCAAAAGCTTCCTTTGAGATTAAGAACTAAATTAGTAGAAACAAGCTAAATATCCAGCAATAGGGAAATAGTTAAGTCAATTATAGAACATTAACTTCTTGTATTATACAACGATAAAAATAATTAGTGAGGCTAATACGGGAAAATGTTAACAGATGTATTTTAAGGCCACTACAATTATAGCATTATAAAAATGTGCACATAATGACAAAGCCTAGAAGAGTTCTGAAATATTAAAAATATAAGAGTGGGGGTCTATGCAGGATTTTGAGTTTCCTATCTCTTATTTCTATTAATGCATTAAAGTAAAATGTTAAAGTGACATCAAAATATTGCCAAAAAAATGATCTAAATATATTCTCCCTGAGTACTCCTTTTCAACTTACATTTATCTATAAAAATCAAGATTTATGAAATAATGACTCCAAGAAGACACTAAATGATCAATATTCTGACTGAAAACATACTACCTTTTTTATTCTCTGTGAATCCTACAGTTTCAAGGTCCAAAATACATTTCCTCTCACTTTATAACTAAACCGATGCTTTTTGTAATTTTTAGACACCAAGCAAAATGTTACCAGAGGCTTTTGCCTTTTTGTAAATCTAGATTTTAAAAGGCTACCTTTAAACTAAAGAATAAACACATTAGTTGACAATAAAAGCCATTGTTAAAGCAAGGAAAAAACCTTCAATATTTTACTGCCAATGACTGGTACCTGTTTTGATAAAAATGCTAGGATAGAAAATATAAGAACAGCTGCTAGAAATGGGCCCAAAGGCGGCTCTAAGCTCTCCCACAAGGTAGAGACGGTAAAGAAGAAATATATTAAAACTTTATTTATCGCATCTCTAAGATTTAAAAAGGTTTGGGGGAAAACACATCTATTCTTGGTATTGAGACCAGAGAGTTCCAGAGAGAACGTTCTCTCCACTGAGGGCATGACAGATAATGAAAGAGTCCTAAATACACTTACAGCAAATACAACAATGAGTTTTTCCTAGGGCTTCTCCTAACATCTCTTAAAGTAAGCCATAAATCTCAAAGCTCTCTTCACCTGAAGAAATCTACAAATTAGAGCCCCTAACATGATGCAGTGCAGGTACCAACGTCTTTGATTTCAGGTTTAATCCTGAGAGACTGAAAACTTTTAACAGAGAAACGACTTGCTTTCAGACAATCCCCCTTTGATACTGTGCTTTCAGCTGAGCTGTGGGATAGGTTCTGAACAGCTCTCAGTCTGAGGTAGTATCAGGAAAAGCACCGGTTTTATATGTAGTCATGTGACTTGACAATCAACTGAGCTAGGGTTGGGCTGACATCCTCTCATCTAAAATTGTGTGTCTGAATAACATTAAGAAAACTAACCACAGCTAGCTACCGTTTCCTTTACACTAGTCACTGCTTTAAGCACACTACCACATCAGCTCTTTTCATCCTCACTATGACCCCAGGAAAACCAGCTGCCATCGAGTCGACCCTGACTCATGGTGATCCCATGTGAGTCAGAGTAGAACTGTGCTCCATGGTGTTTCCGACGACTGACTTTTTTCTGAAGCACATCACCAGGCTTCTTCCAAGGTGCCTCTGGGTACACTTGAATTTCTAACCTTCCCATTAGCAGCTGAGCACATTAACCATGTGTGTACCACTCAGGGACTCCTAAGAAGGGACAAAGTAGCTTTTTTGGGGACCTCAAGGTTGGAGATGGGGTGCTCAGATGAGGAAGGTAGGTGCTATCATTCCCATTTCACAGATGCGGCAACTAAAGCACAAAGCAGTTAAATACACGGTCTAAAATGACATTGTCAGTAAGTAGCTGGGCTGGGATTCAAAGCAGGTGGCCTAGCCTGGAGCCTGAGTTCTTTACCACAATAAGTCTTAATAGATGTCTTTCATCTTTCATTCCACATCCACAAAGAGGTAAAACTGAAAGAGTACCTGCCGAAAGGACCAAGTCATTCTGGGTCACTTTTGGAAAGGCCTCAAAGTTTCATAAGGAGCCCTGGTGGTGCTCAGCTGCTAACCAAAAGGTTGGCAGTTCAAACTCACCCAGTGGCTCTGCAGAAGAAAGACCTGGCAATCTGCTCCCATAAAGATTACAACCAAGAAACCCTATGGGGCAGTTCTACTCTGTCGCATGGGGTCACTCCAAGTCAAAATCGACCCAACAGCAAGAGCAACAACCAAGTTTCATGACACTGAGAGTGGCCACAGTAAACTTTAACCTAAAGAATTTAAAAGCAGGTTAAACCTCAGCCATTAAAAAACAAACCAAGCCCCGGAACAGAGCAGTTTAACTTCCTGGAATATCCTTCAAGGTAAACTAGATGCAAAACATTAACTACTATTTGAATATAACTGTATTGTCTTTATAAAACGGATACATGCTCTTTTAAATTCAAGCAATACAGGAAGAGTACACAAAAAACAAAAACCACCTGAAATCCAGTCACCTAGAGCTAACTGTTACTGTCTGGGGAACCAATCACGTACATATAATAAGCAAACAGAAACAGACGCAACTTCCCATCAAGAGGCTGTCTCTCTGGTTTGACCTCATTTGTGTATGGAGAGGCCTTGCAGAGTAGTGGTTAAGATGCAATCTGAACTAAAACAGAATCCTGTGATTCCTGACTCAGTCACTTACTCAGAAGTGTGAACTCGGACAAGTTATTTAGCCTAAATCTCAGATTTCTGATCAGTAAAATGCGGACAGTGTGGCTGCCCTTACGGGACTGTTGTTGCTAGAACCACCACCTGGCTTAGTGCAAGGATACACTAAGCACTCGATACGTTAGTTATATGATCGCTTGTCAACTGACCTTGCTTTTAGCTGCATTTCTTTCACTACTGAAGTCAATTTACTTTAGACAGGATGGAAGTCGCCCAGCAGAAATGCCACAGATATCTGCCCCTGCCCCGGCAGGTAAGCACAGCAGGTCTATTTCTATTCCAGGTTTCTGGCTCAGTCATTCCTGACAGTGAACAGCGACATAACGTATTGTAAAGGGAAAACCACAGCCAGATTGAAGATCAAATCCCAGCTTTACCACTTACTAGAGCTGTGTGGGAGCCTTGGTGGCGCAGTTGTTAAGAACTCAGCTGCTAACCAAAAGACAGGCAGTTCGAATCTACCAGTTGCTCCTTGGAAACCCTACAGGTTTCTGTGCTATAGGGTTGCTATAAGTCGGAATCGACTCGACGGCATCGGACAGAGCTGTGTGAACCTGAGCAAGTTACTTAACCTCTCTGAGCCTGTTTCTGTACCCATAAAATGGGGCAAACAACACCAACTTGTCAGTGCTGGCAAGATGAGGAATACTGTATAACTTAATGGCATACAGTTTATGCTTCACATTCAATGGTAACTTTAATCATAATGTCTTGAAACTTGAAAGACCTCAAAGGGATATGGAGGGTGAGTAATTTCCCTGCTCAATTCTTTCTCCAAACAGAGGGATAACTGGTCTTCAACCAGTCCCACAAAAAGTCTTGCACAGGAACTGAAAGTTCATTCTCAGCACCTACTTGGAAGTAGTCCATTCAGCTGACAGGAGAAAAAATAAATATACTGAAAGGCACGTGAATTATTTGCTGTAAGAGAACTCAAACAAAAAATTGCTGTCATTCTTAAAGACTAAATGCAATAGTTGGGTTTAATCAACAAGATTGCTAAGAATTACAAAGATTTTATAGAAGAATCATAATCAAAAGAGGGAAAATGTAGAACAGAATTTCAAATTCTCAGGGACTCCAAACTTTCTGGAGCCATGGAGGCTACACGAACCCCTGAAATTATTGCCCTGAGATAATCTTTAAATCTTAAACCAAAAATATCCCCTGAAGTCTTCTTAAAATCAAACAATAGTTTAGCTTAACTACTAAAGAATGTCTGCCTTGAGCATTATGCTGTTTTAGAACTATCTATATAGGATCAAACTGACAACAGCAACTTGAAAGAGTAGATAGGAACCTTAGGGGACAGTGAGTTTATGTTAATGGTGGAGGACCAACTCAGAGAAGGAGGGTGAAAATGGCTGTACAACTTGAAGAATGTAATCCATGTCACTGAATCATACATGTAGAAACTGTTCGTGTATGTTTTGCTGTGCATATTCTCAACAACAACAAAATAAATTTTTTTTAAAAAAGGACTGATAAGAATTCTTCAATAGGCAAAGGAATGCTTCACAATCAGGACTTCAAAATAGTGGTTGAAGCGGGGTTGGCAACCAATGTCACAAACAGTATGTGTATTAATTGTTTAACGAGAAACTAATTCCCTCTCTAAACCTTCATCTAAAGCACAATTTAAAAAAAGGTAAAATTCACAACGTGATAGTGATTTATGTAATAAAATTAAAATTTTTTGTAAAAACAAAAAAAAAAATGACCAGATTTACTGGTATGACAGAGATTGGGGAAACTCTGAGAGTATGGCCCCCAGTACTGAAGTCACTATTGTGGGTCACCCTTCAGCCAAAGATTAGACAGGCCTATAAAACAAATACGTAGTTCGGCCATGTCTATGAGATTAAATGGGCACGCCAGCCCAGCGGCAAGGACAAGAAGGCAGGAGGGGACAGGGAAGCTAGACGAATGGAAATGGGGAACCCAAGGTTGAGAAGGGGAGAGTGTTGACATGTCGTGGGGTTGGCAACCAATGTCACCAAACAATATATGCATTAACTGTTTAATGAAAAACTAATTTGCTCTGTAAACTTTCACCTAAAGCATAATTAAAAAATAAATTAAAAAGTGGGGGGAGGGGGGGACTCCACTTCAATCTCTTATTTTTGTCCGATAATTCAAACACTCAAAATGCAACTCGTGCGCTGAAATTCAGGACTTAAAAAGCTGTTAGAAAACTGTAAGCAGCCAATCAGTAGGCATTCTTTTCTCAGTTACATAGAAGACGTATCCAAGTGCCTTGAGCAGATAGGCAAAAATCCTATTATTTTTCCTTTCAGCATCTCTCAAACCCACAACCTGATTACTTCAACCTTCTGGGCTCCACCTCCAGGCTGCCTCCTCCCAATCCACTATATATACTTAACACTTTCATCAACAGCTTCAAACCCTCCTTCACTCCTCCTGGGTTTTTCTTATCTGACTCACGATTTGACCTTGGTTTCCACCATGCTCCAGCTTATAACCTTATTCTAACATTTCTATCTCAATCACAAGCACAATTTTCCCCACCCTTCCCTTTGAGATGTCCTCCCTTCTCCCCACCTAGCCCTGTCCTACGCATCTCACAAAGTCTTGCTCAAGTCACACCAATGTGTTCAAGTCACACATACATAGCTTTCTCTGATGTCAGCACATAGCAATCTCTTCCTTTCCTGAATTACTGTAGCAATTACAGTGTGTAACACAACGTTAGCATTCCATCAACACCAGCTCACTACTATTAATGGTTGTGTGAGCTTGGATACATCACTGAGCCTCTTGTGGCCACCATTTCCTCATACGTAAAACAGTAAAACTCTAGATCAAGAGATTTTTAAAAGGTCTTTTCCTGTTCTACAAATCCTCTAATTTTATATACTACCTCATGCTGTTTCACCCCTTTTTTGATTTTAGGGTTCCTGAAGGGAGAAAGTACATCTCATATTTCTTCCCCAGCCCCCAGGACTTGGTTCAAGAAGGTGCTCAGTAAATGTGAAGGACTGAAACAGACCAGGCAGCAGTAAGACAGAAGAATGCAGCAGAATGTGAACTCTAGACCTACTATAGGAAACTGGCTCTCTTCTGGAGTTGGAGGTCTGCCTTGAGAGAAAGTAAGAATGGAATGAACACAGGTTTGAGCACTCAAAATGATCTATTCATTCCTGCACTGCACTGTCTGAAGTTAGTGTACATCAGCTTCTAAACGGCAGGTGCAAGTCTTAGCTGCTCAAGGGTAGATTACTGGGAGTCTTATTTAATGGAAAGCCCTGGTGGTGCAGTGGTCAAAACACTTGCCTGCTAACCAAAAGGTCAAGCAGTTCATTACAGAGAATCCCTGGGGTTATCTCAAAGCCACCAAAAACCAAACCCACTGCCACTGAGTTGGTTGCGACTCATAGTAATCCTATAGGACAGAGGAGACCTGCCCCAAGAAGTGGCTGGTGGATTCAAACTGCCTACTTTTTGGTCAGCAGCCAAGTTCTTAACCACTATGCCACCAGGGCTCGGGTTATTTCAAGCCTGCCCTATAGCGGTGGTGAAATTTAGGTTCATTCCAGCCATGTAAAACCTAAAACCTGCAACAGAAGAGCAATTCCTTCCATTTTTCTGCCCCAGTGTGCCACTCCTAAGCAAGAAAAAACCAAGCTTTCATAAGAGGGAGAGTAACAAAGACAGGTACATAACGAAGCACTCTATTTTAGGCTTCTGGTAAAACGTTTTTATTTTCCTCTCTTTTCTCAGGGTGGTGCAGGTGCACGTGTAGACAGAAGTAAAGAGGTGCCCTGCTGGTGGACAGGAGTCAACATTAACCAGGAGTTTACCAGGAGTTAACCAGGAACACTGAGGTAGTGTAACCCTTCTGAATTCCAGGTCAGAGTACAAGGCTGAGACCCTCTCTATCTCACTATCTTCAAATAAAATTTATTCAATACCCTACCCACATGCACGTGTCCTCTTTATCAAGAGAAGGCAAATACACCCCTAGTCCAACCAAGTTAAACCAACTGCTATTCCAGTCACTTCTAAACATGTTTTGGCTCAAAAGAGTTATCAAATCAAATCAAAGCCACTCAAATGAAGCCAGTTACTCCTTGAAGAATCAAATGAGGAAGACTCTGCTTTTTCACTAACAGCTCTTAACGCAACGTCTCCTCTTCACTCAGCTGTTTCACAGGAGACAAAGGGCAACTACTGTATCTATCGTCATCCCCTTTTTTATTTTGGAGTGAAGCCACAAGATTACTAACAGACAGCTCATGGCCACTGTTCAAAAGCAATAACGGCATTATGACTTCATGCCCCAGTCATCTACTGAATTGGAAAGAACCAAATATATGTATTCTTCTCTCTCCCCAAAGAAAATGTGAAAGGTGGGCACTCTGATTCACTTTCTCCTCTACCATACAAGCTTCTGAAAAATCTGTGCTATTGAAGGAAATGTTAGAGAATCATCTTCCCTAATTACAGGATGGAAGAGCAGGGTTTTACGCTTGTTCAGGAATTGAGAAATTTAAATTGGAGATCTTAGAAAATTCTCACCATCTATGACAGGCTTCAGTGACAGCAATTAGGGAAAGTTCTTGTTTAAAAATTCTTAGCTCACATCCCTGGTTTTGTTCTAATTCGTTGCTTCAGTTCAAAATAAGCAACATATTTAGACTTAGAGAAAAACATGAACTGCTAGCTTTCCAGATTCAAGTTCTAGAGTAAGCTTAATGGAGAAATTTAAGTTTGTGTTAAACAAAACTCAGCCCCAAGAGTTTTTGTACAGGACACAAATGTGGGTACTTGAGTAGCCAATCTGATTATGATATCACGAGCAGGTTATCTGCTGAAATCAGTAATCGCCTACAAAAACATCAAATTATCCCCTTTGTATATGAATGATACAGGGTAATTTAGCAGTCTGGAGTTACATTTACTCTGATTTCTAGCTCTCTAAGAAAAGAGAAGATCTGTGTCATTCTAAAAGCCATAGCTGGCCTGTCTGCTTTCTGACAATTCAGTGATGACTTTGAGAATACCCTCAAAAGAGTTTTGTGTCGTACAAATAACTTTCAAAAGCATGTGTGCGCACGGGCACACACAGACACAGACACACACAGTTTTCTTCCCCTTAAAGGGCTTTTCAGTATCACCTACGAAGTGCAATCTACATTTCTAACATTAAGAAACTACTTGCAGGCAAGCTCAGAGTAGAACTCTTCTTCTTGGCCAATGAGAGCAAAATGGTAACTATCAGTACGTCAGTATAACTTTAAAAAAAGAAAAAAAGACAAGTTCTTTTAGAAAGGACCATATTTTTACATTTTCATTTTCCTCTTTATAAAGTTCTGAGAATTTTATTCAGGGCAAACAAATGGATGGCAAAGTCCTAATAATAATCAGACAGAGGGGAAATAAAGTCCAAACTTGAGACACAGAAAACACTTAAACATGAAATTTGAGTCTTCCTCATTTAAAGCTGACACACTGCCCGCGGATCTCCTTGGAACCTTGACCCGAAACTACCCCCGGAAGTCATCCTTAAACAAACAAAAAAATTTAGTTCAAAAAGTAAAGAACGTCACCCTTAAATATTGTGGTCTTTTAAAAAAGTATCTATACGAGACCAAAGGGACAACAGTAGACCTAAAGTGGAGATGAGGAGTTTAAGGGGTAGTGAGTCTAAAATAACGGAGGCGAAACAACTACAGCACAAATATCAAGAACGTTGACACAATGTGAAGAATGTCACCAACATCCCTGAACAGTATGTGTAGAAAGTGTTAAATGGGAGCATGTTTTGATGTGTATATTTTTTACCAAGAACAGAAAAATAAAAAAAAAGTTGACACACTGATAATACCCACCTTCATAAAAAATAAATTGCATATCCAAAAGGGCAAACTGCTTCCATCAATTGGGTAAACAATGTAATTAACATATGCCAGAGGAAGAGCAAACCCTTGTGTAAACAGTGGGAATCAAAATGAGCTGCAAACTGTAAAGAAACTTATTTTTAAACTGTCAGCAGGTTTCTTTTCTGCAATTAGAGTTTAATGTGTGGTAACTGCTTCTCAAGTTTAAGAAAATCGAAATTCGATTTGTACAACAGCAAGTTGAGCCGTATTATTTAGAACTTCATTCGCTTTTTCACCAAGAACACAAATACACTGAAGTTCTTTAAGGAAGCTCTGGTGGCACAGTGGTTAAGAGCTACAGCTGCTAACCAAAAGGTCAGCAGTTCAAATCCACCAGGCGCCCCTTGGAAACCCTATGGGGCAGCCCTACTCTGCCCTACAGTGTCACTATGAGTCAGAATCAACTTGATGGTAGTGAGTTTGGAGGTTCTTTAATGACTTCTGGTATATACTTCTAACTACCTCTCTAAACTCGGGGAAATTAATTTCTAAACTACCAGGATTACATTCTAGGATGCAAAAATCTTTGGGCTATGTAAAACACTAATCGAATGCATTTACATAAATACTTCAAGATTAAGTCTTTTAAACAAAAACCCCCTCTAACTTTTATAACACTCTGGGAAGTTAAATTCATCTAGGGATATACTTCTTCACCACGATCATATTAGACTTTACTTGCAATATCACAATATCAACAAGTAAATAGAAATACTCAAGGCAGCCACACAAAGGCAGTTAAAGACCACACACCACACCAACTCTCTGAGTAATGTTTCATATTCTCCTCAGCATTTCTCCCTAGCTATCCAGATCCAACATGACGGTAAATGTTAAGGTGTGGGGTAAGAGGAGGAGGAGCTGGCTTCTTTGTGTGTTACCAGGGCAGAGACGGGAGATGAGTACAGGGGAGGCCAGTTCTGCACGGAGCTCGCCATCAGCACTTACCTTGAGGATGTCTCCCCTTTTGAAGCTCAGCTCGTCGTCGGCAGTAGCTTTGAAGTCATATTTGGCGATGGCTTCCATTCTGAGCGCTGCTCAGAGCTCAGCAGCCTGAAGCAGGGGGAAGGGAGTCTTCCCAGCTGAAGCAACCCAGCGCTTGGGGCTCCGCCTCGCCTCTCTTTTAGGACGCGCTCCTGCACTCTGGGACACACAACGCCACCCTGAAGCAGAAGAGGGACCATTAAGAGAAGTGGCCGGATCGAAGGCAGCCCCGCCCTGCCGATCAGCCGCTGTCCCAGCCCCCACGCCCCCTGGCTCGCCGGGCTCGGCCTCCTCCCTCGCTTCCAGGCAGAAGCCCAGATTGCCTTCTTCCTCTTTCCAGCCTCAGCCCCCAGGCGACTGACAGGCCCGGCGGCCAATGGCTGCGGCCGCCTGAGCGCTTACAGCGCACACTTCCTCTTCCTTCCCGCTGGGTGTGCGCGGTGCACAGACCGGCAGTGGTCCCGGGCAGTCTCCGCCTTTCCTCCCTTGCCGCTGCACTCTGATCCGTGCCTCCTCCGGGGTATGGAACCCCGGCCTCAGTTAAATAGGCCTAGCTGCCTAGCTCCCTACCACCCTCCCCCCATCCCAAGCGTTTCTGGTTTTCCGAGAATGCTGGGTCCCTACTGCACAATCAAGAACAAGCAACGCAGGCGTTGGTCTTGAGCTGCTTTACTCTTACAAACTAAACCTTGGTCGGCTCCCAGGAAAGCGGAGAAAGCAGACCTAGAAACTCCCTCCTTTTTCATTCCATTTACTATCATGGGCACAGGCGGCTCTCCAGCTTCCACTTAAAACCATGATCAGCAAGCTCAGGTCACCGGGGCTTCCTGCTGGTGGAGCTCGCTCTGCTATAAGGCTCCCTCTGCCCTGAACACAAGACACTCTTGGGGTCACCACCAGTCCTTGAAATAGATGACCAAAGTTCAGCATTCCAGAAATAGCCACATTATTTCTAACTAGCCTAAGGAGCAAAGCCCAAGTCCTAACTTATATTCAAAAGGAATCCCTTTTCAGAATCTGAGCTGCCAAGGATCCCGTCTGGCGACGTGCAGGCGGCGGCAGAAGGTCAAACAGAAGTCTCAGTTACTCTGACAGTGCTTTTTTTCTCAGAGCAAGAGGTTCACTAAGCTGATCCTAAGTGCATTTTGCAGAAGATTCGGTAAAGACCATTAGGGAGTATCTCAGGTGATGGTGAACTGTGGGCAACGCAACAATCGCTGCTGTAGTAAGGCGTCTGTGACCACAAAGATGGGGTACAACCTTGGCCTCTGCATAACTCAAGAAAAACAGCCTCCTCGTTTGCTCAGGCACTGTCTTCACGCAAGCTAAACAAAAGCAGCGAACAACACTGGCAGAATGGGGACAGATATTTACAGTGACACCTCTCTTGGATAATTACCACCTAGCAAAGAGCACATTTGAGGGGCACGAGTGATTATTAGTCTTTTGTTCTAAAGTTAACAATCGGGGCATTAATCAAGCACAGCAGCAAGTGAACTAAGCAGCAACGCAGCTGGGAATATTGAGACGAGACAGAGATGAGTATGACTGAGGAAAGAAATCACCTGGTAATGAAAGGTCCTTCAGTCAGATTATGAAAGCCAAACATTCTGCTGCAGGGAACTAATAAACCAAACCAATGTTTATTCCATCAGGCCATACCAGGCTCTCCCTGAGGCTCTGTAACAGAGGTAAGGAAAGGAAGAGTTCTAGCAAATACCAAAAAACACAAAGATTAGTCTCAGAGTATTTATTTTTGTGTGTCCTTAAATGCTCTTTACTTATACTCGCCAGTTACTTCATTCTTACCAAACTAACCCATGTACAACATTTTAAGAGTCAGAGTACCAAAAGAGCACTGCCCTAAGCCAACACTCTCAATTCTTTTTAGCTTTCTTTTTGTATTTACTTCCAGTATTTCTAAATAAGATGCTTCTATTGCTGGTTCTTAACATATTCCAGCTGTTATCTATTACCTAGAAGACGAGGACTTAGCCGTTTCACCCCTGCCAATTCCCTCCCTCGCCTTATCTCAGTAATGTCACATATTTGGGCTTAATCAGTAGTATTACATTATGATATACTGTTCAGTGATGATTTAAATAATGAACTACAACTGATCTTCCTTTTTTTGTACAACCCTCCAAGTTTTCCCAGCATTAATGACTGCTTTTCTTTTTTTTAGTTGCCTAGTTTCCAATGTAGCTATTTTTCATTTTTTACAAACGCTCCAAAATCTATGCTTATCAATAATATTCTCCTATTCATTTTAATGGGTCTTCAGGTCTGATTGTTAAGACTATGTATCAGTGATGGGAAGCTGAAGAATTGAGCAAATCCGAAAAAATAAGGAGTTTCATTTTTGAAACATAGAAACCAGACAGAAACCCAAAACATAACAGGGCATATGCATTGTAACTGAACAGCCATGGCGCGCGCGCGCGCACACACACACACACACACACACACACACACACACACACACACACACACACACACACACACACACACACACACACACACACACACACACACACACACACACACACACACACACACACACACACACACACACACAAAACCAGTTTCAACATTAACTGAAGTTTTTCCGCTGCTACCCAACTTGTCTACCACAGGTTTCTTAGAAAAAGCTTAAACATATGAATACTCTTGAAATTTGTGTTTCGAGCAACTGTTGCTTTGTGAAAAACAGTTTGGCAGAAAATGAAAACCAAGCACAATCAATTCTTCTGTGGCAGTGCCAAATAAAAATTACCCTACCAATGTTTGTTCACTCAACATATACTTGAGCAGCTATTATATGCCAGACAGTCTGCTTGGTACTGAGTTATAATAATAAAACCATCACAGAGTCCACATTCTAGCAGGGAATTAATTAGTTCAATCTTCTGGAGAGTAATCTGGTAATACCTACTGACAATTTTTAAATGCATACCCTTGATCAAGCAATTCCATTTCCAGGGTTTACTCACTGAACCAGTGACACAAAACACAATGTGCAGGCTGAACATGATGGATGTATTTAAAGTCACTTTACTTACTGTACATGTGACGATGGTTGAAATGGCAAATGTTTTGTTATCTATATATTTACCACAGTTAAAAAAAATCACAAACACAACGTACAGAATACACATGTACCTGATCAATATCCATAAGTGTAGCTTTGGAATATCCTTCTATGTAAGTACCAAAATATATTAAAACCCACTGCCATCAAGGCTCATACCGACCTTATAGAAGAGAGTAGAAATGCCCCCATAGGGTTTCCAAGGAGCGGCTGGTGGATTTGAACTGCCGACCTTTTGGTTAGCAGCCGTAGCTTTCAACCACTGTGCCTTAAGAGCTCAAAAAAAAAAAAAAACCCTGCAGAAAAATGCACTGTATCCCATTTCTGTAAAGTAAAATAATATATACCAGTTTGCGCTAAAAAAGTCCTAAAGGTTAGCAATGGTCACCTCTGGGAATCAGACCACAGAATACTTTTACGCTCGGCATTATCCACCTCCACTGTATTTTCAGTGTTTTTACAATAAGTAAGTTCTACTTTCTAGTCAGAAAGAACAGAAACCCAAAGGATTACTGATACTCTGGTGTTAGATCTGGATTCAATTGTAGCTTTACCACTTAATAACTGGGTGGGTGACACTGGAGCAACAGTTTAAGATTCTCTAATCCTCAGTATTTTCAGCATCTACCTTATAAGGTCATTTGGACCATTAAAAGAGATAAAGCATGCTTAGCACAGTCTCTGGCATAATAAGTGCTCAAGAGATGTTAATGAGCATGATCAGGCCCTTCTCAAATAGCAGTCCACGTGGCCTAACCGTAAATCTAGATCTTCCATCTACAGAGGGACACAGAGGAACCCTCTGACAGGCAAATTAACAGCCCTATTAAGTAGGGTTGCTATGAGTCGGAATCAACTCAACTGCAAGGGGATTTTACTAAGCATAAACTTTAAAATTAAACTGCTCCACATCACAGTCCTAACAATGCTCAAATATTTATATACATAAAAACTAATCACATCTATAGTCACTTATTAGAATTCTAATAGAATAAGAGATTATATACTGTACATGTATATATAAGAAATGTAAATTAAGTGGAGTAACTTTAGCTCACTCTTCAGTTCTCATTAGTTTAGGGCTGCATCCTAACAGTTTTGGTCCTTGGACCATCTGCATTAAAATGGCCCCATTCACAGACTGATTTACAGTGGGGTGCCCCCTGGAGTTCTACAACATAGTGGCCTTAGGCCCCAAACCCGATTTTAAATAAGATCCCCAGGTGATTCTTAGGCATACTAAATTTTAAGAATCACTGCTACGCTACAAAACAGTGCCTTAACCAAATGTTAAAGTTTGCATTCCTGATAGTATATCAGAATGTTCTTGCATAAAGTGAAAATAACGCATATTCAACTGGCACAACTGGGGGAAAAAAGCAAATTTGACCAATTTAAAAAAAAAACAAAGAACCTCAACGGTCATTCAACAGTGCTGGAGAGTGCGTCTGGAGTAAGGGAACTTCAACTTCACTTCTCTGAGGAGAGCAAGGTGGCTCTCCATTCTGTAGTACTCCATTTCTCCAAAACACAGCACTTTTCTCCCTTACCTAACAATTAGAACGCTCTTGCTGCACAACAGCCAACATGGTAACAAGAAATACTGAAAAGTATCACTAATAGCATTCAAAAATAACAATAAACCAAACTAACAGCATTCAAAAATAAAAAGAGTCATCCTCCCAAACGTGAATACACTTGCTGAGGAAGTAAACTGTCTCAACCATTTAAATGCTTGATTTTAGCATCAAAAGAGGCTGATCACAAACATTAACGTCTTTTTTTACCTCGGGATTCAGAAAATTATTAACACCGAAAGGGGCAACAGAACAAATCAAGTTATTTCTTTGTCAGAACAAAGACTGATTATAACAGACAGAGAGAAAGGCGCCTGATAATAAATAAGCACACCGGCGACACAGTGGTTAAGAGCTATGGCTGCCAACTAAAAGGTAGGCAGTTCAAGTCCACCAGCTGCTCCTTAGAAGCCCCACAGGGCAGTTCTACTCTGTCCTATCGGGTCGCTATGAGTCGGAATCTGCTCGACAGCAATGGGTTTGGTTTTCTGGTTTTTATATGACACAGCGGCTGCAACAATGGGCTCAAACACAGCAAAGGCTGTGAGAATGGAGCAGGAGCCGCAGTGCTTCACTATGAGTCAGAACCGACTGGACAGCTACTAACGACGACAATTACAGTGGGTTCACTTTGATTCATCAGTGGTCTGAATAAAATAAGTTCTACTCCCATACATTTTTCATATTATCTTAATTCTACTGTGATACAGGCTTATAACCAATTTGCATTTTTTAACATTAACCACCCTCACTAAAAGTCAAAAAGAAGTCATCTAAGCCCCAAATGGACCCAATCTTTCTTACAAGTATAAAAGACACACAGGAAGAAAAGCCTAAGCAGGCACAAAAACATGATCTTAAACTGAAGGAAAAGCGAAAACACAAGTAACAGAAGCAAACCACACTTGTGACCTAGCGGCAGTATCGATTACTTACTAATGAATTCAATCCTTTAAGCCTACCAGTTCCCAGGGGGAGAACTCCAGTCTTGCACGGCTCTCTAGCAACCCTTCTGGCTGACTGAAGGAGCACAGTGGAAGCTTACAAGTAAAGGAATGAAAGCAGGAAAGAGGATATCTTTTCGTGAAAGAAAACGGGATCTTTACATAAGGAAGAAAACGAACTGCACCCAACGGCAGAAACCTCTTTTGAAAGAAAAATTGTGTCTAGAGAGGACAGTAAAGAGGAAGGAGAAGTGAAATAGAAAAAAAAGGGGGGGGGGGAGGCAAATGACTTGCCTTACATATGTAAGCATTTAGTAGTGACTGTAATGCAATGGCGAGAACTAGCCAAAGGGAAGGCAATAACTGAAAAAGCACATCAAAGGGACAAGAAAGCCAAAATAGACTAATGCTAATTTCTCTCGCGTCTCTCTATTTTCTGAGTCAATAGTACCCAAGTGAGACCTCCAGTGTACTTCAGCTCCTCTGCAAACTATATTTTTACAGCATTTGAAGTCAGCCTTAGATAACTTTCTAAACAAGCCGTAAGTCAGGTGACTTACAGCTATACACACGCAGAGTGCTGCTAATGACAAATACCAGGACTTCCCTCTCGCCGAAATCTTTCCTCGGAGCATGCCGACCAACTGCTGCTTATTTTTCTTGACATATTTTTTAGAGAGTCGCTCGAAAAGACAGCGATAGAAATAAAAGGCATTCTTACTGGCTCCGGCAGCAAACGCTCTAGCTCCCGGTACTGACAGGGTTGGTGGATCCCCCTGCAAAATTCGGGCCAAAGACACCGACAAATGGTGACGTGGTGGCCGTGCAGGTCGCAGGAGCATCCCTGCGCTTGCAGCCTGATCCCGATCCCCCGCCTCCGGGGCGAAGTCAGACTGACTCACAGAATTAACACCCGGGTCCTCTCCGGCTCCTCCCGGGCCCCTTCTGCGCACACCCTCACGATGAAGGCAGGAGATTTAACTAAGAGTCACCCAGGGAGTCCCGGTCCCTTCCCCGGGGTCGCAGCTCTGCCCACTGCCAAGAGCCGCGGGAGGACAGTGCCCAGGAAGGAAGCACCCGAAAAGGGGAAGCCTGGTGGAGTCGGAGTCTCGGGGATTCGGCTCCCTGTCGCGGGGCTCGTCGCTCGCCCCGACTCCTGGGCCCGGCCCGGTGCAGCCTCCCGCTGCCGAGCGGGGAGGAAGAGGCGCCGGAGCTGCGCCGAGCGCCGCCGCCCGAACTCACCGTGGCGCAGCGACTCCGCTCCGGCCCGGCCGGCCCCTCCGAGCGGTGCGAGCGGCCGCTGACCCCACTGCTGCTCCCCGAGGGAAGCTCCTGTTCCCGCCGCCGTCACCGCCACAGCCGCCGTCGCCGCCTCCGGGTCGCCGAAGCAGCAGAGCCGCCCAGCTTCCGCTTCTCCTCGGGGTCCCGCGAGAACTGCCCCGCCCCACCCCCGCGATACTTCCCCCGGCGGAAGAGGCCCAGAGCGCAAGCGCGCCTCCACGGCCGGGCCTCCGCAAGTGGAGACTAGCTGCGTGCCAGGGCGCACGCGTCAGACCGCCCCGCAGCAGGTGGCACCAGGATGGCTCCGCCCCCTGGCTGCTGTAACCCGCTCCGTGCCAGAGCGGGTAAATCACACCTCAGACCTAAAGGTGTAATTCTTGCCACACCGTAATAGCTTTCCCTTTCCCTTCCAGCAACCCGAGGTAATGAAAAAACAAAGCAGAAAAAAACCCTCCCTGCAGTATGAAGGTCTCCAAACAGAGAACCAGGCGTTGAAATGTTTGAGAATCCGGTCCATACAAACCGCAGTGTTGCGTGAATTAACGCACCCGTTCACTTTGAATAGTGTGCCTAATATGTGCTAGGTATAGAAGATACAACGACGAACAAAAACCTGGCCCTCAAGGAATCCACAGTTTAGAGGAGTCGAATAAAAGTAAGCAATGCCATAAGTACTATTGTAATTATTTGGGGATTGCAGAAAAGGCTGAAAGGATGGGAGGAGGGGTCGCTATTCAGCCCACCGTAGAAAACCTTCACAGAGAAGGTGATGTGACGTTTGAGCTGAGTCTTGAAGGATGAGTAGGAGTTCGCCAGACAGAAAAGCTAAGGTAAGGGCATCCCAGGCAACCGGAACAGAGGCGTGAGAGAGAATGTCGTCTTAAGGGCCATGCTAAGCAGTTCGACGCTTGCAGGAGGCGGGGTGAGTACCGGGGGGTGGCAGAAGCTGAGACTTGGAGAAGTAACCTTTCTTTTCAGTTCCAAAAGCTTTTTCCAGTTAAAGGACAGAACAGAACACGCCTAATGTTAATGTGCTCTCTGGAAGCCAACAAAACAGCACAGAGATGAGATTAACCAAACATCTGATTCTATAGAGAAAATAAGCCCATTGAAATAAGGAAGATGAATTGTTCTTACACCAAATATTTATTGATCAGCAGCTCCTGGCAATGCACTGTACAGGGTACAAGATGAACCAGAAAGAACCTCTGCTTTTAGCAGTTTAGAATCTAAAGAAGAGTTGCCTAGTCTGCAAGACGACGCCGTTGGCCCCAAGTACTGCTGAACTACATGTAGGACTGCAGAGCAGGGAGCCATTACAGTGCTTGTGCTGAAGTCATCAGGGAGGACGTGTATTTGAGCTGGAATTTGAAAGCAGAGACGAAAGAATGATGGACCAGCCAATATTTCAGACTGGCCAGAGCCCAGGATTTGTGGGCAGGAGTAATGAAAAAGCGGCCAAGATGCTCAGCTTAGGTTTGAGTGATGTGCAACCTCTGACGGATTCTAAGTAAGAGATGTCTGATACGTGGTGATAATAACAACAGGACCATCTATTTAGCACCTGGTGTGTACTAAAGTCACAGTTTCTGGGCAAGGTGGTTAATATTTCCATTTTACAAACTTAGAAACTGAGACATAAAGAATAACTTACCCAAGGAAACCCTTCTTTTTTCAAAACACATGTTTTTCCGCCACTATTACACTCTGTTCTAAAGTGGTGGCCAGAAAAATAGAAATGAAAGGGAAGGACTAAATCATAACCAGTTAATCAGTTGCCATGGAGTTCATTCTAACTCATGACGACCCCCTGCATATCAGAGTAGAACTGTGCTCTATAGGTTTTTTTGTGCATGTCTGCTTTAGATGAAAGTTTATACAGCGAATTAGTTTCTTTCAAAAATTTATACACAAATTGTTTCATAACATTGGTTGCAATCCCCACAATGTGTCAGCACTCTCCCCCTTTCCACCCAGGGTTCCCCGTTTCCATTCCTCCAGTTTTCCTGTCCCTCCCTGCCTTCTCATCTTTGCTTTTGGGCAGGTTTTGACCATTTGTTCTCGTATACTTCGTTGTTTGATCTAAGAAGCAAGTTCCTCGTGTGGGTTATTGTTTGTTTAATAGGCCTGTCTAATCTTTGGCTGAAAGGTGAACTTCGGGAGTGGCTTCAGTTCTGAGTTAGAAGGGTATCGGGGGCCATAGTCTTGGGGGTTCCTCCAATCTCTGTCAGACCAGTTAGTCTGGTCTTTTTTGTGAATTTGAATTTTGTTCTACATTTTTCTCCTGCTCTGGCCAGGACCTTCCATTGTGATCCTGCCAGAGTAATTGGTGGCATTAGCTGGGCACCATCCAATTCTGGGCTCAGGCTGGTAGAGGCTACGGTTCATGTGGTCCATTAGTCCTTTGGACTAATATTTTCCTTGTGTCTGTGGTTTTCTTCATTCTCCTTTGCTTCAGACGAGATGCGACCAATAGATGTACCTTGGCTGCTCACAGGCTTTTAAGATCCCAGATGCTACTCACCAAAGTAGGATGTAGAACATTTGCTTTATGAACTATGTTATGCCAGTTGACCTAGATGTCCCCCAAAACCCTAGTCCCCAACCCACTCTACAGGGTTTTCAATGACTGATTTTTAGCAAGTAGATCACCAGGCCTTTCTTCTGAGGTGCTTCTGGGTGAACTTGAGCCTCCAACCTTTTGGTTAGCTGCCAAGAGCATTAAATGTTAGCACGACGAAGGGATTCTGAGACCCTGATTAGCCAGGCTGAGAGGGAACGAGTGTTCCAGATAGAGGGTACAGCACGTGCAAAGGCCAGAGAGTAAGAGAGAACTCAAGGAAGCCAGTTATAGCTGGGAGGAAGGGAGCGAAGGGAAGAAGAACCTGGCATGGAGCTGAAGTGTCAGAGAGGCTCATGCGGGGCCTTCTCAGCATTGCTGAAGACTTGGCACTTAATTCTCTGGGATACTCCAGCAGAGGTGCGCCGTGGTCAGATACTTCAAAATACTTTGTCACTCTGACTGCAGAGTGGAAAATGGATTGGAACTAAGATATTTATCAACTACAAGATAATATCTCAAGTCCTTTCTGAGGCCCTTAAAGATCTGGCTCCTGCTTGCCAGCCCCACCCACCTTTCCCCAGCCAACCCAACCCCCCCCCCCCACTCCCCCAACACATGCTCCACCAACAGTAAACCATTTGTGGTTCCCCGAGAGAGAGCGTCAGATCTTTTGAGTGCCCTTATCTTTGCACATGCTGTTTCCTCTGCCGGTTGGCCTTCTCCCCTTCTTTAGATCTCCAAGCCAGCTTTAGGGTTCCTTCTCCAAAATTGCCATCGTACCTCCCATTTCACTGCATTATTATTGCTTGTTTGCTTCCCTGCCCCCTAATGGTCTACAAGCTCTGGGACAGACAAGACCACACCTTTTCATATTTGTAGTCCCAGCAACCAGCACAGTTCATGGTACAAAATAGGATTCACACAGCAAATAAGTGGATGGATGGATGGATGAAGAGTGGAGGTTGACTAGAGATAAACCTGTGGCTGCTATTCTGTGCAGTGATGATATTTGAAGCTAAGGAAGTGAGATCTAGAAGAGACTAGATGCCTAAGAGAGCAGAAAAAAAATGTTATGTACTTCCTTTTAAAATGCAGCATTGATAAAACAATCTCTGAGTATGCCTATGTAAAATTGTATGCATATGGACCAGATTTGGGAGGGAACATTTAAAAATAAAAATAGTTGTGTTGAAATGGGGCAATTGTGGGTGACAAAAAAAAAAAAGCACAACAGTGCCACATTACCTTTTTGGTACCTTTTGTTGTTGTTTATCTGCAGACACAGACTCAGAAACTTGAGAGAACGTTGCCCAAGATCATTCCGTACAGAGAAAAAACACAGGAGAGGCAGTAGCGTTTTGAATGTGTATGTGCCACTGACGTTAAATTCTGAAAAGAAAATGGAAGAGGCAAGCTGTGAAGTAAAAGTCACACCCTCATATGAAAACCTGTTGTAACTGTTGCAAAACTTGCTAATTACAAGGTGGCCACATCAGTTATTTCAGAATGTATAAATTAATCATCAAAAAGTCTCTCTTCAGGGTTTGCAGTGCGTTTTAGTCGCGGAGATTATCTCGCTTTGCTTTCTGGGAGTTACAGTGCTGCCACCTCCAGGTGAAAACTGGATATTGCACTGGAATTTACTGACCCTTGGAGGTCTGTGGTGGCAATAGTTTACACGCTGGGCTACAAAACAAAAGGTTGGTGGTTTGAGTTCACCTAGAGGCCACTTGGAAGAAAGTCTTGATCACCTACTTCCAAAAAATCAGCCACTGAAAATCCTATGAAGCACAGTTTTACTCTGAAACACATGGGGTCGCCCTGTCAGAATTGACTCCACGGCAACTGTGTGTTGTTTTTTTGTTGTTGTTTTATTTTGGAGGCCTGTATAAAACCAGCCTGATCGCCGACCGTCTCCATTAGGAGTGGGTTCAAGACGTTTCTGAGCTTTTCTTTATGGGAAGAACCAGACAGCCAAGGACAGCCTAAACCTGGTCATTTTGAAATTCTACTCCCACTTGTCCCATTGACCTTGGAAATACTTATCTAGAATTTCCTTTACTCAAGTTGGGAGTCAAGGCTGCGTACACCTCTCAGGCTTTGAGGGTCGCCTCTGATACTTAGCGCCAGTTTAGGGACACCGAGTCCCATGACTCCCCCTCCTCAACATCCTCCTCCATTTCCATCACCTGACCAGGTCCACACCACCATCCTTCCTAGGTGGCTGCTATGGCCTCCTAACTGATCACCATCCCCCGTCCAGGTCATGATCTACTTTGCAGCCAGAGTGGGCTTTCTAAAACACAAAGCAAATTAGGAGGTCACAGATCAGGTCCAAAGACCTCAGCATTCTGCACAAGGCCCTCCACAGCTGGGCCCCTGTCCAGAACTCCAGCCTCAACTCTCAGCCACTTCCGTTTGAACTCTTTATTCCCACTCTTCTAAACTACTTATAGTTTCCTGAAAAACTCTATAATTCACTTGTCGTTAGGTGCCATCGAGTCGCTTCTGACTCATAGCGACCCTATGTACAGCAGAACGAAACACTGCCCAGTCCTGCGCCATCCTCATAATTGTTATACTTGAGCCCGTTGTTGTAGCCACTAGGTCAGTCCATCTCGTTGAGAGTCTTCCTCTTTTTTGCCGACCCTCTACTTTACCAAGCATAACGTCCTTCTCCAGGGACTCTCCCTCCTAATAACATGTCCAATGTGAGTGAGGTGAAGTCTCGCCATCCTTGCTTCTAAAGAACGTTCTGGCTGTACTTCTTCCAAGACAGGTTTGTTCATTCTTCTGGCAGTCCATGGTATATTCAACATTCTTCGCCAACACCGTAATACAAATGCATCAGTTCTTCTTCAGTCTTCCTTATTCATTGTCCAGCTTTTGCATGCATATGAAGTGATTGAAAATACTATGGCTTGGGTCAGGCACACCTTAGTCCACAAAGTGACATCTTTGCTCTTTAACACTTTAAAGAGGTCTTTTGTAGCAGATTTGCCCAATGCAATACGTTGTTTGTTTTCTTGGCTGCTGCTTCCATGGGTGTTGACTATGGATCCAAGTAAAATGAAACCCTTGAAAACTCCAATCTTTACTCCATTTATCATGATCTGCTTATTGGTCCAGTTGTGAGGATTTTGTTTTCTTTATGTTGAGGTGCAAGCCATACTGAAGGCTCTAGTCTTTGATCTTCAGTAAGTGCTTCAAGTCCTTTTCACTTTCAGCAAGCAAGGTTGTGTCATCTGCATATCACAGGTTGTTAATGAGTCTTCCTCCAATCCTGATGCCACGTTCTTCTTCATATAATTCTCTTACCTCCACATTTTTTTTTTTTTTTTATATTTTATTGTACTTCAGGTGAAGGCTTACAGAAGAAATAGGTTCTCATGAAACAGTAGTACACATGTTGTTTTATGACATTGGTTAACAACCCCACAACATATTAACCCTCTAACTTCTCAACCTTTTCTTTTTGGTGAAAATACACATAGCCAAAGATACACCATTTCAAAAATTTCTACATACACAGCTCAGTGACATTGACTACGCTCTTCCAATTGTGCTGTTATTCTCACTTAAGATGAAGGCTTACAGAACAAAATAGTTTCTCATTTAACAGTTACTACAAATGTTGCCCTATGACAATGGTTAATAATCTCACAACACATCAACAATATCCTTACTCAACCCTGGGTTCCCTATCACCAGCTTCCTTGTCCCTTCTGCCTTCTGGCCCTTGTCACTGGACTCCTGTACCTCATTAGTCTCATTTGGTTTTACGGGGCTGTACACTCCAGGCTGAACGATGAACCTCAGAGATAACTTTACCACTGAGCTAAAAGGGTGTCTGGGGGCCATACTCTCGGGGCTTCTCCAGTCTCCTTTAGGCCAGTAAATCTGGTTTTTTTTTTTTTTTTGAGTTAGAATTATGTTCTACATCCTTCTCTAGCTCTGTCCAGAACCCTCTGTTGTGATCCCGGTCAGAGCAGTCAGTGGTGGTAGCCGGGCACCATCTAGCTGTACTGGATTCAGTCCGGTGGAGGCCTTGGTATCTGTGGACCATTAGTCCTTTGGACTAATCTTTTCCTTGTATCCTGTTCTCTTCATTCTCCCTTGCTCCCAAAGGGATGAGACCAGTGGTTACCTCCACATTTTCGTACATACTGCTTCTTGGGGCTGGAATGTCTCCTCTCCCCACCTCTTCCCATCTTCACTTGGCTCTATCTGTCCTTCAGCATTCAAATCAGGTGCCAGCTCGTCTAGGAAGCCTTCTCCAATGCTCTGGTTGCTCCGTGGCACTCTTGGCATACGCTATCATTGCTCTTCTCTTAGGCCTCATGCTGCTCATCTACTTACTTGTTCTTCTCCTCCTTTAGACTATGAGTTCCTCAAGGACAGGGGCCAGATCTTATTTTTCTTGGCTCCCCACACCCAGCCTAATGCCTGGCAAAAGTACACCCCAATAAATGTTTGGCTACCTAATGATTGGCTAGACGAAGGCATTACAGGGGGATAGAGGGAACATTCAAGAAAGGGGAATGGAAAAATAAAGGAGACAAAGAATAGATTAAAAGCACCCAAAAAAGCAATGGAGAAAGGGAAAGGAGAAAGGAGAAACAAAGAGGTCTGTATAACGGTGAGAACTATAACTCCTTCACCTTCCTAAAAGACATTGTCGCTAAGGTGTCATATCTTTTCCTAAGATGTCATATCTTTTCCTAAGATATTGATGAATCTCCATTTTTCTTACGCACTGACAATTATAATAAAGTTGTTAGGTGCCACTGAGTTGGCTCTGACTTGTGGCGACCTGATGTGTAACAGAATGATACATTGCCCGGTCTGTGCCATCTTCGAGCACTGTATCAGACAATCTTCTGTTGTGATCCTTAAGGTTTTCATTGGCTAGTTCTCAGAAATAGATCTGCCAGATCTTTCCTCCTACTCTCTTAGTTTGGAAGCTCCACTGAAACCTGTCCACCATGGATGACTCTGCTGGTATTCGAAATACCACTGGTATAGCTTCCAGCATCACGGCAACACACAAGCCACCACAGTACAACAAACTGACAGATGGGTGGTGGTGTGATAAAGTAACCAGCTATAATTTTGTAATTTCTTTCATATTGATCTCCTTCTTTCCACTCCCTCACCTTTACTATTTTTTTTTCTATTTGATCATTCCCAAAGTCAGTTTTATCAAATATTATTCGTTTATTCAACTATTTTTTTGTTGTTGTTGAGCATTAACACTGAGTACAAGTTTTGGAAGTAGGGATGATTCTGGACAGATACAAAGATGATTTTTTTAACAAGTCTGTGTCCTCACAGACCTTATAAACTAACAGTGATGATAAAGCCTGACCCCAAATAATGTGATACACATGACAGATGCTCTAGGAGCACTGTGACTCAGTGTTAAGGGAGAGAGAGTTAACTTGGGAATGGGGAGTGCAGGAAGGCTTCATGGAGGAGGTGGCATCTGAGTTGTCTTGAAGAATAGCTAGCATTCCAACAGAGCCTGGTTGAAGCCCCTTGAGACCAATGAGCAAGCTTTTTAAACGGAGGTGAAGATCAACAACTCTTCTCTAATTCAACAGTTCTCAGGTTTTAATATACAGGAGAATCACCTGGGGACCTGTTTAAAATGCAAATTCCAGGGTCCCAGAGATAGTCAAGTCATCAGGTCTGAGGCAGGGTCCAGAAATATACCTTTTAAATAAGCAGATGGACCATACTTTGAGAGACAGTGCTCACTGAATAATTGAGTCTTGGGGATTCCCGGATCTTCCCAATGTGTCCTTGCTTACCGGAATCAGAAAGTGAATTGCTATGGGGGAGGGGGGGATGTGGGGGCCTATCCCCTGTTCTCTTCCTGGGATCTTGTGCTGCCTGCAGCTGAGAAATGCTGGTAAACTGCCTTGGTGTGGTCAGGGTCCGAGTGGGTGACACTTCCCAGTGCCACAGAGCAAATAAATAAAAAATACAAGCCCAGATAAGAAAATGGACTCTGGTCCTAAAAGCTCTCTGTAGCAATGCCAGGGTCAAGTTTAAAGGAGGCTGGCTCTTCTCCATTCTTTCTGTTTTGGTCTCCACATCTCTGTTTCATTGGGGCACATTCTGATCATTAGGGAGATGAAGTCAATTCCATTTTGGCCTTGAGCTAAAATGCATCCAAAGCGTGGAAATTTCCCACTGTTCCTAAGCCTGTGAGGAAGAAGCATTAGCAACTTCATACCAGGAAGTTTCTCCAATGTTGGTTTTATTATATTTTAAAAATACAAATAGACATCTCTACATGAGAGACGCTCCCTTTTCCCCTCCTTAACATCTCCCATTTTGAATCCATTAGAGCCCTTGATGTCTTTTGCTTTTTTACTTTTATTTTTCTATGATCATTTTTAAATAATATTTTATTGAGTTTTTGGTGAAAGTTTGCATAGCAAGTTAGGTTCCCATTTGACAATTTCTATACAAACTGTTCGGTGACATTAGTTAAATTTATCACAATCTGTCAACATTCTCTCTTTTTTCCAAACAATTTCTACATGAACCATTCAGTGACACTGATTACATTCTTCAAGTTGTGTGACCATTCTCACCCTCCTTTTCTGAGTTGTTCCTCCCTCGTTAACATAAACACACTGCCCCTAAAGTTCCTATCTAATCTTTTGAGTTGCTATTGTCAATCTGATCCCATATGGATAGTTCTTAAAAGAGTATAATGCTCAAGGCAGAACTTTTTTACTAGTCAAGCTAAACTATTGTTTGGTTTTAAGAAGACGTCAGGGAGTATTTTTGGATTAAGGTTTAAAGACTATCCCAGGGCCATAATTTTAGGGATTCATCCACCCTCCATGGCTCCAGAAAGTCTGGAGTCGGGGAGGATTTGAAATTCTGTTCTTCATTTTCCCCCTTTTCATCAGGACTCTTCTATGGAATCTTTGACCAAAAGTTCAATAATGGTAGCCAGAGACCATCCAGTTCTTCTGGTTTCATGGCAAAAGAAGCAGTTGTTCATGGAGGAAATTAGCCACACATTCCATATCCTCTTCCTATTCCTGACTGTTCTTCTTCCTTTGTTGCTCCAGATGACTGAAGACCAATTGTTGTGCCTTGAATGGCTGCTTGCAAGCTTTTAAGACCCCAGGCACTTACTTTTTTTATTTTTTACAAACTGAGTTTTAATCAGACAAATATAACATGGACCCATTCTCTCTCTGAAAGATGAAAGTATTCTATTTAAGAATAACTAGCAGATGTTGAAGGGAGCCCTGGTGGCACAATGGTTAAGAGCTCAGCTGCTAACCAAAAGGTTGATGGTTCAAACCCACCTTGCGACTCTGTGGGAGAAAAGACCTAGTGGTCTGCTCACGTAAAGATTACAGCCTAGGAAACCCTACGGGGCAGTTCTACTCTATCATATAGGGTCTCCATGAGTCGGAATTGGTTCGACGGCACACAACAACCACAGCAGGTATTGAGCACTAATTTGGGGCCAGGAGAAATCCTAGAACTTTATACACACGATCTCATTTAGTCCTCACAACAACCATGTATGATAGATATCACAACTATGCCCATTTTATGAACGGGGAAATTAAGTGTTTCACGAAGGAAGGGGAAGTCAGCTCTGTCCAATGGTTACTAAAGAGGACGTGTAAGGTGAGTACTGAGGATCAACCACTGAATTTGATGAGATGGACATTGGCGGTGACCTTGAGAGAACAATTCCAGTAGAGTGGTGGGTGAAAGTCCAACTTAGGGAGGAAACGAAAGCATAGGGGAAAGAGAGAAGATGGGAGGGAAGGAAGTGCAGGCAGCAACTATAAAACCAGCTGCCGTTGAGTCGATTCTGACTCATGGTGACCCCATATGTGCAGAGTAGACCTGTGTTCCATAGGGTTTTCAAAGCTGTGATCTTTCAGAAGAAAATTCCCAGGCCTTTCTCCCAAGGTGCCTCTGGGTGGACTCAAACCCTCAACCTTTTGGGTAGCAGTTGAGCACATCGACTATTTGTACCACCCAGGGACTCCAATTAGTCTTTCCAAATCAAAACCAAGCCTGCTGCCTTTGAGTCGATTCTGACTCATAGTGATCCTATAAGACAGAGTCAAACTGCCTCATATGATAAGTAGGAGAGATGGTTTCACTGTGAGCCTTTCTGCTAACTGGCCGTGTACTCTCTAACATGTCATGTTACCTGTTCATAACTCAATGTCTCCATCTGGAGAAATGGGGATAATAATACGTCTCAAAGCAGAGGTGTCATGAAAAACCAAAGCTAAGGCATGTTAAAGGTGCTGCGGAATGGTTGTTCACATTCCAGTTTTCTTCTTCCTAGTCTCACTCTCGCAAGAATCCGTGCCCATTGTTCTTAAAAACTCCTAAGCCCCATGGCCTCGGGGGACATCTAGCTCAATTGGCATAACATAGATTGTAAAGAAAATGTTCTACATCCTACTTTGGTGAGTAGCGCCTGAGGTCTTAAAGGCTTGTAAGCAGCCATCTAAGATACTCCACTGGTCTCACCCTGTCTGGAGCAAGGCAGAATGAAGAAAACCAAAGACACAAGGGAAAGATTAGTCCAAAGGGCTCATGGACCACAACTACCACAGCCTCTACCAGACTGAGTCCAGCACAGCTAGATGGTGCCCGGCTACCACCACCGACTGCTCTGACAGGGATCACAACACAGGGTCCTGGACAGAGCTGCAGAAAAATGTAGAACAAAATTCAAATTCACAAAAAGAGACCAGACTTACTGGTCTGACAGAGACTGGAGAAACCCCAAGAGTATGGCCCCCAGACACCCTTTTAGCACAGTACTGAAGTCACTATTGAGGTTCACCCTTCAGCCAAAGATTAGACAGGCCCATAAAACGAAATGAGACTAAATGGGCACACCAGCCCAGGAGGAAGGACAAGAAGGCAGGAGGGGACAGGAAAGCTGGTAATGGGGAACCCAAGGTCGAGAAGGGGAGAGTGTTGACATGTTGTGGGGTTGGCAGCCAATGTCACAAAACAATATGTGTATTAATTGTTCAATGAAAAACTAATCTGCTCTGTAAACCTTTCTCTAAAGCACAATTAAGAAAAGAAGAGAAAAACTTACCAAGCCATATCTTTTAGCTGTTATCTTTTGAGTGTATCTATATTCCCAGTCAAGGAGCCCTGGTGGCGCAATGGTTGAGCACTTGGCTGCTAACCGAAAGGTTGGTGGTTCAAACCCACCAGCAGCTCCTCAGGAGAAAGATGTGGCAGTCTGCTTTTGAAAGATTTACAGCTTTGGAAACCCAATGGGGCAGTTCTACTCTGTCCTATAGGGTCAGTATGAGTCGGAATCAACTTGCCAACAATCAGTTTGGTTTTGGTATATTCCCAATCATTCAATGATCTCAAAACAGTTTGTAGATTTTTACTGTAATTTCTATAAAGTCTTGAGGCCCCTCTAGAGAGGTAACTTTCCACTGCTAACCTGTTACAAAGCAGTTGTAGTCCTGTAAGACGAACGACTCATTCAAAATTTAGGACAATCCCTGCCAAGGCCAGCCGCTTGGGCACATCCAAATGTACACAGTGGTTTCGTGTTTTATATGAAAGCACAATGGATGGTTTTAATTAGCAAGTGGAATAACTTCAACTTGCTCATGTCAACCCTCATCAACCACAGGGTGATTAGTGAGGGAAAGGATCAAGAGGCTTCTGCTAGGAAAAGCCGGGGGATTCTTCCATAGGCTGTGAAATGGAGTAACTCCCTTCTGTTGCCGTTAGATGTCACTCTAGACAGGCAAGCGCTTCCTTGGAGGGCGTTGAAAAACTAACTGTAAAGGAATGCCGTCCTTTTGGCTCCAAAAATGGATTCGACCTCACTGCTGGGACTTGCCACTCTTAAGAGTGCCAGGAACCATTGTTGTTCGCCAGGTCCCAGCAATGGAGCAGGGAAGAAATATCGAGTTGCATCTTATACGAGGGAAACCCTACTTCCCTGGAACCAAACAGAAATCAGGAACGAACAAGACTGCTCTCTCCCTAACCCGGAAATCTTTGCTAACCACAAGTTTCAATTCTTTGTGGTTACAAAAGAACAGAAGTGCTATTTTCCCATTTATTTAATGAACTCAGAAGCTGCATTTTCTGGGTCTTCTTGCATGGAACATATCTTCCATCTCTGCTGGACTATTCTTTTGACTTTAGCGCCCAGGGGCAGGGAATTATGGAACTTCTCTACTTTTCAAACTTTTTCAGATTTAGAGCGTTAACTGGCAAGGTTTCTGGTGTCTTCCTAGCTAGCAATGATCCTCGATGTTTGAACATTTTAGCTCAGGAACCTTAATGTAATAATGCATGTATTGCATTTAACTCCAAGCCTGGCACACAGTAAGATCTTAAGAAGTGCTAGCTGTTATTATTATGATTATTGAGTCTGGACCGTGACACTAGATAATTGTCAATCAGATCCGAGAAGAACGAGACTGACTGCAGGGATACAACGCCACCCCAAAACCCCTCCCAAGGTGGCAGGGCAGCCTAAACCAGGGTGTCACCAGGAACTAGCCCTCCTTTGAGCAGCCTGACCACAGAAGAAGATGAAGTAGCGTGGCATAGCGAAAACCAAAAGTTTTGGTGTTAGCAGACACCATTTACTGGCTGGTTTTTATATAACTAAGGATTTTAATAAAGGATTTTATGCCTTTAACCCTTCTTACTATCAGCAATGCAGTTAGGAAGAGAACTAATTTGTACTGAGTACCTGCTGTGTTTTATGGGTCCGTTGTGGTTCAGTGGGAGAATTCTTGCCTTCCACGTGAGAGACTCAGGTTCGATTACCAGCCAATGCGCCTCAAGCACAACAACTACCCCTTTGTCAGTGAAGGTTTGCATGTTGCTATGAGGCTGAACAGGTTTCAACGGAGCTTCCAGACTAAGACAGACTAGGAAGAAAGACCCTGTGATCTACTTCTGAAAATCAGCCAATGAAAACCCTATGGATCACAATGGTCTGATCTGCAACCAATCATGGAGATGTCGAGGGACTGGGCAGCGTTTAATTTCATTGGGCATGGGGGTCACCATGATTCAGGGACCGACTTGACTGTTTTAGGCCCTATGCTAGATGTTTGACATAACATCTTATTTAACTTCACTAAGCCTTAGCTGGTGTAGTGGTTAAGTGCTACGGCTGCTAACGAAAATGTCAGCACTATAAATCCACCAGGTGCTCCTTGGAAACCCTATGGGGCAGTTCTACTCTGTCCTATAGGGTCACTTTGAGTAGGAATCGACTCAACAGCAATGGGTTTTTGTTTTTTTTAAACCTTAGAGTCTTCATCCATAATAATAGCAGGATGCGTGAGAAATAGTCAATAATGTACATTTTCTTGCTTTCTTTAGGTTCATTTTACTTGAAAGAGAGGATAGGATTGCTTGCAAATCAATTCTAATGCTTTTTGATTTTTCCAACCTCTTCTTTTTTTGTCTAGCTAAGTGTTTTATGACACTTCACCAGTCACAAAGCTTCTGGAAATTTACTAAGCCCTCCTCTATTCTTCTGCCCTTGAGCGCCAAAGAAATACAGCATCTTGCTTCAAAATCTCTCCTTTGTGGGTCTAGGAATCAACTCTGTTCTCCAATCTTTGGCTTTGCTCAAGAAATCAAGTCCCTGTCCTCTCCCAAATTAACATGAGTATTTGGGCTTTAGGAAAATTAAACCTCTACAAGCATCATGCGCTAAGACCAATATAAATACCAGAAGTACCTAGAAGCCAGAAGGGAGCATTATTACTTACTCACTGTGATATTTAAGTCGGTCAGATGGGGAAAACCTTTTGCTTTATGTAGCTGTGCTTGTGTACACGCAAGCTGGAGATGAACCAGGCAAGCAGCTCTGAAGGTACTAAGGATGCAAGGGAAGTGAAAAATACAGTAAACGATGCTATGTCAGGAGTCCTTCCTGGTATTCTGCACGGGGAAAGTCTTCTCCCGTGCCTCTGACCTGGTTTGGAGGCCATGAAGGGGAGGACACAGACCTGAACCACAGGAGTAACTGAGAAGTTAGACAGTGAAGGCAAATGGAAGGTGAAAGAACTAATTCATTTAGAAATAAAGGGAGAATGGATGAACCTTGAAAACATGTTGAGTGAAAGAAGCCAGTCACAAAAAAGGCAAATAGTGTGTGATCTCATTTATATGAAATGTTGAGGCTAGGCAAACTCATAGAGACAGAAAGCAGACTAGAGGTGGGGGAAAAGGAGAGTCATTGCTTGATGGGTACAGAGTTTCTGTTTGGGGTGACGAAAAAGTTCTGGAAATAGATAGTGGTGACGGTTACATAACATTTGAACATAATCAATGCCATTGAATTGTACACTGAAAAAGGTTAAAATGATAAGTTTGATCACAATAAAAAAAAAAGTTTTAAAAAAATGAAGGGAGAAAGAGTTAATGAATGTCTTGTCTTCCACACCTGGAAGATGATCACCACCGTTTTCCTTACTTATTGTCTGCTGGACAAATTCCAGCTTAGTAAATTCAGGTTAGATCCAGGTAGGAACTTTTTGACCTAAGGAGAGTTAAGCATTGGAATATGTTGCTGAGGTCCTGAAATCTCCTTCAACTGGGATAACTGATACCTGTTTGTTTGGCAGAAGATTGAAGGCAAGGGGGCAAACTCTCCTAGCTCTATTAGGAGGATGGCAGCAAATAGCCCTGTTTATCCAGCCAACAGGTGCGTCTTAGGACTTGAGAGGGGTTAAATTTACCAAGTCCGTCCTGGATAAAGATAAGATCTGTGCATTTTACAGAACAGAAACTGGGCCCCAAAGGGCCAGGAAGAGAACACGGGAAGGGGTCCTCACTCACTTCACACGGTCTCTCATCATTGTCTCCCCAAGCCCGTTCCCTGGACCCTCCAGCAGCTGAAGGCAAAGCTATGTGACCCCAAGGATCTCTGCTCAGGAGGAAAGGAGAGAACCTAAGCCCCAGGGGAATGTTGGAAATGTGGGCTTGGCAAATGGGGAATGCCGGGAATGAAGCCACAGTCCAGAGTTCAGCTCTCTCAGTGCGCCTTCGCTTTACCCTGACACCTGTTATCAACAATGCCAGGCGGCTCCTGGAGAGGGGCTCTCTGCTTTGGGAGCTTTGGCTCCTGCTTCTGAATCGTATTGCTTTTTTGAGCCCATGCACCTCATTATAGCGAGAAAGACGTTGTCAACTCCGGTTCAGGCTGCACAGAGCAAAAATATGCTGTCAAATACTCTCTCAGCTTGGAGTCCAACAGGAACGCACGGGCAGCTGTTTGCTTTTTTTATTATTGTTGTCAAAATGTTCTGCCGAATGCATTGCAAAACATTTCAGACAAGTACTCCCACCATGGGGTTCTTCAAAAACTAATTTTCCTCAGAAGTAGCTTTTCAAATTAACGAGAATTTCTCGAAGGATACTCAGGAAGCTTGTCATAATAGTTGCCTCTGGGGAGGAGAACTAGGAGATAGGGGTAGGGTAGGAGGGAGACTTATTTTTCACTGTATAGCTTTTTGAATTATCTATGTGCACGTACGACCTATTCTAAAATAAATATGATTGTTTTTAAACCTAAGGCTTGTAAAATTTTGCATGGAATTGAATTTAATTCCTTCTCTTCCAAATTAGGCTTATTTCTCTTTCTTATTCAGCTCTCCATTTCTCCAATAATCACAAAGACCACATCCACCTTTTACAGACCACTTGCATATACCCAGGAGTCCCTGGGTGGTGCAAACGGTTAAGCACTTGACTACTAACCAAAAGGTTGGTGGTTCAAATCCACCCCCAGTGTCTCCTCAAAAGATCCAAAAGGTCACAGCCATTGAAAACCCTATGGAGTGCAGTTCTACTCTGAAAACACATGGGGTACTGTAAGTCAGAACTGACTCAATGGCAACTGATTTTTTGTTTGGTTTGGTTTGGTTTGGTTTACATATACTAGGCAGCGGACGCAGCATTATCTATTTGTTATCTCAATATCTCATTTAACAAGCCAATGAGGAAGTTCTATGACTATCCAGTTTCCACAGATGGGGAAACCAGGGCTTAGAGAGAGGTCCCACTGCCAGTAAGTATCACATCTGGAATTCAAACTCAGGTCCGGCTGACTAGCCTGAGCTTGTCACCCCCACAGCATACTGCCTCATTAGCTCTAAGAACAATGAAATATTAAACTCCATCAAACATATTAGGAACCTTCTCACCAATTCCTTTGTCAACCAAACCCCTAAACAGCACTAACGTGATGAAATACATCAAATCCAAGCTCTTTGCCTCATAGCAGTGCTCTGTTGGGCCGGCAGTACAGGTGCCTTTTCATGTTGGGGACACGGATCATTCTGCAGAATGATAAGCTAGCCAACTTATCAAAGTATGGGGCCACTGATCCCCCACAACAAAACCCCTGCGTGAGGACCCTCTCAGTGGGATGCATCTGAAGCAGCATGCAGATGGAAAGAGAATCCTTTTTGGTTTGAGTTAGAAGATACTACCAATAGATACACCAGTCCTATTTCTGGTTCTGCTCAGGCTCAGAGCAAAGCTGTTGAGAATCTTCGAGGCCCCATGAAAGGAGAAGCCCCTGCATTACTGGTAGTTTCTATGGACACAAGAAGAAAGGACAGGATTGCAATGAAAAATAACCAAGCAGCCAGCAATTTGAGACAAGGCTGGAAAAGGCCAGGTGGAATAACAGCTGATAATATATCACACACCCTCACAAAGCCCCTGTCACCCAGAGATAGAAAAGGGTTTTTATAAACAGCTATCAATTATTCCTATGTTTTGTAGTGCAACTGGAAGCAGAGATCTCATAATCATCCTTAAATAAACCTGCTTTCCTTCAAATAAGGTTCCTGGGTAGTGCAGGCAGTTTGTGATTGGCTGCTAACATAAAGGTTAGTAGTTCAAACCCACCCAGTGGCCTGGCAAACTGAGGCCATAAAGATTACAGTCAAGAAGACCCTATGGATCAGTTCTACTCTGTAACACACAGGGTCTCAGTGAGTCGGAATTGACATGATGGCAATAGGTTTTAATGGGTTTCTTCAAGGAGGTTATTTACACTGTTAGGGGGAGGACTTATAAGAATATACTTTATATGCTTTGCAGTTCAAAAGCATCTTCACTTGCATTCTCTCATTTGATGGAGTCAGGGGTCTTGTCCTCCTCTAGTCTTGGGGTTTGACAACCTCTCTCTCCAGACAAGCTTCCGAGTGAGATAGGTTGCCTTTGAATAGCACCAGCAGAGTTGGGTTCTATCTCTGCAGGCTCTGTTCAGTGTAAAGATATTTGGACATACACGTAATTTTATAGGAGTCCTTGGGTGGGGCAAATTGTTAAGCACTCAACTACTAGCTGAAAGTTTGGCAATTCGAACCCACCCAGAGGCGCCTCGGAAGACAGGCCAGGTGATCTGCTTCTGAAAGGTCACAGCTTTGAAAACCCAATGGAGCAGTTCTACTCCGCACACATGGGGTCACCATGAGTCGGAATTGACTCCACGGCAACTCACAACAACAATAACACTCAATTTTGTGGACAACAACAAAGGAAAACGGAGGAAGAATTGACACGTTTGAATTGTGGTGTTTGCAAAGAATATTAAATATACCGTGGACTGCCAGAAGAATGAAGAAATCTGTCTTGGAGGAAATACAACCAGAATGATCCTTAGAAGCGAGGATGGTGAGACTTCATCTCACTTACTTTGGACATGTTATCAGGAGGGACCAACTGCTTAAGACAGACATCATGCTTGGTAAAGTAGAGGGTCGTTGAAAAAGAGGGACACCTTCAGTGAGATGAAGTGACACAGTGGCTATAACAAGGGGCTCAAATATAGCAATGATTGTGAGGATGGTACAGGACTGGACAACATTAACAACAACAGCTCAGTTTTAAACAATGAGGGTCACAGTGATTCAGTGTTGGCACTAGAACAAAATTAAAAGAGAAATTTCTTCTACCTTCCTCTTCAAAGTTTGCATTCATAACGCTCTTGGAATTAACCAAGCACAAGCAGAAGCATCCACCTGAGTGAGCCACGTGGCCAAGAAACACAGGTAAGCCCAAGCCAAGACACATTCCTTCCCAGTGTTCACCCATGCCTACCCACTAAATCCCAACAGAATGCCAAATTCTAGGTTGTACGGAACTGCCATGATTCCAATCACATCACCCTGGAAATCTGACTCACAATAAATAGTTAAGAATTTTAGAACAGATCAGAGCTAAAGATGTACCTGGCTGAAGGAGGGCTCTCTGTGAGGAAGCTGCAGAGACTTCTCATAGAGCAATGTTTTGTTTTTGTTTAAATAGACTTTATTTTTCAGAGCACTTTTAGGTGTACAGAAAAATTGCACAGAAAGTACAGCGAGTTCCCATATATCCCCTCTCCCTCACGCAGTTTTAGAGCAGTGTTTTAAACCTTTTTTTATTATTATTGTCTCCCCGAGGAGAAAAGTTAAATTAAATTTAAATATTCCTTAATGAGAGAACTTAAATAGTAAGGAATAAGACTTCATCAGATAGAGTTGAGCTTTGGAGGGCCACAAACTATTATAACAGCTAAGATATTTTCATCTTGCAGGAACCAATTTTCTCCCCCTTGGCGGCGATATCACCTCCATTGCGAATGCATTTTATAGAGAAAAATTCATACTATCATCTTTAAGGAACATGATTTTTCTTCTTAGATGGCCACTTACACATCATTCTTAACCTGAAAATTATGAGCTGTGTTAAACAACTGGTATCAACAATGCTGAACAGAATAAAAAAATCTGTTGTATATTTTTTCTTTTTTGCATAGTTTTTTATTATTTCTTTCTTTTTGTAATTGCTGTAACATTTGCCAGTTCAATTCTTTTTTACACGTATCGTTTCGTGACCAATTACATTAACCAGTTGCGCCACCACCATGTATATTTTTTCTTATTTAAAGTTTGCTTTTTCCCCAGTCAGGTAAATTTTGTCTTAATCATACTTTGTCCAGTTTTAAAACCTGTGTCCTGCATATGGACATCTTTAGCCAAGGTGCCCCTCTGGAAGCCTGGAATAGCCTGGTTGTGCATCAAGGATAAAGAAAACAAGGTTGCATACCGTACCTGCAAGCCTGGATTTTCCCTTCTAGTCTAGAAGCTGGAATGGCACGTTTGAATCAGCTGAGGTCCCGGGGGTGTGTGCAGCAGACATCCTCTCCCTAAATAATGTGCCCCCTCCCCTCACGAACCAGAGGGCAATGGAAAGGCAGCTAAATGTCTCCCGCTGTGAGAAGGGAGTGATGAATGACAAGCTTAGGGTTTATTTTCAGCTTCAGCTCACAGCCCGTTGACTGTGTGATCCTGAGCAAAACCACTTAGCCTGGTTGTCACACATTTCTGCCTTTTAGAATACGGATGTGATGTTACTAAATCTGCAGCCCAGTTCACAGGGATGTCCTAGGAAGAAAGGAGATCATTGGTAAAAACAACAACAACAACAAAGGCAAGATGACGTGTGAACACGAGGGCTTATTACTACAGTTGGGAGTAGATCTGAACATCAGTCTGATAAAGACATCCAGGGAGTTATAAAGTTCGTTCGGTTTTGAACAACACACTAACCACACCCCATGATAAAATCAAAACAAAACCAAGGTAACAACCACTGTTTGTTGGCCTCTTCACCCAAGACAAATTGCTCAGTCGCAGGGTTATCTTCTCCTGGGCACCCATGGAGTGCTTTCCCAGGGAGATCACCTGCGTTTATTAGCTGACCTGATCACACAGTCACTTCTCAGGTGCCAACAGGTCCTGAGTCTGGCCACCACAGTGAAGAAGAATGTTGTTGTTGGGTTCTGTGCAGTCGATTTTGACTGATAGTGACCCCATGTGACAAAGTAGAACTGCCCCATAGGGTTTCCTAGGCTGTAGTCTTTGCAGATGGATTGACACAGTGGCTGCAACAACGGGCTCAAACATAGCAACGATTGTGAGGATGGTGGAGGACCAAGCAGTGTTTCGTTCTGTTGTACATAGGGTAGCTATGAGTCGGAACTGAGTTGACGACATCTAACTACAACACCTGTCTTTACGGAAGCAGATTGCCAGGTTTTTCTCTTGAGGAGCCACTGAGTGGGTTTGAACCACCAACCTTTCAGTTAACAGTCAAGCACTTAACCATTTGCACCACTATGGCTCCTTCGAAGAAGGAATAGCAACAACTTAAACATCTGAGATCACCAAGCTGGCAAGGGATTGCCAAAAGCTAAGCAGATTAACCTGAAGGGGAAGTCTTAGGTGATACCCTCAGGTGAATCCCAAAGCAGCCATCCTCTGCAGACCTTCCAGACCCTTATTTGAAGTCCCTTTCTCCTGTGGATCCATAGATAACTTCTATTCATCCACATGTCCCAATCCAGGTAGATGTGACCAGCTTCCTGGGGGAAAGACCCACAACTGTAAGTGGACACAGCCTCCAACTGAAGGGGCTGATAAAGTGGTATGAACACAGACTGAAGAGTCAAAAGGTATTAATGACACCTCATATGCCCTTGATTCCTAAAATGTCCAATTTCTTTAAACAGAAAAATTATGTTCCCTGGGACTGACAGCACCTCCAGACTCCAGCCAGTCACCTCACAAATTCCTGCCCTTGACTGGAAAAGGCCATGAACAAAATAGTATAGGTGAATTGATACAAACCAATTACACCCCGTCTTAGTCATCTAGTGCCACTGTAACAGAAATACCTCAAGTGGATGACTTTAACAAACAGAAGTTTATTCTCTCACAGTCTAGTAGGCTAGAAGTCCGAATTCAGGGTGCCAGCTCCAGGGGAACGCTTTCTCTCTGTCAGCTCTGGGGGCAGGTTTTCTTTTCATCAGTCTTCCCTTGGTCTAGGAGCTTCTCCGCAGAGGAACTCCCGGACCAAAGGATGCGCTCTGCTCCCGGCACTGCTTTCTTAGTGGTATGAGTTCCCTACGTCTCTCTGCTCGCTCCTCTCTTTTATATCTCAAAAGAGATTGACTTAAGACACAACCTAACCGTGTAAATTCAGTCCTGCCTCTTTAACATAACTGCGTCTAATCCTGCCTCTTAACATCAGAGAGGTAGAATTTACAACACATAGGAAAATCATATCAGATGGCAAAATGGTGGAAAATCACACGATACCAGGAATCATGGCCTAGCCACATTTTTGGGGGACACAATTCAATCCATGACACACCCCTTAGAAAAGGAAGTGTCATCAACCCTATAGGGGAATGACCTTACACAAGGACTCAACAGTGGCAACAGGTTTCCTTTGAGGGGATCTTCTGTCAAGCCTTCTTCTCAGGGGCATCCCCTCACCTCTCCATTTTAGCGTGCACAAAAATGATTAGACCCTCCGGTGAAGCAGGTGCTAACTATGCTAACCAAAAATCTCAAGACTGATATATAAACCAAACTGATGGTATATTCATTCACTATGGGGAGGCAGAATAGTGAAGCAGTTAAGAACCTGGCCTCTGTCGCCACGCGACCCAGCAATTCCACTCCTAGGCATCTACCCAAGAGAAATAAAAACACACATCCGTATACAAACTCGTACATGAATATTCATTGCAGCATTGTTCATAATAGCCAAAGACTGGAGACAATCCAAATGTCTATCAACTGACAAATGGATGAACAAAATGTGGTATATCCAGACAATGGAATATTATTTGGCCATGAAAGAATGAAGTACTGATACATGCCACAACATGGTTGAGCCTTGAAAACATACTGAGTGAAAGAAACCAGCCACAAAAGATCACATATTGTATAATTCCATTTACATGAAATGTCCAGAACAGGCAAATCCATAGAGAAAGAAAGTAGATTAATGAACTCCTGGAGGTGAAGAGGGCAGTTGGGGGGTAACGAGAAGTGACTGCTAAGGTCACAGGCTTCTCTTTGGAATAATAAAAGTGTCCTAAAAGAAGTCATGGTGATGCTTTTGCAATCCTGTGAATATACCAAAAGCCATTGAGTTGTATACTTTAAGTGGGTGAATTGTATGGTATGTGAGAATTATATCTCAATAAAACTGTTTTTTAAAAAAAAAACAAACCTGGCCTTTGGAGCCAGATGGCCTGCTCTGAATCCACTTATTAGTTGACCTGGTTTCAAGTTATGTTGACCCTCCGGGCCTCAGTTTTCTCATCTCTGAAATGGGGCGCCATTAAAGAGGCTCAGACAGTGGAGTGACATGATCTGACTGAGGTTTTGAAAAGATCCCTTTGGCTGCTGTGTCCCTCCTGAATTGTAGGGGGGATCAAGAGAAGAAGCAAGGGCTTAGGTGGGAGTGATTGCAATAATGCAGCAGGTGTAGATGGTGACCTGGACTGGGGTGACAGAGTTAGAAATGAGAGAAGTAGATAGAATAGGGTGTAATCTGCAGTTAGATGGCATAGAATTTGCTGATAATTGAATGTGGAAAGTTAGGAAAGGGAGGGCCTCAAATATGCCAGATGACACCTAGGTTTTAGCTGGAGCGTCTGGGTGTTTGGTAATGCCATTTACTGTAAAGAGAAGGCCTCAAAAAAGGAAGCTTTTGTGGGAAAGAGGCCATGAGTTTGATCTTGGATGTTTTAAGTTTGAGATGCTTATTAGATGTCCAAGTGGAGTTATCAAGTAAGCAACTGGATGAGTGAGTCTGGGATTCAGGGAAGAAGTCAAGACTGGAAAAAATGTGGGCATCATCAGCAAAAAAGAAAAACAAAAACCAAACCCATTGCCGTTGAGTCAATTCTGACTCATATGGTATTTATGGCCACAGGTCTGGATTCAACCACCTAGAGATAGACTGTAGCAGAGAAGAGAGGAGGCCCTGCCTACTCTAATATTTAGGGGTTGATAGAGGAGGAGCTAAAAAGAGTAACCAGTGAAGTGGGAGGAGAACCAGACCCAGTGGTGACCAGAAGTCAGCAGAAGAAAATATTTCTAAGAGGGAGTGGTGAGGGCCAGGAATAATTGCTTATGTTCCAGGAAGCACGTCCGTCATCCTCCACTGTCCCAACTCAACTGACAAAGAGCACTTCTCTGCATGATGTTTTACCTTTTTTTTTTTTAATGCTCCTTATCTCTTCTGACTAATGTGTCTACCTCTATAAAGGAGTCAGTGCTCTACTGGACTGGGAGGAAGCTGGCTCCTCCTCTCATTAGTATACCTACCAGGTTAGATGAACCCAGTTTTAGAAGACCCCTTGTGACAGCTATGTAAGTAGTTTAGATATCAGCAATGGGCTTCCTTGGCCCTTTTAGATCTAGACAACATTCACTTAAAACCCCATTCCAAAGGATTCTCTGCATGGTCGATTCTAGTTCCCAGCTGAACTGGATTTACATCAGGGATTCTCCCATAATCCCCTTGGTGTAGCTACTGAGCCAACAGAGAAGTAAAACATACCCACGCTCCTCAATCTTCACAAACAAACCATTCGTACAAGTCATCTATGAAGACATCTCTAATTGAAGAGTGGGGGAGATACAGGAATTTACATCAGAGAAACATGAGTAACTTTATTCTTATTTTTTAATACTTTGTTTTTGTTTTTTAAAATATATACAGCAAAACATATACCAGCTCAACAGTTTCTACATGTACAATTCGGTGACATTGATTACATTCTTCAAGTTGTGAGCCATTCTCACCCGCTTTTTCCGAATTATTCCTCCACCATTAACATAAACTCAGTGTCCCCTAAGCTTTCTATCTAACCTTTTGAGTTGCAGTTGTCAATCTGATCTCACGTAGATAGTTCTTTACAAGAGCACAATGAACATGAGCAACTTTAAATTCAATGTCAGGATTTTTTTCCTGAAAGTCTTCTGCCACGTTTCTACAGCTCAGGCTCCATTGTTCCTCATCCTTCCTCTCTTCCTCTTCCAACTTCAAAATTCTAGTTCCTTTTGTAATGTAGAGCATTTGGACTCACTCTCCTATTGTTTTGGCTCCTGCAGACCTAGGCCATTTGGACCTCATCTTTCCTTAAAACATTTGTCAAGGGATTTTCCTAAACAAAGACAGCTTCCTTCCTATAAGGACTTTTGGTGCCACTGTTAGGGCACAAGGGGACATGTAAACATTCCCCCTGCTAATCTGCCAGGGACTAAAAAGTAGTAAAGCACAGTCCATGCTCCCAAAGAGCTTACAATTTAGCTGTCTTAGTCATCTAGTGCTGCTCTAACAGAAATACCACAATTGGATGGATTTAGCAAAGAGAAGTTTATTCTCTCACAGTCCAGTAGGCTACAAGTCCAAATTCAGGGCGTCAGCTCCAGGGGAACAAACACTTTCTCCACCAGCTCTGGAGGAAGGTCCGTGTCATCAATCTTCCTTTGGTCTGGGAGCTTCTCTGCGGAGGAACCTCAGGTCCAAAGGACACGCTTTGCTCCTGGCACTGCTTTCTTGGTGGTATGAGGTTCCTACGTGTCTCTGCTTGCTTCTCTCTTTTATATCTCAAAAGAGATTGCATTAAGACACTGATCTGGTCAACCTCATCAGTATAACCTCATCACAGTGATAGAATTTACAACACGTGAGGAGATCACATATAATCTCATCATAGTGGTAGAGTTTACAACACATAAGGACATCACATCAGGTAACACAATCATACAATACTAGGAATCATGACGTAGCCAAGTTGCTACACACATTTTTTGGGGGACACAATTCAATCCATGACACTAATCTTGTCAACCTTATCAGTATAACTTCATCACAGTGACAGAGTTTACAACACATAAGGAGATCACATATAATCTCATCATAGTGATCGAGTTTACAACACATAAGGAAATCACATCAGATTACACGATCATACAACACTGGGAATCACGACCCAGCCAAGCTGACAGATATTTTTTGGGGGACACAACTCAATCCATGACACTAACAAAGTGACATTTACACATAAAATGCTAATAAAAAGCCAAAAAAATCTAACCAGTTGCCATCAAGTCGATTCCAACACATAGTGACCCTATAGGATAGAGTAGAACTTCCCCATAGGGTTCCCAAGGGGCAGCTGGTGGATTTAAACTGCTGACCTTTTAGTTAGCAGCCGAGCTTTAACCACTATGCCACCATGGCTCCATAAGCAATGTAAAAACGAGTCCTGAATGCTAGACAGAGGAGACGGGGATTAGTGTTTGGGAAATGAAGTGCTGGAGAAGTCCTGGGGTCGGGATGCAGGTGTAGGGTGGCTGGCTGCCTCCTCAGCTTGTGCTTGGACCACTGCAGCTGGCTTCCTCTCCCCATCATCTCCTCTTTCTAGTTCATCTTCCACAAATTCATCTTTCTTCTTTTCCAACCTGATTGTCTCATTTTGCTATGTAAAAATGTTAGGCAGCGGGTGGTCTCCTTTACCAGCAGGTAATTCATAAATTTCATGACTGCTCGTGCCGGTGAAAACCCCTATGGACAGGGGCAGATTAACCAGTAAGCATGGTATGCACCAGCTTACAGTAAACAAAGCACACACGGCTGCTTACTATTCTGTAGTGAACAATTTCACGCAGGTTTCACTGACAAGTGTGGTAAAAACCAGGTGAAATTGTTCACTAATGCTTAGTAAGTACACACAAGTGAGCCTGTGTGTACCTTGCTTATTGGGTAATCTGGCACTGCCTATGTGTGATGGTTAAGATTGTGTGTCGACTTGGCTGGGCCATGATTCTCCATGTTTTAATGTAATCACTCCCATGATTAAATATACTGTGAGTAGCCAATCAGATGAAAGGGAGTCTCCTTGGGGGTGTGGCCCGCATCTGTATATAAGCAGACGTTCTGGCTTTTTGCTCTCTCTGGATCCTGCGGCTGCTTCCTGTCGTCTCATCTCCCGTTCTTGGGACTTGAGCTGTCAGCTTATCTGCCGAACCTGGGATTTGTTGATCTGCACAGCCTGTGAGCGGGAGCCCTGCTCTCTGACCTGCCGATCTGGGGCTTGCCAGCTTCTGCAGCTGTGTGACTTGGGAGAGGCCTCTACCCTGATCCACGGACTTGGGACATTCTAGCCTCTACAATCGCGTGAGCTGTTTCCTTGATATAATCTCTCTCTGTGTATATATTTATACACTTTACTGGTTTTGCTTCTCTAGAGAACCCAGCCTAAGACACTATGGATCACAATGATCAAACTGCAACCAATCATAGGGATGGCACAGGATTGGGCAGCATTTCATTCTGTTATGCATGGGGTTGCCTTGAGTTGGGAGGCCAACTTGATGGCAGCTAACAAGAACAACAACAACATGGTTCCTCAGAAAATGGCCCCAACCTCCTCTGGTATTATTTTCTTTCTTTTTCATTGTGCTTTAAGTGAAAGTTTACAGCTCAAGTTAGTTTCTCATACAAAAATTTGCTCTCGCTATGTCAGCACACTCCTCCTTTCTACCCCATATTTCCTGTGTCCATTCAACCAGCTCCTGTCCGTTTCTGTCTTCTCATCTCGCCTCCGGACAGAAGCTGCCCATTTAGTCTCAAGTATCTACTTGAACTAAGAAGCACGCGCTTCACGAGTATCATTTTACGTCCCATAGTCCAGTCTAATCTTTGTACGAATAGTTAGTTGGCTTTGGGAATGATTTCAGTTCTGGGCCATGTCTTCTGGGGTTCCTCCAGTCTCAGTCAGATCATTAAGTCTGGTCTTTTTATGTGAATTTGAGTTCTGCACCCTACTTTTCTCCTGCTCCATCAGGGACTCTCTGTTTTGTTCCCTGTCAGGGCGGTCATTGGTGGTAGCCAGGCACCATCTCGTTCTTCTGGTCTCAGGCTGATGGAGTCTCTGGTTTATGTGGCCCTTTTGTCTCTTGGCCTAATATTTTCCTTGTGTCTTTGTGTTCTTCATTCTCCTTTGTTCCAGGTGGGTTGGGACCAACTGATGCATCTTAGATGGTTGCTCACTAGCTTTTAAGACCCCAGACGCCACTCACTGAAGTGGGATGCAGAACATTTTCTTAATAAACTTTGTTATGCCAATTGACCTAGATGTCCCCTGAAACCATGGTCCTCAGACCCCCGTCCTTGCTACTCTGTCCCTTGAAGTGTTTGGTTGTATTCAGGTTATATTCTTAGCTTTTGGTTTAGTCCAGTTGTGCTGACTTCCCCTGTAGTGTGTGTTGTCCTTCCCTTCACCTAAGATAATTCTTGTCTACTATCTAATTAGTGAATAGTCCTTTCCCTCCCTCCCCACCCTCATAACTATCAAAGAATGTTTTCTTCTTTGTTTAAACCTTTTCTTGACTTCTTATAATAGTGGTGTTATACAATATTTGTCCTTTTGCGACTGACTAATTTCATTCAGCATAATGCCTTCCAGATTCATCCATGTTATGTTTTGTAGATCTGCCATTGTTCTTTATCGTTGCATAGTATTCCATTGTGTGAATAAACCATAACTTGTTTATCCATTCATCAATTGGTGGTCACCTAGGTTGTTTCCATCTTTTTGCTATTGTGAACAGTGCTGCAATGAATTTAGTATTATTTTCTGCTGCACTCCCTCCGTGCAATGCACCAAACCATCCAACCGAAGAAGGCAAAGCAGATTAGTCTCAATTTCCAATTTTTTTTACTCTTTTGGTGAAGTCTTTTGATGAGCATAAGTGTTTAATTTTTAGAAGATCCCGGTTATCTAGCTTATCTTCTGGTGTTTGTGTATTGTTAGTTATGGTTCGTATCCTATTTATGCCATGTATTATGTACTCTAGCATTGACCCTATTTTTACTTCTATGATCTTTAGAGTTTTTGGTTTTATATTTAGGTCTTTGATCCATTTTGAATTAGTTTTTGTATATGCTGTGAGGTATGAGTCCTGTTTCTTTTTTTTTTTTACAGATGTACATTCAGTTTTTCCAGCACCATTTGTTAAAACAACTGTCTTTTTCCCATTTAATGGACTTTAGGCCTTTGTTGAAGATCAGGTGACGGCAGGTGGATGGATTTACATCTGGGTTCTCTATTCTGTCCCATTGCGTTATTGCTCTGGCTAGGACTGCCAGTACAATATTGAATAAGATTGGTGATAAAAGGCATCCTTGTCTGGTTCCCATCTTCAAGGGGAATGCTTTCAGTCTCTTTCCATAGAGAATAATGTTGGCTGTTGGTTTTACATGTACACTCTGATTCTGTCTTCCATTAATTCAATTCTACACCCGTATCCTTCTACTGAGTTACCTATTTCTGAAATTTTATTGTTAATCTTCTGGATTTCTAATTGCTGTTTTTATATGGTTTCTAATTGTCTATTTATTTTGTCATTTTGTTCTTGTATTGTTTTCCTGAATTCTTCTAGAGTTTTGTTTGTGGTTTCCTTGGTTTTGTTTGTGTTTTTCTTGATCTCTTAGAGGGTCCTATATGTAAGTCTTTTACATTCCTTATCAGGTAGTTCCATTACCATTTCTTCCTAAGGAAGGTTTTCTGGCCCTTTATTTTGGTCACTTGCTTGAGCCACCTTGTCCTGCTTCTTTATGTGACTTAATATTATCTGTTGTCTTGGAGGTATTAAGGAATTACTATATTTGTTTATTAATAGTATGTTTGTTTGCTTCGCCCTATTTTTGTTTTGTTTTGCTGTATCTGGGCAGAAGGGTGGACATGCTACTCTGGTTGCTAGTCTAACATCACTGGACACTCACCACCTGTTTCTGGGTAAGTGGGGCAGTGACTGGGAGTGAGTGCAGGTCTCTATTTGCTGGTCATGCTGGCTAGCTAAGGATGGGCTGGGCGGGTGTTGGCTGCCATCTGTCTTCAATCCAGTGGTGCAGGAGCAGGCGGTGGTACTCACAGAGTGGGTAGGGTGGCAGGTGAGGTCAGTGTGGTGGGTGAGCTGTGGGATGGGGTTGTCACTGCTAATTGGGTCAGGAGGAAGTGGTGTGGGTGGCAGGTGTGTGCACGTGCATTTGTGTGGTTGCCGTCACTTGTTGGTTGAGGGGGTGAGTGGTGGGTGGGCGCACGCTCAGTCATATGGTCACCGCTGCTCACTGGTTTGGGGTGGGGGAGAGTGGATGGAGGGTGGCAGTGTGCTTGCTTGGTTGCACAGTTGCTGCCACCAGCCAGTTTGAGGGGGAGAGTGAGTGGCACACGGGCACGCACTTGCCAGGTCGTGGGGGGATGAGTGGCGGGCAGGTGAGTGCACAGGATTATGCCTATTGCTGCTGTTCGGGTAGGTGGGAGGTTGGTGGGTGGGGCTGGGGGAGGGGGGAGGAGTGGCTCTTAGTATGGTCTCTGGTCTGGCAGGGTGACTGGGGAATGGGGCCCTCCATTTCCAATCAGGAGGGTGGCAGAGGGGGAGTGCACCCCTTCGGCTGGCAGACATGGGTGGCCGGGCACTTCTCATTTGCTGCACCAGCAGTTGGGACCTGCCCCCGACTAAGTTGAGGTCTGGTTGGGTGGGGAACCTCCCGCTGATACTCTGGTGTCCCGCCGCCTCGTGTGCATCACCCGCCCAGAAGGTCATGGACCGACACTCATGCATATACCTGACTCTAGGTCTTGGCTCCCTCCCTGCTCTGTAGACAGCAGGATCCCTGGAATTCTTGCCCTCCTTTGTTTGTTTTACTTCCTTAGATCCAGATCATGATCTGCTCACCTTGCTTCTCTCTAAGTGTATTTACACAGTTTCTCTGTCTCTTATGAGAATGCTGTGAAGTTGCCTTCCTGTGTTCCTCACCTGGGGTTGCTACTGGCTTTGTCTCCAGACGGACATCTGGCAGAACTCCTTGCTCCTTGTCACTCCTCTTTCACTGTGTTCATTCAATTTTGTTTCCCAGTCAATGTTTGATTCAATTCTTTAGCCTTTCTTTTTGATGTACAGGGTACCAGGATTGTTATCTGCATCTGTTTTCACTTGGTTTCTTGGGTCTTTGCTGTAGAGGGATGGTATGGTGCGTCTGATTAAGCTGCCATCTTGGATCTTCTCCCTGGTTTGGTTTTGATTTATTAGTAAGACTGAGCCTATTTCTCCAAAGTAGAATTCTTTTTTAGTTCTTTAATTTTGGTAACAACATACACAGTCATACACCAGTTCAACAATTTCTACATTACAACTCAGTGACACTGATTACATACTTCAGATTGTACATTCTCGCCATCCTTTTCCAAATTGTTCCACCACCGTTGACTTAGACTCACTGCCCCCTAACTCCTCGTCTAACTTTTTGAGTTGCTGTTGTCAATTTGGTGTCACATAGATAATTCCTTAAAACAGCACAATGTTCAAGGTAGACATACTTTATTTATTAACATAAACTGTTTTTGGGGTTCAAAGGAGACTTCAGGGAATAGTTTTGGTTTAAGGTCAGCATATAATTCTTTATTTTTGTGTTTCTTTTTGTGCAAACTCTCTATTCATATCCTCTGATCATTTGGTCGATCAACTTTCAAAGAGCCTGAAATTGTGGTGGGTTGATCTGAAACTTTTCTGCTGCAACAGAAGTTTCATAATGTATCAGCCACTCCAGGATCCTGACACTGTTATTTCTGGCAAGGGATTCTAATTCTGATTGTCGTGTTCAGCCCAGTTGAGTTAAAAGAATTTCAGCCCAGGAATCTTAAATTGTCACAGTTTCATTCTGTCACCTTTAAACAAATGATTAGGCTGAATGGATGGTGCAATCCAGTGGAAGTGCAGGTGGGTGGTGGGCGGAGCTTGTTTCTGCTTGTCGGTGACTCAACGTATCATTCCTTGTTCAAACCCTGAATCATTCCTCCTGAATGACTCATGTCTTCTGACTCACCTCTCATACCTCCATCTCAGTGAAGTCTTATAGATAAACAAGAATGTTTTCTGGCTGATGCTCTGTCTAGTACTTTGCTCTAAGTTAATCTTTTCTAGGGACCCTGGAGCCGGACAAAGGTAATTTCTGTTACTATAATTGAGATCGTATGAGGTCCAGGGTGTAGAAACCTAGAAGCCATCCCTTCTTTTTCTCCCTAAACTTTAAATCCAATCAGTCAGTAAGCTTTGCCTCTTCAACCTGCTAAATCTCTCTCAAGAACATCTAATTTGCGACACCCACGCTGCTACCACATTAGTAAAGGGCCTCAGTTACTGAGACTACAGCAAAGCTTCCTCTGTAGGCTTCTCAAAGCCACTCTTGCATCTCTACTTAGCAGCCAGGCTGTGTATTTTTACACATGCCAATCAGACTGTGGCACCCTTTCACTTAAAAGCCTCCAATAGCTTTTCATTGCCCTCAGTATAAAATCCAAAATGCTTACTGTACTGCAGGAAACCCCACATGGCCTAACTCCTGACTTCTCCACCCTTACCCTCATCTCTCTGCTGTTCATCTTTTCTGCTCCAGCCACATTGGAGTCCTCAGTTCCTCATGGATTTTGCCATGTCGTTCCCTTTATCTGGACCATTTTTCCTCATTGTCTTTACCTGGTTAATTTGTAGTCATCCTTCAGATTTTGGCTTAAATATCACTTCTTCAGGAAAGCCTTCCTCTCTCTGTCTCTCTTCCTCCTCCTCTTTTCCTTTCTGTTCCCATTTTCCTTCTCCTCCTCTTTCCTTTGTTCTGAGGAGAGAGAAGAACTATGAATGTTTATACAGCTAGGGGAAAAGACCCAATGGAAAGGAAGAAACTAAAGATGCTAGAGTGAGGAATTGAGTACCAGCTCATTTGATTCAACAAACATTTATCAGGCACCTACTGTGTTCTAGGTGCTTTGCTTAACAATAGTGACAAGAAGATGACTAAGGCATGGTTCTTGGACTCAGGGGATTCACAGCCCAGTGGAGGAGAATAGACGCATAACTAGATAATTCATTAAATAAAACCTTGCCGTGATGTGTCCAGTCTATACACAGAATCATGGACATAGAGGGATTAGTTGGCTTCCCAAAATAATTGCAACGCAACTTCAAATCTTATTGTAGTCTTTTGAGAAAAATGCCAAAGGGGAAATTACATAAATGATTTGCAAGAAACCGTCTTAAAATTCTCCTCCTGCCTGCTAAGGGGGATTCTGTCTTTGCCTGTTAGGTTCCCAGATGATTGTACTGTATCAGAATAATAGGTGAATGGTGTTTCATCTATTCACCTAAAGTACTTCCCACTCTGCCCTAAAGTCTGTAATTTTCCTCCCTCCAAACTTCCTCCAACTCTTTCCTAACCCAGTCCATCCTGGCTCTTCCCTCTTTACCTCCCTCCCTGCGCTCTTTTAAAACCCACCTTCTGTCATCAGCTGGTAACTCCCCATCCTCCCCAAAGTAAATCATATCACTCACAGCTTGGTCTTTCTCAATCCTGCCTTTCACCCATTATACTGTGCAATGATTTGGGAATCTAACAAGCACAGACAGAATCCTCCTTAGCAGGCAGGTAGAGGGAAAGAGACTGAATATTCAGGTATTACTAATATTATTTTCTTGCCGAAGATATAAAAACAATGTGGTAAGTGAAGTGATATAATTATCTGCAAAGAATTAAGAGAAAATAGAGCAGGGACAACCCAATCTGACCTTAAAGGATGATAAGGAGTTAGCCAGGAAGAAAGGAGGTGAGAAGGGCCCTTCAGGCACAGGGACCATCATAAGCTAATGCCTACAGATGAGGAAAGGAGCCCTGGTGGCGGCAATGGTTAAATGCTTGGCTGCTAACCTAAAAGGTCGGAGGTTTGAACCCACCCAGTGGCTCTGCAGGAGAAAAACCTGTTGATATTCTTATTTAAAAGTTACAACCAAGAAAACCCTATGGGGCAGTTCTGCTCTGTCACATGGGGTTGCCATGAGTTGGAATCGACTTGATGGCACACAACAGCAATGACAGATGAGGAAGCTGGGGGGAAAGGACTGAGAACACAGATGGGGAGATAGGTTTGAAAAGAAGGAGGAGTGTCTCTTCCTTGGAGATAAGGTGAGAAGGAATGAAAAGTAGATGGAGTGGCTGAGAAATACCACCTGCAAGACCTTGGTCTCCTTGTCAAGGTCATCTTAATAGGGGAAGACTTCAGATAATTGAAGAAGGAATGAAACAGTTGTCTGAGGTTGTTAGACAATCAATAAGACGTAGCTAAAGGGTCCACCTATGGTCACCTGATCTTCCACAAAGGCCCAAAGTCCATTAAATGGGGGAAAAGGCAGTTTTTTTCACAAATGGTGCTGGTAAAACTGGATGTCCATCTGTAAAAGAATGAAACAGCACCCATACCTTACACCATACACAAAAGCTAATTCAAAATGGATCAAAGACCTAAATATAAAACTAAAAATTATAAAGATCATTGAAGAAAAAATAAGGTCAACATTAGAGGTCCTAGTACACAGCACAAATAGGATACAGATCATAACTAACTATACACGAACACCAGAAGATAAGCTAGATAACTGGGATCTTCTAAAAATTAAACATTTATGTTCATCAAAAGACTTCACCAAAAGAGTAAAAAGAGAACCTACAGACTGGGAAAAGATTTTGGGCTGTGACAAGTCCGACAAAGTTCTAATCTCTAAAATCTATAGGAAAATCCAGCACCTCTACACCAAAAAGACAAATAATCCAATTAAAAAATGAGCAAAGGATATGAACAGACACTTCACCAAAGAAGACATTCAGATGGCTAACAGACACATGATGATCACTAGCCATTAGAGAAACACAAATCAAAATTACAATGAGATGCCATCTCTCCCCAACATTTCTGGCGGGAATAAAAAAAAAAAAAAAGAAAATAACAAAATTTGGAGAGACTTTGATGAGCTTGGAATTCTGACACACTGCTGGTGGGAATGCAAAATGGTACAACCATTCTGGAAAATAATATGACATTTCCTTAAAAAGCTAGAAATAAAAATACCATATGGTCCAGCAATCCCACTCCTAGGAATATATTCTAGAGAATTAAGAATGTCACCCAAATAGACTTATGCATACCCATGTTCAGTGCAGTATTATTCACAATAGCAAAAAGATGAAAGCAACCTAAGTGCCTATCAACAGATGAATGGTACATACACACAATGGAATACTATACAACAATAAGGAACAGTGATGAATGTGTGAAACATTTCACAACTTGGATGAATATGGAGGGCATTATGCTGAGTGAAATAAATCAGTCACAAAAGGACAAATACTCTATGAGACCACTATTATAAAAACTAATGAAAAGGTTTACACACAGAAGGAAACAATCTTTGATGGTTATGATGGAGGGGACGAGTGGGGAGGGAAAAACACTGGCTAGACAACAGGTAAGTGGTAACTTTGGTGACGGGTAAGATAGGGGAAGTCAGCACAACTTGACCAAGTCAAGGTCATGGAAGCTTCATAGACACATCCAAACTCCATGACAGACTGAATTACTGGGCTAAAGGCTGGGGACCATGGTCTCAGGGGACATCTAGCACAATTGGCATAACACAGTTTATAAAGAAAATGTTCAGCCTACTTTGATGAGTAGCATCTGGGGTCTTAAAAGCTTGTGAGTGGCCATCTAAGATACTCCACTGGTCTCACCCTGTCTGGAGCAAGGGAGAATGAAGAAAACCAAAGACACAAGGGAAAGATCAGTCCAAAGGGCTAATGGACCACAACTACCACAGCCTCTACCAGACTGAGTCCAGCACAACTAGATGGTGTCCGGCTACCACCACCGACTGCTCTGACAGGGATCATAACACAGGGTCCCGGACAGAGCTGCAGAAAAATGTAGAACAAAATTCAAACTCATAAAAAAAAGACCAGACTTATTGGTCTGACAGACTGGAGAAACCCCAAGAGTATGGCCCATGGATACCCTTTTAACTTAGTACTGAAGTCACTCCTGAGGTTTACCCTTTAGCCAAAGATTAGACAGGCCTATAAAACAAAATGAGACTAAATGGGCACACCAACCCAGGGGCAAAGATGAGAAGGCAGGAGGGGACAGGAAAGCTGGTAATGGGGAACCCAAGGTTGAGAAGGGGAGAGTGTTATCATGTCATGGGGTTGGCAACCAGTATCACAAAACAATATATGTATTAATTGTTTAATGAGAAACTAATTTGCTCCGTAAACCTTCATCTAAAGTACAATTAAAAAAAAAAAAAGAGAGAGATAGCTAAAGTGATGGAATAGCCACAGAAAGGCTAGCTAGTATGAATTTAGAGTGGGCCTATTGGCATGTATTTGGCTTTAGTGATTTAATTTACTTCTTCAGCTAAGTTTGATGACTCAAGGTACTATCAGAGGAGACAGTGAGGGGATGAAGGAGTGTAGTATAGCCCCAGTAACTGGCAGGTAGGTTCAAGTATGTTGAGTAATATTCATAGAGCCCAAAAGGAGCAAAGAAGCATTAGGCCAAGGGGGGCTGAGGTACAAGGTGGAGCAGGGCTAAGTAACTAATGTGTTACATTTGTTAATCTTCCAAATGAAGGTATGTATATCTTCTGGAATGAGGTGGAAAGGCATAAAATATAGGCAATTGACTAGTTCAACTCAACAAACATTTATTGGGTGCTGCATTCAGGGAGCTTGAGATCTCACCAATGTAACAGAATACTGTACAAAGCATATTTTGTAAAACGAGCAATGGAGACACAAAGAAAGGAGCACAGCAGCATATAGAGAGAGATTCGACGACTAGAAGTCAGGGAAGGCTTTCGGGAGGGTAGCGATTCAGGTGGACCTTCAGGATGGGCAGATATTTGAATATTGCTTTCATTGGTAGGGGACCTTCACAGCTCAAGGAAGTGTTTTGAACGAAGCAGCAGAGGTGGAGAGTCCCACACTCGGTTAAGGTATAGTAGTAAATCTCTGTAGTTTGACCCTTGACAAGTTAAGCCTGGAAATGTACAGCTGAGCTGATTTATGAAGGACTTCGAACGTCAGGTTGACAGATTTGGACTTTGCAAAGAGACCGCGGGAAGACTTGTATGTGCAGAAAGTGATATAATTCCACCCGCATCAGGCAACAGTTAAAATGGATCAAACATACAAAATTAAGTGCTAAAGCGGCACCTTCTTATCTAGCTGAGAAGAAAGACCAGTTTTAACTAGGTTCCTGCTGAAATTCATTAACAGGGGAAAGGGCTCTTAATTCCCAGGGCCAACCAAGTCCCGCTTCCAATTTGATAAACAGATTTTTTTTTTTGAAGTCTCCAAACTCAGATCTCTGGGAAAACAGAAGTAAATACTGCCACAGGCTTGCTTTGTTTTACGAAGAGAGGTCTCCCAGCCGATTTCTCTTAACTGTCCAGAAAAAATTTAACTTGTTTTTTCCCTTTAGATTTCCGTCTAGCTGAGGGGAGAACTGTAGTATTGCCTTAGATTCTGCAGCTTTGGTCTGGACGCAGTATTAGTCCCTGAGGACTCCCTTCAAGGTCTCTGAGCAAAGCGTCTCTAAGGCTTTTATTCTCGGCAACACCGAGGGAGTTTAGAAGAAAGCAGGAGACGGGCGCTCTGAAAGGGCTTATTTAAAAAGAAAGAACAAAACAAGAAGGTAGCTCTGTCCATCTCTTCAGGATAAGAAGTGCCTTTTTCCGTAGGAAAACGAATGGGGTTGGAAGTCGTGCCCTCATATCTTGTTAGAGCCCTCACGCCCAGTGAAGGACAGCAGCTTCGAGCTCTCCTGCCGGTATCACTTGGCACACAATTCCGCCAGGCTCCCAGAGGGGCGGTTGCAGCTACACCCTCGCGCGAAGCACAGCCAATCAGAAGCCGCATAGACCGACCTCTCTCTGACTCCGACCAATCGGCATCCTGAACTTTAGCTCGCCGGCCGGCGCCTCCGTCGTCCGAGAAGACAGGCAAGCCTCTTTGGAGTTGCCAGTAACAGACATGGCTGCGGCTCCAGGAGGAGGGGACGCGAAGTGAGGAGGGGGCAGGGAGGGGAGAGGACCGGGGCGCCGAAGACAGGCCCCTGGGCCCCGGTAAGTACGGGAAGGCCCGTGGTCCGAAAGTGGGGGACAACGGGACGTGGGGTTCAGCCTTCCGGGCGTCCTCTGGATTCTTGGTCAAGGCGAGGGGAGTCTGGGGTCTGCACCCAGGGAATGGCCTCGGGGGATCCCTTCTGAGGGGGAGTCAGGGGCCTGACGCTTACCTCGAGCTCTTGGCCATTTCCTTCTCCTAGGCCCTCCGACTCCTGCCTTGGCCCCACTGGGCGCCCCTCCTTAGAAATCAAAGCCTCCCACCAACAAAGAATCCCTGCCCCAGGTTCGTCGCGGCGGGGCCCTGGCCCAGAGGGTTTCCAGAGTTGATGTCATGTTTACGTACAGGCCGCTGGGAGTCCGCATCCCCAGCCCAAATTCAGACCGTTGTGTCGCCTTCGTGCGTTCTCAGCTGCTGTCCGGCTGGGCAGGCGTTCGGCCTCGTGTGACCGCGTTCCGGTCCCCGGCTCCCAAACGGAGCTGCCCCAGGTGCTTTCTCAGCTCTGAGCTGCGACGGTGCAGTTTGAAGTGCCTTTGTTTGTTTTTTTTTTTTTTTTGGTCTTACCAGAATCGTTTTGAGACTCTTCAGGAGCAATTCTAGGAACGTGACACTGATTGCTGTGCTGTGCCCTCATTCCTCGCCTCACGCGCCTCTGTAGTCCATTTGCCAGCCCCCTGGGTGCCACGGTGCCCAGGGCCCAGTGCGAGGGAAATCCTGCTCTTCTCTCATTGGTGTGTGACCACAGGCAGCCCTTTGGCATGTTTATTGATTCGGTCACGTGCTGCTGCTTCCCACCCTCTCTTCTGAGTTCTGTAGCTCTTGGGAAAGGAGGAGGCGGCTTTTCCTTCTGGTAGGTGATTTTTTTGTGCACTGGAGGGGATGGTAGTTTTCTCACGCTTTATCCAAGACATTCAGCTTAAGGGACATAGTTCGGTTATTCCCTGGGTACTCTTAGAAGATGGAAGTGGGGGCCTGGAGAGTTTTAACATTATTTTACAGATGGGGAGATTGTTTGGAGAGGCGAACAGAGCCAGGACTAGAAACCTAAAGTCCAGATTCTTGAGTTCTTTATCCAGTAGAGCCAGTTGTTTTCCAGGTATGATCACGGGAAGTCAAGTTCATAACTTCTCTAGCTTTTTGCAGGGTGGTTGTGAGCACTAAATGAGATGGTTTGTATAGGATCCCTCGTATGGTGTCTAGCATTTATTAGGTCCTCCATACATTTTTTTGTTGTGGTGGTGGTGAAAATATACCCACCAAAACGTTTGCCAATACAACTGTTTATACATTTACAGATCAAGTTATTTTTATACATTCTCCATGCTGTGCAACCATCAGCAACCATTATCAATATCCTTTTCCAAAATATTCTGCCACCATTAACATAAACTCAATGCCCCTTAAGCAAAAACTTCCCCTTTCCCACTCTTTCCCACCTTTCGTAACCATTAATAGTGATCATTTTTCTATATATTTGCTTATTTCATGTAAGTGAGATCATATAGTATTTGTCCTTTTGCAACTGACTGATATTTTGCTCAGCATGATGTTTTCAAGGTTAATCCATGTTGTGGCATGCATCAGGACTTCACTTCTCCTTATGGCTAAGTAGTATTCCATTGTGTGTATGTATATTTTGCTTATCCATTCATCTGTTGATGGACATTTGGGTTGTGGCACTTGTCAAGACTTGATTTCTCTTTATGGTGGAGTAATATTCTATTGTGTGTATGTATATTTTGCTTATCCATTCATCTGTTGATGGACATTTCGATTGTTTCCACCTTGTGGCTGTTGTGATCAGAGCTGCAGTGAACATTGGCGCACAGGTTTCTGTTTGTGTTCCTACTTTCATGTCTTCTGGGTATATACCTAGGTTGGAATTGCTGTATCATACTGGTAGCTCTATATTCAACTTTTTGAGAAGGTTCTCCATACATTTTTGCATTCATTAATTTTAAGTAACCACCAAGTAGGTCATTGGCTTGTTTCTTGTATTAATATTTATATTTTGGGGGGTATAGATTATTACAATAATTCTCGATTGAGAGGACTGAAAAGGGCAGAGTCAGGAGCAAGGCATGCCTCTTCCTCCTTTTTTTGGGAATCACTGTAGTGTAATTAGAGGTGTTATGAATGGGAATGTGTTGTGTATAAGAACAGTGTGGAGGCAGGGAAACCACTCAAGAAAGAAAACTACCCCTGTGGGATCTCTTCATGATAATCTTTGCAAAAGAAGAGGCAACTTTAGTATTCCAAAGAGGTAGTTTTTCATTGTTTTTTTAAAGCAAGGGCAGCAGGTAAAGCTCATTATCTAAAGACTCAAATTAAGGTGATCCATGGAATTAAAATGTTTGAAAATTACTGTAAAGACCAGAACACATCAGAAGGTAGACTGTTGTGAACCTTGGAACAGGGGAGAGCGTGTCCGAATAAAATCCACAAATACTGTGCAAGTCTTGTTTTAGCTGCTGTATTAGCTTCGGTTCCTTCCTCATTGATTCTTTTTGTCATAACCAGGGCTTCAAACTGGTTTGGTCTGGTTTGACCCCCTGCTGAGAATGTGCATTTCTAAAAAGTTCCCTGCTGAGAATTTGCACTTCCACCGTGAATCAGTCTACAGTTTAGCAAGGTCCCCGGGTGATTTTTATGTATAACTTCCTGGGCACTTGTTAGAAATGCAAATCCTCAGCGGGGAAGGCCCGGTGGTATCTACAAACAAGGAAACTAAGGGATACTATGAGTAGTGCATAGAGCAGGAAAGTGAAGTACAAACCATTCCTTTTCTTTTTCTCATTTTCACTTCCTTAACTTTCTTTTTTTTTTTTTTTTTTTGCTTTAGGTGAAAGTTTACAGAGTAAATTAGTTTCTTATGAAACAGTTAATACACATATTGTTTTGTAACATTGGTTGTCAATTCTACAATATATCAACACTCTCCCCTTCTCGACCTTGGGTTCCCTGTTACCAGCTTTCCTGTCCCCTCCTGCTTTCTCATCTGGTGTGCCCATTTGGTCTCATTTTATGGGCCTGTCTAATCTTTGGCTGCAGGGTGAACCTCAGGAGTGGCTTTAGTACTAAGTTAAAAGGGTGTCTATGGGCCATACTCTTGGGGTTTCTTCAGTCTCTGTCAGACCAGTAAGTTTGGTCTTTTTTTTGTGAGTTAGAATTTTGTTCTACATTTTTCTCCAGCACTCTCCAGGACCCTGTATTATGATCTCTGTCAGAGTAGTCAGTGGTAGTAACCAGGCACCATCTAGTTGTGCTGGACTCAGTCTGGTGGAGGCTGTGGTAGTTGTGGTCCATTAGTCCTTTGGACTAATCTTTGCTTTGTGTCTTTGGTTTTCTTCATTCTCCCTTGCTCCAGACGGGGTGGGGTTAGTAGACGTATCTTAGATGGCCACTCACAAGCTTTTAAGACCCCAGGTGCTACTTACTAAACTAGGCTGTAGAACATTTTCTTTATTTATAAACTATGTTATGCCAATTGAGCTAGATGTCTCCTGAGACCATGATTCCCAGCCCTCAGCCCAGTAACTTGGTCCTTCAGGGGATTTGGACGTGTCTATGAGTCTCCTCTGACTTTGCCTTGGTCAGGTTGTGCTGACTTCCCAGTATTGTGTACTGTCTTACCCTTCACCAAAGTTACCAGTTATCTATTGTCTAGTTAGTATTTTTTCTTCCCCACTCCTCCCCTCCCTTGTAACCATCAAAAATCATTTCTTTCTGTGTGTAAACCTTTTTGTGAGTTTTTATAATAGTGGTCTCGCGGAGTATTTGACATTGATTACGTTCTTCAAGTTGTGCAGCTATTCTCATCCTCCTTTTCCGAATTACTTCTCCACCATTAACAGGAACTTACTGCCCCCTAAGTTTCTTCTCTAACCTTTCGAGCTGCTGTTGTCTCAGATGATTCCTTTGATAATCAAGCTCCCAAGTTGAAAACTGACTGCCCTTGAACCTCCACCCCCACCCCTCCCTGGGCCTGGGAGAGCCAGAGCTGGGCAGTGAAATGGAAGAAAACAGAAAGCACTTCACATTTCTATTTTGAGGAGTTGCTAGGGAGTGCCAGCTCCAAGTGTTGAGAATCAGCCTTTTGGAAAGCTTAACTCCTGCAGAACTAACGGGAAATAAAGGTCACAATCCTTCAGTTCCTCCCCGCTGCTCTTTACCTAATGTCGGGCTTGGGAAACAATTTCAAGGGGTAATGGGAGGAGCACAAATGTAAATACTACCTACACCCAAGGCTTTCTTTAACCTAACCTGGTGAGTCAAGTATGAGCTTTTACAATAGCAGTCCGAGCTGGAAAGACACAAAGCCTCTAAGTCCACTCCTGGTGTTCCAGAAGATTCCAGGTGATGTTTGGCGCTTCTCCACTGGTAAATGTGTGTAAATATATATATTTTTTTATCTTGTTATTATGTCAGTGTTGTTTTCACAATAGGGTCTTTCTTTACCTGAAAGATAGGCTCCTTTAAAAATACTTTTTTAAACCCTGGTTTCTGAGCAGGCCTGGATTTATTTACGGCGGAACAACTGAACTAAAGGGTAGGCCGTGGCTGAAGCAGGAAGGTTATTCTTCTGAACAAGCCCACCAGCCAGAATGTGTGTTTGGGTGATCAGGGGTTGGTATAATAAGCTCTGCCTGTGGCTGCAGGGACAGTAGTAAACAGTTATCAGCCACATGGCATGGCAAGTAGTAAGGGCCAGATTTAGCCTTAGCACTTGATGTACTCATAAGGCCGGGCAAATCTAACACTGACCAGAGTTGACATGGAGTTGGTGGAGTGCCCAAGGGAAGGAGGACCTTTAAGGGCGAGGCAATATTTGGGAAACCAGAAGTCTTAGTGTAATTATGTTGTTGTTTGTTGCCGTCAAGTCGGTTCTTACTCATAGTGACCCTGTATACAACAGAATGATACACTGCCCAGTCCTGCGCCCTTCTCACAACTGTTGTTAGACTTGAGCCCATTTCTGCAGCCACTTTGTCAATCCATCTCGTCTACGGTCTTTCTCTTTTTTTGCTGACCCTCTAACAAGCGTGATGTCCTTCTCCAAGGTCTGTTCTGTCCTAATAACATGTTCAGAGTAGGTGAGACGAGGTCTTGCCATCCTTCCTTCTAAGGAGCATTCTGGCTGTACTTCTTTCAAGACAGATTTGTTCATTCTTCTTGTAGTCCATGGTATTATCAGTATTCTTCACCAACACCATAATTGAAAGGCATCAGTTCTTCTTCAGTCTTCTTTATTGATTGTCTAGCTTTCACATGCATATGAGGCAATTGAAAACACCAGACTTGAGTCAGGCACACCTTAGTGTTCAAAGTGACATCTTTGCTTTTTAACATTTTAAAGAGGTCTTTTGCAGAAGATTTGCCCAATGTAATACGTCATTTGATTTCTTGACTGCTGCTTCCTTGGGCGTTGACTGTGGATCCAAGTAAATGAAATCCTTGACAATACCAATTGACGTAGATGTCCCCTGAAACCATGATCCCCAGACCCTACCTCTGCTACTCTCCCTCAAAGTGTTTGGTTGTATTCAGGAAGCTTCTTAGCTTTTGGTTTAGTCCAGTTGTGCTGACTTCCCTGTATTGTGTGTTGTCCTTCCCTTCACCTAAGATAATTCTTATCTACTATCTAGTTAGTGAATAACCCTTTCCCTCCCTCCCTACCCTGGTAACCATCAAAGAATGTTTTCTTCTGTGTTTAAACCATTTCATGAGTTCTTACAATAGTAATCTCATACAATATTTGTCCTTTTGGGACTAATTTCACTTAGTGTAATGCCTTCCATATTCATCCCTGTCATGAGATGTTTCGCAGATTCATCGTTGTTCTTTATCATTGTGTAGTATTCCATTGTGTGAATATACTATAATTTGTTTATCCATTTGTCAGTTGATGGTCACCTAGGTTGTTTCCATCCTTTTGCTATTGTGAACAGTGCTGCAATGAACATGAGTGTGCGTATATCTATTCGTGTGACGGCTGTTACTTCTCTAGGATATATTCCAAGGAGTGGGATTGCTGGATCGTATGCTACTTCTATTTGTAGCTTTTTAAGGAAGTGCCAAATCGATTTCCAAAGTGGTTGTACTATTTTACATTCTGTTGTAGGGGAAGAACATCACAAAGTTGAGTAAAGCAAAAAGAAAGTTTTATTCGGCATATATTCAAAAGGGCAGAAGTGGTAAGCAGACAAGCGTGCTGCTACAGCCATGTCTGCCCGAGTCCAAAGAATATTACAGAACAGGCAAGAATGGGAAAACGGACAAGCATGCTGCCACAGCCACATCTGTCCAATTCCAAAGACCATTACAGAATAGGCAAGAATGGGAAAACAGACAAGCATGCTGTCACAGCCACATCTGCCCAATTCCAAAGACCATTACAGAGTCATCAGTATATATTAACATTACAAATGGGCAAAACCATTGAAAGCTTAGCCTTTTCAGATTGGCTAGAAACTGCGATCCTACATTTTGCATTGTCTTTCTTAACAATCTCTGGTACAGGTTTCAGTAACAAGAGTCAGGAGGGTCTTCATTGGTCCAACAAATTTCTATTCACTAAATGCTAATAGAAAAAGATAAGAATGGAAAGTCTTTTGTGTTGTGTTTGATCAGCTCTGTGTGAAAGTTTCCCTAAAGGATATTTTCCAAGATTATCTTAACTATTGTCTTTATACCTCAGAGCCCAGTTGATGTGTCCCTGTGAGTCCTTGTGAGCCCAGCTCCAGCTGGGTCACATTCTCTATGCTCAAGGACAGGGAATAATGACTCCAGTATTATTTCCTAAATCAATTCCCGCCAACAGTGTATAAGTGTTCCAGCCTCTCCACACCCTCTACAACATTTATTATTTTGTGTTTTTTGGAGTAATGCTAGCCTTGTTGGGGTGAGATGGTATCTCATTGTAGTTTTGATTTGTATTTCTCTAATAGCTAATGATCATGATCATTTCCTCATGTATCTGTTAGCTGCCTGAATATCTTCTTTGGTGAAGTGCCTGTTCTTATCCTATGCCCATTTTTTAATTACTTGTCTTTCTGTTGTTGAGGTTTTGCAGTATTTTATAGGTTTGAGATTAGACGCTGATCGGATTTGTAGTAGCCAAAAATTTTTTCCCGGTCTGTAGGTTGTCTTTTTACTCTTTGGTGAAGTCTTTTGATGAGCATAAGTGTTTGATTTTTAGGAGCTCCCAGTTATCTAGTTTCTGTTCTGGGGTTTGTGCATTGTTAGTAATGTTTTGTATTCTGTTTATGCCATGTATTAGGGCTCCTGGCGTTGTCCCTATTTTTTCTTTCAACTTTATCATTTTAGATTTTATATTTAGGTCTTTGATCCATTTTGAGTTAGTTTTTGTGTGTGGTGTGAGGTATGGGTCTTGTTTCATTTTTTGGCAGATGGATATCCAGTTATGCCAGCACCATTTGTTAAAGAGACTGTCTTTGCCCCAATTAATGGACTTTGGGCCTTTGTCAAATATCAGCTGCTCATTGGTGGATGAATTTACGTCTGGATTCTGACTTCTGTTCCATTGGTCTATGTATCTGCTGTTGTACCAGTACCAGGCTGTTTTGACTACCGTGGCCGTATAATAGGTTCTAAAATCAGGTAGGATGAGGCCTCCGACTTCGTTCTTGGAGGCACTCCAGTTTTGTCGGTGTCCTTCTTTAAGTGTATAGTGTAGGAGTGAACAAAACACTCCACTATGCCCTGACACATAGAGTGGAGTCACACTTACCCCTCTCACTGGGGACATGGCGTGTCTGATGATGCAGTCTAAATGCGAATGAACCTCGGGCAGCCGTGTTGACCTATGCTGAAATTGTATCTGTCTAAGCCATTTATAGTAGTTTTATCCAATAGGTTTAAACCTAAGTGCAGGACTTAGTATTTTCCCCAGTTAAATTGAATCCATTACATTTGGCCCATCATTTCAGCTTGTTGAGATCTTTTTGGATCTTGACTTTGTTCTCCTTTTCAGCTTTATACTATCCAAGAATTTGGTTAGCATGCCATCTGTTTCTTCACCCATCATTGATAAAAATATTGACTCGGAGGAGACCAAGGATAGAACTCTGAGGCTTACTATTAAAAAACCTCCCTCTAGGTTAACATGGATCCATCAGTTAGCACCCTTTCACTTAAAGCGTGCACGCACACACAGACACACAGACACACACAGATACACAGACACAGACACAGACACACACACAGACACACACACACACTCTGGACTAGAAGGACAGCCCATTTCTTAGCTCTCTGTCAACCTGAGCCTGGGGTACCTTTTTGACTCTGAGTTTGAGCTTAGCAGGAACCATCTATTCCTTTGTTTTCAGGGGGAGATACATATGGTAAACCAAATCCATCGTAATTTTCCATTAGCTTTTTTGTCTGCGGTTTCCTTCCTTTCTCCGTTCGATCCATTTTCTACCCTCTTGGCGCCTACTCAGAAACCTTCAGTGACTTCTCAGGGCATCTTTGGTTTGTCTTTCAAGAGCTACTACATCTTGGCCCCAATTCCCTGCCCTATGTGGTCTTTTCTTTCTTCCCTCTTACCTACTCAGGCCTTCTGTCCGATCCAGATAGGTCCCGTCACTGTCCTTTAAAAAGGCTACGTGCTTGTCTTTCTTGGTTTCTCTGTTGGAAATTTTAGTTCTCTCTTGGACACTTCTCACTCCTAAGTGCCCACAGCTCAGACTTTTCTTCTTCCAGGAAGCCTTCCCTGGCCCCTCCAGCCCTCCAGCACCTGTGGTTTATAATTCTCATTTAGTATTTCAGTGCCAACTTGAATTTTATTTATCTTTTTTCACAATAGCCAAAAATTAACTACATTGTAAATTCCTCTAGGAAAGGGACCATATCTTATACTTCTTTGAAAATAGGACCATACCCTGTAGTTTTTTATTAAATATATGCAGTTGCCTAGCATAGTGTTACGCTATCAAGTAGGCTCTTGATAAGTATTTCCCTCAATGCCCTTTCTCCGTGTTTTTTTTGGTCCCTTCTCATTTATATCCCCAAATCTTTCATGTGCTAGGCATTTTAAGAGTTGGTTGAGTTGATTTGGTTGAATCTCAGGTTCCACTTACCTTTCTAAGTCAACTTTATTGAGGCAGAATTGACACACAATAAGATGCATTTATTTTAAGTGTATAGTTGAAAGTATTTTGACAAATGTGTACACTCATGTAACCATCACCCACAATCAAAATGTTGAACATTTCCATCCCTCTGGAAAGATCCCTCATGCCCTTTGGAGCTATTCACTCCCCCCCACCGCAGGCAACCACACAACCACTAGTTAGCTTGCTGTCACTATAGATTAGTTTTCCTTGTTCTAATTTTTATATAAATAGAATCATACACTATGTACTCTTTTGTATCTGGTTCCAACCATATTGTTGTGAGTATCAGCACTTCATTCTGCTTTATAGCTGGGTAGAATTCCATTGTGTGGCTATACCATAGTTTGTTTATCCGTTTACCTGTAAATGGACATTTGTGTTGTTTTTAGTTTTGGGCCATTATGAGTAACTGCTATAAACATTTGCATACAATTCTTTTTGAGGATAGAAGTTTTCATTTCCTTGGTATACCTAGGAATGGGATTGTTGGGTCATATAGTAGGTGTGTACTTAACTTTATAAGAAACTGACAAACTATTTTCAAAGTTACACTTCCACCAGCAATTTAAGTTCATATCCTCGCCAACACTTGCTATCGTTTGTCTTTTTCATTTTAGTCATTCTAACAGGTATGTAGTAGTATCTCATTGTGGCTTTAATTTGTATCTCCCTGATGACCAATGATGTTGCACATCTTTTCATACGTTTATTGGCTGTTTGTATATCTTGTTTTATGACGTGTCCAAATCTTTTGCCCATTAAAAAATTGGGTTGTTTGTCTTATTATTGAATTAGAAGAATTCTTTATTCCAGACACAAGTCATATACATGTATTGTGAATATTTTTTCTTGGTCTGTGTTTACCCTTATATTTTGTTAATGACTTCTTTTGAAGAGTAAAGTTTTTATTTTGAGAAAGTCCAATTCAGCAATTATTTTCTTTTTATGGTTCATGTTTTGTGTGTGTGTGTGTTCTAAGAAATCTTCGCTTACCCCAAAGTCATAAAAATTTTATCCTGTAATTTCTTCTAGAAATTTTATAATTTTAACCTTTAGGTTTAGATGTGTGATCCATTTTGAGTTAATTTTTGTGTGTGATGTGAGGTAAGGGTCAAAGTTCAATTTTTATATATTTGGGTCTATTTCTAGACTTTCTATTCTGTCCTCTCGATCTGTTTGTCTCCTCTTACGCTAGTATCACATGTCTTGATTACTGAGGCTTTATATAGCAAGTCTTGAAATCAGGTGGTATAAGTCCTCTAACTTTATTTTTCTTCTTCAAAATTGTTTTGCCTGTTCTAGGCCCTTTATCGTCCCATATAAATTTTAGAATCAGCTTTTCATCTTCTACAAAAGATCCTGATTGAGATTGTATTGAATCTGTAAATCAATTTGGGGATAATTTACATCTTAATACTGAGTCTCCAGTCTATGAACATGATATAGCTCTCCATTTATTTAGACTTTCTTTAATTTCTACCAGCAGTGTACAGATCTTGAATATATTTTTGGTAAAGTAATCGCTAAGTATTTCTTTTTTTTTTTTCTTTTGGTGCCGTTATAAATGATTTTTAAAAGACTTATTTTCCAATATTTCATTATAGCATATAGAAATACAATTTTTATACAATATATGTTTATATTTTACATTTTTACTTTGTATCCCGTGACCTTGTTAAAATTCACTTATTTATTCTAATATCTTATTTGTAGATTCCTTAGAATTTTCTATGTATATGATCTAGTCTTCTGCAAATAAAGACAATTTTACTTTCAATTTTTATGCCTTTCATTTCTTTTTCTTCTACCTTACTTTTGAGTCCTTATTCTTGACCTAGGTGGTACTTGGTCCATTTTTCTTGTTTGCTGGTGATAGTAATGGCAACTATTTATTGAGAACCTGTTGTTGTTGATAGTTGTTGTCAAGTCGGCTTCAACTCATGGCGACCCCGTGTATAACAGAATGAAATGTTGCATGGTCCTGTGCCAGCTTCATAATCGTTGGTAGTTTGAGTCCATTGTTGCAGCCATTGTATCAACATATCTCACTGAGGGTTTACCTCACCTTTGCTGGCCCTCCGCTTTACCTAATGTGATGTCCTTCTCCAGTGATTGGTCTATCCTGATGACGTATCCAAAGTAAGTAAGTCAAAGTCTTAGACAATATTCTGTGAGCCATAGGGTTTTCATTGGCTAATATTTGGAAGTAGATCATCAAGTCTTTCTCCCTAGTTTGTCTTAGTCTGGAAGGTCTGGAAACCTGTCCACCTTGGATGACCCTGCTGGTATTTGAAATACCGGTGGTATAGCTTCCAGCATCATAGCAACACATAAGCCACTACAGTATGACAGACTGAGACAGGTGGTGGTATTGAGCACCTACTATGTGCCAAATACTTCATTAGACCCTCTGCATGTATTTCATGTAATTCTCAGAGTATCTCTGTGGAATAGGTACTATTATTTCCATTTTATGAACAAGGACGCTGAGGCTCAGAGGAACAAATAATTTGCCAAAGTCGCACATTTGGTATGTATGAGAGCCAGGATTTGAACCCAGGAGTATTTGACTTTGAAGCCTGTGCTTTTTTTCCCCTACAGTGGGCCAGGAGTCGAACTGGCCCTTTAAGGATACAGCTGCTGACTTCAGATCAGACAGTTGAAAACAGCTTTCTCCCAGAATCCCACGTGTGGCATGATGGGAAAAACAGAGTCTCTTAGAAAAATTTCCTGTTCCTTGTTGCCCTCTCTGAACTGCTGTGGTTTCAGCTGGACGCAGAGTTATTTCACCCTTTCAGTGTTGGCGGAAGGAGTTAATAGGCACAGTCCCCAGCTGGCTCCTGGTATGAGGACTTCCTCATCCAGCCTCTGCTGGGAGGGTGTCATGGGGACTTTGAGCCATACTCGTCAATGTGGCCTGGGTAGCCTGAGTCAGAGAGGGGCCTTGGGGAGGAGCAGTTCTGGCCTCTTAGGATCCCATTTCAGCTGGCTGTACCAGAGGGCTGCTTCCAGCCTCGCTGTCTGTCCCTGATCGTTTGGGGCTAGCTCAGCTTTACAGGCATCAGCTGGAAAGGCAGGGGTAGGGAGAGACGTGGCTGTGCAGGATGTGAAGTCAGCACTGCTACCTCCTTGCAAGGAATCAGAGTGGGATTTCTGTGTGGAGCTGGTGGCTGCAGAGCCTGGCGTCCTGGCTGGGGTCCTCTAAACACAGCGTTTTTATTGTGTCGTGACAGCTTTTTTATGGATCAGTTTTCCTGGGCCTCTGCCTGGCTCCTGTTAGCGAGGCTTTGCTGCAGGTCAGAGAAACCGCCCTAGTCAGCAGGTTAGGGCTTTCTCCACGAGGAGTCACCTGGCACCAGACTAGATTAGTCAGTAACACTCTTCACCCAAACACACCCTGGTCTGAAATTATTAACGTTGGGCTGGCTCCCAGGATGAATGGGTGAGGGTCAGGGGATGTGTGGGGAGGGTGGTAGAGGACAGAGAGCTAGGGGTAATCTTTATTTGCCAGGTAACTAACCACCTTTTGTCAGACAGGCTGCTGTCAGATTGATTGCCCATCTCTGTGGACACCTGCCCAGGTGCCTGTTGAGTACTGCCCGGTCAGCAAACAAACGACCTGAGGGGCTTGGGTGTCTGTGGGTGAGTTTGTGTTGAGTACGTGTGGCGTGTGTGCCCTATTCCTGGTGGCAACAGTAGAGTGAACATGTCTCTCCATCCTTCTACTGCTCTCCCCACGACTCCACTGATTGAGTGGTATCTGGATTCCAGCTCACCTTAATCCTGACCTTAACTTTAATTTTTTTTTAAATGCTGATAAGCCAATGCTTTTCCTGCCTGCTGGAAGTCGGCAAGTAAAACAGTACGTGTGGCACAAAACAGTGTGCCTTTCCAGATTAGGGTTGTTGTTGTCAGGTGCCGTCAAGTCAGTTCCCACTCACAGCGACCCTGTGTACGACAGAATGAAGCGCTGCCCATCCTGCGCCATCCGCACAACCGTTGCTATGCTTGAGCCCATTGTTGCATCCATGGGGTCAATCCATCTCACCGAGGGTCTTCCTCTTTTTCACTGACCCTCTACTTTGCCAAGCACGATGTCCTTTTCCAGGGACTGGTCCCTCCTGACAACATGTCCAAAATAAGTGAGACGAAGTCTTGCCATCTTTGCTTCTAAGGAGCATTCTGGCCGTACCTCTTCCAAGACAGATTTGTTCATTCTTCCGTGGCACGTTCAATATTCTTCGCCAAAACCATAATTCAAATGCATCAATTCTTCTTTGGTCTTCCTTATTCGTTGTCCAGCTTTGGTATGCATATGAGGAGATTGAAAATACCATGGCTTGGGTCAGGTGCACTTTAGTCCTCAAAGTGACATCTTTGCTTTTTAACACTTTAAAGAGTTCTCTTGCACCAAATTTGCCCAATGTAATACATCGTTTGATTTTTTGACTGCTGCTTCCTTGGACATTGATTGTGGATCCAAGTAAAATGAAATCCTTGACAACTTCCATTGTTTTCTCTGTTTATCATGATGTTGCTTATTGGTCCGATTGTGAGGATTTTTGTTTTCTTTATGTTGAGGTGTAGTCCGTACTGAAGGCTGTGGTCTTTGGGTTAAGGAAGAGAAAGCTAGCACCCTTGCACAGTGCCCTCTGTAGCCTACTCACTGCTTGCCTCAGAGAGTGGAAGTAGTTCTCAGCTGACCGCTTGGGGGAAGGAAGCTCTGCTGCCAGGACAGCACAGGCTGGGCACTGGTGGTAAGTGGGACCAGTTCTTTTCCATCCACCACTCTACTGTTCAGATGATGCTGTTGTGTGACATGCAGCGGTTCCGTCCAGCAACCTAGACTTATGTGATGTCTTCCTTCTTTTTTCCCCAGATGCTGTGACTGACAGACGCACTGGGGTTTGTACATGTTGGGGAGGAGCCTTCCTTTCGGGGGTGATCACATTCATCTGGGCATGCCTGCAGTACTCCGGGCCCATGGACCTGAAGGAGAAGCTTCCGGTAGGCCGTTTTCTGTTACCTGATGGGCATCTGTCCGTGTGTCTCTGTTGGACTCTCCTTACTTGTGCTGGCCTGGGAGGGCCTCATTTGGGGGCTTTGAACCAAAAGTGAAAGTGGGGATGTGGTTCTGAGGCTGAAGTATGTAACTGTGACCCTCTGGGAGGGTGCCATTATTTGGCTGGAAAGCCCAGATTCAGGAGCTTTTACTAAAGGATAAAGGGTGGAGCCGCAAAGACATTGCATGGAGTGAGGTTTCTGATTTGGAGTGGCACCGGGCCAGGGTTCTGTTTCTTGCCCAGGGGTGTGTAATTTAGTTTGTTTGCTCTTTGCGGGGGCTGTGCCTGGACCTGCTGAGCCATGATGAGTTCAGCTGGGCACCCTCTCTGTGGTTAGTGAAAAGCTCCCCGAGCAAACTCCAAGCTCAGCTGCTTCATCAGCTGGTGGAGAGCTGCCAGGTGGTCCAGGCCATCCACCAGATCAGCCTCCTTCTCCCAGCCTTACGTGGCCCCGGTTTATCAATCAAAATTGCCCTCTCCTAAGACAAAGACTGCCCCAACCCCCTCAAAAAAAAAGAAAGGGAAAAACTGCAACTTTACAGTGGAGAAACCTGGCAAACACTGCCGTAAGCAAGTGATGAAGGTCAACATCATTAGTGATGTCACGTGCATATTAGTACCCTGATATGATGTGATGAGGAGAAGGGCACTTCCCCTCTGTGGTATTTTATCCAAAAACCTAGAAGAGACTGCCCCATTGGAGGTCATTTCATCCCTTGCCTGGACTTCTGTTCCACCCTCCTAACAGCTGTCTGCCTCTGGCCTCCATCCTCCACACAGCTACCAGATTGCAATCCGAAACGCAGAGCTGTCCTTTTGTCACCCCTGCTGAACTCTGGTCTGTGGCTCCCTGCCACCTACAGGACACAACTCTTAGTGTGGTGCACAAAGCCCTCCCTAACCTGCCCCTGCCTATCTCGCCAGCCCTCACTGTGACCACTAATAATTCTGAACACTTGGTAGTTTGGGCCCATACACCATGTTTAGGCAGCTTCCTCTGAAGTGCTTCCCACCCTTTATCGTGCTGACTCCCACAGGACTTAGTTTAGGCATCATCTTCCCAGATAGATCCCCCTTCCTCCCTCCTGTCGGCAGCCACTGTATCTCCACCATCGTACTTGCCACGCGGTATTGAAATAATCTGTCCCACTTTATCTCAGTATCCCTAGCCCCTGGCATGTAGCAAGGGCTTAGTAAATACTTATTGACTTGAACCATGGGAGTGATCTTCCTGCCAAAGAGACTTTGAGGAGGTCTGAAGAAGGGGCTCTGAGTCCATACGCTGGGTCTTTAGTGACACCTGACTTCCTGTGCCTCTGGACCAGCTGGAGAACAGGCTTGTGGACTTGAACTTGAAGCAGGTGCGTTCAAAGATGCCTCCGGCTGCCGTGCAGGTCACCATTCTAACAGTGGTTGGCAAAGAAAGCTCCACTTGCCTGTCCCCCAGCCTGGGTGCAAGGCTGCTGCATACAGCTGCAAGGGCTGTGCACTGCTCAACTCCAGGGAACACGCTCCCAGAGGCTATAATGTTGTGCAGTGCGGTGACCTGCCTGGGGGAGGCTGAAGGCCTCAAAAACAGAGGACACTATTGTCCTCTGGTTGCGGCCTGTGCTGAAACACCAACTCCTAGTGAATGTGGGAAGCAATGTTCTGTAATCCGAGGGGGCTGGCGTCTCTTGAGCCTGAGAGAAAACACAGGAGAACTCGGGCCGGATAGCTCTCAGGGGTCTTTTTTCCTGGAGGAATTTTCTTTGCTCTCCTCCATCTCTTTCTGGAAGATGAGCCCTAAACTAGAAAGCACTGTCACCATCCTCACCATCCCATCTTTGTGGGATGCTTACTTTGGGCTGGTAAAGCTCTGGGCACCGGGGAGGTGGGCCCCGGGTTGGAGAGTTGGACAGGCCTGTTGGGAATTGATATACAAGCAGTTTGTAAATAGAACCTGATGGGGTTTCTACCTGAGGTGCCATGGGAATTACAGAAATGGGCTTCTAAACATAATCCCGGTGGTCTGGGACAGTCAGAAGGCTCTTTGGAGGAGCAGGAGAGCAGGACTGCGGCAAGCTGGCACGACAGTGACTGACAAGGAGCTGGCCTGCTGTCTGCTGGCTGTTGCTGGGTGATTTTCTGCACCATCCCCACTTTTCTTTCTTTTAGTTGTCGGTCTCTCCCTCCCCACTGGCTCCTGTTCCCCAGCCCATGGTGGGGGTGCTGCAGCAGTGAGGTCTGGCTCCTTAGATGCAGGGCCTCTGTTTTTTAAAAATTTTTTTTATAATTTTTTTTGTTATTGTTGTTGAGAATATACACAGAACACACACCAGTTCAACAATTTCTACATGTACAATTCAGTGACATTGATTACATTCTTCAAGTTGTGCAACCATTCTCACCCTCCTTTTCCAAATTGTTCCACCTCCATTAACATAAACTCATTGCCCGGTAAGGTTCCTATCTAACCTTTCAAGTTGTTATTGTCAATTTAATCCCATATAGATAGTTCTTAAAAGAGCATAATGCTCAAGGCAGACATTCTTTACTAGTTAAGCTATTGTTTGTTTTAAAGAACACTTCAGGGGTTATTTTTGCTTCAAGGTTTAATGATCATCTCAGGACACTAGTTTCTGGGTCATCTAGCCTCCGTGGAGTCAGAAAGTCAGAAGTCCATGAGAATTTGAAATTCTGTTCTGCATTTTCTCCCTTTCGATCAGGATTCTTCTATAGAAGCTTTGAGCAAAACATTTCAGTAATGATAGCTAGGCACCATCCAGTTCTTCTGGTCTCATGGCAAAGGAGGCTGTTGTTCATGGAGGCAACTAGCCACACATTCCATTTCTTCCTCCTATTCCAGACTCTCCTTCTTCCTCTGTTGCTCCAGGTGAATGGAGAGAAATTGTTGTACTTTGGATGGCCACTTGTAAGCTTTTAAGTTTTATGAATTAGGAGATAGAACAGAAGCACTAAACATGATATTAGGCCAGCTACCTGGGATGTCCAATGAAACCATGACCCTAAACCTCCAAACCAAGAAGCCAAATCCCGTGAGGTGTTTGGCTGTGCATGAGCAGCCCCTGCAGCTGCTATGCAGGGCCCCCTTTGTTAGTGGCAGTGTAGGAAGGGAGGCAGGACACGAGAGGACTGGCTGGTGGCCTTGTAGAGTATCTGGCTTAGACCTCCTGAGCTGTTCCTTCCAGGGCCTGCCGCAGAAGGGAGAGTGCAGGTTTCTGTTGGCCCCATGTGAGCAGGGCCTTCGCAGAAAGCTGAGGGGATGGAGCAGGGACTGGAGGCTTCCTCCTTGGCTCTCCGAGGCTGCAGCCCCATTGCACCGGCAGCTCCATCCTCATAGTGGCCTTCGTGAATGCTGATCCCCCCTCCTCCTCCCTGCACCTCCTGCAGACTTCCTGCTGTTCACTTCTGAACGCCTGGCCCCTCCTTGCTGTTCCCATTCAGCTCCTTGGTGTGGTGGCCCACAGGGAGCTGTGCTGGCGAAGGGGGAGGGGAGAGGCTGGCTGGTGCTGCTGAGGCTTTGTCTTCCCGTCCCTGTGGCTCCAGACGGTGTCGTCTAGGAAACACAGGGCCCTGGAGAAGCACACTCAGGCCCCAGCCCAGGCCCCAGCCCGAGCTCTGGTTGTCGGGCTGTTAGCTGCTCCTCTCCGGTGATTGAGGCCCGTCTGAAGGGTGGCCTGGGCTTGGAGAAGTTTCCAACCCACTCCCAGTGCCTTTCGTCCCCCTTGGCCCAGGGCGTCAGTGCTGAGAGCTTCCTGCATATCAAACTTGGGGTCCAAGAGCGATGCTTGTGCTGCCACAACTCCCTCCGGCTCAGCCTGAGGCTCAGGGAAGTGCTGGGGCTGGAGCCCCAGGGAACTGGAGATGAGGGGCCCAGGGTGCCCACCTGCGGCTGGGCTTTCACGCAGCATCCCCACACCACTTGGCTGGAAGGTGTTGGCTCCTGGGTTCCTTTCAGCTGATTTCCCTCTTGCCTTCAGCTGGATTCTTCTGCTAGCTTCCTGGCCCTCCGCCTCCCCTCCTAGATGTCTCCTCGGGAGTCCCTCCCATTGCCGAATCTTCCTGGCTGCAGCCGGGGCCCCCCCCCCCCATCCCCTCCCATCCTCTCCCATCCTCGAAGGATGTGCTGCTATTAATAACTCAAGGCCCTCTGCCCTCCTTCCTGCAGCTCTTAACTGTGCAAAGAGCTGCTGCTGGCCTGGCTCCATGCTGGAGTGTGTCTGAGTGGTTCAGGGCAGCACTTACAGATGACACACTCACCCACAACAGGGCCCCCTAACCTTGCCCAGTGAAGTGGAGGCAGAGGGAAGGAGGTCTGGGAAGACAGCCACTACTCAGCAGACCGCAGGATCCTCCCTGATGCCGGCAGTTGTGCTCAGTGCCTGGCCGTGCCCACAGCAGCCGTTTCCTGCGCAGCTTCTCCCATCTGTCCGGCAGTCTGTCCACACCCTCTGCTGCCTCTGGCCCTCTACTCACCTGGACTTGGCAGTCCCCTTGCAGGGACCTCCTCTGATGAACGGGCTCAGCTCCTGGACACCTGGCCCAGCCTTATACAAACTTTCTCCTCTTGCCTCCCTCCCTCTGTCCTTCCTTCCCTCCCTCTCTCCCAGGCTGCTGTGCAGCCGCCTGCTACCTCCTCCTCCTCCTCCCTCCTGAGTCTGCGGCGTGCCTGGAAATAGGCTGAATTAATCAGCAGATTGAAGCTCCACTCGGCTGCTGCGCCTGGTCCCTGCAGATCTCTCCCCGCTTCTCTGTCTTTTTGGAGGGCAGTGTTGGAAGTTACGGTAGCCGACTCCTCAGGGCTCCGGCTCCCCCAATGCTCTTTAAGCAGGCTGAGCTATGGATGCCCCAGCAGGGCAAAGGCAGCAAAGTGAGTATGCCAGCTTGGTGGTGCGATGTCTGCTGAAACTGGCTTGCTCCCTGCTTTGTGCTGGAATCTTTGGCTTAGCAATTGCCGTGAGTCCTGAAGGCGGTACGGAGCCGGAGGCAGCTCAGGTGATGACAGGGGAGCGGGCACCTGGGAAGGGAGTGGGAGCCAGAAAGCCAGTGTGTCTAGATGCTGCCAGCCAGCTCCCCGTCTAGTCCCCCAGACCGGCCCCTCTCTGCGAAGGACTGGAGGTTGAGCCTCCCTGTGGGACATCCTGTCCAGGTATGCTAGGACCTAGTCCCTGTGTGCAGGAGGACAGGTGACAGACAGCTCTGGTAACGGGTGCTGGGCATGGATGCCAGCCCTCCCTGGGGCCATCAGGGAGCTTTTCTTGCTGGACCACATGGGTTAACCAAGACAAGCCCACCCCAGGTCTCGTGGCTGCAGGGGGTGGGGAAGAAAGTGGTGGAAGCGCTCGGGGTCACCTGAGTCTGGAAGAGTGAGGAGGGGGAAGCCCCTCTGCTCGGGCTTTGGTTGATGTGCATACAGACAGGGCCAGTCTGTGTTTGTCTGGCCAATCCCAGAAGGATGTCTCATGACTGCTAAAAAGACCAGGTGTCCAGCTGCTGAATCTCCGCTTCAGTGATTCGGGCATTGTGTGGAGCTCAGCTTTGTGTCCTCTCCCATCTGCCCTGGTCAAGGAGGCTGTGACAGTGGGACCCTAGAGAAGGTGCCAGGCCCAGCTAGTCCTACTCAGTGGTCATCTGCTGTTGTCAGGGGCCACGAAGATCAAGACCTACACTCATAGCCTGTCTACCTGAGCCTGGGAGATGTTGAGTCTGCTTGCTTCCAAAATGGGAGCTATGAGGGAAAACAGCTGCTGGAATGAGTTCCCAAAAGGCTGGGGGCCTCCGGCTCTGGCTCACCTGAGAAGCCTGGTTGAGGTGGGCGTCAGGGGCCTCAGGTGTGCTGGCTGTGAGACGCTTGTTAGAGATGCAGAATGCCCAGCCTTGGACCTTGCAGGGGTGGTCCTGTTCCGGAGCAGAGAGCACGCGGTTCTGATTCAACTGTCCCCAGCCCTGCCGTGCCTCCCAGACCCCCCGCCTGCTGGCACCCCCTTTAATGACAGCAGGAGAACCAACACAGGTAGCAGTGCGCCTCTGCGCCAACCCCTCCTGAGCCTGGGCTGCCCTAGCGATTCTCTCCTCTTGCTCCCGTTGAGCCGGAGCAGTTAAAACAGAGGAGTAGTGTTGGTTCCACCTGCAAAGCATCAGAGCCGGTCCAGGTCCATGTAGGTAGAGAGACCTTCCTTAGCCATTGGCCCAGGAACAGCTGTGCGGTGACTGATGGATGGGGTGGGAGTGTCTGAGCACCCGCTAAGCAGGAGGAATCTCATGTTACCTGTGAGTACCTACAGCCCTTGACCTTCTTGGCTCCCATAGTCCAAGAAGGAATGTGCTGGACCGCAGACTAAGTGCGTACAACTTGGGTTCTTATTTCTAGACGAACCACACCCAATCCCTTGCCAGGGGACTCCGGGGGGCCTGGTCCAACTCTGTGTTTTGAGAGATGCTGGTGGAGTCTGCCCACCCACCAGCAGATCAGCTTTCTCTCAGCCCATTCGGAATTTCCTTTAGAAAGTTAAAGGGCTTCCAGTGAGTTCCACAGCTTTGGCTCTAACATCCCATGGGGAAAAGCTGAGCACATTGAGAAAGCAGTGATTTTACCCTAACTTGACCTTCCTGCCAGGGAGGAGTGAGGCGTTGCCATTCCACGTTGCTGAGCGTGGAGGGCCACGGAGAGTAGGGAAGGCTGTGTCCTGGCCCCGGGGCCAGCCTGTGCAAACAGGCACTTTCTTTGGAAGGCATGTAATTACACAATGGTTTCTTTTTCCCCTGCTGGGTTGTCTTTAATCTCCAGTCTGGAGATTGGTGCTCCTGGCCAGACACAACATGCCGGGGGCCGAATGGTCAGCACTGCAGGCCCCTCCCCCTCAGCTGGCCAGCCCCAGCCCCTGCAGCCCCTGCCACCCTTGGCCCACACCTCCCACACCTGGAGAGGAGCAGAGCGCAGGGTCTAGGTGGCTGGGGATACGGAGGGAAAAAGAATCGATTTGGAGTGGGGGTGCCCTGGGTTTGGGGGCTGCCTGGAATGTGGCGGCCAAGGTTAGGATGGCTGAAGATCATGGGTGAGGGGTTGTAGACTTTCTGAACAGTGCGAGCAGATGGGAATTGGTGAGCATCCAAGGTGTGAATCCTGTCTAGAGCAGGTACCCCTCCTAGCCTGTGTGCTGCCTTGCTGGTCATTGTGCTTCCTGAGACCGGTGCTCGTCCCAGACCCAGCAGTGTCCTCGTCCAGGCAAGCAGCTTACGTCCCAGGTGAACCACAGCCCTGTGGGATTAGTCCAGCCCTTCCTTCCCTTCTCCCTCCCCGTCCCAGCCTCTGACTTGCAGCCTTTCCTACCTTCCAGACTTCTCTCACTTTGTCGTTTCTGGAGGCCTGGTTTAGGCAAGTCAGTTCTGGGGGTTCCTTGCATCACGTGGCTCTCTGTGGCTCTGGAGAGCAAGCTCTGAGCTCTAGGGTCTCTGCCTGGGGTGGAGGGGAGACCAGTAGGGGTGACACTGGAGGCCCTGGCTTATTCCCCTGGCCCTAAGCCAGCTGATGTGCTTCTAATTCTCTTCTTTCCTTGACATAGATGGGCAGGAGGAACCAGTATCACCCCTTCTCATCCTGCCCTTAGACCTGAGAAGGTCTGTGGTCTCCTTTCCCTTTTTATTTTTCCCCCAACCCTCCCTGAAGGAGCCCTGGTGGCACAGTGATTAAGCGCTTGGCTGCTAACCAAAAGGTCAGGGTTTGAACCCACCAGCCACTATGCGGAAGAAAGATGTGACAGTCTGCTTCCGTAAAACCTTTTCAGCCTTGGAAACCCCGTGGGGCAATTCTGCTCTGTCCTATAGGGTTGCTATGAGTCGGAATCAACTAGATGGCAGTGCAGGGGGTTTTGTTTTTTTGGGGGGTAACCCTCCTTGGAGATTTTCTCCCTTCCACAGCAGCAGGAAATCGTGAAGGCTGAGGTACAGCCTTAGCTTTCCTTCTCTGGTGTCCATTTGTCCTGGACCACAGCCTGCCCGGTGGGCAGGGGCCAGGATACCTGCCAAAGCTGGTGGGTGCCTTGGAGCACAGTATTTATCTGTGCTGGGGTGCAGCCCCCTGCCCAGGGGGCCGTTCCTTCCTGAGCTGAAACAACCAGTTTATCCCCTCTGGTAAGAAGCAGCTTTTATCTTCATAATCCCCCAAAGCCACTGTGGAGAGCGGGGATTAGCTGAGATTTAGGGGAGAGAGCTAGGAAGTGTTTGGGCCAGGTCTTCTGGAAACTTCCTCACCCTTTGGACCGAAGGCACTGGCAGCAGGCCCAGCAGTGGGGGTTCCGCTAAGGTGCCCCCCCCAGGTGCCAGGGCTGCAGCAGGCAGGTCCCATCCCTCCGCCCTGGGGCCTTGCTGTGCGGGATGTGTCCTGCAAGAGACCAGGCCAGGTTGCCAGGCAGAGAGGAGGAGCTCCATCATGTTGGCGGGTAAAGCCAGGGCAGGAGGTGGGAAGGCAGGTCTGTGGGCTGCAGGTATGGAAGGGGGAGGGGCATGAGACCAGGCAGCCAGGGTGTGCCAGGTCCCCGGCTCAGCCACACTTTGTCAGGATCCTCAGTAGGGAACCCTTTGTTGGTTGGCCCTGGTCTAGAGATGTGTTCCCTTGCTCAGATTTTTCCTGATGGATCACAGTGATGTTCCCAGGAGGCCACTGGGAGAGGTCACTTCTCAGGCACTGCCTTTCTGGGACCCCCGAAGCTGGGGGCTGCACATCAGATTCAACCTGGAGAGGCCTCACCCCCAGGAGTTTGGATTCAATATGTATGAGGTGGGGCCTGGACACATGCGTTTCTAGAAGCTCCAGTTTCTGCTGCAGAAGCCCCTGTTTAAGTCATCATTGGGATCAGTGAAGCCACATGTGCATCCATTCATTGATTCATTTAGCAAATAGTCACTGAGTTTCTACTGTACCAGGCTGCCTTAGCTGTTGGGGGGTGGGTGGGGGTGGAAGATTTTAGTACCTGAGTACCTGCTCTCAAGGAGTTTGCAGTCTAGTGGGAGAGGCAGACATGACAACCTGTAATTACAGTTCTGTGGGTACCCAGGGTGCTATTAGAGACAGGCCTCCCCCCTTAAGTGTCGCACTGGGTTTGGGGAAATTTCTCAGAGGAGGTGGTGTTGGAGCAGCGTCTTGAAAGAGAAGTAAGAGTTATCTTGGGGGAGGTGTGGCTCTCAGCACTGAGATGAGCCGGAGGAGCCTGGTGCTGTAGGGACTAGCAGGGAAGGGGCTGGAGAAGGTGGCAGGTCCTGAGGGCCATCCTCACAGCCCATGCTCAGGCGTTTGGACTTCGTATTGAATGTGAAAGGGGTCAGTTGATGAGAGATGCATCGACCCTGGCTGCAGTGTTGCAGTTGGTTTGGAAAGGAAGAGCCTGAAGGTAGAGACTAGGGGTAGGGTTGGAGCTGGATGGGGGTCAGGCCAGGGTCTGGCTTGGGTAGCCAGGTGAGGTGGTAGCTGCAGGGGAGCTGACTCTGGTGGGGAGGTCCGGATGATGACGCCAGTGTTTTGGGCCTGTCGAACTTTTGGGACATACTGAACCAGAGGTGCCTGTGAAACAGCTATGAGGCAGTTGAATAAGTCTGTCTGAATTCAGCATAGTGGTCAGGGTAGAGGTGAGGAGTTGTGAGCTTATAAGTGGTAGGTGAATTTCCGAATATGGGTGAAGTTGCCCTAGAAACGTACATACAGTTGGAAAGATGTCCTTGGATAGCCTGTGGGCTGGATGGAGGAAAAAGAGCAGAAAAGAAGGGGAGAGCAGGAGAGAAGCCAAGAAATAGGTGAGTCTCAGGAAGAGGGGGCCCACCGGCTTGTTAGGTTGTGTAAGACAATGGGAACCCAGGCTCATCTGGGGACAACTTCCTGTCCATGGCCACGCCTCCCTCATCCTTGTGGGTACTGAGAGTGGGGTGGTCTCTGGAGGGTCGTTTTCCTGGGAAAAGCTGTCTTTTTTCTGATAGTCTGCCCTTCCTAATATTTTACTGTTAAAATATCCTTTCTTCTGTGAAGTGGTAGTGATAGAAGATGGTTTGTTGTTAGTTGCTATCAAGTCAGCCCCCAACTTATGGTGGTCCGAGGCACAATGGGATCAGACCATTGTGGCCCAAGGGTTTTCACTGGCTGATTTTAGAGAGTATAAAGAAGTAGAAAGTTGAAGAAGATACTAGGGTTTTTTTTTTTTGTTTTTTTTTTAAATCTCTTTACAAGGAAAATAAAAAGCTCACATCTCTATGTTAGTCCCCTCTCCCCATTTAATATGTGTGTATTTTCTGGTCTATGAAATCTGAAAGCCTGGAACCACTGAGCTAAATTGGAAGGTCAGCTAACTAGATAATAGACACTTGTTAATTCCGGTGAAGGGAAAGGCAGTATACAATATGGGAGAAGTCAGCACAACGTGACCAAGGCAAAGGAAGACACTGAGAGGTATGCAAGAACAAAGGGCAACCGCGGTAAATACTACAGCATGTACAATCCTGCAACAACAGCAATAACAAGCAATAATTTGTGAGTGGATACGTAGGTAAATATGTATGCTAAATGGACGTGAGAGGTCGTGTGGGAGTACGCCCGCTTGCATATATAGGTATGGTTGTGGATATTTGTACATACATATTTGTACGTGTTGCAGGTATATTCCTATATATAATAGAGCACATGGGGGCACAGTTACGGAAACTTCTTAGATGTAACCAAACACCTCGTGGGACTGAGCTAGACCGGGCTTGAAGGTTAAGGACTATAGTCTCAGGGGACATCTAGGTCAATTGGCATAGCATAGTTCACAAAGATAATGTTCTACATCCTAGGTTGGTAAGTAGCATCTGGGGTCTTAAAAGCTTGTGAGAGGCCATCTAAGATACAGCTATTGGTCTCTTCCCATTGGAGCAAAGGAGAGTGAAGAAAACCAAAGACTCAAGGAAGCAATCAGTCCAAAGGACTAATGGTTGACATGAACCACAGCCTCCCCTAGCCTGAGACCAGAAGAACTAGATGGTGCCCGGCTACCACTACTGACTGCTCTGACCAGGATCACAATAGAAGGTCCTGGTTAAAATGGGTGAAAAATGCAGAACAAAATTCAAATTCAGAAAAAGACCAGTACTGCTCTGATAGAGACTGAAGGAACCCCAGAAACTATTTTCCTAAGACATCCTTCTAACCTGGAGCTGAAGCCACTCCCTGAGGCCACCGTCCAATCAGGTAATAGACTGGCCTATAAAAGAAACAGTAACACCTGTGGGAATGTGTTCCTTAGTACAATCAGTGTACAAGACCAAAAGGGCAACATTCATCCAAAAGCAAAGATGAGAAGGCAGGGAGGGGCAGGGAAACCTGACGAATGGAAACGGGGGACCCAAGGTGGAAATGGGGAGAGTGACGAAACATTGTGGGGATAGCACCCAGTGTCACAGAACAATTTGTATATGAATTATTGAATGAAAAACTAAATTGTGTAAACTTCCACCTAAAGTACAATAAAATGTTCAAAAAACAAAAAACCCTAAATGAATTGAAATATAAAATTTGAAAAAAAATCAATTGTTAAATTTTCAGGACTTTTGCAAGCTGGTTGTTAAACACGGCCATTATTAAAAATGAATTATATAAATGTATAGTTATATTAAAAATAAATAGGGAGGTCAGTGGCGAGAACAGTGAGGGGGCAGGGAGAAGGCAGTGGGTTGAGAGTTGAGTGGAAGGGGAGTTAGATAACACCCAGATAAAACTTGGCTTTGAAGAGAAGGAGGCTGTGTACTTGAATGTTGTTTAATTTGGTGGAGGTTGGAATATGGTTAAACCCTGAGGGGCCCGAGCTAATGGAGGAGGAGGAGGGCAGGAGGACTGTCAGGGCAGCGAGAGGGGCCGGGCCCAGCCTGCAGGCCGAGCTCCCTCCTGGCAAGGGTCCAGGCCCCCGGGGAGCCGCTGAGGTGCCTCTGCTCCCACAGGGCGAGCCTCCCGTGGCCCTGGGCCTGTCCACCCGCAAGGCCCTCAGCATCCTGAAGGAGCAGTTGGAGGCAGTGCTGGAAGGACACCTGAAGGAGCAGAAGAAGCGTCTTACATGGAAGGTGAGCTGCTTCCCAGATCAATGAGCCCAGCTGGGATGGCAGAGGCGGGAGGTCCATTCTCAGGCTGAGACTCACCCTGTCACCCTGGGCCACATGACCCAGCCAGGCATCATGAAACATCAGAAGGAAGTGGAGTCCTAACTCCACGGACTGGCAGACCCTGGCCGAAATCAGAGTGAGAGGACAAAGCCAGTCAGGGACCAAGCAGGGCGGGCAAGCAAGGGACAGCAGCCAGAGTCTAGCTGGACAAGAGGCTGGACTCCCTCCTGCTGCCCCATCCCCGGGCCTCTCACTCCAGCCTCCCTGTCGTTCACAGGAGATGTGGAGAAGCAGCTTCCTGCACCACAGTAACCGCTGCTCCTGTTTCCATTGGCCGGGAGCCTCGCTCATGCTGCTGGCAGTGCTGCTGCTGCTGGGCTGCCATGGGAGCCAGCCAGCTGGGAGGTAAACACGGCTCCTGGCAGCCCCTGGGGAGAGGCAGCTCCCAAAGCTCCAGACAGAGGGCCGGGCCTTGCTCCTGTCCTGCCTCAGCAGAGGTGTTCTGCCATCCCACCAGGACAGCCAGGGGAGAGGGGCTGCTGCTCCCCAGAAGGAAACGCTTTAGCCCCTTGACTGGGCCAGAGGACTGGCTGCTGTCAGGAATCAGAACGTCCCCACTCTCGTCAGAAGGGCCTGGGCTGGGAAGGGAAGTTTTGGGCTCCGAGTGTCGGCTGGGTTGGAGATCTTCTTTCTCTGGCAGTACAACCTCTGTCTCTTTTGCCCAGCCATGGGGTGGAGTTGGTGAACGCTGCCGCGCTGTTCCTGTTGCTGCTTCTCAACCTTATCCTCATTGGGCGGCAGGATCGGCTGAAGCGTCGGGAGGTGGAGCGGAGACTCCGAGGGATCATTGACCAAATCCAGGGTGAGCCCGAAGGTCAGGCAGGTCAGGATGAAAAGATGCCCAAGGAGGTGTCAGAGCCCCAGGCAGGAGCCCAGCTGTCCTTGAGCAGGGCTGGGAGAGCGGTGGCCTGGGCAGGCAGGAAGGCTCTTGGTGGTGCTGTGGGCTTGTTAACACTGGGAGACCAATGGGGAAGACATACTCTGTTGGCAGGAGGACAATGGAGATTTTCTCTTCCCAGGCTGTGTTGTCTGGTCGTAATGTGCCAGATGCCAGGAGAGGTGGGAATACAGACCAGAGACGTCTGAGATACCTGCAGGAATGGGGGTGGGGGCAGCCCAGTCCTGAAGAAGGGCAGGACTCAGGGGCCGATTTCTGCTCGTCCTCCCGTTCCATCCGTGTTGACTGAGCTGCAGGGGACCAGGGGTTATGTTAGGCTCTTGGGGAGACAGTGGCTCCTGCTTCAGGAGCCTGTAGTCTGGTTAGGGGAGCAGCAGCTGCTTTCATGAGGCTGTCTCCAGCAGTCCCAGCAGTGGAGGTTGAACAGCTAAGTGAGAACTTGTTCACTCGTTCTTACATGGTTCTTGAAGTGCCAGCCATGTGCCAGGGCGCTGGGAGTACAACAGTGATGAGGAGGACGGGCCCCACTCTCCAGGAGCGTATTCTCTAGCTCAGGAACCACCTGTGGCTCCCTCTTGCTTACCAAAGTCATCCTAGATGTCGCATGTGACTTCCCGGGGCCTCTGCCCTGCCCCCCAGCCCCTTCTCTCGCTGCTCATCCTCACGTTACAGCTATTCACTACTGCTCACCCCATGGATGCCTCCGTGCCTCCACATCTTTGTTTTGCTCTTCCTCTGCCTGGTGTGCTTTTGCCTCACTCATCCCCACGGACACCATCCCACCTGCCTGTTGAGGCCACTTCAAGTGTGCATTTCCCTGAAGCCATCTCTGATCACCCCCCCAGATCCATTTGCTCCCTCTGTCCTCCTGTGGCACTGACATCTTTCCTAACTGCTGAGCTCGTGTTCGCCCGGGTTGAAGTTATTCGCCCGCGCGTCTCACCTCCCTTGCTAGGTTGTAGCTCCTTGAGGGCAGGGGCTGTGTCTTCTTCATCTTTGCACCCCTCACAGGGCTCAGCGACCCCCCACAGACTCTCAGCAGGGTTCATGAAGGGGATTTGGATGCAGTGAGGGGTGCAGAGAACAAGAGCTTCGGGGTTCAGAGGAGGTTGGGGTGGCTGGGCTGGGGCGAGGGGAAGAGTCTGAGTGAATGTTGTGGAAGAGCATGTGCTGGGCCTGGCTGGGGCGCGGAGTGGTGGGTGAGGAGATTGCTTCCCTCTCTCCCTTCTCATCAGATGCCCTCAGGGATGGCAAGGAGACCAGGTGGCCCAATGCCCTGTACCCCGACCTCCACACGCCCTTTGCTCCATCCTGGTCCCTGCACTGGGCCTACAGAGACGGACACCTGGTGAACCTGCCAGTCAGCCTGTTGGTGGAAGGCGACGTCATAGCTCTGAGGCCAGGCCAGGAATCCTTTGCCTCTCTGAGGGGCATCAAGGTAGCTCGAGGCTTTTCTCCTTCCCTGGGGCTGTGGGAGCACCCACAGGACATGGTGGGAGGCCCCAGGCTGAGGCCTGATGCTTCCCGGCCAGCTCCTGGGCTTCTTGGCAAGGGCTCTAGAATGGAGCAGGGCTGGACCATGTCTTCCTCCTTACCTGCCGTTTCTCCTCTCACTCCCCAAGCTGCTAGGACTCCAGTCCCGCAGGCCCTGTAGCCAGAATAATCCAGGAAGAGTGCTTTCCGATAGACCCTTTAATCACCCCACCCGCCTCCCTCCTTGCCGGCAGGATGACGAGCACATCGTCTTGGAGCCTGGAGACCTGTTTCCCCCTTTCTCCCCACCCCCCTCTCCCCGGGGAGAAGTGAAGAAAGGACCCCAGAACCCCCAGCAGCACCGGCTCTTCCGTGTCCTTGAGACCCCTGTGATTGACAACATCAGGTAGGGGTGCTGCCCTGCCTTCCTTGCTGCCCTCCTGACGTCTCCTCTTCCTGGCACCCACTCCCCGACCCAGGAGCAGGGTGCTAGGGAAGGCACCTCGTTCACATGGGGCCCTTGTGAGGCCGGGTATCTCCTGAGGCTCTTCTCTGTAGCTTCTTGGGAGCATTTTTAGACTAGGTGGGCTCTCTCCTCCCAATCTCAGCCCTAAGGGCATGGCTTTGGAGGCTGGCCGGGGGGCCACTCTCCCAGGCGGCCACTCAGCCAGGGCCAGGGCATAGCAGGGGGTTCTGGGACCTGGTGGTGTTCCAAGAAGTAGTGTCCGCCCGAGAGACCGAGAGTCCTTCCAAGGAGGGGGTTTCTGGCCTTTCCCCTGAGCAGGGCTGGGGGTCGCTTCTTGCTGCAGATGGTGCCTGGATATGGCCCTGTCCCGCCCGGTCACTGCCCTGGACAACGAGAGGTTCACCGTGCAGTCAGTGATGCTGCACTATGCCGTGCCCGTTGTCCTGGTGCGTGAGGCGGGCCCTTGGGCAGGGAGAGGGCCTGGGAGTGGGGAGATTGGGCTTTCCCGAGCCTCAGGGCCAGACCAAGGCTGGCGTGCGAGTGAAGACGGGGTCCCCGAGTGAGCCGGCCAGCTGGGGAGGTGTGAGTGGGCAAAGGAAGGGGAGCCTTGGCACCTGGTCCTGGTCCCTCTCCAGGGAGGGTGTTAAGGTCGTGCCCCTCCTGTGCCTACCAGGCTGGCTTCCTCATCACCAATGCGCTGCGCTTCATGTTCAAGGCCCCCGGGGTCACCTCCTGGCAGTACACTCTACTCCAGCTCCAGGTGAGGACTGCCCTTTCCTTCCTGCTGTGCTGCCCTCTTCCCGTGACAGGGGCTCTGCCCCTCGTGGTGCCCTGACTGTCCCTTTCTCTCTGGAGCCCTGAGGTCGGTCCCTCGGCTTCAGTTTAAGAACTCCTTTCTTCCTTTCCTGCCCCCAGACAGCTGCCCTTCCTACTCGGGACTGGCCACGTGGCCAGGGAAGCCCCTTCCTCCGCAGTCCCTGTGGGCCAGTGTGGACCTTCAGTGTGGCCCTCTCCTCCCCAGGTGAACAGTGTCCTGCCTATCCTGCCCCTGCTCTTCCCGGTCCTCTGGGTTCTGGCTACCGCCTGCGGAGAAGCTCGTACCCTGGCCCAGATGAACGAGGCCTCACCCAGCTCCCTGGTAGGTTCTTCCAGGACAGAATGAAGTGCGGGTTCAGCTGTGCCCAGAGAACAGGGGCAGCAGGCCAGCCCCACCACGGGCTCCGTGCACTGGAGGCCCCGGACAGCTCTCTGAGGCTGTGGCCCCTCATTCCAGAAGAGATGCCAGGCCAGGCCTGGGTGACGGTGAACACCATGTTGCTGTCTGAGATGGAGGACTCAGGGACAGCCTGGGTGTCCTTCGCAAAGGGTGTGGGAGCCTCGCTGGCGCGGGGTCCCCATCCCTGCCAGCTTGGGGGGCTGTGTGAAGGTGACGTTTTCCTCACACTGAGGCTGTCACCGCTTTCTCTGCACAGCTGGCCAAGTTTTCGGAGGATACCCTCAGCAGCTACACAGAAGTTGTCTCCTCTCAGGTATCCTGACTCAGGATAATTCCACCCCAGCCCCTGTAGCCATGAACTTGAGCTCCCTCAGGTTCATCCCGGGGACTCTGCTTCATGGCCCTCTAGCTTCTAGTCGGGCCCTTGAAGCCACTAGTCCCCCATCTCATGTGGGCACAGCCAGGCCTGGGCCTGCAATGTGTCGGGGCCCTGGCCCAGACAGGCATGTCTCCTCACCAGCCCAGACAGGCATGTCTCCTCCCCAACCCGGACAGGCATGTCCCCCACAACCTCCCAGTGCCCTCTCGACTTTCCCTTTTTGGGCCCCAGAAGCACCTCCAGGGCACTAAGGGCCAAGCTCCACGCAGCCTGACGGACTTTCTCTCTCCCACCAGGAAATGCTACGCTGCATCTGGGGCCACTTTCTGAGGGTGGTCCGGGGGACGGCACCAACACTGAGCCACAGCTCCAGCCTGCTGCACAGCCTAGGCTCTGTCACGGTGAGCCAGGGCCCTGGCAGGAGGCACTGCCACCTGGCCTGCCATCCAGCTGTGTCCAATTGTGCCTGCTGTTTAAGTGGTCCCTGGCAGGCCGGGATAATGCCAGACTCCCTTTCCAATCCCGTCACTCTCCCTGCAGGTTCTGTGCTGTGTAGACAAGCAGGGCATCCTGTCGTGGCCAAATCCCAGCCCGGAGACGGTGTTGTTCTTCAGTGGGAAGGTGGAGCCCCCTCACAGCAGCCATGAGGACCTGACAGATGACCTGTCCACGCGCTCCTTCTGCCACCCTGAGGTAGAGGAGGAGGTACGGCCGGCTCCCAGGGGCCGCCCTTGGAGCCTGGCCAGTGGCCTCAGGGAGGGTGAGCTGTAGGCAGGAGGGGGAGGGCTCAGGTACCATTGGGATCGGCTTCCAAGCAGTTAAGGCAAAGCCGCAGCCAGGAGAGTGAGGGGCCCGGAACTACCCTCTTCCCAGCCCAGGAACCAGCGGGACATGGCCCCAGGCCTGTGCTCCTTGCTTTCCTCAGCCCCACGAACGAGACACCCTTCTGGCTGGCTCATTGAACAACACTCTGCACCTTTCCAGTGAGCAGGAGCGTGGCGACTGGCCCGGTGGTGGCGCCAAGCCACCCGAGTCCCACTCTCACCACAAGCCACACGGCCGCAGCAAACACCCGTCTGGCTCCAATGTGAGCTTCAGCAGGGACACCGAGGGCGGGGACGAGGAGCCCAGCAAGGTGAGGGGGAGGCAGAGGGCGGCGCCGCCTCGGCCAGCTGGGGTGTTGTGGCCCCCTGCCTGGGGCTTGGCCAGCCCGGACTGCTGAAGCCTGAGTGAGCAGAGGGGCGCCCTCCACTCCAGAGCCCCGGGCTCACTGCTCAGGACCGTCTCCTGGTGCCTCGCCCGTGTCGCTTCTGTAATGAGGCCCATTTCCCCCTCTCCAGGCCTCACAGAAAGTAATTGGTTAGGGCTAGTCCATTGTTTGGAGTCCTGGTGGTGCAGTGGTTAAGAGCTATGGCTGCTAACCAAAAGGTCAGTGGTTCGAATCTACCAGCCGTTCCTTGGCAACCCTATGGGGCAGTTCTGCTCTGTCCTGTAGGGTCGCTAGGAGTCAGAATCGACTCAACAGCAGTGGGTTTGGTTTTTCGGTTTAGTAGCCCGGTTGCACAGTTGTTAAGTGTTCGGCTGCTAACTGAAAGGTCGGCAGTTGGAACCTACCAGCTGCTCCGCAGGAGAAAGATGTGGTAATCTGCTTCTGTAAAAATTACAGCCTTGGAAACCCGATGGGGCAGTTCTTCCCTGTCTTACAGGGTCACTATGAATCGGAATTGACTTGACGGTAGCGGTTAATGGGCTCCCTTGTCTCCTAATTACAGCCTTCTAAAGACGAAGCCAGTGACTCTGAAATACGCTTCCCTGGCTGAAAAAAGCCTTTATTGTCTTGTCCTTGGTCTGGTCACCTCTTTTTAGGTGTGGCCAGTGTCATCTGCAGGCTCTCCTGCAGCCCAGAGGACCTGTGGGGTTACTAGAACCAGACAGAGCCCAAGAAGGAAGGGCAGGAGGAGGGTTGGGGGAGGGAACTCTACCGGAAGGACGCACTGTCTCTCAGGACCGGCCCCTCCCCCACCTCAGGAGGAGGGGGAGCCAGAGCCTACTCCCTGGCAGCCTCCCAGTTGGTCTGAAGTGTCCGCCTCCCCTCGTGTGTCCCCCAGAGCCAGCCTGGGACGGAGGGCGAGCCCTACGAAGCCGAGGACTTCGTGTGTGACTACCACCTGGAGATGCTGAGCCTGTCCCAGGACCAGCAGAACCCCTCCTGCATCCAGTTCGACGACTCCAACTGGCAGCTGCACCTCACCTCCCTCAAACCGTTGGGCCTCAACGTGCTGCTGAATCTGTGCGACGCCACCGTCACCGAGCGGCTCTGCCGGTTCTCGGACCACCTGTGCAACATTGCCTTGCAGGAGAGCCACAGCGCCGTGCTGCCCGTGCATGTGCCCTGGGGCCTCTGCGAGCTGGCCCGCCTCATCGGTACGGCCCTGTGGGCGGCGGGTGGCCAGCCAGGGTGGCAGCTTGGCCGCCAACTCCAAACGTACCTGTCCCTGGCAGGCTATTTGCTTGTCAAGAGCACCGTAAACTCTCTTAGCTTCTGATCGTCACCCTTTAAGCAGTCACGGCTATGTGTGACTGAGCTTCCCAATCTGGAGAAGAACTGGTTGTTGGGGTGGACAGGTGGACGAGCCAGCCCAGACTGACTGGGCTTCTTCTGTCCGTGCCGGGAAGGGTGTCGCAGGCAGGCTGTGTTTTCTCCTGAGGCCCTGAGTGCCCGCCCCCCGCCTGCAGGCTTCACTCCCGGGGCCAAGGAGCTCTTCAAGCAGGAGAACCACCTCGCGCTCTACCGCCTCCCGAGCGCTGAGACGGTGAAGGAGACATTGCTGGGGAGGCTCTCCTGTGTCGCCAAGCGCCGCCCTCCGCTCAGCCACATGATCGGCCTCTTCATCAAGGACACTACAACCAGTGAGCCCGCCCCCACCCCACCCAGCATCGGGCCAAGCCTTTCCAGAGTTTGGCAGGGAGTGGCTCTGCCTCCTTGTCTGTTCTATGAGCAGACTGCTTCCTGAGGCCTTGAGTGCAGCAGGGGTTGGACTTGGTGAGGGGCAGGGAGGGTGGGGTGGTCTGGTGCTTGGGCCCACTGGAGGATGGGAGCTATGGTGTCTGCGTCACAAGCCCAGGAGCGGGTGCTGGTGCAGGCATCCCATAAAGACTTGCTGGTGCAGGCATCCCATAAAGACTTGCAGCCATGGGGCCTGGTGAGCTCCCAGCCCCCTGGGGCTCCTCAGCACGCTTGTCGACAGCGGCAGTGTGTTTTCTGCTGGGTCAGGGATGGGGCTGGCCCAGGGCACCCATGGGCTTGGCCTTCTTCCTACGCCCCTCAGGCACAGAACAGATGCTGTCGCATGGCACGGCCGACGTGGTCTTGGAGGCCTGCACCGACTTCTGGGATGGAGCTGACATCTACCCTCTCTCTGGGTCTGACAGGTGCGTGAGGAAGGAAAACGTGGGTGAGCCATCAGCTCGCCAGTCTGCCTGCCCTTCCCACAGGCCCGGTGCCATCCGGTAGCAGGCCCCTCACCTCACTCCTCCCCTGCTTCCCTGGCAGAAAGAAAGTGCTGGATTTCTACCAGCGCGCCTGCCTATCTGGTTACTGCTCCGCTTTTGCCTACAAGCCTATGAGCTGCGCCCTGTCCTCTCAGCTCAACGGCAAGTGCATCGAGCTGGTGCAGGTGCCTGGCCAGAGCAGCATCTTCACCCTGTGCGAGCTGCCCAGCACCGTCCCCATCAAGCAGAACACCCGCCGCAACAGCTGGAGCTCCGACGGTACCTACTGTTCCTGACCCTGTGGGGCCCAGAGGCTTCCAGAGGGCCTGATTGAAGTCAAGGAGACAGTGGCCACAGCCCTGGTCCTGGAGTGCCAGCAGGGTACTCACTGTCTGTGTGACAGGCACATCCCTTAGTTCTGTCATCTGTAAATAGGTGCCTGTCCTGCCCTCCTTGGGTCTGTAGTAATTGGGGACCCTGGCTGTAAAAGTGCTGTCTTTGAAAGCTAAAGCCACGTGCAGTCATGGAGCGCTGCTATGTCAGAGTCAAGACAGTGGCCACAAACCTTGCGGGAGCAGAAGCTCCACCTTCCCCCACCCCTCCCCATCCTGCCAAACACACAAGCCTGTGTGGTCTTAGGAACCCAGGAGAAACGTGGGTTGAAACAGTTCCGAGGGTGGGGAGCAGGGCTGGGAGGAGTGGGGTCCATGCTCTGCCATTACCCAGGACCACCACCTCACTGACGAGCACCTTTCATTGTCTTTTCTCCTGTGTCTGTCGGCTCCCTGTGTGTGTGTGTGTGTGTGTGTGTGTGTGTGTGTGTGTGTGTGTGTGTGTGTGTGTGTGTGTGTGTGTGTGTGTGTGTGTGTGTGTGTGTGTGTGTGTGTGTGTGTGTGTGTGTGTGTGTGTGTGTGTGTGTGTGTGTGTGTGTGTGTGTGTGTGTGTGTGTGTGTGTGTGTGTGTGTGTGTGTGTGTGTGTGTGTGTGTGTGTGTGTGTGTGTGTGTGTGTGTGTGTGGGGTCCCTTGGGACCCATGTGCCCTCTGGCACATTGACGTGGGTGTGGCCTCTATGTGTGTGGCCCTGGGCTGCCTCTGGACTCTCCCGGTCCCCGGGTGTTGTGCCACGTCCTGTCTGGGCTGGTGCCCTGTGCCCATGTGAAGAAGGGATCGGGGAGGCGCTGGAGAAGGAGGACTGCATGCAGGCCCTGAGCGGCCAGATCTTCATAGGCATGGTGTCGTCCCAGTACCAGGCCCGGCTGGACATCGTGCGCCTCATCGACGGGCTGGTCAATGCCTGCATCCGCTTCGTCTACTTCTCCCTGGAGGACGAGCTCAAAAGCAAGGTGGGGGGCTGGCGCCTTGCTGCCCCAACCCTCCTCCCCGCTGGCTCTTGGCCCATCTCTTGACTGCCATCTTCCTTTTGCAGGTGTTTGCAGAAAAGATGGGCCTGGAGACAGGCTGGAACTGCCACATCTCCCTCACGCCCAACGGGGACATGCCTGGCTCTGAGATCCCACCCTCCAGCCCCAGCCACACAGGTTCCCTGCATGACGACCTGAACCAGGGTGAGGACCCAGCCCTCGGGCGTGCATAGCTCGTCAGTCGCAGGGCCGCAGCTAGAAACAGCCCTCAGAGCTCCCTGTTATAAGTGCCTCCGATCTCCCTGCCGATAACAGCAGTCAGCAAGGGAGGCACAGAGGCCTGGATGCAGGAAGTTCTGTGCCACCTGCAGGGCAGAGAAGGGCCTCCAAAGGCTGGTCCCAAGGTGAGGGACCACTGTTTGTCCCCACAGTGTCCCGAGATGACGCAGAAGGGCTTCTCCTAATGGAAGAGGAGGGCCACTCGGACCTCATTAGCTTCCAGCCCACGGACAGCGACATCCCCAGCTTCCTGGAGGATTGCAACAGGGTACAACGCATGACCTGTGCCCCTTGACCTTAAGTGGCTTCTCTGCTGGCGAGGTGGGGAGGGACGAGGGGCGGACCTCCCCCGACCTGAGGCCACTGTCCTCTGCTTTCTCCAGGCCAAGCTGCCCCGGGGGATCCACCAGGTGCGGCCCCACCTGCAGAACATCGACAATGTGCCCCTGCTGGTGCCCCTCTTCACCGACTGTACCCCTGAGAGTGAGTCCTGGGACCACAAGTACTCCAGCAGCCTGGCCCCGTCCCTCAGCACTGCCAGGGGAGGGAGGTTTCCCCTGAGGGGAGCGGAGGACCCTGGGTTGGGAACCTGCGGGGTGGAGCTGTGGGCGTGCCTGTTCTAGGGAGTCAGAAGTGACAGTATTCATACAATATTCATGCTATGGGGGCAGGTGCCATTGCCCCAGAAAGGAGCCACTCTCCTCGCCTGCTGGCCTCAGGCCTCCGCCCAGTGCCCCATGGCCCACCTGACTCCGTGCCCTCACTCTGCCCTCAGCCATGTGTGAGATGATTAAGATCATGCAGGAGTACGGGGAGGTGACCTGCTGCCTGGGCAGCTCTGCCAACCTGCGCAACAGCCGCCTCTTCCTCCAGAGCGACATCAGGTCAGGGCTGGGCCAGCTCTGCCTCCAGAGACCCAGACTCGGGGGCTGCACAGGGGGACATAATCCATGGCACCTGGGCCTGGTGGGGAGAGGAGGGTCAGTGCTCCGTCCTGTGGGGCCAGGTCTTGGTAAGGAGTGCAGCTGATGGTTGCACCCCGCCCCTGTGAGCAGCATCGCCCTGGACCCCCTGTACCCGTCCCGGTGCTCCTGGGAGACCTTTGGCTACGCCACCAGCACCAGCATGGCCCAGGCCCCGGACGGCCTTTCCCCTCTGCAGCTCTCGGGCCAGCTCAACAGCCTGCCCTGCTCGCTGACCTTCCGCCAGGAGGAGACCATCAGCATCATCCGGCTCATTGAGCAGGTGGGTGCGTGGGAGGGGTGGGGGCACGGGCAGGGGGGGATAGGGGTGTGTGGGGCTTCCTTTGGGGAGCCTGGGGGTGGGGCAGGACACAGGGCCCTCACGTCAGGGGCATCCTCACCTCAGCTTGGAGTGAAGCTCTCCCGGCTGTTTAATTCGCCTCTGATCCTTTCTAGCAAGAGCTTCTTGTTGGGTCTCTGGCTCTTGGGTGAAGCTTGTCAGCTGTGGGGCCTGAGAGAGGCCAGCCAGGCCTCGCATAACCTGTCCCTCTCTGTCCCAGGCTCGGCATGCCACCTATGGCATTCGTAAGTGCTTCCTCTTCCTGCTGCAGTGCCAGCTGATGCTCGTGGTTATCCAGGTGAGTGGGGCTGGCACAGCAGTGCCCCTCCCTGCTCCCCTGTTGCTCACAGGCCAGATGAGCACCTAGGGGAGGACTGGGGGGGCGGCAGCACAGCCAGGGGGTCCCGGGGCCTCTGTGAAACCCCTGGCATTTGGAGACGGTCCCCGTTGGCAGAATGGTGTCTTCTGCCCCAGCTCCTCTCAGCAAGGAGAGGGTGAGGCAGCCTGGGGGCTCCCAGGGTCTCTCTATTTGCCAGAATCTAATTCTGATTCTGGTTCTTTCCTGTTCTAGTTCCTGTCGTGCCTGGTCCAGCTGCCCCCGCTTCTGAGTACCACCGACATCCTGTGGCTGTCCTGCTTTTGCTACCCTCTGCTCAGGTGAGAGGCCTTGCAGCCCTGCTGTGCCAGGCAGGTGGGGTCAGAGGACCACAGAGGATGCCCAGGTAGCCCGGGTTCCAGAACTGCCGGGTGCTAACCTCCTCTGCAATAGGAGGAGCTCTCCTCCCTTTCTTATCCTATCTCCCCACCAATCTTCCCAAGAGTCCCTAAAGTCTTCCCATATGGGAATTGGGGGGCAGAGGGCCACAGTCACTGAGCTGTCACCCAACCTCTGCTTTTCAGCATCTCTCTGCTGGGGAAACCTCCCCATAGCTCCATCATGTCTGTGGCGACAGGGAAAAACCTTCAATCCATCCCTAAGAAGGTAAGCAAAGTGGGGCCCTGTGAGCCTGGGCCTTTCACGCGAGGTGGTGAGGGGAGAGGGCCTCCTAACCCTGAACTCTGTAAAGATCAAGATGGGCATTCCATCAGAACTGGGAAGCTGGTCACTTGGTTCCTGGTCCTCCCCCAGATCAGAGAGGACGCAGCACAGAGCTGAGAAGGGTCCTTGCTGGAGGCGGGGGGCCTGCCCCTTGTCTCCCCTGGCCTGAACATGCTCCCCACTTGGGACCATTTACCGAAGAGCCTGTTGACTATATGCAGAAGCTGCCGGGTGCCGGGCCTGGTGCTCGGAGCAGAGGGCGTCCTCCCGAGTGCCGGGCGTCCTCCTGAGTGCTGGGCTGCCTTATTCCCGCAGACCCAGCACTACTTCCTGCTCTGCTTCTTGCTCAAGTTCAGCCTCACCATCGCCTCCTGCCTCATCTGCTTTGGCTTCACACTGCAGAGCTTCTGCGACACCTCTCGGACTCGCAACCTCACCAACTGCTCCTCCATCATGCTGCCCAGGTGAGTGCACCCCCTGGGACACTCTTCACCCCCTCGGGGCTCTTCCCACCCACCCCACCCGCCTCCCTTGGGCCCCAGAGAAGGCTGAGCCCACATCCGATTTGGCAGTAACGCTGACACGGCTCCAGGCTGGCTCGAGGACTTTGCTAACGGGTTGCTGCTGGCCCAGAAGCTCACCGCTGCCCTGATTGTCCTGCACACTGGTGAGGGCCTCCTGGGAGTGGGGGCTGTTGGAGCTGTTCCGCCTCAGCTATAGCTGGGGGGTGAGGCCCAGGGGCGGTGGGAACCCTGACACCCCCGTTGGCCCCATTTTCTCCAGTGTTTATTTCTGTCACCCACGTGCATCGCACCAAACCCCTGTGGAGAAAGAGCCCCTTGACCAACCTCTGGTGGGCCATGACGGTGCCTGTGGTGTGAGTATCATGGGGCTGGAGGGGTGGGAGGAGGAAGAGGAGCAGGAGGGGGGCTGCCGTGGGCTGGGATGTAAGGTTGAGAGCTGGGCCAGCGCTTCTGCTGTGCCCACCTTGAGCTCATTTTTGTGTCGAGAAAAGCAAGGGAGGACTCAGGAAGACTTGGGGTTCAGGCAGTGCTGTCCACCTCCTGCAGGCTGCTGGGCCAGGTGGTCCAGATGGCAGTGGACCTGCAGCTGTGGATGCACAGGGCCAGCCGTGTCCACTTTGGCCTGGAGGACGTGCCTCTGCTGACGTGGCTTCTGGGGTGCCTCTCCCTCATGCTCGTGGTGGTCACCAATGAGGTCGTGAAGCTGCACGAGATCCGGTGAGGGCCCTATGCCTGTCCCTTCCCCAGAAGCTTCCCCCACTGCCCGTCTCCTGGTCTGAGGGTCTGTACTAACCTGCACTTCAATCTCCTGCCCCCCAGGGTCCGAGTCCGCTACCAGAAGCGACAGAAGCTGCAGTTTGAAACAAAACTGGGCATGAACTCACCCTTCTGAGCCATTGGCCGTAGTGGCCACTGTTGCCCCAGCTCACGGGGCTGAGCCAGACTGTTTCTGAGTGTGGGGAGTTGGTATCATGAATGTTTCAGGGTTTGCTCTTGGGCCCCTTAAACCTGTCAGATACCGCCAGGGACTAGAGGTCCAGCTTCCAGCTCAGGCCCGCCGTCTTCCAGATCCTGACGCTTACTGTGGAGGAGCCTCAGAGCTGTGGCCTCAGCTGGTCAGGCCAGGCCTGTCCTCTCCCCTGCCTGTGCCAAGGGTACTCTTGAATGTATAGCCTTGTGTGCTTAGTAGAGGCCTCCACCCCTGCCCTGCAGGCTGTCCCCTTCAGGGCCCCGAACACAGTGCCCTCTGTTTCCCAGGTGTGCGGGCGCAGCCTTGAGCCGTGGACAGCGGCAGCAGGAGACACATGCCCTCCAGGCTGGGCTGCTGAAGGCAGGCCTACTGTACCTCCCTGCACCCTCGTCCAGTCTCCCCGGGCAGGGCCTGATGCTCTGCCTGGCCAGGGTCCTTCCTCTCCACTCCGACCTGAGGATGGAGCAGAGCCCCGCCGTCCAAACCCCTCTGTTTGGGCTGCCTTCAAGTCACAGCGATACTCCGTCTTGGGGGTCAGGGCTGGGTCCTCTTTTATCCCCTGCCCTAGTTCTCCTATGTGAGAATGTTTTTACTGGTGTATATTTTCTACTGGAAATGAGCCTTTTAGGGATGAATGTAGATGGTTTGTATTAAAACTTGTAAATTGCTTAAGAAAAGCCTGTGGCTGGTACGTGAGGCTGCCACCAGGGGCCCTGCCTAAGGCCCAGTGAGGGGGCCCCAAAGGCAGGAGGGGAGGGTCCACACTGTCTTCCGTCCACCTCGGCAGGGCCCTTGGTCAGGCCCAGACACGACCTGGGCCCGAGATCCGTGGCACAGACACACACAGCCGGTAACGTGGAATGACACTTTCATTGGTGTTAGTTGCGGGAGGAAGTTAATGGTTACAGAACCAGGGCCTGGGTCAGACAGATCCGACGTCTAGCCCCGAAGGGGGCAAGGGGTGCTCTCGCTGCAGCTCGAAGGCCCCCTCACTGCGTCCTCTCAGGCAGTTAACAGATAGAATAAATTCCATTTAAAATATATGCATTTCTCTCTGCTTAAAAAATAACATTTACAGTTGAAAAAGCTTGAGCTTTTGAGATAGGGATCTGTTAATCCCACTGCGAGGTGGGGGGCAGGGGTTAGCCTGGGCATCACGCTGCCACTGCAGGCCTGCCCCTGGCCTCTTATTTACATGTCCTACGCACACCCGTGAGGGAGACACCTGGCCGGCACCAGGGTTGCAGCGGGGCAGCCCACACACCACCTCTGGCCTCTATGAGCACGCAGCCAGGGTCAAACAGTGGGAGGCAAGAGGCCTTGAGATCCCGGTGGGTGGGGACTGGGGGGGGCAGAGTATGACCCCAGAAGCCTTGGCACACCCTTCTCCTGGGGAGCAAGCTCTTAACGAGGGCTGTGGTTGCATTACACGCGGGGAGGGCTTGCTGATTTGCCAGAGGCCCCTCAGCTGCTCAGGTTCTGGCCAGTCCCCTGGCCCTGTGGCGGGCGGGGGCTGGCTCGGACGAGTAGGGGGCCCTCCTGGGGGGAGACACCAGCCCCGGCCAGCCCTCCGTCTGTCCCTCGGGCAGCAGGAGCTCCTTCCATGCTGGGGCTGAGGCAGTGGACGCCGCAGGTGGTGGTGGACCCGGTTCAATCCAGCATTGCATCTAGTTGGTCGGCCAGGGCATCGAACATGGTACTGATGTCATCCAGAATGTGCTTGGTGGAGGGCCCAGGGGGGCTGCAGTGAGAAAAGGACCCACTCAGGTGCTGCCTCTGGCCTGGGCCCCGTGCCCCGGGAAGGAGCTAACGGTCCCTGAGGCCCTGCTTGGGGTGAGCACTCTGTGTGCCTTGGCCCGAATTCCCACACCCACCGAGGCAGAAGCCGTCCCTCCCTGATAGACGAGCTCAGGGAAGCTCAGAGCCAATGTGCACGCGCCTCTAAGTGGCCGTTCCCGGGGCTCCCTGCAGGTCAGGTCTGGTGGCTCCAGAGCCTGGGCTCCTTCCATTTCACAGCGTGGCCTCCCCACCCTAAGCCTCTGCCACAGCCTCCCCCCCCCCCCCCGCCCCCAGCATTCCCAAGCTGCAGGCTTCCCCAGAAGGGGCTGTTCTGGCACCTGGGCTTTCTCTCCCTCCCTGCCTGGCCCCTCACCCTGTTCGCTCCTCAGTGCCAATGCTCTTCTCTGCTGCCCTGAGCGCGGCAGCCAGGGACGAGCTTGTCTGCTCCAGCCTCTGCTGGGCCCGGCCTGTGCCCAAAGCCCCGGTGCTCTCAGGCCTCGGAGGGGGCACTGGGCGGGGGCCAAGCCGGGGAGCCAGCTTCGGGCCAGAAAATGCCAACTGGGTGCAGGCTATGGACACAGGCTTGGGGGCTGTTCCTGCACAGACAAGGGTGGCTTGTGACTCAGCTGGGCTGGACACATCCCTGCAGACCGTGTCCCCTCCCTGCGGGCCTCTCTGCCTCATACCTGCTCCAGGCACCTTGATGAGGGCCGCAGGGGCAGCCAGAGGCTCCGCCTCCCCATTCCGGGGGCTGCCTGCTGTGGGCTCCAGACCTGGCCTGGCACAGGGGGGCACAGCCATGGGGCTGGGAGATAGAGAGGCTGGAGCTCCTGGAGCTGGAAGGCTGCTAGGGTCAGGGCGGGGAGGGGGAGATGTTGAGGGGGCCTCGCTGGGGGTCTGGGAGGTCACAGGAGCTGGGGAACCAGGCATGGTGCTGGCCACCCCAAAGGCCAGCAGTGCCGTCTGCAGCGGCTCTCTCTCCCGGCACTTGGGCCTCCGCTTAACAGTGTCTGACTCCGTGAGGTTGAAATCCAGGCCAGGGGGCATGGGTGTCTCCCGTGCGGGGGGTCCGGCCGGCTTCGGCCGCTGTTTGATGGTCAGATTTCCCTCCTCTGCAAATGGCAGCCCCTCGCCTGAGCTGCCCCGAGATGGGGGCGTCCCCTCAGGCCCTGGCTCTTCTTCCGTGTCCGACGCGGGGCCTGCTGGGGCCAGCGGGCCAGGGGGCTCCAGTGGGCCAGCCGGTTCACTCAGCGTCCGCCTTCGGGGCCCTGTAGCCCCCTCCTTGGGCCCGGGGCTCCCATCCAGTGGAGGTGGCTCAGGGGTGGGGCCGGAGACAGAGCTGAGGCGCTTGGGGGGTGGGGGCGGGGGTCCTTTGCGGCGGGCCCGTAGGGCGAAGGACTGGCTGCGGGGAGCCCCCCGAGTGGGGATGGGGCTAGCACTGGTCCGGGTGAGGGCACTGCGTCCTGGTCGCCGAGTGAGGGTGGCGTAGCTGCCCAAGGCACTGCCCACTGGCCCTTCGGCCTCCCCCTCCACCTCCCCTTCCACCGGACCAGGCCGGCTCAGGCTGTGGGACCGGCGCTTGGGCCGAGGTGGGTCTGGGGGTGTGGCAGGGGCACCAGCCAAGTAGGAGAAGGCCCGGGGCGCACCAACAGGTGGCCCTGGGGCTGGGCTGGAGGGCGAGCCCTGGGGGTACATAAAGACATAAGGGGGAGGCCCTTGGCCAGCAAGCGGGGAGCAGAGCTTAGGGGGCCGCTCTATGCCTTCAGGAAGGTTCCTTTCCTGTGGGGTGCTGGGGTCTCCACCATTGGGCTGGGGGGCTGGGTGCTCCTGTGAGTGACCAGACCCTCGTGAGCGCGCCCCAATGCTCTCCTGACTGGGTGAGCGGGCGGGCGGCAGGGGCAGCAGCTCGGGGCCGCCCCCCACCATGGCCGCCTGTAGCTCTGGGCTCAGCTCACTGCCCTGGAAGGTGAGGAGGCGCAGGCTGGCTGCAGCCGGACTGTCCCCGTTCTCCAGCCCCTCAATGGCCATCAGCTCGGGGCCCCTGGCCAGCCGGCGCCCGCCTTCACCCGGGGCCTCCCCCTGCAGCAGGCCCCGGCGGAGCTCCGCCAGCCGCTTTACCCCCAGCATGAGCTTCTTCTGATGCCCTGCGAGGGGGAGAGAGGTGACAGGGTCAGCGGGGCTGGGAGGGTCACGCCACATCCCTCCTCAGCCCTGTTCTCTCTTCTCGACCTGGACCCTGAAAGCTTTTTGAAGACTCCCGGCGGCACTGGGGGCCCAGGCCCCCTCGAAGCAGTCCTCACCGAGCTTGTTGACGCCGATCTCCTGCAGTTCCTCCCATGTGAGGTCAGCCACCAGCCCCATGGAGTCATAGCCGCTGCTCACCAGCTGCTTGTGGTACTGTGGCAGCCCCAGCGCACACAGCCACTCTAGCAAGTCCGCCTAGGAGAGTACATTGTCAGCGCTGGCGCTGGCCCCAGCAGCCACAGCCATGGGATGGGGAGAGCTGAAGCCCACTGCCTGGCTGCCCCTCACCGGGATGTAGTTGGGCAGCCACTCCGTGATGCTGAGCTGGGCGATTTCAGAGGCAATCTTCTTCCTGTGCCCAGGCTTGGTCACCCCGATGGCCGTCAGGTCCTGCCACACAGTCGGGCCGTTAGGCTCCCTCCATGGCCCAACGGGCCCTCCCAGGCCCCTCCTTGCCATGGCACCTACCTCAGGCGTCATGCGGCTGATGGTGGGCACATCGTAGCCGGCCTGCAGGAAGTGGGCCGTGTAACCCTCCAGCTGGAACTCACTCAGCCAGTTGTGAATAGCTTGGGCATCCTGGGGGAGGGGGCCAAAGAGGAGTAACATGAACAGGAGCTGAGCCAAAGCTCCACTGCGGGGCTGAAGCCACAGCCCAGCCCAGCAGGCCCAGCATCCTGTGCTGCTGCCTCCCCCAGAGGCCTGGCCTAGTGTACCGCCCCATCCCCTCCACAGCCCTGCCCCAGAGGACAGGCCAAGCAGCACTTTATCCATGCTAGGCCCTGCCATCTCCCCGTCGCCACCACCCCAGTGGGGGGCACACCTTCCCCTCCAGCAGCTGTCCCGGCCTCACATCCTGGGTAAAGATCTGCTCCCCGGAGCGGTGGTTGGCCAGAGGGTGGTGGCTCAGGTTGTCTTCGACGAGGAAGGGAAATGGAATCAGAGATGGCAGGAGGGAGGAGCGCCAAGCTCTTGGCTTCCCAGCTGCACCCATCCCAGCACCCAGGCCTCTGTGCCCATTCTACCTGCCAGGGGCACGGGGTGCAGTCCTGGCAGCACGTGGTCCTCCCCAGCAGAGGGCAGCGGCTAGAGAGAGAGGAGGGGCTGATTCAGCGTTTGATAACCTGGGAGCAGGGGGCGGTCCTGGCTGTGACCCGCCTCCCCTCGCTCCTACCTGGGCGTTCTCAATAAGGAGGCTGGTGCTGTGGCCATTGGTGCCCTCGGAGCTCTGCCCACTGCCAGCACTGCGGATGCTGCCCACGCTGCCCTCGCTGCCCACGCTGTTCCTGTCACCTGCTGCAGGGGGCAGAGGCAAAGGGTTAGAGCCCAGCTGGCCTTGCCAACAGCTGCCGGGCAGCTTGCCAAAGCCAGATGCCCACACTGTGCCAGTGCCGCCCTGTGGGAGCAATACCTGGGCTGTCTGGGCTGAGGCCCACGAGAGGGAGCTGGCCATAGGAGAGAGGTTGCAGTGGCTCATCAGTAGGAGGCTGTGGCATCCTGGAGAAGCCGTGGCGCAGGGGAGCAGGCGCAGAGGGGAGGCGGGGGGTGGGGACGCCCACCCGCTTGCTGACCACCTCGACGATGCCCGGAGGGAAGTAGCCCACGCGGTCAGTGCCCCTGTGGCTCTCATGAATGTGGCCCTTCCAGCGGCCATCGGGATGCTGCTCCAGCACCTGTGGCAGGTGGGACGGTCACTCCCTGCACAGCACCTGATACACAGTCGGTGCCAGATAAGGAACAGAATCCTGCACTGGGTCCCTCACCGTGATGATATCCCCGGCCCGGACGTTGAGGGCAGTGGGATCGTGCAGGTTCCAGAAATCCTTTAGTGCTCGTACCTTCAGGATCCCAGAGGCCTCTGAGAAAAGGGGGAGGACAGGCATCATCTGAGAGTCCTCAGGGTACCTTCCTGCCCTTCCTGGCCCCTTCACGCCCCTCCCCCAGCCCCTGCCTTGCCATCCCTGCAGCACCTCCCCATGACCAGCCCCAGGCCCAGAGAGTGACAGCTTACCTCCGCATATCCGCCCCCTCTCCACTTTCTGGTACCTATGGGAACAGCTCCAGGAGCACCCCCACCCGCGGGGTCTCCCCCAGGCACTCACCCCGCAGGAGCTGCTTGATTTCCCGGCTGGCCTGGGAAGTGGTGAATTGGTTCACGATGTCCAGCGCCGTCTGGTTGTATGTGTTCCGGATGTTCACATCTACCCCGCCCTGTGTGTGCAGAGCAGGGTGAGCGCCCACTAAGCTCCCTGCCTATCATCTCTCTCCGACATCCCCCCACGACCCTGGAGCAGGTCCTATCTCTGTTTTCAAATCTTACAGATGTGGACACAGAAGTGCAGAAACAAGGTTAAGCACTAGGCCAAGGTCACTCAGCCAGTCAGAGGCAGAGCTGGGACTGCAGCTGGCACCCTTACCCACCCGCCTTGGTGCTGCTCACAGGGAAATTAGCCTTCTTCCTGCTGCTCGTGCAAGATGCCAGTCACCATGGCAGCCTCCCTCCCATGTCCCCAGCCCCACCCTATGCTGCCAGCCGGTCTCGGCACACAGAGGGGCTCGGTGGACACCTGCTGGGTGGCCTGGCAGTGGGTGTGTCTCCCAGGGTGCGTCTCTGAGGCTCACACCCACCTCCAGGAGCAGCCGCACCACCTCGGTCTTGCCGTACAGAGCTGCCTCGTGGAGGGCTGTGCCGGCCTTGGTCTGGCGGTTGATCTCAATCCCAGCTCTTAGGAGCTGCCTGTGGTGGGAGAGTGAGGCACAGGGGGTGGGCAGGACAGGAAGCCACTGCCAGGGCTGGGAGACAGGTCTCGAGCAAGGACGAAGAGGGCAGCAGGGGCGGCACTGAGGAGTCTCTGGCGTCCCACAGGAGGGTGAGGAGGAAGTGGGGGTGCCAGCAGGTACCTGATGACCTCTTTGTGGCCGTTCTTGGCAGCTAAGTGCAGGGGTGTGGTGTAGTTGGGGTCACACGGGTCCTTGGCCTCGCCCTCCAACAGCGCCACACATAAGTGGCTGTTCAGTAGCAGCTGGGTCACCTGGAGCAAGCAGCACCAGTTAGAGTCTTTCCCTGGGCTGCCCAGATGCCCAGAACCCGTCACCCCAGGGCCGCAGGCCTCACCTTGAGCCGCCCAAACTCACAGGCCAGATCCAGGGGCGTCTTCTTGGCCTTATTGACCAAGCACGGGTTGGATTGGTGTTGCAGGAGCATCTCTGACTGGGGAGGGGTAGGGGACTGGGTGAGCCAGGCCGGCCCCCCATGCTGCCCTGGCTCCCTGTCCTCCAGCCCCCGTGGGGGGTCTCCGTACCACTTCATAGTGTCCATACTGCGCAGCCAGATGCAGAGGGATCTGCCCATCCAGCGAGGCGGCGTTGACGGCCGCAGAGGCCCGCAGTAACAGCCTCACGGGCTCCAGCCGGCCCTGCCAGGCCGCATAGTGCAGTGGGCGCATGCCTGGTGGGAGGGAAGGGGTTTTTGAAGGGAGGCCCAGGCTGGCATGGAGGGGGTGGGACTGAGCAGAGTCTGGGAGGAGACAGACCAAGGAGACGCTGGTCTTGTCCAGGTTCAGTCACAGAGAAAAGGCAGAATCCCGCTGTGCCCACCCTATGACAGCGACATAACCTCTGAGCCTCAACCTTCTCATCTGAATAATGGGACAACAGCACCATGCACCACCCCAGAAGGTTGTGGCGTTGAATGAGGTAAAGGCCATTTACAAGCCCAGAGAAGCTCTGCAAACATTTATTAGTACTGCTACTGGGCCCCTGGGGGGAACAAACAGTTAACGTGCTCAGCTACTAATTGCAAGTTGGTGGTTCAAGTTCACCTGGAGGCACCTTGGAAGAAAGGCCTGGTGATCTACTTCTGAAAAAATTAGCCATTGGAAACCTTATGGAGCACAGTTCTACTCTGACACACGTGGGGTCACCAGGAATTGGGGTCATCTTGATGGAAACTAGTTTAACGATGTACTCGGAGTGAGCCCTCTGACCACTGGGTCTGGGTGGGGCCCTACCTTCCTGAGCGGGGGTGCACTGGGTCTCACCATTGCTGTCCTTGATGTCAACAGTGGCCTGAGCCTCCAGCAGCAAAGCAATGAGCTCTAGGCTGCCCCCCAAGGCAGCATGGTGAAGTGCGGAGAACCTGGCATGTGGGGGGACCAGGGCGGGGGTGTCACCAAGCAGCCCCACCCTCCAGATCTCCGTCTTCCACACTACAACTCCATCCCTGGGGCTGGCGGGGTGGGTGACTTGCCCACTGTGGCCTGACATCCCCGCCCCCGCCCCCGCCTGCCTGGCCGTGGGAGCGCGGGGCCCGGGATGAAAGGGCCCAGTGTCTGTGCTGAGAGGCCTGTTTGTCTGCCTCCCCCTGGCTGGCCCAGGGGAGGGGGCCATGGGAGCAGGGCCCGAGGGCTCCTACCCTCCAGGGAGAAAAGGGGGCCCAGCGGGAATCTGACCCCAGGAGGCCCCTCAGAGAGGTACCAAGGCCCCTGTCCCCGCTCAGGGCCAGCTCCACTGGCAGGTGGGGGGCGGGGCAGGACACCTGCCTCCCACCCTACCCGGTTGGGGCCCGTAGCTCTCAGCAAACACACTTCAAGGACCAAGTTTGAGAGGGACCAAGTCTGACCTCGGGCCCCAAGGTCTTTCTCCCTCCCCCCTCCCTCAGGATCCCCCCTCCCTCAGGATCCCCCCTCCCACAGCTGGTGGGGGCCTCACACTCACCCATCAGCATCTTGGTAGTTGACATTGAGCCTCTTCGTGGAGCCGAGGAGCTCTGGGGTTCAGGGTGGGGGGCATCAGGGCAGTATCAAATGATCTTGCCCCCACCTCTACCCTCCCCCGGGCCCTCCCTACCCACCTCTCAGAGCCCCACTGACCTCTTGGGGTACAGGAAAGTACTTGCCCCATGGCCTTCTCCCTGTCCTGGCCCTGTGGCTCCCAGCCTGACCACTGGTCCACTTACTCGCCCGCCTGTCACAGGCACAGCCTGCAGGGAGCCACCACCGCTGCCCCAGGGCCCAGCTCGCTTATAGAGCCAAAGGGGGCGGGTGGGGCTGGCATGCTGTGCCCGGGCCAGAGAGGCCCACGGAGTGCATGGTTAGCATTCCTGCCTGGACAGGCCAGGGAGGGAGCTCCATTGTCCCACCGGGCAGAGGAGGGGAGGCCCCAGAGAAGGGAGAGGGGGCACTAGGTATTCAAAAGCAAGAGCAGAAGGGCTGATGGATGCCGGGGCTGGAGTCAAGGGCACCGTACTGGCTGTGGTACACCCCTGAGTGGCACGTAGTGGTGAAGGCAGTGTCAGACAGACCTGCACCCAGCCCAGGCTCTGCCACAGACTAGCCGTGTGGTCTTGGACAAGTCACTTAACCTCTCGGGCTCAATGTCCTCATCTGTAAAATGGGCTGATTATAGCATCTGCCTGGCCCTTGTCAGCATGCAAAAGATGGGAGCTATCACCACTTAGTCCCTGGGTGGTGCAAATAGTTTGCACTCAGCTGCTAACGGAGAGGTTGGCAGTTTGAACCCCGCCAGTGGCACTGTGGAAGAAAGACCTGGCGATCTGTTTTCATAAAGATTACAGCCTGGGAAACCCTATGGAACTCTGTTAACTTACACATGGGGTCACTGTCAGTTGGAATCGACTCAACTGCAAACGTGTTTTTTTTTTTTTTTTTAAATCACCATTGAACACTTCTTATTTGTTAGCCACTGTCATCCAGATGTTATCCTCTGTGAAAAGCTCGTAGAATCCCCCACTGTCCCCTGGATCCTGTGGTTTTGCAGCCTGCCCTGGGGTAACTGTTAACTGCACCCACAGGCTCCAAGCTGAGCTATCCATACTGCGGGCAGGGGGCTCTCCTCAGGTTGTGGCAAGAGGAGCTAGGGGCACAGCAGGAGGCTGGCTCATCACTCTCTCGGGATAAGACTGGCATAGATGTGGGAGCCTGGCAGGGCGGGGATGGTCCTTGATGAGCGTTGGGGAGGGGAGAGGGGAAGGCCTGTCCCAGGCTGCCTTGCCTCCTGCCATAGCTTACCCCTGCCGGGAAGGAGGAGGCCTGGCTCACCCCGGGCCAGGCAGGGTGCCAGGCACGCTGGTCCAGGCCTGCCCCCTGGCCCTGGTGGGCCCCCGAATGCCCCAGCAGCCTGAGCAAGACAGGGCCTCATTCCAACAGGGAGGGGCCAGATGCAGGGGGAGCATAGGGTATGTGGTGAGGGGACAGCTACATTCAGAGCTGGGCTGAGTTACACTACTTGGAAAAGGTAGATACAGAGCCAGGAGTGACGGGAGAGCAGAGGGAGAAACCAGGCCTCCCAGAACCACTCGGACAGTGGGCAGAACGGGGGCTTTGGAGCAGGGAGTGCACGGTTCAAATTCTCACTCTGCCTCTAGCTGGCTGTCACCCCGGCCAGTCCCTGCACCTCTCGGAGCCTCAGTGAAGGTCATTAGGGAAGATAAGCAGGGAAGAGACACAGAAAGCCCTCTATTCCACCACCCACCCACCAGCCTGGACAGTCTAGGATGGGGAACTGGGATGGCAGGATGCAGCCCCTCTGGGGAAGGGCAGGACAACATGACAGGAGGGACAGGAACAAGGGCAGGGCAGGCTGGGTGGCTCCGGTCCTTCTAGAACAATGGCCGGAAAGGCAGTCCCAGGAGAGGCTCAGTGACTGGGCTGGGGACCTTCGTGGAGGGTGGAGCTGCGGGGTTCCTGGCAGTGGCTCCAGGCACTTCCCCTGCGGCACAACCTTCTTCCCTAGCCTGGGGGTGGGGGTGGAAGGGTCACTCCTGATTTAGGCCCGGCAGCGGATGTGAGCTCATTCAGTCACCCCCAGCCCACCCCATTTCCTTTGACCAGCGAAGGGGACAGCTAGGAAAGGGCAGGGGAGAGAGAAGGGAGGGGCAGGGGCAAGGCGAGGGCAACTTCACCCTCTCCTTCCAGCCACCTGCTCCCTGAAGATGGCCTGGGGTGGGGGCAGGGAATGCCAGTCCCCAGTGACCAGAGAGCAAATGGAAGAGGCCGAAGGCACCCCTCTCTCGTGCTTTCTCTTTGGATAGACAGAAAGCCCTAGAAGGAGAGAGAGGTGCCTCAAGACCTGCCTTCCGGCAGCTTCCTTGCCCCTGTGTGGTATGGAACAGGAGTTCCTGGCCCACCTTCTGAGAACTGCTTTAGAATCCCCTGGAGAACTTTCTAAACTGCAGTGTCTCGACCTCCTGGAAGGTTCTAGTTTTAAGGGGAGTCCAGGGAGTGAGGATTTGTAGAACAATCCCCAGGTAATTCTGACGGACAGCTGAGTGTGGGAGCCCAGGGGAGAGGCACAGGCTTGTCTCTGATGTACCACACATGGCTGTGTGACCTTGGGCAAGTCATTAACCCCCTCTGAGACAGTTTCCTTACCAGTGAAATGATACAGAAATATCTGTCTCACAGGGGGAGTCCCTTTGTGGTTAACGTGCTCAGCTTCTAACTGAAAGGCTGGAGGTTCGAGGCCACCTGGAGGTGCTTAGGAAGAAAGGCCTGGAAATCTACTTTTGAAAACCTAGTCATTGAAAACCCTATGAAGCACAGTTCTACTCTGACGCACATGGGGTCACCAGGAGTCAGAACCGATTGGATGGTAACTGGCATCTCACAGGGATGTGGAAGGGATTATTTTGCAAACTGTTGTGGTTGTGTGTCAAGTCTATTCTGACTTAGCAACCCCATGTGACAGAGTGGAACCGCCCCATAGGGTTTCCTAGGTTGTAATCTTTACGCAAGCAGATTGCCAGGTCCTGAAGAACAGCTGGTGGGTTTGAACCACTGACCTTTAGGTTAGTAATTGAACGCTTAACCATTGCACCACCAGGGCTCCTCTTGCAAACTCCAAGGTTTGCAAATGTCACCAGTGATCTCACTGCTGTCACCAGCTTCCCTGGCTGCTCAGAGGACTAGGAGCGGAGGCCTTGGGCCCTGCCATGCTGTGTGAGTCATCTGCAGGGGCGAATTCTCCCCTTTGGGGCTGTGGGACCAGGCCCCTTCCTCCTCACAGGGCTCTTGTGGGACTCAGGGAAACTTCTTGGAGCTGAGGAGCCCCCCTGAGGTTCCCACCACCAGCTTCCACAGCCCACCTGCCTGCCCTCCGAGAGCCTCACTCTGAGGCCCAGGGCTGTGAGGCGGCAGCAGCCTGACCAAGGCCCCACTGGGCAGGTGGCCAAAAACAACACGGAATGGGGGAGGGGAGTGACTCTCACTCAGGCCTCCAGGGCCCTCCCCTGGGGCCTCCGAGCACCTTTCCCCCATGCTGCTCACCCGGTACCCACTTGCCCAGGGCACAGAGACCACCCCCACATTCTCCATCCCCCAGGTCTCCTGTACTGGCGTGCAAGTGGGTGCACACACGTGTGCGCACAGCTCCCGGGGAGCCTCGGGCTCCCAGCCCTGAAAACCCTTCCAGCACCCTGCACCCCCAGATGTGGGTGGGGATAATTAGCATCTTCAGGTAGCCTGGGGACTCCTTCCTGTGCACAGGGCCAAGATGTGCACCCTGGGGGAGACCCTCCCCTCCAGGAAACTCCTCCCCCAACCCTCGTCTGGTGGCAGGCACCACCTCCTGCCCCTCCTGGTCTAGGAACTCAAGGTGACAAGTCTAGTGACCTCCTGGGACAACTCAGAGAGCTCGCCCTGAAGCTCAGAGGACTGCTCTCCTGGGTGGTCTCTCCATAGAGGGACTCAGGGGAGGGGGCTCAGGTGTGGCCCCCATAACCCTGTCAGGACTAGAGCTCCCACCCAGGCTGTGGAGAAGCCTCCAGAAAATCAGCTTTGGCCACATACCCCCAGGGGACACAGGCAGATATATCAGCGGGAAAGGGGTGTTAGCAAGTGGTTAGAAAGTGCTTAACTTTTTTTAAGCAGTAGGACCCTCTGTTTAAAAGATATCTTCTTGCAGGCATCCTATTAAGTCAGTGGTAACTGCAGAGATGCTCTTACTGAACAGTGTGTGTGTGGACGGGAGGGTGGAGCTCTATCTAGTCAGTCTCTCCCAGCCCACTGCCCACCCCATGGCTCCAAAGAACACATCTTCAAAACCACCTGCTAGAAGCAACTCCACAAGGGCAAGGACTTTTGTCTGTTTTGTTCACTGCTGTGGCCCAGTGCTCAGAGCAGAGCCTGGCACACAATAGGCACTCAGTAAAAATCTGAATGAAACATTTCACTTCACAGGTGAGGAAACAGAAGACCAAAGAGGTTAAGTGATTTGCCCAAGGACACAGAGTAAGGGCACCTGACTTCCTCTCTCCCACCCAGAGGCACTTTCTTGTCCAGACCAGAATAGTCCTTCCACCCCAAGTCCCCAGAGCACTATAGCCCCCAAGCCTGTCTGCAACCTGAGCACTCAGGGATGTGTCTCTGAGGTAGGGATGCATCTCAGCTAATAGTCACCCCACCAGGTACTCACTGGTCTTTGCGGCCTTGACCTTAGCCACCAGCTTCTGCACACCGGTCACATCCCCGTTCTTGACAGCAAGGATCAAATCCTGCTCACGACCCATCCTGGCCCCTGAGCAGGGCTCTGGGCTCAGAGGTCCAGGGCAGAGGCAGGGAAGGTGGTCCAAGCTGAGGAGTCAGGTCGCCATGCCTCGGGCCCTGGAGAGCCAGGGGTCCTGGGGGATGCGTCTGGTGCCCCAGGCAGTGGGCTCCTCCTCCGGTGCTGAAAGTGCTCCCTCAAGGTGCTCTGAGCGCTGTCACCACAAGCAGGAAAGCTGATCTCTGAGGGGGTGGAGGCTGCATGGAAATCTGGACGGATATCAGCTTGCAGCTTCCGACGGCCCTGGGATGGGCTGGGACTGGGCACACCACTCTGCCCAGCTTGGCTCGGGAGCACCAATGCCCACTCAGAGAGCAGCCAGCATTCCCCTGGGCCTTGAGTGGCAGCTGTGGACACTTCTCAGGGGTCTGGCCTGCAAGGGTGCCAGAAGCAGGGCTCAGACGATAAGCAGGGCAGGGCTTTGAGGGAGCCCCCAAACCACCCTGGCTGCCCCCAGGGTCAAGGGAGGGGCTGAGCCCCTCAAAGCCGGCAGGGAGCCGTCAGGAGAGGAGAATGTGGAAGGGGTAGGTGATGTGCTGGGAGGGGGAGACTGAGTCACCCGGCCCCAGGATACCTGGCAGCACCTCAGCCTTGGGAGGAGAGTCCTGGCACCACCACATACAGGGGCAGGCCAGGCCAGCAGCCTGTTCTCCACAGCCGGAGGCCCCAACACCCACAGACAACTGGCGGGCCAGGAGGTGGGGCCTGGGCGTGTAAGGCATGGCCACGGGCAGGGGTCACTCCTGTGGAAGGTGCCTGACCCCAGACTCCTCCCTACCTAAGCTGGACTCTGATAGCTGGGTGCCATGGCCCCAGGGCTCCTAATGAGTTCAGGGGGTGGCATGGGGAGCTGATGGCCCCCCGTTTCGGGTGGTAGGGTCTGCCTGCTGCAGTCTGCGACTTCCCAGCACCTGTTGCTGACCCATCCTTACCCTTACGTGGGGTGGGGGAGCAGCTGGGCAGACAGCAGAGACAACAGCTGGGGCACTGCTGGCGAACGGGGCGCCCTGGCAGCCCAAGCCAGAACCTGAGGCCCACAGCAGAAAAGCTTCCGTCAGTTCCTCAGCCGCGGCGAATTTGCTGCCCGAGTCCTGTGGCATGAGACCGTGCAGGCCTGGGGCCCTGGCTGGGGACGCCTCGCCCCCAAAACGTCCCAAGACCAAACCACAGGGCGCTGCCTCTCTCGGCCTGCGGCAGGCAGTGCTTGGGGTCGGGCTGGCTCCCCCGCCCCCCGGAATGCCCCTCCAGCGCCGCGCGACCCCCAACCCAACCCAGCCCAGGCCGACGGAGGAACAAAGCGGCGGGAAGGATCGGGAGGGCCAAGCGCCGGAGCGATCGGTGAGGGAGGACGGAAAATGGGAGCGCGAGGAGAACTAAAGGAGCAAGGAGATGGAGGCACCCGCGGATCTCGCAGGAAAAGTTAGTTTGTGCCAGTCTCCAAGGGCGCTGACCCCCGCGCGGGCCCCACAGCCTCACCTCTCGCGGCTGCCTGGCCGGGGTCCGGCTGGCCCTGTGCGGTCCCCGGCACTCGGGCCGGAGGCTCCCACTGCCCCCTGCCCCCTTTCTCCTCTTCCCCTCCTTTTCCAAGGCCGGCTCGGCGCCTCCCGCAGGAAATCCCGCCCCTCCCCCCCTCCCGCCGGATCGGGAGCACAGGGACCGTCCCGGCCGCGCAGTCGGGCTGTCAATCAGAGCCTGCGATCCCACCCCCATCCGCTCCAGGCCACGCCCCATTCGCCCCGTCGAACCGGGGGCGCGGGTCGGATCTGCGCATGCGCCCAGGTGGAGTGCGCAGGGTAGGGGGACCTTCATCCCGGTGAGTTGGCGCGGCTCTGTCGCGGTTGTGGAGCTGGGGCCACCTGAAGCTCTAGAGTCTAGGCTGAGGAGCGAGGTACTCTGGGTGGGACAGAAGACGTGATCTGAAGGGGTCTGGGAGCCGAGACCCAAGGACTCACTTGGGAAGCCCCCCTTCCTCTTTCCCCCTTGCCTGTCCCGGGACACCCACAGTGATCCCTGTCTGCGCCAGAGTCGCACAGCCACAGCCGCTGCCCGGAGCAATGGTGCCACCTAGCGGACGGTGTCGGAACGGCCCACGGCGTCGGTTGCAGGGACCCCAGCCTCGAGAAGGGGCTAGTGGAGAGCTGGGGTGGCGCGTCAGCACCATCGTGGGCCGGACAGCGCCTCCCGCCCCCGGCCCTAGAAGTCTGGGCTTCCGAGATCCTTGGCAGGGAGCCGACCGAGACTCTGAAGGAACTCCGAACCTCTGCGGACCAAACCTGACTGCCACGGGTAGCCTTCAGTTTGCGAAGCTGGAATTCGGGAACCCACTGTCCTCCCTTCCCTAAGACCCTACTTTTTCAATCCTTGCCCATCCCGGGGTTGTGGGGACTAAGCAGCCCAGGGCTGTGGAGGAGAGGGCCACACATTTGACTGTTCAACACTCCCAGGTGCCAGGTTCTCAAGTTTTATTAGAGAAGAATCCAGAAGTGGGCTGGGAGCAGTAGACCGGGCGCGGGGCGCTCTTGTTTTTGGATGCTGTCAAATCTTTTCCCACGTAAAGCGACTCCATGTGACAGAGTAAGAGTTGCCCCATAGGGGTGCTTTTACGGCGCTTCCCATATGGTCTAGCGGTTAGGATTCCTGGTTTTCACCCAGGCGGCCCGGGTTCGACTCCCGGTATGGGAAACTTATAACTTCTTTTTTTTTTTTTTTTTTAGGAGTCTTGTTGGGTCAAGCGGTTAAAGCTCTAGGCTGCTAACCGAAAGGCTGGTGTTTCGAACCCACCAGCCGCTTCGTGGGAGAAAAATGTGGCAGTGGGCTTCTGTAAAGATTTACAGGCTTGGTTAAGTGTTTGATTACCTTACCCGAGAGGTCGGTACTTCGAACCCACCAGCTGCTCTATAGCAAGAAAGATATAACAGCCCGCTTCCGTAAAGATGGCAGCCTAGAAAATCCTGTGAGGCCATTCTACTTTGTCCTATAGGGCCGTTACGAGTTGAAATCGACTCCAAGGCAATGAGTTTGGTTTCGTTTTGGAATCTTTACGGGAGCTGATCACCAGGTCTTTCTCCCACAGAGCCGGTGTTGTGTTCAAACCGCCAACCTTTCGGCTAGCAGCCGAGCGCTTAACCGTTGCGCCACCCGCAAACTCTCAGCTCCGGGAATCGAGGCACACGTGTGAGGCCGGTGCTAGGATTCAGGATACCCGGGAAGGCGGAAGCCCGGTGGGTGATGGAGGACTCCGGGAGCCTAAGTTGCGTCGGCGGGCGCTAGGGCCGCGCGGAGCTCCGGAGGTGGGCGGGGAATGGGCGGTGCGCGCGCGCAGCCGCAGATGGCGGCCTTATGGAGTCCAACGCGGAGTCCTCGGGCGTGGATGTTCCTGCCGGGCGCGTGCTCAGGTGCGAGCGGCCGGGGCAGGGGTGGCGGGCGTGGGGTCGCCGGGGAGCGCGGGGAGAAGAATTAGCGTCTGGGGCGGGCAGGCGGCCCGACCGCGTGGCGCTGACCCACGTCCCTCCTCCCCAGCGCCCGGGAGCTGCTTGCCGCTCGCGCGCGGCCCCAGAAGCTGCCCCAGCGCTCGCATGGCCCCAAGGACTTCCTCCCCGACGGCTCGGAGGCCCAGGCCGAGCGGCTGCGCCGGTGCCGTGAGGAGCTCTGGCAGCTGCTGGCCGAGGAGCGCGTGGAGCGCCTGTGAGCGGGCGGGCGGCCAGGGCGGGGTGGGCGCGGGCTGGCGGGCTCTGCGACTGTCGGGTGGGCTGAGACGACCCCTTCCCACTCCTCGGCAGGGGCAGCTTGGTCGCCGCCGAGTGGAGGCCAGAAGGCGGCTTCGTGGAGTTGCAGTCTCCTGCGGTGAGCGGCGGGGCTCGGATGCAGGGGAGCCGCCGCCTCTGTCCTCCAGGCTCCTCTGACACTTTCTCTGGGTCCCACGCAGGGTAAATTCTGGCAGACCATGGGCTACTCAGAGCAGGGCCGGCAACGGCTTCACCCGGAAGAGGCCTTGTATCTGCTGGAGTGTGTGAGTGGGGCCCGGGAGGTCGGGGAAGGGTTTGGGACCAAGGAACCCAAAGGACACAGTGGGTAAAGTATACATAACTGAGTTTTTAAGGAGCTTGTAACCTGACTTCAAGAGCAGAAGACAGACTGCCTTGCAGGGAACAGGGGTTTCGGTCCAAATTAGCGCCGCTGACCCCCTTTCCTGGCTGGCCTATTCTTGCAGTGATGCTGGGGAGGGGAGGCATGGCAGAGCCAGGAGGTTGCCCCATTTGGCTGTGCCAGTGCAGAGGAGGGCTCACAGGCTGAGCTGTCGGCCCCTTCTTCCAGGGCTCCATCCAGCTCTTCCACCAAGACCTGCCGTTGTCCATCCAGGAGGCCTACCAGCTGCTGCTGACCGAGGACACTGTGACTTTCCTGCAGTACCAGGTATCTGCCACCCTCTCCAGGGACAAGAGCCACCCACCCATTGAGTCAACGAATATATACAAGCATTTACAACTATAGGGTGTTAGGCACAGTGCTACGTGCTGGGGCCACAAGACAGACAAGGGCTGTGCTCTCATGGTGCTTCCATTCTAGTGGTGCCAAGTGGATAATAAGTAAACAAGCAGATGAACTATTGGCTTCAGAGAGAGTTGAGTGCTAGAAAGATGATGAAGCAGAGGGGAACAGTGATAGAGACTGGAAGATGCTAATTTAGACTTGGAGACCAGAAAGGTATCACTGAAGGGCTAGCATTTGGAGAAAGATCTCTCTGTTAAGAAGGAGTAAGCTATGCAGACATGTGGGGACAGAGTACTCTGGGCAGAGGAAATAGCAAGTGCAAAGGCCCTGAGACAAGACAAGCTGGGGCGGGGGCAGGGTGTGAGGAACACAGTCATGGTGGCTGGCACCGTGAACACAGAGAGGGCGACATGAGGTCAAGTAGCAATTGGATACGCAAGCCTGAAGTGCAGGGGAGGTCAAGGCTAGAGACATAAAACGTGGACTTCACGAGCACACTGATGCTGTTTAAAGGCGCGAGATTCTAAGAGAGTATGGCCAGTGAAGAGGGCTGGGTCTGAGACCTGGAGCTCTTCAGCACGAGGAGGCTGGGAGAAGGCCGATGGACCAAAAACAGACTGAGGAGCGTCCGGCAACAGCAAAACCAGGAGAGGTGGCGGCATGAAAGCCGAGACAAGGTCTTTCAAGGAGGAAGCGGTCAGCTACGTGGAAGGCTGCTGAGTTCTAGCAGGATGAGGGACATCCCTGGATATGTCCCTCTGACATGGCTACACAGACACAGGAACAAATATGTGACTTTTCACCAGAGACCACTCCCACCCCACCCATGTCTGCAAGTGGGAAGAATGTCCACCACTTCCTGTCATCTTGTCTAAATCCTAGTCAGCAGCTTCATTCTTGTGAACTTTGACATCAGGGCACTCTGGAGCAGAGTTCTTTTTCTGGTTTCTTGCCATCAGCTTTTAAGTCAAGAAACTACTAAATGTGAGATAAATGAGCAGGACAGGAATTCAGAAGTAGAGACCTTACCTTGGGGAGTGTGTTTATAATGGAGTGTGTTCCAGCCGGTGCCAGGGTTTGGGCTCTGCATGTGTGCAGGAGGGACAGGGGAGGGGCCTGGGGAATGGCTTCTGTTTGGAGCAATTATTTGATGTTTTCAAGAGGAGACGTTTGACCTAAGTCTTTTTTTTCTTTTGAGGTCTTCAGCCACCTGAAGAGACTGGGCTACGTGGTTCGACGATTCCAGCCCAGGTAAATCCCCATCCCTTTTCCTTCTATTCATTCTAACCCTGGGATCCAGCTGGCTAGCCCAAAGTGGGAAAGTGGCCTCTGCCTACCTGGAATCCTTGGCTGGAGCCTTGGAACCTTCCCTGGACATGGGTTGGCCTCTGCTGGAAGAATGCCAGTTATTTCAGTTTATCAGTTGGGACCCACTTCAGTTGACTCACTCCACTGGTAATGACAGCACCTGCAGGGTATGGTGAGCATGGAGATGTGGCACTGAGCAGTGCCCAGCACTTAGTAGGTGTGCAGTGGATTTGCTGAGTAAAGAAAGGACTTACAGCTGAGTAGGGTTTCACATTTCTTATACTAGGCTAGATGTTCTTTCTGGGGCCTCTGAAGATCATCCCCTTAGTAATCGAGCACTGTGAAGAGCCACGGAGCCCCTCAGACTTGGTGTGGCAACTGGTCCAGCCTTTGCAGTTTCACAGTATGTCACAAAAGCTCTGCACCAGGCACATCCTTTGACTGCTGAAAGCAGAGTACAACCTAAGGAAATAATCATGATGTGTGTAGAGACTGTGAGAATGTTCATCCATTCATTCATCAGATATTTACTGAGCACTCACTGTGTGCAGGCCTTGTGCTAGGAGCCGAGGACACAGCATCTGCCCCCGCAGAGCCTGCATTTAGTGGGGAGCTGGCACAAAACAGCATCACTTTGCAAAGTCAGTGAACTTGGAAACAACCTAGGAGCCGAACAGTGGAGACATGGTCACATACATTAGAGTTTATCCTTTAGAGCAGCCCTGCCTAACAGAACTTTTTGTCATAATGAAAACGATCTCCCATCTATGCTGTCCAATGTATGTGCCTTATGCATCTATGGAACTAAATTTTTAACTTCCTTTTAAACCAAACCAAACCCATTGCTGTCGAGTTGATTGTGACTCACGGCAACCGTATACGACAGGGTAGAACTGCCCCATGGGGTTTCCAAGGAGTGGCTGGTGGATTCGAACTGCCAACCTTTTGGTTAGCAGCCGAGCTCTTAACCACTGCTCTGCCATAGTAGCCACTTGTGGCATATTGGGCAGCACAGCCTTAGAACCCAAAAAAAAAAAAAACCCAACCCATGCCAGAGAAGAATGCTCTGGTGCTCAGGGGCTGTGTTTATACGGCACAAATGGTAAAGCACTCAACTACTAGCTGAAGGGTTGGTCTGCTCCTGAAAGGTCACAGCCTTGAAAGCCCTATGGAGCAGTTCTACTCTGCACATGTGGGGTCACCGTGAGTCGGAATCCACTTGACGGCAACTCACAACCAAATGCATAGAACAATGTCATCTGTATTTGAAAAAGCAGAGATGGAGAGCAACATGGGGAGTGTGTGTGTGTGTGGAACAAAAATGCTAACAGTGGTTATCCAGGATTTTTGTTTCTATTTTTCTGCATTTTTCAAGTTTTCTAGCTCCTCTTGGTTTTTCTCACAGTGATCAGTCATTTCTTGCTGGCTCTGCAAACCCAGCAGTGGGTTCAACTCATAGCAGGAACCCCTCTGTTCAGTGATGCCACTGGTGAGGCCCAGAGGCCCAGAGGCCCAGGCAGAGTGGCATGGCCAGGCCCTGTGGCCTTTCTGCTGTGGCCCCCTGACTTGTTCTCTCAGCCCCATCCCCCACAGATCTCACGGGAGCCCAGGCGGAGAGGATGGATCTGTTGCCTGCCCCATCCTCTCCCCACAGCTCTGTCCTGTCCCCTTATGAGAGGCAGCTGAACCTGGATGGCAGCACCCAGCACCTGGAGGATCGAAAGGGCAAGAGAAAGAGGAGGAGCTCCAGCTCTCGGTAATGCTCCCCTCTGTGCCCCCCAAGGAGTTGTGAGGATGCTGAGATGTTGGGGGTGTGCTGGTGTTTGAACCCTTGGCAGCTCCTGCAGTGGCACAGGGAGACAGCCAGGCACCTGCCCTCCCCGTTAGCTCACGGTGGGCTGTATGCCTGTCAGCGATCAGGAGCAGAGCAGCTACTTTTCCTCCCCACATCCCTCAGGTCCATTCCTAAGAAGTCCAGGACCCCGGAGAGACCCCTGCAGGGGGTGAATGGGACACCTGAGAGCCAGGCCACCTCAAGCCTAGCTCCCTGCAGCCAGAACAGCCCATTCCCAGAGGAAAAAGCCCAGGAGTTGAGCCCCAGAAAGGACTCTGAGCTTCTGGGGTCCCTGGATCCCTGGCCTGGCCTGGCCAGGGACAGGGTGGGGTGCAGCCAGGAGAGTGGCAAAGTAGAGAATGGAGCCCCAGGGGCTTGTAAGCCACGCTGGAACTTTGAACACATCTCCTTCCCCAACATGGCTTCAGATAGCCGCCACACCCTCCTGCTTGCACCAGCCCCAGAGCTGCTCCCAGCCAACGTTGCTGGGCGGGAGATAGACGCTGAGTCCTGGTGCCAGAAGCTGAACCAGCGGAAGGAGAAGCTCTCCCGACGGGAGCAACAGGCAGGGGCCCAGCACTTCCGGGAGGATGTCAGCACGGACCCCGAGGTGCAGCGCTGCTCCAGCTGGCAGGAGTACAAAGCACTGCTCCAGAGGCGACACCTGTGGAAGACCCAGAGCCGCCCTCCACACTTGTGGGACCAGCCTGTCACCCCCTTGCTGAGCCCTGGCCAAGCAGACTCCCCAGGTACTCCCAGCCTGCCGTAGCCCTGCCAGCCGCTGGCAGCTGAGGAGTCACAAGACTTCAAAAGGGGCATGGGTTGACCAGGACTGAGCCAGGCTAAGGAGGATGGGGGAGGAGAGACTGTCCAATGGAGTGGAACCCATGACAGTCTATTCCAGGACAGCAGCAGAGGGCCCAAATGGGGACATTAGAGATGGCTGGTTGGTGACTAAGGAGAGGCAAGGACAAATGAAAACTACCACCATGCCCTTAAAGTCATAAACAAGATACAAGATGCATGTGATAGCTTCACCACCAACCAGCTGTGGCTTCCTGTTCTCCCAGCCCCACTAGATTGGAACCAGGAGGTGCCATCTTGGCCACATAAAAGGCTGAGCTTCTGCTTTTGCTGTCAAGCTTAGGGAACTAACAGGGCAAAACTAGCCCAGGCTGAATGCATTAACAGATTCAGAACGCCTTAAAATCCTTATGAGACATGGCAGATTGTAACCAACTAGATTAGGGTTGCCAGGTAAAGTAAAGGTGTTCTGTATCTTTTATTTGCTAAACTTGGAAATCCTAAACTAGCTGGCAGATTCAGAAATGTCGAGGGATTCTGTAGATGGTTGACTCACCCCTAAACGCTTGTTTTCACTGCCTCATAGCCACGGTCCTACAGCATATCTCGGTGCTGCAGATGACACACCTGGCTGATGGAGGGGCCCGGTGAGTTTGCAGACAGGAAGGTTGGGTATCATTCCAGGGACCCTTACCCACATGCCTAGCTCTGAGCAACAGACAAGGGGTGGATTTATCCCAAGGGTTGAGATACGGCAGTTGACCTCCCCGCTGCCCCTCATAGCTCCTTACAGCCAGAACCTCAGTTCCCCTGGACCAGGCTGTCTTCTGGAACTGGCAGAGGGAAAGGAAGGTGGGGAGGAGAGTTCCTGTTTCCTGAAGTTTCACGCTCTTCCTCAGGCTGCTGGAGAAGACTGGGAGCTTGGAGATCAGCTTCGACGTTTATCAGGCCAATGCTGTGGCCACTTTCCGAAAGAGTAACCCTGGCAAGCCCTATGCTCGGATGTGCATTAGTAGGTATGAGATGAGCGAGTGTGTACTACTCCCAGTTCTTGTGAAGCCATGTGCACCTCCCTCCTCTCTACCCCCACCCCCTGGCCAGTCCAAGCGGAACCTGAGTCCAGAGAGGTTACATGGCCTCCGTGTGAGGCCACTCAGCCAGTGAGTGCTGTTATAACCCAGGTTTTCCAACCCTTAGCTCCTGAGTCTTAGGATTTTGGGTAGGTTTTCTCCTGAGTCACTTTAGTCCCAGGCTCCCTCAGTAGAAGGAACGAGAATCATAGGGATTTACAGGCTAAGAATGGTGAGGGCCTTCCTCTTTTTGGAGCACTTAGCAGAGCCATGCTGCTTGGAGAGAGGGCAGCGCAGGGGCTGGGGTCTCAGAGCTTACGGGTGGGCTATGCTGAGGTCTCAGTTTAATCTTTCTCCCTGCAGATTTGACGAGCCAGTCCCAGGCCTCTCCACCCTCAAGCGGTTGTCCTACCAGAGTGGGGATGTCCCCCTAATCTTTGCCCTGGTGGATCACGGGGACATCTTCTTCTATAGCTTCCGGGACTTCACACTGCCCAGTGACCTGGAGCACTGACCATGCAGCACCTCCCTTGGGGAGAGGCCAGGGCTGGGGCCTGCTCTTCGGACCTGGACTGTCCGCTCTCAGGGACTGTCTTAGCATCCTGTGCCCGGAGCAGCAGGAGCCGGTCCGCACCCTGGCCCTGGCGTCTGACGCTTGCTGGAGAGCAAAGCCATGCCCCTCTACCCGGCCACTGCAGGGCTTCCATGCTCCAGGCCTGAGGTTGCTGCCTTGCAGTGACCCCCTTGGAACTCAGGACTAGATTTCAGAGACCCAGCAAGGTGATGCAGAAAAGAGGACTCCGTGCCTTTAAACGAGAGGGTGCCTGCTTCATGCGACAAAGCCAAAGCCATTAAAAAGTTCTCCCTCCTGTCGTGGCTGGATATATGTACTGGACAAGCTGGATCTCCCCAACCCGCAGTCCAGGCGCCACAGTGCGCCGAGCTCGCCCCCGCCCCCGGCCTTCCCCGTTGCCCGCGGTACTGACACACACTAGAGCAGCCTTCTCTGGTGCGGGACGTAGAGTGAGGGAAGCCGGTGGGAGGCCGGGACGCGTCCCGCCACTCTCAGGGATGGAAAGTCAGACCTCTAGTCGTCTGGGGTTTCCGAAGGGTAGTCCGAGGAAGGAGTCCGGGGCTCGGCCGGGTCACGGTAGAAGGGTGGCAGTGGCGGTGAGGCCGGAGCTCTAGACGCTCCGAGGGGCCGCCAGCAGCTGTGCGGGAGACGCGCGCTCTCCACGCTCCCGGGCCTGGGGCCGGGCTTCTGCGCCCCTTACGCTCCCGCCTCTTGCCACTCCACTCCAACCGCCCCCCTCGCTGGTGCTAAAAACTCCAGCCGCTGCCCCTCGGGGCCGCGGGCCCCCGCCAGCACTGCAACAGACTGGAGAGGGGTCCTAGAGCCCTCTCCGAAGGGAGGCGCCTCGCAGCGACACCTCGGCCCTGCGTCCGCTCTGATCCGGCTGGGCCCTCAGCGGGCAGTAGGGCCGGGCTATGGGAGGGACAGTTTTTCTCTGGAGTCCGGCCGGGAGGCGGCCCTGGGGCCTCCGCGCGTTCCAGGAACTACTTCCTCTTCTGGGAGGCGACGGGGCGTGGCGCTGCGTCCCGCGACGCAGGTACGCGCAGGTGAGGCCGGGGCGGGCCGGCGCGCCTTGTACATATTCACGACCTGGCCCCGCCCCGGGCCCTCGGGGCCGACGATTGGCCCGAGCACCGCCCGGCCCCTGGGCGCCCTGGCTGCGCCCCCGCCCGGTCAGCGCAGGGGGCGGGGCGGGGGCGGGGCCGGGCTCCGCGGGCCACAGGCTCGCCCTTTATGTAAATATACGGCGGCTCCGCTCCGCCCGCCCGCCGGAGGTGAGCAGGAAGGAGAGGCCGCCAGCAGCCCGTGGGCCGGCGCGCGGAGCAAGCGGAGCCGGCGGCGGGCGCCGAAGACGCAGAGGCCTCGGGCGGGGCCGGCCCAGGGTTCCAGGTGAGACGCGGACCCGGGACCTACCTGGCGCGGCCCGACCCCTTGGGACGCCCGCCACCGGGGCAGGGAGGTAGGCGAGGACCGAGACACCCGGGCTTCCCGGTCCGGGCGGGGAGGGCTGTGCCCAGGTCCGACCGCCGCGCCCTAGCGCTGGCTCCTCCGGGAGAAAGACACCTGTAGAAAGTGCCGCCGGGAACTTCTCTCTGCCTAATCCTCCCGCGAGGACGGAATCTGGGTTTCGGGTTTGCACAATGGTGTTGGCTTTGGGGAGCGGGAAAACAGGTGCCCGGCGCGGCTGCGTGCGGGGACACCGCGTCGGAGACGGGGACCCCGGGCCTAGGACCGCACGTGCAAGACGCCTGGCCGAGAGGTCGGCGACGCACGTCTCCGGATGGCCCTCTGTCCCCGAGCGGCGGCCGGAGCGCTTTACCTCGGCGGCTTAGCCCCTGCCATCTGGGCCCGCTCCCTCCAGAGCCTTTGTGCCTCCTAATCCCCGGAGGCAGAAAGCCCGCCGGAGGGACTTCGGTCTCAGGGCCTTTCTCCGCCCGAGGCGGCTTTGGACACCTTTAGACGGAGACCCGGTCTGTTTTCCACGCCAGCAGGGGTGGGGATTATTGCTCTGTGGGACATTCGGACTTGGCGAGAGGTGGAAAATTCTGTCCTGCCAAAGAAAGTGTGCAAAGTTTGCTCTCGGTTTGATCCGCTTGGATGGTTTGTGGACAGACTGGGCCTTGGTTGTGGAGAGAGCTGAGGGAAACTAGGGGAGCCGCGGTACGGGCCCCTGAGGCCCTCACCTGAGACAGGTGAGCTTTGGGTGAGGCAGGCAGGGCTTAGAGTCAGCGTCCCTTCCCATGGGGATGCATGTGCTGATGCAGGTTTTCTGCTCCCGGGCTCTCGGCACCGCCTGCAGGAGTTTACAACTCTGGGTCCTATCGTGCTGCCGAGGGGATTCCGAGAAGGAAGGGGATGGGCGTGTCAGGACGTCAAGGAAACCGGAGTGGGAAGAGCCCAGGAGCCCAAGAAGACCTTGGCGTAACCCAGGGGAGACCAAGGTGGGAAGTGGCTTTGGAGAAAGAGTCTGGGGAGACCAAGGTGGGAAGTGGCTTTGGAGAAAGAGTCTGGGGAGACCAAGGTGGGAAGTGGCTTTGGAGCAAGAGTCTGGGGAGACCAAGGTGGGAAGTGGCTTTGGAGAAAGAGTCTGGGGAAACCAAGATGGGAAGTGGCTTTGGAGAGAGTCTGGGTGTGTGTGGGCTGAGCTCCGCGCAGGAAGGGATCTTGGAGAGATGTTTCGGCTCCTTTATTTTATCCGTGTGGAACTCAGGTTTGGTTTTTTCTTAAGCGACCTGCCCACGGTGCTCAATTGTGGCAGCCAGGACCCAACCCAGCTCTCGGGGCCCTGCCCTCTTCACCGAGATTAGATTGGGCCAGTCTGTGGGAGGCCATTGTGGGTCCCCAATCCTCCCTGAGGCAGTGGAGTATAGGAGAAAGTTGGCTCATTTGGTGGCGGGTTAATACTTGTGTTTTTTTTAAGTAATCAAGACTTGTTTCTTCTTTTTTTAAATTTTATGTATTTTGTTGTTGTTGAGAATACACACAGCAAAGCATACACCAGTTCAGCAGTTTCTACATGTACAATTCAGTGACATCGATTCCATTCTTTGAGTTGTGCAACCATTCTCACCTTCCTTTTCTGAGCTGTTCCTCCCCCATGAACAGAAACTGACTGCCCGCCAAGGTTCCTATCTAATGATTCAGTTGCTGTTGTCAATTTGATCCCATATAGACAGATCTTGAAAGAGCACAGTGCTCAAGGCAGACATTTTTTTACTAGTTAAGCTAAACTATTGTTTGACTTAGTTGTGTTTTTAAAGTAATAGTAACTTTTAAAAATTGTGATAAAATGTACATAACATAAAATTTACCATTTTGAAGAGTACTATTCAGTGGCATTTAATACAATCAGCTGTCATAACTGTCTGGTTCCAGACCATTTTCATCACCCCAGAAACTTAGGAACTTTTTAACATACACAAACCAAACCGACTTATGGTGGTGACTCCGTGTATTCCAGAGTAGAACTGCGCTCCTTAGGGTTTTCAATGACTTGTAACCTTCTGAAAGTAGATCACCAGGCCTTTCTTCTGAGGTGCCTCTGGTGGGTTTAAACTGCCAACCTTCTAGTTATTAGTCTAGCGTTTAACCATCTGCACCATGAAAAAAGACCCCTAATACCAGATGGCTCCTGTTCATTTAAAAAATCAGTAAGGTAATAGAAGCACGTGGTGGGGAAGATCAAACATTATATACGGAAGTATAAAATGAGAGGAAAAAAAATTCTCCCTCAAACATAATATTTATTGTTTTTTTAGCATTTTTCCAGGGGCCAGGGGTAGTTTTGAGTCATGGCCTTGCTGTGGGCCCTTGGCTCAGTCACTTAGTGAGCCCAGTTTGTACACGTTGATGAGAGGATGCAAAATGTCAGGAACGTGTGTGGCCCAGTGCACAGCAGGCGCCGGTAAGGGTGAGCTTCACCACGCAGGCCTTTGGGCAGCGCCTGTGTCTTTTGGAGTTGCCTGGTGGGTTGTGAGGGAATTTGGTTTCTCCATCTGGGAAGAGCGGAGGTCGCGATTTTGTGATCTTTGAAAGCCTCCGGAGGTCAGAGGTTTTTAAATCAGGGCCTTGTTCCTGGGGGTGGGGGGCGGAGGTGGATAGATGGCAGTGTCCTCCCAACTTCACCTGTGTCCCAGTGGCCCTTGCCACTCCTCCTGCTCCTTGGAGCCTCTGCCATCAGTCTGTGACCCCCTGCCTACCCCACTGGGGACACTGAGCATCCCTGGCCGAAGTGTCCGAGAGCAGTATGAGGAGGCTTAGTTTCTTGGGGGATTTATTCAGCCCTCCTGGGCTTTCCAGACTGGTCAGAGGCAGCTGTTTGAGACACCTGGCTAGGGGGCTGATGGCCTTGGTCCTGGGTTGGCTGCTTTAAGCAGCACTGGCTGTCTGGACACACTTACCCTGAGTTCTCACCTCCAAGTTGCCTTCTTATCTCGCTCAGGCGATACAGTTATCAGGGCTCCTTCTGGGTCGAGGCATGCCAGGTCTGCTTGGTGATTTTGTTTTCCTCTGCCCAGGAGCAGGTCACAGGGAAGAAATGGGATGGGGGCAGGAGGTGGGCTTCCCCCAGTGGGGCCACTGGCACTGCTTGCCCTTCCTCAGCCCTAGCTCACCCCCTGGAGACCCTCCCTGCAGCCCGATGCCAGGGCCTTGTCCAGCTCCCTTTGGGGTGGCCTTGCCTCTGAGAGGAAGCAGGAGTCACCCCACTCCTTCCCCTTCACAGGAACCACAGTGAATTCTTGAGCTAGGAGAGGCTCCCTGGGCATGGGGACAGGGAAGCTGCTGGGCACCTGAGTCTACCCTTCAAGAATTCAGCAGAGACCAGAGTCTTCTCTCGAATCACCTGACTTAGAGTCCCAGGGCTTGGCGAGAGGGACATCTGGGCATGGGACTATGTGACTCTGGTCACTTATATTATTTTGGGATTCTCCTTGCCAAGGAGCTGCATATCCTGGAACCTCGGTCTAAGTGAGGCAGGGTCCACAAGCGTGCAGGTATCCCCAGCATGGCATCCAGTGGCCCTTGCCTTGGCCAGAGTGTTAAGAATAGGGTAGGCAAGTTCCCCGAGGGACCATGTGGAAGCCCAGCCCAGTGCCTTTTGGGGCCAGCGGCTTCTGCCAGGAGAAGACCTTGCCTAGTTATTAATCCTGTTAATTCATTCAACAAGCATTTATTGGGGCATCTTGTGTGCCAGGCATGGGATAATCTGTAAACAAAGCCAACATCTTTGCCATCATGGAGCTTACATTCTAAAGTGAGTGCGAAGTGTGAGCCTGAATAATAAATAATGTGTTAAAAGCATTGTGAGCTTTAGAGAGTAAGAAGATCTAGAGCAGGGAATTGGACACTCCCGTGGTAGGAAACCCTGGTGGCGTAGAGGTTAAGAGCTACAGTTGCTAACCAAAAGGCTGGCGGTTCGAATCTACCAGCCACTCCCTGGAAACCCTATGGGGCGGTTCTACTCTGTCCTGTAGGGTCACTGAGTTGGAATTGACTCCACAGCAACAGTTTGGGTGGTAGGGAGCAGGTTGTAACTTTGGAAAGTATAGTCAGGGTGGGCCTCATGCAGAAGGTGGCCTTTGAGCAAAGACTCCAAAGAGATGAGGGGGCTCTTTAAATAGTATTTGAGAGTCTCCTATGTGTCGGGCACAGAACTCTGGGAACACAACCATGAACTAGGTAGGCACATCTGTTCCCCCTGGAGCTGACATTTTCTAGAAGCTCCTTGGGACAAGTGTTCAAGTTTGGGGGCAGGTGGGAGGGCCCAGAATTGATTGGATGGGTGCAGGAGGCCCACCCACCCCAACTTCAGGCAGGTTGGCCTCTTCTCCCAAGACTGGTTTTTCTTTTCTTCACGCTTGGCTCATCCAATCGGTCACTTCCCTGGAAAGTGACTGGCGTTGGATTGCAGAAGGTAACTGGGTCCCCAGAATGGGAGTGGGGAAGTGAAGATGCATGGGGAGCTGGGGTTTCACGCCGAGTTCCCCATCCCATCCTCATGGGCCCAGAAGTGGCAGCAGGAAGGGAAACCATTCAGGAGCCTTGAGTGACTCTCCCAGGGTTGTAGGGTGGGGCTGTGGTGGAGGCAGAGACTGACCACCAGCCCTTCCCTGGGCAGGTAAAGTTTGTTCTGGCAGATTACCTCAAAAGGTCCATCCCGTCCACCTACTGTTTTTTAATTTTTACTTACATATATATATATATATATATACTTTTAAATTGTGGTAAAAATACAACAACAAAACATTTAGCATTTCAACATTTCCTCCCTCTACAGTTCAGTGACATAAATTATGCTCATCACATTGTGCAACCATCACCACTATCTGTTTCCAGATTTTTCCATCACACTGAACAGAAGCCCAGTGCCCCTTAAGCAGTAACTCCCCTTGCCCTAATCTTAGCTAACCCCTTTGTCCTGGGAGAGAGGCCTGAACTGAGCAGAGGGTTCTGGAGTCAGACAGATTGGGGTTCAACTGGGATGTGTCCTCTTCCTAACTGCTGGCCTAATGTCTCTCTGAGTCAGTTATTTCATAAGTAATTATTGTAATAATTAAATAAGATGATGTATGTAAGGTGTTTAATGTGCAGCACATAGAAAGTTCTCAGTTCCTTTTACTGCCTAACAACAATGATTTCTCTGGTTTCCCCAACACTTGTTAACTCTCTCTCTCCCTCTCCCTCTCCCTCTCCCTCTCTCTCTCTCTCTCTCTGTGTTCTCCTTGGTCCCACCTCCATAGAGGTGCCCTTTCAGCCAAGACTTGGTTGCTAAGCTGCTGGTCAGGGGCCTGCCTGTGCCACTGGGAGATTGGGTTTCCCAGGGCAACATGGGCCCTTGCAAAGCAGCCCTGGGCATCTGAGTTGGCACAGGCAAAGGCTGAGGGGTCAGTAGCTGCCTCCATTGCTTAGAACCCTGTCCTACTACTCCCACTGGTAGGTGGTGCAGGACGTAATCACATCCGTCAGCCGGGAGGCCAAAGCCACACACAGGCTTCACACAGGATGTTGGGGAAGACAGGGCAGCTTCTTAATCAGCAGCAGGGCTGTGGGGAGCATGAGCCAAGGGGAGACAAGATGAGAGCTTGGACGCCATGTGTACTTGTGTGTTGGCCGTTGGAGGTCATGGATGCAGGTGGAAGCTGAGTGTGGCTTGAGGGGCCGTCTCGCCCTTGGGCAGGAGTCTGGAGTCCCACCATTGGGTGTAGACTCTCCCACCAGACTAGTGGAGCTGGCCCATCTCATACCTCCAGGACAGACGGGCTGGCTCAGCTTGGTCAAGCCTTGTCTCATGGGGACAAGTTAGCCCAGGCACCCCAAAAAGGTGCCAGCCCAGGCTGTTCACCTCCTTCATCCTGCCTGGCACAATCAGATCTGTTGCTGGAGCAGCGGCCCAAGACAAGCCTGCCCCATGCAGCTCTTCCCTCTCTGCCTCCTCTGGTTCTTCGCTGAGCTCTTGAGATGTAGTGGGGGTTTAGCTATGTGTTGCAGCAGGACATGGATGGGCAGGGAAGACAGGGTGTGGATTTTCTAGCTTGTCACCCAATAGAGAGCTCTCCTGTTTTTTTTCCAGGGTGTGGGCATCAGGGTATGGGGAGACCTGTCCTAGACCCAGGACAGTTTTGGTGGCCGGTGGCAGTGGTGGGTGACTGGAGCAGTGAGAAGGGAAGAGAACAGCCCATCAGCTGCACACAGGGAATTCAGGCTCATGTGGGAAAGGAGGGGAAACCAGCTACAAGTCAGCAAGCCTCCTGTGGCCCTGCATCAACCCTGAGTGCCATCTCCTGTGGGACAGAGGACACGGCAGGAAGGGCTCTGGGCTGTTGTGAGTTCCATTTTAAAGAGAAGGTGAGAGATCAGTAAGTAGAGAGAGTCCAGGAACCCACCAGGGTGAGGGTTACCAGGTAGCAAAGAAGGGTGCCAGAGGATGAGGTGGGCAGAAATGGAGGCCGATCTTGGGGCAATCTTTACAAGTCAGGGGGATGGAGAACATGCTTCTTCGGGAGCCCACCTCTCGGGTTGGGCCCTCGCCAGGTGGAGTCCTCAGAGCGGGACACCACGACCCTTGGTGCTCTTTAAGTCCTCAGGAACTTTGCCCCAGACCCTTCCTGGCATGGGACTTGGGGAAGCAGATGGGCCTTCTCAGCCTGTGGGGCTCCTGAACTTGTCTCTTTTCCCAGGTGATTCTTGGTAGTGATGGCACCTGGGAGTTTGCCAAACCATCTCCTGCACCCCCACCCCCACCCCCAGTTGAAGCCTGTGAAGTAGTAGCATCCTTTTAACCCCAGACCCCAGGCCCAGAAGCCAGAGAGCTTATGGGACTTGCCCAAGGTCATACAGGTCTACCTGGCTTTCCCTGCCTTCGTACCTGTTTGGTGTCCCTGGCAGGTGCCTCTCCCTACTCAGGTTAACATGATGGAGAAGAATCCAGCCCCCTTTGGGGACAGGGGCACGAGAGGCTACTGTGAGCCTAGGACCATCCTCCCACCTGACGCTGCCTGGGGCCTCCTCTCCTCTCCCATTTGACCCTCTTAACCCCTCCAGGGGACAGATCAGCCAAAAGAAGAGAAAACTCACCTCTAATCCCATCACCCTTCCAGTATGTTGTCTTCTGTGGAAACATCTTTGCTAGGTCACACCTGACTCTTGGGTACATTGTACATGTGCTTCCATGCCAGTAAATAGTCATCTACCCATTTCACCACTGTAAGCATTCCCTGTCCCGTGGTGTGGGACACTAGGTGGCTTCTAATTTTACCCAATGGCTTAATAATCTGCACCACAAGGCTGGGGTGAACATTCATGTGGCTGGGTGAGTGCCACGTCCACCGAGGTTTTGAGGGACCATTTTAGCACACTATGTGGTCAAGGGCTGAGGGAGGGCAGTGAGAATGGGCAGGGTGGGTCTAGACAGGGAAGGCTTCTTGGGACAGGTGACACTGAAGTGCTTCTGGTGGGGCCAAGAAGGGTTGCAGATAGAATGGCAGAGACCACAGTGAACAGGGCCCTGGGTGGAGTGAGCAGATGGACTGGCCGACTGTAGGCCCAAGCAGAGGGGGGACCGGGTGGGAGGGCAGGCCACGTCAGTCCCCTGCTCAGGACTGGCAGGCAGTAGGCTCCCGGTGGACCACGAGGTCTCCCTTTCCAACCCCACTTCCTTCCATCCCCCCTTGTTCCCTGCGCCCAGCCCCATCAAAGTCTTCATCTTCCTGGAACTTGCAAGCTTGTTTCTGCCTTGGGGTCTTTGCACCTGTTGTTCCTTCTGCCTGACACGCTCTGCCCTGAATCTTTCTTTTTTTTTTTTTGTATGTATTTTTTATTGTGGTAAATATATAGCTAACAAAACATTTGCCATTTCAACCATCTTCACATACACAGTTCAGGGACATTAAACACGTCCATCGTGTTGTTCAGTCATCACCCTTAACAGAAGCTCGGTTGTCCCCTAAGCATTGTGTCTTCCTTTTCCCCCCTCTGCCCCTGAATCTTAATGTGGCTGACCACTTCCTGTCATTCAGGTCTCCAGTTGATATCACCTCCTCCATTCATTCATTCAACAGATAACCAGCACTTATGATGTGCCCTTGGGATGCAGCAGTGAAAAAAAGGACCTTAATGTGACTTGTATTCTTGCAGGGGATTATGCAGGTGATAAACAAGGGTAATAAGTAAAACATGTGGTGTGTTAAATCCTGGCAAGTGCAAAGGAGAGAAACAAAGCAGGGGAGGAGAAGGCTGATCGTCATGGGAGGTTGAAGGGAAGGAAGGCCTCCCTGGGAAGGTGACACTTGGGTAGAAACCTAAGGAGGTAAGGGAGGGAGGCGGGTGAGTTCTGGAGAAGTGTCCCAGGCAGAAGGAACAGTGAGTGCCAGGTCCTGACGCAGAAATGTTCACTCGAGGCTGCTGACCACCAAGCCCTGGTCCTCTACCTTAGCATCTTCCTGCATTTTCTTATAGCCCTTCTATCTGCAATCACCTGGTTGACTGATGTGTATACTTGGGAACCCTCATCTACCCTGCTAGCAGATAAGCTCGGTCAAGTAAGGAGTCTTGTCTGTTAGTCACTGCCATGTCCCCAGACCTCAGACAGTGCCTGCTCCCTGCCAAACCCTGCCTCCCTCCAGGTGTGGGCTGAGTGGGAGATCTGTTCCACACTCAGAAGCTCGGGGCCTGGGTTTCTGAAGCTTCTCTGCGGAACCTGCTTGTCTGGGGTCAGTGCAGCTGAGGGGCTGGCTGGAGATGAGTTCAGCCAGACCCAAACCTGTCCCCCGCTTCGAGAAGGCATGGTGCTCCTTTATGCAGTAAGCTGCATGCTTATTTCTGTATTTCACTGAGGGGTGGGGTGGGGTGGGGAGCAGATGCTGGGGCAGCCCCAACTTGTCCTGGTGCCATCACCCGGCAGCACTGCAGTCCCAGCCCCTGTGGAATGGGCAGTGGCCCGTGCAAGGCTGCCCAGCTATGCTCAGCCAGGCCCCACGAGCCCCTGTGCACAGTGGCCAGGCCTGAGCCCTCGGGCCCTAAACCACTTGGTTGGCCCTGAGCTGATGGCATTTATGTATGTGTGTGTCTGCGTGTGGCTCTGCCTTTTAACTTTAAAAAAAAAAGAAGAAGAAGAAGAAGTTGCTGTCAGTCAATTCTGACTCATAATGACCCTATAGGATAGAGTAGAACTGCCCCATAGGGTTTCCAAGGCTGTAATCTTTATGGAAGCAGACTGCCATCCTCCCGTGGATCAGTTGGTGGGTTTGAACTGCTGACCTTTGAGTTAGCAGCCAAGCACTTAACCAAGGCTCTGCCTTCTAACTCCAGAGGTGTAATTAGGCATCCTCCGTCTTAGAAGATCCATCCTTTGCTGCCTCCCAAAGCCCTTTGCTTTGGGAGTTAGCCAGATATGGGGTCAAATCCAGGTTTTGCTGCCTGCTACTTGATCACCTTGGACAAGTTGCGTGGCCCCTGTGGTCTTCATTTCCTCATCAGTCAAGCGGGGAGACAGATTCCTTTCAGGATGGCTTTGCCGTCAGGAAGTTGGCATACAGGCTCGCACAGAAGTGTGAGGGGCAGATGCTGCTCGGGATCCATGCCAATCGGCGCTGGGGTTACCTTACCTCTGGGAGGTGGGACTTAGGGAGGATTATTTGTAATGTTTGCTTTTTCCACGATGGCATTGGATTACCTAAGCAAAAATTTTAAAATAATAATAATAAAAACAACATGCAAAAGGTTTGGTACTATGCCTGGGTTGCAGCAGGCGCCCCAAGGGGCATTTGCCTGGATACAGATGCTGAGCCCCGTCTGCCCTCCCGGCTGAGCCCTCCTGGCTGAGCAAGGGAGTCTCCTGAGGCCTCTCCTGGCCCTGTCTCCTTCCCACCCCCACTCTCCCAGAGGCTTCTGGGGGAGGCACTACCTTGGATTCCTGGAGCGAATGCTGTCTCCTTTGAGCCTGTGTGGGGCCCCTGGAACAGCTGGCCCTGTGCCCTCTTGTCCCCTCCCTGCCCTCTGGGCTCCCATGGCCTGCGGGCGTCCTGCAGGGTGGACCCCAGGTCTGCCCTCCCAGGTCTGCCCTCCCAAGCCTGCAGGTCCCTCGCCTTTTCCAGAAGTCCCTCCTCACTTCCTACCCAGTGCCCCAGGCCCGGAAAGGGGAGGGGGCCCCCAGGAGCAGCTGATTTATGAGCTGGTGCTGCCCTCCCCCGTGGCTGGAATGCGAGGAGGCCCACAAAGCTGTTTGTCCAGGCAGCCGAGATGGCTGCAGGCCCCTGAGTCTGTTTTCTCGGCCAATCACAGGAACCTCCAGGGCTTTCTCAGCCCATTTTTGTTCTCTGTACTCCTGCTGGAGACCTGGAGCAAGTGGGTACCTGGGGCGGAGTCCCCCACCTCTGCTGTTCCTGGGGAAGGGGGAGGTTCCTGACCCTGGGCTGACCCTGCCAGGCAGGCCTCCACCCAAGGCTCTGGCTCCCCTAAACTGTGAGCCACAAACCTCTCGTGGCCACCCCTCCCCTCCCACAAGTGGTGGGCTTTTTGGCTTCCCCGGAAGGCTGCTGGTGGCAGCTCTGAGGGCTGGTTCTGCCTGCTCCTGGCTGGGGTGGCCTTTGGTTTGGAGGGCACTGACCACGTGGGTCCTAGTCATTGGCCAGAATGAATCTCAGCCTCTTTTTGCAACATGAGTACAGAATGGGGTGACCCTTCCCCATATGACAAGCCCTCCACACCCTTCCAACTTGGCATTGCATGCTAGCTGGGTGTAGCCAGCTCCCTGGCCCCCTCCAGCCTCAGGGAAGCCCCCCGGCTTAGACCATACAGGGTCCTTTTTTATATGCGAAGTCCTGGCCTGATGATCAATTTTTGCCGCCTCCCAAGAAGCCAGAATCTTTGCGATGTCCTTCAGGCCTCAGGTACCTTCTTCTCCAGCGGTATATCCCCCCTCCCCCTGCCCCATTTGCTCTGGGCCCCTTCTGGCCCTGCCATCAAATGCCCACCCTGCACTGTCGTGTCCCTACCTGCCCCTGTTCCAGAGCGAGATCCTCCGGGGCAAGGACTGGACTGTCCCCTCCCTTTACAGTCCAGCATGGAATGAGTGGAGCCCACTGGGAGACTGTACCGAGCCCTGAGCTGAGGGATGGAGCCATTTCCGGGGTGGGCCCAGCCCAGCGTTCCCAGCACAGGCCCAGCCGTGGAGCCTGTGGCCAGCGGGAGGCCAGCGGGAGGCCACGCTCCTGGAGCAGGAAGCTGGAGCCCAGACGATCCTCCCCGCCCCCAAGGCTAATCCAGAAATAGTTTCCCCTCGGTTGGGAATGCGTCCTATGGTGGGCGGACGTTTTTTGGGCCCTGATCTGGTTTCTTTATCGGGAGCAGATTTAGTCTCCTGATGGCGTTCCACTTTCCCAGGGGCCTCTCTGAGCGCACCCCATCCCAGTGCAGAGGAGTTGGGGCTGGAAGAACTGGAGCTGGTGGGGGTGGGGCAGGTCAGCCAGGGAGCCTGGGGCCTGGTAGAATCAGACCCTCCCCACACGGGGTCCCCCACGTGCCACGGGCTGTCCAGCACCCCTGATCACTCTCTATCTCCTTGTCCACGGGGGTTCCCGACAGCTGTGGCTGGTTGGAGCGGCCTCGGCCAAGACGAGTGAGGAACAGGACCAGACCAGGTGTGTGAGTGTCCGGGTGTCCTTGCCCTTCCTCGGCCTGGAATCGCCCCGGCCTCTCCCCAGCCCCCGTGTGGGCTCTGATCTGGGGGCCCAGTGCCAGGCAGCCTTTGCAGTCCACCCTGCTTCTGACTTGGAAGAGAGAAGCTTGTGAAGTTTCCCTTTCTGTTTAGCTGGAGTTTTATGGTTTTTCAGAAAACAGGTTAACAATTAAGCTAATTAACCCCAGGGCCTTCCAGGCCTCCTTGTTCCTATAAAGCCAGGCATTATTAGGCCACAGGCTGCCAGGAACCAGCGTTAGAGCATTAACCAACCCCAGTACAGGCCCGGCCTTCTGCTACCTCCGGACCCCACACCACAGGTCCTAGGGAAGCATCAGGGCCTGGGTGGTGGATGGTGTAACTGTACTGGGCTGGGGAAGACAGCCCTGTGGCTGCCAGGATGGTGACTGGGTGGCAGGCAGCTCTGTCCCTGGGGACGGGAACCATGTGTTTGCCCACACCCTGGTACTCAGCAGCTCCTCTGATTCCCTTCTAGGTCTCCAAGGGGGCCGTGAACAAAAGCAAGATGAGGCGGTTCCTGCGGTCAGGCCCCGACCCAGAGCGAGAGAGGCTTAAGCAGGAACTCTTCCAGTTCAGCAAGGTGAGGGGAAGCGGGGAGGACCCAGGCTTCAGGGCAGGGGGCAGAGGCTGAGTCCGGGGGTTGCTGTGTCCTGGCTGGGTTTCCTTTACCTGCATTAGGTCCCTGCTTGGCACTGCCTGAAATGCCTCGTGGCTTGGGGACGGGGGCTGGTTAGCGGGGTTTCCTGGGAAAGGGTGGTAGGATGCCCAGGCATCCGGATTCCTGGAGTCTTGTCGCGAGTCTCTCACCTGCTGGGTGGCATCTGCAAATCACCCTGCCTCTCTGAGCCTCAGTTTCCCCACCTATAAAACGGGGCTAGAACCATCTGCCCTGCCTACCTTGTCACGGAGGAGGCTTGGAGAGGAGGAAGATGAGGGGATGTTGAACCCTGTGAGGGGTAATGATGTGGCTGTGATGCTGGGTCACTTGGGACCCAGGGGCCATGGGCCATGGCTGTTTCCTCCCTCCTCCAATTGTCCCTGAAAGAGAACACAGCTTTCCCTGCAGGCTAAATGCCGGACTCCCCAGTGGTAGGCTGGGTGGGTGGGAGAGGTGCCTGACAGAACGTGCTGGAATGGGCATTTGACTACCCCAGCCAACGCCAAACATGCTCCTAAGGCCCCCTAAGCCAGAGTGACGTGCCACCCGAGATCACAGGGAGGGTCCCAGCCCCCCTAGGCTACGCCAGGGAGGCCAGCGCTAGCCTGTAAAGCTCAGGAGCAGAGCAGGGTTTATTAGTTCGTGGCCACCTAGCAATCTGGAGCTGTTTCGGGTAATAAGAGGTTGGCCTTCCTCACCTCTGCTTTGATCTAGGCCCTTGGCCTCCCTGCTGGCTTCCCTCTGCGGTTGCCCTCTGCTCCCCTGCCTGGAAGGTGGAGTGCAGAAAGGAGAGCACTTTTCTGTTCTCCCCTGGGGGACCAGAACCCCTCCAGGACAGGCTGATGGGGTGGGGAATGCTACTCTCAGCAGGGCCTTAGGTTTGGGCCCACACTCCCTCCCCACCAGAGGAACCAGTGGGTGTTAGTCTGGATGGTCTAGAAAGTTGTATGTCCTTGCAGAAAATTTGAAATTCTCCTCTTTGGCTGCTTTTTGCTGAGTTGAGAAGTGGAGAAGCCAGAATGCCCAGGTTCAAATCCAGCTTTGCCACTTAGATGCTGGGTGACGATGTGCTGGTCACGCCACCATAGGCTTGGTGCGAGGGGTGACTGGAAGTAGGGGCACAAATGCCAGGCCCAGTGGTCCAGGAATGTCAACTGCTGTTTCCGGGGTGCCTTCCGGGGCTCTCCAAATCTCACTGGGAGGCGGGTCAGGGTTTCCTCCGACTTCCTGACCAGGTGTTGCTGGTGTGAGTTTTGCTGTGAGGCCATTCGCCTCTGGAATTTGGCTCTTCTAAGGCCAGAGTCTCCTCCACCTACGGAAGGAAGCTTTGGGCAGGGCTGTTGGGCCTCGGGGAAGTAGGGGCGTGGGTGTTGGAAATGAGGGTCTTGGGACACCTGGGGCCTGCCACTCTCACTCCTAGGGCTCTTGGGACCTGCGGGGGAGGCCTGGATGAATGCCATGTGCCTCCATTGCCTGTGGTGACACTGGGATTTCACACCCTGAAAAGGTGGCCAATTCCAGTGGAAACTGGACAAACAGGCCCTGCAAAGCGGGGGGACCCACTCCCCAACTTCTCTCCCCAGGTGGGGTAAGGTTGGGGTGGGGGCCAGGGTGGAGGACACCCTGCCACGCCTTCTGGTGGTCTCCAAACTTGGCCTGGCTCTGGCCTTCTGGGATTCCTTTCTCCTGATCTGCCTTCCTCCCTCCATTCCTGTGCAAGAAACAAGCCTTGAGTACCTACTCTATCTACAGCCCGGGGGCTGGGCGCTGTGGAATCTCAGATGACAGTGATAAAGCTTTTGTCCTCCAGGACCTCATAGTGGGGGGGGGGGGGGGGGGGGACTGGTGGTCTGAAATTCCATGATGTGGGAGTGGGAAGGAGGAAGGGGAGGTTCTGAGCGGGTGGGGAGTGTGGGACTGAAGGGTGAGACCAGAGCCTGGAGGATTTCGGATCCTGGGAGGTCCACCCACACCACCCCCTCCCCAGCCCCAGGCTTGTCCTAGGGCTGTGGGCTGGAATGATGGCTTCTCAGAGGGTCTACTGGAACTTGGCAGTCTGGGCCTGAGCCAAGGACACCACACAGCCTTGGCTAGCTGTGAGCAGGGAAGTAAGTGATCCCAAAAAAACCAAACCAAACCCGTTGCGGTCAAGTGGATTCCAACTCATAGCGACCCTATAGGACAGAGTAGAACTGCCCCATAGAGTTTCTAGGGAGCACCTGGCAGATTTGAACTGCCGACCGTTTGGTTAGCAGCTGTAGCACTTAACCACCATGGCCACCAAGGAGGGAAACTCCATGGCAACTTACCCTGTAAGATAACTCTGGGGGCTTTTTGTTATTCAGCTGTAAGAGTTCTTTATATATTCTGGAAAGTAAGTCCTTATCAGATATATGATTTGCAAATGTTTTCTCCCTTTCTTTACATTGTCTTTTCACTCTCTTGATAGTGTCCTTTGAGGCACACAAGTTTTAATTTGCTTTTTCATTATCTATTTTTTTTCTTGTGTTGCAAAAAACCGTTACCAAACCCAAGGTCATGAAGATTTGCCACTGTGTTTTCTTCTGAGAGTTTTATAGTTTTAGCTCTTGAATACATGTCTTGGATCCATTTTGAGATAATTTTGCGTGCGGTGTGAGGTAAGGGTCTAACTGTACTCTTTTGCGTGCGGAGGTCCAGTTATCCTGGCACCATTTGTTGAGAAGACTATTCTTTCCCCATTGACTGATCTTGGTGCCCTTGTCAAAAATCAGTTGACCATACATGTAAGGGTTTATTTCTGGGCTCTCAATCCTTATGCCAGCACCACACGGTTTTCGTTATTGTAGCTTTGTCACTGAGGTTTTGAAACTGGGCAATCTGGGGGCTTTTTCACCTACTGAGCAAAGCAGGTAAGATCCAAGCCTTTAAGAGACTGTTCCAGTGACTGGACGGAGCCCTGAGTGAAGGAGATGAAGGAGTAGGAGCCCCAGCGGTGGGGACGGGAAGGGGAGGGTATGAACAGAGCAGGCTCTCAGCCTCAGCACCGTTGCCATGTGAGGCGGACCATTCTGTGTTATGGGTGCTGTCCTGTGCATCGTAGGGTGCTTAGCAACATCCCTGGCCTCTGCCCTCTAGATGCCAGTAGCATCCCCCAAGCTGTAGCAGCCAAAAATGTCTCCAGACATAGTCAGATGTTCCCTAGGGGACAGAATCACCCCTGGTTGAAAGCCACTGAATCAGAGACTATTTAGGGCCTGAGGCTGATGAGGGAGCCCTGGTGGCGCAGTAGTTAAGAGCTACGGCTCCTAACTAAAAGGTCGGCAGTTCAAATCCACCAGCCGCTCCTTGGAAACCCTAGGGGGCAGTTCCACTCTGTCCTATAGGGTTGCTATGAACCAGAATCGATTTGCCGGCAACAGGTTTGGTTTTGGTGTGGGTTGATGAGACCTGGTGATGCAGGGCTGGGAGTGGAGAAGGCTAGAGAGGGGATAGAGGAGGGAGGTACGTGTCCAGGATGACCGTAGAGTCTCCTTCCTGAGTGGATGGTGGTGCCAAGGACCGAGCTGGGGGTCCTGGAGGAGCAAGGAGCAGGTTTGAGGGAGCGTAATATGTTTTGATTCAAACAGAAGAGCAGCAGCCAATTCTGTTCATTTATCAAGAGGCAGGTTTTCCCAGTGGTTAATAGTACTGACCCCAGCACCTTAACTGCCCGGGTTCAAAGCTCTCCCAGTCACCAACTGGGTGACCTTAGGCTGGTCGCTCGCCTCTACACTGGAGAGATAATGGTTGCTGCCTCGCAGAGCTGTGGTATGGCTTAAGTGAGTTAGTGCATAAATGTACAGGTGGCTACGGTATTGGAAGAGGAGCCCTGGTGGCGCGTGGTTAAGCACTAGCCTGCTAACCGAAAGGTCAGTGGTTCGAACCCACCAGCTGCTCCACAGGAGAAAGATGTGGCAGTCTGCTTCTGTAAAGATTTACAGCCTTGGAAACCCTATTAGGCAGTTCTACCCTGTCCTATAGGGTCACCATGAGTCAGATGCTGATGGGTGGGACAGTATTGGACCTCGAGGCTCTTGAGACCTGCAAGAGAGGGAGAATCCCAGCAGACTGTGGGATATACAGAGCTGGAGCCCTGAGGGGCACCTGCCCTGCTAGGGTAGGTGAGGTCAGCCCCCTGGAGTGTCTACACCTGCTGAAGGCCAGGGGTAAACAGTGTCTAGACCAGACGGGTGACCTTGACAGCCCCTTCCAAGAGCTGCATCGAGGAGGAGCTGTGCACCTAGAGGACACTGCAAGGTGGCTGGCGCACTATCACTGTGGTGGCGTGCATTGTCACTGTCACAGCCCAATCCCAAGTGGCTTACAGACACTGGCTTCTGAACGAGTGGGAACTGGGCCTTTGTTCCAGCACCTTCTGGCCAAACTCCTTTCTACTCACATTGAATGAGATGCCTCAGAGTGAGCAGAGCATCACCCCCAGGCATGGGGAGCTGCGTGTCCTGTTCCTTTGGCTCCAGTGCCTGGGCAGGAACTGTGACTGTGGACATCTCTGAACCCCTTCTGCAGGGGCCACCTGTTGGAGGGGCAACTCCAGCTCACCAATGCTAAGTGCCAGGCATCAGAGGGTCCATGTAGTGCAGTGATCAGGAGCAGAGGCTCTGGGGCCAGACAGCCAGAGTTCTAGACTCCCAACTGTGCTGCTTCCTCTATGTATGACCACGGCACGTTACTTACCCTCTCTGCACCTCTGTTTCCTCATCTGTAAAATGGGCATCATAATAGTCCCAGGTTGATGTGCTCAGCTCAGTGAGTTAAATTGCTTAGAATGGTGCCTGCTTCAAAGGCAGCACCGGACCAGGGCTTGCCTCGTCCTCACCACAGCTCAAATGGGTATTGCTCCCATTCTGCAGGTGAGCAAACTGAGGCCTCTAGATTGCACGGTCTCAGTTTACAGTGGAGGGTTCTGGCTGGGGATGAGGATGACTGTGGTATGACTTGTGGTTCCATCTGCCAGCCAGCTGTGTGACCTTAGGGCCAGTGACTTTGCCTCTCTGAACCTCAGTTTCTTCGCCTGTAAAGTAGCTGCTTGCTATGTGTGGGGGCTACCGGGTCCTCAGGCCAGCTGGGGAGACAGACAAAGTCAGGCTGGCAGTGCCATTTAAGGATTGTGTGGGACCTGCTGGGTACCTCAGTGGGGTGAGCTGCCTCCTCAGGGGAACCTGAGCTTCCTTGAAAACTTCTCCCACCTGGCTCTCTCCCTGGTGAAACCCCAGCATGTCAGAACCAGTAAGGCCGATAAGGGTGAGCCGGCCCATCTTGCCTGTCCTGGGCTGCCGCCGAGGCTCCTGGGCCCTTCCTGCTCATGCCCACCCTCCCCCACTGCTCATGCCCACCCTCCCCCACCCCCAGGCCCTGAGCAAACTGTGCCTTCCTGACCGGCTGTCCCTGCCCAGCACCAGGCGGTTTTGTCTTGGTTTCTGCATGGCGGGGCCCCTGGTGTCAGGTGACAGCCCCACAGGGAGGGCCAGGTTGCCTCCACCACCAGGAATCTAATCTGACCACACCCAGTATCAGGTAGAACCATCCAGGGAGGCCAGCTGGCCATGCCCCCTCCTGGAGCCCTGGGCAGCCTCCAGGGGCTCGGATCCCTGTTGTTCCCTCCCTCCCATCCTGATGAGTGCCGGGGCCCTCTCTCTTAGGTGGGGTCCCCGTTGCTCAGGTGGGATGAAGGCCCTGCTGCCTAATGAACAACCTTTGCTCTTCCCCCTTCTGGGAGCCCGAAATAGGGTCCTGGCGCCAGGGCAAGACAGATGGGCTCTCTCTCCACACCAGCTAGTGCTGCAGCCTGACAGCTCCTGGGAGTCTTTGCTCTCCTTTCCCAGCTCCCTGTCAAAAGAGCCCATTGTTCTCTCCTCCCCTGGCAGAGGTCGCCTAAGCCAGGTAGCAGGCTGGGGGCAGGACACAGGTAGGCTGGGTGCTGAGCTCAGGAGGGTGGGGGGTGAGGATGGCGCCAGGAGCTGAGAACATTCGGTGGCTGCCAGGCTGGAGGTGGCTGGAGTTTAAGGCCTGGACCGCTGGCCACCTCGGAGGCTCTGCCTGCCATCCTCCAGCCCCTGCCCTACCCTCTGTCCTGATACCTTTTATTTCCGGTCTTCTGTGGGGGTGGTGACTCAGAGGTACTGTGTGTCTTTGAAGTTGTACCGCAGGGCATGAGGTACCTGAGCAGCCCTGGGGCTGAGCCCACACCTCCTGGGCCCTGGTGGGAGCCTTCTTTGAGGGTGACCTTATGTGCCCCCTCTCCCCAGGATGTGGAACATTCCTGAAGCCTAAACAAGCTGGGTGGGCGGGTTCTGCCCACGTGGACCTTGTACCCCAGTTAGGAGCTGGGGGTGGAGGGAGTTGGAAGGACATCTGAGGTCCAGCGGACAGCTGGAGCCCAGGCCGGAGGTGAGAAACTGCTGGGCGTCTGAGTTCAGCACCGGCCCAGCTTTCCCTTGCCTAGTCTGCAGTTTCTGGTTCCTCCCTGTCCCCTTGATCAGCTGCCCCTGGTACTCTCCCCAGATGGAAACGCCCTTCTTCCCTATCCCAACAAGACCCCTGGGTGCCTCCTACTGGCCTGGGGCCTCCAGACCTCCTGGTCTCTGCTCAGGACTTCTTGCCTCCTGGGATAATTGCCTCATTCAGAGATTTGTAGGTCTTATTTGCATGTTGAAGTGGTGCCACTTCGCCCTCCCCAGAGCTGGGGAGTCCCCTGGGAGGAGTCTGGTCACCACATTATTTGCATTTGAACCATCTTTCTTGGGCTGTCTCCCTGTAGGGTCTCTGTGAAATTCACTCTCCTCATTTTGTTCTTGAGGGAGCCTGGATCCCTCTAGGGTTGTTAGCTTCTCGGAGGAGAAGCCCAGAGGGATGCAACTAACAGAAAGATAAGAAACTTGGAAGGAAACTGGTGGGGCACAGCCTGTGGGCACTGTGGGGTGAGCTGAGCCTTCCAGTTGCTGTTCCGGGGGGAAAAAAAAACCCACTGCTGTTGAGTTGATTCCAATTCACAGCGACTGTAGGACACAGTAGAACTGCCCCGTAGAGTTTCCAAGGAGTGGCTGGTGGATTCAAACTGCTGACCTTTTGGTTAGCAGCCAAACTTAACCACTGCACCACCAGGGCTCCCCAGTGGCTGTTAGGTGGTCTTAGTGCATATCGCGTTCAGTGCCAAGGACACCCTGCTAAATGCTGTCATTGGTACTGTCCTGTTTATCAGATTTACGAGGCTCCTACAGGAGTCGCTCGGGGCTTACCGAAAGGTTGGAGGTTTGAGTCCACCCAGAGGTGCCTCAGAAGAAAGGCCTGGCGTGCTACTCCTGAAGAATCAGCTATTGAAAACACTATGGAGCACAGTTCTACTCTGACACACATGGGGTCACCATGGGTCTGAGTTGACTTGACAGCAGCTGGTTAGAGGCAAAGTAGCTCACCCAAGACCAGACAACTTTAAAGTGGCAGAGGGGGATTCAGAGTTTAATCAATCTGACTCCACTCGTTCTTTCTAAATGGACTTATGGAAAAGAAGATGGGGGTGGGAGGGAGGGGTAGCCACAGTGTCCCCTTGACCCTGAAGGGGGTGAGTACAAGTGACTGAATGATCTTCTGTCTTCCTCTGGGTCAGAGAAAAGAGGCTGGTCCCAGCAGGAGTAATTCAAGTGAGATGCTGGGGGAACTTCCTGGCCATGAGTTGGTAGGATAAATGTGTGGCCTGAATGGCCTAGTTGCAGGTTTTCTCTCTGACTTGACTTTCCTCCTTGAGACAGGACAATGACAGTCACAATGTGAGCCACATATGTCATTTTAAATTTTCTAAAAGGCGTATTAGAAGGAACCCTGGGGCGCAGTCGTCAAGCGCTGGGCTGCTAACCGAAAGGTCGGCAGTTCAAACCCACCATCCGCTCCGCAGGAGAAAGCGGTGACAGTCTGCTTCCATAAAAATTACAGCCTTGGAAACCCTAGGGGGCAGTTCTACTGTCCTGTAGGTTTGCTATGAGTCAGAATCAACTCAATGGCAATGGGTTTGGGTTTTGTTTTGTTTTGTTAGAAGTGTATTATAAAAAAGATTTTTTTTTTTTTTTTGTTTATTGTTGTAGTTTGAATGAAGTTTACATTTCAAGTTAGTCTCCCATACAAAAATTTATACACACATTGTTATGTGACCCTAATTGCTCTCCCCATACTGTGACAGCACACTCCTCCTTTCCACCCCTGATTCCCCATGTCCATTCAACCAGCCCCTAACCCTCTCTGCTTTCCCATCTCACCTCCGGACAGAAGCTGCCCGTTTAGTCTCATGTATCTACTTGAGCTAAGAGGCACACTATAAAATTTTTTTTTAATAGATGAGATTAATTTTGATAACATATTCTATTTTGCCTAATATATCAAAAATATTATTGTTTCAACATATAATCAATATAAATTATTGAGATGTTCTACAGTTTTTTAAATATTTTTGAGTCTTTGACATGTGGTGTGTATTTTACACTTACAGCACATCTCAATTTGCATGTTAACTGTTCTCTGGAAACACCAATACCAGATGCCGTCCAGTGGACACCAGCTCATGGCAACCCCATGTGTGTCAGATTAGAACTGGGCTCCACAGGGTTTTCAGTGGCTGATGTTTTTGGAAATCTTTGATCTGTCTTTAGGTGTCATACAATTTACAGCAGAAAAAGTAGATATGAGGCTTTGTCTGCCTGAGTCCAGACCCTGTTCTTTTGGAACCGAGGTTGTTCCAAGCATACCTGAAAGTTTTCCAGCAGCTAAATTAAATATCTGTTTTTAAGTTTAAGTTCATTAAAATGAAATAAAACTTTAAATTCCCTTCCTTAGTGGTTCTAGGCACATTGCAAGTGCTTGACAGCCACATAAGGAGCCCTGGTGGCACAACAGTTAAGCACTCAGCTGGCGATTCAAACCTACCCAGAAGCACCTTGGAAGAAAGACCTGGCAATCTGCTCCCATAAAGATTACAGCCTAGAAAACCCTACGGGGCACTTGTACTCTGTCACATGGGGTTGCTGTGAGTCAGAATCCACTAGACGGCACCTAGGAACAGCAATAGCCACGTGTGGCTGGTGGCTACTCTACTGGACGGCTCAGGGCCTGGGCTCCTGCAGGACATTTTCTCCACCTGAGTCCTCCCAAATTCCAGAAGCCTGAGCTGCTGCTGCTGGTGGGGATGAGAAAATGCTGCTGTCCCAGGAGCCTTCTCGAGGCGACCACGTCCTGCCACTCTGGCTGCTGCTGAGCTCCTGAGGCCTCGGCAACCTGGGGCTGGCTGAGGCCGAGCTTGTCCCCTGTGCCCCATCCCATCTGCTGCCCTCGCTTTCCTGGGAAGTGTTTACATTCCAGATACTCCCCTATCTCACCAGGGTCTTTGCAGGCTCTACATTTTTTACATAACTGAACAGGGACCTGGGCTGGCCTGGTCTCTTCCAGGTGCGGCCATTTGGAGGGCAGGCTGGGTTCCTGGCAAACAGCAAGGCCCATGGGGACCCCACACCCTGTTGGCCCCTGGCATCCCCTGAAATAGGCACTCGTCGGAGCTCTTCTTCCTGGCCTGACCCCAGCATGAGGCCGCCTCCCATGAACCACTCAGACTGGACTGGACAGGGCATCAGTCAGCAGCTGAGTTTGCTAAGCCATTGTGCCTGCTGTCACCAGGGCCTTATCTCCTGCTGCTTTGAGGCTCAGTAGCAGCTTAGTGACGTGGCCAAAGGTGACAGAGCCATGGGCCACAAGGCGCCTCACTGGTGCACTCTTTCCTGCAGGGCAAAATTGCCGAGTCCCCTTGGTTAAAATTATTCCTTTTTCTTTAAAGCAGCTGGTTGGCATCGCCTTGCTCTGCTCCACTCTAGCAGTACATGTCCACTGTCCTGGGAGTGGGAGGTGGGGCAGCTGGTTAAGAACCAAAACCAAAACCCCTGCCCGAAGATGGTTTGTCCATGGGAATCTGTGGCATTTATAGCCAGACTTTTCTTTTTTTTTTTTTTTTTTTATTTTTTATTTTTATTTTTATTTTTTTAATATATATTTTATTGTACTTCAGGTGAAAGCTTACAGAGCAAATAGTTTCTCATGAAATAGTAGTACACATGTTGTTTTTTGACATTGGTTAACAACCCCACAACGTATTAAGCCTCTAAATTCTCAACTTTTTTTTTGATGAAAATTACAGATGGCCAAAGATACACCGTTTCAAAAATTTCTACATTCACAGTTCAGTGACAGTGACTACGCTCTTCCAACTGTGCTGTTATTCTCACTTAAGATGAAGGCTTACAGAACAAAATAGTTTTTCATTTAACAGTTACTACACATGTTGCCCTATGACCATGGTTAACAATCTCACAGCACATCAAGAATATCCTTACTCCACCTTGTGTTCCCTATCACCAGGGGGCTTCCTTGTCCCCTTCTGTCTTCTGGACCTTGTCAGTGGACTATTGTACCTCTTTAGTCTCATTTGTTTATTTATTTATTTATTTATTTATTTATTTTTATTTTATTTAAACACCATTTCAAAACTTTTTACTTACACATTTAAGTGATATTGACTATGCTCTTCCAATTGTGCTGCCATTCTCGCCCAAGATGAAGGCTTACAGGACAAAACAGCCTCCCATTTAATAGTTACTACAAATGTTGCCCTATAGCAGTGGTCAACAATCTCACAATACATTGACAGTGTCCTTATTCAATTTGTGTTCCTTATCATCAGTTTCCTACTCTCCCTCTGCCTTCTGGCCCTTGTCACTGGACTCCTGTACATCGTTAGTCCCATTTAGTTTTACTGGGGTGTCCATTCCCAGGCTTAACATCGAACCTTGAAGGTAACTTCACCTCTGAGCTGAAAGGGTGTCTGGGGGCCACACTCTCGAGGTTTCTCTAGTATTCTTTAGGCCAGTATATCTGGTCTTCTTTTTTTTTTTTTTTTTTTTTTTTGGGAGTTAAAATTATGCTCTACATCCTACTCCAGCTCTGCCCAGAACCCTCTGTTGTGATCCTGGTCAGAGGAGTCATTGGTGGTAGCTGGGCACCATCCAGCTGTACTGGGCTCAGTCCCGTGGAGGCCTTGGTAGCTGTGGACCATTAGTCCTTCGGACTAATCTTTTCCTTGTATCCTGTTCTCTTCGTTCTCCCTTGTTCCCGAAGGGATGAGATCAGTGGAGTATCTTAGATGGCCGCTCATAGGCTTTTAAGACCCCAGACACTACTCACCAAGGTAGAATGTAGAGCATTATCTTTATAAGTAGTGTCATGCCAATTGAGCTAGATGTTCCCCGAGATCATGGTCCCCAGAGCCCTCCGTCCAACAACTCAGTCCCTCGGGGGGTTTGGATGTGTCTATAGGGCCTCCATGACCTTTCCTTGTGCAGGTTGTGTTAGTTTCCCCTGTACTATGTACTATCTTATCTCTCACCCAAGTTACTACTTACCTATTACCTATTTAGTATTCCCCCCCCCCCCATCCCTGGTAACCAACAAGGATTGTTACATTTTGCATGTGAATTTTTTCATGGGTTTTTACAATAGAGGTCTCATACAATATTTGTCCTTTTGTGATTGACTTATTTCACTCAGCATGATGTCCTCCAGTTTCATCCATGTTATGAGATGGTTCACCGATTCATTGTTCTTTCTCGTTGCATAGTACTCCATTGTGTGTATGTACCATAGTTTGTGTATCCATTCGTCTGTTGATGGACATCGAGGTTGTTTCCATCGTTTTGCTATTGTGAATAATGCTGCCATGAACATAGGTGTGCATATGTCTATTCGAGTGATGACTGTTATTTCTCTAGGATATATTCCTAGGAGTGGGATTGCTGGATCGAATGGTACGTCTATTTCTAGCTTTCTGAGGAAACGCCATATCATTTTCCAAAATGGCTGTATCATTTTGCATTCCCACCAGCAGTGTATAAGAGTTCCCGTCTCCCCACAGCCCCTCCAACATTTGTTATTTCCAGTGTTTTTGATTCGTGCCAGTAATGCCGGGGTGAGATGGTATCTCATTGTGGTTTTAATTTGCATTTCTCTAATGGCTAGTGATCGCGAGCATTTCCTCATGTGTCTGTTGGCCATTTGAATGTCTTCCTTGGTGAAGTGTCTGTTCATTTCCTTTGCCCATTTTTTGATAGGATTGGTTGTCTTTTTGTTGTAGAGGTGTTGGATTTTCTTGTAGATTATGGAGATTAGACCTTTGTCTGACTTGTACTGTCCAAAAATTTTTTCCCAGTCTGTAGGTTCTCTTTTAACTCTTTTGGTGAAATCTTTTGAAGAGCATAGATGTTTGATTTTTAGAAGATCCCAATTATCTAGTTTATCTGTTGGGTTTTTTGTGTTGATGTTTATGGTTTGTATCCTGTTAATGCCATGTATTAAGGTCTGAAGTGTTGGTCCTATTTTTTCTTCTATGAATTTTATAGTTTGAGGCTTTATATTCAGGTCTTTGATCCATTTTGAAGTAGTTTTTGTATATGGTGTGAGGTATGGGTCCTGTTTCATTTTTCTACAAATGGATATCCAGTTTTGCCAGCACCATTTGTTAAAAAGACTGTCTTTTCCCCATTTGATGTATTTTGGGCCCTTGTCAAAAATCAGGTGACCGTAGGTGGATGGATTTACATCTGAGTTCTCAATTCTGTTCCATTGGTCAATGTCTCTGTTGTTGTACCAGTACCAGGCTGTTTTGAGTACTGTAGCTGTATAGTAGGTTCTCAAGTCAGGTAGTGTGAGTCCTCCAACTTTATTCTTCTTCTTCAGTAGTGCTTTACTTATTCGGGGTTTCTTCCCTTTCCATATAAAGTTAATAATTAGTTTTTCCATCTCTTTGAAGAATGTTGTTGCTATTTGTATCGGAATTGCATTGTATTTGTAGATTGCTTTAGGTAGAATTGCCATTTTCACAATGTTGAGTCTATAGCCAGACTTTTTAACCTGTAATTTCCACCTCTGGGACATCTGCCTAAGGAGATTCTGAGTTGCAGGTAAAATTCTGAGCCCAGAAATGGTCATCAGCGCAACCATTTGCAAAAACGCTAGAACAAAGTAAATATTCAGCAGTGAAGGCCTCTCCAGGGAGTATATGTCCCAAATTTTCTACGATGTCTGTGTACTAATTCTATAGCAAGAGATGGACAAAAGCATATACGACCCTTGTGTGCTGTCAAGTGGGTTCCAACTCAACAACCCTATAGGTCAGAGTAGAACTGCCCCATAGAGTTTCCAAGGCTGTGATCTTTACTACAGAGATGCAAACGGCCCTGCAGAGATGTCCTTTCTGGGAAGCTGGTCCACGAGGACACTTGGATCAGACATTTAGGGTTGGCAGGGCTTTGGAGTCCAGAGCTGGGAACTGTCAGGCCATGGAGGTGGGCCTTGAGCTGCAGTGCAACCTGGCTTCCTGAGTGACCAGGTGCCACCATGGTGTCAGTCCCCCAAAGCTTTCCTTGTCCCCACATCCACCACCAAGCCCCCAACTACCCAGAAGGGCTGGGTAGTTCCCATCGGATGGGTGGTGGAGGTACCAGGTCAGCTTTCCTAGAAGGGCCAAGTGGCCGACATGATGTTGGGAGAGAAGGCACTCACAGGGATGACCACACAGCCGAGGACAGGCTCGGGAGTGGACAGAGCGTGGGGCCTGGAAGGGCCTGGATTTGGCTCCAATCCTCAGAGGTGCCGGGGTAGGACCTGAAAGTAACCACTTCTTCCTTCCTACCTGCCGTGGCTGCCCCAGGGGTCTTCCCGAGGCTCGGGGGGCAGCTCTGGGCTGTGGCTTCACTGTTGTACTGGCCCGGCCAGCCGTGGGGAGAGGGGCCGGCACTGAGGTCGTGCCCACCGCGTGGCTCTCGTTGCAGACTGTGGAGCATGGTTTCCCGCACCAGCCCAGCGCCCTTGGCTACAGCCCCTCCCTGCGCTTGCTGGCCATTGGCACCCGCTCCGGAGCCATCAAGCTGTATCCTTTCTACCCTTCCAGCTCCCAGACAGCGAGGCCTACAAGGGATGGGGCCTCAGGGTCAGGGAATGTTGGGGACGGGTGTCAGCCTCCTATCACATGTAGTCTGTTGGGATAAAAGCAGGATTCTTCATTCACTCAAGCTGCAGTGGGGTAGCTTTTGGGGGATTCCCCTGAAGGCAGGTGGGGATATGTCCTTCCAGGGGCCACTAGGCCATGTCTGGAACCCTGGGCCTGTCTTCCTGTGCCTCCCTACCTCTCTCAGCCCTCCCACCAAAAAAGCAAGCTGCAGGTAACCCCTCATCCTGGATGTCCCCTTGGGAGCCTGTCCTCAGTGTGGGGAGTGGAGGCTGGTGGTGGCCAAGAAGCGTCTTCTTTGCCGTTCTCCCTGACAGGAGTCCGAGCAGTGACTGGGGCGATGTCGGTTTGGGTTGGGGGGTTAGCTGCCCTTCCAGATTTCACACACCCACACCTGAAAGGAGAGTGCCCTCGACTGGGTCAGCACAGAGGACCTGGCCTTGTGGGCTCCAGGTTGGCAGGGACAATCCTTCCCTGGCTTGTGACTGGACAGGGTCTTGTTGGGTCTTTTATCCAGAGGGTTGGTCTGGGGCTGACTGGGGGCTCTGACTGTCTTAGAGGCAGTCCACGGGCTTCAGGACAGAGGGTCACCTTAGGATTTCTCCTTGGCTCTGGTGGGCCTGGGCTAGGCTGGACATCTTGGAACACACACAGACGTCCCGCATCTGACCTGAGCCCCCAGGGTGAGCCAGGGTGGAACCTAGGGGCGTTGAGAGATGGGGGGCTACTCTTGCAGAGCCCACTGGCACCTCCTCCAGCAAAGCTGTACCTCTCTCTGGCTCCTCCTTCCTGCAGCTCAGGCGGGGTGGGGGGCGGGACACGGTCTGCTGACCTGCGCTGGGCCACAGGTGGTGTACATACAGGAGGGCAGGGCCCCCAGTCCTGCCTCTGGCTTGGCCTGACCTTGGTTGGTTAATCATTGCCAGGCCGTGGCCATATCCTGGTTACCAGTTCCTGCTGCCAAGACACCTGGGCGTGGCTGCTGGGTTGGGCCCAGGGGGATGTCCGCCTGTGTTTTCTCACAGGTGCCAGCAGGTGGGAGCTGATGGGTCTGTTGCAGCTCAGGTCGGGGCAGGTGCCCGCAGCACCTATCAGCTACCAAGATAAAGCCTCACCTTTCCAAGGCCGGGTTTCAAACAGGTTTCTTCTGGCTCGACCTCCTGCTGAGAATTTGCATTTCCACCCCAAATTTACTGAATTAGAATGTACATTTTAACAAGATCCCTGGTGGTTCTTATGTATAATAAATTTGAGAACCACTGCTCTGTAGTATCACCAGGGGATCTTGTTAAAAATGTAGATTCTAATTCAGTACATCTGGGGTGGAGAGGCAGCTTCTCAGCAGGGGGTCAAACCAGTTCAAAACCCTGTTCTCTGGGAGTCGCCCTACCTGCCTAGCCCAGGAAGCTTTCCCAGGTGGAGCTGGCTCCACCCTAGAGGTCACATCCCTGGCCGAATACCCGCAGGGCCAGGGCCACAGCCGTCTCCTCCCTGCCCCAGGCCTGGACCCAGGTCCTGCAGGCCGGCTTGGAGGGGTGGGCAAGCCTCTGCTGCCAGGATGCTGACAGTCCCTGCCATGTGGGCCCAGAGGTCTCCACTCTGGGGACAAGTGGGGATGGTGTCTGGCCTTCCCAAGTTTTTCCTGAGTCTGCTCCAAGCTACGGCGCCCCCGGCGTGGAGTTCATGGGGCTGCACCGGGAGAACAATGCTGTCGTGCAAATCCACTTCCTGCCTGGTCAGGTGAGGGGCCTCCCCCATGCCTCCTCACCCTCCCGTCCTCCAGAAGGGGTGGTGTGGGAAGGCAGCATTGGTGGCCCTGGGTTTGGTGCTGATGGAAGACCTGAGACCACCTTCCCTTCACCACCTGGGGGTCCACAGGCTGGTGCAAGAGTAGCGGGGGGCTTTTGATCCCTGGGGCTCTTTCCTAGACCTTCAGTGTGTAGAGGCCACAGTGAATCTGGCCCTTTCTGGCTAGTGAGGTGGCACCCTCCCTGTCCCTGCCCTGTTCCCTCCCTAGTGCCAGCTGGTCACCCTGTTGGATGACAACAGCCTGCATCTCTGGAGCCTGAAGGTCAAGGTTGGGGTGTCAGAGCTGCAGGAGGAGGAGAGCTTCACACTGCGCAGCCCCCCAGGGTAAGGACTGAGGCCCCTTCCTCTCCCAGCCAACCTGACCCTGCCCCCAACTCTGGAGAGGAGGGGGAATCACCTTTTGAAGGTCCCTTACTCTTAGGCTACGGCCACACACTAAGCCTTGGAGAAACACAACTCTAGACTTCTGTATTGGCTCTGCCTCTGTTTAAGCATCTGCCAGTAACTCCACCTTTAAGCCTCAGTATTTAAATTTGTAAAATGGGTGTAAATATAGTATCAACTTCATAGGTATGCTTTGAGTATTAAATGAGGCAATTCATATTAAGCTCTTAGTAAACTGTCTAGCATATAAAAATCAGTCAATACAAGGAGCGAGTTAACTGAAGTTCAGTTAGATCTGAGGAAGGCGACGCTTTCCTGCGTGAATTATTCTGATTGCTGAGGTGGTGGTGTCAGTTGCTGCGGCTGTTGAGCCCTCACAGGGCCTGTGGTGTGTTTGAGCGCCATCCTCCGCTGTTCTGGGTGGAGTGGGTGGGCCACCACCTGCCTCCCTCCATCCCCAAACAATGTGGTGTTTTTCCTGCCTCCTAGCCCAAGCTGGAAACCCTGGTGGCGTAGTGGTTAAGAGCTACAGCTGCTAACCTAAAGGCTGGCAGTTCAAATCCACCAGCCACTCCTTGGAAACCCTGTGGGGTAGTTCTACTCTGTCCTGTAAAGTCACATGAGTTGGAATTGATTCAACGGCAATGGGTTTGGTTTTTTTTGTTTTAGCCCAAGTTCTCTGCCATCTCTGTCCTGTCTTGGCAGAAAGTAGTCAATGTATTTGTCCTGGCCCAAGACTCTGTGGACCTCACAGACCTGTTTGTGGCCTTACCTGGGGGAGGTGAGGGAGCTGGGAGTCAGAGGACCCTATGCATGAGGGTCCCCCCACCCCCAGCCTGGGCAGCAGGAAGCTCATGGCAGCCATTCTCACTGGCAGGGCTGCCCCCAGTGCCACACAGATCACTGTGGTCCTGCCACACTCCTCCCGTGAGCTGCTGTACCTGGGCACGGAGAGCGGTGACATTTTCGCAGTGCAGCTGCCAGCCCTCCGCACCCTGGAGGACAGGACCATCAGCTCAGATGCCGTGCTACAGCGGTGAGCCCGAGCCCGAGCCCTGTGCCCTCGGGGACACGTCCCCCTCGACTGATGCCTGGTCTCTCCCCTTGGTCCCCAGTAACGACTCTCAGGATCTTTTCTCCTAGGAAGCTGGGTGGGGGGTAGGAAGGGTGACTCCCAGCTCCCCATCTGACCCCCAGACAGAGAACCTATCGCCCATAATGTGTTAACATCACAGTACCAAAAGGGAACTTGAGGGTAACTTGTCACCTCATTTTAAGGTGAGAAAACTTGAGACCCAAAATGATTACGAAGCGTCACCAACTCCTAGCCCAGTGTTCTTTGCACTGATATTATGTTTTTCAAACCCCAGTGCTGTGGACAGATGCTCAAACTCAAACGTCCCCAAGTGAGCAAGAACAGTGTGTTTCTGACAGTTCTACGTTCGGGGCACCGCATTGAGTTTCCACACGCACACAGGCTATGTGGCTAAACAGCCTTGACAGCCACAGTCCTGTGTAGTTGTTGCTGTCAGGTGCTGTTGAGTCTGTTCCGACTCATAGCAAAATCCCATGTACAGCAGAGCGAGATACTGCCTGGCCTTGCACCATCCTAATGATCGTTGTTATGCCTGAGCCCATTGTTGCAGCCACTGTGTTGATCCATCTCTTTGAAAGTCTTCCTCTTTGTCGCTGACGCTCTACTTTACCAAGCATGATGTCCTTCTCCAGGGACTGGCCACTCCCGATAACATGGCCAAAGTAATCCTGTAGGCTTGTTGAGATAGCTGATGATGTTAACAGTGAGTCTTATGGGGTCTGGGCGTGGAGAGGGGAGGGCAGGACTCTAAAAGGGATGAAATGAAGGAATGTGGAGAGAGCTTGTGGTTAGTGGTAGGCAGTAGTGGACGGCTCTGCAGGACCAACGTGGGGAGGAGCCCAGGGTGCTAGAGCAGGGATGCTGGCTTGTGCGCGCGTGCGCACGCACACACACACGCACACGCACACACAGCCATCTAGTCTGTGGTGATGATGAAGCAAGGCCTGGTGGGGCTGGGATTCCTGTATGGGGCTGGGTCCCTCTGGGCACAATTCCTCTGTGCCCTTCCCGCCCAGCAGGGCAGGGTTGGGCATTGTGACCGTGGTCAGAGCAGATGGCTTACAGGATGATGGACAGGCCCAGCTGGAGCTTAGCATGGGTGCCTGGTCTGTAGGCAGGACGGGTGGGAAGGAGAACCTGGGCCTCAGCACCTGGTAGTCCACCTGGCCCCATTCCATGGAGTCTGGTTGGAAGGGGCCCTCCCCTGGGACTTAGCCACCCAGCTGGGCTCTCCCAACCTGAGGGCCTGGGACCCCTAACCAGGCGAATTCCTGTTCAGCTGCATTTTGTCAACACTTAACCTGAATGTTTTCAAAGATCCACCTCTTTAGTCTAGCAATTCTGTCTGAGAAGATCTCCACCCAAAGGGGGGAAACGCGTTTAGAAGATACAGGCATGAGACTGATCATTACAGGGTGTTTTATTGGCAAAAAGTTGGAAACCATCCAAGTGGCCGACAATTCTCAACTATGTAAAGGTGTTTTCTGCAGTTGTTAGTATCTCGGAGAATCCTTGAACATGTGAGAAAATGGCCATGTCTGTTTAGGTGGGGGAAAAAAGCCAGTTGTACAGCAGTGTGTACAGTAAAATTCCAACATTCATATAAATAAATGTAGGTGGACATGCTTCAGAGGAGAAGTCAGGGGAGGGCAGCACCTGAACACAGAGCAGCCACCTCGAATTCTGCCACCGAACTTCCTTTTGATGATGTCCCTGATGCTTTTCTGTATTTTCCGAGATGGTGCAATTCTTGTATTGTTTACTTTTAATTTAAAAGAGATTTTCTTTTTTAATTGCATAAGTAGCACATCATTACAGAATCTCAAAAATTAAAACTTTACAGATAAAGTTTGTGGTGAAATGTGTTCCTTTATGTGGTCTCTTGCCTGAGTGAAAAGGTCAGAGGGTAGAGGTATGTCATAGGACTGAGCCCTTGGCTGATCTTGAGTCATATCATCCCCCCTGAGTTAGACGGGTTCTGACGTTATTACTGCTACCACCGCCATTTTACAACGTTGAAGTCCTGTTTGACACCCCCCACTGCCAATTCTAACTCTAGAGAGGCCAGTGCTAGCGGTTGGGTGTGGGGACTTAGGTAGATGCAGAGGGGTTTGTTTGGGTTTGTTTTTTTGTAGAGGTGCCCTTAGGGCTGTTTCCATTTTCCACTCACTGTCCTTAGTGTTTGGGGCCCTGGTGGTGCAGTGGTTAAGTGTTTGACTACTAACCAAAAGGTCAGCAGTTCAAATCTACTGGCTGCTCCTTGGAAACCCTATGGGGCAGTTCTACTCTGTCCTATAGGGTCATTATGAGTCGGAGTCGACTTGACAGCAATGGGTTTGGTTTTTTGGGGTTTCTTTGTCCTTAGTATTGGCTCTTGGTCCTGGACCTGCCTGCACCTCATGGTCTTCTGTTGGCTGCTGCACCTCCAGCCTTTACGTCCACATTCCAGGCCTGGAGGGGGACTTGTAGGGTCAAGGCTCAAACTAACATAGAGATTCTTATCTTGTGGGTTTTAACATCTTTTTCTTGTTGAATTGGGTATAATTTCACAACAATTTAAAAAAAAAAACTTTTTTGTTATGAAATACCACCTACTTATAGAAACGCACTAAATACAAACGCATAGCATAACACATTCTTGTAAAGCGAGCCCCCGGGCAGCCGCCACCCCAGCCAGTAAAGAAACGGAACTTGGCCGGCGCCTTGAGACCCCCGCACCCTTCCCAGTCATGGCTCCCCCCTGCCCACCCCGTGGTAACCCCACATTGGCTTTTCTGGAAATCACTTCCTTGCCTTTCTTTTTGGTTTTACCCCCTACCCTTGCACCCTGTGGGGTTTAAATCATGAATGTCACTGTCCTATTCTACACATTGCTCCCCTGCCCCTGGTGGTATGTCCTAGAGGTCTTTCCACGCTGGCGCACATAGCGCCCAAGCTGCCTGGGGGGCTGGCGTGCAGCTGTGCCCCTGGCTGTTGCCTGGATAGTGCCCGGCTGCATGGGCTCACAGCTCTCCCCCGCCCACCCAGGTTACCAGAGCAGGCCCGTCACCGGTGGGTGTTTGAGATGGTGGAGGCCCTGCAAGAGCACCCCCGAGACCCCAACCAGATCCTGATCGGCTACAGCCGGGGCCTTGTTGTCGCCTGGGACCTGCAGGGCAGCCGTGTGCTCTGCCATTTCCTCAGCAGCCAGGTAGGTGGTGCCAGGGACCGGGGCAGGGGCCATATGGCTCTCCAGGTGCCCGCACATCACACACACCGTCTCCACCCCCGACCCGTGTCTGCTCTCTCTCCCTCTGAAGCAACTGGAGAACGTCTCCTGGCAGCGCGACGGCCGTCTGATTGTCAGCTGCCATTCCGATGGCAGCTATTGCCAGTGGCCCGTGTCCGATGATGCCCAGCAACTGGAGCCCCTGCCCAGCCACATGCCTTACGGTCAGTGCTGCCCCCGACCTGAGGGTCGCCTCTCTGTCCAGTTGGTCTTTCCTGGATTTAAGTGTGGGGCCCAAGCACAGAGCAGAGGGGGCCCAGAGAGGGTCGTAGCGGCTCACAGCCACACAGCGGTGTGCTGATGCCCAGCGCGGGTTTCTCGGACTGCTCAGAGCAAGGCCTGGGTGTGTGCCGATGCCCTGCGCGGGTTTCTCGGACTGCTCAGAACAAGGCCTGGGCGTGGGGGTTCCTCCACTGGAGGGTCTCTTCCAGCTCCTGCCTTTTCTTTTAGGTCCCTTTCCTTGCAAAGCTATTACCAAAATCTTCTGGCTGACCACCAAGAAGGGGTAGGTATCAGTACGCTGTCCTCTTCCCTTTCCAGAGCCTTCCTGGAGGGCTGGGAAGGCTGCTCGGGCCTCTGCCTGGGGGAGATGGTGCCTCGTGAACGGCTTTGGGTCCCACGTGGAGATCTTAGATCTTGGGCAGGGAGAGAAGGATGGACTCACTGGCTGCTCAGACCTCTCAAAGACTCAATTCCTGCACAGTCCCCCTCCTTCCCTTCCACCTCAAAGAGATGGTTTAGATCAGCAGGTTTCAGACTGTTTTAGCAGCAGACCTGTTTCTTCAAACAAAACCTTACAGAGAGACCCCAGTGTATCAGTGGATAAGGGGGTGCCCTGGTTGAAGCAGGAGTGGCACAGAGTCAGACCCCCAGCCTAGATCCCCCACCCCACCCATCCTGGGGATGCTGAGTCAGCACTTACCCTAAGACTGGCCTCCCCATTGCACAGAAGGGCCCAGCACTGGGCCCTGGGGCCCTGGGCACTGCCAGGCTGGTTATTGCCCTTTGGGCTCCAGAGACGCCCATGCTGGCAGTCCCGCCTGGGGAGCTGTGTCAGGGGCCCTGGCCCACAATGCCCTTCTGTGCCCCCAGGTTGCCCTTCACCATCTTCCAGGGTGGCATGCCACGGGCCAGCTATGGGGACCGCCACTGCATCTCGGTGGTCCACGGCAGCCAGCAGACGGCCTTTGACTTTACCTCCCGTGTCATCGACTTCACTGTCCTCACTGAGGTGGACCCCACAGCTGGTGGGTGCACTTCAGGAGTGGGTGTGGGGAGCTGTGGGCAAGGGGGGTGGGGCCATAAATAAGGAGGAAGGATCTTGTGCAGAAGTTCCCCAACCTGCCACCGTCCAGGGACCCTTAGCCCCACCGCACCCTTTCTTAGTGTCACCGAGGCCAGCAGCCCCAGGTGATCCCATTCTCGCCCTCCCTGCTGGCCTCCCCCTCCGGGGCCAGCCTGTGGTGTCACCTTCGTTGGCCACACTCTGCCTGCCCGTAAGCTCTTTGCCCTTCCTGGGGTTCTGGTGGGACTCTGCTCTGGACAGGTCTGTGTGGTTGGATTTAACACCCCCAGCTTAGGCAAGGGGCTCCCTTTTGCTAGAAGCCTCCCTTTTGGGGTGGGGCACGGGGTGACAGCAGGGCCAGCTCTGAGCGGCTCTCCTGCAGCTTAGGCAGATAGCAAAGACCTGACTCAGCTTGAGAAATTGGGTGACAGGCAAGACCAGAAAGGGCTGATGTCAAAACCTGGAGAGGCGGCCAGGGAGGCACTCCGGGAGGGAGGGGCTTCTCTCCCATGACTGTCCGACATGCCCCAGGGCCCCAGCTGAGCAGAGGCAGCCACTCCAGGACGCGGCAGGTCTGTGTTCTCCGGCCTCATAACCATCAGGAGAGACTCCCCAACCCCCTTTTCCTTCTTTCTTAGCCTCTTCACCCTTCTCATACTTGACACAGGGTTGCAGGCAGGGACTTGGCACAGCCTGGGGTCTCCTTGGGCAAGAAGCCTAGACTATGGCGGCCCTACTCCTCTTGACTGGTTGAGTCATCTGATCCCCAGCAGAGGGGGAGGCAGGAGGGAAGCTGAGCTGTGTGTTTAAGTGGGGTGCTTTGGGTCCAGCGCCCTCCTCTGATTGCCCTCCCAGCTCCAATGGGCTGTGACATGGGTGCATGATGAGGGGCGTTACCCATCAGGTGAGATGTGGGCACCTGAGGCTCCCCGGTGGTGGCTCTGCCAAGTCTGGGGCTTTGAATGGACTGTCCTGGGCAGGTTTCCTGATTTATTCAACACTTACTACGGGCCAGGAACAAAACCAACAAAGACTCTGCCTCGAGGGACTTAGCTTCAAGTGTGGGGAGACAGTGAACAGGTCAACAGATGCTAAGTGCTTAGAACAAACGGGCGGGTAAGAGCAGTGGCGGCGGAAGGGGGATGCTGATTAGACAGGGCGTCAGGGAAGGCCTTCCAGATGTGGGGACATATTTGAACAGAAACCCAGATGGGCCAGCCCTGCAGGGGCCTAGGGAGCAGAGACTCGGAGCTGGAAAGCTGCTGGCCTGTAGAGGATGGGCTGCTCTTTCCAGAGTCCGTACTGTAGGGGAGCGAGGGATGGGACTGTGTCCCAGGGAGCTGACATGGCTTCCCTGGACCTGGAGGGAATATGTCAGCCTGTGAGAGGTACACTGGTGGCCAAGCTTTCAGAATGTACTGACATAGAGAAGGGAGGCATTGAGGCTGTCAGCTGGGTGGGTGCCCCAGAGGGTGGGCTGGAGGTGGTTTCCCAGGCTGGGCTTTGAGGGTGGGGCCCAGGCCCACCCTGCAAGAAGCCTGGGGGACAGGCAGGGTGGGGCAGCAGAGCCTCACTGGCCTGAGGATCCTGTCTGATGGGTGAAGGGTCTGGCTTCATGTGTTCGGTCATCCAGGATGCATTTACTGAACACCAAAAGGGTGCTCCTAAAGCCTGGTGCACCCAGGGCCAGGCAACACCACTCCCTGCAGCTTGTGGTGTGGCGAGAGCGTCACCAGGCGCACCTGAGCCAGGGCTGGTGGCTGCAAGTAGGGGGCAGGCCTCTCAGAGGAGGGAGCCAAGGAAGAGCATTGACAGAGCCCTGGGCCCCTTTCCTGACCCCAGTTCCCGGCCGGTGTCTCCTGCCTGTCCACCCTGTGCCGATTACGCTCAGCAGCTTATGAGACAGAGATAGGGCTGCTCCCCAACACCCGCTGTCCTCCTGGGGATGAAAGGACTCCACTCAGGCAGCTGAAAGCCGGGGCTTTCTGGCCAGGTCCCCACGTGTGGCTTGAGGCTCTCTCTGGGGCCTCAGGCTGCAGCCCCAAACCAGCTGAGTGGCAGAATCTCCCAGGGAGCTTGTTTTTAAAATGCAGACTCCCTTGCTCCAGCCCTGGAGCTCTGACTCAGCAGGGCCAGACTGAGGCACACTGCTTCCTACTGGCTTCTGTGCCCCCTGACCCTTAGCCTGTTCCCCAGCCTTTGATGATCCCTACGCCCTGGTGGTGCTGGCCGAGGAGGAGCTGGTGGTGATCGACCTGAAGACGGCCGGCTGGCCGCCAGTGCAGCCACCCTACCTGGCCTCCCTGCACTGCTCCGCCATCACCTGCTCCCACCACGTCTCCAACATCCCCCTGAAGCTGTGGGAGCGCGTCATCGCCGCCGGCAGCCAGCAGAGCACACACTTCTCCACCATGGTAGGTCCAGCCCCTCACCCTCCCAGCCTCCAGGCCAAGCTCTCCACGGACATATCCGTCTCTTCTCCAGGAGTGGCCCATTGACGGGGGCACCAGCCTGGCCCCAGCCCCACCGCAGAGGGACCTGCTGCTCACAGGGTAGGTGACTTTGATGCCATTCTCCTCCTAGTGGGATACGCAGGGTGGGAGCAGTGTCCACGGTCTGTGGGCCAGGCCCCTGGGCCCTGCATCCCTCTCATGGCGGGCAGGCGGGCTCTGCCTACAGGCACGAGGATGGCACAGTGCGGTTCTGGGATGCCTCGGGCATCTGTTTGCGGCTGCTGTACAAGCTCAGCACCGTAATGGTGTTCCTCATGGACACGGACCCCAACGAGAGCCTCCACGCTCAGGGCGAGGATGAGTGGCCTCCGCTACGCAAGGTGAGGCCACGCGCCTGGGAGCCGGGTGAGGCAGGGACAGGCCGGGTCCAGCCCCCGCAGACTGCTCACGGGGTCCTCTCCCCCGGTCAGGTGGGCTCTTTTGACCCCTACAGTGACGACCCCCGGCTGGGCATCCAGAAGATTTTCCTCTGCAAATACAGCGGCTACCTGGCTGTGGCGGGCACAGCGGGGCAGGTAGTGGGCTAGGCCCAGGTGGAGGATGGGTTGGTGACCTGGGCAGCATCCAGGTCTGTGAGCTTCCTTTTCATGAGGGGTGGGGAAACAGGGATAGGGGCCAGCCCCCCACAAGCCCACCCCGATGTGTCACCAGGAGCATCAAGTCCCTGCCGCTCTGTGCTCTTTCCCCTGCACGGGGGTTGCTTAGTACTGTTAGACGGAGGTCCCTGGGTGGTGCAAACAGTTAACACACTCAGCTTCTAACTGAAAGGTTGGAGGTTCGAGTCCACCCAGAGGCTGTTTGGAAGACGGGCCTGGTGACCTTCTGAGAAATCAGCCACGGAAAACCCTGTGGAGAACAGTTCTACTCTGACACACCGGGAGTTGCCATGAGTCAGAGTCAATTCAATAGCAACTGGTTTGGTTTTGGTCTCAGGGTGACGGGATTTCCTCCAGGAATCAGAAGTAAGGGCAGAGGTTGGGCCCTGGGCATTGGCCTGGGTCCTGGGCCCTTTCCTGCCGTAGCAGTTGGGGTCCTGAGGTCCCGCTGTCCGCCCCTCCAGGTGCTGGTTCTGGAGCTGAACGATGAGGCCGCAGAGCACACGGTGGAGCAGGTGGAGGCAGACCTGCTGCAGGACCAGGAAGGCTACCGCTGGAAGGGGCACGAGCGCCTACGTGCCCGCCTGGGGCCTGTGCACTTCGAGCCTGGCTTCCAGCCCTTCGTGCTGGTGCAGTGCCAGCCCCCAGCCGTGGTCACCTCCCTGGCCCTGCACTCTGAGTGGCGGCTCGTGGCCTTCGGCACCAGCCACGGCTTCGGCCTCTTCGACCACCAGCAGCGGAGGCAGGTCTTTGTCAAGTGAGCGGCCCTCCCAGGTGGGTGGGGCAGGGCTGGGGCCAGGTGAGGCGCCTTGGGCCTGGCAGTGGACATGCCTGCCGTCTGCCCCAGGTGCACGCTGCATCCCAGTGACCAGCTGGCCTTGGAGGGCCCCCTGTCCCGCGTGAAGTCCCTGAAGAAGTCCCTGCGCCAGTCGTTCCGCCGGATGCGCCGCAGCACGGCATCTACCCGGAAGCGGCGGCCAGCTGGTGTCCCAGGAGAGGTGAGGTGTGAGCTTGGCCTGGCCGCCAGCAGTGGGTCCCCACTACCCTGTCCCCACCCCTGGGCTTGCTCAATGGCTACAACACAGCCCCTGGGTCCCGAGGCATAGGGTCATGTCCTGCCCCACCACCTAAGTGTGACCTCGGATGTGTCCCACTGATTCTCTGTGCCTCAACTTCCCCAAGTACACAGTGGGAAGAATTGTAATCCTTACCTCAGAGGTAAGTTCTCAGTACCCATTAGCTGATTTTTTGTTATTCCCCTGCCCCTTTCTCCCTACAGCTGCAGCGAGGACAGAGGACCCCCTATTACCCCCCAGGCATCTCCCACTTTGACAGGGTCTCCTGGGAACCGGCCAGGCAGGGGTTGGCACTGGGTTGGGGCCCGTCTTTCCCTGGTAGGATGGCACTGAGCCAACAGTGCCCCAGGGAGGGGCAGCGAGAGCCCCCACTCAGGCCTGTCCCGCCCACCACAGGTGCCAGAGGCCAGCTCCAAGGCAGAACGCATCGGCCTACAGAACATGGAGCTGGCCCCTGTACAACGCAAGATCGAGGCCCGCTCGGCCGAGGACTCCTTCACCGGCTTCGTCCGCACCCTCTACTTTGCTGACACCTACCTGAGGGACAGTGAGTGGCCGGCCAGGGTGCAGGGGGCCCAAGTGGGCATCCCCAGCATGAGGGCATGTTGGAGGCTGCTGCCTGCTGGCTAGTGGAACCCTAGGCGGGTTCTCCCCTGGGAGCAGGAGGAGACCAGAGCCCCCACCTGCCTGGGCTTCAGAGTCAGGTGGCCCTGGGTACCTGACCAGTCTCTACCACTCTCTGGAAGTGTGACCTTAGGCACATCTCTTGATCTTTCTGGGCCTCACCTCAGCTCCCCCCTCAGAGAGGCTGTGAGGGCCAGAGAAGCGGCAGCTCACCTGGCTGTTATCCCCACCCTGCCCGTCCCCCACAGGGTGGAATGGAGAGTGGGCGGCCACCACTATCTGAGCTGAGCCACCCTGGGCGGGGGCATCTGTGCAGGGCCTTTTGTGGTTGTCAGAGAGCCTCCCCTGTCTGTCCCATCCTGCACCCCAGGACTAGGCAGGGCCACAGTGTCTCCATTTACTGAGGAGGAAACGGGGCTCACGGATGTTCTGACTTAGGAACAGCCAGGTAGTGCGTGGGCAGGCGGGAAGTGAGCCCAGGGTGCCTGCCCGACCCCGCCCAACTCCTAGAGGGCATTTCCCCACCCCCCTCCCAGAGCCGGGCTCAAATACCAAAAACTTTTGCCCCTTGGCAGGCTCCCGTCACTGCCCCTCACTGTGGGCTGGCACCAATGGTGGTACCGTCTACGCCTTCTCCCTGCGTGTGCCCCCTGCCGAGCGGAGGATGGATGAGCCCGTTCGGGCAGAGCAGGGTGAGTGCTGGGCAGGGGTGAGGGCAGCAGGTGTGGGCGAAGCTGGGTGAGTTTTGGGCGGGGTTGAGGGCAGCGGGCGCTTGGCCGATTTTTGCTGGGGTGGGTAGTGTCCTCAGTCACGCAGCCCACCCACCAGCCCACCATCTGTTCCTTCCCGTAGCCAAGGAGATCCAGCTGATGCACCGTGCGCCCGTAGTGGGCATCCTAGTGCTGGACGGACACAGCGTGCCCCTTCCGGAGCCCCTGGAGGTGGCCCACGACCTGTCGAAGAGCCCAGACATGCAGGGAAGCCATCAGCTGCTGGTTGTGTCTGAGGAGCAGTTCAAGGTGCTGCGTGAGGGGAGGCAGGGTTCCCCGAGGCGCCATGGTGGGGAGGCAGGGTTCCCAGGAGTCCCTGGGACAATGTGGGGCTCAGACCCTGGGCACAAATGAGGATACCTGGGACTCATCTGGGTAAGGTCTTATTTGATGTTGGTGTAGGAGGAGCTGCAGAGGCACAGGAAAGAAAGAGCTGTCTGTGTAGAGTCCCTAGGCCCCGGGGCAGAGGTGGAGACACTGAAGCAGGACCTGTGTTTGTGTAAGGGACACCACATTCAGACAAAGAAATAAGTGGCCTTGGCGTTCTGCTGGCCCAGGTGCCAGTGACCATGCATCTGGGAGCTTGGGGAGCCCAAGGACTAAGCCGTGTGCCTGGGAGGCTGGGAGGTGCCTGGGGCGGGCCAGCCCGGCAGAGGCTGGTGGCAGCAGTAGGCAGGAAGGCGAGGAGTCCGTGCCTGGCAGAACGGAGCTGTGTTCCCTGCTGTGGTGTGACTCGCCACCCCGTGCCCACAGGTGTTTACACTACCCAAGGTCAGTGCCAAGCTGAAGCTGAAGCTGACTGCCTTAGAGGGCTCGCGGGTGCGGCGGGTCAGTGCGGCCCACTTTGGCAGCTGTCGAGCCGAGGACTATGGGGAACATCACCTGGCCGTCCTCACCAACCTGGGCGATGTCCAGGTGGTCTCACTGCCCCTGCTCAAGCCCCAGGTGCGCTTCAGCTGCATCCGCCGGGAGGATGTTAGCGGCATCGCCTCCTGCGTCTTCACCAAATACGGCCAAGGTACGCAGGCGTGAGCCTGGATGGGGTGGGCGTGGAGGAGGGGCCCTGAGGCTTCTCGGCCTCGGGAAGCGCAGCCAGGGGTGCTGCAGGTAAGGCAAGGCTGGGTTGTCCTCAGTCGGAGAACCTCCAGGAGGCTCGGGGCCCTACCCCCACCCCAGGGAAGCCCCTTCTGAAGCCTCAGGACCCAGGAGACCCTGGCCGGCCTCACCTGCCAGGTTTCCGCCCACTCCCCAGGTTTCTACCTGATCTCCCCCTCGGAGTTTGAGCGCTTCTCTCTGTCCACTAAGTGGCTGGTTGAGCCCCGGTGTCTGGTGGAATCAGCAGAAACCAAGAACCACAGTCACCCCTGCAGTCGGGCGGGCCCTGAGAAGGCTGTGGGCCGAGCCAGGTGGGTGAAAGGGGCAGCCTTTTCCACAGCCCCTCCTTCCCCTGGACACCCTGAGTGTCCACTAGTGGCCGGCCAGAGCCCCCACCTAGTAAGTGGTGACCGTGAGCCCAGCTCTTGCACCTTTCCACGCTCCTCTCCCTCCCCTGCAAGCCACCAATCCTGGCAGAGCTGTTTCCCTCCCAGATCCCCCAGCATAGGCAAGCCTGGCCCATAGTTCATCTTATCACATGGGACCAGGCCTTTCAGAGCTGGGCGGGGAGCCTAGTGGCCGGGTCCTCATTGTCTCTCCCCCTACAGGAACTCAGGGAACCAGAGTGACGGAGAGGGTAAGACAGGCCTCTGTAGCGGGGAGAGGGTAAGACAGGCCTCTGTAGGGGTGGAGGCTGCGTGTATTCACCTGAGCCACATCCAGCCCAGACCTGGGGAGGGCAGGAGGGGTGGGGCCCCAGGTGAGCTGGTAGTGTTCGGGTTGGAGTGGAAACAGCATTCCTTCCAGCCCTGGGCTCTGGGTTCAAGCACCTCCACCCTGGTGAGAGGAAGCAGGGGAAGGGAGGCCCAGGGTGCAGCTCGCTAACTGGACTCTGCCTTCCAGAGAGGACTCCAGGCCCCATGATGGAACACGCACTGCTCAATGATGAGAGTGAGTCTGGGGGTAGGATGGGGAATGTTCGCCAGGAGGCTCGGAAGGCCAGGGTGGGCCCAAGGGCCATTTCCCTGAGGAGACAGACTTTTCTAGCACCCAGTAAAAGGGGAAGCAGGGCTTGCATCAGCCCCCACTGGCCTCACAGCCCTCTGTCCCCACCTGGCCTGTAGGGGTGCTGAAGGAGATCCAGAGCACGCTGGAGGGAGACCGAGCGTAAGTCATCTGCTCAGGTGTGCCCGGGCGGGCCGAGGCTCCAGAAGGGGCACCAAGGATGGAGGGTCCTTGTCTGGCCGACCCAAGTCTCTGCTGACGCTGACTGCTGTGTCTTTGCCAATGTAGGAGCTATGGGGATTGGCATTCCCGGAGAGTGGCAGTGGGGTACGGCCTCAGCAATGGAGGAGGTAAGGGCTTTGCGGACTGCTGCTGGTGGTAGAGGGGACAGGAGGAGAAGCCCCCTGCTCTGCTCCCTGAGGCCCCTGCGGGCCTCAGATCCATCCCAGCCCTGACACATACCCCAGTTGTCCTGGAAACTTCCGTGTCTGGGCTCAGGGTGGGTGGCTGAGGCCCTGTCCCTCCCAGGAGGCCCTGAGCCGTGTTCCTTCCACAGCAGAGTGAACGAGAGGGCGTCTGCAGCACTCAACACACACTACTGAGGGCCCGTCCTGGGGCACTGCCCCCACCTGGACAGGCTGAGGACTAGGCCATGCAGGGTCACCCCGGGTCCCACCCTGCTGCTGCTCCTGGCCTCCAGAGAGGAGACACCCCAGGCCCTGGGGTGGCCCCTCCCAGGGCCCATCTGTCTGGGTCCTTCTGTCAATGTTGCACAGTTTTTACTCTCCTCCCCTCTTTTTGTAGTGGGCTGGGTTTTAAGTTATAAAATTTAACTGCCTCTGGGTGAAAAAGAGTTTTTAATAAACACATTATTACCTCTTCTTTGGACTGGCCCAACGACCATCGTTTTTCATGGTGTAGACATGTCTGTATCGGTGGAAACGATCGCCAGCCAGGGCCTTGCCTTGCCCCCGGGTCTGCCCCTGGACCAGGCCAGTGCTCAGGAGAATCTGATTGTTAAGCCATTTGAATCAGAGTGGCCTGTACCTAGCTGTGTCTGAACACCACTGCGCCTTCTGTCTTCTGGAATAAATGGCAAGAGTTAACCATCTTGAGTCTGTCTGACTTGTGTCCCTGAAGTGGGGACAGGGAGGGCCTTTGCTACCCCTGCTGGCCTTTTCCTGTTGTCATGAGGGGAGGAGACCCCAAATATCTCACACCTGGTAGCTGGCTTCACCTGGACATCAAAGGAAGACTCGGGGAGGGGGTCCCCACCAAGGTGGGAGGATGCCCAGATGCAAAAGGGCTTACTCCTCCCACCCCCAGATGAATTGGATTAGACAGTCATTGACGTCTTTATGGAAGAGCCCTGGTGGCACAACGGTTAAGCACTCGACTGCTAACTGAAAGGTTGGTGCTTCAAACCCACTTAACCGCTCCCTGGGAGAAAGCTGTGGCAGTCTGCTTCTATAAAGGTTACAGCCTTAGAAACCCAATGGGGCAGTTGTACTCTGTTTATAGGGTCACTATGAGTGAGAATCGATTCGATGGCAATGGGTTTGGTTTTTTTAAGGTTTTTTTATAAGCCTGAGGTTTCGATTCTACTTGGGATGTATCTTTGTTAAGCACCTACAATGTGCCAGGCGCTTGGGGTTCAGAGGTGACCAAGACTCATGGTCCCTGCCCTTGTGGCAAAGGTGTAGCGAGGGTAACGAGCACCCAGGGGCAATCTCTTAAGTTTGTACCCCCCTCAATGAGGGGGGTGATTTGCCGGCCGTGTCTCTGCCATGTGGGGTTCCCAGTTGGTACAAGTGCATTAGGTGTGGTTGGCTGCTGTCATGTCAGCCCCCAACTCATGGCAACCCCATGCACAACAGGATTGGACCGTTGTGAGTCATAGGATTTTCATCAGTTGATTTTCGGCAGTAGATTGCCAGGCCATTCTTCCTTGTCCATCTTAGTCTGGAAGCTCCTCTGAAACTTGTTCAGCATCACACAAGCCTCCACTGACAGATGGGTTGTGGTTGCACATAAGATGCATTGGCCAGGAATTGAACCTGAGTCTCCCTCATGAAAGGTGAGAATTCTACCACCAAACTAAAATTCAGTGGCATCTGGGGAGGTGACGTTAAGCGGTGATCTAAGAAGTGACCAGGAGTTGGCTGGGCAGAAGGCATTGTGTGTGGGCAGCCATTCTGGACGAAGGACAAGAGGGAGGACGTGGGGAACTAGTCTGGTTGCTGTGGGGGGAGTGGAGAGCTGAGTATGGCCAGCAGAACATGCTGGAAGTGTGCCGCTGAACTGCAGGGGCCAGAAGAGCTTAGCACCCACGTACTGGGGTGGACAGGCCCAGGGCCACTCAGATAACCAAGATGGGTCCCACCCGCCTGATTTCCAGCCCTAGGCATGTCTGGAATTCTGGATTCTGGAACTTGGACCACTTGACCATGCCCTGTTTTAGAGTCTGGACTTTATCCTGAGGCAATGGGAAGTACATACCTGAAGGGTTTGAAGCAGGAAATGCTATGCAGAGATTTGTTCTACGACCAGTTGCCCTTGTGTCAACTCCAACTCATGGTGACCTCATGTGCGTAAGAGTAGAGTCGTGCTCCCCTGGTTTTTCGAAAGTGGATCCAGAGGCCTTTCTTCCAAGGGGCCTCTGGGTAGATTCGAACCTCCAACCTTTTGGTTAGCAGCTTGAGAACATTCACCATTTGCATCACCCGGGGACTCCTGGGTTCTTCTAAAGGTCACTCTAATTCAAATCCCATTTGACATGTGTGACCTCAGGCAAATTACTTAATTACTCCAAGTCAGTTTCTTCACCTATGAACTGGGCCTGCTAAAAGTCCTTCCCTCATGGGCTGTTGCGAGGTTTAGATAAGTCCATGAGGTGAATGGGTGAATCGTGGAGCTACACAAGACCCTCCATCAAGGGCAGGAAGAACTTGTTAGAAGTCTTTGTACAGTGGAAAACAACAAGCGTTGGAGGGAATGTGGAGAAACTGGAACCCGCATCCATTTTGTGGGAATGTAAAATGGTGCAATTGCTTGTGGGAAACCATTTGGTAATTCCTCAAAGGTCGAACAGAATTAACATATGATCCAGCAAGTCCAAAAACTTGAAAGAAGGGACTCTGATACTTGTACACCAATGTTCATTGCAACACTATTCACAATAGCCAAAAGGTGGAAACGACCCGACAGATAAATGGATAAACACAATGTGGTACATCCACACAATGGAATATTAAGTGTACAATTCAGTGACGTTATTACATTGACCATGCTGAGCAACCATCACCACTATCTCTGTCCAAGAGATTTTCATAACTCCAAACAGAAACTCAGTACGCCTTCAGCAATAACTCCCCATCTCCCCCTCTCCCCAGCCCCTGGTAATCACTAATAAACTTCAGTCTCTATGCATTTGCCTGTTCTAGATATTTCATATAAGTGAGATCATATGGTATTCGTCCTTTTGGGTCTGACTTATTTCACTCAGCATAATGTTTTCAAGGTTCATCCATACTGTAGTACAGATCAGGACTTCGTTTCTCTTTACGGCTGAATAATTCATTGTATGGAATAGCATGTTTTGTTTATGCATTTATCTGTTGATGGACATCTGGTTCTTTCCACCTTTTGGCAATTGTAAACAATGTTGCAATGAGCGTTGATGTGTAGGCCCCACGTTCTGTGTTTTAGAGGTAAAACAGGCTTCTGAACATCAGGGCTCTGTGGTAACCGTTGCTCTTTGTCCTTGGTCGGTGTTGGGGAGGAGGAGACAAGTTTACAGGTATCTACAGGCTGATGTTGAAGGAGCTTTGGTGGCACAATGGTTAAGTGCTCAGCTGCTAACTGAAAGGTTGGCTGCTCTACGGGAGAAAGAGGTGGCGATCTGCTTCTGTTAAAAAAAAAAAAAAACCACTGCTGTTGAGTCAATTCTGACTCATAGCAACTGTATAGGACAGGGCAGAACTGCCCCACAGGGTTTCCAAGGAGCAGCTGGTAGATTCAAACTGCTAACCTTTTGGTTAGCAGCCAAGCTCTTAACCACTGTGCCACTAGGGCTGCCTGTAAAGATTACAACCTTGGAAACCCTATGGGGCAGTTCTACCCTGTCCTATAGGGTAGCTATGAGTTAGAATCGACAGTGGGTTTGGTTTTTCTTCGTTTTACAGGCTGATGTTACCCATGAGCTTGTGGTCTTTTGAGACAGCTGCTTCCTTCTCTAGAAGGTTGTCTCCTTGAGAATGCAGATGTAAAGGCCAAGTCACTTTCAACTCATTGCTGGAAACAGGCCTCTCTGCTGTGAGTGGCCTGCCTGGGTCACTTGAGTGCTTACAGCTCCACCAGGGTCTGAGGCTGGATCTGGAGATATTCAGATAGGTGGGGGTGTGGCAGGCACCTGTGGACTGGCGGGCATTCCTGGGGAAGTGCTACAGTCTGGAGTGTTACTTCTCCAGCTCAGGTTACTGGGTGGTGCTGCCTGTGAGGAGAGGCGGTCAGGGGGGACACAGGGGCCACTGGTGGAGGCAGGCCCTGGCTACAAAGTCTCACCTGGCTCCCATCTTTTGGTGCCCCCGAGCCTGCCCCTGCAGCCGCTGCCCCAGGGCCCTTCTAGTAGGCTCACGAATCCTGCCTGGGTTCAACAATAACCATCATGAAACAGGCCCACATCCAATAGAAAGTTGGGTAAACCCATTGCTGCTGAGTTGATTCCGATTTATAGTGACCCTATAGGACAGAGAAGAACTGCCCCATAGGGTTTTCAAGATTGTAATCTTCACAGAAGCAGACTGCCACATTTTTCTTCTGCAGATCAGCTGATGGGTTGGAACCGCTGACCTTTCAGTTAGCAGCAAATGTTAGCAGCTGAGTGCGCCACCAGGGCTCCTTAAAATGGTTTAGATGGTAAATTTTATGTTATGTCTATTTTATCATAATTTTAAAAAATAGGGATTTAAAATGTTTAATACTTGCATCTTCTCCTTTTTTTCCAATATCTGTTTTCTGTAAGGCTTTAAAAACCATAAAAGTGAGGACAGTGGGGTTAAATCAGTAGGTATCATAGAGCATTGTAAAAATGCCTGAAGTTTTTCCAAGATAATAAAGATAAAGGCATATTCATCTCTAGGGAAAAAAAAAATCTACCAATAAGGAATTGGTTAAATGATGGTACAGTCATTTTATGGAGTACTATGTACCTGTAAAAAAAAAAAAAAAAGGAGGGGGATTGTGTGTACTAACAAGGAAAGTGAAGAGCAGTAAGCTAGATAAGCTTCCACTGTGCTAAAAAGGGAAAAATGTAATATTTGCTTTTTTGTGCATGGGTATTTCTCCAAGGAAATACAGGAAATTGGTAACTTCAGTGGAAGAATTAAGTAGCTGAGAGAGCTGGGAGACTTTTACTTTGTGAATTTTGAACTATATGAATATATTAAACCAAACCCATTGCCAACGAGTTGATTATGACTCACAGCAACGCTATAGGACAGAGAAGAACTGCCCATAGTGTTTCCAAGGTTGTAATCTTCACAGACGCAGACTGCCACATTTCTCCCACGGAGCACAGCCCAGTGCTTTAATCACTACACCACCAAGGTTCAAAAAAATAAATATTCCAAAATTCACACATAGTAGAGCCATGAGGGGATTTATGGGGTGGTAGTTAGGGACAGTGGTTAAGAGCTTGGCTGCTAACCAAAAAGTTGGCTGTTTGAATCCACCAGCTGCCCCTTGGACACTTACGGGGCAGTCCTAACTCTCTGTCCTATAGGGTGACTATGAATTGGAATCAGCTTCACAGCAATGGTTTTTCTTTTTCTTTTTGGTTAGGCTCCATGACATGAAGGGGGGTACACAGGCATTTGGTTGACATCAGTTTAAAGGGTATATTTATGGTTGATGCACTTTTCTGTAAGTTATATTTCACAATTGAAAAGAACAAATAAGAAAACTCAGAGACTGCCTGGTCCAGCCTCCTGGAGCAACCCAAAAGATCAAGCAAGGAGGGTGGATCAGGAGGTCGGTCCAGGTTCACTGCCCTCCTGGCTGGGAAAGCCCAGCTGAGGCAGAAGCATAGCGTGGTCCTCTTAGCCTGGCGCGGTGTTGGGCTGGCCTGGCTGACAGCCACTCCAGGCGGCATGACTGCCCTGTCCTCGGCCTTTGTCTGCAGCATCTCCTCTTACCTGCGTGGCCGACGCTCCATTGTTGGCAGAGAGGGTCAGGACCCGCCGCTGCCTGCATTATTGATGTCCTTGCGTAAGGCAGGAGCCCCGGGGTGGGGGTGGGGGGGTGGAGGCGGGAGGATTAAGCCTGTGGCCTGGCCAGGGCAGAACTGTGTGGTGCGTTCCCAGACGGCCGGGAACCTGGGGCAGCCAGATCCCCGGGAAGTGGAGGACAGGGCGCTGGGCAGCCCCTCTTCCCTGGGCACGCCATGGACGGGAGTAAGGGCAAAGCACCCCGGCGTGCGGCGGGACCCGGAAGGCCGGCGGCGGGGGAGCTGGAGTTCGGGTCGGCCAGCACAGACGGCGCACCTGGCCTTGACCGCCGACCCGGCCGCGAGGCTCGCGGGGCGAGACCCACTTCGGAGCCCGTCGCAGCCGCCAGAGATCAGTGGATCCCTAGTGGCCGCAGGAAGCCCTCCGCAGAGGGCAACAGCAGCTGCGGAGGGTCAGGGGCGGGACCGCCGCCGGAGGCGCCGGGGGAGGCGAGGCAGCGGGCGGCGTCGGAGACGCGGCCCCAAGAAGAACCACGAGCCCGGAGATGGTTGAGGGGGGCGGGTGGAGGAGAGCCTCCCCAGAGAAGGGCGGCCGGGCGAGCGCGGCCGTCACAAGAGGAGAGGTAGAGGGCGAGGACCCTTGATCCGTCGGGGCCGCCGAAGACGCGGAGCCTCGATGGGGACACTTCGGGCGGGGACGGGGGCAGCTCCTGCCTGGACAGCGAAGCCCGCGAGGCCCCAGAGACTGGCAGCCAGAGCGGCGGGGCTCCGCAGCTGCAGCCCAAGTCGGGGACAACGGACACGGGCTCGGAAGGGACCAGATCCCGGCCGGAGTCAGCGCCGGAGTCAGGCGAGCGCCGAGCCGCCAGCCGAACCTCCAAGCCGGGAAGGGTCTTCGGAGGCGGAGCCCGGGGGAGCGAGGGAGGATTCGGAGACGGGGACAGACTCGAGTCTGGAGCGAGTTGGGTGTGGACGCGTCCGCCGGGCAGTCCCGGGGACGATGAGCCGGGGCCCTGAGGACGAAGAAGCGGCGCGGGCGGCAGGGCCCCGAACTCCATTCCCTCGTGGGCAGCCGCGCGCGCGTCCCCCGGAGCTCGCAGGCTGCTCGAGACAGCCGGCTGGCCCGGGGCGCGAGTGACCATGGGGCACAGCCCAAGGGCGAGCCACTGCGCGCCGAACCCGGAGAAGCCGAGCTCTCTACCCACCGAGAGAGGCGCCGCCAGGTGGGGAAGGTGCAGCTGGTGGCGGGCGAGAGCGCGGCGGAGGCTGGGCGGGGAGACAAGCCCAGGGACACTGCGCCGCTGGCCGCCCTCGTGGCGCTCCGCAGGCTCGGCGCGAGGTCCCCGCCAGGCCCTGCTCCCCAGGCCGCAGGCCCTCGCCGCGCAGGCCTCAAGGAGCGGCTCCTGAGCGTGGTGCGCGCCCTAGGCCTGCTGCGGTGGCGACTCCGGGCTCCGGCGGGCGAGGGACCTGGAGCGGGGCTGCGGGCGGAAGAGGGGCCGGAGGTGGGCCAGGGGCCGGGGGCGGGCGAGGGGCGGGGCGCGAGCGAATGGTGGAGCCGCGCACCCGGGCTGCGGCGCCGTCTAGCCCTGCGCCTGGCCGGTGTCGCAGGACTGGCGGGGCAGCCGAGCACTCGCGCTGGCGCAGGGAAGAGCTTCCCGCAAGCCGCAAAGAGCCCAGCCTCCAACGACCCCTCCGACGAGGAGATCCCGGCTGGCGACCCCAGGTTCACTGTAGTGTTCCCCCGAATCCGCAGGGCAAGGAGGGCGCTCAGGGGAAGCGACCGCGGATGCTGCCGCTGGGGAAGGGTGCGTTTGCCCTCGTTATATTCCCCCCTGTTGTTGGCTGTGGTAGAGCTGGTTCCCACTCATAACGACCCTGTGTACAGCAGAACCAAACACTGCCTGGTCCATATACCCCTAACACCCAATATTCATAAACCGCATACACCCCTATTGAGCTCTTAGAAGGGGTTGTGCCCCCCAAAGGGTTTTCTGATGGAAGGGGCAGTTGAGGGATGAAATCCCTGTAACTGGTATGAAGCTTCCCTCTAGGTTAGAGGGGGCCTGGTCCTGCTTGTCACACCCCACTGTGGGTAACTTACTCAACAGCCCAGCCCCTGTTTTATGGATAAGGCTCAGAGAGGTTAAATGAGTTGCCCCTGATGTCCTGCAGCCAGTGGCAGAGCTAACCCAGACCTCCTCCACCCCCCAACTCCACCCTGCTGTACCCCCAGACTGGCTGTGCCTCAAGAATAGGTTTCATCTGGATCGAATCTATGTATGGGGGCCCTGGGGAGGGGAAGGGGCTGGAGGTGGCCTTTCCCCTGGGGACAGAGGGCACTGCACACCCCTGGAGCCCGTCCTCTTCCCCTGGGTGGGTGGTGGACCCTCCCTGGGGACCATGGAGTGGGACCAGAGTGGCTGAGCTGGGGCATATGGGAGCCCCACCTCATTTTCTATTTGCATTCCCCTGCTGTGATGAGGCCTCTGCCTTCCTCCTCAGACCTTTGGGGGGCCCCTCCTGCTCTCTCTGAACCCCGCCGGCCCCTGCCTGTCTTCACGCCTGATGTCCTGGCCAGCTACCACCCTGGAAAGGCCCCCAACACCACCCCGTATGTGACCTTGCCCCGCAGACCCTCGCTCACCGCCTGGGTTGCTGGGCCCCAACATGTCCCATTGACCAACATCCCGGGGCCCTTGGGGCATGTCCTGCCTACACCTAGAGCTGGCAGAGGGCCCCAGCTTCTCATCTGCCTGTTCTCCCCGCAGACACATCTTTGCTATTGCAGAAGCAGCCCACAACCTGTCTCAGAGGGCCAGGCAGGAAGCGTGCATCCTCCTCAAGTGAGTGGAGGCTGCCTCCTTGGCAGTACCTGCAATGGGCTTGAACACCTGGCGTGGGTGCCCACAGGCCACACTGTGGGACAGGCAAGGAGGGGACCTGAGGTCTGCATTCAAAACTGCTGGACTGGTTTGCTGCAGGGTGGCAGCTCTGGGCTGCATAAGAGCTAAAGTTGCCACATGTGCCCCTGGAACGTGACATCTTGGGACCTTTTTTCTGTTGGGCCCCCAGGCCCCCAACCTATCTTTCCATATTACTGGGGGCCTCCTCCAGGGTCGGTATCACTTCCAGGTGGGCACATCCCTGCTTCCCAGGCTCAATGAGGTGGTCTGTTGGGCTCCTTCCTGGAGACCCTACCAGTTTTGGCCCTAATCCTCAGCCTCTCCCTCCTGCAGTGGGCACAGCGGCTCAGGGAAGACGGAAGCTACCAGACAGATTATTCAGTTCCTGAGCAGCCTGGAGCAGATGAGGGCCTGAGGGTGCCAGGTGAGGGCAGGCCAGAGGTGCCTCGTGAGCTGCCGGGTGAGGGCAGGCTAGAGGTGCCTCCTGGGCTGTGCGGAGCCATTTCCCTGGGATCCAGGGAGAGCTGATCTTTGAGTCAGGAGGAGGATGCTTTTTAGGCCTCTGGCTTCTGGGGGGCAGGGTAGGGTGGGGCTCTCCTGATGAGACGGACCTCCTTAGCGGACCCAGAACAGCCCCCCAGGCATAGAGTGCTCTCAGCTGGGATGGCCGATTCGGTGTTTCATGGTCGCTCCCAGGGGTACACGAATGACCCCCCACACACAGCTGGAGGACGTGCTGCTCATGCTCAGCAGCTTCGGCCACGCCAAGACCGTCCTCAATGCCAACCCAGCCGCTGTGAGTGGCGGGGGTCCAGGTGGGCACAGGGGCACCCATGGTCACTCGGCTCAGCTGGGAACCTTAGGCTGCTGCCCCTGGGGCCAAGCCATGGTGGGTCCCCTTCTGAGTGGGGGCCCTGGGTGGCACACAGCCTGGGCACCCCCCACCCCATCTCCTGTGCCCACAGCGTGGTCATCGTAGGTGCGTCCATGTCACATCCGCTTGAGACCTCAAGGGTGGTGTTTCAGGTAAGAGCCACGCTACTCCCCACCCCCTTCCAGCTCCCAAAGTGAGAAAAAGACAGAGGGCCCACTGTAGGGGGTCCTGGGCCCTAAGCCCCCAGGCCTGCCTTCCCCAGGACTTGTCCTTGCTCCCCTAGGGTGCAAGGCGAGGCCACTGTTCTCGCTAAGCCAGCCCTTCTTCGCAAGGCTCAGGCTGAGCAAAGCTTCCATGTCTTTTATGAGCTGCTGGCGGGGCTGGACCCCCAGGAGCGGGAGCAGCTCTCCCTGCAGGGACCAGAGACTTACTACTACCTCAACCAGGTGGGTCGACATGGAGAGGGGCTGGGCTCCCGGCCCCAGAGAAGCCAGAGAAGGGTGGCCCTGCCCCTCACCCTGCTGTGCTCTGCAGGGCCAGGCCTGCAGGCTCCTGGACAAGGAGGATGCCCAGGACTTCGAGGGGCTGGTGAAGGCCCTGCAGGCTCTGGGCTTGTGCCCTGAGGAGCTGCCCACAGTCTGGGCCATGCTGGCCACCATCCTGCAGCTGGGCAACATCTGCTTCTCCTCTTCAGAGGTGGGCGCCCCTATGGACAGGGCCAGTGGGGTGCTGGCTTGGCAGTGGCTTGTTTACTTAGGGCAGTATGATGATGCCAAACCCTTGCGTATCAGGAGCAGATGAGGGATTGAGCCCTGGGCTGCTCGGGGCCTCAGGACTGCCCTGGACAGCAGGCAGGTCCCCATTGTAGAGATAGGAAAACTGAGACCTGGATCTTCCAACTCTATCCCCACGCCTATCCCACTAAGTACCAGGTGCTGTGTAAGTCATTTTACCTGTGTTTTCTACTTCTCAAGACAGCACTGTAACGCGAGCGTAGTTACTTTGCCTGTAGTGATAAAGACATGGGGCTCAGGAAGGGAAAGAGACTTTCAAAGCCGACTAGTTAGTAAAGAGATTAAGTCAGGACTCACACTCAGACTCCAGGGCTCACCAGAGAGAAGCCTCTGGGGTTCCTGGGCCCCACCTGGCAGCATGGGTACCAGAGAAAGAAGCAGGGCCCCTGATTGGAGATAAAGTCCAGGCTCTTACCTGCCTGGTCTCACCTTGTGCTGTTGCCCTTACCCCTTCTCTGCCCAGCAGGAGTCCCAGGAAGTGGCTGCCGTGTCCAGCTGGGCAGAGATCCACATGGCAGCCCAGCTGCTGCGGGTGCTGCCCGACCGCCTAGAGGGCACTGTCACTCAGAGGGTCCTGCTGAGCCCAAGGGTATGGGCAGGCAGGTCAACCCAGATACCCGCGGGCTTGGTGAGCACCCATGTGTGCCACGAGCTGCACACACCCACACACTGCTGCTCTGCCCTCCAGGAGACGCCCTATGGCCTGGTCTCGCGATCCCTGCCCATGGAGAGCACCACTGATGCCAGGTGGCGGTTGGCCTGGGGATAGGAGGAGTGAGCAGAGCCCTGGCGCTGTGCTCCCTGTGGCGGCTCACTCAGTGCCCATAGGGACACCCTGGCCAAGGCTCTGTACTCGCGGCTGTTTGGCTCCTGGAAAGGACCAATGCGCAGCTGGCACCACCCAGGGAGGGAGGCAGCATGGGCACCGTCACTGCAGTGGACGTCTATGGCTTTGAGGTCACCCCAGGCCTGGGCCCAGAGACCTGGCTGGGTGGCACAGGACGGGGGACCCTCCTCACGCTGGTGTATTTTGGGGGACCCCAGAAGCTCCAGCTCTCCTTGTGGGGACACTTGTGGCCACTTGCCTCTCTGGGGTGATGGCTGGGCTGAGTTGGCACCAGGGTTGGGGATGGGGGGAGGGTGGTGCAGAGACGGAGAGGAAAGAAGCAGGCCCCCCCGGGACTGTGCAGTCTAGGTGAGGAGCCAGCCTGGCAGAGAACGTGGCATTCCCCCTGTTACCTCTAGCTGCGGGTTGCCGAGAGGAGACTGTTCCCAGCCTATGTACGCCTATGTTCATTTCCAAGCAGGGCCCCTGCTTCCTCCTCTGGTACCAGGGCTGGCCAGCCTGGGGCCTGGGAGCCCTCGAGGCTTCTCTGGTGAGGGCAGGAGCCCACCCTGAGCCCCCGCCTCAGCCCCTGATGTCCTCCCTGGCACAGCAGGTGAGAGAGAGCAGGGGCTCTGGACGCCCCGAAGCTCCCGGGCCACAGTCCTGCCACTCACCAGCTGTGTGGCATTGGGTGAGTTAATTAACCTCTCTGCGGTCCAGTGCTCCCATCTGTAAAGTGGGATCATACCAGGACCTACCTCCTGGGTGGTGGAAGGCTGAAAGGAGATGGCCCAGGAGACAGCTGAGCACCTCTCTGCCCCGCTGTGTCTATCCTGACACAGGCTCCGGGCAGCCCTGCCCTACAAAGATTCCAGGAGCCTCAAAGGCAGCAGAAGACAGGATGGGTCCCCCACAGGCCTGCCTCCCGCGCACTGCTAGGAGAGGGAGGAGGAAGAATGCCCTAAATCTCTTGAGTGCTTGTAGGCTCTTCCCCACTTTCCAAAAGGTGGGTGCCTCCTCAGGGCAGGGAGGATGACCTGGAGGTGGCCCCTGGGTGGGCACTGTCCACCATCTCCTGCCCCGTTCTGCTCTTCACAGTGTGTCCTCAGTGATCATGAGCCCTCCCTGAGGAGGGAGGTGACTGTGGCAAGTGTGTCGTGTGTGTGTGTGTGTGTGTGTGTGTGTGTGTGTGTGCACTCGTGCGTGCACGTGCACGCGCACGCGCGCGTTTTAGAGGCATCAGAACTCTCTGTACAAAGCTGCCTGAAGCAGGGGCTCATGGGGCTTACCCAGAAGGTGCTGGGTGGACCAAAGGAAAGATCTGTAATCCCTAGGGGAGGAATGCCAGAAGGCTTCCTGGAGGAGGCAGTCGGGAGTCCTGTTTATGAGGATGAGGTAGTAGGAAGAGGGGCCTTCCAGACCACAGGATGCCCGTGACCAGAGGCCTGAAGGCTCACAATTGTGCTGAAGCAGAGGCACGGTGTGGGCTGCAAGAGGGAGGCCTGAAGTGTGGCCAGTGCAGGGCGGGGGCCTTGACTCTGTTGGTTGCAGCACCTGCTCTGGGAACGACCCCTCCCTGAGCCCGCAGGAGGAGAATGGGGCAGCCCCTATAGGAGGGGAACGAAGGGCACCAGGCCTGTGTGCCTGTCCTCCAGCCCTGCCCTGGATCCCTGCCTCACTGGCATGCTCACCTCATTGCCTATGTGCCCCCAGGTGCTGCAGGTGAACAGCCTGGAGCAGCTGTGCAGCAACCTGGCGAGTGAGCGCCTGCAGCACTTCTCCAGCCAGACACTGCTGGCTCAGGAGGAGGTACGGGGGGCTGGATGGTATGGATGTGGGTGGGGGACGCCCTGGTGCTGCCCGGAGCAGAGGCCGTCCTTGGTAAAGACAGCACTGAACTGAAAGCTCTTTCTCGAAGCCCCCTTGCTGTGGGTATCCTTCTGAACCTCAGTTTGCTCATCCGTAAAACGGGAGCATCCTCCCTGCTCTGGCTCAGTTGCGGGCCCCACGAATGTGGACGGCTCTGTCAAGGCCAAGTGCTGGCTGTCCCAGGGGGAGTGTCGGCAGGAGTTGCTGTCCTGGGTGCCCGTCCCCCAGACTCCACGGGAGTCCTGCCTGGACCTCCTCGCAGGCCAGCCGCACAGCCTCCTGAGTAAGCTGGATGCCCAGACGTGGCTGCCCCAGGTGAGGGCCAAGGTCAATGACCCCCCAAGTGGTGGGGACAGGATGGCCAGCAGGGCCTCCCAGGGTGGCTGCAAGGTTATAGGACCCAGAGACCCTGCCCACAGCCGCTCAGCCCAGCCCAGGACGGCAGCAGCCAAGGGGAGAGAGCCCTGGGCGTCTGCAGACCTGATTCAACGCCTGTTTCTGGATGATCGTGGGCAAGATACCTGGCATCTCTGGCTGCAGATGGGGGACAGTGCAACAGTGGTACCTGATGGGCAGGGTGGTCCTAGAGCGGATGCCTTCTCATTGTGGTCAGGCGCCACTTGGTCCTCTAGCCAGTAGGGGGCAGCAGACTCAGGACCGTGGTCCATCCATTCCATCTGCCCCTCTATCTAAATGGCTCCCTCAGTTACTCTGCAGCCTCTCTTTACTTTATATGTTTAGAGTGCTCATGTCCATGTGCAGTTACTTTGTACATTTATTCACCCTTTCCCCTGAGCTACACGGGGCTCCATTAGGGCTGCATCCTTGTCTGAGAGGGTCACACTCTATCCGGGGCGCCTGCCACATGTTAAGGATTCACCAGATATGTATTGGATGAATGAATGAATGAATGAGTGAATGAGTGAATGTGTGCCAGGACTGTGCTAGGGATAAAAGGGTGAGTAAAAGTAGACCCAGCCCCTCCCCTCTCAGAGCTCAGGATATAGGAGCAGAGAGAGGTTAATAAAACACAGAAACAAATAGAAAATCACATGTGGTAGGGGGTGGGTGGGTGGGCGTGTGGGGCTTGGGCCTCCCGTGGGAGCTGAGGCTGAGCTTCTGCTCTGCTGAGACCAAGCAAAGCAGGAGTTTCTCTATAAACTAAATATACCATGACCCCGAATATAAGGTGACCCCCAATTCTTTCAATTAAACCAAAAAAACTAAACCCGTTGCCATTGCGTCGATTCCAACTCATAGCAACCCTACAATTAGAGGCTGAAAATGATAGGATTTTGACCAGAGGGTATCAAACATGTGATGACGATATTTCATTTATTAATATAGTTTTTAAAAAAAAAAACAGTGGCCATCGGGTCATCTCCCACTCATGGTGACCCCACGTGTGTCAGAGTAGAACTGTGCTCCATAGGGTTTTCATGGCTGATATTTTGTTAAGTAGATTGCCAGGCCCTTCTTCCAAGGCACCTCTAGGTGGACTCGAACCTCCAACTGTTCAGTTAACAACCAAGTGCATTAACCCTGGATTTGTACCACCCAGGGACTCCATTAATTTAGTTACTCATACACATATGAAATCCCTTCTGGATAACACAATGTGTTAATTTGTAAATCACTGCTTTTCCTAGCCTCACAGTTCATAAAATTTCACTGAATCGTTTCCACAGACATCCTTGATGTACCAGAGACACTTTTTGAGTCATCCAACGTGGTTTTCCAGGGATCGGCACCATCGCTTAAGTCTAAGTTATTGAAATGTAGGGCTTTTTGAGTCCATGTTGGGTGCTGCACCAAGCCACAAGTTCCCATAGTTAACACTGGGGCAGGTTGCTTCCCTTGTGCATTTTGTTATTATACCCATTGCCCTTGAGTCAATTCTGACTCTCGTGATCCTACAGGACAGAGTAGAACTGCCCCATAGGGTTTCCAAGGAGTGGCTGGTGGCTTCAAATAACCTCTTATTGGATTGCTTTTAAAAAGTGATCTTTGAAACACTTGTTAATAAACACTAGAAATAACTGATAAATCTAAAAGTCCCCCTGCCGCCACCTTCTTTTTTTTTACTGTGGTAAATATGTGTGTAACAAAACGTTTGCCATTTCAACTATCTTCACATGTACAATTGAGTGACATTAATTAATGTTCATCATGTTGTACAACCATCACCCCTACTTGTTTCCAAATTTTTCCATCACCTTAACATCCCCCCTCCCTGGTGGCACAGCACAAATGAAAGGTCAGTGGTTCGAACCCACCAGCTGCTCCACGGGAGAAAGATGTGGCAGTCTCTTCTGTACAACCTTGGAAACCCTATGGGGCAGTTCTACTTTCTCCTGTAGGGTCACTATGAGTCGGAATTGACTTGCTGGCTACAGGTTTCCCTTCTTTTATACAATTTTTATCAGGGGTCCTCTATAAGCCACCCAATCTAGTATTGACTGAGGTGGTTTCTGTGTCTGAGGCTGCTGTGTCTTTCTCAAATAGTATGTGGTGTTCGAAATAAAGCCACTGAGGAAGAGTGCACACCCTGTTTAAGGACTCAAATACAGAGGGACTCTTCCTCTCTGAGGAATAACTCTTTTGAGAAAAAACAGAAACACTTCACCTTATGTTAAAGTATATACGGTACCTGGGGCCCCTGGGAGGGAAGCCCAGTCCAGCTAGGGAACATGGAGTGCGGAGGCCTGAGGGAAGCCGTCCATCCTATCAGGCCACGGACCACAACTTCCTCCAGAAGTGCCCCTATCACCATGGTGACCACCCGTGCTACGCCAAGCCCCAGCTGCCCCTGCCTATCTTCACTGTGCAGCATTACGCTGGGACTGTCACATACCAGGTATCTGTCACCTCAGGGAGAATCAGTGAAGGGGTGACGTGATCCTGCTCTTCCCTCCTCAAGCAGAGTCACCCGAATAGGTGAGAGGAGTGGGTGAGGGGAGGCCCCTTCCAAGGCTTGGCTATTTGTCCCTACCTGGTGGCCCTACCCAGTTCTGACCATGATTTCCTGCATTCTGGGTGAGTGGAGGAAGGGGAGTTGAGGTCTTGGGACCCTCCACCCAAGAGGGGCAGAGCACAAGCATGGGACCTGGTTCTGATAACCTTAAGCAGTTTACTTCACCTACTGAGCCTCCATTGTCTCATCTGTGAAATGAAAACTACCCTGCAGCATTGTTGTGAAGGATAAATGCAATAATATGCAAATGGCCTGGTGGGTCGCTGGCACATAGTAGGTGCTTACTGAATAGACTTTCCTTCCCCACTCTTGAGCTCTGTGTCTACTGGGGAGGCTGGGTACATACCCCTAGAGGAGAACTGCTGAGGGGAGGAGCCCGGTATAAAGGGTAGAAATCTGTGAATGGTTTGAGGTGGGGTCAGTCAGGTCAGGCTCCCTGGAAGAGGTGGTACACTCTAGCTGTAGAACAAAAACTACAACTACCCAGGAGTTCCCTGAACAAGGCAGGAGTTTGAATAAAGACAACTATGAAATTGTATTGAAAGTCACAAAAGCTGACTTAAAAATGGAGACAAAGTGCCTTCTGGTTGGGAGCCTTAATATTGTCAATTCTTTCCCAGTTAATCTAGAAAAGTAATAGAATTCCAATCAATACCCCAGTGGTAATTTTATGGGAGGAGGGGGAATGGGTTTTGACGACATTATTCTGAAGTTGTATCTGGAGAAGAAATGCATCAGAATACTCAATAAAATACTGAAAAATCAGAAGATTAAGGAGGAATTTGCACTACCAGATATTAAAACACATTTTCAAGCTCCAGTAATTAGAAAAGTATGGCATTGACAAGGAATGGGCTGATCAGTGGAATGAAATTGAAGATCCAATAACAGACCCACAGGTATATAGAGGGATGGAATACATGACAAAGGTGGCCTTCGAACCGGTGGGAAAGGATGGACTATTGGACAAAGGAGCGGCCTCCAAACCCAGTCTTCTTTTCTTGGCTCTCCCCCTCCTCCCCACATCATCTCTTGCAGGTTCACAAGTTCTTAAACAGAAATCAAGATCATCTTGACCCTGCTGTGGTGGAAATACTTAACCAGAGCCAGCTCCAGGTGGCCTGCCAGCCCTCCTGGTCCCCCACCACTCTACACCCTGTCTGCTGACTGTCCTCCTCCCCTGGACACTCTTGCCCTTGCCCAAGGGGCTCACCCTCAAGTCCCTGGCACTTTGGACCAGCTCCCAGGGCCAGTGGGGGTGGGGGGCAGGCCGGACTATGGGCCCAGCCCCCTCTAATCCACAGCTGGTAAGCAGCCTGTTCTAGGAAGCAGAGCCCCAGGGTAGGGGAGGGCACGGCAAACCCACACTGGCCTCTCGCTTCCAGCAGTCCCTGGGAGACCTCATAGCCCAGGTGCGCAGGTGAGAATAGTGCCCCCCACCCAACCCCAGGCAGTTGGATGGGGGGGGGGGCTGGCCTGTGCCCACGTGACCCCTCCCTTCCACCCACCAGGAGCCACGTCTATTTCATCCAATGCCTCAACCCCAACCCCGGAAAGGTGGGCTTCCCAGCACCTGACCCCAGGTTGGGGCTGGCCCTGCTCCTTTCCCAGAGCCTCCACCTCTGCCCTGCCCTTGTCGCCCCCTCTCACCCCTCCTTTGCGTCCTGCCCTGCATCCCCACAGCCATAAGCCCTTGAACCCAACCTGACTCCCACTCTCCTTGGCCCTGTCCCCACCGCCCAGCTTCCAGGACTCTTTGACATAGGACACGTGGCTGAGCAGCTGCACCAGGCGGGCCCCCTGGAGGCCATACGTACCGAAGCACTAACTTCCCTGTGCGTGTGCCCTTCAAGGCCCTCCTGGCCAGGTAGGGACCGAGGACGGGGCGGCCCAGGCACCTCGGGGTCAGGACTGACAAGGAGGCCCCCTGCAGCAACCACAGAGCCTGGGGTTCCTTCAGGTGGACATGGACCCTGGGCCTGGCCTCCAGTCCTCCTCCCATCACCCAGCACCCCCTGCTCCCTGGTTTCGGTCCTCTTTCTCTCCACCTCTCTCTCCTTTCACTGTTCATCACCCCCTTGCTCCCACAAGCATTTATTTAGCGCCCACTGTGTTTCGGGGTGTGCTAGGCATTGAGGAGACTGCAGTGAACAAACCTGAAGCCAGGTTCCCCATCTTCCCATTTCACTGCCCCCTCTCCTGGCACTGTGTTCTCACAACCCATCCCTTCCTCTGAGCCCCAGGAGGGCAGGAGCCTCGCCTGCTGAGGGCCCTGCACGTGTAGGCACTTAAAACCCACTGTTGAGTGACTTAAAAAAAAACATTGATGTTGAGTCAATTCCGACTCATAGCAACCCTGCAGGACAGAGTAGAACTGCCACATAGGGTTTCCAAGGCTGTGATCTTTATGGAAGCAGATTCCCCCATCTTTTTGCCGAGGAGTGGCTGGTGGGTTTGAACTGCCGATCTTAAGGTTAGCAGCCAAGCGCTTAACCATTGCGCCACCAGGGCTCCTCGTTGAGTGACTTAGAGACTGCATAACCGCCAGAGGCTCAGAGTATCAAACTGCCAGCGTGACCTCCACCTTCCCTCCCTGGGCAGGTTCCGGTCCCTGGGCCCAGAGGGGCAGGGAGAACCCTCTGAGCGGGAAAGGTGCAGCGCCATCCTGAGCCGGGTGCTGGGAGCTGAGTCGCCCCTCTATCACCTGGGAGGCACCAAGGTGGGTGCATGTGTCCATGTGTGATGGGGACACACAGGTGGACAGGAGACAAGCATTCTGAAACAAACTGGGACCAACTCTGGCCTCGGCAGGTGCCTCCTGGGTTGTGGGGAGGTGGGAGAAGGTAGGCGGAGGCACCCCCATTGCGCTCTGCCCACAGGTTCTGCTGCGGGAGCAGGGCTGACAGCAGCTGGAGCAGCACCGGACAGAGCAACACGCCCAGGCCCTGCTCACCCTGCACCGTGGCCTTCATGCTTGCATCTCCCGCCAGCGCCTCCGCCTCCTGCCCCAGATACAGGCTCGCATGCGTGGGCTCCAGGCCAGGTCCACAGGCGCAGGAAGGAGCCGTGGGTTCAAAGGGGTGGGGTGAGGCTGGGGCTTCTCCTGAAGGTGGTGGGGCAGGGTCGGGGAGATGTGAGGTGTCAGAGCAAGCCCCCGTGCCCACCTCATGAGCGCTCGACCTCTCCTTGACAGCATCCCTGCCCATACCCATGTGGCCTCTGCTTGCACACCCCCAGTCACAAAAAGCTCATTACCTCTCCAGGCTGCCCAAACCTGCAATTTTGACTCCTTGAATGCTCTCTTTTCTAGTCTGTTCTCCACTCTACAGCAAGAACGATTTTTTAAAAGCATGAATCAGGTTGTGTAACTGGCCTGGCCTATAAGGCTCTGTCTACCTCTCCAACTCCCATGTAAGCCAGACTTTTTCCACCCCAGCTTCCTTTGAACTTCTATCAGTTCCTCAGACCCACTATGCTCCCTCATGTTTTCCGGTCTTTCAACATGTGGTTCCCCCTGCCTGTGAGGCTCCTCTGCCCCTCTCCACACCCAATCGACTCCTACTCACTCTTCACGGCTTGTCTTCACGCCTTCATCCAAAACTGTTGGTTGACCATCTGCTCCATCTACCCTGGGTCACACACTGGTGACAGGGATGAAGAACGCAGAGATGGTGCCTCCCAGGCTAGCTGGGGAGTCAGATTCGGACCTTTCAAATTAGTAAAACTTATACTATATCATATTTTTATGTAAATACCGTGCTTGTTCTACTTGTATTTTGCCAACTGCACCCACCCTGCTGTGAGGTATTTTTGTAAGCACTCTATACTAATTTTTTAAAAAGTTTAATTAATTTAAAAATTTTTTTAATTTATTAAATTTAATTTAAATTTAAATTTAAAAACCATTAGCATAGCATGCTTACAAAAATACCTCGCAGCGGGGAGGGTACAGTTGGTAAAAAAAAAAAAAAAAAACTCACGTATTATTTGTGTAAAAATACAGTAATACGTGTGTATGTTTTTACAGTTACTTCTTATTTAGAGATACCAATTTCTTTGTTCATGTTTTTTTCTTCTCATACCTTCCTTCTGAGGTCTGTTTCCTTCTTACTGCAATATATTCTTTAGTAGTTCTTCCAATAAGCATTAGAGAGTGGTAAATTCTCTTTGAGAATATCTTTTCACTTCCATTCTTGAATCACAGTTTAGCTAGGTATAGAATTCTAAATACTTATTTTCTCTCACTGCTTTGAAGATATTGCTTCACTGTCTTCTGTTCTCTCTTTTTGCTGATGAGAAATCTGCTGTCAGTCTAATTTTTATTCTTTTGTAGGTAATCTGTCTTTTTCTTGTGGTTGCTTATATAATTTGTCTTTGTATTAGGAGTACTGCATTTTTATTATGATGTATCTGGGTGTATATTGATTTTTAAATGTTTATCTTGCTTATGACTCCTTCATTGAGGAGTCAGGTCTTATATCTGGAAAATTCTCAAAGATATTTTGTTTGAACATTGCCTCTTGCAGGATCTCCTGTTAGATCTTTCAGTGATGTTCTTTTTTCATTTTTAGATGTTCTGCTTGGCTCTTTATCAAACAATAATATGCCAGACTCTGTTCTAAATACTCACTTCTATTAATTCATTTAATCTTATCATGGGGTAGATATTATGATAATCCCCATTTTACAGATGATGAAAAAATGAACCACAGAGAAGTAATTATCCAAGATTACAGTGACTAAATAGTAAGAGAATGATTTGAACCCAGGTAGTCTGGCTCTGTGGTCCCTGGGTGGTGCAAAGAGTTTGCGCTTGCCTGCTGATCTAAAGCTTGGTGGTTCGAATCAACCCAGTGGTTCCATGGAAGTAAGGCCTGGTGATCTGCTTCTGTAAAGATTATAGACAAAAAACAAAAAACCAAACCTATGGGGGCAGATCTACTGTGTAACACATGGGGTTGCCAAGAATCAGAATCAGCTCAACAGCAATGGATTTTTTTGGTATGGCTCCAACACCTAAACTCTTAATCCTTATACTAAACAGCTTCTCAATTTACCTGTTCTTTTTTCATAATATCCTGTTCTTTATGTATTGCTTCTGCTAAACACCCAGGAGTTTCAGTAGTCTGTGCCAATTTTTACATTAATTTATTGACCCAGAGGAGGAGGATTCAGGCATCAGGCAGGAGGCCTAAGTTTGGACTTCTCTCTCTCTGGCATCCAGGAAGCGATACCTCCGGCGGTGGGCAGCTCTGGGACAGCTGAACACCATCCTGCTGGTGGCCCAGCCCCTGCTCTGGAGGCAGGAGAGACTGCAGGTAAAGGGGTCTGAGTGGGGCTGCTGGACTGGGGAAGCTCAGGGTAGAAGCCAGGCAGCCTTGGCTGTGAACACTGGTGGAACCCCTGCGGTGTCCACTTTCCTAGCCCAGCTGTGCCATGACTGAGGCCTCAAGAGACCATTGCCCCCTGAGCTCTTTCGGTTTCCCTCTGCCTGGCCATTGTAGGCTGGGGCTCTGGGAGCTCATTGCCTTTCTTCACCCCTCCCACTCCTGCCTTTCCTTGGCCCCCTGCTGCTCCCCTTTCTTGCCTGATCACTGTAATTTGAGGGCCATAAAGCAGCTCAAAGGTCAATGCCCACATATTACCCCCCTCTCTGACCCCTCCCGGGCTGGACTTTGTCCCCTGGGACCATCCTTCCTCTTCTTCCTGCCTTCTTCCTGGTACCCTGGCAGACGGGCAGTGACACCCACAGCGCTGAAGCCTGTGAGGGCTCTGAGGGCCAGGGGCAGGCAGGGACTGATCCACTGTCAAGCAGCTGGCACCTCTGGGTCTGTGTTCATTCTTCTGCTGGTGCCAGACGCCCCCAGGAACAGGAGGGGGCAGCTGGGCTGCCGGCAGGGAGGTGCCACTGGGAGACTCAAGGTGACCCCTCCCCGATGGGGGCGGCAGCTCTTCCTGCATCTCCCTGACAGCTTGGGCACTGGTGTGGCTGGCACGGCAACGGGGCCTCGGAGAAAGTGCCAAGCATGGTAGGTGACCAGGGAGCTGAAGGGGGTTCTACACTGGAGTATGAACCTGTTGAACCTGGCACTGCTTGAGAAGGAGGATGGAGTGACAGGGGTACCAGTGTGGGTCCTGTCCCTTGGGTACCTCCGTCATGCTCCCTGGGACATGGGTGGGGCTGCCTTGCCCCTCCAGTGCTTTTGGATTCCATCTGAGGGCTTTCAGGGCCCTGTTTGAATGTCCAGGTCAGAATCCTTGGTTTTGGGAGGGGATGTTTATAATCCTGGGGGTGAGGAGGGGCACCGGGTCCCTGGGTCCCTTCCCTGAGTACCGGGGTCAATTGGTCCTCCCTGCCAGGAGCTGGGGCGCTTAGAGATTCCGGCTGAGCTGGCCGTCATGCTGAAGACTGCAGAAGGTGAGTCTTAGTTGGGGGTGTCCCCTCTGCCCTGACCCCTCCCCTAGTCCCTTTACTGTGCCATAGCTCTGTCCCTGTGGTCCCTCTGATACTTTGGGCTCCCCTGAGCTCACCATCCACTCTCCCAGCTCTCCCTAAGGGGGCTGGTTGCTCACAGGGAGGGGCTGAGGTTGGGTCCAAGCCAGGTCCCATACCTCGGCACTCAGCCTGTCTCCCCCATGCTCACTCCCAGGCCGTCAGCCCGCCTTGGCAAAGAGCATCACCGAGTCGATGCCCCCGGAAGTCACTGCCCGGCCCAGCCTGGCCCTCCCGCCCGACATCGACCAGTTCCCCTTCTCCAGCTTCATCTCCAACAGCTTCCAGGTAGGCCCCCCCGAGCCTGAGAGCAACCTGGCCACTCCCTCGGGTCCCCAAGTGGTAGCCCCTGCTGGGTGGAAACTGTCTTTTCCTTCATCCCCACCTTCCCTGCCCCTCTCCAGTGACTGGGGCCATGGATGGAGCTGAATTGTACCGAAACATCCAAAGGGCCTGAATGTCTAACGACATCGTATTATGTATTATACCTGTGGCACCGCCCTGCCATTGAAGGCATGTCCTTAAAAGACATTGGATAACAAAGGAAACTGTCCACGATGCCATGTTAAATAAAGAAGCAAGGTTCACGGTACCTGTTGCAACAGGGATGACCCTTGAAGACGTTATGCTGGGTAAAATAAGTCAGCCACGAAAGGACACACAGTGTGTGATCCCACTTCCATGAAATAGCTAGAACAGGCAAATGCATAGACACCAGAGGTTATTAGTGGTTCCCGGGGATGGAAGGAAGGGAGAAGTGGGGAGTCATTCCTCATGAGGCACTGAGCTTCTATAAAGGTGATGACAAATTTTGGAAATGGATGGTGATGAAGGTTGCACAACATGGAAAACACCACTGTCACTGAACTGGATGCATAAAAATGGTTAAAATGACAAACGTTTTGTTATATGTCTTTCACCACAATAAAAAAAAAATGGGATTCAAAGCCCAATTCTGTTTAAAAGCTAACAAACCAACCAATTGCCATTGAGTCAATTCCAACTCATGGTGACCGCGTGTGTCAGAGTAGAACTGTGCTCCACAGGGGTTTCAGTGGCTGATTTTTCAGAAGTAGATCACCAGGCCTTTCTTCGGAGGTGCCTCTGGGTGGACTCAAACCTCTAGCCTTTTGGTTAGCAGCCGATCATGACAACCATTTGCGCCATCCAGGGACTCCTTTAGAACAAAGACCAAAAAAAAGAAACCCGAACCTGTTGCCGTCGAGTCGATTGTGACTCATAGTGACCCTATGTTGGCGCAGTGGTTAAGAGCTCAGCTGCTAACCAAAAGGTTGGCAGTTCGAATCCACCAGCTACTGCTTGGAAACCCTATGGGTAGTTCTACGCTGTCCTACAGGTTTGCCGTGAGTCGGAATCGACTCAGCGGCAATGGGTTAAAAGCCAGCAGAGGGCAGGGAGCATAGATATCTGCACAGAAAGCAAGGCTAGAAAAAAAGACACTAAAATGTCAACTCTGGGGCCGTGGGATGTTAGTGGTGGGTTTGATTTTCTTCTTTATGCTTTTCCATGTTTTTGGAATTGTCTGCATGCATGAGTCTCCGTTTTCTAATCAGAACGAGCAGTTAAGATGCATTTCTAAGGTGGTTTTCCCCACCAGCCACCCCTTTCCTGAGTACATGCTCCTGTGGTCCCCCTGGGTGCTGTCCCTCAGCGGTCAGCACAGATGACCCCTGCCCGTGCACTGTGCCACCCTTCTTCCCTACAGGAACCCTCCCTGCCCCACCCCGGGCAGCCCCTGGCCAAGCCCCTGACCCGGCTGGATGGCGATAGCCCTCACCTTGCCCTGGACATTAACAAGGTGGTGAGTGACACATCGAGGCAGGGACAAGGCGGTGGCTCTGGGGCTGGGCGTGGCTACAGGGTGCTGGCTCAGTGCGTGGGGGTGCCACCACACCCTGGCCCCCTCTTTTTGTGCTGGCAGATGCTGCGGTTCCTGGGGGACGGGTCCCTGCCGTCCTGGCAGGAGCAGGCCATGGGGACGTACCTGGTGCGGCAGGGGCAGCAGCGGCCGGGGCTACGGGACGAGATCTTCAGCCAGCTGGTGGCCCAGCTCTGGCACAACCCGGACGAGCAGCAGAGCCAGCGTGGCTGGGCCCTCATGGCCGTCCTGCTCAGTGCCTTCCCCCCCACGACCACCCTGCAGAAGCCACTGCTCAAGTAAGGGCCCTGGCAGGTAGGGGTGCGTGGGGCAGGCTCAGCAGGCTGCCTTGCCCCCACAGCAGCCCTGGACTGTCCCCGCAGATTCGTGTCCGACCAGGCCCCCAGGGGCATGGCAGCCCTGTGCCAACACAAACTGCTGGGCGCCCTGGAGCAGACATGGCTGGCCCCTGGGGCCACACGGGCCCACCCGCCCACCCAGCTCGAGTGGACTGCTGGATGGCGGCGGGGCCGCATGGCGCTGGACGTCTTCACCTTCAGTGGTGATGCTCCCTACTGCACTGGCCCCCAGGGGTTGCTCCACCTTCCTGAGCCCTGCCCTCGCCTCACCCTCCCTGCTCCCGCCCGCTCAGCCTCCTGCTGCTCAGCAGCAGCTCCCTGGGACCCTGCGTTCCCTCTGTCCCTGCTTTTGGAGCCCCATGGACAGCAGCCCCTTTCCGTCGGGGTGGGCCCCTGCTGTCCCTCATCTGCCCTCCCTCCTGGCCCTGCAGAGGAGTGCTACTCGGCTGAGGTGGAGTCCTGGACCACAGGGGAGCAGTTTGCAGGGTGGATCCTGCAGAGCAGGTATGGAGGGTCTGGCATGAGTGGACAGCGTGGTCAAGGCTGACCACTGACCTTGTCCTCCTCCAACATCTTCCTCCTCCCGGGCCCAGAGACTGCGTCCCCCAAGGGGCTGGGAGGCAGGGGTATAAGTCGGGGGGTGAGGATTCCAGTGGGGAGCAAGGAGTCGAGATTGTAGGTGAGTGGTGTGAGAGCACCTGCAGCCCGGATTCTAATGAAACAGGCCATAAAGGAGCCCCTGCACACAGGGACGGGCCGTGGGCTGCAGAGAACCGAGAGGCGGCTGAGCTGCTGAGCAAAAGTGGGCTCCTCGGGGCTGGGAGGGCCTCGGGGCATCTCCTGCCAGACCTCCTTCCCAGCCCCTCCACCTCGGCCAGCCCTGTGCTCCTTCTGCCTATGGGGGGGTCATCTGCCTCGCTGACCCCCACCCCACGTCACCCCCCGCCCTCCCCAGAGGCCTGGAGGTGCCCCCCCGTGGCTGGTCCGTGTCACTGCACTCCAAGGAGGCCTGGCAGGACCTGGCTGGCTGCAACTTTGTGCTGGACCTGATTGGCCAGACTGAGGACCTGGGGGACCCGGCTGGCCCCCGCAGCTACCCCATCACCTCCCACAGCTACCCCATCACCCCCCATGGCTCGTAGGTGCCGCCCCAGCACCCCTGCTCCTGCCCCTGAGGGTGGTCCCCACAACCACCCTATTGTACCCTGTGGTTGGTTCATGGTGCTGCAGGGCCAGTCCTCCTACCTAACCTTCCTCCCACCCTGTGGGGGAAGCCCCACAGCAGCTTCTAGATCTTGTCCCAGCCTGGGCACCCCTCCCCGCAGCAGCCGAGGCAGTAAGCTGGGCCCACTCTCCTGCAGAGCCTCCGAAGACATCCCCCCTGCCCCTGGCGTCCAGGCCCCCCAGCTGCCCCCAGGACCACCTCCAGATCCAGCACCAACACTGCCCAGCAGGGCCCACACAAGTAAGGCTGGAGTGGATGTGTGGAGCCTGGCAGAGGGCTGGGAAGGGGGTGCAGGATGCCCCACAGCCCAGACGGATGGCACCAACCTTCTGCCCCACAGGGGAGGCCCAGACATCGGGGAGCCTGGATGGCTTCCTGGACCACCTCTTCGAGCCAGTCCTCTCCCCCGGCCTCAGCGTGAGTGCCCTGCCAGCCCCCAGGGCCTGGCTGCCCCCTCCCCTCTCTCCCTGGCTCCGGCCCTGGGACCTGGGACCTGTGTCTTTTGTCCCTCCAGGATCTGGAGCAGAGCTGGGCTCTTCAAGGCCGTATGAAAGGAGGGGGTGCCATTGGGCCCATGCAGCAGGGTGGCTACCCCATGGGTGAGTGCAGGCTGAGCCCAAAGGGGCTTCACATCCCCGCCCTGACAGTGTCATTCAGGCAGCCTGGCATCAGAGCTCCGGCTGGCACTGTGGTGGCCCATGTTCTTCTCTGTGCCTGGGGCTGAAGGGAGGTGGTACGTGGTCCCAGGAGGCACCAACCCGGGGGGCCTGTTCCCTCAGTGTACCCAGGGATGATGCAGATGCCTGGATACCAGCCCGCGCTGGTGCCCGCACCTGTACCCATGGTGCCAGCCATGGGCCCAGTCCCCGCCATGCCAGGTAAGGCTGGGGGGCCCTGGGGACTGGCAGAGGGAGGGTCCTGCCAGGGGCCCAGAGGGCACAGTGGGTGAGGGCCACTTGTTAGGCCATGGCACTCACCGCCTGGGCCCCGCCTCCTTCCTTCCCAGCCATGATGGTGCCACCGCAGCCACTGCAGCCCACGGGTCCCAGCCTGGATGCCAATCAGCTGGCACTCCAGCAGCAGAACTTCATCAACCAGCAGGCGCTGATCCTGGTGAGGGTGGGCAGGTGCCGGGCGGGGGCGGCGGGGAGGCAGGCCGTCCAGCCAGGCCAGGGCTCTCACCTCTTCCCCTCCAGGCCCAGCAGATGACCACCCAGGCCATGACTTTGACCCTGGAGCAGCAGATCCAGCAGCGGCGGCACCAGAACCAGGCCTCCAGGGCTGCCTCCCCGGCCCCACCCCCAGCTACTACCCCCAAGCCCAAGAAGCCTCCCACCCCCCCGGAGGAGCCCACCCATGACCCGGAGTCAGCAAGTGCCAGCTTGAGGGTAAGCAGAGGAAGCCAGGCAGATAGTGAGCCTGGGGTGGGGGCTGCTGATTCCCAGTCTCCAGGGATGGGAGACAAGGGGTGGGGGTGAACAGGAAGGAGAGGAGAAGAGGCTGCTGGGCCCCAGGTCCCCCAGAGGTCGAGGGGCACATTGTGAGCATGGCAGTGTGGCCAGCTAGGGCTGCACCTCCACTTCCCCTTGCTGTCAGGAGGAGCCCTCGGAGGAGATCAAGGATAGGTCCTGGCACCCCAAGAGCTTCCAGCAGAAACGAGATTACTTCCAGAAGATTGGTGAGAGCACACGCGGAGGTGGACTTGAGCAGAACCCTGCCGCTGCCTTCAGCCTGGGCCAGGGCGGCAGGCGGGGGTGTACTCGGCTCCTCGGGTCAGTGCAGCCTGCCCAGCTGTCTGTCGGGCTGCCTGGGTGGGCAAGCCAGATGGGGGCCCCGGGCAAACACAAGTACAGAGAGGGCCATCTGGGGCACTTACAGGGCAGCAGCAGATCAAGGTGAAGGCGGTGAAGCCTCCGGCCAAGGTTCACATCCCGAAGGCAGAGGAGCAGGAGGAAGAGGAAGAGGAAGAAGCGAGAGCAGGTGGTGTGAGAAGATGGGTGGGGGCTCTGGGCTCCTGCACCTTCTGCTCCAGGTCTCGTCATCTCGTCCTCACCTTTCCTCTCTGTGCAGTGTCTCCTCCATCCCCTCCTCCTCCCCCAGTGGTGAGGAAGCCACTGAAACAGGGTGCAGCCAAAGCTGCAAATGAGGCTGAGGCTGAGCCAGCCAAGGAGGCCAGGCCTGCAGGTGGCCGAGAGCCGGCTGAGGACAGGGGGCCCATGGTGCAAGGCACGGAGCCCAGGGTCCAGCGGCCAGAGCCCAGCCGGGAGATCCGCAACATCATCCGCATGTACCAGAGCCGCCCGGGGCCTGTGCCTATACCTGTGCAGCCATCCAGGTGGGCTCCCTGGAGGAGGAGGCGGTGGGGCTGCTCCAGCCTCAGGGACCCCAGGTGACCTCTTCCTGCTTGCAGGAGGCCCCCCAAAAGTTTCCTGAAGAAAAACGACCCCAAGAACGAGGCTCTGGCTAAGCTGGGAATCAATGGTGCCGCCTCGCCCCCTTCGGTGAGGACCCTCGTTCTGCCCCCTCCAGGCCACAAGCTGCCAGGAGTCCGAGGTCTCTGGAGGAAACAGGCCTGAGGCCTCCTCCACTCTTGGTCATGTGTCCTTGCCCTAGACACAGCCTGTGAGCTTTCTCTGTGCCTTTCAGACGCCGTCCCCCAGCCCAGGGAAGGGCCCCTCACCAGCCGTTGCCCCTCGACCCAAGGCTCCCTTTCAGCCTGAGATCTCCAGCTCCATCAAGGAGAAGCAGGGCCCCCTTCAGGACCTGTTTGGCCAGACCCCACCTTCTCCTGGTGCACCCCCACCTCTGCCAGCACCCCCACTACCTCTGCTCAAGGACTCAGAGATCCCTTCAGCTAAGCCCCATGGTAAGGACCCCTCATCCCCGTGGAGCGGTCTCAGTGGGGTGGGGCAGGATTCCCAACAGCCTCTGGGCACTCAAGGCAGATCAGAGGTCAGCTGCCCACTTCCGGACTTTGGAGCCGTCAGTGAGGAGCCCCAGCTTCCGCATTCCCGCCCAAGGCAGGGCCGGCACCCCGGGGCCTGCCCTGTGCTTACGGCTGTGCCCCACAGGGTGTTGTCCTCCAGGCAGATCTGACACCTCTGTGGAGAATGTAGTGGCCCTGGCTGACGTGGCAGGGAGCGCAGGACCTGGGAAGCTTGAGGGCAGGACATGGAGGCAGGAGACGGTGCTGGGGGCAGGAGCAAGGCGGCGGGAGGCCAAGAGGGCCCTCAGGGGGCTCCTGGGAGACGAGGGTCTCCACTCCCCGAGGCCCAGTCATTGCGCTCTGGCAGGCACCTCACCTGAAACTCTCCCCCTAGTATTGACGGAGCCCATGGGCGACGAGGGAGTGTCCACCCGGCTGCTCATGCCCTCAGGCAGCGTGTGCTTCTCCTACACCAGTGTGCCCTGGAAGCTGTTCCTACGAAAGGAGGTGGGCACAGGGTGGTTCTGGGGGACAGAGCTGGGACCCCAGGCACCCCCTCCCCATGCTCAGTCACTGGGGTCTGCCTCCCGGAGCCAACCTCTCAGGCCTGGTTTTCTAGTCTGGGTCTGGGAGGGCAGAGGTGGGAGGGTAGGGCAGGGGAAGTCTGGGGAGAGGGGTAAGGGCACTGGACCCACCTGACCTTGGCTCGCCCACCCCTCCTCCAGGTGTTCTACCCCCGGGAGAACTTCAGCCATCCCTACTGCCTCCGGCTTCTCTGTGAGCAGGTGAGAGCAGGCACACCAGCCAAACACTTGCAGACAGGTGGTGTCCCCCGGGCCCTTGGCTGAACACCTGGGCCAGGTCAGCGCCAGTGTGACAGCCGGAATGCACAGGGCACCCTAAACACATTCGCCACTTAATCCTCACAACGTGTCACTTACAGATGAGAATTAAACATGAAGTGGATGGAGGTATTGGGTGCACCCCACGGCAAACACACTCAATGCCACTGCTGTTCTAAAATGGTTTATTTTGTGTCACATGAATGTCACCTTGATAAAAAAAAAAAAAATCAGTTGAGAAAACAAAGTATACACAGGGTACAGCCCAGAGCCTGGCACACAGTAGGTGCTTAATAAATGCTTTATAAATAAATGTTACTTTGCTCCCCCTGGAGGCTCCAGGGGCCCAGCCTGTGTGTCCCCAGAGTCTGCACTTAGCCTGCCTTTTCCCTCCACAGGGAGGGGCAGGTGGGAAGCTCTGGGTGGACAAGCTGTGGGCTTGGAAGTCCCAACCCCCTCCCCACCCCGCCCATGCCCCATGTCAGCACCAGAAGCACCCAGGCAGGGGGACGCCATCCGGGGGCGCTCCGGCCTTCCCTCGGCCCCGCCCGCCTGTGGCTGCCCCCAGGACCTGTGCTGACTGCCTGGCTCTGCCCAGATCCTGCGGGACACCTTCGCTGAGTCCTGCATCCGGATCTCCCAGGATGAGCGGTGCAGAATGAAGGACCTGCTGGGTAGGGGGCCCTGGGGTCGGGGCTGAGTGCTGGGCTGGGCCTGCCCTGAGGGTGGTGGGAGCCACCCCTGGGGTCTCTCTGTGTGAGCACAGGCAGCGGGGAGAGGTTAAAGGGGAGCCTGAGGACAGCTGGGGCCATTCCCGCCCACAGGAGACTTGGAGGTGGGCCTGGACTCCATCGCCTCCGCTGAAGACAGTGTCAAAAAGCGTATCGTTGTGGCCGCCCGGGACAACTGGACAAATTACTTCTCTCGTATCTTCCCAGTCTCGGTCAGGAACGCCAGGGTCGATGGGTCGGGGTGGGGATCATAGGCACAGCCTCCTGCAGCAAGGATAAAAGCTGGGGCGAGGGCAGGGGCTCCCAGGGGAGGGCAGCTCCAGGACACCTTCCTCGGTGCGGGAGACCCAAGAGCCTGCCGCCACCACCCTGCCTCCCTGCAGGGTGAGAGTGGCAGTGACGTGCAACTGCTGGGTGTGTCCCACCGGGGGCTGAGACTGCTCAAGGTGACCCCAGGCTCCAGCTTCCACCCTGACCAGCTAAAGACCCTCTGCTCATACAGGTGAGCTGGGCCAGGGCTGGGAGGGACGAGGTGGTGGTGAGGTGGCCCCCAACTCACACCAGGCCTTGTTCACAGCTTTGCCGAGGTGCTGGGCGTGGAGTGCCGAGGTGCCTCCACCCTGGAGCTGTCACTGAAGGGGGAGAAGCTAGCGCTGCACACGGCCCGGGCAGGCACCATCAAGGCCATGGTCGAGCTGTACCTGAATGAGCGAAAGAAGGCATGTGCGGGCCGGGGCCTCCACCCTGATGTCATGGATGGCTGGGGGTGTCATCCAGGCTTCTTCATGCTGCCGGGGTGGGGCTGGAGTCTAGGCTGGCTCCCTAGAACTCTGGTGCTGGGCAGAGGGTGAAGCCAGTCAACGGGTCAGCAGGACAGGGAGTCACAGCTGCCCCCGCCCCCCAACCCCTCACTCACCTGCCCACCAGGACTCTGGCTACGTCATTGCCCTGCGAAGCTACATCACCGATGACAGCAGCCTCCTCAGCTTCCACCGTGGGGACCTCATCAAGCTGTTGCCTATGGCCACTCTGGAGCCAGGTATCCCTGGGGCAGGCAGAGGGCTGGCCAGGGAGGGCCTCTCGCCCGGTAGGCAGAGGGTGGCTGAGGTGCCCCCCATGGCTGCCTTCTAGGCTGGCAGTTTGGCTCCAGCAGGGGCCGCTCCGGACTCTTCCCGGCCGACATGGTGCAGCTGGCAGCCGCCCCCGACTTCTCCATGGAGCAGCAGAGCAGCCGGCGCAGGAGCGTGCTGCAGCGCGGGGAGCCAGGGCTGGTTCCGGGGGCCAAGGCCCCAGAGGTGAGGCTGTCGGTGGACGCCTAGCTGGGAGTCCAGGAAGGACGGTGCGACCGTCTGCTGCGAGGCCCACTGGGCTCCCAGGAGCCCCTGGCGGACGGCGCGTGGTCTGAGGCTGCCCTGTTACCCGCGCAGTGTCTCTTGCCTGTCTCCCCGGCATGACTGTAAGCCCTCTGCGGGCAGGGGCTGCTGTCTCCCTCTCGTCCCACGGGGTGCTTATCCACCGCCACCGTGGAAGACGCTACACAATAAACAGCTTTGACCGTCCTGGTCCCTGTGTTTGCTCACTCGCCTGCTCCGCTCGGGTCTGGCTGGGGTGGGGCGGGCAGGGCCTCTGGGACAGGCCCGGGGGCACACGGGTGGCAGCAGGTCTCCTGTGCTCCCAGTGTCCTGCCCAGCCCTGGAACCAGGCTCCCAGCAAAGACTCGGAGACCACCAGTCAGCCCTCCTCGGCAGCCTATATCTCCCCGTCCACCGACACCCATAACTACACCATGCTGGAATTCGCCCTGCGCTTCTTCCGGATGCCCCGTACCTCGTGAGTGCCCAGCCCCCATCCCCATGCTGTCCTCGGTCCTCGGAGGTCAGCCTCCCTGCTCGGAGCCACCCGGCTACTGCTCCTACCCCAGACCGAGGGTGGGTGGGCCGGGTGAGCAGGACTGTCATCCCTCCGTCCCCACAGGCTGGACACAACAGGTGGAAGTGTCAAGGGAAAGGCCACCGCCAGCCTGGTGCAGTACACCAAGGTGAGGGGGAGCGGTGGTGAGGAGCTGGCCCGGGGCCGCCCTTTGTGCCACGGGGACCCCAGCCCCATGGCCTACCTCTGCGGCTGCAGGCACCCATCCAGGAATCACTCATCAGTTTCAGCGATGAGGACAAGAACAAGGAGGCCGTGGAAAGCTTCCGAGGTGAGTGGCACCCTGGGCCCTGACGTCTGGGGCTGGGTGGTCTGTGTGGGACCCTGGGACCCATGGCCCCTTCTCTCCTTCAGCCCTGCCAGGCTCTGCTTACTCAGGGAAGCTCTCTGGGTGGTTCCTGTGCCCCCAGCCCTCAACCACTTCTGTTCAAGGGCTGTGGTGGAGTCTGGGACCGGAAGGCAGCAGGTGGCTCCAGGCAACACTATGCGTCCTGTGTGGCCTTGGGTGCCCCTTTCTCCCTGAGCCTCAGCTCCCTGGGGGTGAAGCTGGTGCCAGGTGCCCTGCCTAGCTCATGTGCATTTTGAGAGTACTGGCAGCAAGAGTGGGTGCTGGGCAGTGGCCAACCCCTTGTACTTCTTCTGCTGCCGGCAGCTCTGATGCAGTTCATGGGGGACCAGTCCAAGCCACGGGGCAAGGATGAGATTGTGCTGCTTTATGAGCTGTTGAAGGTGAGCAGGCTGTGTGCGGGAGCCGGGGGCCGCCAGCTGAGAGCTGCTCCCATCCTCCTGCCTGGGCTGAGGGGTGCCCTCCCCTCGATCACTATTCACGCACGTCATCCACAAGCACTTACTGAGCGCCTGCTGCATGCTGGGGCGTGGCTGTGAACAAAGCTGGCTGAGTCCCTGCTCTCGCAGAGCTGTCACTCCAGTGGGAGGAACAGTCAGCAAGAGGGGCTGTCGTGTGCCCAGCAGAGAGGTCACAACTAACATTATTTATTGTATTTACTGCACTGTAAATAAAGCAGGGGAAGGGGCTGTGGTTTTACAGAGCATTCTAATCTTAGCTCCTGTGTGACCTTGGACAAGTTAGCTAACCTCTCTGGGCTTCGTGATCAGGTGACATTGGAGCAGAGAGCGGAAGCGAGGGAGGGAGGGAGCTATGTGGCCATCAGGCAGAGCATCTGTGTGACAGGGACAGGGAGGGGATCGTGGGACAGGCCTTGAGGCTGTTGTAAGGACTTTGATTCTTGCGGACATGAGAAAGCGCTGAAGTGCTCCGCAGAGAAGTTTGGCTTAGGTTTTCGGGACTGCTGTGGCTATTGTTGAGATTATGTGGATGTGGTCCCAGATGAGAGATGGGGCTGGCCTGGGCCAAGAGGTAGCAGCGGAGGGGAGAAGCGGCAGGCGTGGGGGATCAAGGCCAACTGCAAGACGTTGGCCCGAGTCATCACCTTCTTTAATAGGAAAAAATCTGGGTGGTGGCGGAGTCTGACTGGGACATGTTAAGTCTGAAATCCAGACCAAGTGGAGGGGCCTGAAGTCCAGGGCAGAAGTGGCTGGAGCAGGCCCCAGGAGTCATCTGCAGATGGAGTATGTGTGGACAGAGAAGTCCAAGGGCACGCCAGAGCTTGGAGGGTCAGGAGATAAGGTGGAGCTGGCAGAGATGCCAGGACAGACGAGGGGTAGGGGGGCCAACCAAAAACCCACTGCCAAAGGCTAATCCACCACCGAGTCGATTCCGACTCACAGCAACCCTAGAGGACAGAGTAGACCTGCCCCATAGGGTTTCTAAGGTGTCTACGGGAACAGACTGCCACATCTTTCTCCTTGGTGAGTTCGAACTGCTGATCTTTTGCTTGGCAGCTGAGTGCTTTAAGCACTGCACCAGCAGGGCTCCTTGTAGGAGGTCCAGGGGGAAGCAAATCCCAGGAGCCAAGTGAAGAGAGCGATTTAGGGTGAAAGTTACCTGCTCTGCAGGTGCTGCTGAGACAAGACCCCTGGTGTGTCACCTCAGCTGTGTCACCACCCCAGCCAGTCTCCCCGACTTTGGATCCCTTCCTTTCCTCCCCACACTGCACCACAACTCTGCAGCACTGATGCCTTCCCCTGCCCCCCACCCCCGCCCTTCCTGTCCCCACAGCTCTGCCGGGAGGAGAACCTCAGGGACGAGATTTACTGCCAGGTCATCAAGCAGGTTACGGAACACCCCCGACCGTGAGTGGGGGTGTCTGCCGGGGTGGCTCAGGGCCTCTGGGGGAGCAGGGTGCTAGGTCTCACAGCCTGATGCCCGGGCCGTCTGCCCGCAGGGAATGCTGCGCTCAAGGTTGGAAATTCCTCAGCTTGCTTACGGGCTGCTTCCTGCCATCCACCACTCTGATGCCCTACGTGACCAAGTTCCTCCAGGATGCAGGCCTGAGCCAAGGTACCTGTGAGTGGGGTGGCAGGAAGGTGGGTGCTCGGCTGGTGGGGAGCTTTGGGGTGCTCTGACCCCTACCTGGCTCCCCTCTGCAGAGCTGGCCCGCAGCAGCCAAGAGCACCTCCAGCACACAGTCAAGTATGGGGGGCGCAAACAGCTGCCCCTGCCGGGTGAATTGAAAGCCTTCTTGGTACTGGGGGTGCAGGCAGAGGGGCTTCTGGGATCCCCTGGGAGAGCGTTGGGCCCCTTCTGCTGGTAGATGCTGACCCAAGCCCTGCCTCAGCAGAAAGGCCACGTGGCCCGCAAGCTTCTGATTCACCTGCCAGGGGCCACAGACTACAGGACCAACATCCAGACGTTCACAGTGAGCACTGGGCACCCAGAAGGGGCAGGGGGAAGGCAGGGGAGCCCCACCCCCATCATGACCTGTCCATGTGCCAGGTGGTCACAGAAGTGCTGGAGGAGCTGTGCATGCAAATGGACATCACGGACCCCCAGGAAGTGAAGGAATTCGCCCTCTTCCTCATTAAAGGGGAAGGTGAGCCAGTGCACCTGGAGGAGGGTGGCCGGGTGGGTGAAGGAAGTGCCCTGACCTGCTGGGACCTGCACCCACTTCTGCCCACTCTGGGGGTGGCAAGACAGGCCACACATGATGGCTGTGTGTGGCTCATGGTGGAGCAGGCTGGGGTGGGATGGGGCTGAGCAGGAGGGCAGGCGGCAGTTGGGGCGGTGGGCAGCAGTGGATAAGGCAGCAGGGCAGGCAGCAGTTGGGGCGGTGGGCAGCAGTGGATAAGGCAGCAGGGGAGGCGGCAGTTGGGGCGGTGGGCAGCAGTGGCCCAGGCAGCAGTGCCTGCAGTGACTGGCGTGGTGGGCAACAGGGCAGACGGCAGGGCAGACGGTGACTTGGGATAGTGGGCAGCAGCGGATAAGGCAGCAGGGCAGGCGGCAGGTGGGGCGGCGGGCAGCACTGGACATGGCAGCAGGACAGGCAGCAGTTGGGGTGGTGGGCAGCACTGGACAAAGCAGCAAGGCAGGCAGTGACTGGGGCAGTGGGCAGCGCTGGGCAAGCAGTGACTGGGGAGGTGGGCAGCACTGGACAAGGCAGCAGGGCAGGCGGCAGGGCAGAGGCCCAGCGCTGGCTCTGAGATGGCAGGGCAGGCTGTGGACTGTGGGCCCTGGTGGCAGGCGACCTGGTGCGGCCTCTTCGGCCCTTCGAGTACCTCAACAGCGTGATGGTGGACCAGGATGTGAGCCTGCACAGCCGGCGCCTGGGCTGGGAGTACCCACTACACCTCGACCATCCCACCTACACCAGCATACATTACAGCCAGGTCAGCCACCTGCCTCTGGATGCCGGGCAGCTGCTGGGCCGCGCCCCCGCCTAGTGCCCTCTGAGCCTCGCTTTCACGAACGTGGTCCCCTCACTGCTTCTCAGGTGCTGCGGGACTACCTCCAGGGGAAGCTGCTGGTGAGCGCCCAGGCAGATGCCCAGCTTGCCCACCTGGCAGCCCTGCAGCACCTCAGCAAGGACACCAAGGACCCACCCTCAGAGTGAGTGTGCACCTGCCCCTGGAGCCAGCACCCCTCCTCGTGCCCCCCTGTGCTGACGCCCACCTCAGCACCCCCACCCCCTCGAGGCCACGTGCCGGTCCTCCGCACCTGCTCCACACTCCTCGAGGGCAGGTCAGGACACATTCCTGCGTGTGGAACCCTAGCCTTACCCACGGAAACCACCTGCTTGTTTATTTAGCACCTGCTGTACGCCCAGCCCTGCACCAGGTGGTCAGTGGTCATGGGCCAAACTGACCCAGCCTGTGTCCTAGGCAAGACCTGCTACTGTATGTGCCGATGCAGCTACAACAGCAGGTGAACGTGGCCACCATAAAAGGCCTGATGGACCAGGAGCTGAGGCAGCTGCAGTGCCACAGCCAGCAGGATGCCCAGATCAGCTTCATTGGTGGGTCTGGGGTGGAGGCGGGGAGCGGTGGCCACAAGCCCAGGAGGGACAGGTGAGGGTGGAGGGCTGCAGAGGCACCCTCACACACCTGCGGGGCAAGGAGGGCAGGTTCTTGCCAAGCCCCAGGGCCCCGAGGCCAGAACCCCTGCCCTCTCACCTCCAGAGGCCATCAGCCAGCTGCCTCTCTTTGGCTACACTGTGTACGTGGTGCTGCGTGTGAGCCAGCTGGCCCTGCCGAGGCCCGGCCTCCTGGGCCTCAACCGCCAGCACCTCGTCCTCATGGACTCCAGCTCCCAGGTAGCACGGCTCTGCCCCGGCCCTGGCCTGGGCCCCTGTGGGCCAGTCCCCCTCCCAGGCCTCTTGGTGACCTCTCCCTGACCACCCACAGAAACTGTGCTGCTCCATCCCCCTGAGCGAAATGCAGCGGGTCCGCCTGCTGAGCCCCCGAGAGGAAGGTGGGGCCCCGGGCCTGGAGCTCAACTTCGGCTCGGCCTACAGCCCCCGCACCATCTGGTTCGAGCTGCAGCAGGTGAGGGGCCCTGCCTGCTCTGGGTGGTGGGAGAGACGGGGCAGAGGCGGGGGGCTGGTGGGCGCCCACAGTGAGCCCTCTGCCCGCAGGCCCAGGAGCTGCAGCACACCATCGCGTTCCTGCTGGACAGCAGCACCAATGCCAGCTACTAGAGCAGCCCCACCCTGGCCCGGCTCTCGTCTGGACGCTCTCCCCTGGCATTACTGGGCCATGCTGGTTTGGACCCCACCGCCTGCCTCTGTTCTGGAACCTGCCACAGCCCAGCCGGTCCATGTGGCAGCCCGAGGCAGGGGCTGCTGTGGTGGCATTGGCTGGGAGAGACAGCAGCCAGACTCCCTCCAGGGTGGGCTGGCCTTGGGTGGGCTGCAGGATCTCGGCTTGGGCATCTGGTGCTGCGCAGTCTCGGGGAGATGCCCACCCAGCCCAGACCACCCCCGACCCCCGACCCCAGCTCAACATCAGCAAGAGCCCAGTCCTGGGAACAGTGCTGCTGAGGAAATAAATCTCCTGAGAGAAAGGATGTGTGTGCGTGTGTCAGTACACATGGGACTTTACTCCTGTCTCGAACACCTCAGTCCGCTGGGCCTTTCTGGCTGCCCGCCCCTCACGGGCCCTGCACCTGGATCCAGGCTGCAGGCAGGCGTCTCGAGGGGGTAGTGGGTGTAAGGGGGGCTGAGACCTGCAGGGGCTCCTCCAGAACAGGCCCCGATACCTTGGGCAGGTGCACCTCACCCCTGGCTGAAAACGTAAGTGCAAGAGAGGCGGCAGCTCCTCCTCCTTCCTCTTGCCCTGGCGGCAGTCACCAGGGGCCCCAACCCGGAGAACCAGCCTTGAGGGACAGGTGAAGCAGGAGGCTTTGGGAGAGAGGGAGGACCCCAGGCTTCACAGGCAGAGAGAAAGGCGGGCTGGCCCCTGGCCCAGACCCTGGTTTGGGAGGGGCCTGGAGCCATCCCCAAGGCAAGGTGTGGCTGGAAGGGCCCTTAGAAAAGGTGGCGCCCCCAGGCCTGCCCACCTTCCCCTGCCTGAGGGGCCGAGGCTGGCCCCAAGGCAGAGTCTGAGGAAGGTGTGCTGGCCCCGGGTGACGGTCAGTCATCGTCGAGGGCCGCACAGGCCCTGCCAGTCGGCGTCACTCTCACACCGGGTCCGGCCGTGGAAGAACTGCCTGATGAGGTTCTGGGCCTCTTCTGTCACTGGATTGGGGTGTGTGTGTGAGGGCCAGTCCCCTCCCTGCAGAGCTCCCCCACCCCCCCGTGCCTCCTGTCTGATGCAGGCACTTGGGTACTTACCGCTCCCTCCAGGGGAGGCCTCCTGAGTTAGCAGGTGTGAGAGGTGACGGGCAAAGCCTTTGAACAGCTCCTGGGTGGCAGAGGGTGAGGAGATGCCAAGAGAACCGGGCCCTGCCCTGCCCCTGGAGCGGCCACGGCAGCACCCAAAGGCGAGGAAGACTCCAGGGATGGCTGGAGCTGACCCAGTGCTCCCACTCCTGCCCCGCCCTGCCTCCCATCCTGCCGCCAGGTGCCCCAGGCCAGGGGGTGGAACAGTACCCCCACGCCCCCTACCTTGGATGCAAACTTGCCCTGCTTGTAGAACGGGGTGAGACGCTTGACCACAACACTCGCAGCCTCCTTCAGGGAGACGCTGGTGGCCGGGGGCTGGCAGGGCCCTTGGGCGGTGGGGAGCAAGGTGTTCTGGTCCCTGGCTGAGACACCGCCTGTGGCCTCAGTGGAGACGCAGGGCTTGGCTGAGGGGCAAGGCCTCTTCTGAGTCGGGGTCTCTGGGTGCTCCTGGGCAGGGCCACGGTGGAGTCACTCCTGAGCTCCCTTTCATCGGCCCCTCCTCTCCTTCTGGAGGACCGGTCCTCTGTACCCACGGGCTCCCTCTAGCCTGTCCCTCAACTGCCTGCCACCGGGATGCGTACGTGACTGTCCTCAACCCATAGCCTACAGAAGCATAGCCTCGTCCATGCCGCTGCCTCCCATCCCACAGGGCCTGGACCTGACGTACCTGCTGGGGTCTGGGCCGCTTGCCCTTCTGGGTCTCCCGTGGGGGTGTGGGCTGGGTTCCCAGGGGTCCCTGGTCACCACATGGGTGGTCACTGACAGGGGAAGAGCAGGCATCAGGGTCCCAGGTGCTCCTGCATCCCAGCCAGCCCACAGGCCATCCTGGGAATGAGCCCTGAGCTCTGGAGGACCCAGGCACCCAAGGTGGTTCTCCCAAAGGTCCCAGGGCACCCACCGCCCTCACCTCAGCCCCCCTGTAGTGGGTTCCTCCATGTGCGGAGGGGTGGCCTGATGCCCCGGGGCTCCATTGTCCTCCCCTGCGCACTGCCCTGGGGCTGGTGGGGGGCCTGACGGGCTCTCCACCCTCTGGCAGAAGCGGGTGATGCTCTGAGAATCCTTGTGGGCCGCTTCGGCAAGGAGCTGCTGCTTCCTCTTCGCCCGGGCCTTGGCCGGGGGGCTGTCCCTGCAGGGGTCTTTGGCCTTCTTCTTGGGCGAGGGCTCCCCACTCTCGGCACCCACTCCAGGGCGTGCTCCTCTGGGCTCAGGGAGGGGCTCAGTCCTGTCCTCATCCTGGAGGCCGTGTGGCTGCCTGGGGGGCTCCTGCTGGCCTCCTGGAATGGGCTGGGGGACTGGTGCCTCGGCCCGCATCCTCTCCATCAGCTCAGTGGCTGTCTGGAACAGGCGGGTGCCTTTGGGGAAGCCAGCTCCCACTCGCTTGGCTTTGAACTGCAAGGAGAAGAGAGGGATCAACCGCCAGGCTTCACAGGATCCACTCACTGGCTGGTCCCGCCATGACCCCACTGGGCCAGGATCTTGGGGTGTGGGAGGGGTAAGGAGGGAAGGCCACCACTTAAGCATCAGGAAGAGAGGACACAAGACTGTGAAGGTGTAGCCGGCAGAGCAGGGACACTAGAGGGTCTCCCTGGGCACCCCAGGGCCTAGGCTAAGAGGCCAGGAGCGGGCAGAGGCTGGGCCCTCCCTGAGCACAGAGGGGACCCAGGTTCCCACACACCGAGTACACCTGGGAGGCCGGCAGGGTGTCATGTTCACTGGGCCCTGGGGGTCCGGCCTGGGTGCCACAGCTCTTGGCCCCACCAACCACACTGGAGTAGAGCTGTTTGTCCTTGGAGGCTTTGTGGATCTCAGCCACCTGGGTCAGAGACAGACAAGATGTCAGGGGCCACTAGCTCCTCCCCAAAGACCCCACCCAGGCCTCCCCCGAGCGGGTTTCTATGGCCAATGGCTCCAGGCAACTGGACACTGGACAAGCTCTGGTGGTCACGGGGTTGGACAGAACTCTCCAGCTGGCAAAGGAGGGAAGTCAGGCTCAGGCCCCATAGGCGGCCTCCTAGGGGGCTGAGGACTGCCTGAGCCCTGGGGAGAGCACCTGGCGAGCATGCCTGCCCTGCCTGCCCACTCCTGTCTGGGCCCACCTTCCTCAGCACGCTGGCCTTGTACAGGTTGGCCACCTTAGCATTCCGGAACGTCTTGTGTTCCAGCTCCACGGCCTTGGCCTGGAGGTCAGCTCTGTGGGGAGTGAGCCAGAGGTCAGTCAAGCCTGTACAGCTCCTGCTGGATTCTCCCTGGGGGCATCATCAGGGCCTGGTCGGAGTTGCCTTGGGCGCAGGGACTCCCACCTGACTCTGTGACACCCTCTGGCTTGTCTTCAGCAGCCACTGGTTGCTGCTAGGTTGGGCCAAGCCTGCCCCCTAGTGGGACTGTGAGGACTCACACCTCCTGGGAGTAGGATGGGTCATAATCTGGGGATAAAAAGCTCATTGCCATCGAGTGGATTCTGACTCACAGTGACCTTATAGGACAGAGCAGAACTGCCCCACAGGGTTTCCAAGAAGCACCTGGTGGATTTAAACTGCCGATGGCCAAACACACCAGGGGAGAGTTCTGAGGTGGGGACCCTGAGGTCTCCAAACGACTAAGAGCTCTTGGGAAGACCTCCTCAGCCCGGGGTGCCTGGCCGCATCCCCAGCTCCCGCCATCTGGGCCACTCACCCCTCAGTGGCACCTGCAGCCTGGTGGTTACTGCTCAGTGCCTCCTGCAAGAGCCGCAGGCAGTGCTCACGGGTCTGCAGGGGAAAGGGAGTGGATCACACGAGCCTCGGGGCTGGGGCAGCATCCTGGGGGCGGTGAGGAGCTGCCCACCTCATACCTTCACAGTGAGCTTGGGGATCTTCCTGCTAGAAGCCTCTTTCAGGGGACAGTCATCATCTGGGGAGAGAATGGGTGGGTGCTACCTTCTGCGAGGTGGGCTCCATCCACCCACCCCTCACTCTCACCCCACCCCCAACAAGCCCTGGGGCATCCCTGCACTCACCAGGGGGTACGAATTCTTCTATCTTGGGGTCTTTACCCTGGAAAAGTCATGACGGATCCTTGAGGACCCCATAGGACAGCTCCCAGGCCAGGCTAGGGACGGGGCTGAGTGTGTGGGCAGCAGGGGTCACCTGGGACCCCACTATCTGCACGCGCCCCTCCTATGGCTGGCTCAGCGCTCCGCACAGGCCAACCACCCACCCCAGCCCTGTCCCTTCACCTTGCGCAGCTGCATCTGCTTCTGATAGAAAAGACTCCACTCCCGCTTGTGGGCCTCGTCTCGGCCCTCGTCCCCGCTGCCTCCGGAGCCTTCACTGTACCTGGGGGCAGGCTGGGCGTGAGCTGCCCAGAGCCTGTTCTCTGTCCCCCTCAACCAGCCTCTGTCAGGTGACGGGGTCCCTGCCATCCCCGGCAGCTCTCTCACAGCCTGCCCTGAGGTGCTCAGAGCCACACCAAGGTCCAGGCCCCAACGTGGCCCATGAAGCCGGGGGGGGGGGCGGGGGGGGGGGGGAGGAGACAGCATTAGGTCACCTCTGGTCTGCCCTTGGCACCAGGGGGAGAACAGGCTCATCCCAGTGGGCTGGGCCGCAGATTCATGCCCCTCACCTGCTAAAGCCCCCGTAGCCCCTGCGGCCTCCCTCGTACAGCTCAGGGTCAAAGCCATTCCCCAGGGGGGGTCCAACGCAGGTCCTGCTCCAGCTGCTGCTGCGCTCCACAGCGTCCAGCTGCCTCTGCACGGCCGCAGGGTTCTGGCAGTGGTCACAGCCTCTGGTGCAGGTAGGGGGTGCATCCCCGAAGTACTTGGCAATGGCAGCGTGGCGGCACCTGGGGCGGCGGCAGAGCAGAGGTGAGGGGTGAGGGGCCCAGGCCAGTGGTGTTCACTTACCCCACACCTCCACTCCAACAAGCGTCCCCCGGTCAGGCACCTCGCCAGCACTTCAGCTGCCTCACCTCCCGTGGCAGCTTTTGATTCTGGCCATCTCACGCGGCCACCGTGACGTTGTGTACCATGTGGGACGTCCAGAGGAGCCACGTGGACCCCCACTGTGAACTGCTTCTCCAGGGGTTGCCCCTCTGGCCCAGGGGGCTCCCCTGTCCTTGGGTGGCGGCACCCTGGAGAGCTGGGGCTCTGGGCCACCAGGCTGTGCACACAGGGACACAGGTGGTCCTGACAGCTGGCCCCTGGTGAGGGCCTGGCCAGTCTCCCCATCTCACCTTCCACTGCCCCACCCTGTCACAGCCCTCGTGGGGTGACAGCGGGGAGCAGGAAGCAGCCCCCGAGGCTCTGCCTCTCCTGTGATTCCCCAGGCTGGGGGCAGCAGTCAATCCTGGGACAGGTCAGAGGCCCAGAAGGGCACACTGGCTTTATCAGGGCTCTGACAGTAGCCACTTCTGCTGTCCAGAATGCAGCACGGGGTGGGGGGGGTCCAAGAGGAGATGCTGGAGCGGAGACAAGGCCGCCGGGTGCCACAACCCAGGGACAAGAATAGTTGGTGTCAAAGGCTCTGACTGAACCTCTCAAAGTGAGCCTGCCAGGGACCACAGGCAGCACTTTGGGGACCAAGACCGCACAGGCAGGCTCCAGGGACAAAAGCTGACTGTTAACACCCCTGAGCGGGGGAGGTTTGGTTCGTTTTATTTAGCCAAGTGGAGAAGGCAGCCCTGAGGCCAGACTAGGGCTTCAGACAGCAGTGGTGACCACAGCCATCAGAGGGCGCTCTCCCCACGGGGCTCAGCTCAGGGTCTCTGCTGTCGATCCTGTGAGTGCAGGGGCGCAGGGACCCAGTCTGCACCCTCCAAGCCCCCCCACCTAGGTGGGTCTTCTGCACAGTGGCCGCCTGTCCTGCTCCCAGAGGCTCTGGCATCCTGGGGTGGGGGGTGCGGGCCGGCTGCCTCCCCCGGCCACCCACCCCATCTGACCCTGACTCACTGGGGTTTTAACTCAGATTCAAAGGGCTCCATTGACAGCGGGCTGGGGTCAGTCCTCTCCCTACTCTGGGTGTGGCCTCGCCTGGCTGGCCTGCTGGGTGGCCCCTGCCACTGGGCCCCTCCCTGAGGACAGGCCAAGTACGGGAGGCGGCCCACAGACGCTGAGCCCTGCACACTGTGCTTTGGCACAGAGAGCCCCACGGTTTCCTTCCTCCTCTCCCAGGGCCCTGAGGAACGGGAAGCCCCTCCCTGGGCCAGCAGGCCAGGCAAAGGGGGCAGGCCTCCTTCCCTGAGATGTCTTTCGATGCCAAGAGGGCAGAAGGGCCTCCCTGGGGGCTCAACCTGGGTGGTCCGGCAGCTCTTCCACTATTTTCCTTCCCAGGAGAGGCCAGAAGGAGGTCCCAGCAGGGAGTGGCCTAAGGGACAGGGTGGGGTGGTCGTGGGACACGGGCCAGAGGCCTGGCAGGGAGACCTCCTTGGGAGCTAGGCAACAGCTGGGGCCGCTGCTTGGCTTCCCTCCCTCCCTCCCTCCCTCCACACCCTCAGGTAGAGTGTCCCTGGGGTCCTCTCTGCCTAAGAAGAAAGTCTCTCCTTCCATCAGCGCCCAGCCCGCCCAGCCCAGGCCCAGCCCCTGGTGCTCACCACACAGGGGCAAGCAGTAGGCAGGCAGGCAGAGGGCGGGGAGTGGGAGGGGAGAAGGGACGGAGAAGAGCCCGTCGTCGGAAGAGGCCAGCAGAGGTCCTTCAGGCAGCAGAGTCACCGCCCGCCCATGCTGGGGAGCAGCCTGCGCTGGCTCGGCCCTGGGCAAAGCCAGTGCAATCTGACACTTGGATCTCCAGGACGACCAACGACAAAAAGCCGAGGCACGGACAGCAGCTGGCTGTCAGCAGCGAGGCTCTGTGTGAGGGGAGGTGCTGAGAGGCGCAATAGCGGGTCAGGAAAGAGGTGTTCACAGAGGAAGTAAGAGGTGGAAGTACGAGGAGGAAGGGGCGACAGCCAGGAGCCAAGGAGGCGGTGACAGCCAGGAGCCAAGGAGGCACGCAGCGGCTTGGTGCACGGGGTGCTCCTGGGCCAGGACCCCCGCCCCAACACCTGGGCTCCAGGTGAGTGGTGCTGGGTGGGGTGACGGGCCACCACCTGCGTTAGCATGAGAAGGCACCTGCGGGCACACCTGGCTCAGGCCTCCGGGTAGGGAGCCACGAAGCCTCCCGTTCAAGGTGAGCACGCTTCTCTGTCGGGAGGGACACCCAGCTCAGAGGGGCTCCCTCTCTGCCTGCGCCAGGCCGGGCACAAAGGGCCCGCTTACTCTGCAGGTTCAACTAAGCCTTCTCCATTCAGGGGGCTTAAGAGCAGGCCTTGTTGTCCCAGCTTAGCCACGGCTTGCACACTGAGCTGCCATTCCCCAGGACTGAGGCCGACGAGACGGGCTCTCCCCGTGTCTGCTGTTCTCCCCACTGAGGCGCTCAGGAGGGTCTGTCCAGCCAGCCCGCACCCCCACAGGATGCACAGGGCCCGAGGCGGCTCTGGCCAACCGTGTCCAGGGCCAGGGCAGCCCAGGCACGGAGGTGGGGCTCAGCCACTCCTGCCAGGCTGCTCTCAGCTCAGGCTCTGCCACTTAGAACCCGTGAGTCCTAACATCTCTCTGCTGGCCTGGCAGTGACCCCAAATCCTGCCCCAGGAATGGGAGGGTCTATCTCTAAACCACAGGGTCGGGTGAGGGAAGGTGACAGTGGAAGTGAGGCTGGGGAAGGCATCCGTCCCAGTGCCTGGGCTCTGCTGCCGCCCTCCTGCAGCACCACAAGCAGCCCCCGTGGGCCAGGCCCTGGAGCACCGCTGCCGCCCCCGCCTCTTCCCTGTCCTCACGCTGGGGTCAGCACCCCCTCCGCCACACCCCCCAGCTGTTTTCCCCAGAGCAAACAAGCTGGTATCGAATAAGAAAGGAAAACAACCTCCCAGGGAAAACCAAGGATCAGTCCAAGTGTTCTTGGCTTGGCAGAGGCCGTGGGGTTTGGCCTGGGCTGGTGGCTGGGAGAAGAAACTCTTACAGCAATGGGAACCACATGGCCAACAGGGGACAGAAGCTGGGCTGATGTGAGGCGGCGGGCAGGTCAGGCAAGCAGGGGGACGGTGGGAGCTGCTACGACACCTGCCGGCGTGTCTGTAAGCTGCCCCCACATGCCACAGGAGAGAGGTCTGCTCTGGGGTCTCCTAAACACGTTCCCTGAGCTGGGAGGACAGAAGGGGGCTCCCAACCCTGGAAAGCTACAGGCTGGGTGAGGAGCCAAGCAGTGACTCCCCATCTCATGGCAGGGTGAGGTCGTCAAACACTCAGCATGGCACACAGTGGGCATCGGTGCCTGTGGTCAGGCCTCTGGGCCCACGAGGCTCCCACAACTGTCAGTTAGCCTCATTCTAGCTCTTCCTCCAGCAAAATAACGGATCACAGGGCACAGGTGGCCAAAACCCACAACAAAATACCGGTGGAACCAAGCAGCCCTCTGGGGCCCTGAGCACTTAGCAGAGCAGCACGTCCGCTCTCTCTTCGCCGGGAGCCTGGAGGAGAAGCGCTGGCTCTGCAAGCAGGAGATAAAGGGAAGCCCAGCACCAGGGAGCTGTCTGGTCTGCAGGATGCCCGTCTGCTCTACCGCTAGGCTCTCTGTGCCGCGAGATGCCACACCAGGAAATGTCTCCAGCCCCTTGGCTCTGCCAGCTCCCTCTCTGCTCTGCTCCCCAGTCTCCTCTGCTTCCATCTCAGCCCAGGGGGCACCCTTAGAGGCTCTGGAAGGACTGCGCAGGGAGCCCAGGCTGCAGGGGGCCTGAGAGCCGCTCTCCCTTCCTGGGGCCTGTGGTTGCCTCTCGGGAACCTCTGAGCCTATGAAGCTCCGAGCCAGGCACTACCAAGGCTTCCCTGGCTTACAGTCAGAAGAACGGTTCTGGAGGAAGGAGTGTGGTAATCCTGAGCTACAGAGACTGGAAAAATACAGAATCGTCAGTAGCCTGACTGGGCTACCCCTGCCTTCCTCCCTCCAAACCTGTAGGCCCAGGGAATGAGGGTGGGTGGCTAGACCAAGGCCTGCATTTCCCCGGGGCTCCTTCAGGACACATGCCACTCAATCACCTGACTCGGGTTATATTGGGCAGCCAGGGGGCAGGCACTCCCTTGGCCTTGCTGTAAATAACCCGCAGGAAAGAGTGCCTGGGGGCCTGCTGGAATGCGCCTCCCCCCAGAGCGGGAGCAGGACAGGGCCTGGACCCCTTCAGCACCCCACGTCCCCAGGGACCCACGCCTGATGCTGCAAGAAACCAGTGGAAAGCAAAGGGGGCAGAGTAGCTGTCTCCAGCTCACAGAGGTGACAGATCCGGCACACAGCCCTGGGTCAGACCCCCGAGCACGCGCAGTGGGCCTCCCATCTGGCTAGTTCAGGACAGGCAGTCGGCCCTCGAAAGGCCCCGGATGCAAGGCCATGATGCCTCCCACGGCCTGTCACTGAGGTGGACCGACTCTTCCCAGAGCCCCAGTGTCCCAGCTTCAGAACTTCCGGAGGAAGGCTGGCTTTCTAGCCAAAGCCTCTGACCCACAAACCTGCCTTTGCCGCCCAGCAAACTCCGCCTCAGCCTAGCCTTCCTCTTCCCTCCTGGGAGACCCTGCCCCCATCCTGCCCCACTCTCCATTGTGCTCACAGGGTGGGGGCACCCTCTGCCTCTCCTGGGGCCTCTGGGCATGGGGGCTCACAGTGAGAACCCTGCCCTCCGGCCCTCCTCCAGGCGAGGGAGCTCACAGTAAGAACGCACCTGCCCTCTGGCCTTCCTCCAGGCAAGGGAGCTCACAGTGAGAACCCTGTCCTCCTGCCCTCCTCTGAGGAGCATCTCCACCGGGCTACATTAGACCTCTCAGGCCCAGGGCCAGCAGGCTGAAGGGGCTGAAGTGAGGACAGTGGAGCAGGAGGAGGAAAGCACCCAGCTCTGCAATGTGCACACGAGCCCCTGGGCTTCAGGCAGCACCCTTAGTCCCTCCTCCAAGAGTAGGTGACAGGACCCCTTGCACCTGGAAACCTGGGAGAGGGAATGGCACAGAGGCCCCAGAACAAGGTCGGGCCAGCTTCCTGCTGTGTGTACCAGCCAGAGGAGGGGTCCCTGTGCCTGCCCAGCACAGTGGGTCTAAGCTCAGGCAAACGGGGCACACGAGGCCTGCCCCTTTGGTGACAAGTACCACACATGGTCCTCAGAAGCTGGGGGGCTCCAACCTGGTAAGAGAAAAGCCCGCTGTCATCGAGTTAATTCAGAGCAGCACTGCCCAACAGGGTTTCCGAGGCTGTAATCTTTACTGAAGCAGGCTGCCACACCTTTCTCCCACAGAGGTTTGAACCGTTGACGTTTTGGTTAGCAGCCAAGCGCTTACCCACTGTGCCACCAGGACGAGATGTGCCCACTCAAAGCCATGCTCCAGACCCTCATTCCGGGGTGATGTATCTTGCTGGCCAACGAGCAGCCTGCCCACGATGCCACTATCATGGTGCGGTGGGGGGGGCAGCGGCTAGAGGGGCAGTGGCTGGGACCTCTTTCCTGCTGTGTGACTTGGCTAAGTCACTCAATCCCTCCAGGCCTCAGTTTCCCACGTGTGAAAGGAAGGTGCTGTACCAGAGGATCTGAGGCATTCTGGGATGCTCTGCCTCTTGGTACATTTGACAACTGGGACCCTAATCGCCTTCTCCTCCTCACCCCTAATCTAGGGGTGAGGCGTGAGAGAAGCTAGGGGGATCTGACTCAAGGAGCCTCTTAACTGGGACAGAAAGCCCCACCTACCTTTCTACAGTGCCCCCGGCCTGCTACCTCCAACATCACTTAAAGAAAACAACCCCCCGGCTCCAGCTTGCCCCCTAACCTTCCTTCGACACATACACCCTAAACCTCCAGAGATGAAGGAGGCGGACAAAACTCCTGAAAGGTGCTTTGGGAGGGGCTGGCTGACTATACAGGGGGAGGCGATGTCTCCGATGCCAGTGAGACCAAAGGCGGCACGGACACGGCGAGGGTCGACGAGGTGGCCTTCCAGGGGGCTCTAAGCAGCTGCAGGAGGGGCAACAGCACCAGAGTGACTGGCTTCTCAGACCACAGTTATCTCAGAAGCATCAGAGCAGAGGGCCCACCTGCCAGGCTAGGACCAGGGACGAGATGGGCAAGGATGCAGGCAGTGGCCTGGCACCAGCCCCTGCCCGTCTCTTCTGCCCCTTGGACGAGAGCCCCTGCATGGTGGGATGATTCTAGCTGGTGGGCACAGGCTGTCCCTGTCCCTGTCCTCAGAGGCACTGGCTCCCTCAGCCCACAGGAGGGAGGTGGGGGAAAATGCGCTCTGACGCACCACACACCCCAGCTCACAGACTCTGGCCTGTGCCTTCCCCTTCGGCCTCCTGGGCACCCTGAGACAGGAAGTGGCTCCTGGTCTAATGGGCTCGGACAGCTGAGCTGCCACATACCTGTCAGGGTGGGAGCGGAGCAGGCCAGAACCGGCGGGGAGGTGCTGGCTCAACCAGCCCTGGAGCTCACAGCCAGTCCCATCTTGAGATGGCCCCTCAGCAAACGCCGGAGGGACGCAGCGGCCTCCCTCTCCTCTCAGGAGCAGGGCGTGTGGCTTAAGAAATTGGGCTGGCAGGGACGGTCTTCAGGCCAGTTGGAGAGGTGGGGAGCCCCGGGGGGCTCCAGTAAGCATCCCCAAAGCCAGGACACTTCCCCCAGCCCATTGTCACCCAGGGCTGCCCCTGGACCGATGCTCCTGCGAGCTCACACGTGACAAGGAGCACAAGCTCCAGGCGGGATCCGGGGTAGGCACCCAAAGCACTGAACGACCCAGGGGCGGCAGGGAAATGTGCCACTCAGGGGTGCATGACGGAACCTCAGAGTGGTGTCTTGGGACAAGGGAATGCAGCCATGAAGTCATCCACCTTGTAGCCAGAGAACTCCCTGACGTTGGCCGGCTGGCAGAGCCTCCAGTGCCCTGCTCCGCTGAGCAGCAGCCCCCCAACTTCACTCCCCCTGGGTAGTGCCAGAGAGGTAGGGGCCAGGGGCCACTGCTAAGCAGAGGGCCCCCACCCACTCCCTCCCTCGTGAGCCACCAGGGAACAATGAGTGAGACCAGACCAACTCGTTCGGCGGGCGGAGTGCAGTGAGAGGGCGGCTCTCGGGGTGGCAAGGAGTGTGGTGCCAACCCCAGGAAACGTCAGGCGCTCTTTCTGCCTCAGCACAGCCTGGCGGGTGCCCAGCACACCATGGCAGCCCCCAGCTTCACGCAGGAGATGCACGTCGTGGGCCAGAGGCTGCTGCTCAAGCTGAAGAGTCTGCCTCAGGCGGAGCCCGTGGAGGTGGTGGCCTTCTCTGTCATCCTCCTTTTCGTAGGTGAGTCGGGCATGCCCCATCAGGGCTGGGGGTCTCCAGATGGAGGAGGACAGAGTGGTGAAGGAGCAGCAGCCAAAGGATTTCCCTGAATCGTCTGGCAGGCTGGTTAAGCTAATGGGGAAAGGAGACTCCATCCCTGCTGCTTAAGTGATGGGCAGGGTGGGGACCAGGACCCAGCAGCACCCAGCACTCCCATCCCAGGAACAAAATAAAGCTCTTGGCAGCGGAGAAGACCCCACAGGGAGAAGGCCAGGGCCCTGGTGGTGGGCATGGGGATGGCCAATGACTCCTGTCAGACTCTTGGGGTTTCTGGCCACTGAACAGGCCTTTGGAATGCCCCTGCCACACTTCCAGAGGCTTCCTCCGAAGTTGGGGTTCTTCCTCTTCCCCCCTTTCTGAGTTCCCTGTGCTCTATGCCTTCTCCCTCCCTAACCTCCAGCCACAGTCCTGCTGTTGCTGCTCATCGCCTGCAGCTGCTGCTGCGTCCACTGCTGCTGCCCCCAGCAGCGTGGCAGGAAGATCCAAGTGCGGCCTGTGACCTTGCCGTGAGAGATGGCGGGACGACTGAGGAGAAGCTGGAGAGGAGCCTGCCACAGCCCGGGCCCCAGCGACAACACAGGCAATCAGCCACCCTGCAGCCCTCAGCCCAGGACAGAGAGCCACCAGCTCAGGACAGAGAGCCCACCGGCCTAGCTCTGGCCCTGCCCAGGTACCTGGACACTGGAGCCTTCTAAGAACATAGGGCTGTTACAGAGACAAACTTCTCAGCTCCCAGGGGACACCGGGTGCCGAGGAGGCGGCGACTGTCTCAGAGACTGAGAACACCACCCCGGATTCTCTGCTGACCTGCACTTTCTGACAGAACAGGGAAGCAGGACCCCATCTCCTGAGGGAGAAGAGCCGGCACCTGTGGGGAACTGCCTGTGGGGGATTCTGCCAAGGAGTTGGCACAAGCTAATCAGAGGGACTTTGTGCAACAGCTACTGGACACCAAGATCCCTGCTCGAGTAGGAACATGTCAGTATCCTACTCCAGTATTTGCCCATTTCTTTCCAAGTAAAAGCTTTTGGTTACGTGTTTCTGTGGCGCCAGACTCCCTGCAGGTTGGGCTGGGCTGCAGGCATGGGAGGGCCGTGGGCCAGAACTCCAGGGTGTGATCAGGGACTGGCCTTCCCCAGGCCCCCGTGCTTCCTGTGCCCGTGAGAGCTGGAAAACAAGCAAGCAGGAGTGACACGGAGGGACAGGCGGGCATGCCCTGGGACGGGTGGGGTGGGGAGGGACCTGTCAAGTGAGGGCTGCCAGCGTGCTCTGGCTCCCAGACGCCCGCCATGAGTGCCGGGGCTGTTGACCCCGGGAGGTGCCAGGCTCAGGAGCCACTGAACACCTTCCACTGCCATTCACTTCCCCCAAAAGCCCAGACCAGCAGGCTCAGGTCACTGGGTCTCCCCAAGCTTCTGAAGTAAGAGAAGAGAGGTACAGCCCTAGTCTTGTCTGTAACCTGCATGCCAACTGCCTCACCCCTATGGCACCTGTACATGTATCAGAGTATCACGGTTCAAATCCTCATTCCACCACTTATCGGCTGAGTGAATGCAGGTAGTGACATCACCCCCCTGTGCCACTGTGTCCTCCCTGTGAAGTGTGTACCTCCCACCAAAGGCATGCTTGTGCAGATAAACTGAGATGACCTATGTCAGGCACTTGGCACATGCTGGGCACACTGCCGAGGGCTCTGCAAACACGAGCTATCGTTATATTTGCTCCTCTAAAGATGGCGCCAACCCAGAGTGACACAGTCCTCATTCTGAGGACTGTTCCTGCTGAAATGCAACAACTTCCTGTCCCCTCCCCCAAGTTTCCTGTCTTCAGACAACTTTGCAAGTGGAATGACAAAGCCAGGAATGAGGGCAGGGGAGGCACAAGGCTCCATAAGCGCCAATGGGGCAGGACAGAGCACCAACTGCACTCCCTTCCCATCCCCACGGGTCCTCCAGAGCCATAAAGAGTCTGTGTGTTCCACATGCTTCTGTCATCCTGTGCCACGCAGCCGAAGCCTGGGCTCCCAGGGAGCAGAGCCCTGTTCACCAGAAAACAGGGAGTGGGCGGGGGACACCAGTACTGCTCTCTCCAGCTGGCGATCCAGGCTGCACCGGTGGGGACAGGTTGGGCAGGTGATGTACTGGTTTCACTTCCTGGTTTCCACAGACTCACCCAACAGGTTTAGGGTGAAGATCCAGAGAGGAAGTGTTTCCATACAAAATTTAAAAAAGGAAAATAAATTCAAGAATCTGTCTGTACCCGCCCCCCCCCCCCCAGCAAAGAATGGGATCCATGACGATGATGATGGTAATGAGTGAGGGTGACAGTAACGGTGGTGGTGGTGACAGAGCGCCAGTGTTCCGGGAGGGCTGACACCTGCTCAGGCATCGCTTTAATAAGCATTTTGATGCAGATAAATTCACTGAATCATCATCACACCTCAACGCAGTAGATACCATTACCATCCCCATATTTCAGAGGTGAGGACGACTTGTCTCAGTGCAGCCAGCTGAAAGTGGCAGAGCCAGCCTCAGCCCAGCCCATCTGGCTCCAGAGCCCTGCTTTGACCTCCACACCCAGATGAAGTACAGATACAGCTCTTGTTCCATATCTTCCATCAACCAGTCCTACATCCCAAATATACACACCCCAAACTCTGTCTCAAAATCTCCTCCCTATCTATCAGCGGGTGGGACCCAGCAGGTAGGGGCTGGGGTGGGGTCCAACCAGATCTCTTCCCAGAAGAAAAACGGACTCAGGGCGGGGGAGGGATGTGGAAGGCCTGCCTTCTTCAGTCCTAGCACCGCAGCTGGAGGGTCTCCAGGAGCCCTTGGCTCAGTGTGCTGCCCGATTCCCGGCTGACTTTTCCTTTGGCGAGTGTTCCTCAGCACCAAGAACATCCCCTTTGAGCCTCTTTAATAGAAAAGCTACTGGTTGCCTGGCCCAGCTGCAGGGAGCAGGCAGTGGACAACTAAGTGCAGAACGGTGAAGTGGCGGCTCATTTACACTCTCCTCCTCCACCCCAGGCAGCGCATGACGCTGAGTCCAATAAGATACTGTCCCTGCCCTCAGAGGGCTTACTCCTCCCCATACACTGGGTCCAGGCACCGATAACTTCCCCCAATGTTGGGCACAGTCTCGTGCAGGCTCAAATCACACTTGGTAACAAGCCAGATCTGACCTAGCTGACAGCAGCCTGGGACATACCCCTGGAAGGGCAGTCCCTGGCACGGGAGTCTCCAGGGAGGATGGGCACAGAGAGGAGGTAGCAATTCCGCACTGTGGTCCTGATCTAGAAACAATCGACAGAGAGGCCCAGCAAGGGGCTGCCTGGAACAGACGGTGGCCACGCAAGAGGGTGGCCACAGGCTGCTTTACAGGCCTGAAAAACGTCTGACCGACTCTGGCCGTCACACCTCTCTGCTTCCACTGCCACAACGGCCAAGCCACCCTCGGTACCTGTGTGGGGTCACTGCTGCAGTGTCCTAGCTGGCCTCCACCATCTCCCCAGCCTCTCCAGGCCTCCCCACCTGGGGCCTCTCTGCTCCATCACACAGAGGTCTTCTTTCGGTTCCTCAAAATGACTTCACCCCACACTTAGTATCTGTGCATTCTACTGTCCGTACATTACCAAAAAACCCAAACCAGGTCCCACTGTATCAGCTCTGACTCATGGAGACCCCATGTGTGTCAAAGTAGAACGGTGCTCCAAAGGGCTTGCAGTGGCTGATTTTTTGGAAGTAGATCTCCAGGTCTTTCTTGCAAGGCACCTCTGGTGGATTCAAACCACCAACATTTAAGTTCCCAGCTGAGTGCACTAACCATTTGTGCCACCCAAGGACTCCATCTGTACAATATCAAACACTAGAATAAAGCCACCAGTGCAAGAATCTCATTAGCAAAACTTGGCAGAGCTCACGCAAAAACAGTTTTCTCAAAATTAAACCTAACATTTTAAAGCAATCTACAACAAAAATCTTCATAACAACAGGTGTGCTTATGGGTGATACAAACGTCAGATCATAAAACACAGGACAAAATTAATCTGCCCCTAAAAAGCTTCCCCACTCTCCTTGGGACCTGGTCCCTCCCAAGGAACACTGTCCCCCTAATTTTAACGCTTACATATTCTGTATTCTTCACACCGTGAACATCGCTTCCTTCCAGGGGAGTCTCCCTCCCCCAGGCTGTAGGCGCCTAGCATTCTCCGCCTCTCCCCAACACTGCATTCTCTACACTGCATTCTCTACACTGCATTCTCTACACTGCATTCTCTACACTGCATTCTCTTCGTAGTTTCCATTGCAGTGGAATCACCCGATCAATCATCCGCTGACGCAGCTTTTGCATACCCAACACATCGTCCTCTCGTTTTAATTTAAAATGTTAATACAATTAACACACTCGTCCATTCCTCAGCCAATCCTCTGATGTAGGGCCAGAGTCTTTTCTCTGAGTACGCGGGTCTGCTGAGCAGAGTGCCTGAGCTGTCTGTTTTTGAGGTTGGTTTCTTTAAAGCAGAACCAGAACTTAAAAGACATTTATTTGCAAAGTAACCTGAGTGTGAGATCTTGGTGGACTCTTACACGATGGCCCCAACGTTTTACAACAGTCTTGTCCACACCTATTCTGACAGGGATATTATTTGAGTAATTCCAAAGTCATGCCAAAGTGTTCAAACAGAACAACTTTCTTTCTCCACTCACTCGGAGGCACACTGTAGGGCTTATAAGCTCAGATTCTGGCCTGCTGGGCTCAAACCTCCACTCGGTCATTTATTAGCTGCATGACTTTGGGTGAGTTACTCAACCTTTCTGCGCCTGTTCCTCATCTATAAAACCGGGGTTTCAGCTATCATTGCTGCTTCCTCTGTTTATGTAATGTTCAATGCAATCAAGTAATTACAATAACAAGTGCAGCTGTCGTAAACAGGTTTGGCGACAAACAAGTGACTCTTGAGCATCCAACTTAACTGATGAAGCCTAAGTACCTGGTGCTGGAAATGAGCCCACTGGCCGTGACACTCAGCACGCCCCGGGCATCAGTCAGCATGTTTTACAGAGGGACAGGGAAGGCATCAGGCAGGCCAGGGGTCAGCTAAGCCCCTGCTAGTTCAGGATGATTTCATTGAACTGGCTCATCGCCTGTCTCATCAACCCTAGCTGCACACCAGAATCACCGGGGAGCTTTTAAAAAATACAGATGCCCTGGCACTCTGAGACTGACCTAAGTGGTATGAGGTGGGGCCGAGACATCGGCATTTATAAAAGCTTCTAGATGATTCCAGCATGCAGGGTAGGGCGCCGGCTCATGAGAATGTAAGCTCCAGGAGGCAGGGCCTGTGGCTCTTGGTTCACAACTGGACACAGTGCCTAGCGCAGCTCCTGGCCATCACAGGAACTCACAGCTTTTAAAGGAATGGACAGTGGCCAGAGGGCTTCACACACCGGGGCCTGGGCTCCATTCCCTCTTGCTAGCTTCCCTCTCTCGCCGGTGGGTAGGAACCAACCACAAGCAGCAACACCAAGGCAGACAAAGGCACCGAGGGGGAAGCTGGGCCGCTTCAGGAGCCAGGAGCCTCCGTGGGGATAAACACTCCCACCCAGAGCTGGTTCCAGGAGGTGCCAGCCAGCACTTCGTTAATCATTCACCCCACATCACACAGAACAAGTAGACTATGAGGCAGCGCCAGCCCCAGAGCGCCCCGAGCTCTGGCACGTCCTCTCGGTCAGCAGCCATCTGGACAGAGAGGAGAATAAGACCCAGCCTCAGGTGAGGGGGTGACCTGGGCAAAGGCCCCATCCGGCCTCTTCCCACCCACCACAGGACTTCTCTCTCTCAGGGAGGACTCCTTAACACAGGTCCCCTGAGCAGCCACCCAAAACGACATCACAAAGGATGGGGCACAGCTGAGGGGGCAATTGTGAAAGGAAGAAAGGGAACTGTGGTTGCTAGGCAACGGGCCCTAGTCCACCTCTGTCTGGCTTTGGGGATGGCAATGAGGGTCTTTCAGGACAGTGGCAACATTAACACCTGTCCCCCCACCAGTTGCTTCTCTGAGTCAAGGCGAAGCTCTGGTCATCTGGTGGCCTCTTCTGCTCAGGCCTCCCCACAGTGTGGGGCCTGAGGGACCGCCCTGGCCTGCCTTCCTGCAGATCACAGGAGAGGTAACCACAGAATCAGGTAACCCTTCCTTCTCTACCTTTCCTCCCTTCCACTGGCTGCAGGCTCACAGCCGGCCAACGTTAGCCAAACTTTGAGAGGACTGATTAGTCCCTCTGCTTTCCGCTGCCTCCTGGGATGTTCACGGGACTTCAGCTTGAGTCAGGTCACTCCTCAGCTCCTATACTGATCTCTCAAGATGCCTCCAACATGTCTGGCAAACGGGGCAGGAAACACAGGGTGGCTCAGGAGTGGTGCTTTTCTGATTCTAGCTGAGTAGGTCTCAGAGGCAGCAGAGAACGTCCTTGACTCTCTTGAGGCCAGAGGCAGCCTCTCCTGGGGCGACTCCTGCTCCTGTTTCTACACTGCAGGAAACGCCACCCATTGCTGGCTGGAGCCATGAGCTCAACAACTCGCCGCCCCTCAGTGTCCAGGCACTGTGGAAGTCAGGGACTGTCTGAGAGACTGCTCATGGCAGGATTGGGGGAGTGGGGGGTCTGAGCCGGGACGGGGCCTGGAAAGGCTCTGTGCTCAGGGCCTCTCCCTCCTCTCTTCTAGGTTCACATGGGTGACTTGATAGCAAGTCTGGATCTCAGCTGGAAAGATGAGTTCTGGCAAAACCCCTGGGACCTGGGAGGCCTGATTGTGATTGGCTTATTCCTCACCACGATCCTCTTTCTCATCTTGTTTGCTATTGTGTTTGGTTTACTCCCTCCGTTTGATACATCCAACTCCTGTGAAGAGATGGGATCTGAGCACCTGGAGGCTGAGAAGGCATTGGGGGAGGTAGGCTGACTTGTTCACCTGTACCATCGGCGATCCCCTCTGGCTCAGGGACCAAGCCCTGGTTTCTGCTTCTCCTTTAGGAATGAATCCAGTCGAATGTTGGCTCTGGCTTAGGGGTTTGCCAGACTGGCCAGGTGGAAAGGCTGGTATGAGACAGACTCAGGGCCTCCCCACCCTGCCGCCAGCAGACACCTGAGAACACATGGAAGGCTCCATGCTGCTGCAGGTGAACGCAGCGGCGGCCAGCTGGGCCTCTCACGCGCTCACAGGCTCAGCAGGAACTCTGCAAGGTGTGGCAGAGAAGAAACACAAAACAACTGGATCAAGTAAAAATTCCTTCTTAAACCGGCTGTCTCGTGAGAGTCCATTTTCTGTGCAGGCAGAGCCATGAGGGTGGCCTTCCCTGCCAGGCCCTGCGTGGTCTGGCTCCTGCCTGGCTCTCCAGCTGGACCTCCCCCTCCCCTATTCTTGGGCCTTCTTTCAGTTCTTGAATCTGCCCTGTCCTTCCTACCACAGGGCCTCTGCACATGTTCTTCCCTTTGGCTGGCGTGCTCTCCCTCACGTCACATGTCACTCCTTGACCCAGCTGATGCCTCCTCACCCTTCAGTTCTCAGTCCACAGGTCATGTCCTCAGGTAGGTCTTCCCCAACATTCGAGACTGGGGGAAGGCCACCGTCATACGCTCTTAAAACACCACGGACCTTTTCTTCAAAGCCCTTTAACAACCTAGAATTCTACATTTTCTAGGTGTTTATCTGATAAGTGTCTCCCGCGCTTGGATGAGCGCCATAAAAGCAGGGGGTGGGTCTCCCACTCACCGACGTATCCCCAGTGGCCAAAGCACAGTGTGTGGCACAGAATCGGCATCAATCGCTATTCGTTGGTTAAACAAATGAATGAACAAATGAGAAAACAAATGGATAAATGGGAGGATGCTGGGCTGCTGGGTTCCCCGAGCCCAGAGCTCCTGGGAGATGACAGAGCCGACTCAATCCAGGCCTAAAATGCCAGCCATTCTCCACCTCAGACAAAGTGCCCAGGCCTCCAGGCCTGACGCTGCTTCAGACCCGATTACTGTTCCTGCAACAGTACAAGATAAAACCCTGTCGTGAATACTCAATGCTTCTTAGCCATGGCTTTACCTCAGAGGAAGCAGCTGCCTGCAGAGAAGAGGGGAAACCATGGGCTGCCCCACCCAGCTCATCCAAGTGGACCCCAGCCTCTTCTTTTTGGTCCCAAAGACCCAGGTATCCCTCCTAGGACCCACCTCCTGTGCCTCAGACCCCACAACGGCTGCCTTTGAAGCAATGTACTTGCCTCTTTTGAGTCCTGAGGGCCAGCTCCAGCCCTCACTGCCAGGTGCCCTCCCCAAGGATCGCCAGTGGGAGCAGCTGCTTCAACCTCCACCTCAAACTAGAGTTATTCTTGGAAAGGTGGCAAACATCTGGTAGGTGAGGTCTTTCTCCTCATACACTACACATTTATGCAAGAAACGTGCCCTTTCATCCAAAGAGCAATTTCAAAGCCAGCCAGACCAGCAGTGATTATTCCACCCTGGGGCCTGGAAGCCTCACATGTAGTAAACGAGAGAGGGGGTTATGAGGCACACCTCGGGGAGTGGGCCGTCACAAGGACTCCCCAGGCCACTGGTGCTCTAAGAAGCCCCAGCTCCCCATAGGAGACAGGAGTGAGAGGAGAGGCAGAGACTCTCCCCTTGCCTGGTGGGCTGCTTACAGAGCAGGCTCTGGGTTGTGGCAGAGATAACCTCACCGAGATCACAAAAATGAGGGAAACCCTCCATGGGACAGACGGACACAATAGCTGCAACAGTGGGCTCAGATATACCCACAGCCGTGAGGATGGCGCGCGACTGGGCAACGACTCGTTCTGTGATACATAAGGTCGCCATGAATCAGAGCTGGCTCAATGGCAACCAACAACAGCCCTGCTGAGAGTCCCACAGAGCCTCAGATTCATCCCCACACAAGAACCCAGCGACGGTTATTTCCAGCTGAGGAGACTCTGACGACTGGTAAGAACACGTGGTCCCTTCATTCCTCACTAGAGAGCTTTGCTTAGGAGCCCAAGAAGGTCCAATATGGCAACTCCCTGTCCTAGTGCCTGAAAAGGGCTGCTGGTGGCAACGCCTGTGAGCAAGGGTGGGCCTGGTCCTGCAACCAACCTCTCTGCTGAGCATGGTATTGCCACAGAGGCCAAACTAGAGATGGCCGTATGGAAAAGGAAGGAGCTCTGGTGGCACAATGGTTAAGCACTTGGCTGCTAACCAAAAGGTCGGCAATTTGGACCCACTAGCCATTCTGTGGGAGAAGGATGTGGCAGTCTGCTTCCATAAAGGCTACAGTCTTGGGATCCTATGGGGCAGTTCTACTCTGTCCTTTAGGGTCACTATGGGTCGGAATCAACTCAATGGCAATGGGATTGGCTTGATTTTGGTTTGGAGAAGGAAAGAGCTTCAGTCCAGGAGCCACCAACCCATCAGAGCCAGTGGGAATGATAGGTGAGCCCAGGAGGGTGTGGGAATCAAAACACACAGCCCAAACAAACCTGTCTTGGAAGAAGTACAGTCAGAATGCTCCTTAGAAGCAAGGATGTCGAGACTTCATCTCACGTACTTTGGACATATTATTAGGAGGGACCAGTCCCTGGAGAAGGACATCATGCTTGGTACAGTAAAGCGCCAGTGAAAATGAGGAAGACCCTCAACGAGATGGACTGACACAGTGGCTGCAACAACGGGCTCAAGCATAACAACAATTGTGAAGATGGTGCAGGATCAGGCAGTGTTTCATTCTGTTGTACATAGGACCGCTATGAGTCGGAACTGGCTCAACAACGCCTAACAACAGTTTCCAGAGGACAGTCCAAAATATTGGCCAGATGACACTACCACGCACTTAATCAGCACCAGTCTTCCAGAACCTAGTCTCACAAAACCTGAGATAGCCCAGGTGTGTGAAAATCAGAGCCCTGGGTTTAGTGACGTCTCTGTCTACTGTGAGCTTTGCGACCTTGACCACCCTCCACCTTGGTCTATTCGTCTATAAATCTGAAGCAATAATCTCTGCCTCATTTACCTCACAGGGTTCTGAAGAGAACCAGTGAGATCAGACAAGTCAAAGTACCAGACACATGCAAGGTGTTTCCAGCCTGTGAAGAGTCCCCCTGGGATGTGATGTCCCTCACACATGCACCCACAAAGCTGTGCCTGCCCAACGACAGAACGGCCCCAGGAATGTCTTTTTCGGGACAGACCAATAAACGACCTTGCTCCTCTCTGCCAGGACCCTTCCCCTAATAAATACTGTTTGGGCCATTGTTCAGGGAGCCATCTTGTCAACACAAGCCCCCATGTGCTCCTTTGCTTGGTCAACCAAATAAAGCTTCTTCCTCCCCTTTCAACAACAACAAAAAAGCTGTGCCTGCCCGCCTGCAGCCCACCTTGCCACAGCCTATCCTTCCATGCCCCCACCACCATCAGGGGCAGATAAAATAGATCAGTGGGTTCCGAGTAGATGGGCTGTGTTCTGTTACAAAAGAGAGTTGATTTTCTCTCAAAACATATTACTGCTCCCACCAACAGGTAAGCTGGTCACATGCTCTGTGTGGGCCTTATAGAAAAGGGTGACTATTCCTCAAGTGAAGCCAGAACCCCGCTCCCTGGAACGTGATGACCACAACGCCACTAGCTCAGGACTGACCCCTCTGCTCAGGACTGAGTCACCCACAGAGCCAGCCATTCCAGAAGGGGGTGGTGCAGGGGGTACTGGATGACCACCCAAAATACCGAAAAAATCCGCAGACAGCCCGAGTTTCTGGGGTCTCCCAAAGAACAGTGCTGCCTGACAGAAACGGCCCACCCAAAGGCCTTTAGCAGGCAGGGTCCCCTTGGTAGCCCCAGAGCTGCCCTGCATTAGCTGGTTAATCAGGTGCTGGTGCTGGTAAAGGAAATGATCTCGCCAACACTTGGCTCTTCCCCATGCACAAGATAAGTCACCTACCCCAGTTCTTCACAGAAGGTCACCAGGGCATCAAAGGCCGAAATGGCAGCTTTATCAGACGCTTTGTTCCCCCTCTTTTCCTGGAGACAAGAAATGGCCGCTTAGCAAAAGTCTTAAACATAGTCGGACTACAAAAAAATGATCTGGGAGAAAAACATTAAAAAGGCCCATGGACTGGCATTTAGGAGCCACTGCATATATGATCTAATTTTAATAGTAAACATACACATAAGTGTTTCTACTTACGTATGTGTGAACGTATATACCTATGCATAAGAAGCCCTGGTGGCGCAATGGTTAAGAGTTCGGCTGCTAACTGAAAGGCTGGCCGTTCAAACTCACCCAGCAGCTCCATAGGAGAAAAGACCTGGTGATCTGCTCCCATAAAGACTAAAAACCAAACCCACTGCCATCGAGTTGAGTCTAACTCATAGCAATTCTATAGGACAGAGAACTGCCCCATGGGGTTTCCAAGGCTGTAAATCTTTACAGAAGCTGACTGCCACATCTTTCTCCTCCATAAAGATTACAGCCTAGAAACCCTATGGGGCAGTTCTGTTCTGTCACATGGGTTTGCTATGAGTCAGAATTGGCTCAATGGCACGTAACAACAACAACATATACCTGTGCATAGGTGGAAGGACATATACCGTTAGCAGTGATTACTTCTGAATGACGGGATTATATATTATATGGCTTTTTATACATCTATTTGCCAAAATTTCCTTTAAAGTTTCTGAAATTAAAAGAATACAGAAAAGCAGAGAAGAGAGACCCTCATAACTCAGAAAATCTATCAACGTTCTGCCTTGGAAGATGAAGATGTGGCTCTCTCTCATCATCTACTATGGATGTGAGTATTTATTGGCACTTATTCCCGCATGTAATTCTCCACTTCCCAGTTAGTCCCTCTGGGCATTTTACTTGAAACTTCAATAAATATTTACATTAGTTTTGGGGAGAACTAACAGTTTTATATCTTCCCACCTAACTTCTGTACCTGTTCAGATTTTGTTTTGCATCCTTCAACGAGATTTTTTTTTTTAATTGTTGTGCTTTAAGTGAAAGTTTACAATTCAAGTTAGTCTTTCACACAAAAATTTATACGTACATTGTTATGTGACCCTAGTTGCTCTCCCTATACTGACAGCACACTCCTCCTTTCTACCCTGGATTTCCCGTGTCCATTCAACCAGCTCCTGACCCGCTCTGCCTTCTCTTGCCTCTGGACAGGAACTGCCCATTTAGACTCATGTATCTACTTGAGCTATGAAGCACACTCTTCAGAAGTATCATTTTATGTCCCATGGTCCAGTCTAATCTTTGTCTGAAGAGCGGGCTTCGGGAATGGTTTTAGTTTTGGGCTAACAGAGAATCTGGGGGCCATGTCTTCTGGGGTCCCTCCAGTCTCAGTCAGACCATTAAGTGTGGTCTTCTTACTAGAATTTGAGTTTTGCACCCAACTTTTCTCCTGCTCTGTCAGGGACTCTCTGTTGTGTTCCCTGTCAGGGTGGTCATTGGTGGTAGCTGGGCACTGTCTAGTTATTCTGGTCTCAGGCTGATGAAGTCTGTGGTTTATGTGGCCCTTTCTTTCTCTTGGGCTAATACTTTCCTTGTGTCTTTGGTGTTATTCATTCTCCTTTACTCCAGGTGGGCTGGGACCAACTGATGCATCTTAAATGGCTGCTTGCTACCTTTTAAGACCCCAGACGCCACTCACCAAAGTGGGATGCAGAACATTTCAATGAGTTTTTTTTTAGTTTTCTTCATCTAAGTCAGTGGTTCTAAACCCTAGAGGCATCTTAAAATCATCTGAGGAGTTTTAAAAAAAAAACTCTGCTTAAAAAAGTAAAACATCTTGTTAATAGCCTGTAACATGTATCCCTAGATATTTTATAATTTTTTGTTCTCGCAAATTAAATACATTTCATTTCCATTTTTAGGTATCTATATTAGTGTCGAGAAAAGGTAGTAATTTTTAAAATATTTCTTGTGTATTCAGCCATCTTGCCAGGTTTTCTTACGAACTCTAGTAGAATTCTAGCAGAGTTTGGGGTTTTCTAGGCAGACTCTTGTTGACATTTCTATCTGCTGTTGTCTTCTCCTTGTCCTTTTGAGTTTATACTGTTTTATTCCTTTACTGTCATTTTGGAGGGGATCAGAGAGAAGTACTGTATTCAGCCTGCTTCTTTTAACCAAAAGTCTACAGGTACCCTTTTGCTTTTTCACACAACGTTATGCTTTGGGGAGATTTATCCATGTTGATTCACGTAGATTTAGCATGTTCATTTTTAACTGCTCTAGAATATTCCAGTGTGTGACTAAACCAGTTTATTTATCTACTATCCTACAGGGGGAGAGTTAGATTTCACTATTATGGTATTGCAGCAAACATCCTTGTACATGTTGCCTTGCACACGACAACTTGTCTACCTAAAGTGGAATTACTGAATTATAAAGCACCAGTATCCTCCACCTTATAAGTACCAGCTCATTTCTCTCCAAAGCCGTCATAGCAGTTTCTATTCCTAACAACACTGTAAGAGCTACTCTTTCTCCACGTCCTCACCAACAGTGAGCATGAAGACTTTCTATGTTTTTGCCAGTCTGATGAGTATAAACCAACAGCTTGCTGTTTTCATTTCTCTGATTCCTAGGCAAGCTTCAGCACTTCTTCATCTATTTACCAGATGTTCCGGTGTCCTTGTCTGAGAAATGCCCATCCATACATTTTGCTATACAGTTGGGTACCTTTTTTCTTATCTACCTGTAGGCGTTCTCTACATACGCAGACAATTATATGTACTGCAAATATCTCCCCTAATAATGGCTCGTCTCTTCCATTTGTTTATGGTGGCTCTCATGTAGAAGTTTTTAGTTCTAATTAAGTCAAACAGATCACGTCTTCCTTTTTGGTTTCTGCTTTTTAAATCTTGACATAACTCTTCCCTTCCTCAGGGTCATAAAATATTCCCCTGCCTAATTTTTCAGTTTTCGTGTTTACATCTTTAACCCATCTGTAATTTATTTGTGTGTGATAAGAGTTAAGGATCTAATTTTATCTTTTTCCAGCACCAATTATTCAGCCGTTCATCCTTTTCTTGTTGATCTGTAATGCTGCCTACCACATATCAAATTACCTGATATACTTGGGTCTGTTTTAGGCTCTCTGCAAAGAACGTATAACCAGTGAAAAATAGTTAAGAACAAAACGAATTTAAAACAATATGGGAAAATGCTTACATAACTATGCTAATTAAAACAAGACAGAATTGATCTTGACTACATAAAATAACATGTAATCAAACCACTGTATTAACATAGATATTAAAAAAAAAAAGTCTTACCTAGGTTGCAATCTGCCTACCCACTCAACATACCATTTCTCTCCCCATTTAACACACAGTAAGGAGCCCTGGTGGTGCAGTGGTTAAAAGCTTGGCTGCTAACCAAAAGGTCAGTGGTTCAAACCCACCAGCTTCTCTGCAGGAGGAAGATGTGGCAGTCTGCTTCCTTAAAGATTACAGCCTTGGAAGCCCTATAGGATGCTATGAGTTGGAATCAGCTTGACGGCAACAGGTTTTTTTTTTTAAAAAAAGTGACACCCTTGCCATACTTTCTAAGCCCAGGAACACCCCCTCTAGCTTACAGTTCCATCTGGGTTCAGAAATAAGCCGTGTGAAATCAGGAGAGTGGTGGGTTCAGACAAGAAGGGCCCCTACTGGTCAGGACTTACCTGGAGTTTTGCTACTTCTTTCCTGATCAGGAAGCTGACTTGGTCCCGGTCATTCCTGGAGTAATAGAGACGGCACCAGGCAGGCTTCCCATCCCTGCCTGCCCGGCCAGACTCCTGGTAGTAGCCTGCCATAGACTTGGCAATGTTCCAGTGGGCAACAAACCTGCAGGACCCAAAGAGACAAGCAGCCTGAGACATGGCATGAGGCAAGGGAAGGAGTAATCCTTACTCGGCCCGTCAGAGAGCAAGGACGCCAGCGAGTGGGGGGCAGACAGTACCCCGTGGAAGCACAGCGAGGGTGACTGCAGTCCATCAGCAGGCCTCCTTGCCATGCAGCAGCCCAGCTTAGAGGCCGCAGCAGGAGTTATGGGGCAATTCCAGTATGCATGGGGAGCCCCAGAAAACTCACAGCCAGAGGCCAAGGGGAAGAAATACCAGACTTAAAAAAAACAGGATTAGGCTCTGCCACTTATGAGCTGCACAACCTTGAGTAAGTCCTTTAACTTCTTAGAAAAGGCATAAAAGTAGTTGCCGTCGAATCGATGCCGACTCATGGTGACCCCACGTACATCAGCTACGGGCCAGTTTACTCGTCTCAGTTAATCGTTACAACCATCATGTGAGGCAGCCCCGTTGGACAGGTGATGAACTTGAGATTCAGAGAGGTAAATTTGCACAAGTTCACAAAGCTAGGGTGTGACCAGTAGAGCCAGGATTTGTGTCTAACTTCAAAGTTGGCTCCTAATAAGACACAGCAGACCCAGGGTTCAAACTCCAATCCCCAAGTTCATGTTGCCTCCATTATAGTCTACTGAATAACTCCACCTCGGTCCACTCACACTGTGGGGCTCGAGAAGATCCTGTGTGCAAAACGCTCCCTAAACCATACCCAGCATTACGATCAGTGTTAAACAGAGCAAGGAGCTTCTGGCTGTAGCCCAACATGTCTCCCAAAGCTCAGGCCTGTGGCTGGGCTGGAGATGAAAGACTTTCCAACAGTTGCCAGGGGGCTAGGAGGCTGGGTGCCCCCCATTTCTTCTAGACTGTCAGTAAACAGCAACAAGGAATGGCGGTAATTAGACTTTTGCCTTTGATTTCCCACAGGGAGCAGTTTAAAATAGCTACTTCCTTCCAGCCACCTAGCCGGGCCCCATCAGCTAAGACATTCAAAGACAGCTGTGCTAACGAGCCCGGCGGTCTGCCTGTTGCCCGCTTTCCTGGGGGAGCGGCAGGACCGTGCTGTGCAGTCACATGCTAATGGACGAGCCTGGTGGTCTGCCTGTTGCCCGCTTTCCTGAGGGAGCGGCAGGACTGCATTGTGCAGTCACCTGGGAGCAGGTACACAGGGACTTCCAGTGTTTGTGCTAAGTCCTAGGGACCCGAGTTCTAGAGCCTCCTTCCCCTCTGACCCTAGAAGGCACACACAGACCTGGTCCTCTGGGCAGTGCACCAGGCAGCTCGCCCGGAGCCAGGTCCCAACCAGGATGCTAAGGGAAGGCACCATATAGCTCACCTGACGTTGGCTTTGTCCACTCCCATCCCGAAACTAATTGTGGCGACAATTACAGGGACCTTCTCCTCCATCCACTCGTTCTGCACCAGCATTCTCTCAGGCGCCTTCAACCCTGCAAAGGAGGGGAAGGGCAGGGAGGGGGTCACATTCTTGTGGGCGGGCCTGGGGTCTACACTGTGCTGGGCACTTCACACTCCCTGAATCCCCCCCTCACCAGCTGTGTGACCTCGGGCCGGGTACTGGCCCTCACTGCGCCCCAGCTAATAAACACAAGACCCCAGCCCATGCGTGGCAGAGGGCTCAGCAAACACGAACCAAGCAGCAACGTCATTCCATCCTCATGATAATCTAAGATAAATATCACAACCGTTTTACAGAAAAGGTAATTCAGGTTTTGGAAGATTATGTGATTTGCTCAAGGTCACAGTGCGAGTGAGGAACAGACTTAAGATTGAAGCAGAAGTCCAGTGACCTCCAAGACCTGCCCCCTTTCTACCACACCGAGACCTGGGGTTATAGAAACTCCTCATGAGGAGTTCTTTCCAACACATTACAGAAAGCTAGACACCACCAGAACTGCTGCAAGAGCCTCCAGAGATGGAGGAACGTCACTGCCAATGTCAGTCTTTGGCCTAAGGGGGGCTAAAGATCACTGCCGGATGGTGAGTGGATTTCAGGTCTGCTCCACAGGGTAAAAGCTGCATAAATGCTACTCTAGGTCAGAAAATCTCCCCCAAACATAGGCTGCATGTGGCTATTTTAAAAATGTGTCTATCCCTTAGGGGACACTGAGCTTCTGTTAAGGGTGATGGAAAAACCTGTAAACAGTTAATGGTGATGACTGAACAACATGACAAATGTAACTAATGTCACTGAAGGCTACCTGTGGAGACTGTTGAAATGGCAAACGTTTTGCTATCTATGTGTTTACCACAATGATAAAAACAAAAGTACATGTATATATACATATACATATATACACACATGTGTATACACACACATATATATATATGCATATACACACGTATATGTATACATACAGGTATATACATGTTTAAACAAAAAATTCATCACCAGCTGCTGGGGTGAACAGGATGAGAAACAATTCAGGAATACAATTCTCCTTGTAGACCCCTTTCTTGTCTAGCGCCTTTTAGCAGCTTTAAGTTAATCCCTTTAGCTCCACCTGAGAATCTGGAAAAAGATGGCAGACTACCTGATCATCCAAGATTCCTAACCAGCCGACCTGACTACCCGCTAAGAGGCCTCTGAGAATGAAGAGGGCTACGTGGCCCAGGCAGCCCTCACCTGCGTGGTAAGCCTTGGCGCTCACACCACGGTAGCTGAGCTCTATCGCCAACTGTTCACAAGCCTCTCTGGTTCTGCAGTACACAATGCCGCAGCCTGAAAACTGAGGGGCAGACACGGGAAAAAAGTGAGCGTTGGGAAGAACAGGAAGAGCAGCCTGTTAAGAGCACGACCAAAACCCCAAACCAAACCTGCTGCCGTGGAGTTGATTCCGACTCACAGCAACCCTAGAGGACAGAGAAGAACCGTCCCGTAGGGTTTCCAAGGCGGTAATCTTATGCAAGCAGACTGCCACATCTTTCTCCTGCAGAGCAGCCGGTGGGTTCAAACTGCTGACCTTTTGGTTAGCAGGCGAGTGCTTAACCACTGCACCACCAGGGCTCCTTGTTATAGTGCGATCTGCCTAAAAAGCGGCCGTACGCTCTTCCTCTGGTCAACCTTGGCAGTGTTCTCTGAGGCAGGACACCAGCAGGGCTCTGCCACTTTCGAACAACACGGATCACAGCAGCGCAACACGCAGCCTATGAACGCCTCTACCTCCTCCCCTCAGACCCGTGTCAGTCTGCACAGGCCTCACATGGAGGGCCCGGCTTGCCTTCCACAGAAGATCCAGGACAAGGGGACCCCAATTAGGGGAACAATGCCAGGAAGCTAAGGGGACAACTCTCTTTGTGCCAGAGTTTTACAAAGCTATGGCTAGTCCTGGCTAAGGAAGCTGGAAAAAGAAAAGGTCTTAGGAAACCGATAACCATCCATGCTGCAGAGAGCACCCCATCGCTCTCAGTGTATCTTGGCCCCCAACCTCAGTGCCTCACCCCTTTATCAGCCTCCTCCCCAAGAGCCTTAAGGCAGAAGTCCCTCAGGTTCCCATAAGGATCAGGAAGCAGCTCCTTGAACTGCACATCGTAGAAGAGGTTGGCCCGGAAGCAGGGGGTCTTAAAGGTGGCCACTGGTGGCTTCAGGTGCAGGGCGGTAAACACATCCTTCTGGACCTGCGGGGTGGCTGTGGCTGTCAGAGCCACACATGGGGCATGTGACAGGCGGGAGCGCAGGGCGCCCAGACGCAAGTAGTCAGGACGGAAGTCGTGCCCCCACTGGGAAACACAGTGTGCTTCATCCACTACCAGGTAGGAGAGCAGGTGGCGGGACACCAGGGAATTGAGGGTGGGCTGGAAGGAGGTGGAGGCAGCCATCTCGGGGGTGATGTACAGAAGTTTGGTCTGGGGCTTTTCTCGCTCCAGGTCAGAAAGCAGCTCCTTCTTCTCCTGCGCTGAGAGCTTCGAGTTCAGGGAGGCCACATGGATCTTCAGGGCCAGCAAGTGGTCCACTTGGTCCTGAGGGCAGAAGGGGGACAGGTCACAGAAGGAAGGGTGACTGACCCTCAGGACTCAGCAGCAGAAGTCACTGGGACTCCCTGAGGGCATTTCCCAGTCAAAAAATGTTCTCCTCCCACCCTCCAGCACATCTCCTCTTTGAATAAAAGGAGTGTGGAATGTGATGTGGCTGTGGACAGCTCTGGAGTCTGACACACCTGGATTGAATCCTGGCTCAAGTAATCGCGACTTGTGCTTTGGCTGGTCCCAAACCTCTAAGAGGACCCCGGGCGGCACAATGGTTAAGCACTTGGCTGCTAACCTAACTGTCACAGTTCAACCCGCCAGCCACTCTGCAGGAGAAAAAACCTGGCGATCTGCTCCCATAACAATTACAACCTAGGAAACCCCGTGGGGCAGGTCTACTCTGTCACATAGGGTCGCTATGAGTAGGAATCGACTTGACAGCACACAACCACCACAGCAGCAAACCTCTGAGACTCAGTTTTCTCTTTCTCTCTCTCTTTTTCCACTGACGATAAAAATAGCAATCACCTTATAGGACTATCATAAGAACTAAATGCAGTAGCATATATAAAGCACCTAGTGCAAAATCTAAGATCTGGTAAACACTAAGTATTGTTTTTGTTATCCTTGGTCCCCATCTTCCCATCTTCATGGTGGATAGCCGTTAACTACAGTGTCCCACACTTCCTCAATTCTGACCCTACCGGCCCATCTGCAGGCCTTAAATATAGCAGAAGGTGCCAAGCACGTGTTGCCAAGGTCCCAATCAGTTTCTCCTTTTGTTTCTGTCTCACATACCTGTGCCCTTGCCAGAAGGAAGCAAGACATGAGGGACTCTCCCTATCAATTCAGCTCTCTATCCATCTATCTGAATCTTCTATCCCCAGCATCATGAGTGCACATGTGTGTGCATGTGAACACAGATACTGTTCCATCCTCCTCTTGACAAAAAGTAACCAAGGAGAGTGAGGGACCTCAGGCCATCAAAACACAGAAGACGAATGCAGAGCACACCCAAGTGACAGGCACTAGCGGAGAACCCCACATTTGGGTGACTCAGAAAGCCAGTACAGAGAGAGGTAGGTAAATCAGAGAAAACAAGAGAGACAACGGTTCACATAAAGGAGAAGTGAAACTGCCAGCTATAAAAAAACCTTACCTCAGTTTTTTCTGGCTGCCACCTCCATCCCCCTAAGCCTTACCTGAATCAGAGCAATGAGAGGAGAAACAACGATGGTGATGCCTTTGGCCAACAAGGCAGGGAGCTGATAGCAGAGGGATTTTCCTGCCCCTGTGGGCATGCACACAAAGACATCCTTGTCCCCTGCAAAAACACAAGACAGCAATATCTCAATGCTTCTCGCCTTTTCTTGCATCAAGGTTGTTTAAAATCAAAGAGAATGTAGGAAAGACAACTAGCTGAGTGTTTGGCACGTGGGAGGGTCTCAGTATAATACTTATTCTCTTTTCTGTGAAAAAGAATATGTGAAAAGGGCATAATCCTGGGAGACTTAGAATATGCACAACTTAAACACGCAACCATCTCTAGTCATGGCAACAACTACGAGGGTAAGAAAGTTTGAGTCTGCTGGGAAATGGATGATTGAACTAAACAGCTCTGAAAGCAGAATGCTACTTGATGAATGCAGACATGGAAGCAACATCACTTACAGGTCTTTCGTTGTTAAATATATCACTAACACCAGGAGCCCTGGTGGCAAAATGGTTAAGCGTTTGGCTGTTAACTAAAAGGTCAGTGGCTCGACCTGGCAATCTTCTACCATGGAGATTACAGCCCAGGAAACCCTCTGTGATAGTTCTACTCTGTACTATCTGGAACCCAGGCCATTCAATCTTCGCCAAGGGGATTATGCAGGTGAGTGACGAAATTGGGCTATTCTGGTCACCTCTACTACTTGCCTACACACAAATGAACAAGAATGGGAATCTACGAACTGTTTCCAAAGACAATCTGTAGCTCTGGCTATGAAATGTAAAAACCACAGCACCTGGGTGGTTCTGCCACTAAAATGCACGCTTGGGTGACAAGTCGACAATATTTCCAAAGCCAGTTATGAACCAAGGGTGAGGAGGCAGGAAGAGTCAGGAAGAAGGTGTTCTTTACAGTGCTAAAGTACAGCTAGCATAAACTGAAACGCAGGTAGCTTGGTAATGTTACCTTTCACTACAGCCATGACCGCACTCTCCTGTAACGGCGTCTTAAAAGAATCAAACCCAAAGACTTTCTTCAACGTGCTCCGGACTCGATGTTCAGGGCCAAAGGGAAAGGAGGCAGGGTGGGTGCTCATCGTGGCGAGAGACAGTGGCCAAAGGTTAAGGCAAAGGTGATGATCATATGATTGCCACAAGAACCCTGTTACGCTTTAAAAAATACAGTCTATTTTTTTGAGTATACATTTGCTCTATTACAGTCAAGTAAGAAGCCCTGGTTGCAGTGGTTAAAGCTCTCCGCTGCCTACCCACGGGTCAGAGGTTTGAACTCACCAGCTGCTCCGCGGGATAAAGATGCGACAGTCGGCTTCCTAAACATTTACAGCCTTGGAAACCCTGTGGGGCAGTTCTACTCTGTCCTATAGGGTCGCTATGAGTCAGAATCCCCTCAAGTGCTATAACTGCGGGTGATTAACATCCCGGAGTAATTAACATCTCTGCTTTCACGCTCAGCGAAAATAAAAATAACTGAACCGCCCCAGGCCATGGTGTAGCACACAGCTAGAAGAAACACAAATGTCTTCGGAATACTTTGGGGAATGTGGAATTGTTTTTCTAAGATCCACCTTCTGCTCCTTCTTTGTTAAGCACAGCCATGACAACCATTCTTCTCCCCAGGACCCCGACCCTTTCCTCCCACCCCTCAAAGGAGAGCTCTTTCCTCTTCCTCCTCTGAGCCCCGATCCGCTCTTTTCCCCTTCTCCACCCGCGGCCTCCTTCTCCTCACCCCAAGATATCAGATTCGGCCGTGGGCCGCCCGGGACCGAAGGGCTGTGGCCGGGTAGCTGCTGCCCGCTGGCTCGGAGCTACTTGAAGACGCTCACATTCGCCAACCCCAACCCTGAAAAGCTAGACTGCAGGAAATTCAAGGTAACCCACACAACCTTATATCCGTCGCACAGTGATGACGTGTAGAGAACGTTGGCGCTAGGGCCAGGGCAATGCGCAAGAACGGCCGTTTTGATTGGTTCCTGGTAAGCAATGGGCGCGAGATCTCGTGAGATCCGGAAGAAGTTGCCTTTCTGCAAGGCTGTCGGCTTCTTTGAGTCATAGAAGTGAGCAGCTCCGGGCTTATGGCAGTAAGATGGCGGGGAAGAAGAATGTTCTGTCGTCTCTGGCAGTTTACGCGGAGGATTCAGAGCCCGAGTCTGACGGCGAAGGTGGAGTCGAAACGGCGGGCAGCGCGACTGGTGAGGACCAAGTGGGGAGTTGGAAGGAGAGAATCAAATGTCTGCCCGGAATGGTGCTCACCTAGCGGGTGGGACAGGAAAAGACAGTCTTTGTGGCCCATGTATCGGTCCTCTGAGCCCCAAACTGCGGCCGGGGTCCTGGGCGGAACAAAGCATTAGAGGCTCTTTAGTAAAAGTGGACCGTCTCCTTCTGATTGTTAAGAATATTCTGCCGAAACTTATTGAAAGTTTTCTCTGTGCCGGGCATCGTGTTGGGCAGAGGGGTTGACGAAGAGTGGGAGAGGGATCCAAGGGAACTGAACCACTCCTTATTCCCTCCGGGCTTGTTTGATGGGAGAAGGCGATGAGTAAACATACATGGAGGGTGATAAAGGTTATGTCTTGTCAAATTTGTAACTTTTAATTAGGAGTGTGCCCCCGTCGCATCTGGGAGCTTTTGAAAATGTACACATTTGGTCCCTCCTGCAGAGAGTCTGATTCTGTAGCTCTAGGGTAGGGTCTGGGCATTTGTGATTCCTTGCTTCGTGAGTTCTTTAAAGCCCACCAGTGATTTTGTTGCCCTGCCCAAACTGAGAATCACAGTGTTAGAGAATTGGCAACAGACTTCTTTGGGAGCTGGAGAACAAGTTGCCTGGCATGTCTGGGCCTTGGTTTCGTCATCTGGAAAGTGAAGAGGTTTGAAATAAGTTGTTGGTTGCTGTGGAATCGGCTCCCAACTCGTGGCGACCTTATGTATAATAGAACTAAAGTTTGCCCAGCCCTGAGCCATCTTCCTGGTCTTTGGTATGTCTGAGCCCATTGTGAAATAGGTTGCTCCTCTCACATTTTGTTGTTTTCTGTGATCTCTTCCTGTCAGGAGGTTCTCTGATGGTTTCCCAGCAACAGTGGGGTTTTGTTTTGTTTTAAACATAGAAGAATATATTAATTCTCAAGTAGTTGTGATTGGGAACCCTTGGAATGCCCCACGGCCAGGGTTCTGTTCCTGGGGAGGACACAGCAATGAGGAAGACAGTCTCTGTCTTGTAGGAGAAGACAAGCTCACAGGTGACTGATACTAAGTAGAGATACGTATGTCGAAAGAGGTGCTCAAACGATGTGCTACAGGAGTTCAAAGAAGGGAAGACATCAACTGGCGTAATAGAGGGCCTGAAAGCATCAGAAACATTTATGTTTAGCACTTGGCTTTACTTCTCTGTTCCTGTATTGATCTCATTCACTGAATTGTGGCCTCCCGAGAGCAGAATCTGGGCCTACTTCCATGAGGTTTAGGCTCTGCTTTTATTTTCCGAGATAGTCCTAGCCACTCAAGTCACGGGAGGATTTTCTTGCATTTTTTCCCTGTTCATTTTCCTTTTTTGTTCTCTTTCAGAAGAGAAAGGTGGATTGGTATCTGAAGCCTATGGAGAAGATGACTTTTCTCGCCTCGGGGGTGATGAAGATGGTTATGAAGAAGAAGATGATGAGAACAGCAGACAGTCGGTAGGTAAATGTCTTCCCAGTTCCAGAGCTGCTCAGAGCACCATTCCGTTTGTCAAAAGCTTTCTGAACTGTACCCACAGTGTTCCATTTCACTGCTCACTTCATCCTCCCACCCCCAACCCCCACCCACACATGTAATTTTTGGTATCAGTTGAAGAAACCGGGTTAAATGTCAGTAGTTTTTGATGATCAAATTCATTTTCACTTGAACCATTTTGTATTCATCTTTGAATTGAAATTTAGGGGAAAAGATTGTGGAGTATTCTATTAAACCCAGATATCAACGGGTGTTTTATGTTGGTTTTCACTGTTCAGATAATTTATTCCGTTTGCAACAGTGCATTCATCCTAATTAGTATATCATTTATATCTGCAATCAACTCTATTATTTTTAATATTGATTGGGGCTCATTCACATTTTTCAGTTTATCAAAAAGGTTGTAAAGGAAAATTATTTTGTTTTTACTCACTTCTTCCTTGACATTTTACCTGGCACTTTTTATTAGGGTGCCCTTGATGCTTGATAAGTCTTGCCTGAAGTTTAGTAGGTGCTGGCTAACAAAGAAAGGGGAACTCGTGTCTTTACTGGCAAGAGAGACTTTAGATATGCAATCACCTGAGCAACATGAGCTAGAATTTAAAGGCTTGGAGGAAGAGCAAGATAATCTCTGACTGGTGCTTAGCAAAAATACTTACAAAGCTATTGAATCTAGGCATGGGATCTGGCTATTTAGCAACAGCTTTAATTGAAACACAGTGTTATTTATTATTTGTTTGAAAGTATCGTTGCATATTGATATTTAAATGTTAGTGTTAAAATGCTTTCCAAGTAAAGCTAATAGGCGTTTTATAATTTATGTTCTTTTGAGAGAGAGTTTCATGCCCTTAACCCCATCCATTAATGCTGATAATTTAGAAACTCTGCAAGTTGTTTTCTTTTCCTGACTTGATTCTCAAGTATATACATACTGCTTTAACATCCCGGACTACTCTTTCTAATAAATCTGCATGTTTTTGAAATGTTGCTCCATATTTGCTTTGCTTAGAATTTTCATCATATTTAAACTTAAATTCATATTTTAGTAAATCCTCTCATCAAATGCAAATACAGACATTCTGAAATGTGATTGAATTTGTTGAGCTCCATCTGTGATTTTATTTTGGCATGACTGAGTTTATTTTAAGGAGATTACAGAGATGGGATTTAAAACCTCTGGCTCGCTGGCACCTTGAATGACACGTCTCAAAGCTATCGATATAGTTTATTCAGGTCTCTTAAGTGGTGTTTAGATTAGCATCTGGAGTGCTGTTGAATGTTTGAGTCAAAGTGTAGCTCAACTGAAAATAGCAGTTTCAAATGTAATTTTTTTTTCTGGATGTTTAGCTAAAGGCTCCCAGACGTTGAGAGTGTTCTGAGTAGCAGAAGTGAACGTGGCTGTAGCTGGTTAGTAGGGTGGCTGGTCCAGCTTCTCCTCCTGGTTTTTGACGTTCATAGCATTGGCATTAGCGATCAGTGGAGTGGTAGGCCCTGGTGGTGCAGTGGTTAAAGCACTCAGTTGCTAACCGAAAGATAGGCGTTTCGAACTCACCAGCCACCCTGCAGGAGAAAGATGTGACAATCTGCTCCCGTAAAGATTACAACCTTTGAAACCCTGTGGGGCTGTTCTACTCTGTCCTATACAGAGTTGGAATTGACTCGAAGGCAGTGGGTTTGGTTTGGGTTTTTTTGGAGTGATGGGCCATCTTGGCTGTGGCCAGTGCATGCTTGGAGAAGGCCTTGCCCACAGGCCTTATTTGGATAAGAAACAAGCCTGGATAGAAGGAGTTGATGGCAGTTCTGTCAGAGCTTGGGTCGAGGGCAGAGCCCACTGAACCAGACACAGGAAAAGCTGGGGACTGCCCTCCAGCCCTGCCTTTCCTGGGTCACGTGTCTTGGTCATTGGGTGCCTCCCTTCCTGCTGTTCATACCGGTGCAGTGCTGCTGGGTTGAGGTCGTGGGGTATAATTTATAATTGTGTGTGAGTCCCGGCGCCAGTGAGTGATGTCATGGGGTTGGAGGGACCAAGTCTGACGTATTTGTGTGTGTGGAAAGCAAAGAAGAGTAAAAAAGGTTCACGATCCTTGTTTTAAATAATTGATATTTCATTGGAAACTCTGTGCCTGTTTTATCTTGTGAGGCTGATCTTACTCTTTTCGGAAGCATATTGCAACCTTTCTCCATTTTTATGTCTGTGATTTTTAATCTCTTGGGCATCTTCCTTAACGTGGACTGTGACACCCCTGGCATAACTGGTGACTTTGAGCTGCTGATGTTTTTTCTTCAGAACATCTCCTTTCCCCCTTCTCTTTCTCTAGCTCCAGGTCATATGCCAGGGGAGGGGTTCTTGGTGGGGTGACTCAGGCTGGGTAACTGGGCTACTTGCTTCAACCCTAATTATGTATGTGAGAGCCCTCAGGCCGCTCCTTTAAGCTTAATCCTGTAAATTCTTTGTCTTGTAGGAAGATGACGATTCAGAGACTGAAAAACCTGAGGCTGATGACCCAAAGGTATTTGGTGTTGGCTGCGGTGGGTGGTTGGATGTGAACAAAGCATTTTAACATTATGGCTCTTATGTCTGGTCCAGATTTGTCCCACTAACACACTGTGCAACCCTGTATAAGTTTTCTGGGATGAAGCAAACTTTATAGAGAGACTACCCAGGGATGAGTAAGTCCCGAGGCCGATTGAAGTTCCAGCCCTGCAGCTAGTGCTGAAGCTCAGAGTAGAAAGGAGAGGCCTGGCTGAATCCAGCGGCCCTCCTGCACTGTGCGTCCCAGGTGGGGCGTTACGGGGCCCCTGCCCCTGCAGTGGGTTAGGTATGGGAATGTTTCTAGAATCTCCCAGGGAGCCGTAGTGGTGGCCTTGCATGCACTGGATTCTCCTTAGACTTCTAGAAGTGAGAAAGGGCTCCTGGGACAGAAATGGAAGAAATTGCTATGTTGTTTCAAAAAAAACCATTCCGCACGGCTTACCCGAGAGTGGAAGGGCACGACCCTGGGGGAAGGCGCCTGCTCAGCATCCCCAGTGCTGGGGGAGAGGCCTCATTGCCCTTGTCCTGTCCCTCCCTGGCTTCCTCTGCTGCCTAAGTATGGGTCAGACTGTTCAGGTAGTGTCTACCTCTACCCCCTCCGCCCTCCCTCTGCCCCAGAACTTTTCTGGAATATTTAGGTTTTATTCTGATGGTATTTAACAATATTTTGGATACTTTGGAGCACATCTCTGGTATTTCTGTCTTACTGTATGACGTTTCTAAGACTAGAACAGATCACTAGAGTGGATCTTTGTAAGCGAACATTGATGTCCTAATTGTCTTTTCCGCTAGATGGCAGTCTCCTGCCTCCTTTGACTTTTTGAGACCTATCTTTAGTTTACTTCTACAGCAGTTCTCGAACAATTTGGTTTCTTTACACAATTTAAAACTGAGGATCCCAAAGAGCTCTTATTCATTTTGGTTTTACCATATTGATATTTATTATCCTCGAAGTTACAACTGAGAAGATACCTAAATATTTACTAATTTATTTTAAAGTAACACTAATAAGCTTACTCTACATACATAAATACGTTTATTAGTGAAAAACAACTATCTCCAAGACAGGAAAAAAAATGAGTGCAGAGTGGCGTTGTCTTATCATTTTACAAGTCTCTTTAATGTCTGACTTAATAGAAAACAGCTAGACTCGTGTCTCTATCTGTGGTCAGTCTCCTGCAGTAGGCTGTTTGGGTTGAAGCATGTGAAGAAAGTCAGGGTTCACACAGATAGATGGTTGGGGAAGGGAGAAGTATTTCAATAGTGTTTTCAGATAGTTGTGGACAGTCTTTGCTACTTCACCAAAACTCAACAAGTAGTGGTTTTCTAACGGTTAGTAGCAATGTGGAATCTGAAGCTTTGTCAGTGAACTTCGCGTGCTCTGCTTCAGTAAAATCCATCAGTCTGGCTTGCACTTTGAAGGAATCTTTTTCTCATATGTGATTTTATAACGTCAGGCATTGGGGATTTGGAAAATATCAGTTCACAGTGTTATGCAGATCTTCTAAACGTTGACACGTCTCATTCTCTAATTTAAAAATCACATTTATTGAAAACATCACCCATCTCGTCAGATAAGCCATTAGGTGTTGGAAAGCTGTTGTGCTCACATGGGAGCTACACACTTTCTAAAATTCCAGTTTTTGCTTGAAAGCCTGAATTTGTCATTGCCAGTCAATGCTATCAGAGTTTTCTTTGAAGTGACAGGCTCGCTTCATTTCTGAGAAAAGTCTGCCGAATCTTCAAGTGCTTTTCCTTGAAGCAGTCGTGGTACTTGGGTATACGGAAGAACTGTTTCTGTATACCTCCTCTTTCATCATACAAAATGTTAAAAAGACTTGCCCTCGAGGGTCAAGATGTAACAAAATTAATCATTTTTACTGCTTTTGAAGGGCATTCATAAGGAAAATTGGCTTTTTTTAAAACGCAAGAGTATGATAACAGTTGCTACTGTTTGGCTTGTGCAGATGTCCACACAGCAACAGAGGCCAATGATGTCTTAGGGTTGTTCTGGACCCCCAGGGCCCACAGATGCCCTTTGAGAACCTTTCTTCTAAGCAGAAACCTTAGGTCGGAGGTGTTAAGGTGTGTTTTTTTTTTTTTTTAATTGTTGTAATTAAATGAAGTTTACATTTCAAGTTAGTCTCCCATACAAAAAAAAGAATTTTTTTTTTTTTTTTACATACATTGTTATGAAACCCCAACCGCTCACCCCATTCTGCGATAGCACACACCTCGCCTCCGCCCCTGATTCCCCATGAACATTCAACAGCTCCTAACTCTCTGCCTTCCCGTCTCACCACGGGACAGAAGCTACCCCTTTGGTCTCTTGTATCTACTTGACTAAGAGGCACATTCTCCACAAGTATCACTTTATGTCCCACAGTCCAGTCTAATCCCTGTCTGAAGAGTTAGCCTCAGAAATTGTTTTAGTTCTGGGGTGATAGAGAGTCCAGGGGCCATGCTCTCCGGGGCCCCTCCAGTCTCAGTCAGACCATTAAGTCTGGTCTTCTTACTAGAATTGAGTTCTGCATCCCATCATTCTACTGCTCCATCAGGGACCTTCTGTTGTGTTCCCTGTCAGGATGTTCATTGGTGGTAGCTGGGCACCATCTAGTTCTTCTGGTCTCAGGCTGATGAAGTCCCTGGTTTATGTGGCCCTTTCTGTCTCTTGGGCTAATACTTTCCTTTTGTCTTTGGTGTTCTTAGTTTTCCTTTACTACAACTGGTTGGGACACATTGATGCATCTTAGATGGCCACTTGCAAGCTTTTAAGACCCCAGACACCACTCACCAAAGTAGGATGCAGAACATTTTCTTAATAAGCTTTGTTATGCCGGTTGACATAGAAGTCCCCTGAAACCATGGTCCCCAGACCCCCCATCCCTGCTACTCTGTCTCTCAAAGTATTTGATTGTGTTGAGGCAATTTCTTAGCTCTGGTTTAGTCCAGTTATGCTGGCTTCCCCTGTAGTGTGTGCTGTCCTTCCCTTCACCCAAGATGATTCTTATCTACTATCTAGTTAGTGAATAACCCTCACCCTCCCTTCTCACCCCCGTAACCATCAAAGAATGTTTTCTTCTGTGTTTAAACCTTTTCTTGACTTCTTGTAATGGTGGTTTTATACAGTATTTGTCCTTCTGTGACTGACTAAATTCACTCCGCATAATAAGTTCCAGCTTCCACCATGTTATATAATGTTTCATAGCTTCGTCATTGTCCTTTATTGTGTGTAATATTCCATTGTGTGGATATACCATGGTTTGTTCATCTGTTCGTCCATTGATGGGCACCTAGGTTGTTTCCATCTTTTTGCTATTGTGAACAGTGCTGCGATGAACATGGGTGTGCATATATCTATTCATGTGATGGCTCTTGTTTCTCTAGGATATATTCCAAGGAGCGGGATAGCTGGATCGTATGGTACTTCTATTTCTAGGTTTTTAAGGAAGTGCCAAATCGATTTCCAAAGTGGTTATACCATTTTACATTCCCACCAACAGTGTATAAATGTTCCAGTCTCTCCACAACCTCTCCAGCGTTTGTTATTTTGTGTTTTTTTGGATTAATGCTAACCTTGTAGGGGTGAGATGATAGGTCATTGTAGTTTTGATCTGCATTTCTCTAATAGCTAATGATAGTGAGCATTTCTTCATGTGTCTGCTAGCCACCTGAATATCTTCTTTGGTGAAGTGCCTGTTCATATCCTTTGCCCATTTTTTAATTGGGTTATTTGTCTTTTTATTGTTGACGTTTTGCAGTATCGTGTAGATTTTAGAGATTAAACGCTGATCGGATTTGTCGTAGCCAAAAATTTTTTCCCAGTCTGTAGGTTGTCTTTTTACTCTTTTGGTGAAGTCTTTTGATGAGCATAAATGTTTGATTTTTAGGAGGTCCCATGTATTTAGTCTCTCTTCTGGTGCTTGTGCGTTGTTACTTATGGTTCGTATTGTGTTTATGCGGTGTATTAGGGCTCCTAGCATTGTCCTATTTTTTCTTCCATTATCTTTATCGTTTTCGATTTTATATTTAAGTCTTTGATCCATTTTGAGTTAGTTTTTGTACATGGTGTGAGATATGGGTCTTGTTTCAGTTTTTTGCATATAGATATCCAGTTATGCCAGCACCATTTGTTAAAGAGACTGTCTTTTCCCCAATTAATGGACTTTGGGCCTTTGTCAAATATTAGCTGCTCATAGGTGGATGAGCTTATATCTGGATCCTCAGCTCTGTTCCATTGGTCTATGTATCTGTTGTTTTACCAGTATCAGGTAGTGTAAGGCCTCCCACTTTGTTCTTGAGTAATGCTTTATTTATTCGAGGCCTGTTCCTTTCCATATGAAGTTGGTGGTGTTGTGTTTGATAACTGTTTGCATTGTTCGCAAAGTATCCATGAAGCTGTTAGCCGTATGGGATCCTGAGCTGGATCTTCATGTTAAAGCCCTGGGTTCAGAGACCTGGTTAGAACCCCAACTCTGCTTGGGGAAACCCCTTCACCTCCCTCACACCTCACTTTTCCCATCTGTAAAATAGAGGCCATCGTAATAAAACCTGCCTCATTTGTGTATGAGGCTTAACTAGGTAAATGTAAATGAGGTGCTTGGCATAGTGCCCGGTGTTTCTGTGTTCAGTTACATTAGTTTCAACAACCACGCCTACCAGTACGTCCTCTGCTGATTTTCCAGGCTGGTCAAACATTGTCATTGAGCCTGTTTCGGACATTGAATTCTGTGTTTTAAACTGTAGTGTGCTCAGGGAAGAATGATTGATCACAGTTGAAATCAAAACAGGTGAGGAAATGTCAAAGGAGCTGGAGGGGAAAACTTGGGAAGACCTGGTCATTGTATTCAGGTGTTTGAAGGCCTGGAAAGGGAAGGTGAGTGGTGGATGTAGAACGTGAAGCAGTGTATAGAAATTGCATGTAAAAAATTTGCCGTCACGTAGTAGAAAACCTTTTGTCATCTGTGGCCAAAAGTGGGTTGAGCTGCTTCATGAGGTAGTGAGCTCCTTATTTCTGGATGTTTTCCAGACAAGTTTTGCAGAACCATTTGTCAAAAATGTCATGAAAGAAATGTGTGGGTTAGGGTTGGAGTAAACCACCAAGGGGTCCCCTGGGAACCTCCTGGGAAAGAGCTTGAGTACAAGGCATTATGGGTAAGCAAAATTGAAAGTTCTCTAACCTAATTATCTGCTGACTTTAAGTGTTGAAAACTAACACTGGAAATTGCTGTGATTTTCATTGCTCTGAGATTTAGGGTTACTTATGAGTGCAAAGTCCCATGTTTGGGAGTTTGAGTAAGAAATGAGACCTCCAGACCCCACTCTTCAGGCAGCCTTTGGTCGGCCAGCCCAGGCTGGCAGGGGTCAGGGGTCAGGCCCTTGCAGTTGCTAGGTTTGCCTAAATGAAAGAGGGAGATTAGTGGAGGTGGCTGAGCATTCCACAGGAAAAAGACTGCTTTGGCACTTCCCTTCAGAGATGGATTGCCCGATAAGCAAGGTACGCACAGGCTTACTTGTGCTTACTTACTAATCTGTAGGGCACAATTTCACCTATTTTTCTTTGATGTGGCAAAACCCATATGAAATTGTATACTACGGATTAGTAAGTAAACGCAAGTAAGCCTGTGTATACCTTGCTTACTGGTTAATCCTCCCCTTCTTCTATTTCATCACTTCCTTTTCTCTCACTTCTGTTTTCTGGGCTTATCTCCTGGATAAACAGCCCAACCCTTGTATGTTCTGATTACTCAGCAGCAGGTGGCACTTCTGTCTTAGAAAAGGTCAGAGACTAGAAGTGGCCAAGTGACCATGCTCGCTAGGCCAGCTCCTCACTTGGAGAAAGGGGCCTGATGGCTCACACATTCCTTGCCTTTACCCTTGGCCCTGGGACTCCCTGTGCGGCTCTCCTTTGTCTGTGTTTTACCTCGGTTGCCCTGGAACATTTTCCCTCGTTTATTTTTCTCTCCACTCCTACTGTTCCTGTGGATGAAGGTATTTCCACTCACTTAGTCCCTGACACACCCTTCCTTTGAAAATAAACGTGGATTGATGACCTGCAGCAGGAGAGATGGAATGGCAGCTGCCAGCTAAGCTGGAGGGCCTGCCTCCCTGGTGGGCTTGTGTGGGCCTGCTGCCGGCCTCCCTGAGGGCTTGTAGTCAAGGCTCTGACCTAGGAAAGCAGCCCTCCTGGCCTGAGAGCAAATGTCCGTGAAAACAAAACGATGTCTCTGGGTCAAGGAGGTGACATTGGGTGCGGAGAAATTGCTCAGACATTTTAAAAAGGCAAGTATAACCCTAGTTAAAGTAAAAAGAAAACATTCTTAAAATTCTTAGTACTGAAATGTGGAGTTCATGACTTAGAGCCATTAGAGGAGACAGTGCTCTGGGCTTGGAGGCCAAGGGCCTGGGCTGAGCACTGGTGTGTGACCTAAACCTCGCTCGGCTTCTCCTGGGCAGCCGCTTTACAAGGCTGTGTGACAGTGTATGAGAGAATGCATGTGGGGGGTGCCTTTCACAATATAAAACACAGTTTTTATTCGTGCTTAGCTTTTTCAGCAAAACAAGTCTGAGTATCTGCCCTCCTCCCGTGTGTCAGGAGCTCCCACTCTCTCTCAGGTCACAGTGCCCCTCGTGTCTCACAGTTCCGAGGCCAAAAGAAATACCTAACAGTTCTGTTTATTAAGTAATTAGCTCCCAACAACTTAAGTATTATTCCCCTCACAACTCAGTAAAACCAGTTGCCATTGAGTTATTTCCGACTCATAGCGACCGTGTGTACAACAGAAGGACACGCTGCCTAGTCCTGCGCCATCCTCACAGTTGTTATGCTTGAGCCTGTTGTTGCAGCCAGTGCGTCCAGCTCGTTGAGGGTCTTACTCTTTTTCACTGACCCTCTACTTTATCACACATGATGTCCTTCTCCAGGGACTGGTCCCTCCTGACTTCCAGAGTACGTGAGACAAAGTCTTGCCATCCTCGCTACTGAGGAACATTCGCTCTTCTGGCAGTCCGTGGAATACTCAGCGTTCTTCACCAACAGCACAATTCAGAGGCATCAATTCTTCGATCTTCCTTATTCATTGTCCAGCTTTCACATGCATATGAGGCAATTGAAAGCACCATGGCTTGGGTCAGGCGCACCTTAGTCCTCAAAGTGACAACCTTGCTTTTTAACACTTTCAAGAGGTCTTTTGCAGCAGATTTACCCAATGCAGTGCATCTGTAGATTTCTTGACTGCTGCTTCCATGGGTGTTGATTGTGGATCCAAGTAAAATGAAATCCTTGACAACTTCACTGTTTTCTCCGTTTATCATGACGTTGCTTATTGGTACAGTCGTGAGGATTTTTGTTTTCTTTATGTTGAGGTATCCAAACTGATAGCTTTGGTCTTTGATCTTCATCAGTAAGTGCTTCAAGTCCTCTTCACTTTTCAGCAAGCAAGGTTGTGTCATCTGTGTATTGCAAGTTGTTAATGAGTCTTCCTCCAGTCTTTACGCCACGTTCTTCATGTAGTTCAGCTTCTCAGATTCTTTGCTCAGTATACAGATTGAATAAATATGGTGAAAGGATACAACCCTGATGCATACCTTTCCTGATTTTAAACCATGCAATATCTTCTTGTTCTATTTGAACGATTGTCTCTTGGTCTACATACAGGTTCCTCAAGAGCACAATTAAGTGTTCTGGAATTCCCATTCTTCGCAGTGTTATCCATAGTTTGTTATGACCCACACAGTCAAATGCCTTTGCATACTCAATAAAATGCAGGTAAACATCTTTCTGATATTCTCTGCTTTCAGCCAGGATCCATCTGACATCAGCAATGATATCTCCCCTTTCATGTCCTCTTCTGAATCTGGCTTGATTTTCTGGCAGTTCCCTATCAGTATACTGCTGCAGCTTTTTGAATAACCTTCAACAAAATTTTACTTGGGTATAATATTAATGATATTGTTCGATAATTTCCACATTCTGCTGAATCACCTTTCTTTGGAATGGGCACAAATACGGATCTCTTCCTGTCGGTTGGTCAGGTAGCTGTCTTCCAAGTTCTCGGCGTGGATGAGGAAGCGCTTTCAGCGCTGTATCCATTTGTTGAAACATCTCGGTAGTCATTCAATTCCTGGAGCCTTGTTTTCTGCCAGTGTCTTCAGTGCAACTTGGACTTCTTCCTTCAGTACCATCAGTTCTTGTTCATATTCTACGTCCTAAAATGGTTGAATGTCGACCAGTTCTTTTTGTATTCATTTGTGTATTCCTTCCATCTTTTGATGCTTCCTCTGTCATTCAGTATTTTTCCTGTAGAATCCTTCAGTATTGCAGCTTGAAGCTTGACTTTTTTCTTCAGTTCTTTCAGCTTGAGAAGTGCCAAGCGTGTTCTTCCTTTTTGGTTTTCTAACTCTGGGTCTCTGCCCATTTCATCATAGTACTTTGCCGTGTCTTCTCAAGCTGTCCTTTGAAATTTTCTGCTCAGCTCTTTTACTTCATCATTTCTTCCACTCGCTTTAGCTACTCTACGTTCAAGAGCAAGTGTCAGAGTCTCTTCTAACATCCATTCTGGTCTTTTCTTTCTTTCCTGTCTTTCTAATGACCTTTTGCTTTCTTCATGTATGGTGTCCTTGCAGGGCCAAACTAAGACATGTGAAGGCCCTAACCACTGATAATCTGTGGTGACCCCTTCTCTGCTTACTCATGCATCTGAACAGGATACATGAGTTGTGTGTGTGTGTGTGCGTGTGTGTGTGTGTGAGTTATCCATGATGTATATAATATCAACGATTGAATGCAAAAGTGGTGTATGCCATTTTAGCAGGATGAGATGTACTGGATTATAAAATTTTTAGTGGCTGCAGGGTACTAAGATTTTACTGTGTACCACCTTTTCTTCCACAAAGAGCCCTGCCAGTTACCTTCCACGGCGGCGCTTGCTTTTCCTTGTGTTCTGTCTGCTTGGCATCTGTGGGTCTTTGCTTTGAACAACTGGTGCCCTTGTTTTGTTGATGCTATAAGCACATACATACCTTGCTTATTGGGAAATCCATCCCTGTGTCCTTGATGTCGTCCCTATAACTCATCTGGGCTTCAGTCATTAGTGTTCATTGCATCAAATCTATTCTTGAGATGATCTCTAAATTCAGGTCCTACTTTGGCTCTTGTGGGTTTGTTTTCATTTTCTTCAGCTTCAGCTTGAAATTGCATGTGAGCAATTGACAGTCTGTTCCATGGTCAGCCCCTGGCCTTGTTCTGACAGATGATGTTGAGCTTTTGCATCATATCTGTGCATACACGCCCTGAATTCCCTTAAGAAGGGCAAGTCTCTCAGTCACCATGGCTTATTCATTGACCAAGAGTCTAGATGAAGGATTTGTATTAGGCAGAACTGGCTCTGTAATTCCCTCACACCCTTCTCCTACCCCACCCCAACCCAGCGTTATTGATCTTTTTTAAGTGTCAGAATCAAAGCTCTGGAAACCAAAAACTGCCCAAGGAACCTGTTTCCCAGGAATTTGCGGTTGTCTACTGGTTGTAGGAGCTGGCCAGCCATTGCATGTGGGCAGTAGTACAGGTCGAAATCTCTCTGTTGACCCAGTTAGTACAGGGGCTCCAGACCAGGTGCCAGCTTCTGCAGGACTTCTGTTGGGTAACACGTTCTCCTCTGTTAGGTTGTGGGTGTAGGAGCTGTACCTCCAGAACTCAGACCAGAAAGGAAGAGGCTCTTGGTTCTCATATCCAAGGGACATAGATTTTCTTCATCCTGCAGGATGTGGAAGAGGACACGTTGTGAGGGGTGGGGTAGGAGCTGGCAGTCCCTTTGTGGCCTTTGGAAATGGGTGGTTTGTGGGCCTTTCCCTGGTGAGCTGGAGATGCCTGGCTCTGGGATGTTCCACTGAGAAGTTACTTTTCTGCATGGGACAGGCCAGGTTCTCTCTCAGAGCTTAATCATAGACTTTTCCATACAGGTGTTTGACCTGGAAGGCTGACAGCGCTGTGGTTATCCCCTCAGGCTTGGCTTTGTTTCTAGATTGCTCACGTTTTTATTATTGTCAAATTATTATTATCGTAGCAAGATGGAATATTTTGTAAAAGAAAAAAGTCACCTCCCGGTAGTCCTGTGACCCTAGCAGCACAAGCATTTTCAGTCTTTGTCGTCTTTGATGTTTACCCGTAATCACAGCCACGTACAGTACCACATGCAACAGCCAGATCCCGTGTGAGGCGCAAAGCTGTCAGAGAAGGAAAACTCAAACATTTCCCACTAAAATGGGCAATAGAAAGGGGGTAAGACCGCACCCTGTTGAAGGCGGAAACCTTGCAAGACTCCGGAGGAGAAAGCAGTCCTGTTGAGTTCCGGCTCTCACAGATTTCACTGTCCTTTGCATCCAGTTTTGTTTCTATCTGTGTTGTAAACATCTACAGTGTCGCTACATAGTCTGTATAGTTGTAACAAACCTGAGACAAGAGAAAAATTAAACACTTAAGAGTGGTATGATAAATGAATTATATCTCAGTAAAACTGTTACCAAAGAGAAAAGGTTATCAAACAAATTTTTTCCAAATACCTTCAGGTGAAGGAACGATCAAAAAAACTGGAGAGGCCCACCAACCTTTGTTCTAGATGTAATACCAGTCATTAGCAACAAATTTTTTCACATCAATTCTCTCATTCCTTCTCGCATTTTCTTTAGTTACCTAGAATAAAATCCACAATTAGTATATTACAGTAGGAAATTCTGACTACGTTATTGTAATTGTTGTGGAATAAATGCTATGTATGTGATTTCTCCCCAGTTCAGTTCTCTGGTGGAGAGGGAAATGGGCTGTGTTCTGTACTTGGGTCAGAAGAAATAACTCGTCTTTTAAAACCCAAGTGTCTCATTGGCAGTCCCCATGTTGTACACCCAGGAAGGGAGAAGGGCTTAGTAGAGTTTAAAATTTGGTAACATTTCCTCTGTGAGCCCCCAGGAAGTCGCTAGGCCAAGGACCAGGGTGGTGGCACCACTGTTTGTATGATTAAGTCTTCAGGACCAGCCTTTCCATTCAAGACAACTCTGATGTTACTCACTAGGGAACCATGAGCTCTTGAGCTGCTCCCCTGATCACAGTCAAAGGGCAGTGAATCTGGCTGTCTTCCCTCTGAGTCAAGGACTTGCCACCTGCTTTGCTCTGTGACCTGCAGGAGTCATTCCTGGAGAGGTGTTTAGGTTTCCCCAGTGGTTTATCACTGGCTTCATGAAACTGGTACTATTTGCAGCCTCCTAGTCCAGAGGGAAGAAGTGAGAAGTTGGGAGATGGAATAACTGGACTTTGGAGTTAGCCTGACTTGGGCTTGAATTCCAGCATGGCCATTTACTGGGCAAGCTGCATAATTGTGCTTTGTGTCAGCGTACTCATCTGAAAAAATGGGAAGATAATGTTTGCCTCATGTAGTTATGGTGATTCTTGCATAAAGTTTGTCCGTACTCAAAAGGAAGCTTTTGGAGTGAGTTCTGTGTTCAGAGTTTGCTTTACAAGTGGGAGAATATATATATGCTTTGTCCCTCCATCTATCCTACCTGCCCCACATGTTCTGCCACCATACCCCATGAACTTAGATTTGAGTGCTGGTTGAAAAAAAAATCACAGCATAACTCATCTAGAAGCAAGGAAAAGGAAGTGACGCTTGATCATTGCTGGTTTGTAAGCCATCCACTCTGAACTAAATGGAACTTACGGCTGTAAATGGTAATGTGGTCCTTGAACTGTTGAGAACGCCCAGCCCTGCCTAGCGTTTGGCACTTTCTGGCTCAACACAATGGCTGGCCTTCTTTAGGAGTTGGCCTCAGCAAGGCTAGGGTTGCCCTTGTAGACATGGGGAGACGGACTCTCTGGGAGCTCGTGGAGTGGCTGTGCTGCGGAGAACCCACCTGAAGCTGGATCTAGGGTGGTGATCAGAACTGAGCAGCAGACAGAAGAACAGGCAGAGGGCAGGCTGGGTGAACTGCTCTTCTGTTTGGGTTGAAAGAAAGCTAGAACAGACTCATTGTCGGCCACCTTCTGGCAGGGAAATCACTATCTCTGACACCATTCGGTTTTCCGTCTGTTCCCAGCAGTCAGTTCAGTGGTAGAAACCTTGGTAAATGGTGGAAGTTGTGATCTCATGCAAAGGGGAAGAGCAGCCATTATTCCCCGTCTGACCCCTCCTTGGCTGCACCACGCTGCCAGGGGACTTTCTTAACTGTACTTGTTCCCTGTAAACTTGAAGCTGAAATTCCCAGAAGCCCCACCTGCCCGGTGATAGCTCTGCAGCCGAGAAGGAGCCACTGCGTGCCCCTTCCACCCTCCTTTCAGAAATGCAAGCCCCAACATCCTGCCTTCCTTTCGGGGCCACATGCCATGGATTACTAACCGAGGTGTGGCTGGGTGCCTCCTCCCGTGGTTGGGATTCATCCTTTTGAAATCACACAAAACAGAAAGCTGCCTGTCCTGCGGGCTCTGGCATGTTCCACCTTTCTATCCTTTTGTCTACAGTAAAAATGGTGGCATGGTGGCATGGGGGCATTGGGCCTCCTTGTTAACATCACAAGGTGGGAGGACAATCATTATCGTATCAGCAGCCCAAGGCTGATTGCTATGAGGTGGAGGTTAGGCATACCTCCACTCTTCAACCGTTTTACCAATTCTGACACCAGTCTTTCCTTGGGCAAGTGTTACAAAGCTCTTCAGCTCCACTGACAAGTTCCCTGGGGCACCCCAGTCCTCCAGGAAGCCTCCTGCCCGAAGACGCTCAGCTCTCTTGCTCCGTGGGTTGGCTTCCCCCCCCCCCGTAGCAGCCTCACTCCATGGGCTGGGAAGCCCACTGTGCCGTCTCACACCAGTCTCCTGATTCAGCTGCTGTTTCTCTGCCACTACTTTTTGCCATCTTGCGTAGTCTCTGGTGTTACAGCTCTCTTTGTCTCCTGGGTCTAGGAGGTTCTCAGCACAGGGACCGCAGGTCCAAAGGACATGCTCCTCTCCCATTTCTCCTTCTTGGTGGTAGTGAGGTCCCCCAGACCACCTCTGGGATGGCTCATTTTAAGCCTAGCGGGATGGCAAAACTGACCAATCCCCTTATTAGGGTTTCATACAGCTTATTTGCATGGTCCCACTACCCCACACAAAGGTGCAATGCACCTTATTTGCATTATTAGCAAGCTGTCCGGTCCCCTTGGTGGGCCACAAGCACCTTATTTGCATATTCCCACCTAATCATTTGGCAGGAGTTACAAAACTATAAAAGTTACAAAATTGTAAAAGCGATCCACTGCACCACATCCACGTTCCTTGAAATGCTGCTGGGTGATTTCTGGGTTCCATAGGACTGTGCTTATTTATGTTTCTGACTTCGGAGTTAGGTACATTTTTCCTGAGCAGCGCCTTAAAGATGCTGGCCTGACTTCTGGCCCGGGGTGGGGGTTAATTCTCCTTCCCAGCAGTGTGTAGATGAGAACCAGTTTTCACTTGCATGGCCCTGGCTTCCTGACACCTCTGTGTTCCAGGGAAATAATGCTTTTGTAATTTGGTGGCCGTGTATCCAGGGCTCCATCAAAGCAGAATGTGTGTCTCAAAGTCTTCCCTTTGCTGTCCTCAGCCTCATAAAGCTGTCTCCTTTGTCCCTGTCTGGCTCCAAGCTCCCCTCCTAAAACATCAACTTGAAGTTGTAGAGACACTGTTCCCGTGGGAAGCCTTTCAGAGAAGAAAGCAGCCTGGCCACTACCGGGGTATTGATCCCATCCTTGGGGTGAGGCAGCCTCTCCCCAGACGCAAGCCACCCCCTCATGCCCCAGGGAGGGAAAAATGCCTTCCGTGACCATCTTTCTTTACAACTTTCAGAAAACTCAAAGCATTCAGTGTCTTTAATTAAATCTAAGCTTACACTTGGGAGAGTCGGGTAACAGAAGTCTCCCCTTTGGAAATGGTTCCGGGCTAGAGTGTTGCATTAGCACTGAAGGCAGGTTAGTCTGAACACGTTCTGTGTGGCAGGGAACTAAACAGCCACGCCAAATGATGGCGGACTTTTCAGATAGAGAACGGGACTGTTCCCTTCTCTCCTCCCTGCCTTTTCTTCTGTCTACAAGACTAATTCTAGAGCTGGCTTAATTTGTCTTGGCAAGACTCCTGGTTAACCCTTTCCTGTAAAAATCTTCTCTGGCTGGGGAGCTGAGCCTTCCTGTCAGCAGGCTCTCTGGGAGTGAAGGTAATTCCATTGCATCCAAAGTGGCCCCACCAGCTTCCGCCCATTTTTTGGATAAAATGAGCGTTTCCATCCCTGGGCAGGCAGGGTGCCCATGGCAATGGCCCAATCCTGACCAACAGGATATAACTGAAGGAAGCACACTGGTGATGGGCTTTCTCCAGGGCTCTCCTGTGCGTGCGTGTCTCAGGTGAGGCCCAGGCTGGGCTGCAGGAGGAGTCCTGGCCCAGAGTGTGGTTTCTTTGAGCAGCTCAGCATTTGAACAGCTCTCGCGCTTTCCTCTTTTCCATTCTCACTTGGCATCTGTTGGGAGGCTCTGGATTTTGTTTTGTGTTTGCTTGGTTTTGTTTTATTTTGTTTTTTTGTTTTCCTTTGTTTATCGTGGTGAGCATATCTAACGTGGAGGAGCCCTGAGGACGCAGTGGTTAAGCACTCAGCTACTAACCGAGAGTTCAGTGGTTCGAACCCACCAGCCCCTCCTCAGGAGAAAGATGTGGCAGTCTACTTCCGTAAAGATTTACAGTCTTGGAAACCCTATGAGGCAGTTCTACTCTGCCCTCTAGGGTTGCTGTGAGTCAGAATTGACTCACCAGCCGTGGGTTTTGTATTTAAACATTTACCATTTCAACATTTTTGACCTGCACGATTCAATGGCGTTAATTACGTCCACTGTGTTGTGCAACCATCACCGCTCTCCGTTTCCAGATCGTTCCATCATCCTTAACAGAAGTCAGTGCCTCCCAAGCAACGACTCCGTTCTTAACTGGACTTGAACTAGGAGTTGAAGAGGGCTCCCTCTTTTTTTCCCAGAAGTGTTTTTCCTTCCCTAGGGGAGGAGATGCTCTGTTTTCATCTTGCTGATGAGCAGGGGACCCCCTCGGCCTGTGCTGGGGAGGGAGGGACGGTGCTGTTACATTCAGGGTTTCACAGTTACGTGTCCCCGGGCTGTGGGTTCCAGGCCTCCCCGAGGCAGACAACTGTCTGGTAAATAGAGAGCCCTTGATCTCCAGGCTGAGTTCATCACTCTGACAAACTGAGAATATCCACCCGGGGGCCAGAGGGTGGATTTAACAAGTCAGGACAGGTATCCCCTGTGCATTCCGAAGCACTGCTTTGGGGGAAGAAAAGTACAACAGTGGTTTCTTGTTTTTCACTTGTGTCCTGCCAACCCCCCTCCTTCATGCTTCATTAATGACATAGTGAGACTCTTTCCCTGTAGCAGGTTTTGTAAAACCGGTTTCTGGAACAACTGCTGTCTAATAATGTGAATCCTCTTCCATTTACTTAGCTCTGTTATTTTAAATATTTCATCAAATGTTTGTTTCTCACACTGTGGCTGCCTTCCAAGATAACTATCCTGGGTGCCTCGTCCGTTTGGCACTGAATTCCTGGTACCTGAGGCATGACGGGTGGGAGGGTGTCTGTGGTTCTTTGTTTTGGGTGTGATTTTTTTTTCCCACCTGTTCTACCCCTTCCCTGCCAGGCTGATGGGTCCAGGGGGTCATAATGGAATAATACCATTAGGGTGTGAATAGGTGCTTTCATTGGGTGCTTTCCTTGGGTGGAACTTGACTTGCCTCAGTGGACACTTGAGGGTAAATGGCTCTGAAAAACATCATTGGGGTGCTAGTCATCGCCCTCGGTGGTCGTGACCAGATGCCCTGCCTGTTTTTCTTGCTGAGCTCTCCTCCTCATTGCTTTGAAGTCCTAGATCCACCTCCATCTGAGGAGCAGGTGATTCCATGGCTCCCGGCCCTGCTCAGGGCAGGGTGTGGTGTTAAGCTGCTTTGGCTGAGTGGGCACTTTAGAATCCAAAAGCGTTTGGGTTGTTGTCTTACTGAGCGAGGAGTTTCCTCCAGAACAGCTGTCTTTCCAGACCCCCACTTGGTGCAGTGACACGGGCACCCAGGGCCCAGCAAGCTCACAGCCCAGCTCGTTCATCTCGGAGGTCAGGAGAAGGAAATTCTAAAACCTGACAAGGTGTGGCTGCCAATAGGCACAGATTTGTACTGTTTGATTCTCCAGAACCTTCCAAGTCCCACAGGAGCCTGTGACATAGATGGCAGATTCCAGAGTCTTCCAGGGGACCTTCATACAGTGGTTCTGGCACTTCCTGAGGCTGCCAAACTGCTGGCTGCCAGTCTGTAAAGGCACATAGGTTTGGTGTCTAAGATTCCCTCAAGGCACGAGAATCTTCAGGAGTTGAGTCCATGTTCCATTGGTGGGTACTTGGCTCAGAGGGGGCTGTGGAGCTGGCCTCCGCAGGGGATATTGGGTGGACTTGTTTCTGTGGTGCTGGCTGCAGGGTTGAGTAAGAGTCTGTAGTTCCATGGAGCTCAGGGCGCACTCTGGGCATACCCCACCTTTTTTTTTTTTTTTTTTTGGTACTAACGGAGTAGACGAGCAAAGACTAGACTAGGTGGCACACTGAAACCAGCTACTCCGTTTCTTTCTTTCTTTCTTTTTTTTTTTTTCTTAAGGATTGTTGTTGTTAGGTGCCATCGAGTCGGTTCCAACTCATAGTCACCCTACAGGACAGAGTAGAACTGCCCCATAGGGCTTCTAAGGGGCAGCTGGTGGATTCGAACTGCCCACCTTTTCGGTTAGCAGCTGTAGTCTTAACCACTGCACCACCAGGGTAGGGAGATTAATTTTGGAATGAGGAGCCAAACCAAAAATTGGAAGAGACTAAAAGAAGGGAAAAAGATACTTCCTGTCAGTCCTATAGTGTCGCTTTTCATTGGAATGGACTCGACAGCAACAGGTTTGGGGTTTTTGGTCTGTGATTTTGCCCAATCATCTCTTCTTCCAGAGACATGACTGAATAATCCCAGATAAGCCAGGCAGGGGCCTTGTGGAATGCAGGAATCCACCCCACCCCAGTCCTTCCCCCTCCCCCATTGCTGGGTCACAAAAGCTGCAAGAAACCACAGGGAGACACCTGACCCAAGGAGCCCCTGAAGTGAACAAACACTGTCCCCTTTGAAGAGATGTCGTGTCGTGTGCTTGGTGACTAAATGCTTGGGCATCTGGGTAGACACGTTAGAATTCCAGTGTGAACAGATTGCCCCTCCGTCCTTGGCTCAGCTATGGTCCAGAACAAGGGCTGGCTCAGTGCAGTGCTTGGGGAATGGCAGGGTGTGGGAGCCTTTTCTGAGGAAGAGTTGGCGGTAGGATGTACCAAGTGATGCTTTCCCACAGTTAGCACCAAGAAAGCTGTTCCCTAGCGGGAACGTTTGAGGAAATGTTCTAAAACCAAACCCATTGCTGTTGAGTCGTTTCCAACTCATTGCGACCCTATAGGACAGAGTAGAACTGCCCCATAGGGTTTCCAAGGAGCAGCTGGTGAATTCAAACCGCCAACCTTTTGGTTAGTAGCCGAGCTCTTAACCACTGTTACGGTCCCACATTTTGTGACTGACAACGCTCTTTAACGTTGATTTCCTCAGAGTTGCTGCCACAAAGCGATTATTGTTGGTCCCCAGAGAGACTGGCCAGCTCTGGAAAGCAGCTGATTTGTGACACACCCTGAATCGGGCATGGCAGTCCTCCAGGCTGCCCCCACCCTCTGCCCAGCCTCGTCCCAGCTCCTTTGTCCACCTGACTGGCAGAGGGGGGTGGCTGGAAGCAGCGGTAGCTAAGCCGCCCGGCATGGACGTTACCCCCTCGCAGGCTGAATGAATAGCCACAGCGTGAGAAGAACGAGGGGCATTTGGCCTGTTCTCAATCGGGGAACTTTTGAGGAAGGGGGCTAGGCACTATACTCCAGTCTCCGCTTGGAGCCATGGGTGGGCAGGGGATTAGGTAGCCTTCCTTGCATCTTCGTTTTTGAGACGTCCTTGGTGTGACATTTCTTCGTGTAAGGGGTCCGTGGAGCTGTGTACTGTTGTTGTCTGAAGGTCTTGTTGCAGAGAAGGTACTGGAGTTCTCCAGTCTTTTCTCCTCCCTCCTACCATCGCTTTCTGTGAACTCACCATTTGCGTTTTGGTCGGTAGCCTTTTGGGCACTCAAGAGCCCACTCTAGCTGTGAGGGACTGAGCATGCACAGCCCCAGAAATGGAGGAAGCGGGTATGTTCTCCCCATTTGACATTTGGGGCCATGGAGGCAAGGGAGAGCCTTCGTTCCCAGCCTGCCAGAAGCTCAGAACGTGGGGCTTGGACCTCAGCCTCCTCCGTGTTGACTTGGTGTGGGTGAAGAGTTGACTTTGCAGCAGTAAAGCAAAGCGTGTCCCAGAAGCATCGATAAGAGCTTCGGCTGTGAGGTCCTGCACGTGGCTGAGCTGAAGGACATGGAAGGGGGTGGTGTGGGCAGCCGGGTGCATGAAGGAATGGAGGGCAGGATATAAAGCTGAGGCAGTGCAAGCTGTGAGGTGAGAGCTGGAGGGACAGGCTGCCCTGGTGTCGATGCCTTCCCAGGCCTTGTTGGCCACTCGCCTAAGGCCTGTTCCAGGCTTCCACGTCCTGCCCTTTAGCCTTACAATAACTTGTCTCCTTTTTGCTTACACCAGAAAAAAAAACCTCTTGGGAGCAGCCAATCTTTTGTGTTATAGTCATGAAATTCTGATGTTATAAAGTGGTCCCCTCCTGCTTCCTTGGGACCCATGGCCAGGGCAGTGGTGTTCCTGGTGGCTGACCTGGCTCTGGGGTGAGAGGTGGCTGGGCCTTGTCTGCACACTCTGTCCCGGCATGCTTCTCAGGGCCAGGGGAAGACAGGGCAGGGTGCAGGGGCTCAAGGGGCCTGCTGGCCTTGGCTCTCCTCGGTGTGTGGGTATCAGTCACTGCTGGAGGCCATGGGGGAGCGAGCCGCAAGTGAATCTAGATCCTCCAGCTGCTCTCATGCAGAAGGGGGCAGAGGGCCTGGCCCCTGAAGCCCCGGGACATTGGCATGTCACTGCTCCTACAGTGCTTTTACCTATCTTTCTCCTCCATGGGCCACACTGATGGTCCCAGTGAAGGAAGTAACCATGGTCGGGAACCCAGGCTCACCTCCTTGTATTTTTGTTTCTCTTTTGCAGGATAATGCAGAGATAGAAAAGCGAGATCCCCAGGAATTAGTTGGTAAGTCCCCCAGGGGATCCTCAGGGGCACGGCTCGGAGCCTGGCCCCAATGCTGGCTTCCCACCTGCAGGGCCTGTGCCCCGGGGCTTCTCTCTACTTTGGCCAAAGCAGCTGCCCCGTTGAGCGGGCATCTTCGAGTGTTCCCTCTGAGGCCCTTAGCATCTGCTAAGATGTCTGGGTAAGACACCGGGAAGCAATTCTTCCCTTAACGTTGGCTTCATGGTGCATTTCCCTGGGCTCTGGTCAGTTGGCCAGTGTTGTCAAAAGGGAATTCAGGGCCCCCTTCAGCTGACAGCTCGCTCCCCTTGTGCCCTGGGCCCAGTCCTCTGTCTTGGCACCCCTCTTCCCCCTCTGCTGGCATATTCATGTAGCCCAGGGAATGACCACGTGGCCTCTGCTGGCAATGCACTCTGTCCCCAGGCGGGAACATGCCTCACAGCCCCAGAGACTGGGACCCTTTATGGCTTGGAAGGAGCAAGGAGGTTGTGTTTCTGGAAAACAGCACATATGTCATCCAAGCCCCGTGTCAGCTCCACCTTCTTGATCCTCTTAGAAAGCCCCTCAGCTCCTTGGCTTTGGCCATGGACTTTGTAATGTTCCCCAGCACCTGACCCAGGGGAAATTCCCGGCAGTCTGAATCCAGACCTCGAGGAGGAGTGGACCCTCCTCTCTGTGGTGGCCATTACCATCTCTCCTGGCCTGTCCCGTGAATCTCCTGCTCGCTGGGCTCTGCTTTGGACACTGGCCCGCAGGGCCATTCCTGTGCTTCCTCTTTGGGGCCATGACTCATGCACACCAGCCCTGAGGACTCAAAGTCCAGGACTTAGCCTGGGAGTGCTGCTTCCTGCCTCTCGCTAACCTGTCCTTTCTCTGAAGGGGCTCTTGCTGAGGTGGGAGGAGGGAGCCTGTTCTATTTCTCCCTAACTCAAAGAGCTGGAAACTGTTCTTAGATTGGCCTGCTGAGGAGGGAGTGGTAGGAACCGACCACTCCTGGTAGCCCACAACTTTGGCAGGGTTCTGCCTTCATCCCTGGGTTTCCTGATGAACGCGGTTTGTGTCTTTCAAATCCTACAAAAATCAGCATTTCCTTAAGACCTGGTTTTTGCTGTCTAGAAAATGGCGCTTTAGGGGTGTGGCAGTCAGCTTTGTGGGCAGAGGATGCAGAGCCTGCGCCTGCCAGGGACCAGCAGCCTCTCCTGGTCCTGAGCCACGGGCCGTGTGGGGACTGGGGCCTTGGCCAACCCTTCTCCGACCCCCACCTCCCTGCTGTTTACTACTGAGAAACCGTGTGAAGTAGGGGCAGAGAGCAGCCTGTCCGCACACCAGGATTGCCAGGACACAGTAGTAGTAGTGCCCGGGCGGGCAAGCGGGCAGCCCTTGGAATATGTGTGGGTGTCAGCTGTCCTGCCACCAGCTTCTCCCATGGCGCCGTCACTTTTTCTCCCCTTGCGCCTTTTTGATAATGGCTTCTTTGAGGTATAATTTACATGTAGTAGGGTTCCCCGGTTTCAGGGTGAGTTTTGGCAGGTACAGAGTCACGTTAACCCCCCCCCCCCCCCATTATCATGGTAGAGAGCATTTCCATCACCCTAAAATGTCCCTTTAGGGCACCCGCCCTCCTTGCGGACCATTCCCTCCCCCAGCCTCGGGCAAGCACTGATCTGCTTTCTTCCCTGCAGTTTTCTCTTTTCCAGAATCTTATAAAAACTAGGCTTTCTCATCCTCAGCACAGTTGACATTTTGGCATGGATAATTCTTTGTGATGGGCCTGCCCTGTGCGTTGTAGGGTGTTTAGCAGCATCCTTGGTCTCTACCCTCTAGATGCCAGTAGCACCCCCCTCTCCAGCTGTGACAGTGAAAAATGTCTCCAGACATTGCCCAGTGTCCCTGCGGAGCCACATCATCCCCAGTTGAGAACCACTGATACAAACGGAATCTTGGGTACGGCTTCTTCGCTTGACATAATGCTTGTGAGATTCATCCATGTTGTTGAGCATATCCATGGTTTCTTTCTTTGTATTGCTAAGTAGTGTCCCATTGTAGGGACACACCACAATGTATTTATCCACTCACCCACCGAAGATGCAAATGCATCTTGAAGCCGAATAGTCTTGAATGCTCTTCCCGTTTCTCACTGAGGAGGTGACGAGTTTAGCTGACAGAGTGGCTTCCGCTGATGCTGATGTCTGTGGGTGTCAGTCCCTCCACCTGAACTTAGCTCCTTTTGTGACTATTTCTGGGTGTCATGCCTCACAGGCTGCCTGCCTGGGACTGAAAAGCACTTAATATATGTAGACAGCCCCAGCTTTAGTAAGCAAACGAGAGAGCGGAGAAGCCAGCCCATAGCCACTTTCAGCACCGTAGCTGCTTGGCAGAGCAAAACAATTCCTTGTCCCCCTTCCTGGTGCCACACCAGCACCCCACCAGTGTCCTAGAGCACCGCACTGTTGGCGTGCTGATCAGTGGCTTCTCCATGTCACTGGTGAACAAGGGACACTGCTGCCTCCTATTCTGCAGCCGCTGTGGCCCTCAGGCAGCCCTGGAATCCCCAGTCTTGCTCACTCACAGCCATTCCATAAGCCCACCCGACCAGCGGCTCCTGCCTACATTCCTACCAGGCAGCTGTGGATGCTCTGGGTGTTTTCTGGCTCGGGCGTGCATGGGATGAATCATGCTGATGACAAGCTGCTCAGATCCTAGGTGCACTGTCCTTCTAGAACACCCCTAGCAGACCCAGGCAGCAGCCCAGCACTGCCACTCCCTCCAAGAGTCTGGGGATATGTCCTGGGAAAACGCTTGTGGCTACTCAAATAACAGCATATGTGGGTCTGATGTCTTACCTGGTAGACGTATTCTGGGACTTAGGAAAGAGAGGATCACTAAAGATTGCTCCTGAATTATCCTGTGGGGTCAACGTTCATCTAGTTTTCCTGAATGTGTCCCCTTTTTTGCCAGTTACTTCCTGGCAATTCTCTTCTTTCCAGCCCAGGAGCTCGAGGGTATTCCCCAACCCATCACATTGTACTATTTGAGCCCCAGAATGTGGTCGGGTTGCTATGGCAGCATGGCCACATCCTGTTTTTCCCAAAGGCCTTCCTGGCAAATGCCAAAGGACGCTCTTTGTCTCTCCCACAGACGCACACTCTCAGACCAGCGAAGAGCTTTGCCCCACTTGTGTGTGCGCCCAAAGCTTTCATTGCTGATGCCCACGAAATCAGAGGGCCGACCCACCCCAGCTAACTCCGCTCGACGGGCTTGTGCAGCCTGCCCGAGCCTTGGGTGAGAGCTTCTGACTATTCCAGGGCTAAGAGAAAGGAGGAAGTCAAAGCTTGACTTGAACTCCGGCCAGGCCTGGGTGTCGCCTTTGCTCCCTGAGTCAGGAGGCAAAAGGAAGGTGCCGGGCAAGAGAAGTACACAGTCCCCGTGGAAGCTGATAGGTTCAAGCAGGACGTTTGGTCTCCATGTCACCTGGTCTCCATTCTCTTACCCTCACCCGAAATGGCTGTCCAGTGCGGTGCTCTTGGGGCACGTCCAGCAGGAGTGTTCAGTGTAATGAGACTGCCCGGGGTTCAAGCCCTCTGCCAGTCTTGGCATACCTGTAGTGTGTGCTGGCCTATATGGCAGCAGCTGGGACGGCAAAGTCCACTGGGGCCTTATCCCCAGCCCTACCCATCATGGTGTGCTTTACGGTAACACTGAAACCCGAGGCAGATATCAGGCTCCTTATCTGCTGAGGAAATATTAACCCAGCTTTGGGAGAGGAGGAGAAGCGGCCGGCCATGCTAGACCAGCCCCGGGCAGCCTCTTGGCCCCAGAGAGCTGTTCTGAGAAATGGGTCAGCATGGGGCCTGGCACACAGTAGGTGCCTAGTCCTTGCTGAGTGTTACTGGTGGCAGTTTGCCCATTCTTTCCCTTCATCCTGTCCCACCCTGCTCTGCCTGCTGTTTGCACATTGTGTATTTCTTTTCATGAGAGAATGTTCTAAAGAGTGCAGACAGAATCTTACAACAAACAGCACATTGTCTGAGCAATCCAGAGCACAACTCTGCAGCTGCCAGGGTGGCCAGAGGCTAAGGGAAGGGAGTGGAGAGAGAACGAAGCTTGGGTGGATACTGGCAAATCTCTGCGGGAATTGTCCCTTGGGGTTTGGGTTTTTCACATCAGAAACCGGCCTTTTGTTCCCAAGAATGAGGTGGACCAACAGAGGGTTGATTGGTGTTTTTTTGTTTTTTAAGTCCCTAAGTTAATTTTTAGCTTAGGCAACTTTTTAAAATGTCATTTATGCACAAGGCACAGGTCTGGATGCTTTGGGACCCAAAGCCTCAGGAGCCCTGGACTCTTCAGAGCCTGGGCAGGGTGGCCTGGGATGAGAAGAACTGCGCAAAGCGACTGAGTTTCAGGGGTCCTGGAGGGGGTCTTAGGGCTATGCCCAGTGGTGGGCTGGAGCTGGCAGGGCCTGATCACATTGTGCACACCTCCTCCCCGCTCTAAGGTCAGTGACCTCACACTGGTAGCTTGCAATTGACGACCGAGGGAGAATTTACACCATGGAAACTGGCAAATGCTACAGATCCTGGCAACCCCTCTCTCCCAAGCTGGTTGCTAAATGTTCACCAGCACATGACTGACATACTTTCTTTAAAAGTTGACTGCTGGGGCTTGGCACCTGTGTTCTTTGCACCTGTGCCTTCTACCTGAACTTCTCTCCTGCACACTGGCACTGGCGAGCTCCTTCTGGTCATACAATCTCAATTCAGATGACACCCTCTCAGAGAAGCCACACCTGAACAGCCTGTCTCACCGTTTTCATAGCATTTAGCCCTCCCTGAAAACGTTCTATGTGCCTGCTCCTTTGTTGTCCATGTCTTCCCCCACCCTAACCCCTCACCTGCAGAATTTTTCTCTCTGTTCTCTCAACAGCCTCCTTTTCTGAAAGAGTCCGGAACATGTCGCCTGATGAAATCAAAATCCCGCCAGAACCCCCTGGCAGATGTTCAAATCACTTACAAGTAAGCACAAGGCTGGGCTGTGAGGCCAGGTGGATTAGGTAGCCCAATGGGGTGTTTGGTTTGGTCTTACTTCACGAGACCTGGCTGGGAAAGGGGCTGAGGCTCCTGCAGAGGAAGCAGCCCAGAGGGAAAGGACCTGCAGTCCAGCTCCCTCCCTCTGTCCTGACCTTAGGAGTCCATGCTCTGCCATATCACCTGGTGCCACTCTCGCTGGGACCTCCTGGCCTGCCCCAGGCCTGGACAGAAAAAATAATCACATACCTTTCTATGCAGCCCATCCAAGCCAATGGGAACCTCACAGAAGCAATTTTGCTAAGAAACTGAGGGACAATCAGAATATAAAGGAGACAGATTATAGAAATACAAAAACACAAGCATTTGTGTGCATGAAATTCTTACCCTCATACTCGTTCCAACAGTGCCAGTTCACTAGCTTCTTGCCTGGCAAAACCTCTTACCAACCTGACCTGAGGTTTGGAAATCCCACACGGTTAGAGCGTTTAGTGCCGTTAATCCCTTGCGAGCAGGACCCAAGGGGACAGCTGGGATTTCCGACTCGGTGCTTGTGTCTCCTTGCCCCTCTGCGGGTTGCCTGTGGTGGGACATAGTGACTAACAAAGCACACAGCAGTGCCTCTGCCTCAGATCCCGCAGCAACTCCTGGGTGCCTCTGGCCATGCTCAAGCCCATGACACCACCCTCCGGATGAGTGACTAAAGGGCCCTGGGGCTGAGGAATGCAGCAGGCTGGGCCAGGGTCAGGGCCGGGGGTGCAGCACAGGTTCCCTTCCTCCCCCGGAAGACTCCTCCCTGTGCTGAGTCGTCAGCCCCCTGTCGCCCCCCCCCCCCACCCCTACCCCGAGGTAGCGTCACCCCCATGCCAGGCAATGAGCTACAGCATGTGAGGAGCAGCCCAGCCATCTGCCAGGCAGAGCCAGCATTCAGCTCAGCTCTGGAGTTCAGAACATTCCTCTTTTTTAGATCCTCCTGAGGGCAGAGGCAAGACACTGAGCAGGCATTTTAGTCCCCTGAGGTGGTAGAGCAATCTCATGGCCTGCAAGATGCAAGCAGGTCACCTCTAAAACCTGGGCTCGCCTCTAGCTGCCAAGCCTCCTGTCTCTGTGAGGCCAGGGAGGAGGCGATGTTGAGGAAAGAGGGTTGTTACTCTTGGCTTCTCATCCCTGGTAAACGTGTTACAAGCCTCTGCGGTTCATGCCTCCTCAGGCCCAGTGGACAGAAAGAACCAGCCTCTGACAGGAGTAGGGCATGTCTCCTGATGTTTCCAGAGGGCGTCCCAGGGGACCGCCAGCCCTGCCCGCCTCGTCTTGCAGGTGCATGGAGCCCCAGTGTTTTCCTCTGGGAGAATCTGTATGCATAGCTGCCACTGGGGGGAGGCTGCAGCTAGGCCATGAGCTGGGTCAGCACCAACCTTCCTAGGTAAGCCTGCTCCTCAGGTGGCTCTGTTCTGGGCCCGTCACGGGGACTCGAGTTTCTTGGGCCTCTGGTGACGCTGAGCAGCACTGATCCCATCTGCCAAGAACATTGTCTCCATAAGCCCCAGGAACGGCTGTGGCACTGGTGCAGTACGTGAGGCTGGCTTCCTGCCAGGCAGCTCCCCCGTTTCCCATCCAGAACCAGGCCGGGGGCGGGGGAAGGGTGGTTGGTGAAGGTGAAAGGTGAGCTCTAGGCCCTTGATAGGCCAGTGAACACTGGCTATCTCTGAGCCTTGCCCGCATTCTGGGAAGCTTCTGAGACCAAATCCGAAAAGCTCTGTACACCTGCCTTCCTCCAAAAGGACGAGGCCCTTCCCAAGTCTCCTGTGACTCGTGGTTCCACTGAGGACTTAACCGTGTGTGAAAATTTAAAACCACCGTTCAGCCCCTGCTCGCTGACTCTAAGCCCTAAGCTCACCTTCGGTTGAATCAGGAGCTGATAAACCAATCTGGGATGTGTTTGCTGTCTTGTTTTATGTGTGTGGTAAAAACATATGTAACAAACATTCGCCATTTCAGCATCCTTCACATGCAGAGTCAGTGACACTAACTTAGGTTGATCATGTGGTTCATCCACCACTCCACCGGGACCTCTTACTGCGGCTGTCCTGGCCACCAGAAGGGGGTCGGGGAAAGCAGTGACGACAGGCTCTTCTCAGTCTAGCTGACTTTGGCAGCTCTGGTCCGAGGCAAGTCTCCGTGTAACCCTGTAGGTCTCTGCTGTCTGTGCTTCCACAGCGCATTAGGACCACACAGGGACGGAGTGGGTGGGGTTCTCTCGTAAGCCCCCTCCTGCTCTTTGTCTGCAGGACAAGATCCAGAAACTGTACGAGCGGAAGATAAAGGAGGGAATGGACATGAACTACATCATCCAAAGGAAGAAGGAGTTTCGGAACCCTAGGTGCGTTTCCCATGAGCAGACAGGGCCAATTGAGTCATTGATGTTGGACTGGGGACCAGGGTGTCTGTGTGGAGGTGGTGGGGAGAGGGGAGAGGCCCAGCTGAGATCCCACCTGAGGCCAAAGGGGCCATCACCCACCCTGTGGTATGCTGAGTGACATGAGACATAGCAGACTATGTGAGATAGTCTGTAGAGTGGAAGCAAGAACTCTGCATTGCGCTGGGGTGGGGTGGGGGCCTGGCTGGGTTCCTGCTCCCACTCTGCTCCTAAAGCCCACACTCTCTCCAGGCCTCAGTTTCCTCATATGTGGTAGGAAGTAGTCAGACCAGGCGATCACTGCTTCCTTCCAGCTCTTAAGTAGTCGTTGATCCTGTGTGCAGGTGAGAGGTTAAGGGATAGAGCTGTTCTGGGTCTTAGTCTGTCCAGTGCTCGTGGGAGCGAAACCCTTAGCAAGGAGCCTAATGGGGTGATGGCCGGGCTCTGCCGTGGCGCAGTGTAGCCCTGAGCACATGACTCCAATCCAGCCACAGATGGAGGGTCAGGGACGTAAAGGTAGAACACAAAACCCAGCCATCAGCACGGCACTGTCCTCATCCTGGCCCCTAGCTCACAGCCCCGTCTCACTGCAGGGTGGAAGGGCCTGCATCATCTTACGTCGGGCCAGTGGACTTCTCCCCTCCCATCAGGAAGCTTGCTTCGAACAGTTTGGGTTTAAGGTTCATCTCAGTCCAGGAGTTGGATGGTTCTGGTAATGTGTTGGAATTGGGTGCCATGTAGGACGTGGGACTATGCCCGCTCAGTGCTTTTGTGCTTGCTTTTCAGCATCTATGAGAAGCTGATCCAGTTCTGTGCGATTGATGAGCTCGGCACCAACTACCCAAAGGTGTGTCTTGCGCATGAGGCTGGCGGTGGGGTGGTGCCCAGGTGCCTAGGGCTCTGCTCGCTCTGCCGGGTCCAGCCTGGAGCCACAGAGGGTTCATGCAGTAGCACTGCTGCCTGTAGAGCACACGCCTCATCTCTCCTTTGAGTCGCTGTTGTTCTGGAACAGTCCAGTAAAGAGATTCCAGCAATAGACCAGGTTCCTGGGCCCTGCTTAATTAGGGTCAGAGTGTGGCCTCGGCCCTGTAGAACAGCCTGAGGTATCAGTGGACAAGCTCATGACCACTGTCATGTTCCTAAAAGCTTTTGGCACCCCCTTGGCTGGAGGCCAGGGATGACAAGTGAGTCCCTGTCACTCGAGGGGAAGGGACTTCAGGCTGGGAAGGTCCAAGGAGGGACTTGGGGTAAGGGGTGTTGGGTTCTAAGTCGTTTGTCTTCTCGTGGTCCGTCCTGACTACAGCTTTAGCCTTTTCTTTTTCAGGATATGTTTGACCCCCATGGCTGGTCTGAGGACTCCTACTATGAGGCATTAGGTAGCCGCTGCCTTTCCATCCATCCATTCATCCACCCATCTATCCATCCACCCACCCGTCCATCCACCTACCCATCCAGCCACCCACCTACCTACCCACCCTCCCACCCATCCAGCCATTCATCCAGCTCACTCAAGGGTCCCCTTTATCTTAGGCTGTGCCCAAGGGGCTGGGTCTGCAGTCTTGAACGAGACAGACCCTCCCCCTGACTTAGAATACAATAGAGAGGGCAGGTGGTTGAACAGGCTCCAACAGTGACGAGTGCAGAGGGGGAGCCTTTGCCTGGCAGGGTCACCCGGCCTGGCTGACAGGGTGGAAAGGCCTTACTGACAGAGCTGGGGTTGGAGCTGCAAGGGACCAGCCAAGCGGATGTAGGCAGAGACCCGTGTGTCCTGAGGCAGCAAGAGCACGCATTTTCTTAGGGGCCCGTTTGGGAGGCCAGGGAGGAATTTCAAAGGGTCCGAGCCCTTCAACCACAGACAGGTCTCCAGCCAGCAGCCTGTGGACCAGATCTGGCTGGTAGATGTGTTTTGTCTTGTTTTAATTTGAACCAGTTGCCAGCATTCTACATAACCCGTAATTCCTGCTTCTCTTGGTCAGTGGGAAGACGGGCCACACTGGGCTGTGTTGCCAAGTGGTAACACTCACCTGGAGTCTGGGAGCAGCCGGCCCCTCCCGATGGGGCTGCACAGTCTGCAGCCCCAGGCCCCTGGGTTGGAAGCCCCTGCTCTGCACTGGCCCAGAGCCGACCCCGAATTCTGCCTCTCACAGAAGGACCCCATGCCCATGAGGCCTGGAGGCTGCTTTAGTCCGTTTCACAAGAACGCAGGGGGAGGTAGGCTTCTGGACTGGGCTCCAGTGGCCTAGACTGTCGCCTCTCATGGGGGCTGTGCTTGTAACAGCTTGTCTTGTCATCCTAGCCAAAGCCCAGAAGATTGAAATGGACAAATTGGAAAAGGCCAAGAAGGAGCGAACAAAAGTGAGTGGTGGGCAGACACCTAGATGGAAAGGGCAGGCATCTGGAGTGCCTGGTCCTGCTGGCCAAGCCCAGAGGGTTCCAGACGGCTCTCCCAGCCCTGGGCCCATGCCGGTGCCTAGTGATGCTCTGAGCAGCCCTAGAGATGCCTCCTGGACTCACAGGCCTTGTCGACGCCCAGCCTCCTCTGTCTCAGCCTGAAGATGCTTCCCTGTGGCTCCCGTTTGGTCTCTTGCTGTCTTAGTTGGATGCATTGCACCTCCCCCCACCCTTACGACTGCAGAGCCCTGGTGCTTTGTCCCTTGCGTGTCATCAGGGCCACCCTGGCCATTTCCTTCTAGTCGCTGGGCCCAGCTTGCTCTGGCCTGTGCATTCCTCGGCCCCCCGAGTTGGCCCCAGTGTCCCTATACCCCTTGTCAGATGTCAAGCGACCCATCACTGTAGAACCGTGAACACCACTTCTCCCTGATCAGTGAGGTCTGGGTCCTTCAGGGAACATGAACTTGGCTGTGAGACCGACCCCAGAGAGAACACCGGGCCCTCAGGCCACCAGCTCCTCCCTCCTTCCGGTTTGGCCTGACCCTCCTCACAGCAGCTGTGTGGCCTCCGGGACACTGTCCTCAGCCCCAGGCCGGGGGGGCTGCGTGGCTGGGCGAGCTGGGGGTCCTCGGAGGCACTGGCTGTCGGCCAGGAGTGTGGGAACTGGTGTGAGGGGGTGATCTGGTTTCTCATTCTTAACCCTTGATTGAATCTCCCTTCTCTCTCTTTCCCTCCCCCTTCCACACCCCAGGCTTATTGCAGGGACGTGTCTGCAGCGCCTGGGGACCGGAGCTGTCCTTCCCCTGTGCGGGCAGGCACCGCCTCCTCCTGGGTGTGAGGAGGAGGGGCCTGGCCAAACGGTGCTGGGCATGTGAGGTGGGGTGGCGGGCGGGGTGGGGCCGGGCTTGTGCAGGACATGGTGAGGCCGGGAGGGACCCAGTCTCTGTTTGGGAAGCTCTTTTAAGAAGTGAAGTCCCCTTCAGGCTCTTCCTAGACACTTCTCCCTCCCCCAGGCGATCACAGCAGAGTTGACTCAGTACCTCCTCTGTGTAGTGCCCAGCTCCTGTCCCTGGGAGCAGACGACGACGGTGCAGGTGTGGAGCCGCAGCTGTGCACAGGGCTCACTCTCTTCCCTTGCTTTCCAGATTGAGTTTGTGACGGGCACCAAGAAAGGCACCACGACCAACGCCACGGCCACCACCACCGCCGCCGCCAGCACGGCTGTCGCAGGTAAAGGCGGTTGTCCCGGCTTGGTGCTCTGTGGGCTCCCGCCCCACAGATGGAGGCCAGGCTCTTCCCGGCGCCTCAGGCTCCACGTGGGTCTGGCTGTACTGTCATCTGTGCCCAGGAGTTGGACCAGCCCCGGAGCCCTGTGGGCTCTCCATGGTGGCCCCATCAGGGTCTCTTCCCTAAGCTTGGACCGCTGGCTGCAGGGAAGGGTGTGTGGCTGTCTGGTTCGTCTTGGTCCTGACTTCCGCTTTATCTCCAGACGCCCAGAAGAGGAAGAGCAAGTGGGACTCGGCCATCCCGGTGACGACAATCGCCCAGCCCACCATCCTCACCACCACTGCCACCCTGCCTGCCGTCGTCACGGTGACCACCAGCGCCAGCGGCTCTAAGACCACGGTGATCTCTGCTGTGGGCACCATTGTGAAGAAAGCCAAGCAGTGACTGGCGGGGCCGCAGGGTCAGAGTGGACCTTCCCCTTCCCGTCTCGGACTCGGCCAATGTGCTGCCCATAACTGCTACCCCCCTTGGAGCACCACTCTATATTCCAGACCTGGGGCCTGCTTCCGGCCGGCCGCCCACCCTGGGAAGAGCCTCTGGTTGGCATTCCAGCTGGAAGGACATTGCCACCAAGAAGTGGGGCCTGTGGACGTGTGTACATTGTTTGGGGTTCGCACCCTATTAAACGTGCTATCTTCTTAGCGCTCGGCCTCTCCGGTGCGCTGGCCCCCTACTGTCTGTTTTCAGACAGATGGGAAAGCCCAGATGCTCTCTCTCTTTTTGGCTGGGATTATTACCCCAGGGTTGAAATGGGGTAACGAACGCCTGTGGCAACTCTCGGAGGGGTGGCCTGCAAAGTCGCCCCAGTCACCCACTGGCACTCAGTGTGACCCCCGCTTGGGGCGCAGGTCGGGGGGATTCCAGGGGGTGGGGTGAGAACACTGTTTCCACTCTCTGCTGCCCCAGTCCTGAAACCCAGTCTGTTCTCAGGCAGGAGCAGTGGCTTCTGCCTCCTGGGGGCAGTAGGGCACCCCCAGACCACTTCTTGGACACACCCCGGCTTGAAGTCAAGCTAGTTACCAGAAGAGATGGGGGAGATGCTGACCTGTGTGTTGGTGCCCGGGACGGGGTTGCCCAGCTCCTTGGCTTTGAGTGGTGGGGGACATGACTCACCTCCACCCTGGCCGGGCTGCAGCTCATTGTTTACATGAAAGCCCGCTCCCGGGGGATCCTGCTACCCCACCCTTCCTCTGCACGTTATCTCTGCCCCACAGCCGCCTGGCAGCTCCCACGGCCCCCAGGCTCCTCCTGGGGCCAGTGCTGCTTTCCCAGCCATGGCCAGCCTGCCACATCCGCAGGGGGCTCATTTATCTTCCGTGTTCTTTGGCAACTCTCCTTCCCACTGGCGGAAGGGCCGAGTGTTAGAGAAGGAAGCCGGGCTGTGAAGAGCCATGTTGTTTCCATGACTGGGCAGGGGTATGGAGAGGGGGGCCTGAGATGGTGGCCTAAGGAGTGTGATGAACACCGCCCCCAGGTTCTGAAAATAAAACTTGATTTACCCTTACCCCCTCTCCCCCCAGAGGCGCACACCCTCCACACCAGAGGAGTTCAGTTCTCGCCCTCCCCTCCACCGGCAGGACTGCAACCCTGGAAGAGGCGCTGTTCGCTCAGCCGCAGGAGAGTCTCTGGGAAGTTTCCTGCCCTCGGCCCCCAGCTGGGGACTCTTGTTAGCCCAAGGGGCCTGTGGAGGTTTGTGGGAGATGGTGTGGGGCAGGGAAGATACCGGTAAATGTGGAGTCGGAGCCTTGGTCTGGACTCCCCATTTGAAGCAGGGGGTGTGGGCTTGGGCCCTTCACCTGTGTAAGCCCGTGGCCTTGTCTGTCTGATCAAGGTAATAAAACTCCGTAAGGTGTTTGTGAGGAATCAATGCGCTGATTTATGCAAGAACTTTATGAACTGTATAGTATTCTACAACTGGTTGTCGTTGGCCAATCCAGTTCTTTTTGTTTTCAACCAAGGAGGAGAAGCAAACGAGATGATGAAGTTGGCGAGGGTCATGAGGGAGCTGGTGATACAGGGTGCCTTTCCCTTACCTTTGAGCCACCTGGGCTGGGGCCCTGTGCTGGCCTCTGGGCGCCTCCGTCAAACCCTGCAGTTGAGCTGTCCCGGTTGGAGTAGCCATGACAGGCCTGGGGCTGTGCTCCCTGAGAGTCCAGCAGTGGGGGGCCTGTGGTGGGCAGACCAGAGCCTTGTGTTTGGTCAAGGTCTTTAATCCCTCTAAACTTTGTTTACTCTCCCCTAAAATGGGATTGAAGGTCCCTGGGTGGCACAAGTGGTTTACAATCAGCTGGTAACCTGAAGGTTGGTGGTTTGAGTCCACCCAGCAACTCTACAGAAGAAAGGCCTGGTGATCTGCTTCCATAAAGATTACAACCAAGAAAACTGTATGAAGCAGTTTTACTCTATAACACATGGGATCAACTCAACGGCAGCAGGTTGGGTTTTTTAAATGGGGTTAATGCCTAATCTCACTGAGGAGTCTCTGGGTGTTGCTGGGCTGCTAACCAAAAGGTTGGCTGTTTGAAGCCACACAGAGGCACCTCGGAAGAAAGGCCTGGCAATCACTTCTGAAAGGTCATAGCTATTGAAAACCCTATGGATAGAGGTACTCTGAAACATGTGGGGTCACCATGAGTTGGAATCAACACGAGGGCAATGAGTAAGCCTTACTAAGGATGCACAGACCCTTTCTGTGGGTTTCTAACAGTTTCTTTGGAGACAGAGTCCCAGGCGTTAAGGACACAAAGTTACTTATGTATAGTGGGTCTCTACGCACAAGGAGAACTCAGTCTGTCCAAACCTCTTGTTTCACACACACACACACACATACTGTCTACCCTTGTGCTGATCGTGTGTAATGACATTGTGAGCCGTCCAGTTCCACAACTGCACGCTTAGGAACTCTCTGCTCTCCCCCACATCAGACGGGTCACATTTACCTCAGAAGTCACTCCTCCGTCTCCATTATTCCTGCCCTAGTTCAGGCCTCAGCTCTCATGCAGCAGATAGTACTGGCCTCAGCAGCCTGCAGGTCCCTGGGTGGAGCAAACGGTTTGCTCTTGACTACTAAAAGTTAGTGGTTTAAACCCACCCAGTGGTGCTGCAGAATCTGCTTCTGTGAAGATTACAGCCAAGAAAACCCTAGGGAGGAGTTCTGCTCTGTAACACACGGTCACCATGAGTCCATCGACAGCAACAGGTTAACCAACCTGCAGCCTCAGTTTCTCCCGCTCCCGTTCAGGCTCCAGTCCTGGCAGCAGTCCTGTGTAAATCCCAGCTCTTGCCACATCAGATGATCTCCCACGGTCCACTGTAGAGACTTCCAGATCCAGCTTCCTAACTCCCCTGGGTAGTGAACTGCTCCTTTCTCGGTCACTCAGCGCTCTCTTGCCTCTGTAACAGCACTTACCTGCTGCCTGGAATCCTCTGTCCACGTGTTAGTGGGCTTAGCCCACTAGGGTCTCACAGTTTTCCTTGTGAGCAGAGACAAAGCAGTCATAAGCACATTGTGTCTCTAGTTTCTGGCACGAGGTGAGCACCCAGGTGAGTGGAGGGGGGGGTGGGGTGCTGGTCCCCTCCCCACACACTGGACTGAAAGTGTCTATCCCATCATGTCCCCTGCCACCGCATCCTGCAAGCTTGTGTGGCTAGATTCCTAAAGGGCCGTTCTAGAACTGGCCGCACGTTGCCGCTGTTTGAAGCTTTGTGAGGGTGCATTAGTCTCTCTTGATTTTGTATATGTTTGAAAATTTCTGTAATAAAAAGATTTTTTTAAGGGCTGTTGAGCCACAGAAAAGAATGAAGAAGATCTCCATGAACGGATTCGGAGTGATCTCCAGGAGAGATTAGATGAAAACAAAGTGTGGAACAAGGCATATCGTATGCCCCTGTTGTGTAAGAAAGGAAGTGCGGATGAATGCATTTGCTTAATCGCAAAACAAAATGATCAAGAGAGGAAAGAAATTAAATCCCTGCTCAAATTCTAGTCAAAAGACCAGACTTAATGGTCTGAGACTGGACAGACCCCAGAAGACATGGCCCCCGGACTCTGTCAACCCAGCACTAAAACTGTTCCTGAGGCCAGCTCTTCAGACAAAGATTTGACTGGACTATGGGACATAAAATGATACTTGTGAAGAGTGTGCTTCTTAGCTCAAGTAGATACATGAGACTAAATGGGCAGCTCCTGTCCGGAGGCGAAATGAGAAAGCATCGAGGGTCGGGAGCTGGTTGAACAAACATGGGAAATCCGGAATGGAAAGGAGGAGTGTGCTGTCACAGTATAGGGAGAGCAACTAGGGTCACATAACAATGTATGTATAAATTTTTGTGTGAGAGACTAACTTGAATTGTAAACTGTCATTTAAAGTACAATAAAAAAAAATCCCTAATGTTAAATTTGAATTGAAAATATTAATATAGACTCATGTTTAAAAAAAAAATTTCTACCTCTGTCCATTGAAAAGATCTAGAACTCAGACACCCCAGTAGCGATGAGCTTGTGTAGTGCCTGGATCTCTACACCATTCCCTGCTAAAAGGAACCAGGGCTTCACAGAGAAATGGCTGATCTAAGATCTAGGACGAAGGAAGTCTAAGCAGGACTGGGACAGTTTGTTCTAAAAAGCAGGGAAGACTAACAGGAGTGTTTCAAAAGGGATCCCCCACTGGCCAGATTTGGTTAATGTGAACATTAAGAACACAATTTATTTTAAGCTTGTGAATAAATAAAAATCCATTCATCCATAGTAATATTTGCCAAAAGAAATGAAGCTATATAGTTATCATCATTGGGTTGAATATTATATCAGCTCCTTACTCTGAAATTGGTAATTAAAGGGTCTGCTAACCAAAAGGTCAGCAGTTCAAATCTACCAGCTGTTTCTTGGAAACCCTATGGGACAGTTCTACTCTGTCCTATAGGGTCGCTGTGAGTCGGAATCTACTCAGTGGCCACCGGTTTGGTTTGTTTCGGGTTTTTTTGCGTTTTTCGAGGAACATAGTTCATCCTCAGTTGATGTAGGAAAGCTCTCTCAGAAAAAAAAAAAATCGGAAAAACACCTTCTATTAAATGTAGAAGGAAAGATAAAGACAGAAGATCACCATTCGTCAACCAACCTGAAAACAATAGTTGATTCAGGCAAGAAGCAACAATGAATGCCAAAACCACCCGTGGAAGTTGGTTGGGAAGCAGGGTATTTTCAGGGTGACAAAGCATCATCACCCCCTCTAGATTACTACTTTTTTACACATAATTTATTTTTTGCTGTTATTGAGAGTATACACAGCAGCACATAGTTTCTACGTGTACAATTCAGCGACACTGATTACATTCTAGATTACTTCTTAATCATGAAGAGAAAAGTGTATTTTTACAATGGAGAGATTGGCCGATGGTTGAGTTGAGCGTCACTGATAGTGAACACGTCATGTGGCCCCAGTATAACGCACAGCACCTCCTATGACCCTCCTTGCCAAAATGCTTAACCAGAATCTAATCAGGCCTCTACACCTAACTTCCAGTTTAAAAAAACAAACAAACCCATTGCCGTGGAGTCGATTCAGACTCACGGTGGCCCCGTGTGTTACAGAGCAGAAATGAGCTCCGTAGTGTGTTCTTGGCTGTAATCTTTAAAGAAGCAGAATCACCACGCCTTTCTTCCGAGGAGCTGCTGGGTGGGATCGAACCTCCAACCTTCAGGTTAGTGTCAAGTGCAAACCGTGCCACCCAGGGACGCTAACTACCAGTTTATAGGGGGATGAAAGAACCAGTCCAATAACAACGGAAGGAGGCAACCAGACCAATGCAGAAAGTGGGGTATCCTGCAGGACAACTGGCCTGCATCTTTAAAGTCAATGTCAAGGGGAAAGTGGGAGACTATTTTAGAGTAAAAAAAAAAAAAACAAATACAAGGGGTGACATCAATTAGACCCAGGTTCAAAAGAAGACAGTTTTAACAGACATTTTTGGGACAATTAAAATTTGAATATGATCTGAACCATAAATGATATTGTTGCTGTTGGGTGCCATCGGGTCAATTTCAACTCACAGTGATCCCAAGTATTGGAGTAGAACTGCCCCCATAGGGTTTCCTAGTCTGTAATCTTTAGAAGGAGCAGATCGCCAGGGCTTTCTGCTGTGGAGCCAGGGGGTGGGTTCAAACCGCCAACCTTTTCCACTGGCAGCTGAGCTCTTAAACATTCATACTACCAGGGCTCCCTTGTAGATGATAGTAGTCATTGTCAATTATTTTAGGTGTGATAATGAAATGTCATGATATCTGCAACTTAAATTCAAATTAAAAAAATATATAAATACATAACAAATACATAAACCAAATACGGCAAAATGTTAACCCTGCCCTCAGAACTGGTGGTTAATGCTGGTTCAGCTCTTTGGATCACATGTCCCTTCTAGGGAAAAAAAAAATTAAACATATACACCCCAGAAGTCTGTCTGTGTGTTTAACTTATTTGTTTTCTTAAACCATGTACCACTCTACCAATAAGTGGCGTATGTTATGAAGCGCAAGATCACCTGGCACACCCCCAGAGAACGTGCAGCACACTTGAGAGCCCTGTGGTGTAAGCTGTCCACAACCCTTCCACATCCAGTTCCAGCTGTGATTGTGGGAGCCAGCAGGGCAGGAGTCTATTTTACAGACAGGAAAACAGGCCAGGGATGCTATGTGACAATCCCATTGAGCAACCATTATTCAACCACTGAGCAGCTGCTAGGTGCCAGGCACTGTCCTAGGTGCTGGGGATGAAAAGATGGACTGGAGGGCGTCTGCTGGGGGGCGGGGGGGGGGGGTGGTTCACAGTCCCGTGGGGCGGAGAGACCCCCTAAACAGATTATTTCAAACCAGTGTGGCAAGTGCCATGCAAAAGTCATGCCTAGGGGTTATGGGGACACATAACCCAACCTGGGGTGCTGGCAGAGGTCATGGAAGGCGTCCTGGAGCACGTGGCATTGGCACACAACCTTTGGCAATAAAAAGGATAAATCAGGCTGAGGTGGGGGCAGGGCGCGGCAGGCAGAGGGGCCAGCCTGGAGCAGAAGCTCAGAGCTGCCTGATCCCGGCTGGGGCCAATCGGTAATCGATGTTGTCTGGCATTGCTGGCAAGTGAGGCTAGAGAAATACGGTCAGGGACATGGAGCTCCTGGTACAGATGCCTAAAGGCTCGAACTAGAATGCCACCCCATCCCGTCGCGGTAATCATTGGCACATGTGAGATTGCAGCGGACTAGGACTGAGGGGTCAGATTCGTGGATCAGCTAGACAAGAACCACCGAGTGCCCACTCCATGCCAGCCTGTGGTGGCCCTTCATGGGTGTTATTATCCACATTTTAAGGAGGGTTGAGTGGCTTGTTCAAAGAGGCACAGAAGACCCAGCCCTTCTCAGACCTGCCTCTGGACACCACGTGGGCGGTGGGGAGCTGAGAGGACCCGGTAAATAGCAGAGCTGGGACCTGGGCCAAGGCCACCCTACCCGGTTTGGGGCAATCCTTCGCGGTGGCACAGGGAGGTGGGGGGTGGTGCGCACAATTGATGGCCGTCGGGGCAGACGCAGCACGGCCTCGCGGTGGCCCAGGGTTGGAGGAGGGCCCCGGCCGAGCAGGGGCAGCCGGGCCCCCGCTTCTGCAGCCTGGAGGGGTGGGAGGCGCGCCCGGGCTGCACCGGACAGAGAGTGTGCGGAGTGGCTCCTCCCTGTGGAAAACAAGCCCTGCCCGCCCGCCGCCGGAGGTCGGGGCGCCCGGGGCCGCAGCCTGTTCCGGGGGGCGGGCCCGGCGGTGGCGTCTAGGCTCCTGCCCTGACAGGTGCGCGCGGCGCAGGAATGCGGCCGGCCTGACTCACCAGCGCCTCCTGCCTACCTGCCGGACCGCCGCCCATAAAGCGGCCGCTCGCCGCCGCCGTCGCCTTCTCTCCCTCTCCCGACACTCGGCTCCGCGCGCCCCTGCAGCCGGCAGCCGCCGCGGCCTGCAGCCCAACCAAGGTAGGTGCAGCCTTGCCCAGGGCAGGCGCTAGGGACACCAGGCACAGGGTAGGAGGGCAGCCTTGGGGCCCTGGGGCCCAGAGCTGGGTGCCCAGTCTGGAATTCAGAGGCAGGAAAACGTGGATGCCCACCCAGCACTGGGCAGCCGGGCCAAGGAGCTGGTGGGACAGGGCCTGTAGCTTTTGTTTCCTTGCCTCTTCCCCTCCTGGAGCCTGGCAGACCCTGCCGAGGGCAGGTGCCCAGCGTGTCAGGGCATGCCGGGGAGCAGAGGGCAGGGGGAGCCGGAGAAGGCTCTTGGCCGGCAGATCCTGAGGCTGGGGCAACCAGAGGGGGGCAGCAGGAAGAGGCCTGGGCGTTGGGTGGGTGTGGGGAGAATTGGGCAGAGGCCAGGCAGCTGGCAGGCCTACAGGCTGAGTTCTCTGGGGTTTGCAAAGACGGAGGGGCAGCCACCCAGGGAGGTGAGCACCCCCCGTTCGGCTGGACAGGGGCTGCTATGTGCGGTGCCACAGTCCATTCAGGGCCCAGGGACTCGCTGGCTTCCCTCTTTTCTCAGCTGGCAGAGCACACGCCAGCCCGCCTCCCAGTCAACAGTAGATGCCCTTCCTCCAGGAGGCTCTCCTGACCTCACCCAACAGCCCCGGAGGCTGTGCCCACGCTGTAACCTCTCCGTGGCACCCCCTTTCCCACCTATCGCCCTGGGGGTGAGCCCTAGATGTGGGCGCAGGGGCCCTAGATGGCTCCTGAGGGCAGGGCCCGCCCTGCCACACCCTGAGCACAGTGCCCAGGCAGTGCTCACTGCTGCCTCCACAGAGTGGGACGTGAAGGCTCAGGGTCTCCGTCCTGGGGACTAAGGCAAGAGGTGGCAGGACAGCAGGAAGGAGTATCTGCCTCCTTAGCCCCGGTTTCCTGTGGTGACTGCAGCCAAGGGGCCACAGACACCCCGCTTCTCACAGCAGCTGACCTTGAGGGTGAACACTTGGGCTCTCCAGGGCGGGGACTCGGGACAGCAGGAAGGGAGAGCTGGGGCAGGGGGCTTCAGTGTGCCGAGCAGGGGTCCTGTGGGGTGAGGAGGGAGGGGGTTGGTGTGAGGAGAGCCCAGCCTGTGTGTTGGCGCAGCCTGGTGGGGTGGGGGGGGCGAATATCTTGCAAGCTTTACCCAGCCCACCTCGGCCACGCCTGCCCGTAAGCCCTCAGCCCTTATTTTTATGTGAAATCTCTTCATTTCTAACATTGGCAACTACGTTTAAAACTTTTTAAACACAATTTGAGTCCAACAAGATACTTCCGAGTGGATACCTGGCCCCTCCCTGCAATGTTGTAGCTTCTGGGGATAACCTGGTGGGTAAATGGGGGGTCGGGGCTGCCAGGGTCCATCGGGCTCTCCCCCACCTGGCTGTGTGGTGGGCTAGCCCAGCAGTCTCTTGTGTCTCCGCCTCCTCATCTGTGAAATGGGGAGAACGCGAGGGTCTCTGTACAGGGTCCCGAGCTGATTAAGTAGCCATCACTGACATGACGTGCGGGGTGCGTGCTGGCTGTTACCACCGAGTGGGGGTCCGCGTTTACAGTGTACCCACTGTGTGCCCAGCCTGTGGGCATGGGGAGGGCAGACAAGAGCTGGCTCTGCCCCAGCTGTATCTGCATGTGTAATGGTGCCTCAGGGGCTGAGTCTGCATTGTGTGGTGTGTGGGTGTGGTGCCCACACCTCATGGCTGCAGGAAAGTTATTTCCCCCAAGGAGCCCCACCTTGGAGGCTCAGGGCACCTTGCCCAGGGCCCTCCTTAGCCCCCGCCTCTGGTGGGCTGGTGCTCAACTGATCCTGCCTGTGGATGTGTTGAAGTTGCTATGACCTCCCGCGGACCACATGCCTTTGGGGAGGGAAGAAACGTCTTCCTGGCCCCTGAGCACAAACAAGTTTCCCCAACTCTGTGGGGCCTCTGCCCCCAGGCCCTGGGACTGTCCCTGCCCCTCAAGCTGGGGACAGAGAACAGATTCAGGTGGGAGGGCCAGTGGGCATGGCGTGGTCTCAGGCTGCTGCTAGGACTCTCCCTGGAGAGAGAGGCAAGCCCCAACCTTTGCCCTCAGTTCTGCAGGCCTCATGGCCCTGGCCATTCCCTTCTCTCTGGAGGCCTCGGGGATGCCTGTGGCTGCTCCGAGCGTCCCTGCTGAGTTGAGATGGTTTGATAGTGAACCCAAGGCAGCCAGAGGCTCCTGGGGCGGCTGACTCAGTGAGTATGAGTGTGTGCAGGAGGGGGCTTGTAACCTAGCTCTGGGCTGACTCCAGAAAGGAGTGGCCTGCTCGGAGAGCCCAGGTCCCCCGGAAACTCCACTCCAGGGCGGCAGCAGTGGGGGGTAGGGCAAGGGATTCAGGCCCCACCCTGGAGAGCCAGGCAGCCATCGCAGAAGCTGCCTCCTCCCATTCCCCAGACCCCAGAGCTCATGGGGTCCCTCTCCTCCTGGGCACACCACCCTCACCAAAGGGCAAGTGGACCAGGACAGAGAGGGGACAGGAAGGTAGGGCCAGGGCCCCCTCTGTCCCTGCCCAGCCTGACCCAGGCCCACTGGGGTCTGAAAGGAAAAACAGAATAAGGCTTGGCCTGCCTTCAGGGGACCAGTACCAAGAGCCTGGCCTTGGGACAAGGTCGAAGCCCAGAGCCCTCAGAGGCGAAGGGTGAGGCCTCCCTGGGCGGGCGCAGGCCTGCAGGACATCCAGCCATTCCAGGACAGCAGGTGAGAGTCAGCGGACAAGATAGCAGTCAGGGGCCCTGCACCTGCCCTCGCCGGCTGTGTGGCTTTGGTGGCGTCACAGAAGCACTCAGAGCCTCAGTTTCCATACCTGCTCAGTGAGAATGGCACCACCTCTCCTGCAGAGCTGATGGGATGGACCAGGTTTGGAGGTGTCATATGTGGACTGTTCTTTATAGGAGGAAGAGGATGGGTGGGACACGTCCCAGTCCATGGACCAGGGTGCTGCTGGTGGCCCTGCTGAGCATCAGCTTCCCCGGACACATGGGTGAGTGTGGCAGGGACCCACTTTTCAGGGCGTGGGCCTCACATGAAGCCTCCCGTCACCCACTCAGCCATCCAACAAGCGACCACTGCACTCAGGGGCTGGGGAGCTCAAGGCTCCCTGCTCCTTGGCCTGCAAAATCTGGAGCCCTGGGCTGTATGGCCTGAGAATGCAGGGGCAGGGGGATTCTGTCTAGAGAAGAGGTGAGACTCACTCCGAGAATGAGCAACTCCAGAGGTGCTGAGGCCTGGAGAGTGAAGTCGAAACGTTTTACAGGGATTCCAAGGAGAGAGAGACTTCTGACCCCATGTCACCTGCTCGCTGAGTGTCTCTAGTCAGCTGGCTTGGGCCAGCTCTTACCTCTTGAGTTTTGCCTGTCAGTTGAGGTCATGTTGAGAGCTTGAGCTAGATCTTGGTGGGAATATTTACACCATGGAAATTGGCAAACACTACCAATCAAAGCTCCCCCTGCCCCGCCCCACCCCCCCAGTCTTTTTTTTTTTTTAACGGGGAAGGTAGTTATTGTTACTACTCTTGCTGATTTGGTCGCCACTTATTTATTTATTTATGATTTATTTTACTTTTTGTTGTTGTTGAGAATATACAAAGCATCCACCAATTAAACAGTTTCACATGTACAATTTAGTGACGTTGATTGCATTCTTCTAGCTGTGCAGTGATTCTCACCCTCCTTTCCTGAGTTGGTCCTTCCCCATGAACATAAACTCGCTGCCTCCTAAGGGTCCTACAATCTTTCCAGCTACTGTTTTCAATTTGATCACATATAGATAGATCTTAAAAGAGCATAATCATTTTTAAACATTGACCAGCACATCATTTCCTGGAGGCCAGGAGACCATCCACTGTGTACACTGGGTGCACATAGTAGATAGGTCCTTACTGTGTTTTAAAGAACAGAGCCGAAGTGAATCCTAATAACTTTTGAAGGATACACTAGAGTTTTACCTCATTCGTTTACTGAGGACCTACTGGGTGCCAAGCCTTGTGCTAGGCCCTGGGAACCAGTAAACAGTTGCCATCAAATCGATTCTAATTCATGGTGACCCCATGTGTGTCAGAGTAGAACTGTGCTCCATGGAGTTTTTAATGACAGAGCTTTTGGAAGTAGATCTCCAGGCCTTTCTTCCAAGGCACCTCTGAGTGGACTAGAACTGCCAACCTTTCGGTTAGCAGCCAAGCACGTTAAGCATTTGCACCACCCAGGGACAGGCCCAGGGAACACAGTGATAAATAAGACAGACAGAGTCCCCTGACTCTGGAGGAGGCTCACTTGACAGATGAGTCACATGGCAGTTGTGCTGCGAGGCTGAGCTGTGATGGGGAGAGATTGCGAAGGGCAGGGCACGGTGGACGCAGCTCATCCCAGGCCTCAGGAAAGGTGGTAGAAACTGCAGGATCTGAGGAGTTATCAGGTGAGGAGACAGCCAGGGTTCCAGGTGGCAAATGGGCCAGCACTTCTGTCCCAGCCCCCCATTTTTCCCTCCAGACCTGAGCAGAAAGTCACAGATTTGAGACCTAGCTCTGCCAGTTCCTACCTGTGCTACCTGAGGCAGATTGTGTAACCCTGGGTCTCCTCCGTGTCCTCCTCTGTCAGAAGGGGAGAGAATCTCACCTCTCTCGAGTGGGGTGTACGTGGGAAGGGCATGACCGTTGCTCAGGCCCATCCCAACGCGTCGCCGTCTCTGCCCCCAGCGAACCGCTGCAAGAAGGCTCAGGTGAAGAGCTGCACGGAGTGTATCCGCGTGGGCAAGGACTGTGCCTACTGCACTGACCAGGTGAGGGCCCGCCTCCTGGAGCCGGGGACGAGCCCGGGCCACCTCCCCAGCCCAGATGCCCCGCCTTGCCATACCCACCCCTGGTTCTGGCCAAGTCTACACTTGCCACACCCTCAGCCCAGTCTCAGGCCAGGTGGGTGTGGGAGAACAGGCAAGGATCCAGAACATTCCTCTGGAAATAAAATCCAGGGGTTAGGACAGCCAGAGGATGGGCACTGTCCCCACTGACCCCTTCTCCTTCCGGCCAGATGTTCAAGGAGCAGCGCTGCAACACCCAGGCGGAGCTGCTGGCCGCGGGCTGCCGGCAGGAGAGCGTGGTGGTCATGAAGAGCAGCTTTGAGATCACAGAGGTGCCTGGCGCGGGGATGGAGGGAGGTGGATTCTGCAGACCCGAGGGTGTACTGTGTCCCTTGGCTGGGCTGAGAAGCTCCCCGTCAGGCCAGCTGTCCCTCTTCCCTGGACATAGGAGACCCACATCGACACAACCCTGAAGCGCAGACAGGTATCACCCCAAGGGCTGCAGGTCTGGCTGCGGCCGGGCGAGGAGCGGCACTTTGAGTTTGAGGTGTTTGAGCCCCTGGAGAGCCCCGTGGACCTGTACATCCTCATGGACTTCTCCAACTCCATGTCCGATGATCTGGCCAACCTCAAGCAGATGGGGCAGAACCTGGGTACGCTGGGCCAGCATGGAGGACAGGGGGCTGGGAGGAGAGGTGGCCTCACCCAGATGGCTGCTCAGGAGGCCAGCACTCAGGACAGCTGCATCCACCCCACAAGGAGAGACACGACATCTGAGCCCTGAGAGAACATCCTCCCCCATCATCAGGGGAGGGTCCCGGCCAGGTCTGCCTAACCACTGGGAACATCAGGAAAGGCCCGGGGGAACACCATCCGGCCCCATCAAAGGGGAACCCCCTCATGAGGCTTTGCTGAGGTCCCAGCTCAGCAGACAGAACTGGGTTTATCCCCCCAACTTGCTAGCTGTATGGCTCTGGGTCCCCCAACTCCCATATCCCTCATCGGTAACTGGGGACAAGGGCTATTATGAGCGTGACCCGACATCCAGCCTGCAGAGTGTTGGCAGTAAGCTGTTGCTCTCCCATTTCCCTTCCCAAGCCTGCCCCAGGACCCTCGTGTTTGTTTGTGAGTGTGAGTACTAGAGCTCAGTATTCCTGTGTGGCACAAGCAGTTAAGCACTCAGCTGATAACCACAAGGTTGGTGGTTTAAGTCCACCCAGAAGTGCCCCAGAAGAAAGGCCTGGCAATCTACTTCCAAAAAATCAGCCACTGAAAACCCTATGGAGCACAGTTCTACTCTGACACACATGAGGCCACCTTGATTTGAAATCAATTCCATGGCAGTTGGTGGTGGTGGTGGTATCCGGTCAGCTGCCCCCTTTTTCCTGTGGACTCCCAGCCCAGGTCCTGGGACAGCTCACCAGTGACTACACTATTGGGTTTGGCAAGTTTGTGGACAAAGTCAGCGTCCCGCAGACGGACATGAGGCCCGAGAAGTGAGTGACTCAGTGGGCCCCAGGTGGGCAGGGCTGCTGGCTGTGTGGGCCGCCTCCTCGCTCACCCAGGCCCTTGAAATTCTCCTTTTGGGTAAAATAAGTGGCGGGGCCACTGGCCAGAGAGAGAGGGCACTGCAGCGGGCACTGGGTTCTGTGGCGCCTTCTCCCTACTAACGTGTTCTCTCTCCTTCCCACCTCCACCCAGGCTCAAGGAGCCCTGGCCCAACAGTGATCCCCCCTTCTCCTTCAAGAACGTTATCAGCCTGACACAAGATGTGGAAGAGTTCCGGAGTAAACTGCAGGGAGAGAGTATCTCAGGCAACCTGGATGCTCCGGAAGGGGGCTTTGATGCCATCCTGCAGACAGCTGTGTGCACGGTGAGCACCGGGGGCACTGCCAGCCGGACTGGGGCCAGCACCTTCTTGGCAGGACCCAAGCTGCTGCTGGCCTGCCCTGTGGCCAGGCTCAGGGGCTCCTGAAAGGACAGCCAGAAACCTGCATACCCCAGGTCCCAAAACAAGTTCAGACCCTCTGGATGGCCCTAAATTATAATCCCAGTGTAGATACACTGGGAGCCAAGGTCTCCGGTCTGAGCAGTCACATTAGCCAGAGAGGCAGACATGGGCCTTGGGGTTCCAGAATCTTCTGTGCTCTAGGCCAGCCTCCCAGCCAATCCCCCTACTAATGCCAGTCTCCCAGGACCCACGAGTTGCCCAGTCTCCAACTGTGCTGGGTGACTAAAGAGAGCACTTGTTACATGTACATTAATTTTTTTTTTTTTAAATCATGAAGCCATATTGCAGACAACTTAAAAAACCAACAATAGAAGTTGTCCATCATTTCACCACCATCAAACAGCCACTGGTTACCCTGCCAGCCTATTCTGTTCTCTTTTCCTCACGTGGGTATAGTTGGAATCAGCGTACTCAGAATCCCGAAACTTCCTTTTTTTCCACTGAACACAAGCATAAGCACCTGCTCTCGTAATCCATAGTTTTCAAAACCACCACATGTTTTTTCTAACAGATCGCTGTACAGTGCTGTACCTATCTTAACCAGCCTTTTTGCATTTAACATTGTATTCCATACATTTTCCTGTGCTGTGAAAATATTCCCGCCGAGTGGCTGAGAGCTTGAGTGGGGGTCGGAGGAGCCCGGCTCAGATCTTCCGTGGGGCCCTCTGTGCCCCCAGGCCCCGCATTCATTTCCCATCCGCCAACAGCTAGTCTCTGGTCTCCTTCATCATCCCTCACCTTCATCATCATTTATGATGGTTTTGTAGTGTCAACTCGCTGGCCTAACCGAGCCCCTTGTTGGAGTCCACTTTCACTGCCGTATGCTACTCTGTGGTGAATGTCCTCCATGTCCCTCCTTCCCCTCCCCAGAGGGACATCGGCTGGCGGCCAGACAGCACCCACCTGCTGGTGTTCTCCACGGAGTCAGCCTTCCACTACGAGGCCGATGGCGCCAACGTGCTGGCGGGCATCATGAGCCGTAATGATGAGGAGTGCCACCTGGACGCCTCAGGCACCTACACCCAGTACAAGATGCAGGACTACCCGTCGGTGCCCACCCTGGTGCGCCTGCTTGGCAAACACAACATCATCCCCATCTTTGCTGTCACCAACTACTCCTACAGCTACTACGAGGTAGGGGGGCCGGGGCCCATGCCCAGACACCCCTTCCTTCCTGTCTTCTGATGCTGCTATCACAGAAATACCACAAGGGGGTGGCTTTCACAAACAGAAATTTATTTTCTCACAGTTTAGGAGGCTAGAAATATGAATTCAGGGTGCTGGCTCTAGGAGAAGGCTTTCTCTCTGTCAGATATTGTCTCTTTTCAGCTTCTGTTCTCGGTGCCTTGGAGATCTTAATGTGGCGTGGACCTTTCCCTCCGTTTGTGCTTCCCTCCCTGTGCCTGAACTGTTCCTTTCGTATCTCAAGAGTGATTGGCTTAAGACACGCCCTACACTGATTTGACCTCATTCACTTAACAAAGAAAACCCTATTCTTAGATGAGATTATGTCCACATGTATCACCAAACCAAACCCGTTGCCGTCAAGTCTATGCCAACTCACAGTGACCCTACAGGACAGAGCAGAACTGCCCCATAGGGTTTCCAAGGAGCAGCTAGTGGATTTGAACTGCCAACCTTTTGGTTAGCAGCCAGCCACTTAACCACTGTACCACCAGGCTCCATCTACATGTGTAGGGGTTAGGATTTACGATACATATTATTGGGGGACCCAAGTCAATCCATACCACTCCCCAAAGCTTTTGGGTCCCCCAAGAGTGGGCCCTGGTGGGAGGGGGAGATCATGTGCCTATCCCCCAGCCTAACTCTTCCCAAGTAAGTGGGGGCTAAGACGGCAGGCTCTGAAATACAGCAGGCAGCTTCCAGTTCTTAGTTTTCCCATCTGCAAAATGGGGCTAACCCTGGATAGCATAGATGACCTCAGTGAGGCGACGCCTGTGGAGGGCTGAGTCGGGTGTGCATTCCTGTCCGCAGAAGCTGCACACATACTTTCCTGTCTCCTCGCTGGGGGTGCTGCAGGAGGACTCGTCCAACATTGTGGACCTGCTGCAAGAGGCCTTTGAAGTGAGGGCTGGCTGGGGCTCCTGGGCTGAGCCCTTCTGGGGCGGGGCCGGAGAAGAGGCGGACTGAGCGAGGGGTGTCTCAGGGGCAGGTCATGGTTGAGAAAGGGGTCCTGGATTGGGCCAGTGATGAAGGGTCCCTGGCGGTCCCTGGGGGGCTGAGGAGCCAAGGTGGACTGACCCCAGACTCCTGTGGGCTCCTACCACCATGACTCCTCCAACATCGCCCCAATCCTCCCTGCAGGTGGGAGTGGAGGGCCGCCAGGCTAGGCCAGAGTGGGAAGCCCGGGCTCTCCCTGCAAGACTACTGACTGCCTGCCCTCCTTTAGGCCATTCGCTCCAACCTGGACATCCGGGCGCTGGACAGCCCCCGAGGGCTGCGGACAGAGATCACCTCCAAGATGTTCACGAAGACAGAGACTGGGTCCTTCCATATCCAGCGTGGGGAAGTGGTACATCTCGGGTGGGGGCATCGGGCAGGGAGGACCAGCACAGTGCCCATGAGGAGTGGGGCTTTTCCAAGCAGCATCAAGAGTGTGTCCTCGGGAGTCAGACAGGCCCGGGTTCAAATCCCCCTGGGTCAGTGACTCAGATGAGCTTGGCACATTCCTCAGTTTATCCATATAGCCTCACCCAAAGGCTCGTCCCCAGAGCTTGTGGGCCGGGCCTGCCTTGGCTGACCGCGGCATCCCTGCAGGGCACATACAACGTGCAGCTGCGAGCCATCGAAGAGGTGGACGGGATGCATGTGTGCCAGCTGCCGGCAGAGGACCAGAGAGGAAACATCCACCTGAAGCCTTCCTTCTCCGATGGTCTCAGGATGGACGTGGGCATCATCTGTGACAAGTGCAAATGCGAACTGGTACAGCGCGGCACTGCTGGTGGGCGGGAGGGTCTGAGTCAACGTTCTGAGCCCTGAGCCATGAAGCAGAGCCTCCTGGGACCACATGGCCCTTCCCTGAGTGGCAGAGGGTAGTGGAAGTGTCCCACGCCCCCCTCCCACCATCCACTGCCTCCAATGGTCTCGTTCCAGCAAAAAGAAGCACGGTCGCCTCTCTGCAGCTTCAACGGGGACTTCACGTGCGGACACTGTGTGTGCAGTGAGGGCTGGTGAGTGTGGGGACGGATCCAGCTGACCCCAGAGGGGCTGGGGGCCTGACAAGGGCCTGACACGCCAGGCTGAGGGAGGAATGGTGGGAGGGAGGGCACCCACCCACTTGTCGGGGGCACTCAGTGAAAAGCAACGCATAGATGTTCGGAATATCTCTGCAAAGAAACACGAGAATTGGGACAGTGGTGGCTGTTGGGTGGAGACGGGGTGTCGGGTGCTGGAGCAGGAAGGAGACTTACTTTACAGTTCATCCCTCTGACACCTTTTGTATTCTGAGCCATGAGCCTATATTACTTCCTCAGAAATAGAGTCATACATGAATGTAAGGACTTTTAGGGAGCCCTGGTGGTGCAAAGGTTAAGCACTTGGCTGCTGATCAAAGGGTTGGTGGTTTGAACCCACCCAGAGGCTCCGTGGGAGGAAGATCTGGCGATCTGCTCCCATAAAGATTACATGCAGCCCAGGAAACTCTATAGGGCAGTTCTATTCTGTCACGTGGGATCGCTATGAGTCGGAATCGACTCGATAGCATGCAACAAGAACAAGGGCTTTTAAAGCTTCAAGAGCAGCAAGGAAGGGACACTGCGGGGGCAGGTGTATAAGGAGACTGAGGTATGAGTCTCAGCTCGGCCACCGCTGCCCTCTCAGAGCCTCGGATTCCCCGTCTGTGAAATGGGACCGTAAAAGCCCAGCCTTCCTCCCGGGCCCTTGGAAGTGACTGGTTCCTCCCCCAGGAGCGGCAAGACCTGCAACTGCTCCACGGGCTCACTGAGCGACAAGCAGCCCTGCCTGCGGGAGGGCGAGGACAAGCTGTGCTCAGGCCGCGGCGAGTGCCAGTGCGGGCTCTGCGTGTGCTATGGTGAGGGCCGTTACGAGGGCCAGTTCTGCGAGTATGACAACTTGCAGTGCCCCCGCACCTCCGGCTTCCTCTGCAACGGTGAGCTCGGCAGGGCCCACCCTGCCCCATCGGGCTCTGCCCTCAACACCCAGGTCGGACACCCTGAGTGCTCCCCAAGTCCTGCTCCACCCCAGACCTCACTTTTCGCATCTACCAACTTGATGCCCCAGGCCTCTGCCAGCTTGACCTTCCTCTCCTTCTAAGACGTTGGCTCCCCTGGGGTCCTCTCCAGCAGCGCCGGTCTGTGCCTATCCCTACCCCTCATTAGGGTTGGCATCACTCAGTTCAACCCTCAATGGCTGGCGGGTGAAGTGCATGATGACGGTCTTGCCTCTGGAAAATGCTGTACTTCTAGCAGCAGGGCTGGAGTGATGCCTCCTCTGTGTCCCCACAGGGCCTGATGCGGTGATGGGACCAGGTGGTGGACACACAGTCTGGCCAGGGGCTCTGGAGCTGGGCAGGGGGACACGGAACCCACGTCCATTAGCACATGGGTGGATTGGGTGGTTGAATGGAGGAGGAGGAGGAATGAAAATCGACTTATCAAATACTTCAGTGAACATTGACTCATCAGATACTTATTAAACTCCCACAGTTGGAAACACTGGTGGTGTAGTGGTTAAGAGCTATGGCTGTTAACCAAAAAGTTGGCAGTTTGAATCCACCAGGTGCTCCTTGGGAGCCGCATGGGGCAGTTCTGCTCTGTCTGTTAGGGTTGCTATGAGTTGGAATAGACTCAACGGCAATGGGTTTCATTGTTTGGTTTTGGTATGCTTGGCACTGGGGCTCCAGTCCCTACTTTTCTACCCTACCTTCCATTCCTGCTTTCATCTGCCATTTCTTTACTCCAACTGCTAATCCCAGAAGGTGCTCAGAGAAATGAAAGGAAGAATCCATCTCATGTGGAAAAAGGCAGACAGTTGGTACAGGTGGAGGCATGGGCAGGAAGGGAGGAGGCAGGGCCAGAGTGGGAAGGGCTGGTTCTAGTTCAGGGCTGGTCCAGCTGTAGTCTAATCCAAACATTTTTCAAGGGGCCAAAGAGTAAATATCTGTAGCTTTATAAGCCATACGGCTTCTATCACAACTTCTCAACTCTGCAGCCATAAACAATACGTAAACAAATGAGTGTGGCTGTGTTCCAATAAAATTTTATTTACAAAAACAGGTGATGAGCTGGATTTCACCCACAGGCCATAGTTAGTTGACCATTATTCTAGCTAAGGGATTGTTGTTTTTAGGTGCCATCAAGTCAACTTTGACTCATAACAGCCCCATGTGACAGAGGAGAACTGCCCCACAGAGTTTTCTAGGCTGTAATCTTTATGGAAGAAGATCGCCAGATCTTTCTCCCACAGAGCCGCTGGGTGGGTTTGAACCACCAACCTTTCAGTTAGCAGCTGAATACTTAACTGTTGCACCACCAGGGCTCTATTGGACTTTATCCTTTGGGCAAAAGGGAATCATTGAAAGTTTTGACTTCGTTTTCTAACTATTTGTATATTAACCTTGTATCTAGCCACCTTGCTAAACTCACCTATGGAATCTAAGAATTTATCTGTAGATTCTTCTGTGATATTGGGAGGACCTGATACTTGCGAATGACAGTTGTATTTCTTACTTTTCAATACCTTATACCTTTTATTTCTTTTTCTTACCTTATTGCATTGGCCAGGACCCATTAGAAGTTTTTAAACAGGAGAGTCATATGATTGGATTTGTGTTTTGGAACAATTACTCTGTCTGCAGAGTGGAGGTAGAAGGTGGAATGGAGGGAGAGATGGAGAGAAGGACATTCCAAGGGAAGGAGGAAGAGATGACTTCTTCCCCTGGCCACAGACATCCTAGCTCCAAGGCTCCGCTCCCATAGTCCCTCCCTGGCAGGTGGACAGTTTGGGACTGCAGGCACAAATGCTGTTCTTTCCCTTCCCTCTCCTCTCTGCAGACCGGGGACACTGTACCATGGGCCAGTGTGTGTGCGAGCCTGGCTGGACGGGACCAAGCTGTGACTGTCCCCTTAGCAATGCCACCTGCACTGACAGCAATGGGGTAGGCCTGGGCATTGGGGCAGGCAGGGTGGGGCAATCAAGGGGGTACCCAGTTAGGGCCATCCTTAGAAGGGTGGCCGGTGGAGAAGGGGGAGGGGAGCAGGAAGGGATGGGGCATGACTGGCTCACTGGTGCCTCCTCTGCCCCAGGGCATCTGTAATGGGCGCGGTCACTGCGAGTGTGGACGCTGCCACTGCAACCAGCAGTCACTCTACACGGACACCACCTGCGAGATAAATTACTCGGCGGTGAGGCTGGGATGGTGTGGGGTGTGTGGGCATGGCAACCCAGGGGCAGAGGGAAGGATGGCAGGCTGAGCCTGGTGCTGGAGGAACCGGCCAAAGGCAGGAGCCTGAAGGGGGCTGGGCCTGGCACCCCCAGCACAATACCCCTCTGTCCCCTCCTCTCCCACCCAGATCCGCCTGGGCCTCTGTGAGGACATGCGCTCCTGTGTGCAGTGCCAGGCTTGGGGCACTGGGGATAAGAAGGGGCGTACGTGTGAGGAGTGCAGCTTCAAGGTCAAGATGGTGGATGAGCTGAAGAAAGGTGTGGGGCAGGGCTGGGGACCAGGGGTGCAGCGAGCCCAGGCAGGAGCACACGACAGGCAGGGGTGCCACTCTTCTTGGCAGAAGTCTCACTGTTTGAACTGAGGTCCCACAGTGTGGCCAGGGAACACAAAACCTGGACCAGGGGCACACGGTCTGACCAGAGGGCACACGGCTAAGTCGGGACCAAAGAGTCTGGGCAGGAGGCACCTGGCTTGGGCTGGTGGCACCTGGCTTGGGCTGGTGGCAAAAAGCCAGGCAGGGGCACATGGGCCAAGCAGGGCACATAATCGGGCTGGGCCCACAGCCTCCTCTCCTCTAGGTTAGAATAGACTTTCTAGATACCAAGCCCTGGGGGATGCCCAGGGCAGGCAAATGGGGGACAGATTACATCTTTGGATGCTCCTGGGTTCAAATACTGAGCCCCAGCCCCAGGGTGGCCCCCCGTAGCACCAATCCTTGTGTCGGAGGAGGGGGCACAGTTTGCCGGGGACTCTCGATCTTTCCCAGGGAGGTCCCTCAGGCCCTGGGAGGGCCGAGGTTGCCCCAGCATAGGGGATACCTCACCAGGCCCTGGGGTGCTCTGGGGGGAGCGTGGGTTGGGTGCTGTCTGACCATCTGTGGGTGCAGCGGAGGATGTGGTGGAGTACTGCTCCTTCCGGGATGAGGATGATGACTGCACCTATAGCTACACGGTGGAGGGCGACAGCACGCCAGGGCCCAACGCCACCGTCCTGGTGCACAAGCAGAAGGGTGAGCCTGCGGGCCGCGTGGGGCGGGGGCGGCCTGTCAGACCCAGCAGGGGGTGGGCACCACCTCCCTCCTCCTCCTCCTTCCTTTCCAGACTGCCCCCCTGGCTCCTTCTGGTGGCTTATCCCCCTGCTCATCTTCCTCCTGCTGCTCCTGGCGCTGCTGCTCCTGCTCTGCTGGAAGTACTGCGCCTGCTGCAAGGTGACACCCCGGGGTCCCCACCCCATAGGGTCCCCCCCCCGCAGAGTCTGTACCCCCCCCAGGGTCCTTATCCCCTAGGGTCCCCATCCCCACAGGGTCCCCACCCCCCCCCCACAGGGTCCTCACCCCCCAGAGTCCCCACCCCCTAGGATCCTCATCCTCCCCCACAGGGTCCCCACTCCCTCAGGGTCCCCCTCCCATCCAGGGGCCTGGAGAAGGCATTATTGTCCCTGTGGGCCACTGGTCTGGGTTGGGAGTGGCAGAGTGGCTTCCCAGGGCTGTGGCTGCTGAACACTGCAGCCTGTCCCACCCTCACCTTCCCCCTGTTTTCTAGACCTGCCTGGCCCTTCTCCCTTGCTGCAACCGAGGTATGGGCCTGGAATCAGGCGGGGCGGGGGGCTCTGACTGCTCTGTGTCCCCCAGCTGGGGTGGAGTGGTTGTGGGGACTGAGTCTAGAATGGCGTCCTGCCTGATGGGGTGTGGCAGGTGAGTCTAGGGACCGCGGACTAAGCACACTGTCCCTCAGGCCACATGGTGGGCTTCAAGGAGGACCATTACATGCTGCGGGAGAACCTGATGGCCTCCGACCACCTGGACACGCCCTTGCTGCGCAGCGGCAACCTCAAGGGTCGGGACACCGTCCGCTGGAAGATCACCAACAACGTGCAGCGGCCTGGCTTCACCACCCGCTCCGTCAGCAGCAACCCCACAGAGATGGGTGAGGGGGGTCTGGCTGCTGCGGCCCTTGGCACTGGGGGCCTGGGGCATGTTCACCGCTGATCCTGGGTCCAGGATCACACTGTTCCTGTTTGCTCTGGGTGTTAGGGGCAGGCACAGGCGTGGCTACCTGCTGCCCCTTCCCAATGGTTCTACAAGCTGCAGGCCTTGGTGTGCGAGGCCAGCTGCCCCTCACTGGCCAGTTGTTCCCCAGTGCTAGAGTGGTTCCTGGAGGGGGCTCTTCAGTGTCCATGGTGCAGGGTGCTGACAGCACTCCCCTCCCACCTGCCCCCAGTGCCCTATGGGCTGTCCCTGCGCCTTGCCCGCCTCTGTACTGAGAACCTGCTGAAGCCTGACACCCGTGAGTGTGAGCAGCTGCGCCAGGAGGTGGAGGAAAACGTAAGGACCACGGGAGGTGGGCCAGGGCGGCAGGCTTCCCTAGGCACGGGGGGGGGGGGGGGGATGGCAGGTGGGCAGGGAAGCAGCAGCAGAGCTGCCTTCATTTTTCCAGTTGGGAAAGAGGGACCTCCTTGGCCAGGGGGTCCACACGGGATCTGTCCCTGTGAATGTTTCCGGTGGGGTGGGGGAAGGAGGCAGCAGAGTCTGGGTGTCAGGACGTGTCCCCAGGTACGTACCCAGCCCACCCTGTGAGGTCCTCTTGGCCTGGGTGGCTCTGGGTTGGGAACCTCCATGGCTCGTGAGGGCCCAGGGTGAAGGGATGACTGTGGGGCAGCCTGGCTCGTGGTCCCAGACTCATGGCGCCCCCTGTCGTGCAGCTGAATGAGGTGTACAGACAAGTCACAGGTGACCACAAGCTCCAGCAAACGACGTTCCGGTGAGTTAGGGGTGGGTGGGGTAGCCTGGTGCCCGGGGATTTAAGCCCCCAGGCAGACCCTGCCTCCACTCCAGCCCTCGCCCGTCGCCAGGCACCATCTGACTTGCTGTCCCCTCTTCATTCCCCACAGGCAGCAGCCCAACGCCGGAAAAAAGTGAGTGGAAGACACAGGGGGGCAGGCAGCCCCCAGCCCCAGCCACCTGCCCCATCTGTCCTCTGCCCAGCACCAGCCACATCTGCCTCCTACCCCAGCACCTGTCCCAGCTTCCCTCTCCCCCAGCCTCCTGTCTGTCTGTCTCCAGCCCCAGCCCCCTGCCCCATCTCCATCCCATAGGAAGGATGTGTCTGTCATGGGTGAGGACCTTCATTCATTCCCTTCGTTGACCACACATTGCACAAACACTGGTGGGAGCCCTGGCTATGAGCCCTGTCCCCAAGCAGCCAAACCACAGGGAACCAGACAGACAACAATCCCTGCCCCGCCACCAGCACCAGGGATAGCCCAGTGCCCAGCTCTGTCCTTCCTCCAGACCCTGAGAGTCTGCTCCTGGAGGCACCTCTGGGCACCACAGGTTACCAAGGAGATGGAATCAGGTCACCACCTCTTCCCCAGTTCCTCCCCGAGTACCGGCCTTTCAGGGAGGAGAGAGGGGAGGGGAGTCTCAGTGCAGAGAGGACAGAACCGTGGAGTCACAGAATACAGCCTGCTCTCACTGAGCACATCACCATCAATAATAATCATTTAGACCAGCATTTTGGGTGCTTACAACGGGCCAGGCATTGTTCTAAGGGCTTTGTGTGTGTGTATTATGTTATTCAACCCTTTCGTCAGCCTTGTGAGCCACCATTGCTATCCCTGTTTTATAGATGAGGAAACTGAGGCCCAGAGAGGTTAAGCAACTCGCCCACAGTTATCTAGCTGTCAGGAAGTAGAGCCAGGATTTGAACGCAGGCAGTCTGCCTGCAGCCTCCACATTCGGAGCGTCTTTGCTGTCCTGCCCCCCCACCCCTTAGCTCCCCTACTCCTCACATCACCAGCCCCTCTCGGTGAGTGGAATGGGTAGCCCATTTCATGGAGGAGGACACTGAGGCTCAGGGAGGTGCGTAGCTTGGCCAAGGCTGCAGGTCTGCCTGGCGTGACGACCCTGTGCCTTTGCTGCCCTGCCTTTTGTTGCCTGGTAGAGGGGAACAGGCAGGAGGGGAGGCCAGCCTGACACCTCCCCTGCCTGACTCCCCACCCTAGGCAGGACCACACAATTGTGGACACGGTGCTGATGGCACCCCGCTCGGCCAAGCAGGCCCTGCTGAGCCTGACGGAGAAGCACGTGGGGCAAGGGGCCTTCCATGAGCTCAAGGTGGCCCCTGGCTACTACACCCTCACTGCAGACCAGGGTAGGTGGCAGGCTCCCATGCCACGCCCTCACACCCCAGCCCCTATGTGGCCCCCTGGCCCATGTCTGACTGCCCCCCGGCCCCCACCCAGACGCCCGGGGCATGGTGGAGTTCCAGGATGGCGTGGAGCTAGTGGATGTGCGCGTGCCGCTCTTCATCCGGCCTGAGGATGACGACGAGAAGCAGCTGCTGGTGGAGGCCATTGACGTGCCCTCGGGCACTGCCACCCTCGGCCGCCGCCTGGTCAACATCACCATCATCAAGGAGCAAGGTCAAGTGGGGAGGAGTGGGGGTGGGGTGGGGCAGAAAGGAGTACCAGCGGCTGTCGGGTTGACTGACTCATGGTGACCCCATGAGCAGACTGTGTGCCATAGGGTCTTCAATGGCTGAGTTTTCAGAAGTAGATCACCAGGCCTTTCTTCAAGGCACCTCTGGGTGAACTCGAACCTCCAACCTTACAGTTAGCAGTCAAGCATCTTAGCCGTTTGCACCACCCAGGGACTCCTGGGGCATCTTGCTCCTCCTGCTATCCCAGTAGAAGCGGGACCTGGCCATGTGGTCTGGGGCAAGTCACTTAACCCCTGTGAGCCTTGGTTTCCCTACCTGCAAAATGGGTATCAGGCTCTTGTGAGGAGTCGGTGGCTGTAAATTCCTTCGCACAGTGCCTGGCACGTTATAAACATTCAAGCAGTGGGCGTCCCTATTATAATCCTCCTCCTCCCTTTGTTCCTCTCCCCCTCATGGACTTTCGGAACTTAGGGGGTCAAACAGGCTCCCTAGGATGTCAGAGCGGAAGGGGACTGGGGCTTCATTTTGTCCAAGTCCCTCTTAGGCAAATGAAGAATTGAGGCCCCAACTGGAGAGAGGTTGGGCCAGGCATTGCACCGTTGGCCCCAACTTGCCTTCCCCATATCTAGGCCCCTTGTCATACCCTCCCCTGAGCCAGGGCCCACAGGCGTTTGTCCTGCTCAGCCTCCTTTCTCTGCCCTGACCCTCCTAGGGTGTCTGTTGGACCCTGTATTCCAGCCCCCCTCAACTTTTTCTCGAAGATTTCTCCACCCCCTTCCTCCACCCTCCCTAGAGGGATGTGGGGTGGGCAGACATACAGGTTCCTAGAGTCTGAGCTGGGCTGGGCCAGAGGGAAGAGGCTAGGAAAGGGGCTTAGGCCAGGACCCCCTGACCAGCGCGGGCTCCTTGCAGCCAGCGGGGTGGTGTCCTTTGAGAAGCCCGAGTACTTCTTCAGCCGCAGAGAGCAGGTGGCCCGCATTCCCATCGTCCGGCGCATCATTGACAGCGGCAAGTCCCAGGTCTCCTACCACACGCAGGACAACACAGCACATGGCAACCGGGTGAGGTCCCCCACAGGGTTGAGGGCGCGTCCAAGAGGTCCAAAGGCACCCCACTGGGTTCCCAGGACAGAGCAGGACATGGAAGCTACCCGAGTCCCTGGGTTGGACTCGCGGACATGGCCACCCGTTCCTGCCCCTCTTGTGAGGCCAGGGCAAGTGCCCATCACTGCCAGGGACTCAGGCCAGAACATTCCTATGCCCCCTCCAACAACCCAGGATTATTACCAGGGCAGCCAAACCCTTCCGAGGGAAGTGGACTCCCTGGCTGGCCCAGACCTGGGGTCTTCAGGCTACTTGAGCTGGGATCCCAGCCCCGTGTCTCCAGGCCCAACACCCCAAGGGTCTGCCCGCTAGGCCCTTCCCAGCAGGAGCTGCCCTTCAAGGCAGGGAGTGCCATCTGTGCCTGTGTCCCCTTCCTCACTGGCCCCCAGCAGCAGGGAACAGCCACCTCCAGCTGGCTGGCGGGTTTGGCTCACATGGGTTTCGGGTTTGGTTTGGTTCGGTTTTGTGGTGATTGGTGTTTTTAATTTTAAATTTGTTGTTGTTGTTGCTGTTAGTTGCTTCAATGTCATTTTCTACTCCTGGCGACCCCACGTGTGTCAGAGTAGAACTGTGCTCCATAGGGTTTTCAAGGCTGTGACCTCTCAGAAGCAAATCGCCAGGCCTCTGGGTGGGTTTGAACTGCCAACCTTTCGGCTAGTAGTCAAGCACTTGACTGTTTGTGCCACCCAGGGACCCTTGAATTTATCATCAACATCTAAAACTTTAAAAATTCATATCAAAAATTACCTCAAAAAATAAGAAATGCTAGCCTCGCTGAGCCCACAGGCCCATCTGGCAGACCTCACCACCAAGGTGGCAGGGTCTCCTGGCCCTTCAGGCAGGCACTCTCCAGGGCCGCCCTGCTTAGCCACACCCTATTTTTCTCTACCTCTTTTTATTGGTTGAAACATTTCTCATTACCACTCCGATGCACCCAATAAAAATTCCGAGGACATATTTGTATGTTCATAAATTTCATTTAATATGTCACATCATATAGGAGATACTGGCTATCCTGTTAATGCTTATAAAGATGCCTTGGTATTTAAATATTTTTTTAAAGATTTTTATTATGTCCCAACTTTATATTTTGAAAGAAGCTTCAAACCTACAGTAAAGTTGAAAGACTAATAAAATGAACACCTGTTTACCCCTTACGTCGATCACTAATTGTTAATGTTTGCCTTCTCTAGATATAGATAGATATGTTGTTGTTGGGTGCTGTCAAGTTGATTCTCACTCACAGCGACCTCATGTGACAGAGTAGAACTGCCCCATAGGGTTTCCAAGAAGCGGTTGGTGGATTCAAACTGCCAACTTTCTGATTAGCAGCCAAGCTCTTAACCACTGCGCCACCACAGCTCCATTATACTAGTACCTAAAAATCAGTTCATATTCAGATGTCCCGATAGTGTCCTTTGTAGCTCCCACCCCACCCCAACCCCGCCCAGCCTCATAATCCAGGATCCAGTCAAGGGTCTGGCATTGCATTTTGTTGTCATGATCTTTGTCTCCTTTAACCTAAAACAGTTTCCTGGCTTTGTTTTTCATGACATGGACACTTTCTGAAGCATCCAGGCCAGTTGTTTTGCAAAGCAATTCCCTGTTTTTCTAACATCAACAGCTGAACTTCCTTGAGTTTGTATCTTTTGAGTTTGCCTCCCCTGCCCTCGCCCTGCGCCACTGTGCTGTGGAATTGAAATGCGTTGATTTGAAGGGCCACCTAGTGGTCTTGCGTGAGAAGAATTTTTTTTTTTTGGCTGCTGACAGTTGATCCACATTACATACACCCGCTACACACACACACACACACACACACACACACACACACACACACACACACACACACACTACATCCACACACATATTCATCCTGGGAAGCTCAGGAAAGCTCTGGAGTGTTGGAAAAAAAGCTGGAGCCAAGGGAAGCACCCACCCAGGGCGTAGGGTCTGGGGCCAGCAGGATCCCAGACTTCAGAGCCACTATGTGAGGACAGTTCTTCCTTTCCTGGGTGGGGCCTGCAAATCCCATCCCCCAGGGGCCTCACAGAGGACTGAGTGCCTGCCTGTGTGGGGGACTCTGTAGCTGCTGGGGCATTCTTGTGTCTCTCTCTAAGCCTTGGTTCCAATCCTGGCTCCACCACAACTACATGGGTGCACTCGGGCAAGCTTCTTATGCTCTCCATGCCTCAGTTTCCTTATCTGTAAAATGAGGATGATAATACCATCAACCCCACACTGTCGTGAGGATCAAATGAGCTAATCTTTGTAAAGCGCCTGTAACCTGTTGCCATCGAGTTGATTCCAACTCATGGCAACCCCATGTGTTACAGAGTAGAACTGAGCTCCATAGGGTTTTTTATGATGGTCATCTTTATGGAAGCAGATTGCCAGGCCTTTCTTCCATGGTACCATTGGGTGGGTTTGAACTGCCAACCTTTAGCTTAGTAGCTGAGCACAGGCTGTTGGCGCTACTCAGGGACCTGCTTGATGCACAGGAGGTGCTCTATAATAACAGGAGCCGCTTCACGTCCATGTGACAGTCTGTAATGGGCTCTGTAGTGTCGTGTGCTCGGGGTGGACCGTGCAGCCGTGACTCAGTGCGTCCCCTGGAGGACTTTAATGTCTGAGTTGCCACATCCCCCAGCCCTAGCCTGATCCCGACCCCTTCCCACTCCTAGGACTACATCCCCGTGGAGGGTGAGCTGCTGTTCCACACTGGGGAGACCTGGAAGGAGCTGCAGGTGAAGCTCCTGGAGCTGCAGGAGATGGACTCCCTCCTGAGGGGCCACCAGACCCGCCGCTTCCTCATCCACCTCAGCAACCCCAAGTTTGGGGCCCGCCTGGGGCAGCCCCACTCTGCCACTGTCATCATTGGGGACGGAGGTGGGCAGAGTCGGGCGTCAGGTGAAGCAGGTGGGGAGGGAGGGCTGGCAGCCTCAAGTAGGGCTGCCAGATTTAGCAAATAACAATGCAGAACACAGCTGAATGTGAATTTCAGATCAACAGTGAACACTTTTTTAATATAAGTACACCCTATGCAATATTTGGGACATGCTTAGACTAAAAAAGTGTTCATTGTTCATCTGAAGTTCATATTTCACTGGGTGTCCTGCATTTTATCTGGCAACCAAAAGCTGAGATTATGCTGTGGCCCCAAGGCCTTGAATTCCAGTTAGGTTTTGTCCCTTTGACTTCAGCCTCGTTGTTGTTGTTAATTGCTATCGAGTCAATTCCGACTCACGGTGACCCATGTGTGCAGAGTAGAACTGTGCTGTACAGGGTTTTCAAGACTGTGACCTTTCAAAAGCAGATCGCCAGGCCTGTCTTCCAAGGCACCGCCAAATTTTCAGCTTAAGCATTGCTCCTCTCAGGGACTCCTGACTTCAGCCTCAGTTCCGGCTTAAATGTGGAGGCCTTGTTGGGGAGATGGGAGAGGAAAGAGTATTCAGAGGGGCTGTGGGGGAGAGGGGCAAGTATTCTTCTGTGAGACATGCCCTTTGCCAAGGGAGAGAGAGGGGCAGACGAATTCCTTCTTCCTCTATTCCTCCAGAGACCCTCCTGGGCCCTCCACCAGGCTTGGTGTGATACCGTCTGGGGCACCAGCCTCCAGAGACCCCAAGGGCAAGTCTCAGTTGATTGCCTGTGATGAGACCTCAGTGTATAAGAGAGTCTCTGGCGCCCCCTGGTGGTGGGGAGGACAGGCTCTTGTCCCCCGTTCCAGACCAGAGGGTGTCTGAGCTGGCTGGTCCACCTGGCTTGACCCATTACAGATGAAGTGGACCGGAGCTTCACAAGCCGGACCCTGTCACCACTCCCGCTCCGCAGTGACCCAGCCGCCCCACAGAACCCCAACGCCAAGGCGGCTGGGCCCCGGAAGATCCACTTCAACTGGCTGCCCCCTCCTGGCAAGCCGACAGGGTACAAGGTGAGGTGGGGGCGATGGTGGGGTGGACGAGGAAGTCTAGACTGGGGAGGTGGGCGGCCTGAGGGCCCCCAGAGTGAAGAGAGGTCATGCTTGGATATGATGGACAGGGGGAGCCCCCATCTGGGCCCAGGGAAGAGGGAAGACACACTCCACAGTTTTTCAGAGGTTTGCTCCCCTCCCCCTGCCTAGCGGCCCCTCCCTGCTCAGCCAGAGCCTCCCCATGTGAATGCAGCAGGTCACTCAACCTCCAGAGCCTCACCTGTGCCATGGGACCATAAGGCAGGGCTCCAAGGGCAGGAGGGGTGGCTTTGGACCCCCACTCCCCACTGACTGTCCCTCCCGGGAGCAGGTGAAGTACTGGATCCAGGGCGACTCGGAGGCCGAAGCCCAGGTGCTCGACAGCAAGGTGCCCTCTGTGGAGCTCACCAACCTGTATCCGTACTGCAACTATGAGATGAAGGTGTGCGCCTACGGGCCACAGGGTGAGAGCCCCTACAGCTCCCTCATGACCTGCCGCACCCACCAGGAAGGTGAGGCTCGCCGCATCCACCCCAGCCTCCCCAGTGCCAGGGCGCCTAGCCCACCTTGTCTGCCTCCCAGAACTCGAGCCTCCCCCACCACTGACAGCTGTCTTCCTCCCCACCCCACCCCCAAGTACCCAGCGAGCCGGGGCGCCTGGCCTTCAATGTCGTCTCCTCCACCGTGACCCAGCTGAGCTGGGCTGAGCCAGCTGAGACCAACGGCGAGATCACAGCCTATGAGGTCTGCTATGGCCCAGTCAACGAGGACAATTGTAAGGGCTGGGCCCCTCTCCTGCCCCTGGGACAGTAGCCATGGAAAGGGAGGGGGCAAGGAGCCAGAGGGAGGCCTGGGGCTAGGTCTGGACCCCCTGGATCTGCTGCGTAGGGGGCTGAAGCATCTGTAGATTCATGTCAGATTTGGGCTACATTGCATTCCAAGGCCATGGCCCAGCCTCCCGCGGGGTGGGGTGGTGCAGAAGGCCTAGGATCACATGGGGCACAGACCTGGTGGCACCTTCCCATACAGGTAATCAGAGGAGCTCATTTTACACGGTTCTCTTAGGGCCAGAGTAGAGTTGCCAGATTTAGCAAACAAAAACACAGGGCACCCTGAATTTTCAGATAGACAAATTATTTTTTAGTATGTCTCTTGCCACATGAGCACCCGGCAGACCTCTTATTCTTTCCCAGCCCCGGAAGGGAGCAATGGTGGCTGATCCCTGCCTACTGTCCCAAAGGGAAAGTGTTAGAGGAAGGTCAATCTCACCTCTCATCTGGGGCAGGGACCACCTCCTCCTACCCTCACCTTTGCTGGGTTAGTCCCAGTGATGGGGAGCTTAGCACCCCGCAGAGCAGCTGTTTTTCAGAGGCTGTGCTGGAACCAGACTTTCTGTGACTTCCTTCCTCTGAGAATGAGTCTGTCCCCTTCCACATGGTCTCCTGCCAAGGATTTGAGGATAGCCCGCACCCCCACTTCTCTCTTGGCTAAACATTAATAACAGAAGTCTCCAGTCATCATTTATATCGTCTGGTTTAATCTTCATGGCAACTCTGAGGGAAGGAGGACAGTCCAGCTCAGTGGCTTGTCCCCCAATGTCACACCCCAGGAAGGGGCAGGGCCAAGACTAGCTGTCCACATTTCTCACCTTCTACACACAACCTCAACATAAAGAAAACAAAAAATCCTCACAACTGGACCAATAAACAACATCATGATAAATGGGGAAAAGATTGAGGTGGTCAGGGATTTCATTTTACTTGGATCCACAATCAACACCCATGGAAGCAGCAGTCAAGAAGTCAAAAGACGCATTGCATTGAGCAAATCCTCTGCAAAAGACCTCTTTTTAAAGTGTTGAAAAGCAAAGATGTCACCTTGAAGACTAAGGTGCACCTGACCCAAGCCATGGTGTGTTTTCAATCGCCTCATATGCATGTGAAAGCTGGACAATGAATAAGGAAGACTGAAGAAGAATCGATGCCTTTGAATTGTGGTGTTGGCGAAGAATATTTAATACACCATGGACTGCCAAAAGAACAAACAAATCTGTCTCAGAAGAAGTACAGCCAGAGTGCTCCTTGGAGGCAAGGATGGCGAGACTATGTCTCACGTACTTTGGACATGTTGTCAGGAGGGATCAGTCCCTGGAGAAGGACATCATGTTTGGTAAAGTAGAGGGTCAGCGAAAAAGAGGAAGACCCTCAATGAGATGGACTGACACATTGGCTGTAGCAATGGGCTTAAGCATAATGATTGTAAGGATGGCACAGGACCAAGCAGTGTTTCGTTCTGTTGTACATAGGATCGCTGTGAGTCGGAACTGACTCGATGGCCCCTAACAACAACAATACATACAACCTGTGGACCCTCCAGTAGATCAGGCTCAGCCCTCCTGGAGGGCAGTGGGGCTGTTCTGGGCAGCAGGCTTCTGGGGCAGGGGGCTGCCTCACTGTTTAATAACCAGGCAGAGCAAGCACCAACCCTCTCCGCAGCTGCATCACGCCCCTGGCTCATTCTGAGTTTACAAGGTCTAGTCCGCCCATAAGACTCCCTGGTGGTAAAAACGGTTAACACGCTCAGCTGCTAAACCAAAATGTTGGAGGTTCTAGTATACCCAGAAGTACCTCAGAAGAAAGGCCTGCTGATCTACTTGTGAAAAATCAGCCAGTGAAAACCCTTTGGAGCACAGCTCTACTCTGACACGCATGAGGTGGCCATGAGTGGGTCCCATGGACCACTGTTGGCAAGCCTCCTCTGACCAGGCCTCTTATCCCAGGAGTGACTTGTGTCTTCCAGCAGTTCATCCCTGATGATTTCTGCGTGCAGGCTCGGCTGTGTCAAGGATGTGCCGGGCAGCCCTCCCAGCCTGTAGGCATCTGCAGTGGGTGAGCGGATGGCCCAAGGGCAGCCCCCATCACAGCTGTTACAGCACCCCCTCCAGGCTGGCAGCCCTCCATCAACCAACTCTGAGCACAGGGTTTTCTGGGGGTAGACATCAAGCTTATCAGTTGTCGTTTTCAAAACCCTCCTTTGGCCCTTTTTGGAAACTGGGACGTTTTCTGGTCTCCCTTCTGTCCTTTCTCTGTTCCCCAGAAGTCTTGCAGCACAGTGGCTCGGCTCATGGTGTCTGGGCCTCGGCCCTGTGACTCCAAGCAGCCGGAGGTGGGGGGGGTCTCCCCCTCTGTCTTCCGGCAGCTGTGGGTCCACCCTTTCCAGTGTGAGACCCCTGGGCTGCGCTCTGCTAATGTGATAGCCATCGGCCTCCTGCATCACCAGGCAACCTTCCGTCTTCACTGTTTCTGCTGCACCCCCAGCCCTCAGGAGCCTCAGTTCATCTTCAGTTTCAGCCTCTTGAGCCTGCTCCTTCCTCTTCTCCTCCCCTCCTTGCTCACACAGGCACAGCACCCCGAGGGCAGCCGTGGGGGTGCTCAGAGGCCCCCACCTGTGCTTTCTCAACAGAACCAACTGGGCTTTGGTTGTGGACAGTGGGGCACAGGCGGTGAGATGTCACCCTCGAGGCCCCTGCCTCTTGAGCGAGCCTCACTTGGAGGCACTTTGGACAGGTTTACCGTGGGTAGAGGTGAAAGCAAGGCTGACCTGAGCCCAGGCCTGGCTGTCACTCACTTGATGATGTGCCCTTTGGACAGTCGGTGACACTTGTGGCAGGAGTTTGATAGAAGTCATGCTCCCTGCCATGCTCTCTGCATCCCCGGGAGCCGTCCAGGGGGCTGTGGGGTGGTCCTGCTGTGTCAGGCAGGGCTGGGACCATGCTGGAACCTGGGGGACCCCTCTGAAACTCTCTCCTTGCCCCAGTACCCATCGGGCCCATGAAGAAGGTGCTGGTGGACAGCCCCAAGAGGCGGATGCTGCTCATTGAGAACCTGCGGGAATCCCAGCCATACCGCTACACGGTGAAGGCGCGCAATGGGGCAGGCTGGGGGCCTGAGCGGGAGGCCTTCATCAACCTGGCCACCCAGCCCAAGCGGCCCATGTCCAGTGAGTGGTGATGAGGAGGCACGGGGTGGATGGGGAGGCCGGGAGGCCGCGTTCGGGCCCAGGCTCACCTCCTCCCACCCTGCAGTCCCCATCATCCCCGACATCCCCATTGTGGACGCCCAGAGCGGGGAAGACTACAACAGCTTCCTCATGTATAGCGACGACGTGCTGCGCTCCCCCAGTGGCAGCCAGAGGCCCAGCGTCTCCGACGACACTGGTGAGCAGGCCTGGGACCCGTGTCACTTGTGTCCCGGGAGGGCAGAGGGGCTTGGGCATGGCGGTCAAGACTATAAGTCCCCTTTGAGACCCAGGCAAATATCAGGTGAGCCCACAATTTGGCAGACATGGTACTGGCACTGGGGACACCAAGAGGACAAGGCAGACATGATCCATGTGCAATTGTGTGCACACCCGTGTATGAGGGCATACAGATGTGTGCTTGGGGGCTGATGCACACAGGCTCCTGTGTGTGTGTGCTTCATGCCATGGGCCAGGTAGAAACAGCTATGTGGCTTCAGGGCTCACAGGCTGTGCCATGGAGTCAGGACACGTGGGGCAGGGCTATGATGGGAGGAGGCAGGCATGGCCTGGGAGCCCCTCCACGACCACCTGGCTGGGCGCCAATGAGACAGTGCCACCACACACACACCCCCACAGGCCCTGTGCCTCCCTTGATTCCCAGCACAATGTGCTGGAAAGAGCCCTTTGCTGGGACTCCTGAGCTCAGTCCTAGCTCTGGCCCCACTGTGGGACATCAGATGAACCTGTGAGCCTCTCTGTGCCTCAGTTTCCTAATCTGTAAAATGGGATGCCAATCACAGGATGCCCTGAGTCAAAATCCTCCGGGGCAACGTTCATAGTTCGTATCTCTCCTGCCTCCAATTTCCCCAGTGAACTCACACTGGTCCCCAGGGGGCTGAGTTTGGCCTTACAGAGCCGCTTTGAGGGTCTGCGGAAAGAACAGCTGGTATAAATCAGGAGTCCCAGCTGGGGACTACTGGCTCGTCACTGGCTCTGTCCTGTACCTGTGAAGCTCTCTGGCTTCTGGAACGCCCCTAGGAGGCAGGCAGGGGAGGGGCCGCTTTGTCCATTGTAGGGACAAGGAAACTGAGGCTCAGAGCCTGGAAGCGACTTGAGGGAGAACTCACAGGGCTGCCCCGGGATTCCCAGCTAGTCCAGGGGTCTGTCCTCGGTGCCAGCCACACTGTAGCTCACATGCGGGAGAGGAGGGCAGAGTCTGCACTCGCTCTTTCTGAAGGGCTCTCCTTCCGGCTGGGCGGGGCTGAGGGGCGCATCTGTCGGGGGCTCGCCCTCCCCTGCGTGGTGCTCCCCGCCTCCCTACACCTGGATCCCAGCGAGCCCGGAGGATGGGCCTCATCGCGGCGCCGCCCGCCTCATCCGCCGGCCCCTCCTCGCGCAGCCGCCCGCCCACCCGCCGGCGGTGCCAACGCGGCCCTTCGTTGTTCCCAAGGCGGCGGCGGCTGGAAGTTCGAGGCCCTGCTGGGGGAGGAGTTGGACCTGCGGCGCGTCACGTGGCGGCTGCCCCCGGAGCTCATCCCGCGCCTGTCGGCCAGCAGCGGGCGCTCCTCCGAGGCCTCCGAGGCGCTCCTTGCGTCACCGGACAACGGCGCCGCGGGCGCGGGGGGCGCGGAGGGCAGTGGCCTGCCCCGCAGCCCGACGCCCGGGCCTCACAGAGGTGACGGCGCCCTCCCGGGCCGCGCCCCGACCGCAGATACATAGGAACGCTCGGTGACCGCGGCTGAGGCCCGGGGGTGGGCTGCGCTGGGGGGCGAGCAGCCAGCCCCCAGCTCCAGTCTGCAGCTTAGGCTGCCCATTATGGTGGGCTGCCCAGGACACAGACTCTGGAGCCATGAACCAGCAGGACAGGTGCCCTGGCTCCCGGGGGGCAGGGCAGCAGTCCCTCAGCTGGGGTCCGGTGTGTTCAGACTCTGCGCCTGTTAAGGCGTCCTGCCAGGCTAGGGGGCTTAGGAAGCATATGTGGTCAGCCAGGAGCAGGCTGGCAGTCCTCCAGGGACACAGGACCTTTGTCCCTAGCAGGCCGAGGTAGGCTGGCTGTATTTATGCCAAGGCGCCCAGAGGGTAGGCAATCCCGGGACTTCCCAAGGCCACTGGCCCAAGCCTGGAGGTGACCCTGCTCTCCTCTGCAGAGCACCTGGTGAACGGGCGGATGGACTTCACCTTCCCGGGCAGCACCAACTCTCTGCACAGGATGACTGTAGCAAACGCCGCCTACGGCACCCACCTGAGCCCACACCTGCCCCACCGTGTGCTGAGCACGTCCTCCACCCTCACGCGGGACTATCACTCGCTGACCCGCACGGAGCACTCACACTCGCAATCAGCCACGCTGCCCAGGGACTACTCCACCCTCACCTCCCTCTCCTCGCACGGTGAGCGTCCCAAGAACCCCGCCTCCGATGGCTGACCTTTCTCTTACAGCTCCTGGAGGCTCAGGCTGTGGTCTCTGGTGCCCCAACGCCCACCCTCCAACACACAAACCACACATGCACGCGTGCACATGCACACACCCCACACACGCCATGCACACACGTGCACACCATGTACACACGCCACGCACACATGTGCACCCCATGTACACACACACACAACCACATGCACACCCCACACATGCCATGCACACACGTGCACACCATGCACACACACACACAACCACATGCGCACACCACACACGCATGCACACACGTGCACACACCACACACACATTCACGTACAGCAGGAACACATGCACAATGCACACACGTGCACACTCCCTGCCCCTCTCACTCTTTTTGTCCTGCCCTAGGCCTCCCTCCCATCTGGGAAGCAGGGAGGAGCAGGCTTCCGTTGTCCTGGGCCCTGGGGACCCGGAGGTGGGCTCAGGTGAAGGTGCTGCCCCCCTCCGGGGACTTACAGGACTCTATAATCCTGGCGGGGCAGCCAGCAGCGCCCTCCTGGGGCTCAGGTAGTGAGGGCAGCCGCCCTGTGTCTCCATGGCTGACCTGCTCCATCTGTCAACCATCCATCCATTGCAGCCACTACCTGTGCCACCACCTTCTCATCCTCCATCCCATCCACAGGACCCCTGCTCACCCACAGGAGCTAACCACCTGCCCCATCCCATCAGTGCTGATGCCTAACAGCAGCCTCCGCCTTTGTGGGGGGTGCAGGGCCAGCTCGGAGGGACCAAGCCAGCTAAGGAGGTTGGGGGGTGCTGGCTCTCAGCACAGGCAGGGGCCGCACCTACTCTGAGGACGCGCGGGAGGTGCTGGGCAGCCTGGACAGGGTGTTGCAGGGTGAGTGAGCTGCCCAGCCAGCTGGCAGGTGGCCAGCTGTGAGAGAGGTTAGAGGGCAGAACTGTGACTTCCGCCCAGAGACCTCTGCCTTAGCTCCCAGCTCTAGGGCTCTGACTGTGATCCTCTGTCCCCAGACTCCCAAATGGGTGCAGGTGTGCCCGACACCCCCACCCGCCTGGTGTTTTCAGCCCTGGGACCCACGTCTCTGAAAGTGAGCTGGCAGGAGCCGCAATGCGAGCGGGAGCTGCAGGGCTACAGTGTGGAGTACCAGCTGCTGAATGGCGGTGAGCACACGTGGTATGGCTGTGGGGTGCAGCCCTGTGAGGCTCGGCCCTACGCACACAAGGGCACCCCCGGCTGTGTCAGGAATCACCCAAGTCCCCTGAGCACTAACATACCAACCCAGCCTTCGAGAGCGTCCCTCACCCCATGCCCCCCCCCGCCCCCACTCCCCTTCGCTCTCTCTGGCCTCACCCATCTCCCTGGGCCTCTCTCCTGGTCATCTCCTCACTAGGTTTTGCCTAACAAGGCCCCACTGACCTCAGACCCACGGCCTCAGCTGGCCTATGACATGTCTCTGTGGGAATTTGGAAACGGCACTTCTGGGCAGACACACTCAAAGAAGCCTGACCTGGGCCCCTGGCAAGGCACAGGGTCTGGCCAGAGCATGGGTGGGATCTCTGGTTCCACTTGTCACTTGTACAATGCGCAACCTGAACAACCGGCCATGTCTGGGGACCCTAGGCTGACCCCTCCTGTACCTAAACCACAGCTAGTCCTGGTGGGTGAGGGCCAGGTCTTGGCAGCCTAAGGAAGGGGTGGGATGATGTCAGGGGTGGGAGGGACCCTGCTCCACTGTCTGCCCCACCCCGCCCCCCAGATGAGCTGCATCGGCTCAACATCCCCAACCCCAGCCAGACCTCGGTGGTGGTGGAGGACCTCCTACCCAACCACTCCTACGTGTTCCGCGTGCGCGCCCAAAGCCAGGAGGGTTGGGGCCCAGAGCGCGAGGGCGTCATCACCATCGAGTCGCAGGTGCACCCACAGAGCCCACTCTGCCCCCTGCCAGGTGAGCTGCCCCACCCCCACGGCCGCTCCCTATCGTGCCCCTTGCACCCCCACCCCCACCCCGCCACAGTGACACTCCTCCTCCTCCGCTCCCTCAGGCTCCTCCTTCACCCTGAGCACCCCCAGTGCACCGGGCCCACTGGTGTTCACGGCCCTGAGCCCCGACTCGCTGCAGCTGAGCTGGGAGCGGCCGCGGCGGCCCCTTGGGGACATCCTCGGCTACCTGGTGACCTGCGAGATAGCTCACGGAGGAGGTGCTGCCCGCTTCCGGGGCAGGGATGGGCAGGGTCGGGCCGGAAAGGGGGAGGGCAGGGCCTGAAGGTGTCCCCCCTGCCCAGGGTCAGCCACCACGTTTCTGGTGGATGGAGACAGCCCCGAGAGCCGGCTGACAGTGCCAGGCCTCAGCGAGAACGTGCCCTACAAGTTCAAGGTGCAGGCCAAGACCACACAGGGCTTCGGGCCTGAGCGCGAGGGCATCATCACCATCGAGTCCCAGGGCGGAGGTAGGGCTACGGCCTCAGCCCCGCCCCAGCCCCGCCCCCTCGAGGGCCACGCCTCCTCCTGGCCCCATCCACTGACTGGCCCCTCTGCCCACTCCAGGCCCCTTCCCGCAGCCTGGCAGCCACCCTGGGCTCTTCCAGCCCTCGCTGCAGGGGGAATACAGCAGCGTCACCACCACCACCACCCACACCAACACCACTGAGCCCTTTCTAGCAGGTGAGTGGCCAACCAGGGCTCCTGCCTCTCCCAGGGGCGCTAGCAGAGGGCAAGGGGCAGAGACCCAGGCAGGGTCCGTCAACACCTCCTCCCCTGCAGATGGGCTGACCTTAGGGTCTCAGCACCTGGAGGTGGGTGGCACCCTCACCCAGCACGTGACCCAGGAGTTTGTAAGCCAGACGCTGACCACCAGTGGGACCCTCAGCACACAGGTGGACCACCAGTTCTACCAGACCTGAGCCCCCCGCCCTACCCCAGCATTGCCCTGGAGCCTGAGCCCCTACCCCGCCTCCTCTCCTCTGCCTCAGCTACTCTACCCCAGAACTCCTGAGGGCCAGCCCTCCCACACACAGCTCACTCCCCAGGGTGAGCACCTCAGCCACCGAGCAGGGGGCAGGCGTCCTCTGGGAGCCATGAAGGGTGCAGAGGCCCTGGAAGCCCCCTTGGCCACCCACCTCCCCCTGGCCCCAAATCCATTTGTAACCAAAGAGCTGGGACCCACATGCCAAGGACCCAGCCCCTGTCCTGCACTTAATAAAAGACTTTGCTATTGCTTGGCTCTGACCTATCCATTCTCCTGGGGCCTGAAAGGTGACACCCCCACCAAGTAGGGGACAGTTCTTATACCCACCATCCCTGATATCCAAGCACACACCCACTTCTGGGGAAGGCAGGCTCAAGGTGAGAGGCACAAGTTTATTGAGCACCCAGATGTGGTCAGCAGTCACCGGAGGCCGGGGGCTGACCTGCAGCCTAGGCAGGCCCTGTGCCCGCCGTGTGCCCATCCAGGGCAGCGCCTCACAAAGGCAGCACCATAGCTCCATCAGCTGCCTGGGAGAGGTAGAAGGTGGCGGTTCCACTGTACTGCTCCTGGGGAGGTGCGAGAGGGGTCTGAGTGGCCCCATACCACCACCCTGGCCCAGGACACCTGTTTGGTGTGTCCTCTGTCCTCCCAGGCTCAGGCACCACCCACCTGAATGTGCTGCATGGTGCGGGACGCGGTGGCAGCCTCCAGCAGTGTCACTGTGCAGCCACCAAAGCCACCACCTGTCATGCGGCTGCCATATACTCCAGGTACAGACAGTGCGGCCTCCACCAACTGGTCCAGCTCAGGGCAGCTCACCTCAAAGTCATCCCTGAAAAGAGGATAAGGAGGGGCAGACCTGGGACACACGGGCCTGGGACAGCCTGTACCTGGGCGGTGTGGGTGCCCGGAGGGCCTTACCTGAGCGAGTGGTGACTCTCCACCATGAGGCGGCCGAAGGCTCGGTAGTCCCCCCGGTTCAAGGCGTCCGCAGCCTGGGCCGTGCGACGGATCTCACCCACGACATGCCGGGCCCGCCGGAAGCCCTCCTTGCTCACCAGCTCCTTGCCAGCTGGGGAGGAAAGGGAATCAGCAGACCACCTCCCACCGCCCATGGGATGTGGGGGAGGGGCCACAATGGCTCCAGGGCAGGCCCTGGCCGGGCACCCAACAGCTATTTGCTGAGTACTACTTACTGAAGGGGTAAGAGGCCCATGGGTCAGAGGCAACCTCCAAGGCAGAGACCTGGCTCTGAACCTGCGTCAATGTCGTAGGTGGGACCCCGAGCAGGTGACTGGGTTTTCAGGGCCTCCTCCTCCACAGTAAAATGAGAGGATGCTGCCTCATTTGAGTGCCATGAGGACGGAACACATGGAAACCACCCAGCAGGGTACCTGGCACAGAGTGAGTGCTCGACAAACAGCAATTTAAGGCCCAGGCCCTGCAGGTGCTTCCAGGGTGAGTGGGATGCTGTCCTGCCCTCTAGCGGTCCCGGCAGAGCTGATGTTTACACCAGAGGGCTGGGGGCTCCAGAGGGACCAGGGAACAGCCCAGGCAGAGATCAGGAGGCAGGGCGTGCTAGGGAGTCAGCATGATGTCCTACTGGGGTGGGGAGGGTGGACGGAGGGGTCTCTAACAGCAGCCCTGAGTGCCAAGGGCAGTTTGCTACTTAATTCCATGCCACAGAGGCTTCGGCAGGGAAGCACAGGGCTGAGCCTTAGTGGACAGAAGTGACAGACTTGGGCAGGAGGGCCGGGCTGGGAGAAGCAGCGACTGTTCGTATTTAACTGGGAGCCTGATGGGGACCAAGGTCAGAGACAAGAGTGGGAGGATGGCTGAGATGCGGGAACAATGGACTCTGGCTGACTCCGAGGTTTCAAACAGGAGTGATAAGAGCGAGAAACTAACAGAAAAGGGGAAGTCCAGGGGGGCCTGTGTGAGTAAGGAGTTCAGGGGGTCACGGGACACCCAGGGGGACACGCTGATGCTGGGAGAGCAGGGCCTGGAGATGCAGGTCTGAGGCTTTAGTGGAACAGTGGGGGTTGATGCTATGTGCTGAGGATGAACTCTGGGGGGACATCAGAGAAACAGGAGGAATGAGCAAGCTGATGTGGATGCTGCTGTGGGGGTGTGGGGAGGCAACAGGGCCAAGGTCAAGGGCTGAGTGTAATCCACAAGGTTTATGTCAGAAAGCCACTGGCCAGCTCCGCAAGAGGTGTCATGGAGGGTGTCCTGGGGGGAGGGGGGGGCAGGCCGACTGGGGGATTAGGAAATGGGTGAAGATGAGGAAGCGCGGGGAAACACGTTAGTTAGGGACTCTTCCGGGGAGTTTGGCAGGGGAAGGAAACAGACTTTTAGGAGGACAGAAAGCTGAGCATGTTTCATGTTTTGTTCCAAAAGCAGAAGGGAAGGAGCAGGCAGAAGACAGGAAGGAAGGTGCAAGAGTGGGCGGGGCTGCTGGGCAGTACTCTGGAGAAGGCAGGGGGAGCAGCAGAGTGAAAGCTTCAGCCAAGGTCATCTGCACAGAGCAGGCAGGGCAGGGCTGAATGGCTGCTTGGGAGAAGGTGATGTTCACAAAGAGAAGGACAAGATGGTCCCTCAGGCTGCCAGTGTCCCTGAAGGGCCACACCTACACTGGCAGGGAGGCGGCAGCTCCCCGAGTGGGCAGCACAGCACAGGGTTCACACTGTGGCTTCCGTCTCTGCACTGCCAGCGCCTGTACCTTCCCCAGGAATGGAGAGTAACAGTACCTGCTCTACAGAGTCCTGAGAGTTCACATTTACGCAACCTTAGAACCTTGTGAAATAAGCACCACCTTCCTGGCCAGCTGTAGCAGGAACCTTAAAAATACTTCTGTCTTTTGACTTAAGAATCCTACTCCTAGGAACTCAGTCCTGAGAAAATAATAAGAGCATGCAGTTGTGATTTATGCATGACGTCCATCACAGGGTTGGGTGTGATACCAGAAGATGGTTTATGTTATGGTGCACCTGTATGCTGAAAGACTATGTACCTTTTAAAAATCATGTTGATGATGAACCTTTCATGGCATAAAAAAGGTTCTCAGATAAATCTGTTAAAAGGGCAGGGGGCGGCAGGTGAGAAGAGTACATGCACTCAATTTTGAAAATTCAGATGTAAGCGAAAAACATGGGAAGGAAATATGCTAAGATGTTAAGAGTGGCCTGATAGCATATTATTTTCTCTTCTTTGTATTTTTCTGTATCTTCCACAATGGAAACCTAATTCTCTTATCAGAAAAAAACAAGATTAAGATGTCCAAGCAGCCCTGCTGAGGCTAGCGCCCTGAGTTTGCACTGTTTGGGTGGGGGGAGTTGGCAGAGCATGACATGAAGGTCAGGGTCAAGGCCACACCAAGGCCGAAGCAGCCACAGGGGGGTGCCCACCCACTTCCAGGGCAGAGTACACCCGGCCAGCCTCACCATCAAGCTCCTCCAGCTGCACCTCCCGGAGGCTCTCCTTGCCCAGCGCGTGGGCCACCTCCTCACACTGGCGCCGCCGCAGGGGGTACTCGCTGGAGCCCAGTGCGTGGCGGACGTTGGAGTTGGTGATGAGCACCGCCAGCCTGGGGTCCAACAGTGGCACCAGGGTTGTCTCTAGGGACCTGGGGTGGAAACAGAGTGGGAGAGATGACAAGGCCAAACGTTTGCTTGCCATGCCAGAAGGTGGGCATACTCCATCCAGGAGCTTCTGACTGTAAGGTGGGAGGGGGCAAGGGGGGCCCCTGACCTGCAGTCAATGAGCAGTGCGTGGCCCTTCTGCCCCATCAGAGCGATGAGCTGGTCCATGATGCCACAGGGCACCCCCGCAAAGCTGTGCTCGGCCTGCTGACACACCTGGGCCCGGGTGGCTATTTTCCCCGAGTCTGCGGCACAGGGTGGGGTGTAGTGGGGAGGCTGGGGGCCAGGAGAGGGTACAGGGGTGGGCAGGTGGGAGCACCAGTAGCTCCGAAGATGCTCCAGGGAAATTCCCACCCTGCTCCGTAAGTCAAAGTAAGGGAAGAAGCGCTGACCAGACCTCAGGAAGAGGGTTGGGTAGGGGCCAGGTGGTACCTGGGCAGAGCTGCTGGAGAAAGGTGTACATGGCCACTTCCAGGGACGCCGAGCTGGAGAGCCCACCCCCCAGGGGCACTGAGCTGACCACCACTGCATTGAAGCCAGGGAGAGGGGCAGCTGCATGGGAAACAGGGGGTCATGGTGAGACAGGCTGCCTGGGAGGATGGGCACAGGAAGGGCATGTGTCCTGGCATGAAGGGAGGCAATGGCCTGGCAGGCTGCCTCTGGGGGGTGTGCCTCAATTGTCGGAGGCCACTGCCACCGACCTGCTGAGCCAAGGGGCCAAATGCTCTCTATCTCCCACCCTCTGTGGTTCCTAGGATACCGTCTTCCTGGTTCTCCTGCTACTTTAGGAATCCGGACACCAGCAGGCTAGGGGTAGAATCTTGGCTCCTCCAATCATGTAATTGGCAACCCAGGGCAAGTTCCAGAACCTCCTGGAGCACCAGTGTCCTCATCTGTACAATGGGGATGCTACTCCCCCATGGATTAGACGAGCTAATGAATTACATGGATGTGAGCTGGTGATCCTGCTACCAGCATGAACCAACCCAGGCCTGGGCCCATACCTGGGTAATGCTGAATCACCCCCTTGATGTAGTTGGCCCAACGGGGTGTCCCAGGCTCTAGCGACCTCTGGGCTGTGGGCAGCGGGAACTGCAGCCGCCGGGGTTCATCAGCGTCCTCAGAGGTAGTGAGAAGGGAGACAAGCCTGTCTGTCCGGGGGCTGCCCACCAGCACGGTCACAAGCTCCAGCGCCTGTCAGGACCGAGGAATAAGTCACTCCAGTACCACCCAGTTCGAAGGGGCATGGGGACTTATGACAGACCTGGAAACAGACCCTGCAGCTGAACTCCAGGTTCACCAAGGAGCTGATGGGAGTGGTGGGGGAAGAGTACTGAGCTGGCCTTGGGGGCTTGGGCCCTGCCCCCAGGCTTTTCAGGGGCCAGCCAGCTGCCAGCCTGAGGACAGACCTGGACTCTGGACTCTGCACTAAGCCTGGGTTCCCAGCTGTAGGGTGAGGGAGAGAGAGCACAAAGAGAAACGGGACCAGTCAATCCTGACTCATGGTAACCCCACACCGCCAGTGGGGTGGAAAGAGCCCTGGGTCTGAAAGGAGGCCTGACTGTAGTTGCAGTCCCACGAAGAGCCAGCTGTGTGACCTTCAGCAAGTCACTTGTCCTCTCCGGGCCTCAGTTTCCTCCTCTGTAAACTGGTCAGGCTGGACTCGGAGTCTCAGGGCTAGTGCATGCCGTTTTGTGGCTGGCGTTCCACGGTGCGAGAGGTCCGGATGCCCACTTCTGAATGCGGCATCGGGGCTCACAATTTGAGGCCAACGTACTCCCAGGCTGATGGCGAGGACCCGTGAGCCACAGGGCGGCTCAGAGAAGAGGCATCCACACACCCTCTCCCCGCCTACTTCCAACGAGGGAAACGCCCGTCCCAGGCTGTCCCCCAAATGCTCCTCCCTCAAACTCCGGGTGGGAAGTTCGGTGCTGCCCCCTCAGCATTCCACACAGAGGGAATTCGCCTCCCTGCGACCCTGCGCCCTGCCTTTGGCCAGAGAGGTGCCCGAGGCAGCGGGCAGCAGGCTTAGAGGTCCCCCCGCAGCCCCTCACCATGGGCAACACCAGGCCCTGGTTGTAGTCCGTGTGCTCCCCGATGAGGTTGACGCGGCCCGGCGCCGACACGGCCAGCTGAGGCTCAACCCCGAACTCCTCCCGAAAGGCCCGCCGGGCCTCGGCCAGCAGCTCGGCGACCTGCGGATGGCTCGAAGAAGCCATAACGTTCTCCCGCCGCATGCAGTTCAGCTCCGCGGGGGCCGACCCAGTTTGCGCTGGATGCTCGGGGCGGGGCCACGGCAGCCGGCGACGCACATTCCTACACGCACCACCCTCTTCCCGGGAGTGCGCCAGCTGCGCGCGCGCACTCCGCGGCAGGAGCCTTACCAACTGTGCGCCTTGTACCCGACGCGTTGCTGTGTGGGTGGAGAGAGCGGGGCCGACCCCGCTCCTCCCCGGCCCCGCCCCACCCCGCCCCGCGGCCTGAGCCGGCTCCTCCCCCGCCGGGTCCCTCCTGTTGGAATCACCTGTAGGGCGCGCGGGGCGGAAGTGCGCACCTCGCTCCCATACCGGGAGTGAGGGAAGAGAGAGCGCTGGGGGCCAGTGTCTTGCCCTGTCTGTGCCCCATGATGCTTGCTGGGTGCCCCTCCAGTGGATATAGCCCTGAGTGGTACTTGGCAGTACTGCGCGGCCTGAGCTGCCCCTCACTGGCACTGATCATGGGTCTCGAAGAGCGCGGCCTGGCGCTCAGTGTAAGTAGATACAAGGAAGGCCAAGTGTGGTGGTGACCAGGGAGTCACTTCATCACAGGCTGCTTGTCTGGGGTGGACCCACTGTCACAGCTGCTAGCGATGGAGGACTGAAGGTGGGGGCAGTGGCCAGCAGTGAGCCCAGTGGCTCCTCCAGGGACCTACTCAGCTGCCAGGGGAGCTTGGGCTTTTGGTCCCAGCAGATATTTCCTTAGCCTAGAAGCCTTGGTCTCTGAGGCATGGCCTCATGCCCGGGGTCTGACATTTGCTACCTCTCTTGCCAGCCTGCATTCTGAAACTTCAGGCTGGCCCCAAGCCCTGCCTGGACATCTGCCCACAGCTGCCCATCCAATTTGAAACCTTGGAGCTAATACAGCAGAAGGGGCTGAAATGTCAGCAGCCTCTGGGATTAGGGTGGGGGCTTTGTGCGAAGGTGTGTAGCTTGGGGACTACTCAGGGGTTTGTCCAAAGAGTGGGGAACTGCATTCAAAAGGCAGCTCTGAAAATCGCATTGATTAAGGGTAGGGTGGCACAGATGATTATGGTAATTGCTGTAAGTTGTACACCTCTTGTCTTAGGCTGGGTTCTCTGGAGGAGCAAAACCAGTGAAGCATGTAGGACGGAGTAGAACTGCCCCATAGGATTTCCAAGGAGCAGCTGGTGGATTTGAACTGCTGACCTTTTGGTTAGCAGCTGAGCTCTTAACCACTGTGCCACCAGGGCTCCATATACACACACACGCACACACACACACAGTGAGAGAGAGAGAAGGAGATTTATTTCAAGGAAATGGCTCATGCAGTTGTGGAGGCTGATAAGTCCCAAATCTGAGTCAGACATCAGACTGGAGGCTTCTCCTTACTTACATGGTTTCAGGGGCTGATGAACCCAGAATCAGCAGGTCAGACAGCAGGCTGCCGGCTCACATCCCAAGAACTGGATGTCAGAGGATGATGAGCCAGATGCAATATCCAGGGAGGGCTTTGCCACAACATCTGTATATGTTGGATGCAGGCCACACCCCCAAGGAAACTCCCCTTTCAACTGATTGGCTGCTCACATTAGATCACAAAATGGAGGATGATTACACAATATCTGCCAATCACTGAGAATCGTGACCTAGCCAAGTTGACACATAACCATCACAGTTCACCCCTTGTCACCTTGGCACCTGTACACACCTCCTTAAACCATATATAATCTCTAAATATGTAAAGACAATTATAAACTCATACTTCATCTAACATGATACAACTAACTTGCATACAACTGAAAACACACTAGCCCTGTTTACATCTTATATTTTATAATAAGTAATGGAATAAGGGAGGGATATCTGCTATGTATATATAGCATTGCATTGGGCAAATCTGCTGCAAAAGTCCTCTTTAAAGTGTTAAAAAGCAAACATGTCACTTTAAGGACTATAGTGCATCTGAGCCAAGCCATGGTGTTTTCAATCGCCTCATATGCATATGAAAGTTGAACAATGAATAAAGAAAACCTAAGAAGAATTGAGGGACAGGAGTTGGTTGAATAGACACAGGAAATCCGGGGTGGAAAGGAGGAGTATTCTGTCGCATTATAGGGAGAGCAGCTAGGGTCACATAGCAATGTGTGTATAAATTTTTGTATGAGAAACTAACTTGAACTGTAAACTTTCACTTAAAGCACAATTAAAAAAAAACTGATGCCTTTGAATTATGGTGTAGGCAAAGAATATTGAATATACCATGGACGGCCAGAAGAAAAAACAAATCTGTCTTGGAAGAAGTACAGCCAGAATTCTTAGAAGCAAGGATGGCAAGACTTCATCTCACATACTTTGGACATGTTATCAGGAGGGACCAGTTTCTGAAGAATGACATAATGCTTGGTAAAGTAGAGGGTCAGTGAGAAAGAGGAAGACCCTTATCAAGACGGATTGACACAGTGGCTGCAAAAATGGGCTCAAGCATAACAGCAATTGTGAGGATGGCACAGGACTGGGTAGTGTTTCATTCTGTTGTACATGGGGTCACTGTGAGTCAGAACCTACTTAACGGCGCCTAACAGCAACAACAACATACATATGTATATGGTGGCGTGCAGTAGTTAAGCGCTCGGCTGCTAACCAAAAGGTCGGCAGTTCGAATCCACCAGCCGCTCTTTGGAAACCCTATAGGGCAGTTCTACTCTGTCCTATAAGGTCACTAGGAGACAGAATCAACTTGATGGCAACAGGTTTGGTTTTTGGTTTTTGGCTTATATATATATACACACACACACATATGTATACAACAAAACAAGGAAGAAATACTAAAAACAATTACAGTCCTCATTTCTGCAACTTGTCACATGGTCATAGACAGTATAAAGAACTACCTTCTTCCACCACCCATTCTGTATTTGTTTTGCCCTCAGTAAGTACTTCAGCTGGTCGTGGTTCTTTAATTGGTAGGATAACCTAAACCTTCATTCCTGAAGGGTCTGGGACATTAGTAGTCATGTTGGAATTGGGTTGCTGTAGTTTTTGACTGACTTTAATCACAGGGCATGCTAGTACTAAGAGATGTCCTAAGGGATCTCCTGTATTCAAACATACTTTTCTTTACCCCCATTATGTAATATCAATCTCATTTCCCCTTGGTAATCAGGATCAATCACACCAGCCAATACGGTAACTCCTTTCTTTGCCTGTTGATCCAGAAGCATGAGGAGCCCAAAGTGACCAGGTGGCATTTTTAACTTCCAGTTCAATGGAATCAGTGTTGTGTCACATGAGACACAAATATATTCACTTCTTTGGCGCATTCACTGAAGTCTATCCACATGCCACTCCCCCATACCTCGTCACCGACCATCCAGTGAAACCACTGGCCACAGATCGTGAATCAGTGAACAAAATTGCACATCTGGTTCTCCTTCCAAACAAAATGAACAGCCAGCTGCAACGCTAGACATTCTGCCCACTGGGAGGATTTCCCTTCCCCGCTGCCCTGCAGGGAGGTCAGAAGTGGCAGCGCTGCCACTGTCCGCTTCCAAGTGGTGCCTGCATATTGCACACAACCATCTGTAAACCAGACACAAGTTTCCTCTTCCTCAGTCAACTGATTGTAAGGAACTCCCCATGTGGCCATAGATGCAGACCAGGAGATGGAAGGTAATGTGACAGGTGTGAGAAGCATGGGCATTTGGGCCACTTCCTCATGAAACTTGCTTGCATCTTCAGGTCCTGCTAGAGCCCAATCTTGTATATAGCACTTCTATTTAATAATGGAGTGCTACTGTGCATGTCTGACTTCACGATTCTGTGGGTTAGACAACACCCAGTTCGTGATGGGCAGCTCAGGCCACATAGTGACTTGGTGGCCCATGGTTAAACATTCAGTCTCTACTAAGGCCCAGTAACAAGTCAAAAGCTGTATGTAAAAAGGAAAGTAGTTATCTGCAAAGGATGGCAGAGCTTGCTCCAAAATCCTAAGAATCTGCACTCTGATTCAGCAATAGGCGTCTACCAGAGACTCCAAACAGCATCTCTATGTGCCACTGACCCCTCAAGCACCATTGGATCAGCTGGATCATACGGCCCAAGTGGCAGAGAGGATTGCACAGCAGCCTGAACCTGTTGCACAGCCTTCTCTCGTTCTGGGCTCCACTCAAAACTAGCAGCTTTTTGAGTCACTTGATAAATAGGCTGGAGATACAAACCCAAATGAGGGGTCTGTGGCTCCCCAATCTAACGAGACCCGCACCAGGCATTGTGACTCCTTCTTAGTTGTAGGAGGGGCCAGATGTAACAACTTATCCTTCACTTTAGAAGGAATATCTCGACATCTCCCACCCCACTGGACCCCTAGGAATTTCACTGAGGTGGAAGGCATCTGAGTTTTTGTCGGATTAATTTCCCATCCTCTAGCACGCAAATGTTTTACCAATAAGTTTAGAGTCATTGATATTTCTTCCTTCCTAGGTCCAATTATCATAATGTCATCAACGTAATGTTTAAAAACAAAACACTGGGAATAAAAGCAATCGCTAATTTCATCTGCTAGCCAGCTCATTTTGAGGACTCTTCACGTAAACCATTTTTTGGCATAGTAAGGAAAAGCCCAAAGACAAAACAAGCAAAACATGCGTGGCCCTTGTGGGTGGTTGAAACAGAGCTAACTCGCAAACTGTGCCTCCCGACAAGGCTAGCTCTGTGAGAGCAGTCCTGAGTGAATGCTGGCAACTGCTTCTCCAGCAACCCCTTCTCTACGTATCTCTGAACCACCTCAGCTTGGACGTCCAACAGACCTGAGCCCAACGCTCTATCCTTACTGCTGTGTGATCTCAGACAAATGACTCAGCCTCTCCAAGCCTCAGTTTCTCATCTGTAAAACGTGGCTAGTGATTCCTCCCTGAAACACTGTCATAAGAGGAACTGGAGTGATCATCTTCATAAAGTGCCCAGCCCAGCACCTAGCACTCGGGAAGCACACAGTGTTTGCTGTTATCAACCATCCATTCATTCAGCAGGCATTATTGGGGTCTCCTGTGCCAGCTGGCCAGATAGAGAAAAGCCTCAGGCTGTCAGGGGCTGGTTGGCAGGCAGACACAGCCACAAATCTGACCCCTCTCACTGAGATAAATTCTCTGACTCAAAAAACCAAAATCAAAACCCATTGCTATCAAGTTGATTCCAACTCATAGTGACAGAGTAGAACTGCCCCATAGGGTTTCCAAGGCTGTAATCTTTACGGAAGCAGACTGCCACATCTTTCTCCCACAGAGGGGCTGGCGGGTTCAAACCACTGACCTTTCAGTTAACAGCTGAGCACTTAACCACTGTCCCACCAGGGCTCCTTTACTGTGACCCCCAAAAAACACCTAACCTGTTGCTGTCGGGTCAATTCCAACTCATAGTGACTCTGTAGGACAGAGTAGAACATCCCCATAGGGTTTCCAAGGCTGTAATCTTTACGGAAGGAGACTGCAACATCTTTCTTTGGCGGAGCAGCTGGTAGATTTGACCTGCAGACCTTTTAGTTAGCAGCCAAGCAAGCTCTTCACCACTGTGCCACCAAGGCTCCTTGCTGTGACCCAGGAGTGGAGGAAGAGCTTTCCAAGTAAAGTTGAAGGATGAGTCCTGATCTTTCTAAGCCCACACCCCTGTTTATTTCCACTGTTTCATTTTATTGCAAGCACACCCATTAGATCCATCTTTATCCTTTGCATTGCTGAGTTTTTCTTGGAGGACCTGGATTTATCTAAAGGGAAATGCCCCTGGTTTGTTCAGATGGACTCTAAAACATTGATTTGGGAGACATGTTCATTCTGTTTTTGAATCCTGTCTAGTGTGTTACCCGTAATTTGTTCAAAAGAAAGTATATTTGACCCTTGACCTTCCCAGGGTGTTCTCTGCTCTGCAGGCCAAGAAACTCTGCTAGCCAGAACCAACTAGCACAGATCCAACCGAGAAGGGCTGAAGTATCAGGAAAGGATTTCCAGTGATACCGACCACAGAGACATACTGTCCAGTGGTGGGAATACCATGTTTGGCCAGGCTATCTGGGTGGGCTATGCAGGCTTAGAGGTGCCAAGGAACATTTACGTGTCCAGTCCATGGTGAGACCTGGCCCACCATTGAGATTCACCCCTCTCTACCGAGTTCTATGTCTGTCTTCTGCACCAAATTCTTACCCCTTAGGCCCTCTTTAGGAGCCCTCAATGTGCAATAGTTAAGGCTGCTAACTGAAAGGTTGGCGGTTTGAACCTACCCAGCAGCTCCATGGGAGAAAAGGCTTGGCGATCTGCTCCCATAAAGATTACAGCCTTCAAAATCATAAGAGGCAGTTATACTCTGTTACATGGGATCGCTGTGAGTTAGAATCAACTCGATGGCACCTAACAACAGGCCCTCCTTGCTACACTGTCCTTCTTCACGCAGTGGAGGTCTGTTCCCTTGATGCACCTTTGGTTTCTCCGCTATAATCCCAGCCTAATGGGACTTCGATCCATGTCTTCCAAGCTGGTATTTATAACCAGCCAGCCTGAAAATGTTTGCTCTCAGCAGATGGCCCACCCATCTCACCCATTCTGAAAAGTTCTTTTTGTTGTTGTTCCCAGAGAGTTCATCTATGTCCTGATTTGGGCTCCTCTGCCCTTCTGTACTAATACCAAAACCAGTAGCTGTTGAGCTGATTCCGACTCATGGTGACCCCATGTGTGTCAGAGTAGAACTGTGCTCCACAGGATTCTCAATGGATGATTTTTTGGAAGTAGCTCACCAGGCCTTTCTTTCTGAGGCACCTCTGGGTGGACTCAAACCATCCTTTTGGTTAGCAGCTGAGCGTATTAATCTTTTGCACCACTAGAGACTCCATTAGTAATAAAAATAAAAACCATTGCCGATTCTGACTCATAGCAACCCTATTGTACAAAGTAAATCTGCTCCACAGGGCTTCCAAGGCTGTAATTTTACAGAAGAAACCTTGATGGCACAGTGGTTAAGAGCCCAGTTGCTAACTGAAAGGTTGGTGGTTTCAACCCACCAGTCACTCCACGGGAGAAAGATGTGGCAGTCTGCTTCCGTGAAGATTTACAACCTTGGAAACTCTATGGGACAGTTCTACTCTGTCCTACAGGGTCCTATGAGTCGGAATCGACTCGACAGCAGTGGTTTGGATTTTGTTGGAATCTTTATGGAAGCAGACTGCCACATCTTTCTCCCGTGGAGCAGATGGTGGGTTCGAACTGCTGACCTGTCGGTCAGTACCAGTTGTTTCCCACCAGTGTCTGTTCTGATTGGTCAGTGCTCTTCACTCCTGTTGTTAAATATTTTTAAAGTCACCTCCAGAGCTTAAATAGGAGCCCTGGTGGCACAGTGGTTAAGTGCTCCACTGCTAACCAAAAAAGCTGCTCTGCAGGAGAGAGATGTGGCAGTCTGCTTCCATAAAAATTACAGCATTGGAAACCCGATGGGGCAGTTCTACCCCGTCCTATACGGTCACTGTAAGTCACAATCAATTTAACGGCAGCAGATTAGCGCTTACAATTACTGAGTTTTGTACAGATTATTTCATTAAGTTCTAACAAGCCTATTGGATACGCACCGTTACTATGCCCATCTTACAGATGAGACAAGAAGCAGAGAGAGATTAAGGAACTCATCCGAGAAGAGCTGGGCCTTAAATTTGGGTCTGTCCGACCCTGCCACCCGTTCTCTCAGCCACCACCCTGCCCCCCATGAGTACCCTGGCCCACTGCAGCCTGTGTTCTACCAGCCTCTGCTCACTAAAGTGTAAAGATTGAACACTCAGCCTCTGCTCGTGAGGACAGGGTGGGAGAGACAGCCACTTTTCTGCATCACTAGAGCCCCAGTTTCTACCGGGAACACGCTCAATTTGGAAGCCCAGGCCAGTAACCAAGCCTTTTGGGAACTGGATCGAGTCTTTGGCACCTGTGCTAGGTCCAGATCCACCCAGCTGGGCTGTGGTGCTGCCAGGGCCCTTCGCTTTGGTCAACACACACGTCTGGAGCCTCTGCCATGTGCCAGGCACGACTCCAGAGGCCAGCCAGACTGCTGGGAGCTTCTTGTCCCTCTCCGGCCCCAATCACATCTGCTAAGAGTGCCAGCTGCAGGCCTTGTTTTCAGTTGGTGCCCCCATCATGCCGCTGAAGCTCCTGCCCTCTAGGCTGATGACTCGGCTGTCAGTGCCGTGGACAAAGGTCACATTTTAAAAAGCTGCTGGGATGACGGCTCAGGGCTCAGGCCACCTTTCCCTGCAGCTCACGCTGGCCCAGAAGCTGCTGGCTGACTGTTCAGCAGTGGGTCCAGGCCTCCCAGATCGCTTGAAGTGGGCAGGAGGGCTGAGACTGGCTGGATGCCTGGAACCGGCAAGAGAGAGACCTGTGGCTGCAGCAGGACCCTCGGGCCTGTGATGCCTGCGCCTCACACCCAACCTCACCCTGTCCCCTCTGCAGGCTGACTGCTTAGCTCAGTGAGAAACTAATGGGTAAGGTCCTGTGGCCAGTTACATCCAACAGAGTAGGAGTATGGAGGGGAGTTGTGAGCCCAGGCACCACCTCCGTGGGGACACGCTCACTCTCAACAGGAGACCATCTGCCCTAAGCCTGCAGCTTTATGGGTCTTTCCTTCCCAGAGGCCTTCTTGTCACTGGTACTGATGGTTTATCTGAGGATTTCTCCCTGGAACTATAGGTGTGTCAGAGCAAAGGACTGACACCAGGTGTGGCGGGGTGCAACGGGGACACAGCCTGTGGAGAGCCTGTGCCTGCCGAGCCCTCCCTAGGCAGTATGGATGCTGAATTAGAGTGCCCACTCCCCAGGCTAGTCTTGGGCATCTTCCACCACGTATACTCCTGGAACTGCAGCTTCCTTGAGAGCTCGCCGCCACCCATGAGATTTCAGACCCTGGCCGCCCAACTGTGCCCCCCAGCACCCTTTCTAGACAATGTTTGGTCTAAAAGCCACCCCAGGAGTCACACCCTCACTGAGGGCTCCTCCCCTTAGTAGGGGGTGTGACTAGAGCAGCTCTTGGTTTCCTCCATGGGGAAGGACAATAAAGTAGTTGCGAGTGGAAGCAGAGTCCTTTGCTCAGAACAGAAAGCCCAGAAGTGCCTGCTCCTGGGTGCACTTTACCTGGGAGATTGGCCCCTGCCAGGCACTGGGCATGGAGGCACATCACATGGGGGAGCTCCATGATTATCCTTGGAGGGAGGGTGATGCTCACCTGGAATCCTCAACTGCCTGGGGCTGCTGGTCAGTCAGCAGGACCACAGGGAACAGGCACCTCCCTGCCCCCCACTCCCCCAAAAAGGAGGACAGCCAGCTTCTGCCTCAGTGTGTAAACTCAGGCTCACCAGCCACACATGCCTCCAAGGCTGCTGGTCTCCCAATGGTTCCTAGGCCAGGCACAGGTGGGCCTGATTAGTTAGGGAAAACTTAAGTGCTAGAAATCTTAAGGGTGCCTGGAGTGTACTAATGACCCCCTCCCCCTCCTTCTGGCTCCTAGGTTCCCCTCTGCCCTGGAGCAGCAGTGCCCACCGAGATAAGGTAGCACCTGTTGTGCCCCCTCCTCTTGTTTCTTCCTGTCTTCTCCCCCACCTCTATTTCCTATTACAGTTACACTGTGTACTCTGGGCTGACTCCCTGGGCCCATTTTCTAGGTCTGTAAAACATCCTTGCTTCATACAGACGTAATGATTTAAATTCAAGGACAAAATACATTAACCAGGGATCAAACACTTCAAACCTGGCCTGTTTTCCCTTAGGTCTGTTCTTATACAAAAGCCTCACAGGGCCCACATCACCAAGTGTTTGGGTAGTTAAGTGGGGCAACCACATACATTTTAGCAGAACGGGACAGTAAATAGACAGCATTATTAGTACTGAAGTTCAACAAGCATAACCAGGCAACACTCTGGTCAAATATGTCACCTTATGAACAGAAATCTGCTTATCTCATTATTAACTGTACCCCTCTTCCTGAACTGAATCAGGAGACATAGCTTTCTGGACACTGCCCCAACAGGAAATTCTGAAACAAAAGTTGTTATTCAAGTGAAAATCATTAACAAGATCAAGAGTCTAACTTAAACAGCTTTATTTTTGTCTCGTCCATCAAGGGCACAAGGTACCTTCATCAGCTCCAACTTTTGTTTTCCTTACAGATCATTCCATCACCCTTACCCAGTGACAGCCCGTGTCGGCACAGCTTCCAAAAACCACAAAGCATCTTTGCCTTCAGTAAAGTGTGCTCCAGCAGTATGGAGATGCGAGTTGCACTTCAGCAGATTCTAACAAAACCCAAAAGGCTGCAGACTGAGGGAGAAAGCTCAACAGTGCCACCCATTCGGTTTATCACAAGTAGTCCTAACAAGCTAACCCATCACCATCTGTGTCCACCTGTGTACTCTGGACACCACTAGACACTCTAGAGCACAGCACATTCCAGCATCTAGGTTATGTCATTCAGAAGCACAATGTGACAAAACTAAGATTAGGCATTTGTTCCAGAGCCTAGTTAAGATATTCTAGAAAACCACTGCTTTATGTTATAATGAACACCACTCTTTGACACCTCTTAAGACTCAAGCTAAAGACACCAAAGACTCGACTTCAAAACTCTAGCACACCTTCCTCTGAATAAGCTCCTAAATTTCAAACTAATCCAGTTTTTCCTTAGTTATTTTAACAAGGCAAAAACTTCTAGTTTTTCTGAGACTGGTTGCTCTTGTGCCCATGTCTTGCTAACATTCACAATGCTTCACTGGAAGCCATCACTGGTCCAGAGAAACAGTTTTGTAGTGAAATGGTGTCTTCACCCAACAATGAATTCCATGCCTGTGGACTTGTGTTAGCCTAACTAACTTGCTGTGTATGTTTCTATACACCTGGCTCAAAAAAAATTCATAGAACAAAATGTAAAATTTTAGTTCTAGAATTTTATAAGTATTTCTCTCTTGGTCCGTGTTGTACCTTGAATACAATCGAAGTATTTTATTCCTTCACAATATTGGGTGGGGGGGCCCTATTGACAAACTTTGTCCTAAGTCCACATTCCAAATACGGCAGTTGTAACATTTTTATAAATCAGAAAACGACTAAGGAGATTAATTTGCATTCTTTCTACAATTACTTTTATAATGAAAATTTCCTTTATCTACCAACCAAAAGCTAAACTATAAAAGCTCAAATTTTAGGATACAAAAAGCCTAAATAATGGATGAATTAAAGCTCTATACATTCAATTTAGGTTTCTCACAATTAGATAAACAAGTTTATTGGTAAATTTAATCAACATACATAATTAACCTAAAAACTTCAATAGAAGGATAAGTTTTAAAACCACTTGGAAGGCCACCTCTGTTAAGTGATTTTTTTTTCCCAGGACAGTATACCAGATGCAACTTATGGCAACACCACCTTAACTGGCAGAGGCTCAATAAGCTGGACCTACATGCCCCTCCCCAACAGCAATTTACACTAAAAGTTACAACACAAACTCCACAAGGAAAAGCATTTCAGCATTGGCTCCTCTTAGTGAAGGAGAAAAACAACCTCCTTATGACAACACAACGAAAAGCTGCACTAACTAGTTCTGGAAATTACTAACAGATGATGCTGGTGTGAATAACTGGTATTATATATTCTAGAGCCCTTATAAATAAAATCCCCCATCAGCGTCTGCATTATCAACTAGAGGTTTAACATGTGGTAGAATGAGGACTTATGCAAAGTACGATGAGGCATAGCATTTCACTACTATGAAAACAAGTGTAGTCTAGTGAGAGGCAAACCAACTGGACTCTAAATTACACACATCTTAATGACAAGACTCCCCACCACATGTGAATGTAAAACATTTAATTTAAAAATGTTGACACTACAATATATAAAATAGCTATTATAAATGCACATAGTGTATTCTATAGCTGCCAGGTTTACTTTTTTTTCTTTTTTCTTCTTTTTTTAGGAAACTGTAAATTACACTGTGGTTAAGACTTGTATCTTCACCCTTGAAAAAGCCCACATTCTATCACAGTGATGTATGGTCAGACTTAACAGCCCCAATTGTTAAACACTTGGATCAAGTCATAACCAGTTTTATTGCAAAAGGACCCTGTACACATTTATCAATTCTAGTACCTTAATAGCTACCCAACAAGTCATTAACATACAGAAACATGCATCATGAGAAGCAAGAAGTATCACCCATCCCTTCTGCAGATCAGCAACTTGTCACTCCTGAGCAACAGTGCCCACATCACTGAGGTCTGTGAACAGTCACTTTTCGCATTCATCCTGAGTGAAAGATGGAATGACTTAAGTACAAACGCAACATATTATAAACAATTTCTTACAAAAAAACTCACAAATTAAACCGAAGTATTTTACAGAATTTACTACAAAACACCATAAAAACTGCCTTCCACTTAAGCTCTCTCCCCCCGTATCCGGCGAGCCAACTGGATGTCTTTGGGCATGATGGTGACTCTCTTGGCGTGGATGGCACACAGATTAGTGTCTTCAAATAACCCAACCAGGTACGCTTCACTAGCCTCCTGTTGAGGATAAGAGCCGCACGATTAAACTCTGCCCAAAACACCAAGCACAGGCAGCCCCTCCTCCCTTACACAAAGCCGTCTTTCTGTCTTACCTGCAGGGCGCCGATGGCCGCACTCTGAAACCTCAAGTCTGTTTTAAAATCCTGGGCGATCTCCCTCACCAACCTCTGGAAAGGCAACTTCCGGATCAGAAGCTCGGTCGATTTCTGATAACGGCGAATCTCTCGAAGCGCCACGGTTCCGGGTCTGGAGCGAGCGAAGGGGCGTGTTAACGGGCGCCGATCGGCAATCCCTGTCCAGTCCCGAACAGTTACCGAACAATGCCGAACGGCCGCCAAGCCATTGTTTTCTCCCCGTTCTGCCTACCTGTAACGGTGAGGTTTCTTCACCCCGCCGGTAGAGGGCGCGCTCTTTCTGGCAGCCTTGGTGGCCAGCTGTTTGCGGGGGGCTTTCCCCCCGGTGGATTTACGCGCTGTCTGCTTGGTTCGGGCCATTTTTCACCTGAAGACAAAATCCCGACTGTGAGGCCGCGCGCTCCTCCAGCCTGGCCCCCGCCCGCTCGCTGCCGGAGCCGCAGGGGGCCGAGTCCGACCCCGAGCCCCTGCCGAATTGAGTACCGGCCTCCACCGGCCCCGCCCGCCCCCTTGCACCCCACCTTGCGGCGACAGATGGCCGAGGCGCCTCCCCCACTCCCCTAATGACTCAGGCTGCGCGAACCAGCAGCCTCCCCCGGGACAAGGAGAGCGGGGAGGAGTCACTTCCCTTCCTCGACGGGCGGATCCCGGGTGCCCGGAACCCGGTGCCGGGACCTCGGCATCACCACCCGGCCAAGAGTAGAGGCGCAGGACGGCCTGAAGCCCTAAGGAGGAACCGTCCGGTCCACACCCGACGCCAGTGGGCGAGCAACTCCCTCCACCCGTCACTCGGTTCCCAACGGCCGCGGTCCGCGGCATCAACGGCTGCCGGGCCTCGGGTCACGGCATGCCTCGCGAACGCCTACCAAACGCCGAAGTCTTAGGCCGCTTCACAGACCGCCGCGCCGCTTCTGGTGGCCCGAAAGAGAGCCGCAGTCACCCAGCAAGCAGATAACACCTCCCCAACAAACGACCAAACCACTCTGCTCTACCAGCCCCCCCGACGCCTCCATTTTTATACCCACGCTTCACGCTGCGTCTCTGCGTCATAGGGCCCTCATTTGCATACACCAACGACTTTTTCTATTGGCGGGCGCTTTCGACGACGCGCTGACATCCCCCGACACAAAGGCCGTGCTTCTGCCCTGTTCCCTGATTGGTAGGTATCTAGATCGCTGATTGGCTGTTAAAGTGGCCTGATGATTGGATGGATGCAAACAGAAATGGACGAACCAGAGTTTAGCAGTAAGAGGCTCCTCTGATTGGATAAAATGGAGCTATGTTTGGATCCTTCCCTTGGTTCCAAAGCTCTACAATAGAAAGTCAATGCAAATGAATTGCATTGGTCCCAAGCAAGACTTAGAGTCTGGTAGGGAAGAGTCTAAGCTTATTGGCATCGAGCTAATACAATACAGGAGAATGGCAGGGTATTTTAACAAAATTTTTTGTAAATATTTTCCAATGTAAAATAAAATGTGTTCCCTGCTTGTTTACTTTGATAACATTTTTCAGTTAAATTCGCAGTATAAATCATTAGAATTCAGTAAATCATGATATTATTATGAAGTATTTTATGTATCACGTATATGGTACCTAAAACAACAACAACAACGTATGCATTTTAACCAAAAAGCAGTTATTTTAGTGATGGAGTGAGGGGGTAAATAATAGATACAAAGAAATTAATGTCAATCATTGAGGTTTTGTTGTTGTTGTTGTTGTTAAATAGCCAAAAACCAAACCCATCTCCATTGAGTCAGTTCTGACTCACAGCAAACCTATGTACAACAGAACGAAACACTGCCCGATCCTGTGCCATCTTCACAATCGTTGATATGTTTGAACCTGTTGTTGCAGCCACTCTATCAATCGATCTCTTTGAGGGTCTTCCTCTTTTCTCTATGACCCTCTACTCTACTAAGCATGATGTCCTTCTTTAGGGACTTTTAATTCCTCCAGATAACCAGTCCAAAGTATGTAATACAAAATCTCACCATCCTCCCTTCTAAGGAGCTTTCTGGCTACACTTTTTCCAAGACAGATTTGTTCATTCTTCTGGCGACCCATGGTATATCCAATATTCTTTGCCAACACCATGATTCAAAGCTACCAATTCTTCTTCAGTCTTCCTTATTTATTGCCCAGCTTTCACATGTGTACGAGGCAACTGAAAATACCATGGCTTGGGTCAGGCACACCTTAGTCCTCAAAGTGACATCTTTGCTTTTTAGCACTTTAAAGAGGTCTTTTGCACCAGATTTGCCCAATGCAATATGTTGTTTGATTTCTTGACTGCTGTGTCCATGGGTGTTATTTGTGGATAAAGTAAAATAAAATCCATGGGTGTTATTTGTGGATACAAGTAAAATGACAACTTCAATATTTTCTTTGTTTATCATGATGTTGATTAGTCCAGTTGTGAGGATTTTTTTTTCTGTATGTAGAGGTGTAATCCATACTGAGACTGTAGTCTTTGATCTTCATCAGTAAATGCTTCAAGTCCTCTTTACTTTCAGCAAGCAAGGTTGTGTCATCTGCATATTGCAGGTTGTTAATGAGTCTTCCTCCAATCCTGATGCCAAATTCTTCTTGTGTAGCCCACTTCTTAGATTATTTGCTCAGCATACAGATTGAATAAGTATGGTGAAAGGATACAATCCTGACGTACACCTTTCCTGATTTGTAAATGAGTTTACAAGTACTGTTTGATATGTTTTTAGACTATGTCGCAAAATACTTTGTGATCCCAGTACCCCTGGAGTTAAACAAGAAGTAACCTGCTAAGCGACATACTCCATTTTTGCAATTATGTTATTCAACTGAAAGAAATTACTAGGCAAAAAGGAAACAGTTCTACTATAGCATTTACATGCATATAAGGAATAAATGAAAGATAGCTAAATTAAATACGTGTCCTTGTGTTTAATGGTATGTCTTGGCAGGTATTACTTCTGAAGAAATATGACAAATGTATAAAATGCTAATCCATACCTTCGCCTAAATAAATATCTTACATGGATTGCAATACTCAATCTTCCAGATGACTCAGATATAGAAAATACCAAAGCGGTTAAGGTTAAGAACAGCCAAGCAAAGCCCAGAAAATTGAAACAGAGCCTTGGGCATTCTACTCCACAGATTCTATTTGGGGTTCACCAATTATTTTACATTATTTAAATAAAAAGTAGCAGAACCAGGCGCATATACATGTCAACTTAGAGAATTACTGCACATAAGTACAAATACTTCAGTATTTACTTGCCACATCAAACGTGTTGCATCCGTATCAATAGTGAAGGAAATTTACAACTTGAAAAAGCAGCTAAGGCAGAAACAGGGCTTTGAACCTTTCATTCCAATTTGAACCCCTGCTGAGAATTTGCATTTCTAACAAGTTCCCTACTGAGAATCTGTGTTTCCATCCAGATGTACTGAATCAGAATCTACATTTTAACAAGATCCCCAGGTGATTAGTATGTATAATTTCCTGGGAACTTGTTACAAATGCAAATTATCATCAGGGGTTGGAACCTGAAAGAATCCATTCAAAGCCCTGGGCAGAAACACTGTTGGTCCAATCTCTGGTACCTAATTCCTCTTACTTTCATATACCAAAACTTTCATGTGACAATTTAATCAACTTTAATTTCTACCTTCTGCTCGAAGTTTGGGGTAGAGACAAGAAAAGCTTACTACTTCATAGCCGTATCCAGAAGAGAAGCCAAGATGGAGGCTCTCAGAGCCTGTGTAAAGCTAAGAGGAGGGGGTTGTTTGGAACTCAAACAGGAGGCTGTCAAATACCCTGGGATGTACCCAGTGATACATTGTCATCTTCCCGTGACTGCTGAGGGACCAGGAGGAAGAAGGGATCCCTAAGTTAACGTTCCACAGTTTTTCTTGGAGACCAGAACCTTGTCATTTTTATGCCTCCAATGCAGGGACAGTCCAGTTACCTTTCTCCCAGTGCTGGTAATTACTAGGGAAGAACTAAAACTGCTCCTCGAGAAACAAGGTGTGAATTTACAATATGATGCCAAGCAGCCATTTAAAGAAATAGTTTGTCCCTCTTACTTGGTAGTCATACAGGTAAGTTTGTTGTTTTTCCTGAGTTGAGCAGGGGAGGAAAAACAACCCAGTAAATGGGGAAGAACTGGAAATGTCTATATAAACAATATTATGTGATGCATTGCATAGACTTCTGGTTCCTGTTCTGTCACCAACTTGCTGAGTAACTTCAAGCAAGTTACTTAACCTCTCTGGGTTTCTGTTTCCTCTTTTATAAAATAAGCAGTTTGGATGATATCACGCAATTCTACCACTACACACTTATTCTGAAGTTCGTGGTCACCCACCCGTTGCGTCAAGTTGACCAACTCATAGGGACCCTATAGAACAGAACAGAACTGCCCCCATAGGGTTTTCAAGTCTGTAAATCTTTACAGAAGAAGACTGCCACATCTTTCTCCCAGAAATCGGCTGGTGGGTTCAAACTGCCAACCTTTTGGTTAGCAGCCAAAGCTCCACTTTCATGGTATATATCCATTATTTAAAATCTAACTCTGTGAACTATTTTTCTTCAGTCAAATCACACTCAGGTGTTTTGGGGATAACATATATGGTGCAGTAAACTACTTAACATGGCCCTTCTAACCATGCATATTTTTCTAACTTCCACAAAAATGATTTGGTGGAACTATGCAAATAAGGTTTTTGTGGCCCACCAAGAGGACTGAACAGCCTGCTAAGAATGCAAATAAGGTGCATGGAACCCCTGTGTGTGGGGTGGGTGTTGGGGATGGGACCACGCAAATAAGGTGTATGGAATGCTAATGAGGGGATTGGTCAATCTTGCACTGGCTTGAAAGACAGCCAAACCCAGAGCAGAGGGGGGACCTCACTACCATCAAGAAAGTAGAGCTGGAAGCAGAGCGTGTCCTTTGGATCTGGTGTCCCGGTGGTGAGAACCTCCTAGACCCAGGAGAAAGCTGTAACACTGGAGATGGCACCAGATGGCAAGAAGCATCATCAGAGAAACAGCGGCAGGAGAACTGGGAGACAGGCAAGAGACAGCACAGGGGGTTTCCTGGCCACAGTAAGCATGCCGACTCAGAGTGAGAGAGCTGAGTGCCTTTGGGCAGGAGGCTTCCTGGCGGAGTGAGGTGCCGGTGGGCACTTACTGGCAAAACTAAAGACCTCTGTAACACTTGCCAGAGCAGGGCAGGGGCCAGACCCAAGGAAGGGGGGCCCAAGGGTTGAGAGAGGAGGCCTGTCCTCGGGGGGCTGAAAGGAGGCCTGCACAGCTGACAGGAGCTGAGAGAACTGTCCTGCACTGAAGAAAGGGGACTTTGCCTACATGCTTCCTGATCCTTGCAACCCGTTACTTCCCCAATGAACCACTTAACTGTATTGTCTGTGTGGCCATTGCAACAAATTATTGAACCCAGCAGAGTAGAGAGCACAGTGGGAGGAACGGTTGGTGTCAGAATTGGTAAAAAGATTGGAGAGAAGAGGTATGTCTGACCTCCACTTCATAGGAGTCAGCCTTGGGCTGCTGATGATGGTGATTCTCTCTCCTTGCCCTTGTGAAGTTAGACAAGGAGGTCTGATGCCCAGCACCATTTTTTACAGCATATAAATCAACCACTTGCACTTAAAAGGACTAAAGCAATACACTGCAACTTTTACTTGTCCTTTTGGAATTCTTCATCTTCAAACACCCTACTGGCTAAACAATTGATTTGGCCTGTTTAAGAAATACCAGTTTCTCAACTTTATAGGCTAACAATTTGGCTTCTGATGTGGAACTAAATAAGTATGTGTCATTTTTAAACACTAACAATTTCCCATTCACTCCACCCTCCCTCACACCCTAGGGTTATTGGGAGTGTCCTTCTTCAATGAGACAATCATTAGTTAACATAATCCTAATAAAATGTAAGTCAGTCTTAAAAGCAATGTATTTGAAATAGATTCAATATGAAAAACAAAGTAAAATGACATATTAAAATATAAAAGAGCTTTCGAAGGCTCACTGAATCAAATGCCTAAGTCTGGGGCAACTGGCTTATATTACAAAGGGACAAAGGGAAGAATTCGCCTGACTGGGGGGAGGTGGGGAGGGGAAAGGCATATTCTTTTCACAAAGAGGCTGGTGTCCAGAGAAGGAAACTGGAGTGTATTAAGTTGCACCTTCTAGTCAAACCCAGAGCTTTCCTAAGGACATTACTGTAAGGCTTCGCAACACCCTTGCAATGTGCCAGTGTACCTAAGACTATCCTAGACGCAGATTAAATTCGTCCTTGGCCCCTAAAGATACTGGAAACAAGTTTGTCAGGCCAGGTGTCAAGTTGAGACAGGACTCAAGTCTTTGAGTTCCAGGTTTCAGGGTTAGTAAAGGTTTATGGACGAGACCTGGTGGCGCAACGGTTAAGCGCTCAGCTGCTAATCAAAAGGTTAACAGTTTGAACCCACCCAGCAGTTCCTCAGCAGAAAGACTGCTTCCACAAAAATTAACAAAACTCCACGGTTATCAGGTGAAGTCTGACCCACAGAGACCCTACAGGACAGAGCAGAATTGCCCTATCCGGTTTCCAAGGCTGCAAATCTTCATTAAAGCGGACTGCCACATCTTTCTCCTGCAGAGCAGCAGCTGGTGGGTTCCAACCTCCGACTTTTTTGTTAGCAGCTTTAACCACTGCACCACCAGACCTCGTCCCATAAAAATTACAGGCTAGAAAACCCTGTGACGGAGTTCTACTCTGTCACATGAGGTCGCTATGAGTGGAAAATCCACTGGCCAACACCCAACAACAACAAAGGCTCAAGCAGCGCCTCAGCGAAGGCTTGGGAACGTATTATTATACTGTAGCTCTTCAGCAAAGCCTTCTCAAGCTGACTTCCAGCAGGCCCGAGTTTCCTTCATGCCTCTCAGGTAGTATCGCTGCCGGGATAAGGAAAACGTGGGCGTACTCCAGGTGCCTGCAGCACAAACAAAAGCCCAGAGCTAAGAAGGGATAATAAAGGGTCTTTTATAGCCGTCGTTAGAACAGCCACGCTGTACCAAGCATGGAAACTCGGTAATGTTTCACCGAAATCGTTCGGGCCTCTCTAGGTATAAGCCGCCTTCTAGTCACAAGCTCCCGTTTCAAGGAAAGGATTCTCTATGAAACTGGAAATGCGCCGGCAAGAAGACGCGGTAGGACTGCAATCCCCAGAAGCCATCGCGGGCCCTGAGCATCCGGGGCACCGTCCGCAAGGATCCCTGGGTACTGTGGTTCCTTTCTTCGGCAGCAACCCTCTACCGACGGTAAAATTCCAGCTGAACGGAGAACCACAACTCCCAGCAGCCCTTGCTGCGGTGCGGGGGGTCTCCACGTTCTCGTGGCGCAGCGCAAGCGCACTGGGTCCTCGGCGCGGACCGCGCAGACTGAATAATAAAAGGGGAGCGGCGAAGAGGCAGGAAGACAGGACCATGTCGAAGGGCCCCGGGCCCGGCGGCTCCGCAGCTTCCTCGGCGCCCCCGGCCGCTACCGCTCAGGTGCTGCAGGCACAGCCCGAGAAACCGCAGCACTACACGTACGTAGAGCCCCCCCCGCCGCGCGCGCACGCCTGACGTCAGCGGCCAGCGTGAGTCACGCGCGCAGGGAGAGCGCGAGGCGGCCTCTCCCTCCCCCCTTCCTCCTCCGGCCCGGCCCAGACCGGTTCCAACCTGCTGGGGCCGGTCCCAACCGCCTCTAACTGCTACCAACGTCTGGTCGGGCTGTGGGGCGGGAAACTCGGTCCCAGCGGCTGAGTAGGGAAGGCGGGAGCTCGGGATGTGGAGCGCACACATCTTAGGCCAGGCCTTCGAGGCCTAACTGTTCTTCAGCCCATAAAACCACAGTACCAGGCACTTTAGGGGCGATGTGAAGTCCAAGACACGACCAAGATGAATTCCATAGCTGCCAGCCCTAGAGCCGCCCATGAAGGACGAGTAGCGGGAAATCCTGTCAGGAGACCCCGTGTAATGTGCATAGGAGGCCTTTTGTGCCCAGAAGGCCCGAATGTTGTCTACGGAGGCCAGCCCTGCTTGAATTCCCTTTAACAGTTGATCTAGATAAACATGCAAAGACGGAATCATGTCGATGTACGCTCATGACGGGTCCCGTTGGGACTGAGCTGACCCAGCCTGAGTCAGGGGCCCCGAGGGTGATGGGGTCCGAGTGTGTCCACAGGCCCACTGAAATGTGGTATCAGAGGGAGCTTCAAATGCTGACACTACCGGAGTCCAGAAAGATGGAAAACCTCTTCCTGGGGGAATCTGCTTGTTATAAGCGTAGGTCCTTCTTTTTTAAAATTTCTGTTCAAGGCACATTGCGCGACTCCCGAGGGCTAGGTGTTTTGGGAGAAAGTGAAATGAAAAAGAGGCGGACCCTCTTGTTAAGTAAAATGTTCTTTTCCATCTTCCCTGATGCCCTTTGAGTGCATCTCATCCCTAGGGGCTCCCGAGTGATGTGCATATTTAGAAGGATCCCCAACTGTATCTCAGACTTGCTGGAGATTTTGGAATGTAGAGGGTTGGACAACCCTTAAGAGCCCCACCGTGATGCCACCTGGTGAACCAAGGGCAGGAAGCATGTGTTCGAGTAGAAGGAACTAAAGAGTATGCAGGAGGAGCTCTTGTTTGTTACTCACATACAAAAGTAAGACCAATTGGAAGACCATTCTGGAGTTGAGGAACATTGGGTGTAGGAACTGCATTGGTTTCTTTGTGGGATTTTCTGCTATTGGGTGACATCATTGAGGCTTTTCGTTGACTGCGGGTCTGACACATGTTAACTAGGGCACTTGTTAATGTGGCCATTGCTTTGCTGGCCCTTTCTTTCGGAATTCTTTCTGCACATCTGTTGGTTTTGGTGAGATGGTCTTACCTGATCAGTCGAATGATGTCATGCTGCAGCAGTGTAATCTGGAAAGGTTGCAGGTTTTTCAATAAAATATAACATTTCGAGTTATGTCAGTCTTGGTTTTAGCAACTTGTGTTTCTGATGGGACTCTGTGTTGTGTTGTTACTGAGTATACTACGGAGTCTACATTGGATAGGCTTTCTGATCATTTTGGAGTTGACAGCTGGAGCAAGTCAACAGCTGTGTAAATGTCAATATCTGAGTCTCTGCACTCCTGATGTTCATTTGTTTAAAATCTCTTTCCATTCCTGAGGTCTTAGTAAAGCAACAGGAGGAGATGAAATGCCCAGGCCTGATGAGTGGTTGGAGGTGCTCCAGCCTCTATGTTTTCTATCTGTTAATTTGTATATTTTTTTGTTTTTAATGTCTTTGTATCCAAAAATCAGAGCTAGGAATTAGTTGTCTTCCTTAGTAGATTTGAGGGAGTTCAGAAGCTGTGGTGATCTGGAAAATGTCCATCCCCAGTCTGGGGAGCAAGGAGCATGAGGACACTGACCATGGTACAAGTACACTTAGTGGCTCTGATTTTTTTTATTTTTTAGGTGAACCCATTTGTTGTTGGGGATTGGGGAGCAGGAACATTTGGATTTTTATTTCAATTTCAATAGAATTTTGAGCTGCTTAGCATGTTTTCATCCTCCTTTGCAGCAGGAGTTTCCAGAATTTGTTCTAATCTGAACATGGCCTATATATATTGCATTGATCCCATTGGCGAATACAGATTTACACCCATTTTAAAAATGTTTGTTTTTTTAACCTGTCATAAAAGTTTATCTTTTAGACTTTCTTATACGTTAATTACATTAACTTTGTGTATTTTTATAGCTGCTATTATTTGAGACTGTGATATGATGTAGTCCATACAATAATCCAGAAGAAACTTGTCTTAAAAATTGATTCTTATGGATTACAATGGCAAACAGCCCTAGAAAACAGAGTTGAACCCACCAACAGCAAAAGTTGCCTTCCCAGATGCTTGCCTTCTTGCCCTTTATTCTTGTGCCACAACTAAAATCCTAGAGTTTGAGCCTTCCTTCTCCTAAAACAAGAGGATTCTTCATAACACGGTTTAAAGGATAATTATTTAACTGGCATTTTTTCCCTAAACCCTTGAATAATCATGCTTTAAAGGAACCTTAATTTTCTTGAAGCAAATTGGTGTGGCAGGCACTTGAGCTAGGCCTGAGGAATACAACCCTCTTACAAAACACTCATTTATGTCTGAATTCTCTCTGTTTTACAGCTCCAAGTATTTGGTTAGCACTTAGTAAGATAATAGCATGCATGCATTAATACTCTTCCAATACAAGAGCTGTATGACCTCCTTTTGTCTTTTTATACGACAGACTAAATTTAATATAGTTCTGTTCAGAATACGTCCATCTTGTATAGTAGAGGACTTTAATAAAATCACGTAAGAATGATAAATTTTGGAGCAATCACGTCTAGAAATGTATCTACAAGTTTAGCTAACTTTGGACTTTTTACTGCATAACAATTGTTATTAAAAGTTTATAGTTGACCTTCGGGAGCAAGGGAGAATGAAGAGAACAGGATACAAGGAAAAGATTAGTCCAGAGGACTAATGGACCACAGCTACCAAGGCCTCCACCAGACTGAGTCCAGTACAGCTAGATGGTGCCCGGCTACCACCACTGACTGCTCTGACCGGGATCACAACAGAGGGTTCTGGACAGAGCTGGAGAAGGATGTAGAACAAAATTCTAACACACACAAAAAAGACCAGATTTACTGGTCTAAAGGAGACTGGAGAAACCCTGAGAGTATAGCCCCCAGACACCCTTTTAGCTCAGTGGTGAAGTCACTTCTGAGATTCACCATTCAGCCAAGGATTGGACAGCCCCATAAAACAAAATGGGACTAATGAAGCACAGTAGTCCAGGGACAAGGGCTAGAAGGCAGAAGGGGACAGGAAAGCTGGTGATAGGGAACCCCAGGTTGAGTAAGGACAGTGTTGATGTGTTGTGAGGTTGTTAACCATTGTCATACGGCAACGTGTGTACTGTTTAATGAGAAACTTTTGTTCTGTAAACCTTCATCTAAAGTGAGAATAGCAGCACAATTGGAAGAGCAGAGTCGCTGTTATGTTACTGAACTGTGCATGTAGAAATTTTTGAAATGGTGTATCTTTGGCTATGTATATTTTCACCAAAAAAAAAAAAAAAAAAAAAAGTTGAGAAGGGAGAGGGTTGACTTGTCGTGGGGTTGTTAACCAATGTCATAAAACAATATGTGTACTACTGTTTAATGAGAAACTATTTGTTCTGTAAACCTTCACCTGGAGTATAATTAAAAAAAAAAGTTTATAGTTGAAATGCCACAAAAAACTGCCATCCAAAACATCCAGGTTTCTGACGTCATTATTTTGACCCCCTAAGAGCAAGTATGGAGCCCTGGTGGCGCAGTGGTTAAGAGCTCAGCTGCTAACCAAAAGGTCAGTGGTTTGAATCCACCAGCCGCTCCTTGGAAACCCTATACCATAGACATTACATCATTTTAAAATTCCTTCAATTGCAGTTGATTCTCAGATTTCTTAATGCCCTAGTTTTAAAAGAAAATGAAATTTTAGTTTAGTAAGGGTTTGTTGGAGTTTTCTGGCTGCTGGGTAATTTCCTGTAAGTAGGAAATCAGTTGTCTTCCTTGGTAGATTTATGGTATAATGCTCTTTATAGCCTCATTTACCCAGGTGTCGTTTTGGTTTAAGACTGTTTTCCTGGGAATCTTTAAACAAGGATAACGCAGCAGTACTTCCACAGATAACTATTTTGAAGCAAATTTGTTTATAACTTATATAAATGTCATGAACTTTACTTGATTGTATCTGATGGTGTTTTGGAAAATCTGGAAAATTAACATGTATTTAGATTATTATTGCAAATTGCAATAGAATTGTAAATACATTGTCAGAGTACAACTTGTCGCACAATAAGTCACTGGAAGCGTTACCTGACAACCTCGGTGAGAATGAGTTAAATTATCAACAAACATTTCAGCATCTTATTTACTTGTTTATTAAGTAAAGCTGATTTTCTTCCAGGACGAAAATTAAGAGCTCACTGTGGCTTTCAATCAAGCCCACAAAATGGCCATTAATAAATGTTAAGTGCCCATGCTAAGGGTAGATTCTTCAGCTTGGCACCTAGTTGATTTTTGCTGTAATCTAAATTAATGGTTAAAGTCAAGATTTGCTTAATGGTTAAGTTTTTTTGTTTTAATCCAGCTATGTTAGATACTAAAGAAGGCTTCCCCACAACCCATATGCATCTGCTTTGATGGTTTCTATCAACCTACAAAGACTGTGACTTATTGGTGAGGGCAGCTGGACAACTCTTGAGAGCAACTTAGAGAAATCCATCTTGGGCACACTCTGTAAAGGAGCTCCTTCTCTGGAAATAGCACCCCAAATAAGTGCACAAAAGCAAGACACCCTCATGGACCTACTTCCTCCCGCTTTCAACACCCTGATGCCTGAAGGTGAGGCCTCCTTCCTGTGTGTCTTGGAAGCTGTGAGCACACTTAGGTCATTAGAGCCCTACCATAGCCTGAGCAATGCACACCTGCAGTCTGTCCTGCCAGAACTTTGCCTAAAGATCGTTTTTCTCATTAGGAGAGACTCCAGATCTGAAGAGTGATGGAAGTAAGGTTGCATTGAAAGCTACAGTACGTTAAATAGTGGATTGATCTAGTGATTAGTTCCCCAAACTGGGCAATATTTGATGAAATTTTTTGTTTTGTTGTGTTTTTTTTTTTCCTCTTTGTTAATCTAGCTATTCTTGATACTAAAGAAGGTTTTCCTACTATCCATATGCATCTTCCATATTTTGAAATTGCAACTATGGACAGTTAATGGCTAATCCTAGTAGATTGTCTTCCCTTCTTTTAACATCTTGGATGAATTTGGGGCACACTAATGTGTTCTGTGAAGATGGATGTTGAATGTAAGTTTCTCTGCCATTCTTAGTGTATAAAGATTGCATTAGCCTAATTGCTAAAAATACTGAGAATTTGGGCTCAGTCTTCTTCTGGACAATGTAGCTGTCTTGTTTTCTTACTGTATAGATACTCTATAGATTGACCCCAAGCCAGCCATCTTGAAATAACTGCCTGGACAACAGAGATGTCTGTGGAGAAAGGTTGGATAAAATTGATGCTATGATAATAAGTATGGGGTTTCTTTCTGGGGTGATGGAAGTGTTCTGGAATTAGATAGTGGTGATGGTTGCACAACATAGTGACTATGTACTAAAACCCACTGCAGTGTACACTCTAAAATGACAAATGCTATGTTCTGTGAGGTGTATCTCAGTTAAAAAAAGTATATACGAGCCGCTAGTACTAGAGACCTCTGGAGATACCCAGGGCTTAGCAGCCTGGGTTCAGTATGGCAACACCCGCAGTTTGTGCAAAGCTCCTTGGTGTCCTTTCCCCAGCCTTCTCAATGGCTTAGCCCTGCATAGCCATTCTAAGTGAATGCACCCATGTTACAAGTCTGTGGAGATGCTTTTGAGATAACAAGTGCTTACTCACAGCAAGTTGGAGACTCCAAGTTGTTGGTAGTTGTATTCTAAATTGTCTCTGAATTTAAAAGGAACAAGCAGATCTTTCCCAGTGTATTTATAAAATGAATTATATTTACATCCTTGGGTGGGTGGGAGGTGGGAGGGAAGGATGCTGTCCTGCTAAAATGTAATAGATTCCATTCGTCACGTATTGTGATGATTTTAAGGTTCATATGGGCATTTCTTTAAGAACAGACCATGTGTTTTAGACATTTAAGGTGATGTCAAAGGCTATAATATTTTAGTTCAAATAATGGCAACCAACTCTTATTTCTCTATAAAATCCCTCAACTTTCACCCCTTTTTTCTTTGCCAGTGTGTAGAGTTTGACAGCAGTATCGAGCTGAGGGGGAGGAGAAGATGGAAAGGAGTCTAGCAACTTAAAATCTCATAGCATTCTCTTTGAGGTGACCTTTTTCCTGTGGGTAGCTCAGTGTACTTGGGGAATAAAGATGCTAAGGCCTGGGACGGTATCATCGGGTCATACCTGAGCTTGCTGAAATGTTTCTCCCTTCCCTGATTCTTTATATCACAGTTTGCGTTATGTGTTCATAAACTGACTCATTTGTTCCCTATTAGTATTTGAAACACCATATGGTCACCATAAGTCCTAACAGAATGACGTCAGTGAGGAGGGGAAGGCCTGTGTTTTTGCTTCCTCTGAAATTTTAGCTTACTCACAAAACTACCCCCACTGAAGGGTAGGTTCAGAGAAGAGGTTGATAAAAACCTTTAGCATGGTGTTTTATGACTTGGAGTTTTAAGTAATAGTTTTTATTAATTTTGGTAAGAACATTACTATATCTTCTTGATGTCGCTTTTACTGCTAAGAGGTGCCAGGCATTTGGTGGCCTGTCACTTTAAGATTTGTGTGACTCAAACCTAGCCAAACATAACCAGAGACCAGTACTGATATTTTCTTATTAAAAACAAAGTAGCTAAATTTTACTGTTGAACTAAGTACTTCATCATGAATACATAAAATAAATATTAAGTATCCAGTAGAGTATGTTAAAATGTAGCTCTTCTGTTTTTGTTTTAGTAACTTCTTATATGGTGTTTTAATTGTGGCTTGTCCAGACGTCTCCCTGACAGACTGAGAGAACTTGTAGAGAGCCACTATGCTTAGTTGTTACTACTCTTGTCTTTCCTTAGCTTAAGAAAAGCTTAGTTAAGAGTCAGCATGGAGGTTAAGAGCGTTGACTCGAGGACCAGATTGTCTAAGTTTGAAGCCTAGCTCTGCCACTTACTAGCTGTGTAACCTTGGGGAAGTGAGTAACTTAGCTTTTTGTGTGTAAGTTTCCCAAGGACACCAACAGTACCTGTTTCATCGGTCGTTAGGAGGATTAGATGAGTTACTGTATGTGAAGTGCTTATTTGCACAAAGTATTATTCTCATCAATATATGAACAAGGCCCAAGTCACTGTTTTCAGTTGCACTGCTACCTCCTTCAACAGCGTTAGTCAAATGCCTTTTTTAGCTGCATCCACACTAAAACATTCTTCAATTCATAGGGCACATGTGGGGCAGTGTTGTCTTCAGAGCACGGTCCACAGAGCACATGCTACTTCAGTCTCCATTCTTTGTATAGCCTCCATCAAAGTGTCAGTATCTTATATGATAGATTTGTGTCCTAAATGGATCTGCTCTTACAGTGCCAAATGCTTTGTTGTGCAGAAACAGTGGATATACTAAATTCTTCGTAAAATAGAGGTTTTTCAAGGCAGCTGTGCCATAGTGAGTATGGGTAAATTTTGAGTAAAGTCAAGGTATTACCTAATTTGGGGGGAAATGAACCAGGCTTTTAGTGTTCCTCACATATTCTTTATTATCAGTGACATGAGTGACCCTTATGTGAATGTTCTCTCCTCAGTCTTACAAGCTCCGGGATCCTTAGGCCAAGGGAACAATTACAGAAAAAAAGGAACTGGGGACACCTAGGACTAGTTGCACACCAACACTGTACCGTCTGTAGCTCTTGTTGGTTCTTGGGGCCAGGGCAGCTCACAGGCGTCAGATCTTTTCCAGTGAGCTCCAAGGAAAAGTGGGCTGAAATCATTTGATAGTGAGTGACTCCCCACCCCCTAAAGCTGTTTACTTGCTTAAGTGTCTGTAGCATTTGTGCTGGGGGTTCTTGTACATGTGTCTGTGCATTAGAGTTGTTTTGTTCCTGCCAGCCCTAAGAGTTTATTCTAACTACTCTTTGGCCAAAGGCCAGTTAGGGGATCAAAGCCTGACCTAAAGGTTCAGACATACTCTGAAATTCACTAGACACATTTTGTTTGCCTGAACAATATTGACTATCTGAGCTTTTTTTTGCCAGAGAGAATGTTTTAAACCAGGATCACTTCAGAACAGCTGGATGCCAAATCTCCATCGCTATAGAGCGGTTTATCAGAGTCATCCAGATGTTTGCTCATCACCAATTTTAGTTTTATTTGAACCTTGTTTTTTAAAAGCCATTTTGGATAACTCCCACTGGTGTGGTTATTGTTACAAATTTATACAGTTTCTGGGTCATGTTTGGTGTCAGTACATAATGTATATATGCATGTCCTTTTAATATTGAATCTGTTAGTAGTACTGGTTCTTCAAAAATGAGATTTTCAGCAGACTAAGGCATTACACACATACACACACGCTTGGCCAAATTTAGGATTCTCAATCCACTGTTTGTATGCACTTATAATAACAGTCTCATCCAAGTTAAAAAATATTTTATTCTCAAACTTAAAATGAATTTTTGATAAAACCACAAACTGTGAGCTCTATGACTGAATTTCTTTAAAGGAATTATGTATGGGGAAGAAAAGAAGTAGCTAGTAAGGTTAGGTGAAATAATAGATTATAGATAAGTGTTGTTTGGATCTCTGGATACTACAATATAATCTTCAACAGTGCCTTTTCTTTTTTCTTTCCTTTGGTGTTAGTTGCAGAACCTTATCATATCGTGGTTAGATGTCAATAAAGAATATTTAAGAACAGGTCTATTTCCTGTGTTTTAAGATTCCATTTCCATGATAAGGCTTGTATATATTTATTTAAAAAGATGGAATTCCTGTTTTATAAGATGGGCTTGAACCCTGGTGGTTTATTAGGAGGATGGGCAGATCTATCAAGTTGCCCGATCTCTGCAGGTGCTGTGCAGGGCTTGTGAGTGGTGATCACTGACTCGACCCCGGAGCAGGTGCTTCCTGATGCTCGTTGGCCCCTCAGGCCCCTCCAGCTATAAAGCCTATGAGCCATGTCCTCCAGGCTGGGGGACATCCGGAGTGAGCTTATTTTGTCAGCTCAGCCTGTCCCTCTTCTTACTGGGCTCACATCTTGCTTGTCCCTGTACATTAGGACTTGTCACACCCTGAGCAAACCCAGGCTTGCAACCCTGTCTTTCCTCGTTGGTTTGTCTTAGCTCGCAGAGGCCATCGCTGGCTTGCCTGTTTGCCTCTCTTCACATCTGGCCATACTCTAAATGTGTCCAAATGAGATTGTGCAAGTCATAAACGGGATGACGTTCAGTCACTCACTTTACAAAAAGATTCACCAGAGTTCACTTTTAGCTTAAGGGAACTCTTCTACCTCAGCAACACGTATCTTTCCTTTAAGTTTGGATCAGAATAGATTCTCTGTCAAGTGTTGTGGATTTCTTTCCTCACAAGTTTTTTTTTTGTTTTTTTTTTTTTAATTCTGAAAGTAATTATTGACAATTACAGCAAAGAAAAGGCAAGATAACCGCTAAAATCAGTAACACTGGCTGAATTTTTTCCTTCCAGGTTTTCTGTGTGCACGTAGTTTACCTAGTTGTAATCCAGGTACATACTCTTACTGTTCTCTTTCACTTAATATATCTTTGGTTTAAGTTGTCATAATACCCCTTAGTTTTTGGAGGAAATGGCAAAAGGTGTTTATTTCCTCTATAGTGGTCTCCACATATTCCCAGCTGCAGTCATAACGGAGCTGAGCTCTGGCCATCCCGCTGGTTCATTGTTGCTTTTATGCTCTTCATGTGAGGCTGAAGAGCTAAATTTTAGTGTCCAAGGTGAGGAACAAGGCTGAGCAGACATTTTGTGGATGGTTGGTAGAGAAGGTGCCGGCTTCTTAATCGCCAGGAGAAGCATCTAGATCAGAGATTAGAGCTGCTTCTCTGTGTTTTGCTGGGTTTGTGGATAACTGCTGTGTACCAGCTTGCACCGCCGAGGATGCTTTATGCTTTTGCTTTTACTTGGCAGACACATCTTGAACCCGTGCTCTGGGTTGGCTATGTGCAGGGCTACAAAGATGAATAGAAGTGGCTGCATTCAAAGCAGTGGAAATCAACAGTGGCAGGGGCTGCACTGACTGTATTCCCACGGCGCAATGGGAGCATGGAAGAGGGGGCGATAAACACCACTAGGTAGGGCCAGGGAGCTCCTTATGGTAGAGAAGAAGCTGGAAAAGTGTTCCAGACAAAGGGAACAATATGATCAAAAGTATGGTGATGTGAGGCGAGGTTGTGATGTGTTGGGGAATACCAGCTCTTTAGAGCAGAGGTCCGTAAACTATGACCTTCGTGCCAAATCCAGCCCACCGCCTGCTTTTGTAAGGCCGGTGAGCAAAGAATGGTTTTTACGTTTTTTAAATGGTTGAAAAAAGAAAGAATAATATTTCATGACGTGAAGGTTATATGAAATTCAGATTCCAGTTTCCCTGAATAAAGTTTTATTGGAACCTGTGCTCACTCATTCACTGCTTTCGTACTTCAGCCGCAGAGTTGAGTAATTACGACAGAGACCACATGTGGCACTCTTCATCGCTTTGTATTGCTGCTTGCTGCCCTACAAATTGCAGTGACACAGAACTCGATAGCGTTTCCAGTGCCATGCGTATCAGTGTACCACAACATTTTGTTTACTTTTTATTTTTATTACCAGCACATACCTATCATTTCAAAACGAGGGGAAAAATGAACTTGGAATGTCATGCCTTTAAGTCACAGTGGCGTGTGGATTATTTTGTTATCAAATGGCACAGCATCATGTTTATTGCTCAGTGACATGACGGCTTTGTGGAAAGACCACATCAGCGTGACCAGACTGAGCAATCCTTGCGGTGTGCCCAGCTCCCAGCAAAGCAACGGTCAGAAAAATCAGAAAATTTAAAAGGCAGTGTCTCATCACAGCAGAATTTTTTCACAAAAATAGATGAAAATAAGGCTACAACCAAACTAAGTTTCTGAGAGGCTCATTTGTTAGCCAAGCAAGGAAAGCCATTTACCAATGTTGAGTTAATTGTGTTGATTGCATCAGCTGAAGAAGTGTGTCCAGAGAAAATAAACTTGCTCAAGATGGTCAGCCTTTTGGCAAGATTGGGAGCAAAGTCAATAGTCAGTTAAAAACAAGGCAAATGATTTTTTGTGGTTTCCCGTGGCTCTTGATGAGTCAACAGATGTTACTGTTACTATTTATTTTTGTGGCATCAATACCAGATTTGAAGTGACTGAGGATTAGCCTGTATGAATTGGAACAACTACAGGTGAGAGTATCTCTAAAGAAGTTCTAAGAAGACACAGCTTTACAGCGGACGGTGGTAAAAATTTGTGTGGAGCAAAGAAAGATTTAGTTGCACAAATTTGCAAAGCTTGTAAATGTAAGGTGTTTAAAGTCTGAGGTTATTCATTGTGTTATTCAGCAGCAGGTACTTTGTGGAAAATATTTCAGTCTATCACAAGTTACTGAACCGGTATCACCAGTCATCTTTGATTGCTCTTGTGGACTTAACCATCATTGGCTCCATGAATATTTGTCAGAAATAGAAACTGAATATCCTTACTTACCATACCACACAGCAGTTTGATAGCTTAGCAGTGGTAAAGTTTTCTGCAAATTTCGAGCTTAGGGCTGAGATGGAAATTTTTCTGAACATGAACTGACCTCAAACCACTAGCTTTGAACACTGAACGGCTTTGGAAATCAGCTCTTGCTGCAGACTTGATATTTCCTGATGAATTCAACCTAAAATTCAGTAAAACAGCGCTTATATGCAAGCCTTACATTGCAGTCCTTTTGATAACAACGTTGTTTGAGTCAAAGGCACGTCAAGCTGCTTTATACACTTCCTACGCTGTCAGAAGTCCAAGCACACAATTTTACCTTGGGTATATTTTCCAGATGTAAACTGGTTTTAGTAGTATTTTTTGGATCTCAATATGCATGGAAAGGAAATTTCCATATTTCAAAATCCATTTACCAGTGTAACCAAGGAGTTTATACCAAATCTTCAGTTGGAAGTGATTAAAAGGCCAATGTCAAGACAATAGTAGGATTCCATAAAGGTCTTCTAAGCAATAAATATGGTCAGTTAAAATCATATTCTCATGGACTGATGTCAGCATTTGGCATTCCCTGGGTGGTGCAAATGATTAACTGAGAACTTGGAGGATTGAGTCCATCCAGAGGTGACTTGGAAGAAAGGTCTGGTAGTCTACTTCTGAAAAACCAGCTATTGAAAACCCCATGGGGCACAGGTCCACTGACACAGATGGTGGCCACCTTGAGTTGGAGTTGACTCTGGCTTGATGGTAGCTAGTCTTTTGTTTTATATGTGTGGAGAGACGTTTTCAAAGATGAATAATGTAAAATCTCATTACAGAATTAGCATTAATAAATGAATATTTGCAGTCAATTTTGATGAAACCAAGACCAAATTTTGTGGAATGTTATCTCCCACCCCTAAAATGCATTCTCATTAGTAGAACTGTAAAAATTGTCAATTATTACATTTTGAATTTCACTAGTTAAAAACTTGTAAAAGTTTCTTTTTTTTTTTTTTATTATGTAAGTGCCTACATAATATCCTCAGTTTTGCCGCTTGGCCTGAAAAGTCTAACACATTTACTGTTTGGCCCTTCACAGATAAAGTTTGCTGACCCTTGATCTAGAGTTTGGTTTGTTGTTGGGGAGGGGAGGAGGCCACTGGTTGCAGGCGAGGTAGAGGCAGTGAGACCATGAATATTGTTCTAGAAGGAGTGGGGAGCTAGATGTGGATTAAAACGGCACCAACTTTGTCTCCACTGCCTCTAATTCTTCTCTCAGTCATCTCTAGTACTTTTCTGTTTATTCAGTTTGTTAAAATTCTCACACTCCTCCCCAGAAGAGAGCGAAAACCCCCAAACTGATGAATCTGTTACAACCACCTGGAATAGGATTAGTGGGAAATTGAGTGGGAGCAGTTTAGCGCTTGAACTCAAGGGCAATGTGATTTACCTAAGTTATTGTTAACCCCTTACTTGTTACCAGTGTTGGTTTAGTGGGGCAAGTGATTGAATTTAGATTCCATGTAGCTTGGCTTTTGTTATTTTTTAGAATTTTGGGTAATGAAGATAAATTAAAAAGTGTAGAAAATAGATCAGTATTTGATTTTTAAAAAATCGGTGCACTTTAGAAGGTTTTAAAAGGTTTCAGAGAAGAGTATTTGTAGTTTTGTAGGGCAGTTTAGCAAATATGATACATTATGATTATATCTGTATAAAAATATTGGAAGAAAGTTTACCAGAAGGCCAACAGTGGATGGTGGGTTTAAGGGTGATTTTGCCCTTTTCTCGTTTTCCATTTTTTTGGTAACTGGCATGTTAGTTTCATAAAATGTTTTACATTTATAAATAAACCATTAGTAGAGTAATACAGTGTTCTAAATAGAGGCAAAAAACAGCTTCGATTTAAAGTCAGCACTGGAAGGCATTCCTCAGCCACCAAAGCTCTGACCAGTCACAGTATCCCCAGGCTCTGTTGATCCCTTGGTCCTGGTCTCAGATGGGGCTTTCTCTCCCTCTCGTTTCCTCAGGTTCTGAGTGCTCCCTTGACTTAATCAGGGCCACTGTAGGTGTCAGTTCAAAGCTAGTGTGTGTTCTCGGTTGTTTGTCCTTGGGTGTGGGTAGTTTTGGGGGTTGGGAGTATGAAGAATTTAGTTCTGTGGCCCTGCCCCTTCCCAGACCTTAGAGGGGTGGGGAGGGTGGTTGGTGAGTCTTTCCCTCCTTGCTTAGACCCCAGGACTTCTTGGGTTTCTTGAGAGCTTGTTGAATTAAAGCGTGGATCTCAGCCTATTTAGTTTCTTAGATCTTTTGCTTCCAGGCCTTGGAATGGAAAGATGGATTTGAGTTGTGCCTTCCCACTGAAAGCTTACATTTCATTTCAGTCCTTGAAAAATAGAAAAGAGTGATTTCTGAGAGGCTGTCTCCCTGCCCTTTGGGCACTGCATTGCCTGTGCAGGTGGAGAGCGTTAGGGAGGGTGGGAAATCCTCAGCAAAGATTTTGGTTTCTAGGTAGTGGATGGTACAGGTCCATGAATGACTTAAGTGAAAGGTTAGAATTTTCTCTCTGAGAGCAGGCTCTGCTTGGCCTGGATTTGGTCATCAGGGTCCTGTCTGATTAGCTCCTCTCCTGAAGGGGTTTTTCCAAAGCAGGACAGTCCAGCCCTGTCTGCTGAGCTACAAGTTCACTGCACTGTAGGGCTTTTGACAAGGGAATAGGATGAGACTTCCCACTCGCAACGCTCTGCCTGGTGGGTGGCATCATGAGACTGGTGACATTTTCCCTTTTTGGCTTTCGCTCCTTTATATAATCGTCAGTGCACTTACCCAAGGCACTGTGCTCGTTTCTTAAAAGCTTACTACCAAGGAATTTATAATTTAGTGGTAGAAAAAAAATGTACACATCGTTAACAAGTAATGGGCAGGATAAGGGCCATAAGAAATATCTAAAAATTAGAGGATGATAACTTTTAGCTGGGGACAAGGATGAAGGGAGAGGGGAGATGAGAGGAGATGGAGGTCAAGGAAGGCTGCATGGAGGTGGTGACATCGAAAGATTCATTCAGAATTGAGACTTGAAAGGTTTCTGCAGGGAAACACGGGGACATGAGCAAAGGCAGGAGAGTTAAAGGTCTATTTGCAAGACACCAAGGACTCCAGTTTTACTGGCTCGAATGGAGGGGAGTCAAGGGAAATGAAGCTGGAAAACTACGTGGGGCCAGATGTGTGGGGCCTGGAATGCCAGGCTCAGTGCTGTTAGTTGCTGTCGAATCTGCTCCAATTCATGATGACCTTCTGATAACAGAATGAAATGTTGCCCAGTCCTGCGCCATGTTCACAGTCGTTGATGTGTGTGAGTCCACGGAACTCAATGGGCTCAAAGCCAGGTTAAGTAGTTGGTGCTTATGTAGTGACTGCTGGAGGAGGCTGAAGGCTTTTTTTTTTTAAGCTGTGCTTTAGATGAAGGTTCACAGAACAAACCAGCGTCTCATTAAACAGTACACGTATTGTTTTATGACATTGGTAAACAACCCCACAACATGTCAACACTCTCCCTTCTCGACCTTGGGTTCCCTGTTGGCTGAAGGCTTTTAGGCAGCTAAGTGAGAATTATATCTGGATTCTAGGAGGAATAATGAGCACTGTGTGGTGTAAAAAGGATGGGAAAGGCTGAAGCAAGGCAACCAGTTTTGTTAGAAGCTACCAAGTCCCTGACTGGGGACAGTGGCAGTGGGAATGGAAGAGAAGAGGCATAAAATGGGGCATTCATTGCCTCAGTGTCTGCCCTTACCTGTGGTCCCCCTGCCTGCCGGGGACCTTTTGGAGTCCCATCTGCATGTGGCTCTGTCTGTCCCAAGTAAGCTGGCGCACCAGGCATAGCTACTGCCCTCAGGGGCCACTCTTCCAAGAGGGCAGACTGTGCCCAAGGCAGGGTGACCACATCCTGGATTTCAGCCCCTGCCTGTCTCCCTGGGTTTTCACTGAAGCCCTGACACCAAGCAGACAGTACCATTCCGAGGGTTACCAGACTTACAAAATACAAACACAGGATGCCAGCTAAGGTGGAATTTCAGATGGACAGTGGGATGGTGTTTTAGTGTAGGTGTATCCCGTGCAGTATTTGGGACATACTAAACAATTATTCATTGTTTATCTGAAATTCCAGTTGAACTGGTATCACTCCTCACACTGTCTTCTGTGCTCCTGGCCCTGGGCTCAGCTTCCTCCTTTCATGGAAGTTTCTCCTCTCCCTGTTTCCCACCCATTACCTCCTGAGTTAGTCTCTGGTGGGTCAGAAGAGTCAGAGCATGTGCTGTACAGGAGAGGGATTGGCCGAGGAGTTTGGGGGATGGGTGTCCCAACTCAGTGCTGGGGCTTGGTGCCTCTGTGCAGCCTGAGGGTGCAGCTTTCTGTGTAACCTGACAGAGGGGAGCCGAGGAGAAAGGCCTTGTGTTCAAATGCCAAAGAGGGCAGGAGAGTATCGGGCCCTCTAGAGCCATTCTGGATTTCTGCCCAGTGTCTCAGAATGCACGTGGTCCAGGAGATGATATCCCTGAAATGTCCCCCTGCACCTCCCCTCCTCATCCCCCTTCCAGTGCTGCTCCTACCCCACTCACCTGCAGAGGTACAAGGAGCTCTCGGAACTGATGCACGCTATGTTTTTAAGCCCGTTCTTTTCCTTTGCCTAAAACACCTTCCCTGTCTTTATCACCCACTGGCACCTCCCCTGAGAGGCCTGCTCTTCTTTTTTCTCCCGTCCCAGCCTGGTTCAGGGATCCTTCCTCTGGGTTCCCAAAGCAGACCTCTGGTAACCCTCTCCATGCTTGATTGACTCCACCTGTTGCTTGTGGGTCTTTCTCATGAAAATGTGCGCTTCCTAAGGACAGGGACCTGCTCCTTCATCAGTGCCCTTGGTGTAGGCTCAATAAGGGCACTCCTTAGGGAGCACCCAGGGCACATACCCAGACTTCTCCACACATTTCATCTGCACAAAGAAAACCTATCAGAAATCTACTGTGGGCCCCCCTGGCCCCACACCTTCCTCACGAGCAGCCTGGTAAGGCCCGAGGGTCATGTGTCTGGGTCCTGTGGCCTTTGTTCCACGCCCTCCAGACCCAGGTGGTCAGTGCTGATCCTTCCACACTGTCTTCTGCACACAAGCTCCTGAGCGTTCTGGAACCTTCTTCCTCACTGGCATCAAATGCCCTCCGTCAAGCCGTTTGTTGCCTTATTGTTAGGGACCGAGAGAATGAATTAAGAGAACTGCACAGATTGCCTGTCCCCCCGGGAGCCCCAACTCTAAGAGACCCCCATCTGGACACACGTAGTGAGCAAAAACGGATGGTACATTCTGTCAGGGGGTAAGTGGGTCTGGGGTCCTCCACTGGGCGGGGCATGGGAGAGGAGCTTTGGGGGTGTCTTGTCTATTACATGCAGGGCAGAGGAGAGACAGACAAGTGAAGTTTGGCAGGAGGCCAAAAGGACAGATGGCGAGCCCCCAAGTCCCCAGGTTAGTCAGGATATAAATAGTCCCTGCTGCTGCAGGTGCTTATTGGTGAGATTACTGGGGAGATGCAAGGCTGAGAGGGCGGGGCTCTTCAGAATTCTTCTCGTAGGAGTGTGTCTTCCCAACCCACTGACCAGGGTGGTCCAGGAAGCATCTTGGGGAGGAGGTGACAGACAGGACAGTCATTGTCTGAGCCAGTAGTCCAGAGAGATGCCTGGTCGCCTGGGCTTCCAGCTTCAAAGCAGCAGCCTCCCTTTAGTGCTTGTCCACAGATCTTCCCTCAGTGGACCTAAGCCTCCCTGGCCCTCGCCCGGAACCCTGTCTGTGCTCATGGGGCAGGTGAGGCCTTCCGGAATTGGCAGGCAGATCTGCGAAGCAGAGAACTTGCAGAAAGTTTAAGAGAGGTGCCTCATGCCCTTGTTGGCGGCCTTTTGCCTGTAATTAGTGGTTTGGCCTGGGAAACCTCAGGGAAGGCTCAGGGAACCTGGCTACTGATTAAGACCTCAGCCACGCAGCATGATAGGCAGCTGGCTGGGAAGGCCCTGTGGTCTATGGCTCCTGCCCCGCAGGCTGGCTTGGGACCTGGCTGTGGAGGGATCCTGATACTGTGGCACAGCCTCAGCCCTGGGCCTCTCCTGGTGTCCTTGTGCAAGTAGCACCTGAGAGCAGGGCCCTTGGGGGACTTGGTGGCTGGCTTCTCGCTGGGAGGCAAGGGCCTCAGTCTCTGCTCCGGCCTGCCGTGCGCGCGGGCTCTCCCTGCAGGTACCTGAAGGAATTCCGCACGGAGCAGTGCCCGCTCTTCGTGCAGCACAAATGCACCCAGCATCGGCCCTACACCTGCTTCCACTGGCACTTCGTGAATCAGCGGCGCCGCCGGTCCATCCGCCGCCGGGACGGCACCTTCAACTACAGCCCCGACGTCTACTGCACCAAGTACGACGAAGCGACGGGCCTCTGCCCAGAGGGCGACGAGTGAGTGCCCAGCCGCCCACAGAGGAGCCCCTGTCTCCTTCTGGGTAGATGCCTTCACAGCAGGCCAGCAGAGCCTGGGAGCCAGCGCAGCCCCCTTGCTGCGGCCCAGGCCTGGCTCAGGCCCTTCCGTTCTCTGGGGGCCCCTTTTCCTTTTCCCCACTTGGGGGAAACCCTAAACAGGCCTTTTGCTAAACCTTAGAGCCACTAAGAGCCATGTTCCTGAACCTAGCTGGGCAGACCACAAGTAACCCCACCCTATCCCTCCACCCCCCACTCCGTCCCATCCAGGCCCCGCCAAGGCTGGCTGTTTAGAGACAGTTTCCCCTATTTTGCTGACCCTAAATGTTTGACCACAAATGCCTGTAGAGAGACGGCACAGCACAGGTGTCAGGAGGGGACTGCAAGACTGGCAGATCACTGAGGGACCTGCGTCAGCTCTGCTGGTGATCTGTTTCAGCTTTGCAGAGGTGGTGGAGTCACCGCCAGGCTTGGTGGGACAGCTCACTACCCCACCCCTGCACCAGCACATCTTTTACAGAGGTCGGAGGCCTGCTGACCTCTCCAGGCGCAGGGGTGCCCATGTTGTAAGTGGGCGGTTTGCTTCTTGGAGGACCCAGTCTGGGGAGCACTTGTCTTCCCGGGTCCACTCCACCCAGGGCAGCCTCTGGGGCATCTCCTGAGGGCAGTCCAGGCAGGACTCCTGGGCAGGCTGACACACGGAGGCCAGTTCTGGTTTCACGGCAGGACTCCTGTCACTGGATCTCCTTGATCCGGATCAGCGAGCACACCTGGGTCCTGGTGAAAGCCCTTCAACAGCTGGGGAAGGGTGAGGTGTAGCCCAGATGGCAGGGCCAAAGCTGAGTGACCCCACTGCCATGTTCCAGGTGCCCATTCCTGCACAGGACTACAGGGGACACTGAGCGCAGGTACCACCTACGCTACTACAAAACCGGAATCTGCATCCACGAGACAGACTCCAAAGGCAACTGCACCAAAAACGGCCTGCACTGCGCTTTCGCCCACGGGCCCCATGACCTCCGCTCCCCTGTCTACGACATCAGGTGGGCTGGGGGTTGGGCTGGGTTGCTGGTGGTGGGCTGGGTCGGGGCCTGGCTGCTGAGGACGCTGAGTACCACAGACCGTGCTCTGGTTCCCGCCCTTATCCCCCTCCCCTCCCTCTGTCCTCTTCTCTCCTCCCAGGGAGCTCCAGGCCATGGAGGCCTTGCAGAATGGCCAGACCACAGTAGAGGGCAGCATTGAGGGCCAGTCGGCTGGGGCTGCGAGCCATGCCATGATAGAAAAGATCCTCAGCGAGGAGCCGCGGTGGCAAGGTGATGGTGGCCACACCGCTCTGTCAGCTGTCTGCCCTCTCTCCCCTCTGCTGTAGCTGCCCTGGGACTTGGCTCCCCACCACCACCTCTGTCAGGGGACACCCAGTCATCTCTTATCCCACCCAAGCCACAGTTCTGTCATTCAAGAGTCACTTCTAGGGGAGTTTCCCTAGATGTACCCTGCCTGCTCCCATCACCCTTCCAAAACCAAGTCCATTGCTTTGAGTTGATTCTGACTCATGGCAACCCTATAGGACAGGGTAGAACTGTCCCGTGTGGTTTCCAAGGAGCGGCTGGTGGACTCAAACTGCTGACCTTTTGGTTAGCAGCCAAGCTCTTAACCACTGTGTCACCATGGCTCCCCCATCACCCTAGGTGCTCCTAAGTCTTTTAGTGGGTTTCCACATACGTGGACTTGTGCATGTATGTAAGTGCACATACATATGTTGTCAATCCTCAAGGGTACCCTCTTTTCCCTGTGAGCTGTGGGAATCTCCAGGGACAGTGCTTTCCTTCCCTTTCTTCTGGGTCTCAACCTTAGTGTTGTCCTCCCTAGAGTGCCCATGGCCTGTGAGGTGGCCTCGCTGTCACCTTTTACAGGAGCCTCAGCTTCTGGACCTTCCTAGTGGCAAAGACATCTCCCCCACTCCTGGTACTGCAGCCCCACTCACCTTATCCTTGCCCTCTGCCCCCCATGCAGAGACCACTTATGTGCTAGGGAACTACAAGACGGAGCCATGCAAGAAGCCCCCGCGGCTGTGCCGCCAGGGCTATGCGTGTCCCTACTACCACAACAGCAAGGACCGGCGGCGGAGTCCCCGGAAGCACAAATACAGGTTCTTGGGCCTCAGGAGGGTGGCCATGGGAGGGAGGATGGCAGGGAAGGGACCACGGAGGGGGCTGCTACCGCTGCAGTGCTCAGGGAGGTGGGGAGGCCAGCCTTGGGGATGACAGGATCACAGGGCCCAGGCACAAGGGAAAGGGTTAGTGAGGTTGGCTGAACAATGGGAGCCCAGATCGTTCTGTCATATGAAACGAGGGCCTTGGATCAGATAGTCTCTGAGATCCTCCCAGTTCTGATCTGGAGGGGCATCTGCTGGGGGTGTATAAAAATGGCATGGCGAGGGTGGCTGATCTCCTCTAACTTCACAAGGAGGGAGGAGAATCATTATCAGCATCAACAGCCCAAGGCTGATTGCTGTGAGGTGGAAGTCCGACATACCTCCACCCTCCAACCTTTTTACCAATTCTGACACCAGCCATCCCTCCCGTGGCACTCTGTACCTCTCTGCTGGGTTTAATAATTCATTGCAGTGGCCACACAGAACTCATGACCATACTCATGGTTATGGGGTTTGTTAGGAAGGTAACAGGTTTCAATTCAGGATCAGGAACAACTCAGGGTACGGTTCTTTGGTCAGCGCAGCTTCTTGGCAGTGCCCACAGGCGGGCCTCAGGCTGGCCCAGCCTCTGCCCTGGTTGGGCAGGTGTTAGAAAGCTCCTAGCTCTGTGGATTGGCAAGCCCCACCGCAACCATCTCCTACCAGTCTCCTGGTTCCCGTCATCTGACACCGATATCGCTTTTTCTACTGCGATGCTGCCGTCTCTCATTGTCATCTGTGTTATGGCTCTTCCTTTTCTTTCTCTGTGTCTCCCTTTAAGCCTAGCGGCATGGCAAACTGACCAATTCCCTTGTTATGGTTCCATACACATTATTTCCATGGTCCCACCCCCACAAGGGTGCTGTGCACCTTATTTGTGTTTTTAACAAACTATCCTATTCCCTTGGTGGGCCACAAGCACCTCATTTGCATAGTCTCACCCAGTCATTTGGTGCAAGTTACAAGACCATGGCCAGAAAAGCCATATAAAAGCGATCCATCGCACTGTAAGCCACTCTCTGGCTACCTGTGGTTCTTTCATAGTTGGACAGTAACTTCCCCCTCCCAGTCATTTTACAGTCCAAAATAGTCATTAACAGTTAGTCCTTCAGTAGGGCCAAGAGTCCTCAGGGTGAGGTTACTCAGGTACCAGCCGTTCATGTCTGCTGCAGATACTCTCTGATCTGGTCAGGTTCTCCAAAAGTCATCTCTGCTTTAGCCTCTCTGGTGTCTGATAAAATTTAACTGAAAGAAGATTATTCCCTTGCTCTGAGTCTCATGTGGTATCAGCATAGTAAAACTTTTAAGGGACTAGGTTTGGCCAGTGTACCACAGTCCAGCAGTGCCTCTCCCTTAGTCTACTTTTTAACATTTGCAACGTCTACAATTACAGTTTTTACAATCACAATTAATCTTGTTAACAGTCAGCGCTCACAACTGAATCATATAATCCTATCAGCATCTTCCCCCACCCTCTCTTCCCCAGACCCATCAGGAAAAGAGGAATCTATTCAGTGGGGAGCCTTCCTTGTTCCCCTCATTTTGAGTGTAAGCACACCCACAAAAGCGTGTAAGCCAACCACTTCATGCCTCCATTTTACGTAGCCAATTTCTAAATTGCTTGTCCCGATCAAGCCAGTATTCTGAGGAGACAAGCACGTACCTTGATCTGAAGACTCTTCTGTTGCGGTTGGAAGTTTGAGCATCTGCATCCGTAAGCAAAAATTCTCACAATTGGACTGATAAGCAACATCATGATAAACGGAGAAAAGATTGAAGTTGTCAAGGATTTCATTTTACTTGGATCCACGGTCAACACTCATGGAAGCAGCAGTCAAGAAATCAGATGACGCATTGCATTGGGCAAACCTGCTGCCAAAGACTTCTTGAAAGTGTTAAAAAGCAAAGATGTCACTTTCAGGACTAAGGTGCGCCTGAGCCAAGCCATGGTGTTTTCAATGCATGCAAAAGCTGGGCAATGAGTAAGGAAGACTGAGGAAGAATTGACGCATTTGAATTATGGTGTTGGTGAAGAATATTGAGTATACTATGGACTGCCAAAACAATGACCAAATCCATCTTGGAAGAAGTACAGCCAGAGTGCTCCTTAGAAGCGAGGGTGGATGAGACTTTGTCTCACATACTTTCGACATGTTATCAGGAAGGATCAGTCCCTGGGGAAGGACATCATGCTTGGTAAAGTAGAGGGTCAACGAAAAAGAGGAAGACCCTCAGTGAGATGGATTGGCACAGTGGCTGCAACAATGGACTGAACCATAACAAGGATCGTGAGGATGGCGCAGGACTGGGCAGTGTTTTGTTCTGTTGTACATAGGGTCACCATGAGTCAGAACAGACTTGACAGTACTTAACAACAAGAACAACAACATCCATAAGCAAAGTCTAGTCCAGAGTAAGCCATCAAATTGCTGCAGTTTACACCACCTCACAGTGTCAAACATCTCTCTCTCTTCATTTGATCAGGTTCTGCTTAATTCATCCCTGTCTGTCCCCCGTGGGCTAGATCAGCAGATACCAGCCATTGGCTCAGGAGTCCACACACCTCCCAGCACTTCAGACCTAGCCCCTTCTCTCTCTCATTCCTAGCCCCATGGGCTAGGTCAACAGATGCCAGTGAAACATGTCCAAACTCAGCCCATCTCTTCATTGCTGTGCCCTCCCCCACTTCCACTTATCTCGTGGCTGCATGTGGTTACCTCTAGTGAGCATACCAGGCTGTCTACTCACTAGCTCCATTTAACTTCCAGTCCTGGAAAGGGGTTCGTCTGATGGACACTGACTTTTCCTGCCTTGATGCATCCAGTGGCAAACTGCTTGGTCAAAACTCAAAAGTAAAACAGTCATTTTTATCTCTGCTGTATGTCCTTTCAAATGCAAATTTCCCAACTCTGAAGGTTGTGAGTAAGGCTCAGATTTTTGACCTAAGCCCCCAGTACGCTGTACAAAGGTCTACTACATTCAAACTAACAGCCTGGGTTTCTTTCAGGCAAACCCTAATTTGTCTTTTAACCTATCCAGTCAATGATTGGCTGAAGGCAGAGTTACATGCTGTTATTTGTAATACCCAGTATTCATTTTTATCATACATGTAGGTGTGTTTTACAACACTAGGTAGGAGAAACGTTCAGTATCCATAGTACATTCAAATAAATACAGAGCCCTTTTTAAAACATTCCAGTGTCATCTTGTCATATTTTGACTGTCTTCCTATTCATGTGCATGTGACGTTGGGTGTCTGACTGGGTGGAACCAAAAGACCCTGGCTCCCTGTCAGTCATCTTGTTTAACCAGCCTGGCTTTGCCCCAAGTCACTCCAGATGCAGCTTTTCTGTCAGCTACAGCATAACATCTCTTTCCTTTCAGCCATTACAGGTAGCAACAACCAGATAACCTTCTAAGAGTCAAAAGTTTTGTTTCCCCCATCTCTTTGTTCTTTCTCTTACAAAGTCCCATGCTTCCATTAGTCTGGAGCTATTGCAATGAATCCCACTTCTGACACCAACTGTAAAAATGGCATGATAGGGGCATCTTATCTCCTTTAATTTCACAAGCGGGGAGGAAGATGATTATAAACATCAGCAGCCCAAGGCTGATTGCTATGAGGTGGAGGTCAGACGTACTCCACCCTCCACCCTCTTTACCAATTCTGACACCAGACATCCCTCCCATGACAGACTCTCTACATCTTTGCTGGGCTTGATAATATGTTGCAATGGCCACACAGAACTCACAGACCATACTCACAGTCATAGAATTTATTAGGGAAGTGACAGGTTTCAATACAGGATCAGGAATGCTCAGGTTACAGTTCTGTTTTGGTCAGGACAGCTTCTTGGCTGTGCCCACAGGCAGGCCTCTCTGGCCCTTGACCTCTCCGCCCCTTGGGCCTTTTTGGCCAGCCTGGCCTCTGCCCTGCTTGGACAAGTGTTACAAAGCTGCTAGCTCTGTGGGTTGGCAAGCTGCACCACAGCTGTCTCCTGCCAGTCTCCTGGTTCCTGCCGTCTCACACCACCATTGCTCTTGCTACTGCTGTGCTGCCGTCTCGTGCTGTCTTCCGTGTTACAACTCCTTCTCTCTGTGTCTCTCTTTAAGTCTAGTGGGGTGGCAGAACTGACTAATCCCCTCATTAGGGTTCCATAAACCTTCTTTGCATGGTCCCACCCCCACAAGGGTGCCATGTACCTTATTTGCATTATTAGCAAGCTATCCAATTCCTTTGGTAGGCCACAAGCACCTCATTTGCATACCCCCACCCAGTCATTTGGTAGGAGTTACAAGACCATGGTGAGAAAGGCCATATAAAAGTGACCCATTGTGCTGCAGAGGGCCAGGCTGCGGGTGTGGAAAGTGTGGCTGTGGCTAGAGCTTGGCTAGAGCACTCCCTTGGCTCTGGTGGTGCTTGTTGGGAGGGGCTTGGCTGAGGGGAACAAAACAGTGTCCTTGGTGATGCAACCAGGCTGAGCCAGAGAAGCTGAGCTGGCCCCAGCAGGGCCCTTTGCTGCGACTGGTCTCTTCCATGTCTGTGCCCGGCCCTGAGAGGTCAGGAGGCAGAGCGACCCCAAGCAGGTGTCCAGGTGGCACCCCTAGGCCCCATCTCACCTTTCTTGCCTCTGTCTGACCCCACTTTATCGTTGGACCAGGTCGTCTCCCTGTCCGAACGTGAAACACGGGGACGAGTGGGGAGACCCTGGCAAGTGTGAGAACGGAGACGCCTGCCAGTATTGCCACACTCGCACGGAGCAGCAGTTCCACCCAGAGGTGGGCCCTCAGAGCAGGGGCCATGGGTAGCTTAAATATCTCCTCTGAGAAGCAAGAAGAAAGGAGAGGAGGGTCCAGGCAGATGTTGGCAAAGCCTACCCAGATACCATCCTGGAAGAAGGACTGGAATCACAGGCCTCCCCCCAGTTGGAGGGACCCACCAAGCAGTGTAGGGGCCCTGCACCCTCACTTGGCAGCTTCCCTTGTTCTGAGCCCACACTCACCAGGCGGCTCTTTGCTCCCAGTTTTGTTTTCCACTGGCCTGACGGGGAGGGCACGGACTGGGCACAGTGACCTGGCAATTCTGTGCTTTGTGCCACTGATGGTTCTTCTAATCCAGTGACATCAGGATGTTCTTTTTAAGCTCCTTCTAGCTGTCTGTCCCACATGATAGCAGGGTACCAGGAACCTCCCCGACACAGCTCCCTGGCCCACCAGCCCCATGATGTGGCCGTGAGGCAAATGGTGTGCCTAGGTCTCATGCAGGGTACAGAGGCACAGGCTGTCCCTGCCCTTGGTTCTCTGGAAGCCAGGCCACCCTGAGGTAGACACACGGACAGGGCCTGCCTTATGTGGGCTGCAGACAGCAGTGTGGAAAGGTGGACCTAGTGTAGATCCCACCCCAGGGTGCCCTGGGGGTGTTGTGAGGGAGGGAGCAGGGCCTGTGATCTTGGCTCACTTCCAGCCAGGACCGTTGCAGGGAGCAGCTTGGAGGAGATGGCCTATGTGAGGGTCAGGCTGGGGCTGGTGGGTTCACAGCCCCAGAAGGCAGTAGGGGTGGCAGTGGGCTGCTCTGCAGTTCTCCAGGAGTTTGAGGAAGAAGGTGGTAGGGAGAGACTTAGGGAAGGAGTGGGATGGGAGGAGACAGGATGACTCAGCTCTCCCCCGTGCTGGGGAAGGGGCAGATGCCCAGCCTGACGCACTCCGCTTTGCTCCCTAGATCTACAAATCCACCAAATGCAACGACATGCAGCAGTCGGGTAGCTGTCCCCGTGGACCCTTCTGCGCCTTTGCCCACGTAGAACGTATGTTGTCCCCGCTGCCCAGGGGGAATGCCCTCCTTGCCCTGCCCCACCTCTGCTCATGTTCCTTCAGGGAAGAGGCACCCTCCCAGCCACCCTAGGGCCCGCCCGTGGCAGACATTGCTGATTGAATACAGTGCACTGTGAGCACAGGCCTCTCCCGCGGAGTTGTCCAGTTGAGACACAATGTGAGCTCTGTATGCCATTTTAAATTTTCTAGGAGCCACACTTAAAAAAGCAAAAGAAACAGGCTACGTTAATTTTAATAATTGATTTCTATTAACCTAATATAAAATAGCATTTCAACACAATGAGTACAGAAATTTGCGAAGATATTTCACTGATTTTTTTTTGTAGGAAGTCTTTGAAATCTGGTGGGTATTTTACACCTGCTGAAACCACCAGTGGCCATCAAGCTAATGCTGACTCATGGCAGCCCCATGTGTGTCAAGAGTAGAACTGTGTTCTGTAGGGTTTTCAATGGCTGGTTTTTGAGAAGTAGATCACCAGGCCTTTCTTCTTAGGTGCCTCTAGGTGGACTCAAACCTCCAACCTTCCAGGTAGCAACTGAGTGGCTTTGCCGTTTCTACCACCCAGGGACTCCTTCATAGCTAGGCACATTTCAGTTCCAACCAGCACACTTCACGTGTGGCTCGTGGCACTAGCCTGGACAGCGCATGTCTAGACCCTCGATATTGTGCCCCAGACCGCCACTACCAACCTGTCTTCACCCCCAGCTGACAGCTCAAGGCACTGCTCTGGGTCCCACCTTTGGGATTAGAGTGAGACAGAAACCGAGGCCCTGCAGGGGGAGGGAAAAGCCTGTTCATGGCACCGAGGTCGTCCCCAGCCGTGGGTACTGGGACCACCTGGTTGAGGCAGTATAGAGAAGTAATTCGTAGCTCAGGTACAGATGGGGTTCAAATCCCAGCTCCTCTGTTCCCCAGCTCTGTCACCTTGGGCAGTTCATCTCACCTCTTTGAGCCTTAGTTTCCTTATCTGTCACACGGAGACTTCTGTCTTCCAGTCGTGGTGAAGATCCATAAGTTAGTGCAGATTGCTTGGCATAGTCGGCGCGCAGTATGTGATGTTACTAGAATAAAGGGAGCCTCCCCTTTATGCACAGGGGATGCTAGTCTCCTTTGGAAGAGTCCAACGTGCTTTTGGAGGGACAGAGCTGGCTCAGGAGCCCGCCGACGCCCTGCCCTTGTCTCTTGCAGAGCCACCCCTGAGTGACGACCTGCAGCCTTCCTCAGCTGTGTCCAGCCCCACCCAGCCGGGTCCCGTCCTGTACATGCCATCCGCTGCCGGAGACTCGGTGCCCGTGAGCCCCTCCAGTCCGCACGCCCCTGACCTCAGCACCGTATGTGCCGGGCCTGGGGGTTTGGGGCCTTGTCCCACTGGACTTGGGGTCGGGGGTGGGCCCATACCTGTCTAGGAACCAGCACCTGCCTCTCCTGCCCCTAGGGTCTCTCAGCCTGCATGTGAGGAAGAGGCCCTGGTATCTGGCCTGGGGCCAAGGGCCTTTTGAACTCTTGTGGGGAGCCAAAGTGGGGGGTCCCCAAGCCTCCAACGGTCAGCCTGGGTGGAGCTGGTTGAGGGGACAAAGCCACCTGCCTTGCAGCCCACCCCCCCATGAGGAGCAGGGGTTCCTGGGTAGTTGTTGCTGCCCAGGGGCAGATGAAAACGGAACTGAGCCCGTCACTGAAGACCCCCATCTGAGGACACTGGGGGGGACGGGCACTGTACTCGGCCCGTGCTTTGCTCACAGGGTCTCTCCCATCCTTCTGGCAGCTCCTCTGTAGAAACAGCAGCCTAGGCAGCCCGTCAAACCTCTGCGGCTCCCCCCCGGGCTCCGTCAGGAAGCCCCCCAACCTGGAGGGCATTGTCTTCCCTGGGGAGTCCAGCCTTCCCCCTAGCAGCTACAAGAAGGCTCCCGGCTTTGAGAGGGAGGACCAGGTGGGAGCCGAGTACCTGAAAAATTTCAAATGCCAGGTAAGGACGAGGGGCAGCAGAGGATGCTTCATGCCCAGTGTGGGTAGCCTTCTTCCACGTGGGCAAGAGAATGCTTGAGGGTGACCCGGCCCCGCTGGGGGGGTGACTAGGAGCTAGGAGCCCTGTCCTCAGCTTATCCAGGAGTAAGCTCCATTGTGCAGATGAAGACAGGAAGGCCTAGCCTGGCTGAGACTTACCCAGTGTCATAGAGCTGGTAAATAGAGGATCCTCCAGGCCTTCCAACCCAACACAGCCTCTTTCTGCTCTATGCTACCTTGGTGGATGGCAGGCCTTGGGGAGCAGGACGGAGGGGTCCCAACTGGGCCAGGAAAGAAACCTTCTGGGCTTGTCTGAGGCGTAGAGTCTCTGGGGAGGAGAGGAGCAGCTCCTTTGGGTCTTGGGGGAGGAAGAGGAGTGGGAGCAGGGAGGGAGACGGTGTGTGTGTGTCAAGGGGGCTTGCTGGCGGCACGACAGGCAGCCGTGTCTGGAGCCTCCAACCCCGTCCCTGCAGCCCCATGAGCCGTGGCAGGCCCAGGTGGACTCTTGACTGGGGCCTCCCTAACCACGTTCATCTCCTGCCCCCTGACTTTTCTCTAGGCCAAATTAAAATCCCACTCCCTAGAGCCCAGGAGTCAAGAGCAGTCTCTGCTACAGCCCAAACAGGTATAGAGCTCTCAGCCCCTCCTCCCCTGGTGGCACCCACTGTAGACAGGACAAGCCAGAACCCCAGGAGGCCTCAGGGTGTGGGGGCCCGCTTCCCAGAGGGACTGATGAATGAGGGCCCAGCTGAGGACAGGGCAATCTAGAGCAGAGGGTGGGGTCAGGCCCTGAGCCCCTCCACTCCCAGCCTCAGTCATCAGTCGGTCAGAGCAGTAGGCACTGCGCGTCTTAGCGTGCTGCTGCTTCCTCACCTGCTGCTGGACCCCAGCTACACCTCCAGCCTCTCCACAAGGTGTCGGCTGGGCAAGGCCATTTCCCTCTGCTCCTCCCAGCTGTCATCCAGCTCGGCCACGCCTCTGCACACAGCATCCCATTGCCTCTCCTCACTCTCTCGTTGCAGGACATGCTGGGCCTCCTCCCCGTGGGCAGCCCCCTGACCTCAAGCATTTCTTCTAGTATCACCTCCAGCCTGGCAGCTACTCCCCCTAGCCCCGCAGGCACCAGCAGCGTCCCTGGCATGAACGCAAACGCGCTGCCCTTCTACCCCACCAGCGACACGGTAGAGTCGGTCATAGGTAATTAGACCATTTCTGTTGCTGGGCCCAGGCATGGGCCTGGAGTCAGAGGCTCTCAGGTCTCTGGAGTGAGACTCAAAGCAGCACACCAGTCACCTTAGACAGCTGTCTTGGGAGAGGCGGAGGGCGGGTGCTCTGGGCCCTTTGAGCTAAAGGGAAAATGAGCCCAAGGCGCAGGACCAAGGCTTAGAGCCCTTTCATGTAAATCACCTCTTCCTGTGCCAGTGCAGCCTCACCCCAAGCCACGTGTCACTCAGCCCCCGCTCATTCTCACACTAGATATCCTTGTGCAGTAAACAACCTCCACAACCGTCCTCAGAGTTCCTGGTCCTGAGAAGTCACTGCTCTTCTCTTTGAGCAGTTGTACAGATGCCCATTTTGTGCCAGGTCCTATGGCAGGCACTGGGGAGACAGAGATGAAGACATACTGTTCTGCCCTCCCTGACCAGTCAGCCAAGGGCAGGGAACCTTTTCGAACACCTCCCATGCGCTAGGCACCGAGGGCCCAGAGGCCTCCCCACCCTCAGGGAGCTCAGTTGAGAAGCACTAGCTATAACGTGGAGACAAGACCACTGTCAGAGGCCGGGGTCTCGCACTGGGACTTGATTCCTCTGGGGGTATCAGAGCTGGGCTTCACTAGGGAGACAGTGTGAGGGTCAGTGTTGACAGAACAGCCTAAGCAAAGGCCCAGAGGCCTGAGAGAGCTTGGCTTAGTGTGGCTTGAGCTTGAAGATGTGGCAGGGGCACGGGGGATGAGGTAGCAAAGGTCAGGTGGGTCCTGGAGCCGAGGCCAGGAGGCTCACACCTTGGTCACTCTGCCCCTAGAGTCAGCCCTGGATGACTTGGACCTGAACGAGTTTGGGGTGGCCGCCTTGGAGAAGACTTTCGATAGCAGCACAGTGCCCCACCCCGGCAGCATCACAATCGGTACTGGGCAGCGGTGGCAGGGTGGCATGGGAGGGGCTCCCAGGAGTCCAGCTGGCTGGCTTCAAGTGGCCCGTGCCCGTGTGACCCCCCACAGCTGGCCCACCCTCACTCCCTCCCGGCCTCTTGCAGGCGGCAGTTTGCTGCAGAGTTCTGCGCCTGTGAACATCCCTGGCTCACTGGGCAGCTCTGCCTCCTTCCACTCGGCGTCCCCATCCCCTCCTGTCAGCCTCTCCTCACATTTCCTGCAGCAGCCCCAGGGCCACCTGAGCCAGTCAGAAAACACGTTTTTGGGGACCTCAGCATCACACGGATCTTTGGGTAAGAGGGGGCACAGCTTACTGAGGAGACTGGGGCAGGAAGCCTGGCTTCTAGAAAGTGCCTTTGGCTATTCTATCCACTCTGTCCACGGCAGCATAGTGCAGGTGTAGGAGCAGGGGCTTTGGACTCAGAGGTGGGGGCAAGTCCCTGGGCCACTACCCCCTAGCTGCACAACCCAGGACAACTTACTTATCTGCCTTAGTTTCCTCTGCTGTAAAATGGGTCTACTGGCAGCACCCATTGCGTCAGGCTACTGTGAGGATTAAATGGAAGAATGTGGGGGAAGCAGTAATGACAGGTGGCCAGGCTCGGGGTGGGGCCCAGGAACCTCTAAAGCCTTGATGTTCCTCCCCTCCTGGGGCAGGTCTGAACGGGATGAACAGCAGCATCTGGGAGCACTTTGCCTCTGGCAGCTTCTCCCCGGGCACATCCCCTGCCTTCCTGTCAGGGCCAGGGGCTGCTGAGCTGGCCCGGCTTCGGCAAGAGCTAGAGGAAGCCAACTGCACCATCAAGCAGTGGGAGGAGTCCTGGAAGCAGGCCAAGCAGGTACTGGCCCCACTGCCCGCCGTCTAGTCCCTGGGGTCGTCCGGCCACGCCCATCTTACACGGGCACGTGGGGTGGGTGGGCAGGGGCCTGGCAGGACACAGCAGACTCCTGGTTCTGTTTGCTCTCTCCCTTGGAAGGATCTGCCTTGCTAGTCAGGACCCTGGGTGGTTGGCGTGCCTTGAACTCCCTCTGTAAGCTGTTGTGTGGTTTGCTCTCCCGGGCTCCAGGTCAAGGGTGCCAGGCTCTGAGATGGGCCCTGTGTCCAGCTGCGGCCCAGCTGCCCCTGAGGTGCTGGCCAGGAGCCGGCCTCTGCCTAGTGCTCACCCTGCTATGCAGGTCTGGCCCCTTTCCTGCCCAGTGGGGCTCTTGCAGAAGATCTTGAAACTTCTCTGTAGGCAGTGTCAGCTTCCTCCCTGGCCCCCTCCCCAGGCAGCAGCCCAGCCCACTGCAGGCCCTTGCCCAAGTGGCCCACACAGTTCTCAGAGATGCTCTCTAGGGGGTAGGGGCAAGGGGCATCCTCGTGACGAGGTGCTGCGTATTGGGCCCACAGGCTTGTGATGCCTGGAAGAAGGAGGCGGAGGAGGCCAGTGAGCGGGCCAGTGCGGCAGGCGCCGAGTGCGAGCTGGCCCGGGAGCAGCGGGACACGCTGGAGGTGCAGGTGAAGAAACTGCAGGAGGAGCTGGAGCGGCTGCACGCGGGGCCCAACCCGCCAGCCCTGCCCACCTTCTCCGACCTGGAGGCCCTCTCGCTCTCCACCCTCTACTCCCTCCAGAAGCAGCTGCGAGCCCACCTGGAGCAAGTGGACAAGGTCAGTGGGAAGTTAGGGGAGCCCCGGGGAGGGTGGGCAGTGGCCTCAGCCAGCCGCTAGACTCTGACCACATTGAGCCTGCTCCAGGGATGGCCCCCCTTCTTCTGAGCGCCTCCAGCACTCAGAATGCTGGCCTGCTGGCAGGGGGCCAGGAAGGGTGGTCAGACAGCTGCAGGTGTCCAGTGTCCACTCTGGTACTTACAGGCAGGCGCTGACCGGAGCTGCATTAATAGTCCTGGGCCCTCAGTTGTGGTCCTGAGGGTTTCTCTTGTACACTTTCCATATACCACCAGGCATTCCAGAACAGTCCAGGCCCCCAGGGCTGCCCTGTCTGCATCCTAGGTGCCCTGCTGGGTCCTTGGGCAGTGTGGTGCAGTGGGAAGAGCTTTATTTGCTTCGTGAGGCTTTTGATAAGCCCCAGGCATGGCCACGTGACTGTGGGCGTGTCACAGCCCTCTCAGCCCCCTTTTTCTCATTCGGGGACCTACAGCCACCATGAGAGCAAATGAGACAACAGAGGCAGAAGGCTTGGCGCGAGGGCAAGCCCTTCAGGCGTCACCTCAGGGCAGCCCGGCTCCACTCCCCCTCGCAGCTGCTCCCTGACACTCCTGTCTCTCTTGCCAGCTGCAGGCTTTGAGCAGCGTGCTGCTGAGTGGCTCTGGCCTCAGTTTCTCCATCCTAAGGGGGCTGAAGAGAGGGCTGAGGAGCTCCTGGCCCGACTTAGGGCCAGACTAGCAGCAGAGAGCACAGCAGTGACCACGTGCCGTCTCCCTGCAGGCCGTGTTCCACATGCAGTCGGTGAAATGCCTTAAGTGTCAGGAGCAGACCCGGGCGGTGCTGCCGTGCCAACATGCTGTGCTGTGTGAGCTGTGTGCCGAGGGTGGCGAGTGCCCCGTCTGCCAGCCCGGCCGGGCCCACGCCCTGCAGTCGTGACCCTGCGCCCGGCCGCCCGGCCCACTGCTCACCTAGGACTTTTTAAAGTATATATAGAGATATATATATGTATGTATGTATGTATATGTATATGATTTTGTATATGTATACATTCTGTATGCGTGCGGGCGTGCGTGGGCGGCCAGCGTGTGAACAGTGTCTGTGTGTATATCTGTACATAGATATAGACACACACTTTAAAACCGACTTACCAAGCACTTTTTAAAAGAAAAACTATTTTGCAGTCCCCCCCACCAGCCCATGCCCACCCCTGCCCTTCCCACTGCAGAGACGAAGCCCCCCTCCCCCCACCGGCCCTTTGGCAGGGAATCTGTCTCTTTTTTATGTAGGAACTAACTATTTTTAACTTCCTGGGGTCTGAGCAGGGAATGGTGGGAAGCTGGAAGGGCCGAGGGTGGGGAGAAGCCTTCAGGCCCTGCTCACCCACCTCCCCAGGCCAGGGGAGTAGAGCTGGTGCGGAGGACTCGGGTCCCCAGGAGCAGACCTGGGTCCCAGCTATGAGAGCCACGAGGAGGCCTGGGGGGTGCACTGGGACACACCAGCCTAGCTCAAAGGCTCTTTACCAAATGCGTATTTCATTCTAAGGAGAGTTGGCAGGGGCTGGCGGGCGAAGGCTGTAGGGCTGGCCCGTCTCCCAACACCTGGGCCTGAGGCTCCTGGGGGGGTCAAGGCCTGGAGTTCCTGAGGTCCACCCTCCGTCCTCTCCCTCTACCCCCCTAGGGCCCCAGGGCCACCTAGCAGGCTGGCACGACCCTCTCTGACCCCCAGCTGTCACCCCCCCACCTGCTGTCCATCTCCCTCTGGCAGCTAGTAGGGCAATTGGTGGGAGGGGCTGTGGCCCTGCCCCTGGAAGGAGGGCCCGCGTGCATTCCTTGGTGCTCTCTGAGTGCAGCTGACGTCCTGCCCAGCCCAGGGTGGACGCCTGTGTGCATGTGTGTGCGTGCCTGTCCACTGTCTAGTGTGTCTTAGCTTCCATTTTTAAATCATCATGTACAGAGAGGTGCCGTGGGGCGGGAGGGCAGGGCGGGAGGAAGGTGGTGACCCCGCTCCCAGCACTGGTGTCTGGAGCAAGGGGGCTGGGAAGGGTCTGGCCCCAGCCCAGGCCCCGCCTTGGGCTCAGCACGAAAGGGCTTTCAATGAATTGACAACTTTCTCTTTTTTTATGAAAATGCAAAAATCAACAGAGCTCCAAACATATTGGAAATAAAATATGAACTTGCAGTGGTAGCTTGTTTCCATGGGGTCAGGGGTGTGGGCCGAGGAGGGCCTCTGAGCTGGGAGTCAGGCCAGCAGCTTCCCACCTTTTGGGCCCCGGAGCCTTGCCTCAGCCTCACAAACCCCCACATGCTAGCGAGGGTGTGGCTAGCTGCTGAGGAGAGGCCTCCAGGCTCCCTGGGCCCCTCCAGGTTTGAAGTCGGCTCCAGAGCCCTAGACACAGCTCCCCACCAGGGCTGGGGGGAGGACACAGACCTCCCAGGCCTGGGACTCTTCTCAGGCCTGCTGTCTGCAGCTGTGAGGTTTCCCAAAAGGCAATGGGACCACACTGTTTTCTCAGAGAAACGTGGACTCCCAGTGCTTTCCCGAGGGATGATCTGCATAAAAGAGGCCAGAGGACATGTCCTTCCACCCTACCCCACCCCTCCTGCCTCCTGAGGGATGACCATTGAAACCCTTTGAGAGCCCCCCTCCTCCCTCTCCCCTGCTCTCAGCTGGGCTTTATGGGTGTGAAGAAGGCACACCCCAGTGAGGTCCTGTGGCAGGATCTTGGAGGTTGAGAGAGGAAAGGGGCCTTGGAGGTCATCTACCCTCCCTGCTCCATATTACTTGTGCAGGCTCGGAGAGGTCAGGTGGCTCAGCCAGGGCCACAGCCTGAATGACACAGTGGGAGTCGGGCTCAGACTACCAGTGCACAGGGCCATCTCCCCCAGGTAGAGCTGAGACCCAGTTCCTCGAAGTCCTGCTGTCTACAACAACTGCTTGGCCTCAGCCTGTCCCCTCAGGAAGCCCCCCCACCCCAGTAACGGGGCTCCCCCAGAGTTCCAGACGCCTGTCCTGAACTGCTGTGTCTGCCTGGTAAATTCCCCTCAGAGCCCAAGGCCAAGGCACCAGTAGCGCCAGCTGCCCCTGCTTCTGTGTCACCCCCACCCACCTCCACCCCACTGCTTTGTGACATGGGGAACCTGGGGTGGACCAGGCCCCTCAAGGTCTCCTGGGGGCTGCATGGCCCCACTGCAGGTCAGCAGTGTTTTCTAAAAGGACAAAAAAGTGTGTGTGTGTGTGTGTGTGTGTGTGTGAGAGAGAGAGAGAGTGTGACGTATATAACGTTCCCATTTCAACGTTTTTTACGTGTACAATTCAGTGACATTCACTACGATCATGTTGTGCATCCATCACCGCTATCCATTTCCAGATTTTTCCATCACCCTTAACAGCAGCTCAGTGTCCCCTAAGGAGGACAGTGGATTTTTATTTTTTATTATTTTTCTAATTATTTTATTTGCTAATCTATTTACAAGTGGGTTATTTGCTGATCTGTTGTTTCTGGTGTTGGGTGCTATCTAAGGGAGACACAGCTAGCCAAGCTTCCTTTCTGCTCTGCCCTTCCCTGCCAGCCCGCTGCCAGCAACTCTCACCCAGCTCCAGGCTCCTCAGCCAGGGTGCTGGCAGCGCCCCTTAATGACGCCACCACCGCAGGGCCTCCACCCAGGCAGCCGCAGCCTCACAGCCGGCAGGGTGCCCCCCCCCTTCCTCAGGAGGATCTGAGCCACAGCCCTGGCCCAATGAGCCTGGGTGGGGTGCTAAAGAACAAGACCAGGGAGCCTGCATCGCCACCCCTGTGGCCCAAGACCCTGCTATGTGGGAGCAGATTTTTCCCAAAGGGGAAAGGGGCACAGGGATGGTGCAGAGAGCTGCCTCCCCTCCTGGGGCTGGAGGGGGCAGGAGGGAGTGTAAAGACTGCTAATAGCAGCCTAGCCTTGTTCTATCTGGCAAGCGGGCTGAGGGGGTCAGCGTTCTGGGCCCTCGTGTGCTGGGGCTCCCAGGCCTGCAGGACCCTTCTGGAGCACTAGGCCAGGCAGGTGGGCTGCACTGTGGTGGGGAGGACCAAGCCTCCCAGGAAAGGCGGCCCCAAGAGGGAGCCCTACCCCAGCCGCCCGCTACCACCCTGGCCGCGGGGTGTGCTGCGCAGCCTGCTTGGCTCGCTGCTGCCGCATCCTCACAAAGGCCTGGGCCTCGCGGTCCCCCTTGCGGCTCTCCAGCAGCTGCAGGATTGGGTCCCCTGTAAAGAGAGGGGCTTGGGGGTCAGACTCGCGGGAGCCCCCACCCAGGGCCTGGGTGGTGGTGAGGGGCACGGCACTGCCCATACCCCAGCTGACCTGGAAACTAGGTGGCCTCACCCCAGCCAGGCTCACAAGATGGCCTGGCAGATAAGACTCGACACACTCGGTCCTCTGGCACCACAGTTGCTGGCCCGGGCACGCTGACCCACTTGTGAGGTGAGAGGCGCCAACGGGCCTGTGGTTGTGACTCGCATTTTTATGAGAACCTTCCTGAGGCTAGTTATCTAACGTTTTTGTGCCTCAGTTTACTCATCTGTAAAATCGAATACCTGCCTCGTTGGGTTGTTGGAGAACCAGGCCGTAACGCGTGCACAGACGGTTACTATCATCACACCTGGGGAACACTGTGCTGGGGCGTGTCCTGGTCAGAGACCCAGCTAAACCCTTTGGGGACCTTTCCCGGGAGAGGAGTAAGTTACACCTCGCCTGGCTTAAATTTCACCCTCTCTTAATTAGGCCAAAGATTCGCTGGTTCTGCTGGCTTCCACCTCCAAGAAGGCCTTTTCTGATCCTGACTTTCCTTTTCTGGAGGCACCCTGCCCAAGCCCCAACAGGGCCCCCCACCCTGCACCCTGTGCTGGACCTGGCCCCACCCTTGTCCCGAGGCCTACCGCTGGGTGTGGGGTAGGTGAGGGGCAAGCGGGTCTGTGGCAGCTCGCTGGGCTCCTCGTCCCCAGGGAAGCCCGGCACCGAGCACAGGGGTAGGAAAGCCTCGCCTTCCAGGTCATTGGCCCCCAGCGTGTCGTGGTCCAGCACCGTGAGCAGGAGGCATGCCCCATCTTCCTGGCACGGCTCTGTGGGCACCAGGCTGGACGGGGGACACAGTCGGGCTCAGCTGCCTGCCCTGCTCACTGCCACCCCTCCTGACACACGGGGACAGGCCAGGGTGGCAGGAACCGGCCAAGGGCAGGTGGGGATAAGAGGGAAGCATCAGTGCTCAGCCAGCATATGGCCGGATGCCCGCTGTGACCACAGGCTGACTCTTATAAAGAGACAGAACCTTTCTCTGGGAGCCCCTGAGTCCAACATGCAGACAGCCACCCTCCCCCAATAGTTTGGGGCCTGTGTGAGCAAAGGCTTGTCCCAGGTGCTGCCTCCCTAGGGCCCAAATTGGGCACCACAGGGGAGCAACAGGAGCAGGACAGAGGCGGCCAGGGCCAGGGCTGGGGATGCAAGGGGAGGGGCTGCAAGAAGAGGGCGCCGGAGTGTGGGCTGCTCACAATTCAAAGGTCTCATCAAACAGCGGGTGAAGGTCCTTCTTGTGTTTCTGGGTCTCCCGGGGGGCCAGCTCGGGGAACATGTGCCTGGGCTCCAAGGTCAGCTGCACAAAGGGGTCGCTGGAGCCTGGCATGCAGCCCAGGGGAGGGATCATTGGTTTAGGCCATGCAGTGCCTCCCCAAGCCCCCGACCCCTGCTGCACTGACCCCTCCCGGTGATTCGGGGGGAAATGGCACCCAGTGCTCCAGCTTGCAGGGCGGCCAAGTCCCCGGGGTTGCTGGTAGTGCAGGGACCAGGCTGGGAACACAGAGGTGGCCAGTCAGCAGCCTCCACTCACCGTTGGAGTCCAGGGGCAGCAGGCTGGAGGCGCTGAGCAGCTCAACGCGCAGCTTCTGCTCGGAGGCACGGTAGGAAGCCTTGACCGTGACCACCCCCAGCTCCTCCGAGGTGGTTTCTGCCTGCAGTGGGGAGTGGGGGCAGTGTGGGTTGGAGCAGAGCCGGGCTCAGGGTGGGGCCCCTGCAGTGGGGTGCGGCGGGAGGAGGGGCGCCTCACCTGCTGCTTGAGGCGGCTGCAGAAGTACTTTTGGATGAGCTCCCGGCTGGAGGCCGCCTGCAGTGCCAGGTCCCTCTGCAGAGCCTGGGGAAGGGCACATCCAGGAAGTCACTGGAACTTTCAGAAACCCACAGCCAAGGGGGAGACGCCAGTTTGATATGGAAAGCGCTGAGCCTTATGGGACCATAGGCAGGTGGACACACCCTCAGGGATGCCAAGGCAGACAGGCAGAGGCAGGGCGACTTGGGTGGCACAGGGCCCCCGCGCCTAGAATGGCCTCACACTTGGTTTGTTAAGGCTCGGCTGCTAACTGAAAGGTTGGCGGTTTAAACCCACCAGCCGCTCCATGGGAGAAAGCTGTGGCAGTCAGCTTTCGTAAAGATGACAGCCTTGGAAACCCTATGAGGCAGCTCTACTCTGTCCTACAGGGTCGCTGAGTTGGAATTGACTTGATGGCAACCAGTTTATCACAGTCTTGAAATTCTTAATGATTTCTGAACCAGGGCCCCACATTCTCATTCTACACTGGGCCCCACACAGGAAGGCGGACCTCCAACCCTACCAGCTCACCTGGAAGGTGGCCGTGTGCAGGGCCTCAGGTGGCAGGCCACAGCCCTCGGCGTGGAAGCAGATCTCCAGGTTCTAGGTGGTAAGACAGCAGAGGTGACTGCGGGCTCTTCCCCACCACTGTTACTATTATTGTTGCTGGTATCCTTACCTGCAGAGCAATCTTCAGCCTGCTTGAGGCCAGGGGCGAGCCCCGCTGGGAGGCGGCTGCCTCCGTCAGCACCGTGAGCGTGTGCGTCCAGAGCAGGGTCAGAAGGCTGGGGTGAGGAGCAGACAAATGGCCGGACACAGGACAGGAGGCCAGAGGAGGAAGCAAAAGTGCTCTTGAGAAAGGTGAGGCCTCATGGAACCCAGCCCACCCCCAGTTCTTCCCTATCCCCAGTCCCACCCTCCACCTCCACCTCCTTCTTCACAGGTGAGGGCTGGCTGGCAGGGGAAGGAAGGCAAGCAGGGTGCAGATGAGGTCTGTCCTGTCCAACATGCCTCTCAACCTAAGTGAAGAATCCTTCTCAAAGCCGGTGGCAGGGAGGGTGGGAAGGCTGGTCTCCCAGATGACAGAATCATAACTCAAGATGGGAGCGGCCAAAATGAATAGGATTTCAATGCTGGCACAGTGGTTAAGAGCTCGGCTGCTGACCAAAAGGTTGGCAGTTCAAATCCACAAACCGCTCTCTGGAAACCCTGTGGGGCAGCTCTACTCTGTCCTTTAGGGTTGCTGTGAGTTGGAATCGACTTGACGGCAGTGGGTTTTTTTTTTACTACCTCGGGGGACAGACTAAAACAGTAGCCTAACAGCTACCTGGAATAACTGAAATTTAGCCTGCACCAAGGTCAAGGCCGGCAGCTAAGCACAAAAAATGTACTGTCTCATTAAGAAGGAGGGAGGCCTATATTAAAGGTAATTTACTTATTCATTTCTTCAGCACATCAAAGTGCCTACTATGCACCAGGAGCCCCTGGATGGTACAAATAATTAATGTGCTCAAGCTGCTAACCGAAAGGTTGGAGACTTGAGTTCACCCAGAGGTGCCTCAGAAGAAAGGCCTGGCTATCTACACCCCCCAAAATCAGCCATTGGAAACCCTGTGGAGCACAGTTTTACTCTGACACACACGGTATCACCGTGAGTCGGAATCAACTCAACGGCAATTTTTTTTTTTTTAAATGCACCACGCGCGGTTCTAAGGGCTTCTGCGGCAGCAGTAACGGAAGTTCCGGTTTCAGTGGGGATTAAGTACTGGTTTAGGTGAAAAAGAGCTGACCAAATGGCATAATACGGCCTAAGAAACATAAATGGTAGGCCATGCGTACACCAGCGGGAGTGGATCGGACATTTAGAGAAGGAAGGGGCCACCAGCCTTCCTCAGGCCCTGATTCCACGTCATCATCGTCATCGCTATGGTTGTCATTGGCCACGTCCTTTGTACACACGCTGTCCTCAGCACCTTACGGAACTCATTTAAGAAGTGAAGCTAGAGTATGAGCCCAGGTGCCTGGCGCCAGAGCCCAGACCTTGACCTGCAGCCTTGTGTCCCTGGGGTCCCTGCTTTAAGAGAGACCCTAGCTAGAAGCCCTTCCAGCTTGTCGGAGGGCAGAGGCACAGTCAGGGAGGCCGTAATTGGCTCAGTCTAAGGAAGAACTTGTAACACTCAGAGCTGTGACATGGGCAGGCTTGTGAGGTAGTGAGCTCCCTGTCCCTGGGAAACAAGCATTTGAGCAGAGGCTGGTGGAAGGTCACAAAAGGGATTCCTCCCTGAGAATGGCTGCCCAGGACACAGGAAGATGGGCACAGTGGGGGCACACCTGCTGAAGTTCTCCTGCACCAAGTTGGTGTTCATGTAGCAAAGCTCCACCTCCAGGAACTTCATCAGTGGCAGAATGGCCTGGGAAGGGGGCGGGGAGCACGTCTGGCTCTGGCGGATTCAGGTCCCATTCCCATTCCCTTACCCTGATCACCCAGGAGTTATCACCCCCTGAGTCCCAGGAAACAGGGCCCAGAGCACGTGTGTGCATCATTTGTAATGTCTCAGCTCCAAGGCCCCGCACAACCTGCCCCTGGCCCCCCCGCCCTCCTCTCCCCCTTGCTCAGTCTGCTTCACCCACAATGGCCTCTTTTATGGCCCTTCAGCCTGCCAGGCATAGTCCTGCCTCAGGGCCTTTGCCCATGCTGTTCCCTCTGACTGAAATGCTCTTCCCCTAAAAACCTTCATGGCTCCCTCCTTCGCTTCCTCCAGGTCTTGACTCATCTGTCACCCTCTGAGTAAGGCCTTCTCTGGCTACTCTAATAAAGACAGCCCTCTGACCCTTCCCACCGCCTTCTCCTTAGCCCTTAACATTATCTAACAGACGATATAAATGTATATAGTCATCTCTTATTTCATCTTCCCTACTAGAATGTAAGGAGCCTTGATGGCGCAGTGGTTAAATGCTCAGCTATTAAACAAAAGGTCGGCAGTTTGAGTCCACCGTCCCCTCTGCAGGAGAAAGACCTGGCAATCTGCTCCCATAGTAAAGACTATAGCCTTGGAAAACAGGGCTTTGAACTGGTTTGTTCCAGCTGGAACCCCTGATGAGAATCTGCATTTCTAACACGTTCCCTGGAAGTTATACATAAGAATCACCTGGGGATCTTGTTAAACTGTAAATTCTGATTCAGTATATCTGCCACTTGATGGCAACGGGTTTACAGGCACTAGAATGTAAGCTCTAGGAAGGCAGGGATCTTTGTCACATTCTTCACTGATATATCCCCAGTGCCTAAACCGATGTGGCATAAAGTGGGTGCTTAATTAATGGTTGATGAATGAATGTGCAATCAAAGGTGTGCATTATTATCCCTGTTGACAGATGAGGAAACTGAGGCCAGCTGGCTTGTATACACAAGGCACTGAGACTAGGGGCAGCAGTCTTCACTCAGGTCTGTCTGTCTGGCTGCACAGCTCTAGCCCTCCTCCCCTGAAGCCCATACATCTGGCCTAAGAACACAGACTGCCCGTGTGGCGTGCCCCAACCCAGACCTCTCCAGCATCCAAGGAGGAAACCAAGGACAAGGGAGGGAGCATGCCTTGCCCAAGTCTGGGGGTTTATCTCTGACACCTCAGGGCCTTCAGCCCCCGGCCCACCCTAAGCCCCCTCACAATCCCAGACCCACAGAGCTGGTGGGGCAGTAAAGGTCTCGATCAGGGAGGGGCACTCACATCCTCAGGCAGGACAGACTCCCTGATGCCCAGGAGCTTCTGGATGTGCTTGGCGATGCCCACCTCCAGCTGGGGACACAAAATGGTAGAAGCACCCAGCCAGGGCATGAGTGGGGGGCTGGGAGAGTTGTGCTGGAGGCCAGGTTTTGGGTCAGGAAAGGGTGGGGGTGGGAGATCAACACTGCTTGGGGCCAGGCTTCAGGCTGTGGGGGTCCCAGCAGAGTCGGACAAGGTACCTGCTCGGCCAGGGTTCGGACCCCAGTGCGGATCTCGTGGCCCAGTCCTGCCAGCACGCCCTGCAGCTGGGCATGCAGCGTGTTCTGCAGCTGTCCCTGCTCCAACACAGCACCGACCCGCTGCTCCAGCGTCTCCCACGCCAGCTGGGTGGGCAGCTTGCCCATCACCAGTCGAAGCTGCTCCATGTTGTTCACCACCACGCACAGCTGGGGGCGGCACAGGCACAGGAATGCAGGGCTTCCTGGGCAGCTCCCGGGCTGGCAGGCAGTACCCCCATCCTGGCCAGCTCCAGCCCCCAGCAGTGGCCCCTCACCATGTTGGCTGCCTGACCCTGGTCCTTGTGACCTGCAGAGAGCTCGCGGGCCCGGGCCTTGATGAGGCTGCAGTACACCAGGGCCAGCCGGCAGGTGTCCTGGGGCAGGGAGAGATCAGAGGGGACGGATCAGTGGGTGGGTAGCCCAAGAAGGGCAGGTGGGGGCAAGCTGTGCGCTCACAGGGTGGGGAGGCGGGAGGGGCATCATGGAAGATTCTGCACCTCCACGAACTTGACAGTGATCATGAAGGCCTCCTCGGGGTTGGGCCAGTCCAGCTGCCGAGCTGTGTGGCTGATCTGGGCGAAGCAGGTGGACAGATCCACGGCTGAGGTGCTATGCTTGGTCAGTTCTTCCAGCGGCACCAGCTGACGAGGGCGGCAGAGCATAGAAACGAGGGCTCAGGGCCCTCCCAAGTCCACCCCGTCCTGCCCTCATTCAGCAGGCATTCACCAGCTCCTACCACTGCCAAGCACAGAGCTGGGCACGGGGCTACACGGGGGACCAGACCCCGGGCTGCAGGGGCAATCTGCAAAGTTAACCCCAAAGATATCAAGAAGCAGAGATTTGCAAACTGGCCTCAAGAGCTCCCAGAGGGGGCGTCCAGAACTGGCTTCCTGCTTCCACCGCGCCCTTCAGGTGCGGGAGTCTGAAGCCCTAGACAAGGAACCTCGCCCCCAGCCTTCGGCCCGGCCCCGCCCGGCCCCGCCCGGCCCCGCCCAACCCTAGCCCCTCCCTTCCCCAGCCCTGGCACCGCCCCATCCCCCCGGCTCTGGCCTCGCCCCGCCCCTGGCCTCGTTTCTCCCAGCCCCTCCCACGGTCTAAGCCCATCCCCCGCCCAGTCCTAGCCCCGCCCATCCCCGGGCTTCGCCCGGGCTCGGCCCTTGCCCAACCCTGGCCCAGCGCCGCTCCCACCTCGTCCATCTGCACCGCACGCTGCACCCGCGCCAAGGCCACGCTGTACGTTTTCTGCAGCCAGGAGGGGATGGCCGGCTGGAACCAGCGATGGAAGCCGTCCAGGGCCAGAACTCCTTCCCTGGGGAGAGCCAGGGATCAGCCTGGACAAGGCGCAGGCCCCGGCCCCGCCGCGACCCTCCTTCCCCAGCGCCCCCCAGCCCACCCGCCCGCAGCCAGCCTGCAGCCCACCTACCTCTTCGAAGGGTCCGGGCCAAGCTGGCAGAACTCCTTGAGGCTGATGTAGAGCTGGAACAGACTCTCCCCCATCTCCGGGGATACCTGGCCGCCCACCGCCACCGTGTAGTCCTGCACCCGCTTGGCCACCTGCGCAGGAAAGGCGGGTGAACCGGGCGGTGCGAGGGCGAGGGCCCGGCCGGGGACGCGCGCAGGGGACTCACCAGCCACTGTAGCTCCTGGAAAGCCGTGGAGAAGAGGTCGATCTTGAGGGCGCTGCAGGAAAGGCAGTGGGCGTGACCCCGTTCTGCCCCCCAGGTCCCTCTGGTTGCTGCCCTGAGCCCCCGCCCCACTCACTTGTGGAAGATCTTGTTCCAGGTGCACTGACACTGGTTCAGGTCACCAGTGACGTCCTGTACCAGGCTCAGCAAGGCCTTGCCCGCCTCCAGCAGGCCCTGGCAGTCACAGAAGTAGCTGAGCAGGGCTGCTGGGGCCGGCACCCCCACCCATCCATCCCCACCCCTGCACTCCTGCCCCAGCCCCTCACCTGCACCATGGGCTGATGGTGTTGCTGCTTCAGGTGGAACCATTCCACGGTGCCAGTCTGCAGGCAAAGAGGCAGTGAACACGGAGGGGCTGCCAGACCCAGGCACGCACCCTGCCTGTCCCCATGGTGGGCACCATACCCGCAGGGCCTCTGTCACCAGGTGGGGCAGTGGGGCGCTGTCAGGACACAGTTCCCCAAAGGCCTTCATCTTGCACATCTGCACCAGGACCCTGCAGAGACAGACCATGTCCAAAATGCCCGCCACTCACTGCCACCCTCACCCCGCCTGCAGGCTCCCCCGCTCGCAGATGCCCCAGCTGCTGCTCCCCCTTCCCTGACCCCACCGAGGGAGGGTAAGCCACTTGCCTGAGGAGAGACTGCAGCCGGGCTGGGGAGTCGGCGACGGAGAGGGGGAAGACAGAGCGGAACCTCCGGATGAGGGAGAGGCCGTAGGCCAGCAGGGAGCTGAACGAGGTGGCCAGCTCCCCCAGCTGCAGGAAAAGACACCCCTGTGAGGGTGGAGCTGGTTTTGGGCCCAGGCAGCCTCTGCTGCTCCCCTCCCCACTCCCAAGTCTGCCTGCCCAGCACCCCTCCCCATCCAAGCCCACCTGTTCTTCCTTGAGCCGGCCTTGGATCCACTGGTACTCGATGCTGGTGATGGGGTGCAAGAGGCAGCTGCTGGGGAACTCGAGGCTCTGGTAGAGGCAGCTGTAGGCCAGCCACTGCCTGCAGCAGACAGGATGCCCTCAGCAGTGGGGCCCAGTGGATGCCACCCTTCCACCGCTCACCTGGGCTCAGGTGGGAGGGACAGTGCCTCCATGGCCGGAAGCCTCCTGCAGGTCCCCTCAGCCAGCACAGGCTGCAAACTCATGGCTGAAGGTGACCTGTGATTTTTTTTTTTTTTTTGGTTCCTACAAGGTGCTTTTCAGAAATGTAAAGTAATCATCAATCTCTTAAATTTGGATTTAATTTCATTTAATCCAGGATTACTTTAGGATGTCTATCATTTTAAACATTCAGGAATTTTTTTGCTGCTCCTGCAAAATCAGATTCAGGGATTTGAGCCTTCACCCACATATGGCAAGAGTCATCTAGAACTTCCCTTTACGCAGCTCAGAGAGACTTCCCAGAGGTGTCAGCTTAGCTGAGACTGGAAGTTTTGAGTGGGAAAGCAAAGGAGGATGGGGCAGAGGAGCAGTCCAGGGACACGCACCAGGACACACCTGCCACCTGCACTACCTGCCTGGGCAAACCAGGCCCCTCACCAACAGTGCCATTGCACCAGATCCCATCCCGAAATACCTCTCTGCCTACTGTCCTAGAGGCACACACGCTGCCTTGGCCCTGGAGTGTCCTTCTGCCCTGGTCCCCTTCCACCTTCCACTCCAATGCTTGGGAGTGAGTGACCCAATGGCAACTGTGATAAACGGGGACAGTTACAGGTCAGCAAAATGCTGGCTCTGCAATTCCAGTGTTCCATAAGAATACAGCAACCTGGACCTGTAGGTGAAATCTCCTGATTTTTAAAAGCTGGTAACTCATTCCTGGGCCGAACAGGACTCTCGTGAGAGCTAGACTTTGGGCTGCCAGTTGGTAACAGCTGGTCCACGGGAGGGCAGGTGGCTGGGAGAGGGTGGCGACTGCATACATGGCCTGCCCAGTTGGCCTGGGCAGGGCTGTGCACTCACGCCATGGACTGGTGGAAGTCGGACAGGTCCTTCTGCGTGGCATGGAGAAAGAGGATGGTGGCAGCCTGGGGACTCAGCAACCCGTCCCAGGAGGTACTACCAGCCTGAGGGAGATGGGTGGAGAGGTGTCAGGACCTGACAGTAGGCCCTGGCCCCGCCCAGCCCTGGGAGGGCAGTACCTGGTGCTGGGTGACCTCATGGGACACAAGTTGTTGCAGAAGGTGGAGGTGCACGGTGTAGCTGGGCTGCGAGCGGCTGGCCCTAGTGGCTCTCTGCAAGGGAACAGCATGGCTGTGAGCAGAGAGTAGCCCATCCCGGGTGCAGCCTGCTCTCTCCAACCCAGCCAAGTCCCTGGCCCAGGCTGCAGACCTACCCGCTTGTGGATGAACTGGAACTGGAGGTGGCACTGGCCACGGTCTGGGTGGGTCTCAGTGCAGGGCTCCAGAGGGTACCACTGGTCCTCACGGCAGTGCAGGTCCTAGGGGGCACGGGTGGGCAGGGCAGGCAGGAGATGCCCATGCCAGAAGCAGCATGAGCCTTGCACCACGTCGGGGGCAGGGAGGCGACAGGAGGCTGACCCCAGGCTCCCCTGGTGCAGACTGAGGCCCCTCCCAGGAGTCCTTTACCCCCTTCCCCAGGCCCCTTTCTCCACCCCACTCACCTGCAGTCTCAGAACTAAGCTCCCCAGAAAGTCGTCCTGGCCCTTGTCCTTCCGGACCTCCTTAAGGATCCTGTTCCAGGGAGAGGTTCCAGGAGGGCATTGGGTCTCGCCCGACAGCCTGCAGACCCTGTGCAGAAGGAGCTGTGGGGCAGGCAGAGCCCCGCTCCTCCCAGCAGTCCGCGGTGCTCACCTCCGCAGCCCGTGCAGGTCCGTCAGCTCCCCGAGCTTCTGTCTGACCGACTCCACAGTGTCCATGTCCCTGGGGGGCAGGGGTTTGAGCAGGAGGCAGAGAGGGCATCCTCAGAGCCCATGACCCCTTCCAGGAGGAGGCCCTGCCACCCTCGTCCCCACTGCACCTTCTGGTCCCCATCCCTGGGGTGAGGAATGCCTGCTCACCACATGTCCAGATGGAAGCTGGCATTGGCTATGTCCTTAAACTCCCTGCAGGGAGGAGAGGGCACCATGAGGCCCTTGGAGGGGTGGCCCCGACCAGGCCACACACTCCCCCAGCCCAGAGCCTGTCCCCTCAAACTGCTCCCATCCCCAGTATCACCCACCATGGAGTCTTAGCACCTCTCTGTCCAGCTTCCCCTGCAACTGCATCCATGCCTCCTTCAAGCTGAGGCTTCAGGCTACCCCCAGATCAACCCAGCCGGGGCCCCAACCCTTCCTGCCCCGCCTGTCAGGCCAGCTGTCTGTCTACCCAACCCCGAGAGCAGGGCCCTTCTCCAGTCTTCACCCAGTGCTGGGCCCCTCCCCCGAGCCAGGAAGATGCTGTCTTATCCTGGCACCACCCCACACTGACAGTAGTCCCAGGCAGGGAGCGGGGTGGGAGGGGTTGGGGGGGGGCGGGGGACGGGCGCAGGAAACGTACAGGATGAAGGTCTCGTCCCAGACAGGATTGAGAGTCTGCGTGATGACCTGGGTGCGATGGATCTGCTCCTCCGGGATGGTGTCCCTCACCACAGCCTTTTGCCGCCGCCTGGCCCCAGAGCTGCCCCCGGGCACGCCCACGCCCTCCTCGATGCCCAGCAGGCAGTAGGGGTCACTGAACCCTGCGGGAGAGAGGCAGCCGAGGAGTTGGCTGGGCTCGCTGGGAGAGCCCCTCCTGGCCCTCCACCTCCTGGGCTGAGCCCCCTGCTGGGGAGAGGGAAGGGAAGGTAACAGCAGGTTACCCCTTCCCAGACTCCGAGTCTAAGGGGCCAGGGCGCTGGAGGTAGGCCCTGGGGGACGCTTGGGAGATAGGGGTTCCCGCACTGCGATGGGAGAGGAAGGAGCCCCCCGCCCCCACTCACCACTGACATCCTTGCCCAGAATGTCCTTGGCCTGCTTCACTGTGGCCTTCAGAAAGAACATCGGCTTCTGGAGGGATGGGGTGTGGGGGTGCCCTGAGTATCAGAGGGGCTGGCCCCCTCAGCCCCCTCCTCAGGCCCTGCCATCCCTCACCCCCGGGGTCACCTCGAGCTCCAGGGCCTGCTGCAGCATCTGCTGGTGCTCCTCTGGCTCCAGGTGGAAGGCCTGGTGGGGAGGCGAAGGCGGGTGGGTGCCTGTGGGCTGCTGGGGCGTGAGCGCACGGTGGCTGGGGGGTGGCTGGGGCGGGGACTGGCTCACCTCCTGCAGGTACCGCAGCAGCTCCGAGGACTCAGCCACGTGGTTGGGCTCCAGCTGGCCCAGGCGGTGCAGGACCGTGTAGAGAGCTTCCTCATAGAGTAGGGTCCGCTGAGACGAGGCAGGGTGACCTCAGGACCCTCCCATCCACCCTCCCACTGCACTGGGCCCCCGGCCACCCTGGCACCAATCCCAGAGCAGGGACAAATCCCTGTGTGTCAGGGGAGGCGGCTGACCCCCAGAAGTCCTCCCCACCCCCTGCCGAGCCGCTGCCCTGGGTCTTGGCTAGCAGCTGGGGGTGGCATTCATGGGGATCTCCCCAGCACTTCTTCATCCTCACAGCACTCTGCCTCTTACCTCCTCAGGGGAGAAGTGGTGGGACTGAGGCTCAACCTGGGGAGCAAGATAAAATCCAGGTGTCCTGGGAGGCCAGGACCAGGCCCCACAGGCAGGAACTCCTCCTCAGAGTCCGGGCCCAGGGAAGCCGGAGTGCCAGCACACCAGCCGCAGCCCCTCCCCAGGCCCTGCACCTGTTCTTGCAGCAGCCCTTTTGAGGGTCTGTCCCCTGAGCTAGCCTCCTCATCCCCCGGCCTTTCACGGCTGGGGTCCATCAGCACTCAGCTGCCCCAGCACGAGGTCCCTGAGCCAGCGCCCCCACCCTCCTTCCTTCCCCAGAGGAAACAGCACTACGTATCTCTCAGGGCCGTGCTCCTCACCCCACCGCGGAAGTGAGGCCCAGCGGCAGAGGTGGGAGACTCGGGGGTGCTGCCGGGCAGGCCTGGGGGCTGTAGGCTGGTGTCCACGCAGCCCCCAGCCCATAGCAGGAGAACCGTGCCTAGTGGGGCCAGCACTTCTGGAGCTGGAGTGGCCAGGCTGGAAGGGTCAGCCCCCCACAGGGAGAGGGAGGGGCAGATAGGCTCAGGCCCCTGACCTGAAGCCAGGGCCACGTGGCCCAACCTGGTCTGCTGACCCAAAGGCTCTGCCCAGGGCAGGGGCAGGCAGGGTGGGGGCGGGGGACCTCGGGCCAGGCCCTCATCCTCAGTCCCAGCCTGTGGGAGGTGGGGCCAGACAGCAGCTCCTGCACCCCAAGGCAGCAGAGCCCCACCCAGGCCGCTGTCCTCCCCGCAGGCGGGTGAGCTCACTCCTACCTCCTGAGCCATTTGGGGCAGGGTATCCTGCACATCTTGGGCTTTGCGACGTCTTATCTTGACAGCCTGGCGCAAGAGGGGAGGGCGCCGCTGGGAGTGGGAGAGGTGTGTCGCCATGGTGGCTGGCTCTGCACTGCCACAGGGTGAAGACAGTGAAGCCGCAGAATTATGCAAACGGCCCCAGAGCTGCCACTTCTTCTAGGGCCGGCGGAGGAGGGCGGGCGGGGGTGGTAGGGTCAGGGCTCCCAAGCCAGGAGCTTGGCCCAGGCACCCTGCGCCTTCCTCCTTCGGGAGGGATCCTTCCGGGATAGCTCAGTGCCGGAGGGGAAGGTGGACCTGACGGGCAGGGCCAGCCCACCCCCTCCCACAGAGGCCCTGGGGAGGGTCCAGCGCTCCCACAAGGAGGTGCCAGGGGCCAGCAGGCACCGCCCCTGCCACAGGAGGTGCTGCACCCAGGCTGACACTGGGGAAGCTGACCTGGGCCAGGAGGGGATCTCTCCCACAGCTGCTCCCTGAACTGGGGGCCCCAGACCTGGTGTGAGGGTGCAAGTGGGGATGGGGACTCCAGAGGGGTGTTTCCCCAGCAGGCAGCGACTGTTCAGCCTGCTCCACCCCACAAGTGACATTCCTCCAAGATGACAGGGCCAGGCTGTGCCGGGCAGGGAGGGCCCTGTGGCCCAGCCCCCACCCCGATGGGTCAGGAGTGCCTTCAAACACCCTTGTCGGAAGTTTAGCCAAACCCAAGAGCTTCTGAGCGGGACCGCCCAGAAGGAAAGGGAAGGAGGTGGTACTGCCTCATCCCTCCTGAGGGCGCGGCTTGGCTCAGAAAGGACAGGAAATGGACACTTGAGAACTTTCCCAGGCACCCATGACCCGCTGACACTGCGCCCAAGCCTCTCTTCAGGCCTATGCCTGGGGGTCCTGGCCTCCCCTGCCCCCAGACACTGAGGTTCATGAGGGTACACTGCCTAAGGACACGCTGCACAGTGGCCAGCACTCAAGTCCCGACATGCCCCGGAGGGTGTCAGCTGCCACCTCCTGAGACTCCTGGGGCCCCACTTCCATGAGTGAAGCTAGTACACAGCCAGGGCACAGGAACTCCGGCCAAGGCCAGGCCTTGCCTCCAACGGCCTCCTGCCCAGGCACTTCCTGGGCTCTGCAGCCGCTCTCGCTAGAGCCAGGTCCCACGGACTCTGGGTGTGGCCTAGTTGCCTAGCAACTTCTGAGGAAATGGAGACAGGAGAGAGCGGGGAGAGGAGAGGCGAGGCCTTAGCCAAGTGGCGACCAGATGGGCCTGAGAACAAGGGACTCTCAGGTGGGAGGGAGCCGCCCTAAGCCTCCCCCTACCCTCAGCAGCTAGACAGCTCTTCTCCCACCACACAGAGCCAGGTAGTCATTACTCCATTTTTACTACTTCACATTTTCAGCAAACAGATCAAGGTGCAAACAGGGTTTATTTCACATTAATATATTAACTAGATTCTTGTCAAATAAATAGGGAGTTCTCTTTAAATAACCACCTTCTCACTTCAGGGCCAGCCCAGGAGCGAATGAGAGCATATTTTAGTGCATCGGGGGCATATTACCAACCAGGCAGAAAGCGCAAAGGGAAGGGGCCCAAATCCCAGCCCCCCGGCAGCCCCGGGGGCATGATAGGATGGACATGCCCTCTCCAGTTCCAGTCCGAGAAGCCCCTTCTAGAGGAAAAGAAGTGTAAAAAGGCAAGGGAAACAAATTCCAGAAACACGCGCAGGGAAGCAGAGGGGCCTTCTCTCGGCCACCGTGGCCTTGGCCTGATGCCACCCAAGCCCTGGCAGCCGACGTTAAAGTCACGCAGAGGTGGCAACAGAATGACGAAGGGTGGGAAAGGAAAAGAAAGGCCCTGTGACCAGGGATGGGCCGGGGCCGGGGATGGAATGTGGACCAACAGCTGGGTGGGACTGTGGCCTCCCACGGCCAGGGCTAGGCCAGCAGAGGGAATGTGGGTGGGCCTGGCAGGGACCCCTTGGCGGAAGGGGCTGGACTCCCTTCGAGGCCTGGTCTGTCAAGCTCAGGGGGTTAGAGGCAGCTGATACACAGTGGCTCCCAAGACAAGAGACTGGACTGCAGTGGAGGAGGTGGCCAGAGTCCCTCCCTGGGGAGAAGCTACTTGAGGGAAACAGGAACAAGGGGGACACCCAAGCTCCTGAGGCAAGTCCCAGAGATGGAGAGGGAAGCCCAGCGGACAGTGCCCAAGGGCTCTGAGCTACTGTAGGGAACTGGGAAGCACCTCTCCAGACAAGGGTCCCTCCCTCCCACCAATGCTAGTTCCTGCTTGCTGTTTATCATCCAACCTGGAAAAACAAGGTCCTCCCCACACCTCCCCAGCCCCCAACTTGGCTCCAGTGGAGGGGCAGGAAGAAGCAATGAGTGGTGGGAGGCAGTGCAGCGTCAGGGGTCTACTGGGTCTTCTTGTCTTCGGGGGGGTAGTACGGAGGTGGTGGAGGCTGGTTCTGAAGAAGAAAAGAAAGATCAGAAGGTTCAAAGCGGTCTTCCCTGCCTTTCGGTCCCAATAAACCGTGGCAGAGGGGCTGGCCCAGGCCATGCCATGCTGCGCACTCACCGTGGGCATGTAGACGTTGTGTGGGTTGCCTGGGTTGTAGTAGGCGCTGGCAGCTGCTTCTGCGGCCTTGGCTTCTGCTGCATGAGAGCAAACACACGTGCACAGTGAGCCCAGGCGACAAGCCCTTCTCCTCTTCCAACTTCCCACCGAGGTCAGCCCAGGGTGGAAGGGTCAGCTCTGACCCACCAATAACAACAGCAGTGTGCAGAGTGCTTACCATGCGCTAGGCAGTGATCTTTCCTGCCCCTTTGTGTCTTCCCCTCACCTAGTCCTCACCACGATCCTATGGGGTTCTAATGTTAACCACCAGTCTGCTCTGATTCAGCGGCAACCCCATGTGTCAGAGGAGAACTGTGCTCCATATGGTTTTCAATGGCTGATTTTTCAGAAACAGACTGCCAAGCCTTTCTTCCAAGGCACCTGTGAGTGGACTCGAACCTCCAACTTTTTGCTTAGCAGCTGAGAGTTAACCATCTGCACCCCTCAGGGACTCTAACAAACTGTTATTACCTGTTTGTAGATGAGAAAACAGATACAGTGGGGAGGCATTCCTGGCCAGCTAAGGGATGGGAGTGGGGACTGGACTCCACCCCTTCACCACCAGGCCGCCACATGGCCTCTTCTGATCGGAAGTGTCCTATCCCTGAGCTTAAGGAAGTTCCTAAGTCCAGGGCTCACTCGTCCTGTGGGGCTCCAGCCAGCCTGCTGCCATGCTCTGAGGTCCTGTACGTGCCCATGGGAGAAGGCCGGTCCCGGAAGACCGCTAGCAGGAGCCAGCACCCCAGGGGCCTTACCTGCAGGAGTGGAAGGGACGTCAGGGCCGCTGACCGGGGGCTCCATGGGCCCAGGATAGGGCGGTGGCGGGGGCTGCATGTACCCCATGGCCCCGTCCATCATGGGAGGTCCTGGATAGAACTCTGCTTGGCAAGAGAGCGACAGGGACCCAGTCAGCACCCTGGCCCTGCTCCCTGGGGAAGGCTGCCCCTGGAGCCCTCCGAGGCCTGGCCAGCTCCTTAGTTATTCCTGCAGCAGGTCGAAGAGCAAGTCTCCCTTGGCAACCCCCTGGCCTGGGTGGGGGTGGCTAGTGGGTGGGTGGGGGGTTAGGGGTGGGCAGCAAAGGACACTCACCAGGTGGGGGCGGTGGATAGGGGTAGCCAGGAGGGCAGGGGTACATTCCATTGGCGACGGGCGGGGGAAAGACATAAGCCCCGCTAGGCATGTAAGAGTACCCATAGGCTCCGTGGGGGGCTTCACCTCGGGAGGCTATAAGCACAAGGGGAGAGAGACGTGAGCGTCACCTGCCTAGGTGGCTGGGGAGAGGCTGGCCTCATCGCTTGCTGAGGGAGCTGCAGGTCCAGGAATGTGCACAGCAGATGCCTCTCCACAACCCCCACCTGAGTTGGCTGCGGGCAGGGATGACGTAAGGGACAAAGGGGTCCAGAGCAGGGGTGGAGGGTGGACAGACAGGTCCAGGGCAGGGGTAGAGGACGGACAGAGGGGAGGACCGCGGACGGGGTAAAGGAGGAGCTGGGTGAGGGGCGGGGCGAGGCAAGGGTGTCTACTGAACACAGCACTCGGCAATTTGTAACGTGCACGCTTAGCGGTTGGGTTTTTTGTTTGTTTGTGTGAAGTCCTGTTAAAATGTCCTCACGTCCAAACAGCTTTGTCAAAATGCCATAAACCTGCTCTGGGGCGGGCTGGGGAGCGGTACTTGAGGGAGAGGACAGGGTTGATGCCAACTACAGGCTTCCTGCCAACTCTCAGCCCTGGTCAGCCCAGAGACCGAGCTCTTCAGTGCTTAAATAACGAAACAAAGAATGAACAAGCTCAAACAAATAAGGAAAACAAACCCCACACATTCAGGGTGTTCTTGGTCCCTAATCTTCAGAGCCTTAATACCTTGAGACGCCACCTGTAGCATACGCTGTCCAAACTCAATGGCGCCCCCTGCTGTAAAGGTCAACTTGTAGGAGGCAGAGCCTTCCCAGCCACCTGAGAAGGGAAGAGGGAACAAACAGCTCGGAAAAAGAAAGTAGGTTATGTCCGGAGAGATGGCTATTAGCCTCTATAGGCCCCCATTCAACGTCTGGAGGCTTCAGGGAAAAGGCTGGCTAAACAGCAGGTGAATCTGATCGGGACTTCTCCTGTCCTGTTGCTGCTCCAGGCCTGCCGCCCACATGCCTGCAGGATCCTTCCGAACAGGGGCTTGACCTCCCACCCCCACCCCTGGAAGCATGCTTGGACTAAGGCCACAGTGCTTTGACTTTGGATCTAACATCAAGGGGATTTCTCAGCACCTTCTATATAGCAACTGGCAGGTTCACACGAACAGGTACCCACAGCAACAGCTGACGCTCAAGCTCAGAGCAGACCTCTCAGCCTGGAGGTCTGGGGGGGCCTCTGGCCCTTGCAACCTGCCTGCGGCCCAAGGGAGACCATGAGCTCCTCAACAGCAAGGCTTGGCCCAGCTGGTGTGGGGGAGGCGAGTTCAACGCAGAGGTCTCAGGCGCCTGCAGAGGTGCCCTGTTTGTCACAAAGGGGCAGCTCCCTTTCCCTGCTCTAGCAAAAGGTCCCTCCCAAGAATGGCATCCAGCTCCTTCCACATCTAGAACTTGAAAACGTACCCAGGAGTATAATAAACCCTTGTGTCAGTTTTTCTGCTGATTTACTGTCTGCAAGGCAATGGGAGCCGCCATCCTTAATGCCAGCATTTCCCAGCTCTCGGCACCAAAACCTGGCTCTGCTGACCAGCTGGCAGCCCACGTGGAGGTCTTGGGAGTAAATACAGATCTAGGACGAGGTCAAGGCTAGGGTGGCAAGGGTCCACACAAGACAGCTCGAGGCAGCAGTCAGAACCCCTGGAGTACCTCTCAGGGAGCCCCGCCTGGGTCCCTGAGTTCTCATCACCCACCTCCTGCTTCAGCCTTCACAGTCCCCTTGATGTAGTTTGCACCAAACACAGGCTGCTTGATCTCACAGTCCTTCATCAGATAAAAGGGCATCATGAAGGACTGCATGACATCCTTCCCCTTGGACAGAAAAATGACCTGCAGGGAGAGGACAAGGCTGTCACTGACTGGACCCGAGCCCGTTCCGCAGTCACTTCCTGTCTGCTTCCTGTGTGTGATGAGTCGGTTCCTGCACCACAGGTGCCCTGGCCAGGGTCTAGCAGCCCCAGAGCTCCAGATGCTCCTGAAAGCAGAGGGCCTTCCGTGCAGTCTAGCTGGAGAAAAATGTGTCACTTGTAACCATTGCTGTGAAAAAGAGAGACTGTTCTGTGATTTCAGTGGCAATGAGGAGGTGGTAGAGGTGGTGCCTGAGCAAAGGGGCCTGCAGAGTTCGGGGAACAACAGGCAGGGGTGAAGCCTGGATTCCTGAAGAGGAGGTGGGCCTTTAGCCTGAGCTTCACAGAACTGAGATCGGTGGAGCGGCAGGGTGGTGTCAGATCCCGGGAGGCGGGGCTGCCTTCCCCCAGCATGCCACTCTGTCCCAACAGCAGTAGAGGCACCCACCCCCTGCTCAGTGTACCACGTTATGACCATGGCTACAATGTGTAAGTGAAGATGCCAACTCGAACCCCCAGAGATGGGGTTCTGTGACACACCACTCCCTGCTTCCCTCCTTCAATGTCTTTAAGTCTAACTCTTGGGAAGCTACAGGCGTATTCTCTGGAAACCTCTCAGAGCTCGAGTGGGTAACTCTCTGCCCCCTAGGCAAGGCCCTGCTGTAGCCTGACACTTCTCACTCTGTGGGTTTGCTGGGCTCTGCCCAGACCAGAGGCTGTGGCCACAGTGCTGGGTCCTGCTTGCATGTTTGTCACTCTGAGTGTGCCCAGAGGTCCCACCAGCTACTATGACAGAAACTGACATCATAAAGCCTCTCGACTCCAGGCCTAAGTCATGCCAGCAGCCGCACCCAATGACACAGAGACTTTACAGCGGCAGCTCTGGAATCTGCATGGATCCACTGCCCAGAGGCCAGGTCAGCTGCACAAGGAGGCTGGTGGTTCTCAAATCCGGGTGCATGGGACCGCGAAACACAGAGCAAGAGTTCAGATGCCACTCAACCCATGAGGCCGAGGCAGACCTAAGACTCCCATCTGCCTCCAAGGGCAACAAGCCTCAAAACCAACTGTCCCTCTGTGCGACTCACCCGGTATGGGGTCAGGTAGACGGTGCCCTTCTTGGTCCCTTTGAAGGCCTCAGGCATGTTTCTCATGTCATTGAACGTAACTTCCACATGGTCATAGGACATCAGGATGCTGTGACAAGAGGGGACAAGCCGTGATGAGACTATGTGGAGACAGGATCTGGACCCCTGGGGACTCGCCCCTCCAGGTGAGCTGTTGCCGATTAGCAGTTGGCCGGCACCTCCTCTTGTATGAATGGAGGAAACTGTTAATATAGCCACTGATGAGATGCGTGAGCTGGGGTTCTGCAGAATTCTCCTAATGCCCACTTATACAGCCCTCACATGAACAGTGCAGCGGGGGAGCTACAAGGCTCTGGAGATGCCACAGTCCCTCCAGAGGCAGGACGGATTATCTGGGTTAACGATTCTATTTTGTGATATGTGTTCTCTTCCATTTCTTGTTTTGTTTTTATGTCTATATATAAAAATTCTAAGACGTGACTTTACAACTAACAAAAAGGCTTCCTTCAGGGTTCCTTCAAACTTGAGGTTCTTAACCTGGGTCCACTGGGACTAGATTGTGGAGCCCTTGAAATGATCGTGTATGTTCACTGTTCTGGGAGGGTCCATCACTCTCATCACTCTCAAAAGGGTTCACGACTTGAAGTTAAGATTCACTGTTTTAAACATCAGAGTCCCTGGGTGGTGCAAATGGTTAACATGCTCAGTTGCTAACCAAAGGTTGAAGGTTCAAGACCACCCAGAGGTGCCTTGGAAGAAATGCCTGGTGATCTACTTCTGAAAAATCAGCCACTGAAAACCCTATGGAGCCCAGTTCTACTGTGACACAGAACCAACTCAGTGGTAACCTGTTTTGTTTATTTTAAACATTGGCTTTAAACTTCAGTCACTGTACACACAATTTTTTTTTTCAGAAATGAGGCTGAAGAATTTTCTAAAGCAAGGCACACCCTACTTTAATAGTCATGGAGCCCAGCCAGGTAGGAGAACCAGCAGATTAGATTTTTGTCTCAGCACTAAGTCCTGCCGAGAGAGAAAGAAAAACAGTCCCAGGAGATGTTCCCAAAGGTGACTGCCCAGAGCCAGGAGCTGGCTGCACACAGACAAGTTACAAACCAGTGAGCAGTATGAGGATGCTGATTACAAAACAAAAGGGTCAAGTTCACATGGCTCCACTGTCTCCTCCCTCCTCCCAAATACCATAACATGCTTGACTGGGGAGTGGAGACAAGTGGATAAGAGAACTGGTAATAGAAAAGAAAAAGCACAGCTCATAGAAATTACCAGAAACAGGCTGGGCATCAGATCCTGGGTAGGTTAATATGGAGGGGAAGTCAGAATTCTGAGGCTCAAGTTCATCCAAGTTGTGTCCTCTGACTCATCAAGCACTCCTGGGTGACAGGTCCCAGGCTGGGTGCTGGCCCTGACTCCATCGTGTCTCCTGTGGGGACTCGGGTTCCTAAGCTCCTTCTGACACCAAGAAGCCCTCCACTGTTTCAAATGAGGGCTGGCTGGCCCAATTCTCAACGGCCAAGGATTGAGAGGAGAGACAGCCATCCCCACCTTGAAGGAGAGGAAGAATGGATTGGGTAGGGATGTAGAAAGAACCTTGGAGTTGGAGACCTCTGGTCAACGGGCATTCAAGACTAAGGGGCAAGGGACCAACCTTTACAAGGACCGGCACCGTGCCAGGAACCGTCAGACACTAGACAAAGGTTACCTAGCAATTTCACATTCAGAGCCTCGGCTTCTCTGTAAGCTGAGCAGTTCCGGAAAATACTGGAAGACTGTATACCGTGTAGTTAAGGCTATTGACTCTGGGGTCAGGACTGACTTCCTGGAATCCCATCTCTGTTACTTCCAGGTCTGTGATCTCGCGCAAGTTATTTACCCACTCTGTACCTTAGTTTCCCTACCTGTAAAATGTGTATAATAGTATCTGCTGCACTATCACGTATTAAATCGGGTAGAACAGACGCAGTGCCCGACACGTAGTAATGTAGTAAACGCCCGATAAATGACAATTACGTTTGTCTAAGGCTCTTCCCAGCTCTTATTAAAGTCATCGACTCTGGGAAGGGGGGCTCAAGAACCACCCCTGAGGTCCACCTCTCCTCGAACCCCCTCCCCGTCCCAGCTCCCTACCCCACCCTCAGCTGATCGAAACATCCCGGCCCCTCCCCCACGACCCACCCACCTCCCTCCAGCCCCGCCCCAAGCCGTTACCCTCCCCTCCCGCCGCACCCCAGCCGGGCCCCCTCCTTATGGGTTTATTCCCCGCCGCCCGCCGCCCACTCCATCGACGCCCTCCCTTCAGTCCTCCAGGATTCTTCCGCTGTGTTTTCACCTCTCGGTGTTGTTGACGATCACTCCGCCGCCCTCCGAGTGATTCTTGTTGAGCGCCATAGTCTCGGAAAGTGGTCCCGAGACTCGCAACGCAGCGCGCTTGCGCTCCTCTTTGGCCCGCCCCCAGTGGCGTCGATCGTATTTGAGTCAGCCAATCATAGGTCTTGCGCGGAGGCCGGGCCAACCACCTGATCCCTAGCGTCACGTGGCAATGGTTTACTCCCTCTTCCCTCTCCCTCCTACTTCCGCCTGCATCACAAACAAGGTGAAGACTATAAGTCCCAGGAGGCAATGCTCCAGCAACCTCGACCTCTCCCTATGCTAGTGAAGGATGCATTCTGGAACTTGTAGTCTCCCAGATAAGCGCCCTGAATTGGCTAACCCTAACCCTGTGTCAGAAACCCTGGTGACATAGTGGTTAAGAGCTACAGCTGCTAACCAGAGGGTCGGCAGTTCGAATCCACCTAGGCGCTCCTTGGAAACCTTATGGGGCAGTTCTACTCTGTCTTATACGGTCGCCATGAGTTGGAATCAACTCCAGGGCAACAGGAATCTTGTGTCGGAGACAACTTGATGGCACCTATCAACAACCCTGTGAAGGAGCCTTGGTGGCGCTGTGCTTAAAGCGCTTGGCTGCTAACCGGTTGGACGGCAGTTGGAACCCACCAGTAGTTTAGCGGGAGAAAGATTTGGCAGTTGGCTTCCTAAAGATTAGAGCCTTGGAAACCCTGCGGGGCAGTTCTATTCTGTCCCATAGGGTCACTGTAAATCGGAATGGACCCTATGCAAGGGGTTTGGTTTTTGGTTTTGAAGCCTATGCAGTCCCCACCCCTACCCTCAATGAGAACCCATTGCCATCGAGTCGATTCCGACTTACAGCGACCCTATAGGACAGAGTAGAACTGCCCCATAGGGTTTCCAAGGAGCGGCTGGTGGATTTGAACTGCTGACCTTTTGGTCAGCAGCCAATATCTCTGGCTCCTCATAGGGAACTAACTCTAAAGGTCCTGGACGGATATTAATGAAGCCCCCACTCACGGAATCGGGACTGTAATGTAAACATGGAGTGCGGAGTGCTGAAGAGTCACTTAATGGGGCACTTTCATTCACTGAATGAACACCTGCTGAGTACTTACTGCGACTGCGAGTCCATGGGGGCTGCAAATGGTTAACTTACTCTCAGTTGCTAACTGGAAGTTCGGCGGTTCGAGTCCACCCATAGGCACCTCAAAAGAAAGGCCTGGCAATCTACTTCCAAAAGATCAGCCACTGAAAACCGTATGGAACCCAGTTCTACTCTGACACACATGGGGTCTCCATGAGTCGGAACAGACTCCAGGCAACTGATTTTACTGTGTGACTATGTTCCCGGACTTGTGTAGTCGCCAGGGTCTCTGTGGTGGGCTTGCTGGCTGGTTGGCAGAAAAGAAAGGGTCAGAAAAACTGTCATCCCTTTAATCAAACCAAACACAGACCTCCTGAGGTCGTAGGTGGGGAGGGGAGGCTGGCTCCGGCGACCTGACCAGATTACCCCCTCCAGATCGGCTGTTGGGTTGGGAGCGCGCCAATCTCGCCGCCGCGTCCACCACAGCTGGCCTCGCGGTGGCGCTGCTCCCTCAGAATGCTCTGGCTTTGCATTCCGGCCCCGCCCTGCAGGGTCCAGGCTGAAAGATTTAAACTCCGAATAACTGAATGAGAGACCGGCAGCCAGATAGTGTGGTTTACAAACCAGGGCTGACTCATTTCAGCGTGTGACCCAGCACTGGGCGGCCTCCACCGGGCAGGCTTCGCTATCTAAACTCCTCTTCTCCGGAAGTGGATCTTTGAGGCGGAATGTGGGGGCTTCTGTCCCCATGTAGGCTTCTGGTCTATCATTAATCTTAACGGATCAGAGTTTTATTTTAAGCAGACAGCAGCTTTCCCCACACATCGTGACCAACCTCGTGATCCACCTGTGTGGCTGTTTTAGTGAGATTTCATACATGTAGGATCGGAAAACCCACCTCACTAGAAAAGATCGCGAAACAGACAACAGCCTTGTGATGTCTTGTGCAAGATCAAGTTGATCATGAGGACAAGTGCAATTAATTAAGGATGGACATGATGAAATCTACCCCATCTGATTAGATTCATTCCTGCACATGCAGTCTGTGCAGGGGTTGAAAAGAACTAAGTTTAAGTCTAGGTGGCGACCTAGAAAGATTAATAAGTCTATTAAGTACAGAATGGTGCATAAATATGCTTCCATTCATATAAAAAGTAGAAGCTATGCAAACGGTAAGGAGCCCTGGTGGCGAAGGGGTTAGGCATTCAGCTTGGCTGGTGATTTGAACTCACCAGCTGCTCCATGGGAGAAAGAAGTGACAACATGCGTCTGTGAAGATTTACAGCCTTGGAAGCCCTATGGGGCAGTTCTGCTCTGACCTGCAGAGTCGTTATGAGTCGAAGTTGACTTGATGGCAACTTTTTTTTTTTTTTAAATGTAAGCAGTTAATGCCCTTGGTTACTAACCCAGAGGCACCTCAGTAGAAAAATCAGCCATTAAAAACCATATGGAGCCCAGTTCCACTCTGACACACATGGGGTCTCCATGATTCAGAATCAACTGGACAATAACTGGTTTTATATGTATATATGTGTATTTTATATGTATAGACATGTATGTATATGTATATATATGGAGCCCTGTTGACCCAAGTGGTTAAGAGCTACAGCTGCTAACCAAAAGGTCGGCAGTTTGAATCCACCAGCCACTCCTTGGAAACCCTATGGGGCAGTTCTACTCTGTTCTGTAGGGTTACTATGAGTCAGAATTGACTCAATGGCCTTTGGTTTGGTTTTATATAATAAATATATATTTAATTTCTGGAAATATCCACCAGAAAATATTTGTGGCATTATCCTTATGAGGCATGGGTCCAGCAATCTGGGGTGGGCTGGTGACCCAGTTGGAGCCCTGGTGGTGAAGTGGCTAAGAGCTTGGCTGCTAACCAAAAGGTCGACAGTTCAAATCCACCAGCCGCTCCTTGGAAACCCTACGGGGCAGTTCTACTCTGTCCTATAGGGTTGCTGTGAGTCAGAATTGACTTGACAGCAACAAGTTTGGGTCTTTTTTTTTGGTTGGGTGACCCAATTTGCATTATATACTCTTTGGCATTATTTGTTTATTTTTGCTATGTATATTTTTAAATCATAATAAATTTCATAAAGAAAGAGAACATCTACCCAGCAATGGGTCTGCAAGAAAGTCTGCCCTAAGGATCATAAAAAGGAAGGTGGGGACAACAGTCCAGCCCCACCCTTGCCCCTTTGTCAAACTAGGTTGGAGGCAGAGGCCGCTCTAGGTTTGGTGGGGCCTGAAGCTTATACGATTTCGGAAGCCCTCTGTAAGAAACAAATAAATGACAAATACACAGTACCTGTGGCCACACCGAGGCCTCCTGACAGGAGTGGAAATGTGATGAAGAGGAAGTGAGAGTGGAAAGAGATAGCAGGCTTAACAGATTCCAGCTAAAATGTCTGACTTTTGCAAATTTTATAAAACCAGGTAAATGTGTAAGCAGTTTGCTACGGCTGCTCCCAGGCCTTGGGTGGGGCCTGTTGTTTCCAGGACCCACACTGAAGGGCTCAGAGATAGTTCACTGCTAAACCAAGTCAGCAGTGACAGCCTCTCTCTGGGCCTGGACCTTAGAACTCTGACCCCTCCTGCCTTCTATCCTACACAGCGTCTCACAGCCCCTGCCTAGTTCTCAACCAAAAAAAATTCAAACCCGTAGCTAATGAGTCAATTCCAACTCATAGTGACCCTATAGGACAGAGTAGAACTGCCCCATAGGGCTTCCAAGGAGTGGCTGGTGGATTCAAACTGCCCACGTTTTGGTTAGCAGCCATAGCACTTAACCACTATGTCACCAGGGTTTCCAAGGCTGTTATGTTTACAGAAGCAGACTGCCACATCTTTCTCTTTCAGAGTGGCTGGTGGTTTGAACTGCCAACCTTTTGGTTAGCAGCCGAGCACTTAACCACTGCACCACCAGGGCTCCTGAACCCCTTGCCATCAAGTCAATTCTGATTCATAGCGACCCTATATGATGATGATGAGAGATGATGAGCCTATTTCCAATAATGGTCATCTATTTTCATGGTACGGTGGAAGAAAGCCCTGGCGATCTGCTTTAATGAAGATTATGGCCAAATAACAAAGCTTATTAAGAAAATGTTCTGCATCCTACTTTGGTAAGTGGCACTAGGGTCTTAAAAGCTTTCAAGTGGCCATCTAAGATGCATCAATTGGTCCCAACCACCCCGAGTAAAGGAGAATGAAGAACACCAAAGACACAAGGAAAGTATTAGCCCAAGAGGCAGAAAGAGCCACATAAACCAGAGACTTCATCAGCCTGAGACCAGAAGAACTAGACGGTGCCCGGCTACCACTAATGACCGCCCTGACAGGGAACACAACAGAGAGTCCCTGATGGAGCAGGTGAAAGGTGGGGTGCAGAACTCAAATTCTAGTAAGAAGACCAGACTTAATGGTCTTGCTGAGACTGGAGGAACCCCAGAAAGCATGGCCCCTGGATTCTCTATAGCCCAGAAATAAAACAATTTCCGAGGCCAACTCTTCAGACAGGGATTGGACGGGACTGTGGGACATAAAGCGATACTTGTGAGGAGTGTGCCTCTTAGTCAAGTAGATACAAGAGACTAAATGGGCAGCTTCTGTCTTTCTGTCTGGAGGTGAGATGGGAAGGCAGAGAGGGCTAGGAGATGGTTGAATGGACATGGGGAATCGGGTGGAAAGGAGGAGTGTGCTGTCGCAGTATAGGGGAAGCAATTAGGGTCACATAACAATGTATGCATAAATTTTTGTATGGGAGATTAACCTGAAATGTAAACTTCATTTAAACTACAACAATAAAAAAAATTAAAAAAAAAAAAAGATTACAGCCAAGATAACCCTATGGAGCGGTTTCACTCTGTAACATGGGGGGTTGTCATGAGTCGGAATTGACTTGGCAGCCACTAACAACGACAACATAATCGCCTATTTTTGCCCCTGTGCTTAGAATGGGTACAGGTGTGCTTGAGATATGGCTCCCCTCACTCCCAGGACAACCAGTGGAACCCCTGAGTCAGCCACCTCCTGACCCCAAGAAGCTTCATCTCTTTGCCCACATGAGCCAAACAAATGTCAAGCTCTGTGCTGAACAAATCCCGTTTTCTGTGTGTGCCATGATGTTAAAACGGCTGAGGGGCAGTTAACCAGATGGGGGCTTTTGAGTCTTTTTTTTTTTTAACCTTGCCCGCAGTAAGAAACACATTTTCTATCAAGACCCAGCACACACGTATGTATGAGTAAAGCAGAGAGAGTAAAAACCTGTCTGGGGCTGAAAAAGAAAAAAAGCCGCCTTGCATTAATCAGGCTGGGAGGAAAGACAGGGATAAACCCTCAGCAAAGATCACAGGAAACAATGTTTCTCCCGAGGTCACACAGCAGCTACCATGGCATAATGACCCCTTCTTTGAGCAAGGCCTGCTTTCTTACCCTTAGACCCACTTCGCAATTTTGGACTGATACTGGTAATGCCAGTGACAGCACCCAGTCCCTATTAAACTCATTGCCATCGAGCCGATTCCAACTCAAAGCAACCCTTAAGACAGAACTTAGAACCCTTAGAACTGCCCTATAGGGTTTCCAAGGCTGTAATCTTTACAGAAGCAGACTGCCACATCTTTCTCCCACAGAGCAGCTGGTGAGTTCCAACTGCCAACCTCTCGGTTTGCAGCTGAGCACGTAACCACTGTGCAACCAGGGCTCCTGTAACCATACCTACCCCTATTATACTGTGTGCTGCTTGAGAAAATGTTCTTCTTGCTTCAGTTTTGAGCACATGGGAAAAGTTTTGTTGCAATCTTGCATCCAAAGGTAAAGCCCCTTGGAGAACCAATTCAAGTTTCACTCTTGGAAAGAACGTTGCACAGGAAAAGAAAACGGTCAGACAGCCATTGTTGAGCCAGAGGTCACTGGGCTCCTGAAGGACAGCAGCTGGGTGGGTGGGTAAGGAGTTTCCCAGAACAAATCTTAATCTCGTTAAAGTTTATCTAAAAGTTGCTTAAGCACTTTATCATCTATACTAATTTCTTCCCAGAAGGAGTCTGTGAATTCCATCAGATAGGAAAAAAAAAAAAAAGTCCAAGACCAGGTTTGGAACCATTTTTATTTTATAGTGTGATATTCTCTGATATTTTCTTTTATATTTTTGTTATTTAAAAATGCTAACTGCTACTCACTGAATTGACTTTTGTCCCTGGGTAGTACAAATGGTGGAGACCTGGTGCTGCAGTGGTTAAGAGCTCAGCTGCTAACCAAAAGGTCAGCAGTTCGAATCCACCAGCTGCTCCTTGGAAACCCTATGGGGCAGTTCTACTCTGTCCTATAGGGTCGCTATGACTCAGAACTGATTTGACAGCAATGGGTTTGGTTTTTTTCAGTTTTGGTGCAAGTGATTAAGGGTTCCACTAATAGCTGAAAGGTTGGCGGTTCGAACCCACCCAGAGGTGCCTTGGAAGACAGGCCTGGCCATCTGCTTCTGAAAGATCACAGCCTTGAAAACCATGTAGAGCAGTTCTACTCTGCACACATGGGGTCGCCAGGAGTCAGAATCGACTCAATGGCAACTAACAACCACAAGAACAAAATTGCCTTTGCAATCCCCAGTTTGAAAATCCCTGTTTCCAAAGTGAAAACAGAGTTGGGGTTGGGTGGGTGGAGGGAGGAGTGAAGGAGGGTGCTGAAGTTGAGGTCAGCACCCAACCCCCGGGAGACTGGGACTCACACCCACCCGACTCCTGGCTCTAAAGCTGCCCCATACTTATGGTTCCCAAATAAGGATCCTAAAAGGTTCCATAAGCATGATTTAGATATTTCTGAACTCCTCGGTGTGGCAGGATAGTTTTTTAGATACCAGTTTTTTGCTTTACTCTTGCAGAGCAATTGATTGCTTTTGTGTGGTCTTGTAACTCAAGTGATTGGGTGAGATTATACAAATAAAGATAATTGTGGCCCACCAAGGGGACTGAATAGCTTGCCAATAATGCAAATAAAGCTCATGGCACCCGTGTTGGGGTGGGACCATGCAAATAAGGTCTATGGAACCCTAATGAAGGGATTGGTCAGTTTTACCATCCTGCTAGGCTTAAAATGAGCCATCCCAGGGATAGGAAGAGAGGATCTCACCACCACCAGGGAAGAAGAGCCAGGAGCAGAGCGTGTCCTTTGGACCCAGGATCCCTGCACTGAGAAGCTCCTGGAACCAGGAGTGAAAAAAAGAGAGGTGTCACACTGAAGACGGCAAGAAGCAGTGGCAGAGAAATGGCAGCAGGAGAGACTGGCAGGAGATGGCATGGTGGGCTTCTCGGCCCACGGAGAGGAAGCTGAATGCCTTTGGGCGGGAGGCTTGCTGGCGGAGTGGGATACCTCTGGGTACTTCGTGGAGCTAGGTTTGCTGACTTACTGAGCTAGAGCTGAGCACCTTCAGGCCAGGGCTTACTGGTGGAGTGGGATGCCTCTAGGCACTTACTGGCAGAGCTAAAAGAGCTTTGTAACACTTGCCCAAGCAGGGCAGGGGCTGAGGGCTAGAGAGAGGTGTGCCTGTGGGCATGGCTGGAAAGAGGCTGTTCTGAGGGAAGAACTGTATCCTGAGTGTTTCTGAGCCTGAATTGTAACCTGTTACTTCCTTAATAAACCCCATAATCGTGAGTATTGTCTGTGAGTTCTGTGCGTCCATTGCAATGAATCATCAAACTCAGTAGAGAAGTAGAGAGTGCTCTGGGACGTATGGTTGGTGTCAGAATTGGTAAAGATGGTGGACAAAGGAGGCATGTCTGACCTCGGCCTCATAAGAATCAGCCTTGGGCTGTTGATCTTCATTCTCCTCCTACCTTGTGAAGTCAGAGGTGGTCAGACACCACCCCCACGTCATTTTCGCAACTGTCCATGTGGTAGGGGACTCATAAGACTAAGGGATATTTTTTATTCTCATCCAAGAAGGTAGACAAACCTTCTTGTTCCTAGGGCTGTCTAACAGCTTTTGTTTTTCAGCAGTTGGTGAACACAGACGTTGCCAGATACTTAGGGGATTATCCTCCGCCCAGGCCTTTGTTTGGACGTCAAGGCCTATCGGGTACAGCTGGAGCGGTAACTGGAGGACTGGAGGGGCAAAATGTCCAGACCTAGGGTGAGATGGGAGTCCCTGTGTGATACAAATGGTTGCCACACTCGGCTGTTAACCAAAAGGTTAGAGGATTGAGTACGCCTGGCAGTGCCTCAGAAGAAAGGCCTGGCGATCTACTTCCAAAAAGTCTATGCAGCCCAGTTCTACTCTGACACACATGGTAGTGCCATGAGTCAGAATCGACTCTATGGCAACTGACTGGGTTTTGGAGCTGAGAAAGCAATAGTTTGGTACAATCCCCAAACCCTGCCTTGGCCCAAGGGAGTGGAATCCCGAGGACCACTTGGGCTCAAGAAATGAAACATCTCAGCAGCAACCCCAGTGGGCAGATGAGAAGCCCTCCCCATCCTCCAGGCACCAAGTAAACCCCAGATTATTGTTCAACCAAGGAAGACCAGTAACCAGTTACTGTCGAGTGGATGAATTGATCCGGACCCATGGTGACCCTGTGTATATCAGAGTAGAATTGTGTGTGTGCTCCACAGGATCTTCGATGTCTGATTTTTTGGAAGCAGATAGCCAGGGCTTTCTTGCTAGGCACCTCTGGGTGGACTGAAACCTCTAACCTTTTGGTTAGCAGCTGAGTGTGTTAACCATTTGCACCACCCAGGCACTCCCCACGAACAAGCCTGAGATTGAATTTCTTACCCTCTTGGTGAAAGGAGAATCATAACCGATTTTATTTGCTCTTATTTGACATTTCTTGCACCTGAGTGGTGTGGAACAAATTCACGCCTGAAACATCAGATTTTTCACTTGGAAAAATCTTATCCTTAGCCAGTTGTCATTCTCGCAAGCCAGCAAGAGAAAGAAAACTTGGAAACTTTCTGCCGTTTGCTGCTGGCCAATTGAGCTGGTCGGAGCTGGGCACAGAGGCCCCTTGAGGCGCTGGTGATGTGAAGCGTGCTGTTTCCGGTGGGTCTTTTCTGGCTCTGGGCATTTCAGTAACACACGTTCCTTGCTTGTCCATCAGGAGACAGAGCCAAGACACATCTGTGGCTGTTTCTGGTTGCTATGGAGATGGACTCCACCCGTGATTCTCAATGAGGACCAGGCTCTGTCAAGTTCAATTCCCCAGACACAGCTGCAAGGCCTGTTCTGAGCGACTCCTGCTTTCTGTCAGGGTGTTTATACAAACCACCTGCTGTCCATGTCTACCACTGTGCCTCCCGAGCCTCAGGAAGCCAGAGAGAGGCCCCCAGCCCAGCAGTGAGGAGCCTCAGCTAGAGGGACCCCCCTGCCCACCCCTCTCTCAGACGGACTCTTTTGGGTCTGGGCCCCTCACTGTTATTTCTGGGTACTCCTTCCCAGAGTTGGGGGCCCCCTATCCATCTCCCTGGAAAGATGATCAAGATGTGGTAGCTTCCTAATTAGTCTCTCTCATCCTTTCTTTGTCCCCTTAAACCTGTTTCCCACCTAAATAATAATAATAATAAAAAAACCCAAACCCACTACCGTTGAGTCGATTCCGACTCATAACAACTTAAATAATCGGATGATTTAAAAATTTTTAGTTGAAAACATGATTGTGTTGTTTCCCCCGTGAAATACTGCCATCGCTTCCCACTGCTGTTTAGAAAAGTCCGGAGTCCTCACGAGGCTCTGCCTTGCCCCACCTGGGCTGCCCGCCTCACCCCCATCCGCCCCGCCGCACCCGGGCCACCCACCTCACACTGCCACTTGCCCCTTCTCCCTACGCTCCAGCCCCCTGGAGTGCTCTGGCCCAGTACCCGTCCCTGACCCACCCACATCCACCCACCCTGCCTTGCTAACTCCTCCTTGTTCTTCAGGCCTCAGCTGTCCCTTCCTCAGGAAATGCTCCTCTCCCAGTCCCCTGAGGAGCCCCTTCTCCTGGTCCCTGTCCTTTTCTTTTATAGTACTTATCATAGCTACAGTAGAAATCTCTGGGGGACGCAAATGGGTTGTGCTCAGCTGGTAACTGAAAGTTTGACAGTTCAAGCCTACCCAGCTGCACCTCGGAAGAAAGATCTGACGACTTGCTTCATAAAAATTACAGCCAAGAAAACCCTATGGAGCAGTTCTCCTCTGTAACACGTGGGGTCGCCATGAGTCAGAATTGACTTTACAGCACACAACAGCAGCTATGGTTATCACGCAGCTCGGTGTGGTTCCTGTGAGGGTGTGGGCACCTCCGTTTGGATCGCCCACTACTGTGTCCCCAGCACCCACACAGCGCCTGGCAATCCATAAATATTGTTGAATAAAAGCATGAAAGTGTCCAATCTTAGCAGCGGGCCAAATGTAGTGTCCTGGCAAATTAAGTCTGGGCTGAGACTGGAGGGACCCTGGAAGACATGGCCCCTGGACTCTCTGTCAACCCAGAACTAAAACCATTCCCGAGGCCAACTCTTCAGACAAAGATTAGACTGGGCTATGGGACATAAAATGATACTCATGAAGAGTGTGCCTCTAAGCTCACGTAGATACATGAGGCTAAATAGGCAGCTCCAGTCCGGAGGCGAGATGAGAAGGCAGAGGGGGTCAGGAGCTGGTTGAATGGACATGGGAAATCCGGGGTGGAAAGGAGGAGTGTGCCATCACAGTATAGGGAGAGCAATTAGGGTCACGTAACAATATATGTATAAATTTTTGTATGAGAGACTAACTTGAATTGTAAACTTTCACTTAAAGCACAACAATTAAAAAAAATGTTTTGCAGTTTCCAAAAAAAAAAAAATTAGGTCTGGGATTACCTTAGCTCCTGAAAATCAGATCTGGGGATCCCCTAAGAACTGGCACACCTTCCAACTTCTATCAATCAACTTTACTCAATTATTCAGAGAAATAGTAATAATAATAACAATAACATTTATTGAAAGCTTGCTCTGGGCCAGGATCTGTGCTACATTTTGCCTGCAATATCTCATTTAATCCTGAAAACAACACTATGCATTATGTCATCCTTATTTTACAAGTGAGGAAGCTGAGGCACAGAGAGGCTAAGTAACTTGCCCAAAGACACACAGCAAGGAAATGACTGAAGCGGAATTTTTAGCCAAGGCTTTCTGATTCCAGACTCAGACACAAATCCACTCTCCAATGCTGGAACAGAAAAACATTGTTTTTTATGTTAAATCAAAATCGGAGACTTTTTGGAGTAAAAGGAAAAATTTGAATGTCATTTAAGGAGAGGGTACTCAAGATCTTGAAGAAGATTTCCTGCCTGCCTGGCACTTGGTTTCAAGTACCCCGGAGCCTGCACCCAGTGGTGTGAGTGCCTTCCCCAGCACCCTCTCCAAGGCAGTAGGGAGGGAGCGTGAGGCTCTCCATCCTGAGAGAAGCTGGTGAGGACCACCCACAACATCTTCCCAAAGATGGGACTGCACGGGAGGGAATGGCATCCGGTTCCAGATTTTGAATGTTGGCAGGGAGTGTGAATGTGTGTGTTGGGTGTGGGGTTGGATGGGACGTAGAGTTGGCAGCTAAATGCTGTTTTCCTCCCCGAGGACGAAAACAAGCTCAGGCTCAGTCAAGAGGGCCGGAAACCCCAGCCCTTCTTAGTTCAGCCCCATCTTCATGGCCTGGCCCTCCTTAGCCACAGTCTCAGGCCAGTCTCACCCTCTCTGCCTGGGAGGAAGGGGGCCATAAATGCCCCTGTGAGAACTGCCTGGGCCTTGGAGGGAAGGAGGGGGCGAGGGGGAGGGCAGAGGACTATCTGCCGGCTCCCCCACCTCGTGGAGTGGCGGTGAGGGTGGGAGTGGGGGAGCGGGCGGGAGCCCTGAGGGATGCAGGCCTGGTTGGTCTACAGCTGCCAAGAAGGAAGTAAGGCTGAAGTCCCTTCACCCTCGCTTGTTTGGAGCTCAGAGCTCATTTTCCCACAGAAACAAAGCTCTAATGGAGGTTGGCTTCCTGCCTGGCCCAAAGGAGCCAGATTCAGCTAATAGCATCATCCCTGTGCCCCTCCACACCCGCCACCATTGTCTGTGACTGGCGGGGCTCCGGCAGCTTCTGAGAGCACAGATCCTCGGGCCGCTCTGCCAATGGCTCTGGCGGCCGTGGGAACTGGGACCTAGCTGAGGGCAGCTCTTATACAGGCGACAGCGCAGAAGCAGGGTGTGTGTGCAAGTGTGTGGGAATGTGTGAGGGTGTGTGTCTGTGAGCGTGGGAATGTGTGTGTTCACGTGTCCGTGTGAGTGTGTGTGAGTGCATGTGTTTATATGTGAGTGTTGGAGTGTGAATGTGTTATGTGTATGAATGTGTGTGTGAGTGTTGTGTGAGTTGTGTGTTGATGCTTGAGTGTGAATGTGTGTATGAGTGTGTGAATGTATGTGCATGTCTATGAGTGTGAGCCTGTGTGTGTCAGTGAATGTGTCTCTGTGTGTGTCTTTACACATACCCAAGCACAGGACATACCTAAGTCACGGAGTAAGAGAGAGTGCCCTGGACGGAGTCAACCTCGGACAACTGTAAAACAGTGGTGGTAGAAGGTTTGGACTAGATCTATTTTTATTTTTAATACTTTCCTTTTTTTTTCTTCCAAACAATCTTGTATAAAAAAGATCACATCTGCTCTGACATAAGTGTTAGTAGGGAGCAGTGAGGAGACAGTCCCGCTGGGCTTGGCCTTCCTTACTCTGCCAGCCCGCCCGCCTGAGTTCACCTCAGAACTTAGTCTTCTCAGAGCTTTGTGTGCAAATCACCGGGCTGGACCACACACGCACAGACACACAGACATATACATACACAGACAGACAGACACACCCTTCCCGGTTCTAGCACTGGTAGGAACGCTGGGGTTAGGCCCATCCAGGGCCTTGCAAGCTGTGTGCCTGGCCAGCCAGAGCATCTGAGCTGTGAAGCCGGAGCTCGGCGATGAAGACGCTTGTTTCAGTAAGTCTCTGGAGGCTGTTAATCACCCTGCCAGTGGCAGGGACAGCTGTGCCCGCAGATGTGACTGGTCAGGACTGAATTCCAGGAAGGAGGCCCAGCTCTGTGCAGGGCCCTGTCTCGCTTTCTGCTGGGCTGTCTGCAAGGTCAGGGGCCAAGGGTTTCCAGCAGGGGCAGTGGGGAGCTGAGGAGAGAAGGACGGACAGGGCAGGCCCAGGGGCGGGAGGGGTTCTGTGACAGGCAGGGGGTCTCAGCAGGTGGCCAGGGGCTCTAGGAAGCACCCAGAGGTCCCGCGCTGGGATAGCGACAGGAGTTGCCCCCCCCCACCCCGCCCCGGCCCCACCCCCATGCCGGGTGAGCTGGGGACCTGCAGCGGCTGCCAAGGGAACTGTGTAAAGAACACAAAAGCACTGAGGAGCAAGGGGCCCTGCCCGGAAAACTGACATCCTGGTGGCTGGGGAGAGCCTGGGCTCGGAGGGGCTATTTTTAGCTTCATGGTGGCAGGGGCAGGACTTGTATAGCCTTGCTGTCTGTTGCACAGCCTCCCCATTGTCCTGTCTGACCCTGAGCTGTGTGGGAGGCCCTGTCTGCTCCTGCCCACCCGGGTACGGCCGGACCTGGGCCACGGAGGACCCCGTGAGATGGGTGAGGGGTTCTGGCCTGGTTACACATTCACCCTGCGGCCTCAGGGAGCAAGGCTGCCCCTGAAACAGGCCCCAGGCACTCCAGGCCGGAGGATGGGGCTCCGGGTAGCAGAGGCCACTGGGCTTTCCCCGGAGGGGTAACAGAGGCTCTCCTGGGTGCAGGACTCCGGTTCCCCCAGCACGGAGACGCACCGTTCCCGTCGCACAGCTGGGAGCAGAGATGTGAGGCCAACTCCAGAGGACATGGGTCCCTTTTTCTAGGCCCCAGTCACACCCTGGGTGCTCTCAGGCATGTTCCTCCACGGACTGAGAAGGGGGTGAGTGTGTGTGACTGTGTGTGTGAGTGTATGAGTGTGTATGAGTGTGTGAAGCAGGAGACTCCAGGTCTCCAACTCACCCTCTCCCAGGAGTCCTGCCCTGCTCTTAAGGGTGTGATGTGTGCATTTATTCCCGGGCACAAATACCAAAAGGCGGGGCCAGAACCAGGCTGTGGCATCCAGGATGAAAATAGCCGGTGGGAACCCAGGTCATCCAAAACAAATACTCGGGCAGCCAGGACAACGCAGGGCTGCCCCTGCAGCACCAGGAGTGGGGTGAGCACCTCCCGGCCCACAGGGCAGGCACCCTGCTACAGCCCCCTCCTCTTGGACCAGGGCTCTCCCCACCAAGAGAAATCCTGGGGTGGGGCCCGGTTCCCCAATCGGGCCTGCCCATAAAGCCAGCTCTTGAAAGAAGAGACATCCTAGGAATTCTCAATGGGCAGAAAGACGGACGGAAAAGGGAGTCAAGTCAGTCAGTCAACAAATGTTTACTGAGCACTTACTACATGCTAGGCCCTGTTCTAGGATCCCAGGAGGGGTGGGGATAGCCCAGACCTGTCCCAGCTGTGGCTGTCTCCCCTAAACAAGGACTGGAGGGGAACAGGGCACTCAAGGGGCCTGGGAGCCTCCTCCCTGAGAGGTGGAAGGCCCCAGGTGGATGCAAGGTGAGGGCCTCTAGAGATAAAGCTGTGGGGGAGGTGACTGTAAGGCTGGTGCCTTCCCTGGGGTGAGACTGGGCCCAAAGAAGGAAGTTTCCAGAGCTAAGACCGCTGGGGAGGCCCCTGCCTGGCTCCCTGCATCACCTCCTCTTCAGCACGGATATGCAGGACTTCTTGAGGGGCCCAATCTGCAGATGGGCATCCACGCTCTCCAGGAAGAAGGCGGGCTTGAGCCTGCGGGTGAAGAGCCCTGCAAAGTGGCTGTCCAGGCGGCTCTGGAAGGGGTCGATGGGCAAGGCTGGGGTGCCACTCCGGCGGGGCCTGGAGGCCTTCAGCATCCGCAGAAGGTTCATCTTGCCATCCCGCACAGCATAAAAGGCCAGGGCACGGTTGGCGTATTCCAGGCAGATCCCCACGGTGGGCGAGAAGGGCTGCTGCAGGGGCGCCTCCAGCCCATGGAACCAGACAGAGAAGCTTCGGCCGTTCCACTGTAGGCAGCAGGAGTGGGCATTGCGGCCCAGCCGGCCCCGGTCATAGGGCTCTTGTGGGGAGAAGTCTTCGGCCATGACCCCCATGCTGACCCAGCCATCGATGATCTCCACCTCCCAGTAGTAGGTGCCTCGGTCCAGGGCGCCATCGCCCAACACCTGCTCGCAGTGGGTGAAGCGGGTAGGCGACTCGGGGTAGTTGATGGGGCATAATACCCTCTTTACCCCTTTGGTTCCAAACAGCTGCAGGAATTTATCTGCTGTGTCACTGTCCAAGTCCACGACGTAGGCAACTACCCCACAGGCAGGAGAGAGAGGCAAGGCTCAGAGCCAGGCTTGGACGGGACACCCACCCCCATGTGCCCACTTCCCCAAAACTCAGGCCTGTTGCTGCCTTTGCAACAAGTACAACTCAGCCTCGCTGGAGGCCACCCCAGGAGCTGACCTCCTTCACCTGTGAACTAGGGAGGGGAATCCAAGCCCCACTGTGCCAGGGTCCTGCCTGGGCCTCCTTCTGGGACCGGCCAATGGGAGAGCCTGGCATCCACTTACACTTGAGGAAGTAATCCCTGGAAGCTTCACTCTCCGTGTGGCCCGTGCTGTCAGGGTCCTGGGAGTCGGCCTCAGCTGCAAAAGAGGGGACAGTGAGGGGCTTTTCTACAGGCTGCCCAAGATGCTCCAGCTGAGGAACCGGGCTGGGCCGCTGGGCCAGGTCCCTCCCAAACCAGTGACTGCAATCTCTTCTCCTCCCCCTTCCTCCCAGGGTCCTGAGCCTCTGGGGACAGGTAAACACCCAGATATGGCACCCGGGTCCATGTGCATCCCTAGTCCCTGGCTTTTGCCTCTTGCTCTATTTGCTCCTCAGTCCCCTCTGGGGCTAGGGGGTAGGCTAGGAGAAGCCCCCCTGCCCCCCAGGCTGTGGCAAAGGGGCTGGCTTGTCATCATGGGTGGTGACTGCAGGCACTGTTGGGGTTTGGGCCCCACCCCATGCCAGGCACAGTTTCCATTGTCCCCTCCTGGATGGGCCCGGGCAGGAAGCCTGGGGGAGGGTGAGTCACCTCGGTGAGGGGAACACCCACCTTCCAACCCCTGCTTCTGCAGGCCGTCCTCGTCACTGCCCAGCCCCCGCAGCTGCTCCCACTGGCTGGTGCAGGCAGCGGCCAGCAGCTCTCTTACTGCCTGGACGGCCTGAGACGACTTGGTGAAGCTGAGCTCCCTCGGGGGGCCAGGCCCAGGACTGCATCCCTCCTCCAGTGCCAACCGTAGTGCCAGGAGCTCCTGTAACAGATAAATGCTAGCTAAGGCTCCGCTGGCCACACTCGGCCTGGCCAGGGGGCAGCTTTGCCAGGAGGCCCACGGCCCTTTGTCCCTCCACCCTGCTTGCCCTCATCAGCCCCTGTGTCCCTCTCTGGCCCGCAGAGCTGCCCCTTACCTTCAGGAAGCCGACCGAGTCAGGCTCAGGGACCTGGCTGAGGTTGTGGCGGGCTCGGCTCAGCCGGCTGCGCTGTTCCTCCTGCCGTCGCAGGTCATCCTGGGAGCGGCCCAGCATGGTAGCCTCCCCCTCCTCAATGAAGCCCAGCACCTCGGCCTGGAACCTCTGCAGGGTGGCCTCAGCCTCGGCAAACAGCTGGCTCACCCTCTCCCGCTCTGCCACAGCTGCACTCTGCACAGGACGGCATGAGGGCAGGGAGGGATGAGGGCTTTGGCGCCATCTCTCCCTGACCCCACCCTGCCCATTCCTCTTGGAGGTCCACAGGGAGCAGCCTGAACCTGCCCAGGTTTGTGCCAGGTCAGGGAGACACTCCTGCCCAGTGGTTTGCCCGGAGCAGATCATTCCATCCTGAGCGCTCTCCCTGTTAAGACCCTGCTGCAGGAGTGGAAGGGGGGTTCTGACCTTGATGAGTGCCACGGTGCGCCGGGACTGGGCAATGCCAGCACCCAGCTCATCCATGCGGTCCTCCACGGTGCTCAGGACTTTGGGCTGCTCAGCCTGTGGATGACACCCCCGTGAGGACAGGGTCTGGCAGAGGCCACAGCCCAGCAGCAGGGGCCCTGCCAGGGGAGACGAAAGGGGTGACCTGGAGTGACTTAGTGCATTGGTGGGACTGGGAGTGGCCACCATGTCCCATAATGCCTGCAGCAGCTCCAGGCAGATGGGGCAGAGGTGCCTCTAGTCCAGGCTGCTGCTGTTCCCAAATGCCCACTGCTGGGCACAGGCTGGTAGTGGGCTGTCTGCCCCCATCTCTGACCAGTGGGGCAAGTTCAGGGCCATCGGTGGGCTCCTATGGATGGGAGGCTCAAGTTCATTTGAGAACTTCCTCCAGTGAGGAAGAGGTAGGGGTGAGGGAAGGCTGGAGGGGACGGCATCTGTGGGCACTCAGCTGTCTTGGGGATCACTGTCCCCTAGGGGGTCTAGGTCCACCATGTAGACCTGAAAACAGGGGATTCCGGGCAAATCCCTTGGGTCTTATGAGTCACAGCTCCAGGCAGGAGAGACGGAAAATCCCAAGGCCAGAAGCGCCAAGTCCAGGCTGGAGGCCAAAGGAAACTGGGGGCGGAGGTAGCGGGACAGGCTGAGCACATGCTCCCCCACCACGGGCCCCAGGAACAGCTGGACAGAGGGGATCTGTGTGCCCTGCTGCCGGCGGAGCCCGTTGCCTGCCACACCCATCCAACCCCGCTGCTTCAGCCCAGGGCAAATCTGAGATGGGACGGTGAGCCGAAGCATCCGCGCGGAACCAGGCGCCGAGAACCCCGCAGGCCTAACCCGGCTCCTTTCCTGGCTTAGACCCCATCGGCCCGTCTCCGGTACCCTGCCCGCCCTTCGAGTCCCTTTGGCTTTCTCACTAGGTCCCTACCTTCCCCATTCCCATCTCCACAGCCGTGAGCTGATGACATTGTCAAAGTTGGAAGGGAACGCAACGATCCTCACTATTTAAAGGAGGAAAGTAAGACCCGAGGCGGGAAAGGGCAGGGAGTCCCAGGCTCTCGGCCGGCTGCCCTCCTCCCTCCCGGGCCCCCTCCGGGTCCCCGCCGGGCCGCCCAAGTTGCTCGCGCCCACCTCCTGGATAGCGCGCTCCTGCTCCAGCGGCACTAGCTCGTGGCCGCGGTGCTTCTGGTCGGCGCAGGCCTCGCACAGGCACACGCGCTCCACGCGGCAGTAGCGCTCGAGCGGCCACAGGTGGCGTGCGCACAGCCTTTCCTCGAGACGGCGCAGTGGCGGCACCAGGCGGTGTCCGCGCAGCGCGGGGCTGCGCTCGTGCGGGCCCAGGTGCGCGGGGCAGAAAGAGGCGAGGCAGGAGAGGCAGGAGAACGCGGCCGGCAGGGCGGCGCCCCCAGGGCACGCGTCGCAGAGCACCACCTCTTCAGTTGCCGGCCACGACTCGGGGACACAGGGAGCCGACGGCTCCTGGGCGTTGGGCGGCGCGCTCGGCGCCGAGGGCTCAGGGGCCGGGCCGGGAGCCGGGGCCTTGCGGGGGCCCGAGCCCTGGCGGAGCTGCAGCAGCTCGGCCAGCGTGTGGTTCTTGCGGAGCTGCAGGCCGTCGGGGAAGATCTCCTGGCACAGAGGGCAGCGCGCAGTGCCCCCGGGCCCTCCGGCGCCGCCCGCGCCGCCCGCGCCGCGGTGCGGCCAGAGCGCACCCAGGCAGGCTAGGCAGAAGTTGTGGCCGCAGGGCAGCGTCACTGGCTCCCGGAGCAGCTCCAGGCAGATGGGGCAACTGAAGGGCCCGCTGCTGTCCATGGCTCCGCGGCCGGCACCGCCTGTTCTGCTCCTGCCTGGGAGGGACCCCGCCTGCTCGCGTCCGGCACCGCCCCCCCGGGGCTGGAGGCCAAGGGTCCGGACCCCGCTGCCAGGCTCGGACCGTCCCCCAGCGCTGCCCGCCGCGGACACACCCAGCCCAGCACAAACTGCGCGGCCTCCCTCTCCGCTGGGAGCTCCGCCGGCTCCGGGCTGCTGGGCGCCAGCCCTCCTGGGTGCTGCTGAAAGGCGTCTGCGGGAGGGGATGGCAGGGAATGCGACGGAGACACCCTAGAAGGAACTGGAAGGAGTTCACCCCTCCATTCGCCCGCACCAACTCTCCGTCCTTGGCCAGGCTTTAGGCTCGGGAGGCGCTGGGCGGGCCTTCGCGCTCCAGACCCCTCCCCGTCCATCCGTTAGCCCAGTTCCGGAGCTGCTGACTGCGGAGAAAAAGAACTGCCGTTGAGCGTGTGTTTTTGCCCTTTAGCGGCTCTATTTAGCCCCAGTGCGGTATTCGGGGCTTTTCTAGACCTAAAATGGGAAGTTGACGTCATTCTCTAAGTCGCTCTGACTGAGGAATTCAGTCTTGCTCAGTGGAACTTATCTATTTTTTCTCACGGTCACCTCCGGGTGTCTGAGGCTGGGGTTCCCCAAATGCAGGCATTTGTTACAACGCATCTATCTGTGCACTTTAAAGGGTGCATTGTATGTAAATCATGTTTCAATAATGTTGCTTAAAAAAACAGAATGGTAACAAATAAGGTAGCATTAGATTATAATCCAAGATATAAAATAAATATCCATGAGTCCATACTGGTGGAAATAAATTATGGAATAAATAAATAAATAGGGGAGAATAGACAAATTTTCCCATTCAGAAGAATTCCAAATAACTTTTGTAGCTACTCTGAGGTGGAGCACAGCTTCCCACTCCTTACGTGTGGGCTGCGTAGTGGCTTCCTTCCAGATAGCACAGGATGTAAGAGGGGGAATGAGTAACTTTATGTGGAGAGACCTGACAAACAGGACCTCAGCCAGGTGGTCAAGGTCAACATCAACAGTGATGTCATGTTGATGGTATGCACCCTTGATATGGTATGATGAAAATGCCACTCTGTCTCTGTGGGTTCCTTCCAAAAATCCATAGCCCCAGTCTAATCATGAGAAAAACTCAGACAAATCCCAAGTCAGGGACAACCTATAAAATACTTTATCAGCACTCCTCAAAACTGTCAAGGTCATCAAACACAAGGAAAGTCTGAGAAACTGTCACAGTCAAGAGGAGCCTAAGGAGACAGGACAATTAAACATAATGTGGTGTCCTGAGTGGGATCCTGGAACAGAAAAAGGATGTTAGGGAAAAACTAAGGAAATACGAGTGAAGTAGGAATAAAGTAAGGAATGTATCAATATTGGTTCTTTAGGTCTGACAAATGCATGAACATTTTTTGCAAGTTTTTGTGTGGACAAATGTTTTCAACCGTCTTGGGTGTATACCTAGGAGTGGAATTGCTGGGTCATATGGTAACTCTGTTTACCGTTTGAGGAATTTCCAGACCGTTTTCCAAAGTGCTGAGCCATTTTACAGTCCCACCAGCAGTGTATGAGGGTTCCCACTTCTCTACATTCTTACCGACACTTGTTATTTTCCATTTTCTCATAATAGCCATCTAGAGGGTGAAGTGGTTTCTCATCGTGGTTTTGATTTACATCTCTCTGAAGACTAATGGTGTTAAGTATCCTTTCATGTACTTACTATTTGTGTAGCTTCTTTGGAGAAATGTTCATTCAGATCCTTTAAAAAAATTTTTTTATTATACTTTAGGTGAAGGTTTACAGAACAAATATTTTCTCATTGAACAGTCAGTACACGTTTTGTTTTATGACATTGGTTCACAACCCCATGACATGTCCACATGCTCCCTTCCTGGCCTTGGAGGACTTTTTTCTTTTTGGTGAAAACATACATAGCCAAAGATACACAATTTCAAAAATTTCTACATGTACAATTCAGTTACGTCGATTATGTTCTTCCAGTTGTGCTGCTATTCTCACTTGAGATGAAGGTTGACAGAACAAAATAGTTTCCTTGACCATTTTTTCATTGGTTTATTTGCTTTTTATTCTTGAGTTGTAAGAGCTGTTTATATACTCGAGATACAAGTCCCTTATCAGACATATGATTTTTGGAACTTTTCAAAAAATTGTGTTTCCACTTACTTTCTTTTCTTTTTTAAATTTCATCGTGTTTTAGGTGAAAGTTTACAGCACAAATTAGTTTTCATTCAAAATTTATACACAAATTGTTTTGCAACATTGGTTGTAATCCTCAAAATGTGTCAGCACTCACCCCCTTTCCCTTTCCACCCTGGGTTCTGTGTCCATTTACCCAGTTTTCCTGTTCCTTCCCGCCTTCCTGTCTTTGCTTTTGGACAGGTGTTGCCCATTTGATCTCGTTCACTTTCTTGAACAAAGTTTTTAAATTTGATAATATCCAATTTACCTCTTTTTTTTTCTTTTGTTGCTTGAGCTTTGGGTGTTCACGCCCTAGTTTTGGGGCCCGCTAACTCTTTGCCTGCCCCCGGAGAGCAGGAGTCCCCAGTCCAAACACCTTATTCCATATGAGGCAACAAAGCCCTGCTCTTTTCCAGGGAAACAGTAATTACAGTGCTATTATGTTGTCATTTATATAGTATAAAAGTGACATTTCTAGACAGCAGAGACCACCTGCCTCCTTCACCTCCATGAGCTGTTGAGCAGAAGAAAGAATGCACCTTTTTAGAGACAAACCTGCGTTCTGTTGCCTGCTCTACCACCTTACAGCTGTGTGACCCCAGGGATGGTTACTTAACCTCTCTGAGCTTGGTTTCTGTCTTAGGCTGAGTTCTCTAGAGAAGCAAAAACCAATAAGCATATAAATATATATATATATATATATATATATATATATATATAGAGAGAGAGAGAGAGAGAGAGAGAGAGAGAGAGATTTATATCAAGGAAACGGCTCATGCGATTGTAGAGCCTGGAAGGTCCCAAATCCGTGGATCAGGATAGAAGCTTCTCCTGATTCACGTAGCCTCAGGGGCTGGTGAACCCAAGATCGGTAGGTCAGAGAGCAGGGCTCTTGCTCACAGACTATGAAGATTGATGAATCCCAAGATTGGCAGGCAAGACCACAAGGCTTCTCCTTATTCATGTAGCTGCAGGGGTTGGCAAACCTAACATCAGCAGGTTGGTGAGCAGGGCTCCCGCTCACAGGCTGTGATGATTGACGAATCCCAAGATTGGCAGATAAGCTGGTGGCTCAAGTCCCAAGAACCAGAGGTCAGATGAACAGGAGGCAGCTGCAGGATCCAGAGTGAGCAAAATGCCAGAACGTATGCTTATAGGGATGCAGGCCACATGCCCAAGGAAACCTCCTTTCAACTGATTGGCTACTCACAGCAGATCATATCATGGGAGTGGTCACATATAACACTGAGAGTCATGGCCCAGCCAAGTTGACACACAATCTTTTTTTTTTTTTAAGCTTTTTTATTGTACTTTAGATGAAGGTTTACAAAACAAATGGTTTCTCATTAAACAGTTAGTACACATAATGTTTTATGACAACGGTTAACAACCCCAAGACATGTCAACACTGTCCCTTCTCAACCTTGGGTTCCCTATTACCAGCTTTCCTGTCCCCTCCTGCCTTCTAGTCCTTGTGCCTGGACTATTGTGCCCCATTAGTCTCGTTTTGTTTTATGGGGCTGTCTAATCTTAGACTGAACAGTGAACCTCTGGAGTGACTTCATTACTGACCTAAAAGGGTGTCCAGGGGCCATACTCCGGGGGTTTCTCCAGTCTCTGTCAGGCCAGTGAGTTGGGTCTTCTTTTGTGAGTTAGAATCTTGTTCTACATTTTTCTCCAGCTCTGTCAGGAGCCCTCTGTTGTGATCCCTGTCAGAGCAGTCAGTGGTGGTAGCCGGGTACCCTCTGGTTGTACTGACTCAGTCTGGTGGAGGCCGTGGTAGTTGTGGTCCATTAGTCCTTTGGACTAATCTTTTCCTTGTATCTTGTTTTCTTCATTCTCCCTTGCTGCTGAAGGGGTGAGACCATTGGAGTATCTTAGATGGCTGCTCACAGGCTTTTAAGACCTCAGACGCCACTCACCAAGGTAGAATGTAGAACATTTTCTTTATAAACTGTGTTATGCCAATTGAGCTAGATGTTCCCCGAGACCATGGTCCCCACAGCCCTCCACCCAGCAATTCAGTCCCTCAGGGAGTTTGGATGGGTCTATGGAGCTTCTATAACCTTTCCTTATACAAGTTGTGCTGGCTTCCCCAGTATGTGACACTCAGTCTCAACCATCACAATCTCCTTGACTGCACAATTAGGATATGACTATACTTACCTCATAGGATTGTTGTAAGGATTAGGTGAGATAACACCTGTAAATCCTTTAGCATGGAGTTTCTCAGCCTAGGCACTATTGACATTTGGGCTGAATAATTTTCTGTTGTGGGGGGATGTTCTGGGCATTGTAGGAGGTTTAGCAGCATCTCTGGCCACAACCCACTAGATGCCAGTAGCATCCTCTCTGTCATGACAGTCAACCTTGTCTGCAGACATTACCAAATGTCCCCTGGGGGGCAAAATTGCCCCAGTTCAGAACAGCTGTTTTAGCACAAGCCCTGGATGGTGGCAGGTTATACCCCTCATTGATACAAGGCAGCTACTGTTACTCCAGTTGCTATCGACTGGACTCTAACTCATGACAACCCCATGTGCGTCAGAGTAGAACTGTACTCCATAGGGTTTTTAATGGCTGATTGGAAATACACCCACTCCTCACTTATTGACAAGGTTAGGTTCCAAAGACCAGGTCATTACGTAAAAATGGAGGATGACCCCAACAGATCACAAAGTATTATGTGGGACACACATATGTCCCTCTGGACCCGAGAGGCACAAAATGTAGGTGGGTGCTGTCTGTCCCACTGGTCATGAAAGGGTCACTGCCAGACATACATCGTTAATGCACAAAATAGTCAGATAGCAGATTCTTTACTATTGTCATAAATGTGAAATGTTGGATAATGAGATAGATGATAAGTGAGGAGCAGGTGTAGATAGCCAAGCCTGTCTTCCGAGCCACCTCTGGGTAGACTCGAATATCCAACCTTTCCATCAGCAGCCAAGCACGTTAACTGTTTGCATCACTGGCGGACTCTACTTTCCATAAATCAGCTACTGAAAACCTTATGGAGCACAGTTTCTACTCTGACACACACGGGGTCTCCATAAGTCAGAATTGACTGGATGGAAACTGATTTTTATTATTACTCTTGTCCCACAGGAAGGTAAGATCCCCTATCCCTCACCCCCTACCTGGGCAGAGTGTACTTCCCTTTGTAGACAGAGTAGACTTCCCTTTGTGTTTTTTTGCTGTATCTCCTTTGGCTCCAGTCATCCAGCAGGCTTTACTGATGGCCTGAGGCATGATGAGCCGTGGGGGCGACAAAGAAGAATAAGCCAAGGTGTCCAGCCAGTCAGGGAAGTGGGTCCTGTACCTGGATAACCACAGTCCTGGATGAGGGAAGGGTACCAACGAGAGATACGACCCATTCTGGGGGTTCATGGGAAAGGCTAGGAGATTGCAGAGGTCCATGTGAAGGAGGTGGCATCTCAACTGGGCTTTCGTGGACTGGTAGGACTCAGAGGTGCAGAGAGCAGGGCGGGAAAAATCTTCCAGGCAGAGAGAACAACCGAGGAGGCAGCCTCGGTGTGCACAGTTTGGCAGGAAGGCGGCATAATGAGTTCCATACGTTGTTTTCCACAAGAGCACTTGATCATGACTGTCCCTCATCTGCCAAGACACAGAAATGGTTAGGAGGTGCAGGCATCGGTGCCACCCTACTCCGTTGCTTGGCAGCCAGGATGCCTGGGCTTGCTGAGACCACAGCCCTCTGGGTTCCAGAGGGATGAAGGGTGCCTGGGAGTCGGGAGATACTCAGGGACAAGTCCCAGCAGGCCCTCCACTTCCCACCCTGCAGCCTGCTGTCCTCTTTGCTTGGGAAGCTCAGTTTCTTCAGCAAGAAAGCATGAAGACATGATTCATCAGGGCGGTGTGCTTTTGAGATTTCACTTCCATCTTCATAGTTTTAAAGTTGTCCAATATATTAATTATTTTGGAAATGAATTAACTCTAAACAATTTTTATTGTAGTGAAATATATGTAATAAAACATTTGCATTTCAACCTTTTTTTACACGTACATTAATTAATTTACAGTGACATTAAGTTCCCCAGCTTGTGTAACCATCACCATCATCCATTTCCAAATTTTTTCATCACCCTTAACGGAAACTCAGTATCCTTTGGCAGAACCTCCCTGTTTCCCCTCCAACACGCCCCGGTAACCACCAATAAACTTTGGTTTCTATGTATTTGCCTGTTCTGGATATTTCATGGAAGTGGGATTATGCAACACTTGTCCATTTGTGTCTGACTTATTTCACTCAGCATGATGTGTTCAAGGTTCATCCATGTCGAAGCATGTATCAGAGCTGGAAAGGACTGAACTCTTAAAGGGAAACAGTAATTAGAACTTTGAGCATTGGAGGAGTGTGTTCACACCTGTGGTCTCACTCCATCCTTACAAGGATTTTGGTATAGGATACTGTCTTAGTTCTTTAGTGCTGCTACAACAGAAATACCACAAGGGGGTGGCTTTAACAAACAGAAATTTATTTTCTCATAGTGTAGGAGGCTAGAAGTCTGAATTCAGGGTGCCAGCTCTAGGGGAAGGCCTTCTTTCTCTGTCAGCTCTGGTGGAAAGTCCACGTGTCTTTTCAGTTTCTGTTCCTGGGTTCCTTGGCAGTGTCGTATGGCATCTATTTCCTCCGTCTCTGCTTGCTTGCTTAACCTACTCTTCTATATCTCAAAAGAGATTGACTTACAACACACCGTACACTAATACTGACTCATTAACATAAGAAAACCCTATTCCCAAATGGGATTCCATTCACAAGTATACCGCTTGCTGTCGAGTTGATTCTGACTCATAGGGACCCTACAGGACAGGGTAGAACAGCCTCGTAGGGTTTCCAAGGCTGTAATCTTTACAGAAGCAGACTGCCACATCTTTCTCCCACAGAGCCACTGGTGGGTTCGAACTACCAACCTTTCGGTTAACAGTCAGGTGCTTAACCACTTCGCCACCAGGGCTCCTTTCCACAAGTACAGGGGTTAGGATTTACAACACATATTTTGGGGGACACACTTTAATCTGTAACAGATGGGAACCGGAAGTCCCACAGTTTACATCCCTTGCCCAAGGTCATGTGACGAGTCCTGCGCAGAGGCAGAGTTCAAACTCAGAAGGTGCAACCGGAATAATCCTAACTCGCATCTTTAGCTTTGTCTGGCTGCAGTACTGCTTTAAAAAACCCAAAAGTCAAACAGAAACAAACAACAGTCCAGCAAATGAAAGTAATTAAAAAACCATTCCTTGCTTTATCTGTGTATTCTTTTTTTTTTTTTTTGAACATTTTCTTATGTTTTAGGTGAAAATTTACCCTGCAAATCTATACATATCTACCTATATGTCATGGATTGAATTATGTCCCCCCCAAAAATGTGTGTATCATTTGGCTGGGTCATGATTCCCAGTATTGTATGATTGTGTACCATTTTGTAATCTGATGTTATTTCCTTATGTGTTGTAAACTCTACCACTATGGTGTAATAAGATGGATTAGCGGCAATTATACTGATGGGGTCTACAAGATTGGATAGTGTCTTAAGCCAATCTCTTTTGAAATATAAAAGAGAGAAGCAAGCAGAGACACATGGGAACCTCACACCACCAAGAAAGCAGTGCCAGGAGCAGAGTGCGTCCTTTGGACCTGAGGTTCCTGTGCTGAGATGCTCCCAGACCAAGGGAAGACTGATGCATCACTAGGACCTTCCTCCAGAGCCAACAGAGAAAGTGTTCCCTTGGAGCTGATGCCCTGAATTTGGACTTGTAGCCTACCGGACTGTGAGAGAATAAACTTCTCTTTGTTAAAGCCATCCACTCGTGGTATTTCTGTTAGAGCAGCACTAGGTGACTAAGACACTATGTAACCTCACAAATTTTGGGTTGTTGTTACTGTTGTTGCAATTTCCCATTCAATAATTTACAGGCAAATTGTTCCGTGGCATTGGTTGCTGTCCCCGCAATGTGTCAGCACTCTCCGCATTTCCACCCTGCCTTCCCCGTTTCCATCCCTCCAGTTTCCCTGCCCCTCCTTGCCTTCTCATCTTTACCTTTAGGCAAATGTTGCCCATTTGGTCTCCTATAGTTGATTGTTCTAAGGAGCACATTCCCTACGGGTGTTATTGTTTATTTTATAGGCCCATCTATTATTTGGCTGAAAGGTGACTTCTGGTAGTGGCTTCAGTTCCAGGTTAAAAGGGTGTCTCAGGGTGATAGTCTCAGGGGTTCCTCCAGTCTCTATCCGTCCAATAAGCCTGATCTTTTTTTATTAATTTGAGTTTTGTTTCTACATTTTTCTCTTATTCTAACTGGGACCTTCTATTGTGTCCCTGGTCAGAGCAGTTGGTAGTGGTAGCTGGGCACTGTCCAGTTCTTCCGGTCTCCGTCTACAGGAGGCCGTGGTTCGTGCAGGCCATTGGTCTTGTGGACTAATTGCTTCCTTGAGTCTTTGGTTTCCTTCTCTCTCCTTTGCTCCAGATGGGAAGAGACCAATTATTGTATCTTGGATGGCTGCTCACAAGCTTTTAAGGCCCCAGATGCTATTCACCAAACTAGGATGTAGAACATTACCTTCATGAACTATGTTATGCCAATTGACCTAGATGTCCCCCGAGACTATGGTCCCTAGCCTTCAAGCCCAGTAACTCAGTCCTACAAGGTGTTTGGATATGTCTAAGAGGTTTCCATACCTGTGCCCTCTCTGTGCTCTATTATACGTTATGAATATAGATGCAGCACATATAAATAAATGCTCCCAACTATACCTATATATGTACGCGCATGTACTACCATACGCCCTCCCGCTCCTATATAGCATGCATACCTACCTATGTAACCACTTACAAATTTGTTTGTTATTACTGTTGTTGCAGAATTGTGTACATTATAGCATTTACCGTAGTTGTCCTTTATTCTTGCGTACCTCTCAGTGTCTTCATTTACGTTGGTCATGTGCTGACTTCCTGCGTATTGTGTATTGCTTTTCCCTTCACCAGAATTAACATGTGTCTACAATCTAGTGATTCTCCCTCCCTCCTCCTCCCATCCCTGGTAACCATCAAAGAAAGTTGCTTTCTGTGTGTAAATCTATTCTTCACTTTTTATAAAAGTGGTATCATACAATATTTGTCCTTTTGGGATTAGCACAATGTCCTCCAGATTCATCCATGTTATAAGATGTTTCGTGGACTCGTCATTATTCTTTATTGTTGCATAGTATTCTGCTGTATGAACCACATTTTGTTTATCCATTTTCTGTTGACGGGCACTTAGTTTGTTTCCATCTTTTTTGTTATTGTGTGTAATCTGCAGTGAACATGGGTGTGCATATCTATTCGTGTCACGGCTCTTATTTCTCTAGGGTATATACCTAGGAGTGGGAAAACTACAGGCCAATATCCCTTACGAATTTTTATGCACAAATCATCAACAAAATACTAGTAAACAGAATTAAACAGCATATTAAAAGAGGTATCAACCATGACCAAGTGGGATTTATTTCAGAAATGCAGGGATGGTCCAACATTAGAAAATCAATCAATGTAACATACAACATCAATAGAACAAAGGAAAAGAACCACATGATAATCTCTATGGATGCAGAAAAAACACTTGATAAAACAAAACACCCTTTCATAATGAAAACCCTAAAGAAGATTGGAATAGGAGAGAAATTTCTCAACATGGTTTAGGACATATATGAAAAACCAACAGCCAACATTATACTTAATGGAGAAAGACTGAGAGCTTTCTCCTTGAAACTGGGAACAAGATGAGGGTGCCCACTCTCACCACCTCTGTTCAACATTGTATTAGAAGTCCTAGTCAGAGCAATAAAAGAAGAGAAACAAAAGGTTTCAACAAAAAGCCATGCACTTTATATTATTAGTAAGCTATCCAATCCCCTTGGTGGGCCTCAAGCACCTCATTTGCATAGCTCCACCCAGTCATTTGGTGGGAGTTACAAAGACCATGGCTAGAAGGACCATATTAAGTAATTCACTGCACTGGAGCACAAGACTACTAACTTAAAGGTTGGTAGTTCAAACCCACCCAGAGGCATCTCAGAAGAAAGGCCTGATGACCTGTTTCTGAAAGGTCACAGCCTTGAAAATCCTATGGAGCAAGAACAAAATAAATTAAAAAAAAAAAAAAAAAAACCACCCTGTAGAGTGCAGTTCTACTCTGAAATACGTGGGGTTCCCATTAGACAGAATAGACTTAACTGGTTTTTTTTTTTTTTCTGTTTTGTTTTTATAACAAAAAATAGCAGTCTCATGCCCCACCCTGCTCCAGATTCTTGCTTCCCATGGAACAGTTTCAACTCTTTTAGCTGTTTCTTTTAGTATTTGCCTGTACATCTGTAAACTACATGCTTATAATCCTTGGACATCTATGTGGATGTTTGTGCTAGTATTTCTGGAGACTTTATCACTTCCTTTTTGTGTTGAATTTCCTGTTTCTTGGATCCCAGGCCTTCCTTCTCTTTCATTGGTTTATTTCTTCATTTTTGAAAAGTACTTCCTCTGGGAGTTTCCTGAGAATGGATGCTGAAGTGTCTGCAGGTCTCTTTATTCAGGCTTCATTCTCGATTGACAGTTTGGTTGGGTATGAAATTCTGGGATGGACTCCTTTCCCCTCAGAATCTTGAAGGCACGGCTCCACTGTCTTCTAGCTTTCAGTCCAGGGTTACTTGAAGCCACATTTCCTACAGTCACCATTCTGTTCCTCTCTAGCCCTTCCCACTCAGCAGCTGCTTAGCAGCCTCTCACCTCTTCTGGTGTCCACCCCAACTCCCTCCAACTCCACTGGCCCTTGAGGGCCCTGTCTTTTTAAGTCTCTCCTACCCTCCCCCATTCTTCTTCTGTCTCAGTGTGTCCATCCTCCTAATTCTGCCTCACAGAAGCCCAGAAATTGTAAAAGAGTTTGGAGGATGGGGCAGAAATGCTGGAAACACCCATAGGCTAATCCACGTCCCCTTTACAAATGCCACACCCCAAAGTCCATGCTTTTTCCACCTCTATACTAGTGCATTTTTCCTGGAGAGGAGATAGGAAGTTCTATCAAGACCATGTGTGACAGTGAATTTAGTCTGAAGGAGCTTCCCAAGAGCTTCTAAAGTGCCTTTCCCCTTCATCTGGTCAAGAAGCACTTCTCTCGACCACACTCCATGAAAATGGCAGTAGCATCTCATCACGTGTAAATAAAGGTTAATAGTCACAATACAGAGCACCCCCACAGAACAATACAGAAGGGACAAACCACCTGATAGAAAAAGGGAATCCACGGAAGAATAAATAACCCCAAACATCGCCCACTATGGAAGCAGAAAGGGGGTGGTTCTCCTCTCTCCCTCCCAGGCAGAGTGTGAGAACAGCCAGTTGGATGCTCTGCCATGGCCTTGGATTTGGGTGGTTAGAATTTGTACACCGGAATATCCAGCAAGGATGGCCACATGTCCAGACCAGACCTACTTCCTGCCCCTCCTAGGTGTTCAACAGGGGTTCCAAATGCCTCCAAGTGCCTCCTGGCTGTTGTTGTGTTGCGCTTCCTGGTGTCAGAACCCCTTTCCATGTTTGGGGAGTTCCCCACCTTAGGAGTCTTGTCCAGACTGCACCAACGAGCTGTCCTGCCCTACACCTTAAACGGAGAGCCCTGAGGCTGAGGAGCAGACCCATGAGACAGCTGGGGCCAGACAACAATCAGATCAAGACGTGGAACATGTCAAGTGCAAAATTTATACCTTCCCTAGATTCAGCAACCCTACTTCTAGAAATCTTACCTCCAGAAATACAAGCAACAACACGTGCAGGGAACTTTGCTGAAGCACATTGTCACAGCAAAAACCAAACCAAAACTAAGGAACTGGCACTGTGCCTGGCATGGCACCCATACACATCACTTCATTTAATCCCCACAAGCCCAAGAGGTAGGAATGATGGGGAAACTGAGGTACCACATGCTAATTCACCTGAAGTCACTTGGCTGGTAGGTGATGGGCTGACTCAGGGCTGGCTTGTTTTAGCGTTTTGCATAAAAAAATCTTAAAAAGTGCTCACTCTTTTCTAATGAGTAATTCCACTTAGGCCATTTAGCCTGTGAGCATATACTATACGCATGGACAAAATATTCATCACAGCAGGATTTTTATAGCCAAAAAAACAATGTAGATGTCTAATAATGGGTAAAAAAAAGTATGACAGTCATTAGAAGGACTATATCACAAAAAAAAAAAAATTAGGGAAAAATTTTAATAATGTGAAAAATGTTTGTTACATTGAGAAAAAAAATGCCAAAAATAAAATTGTTTATAGACTACAATCACACGGTTGTATAAAATAAAAGTGACAAAGATGGGAGTAAACTATCCCAAAATGTTTTAAAAAGAAAGAGAAAGGGAGGGAGGGAGAGTGGATGTGAATGATTTATTTTCTCTAGGAATCTTTCAAAGTCCACCTCCCTACACACCTCCTGTTCCTCCTGGCCCCATTGTCTTGCTGGGAGGTAAACTGGGGATATATATATGACTCTGTCCGCATAGTCTGTATGTGTATACCTGTCTGCAAATGTTCTCCTGTACGAGGCTACTTCAGCCTCTACGGCCCAGGCAGTCCACAGAAGTGGGCTCTGCTTGGGGCGGGGACTTCCCATTTGACTCCCCTCCTAGTCCCTGTCCCCTTCAAAGAGGCCAGAAAAGTGAACTCTGGGTTTAAGCTCAACTTCAGTTCGGGGCAGTTCAAACCCACCCAGCAGCACCATGGAAGAAAGGCCTGGTGATCTACTTCCATAAAAATTACAGCCAAGAAAACCCTATGGAGCAGTTCTACACTGTAACATATGGGGTCACCATGAGTTGAAATCGACTTAACAGCAATGGCTTTGTTTTTATTTTTCCAGTTTGGGGGCTCTTCCCAAGCGGCCCAGCCTGGTCCTGAGTCAGTCTTTGGCCTAGCAGCTGGTCCTGTTATAGCTGTGACCTTGGTCTTCAGTCCAGGGGCTGGGACAGCTCTTAAGCACACAGGCATGGTGGCACCTGTTTCCAGCCCAGAGCCATCCTATGCCTTCCTGGGACGGGGCGAGGGGGGTCTCAGCAGAGCCCTGAGGCCTCTTCCCGGGAGCCTGGAAGCAGCTTGGCCCCAGGCTGTTGGCACAGGGTAAGGGACCTACCCTCGAGGAGCCAGAAGACGGGGTAGAGGGGCTGGTTGAAGACGGCATGGAAGGTATGCAGGGGCTGGGTGTGGGGCTTCAGGCTATAGAAGGTGAGGCAGCCTAAGGCCAGGTCCAAATCCACACCCAGGAGCCGCCCGGACATCGCTGGCAGGTGCTGGACCTCTCCGTTGTGCCAGGCCTGGGTGCCATCCTCTTGAACACGCAGCCCCCAGGAGCAGGGCCCACGGCCGATGTTGTCCGTGTGGGTCCCCCGCTTGTGCCGCTCCAGTTCTGGGTAGGCGACGCCCAGCGTCACCGAGTGGTTGGAGGTACGCACCTCCCAGTAGTGCCGCCCAGACTGGAAGCTCTGGGCACACTGCACCTGCCACAGCTCAAAGCTGCCTGGGTGGGCCTGGCCCCGCGGCTGGTGGCAGTGCTTCACCTGATGGTTCTGGTGGAACAGATGGAGGTAGCGGTTGGCACTGTCTGCGTCGAAGCTCAAGTTGCGGTAATCTGCGGGAGAGACGGATGGAGGTAAGCGAGTGAGGGTGCCTGCGCACATCCAGTCCACAGTGGGGGTTAGGAGCCACCACAGCTGCCATTTACGAAGTGCTAAACGGCTGCCAAGGCCCTGGTGGCACTGTGGTTAAGAGCTGGGCTGCTAACCAAAATGTCGGCAGTTCGAATCCACCGGCTGCCCCCTGGAAACCTTATGGGGCAGTTCTACTCTGTCCTATAGGGTTGCTATGAGTTGGAATCGACTCGACAGTAATGGGTTTTTTTTAATGAGAAATGGCTGCCCGGCACACGGCATGCTGAGCACTGGATGCCATGCAGCACTGAATCCGAGCTGCAATCTCTGGGGCAGAATCTTTTACATCCAGAACAGGTGTGCAGGGGGGTGGGGCCAGACCCAGGTAAGTCCTTTTGGACAGATACAATCACAGCACGTGTGATCCTCATGTACGCATATGTGTACAATGCACATGTACACACTCACAGCACAGACGCACACGTGTTCACACACAACGCACACATGTGCATGCAAAAACGTGCACACAAGACACTGCACACGTGCTCACATGCATGTGCTCTTTGCACAATGCACATACATGCATACACACATGCGAACACATGTTGCACCCCCCCCACACACCCATGTGCAAGACCTCCTTACTCTGCCGGAGTTCTCTCCTCAGTGGACACACTGGACTCGGGACTGGTGCCAGGGGACCTGGGGCCTCTAGGGGACAAAGCAGCATTAGGGGATGGATGGAGAGGGGAGTCACAGGGAAGGTGGGCCCTGACCCCACTCTCACCCCTAGTGGGAGGGGCAACCGGTCCCAGAGGGGTAGGGAGGGATCCCGGTCGCCTTACCCATGGGGCCCAAGTCAGCAGCCTCAGCTGGCATCCCCGGGTGGCCCCTCTCTTCCAGCAGGAGGCCACCCAGCTTGCTCAGTGTCTCCTTCAGGCCCCCCAGCTGCTGGTCTTCATCCCATTGCAGAGGGGTCAGTGGCCCAAGAGGCTCTGGGGGCACCAGGAGCTGTGACTCCTGAACGCCAGGGACAGCTGCAGTCAGACTGGGTGCCAGGGGTAGGGAGCTGCTCCCCACCCACCACCCTGAGGCTCCTACCTGGAGGAAGGTCCTGTCATCCAGCTGCCCCAGGAGGTCCCGAACCCTGCAGTCATGGTGCGCCAGGGCCTCCAGGTGGTCCTGCAGCCGCTGCTTCTCATCCTGGGCTTTCACCAGTGCCTGGGCCTTAGCTGCCTCAATGCCCTTCAGTGCCAAGGCCCGCCACGTCTCCAGGGCCTGTAGGAGGCAGCTGAACTTGCCGGAGACCCTGGTGGCCAGGGTGCAGGCCGAGCTCTGGGGAGCACAGGAGGAGTCTGGGTGGGCAGGGCCAGGGTGGCCCGCTGCGCTGGCGATTGGGATGTGGGGAGCCTGGGTCCCTAGAACCTCTTCCTGGGTCCTGGCTTCCTGCTTAGCCCTCAATCCCTCCTGCCAGGGACGTTTTCAAGGTGGCTCACACTGACTGCCCAGTGTCCCAGGGCCCAGCCGGTGGTGGCTACCCAAAGGACACAGTGGGTGCTTGTACCTGGATCTGGCTGCTTTGCTGCTGCAGCTCCTGTAGCTGGGCCTCAGCCTGGGTGGCCTGCTGCGCGGTCACCTCCAGCCTGGCTCTCAGCTGGGCCTGCGGTGCCCATCCACGGGAGGAGAGAAGAGAGGGCAGGATTGGTGCACAGTCCCCTTCAGTGAGTCAACACCCGTAGATGTAGGCGCCCCCTCCCTGTGCCATCCCAGTTGAGGCTGACAGCCCTGGTGTAACCCTGGGAGAAGACCTGATTCCCAGCCCGACTTCCGCCTAGTGCTGGCTGACCTACCTGGGACAGGGACCTCCCCTTTCTGGGCTGCAACTGCCTGGGTGAAGGACACCCATCACCTCGCTGTGCCAACTCTGACGGTGTTTTCTGTCCTCTTACTCAACATCTAGGAGCCCTGGTGGCGCAGTGGTTAAGGACTCAGCTGTTAACCAAAAGGTCGGCAGTTCGAATCCACCAGATGCTCCTTGGAAATGCTATGGGGCAGTTTTACTCTGTCCTAGAGGGTCGCTGTAAGTCACGTCGGAATCAACTCGACGGCAACAGGTTTGGTTTTGGTTTTTTGGAGTCAACATCTCCTCAGCGTGAGGCATGCTAACCATGTTCTCCTACTGTAACCCCATCTCCTGGGACCGTGCCACCCACTCCTGCATCCCTCCTATCTCACTGAAAGCTCCTGCTGATTTCACTGGCAGTCCGGGCCTCCTCTGCCCCAGCTGCTGGCTGGCACGCCCCTGCCCGGGCTGCACCTCTTTCTCCCCGCTCCACAGGTGACCCGCCCACCCCTTCCTAGGACTCTTCTTCCCTCTATGTGCTAATGACCCCATGTTTCTACTCCCAGTTCGGACCTCCCCTGAGCTCTGGACTCAGATGCCTGCAACCCTTTGTTTGTCCCCCAGGCATCTCCAGCCCCAACTTGTCCCAAAACAAACTCTGCCCTTCGCCCCACTTCTCACACACAGCACCAAACCTGGGGCTCCCTGGTCTGCCCTCTCACCTCCCCATGCCTGGTCCATCCTGTTTGGACCACTTCACCAAGGTGTTGTGAATCTGGTTTTTCATCCCTCCTCGATCACCCAGGTGCAGGCTGGCCTGTCTCCCTGCATTCCTGCCATGGACACCCACCTGACCTCAGAGTCTCGCCTATGCCCTGCCATCCATGCTCCACCAGCCTGGACAACCAACCCGGTTAAAGCCTGAATCTGACCACCTCGCAGCCCTGCCTAGAGCCTGCAGTGGCTCCCCACCACCCTTAGACCCAGACGCTGCACCGCGGCCACATGGCCCCTGCTGATCTGGCCCCTGCTGACCCGGAGGGCCTCCGCTGGTCCCCATCTCCTCCCCTGCCTGCCGCCCTTGAGTCTCACATTATCTGCCGCCGGTGACCCACTGAGTCGGGTTCTTTTCCATTCCGGAGCCCTCACACATCCACTGCCTGAAATCTGCTTTCCTGGTCCTGCTCCTGGTGACGCTTCCTGAGCCTTCAGGTGCCAGCTCAAATGCCACCCTACTCTCTCCTCCAGCCCCCCACTAAGTAAGGTCCATGTTGTCTGTATGGCAGCCCCCGGGAGCTTTCCTCTTTCAGTCTGTGGTAATACATACGTCTTTACCGGGCTTGTCTGACCCTTTTAGATAGACTGTAAGCCTCTTAAGGGCAAGGACCTCCTGAGTTAGTTACCACTATGTGGCCCTTGCATATGTAGCAGGGGCTCAGAAAACGGCTGTTGATTGAATGTTTACTGAGCACCTGCTGTACTCAGACACGAGATGTTACTGTCTAACACCCCTGGCACACCCCGAAGACATCTCCTGAGACCTGCCCAGGGATTCTCCCTGCTAACTCCCAGTTCTGGGGGTGTCAACCGCCACCAGCCGCCCCTCCCGTCCCGCGGCGGCAGCGTCACCTCGCGCTCGCGGCGCTCGGCGTCCAGCAACGCCCGCTCGTGGAGGCGACACTCGAACACGGTGCACGCGCTGCACACGCAGCGGCCCTCGGTGCGGCAGAAGAGCTCGAGCGGATGGCCGTGGCGTGGGCAGCGCGCGGCGGGTCCGGGCTCGGCTGCGGGCTGGGGCCCGGGCTCGGCTCCGGGCTCGGGCTCGGGCCCCCGCTCGGCAGCGCGCACCAGCTCCACCACGTTGCTGAGGGCTACGTTGCGGCGCAGCACGGCGCCGTCGGCGAAGGGCTCGCGGCACTCGGGGCACTCCCGCCCGCAGTGCGCCCACCCGTCCTTGATGCAAGCCTCGCAGAAATTGTGGCCGCAGGGCAGCGTTGCCGGGTCGCGGTACAGCCCCAGGCAGATGGCGCAGGTCAGCTTCTCTTCAAGCTGCTGCGCGGCCATGGCGGCAGCGGCCCGCCCGCGAAAGGCGGCTCCGGGCTCTTAAAGGGGCCGCGGGCGGCACCTGGGGAGGAGCCTGGGTGACAGTTCGGGCTGATCTCCAACGACCCGCCCCCAGTCTGGGCGGCTTCCACATGCGCTAGGCAGACTGGGGGTTGGGGTCCGGTTCTCCCGGTCCCGTCCTGGCATCTCCACTCCATTTGTGGACCCTCAGTGCCTGCTCCTGGGCCGGGCACCCAGCCAAGTCCTCTGCGGTGCAGCCTCGAGAAGGGGGATAATAACACCCATGGCTCAGGGTTTGGGGGATTAAGTGGAACTGTGATAAGAGCTCAAAGCACATGGTTGGTGCTCAATAAACAGCCCCTCCCCATCCCAGCCGCGCAGCACTTTGTCCTGGAGCTGGGTGTCAGGCACTTGCCAAGGCTGGGGTATCTCCCTTCCCTGGGCTATGCCTGATTTTGGTTTTCAAACAGTGAAATTTCTGGTCACCAAGACAGAGACCAGTTCATGTGTCTATGCTCGTTTATACCCAAAGCGACTTTCCACTGCAGTCAGAGTCCCCTTGCCGCGGGGCCTTCTTTCAGGAGTGTTCATTGTCAGGAGGGCCCAGCCATTCTGGAACCCCACATTTTAGAAGGGCATCTCAAGGTTCCCCTGCAGCTGAGCAGAGAGGAGGGATCCTGACCACTTGCCCACTGGCTCCCTGGGCAGTGTGTTGGGCCAGGGTGACAGTCCCAAGCCTGAACGGGACAACGGTCAGCATCAGGCTGGCGGGGTTGTGGGTCCTCTCAGCCATGCAGACCTTGCCTTGACTTAGGCACCCTTTCCCTTTAGAGAGGAAGAAAACAAATCCTAACCGTGCAGGAACGGTTCAGGGGTTTCTCGGCCGAGCGGGGAGTCAGCCCAGAGGGCTCTGGAATTGGCCGTTGCCCACCTGACGGGGCTATTCATCCCGCACATCTCCAGCCCTGTCTCCCCACAGCGCCAGCTCACCCCTCTCTGAGCCTCACCTCAGGAAGAGTATCTGAAGGTGTGTAGTATCTTTGTTTTTTAAGTTTTATTTTTGGCCGTTTATCTTTCAGTATTTATTTGTAGGTTTTTTTGCCCTTTCTGAAAATGATTTGGGAAATCTTTTGACCAAAGGGATAACAACGCTAGTAAAGTAGAAATGCTGACAGACAAGTGGCGCTGAGGAAACGAGAACAGCAGTACTCAGAGCTGTCGTAACGGAGCTTTCCTCCAGCCCTCAGCTTCCCTGACGGCCAAGGCAGGAAGGGAAGCAGACATTTTCCTTGGTGTGCTTTTTGGAAAGGAGGCTGCACACCCGTTCCTCAAGGGACGCACAGCTGCAGGCTTGTCTCTGACCCTTCTCTGTGTGGTGCCTCTACCAGGCCTCAGGAGAAAGGGGCAGCACCAAGGTGATTCCCCATGGCAGCTTCTCAGCCACCTGGGCCAGAACAGGGCCTTCTCCATATACTGGTGCTCAGCAAATGTCAGTTAATGCGGTCTGGCATCACGTGACTCCTGAGGCAGGTAGGAGGGAGCAGGCCTCCTCTTCTAAAAAGGAAACCTGGGCCCACTGGTCGCATGGGGGGCCAGAGGCCATGGCTGGTCAGCTTGGCCCTGCCCCACTCACCTCCCAGCCTGAACAAGCCAAAAGCACCAGGTTGGTCAACAGGTGGGCGCTGAGACCCTACCTCGGGCGTGAGGCCAGGAACTGGTCCCCACATGGGGAGCACTGGGCAGAAGGGCTGACGCTCAGACGCAAATCTTTCCAGAACTTGTAGGAAGCGGCTAAGATGCCCTGCCTGCATTTTCTTCTGCACCATCTCCAGCAGCCAGACCAGACCCTCAGGAGGCAGAGGTGAGGCGTCACCTCCTAGGGTGGGAGGCGGCCTCTCCCCACCCAGCAAGCAAAACCACCCACCCGGGGGGCTCTGGCTGCTCCTGGAACACAGACCCAGACCAGCTACAGCAGAAACCGTCTTTATTCACATCCTCTGTCCCGCCACTCCACCCCAGGCCTGCTGGGAGGGCCGCAGGGGGCGGCCTCAGGCAGAGCCCGAGCCCACAGCTTGGCCCTGCAGAGCCATGTCTTTATGCTCCTGCCAGCCAGAACTGGGCAGGGTGGCCTGAGAGGCGTAGCCCACCGAAACAGGTGGGTGGCACTCGGGCCCTCAGTAGATGCCATAGGTGGGTTCATGACTGTCCCTGTACCGGTCCAGGTAGCGCAGCGGCTGCCGGTGCGGGAATCGCTTCTGCTTGGGGTGGTAAGGGGATGGCCGCACAAACTCAAACACAGGCTCCCGCATGTCTGCAAGAAGACAGTGGACACAGGTGGCGATCCTGCATAGGAGCCCTGCGCCTGCCTGCTGCTGGGGCGTGCCTGTTAGGAGCTAGCCTCCAGCCTCCTGTGGCCCTCTCAGATAGCAGCTGCTCCCTGGCAGGTCCAGGAGAGGTCTGTGAGCCCCCCTGCACCCCATGCTGGCCTTACCGAGCAGCTGGTGGAAGACGTGGGTGACCGAGTCATCCCAACGGCACTGGAAGAAGGCCAGGCCAGCTGGAGTCATGGCTTCCTGGTGTTTCTTGTAGAAATCAAAAGTGTGGAAGGTCCGCTGGGCAAGCTGGTAGCTGTAAGAAGGGTGCATCTGAGAGGGGCGAGAGGTGCCCCAGAGCCCCACACCCCCAGCCCCACCATCCTGAGAGGCCCCATAGGGTCTGCCTGGCATCCTATGCTGCACCAGTCTCAAGACCAAACTCAAGAGACGGGAGAACTGAGCAAGATCAACATTCTCGAGGAGCTGGCCTGAGACCCAGTGTGTGTGGGGGTGTGGATTACCAGGGTGAGGGGCGGGTGTCCTCAGAGAAGTCGATTGGCTTATCCTGCTTGAAGAGCAGGAAGGCAAAGCGGTGGAATCCAGAGCCTCGGGCAGGGAAGGGCTGCAGGTAAGGACATGTCTCCTGGCCTTCCGCCACCCGGTTGCCCGGGATGTTGGTTCTGGTGGGAGGGAAGGTCTGTGAATGGCCAGCTGAGGGAGCACTCCACCCTCCTGCTCCCTCGGGGTGGCTGCAGCTCCAGGAGACAGACCCTAGAACCATCTTTATCATCAGATAAAGTAGGAAGTGGAGCTCCGCAAACCTGCGGATATACGGCTCCAGCTCCATGGGAAGGTGGGGCTCAGAGGCTGAAGACCAGGTTCCAGACAGCATCAGGATGACAGCGAGGCCCAGCTGCCCATCCCAGGCCCTGGGGAGCTGGCAGGTCCACCCCGGCCATTTGCTCTGCTTCTCTGGTTTCCTGAAAGCCCTGGGGTCTGGTCAGGGTGTGTTTGTCCAGCCCGGCTCTGGGATGGCCACTGTACCAGCCCCAGGAAGACCCCAGATGGCCCTGCTGTCCGGGCTGACAACTGCAGCTGATAAAAAGGACTGAAACCAGCCTCCCAGTTACTAGCCCTGATTTGCCCAAAGCTGGGATCACCTGCCTGATCTCTGCCCACTCAGAGCCAGGGGCCACTGAGAAGACAAAAGGCAGCCCAGCCTGGGTGCTGCAGGGATTGTCCAGGGGTTCCACAAGCTCTGAGAGCACGGCACAGTTTACAAGGACTCTCGTGCTCCCTTCCCCACACGATCCTCACAACAGCCCTCAGGGTGGGTCAGGCATCACCCTTGTTTTAAACGTGTAAAGGGGCTCAGAGAAATAAGAGACAAGTCCAAGGTCACATGGTTAACCCGTGGTGGGGCCAAGAGTGAGATTCAGGTCCAGAGCTCTTTTCAGGAAACTGGGGCCTCCTCGCCTGCCTGACCCACTCCCGGCCAGGTACTCACACCAGCCAGTGGACATACTCGGCGTCTGGCTCCAGCAGGTGTCCATCTGCACACAAACACACCTGCTGAGTGTGGGCCCTGCTGCCCCCTCCTCTGGAAGGAGCTGGGGCTGCAGCTCTCCACCGGCCCCGGCCCCTCCCCTGCTTCCCAGGTCCCAAAAGCCCCAGACATCTACCCAAGTTGGTGAGCAGCAATGTCCACAGGGAGTCCTGGTCTGCCTCATAGGTCACTTCTGGGGCCTGGGTGGCCTGGTGGAGAGAGAACAGGGGAGCTGTCACCCCTGCCAGAGACAGATAAACTTTGCAAACCAAACCCAAACCATTGCCGCTGAGTTGATTCCGACTCATAGCGACCCTATACAACAGAGCAGAACTGTCCCATAGGATTTCCAAGGCTGTACGCCTTTACAGAAGCAGACTACCACATCTTTCTCCTGTGGAGCGGATAGTGGGTTGGAATGGCTGAGCTTTTGGTTAGCTGCAAGCGCTTTAACCACTGCACCACCAGGGCTCCTTAACAGACCCCTGCAAATGGGAGGGCAGAGCCTGAGGGAGCCTGGGAGAAGGGATAGCCACTCTGATCCCAGCTCTCAGCAGCCCTTCACAATTGTGGGGGCAAAGAGCTGCCGTGGAAGGGACCTGCAGAGCTTCTGTCCACAGAGCTGAGCCACACGGGCCCGAGAGCCGAGGAACGGGGGTGGGAGGGGACTCCAGAGACACCGGGCCAGTCCCAGGAGTGTCTGAAGATGTATCTTCTCTTCTTTCCGTTTTTTTATTCTTTTTGCAAACTGTCATGGCATGGTTTGTTGTCAGGCGCCATCGAGTCAATTCCAATTCATTCGCCCCCATGTGACAGAGCAGAACTTCCCCACAGGGTTTGCTTGGCTGTAATCTTTTGCAAGCAGATTGCCAGATTTTTCTCCTGCAGAGCCCCTGGATGGGTTCAAACTGCCAACGTTTTTGGTTAGCAGCTGAGTGCTTATCTGTTGCACCACCAGGCTCCTTATCGTATTGTTAGCAGGAAGTGAAAAGAGAGGAACATGACCAATCCCCCAGCTCAGCAGTTGTCCGAGACCAGGCTGTGGGCATGTGTGGCTGTGGGCATGGGTGTGCACATAGGGCAAGGAGCAGGGGGCGCGGGCGTGCGGTTACCTCCGTTGGAGTGACCTCGTTGCCGTGGTACACGGGCATCAGGTCCTCCTCACCCACGGCATAGGCCACGTGCAGGGGAACGCGGGGCACGAAGGTGGCACCGTGGAACAGGTCTCGGTAGAGGCCGTAGTACTCAGCTAGACGCTGCTTGTGGTAGGGGCCACAGGTCCTCTCCCACTCAGCCCGCACCTCCTCCAGTGGGATCCGTGCTGGGAAGGAAGATGCCAGCTGGGATGCAGTGTGGGGGTAGGGGCAAGGACACAGCCCACCCCCTCCACCCCCCGGGGCTTACCTGTGCGGAGCCGGGCCGCCCGCTCCTCCTCCACGTTGGCCCGCAGTTCCCGGAGGACCTGTTTCCGCTCCAGCAGCTGTTGGGTCCGGCAGATCTTGGGTGGAGGCAGCCCAATGTCAATCTTGTCTTTGGGGTCTGTTGGGTGAGTGGGCTCAGGTCGGCTTGGTTAGGCCGCCTGTCCCTGCTGAGTCCTCTTATGCATGCTCTGCTGCTAAAGCTTTGTGTTTAATTCACAAAACTGAAACTCTATGCAATCTGCTTCAGACCCCAACAGGGCCCAGTGGCAGAACGAGCTGGATACAACTTGAGAATGCACTTCCTGATCCCTAAACCAGGTCACAAGCAGTCTTTGAGTAGTGCAGCAGTTAACACTCTCAGCTACTAACAGAAAGGCTGGTGGTTCAAGCTCACCCATAGGCTCCTTGGAAGAAAGGCTCGATGATTTACCGAATAAAAACCAGTCATTGAAAACTCTATGAACACAGTTCTATTTTGACTTACACAGGGTCACCAGGAGTTGGAATCGACTCCATGGCAACTGGTAAACCAAGTCACACCACCCTGTAGGGCTCCCTGGGTCATGGGAAATCATGGCGCACGGTCATCCCAATTACAGTTGGGATCACATTCGAGCCAGTTCACAGCTGGCTGTGGACACACCTGTGTCCCCAGGGGAATTAGTGGCTGAAGTTAGAAGGACTTTAGAGAACAACTTCTCATACTTTAATAGGCAAAGCAAACAAATCATCTGGGAAATTTATTAAAATGCAGATTCTGATTCAGCAGGTCGGAGTGGGGCCTGAGACTCTGCATTTCAAACACGCTCCTAGGTGACAGATGTTGAGTAGCAAAGCCCCAGAGAACTTGCATCCCAATACCTTCATCCATTTACACCGTGCACTGACAACAGTAACTAACATGCGTTGAGCCCTTATCAGGGACGCATTAGTCTAAGAATTCCAACAAACTGCACCCTTTAATCCTCACAACCTGGTGACATAGACACAATTATTTCACTTTATAGTTGGGGAAACTGAAGCTCAGGGAAGTCACCTCTAAGAGGTCTGGCTGGAGTTTAAGTCAGGCTACTTACGATTCCATGCCTATACCCTTAACCATAAGAACTGCCTCCGTAAATGCTTTCAAAAGGGATGTACTCAGTAAATCTAAGTTGAGCATAGCATCCCTAAGTCAACTTTCCCCAGGGCCTTTCAATTTCATTCAGCCAAATGTACGCCAACACGCTATGCATTGTATGGTTGTAAGGGTCTAAGGGCGGTCAAAGTAGGAGAAACCCCTGTCCTCAGGGAGCTTACACTCTGGGAAAAGGAGAGAAGAGTCAGGCCTCAGGGTGGCCAGGGCTACATACAGAGTATTTTAGGGGCACAGAGGGGCGTCCTAACTCAGAATTCGGGGGCCAGGAAAAGATTTTAGTACATATATCTAAGCTGGAACTCTACTGATAGCGGGAAGGAATGTTCCAGGTAGGGAATGTGAAGATTTCTGTTGGGACTAAATCATCAACAGCGTACGCAGGGTTCAGCCAGGTGACCCCAATCCACAGGGCCGGCAAGGGTCCCTCCGTGCTTGCGGAGGATGCCGGCCAGCCCCCGAGCTCCAAGGACGGCGCCCACAGCACCTGCTCCGGACGCCCCGCACCTGATTTCTCCCCGAAATGCTCCCAGTAGGTCCGCCACCAGTGCGGAGCTCGCGCCTCCTGCTCCGCCCGGCGCCGGTAGCGCTCGAAGCTCCGGTACTTCTCCAGCCGCTCCAGGTTGCTCACATCGATGTCCTCGTTGGGCATCGGCCCCAGTGGGGCGGTCCGGCGGCTGCAGGCGGCTGCGGGCAGAAAGGGCGTCAGGCTGGCCCTTCGGGAGCCGCGGCGGCGGTGGCTCGAGCCTAGGGCTCGGCTATAGGGTCGTCCGGCAGCCCCCCACCCTTAGCCTCCTTACCTGAGGTGCTGAAGGCCCGCCATCGCCGACTTCCGTACAGCGCGGCTCGCCACCCGGGCGCCGCCATCTTCGCCCAGGTCTGCGCCGCCGCCGCCGCCGCTCCTAGTATCCCCGCAGAGGTGGCCACACAGCGCCAGAGCGCGCCGCGGGAGGCCCCTCCCCGCCTCGGGTCTCGGCGTTCCACCCGGAGCTGGTTGCCTTGCGCACCCAGGTCCAGGTCTTTGAGTCACGCTCCGCCCAGGCCCCAGACGCCTCCCCTTCCCGGGAAGCCCGAGCGCTTTCCGCCCGGGCCGGAGGAGGCTGGGGCGTCCCGGCTTCGGAAGTGTCCGTACGGCTGGGCGGAGCTCCGAGTGGCAGGGGCCCCGTGTCCGCGGCCGCCACCAGGGGGCGGCACAAGCCGCGAGCTGTCAGCCGCCCCGCGGGGGCGGTCGGTGCAGCTCCTCAAACACACCCACGCCCTGAACGCGGCACCCTGAGCTCCCAGTGGTGCTGCGGCATCATGGGGGAGGGGGCAGTGACGAGCTCAGATCCTGGAGGCAGATGGCCTGAGTTCAGATTCCAGATTATGATCTTCTCATTACCCTTGCTATGATTTAGCCTCCTCATGGGGGGGGGGGGGAGCGGGTAATATGAGTCGGAAATGGACTCGATGGCAGTAGGTAAGGTTGTTGGGAGGATGAAATGAGTGTATGTAAAACGCTTAAAGTACTGTATTTGTTAGCTTTTGACTCTTTTCAGTTATATCCACACAGCGGCGTAAGTGGCGTGGTGAAGACAAACAGAATTGTGTCCTTGCCCAAACCCTTCCAACCAGGGCTCTGTGTTGCTCTTGGGATCCAGTTCTAAGGGAAAACTTGGTACCTCTGTCAGTCTGGCCCCTCTGCCCTGTAACTCAAGCTTCTTCTACACCAAACCTTCTTCATTTAGTCTAACACTTTTGCTCTCTCTGGCCACAGGGTGTTTGCACATGCTGCCATTGCTACCTTCCTCCCCCTCACCTTTATCCCTGTGGCCCAGCTACCTCCCACCCTCACTGGAGTGGTCCCTCCAGGATGCCCCAAGCCAGGACTTGTCACCAGGTGGTTTGCTCTGGCACCAGCAGAGGCCTGGATCCTCATATTCGTGCTACCACAGGATGAGGTGGTCTCTCCATCCAGCAGGAAGTGGCCACTTGAAATTGGTTTGTATAAACAGCAGCCAAACAGCGAAACCTTTCGCCCTGGCTTTCAGTTTCGGTAGCACTGGTCTGGGCCTCAGCCCTTGAGCTCGTCTGTTTACATTGTACCCTCTTTTGTTGTTCTGTCTTTTCCTTGTGTTTCTGAATTCTCTTCTACTTGCCTGTAAACCCACCCCCCTCCCACCCAGCCCAGTCCTCAGTTCTGCCAACCTGCTCCTCAAGAAAGGAAGCCACACAGACCCTCCAGAGTCCCAGGCATGGACGCTTGTCAGTGGGTGCTGGTATTCCTCCCCTGGTCCTTAGTTTTGAGAACTGTTCCTGTTCTCTCATTGTCCTAGAACCCCTTTAAGAGTCGGGCTTCGGGGCTGGGGGATCATAGTCTCGGGGGTCATCTAGGTCAATTGCCATAACATAGTTCATAAAAAATGTTTTACATTCCACTTTGGTGAGTAGCGTCGGGGGTCTTAAAAGCTTGTGAGCAGCCATCGAAGATAAATTTATTGGTTCCTTCCTGTCCAGAGCAAAGAATAATGAAGAAAACCAGACACACAAGGAAAATACTAGCCCAAAGGATGAAAGGACCACATGAACCAAAGCCTCCACCAGCCTGAGCCCTGAAGAACTAGATGGTGTTCGGCTACCACCACTGACCGCTCTAACAGAGATCACAACAGAGAGTCCTGGACAGAATGGGAGAAAAAGAGTTCAAATTCATGAAAAAAGACCAGACTTACTGGTCTGACAGAGACTGGAGGAACCCGAGACTGTGGTCCCTGGATACTCTGCTAACTTAGAACTGAAACCACTCCTGCAGCCAAGTTTTCAGACAAAGATTAGACAGGCCTATAAAAAACAATAACACATTTGAAGAAAGTGCTTCTTAGTGCCATCAAATATAGTAGACCAAATGGACAAGTCCTGCCCAAAAGCAAGACAAGAAGTCAGGAAGGCACAGGAACTGGATGAATGGACACAGGGAACCCGGGGTGGAAAGGGGGAGTGTGCTGTCACATTGTGGGGATTGCAACCAATGTCACAAAACAGCATGTGTATAAATTTTTGAATGAGAAATTAACTTGAGCTGTAAACTTCCACCTAAAGCACACACACACACACACACACACGGAGTGGGGCTTGCTTAGAATTTAGCTGTTTGGAAGGCTTCGACAGATTCCCACGTCTCAAAGTAAAGCAAGTAACATGAATAACCTTGAAACAGGAAGCAATGGCTCCACCAGTCTTTTATGATTGCGACTCTCCACCGAACCCAAACCAAACCCACTGCTGTCTAGTTGATTCCGATTCATAGCAACTCTACGGGACAGAACAGAAACCACCCCATAGGGTTTCCAAAGTTGTACATCTTTATGGAAGCAGATTGCCACATCTTTCTTCCATTGAATGGCTAGTGGGTTTGAACTGCTGACTTTCTGGTTATCAGCCAAGTGCTTTAACCACTGCACTATCAGGGCTCCTTACTCTCCACCAGTATTTCTTAATTCGGGGAACTGAATTAAGCTTTAGGGCTATGACATTGAGGTGTTGTTTACAATTCTGCAGGGGAAAAGACTAGCAGATATGGGACGCTCATCCCTGCGTGCAGACCTTTAGAATGTCTGTGGCCTGGGGACAATTAGGTGACTTGCCTTGCTTTAATGCCAGTGACAGTTACAGGCACCGAGTGCAGTGTCAACTATAAGCGAGTGCCTGTGGACTGTCTCCGCTTGGCCATCTCACAGGCACCCTGTGTTCCTGACACCACCCAGCTGCCCATGCCAGAAGCCTGGGGTTCCTGAAACGTCTCCCTTCCCAGCCCTCCCTGTCCACAGCCCACTTCAGCCTGTACTCTCCCCCGCACGGCTGCAACCAGCCCTCTGTTCTCCAGTTCATAGCTGGAATGGGTTTTCTAAAATGCAAATATGATCCAACCTTGTTTAGAATCCTTCAATGACTACCCGCTGCCCTAAAGAAGAAAGTTCAAACTCTATAAGATACACAAAGCCCATCTTGACCCACCCCCTAATTCGATATCAGCTCTTTACTCTCGGCCTTGAAGGTGGGCCTCCCTGCCAGAGCTCCCGAACACACAAGTGCAACCACCCCACATCCTCCAATAACTGCTTCAGTGCCGGCTGCTCCCAGACCCTTCACACGCCTGGCTGACAGTGGACACATGGCTGGCTCATGGTGGGCACTTGCCAAGGGCGTGCTGAAAGAAGGAATTCCAGGCTTCAACAAAGGCTTCTACCAGGGCACCTGGGGCTTCCCTGCTCAGTGGAAGCACCAACGTGAGAAGCAGCTTTACAAGTTCTTCTCCTTCCCAGGAGCGCTGTGTGTAGTTGTTCTTCTAGAAGGCGGCAGAAAGGAGATGTGGCTGTCTGTCCAACTAGAAGCCCAATCCAGGCTCTGTCACCTTGGGCAAGGTATTTAATCTCTTCATCTCTGAAACAGGGACGATGATAAGGATCTAGCTGTCCTGGATCATAGGTGCTGGAGGGAAGGAAGGGCCACAGCACCCGGCCAGAGGCACGGATCCCAGCTGCTTTTTTCAGACTTGTTTTTCAGCAAATAACAGGGCTACATACATTTCTAACAAAAGCAACACAAACTGATAAAAAAAAAAAAAAAAAAAATCCTGTTGCGGATGACTCCATTCCAACTCATAATGACCTTGTAGGGCAGGGCAGGACTGTCCCATAGGGTTTCCTAGGCTGTAATCTTTACCGACGCAAATTGCCAGAGCAGATGCTGGGTGTAAACTGCTGACCTTTAGGTTTGCAGCTGAGCGCTTAACCACTGTGCCACCAGGGCTCCTTACAAACTCTGATGAGACATGGCAATTACAAGAATTCAGTCACTAAGACTGTAGCAATTTAATGGGTCCAAAACAAAGCTGTAAACTGCTGGTAAATAATAAGGCCCTTCTGAAAGCCTATGTGCCTCCACCCCACCAGGCACACGGCCCCTCTGCCTGCTGGCTCACGTGGGCGTTCTCTCCACTGGAAGGGGATAAAATGGTCCCTGATGGAAGCTGCTTTGCAAGTAATGGTGATTTTCTTGGTTGAGTTGGGTCTGTCCACGGGTCTGCTGAGGTTAATTACCAGTCCTCCCGTCCCCTCTCCCTCTGGCCCCCTGCCAGCCGTCCTGGGCACATGGCCCATACGTGGAGAACTGAGAAGGCACCTGGGGGTGGCAGCGGCCTGGGCAGCAGGCCCCCTTCTGGGTCCCTAGACGCTGGGCTATTCCTCCCACGGACAGAGCTTTCAGGCTGCCCGCCCTCACAGCCAGCATGCTGTGGCTGCACGCAAGCGAGGAGCCCAGAGAGGCCTCTCTCCTTGTGCCCCCCTAAGCCCCTGCCATCATCCTGCAGACCCCATCCCGTCTCCGGTAGGAGCCCCTAAGAAGAAGCCGTGGGGCCCGTGTCCGTGCCGAGCTAGTTGGCTTCTCAGGCAGTGCGGGAACGAAGAGGCCCACATGCAAGGCCACAGCCGGCTGGGCACTCACCCCCTGCCCTCGATGCCTCCCCTTCCTCACAGCCCTTCACAATGACATCTCCATCGGGAGGGGCCTCACGTCTCTGCCAGCTTTTCAGGGCTGGAGAGCTCCTCATGGACCCCTAGAGATCAGCCCCTTCCTCAGGCCCAGGGAGGAGGAAGATCCCAGGGCATGTGCCTGCAGAGGTGGGAAGGATCCACAGGGCCCAGGTGGTGCTGGGTGGACTTGCTGCTGGTTAGACCCTCGGATGTGAGCTGGATGGCTGTGGGGCAGAAGAACCGAAGCTGTTGCTAAAGGTGGCATGTGGCTGAGAAACCTTCGCCACCACACTGTCCCCAGAGGCCACTACACCCCCAAGTCCTGGGGCCCGGAGGCTGCCTGCTCTTGGCCACAGCTGAGACACTCAGAAAGAATGTGCCGGCACTCTGTCACAGGAAGAGCTGTAATCGGGCTCTGGACACTTGGAACCCTCCCTGGGCACCTGGTGGGAGGCAGTACCACCTGCGCAGAGCTGGGCAGCGGGTGAGTCCAGGCCTGTGCCCTAGGTTGAGGGGGCAGCCAGGATGCCTCTCAGGCTGAATTCAATGTCATATTGTAGGGTGCTTTCTTCAGAGTCTCCAGAAAGAACTGTTCATTCTCCAAGAAATCTCGGTCCTGAAAAGACAGAGTCGGTGAGCGGTCACCTTCCAGCTGCCCCCGTACATGCTTCTGTGAACAGAGACGTTGGCTCTCGGGACTAAGCGAGAAGTGGGGGTCCTGGGGCGCTAGCTGAGCTGGCTCACCCCGGGAGCCCCCTCCCACTCCTTCCCTGGCTCTGCCCAACTCAGGGAAGCAGTGGGGCCTGGAGGACACAGGCCCTGAGTCCTGGTGAGGCCGCTTATTAGCTGTGTTCTTATCAGCACGGGACTTCACCTCTCTAAGCCTCAGTTTCCTTGTCTGTAAAATGGACAGGACCACCTACGTGCAGGGCTGCGTGAGGGAAAACACTTAAAAAGCACATCAAGCTTCGGCACAGAGCCTGGCACACAGGAAACGCTCAGTACATGCTTACTGTTATCATTACAGGTTATTGTGAGGTGACAACGGCTTGGTGCAGAAGCTGGCCAATGGGACAGGTCTCAGCATGTGCGTACTAGGCAATCTGCGGTTACTATTCTCCTCCGGGGGTGGTGCCAGCCCACCCTGGGGCAGGTGTACCCCTTCTGGCCTCTGCCCTGAGCTGGAAAGACCCTGTTTGTCACGACAGTGAGCACAGGACTTGCCGCGAGTCCAGTGGGAGCAGGCCTGGCTGGCCTGGGCTCTAGGATGCTCACCTGCTCGGCCGTGTGTTTCAGCAGCACCAGCTTGGCGTGGAGGTATGAGGGGACCAGGCTGGCCAGTGGCTGGCTGCGCGGAGGGCTGGTGGGAGCAAGAGTCCCAACGGCTGCAGAGGCAGAGGAGTAAGTCAGGGATAAGATGGTGAGCGGGACGGGCAGATTTGTTTCCCCGGGCCACAGGGTAAACTTTCCGGAGGGCACATGGCCTTTAAAAAATGTTAATGTGCTTTTACCTGGCAAGTCCACTCCCAGGAATCTATTCAGTGGAAATCATTAGGCAAGGCTGCAACATGTATGCACAAAAATTTCCCCTGAGGCACTGCTTATCTTAGTGAAAAAAATCAGTAGGGCATGTAATGGAAAATCATGTTGATTAAGAATTATGATTAAATGTTTAATTACTGACATGAAACCACGTCCCACATGTATTTTAGAAGCAGTTACTGTGAGAGTAGAACTGTGCTCCATAGGGTTCCCAATGGATGGTTTTTGGGAAGTAGATTGTCAGGCCTTTCTTACGAGGTGCCTCTGGGTAGACTCAAACCTCCAACCTTTTGTTTAGCAGCTGAGCATGTAACTGCTTGTACCACCCAGGGACTCCATAGGTATATTACTGAATGAAAAAATCAAGTTATAATACACCATATGATATGATCCCATTTTTGTTCTTAAAAACATACACACGAAAGTCTGAAACGTTACGCATCAAAATGTTAACAGTGGTTCTCTCTAGGCTACAGAGTGGGGCTGAGGGTGATATATGTTTTAAATCATTCTCCCCCTATTTCTGACTTAGTTTTCTATAACTGACATGCATTATTGTGTAAAGGGCAATAACGAGCTGTTCTAAACCCCAGAGGGCCTCCCCACCCTGCAGCTGGACATGGGGGGTTCTCCTGCCACCGCTCTGCTGGGGCCGTCGGGCCCACGTGCTTCCTTCTGGAGCCACTCACCACCCAGGCTGGGGACTGCCGGACCCTGAAGCCTGGAGAGCAGCCCCATGAGGCCGGAGGGCAGGTCCTGTTGGACACGGTCCAGTTGCAACCTCTGCTGGGCCAGGCTCACATGTTCCTGTCCCCATCCCCAGGGAGAACAGGACAACTGTGAGTGAGGGCAAGAGGCCGCGGAAGGGAGGAAGGGCGGGCAGGCGGGTGCAGAGCCAGGGCAGCGCCTTGCCTGGTGCACGTGCTGCTCCTGCTGCCGCAGCTGCTCCTGCTGCTGCTGCACCAGCCGGAGCCTTGCCTGGTGCTCCGACTGCACCTGCTGGGCCTCGCGCAGCGCCCGCTCCCCAGCCTCGTACTTCTCTGAGGCCACCTGCAGGAAGGCTGGGGGCTCAGACGGGTGGCCGGGCTCAGGCGTCCCTGCTGTGCCCCATCCACACACGCACGCACCTTGCTCATGCCCTCCACTTCCTCGGCGCGGAGCCGGACACGCAACGCGGCTGCGTTGACCCGCTCCTTCTCCAGCTGCAGCTCCTGCCGCTCTCGCTCCAGTGCCTCCCGCTCGGCCGCCAGCTGGTCCTCCTTGGCCTGGAGCTTGCTGGCCCGGATCTTGAGCTCTGCCTGCTCCTGGAGACAGAAAGCCTGGATGCGTCTCCTCTGGGCACACCCGGCCTTCACGTCTCTGCAGCTCTGTCCACCCAGACACTGGGCAGGAAGCGGCGCGGCAAGGGGCTCAGAGGAGGGGCTGGGGGGCCTGGGCCAGGCGTGTGCGGCTGCTAACATGCCTTGAGATCACAGCAGGTCTCAACTTCTCTGAATCTCATTCCTTATTTCTAAAATGTCTACATCACAAGGATAGAATGAGAAAATATGTGTACAGCACTGAGGACGATAAAATGAAGTTACTATCATTATTATGATGTGACTGTTGTTCTCATTCCTACATTCTAATCGTCACTCTGCTCTTCTTTACCGAGAGGAGAAGCAGACAGGAAAGGGGTTCCCCAGGGGCAGGGTCCCCAGGCCCTCAGGCGTCCCAGAGGCCCTGGGCCCTACCTTGGCCAGGCTGACGAGGGTGCCCTCCCGCTGGGTGTCCGCCTGCAAGGCCCGTTCCGCCTCGCGCTCTGCCCGCTCCTTACTCAGCTTTTGCTGCGCAAAGAACTCAGCCCACTCGGCTGCCAGGCGCCGCCGCTCCTCCCCACATTTGCGCATGACGGCCTTCTGCTCCTCCAGCAGGGTGCTCTGGGGGAGGTGGGGCACGGTGTGAGGCTGGGCGGGCGCAGGGGGCGGCGGGGGACAGCTGTGACTCACCTTGGCCCGCTCCAGCTCCTCCCTCTCCATGGTGGTCTGCTGCACCATGACCTTCCTCTGCTCCTCCAGGGAGCGCTGCGCGGACTCAGCCTTGGACTGCTCAGCACTCACGCGCCAGCGCTCCTGCAGGCACCATCAGGCTGAGTGCCTGCTCCCCGCAAACCCACCCCCGTCTCCTACCCATGCCAGAAACACTTCTTTCCAAAGAGGTGACAGTGAGGGGTGCCTGAGAGGGTTGGCTGGACCTGTCCCTGGGATTCTGCCTGAGAGGAGGACCCACAGGGCCCCAGCTGGCCCTCAGTTCTCCCACTGCACCAAGGCTTGAGGCCCCAGAACTGCTGCTGAGAGGCACCTGGTGGCTGGGGAGGGCGAAAGAAGAGCAACCTCCCCGCCCCCGGAATCGCTGGCTTCAGGCTGCCTCCCAGCAACCGAACTGCAAACAGCAGCTTCACCCTGTGCTGGGGAACATGGGGCACCTCTGAGCCCAAGGCTAGTCCCTTGTGGTTAAGAAGCTGAGCTGTGGCTGGCATGAGGCAGGGGCTTGGTGAAGTTTACAAATGAATAAGCAAATAAAATAAAATATCTACATTTACATATTGACGTGTCTACAGAATACATATCACGTCATCAGTGGGTATCTGACTAGTGGGTAATTTACTTTCTCCTCTGTTGTTCCCTGTACTTGAGTTTTCCCACCATGAACATTATTGGGAAATAATCAGTACAAGAAAAATAAAAAGTTACTATTTTTTAAAGAATAAAGCTTGCTCTTGGAGGTGAAAAACATACAGGGAGTTGAAAAATGTATCTGCCAACTCAGTTATCTAGAATGGCGTTTAGCGGCGAGTGCCCTTCTCCCGTATGGCAGGCGTCAGCAGCTGTGGGGAAGGACAAGCGGGAAAAGCAGCTGGATGGCCAGGGTGGGCCAGACTGTGGAGGCGGCCCCGGAGGTGGCTGCTGAGCAAGTGTGGCTGGTGGGGTGACAAGGGTAGGGAGCGTCCAGGTGGGGGCCTGGTCAGGAGGCCAGCGCGTGTTCAGGCAGGTGGTGCTGAGGGATGGGGCAGGGTGGCTGGGAGGCACAGAGGCTTCAGTGGGAAGCCCCCAGGCCTCCTGACTGGCTACGGGGGAAGCTAGGACAGTGCACTGGGAGAGGGACCCTCACCTGCTCCAGGAGCCGGCTCTGCTCACTCAGGCGCGCCTCCATCTTTGCGATGACCTCCTGCAGTCTACCCCGCTCCTCCTCCATGTCCCGCTGCTGCCGGCCCAGCCTGTCCTGCAAGGCTGAGCATGCCACATGGCTCACTGCCCGCCCACCTCACTCCTCCCAGGTGGGCCCTTTCCAGTGAGGAAGTGCCCAGAATGCAGGAGGGGACACCCCACCATGTGGTACCTCGCAGCTGCTCATCACGCTGCCGGACCCCCAACTCCCACTCCTGGGAAGTGGTAAGGTGCGAGGCCTCCACACGGGAGGACAGCTCATTCAGGCTGCTGGAGAACTTCTCCATCTGCTCAATGATGCCGTTCAGGGACCTGAAGGAGGAGCAGGTCACCCTGTCCTGGGAACCCCAGCACCACCTCTCTGTGGGCAGGGCCTGGCCGGGCACATACCGCGTGTGGGAAGTGGCGCTGGTGACAGCATCGATCTCTCGGTCCTTCAGCAGCTTCAGCCGCTGCAGCTGCTCCTCATGGTCCTTGCGCATCTCCAGGATGGACGCCCTGAGGGTGAGAAGAGGCTGAGGGTGAGGAGAGCTCAAGGGGGGATGAGGAGAGATTGGGGGGGACGAGGAGAGACGGGGGGATGGATGAGGAGAGACCAAGGGTGAGGAGAGCTCAAGGGAGGTAAGGAGAGGCCAAGAGGGGTGAGGAGGGGGATGAAAGTGAGGAGAGGCCGAGGGAGGTGAGGAGAGGCCAAGGGTGGGTGAGACGAGACCAAGTGCCCACTGAGCCAGGCCTGGCACAGGCAGTACATAGAATACCACTGGGCAGCTCCTCCTGGCAGAGCTCCTGAGTAGTCAGTGCTCCTGGGGCCTCGTCACCGCCCCTCTCCAGGCACAGCCTCAGTTTCCCTCGCCCCGTCATATCTAACTTGGTGCCTCAGTACCACGTCTACTCTCTAGGGGGGAGATCCCTTCTTTTATCCAGCAAAGGACACTTCACAGAGGAAGAATCCTGAATTAAATCAACTGAGGGTAGACATGGCATCAGGAAAGGACAAGAAAAGAAAGGTCTGTCAATGACCCTTCTGTGTCTGCCAAGCTGAGTGGTCTTAAAGGCCTGCTCCGGCCTCACAGACACTGAAGTCCTTACGGACCTTTTCCTAGTTTTGTGCTCATCAGAAAGGCAACCACATCAATGCACCAGGCACGACGGTGCAGTCCTTCTTCAGGGTCCACGTAGCCACTGGACTCCGGTGGGTTGCAGGTGAGTGGATGGAGCCTGTGCTCAGGCACCTGTCAGTAGCGCTGGCATCTCAGGGTCCCGGTGGTGGCTGCCCGCTCCTCAGCCCCGCCCACCCGCGGCCCCGCCCCTCACCGCTGCAGCTCCCGCAGCCGCTCCATCTCCTGGTCTTTCTCCTGCGCCGCAGCGGCTAAGCGCCGCTGATGCTGGGCAACGAGTTCAGCGCGGGTCAGCTCAGCTTCCTGGCAGTGAGACAGGTACTGGGCCGCCAGCTCCTCATTCTCCCTCCGGAGCCGCTCTTCCCTTTGCTGGTACGACGTTTCGAGCACCTTGACGCGGCTTCTGCCAACAGAACACCCAGTGGCGGGGCTCTGGGGGCAGAGGGCTGCGGCTGAAGGGGCCTCTCCAAGGCAGAGCCAGATGGGAAGGAGCCTGGGGAACCCAGGCTTCTGGTGTTGGGGCTACGGGTTGGGAGGGGGAGGGCGGGGCTGGGGCAGCAGCAGGAGCGCGGTACCTGTGAGCGCTCTCAATGAGCTCCAGGTCAGCCTGGTGCCGCTGCTGCAGGCTCTCCAGCAGCAGCGTGTGCTGGGTCCGCTCCAGCTCTAGCTTCCGCACCTAGGACATGGCGGAGGAGCGACAGCGCCTGGGGCCCTCAGTCTGTGCTCCATGCTCCGTGCTGCTCACATCCTTCCTCCGGCTGGGGAAGCCTTCCACCGCTCATAGAGGCACCGCCCATCACAACCCTGCCCCTACCAGCTGCCCCGCCCTCACCTGGGCCTCCAGCTCAGCCAGCCGCACCTGACTCTGCAGCAGCTCAGCCTGCAGCTTGGCGGTGCTGCCCTGGAGCTGCACCTGTGCTGCCAGGAGCTGCCTCTGGTACTCCCCGCCTGGCAGCTGGCTCTGTGAGTCAGGGAGCAGGGACTACAGGGAGAGATGCTCCAGGTTAGGCAGGGATGGCACCTAGTGGAGCTCAGTTACCACTTGGCTTTCTGTTCCCAGGAAATCCCAAGGCCTGCACCTGCTCTATGGCTGTGGACGTGAACAAGGACGGAGCACCTAGAGGCCAAGGACGAGGCAGACAAGGCCTTGGCGGTCAGTCACTGCCTGTGCACTGCGCCTCCTCCATCAGTTCTGCTCAGGAAAACGAGTGCTCCTTCCTCCCCACAAACACCTTCCCCAGTAGAGGTTCCCAGATCCTACACAGACAGCCAAGTCTCCACGGTCTTAGCTCCAACAGAAGCTTGGTCCTGGCCCTTTCTGTCTGGCCCAGAGCCCCATGTGGGCAGCCAACCTGGTTCCTGAGTTGCCCACCACCCACCAGCTCCCAAAGTGCTCCTGGGTCCCGGGGATGTGATCCCGTGGGGCCGCTCCTCCCTGGCCCAGGTGTCACAGGTGACTGTCACACCTGGGAAACAGGTGGAGGTGGGCTGGGAGGTCAGCAGGGACAGAGGCTTTCTAAATGAAATGACAGGATGATGGCAGCCCTGTGTTCTGACGAGAACACTCCCAGTGCCCCCACCTGGGGTTCCTCTCGGCCCCTACTGGGCCGGCAAATGAGCACTCAGCTCCACCTGGGAGTGGCCAGGCTAAAAGTGGTGGTGGGAGTGCCAGGTGAGGGATCTGAGAGGACACATCCTCCTGGCTGGCTGACAGGTCAAACTGCTGGCACTGCCTCTGAACAGGGAGAACTGCCCCACGGGCCCATGACCTCCCTATCTGTCCACCCTCCTTACCTGGACAGGCACCGAAAACCCTGGGGGCTCCTGGGAGCCTGGGAAACAAAGTGCAGATTCTGGAAGATCAACAGCAGAGAAATGAGTAGGGGCCCTGAAAGGCCCAGAGCCCTACACCTGTGTGTGTCTGGGGGCGTGTAGCCTCACTGAACTTCCAGTGGCCCCCTAAGAAGCCCTAAGTCCCTCCTCCTGACCCACAGCTGAACCCTAAACAGAGCAGGAAGCATACCAGTGCTGGACAGCTCTCCAGGGGCTGGTCCCCTCTTTGGATCACCTGCAGGGGATGCTGTGGTGACCTGCTTCCAAGTCACAGGCGGCCTGCGGACACAGGGGTGGGTGGGCATAGGTTGAAAGCATTCTGTGCAGAACACAGGGAGAGAAGGGAGGGGTGGGCACGGCTGTACAGGAAAATGTCAGGTTCAAATAACTGACCTGACCAGGCCTGGTGGCTAGTGGTACACCCAGAGGGAAGGTCTCAGTCAGGCCGGGTGGCTGGGTAAAGGGGTGGGGCATCCCACTCAGAACACTCTTGGTCAGTGGGGCTGATGTTGTGAGTTGCCGTCGAGCAGATTCCAACTCACGGCAACCCCACGTGTGCAGAGTAGAACTGTTCCACAGGGTTTTCAAGGCTGGGACCTTTTGGAAGCAGATCTCCAGGCCTGTCTTCCAAGGCGCCTCTGGGTGGGTTCAAACCACCAACCTTTTGGCTAGTAGTCGAATGCCTAACCGTTTGTGCTACCCAGGAACTCGTATGTGTATGAGCCCACGTTGGGCTCCCACCATCCATCTCTAAATCCCAGCAGCCCCCACACGCCTCTCACTCATCCTCTGCCCCCACTGCAGACACACCCCGACTTGTCAGGCCTGGCAGGTGGCATTTCCTGCACTGCTGTTCCTGAGGTCCCTCCAGGAGTTGCTCGCTCAGGCTCTTGGGTACTAGCAGGTTGGCTGAAAGAAGTCAGTGCTAATGGTGAAGGGAGCAAAAGTGCCAGGCTAGGCTGGATGGGATGGCCCAGGACAAGCTCCACGTGCACAGCCCTGTGGCTGCTCCTCATCCCGCTTCCCCCAGCTCCCCTCTGCTGCCACCACCTAGTCGTGGGGATTCTTCTCCCGGGGCTGAGCTCCTGGGATGTGAGGGCTGCCTCCCTCTCCCTGCAGCCCCGACATCCACATAGTGTAGGGAATGGACACTGACCATCTGAAGACAATCCAGGGAGTCACAGGGACACATTAGACACCTGTTAAGTTCAAGTTTGAAGCCTCATTTTGGCTCCATTTAGCTTCACTCAGCTTTGGACTAAGGCACTGCTCAACCTACCCTAGTCCAGCCACCCTATGGTGGTTCTCTTCCCCAGCTGTCTGTCTGTGATTCCCACCATCCCTCTTGGCTCTCAGGGTCCTTTCTGTTCTGGCCTCAGCCCCCCTGGATTTCAGGTCAAACTGTCCCCTCACAGTTACGCCAGCCCCAGGGCTTGCGATGTTCCCTCTCGGAACTGCCCCAGTTCACCTCCCCTTTGCTCTGGCCACAGCAGCCTTGTCACCACCTCTGGATGCGTGCAGCCTGCCTGCCCTCTGAGGTGGCTCACTGTCCTGCCCCCAGCACCGCTATTCTGTGCCATCCCGCGGGAGCATCTCCTGGCCTCTGGGGCTCTCTAGCGCTGATTCACTTCTGCCTAGTTGGCAGAAGTACCAACAATTTGGACACTGGGTTTTCTGCGTGGGCAGCACTCCTGTCTTCTCTTGCCTGATCAAGTCGGCACCTTGTCCCAGCGGCAGTCAGGGCGTGGGTGTGCAACAGCCACCCCAACCCCTCGGGTCTGCACCTGGCCGAAGGCAGGGAGACAGAGCTCTCTGCAGATGGAAGAGCTAGTGCCCAGAGAGAAGAGAAGGTAAAGCTATGATGAGGGGTGTGCGCAGGCGCACTGCCCAGGCTCCAGCTGAGGCTGATGGGTGAGATGGGCAAGGGTGGCCCTTGGTACCTGTGCCCAGGCCTCCCTCCACTAGCTACAGCAGCCCAAGTTCATACCTGCTAGGCAAGGGGTGGCCCACAGTCCCCGCTAAGTTCAGGCCCTTGGAGGCCCTGGCCTGCTCCTCTATGACCAGGCCCTGGGACTTCTTCCAAGACAAGGCATGGCTCAGCCAATCCTCCTCTTCTCTCTCCTCGGACACTCCCAGCTTGGAGGCTCGGCTGGCTTTGGAAGGGGAACCTGCACCCTCAGTGGGGGGCTTTGCCCCTGAGACAGGCAGCCCAGCTGGGGCCAAGTCCTGGCTGGCAGGAGGGGGCACTGAGGATGTGGAGAGCACTGAGCCGCCCCTCCGGGCCTCTCTGGTGGGAGAGGGTGGGAGCAGGTCAAAGTCGTCGTCCTTGAGGCCCAACCAGTCGGCACCTCCTTTTCTGGGGTGGATGGGGCTGGACACGGCTGGAGTGCTCTGTCTGGAGCCCAGGTCACCCTTGGGGTCTGTGCCGCTTTCTGCTAAGAACCTACTTCAAGACAGGAGATGCTGAAGCCTGTTTTCCAGTGGGCAACATGTCCCTGAGGTCATGCCCCCTGGCAGGCCCAGCTTACCTGACAGACTGCCGGCGGGACTGTCGGCCCTCAGAGGAGCCCACAGTGGGCTGATAGGCCCCAAAGGTGAAGTCCTCGATGCCCCAGGTATCTTCTTTGTCTGTAAATCAAGAAATCTGTGACCAAAAGCCTTTGCAGCTACATCTTTATTAAAAAAAAAGCTGAATGGGCAGCTTGCTGTGTCGGACAGTGAACATGAAGCTGCTCTGGAGGCAGGGGTGAGGGGCTTGGTATCAGGGGGCTCTGGCACCATGTGAAACTCAGCTGCTCAAATTCCAGCAGGCTCAAGAATCACCTCAGAGCCGTTAAGAATGCTCTGGCTGGGAGATGAGAAGGCAGAGAGGGTCAGGAGCTGGATGAATGGACATGGGAAACCCAGGGTAGAAAGGAGGAGTGTGCTGTCACAGTATAGGGAGAGCAACTAGGGTCACATAACAACGTGTGTATAAATTTTCGTATGAGAGACTACCTTGGATTGTAAAGTTTCACTTAAAGCACAATAATAAAAAATTTTAAAAAAATCATTAAACGGGGAAAAAAAAAAAAATGCTCTGGCCAGGGCCCTGCCCCCAAAGATTCTACAGGGGGAGATTTGACAGGGCGAGGTCCACGAAGCTGCAGGAGTACCAAGTACTGACTCTGAACAGACAGCCCATGCTGCTTTGAGAAACACTGGTCCACAGCAGTGTTTTTCATACTGGGAGGTGTCGCCTATGAGCTGGTCGAGAAACCAATTCAGTGAGTCACACCAGTGTGTTTATAAGCCAAACAGCGCATAAATAAAGGATAACAGTGTATTGGATGTAGTAATCCCAAATCACCAAAACCAAACCCATCACCGTCAAGTCAATTTTCACTCACATTGACCCCACAGGACACAGCAGAACTTCCCCACAGAATTTCCAAGGAACACTGGTGGATTTGAACTGCTGACCTTTTGTTTAGCAGCCGAGCTCTTAGCCACTGTGCCACCAGGACTTTTGATGTGGTAATCGTTAAGTATTATTTTAGAAAGCTTCTTTCTCAGTAATAAGTGTGCATAATAATGTGAGTGTCATAACATAAAACTTGTTTTTTATTATGGGTTGTGGGAAAGCACCAGTCTAGAGGCCCGCCCTGAGCCACCTCACCCTGTGGCCTCTGGTAATTCTTGTCTGGATTGATCTCTCTGTGCTCCCCGGTGCCTGGGCGCGCCAGGAGTTTGGCGGCAGTGCCTCGACCCAGCAGTTCGTCTAGTTTGGAGCTAGCGGGGCGGGGCCCTTCCCTGCAGGATGGGCACAGGACAGGCACGTGTGACTGTGAGGACCCCCGATGGCCCACACTGCACCCCTCTGCTTTTCCAGGCCTGAAGCAGCAGCCTGGCCGGGGCTCTCGCTCCTAAGGCTCCTTACTGGTCTCCCGTCTGCCCCCTCTCTGCTTCGGGGCTGTCTCCAAACCCCAGGGTGGCCAAGATGTTGTCCCCATCGTCAAACATCAGTTCTTCTTTCTTTCGGATGGGGGTGTCACCAGGAGTGAGAGGAATAGAGGGACCTACAAGAAAGAACACAGGGCACAAAGCCCACAGCCTCCTTGTCCCAACTGTGATATGTGAATGCGTTTTGGGGGTGGGGGTGCTCTACAACCTTGACCTTTTGGGTGAGGTGGCAGGCATCCCACCCGTGCAACTGAACCTGCCCTGGCACCACCCCATTCCTGCCCCTACCCAGGTCTCTGACGGTGCTGGGGCTCCTGTCAGAAGCCGTTTTACTCTCTGTCACGGGCGGCTGCTTGGCAATTCCTTCCTCGTCATCTGAGAGAAGTCCTGCCAGTGGGTCTTCCACATCTCACGGCCAGGAGGGAAAGCACAGTCAGACGGCAGCACTTTGTTCAGGAAAAGTGAGCCCTGAGTCAGGTCATCCCTCCAGGCGAGATTTTTAGCTGCTTCTAGTATATTAACGATTAAGCCCCTCAGCATCTGGAGGGCCAGGGCCTGGGGTGCTTTGACATAGATAAGGCCCAGCCAGGGGCGGAGGGGCGGGAGAGCTGGGGCTGCCGGCTTGCATCCCAGCATGCCCACCCCTGGCTCACCCGGGGCCCTGACTCTGCCTGCGGACAGCCGGAGGAAATGCTCCCGAGGCCTCAGGAGGCAAGGAAAACGTGAGCGCGTTCACGAAAGGAAACAGAACTTTCCTTATAATTTATAAAATCCGGCTCTTGACTTCTGGCTTCAGAACCCTTGCAAATAAGTTCCCAAAATATTCCAGCCAATACAGTAAAACTATTCCCTCCCTGAACTCAGGAGGAAGTAAATCAGTGGCCCCAGCTGTCTGCTCCTCCCAGTCTGAGACCCATGGGATTTGCCTCAGGCAAGCAAGCAAGCAAGCATTACCAAGTGTCTCAGAAAAATGACTGTGGGGCCTCCAGTACCTTCAAAGGAAAACTTCCTGTACTGATGCCTAAAGCTGCTGGGGGAGGGAGGTGGCTTCTTGGTGGGAGCGGTGTCTCCTGCAGGGAAGCAAAGAGAAGGCCTGGTCACGGGCCTGGGTCTCCACTGGCCAAGGTTCTCCTGCCTTGGGACTGGTCCCCTGGGATGAGATGCACTTTCTCCCGGGAAGCTGTGGGTCCGTGGCCGTGGACACAGCTCTGGGAGGGGTCTATGCTCCCCAGTTCTCATACAGGCTTCTGGCGGGGCAATGTGGTCTGGAAGCTACTTCCTGAACCTGGTCACACACCCTCCCCAGTCTCAAGTCACTCCAAACAGAGTCATGGGTTTGGGAGATGCAAAGGCTACTGTAAAATTTCCCAGTTAAAATCAAATGGCTTCTCTAGGAGCTGCCGACATTGGGCTTCAAGGGATAGGAAGAGCCCTAGGAAGGGAGGAAGCTCACCTGTTCCCTGCCCCCACTATGTACGTGAGCACACATGCACACACACACAATTAGCTGGTTCAGCCTCCCCCTCCTAGGCAGAGAAGAACCATATCCCATCTTGCTCACTTTTGGAGCTCTCCGCTCACCTTTCTTGTTACTTGTTGACTTGCCAGCAGGCTTGGAAATGCTAGGTGGCCCTTCTTTCCCAGAATCCTTTGCGGCTGTTTTGCTAGAGGCTGGTTTAGACTTCTTCAGACCCAAGAGGTCGGCATCCATGTCGTCCATGTCCTAGAAAAGCAGGAGGAGGGAGGAGTCCCAAAGGTGCTTGGTTGGAGGGTGGTGGCTGACCCCTCTTCCACTCCGAGCAGTCAGCAGTGACACTGAGTTAGGAGAAAAAATCAAAGCAAAAGCTGAGCAGGACATGGGATAAGAGACTCAAGTCAGCACTGAAAATGGCCTGGTAAGAGGATTGGAAGGGGTCCCAGCCGGCTGGCCTTGTGGAGGGAGATTTCAAGCTGAGGTCAAAGAAGCTGAATCTGGAGCCAAGAAGGGGACCAACTCCAATTCCTTAGGGGCCCGCAGGGGGACCAAAGGTTAACCAAAAGGGATGGTGAGCCCAGAGGGGATGCAGGAGGGTGTTGCTGACTGGATGGGGTGCGAGAGCAGGAGGTGACAATGTTTTAGGTCTATGAAATCATGGGCTATGAATCTGAGTGCTGTAAGGTCATGTCTATGAGCCATTCGGAATTCATGCCTTAAAATCCCATCACCAAGGTTAGCTCTGTGCCTGACCTGATGAGAGGACAGTTGTGCTAAGGGGCCAGACAGGAGATGTAGAAAGAACTACGGAGAAAGGTTAAGAATGAACCGTAGAGGAGAAGTCTTCCCTTCTTGCCCCTAGGTGGTGGAGGTAGAGGAGGCCCCATCTCACCAGAGGCCTGTGGCGTGGACTGTGTCTCAGGGTGGGGAGTCTCTGTCCACTTGGGAAAGATGGACAGCCTCCCTCCCCTGCATAGGATTTATACCCAGAGGGGCAGCACAGGCAACAGCTCAGGGATGAGCTCCATTCTTGCACCAGGAGCACAGAAACACAAGTGTGAAAGGGAGAAGTTACAGGGAGAATGAAGCCTTGACACTGAATGTCGAGGCGCCACCCCTACCTCCGAGAACTGTGTGAGCTGTGCATCTTTACCTTCATGGCCTGCAACAAAGCCTGCGGGTCTGCGTCCGAGACGTCGGAAACCTACGTGTGCAGGAAGGCAAAAGCATGCTAGTCAGGGCCCAGCAGAACTCGGGGTCAAGTCCATTGTTACTTTGCTTTGGTGAGAGCGGAGCAGAGCTCGGCCAACAGGGCATACACGGGAAGGTCCCTCCGTCCCCCTCTCGTAGGACTTGGCTGCTGCCTGCAGCCAGAGCTTCCCAGTTTTGGAGATCCATAGATCGCGGCCTCTTTTTGTTCCCCCCAGGGGAGAGAGCAATTCCACCACAGGCACTCAGATCGTGCTGCCTGCCACCCATGTGATGGACACGTACAGAGTTTATTACGAGAAAGATCCAAGACGCCAACGTTCCTGAGAGCTCTACTTTCTAGCTAATCTCACTTGCGGGAAGGAGGAGGAATTTGCTTTGGTGTCCACTCAGCAGCCCCTGGGTATTGCTTTGCTTTAAGAAACAGCCAGCTTTGTAACGGACTTCTAAACCCTCCTGTGACTAGCCGGTTGGTCACAATGTCCATCTTACCCTTTCTTAGGGTGAGTAAAGAGTCTCAAGGATTGGGAACAGGCCAGGCTCACCTCAGCATCAGCTCCTGCCAGGCCCGCCATGGTGCTGAAGAAATCACCTTCCAGAAGGGACCTGCAAAGTGGCAGAATCAGCCCCACCTGCATCCCTGGCGGCATCGGATAATTGTAAGGAAGGGAGAGTGGCTTAGAGAGCCCAGTGACCTTGGATAGACTCTTCTCTGGAAGAACAGAGTTTCTAAAAGGAATTCCACAGGTCACCTAAAGTCTCAAAGCTCTCCCCTTATCTCTCCCCAATCATGAGAACCTTAGAAGAGCAAACCCAATCTGAAAATCACCAATCTAGGCCAATCCTTTTATTCTGAGGATTAGGAAACTGAGGCTCAGAGAAGTTCAGAAAGTTGCCCGAGGTCACGCAGTAAGTCACGGAGGTAGGACTATAAGCCAGGACTTCGGACTTGCAGTTCAGCTGTCTTTCACCATCCCAGGCTCCTTCAGTGAAGGGGGTGAAGATTGCTGACATGGAAAGCGGGTACCCACTAAGTGAGCTAAGTGAGAAGTGGGGCTGTGCAGGGGCCAAGCACATTTGGACTGAAACGAATCAGCGGTGAGCCACTCCCACTCCGGTGCTTACTTTGTTCTAGCCCTTGAAGAAGGGAGGACCTGAGATTTGCCTGCTGTGTCTCTGGCACGTGGAACTAGTTTTACAGGAGTCTCAGGTAGGGTCACTGGAAAAAAAGCAAAACCAAAAAGGTGTTATTTGGCGAAAGAGACCCAGAGTCAGGGTGAAAAGGATCCCAGTTCCCCCAACAAGCTGCCTCCCAGGCCCTCCTACTGACAGAAGGTTCTGTTTGGAGGAAGAAACTGGCCCCATACACAGGTCCTAAGTTATCCCCTGAAAAGCCTGAATGGAGGGGGAGTGGTACACTTCCAAGCAGGAAGTCAATCCTAAATGCCAACTGGTGCCAAATGAAGAGTCCAACCTCACCCTACCCAACCCCATCTCATGGAAATGCAGGAAGAACAGTGCCACTTCCACTCCCTAAAACTGTAGGTTGGTAAACACGGCCTTGTGCTTTGTGGGTTCTCCCAGGCCAAGTAAGGGGGACCTAAGCCTCACTGTCCGTGGTGACCCTGAAGTCCTGCTCCTCAGTACAGCAGACACAGACATACAGGATAAGGGACGAGTGTCCACAATGTATAGGGAACACTTACAACTCAACAATAAAAAGAAAAATAATCCAATTATTTGTCTGACTGCTAATGTGTACAGGGTTTCTTTTTGGGGTGATGAGAATGTTCTGGAATTAGATAGTGGTGATGGTTGCATAACACAGTGACTACACTAAAAACCACCAGACTGTATACTTTAAAATGGCTAATTTTATGGTAGGTGAAAACCAAAACCAAACCAAACCCGTTGCTGTTGAGTCGATTCCGACTCACAATGACCCTACAGGACAGAGTAGAACTGCCCTATAGGGTTTCCAAGGAGCAGCTGGTGGATTCAAATTAACGACCTTTTGGTTAGCAGCAGAGCTCTTAACCACTGCGCCACCAAGGCTCCTTGGTAGGTGAATTATGTATCAAATAAAAAAAGAACAAGCCTAAACTGGGGACACTTACTATCATCCCCTAAGAGGTCACCAAGGACATCATCAATGGAGCCTGCAACAGAGAAGGAGCTGTCGTGATTTCAGGAGAAAAGAATGGCTCTTATAAGCCTCAGCTCTTGAGAGCTCACACCAGGGCCTCAGAGCTCTCAGACACTAGGCCTCACACTTAGTTTTCCCTTTGCTGCTCATGATATTTTCTAACTCACCGGCAGCAAGCCATGATGCAACGGTGAAAGACCCCAGGGTAGAAATTAAAAATCACTTTTTTGAAGAATGATGGTGAAGATTCTCAGTATAATCCACGTGCTATGTGCCTCCCCATGACACTCTGGCCAACAGGCCGTCCTCCAGACTCTGAACAAAGCCTGGTGTGGTCCTTTGGGAAAAGCGTCCAAGACCTCTACACACATACAAGCTTCTTCCATACCAACAGCCTTCATGTACCCTTCCATCCGACACCCCCCAGGGATGGTCTGGATGCTCACCTCCCCGGCTACTCTGATGGGGGTAGAGAGTGAATACTGAGTTAGTACTTGCATCTAGCTAAGGATCTTTACCACCCTTAACTTCAAACACCTGCTTCTTTTTTTTTTTTGATAAAGAATTTAACTATCTATACACGTAACTAATGAGCCCTGGTGGCGTTAACAGTTAAACGCTTGGCTGCTACATGAAAGGTTGGCGGTTCAAACCCACCCAGTGACTCCACAGGAGAAAGACCTGGTAATCTGCTTCCATAAAGAATACAGCCAAGAAAACCCTATGGGGGCAGTTCTGCTCTGTCATATGGGATCGCTATGAGTCGGAATAGAATCAATGGCACCTAACAACAAATATGCAACTAATTCAAAAGGTTGTATTAGTGTTGTGAACACCGCAGGTTTAGATATTTATATACTTTACATCCACAATCACTCACATACTGAAGCACAGTTGAACGAGGAGGTGCAGTCCTCATCCTTTTCACCATGGAAATGGAGGAGGAACTCTACAGCACTACCTGAACAGACTCTCAGTAGACAGAGATGTGCAAACAGAAGGTGACTACGTGTTTAAAAGGCATTAGTGGAACAGCTAGACTGTGCTGGAGGCTTCCCCCTGCTTTTCTGTGCTGTCAGCAACAGGCATTTTCATTGAGAGCTTTAAACCAGTGTTTAAAAGACAAACATGGTTTCAGCTACAGCGCATCCAACACATCCGTAATATTTATCTTGAGAAATTCCACAGTCTAGTTTAACAATATAAACATTGGGAATTAATTGCAGGGAGATTTCTATACATTCTTTCTTATCAAGAAAATTACTTATGCAAAATATGTCATTTCATGAAAAGTAATTAGAATAAAGCCTCATGTTACAGAGACTAAAAAGAAAATGCAGATATTATTGATCATAACCACCTCAGCGCTGCTGTCTACTGGTTTATGGTTCAACCATCTACTTCTGGATACAGAACCCAACAAGAAGGATTTTCTCCAAAGTTCCATCCCGTAATAATTTCTGAATTACTCTGAGGGCCAATGAGTCCCCTAGGAAGACCAAGGCTGCCTATGGAATTATAGGAAAAACAGCAGCACTCTCACCAAGAACATTTAGACACCAAACCAGAACCAAACCCATTGCTGTCGAGTCAATTCTGACTCGTAGCGACCCTACAGGACAGAACTGCCCTGTAGGGTTTCCAAGGGTGTAAATCTTTATGAAAGCAGAATGCTACATCTTCCTGCCGCGAAGCAGCAGGTGGGTTCGAATTGCCAAAAGCTTATGAGTTCGAACCGCCAAACTGTCAGCAGCCAAGCACTTTAATCAGTGTGTCACTAGTGCTCCTTACATTTAGACACAGACATGTCTAAATTATTTTTGGAGCCGCGGTGGGGACGGGGTGGAGTATACACAGACAGACAGACAGGCAGGCAGGCAGGCAGGCAGGCAGGCAGGCAGGCAGGCAGGCAGGCAGGCAGGCAGGCAGGCACGCACGCACGCACGCACGCACGCACGCACGCACGCACTCGGCTTAAGGGTGATGTCCTCTTTTTCTCTACTTACCTTTTAACCCCTTCTTGGCTTTCGGTGCCTAAAATGGGAAAAACAAATCACATTAACAAAATCAAACAGAGAATAGTGTGTTGAAATGGAGGAAACCCAAGGCTGGGAATGCAGAATGAACTGTTCTGCCTTTTGCCAAGTCACCAGAGGAAAAAGAGTCCCAGTGGCATTTAAGACCGAAGTCTGTTATGCTTTCCCAGAGTTTCTGAAAATGGACTCATTCAGAACATGGCAACAGCTCCCACTAACCAGCAGTGGGTGTCATCAGGTGGGCAGAAGTCTCTCCTTTTCCCTGACTTGTTATCACAACACATGTCCCGTCCCAGCCAGGATGTAACGTACATGACTGTTCATCTTTTCTTCCGTTCCACGCGCCTGACTCCTCAATCCCAACAACAGACGTTTAAAAACACTTTCAGCTAGACATTCGGAGGCTCAGAAGAAACCCTTGCTCATTGTTTAATGAGAACTTTGATATTCATGTTACTTTCTATTACTCTACTCCAGGGACCACACCCTGGTCCTTGTCACCCACCCCCCAAATTACTGCATATAGTCAAACTCTTGGGGTACAAGAGGCCACATTTCCATTCGTCTTACTCTGCATTCTGCCTACCATCTCAAGGTTCTGGGGCTGCTTCACAGCACTGTCCTGCTCACTTGAATTCCATCTACATCAGGCTCCTTCTCACCTAATGAAGAAAATTAAAGCGGCTGCTTAAAAATGATGTGGCTTTAATAGTGCCTGAGTCCAAGGCCTATCAAGGTTCTTCTGACTCTACCCATTCAAGAGGTCAAAACCTGTTTCCATAAATTAAACATTTCTTATGGGGGGGGAGCAATTCAGATGAGAAACAAAGTGCTCTGGGTAACGTAATGGGTTTTTTGAGCCTGCATCCAGATCACTCCCTTGAAGTGCAGCGGTCCTTGTCCCTTATTCTCAAAGAGGATGAGGGAAATGGGGAAATGGCAGGTAGGTATTATTTCAGAAAGGAGGTGGGTGCCTGGCTATGGCCAATATGGCTTCCCAGGCAACACCCATGACTACTTTCTAGATAGCCATCCAGCACTCGGAGGAGCGAAGGTGAGCTCTGGCCACACCTTCACACTATTTTCACCGACAGTGGAATTTTTTTTCCATTCACACTAGCTGCAAATCTGACTCACCTCATTAACAGAACGGTTTTCCTCAGAATATACCTGCTCACTTCCACTTGACCAAGGTTTTCCTCAGAATTCTACCTCTTCACTTCCGCTTGACCAAAACCGACCGCCGGCATGCCTGGAAGGAAGGAGTCAGAGAGGGTCATCACTATTTCTCAGGTGTTCGCCTCCCTGTTAGCACAACTCAAAGTTTATCTAGGGGGCCGGACAAGGGCCACCCCGAGTGTCGTGTTTTCCTCTATAATGGAAACTTTCACGACCTACAATTCAAGCAAGGTTTGTCTCATAACATCCAGAAACTTCTGCCATCTCCTATCCAAAGGGATCCTGCCTCAGTTTTCCAAACCACGGGGATTTCCTGAGCGGTTTGCAAAGGCCAAAGGAGTGTTCGTGGTGCAGTGGTTAAAGCGCTTGGCTGCTAACCGAAAAGGTCGGCGGTTCGAACCCTCCAGCCCATCCACGCTCCACAGGAGAAAGATGTGGCAGTTAGCTTCCGTAAAGGTTACAGCCTTGGAAACTCTATGGATTAGTTCTCCTCTGTCCTACAGGGTCGCTATGAGTCGGAATCCACTCGACAGCAGTGGGTTTTTTGGGTTTTGCACAGGCCAAAGGGCCACTGAGTACCATCGCGTCATCTCATCTACTGAGCCAACCCCATGCCAGGCATTTTAAAATCCCGACCCTGCCCCTTGGCAAGGGCCCTGTCGGGTGACTCCCTCGGTCCCGGGACTCCGCGCCGCTCCATGCATCACCCCTGCGCGCGCCCAGACTATCTCGACCCCGAGCGCAGCGTCTATCCCCCCAGCGTCTGAAGCCCCCCATTACGCGCTATTTTTCTTGGAGGCGAGGCCCAACCCATAGCCGCGGGTCCGCCTCCACTGGAGCCTGGCTCGGTCAGGCCTCCCGACTTGGAGCGCGTGGACACCAACCTCTCTCAGAGAGGTTACGCGCGAGTCATCCTGGGAGTTGTAGTCCGAGGTCCGCTCACCTGCCGGTGACAAGGGACGGGGACGCCGAGATGAACTACATTTCCCAGGGTGCCCCGCCGCGGCCGTTAGCCGGGGCCCAGCCTCTGTTCGCGGCTCTGCGAGTTGCTAGGAGTTGCCTCGTTGCCACCATGGGGAGAGGGATGTCGGGCTGGCAGGCTGGTCGTCGTCTGCCTCTGGCCTTCCTTGGACGACTGCCGGGAACTGGCCTCGAAGACGGAACACTAAAAGTTCTTCCAGCCCTCTTTCGAGAGCTGACTCGGGTGGGTAGGGGGGCTCGGCGGTGAGAAATAGGTTAACATCGAAAGGTTCACGTGTGAAAGAAACCATATTTATCCCACACCCCAAAGCTTGAGGGATGCGGCTCTAATCTTCTCGTTCGAATAACAAAATCAAAGCTGCGAAGCCAGAAGGAAACTCATCACTCAACAAAAAGACACGTACACTTGTGTGTGCTAAATACAGATTTTATTAAGGGTTATTGAGTTTCACAAAGGAAAGGGGTTAGCGGTTGGCTTACCCGCTGGCCAAGGAGTGCTGGAGGGTCATCGCTGTCTGCCCATGATTCATACGCTCTGGCCCGGGCACCTCCTGGGAACTCCCACCCCGCGGGACGTGTCCAGTAAGGGTTGGGTAACAATACATGCGAAATACAACTTGTTAAGTAGGACCCATGCTCAAATCACAGCAGTGAAAGGAAAAAAAGTGGCAAAGTAATTAATTATAGGCGCCAGTAGAAGTCATTTCATGGAAACCATAGTAGCTGGAAAAAAAAGTGTTTACAAAGTAGTAGTGAGCAGTCTGAATATTATATGGAAGATCACATATTTGCTACCCAAAAATAACTTATGAAAAGTTAGCAAACAGCTTTTTATTTTGGTTCAGAATTCCTAATATCACTCTCAATTTAACTTGATCTTCCCAAGACAATCAATGGCCCCCTTTTAAGGCAAAAACAAAACCAAAAAAACCCGTGGAATTCTAGGAACTTGCTGATACACAACAGCTCACATTCTGGTAATTCTGATGGTCCCTCAGAAAGTTCTGTTCACTATCAGGGGCCACAGGAACAGGTACAGAAAATTGTAATAATTCTGGACAGCTAAAAGCAAAACCCCACCATCAATATTTTAAAATGAAAAGTAATTTCAAATAGTCATTTACAGTGTGGCTTGGTCTAACCCTCTGAGAATGGAGTAGTGAATATTTAACTAGCTGGGATGGTCTCCCTGCGTTGTATCTGAGCCAGGAGAATCTACGAAGAATGTCAGTCTTAGAACACATAGTTTCCTGGCACTGCTCCTCTCCAGCTGCAGTAGAAGCTACTGCTGGAAGACAACCTGTATGCCCACGTATACCCTCCACATATATTAAAACAGGTGTTACAGACTATCTGCACCTAATTCACTTCTTTCCTAAGAAGGAAGGAAAGACCTCAGAAAAGGGGGAAGGGATACTTTGAGGAAAGCAGCAGTTGCCTGAAGAATTATGGATCCCCAGAATGAGTTTAGGTTGTTATTTCTCCAGCCAAAGCCCCATACTGAGGAAAACCTAAGAAGATCTAACATGTTAACTTTAAGAACTATAAAGTGCCTCTAGGCATATGAAGTCTGAAGTTACGATCAGTAAGTTCTTAGAAAGAATGAGAACATAAAAATGTTGCAAGTAAGGTCATATTCTGAAGACAAGCTGATACTTACTAGTGTTACGTTCTGAAAACAAAAACATTAAGGTCCCCAAAGGCTTTTGGAACAACAGTGCTTTGAGGTCACTCAGGTCCCAACACTGAAATACACCTCAGTATGTACCTAGTAGAGCGTAAGATAGCACTCCAAACACAGGAGGAGGATCAACCTTCAGCCATTACAAAGAAACAAAACCAAATTTCCAATTTTATACACTGCTGAGTATTCTTTAAAAAAGGCTTATGTCAATATTACCTAATAAAAGCTAATATAGAAAAATCTCATTAATTCTACCCAGCATTTATCATTTTGGAGGAAACTAGGTTGAAATTTATGTTTGCACTTTTGGTGAGATGGTTCACAAGAGTTCAACCAAACCAGACTTACCCGCTGCAAAGGCTGGCTGGTCAGGGAGAAAAACTGGATTTGCTGCTTGAATTCCCAGAAGTCAAGGACTTCTAAACTCACCGTAGCAGCTCCCATTTACAGCCAACAACTACAGTGATTGTGGCTGCTTGAAAGCTAACTGTTCAGGCAGGCCTCACTTTTTCTGTTTCTCTTCTTAGTGTTACTGAAATCTAGTCCGTCTGCATTTTAAAATTCTTCGCGATGTAAACTTATGTTTAATTATGTGGCACACTTTTTTCTCTCTTAATAGTATTAATCAGATTTTAATGTATCTTTATTCTTTGATTACACTGAGTAAAGTTCAAGACAAAACATACCAATCTTAGTGAAAAGTGTTAAATGTCAGATTAGTTTTCAAATAAAACCCAAGGTGTTGGATTGCAGGTGGCTCTGTCCTGCCTACAATTTCTTCAGTCATGCTAAGTAAGGTCTTGGATGCATGCTGCTGGAAAAGGCAGTGTCACTTCAAACACCTTCAGATCCTGCCCACAGATAATTCACCTGTAAACAAGGTGTTTAACCACTAATTATGAAATACTTCCACATTTAACAGGTCAATAGTAAACCACTGAAACTTACTTTCTGTTGTTTCCCAGAATCTGAATTACCGTCGTGATGCCCAAATGAGATTAAGACAGAGTGTTTTCTAGTTCAATCTTAATGTAATTATCAATTCATTCTCCTGATGGAAAAGATCAAGGCTTGTGTTCACACACAGTACTTCTGCCGTAACCGAAAGTTTCACATTACCAGTTGCACTGGAAAAGATTTTATGTCAGGTCCCAGCATAAGAGCATGATGTGGTAGCCAAGAAATTACCCGGCTACTGAATTAGACTGTATCGTCAAGACTGACTGTAGAATAACTGGTTTTAAGAGGCAGATGTCGCAGATCCAGTTTAAAAGATTTAAAAAAAAAAAAAAAAAAAGACGACTTGTGTTGCTTTACATTGATTTTAAGGATAAAAATTCATTAAGATGTGTATGTTTAACCTTTATAGAATGATTGTGTCAATTAAGATTCCGACCGAAAGGCCACTTCAGCAATTCAGATAAAGCTCCTAGAAACACACAGAAAACGAAGGCAGACATACAGTAAGAAACAGACTCCACAGAACCTCTCTCTACCCTTCAGCCAAGGTTTTAATGATTCTATCTTCTAAACCAAAAACCAGAACACACGATTTGTAAAGGATTGCTACGCTACTTCTGGGTGTAAGAGGTGAAATGCTTTTATTTTTTTCATGCCAAATACTGTAACCTTCAAGCATTTTAATAGCTCATGCCAAGATGACAGAATATTTGGAATCTGGATTGTCCCAAAAAATCCAAGTAATTAAGGCCACCAAAGTTAGCTGAGAGCTCTTCCTACACTTATTCTATTCAGGAGGAACTGTGACTCTGGCACAACCCCCACCCCCTTTAGTATCTCTTTCAAGAGAGGGAAAGGGGGAGGGAGAGAAAAATGAAGAGGTAGGGAAGGAGGGAAAGAGAGCGAGCAATACCACTGAGGTCCCATCAGTTGCCAAAGTCATATGTAGAGATGACTTTGCTACCTACTCCTTTCTAGGAAGTAAGGGACAAAAGAAGTTGTAGTGCTACTGAAGTGACAATTTAGAGATCCTGTGAATGGAAGGTCAATTCCTAATTACAAGAGACAGTGGTCCTGCAGTAGACCTGTGCTGAAGAAGTTCTTGTGTTGGGAAAATGCTACTATGAATAGTTAGATGGGAGCAATACATTGGCAAAGGAAGGCAAGCAAGCAGGCAGAAAACTTGTCAAGCACAAACTCACAACATTAAGCTTCCTGATTAGTTTCTTTCCCCCAGTCTGGTTTCCTCAGCCCTGCTTTTAGGCCAGGCCCCACGGCAACAGTGGTAGAACAGTAAGTAGCAGGAAAGCCTGGAAGGTTCTATCCCATTTAAAAAATACCTTTGCTTTAAAACAGTTATATATCCAGTGATTAGCAATTACAACCTGAAAATTATTAACTACTTGGTAGTTACATTCTACTAATTATCTCCCGAGATGAGCAGCATTACAAAGGGAGGCCGTACTGCACTTCTTAACGCTTTGTCTGAACGCTTAGTGGGTCTCTTTCAGTGGTAACTGCACTTAACACACATCCATTCTTCATCGAATCTCTGAAATTTGTAAATCTGGTTTTTTTTCCCTTCATTCATTAACAGAGGAAAGGGGTCAATTCATCATTTTCTCTATAGTTGTTTGAAGTCAGTGAAGATCCCACACCAGGTCTGTGTGTGAAGTATGAAGGATGCCTCCTGGAGCGGATCAAATTCATCATCATGGCGCTCCAGATTCAGAGCTTGGACTGCAGTGGCTTCAGGTGCTTGTAGTAAGATTCATGGACCTGCAGAGAAAGGGAGGAGAAGAAATTACTAGTAACTAGAGCTTGCAATTTTTTAATCAAGAAATTTCTGGACCTTATTTGGATCCTGATTCAAAGAAATGGAACACACTGGCCATGAGTTGATAGTTGGTGAAGCTCGACAAGGGTCCATAGGGTACATTACAGTACTCTATTTTTGTGTGTGTTTCAAAATGTTCAATTAGTTATTAAATGTACAAGAGAATTGAAAACCTGCTTAATGCAGGGATGACTCAGTCCCCTTCTGAACTTGTTGCTCAAATAAACAGACTACAAGTGCTTTGAAAACTTTCACAGATGAATCACGTTCTGGTGGTCTTACCTGCCTTAATATTTAAATGAAGACCTTCAAAAATTGAAAAAACATTTGATTTTTTAAAATCGTTTCAGTTTTATTCACTCATATTTATGAATTTTACTCATATTTATATTTACTGACAAAATAGCATTTCTAGTAGTTCAGTACAGAAAACTTGGTAAACACAGAGAGGCAAACGAATACCCCCCACCTCACACACACACACACACAAACACACAAATCTACTATAATTCCAATGCCTGGCGACACACTGTTAACATTTTGCTGTCCACACCTCAAGACTTTTTTAATTCATAGAAAAGACGTTGATTTTTCACCTCTGTTTTGTTCAGCGGGGATTTCTTGGCCCACTCAAACAAGTTTTCATAGACATTCCCATCATAGCGGCCAAGCACAGAGCCAAGTGTCACATCCTGAAAATCAAACGCATCGACCAGAGCAACAGCATCAGGGCGGATTACAGTCAGCAGCTCCTTTATCCGCTGGTTTACATGGGTAATTTGAGGCTCTGTCATGATGCTCCCCTGTAAGAAACCAATATATATATATAAAATAGACACATATACAATAACACAACTATAAATTAGACCACAATTAGCTTTCTACAAAAGAAGTTAGGGCTTAAACTTAGAAATTACTTACCTGAAGAAAATCCCCGGCCTTCTGACTGATTCCATACAAAGAATACAACAGGCATAAATTCCTTAAGACAGTTTGGATGGATTTATCCTGAATTTTGTGGAGTTTTTCTGAAAAGAGCTTAACGACCACATAGTGGCAGTGTGCCTAGATAAAAGAAAACCACGTGAGGGCCTCTGAAAAAGCTTCAAAATACAGTGATGAGGGTTTCTGCGCTGGAGAAGGGAAAAGAATACCACTGACCTCACTTGCTCGTACGAGGTCAACGGAAGTGAGGTTCCACGCAACCTCCTTGCTTTTTCTGTGAATCACTTCAGCTTGAAGGTTTTTTGCAGCAACTTCTACTAATCTGTTAAGAAGTGAAAGACAACTTGAGGTCTGAGGAAATGGCCATCCGCACTTGTAGCTCCCTTTCCCAGAGGCCCACACAGCTGCCGCCTCTAGCTCCGAAGGGTGAGCTCACCTGGCGGCACGGAGTTTATATGCTTCGGTTAGGCTGTCAGGGTTGTTGATATCCACCACGGTGGGCCAGACGGCTACCTGTTGTGGCTGGACGCGCTGACTGGGCAGGTCATTCAAGTAGGACACCATGCCATACACCAACTTTCCTGAGTGCACCTGGTCATAACTTTTCATCAGGAACCTAAATGTCACCAGTACACACGCTTTTAGTAACCGTGCTTCTCGTGAAACAGAAATAAAACGAACTAGTGAAATGACTTCAAGCTATGGGACAGGTGTTTCACACTCTCTAGTCTGACCATGGAGCCCTCGTGGTGCACTGGTTAAGAGCTTGGCTGCTAACCAAAAGGTGGGCAGTTCAAACCTACCAGCTGCTCCTTAGAAACCCTATGGGGGCAGTTCTACTCATCTTCTAGGGTCACTATGGGTTGGAATTGACTTGATGGCAATGGGTTTGGTTTTTGGCTTTTAGTCTTGACCATGAGGTAAAACAGTGGGTCAGGATGGAAGGCAAAGCTATGGCAGGAACGAATGGAGTGTGAAGAGAAAGCCCAGGAGTAGGAGCCTGTGAAAAGGACTTGTGCATTCTTAGTAACAGATAAATCAGAAATTAGATTCTCACCTCGCCGTCTGGAGCATCATGACCGTGTTTTCACCCTCAAAGGTGCAGGTTGGGGTGAAAGTGACATAGATGTTGGGAAGGCCACTGCAATGAGAATAGCCATGCCCTCCACAAGCCATCCGGCACGCTTCGATACCAGCGTTAGTGGTCCAGGAAGTAAAAGCCTTAAGCCCGGCAGTGAGGGCATGAAGCTGAAAAGGCAAAAGCCGAGGCCATCAGAACACCCGTGGCGGTGAAAGTCCAAGTTCCGATGAGAAAACAATCGGCGTCACCTGACAGCACTACTCACTTGTGAAATCACTTGCCACACCTAGAGACTGAAGAAGCATGGCCTTCTAACTGGCCTGAATTAGTGACTTCCCTACAGTCCCTTCTGAACTATTCTACTCAGCAATAAAGTCACCACTTATGTTCTTTTGATGGACAAATGACCAACATACTTTGACTGACATACTTCTGAAATTTAAAAAACAAAACCAAACCAAACCCACATATCCCCACACCCAACCCACTTTCAATCAGAAAAGGTTGTGACTCTCTAGAGGACTTGTGGGTTCTTTTCAGGAAATCTCATCACTTGGTTTTCTGTGGACATTATCCAACAGGCTAATAAGAAACAGAAGGGCGCCTGCAAGTGAAAGAGGCCAAACGCGTACCTCAGGCAGCTCACTCAGGTCCCCCCGGTCAATGTCTTCATTGATCCGATGATAGGTCTCCTTCATGTATGCGCCTACAAACTGGAAGGCATAGGCATTGGCCAGGAGTGGAAAGAGTTTATACTGCTGGGTCTGAAAATCCAAAATCTGCGGTTCTTGTTCACTACAGTATATAGAAAACAAAAAAAATAGGTAAATGCTTACACAGAACTTACTATGCGCCAGGCTCTACTCTAAGCATTTTACACATATTAAATAATTTAATCCTCGTAAAGATCCTATGAGGTAACTACTATTATCCCCATTTTACAGATGGGGAAACTGAGAGGCTAAGAACCTACCTGCGGTAACATGAGTAGTAAGTGGTAGTTCCTTGACTTAAATCTAGGCTATCTGGCTCCAGATACCATGCTTATAACCACCCTGTTGTATTACTTTAGGTGGACAGAATTTTCTAGTTGTGAAATCCTTCTTTCTAATCTTGCCAGTATGACTAAGGAAAATGTATCTCATAGAAACATACAAAACCAAAGTCAGTGAACTTCACAAGAGAAAGGAAATATTAAACAAGTCTAACACACTGGATGGTTGAATAAACTATATTTTGACCACAATTTTGGAGAAGACCACATAGGAAGAGTTAAATATTGTGAAGTATAAGAATAAGCATCAAAGGTCTGCTCCTATCAATTTCTTTCTTTCCTCTTTCAGAGCAAAAAGGTTATCAGAGAGTCATACCCCAGGGAAAGGCAGTAGTAGAAATAAACCACGGCCACAAACACAAAAACGCTCAAACCGTTGCCATCGAGTTGATTCCAACTCATAGCGACTCCAAAGGATAGAGATAACTGCCCCATAGGGTTTTCCAACGAGCTGCTGGTGGATTCAAACTGCTGACCTTTTGGTTAGCAGCCATAGCTTTCAACCACTAGGGCTCCATAAACACAAAAGGGAATCAAATTTAATGCCATTTTCACTATACTCAATTTGTAGCTGTTAGGGAGTTAATTAGAATTTTCAAACTGCCTTGAGTGTTTTGAACATTTCATTTCTAGAATTCAAATGATATTATTACCGGTCTTCTTCTTAGGTTAAAAAGAAGAAGGTGGTTACTCTCATCTTTCCACTTAAGAAAAAGGAAATCTAGAAATTAAGTAGGAGGCCCAGAACGCTGCCGTAACTAGCTTGTTCTGCGTAGCCAATCCGTCCTCTCTAAACCACACCTGGGAATGGTGATACTCCGATGGGGGCAAAGCCAGGCTCTCAGTGGCCCCCACCTCAGACCCACTTACTCTGGCTTGATCTCAGACTGGTGCCGCACAGCGCTGTACCGAATAGCAATGGTGCATGCCTTAGACAGAGACCGTGCGGCCTCGCCCACGAGGAAGGACCTGACAAACACCATGGTCCCGTAGGTCAGCTTGTTACTCACAGGCTTCACGTATGTACCATCGGGCTTCACCTGCAAGAGTAACATGGGACTGACGCTTCTGTTGAAGCCAAGTGGTAGGCTAGGCCAATGGTTCTCCAAGTGTGGCCCTCAGAACAATAGCATCGACACCATGTGGGAACTTCTTTGAAACACAAAATCTGTCCCCATCCTGACCTAATGAATCAGAAACTCTGGAGTGGGGCCCAGCAATCTATGTTTTAGTGAGCCCTCCAGGCAATTCTAATGCAGCTAAAGCTTGAGAACCACTGGCTTAGCAAACCAGCATATGCTATTGCCAATGTTTGCTTTAGCAAACCTGCCAACTGCTTTTGATTTCATTGTCATAATAAAAGATGCATAGAAAGTAAAAATATGTGATTACCTCCTAAAAGAACAGACCTTCAAACCCTGTGGTTACCATCAACCACTGAAATCCCCATGTCTGATGTTATCTACTCCTATTTTCTGTCTAAATATACCTGGGCGTACTTCATCAGCATGTTTTCTCTGGGAATACGATAGTTGTCCATCTTCAGATAGCCATTATCCATTTCATCATAGCCAAATTTGGGCCCGATGTCTCCAACAGTAATACCTACCACAGATGAAAGTCACAAGGTATTCAGGTTCTGAAACGCCTGGCTTCCCTCACTCCTCTTTAGTTGTGTATTATACTTTTTGCAGGGGAAAGTGATCAGGTTAACTTTTCATTTCAACCTCGGATGAACAATTCTTACCTGGCAAAGGATTATGGGTCCCGATTTCACGAATAGGTACAATGAAGGCATGTAATCCATAGCCTTTGCCCTGAGTGAAGAGCTGGGCAAGAACTATCGCATGATTTGAAGTCTTTCCAACTGAAACATCAAAGAGAACAAGAAACAGAAGTGAGTAAATGTTCACTTATATTTTCAAAGGGTAGAAACAAAAGAGGGGAAAAAAGCATATGTGAACTGTTACACAAGACTACCTCAACAGTATACCCAGAAAGTTACTTTCCGAAACCTTGCTTTCAGAAAGAAACTTCACTTAAGATAACAGTTATCAAAATTTATTGAATTCTGGCAAAGCAATAATTTATTCTAAAAAAGACAGTTTCACTTCCTTTTTCACTTATTTCTCGCTCATTTATACATAGAAATGTTAGAAGAACAATAAGAGCATTAATTTAAATAACATCCTTTTTCTTCCTTAAGGTTGCACTGTCCAAAACAGTAGCCAATAGCCACGTATAGCTATTTCAATTTAAATTCATAACTAGATAAAACATTCAGTTCCCCAATCAACCAGCCACATTTCAAGTGCTCAATAGCTACATGTGACTAGTGCCTACCTTATGGAACAGCAAAGACCGAGGGCATTTCCACCACTGCAGAAAGCTCTATGGGATAGGTCTACCTTAAGAGGTTTTTGTTTAGTATATCCAGAAATATTGATATTTTCTGCAGGCTATTTTTTTTCTCATTTTGATGAGAAAATGTAATGTCACATCTAAAAATACATAAATGTAAGTAGCAAAATCTTTCAACCACTGACTCTATCTGAAATATATATTCCAAGACAGTAAGAACAGAAGAAAGAAGATATTTAAAGTTTCACACCGAAACTATTTATAATAAAAATGTGAAAACAATTCAAATGCTTGACAATACGGAAATGACTGACCAAATAATGGAATATTAATTTAAACGGTGAGTACGTAAACTATGTAAACTATGCTAATGCAGGGGAATGTTTAGATAAAAAACGAAGAAAAGCAAAATAAGATAGATGTCAACTCTGTACTCTGTAAAATGTACATACCATGACACAAGAGAATTTGGAATAGTTTAGAAGAATTTAAGATTTAAGGGTGTTTACTATATTTCAAAATTATATTTTCATATGAATTCCACATTCTAAACACAACCATATACAATAAATCTTCATGTTGCTGTTGTGATGTGCCATTGAGTCAATTCCAACTCACAGTGACCCTGTATGACACAGCAGAATTGCCTATCTTTTTTTTTTTTTTTTACTTCAGAACTTTATCTCAGGTAATAAATTTTTTTTATTCTTATTTTTTATTGTACTTCAGGTTAAGGCTTACAGAACGAATAGTTTCTCATGAAGCAGTAGTACACATATTGTTTTATGACATTGGTTAACAACCCCACAACATGTCAACCCTCTAACTTCCCAACCTTTTTTTTTTGGTGAAAATACACATAGCCAAAGATACACTATTTCAAAAATTTCTACATGCACAGTTCAGTGACACTGACTATGCTCTTCCAATTGTGCTGCTATTCTCACTTAAGATGAAGGCTTACAGAACAAAATAGTTTCTCATTTAACAGTTACTACACATGTTGCCTATGACAGTGGTTAACAGTCTCACAACACATCAACAATATCCTTACTCAACCTTGGGTTCCCTATCACCAGCTTTTTTGTCCCCTTCTGCCTTCTGGCCCTTGAGAATTGCCCTATCTTCATAATATCCAATAAATGCTGGAAAATTCACTTACGTCCACCAGGCCACCATTTAATTGAGGTTACAGTGGGACTGTTGAGAATGAACTCTTGGGTTTCGGGGTCATAAGTGGCTGTGGTTTCCAAGCCTCGAAGATGAGTCCCTAAGGAAATAAATTACACTTACTTTAGGTAGAATATGGGGAAAAAGTGGTACAAGGTAAAATTTCTTGCCAAGTCCTTTAAGCTCTAGGCTCTCAAAGACAACACAATCTAACAACAAGAACATCTGCAGATGAGCTAGAAAAGGCTGATAACCAAGATACTTAATTCCTTATACTTAAATCAGATAGCTTCCCATTAAGCTGAAAATACAAATGTCAAGCACGTTCTCTTTCTGTACTTGATTTAGCTCACTTTTACAGCACTGGATTTGTAACATTTACTTAGATCAACCAAAAGAAAGTCTAAAGGCAGCTCAGAATCTTATTTTCCTAAGATCACAGTACATGAACTTAACAGGGAAGTTAACTGCCCTTTTTAAATCCATCTGTTAAGTTGCAAGTATGCCATCTTCAACCCATAGGAACTGTATTTCAACCACACCAACTCAATATTCTGGAATTCCGTAGGACAGTGAAGAATTAAGAGAATGTGTGACAAGAAGAAACTCTAGCTAAAGTTCTAGTAAATTGAGTATTTATTTCAGAATAACTGCTAGAATTGAAAATAAGAGCTTTAAAAGGTATAATCATTGTGGGGAAAAACACCTAGAACAGTGCTCTTCTGGATTCCTAAAGGCCCAATCATAAGGCATGAGATCACCCTGCAGATTTCCAATGCCAGGCCTTAATGTAGCCTTAGCTGGTTCACCAGTGTAACTAGGAAGAGTTCCCAGTTTCCTATGCTTATTGGAGATGGACAGGGATTTGTGTTTTAAACCCTGATACAAATATACCACAATTCTTTGAAAAGAGTTACATAAAAACCTAGTTGGCACTCTCCCTAATAATAATATGCTGAAGCACATACTTAGAACCTTTCATCAAACTGCTTCGATAATGCCGGCCCTCACTAAACCCTTACACTCTGACACATTTAGAAACTTCCAAGTTGAACAACAGAAATGGCCAGCTTGTGTGTGATCCACAACTTTCCCTGAGTGAGAGTCAAAGAACCATACACTTTCACCAAAGAAGAAGCCTTTTTTTTACAGGAAAAAAAAAGGGAACGTATTAAACGGAACAGATGGTGACAAAATGTTTTCAAATGCATAACTGAAGCAGATAATTCCCCACTCTGAGTCTTGTGAAAGTCCTGTGAGATATGACCCAGCACCCAAGCCTAGAGCCGAACTAGCTATAAAATTAAGAAAATGCAGCTGTACAGAAATAAAGAGCAAGTAGCAAATACATACTAGCAGAGTTTTTCTGAAACCTCAGAGCAGAAAGAGAGAAGCAAGAAACAAAAGAATGGCAAACACAGATAGCAATTCAGAGCTGATGACAGGAGAAACTGCCTCCAGCCTCATCGTGAAGGAAGAAATACAGCTTATCTTATTTTCCCTGACCTTTGGTCAAGCCACTTACAGAGCTTTACTGAATTTACTGAATTCAAGGTACAAGTTAACTTCAAGGTGCAAAATCTTACTCATTTTAGCCATAAAAACGAATCATTTCCCTTGAGGAAGTCAGAGCACACACATACCGTTCCTGTGCATTTCTTCTAGAACTTGTAAAGTCCATAAAGGTTATCAGTAGCAAAGGTAGTCAGACAGAAACGAAGAAAACAAGAAAGGTTCTGATTCTATATTCACACCGATTCTATGCAACTTCAAAACCAAACTTGTTGCCATAAGAGTCCATTCTGACTCATAGTGATCCTTTAGCACAGAGTAGAACTGCCCCATAGGGTTTCCAAGGCTGTAATCTTCATGGAAGCAGACTGCCACATCTTTCTCCTGTGCAGCGGCTGGTGGGTTTGAACCGCCGACCTTCTGGTTAGCAGTTGAGCACTTTAACCACCAGGGCTCCTAATCACAAATTCAGTGAGCTTGAAAAAACACTTGGCAGATAATGCCTAACTTGCAATCCTTGACCTTCTGAATAGGAATCCTGAGAAACTAACAAACATATTTGTGTGATCACACGACCTTTCATTTCCACTGATCAGAGTAATGTCTATGCCAAGACTTGTACGTGTGAACCACCTGGACTCTGCAGAAAGGTCTCATTTAAACGGACAATGTCTGTTGAAATGTCATCGCAGGCATCTGTGGGCATTCCATACACACTAAGCTCACAGGGGCCCCGCCCAGCCCAGAAGGTAGACTGAAGGCACCATACCATGACCCATCTCTGTCTGGGCGTAAGTGCCAATGATCTCCAAGTTCCAGGCAGGCATGAAGAACCGTTTTTGCTGCTCCGCAGTTGCCTGGTGAAGCAAGGTGGGCAGGAACATGCCCAAATGAAGGTCCAGAGGCTCAGGCTGCCCACGGTGCACAAAGCTTCGAAGAAATACCAAGGGTGGGCATTTGAGAGAAGTCATCAGGTGTGAGAGAATCAGCAATTTGAACAGACAGAGTAAGGGAAGGAGGGGAAAAAAAAAAAAAAACCTCTGTAAGTATGAATCAGTTGTGTGGATTTTAGCAGGATGGGAGCACTGCCTTTTTCTGCATTACTTCATACATCCTGGCAATTTCCATCTTTCTTAAGTTGGCTAGGAGTATTTTCTTGTGTTACTCATTTCTAAAATAATCTTGGCAGTGAATGGCTACTGATCCCAAAACCTGTGCAGTACAAAACCACGTGCGCAAGACAGAGGATTACAGTTCAGCAATTAAATCAAAGGCAATAAACAATTTGGAAAAGTTGTATGGCATGCAGAATTTAAGTTGTACAGTGACTGACTCTGATTAGGAGGTGAGACAGGAGAACACAGTGGTTCTCTTAGAATGATAATATGTATGATCCCCCAGAATAATATTTTTCCTATATGCCATTTCAATAATGCTTCCAGGCCAGAATCTTTTCTGTTTCTCCACAAAAGATTCAGCATAGATCCACTATCCTCATTTAACTCTGATCATTTCAGATTCATGATGTCAAATACTCACTCACCATCTACGGAAACAATACAGAAACTGACAGTGCTCTTAACCCCAATTGTATTTCAGATATAAAAAAAGATTTTTAGTGAAGGCTATCCTAATTACAAGTACAGATTCATGCATAGCAAGCTCTCCATCACAATTACATGGGAATTATCACTAATGATAATGAACATCTTGATTTCAGTCCATTTTAAATCCACTTTATGAGAAGGTCTTTATTTTCCATTAAAATTTACAGATGCCTTAGACTTCTGTATGGATTTATTTCTAAGAATAGGAAATAGTTTCATATGCTTTTGTATTTTTCCACATTACTGACATTCTGTTTAAGCTCTAAATTAACCCACTTCATACTGCTCTTACTATTCTTTTCAATATCTTAGAAATAAATCTGACCAACATCTCAGTTTCAAAATTTCTCTAACAGTTCGTTCCATACAAGGTAAGGTAAGAAGAAAAAGAAAAAAAAAACAGGCTATACCATACTATTCAGGCCAGGACTGATCAACTACAGGTAGTCCCCAACTTACAACAGGATTCTGTTCCAACTACTCTGTTGTAAGTTCTGACATCAGTCTAATACATATATATATATATTTTAGCTTTCATTAATATTGCCCTTTATTATCAGTATCTTTATGGATTTGATCTTTGAACATCTGCGAGTGAACATCTAAGATTAACATCAGCAAATCATGTGCTGCAACATTGTATGTAGTACATATTACTAACAACAAGATGTACAGAAAAATTTTTTAAAAAAAACCACAGAGGGTCATAAGCGCTGTTTGTTGTAACCCAAATAGGTCGTAAGTCAGGGATTACCTGTATTTCTTCCAATCAAGTGGCTGTGCTTTAAGCTAACCAATCACATAAAATCTAAAGGATGTTGATTGACTCCCTCATTTTACAGAGAGGAAATTAAGGGTGAGATAGGCTAAGTGCCTTGTTCAGGTCAAAAAGACAGTGGCAAAACAAGGACAGGCACCTCATTGCCTCATCACAGTGGCCTCCACCTGGAAACTGTATCGTACAAATGCAACACGGGCTGTGGACTCTGATGAGGACGCTAAAAAGACTGGCTCAAACCAGAGCTGTCCTTGAAGAGTCCACTGTGGAAATCCCCTCAGGTGTTAGCACAGGTGGAAACTGGGGGAAGAGCACACGGGCCTTTCTACTGTTTTTCTAACTTCTGAAGGATCGCTGTTGTTGGGTGCATCGAGTCGACTGTCGACTCGTAGCAACCCTGTAAGAATCTATAATCATTTCAAAATAAAAATTTACAACAGAAAGTGGAAGTTCCAGAAAAAAACGCATTCATGGGATGAGAGGGGCATCTTTCGCTTGTCAAGAGGAATCACAACTGTGCCCCATTTTAAAGTTACAGTGTGTCTAGAAAAAAGATGAATGTGGCCCTAGGACCTGAGAGGAGAAAACTCTCTGAACTCGGCCTGAAAACCGTGGCCTGGAACCAGCCCCTTTTAGCACTGCAACGCTACTTTGAATTACTAGAAATCCGTGCAATTCCTGGTAAAGAAAAGGTCATTACAAAACACATCAAACTCATGGAAGGGGTTTCTATCAACACACTGTATTATGAAATAATAATAGTGAATACTAAGGGTTACCACAAAAAACATGTAGGGCGGGAGGTAAAACAGAGTCTGTTCTGAGACTGGAGAATGTTTTCAGGAGAAAAATGTCTCTTGTGACTAGATAAGGATTATTTAGAAGTGGATGAAATTTATGAACATTACATGGAAAAAGCGATCTGGATAGTTTTTTTAACTTAAATCAAGTGTGTGTTGTTAAAAGTTAGTTATGCACGATAAATATATTATTTAAAAAGCATATTAAAATCACAAAGCATCAACATTATACAAGAAGCACTAGAGTCAGTTTTTTAAAATCATATCACCAAAAGGCACTGTAGTGCCCTCCTTCCACATGATACTGGGATAGGAAGGCTTGTGGCCATTACGGAGGAGAAAACGATTAGGTTAATAATATATGAGAAAGGAAGAACCAAAAACAGCACCTCTGTGGACAGCATGATCATAAACCTAAGACATCAGCAACAAGAACAAAAAACCAGCAATAGTAAGCGAATATAGAAAAACTGAAGGTCATAAAGGGAAAAAAATCAACAGCATTCTCATCTGTTAGTATCATGCAAGTGGACACCCCAGTAAAAAGACAATTTACAAAAAAAACCAAAATAGTCAAAATTTGAGAAGTAACTTAGCTCAAGATAAAGATATTAAAGATTTATTGAAGAAAAAATATAAGTACCTAATAGAATGGATAAAAGAAGGTATGAATAATTGGGAAGAAATACCTAATCCTGGCTGAGAGCACTAAATATAGTGATGATAACACTTCCCAAGAAAATATATCGATTTTGTATATTATTATTTTAAAATTCCTAAAGAACAGTTTTTCCAACTTGACAAACTGAGATTGGAATTCATCTAGAAGACCAAGTAGGCAAAAATATCAGACACATATGTATTTAAATGTAGGCTTGGCCTATCAGATTTTAAAATATTTTACAAAGCAACAACGAACCAGTTTACAATGTTAGGAGAAAAACAAAGAAACAAACAAACAAATCACTGTAACACATTTAAGGTTCTAGAAATAAGTTTAAACTATTATAAAAACTCTGAGACAAACCAGAAAGAACATAACAATGGGAAACGAGCCACTAGTTTATAAATGCTAGAAACCTAGAAAACAACATGGGAGTCACTCCTGAGTCCATATCACACACAATTCAAAGCATTAAACATAAAGGAAACAAAGACACTGGAAAAAAACAGAAGGTAATTATCCAAGCTCTGGGAGGAATAAAATTTATACTTACTTAAGAGACCAGAGGGATGTATTGAATACATAAGGCCAAATTTTAGCAAAACCCAAGGCGATAAAAAAAAAAAAATTTAGGAGACAATCATATAAGCTCAATATGCAGATTGTATTTAATCAGCACTCAAAGGAGAAAAGCCCATTTTATACACAGGAAATGTAATATGTAATGTATAATGTCCAGACTCACTGGAAATGGAAAATTAAAACTTTAACTCTTATATGAAGTAGCAAAAATAAATAAAAGTAACCACGTTGATGGGGCTATGGAGACACTGGTACACTAATAACTTGCTGAATGTAAACTGGTTCTGTGCTTCAAGAAAAGTCTCAAACCATGTAACAAAAGCTGTAGATGCAGCAATTCATTTGTGAGAATGAACTGAGGTTATCCAAACGTACAGCCCCAAAGAACACAGTTCTTGCAAAGAAGCTGACAGGAGTATTATATTAATAACAGTGGGAATGTTAGAATAGCCCAAATACCCAAGGGAGCAAGCAACTGCAACAGGGAAGAGAATCATTTGGGAAAGAGACCAGGAGACAATCTAGCATCAGGAAATAGTCCTGAAGGAGCAGGAGAGAAAGATGAATGACTCATAATCAAGTCCACTGCCTATCTTTCAAGTTTCAAAGGAAGAAGGAGGTACTTTATTTCATATTTGAGTATTAATGATGGGAATTTGCAAAGATAGTGCATCATCTTCAAGAACAATAACTCGGCATTATATGAGCCCTACTTTTCTAAATAACAATAATGATTTTTTAAAAAGTCAAGAAGAATCCCTATGATGTGGATTCGAAATGATCAAACATCTGTGAAGACCAAACAGATTATCTGCCTTGTGATCTCAGAAATGTGTGGTCAGGATGATAAACGCTGGACTGCTGGGGACCAGCACAGCTGAAGGCTGTCCCTTCAACACTAGTATTCCAGGGAGGGGAGCCCTCTTCGGCCCAGGCCTTGCCCAGGTTCATAGACCCACAGACTAGGTGTGTACAGTGGGGATTTCTTCAAATGCCTACTCAGATGGGTGTGCACTTAGATGAAGGAAGAGATAAAATGGGTAACCAAGACTTTGCGCAGATGACTGGATTTTAAGATTCTTAAGGAACCTGGAAGGAGCCTGAGCAATTCTGAGTCCTTGCACTTCTCAGCAGCTACCCAGAGGCGAAAGAACCCCAAGCTCCAAGCATGGATAATTCTGCGAGAATACTTTACATAGTAATCATTGTTGGTCAATCACGTCAGAATCTTTATAAATTTCCAGCTTCAGAACTTGAACAATCAGATCTTCATTCTATACAAGTTTCTCTATTACCAATCTCCTTGATGTTGAAGAACATTTTATGAATTCTATATAAAGCTCTACTGTCACGTGATGCAAATTGACAACAAATTAACCAACAAACAGTCAACAAAGCACAACGCACTTCGATATGAATTAACACCATTCCAACAAAGAATAAGACCTATCACTACAACTCTGTTCTCCAAAATAAATAATTACAGTGATTCAGACCAAATTCGTTCAAATACCAGAAAATATCCTAAAACTAGAAGTAATCATGGAAAGAAAATGCCAACATGCAAACTTGCCTAGAGCAACACAGGATCTATCTTAGTTATCTAGTGCTGCTTAACAGAAATATCACAAGTGGATGGCTTTAACAAACGGAAATGTATTCTCTCACAGTTTAGGAGGGTAAAAGTTCAAATTCAGGGCACCAGCTCTAAGGGAAGGCTTTCTCTCTCTGTTGGCTCTAGAGGAAGGTCCTTGTTGCTTTTCAACATCTGTGGGCTTGGTGTTCCTTGGAGATCTCCATGTGTCTTGGCATCAATCTTCCCCTGGGTCTAGGAGGTTCTTAGCACAGGGATCCCAGGCCCAAAGGATGCACTCTGCTCCCAGTTCCTCTTTCTTGATGGTAGTGAGCTCCCTCCTCTCTCTGCTCACTTCTCTTTCCTTTTATCTCTTGTAAGAGAAAGGTATGACTCAAACAAGGGTGTGAAGTGATTAAGTGGGTGGCTTGAGACACACCTTCTCGTAAGGCTCAAGATACACCCTACACTGATCCTGCCTCAATAACATTCAGAGGTTAGGATTTATAACACATCACAAAACGGATGATAATTACATCAGATCACAAAAAATGGAAGATAATCACACAATTCTGGGAATCATGGTCTAGCCAAGTTGACACATATTTCTGGGGGGCACCATTCAATCAATGACAGGTTCTTAGTTTAATTTCTGAACTTCTCAAACGAGTAAAGTTCAAGTCCTCATTTCCTTCTCTCTCCCTTCAAAATTTAGGGCAAATATGTATCTGCAACTGCACTTTATAAATACAGGCAGGAGAATCAGACCAATAAGAGAGATACACAACAGACCCACTAGACTCAGACTATTTCACATCTTACACCTATTATGAATCACAACTATTAGTCAAATCAATTCTACGATAAGGAATACTAATATGAAAAAGGACTCTACACCACAAAGCTATCTCAAAAACACACATACACACACGCAAAAATACACAGTGCAAGACAAGAGGACAGTATGTATGAGTGTCATCCTCCTGCCTTAGGAAATCTGAAACCATTGTTCAGGCTTATTATTTCAGTATGGGCCATCCTGAAGATAATGTCTGGGCTGTTTAGCAGGGTGTTGGTAACATCACAACATGACCACAAACTACAGTTCCCCCATAGCTTATGACAAATAACATTTTCCTTAAAGCAATTCCTAAACCAGAAAGCAACAAATGGAACACAAATGACACTTTCTTGCTATTAACGGCATCTCTCCCTTTCTTTACCCCTTTGTTGCGATAATTAGAAATGAAGCTGGGTAGCTCAACTTCTAAACACTCATACCTGCCAATGTCTAGAAAAACAAACCTGTTTCACATCAAGAGCAAAAGCAAAACTTTTTGAAAGTAGTCAGGCATTTAGGAACAATATAATCAAGAATTAGTGGCAATACAGAGGTCATGGACATGTAGTTTAAAAAAAAAAAAATGGCAACCAATGTCACAAAATAATCTGTTCATTGTTTAATGAGAAACTAATCTGCCCTGTAAACTTTCACCTAAAGCACACACATGCACACGCGCGCACACACACACACACACAAACCTGTATAAAGACTGCTGGCATCAGACGAAGAAACTCATGCAGTATTTTCCAGACCGCTTTACAAGCCTGCTAGTGGGCAATGACAGAAGAGGGCACTTAACTGCTATAACCCTTTGCCCCCATTAAACCCACATCTGTTGACTGCATTTAAGCAGAGGGGCACCTTCCAGATACTGCTGAGGCATAAGCCCTTTCAGGAAATTTCAAGTCTTCAGTAATTACACACGCCAACACAATGGGGTGTTTTGCCACATTTTAAGCTTCTTTCCAAACTGCTCAGCAGTGATTAAAATGGGATAACGATAGTGTTGCAGTGATAAAAGGCTAGAAGAAATCAGACTGAAGGATGGTTACAGGCCAGAGTCCTAGACCTGTTTATGGGGAAATGACCTACGAGAAAAGGAGCAGCTAAATTTAAGATTTAACAATTTAAAAATAAAACCCCAAATGTGTGGCAGAAAAAAAATCAAATGCCAAGTGTCACTGTTATCTGAAATACTGAGGTGGGTCCCCCACTGACCCTGAAGGTGGACTAACCGTGGCCCATTTCCGTCTGGGCGTAGGTGCCAATTATCTGGAGTCCTTTGGATGAAAGCAGCCATTTCTCTTGCTGAGCAGTGGTGCCCTGATTCAGCAAGGTGGGAATAAACATGGAGTAATTGAGGCCCACAGGTTCCACAAAATTGCCCAAATGTAGTCTACAGGAGAAAAAAGAAAAGGATCTCAGCCTTACTCCAGAAACTGCACTCACCACCCCCTTGTGTCAAACAGCTCTGGCCTTCAGGACAAAGGTTAGGGAAAATCTAAACCCCTTTCTTTTGAAATTATATTTTACTACCTAAAGAGCCAACAGCAGAACCTGGAGACATCTCTTCCTCCCCTAGCCATTTCAGGGTCAGAATTCCTCTTTAAATTCTATACTTAATCCAGGAAGCATATGATACCCATGTTTCACCTAAAAAGCCCTTTTGTTTGTTTTTGGTTTTGTTGGTGTTATTTGTTGATTTGACTGGTTGGACTTTTTGGAGCGAGCTTTTTTTTTGGCTTTATTTTTAGGTTTGGTTTTGAAGATCAAAAGGAACTCCACAGAACACTTATTTGTAGAGCTGTTAACAAAAGCTCTTAAAGAAGTACAATTTTAAACTCTTTTTCCCTAGATAACCTAACCAAACATCGAGGATGGTATATACGTATTTGAGGGCAGAATCACAGACCTCTAAAGGTTATCAGGGTTTACACTGGCTAAGAGGGTAATGTGAGCATTTTAAAAACTTATTCGCAATGGTCTGTGAGCATCATCACAAATTAAGGGAACCTCACATCACAATGAAATTCAGACCTCAACTATTTTCTTATTAAAACAGAATAATCTGTGAAACAGTAAAAATAAAAATTACACAGGCTAGAATGCTTTGGCTATTCTGCATTATAGGCTTTACAGGGGTCTATTTTATACATCTATGCAGCGTATATCCAAAGAGCTTAACGTACAAAATAAATATCTAACCGATCATCCTGACATCTCAGGGATGAATAGGAAGTATGGCACTGCCAGCTTACCCTGTTCTGTACAATGAGCAGAGCACAAATTAAAGGGAGGAAGGGCAGGCTGCCAATCTACTTTTGGGGAGGCCCTGAAACCACCCACTGCCTAAAAGAAACAACAGTAAATACAACATAGCATCTTATTTTCCTATTCCTAAATAAATACTGCTCAAATTATCCCATTTCCTTTTCTACCTTATACAAACCACAGCCCACTTGGAAAAAAACAACTCTCTCCATATGTTCTTAGATAAAGATGTTTTTAATTAACCAAAGTAAATTAATATAATAATTATGGGTTCCACCAAAGAGAATGACTTCTGTGCCCTAAGTCATGTGTAAAAATCAACAGAAGAGGCTCATTAGCATCAGTGAAAAATGTTTTCTCTGCTGCTGATGATGTTCAGGCATAGGTTTAGGATGGAAGATCGCTTTTGGGGTATGCTAGGGACAAACTCATTCAAACATCAGAGGAATGACCGGACTGGCCAACGCCTAAAATGCTTTTTAGCCCTGAGATTCTATTTCCTGGTTGGTGCAAATGGTTAACCACAAGGTTGGTGGTTCGAACCCACCCAGAGGCACCCTGGAAGAAAGGCGCCCTGGCCATCTGCTTCCAAAAGGTCACAGCCTTGAAAACCCTATGGAGTGCAGTTCTACTCTACACACACAGGGTCACCATGACCTGGAATTGACTCAGTGGCAATGGGTTTGGTTTGGGTTTAATATAAAAAAGTTCATTTAAGCTGAATGGAGGGAAACAGCAGAAAGGAGGAGTATAAGGAAAAGAGGTGAATTAATTAGTTTCCAAGTAATTCAGATTAGCAGCAGCTTAGTACCCTAGTATGGAAGTAATGCACTTTATCCAATGCACCATGCCTCGGTGCAGTGGGAGCCAAGAGCCTGAGGAGGAGGTGGATACGCGTACAAATCATCCCCTCAAAGGCAAGAGTAACAAACAGGCATCCCCTAGCAAACATGTCTTACTACACCAGCAAATACTTACACTTTTCCTATTTCCTTTCGTAAGTTTATAAAAGGGAAATGAATATAGAAAAGTTTCTGAGAAATAAAGGCAGAAATTTAAGTGCTAAAAATGGTGGAAATCTAAGACACTCATTCTCATGAGGGAACTGAGAAGGCTGAATAACTCAGCAAGGTATTCTGAGGTTTACAAAATCATGGTGTTAACACAAAAAGACTTCTAGAAAACTGAGAGCGAAAATGTGACACAAAATAAAGACTGTCAAATATCTGTGTTTTTAACAGACTGAGTTTTTGAGGCCACGGGCAAATCCAAGACCAAAATCTGAGAGCTAGTTTTTAACTATGTTTAATCCCTCCTGGAGACGCTTTTCAAAGAAACAATTAAAAAAAAAAAAAAAAAAAGAGAATGCCTCTTGATGGGAAAAATACATAATATCACCTATTAATTTTTTTTTTTTTAAAGCAGCAGCTTTTAAAAACCTAAAAAGGATAACAAAAACCATGACTGATTCTCATTAGGATTTTAAATGACTCTTAAGAACATTCTAGCTTTCTTTTCATAACAAACAGTATAGTTAATGACAAACAATATAGTCATCATTTAGGAAATAACATTGGAGTTATTATTCCCTCTCCTTGAGCATAGAGAATGTGACCCAGCTGGAGCTGGGCTCACAAGGACTCACAAGGACACATCAACTGGGCCCTGAGGTATAAAGACAATAGCTAAAATAATCTTGGAAAATATCTTTTAGGGAAACTTTCACATCAAGCAGATCAAACAGAACACAAAAGACTTTCCACTCTTATCTTCTTCTATTATCATTTAGTGAATAGAAATTTGTTGGACCAATGAAGACCCTCCTGACTCTCGTTACTGAAACCTGTACCAATAACTGTTCAAGACAATTCAAAGGGTAGGAATCACAGTTTGTAGCCAATCTGAAGAGGTTACGCTTTCAATGGCTTTGCCTATTTGTAATGTTAATATATACTGATGACTCTGTAATGGTCTTTTGTACTCAGGCAGACCTGGCTGTGGCAGCATGCTTGTCTGTTTCCCATTCCTGCCTATTCTGTGATATTCTTTGGACTTGGACAGACCTGGCTGTGGCAGCATGCTTGTCTGTTTCCCATTCCTGCCTATTCTGTGATATTCTTTGGACTTGGACAGACATGGCTGTGGCAGCATACTTGTCTGTTTTCCCACTTTTGTCTGTTCTGTGATATTTCCTTGGACTCGGGCAGACATGCCTATGGCAGCATGGTTGTCCGCTTCCCACTTCTGCCCTTCTGAATATATGCTGAATAAAACTTTCTCTTTGCTTTACTAGACTTTGTGATGTTTTTCCCCTACAACAGTTAAAAGATAAAATTTACAGGAAAGGAGAAGATGAAGAAAACTACTTTAATGATCCCCAAACACATGGTCTGTTTTCTCAAGGACTGCAGGACACAGTTCTTTATACTCAAGTTGAAAATCTCTAAGTATTTCACTAATATTGGGTCAATTTTAAAGTGTTCTTATAAATTTTACTTTGTGATAGGCGAAATGAATGTAAGAGAGACCAGTAAATGCCAAAAATCCTCAGAAAGGGAAATATTACTGTACCTTGACTCTACCATCTTTTTAACTGCATTTTAGGATTTAAGAAATCCTAAAGCACCCCACAATTGATGGCGTATTATAGTCAATTGGCAACATTTTCTCTTTCTTAATAAAACATTGGTGTGAGTTATAATCAATGGAAGTCTCAGACTCCATGGCCTTCATTAATTGCCAACATTAATTTTCAAACCCCTTCTCTACCTAAACTGACCTCCCTGTCAAACCCTAGGGATTGGAAGGATATCAAAGGGTGTGTTAAAGTTTGTACATTATTTCACAGACACACACACACACACAGACACAAGTGATACACAAAACAAACTGGCTGTATCCATTGATTTTCAACCCACATAAAGGACTTTGTTCTACTTCACTGTGACATCACTCGAGTCTAGTTAACCACAGGTTACAAAGTCTTCTTCATGAACTCTAAAACAACACACTGTATCACCATTTAAAAAACAAATAAACCACTTCTTCAGTGTCATTTTCAGGAGGGACAAAATCGCACTATTTTTAAAAAGTTTACAAAACCCAAATCAGGTAATTCAGAAATGCAATCTTCAAGGAGTTACCCTACCTCTGTATTCCCCCAGCCATGCGTTACAAACTTTAAAAAGAGCCTTTACAGGTTAGTGTGTACTCCGATTTGGGCTACCCCCAAAAGAAAGACATTTGTATTTTGTCTTGACAATAATAACCAAGTCAAACTGAAAATAATTAAACACCAAATGTAATAGAGGCAGTAGTGTTAGGGAAACAAAGGGCTATTACTACAGAAAAACAGAACGTGTATAGGTGTCACTTTTCCTGGTTCTTTAATATATACCATTTGTATAATTTAATCTTTATTGACGAAAACACTGGAGTTCTTCTAAAATACAAAAACTTCAAAGAGAAAATGCCCAGGAATAAATGAAAAATAAAAGGGATGCTATAAGCCTGTACTAAAATTGGTTAATAATGGTGTGTTTGTTTAGATTGAGGCAAAAAGTCCATATGTTATTTTTTATTAAAAAACAAATAAAAACCGGATGCTCTAAAAAAAAAAGAAAAAAGCACATACTATCTTCAGCACCAGGACTAAGGCATGTTTTTCTGAGGTCTCCTACGGACAGGAGTGCCCTTTGAACACTGCCACCAGATTCAACAATGCTAGGTTCTTAGAATACTTTATACTCATTCTGAGTTTTGACTAATGTTCTTCACCTACTCCCAGATTTTCCGTTATTTTAAATTCAAGATCTACACTATCAGATGAAAATAGAATCCGTTATTGCTCCAAAATGTTTAAATGTTTGGACTTACGTAAACAAACAAAGTCTCCCAAACTCAGCTTCTGAATTTAGCAGGCTTCCTTCTTACAAAGAGTAAAGCCGTTTTGCATTAAGACCACTCAGCGTTGACACACTTGGGCCGAAAGGATTTTTTTTGAGGGGCGTTTAAGACTTTTGAGAAGGAAAACTCAAGCATCTTCATTCATTATTAGCATTCTACAAACATGTCATCTTATTTTCCACACATATGGCTTTAAAGATGCGTGAAAATATGCACTTGTTCTACGCTACGATACCTACTTTTTAAACCACATGATTTCTTCAGGGTCTGCGATGGAAAACTCCCTCATCTTCTGCACCATGATGGCGCTCTTCCTGACAGCCACCTCGTACCGCTGGCTGCGAGTGAGGAAGTTCGGGTCCTCATGCTGGAAGTCGGGGTCTTTCAGAATCAAGTTCTCTGGAAGAGATGAAAGCACAAAAGAGGAAGTGAAATTCAGGGCTCCCTGATCACAGGATGACTTCTCAGTCGCGGTCAGAGGTTTCCCTCTCCGGATGGGCTGATGTGCTCCCCCGCCCTCGGCCGCCCCCTCGAGGTGGGGGAGGGGGGGTCTCAGCTCCCCCAAAGCTGGGCGAGGAGCTGGGGGCTGAACCCTACAGCACTCCCTGACTCCGCATCGAGGGAGGGCCGGGCCGGCCGAGTCCGCCGCCCTCACCGATCTCTCGCCGGCGCCGGGTGTTTTCGGCGCTGCCGTCCAGGATGTTCGTGAGCAGCTCCGGGTTGAAGCTGGCGGCTTCCCGCTCCCTGCGCAGGTCGGGGTTCATTGCGACGGCCAGGGCAGCTGGCGCTGGCGGCGAAGACTGGTATCTGGTATCCGCACCTCCAGCACTAGCCCGGCCCTAAGAGCAGCCCCTGGACGGCAGAGTCCCCGCCCCCGGCCGTCCCGGCCCGCCCCTTCTCCTTCACCGCCGGCCTCAGCGCGTCACCAGGCGAGGCAGAGGCGGTCCGCCGTCGGCGCCGTGACCCGCGGCCGGCCGCGGGGCAGGCGAATCCTCTGCTCTCGGCCAGGGGAGGCCTCCGAGCGGCCACCCGAGGAGGGGACCCCGGAACCGAATCAAGAAATTGCCGGGTCAGGGGGTTGCGGGGAACAGGGAAGCGAGGTGCTCCGGGTATCCCGCCCCTGCCTCGTCACGTGACCCCGCGGGGCGAAAAGACAGAACGTGAGGACGCGGCTGCCGGCGACGCCTATAACAGGTTGGCGAGATGACCGGAGAGGGGCGGGGCGAGGCTGGGAGGGCTGCGCCTGCGCTGTGGGTCTCGCCCCTCCTGGGCGTCCACGGGCAAAGGCCCACCCCCGGAAATGCGCTGGGAAGGGAATGTCAAGGATTTGGGACTGGTGATCCTGTGGGCTTTGCGGAATTGCTTGGGAAGGTCGTGGAATTCTCCAAAACTCCTTTAGATTGGAGAAATAACGGACGGGGACAGACTCCGGTTAACTTCTGTTAAGATAATGGCACTTTTGCTTCTAGAGGCATGGGCTCTGGGGACCTGGGTGTGGGATTGCGGGCGCCCACAGTTTATGGGATGGGCGTGGGTTTAGAATGTCACCGAGCTGGAAGTGTCCTTAAAGGTCTTGGAATCCAGACATTTTTGTTTGCTCTCTGGAATATCATTGTCGTCATCAAAGTAGTATAAGTCTGTGTTTTAAAAAACCCAGTACAGGAGGATTTGTAGTGAAAAGCAAGAGTGCCTCGTCCTCAGAGGCAACTGCTTTTAACCAGTTGCTAAGTAATTGAGAATATGTTTATCTGCTATTTGATTTGTTAGTTTTAATTATCTTTTGAGTTCATGTCACGATAATGAAGATACAGCACACTACACCATCCCTTCCTTAACCCGCCCTCATTTACCTTTGTAACTTTAATCAATATACTAAATTCCCTGTTTTTTAAACGATATGCGTAGTCCTCTATTTCGTTTGCATCAGTTTTTAGTAAACCCAGTGCAGGGATAGGGTGAGGTGAGTGAGGCATCCACCTCGGGCTCAAAATTAAAGGGAGAGCCAAAAAAAAAGAACAACAACAAAATAATCAAGATAAATAGTATTTTAACGCAACATTTTACTCAACAAGGCAGTTACTGATGCTGTCCTTTTGCCAGGGCAGGACAGTCCCGGAAGAAGGAAGAAATGCAAATGAAGGCAGAGGAACAGTAAAGTCATGTTAATGTAGGCAGTACGATGTGATTTCCATTCTCCCTGTCTAGGCTGAGTGTAGGGATAGATGCTTTTGTTTTCACTTTCTTGATGAATCCATTCATCCATTCAGTAAAGACTTACTAAGCACTGCAATGATGTAGACACTGTTAGGCACAGGGGACACGGGGGGATAAGGCAGAATCCCTGCCCTCATGGAGCTGATAGTCTAGTGGGAGACATAGACATTAAACAAGTAAATCACACTTGGTATTATTTATTAAAATGCTATGAAGAAAATCAAGGTAAGGGAATGGAGTGACGGCATGGTGGAGAATGACGTTTTAGATGGGGTAGACGGAATGGGTTGCTGACGAAGAGGTGTTTGAACAGGGACTTGGATGTGAAAGAACCAATCGTGAAGGTCTAGGGGAAGACTGTTCAAGCCTGAGGAAAAGCAAGTGTACAGGTCTTCAGGTGAGGATGAACTAGAATGATGGGAAGCAAGGGCAGACCCCATGGTGTTGTGGGCCAATGTAAAGACATTGGGTTTTAATAGGTATATTTGGAAGCCTTTAACAGATTTTAAGCAGGGAAATATGTGATCTGATTTATAATTCTATACATTTTATTATGAAAAATTTCAAGCATGTAAAAAGTAGAGGGAATAATGCAATGAGCCCCCATATAATCATCACCCAACTTCAACAATTATCAACTATACCTCCACCCACCCACCCACAACATTAATTTTAAGCAAATCCCATGTCACACCATCCATGAATACTTTACTGTGTATCTTTAAAATATCTTTAAAGTAACCAAAATACCATTACCACATCTGGAAATGTTAAAAAAAATTTTGTACTATCATCATAGAATTCAGTCAGTATTTGAATTTCCCCAATTGTTTCATGAAAAAGTTATTCTACAGTTGATTTTCTTCAAATCAGCGTCCAAACAAGGTCCACACATTACAGGTGGTTGATATGAATCTTTTTTTTTTTTTTTTTAATGCTTTAGGTGGAAGTTTACAGAGCAAATTGTTTCTCGTTAAACAATTAATACACAAATTGTTTTGTGACATTGGTTGCCAACCCTGCGGTGTGTCAACACTCTCCCCTTCTCCACCCTGCGTTCCCTGTTTCCAGTTGTCCAGCTTTCCTGTTACTTCCTGCCTTCTTGTCTTTGCTTTTCGGCTAGTGTGTCCATTTAGTCTCGTATTCACAATTGAACTATGAAGCACATTCCTCACGTGCCCTGTAGACCTGCCTAATCTTTGGCTGAGGGGTGAACCTCAGGAGTCACTTCTGTGCTGAGTTAAAAGGGTGTCTGGGGGCCATACTCTTGGGATTTCTCCAGTCTCTGCCAGACTAACTAGTCTGGTCTTTTTTGTGTGTGTGTGAATTTTAATTTTTTCTACATTTTTCTCCTGCTCTGCCCAGGATCCTCTATTGTGATCCCTGTGAGAACAGTCGGTGGTGGTAGCCGGGCACCATCTAATTGTTCTGGGCTCAGTCTGGTGGAGACTGTGGTAGTTGTGGTCCATTAGTCCTTTGGACTAATCTTTCCCTTGTGTGTTTGGTTTTCTTCATTTGCCTTTGGTCTAGCCAGGATGGGTCCAGTAGATGTATCTTAGATGGCCGCTCACAGGGTTTTAAGACCCCAGATGCTACTCACCACAATCAGATGTAGAACATTTCCTTTGTAAACTGTGTTATGCCAGTTGAGCTAGATGTCCCCTGAGACCATGGTCCCCAGCCCTCAGCCCAGTAACTTGGTCCCTCAGGGAGTTGATATGAATTTTAAGCCTCCTTTAATATATAGATTTCCCCTATATGGTTTTGTTTTTGTTTTTGTTTTTCAATTTATTTGTTGAAGAAACATTCGCCTGTGGAATTTCCCACAATCTGGATGTTACCATCTCTGTGGTGTCCTTGGAAACCCTGGTGGTGTAGTGGTTAAGAGCTATGTCTGCTAACCGGAAGGTCAGCAGTTTGAATCCACCAGGTGCTCCTTGGAAACTCTATGAGGTGGTTCTACTCTGTCCTATAGGGTTGCTATGAGTCGGAATCAACTTGAAGGCAATGGGTTTCATTTGGTTTTGGGTGGTGTCCTTAACACGTTCCTCTTTCTGTATTTTCCATAAGGTGTTGGTTAGATCTAGAGTCTTTATTACAGTTAGATTTGAGTTTTTGGCAAAAATACCTCCTATGACGTATTTTCCATTTTAAACTATCACTCTGGTTGTTATAAAAAGAATGGAATATAGAGGGGCAAGAGTGGAAATAAAGCTGTTGCCCTAATTCAGGGGAAGAGATGATGGAGCTTGGGTTGGGGTTGAGATCTTGGAGACAGAGAGAAGTAGACAATTCAGTGTGTCAAATTCTCTGCCTTGAACTGGAACCTTTAACTTGTAAAAGAAGAACCTGAGTCCCAGAGAGGCAAAGTAATATCATAAGCTATTAAGTGGCCAAGCTGGGAATAGGATGTTGGTTTCATACTCCCAGTTCTCAATGCCTTTAATAAAGTTGGTGCTTTAAAAGTTGAGGATGTCATTAAAAATATGTGTGTAGCATAGAGAAGCCCTGGTGGCACAGTGGTTAAGAGCTTGGCTACTAACCAGAAGGTCGGCAGTTCAAATCAACCAGCCGCTCCTTGGAAACCCTTTGGCACAGTTCTACTCTGTCCTATAGCATCACTATAAGTCAGAATCCACTCGACAGCAATGGGTTTGGTTTTTTGGTTTGGTGTAGCATAGGTTATCCTGCTTAAAAAAAAAAAAGTGATTTCTCCCTCTAGTACATATTTCCTTTATGTCAGTATTGTTTTAGTGCTTTGACAGTAAAACAGATCGAAAGGAGGTACCATCATCAGAAACACCAGTAGAGTGGCATTTACAGACAGCACCCCTGCTCCTGAGGTGACTCTAGGGATGTTTGAGACCTCACACTGTACTCTGGCCCTCCACCCTCCACTGTTGCTAAATCTCAAGTGAACATTCTTATCACATGAAATAAAAGAACACACTCCAAAGGTAAATGGAATATGAGCTGTACATGAACATTATGTTTCAGTACTTGGTTCTAGTCTTGGCTCTGCCTTTAACTGTGACGACTCAAGCCTCCAGGTCCTCATTCCTCACATTAAGGTGTTGGTTTGGGACCCTTTATAAGTAGAGATGGCACAGTGATTAAGCATTTGGCTGCTAACCAAAAGGTCAGCAGTTCAAATCCACCAGCCGCTCCTTGGAAACACTATGGGGCAGTTCTGCTCTGTCCTGTAGGGTCGCTATGAGTCGGAATCAACTCAATGGCAATGGGTTGGGTTATAAGTAGAGATGGGGTCGTGTTAATTCCCCACACCTGGCACAGTGCCCAGTGCCTGCCCCAGAGAAGATACTGAACAAATCTTTATTGAATTAACAAATGGCTAACTGACAAAGACTTTTCTAGTTCTAAACATTCTAGCAAATCAGTTGCTGTCAATCTAATAATGATAGTGGGTATAGTCAGCATTAAGTAGAATAGGCTTAGACAAAGACCTGGATTTAGGGAGTTTTTATCTTCTTATTTTGAAATAATGTAAAACTTATGCAAGAATTGGCAGACTAGAACAAGAAATCTGTATACCTTTTGCCCACATTGCCCGATTGTTAAACATATTGCTGCATTTACTTTGTCTGTGTCATGCCAGTCAATTCTATATATTGGCTTTTTTTCCGAACCAATGGAGGGTGCACTGCAGAAGTCATGCCCCTTGCTCTTAAACACTTTAGTGTGTATTTCCTAAAAACAAGGACATTCTCTTATATACAGTCCAAGTATCAAATTAAGAAAATTTAACACTGCAATGATACTATTACCTAATCTACAGATCTTTTCATCATTTGCCAATTGTGCATTAATATCCTTTATCACAATCTTTTCTCTCAATCCAATATCCAGTGCAGGGTCATGAATTACATTTAGTTGTCATTTTGCTTTAGTCTCTTCTTTTTCTCAACCGATTGTTTTCCATGATTTTGACACTTTTGAAGTGCATTAAGTTTTGTAGCATGTCCCTTAATTTGGATTGGTCAGATGTTTCTTCATAATTATATGGAAGCTATGCATTTTTAAATTTTTTTTGTTCTTTATTTTTAATTGTTGTGCTTTAAGTGAAAGTTTACAATTCAAGTTAGTCTCTTATACAAAAATTTACACATACATTGTTATGTGACCCTAGTTGCTCTCCCTACACCATGACAGAACATTCCTCCCTTCCACTCCAGATTTCCCGTGTCCATTCAACCAGCTCCTGACCCGCTCTGCCTTCTCATCTTGCCACAAGAGCTGCCCACTTAGTTGCATGTATCTACTTGAGCTAAGAAGCACACTCTTCACGAGTATCATTTTATGTCCCATAGTCCAGTCTAATCTTTGTCTGAAGAGTTGGCCTCGGGAATGGTTTTAGTTTTAGGCTAACAGAGTCCAGGAGCCATGTCTTCCAGGGTCCATCCAGTCTCAGTCAAACCATTAAGTCCTGTCTTTTAACTAGAATTTGAGTTCTGTACCCCCTTTTCTACTGCTCTGTCAGGGACTCTCTTTGTGTTCCCTGTCAGGGTGGTCATTGATGGTAGCCAGGCACCATCTAGTTCTTCTGGTCTCATGCTGCTGAAGTCTCTGGTTTATGTGGCCCTTTCTGTCTCTTGGGCTAATACTTTTCCTTGTGATTTTTTTTTTTTTAATTGTACTTTTGATGCAAGTTTACAAAGCTAACTAGTTTCTCATTAAACAGTTAATACACCTATTGTTTTGTGACATTGGCTGCTGTCCTGGTTATCTAGTGCTGCTATAACAGAAATTCCACAAGTGGATGGCTTTAACCACAGAAATTTATTCTGTCACAGTCTAGGAGGCTGGAAGTCCAAATTCAGAGCACCCGCCATACAGGAAGGCTTTCTCTCTCTGTTGATTCTGGAGGAAAGTCCTTGTCAACAGTCTTCCCTTGGTTTAGGAACTTCTCTGAGCAGGAACCTCAGGGCTAAAGGATGTGCTTTTGTCCAGGCACTCCTTTTTTGGTGGTATGACATCCCCATCTCTCTCTACTGGCCTCTCTCTTTTTTATCTCAGAAGAGATTGGCTTCACTTCCAGGTAACATGGTGCTATAGACAGAAGCACCATGCTGTCCCTCTCTAGCAAAGATTAGAAAAACTAAGTCAAACCAAGACACACGTCAATCCTGAAACCCTAAGCATCACATGAAGAGATAAAGAACTCAGCCAAGCACTGAATGGAATAAGAAACTGACTGAGAACAGAGAGTGAGGAGAAATACATGCAGAGATCCCCTATCAGCTATGCAGCATGGATCTGCCATCTTGGACTCCTATCGGAGATTGGTGAACAGGGGTATGAGAAAGCAGCTTCACAGCATTTCCAGCAGGAGACAGAACAACTGGTAACCAGCAATGTACGCTTCCCCAACCCCCACCCTTCTTTACCCCACTCAGCCTCCTCTGCTTCCTGCGGCCACAGTCTCTTGGCTGGGAAGCACTGGCTTCACCCCGGTGTCACTTGGATTCCACCCACCCACACTGGCTAGCTCCCTGAGTGCCATTTGTTGGCTGCTGGTGTTGCTTTTTTCCACTTCATTAGATTTCTTCCTTACCACCTCCCCCTCCTTTCTCTCAAATACCTGGCTCCGTGTGCCATCTTTGCTTCTTTAAAGGCTGTGAAACACCACTCGACTGTGAAACTGCTTCCCAGCCCGTGCTGCCAGGCTGGTGGGACCCCCGGGGCTTTTTGTGTTTGTTTGTTCTGATTTGTTCTGTTTTAATTTGTTTGTTTGTTTGTTTTCTCGGCTTGGGAGCCCCTTCTAGCTGGGCGGTACTGCGTGGCTTGGGAGGTACTCCCTTACTCTGCGCAGATGCACAGTGACATCCTTGGGGGCATTTCTTTTTTCTTGTCTTTTTTTTGGTTTTGCTTTTTTTGTTTCTTTGTTTTCTTTTCTTTTCTCTCTTTTTCCCTTTTTGTCTTTCTTCATTTCCAGTTTCTCATTTCTCTACACTTACCTTCTCTTCCTGTTTCCTGAATACCTGGTGCTGTGTGACACCTCTACTGCTTCTAGCCAGGCTGTACTTCACGGCCTGGGAGCAACTTCCCCAGTCCTAGCAGCCGCACCGGTGGGATCCCTGGGGACTTTTCTTTTTTTCCCTCTGATTTTTCAGTCTCTCATCTCTCCACTCCAACAGGAAGTTCCCTTAGCACTCTTCTTGGTTTGTTTCTTTGTGTGTTTGGTTTGGTTTTGGCTCCTCTTCCTCTCTCCCCTCTCTCCTGTTTCCCATACCCATCTTAGCTCCACACATCACAATCTCCTCTCTCCTTCCTGCCTACCTGCACCGTGTGCTGAACATCACACACCCAAGAAGCACAGGCACAGCCTACGGGAACCTGCCCTGCACTGATTCCTGGCCCACCCCGTCAGCCCTAGTACGTGGCACAAACAACCCATCCTAGCAACTCCCCTTCAGCTGGACTTGCTCTGCTGTACCATACCTAAGTGACTGACCCTGCCCACTGGAGAAGGAGGTGAAAAGTATCGTGCCCGCAGACGAGCAAACAACAAAGAATGCACAGCCTGTCTGTTCAGACTTAACCAAATAAAACAAAAAAGCAGGATGAAACAAATGTACAATCAATAAACGAGGAAAATAACTACTGAATGCCCCGAAGACAGCAGAAAATATCAAAACATGTACAAAAACAGGACAGGATGGTTCCAGTAGGCGTCCAAAATAAAACACCAGATGACTTTCCGGTAGAAGAAAAGGCACTGGAACTACCTGATAGGGAATTCAAATCTCTAATATTCAGAATTATCCAAGAGTTGAAGCAAAAAGCAGACAAAAATGAGGAAAAAATAGACAAATTCATGGAAAATACAGACAAAAAATGGAAGAATTCAAGAAAATAATACAGGAACAAAATGCTAAAATAAATTCACAACTAGAAATCATACAAAAACAACAATTAGAAATCCAAAAGATAAACAACAAGACTTCAGAAATGGACAGTATCATAGAAGGGATGAAGAGCAGGTTTGAAATGATGGAAGACAGGATCAGAAAAATTGAAGACAAACACTTGGATACAACTCTGATTGAGGAAAAATCAGAAAAAAGAACAAAGGAAAATGAAGAAACCCTGAGAATTATGTTGGGATACAGTCAAAAGTAAAAATCTGCGAGTGATTGGAGTTCCAGAATAGGGGGAGAAAACAGAAAACACAGAGAGGATCATTGAAGAATTGCTGACAGAAAACTTCCCCAGTATCATGAAAGATGAAAAGCTGACCATCTGTCTTAGTCATCTAGTGCTGCTATAACAGAAATACCACAAGTGGATGGCTTTAACAAAGAGGAGTTTATTTCCTCACAGTAAAGTAGGCTAAAAGTCCAAATCCAGGGCATCAGCTCCAGGGGAAGGCTTTCTCTCTCTGTCAGCCTTCTCATCAGTGTCCCCCTGGACTAGGAGCTTCTCTGCACAGGGACCGTAGGTCCAAAGGATGTGCTTTGTTCCTGGCACTGCTTTCTTGGTGGTATGAGGTCCCCCTGTCTCTCTGCTCACTTCTCTCCTTTATAGCTCAAGAGATTGCCTCAGGACACAATCCAATCTTGTAGATTGAGTCTGCCTTACTAACACAACTGCCATCCATCCTCCCTCATTAACTTCATAGAGGCAGGATTTACAACATAGAGGAAAATCACACAGTACCAGGATTCATGGGCCAACCAAATTGATACACACATTTTTTGGAAGACATAATTCAATCCATGACATTCCACACTTTGGCCCCCAAAAAATCACATCCTTGCAACATGGAAAACATATTCACCCCATCATATCATAGCAAAAGTCTTAACTCCAAGTCCAAAATCGAAAAATTCCTTTTCATCTGTGAAATTTAGAATACAAGTTATCGGCTTCTGAAAGTACAATGGCAGAACAAGCACAAGCTAGACATTTCCATTACAAATGGGAGAAACTGGAGGGAAAGACGGGATAACAGGCACCAAGCAAGTCAGCAGGACACATTACATTAGCCCCCAAGGCTTTGAAAATAATCTTCTGTCCTTTGACACAGTTTACACAATGGCGCTGGGCTTCAGCTCTGCCTTCCAGGCCTGCTGGGACAGCAACTCTGCTCCCTTGGCTTTAGGCGCATCATTCTCCCAGTCCACCTGAGTGGCGACTCCACCCTTAGAAGCACCAGAGGCCATAGCTCCACCCTTTGAAACCCCTGAGGTCATGGCCATACCTTTTGAGACTGAGGCAGCTCGGCTTCTTGTGTCCCTTGTCTCTTCAGCCTTTTTCCTGGTTTCTTAGCCTGTCGGTTCCTCAGACCTCACGCCCGCATCTGCCCTGCTGGGGCAAGTGTTCCAAAGTTCTGTAGCTCCACCGTTACCCTACTCCACCAGGAAGCCTCCTGTGCACAGGCACTCAGCTCCCTTGCTCTGTGGGTCAGCTCCAGCACCGTCTGCCAGTGGTCTCCTGGTTCTGCTTCTGCCTGTTCTCTGCTGTTGCCACTTCTCTACCGATGCAGGTTCTCTGCTGCTGCTGGTCCTCTACCACTGCTGCTCCTCTATCCATTCACCGTTTCACAGCCGCTTCTACATTTTAGGTATCTGTTAGAGCAGCACCCCACTCTCTCGGTACCAAATTCTGTCTTAGTCATCTAGTGCTGCCTATAACAGAAATACCACAAGTGGATGGCTTTAACAAAGAGAAGTTTATTTCTTCACGGTAAAGTAGGCTAAAAGTCCAAATTCAGGGTGTCAGCTCCAGTGGAAGGCTTTCTCTCTCTGTCAGCCTTCTCATCAATGTTCCCCTGGACTAGGAGCTTCTCGGCGGAGGGACCCCAGGTCCAAAGGACATGCTCTGCTCCTGGCACTGCTTTCTTGGTGGTATGAGGTCCCCCATCTCTCTGCTCACTTCTCTCTTTTATATCTCAAGAGATTACCTCAGGACACAATCCAGTCTTGTAGATTGAGTCCTGCCTTACTAACACAACTGCCACCCATCCTCCCTCATTAACATCATAGAGGCAGGATTTACAACATAGAGAAAAATCACACAATACCAGGAATCATGGCCCAACCAAACTGATACACACATTTTTGGGGCGACATAATTCAATCCATGAAAACAGTCTTTTTAAGAAATGGTGCTGGAAAAACTGGATGTCCATCTGCAAAAAAATGAAACAGGACCCATACCTCACACCATACACAAAAACTAATTCAAAATGGATCAAAGACCTAAGTATAAAGCCAAAAACTTTAAAGTTCATAGAAGAAAAAATAGGATCAATGGTAGAGGCCCTAATGCATGGCATTAACGGGATACAAACCATAACCAACAACACACAAACTCCAGAAGATAAGCTAGATAACTGGGATCTTCTAAAAATTAAACACTTATGCTCATCAAAAGACTTCACCAAAAGAGTAAAAAGAGAACCTACAAACTGGGTATAAATTTTTGGACATTACAAGTCAGACAAAGGTCTAATTTCTGAAATCTACAAGAAAATCCAATACCTCTACAACAAAAAGACAAATAATCCAATTAAAAAATGGGCAAAGGAAATGAACAGACACTTCACTACAGTCAAGTGGCCAGCAGCCACATGAGGAAATGCTCGCCATCACTAGCCGTTAGAAAAATGCAAATTAAAACCACAATGAGATACCGTCTCACCCCAGCATTACTGGCAGGAATCAAAAACACTGGAAATAACAAATGTTGGAGAGGCTGTGGGGTGATTGGAACTTTTATGCACTGCTGGTGGAAATGCATAATGATATAACCATTTTGGAAAATGATATGGTGCTTCCTTAGGAAGCTAGAAATAGAAATACCATACGATCCAGCAATCGCACTCCTAGGAATCTGTCCTAGAGAAGTAAGAGCCTTCACACAAATAGAGATATGCACACCCATGTTCATTGCAGCATTGTTCACAATAGCAAAAAGATGGAAACAACCTAGATGCCCATCAACAGATGAATGGATAAACAAACTATGGTACATACACATAATGGAGTATTATTCACCGATAAAAAACAATGATGAATCTGTGAAGCATCTCATAACATGGATCAAACTGGAGGACATTATGCTGAGTGAAATAAGTCAATCACAAAAGGACAAATATTGTATGAGACCTCCACTATAAAAACTCATGAAAAAGTTTACACACAAAAAGAAACAATCTTTGTTGGTTACAAGGGTTGGGAGGGGTGAGGGGGAAAACTAAGTAGACAATAGATAAGTGATAACTTTGGTGAAGGGTAAGACAGTACACAGTACTGGGGAAGCCAGCACAACTTTTACAAGGAAAGGTCATGGAAGCTCCATAGACACATTCAAACTCTCTGAGGGACTGAATTGCTGGTGGAGGGCTGTGGGGACCATAGTCTCGGGGAACATCTAGCTCAATTGGCATAACACAGTTTATAAAGACGCTGTTCTACGTTCTACCTTGGTGAGTAGCGTCTGGGGTCTTAAAAGCCTGTGAGCAGCCATCTAAGATACTCCACTGATCTCACCCATTCGGGAGCAAGGGAGGATGAAGAGAACTGAATACAAGGAAAAGATTAGTCCAAGGGACTAACGGACCACAACTACCACGGCCTCCACCAGACTGAGTCCAGTACAGCTAGATGGTGCCTGACTACCACCACTGACTGCTCTGACAGGGATCACAACAGAGGGTCCTGGACAGAGCTGGAGAAGGATGTGGAACAAAATTCTAACTCACAAAAAAGACCAGATTCACTGGCCTGACAGAGACTGGAGAAACCCCGAGAGTAGGGCCCCCAGATACCCTTTTAGCTCAGTGGTGAAGTCACTCCCAAGGTTCACTGTTCAGCCGAGGTTGGACAGCCCCATAAAACAAAACGGGACTAACGACACACAGCAGTCCAGGGACAAGGACTAGAAGACAGGAGGGGACAGGAAAGCTGGTGATAGGGAACCCAAGATTTAGAAGGGACAGTGTTGACATGTCTTGGGGTGGTTAACCATTGTCATAGGGCAATATGTATACTGTTTAATGAGAAACTATTTGTTGTGTAAACTTTCACCTAAAGTACAGGAAAAAAAAAAAGAATTATTTATGTGAGATCAGATTGACAACAGCAACTCAAAAGGTTTGATGGGAAGCCTAGGGGGCAGTGAGTTGAAGATAATGGTGATGGAATAATTTGGAAGAGGAGAGTGAGAATAGCAGCACAACTGGAAGAATGTAATTGATGTCACTGAATGTAGAAATTTTTGAAATGGTATATCTTTGGCTATGTATATTTTCACCAAAAAAAAAAAAAAAAAAGTTCTCCAAGGTTGAGAAGGGAGTGTTGACATGTCTTGGGGTTGTTAACCAATGTCATAAACGGTATGTGTACTAACTGTTTAATGAGAAACTATCTGTTCTGTAAACCTTCATCTAAAGTATAATAAAAAAAAAATTTAAAGAAAAGAGAGATTGCCTTAAGACACAATCTAATCCTGTAGATCTCATCACCATAACTGCCGCTTATCAAGCTCATTAACATCATAGTGATAGGATTTACAACACATAGGAAGATCACATTAGATGACAAAATGGCAGACAATCACACAATACTGAGAATCATGGCCTAGCCAAATTGATACACATATTTTTGGGGGACACAATTCAATCCATGACAGTTGCCAGCCCCACGACATGTCAACATTCTCCCGTTCTCGACCTTGGGTTCCCCATTACCAGCTTTCTTGTCCCCTTCTGCCTTCTCGTCCTTGCCCTTGGGCTGGTATGCCCTTTTAGTCCCCTTTTGTTTTATGGGCCTGTCTAATCTTTAGCTGAAGGGTGAACCTCAGGAGTGACTTCATTACTGAGTGTCTGGGGGCCATACTCTCGGGTTTCTCCAGTCTCTGTCATACCAGTAAGTCTGGTCTTTTTTCTTTTTTTTTTTTTTTTTTTTTTTGTGAATTAGAATTTTGTTCTACATTTTTCTCCAGCTCTGTCCAGGACCCTCTATTGTGACCCTGTCAGAGCAGTCTGTGGTGGTAACTGGGCACCATCTAGTTGTGCTGGACTCAGTCTGGTGGAGGCTGTGGTAGTTGTGGTCCATTAGTCCTTTGGACTAATCTTTCCCTTGTGTCTTTGGTTTTCTTCATTCTCCCTTGCTCCAGATGGGGTGAGACTAACGGAATATCTTAGATGGCCACTCCAAGCTTTTAAGACCCCAGATGCTACTCACCAAGGTAGAATGTAGAACATTTTCTTTATAAACTGTGTTATGCCAATTGAGCCAGAAGTTCCCCAAGACTATTGTCCCCACAGCCCTCAGCCCAGTAATTTGGTCCCTTAGGGAATTTGGATACATCTATGGAGCGTCCATGACGTTGCCTCGGATGAGTTGTGCTGGCTTCCCCAGTTTTGTGTACTGTCTTACCCTTCACCAAAGTTACCACTTACCTATTTCTATTTAGTGTTTTTCTCTCCCACCCTCCCCTCCTTCATAACTATCAAAGACTGTTTTCTTTTTGTGTGTAAAACTTTTCAAGAGTTTTTATAGTAGTGGCCTCATACAATATTTGTCCCTTTGTGTTGACTTATTTCACTCAGCATATTGCCCTCCAGATTCATCTATGTTGTCAGGTGCTTCACAGTTTCATCATTGTTCTTTCTCATTGCATAGTACTCCATTGTGTGTATGTACCATAGTTTGTTTATCCATTCATCTGTTGATGGGCACCTAGGCTGTTTCCATCTTTTTGCTATTGTGAACAATGCTGCAGTGAACATGGGTGTGTATATGTCTATTTGTGTGACAGCTCTTATTTCTCTAGAATATATTCCTAGGAGTGGAATCACTGGATCATATGGTATTTCTATTTCTAGCTTTTTAAGAAAGTATTATATCGTTTTCCAAAATGGTTGTACCATTTTGCATTTCCACCAGCAGTGCATAAGAGTTCCGATCTCCCCACAGCCTCTCCAGCATTTGTTATTTTCTGTTTTTTTGATTCATGCCAGTAAAGTTGGGGTGAGATGATTATCTCGTTGTGGTTTTGATTTGCATTTCTCTAATGGCTAGTGATCTTGAGCATTTCCTCATGTATCTGTTAGCCACTTAAATGCTTTCTCTGGTGAAGTGTCTGTTCATGTCATTTGCCCATTTTTTAACTGGATTATTTGTCTTTTTGTTGTAACGGTGTTGGATTTTCCTGTAGACTTTAGAGATTAGACCTTTGTAGGACTTGTCATAGCCAAAAATTTTTCCCCAGTTTGTAGGTTCTCTTTTTACTCTTTGGTGAAGTCTTTTGATGGGCATAAGTGTTTAATTTTTAGAAGATCCCACTTATCTAGCTTATCTTCTGGTATTTGTGTATCATTAGTTATGGTTTGTAGCCTGTAAATGTCGTGTATTAGGGCCTCTAGCATTGACCCTATTTTTTCTTCTATAATCTTTATAGTTTTTGGTTTTATATTTAGGTCTTTGATTCATTTTGAATTAGTTTTTGTGTATGCCATGAGGTGTGGGTCTTATTTCATTTTTTTGCAGATGGACATCCAGTTTTGCCAGCACCATTTGTTAAAAAGACTGTCTTTTCCCCCATTTGATGGACTCTGGGTCTTTTTGAAGATCAGGTGACCATAGGTGGACAGATTTACATATGAGTTCTCAATTCTGTTCCATTGGTCAGTGTGTCTGTCATTGTACCAGTACCAGTCTGTTTTGACTACGGTAGCTGTATAGTAGGTTCTGAGGTCAGGTAGTGTGAATCTTCCTACTTTATACTTCTTCAATACTGCTTTACTTATCGGGGAGATTATGCATTTTTGGCAGGAATATCACAGAAGTGATGTGTCCTTCTCAGTGCCTCATACCAGGAGGTACTGGAAGGTTGTGTGCAATAGGTTTCTCTGTTGGGAAGTAGACCATTTTTCCCTTTATAATTAGTAAGCAATCTGTGGACACGTATATTGAGACCATGTAAATATCCTATTCCTCATCAAGTTTCTACCCAATACTTTTTTTTTAATTTTTTTTTTTTTATTGTTGAAGTGAAAGCTTACAATTCAAGTTAGTCTCTCACACAAAAATTTATACATACATTGTTATGTGACCCTAGTTGCTCTCCCTATACTGTGAGAGCACACTCCTCCTTTCCACCTCGGATTTCCTGTGTCCATTCAACCAGCTCCTAACCCTCTCTGCCTTCTCATCTCACTTCCAGACAAAAGCTGCCAATTTAGTCTCATGTATTTACTTGAGCTAAGAAGCACACTCTTCGTGAGTATCATTTTATGTCCCATAGTCCAGTCCAATCTTTATCTGAAGAGCTGGCCTCGTGAATTGTTTAGTTCTGGGTTGACAGAGAGTCTGGGGGCCATGCTTTCTGGGATTCCTCCAATCTCAGTCAGACCATTAAGTCTGGTCTTTTTACTAGAATTTGAGTTCTACATCCCACCCTTCCCCTGCTCCATCAGGGACTCTCTGTTTTCACCCAATACTTTTAACATTCATTGATGATTCTTCCCTGAATTCATTTTTACTCCGATGATTGCAAAACTTTTTAAAGGATTAAAAATAATCCTTTTATTTGGTTACTGTAGCATTCATTTATTTGGGATTATATTTAAAATTTGTGATAATTCCCGTGTGACAGAACGTTTTGAGGCCATAGTTCAAAACATGATATAACTTGAGTTTTAATGTTGAAGATTCATTGTTAGCCTTTAGCAATATAGGCTAACAATGAATTAATGAGGTCAGAATTCATAAACATGTGCATACCCCAAAAAAGTTAATTCTACAGTATGATAAAGGAGCCCTGGTGGTGCAGTGGTTAAAAGCTCGGCTGTTAACCAAAAGACTGGCAGTTCGAATCCACCAGCTGCTCCTTGGAAACACTGTGGGGCAGTTCTGTTGTATCCTATAGGGTCACTATGAGTCAGAATCTGCTCGATGGCAACGGGTTTGGGTTTTTTTTCAGGTGGTGCAGTGGTTAAGTGTTCGGCTACTAACCAAAAGGTCAGCAATTTGAACCTACCAGCCACTTTGAGGGAGAAAGATGTAGTCTGCTTCTGTAAAGGGTTGCTATGAGTTGGAATCGACTCAACAGCAAGAGGTTTATTGTATGATAATTTAAAAAATAAAAATAATGAGTATGGTACTTACTTATAGCTTCATTTCTAATATAGATGGTACTTGAGGGTAGCTTAATGTCTTTTAAAAAAAGATTCTAAAGCTTTAGCTTTTTGTTAGACTGAATAGGATTGTCCCCATGATCCCAACGGAACCACTGCATTGATTTACTTTCTTTTTTTGTTTGTTTTGTTTTGTTGCTTCTCTGTCAGGCCAGAGATGACTAGGGGGCTATCTCATTTCTGCGGACAGAAACAGCTCTGCTCCCTGGTCACAGCGGTATAGGTCAGGTTTGGGAGATGGGTGGCAGCTGAGCCTCAGCTAGTCATTCCTGAGCTGCACAAGCCAGACCTGTTCTCGCGCTCTGTCTTGAAATGGCCATCATACGTTGACCTGCGGCACTGCCCGTTGACATCTTTGCTAGAGGACACGAAAACCAATTGTGCAGGTTTCTAGGTTATATTAAACTTGGGGACTAAAGCTGTGTCATCTGTTTCTACAAGGATCTTACTTAGGGTTATCTAATCGCCATTTATCTTTGTTCACATCTCCACTTGTCTGTCCTATCCGGAAAGAGTTGACGGTTATCACTTTCAGGATTGAACAAATTTCCCTAAACCCCCAGTTCTCTAATATTTTAAAGAAAGTCTAGTATAGGAAAACTGATATGGTTAAACAGCATTTGGGGGTATTACAAAAAAGCGGGGGCTTCTACAGAGTTTCTTTATGTAGGTCATTTCTCTGGTATGTTAATTACATTTTATTTCATTAAAAATGCCAGGTGCCCCCAGACACCTTTTTAACTCAGTACTGAAGTCACTCCTGAGGTTCACCTTTCAGCCAAAGATTAGACAGGCCTATAAAACAAACAATAACACAAGTAGCTCAACCATGTATATGAGACTAAATGGGGACACCAGCCCAGGGGCAAGGAGGAGAAGGCAGGAGGGGACAGGAAAGCTGGACCAATGGAAATGGGGAATCCACGGTCGAGAAGGGGAGAGTGTTGACATGTCACGGGGTTGGCAACCAGTGTCACAAAACAATATGCGTATTAATTGTTTAACAAGAAGCTAATCTGCTCTGTAAACTTTCACCTAAAGCACACACAGACAAAAAAAGCTAGGTGTCACCAAGAGAGTGGAAGGAACCGCCCTTCTGAGCAGCTCAGCGTGCTCTGCTCTCTGGCACGGGGCTGTTCAGCATTCGGCTGTTAATCATTACAGGAGCCCTTGGATGGTGCAAACAGTTAAGCGTTCGACTACTAACCAACAAGTTGTCAGTTTGAACCCACCTAAAACCTCCTCAGAGGAAAGGCCTGGTGATCTGCGGTTGCCACTAGTTGGAATCGACTTGATGGCAACTGGTTCCATTTTGGTTTTGTTTGGAAAACAGCCACTTCTCCTTTATTTCTTCTTTGAGGGGTCATCCGTCCCAGGGAACAGGCTCCATTTCAAAAACACTTGTGTGTTTTTCTGCCTTTGATCATGTGGGTCAGTGGCCAGTGGCCCCCTAGTGCCTTTCTATTCCCATTGCATCTTCTCCCGTTACATCTTGGAGGTGCCTCTTCCCTTGCAGAGGACGGTCAGCCAAAGGATGAGGTGTCTTGGTTGCAATGTTCTTCCTCACCTCAAAGAGTGAACCTTTCCTAAGGCTTCTGAGCCCAGAACAAGATTTAAAATCTACATAGAGAAGTGTTGTTCCCACTCCAGTCCCTGTGGAGCCCATTCCCTCCCCAACCCACTAAAGCAGGGGTCTGTAAAGGGCAGATAGCAAATATTTTTAGGCTTGCAGGCCATGTGGTCTCTGTCACAGGTACTAACTCTGCCACTGTAGTGCAAAAGCAGCCATAGATGATACAGAAACGAATGAGCAGGGCTGTGTTCCAGTCAAAATATTATTTTACTATAAAAAGCCATCGACTAGAACTAGCATTTCAGATGGTCTCAGTGATCTGCTAATCTCCAAGGTCTTGTGGTCTTCCCGGGTTATCAAGAGTCTTTAAAAATCCATCTCAACTCTTTGGTTACAGGAGCCAAGGATGCTGCCCAAACCTGGAATCTATTACTTCCCCTGGGAGCTCATTGCTGGCCAAGTTCCTGACGGGGGCTCACTGAGAACATTTGGCAGGTGAGAAGAGTGGTTTTCCCACCTGGTTGGGTGATGTTTAAGTGGCATTCTCTACCCTAAAAAACAGTTAGAATAGTTTTATTATAATTTTGTCTAGTTATAAAAAGTAAATGCTAAATAATTAATATGCATAAAATGTGGACAATCCATAAAGTTGCAAAGAAAGAAAGCAAAAATCACCTCTGATCCCACTGTCCAATCACTGCTAACTTTTTGGTGATTATCTTTACAGACTTTTTCATGTGTGTATGTATGTATATATGCATATGTGGGTGGTCTGTATACAGACAACATATGCATATATGCTATGTTTGTTGTCTATTGTGGTGTAACAAATCACCCCCAAATTTAGTGGCTTAAAATGACAATGAATGTTTAATATCTCATAGTTGCTGTGGGTCAGGAATTTGGGGGTGGCTTAGCTGGGTGGTTGTTCTGCTTTAGGTTCACTCAGGAGGTTGCAGTCAAGATGTCAGCTGGGGCTGCCAACATCTAAAGGTTTGACTGGGATTGGAGGATCTGCTTCTAAGGTGATTTGTTTGGCAAGTTTATGCTGGGTATTGGCAAGAGGCCTCAGCTCTTCACACTGTGGATTTCTGCATAGGTCCTCATAACATGGCAGCTTTCCCCAGAGCAAGTGATCCAAGAGAAAGAGCAAAGTGGAAGGCACAAAGTCTTTTATGAACTAGTCTTGAATTCACTCTCAGTCATTTCTGCAATATCCTGTTGGTTACACAAGTTCACCCTATTCAATGTGGTAGGCATTATACAAGGATGTGAATTCCAGGAGATGAGAATCACTGGGCGCCATCTTGGGGACTGGCTACTGCATATAAGTACATACGCACAGAGCTATTTTAACTTATGTTACATTTTTCAATCATATTATCTTACTAAGGAGCCCTGGTGACGCAGTGGTTAAGCACTCAGCTGCTAACTGAGAGGTCAGCAGTTTGAAGCCACCAGCCACTCCATGGGAGAAAGATGTGGCAACCTGCTGCCGTAAAGATTACAGCCTTGGAAACCCTATGGGGCAGTTCTACTCTGTCCTATAGGGTCACTATGAGTTGGAACTAACTTAGTGGCACACAACAACAACAACTGTCTTACCATTTTGTACCATTTATTTATTTACTTAACTGTGTATGGTAGACCTAGTTCCATGCTAAATATGTAGGTCCACATCATCACTTTTAATAGGTACATTTTATTTCTTTGTGTAGGTGTACCATTTATTTAACCATTCTTCTATTGATTTTTGACAAAAATATTAATGTAATTCAGTGGGAAAAGAATAGTCATTTCAACAAATGGTTCTGAAACTACTGTATATACTTATGGTATGGGGGGTAGAAAACCTTGATCCCTATCTCACACCATACCAAAAAATTTTGAACAGGATCATAGATGTATGTATAAGCTAAAACTATAAAATGGCTAGAAGAAAACAGGATAAACTCTTGAGATACACAAAGATTTCTTAGACAAGACACAGAGAGTGATAACCATGAAAGAAAAGATGGATAAATAGGACTTCAACAAAATTTAAAACTTCTGCTCGTTAAAAGATACCATTAAGAAAAGGCAAGCCACAGGCTAGGAGAAAATATTTGACTTGTATCTAGAATGCACAAAGAAGTCTTATACTTCAATAATAAGACCAACGATTTAAAAATGGGCAAAAGATTTTAACAGATACCACCAAAGAAAATGTACGGATAACAAACACATGAGAGTTTGTCCAACATCATTACTTATCAGGGAAATCTAAAAACCACAATGAGATACCATTACGCACCTAGTAGAGTGGCTAAAATACAAAAGACTGAAATACCATTGTGGACAAAGATGTGGAGCAACCGGAACCTTCATACCTTGCTAGTGGGAGTATAAAATGGCACGACGACTTTGAAAAACAATTTGGAAGTTTTTTTAGAGTTGAACAGTTACCATATGACCCAGCAATCCTACTCCTAGGTATTTACCCAAGAGAAATGACAACATATATCCACACATACATATGAAAACATATGTATGCGAAAGTTCATGAAGCAGCTCAGAACAGCTGGTGAATGGATAAACAAATTGTGCTTTATCCATTCGATGAAGTGCTGTTGAGCAATAAAAAGGAACAAACTGCTGATTTACCCAACAACCTACATGAATCTCAGAAATATTTTACTGAGTGAAAGAAGCCAGACACAAAAGGATACATGCTATTATGATTCCGTTTATGTGAAGTTCTCGAGTAGGAAAACTAATCTATAGAGACCAGAAGTTGATCAGTGGTTACCTCGGGTGGGAGATAGGGAGACTGACTTCAGAGGAGCACAGTGGAACTTTCTGGGGTGATGGAAATATATTACATCTTTTTTTATGTATGTAATTTTATTTTTTGTTGTTGAGAATATACACCAATTAATTTCTACACGTACAATTCAGTGACATTGATTACATTCTTCAAGTTGTGCAACTATTCTCACCTTCCTTTTCCTAATTGTTCCTCCTTCATTAACATACACTCACTGCCCCCTAAGTATCCTATCTAATCTTTTGAGTTGCTGTTGTCAATTTGATTCCATATAGATAGTTCTTAAAAGAGAACAATGCTCAAGGCAGACATTCTTGACTAGTTAAGCTAAACTATTTTTGGGTTTTAAGAAGACTTCAGGGGATATTTTTGGTTTAACATTTAAAGATTATCTCAGGGCAATAGTTTTGGGGGTTCATCCAGCCTCCATGGCTCCAGAAAGTCTGGATTCCATGAGAATTTGAAATTCTGTTCTACATCTTCTCCTTTTTGATCAGGATTCTTCTATAGAATCTTTGATCAAAAGGTTCAGAAATGGTAGCCAGGCACCATCCAGTTCTGGTCTCATGGCAAAGGAGATGTTGTTCATGGAGGTAATTAGAAATATACTGCATCTTGATTGGAGTGGTGGTTACTCATGTCTATGTGTTTGTCAACACTCATTGAACTTAAAACAGGTGCCTTTTCCCTGACAGGGAACACAACAGAGTCCCTGATGAGCAGGAGAAGAGTAGGGTACAAAACTCAAATTCTAGTAAAAAGACCAGACTTACTGGCTTCATTGAGACTGGAGGGACCCTGGAAGACATGGCCCCCAGAATCTTTGTTAGCCCAAAACTAAAACCATTTTCGAGGCCAACTCTTCAGACAAAGAATGGACTGGACTATGAGACATAAAATGATACTCGTGAAGAGTATGCTTCTTAGCTCACGTAGATACATGAGATTAAATAGGCAGCTCCTGTCCAGAGGCGAGATGGGAAGTCAGAGAGGGTCAGGAGCTGGTTGAATGGACATGGGAAATCCGGGGTGGAAAGAAGGAGTGTGCTGTCACAGTATAGGGAGAGCAACAAGGGTCACATAACAATGTATGTATAAATTTTTGTATGAGAGACTAACTTGAATTGTAAGCTTTCACTTAAAGCACAATTAAAAATAACAGGTGCCTTTTATTGCATGTAAATTATATCTCAATAACAGGGACTGAAAAATTATTTCTAATTTGTTGCTACAATTTCTGTTTCTCTATTAGAATGAGACTGAACATTTTCCCAAGACCTTTTGAGCTTTGTGGTGGTTCTATCTATAGACAGTAACTATTGCACTTTCCCTGATTTCCAGGTTGGGCCTCTACGACATGACCCAGTCCAGAGTGACCCTCATGGCTCAGCACGGATCTGATCAGCACCAGGTCCTGGTCTGTACCAAGCTGGTGGAGCCATTCCAAGCCCAGGTGGGCTCCCTGTACATTGTTCTTGGGGAACTCGAGCACCAGAAGGGTAAGCCAGAGTCTCACACCTCCTTTCTCACTCTGGGTCCTGAGTTGGGGCAGTCTTTTGGGTGACTCTGTTAGGAGGGGCCTGACTTGTACTACCTCCATGGCCCCACAAGTTCACAGACTCATGGGGAACAGACATGCTCTACTGAGGGACTCAGAATGGACCTACCACATGGTACCAAGTCAAGGGGAGGGACAGTGAAGAGATGGTCCCCAGGGAGAGCGAGAAAAGGGGGAGAGAAAGCATTGATTTCTGAGGGCCTACAATGTGCCAGGCCTGGTGCTAGGTGGCTTGCTTGAATCTTCTTCACTCTGCATAGTAGTCCTAATCCAAGTCTTATTACTGCTGTTTTAGAGATGAGGAAACCAAGGCTCAGAGAGGATGGTGCTTTTACAGCCGGCAGGGGGAAGATAGTTAAAAAAAAAAAAAAAAAAAAAAATTTAAATGCTGTAATTAGCACCCTCGCGCACTAATCTTAGCCCATTTTCTGATTATTTCTTTAGGGTAGCTTCCTAAAAGTGCGATCGCTAGATTAAAGGGTACGAACATGTGTAAGTGTCTTGATTTATACAACAGCTTGCTTTCTAAAAGTCACTGGTTTTTAACTCTGGCTAAAATGCACCAAGAAAAAAAAAGGAATTAGGTGATGCTTACTTTATTTAAATTTTATTTAATTAAAGTTAATCTTTATTCAGCCTTAAACCTTTCAGCTCACAGAGTCCCTGCCCTCATAACTGATTTGAGATCAGTATCAGGGGGAAGGATAAGAGTGAGTACAAAGGGACTTTGCATAAATGAATTCTACTCTGACTATGGGTCAAAATCACCTGTGGCCCTCCCCCAGCCCTCCCGGCTCCTACAGTGAGGCCTGGGAGCCCTGAGGAACCAGCTGCCCTAAGTCTACAGCTTTAAGCCCAATTGCAATCATGAGAAAGGGTTGGAGCTAAGATGAGATTGAAGGCAAGGGATGGGCAGGGTCTGGAGTGGACAGATGGGGTTACTTATGGGGGAAAAATTGTTTTGAGTAGAAATTCAACCCAAATAAGTATTTTCTTAATTTAATATTTTCATCTGAAACATACACAATAGTAGAGAGAATGATATAAGGAACCTCCATGTGCATCATCCAAGTTCAGCAGTGATCCTCCTTCTACTGTTCTGCTTCACACTGCCCTCATTTATTTGTTTATTTTGCTGGTGTATGTTATTTTCTAATACAATAATATATTAAAACACAATATACTATAGCAGAAAATACCTGTTCAATACATTTTTTTTGTAGTTTTTTTTTAATTGTACTTTAGGTGAAGGTTTACAGAACAAATAGTTTCTCATTAAATAGTACATACATTGTTTTATGACATTGGTGAACAACCCCACAACATGTCAACACTCTCCCTTCTTGACCTTGGAGGACTTTATTTTATTTTATTTTTGGTGAAAATATGCATAGCCGAAGATACCCCATTTCAGAAATTTCTACATGAACAATTCAGTGACATCAATTACATTTTTCCAGTTGTGCTGCTATTCTCACTATCCTTTTCCAAATTACTCCATCACCATTATCTTCAGTTCACTGTCCTCTAGGCTTCCATCAGACCTTTTGAGTTGCTGTTGTCAGTTTAATCTCACATAGCTAATTCTTTTTTTTTTTTTTTTGTACTTTAGATTAAGGTTTACAGAACAAATAGTTTCTTAGTAAATAGTACACATAGTGCCCTATGACAATGGTTAACAACTCCACGACATGTCAACATTGCCCCTTCTCAACCTTGGGTTCCCTATCAGCTGGCGTACTTTAAAGTAAATCTAAGACATCATTTCATTTTGCCCCTGAGTACCTCAATATGTATCTCTAACATAACCCCATTGCCACATCACACCCAACAAAATTGGTAGCGGTTGCTTAACATAAAATCTAATACCTTGTCCATATTCAGTTTCCCTCAATTGTCAGCAATAAAAAAAAAAGCTTTTGAGAGTTCGCTGGTTCAGATCGGGTCCAAACAAAGTCTATGTTTAGTTTACATGTCTCTCGAGTCTGTTAATCTCTAACAGTTCTGCCTTCCTTTTTTTTTCTTTTTTTATATTTTATTGTACTTCAGGTGAAGGCTTACAGAATAAATAGTTTCTCATGAAACAGTAGTACACATGTTGTTTTATGACACTGTTTAACAACCCCACAACATACTAACCCTCTAACTTCTCATCGTTTTTTTTTTTTTGTTGAAAATACACATAGCCAAAGATACACCGTTTCAAAAATTTCTACATGCACAGTTCAGTGACATTGACTACGCTCTTCCAATTGTGCTGTTATTCTCCTTTTTTTTTTTTTTTTTTAAATGCCATGTATTTGTTGGAGAACTGGGGCCATTTCTCCTATAGAATTTACTGGAGCCTGGAATTGGCTGATCGTTTCTTCCTGGTTGCATTAGGCATGCTCCTCCTCCTCCTTCCCTTTTTTTTCTTTTTCATGGTGCTTTGGAATTCATTATTGTTGTTAGCTGCCTTTGAGTTAACCGACTCACGGGGACAACTTGCACACTGGAACTAAACGTGGCCTGGTCCTGCATTATCCCCATGATTGGTTGCAGACCGGAACACTGGGTTTTCTGTTCTTTTCTTTTAAATATTTTGTGTTTTTGGTGCAAGTTTACATTTCCCTTGAATTTATTCCACCTTTCTTGTATGGACTGTGTCTCAGGGAAACCAAATAGTTGAAGAGGGATAGTTCCTTCTAGAAGAATCACAGTGAACAAATGCAGGAGAAATGCCCTTGTGCGGTCAGAAACCCAGGTGAGGATCCTGGCTGGTACTGACGTCATTAGGTTGATGGGAAGGTGGATAAAGGAGGGGTCAGGCCACCCCCTTGGGCCTGCCCGATCACAAAATGTGGACAGCATGTGCCTCTGCCTTGATGCACCCAGAAGTACCCAGCACCTCCTCTGAAGTTTTCTTGCCCGCCCCCCACCCCAACAAAAATTGAACCGGAGCCTAATCAAGCTTCAGGTTAAACAGCATTCTTAACGGGCCCGGCTGCTCGCCACTGCTCACCATTTCTCATTATTTGCACCACAACCTGTATTTTTATTTCTTAAACTTTTTTTCCTCGATTTTCTAAGTAATGCATGTTCATCATTCACAGCCCCTCTGAGACTAGAGACGGTGAGGGGGGAGGGCAGAGTGTGGGCCCTGCAGCCTGCCAGAGGGGTGCTGTGGGGCTGCCTTGGAGTCTTCCAGTCTGCGTGTCTGACCCCAAGCCCTGAGGGGTGCAAAGGTCTGTCAGACCTGGTTCCTGGACAGTTCTGAGGACAGGAGAGGTCACCTCAAGCCACCTTTCTGAGATTTTTGCATACGGAGCTAGGGAGCCTGAGAAGGTGGAGCCATGCCAGCCGTGTGAATCTCTCTGGCACCATCCAGGGGCTCGAGGACTTCCCGTCCAGGGACTAGCTGTGGGCATAGCCTTTCCCCAGCTCTGTGCGGAGTCCATACTGTAATACCCAGTACCTACACTGGAGGTGACTTGACTATAAGTGGCTGCCCCCCAGTTCTCACCATAAATCCCCCCACATTCATTTCCCCCCGCCTGACCCCAGTTGTCTGCCCTCCTAAACCTTTCTCCTGGGTCCTCTGGAACCTTTACTCCTACGTCTTCCAGCCTCCTCATTGTGCTCTTGCCTTTGCTGGAACTTTCCTGAAACCTGGCTTTCTCCCAGGACAGCAGTTGCCCTCCCATTGTCCTATGTGGAACCCGTTCCGCCTTCAAGCCACACACACCCCGGTACCCAGAGGCAGGTTCCTCTTGTTTGTCATTGCAGACCTTTCTCCTTCTCCTCCGAGGCCAACCAGTGCCGCTACGGAGCCTCTGCCCCACCTGCTCCTCACCCACGGCCCCACCTTGGCTCTCATCTTCCTCGGAACTGCCCCACCTCCGACACCTGACACTTGCGGCCCCCTCACTCTCCTCCAGGAGGCTTTCTTCAGCCTCATCTGAACCTTTAGACTTCGGACTGACTTCTTGTTTTTCTCACAGCTTCTCTCTTGTTTACTTTCCTTCCCTCCAGCTGGGACTCATCATTTCAACCACTTGCCTGGCGGAGGTCTCAAGCCCATGCCCTTCCTTCCCTCTCTCCTGCCTGATTAAACCCCCACCTCCAGCGTCTTTCACCCCACCCTTCCCCAGTGAGTGAGGAGAGATCACAAAGCTCCACGGATTCCTAGCACAATGATTTCTCAGTCTCTTATCTCTAAAGGGAGCCCTGGTGGCGCAGTAGTTAAGAGCCTGACTACTAACCAAAACGTTATTTGTCGAATCCACCAGCTGCTCCTTAGGAATCCCATGGGGCAGTTCTACTCCGTTCTGTAGGGTCGCTGTGATTTGGAATCAATGCAGCGGTAATGGGTAGTCTCTAAAGAGGAGACCTGGTGGCCCAGGGGTTAAAGAGCTCAGTTACTAACCAAAAGGTTGGCTGCTGGAACCTACCAGCCACTCCGCGGGAGAAAGATTTCAACCTTGGAAACCCTATGGGACAGTTCTACTCTGTTCTGTAGGATCGCTATGGGTCAGCATCGACTCGACAGCAACAGGTTTTTTTTTTGTTTTAAATCTCTTGGAGGAGTCCCTGGGTGCTACAAATGGTTAACATGCTCAGCTGCTAACGGAAAGTTTGGAGGTTCGAGTCCACCCAGAGGCACCTCAAAAGAAAGGCCTGGCAATCTACTTCTGAAAACTCAGCTATAGAAAACCCTATGGAGCACAGTTCTACTCTGACACACATGGGGTTGCCATGAGTCAGAGTCAACAGCAACTGTGTTTTTAATCTCATAGGGGCCTTCAACACTGCCTAGAAATCCTTCCATGTGTCCCAGTCAACCCCCTCTCCCAGCTCCAGAGCAGTGTGTTCAGGCATTCACCTGTTATGTAAAACCCCCTCCTTCAGCACCTCCCCCATGCCTCTCAGCAAATCACCTCACCTCACCTCCTACATCCCAGGTAAGATTGACACCACAGGCAGCGGTCCCTGATCCTAAAAGTATATGCATCCACAGCCATCATTAAGTCCTTCTCTCCAGTCCCAAAGGGGTGGGCATCCTAGCTAAGGCCCACCCGCTGCGCTTTGAGCCCTAGCCTACCCTCCTGCTCTTGACTGTTCTGTGTCGTTAGCCTTCACTACTGGTTCTTTCCTCTCAGCATATAATGCGCTCAAGCCTCTTTGATCTTACAATTAAAATAGCAGCACTAATAATGTCATCTTCCACTCTATATCCCTCCCTAGCTATGGCCCTCCTTCCCTCCACAATCAACTTCCCAAAAGAATTATCTGTCTTCCTTGCCCCTTCCTTACCTCCTCCTCACGCCCCAACCACTGCATTCCCACTGCGCTGTGGACCTCAGTCCCTTCTCCTCTGCTGTAGATTTTTTATGCGAGAAGAAATACCCCAAATGACTATTTCCCCATTTTTATAGTTTTTCTACCTGTCTTGCCCAGAAACTCCTTCCCCTCCTCCCTACAACCCTTCTTCAAACGCTGTCCTTTCAGTTCCATTTACACCTGCCTTTCACAGATGGACTAGCACCATTGTCCAGTCTGCCCCATGTTGTTGTTGTTAGGGGCTGTCAAGTTGGTTCCAACTCATAGCGACCCTGTGTATGACGGAACAAAACACTGTCCAGTCCTGTGCCATCCTCACAATCGTTTCTATGTTTGAGCCCACTGTTGCAGCCACTGTGTCAATCCACCTCTCTTTCGCTGACCCTCTACTTTACCAAGCATGATATCCTTCTCCAGGGACTGGTCCCTCCTGATCACATGCCCAAAGTGCAGGAGATGAAGTCTCACCATCCTTGCTTCTAAGGAGCATCTGGCTGTATTTCTTCCAAGGCAGATTTGTTCGTTCTTCTGGCAGTATATTGAGTATCCTTTGCCAACACATAATTCAAAGGCGTCAATTCTTCTTTGATCTTCCTTATTCATTGTCCAGCTTTCACATGCATATGGCATGATTGAAAATGCCATGGCTTGGGTCAGGGGCACCTTAGTCCTTACAATGACATCTTTGCTTTTTAACAATTTAAAGAGGTCTTTTGCAGCAGATTTGCCCAATGCAATGCATCTTTTGATTTCTTGACTGCTGTTTCCATGGGCATTGATTGTGGATCCAAGTAAAATGAAATCCTTGACAACTTCAGTCTTTTCTCCATTTATCATGATGTTGCTTATTGGTCCAGTTGTGAGGATTTTTGTTTTCTTTATGTTGAGGTGTAATCCGTATTGAAGGCTGTGGTCTTTGATCTTCATCAGTAAGTGCTTCAAGTCCTCTTGGCTTTCAGCAAGCAAGGTTGTTGCTTGCATATGGCAAGTTGTTAATGAGTCTTCCTCCAATCCTAATGCCCTGTTCTTCTTCATATAGTCCAGCTTCTCAGATTATTTGCTCAGCATGCAGATTGAGTAAGTTTTGTGAAAGGATTTAACCCTGACGCATGCCTTTCCTGACTTTAAACCACAAAAGTATCCCCTTGCTCTGTTTGAATGACTGCCTCTTGGTCTATGTACAGGTTCCTCATGAGCACAATTAACTGTTCTAGAATTCCCATTTTTCATAGTGTTATCCATAATTTGTTAGGATCCACACAGTCGAATGCTTTTGCATAGTCAATAAAACACAGGTGAACATCTTTCTGGTATTCTCTGCTTTCAGCCAAGATCCATCTGATATTAGTAATGATATCCCTCGTTCCATGCCCTCTTCTGAATCCAGCTTGCATTTCTGGCTGTTCCCTGTCAATGTACTGCTGCAACCATTTTTGAATTATCTTCAGCAAAACTTTACTTTTGCATGATATTAATCATATTGTTTGATAATGTCTGTAATCTGTTGGATCACCTTTCTTTGGATTGAGCACAAATATGGATGGATCTCTTCCAGTCGGCTGGCCAGGTAGCTGTTTTCCAAATTTCTTGGCGTAGACGAGTGAGTGCTTCCAGCATTGCATCTGTTTATTGAAGCATCTCGGTTGGTATCCCGTCAATCCCTGGAGCCTTGTTTTTCACCAGTGCCTTCAATTCAGCTTGGACTTCTTCCTTCTGTACCATTGGTCCTTGATCATATGGTACCTCCTGAAATGGATGAACGTCAACCAATTCTTTTTGGTACAGTGACTCTGTGTATTCCTTCCATCTTCTTTTGATGCTTCTTGTGTCATTCAATATTTTGCCCATAGAGTCCTTCAGTATTGCAACTGGAGGCTTGAATTTTTTCTTCAGTGCTTTCAGCTTGAGAAATGCTGAGTGTGTTCTTTCCTTTTGATTTTCTAACTCCAGGTCTTTGAACATTTCATTATAATACTTTTCTTTGTCTTCTCGAACTGCTCTTTGAAATGTGTTCAGCTCTTGTACTTCACCATTACTTCCATTCACTTTAGCTACTCTACGTTCAAGGGCAAGTTTCAGAGTCTCTTCTGACATCCGTTTTGGTCTTTTCTTTCTTTCCTGTCTTTTTAATGACCTTTTGTTTTCTTCATGTGTGATGTCCTTGCTGTCATCCCCCAACTCGTCAGGTCTTCAGTCATTAGAACTTCAGAAATATAATTATTGTGTGATTAATTTGCCCCATATAGTAATCATATTTCTGAAGCTCACTTCCATATTTAGTAACTTCTTCTATTCATAGGGTGATGCAACCTGTTCCACAATTTAAATATAGAGGGAAGGGTTTCCCCAGGCAGAGGGAAGGAAAGAAACAAGGAGCTGATGTATATACAATGGAAGGAAAGTTCTGTGAACTTCAGTCAGGTAAAGAAAATCTTCATACAGGAAGTTTGGAAACATTTGACATAGGATCCAATTTTGAGGCTTGTAACAGCTCCAACTGCAATTAGATTTTGTCCTTGTTCTCTCACTCTGTTGTCCTGAATGTCTGCGGCTGCTGTGTGAAAATTATTTAGGGTTACATGTGACAAGGGAAGGTGTAGGCCTCTCAGTACCAAGTGATAATTAGGCAAATATCTGTTTGATTGATCAGTATGGATAACCCAGCTATTCCTGAAGAGTCCTGAGCGATGAGAATCAGCAATCTGCCCTGATCAATTGATGCAGGTAGTGTTCCAGGCTTACCCACTCCAGGCCATGCTACCAGTCACTGCAGCCTGGCTCTAGCGCTAACAGAAGCTGAAGATATATGGGCAACCTCATGTTGAAACAATTTCATCTTCCAAGGGGAGCCTGTGTGGAAAGCTGGGACCTAGCCAGCCTGACATTCTGAAGTCTGCCCCAAGGCTGTGTTAAATCAAAGAGATGGCCTAGACTAGAAGAAAAGCCAGGTGGACACTTTATCTGTTCAGAGAGCCTCTATCTAAAGACTGCATCAAAGAAGACAGACTAATGGCCTAGAACATTGAGTGATTCATTGAAGTGCCCAGAGAGCAAAGAGAAGATGAGTTAAAAAAAAAAAAAAAGAAAAAAATTATATTAGGGAAACCCCAGATGTTGTCACGTGAACATCAACAGATCTTCCCATAATCCATCAGTCACTGCTGATCGCTAAAAGCCCCACCTAGCCTCTCATCCGGGGTAGGGATGAGTTACCCCTACAAGGCCAAACTTCCCTGAGCTCAGCCCCTTGGGACTTATTAAATACAGGTTTCTCTTTGCCCTAATGTCCAATGCCAATAGGTCGCAGGATGCCAAAGGGGACGTTTCCCTTAGTACAAATGGAGAGCTAGGATGGTCACTGAGACCCCTCTTCTCAACCCTGGGCTCTTATGACCTAAAGAGAAGATGGCAGGAATTAAGGTGACAACAGAGAGACACGTTTAGGAATCCTGTGCCTCTTCCTGGCCCTCCCTCCTGGATAAGTAGAATTTTGAGGCCACTCCCTAAGTCACAGGCACCTAGTGTCAGGCCCACCATTCTGAGGCCCAAGTAGACAAGTTGCTATCATCCCGTATGCCATCCTTTTGCCTCCACCCCTTCCTGTCAAAACTCAGGACTAAGCAAATTGAGGGAAAATAGCTACATGCATCGGTAGACTGTGTCGCTGACCCTCCAGTCAGTCACTGCCGTGGCCTTGGCGTATGTGTCTTTCAGATGGAGGTGCCGTGGTGAAGGCCCGGGTGCTGACTTGCGTGGAGGGAATGAATCTACCCTTGTTGGAACAAGCCATCCGGGAGCAGAGGACGTACCAGCAAGACAGGGACAGCAGCCAATAGGAAATGACAGCTCCCTCCTCCCCCACATGCTCCTGGTGTTCTGCCCAGAAGGTGTAGGAGCTCTCCCTGGAGTGACGGCCATTGGCTGGGACCGGAGAGTAGAGACGAGGGCTTGTTAACCCAGCCCTTCCTCTAATTTGGGATTGCGTCAGCAGTGAGAACACAGAGAACAGGCACCAAAGCCTGGCACCCCTACCCCCGGAGGCTGCGCTCTGGGGCCCTGAGGGCCACAGACATCCTGTATCTTGTGTGGAGTCATGGAGAGTTCCAGAAGGTCCTCGTGAATAAAGGCCTCAGGGGGCGTAACCTTGCAATGTGTGCACGTGGTGCAGCGCCGGCTGGGGCCAGGAGGGGGAGCCGTGGAGCAGGCAGTCTGCCCGCTGTGAGGCTGCAGGGAACGCAGGGTTTCTGGTGAATTCCGGGCTGGGAGCCTGAGGGGAGGGTGCCAGGGGCAGAGGAGCTGGGTGGGGGGCCCAGGATGCAGGGGGGCTGCTCCCGCTGAAGTTCTGTCCTCAGAGGAGGCCGAGCGTCGCCAAACAGGCTGGGCCTACTCCCTCAGCCCTGACTGCAGCCTAGGACAGTATGGTGGCTTCAGAAACCCTTTCCAACTCCCGACCTTGACCTGAGTTGTCCCTGGCCCCTGGGCAGGCCCTCTGGGCGGCCTTCCCCCCAGAACCTGGGATTGGCAGCGCAGAGGAGGGACATCGGAAGTTTGGGCTCTCCTGCATGCCGTAGCAGGCACAGGTGCAGCAGGCTTCCAGGCCCCCCTGGGGTGCAGGACCTGCAAGACTGGGGTTCCTGCCTGGGCTGGGCCTGGGGCTACAAGCCAGGTTCCCAGGGATGGGCTGGGGGCAGGGGGTGGAGAGCTGGGCCTCACGCCTTGGGAGCTGGGGAAGTCTGGGTGGGAGTTGGGCAGGGGTGTTATATGGGTGCTGGATGGGGGGAGCCAGGGTGCTGGGCATGGGGGGGTGAATGCCCCAGGTGCCGTCTGTTTCCTGGGCAGCTCTGCGGTCATGGATGTGTTCCAGAAGGTAGAGAAGATCGGAGAGGGTACCTATGGAGTGGTGTATAAGGCCAAGAACAAGGAGACTGGGCAGCTCGTGGCCCTAAAGAAGATCAGGCTGGATTTGTGAGTGCTGGGTTGGCCCCTGAGACCCCCGGGCCCAGGGGCGAGCCACAACCCAGGGGCTGCCATGTCCATTACCTCGTCTCAGAATTTTACATCCAGCTCCTTTTCTGAGCGCTGCCTGGTTATAGTGAGGCAGTCACAAAGGTGTAGCCCTTCCTCGTCCTCGCCCCATCTCACTGCCCCCTGACTAGGGGCTGCCCAGGGGCCCTGCTCTGTGAGTGATAAATACAGACAAGGAGCACAGGGTCCCCATTGCTGGGGGATGGGCCACCTTTAGGGAATAAGGAACCCGGAGGTGACCCCCCTGACCCCAGAAGCACCCTCCCACCTCCAAGGTGTTACTTGCTCCCTGACTCCATGCTTGTTCTGTACCCTCCTTTCCTGCAGAGAGACCGAGGGTGTCCCAAGCACCGCCATCAGGGAGATCTCCCTTCTCAAAGAACTTAAGCACCCCAACATTGTCAGGTGAGTTGGGGAAGGAGGCAGGGAAGCTGAGACAGCGAACACTGAACCCATCTGTCTTGCTGAGAGCCGTGTCCTCACCGGCATCTCCCTGCCAGGCTGCTGGACGTGGTGCATAGTGAGAAGAAGCTTTACCTGGTTTTTGAGTTCCTCAGCCAGGACCTGAAGAAGTACATGGACTCCACCCTGGCCTCTGAGCTCCCCCTGCACTTAGTCAAGGTACCAAGGGACTGATGGGGAAGAGGAGGTAACACCCTTCTCAGCCAGGCCTCTTCCGCTTAGCCAGCTCCTTCTCATGCTCACTATTCCAGAGCTACCTCTTCCAGCTACTGCAGGGGGTGAATTTCTGCCATTCTCATCGGGTCATCCACCGAGACCTGAAGCCCCAGAATCTGCTCATTAATGAGTTGGGAGCCATCAAGCTGGCAGACTTTGGGCTGGCTCGAGCCTTTGGGGTGCCTTTGCGCACCTATACCCACGAGGTACTGCCGGGGCAAAGGGGAGAGAAGGGCAGCTGAAGGAATGTTGCCTGCACAGTCAGTCACCCCGATTGATGCTGTTTTCTTGTCCCCATAGGTGGTGACACTGTGGTATCGCGCCCCCGAGATCCTCTTGGGCAGCAAGTTCTATTCGACTGCTGTGGACGTCTGGAGCATCGGTTGCATCTTTGCAGAGATGGTAGAGAGGGGGACAAAGCATGGCCACAGGGAGGCCACAGGCAGTGTCCTGCTGGGACGGGAGGTGGGCCACCCTGCTACTCCTACTAAACGAAAAAAAAAAAAAACAACCCAAACCCATTGTCCTTGAGTCTATTCCAACTACGGTGACCCTGTAGACAGAGTAGAAGTGCCCCATAGTGTTTCCCAGGCTGTAATTTTTTTTTTTTTAATTTTATTGTGGTTTAGGTGAAAGTTTACAGCACAGATCAGTTTCTCACTCAAAAATTTGTACACAAATTGTTTTGTGATATTGGTTGCAATCCCTGCAATATGTGAGCATGCTCCCCCTTTCACTTTATAACCTGGGTTCCCTGTGACCACTTGTCCAGGTTTCCTGTCCCTTCCTGCCTTCTTGTCTTTGCTTTTGGGCAAGTATTGCCCATTTGGTCTCGTATTCTTGACTGAGCTAAGAAGAACGTTCCTCACGTGTGTTGCCATTTGTTCCACAGGCCTGTCTAATCTTTGAATGGTGGGCTTCGGGAGTAGCTTTAATTCTGAGTTAGCAGGGTGTCCAGTGGCCATAGTCTCGGGGGTTCCTCCAGTCTCTGTCAGACCAGTTTTAAGTCTGGTCTTTTTTTGTGAATTTGAATTTTGTTCTACATTTTTCTTCCACGCTGGGACCCTCTAGTGTTGGTAGCTAGGCACCATCTATTTCTTCTGGGCTCAGGCTAATGGAGACTGGTTCATGTGGTCCTTTAGTCCTTTGGGCTAAACATTTTCCTTGTGTCTCTGGTTTTCTTCATCCTCCTTTGCTCTGGACAGGATCGGACCAGTAGATGTATCTTAGGTGGCCACTCGCGAGCTTTTAAGACCTCGGACGCTACTCACCAAAGTGGGATGTAGAACATTTTCTTTGTGAGCTACGTTAATGCGAATTAACCTAGATGTCCCCTGAGAGGACCAGGCTATAATATTTACAGAAGTAGGCTGCCACAGACCTTTCTCCCATGGAGGAGCTGGTGGGTTCAAACTGTCGACCTTTTGACTAGCAGCTGAGTGCTTAACCACTGCACCCCCAGGGCTCCTGGATACTCCTTCTAGAGGTGGATTAAGGGGTGTTTAGGAGTCCCTGGGTGGTACAAATGGTTAACATACTTGGCTACTAACCGAAAGGTTGGAGGTTTGAGTCTACCCGGAGGTGCCTCAGAAGAAAGGCCTGGTGATCTACTTCCGGAAAAATCAGCCATTAAAATCCCTGTGGAGCACAGTTCTACTTTGACACACATGGGGTCACCGTGAGTCCAAATTGACTCAAAGGCAGCTGGTTTTAAGGGGTGCTTGGGACTGGCTAAAGGACTGATGAAGTGGGCCTTATCCCAGGAAAAGCCAGAATTATTAGTGCAGCCCTGGGAAAGCGATCTTGAAGCCCCGCCCCTCGCAGTTCTGACTGCTTATCTGGTGTTGGATTGGGCTTGACAGAGCTGTGGACACACATCTCCTCTTCCCCATTCCAGGTAACTCGCCGAGCCCTGTTTCCTGGTGACTCTGAGATTGACCAGCTCTTTCGTATTTTTCGGACCCTGGGGACACCCAGTGAAGCCACGTGGCCGGGAGTTACCCAGCTGCCTGACTATAAGGGCAGTTTCCCCAAGTGGACCAGGAAGGGGCTGGAGGAGATTGTGCCCAATCTGGAGCCAGCAGGCAAGGATCTGCTCATGGTAGGTACAGGTGGGCAGGAGGGGAGGGCAGGAAGGGCCTTCTCAGCTGGGTACTGCTCCTGCCAGTGTCCCTTTGCCCACCAACCTCCTCTGTAACCCCAGCTCCTTCTGTAAGTCCAAGCTAATCACTTTTCTGACCCCTGTACCCAACTGGCTTATCTCTGTCCCTGTACTGATTCATCAACCTGGAAGCCTCTCCCCATGAGTTCAGTGTTCATCTTGCCTTTGAAAACTCCTCTATCCTACTTAGCTTTGTGTTTGCACTGTGAGAATTGCCTTTTGTTCCTCGTTGTCTTGTGTTTTTGGTTATTTCCCCCTGGGGAGGTTATGACCCCATCTACGCTGTCAGCTTTTCCTGGCAGGGGCCCGTCACCTCCTTCCACGGTGGCTCATCTGTGCGGAGCGGGCTGTCCCTGCTGCCTGGGCCCCTGCCTCAGTCCTCGCCCACCCCTTCTGCTGCCCCATCGTGACCCCTTGGCCCAGGAGACCTCAATAGGCATCTGGCAGAGCCACGAGGTTGCACACAAAGGCCCCAAAGCCACATTCTCTCTTGAATCTGGTGTTGGGTCTGGGAAAAGCAGGCAGGATTTTCATCGTCAGGATGGCATGGACTTGCCACCTAGCACTCATCCTGGAGACTCCACATCCTGGCTGGATTTAGAGACTCTAGCAGGAGAGCAAGGAGCCCGGCTGGCGCAGTGGTGCTCACTGCTAACCAGTAGGTCAGCAGTTGGAACCCACCAGCGACACCGCGGGAGAAAGATGTGGCAGTCTGCTTCCGTAAAGATTACAGCCTTGGAAACCCTATGGGGCAGTTCTGCCCTGTGCTGTGGGGTCGCTGTGAGTCGGGATCAACTGACGACAGTAGGATGGGAGCACAAGAGCTGGGCACAGCTGACCTCTGACAGCGTTGGCCTCTCCTTCCCTCCTCCCTGCTCTTTGCATTCCTGCCCCCACCCTCCAGGCTGCTTCTAGGCCAGCTCTAGCCCCTGGCTCCAGGGTCCTTGATGGGTGCACAGAGAGAAGTATGTCTCAGCCAGAAGCAGACTGGGATCTGGAGCCTTCAGTAAGGAAGGGAGAGATGACTCGGCTTCAGTGGCCTGAAGAAGACCTGGCCTGACTCAGTCGAGGTGGACCAGAACTGGCTCTTTGTCCCCAGGTTCTGAGAGTGTCCAGCGCTGGCTCACGAGGTGGGAGGTGGTGGCTGCGCACAGCTGTGGGTTTGAGGACAGCCAGCTGGGGGCTCAGGGCCCCAACTGGAACCGAGGAGGATGATTCCTCTCTGCCCTGACTGCACTCAGGCACGATCTCTGTCCTCCCCGCTCTTGCAGAAACTCCTGCAATGTGACCCCAGCCGGCGGATCTCAGCGAAGGCGGCCCTGGCCCACCCGTACTTCTCTGCCGAACCCTCCCCAGTCCCCCGCCAGTGCGTGCTGGAGCGGTTCTGCCGTTGAGAATATGAGACCCACCACCTACAATCCTCTCTCCAGCTGCTGTCCCACCCACTACCAAGAAAGAGAATGAATCCGGGGAGACAGAAAAGCCCTGAAGAATTTGGTATCAGCCAGGAGAGGCTGAGTTTGGGTTAGTCCCGTCAGCAGGTTAGCGAGTTCCGTGTTGTTTGTTGGGTCTGGCAGTGTTGTTTCAAGATGGGGCACAGATGCTCCATGCAGGAGAGGGGCGCATTACAGCCCAGACCCCGGGCACAGGTACCAAGGAGAGGGCAGGAAGCTGCCGGGCTGCATGCAGCCAAGCGCCCCTGCCATGCCCCAGCCCTCGGCTGTAGATCCAGATGCCGAAGGAAAGGGCGACCCCTGCTGGTCTTTTTGGATTTAAAATGTTTGCGTTCTGGTTGAGTCCCAAGTAAACAGGAAGCGGGGTGAGGGAGAGGAGAGGAGGTGTCCCTGCCCCAGGTGAGGTCAGGGACTGTGTGGCTGGTCCAGGAATTGTCTGTTCACCTAGGATATGCTTATGTTAGTGTGCCTCTGGCTTTAAGAACAGGAAATAAAACTGACACCTTTCTGAATTTTTTTCGTGTGATTCTGCTCAGGGGGGATGCCGGGACTTGCTGTAACAGGGACACTGACAGGAGGGCTAAAGGCACTTTCCGGCCTGACCCGAGAGACCCAGAACAGAACAGAGACGGTGGGCAAACCGGGGAGGGTGGGTGGGAGGAAGGACTGACGGGAGGGTTTGTGTCATGTCCCACAACCTCTTTCCTTGACCTCCCGGACTCAACAGAACCACGGCCTCTCCAGACGCAGGGAGAGCTGGGCATGTTCACGCCCAGAAGTGCTGTCCCTGTGCCCATCCCCAGACAAACTGACTCCATGTCCCCAGATGTAAATGAGAGGCTGGGTGGATGCATTTATTGGCAGCACCAGGTGGGGGAGGGGGGAGGGAGAACAGGTCTGACCCTGTGGTCCGGGGATGGATCAGGCATCAGAGTCAGGGAGGGAGCCCAACACCAAGAACAGCTGAATAATGAGACAGCGGTCACACAGTGGGAAGCCCACTCTCTGGGGTTGATCAGGCTGCTTGGGGGGGCGAGGGGTGCATGACCCCACCGCAGCCCTCTCACACACACCCCCTTGACTGCTGGGCCTATCAGCGCAGGCAGCGCGGCCCCATGGGGGAGGCAGAGCGGTAGCAGGAGTACCCTTTGAGCATGGCCGGGAGCAGCAGCAGGCCGCTCAGGGGGTCCTTGCGACAGCGCCCCATGGCCTCCTTGTAGCTCAGCCTCTCCTTGGAGAGGGGATCTGTCAGATCCTTCTCGTAGCTGGCCTCGTCCTGCAGGAGCTGGGCCAGCTCGTCGCTGATCATCCCGGAGAGCACAGCCTGGGCCACGGGGATGCGGCCGGTCCGCTTGGGGTTGATCAGCCCACCGGTCAGGTACTGCGCCTGCAGGTGCGGGAGCACGCTCTCGCGGGGCATCCAGCCCTTCTGCACAGCCTCGCCCACCGACAGCCTCTTCCTGGTCACAGGGTCCTCGATGCCCGTGAAGGCCTTCTGGGCGTTGAGCAGCCTCTGCGTTGAGGTGTTCTCTATCAGCCCGTGCTCTATGGCCTTGTGCACCGAGTAGCGTTCCCGGGTGAGCAGGTCCACGATGCCCCCTGTGGCTGCCTGCGCCTCCAGCAGCTTCTGCCCAGTGATGGGGTCCAGCATGTTCTTGGCCACGGCTGTCTTGATGCTGCACTTGTTGTCTGTGGTCATGTCGTAGACCCCGGCGATAGGGAAGCTGTCATCACCGAGCACCAGGGAGAAGCCAGGCAAGAAGAAACTAGTGCTCTGGGGGGCGGGAGAGGCGACTGGGGCCTTGGAGATGATGGAGCTGATGGAGAGCGAGGAGCAGGGCTTGGTCTCGCCTGCCACGAGCAGGGCGAACTCAGAGATGGGCAGCCGGCCGTCCTTGTACAGGTGGAACGCCTCCTTGGAGATGCGCTGGCAACGGAGGGCGGCCTCGATGGAGTACTGCTTCCCGCTCTTGCGGTCCAGGAGCACCGACTCCTCCCCGCAGGGGCCCAAGGTGGTGACCTCCTCCCAGTCACACTCGAGTTCCTGCAGCTGGAGGTACTGGCTGCGGTTGATGATGCCACGCTTGTAGGCCTCATATGGGGACATATCCTTCCCCGTCTCGGGCTCCAGGATGGAGATCTTGGTGGACAGGTTGGTCTCCCGCGTCTGGGTCTCCTGGCTGAGCTCCTCTCGGCTGACTCTGGTGTGGAGGTCCCACAGGGCCCGCTCCTTCTCATAGATCTGGTCCTTCTCGCGGAGGATGGCCGCCTCGAGCTGCGAGAGCGCCTGGTCGCGCTGGGCTGCTCGCTGCCGCTCGCTCTCCATCTTCTGGCCGAGCAGCTGCGACTCCTCCTGCAGGTGCAGCACCTTCTGCTGCTTCTGCTGCTCCAGCTCGTGCAGCTCCTGCTGCAGCTGCCTGCACTCCTGGCTCGCCTGCTCCCGTGCCTTCTGCAGCTCGGCCTCCTCCTGAGCCCAGGTCCTGCCCAGCGCCTCGGCCCTGTCGATGCGCTGGCGGAGCCGCTGCACCTCCTCCTCCCGCCCTTGCCGCGCTGCTCGCTCCCTGTTGAGCAGCTCCCACACACGTGACCGCTCTCCCTCCAGCGCCCGGTCCTTCTCCACCCGGATCACTTCCTTGTAGATGGTCTTCTCTTGAGACTTGGTGGTCTGCAGGACGTCGATCTGGGCCTGCAGGTTCTTGCACTCCCGATTCAACTCCATCACCCAGGCCTTCTCCTGGTCCAGGCCCCGCTGCAGGGTGCCCATGGACTTCTCCAGGTTTGGGTCCTTCTCCAGCTTGACCACCTCCTCCATGATGATCTTCTCCTGCACTGCCGGCGGCCTTGTCTGCAGCTCCTGGATCCTCAAGCTTAGCTGCCGCAGCTCCTTCTCCGCAGCCAGCTTCTTGCTGCAGTCCTCCTGGAAGCTGAGCAGGCCCTCCTGCTCCTCCACACCGGCCCGCAGCTGCTGCACCTCCCGCTCCAGCTGCCGCCGCCGGCCCACCTCCTCATCCAGGCTGCGGCCCAGCCGGCTGTGTTCTTCACGGAGTTTCGGGTCCTTCTGGGTGACCACCACCTCCTGCACCACCACCTTCTCCTCGGGCCGCCTCCTCTCCAGCAGCAGGAACTTGTTCTGCAGCTCGTAGAGCACGTCCTCCGTGGCCCGCCGCTTCTGGGCTGCCTCCCGCACCTCCTGGCGCAGCCGCTCAGCCTCCTTCTCCAGGACAGTGTCCTTCTCGTGGCGCACCACTTCCTTGTTCACCGTCTTGGTCTCCACCTTGGAGCGCTTCCGCCTCCACTCGTCACGCTCACCCTGCAGTCGGATGAGCTGCTCCTGGGACCGGCCACTGCTGTTGACCAGCTCGTTGAGCTGGGCCTTTAGCCGGTCGATTTCCCGCAGCACCTCGGGGTTCCTCTCATGCTTCACCACCTCCTGCGTCACCTCCTTGTACTCCACGGTGGGCTTCTGGGCCCGCAGCACAGCCAGGTCAGGCAGCAGCCTCTCCACCTCTTTCTCCATGCTACTCCGCTTGCCGGCAGTCTCCTGCAGCTGCGCTTGGAGCCGCGCAATCTCCTGCTCCGTCTCCGGGTCCACCTGGAAGATCTGGAGGACCCGCTCCTGGAATTCCACTTTGGGCTTCTGCTTCTCCACCTCGCTGTGCTTTCCACGCAGCTCCTTCAGCTCCCGGGCCAGCACCGCGTTCTTGCTCCTCTCCTCCTCCAGGAGGCTCCTCAGCTTGGAGGACTCATTAAGAAGGCCGGGGTCCTGCTCCACCTTTTTCACCTCTTTCACGATGACCTTTGGCTCCATGGAGCTGATCATTCGCTCCAGCTCTTCTGTGCGAGCCCGCAGCTTGGCCCCAGCCTCCTCGGCCACCTTCCTCTGTGCGGCGTCCTCCTCAATCTGCAGCCTCAGAGCCTGGGTCGCCTTGACCATCTCCAGATCCTTCTCCACCTTGACCACTTCCTTCACCACCACCTTCTCCTTCACGTTTGCCTCTTTCTGCTCAAGGGTCAGCAGCTCCTTCTTTAGCTCCTCCAGCCAGGCAGAGATGGTGGTGTTCTGCCCCTGGAGGTGCCCGATCTCACTGCTGAGCTGGGCTGCCTGACTGTCCAGGCTGGGGTCCCGCTCAATTTGGGTGACCTCCTTGGTCAGCAGATGAGGCTGCATGGTCTTCCTCTTGCTCTCCAGCTGGACGACCTTCTGGGCCATGGCCTCCAGGTCTGCCTGCAGGCCAGCTCGTTTCTTGTTCTCATCCTCCACCTGGGACTTGACCTTGGATAGGCTGGTCTCAAGCTGGGGGTCCTGGTAGAACTCCACCACCTCCTTCTCCTCCAGCCTCTCCAAGGGCCGCTGTGTCCTCAGCTGTAGTAGCTGGTCCCTCTGTTTCTCCAGCTCGCACTGCACCTGGGCCACCCGCTTCCTCTCCTCCTCCAGCTGGGACATCATCGCTTCTGACTCCCGCCCTGCTTGTGCCCAGCTCTCGGACCCCTGCTTTGCATCATCGGTCACCTGGATGTCCTCACTGAGCTCCTTCTGCCAAGAGAGTGGAAGAAGGGGAGGGTACTGGGGTGAGGGGGAGGAAAGGGATGAGCCCTATCTTTCCATCCCCTTCTGATATCAGAGACCCTTCCCTGCTCCCAGAGACTATCTGGTAGGTCCTGGGAGATGATGCTGAAGACCTGAGATGCTTGGATGCAGGATCTGGAGAGGGCCTGGGAAATGCCCATGAGGCTCGGATGTTCAGGCCAAGTCTGCTCTATAAAGTGTAGACAGTGCAGCTTCTCCCTTCCAAACCCCTCCCGTAACCCTTCCATGCAGGGTCCCAGAAATGGGCCCCATACTCTTCTAGGGATGCTGGAGTATGGCTGAGGGTCACAGAAGGCTGACAAGTCCTCCGGTCAGTCACCAAGAGAGCTCCTGGCTCCTGGTCTCCCAGGGATGGAGATTTTGGTGGCCTCTTACCCAGTGCGGACTGGGTCCCAAGGCTGAAGGCTTTTGAGGATTTTCTCTGCTCTCTTGGGTAAGAGGTCTGGCCCCACTGGAGGACTTCCCAGTAGCTAAGCATGGTCACACTGAATGACATCCCCAGGGCCTACCTCTAGGATGGATACCAGCCTGTTAGAACTGATGGGGAGAGATGGGGGTGGGGCAGGGAGAGGCAGCTCCTTCAGTCTGCTGAGCCTGCCCCGAGGCTGGAGGCTGCAGGCTGAGGAGGGAGGGAAGACTCCCAGGTTAATGACCAGCCCGGGCTGGCTATTGCGGGAACGGAGTGGGCATTGGCTCTGTACCTTCTCCAGCATCCTTCTGGCAAACTCCAGCTGGTGCAGCTGCTGCTGGCGTGCAGCTGCAGTCTCAGTATAGGCTTTGGTCAGGTTCTTCTCCTGGTGAGGGCACAGAGAGGGAGAGGGAGGCAGAGTCAGCTCCTGCCTCGGAGACGTGGAGCTGGTGCTGAGGGACGCTGACCCCTGCCGGGTTCTGCCTCACCTGGGCCTGGATGCTTTCCTGCAGAGGAGCTACTCGGGGTCTCTTGGGGGCTGACACTGCCAGGGTGGGCTCCAGGGAGCAGCGGTAGGTGTCTGTCTGCAGCTCATAGTCCTGAGCAGGGAGGAAAGGACAACAGGCTGAAGTCAGTGGGGGAAGCTGGGTGTCGGGGAGCAGAGGCCTGGAAGAGGGAGGGAGGGCAGATGGACAAAGAGGGACAAACTGACATAAAACCGCTTACCTGGAGAGCTGCCTGCAGGTCCTGGGAGAGGCGGAATGCCATGGCCCTGTCCCGTTCTCGGTCCTCGATCTCCTGCACCAACCTCTGCCGGGGAAGACACAGGAGTCAAGGAAGCTGCTCCCCCTGACTGCCCTCCATCCGGGCACAGGCAGCCAGTGTGGCCCAGGGCAGGAACCGAGGGACAGGAGGCCTGGACGGGCAGTCCCTCTCTCCTCGACCCCATTCTCCTGGTTTTCCTCCTTCCTCCCTTTAGCAGAGTCCTGTTCTTCTGCCTGGTGCCCCTCGGAGCTCTGTTCTAGCACAGCGGTTGTCAGACGTGAGCCTGCATCAGAAGCACCTGGAGGGTCTGTTAAAACAGATTGCTGGGCCCAGGCTCAGAGTTTCTGATGCAGGAGGTCTGGGGTGGGGCCTGAGAACTGACATTTCTGACATGTTCTCTGGTGATGCTGATGTTGCTCGTCCAGGGACCATTCTTTGAGAATCACTACTCCTGTAATCACCTGGGGAACTTCTTAAAGATGCCGATGCCCCGGCCCCAGTGAGTCCCATTTAATTGGTCTGGGGTGGCTCCTGGCATGGGAGTGTTTTGAAAGCTCCCAGGTGATTCTAATCTGCAGCCAGGGCTGCAAGTCTCCGTCCCAGGCCCTCTTACCGGCGTTACCTCTACTCTCTCCCTAGATGCTCTCAATCTCCCGCAGCCCGAGGACCCAGCTGTTTGCCCTCAGCCCCCACAAGGGGACTCCCAGCCCACACCTTCCTCCCACAGATCCAACTCCCCACCTCGCCTTGGCGCCTCACACTCAACTTGACCCCAACTAACTTCATTACTTCATTCCTTCTCCCCAAATGCACTCTGTTCCTGCCTTCCCCACCTCAGGTGGGGGTACCCCCTCTTCCTGAGTGTCCCAGACAGAACCCTGGGCAGCCCGGGACCTCTCCAATGCTGCCATCTGCATCTCTGAAATCCACCCACCTCTTCCACCCCCTAGGAGCCCTTTCCCATCTGTCCACGCACCATCCTCTCACCTGGATTTTTCCCCCGGCTCCTACGTGTCTCCCTGTTTTCAGCCCTGCCCCTCCTCAGCCATGTCCACTGGGCAGCCAGAGCTACCCTGGTACACACAAATCTGAAGGGTCCCTTCCCAGCAGCATCCCAGTGCCCTCAGGATGATGTCCAGCATCTTCTTGTGTCCTGCAAAGGCTGTACCATCCGGTCCTCACCTCTAGTCATTCCTGTCCCCTGACCCACCATGCCTCTGCTTGGGACATTTCACTCCCTTCCCCCCACAGCTACTCGATTTATCCCTCAGGTCTCGGGGTGGGTGCTGGCTCCTCCAGACTGCTTTCTCTGACCCCAGCCATGCCCAGCAGTGGGTGCCCACAGCACTTTGAACTCCTCCACGGAAGCGCTAATCCGCCTTGTGGCCTGTGACCTATTGTCCTCCCCACCTGACTGGGAGCTGCCTGAGAGCTGGGCTGGTCCCCCAGTCCCTGGTTGTGCCCTTAGCACCAAGCAGGGGTTTGACAGTATGAGGAGGAGAATGCAGTAGTGGCCGGAAGTCCTAGCAACTCTGCGGCCTGAGCATGAAGCTCACTGCCCACCTTGGACCAGACAGAGACGGGCTGGGGGCTTATGTGGGAAAGGGGGAGCATTTCAGGGTGGGAGCGTGGGGTGTGGGAACCTGAGGCCTGGGTGCTCTGACCTTTGAAGAGCCCCCTGCTTGCATGGGCGATGCAGTGGTAAAGTTGTCACCTGCCACACGGGCGGCCTGGGTTCAATTCCTGGCTACTGCATTACAGACTTTTAAGGAGGCCTAGTGGCTTAAAGATTAAGCACTTGGCTGCTGATCAAAAGGCTGGAGGTTCACACACTTACTGGCCTGACAGAGAGTAGATAAACCCCAAGAGTATGGCACCTGGACACACTTTTAGCTCAGTAATGAAGTCACTGCCAAGGTTCACTCTTCAGCCAAAAATTAGACAGCCCCATAAAACAAAACGAGTCTCATGGGGCACACACAGCCCAGGGACAAGGACTAGAAGGCAGAAGGAGACAGGAAACCTGGTAATAGGGAACCCAAGGTCGAGAAGGGAGAATGTTGACATGTCCTGGGGTTGTTAACCAATGTCATAAAACAATACGTGTACTGTTTAATGAGAAATTATCTGTTCCTGTAAACCTTCATCTAAAGTACAATAAAAAAAATTAAAAAAAAAAAAGGTTGGCGGTTCAAACCCACCCAGCAGCTCAGCGGGAGAAAGATCTGGTTATCTGCTCCCGTAAAGATTACAGCCTAGGAAACCCTATGAGGCAGTTCTACTTTGTCTCATAGGATCACTATGAGTTACAGTCGATTCGTAGACACCTCACCCAAAGCACTTTTGAGCCTTGGTCACTAGGGGGCAACACGCGCACAGGCAGCTGCCCTGTGGAGGAGGCGGCCAGAGAGATGGCTTGAGACCCAGCTCTGGGCAGGGCCCCCAGGTCGCCTGCAGCCCAGGCCCCGTACCTTCTGTGCCTGGAGCTTGTACGCAATGTGGCTGGGCCCGTCGCGGGGCCCCACCTGGTTGTGGGGTAGGTGCTCCAGCCAGGAGTTCAGGTTGTCCGTGCAATTCTTGAACTGCTGGTAGGTGAGGCCGGCATCCCGCACCATCTTCTCCCTGCAGGGGGACGAGGCCAGAGCAGAAGTGAGAGCTGCCCTCTGGGAACAGGTGAGGGGTTCAGGGAGGCGGCTGGGGGGTGCCTCCCTTCCTGGGACAGGTCAGGAGGCCTCAGTGCCCACTGTGCTCCCCCTACTCTGTGTCCTGATAGCCTCTGCCTGGCAGCTACCAGCTTGGGAGGCAGGTACTGCTATCATCCCATTTCACAGGTGGGGAAACAGCCTCAGAGAAGTTAAGTCACCAGCCCAAGGTCACACAGTTTGTCAGCGGCAGCACCCAGCCTGCCCACCATGGGGTTGTGCCACGTGCCTGGCAGCCCAGCACTCACCGCAGATCCACCTGGTCCCCCACGGCATGGTAGCGGTCAGTGAGGGCCCGCACCTGGCGCTGCTGGCGCGGCAGGTCTTGGCAGAACTCACAGAAGTTGTTTTGCAGCGCACCACACGTGTGCTCGACTGCCTTCAGCTTGCGGTGCAGCCGCAGAATACAGGCCTGCTGCTCCAGGAGCTCCCTCCGCTGGCGCTGGGGGTACACAGCCGCGATGCACCCTCAGCGGTTTGGCGAGACGCCCTGTCTGCCCTCCACCTGCAGAGCCTGGGCCTCACCTGCAGCTCGCTGACCCTCTCCTGCAGCGTGCCCGGGCCATCGGGGATGGGGGCCTCCTGGGCCAGGGCAGACTCGAAGCCCCGGATGATCCTGTCCGCATCCTGGATCTGCCGCTCCAGACCCAGGGCAGCCTTGGCTCTGCACAGAGGCGAGGGTCAGGCAGCCTTCAGCCATACCATGCTTCCCAATGCAGCCCTGTCCCCGGCACTCACTTGTCCCTGTAGAGACTGCACAGAACTTGCACGTCGCTGTACTTGTTCTTGACGTTGTTGAGGGCCACGGGCAGCTGCAGGGCAGCGGGACCCACGGGCCGCGCCGACAGGAACACCTCACACTCCTGCTGGGCCACCTCCTTCTCGGCTCCTAGGCTCTGCAGGCGCTGGGCTGTGTCCTGGCAGGGGCGGGTGGGGGTCAGGATCTCTGCTCTGGTCCACATGGAAGAGACAGACTCTGCCCAGCCCTCCTGCCAGGTCAACCCCCCTGCACACCCATGGAGGCAGGAGAGCTTGGCGGCTATGTGCTTGGGCTCAGGGCCAGAGAAGCAGGAACAGTCCTGGCTCTGCTAGTTACCATGTGGATGACCTTGGGCAAGTCAGCCTCTCTGACCCTCAGTCTCTTCATCTACAGAATGAGTCGATGGAAGGAGTAAATGAGATCCTTAGCAGCATCAGGCACTCAATTACCTACTATTGTCACCTGGTCACAAAACCTTCAGGCCCCTACCCCGTCACTCCAGGATGAGGCAGCCAAGCCCTAGCTCTATCTGCATTCATTCCTCTTCTCAATCATTCATTCATCTCTTCCACAAGTTATGACAAGGAGACACTGCCTACACTCCCATCAAAATTCTCATGGCCCCTCGACACCCCTGATATGGTAGACGCTGGGACTTCAGGACCCAAAGACATACTCCCCCCAGCCGCTCAGGTGCTGCCAGGAAGCAGCCCTCAACGCTGCTCGCTGTGGGGTTCGCCAGGCTGAGGGGCATCTTGTGAACAGTGACTCAGGAACACTGGTGTAAAGGCTCAGCCCTCCCCTACCCAGAGCTCCCTGGAACTGGCCTCAGAGACTGCCTCACAGGGCAGCGTCTCCTTCTGCAGTGCTGCCTCCGTCCTGCTCCACAGGCTCCCTCCCCTGCTCGCTCATCTCCATCCCAGGACCCAACCTGCAACACACACGCAAGCTCACCCTTTTCTACCTCTGAAATCACCTCCGCCCCCACCGCACCCCCTGGCCCAGCTGAAACATGACTCCTAATATCTATGGACGGCACAGTGGGGAGTGAGCGGAAGTAACAAGTTGCACATTAACGTGAACAATATGATTAGCTTTTTTGAAAATCAAACACAGACAATATACTTGAATAGAAACTGGTCTGGAAGAGATCACCCAAACTGCTCTCCTAGGTATAGGCAAGGGGCAGCTTCATGCCCAGCTCTTCAGGAGCGTGGAACTCAAGCTGCAAAGAACGTACTCTGCTTTCCTAGTGGTGTCTGCACGACACTGGCAGCCTCTCCAGGAGGCTTTCCCCCCTAGAGCCTAGGTGCTCCCGGCTCCTCGTGGCCCTCATCAGGACACCCTGATTCTGGTCCGGCCCCTTCTAGAACCTTCCCAGATGTTACCACATTTCATCCTCCGCACAACCGAACTGGGTAGTATTATGTCTGTGTCAGGGATGAGAATACTGAGGCGCAGAGGGGCTACAGGGCTTGCCCAAGGTCATGCACGGAGCTGGCCACGGAGGGGCTGGGACCCAGCTTGTCTGAGCCCTGGGTTCTCCCCGCTCTGCCCCGCCCCAGTCCCAGAGCTGCTCCGGCCCGTGCCTCATCCCCCACTAAAGTGTGTGCACCTACCCGTTTTGCCTTCACCCACCTCGTGGCTGCAGATGCGCCCCTCCAGGTCCTCTAGGGGCGAGGTGCGGCTCAGTGGGGCCCGGGCCCAGGCCAGCACCTGCCTCTCTATCTGTGCCAGGTCCCCATCCAGCCGGGTCATCTGCGTCAGGAGTTTCTGGGCCTGTGGGTCAGCTGGGGCCAAGCTGGTCGGAGCTGGGGGCACAGGGCGCTGGTAAGGGTCCAGGGCCTACCCTGTGTCTGCCCAAGGGGCCTCTCCCTGAGTGGCCAAAGAGAGGCCTATGTGGGGTGGGGTCGAGAGTGAGAGAGGTGGCCCCAAGGGCTTGCCAACCCTGGAGGTGATGTTGCTAACCCAGGGCCACCCCTTGCCCACTGCAGTCCCCCAGCAGTGACTGAAGTAGACATATACTCTCCCTCTATGCCCACACCCCACACCCTAGCCGGCCCCTGGCACCCTGCTGGCCTGGCTGCTCGGGCTCCGCAATGCTGATCTTCAGGCTGCTCTGGACGGTGGCCAGTTTCTGCCTCAGCGCCTGCAGCTCTGAGGCCAGCCTAGAATGAGGAGGAGATCAGAGGGGGGCCTGCCTCCTTTCTGCACTCCCTGCTGGGGTGGGGGTGGCATTTGGGCAGGGGACCTCAGACACCACAAGGCTGGCCTGGGCCCTCGGCCTGCCTCCTGTCCCTGAGTGTCACTGTGGTGACTGTGGGGGTGGACCACCTGGAAGCCCTGGCCACAGCGTCAGGGTCCGGCGCCGGGATGCGGAAGCAGGCGGCCGGGGCGTGCTTGGTCTCCCCGTTGGGGCCCTGAATGACCCAGGTGTGCGGGTGAGAGTTGTCCAGCAGTGTGTAGCCCTCACCCCGCAGCAGCCGCACCTGGGGGCAGGTAGAGAGGGGCTCAGGCAGGGGGACAGGCAGAAGGGGCCTAGACAAGATGGGGTGGGGACAGGTCAGGGGAAGGCAGGGCTTGGAGAGGGGTGGAGCTGGGTGAGGCCAGGGCAGCCGCAGCCCGTACTTCTCCCGAGTCCCAGTCGCAGATGCTCTCCACGTGCAGGGGCTGCTGGGGTGGGCTCCTGCGCAGGGGGAGAGGTGCTACCTCCTGGCTCTGCTGCTGCAGGTCCCCCACGGTCTTCTTGGCCACTGCCAGCTGCTTCTCCTCTGCCTGCCAGTCCAGGCAGTGGGGGCTCAGGCTCCACTTGAGCCCCGGCCCACATCTTCCCACACCTTGCCTCCACGAAGGCAGGGTCTCTAGATCAGCAAGGTGAAAGGAGCCCCTTGCTGGGGGGCCAGGGCCCTGGGGTCTGTGATTGAGGTGTGGGCTTCCCAGCACCCAGGCTTCCAGAGTGGGAGTCAGAGGGGCCTCAGAGCTGTCCCAGGCACCTCCCTCCCATTACAGGTGAGGGAACTGACAGCCAGAGAGGGTGGATTTGCTGGTTACAGAGCTGGGAGCAGACTCCCTTCTCCTGCCCCCAGGCCTGGGTTCAGGGCAGGACTGCGTACCTGGGAGGGGAAAGGGGGAGGCTCAGACAGACAGACAGGCCGGATGCCCAGCAGTGGGGTGCAGTCGGGGGGAAGGTGGCTGGGTGGGGCCGTCTCACCTCCAGCTGTTGAAGCAGCTCTGTGCGGGAACCAGGTGGGCCCCCTGGAGCAAGGCTGTACTTGGTGTCCAGGCTGGAGTTGAGCTTCGCCAGGTTCTGGCTGACTGAGCTGGCCTCTTCCTGGAACTGACGGTGCAGGGTGGTCAAGGCCAAGCCCAGGGCAGCCTGCTACCCGCTGCCTGCTGCCTGCTGCCCGCTGCTCCTGCTAACCAGCTGAATCCAACCCAGACTGACCCTGCTAACCAGTTGAACCCAACCTGAGCTGAACCCAAACAACCTGAACCTAACCCGGGCTGACCCTGAACCGGCTGAACACAACTTGGGCTGACCCTGCTCACCAGCCAAGCCCAACCCGGGCTGACCCTGCTCACCAGCTGAACCCAACCTGAGCTGAACCCAAACAGCCTGAAACCAGCCCAGGCTGAACCCAAACTGGCTAAACCCAAACCTGCTAAACTTGAACTTACTGAACCCAACCCAATGAAATCCGAACGAACTAACCCTAAACTGGCTAAACCCAAACCAGCTGTTTGTGGAGCGTGTTTGTGGGCTAACTTGTCCCAGCCTCGCGGCAGGAGCTGGAAACGGGCTTTAAAGTGACACCGCACTGTTGGATGGTATTTTGGAATGACCACCAGTGGGTGTGAAAATGCCCCTAAACAAAACAAGCACGAGACAGAAATCCTTGGCTTTTGTCTCTCTCCAAACTGTATGAAACATCTGAGGTAAAAATTAAAAAAAAAAAAAAAAAAAAACAACAGTTGTACATTATATCAGTGTTTCTCGGCCCTGTTTTCATTATTGTCCCCCGAAGGGGCCTTCTAGATGATTTTTCCAACGTCCCCCTTGTCTCCGTGAGGTGTAACTAGCACATATACTGTGTATGTTTATGCACTGCATGTTTAAGGGGCCCTGGTGGTGTAGTGGTTAAGTGCTTGGCTGCTAAACGAAAGGTCAGTGGTTCAAACCCACCAGCCGTTTCAAAGGAGAAAAGACCTGGCAATCTGGTCCTGTAATGCTGACAGCTTAGGAAACCCTATGGGACAGCTATACCCTGTCCTACAGAGTTGCTGTGAGTTGTAGTCGACTCGAAGGCCCACAGCAACAACTATATGTATATCTGTGCTTCATACATAAAAAGAGTAAGATTTTCTCCGCTCCCAAGAACCAATTGTCACACCCCTGGGGACTATAGCGCCCCTGTTGAGAGTGTGTGCATGATATCATTTCCTTCTGGGGCCAAGTCACAATCACACAGCTGTTTTATTTACAAGACGTCTTGCCGGTAACAGAGGGAGTCTCTGGGTGTACAAATGGTTAACATGCTTGGTTGCTAACCGAAAGGTTGGAGGATCAAATCCACACACAAAAAATCAGCCACTGAAAACCCTATGGAGCACAGTCCTACTCTGACACACATGGGGTCACCATGAGTTGGAGTTGGCTCGAAGGCAGTTGGTACTGGTGTCCTCTGGCATCCCCCAGGCCCCTCCAGCCCGGCCCTGAGCCTGCCCACGGGCTCACCCGGTGGTAGGCCTCCACGCGCTGCAGGTGGCTCTCCTGGCAGATGCAGAGGTTTAGGAAGTTCTGCCACTCCATCTTTAGGGTCTCCTGGTGGGCCTGGGGACAGCAGCACAGAGCTTCAGACCACACCCGCCTGTCCATCTGCCCCCTGCCCACTGTGCTCCATCCGGCCGTCTCTCTCTCTGCACCCAGTCTCCCGGAAGCCCCATGTGGTCCCCGAGGCAGTAGGAGGGTCAGGCCTTGCACCTGGATTGGCCCCACGGCCGGGTGCCTGAGCTCCATCATACGCTCCCCGTTGTCCTCCAGCTGGTTCACGCTCTGCTCCTGGCTCAGCAGTTCATACTGCTTGAAATGCTGGGTGAGGCCGCGTGCGGGCAGTCAGGACCAGGTCAGTCCTTGTCACTCACACTCCCCGCCCCCCGCTCCCAGCCCCCGGACCTCGTACTCCCGCCGCACGCCCGCAGGGTCCGCCATGAGGTCGCTCCAGTCCTGCTGCAGGATGCGCTGTTGTTGCTTGGCCAGTGTGCTCAGCTGCCGCGTGCAGCCCTGCAGGTGTGTGTAGAGGCTGCCCAGGCTCTGGCCACGCCATGAGGCCGCCTTCTGCACTCAGGACAGTGAGCAAGCGCCGGCCCAAGAGGAGGAGAGAAGGGGTGGCAAGAAGCACCATCAGCCAGGCTCCCAGCGCACTCTGCCACGGTCACCCTGTCACCCTGGCCTCCTGGTCCACCCTGCCCTCTGTCACCCTGTATACCCAGCCTCTGGGACCCAGCCTGCCCACGGTCACCCTGTCACCCTAGCTTCCCGGCCCCGCCCTCCTTGCTGCTCACCAGCAGGTCCTGGTACTGGCTTCTGATGGTAGCTGCGTCCTACCTCAACCAAGGGGGAGAAAACATGGGCCCAGTGAGAGGCAGGGTGCAGGGAGAGCCCACCCCGGGGCCCTCATCCTCCATCCCTCTCCCCAAGGCCATCGGGGGCCTATCTCTGGCTCTGATGGGACAGGGGGCTGGAAGGGGCAGGGCTGGTGCACCCACCAGCCCCACGAGGCTCCACAGCTGCTGCCCGTAGGCTTCAATCTCCTTCTGCAGGATGTTGTGCTCGGCCACCTGCCGCTCCAGCTCCGCCATGCCTGGTCCATACTGGCCCTCACACACTTGCTTCTACAGGAGGAGCCAGCGCTCAGCAGGCGGGGTGCAGGGCCCAGAGAATCCCTCCCACAGCGCCCTCCGGGCCCTCCCACATCCCCACCGGGAGGAGAAGTGGATCATCCGGGCAGAGGATGGGAGGCAGGTGAGCAGCCAGGTGAGAGGCCTGCAGCTCACCCGGGGTACATGCCACTCTCCAGCGACCCTGGCTGCATTCCCTGGGTCCCACTGGTCCCAGGACTGGGGCTCAGCCTCTGAAAAGCCCCCTCCCTCCCTGCTTCCTCCCTGGCCCCGCCTCAGTGCTTCCTGCCTGGACACCTCCAGCCATCTGTGCACGCCCTGCTCTGCCCCCCTCTCCCGCACTGTCCCTTTGTTGTCACCACGGCACCCCTTCAGTTGTGGCATCAAAAAGCAACTCCCTCCCTGATGTCCAGGGAGCCCTGTGACCCAGCTCTGCCCACCTGCTCAGGAAACCCCACTTCCCATCCCACCCCAGGCCTCCTCCCAGCAGGAATCTTTGTTCTTCCTTCTGAAATGTTCTCTCCTCACCAGTCCACCCCTTTGCAGGCCCCCTCTTACAGGAGGCCTTCCCTAAATGCAGTCTTCTCTGCTCTCTGCCTTCTCAGGCCTCCAAACCATCCACAGGTCCCAGCACGCCCGTGTTTAAAGGCAACTAGTTCTGGATTGTTCTCTGATCCCTGTAGGTAATGACTCGGGGCTCTGAGAGGGCAGCTCAGACCTGAGTGGGGGTCTTACCTGCTTCTGCTCCAGCACGCGTGCCCAGTCCACCCTGGGCCCCATGTCAGGTGGTAGCACCATCTTCTCGTACAAGGCACGGTACTCCGCACACTCCTGGGTCACCCGCTCATGCAGCTGCTTGATGCTGTGGAGAGGCGGGCGGGGGGTGTCAGGCTGGGCTGGGGTCTCCTAGGGCCCCCCACTGCCTCCTGGCGCCACCCCACTCACTCCTTCTCAATCTCCTCAGCCTGTGCGTGCTTGAGCCGTCGGGCCTTGTCCACGTCCAGAAAGAGGTCCTTGAGCAGCATCTCCGCCTCCTTCAGGTTGCGGCCTGTCTCCTGCTTGTGTTGCAGGGGCTGGCTGCGCTCGCTGTTCTGCTGGTCCTGGGGGCATTTCCGGGACAGGAGGGTCCTCATCAGGTCCCAGAGGCCCCCACATTCTTGTTGCCCGTCTCTGCAGGCCTGAGTCCCACCCCGAGGGGATCTCAGCCACACCTCAAGGCCCAGGGCATCTGTGGGCCTGGGCCCCATCCCCAGACCCCTCTGGCCCCCAACATTGGGAGCCCAACAGAGAAGGTAGGCTGAGCCCTCTTCCACTGTGGGGTCTGAGGAGCAATAGTGTGGGCAGTGAACTGGGGGTATTGTCCCACCTCCACCATCACTAGTGAGCAGGAGAAGGGCAGAACCCGTGTGCATCCCCAGAAGTCATCAGGCATGGCATGGGGCCTCCTCGGGCCGTCCAGCTACCCTTGCACTGGCCATCAGCTCTGCAGCCTCACCTGCTGCAGCCTCTTCTGGGTCTCCAAGATGCACCTCTCCACGCGGTCGGCAGCGGCCTGCAGGCGGGAGATGAGCAAGGCCAGCTCCTGGGTGGCAGCCCTGGTGGGCGGCGGTGGACAGAGGGCACCACGGTGAGCAAAGGCCCCTCTGTTCCCCTTGGGAAGGAGCTCTGCCCACCTAGGTGAGTCACCTGAGCCACCTCTGCCCTGTGCACTGTGCCACTGTCTGGGAGGGCGGAACCCATGTCCTGGGGGTGCTCTGTGGTCTCCCCCTGGCAAGAAGCTCCGTGACACCGACTCCTTGGGTGGGGGGGAGGGGACACCAACCCCAGCACGAGAGTTCAGAAAGCCAGGACCCCCGTCCTAGCTGTGTGGGATACGCGGAGGAAGAGGCACCCCAGCCACCACCCGCTGTCCTAACAGTGAGCTCCAGACCTGCCCAGCTCCCTATCCGCTTTCTCCGGTTGGCAGGCTGGTGGCCCAGGGAGCAAGTGAATCACTGGCTCAGCCGCTAACACCAGAGACAGCGAGGCGGGGCCCTGGGCGAGGTGGCCGGGCTCACTGGGGACTGAACAGCAGCATGTGCTCCCATGCATACCAGCCCTGAGCCCTGAAAGGCTTTACCCAGGCGTTAGCAACCATCTGGAAGAGCCACACAGCGCTGGAGCAAGGGGAGCCCACAGACTGCCGGGGCACCCCAACCTTCTCCAGATTCGGGGTTCAAGGCCCAGATTGGGACCTGGCTTCCTCTGGGCCACACAGCTTGTCAGGAGAGGGCATGCATCTGGGCTGGGCCCCAGGGTCCTTTTCTATGCATTCACTCTGGAACCTCTACAGAGAGCCTGTTGCATAGTGGTTACGGGGTCCAGCAGACCTCATAAAAGACACAGCGCCCTGTGGGGTCACAGAACTGTCCTGGGGGAGGGAGGCTGGAAGGCTCCACTGAGCTGGGATTTGAACCAGGGGTCAAACAGCGGGACTCCCAGGCAGAGGGGCAGCCAGCGAAGGCATAGCAGTTGGAAGGAACTCTGTGTAGCCAGATGGCCTGTGTTTCAGCCTTCTCCCTCACTACTGCTGTGTGACCTTGGGCAAGTTACCTAACTTCTCTGTGCCTCTGCTGCCTCACTTGAAAGTAGGGCTTTAATAATACCTACCTCAAAGGGTTACTGTGCGTTAAAAGAATTAGTGCATTTGAAGCCTTTAGTACAGGTCCTAACACAAAGCCAGCACCTAGTATGTGCCTTAAAGGCTGTCGGATCTGTTTACAGTGGCACCCCCAGTGCCTAGAATAGTAGGTGCTCAATAAGTGCTTGTTGAGTGAGTGGGTTGCATGTGAGGAGAATGATGGGTCCTCTCTAGGGGGCTGCAGCCAGAGCCAGCACGGCCCCCTAGACTGATGGCCAGCCAGGAAGCCCACCCCGTGGCCCTGCCTGGGGAGGGGGCCTCGGGTGCTGAGTCCTGGTGCCTGGTCCTCGGTCTGGCCCCCTGGGAGGGCTGCTCCTGCCGGGAGGGGCATATCCCACCCTGGGCAGGGCTCAGGTGCCCTAGGGAGGACAGGTCACTCCATCGCGAGTCTTAGCTGCCGCCTCTCCCATCCGCCCAGACACCCAGCTGGGTGCTGTCACCTGATCCTTATCAGAGTAATGGGCCCCCCCACACCCTCAGCTCCAGCATTGCATCTCTGCTCTCATCTTGGACGCCAGGTGACCTTCCACCTCCACCCTGCAGAGGGGGCTGGGGCCTAGTGGGTGGGAAGAACATCCACCAATTCTCCTGGGTGGGGGAACCCAGAAGCCCAAGGCCCTTGCCCCCAGCTGTCATGCAGACTGGGCCCCAGCAGAGAGCTGCCCACAGGCCCTCGGTGTGAGGGGGAAGGGGGGGCCAAGGGAGGCTCTGGGGGTGCCCCAGGCCGCTGGAACCTCTCCTTTGCACCACAGCACCCCCTTCATACATCCACTCAGTAAAGCAGTTACCCTAAAATCCCAAGGCCTGAGTGAGAACTCTAGGAAAAGCTGCAGCTCGGCAGGAGGGCAGCACAGCCCCTGCCTCCCTGCCCCCAGGCACCCCACACTCAGCTTCTCTGGGCCCACCCTGTGCCCAGGCCCCCAGGTCATTTCCCAGGTTAAGCTGATGCCAGGGACAGGGCTGTGGGGAGGGAGCTAGGCGCCCCAGACTTCCAGCTGCCCATAGAGGCAGACATCTGCTCAGGCCCTGTCCAGCACCTCTCCCCTAACGGCCTCAGCCTTGGGCCTCAGGCCCCCTGGACAAGCAAGAAGGCTTATACCGTAACACCCCCACCCCCTGCCAGGGCTGGGGTTGGGCCTGGGCCAGCAGCTCCCAGCCGGGAGAGCACCGCCCTTGGGCCCTTTGGCCTGGGGATACCAAATGCGAGCGAGCGTGGGGCTGGTCCTGGGCTCCCGGCTGCCGCCTCCAGGTAGCCGGAGTGCCTGGCCACCACCCCTGCCCCAGCCACCCTCTGCCTGGCCCTGCTCACCGGCTGTGCTTGCTGGGGGACCCCTTTGGGGAGTCCTTGGCTGGGGAGCCTTTGGGGGACCCCTTCCCCTGGAAGCCTTTGCTCAGCCCCTTGAACATGGTGGTGAAGTCGGTGCCGGCTCAGGCTGGGCTCAGCTGGTGCGGGTGGCAGGCAGCGGCGTACGTCCTCGCTGGCTGGGCAGCTGGCTCTGGTGAGGTGGGGCGCAGGCGCGGGGGCCAGGCAGTTTCTGGGAGGCACCGCTACAGGTAAGCAGAGCCCGGAGCTGCCGCGCATGCACCCAGGCGCGCCCACTCCAGCACAACCAGTTTGGGAGGAAAGGGCAGCGCCTAGAGGCGGGGCAGCCACGCTGCCGCCTCCCAAGGAAGGTCAAGGCTTGTTACACCCACACACCCAGAGATCACACCCAGCTGGAGAAACAGCTGGCCGGGAGGGACAGGGCCCCAGACAGACGCAAGCAGGCCCAGGGACAGACCGGCTCAACCCTGGAGGCCCCCAGGGAGAGGTGGAGCAGGCTCGGGGTTAATGAACGCCTCCTGCCATCAGGCAGGCCCCCACCCACGCCGGGAGAGGTGGGGCGGGCTCCTGGCGGCCCTGGGACGGTGGGAAGCCAGGCTCCCTGCTCACAGTGCCCAGTTCTCTGCCCCCTGTTCTCACCGACATGATGGGGTGGCCGGGGGTCACGCACCCCCAGGCAAATGACACCATGAAGATTTTCAAAGTCAGGCACACCCAGCCTGGCTCCCCAGGTGTCAGCTCACCTGTATGTGGCTCTGGAGCCAGACACAGCAGGACGAGCGTGCTGGGGACCCTCAGATTCTCAGACCAACTCCAGAGGGTCCACCTCCCACCTCCCCGGCCCCCAGGCACCACCAGGTACTGCTATGCTCAGGGCCTAACAGCCTACTTGGAAGCCACTGTGCTTGGGTTTACTGCCTGCCTCCCCTCCGGCTCACCTCACCTTGGACATGGCCCCCGTGGATTTTATGAAGTCAGACTGAGTGGCTGGGGGTGCTGGCTCGTTGAGCTTTTCCTTCTGTGAGGGCCCCAGGGTCCCCAGGAGCCGGGTGGATGGCCCACCCACCTTCTGAACACACTTCACTGTCTCAGCCCTACAAGCCCCCTCCGCAGAGCTGGACTCATCCTCCTGACTCATTTCTGCAAACCAAGCGGTTTTGGTGGAAAAGGGTTTGAGGGGGAGCAAGGGGAGAGGGTAGATATGCAGGAGGGGACTGGGCACCCTGGAGCCGTCCTGGCAGGCCTCGCTGAGGACAGACCACTGCTGGGGGCGGAGATGAGGGTCCAGCAGATGGGAGACCGGGTACAGCAGCCTGGGTCTGACCATTCCCCCCACTGGACAGGGAAGGCCTGAGTCCCTTTGGGCCCATCCCATGGACAAGCCACTGAACTTGGCCCTCATCTCCTGGCCAAGTGGAAACAGAAGGACAGTGGTTGGTCAGCCGGCGCCTGAGCGGAGAAGGTCTCCAGCGCCCTCCGTGCCAGACGTGTGAGTCGGGAGATGAAGCCAGAGATGTAAGGCATGGGCAAGAGGCCACTAGCCTCCGTCCCCAGCCCCTCCGCACTTCATTCCTGGGTGACAATTTTCTTCTTACTACTAGTACCGCACCTGCAATCAGCTGTTATGAGAAAGTGGCTGTTCGTTTAAATGCCTGCTGGCTCCAGGAGCCATCACACCCTCCTGGACACAGAGAGGAGTTAGCTCGGTGTCCTTCATCTTTGCTACTGGGAGGTGATGGCCATGCCCCAGGGAGCCGAGACAGGATGTCACCCAGGCCACACTCTGCTGCCTCCCCAGGTCCCAGAAGGGACAAGATGTCCAGGGGAGGCCCTGCAGAGCTATCAGAGGGCTGGGGGTGGAAGGCAGCGAGGAGGCTGGGACCTGGGACATTCGAGCTTTGCCTCTTGGAAATAAATGAGCACCGTAGGGGCCTTCACACACCCCAGAGATTAGGGCTGACTGATTCACTGGAAGAAAAACAAGAGCTGAATTCCTGGCATGACTGTCCAATGCCGAACCGAATCAGGCCCTGCTACCCAGATAAGGCTTGTGGGCAGCGGGCAGGCATGCCCAGGTTTCCAGGTGGCTGGTCGCTGCAGGCCAGTGGTTACCCCGATCACAGGGCAGTGTCCTGGCCCCAGGAATAAAATACAGGAGAAAGCACAGGAACAAAGAAAGAGGTCTGGTTCTCTTCATCCTTCATTTCCGGCCTCTCATCCTTTGGAGAAACATCTAGAAACAGGTAGAGTACGAAACATGAGACGGAGAAAACCCATTCAGTTAGAAGGTCAGGATGGGGCTGGCACCATCCCACATGCAGCCATGAGGCCCACGTGCCTGTGAGCACTTAAAACGTGGCTGGTCTGAATCAAGATGGGTTGTACCTTGTGGGAAATACACGGTGCATTTCGAAGACTTTGGATGAAAAACAGAAACGTAAAATACCTTACTAATTTTTTTTATATTGATTACATATTGAAATGCTATTTTGAATTTGTTGAGTTAAATACTGTTTTTTTAAATTAATTTCATCTGTTTACATTTTTAATGTGGCTATAGAAAATGGACAGGTTACAGCTTGACCTGCATCTGTGGCTCACACAGTATTTCTACTGGACAGCTTTGACCTGGAAGCTGTCCAGGGCTCCCCAACTTCCGGTCTTCCTGGGCCTTAGCCCTGCCCTGTCTCCTCCCTTCAGATGAGGCAGGAGGCCCAGGACCTGGCTTCTCGTCCTGCCCAGACCTTGGTGAGCCTTTTCCCCTGCCTGGCCCTTGCTTCCTCATCTGTGGATTGAGAGGTGTGAGATTCAATGGTCTCCAAGGCTCCTTCCAGTTCTGTGCCAGCTATGATGTTAGGTGGCAACGTGCAAATGGTGTCAGGGCTCAAGCCCCTCGGTGCCCACTCTCTTCCCTGCTCTGAGGGGCCCCTCAGGCCAGGGGCATCCCCCTTCCTACCAAAGCAGATGGTGGCAATTGCCAACTTTGCCCTGGGAGTCATAACCTGCGAGGCTCCCATACGCTCCCTCATCTGGACAGGCTCTGCCATCTCAGGAAATTGCCGTTTGTACAAAAGCTCTGCCACCAGACCCTTGAAGCCAAGATGCGCTTCCTGGGTCCGAGGGCTGGTGGGGAGGGGAATTAGCGGGTTCCTCGGGCATCAGGAAGGTAGAGGCTGCAGCCTCAGGAATCTGCAGGGCTGTCTGGAGGCAGCTCTCTGGCTGCGAGTCTGCCCAGCAGTCCTGATGAGAAGGTGAAGGCCTACCCGGAGACAGCCGAAAGGGAGCTGTGGCTTGGAAAGAAAACAGGTGCTGGCTTAATCTTCTGGGGCTTCCTACAAGGAGGGCTCAGAGGAAGCAACTCAAAAAAAGAAGGAAAACCCTGCCTATGCCATGTAGTAGATGGCAGGAGTCTGGCCTAGGAGGGCAGGCCCCAGGCCGCGTGGGTCTGTTCCTCCCTAGGAATGAGCGATGAGCTCTTCTCTTGGGCGCCAGCCAGCCAGCCAGCCACAGTTCATTGTAGGGCAGTGCCAGTGCGGTCTGTGCCTCCTAGCCCAAGCAGCTGCCACTGCGCCAGCCATCCTTGCATTCCAGAAGTCTGCAGCCCGCCCACTCTCCCTGGGAACTGCGGGACCTCCAGGTCTCCTCACATTGCCCAAGGGCTCTGGGCCTCCTGACACCTTTCAGACAACGGCCAGCCTTAAGGCTTGGTCTGGGTACCTGGGGCCTGTTACGCAGAAATTCAGGTCTGGCCAGAGCTGAGATCGTAAATTGCAGGGTAAACGGCATGGCAGCTGGGGAAGGTTACAGTGGTTGCAGCAGGGGTTCAGCCACACTAAGCTGCTCACTCTTCTGACAGAGAAAAAGGTTCATAAACACAATGACAGAACAAACGAATAGCAGTCTGTTGCTGAGGGCAGGGCTGCCAATCAGTCTTCATTGCCAGGAAATTGGACAGCGGGCGACTGGACTGGCAAACAAACAGCAGCTCCTGAGCCTCCCTGTTGTCCTAGCCACCACTGAGACCGAACAGGGCACAGTCCAGGGGAGGGAGGCAGACGGCAGTGGGGCCTGCTTGGGGGCAGGGGAGGTGGCTACGACCGGGAGGGTGCCCCCGTATCTCTACTCCGTTTGCCCCAGCTACTCAGTGTACAGCAGGACAAACTTGCTGGGTCCTGGGCCAGGCTGTCTCTGGGGAATTTCCTCTGCCAAGGGCTGCAGGAGCCCTGGTGGCACAGTGGTTAAGAGCTCAACTGCTAACCAAAAGTTTGGCAGTTCAAATCCATCAGCTACTCCTTGAAAACCCTATTGGGCAGTTCTACTCTGTCCTATAGGGTCGCTGAGTTGGAATCAGCTTGATGGCAAGGGGTTTGGTCTAGGGCTGCAACAGAGAGGCCCTGGCGGTGCAGTGATTAAGTGTTCAGCGGCTAACCGAAAGGTCGGTAATTGGAACCCACCAGCTGCTCCATGGGAGAAAGATGTGGCGGCAGTCCGCTTCCCAAAAGATTACAACCTTGGAAACCCTATGGGGCAGTTCTATTCTGTCCTATAGGGTTGCTGTGAGTTGGAATTGACTTGATGGCAATGGGTCTGGTTTTTCTTTGGTTAGGGCTACAGTGAGGAGAAAGAGCAGCTTCTCTGCAGTGTCAGGTCTAGCTCTGTGGGTCTCCTTCCACGCGGAAGGGGTCTTGGGCAAGAGCGGAGAGCGCACTGTTGTAGCGCCAGCTCCCCAACCCGCGATGGGGAGAACAGGGAAGGCCGTGTGCCGGGACTCACATGCTAGCTGCTGAGCCTCCGCCCACCTTCTTCCCAGCAGTTTAGAAACAGACACCCCTATTTGACGAAATCGGCTCAGAGGTTGACTCACTTGCGCAGGGTCACATACCAATAAGCGAGGGAGCAGTGATCCAAACAGTCATCCGACACTGGGCTCCTGCTCTCCCCGCTGCACGACTCTTCCGGGGCAGGGTGGGTGGTTTTGGGTACTAATGCCTTCGCCTGCCCACAGCCCCACTCCATTCACAGACAAGCCAGAGCTAATGCCACTCAGAGTTCGTGGGCCGGATACGGCCTGGCTCTTAACTGCCCTGCCTCTTGCCAAAGACCCCTGGGGAAAGCGAAAGGATGTGGCTATTCCCCAAGCAGCAGACGCACTCAGCCACAGCCAAGCATGAGAACACATACTTGGAGTTAATGGAGGGAACAAGACCATCTGCTGACAACCGGGACTGCAGAGACGCAAGGCCCGTCTCCAACACAACGAAGGTGACCACGGCAGAGGGCGGGCCGAGGGAGGCGAAGCAGGACCCCGACTGCCTGGACAACTTCCCTGGGGTCTGGCACCAGCACCGCGCAGCTCATCAGACAGACGACCTCTAATGGAGCCAATGGGGCGGAACCTGTCCACGAGGCGAAAACAAGACAAAAACCCCAGGCTGCCCGCCTTACGTCACAGACCTGGGGCAGCTGGCGAGTCCAGATCACAGGTTCCCACAGGCGTTTCATCAGGGTTTGCATGTTAGATGATATTTTCTGTAACCTGCACAAGTAAGCGCACTGCCAGCTCACACCTGAGCTGCACTCTGCTCCAGACGGTGTCAGGACAGGGCAGGGCCACATGGCCAGGGACGCGTCACATGTAAGCGTCGGAAACCACGCCTCCCCCCTCCCATGTGCCTACACCCACCACCCACGTCTCCAACAGACCAACAGGTTGGATTCTTCCCATTGGTGTCGTCAGGATGCAGGCAGGTCCCAATGTATTCTCTTCGCTTTGGAACGTCGATCAATTTTACAGCTAAATCTGGTTTCCATCCCCCCTACAGCAACAAGTGTCTCCAAAAAAAAAAACACAATTAGAACCGACACGTATTTTTGTTCTCTTTGGATATTTTCCTAGACCTCTGAGTGCTCCAAGCTTTTCAAGGCTGTGGACAACAATGTGCTGTTTAGATTTCTGTGACCAATCAGCTTTTCCGTGTAATTAATGACGTTCAATGTGCTAAAAATTAGCATTGCCACGGCAATGACAGTGAACAGGCAGAGCCGACGCCACCCTCGAAGGCCAGTGTCCTCTCCTGGAGGGGGTGAGGCCATTGCCCCAGCTCCCGGGAGGAAAGACCCAGCTATGGGCCAGGGCCACTGTGGGCAGGGGACTGTGCTGCCATCACACCTACCACCTCAGGCTGACCTCAGGGAATAACAAAGGGAGTCAAGGCAGGTAGCATTTCATTTCAAACAGAGAAACCAGGAATTCTTGCTTGCTTTAATGTCAAACTGGAAAGGAGACAACACATCAGAACAATGTTTATCTGCAGACAGGAAAAAGCAGGGAGACAGGGCAGCCAGAGGGGCTCCCCAGCCCGCAGCCGCCTGACACTGTGCAGAGCCGACAGGGGCAAAGCCAGACCCACTCGGCCGAACCGCGTCTTTTCCACCCTACATTCGGCATTAACCCGAAACCAGGTTCTGTCAATCCCAACTCATGGTGGCCCCGTGTGCGTCAGAGCAGAACTGTGCCCCACAGGGTTTTCAGTGACTTTTCAGAAGTAGCTTGCCGGGCCTTTCTTCTGAGGCTCCTCTGGGCAGGCTTGAACCACCAACCTCTGGGTAAGCAGCTGAGTGTGTTAATGCTTACACCACCCAGGGACTCCTTCAGCATTATCACCCGCTAACTAAAAGCTAGCTTTTAGCTTCTGTTTCTTCAGATCAAGACCATCATTACCCAACAGGCAGAAAATCAGAAACATTTACACAGCAGCCCTCAGGCATATTTCTAAAATACGGGCAGACTTGAGTGTCTCCCCCTCCTCTCGGTCCTGGGAGAGAGGAGACTCTCACAGGTTCAGGGCCTGCTGACAGTAGCAGGTTTGTCCTGCAAGAGGGACATGAGCCAGAACAACAGAGTGCACCTCCATCCGTTACACCTCGAGGCCTCACCTTTGCCTCCCACGCTGCGGGAAGGGCTGTGTGGCTTCTGAAGTCTCTCTCATCTGTGGAAGTGTCAGGAAACAGTGTGCCAGCGGAGCCCCAGGCCTAACCCCGAGCCTGCTCCCATTGGAGGCGAGAGCTGCTTCGTGGCCCGAGGGCACAAGCCCCTTTCTCCTGGCCCTCTGCCCCCATGACTTGGTCTGTTTAACATCCAGTGATGCCGTGTGAAAGGGCATGCGAGTTCTCTAAGACCTCGTCCCTGCCAGGTCTGTCTCCTTCTGTAAATAGGCGCTTTAATACTGAACACGGCCACGTGCATGGTCAGTCAGGGCCTCACTGGCTGACAAGAGCCAGTGCTGCTCAGGGCACCTTCAGGGACACCAGGAAGGAGGGAGCTCCTAAAGCGAACCTGGGAAAGACAGACAGCATTCAACTGTCTCTATTTAATTTTAAAATGGAAAGGTGCGACCAGAATGGAGCTGCTTCTATGTTTCTACTGTACAGACTGCGGATGAGGAACCCTGGTGGCACGGTGGTTAAGCACTCAGCTGCTAACCGAAAGGCTGGCAGTTCAAACACATCAGCCGCTCCACGGGAGAAAGATGTTACAGCCTTGGAAAGCCTATGGGGCAGTTCTACTCTATTCTACAAGATCGCTATGAGTTGGAATCGACTCGATGGCAGCGGGTTTGGTTTGGTTTACACCATGGAGTGCCATACCAGGACTCTAAGGTGACTGAGAGCGGCAGGTGCTGGCGGAGCAATGAGAAAGGCCAGCGATAGAGGGACATGGTCCAAGGAAGATGAGGACAAGAGGAGGAGCCGGGTCCTGAAGGCACTTCTGCGGCCCCATCCCAGCCGGCATGGCACGGGTGCCGACAGACTGCCCTGCAGAGGCTGAGCCGGGGCTCCTGGAGGTGGAGGACGGCACACAGGCCAAGGCAGAGAGGCGAAACCTTCAATCACAGCCCTGGTGCTGCCGCCTTCAGATGCACTGGGAAGCTGGGGGAGAGGAAGAAAAGAGTGAAAGCCCCAATGCCCCCTCAGCCCATCGAGGACACTCAACCAAGTCTTCAGGATCAAAATCCAGGACCTCAAGCCAAGATCAGTATCTGTGCTATATCTTCTCAGGGAAAAAAGAAGAAAGAAAGAATACCTCTAACTTATGGTTGCTAGCCAAGAGGTCGGTGGTTTGAACCCACCCAGCAGCTCCAGGAAAGAAAAGACCTGGCAATCTGCTTTTGTAAAGATTATAGCCTAGGAAACCCTTTCAGGCAGTTCTACTCTTGTCACATGGTGTCACTATGAGTGGGAATCGACTGGAAGGCACACACAATAACAAATGTATGGCACAGACAATAAAACTTTCAATTGAAGAAAAAACCAATCAACCTCCTAAGGCTCTTTGATTCGAAGTGAATCCTAGGAGAGAAGACAGCGATCACACCTCTGAGCACCTCAAGGCTCCTTGACCACCTACTACTAACGACAAAGTTGCACTCGTATTCCCACTGTCCTTCTCTAACTCTGGCGATCCCTTTCTGCAACTCACTCAGAAAACAAGAAGCACCGTCTTGCCCACACTGGGTTTCCCTTTTGGAATAATATCCACAGATCTTTAGCCATCCAGACACTCAGGCTGGCTTGACGTCTAAACTGTTGTCTAAGCCAGCACGTCCCATGGTGGGCCTTGGTTTCTGGAGGGGTTCAGAGGTTTCATGTATGTCTCAAGTTTAAATCACTTTTATTCCTTGCTTTCTTACATTGCTTTAGTCACTTCTATTATTGATGATATAAAAGAAATAAGGAAGGATGACTAAGGAAAAAAATAAAAGAATAAAGAAGGAGATTGCTTAAAATACAATGGCATTTAACAATTAGATTGGGAACTCTCTTTAAAAACAGTGCCTCTACCACAGCCTTACCTGGCCTTGGCAATAACCTGACTGCCTGGAAGCTGGATGAACTTGACCTCACAGGGTCACACACGGCAGCCCAGGAGAGGGCCACGGCCGGACACGGGGCGAGGCCATGTAAACCGGACAGAGTCCCCATCATCTTTCCCTTTTAATAGAAGATTTGGTTTATTCATTTCTGAGTACAACACAGTTCTTTTAAAAATAGAGCTCTTTTCTTGTTCTTTCACTTGGAGGTGAAGGGGAGTAAGGCCGGCTGTAATTCCGGAGTGATGGGCCAATGCTCATGGCTATGGACAAACTCCTCAGGGGTGCTGATGCTCACCAGCTGCCCCACAGCAAGGACGAGCCAGTGTCAAATCCACGGGACTGATGAAGCACAACACAGCTCCAGGGCCCACCAGGGATGGTGTGGACTCCCCCTGAATGCATTACTGACTAAAGGGAGTCACGGCTCACATGGGGCCGGATGGCAGTGACCCGTCCCCAGGAGGTGTGGGAGACAGAGTGACCCTGCACACATTTACTGGAAGAGGACAGGCGCCCTCCTGCACAGGGTTAAGGATGCAAGTGCATAAACACACGAAACATAGGAACGCAGGGCTGTGGATGTCAAGCTCCCACCCTGGGCCAATGCGGACCTGGATTTAATATCATGGAACTTGCTGGGATTTTCTCACAACACAGATTTAGAGTCAGGCTCTCCCCCCGCCCCAAGGAAGGGCCTGGTTAGCTCCTGAATCCAAAGATGCCCTTGATATATCCGGTGAGGCCACTCTTGGTCTTCTGCTCCAACTTGTCCTCAAGGGGCGGGAAAGCCACATGGTTGAGGGCCAGGTCAAAGAACAAAGGCTTGCAAGGGATGGGCTGGAATCCCGGCGGGAAGTGCACGAGGCTGGCTTGCTTGGTGACGAGAGAAGGGTCCAGGCAGAATGTCTCAAACCGTTCAACCAGAGGCTAGAAGGCAAACCAAAGGCAGAAGTCTGGGCGTTCAGCACTAAAGGCCACCTGCGGCACACTCACTAGGTGCTGTGCTCCAGCCCAGGGCTTCACATGCCTCATCTCATTCTGTCCTCACTAACCTCCTATGAGGAGGTGCTGTCACCTCCTCCTTTTCTCTATCAGAACCACTGACATTAGAGGTTACGAGAGGGGCGGGCAGAGATTGGAGCAGAGGTCTATCAGACATCCAAGTTAGAGCTCCTAACCGTGGATGCTACTCTGCGCAGCAACAGAGTCATCAACCTTCCTATTTGGGGGCAATCTAGACACGTAACTAACTTCAGATAGGCAGATTTCAGAACTTTAAGAGAAGGGAGGAAAGCAGGGTGTTTCCTTAGAAATCAAGGCTCCTCTATTCTACACCCTACAAAATTAAAGTATATCCCAAGGGAGTTACTCATCCTACTCTTCATTCCCCAAATGCCATAGCCCAGACTCACCTTATTGTCCTTGACTTGGGAGGACGTCTCTGTTTGGTGGGAGTCGCTTGCATCTGAAAGTTTCACAGTAAGAACAGGGACTTAACACCTTACAGTCACGAACGAGGCCTTCCCCGTGTCAGGTGACAACTCAGGGTTCTAAATCCCAAGAGTAAAGGCAGCCAACACATGGGGAAGTCAGCTCTCTCCCTTCTGGGTTCCGACTCTGCTCAGAGTGGTACAGATCACAGCCAGGAAACCCCAGAAGCAGTGCTGCCATCCACCGCAGCTAACACAGTTGTACAGAAGATAACAGTAGGAAAAGGGACGGTATAATAGTGTTTGTCTAAATCCTCCTACTTAATTTGATTTAATGCCTAACGTGGCAGAAGGTAGGAAAAAATAAAAACCTTACAGATGAACCAAAAATAAAAATCCTACAGATTAAAGATCAAGAACAAGACACGGATGTCTATTCTCGCCACTTCTATTCAACACTGCGCTAAAGGTTCTATTCAGGGCAACCAGGCAAGAAAAAGAAATAAAAGGCATCCAGATTGGAAAACAAGAAGTAAAACTATATTCACAGATGACATGATCCTCTGTAAGGAAAATCCTAAGGAATTCACTACAAAACTGTTAAAACTAATACAAGAGCTCAGCAAGGTTGCAGGATACAAGACCAATATACAAAGATGAACCAACCACCCCTCCCAGTCTTCCAAACGGTAGTGTAGGGTGTGGGAGAGAAGAGCAGCGGTGTTGGAGGAAATGTGGCTGCACAGGCTGTAGGTACAGGCAGACTCACCCAGGATGGCCGCCGCTTGCAGAGAGCACTTTTCCGACCTCACTTGAGCGATGAGCTCTTGCACGTCCGGCAGGTCCTGAAACAATTCAGAACATGTGCACTCCCGCGCCGGGGCCAGGCAGAGGAGCACAGCAAACGAACCCAACTTAGTTAAGAGAGCCCACTGGTATTTTCAGGGGATTTTAGATTTTTTAAACCATTCTTCCTAGTAAAAAACTAGCCTGTTTCAAAGAGGAAAGGCTCTGCGAAGACTGATGAAATAATGCATGGAAAGAGTAGTAATTAGGATGACTTTTTTATTCATACATAAATTTATAAGTATTAATAAATAAATTTATCATTACTAAACATGTATTATGTGTCAGGCACTGTTCTAAGCGGTTTACATAATTACTAATTTAATCTTCACAATGCCCCTGAGGTAGTTTGTACTCCCATTTCACAGGTGTCATGGATTGAATTGTGTCCCCAAAAAAATGTGTGTAGCAACTTGGCTAGGTCATGATTCCCAGTATTGTCTGACTGCGTTATCTGATGTGATTTCCTTATGTGTTGGAAACTCTATCACTATGATGAGATTATATGTGACCTCCTCATGTGTGGTAAATTCTATCACTGTGATGAGGTTATACTGATGAGGTTGACAAGATCAGTGTCTTAATGCAATCTCTTTGCAGATATAAAAGAGAGAAGCGAGCAGAGACACATGGGAACCTCATACCACCAAGAAAGCAGTGCTGGGAGCAGAGCGCATCCTTTGGATCTGAGGTTCCTGCGCAGAGAAGCTCCCAGACCAAGGGAAGATTGATGACATGGACCTTCCTCCAGAGCTGACAGAGAGAGAAAGCGTTCCCCTGGAGCGGACGCCCTGAATTTGGACTTGTAGCCTAATGGACTGTGAGAGAGTAAACTTCTCCTTGTAAAGCCACCCCCTTGCGGTATTTCTGTTGGAGCAGCACGAGGTGACTGGGACTACAGGTGAGAAAACTGAAGCCAAGAGAGGTAAAGTGAGCCGCCCGGTCACACACCTAGAAGAGCAGAGGTGGGATTCAGATCCAGGCAGAACCAGCTCAAGGGACTGAGCACTTATCACCGCGCTCCACTGCTGCTGCTACCAGGGCAAAGCCATTCTCTGGCCTCAGCCTCTTACTTGGCACCAAAAGGAATGACCTGACAAGGTCTACACGCTACAAAATTCCGTGCTTCCATTCCGGGACACATTAGGTCAAAGGGGTACTTGTAAAACACTTCTTTATTCTCTCCTAAGATGATTTGGTTGGCACCACATCCTGAAATTACACCCCACTGTGAAGATGCTAAGAAGTCTTGGTGGCACAGTGGTTAAGCACTCGGCTGCTAACCGAAAGGTCGGCAGATCAAACCCGCCAACCGCTCTGTGGGAGAAAGATGTGGCAGCCTGCTTCCGCAAATATTACAGCCTTGGAAACCCTATGGGGCAGTTCTACACTGTCCTATAGGGTTGCTACAAGTTGGAATTGACTTCACAGCAATGGGGTTGGGTTGTGATGATGCCGACAGACATTTGGGTCTCCCTCCTGCCCCCACCCATCTATTCCTATCTTTCTGCCTTTGCTCATGGCCTCTGGTACTTCCTTTGTATTCAGAGATGAGTTCCTATGTAGAGGTCTCCCCACTGCAATAAAACCACCAGCTCTCTGAAAGCAGAGCCAGGTTTCTACTTTATTCCCCAGGGGGCCTAGTGCTGTTCAGAGAACAGCAAGTGCTCTGCAACCAGCAGCTTGTTCCCCCTGGTTTGTGACTAAATTACTAATAGTAACTAGTTCATTTCTCTAAACAGTCTCTACTGGTAAAACATACATGGATTCCTTGGACCAGACACATAGATTTTTTAATAATCTCAACGCCATTGTGACAGTCCACAAGCTTAGAAAGCTAGCTGTCGTTTGACAGTCAGTACAATAAACCAAACCAAGGAGTCTTTCTCATGGCTGTCCTTTAGAGCAATGCTTCTTAAGCTTTAGTGTGCACCCGAATCCCCTAGGGATCTTGTTAAAATGAAGATTCTGACTCAGGAGGTCTGGGGTGCAGCCTGAGAGCCTGCATTTCTGGCTAGCTCCCGGTGAAGCTGGACACACCTTGCGTAGAAAGGCTTCATCAGTGGCTCTACCCTCCCAGCCCCGACACAGCCTCCCTGCACAGCTTCCCAGGACTTTGGAAACAAGGAGAAGACAACGTCTCACCTTCAGGCTGTTCTCGAAGGCCTCGTGGTTGTCAACAGAGTTGACTTCGTCTGCATATTTCAGGACTCTGTCGTACAGCACAAGGGCTTCGCTCCACTTCTTCACCAACACGTAGGACTGTGCAATGAAGAAACACCTGACGGGGAGAGAGCCGCAGCGCTGTGACGCCACAAGCACTCAGATCAAGGCGCTCAGCGCAGTCTAGGCTAGATTTGGAAATAGGTTTCTTAACCCGAGGACCACCGCATGGGAGACCCCCTACTTTCTAAACGTTTAGGTTTGCTAGGCTAACCTGAAACTCTGCCCAAGCCATCACAGACAACAGTGTGGGTCCGCTAAGATGGCCTGTCCCCTACTTACTAAGACTATGCAGAGAAGTCGGTCCCCAGCAGGAGCACGGTGGAAGCCATGGCCGGGCAAGAAGGGAGGAATGCTGCCTGGCTCAAATGTAAGTCCCACCCTCCACCACCCACACAGCCAAGTCCCCATCATTCGCCTCTGTTCTTCTCTTTTTCAAAGACAAAACTGAAAGAAGTCTCTTCCTAACTGAAATTATTTCCTGGGATCTACAGTGCCACAGTGCTGTTGGGCCTTCAAAGGTCAGAAGGGCCCGTGGGAGCCAGGAGAAGGGGCAACATTAGCGGGACAGAGGGTCCCTGGAGAGTCAAAGAATGCTGGGGTGCGAGGGCCAGCAAAGGAAGGGGACAGCGCATGCTGCTCTACTTTGCCATTTTGTCTACACCCCCATCTTGCTACACTGCCCACTTCCAAGTGACAAACAATGCTTGTTGGTCTTCTACTGGGAGAAAGGAGGAACGGGGTGGGGAGGGAGACAAGTTTGATGCGTGTGCTCTGACTCCCCATGTCCTATTACACTGGAAATTACCAGCCACAATCCGCAGTGGCTGGGCTGACTTTTCTCAGATCCCGGGCAAGTTAACCATGTAGTCAGGGGCGGATGGCCCAATCTACCTGGGTACGAGACATGCTCCCAATGCCCACAGAACCACTGCCCTTCCCACAGGACGTTACCTGTAAGCCTTGTACACCAGGGTCTTGAGGCCTATCTCTCTATGGAAGGCTCTATCCTCTCCTAAGCCAGGAAGCTGGAGCAATTCCACCAGGTTCTGTACAACAGACGCAACAGAAAATTTGTAAAGGACTCAGACTGAATTTTTGGCAGAAGACCTTTTAAGAACAGACAAGGGCAAAACGGAAGAGCCTGGGCTGGAAGTAATGGTAACACGTCCCTGAAGGCAGATACAGCAGCAGCCACATCTGGTGTCACCTCTGCTCCCTCTCTGATCCTCGGCTCACATTTCTCCTCCTTCAAAGTCTTCCTGGACCATCTCAGCTAGACGGGATCTCTCCTGGCTCTGGACTTTCATTTCAGAGTGGCCCACTTGCTTGACATTTACAGAGACGCCCTATTTGTGTGGATGCCTCACAAATCTTACTAACTGACTAACTGCCAAGACTGTATAAACTCAGGCCTCGGGACGCTTCACAGCATCCAGGAGAATATCTGACACAGGTGACGTGCTCAGTAAATACCTGCAGGTTTGCAGAATCTACACCTCCACAGATCTAAAACATTTCTGGCTCTGACTGCTCTGACTGCTCAGCACAGTACTGGCTGTTCCAGCCCTTCCTCCAGAGTCACCTGCAGAATGATGTCGTAGAGTCGGATCAGGTCCTGGGGCCGGGGGGAGCGCTTGCTGTCGTCTTCTGGCTGCTGCTGCAGCAGGGCCTTCTGCAGCCCTTTGGCCATGTTCTCGTTCCGCTTGATTGCTGTCGACAGCTTGATGTAAGTCAGGTAGCTGAAAGGCAACATATGTCAGCTCGGGTTTGCTCAGGGAAGCTGACATGCTGGGGAGAGCGCTGGACAGCAAGTTAGGACTGACTGGGGAAGCGTGGTGGCGAGAACGTGCTACCCAGCAGGACCGTGTGGCCTGGGCCTCAAGCTCCAGGGGCCCTCAGTTCTGGCTGCTGTTCAGTGGCAAACTGGCAGGGGACCAGTGTGAGACCTTATCACAAAATTTGATTTTAGCTTGAATTCTAGCCTCTATATCTTTTTTTAAGAGCCACAAAGCAACTAATGTCAGAGGACATCACTACCGTATTTTTATGGAAATAACACATGCCTTCTACATTTGTTTGCCAACTCCCCTGCCCCCTTCACGAGGTATTTTCATTAAGTGCCACTATGCCAAAATATTTTTTACATGTTGAGGTTCCATAATGAACACGGGGAGGAATAAGTGAACCTCAAGTTCTGAATGCTGACCTCCTAGCCTTCTCCTACTTGGGTTCCAGATTCATGAATTTACCCCAAAGCTGACCTCCCGATCCTAAATAAACTCCATGAACCTGATACTATCTAGATCCAAAGGTGGGAGAATGGATCCAAGAAAACGGGCTTCAAAATGTGAACTTCCTAGGCCTCCGTGGAGCTGTCAGAGTCTTTTCAAGGTCAGGAAGCTGGACTGGACTCCTGACTCTGGCACTCTGTGGCTGTTATCTACAAATATCATCCCTCAACCTCCTGGAACCTCAGCGTTCTCAATGGGTTGCTAAAACGGATAATACTGCAGGTCCATTCTTACTCAATATTCTATTCATCTGAGCCATCTGGCAGTCAATCTGACATCCACATAATACCAAATGTCATAAGAATGGAGATTAAGGTGAAGGAAATGAGTTTTTGTGTTTTTGCTTATTCCTGTAAGAAAGGGAGGGAGCAGGGGAAAGACTGAAGCAGGTTCACAATACAAAGGTTACACACTGTCACTAAGAGGTTAACATTTCAAGGCCACCTGGAGAAGAGAATCCAATAAGCAGCATTTTCTCAAGTAACAACCTTGGTTCTCCCCAGTGAGTTCCAAAAAATGTTACTCTTCCTCCTTTCTTCTGTGAAACAAAATGATCCAGGTTTTTTTAGAAATGAAACTTGACAGAGTGATTTTAGAATGTACAGGAGAGAGCAAACTTCAGACAAGAATATCAAGATAATACCAGAGGAAAAACCTGGTGGGGGAGCTTGCTCTACTGATCTCAAGACTTACTGAAAACTTACAGTAATTAACTGTATTGGCACAAGTACAGACAAAGAAAGCAACAGAACAAAGAGAGTCCAGAAAAACACCATGCAAACAGAAAACTGACATATATACATACACACACTAATACTCATTATCATTAAAACGATATTATGTATATGATTTTGTTCCAATGAGATATTACACAATGTTAAAAAGTAAAAAAACGAAAACAAGATTTACCTGTGCAGATACTGCAGATTAGACACCTTCGCCGACTCCCCGTCAAGAGAGTAATCTCTCTGTTTCTGTAGAAAGTGAAAAAGGTAAAGATAAATCAGCTGGCCCGATCCCTGGCACTACCACCTCACTCAACGGTGTGGTCCCTGAAATGCCCTGGACACAGGCCAACTCAAGTAAGCCCAGGGTCCTCAAATATTAAACATCTACTTTAGGTGCCACAGAACGCCAGGGCTACTCCATTGCCACTGGCACCTAGAAACCGGCCTTGAGAGGGTTTGCAGCAATGGCCAGTGGAGGCTTCCTGGATCCTGCTGCCAGTGTGCAGCCCCACAACATTAAGACCGGAAACTCCACAGTCCAATGCTCCATTTTAAGGTCTGTGTCTTGGATCTTAATTTTACCCTTGTCCTGTCAGCTCTTGCCTTTTGTGCTCAGCTAAACAATGTCCCACCTCCCCCACTAAGACACACACATCCTAATCTCTGGAACCTGTGACTGTTACCTCACATGGTAAAAGAGACTTTGCAAATGGGATTACTTAAGGATCTTGAGATGGGGAGATTATCCTGGATTATCCAAGGGGCCCAATGTAATCGTAAGGGTTCCTGTGAGTCAAAGAGGGAGGCGGGGGGGGAGGGTCAGAGTTAGAAAGAAGATGTGAAGACACAGGCAGAGGTCAGAGAGGAAAGAAGACACTACACTGCTAGCTCACAAGCTGCAGAAATGGGGCCACAAGCCAAGAAACGCAGGCAGCCTCGAAGCTGGAAAAGGCTGTCTCTCAAATCCTGGGAACGAGTTCTCCCCAAGATCTTCCAAAAGGAGCACAGCCCTGCAGACCCATTTTAGACTCTGGTCTCCAGAGCTGTGACACAGTTAAGTTTGTGTTTCATGCCATTGAGTTTGTGGGGATATGAATTTGAGAGCCCAGGCCTAACAGGTAATGTATGAAACGATTAGGAGGAACAGGGTAAAGGGAAAAGAATTCTCAACCTGACTGAGCCCAGAGACTTTGCTGAGATGGGCAGCTGACCCCACACCTCAGAAAAAAGCCTCTAAGAGCACAAACGCACTCAGACCACTGGGACTCCACTTGAGAAAGGAACACACAGACGAAGGGGCCTAGCCAGAATACTCAGCCGACTGTCCAACCTGATCCGGCTCGAGCTCCTCCCGAACGGCCTGGATGGCGTCCCGGCACTCGCTGAGCATGGACTCGAACAGCCGCTCCTTGGTCTCTTCGCTCTCAGCCTGAACAAAGGCAGGAGGGAGTAAAAGACTGACTTTTGAGTAAGCCACAGGACTCTGACAGGAAGAGGGGCAATGCAGCTTTGATTCCCACCCCCTCCCCCCATCTAATAAAAAAAGACCCAAATCAGAGATCATTTCAGCTGTCCCTACTCTCTACCACGTAAGATTCTCTTCACAGTTTTATTCATTATTTGTATGCAACAGGGATTATATTTTTTAAAAAGTGAACATACTGAAAAAGCTATCTGTATAACTGATCTGAAACTTTACCTGCCTAGCAACAGATGCTTCAGAACTTTCTATTACTTTCCTCGAAGGTGTCCATCTCCAACCAGGCCCACCACTGGGCATCCCTAGAACGGCCCTTCTGGACTAGACCTAGAGCACAGCTCTTCCACACAGAAGCACAGCACACAGGAAGTTTCTTCCCCTCTTTCCCTCCAGAATTGTCTTAAGCTCTACTGTATGTCAGCAGAATTACCCTTTATAAACATTAACTCAACAGACTTGCAGATTCTGAGATTTTTTTAGGTCTAGGCAAGTGGTAATAAACACCGCTAACTGGTACCCGATCAAAATTATATTCCCTCTGACACAAAACATTCCACTAAGTTCTCTTCACCAGACATTCTGCACTCAGATATTCCACCTGGCCACTCTGAGACCCTCCTTTAAGGGAGACCCGGCTGACAAGCATGAGAAGACAGTCTTTGCACAAGTACAGGGCGTCACCCCGCTGCTAGACTGCTGGGTTAAGTGAAAAGTGATTCATTACCTGAATACCTGCCAAACCACATTATCATCCTAAAGAATCTGGCTGAGCAGGCAGGAATGGAGAAAACGCAGTAAGGAGGGAAACTTGTGTTACCGGCAGACACGCTATGAAATTAAAATGTCAACATTCCATCATATCTGACTTCCCACAGAAACTAACATCCAATCTGCCAAAAAAAAAAAAAAAGTTCTCGACATTAAATTGACCTGTAAGAAAGCTCAAAAGGAAACCCAGCATGGCCCACTCCTTTAAGAGATGGTTGGGGAGGGTTTTAAGACAAACTTTACCCTTCTCTTAAGAACTCTTTAGTTTTTCCTAGTTTCCACTGTGGAAAAAACAAAAAAACCACAACACTTTCTTGTAAAGTACCCAATATAAACCAAACATACTTTTCCGCTTAGAAGTGACTTGACTTTCCTATTGTTCGCTACCTTAGGAATGACCCAGGGGCACAGTCACTCCATGTTATGGATTGAAATGTGTCCCCCAAAAATGTGTGTCAACTTAGCTGCCATGATTCCCAGTATTCTGTGATTGTCTACCATTTTGTGATCTGATGTGATTTTCCTATGTGTTGTAAACTCTATGATGCTAACGAGGCAGGATTAGAGGCAGTTCTGTTAATAAGGCAGGACTCAATCTACAAGATCAGGTTGTGTCTTAAGTCAATCATTTTTGAGATATAAAAGAAAGAAGTGAGCAGAGAGACAGGGAGATCTCATACCACCAAGAAACAAGAGCCAGGAGAACAGCGCATCCTTTAGACCCAGGGTCCCTGCGCTGAGAAGCTACTTGACTAGGGAAGATTGATGACAAGGACCTTCCCCTACAGCAAACAGAGAACGCCTTCCCCTAGAGATGGCACCCTGAATTTTGCGCTTCTAGCCTCCTAGACTGTGAGAAAATAAATTTCTCTTTGTTAAGGCCATCCATTTGCAGTATTTCTGTTACAGCAGCACTAGATAACTAAGACGCTCTAGAAATCTATTAAGGCAAATGGCGCCACTTGAACTCATGGAACCGCTAGAGCAGTGCTATTCAATAGAAGCTGCTGCCCTGATGGAAATGTTCCCTATCTGCACTACGCCACTGTGCAGTCAACAGCCGTATGTGGCTGAGCACTTGACTTTTTTCTTTTTAATTTTAATGCAAACATACACATATCTGTATTTTTATCAGAAAAGGGATCATACCTGGCATGCTGTGTTGTAATCTGTTTAACAATTTCCTGAGTACTTTCCCATGCCATTAAACATTCTCTTGCAGTGTGATTTTTAAGGGAAAAACTGATTTTACATGTCAATCTCCATTAAATCCGCAAACAATCTTTAAAGACTCTCAGCCAAAAAACTCATATTAACTCTTACCAGTTGACATTTTAATTAATTTAAATTTAAAACGTCATTTTTGTCCAGTGGCTATTGTACTGAACGGCGCAGCTCTAGAGAAATACACTTGACACGAACAATTGTTAAACACCTCCAGTTAGCAAGCGTCTTTATAATCGTTTACTCAAATACACTGGGCAAATTCCTCAAAGTATGAAGCCTGTGGAGCGGTGCAGCCGTCCAATAGCTTAACAAGTGGATAAGACAGGTGAATGGGCTGGTGGGCACTGTTTCAGAAACCAACCAACCACAAACTCACACCGGAGCCACATCACTCACCGGCAGGATGAACTGCTGCATCAGTTTTGATAGCCTGCAACCCAACCAATATATCACCAACACTCTTTTTATAATGGGTGGGGTTCAGCGGTCTGAGCAATGGTGAGTGGGTAAGTCAGAAAAGAGCAAACTTCGTTTTACCAGCTACACAGATCTGTCTCCTTTCCTGTAGAGCATGGCTCAAATAAAAAAACGTAAAAGATGCTAACATGCTCAACCTCTTTACTGCCATGTATCAGCCTTCCTCCCTCTGAGTAAGTACACCTCTGCATCAGGTGCTGAACACAGCAAACCTTGCCACTGCTTCCATACAACTCTAAGCTCTACTGGGAATTGTACAGAAGTCTGAGCAATGGAGAAAAAAGAGTATCTGAAGGGGAAGACTTAAGTCAGCTGTGTTTTTCTCATGACACCCACACTGGACAGTGACTCAGAGACTGCTGATCCCTGGAGAGAAGTGCAGATGCGTCTCCCTGGGCAGGGCAACAAAATGGTCTTCAAAGAGAAAGCCCTGCCTTCCTTAGGAATATTTCACTACTTACACTTTCATTCCATAAACTTATCTTTGAGGTCAAGATAATTCCTGAAAAGCCAATGGAACACAAAACACCTCTCGGTATTAGAAACTTCTCACTGTCTATATTTCCAAGTCGGACACCGAACCAACAAGAAGGTGCTCCTAGACACAATTGGCAAACTCTCTACATCAGACTTTTCCCAGCTACATCTACAACACACAAAAACCTGCAACCCAGAAGGAATGTGTTACTTACTAGCCCTAATAAATAGATTCTAGATCCATTTTTATAAAACTCCAAACCCTCCAGGACGTGCTTTCCTACAGCTCTGGGCTATCTCCTCAAGATGGGGCTCAAAGATGGGGCCAGAGGAAAATCGGCTGCTACTAAAATTACCAAGTTCCCATATGATTTTCATTACTCTATAGAAATTTCTGAAAGGTAGTGGCATGAATAAGAGACATACAAGGCAAGTCTGACCACATTCTCCACCACACCCACAGCAGAACTGGGGAGCTGAACAAAACCTCACCTAGGGTCGACTGAAGTCTAGGAAAAAGCACACGGGAACTTGGTAAAGAAGGATACAAACCTCTTACTTGAGAACACTTTTTTTTTTTTTTTTAAAGAAAAGGATAAAGGTCTTCCTTCTACTCAAACATCAACCATAACTTGAAGATAAGAGTCATCAAACCTGTAGACATTTTAAACCCGCCCTTCCCTCAAAATTGCTGCCCAAGATGCAACCACCAGTGACAATTCAAGTACGATCAAGTATTAGAAAGCAAAATAGAAATAAAGTATAAATTAAGACAATATTAAGGATGTGAACACTTAGAGATTGGCTAAAGACACTAAGGATTTTGTAACTGGATTTTAGCAGGTCATTAATTCTCATCTCAAGTATTTCCAGTCTAATATTTTATCTCCCTGAATTATTTCTTCCTTCCATGCTTTTCAGTAAATTGCTGGGGGCTACCAAATCCTTGCATTCCAGTTCCTAGAGGGTAGCAAATACCAATACCAGCTAGGTTAAGTTGTCGTGGTTAGGTGCTGTCAAGTCGGTTCCGACTCATAGCAACCCTGTGTACAACAGAATGACACACTGCCTGGTCCTGCACCATCCTCAAAATCCTTGCTATCTTTGAGCCCATGGTTGCAGCCACTGTGCCAATCCATCTTGTCGAGTCTTTCTCTTTTTTGCTGACTCTCTACCTTACTAAGCATGATGTCCTTCTCCAGGGACTGGTCCCTTCTGATAACAGGTCCAAAGTATGTGTGACAAAGTCTCACCGTCCTCGCTTCCAAGGAGCATTCTGGCTGTAATTCTTATAAGACAGACCTGTTCATTCTTCTGCCAGTCCACGGTATATTCAGTATTCTTTGCCAACACCATGATTTAAAGGCATCGATTCTTTGGTTTTCCTTATTCATTGTCCAGTTTTCACATGCATACACTGCGACTGAAAATATCATCACCTTAGTCCTCAGATTTTAAAGAGCTCCTCTGCAGCAGATCCGCCCAACGCAATCCATGGGCGTTGACTGTGGATCCAAGTAAAATGAAATCCTTGACAACTTCAATCTTTTCTCCGTTTATCATGATGTTGCTTATTGGACCAGTTGTGAGGATTTTTGTTTTCTTTATTAAGTATAGTCCATACTGAAGGCTGTAGTCTCTGACCTTTATCAATAAATGTTTCAAGTCTTCTTCACTTTCATCAAGCATCCTATTCACTTTCATCAAGCAAGGCTGTGTTGTCTGCATATGGCAGGTTGTTCCTCCAATCCTTCAATTCTTCATACAGTCCAACTTCTCAGGTTATCTGCTCAGCATACAGACTGAATAAGTTTGGTGAAAGGATATAACCCTGACACACACCTTTCCTGACTTTAAACCATGCAATATCCCCTTGTTCTATCTCTTGGTCTATGTACAGGTTCCTCATGAACACAAGTGTTCTGGAATTCCCGTTATTCATAATGTTATCCATAATTTGCTACGATCCACACAGTCAAATGCTTTTGCACACTCAATAAAACAAAGGTAAACATCTTCCTGGTATTCTCTGCTTTGCTTTCAGCCAGGATCCATCTGACATCAGCAGTGATATCCCTTGTTCCACGCCCTCTTCTGAAACCGGCTTGAATTTCTGACAGTTCCTTGTCAATGCATTGATGCAACCGTTTTTGAATTATCTTCAGCAAAATTTTACTTGCATGTGATATTAATGATACTGTTCAATAATTTCTGCATTCTGTTGGATCACTTTTCTTTGGAATGGCCAGGTAGCTATCTTCCAAATTTCTTGGCACACACGAGTGAGTACTTCCAGCACTGTATCCGTTTGTTGAAACACCTCAATTGGTATTCTGTCAATCCCTGCAGACTTGTTTTTCACCAATGCCTTCTGTGCAGCTTAGACTTCTTCCTTCAATACCATTGGTTTTTGATCATATGCTACCTCCTAAAATGACTGAACATCGACTAATTCTTTTTGGTACAGTGACTCTGTGTATTCCTTCCATCTTTTGATGCTTCTTGCATCATTTAATATTTTGCCCATAGAATCCTTCAAAATTGGAACTCAAATCTTTTAAGTTCTTTCAGCTTGAGAAATGCTGAGACTGTTCTTCCCTTTTGGTTTTCTTACTCCAGGTCTTTGCACATTTCATAATACTTTAGTTTGTCTTCGCCAGCTGACCTTTGAAATCTTCCGTTCAGCTCTTTTACTTCATCATTTCTTCCATTTGCTTTAGCTACTCTATGTTCAAAGAGCAAGTTTCAGAGTCCTTCGGATATCCATTTTGATCTTTTCTTTCTTTCCTGTATTTTTAATGATCTTTTACTTTCTTCACATATAATATCTTTGATGTTATTCCACAACTCATCTGGACATTAGTGTTCAAGGCATAAAATCTACTTTTGAGATGGTCTTCGAATTCAGGTGGGATATACTCAAGGATGTATTTTGGTTCTCATGGACTTGTCTTAATTTTCTTCCGCTTCAACTTGAACTTGCATATAAGCAACTGACAGTCTATTCCACAGTCAGCCCATGGCCTTGTTCTGACTGATGATATTGAGCTTTTCCAGCATTTCTTTTCACAGATGTAGTCGATTTGATTCCTGTGTTTTCCATCCAGTGAGGTCCACGTGTACAGTGGTCGCTTGTGTTGTTGAAAAAAGGTATTTACAATGAATAAGTCATTGGTCTTGCAAACTTCCATCATTCAACCTCCAGCATCGTTTCAACCAATCCTTCTTCATTTCCAACTGTCAAAAATTCCAATCACCAGTAATTATCAATGCATCCTGACTGCATGTTTGATCAATTTCAGACTGCAGAAGTTGGTAAACATCTTCAATTTCCTCATCTTTGGCGTTAGTGGTTGGTGCGTAAATTTGAATAATAGTCATATTAACTGGTCTTCCTTGTAGGTGTATGGGTATTATCCTATGACTGACAGCAATGTATTTCAGGATAGACCTTAGGACGAGTAATGTGATGCCATTCCTCTTCAATTTGTCATTTTCAGCATAGTAGACCATATGATTGTCTGATGCAAAATGGCCAATACCAGTCCATTTCAGCTAACTAATGGCTAGGATATTGATCTTTTCTCGATCCACCTCATTTTTGACGATTTCCAATTTTCCTAGATTCATACTTCGTACATTCCACATTCAGATTATTAATGAATGTTTGCAACTGTTTCTTCTCATTTTGAGCCGTACCACATCAGCAAATGAAGGTCCCGAAAGTTTGACTCCATCCACGTCATTAATGTCAACTTTACCTTGAGGAGGCAGCTCTTCCCCAGTGGTATTTTGAGTGCCTTCCAACCTGAGGGGCTCGTCTTTCAGTACTATATCAAACAATGTTCCGCTGCTATTCATAAGGTTTTCACTGGCCATTTTTTTCAGAAATAGACCGCCTGGTCCTTCTTTCTACTCTGTCTTAGTCTGCAAGCCCTGCTGAAACCTGTCCACCATGGGTGATCCTGCTAGTATTTGAAATACGAGTGGCATAGTCCAGCATCACAGCAACACGCAAGCCACCACAGTACAACAAACTGACAAGACACGTGGTGCAGCTAGGCTAAGAGACACTGAAATTAAGGCCCCATATCTTTAAGGCACAGTTCTTGGTTTTCAGAACAGAGAACAACTCAACACAATAAAGAGAACTAGCAAGGGGGTAAGGCTCACATTACATGCAGCCAAATAATCTGGAAGTGGCACCAAGGGGCACGTGGTTCTTCTTGAGATTAACCTCAAATGGCCAAAGGGCATCTTCCATACTGAATGATGCACGGTTCATTCAACAGGCATTTAGCCAGCTACAGTGCTAGACAAGACACCCAAGGCTTTGGCATATGTGTGATATGGGATATCAGAGAGTTGACTTTTTTTTTTTTTTTTTTTTGAGAAAGCCCTCAAATTTGTTGTATTATTTATTGTACCAGTGAAGTAAATTATAATTCAATAAATATTAAACTGCAAAACAATTTTATAAGCTCCAAGTGTAGGGCATCATCCTTGGATACGGAAGCTCCACAAAGAACCACACATTTCCCAAAAATCCACAGACCCTGGTCATAGCCAGTTTGCTGACGGTTCTTGAAGACCATGTCAGGTCAATCAATAGTGTGACAAGAACGTCCCTGACTTAGGCAGGAGGTAGCCAATCACAATGAAAAAGACCAGATATTTAACTTTTTAATGCTAAAACCTTACTAGCGTTAGTAGACATTTTGTTTGGTCTTCTATATCTTTTATATCATAAACATAAATAAATGCAGAATAGTAACTCCACTTGTATCAGAAAAAGGGTCAACACAGTATTGTCACTTCAAGTAATCTATCCTACAATAGTAACCCAAAATGTGGAAAATGCACCCAAAGATTCACTACAGCATCTTTCATAGTGCTTTTTCAAAACTACAGAATGAAAATGTCCAGTAACAGATGTGCTCTGATTAAAAAGACATTAAAAACTATACATGCCTCCTATTATCTGTGTAGGTTAAAGATGGATGTTAAATGGAATGTATTTATTCCAACTACATAAACATGCGCACTAAAGATAAGATGGGAACACAGAATTAGCAGCAGCTGTGTTGAGATGGTTGGGTATGAATATTTTCTTCTTTACCTATTCAAATTTGAAATAATGTTGATTTTTTTCTTGCCAATATTATCAAAACTTTGCAAAATCTTCAGCTGCTTTAGAAGGGGTGGCTATGACCTGGGATCTAGAAGTCAACCCTTCAACTATAATAAAAATCAAGTTTGAGAGTGATTCACTAAAACAGTACACAAAGCTCAACTAGTCACCACACGACTGAAGTGATGTTTAACCGTAAAAGCAACGGCTTCACACGCAGCTAGAAAATGGTTTCTTCACTTGGTCTAATCTAGTCCAAATGGAAAGATTTTAGGAATAAGGCAAAAAGACCTCTTCCCGTACCGATCTTTATTCTCTAATTATGTATATATAAAGCAGAAAAAAGATAAGTTCAGATAAAACATCCCCTACACCTTTTCCTCCCACCTGGGAAACAATCCCCCCGACCCCACCACCCACCACACCTACTGAGTCAGAGATGATTCACCCACCCAGGACTAAGTATCTGTTTCAATTAGAGGTCTGCTTATTCAGCCGTTAGAAGGGGCCCAGCACTGCGCTTGTTTACTTTGTTAAGTGAAATTGCATTTCGCTATTCTCCGGATCCTTTTACTAGCATTTCTGACGAATCTAAGAGGATACGTGGAAAAGTTCAAGGAACGCGGGATTTGGAGTCAAAAGACTTGGTTTTAAATCTAAGCATTCTCCTCTATTAGGTGTATGACTGAGGATAAGTTACACAGTCTCTCTAAGTCCAGTTTCCCCATCTGTAAAATGGGATACCACTCACCCCACAGGCTTAAAAACATAAAACATGAAACCATTAAGCAGTATATCTGGGACACTGAGGAGGATAATTACTCTGTTCATTCATCTCTGTGGTGTCTCTCTCCAGGTGGCTGCTGTGAGGTGCCGCTGAGTCGGTTCTGACTCATAGCGACCTTATGTACGATGGAACCAAACAGCTGACTAGCAGGTATTAGAATAATATTTATGAAATGAACATGTAATAACATGAAAAATCCTTACATGTTAATCAATCCTTATGACATGTTAATAAAAACAGGACACAAAACTGTATCAGAGTATAAATTCCAACATGTAAAAAATACATAAAAACCTCTGATAAATACAAAAAAAAACCTAAAAGGAATACATTCTTTTAAGTGAAGATATATGAGACTCAAGTGGGAATATAGATTGATTCTTTAAAAACATTATTTATGTTTTCTAAACTTTAAGCATGAATCACTTTTCAAAGTTACTTAATAAATGATAGTTTTTCTTGTCTTTTTACACATCCGCCTCCTCTTCCGTAAGGAGCCCTCACTGGCTTTGTCCCCGTGGCCCTCTCCCCTACCCCTGCTCCGGCCAAAAGTCCTGCTCTGTTGTCACTGGGGCCTCACACAAAACTGTGGTGGTTCTCTCCTAGCAGGCAGCCATTTAAAACAGAAGTGAAACACTGACCCAATCACAAAACCTGAATGGTTACTACACTAGCTCTAGTCCAGGGGAGGCACTGCCACACGCAGTGCCAATGAGATGCACTCGGAAAAAGGGACTGACTCTTTTAGCTGAAGGAACTGGTACTGTTCTAGTCTTCTGTTCTTCAAGCAAATAAAAGGAAAGTGTGTGGGGCGGGAGGGGGGAGGTCCAATATACAACACAAGCCAAGGGTGCTAATAAATTCTTCAGTTGTTGAAAGTTGTCCCCAACACAGATGAACCATTTTGGAACAAATAACTGACAAGTGTGGATGTGTAACACAACTCATCAGCACAACTGAAAAATCACCCCCGCACACATATTACTCAGGGGCCCAGAGCTTACTGGGAAGTCTATGAAGTACCACTGGCCCCTGGTGAGGCAGCGGACACAGTCAGCAGCCGGATTTTTTTTTAAGATGTCCTTCCCCTCAGATGGAGAAGGAGCTCTAAAATGTGCCCAATCACTGTCTGCATCATGTAAACCAACGTTACCAAATCCTCCATCCTTTGGGACTCGTCTGGTTGCCCACACTCACAAACAGGTAGCAATCAGATCAGTGAAGTCACAGCCAGTGGTACAGCTTTGCACGAATATCACATCTATCCTGTACCTAAAACAAGACCTTCTGGTTTAGCTGGCTCTCCTGAGAGGGCTCAGGAATGAGAGGTGGGCCCTTCAGGGCTAGAAGACCAGGACGAGAGGTCAGACAGACTCCAGGGACCTAGCTGCTAAGCTGCTGCAGCACCTGCTGGGCCAGATGTGAGCCCTGACTTCAAACAGCCTTACTGCTCCCATTCTCACAGTGACGACCGTCACCATCATTTTCTTTGCCCTCTACACATAAGAACTCCTCTATAAACTTTTCAAAATAGATTTTACTCAGGAGGGTGCATCTTGAGACTGTTATCAAAGCCCCAACAGCATTAAGATCATTTTTTATTTTGTGAGAAATGAGCTCCAACAAACCCTGACGGCTTAACGCAGCAGGAGAAACCTCACGCAGAGGAGACCAGAGTGGGCACGGCGCCTTACCTGGGTGATGGCCTCTTCATTGTCAGCCAGCCCCAGCAAGAAGATCCGCACTTTGTCGATCTTCACCGGGACCGTTCTCCCTCTCCACAGCACTTCACTCATGGTAGCTGCCTGTTTGGCTCGAGTCTGAGAGATCAGCGCCTGCAAAGTAGTTTTTAAAAATGAAAGCTTGAACTCTGGGCACGAGTGACAGCAGATGAAAATAAGCGGAACCTACTATTTGTTCCTTTCTTTTCTTTTTTTTTTAAATAATACTTTACTGTGTTTTCAGTGAAGGTTTACACAGCAATTTAGGTTCCCATTCAACAATTTCTACACAAGTTGTGCAGTGACATTGGTTACGTTCTTCACAATGTATGAACATTCTCATTATCTCCGTTTCCATTCATCTAGTTTCCCTGCCCCTTATATTCTCATTCTTGTTTTAAGGTAATTGTTGACTGTTTGGTCTCATAGAGGTGATTTTTTTTTAAAGGAGCACAGTATTTACAGATGATATCATTTTTTGAGCCCATCTGTTATTCAGCTACAAGGTTTAAGGAGTATCTGAGGGCAATAGTCTCCAGGAGTCCTGGAGTCTCAACCAGTCCAGCAGGTGTGGTTTTTTGGGTTTTTTTAGGAATTTGAAGTTCTGTTCCACATTTTCCCCCCCATTCCATCAGGGGCCATCTACTGTAGCCCTGATTAGAATGGTTAGAATTTGGACTCAGGCACCATCTAGCTCTCCTAGTCTTCAGGCTAGATAAGGCTGTGGTTCATGCAGACTGTCTGTCCTGTAGACTAGTTTCTTCTTTAAGTCTTTGGTTTCCTTCTTTCTCTTTTGCTCCGGATGAGTAAAGACCATTAGTTGTACCTTAGATGACCGTTCTCAAGTTTTTAAGATCCTAGATACTACCCACCAAACTAGTACGTAGAACATAACTTTCTGAACTATATTACGTCAACTGGCCGAGACATCCCAGGACTATGATCCTAAGTCTTTCAAACTCAGAAATCCAACCCTGTGAGGTGTCTGGTCATGTCCAAGTATCTGTCTGTGTTCCCTATGTGCTTTGTTATCGTATGAACATATGTGCACACAGTCACACAGACGCATGTAAATACACATACAGTAAACACCTGTGAAAGCTGGAGCCTGTGTAAGGCGGAAACCTGTCAGAGAAGGAAAATGCAAGAATTCCCCACTGATAAGGAGTGATAGAAAAGTGTCAAGACTGCGCCCTGTCAAAGGCACAGAACTTGTGAAACCTGGAAAAACAAGGCAGTCCCATCAAGTTCTGGCTCTCACAAATTTCACTGCACATATGCATCACCTATATGTACGTATCTATTAAAAAAAAAAAAAAAAACCCCACTGCTGCTGAGTCAATTTCAACTCATAACGACCCTACAGAACAGAGCAGAACTGCCCCATAGGGTTTCCAAGGCTGCAAATCTTTACACAAGCAGACTTCCACCTCTTTCTCCCATGGAGTGGCTGGTGTATTCGAACGGCCAACCTTTTGGTTAGCGGCCAAGCACTTTAACCACTGCGCCACCAGGGCTCCTGACATACTTACACTGTCCCTTTATTTTCTATAACCAACATATCATACTTTATAAAGCAGAGTATACGCAAATTTATGTTTACTTTAACTTCCTCCTTCACATCACTGATCATGGACACGCCAACGTGAAAAGTACTACAGGAGGTTAGAGAGCCACATCAAGGTTAGTGAACGTGTGAGGTCAGCACATCTGTGTACAGTGCAAGTAAAAATGTAAATTAGTAAAAACTTACTTAAAGACATTTGTCAGTATGTATCAAAAGCTTCCAAAACATACAATTCCACTTTTAGGAATTTTCTCTAAGGAAGTAAGAATGTGTGCAAAAACTGGGAGCAAGGATGTTCATGGTAACACTGTTTACCACTCAAAACAATCAATGATAGTGAAGCGGTGAAATAAAACAAAGACTTCCAAACAACAGAGGGGTACCACGCAGCCATGAAAAGACAATGGTGTGGAAATACATTTACTGAAATGGAAAAAATACAGTGACATTCAATTTCAAAAGCAGATTACTTAACAGTGTAAACTGAGATATTATTAAAATATGCCTTTTTTCTATCCACAGAAAAGTCTGCAAGATAGTCATCACGTTATTGACTGTGTTACCTCTAGGTGGTAGGAAACACATGATTTGATTTTTCTCCCAATTTTCCATATTTCCTCCTTTTTCTAGAATAAGCCTATATTACTTGCTTAGAAGAATACACTTAACGAGGTAAAAAAATTGAATACACCACTTGTCTGTCAGTTTGTCATACTGTGGTGGCTTCGTGTTGTTGTGATGCTGGAAGCTATGCCACCAGTATTTCAAATACCAGCAGGGTCACCCATGGTGGACAGGTTTCAGCAGAACTTCCAGACCAAGACTAGGAAGAAGGACCTGGTACCTCAGTACCACCAAGAAAGAAGAGTCAGGAATGGAGAACATCTTTGGATCCAGGGTTCCCGTGCTGAGAAGCTCCTAGACCCAGGGGAAGACTGATGCCACAAGACATGAAGAACTCCAAGGAATGCTGGGCCCACAGATATTGAAAGGAGACAAGGAGCTTCCCCCAGAACCAACAGAGAGAAAGCCTCCCCCAAGAGATGGCACCCTGAATTTGGACTTCCAGCCTCCTAAACTGTAAAAGAATAAATTTGTTTGTTAAAGTCATCCACTTGTGGTGTTTCTATTATAGCAGCACTAGATAACTAAGACAGAATTTGGGGATTGGACAGCTTGCTAATAACGTAAGTAAGGCACATGGCATCCTTGTAGGGGGTGGGACCATGCAAATAAAGTGTATGGAACCCCAGCGAGGGGACTGGTTAGTTTTGCCATCCTGCTAGGCTTTAAAAGAGCAGTTAATCCCAGAGCAAAACGGGGGACCTGACTACCACCAAGAAGAAGAGACAGGGGTGGACAGCATCCTTTGGACCTGGGATCCCTGCACTGAGAACCTCCTCGACCCAGGAGAGAGAGAGACGAGAGCTGTGACAGAGAAGACAGCAAGAGACAGTGAGAAGCAGCAGCAGAGAAATGGCAACAGCAAAGGCAGTTGAACCAGGAGACCAGCAGATGGCACGGTGGGCTGCCCGGCCCACAGAGCAAGAAAGCTGAGTGCCTTCGGGCCGAGGCTTACTGGCAGAGTAGGGTGCCTCTGGGCGCTTATCAGCAGAGCTAGAAGAGCTTTGTAACACTTGCCCAAGCAGGGTGGAAGGGGCCAGAGAGAGGTGTGCCTATGGGCATGGCTGAGAAGGGACTGTCCTGATGGAAGAACTGTATCCTGAGCATTCCTGAAGCGTAACCTGTTACTTCCCTAATAAACACCATAATCGTGGATCCACAATCAATGCCCATGAAAACAGCAGTCAAGAAATCAAACAACACACTCCACTGAGCAAATCTGCTGCAAAAGACCTCTTTAAAGTGTTAAAAAAAAAAAGATGTCACCTTGAAGACTAAGGTGCGCCTGACCCAAGCCATGGTATTTTCAATTGCCTCACATGCGTGGGAAAGCTGGACAATGGATAAGGAAGACTGAAGAAGAATTGATGTCTTTGAACTACGGTGTTGGCGAATAATATTGAATATACTGTGGACTGCTAGAAGAATGAACAAACCTGGCTTGGAAGAAGCACACCCAGAATACTCCTTGGAAATGAAGATGGTGGTACTTCATCTCGTGTACTTTGGACATGTTCTCAGGAGGGACCAGGCCCTGAAGAAGGACATCATGGTTGGTACAGCAGAGGGTCAACGAGAGAGGAAGACCCTCAGCGAGACGGGCCGACACTGGCTGCAACAATAGCCTCAAACACAGCAGTGACGGTGAGGATGGCGCAGGGCCAGGCAGTGTTTTGTTCGGTTGTACGTAGGGTTGCTATGAGTTGAAATGAACCTGACAGCACCTAACAACATCATCATCTTTCTGGACTTTTTCAAAACACGGTAAAAGACCTGTCACAAAAACGTACATACTAGATTACCTCCAGTTTTTCCGCCAGGAGACCCTCAGTACCTCCGGATCGCAGTCTCATCTGCATTAGTTCATTGATGGCTGACTGGTCCCCTGAGAGAGAGAGAGAGAGAGATTCAAGGCTCTGTTCTCTCAAGAACCACTAGGTTCAACTGAGACTTAAAGGAGCTCTTCGCCCTCCACAAGCACATTTAAATGAATCCAGCAGCAGGATTTAGTCTCTGAAAATAAGTACGTTAACAAAGAATGAACCTGGGCAAAGAGAACTGAGACTACTCCTGGGAAGTACAGAAGTTGGCAGGAAGGAATGGAAGCAAAGCAACTAACTGCCTTCCGTAACTCTGAGCAGGGCTGACGTGCACAGTCACGCTTGTGTCATAAAAACCCATGCCAAGAATGGATGCAAAGGAAGGGGAAGAAAGTTAAATAAACTCTCCAGGCTCGCCGAGCCCGAGCTACCCATGAGCCATCTGCCAATCCTCAAGAAAAGCGTGAGCCTGGGTCCCTGCTCACCAATGTTGTAAGCACAATAGCGGATGTTGGGCGAAATCTCCTCCACACGCTGACTGTACAGCACAGCCTGTTCTTCTGTGAATGCACTGGCCAGCTTCTCATAGATGGTTCTGTGAGGAGAGAAACGGCAGGTTTCACAGCAGTCTTTTATTTTTAAAAAACACACTCAAGAGGGACAGAGTGACTGAAAACAAAACTCAGCCCTTGGAGGCTCTTCTACCAACGACCATGACTGGCCTGTGTTATGCACTGAATTGTGTCCCCCCCAAAAAATGTGTTATAAATCCTAAGCCCTATACCTGTGGCAGAGCCCTGGTGGCACAGTGGTTAAGAGCTCAGCTACTAACCAAAAGGTCAGCGGTTCAAATTTACCAGCCGCTCCTTGGAAACCCTATGGGGCAGTTCTACTCTGCCCTATAGGGTCACTAGGAGTTGGAATCGACTCGATGGCAATGGTTTTTTATTTTTTTTTATACCTGTTGCTATAATCACACTTGGGAGCGGGCTTTGTTATGTTAATGAGACAGTCTTAGTGTAAGGTGTGTCTTAAATCAGTCTCTTTTGAGACATAAGAGATTAACCAAGCAAGTGAGCAAACAAAGACGGGAACACACGGATGCTGTACCACATGAAGATGACTATAAAGCCAAGGAACAAGAGCCTTCCCCCAGAGCCCTGAACTCGGACTTACAACCTCCTCAACTGTGAGAAAATAAATTTGTTTGTTAAAGCCACCCACTTGTGGTATTTCTGATATAGCCACACTAGAGAACTAAGACAGCATGTTCTAACACTAGGAATTGTCCTAACTTTCACAGAAATAAGCCATTAGCTTATCTGCACCTTGAATTTGATGATCAGTAATCAAAACTGGTTACACCTTTTGGACAGAAGAACTTACTTGCATTTGTTAAAAGCCTCAATAGCAGCTTTCCATTCCTGATGTTCAAAACGCAGCATTCCCGCAAGGTAAGCCGTGTAAGCCTATAAGGAGACGGACAGAACAGAAACAGCTTCAAAACTACAGAACCAGTGCTGGGGCTCACTCTTCCGCTACTTGCTTCTAACTTTGATATCAAGAGTGTAGACATACCCAGGTTGATTTTCAAAGATAAAAACTTATTTGACCGATAAAATGCAATACACAGGTAATGTGTTGTGATTCAGTTTACTTTCCAGAAGAGAACTTCAAAATAAAGAAGTTGTTTTCCTCACTTTACATAACACTCTACAGTTGAGTATAAAATTGCAGTTATCTGTCATCTTTTTCCCCTAGCATAAACCTTTTCTTGTTTCTTTCTAAAAGTTGTCTCATACAATATTTGTCCTTTTGTGATTGACTTACTTTGCTCAGCCTAACGTCCTCCAATTTCACCCATGTCACAAAACATCTCACAAAGGCATCTGAGGACATTATCCTCATCTTTTTAAAAAAAATTCATTAAAGCAAGTTCTTTCTTATTTTGTGAACTTCCCCAAGTATAAGACGCAGGTTTTCCATCTACGCATGAAAAGATGCACGACCTTTCTTGCAAAGCTAGAGCTAATTATCAAAAACCAAGAGCTCAAAGACAAAAGCAAGCGGCATCAACTTCACCTTTTAAAAGTACGATCTGAAGTTTTTTTTTCCTTCTCCTGACTGTCAATTTATAATGCAAGAAACTCTGTTCTGTTTAACTGTGGTCTCATCAATTGTTTTTTTTTAAGTCACATTCTCTAAGGGCCACAACAAAGCAAGGCTGGATGTGAAGACACTAGCCTGAGCCTCTAGCTTGGTCTTGGCGTCCACCCGATTGCTCTCACACAAGCGTTCCAGTTCCTCTGCATGCTTCACCGCTTTGCGTAGGCGAGACAACAAGTGAAACCGCTTTCGGGGTTCGGTGTTGGCTTCCTGTTTGAGCTGCATAGCATAGCTCCAGGCTCTCTCAGCATCCATTAGAATCAACAGCAAGTATCTACACCAAATGGAGACAGGAGAATGGGAGAGCTGAACAACAAAGGCCAGGGACACCAGACTCAAATACATTCTCTGAGGAGCAGCCTTCGGCCTCTCAACGTTTCTCTATACTCTCCCTCGGCCTCTCAACGTTTCTGTATACGTTCCCTCGGCCTCTCAACGTTTCTCTGTACGCTCCCTCGGCCTCTCAACGTTTCTCTGTACGCTCCCTCGGCCCCTCAACGTTTCTCTGTACGTTCCCTCGGCCCCTCAACGTTTCTCTGTACTCTCCCTCGGCCCCTCAACGTTTCTCTATACGCTCCCTCGGCCCCTCAACGTTTCTCTATACGTTCCCTCGGCCTCTCAACGTTTCTCTATACTCTCCCTCGGCCTCTCAACGTTTCTCTATACTCTCCCTCGGCCTCTCAACGTTTCTCTAAACTCTCCCTCACTCCTCCCTCGGGAACTGCTCTTCTCAGTCTCAACCACAACTCTGATCTCAACTCATCCTCTACCTGATTTCTGATCACCTACTCATTGAAAAGCCTGCTACCACCTCAAACTCGGCAAACCCAGACTCCTGACATACTCCTCCCAAATTTTATCAAACAGAGGCCTGGAGTGGCACACAATCTGGCCTCATCTTTGAATCAACACCCCCATCATCCCATCCCAGTTAGAAACTGAACCCTTAAGAGGCAGTGGTTGAAGTGGTAAGAGCGAGGGCTCTACTCTGAGAACCATCACTGACTGGCTTTGAGACTCTGGACAAAGTGCTAACCTTTCTGTGCCTCACTCTCTTCACTTACCATACACGTAACATTTTAGAACAGAGCCTGGCACTGGCTGAGGGCTCAGGAAGAGGTAGTTGCTCTATTTTCATTATTATCCTGGTGAATCGTTCTTTAAACTACCTATTTCATTTTCTTTAAACTTCAGCTTTACCTGTCTCTCCAAAAAAAAGGATCTCTCCATCAAAAGAGAGCCCAGACGGTTTAGTTTCTGACGTTTCCTAAGTCGACCTCATCGTATCTAACCTGTACATCCTGCTACTTCCCATCAGGGTCTCCGTGCTGGCTCCCGGCTGTGCCTCCACACACCAGACTCATGGTTTCCTCAACACCTGAGCAGCAGTGAGCACTGTCCAGAGCTCTACAGTTCCTGGAGTGCATTCAGACATCTGCATAAGCACTTTCCCCAACACAGAATGAATGACCTTTCCTCTCACCAACCACCAAGGTCCAGTCTCCTCCAGGCAGGCTTCCTGGCTTCCCAATCAAGCACACCTAAGCTAAGCGCTCCCTTCCAAGACTTCAGAATTCTTAAGAGCAAATGACACATGATGTGGCACTTTCGCTATCTTGTAGTGTTTCCTGGTTTTACATGTTGACCAGTAAGATCACAGTCAACAGGGTTTAAGAACTTAGCCTCCTACCTCTTTTATATTCAATATGAAGTCTGGTCGGCCCTGGCCACATACTAGACCAGAGGGCAGCAAATTTCTTCTAAGAGCCCAGTAGAAAATAGTTTAGGCTTTGCAGGCCACATGGCTACAACTACTTTGCCACAGTAGTGCAAAAGCAGCACGAACAATGCCTAAACATATGGGCGTAGCTGTGTTCCAATAAAACTTTATTTATAAAAACAGGTGTCAGGAGGGTCAATTTGGCTTGCAGGCCACAGTTTAAGGAACTAACCTTGAGACCTTCAATACATGCTGCTTGACAGATTAATCCTTCAGCAAATGTGAAGCATTGTGGTATTTAGCGCTGAAATACAGAACTCTTAAGTAATAACAGTCAAATTTCACAGAGGATTTAGGGGCTTGATTTAAGTACTTAGACCTTGAAGTTTACATTCTAGAACCTTAACTGATTAGCTTCTAATCACTGACTTCAGTATTTACCGTATCACAACAGAGCTTCAACAAGTTACTACATCTCTGACTCATAATTTCCTCATCTTATACTGTATGAACAATAAAAACGGTCATTCCATAGAGTTGCTAAAAGAATCACATGAGAGTTAAAGAGTTAGGCACAACGTCTGGTGCCTTGGAAGTGTTCAATAAATGCATTAGCAAACTCAGTTGGCACATTGCACTGAGACAGTCAATACCTGTTATCAGTCAGAAGGTCCTCAGTTACTTTCTTCCCTGTGAATTTATGTCTATTCCCCATCTTGAAGTTGAGTGTCTTCCGGAGACGTCTCTGTCTACGAGAACAGTAGCCCCTATAAGAAAGCACAAACAAAAATCATTCGACCAAGCGGACAGTGTTTTAAACAGTAAATTCTGTAATAAGACAAGGTCAAAGGTTTGCGGTATTCCACGTATGATTATTATATATACCGCACGTCATCTTGCAAACATTTATTGAACAACTGAAACATGCCGGGCAATGACTGGTATTATAGAAACAGAGATACAGGACACAGTACCCATTCTCAAGGAATTCACACTCTAGTTGGCGAGGATCATGCAGATAAAATGGCAACCAAAAAAACAAGGTCAACGTCAAATTGAATAGGAAAATGACACAAGTAGTCAGTCTCTTCTTTTAACACCTGTAGCAGTCCTTGAAAGAATGAGTCAGATCCTGGTGGAAGAAAAGAAGGCAAAGCGGCATCCTGAGGGAGAAAGGAACTGCAAGTATATTTGAAGAAAATCAGCATCCCATTAGGATAGTTACCAGGAATACTACAAACATCACCTCTTGTGAGCTACCTCCCTCCTCTGTGCTCCTGCAGCAGCTCTATTATAGTACTCTGCATCATGCTTATGTTCAGACATATCTGCCCCCCACTAGAGGATAAACCCTCTAGTGCAAGCATGACGTTAGTTTTAAATTTCCCCCAGTGCTTTAGCACAGCGTCAAGCACACACATGTTCAATAAATGTATTTTGACTAAATGAGAGTAATAAGTACATATAAGATTTTGTTATTGTTAAGTGCTGTCGAGTCAATTCTGACTCATAGCGACCCTATGTACAGCGGAATGAAACACTGCTCAGTCCTGTGCCATCCTCACGATCGTTATGCTTGAGCCCACTGCTGCAGCCATGGTGTCAATCCATTTCGTTGAGGGTCCATCTTCTTTTTTGCTGACCTTCTACTTTACCAAGCATGATGCCTTTCTCAGGGAGTGAACCCTCCTGATAACACATCCAACATATGTGAGATGTAGTCTTGCCATCCTTGCTTCCAAAGAGCGTTCTGGCTGTACTTCTTCCAAGACAGATGTGCTCGTTCTTTTGGCAGTCCATGGTATATTCAATATTCTTTGCCAACACCATAATTCAAAGGCGTCAATTTTTCTTCGGTCCTCCTTATTCACTGTCCAGCTTTTGCATGAATATGAGGCAACTGGAAATATCATGGCTTGGGTCAGGCGCACCTTAGTCTTCAAGGTGATATCTTTGCTTTTTAACACTTTAAAGAGGTCTTTTGCAGCAGATTTGCCCAATCTAATGCGTCATCTGATTTCTTGACTGGTGCTTGCATAGGTGTCAATTGTGGATCCAAGTAAAATGAAATCCTTGACAAGATTTCACCAACCCTTAAATCAAAATGACACAGCAGATCCTTTACAATACAGAATGATACTTAAACGATGCTTCAGCATCTCCGTCTTAAAGCTACCAGGGCACAGGTTACTAAAAAAGAAGAAATAATACTCTGGGTTGTATCTATAAACCAGATTTTTTCCCTCAATTCCTAATATGACCTTTAATCATCACTTACCTTTTTACATAAAAATCAAGTGGAATGCTCATACATGGGCAAAACTTTTCATATTGGCAAAACTTTTCTGGCAATATGGATGCATATATCAAGATCAAGAACAAACACGTTCATACACCCTGAACCAACAGTCTACTGTTGTTGCTATTTGCCGTCGAGTCAGTTCCAACTCAAAGTGACTCTACAGGACAGAACTGTCCTATGGGGTTTCCTAGGGTGTAATTTTTTTTTTTTTTTTTTTTTATTGTGCTTTAGGTGGAAGTTTACAGAGCAAATCAGTTTCTCATTAAAAAATAAATACACATATTGTTTTGTGACACTGGTTGCCAACCCCGCAACATGTCGACACTCTTCTTGACCTTGGGTTCCCCATTTCCATTCGTCCAGCTTTCCTGCCCCCTCCTGTCTTCTCGTCCTTGCCCCTGGGCTGGTGTGCCCATTTAGTCTCATATATATGGTTGAACTACATGTGTTAACTGTTTGTTTTTTGGACCTGTCTAATCTTTGGCTGAAGAGTGAACCTCAGGAGTGACTTCAGTACTGAGTTAAAAGGATGTCTGGAAACCATACTCTCGGGGTTTCTCCAGTCTCTGTCAGACCAGGAAGTCTGGTCTCTCTCTCTCTCTTTTTATTTTTTTTTGTGAGTTTGAATTTTGTTCTACATCTTTCTCCAGCTCTGTCTGGGACCCTCTATTGTGATCCCTGTCACAGCAGTCAGTGGTAGTAGCCGGGCACCATCTAGTTGTGCTGGACTCAGTCTGGTAGAGGCTGTGGTAGCTTTGGTCCATTAGTCCTTTGGGCTAATCTTTCCCTTTTGTCTTTGGTTTTCTTCATTTTTCCTTGCTCCAGATGGGGTGGGACCAGAAGACATATCTTAGATGGCCGTTCACAAGCTTTTAAGACCCCAGACGCTACCAAGGCTGCGATCTTTACCGGAGCAGATTGCCAAGTCTTTTCTCCCAGGGAGCTACTGGTGGGTTCAAACCATCAACCTTTTGGTTAGCAGCCGAGTGCTTAACAAGACAAGTTCACGATGACTTAAATCACCCAACATGAGGACAGCAATAAATAAGCTTATGTTTACTAGCAACTGTCAGCCAAGAGAGTAACACTTTCCACGAAGAATCTATCGTGTGAAAAAAAACCTGGAGAATTTCTCTCAACCTCAACAATCAGCAAGCTAATAGTTCATTCCTATTATACAACTTTTGTCCACAAGCTAATGGTCATTTAACTTAAGCACAGTGATTAGGTGCTAACCTAGAGCAATAAAAAGTAGATTAAAACAAAACATGACCACCCACCATTATTCTCTAACAGAGAAGAAATTCAACAAATTAAAGAGCAAGTATAACTGGTAGCCATGTCATATCGTTAGGTAAAATACACAAGTTACCAAACGATCTTACAGTATCACACCATTTTGCTAAACACACACACACACACACACACAGAAACATCTGTCCTCTGACTCACGCCTGCACTTCAGCTACCTCCCCATTTCTCTGCTTCCTTTACAGTAAAACTTCTTCAGCGCATCATCTATAGATGCTGTCTCTACTTCCTCACCTCTTATTCTGTCCTCAACCTACTCCATGCTTCCATCTCCATTAATTCCTTCGAACTGTTCCTAAAATGTCATCAATGATGAAGTTAAAAATACAATACCATTTACAATCACTCAAAAAAAAAAGAAAAGAAAAGAAAATACTTAGGCGTCAATCTAACAAAACATGCTCAGGACTTGTATGCTGAAAACTACAAAATGAAGTAAAAAGATCAAAGACCAAAATAAATGGAGACGTACTAGTTCATGCATCGGAAGACTCAACATAGTAAAGATGTCTATTCTCTTCAAACTGATAAACACATTTTATGCAACTGTTATCAAAATGCCAGCAAGATTTTTTTATAGCTAGACAAGATTACTCTAAAATTTATATGGAAAGGCAAAAGAAAACCATAAAAACCGTTGCCATCAAGTTGATCCTGACTCATAGCGACCTTATAGGACAGAGTAGAACTGCCCCATAGGGTTTCCAAGGAGCAACTGGTAGATTCGGACTGCTGACCTTTCGGTTAGCAGGCAAATGCTTAACGACTGCACCATCAGGGCCCCATGGAAAGGCAAAAGAAGTAGAATAGCTTAAACAATATTAAAAAAGAATAAAATGTAAGAAATAAATCTATCTGATTTCAAGACTTTCATAGCTACGGTAAGGAGACCTGGTGATGTAGTGGTTAAGCAGTCGGCTGCAACAGAAAGGTCAGTGACTTGAACCCACCAGCCGCTCCACAGAAGAAAGATGTGGCAGTCTGCTCCCGTAAACACTACAGCCTTGGAAATCCTATAGGGCAGTTCTACTCTGTCCTATAGGGTCACTATGAGTCAGAATCAACTCGATGGCAGTGAGTATAGCTACAGTTATCAAGAACGTGTGGTACTAGTGGAGAGACAGCCACAGATCGACAGAATAGAACAGAGAGCCCAGAAACAGATTCATCATTGCTATAAGCCTGCTTAACCGACTTCTGACAAAGATGCCAATAGTAATCTCATGGTTGAAAGATATGCTTTTCAGAAAATGGTGCTGGAATAAAACAGTATGTGTACTGTTTAATGAGAAACTATTTGTTCTGTAACCTTCATCTAAAGTACAATTTGAAAAAAATGGGAAAAAAAAAAACGCATTATTAAGATAAAATCTTTAAAAAATGAACAGCTGGATAACCACTGGCTAAAAAATCAGTCTCGACCCAATCTCATACAATATACAAAAATTACCTCGAAATGGATCACAAACTTAAGTGAAAAAATGTAAAACATTTACAAAAAAAACAGAAATAATTTTCATGAGCTAGGACTATGCAAAGATTTTTTAGACCTGACACCAAAAGCAGGATCCATAAAAGGATAAATTAAACTTCATCAAAATTAAGAATTTTACCTCTGCAGGTTAGATGAAAAGACAAGCTACAGACTGGAAGAAAATACTTGCAAACCACATAACTGACACAGAATTAGCATCTAGAATATAGAAAGAACTCTCAAAACCCAAGAGTAAAAAAATCTAAACAATCCAATCATAAAACAGGCAAAAGGCACGAAGGGACATTTCACCAGAAAGGATTTACAATGGCAAATAAGCACATGAAAAGATGTCCAACATCACTAGCCATTAGGGAGATGCAAATTAATCAGCTATCACTACAGACCTATCAGAATGGCTAAAACAAAAGACAGAGATAACACCAAATGCTGGCGAGGATGCAGATAAACTGGGTCACTCATACATCACTGAGGGGAACGTAAAACGGTACAGCCACTCTGGAAAAAGAGTTTGGCAGTGTCTTAAAAAACTAGACATGCAGCTACAATACAGCCCAGCAATTACACTCTTGGGCATTTATCCCAGACAAATGAAAACTTAAGTTCACAGGAAAACTTGTACACGGATATTTATAACAGCTTTATTCGTAACAGCCAAATCCTGGAAACAACCTAGAGATGCCCTTCAGTGGGTAAGTGGTTAAACAAACTGTGGTACATCCACACCATGGAACAGTACTGAGAAATAGAAAGGAACAAACTATTCATGCATGCAACAACTTGGATGAATCTCCAGAAAATTACGCTAAGTGAAAACCAAAGCCAATCCCAGAAGGTTATATGTATGATTCCATTTATATGACATTCTTGAAATGACACAATTATAGGAATGAACAGATCAGTAGTTACTAGAGATTAAGGAGAGTGGGGGTGAGACGGAGTAAGTGTGGCTATAAAAGGGCAACATGAGGGACCCTTGTAATGAAGAAAATGTTCTGTATCTTTGCCGTATGAATGTCAATCACAGGTTGTGATATTGTATTATGAAACAAAACAAAATCCATTTCTATCCAGTCATTTCCAACTCATGGCAACCCCATGTGTTACAGAATAGAACTGCTCCATAGGGTTCTCTTGGCAGTAATTTTTATGGAAGCAGATCACCAGGCCTTTCTTCTGCAGTGCCAAAGGGTGAGACTGAACCAACAACCTTTAGGTTAGTAGTCAAGCGCTGGGTAAAAGGTACATGGAATCTCTTTTTATCATTTTTTACAACTGTATGTGAATCTATTATTATCTCAAAATTAAAAAATTAATTTAAAAAAAAAATCATTAATGACCTCTCTGTTACCAAAACCACCAGTCTTTCTCTAGCCTCCTATTATGAGACCACTCAGAACTTCTGAAAACCAACCACGTCATTCTTCTTGGAACATTTTCTCCTCTCGGATTCCTCCTACCTTTCTAGCTGTTGTTTCTCAATTCCCTTTGTTGGCAGCAAGATGGAAGAAAAAAGACACTCTCCCCGCTCCCCAGATAATCCCATTTATTCCATGGCTTTAAATACCACTTACATGTCTGTGATGGCCAAATTTTATCTTCAGTCCTGACTTCTCCACTGAACTCCAAACATGTATTTCCAAGTATCTATCTGACATTTCCACTTGGATATCTAACAGGCATCTCAAATTAAACATGTCCAAAATAGAAAGCATCATCTGCTGCGCCCTCTCCACCAACTTGCTCCTCAGTCTTTTCTCATTTCCATAAATGGTACTCTCATCCAAGTTCAAGCTAAACTCAAGCTCAAGCCCAACAACAATACAGTGATAAAGAAAACTGTGATTAATTCACAAAATGTAATCCTATAAAGCAACATTCAAGCCTCAAAACTAGAAGTTACTCCCACTGCCTCTTTTCCTGACCTCTCACATGCAATCCACAAATTAAATCCTGGTAACTCTCCTCCAAAATATCCCAAACTCATCTCATCTACTTTAGAACATCTTCATTGCTAACTAACATCCTAGTCCAAGCTCCCAACATCTCATGTGGGCTGAATTTGCCTCCTAACTAAGCTACCTTTACTCTTTTCCCTTATAATTCATCCTCCACACAGCAGCCAGAATAATCTTCAAAAAAAAAAAAAATGAAGAAACTAGTCTACAGGACAAACAGTCTACGCGAACCATGACCTCATCTACCCTGAGACTGAGAGAACTAGATGGTGCCCAGCTACCACTACTGACCATTCCACTCAGGGCCACAATAGATAGACCCTGAAAGAATGGGAGAAAATTGTGGAAAAGAACCTCAAATTCCTTAAAAAAAAAAAAAAAAAGAGACCTACTGGACTGGTTGAGACTAGAGGACTCTCCAAGGCTACTGTTCTGAGACACTCTTCAAACCCTGAACCAAAACTAACCCCTGAAGTCACCCTGTAGATAACAAATTGGCTCAAAAAATAATGACTATCACCCGTAAGTACTGTGCTCCTTTAAAAAAATCACCTGTGGTCAAGAATTACTTTAAAACAAAGATGAGACTGTAAGGGAGCAGGGGAAACTAGATTAATGAAAACGGTACAAGCAGAATGGAAATAATGAGAATGTTCACACACTGTGAAGAATGTAACCAATGTCACTGAACAACTTGTGTAGAAACTGCTGAATGAGAACCTAAACTGCTGTGTAAACCTTCACCAAAAACACAATAAAATATTAAAAAAAAAAAAAAAACAGATGCTATGAGAGGACCTTGTTTAGATCCTTATTAGAATCAACTATTAGAAGACATTTTAAAGAAACTCAGGAAAAAGTGGATAAAGTCTGTAATTCATACAATCGTATAAATGACTTCCATACAATGATATATATGTATATATATCATTCACATCATCGGATGATATTGAAAATAACTGTTAATTTCATTAGGTGAGATAATAGTATTATGGTATGCTTTTAAAGGGCCTTATTTATTGAAGATACAAACTGAAGTACTGATGAAATGGTAGGTGGTATGTCTAGGATTTGTTTTAAAATAATCTAGCAAAAAATGCAAGACAGATCATAATGAATACTGGCAAGGAGGTGGAGCAACTGAGCTCTCAAACACTGCAGGTGGAGGTGCAAATTGGTGCTACCACTTTGGAAAACTGCTTGGGGCATCTGTTATTAGCAGGGGCAAACCGGGGACTTCCAGGATGCTGTTAATGTTCTGTCTCTTGGTCTTGGTGCAAGTTGGCAAGAGTATATTCATGTTGTCGGAAATTATCACTTTCTATGGAGGGGGGAGCTTGTGAATGAAGAAGGGTAGAAACTGATCACTGTGGTGATGAGTGATAAGTTCATGAGTTTTACTACATCATCTATATCTGATTAAAAATTTCCTTAATAATTAAAAAAGAAAAAAAAGAAATCAGGTCATAGTAGCCCCCTGTTCAAAATTCTCTCATGGCTTCCCACCCTACCAGTATTAAAACCAGAACTCGTTAGCTGCCTTAGTGGGCCCTACACAGTCTGGCCCTGCCTACTCCAACTTCATCTCATACCACTACCCGCTCACTCACTCAGCCCAGCTGTGCTGACCCATTTCACCAAATGGCTGACTCTTTAGCATTCAGGTCTCCACCTAAATGTCCCCACTGAGAAAGCCTTTCCTGACACACACCCCCCCACCAACCATCTACAGAAGCACCTCCTCCAGGTCACTCCCTTTCATATCACCACCTTTAACTTTCACCCCAAGCAGACATTTTTGTTTTATTTAATCATCAGAATGTAAATTCCCTGAGAGTAAGAGCCCTTGTAAGTGTTATTTACTGTTGTATGGGTCCTTGGGTGGCACAAACAGTTAAATGCTTGGCTGCTAACTGAAAGGTTGGTGGTTCAAACCCATCCAAAGGATCCTTGAAAGAAAGGCCTGGTGATCTACTTCCAAAAAGTCACAGGCTTGAAAACTCTATGGAATCCCCCCCCCCCCCCCCCCCGCTAACTCAGAACTGAAGCCACTCCCGAAGCCCACTTCTCAAAGATTAGACGCACCTATAAAACAAACAGGAGCCCTGGTGGCACAGTGGTTAAGAGCTCGGCTGCTAACAAAAGGTCAGAAGTTTGAATCCACCAGCCGCTCCTTGGAAACCCTATGGGGCAGCTCTACTCTGTCCTATAGGGCTGTTATGAATTGGAATCACCTGAAGACAACGGGTTTCTGGGTTATAAAACAAACAATAACACACGTGAGAAACATGCTTCTTAGTTAAATCAAATATATGAGACCAACTGGGCAACTTCTGCCCAAAAGCAAGACGAGACAGCAGGAAGAGACAGGACAACTGGATGAATGGACATGGGGAGCCCAGGACAGAAAGGGGAGAGTCCTGACACATTGTGGGGATTGCAACCAATGTCACAAAACAATGTGTGTATAAATTTCTGAATGAGAAACAAATTTGTGCTGTAAACTTTCACCTAAAGCACAATAAAATTAAAAGGAAAAAAATCCCAATGGAGCACTTCTCTGCACACATGGGATCACACATGGGGAAACTGACTCAACGGCAGCTGGTTTGATTTTTTGGTTTAATGCATAGAACAGTGTCTGGCACTTAGTAGATACTCATTAAGTATTTTCAAATAAACAAATGAATAACAAAAATCTGAGATGTCGAATGTCTCAGTAGTACTCTTCTGTTTTCAAAGTGCTTAACTGTATTACATTAGGCATCTGTTTTGCTTTTTAGATTCATATCAAATTTGTTTTCCAACTTAAAGGCTGTTATCAAAATTTACCAATATCACAGAAATTCCCTACCTATGTTTAAAAGATTGAAAAGCATTGAAATCAACCAATATGGTTAAGTTAAAAAACGATTACCATAACTGCCTGTTATTTTCAGCAAAAGCCTACAAATGCATCTGTGATACCGTGAAGTAAAACGGATAAAAAGGTTGACTCCTTTTAGTCATTATAAAATGTTAAATTTAAAACTTAATTACTTTTTGAGGATTCAATAAAAATTCAGAGCTAGACTCCCTAAGTACACTTTCCGATAAGCAGAGTTAACTGGGATATTAACAAATCCAAACCAAGTTTGAAAATTTCCATACACCTTGTCCATGATACTAACCTGTACCTCTGAAAATCTCCATGCCGTAAACCATGCTGCTGCTGGGACTCCTTAATGATCTGAAGAACTAGAGCCAAGATTAAGGAAAAGCTTACGATGGCAAGAATCCAAATAATTCAAAACTTGTCCCTGTTAGTGTCTATTCCTATCACATTTAACATTTCTGCAATACTTAGTACATCAACTAGCGAAATTTCTTATAACCATTTTCAGTAGTCAACTTGTCATGGGACAGGGCTAAGCATGTAGAAAATGGGATTGCCTGAGCTGTTAATATTGTCAGACAAAAAAAGGAGAATATTATTAGCCATTTTGGACTGCTGAAACTCAACAGCTAAAATAAAGCTGCTAGATTCTAAAAGTTGGTGAAACCAAGGTGGATACCACTGATTTAAACCTGGACCCAGCATTTTACTCACTCAAGCCAATTCAGGTTACAAATGACATGTACTACACCTCTATTTGCATAATCTCCTACAACTGTCAAGTCTAACTTTCCTTAACAGCTGTGCAGCTGCAGGAGACTATGGTTAGCACGTCAGCCAAGCTAAAAATTGCATAAAAATATTATACTCAAGTTTCTCCTTTTAAAAGAACCCCTGAACACACTCTCCTTTTTTAAGATTTATCAAACTTAGGAAGTCCAATGACTTTCATCTACAATTTTAGTTTTCTCAATGCTTCTCTATACATGTATTTTTAAATAGTGAACACTAAGAGGCCTATTCCAGTAACTAAAAAGAGACAAGGACATATATGGTTGCTAGCACAATCAAGGCATTCTGACATTCATTTGGAACTATACCACCAATGCACGAAGTAAAATTCTACACCTAAAATACAGTAAAATTTTTAAAAACAGGAAAACGCTAAATCTCTGAAAATTTAACTACATTAAGATAAGATGTCAAGCTAAACGTGTTATTTCAGAAATTCACCTACACGTTCTCCATCTGTTAGTCATTTCAAAAAGCTACAGCCGAGTGTCACAGGCACTCAGTTGAGATACCCATTAATGAAAACTAGAAACTGATTCCTCCAGCTCATCTGAATAACTCCCAACAAAATAAACTACCTACATTAGGATCTGCCTGATAATTTATATTCAAAATAGGCAACAAGCGTTTCCTCAAAGCAGTCAATCTTTGCCTCCACGTACATGGCATCAAGCTGTAATTTTTACTATCCCGTCTACGATGGCTGTCAGACAGAAGTATTAAGTTGAAACACCAAGACTGCAGTTTTCTCTCCCCAGCTCGGTGGCTCAAGATGCCAAGGCAGGAGCTCAGCAGGGTGGCCGGAGTGTGATCCCCGTCACAAGCCCTCCAACTGGGCAACTAAAAAACCTACTCAATATCCTCGTGCCGCCTGAAAGAAAATGGCATTCCTCAGCCTGGAGGGCGAGGGGGATGCGAGAAAAGGCCAGTCGGAAAGCAGACCCTGAAACTCTGATAAACTGCAACCCTCCGCCTCTTCTACCCAGGACGTGTCAGGACCTGCCGCCTCTCCCACCCCCGGCCCGCCAGATCGACACGTAGTCATTGCGTGTTAGGCCAGACTCTTCTAGGATACTCTCCAAACTCAGGCTATCCCCGAATTCTTTGTTTGCCTTTGATCCTGCTGAAGGCCGTTCGTTTTCTTTATTTTCCTCTCCACCGGCACCACGTCCACCACCGCTGCCGCCGCTACCGCCACCACCGCTACCGCCAGGGACCTGTTTCTCAGCAGCCATCTTGCCCTAAGTCGCAGAGCAAGACGGGATAGAGGAGGCGGGGCGACTGAGGGCTCGAGAGAGCCCGCCTGCCCGGACGGAATGACGGGATAGCGGCGGACTTCGCGTCCGACGACCCGTTCCGCAGGCGGGAGGCGTTTGTGGGAGTGCGCCTGCGTGTGGCCTCGGCTCTCCGGGCCTCTAATCCGGTTGGGCTAGGCGCGGAGGCTTGCGGGCGCCTGGAGACTGTCACTGCTGAGATCTTCTCAACGGCCGTCCCCATCTCCCGTTTAACGAGGGCTGGAGGACACGTAGATGGGGACCCCCACCTCCTGCATCTCAGCTTAGGGGATCCAGCTCGCGTTCTGCGCTGAGGGGGCGAGGCGGGGGTGGGGGAGTGGGCCAAGAACCACCTTGCAGTCTATGTTTGAAACAGATGGCCGAAGGAATTGCTGGCTTCAATCATCAGCGTCCGCATGTGGGGACTTTCTTAGATTGCTTCGGACCTGTAGCCTTCTCTGGACTTTGAAGCAGGCCGTCCACCTAAGGGGAAGTGTTGAGGCGAGGGAGAATATGAGTCTTTGCTCGGAAAAGGGCACTGAGGGCTCTGAAGTCTGGTCCTGAGCTCCAATACCGGCTCCATCACTACTGGTTGTGAGATATTGGGCAAATAACTTCATCTCCCTGCAGTCGGGTTCCTCCTCTGTGAATTGTGGATAACCAATTAAAACAGTTGTCATAAAGATGAAATGACGTAACTCATGTTTAAAGTCCCATTGCCTTCAAGTGGATTCAAACTCTTAGTGACCCTGTCTTAGGCTGGGTTCTCTAGGGGAGCAAAACCAGTGGAGCGTATGTGTGTGTATATATATATATATATATATATATATATATATGTATACATATGTATGTATACATACATACATATAAACAAAGAAACCAAGCCAGATGCCTTCCAGTCAGTTCGGATTCACAGCAAACCTATAGGACAGAGTAGAACTGCCCCATCGGGTTTCCAAGGAGCAGCTGGCGGATTTGAACTGCCAAACTTTTTGTTAGCAGCTGAGCTCTTAACCACCGTGCCACCAGGGCTCCATATATAAATATATAGAGGTTTATTTCAAGGAACTGGCTCAGGCAGTCGTGGAGGCTGGCAAGTCCCAAATCTGTGGGTCAGGCATCAGGTAGGAGGCTTCTCCTGACTCACTTGGTTAAAGGAGCTGACGAGCGCAAAATTGGCAGGTCAGGCAGTAGGCTGCTGGCTCACTGGGTTGCAGGAGCTGGTGAAATCCAAAAATCTGCAGGTCAGGCAGCAGGCTGCCATCTCATGTCCTAAGAACCAGAGGTTAGGGGATGACGAGTCAGATGCAGGATCCAGAGAGAAGAGCTTTACCAGAACATCCATATATATATTGGATGCAGGCCACACCCCCAAGGAAACTGTCCTTTCAACTGATTGGCTGCTCACATCAGATGACAAAATGGAAGATGATTATATAAATCAGCCATACCACTGAGAATCATGGCCTAGCCAAGTTGACACATGACCTCAACCATCACAGTGCACCCCTTGTCAACTTGGCAGCTGTACACATTTCCATAAACTATACATGATCTCTAAATAAAGACAATTATAAAGTCATACTTGTGCCTAACAGGATACAGCTAACATGGGTACAATAGAAAATGCACTAGCCCTGTTTATATCTTATATTTTATAATAAGTAATGGAATAAGGGAAGGCATATCTCAACATGACCCACATCACTGGACCCCTAGAAATTTCACTGAAGTGGAAGGCACTTGAATTTTTGTCAGATTTATTTCCCACCCTCCAGCATGCAAATGTCTTACCAATAAGTCTAGAGTCATTGATACTTCTTACTTACTAGGTCCAATGAGCATAATGTCATCCGTGTAACGGACCAGTGTGGCATCTTGTGGAAGGGAAAGGTGATCAAGGTCCCTGCAGGGTAAACTATGACATAGGGCTGGAGAGTTGATATACCTCTGAGGTAGGACAGTGAAGGTGTATTGCTGGCCTTGCCAGCTGAAGGCAAACTGCTTCTGGTGAGCTTACAAAACCAGAATCAAGAAAAAGGCATTGGCCAGGTCAATAGCTGCATACCAGGTGCCAGGAAACGTATTAATGTGCTCCAGCAATGAAATCACATCTGGAACAGCAGCTGCAATTGGAATCACACCTGGTTAAGTTTACAATAATTTGCTATCAAATTAGACTGCTATTCATGTGATCTAGAATTCTTCCACTTGTACACATCAAAAAAATATTTAGTAAATTTCCCATCTATTTCACTCCTAGGGACACTATGACCAATGCCATAAGTCCATACAATTCAGACTACTCGGATTACTGTTTTGACTCCGTTGTCCATTATGGTAACCACGCCCACCTTGTCTCTGTTGATTGAATGCCGCCACTTAGCCCCTACCACCATGGGGTCCAATCATGCCCATTGTAGTTAGGTGTCTTAATTCAGTTAGGGCAGCTCCCTTGTCAAGTCTGACTTACATAAAATAGTAATCACAGCAGTCTTCAAGGATACTGGGGCTCCCTTCACAAATTCTTTCCTCACCGTTGTCGTGAAACGTATGTCCTCTGGGCACTCCATGAGTGGGTCTGTGGGTCCAACTTGATAAATCCACTGTAACGTGCCAATTTCCCTAAGCCTTTGGATACCTTCTACAGTATACCAAGGCAGGTCTGGCATTTCAACTTGATTTAGTGTAGACCACTACTTAATCCATGCTGCAGAGAACCAACCAAATAAACTATTAGATCCTTTTCTAACCTCTCAAACTAAAATATTGAATGAAGAATCTGTGCTTAGTGGGCCCATGTCAATAAACTCAGACTAACCCAACTTGAAGTTCCTTGCACCATTATCCCACATCCTTAATATTCATTCCCACACATATTCTGCTTTTATATATTAGAAAAATCAAGCAGTTCTTTTGGAGTGTAACATACCTCCTCATGGGTCATTCTTTGTACTTCACCTCTTGGGGCTCACTGGGACTTAAATCTAGTTATAGGTCTAGAAGCAAAACTCGGTGGTGGTGGAGGGTCCTGGCGATCTTCAACAATGTCTTACAAGGCATCTGCCTCAGGCTATGCCCCAGGTGCTGCCCCAGGCAATATCTCAGACAAAGACACTTCAGATATAGCTAGCTTAATCTCATCAGATGGGGATGGAAGAGATAATGGTTTTATTGGGGAGGGTTGTTTAGCAGACAAAGATGGAGTCACGTCTTCAGCTGGGAGTAAGAGAGCTGGTTCTTTTGGCAGGGGTGATTCAATGGAATATAGGGGCTCAATGTCCCCAGTTTCATGATTATCTGAATGTATGTCCCCATCCCAAGTTTCAGGATCCCATTTCTTCTCAATCAACGTCTTCACTTCAGACACCATTCAAGGTTGGGAATTCAATTTTGACATTGTAATTCAGACACTCTTACAGTAAGACTATGGGTTTGGTTTTTGGCAATATCTGCTCTGTTACTACAAGAAATAAGGCTTTCTTTCAGGGCACAAGTGGCAACTTCCAGGCTTTTTAAATTTTTTTTAAATTTTATTGTTGTACTTTAAGTGAAAGTTTACAATTCAAGTTAGTCTCATCTCCCATACAAAAATTTATACATGCATTGTTATGTGACTCTAATTGCTCTTCCTATACTGTGACAGCACACTCCTCCTTTCCACCCCTGATTTCTCGTGTCCATTCAACCAGCTCCTGATCCTCTCTGCCTTCTCATCTCACCTCCAAACAGGAGCTACCCATTTAGAACTTTCAGGTTTTTTATGCAGTGCTTGAGTTGGACTCTGAAGCCTTGAGCTCATCCCTTTCTTTCACCACTATGTCTAGTGAAAGTAGGACCAACCAACAAGCTTCCTTATACTTCTCAGTCTGACAAAATTGTACAAAAGTATCAAATATGCAATCACCCAGAGCCTTGTCTCTCACAAATACTTTTTCCAATGGTGGTGATATTTTTCTTATTTCTATTGCCACCTCATGTCATGGATTAGCAATGCCCTCTTCACTACTGAAGGCAGAGTCATCATCAGCTGTGGGGGCTGGGAAGTCCCAAATCTGTGGGTCAGGCATCAGACTGGAGGCTTCTCCTGACTCATGCGGTTGCAGGGGCTGACAAATCCAAAATCAGCAGGTCAGGTGGCAGGTTGCTGGCTCTTGGGGTTGCAGGAGCTGGTAAATCCCAAAATCTGCAGGTCAGGCAGCAGATTGCTGGCTCACGTTCCAAGAACCAGAGGTCAGAGGATGACGAGTCAGATGCAGGATCTACCAAAGTAAGCCTGGGCTTACTGTGCTTACCTTGCATACTGAGTCATCTGTCCCTGTCAGGGATTGTAAATCTGAAAAGAGGCTTTGATTCCATAGGATGGTACGGTAGGGTTGAGAGAGAGACAGATGCCAGCCTTACCTAGAAATAGAATCTTCCATGCGGTGAAAAAATGTGAAATTGTTCACTACATATTAGTAAGTAAGCACAAATAAGCTCGTGCTTAACTTGCTTATTGGATAATCCATCCCTGCTAACAAAAACAACATATCCATACCAAAAAAATAAACACCAAACCCATTGCCGCCTAGTCAATGCTGAATGACTGCGACCCTGTGTGTTACAGAGTAGAACTGCTCTATAGGGTTTCTTGGCTATAATCTTATGGAGGCAGATCTCCAGGACTTTATTCCATGGCACCGCTGGGCAAGTTCAAACTGCCAAGCTTTATGTTAGTAGTCCAGTGCAAACCATTTATGCCACCCAGGGACCTGTATATCCATACAATGTAATATTATTCAGTAATAAAAAAGGAGTGAAGTTCTGATACATCCTACAACATGGATGAACCCTGAGAACATTACGTTAAGCGAAAGAAGCCAGACACACACACGCAAAAAAAAAACATAATGTATGATTCCGTTATATGAATGTCAAGAATAGGCAAATCTATAAAGACAGAAAGTAGATTAGTGGTTGCCTGGGGATTACGGGGGCAGCAGGAAGATTGGAGGGTGATAGCTAAGGGTAAGGGTTTCTTTTGGGAGGAACAAAAACTGATCGTGGTGATGGTTGTACAACTCTGAATATACTAAAAAAAAAAAACCACTGCATTGTGCACTTTAAAGGGGTGAACTGTGTAGTATGTGAATTATAAATTACACCTCAGTGAAGCTGCTACCAAAAAAAAAGTGAGATCACATTAGTCTGCAATGCTCAAAACTGCAATGATTTATTTTATCCTGACTAAAAGTCACAGTCCTTACAGTGGAAAAAGGCCCTTCATGCTGTTTCTCACCTCCTCTCCTGCCGATCTTCCCCGTGATCACTCAGCTCAGGGCATACAGGCCTCCTTGCTTTAGGGACACAGGCAAATGCCTGCCTTCAGGCCTTTACGATGGCCGTTCTCTCTACCTGGAATGCTTTTCCCCTAGATATCTGCTTGCTAGCTCCCTCACCTCCTTCAACCTTTGCTCATATGTCACCTTCATAAAGAGGCCTTTGTGATCACCCTATTTAGAATTGCTCCATCACCACCACCACCCCCAAACATCATTGCCATTGAGTTGATTCTGACTCATAGTGACCCTGTAGGACAGAGTAGAACTGCCCCCATACAGTTTCCAAGGAGTGGCTGGTGGATTCGAACTGCTGACCATTTGGTTAGCAGCTAAGCTGTTAACCACTGTGCCACTAGGGCTCCACCCCCCAGTACTCCCAAACTCCCTTACTCTGATCTACTTTTCACCCAAGTACATACCAACTTCTAATAGATTAATAACTGAATTTGTTTATTGTCTGCCTCCCCTACTGAAAGTAAGCTCATGGAGGGCCTTTGAAGAGCTCACTGGTATAGCCCAAAGATCCAGAATGGTGCCTAGCAAGGAATACCCATTGCTGCCAAGTTGATTCTGACTCATGGAGACCCCATGTTTTGCAGAGTAGAACTGCTCTATAGGGTTTTTTTTTTTTTAATATTTTATTGTGTTTTTGGTGAAAGTTTACACAGCAATTTGGTTTCCACTTAACAACTTCTATACATATTGTTCCGTGACATTGGTGACATTTTTCACAATGTGTCAGCATTCTCATTATTTCCATTCTGGTTGTTCTGTTTCTATTAATCTAGCTTCCCTGCCCCCCTTACCTTCTTATCTTTGCTTTAGGATAAATGCTGAAATCTTTGTGGGAGCAGAACACCAGGCTTTTCTTGCAATAAGCAAGGTAAGCACGAGCTTACTGGTGCTTACTTACTGATATGTAGTGAACAATTTCACATTATTTCACCATGGAAGATTCTGCTTCTAGGTATGGCCAGCAGCTGTCTCTCACCCAACCCCAGAGTACCTTCCTACGGAATCAAAGTCTCTTTTCACATTTACAATCCCTGACAGGGGCAGATGGCTCAGTAAGCAAGGTAAGCAAAGTAAGCACAGGCTGGACTACCCTTTGATGTGGTGTGGTGAAACCCATGTGAAATCATTTACTAAGATTAGTAAGTAAACACAAATAAGCCTCTGCTTACTTTGCCTATTTGATAATCCACCCCTGGTTGTTACGTGCCATCATTCATACTAAGCTTTAGGTTAGTCGCTGAGCGCAAACCTTTTGCATCACCCAGGGACCTCTGGCAAGGAATAGGTGCTGAATAAATATTTACTGAAGAAATTAATGGTAAGCATTTCATAAATATAAATGGTCTTTATCTTCCTGTCCAGAGCATAGGCAGGCCGGGCAGGGGTGTGGAGGTTTCCCTACCAAGGGGAGTAGGCAGCAGCGCTCCTGAGGGACTGAGATCCTGGGGGAAAAGAGGAAAAAGCATATTCTTGACTGGGACCCACGAAACAGGGCAGAAGAAGGCAAGGCACAGACCAGGCTGCAGTGGCAGAAGGTGGCAATTTTCAGACCCAGTGAACTCTGAAGGTTAAATTTTATAGAAACAGCAATGATTCGGTGTCACAAATATTGTATGCCCTCGTAGCACAATGGCTAAGTGCTCGGTGGTTTGAACTGAACCCACCAGCCCTCCGGGGAGAAAAGACCTGGCAATCTCCTCCTGTAAAGATTAATTCCCAAAAAAACCAAACCCATTGCCATCGAGTTGATTCATAGCGACCCTATAGGACAGAGTAGAACTGTCCCATAGAGTTTCTTAGGCTGCAATCTTTAAGGAGCCCTGGTGGTGAAGTGATTAAAGTGGTCAACTGCTAACTGAAAAGCGGGCAGTTCAAAACCACTAGCGGCTCACAGGAGAAAGATGTGGCAGTCTCATTACAGCCTAGGAAACCCTATGGGGTAGTTCCACTCTGTCCTCTAGGGTCGCTGGGAGTCGGAATCTACTCCATAGGACACAACAAGAATACTTCAAACTCAGAAACAAATATCTGCGTCCTGTTGCAGCCTACACACTTTGCTGGCCATTCAGGGAAGTGTGCTGATGCATAGCCTTGTTTCCCTTCTTTCTGCTGTTTTCTATTTCCCCCAAGTTTTTCCTTTTGAGATACCTAATCAGGGTAAAGAGAAAGGAGAGAAGAACTTGATTCATTCAGATTTATCTAACTGGCTTCAGCTTCTAACATACATCTCATTCCACTCTTACCAGAGCCGTCTAAGAAGGGGTGCTATCACCCCCATATTGCAGCTGCGGAAACTGAGGCACCGCGCCAGGGACAATGCCCGACACACAGTAGATGCTCAATATTTATTGCATTAAATTGGAGACAAAAACGTTCCATGGCGGGAAGAAGAGAAAGAGATGAGGCTAACCAAGTTTCCTCAGAACCTCTCCTTCCTCCTTCTCGCCGCTGTTCTCTGGGGTTCCTGTGAAGCCTGGGGCTCAGTTCCGCGTCCCATGAACTAGAAATGGGAAGAGGCGGGGATCACACAGCAGGCCCATTCCCGCGACCCTCCCCCTCGCCTGCCTCTTGTCACCCTCCCCAGCCTTCAGGGTGCGATCTGGAGTTCTTTCGAGGGCGCCCCAGTCCGCAGGTCCTGCGCGCGGGCCAGGCTGCGAGGAAGCGCCGAAGCGCTGGGACCCAGGCGGGCGCTCGCTCACTACGCCCGCACACGCTGTCCGGACGGTCCGTCCCTCCGCCGCTCCGGCTCAGCTGGGCCCAGCCTGGCCCAGCCTGGCCCCGGGGCAAGAGCGCGCCGACGACGCCGGAGGGCCAGGGCGCAGGCACGAGGGCCGCCCTCTACCCCGGGGTGCCTGCCCGCCCTCCGCCCTGCCCCCTGACCCCCGCACCGCCGGTAGCCTCGGGGGACAATCCCACCCCCGGAGGCTCGCTCCTCCCCCTGCCCCTGTGCGCCCTCACGCGAGCCCAGCCAGCCGCGGCCAGGCGCCCTCCGCCGGCAGCTCCGCGAAGTCGCTCTGCGCGCTGCAGCGGCCGAGCCACCCACGCTGCGCGCTCGCGGAGACCGACAGCGGCGGGAGCCAGGAGCCGCGCGCTCGGCGCCGCCAGGAACGGCTTGGGCGGCCCGGGCGCAGAGGACGCCAGCAAGGCCGGCGGCGTCGGCGGCTGGCAGCCCGAGGCGGTCATCGTGCCCACGCTCTTCGCGCTCATTTTCCTCGTGGGCACCGTGGGCAGCGCGCTGGTGCTGGCAGTGCTGCTGCGCGGCGGCCAGGCGGTCAGCACCACCAACCTGTTCATCCTCAACCTGGGCGTGGCGGACCTGTGCTTCATCGTGTGCTGCGTGACCTTTCAGGCCACCATCTACACCCAGGATGACTGGGTGTTCGGCTCGCTGCTCTGCAAAGCAGTGCATTTCCTCATCTTCCTCACCATGCACGCCAGCAGCTTCACGCTGGCCGCCGTCTCCTTGGACAGGTGAGCAGGTGCCCTGGCGGCCCAGGGGGTCAAGGACACAGGCAGGGGTGGTGAGTGGTGGGCCTGGGGGGTCAAGGAGGGAGGCGCAGGGAATAGGAGAGGGCACTAAGAAAGCAAAGAGACCAGGAGGTAGTGGAAGAAAAGTGGGCGCCCAGGAGAAGGAAGAATAAGAATGGGGGAAGGTGGCATTCCTCCATTAGGTGCGTCCTCTGGGCCTCGCAGGTTGGAACGCTACGCTCCCCAAAGCCGCCGGCGCCTTACAAAGCCCAGCATTTCCTGTTACGAAGCCCCTTCGTATGCTTCCTCATGCTTAAGCTTAATACCCTGGGTGTTGGGATGGGAAGGAGCCCTGGTGGCGCAGTTGTTAAGCGCTTCACTGCCCGTCGAAAAGTCGGCGGTTCGAACCCACCAGCTGCTCCGCGGAAGAAAGATGTGGCAGTCTGCTTCGTAAAGATTTACAGCCTTAGAAACTCTACAGGGTAGTTCTACTCTGTTCTATAGGGCCGCTGTGAGACACAGTTGACTCGATGACAATGGGAATGGGATGCTGGGATGGGAGGGGTTACTGTGCCCAATTTACAGAGGCGGCCGAATTCGTGAGTGACTTTCTCAGAGTCCCCAGTAGTTGTGTGCGTAAAACCAACGGTCGGTCTCCTAGCGCCAAATTCAGGCGCCTCCACCGTGGTCGAACTCGCCTCGAAACCACAGTCTGGTTGCTCTGCGCGGCCTGCTTGGGTCCGGACTGCGGCTCTCGGGGGCCCCTAGCTCCATATCAGCCCCCTCAGCGCCCCACCTCCTGACCTGGGTGGGTAGCGGGGAGAGGAGCCCCACCATCGGAGAGGCACCTTCTGGAGAGCGCGGGGCTCAGGAGAGAGCTTGGAAGGAACCAGGATGGCTCCTGGGAGGAAATCCGGCTCCGACTCCGGTATACCCCCTCCCGCTCCATCCCCACGTCCTCCAGATGTCTCCCGGATAAGCAGCGCCGTAGGTAAGGCCACCACACTTCCCATACGCCCCTCCCCCGCCACCCCGGTTTCACTTGTGCGCGGAGTGGGTTCCGAATGCGCTGCTGGGATCCACGGAACGTCGGCTTCCCTCCGGAATTCCTTTGCTGTACCTTGCCAGATGTGCCTCCGGGCGGCCTGCTAGAGCCACGGGAGCCAGGCCCTACCTCTCAGGGCACAGTCAGGGGTGGGTAATCCCAACTAGGCTCTCGGAGCTTCAAAGCCGGTGCTCCAACCTTTAGCCCTCCGTGGCTTCGGAGTGCTCTCCTGGGTGAAGTCTGTCCTTGTTCGCAGTCCCTGGGGAAGTAGGTGAGTGGCCCAGACTCGCGCCTTTCTTACAGTCCGGGCGCCCAACGTCCCGGCGCCGCCGAGAGTGGCCGGGATGCGTGGGGTCACTCTCCGGGCGTGTGTGGTGTGGCCGTGAGCTGGGGACCTTCCGCGAGAGAGAGAGAGAGAGAGAGAGAGAGAGAGAGAGAGAGAGCGGGTTGGGGTCCGAGGTGCAGGGGTCGCGGCCCTGCCTGAGCCAATGCTCTCGCTTGCCTGACGTCTCCTTCCCGGCCTGACCCGCAGGTATCTGGCCATCCTCTACCCGCTACACTCCCGCGAACTGCGCACGGCCCGCAACGCGCTGGCGGCCATCGGGCTCATCTGGGGGCTGTCGCTGCTCTTCTCTGGGCCCTACCTGAGCTACTACCGCCAGTCGCAGCCAACTTGACCTTGTGCCACCCCGCGTGGAGCGCGACTCGCCGCCGCGCCATGGACCTCTGTACCTTCGTTTTCAGCTACCTGTTGCCGGTGCTGGTGCTCGGCTTGACTACGCGTGCACCCTGCGCTACCTCTGGCGCGCGGTCGACCCAGTGTCAGCCGGCTCAAGCGCCCGGCCCGCCCAGCGCAAAGTGATGCGCATGATCATCATCGTGGCCGCGCTCTTCTGCCTCTGCTGGATGCCCCACCAAGCGCTCATCCTCTGCGTCTGGTTCGGCCGCTTCCCGCTCACGCGCGCCACCTACGCGCTGCGCATCCTCTCGCACCTTGTCTCCTACGCCAATTCGGGCGTCAACCCCATCGTTCACGCGCTCGACTCCAAGCACTTCTGCCAGGGCTTCCGCAAGATCAGCGCGGGCCTGCTGCGCCGCGCCCCCTCCGCGCCTCGGGCCACTTGTGCGGCGTGGCGCCCGGCACCCACAGTTGCAGCGAGTCCCCTGACCAGATGCATTTGAGCGAGGCGGCCAAGCCCCTCACCCCCGCCCCGCTGCCTCCCAGGGGCCCCGAGCCCTGGCCCCTGCCGGGCCTGGCGGGACCAAAAGCCCCCAAAGGCGTCCTGACAGTAAACGTGACCTGAGGGCACTTGGGGTGAGGGGGGGGGGAAACTTGGGTGCTAAAGAGTTGGAGTCTGAAGTTGAGAGGTAATGGGGGGAGTTTCGTCTGCTAATAAAATGCGCAAACCATTTCACGTGCACCTACGCACTGTGTGTCCGCATTTGTCATTGTCTTGAGGCTCTGGTCGTGGGAAGAAGCCCCTCGGACTGCACAGGGGTCTCTCGATGGGTTGGTGCGGGGCGTTTTCCTGAACTGTCTGAAAAGAGGGGGGCCCCTCCCACCGAAGGCAGCAAAAATCTCTGAGGCTAGGAGTGCGGAATGGCCAGCCGAAGGCCCTTTGCACGTGGCCCTAAGAAGGCACCAGATGTCTAGAGATCGCCAAACCGGCAGCAGCCATCGCGAGCAACGGAGGTAGGCAGTGTTTAAAGCGCGTTCGCTAAAGCCGGTCGACGGTAGACGCAGACACTTATGTGTGTTCCTAGTCGCGTTCGTGAGCCGGCGTGTGGCGGATCCTCGCTTGCTCCCAGCTCCCTGTGACCCCTTCGAGTCTTGGCAGCCCGATCAGCGCCCACCCACTTGCAGCCTTGGGGTTCCTTCCCTCGCTGCCCTGGGCGTAGATCAGGTCTCCAGCGGCTCCGTTTCTCCTCCGTGCCAGGAAACCCTTCTCCAGGGCCGGTTGCACTCCGGGCGCACAGCAGCGGCTCCAAGGCATCGCAGGGCTGGGGCTGACAGACGACCGAGCCCCGCAAGAGGAACGCCAGAGGGCTTTGGTCCTGAGCTGGCCTCTGCCTGCCCCTGGGTTCGCCTCACTCCCAGAGTTCTTGAGCGAAGACGTTTTACACGAAATAGGTTCAGTGCTTAACAAAAGAGGGAGACTCGAGTTTGCGCCCATTGAGCAGAGGGCACTTTGGGCCAGTGGCTTGGGTACTTCGCTAGGCGTTTACTGGACACTGAAACACAGGCCCCCAGCATCTCGCCCTGGTTGGAAGGACTCAATCAGGGACAGGTGTGTGTGTATGTGTGGCGGTGGGGGTGGTCCTGCCCTTGAATGTGGCAATGGGTCCCAGGTGGTGGAAATGGAGCAGGACAAGAAAACATAGCAGGTGCAGGATGGGCGGCGCCGGCCCTGGGCTTTGTCTTCAGTGTTTGCCAGAGGGTGGGGGTGGGGTGCCAAATCCAAGGCCCCAAAGTCCCTTCACGGAGCAGCTGCCTCCCACAGCTCTGTCCACCCTCTGACCAACTGCCTAGTCCCCAGAGAAGCGACTGGGGTAGAGGTTGTAGCTTAGACTCAGCTGTCCCAGTGAGCCCGTTGGGGCAGCCCCCAAAATGGCCCTGGGGTTGCTGCTCCATCTCGCCTTCCTGGGACTCAGCATCGCTCAGCCCTTGGTCCAGGGGTACAGCCTCCACGTGCCCACGGCCAGTGGGTGGAGGGGCGAAGGCCAATCTTTGGGATTTGGGTTCCCAGGGTACCCCGGTGAGCATTACCACCTCCCAGCCTGGCCAGCCCTCTTTGGCCCTGACTCGCCAGAGGAGACTCAGAAATCCTTCCAGATCCCGAGCAACGGGAGCGCACCGCTGCTGGTGGTCGTGCAGGTGTTCGTGTCCAACGTGTTCGATGTGGTGAGCAACCGGGGCGGGAGGGCTCAGGCCCAAAGCTCAGCTGGGGTCGGTGCACGCCTCAGCCCCTCGAGTGCTGGGGTTTCCCGCCTCCTCTGGCACGCAGCACTCACCCCCAAGGTGACCCACTATCACCCTCTCCCAGGACATCCTACGGTACACAGTGTCCTCCATGCTGCTGCTACGGCTGGTGAGCGCCCACGGGGGAGGGGGTGGGAGACTCTGGCTCTGAGTGCAGCTCCGGAGCACTGGCCTTCAGCACCCCGCTGGGCTGCACGGGCACACACCTGCCCAGGGCGGGAGCCTCAAGGCACCCTGTGTCCCCAGTCCTGGCTGGACGCTCGCCTGGCCTGGAACATGAGTGCAGACCCGCAGCGCACGGTCACGCTGCCCTGGGACTCACTCTGGACTCCGGGACTCATCATCCAGGAGTCGTAAGTGAGACGCCGGTCCCAAGACCCCGCCACGCACGCCCCCCCCCCCATCTACAGTCTTCGGGAACACCCTGTCCCAGGGCCCCCAGGCTGCCCTCCCCTCTCCCGAACCCGTTGACAGTGAGCCCTGCAGCGCTGGGTCTCCGGCTGTGGCCTCCCCCTGCAGACTCTGGGTGGACTGGCGGCATGACAGCCCCAAGGCACGAGTGGACCCAGACGGCAACGTGGAGCTCTACCTCGCCCTGACCACAGAGACCAACTGCGACTTCGAGCTCCTCCGATTCCCCTGGGACGAGAGCAACTGCACCCTCAGCTTCTACGCAATGAGCAACACTGGTGCCACCCTGGGGCTGGGCAGACCGCAGGGCAGGGGGCTCCTGGGTCTGTGTTCACACCGGTCACCCCAAGTTTAGGGGGGCGGAGAGGATCCTAGAGCAGGACGTGCTTCTCTCTCCACCTCCCATCACTTCTCGGCAGCCCCACCTCCTAGTTCTCTGCACTCAGCTGTAGCCCAGGAGCCCTCCTCTAGGGGCTCAGTCCCAGACTTAGGTTTTGCAGCAGCCCCATAGTCCTGTGACACGTCTTCTTGCCTCCCCTCAGCTACCCCAACGCCAAGACCCTCCACAGCCAGTGCTGAGCTGCACTGGCTGGCGCTGTGTCAAGCCAGGGGCTCAGGCTGCTGCGCCCTCTTCTGAAGGTGCAGCCACCCCGTTAACTCCCACAGGCTGGTCAGACCACCTCCAGCTTGGCAGAGAAGTCCCACCCTTTTCTTGCACCCTCCCCTCGGTGAAGGACCACAGCTGCAGCCCACAAATACAGATACTCCACACGCGTGAGATGACCTACTGGTGTGAGCCTGTGACCGCACACCTCGATGAGGTGGTGCAAAGCGCGTTTATTTGTACAATGAAAAGTCATCTAGGAATCTGATAAGGCCCCTTCCCCTAAGTGGAGACAAAACAAGGTTTGGGAAGCCCTTGTAGTTGCAGTTCATCTTCAAGTCGCCCCCCTCCCCCAGCCTGCAGGAGTTTCCATCACCCTGGGCTCCAGTCTGTCCCGCCCCGACTCCCAGGAGACATCTGGGCCAAGGGCATTTCTTTCCTTGTTCACCCTTCTCATCCCCACCCCTCCAGTGACAGAGTTAGAGTTCCAGGCCCATGCAGTCAATGAGATTGTCAGTGTCAAGAGGGAATACGTAGTTCAGAATTTGAAAGCCCAAGTCTTACCCCGGCAGCTGGTACCCAACTTCCAGGTGATGGTGAGTCGGGTGAGGCAGAGCCAAGGGCAGGACACCGCCTCCCGCAGCGCACTCCCTCCACGGCCCCCCAGAAAGCCCCCTCTGCATTACTTCCAGCTGAGACTGCAGAACACATCGCTGAAGACCACCATCGCTCTGCTGGTCCCTGGGGAGGCTCTGCTGTTGGCTGACCTGTGCGGGGGACTGCTGCCCCTCCAGGCCGCCGAGCGCCTGGGCTACAAGGTGACCCTGCTGCTGGGCTACCTTGTCTTCCACTCATCCCTGGTGCAGGCACTGCCCAGCTCTTCCTCCTGCAACCCACTGCTCAGTAAGCTGGCGTCCTCGTGGGCCCATACACTGTTGTCCCCCCAGCCTCCTTGGCCCCAGAGGGCTGGCCCCAGACCGTCCCCCCTTGTCCCCCCAGTTTACTACTTCACCGTCCTGCTGCTGATGCTCTTCCTCAGCACCACAGAAACTGCACTGCTGGCCGGCCTGCAGGCCCGGAGCAGCCAGAGGGCCAAGGTCAGCCCCAGCCCCACCATAAGAGGGGAGCCGCAAGATGACAGGAATCCAGGGCCTGGTCCTCCAGGTGGGCAGGGGCCTGGAGAGGGTGGCTGGTGCCTTTCCTGGGAGCAGGTTTGATGGGGCAGAGTCGGCAGGCTGCACTCCCAGGGGCTGGGGGTCGCCAGGCTGGGTTCAGAGGCTCCCAACAAGCACTCTGCTGGCTCTCCTGTCCTGGGCTCCAGCATGTCCTCCCCTTGAAGAGGCAGGTCTGGTGCAGGGACAAGCCCGGCCGTCCTGAGGGCTCAGAGAGATATCAAGCTCCCTGAGATACCTCTGTACCTTGCATAGCCTCCCTGGGGTGGCGGGTGTTTCTTCGACACAAGATGGTCTAGAAGGGGCCAGACCATTCGGTCAGTCAATCTGAGAGCATACACAGGCTGGCCACCCTGGGGTCGGCACTGCTGCTCCTCCGGGCCCTCGAGAGCACTGGCTACAAGGTGACCCTCTGCTGGGCTTACCTCATCCAGGGCAGCGTGCTGGGCGAGCCCTGAACCTTCCCCGTGTCTTCCCCCACAGGAGCCCCAGGAGGAGGAAAGCGGCCAGGGAGGAGCTGGGCTGAAGCTGCCGACCGCATCTTTTTCTGGGTATATGTGGCCGGGGTTGTGTGTAGCCAAGTCATCTTCGCTGGCGTCTGGATGTGGGCAGTGTGCAAGTCAGACACTGCCCCTGGGATGGATATGCCCCATGGCGGGCGGCCCAGGCCGTAATGGGGCAGCAAACGCGGGCACCCAAGTGCCAGGCTGCAGACCTGAAGATGGGGATGGTTTCCTGGGCTGGGGGAGGGCCTGAAAGGGTCTCTGGAGAGAAGGGAGGGGTTGGCTGTCTTCCCTACCCCGTGCCCCGAGGTCTCCTGTCAGCATGCCAGCAGTGAGAAATAAACCTACTTCCCAAGTGCCAGTGCACCCGAGGCTCTGTCTTTACTGAACTCAGCTTTTCACTCTCGTCCTAAGCAGGAGGAGCCCCGCCTCGCCCCAAACCCCACTCCGCCCTGAACTTCCCACCCCTGTCTGCCAGTGGCCCAGCCCCCACCCAAGTGGCTTAACTGTTCCTTTGCCACCACTGCTGCCTGGCCCTGGGCCAGGAGGCACTGACGCTGGGGACAGGAGCTAGAAGCCTGAGACTCAGGCCCAGGAGGCGCCTCTCCCCGTGTGTGCCAGCCCCCAGAGGGCATGGAGGGACAGCAGTGCTGCCCCCAGCCACCTTGGGTGCTCCTGGGGGGAGCATCCCAGCCCTCAGGACTGTACCGAATCCTGGGCAAGCGGGTCCGCCCTGCTTGCTCTTCTCCTGTCCCTCTGGCTGGGAAATGGCCTGCTCCTCTGAGCCCCGCCCAGGTTTCCGGACAGAAGGGGGGGTCCAGCTCTGACTGGACAGGGGTGGGGCTGTTCCGCCCTCTGCTCTTGGTACACAGGTGGCAGCTGTGGGCCCAAGGGCTCTGTCTTCCCTCTCTCTCCTTTCCTGTCTCAGAAGCCATCACGTGGCTCCGCAGGCTGCAGTCAGGGTCCCAAACCCCAAGGTGTCAAGGGTCCCCAGCATCTGGGGAGAGTGGTGGCAGCGTGGGCTGCAGGGAAGCAGTGGAAACCGGCACTTGAGGGCTGATGGGTGGGGCTCCCAGCTGGGGCAGCAAAGAAAGGTCCCTCTTCCAAAGGACTTCAAACTTGCCCGGCCAAGACAGGTAACAGTGGTTTATCTGTCCAGTAACACGGTTAGTGGTGCACCAGGCAGGGACGGCAGTGGGCTCAGGCGGAGGTGTCAAAAAGGCGATCGATCATGTCGCCCACTTGCTCCACGCGGTACTTGATGTACTTCTCGGGGTTCTTGGTGAAGGGCACGCTGCTGTACCTGAGCAGGCACTGAGGTCAGGGGAGGGGAGAGGCCCACCCCCCAGCTCCCACCTTGGCCCGAGCACTCTTGACGGTCGGTCTCAGAAGTGGTGAGCCATGTCCCTGAGTGACATCCCTGTCCGGCCCCACGGTGGACAGGCCACCCATACCCACCACCCCTCATCTGTCCTGAGGAAGAGCAGGGCTGGGAGGCCTAGTGGGGGCAGTGGGGACACAGGGCTGTGAGGAGGACAGTGTGCTCACCTGTGCAGAAAGGCCCCGTAGGTCTCCTTGACGATGTTTTTCTGAGCCTGGCGAATCCTGTCCCTCTGCTCTGTGTCTGGAATCGCCCAGGCCTTCTGGATCTTGCAGAGTTCCTCAAGGCCGTCGTTGAAGCCCTGCTCACAGAAAGGGAGGATGGAGGGGACCCAGAGACAAACGTTTTGGGTCTGTGTTGCCACAGCAGCAGAAGTGAGGAGTGGAGGGGACAGGACGCGACTCACCTTAAAACGCTCCTTGATCACCTGCCGCTCCTTGTCCCGGAGCTGCAGGCAGAGAGCTTTCCTCAGAGCCTGACGTCCTCCCCGCCCCTGCGCATCCCCCAACTGCCCCTGTGCCGTGGCCCTCCTCTTTCATCCCAGAAGGACGCCTGCCCATCTTCCCTGGAGACACGACAGAAGCATCCCAGCTGCTAAGCACCCCTTCCCAGCCCACCTTGACTCCGGGCTGAAAGACAGGGAGATTCTTCTCAGCGATGTAGTCAGTCACCTTCAACCAACTGCCAAAGCGAGAGAGGTGTGAGGAGGCCAGCGGCAGCCCGAGGCAGCCCCTCGTCCCTGGGCGCTTTGTTTTTAAATCTCCTGAATTATTGGGGGGAGGGTAGGAATCAATTTGGGTCATAATTAAGCAAAACACAACAGAGTTTTCTGTTTTGGAATGTCAGACATTTACAGCGCTAGCTCTTAGAACAGGAAACAGCATTCGACAGATTGAACAAATTCTGAGAACTTCACATATACATCATGGCAGATCGAGATGGAGGAACAGAGGAAAATGGAGGGAGCAAAGGGCAGATCAACAGAAGACAGACACGCTCGAAGGGAAAGAGAGACAAACCGGCCCGGGAGACGAGAGGAGGCCTGCAGATGCCAAGAGCACACGCAGAGAGAGACTCGGCAGATTCTAAGTGAATATATTGCTATAGTTAGGCGCCGTCGAGTCAATTCCGGCTCACAGTGATCCCGTGCGAAAGGACAGAACTGCCCCACAGGGTTTCCCAGGCTGTAATCTTTATGGGAACAGACCGCCTGGTCTTTTCTCCCAAGGAGTTGCTCGTGGATTCGAACCGCCAACCTTTTGGGTAGCAGCTGAATGGTTAACCACTGTGCCACCAGGGCTCCCTCAGCTAATGTATTAGTGAACTGCTTTTGCAACTTTGCTGTTCTCTTAGGCTAAATGTTATCCACACCTCTGACTGTCAGCTCTTCAATGAGCCTCAACACATGACAGACTACCTCTGAAGAGGACGGTCACAGTGCCCCCAAGGGAGCAGATGGGGAGGGAGACAGCTTCTCTCTGCACCCCATGAACTTGATGAAAAAACAATGGTGGTTTGGGGATCCCTAGGTCAGAAGTTCCCCCTGGGTAATCCTACTCCAAGCAGGCCCAGGGTCTTGAGGCTCTGAGCAGGAAGGGGGAGCAGTGGGTATGGGGCAGAGGAGGAAACAGCCCAGGGCCCTCACCTTCGCTGGTAGGTCTGGATCTGCTGCTCTATGTGCTCCCGATAGGACCGCTCTGCGGTCTTCTGGGTCACGGCCACCAGCTGGATGAGCTCAGACCTGGGGCAGGGGAGGGGAGGGAGTGGGCCAAGACAGAACGAACGCTGCCACTTGTGCAGCAGCCCCAGGAGGTTGGGGGCAGGGCCTCCCCACATCGCACCCCTGAGCTGCAGGAGCTTGCAGAGGGCAGCGCTCCCCCCATGGCCGCCTGTGCAAGGGCACAGCCAGCACCTGCATGGGCCAGGCCGGGAAAGGTGAGAGCAGAGACCAACCCCACAGGCCACTCACTTCTCCAGGGACTTGAGGATGTAGTTGTAATTGTTGTGCAGGAAGATGGCGCTCAGAGCTGGGTCCTCATATACCTTGGACTTGCTCAGCAAGTTCAACTGCAGGTTGCCCAGGACTTTACCTGCACAGGGGAGGATGTGGCCACACCCATATGCCAGCTGGACTAAAACGACCCAATCCCAGGACCCTCACTCCGACTCCCATCCGTCGCTCCTTGTCCCTGCCTCCCGACTCAACGAGCCTCAGAAGCCCCTAGCCCAACTGCCCTTGGTCCCTGAACTAGAGGTTAGATTGCAACTCCAGTGGTTGGGTGGGGCTCAGGGTGGGGCTCAGGAGAGGGCCCCGGAATAGCACCCAAAGGAAGGTGGGGAGGCAGGGAGCAGAGGCGTTGGCGCTCAGGGAGCACTCACAGATGTAGGTACTCAGCAGCCGCTTGCTGAACTCAGAGCTGTAGCTGGTGGCTGAAGAACTGGTCTCTGCGAGAAGAGAAGCCTTGTTATCGTGGCCTCAGGGTGGACAAGACCCTCTCAGCCCTGCCCTCCATGCGGGAGAAACCCGAGGAGACCTTCGTCAGGCAGGTGGGGCACGGAAAACCCAGAGGCAGAGCCGGCACTTGCCGAGCCACAGGCCCCTCCTGCCCCCCGGCGCACTGCCCGCAGGCTGCTTCGGGAACCCAGGGCAAACCCTCGGCTGTGACGGGATGCGGAGCTTAAGGGTCTGGCCCTTGATCGTCAGGAAGGCTGGCAAGACAGGGGTACCAAGGCCCTCTGCCCACCCCCAGCCCTGGCCCACGCTGGGTGGTAGCCAGAAGGCCCACGCATCCCACTTGTCAACAGGGAAGTCTTAGGATGTGCTCCTTACTTCTCCCCACACTTCCCACAAGCCCCTCTACCAGGCCCTTCTGCACAGGGAACCTGCTGCCTGTGTAAAAGCAGAAGGCCAAGGAGGTGGGGACAGTGTGGGGGCGGGGAGGCAGGGGAAGGGGCTGGGTGAGCCAGAGGTGTACTCAGGGTGCCGGACACAGCAGGGTGCTGCCCGGATAGGCTCAGAGACAGAAAAAGGGCGTTGAGAGGGTCGAGAGCACCCTTTAAGAACCGAAATCCCTGTGACCCCCATTTCCCAGCAGGCCCTCTCCTGAGTCTGTCTAGGCGCCTCTCTCCCCAGGGAACCTCACCCGAGGGGCTTCAGAATGGGGAGGGGACGCAGAGCCCCACTGCTTACCTCGGGGGTCTAAAGGAATATTGTATGTGTCCCCAAGGACTACGGAGTGAGAGGCAGAGCGCACAGAGGGGACGGAGGGGGAGACAAGAAGGGAGAAAGATGTAAAGTGTAAAAACAGGTTAGAAACGGCCACGCTATCCCGCGTCGCGCAGACCTCACCCCGCGACAGCTGGCACACAGACAGGACACACCCAGGCCAAACCCGCTGAGGACCATGGGACCCACTGGCATCGGAGAACTGGAGACCCACAGGCCAGAACTGCCCCCAGGCGCCTTGCCCCCCAGCATGGGGGGAGACTGTGAGGGCCTGGGGTCCTCGGCAAGCTGAGCTGGCCCCCAGTGCTTGGAATGGCCCAGAGGTGCACTCCTGCTTCCATGCCAACCTCCCAAGCTGCCATCCCGGGGCGGCACTCGGCGAGAAGGCACCAAGCTGGCCCTGAGATGCCACCCACTGAAAAGCTCAGCTGAGTGAGACTCATCAGGCGAACAGGAGACTATGAGAGGAAGTGGAGAGATACGGCGGAGGACGGGGCAGGAAGGGTGAGGCCGCTCTCAGGAGCTAAGGACGGGGACGGGGGTCACGGGAGGTGCAAGCAAACCTTCCTCTCCTGACCGCTGCTGGGATGGCCCCACGTCGCAGTCCTACCCCACAGGGCTGAAGAAAGGCTTCTCACTGTCCCTGCCCTCACCCAGAGGGCCAGTGCTACCTGGGGGCCTAACCCCATGTCTCCAGACAAGAGGGAGAGTGGGAGCGGGGCAGGGGACGGCCCGCTCTGCTGGGAGGTGCCCAGTACCTTGGGAGGCCAGCATGGCGCCTGCTGTCTCCTGGAAGTCCAGAAGCTGTTGCAGGAAAAGAATCGCCTGGTGGGGAGAAACGGGTCCAGGATGGAGGTCAATGCCAGGACCCGAAGGTCTGAGCACCTCCCAGGACGCACACCCCCATCATACCGCGGCAAGTCCAGGGCCAGGGCGCTGCCCAGGGAGCCCCATGTTTCACCCTCAGGGCTTTAGCCTGCCAGGAAAGGCCCTGTCTGCTGGACATGCTAAGCACTTCCTGTCCATCCTGCCATCAGCCCCACCTCATGAAGGCATGATGAAGGCACGGAGCGTGCCCGGGCCAGGTAGGGTCCCTCCATGGTGCCAGTGCCTGGCCACTGGCCTGGGCCCCTCCCCTCCCAGCCCCCTCAGACAGCACCTACATTGCTTGTGAGCTCATGCACGGTGCCATCCTTGGGCATGTTGTACTCCTTGTCCGGGTCGTTCTGCAGGTGAAAACCAAACCGAAACAGTTGCCACTGAGTCGACTCTGACCCACGGCGACCTCACGTGTATTACAGTAGAACTATGCTCTATAGCGTGCTTTTTTTTAATATTTTATCTTTGTTACTGCTGACAATAGAGACAGCAGAACATAAATCAATTCAACAATTTCTAACTGTACAATTCAGTGACGTCGATTACGTTCTTTGAGTTGTGCAACCACTCCCACCCTCCTTTTCTGGGTTGTTGCTCCCCAGCTAACATAAACTCACTGTCTCCAAGGTTCCTGTCTAACCTCTCAAGGTGCTGTTGTCAGGTTGATCCCATATAGACACATTGCAAAAGAGCACATTGCTCAAGGTAGACATTTTTTAGTAGTTAAGCTAAACTATCACTTGGTTTTAAAAAAACTGTCAGGAGGTATTTCTGGTTTAAGGTTTAAAGATTATCTCAGGGCAATGGTTTCAGGGGTTCATCCAGCCTCCGTGGCTCCAAAGTCGGGATTCCATGAGAATTTGAAATTCTGTTCTGCATTTTCTCCCTTTTGATCAGGATTCTGTAGGGTTTTCTATGGCTGGCTTTTGGGAAGTAGATTGCCAGGCCTTCCTTCCAAGGTGCTTCTGGGTGGACTCAAACCTCCAACCTTTTTGGTTAGCAGCCAAGGGCATTAACTGTTTGTGGCACCCAGGGACTCCGAGGAAAAATAAAAAGCCCCTGATCCTCTGATTAGTCCCCAGGAAGGCCTCAGCCATACCCCACACCCCAAATCTGGCCTGCTCGTGGCACCACCTCCTGGTGGACAGGTGTCAGGATGCCTTCAGGCTGAGGGAGCCTCTGGCCTCAGAGGGCTCTGGAGTCCTCTGGGAAGGAGGCAGTGAGTGGGCATTGACAGGAAACCATCAGCGTAGCCAGCCTCCCAACAGGTGAACCCGGCCCTCATGGAGCCCTGTTCTCTGAGGAGCTCCCCAGAGCCAGGTCATGGGTGGTGTGGCCCGCAGCACCCCAGGCTGGGCCTTGGGAGTAAAAGGGGGGGCAGCACCTTGATGTTGTCCGCAAAGTCCTCCAGGGCTTTGGCACCAGTGGTCTCCATGGAGGTGATGAGGCCGGGCAGCTTGTTCTTGGTGCTGGCAGCTGTGCCCTGAGGAAGCACAGGGCTCACAGCATACCCGCAGCCCCACCTGCAGCCCTTGTCCCCCTCCCCAGCTGCTGCCCCTGCCACTCGCCCCAGGACGCGGCCTCTCTAGCACCAGGGAGCCACCAGCTCTTCTCCCACTCGTGAGCATCTGGACCTGCCCAGGGCCCTGCAAAGGCTACATCTGTCCATGCTCAGAGCAGGGGTGTGGAGAACAGTGCCGGCTTCTATGGGGAGTGGTGCCGGGAGGCCACATGGGCAGCAGGGCCCCTCCTTGTCAGCTCCCCAGGGGCTCCGTGCCCACGTACCTGGAGCACCTGGTCAAACTCAGGCTTGGTCTGCTTGAGGTGCCGCAGGATAGGGAAGACGGTGAGCACTGCGGAGTAGTCATGCCGGATGATGGCCTTCCGGGCAGCGGACACGATGTTCTCCCCCTCGAGCATCAGTCCGTCCAGCGCGTCCTGAGAGGGGCCAGGGGACAGCTCAGGGCAGGGCAGAGCAGTGAGGGCACCTCACAGCGGAAGGGACCTGGGGGTGCTGGGAGAGCCAGCATGTGACAGCAGGGAAGGGGCCACGGGGAGGCACTGGCTGGGACATACCACCTAGGACAGGCCCCCCAAACCGAAACCAAACCCACGGCCATCAAGTCAATTTTGACTCATGGTGCCCCCTGCCCCCATGTGTTACAGAGTAGAACTGCCCCCTAGGGTTTTCTTGGCTGTGATCTTTATGGAAGCAGATCACCAGGCCTTTCTCCCACAGCGCCTCTGGTTGGGTTCAAACCGCCGACCTTTAGGTTAGTAGTTGAATGCAAACTGTACAACCCAGGGACCACAGACAGACCCCTAGGACTAGGGAAAACAGGCCAGTCCCAAACTCAAGACTCAGTGGTGCTGGGTGAGCCCACTGAGCGGGTGGTGGGCGGGACCTGGATCAGGGAGTCGAAGGTCTTCTTCTGGTGGTGCTCGGGGATAATGTCGGTCAGCAGCTGATACTCGCTCTGGGCCAGCCGGACGAAGGCGCTGATGCAGTGGATGTAGGCGTCGGTCTCCACATCCAGCATGTCGTCTCTCCCTGGGGACACAGCAGGGCCCCTGAGTCTCTTCGTGGGGGCAATGAGACTCTCTCCAGCTCCTGACCTGAGGCCCAGACTGGCAGCAGATGGGGAGGAGGCCACAGGCCTGTGGCAGGAAGCCGAGAGGATGCCATTGGCCCGACCAGGTTCAAGGGAAACGCAGAAGCGGAGCCCAGCCTTGGTCCCGCCCTCATGCTCTGCTCTCCCTCAGACAGTCCTTCTGTTCCCAGAGCATCTTGAACCCAGAGGGGGTGGGGAGGGAGGAAAGGGTCAGGAGGGAAGATCCCTACGTTGACTTCCTGGAAGAGGCATGTCCGGCCAGCAGGGCCGAGGAGTCTGAAGTGCCCAGAGAGAGGCAGCCTGGAGGGACAGGTGGCAGGCACCAAGGTCAGCCACCGAGGAAACGCTAGGCCTCTGAAGGCAGCGACCAGCCTGGCCAGGCCTTCTGGAATGCAGAAGAGGGAGGTGGGCTATGTGCTATGAGGCTAGCTAGCTTCGGGTCAGAATCTGAGAAGCGGTGATGTGAGCCCCTTAGCAGGAGGCTCCTTGGTTGTCAGCTGCCCCAGAGGAGACCGGGCCCCACTCTCGGAGGCTGAGACCAGCGACAGAACAGTCTGGTCCTATGCACCAAGGGGACAGCTCCCCAGGCTCACAGCTGTGGAGCCGTTCTGGAGTCAAGACGTTGGGGTGTCCTGCCCTGGAGGGAGCCGCCTCATGACCAGCCATAGCGTCTCCCCCGGACCCAGACCCTGAGAGTGACTGCACGAGGCAAGGAGACCTGGTGCCCGAGAGAGAGAGGTGAGTAGACCCGGCTGGCCCGGGCAGAGCAGGCACTCTGGGCTGCTGCCAGTGGCACACGGTGGTGGCGGTGGTGGCTGCGCTCGAGCTGGGCCGCAGTACTCACCGGCCAGTGGCCCGTGCTTGTCGTTCAGGGCCTCGGACAGGTGCTTAACGCGGAAATCATGCTCGTGACCTAGCAAGACGTCAGCCGCACAAACACAAGCAGCGGTTTATCCAGGGGCCGGACGGCTGCCCCTCGGGGGGTAGGGAAGCAGCCTTTGATCTCCAGGTGGGGGCGTGAGATGGGGTACAAGGAGAGGGGCGGAGGAGGTTCTAAGCTCCTCCGCCATGTCAAACCACTTTGGGAACAGCCGTTTCAAGCCTGACCTGCGGTGCTCAGGCCTGTCCTGGGAGCTGGCTTCCCCAAGCCCGGTGGCCAGGAGAAAGCCGAGGAGCACCTAGGTTTTGGAAGGGCTTTCGGCAGCTGTGGAGGATCTGGTGCTTGGCCCAGGGAGCCTCCCAGCCTCACTGTATTGGGCCTCTCCCCAAATACAGTTAGAGAAGCGTCACTGTGGCTAAGAGGGAACTGCCTTCTGTCTCCCAGGCCATTCGTTTGAAGGAGGGTAGGCCCACCAGGGTAGTGACCTGGCTGTCCCTCCTCTGACAGGTGGTGGGGAGGGACATGGCCTATGAGCTGCCTGGCCCCTGGCTGCACACGCTCCCCCTTCCAAAGCTGGGGGCACGGGGGGTGGCCAGGAGGCCTAAGCCAGCTTGGTTCTGCCACTGCTGGTCTGAGCGTGAAAGGGCTGCCCCAGGACAAAGAATGTTCTCTGAGTTCAACAGGAGACAAGGACAGAGACAGGGAGGGGAGGGGTGGGAGCTCAGGAGGGCAGAGCTGCCATCAGCCAGACAGGACCAGGCCGAGGGCCACAACCCCGTCCCTGCGCCAGCCGGAGCCCAAGTGGCGTCAGGGAGCTGTGAACCCTACCCTGTACCCCCCCACCCCCGCCTGGGGCTACTCGCCAGGCCTCCTGGGTGGCTGGAGGACCCGCCCTGCCCAGTGACACACGGGGGGAAGGGGTGGGGAAGGAAAGGAACACAGGGTGATTACCTTCCAGAGGAATGAGGTTAGAGCCCCCCTTTTTCCCATCTAGACCATGCTGGGAATACTGTTTCAGAAGGTTCTGAGCCTTACGGATCGTCCCTGTCACCAGAGCCACACAGAAAGGAGATAAGAAGGACCTAGGAAATGAGCGAGAGAAAACAGCAGCGGCCGCCCGCCAGCCCCAGGCCCACCCTGGCCCCCAGCAGTGAGCATGCCCGGTCCACCTCTCCCATCCACCAAGGAAAGGAAACGCTTGTTCTCCAAATGGAGCTTGGGTCTGCTACTGACTCTTAACACTCAGGATGTGAGTTCATTTTAGGAGCTAAGGAGGTAAGACGGGCAAAGCTCCGCCAGGAGAAGTCAAAAATAAATACTCCCGAGTGGCATTTTAACCAGAATACCGAGGTGCCTGGGATGGAGCGGGTGGCGAAGCTTTCAGGCCCAGCGGTGGCACCAGGAGCCGGCAGTGGCAGCCCGTCTCCAGGCCGGGCTCCTGGAGCATGCTCAGTGTCGGGACAGAGCCAAACACCAGTCCAAGGGAAGCCGAACCTGACAGCGGTGAGAGGGCCCAGTGCCCGGAAGGGGCGGCGCCCAAGACAAGCAGCCAGGCCCCGCCCACCGCAGGAGCTGCCCAAACCCTCAGAGCCGAGGGACAAGAAGGCAAAAGTCAAGAAGGGGTTACCAGAAGCCACCACACGGAGTGCAGAAGGAGGGCCACAGGGGAGGGGACATGCTCTTGGCACGGGAGAAAAAAACAACGGTTAGTATCACAAGTGAAAACGATGAAAACAGAACTGCAGCACCCACAGCCTCCTGGGTCAGCCCCGCTCCGGGGGATGAGGCATCTCAGGGCAGACAGCGGGTGGGGAGGAGATAAAATGACATTTAAAACAGACAAATACAGCTGCCTTGTTAACACAGTTTGTGCTGGGGACAGGAGGGACACGTGCACGTGACTCTAGTCCTTTTTCCCTGGAGACTGCACAGTGAGGCTGCTGTGTGCTGGATGGCTCCCAGGGGCTGGGGAGGAGGGATGCGGTCTGGGGCGGCTTGGCTCCTTCTGTTTGTACCTCGCCACAATTAGCTTCTAATAACCCAGTTCTGCGGTGGTGGCTGCTCGGCATCTGGGTCCCCTGTGTTCTCCGCACCAAGCAGTCTTACTAATGAGCAGATCAGACTCTCGCCTCACACTCGACCGGGAGCAGACGGGCCGTCAGCCCAGCAGCAGCAGCCTAACTAGCACGTGGCCATGGACGTGGTTCGGGGACGCTGATACGGCAGCTGCCAGAGCCATCAGGTGCTCGATTATCAGAGACGATGCTGAGGGTGGCATTTCGTACTGACCAGGGCTCCCTGCTCCTGTCCCCAGATTCCAGAACTAACATCCACAAGGCCTGACTCCCCAGTCCCTGACATCAGTCCTGAGCCCACTGGCTCCTGACAACTCTTACAACCCCCAGGATCCTCACAGCCTTGGTTTCCTCATGTCTAGAAGCCCAGGGTGGATGAGGTCCACTGGGAGACCCGAGATCAGGTCCCACCTCCCCAAAAGGCCTCATCCCTGCCTGGCCCGTGCACACACCTCGGGCAGCACCAATCGGGCCTTAGAGCCTCCAGTGGGCCTGCCCGAGAACGACATAGAAAAGGACGCATCCCCACCCCCACTGAGGCTCAGGCTCCCTGCAGCCTCACAGAGACAGCCCCTCAATGCACAGGATGGAACCGTCTGCCACACGGGCAGCTGTGGCCCAGCTCCCCTAATCCTCTGCCTGCCCAGCTTCCTCTCTGCTGTTTCCGACTTAACGTCAGCAAAGGCTGTGGGGGAGCAGGTGCTCCTGCTGAGTGTGAGCAGACACCTTGCTTTCTAAGGGACGTGGGCAGGGAGAAGTGGAGGGAGTGAGCTCTACACCAAGCCTGTGCTCAGGAGTGGTGGGTCCCATGGTCCCATGGCCAGGTCTGGGCCACTTGCCTGCTGAGGAGCCGGGTGGGGTTCAGCTAAGGTGGGTCGGACTAGCAGGCCTCGGCCTTACTGCCCTTACTGCCTGCAGCTGCCCCTCCCCTGGCAAAGCCCAGCCCCTCCCTGAGCTGAGCGAGGCACCTCTCTGCAGCCAGCCAGACCCACCGTCACTGCACCTCAGGAGAGATAACTGAGCACATCTCTGTGACCCTCAAAGCCATCTGTGTAACCTCCAGCTCTGCAGGGTGGAGAGGAGGGGCCCTTGCTCTCTGGGGTCTTGCTAGGTGGGTAGACACTGGCTTTCTGCCCTGGATACTGACAGTTGGGGGTTATCGTGAAGACAAGCACCAGAGGGCCTGATGCTGCTAACCGTAGGATGGACAGCGCCACCAGTCCCAGCCAGCCTTCTGCCCATCCTTAGATGGGGCGGGGGGGGCTCACCTGGCCGCTTGGCTGGCTTCTTGGTGGGTGTGTCCTTCCTCTTATTGGGGATAGCAGGGGAGTAGGGAACCCCAGAGGAAGAACTACTCTTCCGGAAGTGTTCCTTCAGGCCCTTGATGGAGCGGTCCAGCTGGCTGGAGCGAATCTGGTAGTAGACATTCATGAAATCTGAGGAGAGAGCAACAGAGAGTGGCAGCCGGGTCCCTGCCTCTGCCTTCTCCCATGCTGTCTCTCTTCCCCACTAGATGCAGCTCCAGGGGTAGCAGCCAAACCCACCATTACTATGTGTGAGACCTTTCCCAGCACCTGTAACAGGTCTCAGCCACCCACGTGGCCTCATCCCCAAACAGGCAAAATCTTCAAAAAGAAAACACCCCCAACCGTACTAACAATTAGTTGTAACTTTGGAAACACAAGTTTTTTTTGTTTTGTTTTGTTTTTTTTAAATAAAAAATATGAAGTTAACCTTTAGACTGAACTTGGTAAGGGGTCAAAGGGTGTGAGCTATTTACAGAAGGCAAAAAGACAGCAAACATCAGTGAGTGAGACAACACATATCATTACCACTTATGAAGTGCAAATTAAAAACTTAGAGGACCAGGACACCCGTTGTTGTTGTTGGGTGCTGTCCATTTCAACTCATAGTGGACCCACGTGACGGAGGAGAACTGCCTCATAGGGTTTCCTAGGCTGTAAACTTGACAGGAGCAGATCACCAGGTCTTTCTCCCCCCAAGCTGCTACTGAGGTTAAAACTGCCAACCTTTGGTTAGCAGTCAAGTGCTTAACCACTGTCCCACCAGGGCTCCTTATGGCAGCCCGATCAAGAAGCAAAGACAACCACAACTAAAAAGGGCAATGGCAGTGGGACTGCTGGTGAGTCTGTCAATGGCCCCCACTGTCTGCAGAGGAACTTGTGATGGGAAGGAGGTTACAGATCTGTTCAGATACTTACACGTGATCATTGCGCCTTTGAGGATATACCCCAAAGAAGTCCCTAAATAAAAAAGCAACTCATGGGAACCCAGGGTTGAGAAGGGGAGAACGCTGACACGTCGTGGGTTGGCAACCAATATCACAAAACAATATGTATATTAATTTTTTAATGAGCAATGAATTTGCCCTGCAAAACTTCATCTAACGTACAATAAAAAATAAGAAAGGAACTCGTGTAAGTACAATCAATGCAACGTTATTAATCAGTCATTGACAACTGGACAATCTCAAGACACACACAAGCAAGGAAAGCGCTCCAGAAACCATGGTGTTACAGACTGAACCCACGTCCACCAAAACGTGCTGTAAATCCTAACCCCTGTAGTGGTTATAATCCCATTTTGGAACGGGGTTTGTTATGTTAACGACACAGTATCAGTGCAGGGTATGTCTTAAATCAATCTCGTTTCAGATATAAGAGATTAAACAAACAAGCAGGCAGAGATGGGGGAAGATGAATGCCATACCACATGAAAATCACCAACGAATCAAGGAACAACAACCTTCCGCCAGAGCTGACTGAGAGAAAAAGCCTTCCCCTAGAGCAGACACCCTGAACTCAAAAAAGACTTCTAGCCTCCTAAACTGTGAGAGAATAAATTTGTTTGTTAAAGGTACCTACTTGTGGTATTTCTGTTACAGCAGCACTAGATAACTAAGACACGTGGCCTATTTCAGCAGTTCCCAGCAAATATCTTACAAAGAACCCCAATTTAAAAATAGACAAAAGCTGAATGGCTCTGGTTGAAGGGCACAGGGGGCTCTGGAGCCTGTTCACTTGACCTCACTTGGGATCCCAAGGGAGCCCTTGAATAACTTCTGCCAAGCCTTGGGCTCTCCCAGCACAGCTCATGGGCCGAAGGCGTATTTGCTTAGTAAGATATTGTGGCTGTGACAGCTGCCACCACACTGTCCTCACAGGAAGTGGGGACAGATGGGGACAAATAGAGACGAGATCACGCACTCATCAGCATGGTCTGTGTACTCATCAACAAAGAGAAGATGATACTGGAGGGCTAAAAAGCATAAAACTGAATATTCACTGGAGTTTTTACTTTCTAAAAATTTTGCTTAACTCAAAATGTTTATTTTCTTAATGCCTAGAACTGGTTACAGAAAAGACGGTACCACTATACCAAAAATAATGCAGCCGTTAAAAAGAACAAAGCAAACCTGCACGTACTGATATGAAACAATCTCGAGATCGATCACCAAGTGGAGAAAAAACTTGTAGGACAGTTTAGCATGATCCCATTTCGGAGTGAGGTGAGGATACACAGGTATTAATCTCTCTCTCTCGCACACACCAAAACCACACAAACCTGTTGCTGTCGATTCCAACTCATGGCGGCCCCATTTGACAGAGTAGAACGGCTCCATAGGGTTTTCTTGGCTGTAATCTTTATGGAAGTAGATCACCAGGTCTTTCTTCCACGGTCCCACTGGGTGGGTTTGAACTGCCAATCTTTAGGCTAGTAGTTGAGCACAAATTGTTTGTGCCACCCGGGGACCCCGTCTCTCTCTCTCTCTCTTTCTCTCTCTCACACACACACACACACACACACACACACACACAGAGTTACATAAAAATTTTTCTGAAAAGTATTAAAAACCTTAATGTTCATCATTGGGGTATGATAAAGGCATCAGAGCGGAGGGGCTGGACTTTTTCTTTTCACCTAAGCCTTTCTGTACTGTTTGAAATGTTTACAACAAATTGAAAAAAGCAATGAAACATAAAACGCATATGAAGAAAAGTGTGGATCTGTCTAGATTCGTAATTCGATACATAAGCTGTAGATTTAGTGCTTGCATTATTTTCTGTTAAACCTCTATTTAAAAAAAAAAAAAAGATGGATTAAAGAAATAAAGGGACCAAATCCCACCCCCAGTCCTGGCGTATGGGCCCAGCCAGTGGCGGGCAGGTGAGGCCAGCGGCCAGGCCTGCTTCTCTCACCTTGGTTGCGGCCGTATTCCACCAGCCAGCGGGAGATGCGGATCACGTCCTGCAGCACGCCCTCGGGCAGGTGCTCCAGGGGCACCTCCTCCTGGACCTCCAGCTCATCCTCGCCGCTGATGAGATCCAGGATGAGCACAGGGGAGACGACCTTACTGTGCCGAGTCATCAGGCTGCGGAACTCGGACTCCAGTGACTCCTTCCCCCGCTCAAACAGCAGCTTCTACAGGGATGGCGGGAGGGAGAGTGTCGCTGCTCGCTTCGGCATTCACGTGGCCTCTCCTACTCCTGGCCCTAGCTTCTGCCTTCCTGACTCTGGGCCTCTGCCCCCCTCTGCCTTCACTTCCTTTACACCCGGAGAAGAATCACCAGGAACCCTTCTTTGATTGTTCCTTTACCCCACGTTCTCTCAAAATGTATGATCACAGGTCAAACCCCAGAATTTTGCAAGAAGTAGATGCTAATAAACACTCGCTGGTTATTTTTTCACCACACTGTTTATTAAACAGTCTTGTTAGAAAAGGAGTCACAAAACAAAAAACAGAAATAGAAGTATATCAAAATCAAAAACATTCATCCTGCAAACGATATCACCAAAAGAGTGAAAAGATAAACTACAGAAGGGAAGAAAACATTTGCAAATCACGTAGTTGATAAGGGACTGGTATCCAGAATGATATAAAGAATTCTTGCAACTCAGTAAAAAAGAGAATCACCCAATCAGAAATGAGCAAAGGATTTGAATAGACATTTCTCCAAAAAAGATATACAAATGGCTAATAAACACATGAAAAGACGCTCAACATTATTACCCATTAAAGAAATATAAATCAAAACCACAAGATACCACTTCACACCCACTAGATGGCTATAATAATTAACTAATTAATAAGCAAACAAACAAGACAAAACAGAAAATAAGAAGTGTTAGCGAGGATGTGGAGAAATTAGAAGCCTCATTGCTGGTAGGAATGTAAAATGGTGCAGCTGCTTTGGAAAAGCCTGGCAGTTCCTCAAACGGTTAAACAGAGTTACTACCGTATGACCCAGCAATTCCATTCCTAAGTATTTATACAACAGAAATGAAAATATATGCCCACGCAAAACTCGTACACAAGTGTTCATAGCAGCGTTACTCATAATAGCCAAAAAGTGGAAATAAGCCCAATGGCCATCAGCTGATGAATGGATAAATGAGATGTGCTCTCTCCATACGATGGAATGCTACTGAGCCAGCGGAAGGATGGAGTACTGACATAAGCTACAACATGGACGAACCTTGAAAATACTATGCTGCGTGAAGGAAGCCAGCCACAGAAGACTGCATGGTGCATGACGACATTTATGTGAAAAGTCCAGACAGAAAATAGAATACCACCAAGACAGAAAATAGAAGCGTGATTGTCAGGCGCTGGGGGGAGGGAGAATGGGGGCACGGGATTTCTCTTTGTAGCAATGACGACGTCCTAGAACTACTTGTGGCGCTAGGGCCCAACTCTGACTCTACGAAAACCACTGAATTTTACACTTTAAGTGGGGAGATTTTATGGCACGTGAATTATATCCCAATAAAAATGTTTTTTAAAAAAAAAAAAAAAACCCAAAGAGAAAGGAGTTAAAATATTTCTGCTTAAATGAAAAGTCAGTCTCCTAGGGCAAACCAATAGTTTTGTATCTTTTATATTCTCTTTCTCCATCCTCACACCCAAGTTCCAACACAGAGCTCTGCACGCTGTGATGAAAACTTAGTAGTGACCCTTATAAACACGTTCTCCAGCCCGACATCCCAATCTCTGAGACACAGGCTCCTGACTCTTGGGCTGCAGGATAAAAAATAAAATAAAAAAACCCAAACCCATTGCCATCGAGTCAATTCCGACTCATAGCAACCGTACAGGACAGAGCAGAACTGCCCCATAGGGTTTCCAAGGAGCTGATGGTGGATTCGAACTGCTGACCTTTTGGTTGGCAGCCAAGCTCTTCATAACCACACCACTAGGGCTCCAGGCTGCAGTATACATACTGATTATGCTGGCGTGCCTCCAGTGGGTCACAGGTGTACCAAGGTATTGATCCTGTCGCCCTAAAGGCAGCCAGGTGGGGCCTTGGGCAGTCAGAAACCACCGGCTGGTTAGCAGATAACCCCAGCATTCCATACAAATACTCTTGTTTCTGATGAACACCACACTGGAAGAAAAGCTTGGAAGCACTGCTCTGAGCAAAAGCTTTCTGGTTGGGAGAATGGTTGGTTTCCCATCTTTGCTCCTCCACTTACTCCCTCTTTTAGGCAAGACTCCCACCTTAGGGCTAGAAGTGTGGTGCCACCAGGAAAGGGTGCCAGCTGACTGGGTCCAAGTCCGCCTCTCCCTTAATACGCTCAGATCCACTCACCCTCCCAGACGTCTGGGCCTCTCCTTCGCCCATTCCTCGTCTACATCCTCTCCTTCCCTCAATGCACTATGTAAACCTCGCTTCCCAGTCTTACCCCATCTGATGACCTAATGACCCCAGTACTCAAACACAAAGACAACACAAAACCACAATGCATTCATAGAAATAAACATTAACTTTATAGTTTAAACACATAATTTATAATTAAATTTTATAAATGTAACAAAGAGGTACCTCTGTAATGCCCGAGGCACACTGTAACGTCGATAGTATGTATACTCTACCATCGTTGTTGTTACTAGCTGTGGTCCAGTTAGCCCCCAACTCATGGCGACCCCATGCATTGCAGAGTAGTACTGCTCCATAGGGTTTCTTGGCTGTCATCTTTATAGAAGCAGTTCATCAGGGCTGCTGGGTGGGTTTGAACCACCAACCTTTAGGTTGGCAGCCGCTTGTAAACGGCTTGCACCACCCAGGATGTGTATTCTACTGTCCACTTCTGTTTATTCTACTACATATTCCTTTAACCTGGTCCAGTGCTCCTCATGACGCCAGGGCAGGGTCTGAGGTCCTAACCTTCTCACTTTATTCTGCTGGCCCCTTACCACTTTGTTGAGCTCTGGGCTGTCTGGGCTATTGTCCTGGAAATACTCCACAGCCTTCTGAATCTTGGCCATGCTTCCCAGGTACTCCTCCAGCCTGCCTGTGGGGCTGAGAAAGAAGAGAGTCGGATCAACTTACGGGCAATAAAGAGAAAGGACAAAGGGCAGGGTATTTGGAGGGGGCAGAAGATAAGTGACACAGGGGACTCTAGGTTCCAATATAGTCTTGCTTTCCCATCAAAGGCCTAGAGTTGCTGCCCGGGGAGGCAGAGGGATGTGGCCCTCTGGGCCTGGCTCACCCCTCCCTGATGATCCTCTCGGTATCACTGGCCACGTGGTAGTAACTGATAACGTGGTCCAGGCAAGACAGGGTCTTTTCTACATTCTCCTGCAGCCGCTGCAGATTCTCCGTCTGCTTGTGTACAGGGATGATCGAGTTCTCCAGCTTCATAAGGCGGCTCTCAAAGGATGACAGGATCAATACCTGTGGGGAGAGAGCCTCGGGCTCTCAGGCCTTAGGGTTGTCCCAGCATTGTGCTACCCAACCACCAGGCCTTCGACATTGCCTGCCTTTTCTCTGGTTTTCTAGACAATCAGCGTTACAAGGAAAGGAATAAGATCTACTAGTTCAACACTATATCCCCAGCACCTCCCATGTACCAGGCACATAATAGGTGGTCAAAAAAAGATTGGCTGAAATTTGATTTGAAGGTAAGCCAAGCATCAAATTAACTTCTCCTGAGACAACCATCCCAGGACAGCTTCCCTTTCACCCTCTGAAGCCAAATCTCAATTTCTGTTCTCTCTGAACCTTTCTTAGACCGAACAGGAAATATTTTCATTCAGAGCAGTCTCAAATGCGTGGCTGGCATCTTCAAAACCCTCATTCTCTGAGAGTGAATTTCATTAAATAAGGACTAAAAACCAAAGCAGTTGCCGTCGAGTGGACTCTGACTCATAGCAGGACTTTGGTATCGTGTTGTAGAACACAAATTCCAAGTTTGCATCTACTCAAACGGTGCCTGTCCAGTCTCACCCAGGTATAAAGAAGAAAATTAACATTTATTGAGAGCCTGGACAGAAAGCTTTAGAAAGTCCAGGCCAGCGGGGGCTACAGGATCGTCAGGGCGGGGGTATCAAATAGGGCCGGGGGCTACGTAAGATAGATGCCATATCATTGCCAGAGAATCCCACACGGTACAACCATCACCACCCATGCCAGAACCCCAGGCCTTAGGTGCCCGGGAAGCATAGGGTCCGCAAGGCTCTCCTCCAGGAATCTGGAGCTCCGTCTGCCTCTCAGTTACTCACCATGTTCTTGGTGAGCTGGTCGCTCTTCTCCAGGCTGTCTCTGATAAAGGACAGCGTCTCCTCTTCCTAGGGGAAGCGGAGGGGAGGACATCACGAGAAGCCAGAGGCTAAACGAAATCAATGAGTCCCCGGGCCCTCAGCCTCGCCCCTCGCCTCCAACCCCATTTCCTCGCTGGGAGTGCCCCCTCCCACTTGCCTCCTCGGGGAGTAGATGCCTGGGCCCCAATCTTGGCCCCTTTCCCTCACCTCTTCCCCCTCTTCCTCAGCCCCCATTCCCACCTGCTTCAACTTGTCCTCGATCTCCCGCCTCCGGGCGGACGCCTCCTGCGGAGGGATCATCTCCCCGAACCCTGCGGCTCCCACTCCCCAGTCTCTAGCCACAGTAGTCTCACTCGGCTCCCGTCCCTGCCACACCCACTTCCGTTTTTGGCCCCGCCCCGGGGCGAGCTGATTGCAAAGTGGGGCGGGGCAAGCGGAAGTGCGCCTGCGCGGGGTTCGGTAATAGGCCTGGGCAAGTTGCCATCGTGGATGTGGCTGGGAAGTGTGGCGTCCCGATGTGCTGCAGTTCTCAGTCGGTGCGGGTTCCCTGCCTCGGCAGAGAAGGTTCCGGAGTGGTGTTATGCCACCTGCTGCTGGCAGGACGGTTACAGCTCATTTGCCGGCCTTACCGGAAGACCGACCCTTTTGACCGAGACCGCTGGGAAGGCGACGAATTCGCTTCCCCAAGGTCCAGGCGTCGACGTCGCATTCCCTGCGAGCACAGCACAGAGCGTGTCAGACCGTAGATGCCTGTGTGCGCGTTTAATGAAGCCGGGCTTGTGTAGTCGTTTTCCCTTGAGCGGGTCTTGAGCACAGGCCCGACATTCATGACCACAGTGCTAACTTGTGCGCCGCTCAGCCAAGGACCCAGGGTGGCAGAGTCCTTGGAGCGTCCATCCTGGGATCGGAGCATGCCCTCCAAGCCCCACCCTAGGGTGTCTGGTTTGGAGAGAGCCATTTTATTTGCTGGGTGTGTGGACTACGCTGGTGGTAGAGAATTACTTCTGAAAGAGCCTGCTTCCAAAAAACAAAAAAGCAAACCCGATTCCGATTCTGATTCATAGAGCCTACTTAGGTCTAGAAAAAGCTGCAAGAGGAAGGCTGAAAGGTCCGAAGCCTGCTTGAGGGATTGTGAGGCAATCAGCTAAGGAGAGATTGAGGCCTGCCTGCAGGTGTTCAGACAGGCAGGGAGCATGGCTCACAGGGGCTCTGGGGAAATCGGACAGCCTTGGGAGGTTGGCAGGGCCCCCTCTTCAGAGCTCCAAACCAAAAAAAACACAAACCTGTTGCCATCGAGTTGATTTGGATCCATAGTGACCCTATAGAACAGAGTAAAACTGCCCCATAGCATTTCCAAGGCTGTAAATCTTCACAGCAGCAGGCTGCCACATCTTTCTCCTGTGGAGCGGTTGGTGGGTTCAAACTGTACCGCCAGTGCTCTTCAGAGCTCCAGATTATCCCAACTCGTGCCAAGACAGAGTCTCCTCTAGCCACAGCTTCAGGGAGGGGATAGGGAAATGCCCCTAAATCAAGGCCCTGCAGGGCTGAATGTTCTGGGCTCCCGAGGATTCCCCACAAGCCCAGCTCTCCTGCACAACCTAGCACTATCCCTTCCTTAGTCCCTTTCTGCCTGCTTTCCCTCTGGGCCCAGCCCTTGGAGAAGTAACTGGCCACCCCCAGTCCCTCAGCAGACCCTGCATCCAGGCACAGGAAGGTAGTGGGGCATATGCTGATGAGTGAGAAGGTTTGGGGGCACCAAGTCATAGGATTCCCAAGCCCCCCCAGGATGCAGCTACCTTCCTAAAGAGGAAGAAGAAATGGGGCAGAAACACTGGAGACGACTGGGCAACTCTTCCGCTGGGGCCAGAGGACAAATGTCAGACCTTGTAGGTTACTGCGATGGTGGTGATGAAGGAAGTATCCAGGAGGCGCAGCCCTGTTGCAGGTGGGAGAGAAGAGGGCAAAGTCATCGTGTAAGGATACTCAGGATGTTGCTGCTGAAGTGGCCCCGGTACAGTCCCAAGAACCAAGTGGGGAAAGGTGTAAATGGTTAGGGGACACAGATGGACCACAGGGCTCAGATGGGCCAGCCCTGAGGGCCTCAGCCAGCACTTAACCTCTCTGAGCCTCTGAACAGCACCTAGCCCATAATAGATACTCAAAAAAAATAACATCTTGCTCTCTAGGTTTAAGGAAGAGTATCCTCAATGATTGCGAACAAGTATTTAAAGTTTGTACAATGCTATCGCACTTTTGTAAATAAACTACATATGTGTGTGCTTTTCTGTAGTCTCAGATTTCCTTCAAAGTCCAAGTGTAACTTGGTAGCCAACTACCATTTACTGAGAGTCTTCTGTTTGCCCGCCTCTGATACAAACACTGTCCTTGCATTACCTTGTCTAACCTTCATGATAAACCTACAAGTCAGGCATCACTCTTGTTTTCCTTGCGCAGATGAGGAACCTCAGGCCTGGGGAGGTAAGCTGCACAAAGTCCACCTGGCCAGCCAGAGCAGGTAAAGCCCTGGCTGTGCTCCTCCACCCCACCATGCTGACTAGCTCAGAAGTCTCATTTGTTATCATGAAAAGCTGCCAAGCTCGTTTACAGGAAAATCCATTTGTTGCCATGGAATTGAATCCAACTCATGGCGACCCCGGGTGTTAGGGAGTAGAACTCCACAGGGTTTTCTTCCCTATAATCTTTCCAGAAGCAGATCTCCAGGCTTGCTTTTACAGTGCCACTGGGTGGGTTCAAACTGCCAACCTTTCGGTTAGTAGTCAAGTACAAACATTGTGCCAACCAGGTACCTGACAGAATGAAAAGATAAATTTAAATTATTCTCAACCCAAAGTCAAGGGTGTGTTGATGAGCAGACATTGATTCTGTAAACGCTGTAATTCTCCAACCATCATCGGCACAAGCTGCGTTAGCAAAAGGAGCAGTCTGCAGCTGCAGCCTCGGAAGCCTTCTATTTCATCCACAAACGTGTGCAGAATACACAGGTGCCAGTCACAGCCAAGCCCTCCAGTGCTAGCTCACAGTCAGGAGGGAAAGGAGGAAGGGAGAGTGGAAGGCAGGCAGGAACGCAGGCAGGAAGGAAGGGTCTCCCTCCCCCAGCAGTGTGTTCCCTAGGTCCTCAAAGAGGCTGGGATGTCATTTGGGGCACCATGCCCACTTGAGTGATAGAGGCATCGTGGGACCCTTGAAAGGGAGGGGCTGGAAAGCAGGGCCAGAATCCTTTTAGTAGAACCTGTGGGTGGCCAGCAGGGAGAGGGGCCTCTGCCAGGAAGAAGGGCCAGTTCCTGAATCTCACAGGCAAGAGGTAGAGCTGAGGAGTGGCCAGGGGGAGTCCCGCTGCAGGCACATCAAAGGCAGGCGTGGGGCCACTTGTCATCACAGCTGAGTGACTGCTCTTGGTTTCCAAGACAGGACTCATATACAAGCAAGAGACAAGTCAGGTAAGCACCGCCAATGGCATAGGCGAGAGAAGACAAGACGTCAGTCAGCCTCCTAAAGGGCTGCCTCCCCAGCTCCCTTAGCCCAACCCAGAGCCAGCGCCCAATAAGTCTATGATGAACAAATAAACTAATGTGCGCACAAGCGCCAAGGCCAGGAGGGTGAGGGAGAACAGGGGTGCGGGGGTAGGACCAGGGGAGAGAGGTGAACTTATGGATACACATCCCAGAGTGGGGACGCGACGGGAAGGAGGTTGGGGTGTGCTTTCTGAGGTAATCACCAAGAGGAAAGGGTGAATTCTCTAATTCAAGGATCACAGCAACATACTCAGGACAAGCAGAAATACCCATACCAAAAGATGTGGCTGAGAAGACTCTGCATCCCTTCCTGCCCCTCTGTTATCAGGGACCAGCATGCCCTGCCTTCCAACCCCGCTTCTCACCTTATTCAGGGTGGGTTCCAGGAGAGGTCTGGAGGGCGGGGGATTCTGGCTTGGAGGTAGGAGCCGTGGATACGTGTTCCCACAGTAGACGCCACATGGGGTGCCAGGTCCCAGTGCTATGGAGGGCACTGACTGAAGCAGAAAGAGCCCAGGTATGACGTCAGAGGGGCCTCGTCTGACCCCAGCCCTGCCACCTACTATCTGTGTGACCTCAGCCAAGGGAGGTCCTCTCTGAGTAACATACCATGTGTTATGGATTGAATTGTGTCCCGAAAAATGTGTGTCAACTTGGCCAGGCCATGATTCCCAGTATTATATGATTATCCACCATTTTGTCAACTGATGTGATTTTCTCATGTGTTGTAAATCCTACCTCTATGATGTTAACGGAGCCGTGGTGGTGATGTGGTTAAGAGCTCAGGCTGCTAACCAAAAGGTCGGCAGTTCGAATCCACCAGCCACTCCTTGGAAACCCCACAGGGCAGTTCTACTCTGTCCCATAGGGTCACTATGAGTCGGAATCGACTCGACAGCACACAACGACAACATGATGTTAATGAGGTGGGATTAGAGGCAGTTATGTTGGTGAGGCAGGACTCAATCTGCAAGATTAGGCTGTGTCTCAGGTCAATCTCTTAAGACATAAAGGAGAGAAGTGAGAAGAGAGACATGGGGGCCTCATACCATCAAGAAACAAGAGCCAGGAGAGGAGCGCATCCTTTGGACCCGGGGTCCCTGCACTGAGAAGCTCCTAGACCAGGGGAGGATTGACGACAAGGACCTTCCCCCAGAGCCAACACAGACAGAAAGCCTTCCCCTGGAGTTGGCACCCTGAATTTGGACTTCTAGCCTCCTAGTCTGTGAGGGAATAAATTTCTGTTCGTTAAAGCCACCCACTTGCGGTACGTCTGTTACAGCAGCACTAGATAACTAAGACACCATGTGTACTGAAAGACGCCCCCTCAGAGGATTTCAGGTAAATTAAGTGACATAACCTATATAAAAGGCCTGGCACATACTAGGTGCTCAAGAAATGTTAGCTGGTACCTGCCCTCATTCCTCTTGGCCTTTCCAACTAGAGCTCAAGTATATTACGAAGTAAACAGACTCTGTAGCGAATTTGGAAGCCTATTGCTTAGAAATGTGTTCTGATTCCAAACAGTTACCTTATCCAGAACCTCTGGAGTCCTCACCTCCTGTCTGCCTGCCCCCAAACAGTCCTGAGTCACTGAAAGCATCCCTAGCTGCCTGTGGGGTCATTCTTGAAGCTCAAGGAAACCATAATCATCAGGCAGTGCGTGCCGAGTGCTGGATGGGTCGTTAAAGAGCAGGGGCCACAAGGCAGTGGCTTAGGGGACATATGAGTGACATTCCCTGCATTTTACCACTCAGAAGGAAAGCCTGGGGTATGTGTGTGCAGAGCCAGTGGCATCCGCGTACCAGCACGCGCCTGGCACCCCACTGAGCCTTTACAATGGTTTTCTCCTGTAAACTGCACATTAGCCTTGTGGGGTGGGATTATTGTCCTTATAGAAAGGGAAACTGGGGCACAGAGAAGTGTCCAGAAAGTGCCAGAGCTAAGTCTGGAAAGCAGATGCTGCATTTCATCACTCATGATGTTGCAGGCTAGCTCACACAAAAAAGTCATTATGGTCCTCCTGGGACCAGCTGGAACATTCCAGGGCCACAGTCCGACCTGGAAAATGGTGGCCCAGGAGTTAGTTACAAGTCAGGACAGGGAACACCTCAGGCAGGCTCAGAGGGAGATCCTGAAGACCTTAGTCTGGCTTGGGACCTTTTAGACACCAAGGTGGATGAGAACCCAAGTCAAGGTGGAAGGAGAAGTGACCAAGTGGGTTGAGGAGGCACTCGGCCATTATCCTGCTACTGGTTGCCCATGTGCCACAGCCCCGTTGCTGTCCCTGGACCTAGTTACCCTTTGCCTCAGGATACTGGAAAACCCTTGCCACTGGCCGCCTATTCTGACACTGGCTCCCCAGGCCAAAAGCTCTCTCCAGTGTCTGCACCTGGAGGGTGATCCACATTTGAGGGGAATTTTCCTGTTAACATTTCAAACGTGCTCTCATCAGCCCAGCATGGAGGAGGACAGGGACTTGCTTCTGATCCCAGGGCTGGAGCTGGAGTGGTGAAGGTCTGGCAAGTTGCCGGCTGGGAGGCCCAGGTGACACGAGGCAGATGATTCCTCACCGCTGTGAGGCTTCTCCAGGGTCAGGGGGCCTCCAGGGACCAAGGGGTCACTTCTTGTCCCCTTCCCCAGCTCTCAGCTTTCAGATCTCGACCTCTACCCCTCCCCCTCTACACACACTCACCCACCCACACCCACCCAAATTCTCACACATTCACTCACACATGCTCACACACACACTCACACACACACACATTCTCTTACACACACATTCACTCACAGACTCCTCAGCCTCTCTGTGCTGGCTCTGTGTGAAAACGTGTGACGGAACTTGACAGGAATAGAAAGTTCTCTTCTTTGTAATTTAACTCCACTCCTTTTCCCCACTGTCCCCAGCCCTCTCACCTCAAGGTCTCTCCCGGGGACCTGGCTCTGCCTATGCGGCGCCCCCTTGCTAGGAGCGGAGCCCAGAGAAGATCCAGGGCCGAGGGGTAGGAGAGCGGGCGGCTGGGAAGAAGGCCCAGCTTTAGGGGGCGGCCAGGGGGCTGGTGACCGGGAAGAAAGGCCCCCCTTTGGGTAGGGGGTGGGCGGCCGGCCCCACCCCCTCCCACGCAGGCCGCCTGGCTCACGGGGGCCACGAGGGGGCGCTTGATACCAACCTTTCGCTCCCGCCGGCGCCCCGAGAGTCAAAACCTCTGAGAATGTCCCGGGGGTGCAGGAAACGGGAGGAAGGAGACCCAAGGGCAGGCGGATGGGGGAAGCTGAGAGGAGGGCGCTGAGGAGGAAAGGGGCACGAAGACGGAGAGGGCGAAGGGCGAAATCGAGCGGGGACGACCGGGGGAGCGTGCGGGCGAGGGGCAGGCGGGGACAGGCGAGGAGGGGATCCGGGATGGGGGACCCGACTGCCCCGCGCTGATGCGCGGAGCTTTCCCACCGACCCCCTACCCCCATTCCTCCTAACGGACCGGGCGGGTGAGGCTGGGGGGTCTGCCGTGACGTCACCGCTGCCCCCTCCCCGCCTTGGGCCCGGCCGCTCCAGGCCCACCGGGCAGGCGGGGCTGGGGCGACGGGGTCTGCGCGGCCGGGCGGGGTGCTGGGCGCGCGGCCTGGGGTGTGCTCCCCCAGCCGGCGCCCCAGGCGGGCTCCCCGGGGACCGCGTGCCCGCAACGTGACTCAGCGCTTTCCCGGCACCCCGGCCTCCTGGGACTCCGGGTCCCCGCCCGGCAAACTGCAGGTTCGGGGACAGCGGCGTTCCTTCGCCTGGGGTAGAGCCGGGGCAGTGCCCCCCTCATGCCGACCCCCAGGAGGGCAGGTCATGCCTTTGTTCATTAGCTTACTGGGAGCCCACTGAGAGCAGCCTGAGCACAGAGGAGAGGGGCCAAGGGCTGGCAGCCTGGGCTAAGTTTGGAGAGAAGATAGTCCTCCTGGAAACGTTTGGGAATTGGGCTGCACTGCGGCCCTTTGAAACCGGCCGGAGGAGAGTCAAAGGGCACCAAGCGGGGGGGGGGGGGGGGGGGGGGGGGAGTGGGGAGATGTCACCACTGGTGGTAGACCGGGGAGGCACAGGGAGGGGCGGGCTTGGGCTGGATTTTGAAGGATGGAAAGAGGGACCCCGGGGAAGCGGGGCCACATTATGGGAGGTAGGGCAGGGATTGTGGGTGTCCTGGGTAGAGAGCTGAGTTTGGCTGGAGTGGTGGGGGATGGGGGAGCAAAGCCGTGGGGACAAGCCATGCAAAGCCGAGGTTTGGATGTATTGGGTGAGGCACTTCACGGGGGAGGTTGTGGGGTGAGAGGGGCCTGAGGCTGCGATACAGATCAGGGGGGCCCCCCCAGTGACCAGGGCAATAACTAGAGCCAAAGGCAGGGCTAGGAGAAGGAAGGGTGAAGACGGTGATTGCAGGTAAAACATTGATCTGACTGGGTCACAGAGGTGAGGGGTAGGTAAGAAGAAGAGGAACAGGGAGCAGGAGCCAGATCTTCAGCATGGTCAGGGGTCCTAAAGATTCTTCTGAAGTCAAGGGAAGTCACTGCTGTGTCCTCAAGAAATAAGTGGCCCTTGAGAAGGGTCACACTAACACCTCACCCTCCGGGGTACAGAGCAGCTAGCAGCTCCCTGAGCAAGCCAGGTGGGTTCCCACCTCCATGCCTTTGCCCACTCCCATCCTTCTGCCTGTAAATCCTGCCCCTCGATTCACTCCTGCCTACTCTGTTAAGAATCAACTCAGAAAAAATATCCCCCGAAGTCTTCTTAAAATCAAACAATAGTCTAGCTTGACTAGTGAAGACTGTCTGCCTTGAGCAGTGTGCTTTTTTTAAGATCTACCTGTATGGGATCAAATTGACAACAACAACTCAAATGATTACCTAGGAAACTTATGGGGCAGTGAGTTTATGTTAATGGGGGAGGGACACTTTTGGAAAAAGAGGGTGAGAATGGTTGCACAACTCGAAGAACGTAATCAATGTCACTAAATTGTACATGTAGAAACGGTTGAATTGGTGTATGTTCTTAACAACAACAAAAATAAAATAAGTTGTTTAAAAAAAGGAATCAACTTAGAGTAGCCCAGTTAAATATGCCCGATGGGCTGTATGTATTTATGTGTTCTCAAACCCCATCCAAATGAAAAGGAAGGGAAAGAAAAGCTGTATGACAAAAAGCCTTGTATAAGAATGTTCCTAGCAGCTTTATTCACAATAGCCCCAAACTGGAAACAACCCAGATATCCATCAAAAGGAAAACAGATAAACAAACAGCTATGATCACCTGATGGACTACTACTCAGCCATGAAAAACAACAAACTAGTGATGCATGAACAACATGGATACATTTCAAAAACAATGCGTGGAGTGAGAAAAGCTGAGCACAAAGCACATACCGAATGGTGCCACCTATATGAAGTTCTGGAATAGCCCAAAAGAAGCTACTGCAATAGAAATCAGGTAAGTAGTTGCTTGGGGGAACGAGGAAGGGATTGACTAGAAAGGAGCTCAGAGGAACTTGCTCAGGTTCTGTGTCTTGATATACATTTGTCAAAACTGAATGAACAATCCTCTTAAGATCTGAGCATTTAATTGTGTGTAAATGTCACCTTAATAAAAATATATAAATCCACAAGAAAAAATGAAGACAAGAGGAGACAACAGCAAATGAGAGACGTCAACAAATCTAGGCTGAGAATAGATGGGGACGGGGATGGAAAATGATGAGTTAGAGCCTAGGGGCCTGCAGGAGGGAACACCAAAAAGAAGCTGGGTGATTTCCTTCCCAGATCCAGCAGAAGGTCAGAACCCAGAGCTAAAAGTTTGTATATGGAACAGTTAGACCCCAATTTCCCACCGTCACACCCCTGCACAATGAGACTATTACTCCCCCCTCCCCCCACCCCCCCAAACACAGAAGGTGGGAGGTTTCTTCTGTGGAGCTATTGAACCAGCTCTGGACCAGGGGACACCAGGCACTTTTCAGGGACAGGGATGAGGCACTGGATGGAACACAGGAAGGTTAAGTGAAAGCCCGCTTCCTGGGAAACGAGACCCCAGACTCCTTCTCCCGTCCAGCTGCCTTCATGCCAGACTCAGTCAGCTCTCCAGGGAGAGACTCAGAGGTTTTCTCTGAAGGAATAAAATGGCCTCAGGAAAACACCTACTGACACTGACCATCAGGGCTCCTCAACAAAAACTCCAGGTCATCCACCCTACAAGGAATCTGAAAAGGGTCAGAACACAGAGAAACTAGGAAGAGTGGTTGCTTCAGAGGAGGGGAGCTGGGTGGCTGGGGGTCAGGACAGGAGCCACCTCCTGGCCTGGGCTGCCCTCATGGTCTACTCTCCCACCTGAGTCCCGTAAGCTGGAGGCAGCAGGAGGTGCCCATCTGGAGATCCGATGCTGGCCTGACCTTCCTCTCTCTCCGCTCTCTGAGGAGGCCCAGCTCCCCAAAAGAAGGGGCTCCCCAAGGCCGTGTCCTCTGCCGTGTCAGCATTCCCGTCCCACCAGCATCTTCAATCCACCCTTTTCTCAAGCTCTTCCCTTCTTTCCTTCAACCACACTAAGGTTTCCTCATCTTAAAAAACGCTTCCCTTGTATGAACACTCTCCTTCCCTTCTCCCTGTTTTGAGCTCTGCTGTTTCCTGCAGACTCTGGGTCCCGTCTCCACCAGGAGAATGAAAGACCCTGTAGGAGACCAGCAGTGACCTCTGGGCAAATGCTGGCTTCCTTCCTGTCCTCCCCTCTCTGGCCCCTCAGTCACACACTGCACTAGTGGCTCTTTCTCCAGGGCCAGTGGGGCGGGGCATACCAGGAACAGGTGTGAGATGGGCCCCCTGCCTCAGTTTCCTGGGACTCGGGGCTTCTGGGGTCACCGCCTCTCTGTCTGACTGACTCAGGTGTGTCTTCTTTCCTGGTTCTCCTCTGCTCCCAAATCCTAACAGTGGCTGTTTTCCAAGCCTCAGTCCTTGCTCCCTGCTCTCCTCTCTCTGTTCTGCTTCCTGGCAAGTTCAGGCACCTGTGGATTTAGCGTTTGCCTCCACGGTGGTGACTCCTGTGACTGTGTCTTCAGCCCTGGTGCTAACTCCTTCCAGTTTCCGGTATCCAGCCTCCAACAGATGTCCTCACTGAATAACCTGGGATGGCTTTCACAAGATGAGGCCAAAGCCAGCATCGTCTCCCTCCTCCCTCTGTGGGCTGCACTTCATTTATTAATTCATGGAGTTATTCATTCATTTATGAATTCAGCAAGTGCCTGTTAAGTGTCTGCTCCTTAAAACCATTCATTTTCCCAGGCAGCATTAATTTTCGTTTTGTGGACATGTCTTTGCGTGCTCACTTGTGTCTGCATCTCGTCTCTTTTCTTGGCAATAATTCCTCTTCTTGGTCCCGTTGGAGGTGCCTAAGGCCATCCACGGGGAGGGGTCTGGGAGACAGTTGGAAACGAGGATTGAGAGTCCAGGCTGAAGGTGAAAGCTGAAGCTCAGTGGGGAGTGTTCTGCCTGTATGGGCATCAGTGGGGCTTCGACCGCCTACAGGCCCTTGGGGGCGCTGAACACCAGGGGAGGGACTAGAGTAAACCCAGTCAGCTTCCCCATCTGCAAAACAGGGCGTTTGGGTACTCTCTCATCCTTGAGTGAATGAGTTGGCTGGGCAGAGTGATAGAAGGTAGAAAGGTGGTGGTTTGACCTGAGGATGGCAGAGATTGGGGAGAGGGCATTCCAGGCCCAGAGAGAACTCTGAGGAATCAGGTGGAACCAGGGTGTCACAGGGGCCTCCTGCTCCCCTCCTTCACTCTCCCCTCCCCGACCCGATTTTTTTCCCAACTTCCTTCAAACAGGAGCTGGTGGAGGGTTTGCACTTGAGCATCTGGGTAGGGGTTCTGTTAGGGGGTTGCCCCTCTTTGTGACCCCAGCTGGGGAGCAATCTTTGGCTGCTTCTTCTCCTCCCCCGCTTGAATTCTTTCTCAGGTTGGCAGATCCTCAATGCCCCCCTAAAACGCCACATGTGAAGTAGGAAGCCAGGCGAGGCCTAGGAGTCGTCGATGGGGTGGGAGTCTTGGCCTCTCTGTGAGGTCCACCAGCGTGGCCTTGACCCCGGTGGTCCCAGTCATGGGACAGTGCCTGCTACTGCCCCAGCCCACACACACCCCCGGCAATTCCCACCCAAAAAAAAACCAAACCCATTTCCATTGAGTCAATTCCAGCTCAATTCCCACCAGGTCAGGGCTAATCTTTAGCCAGGTGCAGGGGTCTCTTAGGCTGCTGCCAGATGGCCCACCCTCAACTTAGAAGCCTGGGCCGGGTGGCCTGGGCAGCCGGACCTCCGAGGGGCATCAGGCTCGGTGGCCCCAGGGCCCGTGCTAGCACAGAAGGCTGGACACCTCGTTGTCCTCTGACCTTGCGGCCAGGTAAGAGGCCTGTCTTCTGGACTTGTGGGCTTGGGTGGGGCAATCCGAGGTGGTGGACCTTGAATGCTGATTTTTGCACACCAGTCCAGCCTGTTGGCCCTCTGTGACCTCAACTCCCAGGACTGGCTGGGACCTAGGCCTGGGGGAATTGGCGACCAGAAGGAGCAGATGTTGGGGGTGGGTGGAGGGGATGAAGCAGGCAGGCCACTTGTACCTTCCTTCTTCCCTCTCACCCCGTGTCTGTTTCTTCCCTCCCCACTCTTCTCCCCCTTCCTTCGGTGATCCCACTCACAGCCCAGGGCTGGCCTTCAAGGCCCCCTCTGCCCCCTCACTCTCTGCCAAGCACACAGGGTCAGCATCTCACCCGTTTCCAGAACAGGGCGGCAGCAGCTCTCTGCAGTGCTCGCTGGGCCTGTAGTGCTCGCCCATCTCTGCCCACCCGCAGGTCCAAGGAACACCTTTCTGCCTTTTATCGCTGCGCCCAGCCAGTGCACACATTCGTTCATTCAGCATGTACATCTCAGGCTGGGCCCTGTGCTGGATGCTGTGAGCATAGGGGTGGCCAGATGGACAGCTATCCCACCCTCACTCCACCTCAGCCCTGCCCAGATCATGGCCACCCACCCCCACAACAACCAGTGTTCCCTTAATGCACGCTGGTGGGGAACTGGGATGCTATGGGGATCGGGCAGGGGCTTGGTATCCAGAAGTGAGGCAGGAGAGGGGACAGAGCAGCCTCAGGGTGTGGGCAGGGGCCACTGAAGGGAGGGTGGCTGGTGCAGGGAGTGGGGAGAACATTGGCAGCTTCCCAGCCTCCGCTTAATTCCCTGGGCAAACAGCAGCTCTGGGGCGGTGGCGGGGGCTGCCCCCAAATCCGGCCAGTGGCTGCAGCTTCAAAGGGCCCTACCGGCTGGGTGGGGGTGGGGTGCTGCTGCGCTAGGCCTCGGGTCCTGGAACTCTCGCTTTCCTGGAGACATCGGCAGCTGCTTCCTTCAAGGGGAAAGGGTCTGGGGCTTAGCCCCACTGCCGCTGCTGTCCTGCCCTGGACCAGTGTCAGGCAACGTGATGTGGCCCACAGGGTGGGTGAGGCCTGGGTCAGGACCTGGGAGACCTGGTTGCCCCCCTGGGTGAGGCACATCCCCACCTCTCCTTGCCCTGTCCGCTCAGGTTGGCTTCCATGAGCCCTGCCCGTCTGGTGACCAGTGTCCTCCCAGCTGGCCCCCAGCTGCCCCTGACACACCAAGAAAGTTCAGGTCCCAGCATGCCCGTCATGGTGGCTCTGACCTGTCCCACCTGGGAGCCCAAGAATGGGAAGGACAGAGGTGTCTGGGGAGGGGGGAGGTGACCCAGGGCTCTGATGTGTGCCCTGGGCTCACGCTGGTCAGCACAGCCCAGTGTGGGTGGCCTCGCGAAGCCCCCTCCCCTGCCCCAGCGGGGCATCCACTCCTTTGTATAAACCTTGGGCCACCTGTGTTTTCCTCCTCATCACACAGGAATGTGTGGCAGGACTGGGGCCATCTCCACCCCATTGTCAAATCGGGCAAGGCCCCTCCCCACCCACTACCTGACAGGCCCAAGCCTGCCCCAGGGACCAGCCTATTGCCCCCTGCCGGGAGGCCAAATACATCTGTTTACCTTTGGGCCTCAGCCCAGGATGGACTTGACCTGATTCCTGACCACTCCCTCCCCTCCCAAACCTTCTTTCCCACCCTCCAGCTCACCCTCTCCTTCCGGGAGTAAGTGTGTGAGTGTGTGAGTGTGTGTGTATGTGTTTAGAGGGGTAAGGGGTGGCTGAGAGCAATTCCTGCCCTCCAGCTTGGCTCGGCAGAGGGCCTGGCCAGTCTGCTCCAGGGGCACAGTACAAGCCGAGGGGGATCCCGTGCCTTCCAGACATCCTGAGATGCCCCTGGAGTCCGGGTTAGCCTGTCCTATGGAACAGGACATGCTCTGGGGCTGGGGGTAGGGGCGAGGGACCCCAAGGCCTGAGTTCCTGTCTTTCCTCCCTTGTGCCTCTCCATTCCCAACATTCCTGGCTCAGGGGATACATGGAGGAGGGAAGGCAGAGATGGTGGGAGGATGGGAGAAAAGGCAGGATGTTGGGGGAAAGAGGGTGACCCATTGCTCTGGGAAGTGCTATCCCCCAGTGCCCAAGAATGAAGTCGTTCAGAGGCTTGTCACCTGAAAGGTGAGGTTTGCAGGGTAGGATGAAAGGGGATGAGGAATCTGCTCAGAGAGCTTGAGTCATGTGCTCCAAGCCACACAGCTCAAAAGAGACTGGACAACTCAGTGCAACATGGGATCCTGGGTTGGGTTGCTGGGACAGATAGGAACATCGTCGGGACAATCAGCAAAAGTAGAATGGGGTCTGTGACTTAGGTGGGATTGCTAGGCCAATGTCAACTTCCTGGTTTTGATGGTTGTGCTATGGTTATGTGGAGTCTCTGGGTGGTGCAGACGGTTAAGCACTTAGCTGCTAACTGAAATGCTGAAGGTTCAAGTCCACCCGCAGGCACCTCAGAAGAAAGGCCTGGTGATCTACTACCAAAAAATCAGCCATTGAAAATCCCATGGAGCACAGTTGTACTCTGACACACATGGGGCAGCCATGTGTCTGAGTTGACTCAATGGCAACTCAGAGGTTTTTTTGGACTATGGTTACGTAGGGATGTCATTGTTTTGAAGTATTTCTAGTGGGCATCATGCGTGCAATGCACTCACAAAGGGTGCAAAATTTATTTTGGCTGAGATTGCATTGAATCTATAAATAAATGTGAGGGAAACAAACATCTTGGGGGAACAAAAAGCCACATACTGAGGGGCAGGGCAGGGATGAACAGGAGTTGTCGATTTCAGCTCACAGCAACCGTATATGACACAGTAGAATTGCTCCACAGGGTTTTCTAGGCAAGGCTTCGTCTCATGTACATTGGACATGTTATCAGGAGGGACGAGTCCCTGGAGGAGGACATCATGCTTGGTAGACTGTAGGTGAAAGAGAGGAAGACCCTCAGTGAGATGGATTGACACAGTGGCTGCAATAATGGGCTCAAGCATAACGATTCTGAAGATGGTGCAGGATCAGGCAGTGTTTCCTTCTGTTGCACGTAGGGTTGCTGTGGGTCAGAACGGACTCAACAACACCTAACAACAGCAACAACAGTCTTTACAGGAGCAGGTTGCCAGGTCTTTTCTCCTGCGGAGCTGCTGGTGGGCTCAAACCTCCAACCTTTTGGTTAGCAGCGGAGTGCTTAACCATTGCACCACCAGGACTCCTTTTGAACAGGAGTGACTGGCTCTAAAACTCACACTTCTCATCCCCGTGCTGCCTGCAGAAAGGCTGGTGGGAAGCCCATGCCTGAAGCCCCCCTGGAGCAGGGTTCACAGCCTAGGCCTCACTTCAGAATCACCTGGGGCCTTCAAAAACTACTGATGCCTGGGTCCAACCCCTAGACTCTGATAGAATGTTCTAGGGGTGTGGGCATTGGGGTTTTCAGAAACTTCGGGCTGTGTCTTAGTCATCTCGTGCTGCTATAACAGAAATACCACAAGTGGATGGCTTTAACAAACAGAAGTTTATTCTCTCACAGTCAGGGAGGCTAGATGTCTGAATTCAGGGTGCCGTCTTCCAGGGAATGCTTTCTCTCTCTGTCATCTCTGGAGGAAGGTCCTTGTCATCAATCTTCCCCTGGTCTAGGAGCTTCTCAGCACAGGCACCCCAGGTGCAAAAGACACTCTCTCCTCCTGGCACTACTTTTTTGATGGTATGAGGTCCCTCTGTCTCTCTGTTTCTCTCTTTTATATCCCAAGAGAGATTGAGTCAAGATACAATCTGATCTTGTAGATTGAGTCCTGCCTCATTAACATAACTGCCTCTAATCCTGCCTCATTAACAGTCATAAGGTAGGATTTTCAACACGTAGAAAAATCACATCAGATGACAAAATGGTGGACAACTACACAATACTGGGAATCATGGCCTAGTCAAGGTGACACACATTTTGGGGGGACATAATTCAATCCATAGCAGGACAATTCTCAAATGCATCAGGATGAGAACCCTGCCCTGCTCTGCTTCTTCAGCGCTTACTCAGCTCCTTGGGTGGTCCTGTCTGCCTCTGGCCTTGCCACTCTTCCCAGCATGGGCCTGGGGCACAGCGGTGATGAAGGGGCAGACAGCGACAAGCCCCACGCATCAATCCAGGGCTGGAGGCTGATCCTGGGGACAGTGGAGAAGGCTGGGACCCCCCCCTCCTTCTTGGGGCCACCATTGCTGGGGCAGTAGAGAGGGAAGCCTAGTAGGGGTGAGGAGAGGAAGGGAGGTAGGGGGAGGTGCTTGGGGAGTGAGGGGACTCTGCTCAGTGCTGGGGCGGAGGCTCTGGGCTCAGTAAGGCCCACACCCCAGCCCTGCACCTTGCCTTGCTGAAATATTTGGAATAATTAGCAAGTGAAAGCAGCAAGTTAGCCTCGTGAATGCCAGCTTGGCCTAGAGCCAGCCTGAGTGCGGAGAAAGAAAGCAGAGGTGGAGAAGGGGTCGGTGGAGGCTGGGCAGGACCCTGTGGGACAGTATGCGCGTGTGTGTGTGTGTGTGTGTGTGTGTGTGTGTGTGTGTGTGTGTGTGTGTGTGTGTGTGTGTGTGTGTGTGTGTGTGTGCGCGCGCGCGCGTGGGCGCGCGTCTGTATGCGCACACACGTGCACGCACACGCGCTGGGGGGAGGTGTGTGTGGGGGGAAGTGCTGGGAGGGGAGGTGGATTACAAGTCAAGCTGGGGCGAGGGGATTGCAAAGGGCCCGTGGAGTGTCCCCCAGACACGCTGTGCCTTAGCTTCCCCATTAGCACCCTGGCAGACAGGCTGGTCCCTCACAGAGTAGGCCTACTGGAGTGAGAGCGGGAGAGGGTCTAAGCCCTACTTCCTGGTTGGGACTGGGAGGGAAGGCACCGGTTGGGTGCACATGCCCCGCCCTCCAGGAAAGGACAGAGGGAGGCAGGCACCGGAGGGAGGGAGGCCCAAGCCGGGCGGGCGCATGGCTTGAGTGGGCGAGCCTGGGCAGGCCCTGTAGGTGGGGGACGAGCCCTGGGCACACTTGGGCCTTTGTGATTCCCTGGGGCCAGGGTGGGGGGAGCTGCACCTCCTTGCTTTGTTGCCTGCTCCCTTGAGCTGTGGGCGCAGTTCTCCCCATTGCGCAGATGGAGGCACTGAGGCCCAGGACTCAGGGCACCCCCAAGGGCCACCTGTCCCTCATGTTCTCCCTGGGGACAGTTGTGGGGAGTTACTCATCAGGGACCCCTCTGCAGGCCGCTTGTGGCCACCCCCACCTTCCTCCCAGCCGTGCCCTCCTCTGACAGAGGAAGAGAAGGCCCCTCCCCTCCCAAACCTCTCCCTTCACTTTTTTCCAAAAAAAGCCCAGAGCAGGCTCATTTTCAGGTTTTAAAAACTTTTATTTTTAAAATTTTTTTATTGTAAATAACTTTCCATGAAAAAGGTTAAATTGCCCCACGGGGCGGGAGGGTGGATGTGGAACACAGCTGGAGGCCAAGTCTGGGGAGGGCATCCCCACCCCACCCTCTGAGTGCAGGCAGGGGAGCAGGCCACTCCACCCTTCTTGGACCCGGTAGTTCCAGTTAGCTCGGTGTCCCTCCCGGTTAAGTCTTAGCTATATCACTATGTGCACTACATTAGTCTGTCCATTCCCCCCTCAGCTTGGCTGCCCCAGCCCCCAGCCCCCCCAGAACCCCAGCTTCCTGCTGCTGCTGCTCTCGGCCTCAAGTGGGGCGCAAAGGTTAGGATTTACATCCTTGGCTTGACCCCTAAGGATGGGGCCAGGCGAAGACCCCAGAGGCCTTAGAGATGAACTCCTTGCCTCCCCTGCGCCCCCAGAGCATTTCTCTCCTCTGCCTGCCCCACCCCCGTGTCTGTCCTCTGTCCACCTCCCCCATCCACTGCCCCCCCCAACCCCCCGCCCCAGGGAGGCTGCCTGGAGAGGCCTCCAGGGGATTAATTTGCTGTCACCTAATTAGTATCTGTTGTACCTGGGAACTTTCTCTGGATAGAGACTTGGGGTGGGGGGCGGGGGAAGAGAGAGGAGACTGGGGAGAGAAAGAGGAGCAGAGTTGAGGCTGGAGTGCTCTGGGGAGAGCCCTGTTCTGTTCTTCCCCGCCTGGTCCGGGCCCCTTCAGGCCTCGCTGGCACAGCACAGGGTCCTGTGGTCGCTCTCTGGGGTGGAGGAGATGTGGCTCTATGAAACACTGTATGTGGGGGCTGGGAGGCACTGGTCCTGGGCCCCCAGTTCTCAGCCTCCTGGGCTTGAATTTGAAGGCCGCCTGAGCTGGGACTGTGCGGCCTCTTGGGGCCAGCCTCGAGAGACCCAGCACAGCCTCTGCCTGAGCGGTGGGGTGTCCGTGAGCCTGTGCTGGGGGGCAGTGCTGGGTCCTCACTTGGGCACTGTCTGGAGGTGGGGCGGGGCCTGGCCTCTTACAAGAAGGCGCCCACGCTGGTCCAGTCCTGCAGGTCGGCAGCCAGGGTGGCATCCCCGGCCTCAAAGAGGGGCTCGGGGGGCAGGCAGCCACTGCCACTCTCGTCCCAGGGGTGCTGCAGGAAGGACGTGGCCAGGAAGGTCTCGTCAAAGTCCAGGCTGTCGGCAGCCTGCTCCACCGGGAGCCCCCAGGTAGTGGGGCAGTCGATGTGGTGGCCGTGGATGGTGAGGTCCATGTCACCGTGCGAGGTGGGGCTCAGCGGAGGGCTCAGCTCCAGGCCCTCTAGGGAGCTCAGCTCTCCGTCCAGCGTGAAGATAGCCTCCCAGTCAAAGTTGCCTTTGAGGGGCTCCAGCTCGCCCTGCTCCTCCTGGGTCAGCAGCAGGGTGCTAGGCGGCCGCGGGACCTTGGCCACCCGCTTGGGCAGCGGCTGCTTGCGCTTGTGCCCAGGCCTGCCCTCTCCTGAAGCCCAGCCCGCCTCCCCTGTGGCCTCCTCGAACTCCCGAAGCAGCTGCTGGGCCTCGGTGTTGACGGTCAGCGGCCGGGCCCAGGGGGCAGCACTGGGCTCCTGTGAGGCCTGGCGGGCAAAGGCAGGGTGGATGTGGACTGGGGGCAGCCGCCGCTTCTTGAAGGCTCCGCTCAGCAGCCGCTCGGCGTACTGGGGGTCGATGCGCCAGAAGCCCCCCTTGCCCGGCTCATCCTTCTCGCGGGGCACTTTGATGAAGCACTTGTTCAAGGACAGGTTGTGGCGGATGGAATTCTGAGTACAGGGAGAGAACGAGGGAGAGAGACAGAGGGAGAGAGAGAGAGAGTGACCGCCAGCTCAATGAGAAGGCTTGATGGTGGGGTGGCACCTGGTTCTCCTGCACACCCCCATCTCCTCCCCAGTGGAGGAGGGGAGGATGGACGAGCTGGTCTGGGGGGCAGCTGGGACACCAGCCAGGACACGGGGAGCTGGGAGTGCAGTCGGGGGCTTTTGTCCCTGTTGCTGGGATATCTGCCTGCTCAGTCATCCGAGCCTGAGCTACAGGGTGGTTCTCAGAGGCACCCCTTTACCCTCCCCCCTTGCCCCCATCGCCTGCCCTCCCTCCCTTACCCCACCGCTCAAGGCCTCTGGCCAAAGCCCTCAGCTCCCCCAGGGCCTGGACCCCATCCCCTGATTCCCGGGCCTGGCTGGCACTGTTTGTGAAGTGAGTGGGTGGGGTGAGGGAGGGGGCTAGGCGACCGAGGGTGTGTGTGTGTGTGTGTGTGTGTGTGTGTGTGTGTGTGTGTGTGTGTGTGTGTGTGTGTGTGTGTGTGTGTGTGTGTGTGTGTGTGTGTGTGCGCGCGCGCACGCGCGCGCGCGCGTATGCGCATGCAGGGATGCAGTATGAGGGAACTAGTGACTTTTCTTGTTAGCTGAGCCAGCTGCTGGCCTGGGCCCTCACCCCCTATGGCCTCTTGCGTTGACTATTACTCCTCCAAGGGCATAGCGCTCATTCCTGGGGCCCAGACCTGTGCCTGGGGTAGGGCAGGATGGGGGTCTCTGCTTCCTTTCCTAAGGCCTGGTGGTCAGAGCCCAAGCAAACAAAGAATGTCTTGGGACTGGTATGCTGTATCTTGCCCCCATGAGTGCCCCAGGGAAGAGACCCTGACCAGCCTGGGCATCCTTGGGGCCTGTGTCCCCAGCTAGCTCCTGATCCCACCGGTGGAAGAAACATCCCGCTGGTGGAAGACTCAGGACAATGTTTGTCTGGTCTCAAACCCACTATCCTGCCTTGTTTGTTTGTAGGTGCTTAGCTTGTCCAAACCATGCTGGCGGGGGTCGGGGGGTCTGGGGCTGGGACAGCACGACGTGTGAGCGGGTAGTGCCCCGCTGGTGGGGCTGGGATGTTTACAGGGTGGCCAGGGCCCCTTGGCTGCTCTGTGCCAGGTCCAGGAGACTTGGAACGTGAAGCCAGAGCGCAGGGCAGGCAGAGCCCCTGTGGAGAGCATCTGGCTCAGGTAATTGTACCCCCAGGGAGGCTGGCTGAGAAGGGGGGGGGGAGTAGAGGCAGGAAGCTGGGGAGGGGGTGGGGCTGGGGGCTGGGACTGCAGCTTTAGGAAGGTCCATACCCCTCCACCAGACAGGTGGTCTTCACACCCCACTGCCCTAGCCCTCCCCCTCTCCCGGTGGACAGCAGACGTGATGCAGTGCCTGGCGGGAAGACCATGCCCCAGCTTCGGTTCTGGAGTCCGGCCCTGACAAACTGTCCTTGGGCAGGGCTGTGTCTAGGAATTCTAGGACTTGGGACAAGAATATGTCCCCCCTTCTCCCCCAGGAGGCTATGTTCCACGCATCATCTAGCACTTGTCTTAGGCTGGGCCCGCCAAAGTTCTTTCCTCTTGAGCCTCAGCGTCTGCACCCTAAAGGGCTCTGCGCCCTTAATTCTCCCTCCTCCCCCTCTGCAAGTCAAGGGAGGGGCAGTTCCAAGAACAGGGCTCCCTGGAAGACCTTCCAAGACGGCCTTCGTCCTGCCCGCGCTGTCCCGCGCCCACGTAGCCAGCGGATCTGGAATGGGCATCCTAGGGTGGGAGTCCTGGGAGGGGAGTCTGGAGCAGGGCATGGGAAGGGGTGGGGAGGGAGCGGCCGCCGCCCGCGCCTCCCCTACCTGCCAGGTGGGATCTGCGTGGCGGAAGTAGCAGAAGTTGTCCGTGATCCACTTGTAGATGGCCGACAGGGTGATCTTGGTGGCCTTGCTGGCCTGCATGGCCATGCAGATGAGCGTGGCGTACGAGTAGGGCGGCTTCACGTGCGGGTTGGTAGCGTAGTCCACGTCGTCGGGGGGCGGGGCCTGCAGCCCTGGGGGCGCGCTCCGCGAGGTGCAGGACGACGTGGGCTTGCCTGGCGTGTGCGGCGGCCCTAGGCAGGCGGGGTCCGCCGCCAGGGGGGACCCAGGCGCGACCGAGCCTGGCACCTGGTGGTAGCCGTGGGGGTCGGCGCCCCCCGGGGGCAGGGTGGGGGCCTTGGCGCTGAGAATGGAGAACTCCTGCAGCCACTGCAGGCTGGTAAGGCTGTCATCCAGGGCGTCGGGCTCCTCCAGACCGCCTTCGGGCGCGGCTTCCTCTGCGGGCCCCGCTCCTGGGAGGCGCAGCCAGCTCTCCGCCATGTCTGCGCGGGCTCTCCGAGGGGGCGGTCACCATCCACCGGCTGAGCCGAGGGGCGCGCCGCGCTCGCCGGCCGCTGACCCGGCGGTTCCAGTTACACGGCCGCCGGGACACGCGCGTCCATCCCGCAGCCTGGGGGCAGCCGCCTCCGAACGTGTGAGTGGTCGCCTGCGGGGACCACCACAGGGAGCTGAGCACTCTCCCTCACCCCGGGGGAGAGGGCGTGTGTAAGGGGGGCTCTGCTCAAACTGCCCCCAAGCTGCAGAGGACCTGTTAGTGTCGAGGTCAGGGAAGCAGAAGCAGTGCCCTCGGGTCCAGCCCCCACGGCATCTACCTTTCTCTCCATTTTTTCCTCGAGGTTTTAAAGGAGACTTTATTGGCCAAATGTGAGAAGAGGGTAGGGGCACCCCTTTTTCCAGAACAGCGGGAAATCTGTACCCTCCCCAACAAATGGAAATTGAGCGAGGGGAAAGCAATATGACGGGGCAGGGGGTGGGAGATTGTCTGATCCTTGAAAAGTGACTTTAGAATAAGGGGGTCCCGGGAAAGGACGAGAACAGGATAGAGAGTTATGGGGGAGCGAGCAGTGAGTTACCCCAACTCCTCAAATGTCAGTCCCTGGGTTCCCCACTTCTGTCCAGGACCGATAGGAGAGCGGGCTTGGTACAGACGACCTCCTTGCCCTTGGCCGCAGTCCTCCCTCCCCGTCCCTTACCTGGCTCAGAGCGCAGCCCGGGCCAGAGGAAGGTTCTGGAAGAAGTTCCTCCCACCCCCTGAGGCTCTCCACCCCCAGCTTGAGAGCCCCGCCAGCGCCCGTCGTCGTACCCCCACCCGACGGCGCCTCACTGAACGCCCGCGGCCCGGGGACCGGCATTAAGTAGCCGCTGCAAAAGGCTTCTCCTGCTGCCATGGCGACGCTCCTCCCCCATAAACAGCTTTTGCTGCTGCCATTGGTCAGAACGTCTCCTAGGAGACGCGGCACTTTCCACTCCCTGGCTGTAACTCTCCGCGACCTCCCTTCTCCGGCCGCGCTATCCCGCCCGCCCAGCCCCCCGTGCCCGGCCGCGCGGCGTCTTCCCGCCCGCGGGCCCGGCTCTCCCGCCTGAGGCCGCGAACCGCCGCCGCCGGGTCGGCGGTCCCTGGGACCGAGCCGGGGCGCGGGGGCAACGCGGGGCTCAGCCTCAGGAACCGTATCCTTGGGGTTTTCTTTCCTCGCCTCGGGGCCGCGAGTGGTACTTTCTCATGTTTCCGCGGCCTTCCGGCTCTTCCGACCCCCAGTGTCATCTCTGGTGCCTGGCGATGCCGCCTGCCGCTCATGCCCGCAGACATGCCACACCGATCGCAGGCACACCGAGGCGGGTAGGGCAACCGGTGTTTCCCGGTAAGCGGCTCCCTCCCCACCCCTATCCAGTCCGGGGAGCTGACATTCCAGAGCTTTCTGCGGAGATGCTCTGTCCCCTTCCCAAGTAGCTGAGGCAGCAGAGCCGGTAGAGAAGACTCAGAAAAGCCACGGGCTGGCAAATTGTCTTAGCGGGGTCATTTGCCCCATAAATCTTACCCACCTTTCAACAACAGGGGCTAAAGATAGAGGGACGCCAAGGTCTGTGACCTGCCCTTCTCCCTTGCTTCCCTCCTGCCACCAACTTCCCTGCTGTTTAATTATTGAGGGGCTGCGTGTTGGGAGTTCTCCGGTTTAAGACGGCTGCAGAGGGGGTGGGGTGGGGCGCCTTTCTCTGGCCTCTGCGGAGCAGCTGGGGGGCGGGGGGCGGTGGAAGATGCTGCCCAGAAAACCCGAGAAACCCAGGGAATGGCCAGGTAACTCCCACTGGGGAGCGTGTCTTTCCCTAGCCCTTGCTCTCCCACTCCTCCACCTCCAGATTCTCTTGAATAAAAATACAAAGAACACCAGAGAAAGCCAGCCAGAGCGGTTCACAAATAAGCCACCTTCTCAGCTAACAGCTCTCCTTCCCTTGTAAAGTTTTATTCATTTTTGAGAATCATGCAGCAATCCATAAATATTGCATCCTCTATGTCCCCACTGTAACGTGCCCACGTGTATCCTCCGGGGAGTACCGGGTGCACAGTGGCAAAAACACACACACTTGCACACCCCAGGCGCACAGGTGCTAAAGCAGAATGAGCAACCAGCATGCCAGAGGCAGGCGGACAGGATCCCAACTCCCCAGTGAGACAGCTTCTGTGTGCGGGTGAGTGCCCAGGAGATGCCTCCAGTGTGGGCGTAAACGCTGGTATAACTGGGTAGAAGGGAAAACAATGGTTTGGTGAGGAAGCTGGGGTCACTGGCTCCATCTGAGAAGTGCAGGAAGGAGCCCCTGGCCTCTGCGGTCCGGTCATCTGTGCCCTCCAGTGAGAAGCCAGGCCCACCCCATTCTCCCCGGTGATCTGCTTTTGACATGACCTTATCCCCGCAGACGGACTGGGACAAGAGAGTGGGCCCTGACCTGGGCCCCATCAGGCTGAGGGCAGGCCCTTTGCATGGGATGTTCTGCTTGTCAAAGAGCTACATGAAAACGTGGTAAAAAAGGAAAAAGAATAAAAAAACGAACAAAAACTGAGAAACAAGGAGCGAGGGGCCACTTCTAACCCAGGCGTGTCTATCTGGTACTAAGGTCTGAGGAGGAGGAGTGGGCCCAAGGCCAGGTTCCCCCTAAGATTCCTTCAGGGATCTTTCCACTGTAATTGTCCCTTATTCTTATGTACTTCTTAGTGTCTTCAGTTACCTTGGGCAAGTGCAGACTTCACCTATATTAGGTATTGCCCTTCCTATCACCACAAATTACAAGCCTCTACTATCTAGGACGAGCCCTGGTGGCACAATGGTTAAGAGCTTGGCTGCTCACCAAACGGTTGGCAGTTGGAAGCCATCAGCTGCTCCTTGGAAACCCTATGTGGCAATTCTACTCTGTCCTATAGGGTTGCTATGAGTAGGAATCGACTTGACAGCAAGGTTTTTTTTTTTTTTTATGTTACTATCTAGAAAGTGGTTCCCCCTCGCTCCCCCAGGAACCATCAAAGAACGTTGTTTTCTGTGGGTATACCTGTTCTTGATTTTTTCATGTGACGGCATACAATATCTGTCCTTTTGTGACTGACTTATTTCACTCAGCATTATGTCCTCCAGATTCATCCATGTTACAAGATGCTGCGCAGACTCATTATTATTCTTTACAGCCGTGTAGTGTACCATTGTACGCATGCACCACCATTTATCCATTCATCCACTGACGGGCACTTAGGATGTTCCCATCGTTTTGCTATTGTGAACAATGCTGCAGTGAACACGGGTGTGCATGTGTCTCTTCGTGTTGCTGTTCTTATTTCTGTAGGATATATCCCTAGGAGTGGGACTGCCGCATAAGGTCATTTCTATTTCCAGCTTTATGAGGAAGCGCCATATTGTTTTCCATAGCGGCTGTACCATTTTACAATCCCACCAACAGTGTAGAGCCTTCAGCAACCTTTCTGATGATCTCCTGGGAGAAGACCAAGCACATCCTGTGAGGAAGGACCCAGATCCTAGAGGAAGAGGTGACGATAATTGTCTCCCCTTAGGGTTCCTGGCCCTGTGGCTACTGTTTACCTGACTCTCCTTCATCTCAGCTCTTCCTTGGGACCCTCCCAGGTCACACCACACTGTGAATACTACCTGCAGGGAGGGGAGGTGGGTCTGTGTGCCTCACCCACTGCCTGGTGCTTCTGGGGCTCCAACTTCAAGGAAATCAGAAGTGGGGTTATTGCTCAACTCATCCTAGTTAAATACAAAAGCAACTGTAAAATGTTGGGGGAAGAAAGGAGATTAAGCAGGGCCTCAACGGCACAGTCTACTGAGGTATTCCAGAGAGGGCCAATGTGGAACTCTGGCAGATGCTTCCATCCAAGCTTGGCTGTGTCACATCTCAGTCAGGACAACAGTCCTCCCCTTGGCCAGGGTAGTGTGGGCCATTCCCTCCCTCCTGGGCTGCAGCCACACACAAGGGACAAAGGGTCCCCTGGGCGCTGGGCTCTTTTTGAGGAAGACTCTTGGAAAAAGCCTGGCAAAACTCTTCTAGAGTGACAGTGCCCAGTACTAAGAGGGTCCAGCAGGAGGGGTAGAGCCTAGGGCCCTACCACATCTTGACCTCACAAGGAATTGTTGAATCTAACTTTGCTTCTCAAATAATCTCACGCTCCACTAAATAACACCTTTTCCCAAAAACCTGTGGACAAAGCATCGCTCCATAGCTAGCGGGCTCCATTGATAACACCACAGTTGAGAAGGGAGTGAGTCGGCTTCGTCTAGCCTTGCTGTTTCAAGGCTTTGGGTTATATGTAGTTCTACTGGGTGGGATGGAGACACATGATTGGAAGGACACTATCTCTAAATCTCTCAAATAATGAGCCTGTGGAAGGCTCCCCTTGAACAGTAGGGACTCAACCTCTCTCTCCACCCATCAGGCTCAGTGGATCTGGAAGGCAGTAAAGGAAAATATGTTGGAAGAGGGGTTCCTTGAGGTGTAGGCCCTGGCCTCAGCCATGCAGCTCCCAGACCACAGCCACTGGCTCCAGGCCACTGCCTGGACTTAGCACAGGTTCTCTACCACTTCCTTTGGGGTTCCTGGGCACCAATTTGAGAATCATGGGTCTATACCACTCAAAGCCTATTTCTTCAACTATTAACAAGAGGATGGAGACAGGGGCAACAGGGATAAGAACCCCACCGCACTGGGCTGTGGTGAAGATGAAAGCGTTAATATACGACAGCACCTACCAGAGCCCGGCATACAGAAGTGTCAGAAAATGTGTTTCTTGAAATGGATTCCCAGACATTCATAAACGCACCTGATCATACGGATCCTTCCTAAGGGTCATCATCTTGACCTCAGATTCACGGTCCCCTTCCTAAGCAGGCAGGCACCAATGCCAAGGGATATGAGCTTTGCTACTAGGAAGAGGAGCTATTTTTTTGACCAACCTTTTGGTGGCCACCACTGCTCTTGAGGAAGGAGCTCCCAGTGCTCTCTGAGGGAGACTCCACACATGGTGCAATGTGGCTGCTCCCTTCTCACTCCAGTTGTCCCCAACCCCACCCAAGCTGAAGTTTTAAATTGGTTATGATGTTCCAGAGACCAGAACAAGCCAGATGGGTGTTTGAAGGGAAGCCGCCAAGACAGAGTCTTCTGGTCTCACCCCTAAGGGGAGAAAAGACGCACAGGAAACCACCAGCTCCCCCTGAAGATCAGGGACGGGGGAGACATCCGGAGAGGCCACAGAGGGTCCCATGAGCTGCAGTTCGAGTGACTTCAGCCCACAGGACGAAGCAGGGCTCCCAGTCACTCTGCAAGGGAAAGGACCATGGTTACAGGAGGCGGCGAGGCTGGGAGGAGCAGGCCGGCCTCAGCAGCCAGCTTTCACATGAGGATAGGAGTTGGCGTGTGTCTTGATGAGGATGCCCTGGGGGCCAGTGGCCTGGTGAGGGCAGGACAGACTGTGAGGACAGCAGGGGGGCCCTGGTACAGGGCCTGCGGCTCTTCAGACAGCTAACGGACCCCACACACAGGTCCCATCCTCGGGGTCCTCCAGGCTGCTGGACGATGAGCGCCGCCGGGTCTTCCTCCGACCGACAGCATTGTCATCAGCCTGCCAGGTGCCTGGAGAAGAGAAAAGGAAGGTTACAGGAGCCAGGCCTCTGGCCAGGTCCAAATGGTGTCTCCAGCAGTCAGCCCAGGAGGTCGGCATGGACCTAGCAGGATGTGTTACCTGAACACCTGTGCGTATGCAGCCACTGTGCAGAGAGAGACACTCGGGAGGAGGTGCCAGCAGGGCCAGTCACAGTCACTGCCATGGTGGCCACTGCCAGAGGGGGACCAGCGAAAGTTCCCTGTTTTGTGAACTTACCCTAGGATCCACTGTTGTGTCTTAATTGTTTGGTTTTGAAGTTTGCCTATGTGTTGTAGTGACAAGCAAAAAGGAACTGGGTCTGGCTGAGATTTCCGCCACCGGCAGGAAGAGGTGCAGGGAGTGAGAAGAGTATGTTAATTTGGGCCCAAGTGTTAGTGTTTGCAGTGGGGGCAAGACGGGGCCCAGGTGACCGGCTGCCCAGCAGGCCCCGGGGACGGAACGGCAGACAGCAGGAGGCCCATCTGATGATGCCGCTCACCATCTCGGTCTGCGTCTGGGCAGCAGGCTGAGGAGACACCAGCCCAAGAGCCTTGGGGTCCCACAGGTATGGCCCCCAAAGCTCATCACCCTCCCACAAATCTGCAGTGGCTCCTGTGTGAGGACATCCAGGCTTCATCTTCCATGAGTCTCTCCTTCATGCGTGACAGCCAATTCATCCTGCCTCTTGTCTGCTCACTTCCCGGTCATGTCTGCACTCTGTCGTCAGACCCACCTGGGCTGGAATCCCAGTTTACAACTTCTTAACTGTCTGACCTTTGGCAGGTCACTTGACTTTCAGCCTTGGTGTTCTCATCCATCAAATGGGAGAGGAGCACCTACCTCACGGATTGCTGTGGGGACTGTGTGAGATAATGGGGGGAGGGGCTGCGAAGCAAAGCACCTGACACACCGGGTGTGCTCAATGCTAGGAGGAAACACAGCCCCGCCCCACCATCTAGCCTGGATTTCCTCTTCATTGTTCTCCCAGCCCCAGATCGGCTCTATCCATGCATTTTCTACAGTACAGCTAGAGAGGTCCTTTCCACAGGAAAGGTAGGGCCTTGGCTTCCTGGCCCTCAGGGTTAAGGCCTCACTCCTGATTCTGAAGGCCTTTCCTCCTCTAGCCACAGGGGACCTCCTGAGCCTTGTCTGCCAGCATCCCCCCCGCCCCACCACATACACCCTAGCCGGGTGAAGTCCAGGGGCTCCCCTGAGTGCCCCCCAGCACCCTGTGCTCCTGCCCCCTTCTCACACTGCACAGAGACCGTTAATCCTCGAACCCCTCCGTTAAGACTGTGAGCTCCTTATAGGCAGGGCATGTCTTAGTCACTGCTTTGTCTCCAGATCCTAGGACAGGGCCTGGTCCAGCACAGGACACACTCCATGGACCGGCAGACCAACGGCAAAAGGCAGTCCCAGGGCTCACTGCATCCCAAGTTCCAGGGAGGGCACTCGTGACTCCCCAGGGTCAGCCTAAGCGCTCAGGCCAGCCTAAGAGATGAAACCCTCTGAGGGCAGAAATGCCAGGATTGAGCAGGTATGGTCTGCAAACGTCCTGGTGCGATGCTCCCTCCTCAGGCTCTGACAGGGCACAGGTGGACCCCGAGGGAAGAGGAAGGATTGGAGCAGGAGACTGCGGTATCTTCCACACCCAGACTGTGTCTGCGAACAGGGGTCAAAAGTGCCTTTCCCCTCTAAGGGTGGCCCTCTCAGTGTGATGGGATGGATACAAGGCAGTCAGTATTGCCTTTTAAAGTTTAGCAACCCCAAAACCAAATGAGTTGTTTGTTCATTTATAAATTTGTTAGATCTCATACCTATTCCTCAATGTTTATGGGGCAGGACTCCGGAACTGCGGCTGTTCAGTAGGAAAGACCAAAAGCACATGGTAAACGAGAGAGAAGACACGCACGCACGCACAAAATAAAAGCAGCAGCAGCAGCAACATCACCACCACCTCCATCACTGCCACCAGCACGCCATGAACGTGGGCCTCAGATGCTGCCCCTAGAGGCTGGCTGACTGGAATCGCATGAGTCCTTGCTACAAGTTCCACTGTCATTTATAAAGCCCTTAATAAGGGCCCTAAACCAGCTTTTTCTGGAACAGACCCAAGACAGGGATCTGAAGTCTCTGCTCTCCCTAGCTTCCTGACACACTCTAGTGATGGGAGATTCAGCAGTGAAGATGAGGCACCCTTTCCCCTGACAGGATCTCTAAAGGGCCCACAGCAACACCCTGCTGCTGCGTCCGTTCTGCTCAGCCTTGTTCAGCCGGCCAGCGTGGCTGCGGAAAGGAACCTGGGGATGCCGAGGGGGCTTCCTGAGGTGAGTGCTACCATTTTGTCTGGCTGAAGCCAGTGCCCTTTAGCCAGAAAATGGAGCCTGGAGATCTGAAATCCTTTGAGGGAGGAAGATAAAGGTACTTTCCATTCGATTTCCACTTTGGGGAAAGAGAACTAGGAGAGTGAAGAGACCTCTAGAGGCAGATTTTGGGAGCACATTTAGGGAAATTGTGTACATCCCTTCCCTGAAAAAATTTAGGCTAATGACCGTTACCAAGCCACTAATTAAAATTATAGGCTATAATAGTTTGTTTTCTTTGTACAGCTTCTCTCCAGGTGAAAGAGAAACAATTCTGATTTTTTCTCAGTGTCAGGAAATGTCACTTCACTTTCCTAGCAGCACGGTCATCTCGGGTGATGAGGCCTGAGGTGAGAGGGATGAACTGAATGTCAGGTCTCCGTAGGTATTTTTAGATTGTACTAGATACGTTCACTCCCGCATAGTGCGGTCAGTTAAAAATATATTTTTATTTCCACTAACCAACCCAAGTTGTTTTTACATTCCCTGGTCTATGCACTGCCCAGAGCTCCTTTTCACAGAACTATCATTTCTCCTCTGATCACTAACTAACCTGCCACCTGTGTGATATTCCATCAAGTTCTTTGGAACCACATCTACTTGGTACGGTCTTGCAGTTCTAATCTTCTTACCACCAACACCTGTCCACTAGAACCTTCTGGAAGAACTAGAAATCTACTCTTGGTCTTGGGGCCCCAGAAGAGCTGGAAGCTTCTTCAGGGAAGAGGGGCTGGAATGACACAGCATCCTCTCTGCACCTCACAAAGGTGACAAGTGGTGAGGAAGGGAGCCTGAACAGTCTGGCCACCAGCTGGGCCTCCCAGCAGAGCACGCGTGAGCATGGGAGGGTGGTGCATGGTGCACGGAGAGCACGGATGTTCCCCTGGGCTCCCCTTCTCATCGCCTTCCATGAGGAGTGTGCATCCGCGTGAAGAGGAAAACAGACTCAAGCAGAGACCATCGGCATAAGAAGCTGTCCAGATGAGGAACCAGCTGGCCACGGACATGAGGAGCCCAGCCACCCTATCCCAGTCGTAAGATGGACGTTTGAACTTACAGCTGCGGGTGAAGAGGCCTATTTATTCCACGGGGACCTACCCAGGTGGAAGCTCCTGTCACTGACCCACTGATACTTCCGGAGTTCCCCAGCACTTTGCTACCACTGTGATGCTTACAGCAGAACCAGAGAAACAGTTTCCCGAGAGAGCAGATACTCCGACCCCCTCCCCTAAGAGCCCTGGAGGCCTCTGGCGAGAATACAGCCAGCACCTAAAGTACTTGTATCTGACCCACACTGTGACCCCGGCTGAATCACCACGAGGAAGCCCAGGGCTTCTTCCTTCCTCCCAGGTTTTGCTCCCCTCCCCCAATCCGGTCAATGGAATAAATATCAACAAGCAGGTTGGCCCAAGGGAGTTAGGAAGAGGAAGAAGCAGAAGCAGTAAGCTCAGTGTCCACCAGCACTGTTGGTTAAAACCATTCCCAGCAGCGCCCCCTGCCCCCAAAAGGTGGGGGAGCCCTCAAGGGAGGCAGGAACCTGGCTTTCTCTCCTAAGCCCAGCAAGAGGAGGGCTGGCACGGAGCTGTTACAGACACAGGGCAGAGCTAGGACAGAGGGGCCAACGGCACCTTCGCCCAGTTAGCGACCGAGGATGCTGATCGAAAACAAAGCCACCCTGTAGTCCTTGTCACAGAAGTGTCCCCATTTATTTTTGTTGGGACAGGAGTTGGCTTATTCTCGCAAATATTTTTTCTGGGAGAATCTTAGTATCATGGCTCCAGGCCCTTGCCAACTGGGAAGGGAAGCCCTGTCTGCACCCTAAGCGGGAGGCTCTCCACCGTCTGCACGGTCTGCAAGCCTGGTGTTGCGGGCTGAGCAGGGCCGGGAGGACAGGGTGGCACAGAGTGAACAGGAACTTTCAGACGAAGTCGAGAGAACACACATGAATTTGAAAATAAACAAACCAGACAGACGGACTCACGTTTGGCAAAAAGACGTGGAAAACAAATGGACAGACAGAAGCAAGGTAAGGAGTGGGAAGGCAGGAAGTATACCTTGGGCTGACTGGCCGAGGGGCCGCACTCCCTCCTCCCTGTGCCCCGGGCAGGAGAGGCAGGTGGACGGACACTGCCTCTTTTGGCCTCACTGAAGACTGAGAGACCTAGGCAACATCTACAGGACAAACTAATAGAAAGCAACGGAAGAGCCCTTTGAAAGGCTGGAGGATGTAGCTCCCGAGAATGCTAGCTGCCCCCTGCAAGCCTTGCGGGGCTGAGTGTCTGGAACCTGCGCCTCCCACAGGGCTGATGGAGAGTGGCAATCCACAGGAGCTAGTGGCGTTCTGACACCTCCAGCCACTTCGCTGAGCGAGTAAAGCACTGGACCCATGAGGTGGCTGTTCTGAAGGTGAAACAAGTCTTCATTCCAGGGCGTGATTAAGAGGATTACAAACACAATGTGGAGCACAGTCTCGAGTGGAGCCGGGAGGGAACTCTGACCTAGCCTGCTCGGGTCTAGAGAAGTTGTCCTCGGAGCCCGAGAGTGAGTGCGCACAGTCGGAGGAGGCCAGCGCTCACAGCGTGATGAACACGGTTCCTTTGTAAGAAACAACCCCGAAGTCAGAGTTTAGTATCATGAGAAGAAATCAGGGACACTCCTTCAAATCACACCCTAATCAAATCTAAAGTTAGGGCTCCAGGGAGCAAAGTCACCCTCGACCCCTGACCTCTCCTTGGGGATCCAAGTCTAGTGTGCACAGTGAAACGGGTAACTCAAGACTGACTGGATCACAGAGCGTATTTGCTAGCCGACAAAAGTTAGCTTCCAGACTCCTCTCTGATCCTGACTTAAACACGTTTCCTCCCAAGAAGTCTGGATTCTCTCTGGAAGGGCTCAGGCCATCCGTCCGGGACCCTCAGAGAGGTATTGTTTGTCTGCCTGAAACTCGCTGCTGAGGGAAGCAAGCCCAGGCCACCCGACACGGGTTCTGTGCACTCGCGGTGGAGGGGCCTGGAGAGGCCACATAAGGTAAAGACGGACGTCTGCTCCTGTCTTCCTATCCTGATCTTCTCCCTCACAGCAGCGGTTGCTCTTTGCAAAAGGCTCAAGGACTCTGCCGGAGCCTTCTCACTTCTCTGGGCAACTCGCTGCCAGCATCTTAGCACACCCTATGCCTTCTTCCCAGGAACTGCAGGGCCGCGGATGGGGAGGACCAGGGTGAGAGCAGGGGTCAGAGCAGAGGGACGGTCTCCCACCAAGTTCAGGTTCAGCAGACTGCCACTCACCAGGTAAGCAGACCTCAGAGCACAGCTTATTGTCCAGTGCTTTCACGCTTGCGATGTCAAAGTCATTGTTATTGTCATACTCCATACCTAGAAATGCGCTTGTCCTCTGGCCTGTAACGGAGTTAATGCAGTTAGAGAGGGGCTGCATTGTCCTCTGCTTTGCTGTCCTTAAAATAAAATAAAAATCTTAAGGATGGAGACACACAAATCAAAGCAGATGTTAAAAAAAAGACAATAACTAAGTGGGTAAAGAGTGGACAATAAAGGCATCAGGCTGGGTGGGTGTGTCTGTGTTCTCGAAGCTATCCTGCTCTGCGTTCCTAGCTGGCCCCTTTCCATCCAGTGTTCTGCAGGGAGTATCAGGTCACTGAGGAGGGCCATGCATGGAACACAGGCTCGGCAGGAACCACTGCCGAGGGCAGCGCTGTGCCAGAGGGAGGCCGACGAGAACAGGGCTGGCAAAGCTGCCCCTGCCCAGGCCTGTGTCTGTCTTTGGTGCGGGGCGGGGGTGTTTATGACCATAAGGCTCTGCAAAATGAGTCAATATGTAAGACAACAGTTAAAGATCTCTGGTTTCCTAGTTTTGTTTATTAGATGGGAATCACCACGTTTACAGAATTGAGATTTACTCCTGTGTGAGACTTATTTTGTAATTTTGAGTATGTTTTAAGTGACTGGCATTTAAGAGGGGAGGGGAACGTTTTAGAACTTATTTTTTCAAGCTCTTCCCTTTTTTCTGGGTGAAAAGGGAGAGGAGAAAGGATAAATCCGCCTTGGAGGCTATGGCATGTCAGGGGAACAACCCGCAACCCTACATGTTTTAGGACCAGATATTCTATGGGGGAAGCAACACAGAAGTGACTCGGGAGTCCTAAGCACTGAGCCAACGAACCTCCGAGACCCCTCTCAGGCTGGGGGGCACAGCCTTATCGCCATCCTTGCCCTCAGCCGGCCAGGTGGGAATTGTCAGGTCACATGCACACGCTGAACCTCCCCAAGCAGCGGCCAGTGCTAAAGCAGAAGCAACTAGGCTGACATCTGCGGACAGGTCTGCGTCCAGGCTGGGCCCCGAGTGCTTTGGAGGTGCCCTCCACGGGAGGCGCCCCAGAGCAGCAGGGGGAGTGAGTCTGGTTCCAGGAACACCTGGGATTTCCTTCCTGGGGTGTTTCCCAGCCCCTCTTCTTCCTATTTCCTTTCTCTGCAGGCTGTTCCTTCCCTGCTAGCTTTACTGGAAACAAAATCCTTCCAGTAAAGAATTAAGGCCTGGATAATGGTAAAGCAATCATTACAGCAGCCTACAGAACACTTGCCTGAGCTGAGCTGCTAAAGGAACGTTTGTCTGCTGCCTTGGCTGCCCCTTTAATGTGTCTGCTGGCTCCGAAATCCTGTTTATGGCAACATCAACCATTTTCTCAACGGCAGCAAAACCAAACCGACTGCCAAACAGTCCTTTCTCCCATGTGGAAGAAGCGGCTTTCTGCTTCTGCTAACCATCGGGGCTGCTAAAGTGGCACCGCGGGGCTCAGCTGAAAAGCCTTGGCAGGAAGGGGGCGGGAGGAGGTGCCCAGGAAGCTTCAGAACCTACTAAATGTGCCCGCAGAACCGTGTGTATCTTCTGCAGCATCCTCATCCTGACATCCGGGCCTCTGTGTCCCAGAAAGAGCTGGGAAGGTCCCTGAGACCGTCCGGACATCCTGCTTTGATATGTTATCCAGAAGACAACCTTTCCCCGACAACCACGCACTTAGAGCCACCGAGTCACACTCACTCCCCTGTCTTTACCCTTTAAGAAGCACCCAGGAAAGGAATGTAAGAGGGAGCAAAGGACCAGGTCTTTTACCGTCTTCCTGAGTGGGGGATCCATCCTCTTCCTCCGGAACGTCATTTCCCTAGGACAGAAGAAAGACAATCTGAGTCTCAGTCAAATGAGTCCATGGATGGGCTGACGACAGAACTGACCATCCTCCCGGTGTCTACCTCCAGGTCTGCCTCAGAATATCACTTCCCACCCGGGTTCAACATGCCTATGAGGCTGGACCCTGGCTGACTAGACTGTGCTCAGGAAGGCACGCTTGGCCAATAGGGACCAGGTGTGAGTCACGTTACAGATGAAGACTCAAAGTGGTCTGCCAGGAGTACCCTGGTTATAGCTTAGCTGACCATAAAACTTCCAGAAATCCCTTAGGATCCCAAGCCCTATCCAAATACTCCTTTGAGACTCTGGCTCAAGAGAACGTTCCCGTGCCCCTGTGAGCTGGGTGCTCCCACAGCACTTCCCACACCTCCATCAGGGACTTCCCGCACTGCCATCCTGTCTGCCCCTGGACCGGGCTCAGGCAGAAACCACGTTACTCATGCCTTCACGTCCCCAGTGCCAGGAAGTGCCTGCAACAGGGGCACCTTGTGTCAGTATTCACTAAGTGAGTGAAGGACACCTTCTCCAGGTCTAGGGTCTGGCATAGGAGCCCTGGTGGTGCAAACAGTTAAGCACTCACTCAGCTGCTAACCAAAAGGTTGGTGGTTTCAACCCACCCAGCAACTCCACGGGAAAAAGACCTGGCCATCTGCTCCTGTAAAGATTACAGCCTATGAAACCCCATGGGGCAGTTCTACTCTGTCACATGGGGTCGCTATGAGTCGGAATCGACTCGACGGCACCCAACAACGACAACAGGGTCTGGTAGGGAAGTTACCTCAAACTCGCTTCATGCCTGTCAGTGCAAACCACAACGAGGGCGCCCTCTGCTGTCCTCTGGTATTTCTCCAACAGCCCCTGGACTACAGTGTGGGCTGCTCTTGCCTCCACCTGTCCCCATCGGCCTAATCTAAGCATGCCTCTTAGGAAGGCTTCAAGTCACAGCTCCCCAACCTTAGTTCACCCCAACCAATGCCAGGAGCATGGCCGTCTCCACTGGGGCTACCTCTGCGTCCTGCTCTTCGGCTGGGTGGCCAACAAAGTTGACATCTGGAGATTCCAGTGGCAACACCTGCAAGATGAAGACCAAGGGCACAATGACCATCACAGCTCTTCTCCCAAGCTCTCCTGACAGCAGAGAGCCCAAGCAAGCCTGACACGGCTTCTGTTACAAAACTGGTCCCAAAGGGCTAAGACAATATTCCTAGATACAGAAGAATCCACAGAAGGGATTCCTGAAGTGGATCACTGTTACCTTGCTCTCCACGGCGCTCCTCAGCCTTCTGCAGAGACCCTGGCAGACCCTTTACAGGGAAGCAAGGTGATTCCTGGATTTCTCTCTTACCTCTCCTTCCTCTGATGGCGCCCTCCTGGCAGCCTGGGGGGAAGGGAGAGCCTCTCCCTCTTCTTCCGGGCCAGCGGGGATGTAGGAGCCGCCGGACATGGAGGAAATGGTGTCGGTGCTGATCTGGGAGTGCTGGCTCTGGGAGGACGCCATGGACATAACCGACTGGGCCAGGCTGCTGCTGGCAGGGTCTTTGGAGACAGGAGTCGAAGGGAACCCCGCGCATCAGTACCAGGCAGGAGACTGGCGTCACACGGTTTCTGTAAGCTTAATGGGGAGGAGCGCTCTGTCCCTGCACGCAGGCAGCCAGGAGCAGTGCCCTTACCTTGCCCTATCTACAAAAGGTCTGAGATGGAAGCGTTTCCAAGATTCTATGTTTCAGAGCTCAGAACCAACCTCAGGAACCAGGGTTTTGTTTTTCCCAGTCCTGTTACAGGAAAACCTTACGGCAGGGCGGGGTAAAACCCAGGACTCTCCCGGCTCAGACTGCCCTCTCATCTCAGGAGAGCAAGCCTCCCTTCCCTCTCACATGGGGCCCCTTCAGTCATGCTCCCAAGCCCACCGATGCCCGCTCCCTCAGGTACCTTCTGGGGAGGAAATGGTGGAGGAGAGAGGGGTCCCTGTGCAAGAGGACTGATCAACGGCTCCGGACGAGGACAAGGTCAGATTCTCACTTTCTGGAGTATCACCATATTCCTGCGGGGTGGGGGACACCAACGCAAGCGTGAGGAGGGAGGGTGTGAGGGAACGGCTCGGGTAAGGATGAGGAGGAAAGGGGGTGCTGGGAGCTTGGGGACTGAGTGACATGCAGAGCCCAGCCAGCTGCTCTTCTTTCTATCATCCCTTCATCAGCCCTGGCCTGAATGACGCCTCCCAGGGGACGAGCCGACTTCAGTCAGCACATCCTGCCTGAGGCAAAGCAGCTGCTGGGGCTGCACAAAGCCTGCGGCTCAAGTGACACAGGTCGCCCAGCAGCTGGGACATGGGGACACCCAGCGGCGTCAGCAGGGTTGGTGTCACCCACTGTGGTAGCTAATGGTGTCACCCCCCCCAATGCTAATTACCACAATATTGTAGGTAAAACACCAGAAAATCTGACAAAATCAGCAACTATAAAAACACCAGTAGCAATGAAAACAATAGCGCATGCTCGTAGTGCTTGCAGACGAAACCACGTGACTCAAAGTGTTGTTGTAACTGGGCACTAATGACAGCTCTGACCGGAGAGCATTAGAAGGTTCAAAAAGTAAAGTAAGAAGTTATAACTAACTACGGGGACATTTTTATAGGAAATAATAAATTTCTGCTAAAACTCTGCATAAAAACTTTACAGTCATTTTGGTGTCACGCCCTCTGACAGTGTCACCCAGTGTGGTCTGCACCCCCTGTACCACCCTGGTGATGCCACTGGGGACCCCCCAGGTTTCCCCAGGGTTATGAACTGCTTTCCTTCTGAAGACAGAAGAACAGATGCCACAGATGCCAGCAGAGCCCCCCCCCCCCCCGCTAGGATCGCCCCTTGGACGTGCGTTGAGTTCAAGCTCAGTCCATCAGAAACAGACACCACGTCACCTCCCCAACCACACCTTCCATTCCTGATCCTGATCCCCACCTGTCAGTCACCTGGACAGAAAGCCTCAGTGCAGACCCAGGCAGATGCAAAGTGGGGTCGGTTCTATCTCTAAACCCATTCCTTTTCTCCAGGCATTCTTTTTCAGCCTAGCTCAGACGTCAGCCCTTGTTTGGTGAACTGTTTCCTATCCCTGGTCTGTCTCCTGTCCAATCCCCTCCCGCCTCTGTCAGGTGGGCCTCTATGAAGCAAGGCTCTCCCGTATTGCTGGCCTGCTCAAAGCCTGGCTGCCTGCTCTGCGCCTGGGCAGTTGCCGTCCTCTGCCTGGAACATCCCTCTCGCGGTTCTCAGGTCGAAACATTTTCAAGATTCAGCTCAACAGCTACTCCTCTCTAACACTTTTTCTGATTTCTTCCACTTAAGAGACTCTTTTGTATCTCTGCCACAGCACTTTATTGTCCTTGCTGTGAGTCCGCTTATCGTTTTCTATAGTTAAAATTCATTCATTCAACAAATACTTAAAAACCAGTAGCTGTGGAGTCAATTCTGACTCATGGTGACTCCTCAGGAGAACTGTGCTCCGTAGGGTATTCAATGACTGATGTTTTAGAAGTAGACAGCCAGGACTTTCTTCCAAGGCACCTCTGGATGGACTCAAACGGCTAACCTTTCAGGTAACAGCTGAGCGCATTAAATGTTTGCACCACCCAGGGACTCCGGTAACAAATATTTACTGAGCAGCAACTATGTGCCAGTATGTGGCTGGTATTCATGGACAGGTCCTCTACCCTACTGGGCCATGAGCTCCTAATGACAGGAACCATTTGATTGTCTTTGTATGCTCCACCGTACCTAGCCTTTCAGAGAACCCATTGCCGTAGAGTCGATTCTGACCCACAGCGACCCCACAGGACAGAGTAGAACTACCCCAGTGGGTTTCCAAGGAGCGGCTGCTAAATTCAAACTGCTGACCTTTTGGTTAGCAGCCAAGCTCTTAACCACTGCGCCACCAGGGTGTATAATAAACCTCTGGTTAATAAAATCTGTGAGGGACGCACGGGTAGAAATCCCAGGCTTTTTCCACTCTGCCACACTGGCCTCCCAGCGGCCTCCTTGGGGCATCCAGAACAACTTCCCTCAGACTGTTTCCCTTGCTCTTCCTTGATGCCTTGAAGCCTCCTCCCTCAGGCGTCAGCACAGCTCACTCTCTCACCTCCTTGGTCCCCTTCTCCGGCCCGCTCTGACCCTGACACTCCCTTATCTAAGCACCATCAGACACACACATTTTCTGCTTACTGTCTTTGGTGCCCACCCCACCCCAATTATCAAGAATACAAGCTCCACGAGGGCGGGCATTTTGTAGTTCTCACTGCTCCTGTTCTCAGCACAGAGAATGTTGTTATTAGCTGCCACTGACTCGGCTCCTGACTCATGGTGATCCCATACACAACAGGATTGGACGGGAAGCCCTCACTGACAGACGGGCGGTGGCTGTGCATGAAGGTGCATTGGCCGGGAATCGAACCAGGTCTCCTTCATGGAAGGTGAGACTGCCACTGACCCACCACTGTCCTCTAGCACAGAGAACAGTGCCTGGTAAATGACACAGGCTCAATGCCTTGCTGAGTGACTGAATCTAATCAAACCTTTGCTGCTACCCACAGGGTGTTAGAAAGGTGTCTGATGAATGAATGAAAGCAGAGGACCTGATGAGACGCACAGGTTGGAGGACAGTGCCCGGAGCCCAACACCTGAGAATGGGAGGAAGATGCACATTACTTCTCTGAGATGTTGTGCAGACCGCCTCTGAGAGAGGTGTGTCTCGGACTCACTGCAGGAACGCTCGTCTTCCTCCTCATGCAACACAGAAGAATTCTGGGAAACGGACCTGTAGAAGCCGGGGAGGGGGAATTAGCTGTATCCAACACCCACCGGAAGACCAGAGCTTCACCTGTACTCTCACTAACCGCACCACACGGACGAAGACAGCAGCCAGGGGAAATTAAAGGGGAAGCCAAATCTTAAGAAGGACAGGGAGGTGTGAACCAAGCACTGGAAATGGACTCAGGCCCCTTCTGGGTGTCAGAAGGTCTCAGTTTTAGCTTTAACTCCTTCAATAACTTGCTGTCTGCACTTGCGGAAAAACACTGCCATTTTCAAGATCTCAGTATTTTCATCTGTAAAATACCTTCCTTCATTGTACCACAGAAATACTATGATTTCTGCTTAATTGGACTTAAATGTTCAAGATCACAAGGTTCCTTCAGCTCTCAGACTAAGCGATGCCCCCCAGGGCCTGAGTGACCCTCACAGTGCTTCCCCTGTCCTCAGTGCTTAACCTCCTCTTCCCTTCTACCCCCATTAAAAAAAAACAAAACACATTTTAAGAGATTTGTCTGATCTGTATTCTCCTAAGTACCCATGTACCACCTTATTTTCCTGTCTTCAGAGATGGGATCCCTTCCCCTCCAACGGCTAACCTCAGGTCTTCAGTGGGGCTGAGAAGCTCTCAGAAGATCCCGAGGGCCTACCAGGCCCTGGGGGTCAGGATGTGAGCCAGCACTGAGGGAGTGAAAGATGGGCTGAAACTATCTCACAAAGAATTCCAGGGTCAACGTTGTTGAGAGCTGGCACTCACTTGGAGAGGCTCTTTTTGAGCTTGAGGCCCTGGCTGCTGCAGTCTGACAGGCGGTCGAGCGGGGAGAGCGTCCTGACAGGGGGCAGATGACCGTCACTGCCATACGAAGGCAGCATTCCTGAGAGGTGGCTGTCTCCAAGCACGTGAAGTGGAGGGACCGCTGGGGATGGTGTGAGCGGCCCGTTGAGGGCCTCTAGAAGAGATACAACTTCATAACCTGGTGGAACGTTCTCTGAGGACTGGGGAACCAGAGACAGGGTGAAAGATTAATTAAATACTCTTCTTCTCACGGCATGCTCGTGTTTCTTACTCTATGCTGGAAAAGTGTTTTCTTTTACATCTGGTCTGGGTGCTGGCGAGGAAAGCTTCCGTACTGGAGGCAGAGGAAAGATAAAATGTCAAAGACTGCATACTCCTAGAGCCTGCTGAAGGAAGAACTTTTTCTTAATGTTTATATTTTCTGATTACGATAGAAATATGTTTATTACCAGGAATTTGGAAAATACATACAAGGAAAAAAAATCACCAATAATCAAACCACTGAACAACGATAACTTTGGTTAACATTCTAGTGCATTTTCTTGCAGTTTTTCCCTCTGTCCTCTTTTCACAGATAACTAAGTTTCCTAACTGTTCTATTATTGTTGCTATTGGGTGCCGCTGCATTGATTCCCACTCATACGACCCCATGTGACAGAGCAGAGCTGCCCTATTGGGTTTCCTAGGCTGTGATCTATCTACAGGAGCAGACTGCCAGGTTTTCTCTCCCATGGAATGGCTGGTGGATTCAAACCGCCGAGCCTTTTGAGCGCTTAACCATCGCACCACCAGGGCTCCTCCTGTTCTACTCGTGCTGGATATTTAGTTTGGTGCATTGTTTCCTGTTGTAAACAATGCTTTGATGAACATCCTTGTGCATAAATCTTTTTTTTCCAGATTTTTTTGCTTGGTATTGAATTTTTCGACCTTAGATTATCAGGTATGGATTTTTAAAAAAATATTTTGTTGAGTTTTTGGTGAAAGTCTACAGAGCAAATTTAGGTTCTCATTTAACAATTTCTACACATATTGTTCAGTGACGTTGGCTACGTTTTCCACATTGCGCCAGCCTTCTCTCCATATTTCTGCTCTGGTTGTTCTGCTTACATTAACCCAGCTTCCCTGTCCCCCTGATCTTCTAGGCACCCCCATGCTCTGGGGTAAATGTTGACCGTTTTGTCTCATACAGATGATTTTTTTTTTTTTTTTTTAAAGGAGCACAGTACGTACGGGTGATACTGTTTATCTTATGAGCCAATTTGTTAGTTGGCTGAAAGGTGACTTCCGGAGTAGTTTCAGTTCAGGGTTTAAAGGGTATCTCAGGGTGATAGTCTCGAGGGTTCCTCTAGTCTCGGGATGAATATGTATATTTTTTCCTTTTTTCAGGATGGATACTTTTAAGGCTCTTGAGATATATAGCTGTTTTTTCGGTCTGTCTTTTTCCCCGCCCTAAAAACAACCTATCTAGTTATACTCCTACCAGCAGTACCAAGTGCCTATCTCACTGTTTCTCTGCCAGCACGGAGTGTCTTTAAAATTTTTTCTAACTTGAAAGGCGAAAAACGGGATCTCGTTTTAATTTGCATTGTTTTTATTTTTTGTGTGGCTGGACCTCATTTTTATTACCAGCTATGCTTCTTTTGAGAATTTGTTGTTCACATGCTTTGCCCACTTATCTACTGTTTTATTCATGTTTTTTTATTCATATGAGCTGTCAATGGTATTAATTAGCCTTTCCTCTGACATGTATGTCATAAATACTTTTTAAAAAATCAATTGGTTGTTTTGCCTTTTAATTTTGGTCGCTTTTCGATTTCTGAAGTTTAAAGTTTTTTATGGAGTAAAATTTACAGATTCTTTTCTCTGTCTGTAGTTTTCCACTGCTTTTAAGTTTCAAGAGGCCCCTCCATCCAAAGTGAACTAAATAGTCATCTATAATTTATTCTAAGTTTTCAGTGTTTTGCTTGGTTTTTAATATAGTTAACTAGTTACTCCCTCTGGAATTTATTATCCGGTAAGGAGTAAAGTGCTAAACTGATTTTTCCTCTTTAAATAGCTAACAAATTATCCCAAGACCATTTACTGAATAAGAGCTCCCTTCTGTGGTGGGTTAATCTGCAGAAGGCAGTATCTGCTGTTCTGTCACTGCCCAGCTCCGAGGCTAGGCCCCAGCACTCTCCCTCACACAGTGAAACTGAGTCATTTCATCGGCTCGACTCTCAGCCGATGAAGCCAGGAAATGAGAGAAAGAAAAACAGTTATCTTCTTCAAGGATTCAGATAAAGATAGTAAATTGTATTCAAATCCCAGACAACCATTCCCTTGTTTCTGCTTGTGGGAGTTCCACAGCCAGACCCCCTGGAGTGCACACTGTCAGCAGGAGACTCCAGAAATGGTAAATATTAACTGGACACCGAGCACCCAAGGACGAAAAGGGAGGCTTAGTGACCAGTATCCAATCTTCCACTGTAATACCGGTTGGTTCTGACACCACAGGATCTCAGCCGCTCACTTCGGCGCGCCAAGGTTTTGTTACGTGCTACAATGTCACACGAAAAAGGAAGAAAAGGTGACAAAAGGCAACAGGGAGACTACAGAGCATTTGCTTCCCAGGGGGTCGTGGTTCTGAGCCCAACTTACTGACTGCTCTTCAGAGTCGGACGTCTGGGATGAGATGATGGGGTTAAAGCCGCTTGGGGACAAGGGGCCCAGCTTTTTCCTCATGGCTCGGATCTGGAGCAGTGCCCGGAAAGCTGTGAAGAAGAAAGCAGCAATCAGGACATCCTGATGCAGGAGAAGGATGAATAAGAACCCAGACAGAAGCCAGGAGGATCGCTCCTCCCAGGCATGCACCGCTTTGCCAGAACCCAGCAGCCGCCTGCCTCTCAGTGTCTGCAGACACGTGGCCTCACTCCCACCCGCTGCATCCGGTGCTTACGGAGCCGGCAGATGGGGCAGTTGTTGGCCTGGTAGCGCAGAGTGTCTGCACAGGTGTTACAGAGGCAGAGGTGGCGGCAGGGCAGGATCAAGGTGTCCCGGACATCTGAGAGACACACCACACACTCAGCACTGTTATCACTCACTTCGTCCTCAGCCACCTGTCAGGGAAACAGAAAGTTTGCCAATGGCACAAAGACCTTCACACCACACACTTTACTGACAAGGCAGCTTGGCTGAGGAGCTGAGGCAGGTACTACGCACAAATCTTACATTTACATTGGACTTTACAGTTTACCAAGTGCCTTCACATACTGAGTTTCACTGATTCTGGGGAATGGTTACGGGAAGTTGGGAGGCTGGGACTAACAAGCTCACCATCTAGGGCTCAGCTCTGATCTGCTCTGACAGTCTGAGCTGAAGGGACCCAGGAGACCGCAAAGCTACAGGTGGAGGGGCAATGAAGGAACCCTGCTGGCAAACTGAGCTGAAAAGAGCACCCCAAACCAGCTCCCAGCCTATTTTTGCCAAAGTGAATGAAGTATAACTATCTGAAATGAGGAACAAGAAAACACCCTCCTGGGACCTATCTGATTCCAGAGTTTGCACACGAAATTCCTAGATCCTGGCTCAGAACAATATGCAAGGACAGAGTCCCTGGGTGGCACAAACAATTAACGTGCTTGGCTGCTAACTGAAAAGTTGGTGGTGGTTTGAGTCCACCCAGAGGTGTCTCAGAGGAAAACCCTGGAGATCTATTTCCAAAAAATCAGCCAACAAAAACTCTGTGGAGCCCAGTTCTACTGTAACACGCATGAGGTCAGAGAATTTCTTACTCTGCCTCCAAGGAAGAGCTCATTCGGAATTTTGGATAAAACCCACCTTAGAATCTTGTGTGTTGTACTTGTTTTCAATTCCATAGATCTCCTGGAGGAGGTAGCTGACCCCATCTACCTGGAGAGTGGACAGAAAAGGTCAAGGGCAGGCTGGCCCTACTGAAAGGTAAGAGTGGGAACACTCCCTGACCCTCCCTGGGTAACCAAGGACTACTGACTCACAATGGAAAAAATCAACGGCCTGGATAAGCAAAGGGTGCTTTTCTTTACTTATGTTTTCTCTTTGAGAGAAGAAAATAATCTCATATTTAATTCATCCACCATTATGTTCCACAGGGACCATGAAACTTCACAAAACAATAAAGCTTGTACTGCAGCCCCTATCATGGACTGCTGAGAAAGGCAGAGACTAGAAACAGGGACTGACTGTTTATGTTTGCATGTGGTAGGCAGTGGAGTTACAGGTAATTTTTTCCTTCATTTTGCTTATCTGAATTTCTAATCTATATACAATAAGCATTAGCTATGTAATCAACGTTATGCTTAGACGTAACAATAAAAGCAGGACCCTTAGACACCCTTCAGACTTAGAACTGAACACACTCCTGGAGATCACATCACAGCTGAACAACAGACAGGCCTATAAAGTGACCAGCAACAATGGAGAGGAATGTGTGCCTCAGCGCAATCAACCATATGAGACCAAAATGGTGCCATCTGCCCAAAGGCAAAGTTCAGAAGGCAGGCAGGGGCAGGAAAGACGGGTGACTAGAAACAGGGAACCCAGGGAGGGAGAGAGGAGAGTGCTGGCACATGGTGGGGACTGCAACAATGTCACGGAACAAGCCGTACATAAATTGTTGAAAGAGAAACTAACCTGCTCTGTAAACACCTAGATCACAATAAAGTGTCATAACAAAAAAATAAAGGGAGGAAAAAAAAAAAGAGAGACAGAAAGATGATGTGGGCAAGGAAAAAGAGATGGAGGGAAAAATGTAGAAGCAAAAAGAGATAGCAAGATCTTGAAGCAGTGACCAATTCAGCCCTGGGTGGTCCACCCCCCTAAACATGCAGCAAAATCGCCCCTCTTGGGCATCTGTTTCCTAAAACCCAATGTCCAGTGCCCAACCCCTCCCACCAGCCTGGGACATATTGGTGCCAAAGTTGGCTCTTCCCTTGTTTCCTTTCGGCGAGCCAACTCCTCTCATCTGCCCAGCCTCTGAGCCTACTGATCCCCTCCCCTAAGACCTAGCCTCTCACCGACTTCAATTCCTACTCTCCAGTTTGAAAGTCATTGCTAACGCCAGTCTTGCAGCAAGAAAACAGATAAAACATTTCCCTTCAGCCATCCTACCTGTCTCAGTCATCTGGTGCTGCTTTAACAGAGATACCACGAGTGGATGGATTTAGCAAAGAGAAGTTTATTCTCTAACAGGCCAGTAGGCTACAAGTCCAAAATCAGGGCATCAGCTCCAGGAGAAGGCTTTCTCTCTCTGTTGGCTCTGGAGGAAAGTCCAAGTCATCAGTCTTCCTTTGATCTGGGAGGTTCTCTGCGCAGGAACCTCAGGTCCAAAGGTCGCACTCTGCTCCCAGAGCTGCTTTCTTGGTGGTAGGAGGTTCTCATGTATCTCTGCTCACCTCTCTCTTTTATATCTCAGAAGAGATTGCATTAAGACACTAATCTTGTCAACCTCATCAGCATAACCTCATCACAGTGATAGAATTTACAACACATGAGGAGATCACATCAGATAACACAATCATACAATACCGGGAATCATGACCTAGCCAAGGTGCTACACACATTTTCGGGGGGACACAATTCAATCCATGACATTCCACCCTTTGGCCCCCAAAAAATCACGTCTTTGCAACATGCAAAACATATTCACCCCATCATATCACAGCAAAAGTCTTAACTCCAAGTCCAAAATCCAAAAATTCCTCTTCATCTGTGAACTCTAGAATACAAGTTATCTGCTTCCAAAGGTACAAAGGCAGAACAGGCACAAGCTAGACATTTCCATTACAAATGGGAGAAACTGCAGGAAAAGAAGTGATAACAGGCACCAAGCAAGTCAGCAGAACACATTACATTAGCCCTCAAGGCTTTGAAAATAATCTTCTGTTCTCTGAGACAACTTACACAATGGCCCTGCCCTCCAGACTCTAGTTATTGGCCACAGTCTCCGGATTCTGAGTGGAGGTCCCTCAGCCCTGGGCTTCAGCTCCACCTTCCAGGCCCACTGGGACAGCAACTCTGCTCCCTCGGCTTCAGGCACACCATTCTCCTAGTCCATTGGTGTGATGACTCCACCCTTAGAAACACCAGGGGCCATGGCTACACCATTTGAAACCCAGAGGTCTCAGCCATACCTTTTGAGACTGAGGCAGCTCTGCTTCTTGTGTTCCTTGTCTCATCAGCTTCAGCTTCCTGTGGCCTCTTGTCCCTCGGGCCTCATGCCCACATATGCCCTGCTGGGGCAATTGTTCCAAAGCTCAGTAGCTCCACTGATTAAGTGCCTGGAGGCACCCCACTCCGCCAGGAAGCCTCCAGCGCACAGGCACTCAGCTGTCTCGCTCTGTGGGTCGGCTCCAGCACCATCTCGGGCTGGTCTCCTGGTTCTGCTGCTGCTGGTTCTCTGTCGCTGCCCCTTCTGTGCTGCTGCAAGTTCTCTGCTGCTGCTGGTCCTCTGCTGCTGCCGCACCTCCATTCACAGTTTCAAAACCACTTCTGCATTTTAGGTATCTGTTAGAGCAGCACCCCACTCCCGGTACCAAATTCTGTCTCAGTCATCTTTCCCCTTCCGTCATAGCCAGGCCTTCAGGCTGCCTCTTGGAGAACCAGGAATTTCCCAGGAGGCAGCGCACCAAGGCCCGGCCTTTCCAGATAGTACTCTGGCTCAGGATCTGTTTCTCTCTCTTCTTCTCTCAAAACCTGTTTCAACCTCATGATTGCATTGAAAAGGGTATTGTTAACTAATTTATACTAACGTGTTATTGACTACTATTAGCCCCATTAAAAGAGGGGAGAATACTTATCTTAGAAGAATGAATAATAAAGAATTTCAGCTATGTTTCATCCATCTGCAGGGGCCTTTGTTCGCATCTCAGCCGAGGCATGCCCTGCCTCCCACCCAATTGCTCCATATCCCCGTGTGACAGCTGACCCCTCACCCATCCTCCCACTGGCACCACTCTTCCCTCCTCACCACCCTGACCGAATGCACTGCAATGATACATCCGATGTCTCCTTCTACCTCTGCAAGAGCAGACAGAAGAGTGCTGGCCCCCACTGGGGTTAGACATCTAGCAGGCATGTGCTACCTGCTGATCCTTCTGGGAGGGCCAGGTGGCCAGGAAACCTTAAATTTTAGAAAATGAATGGTGTGATAAATTAAGCCAAGGGCTCTAACTGGCCCTGAATGGGACCCTAATACTTTATCCCTTTGCTGGAAATGAGTTCTCCCTAAACCTACAGTCAGGAGACAAACCTTTCATTTCTCAAGTTCCTTGCTCAGATAATGGCTGCTTCAAAACCAACAATTCTGGAACAATAAACACACCAACAATCAGTATTCCTTTCAGGCCACCCAAGTCTTTTCTAACACACAAAAGCACTCCCTGTTTTTCTTTTATTCTCTGATTAAGGAAAGGGGGAGCAGGGACTCAAACAGATTCTTGGACACCAATGTTCACTGCAGCACTATTCACAATAGCCAAAAGGTGGCCGCAACCCAAGTGTCCATCAACAGATGAATAAACAGAATGTGGTACATACATACAGTGGAGTGTCACTCAGCAATAAAGAGAAATGAAGTTCTGATACATGCTCCGACACAGATGAACCATGAAAACATGCTAAACGAAATAAGCCAGACACAGAAGGACAAAGAGCGTATGAACTCACGCTCTCGGATGAAATATTCAGAGCAGCAAATGTATAGAGACACAGTGAGTTAGAGTTACCCGGGGCTGGCTACAGGGTTTCTGTGTAGGCTGATAAGAATGTTTTGGAAATAAATAGTGGTGGTGTTGCACAACCCTGTGGATACAGTTAATGCCACTGAACTGCACGCTCAAAACGGTTACAATGGCAAATTTTTATGTTACATATACTTCACAGATTTTTTTTTTAAGTGCAGGAAAAAATTTAAAAAGGGAGAGAGAAGGAAAGAGAGTACTTAGCAAAAAAGAGAAAAAGTTAAAAAAAAAAAAAAAAGGAAGGGACACCAGCCAATAGTTCCCAGCCTGCAAATACTTACTACTTGCTTCTGTTTGAGGGGCTTGACGCAGAAAGTTCCATCTGTGTGCTGGAATGAAAACACGAGGTTAGGACAAAGAAGGGGGGACGGTAAAACACCTGATGTTCTCATTCCTTCTCCTAATTACACGTGCTCGCGGACAACCACAGTTGGGATCATAGAATCCTAATATGTAAGGAAAGGAGGCCCGGGAGCACGGTGGTTAAGCGTTTGGCTGCTAACCAAAAGGTTGGCTGTTCGAACCCACCACTGCTTCACAGAGAAAATACTTGGCAGTCTGCTCCTGTGAAGATTTATAGCCTAGGAAACCCTATGGGGCAGTTCTACTCCGTCCCATAAGGTCGCTATGAGCTGGAATTGACTCAATGGCAAACGATGACAATATCTAAGGAGGGAGTCCCTGAGTTGTGCAAACGGTTAACGTGTTTGGCTGTTAACCAGAAGGTTGGTGGTTCAAGTCCACCTAGAAGTGCCTCAGAAGAAAGGCCTAGCAATCTCCTTCCAAAAACTCAGCCATTGAAAACCCTATGGAGCACAGTTCTACTCTGACACACGTGGGGTCACCATGAGTTAGAATTGACTTGACAGCTACTGGCTAGTTAATACCTAAGGGTCATACAATTACTTAGTCTAACCCTACCATTTTAAGAGGAGGAAACTGAGGCCAATGGAGTTGAAGGTCACTAGCAGTTGGGGCAGGGCTGGAATCAGACCCAACGCCAGCCCCCAGCTGGTGCGCATTCCGCTCCACCAGAGCCTCTCACAGCAGACGCGTTCTGCTGAGCCCAGGCAGCCAGTGAACATGAGAGAAAGGGTTGACATAATAAAGTGAGGCCCTCTAGGGTTAATCACTCACCTTTTCAAAAGTGCCCAGCAATACGTGGCAATGGCCAAAATACTCTGAAAGAAAGAATGGCACATGGATGAGGAAGGACACCAAACAACACACCTGGATGCCCATTTACCACCCTGAATTCTCCACAATCTAGTGAACCTAAACATGCCAGGCTGTCACCGGAAGGGGTATGTATGTAAGCCAATACTGTTCCTTCAGCCCGAGGAACTTGGGATCCCGAATGCAGGAGGCTATGGGAACTGCCCGGCTGGTCCCCACAGAGCAGGTGTGCTGTTCTAGGGCTGCAGCTGCTGCCAGGACTGTGAACCACGAAGGGCAGTGTGTGTGGCCCCAGAAGACATCAATCACCCCTACCATCGCCTTCATCCACCACAGCATGCACCACCAAGGGGTAAACCTCCCGGTCCAGGTCGAAGCCCAGCTGCAGGGGAACAAGAGAAAACACGGCTTAACACATTTAAAGGAACAGGTGCCTCTCACGAAGGGAGGCACAGTCCAGAAGCTGTAACCTCATCTCTGCTCCTCACTCGTCAACCTCGTGATACTTAAGTCCGTTTAACTGAAGGCTACCAGTTGGCTCCTTTTAAAAATCTCAGAGGTAAAGACAGGCCTTTAAACCTACAGGTTCTTATCTCTGAGCACAGATTTCTTGAAATGGACTACTTTGGAATAGAAAAATTAATGAGGTTAGTTATATCCCTGGTGTGAGATAAGCGGAACTTTTACCAGCCTGAAGAGACTGCCAGGCTGAAAGGTGAGCAGCCCTCTGTCTAGGCAGACCCTTCCGAGTCTTGCAAGACAACTGCACTGTCTTCTCTCTCAACAGTCTTTCACCTTCCCGAGAGACCCTCGGTGGTGTAAATGGTTAACGCTAACCAAAAGGCTAGAGGTTCCAGCCCATCCAGAGGCACCTCAGAAGAAAGGACTGGTGATCTACTTGTGTAAACCAGCCACTGAAAATCCTTTGGATGCACACCTGCAAAGAGGTGAACTGGCAAAAGCTGTGTGATAGATATATTTACAACAAGGACACACACAAAAAAGAGTAGATGCTGAGGCTGCTTATGTACAACCAAACACGTCATGAGATTTGGTTCCTTAGTTTGGATGTTTAGGATCAGGGTTTCATGGGACACCCCAGTCAACTGGCCTAATAATGTGTTTAGTGCTGTTCTACCTCCTAGTTCATTGCATAGTGCCTGGGGTCTTAAAAGCTTACAAGCTGCCATCCAGGTAAAACAATTGGTCTCTACTCCCCTGGAGCAGCAGAGGAAGGAGAGTCAGGAATAGGAGGAGGAAATGGAATGTGTGGCTAACTGTGTCCATGAACAACGGCCTCCTTTGCCATGAGACCAGATGAACTGGATGGTGCCCGGCTACCATTACTGAACATTTTGATCAAAGAGTCTATAGAAGAATCCTGATCAAAAGGGGGAAACTGCAGAACATAAATTAAAATTATAAAGGAATCCAGACTTTCTGGAGCCATGGAGGCTGGATAAACCCCTGAAACTACTGCTCTGAGATAATCTTGAAACCTTAAAACAAAAATATCCCTTGAAGTCTTCTGAAAACCAAACGATAGTTTAGCTTAACTAGTAAATGTCTGCCTTGAGCATTGTTCTCTTTTAAGATCTATCTATATGGGATCAAACTGACAACAGCAACCTGAAAGATTAGATAGGAAACTTAGGGGGCAGTGAATTTATATTAATGGGAGAGGAACAACTCAGAAAAGGAGAGTGAGAATAGCTGTACAACGTGAAGAATGTAATCAATACCACTGAATTGTACATGTAAACTGTTGAATGGTGTATGTTCTGCTGTGTATACGCTCAACAACAACAAAATAAAATAAATTATAAAAAATGAAAAGAAAATCCTATGCGACAGAGCTCTGCTCTGACACACATTGGGTCACCATGAAGAGGAGTCGACTTGACAACAGCTGGCAGAAACAGCTCACCTCCTCTTCAGCCCATTCCGAGGGGTCCACGGTGTGGGAGGGCAGGCAGAACTGCTGACACACCCCTCGCTTGTAATGCACGGTCTCCGACTGTAGGCTGTTGTCTTTTGGGATGTAGCTATTGACGAAAGTGGGAAGCAAAGCGGAAGTTAGAATCCAGCCCAGAAGATCTGACAATTTCCTCTGTCCCACTCCTGTTCTCAATTATCAACAGGCCCTAGGCATAGAAAAGAAAAGGCCTCCTTAATAATCCATTTCCTCTGCTCTTGCTTGATAATGCTATTAAACCTCTCTATTCAACCCACACATCCACTGAAAGGTCGGGCAATGTATTTCTAACAGCCTCTTAAAGACCTGAAGGGCTATACTGCCATCTGCCACTGAGATGGCACAATTTGAAGGGAAAAGGTGAGAAAGTGGGGCTTTGTAGAACATCTGAATTCAGGAACCAGATCTCACCTGAGTAGGAAAAGAATGTTTTCCAACCCAGGTGAGTGCACAGGGTATGACCCTAGGCTGTCTGGGAAGGGCTGGCTGACCTGGCCTCTTGTCCTCTTACCTGGCAATGCCATTCTGGAACTCTTCAGTGGCCTGGTAGTAGATGGTGATGGCCACCTGAGCGTCTGTATCAAAGGTGAACTCCACGTTGTAGTGGACCTTGGCTTTGCTGGCCTCTTCACCGAGGCTCTTCACCTCCTCAGCGCACCTAGGGAATCGCAAGACTCAGCATTTTAAAAAAACTCATATTTTATTTTATTTTTGGTGAGAATATACACAGCAACACACCCGCTTCCATTCCATGTTTCTAGACATACTGATCAGTGCCATTAGTTACCATCTTCACATTGTGTCAATTCTCATTATTTCTGTTCTAGTTGTTTCACTTCCATTAACTTAAACTCCCTGCCCTACAATCTTCTCATCTATGCTTTAAAATAGCTGTTGACCCTTTCCTCTTATACAGATCAAAAAAAATTTTTTTTTTTAAAGAACACAGTACTCAAGGGTGACAATCTTTACTCTGAGCTAAACTGTTACTTGGTTTAAAGGTGACTTCTGGGGGGTAGTTCCAATTCAAGGTTTGAAGAGCAACTCAGGCCATAGTCTCATGGACTCCTCCAGCCTCAGTAGGTCCAGTAAGTCTGGATTCTTTAAGAATTTGAAGTTCTTTTCCACATTTTTCTCTTTTCTATCAGGATCCATCTATTATGTCCCTGATCAGAATGTTCGGTAATGGTAGCCGGGCACCATCTAGTTCTGGTCTCAAGATGGAGGCGGCAGTGGTTCTTACAGATAATTAGTCCTGTAGTCCAGTTCCTTCTCTGATTTTTGGATTTCTTTCTTTTTCTTTTGTTCCAGATGAACAAAAGACTCAGCATTTTGGAGGGAGTATATTAACATTTTGAAATTTGTTATCATCTTGTATTTTTTACTTAACAATCTATTGTGGATTTCTCTCCATGACCATAAACAAAGGTCTATATGATCATTTAGAATAACTGCAGAGTATTTCATTACTACTACACATCGTTGGGCATTCAGATTATTATTGATATTTCACAGTTATTTCTGCCACAATTAACATCCTTGTGCATATTTGCCAGACTTCTTTCAGTTGTTCCTTTAATCAATGTTATTAATCACATAGTTTAAATAGTTTCCACAAGGCTTGTTACAAAAAACAGTAGGCTCTAGTCCTTCCCCCTTTCCTTCTCTTCAGAGGATACCACTTCTACCTTTCCTAGCTGACCATTTTGGCATTTACTCACATGTTCCTAAATAACATGTTCAAGTTACTACTTGATTTTTCGATTTTAGGCATTATCTATTGATTTCCTACTATGGAAATGAGGATTTCTCCCTCTCCCTTCACTCGGCCCCATATAGGTGTCTACATTATTGTCATTATAGAAACATTATCTACAGCTTGGCCACAGAGTTACCTATGATCATTTTTCTTTTCCTGCATAACTTTTTCTCTCAAAGGTAACACTCATCTTGTTTTTTTCTTTTTACAGTTGCTCAGTTTTCTATGTATTTCTCCCTAATTCATACCCAAACTCTCTGCTGGCTGGCTAAATCTCTCAAGATGTTCAGATGTACTGGGTGTTGTGTTCTATTCAAGCCATCTTCTGGAGGCAGTTCCTTCTGGACCCTATGACCTGCTCTGCGCCCTTGGCCCTCTGTCATTGACACACAGCACCATTCTGGAATCTCCCTTCCCATCATCCTAGTCATTTTGCCTCTCCTGCAGAACCTCATTGTTCCCGCAGCTTGTGTCTTCCTGTTTCTTGGGCTACATGCTCATTTTGGTGGAGCACATCTCCAACTAGCTTCCTGAAAGAGGGTGCACTGAGGGAATAAAGTTTTGAGACTTTTTTTTACACTTTAAATTTGTATTCAAGTCATGTCATAACTTGACATGAATTTTTCTTCTGAAGAGAAAATGAAATAAACACTACCCCAAGTCAATATTCACCTAAATGACTAATGGAAAATGGAATGCCAGGGTCAATGGCAATAATGCCACGAGCTTTTTATCATCTGCTTTTTGAGAGCTTTTATTCTACACTCACCCTTTGTGGAAAGTCTGGCTGAGTAAAGGGCTTAGGTTGTAAAAGCACTTTTTAAAAGCCATTTCAAAGTATTGCTCCAGTATTCTTTAGCTCCCAGTGTTGCTCTCAAGAAGTGTGAGCCATTCCAACTGCTGACGCTTTTTTCCTTTGAAAGCTTATAGAACCTCCTCTTTATCATCCACTGCGCTGGGCACTCGCAGATCCTTTCAATTTAGAAACACATGCCCTTGGATTCTGGGAAATGTTCTTAAATTACGAACGTCACTGGTGATTGTCTTCCTTCTACGGTCCCTGTTCTTTCTTTCCAGAACTATTAACTGGGGACTAGATCCTCTGAACTGGCCCTCTATTAATCATATCTTTCCTCTCGTTTTCCATCTCTCTGCCTTTTTGCTCCACCTACTAGAATATCCTCAACTTCTTAGGACTTTCTCATTTCTGAGACTGTTTTTAATTTCTAAGAGTCCCAATTTTTTCCTAAATGCTTTGTGTCATTGTGTCTGTGAAATAAAAAGAGACTCTTTTAGCGTGGTCAATGGCACTGAACTGTGCATGTAGAAATTTTTGAAACGGTCTATCTTTGGCTATGTGTATTTTCACCAAAAAAAAGGTTGAGAAGTTAGAGGGTTGATATGTTGTGGGGTTGTTAACCAATGTCATAAAACAATATGTGTACTACTGTTCCATGAGAAACTATTTGTTCTGTAAGCCTTCACCTGAAGTACAATTAAAAAAAAAAAAAAAAAAGAAGAGACTCTTTTCTCTTAGTCTCTGAGGCTATTAATGAAGCTTCCTTCTTCGCGCATAGGTTCTGTTTCTGCTTAGTTGCTTTTCTGCTGTTGGTTTTCGTCACTGTCTTTCATACTACAGGCATTCCTTATCTATCTAGGACTCTTTGGTTGTCTGCTCATCTTTAAGGGCTCTGAGATAGCTGAGTGGAACTTTGAGTACACAGTGGGGCTTGGGGACTCTGACCTTCACTGAGGGTCGATCTAGCTGGGCTGCTGTTGAGGGACCTCAATGTCAGTCTTTTGGATCTCTCCACTTGGGCAGTCAGTTCCCCAGAGAAAAGTTCTCCTCTCTCCTGACAAGCCTGGCTGCCGGCATTCTGGAAGCAGGGTGGGGAGACAGGCTGGAGGGCTCAGCATTCAGAATGCTAAATTCACTTAATCCTCCTGAGTCTGACCCTTAGCTGGGCCGGCCTCCCCTAGGCCTAGAGGTTCTGTTTTAACCTCTCCAGTGAGAACCATCTGCCAGTGTGTGGGAGGAGCACACATCTGGCCATGCAGTCTGAGGGAGGGCAGCTGACTACCTCTCACACAGCCCTCCCCCAATCCTGCTCATTTTGGCTCCCACCTCCCCCTTCCACAGGTGCTTGGCACTGCCACACCTGAGCCTTTTGGGGCTATCTCAGTAAAAACCGGTGGATTCCCAGCTTTTCCTACTGCCAGCACAGTGCCTGGATTTCTCGGGTCTACGAGGTCATTTAATGTTCACCATCTGCTTCCCAGCTTCTGACATTTGTCACTGTTGCACCTCTCCCTTCTCCACATTTTCGTGGAGTACTGCCTTTTAAAAATATTCTTCTGGTTATTTAGCGGGGTTTTGAGAGGAAGCAAAAGTAGATGCTCAATCTTCCATCTTTGCTTGGAAATCCAGTAATTAGAATTGACTCAGTGCTCATCACCTGGGAAAAACAAGACCAAATCTCTCCGTTGAACATTTACCCAACACAGGTCTTTTCTCTCCCGTTATCATGTTTAATTCTGACAACATCCCTGAAAGGTGAGGATTATAATCACTATTTTACAGATGAGACACCTGAAGCTCAGAGATTGTTCGAGTGAGCATCAGCGGGGCTGGGAAGCAAGCTGGCCTTCTGCCTCCGAGTCCGGTTCCCCTCACACATCACAGCCGCTCCACTCCGTTCTACAGCTGCTGCCACACAGCCGTGCCAGAGGCCAGGACCTCCACAAGGGTGCAGGGCCTGGACCCCAGCTCCAGCAAGTACGTGACCATGCCACATGTGACGAGGGAGACAAAGAGGGCAGAGAACTGGCAGCCAGCAGGCACCGAGGCCTCACTATGCCTCAGTCCAGTCTGCTCCTGTAGGGCCCACCCTGTGAGGCGGACAGCCCAGCCACAGGCTGCTCTGCCGTAGACAAGGGCCTCCTTGGCACCCTCCTCCCTAAGCTGGGCCCAGGGATGGGAAAAATTCAAGCTGGGAAGCAACAAAACACTATAGGGACAAATAAAATATCAAAAATCATCAGAGACAGACAAAGCAAATTAGTGGTTGCCTAGGGCTGGGAAGCAGATTCCTTTTTGGGGTGTGAAAATGGTCTAAAATTAGAGAGTGGTGATGGCTGAACAACTCTGTGAAGACACTAAAGGCCACTGAACTGTATACTTCACATGGGTGAACTGCACTGCATGTGAGTTCTTTTTTTAACAGAGAGAAATAAACTTCCTAATGCTAATAAGGCTGACATACACAAGCATAGGAGCCCTGGTGGCGCAGTGGTTAAGAGCTCGGCTGCTAACCTAAAGGCTGGATCCACCAGCTGCTCCTTAGAAACCCTATAGAGCAGTTTTACTCTGTCTTATAGGGTCGCTATGAGTTGGAACAGACTCGACGGCAACGAGTTTGGGTATATAAGCATAAGACGGTCTCTGAGTCATCGTCCTTGTCCATTTGGATAAACTGGGGACTGGGATTTGCCCTAATCAGATCTGTCTCCCCAGGGAACCAGTGAGCCCAGGAGACCCGAGGCCTGGGGGACAGCCTCCTTGGGGAGCACAAAGACGTCAAATGTTAATGAAAATGAATATTGATGATGATAATTAAACAAGCAACCTGGGGCACCGTGTGTTCCTCAGAGGAAGGGCATATGAGATCAAGGATAAATTAAACAATAAAATCTGTACGCTAAGCGTTAAAATAAGGACTTCCTAGTCTAAACTCAAACGCGCCATTTCTGCAGAGGCCTCCGGCAGTGCTGCCAAATCCACCTCTTCCCTCCAGGGTTCTTTTTTTTTTCTTTAATCCACAAATGGGGCTAATAATAGCCAGCTCCAGGAAGGGAAAAGTCTTCACAAACACAGACTACCCCATCAAGCTCTGAACGACACAGGTACAGAGGCCGAACCTAAGGAAGCTGAGCTGGCTGTTGTCAGCATCATGGCGACTCACAAGTTGGTGGCCTGGGAAGTTAGGCTCTGAGTCTGGCAAGAACTGTTTGGTGCATCTCCTGCAGGGAGGGGATCTGTGCCCTGGCCAGAGCCGTGGAGAACTTACTTGACTAGTCTCAGTGTGTCCTTTCGGATGTTGATCAGGCTTCTCAGAGTTTTCACGGGTTCTTGGGGAGGCGGGGCGGCATAAGGAAACTGTCAGAAACAGAGCAGGAGAAGGGAGGCAGTATGTTTATAAGACCGGCACAGCGCTTTGCAGCCCACAAAACCCAGAGGAGAGGCGGGAAGGCACCACTCTCCTGCTGAAATGAGGAAACTGAGGCGCCAACATACTAAGGGAGCTTGCTCAAGGTCACAGCTAGTGGCAGATCTGGGATTCGGTTTGGCATCAAAGGAGCCAGATTTATCTGCTCTTTCCATTATATGCAGCTTATGTGGGTCACCATTTACAACTTGGATAATAATCAAAACCTCCTACTAAAGTTCCAAATACCAAAGGACACACTGTGGCCAAGTTAATCACAACAGGCTTTTCGATCTGACCTCGACGGCGGGAAGCAGACCTGTGAGCCCTCTCCTCCCATGGAGCCACACGGCATCTCAGGAATTTAGGGGTTGCAAATAAAGAAGCAGCCATCATGTGTACAGAGCCGAGCTTGCAAACAGCCAAAGACAAACACGCCCTGCAGCTGATCATATAAAGCAGAGCTCTGCACCACGTGGGCCAAGCCCTCTGCTGGGGTCAGCAAAGGTTCATGGCTGTCTTCACCATTTCCCTTACACTTTCTCTTTCCCCATGCAGATCTCTGGGTTGGGAGTTCTGAGCTGATGATAATGAGGAAACAGTAAAAATTTAACTGAGAACAGCTTTCAGAAGACTAAGTATGATTTAAAATGTTCCCAGTATGGTTATAATGTTATCTGGATAATACAAAATTTTTAGGTATAAGTCACATGTATGTATTATAATTTACGTATAATTGCAAAACAGTGGTACTGCTAGCTACAGAAAAGCCTGCCTCTAGAGTGCTGGCGTCAGAAAACAGGACATTCATTTATAATCTAATTGTGTCTTCGCAGGTCTTTGCTGAATGCAGTAATTTTACTAGGGAAACATAATTTAGCCTCTGGTACATCTGACTTCACATATTCAGTATGAACTGCTGACAATTCACATGCATGAGTGTGACCTTTGAGAAAACACATTCAATCTAAATTATTTGCATTCAGATTCCCACTTTCTGGGTGTTACACAGCAACATATTACTTTTTCAATGATACATTAAACATACATTCTTTTAAAAAACGATAGCTGCGTTTTCTAACTACAAAATCAATACATGTTCAAGTGGAAAACGAAAAAAACACAACTACAAAGTCAGGCATAATTCCACCATTCAGTGATCCTGAAGTTAACACCACACAATGCGGCCTTGCAGGTTTTTTCTAAGCACCTGTTTTTCTACAAGGAAGCCCTGTTGGTGCAGTGGTTAAGCATTTGGCTGCTAACCGAAAGGTTAGTAGTTCAAACCCACCAGCCACTCCGTGGGAGAAAGATGTGGCAGTCTGCTTCCATAAAGATTCAAACCAAAAAACCAAACCCATTGCCGTCGAGTGATTCCAACTCATGGCAACCCTACAGGACAGAGCAGAACTGCCCCATAGGGCTTCCAAGGCTGTAATCTTTCTGGAAGCAGACTGCCACATCTTTCTCCTTTGGAGTGGGTGGTGGGTTCGAACCTTTTGTTATTCAGCCAAGAGCTTAACCACTGCCTCATGACAGCTCCTTTGATAAAGATGTTGTTGTTAGGTGCCACTGAGTTGGTTCTGATTCATAGCGACCCTATGTACAACAGAATGAAACACTGCCCGGTCCTGTGCCATCCTCACAATTGTTGTTATGCTTGAGCCAACTGTTGCAGCCACTGTGTCAATCCATCTCATTAAGGGTCTTCCTCTTTTTCGCTGACCCTCCACTTTACCAAGCATAATGTCTTTCTCCAGGGGTTGGTTCCTCCTGATAACATGTCCAAAATACGTAAGACGAAGTCTCGCCAGCCTCGCTTCTAAGGAGCACTCTGGCTATACTTTTTCCAAGACAGATTTGTTCGTTCTTCTGGCAGTCCATAGTATATTCAATATTCTTCGCCAACACCGTAATTCAAAGGCGTCAATTCTTCTTTGGTCTTCCTTATTCATTGTCCAGCCTTGCACGAATATGAGCGACTGAAAATACCACGGCTTGGGTCAGGTGCACCTTAGTCTTCAAGGTGACATCTCTGCTTTTTTAACACTTTAGAGAGGTCTTTGTAGCAGATTTGCCCAATGCAATACATCATTTAATTTCTTGAATGCTGCTTCCATGGGCGTTGATTGTGGGTGCAAGTAAAATGAAATTCTTGCAACTTTAATCTTTTCTCCGTTTATGATGATGTTGCTTATTGGTCCAATTGTGAGGATTTTTGTTTTTTTTATGTTAAGGTGTAGTCCCTACTGAAGGCTGTAGTCTATGATCATCATCAGTAAGTGCTTCAAACCCTCTTCACTTTCAGCAAACGAGGTTGTGTCATCCACATAACACAGTTGTTAATGAGTCTTCCTCCAATCCTGATGCCGCGTGCATTCTTCTTCTTATAGTCCAACTTCTTGGATTATTTGCTCAGCATACAGGTTGAATAAGTATGGTGGAAGGATACAACCCTGATGCACGCCTTTCCTGATTTTAAATGAGGCAGTATCCCCTTGTTCTGTTCTAATGACTGCCTCCTGGTCTATGAACAGGTTCCTCATGAGCACAATTATTTTAGAATTCCCATTCTTCACAATGTTATTCATAATCTGTTATGATCCACACAGTCGAACGCCTTTGCACAGTCAATAAAACACAGGTAAACATCTTTCTGATATTCTCTGCTTTCAGTTAAGATGCATCTGTCATCACCAATGACATCCCTCATCAAGATTACAGCCTACAAAACCCTACTGGGCAGTTCTACTCTGTCCTATAGGGTAGCTAGGAGTTGGAATTGACTAAACAGCAACGGATTATTTATCTACCTACTTATCTATCTATATCTTGTATCAATCTGTCCATACTATTTTATAGTTTCTTTTTCACTTAGCAAGACATGGTAAACATTTTTTAAAGTCTGCACACAGTAGAGACAAAAATACTTTATTTAATCAATTCCCTATTACTCAATGTTTTAAACTGCTTTTATTTTTTTGCTGATATAAATGTTGTGATGAATAAACTTGTGCCTACCCTTGTGTGATATTTCCTTAGGACACATTCCTCAAAGTGGAATTACTAGGTCAAAGGAGAAACACACTTTTAAGACTTTTAAATTCATTTTGCCAAACTGTTCTCCAGAAAGCAGACTCCAATTCTGCTTTCCTACCAGCAGTGTCAGAAGTCTTTTATACAGGAAAAAGGAAATTCCAGTTCAGATCCCATCTGTGGCCCATCCCCCGCTTCCTAAGCTGTCATACTAAAGGAATTTAAACCAATTTTAATACAAGCTTAAGCAAAAAGTAATTAGGCAGGCAAATCTGACACAAATGCTAGTCTATTCTAAAGCCAAAATAAATGACTTTGGGATTAAAATTTTTTTCTGGAGTAGTGAAGTTATTCCTTTTCATTTGCACAGGTACTTGGGCGTTATCCATAACTCCTACCTGAGTTAAAAAAAAAAAACAAAAAGATTCTTTCCCTCACTCTTCACCCTCAAAAAAGAAAGAAAATGAAAACGAAAGAAAAAGTTAGCACTCTCAGCCTCCATTTCGAGTATTATATTTCATGGTAACTATGGTGATGAAAAGGAGCCCTAGTGGCACAGTGGTTAAAGTGCTTGGCTGCTAACTGTAAAGGTCAGTTTGAACCCAGCAGTCGCTCCGAGGCAGAAAGATGTGGCAGTCTGCTTCCGTAAAGATCACAGCCTTGGAAACCCTATGGGGCAGTTCTACTCTGTCCTACAGGGTTGCTGTGAGGCAGAATCAACTGGATGGCAATGGGTTTATGGCAACGAAGAGCAAATTATTCAGCTCTCAAGAAGTATCGATGGGATCAATTGTTTCTGTAAGAATTATCCTTTTTAGCATAATTAATCCACTCCTAGGACCTCCAAAATAAAAAAAGAAAACAAGTGAAAATCTTATTAGGACAATCTAACCTTGTTTGTGGGTTCCTACCTACTAAAGCTGCCTTCTTGGTGCATTTCATCATCTATCCTATCAGAATCTACATGCAATGCTCAGTATTAGGTACAAGGAGAGACTTAAAATGGAGGACGGAAGGTCCTGCTGTTTCAGGAATCTGCATTACAAAGCAGATGACATAGTCACACAAACAGCTGTAAGACTGCAGAGAAAGAAATGCCACAAAAGAGACAAAAATAAAGGAAGTGATTACATCTGGCTGAGGTAATCTGGAAGGCTTCATGGATGAGGTGGCATTTGATCCGGCATCTTGAAGGATAAACGGAATTTGTAAATTCAGAGAAGACAGGGAAGACACAGCGGCAAGCTGAAGAAAGTATTTCTCTGCCCTTAGAGTTCTCTCCTCTTCCTCTCTACGCTGGTGTAGCCCACTATTACTCTTTACTTTATTTGCTTCTTACTAATCTTTTTCATAATTACCATTTATTGAGTATTTACTATGTGCCAGACACTATGCTAAGCCCTTTACACACATTATCTTATGTGATCTTTGAAACAAGCCTGTGAGGTAGATATGGTTGTTACCATTTCACAGATAAGGAAACTGAAGTCATAAGAGGTTCGATTAACTGGCCCAAAGTCCCACAAGCGTTAGAAAGCAGAACTGAAGTTTGAACACATCCTACCTCTATCTTTCCCTAAGATGGTCCTAGGCATAGCTTCTTAGTCTGGAGAGAGCCTTCCAAGGATTAAAGTGCTGGTTACTAAAAGATCTGAAACACAAACCTATTTCTTTGCTTATTCTTTTTTCATTACAGTTCTTATCAAGACACTGATTAACTTTCTTGCTTACCTACAGTATCTCCCTAACGTACCGGTATTATGGAAAGGTACAATATAGCTGAGTTATATATAAGGGAAAACAAGTATCTTTTTCGATTTCAAACCAAAGATTTCATTCATATGCTAACGGATAATTATGAAATGAAAGCAAAGTCATCTTATCTTGGGACTGAAAAAGGTGAAGCTCAGGATCGATGGCCACCCGAGCCCTTGAGTGAAGCAACCACTGTACTCAGCATTAACAACCGTTTTCTCAGGTCACTTCCACAGTTTCTACTTGCTTTCTTACAGTCATGAAGTTGTAATTTTCTCAGCCTAACTTGGGGAGTGGGTGGTGACAAGGAAGACCAGAGAAAGTATCTTCTCTTCAATGCAAGCATCCTGGCACAACAAGGCCCTTTCTATCTTGCACATAACATGTTGCCAGGTCTACAGGTGGAGGAAGACTGACAAGTCTTCTGCAAGAGGTATTCTGACGTCACTCACTGAGCTCATTATGAGCTTATGGAATGCCTTCTTGTTTCTCAGGCATCATTTGGGAGTGAATAAACCAGAACAGTCTTACGCAGGATACCTAAATGCAGCTTCTGGAATTGAATTTCGTTTTCCATAACGAGGCCAGGCTTTAGGTAAAGACTAACAGACAAAGAATAAAATATGGTCTTCCCAGGGATCTACGGACCACAGCTATGGGCCAGCATCTTTATGACAGAGAAGCAAGGCTCAGGTCTCCCCAATCTAGACATCTAGCCAGCGAAGGCTGCCCCCAAACAGCCCTTTTAATAGGATAAAATTTGGGTAACTGCTGCAATCACAGCTTGCCAATACCCATCTGTGAAAAAAGAAAATGTAAGGAAAAGCTTACTGAGGACCTACTATTGCCAAGAATTGTGCTAGGTTCTTTAGATACCTTCTTATTCACTATTCTCAGCACTAACAGGCGTGTCTGCCATTCCCACCAGAAAGGTAAACTCCTTAAGGACAGTCTGGAACACAAGAGGAGCTCAGAATATGTTGGTTGACCCAATAAAACCAATGTCTGTGGTTAAAGACTGTCAGTATTAACATCGCCATTTTGCAGATAAGGAAACTGAGACTCAAAAGTTTCATGTAATTAATTATGCAAGGACAAGTTATCAGGAGGGACCAGTCCCTAGAGAAGGACATCATGTTTGGTGAAGTAGAGGGTCAGCGAAAAAGAGGAAGACCCTCAACGAGATGGACTGACACAGTGGCTCCAACAATGGGCTCAAACACAGCAACGATTGTGAGGATGGTGCAGGACCGGGCAGTGTTTTGCTCGTTGTACAGAGGGTCACTATGAGTTGGGACCAACCCGATGGCACCTAACAACAGCAACAGGGCTAATGAGTAGCAGAACCAGGATTTCAACCCAGGCATGTCTGACTCCAAAAGCCATGCTCTGTCTATTGCAGTTGCCTTGGCTACTGTAAGGCAGGTCTACAGGTTGTTCTGATGCTGGGAGTGTTCTAGGAGCCTCAGCAGTGTGTAGGGAGGTTGAAAGTTACATGATCACTGCAAACAGGACTGATCTGGAAGCTGGTGGAAGCTCTCTGGATCACGCCTTATGCTTCGGCAGCAGTGCACATGAAAGTACACCTACAGCCATGCTCCTTTTAAATTTTAACAAGAGGACCGCAGGTCTTCTCAGAGAAAAGCCTTTTTGGAGCATCACATGGCCAAACCTTTTGGTCAGCAAGCTCCAACAGCACCTGCAGAAGACACCCATGTACGTGTGGGGCAGGATGATGTCAGGAGAACTGCCAGCAGCTGCAGCAGAAGCAGTGGATGTGCCAGTCACGGTTCACCTTCCACCCAGGATGCTCAAATGTGGGGTACTGATAGATGTTTCTAAAGTTCTATGATTTCTCCTCTAAATTATTTTCAAAGAACAAAGGCATTTACCCATTCATTCGACACTCTCACTGAGTACCTCCCACGGTCTGGACACAGCACAGGCCTGGGATACAGTGGTGAACCAATGCAACCGCTCTGAGTTCCATCTGCAAAGGGGCCCAGAACCATGACAGGGCTTGTGCTGGGAACTGCACCTTCCCAGGACTGGCCTGCTTGCATCTGTACTGAAACAAGCCCACATCTCAGAATAATTAAAATCTCAAATACCTCAAGGCCAGGACAGGAGTACCAGCTTAACCAGCCAAACTGTTTCAATGGGCCCCAGGGTCTGTCAATCAAGGTCCTGGGCATGCTAAGAAGTTTTCTGAATTCAATCAAACACTTTGAGGGACACAGTAGCAGGGGTAGGGGACTGGGGACCATGCTTTCAGGGGACATCTAGGTCAACTGGCATAACAAAGCTTATTAAGAAAATGTTCTGCATCCTACTTTGGTGAGTGGCATCTGGGGTCTTAAAAGCTTGTAAGCAGCCATCTAAGATGCATCAATTGGTCCCAACCACCTGGAGTAAAGGAGAATGAAGAACACCAAAGACACAAGGAAAAGTATTAGCCCAAGAGACAGAAAGGGCCACATAAACCAGATACTTCATCAGCCTGAGACCAGAAGAACTAGATGGTGCCCAGCTACCACCAATGACCGCGCTGACGGGGAACACAACAGAGAGCACTGGATGGAGCAGGAGAAAGGTGGGGTGCAGAACTAAAATTCTAGTAAGAAGACCAGACTTAATGGTCTGACTGAGACTGGAGGAACCCTGGAAAGCATGGCCCCTGGTTTCTCTATCAGCCCAGAACTAAAACAATTTCCGAGGCCAATTCTTCAGACAGGGATTGGACGGGACTGTGGGACATAAAGCGATACTCCTCGTAGATACAAGAGACTAAACAGGCAGCTTCTGTCTGGAGGTGAGATGGGAAGGCAGAGAGGGCTAGGAGGTGGTTGAATGGACATGGGGAATCAGGGGTGGAAAGGAGGAGTGTTCTGTCACAGTATGGGGAGAGCAATTACAGTTACATAACAATGTATGTATAAATTTTTTGTACGGGAAAAAATAAAACTTTGTTTAAAGGGGAAAAAAAGAAAAAAGGAAAAAAAAGGTCCTGTGTATATACACAGCAAATTTCTCTTTGGTCCTTTATCCTGGTGTTTACTGGTTTCCTTTTGCATATGCCTTACAATCGGCAAAGTTCCACCTGGTGACCAAATGAGGAACTGCCAGTGTAGACAGTGATCTGAATGGAAGTATATGTATGTATGTGTACACACACATACACACACACACACACAATCTGAATGGAAGTGATACACATGTCTATATATACGTATGTATGTATGTATGTGTATGAGGAGTCCTGGTGGCACAGTGATTAAAGTGCTCAGCTGCCAACCAAAAGGTTGGCGGTTCGAACCCACCAGCTGATTGGTGGGAAAAAGATACTGCATTGGTTTCTGTAAGACTACAGCCTTGGAAAACCTATAGGGCAGTTCTACTCTGTCCTATAGGGTTGCTATGAGCTGGAATTGAGTCCGCAGCAACGGGTTTGTTTTCATATGTATGCATATACATATATGTATATTGTTGTTGTTAGGTGCTGTCAAGTCAGTTCCAACTCATAGCGACCCTATGTACAACAGAACGAAACACTGCCCAGTCCTGCACCATCCTCACAATTGTTGTTATGCTTGAGCGCATTGTTGCAGTCACTGTGTCAATCCGTCTCGTTGATGGTCTTCTTCTTTTTCGCTGACCCTCTACTTTACCAAGTATGATGTCCTTCTCCAGGGACTGATTCCTCCTGATAACTTGTCCGAAGTAGGTGAGATGAAGTCTGGCCATCCTTGCTGTATTTCTAGCTATATTTCTTCCAAGACAGATTTGTTCATTCTTTCGGCAGTCCATGATATATTCAATATTCTTTGCCAACATCATAATTCAAAGATGTCAATTCTTTAGTCTTTCTTACTCACTGTATACTTTTCGCATGCATGCGAGGCGACTGAAAACACCATGGCTTGGGTCAGGCCCACCTTAGACTTCAAGGTGGCATCTTTGCTTTTTAACACTTTAAAAAGGTCTTCTGCAGCAGACTTGCCCAATGTGATACATCATTTGATTTCCTGATTGCTGCTTCCATGGGTGTTGATTGTGGATCCAAGTAAAATGAAATCCTTGACAACTTCAATTTTTTCTCCGTTTATCATGATGTTGCTTATTGGTCCAGCTGTGAGGATTTTTGTTTTCTTTATGTTCAGGTGTAATCCATACTGAAGGCTGTGGTCTTTGATCTTCATCAGGAAGTGCTTCAAGTCCTCTTCATTTTCAGCAAGCAAGGTTGTGTCATCTCATATCGCAGGTTGTTAATGAGCCTTCCTCTAATCCTGATGCCCCCTTCTTCTTCATACAGTCCAGCTTCTTGGATGATTTGCTCAGCCTACAGATTGAATAAGTATAGTGAAAGGATACAACAATGACACACACCTTTCCCGACTTCAAATCACACAGTATCCCCTTGTTCTGTCTGAATGACTGCCCCTTGAACTATATACAGGTTCCTCAAGAGCACACTTAAGCTTTCTGGGATTCCCATTCTTCACAATGTTATCCATACTTTGTTATGATCCACACAGTCAGATGCCTTTGCAAAGTCCATAAAACACAGGTAAACATCTTTCTGGTATTATCTGCTTTCAGCCAGGATCCATCTGACACCAGCAATGATATCCCTGGTTCCATGTCCTCTTCGAATTCGGCTTGAATTCCTGGCAATTCTCTGTCAATGTACTGCTGCAAGTGCTTTCAAATGATCTTAAGCAAAATTTTACTTGTGTGTGATATTAATGATATTGTTTGATAATTTCAGCATTTGGATGGATCACCTTGCTTTGGAATGGGTACAAATGTGGATCTCCTCCAGTGGGTTGGCCAGGTAGCTGTCTTCGAAATTTCTTGGCATAGACAAGTGAGCACTTCCAGCGCTACATCCGTTTGCTGAAACATCTCAATTGGTAGTCTGTCAGTTCCTGAAGCCTTGTTTTTTGCCAATGCCTTCAGTTCAGCTTGGACCTCTTCCTTCAGTACCATCGGTTCCTAATCATATGCTACCTCCTGAAATGGTTGAATGTCAACCAATTCTTTTTGGTATAGTGACTCTGTGTATTCCTTCCATCTTCTTTTGATGCTTCCTGTGTCATTTAATATGCTGCCCCATAGAATCCTTCAATACTGCAACTTGAGGCTTGAATTTTTTCTTCAGTTCTTTCAGCTTGTGAAATGCTGAGTGTGTTCTTCCCTTTTGGTTTTCTAACTCCAGGTCTTTGCATATGTCATTGTAATACTTTGTCTTCTCGAGCTGCCCTTTGAAATCTTCCATTCAGCTTTTACTTCATCATTTCTTCCGTTTGCTTTAGCTACTTGACATTCAAAAGCAAGTTGCAGAGTCTCTCCTGACATCCAGTTTGGTCTTTTCTTTCTTTCCTGTATTTTTAATGACCTCTTGCTTTCTTCATGTATGATGTCCTCGATGTCATTCCACAACTCGGTCATTAGTGTGCAATGCGTCAAATCTATTCTTGAGATGGTCTCTAAATTCAGGTGGGATATACTCAAGGTCGTACTTCGGCTCTCATGGACCTGCTCTAATTTCCTTCAGCTTTAACTTGAACTTGCATATGAGCAATTGATGCTCTGTTCCACAATAATCCCCTGGCCTTGTTCTGACTGATGATGTTGAGCTTTTCCATCATCTCTTTCCACAAATGTAGTTGATTTGATTCCTGTGTATTCCATATGGTGAGGTCCACGTGTATAGTCACCTTTTATGTTGCTGAAAAAAGGTATTTGCAATGAAGAAGTCGTTGGTCTTGCAAAATTCTATCATGCAATCTCAGGCATCATTTCTATCACAAAGGCCATATTTTCCAACTATCAATCCTTCTTTATTTCTAACTTTCGCATTCCAATTACCAGTAATTATCAATGCATCCTGACTGTATGTTTGATCAGTTTCAGACTGCAGAAGTTGGTAAGAATCTTCAGTTTCTTCATCTTTGGCCTTAGTGGTTGCTGTGTAAATGTGAATAATAATTGTATTATCTGGTCTGCCTTGTAGGCATATGGATGTTGTCCTATCACTGACAGAGCTGTACTTCAGGACAGATCTTGAAATGTTCTTTCTGACAATGAATGCAATGTCATTCTTCAAGATGTCATTCCTGGCATAGTAGACCATATGATTGTCCAATACAAAATGGCCAATACCAGTCCGTTTCAGCTCACTAATTCCTAGGATGTGTATATATCAGCCATATATACTACATTTTCTTTTCTTTCTTTTTTTTTTTTTTTACCATTCCGATTTCAAATAATTTTCCATACTACCCTCTACCCCTAGGGTTAAAACACCCCAATTTTGGTACAGAAAATATGGTCACAATGCATATAAGATAATGGAATAACTGACTCCCACTATAAGTTACTGAGCAATTCCCAGTAGTCTATAAAAAGGACTATAATTCATTCACTAAAGTAAATAATTACTTAAATAAAAATAAAATGCTTTTATAAATAATTTGCTATCATTTGCAATGAACTGAAGGCCTGATCATATGCATACAGCATAAATAAGTGGAAACTGATTCTGTCTTTGTCAATTCTAAGGTATATAAAGCATGGGCACTGTATACTTCTGTTGGTTCATATATATCATACAGGTGTGGATTTTCTTTTCAGACTACCTCATGCTAATCACAATGCTCTGGCTTTGCTGCAGTTAATATAAACCATTCAAATACTAGTTTTTTAGTCGACCTATCCAGTACATCCTTGAGAGACAGGTCAGCATTATTAAATACAGTTAACAGTATGTGCAACTGTAGAAATAATTAAAGGTCTCACAATGAGGCATAAGGAAGCACGCAATTTGTCTGTGGCCACAGAGAGGCAGTAACAGTCTGCATCTGATTTCCTGCCCTCTGCTCACCCAGCTCACCTCTGAGTCAGTGATTCTTGACTCTTCAGAGGGGCCAGGAACCACAGGCGTGGTTTTAAAAACTGCAGATCCCCGGGCCCTGTCCCTAGAATTCTGATTCAGCTGGTCTATGTGGGGACCAGGGATTTGTATTTTTAATAAACAGGAATCTGTATTTATAATAAACATCCCAAGTGATTCTGATGCAGGAGATTCAGAGACCACGGTGAAAGAAAAATGCTGTGATTCTGCATTTAATAATACCTCATTATATACAAAAATAAATTTAACAAAGTTTCTTTTTTTAAGATTAAAAAAATCTTTGTTTTTTTCACCTAAAGAAGTAATCCATGGCTATTATGGGAAATTCAATTGTTACAGAAATGGAGAAGGTGGAAAGGAAAAGGTGTCTAGAACCCTGACCTCCCCATTGCCAGGCTGTTTTCTGTTTTCTCCACTTTCCCCTCTTCTCACACATGGAGTGTGCCCAAGGTTGACTAGTGGTATTTTTAGACCGGTGATGCTTCAGAGCAGTTTCTTACATCAGCATCAGGCAGAAGGTTGCTGCGCAATGAATACAAGTCAGCCCACTTCACTGGCGGCAGCCCTGAGCCGACGGCACTGTGCCAGCCGCAGACCAGAGCTTCAGGGGTCGGTATGAGCAGTGAAACCCCTCTGCACTGACTTTCCATCCAATCCCCACCAGGAGTCAACTGGCCAGCGTTTAGGAGCATGCTTAATTCACAAAGAAACAAGATGCGAGACATTCTTTCCACTCAAAATCAAAGATACGAAGGAGACATCGAGAGGCTGTCACAAGATGACCTTGAACACGAATACAAGACAGCTTTGTTTTCGGGTCTGGTTACCAAAGAAATTGACCCGAGGAAGCAGTCCATTTACAGTCGGCTAACTCCTCTGCTAGTTCTCCTGGCAAATGTCAGGACAAATGTCATGGCTATATAACATCATGTCTAATACCGACCTTTTCCAAAATATTTAAACCCTAGTATGCCCTGGTAGGAGCCCTGGTGGTGCTGTGGTTAAGAGCCATGGCTGCTAACCAAAAGGTCGGCAGTTCGAATCCACCAGCCTCTCCTTGGAAACCCTATTGGGGCAGTTTTACTCTGTCCTATAGGGTCGCTATGAGTCAGCACCGACTCCACGGCAACGGGTTTTTCATGCCCAGTTAGCCAATTCCCTCTGTTTGCTCTAACAGAGGACAGGAAAAGCCCTCGCCAACACCGTGAAAACCCCACCTCAACGTGAAGCACATACCCTAAACTCCAGAGATCTCGGCTAAGGACTATCAACAGGCCCATTTTTTCCCTCTCCTTAAGAAGCCCTGGTGGTACAGTGGTTAAGTGCTCGGCTGCTAACCAAAAGGTTGGCGGTTTGAAGCCACCAGCTGCTCTGTGGGAGAAAAGAACTGGCAATCCGCTTCCATAAAGATTACAGCCTAGGAAACCCTATGAGGCAGTTCTGCTCTGTCCTATAGGTTCGCTGTGAGTTGGAATCCACTCCGCAGCAGTGGGTCTTAAAGTCTGGTCTTGACTCATGTTGTCTGGGAGTAGTGAGATGGGAAACACCACCTTCAGTACAACTCTGACATCAAACGCACCCACATGGCTGTGCATACTGCTTCAATTGTAGATGAAGCCTTCCAGGTTCCCATTTATAGGAAGGAGGCCCTTGCCAAGATACAGGCACCTCCCAGCAGGATAAAACACTGCCCCATCGTGCTGTGCTTCCTAAAAGACATTCCCGGAGATGAGCTGGTTTTCGAAGCAAAGGATTCTGTCTAACACCAGCTAATTTTAAGTGGACTTAAAAGGGGAAAAGACCAGTTCACTCCCACTAGGATGGCTGTTATCAGAAAAACAGAAAACAAAGGTTGGTGAGGATGTGGAGACACTGGAACCTTCATCCATAGCTGGTGGGAATGTAAAATGGTACAGTTGTTATGGAAAACAGTTTGGCAGTTCCTCAAAAAAGTTAAACACAGAATTACCATATGACCCAGCAATTCCACTCCTAGGTATATACCCAAGAGAAACGAAAACATATGTCCACATAAAACTTATACACAAATGATCACAGTAGCATTATTTATAATAGCCAAAAGGTAGGAACAGTCCAAATGTCCATCAACAGTGCAATGGACAAGCAAAATGTGGTTTACGCATACAATGGAATATTATTCATTTCAAGGAGAAATGAAGTTCTGGCACACGCTACAATGTGCGTGAACCTTGAAAACATTAAGCCAAATGAAAGAAGTCGGACTCAAAAGGACAAATACCATATGACCCCATTTATATGAACGATCTAGAACAGGAAATGCATACAGACACAAGTTTATCAGTGGCTACCAGAGGATAAGGGGAGGAGGAAATGGGGGAGAAATAAATTGCTTAAAGGGTACAGGGTTCCTGTTTGAGATGATAATAAAAATTTTTTTTGAAATGGATAGTGGTGACAGTTGCACAGCATGAAGAATGTGTCTAATGTCTCTGAACTGTATACTTAAGACTGCTTGAGACAGTAAAAAAAAAAAAAAAATTTTTTAACTGAATATAATTTAAAAAATTTTTTATTGTGCTTTAAGTGAAAGTTTACAATTCAAGTTAGTCTCTCATACAAAAATTTATACACACATTGTTATGTGACCCTAGTTGCTCTCCCTATACTGTGACAGCACACTCCTCCTTTCCACCCCGACTTCCCATGTCCATTCAACCAGCTCCTGACCCTCTCTGCCTTCTCATCTCACCTCTGGACAGGAGCTGCCCATTTAGTCTCATGTATCTACTTGAGCTACGAAGCACACTCTTCACGAGTATCATTTTATGTCCCATAGTCCAGTCTAATCTTTGTCTGAAGAGTTGGCGTTGGGAATGGTTTTAGTTTAGGGCTAACAGAGAGTCCAGGAGCCATGTCTTCTGGGTCCCTCCAGTCTCAGTCAAACCATTAAGTCTGGTCTTTTTACCAGAATTTGATGTCTGCACCCCACTTTTTTCCTGCTCCGTCAGGGACTGTCTGTTGTGTTCCCTGTCAGGGTGGTCATTGGTGGTAGCTGGGCACCATCTAGTTCTTCTGGTCTCAGGCTGATGAAGTATCTGGTTTATGTGGCCCTTTCTGTCTCTTGGGCTAATATTTTCCTGTGTCTTTGGTATTATTCATTCTCCTTTTGAAACAGCAAAATTTTTGTGATTCATATTTTACCACAATAAAAAAATAGCAGACCTCTACCAGAGATATTGTATTTGCTATCTAGAAAGTTGTTTATGGGTACTAAGTAATTAAGCAGAAGGTACTACCGAAAAAAAAAAAAAAAAAAAAAACGACAGTGAGAAAGAGAAAGATGGTGGTGGCCTGGACCACCCAAGCAGCGGAGCAAATACAGATTGGGAAAAGCAGGTGATTCCTGAGACATCGGGAAGGAAGGGTGGAGGAGACTTGGTGCCTGATTAGATGTGGGCAAGAGTGACAGGAGAAACAGGAAGGACTCCCAGGGTTCTGGAATGACAATGGGGTGGGTGGTGGAGGAGATGCCTGCATTCCTGGATGTGGTAAGTTTGAGATGCCTGAGGAACATCCAAAAGGAGATGCTGGTGAACAGCTGTAACATCTGTATATGTGGCCTGGAGTTCTGGAGACACAGACTTGGAAGTTTTTTTGGATATAAGGAGTACTGGAAGCCATGGAGATGGCTCCCAGGGGGCAAATGCAGAGGGAGATGAGAAAATGTCCTCGGACAGAACCCTGAGAAACATCAAATGTTAAGCAATGAATCCAGGAAGAGTATCTTTATAGAGGAGACTGGGAAGCAGTGGCTAGAAAGGAAGGAGAGAAACCGCAAGGAAGGAGGGAAACCACAGGAAGAGGGTTCATGGAAGCCAAGTAAGGGGTATTGCAGAAGGTAAAAAGAGCCAGCAGCGTCCAATGCTGTTGCAGTCGAATCAGATGAGAAAAGAAATATATCCTTTGGATTTACTGACAAGGAGGTAGTTGGTAATCTTGGCAAATGCTGTTTCATTACAAGACGTAGAAGCAAAAGTCAGATTTCAGTGGGGGCTAGGAAGTGAGCACCATGAGTGTGGACAACTCTACAGAATTGGGCTAGAGAGGGAAGGAGGGAGAATTCACAGATGGGAGCAGAATGAGGAACTATGGGGAGGTTTGTTCATTTTTAAGATGAGAATGACTTGAACATGTTACACCCCTAGTAGAATAGAAAGGAGAAGTTGAGAACACAGGAGGAAGAGACAGACAAATAAAGGTATCAGTCCGTGAGAAAGCAAGAGGGGCTGGGACCTGGAGCCCCTGAAGGAGTAGGGACGGAGGAAAGGTGGATGAGGCAGCTCTGCCGGGAAGGGTTCACAGCCCAGCAGTAGGGACAGACCTGTGAGCACGTGGATCCCAACACAGTAGCCAAGGTGGGCACAAAGGCCCACAGGAACACAGAATTCTTGAAAGAGACTCACAGCCAGCAGCCCCTAGACCTTTCTCTTTCTTACCCTCTTGGCCCTGCTGAATGCCCATCCTTCTGAGATCTGCTCAAACATCACATCCTCAGGAAAGCCATCCCACGTCTTCCGAGAGGGACACAGTCCCAGTGACATACACCCTCTGAGCATTCCATGCTTCTCCTTTAGAGCACTGTGCTTTAAAAATGGATTACAGAGAATTGAGAAAATTATTCTCTTGTTCATGATTCTGTCATCATCTATCCAGACAAGGCCCCTGTGGTAGGCTGAGTAATGTCCTTCTCCAGAGGTGTCCACCTCCTAATCCCTGGAACCTGTTACCTTAAATGGCAAAAGGAACTTTGCAGGTGTGATTAAGTTAAGGATCTTGACATGGGTCATCCAGGTGGGCCCAATGCAATCACAAGGGTCCTTGTAAGCAGGAGGAGGCAGGAGGGCCAGAGCCAGAGGAGCAGATGTGACGATGCTACACTGCTGGCTTTGAAGATGGAGGGAAGGGCCAAGAGCAAAGGCATATGGCAGCCTCTAGAAGCTGGCAAAGGCAAGAGAACAGATTCTCCCCTGGAGCCTCCAGAAGCAAACAGCCCTGCCAACATCTTGACTTTAGCCCAATGAGATTGATTTTGGACTTCTGACCTCCAGAACTGAATGAGAATAAATTTGTGCTGTTTTAAGACACTAAGTTTGTGGTAATTTGTTACGGCAGCCACAGAAAACGAATATAGCTCTGTCTTGTACTTTCTGCCTTCATTCCCCAACTTACTCCAGTTCCCTTCCAGCCCGCTGGCCTATGCGTTTAATGTATGTCCTTAGACATGAGTGGTTCTTGGGAAACTATACAGTGCTCTTGTATGTGTATATATTTTAAATTGACATACATGTTATTGTGCTTTAGTTTAAAAAAATAAAAAGGAAAAAGAAGTGTTTTTAGTAAAGTGGACATAGTCATCTTTTCCCTGCAGCAAGTTGTTAAATAATGACTAACGGCCAGAGAAACTACTCCTTTCAGACAAACAACTCATTCTAGACGCCTGACTTCCTGATTTCATCTGGTCAGGAGACAACAACCCAGCTCAGAAACAAGAGCCCACTTTTAAGCAAGCGCTTTTGAGATGCCTGATACTGTATGTGAAGAATATGCTCTCTGAAGCAAGCACCAGTATCGGTCAGAATAACTGTTTTTAAATATTCAACATATTTTTTCTTCAAAGAAGCATCTGAATGTTCTAACGCTACCAAGCGCTCATTCTCCAGTCATTTAGGAACAGAGGCATTTTCAATAGGCTGATTACTAAGAAGGGCAAGAGGACCAAAACTCTTCCCACTCCACATTTCAAAAGCAGAAAACAAAAAACAGTAAGCTGGTCTTCAAGATGAAAAACTCCAGGCTGTCCTTCTGTGTCCCACTGAAATAGATCAACCCTCCAACTACCTACGTAAGAGCCAAGATTAATTACAGGAGTTGTCAAGTCTCCTTCGCTCACATTTCTGGAAGGAAAAACGCAAAAAACTCTGAAGTCTACAGGCTATAAATCACAGCTCTGGCTTAAGAAAAAGAATAATATTATTAAACCTAGAAATAGTTAAGTTTGTAAGCCAATCAAGTACAGAATTCTAAGCCCCGCCTGGCAAGGCCTGGCTACTTTGGCTAGGCTATATATTGGCAGATTACAGCCATAGGAAGAAAACCAATATTGAATTAGTATCTCTAAAGAGATTTTTTTCTTTCTTTAACTAATCACGAGACATGGAAACCTCAAGTAATTAGAAGAAAGCAGTGTAAAAATAAAAATTCACAGCATGTGAGTGATAGTTTCAGTTTTTAAGTTATTAATACTAAGACCTGTGGAAACCCTGATGGGAAAATCTATTCTGCAGTTGGTTTAACAAAGCGAAATTTGCTCCATTTTGCCCTTTTAAGCTTCTGAAAAGGAGCCCTGGTGGCACAGTGGTTAAGATCTAAGCTGCTTACCAAAAGGTTGGCAGTTTGAACCCACCAGCCACTCCACAGGAGAAACATGTGGCAGTCTGCTTTCTTAAAGATTACAGCCATGGAAACCCTATGGGGCGGTTCTACTGAATTGGAATCAACTCCAAGGCAATGGGTATGGGTTTTTTTTGGAAGCTTCCAAAAGTTTGAGAGCTCTGATTATTCTTGTTACCTACTCCACCTCCTAGGGCTGGGGGAGCAAAGGAGAGAGGATGGGGTATCAGATCCTACAAGCCTAGACAGGGGCCACGAAGCTGGGGCTCAAACCTCTGAGAAGGGGGCATCTTTCAGCTGGTTCTGAGTTTGGAAGCTGGGGGGAGGTTTAAGCTGGAGACTGGAACCAACTATAGTGGACCTGGCAGAGAGGCATTGCTGAGCTGATGCTCACAGGAACAGCAAGCAGACAGGAAGCAGCAGGCCCCTTCTCCTCCTCCAGCCCTGCAGATCCCTCTAGCGCCTCCTGTTGGCAGAGTCTGGCAGGGACCAGGGGACAAAGGAAAAATGTGGTTTTCAGAGTCCTAGCCCCAGCATCATCAAGCCAAGTTTAGCCTGGGGGCCTGGGGCAGGAGACAACTGCTTAACTGGCACGAAGGTGAAATAACTTTATAAGCTGTCAATGCTACCCATGGGCATTTGTTATTATCACTGTTTCTTAAGTGCCTAGGCTAACTGCTTGTTCTCCCGCTTTTAAAAATATTTTATAATATGGATTAGCAAAGAATATAAATCCTTGGTGTTATCAGCATTTAAAATTGTAATAAATGAAAAATACAGCTAATGACTATATTCTACTCTATAAATATAGCAAGCTTTATCACTAAGTTCATTTATCAGTGCTGCCCTCTAAAGATAAACGGTGGGTCTACGACACTCATTGGTGGTTAGCAGAGATGGGGTGGGGGGAGCACTCTCAACATAGTAGACACTTGTTAGTTTGGGTGATGGGAAAGACAGCATCAAATACGGGTGAAATGCACACAGCTTGACCAAGGTAAATGAGGTCACTAAGAAGTACAGAAGAGAAAAGGATGTCTTTGGTAAAGGATATGACAAATATAATTTGGAAACAACACAACCACCACCAACAAAAAATGTGGGTGTGGTTACACAAATATGTATATAGGCATGTACGTATATGAGTATGAATATGTGGATACATATGTATGCAAAGACAGAAGTATCTATAGGCATATGTACATACAGATATGTATGTGCATTCATGATATCCATATAGACAATAAACCACATAGGGGACACAGGTACAGATACTTCTGCCATAACCAAACACCTTGCAAGACTGATTTTCAGGGTTTGAAGGCTCAGGAACATAGTCTCATGGGACAACTCAGTTAACTGGCATAATATAGTTCATAAAGTGTATGTTCTACATCTCAATGTGGTGAGCAGGGTCTGGGGTCTTAAAAGCTTGAGAGCAGCCATCTAAGATACAATTACTGGCCTCTACTCATCTGGAACAAAAGAGAAAGAAAGAAACCGAAGACTCAGGGAAGAAAGTAGCCTATAGGATTAATAGTCTACATGAACCATGGCCTCATCTACCCTGAGACCAGAAGAAATAGATGGTGCCAGGCTACTACTACCGACCATTCTGATCGGGCCACAAGAGCTGGATCCTGATAGAAAGGGAGAAAGATGTAGAACAGAACTCAAATTCTTAAAAAGTCCAGACTTCCTGGGTGGGCTGAGACAATCACCCTGAAGTACTTTTTAAACCTTAAACTGAAATTATTCCTTGAGGTCAACTGTTAGCTAAATAGCAGATTGGCTCATAAAATAAAGATTATCACCCCTAAGTAATGACCTCCTTTAAAAAATCATCTATATGAGATCAAATGGTCAAAAATTACTCTAAAGCAAAGACCAGAAGGTAAGGGGGCAGGGAAACTAGAGTAATGGAAATGGTACAACCAGAACAGAATGAATGTGAATGATGACACATAGTGAAAAATGTAACCAGTATCACTGAATAATTTGTGTAAAAACTGTTAAATGGGAACATAACTTGCTGTGTAAACTCTTACCTTAAACAATTTTTTTTTTAATTCTAAAAAATTAATAAAATAAAGATGAAGTGTGGTTGAATAATTGCTCTTATAATCAGGGCTTCTCTTTTACCTGACTGGCCGGGCAAGGCCATTTTAGAGAATGAAATAAGTGTGTTGCTTAGGGATGCTAGCAGCATATAACCAACTGTTAAGCTACCTGACCCAGAAACCTTTGGGTATTATAAACTTTTGCGGGGGACAGGGGTATTATAGACTTTTGCAGAACACTTTCATTAAAATTTAAGGCTACTACGCATCTCTTTAAGAGCTGAAAAAGTTAACCAAATTTCTCTTTGAAATGTAACACCAATAGGTATAGTTTCCCGTAAGATGGGGTGTACCCTGACAACAGGAAACAGAGGTCAGTGCGTGTAGATTTGGTTTCAGTACATTTCAAAGAAATTTCGAGGAAATTCCTACAACACAGATACTTCGTAGTTTCACTGCTGACTACCACCTTAGGCTCTGTGCTCTGGTTTGGTAAGAAACACAGTGTTAAACAACAAACCAAAAGTTCAAGTGTCCTGTGGCACATTTACTTCAAGTAAGAAAAATGTGTATTATGAAGGAATGTTCCTTTCACTGAGCTTCTATAAGACTATGTCTACACATCAGCTATCACTTCCTCCTCTGTATTAGAGCTGTGTGTGTGTGTGTGTGTGTGTGTGTGTGTGTGTGTGTGTGTGTGTGTGTGTGTTTCTGATCTTCTCTGTGAGATAAGCTCAAGACAAAACCCATGTTGGAGGCATCTTTGTATCACCCAGAAGGATTAGATCAGCATGCACAGAGGACAGAAATAGACATCTGCAGAAGGAATATACGAGCCAGAAGGTCTTTATGGAGCCTTGGTGGCACTGTGGTTAAGAGCTATGGCTGCTAACGAAAAGTCAGCAGTTCAAATCCACCAGCCACTCTTTGGAAATCCTATGCGGCAGTTCTACTCTGTCCTACAGGATTACCATGAGTTGGAATTGACTCAACTGCAATGGGTTTGGTTTTTGGTTGGTAAGGTCTTCAGAGGAGTACAGTAAGTATGTCTCATGGGGACTCTGGGTTTTGAATATTCACCCCTCAAACTAGATAGCACCATTAATGCTCACAAAATAACTGGAAAACACAAGCCACCGCGTGATTTCTAGAAAGGGTTTGTGAAGCAATGTGTGTTAAATTCAAGTAGGAGCTAAGCTCCTTTGGTCATGCTAGTGAGCTGTATGCAAGACTGGAGAAGGAAGACAAAGAATGGTAAGAAGTGTATGACACCAGGAGCCAGAAGAGCTGGGTTCTTGCCTTGGTTCTTCCACTTACTTGATACATCAGCCTTTGGACAAGTCATTTAGCATCTCTGGGCACCAGTTTACTCATTTGTAGAATGGGACTTACAGTCCCTGTCCATCTTGTAGGAGTTCTGGTGGCACAGTGGTTAAGAGCTTGGCTGCTAACCAAAAGACTGGCAGTTCGAATCCACCAGCTGCTCCTTGGAAACCCTATGAGACAGTTCTACTCTGTACTATAGGGTCACTATGAGTTGGAATCGACTCGATGGCAACAGATTTGGTTTTTGGTTTTATCCATCCTGTAGAGTGATTAGAATCAAATAAAAAATGATTTGAAAATCAGGTAGTGTTATGAAAATATTGGTTACCATTGTTGTGTGCTGTCAAATCAATTCTGACTCATGGTGACCCTATATGACAGATTAGAACTGCCCCATAGGGTTTCCTAGACTGCAATCTTTACAGGAGCAGATCACCAGGTCTTTTCTCCCAAAGAGGAGCTGGTGGGTTGGAATAGCCAAGTGCTGACCACTGTGCCACTAGGGCTACTTCTTGGTTATCATTAATGATATTAATATTGTTATCTTCATTAAAGAACTCTAGCTATAATGCAATTTTGAATACCTGGAACAAGGAATGAACAAATGAAACATCAGCAATTAGATAAGTATCTCTTATCTATAAATCTCAAAGCACTTGCAGTAAATACAATGAAGATAGATCTCACTTTGCTGTGAGCTAGGAGAGTTATTGTAAAGCTGCCACATGCCTCACTGGAATCTGCTCTGGGGAACAGCAACCCTAGCCCCTCCCCAGTGGAGACAGCTAAATTCCTCCTACAATGACGAAAGGCTCTTTGAGATTGTGGGTTGATGATTAGAGGGGAAATGCAGGACACTGTCTAGAATAAAACAGGAGTTAAGCAAGCTCTCCTTTTGTCTATTGTGACCCTGGTGAACTAAAAAACAAAAGTAACTTCTGCAGCACTTTCCAAAACAATCCTCATTCAGGCCAGTGGAGAAAACAGAGCCCATGGCTAGGACTCAGAGCTCTTGGGCAAGCAGAGAGACCCAAGAAGCTACTCTTGAGATCTGGGATTTAGCTCTGGCTGAGGGCTGCAGTGCATAAGCAAGGCTGACCTGCAACCTCTCCCACTGCCACATCCACACACAACATCTGGGGGATGCTTCTACCTCTCTCACTGGCAAACATCCACAGAGGACAGCGAGTTCTGGATACGCAGATATCAGGCCTCAAAGAAAGCAACGGTGTTTCCATTAGCTCCTTCTCTTTCCCAAGCCACATTCCTTTTTTAAGGTCAGGTTTATAGAGTTTCAATTTACATACAGTAAAATTCACCCTTTTTAGTGTACAGTTCTTTGAATTTTCCCAAACCCATTCAATTGTGTAACCACCATTACAATCAGTTATAGGACATTTCTATCACCCCCCTAAAAGCTCCCTCAAGCCCCTTTGTAGTCAAGTCCTCCCTCCACCCCCAGTCCCTGGCAACCACTGATCTGCTTTCTGTTCCTAGAGCTTTGCCCTTTCCAGAAAGACAAGACACATTCTGTACAAAGCTTAAATAAAATAACCAACGGCCTCATTCCTCTCGTGTGTGTGTGTGTGTGTGTGTGTGTGTGTGTGTGTCTAAGAGTGGAGAACACAAAGACTTGGGGGGCAGCAAAGTCCCCATAGCTGATGCTGACTCTGCAAGCTGAAGCCCCTGAAAGCAGGGTGCTTGTCAGTGAGCTGAGGAAGTGGCTGGTGTACATCCACAGACAAAGAGCTCTTATTTTAAATTACTCCTATGGAAATATTCTAGTTCCCTCTTCCATGATTGTATGGTACTGGACACAATTAGGTTTCCTTCTAGTTTAGATGAATTTTTGGCATTAAAAGAAAACATAAATTACTATAGCTGGAACTGAATATAGATTAATAAGAAAATTCTGTCAAGCTAAAAAGCATGACTTTCAATAGACTGTTCTTCCCCTCCTGTCAGATCTGGCTTCACCTCACACAGAGGTATTGTGTGCCTAGTGAAAAAGTGAAGTTTTATTGATTTCCACAAGAATCGTTCAAGAGCCTCCTGCACAATTTAAGGCCAAAACATAAAAGAAAGCACAAAAAAATGTAGGAATGCAAAAAAGGGACAATTAGGGGCCCTGCAGCAAATCTAGACCTGGGGTGATTACAAATTACTTTCTAGCTCTAACAAAAGATCACATTACAGCTATTATTTATTTTTTGCAGAAGGAAAATCCTAAGTATAAATTATATTGCTTATTCATTCCCCTTCTATCCTAAGCAATAAATTATTTATACAGTACATTACATTATATACGTATATATGGATTTAGTTATCAAATTCTGAGATGTCGTTTTGAGAAATGAGAGAACATTTAAAATCAAATGGTGCTTCAAAGTCCCCATCTGCACAGGCTTGAAAATTTGGAAAAATGGACATGAAGGTTAATGCCAGGACCGCCGTTAACATGGCAGATTAAACACACTTATTTACCTCTGCTCCCTCCTGAGCTCCCACTAACGTGACCCTGGCGGGATTAAAAAAAGAAAATAAAGTGTAAAACCACCAAGACAAAGAGAATGGAAAAGGAAATGATAACAACAAAAATTTGGAAGCTGAAACACACACAGACAAGTGGTAACCAACTGAGGAAAACAGAACAGGCTGATATTTAGACAGACAGAAACATTCGCACCATGGAATCCCAGAAAGGCTTACGAATTGGAGGCAGCAGGCCCTCCTAAAAGTGGGGGTGTGAGTGGGGCTAAAAGAGGAGACTTGGCAAATCTGTATGGAAAACATTTAGACCCCCTGATCTTTTCCCAGACACCACGCAGCCAGGAGGCCACCTCTCCCCCATCTAACAGAACACTAGAAGTTTACCAGACAGTAAGCCAGAAAGACTCTGTCCCAGGGACACCAGGCACAGCTGAGGGTGAGGGGGCTCTTCTGAAAACAGAGGGGGAAGTCAGCGTCTCCTTCTCAGCCCCCTTCTGCACTCAGCTCCCAGAATGCTTGCTGGTCGTCAGTCTTGTTACCCTCCCCAGCACCCTTGCCCTGTGAAAACGAGAGGATTCTCCACTGGAGAAACCAGACATGGTCACCTGATTTATGGCAAAGGTGATGCTGCAAAGCAGTGGGCAAAGTAGAGATGGTCTGTTCAATAATTGGTGCTGGGTCAACTGGGGAAAAAAAGGACTCCTGGCCTCTACTGTCTTTTTGCGCAAATAAAGCACATCTTCTACGTTTGTTTGCCAAATGCTCCTCCCACCCCCAGGTATTAGAAGGCACATGTTATTTGCGTAAAAATAAGGTAATCCATACCACACCCAGAAATCAATTCCAGAAGGCTGGTAATCTTAATGTGAAAGATAAAATAATGCTATTAGAGGGAAACAGAGTATCTTCATGATTTTGGTATAGGAAAGATTTCTTAAACGGGATACAAAAAGCACTACCATATAAGACAAAAAAAAAAAATAAACTGGATTATTCATACTGAGCACTTCTGTTCATCACAAGACACCGTCAAGAAGTGAAAAGGTGAGTAAAGACAGGGAAAGAGATCTACAATATATTTATCTGATGGGACTCACATTTCCTTATTATTTCCTCACTGAGAAAGAAAAATAACAAAAGATTTGACCTGACACTTCACAAAGGCACTCCATTAGTCATCAGAAAAATACAAATTAATTCTACACACCCACCAGAAGGGCTCAAATGAAAAAGACAGAAAATACTAAGTGCTGGGGACTCTCAAGCTGCTGGCCGGAGTGTACACTGGTACAGTCACTCTGGAAAACTGCTGAGCATACTCTATGACCCAGTAATTCCACTCCTAGGTATATTCCTAACAGATACGCATACATATGTTCGTCAAAAGCCATGTAATAGAAGGCTCATAGTAGTACTACTCATAGTAGTTAAAATGCCCACAACAATAGAATAACACACATACATCTGCGTGTGCATGGATACACACACATGCGCACACACATGGAAAAGAGACCATTGTATTCACATCGTGGAATACTATATACGTGGATGAGAATGAAGAACTGTTGCTATATGCAAAAGTTGTATTACAACTGTTTCTGGCCTCCAGTTTGGCAATATTTATTAAATTTTTAGATGTGCGTACCCAATTGTTTCACTTCTCCGAATCTCTTTCACAGAAATACTTTTGAAAGTGTGAAATGATTTGTGCTTACAATGTGTATTGTAGCATTGCTTGTAGTGCTGAAAAATTAGAAACAATCTAAATGGCCATTATCTACCAGAGAATGGTTAAATAAATTATAGTATATCTATACTATGAACTATTAGTCAGCCAAAAATGAGGCTGACCTGCGTATATTGACACAAAAATACGTCCAGATACAGAAAAAATAAACCACTAGGTTCACAGCTACTGAAAACTCATATCCTAGTCTTCATTCATCCCCAGCAAAGCGTTCTCTCCAGAGAATTTTTTTCCTCCTCTTATAATTTTAAGTTACATTCCAACCCCTTTCTACATCTTTAATCCACAAATCTGTACCCTAAAGTCTATATGCTAGAGAGAGAAAACTATGACTCACTTTCTCACATCTCAAAGCAATGTGTACTTGAATGAGTAACATTCTACTGTACTAACAGCCAACGCAGCACGTTTAGCTAAAGAGAGAACTGATCAAACTTACCTGATGTTTTCTGCATTAAAAAATTCAGGCAGTGTCATGGACTCCAAACTTCCTGGAGCCATGAAGGTTGGATGGCCCCTGTAACTACTGCCCTGAGATAATCCTGAAACCTTACATCAAAATATCCCCTGAAGTCTTCTTAAAACTAAACAATAGTTTAGCTTAACTAGTAAAAATTGTCTGCCTTGAGCATTATGCTCTTTTAAGATCTATCTATACGGAATCAAATTGACAACAGCAACTCAAAAGGTTAGATAGGCAACTTAGGGGGTGGTGAATTTATGTTAATGGGGCAGGAACAACTCAGAAAAGGAGGGTGACGATGGTCACACAACTTGAAGAATGGAATCACTGTTGCTGAATGGTACATGTACAAACTGTTTTAAAAAAAAATCCAGGCAGTGATCTCAAAGTATCTTCCCCAAGATGCGTACTAACTACAAAGGGAAAGATGGCAACTCGACAGTAGAGAAACCCATGGTGAATTATATCTCAATAAAGCTGTTATTCACGGTGACAGTGGAAATTGAAGGCACCTAACAACAGCAACAAAGCTGTTAATAAAAAGCAGGGTGCGGCAGGCAGAGGACTCCACAGTACTGGCAATGTCCCACTACTGGATCTGGTGGTGGTTACAAGGGTGTTGGCTTTATAAGTCTTTAAACTGCACATGTTTGGCTTATACACTCATGTATAAATATTTCACAGTAAAAAGGTGAAGAGAAAAAGCAACAATGGAGAGCAAATTAAAAGTGGCTATTTGTTTTCAAAAAAGAAAGTTACAATTAAAAAGGCACAGCTGGCAGGAAGAGTCATCTCTGTGGTAAGGCTTCTTAGGAGCATCCCCCTCACCTCTCCGGGTGCGTACACCAGCCCCATTGCCCTCGGCCTGCTCCGGTCGGTGGAACCCCTATCCTTGAGGCTGACCCATCTAATCCATAAATCCAGCTCCATAAACACTGATGCCTCGGGTCAGGAAACTCCTAGAACAGACCAAAAACCAAACCCAACCGGTTGCCCTCGAACAGAAGCCATGCGAAAATCCCTTTTATAGGGCCAGGTAGCAAATGCTTGAACTCAACCAGCTTTCTAAACACATACCACTAAATCTCATATTCTCTGCTCTGATCTACTTAAAACATATCCATCCTACTGCCCATATAAAAGTCACCGGCTTTTTAATGTTATCTCTGGAATCAAGAGAATTGAAACTAACTCTTGAACAAAATCTGCAAAACAAGATTTGTTAGTTGGAAGTCTAACAGTGATGTTATCTGCAAATTGCAAAATAGCCTTTGTTGATGTATTCAGGATTTACTCACCCGTTTCTAGCAGCTAAGTGGCAGGAGGCAACTCTCCCTAGAAGAAGGCATTTGAAATGATTTCCTCATCTTTATTAAGTAATATAAATGGAATCCATCTCTAGTCTAGTTTCTGGGTTTTTTTTTTTTTTTTTGTAAGAACACAAAAACAAACTAAATTTCAAAACTGAAAACCTACAATCATTTCACTTACGTATTTTCCTAAGGCTGAACAGTCATTTCCCCCCCCCACCCCACCCCCCGCCTCCCCGGTCCAATGCTGGTGTTATACACCATACATACACACAGTGGAAAAGGTGGAGACAATCACAGACTGAACGGATCAGGGAGGTTGCCTCTGGGGAGAGAGACTGGAAGGAGGGAGACTAGTATTATAAGAATGCTGGTTAAAAAAAAAATCCTTAAGTGAAAGTCTCCAGAAAGCCCTAAGCCACTAAAAGGTATGAATATTCTCAAACAACTAATAGACCACAACCACCACAGCCTCCACCACACTGAGTCCAGCACAACTAGATGGTGCCCAGCTACTACCACCGACTGCTCTGACAGGAATCACAGTAGAGGGTCCCAGACAGAGCAGGAGAAAAAGGTAGAACAAACTTCTAACTCACAAAAAAGACCAGACTTACTGGTCTGACAGAGACTGGAGAAACCCTGAGAGTATGGCCCCCCAACACCCTTTTAACTCAGTACCGAAGTCACTTCTCAGGGTCACCCTTCAGCCAAAGATTAGACAGGCCCAAAAAACAAAATGAGACTAAATGGGCACACCAGCTCAAGGGAGGGAACAGGAAAGCTGGTAACAGGGAACCCCAGGTCAAGAAGGGAAGAGTACTGACATGTCTTGGGGTTGGAACCAATGTCACAAAACAACATGTGTATTAATTGTTTAACGAGAAACTAATTTGGTCTGTAAAACGTCATCTAAAGTACAATTTAAAAAAAAAGTATGAATATTCATTCCTTAGTGTAGCTCTTTCCGAGGCTGGAGTTTCTTTTATTCTCAGGTTGTTAAAAAGCAGGCAGCATCCATGTTGAATCTAATGTTCTAAAGGTGACTCATGGCAGGCTGACACCAAGAGACCAAAGCCGCGGGGCCCCGTACCTCTCCACGCTTACTCGGATGCTTTGGCATCTCCGCAGCCCCCAACCACTTCCGGGCACACATCCCAACCCCGCTCAGCAGACCCCACCCTTCCTGTAGTTCACTTAAAAAAAGTAAAACCATTATTCTGTGAACTTCCTTAATTCTCCTCCTTCTATATATTCTCCTAGACCTACTTCCTTCCTCTGCTCAGAAGTACTCCTTGCTCTCTCTTTTTAAACAGTTAAATGTTTTTAATTAAAAAATGAAAACAGGCTTGTTGCAGAAAATTCAAACAACACAGAAGAGTATGAAGTAAGAAGTAAATACCCCCCATCTCTGATGTGCCCCCAGAGTTATCACCGTAAGAGTTTAAAATGCATTCTTCTCTACGTGTATTTTTATGCCTATATAAATATATATATAAATGTACACATAGACATATAATACATATCACTATTTTATCAGCTATTAAATCAGACTCTACATAATATACTGTCCAGAATTAATAAGCAGCATTTTTCAGTGAATGAAGTAGACACAGACATATTTTCACGTCAGTGTACACAGATTGGCCTCATTTTTTGGCTGAATAATAGCTCGTGGTCTAGACATACTACGATTTATTTAACCATTCCCCTATAATAGCCATTTAGATTATTTCTGATTTTTCACCACTACAATATACACGGTAAACGATATACATTGTAAACATGAAACATTTCACATTCTCAAAAGTATTTCTGTAGAAGAGATTCAGAGAAGTGAAATAGCTGAGTGTGCACAGCTAGAAATCCAATAAATATTGCCAAACTGGAGGCCAGAAACAGTTGCAGTCCAATTATAAAAGGAAAAGGAAAGAAGGTAACAGGCAAAAGGTACATAACTCGATCTAGAAGACACACACGTACACACACAAACGTGGAGAAGAGGCCCCTGGCCCGCGAGGGCTTTAGGGCTGTGAGGCAACAGGTGCCAGCGACCTGTAACGGGCCCAACCTGTCCAGTCACACTGGAGCCGGGACGCACACAAATCACCAAACAAAGTCTGCTCAGGCTGCCCCTCACAGTGTCCTCTGCCTTAACTACCCTCCCCCTCAACTCACACTGCCCACAATTCTTGGACCTACACTGTCTTTATTTCTAATGCCATTACCTTAGCTCGGGCCCTCAGCATCTTAGCCAAAATAAACTACTCCCTAACAGGTCTCCCTATCTCCTGTCTTTCTGATCCATTCTCTACACTGTGAGCTGATTTATACAGTTAACATTCTAAAATGCAAATCAGGTCATAATACTCACCACTTTTTGAATTTAAAATATTTTTATAAATGGGGAAACTGAGATTCAGAGATGGGCAAGACCTTAACCAACATCATAAAGCTAATGAGTGGCAAAGCACCTCATGACTACGATCTTCTCTATTGCCATGGAAAGAAAAGTAAAAACTTCTTAGTACAATCTTCACGGCCCTTCAAACATGGGACCAATTTGCCAATTTGTCTTTCCATCTCCATTTCCCACCCACATCCCAGAAGCAGTCTGTACAGACTATTCACCGTTCTGGAAACCCAGCATGCACTTTGTACCTTTGTTACTTGTTATTTCTGCCTTGAATGCAGGGACAAAGGATCCAATAGACAAGGTAAGCACAGTGCTCACCTTGCTTACCAGGTCATCTGTAGTGAACAATTTCATATGCTGCTTGCTAATTCTGTCTTGAATGCAAGGACAGATGATTCAACAGGCAAGGTAAGCATAAGTAAGCCAGAGTTTACCTTGCTTACTGGGTCATCTGCCCCTGTCAGGGTGTGTAAATTTGAAAAGAGGCTTTGAATCTGTAGGAAGGTGCTGTGGGGTTGGAAACAGACAGATGCCAGCCATGCCTAGTGGTGAAAAAACGTGAAGTTGTTCACCACAGACGATGTGGTAAGCAAGGCAAGCACCATACTTACCTTGCCTATTGGATAATCCGCCCCTGCTTGACTGTCTCTCGTGACCCCCTCCTCCTGGGAAGTCCTACTCATCCCTCAAGGCTCAGGGGCCTCTCTCAGAAGCCCCACTGCCCGTGTCTGCTCTCGGCAGAGTGCGTGGCCACTGCTATGCGCTCTCCACTCTCTGCCTCTCCCGCATAAGCCTTACCACAATGCTTCACAGTGAGGGTCGAGTCAGCCCCGCCCACTACACTGCCAGCTCCTTCCAGGCAGCGGCCACGTCTTGTTCATCTTTGCATTCCCAGGTCCTATTAGTGTCTGACTCATAAATCTGGTATCTGTTGAACAATGAATAAGTAGTAACATGACTGATAATGTTTTTGGTTTTTTTTGCCACAAACCTGTATATGTTTACAGAGGCGTAACTAGGATATGGTGGGTATTGCACTGGCCCTGGACACGTGGCGCCACTGGGCAGTTTCTATTAACTCCGTAAGGCCAGCGGCATTATCTACGAAAAATGGCACCTATGGCAAGCACTGGAATGGCACCCCTATCCAAACATCTGACATCCCTCTTTTAGATAACTTTACCATAACATCAGCTCAAAAATACAAGTCAAGCTTGTTAATCTTTTAACTGACACATGACCATGCTTGAGGAAGGACGCTGAGCCAGACCGTGTTAATAGAAACTGCTCAGTAGTGCCACGCGCTCAGGGCCGGTGCAGTACCCTAGATACGCGGCTGGCCCTACTTCAACTCACAACTCTACTTCACAAATGGATACACTTGTCAAGTTCCTTTGAATAACGCACTCTCCCTGAGCACATGTGAATAAAACGATTCAATTTACAGAAACTGAATTTAAGCACAACTTTTGGGTCTATTTCTATTAGAGAAAGAAGGAAAATACATAAAATAAACTCTTACCAACAGCACCCCGGTGTGGCAGCCCTGGCTGCAGGGAACCTGGGCAGGAAGAAACCACATCCAGGGAGGCTAGCTTTAGAAGACAAAGGCAATGGGAGTCACTGGGAGCTACAGATCAGAGCAGAGGAAGGATTTAAACTCCCGGCCACAAAAGGCAGGTAGGGTCAAGGTATCACCTGAGAATCTGACAATCCTAAAGTCACTAATTTAGGATTTGGGTTCAAGTTCTCTAAATAACTTAGGGCTTTAGCAGTAATCTACCTCAACAAAACAAGATCTAACTCAATAAAGGAGCAAAAAACAGCGCCAACTCTTCCACTACCCAGGAAGGGGAGGGATGGGCAGAGGGCCTGAGTACACCTGACCTTATCAGCAGACACCAGGCTCTGGAGCCTGCCTGCCTGGGTTCAAATCCTGAGTCAACCACTTAAAGGCTTTGTGATCGTTATTAACTTCTCTGTGTCGCATGTTCTTCGTCTGCCGAATGAATCTGTGATTCATAAATACAACAGCTTTAGCTCCTCTCTACAGGGACCGAAGCAGAGACACTTACAGACACAGCAATATTTAAGAAAGTTCCATGCTAAAGTCAGTGTATATTCTCTCACCCAGAGCCATCAGATGTAGAAACAACCAACGTGAAATGTTAGGAAGTACAGCTAACATCGCTTCACGCACTTTTTACCTAGCAATCTCAAGCCATTTTTCAAGCATTACATTCCTATAAAATCAGAAGTATCCCCACTTTACAAATGGGTAATTTGACAGCCAAGGTTACAAAGAGTTCAGCTGTAAGATGTAAATAAAACCTGAAATCTTGATTCCAACCTCTCTCCAACCATCTTTCTATATATATACACACACTCTAGTTTCTTTAAACGTGACCCTTAGGAATTGGTAATGAATTTGGCTTTGACGGATTATCCTAAGTGGCAGATCAGCAGTACTCCAGTAAAAACTAAAGGCTAAGTGATAGCTCAGTCAAATGATACTGTTTTTAGTCTGACCATTCAGAATGACAGGAAATACCACAAGTCCCAAAAGTCAGGAAGTCCATGGCATTTATATTTTAATATAACAATTTATTTCAACACATTCCACTCCCCATATTCACTCTCTCTGGAAAGAATAGCTGCTCCTGCCTTGTGCTGCAGGATAGCTTTAAAAGGCTTTTCCATCACCTCTGTAACGTGACACTTATTTGCTGACACCCGAGATATGTTACTAGAGAGTAGAAGTCAGGTCTTCAGAACCCAAGCTATACATCAATCTTCAATCATTGGCCTTCCCCTAAACAAGTCTAATGTGCAGTAATGGCCAAACCCGGAGGCGGGTGCAGATGGAATTACACACCAAACATGAACTCTGAAGAGCTACTCCAAGGGCACATATCACAGCCATGTGCTCTTCCTTTAGAGATATATACCCCCAGGGCACGCATGGCACTGGATGATCTCCACAGACGAACTCATGGACAGGATGCGGGCAGAGGTCCTTAGTACACCTGACCTTATCAGCAGAAATGGCAGAGTGGCTCAGGCTCTGGAGCTGACCTGCCTGGGTTAACTTCTGCGTCTCATGTTCTTCAGCTGCCAAATGAGGATAACAGACCTACCTCATTAGGGTCTGAGGACAAAATGCGGTAACATGTACGAAGCACTTAGAACAAGGCTTGGCAACAGTGAGTGTTCCATAAATGTTAGCCATTATTATTATTAAACAGCAAATGGGGAAAGAAAAGGAAAATGTGCTAGATGTGTTCTATGTACTATCTGTAGATAGTACCTATCTGAGGTTACTCTGAAAGATTTGCTTTCTTAACAGAAAATTATGAAGTCTTTTGAAAAATTTGCTCTGTACAACATTAAGCATGCTTAATGACTGCCGCACAGAAACAAGGCAAAAAAAAAATCCAATGATGATGCTTCTTTGCAAAAAAAAACTCCTCAAACTTAAGGTCAAGGCTGCTGTCCAGTGTGGCAGGAAGAATTCTATCATTCATTGTCCTACACAGAAATGTAAACAAGGCGATCGCATTTTGAGAAAGTCTGTCAACCAGCATAAACCTCAAAATGAACCTAAAGAAACCTTTATTTGTTTTCAAATAGTCTTTACGGCTTGAAAGGTCAGAAATGTGAAAAGCATATGAACTACTCTGACACCAGAGGACAGAACAAAGAAAGGAAGAAGCTGATGGAAATGTCCAGTACGTGTAAGAAGAAAGGGCCATTTTCCAAGCCTGAGCTGACTCCTGGTGAGTGAGGAAAAATTCCTATCTGGCTTGATAGGAAAAAAAAAAAAAAAAAAAAGCTCCTTCCATGCCGATTGCTAAGGCAGAAATAGCACAATCGAAGAGCAGGCATTTGATAAGTGTTTGTTGGCATAACTTAATTTGAAGATGGGATTTGGTATTTTGAAAAGAGTACTATTGGACTAAGAATTAGAAGAGGGGTCACTCCAGATAGAAAGGAAGAAAATAATGCATGATCTCCCTCTCAATTTTTCTTTTCTTTTTTTAAATTAAAGCTGAAGATCGAAGATCATCACCAGATTCATCTTCCTAAAAAAACAATTTCTCCAGGTCATTCACCTGCCTAAAAAAATCTTAAGTATTCCCCATACTACAGGAAAGAGTCCCCCACCTACCTTTCCAATCGTGTTTCGTCCTCAGAAAACGTCCACTCCCACCAGACTGGTTTCCTTACTTGTTCCAGCGAAGAACAAACCATGCTCATTTCAGCTGTCTCCCCAGTGCCTATCACAGTACCTGGCACACAGTAGTTACTAGTAAATGTTTGCCCAGCCAACAAAAACATGAGTGCCTTCAGGCCTGTGCTCCCTTGGCGTTGTTCCTGGAAAGCCTCTTTCCCGCCTGTCCAGTGAAAACCCTGCTATTCTTCAAAGTCCCTCTTAACTCCCTCCACCTCTCCCCAACAACAGCACCCATCCTACTTGCTGTCCGCTTCTCCCACTCTCAATTCCTGCGGAATGCAAATCACCTCAGATCTGGTACTGTGATTCAAATATTTCCTGTTTAGGCATTCTGTCTACCCAGCTCAACTGGGAGTTTCTCGAAGAAGGCAGAATATTTTGAGGTAGAGGGAGTCAGTGAAAATGTTACTGATCTGTGAAGAGATAACACCGAGTAGAGACCCGAATCCTTGGGAAGGCTTTATTCTGAGACTCACTCTGATCCTCCAGCAGCCTCTGGTAGCCTTTCCACAGGTCAGCACGACCAAAGAGGCTGTGGTGTGACTGCTAGGGTCCCTCTCAACTCAGACCAAGCTACAAACGCTGCTGAACCAATGGCTGCAAAATTAATTTTGTGAGAATGTTTTTCTAGCCCCTTAAATTCCAGGTGGAAGAAAGCGGATCACAACCATACCGCTACGGGTCTGTTTCCCAGGAAGTTCAGGTCGCTGTTCTCTCCAAACAAGTAACCTTCAGGGTGAGTTGAGTCAAACTTCTCTCCTCCCATAATGAAGTGGCTGGCAAAATAGCTCCCTGGAGTGGGACAAACAGAAAAATCAAATACACGGAAACCAGGCAAACCGAACTAAGCAAAAACACCAATTTAAAGAAATTTCTAATGATTCAAACAAATAATCAGAACAATTTCTAACCCCAGAAGTGTTTTCTTTTCTTGAACTGGGACAATGGCACAAAATGAGTAAAATCATAGCAGGGAGAATCCAAGATACCAAACATAAAATAGATCAGTGTTTTTCTTTCAACATTTTTTAACTGAATCCTGATCATGATCAGTCTATAAAACATAAAACACTCGCAAGGCCCCACAACTCACATGAATGAACATATGTATGTATTTTGTTCCTGTTTTTTTTTTTTTCTTACACTTGAAACAGTTATTCCAGGTACCTTAAGTACAGGTAGTGGCATGTGTACATGTATACACATTTCTTTATTTAGATTTTCATAAACCAGCTCATATGCATACACAGATGTCTCAGTACGCAACTACCACTGTATCTACATCTCCATAACCCTCTACCATGAAGTCTCTTTATACTCTAATTTGCTTCAAAAGATATAAATGATTGTTTCATAGGAAAATATGAATTTAAATAATACAGCTGTCCCTGGCTTTACCTACCAATTACTACTTGGCATCCCAAAGCTCAGCCTCACGTTCACTAACAGTGCTGATGGCTAGAGGTGCACAACATCAGTCATGGCAGGTCCCCTTTGCCCCACTTCAGCCAGCCAGGAGGCAGGGATATCGTCAACACTACCATAACCAGATGAAATCAGGTCAGAATTCCCATCAACCTCACTCAGACAGACCAGGAACTGTGCCAGGACGTGATGGTGCTGAGAAGCCACAAAGGTAACGCTGCAAATTCTACCTGGGAATACCGTTCAACTTTGACGACAAAATGAATGCCTCTTACTCCAAATTTCTATAATCTGATTCTCCTGTTAAGGGAAGCTGTTCTAAGTGAAGGACTCATACCATTATATGCCTTATTATTGTTCTCAAATACCCCAAATGCTCAGAGTAATACAAAGAACTCAAAAAATGGCAAAAAGCTTGTTTACATGTTATACTACTAGGATATATATAGACTCCCTGAGTCAGCTGCAATTTTTGCCGAAGATTTACAGCTAACTCTAAAAAATTAGTATCAGACTGTGGAGAGGAAAGATGGAGAAGAAAAACTGAATCAAACATTCATTTTTGGATTTTCTACACATGGAGCTTTAGCCTAGAAACACCAATTATGTAAACAAAACAATGTGGATAAAATCACTCACCACAAAGTGAGGCAATTCTTGAATTAAACAACAAGCAGGCAAACATTATTTTAGAGTAATAGCAATCACTGAGGAACCCTTAAAAGTTACCCACCAAAACTTAAAAACACAAAGACCAGCTGTGGTGCAGTGTCTTACTTAATATGGCCCTTCTAACCAATGTCTTTGTAACTCCCATCAAATGACTGGGTGAGGACTATGCAAATGATGTGCTTGTGGCTCACCAAGGGGATTGGATAGCTTGTTAATAATGTAAATAATGTGCATGGTATCCTTGTGGTGTGGGACTATGCCAATAAGGTGTATGGAACCCTAACAAGGGGATAGGTCAATTTTGCCATCCTGCGAGGCTTAAAAGAGCAGTCAATCCCAAAGCAGAGGGGAACTCACTATAGCTGAGAAGAAGAGACAGGAGTAGAGCGTGTCCTTTGGACTTGGGATCCCTGTGCTGAGACCCTCCCAGCCCCAAGAGACAGAGAGAGAGAGAGAGAGAGAGAGAGAGAGAGAGAGAGAGAGCTGTAACACTGAAGACAGTGAGAGATGGTGAGAAGCAGCGGCAGAAAAACGACAGCAGCAGAGGCAGCAGAACCGGGAGACCAGCAGGAGACAGTGCAGTGGGCTTCTTGGCCCGTGGAGCAAGGTGGGTACAGTGGGTGTGCTGACCCACAGAGCAAGAGAGCTGAGTGCCTTCGGGCATGAGGCCTACTGGTAGTGGGGTACCTCCAGGCACTTGTCAGCAGAGCTAAAAGAGCTTTGTAACACTTGCTTGAGCAGGGCAGAGGCCAGGATGAGGGGCCAAAGGGCCAAGAGGTCAAGGGCCAGAGAGAGGCTGTCCTGATCGAACAACTGTATCCTGAGCATTCCTGAACCAGAATTATAACCTGTTACTTCCCTAATAAACTCCATAATCGTGTGAGTATTGTCTGTGAGTTCTGTGTGGCCACCGCAACAAATTATCGAACACAGCAGAGAAGTAGAGAGTGCCCTGGGAGGGACGGTTGGTGTCAGAATTGGTAAAGAGTATGGACGATGGAGGCATGTCTAACCTCCACCTCATAAGAATCAGCCTTAGTCTATTGATCTTGATTCTCTCCCCCACCCCCCCCCCAGTTTTATACCAGCCATCTGCAGTGATACAACAGTGCAATTGATCATTTAGGAAAGCTTAATTATCAATTATTTATGCCAGCACTTGCTAGCCCTATTTTCCGAGTGCATAATTTATAGAGAGGGTAAGTGCCTAGCTGCCTTAAGTACCAGCACCCATCTCAAATAATTTTAGTCATTTACCTTTGAACCTTAGTAAAATGTATTATCTATATATTAGAAATTATGTATCTATTATATGGTAGGTGAAATTAAAAAAGGTAAAGATTTTACATTGAAGGATGGCGTGCCCTAATCATTAGTAAAGAAAGGAGAGAAGCAGGCTTGGTGTCTGAAGTTGTACAAGCTGAGTTCAGTGTAGGACACACTGAGTTTCTAACACCTGTGATCACTCAGGTATGGGACATGGGGCAATGAAATCCACAGATTACTGAAGTACAGGTAGGAGCAGGAGAGGAGGACTAATGACTCAGGAGCCAAGAGGTTAAAGAAGCTGACAGGGTTCTACTGGAAATGTCTTTTTTGCCATAATATTAACAGAAGTTATGAAGAAAGGTGTGTAGAGGCAATGATAGTTTTGTCTTGCATTAAAAATAAAGAGCACAGATATACAAAACTCTAAAATGAGGGTCAATAAATCATAGATTAAAAAAAGGATTTTTCATTTCAGTAACAGAGTTAATGCAAAGTTCCTTTAAACGGCTCATTTCCCTTGGTGCGCTTAAAATACAATTTCAGTTATAAAGTTTGAAATGATGATATTTATAAAAATTCAACGTAGCCAACCTTTCAGGAAAAAGAAATACATTGACTAAAGTGTTAGAGATAGCTTTACACTTGTAACTGGGAATGAATTTTCTCAAAATTACATAGATTACTTCCAGTTAAAATTAACTTGAGCCCCAGTCAAGACTTCATTAATAATTCTTTGACACTGTTCTCTTCTAGACTTTTGGTTTTTAAGTGGGAGATACTTTAAACGTGTAGGCCTGTATGAAATAAAGTAGAATAAGCTTTTAAGACCCTCGTCAGTTAAAAGAAAAAATAAATTTAAAACAACCGAAATGTTCCTTTTTCCTTTCTTTGAAATGGATCCCTCTAACAACCTGCCCTCAACTGGACTGGGGAGAAAGCAAAGTGCCCACTGACAGACTGTGTAAAGCTCTTCGCCTCTTGCTCAGGCTCTCTAGGGGGACAGCACACAGCTACGGACAGCTGCCACATTGACAGATACCAACATCAAACACTGTAACAATCCCTATAAAAGCTGCCTTTTGGTCAATTTGTGCACATATATACATGCTTATTTTTTTTACTTCTTAATAGCATGAATATATATATATATACCTAAAAACCAAACCTAATGCTGTCAATTCTGACTCATAGCGACCCCACGTGACAGAGCAGAACTGCCCCAAAGGGTTTCCAAGGCTGTAATCTTTACGGAAGCAGACTGCCACATCTTTCTCCCGTGGAGCGGCTGGTGGGTTTGAACCATTGACTCCGCGGTTAGCAGCCGAGCACTTAACCACTGTGTCACCAGGGCTCCTTATGAATATATACACAGCCATTAATATTTAAAAAGCAAATGTGTAATTTAGGTTAATTTGCTTCATTTACTTTTGATTTTTAGAGACTGTTTTTAAAATTTTTAAATTTTATAATTACATAAAATGTTGATATGGTTCCAATGTTAACTACACAAAACAACACATATTCAAAGAAATCTAGTTTCTAACCCTTTACCTTCCAGCTTGTTTCCTCCCTCCCCGTATAGATAACCATTTTTTAAAAACTGTGGCTTGTTTTACATAAATTAAACCAAATTAAACATTAATTTATAATACATCCTATGTGGAAAAAACTGCAAAAAAAAACAAAACCAAACCACCTATTTACAGTAATATTATTGGTGATAGTATTGATATTATTATTCTGAGACTGTGATATAAAGCAAATGAGTACTTACATGATATTTTAACATACCTGGTATCATTGAGAATCAGGCAAAGAAAGTCTAGATTAAGAAAAAAACATACAGTCCCGAATCTGAACTAGAAGTATCTATAACTTTTAGCTAAATTACAGATTGGCCCATAAAATAAAGAATATCTCTCACAAGTAATGAGCTCCTTTAAAAAACCATCTATACGGGACCAAATGGTCAAAAATTGCTCTAAAACAAAGACAAGAAGGTAAGGGGACAGGGAAGCTAGAGTACTGGGAATGGTACAACCAGAAAGGAACAAATGAGAATGAGACACACTGTGAAACATGTAACCCAGATCACTGAGTAATTTGTGCAGAAATCGTTAAATGGGAACCTAATCTCCTGTGTAAGCTTTCACCTTAAACACAATAAAATATTATTTCAAAAAAAGAAATATCTATAAAATGCATGGCGTACCTTTACAGATGAACAATATTTCCTAGCTGTGTCCACTGAAAGGCCTGGAAGCAATGACCAACAGAGTAGCAGTGAGCATCTCCAGCACCCAGACTGTGGTCTCCAAATGCCATTTTGCACTAAAAGGAACCAGGGCTCTTTGGAGGACACATTCCAGGTTTGGGGCAGGAAATGTACAAAACAAGACTAGAATATCTTTTCACACAAGACAACAAGGATGCTATCAAAGACTATGAAGGTTACATCAAAAGGACTCAGAAGCTGACTTGAAAAGGTTCCCAATGGCCAAAGATGGGACCTCTTGAGCTTCAGTCAGAATGAATGCAAAAATTAGAATCACTAAATGTGCATTAAGTCCATGAGTTCATCATAATATTTAAAAAAAAAAAAAAATGGTCACCACTGGAGGATGCTAGCAAACCAATTCATTATTTCAAAAACTGGGACAGAAAGGAAAAGCATCAAGCACTTATCTTGTCTTTCCCATATGATCTGTACCTATAGGTGAGTGGCCAATTAGTAGATGAGGGGAGGTTTCTCTTTACAGAAATATTCCAGCTAACAAAAAAGGAATAATAAAATTAGAATATCACTGTTTAACAACCCTTATAAATTAATGAATCATTACTCACACACACACTCAAAAAAAAAAAAAAAAAAAACACTCCAAACCAAAAGGGAGCCCTGGTGGCGCAGTGGCTAAGAGCTGGGCTGCTAACCAAAAGATCAGTGGTTCGAATCCACCAGCCGCTTCTTGGAAACCCTATGGGGCAGATCTACTCTGTCCTATAGGGTCGCTATGAGTTGGAATTGACTCGATGACAACAGGTTTGGTTTTATTTTTAAACCAAAAAAGACAACCAGACATGTGACTGATGTAAAATACAACAAAGCAGCTTGCTAAGTAACATACATACATACAATTTAAAAATTTTAATAAGATCCCCTTGAGAATGGGAACCAGACAAGGATGCCCTTTGTCATCACTCTTAGTCAACATTGTGCTGCAGGTCCTAGCCAGGGCAATTAGGCTAGAAAAAGAAATAAAGGGCATCCAAATTGGTAAGGAAGAAGTAAAGTATCTCTATGTGCAGATGATATGATCTTATACACAGAAAGCCCCCAAAGAATCCACAAGAAAACTACTGGAACTAATAGAAGATTTCAGCAAAGTATCAGGATACAAGATAAACATACAAAAATCAGTTGGATTCCTCTACACCAACAAAGAGAACTCCCAAGAGGAAATCACCAATCAATACCATTTACAACAGCCCCCAGGGAAGATAAAATACCTAGGAATAAATCTAACCAAAGATGTAAAAGACCTATACAAAGAAAACTACAAGACATTACTCCAAGAAACCAAAAGAGACCTGCATAAGTGGAAAAACATACCTTGCTCATGGACAGGAAGACTCAACATTGTGAAAACATCAATTCTACCCAAAGCGATCTACATATACAATGTAATCTCCATCCAAATTCCAATGGCATTTTTTAATGAGATGGGGAAACAAATCACCAACTTCATATGGAAACGGAAGAGGCTCCAGATAAGTAAAGCATTACTGAAGAAGACGAACAAAGTGGGAGGCCTCACACTACCTGATTTTAGAACGTATTATACCGCCACGGTAGTCAAAACAGCCTGGTACTGGTACAACAACAGATACGTATGCCAATGGAACAGAATTGAGAATCCTGATGTAAATTCATCCACCTATGAGCAGCTGATATTTGACAAAAGCCCAAAGTCCAGTAATTGGGGAAAAGACAGTCTCTTTAACAAATAGTGATGGCATAACTGGATATCCATCTGCAAAAATATGAAACAAGACCTATACCTCACACCATGCACAAAAAATAACTCAAAATGGATCAAAGACCTAAATATAAAATCTAAAACGATAAAAATCATGGAAGAAAAAATTGGGACAATGCTAGGAGCCCTAATATATGGCATAAACAGAATACAAACCATAAGTAACAATGCACAAACACTAGAAGAAAAACTAGATAACTGGGACAACCTAAAAATCAAACACTTAAGCTCATCAAAAGACCTCACCGAAAGAGTCAAAAGACAACCTACAGACTGGGAAAAAATTTTTGGCTACGACAAATCTGGTCAGCACCTAATCTCTAAAATATACAAGATACTGTGACACCTCAACAACAAAAAGACAAATAACCCAATTAACAAATGGACAAAGGATACGAACAGGAACTTCACCAAAGAAGACACTCAGGCAGCTAACAAATGCATGAGGAAATACAATCATTAGCCATTAGAGAAATGTAAATCAAAACTACAATGAGATACCATCTCACCCCAACAAGGTTAGCATTAATAAAAAAACAGAAAATAATAAACGTTGGAGAGACTGGAACACTTACACACTGCTGGTAGGAATGTAAAATGGTACAACCACTTTGGAAATCAATTTGGCGCTTCCTTAAAAAGCTAGAAATAGAAGTACCATACGATCCAGCAATCCTACTCCTTGGACTATACCCTAGAGAAATAAAAGCTGTCATAAGAATAGATATATGCACACCCATGTTCACTGCAGCACTGTTCACAATAGTAAAAAGATGGAAACAACCTAGGTGCCCATCAACAGGCAAATGGATAAACAAATTATGGTATATTCATACAACGGAATACTACACAAAGATAAAGAACAATGATGAATCTGCAAAACATCTCATAACATGGATGAATCCAGAAGGCATTATGCTGAGTGAAATCAGTCAGACACAAAAGGACAAATACGAGACCACTATTATAAGAACTCAAGAAAACATTTAAACACAAAAGAAAATATTCTTTGATGGTTACGAGGGTGGGGAGGGAGGGAGGGGGTATTCACTAACTAGATAGTAGACAAGAATTATCTTAGGTGAAGGGAAGGACAACACACAGTACAGGGGAAGTCAGCACAACTGGACTAAACCAAAAGCTAAGAAGTTTCCTGAATACAACCAAACACTTCGAGGGACAGAATAGCAGGGGCAGAGGGTCTGGGGACCATGGTTTCAGGGGACATCTAGGTCAACTGGCATAACAAAGTTTATTAAGAAAACGTTCTCCATTCCATTTTGGTGAGTGGTGTCTGGGGTCTTAAAAGCTAGCAAGTAGCAATCTAAGATGCATCAATTGGTCCCAATCCACCTGGAGCAAAGGAGAATAAAGAACACTGAAGACATAAGGAAAATATTAGCCCAAGAGACAGAAAGGGCCACATAAACCAGAGACTCCATTAGCCTGAGACCAGAAGAGATAGATGGTGCCCAGCTACCACCAATGACTGCCCTGACAGGAAACACAACGGAGAGTCCCTGAAGGAGCAGGAGAAAAGTAGGGTGCAGAACTTAAATTCTAGTAAAAAGACCAGACTTAACGGTCTGACTGAGACTGGATGAACCCACGAAAGCATGGCCTCCAGACTCTCTGTTAGCCCAGAACTGAAACCATTCCCTAAGCTAACTCTTCAGATAATGATTAGACTGGACTATGGGACATAAAATGATAGTCTTGAAGAGAGTGCTTCTTAGCTCAAGTAGATACATGAGACTAAATGGCCTCCTGTCCAGAGGCGAGATGAGAAAGCAGAAAGGGACAGGAGCTGGTTGAACAGACACAGGAAATCCAGGGTGGAAAGGAAGAGTTTGCTGTCACATTATAGACAGAGCAACTAGGGTCACATAACAATGCGTGTATAAATTTTTGTATGAGACACTAACTTGAACTGTAAACTTTCACTTAAAGTGCAATTAAAAAAAAGAAGAAAAAAATCTTTTTTTGGCTTTAACAAAGAGAAGTTTATTCTTTCACAGACCAGTAGGCTAGAAGTCCAAATTCAGGGTGCCGGCTCCAGGAGAAGGCTTTCTCTCTGTGTTGGCTCTGAAAGAAGGTCCTTGTCATCAGTCTTCCCTTGGTCTGGGAGGATCTCAGCGCAGGGACCTCAGGTCCAAAGGATGCACTCTTCTCTCAGTACTGCTTTCTTGGTGGTATGAGGTCCCCCCTCTCTGCTCGCTTCCCTTCCCTTTTTTTTTTTTTTTATTATTATTAATTTACTTATATTGTTGTGCTATAAGTGAAAGTTTACAATTCAAGTTAGTCTCTCATAGAAAAATTTATACATACATTGTTATGTGACCCTAGTTGCTCTCCCTATACTGTGACAACACACTCCTTCTTTCCACCCCGGATTTCCCGTGTTCATTCAACCAGCTCCCGACCCTCTCTGCTTTCTCATTTCACCTCCAGACAGGAGCTGCCCATTTAGTCTACTTATCTACTTGAGCTAAGAAGCACACTCTTCACGAGTCTCATTTTATGTCCCATAGTCCAGTCTAATCTTTGTCTGAAGAGCTGGCCTCGGGAATGGTTTTAGTTTTGGGCTAACAGAGAGCCCAGGGGCCATGTCTTCTGAGGTCCCTCTAGTCTCAATCAGAGCACAATTAAAAAAAAATCTTAATAAGAACATGGATTTGAGTGAGCTGCTCAATCCACACGCCAATTTACAGGAAATGCAGAGAACAGAAGAACGTGATAAATGACAGCTCAGGGAAGCAATCAGCAAAAGTCAGACTGTGGAAAATGCCACAAGACAAATGACCCCGTTTCCTCAGTAAATACTTTGAAAGCAGGTGGGAGTGGGGGGTACTGCAACAGAAAACCTGAAATACAAACTTTATTTTAATGCCACATATTTTACAGTACACAATCAGCAAAACCAGGGCTTTCTTAGCCCCATCTGTTGTCCATACTTCTTCGATGGTTTGTCTAAAATAACCATAAGAAATAAAAAACTAAGATCATATGGATTCAAGCAGCACTACTCACAATAGCCAAAAGGTGGGAAGGACTCAAACGTCCATGAGTGGATGAACGGATAAAGAAAATGTGATACAATGGAATACTGTTCAGACGTAAAGAGAAATGAAGATCTAATGCATGACACAAAATGGATGAACCTCGAAAACATTATGCTAAGTGAGAGGAGGCACACACAAAAGGTCACATACTGTATAATTCCATTTATATTATAAAATACCCAGAATAGGTAAATCCATAGAGACAGGAAGGAGACGGGTGGTTGTCAGGGGATGACGGAGGAGGGACTGAGGAGTAATTGCTTTTAATAGGTTGTTGTTGTTAGGTACCATCAAGTTGGTTCTCACTCATAGCGACCCTACGAACAACAGTACGAAACACTGCCCGGTCCTGCACCACCGTCACAGTCATTGCTATCTTCAGCCCATTGTCAATCCATCTCGTTGAGAGTCTTCCTCTTTTCCTTTTAATAGGTATGGGGTTTTATTTTGGGGTGATGAAAATGTTTTGGAGCTAGATAAAGGTGGTGACTGCACAGCTGAATTGCTCAGCTTAAAGTGGTTAATTTTATGTTCCATGAATTTCACCTCAATAAAAAACAAATCATACGGGCAGGAGGAATTTGGCACATGGCACATTTATGTGGTCGTCATGTGAATTTAGCTTCAGTTTTCAAACCCGTATTGAAAATCAGAAGGTCACAGCCTTGAGAACCGTATGGAGCAGTTCTACTCCACACACATGGGGTTGCCATGAGTCAAAATTGACTAGACAGCAACTAAGAACAGCAACATTGTAAACAAGATCTAGAACTCTGCCAAAATTATCCCTCTTAAATGTCATCTGTGGGGCAGGCTTTCTTATGCCCTCTTTTCAGCTGAAGAATCTAAGAAGAGTTCGGTGGCTTACAGAAAATGTCACAGTTAAGCAAAGCAGTAGCAAGGTTTGAGCCCAGATCTGGCCAACTCCAAACCCTTACGATAAACCATACACTGTTCACTTTAAGCCACAGGCAAAGAACAGTGTGAGGGGGAGAAAATGGAAATTCTGCCTATCATTTCACATATACGTGGAAGAGAAGCCAAGTGTTTGGGGTCCCCCATGACATGAACATTATCTGACTTTCCCTCTTCCTGTACTGAAATAGGAAAAAGTGGGACAATGCATTTGATGATAGAATGTTCACCCAGAAAAAGCCCCGGATTTTTCCTTTCTGGCAAAGACAAAGAGGAACTGTAAATCAAAGATACTTTCGTCTCAAAAATATTTTGTTTTCCACATCAGTTTTAAATATTTTGTTTTACATGTCTAATGGAAGAACCGATAAGTTCATTAGTTCAATGCATGCCCTCTCTGTCCAGAATGCAATATGTATAATGAAAATAGAACAAAACCCATGGTATGCCTTGCCCGACTTTGTATTTTTGAAACAAAGGCAAAAGATCTCCAAACCTAGATAAAAAATTTAGAACATGCACTGTTTTCAACATAATTACTTTCCAAAGCACTGTTAGAAAGAAAGCAGTATAATAAAGCCTGATGTTGTTGTTATTCGGCATCGATTATGACTCATGGCAACCCTGTGTGTGCAGAATAGAACTGCTCCATTGAGTTTTCAAGGCTGTGACCTTTTGGAAGCAGATCGCCAGGCCTGTCTTTCCAGGCGCCTCTGGGTGGGTTCAGACCGCCAATCTTCTGGCTAGTAGTCGAGCGCTTAACCATTTGATCCACTCAGGGACTGCCCCACATAATAATAATAGTCGCTTACTGAGTGCTTAATCTGTACTAGTGCTGTACTAAGAAGCACTACATGGATTATTCTCCCAAACGTGGTGTGATGGGTTGCTTTTGTGTGGCCTTTCTTGCCACGGTCTTGTTAACTCCCACCATATGACTGGGTAGGACTACGCTAATAAGGTATATGGAACCCTAACAAGGGGATTGGTCCTTTTGGCCATCCTGCTAGGCTTAAAAGAGAGCCAATTCCAGAGCAGAGAGAGGATCTCACCCTCACCAAGGAAGAAGAGTCAGGAGCGAGCACAGAGTATCCTTTGGACCTGGGCATCCCTGTGCTGAGACCCTTCTAGACCCAGGAGACAGAGAGACAGCTGTAACACCGAAGACGGCGAGAAGCAGTGTCACAGAAACAGCAGGAGGAGAGACCAGCAGGAGACCATGCAGTGGGCATGGAGCAAGAAAGCTGAGTGCCCTTGGGCTGGAGGCTTGCTGCTGGAGGAGTGGGGTGGGGTGCCTCTGGGCACTTGGTGGAGCTAAGTTTGCCAACTCATGGAGCTAGAGCTGAGTGCCTTCAGGCCATGGCTCACTGGTGGAGCTTTGTAACGCTTGCCCGAGGGGGCAGAGGTGGAGGGGCCAGAGAGAGGTGTGCCTACGGGCACAGCTGAAAAGAGGCTGTCCTGACGGAAGAACTGTATCCTGAGCATTCCTGAAACTGAACGGTAACCTGTTACTTCCCTAATAAACCCCATTAATTGTGAGTATTGTCTGTGAGTTCTGTGTGGCCATTGCAACAAATTATTGAACCTAGGAGAGAAGTAGAGAGTGCTGTGGGAGGGACAGTTGGTGTCAGAATTGGTAAAGATGGCGGGTAGAGGAGGCATGTCTGACCTCCACCTCATGGGAATCAGCCTTGGGCTGTTGATCTTGATTCTCCTTCCCCTTTGTGAAGTCAGAGGAGGTCAGATGCTGCCCCACACCATTTTTGCAACAACCCTATGAGTAGGTGCTATTATTATTTTATTTTTTACAGAAGAGGAAACTAATGCACAGAAATGTTCTTTTGTCCAAGGTCATACAGCTAGTAAGAGAAGTGTCAGGTCCCCAAATCCAGGTATTTTTACTCCAGAGCCTATTCGTGCTCTTAACCATTACCCTGTATTTCCACTGAGTACCCTAATTTAATTAACCATTTCCCTACTAGTAAACATTCCCCGCTCTTTGCAGTTTACGTTGCTTTTTTTTTTTTTTTTTGCTATTTGATTGTTTTTACATCTGGAATTTGTTCTGTGGACTGTGTGGGATGAGGGTTTAATCTTTTTTTTTTCCCCGAATGGAAAATTTTACTAACACCATTTATTGAATATTCCATTTCCTCCACTAATTTGAAATGCTATTTTTATTATACCATATATACCTAGATCTAGACTCTATTCTGAACCAGTACAATGGTTTTAATAACTGCAGCTTTACAGCACACATCAATAAATCCAACCCTTTCCCACATTCTCAAGTCCCCAGCCAGTCTGCCCTCGCCCTTCTTCTTCCCTTCTTTTGGCATGCTCTCACCCCCTTGACTTTGCAAAGCTCCCTTCTCACCCTTCCTTCTACTGCAAAAGTTTCAACACTTACAACTTCCCTATATTTCCATTCATACTTTCTTCTGGTCTCAAGGAAGGATTCCTCCTTTCCCCACTCCAAGCTTACCTTCTTCACCTGAGTTCTCATTCCCATCTCCTTCTACCTCCTCAGAAACTTCATCAATAACCTTCCTTCTTCCTCAATATTTCCATTTCTTTCTCTCCACTGGCTTTTTACTCCTCTCATACTACAAACATGTTCTGGTCTCCCCAGCTTAAGAAACAAATACAAACAGAGTTTCCTCTGCCATGCCTTAATGTCCGTCCACTCACTCACCATCCATCCATTCTTCTTCTCTCTCTGCTTCCATCTCGCATCCAGTAATTCCTCAAATCTTTACAATAGTTTCTACCACTCTGTTCTCTGGAACACCGAACCAACAGTCTTTTCTCACACTTATGAACTCTCAGCAAAGTTCAACACTCGTTCCTGGACCACTCTTTTTCCCTTGGCTTTGAAAACCCCAGGAAGATCTGATTTTCTTTCTGCCTCAGTCCATAAACACATAAACCTGAACATATCTCTAAGAGCTCAGTCCTCTTCTCTTCTTTTACGCTCTCTCTGTCTCTCTCCTCCTCACAGCATCAAATCAAAGACTTTGGCTTAAAACAGAGCTGGAGGGCCCCGGAGAGCATGGCCCCTGGACTCTCTATCGGCCTGGAACTAAAACAATTTCCTAGGCCACTCTTCAGACAGGGATTGGAATGGACTGTGGGACATAAAGTGATACTCACGAAGAGTGTGCCTCTTAGTCAAGTAGATACAAGAGACCAAAAGGGCTGCTTCTGTCCAGAGGTGAGACGGGAAGGCAGAGAGGGTTAGCAGCTGGCTGAATGGTCATGCGGAATCAGGGGCGGAAAAGAGGAGTGTGCTGTCGCAGAATGGGGTGAGCAATAAGGGTCTCATAACAATGTATGTATAAAAATTTTATATGGGAGACTAACTTGAAATGTAAACTTCATTTAATTACAACAATAAAAAAAAAACAAACAAACACAAACAAACAAACAAAAAAAGACAGAGCCAGATTTGATCCTGATGCTGTTTGATCTAGGACAAATTATTTAACCTTTCTGAGTTTTGGTTTCTTTGTTTGTAAAATGGAGATAATAATACCTCCTTCAAAGGATTACTATTGGAATCAAATAAGATAACATGTGTACAGCAGCTAGTTAGGCCCAGTAGGCGACTAATATTGGCTTCTCCTTCTCCATACTCAACTCCCGAATGTTTGCCTCTGATTTTTCTTTTTTTTTTTTTTGAGTTTCAGTCAAAATCTTTAACCAGCTGCCAAATCTTGCCATATGGATATCCCATCTTTGCCTCAAACTCAATGTTTAACACTGAATTAATAACTTTTCCTTCTGGAAGGAGGTGGGATATTTTATCTTAAGAGTTGGCACCAGAATTCCTCTTAGGGAAAGCAACCTTTTTTTTGGGATATACTTTAATGAGCTACTTAGAATGGAGAGTGAAGCACCAAGGGCATGGGTGCTTTTGTTGCTTGTTGATGGAACCCAAACTTCTCCATGTAAGACACAGAGAGTATTGTGTTTTCCTACTGAGAGGGAAGAGTGAGGAGAAGAGGGGAAAAGGGGAGAAATAAGAGGAAGGAGACATTAAGACAGAGAAAGCCTGGGGTTGGTGAGCTTAAGAGCCAGTAAACCTCCTGGCTGAAGTACAGTTTAAGGGTAATAATGTTTATTATTCTTTTGGGGCTATTTGTATTTTTACATTGTAATCACAACTCCATCATCCCCACAAATCTTTAGTAAAATCTACACTTTGAATACTTTATGTGAGTGGAATTTTTTGGAGAAACTGAAGAATGGGCTGATGTCACATCTGTGTGAGGCAAAGGCAGCAAGCTGGAACCCAGGAGACAAGACGGTCATGAGAACATTAACATCTTGGGAATTCTGCAGAAATCATGGAAGGGCACGGGAATCCCACGTTCTATGGAATGTGTGGATTTCTAATTTGCCTGTATCTTGAGAAGCAGTAAAGCCCCAGCTGACATTTGGGACTCACTTCAAGAGCAGTTTCTGCTCCAGATGCCTGATTTCTATCAAGGGTGCCTCATTTTTCTGGTCATGCAGGCTAAAAACATCACAGTCATCAAAACAACAAAAACACTGAACATGTGTTTTGTGCAAAGCATCCTGGTCAAGACCCTCAGCCCTTTCCAAGTTCAATTACAAGGGGTTACCATGTCTCTTCTACAATTCATAGCCCTAAGAGATAAATCTTTCTTAGAACACCAGTTGGTTCCTCTCAATTTTTGCTCCTACCTACCTCCCAAATTTTATTTCCCACTATCTTTCTAGGAGAACTTTCTGCTCCAGCCAACTAATCTATATACTTTTCTCTGATTCCATCAAGAACATTTCCAATCTCGAGGCCATTACTAATATTATGCTCCACACTGGATTATTTGAAAGTTCTAGTCCATCTTCAAAGTCTACCTTCAATGCCATCTGTTCCCAAGAACCTCACCCAGGTATTGAATACCTGGATCAAGAGCTTCTGTTTTATTCAGTTGGCATAAATCCCTCTGTACTGTTATTTTTTTAAAACAGTTTTATTGAAGTCAACATACAAAGCATAAAATTCACCCATTGTACAATTCAATGATTTTAATAACTATCACAATCCAATTTTGGAACACTTCAATCACCCCAAAATGTTCCCTCATGCCTGTTTACGATTAATCTCCACTTCCACCCCCAGCCCTAGGCAACTACTGTTCTGTTTTCCATCACCCTAAAAAGAAAACCTGTACCATTAGTAGTCACTTTTCATTTTCCCTGACCCCTAGCCCCTGGTTACCACTAATCTAATTTCTATCTCTATAGATTTGCCTATTCTGGACATTTCATACAATATGTGGCCTTCTTTCACTTAGCATGTTTCCCAGGTTCATCCATATAGTAGCATGTATCAGTGTTTCGTTCCTTTTAATCACCAAGTAATATTCTATTGTATGGTTTTACCACACTTTATTCATCCATTCATCAGTTGATAAAACAGTTGGGTTGTTTCCACTTTGGCCATTATGAAAATGCTGCCATGAACATTCAGGTACAAGTTTTCGTGTGGACACGTTTTCATTTTTCTTGCATGTATACGCCTAGGAATGGAACTGCTGTGTCATATGACAACTAACCTTTTGAAGAAGTGCCAAACTGTGTTCCAAAACAGCTGCACCATTTTACACTCCCACCAGCAGTGTATGAGGGCCTCAGTTTCTCTACATCCTCACCAACACCTGTTATCCTAGAAGTGGTATCTCACTGTAGTTTTTAGTTGCATTTCCCTATTGGCTAATGATGGTAAGCATCTTTTCAGGTGCTTATTAGCCATTTGCATGACTTCTTTGAAGAAATGTCTATTCAAATTCTGTGCCCATTTCTTAACTGGGTTGTCTTTTTATTATTCTGCTGAAAGAGTTCTTTATATACTCTAGAACAAGTTCCTTATCATATATATATGATTTGCAAATATTTTCTCCCATTTTTGTGGTTGTCTTTTCACTCTATGACCCATTTTCAGTTAATCCTTGGTGATGTGAAGAAATGGTTAAAATTCACTTGTTTGTGGTGAATATCCATTTATCCCAGCACCATTTATTGAAAAGACTATCCTCTTCCCATTGAATTGTCTTGGCACCTTTGTCAAAAATCAATTACTATAAATGTAAGCACTTATTTCTGGCTCTCAATTCTGTTCCATTGATCTATATGCCTTTCCTTGTGCCAATGCCACACTGTCTTGATTACTGTGGCTTCACAGTAACATTTAAAATCGGGTAGTGGAATCGGGTGGTGGAATCCTCCAATTTTGTTCTACTTTTCCAAAACTGTTTTGGATATTCTAGGTCCTTGGCATGTCCCTATAGATTTTAGGATCAGCTTATCAATTTCTACAAAAAAGTCTGCTAGGATTTTGAAAGGGGATATTCTAAATTTATAGATCAATCTGAGGAACACTGGCATCTTAACAACTCTGAATCTTCCAATTCATGAACATGAAATGTTTCTCCATTTATTTAGATCTTTTAAAATTTCTTTAGTAAAGCATCAATCTAGCAACATTTTGGAATTTTCAGTGTACTAGTCTTGTACTTCTTACAGTAAATTTATTCCTAAGAATTTATTTTCTTAATGCTATTTGGAAATACAACAGTTTTCTAAATTTCATTTTCAGATTGTTTATTGCTTGTGTACAAAAATACAGTTTATTTTTGTATTTGGTCTTGTACTTGCAACCTTGCTGAACCCGTTTATTTGCTTGAGTATTTGTGTATGTGTGTATTTCTTGGTATTTTCTACATATAGGATTATGTCATTTTTTAATAAAGAAAGCTTTGCTTCTTCTTTTTACACTTTACCCTTTTCTACTTATTTTACCACCTGGATGTCTTTAATTTTCTTAAAATTTTATTTATTTGGTGCTTTATTGTACTAGCTAGAATCTTCACTATATATTGAATACCTGTTGCCGTCAAGTAAATTCCAATGCATGGCGACCCCACGTGTGTCAGAATAGAACTGTGCTCCACGGGGTTTCCAATGGCTGATTTTTCAGAAGTAGATCACCAGGCCTTTCTTCCGAGGTGCCCCTGGGTGGACCTGTACCACCAACCTTTCAGTTAGCAGCCAAGCGAGTTAACTGTTTGTACCACCTGGGGACTCTTACATATTGAAGAGAAGTGGTGAGACAAGACATCCTTACCTTGTTCCCAATCTTAGCAAGAAAGCATTCAGTCTTTCATTATTAAGTGTGATGTTAATTGTGGGTTTTCCGTAGATGCCTTTTATCAGCTTAAGGAAGTTCATTTCTACTCCTAGTTTGTTGAGAGTTTTTATCATGGATGAGTGTTGAACTTTATCAAATGCTTTTTCTATATTAAAGTGATCATGTAGTTTTTGTCCTTTATTCTAGTAATATGGTGTATTATATTAATTGACTGCCAGATATTAAACCAACCTTGCACTCCTGGGATAGATTCCTGCTTGGTCTTGTTGTATTCGCTATTATTATTTCTCTGTATGCATATATTCTACCTCTGACACTACATAATAAGCACTGAAATTTTGGACAGAGCATCATTTTTAAAGAATGATTTTTTAAGATTATGTAATTTTAAAATTTGTTTTACCTGTTCACAGCACAAGCAATCTTTCAGCAACTAAGAACTTGAGATTAGCACCCAGTTAGCAAGAATAACAAGCTAAAATAGGAAGCCACCAAATAGCTAGTGTCGTTAATACTCCCATCTGAATTTGAAAGTTGATTTGGGGGCTTCTATCCTGCTGCTTTCCGTAAGTATCAAAATAACTGAGTAAGAGAATCAGATTCTACATACTGGTGCCTCTATATACTGGTGGTGTGGTGGTTAAAGCGCTTAGCTGCAAACCAAAAAGTCAGTGGTTCGAACCCACCAGCCAGTCCACGGGAGAAAGATGTGGCAGTCTGCTTCCATAAAGCTTACAGCCTTGGAAATCCTATGGGGCAGTTCTACACTGTCCTATGGGGTCGCTAACAGTCCGAATCGACTCAACGGCAGTGGGTAGCATAATGCATAATACATAGCAGTGCTCAATAATGTGTGTAAATGATAATAAATAGGAAAAGAAAAGAGATGCCAAAGAACAATACAAATCACCATAATAAGGAAATCAAAGCCCCTAAGTCTTAAGCCAAAATCAAGAGCTGAAACTAACCAGTCTACTCTCAATGAAGTAAAGGACAAATAAAGCAAAAATACTGGGGGTTGCTAAGTAAGAAAATCACTACATTTTAAATGTCAAAAAAATAATACTAGCATTTGACCATGATGTCTTTATCATTAAATGGAACAATATTTAGGTTTTTACAGTATGAAATGTATTTACTATGAATTTGAAGGACCTATTTTAGTTAAAGCAACAGTCAAACTGCGTCAGAACTATGTAATTCTTTATTCTGTAGTAAACTCCATACTTTCAATCCCTAGTTTCAAAACTAATATTAAATTGATGCTCCTTAAAACTGAGAAACTTTTATAATTATTTGACAGGCAAAGACTTATTACCCATGCTTTTAACAACTGTTCTTGCCGTAGGACAGACCCATCAGACAAGCATGTGTCTCCAATATAACAAAAATTTAGAGAACGATGATGTTAATAGCTGCGCAGGACACTGATTCCCATTCTGAATATTTACAATGCTTTTAAAAGTTTCAGGTTTACCTCTTAAGACCTGAGCAAAATAAATTACCCCTATTTTCAAATCTGCTGAAATACACAGAGGGAAATGAACTAAACATATCATGTACCAAATTAATACAAATTAAACTATCTTTATAGTACGTCTATTTCTTCCTGGACAGAGGAAAGAGGTCTAACGATTTTTATTGAGTGGATACTCCTGTCAAAAGATGGGCATGCATGCATAAAAACACACAGCTCAGCAAAGCCATACCTTTGCTAAACAAATGATCCATGGGCTTTCAAAGAAGCAAAGGTCTTAGAGAAGACTTTAAAAGCACGGATGAGCTCCAACTCAAAAATCATAAAGGCGCAACCACATGCAGTGGAATAGTGCAGCAGAATAGTAGAATTGCTTGCTATTCTAATACAGAAATACTATACAGAAACTAACTTCCACCATTCTTCCTGTTACTTAAATGATGAATATTCATGCATTTATTAACTGAGCTAAAAATCATCTAAGAGCATATGTACAAGATTATTCATTGCTGGTTATTTGCAATAGTAAAGGACTGGGACAAAACCAAGTGTCTATCAATAAGAGACTATGTAAAAAAAATGATGGCACATGCATACAAGGAGTATTATACAGTTAAAAAAAGGAATAAGGAAACACTCCAATATGGAGATGGTATAAAAAGATCTCCAGTATCTCTGAAAGTGAAATAAACAAGGTAAACAACAGTCTAAATAGCAAGCTATCCTTGCATTTACACAACTAACTCTGGAATAATTGTAAAGGAACCAACCACAGCGGTTACACAGGGATGGGAGGTGTCTGAGAAGGAAACGGAACTGGGTGGATGGACGAGAGGTTAGAACATGATTTTCACTGAATGCCTTTTCATTCTTTTAAACTTTGAACCACGTGACTATTTTACCTATTCAAAAAACAAACAACTTAATCTATTTTATCCACCTACTTCTATAAAAGAAAAGGCTACTCTTCCATTTCATGAGATGACAGGCCCAAGTTCCTACATGAAATCAGCTGTTCTCGGCAATTTTAAATGTTTCAGGTTTAATGTATACATAAAAGCTAGAGGTTCCATTGCAAATACAAAAAAAAGGCAGCAGCAGCAATTTCTACTTGGTGCTGTGACCATCACTACAGGGACAGATGGCAGCGTTTCTTTCTAAAGCAACTGTACAGCTTTAGTGATTCTCCATGAGCCAGAGGACGGGCACAGTTCAGAACCTAGCCGACAACGTTCGGTCAGTCTCCTGGAGGAAGCCGATTCTGTTCGTGCTTTGTCCCGCTATCAGCACCCAGGAGAAACAGACTTCTCAAAATCAGTCCAGTCTGATTTCCCAGCCGGGACAACGCCTCTGAGTTTTGTTTCAGTTGTGACACAGATCAGCCTCCATTCCATGAATCATCAAGGATGAGTTCAAAATCCAATTCCATATAAAAGGCAGAGGCAGATGGCTTCGTAAAAAGAGCACTAGCCTGTTGTGTGACCCTGGCCATACCAATTCATTTTCTTACCTGTGAAATGAGTAGTTCCGGCCAAATTCTCTCTAAGATCCCTTTCCGGTCTAAAATACTATAATCCCATAAAGAGCCAGGTCAATTTAAAGGTCAGAGGACAGGTAGAAGACGCGCCTCGTCTTGAGCGTTTTTGCCAAGTTCACACATCTCTTCAAGTAGTACCACAAGGATTTGCTGACCAGGACATGAATGTTCTCAGACCTGTTTTCTGTGTTTACCTTCATCATACGTAATTTAATCCATCTGCTGTAAAGCTTTCCCTCAAACAACTTCTGATTAAAAGTGCGTTACAATTAGGTAAACTTTTTAAAAGATTGGTAGAGCAGAGAGGATTATTTAAAATTGTGAGTATTGAGTGCGTTAAGAAAAGTTTTAGTTAAAATAAAACTATCCTTTCATCTATCATCATCCAAAATTCATCTATCTATTAATATCCTTTGGGGAATAGCCTTCCAGAGATTTCTATGTTAATTCCCATATGTGAAGGAGGGGTGCATACTCCCCCGAGGCAGCAAGCGCTACTGAAAACCGAGCTCAGCAAAACCTGCTCCATCATCTGATCAATAAAAGCTAAGTGATTTCAGAAAAAAAAAAAAATCCACCAATAACTCCTGCAAAATGCATGCCTTCTTTAGTGCTGGCTTCAGAGTCATAATTAGCCCGAGGTTGATTAAAATACAAGTGATCTACGGCTTCATCTTTGGCCATTCTTTTAAAACAGCTCTTAATCTTATTCCTCTCTGCAAGGATTCATTCTCTGGCACAAAAGCAGTGAAAAGCATGGCTCTGCCAGACGCTCTGCAGGGATGCGGGTTCATTGTCTGGCCCCTGCCTTCACCTGGTACAGACTGCACGTACTGCTGAGACCAGCTTATCTCATTAATGTGTCTTCATTCAACCAAAGGAGAAACACCTCGTTCCAGCTCTGACACCTGGCTGCAAGATTGCCAAAATCCCCAGCAGGTCCTAAGCCAGAAAGGGTGGTAGTCATCGCTCCCAGAAAGTCCAAGGAATAGCAATTAAAGACCACAAAAGGCAGGTAGCCAGGTCATGCACTAGCAGTTTAGAATTAACTGGTGCTCGGTCAGGTGGGCTACCTTCTTGTAATCCTCTCTCCTTTGCTGTCAAAATCCTCCTCCATTTCCAACGCTATGCCACCACCCGGAGACTGGAAACACTTATCTTTTTAATTGAACCAATGATTCTGAAAACAAGCACAATACTTCTACACAATTTAAATACCTCTGCCTAGTCCAAGAGGTAGCCCCATTCCAAAAAACCAGGCTTGCTGCTACTCTGGCAAAGCGACTACTGGAGTGATTCTGATGCTTGGATTCCCAAACGTTTCTGTTAGACGCTTTTTTCCCTCTTCTGACGGCCTTTTTTGCAGCAGCAGCACAGCAAAAACGCGTTTTCGGCCTCCAGCTACCAAAACGCAACGGAAGCTTTTCCATGAGAAACCTAATTCGAAGCTGTCCCCTTTCCGGAGGCCTGGATGCGGCAGACCAAGGACAGCACCCAGCCCAGGTACCTGAGACAGATGCCAAGCCCGCCTCAGCTCCTGAGAGGAAAGAGGGGACCGACTGAGAAGGAAGGCAACCCGAGCTGTGGCCCGCCGGGCCGGACTGTGCGGGAGCCCACCTCTCCCGAGCCGGATCCCCACCGAGCAGACGGTCTCAGCACAGATTACAACGGAAGCCGCTCACGTCCTCGGCTCGGATGCTCGGTGACCTCGGTGACCCCGCCAGGCTCCCAAAGCTGCCCGTCTGGTTCGCCCAGGGGCCTGGGTGCCCCTCCACTCCCGCCCTCCATGATTTTGGAGCGATCTCGGCCCCCGCGTCCCCGAGGACCCCTGGGCCCCAGCCCCGGAGTAGCCCGGCCCGGATCCCCCCACTTCTTCCCCTGCTCCCAGGCCCCCGCCCGCCCGCAGCGCCCGTGCCCACCGCCCCCAGGCCCTCACCGGACTTGGGCGGATAGCGGTACACGGAACTCGACGGGATGTCCACCTCCTCCACGCCCGCGTGCTGCCGGCTGGTCAGGGCCCCCATGGCCGCTGCGGCGTCGCCGCCCTCTGCCTCACCGCGGCCGCTCGCACCGCGCCGGTTGCGGGGCTCGGCTGCCCGCCGCGGCCAGCTCTGTTGCGGCGCTGCGGCTCTGGCGGCGGGGGACCCCCGGCGCGCCGCGCACCATCCTCCGGGGGCACAGCGGTGGCGTCTTTGCCGAGGGGGACTGCGGGCTGGGCCGGGGGCGCCGCCGCCGCTTCAGGCCGCGTGATGTCAGCGGCGGCTCGCGCGCGGGGACAGCGGCAGTTCCAGCCAATGGCGAGGCGGGGCGGGAGCGTCCGCGCCGGGCCAGCCAATGGGCGGTGGGATGCGGCAGGGGCCGGCGGCGCGTGCCTCGCGCGGGGAGTCGCGGCCGGGCCCGGCGTGCGGGGTCGCTGCCTCGGGGCTCGCGGCCCGGCAGGCGCTCCGCGTGGTGGGGGCGGGGCCTATGTCGAGGGGGCGGGGCTCCGGAGGCAGGAGTGCGAGGGCGGGGCCAACTGGAAAAGGGTACTCCAAGACCCTGCTGGAGCAGGAGGCCCACAGGAAGGCGGAGGAAGCATCGCCCCCTCCGAGCTTGTTTTTCCCGGCTCAAATTACCGCGAAGGGAGCCGCCTCTTGCGGCCTTTGCCAGGAGTTTGCTGAGGGTTCCAATCGTTGAAAGTGTGCGGCCCCCCGCCGTCTGCAGCTTCCCGGCCCGGGGGAAGTTTCTTCCATCCCTCACCCTCAGGATGTGCAAAATCTAAATGCTTAGACACCAAACTGGGAGGGGAGGGGTGCATGCGTTCTCGCCAGCCACACTTCAAGTTGTAACCATTGCGCTGGGCTCTAGGAGGAACAGATTCTGTTGTATTAACATCTCTTCATGCCCCCCAGCGCCTGGACCCCAGCTCCCAGGGGTCAGTAAGATTAACTAGTTAATGCTGATGACCAGCTAGGAAGATGTCATCCCTTCTCACGTAGCTCCTGTTTGTAGATCCCTCGGACAGCTCACGTAGCCCTAAAGTTAGCAGAGTATCAACTCAAGATCAAAATACTCAACCTCTGACTGTACCTTGGACACTGTACTTTGGAGACAGGCCTATAGCTTTCCTTCAGAAGAGAAGCAAGCTGGGGAGAGGGAATGGGGCCAGGCAGATGAGAGGCTTCTCTTGATGAAAACACACAAAGCAGAGAGAACCTTGGACAGGCAGAAGATGTCATTCCAAAGCGTAATTGCAGACGTTTGTGCTTTAAACCTTTTATTTATTTGTGGGTCTGGTGTTTTTTTCTGAGAGAATGGACCAATCAGCACAAATTCTAACTGCTAGAACGTGACCAACTCCTGTTCCTTTGTGACAACTTTTGAAGTACAGTGTTGGGTGCCTAGTTGCCTTGATTAGTGTTATAAAGTCATGTGATACAGTCTAGTTCTCTGAATACGCCATAGGCTGCCAGAAAAATGAACAAATTCGTCCTAGAGGAAGCACGGCCAGAATGCTGCTTAGAAGCAAAGATGGTGAATCTTGCATCTTGCCCACTTGGACACGTCATCAGGAATGACCAATCACTAGAAAATGACATCATGTCTGATAAAGTGGAGAGTCAGAGAAAACGAGAGAAACCCTCCATGAGATGGATTGACACAGTGGCTGCAGCAATGGTCTCAAACATACCGAAGATTGTAAGGATGGTGGGATGGTGCAGGACCAGTCAATGTTTTGTTTTGTTACACATGAGGTGCCATGAGTTGGAGCCAACTCAACGGCAACAATCAACAGTTCTTTCCTGACTATATTTTGTATTTTTTTGTCTCCCTTTTCGGCGGTAAGGACCCCTGGTGGGGCAGTGGTTAAGAGCTACGGCTACTGACCAAAAGGCCGGCAGTTGAAATCTACCAGTCACTCCTTGGGAACCCTATGGGGGCCGTTCCAGTCTGTCCTATAGGGTCGCTGTGAGTCGAAATCGACTTGTGGCGATGGGTTTTTGGTTTCAGCGGTAAGGAGCCCTGGAGGTGCAGCAGTTAAGTGCTCAGCTGCTAACCATAAAGGTTGGCAGTTCAAACTCACTAGCTACTCTACAGGAGAAAGATGTGGCAGTCTGCTTCCATAAAGATTTACAGCCTTGGAAACCCTATTGGGCAGTTCTGCTGTCCTATCGGGTTTCTATTAGTCGGAATCACCTCAACGGCAATGGATTTGGTTTGGTTTTTCAGCAGTAGCGAACAGACTTCATGCTAAGGGTATCTACGCCCAGTTGCCTTGGTTTTCTCCATTTATATTGGAGAAGGTCGTGTATACTGACTACTGAGGAGAGCCTGCGCTGTGGGGCCAGTACCTGCCCAGACAAGACAAACAGTAGCCTCTCCCAAGCAGGAGAGCTGTGCAGAGCTCAGGGCTCCCCTCCACCCACCCACCCAGCGCTAACCACTAGAAGGCTTTCAGACATACTTGTGGGAGGGAGTTAGTATCCTCCTTGATACCGCCTTCACCATACACAGTTCCTTCCTTGTCTTTGCTGGGCAAAGGAAGAATCTGGGACAGCCTCGAAATCGAAGGTCTTCAGCACATCCCAGGGTAAAATGTTACTTTATAATCTTGGGTTCTGCTTAGAGGCCTTTGTACTTCCTGTCCTCCACATTTCATAAAAGGATCATCTCTTCCCTTTCTGGGCTTATCCATGTCTAAGGGTTCCCTCTGCCCAGCTAGGGCCAGGCGGGGGTGTGGTTCCATCAGGAGCTCAGTCCTGTTTCTTACAAGGAAGCTGTTCTGGTCCCATCGGGGCCTGCTCTGAGCCTGGGAAATGGACCCTGGGTTCACTCCCCATCTTGAATAACATTCCCCAAGTCTAAAACTTGGTTTCTCTTCCCACGACTGAATCATGACTCCAGTGCTTGGGAGAGTAAAGAAAAACAATAACATCAGCGGGCGTTTATTGAGCACTCTGAATATGCCAAGCCCTGCTGTGAATGCTTTACACGAATTAAAGCATTTAGCCCCCACAGTTTTCACACTCCCCATTTTACAGTTGAAGAAACTGAAGCAGAGAAAGAACATAGGAGTTTAAGTTGGACAACTCAAGGCCCTAACCAGTTGTGTAACTTTGGAAGACCATCAACGAGATGGATTAACACAGTGGCTGCCAAAACGGGCTCAAGCATAGCAAAGATTGTGACGATGGCGCAGGACTGGGCAGTGTTTCCTTCTGTTGTACATAGGGTTGCTATGAGTTGGAAGCAACTGGACGGCATCGAACAATAACAACTTTGGGCTAAGCCCTTAATATTGGAGACTCAGTTTCCCATCTATAAAACAGCACAACCTTTACTGGATATTGCGAAGATGCAGTACGTTCTGGGAATCAAGGCTCATTTGAAAAAGAAGTGATGACCCGTGGTCAAGGGTCAAGAGGTAGAAGAGAAAGGGATGGGATGGCGGGGTGGGTAGTTCAAATAATCTAGGTCAAAGAGATCTTTCTGTGTATTGATTGAGTTAGAGTTCCACAGTCTACAATGTAAGCACATGTTATTGTTTTGGAAAAAAGATCCTTGGCAGTGCCCAGGGCAAAACCAGGACAAGCAGCAAGCCCTGGGGACAGCCAAGGGCCACATTCCTCTCTGTCTTTTCCTTGGCTCCACTTGGCTCCGTAGCCGGAGACTGCTGGAGATCTGGGCCAAGGAGAGTGCCTGAAGGACAAGACAGCACTGAGAGGAAGAAAAATCCAGAAGCAACTGCCATCAAGATGGCCATTAAAATGCTTTTCAGTTGGAATATGGCCCGGGGGGGGGTTGCACAGTGGGTGTCTTAGTCATCTAGTGCTACTCTAACAGACATACCACGAGTGGATGGCTTCCACAAAGAGAAATTTATTTTCTCACAGTCTAGTAGGCTTCAAGTCCAAATTCAGGGCATCAGCTCCAGGGGAAGGCTTTCTCTCTCTGTCAGCTCTGGAGGAAGGTCCTCGTCATCATCAGGCTTCCCCAGGTCTAGGAGCAACTCTGTGCAGGAACCCCGGGTCCAAAGGACACGCTCTGCTCCCGGTGCTTGTTTCTTGGTGGTATGAGGTCCCCAACTCTCCACTTGCTTCCCTTTCCTTTTATCTCTTATAAGAGATAAAAGGTGGTGCAGGCCACACCCCAGGGAAACTCCCTTTACATTGGATCTGGGATGTGACCTGGGTTAAGGCGGTGTTACAATCCCACCCGAATCCTCTTTAATGTAAAATTACAATCACAAAATGGAGGACAACCACACAATACAGGGAATCATGGCCCAGCCAAATTGATACACACATTTTTCAGGGGACATACTTCAATCCATGACAGTGGACATAGGGAAATTACATCCAAACACCATGTGTCCTTAATGTCACTAGCCTCACAGCATCCCATCCATCCATCCCCCTGCTGTGGATGCAACCCTTGGGAGAATCCCGGCAGAGAATCCAACATTTAAACATCTCAGGGGTTTTCTCTAAGCATCCACGGGAGGCAGGCGGGTGAAAGCAGAGGATTTTATCAGGTCTCAGCGCTGCTTCTCTAAGGGAGAAAGGAGAGGGTATGGGGGAGACGGGAACAAATGATTTATAGGTCAGCTAGTCCCTGGGAGCTTTTAATTTGTTCATTTTAGCTGTCCTGGTTTCAGCCCAGATGTGCCTTTTCCACCCGTGTAACACATCCACTCCTTCCAGCAATTCACTGTAACAGGAAAGAGTGCCCGCAGGTGAAAAGCTGACAGGCGCTGCCCTGCAGCACAGCATTCCAGAGGCAGCTGGGTGGGTGAGCCAGAGGAGCTATGACAGACTCCTTCCTTCTGGGCTCTTTGCTGGGCCTTTCTGCCCTACTCCCTACGGAAGAGGAAGATTAGAGTCCGGGCTATTCTAAATAAGGGCAGTCGTTGGATGCTCTCGAGGTTCTGACTCATAGCGACCCTATGTGACAGAGTAGAACAGCTCCATAGGGTTTTCTAGGCTGTAATCTATACAGGAGCAGATCACCAGGTCTTTTCTCCCTCGGAGCCAGTGGTGAGTTCGAACAGCCGGCCTTTCATTTAGCAAATGACCACTTAACCATTGTGCCATCGGGGTTCCTTGAATAAGGGTAGGGTCTGTCCAAAAGCCAAGGCCAATCAGCAGAAGACCGGCCCTGATCCCTCTCTCAGTCCTGGCCTGCGTGCGGCTTCAAAGGATTAAAACTGAAACCACCAGCAGAGAATTTCACAGCCTGTTCCAGACCAGCGGGCTAGGCTAACACTCATAGAGGGTTGTGATGGGCTGACATGGTTTGGAACCCTGCAAACGGTTCTGCTGGCAGACCTAAGGCGCTCGGTACATGAAATTTGGAACTCAGCCATTGGACTTTCCTATTTTGCTTCCAGCCTAATGTGAATTCCTCTTTGTTAATTTCACTCTTCCTTGTGTGCTGCTAACAAAGAACTATTCCAGTGGCTGCAAGCTGCAGGTGGGGTTGTAGCTTCTTAATCTACTTTCAAGTTCAAACCAAAAGGAGAGGCAATGTTTATACAGCCCAGCACAGCTCCTAGGTGAGGAGAGTGAGGCACCTAAGCTATAGAATTTAAGAAGGTGCTCGCTCTCAGTGCCTTGCCAATGCCTCACCTGCCTCACCCTGGTGTGTCGCTGCTGCCTAGGCACCTGGCATTTGGAGAAATGCGAGGTCTGAGACATTAATTCTACTCAAGACTAATTTAAAGAAATTAGGAGAGTTTTTTTTTTTTTGCTTTAGTCTCGTTTAGTCAGATTGTTTCTATCAAATATCAGATGCTGTAGGCTCACTCCTGCCTTCCTTTTCCCTCCTTATCATCCCTGCCCTTTTGCTTTTGAGCTGGGGCTGCACATTCTGCATGGGAAAGTCAGTGTGAAGAGAGGAAGCCACTAACATTTCAGCCCAGCACGGACTCAGCTGCCTCCTTGGTCTTGTCTGGCAAGCCGAACAGATAGGCAGAAAGCCCAGCCGTGATGTACATACATACAATGGAAGATTACCCAGCCATAACGAGAAAGGACTTTCTAACACATGCTACGACATGGATGAACCTTGAAAACATTATGCTGAGTGCTATGAGCCAGACACAAAATGACGCATATTGTATGATCCCCTTTTATATGAAACATCTAGAACAGGCAAACGCATAGAGATAAAAATGTACTAGTGGTTACCAGGATGAGGAGTTACTGCTTGAGGGGTACTGAGTTTTTGTGTAAGAGGATGAAAATCTTTTGGAAATAGATAGTGAATGGCGAGAGTTGCACACGGTGAATGTAATTAATGTCACTGAATTGTACACTTAAATATGGCTAAAATGGCAAAATTTTTGTTGTATGTATTTTACCACAATAAAGTTTAAAAAAGAAAAAGCCCAGCTTCTATCGCTGTCTTGCTGCCCAGAGAAACCAGAATGTGGAAGGACTGGGGAGGTGATAATCCACACCTCTCTTTAACAAAGCAAGTGCTCAACTGTAGTTACGTAGAAAAGCAGCATTAAACAATGAGAACAAATTCTCACCCTTTTCCCAGCGTTTCTTTTCTTTTCTTTTGGTTTTAACAAAGAGAAATTTATTCTCTCACAGTCTAGTGGGTTATATGCCCAAATTCAGGACATCAGTCCAGGGGAAGCCTTTCTCTTTCTGTCAGCTCTGGAGGCAGGTCCTTGTCATCAGTCTTCCCTCGGTCAAGGAGCTTCTCAGCGCAGGAACCTCAGGTCCGAAGGACGTGCTCTGCTCCTGGTGTTGCCTTCTTGGTGGTATGAGGTCCCATGTCTTTCTGCTCGGTTCTCTCTTGTATATCTCAAAAGAGATTGGTTTAAGACACTATCTAATCTTGTAGAGCTCATCAATGTAACTGCCGCTAATCCATCTTATTACATCATAGTGATAAGATTTACAACACATAGGGAAATCACATCAGATGACAAAATGGTAGACAATACAATACTGGGAATCATGACCTGGCCAAGCTGACAGATATTTTGGAGGGACACAATTCAGTCTATGACAGTCTTCAAAGTGACATCTTTGCTTTTTCACACTTTAAAGAGTTCAGAGCGTAGGTGTTACAAAGGGTACAAAACTGGTTTGGACTCGTTTTGGAATAGAAATTTCCATTAAAATATAGTTCACATTTGAAAGAAAGGTCAGTCAATTAGCAACATCATAACAAGAAGGCACACTGACTTACTGCAAAGCCCTTCAAGCTTCTCACATCTGTCCAGTCAGTGTCCAGTGTCCAGGCTGTGTATTGCCCACTGCATTTCTCTTTCAGACTCTTTGCTCATTGACAACACACTTAAACGCTCTTCTCACATTGACTCCGACTTGCATATTCCCAGGGTTTCTTGCAAATGCCTGTCCAGGCTGGAACGTCAGATCTGGAAGGAGCCTTATGGGACATCTGGTGGGTTCGAACTGCTGACCTTTCAGTTAGCTGCCTAGCACTTAACCACTGCACCACCAGGGTGCCTTCTGGAAGAGACCACAGCCCCTAAGTAGCCCTTCTAGGGCCTGCAGTCCGCATCAGCATCTGCCACCCAAGTGTGTGTGTGTGTGAATCAGAGGAGTTAACCAGTGTTAACTTCTTACTCGAGTGTCATTTGCTAACTAGGAGAAAGTGCGTTGAGCTGGGGCTGCTCGGAAGGACTGATTGTTAAAATATTCAGGAATTTGCCAGCCAGTTCTTAAACCTTTGGTAGCTTGAAATCGGCTGTAATGGAAGTATTTACACCATGGAAACCTCAAAGCCTGCAAATCCGGTTTCCCTCCACTTCCCAGAGCCTGTTTACCACCATCACCCACCCAGGTCTTAAAAAGTAAACTTGTTGCCATGTCGAGTAGATTCTGACTCATAGCGACGTTATAGGACAGAGTAGAGCTGCCCCATAGGGTTTCCAAGGAGCGCTTGGTGGATTCCAACTGCCAACCTTTTGATTAGCAGCCGTAGTGCTTAACCGCTGCGCTACCAGGTTTCCGTAAATCCCTTAGAGGGGCCAGGTGTGTTGTTTCCCACATGATAACTGCTCACTAAATAAACCGCTATTTAAATGCTTATTAAGGATAATCATTTTTGGGCAATGACTCTGTCCAAGCACATTCTCCCCAGCTGAGTGTGTGTTTGTGTGTTTTGTGTGTGTGAGCGTGTCTGTGTATGAGTATGTGTGTGAGAGTGTCGGTGTGTGAGGGTGTTTGTGTGTGTGAGGGTGTCTGTGTGCAAGTGTATGTGTTTATGTGTGTGTGAGGAGTGAAGGTGTCTCTGTGTGAGAGTGCTTGTGTGTGACAGTGTCTTGTCTATGTTTTTTTATGTGTTGTGTGTGTGTGAGAGAGTGTCTGTGTCTGAGTGTGTGTGCAAGTGTGTGTGAGGGTGTCTGTGCAAGTGTGTGTTTGTGTGCATGAGTGTGTGTGTCTGTGTGTGAGGGTGTTTGTGTGTGTGAGGGTGTCTGTGTGAAAATATGTGTTTGTGTCTGAGGGTGTTTGTGTGAATGTGTGTGTGAGAGGTGAGGGTGTCTCTGTGTGAGTGTGTGTGTGAAGGTGTCTTGTGTGACCATATGTTTGTGTGTGTGTTGTGTGTTTGTGTGTGTGTGAGGGGTGACAGTGTTTGTGTGAATGTGTGTGTGTGGAGGTGTCTTGTGCAACTCTATGTTTGTGTTATGTTTGTGTGTGAATGTGAGGGCTTATGTGAGGTGTCTGTGTGCAAGTGTGTGTTTGTGTGTGTGAATGTGTTTGTGTGTGTCTGTGTGAGTGTATGTGACTGTGTGTTTGTGAGTGTGTGTGTGTGTGTGAGGTGTCTGTGTGTGAGTGTGTGTTTGTGTGTGCTATGAGTGTGTTTGTGTATGAGCGTGTGTGTGTGAGGTGTCCGGGTGTGAGTGTGTTTTTTGTGGATGTGTGCTTGTGTGACTGCATATGAGTGTGTGTGAGTGTTGGTGTGTGTGAGCGTGCCTGTGTATGAGTGTGTGTTGGTGTGTGTGAGGGTGTCTGTATGTGAGCTTGTGTGTGAGGGTATCTGTGTCTGTGTATCTCTGTGTGTATCTTTCTGTGTGTCCATGTGTGTCTGTGTATCTGTATCTATGTTTGTGCATCTGTGTATCCATATGTGTGTTTGTGTGTGTCCGTGTATCTATGTGTATCTGTGTGTGGGGGGGAATGTGTGTGTCTCAGTGTGTCTCTGTGTGAATGTGTATCTGTGAGTGTCTGTGTATCTGTGTGGGTATCTGTGTGTGTCTATGGAACTGTGTGTGCCTGTGAATTTGTGTATGTCTGTGAATGTCTGTGTATCTGTGTCTCTCTGTGTGTCTGTGTATGTCTGTGTGTGTATCTGTGTGTCTGTATGTCCACTTATCTGTGTGAGTGTCTGTGTATCTGTGTGTCTGTCTATCCATGTGTGTGAGGATATCTGTGTCTGTATGTGTGTGTCTATGAGTCTGTGTATCTGTGTATCCGTGTGTGTGCACACACTTGCAGTGCATTAATGTCACCTGAGGAGTTTTGAAAAAATGAGGATCTTTGTGTTCAAGCACTTTTGAATCATTACCTCAAAACAACCCTAAGAGATAAATACTATTATTGTTCCCATTTCCCCGGTGAGGAAACTGAAGCTCAACTAGCAGAAGAGAGCAGGAATTTGCCTGAGGTTTGCCTGAGTCAGAAGCCCTAGCTCTTACCCGTGGAAGCACACCCACTGACAACCAACTCTACCAGCCTTCATGGGGAAAACCTGTCCAGGTGTCTCCAGACCGGCACCAGGGTTAAAGGGCAATGCAGGGGACTTCTTGATTGTTCTCCTCCCTGGCTCCCCACTCCAACTTGCCTATCTCCCACCCACTTCCTTCTACAGTATCTCCTTATCAGCATTAGGATCAGTTTCTCAACCAGCCCTTTGAACCTCCCTGTTCTCTCTTCTGTGAAAGTCCTTTTGGGCCTTAACCTTCTCAAGAGCTCTGGCGGAGAAATAACCTACCCTTCTCCAAATGCTGCGGTGTCGTGTGCTTATGTAACTGTCTGCCTTTGCACCAGACAGACAGACACCTTGCTGGAGGGAAGTCTGTCCCCTTGCTCAGTCCCCCCTGATGACTGGGCTCATGCGCAAGCTGGTCAGTGGGTCAGCTCTGGTGTGGAAGCTCCCTGAGGGCAGGACACCAGATTTTGTCCAGCTTCTCCCAGGATCCAGGACGTGTTGGGCCCAGGAGAGCATGGCACGGATGTTGTTGGTGACGAGGCAGATTCTGGTGGTTTCCCAGTTCCGTTGTGTACAGCTCAGTGCTCTTCTTCTCAGTAAATGCTTCCTTCCTCTTTATGCAGAACATGGTCCTGTGTTTACTAACCGCACCTTCTCCACACAATGTGGGCCAAAGGCTCTGCAGGGTGGCTTGGGCACTTGGGGTCAGGATAGCACGCGGTCATCTTTCGCCCTGAGGGGCTGTGCTCCTGAAGGAGGAGGGGTCCTCTCACTGCCAAACTTACAAAGCTACCGGGGCTTTATTTTAAACAAACTCTTTTCTTGCAAGGCTTTTAAAATTTCTTTGACGTGTATATATTTTTCCTGTGTTCCTGAAAATCTCTGAAATCCCAAGCAGTATCTCGGCAGAACTCCTGACCTCTTTAACAACATTTCTCTCCTGCCTGCTAATATCGTGTTGGTACTTGCCATGCAGTCAACTCTGACTCACGGCGACCCCATGTACAACAGAAGGAAACGTTGCCCAGTCGGTCACCATCTTCGTGATGGTCGGCATGGTCGAGTCCATTGTTGAGGCTGTTGTGTAGTGCCTTCCAGCCTAGGCGGTTCATCTTCCAGCACAATCTAAGACAATATTCTGTTATGATTCATAGGGTTTTTATTGGCTAATTTTGGGAGGTTAGATTGCCAGGTCTTTTTTCCTCATCTGTGTTAGTCTGAAGCTCTGCTGAAACCTGTCCACCACGGGGCACCCTGCCAGTACTCGAAATATTGGTGGCACTGCCTTCAGCTTCATAGTAACACCCAAGCCACCACGGTACAGCTAACTGACAGGCGGGCAGTGGCCTGTCTGCTGACGCCGAGTCAGCTGAAACTCCCTCTGTGACTCTGGGATTTAGACATAAGTTAGTGAAAAATAAAGGAAGGCACAGTGCTTAAGAATTACAGCCGCTAACCAAAAGGTTGGCAGTTCGAATCCACCAGCCGCTCCTTGGAAACCCTACGGGGCAGTTCTACTCTGTCCAGTACAGTCACTGTAAGTAGGAATCAATTCAATGGCAATTTACGTTTTGTTTTCTCTGTTCTATCCAAATCCCTCCCAGCTTCAGTTTTCCCTCCTCTAAGGAACCCTTGTGGCATAGTGGTTAAGAGTTTGGCCCCTAACCAAAAGGTCGGCAGTTCAAATACACCAGGCACTCCTTGGAAATTCTATGGGGCAGTTCTACTCTGTTCCTGTAGGCTCGCTATGAGTCAGAATCAACTCGATGGCAATGGGTTTAGTTTTTTTTTTAAGGAGCCTATGTCTGATGATTCCTAGTTTGGATCAGAGTCACTGTCTGAGCCCATGGAAGACAGAGCTAGGAAGCAGCCCTGGCTGTGAGTGATCCACAGGGTAAGGGGACGCCATTGAACCCACCAGCCACAGTAGGCGGAGAGAATCACTGGGCTTGGCAGAAAGGTTTATGCAGTGGAATCAATCTACCACACCCACAGTGCATTGTTTGGGAATACATAACTATGGGATTAAACGACAAAGAAAAGCAAGGGAGTGATTAATACAGAATTGAGGATTGTGAGTCTCTCTGGGGAGGAAAAGGGGGCATGCATTCAGGGAGGGTCACACAAGGGGCTTAAAGGAACTGGTCTTGGACTTCTTAAGTTCTGTGTTGGGTACATGGGTGATGGTTTATTAATTTTCAAACTGTGCAGATATATTATATACATGCTTTTGGTGTGTATTTCTCAAATTTTTTTTTTTTTTTTTTTTTTTTTTTAAAACGGTGGGTCAGGTAGGAAGGCGGCTCAGGCCAATCCTTGGAGTCACAGCTGCCGTACGCAGCAACAGGCCTCCTGTGTTTTGGACACAAGGGTGGAGCTAGAGTGGATCAGTTCCAACCCAATCAAGTCCTGTCCCTCCAAGAAAAGGTGACTGGGAGTCTGAGTCCTAACAGTTGAGGACTTCTGTGAAGGAGGACCCTCCTTGGATGGCCATTTCTCTGTCCTCCTTTCTCCTCCCCCTCAGAAAGACCCAGCCTCTCTGGTCTGGCCAAGTGTCCCTTTGAAATGACTGCCAAGGACTCACCTGCCAGAAGACACACCTAGCGACCAGAGGCAGGGCCACCTTATCACTGGGCTGGCAGGTACAGGACAGAGAGTACAGGCCACAAGCGCTGCTTTGGGGAAATGCCAGTAACTATGCTGGGAGTGGTGTGGCCTTTGTCCTTTAGGACACATGACATTTGAGGGAAACTCAATCTGGTGTAAACCAGCATGCACTCATCCAGGACTAGCTTTGATCTTCCTGCTACTTCAACAATGCAGACAAGTTTTGTATCTTTTCAGTTTTCCACTGAGGGAGAGATAAGGTAGATTCCGGGGGTGGGAAGGGCTAGAAAGAAGAATGTGATATTCAAGAGCTCCAGCTCTGAAGTTAGACACCACGTCTGGGTTCAAATCTCAGCTCCACCCCAAACTAGCTGAGTGACCTCGAGCAAGTCTCCACCTTCTTTGCTTTTCTCATTTGGGTAGTGAACCAAAAACCAAACTCCTTGCCATCGAGTCGATTCCGCCTCATAGTGACCCTGTAGGACAGAGTAGAACTGCCCCATAGAGTTTCCAAGAAGCGCCTGGTGGATTCGAACTTCTGACGTTTTGGTTAACAGCCGTAGCTCTTAACCACTAAGCCACCAGGGTTTCCCATCAGTTAGTAGTGAGTATTAAAAATGAGATAATCTCAATAAAGAACTGATTTCAGAGCTGGGTTCATAGTATGCTCTCTATAGACAGCGACTATTATTATTACCACCAACCGTCTGTCAGTTTGTCATACCGTGGTGGCTTGCATGATGCTGGAAGCTATGCCATTGGTATTTTACATATCATCAGGGTCAACCATGGTGAACAAATTTCAGAGGTGCTTCCAGGCTAAGAGACTAGGAGGAAAGCTCTGGTGACCTGCTTCCAAAAACTAGCCAATAAAAAGCCTATTAATCACAATAAAATGTTGTCCAATACAGTCGCGGAAGATGAGCCCCCTAGGTTGGAAGGAACTCAAGATACACAGTGGCCACAGCAACAGACTCAAGCAGACCAAGGATGATGAAGTTGGCTCAACTACAACTAGGAACATCCTTACTGCCTGTCTTAGGCTGGGCTCTCTAGAGAAGCAAAACCAAAGTTGACACACAGCCTTAAGCATCACACTGCCTGACACAGGTCGTAAACACGCATACTCCACACCGAGACTAGTGCTCCAAGGAGGGAAGCAGAGGGGGTGCAGGGGGGCAGGCATCAGTCTATCAATGGAGCATCAGGGAGGGCTCCCTGGAGGAAACACAATCCAAGCTGGGACCTGAAGGATGAGCAGAAGTTAGATTTCAAGAGCAGGAGAAAGGTATAGCAGGACAAATGGGTATGAAGCATGAGGAAGGAGAGAAGGCAAGGCGCATCCAAGAAATACGTGTATACCAGTTCAACCTTGGAAACATCCTGCATGTCCAACAACAGGATTGGTTAGGCAGATTCTGGCACAATATGCTGCCGGTCAAATGACACTCACCAACTCTACGTTATAGTGTGATGCAATGTTCGGGAGGTACCAGGTGACTCTAGAGCCAGTGAAAATGATGTTATCAGAGACTACTTAACAAGGTGGTGAAACGTTCAGGAGATGTTAAATGTGGGGCCCAGAAAGTAGTAGTACACGTATGGATAGATTTTAGCAAGCTTTGAAAGGGGATCCACAGAAAAGGCTAATAATAACTCTCCTTGGGTGATGGAATTATGGATAATGTTTTAGATTGTTCTTATTTTATGAATGTCCCATAATGAGCATGGATTACATACATAATGATATATGTAATCTTATATATTGGAATTTTCCATTGTCCTTTGGGAGTTCTAAGTCAGACAAGGTATGCAGAGCTGTACAAAGCTTCCCACAGGAGCCTACACATGGTGGACTTCCATACCTGAGAACACTCAAGTTTCCTCTCTGAACTTTGTTGGATCTTTTTTGGGATGGGGGAGTAAAGAGTGGAAGCGGGGGAAGGGAACAGAAATAGAATGCACTGCAGAAGCGGAGGTTGGGAATGCCAGTTCTCCACCTCTCCGCACGTCATTGCCCAAGATAGCCAGTCCCCCTTTTTCTTCATCCAGAGCTCACTCATTTCAAGCATCCCCAGCAGAAATCCCAGTGCCCTTGATAGCTGGTTTGGAAGGGCCCACTGAGGTGACAATCACAGCATTAAAGGAGGCACTATGGTGTAGTCGTGAATCGCAAGATTCTAGAACCAAACTGGGTCAGTGCCTCACTCCGCCTCTTATCACTGCATGACCTTGGGTTATCCACTCCACACCTCTGTGCCTTCTCTGCCTCCTCTGTGAAATGGGATTCTGGATTGCTATGAGGGGTGAAGGAGTTAATAGACATAAAGCTCTTGGAAAGGGGCCTGGCTCTCAGGAAGTAATGGTAAATGACAGCTGTTGGGTATGGTTCAGGTATTGTGTGCCTGGTTCAGGACTGACTCCGTGACCTGCATTCACAACACGCTGCTTATCCTGGCACGAGGGAATACCGGCTAAGACGGTCTGCAGTTGCTGCGTCATCGATGGTCCCGCAGCCCAGGCTATTAACGTAACGAGGATTTTATTCTTTCCAAGACTACTACTTTGTTTTGTTTGTTATTAATGGACATGTTCTTATAGCCCTGTTTTACCTGCCTCACACTGTGCTCTCAGATTAAAATAATAACACCTTCAGCTAATAATACCTTGCCGCTTGGGGAGTTGCTTTCATCCCGACAGCTCAAAGCCCTCTACAAACATGACCTAATTCATTCCCCCTGCGCTCCCAGGAGCGGGGCATGCCTGCGTTTCACAGGGGAGAAGGGGAAGCCCGACCCCAGTCATTCATCTCCAACTAGATTCTTAGAAGCCAAAGTATTGATTAAGTGCTTCCACCTCTCTTGACCACAAATCACGGGTGGCACTCTGCTGCTCTCCCACGTTCTCCCCCAAGGGACCTTACTATGCCCACAGAAGATAACCAGAACCAAGACCCTCTGGCTGAGGGAGGCGGGGGTTTGCCCTCCCGTACCTCTCTCAGGCCCCTCACCTGTGCCCTGCAATGGTAAACGTTAATATATCTTGGGGGTGGAGTGCCTTGACACCCAGGAAATGACAGATTTGGCAATCTGGGCATTTTTAGGACACTTGCCATCCTTGAGGACTTCTGATTTAAGACCTAGGGCTTCATAGGGCATCAAGGGCTCGTGGGGGACATTATCCTGGAGCCCGCAACGTCTCAGCCCAGGGCAGATCCTACTACTCATGGCCCTGGCATGCTTGATACCTGTATGTACTTGTGAAAACTGGAGCCCCACTCACAATGACAATACTTCCTTGTTCTGGGGCTGCCTGTGGCCGGAGCTCTGCGGCTGCTCACTTTTGTTTTTACCTGGCAATTACTGGAAGGGAAGGGCTGCAGGCGGCACTTGCCTCTCCAGCCACCCTCTGGGTCTCAGCCTAGCTAGGTGCACTTTGGGGCGTCATCTAACAATGACAATAACAAGTGCAATTACAGTCAGAGAGACTTCAATTCCTAAGCGGGTCTCAGCAGGCCAAAAGCTGACTCCTATTCCTTCCTTCCAAACAAAAAGACTAACTGAAGGAGAGCCCACTCATTGCAACACCTGAGGCTGTTTTCCAGCAGAAAATAAACACTGGGGATGTAATCTTTTCCTGATTTATGTACTATTGTTTTTTATATAGTCAAGTTTTCTTAGATGGGGATTCAAAATCCACTGTAATCAGTTGCCATGGAGTCGATTCTGACTCATGGTGACCCCCACATGTGTCATAGTAGAACTGTGTTCGGTAGAACTGTGTTCCGTCGAGTTTTCAATGGCTGGTTTTTAGGCAGCAGATCATCAGACTTTTCCCGAGGAGCCGCCGAGTGGATTCAAATCTCCAACCTTTCATTTAGCAGCTGATCCGTTTGCACCACCCAGAAACTCCAAACCCACTTTCGGCAAAGTCCAAATAGAACTTTGCCTTACTTCTTATTATCTCCCTTCTGTCCTGCAGACCCTTAACTAGTTGAAACATTCTGTAATCAGTAGTTCAGAGAGAAATCATACTAAGTTTTTCTGAAACAGAAAACTCTAACAGTGAATCCCTAGCGATACTTACCTTCCTAACCTCTTCTGAAGGAGCCTTGGTGGCACAGTGGGTTAAGCGCTCAGCTGCTAACCAAAACCAGCCGCTGGGCAAGAGAAAGATGTGACAGATTGCTTCTGTAAAGATTACAACCTTGGAAACCCTATGGGGCAGCTCTGCTCTGTCCTACAGGGTCACTATGAGTGGGAATCAACTTGAGGGCAAAGGGTTTTTTTTTTTTTTTTTTTTAAAAAAACCCTTCCGCCCCTTCCTCAGTCTGCTTAAACTGCTGGTGCTTTCCCCACCCCCACAATTCCCAAAGGCAAACCCTGAAGTCCAGATCGTAATCCAGGGTGGAAGTTTAGTGTATATAAACAAACTTCCTGTTTAAATGCCTACTGTGTAGAAATACTCATTATTTTTAAAGGATGGTAGAAATTAAAGCTTTAATGCATCAGTCTAAGAAAAAAATTCTTGGCTTGAGATATTAGTCACTGAGAAAGTCTCAATTTCCCCCCTTGCAATTATATTTGTTGTACAGTAACATTGGTATACGTCTTTAGAGAGCAAAGTTTCTGGTCTGAAAACACAGGAAAAGGCTGCTTGACCCTTAGGGTGGGCAGGTGGTGACTGGGAGGGTGTTTCTGGAGTGTGTCTAATGTTCTGTTTATTGATCCGGGTGCTGGTTACACGGGAGTGTTCACTTTGTGAAGTCTGAGAGCCGCATCTGTTGACACGTGCACTTTCCTTTATGTATGTTATATTTCAATACAAGGTTAAAGAAAAAGTAGAGCCGCTTGAAAGTTTTTTTAAAAAAATACTTTTGAGATTGGCGCAGCTGCAAACGCTCTGTCTGTTTTCTATTTTGATCGCTCTGTTTCTTAAGATGACCACATCTTTCAGAGGAAATGAGTCAAAGCCACTCTGTCTTGCTTTTCCAGCTGAGCATGTTCAGTTTCAATGAAGTAATGAATGAACTTGGCCGCACCACCCCCAAGCCTACAACAGCAAACAGAGGGGCCTCGGCCAATCAGCGGGCACTCTAGGTTTTCAAGTTGAGTTCAAACAGGACCACGAGAGGCCAATCAGCGCGGACGGCCCCGCCCCCAGAGCCCGGCTCCGGCCAACCACAAGCCCGGAAAAGCCAAAACACGGCGGCCGGCCAATGTCAGGCAGCCGCAAGGCGCGGCCCTTCTCCAATGGGCTCAGCCCAGGGAAAAGCGAAACAGTGCCGCCCCACAGGCCGCAGGATTCGAATCGAACATTCCCCACACCGGCGGGGGCGTGACCAGGCGGCGCGCCGGCCAATCGGCGGCGGCGGCTCGCGGCCCCCGAACGTTGGGACAGCCCGGCCCCGCCCCGCACTGTTGTTTGTGGTGTCCGCGGGGGAGGCTGTGGAACCACAACATTCGCCGGGCGGCGCGGCAGAGCGGCGGGGCGGCAGCAGGCCGGGGGCCGCGGGCGGCTAGAGCGAGCGCAGGGCGGCCGCGAGCCCCGATCGGCGCCCGGCCGAGCACCGGGCCTCGCATCTCGCCATGTCGGTGAACATGGAGGAGCTGCGGCACCAGGTCATGATCAACCAGTTCGTGCTGGCCGCGGGCTGCGCGGCGGACCAGGCGAAGCAGCTGCTGCAGGCGGCCCACTGGCAGTTCGAGGTGCGTGCGGCCGCGCCCGCCGGGCCCTGCTGTACGCCGCCCCTCCCCCACGGGCCGCCCCGGGTGGGGGTCGGGTGTCAGGGGTCAGGGTCGCGGGTGGCCGGGCTCTGGAGGGACCTCGGGGCCGGGATCGCGAGCCCGGGTCGCGGGAGGTCCCCCGGGGACGCGGAGCCGCGCGCTGGGCAGGCGGGGGGCGGGGGGCTCTATTTATATCGGCCGGGTAAGACGATCCGCTGCCGCCAGGGCTCGCGTGGGGCGCGGGGCTCGGGGGAGGTGCAGAGGGTCCTCGCACGTGGGGCCACCTCGAGAGTCGCCGGCCTGGGGAAGGGCCATAGGTCTCGCCGTCGGTGGCGGGGGGGTGGGGAGGGGAGCGGCAGGCCGAGGGGCTGGGGGCTCGCGGGGTTCGAATGTCGGGGTCCTGGGCCGAAGCGCAGCGCCGCGGAGACCGGAGAAGCCCGGTGGGGTCGGGGGTCCGGCGGGCTGGGCCCGTTAACCGCCGCTCTGCGTGTGTGTGTCCGCAGACCGCCCTGAGCACGTTTTTCCAAGAAACCAACATTCCCAACGGTCACCACCACCACCAGATGGTAAGTGCCGTCGGGGAGGGGGCAGACGGGACCCCAGACCCCATTGCCCCCCTTGGCAGCCACGGGCGCGGGAGGGCCAGCGGTCGGGGAGGCGTGGGCCTGGCCCGTCTCGGCGGGTGGGTGTCCGGCCCGCAGCCCACCCCCGTCCGCCGAGGGGCGCGGGCAGGGCCGCTGTCAGCCGCTGGCGGTGACAGCCATGTTGCCGGGGAGCGCCGCGCCGGGAATGTAAACAAAGAGCCAAAATGTCTTCCAGGAAAGAGCGGCTCCCACGGCCGGCGCCCGCTCGCCCAACTTTGTGATCTGGCCTCCTGGGCTTCTGCATCTTAACCTAAGGCCTTCAGCCCGGCGCTGTGCTCCGGGGGAAAGGGGCGCCAGAGTTGGGGGGCAGGAGGGGGAGGGGAAGATAGCCCGAGGAGAAGGCAGGGGCCGGAAGCCAGGAGTAGCCTGGTGGAGGGGAATGGGGAGGGGGGCTGAGTGACGCCTAGACCTCTGGGGAACTCGGGAGCCCGAGTGAAGAGCCCTGAGAAGCATAGGAGTTGGGGGTGTTTGTGTTTAGGGGGAGCCCCTATCCCTGCCTACACACACCCAGCTTTAAAAGGAACAGGAAAGAGATCATCGACCTGGGCTGGGGCTGCTCGGCTCTGTGCCCACAGAGTATGTTCACCTTCTAAACACCAAGGGCTGGGAGGCTCTTTTCTCTTGGTGGAGAAAGGACATACCCTTGATATGGCAGACACAGACTTTTGACCTGAGACAAGGCTAAGAATTTGCATTTAATCTCAGTATGTTGCATGGAAGTGCCTCAGGTCTCCTCCAGCCTGGCCCCCAGCTCCAATCCTGGCCTCTGGCTGCAGGCTTTGCTCTCTGGGCCCCCCCTTCATCCTGCTTTCCAGGCTTTCACTTTAGAAGTTTGAATGCCTTCTCCATAACTGCCTCCCCCCTCCCCCCACTAGTTACCCATTAGCCCTGTTGGAGGAGGCAGGCCGGGATCAGCAGTGGGGCTTGTAAAACATTATTCCAGAGATACCTGTTGTGTGTGGCTTCTGAAGAGCCTTTCTGGCTTTTTTTAACCTTCGTGTCCTTGCCCATGGCTCCCTCCTCCAGCCTTGCCCAGGGGGCTACGCTAACTCTGCTGGGTGAGGGTTCCTTGTTTGCCTCTAGTCACAAAGGACAAGCAGAAGGGTCCATTTTGACTGTTTTAACCAGCTCTTCTCTTGGGATGGCTCATGCTTTATCTAAAACAAAACCAAAACCGCGGTTGGAGTGTGATGGGAGAATGTGGTGGCTGCAGGGTAGTGGCAGCTGAGACCTGGCTCTTGGTAAACCCAAGGGGGGTTTGTTTCCAAGAGACCCTCCCCTGCACCTGAGTGTGGGTTATCTCTGGCCCCCGCCTCATGCCTGCGCCTGGGGGCTCCCTGCCTCCAGCTCACGGGTTTCTCCTTCCTCTCAAAAGAGCTCTGAGGTTTGCTCCTGCTGCTGAGGCTCCCGGCCTGGCCGGTCCGTGGTGTGGTGACCAAGGAGCTCATGTTTAAGTCCCATTACCCCTTCTCTGCAAATCAGGATCGTCCCTTTTTGAAGCTTCCCTCAAGGGAGGCCCCAGGCCTTGTATCAGACATGTATTGAGTACTTCATCCTCCCTTGAGGGGTTTGCAATTTATTTGGGGAAGTAAATCAAAGGGAGAAGTTAAATAAAAACACTAGAGACGGTAATGGCATAATAGTAATACCCAAAGTGGCCCAAATCATGAATAAAAGGCAAGTGATTGGCCCTTAGCTTCTTGCAGGTTCAGGAGGAAACTCCCCAGATGGTTAAGGAGAGCTTCTGAGTTGGGTTTGGAAGGGCCCCGAAGAGGAGAAGGCAGCCCTGTGGCACCATGGTTAAGTGCTCGGCTGCTAACTGAAAAGTTGGCAGTTCAAACCCATCCAGTAGCTCTGCGGGAGAAAGACCCGGTGACCTGCTCCAGTAAAGATTTCAGCCAAGAAAACCCTATGGGGCAGGTGTACTCTGTTACGTGGTTGCTAACAATCGGAGCTGACTGGACAGCACATACCAAGAAGAAAGGAGGAGAAAGACTGCAGACGGCAGGGTGAGGACGTTAGAGGGGCCACAGGCACCGGGCTCCTTCAGTAGTTGCTAGAAGCATACGGAGCATCTGTCCAAATCTTGGATTTTAAAGAAAGAAGTTCCAGAGAGGTTGAGTAACTTGCCCGAGGTCACCCAGGCAGGCAGACACAGGCTGCAGAGGGGCCCTGTTACCCATCTGGGCCAGTCTGCTGACAGGGTGACCGTTTGGGGACAGGAGGCTGACCTGGCTTGGGGAACTGGGGAAGTTGGTCACGATGCTGTGATGCAATTGGCCTCTGCCCCCACCCCCCATTCATTGTTTCCTGCTGCTGAGAAGTCAGCCCTGGGGGGGGGGGGGGGCGGTGAAGGGAGGAGGGAAGCATTCTGGGTGGGGCTGGGCCTCTGTGCTGAGTCCTTCACTTGCCTGGAGGACCACAACGGTCCCCTGGGTGCTCTCTGGGTCCTAGGATGCTGCTGTCCTTCCCTAGCAGGGTGGGGTGTTGTCCGCCTCCCTCACGCCGCCTCCCCTGCTCAGCTCTGGCAGGAGTTTAGCCCCAGAGCTGTGAAAGCTCTCCGCCTTTCAAGGTGAAGAGCCGGAGAGTCTTGCTCCCTGCACCCCCGTGCCTAGGGAGGGGCCGCTGTTGCTAAAATTAGGAGAAATTCAAAGAAGGACTCCCTTGGCTTCATGGGAAAGGGAGAAGCCACAATGAGGCCAGACCGGATCTGGGTGGTCTCAGGTCCCTGGCTGCCTCCTCCTCAAGTCCCTAGAGAGAGCCAGTGCTGCATGACCCCCACCCCCGCTACAGGGTCTCTGGGCCACTAACCTTGAACAGCAGGTTCTGGGAGACCACGCAGCCCCTGGGGTTTGTAGGGAGCATGCCCATGGGCCTGGGCCCGCCTGTCTGGAGGCTGCCACTTAGTTACGGGACACCACAGACTCCAGCCCCTGCCCTTCCCAGCTGGGGCTGCTGTGCTGCAGAAAGGGAAGGGGAGAGCAAGGAATTTGGGGAGCCTCTTTCCCAGCGTAGGAGCAGAAGACAGCAGATGTTGGAATGTTTGTAACTACCCCCAGGAAGAGGGCTGAACAGACAGACCCTGGCCAAGCCCAGGCAGGAGCATGGGGGAGGAGCTGGAGCACAGGAAACCCCTGCTTTCTGTCCTTGGGGATCCAGGCATAGCCCTGCACTTGACTCTGACTATGGAGGGCAGGACTGTGCAGACTATGGGGGGCAGGATGGAGGTTAAGCTTGGGTCTGTAGACCTGGAAGACTGGAATTGCGCTTACTGTGGGTGTTTTGGGTCAAGTGACTTGAGCTGTGGGCCTCAGTGTGCCCGTCTGTAACAGTCCCCCAAGCATCTTTGTGAGAAGTAAGATAGTAGATGCCCAGGATCCAAGACCTGGCCGTCACTGCCATCACTGTGAACGAAACGCCAAGCAAGTGTAGCTTCTCTGTGGCTGGCACAGGAGGGAGACCCTCCACCTGGCCACTGTCCTTGCCCATGGGGCTGGGAACATCTGAGGGTGGATTACTGAGGGAGCCAGCTGGTCTCCTCACCCAGGGTGAGGTGCTAAGCAGTGGTGTCCTGGGTTGCTCCTGTGTCCTCTCCCGTTTAGTCTGACCCCTGAGCTTCTGGTCTGAATTAACCGTTTACTTCTGATAACTCCCAGAGTCCCTGAGTGGTGCAAACGGTGAATGCACTCTGCTGCTAACCCAAAGGTTGGCAGTTCGAGTCCACCCAGAGGCACCTCAGAAGGCTGGTCTGGCAATCTACTTCAGAAAAGTCAGCATTGAAAACTCTTCTGGAGCATAGTTCTCTGATACATGGGATTGCTATGAGTTGGAATCTATGGCAACTAATTTTTCTGATACCCCTCAGGAGGTAATTTTCAAAGCATCATTGAATGAGCTCAGTAAACCAAAACTCACTGCCGTCGAGTCTGTCCTATAAAACAGAGTAGAACTGCCCCAGAGTTTCTAAGGCTGTAATCTTTACAGAAGCAGACTGCCACATCTTTCTTCTGTGGAGTTCGAACCACCAACCTTTCAGTTAGCAGCCAAGCGCTTAACCACTGCGCCTCCAGGGCTGCTTCAGATAAGCTCAGTAAACCAAACCCATTGCCATTGAGTCCATTCCGACTCATAGCGACCCTATAGGACAGAGTAGAACAGCCCCATCGGGTTTCCAAGGCTGTGATGTTTACGGAAGCAGACTGCCACATTTTTCTCCCACAGAACAGTTGGTGGGTTCAAACGCTGACCTTTCGTTTAGCAGCTGAGCACCTCACTACTGCACCACCAGGGCTCCTAAGCTCAACCAGGGTGCTTATTTTTGTCTGTATCGGCTCAGAGGGGAGGGCATTTGTCCTGTTGAAGCTGCCTGTGGGCCGAGAAACGGGAGTAAAGGCAGGTCTGACAGCTAGGCCCTGGGGCTGGGCAGCGGGCAGCCCTCCCAACACCTGTCTTCTCTCTCACAGATGTGCACTCCCAGCAACACACCTGCCACGCCACCCAACTTCCCCGACGCCCTGGCCATGTTCTCCAAGCTTCGCACTTCCGAGGGCCTGCAGAACAGCAACAGCCCCATGACAGCCGTGGCCTGCTCCCCCCCAGCAAACTTCAGCCCCTTCTGGGCCTCGTCCCCCCCCAGCCACCAGGCAGCCTGGATCCCACCCTCCTCCCCCACGGCCCACAGCTTTCACCACCTCCACCACCCACAGCCCATGTGGCCCCCCGGAGCACAGCAAGGGGGTGCCCCGCAGAAAGCCATGGCAGCGATGGATGGCCAGAGATGAGACTGGACGCCGCCAGGCGGGCGCTGGGGGGCGCCCAGGGCTGGGGAGCACTGGGGGCAGCTGGGGAGGGGGGAGCTGGGGCGGGCGGGGGGTTTCCTGAAGATCGCACTGGCAGATTTTATAAAAGAATTTTTGTGGGGTTGGGGGGGCAGTAAACTTCCTGAGCCTCTTGGGTCCTTGAGGAGTCTGTTCAGGCAAGTTTTTTTCTCTTTTTAATACGTATAATATATATAAATATATGAATATAACTAATGTATGTGAGCGTGGGGCCGGCAGACCTGGGGTGGTGAGGTCAGAGGGGAAGGGCTGGGAGAATCCTTCCCTTGGGCCAGCACCCCTTCCTGCACCCAGTCCCAGCGGCTGCTTCTAAGCCACATGACATGATCTTGCAGCCCGTGGTGTCTTGGCTGCCTCCTTTCAAAAGTGACGCCTGGAATTGGGAGAAAGGGGGACTGCCACCCCTCTAGTCCAGGAGCAGCCAAGTAGCAGCTGCATGAGGGGCTCCCAGAAGTGCCCGGTGGCCGGAAGTGTGGAGGCCCCCTTTGCCATCCTGAGGCTCCCCCCCGCCGCCAGCCTGGGAGCTGCGGGACCCAGGAGTCCTCTCCATCTCCCCTTCCACACCCCCCGTTGCTGGTGTGGCCCCTGGGTGGCTTCGTGGCTCCTCCCACTTCCTGGGGTCCCCCGGCCTTGGGCTGGGTGTGGAGGCGGATACAGGACTGAGGAGCCGGCTTGAGACAAAAGCCCAGGCTGTCCCATCCGGCGGGTTGTCCCACGGGCACCCTACCTCTCCCGCCATGTGTCCAGGGTCCGAGGAGATGGGCCCAGTGGAGAGCGCGCCTTTGGGTTTCATTCCCAAATCAGAATCTCATCTCACCGTGGTGAAATTTTAATTTAAAAACTTAAAAATAGACTTTTCTAACTTCCCTGGTTTGTGGTGCTTTTATTTTTTATTTACCGTGGTGGGAGATGCTGCGTTAGAGGGGGGCGGAGCTCAGCTGAGCTGCGCTGGGGAGGGAGCCAGGGTTGCCGCCATTTTGCTGGCCTGGGCGTTTCCTCCTGAGGGGATGTCTGGTCCAGGGGGTTGTGGTATAGGCAGGACTGAGGCCAGGTGTGGGGAAGAGAGAAAGGCGAGTCCTGACTTGCTTACTCTAACCTCTTTCCTCCTTGGCCCATACACAACATGAAGCCCTCCAGGGGGAGACGGAGGACGTCCCCAGCGGGGCCTCAGTGCTCTGCCAGGAAGCCATTTTCTTCACCTGCAGCCGGGAGAGGGCCTGGTCCACCTGGTGGCCTCCTGAGGGCAGCCTCGCCCCTCCTTCCCGGCCCTGGCCTTCCAGCCATCTCCTGGCTAGGCCAGCTCTACTGTCCTGCCCTCAGTTTCCTTTGGGGTGGTGTGTCCCTGTGTGCATGTTTTATGGCCATGACCCAAAGGACACCTGAGGCTGATGGGGAGCCACTGGGATGGGGCTGCTCCCCAAAGGGACTTCCTTCCATTCCCTGCCTCCCACCTTCCCTGTGACCCCCCCCCCAGGCATTAGACAACTGGCCTAGCAACCCCCCCAGCTTCTCTGGGCAGGTGGTCAGGGGTGGGGAAGAGTCTGCTGCCCACCTGCAGCGGGCGTGGGTGACCGGCCACATGGTGGGATTCCTCCTTGAGCCCCTTCCTCTGCGACATACCTCCACACACACACACACACCCTTAGGGGTCTCCACTGCTGGGGTTGGGAGCCATGCCCTTTCCTATTCTGCCCTCCTGCCATCACCCTCTCCTGGGCCTGAGAGAGACACAGATGGGGGTGGGGGCCCAGCAGGTTCTGGCCCAAAGTGAAGTGAAACTTGAGAAGGGCCTAGCCAAGCCAGCCTCCCAGCTCTGGTTGTGTCTTCTCAGACCTCCTCAAGCTTGTTTCTGGGGCAACCCCTCCTCTAGCGGAGCAGAACGTTGGGCCCACCTGCCCTTGCCTTCCTTCTGCATGAGACCCATCTGTGTCTTCTGAAGCTGAGTTCGGCCTTTCAGTTTTGTTTCCCGAGCTGAGGCCTGCTGGAAACCCTCAGGGTCCTCCCACCACAGCCGTCACCCTGCCCACCTGTGCTTTCCCCTGTGGGGAGGGGGAGCCCCGGCAGCTCCCAGTGGGGAGGCCTGGGGGCCAGACCCGTGGGTGGTCATGCTGGGCCTTGGGTGAGGGTGCAGTGGCGTGCCTGGGTGTGGGAATTGGGGGTGGGGGTTGGCCTGGGCTGCTGGAGATGTTGGTCCTTGCCCTTTTGTGGGCGTAGGCGAAGGCCTGGGTGAGGAGGGTTGGCCAGTCTCCCTGCCAAGCGAGTGAATTTGGACTTGAGAACAGGGAAACTGAGCCAGCTGACCTTCTGACATTTCACAGGCAGGGGTGGTGCCTGCGCAACAGAAATGGAGCCGGGGCTGGCACGGAGGAGGGTGGCCCTGGTCCTGCCTCGCAGGGAAAAGGGTGCGGGAGTGGGCGTGTTCACGCTGTACCGCCCCATTGCCCTAAGCGGAGGCACTGCCTGACGATTACCTGGATCCAGTAGATCAGGGGAAAGGAGGGCGAGCCCCTCCCGTCAGGAACACCCACTGTGCCCCCGCAGTACACCCAGCCAACCCACACCCCTTGCCACTCTCTCTTTCCTGTGTGATTCCGCCGCCCCCTCTCCTCACACCCTGAAGCAAGCCTCTGGCCCCCAGCTTCAGTTTCCCACGTCACAGGTGAGATGGGGGTGGGGGGAGCCCCGCCTTTGATTCGGGCTACTTCTTTCCCTCTGAGCCATGGGAACAGAACTGAGGGCATAAACTTGCATTGATGATGTTAGGGTTTTATAGGCCTCGGGGTGAGGGGCAGCCCTCACTTACTGGGGCACCCCGGAATCTAGCTGAAGAGGGCTGGAGAACCCTCCACGCCCAGGGCTCCTCTGCTGGGGTTGAGCAGTGCGTGGGTGGGGAGGTTGTCCTTGCAGACGCTGCACCTGCCCAGCTCAGTCCCACCAGGGCCCCTCTGTCCCCTCTCACCTCCGCGACGTTTCACACAAAGGATGAAGCGAGTCCTCTAGTCCACAGGTTTTGGGGGGCAGGTTCTGGGCGCAGCCAGTGTGGAGAGTACATTGAGCTGGACTGAGCCCACACCTTCCCCCCGACCCCTGCACACCTCGGCTCTGTCTTCCTTGGGGAGAGGAGGGGAAGGGGGAAATGGGGCATAAGCCATAGCAGCCCCTGGGTGGCCTTCAGGCCAGGCTGTCTCTGGAGCCGCCCCTTGCAGAGTGAGGACAGCAAACACCCTTCCCAGGTGGCTGAAGGCTTCCACTTCTGGCTGGTGGCACTGCTCCCACGGGTCCCGTGCCAGGCACTGGGACCTGCCCTGAGCCAACAGTAGGAGGGCAGCAGGCAGCTGCCACCCTCACCTTTGTGCCAAGGTACAGCTTGCGCACGGCACCACAGGTTCCACCCTACCCAGCGTGCCCCCGTGAGCGGGCCACCCTCAGGCCAGCGCCCCTGGGCCGGAGTGCAGGGTTGGAGCCAGGGAAGGCAGCAGCACCCCGGACTAGGCAAGGTCAGGAAGGAGCTGGTCTGTGGGAGGGCAGGTCCCACGCAGGCCAAACCCGTCCCCAGAGCCAGGCCTGGGCGTCTCAGAGCCCAGCCCCCTCAGAGAACGGCTCCATCTGCCCGGGCTGGGGCTCTCGTTCTCAGGCTGCTGCAGACCCACCTTGCAAGAGGAGATCAGCTCCCTGGTCCTGGGGCAACTCTGGAGGTGCTCCGGAGGCTCCTGGCCAGCAGTGGGCACCTCTCTCCCTCCTCCCCATTGCCGTCACAGCCTCCAGACCCCAGCGTCTTCCTAAACATTTATTGACAGCTCCGCTCAGTGAGCAGTGGTGGACCGCGGCCCCCGGGTGGGCTCCTGAAGCCCCTCCTGAGGAGGCATGCCCATGTGCATCTCCAGCCCCATGGGGCTGCCTGGCTGCAGGTTTGCCATGTCAGGGCTGGGTGGGTGCACCACGTCCGACTGGGAGAGGCGCCCCTCAGAGGAAACAGGTCTTTCTTTCCATTGACGTGAAGGGGCTGCAAGACAGGAAGGACTGAGGTTACTTCCGCGTCACTCCCCATGCCCCCTGTAGCCCACCTGCTGCCCACCTCCTGCCCACCCCAGCTTGACCAAGGCCCAGGGAAGCCAGGAGCAGCCCTGCTGGCCAGGCCAAGCTGGGCCATGAAGCTGGAAAGGGGAACAGCCCCAGGGCCTCAGCGCAAGCCTGGTTCCTGGCCCCTGAGTGAACAGTGAAGGCCTTTTCATAATCTTTGTGAATTAAAGAAATAAGCAAGCCCCCTTATGAGGCAAGAGTCTGCCTCGTTGGTGATGTTTCGACCATTCTTCATAAATACAGGACCTATTAAGGCAACATTCGAACAGATTTAAAAAAAAAAAACCAAAAATCCAGTTGCTGTCGAGTCGACTGTAACTCATGGCGACTCCGTGTGTGTCAGAGCAGAACTGTGCTCCACAGCATTCTTAATGGCTGATTTTTAAGAAGTAGATCTCCAGGCCTTTCTTCTGAGGTGCTTCTAGGTGGACTTGAACCTCCAACCCCTCAGTCAGCAGCTGCATTAACCGTTTGCACCACCCAGGGACTCCATTCACACAGAGAGCAATTTTTGCTAAGACTACCCTCCCCAACTCTCCTGCTTCCATAGCATTTTAAGTGCCGTGGCTTAGCTGCTAACGAAAAGGTTGGCAGTTCAAATCCATCACCCGTTCCTTGGAAACTCTAGGAGGCAGCTCTACCCTGTCCTATAGGGTCACTGTGAGTCGGAACTGGCTTGACGGCAACAGTTTTGTTTTTGTTTTTTTTTTAGAGCAGTGAAGTGCTGGGGAGAAGGGAGCTAAGTACCCCAAGAAGATAGAGTCCTGGGAGCCAGGGGCACAGACCTGTGCCCACTGTCCACCATCTTGTCCCCTCCACTCAAGCTGCCCGTGGGGCCCAGCCATGCCTCAGTTACCAATGCTGGTTCTGGGACCAGAGAACCTGGCTTCCAGTCCCAGCTCTGCCACTTCCTAGCTGTGTGACCTTGGGCAAGTGCCTTCATCTTTCTGTGTCTTGGTTTTCTCAACTATAAATGGGGCTAACAATGGTCCCCAACTCCTTACTGGTGTGAGGATTAAAAATTGGTTCATATGTGCAAAGCTCCTGAACAGTGCCTGGCTGGGGAGGAGCGCTCGATAAAGGTGAGGAGCTGGGACCTCCACCATCATTTATTCTTTTCCTGCGTCCTCCACCCCTCGGCCTCGGACACCGAATGCTGGAGCTGGGAGGCAGGTTGGACAGCAGCTAGGGCTCTGAACCTGGGAGAGCTGTGTGTGGACTTCAGGGGACCCTTGAGCCTCCTGAAAGCATTTGTGAAGTGTGGTGAGTACATGAAGGAGCCCTGGTGGTGCAGTGGTTAAAGAGCTTAACTGCTAACCAAAGCGTCGGTGGTTTGAAGCCACCAGCGCTCTGTGAGAGAAAGATACGGCAGTCTGCTCCTGTCAAGATTTACAGCCTTGGAAACTGACTCCACAGCCATGTGTTTGGTTTTGGTTGGTGGGGACATGAAGGTCAGTGGCTTTCAAAAGCGTCTCATGAAGGCCTAACTCTGAGAAGCACTGATCTAGCGACCCCTTGTGGACAGATGAGGAAACTGAGCCTGGAGATGGGAGGGACTTGCTCAGTCACTCTTTCTGTAAGACAACCGTTCTGCTGGCTCAGGGCCAGTGTCCCTTTTGGACCCCCATGTCCTACAATGTCCCCAGGCCCTGTATGGCCGAACCCTGTGAACCCTTCGGCTTCCTGGCTTCCAGGCATGTTTTAGTTCCCGGTGAGAACAGGGACTCTGGGGGTCGTCCAGGCCTGGAGGTGGAGGGGTATCCCTGCCAGGACAGGGTCAGGCTGAGGAGTTCTTGGGGGCTGTGGCATGACCCCATGCCCACCAGCCACCATACAGAGCCCGTGAACACTAGCCCTGGGAAAGTCAGTGCATCTGAGCAGGGGAAGGGCTCAGGCCTGGAGCCAGAGCCTTGGGTTGCAACTCTGCCCCTATTTTCCCTTCTATAAAATGGGGACAGGGACAGCAATAGTATCTACCCAACAGCCCGGCACACCACAGGCACTTAGCGCCTATGAGTTTTCTCCCTTCTCTCCCCCATCCCATCCCTCAGCTCCCTGGCCCTTCTTCTCCCTAGGAAATAAAGGTACAAACCAGCCGTGAGCAGGAATCGGGCTGGCAGAGCAAGGAGGAGGGACCCAGGGGTAGTGCCGAGGCTGCCGGGAAGGACACTCCACCCACAGGGAAGCTACCTGAGTTGTTGTTGCCTGCCAACATCTGAGCACTCTGAGGCCGTGAGGGCAGTTGGCCATTGTTGCCCGTGGACTGCTGCCGTTGAATGTGGAGCCGGGACTGCTTGGACTTGTGCTTTGCAACCCCTGGGGCTGACAGGGACAGTGGGAGGAAAGGGTCAGTGCTGTGAAGCACCAGAGGAGAGCTCTGTGGGGACTCGTGGGGATGGCAAGAGGGCTGCAGGGCTGCTGGTCACAGCCAGCCTCAGCTGGACCCCTTCTCTATCTGAATTCATGGATATGCCCTTTATGAGCACTTCATTCATCCACCCATCCAGTCATCCATCCATTTGTCTGTTCATCCATCAACCATCTGTGTACATCCATCCATCCAGCCACCTGCCCACCCACTCACTCAGATATTCTCTGAGGATATACACACATCAGCCCTGTGCTGGGTGCTGGGTGAATTTTAATCCCAGGTTTATAGCTCTGGAGGGAAGACAACTAGAAAGGTGCATCATGGCTATAATTCAAGATGGGGAGTGAGACGCAGCACTCTTCAGCTACGGATAACTGGCAGTGGGCCTTCAGGGGAATGTGTGATCACTAAGCGGTGCTGGCTCAGGAGAGGGCATCTTGCTGAGTTCTGAAGAAGGGGTAGGGCTTGGTGTGGCGATACTGTGAACAAGACTGAGGCAGGACAGCATGAAGCTGAAAGGTCAACAAGAAAAGATGGGGCCACAACATCCCGGCTAATTGGCTGAGGCTGGATAGCTGTCCTCCACCTGCAAGCATTTACCTGGTGGCTTTTGGAGACTTGAATGTTGAAAGTCAGGGAAATAGAGAAGGAAGGAGCCCAAGGTCCAGTGGCCTGAAGAAGTGCCTGGCCTACTAAGAGATGGGTGGTCGCCGTGGGACCTGAGCTACCTGGGACACTCACCATTCTTGGACAGGATGCCCGGCAGCCTTGTATCCATCCGTCCCTTGTAAATGTGTCCATCCAGACCCAAGATGTCCACCTCGTCATGCTGTGGAGATGGACACACATCCATTACCACTGCAGCTCCCAGGGTGGCCTTCTGCAAGGCCAGGGCTCCCAGCCCTGTCCCCCCCAGCTCCTTGCACTAAACAGTGCCAGAACCCCCCGGGGACCTAGGCTGGTTCCAGGGCAGAGCAGAAAGGTGAACAGAAGTGGAGGCAGCCTTGTTCCGAGGGCCTGTGATGGGAGGCAGTTGTGCCGTGTGGGGCAGGGGCCAATTTGAGGTTCTTCTCCCAACACAGGATGACACCCTGAGGCTTTAACTGGGTCACCTTAAGAAACTGCCTCCAGGCAGAGGGCTGTTGAGGTGACTTCTGGTGGGTTTTTCCTGCATGACTTGAGGCTGTCTGGGGACAAGGGCCCTCCCTCCCCCAGGCAGCCCCCGACCTTCATGGCAATCTGGACCTCCTCGGTGGGGTACAGGCCCTGTGACAGGTGCTGCAGGCGGTTGCGGCGGTAGGGGTAGGTGAGGGTGTGGCTGCCTCCGCAGCGCCGTGGCACGGGTGCATAGGTGTAGTCGGCCATGTCCGGCACCCTGTGAGGAAGAGAGCCGTGCAGTCACTTGCAGCAGGCCACCAGGGACGGGACCTGGGACACACCTATGGGGGCGCGGCCAGAGGGAAGTGCGGTAGCTTTCTTCATGGGTCTCTGGGAGCTAGGGTAGGAGCAGGCAGTCAAGTGAGCAAAGCAACCTGGGGCCAAGCCAGGTCATTCTGAGGAACACACACACTCACACACACACACATGCACACACACTCACACACAAATATACACACGCACACGCACACGCACACTGCTGCCCCTCAAATGCTCCTCTACACCCCCAGCCTGGTCCCAGGCCCCCACACTGGACTCCCAGGCTAAACAGACGTCCCACACATACACAGAGCAAACTAAAGCCCCCAGGAGACAGGACTCATTCCATCCTCCGCCTCTTTTTGTTATCCTGGGCCGTGGGAGGGGACCTAGACACACACACACACACACTCCCACACTCACACACACCCACTCAACTCTCTCACATTTCACACCGACACTCAACTCTCACACTCACACACACTCACACTCAATTCACACTCACTCAGCTCTCACACTCACACACACTCTCCCTCAGCTCTCTCACACTCACACTCCCTCACACACACTCTCCCTCAGCTCTCTCACACTCACACTCCCTCACACATGCATCTCACTTCCTGTCTCTGTCAGGGCTCTCCTCCGCAGTGGGGTGGGCACCATGCTGCCGTGTGTGGGCAGAGCCCAGCACCACACCCGGCGCTCTCTGCGCCACCATGGACTCCAGCCCCCCTACCGCTTGTAGCAGGGGGAGCTGAGGCACTGGGCCTGCAGCAGCTCGCGGATCATCTGGCTGCTGGCCTTGACGGAGCCGCCGAAGTGGATCTGCACCTTCTCGATGTCCCTCAGCATCTTGGAGTGCATGGTGCGCAGGCGCCCCACGCTCCGCTCCATCTGCCCCAGGTCGCCCCGGGGGAAGGTACTGCCCAGCTTTAGGCTGTGGGTGCGGGCAGAAGAGAGGGAGAGGGAGAGGCCAGGACTCAGGAGACGGCTCCACCCAGACCTTAGCCAGGGCTGCACCTTCCAGAGCCCACCCTCAGACATGGCGCCTCCTGCCAGCTCCAGGTCCCCTATGGCAGGCCCCTGAGGGGGCCACAGCAGTCCCACGTGCTGAGGGCCCCTTAGCCAGACTTGCCAGGAAGGGTTTTCCACAGGTGGTAAAGGGTGGACAAGCCAAAGGGGAGCAGGCTATAGCTGAAGCCAGGGTGGAAGACTTGGAAGTCTCTCCCTGTCACCTTCACTGCACACCAAGTCCCCCATACCCAGAGCCCCTGGGGCTCTAAAACGCACTCTGCCAACCACCCTTGTGGCTGAATCCCATCCTGAAGAGGTGGAGAGGCAGCGGATAGCTGGCCACCCACTGCCCGACCCCCCTTCACTGAGCCGTGCCTCCAGCTAGGTGACGTGGGACCCCCTCCCCCCCCACTCCTCCAGTTCCAGGTTTGCTGAGGCAGCTGAAGGAGGTAGAAGGAAGAGCCCTCCTCGGCAGCTCTCATCCTAACTCCCCAAAACCCCTTGCTGTTGAATCAATTCCAACTCACAGCAACCCTGTAAGACAGAGAACTGCCCCATATGCTTTCCAAGGCTGTGATCTTTCAGAAGCAGACTGCCACATCTTTCTTCCTTGGAGTGGCTGGTGGGTTTGAACTGCTGACCTTTCAGTTAACAGCCAAGTGCTTAACCACTGTGCCACCAGGGCTCCTCCCAGAACTCCCAAACGGGTCCGAAAAGGAAGGTTGTTAAGAGCTCTTCCTTCTTCTCCATCCTGTTGCTCAATCCCTGGGACGTGCTGGTGAGCCCCAGGTGGCCCCACGGGAGGAGGAGGCCTCAACACTTCTCTCCAGCACTGCAGGCCCTCGGAGGGGCCTCTCCCCACCTTCCCCGTCCAAAGCTGCTGGGACTCCCTCCATGGCCATACTTGCGGCTCTGCTGCCGGACCTGCTCCAGTTCAAAGACGGTATAAGGCCGGATTGACCGATGCCCGGGCAGGCCCGGGCCCACTGGTGTCACGGGGATGGTCCTGGGCAGGGACAGAGAGAGGCAGTGGGTCCCAGTGAGAAATCTGCTGAGCCTCCAAATGCGCCGCCCACTCCCCACACCCCACCTGCCTAAGGACCGTCCCCACCCACCCAGGATGGAGCCGCCCAGATGGAGCCGCCCAGGAGGGGCCTGCCGGGGAAGGCAGAGCAGTGGGAAGCAGGCTGGGCGCACGGGAGCCGACCCACAGAAGAAGGGAGAGAAGAGGTGGGGCACGTGGGAAGGGAGGAGATGGAGCCCACTGCCCTCGCCATCATGGCCACCAGCTGGGCCCAGTGTGGCACTCACTGTCCAGTCACAGGCGTCTCCAAAGGGCGGTCACATGAAAGGCAGTGGAAATGCGCCAAGAGCTGCCTGTTGGGAATGGGGTGCACACGAGGTGAGTGTCTGTTGGGAGGGCCTGGGATGGAAGACACAGAGAACCGAGAGGGCGTGGCCCTGTGCAGCTGGGCAGGCCAGGAGCTCAGCTCCAGGGGTGCTGGGTGCCAGGTGGCAGAGGCAGGTATGGGCCTGGTCCCAGGATCTCACCTGCTCCTCCACCTCCACATGCCCACTTCTGGGCACATCCTGCTGACCCAAAGCTGGCAGGGTTCCCAGGGGTCCCTGAGGGTGCCTTATGAGCCTTGCGGGCCTTCTGATGGCCCCGGCAGGAAGGCCTGGACACAAGCCTGCCACGGGCCAGGGCTCCCAGGGGCCAGCTCAGCTCGGGTGGTCTTAGGCCCCCTCCATCTGAAGGCCCAGCATAGCATATCCCTTCCCAGAGAGCCTGATGCCTCCCACCCCATCCCAGCGGGAATCTAGCCTCCTTTCTGCTCTGTGATATGAAGTGGTCTGGGCTAGACCTTTTCAAGCTCTGAAATTCTATCCCTCCAACCCAGGAGGTGTTTATTTGGGGGACCTCCTGAGCCCACCACCTGTCCTCACCCCACAGAGCGTCAGCCTCCCCACCATCTCTGGCCTTACCTCCGCATGGCAGCTGCCTCATCGGCTTGGTAGAACGGAGGACGCTCTTTAAGCTGCTGCCGCAGGGATTTCCAGCGGTCCTCCAGCACGTGCTTCACTGGGTCCAGCTCCAGACGGTCCAGCTGCAGGGGTGAAGGTGGAGGGGAGCAGGTGAGTGTCAGCTAGGAAAGCAGGTGGGCGGACCTGGCCCCGAAGGAGATGGTGCTCTCTCTGGCCAGGTGTACGGCGGGAGCCCCCCTGCGGAGCCCCCTTGCCCTTGCCTTGCTATCCATCTTCAGCAGGAGTGTGTCCAGCATCTTCTGCCAGTCCTGCTCCTGCCCGCTCATCTTGGCCACCAGCTCCTGCACCATGTGGTTCAGCTGCTCCGTGGTGGCGTCAAACTGGATGCGGCTCACTTTACCTGCCAAGGCGCTCTTGTCCGCTTTCTGCCCAGGAGAGAGGAGAAGGCCCCCATGGGAGCAGAGCCAGGAGGTTCCCAGACCTGCAGGGGTGGACCCCTGACACTGACATTGAGCAGGTCTCCTCGAGCCCAGGTTCCCCGATGCCCGCCCTCCAAAGAATAACCAGTGCCATTTCACACCCACACGGGTGGCTACTATCAGAAAAACAGAAAATAAGTGTTGGCGAGGAAGCGGGCAAGTTGGAGTCTTGCGCATTGCTGGTGGGAATGTGAAATGGTGTAGCCACTGTTGAAAACAGTTTGGCGGTTCCTTAAAAAAAATTAAACATACAATTACTAGGTTGTTGTTGTTAGGAGCCATTGAGTTGATCTTCAACTCATAGTGACCCCATGTGACAGAGTAGAACTGCCCCATAGGGGCAGAAAACCATAGGGTTTTCTAGACTGTAGGGTTTCTTTAAAAAATTATTTTATTTTTGTTGTTGTCAAGAATACACAGAGCAGAACATATAACAAACAATTCAATAGTTTCTACATGTGCAATTCAGTGACACTGATTACATTCTTTGAGTTGTGCAACCAGTTTCACCCTCCTTTTCTCAGTTGTTCCTCCCCTATTTACATAACTCACTGCCCCCCTAGGTTTCCTAGCTAATTTTTCGAGCTGTTATCAATTTGATCCCATATAACCCATTGCCGTTGAGTCAATTCCAACTCATAGCAACCCTATCGGGCAGAGTAGAACTGCCCCATGGGGTTTCCAAGGCTGTAACTCTTTATGGAAGCAGACTGCCACATCTTTCTCATGAGGCAAGGCTGGTGGGTTTGAACTGCCAAACTCTTGTTTGGCAGCTGAGTGCTTAACACTGCACCACCGGGGTTCCTTATAGATAGATCTTAAAAAAGCACAATGCTCAAGGCAGACATTCTTTACTAGCTAAGTTAAACTATTGTTTGATTTTAAGTAGGCTTCAGGGGACATTTTTGGTTTAAGGTTTAAAGATTATCTCAGGGGAATAGATTCAGGTTTTCATCCAGCCTCGATAGCTCCAGGAAGTCTGGAGTCTGTGAGAATTTGAAATTCTGTTCTACATTGTCCCCCTTTTAGCCTGTAATCTTTATGGAGCAAATTGCCAAGTCTTTCTCTCGCAGAGCTGCTGGGTGAGTTCAAACCACCAACCTTTTACTTAGCACTGTTGTGCCACCAGGGCTCCTTAAAAATTACCATATGATCTGGCAATTCCACTCCTAGGTATACAACCAATCGACTTGAAAGCACAGGTTCAAACAAATACAAGTAGTCCCCGGACTACGAACAAGTTCCATTCTTAAGTCTGTCTTTAAGTTGAATTTGTACGTAAGTCGAAACGGTACAGTTCATATCCAACGTCAGTCAAGTGTTTGTCTTAATATATAGCCTGCAGTGTACCTTTCTATGCATAAAAAACATTAAAGAAACACTTCCAGATACACTAAAACATCTTTAACATAATAATACGTGACAATAATAATAATGTTTTGGTGCATGTTGCACAGTAGCGCCCGTTTGTTATTACGAATCATTGCACGTACCTCAAATTCTTAATATAATAGGCTTTACAGGGGTTGGTTCTTAACTATGGGTTGTACGTAAGTCAGATGTTCGTAACCTGGGAACTGCCTGTACTTGCACACCAATGTTCATTGCAATGTTCATCCTTCAATGGCCAAAAGATGGAAACAACCAAATGTCCACCAATAGATGAATGGATAAAGAAAATGTGGTATATCCATACAATGGAGTATTATGCAGCCATAAAAAGGAATGAAGTTCTGATACACGCTACTGGATGGATGAATCTTGAAAACATTGTTGTTTGTTGTTGTCAGGTGCTGTCGAAATGGTTCTGATTCATAGCGACCCTATGTACAACCGAACAAAACACTGCCTGGTCCTGTGCCATCCTCACAATTGTTATTGAAAACATGCTCAGTGAAATCCATCAAGCTCAAAAGGACAAACACAGTATGATCCCACTTACATGAGCTATCTAGAATAGGAAATACACAGAGACACAAGTTTATCAGTGGTGACCAGGAGCTGAAGGGAGAGGCAAGTGGGGAGTTACTGTTTGAGGGGTACTGGGTTTCTCTCTGGGGTTAAGAAGTTGTTTTTGGAAGCGGATGGTGGTGATGGATGCACAGCGTGGTGAATGTCCTTAATGTCACTGAATTGTACACTTAAGGTTGGTTGAAAGAGCAACTGTCTTTGTGATACGTAGTTTACCACAGTAAAAAAAGACAAACAAACCCAAAACCAAAGCCGCTGCCGTCGAGTAGATTCTGACTGATAGCAACCCTATAGGACAAAGTAGAACTGCCCCATAGGATTTCCAAGGAGCAACTGGTGGATTCAAACTGCCAACCTTTTTGGTTAGCAGCTGAACGCTTAACCACTGCACCATCAGGGCTCTGCCACAACCCCAATTTAACCCCTCCCCCAAAAAAAGAATACCCAGTGAGATGGTCCTGGGACACAGGCGGCTCTTGGGGGCCTGAGCTTACCACATCCATCTCCATCTCCAGGTGCTCCCTGTTGGCCTTCTCCTTCTCCAGCTTCGCTAGACCCCGGTACAATACCTGGGGGTGGGGTTAGTGGAGAATAAAGAGGGAGGAAGGGATGGGCAGCGGGCCGGCAGGGGGTGGGTGGAGCCGGGCCTCACCCCCCACCCACCTACCCACCCACCCCCACTAGCTCCTCACGTCGATGTCCTTCTGCTTCTGCTGGTGGTCCTCAATGAGGTTGCTGGTGGTGATGTTGAGCTTCTCGCAGTCGCCCTGCACCTGCAGGATGGCGCTCTGCACATGGCCCAGAAGCTCCTCATCCTGAGCAGGAGGGACAGAGGATGCCTCTCTGAGGCTGCTGGGCCACCTCATCCCCATGCCCACTTTGTGATGAGCCAATCCGTATAACACCACCCACAGAAGAGCTCACTTTCGACCCCCTTCTGGCTCTCGTCAGTGGCCTTTGCGATTTCCCGCTGACAGTGGAGAAAGCTGTGCTGTCTTTCCCTGTGTCCGCCCAGGACCCTGGACCCTGGTGTGGGTTGCTGCCCTGGCTCAGTTCTGCTTCCCCGCCCCTCGAGTCCCAGGAACCTGAGTGATCAGTAAACGTGATTCGAGATGTCCTGCAATCAACTCCCAAGAGTTGGGGTGTGTGTTACAGCCTGTCTCCCCTCGCCTGGGCTGACTCTGAATTCTTGAGTCCAAGAGGGAGGACTCAAGGACTCATGGCCCTCTTATCCCCACCACCCTCCTCCCTCTCGCCAGCCTACCCTTTGGAAGGAAGTTGGGAAGGTTCCAGAAGAGTGGTGTGCAGGGGTGCCAATGTCTCCTGGTGCTGGACCAGTGTCCCGACAGCACACAAATGGCACGTCTCTGTGCCTAGCCAGCCTGTTTTGGCTATCCCTGACAGTCCCCTGTCCCCAGACCTAGCTCTGCCTGCCTTCGATGTGACTGTGAATGGACCAGGGGCTCCAACATGGAAAACTGACTCTCAGGCCCAAACTCCCCCTAGCTGGGGCGCTCTATCAGCCGCTTCCTCTGTGGGTCTCAGAGCGGCTCTTCCCGGGGGGCCATGTCTGCTGCCCCAGGAGGGAAGGTGGAGCGTTACCTGGCTCTGGAGCTTGGCTTTCTTGGAGGGCCGGGAAGCAGCCAGGCTGTTGACCATGTCCTGGAGCTGCTCATAGCGCTGCACCAGCATGCTGACCTGGTGACTCACGTCCAGGCTGCAGGCGGGGCAGGTGGCCTCAGGGTCAATCTGGCCAGGTGCCAAGGTCACTGGGGCCTTGGAAGGGGTCATGCTCATGGACAGCAGTGTGGAAGAGGAGGTCAGCATGCTCTCGATGATGGTCCTGAGCTTGTCCAGCTGGCGGGGGGGGAGGAAGTCAGGGCAGGGAAGTGAGGTAAGACATGGCCACGTTCTGTCCAGGCCCCACCACTGGCATGGTGCGTGCTGCCTCTCCTCAGTGCTCGCCGAGTGCATGGCACACAGTAGGTGCTCAATGTGTGTCCACTGGGTAGTGAACAGAGTCCTCAGGGAGTGTAGCATTAATGCTGAATACAGCTCTTGAAGGAGGGAGGTTTCCAGAACCTTCTCCAGCCAGCCCATTGGTCTGGTGTGAGACCAGATCTCCTCTAGCAGAGTCCTAAAGTGGTGACGGTCTGTCAGTCAGTCCATACCATGCAGAGCACCCTGACAACACAAGAGCACCTCTCCAGGCTCTGGGGACACAGAGGGTGAGTGGACTCACACACGCTCTGTCCCAGTCTAGCACGTAAATGATTAACAATAAATGAATGTGAAAAGTGCTGACTACTACAGGGGTCTCTCATTGTCTGTGCAGGTATAAACCCCTCCACACACACCTCCTGCTCTCCCTGGTCCCAGTTTGTCACCACAAATGATGGGTCCCCAGGTGGACACAAGATTCGAAGGCAACCAATCCTTGTGACTTGTTGCCAGCTCAAAAAGAGATGCTGGGTCAACCCGTGCCCCTCTCTCTTGGACATAGAGAGAACCTGAAGCTGGCGTGGGTGATGAAGCAGCAAAGATGTTGTAGGGGCTGGGGCAGCCGTCTTGGACCATGTCTGAGGATGAGAAAGTTGATTGCGAGCAGAATGGAAGAATGACCCAGGAAGAGTGAGAGGGATGGACCAGGACAGGGACAGAGGCACAGACACAGGCAAAAACAGACAGAGAAGGACAGCAGGGAGTGGCCCGCCCCCAGAGCTGCCTCCTGTAGCCTGGAAGTCCCATTCTCTCAATGCCCTCCACGCGTACACACTCCCAGCGCCTCTCCCTGTGTCCTGAGTTCACTGGGGCTTTGTTGCTTGCAACCGGAAGGGTCTACACAGTGGCTAGCGAGTCACAGGGCCCCAGGATACAAAGGAATGAATGAATTCTTTCTAGAAGAGAGGAAGAGACTTCCTAGAAAGCTAGACATTTGAGTGAACTCTTCAAGAATAAGTAGCAGTACAGAAGTAAGGGTTGGAAGGATGTTCCAGGAAGAGAAACAGCATGAGGAGGCAGGAATGTGTGCAGAGAAATGTAGGACACCCCCTGGAGACTGCTAAGTGCAGACATGTGCTTTGGAGCAACAGGTGGCTCTTGCACACATTATCTGCTGCCCCTCAAGTCCAGCCCTGGGTAATCAGGGCCTGGGGTCATGACACAGTACATGTCACTGCTCCAGCAAACTTGGGAGGGGACTCAGAATGTGGCCTGTAGCACAAAGTGGTTCACGAACCCCCTTGGCCCAGAGAATTTTCCTATCTAGACCTTCTGTGAGTGCTCGGAGGGCTGTTTCTGGTTCAGACACTCCTTCTGGGGTTACCAAGTGTCTTAGTCATCTAGTGCTCCTCTAACAGAAATACCGAAAGTGGAAGGCTTTAACGAAGAGAAATTTATTTTCTCACAGTCTAGTAGGCTTCAAGTCCAAATTCCGGGCATCAACTCCAGGGAAGCCTTTCTCTCTGTTGGCTCTGGAGGAAGGTCCTCCTTGTCATCCATCCTCCCCTGGACTAGGACCTTCTCTGTGCAGGAAGCTCAGGTCGAAAGGACACTCTCTGCTCCCGGCACTGCTTTCTTGGTGGTATGACGTCCCCCTTCTCTGCTTGCTTCCCTTTCCTTTTATATCTTGCAAGGTAAAAGGTGGTGCAGGCCACACCCTAGGGAAACTCCCTTTACATTGGATCAGGGATGTGACCTGGGTAAGGGTGGTGTTACAATCCCACCCTAATCCTCTTTAACATAAAATTACAATCCCAAAACGGAGGCCAACCACACAATTCTGAGAATCATGGCCCAGCCAAATCGATACACACATTTTTGGGGGGACATAATTCAATCCATGACAGCAAGAATAGCCTCATTCAAGGTTTAATGGCAGATGCCATCAAGAAAGTGAAAAGACAACATGCAGAACGGGAGAAAATATTTGCAAATCATGTATCAGGTCTAGTGTTCAGCATATGTAAAGAATTCTTAAAACTCAACAACAAAAGACAAATAACCCAATTTAAAAATGAGCAAAGGATTTGAGCAGACATTTCTACAGAAATGGCTGGGAATCAAACCCAGATCTCCCACATGGAAGGCAAGAATTCTACCACTGAACCACCAATGAATGCCCCATTCCCATTGCCCCATTGCTGTTGATTCTGACTGATGGTGACCCTATGTGACAGAGTAGAACTGCTCCATAGGGTTTCCAAGGAACGGCTGTTGGATTCGAACTGCCGACCTTTTGGTTAGCAGCCGTCATGGATTGAACTGTGTCCAGCAAAAATATCTGTCAACTTGGCTAGCCCATGAGTCCCAGTACTGTGTGATCATCCACCGTTTTGTCATCTGATGTGATTTTCCTGTGTGTTGTAAATCCTACCTTTATAATGTTAATAAGGCAGGATTAGAAACAGTTATGTTAATGAGTCAGGACCCCGTCTACAAGATTAGATTGTGTTTTCAATCACTCTTTTGAGATATAAGAGAGAGAAGTGAGCTGAGAGACTGGGGACCTCATACCACCAAGAAACAAGAGCCAGAAGAATAGCATGTCCTTTGGACCCCTGTATCCCTGCACTAAGAAGCTCCTTGACTGGGGAAGACTGATGACAAGGCCCTTCCTCCAGAGCTGGCAGAGACAGAAAGCCTTCCCCTGTAGCTGATGCCCTGAATTTGGACTTCTAGCCTCTTAGACTGTGAAAGAATAAACGTCTGTTTGTTAAAGCCATCCACTTGTGGTATTTCTGTTATAGCAGCACTAGATGACTAAGACAGCAGCCAAGCTCTTAACCGCTGCGCCACCAGGGCTCCTAAGTCCCATTAGAGAAGCACAAATAAAAACCACAAGGAAATACCACCACACCCCCACTAAGCAGGCTATAATTAAAAAGACAGATAATAACAAGTGTTGGTGAGGATGTGAAGAAATTGGAACCCTTAAACACTGCTGGTAACCAAAACCCCTTGCCCTTAAGTCAATTTCAACTCATAGCAACCCTACAAGACAGAGCCCCGTAGAGTTTCCAAGGAGCACCTGGTGGATTTGAACTGCCAACCTTTTGGTTAGCAGCCGTAGCTCTTAACCATTATACCACCAGGGTTTCCACGCCACTGGTAGGAATGTAAAATGATGCAACCTTTGGAAAACAGTCTGGCAGTTCCCCAGATGGTGAAACAGAGTTATTACCGTATGACCCGCAATTCCATTCCCAGGTTTTATACGAGAGAAATGAAAGCAGAAGTGCACAGATAACTTACTCACGGACGTTCACAGCCCCATTATTCACAATCACCAAAAAGGCAAACAAGCCAAATGTCCATCAGCAGATGCATGGATACACAAAACGTGGTATGGTCGCACAAGGGCATGTTATTTGGCCACAAATCTGACTCAAGTGTTGAGACATGCTAAATGTGGGTGACCCTCAAAAACCTGCTAAGGGGATCCGGGTGCTAAAGACAGTACTGCATATTGTGTGAGTCCATTGATAGGAAATGTCCGGATGTGGCAAATCCACAGAGAGAAGGTAGATGAATGGTTGCCAGGGGCTGGGGGGTGGGGGAAGGAGGAGTGACTGTAATGGGTACGGGGTCACCTTTTGGGGTGATGAAAATGTTCTGGAATTAGATAGTGGTGATAATCGTACAACTTTGTGGATCTACTAAAAACCCCCGTGTTCACTTTAAAGGGGTGAATTTAGTTAGTGAATTATATTTCAATTAAATATACATATATATCAAAGATTTAATGGCAGGTGAGTGGCTTGCCAGAAGGGACACACTTGCCCATGCACCTGTGGTCTCAGAGCTGACTTTGGATCAGGAGTGGACCGGATCCTAGACATAGTCACCCCTTGCCCCCAGATGGAAGCGAGGGTCTGGTCACTGATGAGTGGTGGGAGGCAGGGTTGCCCCCACTGTCCCCTGCCAGCCCTAAGGACGGCCCTGGTCCCTGAGGTGGAAGAATGGGCAGTCCTCACCTGATCCTGCAGGTAAAGGGAGGCCTCGGAGACTGAGTGTTCCATGCTGACCTTGCCCCGCTCTTGGCTCTCCCTCAACTCGGCCAGCTCCTTCTCAATGTCAGCCACGGTGACTCTGGGGAACACAAAAGACTGCCTGGCCTCGCCGCCAGCCCAGAGACATGAGCCACCAGGGTTGGGTCTGGCCATCAGGGATGGAGGAGGATGCAGATGAGGGCTCTCCCATCACCCTTCGCAGTCTGCGTCTAGGGTGTCCAAGGCTCTGCCTCTGTCCTGGAGGTGGGTGCCCTGAGAAGCCTCTAGGGGGTGGGACTGGGCTCTGAAAGTCTCTAGAAAGTACTCTCCTCCAACTGAGACAGAAGCTAAGGAGCTTCTGATCTTTCTAGGGAGCCCTGGCGCTGGGCTGCGAAGCCTTGGCGCTGGGCTGGGACGCCCTGGTGCTGGGCTAGGAAGCCTAAAGCTGGGCTAGGGATCCCTGAAGTTAGGTTTTAGGAACCTGGGAAACTTCCATAAGCTTCTTGGGCTTGATATGGGCAACCTGTAGAGCAGATACCATTCAGGTCAAAGGAAGTGGTCAGTTCAGGGACATGAGTGAACCAAAGGCTGCTATCACTTCCATGGCTGAGGAAATGTGATGGCAGGATTCAGCTGCACTTGACGGGGATTTTACCTGAGAACGCCCAGCTGCAAGCTCAACTGGCCAGCTTTCACTTCCTTCCCTGTTTCTTGCACCTCTTCACCCTCCAGGATCTTTTGCAGCCTGTCCAGCTACAAACCCAATGGAAAGGAAGAACAGGCAGGCCTGAGTTCTCCACTTTCTGAATGTGCCCCTGTAGCCCAAGCAAGTCCCTCACCCATTCCCTAATTGTAATCCAATCTTCTGTGACAAAAGCCAAGTTCTCCTCCTGACATTCCTCCATCCATCCATCCACCTGTCCACCCATCCACCCACCTGTCCACCCATCCACCCACCTGTCCACCCATCCACCCACCTGTCCACCCATCCACCTATCTTTTCATCCATCTACCCATTCACTCTTCCTTCCTCTCTCCCTCCTTCCCTCCCTCCCTCCCATTTATCCACACATCTATCCATCCATCCGCCTCTTTTAAGCACCCATGGATGTAAACAGTTGGCATTAAAAGAATGGCTGACAATCTAGCAGCCCCTAGCCATAGCATCTGGCCCCAGAAAAACAAGGTCCCACAAGCTCGGTTCCAAGGCTGCTCCAAATGCAGTGAGTTTTTGTTGGAAATGGAACCATGTAATAAAAGGAGACAAAACCCAAAAAACGTGGTAGATTCGAATTGCCCACCCTTTTTGTTAGCAGACGAGCTCTTAATCACTAAGCCACCAGGGCTCAAAAAGGAGCCAAGTCCTCATTATTTGGCTCAGCTGACTCATAACCACACTGAGCATCAGACTGTAGATCCAGGAAATGCACATGATGATACTCAAGGTGCATTTTCTAGCTGACGAGACTGTAAAGATCCAGTGAGACAATGATGTTTGGGAAACACAAATGAACCGTGGTACTATTAAGCACTAAAGGGCAAAGCAGGCTGACTCTCCCTTGCTTACTTTTGCTTTTTCCTGCCGAACTTCTTTGGTCAAGGACTTTAAGCTCTTCATCTGTTCCTGCAGGTCAGGGGGTATGCTCTTTTTGACTATGGAAAATGGAAGCTTTACAGTCAGAGGGGTTAGACTTCCAGTGGCCTCCCAATCCCCACTTCCAGCCCAACAACAAGGAAAGTACCCCAGAGAAAAACAGGACATATCACTGATTCTGCTTGTCCTGGTGATTGGGGCAAGGGGACGGAAGAAGGGAGAAAGGACTGTCCTTAGCCCATAAAAATTCCACCTAATGCTTGATGTCCTAAAAGGCTTTGGGACCTCTGGCCCACCATTTCCACCTACTTCTAAAACTTTTATTATTTTCTGGGCCAGGAATTGTGAATAGGCCAAGGTTTGGCTTAATTCAACAGTCCCTTCCTCCTCCCCCGCTGCTATTGCAGTCCGTTTCCCAGCAATTTCCCCAGCTACCACCCAGAAGGCCCACCAAGGACAGAAAAACCTGCTTCATTCCTTTCCTGAGGCTGCTTCAATCCTGCTGGTTTCACTGCCTCCTTCTCCCACCTATGCATTTGGACCCTGAAAGCTATAGGACCACCCAGAATGACTAAGAAAGGACATGCTGTCTTCAGGGACTCAGGAAGAAGGCCAGCAGCCAGGAGTGGAGGCCAGCAGGAGGAAAGGATGCAATCAGCTTAGGACTAAGACAGTGGTCTCCCCTCCATGTACAAGTGGTACCCACCCATCAGTGCAATCATGTACTGTATCTTCTCCAAATCCGTTTGGCCAGCTCGCTCCTCTTCCAAATCATTTATATGCTCCTTTAGCTCCACGTAGAGGCCAGTGAGCTCTCCCATCAGACGAAATGTCTCCACTGCCATGGGGAAGCTCGGAGCCAATTTTTCCAGAGAATCGTGTCGCTCACTAGAGTCTTCAACATTTTCTGATGAACCAGGAGAGTCTGTCCTCCTGACGAAGGTGGTGTCCTGGCCCGGGCCAATCTGGGCAGGAATCCCAGGTTGGGCATCTATTTGATCTGGATACAAACCTATCTGACCATGCTGATCTACGCCTGGGTACCCTGGACCACCATAGCCAGGATACATTGGGCCAGGGTACTCATGACCTCTCTGATCTGGGCCAGGTAATACCAAATGCTGTCGATCTGAGGGTGGTACCAAACCCTCCTGGTCTATACCTGGTGATATCAAACCTGGATGAGCTAAGAGTGGTGATACCTGGCCATACTGATTTCTGCCAGGAGGTACCACACCTTGCTGATATGTGCGTGATGATATCAAACTTGGAGAATCTACTTGTAATAGTGAAAAGTCACGAAGCTCTGTGCCTAGTGGTGACAAGCCTTGCTGATAAAGTCCATGGGGTGCCAAACCACGCCGATCTGCTCCAGGCTCCAGCAAACCACTTGGATGTGCACCAGGTTGCACCAATCCACGTGGATAGGCACCAGGTCGGACCAAACCAAGTGGATAGGCACCAGGTTGCACTGAACCAGGCGGATAGGCAGCAGGTTGCACTGAGCCAGGTGGATAGGCACCAGCTTGCACCGAGCCAGGTGGATAGGCACCAGGTTGTGCCAAACCATGTGGATATACACCAGGCTGGACCAAGCCACGATGGCCTGCGCCAGGCTGGACCAAGCCACGCTGGTCTGCTCCCGGCTGCACCAAACCGTGCTGATCCATTCCAGGTTGCACCAAACCAAGCTGATCTACTCCAGGTTGTGCCAAGCCATGCTGATCTGCACCAGGCTGAACCAAACCATGCTGACCTGCACCAGGTTGCCCCAAAGTAGGTGGATATGCACCAGGTTGTGCCAAAGTAGATGGAAATGCACCAGGTTGCACCAAGCCATGCTGGTCTGCACCAGGTTGGACCAAACCATGCTGATCTGTAGCAGGTTGCCCTAAACTAGGTGGATATGTACCAGGTTGAACCATACCACGCTGATCTACACCAGGCTGCCCCAAACCATGCAGTTCTGCACCAGGCTCCACCAAACCATGCTGGTCTGCACCAAGCTGCACCAAACCATGCTGATCTGCACCAGGTTGGATCAAGCCACGCTGATCTGCACCAGCCTGCACCAAGCCACGCTGGCCTGCACCAGGCTGGATCAAGCCACGCTGGTCTGCCCCAGGCTGCACCAAGCCACGCTGGTCTGCCCCAGGCTGGATCAAGCCACGCTGGTCTGCCCCAGGCTGCACCAAGCCACGCTGGTCTGCACCAGGCTGCACCAAGCCACGCTGGACTGCCCCAGGCGGCACCAAGCCACGCTGGACTGCCCCAGGCGGCACCAAGCCACGCTGGACTGCCCCAGGCGGCACCAAGCCACGCTGGACTGCCCCAGGCGGCACCAAGCCACGCTGGACTGCCCCAGGCGGCACCAAGCCACGCTGGACTGCCCCAGGCGGCACCAAGCCACGCTGGACTGCCCCAGGCGGCACCAAGCCACGCTGGACTGCCCCAGGCGGCACCAAGCCACGCTGGACTGCCCCAGGCGGCACCAAGCCACGCTGGTCTGCCCCAGGCGGCACCAAGCCACGCTGGTCTGCCCCAGGCGGCACCAAGCCACGCTGGTCTGCCCCAGGCGGCACCAAGCCATGCTGGTCTGCGCCCAGCTGCACCAAACCGTGCTGATCCATTTCAGGTTGCACCAAACCAAGCTGACCTACTCCAGGTTGTGCCAAGCCACGCTGGTCTGCCCCAGGCTGGACCAAGCCACGCTGGCCTGCGCCAGGCTGGACCAAGCCACGCTGGCCTGCCCCAGGCTGGACCAAGCCACGCTGGTCTGCCCCAGGTGGCACCAAGCCACGCTGGTCTGCGCCCAGCTGCACCAAACCGTGCTGATCCATTTCAGGTTGCACCAAACCAAGCTGATCTACTCCAGGTTGTGCCAAGCCATGCTGGTCTGCCCCAGGCTGGACCAAGCCACGCTGGTCTGCACCCAGCTGCACCAAACCGTGCTGATCCAGTCCAGGTTGCACCAAACCAAGCTGATCTACTCCAGGTTGTGCCAAGCCATGCTGGTCTGCCCCAGGCTGCACCAATCCACGCTGGTCTGCCCCAGGCTGGACCAAGCCACGCTGGCCTGTGCCAGGCTGGACCAAGCCACGCTGGTCTGCACCCAGCTGCACCAAACCGTGCTGATCCAGTCCAGGTTGTGCCAAGCCATGCTGGTCTGCCCCAGGCTGCACCAATCCATGCTGGTCTGCCCCAGGCCGGACCAAACCATGCTGGTCTGCCCCAGGCTGCATCAAACCACGCTGGGCTGTGCGAGGCTGGACTGAGCCACGCTGGACTGCCCCAGGCTGCACCACACCATACTGGTCTGTGCCAGGCTGCACCAAGCCACGCTGATCTGTGCCAGGTTGGACCAAAACACGCTGGTCTGTCCCAGGCTGGATGAAGCCACGCTGGTCTGCACCAGGCTGAACCAAATCATGCCGTTCTGTGCTAGGTTGTATGAAACCAGGTGCTTCCAAATGGGGCTGTACAAAAGCTTGCTGATCTGTACCAGCTTGCATCAAACCAGGTGGTACCAAACCGCTCTGATCTATAAAAGGTATAACCGATCCATACTGATCAATGCCAAGTGGTACAAATCCCTGCTGATCCATGCCAAACTCTTCCATACCATGTTGGTCTATGCCAGGAGGTACCATACCATGCTGATCCATACCAGAAGGTATGAGTCCCTGCTGATCCATGCCCGTTGGTGCCACACCCTGCTGACCAGTGCTGGGTGGTACCACACCATGTGGAGAAGAGCTTGGATGTACCAATCTAGGTTGATCCATGCCACGGGGCCCTAAGCCATGCTGAGACTGCCCTGGATAGACTTGATCTGGGCTTAAGTACACACTGCTTTGCTGTTCTGGGTACCCCAAGCCCAGCTGATCTCTGGCCAAGGTTGAATCCTGCTGGACTAGGCCAGGGTGTGCATCTCGCTCATCCCTTCTTGGGTGTAAGGAACTGTCCTGCTCTCGACTCCTGCGACCATCTACATCCATTCTGAACTGAGATACAGAGGGGTGATGGGATCTTAGCATGCCAGCTTCATCACGGGCCCTTGAGTGCTGTTCTCTAACAGGAAACCCAGTCATGGAGGGAATTCTGCTACGATCCCGGCTAGAAGCCCTGTCAGAGGGGTATCCTGTGCCACTGGATCCTGATAAGGTCTTAGATGGGACAAAACCACCAGCCGAATCGGTGCTCGGATGCTTGGTGGAGACACCGCTTTGACTCATATCAGCTGATGTCAAGGGACCGTGGACTTTGCGCTTAGGAGTTACTGTCGATGTCTCCGAGGTCTGGTTGAAGAGGAAGAAAGAAAGAAAGAACTGAACGTCAAAAACAGTAACCATAAAAGTGGAGGGAAGGAAATTTGGGATATCTGACTAGGATGATTTAGGGCCCTTGGAAGAGAAAACCTCCGGTCCCCAAAGCTCAGCGGGACATAAAGAGACCTTGACGTTCTTGAGGAGTAGGCCTCCAGATGGTTGAGAACCTGCACTTTTGCAAATGGCAGCAGAATACGCCCTTTCCTTCTTAAAAGTATGTGTGTGGTGGGTGACTGCAAAGTACAAGTGATCCCTTCTAACTCTGAGTCTATGAATAAAGGACATAAATCATTTACGAAGTTTCAGATATAAAGTCTGCCCCATCACGGGTCCATTGCTGATGATAGAAGTGTCCCCCGAAGGGGAAGAAAACCCTATGTTAAAAATGTAAATGCATAAACTCTTGGACCCAGAAATTCCACAGCTGGGAATTTTCTTTATGGACTGTCACAAAAGGATGCTAAGATATACGTACAAAAATGGATGGTGCCACTTTGTTTGCTTGCAAAAATAGATTATCAAAAGGGGACGGATTTGTTTCTGGTATACCCATACAGTGGAATACTATGCAGCCATAAAAAATGATAGACTGCAGCTACTGTGTTAAACAGTCTAGGGGTTCCTCAAAAAGTTGAACATAGAACTACAGTACGACCCAGCAATCCCAGTCCTAGGTATGTACCAAGAGGAAGTGAAAGGAGGAACGCAAACAGAAACCCGTGCACCAATGGTCACTGCAGCACTTTTCACAATAGCCACAAGGTGGAAACAATTGAAATGTCCATCAACAGATGATGGATAAACAACATGGGGTCTCCACACACACGCAATGGAATATTACTCAGCCATGAGGAGAACTGAAGTCCTGACGCCTACCGCTGCACGGATGAACCTTGGAAAAGAACAAACACTACATGATCTCACTTACATGAAATAAGCAAATATATAGAAACCAAAAATTATTAGTTGCCATGGGTGGGAGGGAAGGGGAAAGGAGGAGTTTTTGCTTAGGGAGTATTGAGTTTATTTTAACGGTGGTGGAGTAATTTGGAAAAGGATAGTGAGAATAGCTGCACCACCTGAAGAATGTAAGCTATGTTGCTGAATCATACATGTAGAAATTGTTGACTGGGTGTGTGTTTTGTGTATATTTTCACCACACAAATAAAATAAAAGATGAAATTGCACAACTGCATTATGGCAAAGTTGCATCATCTGGCTCATAACTTAAGGCTTAGTGGCTTCGACTAATTGAGGTGACCGTCTGATGGCCAAAGAGAGAAAGTCTGATGACAAAGTGGCATTTGCTGGGAGGCATGGGCCCAAAAGGGCCAAGAAAGGGTAAGATATGGCTACCCATAGTTCTTTTCCTCACAGTCCTTGCTTACTCATCGGCAAGTGGAAGGTGGAGAGTGTTGGTAGAATGTGTGTATCAAGAAAAGAAAAACGGTTGAGTTAGGGGAGCACTGAGCGTCTGTTAAGGGTGACGGAAAAATTTGGAAACAGATAAGGGTGACGATTGCACAATGTGATGACAGTAACTAATGTCACTGAATTGTACGTGAACATGAATTTTGAAATGGCAAGTGTTACATATATAATTTACCACAATTGGAAAAAAATAGTGGATTAAAAAAAAAAAAGATGGACTGTCTCCACTTCCAGCCAAAATGGAGTAACAGGGGCTGGATTTACCCTCCTGTCTGTACCAATCAACGAACATGAAACAATGGTTTTCTAGACACTGGACATCAGGCATTGAAGGACAGCAGTCCCTGAGAGATGGGGAATCCAACAAAGGGAGCCTTCCTACGCTCAGCTTCCTGCCTGGAGAGTTTCCAAGCTGCAGGGCAGAGAGGGGACCTCAGGTGGAGCCCAGAGGACTCTTACGTTCAGGAGATAGAGCTGAGCATTTCTGGGGAAACTAAAGCAGCTAGGGAAACCCTGGTGGTGCAGTGGTTAAGTGCTAGGGCTGCTAACCAAAAGGTCGGCAGTTTGAATCCACCAGGCGCTCCTTGGAAACTCCATGGGGCAGTTCTACTCTGTCCTATAAGGTCACTATGAGTTGGAATCAACTCAACGGCAATGGGTTTAGGTTTTTGAAGGCAGCTAGAGATCATAGGACAACATCGGAAAGAAAAGACCACTCCAGAGATCTGCAGAGGGTCTCCCTCCTGCATCAGCACAGAGATGACCAGTACATGCTTCTCAGGAAACCACTCAAGGTTGGAGAAGAACCATCACAGTCAAGTTTACTCAGGGTCCAAGTTCAGACTATTCAAATTTTAAATGTCACCTGCCATTTCGGCCAAATCTGTCCAGCACCTGTAGTCCTGCAAGTATCCTGGCTCTTTTTAAGGGATTCTCTGGCCGGGGTGAGGGCGGCACCACCACAGTTGTAGTGCACACTCTCTGGACACTGGGGGACTTAAAACCCTAGCAAAGGAGATTCCCCAATATTCAGAACCTACCTACAAAAGTCCAGGGAGAACTAGAGATTTATAACACATTATAACCTTACATAACGGATTGACACAGTGGCTGCAACAACAGTTCCAACCATGGCGACGGCTGTAAGGAGGGTGCAGGACTGGGCAGTATTTCCTTCTGCTGTACGTAGGGTCGCTATGAGTCAGAACTGACTCGAAGGCACCTAACAACAACAATAACCTTCCACAGTCAGACCTATACCGACTTGGGGGTGAGAAACTGCCTCATCAAAAAGGATTAATGGCTTACCCATAAACCCGGCCCTGGGACTATTCTTTGGTGATGCCCAAAATCACCTAACAAGAGCAATAGTAAAGTATACTCTATTTGCTTTCTATTGTTGCATAACAAATTACCACATATACAGCAGCTTTGTCTTAGTCATCTAGTGCTGCAATAACAGAAATACCACAAGTGGATGGCTTTCACAAGCAGAAATTTATTCTGTCACAGTCTAGGAGGCTAGAAGTCCAAACTCAGGGCATCACCCCCAGAGGAAGGCTTTCTCTCTCTGTCTGCTCTGGGGGAAGGTCCTTGTCATCAATCTTCCCCTGGTCTAGAAGCTTCTCAGCATAGGGACCCTGGGTCCAAAGGCCACACTCTGCTCCCGGCTCTTCCTTCTTGGTGGTAGAAGGTCCCTCTCCTCTCTGCTAGCTTCTCTCTCTTATATCTCAAAAGAGGTTGATTCAAGATACAACCTAATTCTGCAGATTGAGTTCTGCCTCATTAGCATAATTTTCTTTAATCCTGCCTCATTGACATCATAGAGGTTAGGATTTTCAACAGAGAGGATAATCACATCAGATCACAAAAGGTGGACAACCATACAATACTGGGAACCATGGCCGAGCCAAGTGGATACATTTTTTTGGGGGGGCACAGTCCAATCCATAACAAGCTTAAAGCACCACAAATGCATGATTGCACAGTTCCTGGCAGCCATGAGTCCAGGTAGGGGTCAGCTGGGTCTTCTGTTCAGGATCTCACCAGGTTGCAACCCAGGTGCTGACCAGCACAGCGCTCTCATCTGGAGCTCAGGTCGTCTTCCAAGCTCAATCAGGCTGTTGGCAGAATTCGGTTCCTCACAGTGTAGGACTGAGGTCTCCATTTTCTTGCTGGCTGTTGGCTGGGGGTCACTCTCAGCTCCTAGAGGGCACCCTCAGATCCTAGCCACGTGGCCGCCTCCATAGGCAGTTTACTCCTTCAAGGCTAGGAGAAGACTATCTCTCTGATGCTTCGACTTCTGTTAAAGAACTCACCTGATTAGGTCAGGCCCACTCAGCACAAGCTCCCTTCTGATTAACTCAGCATCAGCTGATTAGTAACCTAATCATGGGAGTGATGTCTCATCATATTCACAAGTTCTGCCCATACCCAAGGGAAGCGGATTACATAATTCCTGTACACTAGCGGGCAGGCATTTTGGGGGCGATCTTACAGTTCTGCCTACCACCTGTGGCCTAGAAAGGCATACTGGACTTAACATCAATCACTGCAAATGATACAAATGAGACAAGGACACTGACCACATGGAAAGACTTTTTTTTTTTTTTTTTTTTTAAGCAAATCTTTAAAAGATACTCAAAGCATTGCCAAAGTCAGACATCATTCCAGGACAATTATTTCAGGTGGCTTGTCCTGAACATTGCCCACTGTTCAGAAACAAAAATAGCAGAAAATGACAGGAAAAATCCAGCTAAACTTACAAGCCTAGCCAATCATTCATGAACAGAAAGGAAAAGGGGGAGTGTATTAATTTCCTGTAGCTGCTATAACAAATTACCACAAACTTAGTAGCTTAAAACAACACAAATTGTGTCATGCAGTCCTGGGGGTCCGAAGTCTGAAATCAGTCTGACTAGGCTAAAATCAAGGTGTCAGCAGGGCTGGTTCCTTTTGGAAGTTCCGAGAGGAGCATCCCTTTCTTCATCTTTTCTGGATTCTGGTGGTTGCTGGGCACCATCTAGTTCTTCTAGTCTCAAGGTAGATGAGGCCGCAGTTCATATAGACTAGTTGTCCTGTAGACTAGTTTCTTCTTTGATTCTTTGAGTCCTTCTCTCTCTTTTGTTCTGGACAAGTAGAGACCAATAGTTGTCCCTGCCTCCCTCTTATAAGGCCTGTTGTGATTACATTTAGGGCCTGCCTGGATAATCCAGGATAATCTCCCCCATCCCAAAATCCTTAACTTAATCACATCTTTACAAAGTCCCCTTTGCCATGTAAGGTAATATTCACAGGCTCCAGGGATTAGGATGTGGATAATCTGGGGGACCATTATTCAGTTTACCACAGTGATTAAAACAGAACTCATGGCTTTACAGAACAAACATTGCAATTTTGAGAAAACAGATACAACAGCTAGAGAGGTAAGGGGGAAAGTGGGGCCCTAGAAAAGTTGGTACAGTTTTCATAAATGATGTTAGCTGAGACCTATGTCCTTACTGAGGATGACAGGAATTGAAAATAACGAATGACCATATTGACATCCTAACAGAATCCATATTTTAGACTCGTCTTCCAAATGTCTAATAATCAAACTACAGCTACACAGCCACCTTCCTGGGAGGAAAGCCTGGAGACCGGAAATACTCCTCATTGCTTTGGCCCTTACATTCTGCACCCCAACTCAAGTGTTTTGGCGTCATAGAGGCCAGTCACTCTATGTTAAGACAATTTCTCAACACCCTACACTTTCTAAGATTGTCACTCTCAGAGAACTTTCTACGTGTGCCATATGCTATCTCTCCCCATACTTCTGCAAGTCTAAGATGGTATCATCTTAAGATGCACCATTATTTTATGAACCAGTAGGAAAGAAAAAACGGCACCAGTTAATTATAAAACACCATCAACTCTAAGACACATCCTGATTTCAAAGATGTTAAAATGTGGGGGGAAAAAATGTTCATCTTAGAATCAATGAATAAGATATTCTGCGGCAAGATATATTTATTTTATTTTATTTTTTGTTGTTGCTGTGGAGAATATACACAACAGAACATACACCAGTTCAACAATTTCTACACGTACAGTTTAGTGACACTGATTACGTTCTTCGAGTTGTACAACCATTCTCATCCTCCTTTTCCAAACTGTTCCTCCTCTATTATCATAAACTCACTGCCCCCTAAGGTTCTTATCTAATCTTCCCAGTTACTCTTGTCAATTTGATCAAGATGCATTTCTTTTAAGTTCCCCCTTGCCTGTTAACCTGTTAGTTTGTGATCTCCTGGATGGATCTGGAGGTTCCTCCTGAACTGGTGCTTTCTCTCCCTACTGCCGTAACTGAAAGTCCTGACCTTCTATTTCCATGACCTCCGTACAATACAAAATTCCTATTTCTGTTTCCCTGGGGATGCACCATGAGGTCAGACTTATTCTGCCCAGCTAGTTAAAGTCAGGTTGAATCTTGTTAAGCTTCTTCCTAAACTGCACCACTATCCTGTGGGTCATGAAGCAGAAGATCTCCAACTAGTCATCACTTGATCTCTACTACAGGAAATCATAATTCCAACCAGAGCTACTTGTTGTTGTTAGGTGCCCTCAAGTTGGTTCCAACTCACAGCAACCCTATGTACAACAGAAGCACTGCCCCGTCCCACACCATGCTCACGATTGTTGCTACGCTTGGGCCTATCGCTGAAGCCACGGTGTCAGTCCATCTTATCAAGGGTCTTACTCTTTTTCATCAGTCCTCTGCCTTACCAAGCATGATGTCCCTCTGCAGGGACTGGTCCCTGCTGATAACACGTCCAAAGTACATGAGACAAATTCTCGCCATCCTCACTTCTAAGGAGCATTCTGCCTGTACTTCTTCCAAGACAGATTTGTTCGTTCTCCTGGCAGTCCATAGTACATTCAATAGTCTTTGCCAGCACTGTAATTCAAAGAGCTACCTGAGCCTTGGTGGTGCAGTGGTTAAGTGCTCAGCTGCTAACCAAAAGTTCAGCGGTTCGAACTCACCAGCCGTTCCACAGGACAAAGATGTGACAGTCTGCTTCTGTAAAGATTTACAGCCTTGGAAACCCTATGGGACAGTTCTACTCCATCCTATAGGGTCACTATCAGTCACAATTAACTCGACAGCAACACGTTTGGTTTGGTATTTGGTTAATTTCCCCAATATTCCAAAAATATGTAATACATAGTCTTGTTCAAAATCTGGATTCAGTTAATCCAGGAATAGGAATCTCCTATCCCGTAGCTCCTAATCTGGTGACTGTACTGGCGAGCACTCACTCTAGCTGCCACAGAGTATAGCCATGGGTGGAGTCACACTTGGCCTTTTTTCCATCCTTATTCGCCTTGCTTCTCCAGCATTTTTTTTTTCACTCCTGTTTTTTTTTTGGGGGGGGTGGGTAAATATACACAGCAAAACCTCTTCCTATTCGACAGTTTATAGACATAATGATCAGTGACATTGGTTATGTTCTTCATGTCATGTCAACATTCTCGTTATTTCTGTTTTAGTTGTTTCACTCCCAGTAACTTAAACTCCCTGCCCTCCAACCTTCTCCTCTATGCTTTAGAATAGCTGTTGTCCATTTGGTCTATGGAGCCCTGGTGGAACAGTGATTAAAGTGCTCAGCTTGGACCCACCAGCCACTCCATGGGAGAAAAGAGCTGGCAATCCGCTCCCATAAAGATTATAGCCCAGGAAACCCTATGGAGCAGTCCTACTCTGCCCTCTAGGGTTACTGAGTCAGAATTGACCTGATGGCAATCAATGGGTAGCCATTTGGTCTTAATATAGATAATTTTTTTTAAAAGAACATGATACTCAAGGGTGACAATGTTTACTTTTTGAGCTAAACTGTTATTTAATTTAAAGGTGACTTCAGGGGATAGTTTTGATTCAAAGTTTGAAGAGTAGCTCAGGGCCATAGTCTTGGGACTTCTCTAACCTCAATAGGTCCAGTCAGTCTGGATTCTTTAAGAATCCGAAGCTCTGTCCCACATTGTTCTCCCATTCTATCAGGATTCGTCTATCGTGCCCCTCATAGAACAGCAGTAGCCAGGCACCATCTAGTTTTTCTGGTCTCAAGGTAGAGGAGGTAGTGGTTCACGAAGACAGTTAGTCCCGTATTCCAGTTCTTTCTCTGATTCTTGGGTTTCCTTCTTTCTCTTTTGTTCCAGATGAATAGAAATCAATAGATGTACCTCTGGCCAGTTGTAAGCTTTTAAGACCCTGGACACTGCTCACCATACTGGGAGATAGAACATAAACTTTAAGAACTATATTAAACCAATTGACTGGATTGTCCCACGACCTGCTCTCCAGTTTTATTTGCCTTCTAGGTCCCCAGGATGTTTGGATCTGGACTCCTCAAGGTTATAATAGAGGGTGATATCATGTCCTGGCCATTTTAAACTTGTCCAATATACTAATGACATTTTGCTGCCTCTCCATCAATGGAGGTCTGAAAATAAGAGTTATAAATTTTGCCTTCTGCATTAGCCTGTCAGGCCACAAAGATCCAAACAGGAAGTGTCTTTCACCTGGGACATGCTATTTCTGCAAGAGAACATCTGTCCTCAAAGTCCCTGGACCAACAGAAAGGGTACTGGGAGATTTTTCCATTGTTAAATGTATGTCATGATTGCACCAGCTGGCACCCGGATTCATTACTTTGGTCACAGGAAACTGGGGAAGCTTTTTCCTCCCTTAAGTAAGTTTTGCTAGAGCACTGGGGTTGGGTCCTCTGGTTATGGTAAACCCTTTATCCTTTATCATTAAAAGGAGGGGGAGGAGAAGATGAAATATCTTCAGGTTTGGGAACCAAGTTGTGGAGGACTGCCCAGTTGCCAACTGGGGTAAACACTTGGAAACAGCTGCTTTGTGTCCTTCCCTCTAGTACTGCCAGAAGAATGAACACATTAGTTTTAAAAGAAATACATCCAGAATGCTCCTTAGAAGCGAGGAGGGCAAGCCTTTGGCTCTCTTCCTTTGGACACATCATCAGGAAAGACCAATCACCAGAAAAGTACATCATGTTTGGTAAAACAGAAGGTCAGCTAACAACAAGGGAAGCCTCAATGAGATGGACTGACACAACAGCCACAATGGACTCAACCATTGCATGATCGCGAAGATGGCGCAGCACCGGGTAACATTTCCTTCTGTTATACAGAAGGTTGCCATGAGTTGGAGCCGATTCAATGGCAACTGACAACTTTGGTACTGAACGCCTTGCACTGTGGCTGTTACGTGTGCAGGCTCCTTGCTCAAGATCAAAATCCAACTCCTTTCTACTGTCTGGTCAACCAAATATAGAATTTTACTTCTCTTTTCTGGTCATGAGGAGTCCTGGTGGTGCAGTGGTTAAGCGCTTGGCTACTAACCAAAAGGTTGGCGGTTCAAACCCACCAGCCATTTGGTGGGACAAAGATGTGGCAGTCTGCTTCCACAAAGATTAACCTGCTGCCATCGAGTCAATTCCAACTCAGAGCACCCTACAGGACAGAGTAGAACTGCCCCATAGGGTTTCCAAGGCCGTAAATTTTTATGGAAGCACACTGCCACATCTTGCTCCCACAGAGGTGCTGGTGGGTTTGAACGACCAACCTTTCAGTTAGCAGCAGAGCACTTAACCACTGCTCCCAGAGCCCACAGTTGATCTTAAAAACATCCAGTCTCAAGATCCTGACCTCACAGTTATGTTAAGGGTCCCACCAAGGATGCATTCAAGAGGAATTGGCTGAGGTGTGCTGTGTATTCTCCACTTTGCTTTCATTACAGTCTGTCCAGCAGCTGAACTCCTTGTCTGACCAGCGCTTGTTCCCTTGCTCCTGGTGATCTCCTTCCGGAAGGTCAGCCGCTGAAAACCTTATGGGGTCGCCATGAGTCACACAACGCAACTGCAACTTTTTTTTTTTTTTTAATCTCCTTGCTTCTCAAAAATCTTTTCATATGGATAGCTATTCACATTTGCTTTGGGGGTCGTTCACGATTATGAACAACTGTCAAAACACAGATGTTCCCTTACCTCTGGAGAAGTAAGAACGTCTAAAGATGCTTATTTATGGATCTTACAGGTGTCCTCTGCTGCTACCCTGAGAAAATGTGCAGCTCACTAAAAACAATATGTCAATGTGTGTGTAAAAGAGCTCTGGCCAAACACACACACACACACAAAACAAAAGGAGAGACAACCTTTTTCTAGGCATTCCTTTTGTTTCCAGGCTGCTCTTGCAACTCTTTCTGACACTATTATACTCTGAGGATGGGCCTCGAATTCAGAAAACAGCCTTGGAAACTAGCAGGGTGTCTTTTGTTCCCAGATAATGTTTGCCAAAGGAGCGCTGGTGGCGCAAATTGTTAAGTGCTTGGCTGCTAACTGAAAGGTCAGTGATTTGAATCCACCTAGCAGCTCCACGTGAGAAAGACCTGGTGATCTGCTTCCGTAAAGGTTACAGCCAAGAAAACCCTATGAACCAAAGACTCAGAGAAGAAAGTAGTCTACAGGACTAAGAGACTACGAACCATGGCCTCATCTACCCTGAGACCAGAAGAAATAGATGGTGCCCAGCCTACCACTACCGACAGTTCTGACCAAGGCCACAATAGAAGGATCCAGATAGAAAGGGAAAAAAATGTGGAACAGCACTCAAATTCTTTAAAAGTCTAGACTTTCTGGATCAGTTGATACTAGAGAATGCCCTGAGACTATTGCCCTGAGATACTCTTCAAACCTTAAACTGAAATTGTCCCTTGAGGTCACCTTTCAGCTAAATAACAGATTGGCTTATAAAATAAAGACTATCTATCACCTGTGAGTAATGAGCTCCTTTAAAAAAACCATCTATATAAGACCAAATGGTCAAAAATTACTCTAAGGCAAAGACAAGAAGGTGAGGGGGCAAGGAAACTAGAATACTGGAAATGGTACAAGCAGAATGGAATGAATGAGAATGATGACCCATTGTGAAAAATCACTGAATAATTTGTGTAGAAATTGTTAAATGGGAACCTAATTTGCGGTGTAAACTTTTACCTTAAACACAACAAAATATTATTAAAAAGAAACAGAAAATCCTATGGAGCAGCTCTACTCTGTCACATGGGATCGCTAAACAACTGGATGGCACCCAACATTTGCTGCTCCCCAGATGGCCACATGGTGCCCAAAGTTCCCTTCACCCTGCCTGTGTATATCTGTATTTGTGTGATCCTGTCTGAGTAACCCAGTTACAAGAAGCAAGGGGAAGTGCAGCTCTTCCTCCCCTTTGAGGGCCATTTGGAAACATGCACGTTGATTTTATTTGGATGAAGAAAGCCTGAGGATTTGAATACGATTTGGCCATCCTGTGTATTGCCTCATGACAGACAGACACATGTCCATGTGCAAAAGTCACCACCAGCAAAGGGTCCTAAAGAGGCTTCATCTCTATGCTTGGACTCGTGTATTTCAGGAAAGACTAGAAAGGAAGCGTGAAAAGCTACGAGAGGAAATTAAAACGGCACTCAGTACCATTGTCCACCCAACCGGTTGGCAAAGCTCAAAACATTGGGTGCTGACACAGCGCTGGTGGGGTTGTTGTTCTAGAAACAGTTTCTCTCCTACATTGCTGGTGGGAGTCTAGATTGGAGCAACATTCATGGAAGGTAACCTGGCAAGAGCTAGCAAAATCACAAATGCCCATTCCATTTTTAAGAATTTATTTTATGAGTATATTCACATATGTGAATGTTATGTTGGAATATTGTTTGCTGTAAGATTGGAGGAAAACATTAAAAATATCCATAATAGGAACCTTGTGAACTTGTGAAATGAATTATGAACATCCATATATCAGAATACTATGCCATTGTGAAGGAGCCCTGGTGGTACAGTGGTTAAGCGCCTAGTTGCTAACTGAAAGGTTGGCAGTTCAAACCCACTGGCCACTCTATGGGAGAAAGATGTGGCAGTCTGCTTTCATAAAGATTACAGCCTTGGAAACCCTATGGGGCAGTTATACCCTGTCACATGGGTTCACTATGAGTCGGAATCGACTTGACAGCAATGGGTGTGCTTTTCTGAGAAGGGAGGAGGTTCTGTGGGTCGCACCCGAGACCCCTGCCCAGGCCTCCCCTTTGCTCACCACTTGAGAAGCCTTCCAGCCGTCAGTGATGGCCTGCTCCAGCTCTTCCCAAGTGACCATGGTGACTTCTTCTCCAACAGGAATCAGACTCAGCTTCCGGCCCACTTGGTCCTGACAATAACAGACACACACACCAAGAACAAACAAACCTGTTGCCGTCGAGTCGATTCCAACTCATAGCGACCCTATAGGACAGAGTAGAACTGCCTCATAGGGCTTCCAAGGAGGGCTTGGTGGATTCACACTGTCAACCTTTTGGTTAGCAGCTGAGCTCTTAACCACTGTGCCACCGGGGACGCCAAACACACACACCCTTAGTTTACTCCCGGGAAGCTTCAGTGAGAGGTGGGGACTTCCACAGCCTTCGCCCCAGGGAGAACTCACTGTCCAAGTGGCCAGCAAGTCTTGGGTGATATGTTCTCAGTCCCATATGGGCCCTGGGTGGAGCACTGGGCATGGCTGGAAGAGATTTCACTCAGCCCAGGGGCAGCGCCCTGAGAGGCAGAGGGCGCACATCACCCTGCTTGAGGAGATGCAGAAATCCAGAGTGGGAGTCTGGAGGCGCTCCTGAGGGAGACCAGGCTGGGGTGACCATCATTCCCCCACCTGCCTGAGGACCCTTTCCACAGAAGGGGCAGGTATTACCAGGATGTAGTCCCGTTCCTTGGCCTGCTTCTCCAGTTCCTCAATCCGCTTTTCCAGTACAATCTGGAGGAAGAGTTTGGAGGTGGAGGACCACAACAGCTCTTCCTGTGTGGCCCCTACACACACACACACACACGTGTGCTTGCACACATACATCCACACACGCACTCACATTCACACACATGCTCATATACATTGACACTGCACACTCACATTGGCACTTTTGCTCACACACTCACACCCACCCACCACACACACACACACACACACGTGTGCTTGCACACATACATACACACACACACACGCACTCACATTCACACACATGCTCATATACATTGACACTGCACACTCACATTGGCACTTTTGCTCACACACTCACACCCACCCACCACACACACACACACACACACGTGTGCTTGCACACATACACACACACACACGCACTCACATTCACACACATGCTCATATACATTGACACTGCACACTCACATTGGCACTTTTGCTCACACACTCACACCCACCCACCACAAACACACACACACACACACACACACACACACACGTGCGCGCATGTGTGCATGCTTGTCCAGTGCAGGGGGGAAGAGGAAAGGAGGTCCGTGGCTGGTAGGGCTGCGGAGGGTAGAAAGGCAGCTGGCCAAACCAGGATCCTAGTCATGTCTCCCCACCAGCACTGAGGAGGGGGCCCAGGGTGGGCTGAGGTGCTCCTGGGAGTCAGCACGCTGAGTGAGTGCTAACGCGGAGTGGGAACCTCGGCCCTGGGCTTCATCTCATCCTCCCCACCAGGAAACCCTCAGGCACTGTAAGGAACAAAAGGCCCTTCAACTGGGTCAGAAAGTCTGCACTGTGTAGACTCTCTTCACGCTCCCCCCATTGCTTTCTTCCTCATTCCTCCTGCTTTTTCTTCCATCTCCTCGTCCTCTATCCAGGCCTAGAAGTCTGAAAGGGGAGCATCGTTTATTAGCCCCTTCTAAGAGCACACTGTGTTTCCAATTGTTCATTTGAAAATGCTTATGCAGAACGATGTGTCTTTCTCTCCCCCAGAAAACAAAAATCCCCGCAGAAATCTCCACCTGCAGTAACTGTGCGTGACCTCAGGGAGCTGGTGGTGGAGACTGTTCACCGACCCTCCTCCTCTAGGCTGCGCTTTAGCTCTCAATACCCGCCACCTTATTTCTTTATCCTTTGAAAACGGGAATTCGCTCTAAGAACACTCTGACTCTGGGTCAGTTCGAGGTCCCTGGGTGTCTGATAATGGCGGGTGAACCACGCGTAAACAGAGGTGGAGGGAGGCTGTTGGAGGGTGGGGGGCTCACCTGGGCCTTCTCAGGAAGCTCCTGTGCCTTTTGGTGGGCTTCCTTCAGGATTTGCACCTCTTCTATGACGTCCTGGAGCAGCCCCATGGCCTGCAAGAGAGAGCACGGGCAGATGGAATCAGGTTGCACTGAGGCCTGAGCCCTGCTGTCCCTGTGCCTCTCTAAGGTGGGATACCTGCTACCTGCGGTAGTCAGGGTGCAGGGACTAAGCTCCAGCCGGGGCTGGAGAGGGGGCTCAAACCTGCGGAAGTTCTGCACGGCTGCAGCCCCGCTCGCTCACCTGGGTGATGCTGACTTCGGCTTCTTCCTCATCCTTCAGGACTCTCAACGACACACTCTGTGGCTTCTCGGGCATCATCGTGGTTGTCAGCTTCTCAGGCATCACTGCGGTCATCGACCTCTTCTCCGGCGTCATCGTGGTCACTGACTTCCCAGGCACCAGCGGGGTGGTGGTTTTCTTCTCGGGCGTCGGCGTGGTGGGCGGCATCTTCTCAGGCATCAGGGTAGCTGTTCCCTGCTCAGGCATCATCATCGTAGGCACCAACTTCTCCTCCAGCCACTCGCGGACGCCTGGGTCCATCCCGATGGCCTGGGAGGTGAAGTGCTGCACGTGGGTGACGATGCCCTGAACCTGGGTCTCCATGGTCTTGAGCTGCTTGCTGAGGTCCTGGACCTGCCTGCCCAGGTCCTTCACCTGGCTCTCCAGCACGTGGGGGAACACTTTGCTCATGCTCCTCCTCCTCTCCTTGGGCAGGGACAGCTGGGGAGCGCTGATGGAGGGCCGGGGGGTCCCGTGGTACTGGACCTGCTCCAGGGCCTGGGACTTGAAGTCAGTCAGGGCGTCATGGAGGTTGAGCTTCTTGAGTATGGCCACGATTAGCGTATGGAGGGCGGTGAAGTTGACGGCGCCCACCTCGGGGGTGCCGATGGCCAAGTCGGCCAGCTGCTGGAGGGAGACCGTGGTGGCCGCCATGGTCGGCAGTGGCGTGCACCCTCCGGGGAGCGGTCCGTGCCCTCGAGAGGAGAGGGGGCCGGCCGCTCACTCGCGCCAGTGGGGCCTTTTGGGGACCCTGTGAGGCCCCGGGGCGCCCCTGCCCCTGTGCCCAGCGCGCCGGGAACAGTCACGGCAGGGAGCTGGCCTGGGAGCCACTGGATCCGCGCCCGAGGGGGCGGGGTCTGGGGACCGCGACCCTCCGCGATCGCGCCCTGGCCTTCCGCAGCTCACGGCCGCGGACGTTTGGAACGAGGGCACCCCGTTCGTTCCCGGTTGTGGTCGCCCCCCGCGCGCCCCCAGGATTCGGCGTGAGAACGCGCCCCCCGGAAAGCCGGAGGTGAGGGGACCAGCGCCGCCGGGGCAAAAGCCACCCTCAAAAATCAAAGGGTGTCTGTCGCCACGGGATCCGGGGAAGCCTGGTCCAGATCCCAAGGCGCCAGTGATTTTTATTTCAGTAAGTGCTCCCAAAGGCGGCGCTCTGGAGCTGGGCCAAGGCATTTGTTTGGGGGCCCACATCAGTTTGGGTGGGGAGTTTCCCAAAGTTCAAACTAAATTCTATCCATCTCCTTGAGCTAGAAAAGGCCCCGGACTCACCCACCTTGGGGCCCCACTAGGGACGGGAAAGATTTAAGTGGTCGTGGCAACCACGGACCCTTACTGCTGTGAGACTTGTTTCCATTCCTGAGGACGGTGGTGGCTATCCAAGGAATGCAATCCTGAGATCTTGGCCCTTTGGGGACAGTTCTCGAGTGGTTTTGTTCAATCAGATGGGAGGACAACTTGGAAAAGCTCACTCACCACCAGGTGGCTCCAATTAGCCACGGATGGCAGACCTTTTCTGTGCGCACTGGCCTCATTCGGCTCAAAACTGACTCCTCCCGGCAGGGGCCAGCGCTTCTGCTTATTATGGGCGGAACTACAGTAGAGCCTGGGACCCTCATAACAACTGAGGCCTAGCTCCTCCCAGCCCAGATTCTTCCAGAAAATGTTTAAATAGAACCTCAGGAACAGTATGTAAATTCATTAAAGCTACTTAAAGAAAACCTATGAGCGTGCTTGTACCCCATCAGCCAATTATTTTAACTTCCCAAATGCAGAGTTTCAGTTTGCTCATAGGTGGTACTATTTAGCATCCCCCTCCCCCTCCCCCCCAAAAGCGTAAGCTCATTAGAACTGAAATGTCTGTTGGGAACGGCGTTCGGTTACTACGACCTCCTTCAGGGCAGTACCCAGTACACAGTAGGCCCTCTAATGGCCTTTGAACAGATGGCTCTGTCACCAAAAGAACAAGTTCGTCAGGTCTTTCACGCACGGATGCACTTACTTCAGCAAGCTTAGGGCCAGGATCACAAAGTTAAACCCTTGGGGGCTGACCATCAGCTGTATTGGAGAGGACAGCTAGTGGGCTGGACCCAGGGATCCACTTTCTCAATTCTAAGTTCAGCAATTTTCCGGAAAAACGTTAGCAGTGCGAATGGCCGCACTAGCTCTGACCAGATACCAGCTCCTGGAGTCATTTCCGCTTTTCTGTTCCTGAGGTCTTAGCACTGTCAGTCACATACTTAAAAAAAAAAAAAAATCTGTTGCCATCAAGTCGATTCCAACTTGTAGTGACCCTATAGGACAGAGCAGAACTGCCCCACAGAGTTTCCAAGGAGTGGCTGATGGATCCCAACCGCCGACCTTCTGGTAAGCAGCCATGCTCTCAACCACTGCACCACCAGGGTCTCCCAGTCACATACTAGGACTCAGCAAATGCCCACGGAAACAGCAGTAGATACCAGTCCCAGGAGATCCTGTGTATTCTACTGACTGCTTTTGCTAAGCACATCTAAAAATCTCCAGAGAGCTACGGGAAAGAAACAGAACATTAACCGGAGCTATCAATGGGATTGTGGAGTTGAAAAGAACCTCAATTTTCCGTTCCTAATCTCCCTTTGTACCACTGATGGCCTCCAGAGGCCCACAAAGGGCTCGCTGGCCTGACGCCTCAGAAGAAGTCTTCCTCGCCCACCACACTTGGACTGTTAGCAGGAGGCGACTTTGTTTGCTTGAAAAAGCTAATGTGCTTCAAGTCTTGATTATGGGCTTGTCGTTAAGAAAGGGACTATAAAGGAGACTTCCCTGCAAAGAAACACAACTGTACAAATAAATTATCCCTTCCCTCCCTCAGGACCAATAAGCAATCAGTTTGTTTCCTAGCAGACACTCCTTCTTCCTAGTACATCAAGTCCTGGCCTGGCTCAGACCAAAAGGAGGGCCTGTGCGTGCAGCAAGGAGCCCTGGTGGCGCAGTGATTAACGTGCTCAGCTGCTAACCGCAAGTTTGACGGTTCGGACCTACCAGCTGCTCTGAGGGAGAAAGATGTGGCAGTCGGTTTCTGTGAAGACTACAGCCTTGGAAACCCTATGGGCAGTTCTACTCGGTCCTACTGGGTTGCTATGAGTCAGAATCCACTCGACAGCAGCGGGTTTTGGGTATGTGTGCAGCAGTGCCTGACCCGACAAAGGTGGTATAAACCAAAAGTGTGATTATGTCATTTAAAATGTCGGGGACGGTGTCTGGATGCAGTACTGAGAAAGTGCGATCAAACTATTGAGCTGGTGTAAGTTCTGCTGTGTATATTCACAACAACAAAAACAAGGACATTTAAAATATATAAAAAATAAGTAGCGTGTTCAACCTAAGCATCTTGTCACCCACCACACAGGAAAAAGTACAATGAGTTTTTTGGGTTTTTTTTTTTAAACATCTGCATCAACTAGGATTTCACTTCAGTGCTCAGGAAGGGGACGGCACCTGCAGAAGCAGACTTCTGCCGAGGGTCTTGAGCAGCCAGGCCGCTGGCCTCCCTTTCTTAATAGCCACAGTCTCCTGCAGTCTAGACAAGCAGCGGCTCCCACCACGGGCAGGTAGCTCGGCCATGCAGTACAGAGACTAGCGAGACAAGTTCTTTTATTTGCAACTTAAGAGCAATGCAGATAGCCAGCCACAAGATGCTACTCTCTAATCCGGCATCCTTGCTGCAAGTAACAGCACTTCGTTGTTCACTGGCTGAGGGCACAACAGTTTCTAGAAGAATAATATGATTCTCTATGAAAGACTTAGATGGAGTTAACTGAACTGGAGCGAGGACAACTGGAACAGAAACAGCGCCAGGGACACCCAGCTTCCCGAAACAGGTGAACATTAACTTCTCCATCGCCCTGGAGTTCAAACACTGAATGAATGGTACAGAGTTGACTGTATCTGCCTTTAGCCCCCTGTCAAAAGCAACCAGACTTCCAGATTCTTTCCAGGAAAGAGTCTGTAAGTTTGGTTTAAGGAACAGGGATGACGACAGACACTTAAGGCATGTCACTTAACCATTAGCTCTGTCTCCTTGACTGTATCTTCCTGCCTCCAACCAAGCTTGGTGAGAGACACTGACTCCGGGCTATTTCCAGTCCTCCTGTGAAGGGGAACACCGCGGACCTAACTGATGGCACCGCTTTCAACATGTTTCCTGCAGGAGTGCCACAGTCAAGCCCACTGCGAAAGCTAGTCATCCACAGTGATGTTTCGGAAAAGGTACGACATGGACTCTCCGTTGTGGATTCTCCGGATTGCTTCAGAGAGGATCAAGCTGATGTCCACAGTCTTTATCTTGGGGCACTGCAGCTTCTGCACCTCGTGAGGGACGGTGTTGGTCACCACCACCTGGGTGTACAGCAAGAGAAAATAAACACTGTGACTTACGTGTGCCCAAGCCAGTCACACGGAGCTGTTTATATCACGTTTGGTACTGGGCTATGGCTCAAGTTCCCACCCTGAAACCTTACTGCACTGAGAATAGTTTTTACAAACTAAACTTAACCGGCTTTACACCAGGCAAAGGTCACAGGCTCAAACCATGGAACTCCAGTCTAGAAAGTCACGGTCTGCATGCGACAATGACAGGTGAGCCCTAGCACTGCGCAGAAGTTTTATGTAATTGGGGGAGCACGCAAGTCTTGAGAGGAAGGCTGCTCTAGGGTCCAGTTATATTGAAGCACTGAAGCAGATCTTTGTGAAGACAGACATATAGTCCTATGTATACATCTGCCCCGACAAATCACTAGCCAGCAGCAGCGTTATTTCATGGGCACTATTTCATAGATTGGAGCCCTGGTTGCACAGTGGTTAAGCATTCAGCTGCTAACCAAAAGGTTGGCAGTTCGAATCCACCAGCAGGCTCCTTAGAAACCCTATGTGGCAGTTCTACTCTGTCCTACAGCGTCGCTATGAGCTGGAATCAACTTGATGGCAATGGGTAGCACTTGGCTGCTAACTGAAAGGTTGGTGGTTCGAACCCACCAGCTGCTCTGTGAGAGAGAGATGGGGCAGTCTACTTGCGTAAAGATTACAGCCTTGGGAACTCTATGGGGCAGTTCTACTCTGCCCTGTAGGGTCGGTAAGAGTCGGAATCTACTTGAAGGCAACAGGTTTGGTTTTTTTGGTATTTCGTAGATTAAGCAATTTATACCCACTGAGTCATTTTACTATTTACAGAAAACACAGCAGCAGAGCTGGCTCAGGAGGAACGTCCCAGCCCCTCAGAGGCAGACCGACCTCATCAATAGAAGACTCCTCTATCAGGCGGGGGGCTTCTGCGGACAGGATGCCATGCGTGGCCATGACGTAGATCTTGTAAGCTCCTCTTTCTTTCAGGATCTCCGCAGCAGCAACAAAGCTTTCCACGTCATCGATGATGTCATCCTGAGAGGAGAGCAGAGTGAGGGCACCCCTCCCGCAGCCCAGACCACACACACACCTCTCTGCTCTCCTCTGCGCTTCCTTTCAGAGCTCAGGTGCAAAGGGCACCCAATCACAAATCAGAGCTCCTGGCCTGCGCCCAAGTCTGAACGTCCAGAAACGGGAACCGGGGTACTGCCAGTCGTGCCTTGAGTGGCCGTCAGAGCAGAGAGCACTGGAGCCTTCTGGCAGACACAGGTGACATTTACAGCTGGTGTTTAGGATTGTCAAGACACAGTTCCACATTTCTCATTTCACACCCATCTGGCAAAGCCATTTTTCTTTCCTCAAGAGAAAGTTAAATGAGAGGAAAATAGAAAATAAAGTGAGCTGCTGTAAGGGACTGACTCTCTGGCCCAGCAAGGCCGCTGAGAGCCGGAAGCAAACACATGTCAAGTACAGAAGGAGTCTGCACTCAGACACGCGTGCTCGCTTGCGAAAATGGGACGGCTCATCCTCTGTGCTCAGGGCTGCTTAGGCCAGCAGCTTTTGTTGGCACCTGGAACCTGTCAGATAAATGTTGTGGGGAGGAATCTGCTCATGGGAGTTACTGTGTTCTTTTTACATCTGTTGGTTACACTTTAATCCATTTGTCTATATAAAAATTCTTGCTACTTGTCCTAAGGGAGTTTGAGGGGGAAAGCACAGACGGGCCTGTTTAAGCCTATCATTGATACAAGAGATAGAATCCAACGGGGACAGCCTCCTGACGGAGCCAGCAGCGCCACCTCCACATGCGAGCAAGGAACGACAGATAATCATACCACGATGATTGCGATGCGCCCGCCGACATCTCCAACCACAGTTATGGGCGGCTTCTCTTTAGCCATCATCACTAGAAAACAAAACCAATCACAAGACCCCGGTTAGTCACATGTCACCAGATAACTGGAGTGGCAACCCCGTGCCCTCGAAGTGGTGGGGAAGCCATTGTACAGACAGGAAGTGCAGACCCCCCCAGGGAGCCTGGGGTCTCTCAGAGCTGTCTAGAGTGACACTGCCTGAAACAGAATGTGAGCCATATATGCAATTTTACATTTGCTAGCAGCTACATTAAAAAGTAAAAAGAAACAGATGAAATTCATGTATTTTTCCTACCCAGTATCTCTATCATTTCAACATGTAATCGATATAAAATTGTATTAACGAGATCTTTTCCATTACATTTTTCATACTGATCTTTGCAATCTGGGGTGCATGATACACCTGTGGCCCATCTCGGTACAGACTAACTGCAGTGTGACAGCGCCACAGCCGCTTGTGCCCAGGTCTGCAAAGACCAGGGACAGAGCCTTGAAGTGCTCACCTACAGAGACACAGCTCTGCAACGTCACCCAAACAGAAAGATCTCGCTCTCACTGAGACAGACAAGGAAATGCAGAATCAGTGCCATTCTGCAGAAGACCACACACATAAAGGCTGCCTGACAGAGAGACGGCTTTACCTGGGGAGGCAGGATAAACCCCCGAACCACTGCCCTGAGATACTGTGTAAACCTTAAACCAAAAGTACCCCTGAAGTCTTCTTAAAACCAAACAACAGTTTAGCTTCACTAGTAAAGAATGTCTGCCTCGAGCGCAGTGCTCTTTTAAGATCTGTCTCTATGGCATCAAACTGACAACAGCAACTCGAAAGATTAGACAGGAACCTTAGGGGGACAGTGTCAGTGGGGGGGCAGTCAGTGGGGAAGGAACAGCTCAGAAAAGGAGGGTGAGAATGGCTGCACAACTTGAATGTAATCAGTGTCACTGAACTGTACATATAGAAATGGTTAAACTGGTATATTCTCAACAAGAACAAAAGCAATATAAAAATAAAAGAGAGATGGCTTTTCTTCACTTTAATCCCATGTAACTTCATTTTGACAATGTAACTGTTATCAGATAATCGCACTACTGACATAGTCAGTTTCCTGAAGTTTAGGAACCTGAAGACAGTAACTACAAGTCTATCATCTTCTCCAAGTTCAACTGGCCCTTAAAGTAGAGGCTTCTTATCTCACTACAAAATCTGCACCTGGAAAAGGCCCTTCAGTGTACTTACCAAACTGCAGGAAACAGAAAGGAACCACGAGTTCATCCTCAAAAAAAGGTTAGTAAATTCAAAGGACTAATGGACCACGGCTACCACAGCCTCCACCAGACTGAGTCCAGTACAACTAGATGGTGCCTAGCTACCACCACTAACTGCTCTGACAGGGATCACAACAGAGGGTCCCAGACAGAGCTGGAGAAAAATGTAGAACAAAATTCTAACTCACACAAAAAGACCAGACTTACAGGCCTGTCAGAGTTTGGAGAAACCCCAAGAGTATGGCCCCCAGACACCCTTTTAGCTCAGTACTGAAGTCACTCCTGAGGTTCACCCGTCATCCCATAAACAAAACGAGACTAAAGGGGCACACTAGCCCAGGGGCAAGGACTAAAAGGCAGGAGGGGACAGGAAAGCTGGTAATAGGGAACCCAAGGTCGAGAAGAAAGAGTGTTGACATGTCGTAGGGTTGTTAACCACCGTCATAAAACGATGTGTACTGTTTAATGAGAAGCATTTCATTCTGTAAACCTTCATCTGAAGTACAATAAAAGAAAAAAAAGGTTGGTAAATTGAGGGAAAAGAAAGACTATTTCAGAAGAACAGGCTAAGTATTCTAACATCTTTTGGAAGCGCGTTATTATTCTGAAATATTCATTAAACTAGTGGTGGCGGAGGAGGGAAGAGAATGAAATTCAGGATAATTACATAAAAAGATTGCAGGCCAACGTCCCTCCATCATTAAAGAGCCACAGCAGCTCAGCACAACTCGGGCACAGAAGGCATACCGCAGCATTCACGAGCACTTTCCTGCAACCCTGTTTCCCAGATGCTCTTGTGAGCTTGAAGTGAGAAATGCAGGCACGGTGAGGGTCGGGCTCCAGAGGCTACGAGAAGAAACTCTGTCTCTGTGTGCTTGCTCATTCCCTGTCCTATCGGGTTTAGGATCTGGGTAACAGTGACCACATAATTTGGTGGCTACCAAAAACACCACATGACTATGAGGAAATGCACTGTAAAAGCTTTCCTACAGGGTAGAGGAAAACAGGCTGAGAAAATGTCAACAGTTTTCTAATAGCGGATTCAGAAAACAAGCACTAATAATTCCATTTTTTTTTAGTAAAAGTAATGTATGCACTCAAGGCTAAAGACACACAGGGTGTTAAAACCACCCAGCATTTAACATTCTGCTCTCTCCATTCTGTCAAACAAAACTCAGTTTGTTTAAGAATAAAATAAACTGTGCAACATTACTTGTGGCCAAAAATCACTGTGAAAGCTAAATCAATTTACTGCAGTAAAAATGTCTTCATCAAATGATTTCCAACGTTATTAGGAAGGAAGTAGGAAATTGCCTCTTGCTTTTAAAGTTAGCTTTTTCCAAGTAAAACAACACTGAATTTACAACCACGCTTAGATTACAACAGGAACACTCACTCCTCTTCCCAGGAGTCAATCAGCCAATGCTTCCCCTGCTAAAAAGAGCAGGAAGGACTAGGGGAACTCATTTATCCTTATCTGTCTTGACTTTGGTCTATTTCTAGTTCAGTGGAATATCAAACTTTATCAATAGACTGATGTTAAAAAGAGATATAGGAAATAAAATAAGGTCTAAACCAGAACTAGAATTGAAATTGATTTCAAGCTCATAACCCTACCTACCCGCAAACAAGTCAAAACGTGTATTTAACAGACACTCAAGAGGAGCTAGCGTCTGTTTTCACTTTACTGGTGAAAACCACATCTTCACTTGTAAAATTAACAAGCCGGGAAAACCAAGCCAGAAAAGGTAACTTCCCTTCATTTTTGCAACACAAACTCTGGCACACCCAGAGCAGTGGGCCTGAACCACTGACACGCTTCCTTTCAGGTTTTCAGCTGCCCTCGCTGTTAGTGAGGTATCGTGTCTACCTTACCAAAATGGAGGAACTTTCAGGTCTAGTTCCTTCACTCATATAACTTCACTTTTCACAAACTGCTCTAAAACAGGGCTTCTCTGCCCCAGCACTACGGGTATTATAGACTGGATAATTGTTTGTTGCATCTTCGGAGCCCCGGTGGAGCAGTGGTTAAGAGCTCAGCTGCTAACCAAATGGTTGGCAGTTCGAATCCACCAGCCACTCCTCGGAAACCCTGCGAGGCAGTTCTACTCTGTCCTGTAGGGTTGCTACGTGTTGAAATTGACTCGAAGGCAATGGGTTTGGTCTTTTTCTAGGTGTTGAGCAACAGCTCTGTGCTCTACCCACTCTGTGATATGCCAGCAGCACCCTCCATCACCCATCCGCCCCTTCTGACAATGAAAAATGTCTCCAGACATTACCAAATGTTCCCCAGGGGGGCAAAACTGACCTCAGTTGAGAACTACTGCACTGAAAGAATGGCTTAAAGGAAGATAAAATATAAAAATACACTATAATTCATCTCTTTAAAAAATGCAAAGACTCCAAGGGTGAATTAATCTCTTTGGGCCTTGTCATACATTCTAATATCTTTATCTTCACTACTAATAAATGAACTACTGAAACATATTGTGTAACTGGCATATAAATATAAACCATATTTCATTTGAAAAGTACAATGACACATACAAGAAATAACGTTTTTCAGAATTCTCTTAGCTAAGTTTATAAAGTGGGAGAAAGATGTGGCAGTCTGTTTTCATAAAGATTACAGCCTTGGAAACCCTGTGGGGCAGTTCTACTCTGTCCTATAGGGTCCCTATGAGTTGGAATTGATCAACAGCAGTGGGAACTGAAGCTATTTCTGGAGGTTACCTTTCAGCCAAATAAGATTGGCTTAGGAGCCCTGGTAGTGCAGTGGTTAAGAGCTTGGCTGCTAACCAGAAGGTCGGCAGTTTGAATCCACCAGCTGCTCCTTAGAAACCCAATGGGGCAGTTCTACTCTGCCCTAGAGCGTCGCTGTGAGTTGGAATTGACTTGATGGCGATGTGTATAACACCCACGAGTAATGTGCTCCCTTAAACAGTCAACTATATGAGACCGAAGAGTCAATATTTACCCAAAAGCAAAGATGAGAAGGCAAGGAGGGGAAGCGTAACTAGATCAGCAGAAACAGAGCAAACAGAATGGAAATAATGAGAAGGCCGACACACTGTAAAAACTGTAACCGATGTCAGGGAACAATGTGTGTAAAGGTTGTTAAACGGGAACCAAATTCACTGTGTAAACTTTCACCTAAAACACAAGAAAATATTTTTAAAAAATAAAATAAATAATGGAGAAAAAGAAAAAATAGATGATTTAACAGTAATGGAAAGAAATAAGACTTTATGAATTCATACTGATATGAATGAGTGAATAAAAGCAGTGAAGGGGAAACTCCTCCTTATACTGGAACATCAACCAGTAAGTATAGAAGGAATGATGGAATTAGAAACATTACCATTTGACAACAATCATGATAATCATTTCAGGCAAGAACCATCAATAGGCGCACAGTTGGATGAGGAACAGGGCATTTACATAGTCTCAACATTCTCCCCCGTAAAAAAAAAAAACAAACTCGATTCTGACTCACAGTGACCCTATAAGGTACTATTAATTAAAAGGGAAAGAAGAATAACTTGACAGTGGAGAGACCTGCCAGACACCACCTTAACCAAGGGATCACGATCAACATCATCAATTACAGGACACACCATGTTGCTTCCTGTGATACTCCTGCCAAAAACATGTAAGCCGACTCTAATCATGAAAACCCATACAAACGCCCACTAAGGGCTGCTCTACAAAATAACCGGCCTATCTGTCTGCCTCAGGAGGAGTGAGGGGGGGCACAGACGAAGACCAGAGGCGCCATCACTGACTAAAGGAAACTAGCGAGTAACAACTAAATGGAAGGCCAAATCTTGGACTGGATCCACTCAATCTTGGATTGGACCCAGGATCAGAACATTTTTTAATTTTACTGAAGGACAAAGGTGAAATTTCAATAAGATTGGCAGCTTAGATAATATTATAACAATGTTAGTTTCCAAGTCTGATCATTATACTGTGGTTATGTAAGAGAGTGTCTTTGTTTTTAGGAAATACACACTGAGGTATTTTGGAATAAAGGGACATCAAGTCTGCAACTCACTCTCAAATGGTTTAGGAAAAAAACAACACGTACATAAGTGAGAATGTTCATGTAAATGTGGGAAGTGTCCAACTGGGGACTCTTGAGTGAGGGTATGCCGGAATTCCGTATTATTCTTTCAAGCGTTCTCTAAGTCTGAAATTATTTCCAAATAGTAAACTAGATAACAAAGAAGTGTAGACCGTGTAGCCCCGTGGCCTCATCCCAAGCCTGGCTCCACGCTTCTGGCTTGTCTGTTTCCTTGCGGCAGAATGAGGGTAAAGAAGCACCTCCACACAGGGTCGTGTGGGCCTGACAGGATGACACATGTGGGGTGCTTAGAACAGCTGTTGGCCCATGACAAGGGCTCAGCAGATGTTTGTGACTATTGGAGCTTATTTTTCATGGCCAAAGATAGGAAAAAACCTACATGTTCAACAGGGGACTGGTTACGTAAGTTATGGTACAAGCCATAAAACAGAACACCATAAAACTAAAAGAGACTAAGAAATCTCTATGTATTGAAAAGGAAGAACTACTGGACGAAAAACGCAAGGGGCAGAACAATGTGTATAATATGCTACCATTTGTGGGAAAATGCGAGAAAAAGAAATACATATGTGCTTAGCTACGCAAAAAGTCTCTGGATGGAGACACAGGAAACCAAGCGCACGGAGGACCCAAGGAGCTAGGGGAGGAGAAGGGGCAGGGGAGGGGCTTTCCACTATGGAGGCTTTTACACTTTATAACTTTTGAAATATGTATTAGCTATTTAAAAACTTTAATTATGAAATCCTCAAAAAAAAAATAAATAAAATACTGCGATACCAAAACTTTACATTAAAAATATGAGTATATGGCTTATTTCTCTTATATAAAAATCCCAGGGGATTTTTGTATAAGACAAAGCCAAAAAAAAAAAAAACCCCCAAATGGTGACACCTTGGGCAGGAGCCTCTCTGAAATGATCTTTCTGAGGCGCCACTGTTCTAACGGTTCTTCACCCTATTTTAATCTGTGTGTTTTTGAGGAATGGCAAACAGATTCTGAAAAGAAATGATCTCCTTACTCTAAAAAGCATAAAGTATCTCCCAGTGCAGAGTTCTAGCTAACACCACTCAGCAGTTCGTGGAAGTAAAGAGCTTCTACACTGCTGGGTCAGTCACGGCAAGTGAGCTGGGTACCGTAAAACCCGCGAAAGCCAGAACCTGTGTAAGGCGGAAACCTGTCAGAGAAAGAAAACTCAAATATTTTCCAATAAAACAAGTGACAGACAAGTGGAAAGACTGCACCCTGTCAAAGGCAGAACACTTGTGAGACCCAGAAAAACAAGGCAGTCCCAGCAAGTTACAGCTCTCGCAGGTTTCGCTGTATCAGAACAGGCTAGATCGCTAAAATGAGCGGGAAAATGACCTGATGCCAACGCCTGGCATCTGATCGCTGGTTGCTCTCACCCATCTTCGCAAATGTAAAAGCTTAAGATTTCACATCATCACACATACAGCTTTTTTGTACTAAAGTGAAAATTATTTAATGCTCGCTGGCTGCCAAAAGCCACCCAGATCAGCTCAAATGTCCTTACAAGGTCCCTGGTGGTGCAAACAGTTTGCGCTTAACTACTAACCTAAAGCCTGGCAATTCAAACCCACCCAGTGGCACTGTGGAAGAAAGGCCTGGTGATCTGCTTCCATAAAGATTACAGCCAAGAAAACCCTATGGGGCAGTTCTACTCTGTAACACGTGAGGTTACCATGAGTCGAAACTGACTCCACAGCAACGGGTTAGATGTTTTTTCTTTTTGGTTTGATCTTTTTAGTCTCCAAACGTGTGTAACACATAGAGTCTCCTTTTATAAAAGAGGACGCTGGTGCAATACCATCCAATTATTTAAAATGGCCAGACAGCATGCGTCCACGTGGGCACTGACTCCTAGCTACATACACTGTTCAAACCCTTCTACTGTTTACAAAACAAGATTGGAGCTCATCTCACATGGCAGCTCCAGGCCTGGGTGCACCGTGGCATTCCTGACCATCGGAGGAGAGTGCCGTCCGTCGTCCATGTCGAGCTCTGTGCACTGGGCTTCTCCGTGGATGACGGCCAACCCCAGACGCAGTCTCTCAGCATATGACTGGGCCCTACAAGAAAGGCAAAGGGAAATGGTGACATCTGCGGGGGAAAAACCATTGCATTGCTTTAATATATCATAAAACAAAAACATCATTCAACCTTTCAGGGGCACACAAAGGAATTATTTACCCAAATCAAAATGTGCAGCCAGGTCAGGATGGAAGCACCCCAAGAGGCCCAGGAGTTGGGGTCTGGGCTAGTGTCTAACTTTGTTTCTATCTTTTGTCCAATATTCTCTCAGTCATCATCAGAAGAAAGAATTTTGTTCAAAATGGGGTCTTAAAACAATTGCCTGGTGCTGTATGATCCACTTAACATGGACTATCCAGAACAGGCAAATGCATTGAGACTGAAGTCCATGAGTGGTTCCCAGGGCGGGGGGGAGGGGGGAGGGGGACAGTTACTGCTGAAGGGCCACTGAGTTTCTGTTAAGGGTGATGAAAAAATTGGAAATGGCCAGCAGTGATGGTCGCAAACACAGGGAACGTAATTAGTGTCACTGAACTGCACATGTAAAAAGGTTGAAATGGCAAATGTGTTCTTATATTATTTTTTACCACAATCAAAAACAAAGGCCAACTGCCTAGAAAATGCTCATCGCCCCACTGTTTCCCTGTGCCTGAGACCTTTAGGGAAGAACTTCATTTTCGCCCGGAGGAAAATGGCGAGCAGTTCAGGAAACGCTCCCCGTTTCGACTAGAGACAGAGCCGTGCGGGGAGAAGCCGGTGGCGCGGGCAGGGCCGAGCCAGCAGGCTGCAGCAGGCCCTCGACTCCCAGACGGCCCTCTCTCTCACTGCAGAAGTTCCCCAAAGGGGCCTGTGTACACGCCCAGCTTATTTACCTCTTCGCAGCGTCGGGAGACTTAGCCACAATGACTGCATTTCTGTAATTTGGGATCTAGATTTGGAGGGAAAATAAGAAAACAGTGAAAAAGTTATTAAAATAACATCCGGATGCTGGATCACGTTCTTTTCCTCTTCTAACAGTGATCCAAACTAGCAAGGAAATATGCAAGAATTTCATTCATACGGTTTTAAATTTTCCAGGTTTATCCATAAACATCATTGCATAATGTACTGCTACACCAAGAGCTAAAAAATAATTCTTAAAACCTTCATTTTAGAAAACATAAGAAAACTGCTAACTAATACTTAAAAGGAAATCTATTTTTTATGTCTTTCAAAACAAACAAAATCCTCCCTGACTCCCTGCTGGCCCTACCAGACTGCCTCAGATATTGCGACCAAGGGGAAGGAGCACTGGGTGTGCCTTTCAATGCTGGAATCTGATACCAGAGGAAAACTACATAGGCTCTCTTTTGAGGACAGTGGGGTGTTTGCTGGTGGCTCCTCACTTCTTCCTGGATATACTGAAGCAGGAAAGGGGAGGCTCGGAGGTTGTCCACTGGAAAGCTGAAAAAGCCTTGTATTTCCTTTTGATGAAGGTCCATAGTGATAATGTGAGTTAAACCTGAAATTTTAAAACAAAAAATCACAAAGTTCGCCCCTACAAGTTAAAGGCCAGAGTGGACACAACTAGATGCCCAACTGTTGTTTCCCAACAGAAGGATGAAGGCAGGGGATATTGTGAATAAGCACACCAACCATCCATTTTATTTTTAACCTGAACAGAACTTAGTGGACTACAGAGCGGGACAAGCCTCATGGAAAGGCGCCTGTAACCTGCTCCCTGGACAAAGAAACAAGCTGAGGGAAAGTCCTCCCCTCCACTATTATTATTACTAGTTTGGGCCTGAAAACTGAGACAAGAATAAGTAGGTAAAAGCAAAAATCTAAATATGGAATTAGTAAATACCAAAGCGATAATCGATGTGAAAAATAGCAGGGCCTTGATTAAAGAATCTAAGAAGAAACGTTAAAAGACAGTGACTAAGGGAGAAAGGAATAAGAAAGTAAAAGCAAAGTAACATGCAATTGGAAAGAAAGAAATTCATTTAACACAAGATATCTGAGAGTTTGGAACAATGTCTGTATGTGATAAAAGAACGGGTGAAAAAGGATTCTTAGAGAGAAATGCTGAAGATGACTCTTAAATCAACAATGCTAAACAGAAAGAAATTACAGATATAAACACATTGCAACTGGCCAAATGTCACTGCAAAACTTCCAAAGAACCAGGATTACTTTGTCTTTCCAAAAACATTATACCTTTTTAGAGTGAATGGAATTCAAATATGTTTCTCTCTGAGGACTCAAATATATATTCGTTTTTAATAAACATCAGACAAATAAAAACTTAATAACTGTAAAATGTTATTGTATTTGATTTATAGGCTAGAAAGTATACCACTGCTAGACAAGCCTAAGATAGAACAGAAGCAATGAAAATGAGCTGCTATATAAAAAGGCCATCATAAGAATTGTATAAGGTGAAGTAGAAGAAGAAAACTCCAGTTTCAATACCATGGAATCGAATTATCTAACTAAGGCAAATACATACATCTAGATATAAAGCTTGAAAGACCCCATAAGAAGGCCAAGACCCCCAGCCAAAGTTCTGACGCTAAGGAGAAATGCAGAAGTGACAGAATGATGAAAATGTCTGCATTAAAGAGTAGAAAACACTGCATCTGACAATGTCTTCTAAACAGTAAGACAAAGAAACAAGGTAAGACCTTATACACAAGCTCTCATCTCCAACAAGAAGTATATGCAAAAGAAAACAAAGAAAAAGTGAATAACAGTTTAAAAAAAGTAAGTCCCAAACTAGATACTGGAAGTATGAAGTAATCCCAAATACACAGGTGACCAAGGGACTCTCTGTTCCCACTCACCTGCCTTCGCCAGCATAGACGCTAGAAGCTTGCACACGATGGACCCCCGCTTCCTCATCTTGCTCTGCTTGCTGTAGGGGAAATAAGGGATGACCCCAATAATATTCCTGGCACAGGCCGTCTTCAGCGCGTAAGCCATGATCAGTAACTCCATCACCGCGGTGTTTACATCTCTGAAACATTAAAATCCGTATCTTAGGATTCATTTCATTTATTAACACCCAGAAAGTAGCTCAACCTCAGCAATTTTAACAGGGGCTGCCAAGGTGGGTGTTACGGGTATTTATTTTATCATCAGGCTGTCCGAGGATGGCCTTTCATGAATGCAGGAAAAAGCTTAGTAACTCTTTAGCCATGGAAACTCCAGTTTTCTTCTCTGGCTAAGCAAATTCAACATTCAGAGCACAGCTAACCCACCACCACCTTTCCCACATCCCGTGCCCAGGTCTCCTACATCAACGATATGGTCGCTGAGGTGGGACATGAAGCAGATGTCACCAGCGGGGGGTCAGAATTAGAGGTGAGAGGTAATGACGCCTGCCGACATCCCCCAGGAATTTCAGACCCAGCTTCGGCATGCGGAGGCACTCTTCCTGTGAATGCCAAGGAGAACCCACCTGACCTTCCACTTAGCTGCCATCACCAGGAAGGATTTTGGGGGGAGTGGGAGCGCAAGGAGCCCCGGTGGCACAGTGGTTAAGCGCTCGGCTGCTAACTGAAAGGTAGGCAGTTTGAACTCACCAGCAGCTCTGCGGGAGAAAGATGTGGCAGTCTGCTTCCGTAAAGATTAAGGCCTTGGAAACCCTATGGGCCAGTTCTACTCTGTCCTATAGGGTTGTTATGAGTTATTAGTCTGAACCGACTCAGTGGCAATGGGTTTGGTCTGGTTTAGTTTTTGATGAAAAAAACACTTCTCCCAGAAGGTAAGTGTAACCAACACAGGGTTCAACTTCAAGATAACTAAGCCATTCCTTTCCCCATGCTGACAGGAATGAATGGGTAAAAAAGGCAGACCTGTCTTAGGGGAAGGCCAAAGCCCACCTTTGATCACTGTCACAGTAATTACTTGTCCCAAGAAAGAGCACACTCAACTCATGTAAGAAGGTTTCCCTTTATCCCCCAGAGGGGAGAGCACACCTTCCCACACCAGATCACCTAAGTGGATGCTGGTGGCCTCCAAAGGCTGAACTGGAGGCCTGCACAGTACTTGGAGGATGTATGTAAATAACACAGGAGTCCACATCTACACACCAGGCATGGTACACACTACAGAAAAAGTCCTCTACCATGTACAGAGTGCTTGTCAACTTTAGCCCTGGAGGCGCACCGGTTAAGAGGTGGGCTGCTAACCAAACGGTCGGCAGTTCGAATCCACCAGACCTCCTTGGAAACCCTATGGGGCAGTTCTACTCTGTCCTGTAGGGTTGCTATGAGTCAGAATCAACTCGACGGCAGTGGGTTTGGTTTGGCTTTGAGGCTTGTCAACATTAGAAATAAAATGGGAGCACTTCTTAACCTTCCTTGTGTGATGTTATGAAAGCTCTCCTGGACTGGCTTCTTAAAGCTCACCCCATGGCAACACCACATTCACAGCTGAGGGTGCTCTAACAGAGCCTGGAGGAGCAGCTGGCCGGGAGCTGTGTTTAGCTGGCTCTGTGACGGCATGTCTAATATACAACAATGGTATGTTACCGTGAGGTTTGGGCTGCACAAGGGAGGCCCAGCCAGTAAGATATTAATGTAAGGATCTAAATAGTCAAAACCTGCTCCAAAGCAAAGATGAGAAGGTAAGGGGGCAGGGAAACCAGAGCATTGGACATGGTACAACCAGAACAGAATGAATGACAATAATGACACATGGTGAAAAATGTAACCCGTATCAAGAGGCAGTCACTCGACAGAACAAGCGGATGCCACGTGGTTTAAAGTCAGGAAAGGTGTGTGTAAGGGCTGTATCCTCTCACCATACTTATTCCATCTGTATGCTGAGCATATAATCTGAGAAGCTGGACTATATGAAGAATGGGGCATCAGGATTGGAGGAAGACTCATTAACAACCTGTGAATATGCAGACAACACGACCTTGCTTGCTGAAAATGAAGAGGACTTGAAGCACTTACTGATGAAGATCAAAGACCAGAGCCTTCAGTATGGATTACAGCACAACATAGAGCAAAGAAAAATCTCCACAACTGGACCAATAAGCAACATCATGATAAATGGAGAAAAGATTGAAGTTGTCAAGGATTTCATTGTACTTGGATCCACAATCAACACCCATGGAAGCAGCAGTCAAGAAATCAAACGATGTATTGCACTGGGCAAATGTCCTGCAAAAGACCTCTTTGTAAAGTGTTAAAAATGTCACTCTGAGGACTAAGGTGTGCCTGGCCCAAGCCATGGTACTTTCAACTGCTTCATATGCATGCAAAAGCAAGACAATGAACAAGAAAGACCGAAGAAGAATTGACGCCTTAGAATAATGGTGTTGGCGAAGAATACTGAATATACCATGGACGGCCAGAAGAACAACAAATCTGTCTTGGAAGTACAGCCAGAATGCTCCTTAGGAGCGAGGATGGTGAGACTTGTCTCACGTACTTCGGACATGTTATCAGGAGGGACAAGTCCCTGGAGAAGGACATCATGCTCGGTAAAGTAGAGGGTCAGTGAAAAAAGAGGAAGGTCCTCCAATGAGATTCACTGACACAGTGGCTACAATAGGCTCACATAACAAAGATCATGAGGACGGCGCAGGGCTGTGGAGTGTTTCATTCTGTTGTACATAGGTCACTAAGAGTTAGAACTGACCTGATGCCTACTAACAACAAACTGAATAATTTCTGTAGAAATTGTTAAATGGGAACCTGATTTGCTGTGTAAATTCTCACCTTAAAAATGGGACATTAAAAAAAAGATTAGGAGTTCCGGCAAAATGGCGCTCTAGGCAGAAGCACCACGCCGTCCCTCCACAGCAAAGATCTGAAAAACTAAGCTGAACAGAGAATACAACAATCCTGAAACCCTAAAACATCAAATGAAGAGATAAAGAACTCAGCCAAGCACCAAATGGAGTGAGAAAACTGACAGAGAACAGAGAGCGAGGAGAGATTCATGCAGAGGTCCCCTACCAGCTAACGCAGTGTGGATCCACCATCTTGGACTCCTATTGGAGACCAGCAAACGGGGGTATGAGAAAGCAGCCTCACGGAGCATCCAGCAGGAGACAAAACAACCGGTAATTTGTGGTGTGCGCTTTCCCACCCCCCACCACTCTTCGCCCCGGCTCGGCCTCCTCTGCTTCCCGCGGCCACGGTCTCTTGAACGGGAAACGCGGCTGCTTAGATTCCACACACCCAAGGGGGCGGCTCTCTGGGTGCCATTTGTTGGCTGTTGGTGTTGCTTTTTTCCACTTCTTTTGATTTCTTCCTTGCCTCTGGCCATCTCCCCCTCCTTTCGCTCAAGTGCCTCGCTCCGTGCGCCATCTTTGCTTCTTCCTGAGGGGCTGCAGAGCACCGGCAATTTGTGATATACGCTTTCCCACTCTCTGCCCTTCTTCACCCATACTGGGTCCCCTCCGCTTCCCGTGAACACAGTCTCTTGTCTAGAAACACCAGCCCGCACTAGATGGCTCTCTGAGTGCCATTTGTTGGCTGCTAGTGTTGCTTTTTTTTTTCTGCTTCTTTTGATTTCCCACTTGCCTCTCGCCACCTCCCCCTCCTTTCACTCGAGTGCCTGGCTCCATGCGCCATCTTTGCTTCTTCCTGAGGGGCTGCAGAGCGCCGGCAATTTGTGATATATGCTTTCCCACTCTCTACCCTTCATCACCCACACTCGGCCTCCTCTGCTTCCTGGGGACACAGTCTCTTGTCCAGAAACACCAGCCCATACTGGCTGGCTCTCTGAGTGCCATTTGTTGGCTGTTGGTGTTGCTTTTTTTTTTTCTTCCCCTGCTTCTTTTGATTTCTTGCTTGCCTCTCGCTGCCTCCCCCTCCTTTCGCTAGAGTGCCTGGGTCCGTGTGCCATCCATCTTTGCTTCTTCCTGAGGAGCTGTGGAGCTGTGGAGCTCCATTCGAGTGTGGAGCTGCTTCCCGGTCTGGGCTACTGCGCTGGTGGGATCCCAGGGCTTTTGTTTGTTTGTTTGTTTTGAATTGTTTGTTTGTTTTCTTGAGTTGGAAGCCCTTTCTGGCCAGGCGGAGCTGCGTGGCAAGGAACTCCCCTTCAGCTTCCACAGACGTGCAGAACGATCCCTGAGGATATTTCTTTTATCATTGTTTTTTTGGGGGGCCTTTTTTGTTCTTTTTTTTTTTTTTTAATTTGTTTTGTTTTCTTTTCCCTCTTTTTCCCTTTTTGTCTTTCTTCATTGCTCAGTTTCTCGTCCCTCTATATCTTCCTTCTCTTTCTGATCCCTGAACACCAGGTGTTGTATACCTTTACGCCTTCTAGCCAGGCTGAATTGCAACACCTGAGAGCGACTTCCCCTGACCTCATAGCTGCACTGGTGGGATCCCTGGGACCTTTGTGGTTCTTTAACCTTTCTGATTCTTATTTATTCATTCTTTTCTTCCTCTTCCCCTTTCTGTTTCTCTCCATTCCAACGGCAAGCTCCCCTAGCATTCTTTTTTGTTTGTTTGTATGTTTTTGGCTCCTGTTCCTCTCTCCCCTCTCCCATATCCATCTTAGCTCCACACATAACAATCTCCCCGCTACATCCTGCCTACCTGAACCGTGCGCTTGACATCACACCACCAAGCAGCACAGGCACGGCCTACTGGAACCTGCCCTGCACTATTACCGACCCGCTCTGGTGGATGTAGCAAGTGCCATAAACAACCTGTCCCAGTAACTCCTCTTCAGCTAGACCTGCCCTGCTGTACCATATCTGAGTGACTGACCCTGCCAGTTGGAGAAGGAGGCGAAAAGTATTGAGCGCACAGATGAGCAAACAACAAAGAACACACAGTCCACCTGCTCAGACACAGTTAAATTTTTTTTTTAAAAAAGGGATGAAACAAACAAATCTACAATCGATAAACGAGAAAAATAACTACTGAATGCCCCGAAAACAGCAGACAATATCTAAACATTTACAAAAACAGGACAGGATGGTTCCAGTAGACGTCCAAAATAAAACAACAGATGACTCTCTTGTGGAAGCAAATGCACTAGAACTACCTGATAGGGAATTCAAATACTCAGAATTCTCCAAGAACTGAGGCAAAAAGCTGACAAACATGAGGATAAAACAGATAAATTCATCGAAAATACAGACAAAAAATTGGAAGAATTCAGGAAGATGATGCAGGAACAAAATGCCAAAATAAATTCACAACTAGAAATTATACAAAAACAACAATTAGAAATCCGAAAGATAAACAACAAGCTTTCAGAAATGGATGATGTCATAGAAGGGGTGAGAAGCAGATCTGAAACAGTGGAAGACAGGATCAGTGGAATTGAAGACAAACACTTGGATACAACTTTGTTTCAGGAAAACTCAGAAAAAAAAAAACAAAGAAAAATGAAGAGACCCTGAGAGTTACGTGGGACACAATTAAAAGCAAAAATTTATGAGTGATTGGAATTCCAGAACAGGGGAAGAAAACAGAAAACACAGAGAGGATCATTGAGGAACAGCTGACAGAAAACTTCCCCAATATCATGAAAGATGAAAAGCTGGCTATCCAAGAAGCTCAACGAACCCCATATAGGAGAGACCCCAAAAGAAAATCACCAAGGCATACCATATTCACACTCGCCAAAACCAAAGACAAAGAATCCTGAGAGCAGCTCGTGAAAAACAAGAAGTCACATACAGAGGAGAAACAATAAGACTAAGCTCAGATTATTCCACAGAAACCATGCAGGCAAGAAGGCAACGGGATGACATATGTAAAATCTTGAGACAAAAAACTGTCAGCCAAGAATAATATAGCCTGCAAAACTCTCGTTCAAATTTGATGGTGAAATTAGGTCATTTCCAGATAAACAGAAATTAAGGGAATATGTAAAAGTCAAACCAAACTTATAAGAATTATTAAAGGGAGTTCCTCGATCTGAGGACAAACAGCTTCAGCTCACAGGCAGAACCTAGGATGCAGGATCGTACCAGCCAGATACCAATCTAGGAAATGAACTCTGGAGGGCTATCCAAAACCAAAAGAAATACAACAGGGAATCAGAGCAGTTAATCAATAAATGACCACAACATCAAAACAACGAAAAAGGGAATAAACGGCACAAGTATAGAACCTTCTAATGAAAAGGAAGGCAAGGCGATACCAAGTAATGATAGACTGCTTCAAACTTAGAAAGATAAGGGTAAGATTCATGGTAACCACAAAGAAAGTTAACAAACCAACTCATAAAAACAAAGAGGAAAACATAGTCTCAGCAAAAACAAAAGAAATGAAAAAAAAATCCACCAACAAAAGTAACTCAGCACAATAGAGTAAGAAGAACAAAGAAAACTTCAGCACCACAAAAAAAAGCACTACAAAATGACAGCAACAAACTCACATCTATCAATAATTACATTGAATGTAAATGGACTCAATGCACCCATAAAGAGACGGAGAGTGACAGAATGGATAAGAAAGCAGGATCCATCAATATGCTGTCTACAAGAGACACACCTTAGAAACAAAAATGTGAATTTATTAAAAGTCAAAAGTTGGCACCAAAAGAGTAGAAAGAGAACCTACAGACTGGGAAAAAATTTTTGGATGGTACAAGTCAGACAAAGGTCTAATCTCCATAATCTACAAGAAAATCCAACACCTCTACAACAAAAAGACAAATAATCCTATTAAAAAATGGGCAAAGGAAATGAACAGACACTTCACCAAAGAAGACATTCAAATGGCCAACAGACACATGAGGAAATGCTTGCGATCACTAGCCATTAGAGAAATGCAAATTAAAACCACAATGAGATACCATCTCACCCTGGCATGACTGGCACGAATCAAAAACACTGGAAATAACAAATGTTGGAGGGGCTGCAGGGAGATCGGAACTCTTATGCACTGCTGGTGGGAATGCAAAATGATACAACCATTTTGGAAAATGATATGGTGCTTCCTCAGAAAGCTAGAAATAGACATACCATTCGATCCAGCAATCCCACTCCTAGGAATATATCCTAGAGAAATAAGAGTTGTCACTCGAATAGACATATGCACACCTATGTTCATGGCAGCATTGTTCACAATAGCAAAATGATGGAAACAACCTAGATGCCCATCAACAGATGAATGGATAAACAAACTATGGTACATACACACAATGGAGTACTATGCAACGAGAAAGAACAATGAATCTGTGAACCATCTCATAACATGGATGAAACTAGAGGACATTATGCTGAGTGAAATAAGTCAATCACAAAAGGACAAATATTGTATGAGACCTCTATTGTAAAAACCCATGAAAAAGTTCACACACCAAATGTAACAATCTTTGTTGGTTACCGGGGATGGGAGGGGTGGGGGGGAAATACTAAACAGACAATAGATAAGTGGTATCCTGGGTGAAGCGTGAGACAGTATACAATACAGGATAAACTAGCACAACTTGCACAAGGAAAGGTCATGGAAGCCCCATAGACACATCCAAACTCCCTGAGGGACTGAATTGCTGGGCGGAGGGCTGTGGGGACCATGGTCTCGGGGAACATCTAGCTCAATTGGCATGACACAGCTTATAAAGACAATGCTCTACATTCTACCTCGGTGAGTAGAGTCTGGGGTCTTAAAAGTCTGTGAGCGGCCATCTAAGATACTCCACTGGTCTCATCCCTTCGGGAGCAAGGGAGAATGAAGAGAACAGGATACAAGGAAAAGATTAGTCCGAAGGACTAATTGTCCACAGCTACCAAGGCCTCCACCAGACTGAGTCCAGTACAGCTAGATGGTGCCCGGCTACCACCACTGACTGCTCTGACCAGGATCACAACAGAGGGTTCTGGACAGAGCTGGAGAAGGATGTAGAGCATAATTCTAACTCACAAAAAAAGACCAGATTTACTGGCCTAAAGGAGACTGGAGAAACCTCAAGAGTATGGCCCCCAGACACCTTTTAGCTCAGGGGTGAAGCTACCTCCGAGGTTCACTGTTCAGCCGGGGAGAGGACAGCCCCGTAAAACCAAATGAGACTAACGAGGTACAGTAGTCCAGTGACAAGGGCCAGAAGGCAGAAGGGGACAAGGAAGCTGGTGATAGGGAACCCAAGGTTGAGTAAGGATATTGTTGATGCGTTGTGAGATTGTTAACCATTGTCATAGGGCAACATTTGTAGTAACTGTTAAATGAGAAACTATTTTGTTCTGTAAGCCTTCATCTTAAGTGAGAATAACAGCACAATTGGAAGAGCATAGTCAATGTCACTGAACCGTGCATGCAGAAATTTTTGAAACGGTGTATCTTTGGCTATATGTAGTTTCACCAAAAAAAAAAGGTTGAGAAGTTAGAGGGTTAATATGTTGTGGGGTTGTTAACCAATGTCATAAAACAACATGTGTACTACCGTTTCATGAGAAACTATTTGTTCTGTAAGCCTTCACCTGAAGTACAATAAAATATTAAAAAAAAAAAAATTAACGTAACGAGATGAGCAATTTCAGGGAAGCCTTGGTTTCAGGATAACTTTCTTTTCATTAATTACTAATTTTCCCCATGAGGTTCTAATTTTCCACTTTTCCTCTTCCTGATAACCTAGGCCAAGGGGTTTAACATCCTCCAGCCCAAGGCTAAGGAAAGCACCCTGCCCCCAACCCAGCTGGGTCAGGAGAGGACAAAAGGGCCTTTGTCACACTGGCCTTACCCATTCACTGACAGAGGACAAACTGGACACCAGGCAGTTACTTTGTGGGCTAGCAGAGTGAAGAGAAGTTGGCTGGCAGGCTCTGCTTTGTTTATCTGTTCCCTAAGAATGTTCCAACTGTATCCTGGCTAGTTTTCATGGTCTTTGTATCTAAACAGGACAATCTTAATGGGTTTCCCAACTGGCTGTTTTTCTCTTCCCTGAGATAATCACACTCTTACTTATTACCTCAGTACTTACTGCTTTATCATTTTGGATAGGCAATTGGAGTCTCTGGGTGGTGCAAACAGTTTACATGCTGTCATGGACTGAATCGTGTCCCCCCCAAAATATCTGTCAACTTGGCTGGGTCATGAGTCCCAGTACTGTATAACTGTGTAGCATTTTGTAATCTGATGTGATTTTCTTATCTGTTGTAAATTCAATCACTATGATCTAATAAGATGGATCAGCGGCAGTTACACTGATGAGGTATGAAGATTGTCTTAAGCCAATCTCTTTTGCGATATAAAAGAGAGAAGCGAGCAGAGACACATGGGAACCTCATACCACCAAGAAAGCAGTGCTGGAAGCAGAGCGCGTCCTTTCGACTTGAGACTCCTGCACAGAGAAGCTCCCAGACCAAGGGAAGATTGAAGACACAGACCTTCCTCCAGAGCCAACAGAGAAAGCGTTCCCCTGGAGCTGATGCTCTGAATTTGGACTTGTAGCCTACTGGACTGTGAGAGAGTAAACTTCTCTTTGTTAAAGCCATCCACTCGTGGTATTTCTGTTACAGCAGCACTAGATGACAAAGACACATGCTCAGCTGCTAACCAAAAAGTTGGAGGTTCAAGTCTACCCAGAGGCACCTTAAAAGAAAGGCCAGGCAATCTACTTTTGAAAAATCAGCCATTGAAGACCCTGTGGAGCATAGGTTCTACTCTGACACACATGGGGTCTCCCAGAATCAACCCGATAACAACTGGTGTGGCGTGTTTTTATTTTACAATAATTACACTGCCCAGGACTGCAAAGACAGACCAATATCATAGCCAGAAATAATGGGAACACAGTAATAGGGTAGGATTTACCCGGTCCCCAACTCCTACAATTTGTAGCAAGTGAGTTATAAACTTTAATGAGTCTTATTTTATATCAACACACTAGACCTTGTATATAAACATGAAAACTGTCCCTCAGGAACTATTCTAGAGCTTCACATTTATCTTTCTGAGTTCCACTGCTCAGTATACCTGGAACCTCCTGGAGACCCACACATCTTAAGTACCCAACACAATTACTCCATTAGGAATGGCTTTTTGCCGTTTCCAAAACAAATCCGCCCTCAACAACCAAAACTGTGCTATTAATGGAGTCCTGAAAAGAAATATGCTAGCAGTTCTGAAGGTGGTTTCAAAAGAAGAACTCCAGGCCGACCTTGGGCAACCACAGCACCAGCAAAGTGGAAACTGTCCCTCGGGGGGGCTGCTAAGAGGGGACAAAGGCTGTCTCAGCTTCAGGACGTCTGTTTAGAATCAGCTTTTTCACATTAGGAAACATTCCTCCCGTAGAATAAATCCGTGAGATACAGTCCTTCATCACTGCAACTATTTAGCAGATATTACTAAAAAATAAATTCTGTGTTCTTCAGTTAGTATTAAAGTAATTGGTACTCAGGTGACAACAGTATTAATAGCTCGCTGCGGCAAACCCAAGCTTTTTTACGGGATATGCAGCTGTCATATATACATCATATATCATATATACACACATATACACACACATATACAATCCATATCCTCCTTGTCTTTTCTCCAAATTTTTCCTCTCCTTCCATCCCCATCATCCCGAGAGATACAGGAACTGCAAGTGAAGATATTTTTGCTTTGATACCACACCAAACTAAACCACAGGACGAGAACCATGGCCACCGTGTGAATCTCACCCCAGTACAGATAAGGGACCTTCACCACCTTCAGGACAGGGCTCTGGTCTTCCGAAGCCCCACTTACACCTATGCTCCTTCTTCAAAGGTAAGTTATGTCTGTGACATTATTGTCATGGCAATCCCACGAGATTCACTCTCTGTCTCACTTCAGTGGACTGCTCTGCCTTCAATGCTCTAATACCCTACGCACAAGTGAAAAATCTGCAAATGGTTCCCAGTTTGCCATGAACCAGTTCACTTTTCTCTGCTAGCTTGGGCCCTATATTTGTAAATTCCAGCCTTGATCACAATCCCGGCCTCACTTTAGATTGCGACTGTGTACATTATTTACATTGAGTATTCTTGGTTAGGAGCGCCGGTGGTACAGTGGTTATGCACTCAGCTGCTAACAGAAAAGTCAGTGCCTCAAACCCACCAGCCGCTTGGCAGGAGAAAGATGTGGCAGTCTGCTTCAGTAAAGATTTACAGCCTTGGAAACCCTATGGGGCAATTCTACTCTGACCTACAGGGTCGCCATGAGTTGGGATTGACTCGAAGCAATGGATTTGGCTTATTCCTGTTACCAAGAGACACAGAAACCAAGAATCATACATTAAGTACAATGTCTTACCGCAAAGAAGACTGGCAACACATCATTTCTTTGCTTGACTAGTTTGACACGACCGCAGACCCGGGAAGGATCCTAAGAGGATGAGGTGTTGTTAACAATACCCATTATTCTGCCAGGCCAGCAGGTTGGGAATGTTGACTGTCTTATGACATGCTAAGGCAAGTTGGAATTAAAAACAGGAATCTCTAAACAGAGGAAGAAGCCTCAAAGGTCTTTTCCATTTCAGGTGAGGTCCAGCGGGGAAGGAGGTAACACCATCTTCAAGTAGAGACACACTGAGCTCAAACAACAGTAGAGGGGGAATCACAATCATTTTGCGAAGATGAAGAAAAGATAGAAAAGCATAAAAGCTGTATTTGTTGTGCTGCTGATGTTAGGTGCTGTCCAGCTAATTCCGACTCACAGCGACCCCATCTAACAGAGTAGAAGCGTCCCATATGATTTTCTAGGCTGTAACTTTTTTAAAAAATTTTTTATTGTACTTTAGATAAAGGTCTGCAGAACAAACTAGCTTCTCATTAAACAATCAATACACACACTGTTTTGTGACATGGGTTACCAACCCCACATGTCAACACTCTCCCTTCTTGAGCTTGGGTTCCCCATTACCAGTTTTCTTGTCCTCTCCTGCCTTCTCGTCCTCGCCCCTGGGTTGGTGTGTCCCCCTTTAGTCTTTGGAAACCCCAAAATCTATTGCCCAGAAATAATCTTTAAACCTTGAGCCAAAATTATCCTATGAAGCCATTGTTAAACTGAACAGTTTAACTCAATTGATAAAGAATGTCTGCCTTGAACATTGTGCTCTATGAGGAATTATCTCTATAAGCTCACTCTGCCAACAGTTAACCTAAGGCACAGCTGGGAACCTTAAGGGGCAGAGAGTCTAAATTAACAGCGATGTAACAACGTGGGCGGACACAGTGAGAAAGGTGACATGATGAAGTATACAACCAGTGTCACTGAACTGCAAACGCGGAATGGATGTGCATGCTGGGTGGTGAACATTATCACAAAAAATAAACAAGGGAACAAAAGACACCTGGTCTTGTGAGAAGAGCTGTGCAACCTAAAGAATGTAATCCACGTCACTGAATTGTACATGAAGAAACTGTTGAGACTGTGTTCTGGTACGCATATTTTCACCACTATCAAAAAATTTTTACTAGAAGGCAGGAGGGGACAGGAAGCTGGTAATAGGGAACCCAAGGTCGAGAAGGAAGAGTGTTGACATGCTGTGGGGTTGTTAACCATTGTCATAAAACAATATGCGTACTAACTGTTTAACGAGAAGCTAGTTCGTTCTGTACACCTTCATCTAAAGTACAATAAAACCTAAACATAAAGCCAAAAACTATAAAGATCATAGAAGAAAAAATAGGATCAATGCTAGAGGCCCTAAGACACTGGCATTAACAGTATACAAACCATAAGTAACAACATACAAACTCTAGAAGATAAGCTAGATAACTGGGATATTCTAAAAATTAAACACTTATGCTCATCAAAAGACTTCTCCAAAAGAGTAAAAAGAGAACCTACAGACTGGGAAAAAATTTTTTAGCTATTACAAATCTGACAAAGATCTAATCTCTAAAATCTATAGGAAAATCCAACACTCTACAACAAAAAGACAAATAATCCAATTAAAAAATGAACAAAGGAAATGAACAGACACTTCACCAAAGAAGACATTCAGGTGGCCAACAGACACATGAAGAAATGCTCGCGATCACTAGCCATTAGAGAAATGCAAATCAAAACCACAATGAGATACCGTCTCACCCTGGCACTACTGGCACAAATCAAAAAAACAGAAAAATAACAAATTTGGAGAGGCTGCAGGGAGACTGGAACTCTTATGCGCTGCTGGTGGGAATGCAAAATGGTACAGCGATACTGCGCTTCCTTAGAAAGCTGGCAAGAGAAATACCATATGATCCAGCAATCCCACTCCTAGGAATATATCCTAGAGCAGTTAAGAGCCATCACACGACTAGACATGCACATCCATGTTCACTGCAGCACTGTTCACAATAGCAAAAAGATGGAAACCTAGATGCCCATCAACAGATGAATGGACAGACTACAGTACATACACACAATGGAGTATCATGAAACGATAAAGAACAATGACTCTGTGAAGTACCTCCTAACAGGGATGAATCTGGAGGATGCTATGCTGAGTGAAATAAGTTAATCACAAAGGGACAAATATTGGATGAGATCATAACTATAAAAATTAATGAAAAGGTTTATACACAGAAAGAAACAACCTTTGATGGTTGTGAGGGAGGGGAGGGGAGGGGATGGAAATACACTAAATAGACAATAGATAAATCGTGTTAACTTTGGTGAAGGGTAAGACAGTACACAATACTAGGGAAGCCAGCACAACTTGTCCCAGGCAAGGTCATGGAAGCTCCATAGACACATCCAAACTCCCTGAGGGACGGAATTGCTGGCCTGAGGGCTGTGGGGACCATAGTCTCGGGGAATACCTAGCTTAATTGACGTAACATAGTTTATAAAGAAAATGTTCTACATTCTACTTTGCGTCTGGGGTTTTAAAAGCTTGTAAGTGGCCATCTGAGATACTCCACTAGTCTCATCCTTTTGGGAGCAAGAGAGAATGAAGAAAACTAAAGATACAACAGAAAGATTAGTCCAAAGGACTAATGGACCACAACTACCACAGCCTCCACCAGACTGAGTCCAGTACAACTAGATGGTGCCCGGCTACTACCACTGACGGCTCTGACAGGGATCACAATAGAGGGTCCTGGACAGAGCTGGAGAAAAGTGTAGAACAAAATTCTAACTCACAAAAAAGACCAGACTTTCTGGCCTGAGACTGGAGAAACAACGAAGAGTATGGCCCCAGACACCCTTTTAGCTCAGTAATGAAGTCACTCCCGAGGTTCACCCTTCAGGCAAAGATTAGACAGCCCCATAAAACAAAACAAGACTAGGGGTTGGGGGGAAATACTAAATTGGCAATAGATAAGTGGTATCTTGGGGGAAGGGTGAGACAGTACACAATACAGGGGAAACTAGCACAACTTGTACAAGGAAAGGTCATGGAAGCTCCATAGACACATCCAAACTCCGTGAGGGACTGAATTGCTGGGCGGAGGGCTGTGGGGACCATGGTCTCGGGCAACATCTAGCTCAATTGGCATAACACAGTTTATAAAGACCATGTTCTACATTCTACCTTGGTGAGTAGTGTCTGGGGTCTTAAAAGCCCGTGAGCAGCCATCTAAGATACTCCACTGGTCTCATCCCTTTGGGAGCAAGGGAGAATGAAGAGAACAGGATACAAGGAAAAGATCAGTCCGAAGGACTAATTGTCCACAGCTACCAAGGCCTCCACCAGACTGAGTCCAGTACAGCTAGATGGTGCCCGGCTACCACCACTGACTGCTCTGACCAGGATCACAACAGAGGGTTCTGGACAGAGCTGGAGAAGGATGTAGAACGTAATTCTAACTCACAAAAAAAAAAGACCAGATTTGCTGGCCTAAAGGAGACTGGAAAAACCCCGAGAGTATGGCCCCCAGACACCCTTTTAGCTCAGGGGTGAAGTTATCTCTGAGGTTCACCGTTCAGCCTGGAAGTGGACAGCCCCGTAAAACCAAATGGGACTAATGAGGTACAGTAGTCCAGTGACAAGGGCCAGAAGGCAGAAGGGGACAAGGAAGCTGGTGATAGGGAACCCAAGGCTGAGTAAGGATATTGTTGATTTGAGAAGTTAGAGGGTTGACATGTTGTGGGGTTGTTAACCAATGGCATAAAACAATATGTGTACTACTGTTTCATGAGAAGCTATTTGTTCTGTAAGCCTTCACCTGAAGTACAATTAAAAAAAAAAAACAAGACTAAATGGGCACTCAGCCCAGGGGCAAGACTAGAAGGCAGGAGGGGACAGGAAGGGTGGTAATAGGGAACCCAAGGTGGAGAAGGAAGAGTGTTGACATGTCATGGGGTTGTTAACCAATGTCATAAAACAATATGTGTACTGTTTAACGAGAAGCTAGTTTGTTTTGCAAACCTTTATCTAAAGTACCATAAAAAAAAAAAAGAAAGTACAATTTAAAAAAAAATTTTTTTTTAGTCTTATTAGGTCATTCCTATGGTTAATAAACAAGAAACTGATCTAAAAAGATTATACTTTCATGAGGCATTAAAGCCATAGCTATCCCAATTCACCATAAAATGAAAAACGTATCAGCCTCCTGGCTGCCTAAGAGGGTAGACTATGGGGCAGCCTCCCTCCCGCTGGCAGCTCAGAATCTCAAAGGGCCCAAGACCACCACTGCTCATAGGCTGGCACAAGACCCACCCACAGTTGATCACGCACTGGCTGGGTTAATTCTCTTCCTGGAGAAGAGCTGGATGCCAAAGCTCAAAGTCCAGGTTAAGCTGGGGAGCAATGAAGCAGTGTTGACAAGATTCCTTAAAGATCAGCACTTCTTCACAGGACACACATCCTTTTGCTATCTTATCTCAGTTAGAGGAGCCAAACGAAACCCACTGCTATAGAGTCAATTCTGACTCATACCAACTCATAGCGACCCTATAGGACATAGCAGAACTGCTCCATAGGGTTTCCAAGGAGTGGGTGGTGGATTTAAACTGCCAACCTTTTGGTTAGCAACCAAACTTAATCACTGTGCCACCAGGGACTTTATTAACCACGACTGCTTTCTGGACTTAGTCCTCCTGTGCGGCCGCCAAGGCTGAGGTTCACTCCTCTCCACCCCTCAATAAACTCTTAAAGGGTTCTCAGTCTACGGTGGCCCCACGAAGGCGCTAGGCACACATGTGGCTCTCTCCTGTGCTGCAACGTTCACCACGGCATGACCTGTGTCAGCCCAAGACTAGGAAGCACCTGAGACAGGACGGCTGAATACATTTTGGTACATCCATACAGACTATTAAGATGAGAACTCAGCTTCACTCCTGTGATATTCCTGCCAAAAATGCCTAACCTGAATCTCATCACGATGAAGTATCTGACAAACCCAAAGTGAGGGACATTGGACAAAACTGCTGGTCTCTAATCTTCAAGTGTCACCACTTTGAAAGTTCAAGGAGGCTGAGGAAGACTGAAGAGACAGATACTAAAGGCCACCTGTGATTCTGAACCGGGTCCTTCTGCTATGAGAACATCACTGGGGCAACCAGCAAAACTTGAATGGGGTCTGAGGACTAGATGCAGTCGTGAAGAAGTGTTTAAAAATCCTGATTCTGACTGTTGTGTTGTGGCTATGTGGAGGAAGCTCTCTGCTTGTAGGAATTACGCACTGAAGTATTTGGGATGGGGGCGGGGGCACCAGGTTGGCAACTTACTCTAAAATGGTTGCTCTGCACACACAACCTCTCTGTAAGTTTGTTGACTGTTTCCAAATAAGAACTTTTGAAAGATGAGGTAGCTCTTTATGTACTGATATAGTATTTTGTTTTATTTTTTAAAAGTTCAGCAATGTGTATTATAAACTCCTTTCTTGCTGTAAGTCAGAAGCACCTCGATGGCAACGCGTTTGGTTTTTTTTTAATGTAAAACTGAAGAAAAATATGTAAGCAATTGCTTAAATATGCATGAAGTCTCTGGAAGAATCCCTAAGAGACTGGTAAGGCTGACTCCTTCAGCGAGGGAAGCCAGGTGCCTGGGGTCAGAGGGAGCAGTCCTTACACACCTTTTGGAAATTTGAACCATGTGGATGTTTATTGTACAAATAAAATTTAAATTTAAAAAATTAAAAAGATCTGTGCTTTGCGTTTTTTTTTTTTTTTTTTAATTGTGATTTTGGAGAAAATTTACATAGCAAATTAGGTTCTCCTTTAACTATTTATATACATATTATTCAAGAAGCCCTGGTGGTGCAGTGGTTAAGAGCTCGACTGCTAACCAAAAGGTTGGTAGTTCGAATCCACCAGCCGCTCCTTGGAAACCCTATGGGGCAGTTCTACTCTGACCTATAGGGTCACTGTGAGTCGGAATCGGCTTGACGTCAACAGGTTTGTTTTTTTTTTAAATATGTATTATTCAGTGACGTTGATTACACTTTCCACAATGTGGCAGCATCCTCATTATTTCCATTCTGGTTGGTCTGTTCCCATTAATCAAGCTTCCTTGTCCCCCCTTGCCTTCTCATCTTTGGTCTTGGGTGAGCACTGACCATTAGGTCTTATTTAGATAATTGTTTAGAGGAGCACAGTACTCATGGGTGACATTATTTATTTTATGAGTCACTCTGTCTTTTGGCTGACAGGTGACCACTGGAGGGGTATGAGTTCCAAGTTTACAGGGTATCCCAGGGCGACAGTCTCGGCGGCTCCCCTAGTCTCTACCGGTACAGAACTGCGCTTTGGTTTTGAGGATCCCCTGAACTATGGAGCCTACATAAGTATACACATATAGAAATACAGAGGGATGAACAACTATTTAAACTGCTTCTCTCAGAAGAACCGGGACTGGGTGAGGAGAAGTTTTCATTTTCTGACACATTTGTATAATGCCTGAATTTTTACTGATGAACATAATTTTTATAATCAGAAAAAAGTATTAAAAATAAAATACTTATTATCTGCCCATAGTGCTGTGGAGAGGGATTTTGTTATACTTGGGTTCAAGTTACTCTCTTCGTGACCCTGTGGTCTTCAGTCTTCCCAGCCCCCGTTTTCTCAATCTCCTCAGCAGGGGCTAAGAACAGCTGCCAGGGAGGATTTATTTCAAGGATTAAAAAGGATACATATTACAGCTGAAGGGGGACTGAATTTCTGTTTAGGGTGATGAAAACTTTTAGAGGTGGATAACAGTGATGGTGTAGCACACCTTGGTGACTGTAATTAATGTCACTGAATTGTACACTTAAAAATGATTACAATGGCAAGCTTTCTGCTGTATTATTCTCCCCAATAAAAATTTTAAAAATTGATCAGGACTTGAAGGTCTGGATTTTTCAAAGACACAGATGGTCTAACCACCCCATCCCCTGGTAGGTGATGAGAAGGGAGCGAATCCTACATGGACACGTGTACCCGACAGGCAAGCCCCCACGCCCTACGGGAAAGCAGGGCGGTGATATCTGGGATAGAGCCAGGCTAGAAATGAGCCACTGTGTAAAACAAAATCCAGGGCAAAAAACTGCACGACCCAGAAGCAGTTATGCAGCGCACTGAACACCAACAACCAAAAGCTTTTCAGCAGAGTCTGTTAAGCACATACTTGCTAAGCTGACAGAAGCTGACCTAGTTTCAACGCATATGAAAGGAAAGTATTTGTCCTGGAGTTTAAAGTCTGGGATCCAGTCACGTAAAGGGTTAGCAGTACAGTATGACAAATGGGGGGGGGGGGGGGGGGCAGTGTTTCCAAAAATCTGTCACTGTATTTTGGGGAGTAACTAGTTTAACATGCAAACAAATTTATAATTAAAAAGGAGAAAAAAAAAAGGAATTGTTCATATAAAGATAATGAATTACTGACTAAGGTTTTTAGAAGAAAAGGGGTAAATAAAGCAGCACTAACTTACCTGTGAGTTGGAATCGACTCAACGGGGCAACAGGTTGGGTTTGGCTCTTACCTGGGTATTGTCTGTATAATGAAAATATCCTGGCCACGCACAGATTCTTTTATTTCAACTCTTGTCTCTGAAAAATAAAAATGTTCTCAAGTTTTAAGAAAAGCACTTGATAACGCAATATAGCAATCTGGAGGGAGCAAAAATCTACTTAAATCACCCCCTCACGTGGTACACCAAAATAAATTCTTAATTAAGAAAAAACTTGCTGCCGTCGATTCCGACGCACAGCGATCCTGTACGACAGAGTAGAACTGCCCCCTAGGGTTTCCAAGGCTGTAAATCTTTAAGAAGCAGACTGCCACATCCTTCTCCAGCGGAGCAGCTGGTGGGTTCAAACCACGACCTTTTGGTTAGCAGCCAAGCACTTAACCACTGCACCACCACAGATTTCAGAATTACATTACGGATATAAGAAACAGTAAAGCTAGGAGGGAAATCAGGCAAAAATAGGAGGTGAAGTGACCAACAGGTCTACCTAGAGTCTCAAGGTCCAACAAAGAAAGCCCAGCACTAAAATAAAAACACAAACAAGACACCTGGGGAAAAGTGCAAACAGCAAACAGAGGCAAAAGGTGACACCCTTATTATTCTCTCAACAAATGCCGAGTGCCTGCTCTGTGCCAGGCCCATGCTAGGCTCCCAAAGTGGAGGCCCTGGGCAGAGGGGATGAAGACTGGCTGAGGAGAGACAATATTACGCCGGAGACGCTGGCAAACTCTCCAGGTCCTACATGCCAGAGACACAGCAGGGGTGAGGGAAGAGAATAACAAGGCTGGGACGGAGGGCCTCACTGCAGTGCAGGATGGAGGGGAGGGAGGGAAGATGCGAAGCTGCGGGGCCCCTGGGTCCGGGCAGAGGGGTAGCCAGTGCACCTGAAGTCGTTGGAAAGCAGAGGGAACAAGAGCAAAGAGAGAAGGGTCAGGGAGCCAACAGGGGCCAGAGACACAAGAGTCTGGACTTCATCCCAAGTGTGACAGGGAAGCCACTGCAGGAGCTGAGGCTGGGAGGACGTGGTCTACTTGTTTTAAAAGATCAGACTGCCATGAGAAGAAAACCAGGCAGGGCAGGAGAGGCACCAGGAGACCACTCGGCTTGTTTCCTAGGGGGTCCAGGCAAGCAGTAACGGTAGCTGGACTAGGGCGGTGGCAGTGGAGGTGGTGAGAAGTAGTCAGGCTTAAGCTGCGTTCCAAGGTCAGAGAGCACAGATGCGCTAACGGAGGTGATGGAAGGCGAGGCCAGTGAGGAGGCAGGACCCGGTTCCTGAAGGCCCACGTGACTGCTGAGGAGTCGGGGCTCTGCTTTTGTAAAGGGCTTCAAGCAGCAGTAGGACAAAAACATTTCATTTTAGCAAGATCCGGGCAGAGGTGTGGAGAGTGGACTAGAGAGGGTAGAAACGGAGGTAGGAGACATGCTGGGAAAGTACCCCAACAGCCAAAGTGAGCTGTGACAAGGGCTGGGGCAGCGATGGGGGCTGGAGCAGAGAGTCTTCGCGAAACTGCCTTTTTCTGCTCGAGAGCTTCCTCTTACAAGACCCCCAGACATCATCACTGTTAATATTTTAAGCTCATGGTCGCTAAATAGAATATCTCACCTGCATGTATTCATCTTAAGGTTTTTAAATATCTACACCTCATCCCGACTCGTCTGGCAGCGGATGTCTCGAACGTCACCAAGCAAGTCTCCATTAAACCATCTTGCCCCTGCTCAGGTCCTTTGCTTTTTTAGATCCACAAATGTCATTAAACCTCAGTAATTCAGCTTCCTCTAACTACTTATACCAAAGGAAGAGAAAGGGAAGCAGAGATTCATAGACCCAGGCTTTCAACTTTGCAAAAATAATTCCAAATTATTTTATATCAATTTCCCTTTGTAATAAATGGAAATGCAAATCAAAACTACAATGAGACACCATCTCACCCCAATACTACTGGCACTAATCCAAAAACCACAAAATAACAAATGTTGGAGAGGTTGCAGGGAGACTGGATTCTTACGCACTGCTGGTGGGAATGTAAAATGGTACAACCACTTTGGAAAATGATATAGAACCTCTTGAAAAAGCTAGAAACAGGAATACCATATGATCCAGCAATCCCACTCGGAGGAATACACCCTAGAGAAATAAAAACTGTCACACGAATAGACATATGCACACCCATGTTCACTGCAGCATTATTCATAATAGCAAAAAGATGGAAACAACCTAAATGCCCATCAACAGATGAATGAATAAACAAATTGTGCTACAGACACACAATGGAATACTACGTGACGATAAAGAACAATGATGAATCCGCAAAACATCTCACGACATGGATGAACCTGGAGGGCAGTATACTGAGTGAAATAAGTCAGTCACAAAAAGACATCTATTACATGAGACCACTATATAAGAACTCAAGAAAAGGTTTACACACAGAAAAAAATATTCTTTGATGGTTACGAAGGTGGGGAGGGAGAAGGAGGGAATATCACTAACTAGATACGGACAAGTGTCAACTTTGGTGAAGGGAAAGATAACACACAATACGGGGAAGTTAAGACGACAGGGTATTTGCATCATTTTGGAAAAAGAGGGAAGGAGGCCCTACAAAGGAGAACAAAGAAGTCAAAATTTAAAGGGAATAATGCAGAATGATGATTCAAGCCCTTAACGTTCAAGAGATGTTTCTGTGTTAAACATGCCAGCTCAACGGGTTCTTCGATAAGACCACAAGCATGAGCAACAGAAAAAAACAAAACAAAACTGGACGTCATCAAAATTAAAAACTTCTGTAGTAAAGTCATTATCAAGGAAGTGCAAAGACAACCTACAGAATGGGAGAAAATATGTAGAAATCATACATTATGGACTGAGTTGTTTCCTCCAAAAATATGCATTGTAAATCCTAACCCTACACCCAGTGGCTCTGTGGAAGAAAGACCTGGAGATCTGCTTCCATAAAGATTACAGCCCAGAAAACCCTGTGGGGCAGTTCTACTGTCAGGTGGGGTCGCTATGAGCAGAAATGGACTAGGTCGCACCCAACAACAATATACCTGTGAATATAATCCCATTGGGAACAGGGTTTTTTTTCTGTTATGTTAATGGACCCATATCAGTGTAGGGTGTGTCTTAAGGCAATCACCTTTGAGATAGACAAGTGTAGATTAGGCACAGAAGAAAGCAGACACAGGGGGAAGACCTACACTATTTGAAGACTTTGGAGGCAGACCAGCCTACAAGCTCAGGAACTCCAATAACTGCTGGTTGGAGAAGCTGCGACAAGGATCTTCCCCAAAAGCTGATGATGACCTGAATTCAGACTTCTAGCCTCCTAAACTGTGAGAAAATACATTTCTGTTCATTAAAGCCACCCACTTGTGATATTTCTGTTATAGCGGCACTAAGAAACTCAGACGTCATATATCTGCTAAGGGCTTAATACCCAGAATATATAAAGAACTCCTACAAAAGACAACACAATTTAAAAAATGGGCAAAGGACTTGAATGACATACAAAGATATACAAATGGCCAATGAAAAGATGCTCAACATCATTAATCATTAGGGAAATGCAAATCAAAACCACAATGAAATACCACTTCACACCCACCAGGAGGCTACTACAAAACATCAGTAAACAACAAGTGTTCGCAAGGATGCGGAGAAACTGGAACCCTTGTGCACTGCTGGTGGAGCACGTAGAGCTGCTCTGGAAAACAGCTGGTGGTTTCTCAAAAAGTTAAACATAGAACTACCACATGACCCAGCAATTCCACTCCTAGATAAATGTCCAAAAAAACTAAAAGCAAGGATTCAAACAGACACTTGTACACCAATGTTCATCACAACATTATCTACATTAGCCAAAAGGTGGAAACAACCCAAGTGTCCATGAATGGATAAACAGAATGTACTACACCCATACAATGGAATACTATCCATCATAAAAAGGAACGAAGTTCTGATATATGCTACGGCGACATGGGTGAACCTTGAATAGGCCAATTCATAGAAAAAGAATGTAGATTAGAGATTGTCAGAGGCTAGGGGAGGAAAGAAGGGGAAAGTTATTGCTTAATGGGTACAGAGTTTCTGCCTGGGGTGATGAAAAAGTTTTGGAGATAGATGGCGGTGATGGTTGCACAACACTGGAATGTAATCAATTAATTAATGCCAATGAATTGTACACTTAGGAATGGGTAAAATGGCAAATTTCGTTATATATACTTAACAATAACAATGAAGAAAAAAAAATTCAGCTGATTAAACATAGTTTTAAGAATAAAGGGTGTTTAAGAAAGAATTTAACTTACCTCCATTGGTCTCCTGGTACACAGCAGATTTTCCCAATTCAGCACCAAGACGCCTACAGGCAGAAAAAAAAAAGGCAATCATAATTCTTTTAAAAAAAATCATATGCACGTGTTCAGCAGAAAGACTAAACTATACCAGACTGGCATTCATTGCCAAGAGACAATTTAGAAATCTCAAATTCACGAAGAACTAAACCCCTTATTGTCACTCCACCACAGCAGCCTCCAGGGCTCACCATTTTGTAATAATCACTGCGTTACTGCAAGGGATCCACAACCGGTGTAATGTCTGGGTCATTGTTTTCTGATTACAATGATTGTCTTGGAAAAAATCACTCCCACACAAACGGTCACTAGCAGCAATGATTCTAAACACACAAGCCAGAAGTAGATGCCTCAACTGTCAGAAGCAGAGAGCCTAACGGAGACTTCCATGACATCAACCACGTGCAGGATCCTGATTCGAACAAATCAACTATAATAATCCACGTTTCAGACAATTAGAGAAACAAGAACAAGGACTAGATACTAGATGATATTAAGAAATTAACGCTAATTTTTTGTAATAATAGGGTAGTTAAAAAAATTCTGTTTGCATTATCATTGTTAGGAGTGAAATATGTCCGGGAAGAATCTGTTTTAACATAGTCAAGCCCCACCTCCCTAGAAAAAAAGTGAGGAGGGGTGAGTGAACAGATGAAACAAGATTAGCAAAAAGTTGCTAAACGTGGAAACTGAGAGGAGGACCTCTTTCTGTTAATTATAACACACACACAACCTGGAAATAAATACACACATCTTGGGAAAATGTACACCTATGTTTTTTACTGATTAGAGTGCACCATCCAAAAGTTTGAAGATCCTTGCTTAAAGTTTAGATATGGATGGAATCCAGGAATGTCTTCAAACTTTGTTTAGCAGTAAACCCTTTTTCAGATTACATCTTACTGAGAAACTCAATATATAAAATAGACAAGGGAAGTATTTACAGTACTTGTTATTTGCAATAATGTAAAACCTTTCTGGAACGAAGCAGGGAAGAATCTAATACACGAAGCAAAAAATAAAAATAAAAACACCGACTTTTAAAATGCACCCCTCCTCCCCCTGCTTTCTCTCCACAAGGTCAGTGTGGAGTAAATCTGACCCCATTTAAACAAACACAAGCTTGATATTTAAAGTTCTTTTAGCTGGCTTCAGAAAGAAAAGACAAATAATCAGGGGTTTGAAATAGAAACTACATAGTAGATAGCAGAACTTTTGGAGAAGGTTTTTTTTTTTTTTTTTTTAAAGTTTTCTAATCTTAAAACTCTAACTGAGAAGAAAGTAAGACTATATAAAAAAATACAACTGAAGTTTTCTCCTTCAATATCACCATCTAGGATTTAAAAATATATTCATGTAATTAGTTATCAATTCTGGAAAATTCACAGAGAAGCATTAACATAAATTAAGTGTTTAAAATGTGAAAATGACTTTAAACGTTAAAAGAAAAGCTGTTCATCGTGTCATATCCTAGCAGGTTTATCCAGAGAGGGCCCATAAGGCTCTTCCTTTACATTAGCACTCTGGGATCCTCCAAAAGACTGAAAAGCCAAATAGAAGAAAGAAGCCATTTAGTAAACAGGTGTTATTTCAGAGGTCCACTATGATCCCCTGCTCAGCTAGATGCTTCATCTACATTATGTCTTTCATAGTCACAATATCCTTGCCGTATAGACTCATCCTCATTTTACAAATGAAGTTCAGTAACAGTCTCTTGCCCAGTGTCACAGTGCTAGTAAGTGGCAAGGCTGGGAGGGCACCTCGGAGCTGTCAGGCTACTTGAGACCACCAGCTTCCTTGGGCTTAAAAAAAAAAAAAAAAAAAAAGAGACAAAGACTTTACTTCTAATGACATGTAGTTGTGGTGACTTGCTATGGAATCGATCCCGACTTATGGACACCCCATGTGTGCCAGACTAGAACTGTGTTCCACAGGGTTTTCAAAGGCTGCCTTTTCAGAAGCAGACTGCCAGGTCTTTCTTCCGAGGGGCCTCCTTTCGTCTAGTAGTCCAGCACATCACCCAGCCACCCAGGGGCTCCTTCAACTGACTTATCCAGAGCCAAAGTTGATTTACAAAATATGATTAGGCCTATAATTTCTATCACCAACTCCAACAAACCGGTTTCCTTGGAGGCTGCCCTGTTCTTTGCTTCTGCTGCTGCAAACGCGTGTACCTCCGGCCTTCCACCTGGAAGGCCCTCCTGCCACCCCCACCCATTGTACCCTTTCAACAGGTCCTTCACGTTATAACGACATCCTCCTCCGGTCCCCATAAATGAGTCTTGGGAATCAAGATACACTGAGTCACAGGCGGAGAGGGAGCCAAACCCACAGAGCCCCTCTCTGCCAGGCACTCATTCCGGGGGTCTCAGAATGAGCTCCCCAATCAATCCTCACCGCCGCCCTGGGATGTGGGAGTAGGGGAGATGAAGGAAAGGCGAGCGCTGTAAGAAACTGGGAAGAGGGTATGTCTTAAGTCAAGCCATACGCTTCTCAGGTACAAAATTCGGGGGGGGGGGGCTTCTGTCATCTCCAAGCGTTTGTCCAACTCTGAAACGGCATGATTCTGCGACCCCCTCGCCCAGATCCAGGGCCGTAGGGCCAAACGACCCCTGGGTCGGGGCGTGGAGTGCGGGAGAGGAAGACCCGGCCGTCCCACCCGGCCGCCCCCGCCCCCGCCCTGCTCACTCGGTGATGCGCTTGGCCAGCTCCGTGCAGGCGGCCGTGGAGTTGGCCGAGAAGACTCGGTAGCCGGTGCGAGCGGCGTTCATGGCCAGGCGGGCGGCGGGGCGGGGTCGTGGGAGGCGGAAGGCCGCGGACGCGGAGAGCGGGGGCAGCAGCAGCAGCTTCTTGGGCATCGCCGGCCCGAGGCGCGGTTACAGCCGGCCCGCGCGGGGCCCGACCAGGGCGCTTCTGACTGACCGGCTGCGAGGCCCGGGGTCCGGCGGGGGAAGGCGCTAAGAAACCCAGCACTGGAGGGGGAGACCTGAGATCCCCGACTCTCCTCGCACGAAAGGCCACAAAGAGCTCCGGCGGAGCCCCACACGCTGCAACCGCCCCGGCAGTCACCAAAGAGCGAAAGACCAGGCTGTCGCCGTCGCCGCCGCCGCTGCGGCCACCGCCCCCTCCGGGTATACGAGCGGCGCCGGCTAGAGCGCCTGCAGAGCCGCCATCTCAGATGAGGGCAAGGAGGGGAGCAACTCTTTAAAAGCCCGTTCTTCTGGGGGATGGATATAGATTCGCTCAGCCGCCTGCTTTTGCCGCTTCCACAGGAGTTCTTTTATTCTCTCCTTCTTGAGCGGTGCAGCCTGACTTAGTAGAGGTCCCAACCGTTTCCAAGTTTTCTGCCAGGATCCAAAATGTCTGCCCCCGGGGACGACTAGACGACCTAGCTCTGCACCTCTATGATAACACAGCGCGTACGACCTCCCAGGCGCGTGCGTTCAGCTGGGATTTATTTGAAAAGTGGAGGGCGGGGTGTTTTTTAGCTAGTAGCTTTCAGTACTAAAATTACTCCTGATCCAGGTCTAAAAGGCTTTACCCAAAGCTGACTTCAACCTTGTACCTGCTTATAAAGCAAGGTTCCCTGAACGTGTTAGAAGCACTGCTGCCAGTCTTTGCTGTTGTGGTTCCTCTCCCCTTCCATATGCCCCTTGCTTTGATTTAGGAACTAATATTGGAGTTATTATTCCCCGTCCTTGAGCATAGAGAATGTAACCCAGCTGGAGCTGGGCTCACAAGGACACATCAACTGGGCCCTGAGGTATAAAGACAATAGCTAAGATAATCATGGAAAATATCTTTTAGGGAAACTTTCACATAAAGCCAATCAGAGAACACAAGAGACTTCCCACATTTTACTTTTTTCTAGTAGCATTTAGTGAATAGAAATTTGTTGGACCAATGGAGACCCTTCTGACTCTCGTTACTGAAATCTGTACCAATGATTGTTAAGAAAGACGATTCAAAACGTAAGATCACAGTTTCTAGCCAATCTGTGAAAAGGTGAAGCTTTCAAGGGTTTTGCGCATTTGTAATGTTAATGTATACTGATGGCTCTGTAATATTCTTTGGACTCGGGCAGACATGGCTGTGGCAGCATGCTTGTCTGTTTTCCCACTTTTGCCTTTTTGAATATATGCCGAATAAAACTTGCTTTTTGCTTTACTAAACTTTGTGATGTTTTTCCCCTACAACACCTTTAAGACCCCTAGCACCGCGTCTGCTTCGGGAGGTTTTTTTTGTTTTTGTTTTTGTGTTTTCACCACGAGCATCCACCTTTCTTTCCCCCTGCAAGTTCCATGTGTAGTTGCTTGCATTTTTATTTACCTTTGTGAACACTTGTCTTCCCAACTAGGATAGAAGCCCTCCTAGAACCAGGATCGTGTATTACTTGACATTGGTTGCTGTCTAGTCAACTCCAGCACGTGGCAACCTTATGTGTAGCGATCGTTGCTGTCATGCACCATCTTTATAATCATTGGCATGTTTGGGCTCATCTTCCAACAGTATATGTTGTGTTGGAACTCACACTTCCGAAAATCGGCCAGTGAAAACCCTATGGTCACGAGGGATGTCGCTGAGCCAAGCGGTATTTTGTTCCTGCATAGGCTCACCATGAGTAGGGGTCGCCATTAGTCGGGGGCCAACTTGATGGCAGCTAACAGTAACAGAGCAGTGTTGTGTGTGCCAGAGGCAGGAAATCAATACCTGCTGAGTAAGGTCCAAGAAGAAAGTGAAGAGCAGGGAAGCATTTGAGTCCCTAGTTATCAGCTGCTCCTGGACAAGGGGATCTGCAGGGATCACGCCTCCCACATAGACTCTACCATGTTCTAAGAATGTCCTTCAGGGACTCTCTTGTGACATTGGGACAGTGAGGGAACAATGAGATGGCAATTCATCATGTTCTCATGAAACCTCACAGCCTGAGGCTTCAGGATTTGGAAGGTGAACTGCCCTGGGGCGGGCAGCAGCCTGATCTGCTTGTATTGTCTCACAGTTCTGGGGACTGGAAGTCGGAATCCAGGGGATAAGCCAGGCCTTGTTCTCTGTGAAGGCACTAGAGGGAGATCCTTTCTTGTCTCTCTTAGTTTATGGTGGCCCCAGGTGTCCTTGGTTTGCACAGGCATCTTTTCGTGGCCGTCATTTCTCTCTGTGTGTCTCTGTGTCTCTTCTCTTTTATAAGGACACCAGTCACATAGGACAAAAAAAAAAAACTCTTGCTGTCATGTCTGACCCATAGGATCCCCATGTGTTACAGAGTAGAATTGCACTCCATAGGATTTTCTTGGCTGAAATCTTTACCGAAGAAGATCGCCAGGCCTTTCTTCCACGATGCCTTTGGGTGGGTTTGAACCACCAACCTTTCAGTTAGTCACTGTTGTTAGGGGCCAACGAGTCAATTCAACTTATAGCAACCCACATGATAGAGTAGAACTGCCCCATAGCGTTTTCTAGGCTGTAATCTTTATGGAAGCAGATCACAGAGCTTTCTCCCACAGAGCCACTGGGTGGGTTCAAACCAGCAACCTTTGCTTAACGGTGCTTAACAGTTGTGCCACCAGAGTTCTTTTTCAGTTAGCAGTTGAGCACAAACCATTTGTGCCACCCAGGGACCCTCATATAGGACTAGGACTCACCTTACTCCAGTATGACCTCTTGTTAACCAATAATATCTTCAAAGACCCTATTTCCAAATGAGTTTATACTCACAGATACAGGGGTTAAGGCTCCAACATCATTTTTGGCAGACACAATTCAATCCATAACAACACCCTAGGTCCCCTGATTAAAAAACCTCCAGGACTTGCCACTGCCTACCAGCCCCAGCTCCCAAGCCTGGCCTGGCCTAAATCTCCAGCCCCATATCCTGCTTCCCCGCTTTAGGCCACAGGCTGGGTGGGAGGCTTCTGAATAGTTTACCATTTGCTGAAAATGGCATGGTTTTTCATAACCGAGCATCTTCTCAATTTCTGTTGCAATTTCCTTTGTTCCATGAGTTATTTAGAAGTGTGTTGCTTAATTTCTAAGCTTTTGAAAAATTTCTAGTCGTCTGTTATTGATTTCTTCTTTAATCCCACTTAGTGAGAGAAGAGACCGTAGTGAATTCAAGTCTCTGAAATGACTGAGACTCACTTGGTGGCCCAGCATGTGGTCTGTTTTGGAAAATGCCCTGTGGGCACCTGAAAAGAGTATGTTTTCTGCAGTTCTTGGGTGCATGTTCTCTATGTGGCCATTAGGTCCAATTTGTTCCTTGTCTATAACCTTAACCAGCTTCTTGTCTGCTTGTTCTATCAGTTGTTGACAGCAGTATGTTACATTTCTGATTGTTTATTTCTCCTTTTAGTTCTTTAGCTTTTGCTTTATATGTTTTGAAGCTGTGTTATTAGGATGTCTGTGTTCTGTACTGCTGCTATAACAGAGATACCACAAGTGGGTGACTTTAGAGGAGCCCTAGTGGCACAGTGGTTAAGAGCTACAGCTGCTTGTTTAATCTCTTTTATATCTCAAAAAGATTGACTTAAGACACACCCTAAACTGATACTGTCTCCTTAACATAACAAAGAAAACCCATTCCCAAATGGGATTATAATCACAGGTATACAAAAAAACCCAAACCCATTGCCATCAAGTTGATTCCTGCTGATAGCGACCCTATAGGACACGAGTAGAACTGCCCATAGGGTTTCCAAGGAGCAGCTGGGGGATTCGAGCTGCCGAAGTATAAAACCAAAAACCCATTGCTGTTGAGTCGATGCCGACTCATAGCGACCCTATAGGACAGAGTAGAAATGCCCCACAGGGTTTCCAAGGAGCGGCTGGTGGATTCGAACTGCAAACCTTTTGGTTAACAGCCGAACTCTTTTTTTTTTTTAATTGTTGTAATTTCAGTGAAAGTTTACAATTCAAGTTAGTCTTTCATACAAAAATGTATACATACATTGTTATGTGACCCTAGTTGTTCTCCCTATACTGTGACAGCACACTCCTCCTTTCCACTCCTGATTTCCCATGTCCGTTCAGTCAGCTCCTGACCCGCTCTGCCTTCTCATCTCGCCTCCGGACAGAAGCTGCCCTTGGAAACCCTATGGGGCAGTTCTACTCTGTTCTACAGGGTTGCTATGAGTTGGAATGAACTCGAAGGCAGTGGCTTGGCTTGGCTATTTCTTGAAATACTGCTTCTGCCCATCTCTCCCTTCTCCTCCTGGGGCTCCCTTACACATGTCCCACGTGTCTCTTTTGCTAGTGTCTGCTGGGTTTCTCAGAGGCTTGCCGTGAACATTCACAGTTTAGAAGTCAGCCAGCAACTTCAAAATAATTTGTTCACAGATTTTTGCAGTTCTATCCTCTCCCGGACTTTCTCCCTCAAGTCCCAGCCGCACTGGTGGCCCAGACTCTGACTTCTGTTTCCTGAGCCTGTTGAAACTTCTGCTGTCTGCTTGGACTTTATTCCCCACAGTGCAGATGTGAAAATGCCCTCAAGGGAAAAGCTGAGGTGACAGTAGAACTTGCCTCAGTTGTCTTCCCTCTCTCAGGGATCATAGCTCTCAAGCCCTGTTTTAGTTGCTTAGCGCTGGCATAAAAGAAATACAGCCAGTGGGTGGCTTTAATGAACAGAAATTTATTTTTTCAAGTTTAGGAGGCTAGAAGTCCAAATTCAGGGTACCATCTCTAGGGGAAGACTCTCTCTGTCAGCTCTCAAGAAAGGTCCTTGTCTCTTTTCAGCTTCTGTTCCTCAGTTCCTTGACAATCTTAATATGGTGTGGCATCTATCTGTGCTTTCTTGCTTCTGTGCCTAATCTGCTCTTTTTATATCTCAAAAGTAGTTAGGTTTAGGACACAGCCTGCACTGATAATAGTGTTATAGAAATTTATTATCTCACGGGTTTGGAGGCCAGAAGTCTGCATCAGGGCATTGACTCTACGGGAGGGTTCCTCCTTGTCAGTAGCCCTGGAAGTTTCTTGGCATTCTTTGGCCTGTAGACAGTTCCTCAATTGCTCTCTTCCCTCTGTCTGTGTCTTTGTGACTGTTCTCCTCTTTTTAGAAGACATCACTCAGAAGGAATTAGGCTTAGGATCCACCCTACTCTGGTACAACCTCAGTAACACAACAGAAAAAACCCTGCACCCTACTTCTCACTTATGGACATGGTTGGGTTCCAAAAACCAGGTCATTATGTGAAAATCAGCGTTATACAAATACGGAGGATGATGACATCAGATCAGAACACGGACGATAATTACATCATTACATAACTGCCAAAATACATCATTACATAACTGCCAAACCACTGAGAATCACGGCACAGCCAAGTTAACACATAATCTTGACCATCACAGCCAGTGTAACTTTCGTCTTGCACCCCAGGGTTTGTTACTGCCGGACTTAACGTCTTTAATGTGCAAAATAGACGGATAGTGAATGTATTACTATTGTCATAAATGTGAAATGTTGGTTAACAAGATGGTCAATAAGTGAGGAGTAGGTGTATTTCCAAACATATTCACAGGTACAGCTGTTAGGACTTTCACATATCTTTTTGGGGGGCACAGTTCAACCCATAGCACCCCTCCTCACGCTTTTTTTAACCTCATTGTATTGAAATAATTTGCATGCCTCTGTCTTTAACAGTTAAGGTAAAGGATAAGCTGCAGTAATAGTGAGACCCCAAAATATAGGAGAAGCTTAAAGAAAACAGCCACTGATTTTCTCTCATGCACCAGTGCAGGGCAGTAGGCAGGCTATGCTCCATGATGTCATCCAGCGATCCAGGTGGGCGGGTGACTCTGACACTCTCAGCACATGGCTCTCTAGGCGGCTCCAGAAAACTAAAGAAACCCAAACCTGTTGCTGTTGAGTCGATTCCTACTCATACCAACCCTATAGGACAGAGTAGAACTGCCCCCATAGGGTTTCCAAGGCTGTGATCTTACAGAAGCTAGCTGCCAGCATCTTCATCCCATGAAGCCATGGTGAGTTCAAACCACGGATCTTCTAGTTAGCAGCCGAGTGCCTTAACCACTGCACCACCAGCGCTCCTTCTCCAGTTAGCCCCTTTTCCTGGCCTTTGGGATGAGAAGGGAGAAGTCCAGACAAGGGATTTCCTTTAAACAGCTGCCAGGGAAGTTGCACATATGACTCTCATTCACACCCCATTAGCAAAACCCAGTCCTGGGATCAGCCTGGCTGCGGAGGAAGCTGGAGATGTCATCTTGAGCTGCCCTGTGCCCAGGGAAAAGCAGAGGGCCCATCTAGGGGTGCAACCAGTTAGCTGCCACCACAGAACTCTGAGCTGCTCCTTGAACCACGAGAACCCTCTTGGCCTCCTTGTAAGGCAGGCCAGAAGGACCAGGGTGGGTGGGGAGTGGGGTTTAACTCGCAGCTCCTCACCACTTTCTGGGGACAACTCTGAGGTGTACTCTCCGCTGTCTCCCCAAGCTCCCGGGTAGAACTGAGCCCCAGTTGCCCACGGGGCTAGTTCTCTTCTCTGAGTCTAAATTTCTAAGGGGCTGAAGCAAGGAGAAAGAGGTCTCTGCCAGCACAACCAGATGGTGCCCAGCTACCACCACTGGCTGCTCTGACAGGGATCACAATAGAGGGCCCTGGACAGAGCTGGAGAAAAATGTAGAATGAAATTCTAACTCACAAAAAAAGACCAGACTTACTGGTCTGACAGAGACTGGAGAAACCCCGAGAGTACGGTCCCCGGACAACCTTTTAACTCGGTACTGAAGTCACTCCTGAGGTTCACCCTTCAGCCAAAGATTAGACAGGCCCATAAAACAAAATGGGCACACCAGCCCAGGGACAAGGATGAGAAGGCAGGAGGGGACAATAAAGCTGGTAATAGGGAACCCAAGGTCGAGAAGGGGAGAGTGTTGACATGTCGTGGGGTTGGCAACCAGTATCACAAAACAATATGTGTATTGTTTAATGAGAAACCAATTTACTCTGTAAACCTTCATCTAAAGTACAATTTGAAAAAAAAGAAAGAAAAGAGGCTTCTGTTTGGTTTGTAATGAGTGCCCTTTTTTCTTCAGTAGAATTTGTTTTTCTATTAGGAAAATGTCCAAATAGAATACTGAATGAACCCTCCCAGACCCATCACCTCACTCCATCAGTTATCAAGAGTTTGTCACATTTGCTCCATCAATCCCTTTAAGTACACTGTATTTTTTAGAACAGTTTTAGGCTTATAGAAAAAGTGTACATTAATACAGAGAGTTCCCTGTAACACCCCCCTCCCATTGTTCCTCCTCGTGGTGCAATGAATTACTTAATATGGCCCGTCCAGCCGTGGTGTTTGTGGCAATGACGGAGTAGGACATGTAAATAAGGTGTATGATACCTGTGATGGTTGGGGTTATACGTCAACTTAGCTAGGCCATGATTCCCAGTATTGTACGGCTGTCCTCCATTTTGTGATCTCATGTAATTAGCCTCCATTTTGTGATGTGTTGTGAATCTTAGCCTCTAAGCCTGTGGTTGTGTTAATGAGGCAGGACTGGAGACGTATCTTAAGTCACCGCCTTGCTAGAGGGTGTGACTCAAGATACCACCCTTAGTCCAGTCACTACCCTTACTAAAGGCCAGAGTGACTCAAGTCACCTCCTTCTCAAGTAGGAGTTTTCTTGAAGGTGTGGTCTGCATCAAATGTATGCGAATGCTCTAGAGAAGTTTGCTCTCTCTCTCTCACACATTGGATCCTGCATCCAATTCGTGATCTTTTGACCTCCAGTTCTTGTAGCTGGAGCCAGCAGCCTGCCATCTGATGTGCCGATTCTAGGATTCGCCGGCTTTCTCAGCTCCGTGGGCCAGCAGGCTATCGTCCAGCCTAATTCACCAGCTTCTGCAGCCTTGTGAGCCAGCAGCCAATGGGCTCCTCAGCCTCTGTGGCCACGTGAGTCAGGAGAAACCTGCGTGTGACCCACAAATTTGGGACTTACCAGCCTCCACAACCACGTAAGCCATTTCCTTGATATGGTTCGTGAGTTCTGTGAGATGTTGCAGCAAAACAGAACCCGAAGACGGGAGGGAGAGAGCTGAGGGGAGGAGGAGGAGTAGCTGGTGTTAGAGATGATGGAGTGGGACAGCCGTTTGGGAAAGTTGGACATCTGTCTTGGTCAAGTTGTGCTGACTTCCCCTATATTGTGTGTGTCCTTCCTTTCGTCAGAGTTAACACATGTCTACTACCTAGTTAGTGATTTCCCCTCCCCACCCTCCCCCTCCCCTCAGCTCTCTCCCTCCCCCTCAAAGATTGCTTTTTTTCCTGTGTGTAAACGTTTTTTGTGTTTTTATAATAGTAGTCTCATGCAATATTTGTCCCTTTGTAATCGACTTGTTTCACTCAGCCTAATGTCCTCCAGATTTAGCCATGTTGTGAGATGTTTCACAGATTCGTCATTGTTCCTTATTGTCGCTTAGTATTTCATTGTGTGTATGTATCATAATTTATTTATCCATTCATCTGTTGATGGGCGCTTAGGTTGTTTCCATCCTTTTGCTATTGTGAATAATGCTGCAATGAACATGGGTGTGCATATGTCTATTCGTTTGACCGCTCTTATTTCTCCAGGATATATTCCTAGGAGTGGGATTGTTGGATTGTAAGGTATTTGTATTTCTAGATTTTAAGGAGGCTCCATATCATTTTCCGTAGTGGTTGTACCATTTTACGTTCCCAGCAGCAGTGCATAAGAATTCAATCTTCCCACGACCTCTCCAACATTTGTTATTTTCTGGGTTTTTTTGTTTGTGCCAGTGATGTTGGTGTGAGGTGGTATCTCACTGTAGTTTTGATTTGCATTTTTCTGGTGGCTAATAATTGCAAGCATTTCCTCATGTGTCTGTTAGCTGCATGAATGTGTTCTTTGGTGAAGTGTCTGTTCTCCAGGAATATATCCTGGAGAAATAAGAGCGGTCAAATGAATAGACATATGCACACCCATGTTCATTGCAGCATTGTTCACAATAGCAAAAGGATGGAAACAACCTAAGTGCCCATCAACAGATGACTGGATAAATAAATTATGGTACATATACACAATGGAATACTAAGCGACAATAAGGAACAATGATGAATCTGTGAAACATCTCACAACATGGATAAATCTGGAGGGCGTTATGCTGAGAGAAACAAGTCAATTACAAAAGGACAAATACGGCATGAGACTACTATTATAAAAATGCAAAAAACGTTTACACACAGGAAAAAAAAGCAATCTTTGATGGTTGCAAGGGAGAGGGAGGGTGGGGAGGGGAAATCACTAACTAGATAGTAGACGTGTGTTAACTTTGATGAAAGGAAAGACAACACACAATATAGGGGAAGTCAGTACAACCTGACCAAGGCAAAGGCATAGAAGCTTCCTAGACGCATCCAAATGCCTTTAGGGACCAAGTTACTAGGGCTGAGGGCTGGGGACCATGGTCTTGGGTGACATCTAGGCCAATTAGCATAATATATTTCATAAAGAAAATGTTCTACAACCTACTTTGGTGAGTAGTCTAAAGGACAAAAGGACCACATGAATCACAGCCTCCACTAGCCTGAGACCGGAAGAACTAGATGGTGCCCAGCTACCACCACCAAGTGCTCTGACAGAGATCACAATAGAGGGTTCCAGACAGATTGGGAGAAAATGTAGAACAAAATTCAAATTCACAGAAAGACCAGACTTACTGGTCTGACAGAGACTGGAGGGACCCCCAAGACTACGGCCCCCAGACACCCTGCTAACTCAGAACTGAAGTCACTCCTGAAGCCTACGTTTCAGCCAAAGATTAGACAGGCCTGTAAAATAGACAGTAACGCACTTGCGGAACATGTTTCCTAGTTCAAGCAAGTGTAGGAGACCTAATGGGCAACATCGGCCCAAAAGCAAAGATGAGAAGGCAGGAAGGGACAGGAAGCCTGGGCCAATAGACATGGGGAACCGGGAGTGGAAAGGGAAAGGGGAAGAGGGCTGACACATTGCAGGGATTGCAACCAATGTCATAAAAGAACTTGTGTATAAATTTTTTTTCTTTTTTTATTGTACTTCAGGTAAAGGTTTACAGAACAAATAGTTTCTCGTTAAACAGTTAGTACACATATTGTTTTATGACATTGGTTAACAACCCCATGACATGTCAACCCTCTCCTTTCTTGACCTTTTTTTTGGTAAAAATACACATAGCCAAAGATACACCATTTCAAAAATTTCTACGTGCACGATTCAGCGACATTGATTACGTTCTTCCAGTTGTGCTGCTATTCTCACTTTAGATGAAGGTTTACAGAACAAAATAGCTTCTCATTAAACAGTGCACATATTGTCCTATGACAATGGTTAACAACCCCACTACGTGTCAACACTGTCCTTACTCAACCTTGGGTTCCCTATCACTAGCTTTCCTGTCCCCTTCTGCCTTCTAGTCCTTGTCCCTGGACTGCTGTGCCTCATTAGTCCTGTTTCGTTTTATGGGGCTGTCCAATCCCCAGCTGAACGGTGAACCTCGGAAGTGACTTCACCACTGAGCTAAAAGGGTGTCTGGAGGCCATACTCTCAGGGTTTCTCCAGTCTCCTTCAGACCAGTAAATCTGGTCTTTTTTGCGTGTGTTAGAATTTTTTTCTACATCCTTCTCCAGCTCTGTCCAGAGCCCTCTGTTGTGATCCCGGTCAGAGCAGTCAATGGTGGTAGCCGGGCACCATCTAGCCGTACTGGACTCAGTCTGGTGGAGGACTTGGTAGCTCTGGCGTGTATAAATTTTTGAACAAGAAACTAATTTACACTGTAAACTTTCACCTAATACACACACACAAAGTAGATCGCCAGGCCTTTCTTCCAAGGCACCTCTGAGTGGACTCGAATCGCCAAACTTTCAGTTAGCAGCAGAGCACCTTAACCGTGTGCTCCCCCCAGGCATCCCGGGTTCACGTTTTGTACAATAATGCCTTCTTTTGACGTTTGAAGTGAGACTTGGCTTGACCAGCTCCAGTTGTTTTCATGTTCCCCTTTCCAAGGCCAGGCTTATCCTTGTGGCTCCAGGCCTGCTGGACAACTCCCGAAAGAACAGAACAGCTTTACAAGCCACAAGGTGACCTTTTCCATCTACAACCCAATTTCAGTTTTCAAGTGTTTTTTAAAAAACAATCCCGTTGTTAACGGCACTGCAGGTTCAGCATGAATTATGGAAACGTGATCTCCCCTGTTCTCCAAAACAGCAGACAAAGGAACGTACAGGTTCAAGTTCAACGTGAAGTACTACCCTAGACTAAAAGGACGAGACAAAGAGGGACTGTGTTGTGGATTGAATTGTGTCCCCCAAAATAGGTGTTGTAAATCCTAACCTCTATGCCTGTGGTTATAATCCCATCTGGGAATAGGTTGTCTTTGTTATGTCAATGAGACAGGATTGGTATGGGCTGTCTCTTGAGTCCATCTCTTTTGAAATATAAAAGAGATTAAACAAGCAAGCATAAGAAGAGAGATGCCAGGCCATATGAAGATCACCCAGGAGCAGAAACTCAAAAGAGATGAAGACCTTCATCCAGAGCTGACAGAGAAAGCCTTCCCCTAGAGCTGGCGCCCTGATTTCAGACTTCTAGCCTCCTACACAGTGAGAAAATAAATTTCTGTTCGTTAAAGACATCCTCCCTTACAGCAGCACTAGATAAGACAAGGTATAAGGACTGCTCGGCCCTGGCCCTCCTGGAAGACAAGGTCAGCCTTTGCAACAAAAGAAAACATTTCAGGCAATGATTCAGGAGTCCTGCATCCACTTTGCGCTACTTCAACTTGAACTTTGGAGAAATATGGGGCCTTTCTCCGTCTTCGTTGTCTCAACAGGCCTTGGCAAGCTGAGCCTGAATGATCTTTATTTCTAAAAATAATACCAACTTGGATCTCTAAGCTGATCCTCTCTATGGGATACCAGAAGCCACGCTGGGGCGAAAGCAGAACACTGGGCAGACAGAGCTAAGCGCGCTGGGAGTGACCCTTCCCAACTTCGGCAAGGACGGTGGTAGGAGCAGCTGCAGTGATGGCCGCTGGGAAACTGGAAGACAGGGACTCCTGGGGGGCAGGGCTCTCACCAACTGGGGTGGTTTTCAGTAACTCTTGGTAGAGCCTCTGGAGGCATTCAGAGTGTCACAAACACCCTGATGTCATGCAAGACTGGTTCAAGTAGAAACCATCTGGAGCCTTCTAGCGCCTTCTTTCTGTGCACTGCAGACTCTCCTGCCAAGGAGTGAGGCATTTCCTTGCTCATATTGCCAGATTTATAGCAGCACCATCAAGATGAGAATCAAAGAGAAGGAAATGAAGGGAGGAAAAAGGCCAGGAGTCAGGGGTGGTAGGGGTTGGGAAACTAAGCAGACAGCTTATAACAGCTCATGAACCAAATAATTCAGGAAATCACAAGGGGATCCAGTGTCTATAATAGCTAAGACTCCCAAACAATGAAGATGTCCACGACAGCTATGGTCCATCCATAAGCTGGAGAGAGCTCTCTGAAGCCCGACTCCAGGAGCCAACTCTTAATAGTTATGTGATCTTGGGCAACAGATTATGCCTTCCTTTGCCTCAGTTTTCTTCCTCTACACAGCAGGGATGATAATAATTCCTCCCTTGTAGGATTTTGTGGGCTATCCTAGGGTGGTGCAAATGGTTAAGCACTCAGCTACTAATGGAAAGGTTGGTGGTTCAAATCCACCAAGAGGCACCTTAGAAGAAAGGCCTGGTAATCTACTGCTGAAAGATCACAGCCAATGAAAACCTCGTGGAGCACAGTTTTACTCTGACACCCATGGGGCCTCCATAAGTTGGAATCGACTCGATGGCAACTGGTTAGGAGTTTGTGAGGGTTAAGTGAGCTAATACATGTCAAGTAGTTAGAACAAGGCTTGGCGTGTGTGAGCTATTAGGTGAAAGGAGATGGGAAGTTGTCTAAACACATATATTATGTCAGGGACCAATCAGGAAAACAGAAACCACGCCTGTTATTTTAACAAAGAATTTAATACAGGTAGTCCCTGACTTACAATGGGGCTACATTCCAGTGACTCCGTCGTAAGTGGGTTCTGACGTAATTGAATACCTCACTTTTTTTTTTTTTTTCATTATTATTGCCTTTTATTTATCAGTATCTTTATAAATCAGATCTCTGTCTTTGGTGGTTGGAAACATTATATGTAAACTTACAGATATATTTTAATATATGTTGTTGTTGTTAGGTAACCTTGAGTCCGTTCTGACTCATAGGGACCCCATGTACAACAGAATGAAACACTGCCCTGTCCTGCGCCATCTTCACAATCATTGCTACGTTTGAGCCCATGGTTGCAGCCACTGTGTCAATCCATTACCTTGAGGGTCTGTCTCTTTTTCGCTGACCCTCTGCTTTACCAAGCATGATGTCCTTCTCCAGGGATTGGTCCCTTCTAATAACATGTCCAAAGTACATGAGACGAAGTCTTGCCATCCTTGCTTCTAAGGAGCATTCTGGCTGTACTTCTTCCAAGAAAGATTTGTTCCTTCTTCTGGCGGTCCATGGTACAGTCAGTATTCTTCACCAACACCAGAGTTCAAAGGCATCAGCTCTTCTTCGGTCTTCCTTATTTATCGTCCAGCTTTCACATGCATGAGGCGATTGAAAACACCATAGCTTGGGTCAGACGCACCTTACTCCTTAAAGTGACATCTTTGCTTTTCGACACTTTAAAGAGGTCTTTTGCAGCAGATTTGGCCAATGCAATGCATCTTTTGATTTCTTGACTGCTGCTTCCATGGGTGTTGATTATGGCTCCAAGTAAAATGAAATCCTTGACAACTTTAAGCTTTTCTCTGTTTATCATGATGTTGTTATTGGCCCAGTTGTGAGGATTTTTGTTTTCTTTATGTTGAGGTGTAATCCATACAGAAGGCTGTAGCCTCTGATCTTCATCAGTAAGTGCTTCAAGTCCTCTTCACTTTCAGCAAGCAAGGTTGTGTTATCTGCATAATGCAGGTTGTTAGTGAGTCTTTCTTCAATCCTGATGCCCTGTTCCTCTTCACATAGTCCAGGTGCTTGGATTATTTGCTCAGCATGCAGACTGAATAAGTATGGTGAAGGGACACAACCGTGACACACACCTTTCCTCATTTTAAACCACTCAGTATCCCCTTGTTCTGTTCTAACAACTGCCTCTTGGTCTATGTACAGGTTCCGCATGAGCACAATTAAGTGTTCTGGAATTCCCATTCTTCACAATGTTATCCATAATTTGTTATGATCCACAGAGTCAAATGCCTTTGCATAGTCAATGAAACACATGCAAACATCTTTCTGGTATTCTCTGCTTTCAGTCAAGATCCAGCTGACATCAGCAGTGATATCCCTCATTTCATAGCCTCTCTGAATCCAGCTGGAATTTCTGGCAGTTCCCTGTTGATGTACTGTTGTAACCGTTTTTGAATGATCTGTAAAATTTTACTTGTGTGTGATATTAATGATATGGTTCGATAATTTCCACATTCTGTTAGCCCACCCTTCTTTGGAATGGGCACAAATATGGAACTCTTGGCCATATAGCTGTCTGTTGGCCAGGTAGCTGTCTTCCAAATTTCTCGGCACAGACAAGTGAGTGCTTCCAGCGTTGCATCCATTTGCTGGAACATCTCAGTTGGTGTTCTGTCAATTCCTGGGGCCTTGTTTTTCACTAACGCCTTCAGTGCAGCTTGGACTTCTTCCTTCAGTACCATGGTGTCCTTCTCCAGGGACCGGTCCCTCTTGATAACATGTCCAAAGTATATAAGACGAAGTCTCGCCATTCTTGCTTCTAAGGCGCATTCTGGCTAGACTTCTTCCAAGACAGATTTGTTCATTTTTTTGGCAGTCCATGGTATATTCAACATTCTTCGCCAACGCCATAACTCAAAGGCATCAATTCATCTTCGGTCTTCCCTATTCATTGCTCAGCTTTCACGTGCATATGAGGCGATTGAAAACACCATGGTTTGGCTCAGCGCAAGTATTACAGTTAGAGATTCTTGAACAACTAGGCCTCAAATTAACAACTGATGCTTGTTATGGTACAAAACACTGAGTAAAATCACACAATAGGCCTGGTCTACAAGGAAGGCAGGTTGGCATCAGTGTCGTAACAATGAAGTCAGAGTTGAAACAGACGTCAGGTGCAAGCTGTTGAGCGGGTGCGAAGTTCAATTGTTGAATGTCATTTGAGTTGAACGTTGCCCAACTTTCTATCCGTTAGGACTCCTGGCACCAATTTCAATGTAGATCAGGCCATAGCCTGCTATAAGGCAGTGTTTTGAACAGTAAATCATAAAATTCAATATCTGCAAATGAAAACATCAGCAAATTATGTGCTGCAATACCATATGTAGTACATACTACTAACAATGTGATGTACAAAAGCGCAGTTTGTCATAACTCCAGTATGTCAGTACGTTGTAAGTTGGGGAATTGGTTAGGTGGGTATTGCAGGACAGAAATGACAGAAAGTAGACACTGGGAGAACAGATAGAGTAAGCACAGGAAGGAACAGAGGAAAAGTCATCAGATCCTAGAAGCCTGGAGGAGGGTTCGCCTGGAGCTGGGACTCAGTCCCCTGAGGAGGGGCACTGCCCAGCCCATGCTGGTCTCTGACGGGCACAAAGAGGCTACACAGGGAAACTGAGAGCTGGAACCAGACGTCACCGTTGCCAGGGAACTTTGGGAGAACTTGGGATGGACAGGAAGCAGTTGGCCCTGTCTCCTCAAGCCTGCAGGTCACGCCAGTGCCCCCTGTTGGTGAGCCTGGGATGGAGCAGCGGACAAAGGAGAAGTGTGACCTGTGGGTCCCAGTTATATTACCACCAAGCAGGGAATGGTCTGAACTCTACACGGTGTCAGCTGGCCTCCCTCTGGCAGCCTCGAGGATGGTGGGCTGGAGAAGGGTGAGGGAGGCAGAGGGATGAGACCCTCTCTTAGGAGTCGGCTTCAAGGCCAGGCCTGAATCACAGTGGTGGCCATAGAAGCGAGAACACAGGACAGATCCCATAATGGAGTCTTGCATTTGAGAAGGGGCAGGCTACAGCCACAAGAGTGGAGCCTGAAGTTCCCCACTGAGAAGGAAGATTGTTCTAGGTGGGAGAGAGACTGTGGCAGGGGCCCACCTTCCATAGCCCAAGGTCCTGCAAGTTCTCCGCAGGATTCACAGCAGAGAAGATCGCAAACCACACACCAGAGAGCTCAACAGATGAAGGCTCCCACGTCACAGAGTTATCCCATCCCAAATGTCCGCAGTGCAGAGGCTGAGAAATCCTGCCCCGGAGAAAGAGCTAGATCGGCATTGCAGACCACACACCAGAGAGCTCAACAGATGAAGGCTCCCACGTCACAGAGTTATCCCATCCCAAATGTCCGCAGTGCAGAGGCTGAGAAATCCTGCCCCGGAGAAAGAGCTAGATCGGCATTGCAGACCACCACGGCAACACCACTGCCCCCACCGTCGCCACAGGAGACACAGCTGTTTTCCATTTCTCCTCTCCCTTCCTCAGCTCATGGAAGGAGAGATGGAGGAAAGCAAGGGATGTGGGAGAGGCATACTCCCCCCAACCCCACCCCCAGAGCTGGAGCCTCAGGCAGGCCTGTGTAGGGAAGAAGGGGCATACTTTGAGATTTTTCAATGGATACGTCTTAAAAACCAAAGTGAGGCTGTCTTAATAACAAAATCTGCTGGAAAAGTGTAGCATCAGACTGAGAAGTCTTACCGGGAGCATAGGGATTTTGACTGAGCACAGCTGCTGGTAGTTGTTGGAAAAGTAAAACCATTTCAGCAAGACAAGTCTCGTTAATCAAAATGGCCACATATGTGCATTGCACAGCACAGTGCCTGATACCAAACAAGAGCTTGGTAACTGTTAGCCACATGTGTTAAGAGAGAAGTGGAAAATTGGTGCAGTGGTTAAGAGTCTGGCTAACCGAAAGGTTGCAGTTTGAATCCACCAGCTGCTCCTTGGAAATTCTATGGGGCAGTTCTACTCTGTCCTGTAGGGTTGCTATGAGTCGGAATCAACTGCGACGGCAAAGGGTTTTTAATGAAGAGAGAGGGTGTAAGGATAATATCTTAGTTATCTAGTGCTGCTATAGCAGAAATACAAGTGGATGGCTTTAACAAATGGAAGTTTATTCTCTCACAGTGTAGGAGGCTAGAAGCTCCAGGGGAAGGCTTTCTCTGTGGGCTCTCAGGGAAGGTCCTTGTCATCAATCTTCCCCTGGTCTAAGAGCTTCTTAGCACAGGGACCCTGGGTCCAAAGGTTGTGCTCTGCTCCCAGCTCCTCTTTCTTGGTGGCATGAGGTCCCTCTCCTCTCTGCTCAATTTTCTCTTTTATATCTCAAAACAGATCAACTCAAGATACAATCTAATCCTGTAGATTGAGTCCTGCCTCACTAACATAACTGCCTCTAATTCATGCCTAATTAACATCGTATAGGTTAGGACTTACAACACATAGGATAATTACATCATATCACAAAATGGAGGACAACCACACAATACTTGGATACCCTATGGGGGCAGTTCTACTCTGTCCTATAGGGTTACTAGTGTCAGAATCAACATGACAATATATATATATATATATTTTTTCTATTCTTAAGCTAAGGAGCCCTGGTGGAGCAGTGGTTAAGTGCTTGGCTGCTAACCAGAAGGTCAGCAGTTTGAACCCACCAGCAGTTCTGCAGGAGAAAGATGTGGCAGTTGGCTTCTATAAACATTACAGCCTTGGAAACCTTATGGGCAGTTCTACTCTGTCCTATACGGTCACTATGAGTCAAAATCAACTTGATGGCAATGGGTTTTTTTTTTATATAGTTATTCTTAAGCTACAGACCTTAAGGTTGAAGTGGTTCCTTAAAGTTGTCCCAATTCTTACTTCCTGAAGTAGAGAGTCTTTATACTAATGGGTAGAATTATGTCCTTCCCCACCTCCAACCAAAAGATATATATGTTCAAGTCCTAACCCAGTACCTGTGAATGTGACCTTGTTTGGAAATAGAGTCTTTGCAGTTGTAATCAATGTAATCAAGTTAAGATGAGGTCATACTGGACTAGGCTGGACCCTAAACCCAATGACTGGTGTCCTTTAAGGAGAGAAAATCTGGAAACAAACCCAGGGAGAACACCATATAATGAGGGGGCAGATACTGGAGTGGTGTGTCTACAAGCCAAGGAATGCCAAGGATTGCCAGCAGCTACCAGGAGCTAGGAAGAGGCAAGGAAGGATCCTCCCCTCCAGCCTTCAGAAAGAGCATGGCCCTGCTGTCACGCTGATTTCAGACTTCCGGCCTCCTGAACTGTGCAAGAACACATTTCTGTTGTTTTAAGCCTCCCACTGGGTAGTATTTTGTTACAGCAGCCCCAAGAAACTAATGCAGTCTTCAAAGATGGCCGCCATCAGTTCCTTCCCTCCCTGTATGCACATGCTGCTCCTTGCTTCAAGAGGTGGGGTCTAGCTATAGACTTCCGTTTCCTGTCCTGCTGACTCCTTTTTACGCTGATGGTGCTCCTGCAAACATGGTGAATGTTCTTAAAACCTGCTGAACTTTCTGTAAGAGGTGTGGCAAGCACCAACCCACAAAGTAACACTGTACAAGAAAGGCAAAGATTCTTTGTATGCCCAGGGAAAGCGACGTTATGACAGGAAGCTGAGTGGATGTGGTGGGCAGACTAAGCCGATTTCCCAGAAGCAGGTTAAAACTACAAAGAAGATTGTGTCAGCTTGAATGGGTTGAGCCCAACTGCAGATCTAAGAGAATGCTGAGTATTAAGAGATGCAAGAATTTTGAACTGGGAGAGATAATAAGAGAAAGGGCCAAGTGGTCCAGTTCTAAGCCTCACCTTTTGTTTTATTATCGAGACAGTATAATATTTTTTTGTTGTACTTTAGATGAATGTTTACAGAACAAACTAGCTTCTCATTAAACAGTACACATATTGTTTTATGACACTGGTTAACAACACCACGACATGTCAACACTCTCCCTTCTCGACCTTGAGTTCCCTATTACCAGCTTTCCTGTCCCCTGCTGCCTTCTAGTCCTTGCCCCTGGGCTGGTGTGCCCCTTTAGTCCTGTTTCGTTTTATGGGCCTGTCTAATCTTTGGCTGCAGGGTAAACTTTCTGTGTGACTTCATTACTGAGCTTAAAGTGTGTCCAGGGGCAAAGTCTTTTATTTTTTTTATTTTTTTTATTGTACTTCAGGTGAAGGCTTACAGAACAAATAGTTTCTCATGAAACAGTAGTACACGTATTGTTTTATGACATTGGTTAACAACCCCACAACATGTCAACCCTCTAACTTCTCAACCTTTTTTTTGGTGAAAATACACATAGCCAAAGATACACCATTTAAAAAATTTCTACATGCACAGTTCAGTGACATTGACTACGCTCTTCCAATTGTGCTGCTATTCTCACTTAAGATGAAGGCTTACAGAACAAAATAGTTTCTCATTTAACAGTTACTACACATGTTGCCCTATGACAATGGTTAACAATCTCACAACACATCAACAATATCCTTACTCAACCTTGGCTTCCCTATCATCAGCTTCCTTGTCCCCTTCTGCCTTCTGGCCCTTGTCACCGGACTACTGTACCTCATTAGTCCCATTTGGTTTTACGGGGCTGTCCACTCCCAGGCTGAACGGTGAACCTCGGACATAACTTCACCCCTGAGCTAAAAGGGTGTCTGGGGGCCATGCTCTCGGGGTTTCTCCAATCTCCTTTAGGCCAGTAAATCTGGTCTTTTTTTTTGTGAGTTAGAATTATGTTCTACATCCTTCTCCAGCTCTGTCCAGAACCCTCTGTTGTGATCCTGGTCAGAGCAGTCAGTGGTGGTAGCCGGGCACCATCTAGCTGTACTGGACTCAGTCTGGTGGAGGCCTTGGTAGCTGTGGTCCATGAGTCCTTCGGACTGATCTTTTCCTTGTATCCTGTTCTCTTCATTCTCCGTTGCTCCCGAAGGGATGAGACCAGTGGAATATCTTAGATGGCCACTCACAGGCTTTTAAGACCCCAGACGCTACTCACCAAGGTAGAATGTAGAACATGGTCTTTATAAACTGTGTTATGCCAGTTGAGCTAGATGTTCCCCGAGACCATGGTCCCCACAGCCCTCCGCCCAGCAATTCAGTCCCTCAGGGAATTTGGACGTGTCTATGGGGCTTCCATGACCTTTCCTTGTACAAGTTGTGCTAGTTTCCCCTGTATTGTGTACTGTCTCACCCTTCACCCAAGATACCACTTATCTATTGCCTATTTAGTATTTCCGCCCCACCCCTCCCATCCCTGGTAACCAACAAAGATTGTTACATTTTGTGTGTGAACTTTTTCATGGGTTTTTACAATAGAGGTCTCATACAATATTTGTCCTTTTGTGATTGACTTATTTCACTCAGCACAATGTCCTCCAGTTTCATTCATGTTATGAGATGCTTCACAGATTCATAGTTGTTCTTTCTCGTTGCATAGTACTCCATTGTGTGTATGTACCATAGTTTGTTTATCCATTCATCTGTTGATGGGCATCTAGGTTGTTTCCATCATTTTGCTATTGTGAACAATGCTGCCATGAACATAGGTGTGCATATGTCTATTCGAGTGACGACTCTTATTTCTCTAGGATGTATGCCTAGGAGTGGGATTGCTGGATCGAATGGTATGTCTATTTCTAGCTTTCTGAAGAAGCACCATATCATTTTCCAAAATGGTTGTATCATTTTGCATTCCCACCAGCAGTGCATAAGAGTTCCGATCTCCCTGCAGCCCCTCCAACATTTGTTATTTCCAGTGTTTTTGATTTGTGCCAGTCATGCCAGGGTGAGATGGTATCTCATTGTGGTTTTAATTTGCATTTCTCTAATGGCTAGTGATCGCAAGCATTTCCTCATGTGTCTGTTGGCCATTTGAATGTCTTCTTTGGTGAAGTGTCTGTTCATTTCCTTTGCCCATTTCTTAACAGGATTATTTGTCTTTTTGTTGTAGAGGTGTTGGATTTTCTTGTAGATTATGGAGATTAGACCTTTGTCTGACTTGTACCATCCAAAATTTTTTTTTCCCAGTCTGCAGGTTCTCTTTTTACTCTTTTGGTGAAGTCTTTTAAAGAGCATAGGTGTTTGATTTTTAGAAGGTCCCAGTTATCTAGCTTATCTATTGGGGTTTGTGCATTGATGGTTATGGTTTGTATTCTGTTAATGCCGTGTATTAAGGCCTATAGTGTTGGTCCTATTTTTCCTTCTATGAACTTTATATTATAGTTTTAGGTTTTATATTCAGGTCTTTGATACATTTTGAAGTAGTTTTTGTATACAGTGTGAGGTATGAGTCCTGTTTCATTTTTTTGCTGATGGATATCCAGTTTTGCCAGCACCATTTTTTAAAAAGACTGTCTTTTCCCCATTTGATGGACTTTGGGTGCTTGTCGAAGATCAGGTGACCGTAGGTGGATGGATTTACATCTGGGTTCTCAATTCTGTTCCATTGGTCAATGTATCTGTCGTTGTACCAGTACCAGGCTGTTTTGACTACTGTAGCCGTATAGTAGGTTCTGAAGTCAGGTAGTGTGAGTCCTCCAACTTTATTCTTCTTCTTCAGTAGTGCTTTACTTACTTGGGGCTTCTTCCCTTTCCATATAAAGTTAATGATTAGTTTTTCCATCTCTTTGAAGAATGTTGTTGGTATTTGGATCGGGATCGCATTGTACTTGTAAATTGCTTTGGGTAGAATTGGCATTTTCACAATGCTGAGTCTGCCTATCCATGAGCATGGTATGTTTTTCCATTTATGTAGATCCCTTTGGGTTTCATGCAGTAGTGTTTTGTAGTTTTCTTTGTATAGGTCTTTTACATCCCTGGTCAGGTTTATTCCTAAGTATTTTACCTTTTTAGGGGTTATTATAAATGGTATTGTTTTCCTGATTTCCTTTTCATCATTCTCCTTATTGGTGTATAGGAATCCAACTGATTTTTAAATGTTTATCTTGTATCCTGCTACTCTGCTGAATCTATTAGTTCCAGTAGATTTCTCGTGGAGTATTTAGGGTTTTCTATGTATAGTATCATATCATCTTCAGACAGGGACAGTTTAACTTCTTCATTACTAACTTGGATGCCCTTTATTTCTTTTTCTTGCCTTATTGCTCTAGGTAGAACTTCCAGCACAATGTTAAATAGGAATGGTGATAAAGGGCATCCTTGTCTTGTTCCTGTTTTCAAGGGGAATGTTTTCAGCCTCTCTCCATTAAGAATGATGTTGGCCATTGATTTTGCACAGATGCCCTTTATTATGTTGAGAAATTTCCCTTCTATACCTATTTTATTGAGAGTTTTTATCAGGAATGGGTGTTGGACTTTGTCAAATGCCTTTTCTGCATCAGTTGAGATGATCATGTGATTCTTTTCTTTCCTTTTATTTATGTGGCGGATTACATTGATTGATTTTCTAATGTTGAACCATCCTTGCATACCTGGTATGAATCCTACTTGGTTGTGGTGTATTATTTTTTTGATATGATGCTGAATTCTATTGGCTAGAATTTTGTTCAGAATTTTTGCATCTATATTCATGACAGATATTGGTCTGTAATTTTCTTTTTTTTGTGACGTCTTTGCCTGGTTTTGGTATCAGTATTATGCTGGCTTCATAGAATGAATTTGGAAGTGTTGCTTCCTCTTCTATGCTCCGAAATAGCTTGAGTAGTACTGGTACAAGCTCTTCTGTAAATGTTTTGTAGAATTCTCCAGTGAAGCCATCTGGGCCAGGGCTTTTTTTGGTTGGGAGTTTTTTTATTACCTTTTCAATCTCTGCTCTTGTTATGGGTCTGTTCAGATTTTCAACATCACTTTGTTGTAGTTTGGGTAGGCTGTGTGTTTCTAGAAATTTATCCATTTCCTCTAGGTTTTCAAATTTGTTGGAGTATAGTTTTTCATAATATTCTGTTATAATCCTTTTTATTTCAGTTGGGTCTGTTGTAATGTCCCCCATTTTGTTTCTTATCTGGGTTATTTGTGTCCTCTCCTGTTTTTCTTTTGTCAGTCTGGCCAGTGGTTTGTCAATTTCGTTGAGTCTTTCCACGAACCAACTTTTGGTTTTGTTGATTCTTTCCAAGAACCACTTGTTGATTCTTCCTATTGTTTTTCTGTTCTCTATTTCATTTATTTCTGCTCTGATCTTCACTATTTCCTTTCTTCCGGTAGTTGTGGGCTTTTTTTGCTGCTCTCTTTCTATTTGTTTGAGTTCTGTAGTTAATGTTTTGATTTTGTCCCTTTCTTCTTTTTTCATATGTGCATCCATTGCTATAAATTATCCCCTGAGGACTGCCTTTGCTGCATGCCAAAGGTTTTGGTATGATGTATTTTCATTCTCATTTGATTCTAGGAATTTTTTTATTCCATCTATGATTTTTTCTATTACCCAGTGATGTGTAAGCAGGGTATTATTCAATTTCCATGTAATTGATTTTTTTTCCTTGCTCTTTCTATTGTTAATTTCTACCTTGATGGCATTGTGGTCAGAGAAGATACTTTGAATTATCTCAACGTTTTGGCTCTTGTTGAGGATTTCTCTGTGGCCTAAGATGTGGTCTATTCTGGAGAACGTTCCATGTGCATTGGAAAAGAATGTGTACTTTGCAGCGGTTGGATGGAGTGTTCTATATATGTCTTTGAGGTCAAGTTGGCTGATTGTGCCCTTTAGGTCTTCTGTATCTTTGCTGAGTTTCTTCTTAGTTGTTCTGTCCTTTACTGAGAGTGGTGTGTTGAAGTCTCCTACTATTATTGTGGAACTGTCAATTTCTCTTTTCAGTGTTGTTAGAGTTTTTTTTAATGTATTTTGGAGCCCTGTCATTGGGTGCACAGTTGTTTATTATGGTTATGTCTTCATGATGGATCTTCCCCCTAATCATTATATAGTGTCCTGCTTTGTCTTTTATGGTAGATTTTGTTTTAAAGTCTATTTTATCTGAGATTAGAATTGCCACTCCTGCCCTTTTTTGGTAGTTGTTAGCTTGATATATTTTTTTCCAACCTTTGACTGTTAATAAATTCACATCTTTGTTTCTAAGGTGTGTCTCTTGTAGACAGCATATGGATGGATCCTGTTTTCTTATCCATTCTGTCATTCTCCATCTCTTTATGGGTGCATTGAGTCCATTTACATTCAGTGTAATTATTGATAGATGTGAGTTTGTTGCTGTCATTTTGTAGTGCTTTTTTTGTGGTGCTGAAGTTTTCTTCGTTCTTCTTACTCTCTTGTGCTGAGTTACTTTTGTTTGTGGATTTTTTTTTCATTTCTTTTGTTTTTGTAGGTTTTGTTTTTGCTGAGGCTTTAAGTTTTTCCTCTTTATTTTTACGAGTATATTTGTTAACTTTCTTTGTGGTTATCATGAATTTTACCCTTATCTTTCTAAGTTTGAAGCAGTCTACCATTACTTGGTAATCGCGTTGCTTTCCTCTCCATGAGAAGGTTCTATACCTATGCAGTTTATTCCCTCTTTTATTGTTTTGATGTTGTTGTCATTTACTGATTAACTGCTCTGATTCCCTGTTGCATTTCTTTTCGTTTTGGATAGTCCTCGAGAGGTCATTTCCTAGATTGGTATCTGGCTGGTATGATCCTGTGTCCTAGATTCTGCCTGTGAGCTGAAGTTGTTTGTCCTCAGATCGAAGAACTCCCTTTAATAATTCTTGTAAGTTTGGTTTGACTTTTACATATTCCCTTAATTTCTGTTTATCTGGAAATGACCTAATTTCACCATCAAATTTGAACGAGAGTTTTGCAGGATATATTATTCTTGGCTGGCAATTTTTCTTTCAAGATTTTATATATGTCATCCCACTGCTTTCTTGCCTGCATGGTTTCTGCCGAATAATCTGAGCTTAGTCTTATTGTTTCTCCTCTGTATGTGACTTCTTGTTTTTCACGAGCTGCTCTCAGGATTCTTTGTTTGTCTTTGGTTTTGGTGAGTGTGATTATGATATGCCTTGGTGATTTTCTTTTGGGTCTCTCCTATACGGGGTTTGTTGAGCTTCTTGGATGGCCAGCTTTTCATCTTTCATGATATTGGGGAAGTTTTCTGTCAGCAGTTCTTCAACAATCCTCTCTGTGTTTTCTGTTTTCTCCCCCTGTTCTGGAATTGTATCCCACATAACTCTCAGGGTCTCTTCATTTTTCTTTGCTCTTTTTTCTGAGTTTTCCTGAAACAAAGTTGTAGCCAAGTGTTTGTCGTCAATTCCACTGATCCTGTCTTCCACCATTTCAAATCTGCTTCTCACCCCTTCTATGACACCATCCATTTCTGAAATCTTGTTGTTTAACTTTTGGATTTCTAATTGCTGTCTTTGTATAGTTTCTAGTTGTGAATTTATTTTGGCATTTTGTTCCTGCATTATTGTCCTGAATTCTTCCAATTTTTTGTCTGTATTTTCCATGAATTTGTCTATTTTTTCCTCATGTTTGTCAGCTTTTTGCCTCAGCTCTTGGAGAATTCTGAGTATTAGAGATTTGAATTCCCTATCAGGTAGTTCTAGTGCATTTTCTTCCACTGGAGAGTCATCTGGTGTTTTATTTTGGACGTCTACTGGAACCATCCTGTCCTGTTTTTGTAAATGTTTTGATAGTGTCTGCTGTCTTCGGGGCATTCAGTAGTTATTTTTCTCATTTACTGATTGTAGATTTGTTTGTTTCATCCTTTTTTTTTTTTTTTTTTTTTAATTTGACTATGTCTGAGCAGGCGGACTGTGTGCTCTTTGTTGTTTGCTCGTCTGTGGGCACAATAGTTTTCGCCTCCTTCTCCAACTGGCAGAGTCAGTCACTCAGATATGGTACAGCAGGGCAGGTCTAGCTGAAGAGGAGTTACTGGGATGGGTTGTTTGTGGCACTTACTACAGCCACCAAAGCGGGTCGGTAATCAGTGCAGGGCAGGTTCCAGTAGGATGTGCCCGTGCTGCTTGGTGGTGTGATGTCAAGCGCACGGTGCAGGTAGGCAGGATGCAGCAGGGAGATTGTTATGTGTGGAGCTAAGATGGATATGGGAGAGAAGAGAGAGGAACAGAAGCCAAAAACATACAAACAAACAAAAAAGAATGCTAGGGGAGCTTGCCGTTGGAGAGATGAGAGACTACGAAATGGAGAAAAACAGAAAGGGGAAGAAGAAGAAAAGAAAAGAATGAATAAATAAGAATCAGAAAGGTTAAAGAACCTCAAAGTTCCCAGGGATCCCTCCAGTGCAGCTGTGAGGCCTGGGGAAGTCGCTCTCAGGTGTTGCAGTACAGCCTGGCTGGAAGGCGCAGAGGTATACAACGCCAGGTATTCAGGGAACAGAAAGAGAAGGAAGATATAGAGAGACGAGAAACTGAGTAATGAAGAAAGACAAAAAGGGAAAAAGAGGGAAAATAAAACAAAACAAATTAAAAAAAAAAAAAGAAAAAGAAAAGCCCCCCAAAAAACAGAAAAAAAAAAAAGAAGAAGAAGAGAAATGCCCTCAGGGATCCCTCTGTACGTCTGTGCAAGCCGAGGGGGTAGTCTCCTTTCCACGCAGCACCGCCTGGTCAGAAAGGGCTCCCAACTCAAGAAAAGGAAAAGAAAACAAACAAACAATTCAAAGCAAACAAACAAACAAAAGCCCCAGGATCCCACCAGCACGGCAGCCCAGACCAGGAAGCAGCTCCACGCTCGAACGGAGCTCCACAGCCCCTCAGGAAGAAGCAAAGATGGTGCACGGAGCCAGGTATTTGAGCGAAAGGAGGGGGAGGTGGTGAGAGGTAAGGAAGAAATCAAAAGAAGTGGAAAAAAGCAACACCAGCAGCCAACAAATGGCACTCAGAGAGCCGGCCCATTCAGGTGTGTGGAATCCAAGCAGCCGGTGTTTCCCGCACAAGAGACTGTGGCCACAGGAAGCAGAGGAGGCCAAGTGGGGGTGAAGAAGGGTGGGGGGTGAGAAAGTGTATATCGCAAATTACTGGTTGTTTTGTCTCCTGCTGGAAGCTCCATGAAGCTGCCTTCTCATACCCCCTGTTTGCTGGTCTCCGATAGGAGTCCAAGATGGCGGATCTGTGCTGCGTTAGCTGGTAGGGGACTTCTGCATGAATCTCTCCTCGCTCTCCGTTCTCTTGTCAGTTTTCTCACTCCATTTGGTGCTTGGCTGAGTTCTTTATCTCTTCATTTGATGTTTTAGGGTTTCAGGATTGTTGTTTTCTCTGTTCAGCTTAGTTTCTCGGAACTTTGCTGTGGAGGGACGGTGTGGTGCTTCTGCCTAGAGCGCCATTTTGCTGCAAGTATCCAAAGTCTTTTTTTTAAGTAATATCTTATTGTGCTTAAGATGAAAGTTTACACAGCAAATTACATTCCCATTTAACAATTTCTACACAAATTATTCAGTGATATTGGTTACATTTTTCACAACGTGTCATCATTCTCATTCATTCCATTCTGGTTGTACTATTTCCATTACTCTAGTTTCCCTGCCCCCTTACCTTCTCGTCTTTGCTATAGAGTAATTTTTGACCATTTGGTATCACATAGGTAATTTTTTAAAGGAATTCATTACTCACAGGTGACATTCTTTATTTTATGAGCCAATCTGTCATTTAGCTAAAAGGTGACCTCAAGGGATAATTCAGTTTAAGGTTTAAAGAATATCTCAGGGTGACTGTCTCAGGGAGTCCTCTAGTCGCAACCAGTTCAGTAAGTCTGGATTTTTTGAGAATTTGAGTCCTGTTCCGCATTTTTCTCCTGTTCTGTCAGGATCCATCTATTGTGGCCCTGATCAGAATGGTTGGTAGTGGTAGCTGGGCACCATCTAATCTAGTTCTTCTGGCCTCAGGGTAGATGAGGCTGTGATTGGTATAGACTAGAGACAATAAAACCTTAAGGTTATGTTAAAAAAAAAAAAAAGAGTTGGGGTCTAATTCCGTCCGCTTGAATCTAGGCTGGACTTACTGACTTGGTTGATCAATAGAATTGGCAGAAGGGAAGTTCTGAGACTTCTGAGGCTAGAGCTTCAGAGACCTTGCAGCTCTTTCCTGGCTCTTGGAATCTTTGCTCATGGAACATTCCCTCTTGGAACCCAGCCACCATGCTACATGGTGGGGGGGGGGGGCACACGTAGGCACTACAGCTGACAGCCCCGGCTGAAATTCTAGCTGACAGCCAGCATCAACTGTCCCCGCTTGAGGGAGCCATCTCAGACGGTCAGCCCCATTGACCCTGCAACCACGAGAGACCCCAAGTGAGAACCACCCTGCTGAGCCCAGTTAACCCATAACCCATTGTGAGAGATAACAAATTTTTGCCTTAAGCCAGTAAGTTTTAGGGTGGTTTATTTCTCAGCAACAGATCATTGGAACACTTTCTTAGGGAGTCAAGGGTTTTCAGAAACATATGTTCCTTTCTTGGATGAAAAATTAATTGTCTTTCTAGTGATTGTCCAGGAAGGATTTGCACAACGGGTTAGCAGGGCTAGTGGAAATACATGAATCAAACACTGTTTTAAGCCCAAGCTCCACTATGTGCAGAGTACAAACCCATAAGCCAGGTAACCTTTAACACAAGAGCGTTCCAGTGCCTCCCTCCCCTCCGCACCATCCCATTTCTTCCTCCTTTCCATTCTTCCCTTCCTGTCACCCCTTTCCCACTCCTTCATAAATTTCAAGTTGCTATTCCAAAACCACCACCACCAGGGAAGTGCAGTCACGTTGGTAGAAATCTGACCTATATCAGAAAATACAATGTAGCGAAGTGCAGAGAGCAGGAAAATTCAAGGCTAATATCCTAGCCAGGATAGAAGCCCTGGTGATGCAAATGTGAAGCACTCGGCAGCTAACTGAAAGGTCGGCGGTTCAAACCTACCCAGTGGTTCCGTGGGAGAAAGACTTGGTGATCTGCTCCCACATAGATTACAGCCTAAAGACCTTGTGGGGCAGCTATACTCTTTCACATGGGGTCACTGTGAGTCAAAATCGACTCGACGATGGGTAACAATAATAACAATCATAGCCAGGCCCCAGGGCGAGGTCCCAAGTCCTCACAGTGGAGAGGTAAGTTAATCTTTATTTCACACACAAGGGATAATAGAATTCCCTGGGAATTAAACACCAATTAGATATTTAAAAAAAGTATTTCTGGAATTGTATTACCGTTCAACAGGGAAATAGGATTTAATTTAGCATTTTCAGTCCACAGACTGTGCCTGCTTTGACGCCACCTAGTGGAAGTGACTGTAATAACTTCAGAGCCTGCCCCCGCCCCTGTTTTTTTGGAACCTGGGTGGCGGCCAGCTTTGTTACCATTTCCACATTCCCCTGCCCATCTCCGGGAGGATGTGGGGACAGGCTGTCTGTAACAATATGTATCATTTCTACACTATGTATGCCTGATTCATTTCCAGACATGAAATAGTCAGTGGGACCATTATGGTTCATGACGCCATCAAGAAGAAATTTCTGTGACATTTCCAGAAATCTCCGCAAGTCCTTTTAATTTGCCCACAGGCCTGGAAAATAGGCTTCGTATCCTTCTTTTATGCTGAGTCAGCGGTTCCCAAACTTGTCTGCACATCAGAATCACCGGGGATCTTTGGAAAATTCCAAAGCCCAGGCCATACTGCAAACCACGTAAACCAGACTCTCTCGGTGTGGGACCCGGCATCAGTTCTTTTTTGTGTTCCCCAGGTGACTCCGGCGTGTGGCCTAGTTTGGGAACCACAGTGCCAAGGATATGACCCGGAAGTAGATTCGGCCATCAGCAGACTCCTAGGCACTCACACCCACACTTATCTGAGACTTGCCTCCCCTCTTGAGCTGCTCTCCTGAAGGACATCCCAAGGTCAAACTCACTACTGAGTTCTCTTTGAACTTTTGACATCTGAGCCATCTGGTAAAGCCTTCAGCAAAAAAGAAGGATAGATTTTTTAAAATTTCCATTTCTAACGTATGTTTAAGGAGACTGGTGGTACAGTGGTTAAGCACTTGGCTGCTAACCGAGACTTTGATAGTTTGAACCCACCAGCCGCTCAGCAGGAGAAAGATGTAACCGTTTGCTTCTGTAAAGATTATAGCCTAAGAAACCCTGTGGGAAAGTTCTACTCTGTCCTATAGGGTCACTATGAGTCGGAGTTTACTCAATGGCAACAAGTTCGGGGTTTTTTTTTTGGTGGCACAACCATTAAGCGCTCAGCTGCTAGCCAAAAAGTTGGCGGCCGTAATTCACCCAGTAGCTCCTTGGGAGAAAGACCTGGCAATCTGCTCCTGTAAGGATTACAGCCAATAAAACCCTATGGGGCAGTTCTACTTTGTCACATGGAGTTGCTATAAGTTGAAATTGACTCAATGGCTCCTAACAACAACAACAACGTATGTTTGAGGCATTGGAGGCTCGGTGGTATAATTATTGCCTTCCATGCCAGAGACCCAGGTTCGATTCCTGGCCAATATACCTCACGCATGGTCACCACCTGTCTGTCAGTGGAAGCTTTCATGTTGCTATGATGCTTCCAGACTAAGGTGGACTAGGAAGAAAGATCTAGCTATCTACTCCTGAAAATCAGCCAGTGAAAACCCTGTGGATCACAACAGTCTGATCTGCAACCAATCCTGGGGTTTGCCCAGGACAAGGCAGTGTTTCTGTTGTACATGGGGTTGCCACGAGTCAGGGGCTGACTGAACAGCAGCTAACAACAACAAGTGTAGGCTTACTTCCGTTAATCTTTATTATCATTTCCAAATAGAAGAATACATTGCAGGAGTGGTTGCCCTCGGTGGGGGGGAGTCACTGGAAGAGGGGACGAGGGGTTTCTGGGATGTGTTATTATCCTGTTTCTTGATTAATATGGGTGTGTTGTTTTGTAGAAATTCATACAGCTTGTGATTCGTGTACTTTTCTGTAGGTATTTATACTTCAATAAAGAGTTAAAACATGCACATTGTGTGTCTATTGAGAAAAAGACAGAAAAGTAAAAAGAAGAAAATAACTGTAACAACCAAGGATCAGCACAAGGGATACTACTTTTAAGACAAGGCAAAATGCTTCCAAACTGTGTCACCAAAGTGTTGACTGCAACCCCTTCCCCTTGTAAGGAGAGGGGAAGTGCCTCTGAGTGATTGCGTGGGACTAAAATTGTCGTTAGGTCAGCACCTAGGGTTTTCTAGGCTGTAATCTTTATGGAAGCAGATTGCCAGGTCTTTCTCCTGAAGAGCCACTGGGTAGGCCTGCACCACACAGCCAGTGCTTAACCGTTGCGCCACCAGGGCTACCTGGGACTAAAATACTGGACTCCAAATAATTTAGTGCTAAGGAAAAACTAGATTCCTAGGTGACACAGTTTGTGCTCCACTGGTCAGCTGTTTGAACCCAACCAACAGCTCTGCGGAAAAAAGGCCTGGCGATCTGCTTGTGGAAAGGTTACAGCCAAGAAAACCCTATGAAGCAGTTCTACTCTGTAACACTTGGGGTCGCCATGAGTCAGAGTCCATTCAAGGGCAATGGGTTTGGGGTTTTTTGGTTTAAGGAGAATCTGGTCATAGGAGAAGGTAGGGCCACCACACTTTCCAACCCAAATCAGAACTCCAACGACAGTCTTAGAAATGGACATTTTGTGCATCGCAGTTGAATGATCCAGAAAGAGTCATCGCCATTCCTTGGGTCCCTCATTTTTAAAGATACTTGCCTCCAGGGCTGGAGGTAACCCAGCTTTGCTTCCCCGCATCTCTTAAGACGTTTTTTATGGCTGCTTGTCATTGACACGCTAACCTTCCGTGAGCGTGAGCACTAACAACATTCAGGGTCTTGGTTTAGAACTAGAATTGGGCTCCTGCTGTTCCATTCACAATAGTCATTACATTAAAAACGTCCTGGAGACAGCAGAGACTGGGCGCTCCCCTGGAGGACGTGCCCTTGGCGGTATCATGTGGTTTGCTGTCACCTGGCTGTTAACGCCAGCATGGCTCCTTCACCAGAGGCAGCAAGCAGATCGGGGTAAGAAAAGATCCATGGGGGCGGGGGCGGGGCGGGGCGGGGGGAGGCTCCACACACCTCTCCCCTGGGGGATAACACCTGTGCCTGCCAAGAGCCGAAAAGAGACAGTTCCGATCCCCTGCCAATCAGATTTTGCAGTGGAGCATTTTCCCTTTTAAGTTCTCAGAGTTCGCAGCCTGAGAATCAAGTAGCTGCAGACCCATGTCACGAGGCAACCGACTCCAGCCTAAAAATGGAAGGCTCTTTGTCCTTGGTTGCAAACCCGGGCCTGATGCTATGGATTTTTCTCGGCCGTGCCAAGTCAGGAAGACCGATGTGCCTTTTCAACTCTGTGTCAGGAGCCTCTATCCTTCCAAGGAGGAGGAGGTGTTGGGCTGAACCTTCCCTGGGCTGTCTGCATCTCCACGGGGTCCACCTGGCACCCAGATGCGGCCCCCTCCCGAGGCGCTTTGCTTCGTCTGCCAGAGGGATGCGGATGCGAGGTCAGCCCACACGCCTTTCTGGAGGGCTTGTGTGTGCACAACCGTGCTGACTGTGGTTCTAGGCAGGAGGCAGGAGAGAAGCCGAAAGGTGTGTCCTCCCTCCAGTGGCTTAGAAGCTGCTCAGGAGCACTCTCCAGCCTGTACAATTTTGTTTGCATTTGTTAAATAATTTCACTAACGTTTACTAGTCTGCAAACCTTGCACAGGCATCAATAAGCAACACCTGCAGCACCTGGACAGGTAACCACGTGAGTGCGCTGCCAAGGAGGCTGCTAGGATCGTCTGACGGTGCTTCGAGGACCAGCGGCATCTGGGCTCATTCTCCAGATGCTGGTCACGTTGCTGCGTGCGGTCAGGACTCCAGGGCAGACGGACTGGCCACTCTGCGTTCAGAGCCGCTCTCCCCTTGGATTGGTTCACAAAGGCTTCCGGGCACGTGTGGCGTTCGGTTGCGGTGTCCCGAGGGCCCCAGCCCCCCGACCCCGCGTCTGTGTGTGGCGTGAAGGAAGGTTTTGACCTTCAGAAGAACCTCCAGGGAAGAGGAATTTCTATTCTGGGTTGTGGCTCACAAGCATTACGAGCAGGCAAGCCTGGCTTGGTCAAGTGGGGCACCCCACCCCCTTCTGCCCCTGAGGCCCCCACTAAAGGGCTTCTGTTGAGGAAGGCTGAGTGGCCTCACTGCTAAAATAAATGGCAAGGAATGCCTTCCCGGGCTACTGCCAGGAGCCGGCAGGGCACCTCAAACAGCCATCCCCAAAGGCAGCTGGAGCTATTCTGGGACCAGGATAAGGAAGGACTTCGCTATTCCTTCACAGCGAACATGGGCCCCCCTCGGGTGGGTGGAAACAGCCACAGACCATTAAGGCAGCATGCTGCCCCCCTGGGGCCAGGTCCAGCTCCTGGTCTGTTTGCTTTGGGAACCACCCAAGGACACATTTTAGCTTTGGAGAGAGGTGGAAGTGGTGGAAAACATTGCAGAACAAAAGCGCCTGGAAACAGTGTCCGCACCCATCCCTGCAGCCACAGGCTTCTCGCCGGTCAGAGATGCCGGCTCCTCTTCCTGGTTCCCACAAGTTGTCCTTCTGGGAATTACTCGGGGCATTTCGACAGGGGCTTCTCCGCCCTTGGAGCACAATGTTTACCAGTTGCTGGGAGTCTTCGAAATGGAATGAACGAGCAAGGAACACAAAGCACCTTTGGGAGGGATGGGGTGGGGTGGGGTGGGGTAAGGGTCTGGGAAGGGGAATGGTCTCTCCCCTCAGAATATCCAGGATGTGGGATTGGATATCGGAGTCTATGCCAGAGCCCACTTTGTACCAAACCAGAGCTGATGTCAGCGAGAGCCTGTGGAATGTTCTAGTTAGTAACTCTTCCCACTGGCTGAGGTTCTCAGTGTGGCTGGCCTGGTCCAGCCTCCTCCCAGAGAAGTAAAAACAGAAGGACTGTTAGGTCACATGACAGGAGCTGGGAAGGCCACACATTTCCGTTTGGTATGTAGGGGGCCCCTGAGTCCTGCCGCAGGCCCTTCCTGCAACGTGCTGTGGGGAGGTCTGCCAGGGGGAGAGTTGGAAGGTTGGTCTGCTTGCCCGCCCCTGTTCCCAGGTGAAAACTTGGGCTTCTGCAACCCTGTAATTACTGTGTTTAGCAAAGATGCCAATTTCTGCTTGAGTGAGTTTTAAAAATGGGAACCAATTTTCTTGGTTGGGGCCTCTGCGGATGAACAAAAGTCCATGATGTCTATAGACTTGTGTATGGATTCCAGCAAACGTGTATGCTTTCAGCCCCTCACAACCAATACTTATTTAGGGAAAAGCAAGTTCCAGGTGTTTGCTCGCCTGGGTAGAGTGGAGTGGGGTGCAAGAAAAGAAGATCCAGGAGCTGAGGAAGGGCACAATCCCCAGACTCTTTCCCAACCCATGTGTGTTCAGCAGAAGAGCGGCTCCCAAAGACGCCCACTTTGTAATCTCGGGAGCCAGTGAATATATCACTTTACACATACAGTGGCCATGAGTTGAAACTGACTCAACAGCAATGGGTTTGGTTTTTGGTTTTTCCCTGATGCTGAGAAAGTCCACCTAAGAAGCCTCCAGCCAGGAGCCTGGGGATGCGATTTTGCAGCTGTGATTAATTTAAGGAAAGGCATAGCGATGGGGAGCTCAGCTTGGATTATCCAGGTAAATCCAGTATAATTATGAGGGTCCTCATAAGAAGAAGTGGGGGGGGGTTCAGTGTAAAAACGGGTCAATGTAAAAATAGCACAATGGCATCAGACCTTCTCTAACTTCTGGGGGAGAGAGGAGAATCAAGATCAATGGCCCAAGGCTAATTCGGATGAGGTGGAGTTCAGACATACCTCCACTCTCCAACCTTTTTACCAATTCTGACACCAGCTGGCCTGCCCACAGCACTCTCCTCTGCTGCATTCGATAATTTGTGGCAACAGCCACACAGAACTCACAGACCACACTCACAGTTACGGGGTTTATTACGGAAGTAACAGGTTACAATTTAGGATCAGGAAGGACTCAGGATACAGTTCTTCCATCAGGACAGCCTACTGTCAGCTGTGCCCATTGGCAGGCCTCTCTCTAGACCTCGGCCTGTCCGTCCTTCGGCCCGGCCTCTGCCCTGCTCGGGCAAGTGTTTACGATGTTCTTTAGCTCTGCCAATAAGTACCCTGGGGCATCCCACTCCAACAGGAAGCCTCAGCCCACCCAAAGGCACTCAGCTCTCTCACTCCGTAGGTCAGTATACCCACTGTAACCACCTTGCTCCATGGGCTGGGAAGCCCACTGCAACATCTTGTACCAGGCTCCTGGTTCTGCTGCTGCTGTTTCTTTGTCACCACTTCTCCCCATTTCCAGTGTTACAGCTCTCCCTCTCTCTGTCTTCTGGATCTAGGAGATTCTCCACACAGGGGCCCTGGGTCCAAAGGATGTGCTCCGCTCCCGTCTCTTCTTCTTGGTGGTAGTGAGGTCCCCCATTTCCATCTCTGGAATGGCTCATTTTAAGCCTAGTGGGATGGCAAAACTGACCAATCCCGTCGTTAGGGTTCCATACACGTTATTTGCATGGTCCCACCCCCACAAAGATACCATGCACCTTATTTGTATTATTAGCAAGCTGTCCAATTCCCTTGGTGGGCCACAAGCACCTTATTTTCATAGTCTCACCCAATCTTTTGGAGGGAGTTACAAGACCATGGCTAAAAAGGTCATATAAAAGTGATCCATTGCACTGCAGAGTCAGAGAAGAAGATGTGACCATGGACACAGAGGCCAGAGACAGAGAGAAAGAAAAAGAGAGAGATTTGAAGAGTCTATGTTTCTGGTGGAGTCCCTCGTACAAACAGTTAACACATTCGGCTACTAACTGAAAGGTCGAAGGTTTGAGTTCACCCAGAGGCACCTCAGAAAAAAAGCCTGACAATTTACTTCCAAAAATTCAGCAATTGAAAACCCTGGGGGGGCACAGTTCTACTCTGACACACATGGGGTCACCAGGAGTTGGAATTGACTTGACAGCAACTGGTTATGCTGCCGGCTTCGAAGATGGAGGAAGGGGCCTTGGGCCAAGGAAAGCAGGTGATTTCTAGAAGCTGGAAAAGGCAAGGGAACACAGCCCTGCCAATCCATTTTAGACTTCGGACCTCTGGTACTGCTTTAAGCCACAAAATTTGTCGTAATTTGTTACAGCAGCAATAGGAACCTAATACACCATCCAACACACCACTCAGCTTTGTTCTTCCAAGGACTGGGGCATAAACCCATCTGCTCAGGAAGCCAAGGATCCCGTAAACCAGGGTGTAGGGTAAGAGCTGAAAGTCAAGGGAGCTGGAGCAGTGTGGGCTGCTGGGCCGATGAAGTCTAGCTGCCAGTGCAGACATAAACTCTTCCCAACAGATCACAACCTGACAAGGGTATGAGGAGGTAGGGCTGCCTTCTAGAACCTCCTTTCCTTCTCTGTCCATATAAGCATGCATTATTCCTTTTTTTTTTTTTTCATTAAAAGTGATCTAGTAATTCACACTAAGGTCCTAATGGAGTCCCTGGGTGGTGCATACAGCTAAGTGCTTGACTACTAGCTGAAAAGTTGATGGTTCAAGCCCACTCACAGTTCTGGAGATCTGCTTCCGAAAGGTCACAGCCTTGAAAACCCTATGGAGCAGTTCTACTCTGCACATGTGGGGTCATCATGAGTCAGAATTGACTCAGATGACAATAACTAGCAACAACAATAAGGTCCTGTTATGGATTGAATTGTGTCCTCCAAAAATGTGCCTCAACTTGGCTAAGCCACGATTCCCAGTATTGTGTGGTTGTCCTCCATCTTGTGATCTGGTGTGATTACCCTATGTGTTGTAAATCCTAACCTCTATGATGTTAATGAGGCAGGATCAGAGACAGTTATGTTTATGAGGCAGGACTCAGTCTACAGGATTAGGTTGTATCTTGAGTCAATCTCTTTTGAGACATAAAAGAGAGAATTAAGCAGAGAAGAAAAGGACCTCCTACCACCTGAAAGAAGAGCCAGCAGTGGGCGCATCGTTCGAGCCCAGGGTCCCTGTGCTGAGAAGCTCCTAGACCAGGGGAAGATTGATGACAAGGAGCTTCCCCAGAGCAAACAGAGAGAGAAAGTCTTCCCCTGCAGCTGGTGCCCTGAATTCAGACTTCTAGTCCCCTAGACTGTGAGAGAATAAATCCATTTGTTAAAGCCATCCACTTGTAACATTTCTGTTATAGCAGCACTAGATAACTAAGCCAGGTCCCAATAACTTATTGCTGTCCGTCCTAGAGTTGTTTGCACTTGAAGAAGAGTATGTTCACAAAAGGTAATGCAGACCTAAAGAACAAATCTCTCCAGGTGAAATTTAAGACTACAGGCCCTAAGTCTTGAGGACTTCTCAAATCACTCCAGGCAGGTCACTGACAACTGACACCCTGGTCCTGAGAAAGTCTGGCTGAGAAGTCTCCAGCCAGGAGGCTGAGGACGCAGCGGGCTGTAGGAAGGTGAAACCCACATCTTTCCAAGTGGGACTGGAGAAGAGGCATTCACTAGGAACTGCAAACTCCAAGGCCTTCAGATGCTGGCAGGCAGCTGGAGTGAGTAGAGTGTGTCTAAAATGGATTGGCCCCCACACTGAGAAAGTTCTGGAAGTTAATTAATTACCCTGAGCTGTAACCCGAAGGTGGGGGTATGGGCAGCAGAGTCCAGAAGCCCTGAGAAACTTGGGTCCCCAGCCTCAGCAAGGACACCTACGAGGCCAGCTGGAGGTCACCCAAGTTGGGTCAGCCCAACCACATGCCCAGAGCAGCTGAACCTCTGCAAAAACCAGAAATTTGAGTAAAGCACACACTCTCATATGATCTCGGTGAGCAGCCAAGAATCCTGTGCTACCAGTCTGTGCCCCTGCTCCCCACAGGTGGCGCATGTTCTGGGAACCGGGTCACTGTTGAGGTGGCGCACACCACAATGCCTGGCGTGGTCAGTCTCAAAACTGCATGGAAGAAACTCAGAATGGAAAGTCACATCTGGGTCATCCTAGAACACACCCTCACAAAGAGTTTGCAGAGCTGAGCACCTTCCTTCCCCTGCCTTTGCGCTTCCTAGGCAGCAAAGGACCATAAAAAAGGAAAAAACTTGAGGTCAGGGGAGGCCTGCAGGCCCTGCAATTTGGGAGCTGAAGTCTCCAGGGAAGGTAGCTTCAGGGGAGGGTGAGATGGCAGAAGTCTTCTAATAAAAGCAAGTAATTTGCCATCTGGCGGCCTTGGCTCCAAGTTTCCAGGGAGCTGGGGCCAGGCCCGATGAATGCCTTCTTTCTTTCCTTGCAAAATAAAAGGGTTCTCAGGGGTGTCTCCTTGGAGAGACTGCCCACGAGGAGGCATCGGGGGCTGGGATAGACAGTACCTTTCACCTGTGAGACAGGTATTGCCTGTCAGCTGAGCTCTGGGTTGATCCAAGTCTACTGCCAGGTCTGTGGCAGGCCTCGGGCACAGTGGTGGGTTACTGGGGAATGAGGCCTGACAATGAGGGCTTCAAGGGGCTTCCTCTTTCTGGTGGAAACTCAGCAGCTGGGTTCCTGGGGCAGCTCTGTGCCAAGCAACCCACTAGGCCAACAGAGACCAAGCTCAATGGGACACCGGGGATGTGGGGAGGCCCAGCAGGGAGCCTCGCAGGACTCAACAGGACACAGGGACTTCCCAGGCTGGGGTCAGGACTCCTGGGTCTGTTGGGAACTGGTTTGGAGGCTTCAGCAAGACCTTTCACCTCTCTGGGTTTCAGTTCCCCCAATTGTCACAAGGGGAGAAGGCATCTTGCCCAATCCTGTCTCTTGGGCCAGGGGTGCTGGTGGGGAGTAAAGTTCTGGAAAGCAGATAAAGGTCTTTAGGAAGGAGAAATGCGCCGGAGGGCTCTCTGGGCCTGGGAAGGGGGGGTGTTGAATGGCAGGAATGAGGGTGGCAGAGCAGAGGCAGTGGAGGTGAGGGGGCAGGGAGGAGGCAGCCATGAGGACAGAGGAGCCATTTTGCAGAGTGAACTCGGGCAAGAGGGCTATGCCTTTCGCCGTCTCCCTCCCACTGGGCTCCACACCCCCTCTCCCCCGCCCCCCGCCAGAGGCTGCGGGATAAAGGACCACGCAGGCTGCACCCGCCTCCCCTCTCCTCCCGCACCGCCTGGAGGATTCCAAGGGCTCTAGCCTGGGGCGCCAGGAGGAAGCCAGGACGATGCGCCCGCCCGGTGAGCTTTCTCACCACGGACTCCTCCCGATGGGCAGTCTTCCCTTCCCCGTGCCTCAGTTTCCCCTAATCAAACCCCAAGGGTTTTCAGGGCTGATGAAAATGTCATAGTTCTTGAGATCCTCCGGCAAAGAAGCTTTGCACCAGGAAGCTGGGGTGTGCGTGAATCTTTGGGAGAACCCTGGCCATTTAAGCTGTGCAGGGCAGTAAGTGCCTTCGAGGGGCGAAGGAGGGGAGGCCGCCCTGGCCGGTTTCAGCCCCTCCACCCCGGGCTGCGACCTCTCCCCCACCTGCGTCTTCTAGGCGCCAAAACTGTGACCTCAACCACTCGGCCCCCGCGTCGTGGGAGGGGCAGGGAGGCAAGGGAAAAGGCTGGATCCGGGCCCCGGCTCCCGCGCGGAGCCCTCTCGCGGCGCCGCCGCCAGCATCCTCGCATCCCCTGACCGCGGCACTGCTGTGGTGGCGCTGCCCTCCTCCACCCGCGCCACATTCCTGGGGAGTGGGGGGTCGGGAAGTGTAGAACCTGACCTCGATGGGCCAGCGTGGGCTGCGGCGCTACGATGGGGTGATAAGGCCCCTGCTCCCTGCCCTCGTTCCTTGTTTCCTGGAGTTTCCCGACCCGTGAGCACATCGCTGAGTCACCTTCCCGGAACGCGCTCAGGACGCTCGAGACCCAGCCGGGGCTGCCCCGGGACCGCGCAGGGCGGAGGAGCACACCACTGGGATGCGCGCAGAGTCGCCAGCTCGGGACCTGCGCTGCCCAGCCTGAGCCCTAAACCCCGGACCCTACCCAGCTCTCAAGTGTTGGGAAATGGGGCCGGGTGGCCAGGGTTCTCCTATGAGAAGATACTGAGGCGGGATGCCCGGGATCAGGCTGCCGCTCGGCTGGCTAATCGCCTCCGCACTCCTCCCAGACCTACCTCTTCTCGACTTTGTGAAAAGGTGCCCAGGAGAGAGGTGTGTGCGGAGGGTGGGGTTAAGTGTGGGTATGGGGCCCTCCCAGCCAGGCCTGCCTTCTGTAGGGGTTTGGTGCTTTCTAACGTTGTCCATACCTGGTCCAGTCACCAAGTCGGCCCCCGCAACTTTCTCCTCCCTGTCACACACACACACACACACACACACACACACACACACACACGACACGTCCACATTTGCCTCCGCTAGAGCGCATCTCCCGGGCGCCTCTGCATCTAGGTGGGGTGACTCGCCCCCACGGCTTTGCTCTCCAGTTCCGACTGCGTGCCCCCTGGGCCTATCCACACCGTCAGTCTCCTCTCCAGGGACAAGGCGGCGTGGGCCTGGGTCGGGACGAGGGGGCGGCCGGGGCTGCGCGGGGTCCACCTCCAGGAGCGCGGGGCGTGGCCAGGCCGGCGCGCAGCCACAGCGCCCGCCCCCGCCGGCGCCGGGCAGCCAAGTTGAGCAAAAAGTTCAAAGCCTGAGGGAGCCAAGCCGGGAGTCCGCGCCAGCCGGGCGCTTCGGTGGTACCTCAGACACGGGCTGAACCGGGATAAGGTTCGTTCAGTCCCGGGCCACCAAAGGGAACAACCGTAGCGCCCCCCGGCAAACAGGACGGGTTGGGTCGGGCCTCCCGCCCTGCCTCCGCAGCTCGTGGCTCCCAGGCGACCCGCCCCCGCGTGGCCCCGGGAACGGGGCCACGCGCCGCGCCCCCTCCGCGCCCACTCGGCGCTCGGCGAGGGAAGGCGGCTGGCGGGAGGCCCGGGCCCGGCGCTCGCGCGACCCCGGCGCGACAACCCCGGCCCGGCGAGCGGCCGGGCGGAGCGGGGCTCCTGGAGGCGCGCGGGCGGCCTCAGTGACTGTGAAGCTCGGGGCGGGGGACGCGACGACCGTGTTGGCTCGAGGCGGTAGCGCTCACCCGAACTCGGTGCCCCGCGATGTCCGCCCAAGTTCTGGGATTTTTACGTAAGTGGAACCCTCTCCCCCTGGCAGCCACGCAGGGTGAGGAGCTGGGCAGACGAAGAGACCCACGGGGCTCTGGCTCATCCGTCGGGCCGGAACCCGAGGCTCCGAAGAGGAAAGCACCCGGGAAGAGACCCTTCGCCTCGGTGGGTGGGGGCTCTTTCCCAGGACGGGGACCCTCTTGGTGGCACCGGCCCTCGGCTCCCGGAAAACCGGGTCCGCCCGAGCCGGCCGCCCTCTACCTCGGTGAGCCGCGGCCCCGGCCTCCGCCAGCGCGGTCTCTTCCTCTCTCTCAGATGCGGCAGCCGCAGAGAATGACGCGTGCGCCCCCACAGCCCCGGGCCGGGGCGGGGAGGGCGAGCCCTACAGCCGGCCCCGCGACGCCCGCCTGGGCAGCACCGATAAGGAGCTGAGGGCAGGAGCCACTGCCACGGGCAGCGCCCCGACAGCGCTGGGGACCCCCTGGCAGAGGGAGCCGGGGGTCGAGGCTATGGACCCAGGTTTGTGGGGCCTGGCGGGAAGGGGTGTGGGCGGGACTCCTCTCTCCCTCCGCCAGGAAGGATGGGATGGCCGGGGATCAGTTAGTTGTACGAAGGAGAGGGTCTGGGGACTCTGGGGAAACACTCTCCGACGCGACCGGAAGCGGCCGGCCCGGAGCCGAGTAAGGGGCAGGTCGGCCCCCTGCTGCGCTCGGCGCCTCCCCGCCCCCGACCTACCGCCACCTTGGGCCGCTTCCTTGGCCAGGCTCCCAATTGGGTCCATTACCCGGGTACTGCGGGCAGAGTCCTTGCTGTCGTCCTCAGCCCTCTGCTGGCCGGTTGGGGACGCGGTCTCTCCCGGTTTGTTTTCCCAGCGGGCGGCCCCCGGTGTTCCCCGGTCCAACTCCCGCGTCCCTGCCGGGTGCTGGTGCTGCTGAACCCGCGCGGCGGCAAGGGCAAGGCCCTGCAGCTCTTCCGGAGCCACGTGCAGCCCCAGCTCGTCAAGGCCGAAGTGTTCTTCACGCTGTTGCTTACCGGTGAGGGCGTCCCCAGCGGCGGTGGGTGCGGGGCAGGAGGGCACTGCCTGGGCTTGACCGCCGCGTCTCCCCGCAGAACGGAGGAACCACGCGCGGGAGCTGGTGCGCCACGAGGAGCTGGGCCGCTGGGATGCACTGGTGGTCATGTCCGGGGACGGGCTGATGCACGAGGTGAGGCGGGCCCGCGAGGGCCCCGGGGCAGGCAGGGCGAGGGTCTTCCCTGGCTGAGGCGCCCTCTATCCACAGGTGGTGAACGGGCTCATGGAGCGGCCGGACTGGGAGACCGCCATACGGAAGCCCCTATGCAGCCTCCCTGCCGGCTCTGCCAACGCGCTGGCGGCCTCAGTGAACTATTATTCTGGGTGAGAGCTGAAGGCCAGTGTGGCCTCGGTTTTCCCTCTGTGCCACTCTATTGCCAGCTTCTCTTTTATGTTTGTTCCCATCCAAAAAACCAAATCAAACCTGTTGCTGTGGACTTGATTCCGACTCATGGCAACCCCACGTGTGTCAGAGTAGAACCAGGCTCTATCAAGTTTTCAGTGGCTGATTTCTAGGAAGCAGATTGCCAGGCTTTTCTTCCAAAGTGCCTCTGGGTGGGTCGGAACTGCCAACCTTTAGGGTGTCAGCAGAGCACTTCACCGTTTGCCCTACCCAGGGACTCCTTCCCTGGTAACTTCCGTTCGCTTCTCCTGAGTCTCGGTTCCAGGCCCTCTCCTGGTGATCCCAGCTGTCTGTCTCCATCTGCCACTGTTCCTGCCAAGCAGCCAAGGGTTGCGTTGCCTGCCCCAGCTCTCCAGAGGAGGAAGGGGAGGGACCGTGGGGCTCCCGCCCTGCCCCATCAAGCTTTCCTCCTGCAGGTACCAGCAGGTGACTAACGAGGAACTCCTGACCAACTGTACACGGCTGCTGTGCCACCGGCAGCTGGCCCCCATGAACCTGCTGTCCCTGCAGACGGTCTCAGGGCTACGCCTCTTCTCTGTGCTCAGCCTGGCCTGGGGCTTCGTGGCCGACGTGGACCTGGAGAGTGAAAAGTACCGGCGCCTGGGCGATATCCGATTCACCTTGGGCACCTTCCTGCGCCTGGCCTCCCTGCGCACCTACCAGGGCCAGCTGGCCTACCTTCCTGTTGGAGGGGCTGCCTCCAGGATGCCCAGCTCCCCCGCCCTGGACCAGGGGGGCCCGGTGAACACGCTCCTCGTGCCTCTGGACCAGCCGGTGCCCGCTCACTGGACCGTGGTGCCCGAGCAGGACTTTGTGCTGGTGCTGGTACTGTTGCACTCCCATCTGGGCAGTGACATGTTTACCGCCCCCATGGGCCGCTGTGCGGCCGGCATCACGCACCTGTTCTACGTGCGGGCCGGCGTGTCCCGGGTCATGCTGCTGCGTCTCTTCCTGGCCATGGAGAAGGGCAGGCACATGGAGTACAACTGTCCCCACCTGGTGTACGTGCCTGTGGTCGCCTTCCGCCTGGAGCCCAAGGACGGGAGAGGCGTGTTTACCGTGGATGGGGAGCTGATGGTTAGTGAGGCCGTGCAAGGCCAGGTGCACCCAGACTGCTGCTGGATGGTCAGTGGGTGCGCAGAGTCCTCGTCCAGGCAGGGGCCTCTGCGGACGCCACCTCAGCCCTTGTGACTCCGGGGGCCTTGCTGTGCCTTAGTCTACTCTGTGGTCGACCAGGAAGCCGGGACCCCATCTCCTTCCCTGGGACTGGAGGGCCTGGCCGCAGCTCACATGGGAAGAAGGAGGCCAAGCTTTGGAAGGACAGGCTGTGTCCAGAAAGGCCAGAATGAGGCCAGGCCTGGAGTCCAGCTGGCTGGGCCCAGCTGCAGTGGAAGCCGCTCCATCTTGTTCAGGAGCCCTGCCTCATGAATCAAATCCAATAAAGTGACGTTCCCAGTCTGCCTATCCTGTCCGGAGGGCTAGGGCGGGGTGGGCTTGCTCCGGGCAGGGCTGTAGCTGTAGAACCGAGTGTTAGCCATGCCCAGTGGTGTTCCCTGGGCCGGCACCTCGTTTCAAGGGCACAGAGCTAGGGATGGGCTCCCCTGAGACCTATTCTGTCCCTTGGGACTGGGAGTAACCTTAGAGCTCGGCCAACCACCTCATTCACACATGGGGAAACTGAGGCTTTGAGCCAGTTGTGTCTCGCCCAAGGCCACACAGCCAGCTTAGTCTGACAAGCCTGGTCGGAACCCTGCGTGGACTCTCTAATTTAGCAGGAAAGGAAACACATCTCAGAGTTAGGGACGGTGGGGAAATTGGCAAGGAGCAAGAGGTGTATGTAGATAGCAGAAATCAAAGCGGCAAGTGGCTGCTCCCTTTTAAAAAGCCTGATGTCATCCAGGTAAGGGCTCTAGGGTCCCTTACAGGCTCACTGGCCTCTTCTGCCCCTCCCCTCCCCACCTGTCTTTGTAGAGGGGGGCGGGGCAGCAGCCACAAAGGAAGCAGCAGAGAGGGGCAGATACCATTCTCCCAGTATAGGCAACCACCTTGGCCTAAAGCCCAGGAGAGCACACCTGTCATGCCCCAGCAGCTGGAAGCAGAGGAACAGGCTGAACTGGTCATTACAGACCTTTGGTGGCCACAGCTGCTGGATGGCAGACACTGCTAACACAGGCTCTTGAGGACAACCCTGCCCAGAGGCAGAGGGCTGAGCAGCCAGCCCGGATCCTGGATCCTTGCCTCCCAGCCCAAGGTCCTAGGGCTAGAAATGCGAGGTGTCGAGGCAGACTGGACGGGCAAGATGTGTCTGCAGGAGTCCCCCCGCCTGGCCATGGGGTCTCTTTCTTCCCCTGGGGAGCGGGTGTCTGAGGGAGGCGCAGCACAAGGGGCCCTGAGAGAAAGGGAGGCAGCAGAGCCCAAGTGAATGGCAGAGGCAGGTTTAATGGTGTCACCTTGTCTTTTTTGTACATTATGAGCCAAACCCCCCCCAAAAAAAAAAAAAAAAAAAATGCAAGTAAAAAAAAAGTGTCATCACACCGCACTTTATACAGATACCGTAAGCAGTAGGCATTCACATCTCCACGTGGACAACGCACTTGGAAGCACAGCCCCTCCAGTCACTCCGGGTGTTTCTCCAGCAAGCTCCCGACTGGGCCCCAAGTGCCCGTGCCTCTGGCCGGGCTAGCACAGCACAGGCGCAGGGCCAGCTTAAGGCCAACGAGATGCAGCATGCTTTGGCTTTTTTTTTTTTTTTTTTTTTGTCTTTTTTTCCTAGTAAGTGTTAAGATTCCTGCTCTTGAGATTTTGTTTTTTCAACCTTAAATTACGTACGTACACCAAAAATTACATAGTTGGACTGCACAACAGCAACCTCTGAGCCTGGAGCTTCACATTATCAAAAGCTTTAGAAAACTTGTAAACCTCGGCCGGTCTCCGGGAGGAGTGCCCCGCTGGCCGCCTCTCCCTGGATGGAGTTGGTGAGCCAAGGGCTGATGGGCCGCTTCCTTCCCACCCAACGGGCAAGGGTGGCTCTGTCCTGGGAGCTGCACGCTCCTCTAGGTGCATCTTCTGAGAGTGGAGGGGCAGAATCTTCGGGAGCAGCCCCGGAACTCGCCCTGGCTCTGTGCTGCCGCTCCTGTGCCCGCAGGCCCTGAGATGTGGCGGAGCAGGCAAAGCCAGCAAGCTAGCACTGCCGGGTCCCCAGCCGGCCTCGGACAGGAAGAAGGGCAAGGCACCTACCGCCATCTCTCTCTCAGCAGCCCCAGGTCCCCCACTCCACCTCTCCTGGGGTCCCCCTGAACTAAGCCTGCTCCCAGCTGAGAGCACATCCGACAGGCAAAAGGACTCTAGTATCAACGGGCCAGAGTCAGCCGGGAGCCAGTGACAGCAGCTACAACTACCCGGGGACAGCGCCAATGCTGGGGGCCGGGGCGGTGGCAGTTGGGGGGTCAAGAACTGGGGAAGCTACGTTGAGCGGAAGAGGTTGAGGCAGGCTGGGGGGGATTTCACACTTCATGCAAGGCACACCCACTCATCCTGCTGCTGGCGTGCAGCACACTCGGGCCCAGAAAGCCAGAGTCAGGCCCCAGAGCCTCCGCCTCTGACCCGACAGGGAGGAGAGCTGGGACACTGCCTGGGGTGCAGCAGGGTTCAGGCTTCCTTTGCCACGGGGACCCACCTATCCAAAAGATTGCTTCAGAATAGAAACGGCAGCATCTCAAGAAACTTCTTGCACTTCAGCATCAAACTTGCCTTGGGTAGAGGGCGGTGGGGGACTAGCTTTAGGGGAGGGGAAACGGGCAGAGGAGACTCCGGGAGGTGTGACTGGACAGCAGCTGGCCTCTCCCGACCGAGTGACTCTGTCCTCGAGGGTGGCGGCTACTTGTCCTCTGTGCTCTCGGGCATGCCCGCCTCCACCAGAGCCGCCCGGAATTGTGTCAGGACCCCCCGGATGCTTTTGATGAAGCCCTTAGAGAGCGGGAAGAGGGGGAAGCCGATGTCGGGGTAGCCGCTCTTCTCCGGCAGGAAGCTCCGGTAGCTCTTTCTCCGCTTCTTTGGTTTGACACTGAGCGGCACGGATGTGGCCGGCACTGCCTCCGGAGTCTGCTCAGTGTGGTCCCTGCTGGCTGAGGCCGGGCCCTGGGCGCCGCCCTCCGAGTCTGAGCCCTGGGAGGCCTCGCCAGGGGCCAGCCCTCCATCCTCAGGCTCGTCTCGGCCCGAGTCTGAGAGCTCGGCCCCCGCAGGCGGTTCCGGGGAGCTGCTGTCCTTGGGGACCCCGTTGGGCAGCGCCTGGGACTGCTCTAGCAGCGCGTGGGTCTCCAGCCAGGACTCGATGCGGCTCACCAGTCGCCAGCCGCCAGTGCTAAAGTGCTGCCGGATCTCCTGCTCGAAGACCTCGGGGGGCCGCCGCACCAGCTGGGTCATGGACTGCACCACGCGGATCAGCGCCATCTCATTGTAGCAGCGGCTGTTCTCATAGCCCTCCTGCAGGCCCCGGTCGCTGTCGAAGCCCGCCTCGTTGTAGTATGGCTCATTCACCAGGATTAGGCCTGGGCGGGGAGTGCAACACCGTTCCTCAGCGGGAAGAAGCCCACCAGGGCAGGCCTGGCCTTGACACCCAGGGACAGCAGAGGCGCAGGCAGGAGCAGGAGGGGCCCTCCCCCCGCCCTCATCACCCTGGCCCCCCATCGCCCCGACACCTGGCCCTCCCGTCACCCGACCCTCCATCGCCCCGACCACCCGGCCCCCCATCACCCCGACACCTGGCCCCCCTTCGCCCCAACACCCAGCCCTCCCGTCACCCTGCCCTCCATCGGCCCGGCCCTCCATACCTTGGATGGAGATGAGCACCTGGAGAAGGCTGGATTTGCTCGTCCACCTCTCTGTTCCCTGGAATGACACACAGCCCCGTCACACTGTCCCGAAGACCCTCCCCTGCCTGCTCTCCCCTAGCTTGGCTGGGGTGCTGGTGCCGCCCTCACCTTTCCAATCCAGGTGCCCAGGAGGCTGACGCACACCTTCCCGTTGTCATACAGGTTGGGGTTCAGGCGACCGCTGCACTGGGAGAGGTAGCAAAAGTGGGGGGGCACGGCCGGGTAGATGTTCGGGAGTTGGATGTCAAACAGGTAGAGGCCGTCTTCATAGGGCGTCCGGGTGGGCCCCTTGATCAGGGCGGAGAAGAGGTCCTGCAGGGGAGCGAGGGGAACAGAGGTCAGCAGAAGCTCGGCACACAGGCACGGTGCTCGCTTTCCCAGGAGGCATCTGAGACCGCCGGCCACAGAGGCTGAACACAGGCCCCTCCGTGCAGACCTACCCAGCACCTTTCGACCCCAGGAGATTTTCCAAACTGGGATTTACATCAGTATTTCTTCCTCGTAAATCGTTACTTAAAATTTTATTCCTCAAGACACCTGCTCTGACCCCTAACAAGGTAAGCAACAGTAACAGCAAATCAGATGAAAGAATGTTCAGAATGGGGGGCCGTGCACCTGTTCTCCACTGACTACCACGCTATCTGATGTTTCACATTCATGACAACAGAAAACGTCTATCATCGGACTATTGTGCACGTTGACAGGGAGGTGAGGTGAGAGGGGGAGGAAGGTTTGTGAGAGGGAGTGAGGCTATTTGGGTTGCTGGGGGGTCAGGCGGAGAAGCACAGGAAGCAGGGGCGGCCAGGCCACAAGCAGGCGGTGGGGGCCGGGGCCGCAGAAGTTGGGTGGAGGCTCGGAAGTCTCTTCCTCCCAAGAGGTCTGTCTGCCACCTCCACAGCCTCTGCCGGGCCCAGGTGGCCGGGCTCACCTGCCTGCAGGCCTGGGAGCCACCGCTGCTGAGGCCCGTCTCCAGGGCCGGTGGAATGGGAAGGTGGAGAGGTGGGCTGTGGGAGGAGTCCATGCAGGGGCCTGGAGCATGGCCAGGCGACAGTGGGCCATCCCCGACCACCATGACCACTCCCCTGTGGGTTCTGTGATGGTGGGGAAGGGGGGCCCGCCGCTAGTATATCCTGAGACACACAGGAGGCGCCCGACAGGAGGGGCGCACCTGTGCCAAAGACTGGCTGCCTCCTGCCTAACAAGTTCTGCACAATGACTTGGTCTTTGGAGCCAACCATGCTGGTGAGGAGTGGGTGTACTTGCTTTTGGAGCCCAGAGGGTAGCCTCACAGCCAGAGGAAAGACAGTGAGGATCTGAACTCAAGGGGAAAACGTTGGAAAACCACCAGAATCTTCATTAGGAGTCACTACACAAACACCTGTCATCATGGAAAGCCATCAGTGTAGGCAGCGTGCTTGGTGACGGTGAGCCGGGTGCAGCAGAGGGCGCCATCATGCAGGACCATCAGTGTGGGCAATGTATGTGGTGAGGGTGAGCTGGGTGTGGGCAGAGGGCCATCAGTGTGGGCAATGTATGTGGCGAGGGTGAGCTGGGTGTGGGCAGAGGGCCATCATGTGGGCAGTGTGTGTGGCGAGGGTGAGCTGGGTGTGGGCAGAGGACCATCATGTGGGCAGTGTGTGTGGCAAGGGTGAGCTGGGCGTGGGCATGGGCAAAGGGCGGAGTGAAGAGCTGGAATCCCCTCCCGCGCGTTCCTACTAGCCCCAACCGTGCAGATGCACGCTGCCCCCTTCCCCTCTGTGTGAGGTCTAGGAACAGGAGAACAACACAGGAAGGCCACCCCGTTTCCGTCAGCAGAGCTAAGGCAGGGTGGGATTCTCAAGAAGGATTTTACTAAACCCCAAGGAAACCCAGAAGTAAAGTTAGGGGAACCCTGAGCACACTGAGCCCCACGATGCCTGAGCCCGCTTTGTTGCTCCTGGCCCCTGCCCCTTCCGGTCTTTGGCCCTTTGTTCCAGGGCAGGGCGAGCTGGCGCCGCCATCCGTTAGCCTCTAATTTAGAGTCTAGCTCGGGGCCCAGCTGACAGCAGGGGCCCAAGACAAGCCTGGCGAATAAAGGAGGCGGCAAGTGGAACAGGCTGCCTGTTCCTGGGGCGAACAAGGAAGCACTCACCCCCTCTGTAAACATTACTCAGAAAGCCCAGGCCAGACGGAGAAGAGAGGAATGGAAATGCCAACCCCAACATGCTCCTGCAGTGGGGCACTTTTCTGTAGTTAAAGGGAGTCAACTAGATTGACATCAACAGGTCTCAAAAATTATCCTGCTGAGTGACAGAAACAAATTACAGATGCGTGTAATGACATGCTATTTATGTAAAACAAATCGCACAATGTACTATGTGTTTACAGTGACGCGTGAGAATAAAAGAAAACAAGGTCTGAAAGGAGACCCCCAAATCTTAACAGTCAGGACCTCTGGGGGCAAGAATAGGGATAGGACTGGGAAGTTGGGGATGGGGATGGCTCAGAGGAACTTTGCTCCTGTGCTATTCTAATTTTTCAGGAAGAGTGGACTCAGGTATTAATTGTTGTGAGTTGTCGACGAGTTGATCCCGACTCAAGGCAACCCCATGTGTGCAGAGTAGAACTGCTCCACAGGGTCTTCAAGGCTGTGACCTTTCAGAAACAGATCACCAGGCCTGTCTTCCAAGGCACCTCTGGGTGGGTTCAAACCGCCAACTTTTGGGCTAGTAACTGAGTTTTTAGTGGTCTGTGCCACTCAAGGACTCCCAGGTAATAATTACACAATTTAAAACTAATTTAAACAGGGGAAGAACCATCTGGTCGGGACAGGTGTGGGCCCCTGCCAGCTCCTGCCAGCCCTTCCCCCAACCGGGCTGGTGCCCTCACTCGTAGGAAGGTGCCTGTCAGTCCCAGTGCTCCAGGAGCCACACCCTGCACCTGCCTACGCTGCGCCCACACCGAGCCCTCGCCGTCTACTTGCCATTCTGTCCTCGAAGGTCTTGACCATGATGCCGTCGGGCAGTGAGGTAGCCAGCAGTGCCATCTCCTTCCGGACCGTGCTGAAGAACTTCTTGGCTTCTGGAGGCTGGAACTCAATTTTCTTAAAAGAGTGATTTGCTGGAATGGGGAAGAGAGGGCTCGGTCATTCCTGGAGGGCCCCAGGAGCTCTGTGTGGAGGTGCGGCTGCCGCCCTTGGGAACCCGGCCTGGGCGAGCAGCTGCTGTACGTCTCCGGGCGGGTGAGTCCACCCGCCTACTTCCCACCCGCTCCTCCCAGCATCCGCATCAGGAGAGGTCCCGGGCAGCAGGGCCAACTCACAGGGGGCGAACTCCAGCACGGAGAAGACCTCGCCCTTGGCGCTAGTGAAGGTGACGCCCGGCTTGCCGCCACACTGCTGGCAGAGCACGGGGGTCTCGCCGGGCCGCTCCGCCTTCACGGGAGACGGCCCCTCGGGCTTGTCCTCCTTGTGCTCGGCGCCGGGCGCTGCCTCCATCTTCTCTTCCTCAGCAATCGCCACGCTGTCCAGGGTCTTCTTGAGGTTTTCCTGCAGCTTCTTGATGTCATCCAAAAACCTCTTCTCCCGCGTCGGCTTCTCCGGCTCCACCGTGGGGGAGGTGGGCGAGCCCGTCAGGAGCTGCTCCACCGTCATGTTCTTCAGGCTCTCCAGGATCTTGATGGCCTCCTTCAGCTCCCGGAAGCTCTTTGGGGGCCCTTCCTTGCCTGCCTTCTCCATCAGCCCCGCCATGGGGGTGGCCATGGCCACAGCCCCTTGGATGGCGGCCGTGGCGGCCTCTTCACTGATGACCACGCCCTTGTCCTCCTCAGTGGCGTCCGGTGGCTCAGCGGCAGGGATGGGGGGCTCCTCGATCTTGGGGTGCTCGTCCTCCACCGGCCCATTGTCCGTCTCCCAGCTGTCGCTGTCGTCCTCCCACTCGTCCGAGGACGCCCCGCTGGTGCTGCCTTCCACCGAGTCATAGTCGGATTCCTCCATCTCGGACTCGATGTTGTACAGGTGCTGGGGGGAGAGGCACAAAGGAGGTGCAGACATGGGGGCACCACGGGGGGGACTCCTGATCCTCACGGCTGATGACCGGGCTCACCGAGGCCCTGGCAACCCCATCCTCCCTTTCCTGCTCTGGACCTTGTGGCTTGAACCTCTTGGCGCCAGCTGGGTCCCTCGATCCCTGGGAGTCAGCCTTCACCCGCCCCCCCGCCCCCCCCCCCCCAAAGGAGCAGCGCCCAGCCTCCCCCGCCTCTGTGCCTGTGGTCAGTATCCCGGGCTGAGGGTCCCAAGGGGAGACCTTGTCTAATCCAGCCCCACCCGAGGGCTCAGACCACTGCCACAGTGACGAGGGCAGAACATGTGACAGGAAGGGTTGGAGGGGGGAGAGCCAGCCTGTGCCGTACCCCGTCTGGTTCCCTGGAATGGCCTACAGACGAGGGGAGAGCACCACCCCCCACCACGTTGGCTGGCGCTGCCAAAGGAGAGCTCGGGGCAGAATGGCGCCAAGGAGGGTGTGGAGGATGGCGCCGAGCGCACCAGCAGAGCCCGAATCAGCCAGCCTTCCCCTCTCTCTGCCTGAGCTGCTCATGTCTTCCTAGCAGTGCTGGTGGGAAAATCGCTGTCTCCCCTGAGAAGTAATCTGCATTTGCTTAGTGCAGTGAGATGGGAATCCAGACAACATGGAGGTCCGTGGAAATCCACACACCCTGGTGAGCTGGAGAACCTGTTGGGTGAGGCCGGCTGTGGATGTGCCATGGTTCCCCTGGCCGCCCGACCTGGGGCCGCATGAGTAACAGCTGCCCTTCTCACACGCTTGCTCTAAGATCTCCGAGACCCTTCTATAGAAAGGCTCCTGTCGGTAAGGTCCGCCAGCGGATCCTGTCCATTCCCGGAGAGGCGATGTTCATGGGCACTCTTCGGGCCCTGGCAGAACCTCACCTGGGGCAGGATGATGGTCTTCGAGTTGTCAGCCCACACCACCTCCACCTTGCTGCTGACGTCTACACGGGCCACCTGACCCACCGATGGCTGCAGGGCAAACAGGACAGTCAAGGGCACAGCTTTCCAGGAGGGGCGAAGGCTAGACTTCTGGAAAAGGTAGCCCAGCCAGCAGTGGGTGGCAGGGGACAAGACCACGAGCAGTGAAGAAAAGTGGGCACCAGCCCGAGAATGGGAGTAACTAGGGCCAGGGACAACCTGGCTGTGGCAGCCTTACTCACATCTCCCAGCTCACTGTCCAGGGACGGCCTGGGTGTGGGAACCCCGCTCACACTTCCCAGCTCACTGTGCAGGGACAACCTGGGTGTGGGAACCCTGCTCACACCTCCCAGCTCACCGTCCAGGGACGGCCTGGGTGTGGGAACCCTGCTGACATCTCCCAGCTCACCGTCCAGGGATGGCCTGGGTGTGGGAACCGCAGTCACACCGCCCAGCTCACCATCTGGGGACAACCTGGTTGTGGGAACCCTGCTCACACCTCCCAGCTAACTGTGCAGGGATGGCCTGGGTGTGGGAACCCTGCTCACACCTCCCAGCTCACCGTCCAGGGACGGCCTGGTTGTTGGAACCCTGCTCGCACCTCCCAGCTCACCGTCCACCGAGTCCAGCTGCCTGCCCTGATCTCAGCAAGCACTCATGGGTTCCCTTCACACTCACAGCCCCGGCCCCTCCAGGCTGCTCACTGTTCCCAGGACAGGGGCTCCTGCCTCACTCGGGCTGTGTTCCTGCACCTCCTCTCCAGAATCCACTCGCACCCGATGTTCCCGCCTCCCCCAGGAGCACCCTCCCTAAGCCTCTCCAGTACGCATAGCGTTTTCCACCATGCTCATGACACATCAGCCAAGGGACTTAGCTTCCCTAAGATGCCACTGCGGGGCTCAGGACCAGCTGCGGGAACGAAGCCTGATCCTCTAGTCCCTCTGTGGCTGTCGGGGCGGAACAGCACCTCTACTGTGGGCAGCTACTCTCCTGGGAGCCCAGTGGACTCACTCTGGGAGACTGAGCCCCAGGCTGCACGAGGCACTGGACGACTTCATGTCCTGTGTCCTGGGGCCACCTGGTGGTTCTCTGGGGGACTGCAGCTACCGCACAGGCTGGGAGAGCAGGCCCAGAGCTGACCTCACCTCCAGGTGGCGAGCGCTAATACCTCGTCCTCCTTGGGAGGGGCCCCGTCCTCAGTGTTGCCGATGCGGATAACGATGTCTGTCGTGCGGAACCGGAAGTCCGGGTGGTCGGCAATGTCATACACACTCACGTCCTCCTCTTCTCCAATCAGCTGTGGCAGAGGACGGGGGGCCATCAGCCAGGGCCCTGGCCCTCCCAGCCCGCCCTGCGGTGGGGGAGCTGCACACGCACCTCCACGTCGTCCCCGCTCGGCCGTAGCTTGAACCACTTCACCATGCAGGTGCGGCCAGTGTGGTCCCCAGACTGCACCACGCCATACACGGCAGGGTCCAGGCAGCTCTGGACTGGGGGCAGAAGGCACACAGCTGGCTGGGGAGCCCTAGAGGTGCCCACCCGCCCGCCAGCCCGCCCACCACCCCTCAAAACCAACAGGGCAAAGAAGCCAGCGAAGCCCTGCCACCAGCCCACCAGAGGGAGCCACCTGCCCTCATTCTATCTCGGACCCTCTCCCACCTCCCCAGCCCGGCCCTCTGTAGGGGGCTGGCGCTACCTCGCTTGTCCACCACGAAGTCCCCTGGGCAGAACTCGTTGTTGTCCAGGTGGTGCACGGGGAACAGGTCGTTGGAGCGGATGTTGCACTCCACGGAGCCGTCCTGCCACATCACGTCTGCTGAGGTCATGGTGGTCACCACCTCCACAGCCACCCTGCAGGGTGGGCCGGCGGTGAGGCCACATCCCTGAGGAAGGGGAGACTGCCTTTCTGCCCCCACGCCACCCCGGGTGCTTGGTGAGAGGAGGGGAGAAGGGCCGTGGGGCCACAATCGTGATGCTCAGACAGCTCACTCGGGCTTCTCACATGCGGCCCGGCGGGGACTGACTCCACCGCCCCACCGCCATGGCCTCCCAGGCCTCCTTCCTCCCCTGGGGCCTGCCCAGGCACCTCAGCGTAGTCTGGATGGGCACCCTGAGTGATCACGCTGTGGTAGGGGCAAGGGGTGAGCCCCGCCCAGCCATAGGCTGGATGGCTGACCAGGGCAGAGCACCCCGGTCCCTACCTGTCCCCTGGCCTGAAGTCCCGGGTGATCTTGTTCTTCTTCCTCTTGTGTTTCCGCTTGAGGTTCTTGATGGACAGGGGGATGCTCTTCTTGCGGCTCGTGCCGCTGCCGCTCTGCGAGGAGGTGGTGGAGCTGGCAGAGGACGTCACGGAGCTGCTGTCGTCCGTGTCGTCAGCAGCCTCGTCGTCTGCGTCCTGCTCGGCCGAGTGCAGCCGGTCGTCTCTGCCCTCCTTCAGCAGGAAGGGGGGCAGCTGCTCGCCAGCCTCAGGAGGCTCCTCGGGCCCCTCGTCCTGCGCCTCCACCGGGCTGGCCGAGCCGTCAGGCGTCTCATCGGGGCTGGCAGAGCCAAGCTCGCTCCTGGCCTTGGCATCCCCCTTCTTGTCCAGGTCCTCTGTGGAGTGGTCCCGGGGACACGGGGTGTCCGGGGAGCACGACATGATCCGCACGACCTGCTTCTTCAAGAGGCGCTTCACCTGCGAGGGTGGAGTAGGGAGAGCGCTGTGTGGGGGTGTGGGGCTGCCACAGGCCCCACCCTGGGTGGGACCGGCCGGCCTGACCCCAGGTGTCTCGGTCTGGGCGGGCAGCGGCTAGTCACCCTCAGTGCCCAGCCAGGGTCATCAGAGCTGCCCACCAGGAGACGGCAGCCGTCCTTGCTGTGGGAACGGGCGGAAGGCCAGTTCCTCAAACGCCCACCAACTCCAAGCCCTGAGGACATACCTTCTTGGCCACAGAGCCCTCCCCCTGGGCGCAGTTTTTTTCTGGACATTCACAGGCAATCCTGGCCGGCTCTACCTTGGCTGGGAAGACATACAGACAGCGCTCCCCCAGCTGCCGCTGAGCATGGTCAAAGCATCCGAGACGCTTCACCCTGAGGGGAGAAGCGGGGCATGGCCAGGCTGCACTTCTGCCCAGGGCGGGCCCCTGGCAGAGTGGGCTGCGTGCTAGAGCTCACCTGCCTAGATTCTCCTGGGTGATGACAGAGGGCGGGGGGCTGACGCTGTCCGTGCCCCCTGGACAGAAACTCTTGGTAATCCATGTGACCTTGAGCTCCACAACCTGCACCTGGGAAGGCAGGGGGACAGGGCCACGGTCAGGGCAGGTACCCATGGCCCTGCTCTAGCCAGCTGGGCAGGGGGGCTCGTGGCCCAGGCCCACCTGACTGCCAGGGCAGGAGGCAGCTCTTCAGAGGCGGTACCAAGTACCCACACACCTAGAAGAGGCCCTGACTAACCAGAGCCAAGCCCCCACACAGAAGCACGCTCTCCTCCTCCTCATCCCCGGGGCCACTGCTGCCTCCTCACCACCCGGCGGGGTCCAGAGGAACGGCCACCCTCCAGCCTGACCTTGCTCTGTGGGCCAGGCAGGGGGTGCGTGCCTGTCAGCGGCCCCATGACCGGAGCCCGGGCTCCCCTCTCAGGCGAGAGGGGCGTGGCAGAAGAGGGTCCCAGGGCGTGGAGGAGACCAAGGACAGCACCCCGGCCCCGGGCCCCACCTCTTCCACCACCACACGGAACTTGCTCTTGGTGCTGAGCACTGGCTTGACCCCCGACAGCCACTGGACGCTGGAGAAGATCCTGGCCGGGCCGATGAGCACCTGGCCCGGGTAGAAGCCGTAGGAATCGTCGAAGAAGAGGCCCTGCAGGATGCGGAGTGGGAGGGGAGTCCCTGACAGCGCTGCCTCCTCAGGTGACAGCCACACTTCATGGGCCCCACATTCCCTAAGACACCCCACAGGCCCTGATGTGCTCACAAACCACCCAGGGACCTGTTACACACAGATTCTGAGACTACATTCCTGATGGGATTTCCCTGCTGGCGACACGGGACCCCACTTGGAGGACTAAAGCTCGAGAGGGTGGGGTCTCCACACTGGCTTAGTCACGCACCCCTCAGAGTGTGTTTGTTTAATTAGAAACTGTGCACACACTACCGTGCTGACAGTGTGCTGTTTGTGTGGCGCACACTCTAAGACAGAAAGTGAGGTCTACAAAGACCGAGAGGAAAGGTGACCTGAAGGGCAGATGCGATTACTAACGCCCTCTGTCTACACCCAAACGCTCAGCCAGCCTGGTGCACACCCGCCTCGTTTCCAGCACTCAGCCTGGCACAGTGACAAGCTGGGGGCTGAGAGGTTCTCCCTCCTCTGCAGTCCAGAGTCTGGGGACAGATGTGTCGCCTTTCTGGCAGGACCAACTCACCGAGTCGCTGACATGGGGGCAGACGTCGTAGAGCTTGGCACCATCTTCCGTGTTCATGGAGCACCTGCAACAGTGAACAGAGTTTGGTGTCCAGCAGGGCACAGTGACTGGAGTCCCAGGCGGGGCGACAGCCAGGACATGGCTGCTGATCAGCGATCAAACAGCAGTTACCCAGAGGGGCCGATGTCACTGTACCCTGAGGTGGCCCAATTCATCTTGTGCCAGCAGATCAGCCTCATCCCTGGTACAAGTAACTCTCCTACACTCAAGACCCTGAGCCCCGGCTGAGCACTTACCACCGAGGTGTCTACAATAAAGGAGCAGCCCGAGCACATACGCTAAATGATAATGCTTCTCTCCCCGAGTCAAGAGAGCAAAGACCAGAGACGGAGACAGAGAACGAGGCCATGGCAGCTGAGCAGGGTCAGGCCTGGGACACGAGGCCCTGGTGCCCGCAGCATCTGCCCTTGCCCTTGATAAACCCGTCATCACAGCCCCCCTCCCTCCTTCTGCTGGGCCACCCTGCCCCAGCTGGCGGCTCCTGTGGTGAGGTGCTACCTGGCGCCATTGGACAGCTTCAGGATGATCTGATTCTTCAAGTCATAGACCTTCCCCAGCCAGCAGTCGTAGGCAATGTAGTCCCCGTACATGAAGGGCTGTAGGCCAAGGGGATAGGGGCAGTGAGGGATGGCAGACACTGCTGCCGTCCAGGGCAGGAACGCCTCGTGGGCCCACTTAGGCAGGGGAGGAAGGACCCAGAGTGATTACTGCCTGGACGGGTCCCCTCCCCCAAGAGCCCTCAGCTGGGTCCCACTTCCCTTCCCCCGTGCGGGAGAGCCACCCAGAGGCAACGGGTGTGATGGCGTCCAAGGATACTGGGCAGGACGGGCCTGTGGAGGGGCAGCAGAGCAGATGCCGCGCAGTGGGCTGACTGGGTACTTGCACAAACGAGTCAAGTGATCTGAGTAGTAAAGAAATATACCGAGGACGACATGGGAGAACTGCTGGAGAAGAGACCCACGGACACGGAGAGGGGAGGACAGAATAAACCTGAGGTGATGAGCGGGCACAGACGGCATCAGGAGGAACTCGTGTGTATGCATGTATACACGGACCAGGCACCCATGCGTTGACATGTGTGCGTGTGTGTGTACGGGTGCAGACATACACAGGAACCCTGGCGGCACAGAGGTTAAGCACTATGGCTGCTAATCAAAATGCTGGCAGTTCCAATCCCCCAGCCACTCCCTGGAAACCCTACAGGGCAGTTCTGCTCTGTCCTACGGGGTCACTATAAGTCAGAATCAACTCGCCAGCTACAGGTTTGGTTTTGGTGTCTGGATAAAACAGGCAGCTGTGAGTCCCACACAGATACAAAAAAGTGACTGAGTAAGTAAATGAGCAGAAGGTAACGCTCATCCCTGCAGCCGAATGTCAACTATAAACATGAGGAGGATGAGCAGCCATAAATCTCCATTTGGCACCTGGCACAGTGATGGCTGGCCCAGGCGGGAGTTCCTGACGGAGGTGGAGCTGGTGGACTCAGTTTGGACAAAGATGGGATCATGACACAATTTTAGAATAAACCCATCGTCGACTCACAGGGACCCTACAGGACAAGGAGAGCTGCCCCACAGAGTTTCCTAGGCCATGCTCTTTATGGAGGCAGACAGTCACATCTTTCTCCCACGGAGCATTTGGTGGGTTCAAACTGCCACCTTTTGGTCAGCAGCTGAGCACTTAACCACTGTGGCGCCTAATCTTGGATGAAATCAGTTAGAAAGGGGTAAATGGAGACACCATGGTGGAGAAAAATGGCAGACTCCGACATGACCTGGGAGCAAAGCGGACGCCCTGGCGGCGGGACCCTGCATGCTGTGGCCCCACATGTAAGGCTGGGAAGCACTCAGGCATCTCTGTGGTCCTCCTGCCAACAGGGCACGTTATGGCCTGAGGCAGCTCACAAGGTGGCACCAGAGGGACAGGCTGAGGGATGTCCTGCTGAACGTGATGCTGCCCAGGGCACATAGACAGGGAAGAACTGTGGAACAGCCCCAGACGGGAGGGAATGAACACAATGCCTGCAGAGTGTGCCCCAGAGTGGGGTCGCCTGAATGGGGTCTGTGGACCAGTCAGGGGTGTAGCAGTGCTGCTTTCTGGACAGCGTGGAGTGCCCCCATTTTGGGAAATACACCCTGGAGTATTTCGGGGCCGCGGGGCAGCAAGTCTGCAGCTTGCTTTCAAACGTTTCAGGAAAAAAAAGACTAGGGAGGGAGGGAGATGGGGGAGGGATGAAGGGAAGGTAACAAACAAACGGAATGAAATGTTAACAGTTGATGAACCTGGATGAGGGGGATACAGGAATCTCTGTACTGAAGTTACAACTTTTCTCTAAGTTTGAGATTGTTTAAAAATAGCTTATTACAAAGAAACCTGTTAAAAGGAAGAATGTTAGAGGAGCAAGGAAAGCAGGTAAAGGAGCCACACCTGCGATTCAGGTGGGTGAGGCTGGAGGAGGGGGAAGCGTGCTCCTCAGGTTACATGGCCCCTCGGGTCTACGTGGCCCCCCTCGGGTCTACGTGCCCCCCTTCGGGTCAACGTGGCTCCCCTAGGGTCTGCATGGCCCCCCTCGGGTCTACACGGTCCCCCTCGGGTCTACATGCTCCGCTTGGGTCTACACACCCTGCCTCGGGCCTACACGGCCCTCTCAGGCCTACACGGCCCTCTCAGGCCTACACGGCCCTCTCAGGCCTACATGGCCCTCTCAGGTCTACACGGCCCTCTCGTGAGCAGCAGCAGCACCAGCCAACAGGTGCGGGTAGGCCGCTGTCCCACAAGCAGGCTATGCCAGCAAGAGGCACAGGGCTCAGCAATGGCAGGACCGGGGCAAGTGTCAGAGGCGCGTGGCTCACCCAGATGTGCTGCAGGTCCTTGCTGTTGACAGGGTAGATGATGCAGTTGGTGCCGATGAGCTTGACTGCGCAGTCGATGTTCACGTCGATCACTGTCCCACACTGACTGTCCTGGGGCGAGAGGGAGCCAGCATCAGGCGCAGGCCATGCAACAGCCCCAGCCACCACCCAAGCGCCTGGGGAGCCCGCCGTGGGCAGTGCCCAGGCTGGCACCCCACGTGCAGAGAACAAGGGGGCTGCCAGAACTCACGGTGGAGCGCATGTGCCGGACCACGTCCCGGGGCACCACGGAGCGGTCCTCCAGCTTCAGCTGTGAGAGGAAGCAAGGATGAGAGGCCAGCCCCAGCAGCCACCACACTTTCTTCCCCGACTGTCTACTCAAGTGTCACGTCCACCCCTCCCACCAGCACCAGGCCAGACAGACACTGTCAGCCCCGTGTCCCCAGCCACCCTCCCCACAAAGGCAAGCACGATGCTTGCTGGGAGCACCTCTGATCACACTCAAAGCGTGCATAAGCACAGGTCCTAGAGACCTCACTCTAGCTAAGGGCCCACAGAGAGCAAAATACCATGCCAGGGGTCAAGCCTCCACCTTCTGCAGGTGCCCCCTCCAAGCCGGGGTCAGGGCAGAGGAGACTGGGGCAGGGAGGGGTGCAGTGCTGGGCTGTGAGGGTCACCCTGGAGCCCTGCTATCCCTGACCCACGCATGCTAATCTGGGCCATCCTTCCTGGCCAGCTGTGCCTGCTCCTTATCTCTCACGCTCCAGGGCCCAGCGAGCTGCTGAGTAATTCCCAGGACCTTGCACTTCTGGAGCCTGGCCAGGTACACAAGCACCTGACCCGTCTCTCACAAACACCCTGTAGCAGCAGCTTCCAAGAGGAGGGCCCGGGCCTGGTGAGAGCCCTGCCTGCCTCTTCCGGGCCCTGTGGGCCTCCAGCTGCCCTGGACAGAGCTGGCCTCTGCAGGCCAGGGGGCCTTGGCATCTCTGTCGCTGCTTCCCCACACCTGGGCCACTCCTCTGGTTCCTCACTGACATCATGGTGCTGTGCGTCTCCAGCACTGCGTGCCTCCTTTGGATGCCAACGTCACAACCCCTGGTGTGGAAGAGCTGCTCCCCAAATAGGACACAAAGGGATCCCCCTCCCGAGAGGTCTCCGCACTATCCATCCCTGGGGCATGGAGAGGCGCCCTTGTGGAGGGCGGAAACAGCGACAGAGAAAGACACCAGCTCACGGTCCCTAGAACTTCGGCAATCACTGAAACAAGCTCTGCTGTTAGCAGGATGTGACTCCTCCAAGAAAGTGAAGAGGAAGCAGCAGACTGCGCCATCCCACCGGCAGGGATGCTCCTACAAGGACAGGCTCACGCTCAGAGAACAGGCCCACAGGCATGGGTTCTAGAGTCAGACGCTGGACGTTACCAGCTGGGAAACCTCAGGCTCATATCTGCAGGCCTGTCTCCACAGGTACAAAACGGGACAGCAGTGCTGTCTCGGAGTGGTTGGAGGACTGAATACAACCACGAAGGTAGAGATGCCAGTGCAGTGCCTGGTGTGCAGTGAGCACTCAGCAAACACTGGCTGGGACTACCGCTGCCCGACCCCACTGCGCCCCGGATCGTGGATGCTGAAGACCGTCTGGAGGTCCAGGCTCTTCTCACCTCTGGTCAGAGACCCCAGGAGGCTGCACAGGGGCCGGAGAGCTCTTGCTACGGTCGTGCTGGACGAGGGTGCCACCTTCCTACTGCAAAGAACTTTCTATCCTGTGACACTCCCTTCTGGTCTGGACGTGTTATTTTCCCTGCTGCCCCACTTACCCCAGCCCCCTGCTCCTGGTTTAGACTTCAAAAAGCCACAACTGCAGGTTTTTCCAAGTTGCCATAGGAACCATAAGTTGCAGTACTAGGATATCCAATGAGAGGCTGTGCTGTGTGTGACAGGAGGGGATGCCCTCCTTGGTACCGAACGGTGGCAGGGGGCGCTGGCTCCTCCCCTTCCTCTGAGCACAGGGGAAACTGAGGCTCCAGCTCTGGAGCAGAGGGGGAGCAGCTGGGGAGACGCCGGCACCATGCAAGGGAGAGGCGGCTCCTCCCTCCGACCTCTGCGGAGGCTGCTGGTGGGCAGGCGCCTCCTCCGTGCTCCCAGGCCAGGCTGTCCTCTCCGTGCCACAGCTGTCCGACTGCCCTTGGTGCGTGACAGCCTGCAGGCGTCGGCTCCACCTGAAGCTCTGCGTCTTTGGGATGGGGTCTCCAATCTTTCCAGACAGAATTCCCCTCCATTTTTCCACAGCCTGGACGGTGCTGGGAGCAGAGCTGGAGTGAATGCAGAGGAGCGGCTGGGTGCTGGCTACATTCCCATCCCTTGGCAACTCCACAAAATGAGAATAGTATGCTGTGTCCGGAAGGGCTCCACTGTCTTTCACAACTTGGTCGCAGAACTCCCTGAGTTCTATCCACACTGGACACCACCTTTCCATGAGCCCTTCCACCCGTCAGTGCCCGGCAGCGCCCTCAGCCTGGAAGGAGAACACTGTGCTCCCAGGAACCTCTGCCTCGCAATGAGGTCTAAACGAGTACTCACCACGAGTCAGGCCACTTTCTAAGCACTCTGTGTGCTTAACTCATGAAACCCTCCACAACCCGAAAAGGCGGGTATTACTACCACCCCCATCGTACAGACAAGTCAACAGACAGAAACTAAGGAACTAGTTCAAGGTCACATAGCTAGTAAGCAGAGGAGCTGGGACTTGAACTCAGGCTGCGTAGCTCGGGTGCATTCTTCCAACCACATAAAAAGCTTATTCCTCCCGGAAACTGCAGAGATAATAGTTCTGGAAGGTCCATACATTCTAAAACACAGCGATTCTTTTCCTAGCTTTGTAACTATAAATGCTGCGTTCACGCCTGGGGCACGTGGAAGGCAGCGTGGGCCCCTGATGGCGATCCTCTGCGCAGGAAAGGCCACGTGACACTGAGGGGGCAGCCAGGGCCAGCAGTTTGCCCCCACTTCCCACTACACTTATAAAGGATCAAGTACCCAAATCACATTATGAAGAACAGGAATGAGAATTCCAGAACACTTAATTGTGCTCCTGAGGAATCTGTAGATGCATCAAGAAGCAGTTGCTGGAACAGAACAAGGGGATACTGTATGGTTTAAAGTAAGCAAAGGTGTGCGTCAGGGTTGTATCCTTTCACCATACTTATTCAATCTGTATGCTGAGCAAACAATCCGAGAAGCTGGACTATATGAAGAATGGGGCATCAGGATTGGAGGAAGACTCATTAATAACCTGCATTATGCAGATGACACAACCTTGCTTGCTGAAAGTGAAGAGGACTTGAAGCACTTACTGATGAAGATCAAAGACTACAGCCTTCAGTATGGATTACACCTCAACATAAAGAAAACAAAAATCCTCACAACTGGGCCAATAAGCAACATCATGATAAACGGAGAAAAGACTGACGTTGTCAAGGATTTCATTTTACTTGGATCCACAATCAACACCCCTGGAAGCAGCAGTCAAGAAATCAAAAGATGCACTGCATTGGGCAAATCTGCTGCAAAAGACCTCTTCAAAGTGTTAAAAAGCAAAGATGCCACCTTGAGGACTAAGGTGCGCCTGACCCAAGCCATGGCATTTTCAATCACCTCATATGCATGTAAAAGCTGGACAATGAATAAGGAAGATAGAAGAATTGACGCCTTTGAATTGTTCTGTTGGCGAAGAGTATCGAATATACGATGGACTGCCAAAAGAACGAACAAATCTGTCTCGGAAGAAGTACAGCCAGAACGCTCTTTAGAAGCAAGGATGGCGAGACGATGTCTCACATACGTTGAACATGTTATTAGGAGGGATCAGTCCCTGGAGAAGGACATCATGCTTGGTGAAGTACAGGGTGGTCTAAAAAGAGGAAGACCCTAAATGAGACGGACCAACACAGTGGCTGCAACAATGGGCTCAAGCATAGCAACGACTGTGAAGGCGGCACAGGACTGGGCAGTGTTTCCTTCTGTTGTGCATACAGTCGCTCTGAGTCGGAACCGACTAGACGGCACGTAACAACAACACAAATCACAAACGAGCCCTGGCTGCACATGGGTTATGCACTTGGCTGCTAACTAAAAAAAGGTCAGTGGTTCAAACCCACCAGCTGCTCCGCAGAAATTTGCTCCCATAAAGATTACAGCCTTGGAGACCCTATGGGGCAGTTCTACCCTGTTCTACAGGGTGGCTATTAGTCAGAATCGACTCGACAGTAACGGGTCACTCAAATCATGGCACCAGACTGCCCGGGAAGGGCTGTCAACACTAGAGGGCGCTGTGCCTGCTCTCAGAAAACATAGATTCTAGCTCAAAATGAAGCCATGAAACAAAACCCACACCCCCACTGCCAACAGGCACCTGCTCACGCAGCCTGAATATACTGGGGTTTTTAAAAAATGGCCCCTGGGGTGGGATGCGAGATGGGGGACAGACAGATTTCATGGTCACCACCGGCTCTAAAATTCTGAACCGCCCCCCACCCCCCGGGGTTGTGAGCTAACAATTCTAGAGGCAGAGGTGTAGCTGCCAGAGGTTTCAGAACAGAAGGACGAGGAAGATAACGCACCAAAATGCTAACCGTGTCTGAGTGTGGAGGGGTTATGGGCGGTTTTTAAATTTTGCTCGCGTGTCTGCTAAACCGAGTGTGCCTTTCTTTGACACTTCTCTGCAGGGCTCTGGCCCTGCCTAGTGGGACCCCAGAGCCAGCATCCTCTGTTCCATGGCCTCCTTTGGGAAGAGGGGCCACCATACCACGGACCTGCCAGCCGTGGGAGGGAGCAGATGAGCCAGGCTGTCTGGAGGCACCCACCTGACCACGTGCCTGGTGCTGAAGCGGCAAGGCCCTGCCCTCAGGACGTTCACACTCAAGTGCGGTGGGGAGACAGGCTGACACAGACACCCAGGTCAGGTGCGCTGCACACCACGGAGAATGCAGGCAGTATAGGGGAGGAGGGGGGTAAAGGGTGACTGGAATGGGGGGGCTTGAGTAGTTATTTCCCACGGTAGGGCGGGAAGGGCCAGTCCAGGTGACACTGACCGAAGAGGCCTGAGTGAAATAAGGGGGTGAGTGCTGCAAGCAGCCAGCCGTGGAGGCCCCGGGTGGGAGCCTACCTGGCGTGTCCTACCAGCGAGGGGGCCAGAGGGGCGGTGGCAAAGCAAGCTCTTGGGAGAGCGGTGGGGATGCGGCCAGGCCACTCGGGCCTGAGAGAACCACACTGGGGACTTGGGATTCTATTCTGAGCGAGACAGACGCCCCTCGGGGCCCAAGCAGAGGCGCACATGACAGCAAGGTTAAAGGAGCACCTGGCTGTGGAGAGACAGGCAAGTAGACCAGTTAGCCCAGTGGTTCTCAACTGGGGGCAAATTCTTCCCCCACCAGGCATCTGCAACGTCTATAGAGAGTTTTGGTTGCCACAATTAGCAGGGGTGCTTCTGATGTTTAGGGGTGCTGCCAAACATCCTGCAATGCGTAGGCCAGCCCCACAACACAGAACAACCTGGCCCAAAGTGTCAGTGGTGCTGAGGTTTGAGACACCGGAGCTGGGCTGCTTCGAGGACAAAGGTGCTGAGACCAGACCATGGGTGGAGAAGGTGGGAGAGGACCACCCCCTGGATATATCTGGAAGGAAGAGTGAATGAGGTGCTCCAAGTTGGAAACATAAAATGGCAGGGGAAGGAGGGGCAGGGGTGGGAGGCAACTGCAGGTCCTGCCCCATCTGAGCCTGGGGAGCTTGAGCCCAGGAGCAAGGAGCTCCCCAGGGCCCACACAGCTCCTGCTGCTCCCTCTGCGCCTGGGTGCACACGCTTCTCCAGACGGTGATCTCGAGGCCTACAGCCAACAACCTACAGAAGCAGCCAGCTCTTCCCAGACCTCCTGATCCAGAGCAGCCCTGCTCCTGACTGACCTGGCGGAACCCAAGTCCACCACAGAAAACATTCCTAGAATAGAAACAAACTTGAGGCTGTCGGCTGATCAACGGGTGGGAAATGCAAGGGAGCCAATACAAGAGTCTCCTTCCAAGTGGTTCTGAATGTCAGGTCACTGCAGGCTGGGTCAGCCTGCTCACTGGAGGTCACTTGCCTGAGGTGAAGAAGGCGGGTTTCTACCTGGTCACTGGACCCGGCCTCCAGAAAACTAGAAGGGTTCCTAGTGCGAGAAGGGAAGCTGCAGGAAACCCAACAAAAGGCCAAGGAGGGGCCCTATGATGGCTGGGCATTGATGGTACAGGCTGGATGCCACCGGCCACACCACTGTCACCTCCTGTCACATACCAGGGAAGGCCAAACAGAGAGGGGGAGATATGGGTGTTCTCCTCTGCCCCCTAGAAAGGAAACCATCCCAGTCTCTTCTAGGGGCCATTGATGTTATCAGTGTCACGTCTTCAACTTACAACTAGGAGCAGCTTCACACACAAAAGGCCAGCATTGTGCCCAACACCCAGTGGTGGGCCCACACTGGGCCAAGTGAGTGGAAAACTGCGGACAGCCTGCAGTGGCCCCTGGTTTGGATTTGGATTCAAAGAGCGAGACCTTACCTTCGCTGTATCAAGCCAGGCCCCAGGAGTGTGGAAGCCTTGCGGCCCTCAGCAACGAAAACAGGCTGAGGGAAAAGAAAAACAAGCCGTCTCCACTGCTCTGTGTGGCAAGGGGGCTGGAGGAGGCCCAGCAGACGCACTCAGGGATGAAGCTGTCTGTTTAGGCCAGGACTCCAAGCAGATTCCTGAAAGGAACATAAGGCCAGAGCAGTGCTGGTTCTAAAGGCCAGCTGCTCCTCAAAGGGGTGAAAACAATCTGAGAAGCAAACCGCCCCTGCCCCCCAGCTGAGTCCTAGACCTACTGACAAAGGGTGAACACAGGGCATGGTCAGAAGTGAGGGGCAGGTTCCAACTGTGTGGGGACTTCATGGCCTCTTGCCCAGCCCTTCCCACCCCCACTGAGGTCCCGGGCACGAAAGGGACCCCTGCAGTCCTGGTGTAGTCTGTGGGCTTGAAGAGCCCAGGTGCCCTGCCCACAGCCTGCTCCATGACGGGCAGTGGTCTATAAGCCAGAAGCGCTACCCTGTTCACTATGGTATGGGGGGGGGGGGGGGATGCGTGCATGTGAGCACACACACACACACACACACACACACACACACACACGTTTCTCTGATGAGAAACCCAACCTGGCTTTGGGAGGCAGGAACAGAGAAACTTCACTAGAACCTACGAATGAGGTCAATTAGCTGAGCGCCTATGGGTTTCCAATTCCTAGACAGGAACACAAGCGTAAAGCAAGGAACGTGTACTGTCAGTAAGGAATGTACAGGGAGCTGGCACAGGTGTGGGCGACGGGGGTAGGGCAGGCCCAGCGATGGTTGCCCTTCTCTACCTTGCCCCCCTCTGATGTTAAGATGACTTGGCAGCCAAGAAGCTTCCAGACTGCAAAGTTTATCCTAGTGCAGACTTCTTAAATAGCTTTGGAAAATCCAGAATGGAATGCTTCCTAGAGCAGCACTTTTTCAAACCGTGGGTTCTGACCCATACATGGGTTATGAAATCAATTTAGTGGGTCAGGGTCAACAGTGAAAAAGAAAAGATCTGAGCACTTCAGAGGTAGTAAGGATAAATACTGTTTGGGAAAACATTTCCAGATGTATACACATGCAGTTCCCGGATTATGAACGAGTTCTGTTTCTGTCTTTAAAGTCAAATTTGTACACAAGTCAGAACCGTTAGGTATGGTTCACATCTAACGTCAGTTAGTCAAATGTCTGTCTTAGTATACCGTATACAGGGTACCTTTCAATGCATAAAGAACATTAAAGAAACACTTTCAGATACACTAAAACATCTTTAATGTAACAACAGAGTAATAATAATAATGTTTTGATGTGCATTGAAGTAGCACCCATTTGTTATTATGAAACACTGTATGTACCTCAAATTTTAATAGAATAGGCTTTACAGGTGTTGGTTTGTGTCATGGATTGAATTGTGTCCCCCCAAAATATCTGTCAACTTGGCTAGGTCATGATTCCCTGCATTGTATCATTGTCTACCATTTTATCATCTGATGTCATTTCCCTGTGTGTTGTAAATTCTACCACTATGATGTAAAAAGATGGATTAGTGGCAGTTATACTGATGAGGTCTACAAGATCAGATAGTGTCTTAAGGCAATCTCTTTTGACATATAAAAGAGAGAAGTGAGCAGAGACACACGGGGACCTCATACCACCAACAAAAGAGTACTGGGAGCAAAGTGCGTACTTTGGACCTGAGGCCCCTGCGCAGAGAAGCTCCCAGACCAAGGGAAGATTGATGACACAGACCTTCCTCCAGAGCCAACAGAGTAAGTGTTCCCTTGGAGCTGATGCCCTGAATTTGGACTTGTAGCCTACCAGACTGTGAGAGAATAAATTTCTCTTTGTTAAAAGCCATCCACTTGTGGTATTTCTGTTAGAGCAGCACTAGATGACTGACTACAGGTAGTACCTAAGTCGGATATTTGTAACCCAGGGACTGCCTATATAATGCATCTGTGCCCTGGGTCACAATGCAAAATGTGTATTTTACTGTGGGTCCCTGTTAAGAAGCTTGGAGCCCTGCCTTGTCTGGGTGTCTGCCCCGTCCCTGTGACCAGGCTCTGTTGCTTCTCTCTGGCCGGGGTTCCAGCCAGTTACATCAGGGGAGAGATAGCTCTTCTCTGAAGCTGGTTTGGAGCCCAAACACAAGCAAACCAACACCTCAGTATCTCTACAGTCACACAAAGACGTGTGTGTGTGTGTGTGTGTGTGTGTGTGTGTGTGTGTGTGTGTGTGTGTGTGTGTGTGTGTGTGTGTGTTGGGGAGACTTTTAGGTTCCTGGGCAGTGCAAATGGTTAACACACTAGGCTGCTAACAGAAAGACTGGGGGAGCAAGTTCACCCAGAGGCACCTTGGAAGAAAGGCCTGGCGATCTACTTCCAAAAAAATCCGCCACTGAAAACCCTACGGAGCACAGTTCTGCTCGACACACAGAAGTCACCAGGAGTCAGAGTCAACGTCATGCCATCAGGCTGTTTTTGTTGTTTTGTTTGGGGGGGGTAATTTTACCTCTTTCTGACATCACTTAAAATGTCACGAGTCGACCGTACAGTAAAACTGAGTGATGGCAAGTGGCACGGCTGCTGGGCTGGAGCTGGGCTCCTGGGCTGTGACTGGTCAGTGGCTCTAGCTCATACCCATGTAAGGACTTTCTCAGAGCGCTGACCATCCCGTGGCTGAGCCCCGACAAGCAGCATACCTGCAAGCTGGGCTTCACATGCTGGCGGGGAGGGAGGGAGGGCAGCTGGAGATGCCTTGTCAGCATGAGGGAAAAGACAAAACGCTGGGGCCCCAAACTAGAAACTTCCATCAGTCATCTGTGACAGAAACCCATAGGCACTCAGCTAAAACCAAAGACAAAGGTCAACCAATTCAGTAATTCGGGGTGTTTTCTCTAGGTTCCAGGCCAGACAAGTATATAAATATACACTAAGGAATGCGCCCTGGCTTTAAAGAACTTACATCTAGATGGCGGAAGCAAAATAAAAATACCTGAAAACACGCATACACAAGCAAACACAATGCTAAGCAGCCCTAGTGGCACCAAGGGTGAAGCACTCAGCTGCTAACCAAAAGGTTGGTGGTTTGAACCCACTAGCAGCTCCTCAGGAGAAAAGACCTGGCAATCCGCTTCCGTAAAGATTACAGCCTAGGAAATCCTATGGGGCAGATCTACTCTGTAGCATGGGGTCGCTATGAGTCGGACTCCACTGGACAGCCCCCAACGACAACAAGCACAATGCTCAGCTGGGTAGGGGCTGTCTCAGTCATCTAGTGCTGCTATAACAGAAATACCACAAGCGGATGGCTTTAACAAACAGAAGTTTATTTTCTCACAGTCTAGGAGGCTACAAGTCCAAATTCAGGGTGTCAGCTCCAGGGGAAGGCTTTCTCTCTGTGTTGGCTCTGGGGGAAGGTCCTTGTCATCAACCTTTCCCTGGTCTAAGAGTTTCTTAGTGCTGGGATCCTGGGTCCAAAGGACAACGCTATTCTCCTGGTTCTTGTTTCTTGCTGGTAGGAGGTCCCTATGTCTCTCTGCTTGCTTGTCTCCTTTATATCTCAAAAGAGACTGACTTAAGACCCAACCTAATCTTGTAGATTGACTCCTGCCTCATTAACATAACTGCCTCTAATCTGCCTCATTCACCTCACAGAAATAGAATTTACAACACATAGGAAAAATCACTTCAGATGACAAAATGGTGGACAATCACACAATACTGGAAATCATGGCTTAGCCAAGTTGACAGATACTTTTGGGGGACGGGGCATTAATGACCATCATTCCCATTTTCCGACGGCTGAGGGAGGCGGAAGGCAGGAAAAACCAGCCTGCACAGGGTCTTGCTCACCAGAGATGCAGGCAGGGGGCAGCACTGGCACGCATCCCATCCTCGGCCTCATACTCTCACCCGAGGGGCCGTCTTGTCCCCAGGGGACCCTCTCCCTGATCTCCCTATAAGCCCAGAGCTGAGTGAGATCAGCACTAGGCAACGCAACACGCCCACATCACTGCCCGGAATCGCAGCTGCAGCTCGTCCACTTGCTGGAATGGTCTGAAGGTGCAGCCTGCCCAAGAGGACAGAGAAGGGACAGAGGCCAACTGCCTGCTAAGTGAAGGGAAGGACTGGGAGCCACATGGCAGGAGGCCAGCTGGAGCCTGGGCGGCAGAGCCTCTGCAGAGCTTGCGTGCTTGGTCTGCAGCACAGCATTCCAGCGCTATGCCCCCTCGGCTGGGCCCTGGGCTTGTCAACCTGGCTTAAAGGGGACAAGGATAGTCTGGGACTCCTGGGCTTAAAGGGGGGGACAAACGGCCTCCCTCCTCAAGAAGTGGCTTCCTGTTCTGTTCATGTCTGGTCAGAGGGGCCGTCTTAGTCATCTACTGCTGCTCTAGCAGAAATACCATGAGTGGATGGCTTTAACAAAGAGAAGTTTACTCTCTCACAGTCCAGTAGGCTACAAGTCCAAATTCAGGGCATCAGCTCCAGGGGAACGCTTTCTCTGTCGGCTCTGGAGGAAGGTCTGTGTCATCAACCTTCCCCTGGTCTGGGAGCTTGTTTGCACAGGAACCTCAGGTCCAAAGAACTCGCTCTGCTCACAGCACTGCTTTCTTGGTGGTATGAGGTTCCCCATTCTCTGCTTGCTTCCCTTTCATCTTTTGTAAGGTAAAAGGTGGTGCAGGCCACACCCTAGGGAAACTCCCTTTGCACTGGATCAGGGATGTGACCTGGGTAAGGGTAGTGTTACAATCCCACCCTAATCCTCTTTAACATAAAATTACAATCACAAAATGGAGGCCAACCACTCAATTCTGGAAATTGTGGCCCAGTCAAATTGATACACACATTTTTGGGGGGGTTCATAATTCAAACCATGACAGGGGCTATCCCCCCCAGCCAGTGGGGCCCGGAGGGGCCATTTTCCACAGGACCAGGAGGGCATTCCCCAGAGTAAGCAGGGAGCAGGCCAGCTGTCCAGGCAACAGAGAGGGCTCAGCACCTTAACACTGCTCTCCAAACCAGGCCACCGCTGTCAGATGCCTTTACGGGGGAGGGTCCAGGTGGCGACCACGGGGCTGCCCCTCGCTGAGCCTGTGCCACGCTGGGCCTTGTGCTGAGGAGGGCCGGGTGTGCGTCTCTTTCAACCCTCACCCCCAGGAGGGAGGCACCGTTTCCTGGCTCACTCCACAGAGGAGGCTGGCAGCCCAGACAGGCAGTGACCCGCCAAGGTCAGCTGATGCCAGGCGCCAGGGCCTGTTCTGCTAACTTGTCTTTCCTCTCCCCTCTCCCACAGGGCCTTTCCACCCCTGCCCGGGGCAATAAAGGCCTGCTGACCAGCAGTGCTGACCCTCCCAGGGGACCCTGGAGCGGCGCCCCCTGGGAACTTCTTGGAAACGCAGAGTCTCAGCCCCTCCCCACCTGCAGGTCAGCAACTTTTCCAGGATATCCTTACGCACATTAAACATGACCTCACAGAACAGTGCTTCCCAACAAACGGGCACTGGAATGGGGGGGTGGGCTTTTATGTGTCCCAGACTCACAACCCGCCACCTCTGTCACAGCCTCCAGGATGATATTTTGAAAAAGTTCCCAAAGTGATTCAGATGCACACCCCAAACCCTGGCCCTCTGGCTTGTGTTTGAAAGGCAGAAGAGAGGAGGAGGGAGAATCGCTACAGGGGACTTTACCTCCCTGAGCTGCTTCGAGGGACATTGCAGTTTTGGGGAAAACACCAGTGCTGGGATGTGCTGCCCAGCAGGAGGGGGGCCTGGAGGGGCTGCACCTGAGTCCTCCAAGGGGGACCCCACGTGCAGAAACACCCCCCCCCCCCAAACCCGAACCAGCCTCCCGCATGTTTATCAAGCACCTGCAGTTACTATTTCAAGGCAGACGAAATAGACACCTGTCCGGATGCTGGGCATGGGCACCACCGGGCACCAGCTGGCCTGGTGGGCGATTCCACAGACCTGGGAGCTCCTGGTGGCTGATGTCGCCTCTTGGTTGGATCATGAAGTCCTAAGAATGCTCTGCTAAGGCCCACCAGTGGCTCCTCCTATTAGGATACGAGCCAGGGCTGAAACACTTAAAAACTAAAAAGCAGACCACTGAGACCAGGGGAAAGACCACGTCCAGGTCTAAGGGAGAGCCGCAGCCACCACTCGGAGGCAGTCTGCGCCACTCAGGCCCGTGCAGGCAGCAGGCTGGACACAAGAACCAGGTCTCTGCAGAGGCTGCCACAGGGCTGCCGGGGAACTGCGTACCCGTGGCGGCTCACCACCTCCTGGGCTCTTGGCTCATCTGGGACAGGTTCCTGGACTGGATAAACTCCAACGCCTCTGCCAGCCACGAATCCAGAGCTAGTCTTCCACATTGCCTGGGGGGTCTCTGATTTCTACCTGCTCAACACCTCTCTGCTCTACCCATGTGTCAGCTCAGTTCCGGGCGTCCACCCCACAGACCCCCAAGCAGGCTGGCTGAAAGAAGAGATGTTCCTGATCTGCATGGGCCGAGAAAGCGCCCCGCAGCGGGCACTGGGGAGAGACCAGTGGAGGCTCAGGCAGCTTCTCTTGAAGGAGCTCCCAGCTCAACTGGAAAAGCTACAGGCACACGAAGCAGCCTGTACAGAGAACGGAACACCATGCGAAACTAAACATACACGGGGGTGTCTGGATTTAGATGTATTACTAAAAAGTCTTACATAAAAAGAACTTTACAAACTGAAGGGATTTTGGTTATACTAGGAGAGCTACTTAAAGAACCCAAACCCGCTGCTATTGAGTCGATTCCAACTCATAGCAATCCTATAGGAAGGACAGCGTAGAACTGCCCCATAGGGTTTCCAAGGAGTGGCTGGTAGATTCGAACTGCCGACCTTGGGGTTAGCAGCCAAGCTCTTAACCACTGCGCCACCAGGGCTCCTACTTAAAGAAAACCTACAGAAAATCTTACAGTATGCAAACAACCACCACTTACATATATGGTCAAACCTTTCTGCCCTTTTTAGACGCTCCTGCAGCAGGTGAGGGGACGCACGCTAAAGGGTGAGTCAGCGCTGGAAGGGGGGCACTGAGCTGGGTCTGCAGAGGCTGCCACTGACCTGCTGGGCAGGGAGGGGACAGAGAAGTGCTGCACACCAAGTGCCAGCTCAGTCCCAGCACAGGTGGAGGAGGGAAGAGGCCTGGGTGTCACAGAACCTGGTGGGCTTCCCAGACTACCCTGAATCCTCAGCACCAGCTCAGGAGGAAGGTCTTCATCCCCAGCAGGGAGCCTTGGGGTGAGCCCTCACACCCAGTCCCCCCAGGTAGAAACCAGACCCCAGCAGGCAAGACCCAGGGCCCTGGCTTTCTAAGATCTGCAGCGGTGAAGAGCTCAGCTGCTAACCAAAAAGTTGGCAGTTCAAATCCACCAGCCGCTCCTTGGAAACCCTATGGGGCAGTTCTACTCTGTCCTATAGGGTTACTATGAGTCGGAATCGACTTACCTGCACAGAACGACAGCAACAACATTTCTACATAACTGAGCAGGAGCCGTCCTTCCTCCCCAGGAGGCCACTGAGAATTTTACCTACTCTGCAGCAGTGGTCTCTGAACCGGTACCCCTCCTCTGAGCTCATTTACCTGCTCCCACAACTGCTCCAGGTCTGCAGGGAGGTAACTTAAACCCAACCACACGGTACACAAGGCAACTGACATAAGTGTTAACCCCTCACGTTTTAACAGGAGGAAAACAGAGCAATGCTTAACAACAAAACAACTCCGGAAGTGCCAGGATACGGCCACGTTGAGTCTTCCTCCGCTCAATCTCCGTCGCTGGAGAGACCCCACTGGGGGCTACTCTTGGTCTGACTCTCTTGGGAAGGACTTTGCAGCCTGCACTCATTCTATTACAAACCTGAAGGAAGACACATCTCTGGAGACTAAAATCAGACACGTCATCAGGAAAGACCAATCGCTAGAGAAGGGCACCATAGCCGGTAAAGCGGAGGGCCAGTGAAAATGAGCGGGAGCCTCAATGAGATGGACTGACCCGACAGCCGTCAGGATGGGCTGGAGCTCACCAACGGGCGTGAAGATGGCGCGCGACCAGGCAACGTTTCCTTCTGCTACAGACGGGGTCGCCGTGAGTCAGGGTCGACTCAATGGCAACTTGCGACAACAGATGGAAATGTGTCTGAGCTCTAGAATACCCCACTTCTGGACGCCATGCCTTAAAATCAGCCACTGCAAGGGGAGGTTTTGGCAGGCCTCACACTCTACTGCTAGTCTTTGGCAGTAAGTGGCCCATACACCCAGCAAGAGGAGGAGGTCAGGACGTTTAAGTGAGCAGCGCTGAAAAGGCGGAGACGTCCGTCCGCAGTCCCTGGAGAAGGACCAGGGCTGAGGCCAGCTGTTTATCAGGGTCCCCCGAGGAGCTCTTTAGAAATGCGGATTCCTGGTTTTCATCCCAGGACTACTGAATTAGTCTCTGGGTGAGACCAGGAATCTACATTAACGCACCCCTGGCCAACTGTGCTAAGCATAAGCAGCCCGGTAACAGTCCTACTTCAACAACCTTCCCTTTCCTCTAAGACAAAATATAACCCTGGCTACTAAGGGGCACGTGTTAATCAAAAAAGGTAAAAATTAAGTCTGGGGATCAAAGCGTCAAAGCAAAGTGGCTTAAGATAATCAACAAAACGAACCGCAGCGGATCACACCTCTCCACATTCCCCAACAAGCCCTTTTGGTGGGTCAGCCCTTGGGACAGCCACACAGGCACCACGTCCTCAAGCCGATGTGGTCTCAACTCTGACTCAAACCCTGTCTTGGGTGGTCCACACCCCAGGTCAGGCCGCCTCCAGCTGATGCCTAGAACAAAGCCCTGGGCACCAGGAAAGCTTCGATGTGGCCCCGCTGACCCAGAGCCAGCACCTGACCTGGTCCAGCTGCCGCCCAGGCGGCAAAGACCAAGTCTGCCAGCATGCTTCCTCGGTAGCCTGGAGGACACGCTCTGCCACCTTACACACTGGGCAGGAAAGCGGCTTCCGGGCTTATCCTGTGGTCACATGAACCCGACATGCAGAACTGGGTTCCTGGGCAGGAGCAAGCTGGTAAAATGGGGCTCACCCTGCATGTTTAGAACTCAACCTGAGATAGACCCACCCTGGGGGTGGACACGCCCACTCGTGTCGCTGGTCCAAACCCCCAACCCGGTGGTCAGGACCCCTTTCTTGGCCTCCTCACTGCCGGCCCACAGAAACACACCGCCTCCCTCCTGCAGTGCAGTATCAGCTTCTGCCCAGAACGTCTGCAGAGCAGGCCGCTGTCCACACCCCCAGGTGCTCAGGAATTGCTCACTGATTGATAGCCACACTATGCGGAACGCACTCCACCTCCCAAGCCAACTGGGACTGAAAGGGATGCACTCAGAGCTGCTATTTTTAAAAATGCAAACACGGTAGAACAAGGCAATAAGAGATAAAAGGCAGGGACTGGGGCTGATGCATTCCCATGGGCCACGTTCTCACTGAGGTAGGGCTAAGCTGGGGTGCAGGGGTGGGATGTCTGATCTTCCTATGGAGGTCCTGGCTTCCAGCAGCGTTTAGTTTTTATATCTATGAGCTCAGACCTATCCCAGTGGACGGAGCAGATAGCACACAGCAAGCCGGGACACAGACACACAGCGAGCCACACCAGGACAGACACACAGCCGCACCAGGACCGCAAGCCGGGACACAGACACACAGTGAGCCGCACCAGGACTCGGGACACACAGCCGCACGAGGACTCAGACACATGGCTGCACCAGGACACAGACACACAGCCAAGTCACGCCAGGACACAGACACACAGCCGCACCAAGACACTGATACGCAGCTGAGTCACGCCAGGACACAGACACAGCTGCACCAGGACTCAGACACACAACCAGGTCACACCAGGACAGACACACAGCAGGCCAGCAGACTCCAACCTGCAGGGACGGGCAGATCTCAGGACCTACCCAGGAGTGACATTGTCAAAACAATGCTGGTTCTTCCATTAGCTACGATTCTAAAACTACATCTTTCCAAAACACAGTGAGATGGTGCGGTGCAAAACTGTGTTTCACAGGGAAGCAGGGGCCTGGTAAAGCACAGGAAGCCAAGGAGGAAGAGATAAGACCCTGGGATCTGAAGAAAACCAGCCCGCATCTTGCATCATTCAGGTGCAGTCCTAACAGCCAGTCCCAAAACCAAGGACAGACTTCAAAACCTGCCCAACCCACACAGCCGATGTCCCCAGCCAGAGAATCCCACGGACAGGCTGACCCCAGCTGAGTGTCAGCACAGACGGCCTCGTCCCTCACCCTCCTGGACACCCCAACCATGACAGCGACACCTTCCCTCTTCTTCAGTGCCCCAAGTCACCAAAATGAGGTCAGCACAGGTGAGGTAAAACCCAAACCAATGCCAGTAACCTTAAAACACAAAAAACCGACCAAACCATGCCACAGCTTTCCACTGATCTGTATCTGAGGGTCGAGTTCCGAGAATCCAGGCAGAATTACAGTTTAAGAAACAGACCTTTAAATATTAATACTCAATCTCTACTCTTTAACACTGCAAGCTCGACCTTATGTTTGCAAAGCCAAGAGAAGTCCTACTACCTTCTGGAGGCTCTGCTGCAACTGAAAAATCTTAGGGGCCTCCTGTCTGCCCAGCCACTATGCACACAACACACACGCTGGTACTCTAAAGCACCTGTGTACAGGTGAGCAAAAATTTCGTTTAACTAAGTGCCGAATGCACAGTGTGGGGACTGGCACTGTGACAGAGGACCAGTGGAAAAGGACCTGGGGTAGGAAATCCAGCATTAGGAAAACTTTCTTTTCTACTCCTGATACTCACCTTTTGCCAGATGTGGCGCAGATATGGGTGTGGGACTAAAATTCCATTCTCTGCAGAACGGTGCCAGCAACCATCTCTCCTGGTCCCAGGTCACCCTAAGAAAGGCCAAAAGGGCCAGCAGTGGCACTGCTCTGGTCTCAGAGATCCATCTTAATCCAGAGCAGGGACTAATTTAGTTACTACGTTCCTCCAACCAATACTGCACTAACGTGGGCCGAAGTCCCCAAGTTAGAAGGTGCGACAGAAAGGGCAGCTTGAGGCATGACCCAGCTGATAGAAGGACAGAATGATCTAGTCCTTGAGGCCATTCCGTCTCCAGAGATGAGCGGTATGAGACACATAAGAGTCATTTTATGAGTTATTAGACAAGCGAACCACTCGTACACGACAGCCACAGCCCACACTCACAGCCTGGGAGAAGCTGAGCCCAGCACACTGACTGGCTGTGCCACTAACCCTCTCTGGGGATAAAGCCCTAAGATGCCATGATTCTAAATGCCCGCCAAGGAGCACGTGCGAGATGTTCAAACACATGGTTAGACACATGCGTGGTCAGAACAGGAACTGCAGGGCACAGGCCACCAAGACCTAAGAACTAAAACTCCTCCTGTTTGGGGAGAGTGATCAAATTAATGTCTGTGGAGAATCTAAATTACAGTTGCTCAGCATAAAGAAAACAAAAATCCTCACAACTGGACCAATAAGCAACACCATGATAAATGGAGAAAACATTGAAGTTGGCAAGGATTTTGCTTTACTTGGATCCACAATCAATGCCCATGGAAGCAGCAGTCAAGAAATCAAAGAATGTACTGCACTGGGTAAATCAGCTACAAAATACCTCTTTAAAATCTCAAAAAGCAAAGATGTCACTTTGAGGCCTAAGGTGCGCCTGACCCATGCCAGGGTATTTTATATTGCCTCATATGCACGTGAAAGCTGGACAATGAACAAGAAAGATCAAAGAATTGATGCACTTCAATTACGGTGTTGGTGAAGAATACTGACTGTACCATGGACTGCCAGAAGAGTGAACAAATCTGTCTCGAAGGAAGTACAGCCAGTGTGCTCCTCAGAAGCGAGGACGGCAAGACTTCGTCTCATGTACTTGGGACATGTTATCAGGAGGGACCAGTCCTTGTACACCGTTCCTTCTTGTATCTCTCTTTTGTTCTGGTTTTAGCTTCCTTCTTCCTAAAGTACACTGAAGGTCTGTCAGGAATAAACTCCATTTTTTCTTTCTATGAAAATGTATTTTGTTCTCACTCTTGAATAACTTAAGCTGGTTACTGAAAATGAAGCCAGCAATTTCTTTTCCTTAGCACTTGGAAGATTTTATTCCACTGTGGTCTGGCCTCTACTGTTGCTACTCAGAAATTTGCTGAGTTTGACTGGTGAACCTTTGGGGTAATCTGTTTTTTCCTCTCAAGTTGCTTTGAAGATGCTATTCTCTCCTCTCAAACTCCCATTAGACATATGTTGTACCCTCTCATTCTATCCTCCATATCCATAATTTCTTTTTCTTAAAAACCAACTCTTTATCTATGTTGAATTCTGGTTAACCTCTTCAGATCTATTTTCCAGTCCACAAATTCTCTCTTCAACTCTGTTCATTCTTCCATTTAACATTTCCACTGGACTTAAATTCACTGATTAAGAGTTTTCATTTCTAGAGGTTCTATCTGAGTCATTTTAAAACATACAGATTTTTTAGGCCTTGTCTTTCCTTTGATTTCTACTTGTTATGGATTGAATTGTGTCCCCTCAAAATATGTATATCAATTTGGCTAGGTCATGATTCCCAGTATTGTGTGACTGTCCACCATTTTGTCATCTGATGTGATTTTCCTGTGTTGTAAATCCTATCTCTATGTTAATGAGATGGGATTAGTGGCAGTCATGTTAATGAGGTAGGACTCAATCTACAAAATTGGATTGTGTCTTGAGCCAATCTCTTTTGAGATATAAAAGAGAGAAGGGAGCAGACAGACACAGGGAACCTCATACCATCAAGAAAACAGTACCAGGAGCAGAGTGCATCCTTTGGACCCAGGGTCCCTGTGCTGAGAAGATCCTTGACCAGGGGAGGATTGATGACAAGGACCTTCCTCCAGAGCCGACAGAGAAAGCCTTTTCCTGGAGCTAATGCACTGAATTTGGACTTGTGGCCTGTCAGACTATGAGAGAATAATTTTCTGTTTGTTAAAGCCATCCATTTGTGGTATTTCTGTTACAGCAGCACCAGATGACTAAGACACTATTCCTTCTTTTAGCTCATCAATCACTTTAAATATTTATACTCTCTCTTCTATTATCTCAAGTTCTTATGTTGGGAATTCTCCTGTTTGTTATGACAGTTGACTCTTGCTTATAATTTCTACGTGTTCTGTAATTTCCCAGCATGAGCTCATCATCAGTTAGGATCACAGGATTCCAGGTGGCCTGCAACTGTGGAAGGGTCATGCTAGAAAAGTTTTGCCTTTGCTTCTGCAGGGAGCTCCAGGGGTATCACCATCTGGTGCTAGTTTGGAAATTTCTGCACCAGGTGAGTATTATAAATGTGGACTTCAAATCTGGATGTCTCTATTGCTTATGGAAGAATTCTCTACCACCACCCAGAGCACGGGGCAATGATAAGCTTTCTCGCCATTTCTCTGGCCCTGTGGGGGTTTTTTTGGTACCCCTTTTGCCCCTTAAGGAGCCCGCGTGGTGCAGTGGTTACAGTGCTGGGCTGCTAACTGAAAGGTATGTGGTTCAAATCCACCAGGCGCTCCACAGGAGAAAGATGGAGAAGTCTGCTTCCATAAAGATCACAGGCTTGGAAACCCTATGGGGCAGTTCTACTCTGTCCTATAGGTCACTATGAGTCGGAATCGACTCAGCAACAGTGAGTTTGGTGGGTTTTTTCTTTTTGGGAGGGTGGGGGCTTGCCCCTTTCACCAGAGAATAGCCCTTTGAAGAGATTTCCATTTCAATTCCATACTTTACACGTTCATTAAAATCCAAACCTGTATTATTGTTATAGGACCTATTTTCAAGTCCAATAAACACATCCAGAGCTGCCATGACATCAGCAGTCCTACTCTGGCTTCAAGTTCCCCCCCTTGTTTTTGGTCCCTTGGCTATCTATTCCCTTTCTTCCTTACAAGCTCAGCTATATATTTAAAATCTTTTTATTATAGTTTATACATCATTTTTAAGTGACTGTAGCAGAAGTAGTTCTACATTAGTTTAATCTTCCAATGTGGCTGAAAAACCCATCTTTTGTACATGACCTGTTTTCTCTCTTTGGAAGCCTCATCCCCAGTGTTCTGGAACTTCACAATGCGCCATAGTTAGGACTTTTTCCATTCACCATTCTGGAACCTTGTGACTATCAATTCCGGAACCATTTCCTGTTTCTCTGATACATTTCTGTTCTTTGCTTTCCTTTTCTCTCTTCATACATCTCCTAGATGTTAAATGTTTTTATTCTATTCCCTCTTCGTCAATTTCAAAAAAAGAAAGTTGTGTTTAATTTCTAAGAACTCCTTCTTATTCTTATTTTTATAGCATCCAAGCTTTTATTTCATGAATAAAATATTGGCTTTTATTTCTTTTGTTGTTGTTGTTGTTTTCTTTTTTTTTTTTTTTTTAATTCATATGAGAATTTTGTTCTAAGAGATATAAGAGGAAGGGAAAGAAGTGGGGCCAATCTATAAAATGTGAAAGGAGCCCTAGTGGCTCACTGGTTAAGCATTTGACTGCTAACTGAAAGGTTGGAGGTTTGAACCCACCTAGCAAGCTCCCTGGAAGAAAGACCTGGCAATCTGCTCCCATAAAGATCACAGCCTAGGAAACCCTACGGGGCAGTTCCACTCCATCACGTAAGGTCAACACAAATCAGAATCAACTGGACAGCACCCAGCAACAATGTAAAATGCGGACTAAACAGTCTTGTGGAAAACTTACCGTGTGGTGGGTGCCAGGCCCCTACTGGGGGCACCAGGGCAGTTCATGAGGAGGTGGGTATGGAGGGAGAGCAAACTACGTGTACAGAGATATGGAGGCATGAAAGACCACACAAAGTTTGCAGCTGTCAGCTGCTGTCGAATCTATTCCGATTCATGGCGACCTCACGTGTGCAGAGTGAAACTGCTCCATAGGGTTTTCAAGGCTGCGACCTTTCAGAAGCAGATCACCAGGCCTATCTTCCGAGGTGCCTCTGGGTGGGTTCAAATCACCAACCTTTCAGCCAGTAGTCAAGCATTTACCTGTTTGTGCCATCCAGGTACTCCAGACAAAGTTTACTGCTTTAATTTTGTAGTTTGTAAACTTTTTGAGAACAAGAACCCCTTTTAAATATAAATGTTTTAAAATGTGGATCCCTAAACAACAATAATTGCACTTTTGACTATGTAGTCTTCAGACCATGCTGGGACCTACAGGAGATCACAGACTCCTTTTACAAAAATTCCAGAGTCCCCAGAGTCTGCCCCTCCTCCCACCCCAAGATCTAAGGCTAAGACATTGTTCTTTGTGGTTCACAGATGAGCAGTACTGTGGGTTACAGAGCAATTCTGCTGCACATATGGTAAACATCAGACCCCTGAGTTCTACGTAACACTGGGTTGTACTGGGGACTTTCAGCCAACCTTAGAGCAATAATGGCTCTTATTTCTAAGAGTATATTCACTATGTGTTTTGAGGGTTTCTTCTGTTTGCTGTATCAACTCTACTTCTTCTGAGAGATCTTTATCTATTTGCTTGTTCTGGCTTTTACTTTTCAAGCTGGAAGCTCTCTGAGTATGTCCAGTGATCCTTGGCTGTCCATTTCTATTTAAAAGCGAAGAAATAAAGGATCTTTGTGGTGATGGAATAGTTCTGTAACTTGATTGCTGTGGTAGTTACAAAAATCTGCGTATGCAATGAAATGGTACCTGCGTTGTGTATACACACGTGTGCCAATGTCAATTTCCTGGCTTTGGTTCTGTCTATGGGAAACTGGGTAAAGGGACCTCTCTACTACTTTTACAACTTCCTGTGAATCTGTAATTATTTCAAAATAAAAGGTTAAAAAAAGTGAGGCAATAAAAAAATTAGAAGCTTTGTGAACACAAGCAAGGCTGTGGACTAGTAAGGACCATTTTAGGGCAGACTCATATTAGCTGGAGTAGAAAGCTAGCTTTTTCTTTGAGGAACTGCCAAATGCTAGCAACTGCAGGCCTTGCCTCTAATAAACCAAACCAAATCAAACCCACTGCCATCGCGTTGATCTCGACCACAGCGACACTGATACTGTTCATTTTTTCCAGAGAGGATTCCTGCAATCCTGTGCCTCATGCCGGGTCTCAGTACTCTGGGAGCAGGCGAGGACATGGCTGGGGCTTTCTCCTTTCCGTCTGCAGCCTTTAGAGTCCCCCTCTTGTCAGTCCAGGGTCACTGCCCTTTGCTCTGCCTGCGATGCCTCAATCCTGCGGAGCGGCTGGTGGGTGCGAACCACTGACCTTTCAGTTAGCAGCCAAGCGCTTAACCACTGCACCACCAGCACCGATACCGGGTGCCTCCGATTCCATAGGCTTTCTAAGTGCTCTGGGGTGAATGGGTTTGCTTCTCCTCCACTCTCTCTCTGCAGGCACCAATATTCCAGCTGCCTCTGCTCTGCTCAGTCTTCGTTTACCTTCCAGCTTCCAAAAATTGGGAACTCCTTGTCTTTTACTGTCTTCTCTCCCATCTTTGTTCTCATGAGTTTATACATTTAAAAAACTATGTTACTGTCATTTTAGCAGGGTCTCTGAAGGAAGTGGAGATAAATATGTTCAATCTACCACGCTGACCTACAGGGTGCCATTCATTGACTTTTAATCCTAATTTTGCAAGGTATTGACATATTTCAAGATGAAGGAGAGATGATAATAAGCCAACAAAAGCAGTTCACAAGGTCAAAACTTAGGAACCCTTCGTTTAGACACTCACCGACTTAGAGACCAGTCCTTCTCTGAAGAGCTCTTCAGTCCTGCTATTCTAAGAGCTGAGCTGGCGGGGAGCGAGGAGAAAGAGCACAATTCCACTAGGAGCTCCTCTAACCACCTGAAAAAGCCACCTATCTGCTCCTACTAATGGTGTTTTGCTTCAGATGTTGAAATTCTACAGACCGCTGTGATTCAACCACATCAGATCTGGTCCCAGGCCGAGCTGGGCTGTGAGTGGCAGAGAAGCCCTGCCACTGTCAGGTGGCAGGCGTGAGTAATCAACACCTTACACACTCACACAATTAAATCAGACTCTGGAACGCCAAACTAAAAACAATCACTGAGAAACTCAGGGAACATAAATAGCAGCACACGCACCCCTCAGCAGACAGCCACGCTGTTTAAGTGGAGGGGGGACCTGTGAGCAACAGCAGCCAGCAAGTACTGAGGAAGTTCAGAGTCCTCATCACCAAGGACCGCGTGTCACACACACAGCACCGGCTCAGCATCGCCATGTCTGAAAACTGCCCAGCGGCTGCAGAAACATGACTCAGTCATCAAAGTTCATTCACGTCCGTCAACAAGTACTTCATCGCCCTACTGCATACAAGCATTATATCTGTACTACGAGGGAGACCCAAAAGAAATATTGGTATGGTTTCCGCCTTTGAAAAACTCTAATTATTTTAACTGGCGTACTATGGTTCGGGTGATGATGACTATAAAGCTGGAAAAAAAAAATTTCTTTTTAAAGCTGGAAAATATTTGAAAGCTTGCCCCACTGTCCAAGAAGGCTTATTAAGCAACACTTTTCTTATTCTAGGGTGACTGTGGAGCCCCAGATTCCAAACAACTAGAACTTTGCTTTTGGAAAGACTTAGGACTTAAAGTCTTTTCCGTTTATAAGGGTCTCTAATCCCTTATGGAAACCCTGTGGGGCAGTTCTACTCTGTCCTATAGGGTCACTATGAGTCAGAATCCACTCAATGGCAATGGGTTTGTTTATTTGTTTTTAAATCCCCTATTGTTGTTGTTATGTGCCGTCAAGTCGGTTCGGACTCATAGCGACCCTACAGGATAGAGCAGAACTGCCCTGTAGGGTTTTCAAGGAGTGGCTGGTGGATTTGAACTACCAACCTTTTGGTTAGCAGCCAAGCTCTTAACCATTGAGCCCCCAGGACTCCATATAGTGCATTTAAATAGGAAAGGGGTTTAAATCCCCACATAATGCAAGATGCCTGGTACGGACTCAATGACACTGACAGGGCCTCTGCCAGCAGGAGGCTGCTGCCTGCCAGACTCTACAGGGCAGAGAGACGACCCAAATGCAAGGTGGAAAAGGCAAGCCAACAATCAACTCCAAGTAAAAACTGGGCAAAGCACCTGAATAGGCATTTCTTCAAAGAAGATATACAAATGACCAACAAGCACATAAAAAGATACTAACTCTTACTAGTAATTAACCCACTGCTGTCTAATCGATTCCAACTCATAGTGACCCTATAGGACAGAGTAGAACTGTCTCATAGGGTTTCCAAGGAGCAGCTGGTGGATTTGAACTACTGACCTTTTGGTTAGCAGGTGAGCTCGTAACCACCAGGGCTCCTTCACACCTACCAGGAGGGCTATGATCAAAAACACTGACAATAACAAGTGTCGGTGAGAATGCGGAGAAATGGGAACTCTCATCTATTGCTCATGGGAACGTAAAATGGTGCAGCCACACTGGAAATCAGTTTGGCAGTTCCTCAAAAGGTTAAACACAGAGTTACCATATGACCCAGCAATTCCACTCCTGGGTAGAATACCCAAGAAAACTGAAAACATGTCACACAAAAACTGCTACACACAGGCTCATGGTGGCATTATTCATAATAACTAAAAGGTGGAAACAACCCAACTGTCCATCAACAGACGAATGGATAAACAAAATGTGGTATATCCACACAATGGAGTATTATTCGACCATCAAAAATAAATAAAGTGCTGACACATGAATGAACCTTGAAAACACTATGCTAAGTGAAAGAAGCCAGTCACAAAAGACCACATATTGTATGATTCCATTTATATGAAACGTCCAGAATGGGCAAATCCAGAAAGACAGAAAGAGGTTGCCAGGAGCTATGTGTAGGAGGGGAGGGGGAGTGACTGCTAATGGGTATGGGGTTTCTTTCTGGGGTGATGAAAATGTCCTGAAAGTAGATAGTGGTGATGGTTGCACAACTCTGTGAATACACTAAAAACCACCTGAATCATACACTTTAGAAGGGTAAATTTTACGATACATGAATTGTATCTTAATAAAGCTGTTAAAAAAAGAAAAAAAAGCAAGCCAAATAAGTGTCTCAGACAGGATCCAATTAGTGACCCTGCCTGCTTCTATGGTCTTCACAGACGTTTTCTTTGCTAAGTCTCCTGAGTCACAGTGTTCCCTGTGAATTCTCTGCATTATGGATTTTATTTTTTAAGTCAAACACCGGCGTCTGTATCAACTAAATCACCAGAAAACTAAAATTGGTACCATCAGTTAGATACCTTTCCTCCTCTGGACTTTTCTTTCCCAAGCCTTAGAATTCTTCATTCGTTTGTGGCTTCTATCAACCTTCATCCCAACCACTCAGCCTCTCTGGGCCTCAGTTGCCTGACTAGACAATAAAGGAGTCCCACCAAGGACCCCTTCCAGTCCCACCACTACGTGCCCAGACATACCCTCACACTAGCACATAGCCAGCATCACCCTCAGGGGCTCAGTGGAGGGCCACTCCCACCGGCCCGACCACTTGGCAACTGGAAACCCCTGTATCCCAATGTTATTGGCACAGAAGGGGGAGGCTTGAGGTGCAAGGGCCTACAGGAGAGGCAAGAGGATGGAAACCTCAAAGAGTGGCAAACACACGCCTCCCCTGGGAAGACTGGATGCACAGGTCTTCTTGGGAAACGGGAAGGACACGTTCCTACTGTGAGCCGGGTCATTGGAGTGACTTCTCCTTGGAGCCGCATGAAAGAACCCGGATATCGAGCACTGATGAGGATAACTCCCGCATCCTGGGGAAAGGACACAGAACTCACTCATGACGGCCACAGTCTGCACTGGGCTGTGGAAGGGTCTTTTATTCAGAGTCATGCCTTGGCTTCCGCAAGAAGCTGCAGCGGCAGCCCCAGTGAAATCTAACGCCAAGTCAGCAATTCCGACTGGGGCAAAATGCCAGGAGTGGGGTTGAAAAGCACTTGGGGATGTTTCTGGGAATACATTTTCACTTAAGCTTTTTTTTTTTTTTTTTTCCCCCTCACAAGGGCCTCCAGATTCAAATACCTCCGTGAGCCCCCTGCCTCCATCAGTGGCATCCAGCTCCTGGGAAGACCCTGCCCTAAGAGAGGAGCTTAGGGGCCAGCGCCAAAAGGAATCCAACTCAACAACCTGGTTTGAAGGGCAACACCTCAGAGAGGGAAGAAAGGCAGTGACAGGAGGTGACTCACTGCGACATGACATGCTGGGTGGCAATGAGCCCTTCAAGTTACCTCACCATTTACTCCTCCCCGCAGCCCCGCCAGCCTCTGCAGTAAAGCCTCACGTTGGGGGGCAGGGAGGCTCAGGGGACCAAGTTGGTGCCACAGAGCTAACAAGGAGCAAGTAAATCAACACCTGAACCCAGCCTTCCTGAACCCAAAGCTGTGGCTGGCCCAGTGCAGAGCAGCTGTCCAGAAAGCTACTACTTACGTAATAACCCAAACCAAACCAAACCCACTGCCATCGATTCTGACTCACAGTGACCCTATAGGACAGAGCAGAGCTGCCCCATAGGGTTTCCAAGGCTGTAATCTTTACAGAAACAGGATGCCACATCTCTTTTCTGCGGAGCCGCTGATGGATTCAAACCACCGACCTTTTGGTTAGCAGCCGAGTGCTTAACTACTGCATCACCAGGGCTCTCTATTCATGTAATACACACACACATACATGCTAGAACATGCAGAGAATGTGTGTGGTTGTAGTGGTTGCCTCTGGGGAGTGGAAAGCGTAGGAAGTAGACAAACGTTTATTTCACTACATACTCTTAAATTCTTTGAGTGTTGTGCCATTTGTATATATTATCTGTTTAAATATTTAGAGATACACCCACACACACAGATTAAGATTTAGACTTAGAGTCAGCCTCAAGGGGCAGACAAGCTAGGTAATTAGCAGCATCCCCCCTAAACCTACCCTCAGATGTCCTGTGTGGCTTTCAAACGTACTAGGTGGCTGCAGCAGAGCGGAGATGCTCCCAGCAGTGGTCACCACGGTCACACACTCCACACAGCGGAGCACATCCAATTCCCAAGGACGTAGAGGTTCTGTCCTACTCTGCCAGCCATGGACACTGCAATCTCAGGGCTACGTGCCAACCCCGAGTCCCGTGTCTGAGCCACCCCCTGGATCCCCTGGCTGACTTACTGGGTCCTGGCCCCTAGACCAGCCCTCGGCTCCCTTGGGAATGCATCCCCTGAGCTGAAGGCACAACAGACCTGCCTGACCCGCAAAGCTCAGGGAACGCCCCCGAGCACAGAGGGGCTTACTTCTCAAAGGCAGTGGAGTGCCGTTAGAAAAACACTCACAGGAGACCCACGTTCCAGTGCTCTCTGTGCTGCTAAGCAGCCGGGGAACCCTGCTCACACCACAGGAACAGTTTACCACAGTGCCAGGGCACGGGAGGAAAGGGTAGTCAGAGCGGGAAGTGCAAATCAGGGCCACTTTCCTGGATGGCAGTTTGGTGAAATGAATCAAAAGCCTTAAAAATGTGTTCTTACCCCTTGGCCCAGTACTTCCATTTGGGAATTCACACTAAGAAATTTAAAGACATAGACAAAGATGTATGTATAAAGATCCATTATTTAAAGGTGAAAAACTGGAAACAATTTTAAAAAACTCTGGCTCAACCATCTGATGGAATTACATGCATTCACTAAAAATCACATTGCCAAAAACCATGTTTTTAATGGGAAAAAAATGTCATAGAAACACCGCTACTTATGCACGTCTGACTTATGAACATGACAGACAGGACCGAAGTTCCAGAACAGAAGGGGTCCTTCGCGGCCTCTCCAGTTTGCATATTTGGTTTGGGTGTGTTTCACAAACATGAGCCCCATCACATCTGAAAAGAAGAAAGGCAGGGGGGGCTACAACTGCAGGAAAGGAAAGGAACTTGGTTCGGAAGCCCCCCCACCAAGTACAGGTGTTAATAATTACCATAAAAGTAAGCCGAGAACCCCCCTAGAAACTACCGCCCTGAGATAATCTTTAAACCTTATACCAAAAATATCCCCTGAAGTCTTCTTTAAAGCAAACAACAGTTTAGCTGAATTAGTAAAGAATGTCTGCCTTGAGCATTGTGCTTTTTTAAGAACTAGCTATATGGGTGGGATCACGCTGACAACAGCAGCTCCAGGGTTAGATAGGAAGCCTGTGGGGAGGAACAACTGGGAAAAGGAGAGTGAGAATGGCTGCAGGACCTGAAGAGTGTAATCAGCGTCACTGGTGAACTGGTGCACGTTCTGCTTGTATGCATTGTGTCCCCCCAAAATATGTGCTGTAAACCCTAACCCCTACACCTGTGGTTACAATCCCATTTGGGAATGGGGTTTCTCTGTTATGTTAATGACACAGTATTAGTGTAGGGTATGTCTTGAGATATAAAAGGAGCAGATTAAGTAAGGCAGCAGAGATGGGGGAAGAGAGATGCCAAGTCCGTGAAGATCACCCAAGAGCAGAAGCTCAGAAGAGGGAAGGACCTTCCTCAGGAGCCAACAGAGAGAGAAAGTCTTCCCCTAGAGCCAGCACCCTGAATTTGAGACTTCTAACCTCCTAAGTGGAGCCCTGGTGGCACAATGATTAAGACATCAGGCTGCTAACCAAAAGGTCAGCAGTTCAAATCCAACAGCTGCTCCTTGGAAATGGGGCAGTTCTATACTGTCCTATAGGGTTGCTGTGAGTCAGAATCAACTCAACAGCAACGGGTTTGGTTCGTTGTTTTTTTTAACCTCCTACCTGTGAGAATGGAGCCCTGGTGGGCAGTGGTTAAGAGCTTGAATGCTAACCAAAAGGTCAGCAGTTCGAATCTACCAACTGCTCCCTGGAAACCCTATGGGGCAGTTCTACTCTGTTCTATAGGGTCACTATGAGCTGGAATTGACTCGATGGCAAAGGGTTTTTTGGTTTTAACTGTGAGAAAATAAGTTTGTTAAAGCCATCCACTTGTGATATCTAAGACAAACAATTAAAAAAAAAAAAAAAGGGAAGTAGCGAGGACATGCCAACTACTTCCAGGTACAGGAATGAGCTGGTCACCGGGAGGAACAATTATGGTGGACTGTGTCCCCTGTGAGGTGAGGGCAGGACCCTGAGCAGGCCAGCAAGCGCCATGGAGATGCAGAAAGGGGAGCGCAGGCTCCACCTCAGCCTGAGGCTGACGGAGGAGGCAGAAGAAAGCAGGACACTGAGACCTAGAAGCCCAGGAACCATAAAGTGGCAAACAGAATCTTGTGGGTTTTTTTCTTCCTGTTTTTAAAATGCAGGCCAGGGATGACTCCTTAGGTTCACACCCCTGAGAGTGGGCACAACATCAAAGCGACTGGAGATGTCAAGGGCTGGTTCTCTGGCTGCAGAGGGGTTTCCCGGGATACCTGCAGAGGCCACCAAGGGGTGGGGGGGTGGGGGTGGAGGGCAGATCCAACAGGACAGTGCAGATGACTCTGGTGCGTTTTGGGAAAGATGTCTTTTATAGAAAACACATCAACAGCGGAGAAGACCATGCCTGGTTTTACAGCTCCCCCTGAAGAGTGGAAATACATAAGGGGACTGCAAACTTAAACCTCTGGGACTCAGGCAAACAGTCTTTTGGTATCTAATCTGTTTGTAATTTTGTTGGGGCGGGGGTGTGGGGGAGGCTAAAGTTAGCATACTATGATATTTTGTCAACAAAAATATTTATATCCTTATAAAAGACTAGAATAACCATTCACTGAAATGACAGAAAGTAGTCGCTAACCTAAATGTCAGCGGTTCGAACCCACCAGCTGCTCGGCAGGAGAAAAATGTGGCAGTTTGCTTCCACAAATACTGCAGCCCTGGAAACCTGTGGGGCAGTTCTACTCTGTCCTATAGGGTCGCTATGAGTTGGAATTGACTCGATGGCGGTGTTTTGTTTTTTTTTTTTTTTTGTATCCCGGAGTGGTGGAATTACAGGTAATTTTTTTAATCCCCTTTTTGTATCTTCTCTCATTTTCTGCATGAAGTAGTACAACTTAAAACCAAAACTAAACCAAACCCATTGTCAATTCTGTCACATAGCGACCCTATAAGACAGAGTAGAACAGCCCCATAGGGTTTCCAAGGGACGGCTGGTGAATTTGAACTTCAGACTTTTGGTCAGCAGCCGAGCTCTTACCCACTGTGCCACCAGGGGTCCTAAAAAAAAAAAAAAAAAAAAAAAACCAAACCTGTTGCCTGTTGAGTCAGTTCCTACTCATAGCGACCCTAAAGGTCAGAGTAGAACTGCCCCCTATGGTTTCCAAGGAGCAGCTGGTGGATTCAAACTGCTGACCTTTTGGTTAGCAGCTGCAGCTCTTAACCACTACCCCACCAGGGTTTCCCCACGGCTCCTAGCAATCAGGAAATAAGCTATAAATCTAAGACAAATAAGGGAACGGTCTAGCAATTTTTCTTCAGCGTTAGATCATCAGGGACTGACCGACAAGCCACTAAACGTGTGGATTTCCCGTTCCCTGACGCCCATTCTGCACCCCTGCTCCCCCTCTCCTCTGCACTCACTTGTCAACCGCTTCAAAACACCCCCTCTCTGCTCACAGTGCCCTCCACTGTTCCGCAGCACTTCCGATTTGGTTCTTTTTAGAAAGCGTCTTTTCTCTAGCAACGGGAGTCCCTGGGTGGTGCAAATGGAGAACTCAGCTGCTAACCAAAAGGTTGGAGGTTTAAGCCTACCCAGAGGCTCCTTGGCAGAAAGCCCTGGTGATCCACCTCCAAAAAACCAGCCACTAAAAACCCTATGGACAGTTCTACTCTGACACACGTGGGGTCACCATGAGTTGGAGTCAACTCAATGGCAACTAGTTTTCTCCAGCATTACAAACTGTTAGCCAACACCCTCCTTCCTGGGCAAAATTCTTCAGAAAGGTTAACTCTTAGGACAGAGTATGGAGTATGGATTAGATGAGGAGAAAGAGAAAGATCAGTTAGGAGAGTTTTTTCTAATATTCAAAATGTAATTATGCTAAACGCAGTGGGGTATATCAGACAGAGAAAGGACGTTATTTGACAAACTCGGCAAAATCCAAATAAAGTCCGTAGTTCAGTTAATAGTGTGGTACCAATGTTAATTCTGACAAATGTACCATGGTTAGCTAAAAACGTAAACCTTAGGGAAGCTCGAGGAAAGGGTAGACTGGGAACTGTAACATCTTTGCAACTTTTCTGTAAATCTAAACAAACTCTGTTTTTTAAAAAATGCCATTATGAGAGAACGAAGTAAGACAGCAATAAGAATAAAAAGAAAGATAGCAGACGGGCTGAAGACATGTTTCCCTTCACATGGACGTCTCCAGGCATTGGAAACGCGCCGTGTTCCCCTCACACGTCTCCTCTATCCATGCTGCTATTCTGGCAAGACTGTCCACCTGGTCAACACCCAGAAAGCCTGAGTCTCCTGCCATGCTGCCCCTTTCTCATGCCTGTCCAACCATACAGCTACAGTGAACGTGTTATCGCTCGTGCAGAAGATTTGTTTTTAAGATACAAAACTTAATGGCTCCACATCTCTCTTCTGATCACCTGAAACCCTAGGCAGGCCAAAGTTCACCTTTCCAGTCCTGTCCTCCGCTGCCCTGCACCCACCCAGACCCTGCCGTGTGCCAGGCTGTGAAACCACAAGCTTCACCTGCTAGTCCCCAGCGGCTCTGTGCCTGCTAGCCTGTCTGAAAAACCTTCCCCAAAGATCCCATCTTCCTCTCCACCCCAGCTAATTCAAAGCTTTGTTACCTATACGAAATAGAGTCCTGATTTGACCTGGAGGTTAGGTCCTAAAACCAAAATTAAGCATCATCAAAATTATCCTTGAAAAATTCCTTAAATCTGTCAGCGGGTCTAACACAACCAGTTTTTCCTTCCACTGGATACTAGATGAAGTTGGTTCACATTCAGGGGTCATTCTGTATCAAACATCAATTATTTCAATACTCAGTGCCAAGCACATATATGTGAGGTTATGCCAATGAAACGCACAAAAGCTACAGCTTGCCAGGACGGTAAAATCCTCCAGGTTGGTCCCCAGCTCCCCTAACCGACCCAACCTGTGCACTGCTGCCCGAGCTCACCGCAAACTTTGAAATGGCTCCTCACGTAAAAACAAATGCAAACTCCTAGGTCTACTATTCAAAGACCTTCCCACCACATGGGAAGTGTGATGTAAAGTCACTGAGGGGCTGTACAGACTGTTGGTGGTCTGTGTGGCTGTGGGTGGGCTACCTGGATTTAACTCAAGCCTTTCCACTTACTGCCGGACCTCGGGCAAGAGCCTCAGATCCTTCCTCATCCGCAACATGCGTATGGTAACAGAAGGGTTTAGAGGGCTATCTCTCTCTCTCTCCTTCTAGATTAGGTTGCTGAAGCACTGCTGTCCAATACAGCAGCCAATAGCCACACGTGGCACTGAGACTTGAAACGTGCCTAGTGATGTATGTGCTCTTAGTTTGAAATACACGCCAGATTTTGAAGACTTAGAATGGGAAAAAAGAATGTAAAATATCTCAGTGATAATTTTTTTACATTGATTACATGTTGACATAATATTATGGATATATTGAGTTAGGTAAAATAGATTATCAAAATGAATTTCACCTGTTACTTTGTATTTTTCTTTTTTAAATGTGGCTACTTGAACACTTAAAATTCCAGATATGGCTTGCATTATATTTCTATTGCTCAGAACTGTTCTTGGGAGTGGTGGTTAGCAAACTCGTGCATGTGGGCCAAGCCTGCATTTATTTGTTTATTTAATAAAATTTTACTGGACCGCAGTCATACCCATTTGTCTGCATATTGTCTGTGGCTGCTTTTGTGCTACAAGGCAAAGTTGAGTTGTTGTGGAGGAGACAATACAGCCCGCATGGCCTGAAATATTTACCACGTGGTCCTTTACAGAAAGAGTCCGCCAGCCCCTGATCTAGACGGCAGGACCCATGGGGCATCTCTGCAGCACCCAGCCCCGTGCAGGGACGGCCATGCTGCCCAGGGTAAAGGGCCCGTGTTTTGGTCACAAGGGGCCTAGGTTTGTACCTGGGCTCCGTCTCTTGCTAGCTGTGTGCCCTGGGGTGGGTTACAGGCAGTCTCTGGGTTTCTGCTTCTTCCTCTCTAAAATGGGGGTACTGGCTACTCGAAGAAAGAGAAGACAGACGTAAAGCATGTGCTACACTGCCTGGCACAAGGTGGGCGAGGCACTGAGCTGGGCTGGATGAAAGATAGCAAACTCCATGAAAATGCTGACTAATCATTTTCCTCTTGCACTGACTGCATTATACTCACAACCATCACATTTTCATCCTAGAAAGAAGTGAAATCTAGAAAATTTCTTAACAATGACTGCAGATGATGGGGAGGGGGGAGGAAGCAGATCTTTCCAACAAGGACAGACGACAGGCTGATGGCAGGAAAGCACTGCCTGGTTGCTGCTGTTGAGTTAGCCCCCAACTCGTGGTGACCCCAAGTACAGTGGAATGAAACTTTGCCTGGTCCTGTGCCATCCCCATGAGTGAGTGTGGATCGGACTGTTGGAATCCATATGGTTTTCATGGGCTAGTTTTCCGGAGGAGATTGCCAGGCCTTTCTCCCTAGTCCATCTTAGTCTGGAAGCTCCACTGAAACCTGTTCAGCATCATAGCAACACACAAACCCCATCAACAGACAGGTGGTGGCTGCACATGAGGTGCACTGGCTGGGAAATGAACCCAGGTCTCCGCATGGAAGGCAAGAATTCTACCACCAAACCACCACTGCCTTGCCTGATAATTGTTGTCGGCAGCTGCTGTCGAGTTGATGCCTATTCACAGAGACCCCATGTGTTAGGGCCACTTAATTTCTCTCCCCTTCAATATCTGTTTCATTAACACCACCGCTAGAAGAATATGCAGAAGGAAGACAAAAACCTCAATCAGTCATATACTTAAAACTTGGGTGGACTAAAAACTAAACCTACCAATATCAACCGAGTTACTAAAGGACCTATTTATCAGTGCAAGATCCTTGGTGGCGCAATGGTTAAGCGCTCGGCAGCTAACCGAAAGGTCAGCGGTTCGAACCCACCAGCAACTCCAAGGAGAAAGACGTGGCAGTCGGCTTCCCACCGCTGATAAACAAGGGATGGTTCTAGCCATTTTAAACAGATGGAGCCTGATTCCTTCAAAGCAATAATCCATATCCGTAGTCAATTCCGGTGCATAGTGACCCTAGAGGACAGAGCAGAACTGCCCCATAGGGTTTCCAAGGAGCAGCTGGTGGATTCATACTGCTGGCCTTTTGGTTAGCAGCCAAGCTCTTAACTACTATGCCACCAGGGCTCCTTCAAAGCAACAGGCCTGGCATAATTGCTGCAGCTCCGGATGGCGCTCTCTAAGACTCTCCCAGGGTCCTGATGCAGGCAGCGTGCAAAGCCCAAGCCACATTCCTGCTTTCTCCAAGAGGGGTCTCTATCTAAGGTGAGGGCTTCAAATTGGTTCTTTCCAGTTCAAACCACTACTGGTAATTTGCATTCCTAACAGCTTCCCTGTTAAGAATCTGCATGTCTAAAAGTTCCCAGGAAGTTATACACAAGACTCACCTGGGGATCTTGTTAAACTGTAGGTTCTGATTCAGTATATCTCGGGTAGGAGCCCTGGTGGTGCAGTGAGGAGCAATTGATTGCTAACTGAAAGGTCAGCGGTTCAAAACCACCAGGGGCTCTGTGGGAGAAAGATGTGACAGTCTCCTTCTACAGAGACTTACAGCCTTGGAAACCCTGTGGGGCTTCTATGAGTCAGAACTGACTCACGCAGTGGTTTTGTGTTTTTGGGTATCTGGGGTGGAAATGCAAATTCTCAGCAAGGAACTTGTTAGAAATGCAAATTCTCGGCAGGGGTTCAAACCGGTTGGAAGCCTTGTTCTAAGGTGAAGGCTGAGCGGTGACCAGATTCACTAAACTCACACCTGCGGGAGTTTATCATTTACCGGTGCTTCCAGGTAGGTGATTTTTTTTACATCTGACCCTCATGAACGCCCTGTGAGGCAGGCATTACCCCGACGTGATGAGCTGCAGCTCAGAGAGGGTGCAGGGCTCCACCAAGGTGCTGCAGTTACCACGGGCGCAAGATGTAGCTTCTGAAGGTACAACCGCTGCTTCTGCCAAATCGTTCAGAGTCACAGCGCCCAAGGACTAGAACAGAACCCAGAGCTGCAACAACCAGGGACACTGGTTTCAAAAGACACAGCCCCCCAAATGTCCATAAAGGAATGAATGGACAAACTGCCGTGTATCCATACAACAGAATGTTGTCCAGCCAAAAACATGAATGAAATACTTACCGATACGTGCTACTACATGCATGAACTCCCAAAATATGCATAAGGCCACAGTGTGTAATTCCTTTTATATGAAATACCCAGAAGAGGTAAATCCATAGAGACAGAAGGTAGACTGGTGGTTGCTAGGGGCTGGGGGAAGGCAGGATGGGGAGTGACTGCTAATGGGTACGGGGCTTCCTTCTGGGTGGATGAAAACGTTCCAGAACTACGCAGAGGTGGTGGTTGCTCAACATCGTCAATGTACTAAATGCCACTGAACTGTTCACTTTAAAACGGTTAATTTTATGTTATGCGAATTTTACCCTGATTTAAAATAAAAAAAAAAAAAAAAAAAAAGACACGGCCTCCTAGTTCTCGTCCCAGCCCATGGCTCTTGGGAAACCCTGTGGCCAGAAGAGTGTCTCAGTTTATCTCTGCTGGGTTTTAACCCCAAACCCAGCTGCATGTCAGCCCCAGCGGACATGGCCAGCTCTCCCTGGCCCACCCACTGCTCAGGCACTGTGCCTGCAGGAGCTCCTGGAGGAAGCTGCTAAAACAGGAGCTTCAGCGTAGTACTTTTTGATTCATCTGCTCCACCTAGTTACCAGGATGCCCATACAGCCCAGTCTTGGAGTAATTATTCACAGTGCTCTCAGAAGAGCCTAGTCTGGGCAATAAATTACATGGTCAACCTCCCTAGGACCCTGAGTGAGGTGTCAGCTGGCAAGGGGCCCCCATTCCAGGAGACCATGAGGCATGTGGAAAACAACTATTCTTTGTAGGTAAGTGGGGTGAGTGGGAAGGAGCAAACGCTGGCCATTTGTCCGAATGCTTCCCAAGAATCCATACATGCACTGTTCAGAAGACAAGTTTTCGGAGTCACTGTCTTTGTTTCTCCAAGAGCTTCCGATCCGGGGAGAGAACCTGGCGTGTGGTGTAAGTGGAGGGGCTTTAGAGGCAGGGAGCAAACCAGATCAGCTGGAGCAAACTGAGGAAGCAGGAGGTAAACCCGAAATGCAGGGGACGGCCCTGAATGACAACCTAACACAGGACAAGAGGCTGGGTGCTGGCACAACCCAAGAAAGGATTCTGGAGGGTCAGCCTGAGTGGTGCATGCTGGGGCCTGGAAGCGGGGCAATCAGAGAGCAGACCAGTGTTGTAGAAAGGAAACGCAAGCAGAGGATGCAAGAGGCATTTCAAACGAAGAACTGATGACAAATTAGAACGGGGCCAGAGAAGACAAATTCAAAATGATCCCAAATGTTCTTATTTTTAGCAGATGCAAGGTTAAGTATTTCGGGATGAAGTGCCATGATGTCTGCCACTAACTTACAAACGGCTCAGAAAGAAATACTGACACACAGACAGAGGCAAACATACGCAGATAAAGAAAACATGGCCGAATGTTAACTGCTGACTCATGGTTGGTAATTAGGAACCAGTTGGAATCGACTTGATAGCAATGGGTTTGGTTTGGTTCTCCTAGTCTTTCAACTTTCTGTATGCTTAGAATATTTTTCATAATAAAATGTTGAGAAAAATTTTATATACATATGTACATATAAAAAATATACAGTATAATATGGAGCCCTGGCACAGTGGTTAAGAACTCGGCTGCTAATCGAAAGGTCAGCAGTTCGTATCCACCAGCCACTCCTTGGAAACCCTATAGGGCAGTTCTACTCTGTCCTATAGGGTCGCTATGAGTCGGAATTGATGACAACAGGCTTGGACATTATATAATACATCTACATATTCCATGGACTTGGGAGGTGGGGTCATAAGAGTTTATACCCACAAAGTCTGGGTTCTAGACAACCTGATGGCGCTATTGAGTAAGCAGGTGAGAGACATGATAGAGACATGGAGGTCATCTCAGGGCAGGTACCAGGTGCAGCTACAGGAGTGGACGAGATCGTTGAAGAAAAGGTGGGAGGGAAAGAGACTAAATCACTGGAAAAGTCTGGCATTTAGAGACAAGGAAGAAGACAAAAAGCAAGAGGAGGAGAAACATCCAGTCAGCCTGGTGTAATGGAACCCAAGGGAAGAGTTTCCATCAAGACGGCGTGATCGACCATCTCAAACCAGGCTGATGGGCCAAAAGGAGATGGAGCACTGAGGACACGTCAGCAAAGGCAGCAACCAGGAACTCCCCTGTGACCAGGCATCGTTTCAGAAGCCGTTCCCATCGGCGGTGTGAGAAGCCGGGTGGAGAAAGGCTAAGGTGGAGCAGGTTGGGAGGAAATGGAGGCAGCCACCCGTTTCTACTGGGGGTGCTGGAGTGGCCCCAAGGCACACTGGGGCCCAGGGAGAGATGCTTGAAGATGAAGTCATCAACCTTCGGGGCCTTCAAATCCCTCAAGTCATTAAACAGCCAGAGGGTTGCTTTCAGCACTGCAGGTGCCAAGTCCTGATGCTTCCAGAAGCCGCACCAGAGGTGTGCACGTGTGTGTCTGCAGACCTTGCTGGCTACACTCAGGGTCCAGCAAATACGCCCCTGTGGACATGCCTGTCAAGAGCACTTCACCACAGCATCTCCCACAAAAAGGATCAAAACGAAAAGGAAGGGGAAGAGCATCTTCAGAGCTGCCCGGGCTCTGCCTTGCAGGATGCAAATGAAATACACTGGCGACTGTGGCAAATCTCTCCTGCCAGTACTAGCCGGGAGTTGTCATTTTATTGTTCAGGAGGAATGACTCTGCTTTTTAAAGCATGACTCAATCTTAAATTTTTTTTCTAATTTTCAATTGTCATGATCAGAATCTTTACCAGGTACATTCATGCTACCCATTTAGAACAAAAGTGACTTGGTAAGTGTCTTATTCCTTTGACGTAGCTGTGGATGATTTAACACTGCGGTCTCTCAAAAATGCAAACAAACCAAAAATCCCTCACCAGACAGTCAACCAGATTTAACCCAAAAAGGAGATTCACTCCAGTACTTAACGCCCAGCTTAATTCTTCTGAATGCATATCCTTTGCCCGCCCTGCCCAAATCATAAAAAGGTGCCTTCCAAAGTCCTGCTTGAGCAGAGCAGTGTCCCTGTGTCTGGCTGGGGCTCTGGGTGGGCTGGACAGAAGTGACCTGAGGATCTATTCAATACAGTTCACTGGGTCGAAGGACATTAAATCCTCAACCGTAGAGAGTAGATGAGGAGCAAAACAAGGGCAGATAACTTTAGAGAAGATCAATTCAGATGGCTAGCCATTAACAAGATTCAACGTTACTCTGAACTGCAAAAAATTCCAGTAATCATTTGGCTCCTCCCTGTCTGTAACCACACATGTCAGGTGGTGGCTAACAGAGCCCCCAGAGGCTGGTAGAAATGTCAACAACAGTAGCTGCTCTGACTCTGCACCTCACCGAGAAAAGCTGACAGGGTGGGTGCCGGGGCACGAAAACCGTTGCCCCTCGGGGCTTGGCACATGTCCCACGGGCAAGCGGAGCTTCTGGAAGGAGAACAGTTAACGACACCAAAATCCTACGAAGTCATGTAAGTGATGAGGATGTTGTTAGATGACGTCAAGTCAGTCCCCGACTCATGGCTACCCCATGCACGACAGAACAAAACGCTGTCTGGTCCCGAGCCATTCCCACGCTCGGTCGGGGATCAGACAATGTTCCGTTGGGATCCACAGGGTTTTCATTGACTGATCTCTGAAAGTAGATCACCAGGCCTTTTTTCCTAGTCTGTCTTAGTCTGGAGGCTCCACTGAAATCTATTCAGCGTCCTCGCAACATGCAAGCCTCCACTACAGACAGGTGGTGACTGTGTGTGAGGTGCACTGGCCAGGAACTGAACCTACGTCTTCTGCGTGGAAGGCGAGAATTCTACTACTGAACCACCAATACCCCCAAATGTAAATGACAGCACCGTGGAACCTGGAAAGCACTTTACGAATGTTCCTGTTATTTCTCCCTTTTTAATTAGCCATTTAAATTAGCCTGCCCCCCATCCCAGAAGCAATTCCCAAACCTTGGGAAAGGAAACTCTGAAAGCGCCTATCCCTCAGAACAGACTCACAGACCATGCCCTCCCAGGTCAGAAGTGCAGGAAGGTGCTTTTAGAGAAACCACTCCCTGGGAAATCGCCGACACCTGCTCTAAGGGGACCATGGGGCAGCAGCTGACACTCATCATGTGCAAGCACTGTTGTGACGGCAGGTCTGTCACACACCATTACCCCAGCCCCTTTTCAAGTACTGGCCCCACAGGTTCCATTGGATTCCATGGGGCCCGTGGGTCAAACAAGTAACAAGGAGAGAAAGATCCTTTTGACAGAGCAGGGAAATGAAAAAGAGAAAAGCAGAGATAACAATGACACGGGATTGAAGAGCGAGAGGAAGACCTTCAGTGTGCCAAAGGAAACCACGTGCGGCCATGCTGTCAAACATGGAACAACCCAAACAAAACCGAGGAGACTGGCCTGGAGGCAGGACTCGGACTCGGCCCCCCCAAGGAGCCTTCCTGAACCTGTTTAATGACTCAGCATCCCGGCAGGAGGCTGCCCAAGGCGGCCAAGGGGAGCAGGAGGTCAGGCTGGGTTTCCTGCTCCCGACTCCCCCGTCTAGGACAGAACAGAGACCCCAGGTACGTGGAGTCCGGGAGGTGAGGTGGGAAATAAAACCAGTGCCAGCGTGGAACAGACTACTGAGGTTGTTTTCATTCAGCATCCTGAGGAGTTCTGAGGTTCTCTGGAAATACCATCTTTTTGACAGTTATTTTGAGAATGACTGAGGGGCCAGGGAACAAAAGATGTGGAAGCACAGCCGCACACCCGTGAAGTGCACACCCGTGAAGTACGGCGTTTGTCCATACACTCCCCACCCGTGTGCTCCCCCTACCTCCCACTACCCTGCTCCTTCCTCTCTCTCACCTGTAGCTACCTCCCCTTCCACTAAGACTTTCCAGTGTGTAGAGGCGGGATGATTCCGGCCAAGTCCAGGGTGTGTGGTTCATGTTTGACCAGGGCAGTCGGGGGAAGTAATGATCTATGAAACTTTTACTTAAATATTCCCAGGTGAGAACAAACAATATATTTACTTCAGTTTGTATTCGGGTTCCTCCGCTTATCAGCAGTGTGACAATGAGCAAGTTACTTAACCTCTCTGTTCCTCATTTCCCACATCTGAGGAAACGATGAAGATAATAAGGGTACCTAACTCACCGGGCCGTCGGGAGCATTAACGGACTGATACACACAAAGCTCTCAGAGTGCGTACACAGAGTGAACACTACACAGGCAGTCCCCAGGTTACCGACGTCCGAATTACACACACCCGTACAACCCACAGTTCCAAACCAAGCCCGTAAAGCCTATTATATTAAAAATTCCAGGTACATACAATGGTTAGTAATAACAAACAGGCGCTACTTTGCGACGTGCATTAAAACATTATTATTACTGTATTATTATGTTAAAGGTGTTTTAGTGATTCTGGAAGTGTTTCTTTAACGCTTTTATGCATAGAAAGGTACACTATACACTATATACTAAGACAAACATTTGACTGACATTACCTATGAAACATACCTAACTGTTCTGACTTACATACACATCTGACTTAAAGACAGACTTAGGGAAGGAACTTGTTCACAATCCAGTGACTGCCGCATAATGTCTGTTCTTACTCCTCTTATTATTACCTTAAAATAGAAAAGCAATACTTTAGCATCCTTGTAATTCACAATCTCATTACTTGTCTTTCAGGAATTTCAAAAGATGTCTCCCGGACTGTAGAGCACGCACACATGCGCGCGCACACACACACTCATTCCAGCCTCCCCCAGGACGCTGGTACTTTGGCAGGTGTGATCTAAATGCCCATTCCTGGATTTCTTACAGAGTAACAAGGAGTGAGGTGCCTGAGTCCTCATAGAAGAGGCTTAATAAAGAAGTGTATAAAAAATCTACAATCCTACCGGTCACAAGCAACAAGACGACCAACTAGGAATTCTGATGTCAATGGAAGAAACTCCTCTGGTGTCCCCTTCACTTCCTGAGGCACCGCTGTGGTGGAATACCACCCCTGTGACACACGAAGGATCCTGGAGGAGTGGGGCTGGGTCTCCCATGAACGTCAGAATGGTGTCTGCCAGCGGCCAAGAGGCGACCCCAGCCCCACCCTGCCAAGCTCTGGTATTCCACCCGGAACCAGGGCTAGAAAGAAAGACCACATAGTTTACTGCAGAGTGAGAAAATGACGCAGTGACTTGGCCAAGGTCATTCAGAGTAGGTGGCAGCAGGGAAGAGCACAAACACGCCCCTCAGAAGACGGTCGGCTCTCACCCAGTGAAAGTGCCCTTGAGTCAGGCTGCAAGTCAGACAGAGGCACCATCAAGGCTCTGAGGACAGGAGTGAGAGGGGGAAACCAAGGGACAGAGAACAGAACCACACAACAGCTGCTGGTGTCTACAAGAGCTGTGATCCTACCTGAATAAAATGCAATTACTAGATGCACTTAGTCCTGCACCTTGGCTAACCTTACATAACTTCTTCCTATTACATCACTAAGGACAACTGCTTTTATGGGCCCGGCACCTGGACAACTGATGGAACGTCACGTGCCCTGATGCCACACCTAAATAGCCTTCCCCATGGAAAGGCTGGCCTGAGTGGAAGCCAAAAATAAACTGAAAAGCCATTCCCTGAGGGACCTGTCATCACTCACACACACACTCACACACTCACACACACACACACTGCCTCACAAAAGCAGGGTGAGCTCAGACACACAGCTTTAACATAGAGACATGAAGCCTCAAGCCCTGCAAGACCTCAATGCTGTGGCAAATCCGGGTAAATGACACTGCACAAGAGATGGGAAAGCAAGTGAAAGCTAAAGCACCCGGATGAAGCCTCCAAAAGGAAAGCTGAACTTGACCGGACAGGCCGAAGGTCTGCTCTCTTCCTTACAAAGGGCCACGCTGTGTAAACACGACAGGTGGAGCCCAGGAAGACCAGCCATGCCTAGCCAGTGCTCACGAAGGTTTAGGAGGTCGCCGGCATCTGGTTTTACTCCAAAATTTTACTCAAAGGATGAGCATTGATGGGGCAGATGCACAGGAGACCCGTGGCCAGATGGGAAGAGTTTCAAGTGGATAAACTGGCTACCACGCTGAAGTGATCAGGAGAAGAAGACAGAGCATATGAGGGGTACTGGCCGATTGCTGCTTTTAAGTCCTAAGGAAACTTCATTTTGGCTGCTGGAAGCCTCAGGACCTGGACCACCATAGTCTCAAGAACTTCTTGTTTTATGTCTGTTGATCATTTTCATGGAAGTGGCAGAGAAAGGGTAGGATTGGCTGGTCAGCCTCTTCATCTCCCTTTTTGAATCTGTTCACTGGAAACTTGAAAGAAATTAAGAGACTAATATTAAGCCTTTACTCATTGTCCTCCAAATTAACATGAAACTACATAAATACTTCAGAACCTACTCACCCCTCCACATTAAAAAACAGTACTTTTAAAATCCCAATAGGTGGCAGCGTTTAAAACAAGTTTCCCAAGACTGTCACTACATTATTCGATCAATAGTTTGGTTCTCAAATCTCATCTCCAGCTTAGTGATGGAGGAGGAATCAGAACCTAAATGCTGTTTGGGTCTAATGGTCTGTTACAGTACACTGTTACCTCAACGGAATTTCTAAGAAGTGGGCGGTGAGGAGGAAAATCTCCCTAAACCACAAGCCTGCAAGGTCCCAGGACCCACCTCACCATCCTAGCCAGTGGCCAGAAGCAAAGCAGGAGAGGCGTGCGTTCAGCTGCCCAGGGTCATCCATCCCTATAGCTCACAGTGGCTGCGAACTACATATTAGGTATAAACTTCTGGAAGAATAGATGCCCTCCTCCCTATCACTACAAATAAACCTATTCCAAGTCCTAAAAGAACTGGGCCCCGCCACACATAAACAGACGTAACAATCCACCATGTCCTTGGCATTCCTACGCCCCTTGGCTTTTTGCTAAGCCCAGAAGCACAGAAAGTACAATGACAAAGAAAACACCACCAGCCGAGCCACAAAACTGATTTCAACCAACTCACAGCAAGCCCAAAGCGGACAGCTTCAAAACCTATCCAAGCTAGCGCCTGAAAGTTATTTTCTACTCAACTCCAAAGTAAGTATTTGAAGCCAAACTTCATGTAATTACACACAGTGGCGGAGATGACAGAACATAACTGTAAACAAAGTTAACCACCGAGAAGTCAAGATGGACAGGAACAACAACTGATAAACATGGCAGCTCCCAGCAGTGAGCTGGGCCTGCCTGCTCTGAGTGCCACAGCAGGAGGCCACGACACACAGAAAGCAGGAGTTAAATTCCAAAAGTCACAACAACCCTCTGGAGAAGATGGCTGGGGAGAAGAACATTTCTTAAAAATCCACGGAAAGACACCAGCAACCATGGGCTAGAAAGACAATGCACCACACACTATACATAGGGGTAGTCCCCTCTTCCCGACATAGCAATACCAGTTCCGACATAACAATACCAGTGGTAACGTTAACAAGTAATACTGTGTTTTCCACATACTTTTGCAAATGAACTTAGAATGTTCTTTCTGAGTCAGAGAAGCTACTGCCTGATTTGCATCTCTCTGAGGGGAAGCTGGGGGTCACGGGTGCGGATTTGTGTCTGCGGATGCATGCGCATTAGCCAGAAAAAGACCCTGCTGGGACGAGCAAGTCACTTCTCCCAGCTAGGAGATGGATCGAAGGCTCTTCCAGGGAGTGGGCCCTTTCTCCCTGCCTGACCCTTCATCACAGACCCTCTCTCGGTAGTGTGGCATGAAGCCCTGCTCCTCCACCTGCTTTGTCTCCCTGTGTGTGAGTGACCCAGATTAACTTCTAAAGTGCCCTCCCCTGAAATCAGACCTCTCAACGTCCCTGTCCCCGGAGCTCAAACAGTCCGGGCCTGATTCCTGCTTAGAAATGTTTTTCTGAAGGGGAGGGGAAGGAGAGGAAGAAGGAGTGCAAGACATAAGGGGTGTGTGTGTGCATGTGAATCACTGATAGGAATTCACACTCAGGAAAACAAGCCATGAAAGGCCACCAAACCAAGGTTCAAGGTTCCAGGTTTAGGATGACAAACCTCTTTGTTTTGTAAAACTGCTATGTTCATCAGCCTCACCCCAATAACATAGAGGAGTTGTGATGTTTGCTTAACAGTCTCCGCTTGGGGGAAGAAAACCCTTCAGGTTTCCAAATTGGTTGCTCTCCTCATCCCAGGTTCTATAGTTTGTTTTTTTCCAAGAAGTCCAAACGCACTTCACAGTCATCAATACCAGTAACAGCTGCCATTCTCCCCCAATACTATTAATACCGTGGCTCTGAGAAGGATTTTACTCACAAAGTTCCCGGCAGCCATTAAATAGGGCAGTAACATAAAACAAAAAGCATAAAGCATTCTGTCATCTAGCGAACTTCTTGGGTTTTTATGGCGGCCAGGATTCTCACCTCCAGCTTTGTTTTGGAATGCCCACACCCCTCCCTGCACCGCCTGGCCCGGCCCGGCCCTTTCTGGATGCACAATGCTGTATGAGGTTCCTTGGGGGTCAGCAAAACGCCGCACTGGTGTGATGCCGAACGCGCCTCCGAGCCCGAGGAGTTCCCCGCTGTCGTCGGTGCGACCTCTAATCTGGAGGCCGTCACCACCGCACAGCACGCAGTGAAAGTCCCCTTCAAGTCGGCGAGCCCCCGCCCGGACCCAGGCCGGCCCCGCATAGCTGGCCGAGAGCTCCCGGCGCTGGTGCAATGACACTGCACTGGCCCACTGCACCGGAGCGTCCCCTCCGCTGAAGCTCGTCCCACCCCCTCTGCCCACTGCAGTTGCACCTTTCCGGGCCGGGCCCCGCACGCCTTCCCGTCCACGGCCTAAGGGGCTGGCAGCGAGCTCTGTTCTCCCTCCAACCTCCAGACAGCGGTTCCCCAGCGCCCTGACCCCGGGCGGGACCCCCTGCCCATCCCGCCCTACCTCGCCCCTGGCGCCACGCCTCGCCCTCCCCGCCGGTCGCCCCCGGCCCGCACCTTGGTCTCCTTCACGTGCTGCTTGACGCCCTCTGGGTACCACTGAACCCGCACGTAGCCGCGGCGCAGCGGGCTGGCGCGGCCCTCCTCGTGCCCGGGGCCGCCAGCCTCGGAGCAGCCCGAGCTCCCGCGGCCCTCCTCCTCGCCCTCCGAGTCCGAGTCCTCGCCGTGGATAAGGCGCACCAGACCGAAGTGCACCGAGCCGCGGTAACGGCCCGACACCAGGTCGTGTGAGAACAGCAGGCGCTGCGAGCCGGCTTCGGGGCCGGAATCCGAGGACGGCCCGGAGGCCGAGTCCGGGCCGGAGGCGGCAGCCGGGGCCGGGGCCGTGTCTGGAGCCGGGGCCTGGGCGGGAGCGAGAGCGGCAGCTGCATGCGCGGGGGCTGCGGGGTCCGCCATAACTGCTGTGCGCGAGTCTCGGGCGGCGGCGGCTGCGGCGGCGGCAGCGGCGAGCGAGGCGCAGGGAGGCGGGGCCAGCGGGCGCCGGGGGCGGGGCCGAGGCGCGCTGACGTATACCTACGTGCCGCCGTCGTCAGGGAGCCGAGATGCGGTTGCTAGGAGCGACCGCGTCGTCGCTAGGGGACGCTAAAGATGCTGCGGGGGACAAGAGATGGAATCCGCGAGGGAGGGGCGGGGCCTGAGGGGAAAAAAGAAAGACGAGGGAAGGCGTAAAGGGCGAGGAAAGGGGTGAGGACCCAGGAAGAGGAAGTGGAGGTGTCACCGGTGAAAAGGGGAGTGGCCGAGGTGGGGCAGAGGACGGTCGGGAGATTGTCAACAACATTTCATGAGCTCCCTGGGCGTCTCCAGCCTTGTCCTAGGCGCTCCAAGGGACAAGGAAAGAGAAAGATACCGTCCCTGTCCTGTAAGTGTTTACAGTCTGGTTGTGGAGACAAAACAAATATACATTAAATAGCTAAAAAACTACTCCAAGGCAGCTTGCAAGCAAGGCTGTAATAGATACGTATAGAGTGTATCTAGCGTGCTCTGTGTGTGGTAGGGAAGGTCAGGCAGAGCTTGGAAGGTCGTGACCCCGCAGGAATTAGTCAAGAGATTAGTGAGGAGACTCTTTCCTCAGAAAGAGAAACAAGCATCACTGACCCCAGTGGTTTGCCTTTAAACACAGCAACATGAGTGCAAAGCTCCGTGAGACTTAGTATGCACGGCCGTAGGCAGTTAAGAGTGGGCGCCATGGATTCCAACTTTTGGCCCTGCTACTTACAATGTATCAAGGTAGGCAAGCTGATAAACTTCTTTTCACCTTTAATTTTCTCATCGGTGAAATAGGGGTGGTAATAGTAGTACCCAGCTCATCAGGCAATTGGGAGGATTTAAATGAGATAGAACTGTGTCTGGTATATAACTCATTCGATAAAGTTTAACCATTATATTTCAAAACATCCTGCCCAGACTTAAATTCTAAATCGGTAGAACCGATATGCTTATGGTCTGCTCCATGTTGCCGTTTTAAAATATAAAGGTAATTATACTAATTTAATGTGTCACCCAAGTTAAGTTCTGAAAGATTTAGATACATTCTCAGGGGATAGATTTATAACAAGTTTTTAAAAGGAAATCAAGGAAGCTCAAGATATGGCTGTAACCTTTCTCAGTCAAAATCATTATTTCTACATTCTTCTACAAGACCGTCAGTGACAGATTAGTAGGAGGGTTGGATATTACAGTATTTAAGTTCTTCCAAAAGGCAGGCTCCCTGTCTTTGGGTAGTATAAAGGTGACTGAGGATATGGAACTATACTCATGGAAAAGTGATAAGAACAGGTATGAAGCACAGATGGCAATGGATATGCTTCATGCAGACCAAGTGCATAAGATGCCCTGGATCAATGTGTGTGATGGATAGTTTTTATATGGCCTTTCTCACAATGTTCTTATTACACCCACCAAAAGGTTGTGTGGGACTATGCAAATAAGTGTCTGTGGCCCCCCAGGGGGATTGGACAACTTGCTAATAATACAAATAAGGTACATGGCACCCTTGTGGGGGTGGGACCATGCAAATAAGTTGTATGGAACCATAATGAGAGGATTGGTCAGTTTTGCCATCCTCCTAGGCTTAAAATGAGCCATCCCAGAGGTGGAAAGGGGGGACCTCCCTACCACTAAGAAAGAAGAGATGGGAGCTGAGCACATTCTTTGGATCCAGGATCCCTGTGCTGAGAACCTCCTAGACCCAGAAGACAGAGATAGAGAGCTGTAACACCGGAAATGGTGAGAAGCAGTGCCAGAGAAACAGAGGCAGCAGAGGCAGCAGAACCAGGAGACCAGCAGGAGACAGCACAGTGGGTTTCCCGGCACACAGAGGGAGAAAGCTGAGCACCTTCAGGCAGGAGGCTTCCTGGCAGAGTGAGGTGCCTCCAGGCACTTGTCAGTGGAGCTAAAGAGCTTCATAACACTTGCCCTAGCAGGGCAGAGACTGGGCTGAGGGCCAAGGGGCTGAAGGGGCTGAGAGGCTGAGGGCCAGGGAAAGGCTAGCCTATGGGCATGGCCGAGAAGCCGTCCTGACCAAAGAATGTATCCTGAGTCATTTCTGATCCTGAGCTGTAACCTGTTACTCCCCTAATAAACCCCATAACTATAAGTATTGTCTGTGAGTTCTGTGTAGCCATTACAAGGAATTATCCAACCCAGCAGAGAAGTAGAGAGTGCCATGGGAAGGACAGTTGGTGTCAGAATTGGTAAAAAGGTTGGAGAGAGGAGGCACGTCTAACCTCTGCCTCATAGCAATCAGCCTTGGGCAGTTGATCTTGGTTTTTCTTCCCCCTTGTGAAGAGAGAGGTGGTCAGACGCCCCCGCCATGCCATTTTTACAGCTGAGTACTTATAGAGTATTGATGTAATATTGGATTTGGGCAGTTGTCATTGGCCCCAACCTTATAAAATGCATATACTTAAGATATAGGAAGAAACGAGGGCTAAGTGAGCTGAAAGGGAGTTACAACAATATTTAGAGGCAAAGCTGGGTTCTCAAATCATGACCTTCCCATCCCAGACCACACTGCAGACCCTTTGTGATGGCCATCTGGAATCACTGCTTTGAGGACACTCTTCCTACTCCCTCCTCCTCCCCCACGAGGACCTGGGAGGCTTCACGGCAATAACAGAGTAGCTTTTGTCCTCCTACTGTGCACCTTTAGCCCAGTCTCCTTGACCCCTGATAACCTAACATTTCTTGGGTACCCGTTGTTGATCAGGCACTGTGCTAGGCATTTTCACCTACATTATCTTGTTCATTATCACACCCTGAATATAGGTGTAGTGAAACCCATTTTAGTAATGAGGAAATAGGGCCCAAGGAATTCAGCAGATAAGGTTACAAGCTAGTGATGGCTAGAACCAAGATCTCCTGACTCTAAGTGCTAGGGGCTTCTGTCATTACGGTTGCTGAGGGGAGTCCATGTCTGTGTGTACCTCGGCAGGGGGGATTATGGGGGTGTGAGCAGGTAGACTGAAGAGGCAGGACAGTGCAGGCCCAGAAATGCTCATTTTATGTAAAAAATCCAAGTGAATTTACATTCTACTCCAGCTTATGCCTGTGTTTGTTTAAATATGAAAATAAATGTCCTTCTCTCCCTAATTGTTGGGTAGAATTGGCCCTCCAGGAAGACGCACCATGTTTATTCTGCGGCTTCTTGTAATAGTGGCTAATAATAGCCACCATTATTGAGCCGGTCACTTCACGGCAGGCACCCTACTAAGTGCTTTACATGGATTATCTGCCTTAGTCTCACACTAGCCCTGTGATGGGGGGAGAATGGTCCCCCTTTGGTGAAGCACCATGCCGCGCTGTGCTGCCCCCCTTCTCCCCCCAGAACCTGCCAGGTGGTAGGTAGCAGTCCTTGATTTCAAATGCTGACCTCGCCCTCCTGAGCAGTGAATCAGGTCACGCTTACGTGTGTTGCCCTGCTGACTGTCCCCTTGAAGCTCACTGGCTGCTTAGGCTGATTCTGGTAAGAAGTTCCATACTTCGAGCTAAGCCTCTGTAAAATGTTCCCAGGTGGCTGGCTGATATAGAAATAAGAAAAGAAAAGCCACACTTACGGCAATATTTATGTGGTGGGAAGCCCCACGGAGCTCTGGTGGCACAGTGGTTAAGTGCTCAGCTGCTAACCTAAAAGTCGGCGGTTTGAACCCACCAGCGGTTCCATTGGGGAAAGACGTTAACAGTCTTCATCTGTAAAGATTTACAGCCTAGGAAACCCTATGGGGCAGTTCTACTCTGTCCACTAGGTCGCTATGAGTTGGAACTGACTTGATGGCAACGAGTTTTTACCTTGGTGCCTAGTGTGTTGCCTGGCAGAGCTTTGGCACTCAGTAATGTGGCATATTGGTTAAAGGCCTGAGATTGCTGTACCTCCACTTGGTCAGTATCCCCCCCACACACACACGTACACACACACCCAACAAGGTAAAGCTGGGGTTGCGGAGCAGCATCTTTGTTCTCTCCTGCCCATTCTCAGATGAGAGATCTATCTCCAAGCCCTTCCAAGTGCCCCCAGTTGGGCATTTAGAAGGCCAAGAGGCTCAGTAAATTTCTCCTAACCTCCTGGGGTCCTTCAGTGAGTCAGACCCAGGGGGGTCTGGGCAAGGTTCGAGGCTCGACTCCTGGCCAGACCCAGCACCCTCAGCCACGATCTCTGTGCGCCCAGGCAGCTAGCGGGGTGAAGGTGGGTGCTTCTCCCTTTTCCTAATTGCTAGGGGGTTAACTGTTGCCGTCGAGTTGATTCCGACCCCGGGCGACCCTACGTGTGTAGGGGCTAGGAAGGAGAAAAAAAGACTGAATCCCCCTCAGAGAGAGAAATCCGTGTTCTGTCAGAGCCCCAACACCCAGCCCTTCGTGGCTAATAGGGATGCTTCTCGAAGAATTTCGCTTATTTACAAACGAGACAAACAGAAACAGAGCCAGCCTGGCCACTCCCCTTGTGAAGGGGCGGGCAGGGAGCAGGGGCAGCCGAGTGAACTCATCTTGGGGAAGCAGGCCCTGTCTTGTTCCTATCTTTACCGGCCAGACCCACAAAGTGACCTCAGGCCGGACACTGCCCCCTGGGGGAATCCCAGACTGCTTGGCCTCTCCAAGCTTCACTCCTTCCACCCTGGAGTGGGTGTTTGGGGGTTCCAGGGTACCTTCAGCACCAGGAGCTACAACTGGGAAGGTGGCAAAGGAGGAGAGCTGCCCGGCGGGTGGGAGGGCGGGGAGGGGCTCCCATGCCCCCGTGTGGCCAGCTGGAGAAACGCCCCTGCTTGGGGCTCCGGCTGAAGGCTACTCAAGAATTGTGGCATTTTCACTCCTGAGGTTCACCATCAGCCAAAAATTAGACAGGCCCATAAAACAAAACGAGACTGAATGGGCGCACCAGCCCAGGGACAAGGAAGAGACCGCAGGAAGGGACAGGAAAGCTGGTAGTGGGGAACCCCAGGTCAAGAAGGGGAGAGTGTTGACATGTCTTGGGGTTGGCAATCAATGTTAGAAAACAATATGTGTATTAATTGTTTAATGAGAAACTAGCTTGCTCTGTAAACTTTCATCTAAAGTACAATAAATAAATTTAAACAAAAAATCTACTTACACACTACAAAAAAAAAGGATTGTGGGCTTTTGGCATCAAAAGTGTCCTTCTTGCCCCTGGAGCCTCACCTCCCTTCCCCCAAGGCCCTGGGAGAAGTGTGGCACTTGTCCATGGCCACCCTGTGGTGGTACAGTCAGGATCAGGTGCCAGATCTGCTGGCCCTTGGCCGTTCTTACTCCAGGCCTGAGGATGGACTTCCACCGACCAGGTGACACATCGGGACACTTCACTCAACGATGGGAAGCTGAGCAGTAAGGCGGATCCTGGGCCTTGCAGGCCCATCCTGATTCCCTCCTTCCTGAAGACACAAGGGGGAGGAATGGCAAATCCACGGAACCAGCTTCAAGAGCAATAGGGCAGTGAGTCTTATGGACTCACGTAAAAATAACTTAAAGCAGTTTCTGTAGTCAAGGTCATATCAGAGGCAGGACTTTGAAGTCTGTCACAAAATGTAGGATTCCTGCCTACTTACTGAGATTATGAATTATGAGCTCAAAATATCCTAAAACGAAAGGACAAGACATCATACAGGATAAATGTCAGTGGAATGACATTTTAAATCTGTTTTAAGTTATTTCCACTGGAAACAGTCACAATTATCTTTGGTGAGCAGTGAGCATCTTTTTAACTTTGCCTAGGGATTATCTGTGGCGTACTGATATTTCCATTAAAATAAAATTTAACGAGAATCAAAAAGAAATATATAAACTATCAGTAGGGCTGCTGTCACTCAGCTGTGCCACCTATTCACTAACAACTCCCCAATCCCCAAGCCAGGCCCCTCCACTCAGCACTGGCTCGTGGGTGCTTCCTGGATGCGACCAGCCACCGGCAGGAAGTGGGCCCCCAAGTCGTCTCCCAAGACGCATTCCTCCTCCCAGCATCCTTGTCCTGGTTGATGGCAGCATCACCTACCTGGGCCTTGAGTCAGTCACCTGAGGATCAGCCCTTGCGCTTAAGCTCCATGTCCAATCGAAGGCCAGGTCTTGGCTCCTCTACCTGCGTCACACCTCCTCCCAGGTCTAGAGCTACTCCGCCAGAGCAGCTTCGGGGGGGCGGGGATGCAATAGCTATAAGGGTGAGGGTCCCAAGTCAGACAGACCTGGGTTTGAAGGTTGTGTTACCACCGACTCACTATGTGACCTTGGGCAGGTCATTTTTCTTCTCTAAGCCTGTTTTCTTTCGGCAAAGTGTGAATAATAATAGTGCCCACTACTTTATAGGGCTGTTGGGAGTTCCAATCACAGAATGGAAGTAAAGTGCTTTGCCAGGGCCGGCACACTGTAAGAGGGTGATCAACATTAGCTATTATCATTAGTTCATCTTCGTCACTGGCCGACACTGCTGCTGGTCCTCACTGGTCCTCCATCTGCCTAATCTATCCACCATGTGGCTCCAGGGGGATTGCAAACATGAACATGGTTATTGGATTTCCCTTCTGGGCTTTAATATCTTGCTGTGGCTCACAAGGCCCCTTCAGGAGTTGGTTCCCTCTACAGGTCTCTCCAGCCCCATATTCCACCTCTGCATCCAGCACGTGTGCTCGCTGCTCCAGCTGGGGCCCCTTCCGCCCACAATCCCCACTCTTTGGCACCTTTGCACTTGCTTCACCAACTGCCTGGCATCTGCTTGCTCTACCCCAACCCCTGCTTTTACCTAAAGAACTCCTTTTCATCTTACAAGACGAAGCTTGGTCTTTCTTATCTATGAAGGCTTCCAAGTACCCCCATCCCTCCCGTTACACTCTTATCTGGTAACACCTGTATTATTGTATTTATTACCCTGTATTATAACCATTTGTTTGCACACCGTCTCTTCTAAGGGACCATGAACACCTCAAGGACAGGGACTGTGTCTTCTTCATCTCTGTATCCCAGTATCTAGCAGCTGTCTAACATGGGGTGCCCAACAGATTTTGGTTGAATAAATGAATAAAACCAGACAACATCCGCCAACAGCCTTAAACGCCAGCCAACAGGTATCTGGGAACTCTGTCTTCCCCTGCCCCCAGCTCTCCATCTTTCTAGATATGGAGAGGAACACACATCCCAACCCACAAGCACCTACTGCTCACATACACACACGCACACACACCTACACATACTCCACACATGCTCACATATACTCCACACTCCCACACATACCCCACACACACCCACACATGCACACAGCCCTACACTCTCCCATGTACACCTGCACACATACACATACACACCCCACAGACACTCACACACTCCGAACACTCCCTGAAATGCATGCCCATACCACCCCACAGACACATACCCACATACACGACACACGCACGGGCACACGCGTGCATGCACACGTACACACTGTTGCTCTCTCCTCTGTCTTCAGCTTCTAGATCGGTGCTGCCCAATATGGTAACCCCTAACCACACGTGACCCTTGAGCCACGGAAGACAGGCCTGGCTAGTCCCACCTGAGATGTGCTGTAAGTGTAAAATACACACGACATTTTGAAAACTCAGTATGAAAAAAAAAAAGAATTTAGAGTATCTCATAATAATTTTTATATTGATTACTTGTTGAAATGACAATACTTTGTATACATTGGGTTAAATAAAATACATTATTAAAATCATGTTCACCTGTTTGTTTTTGCTTTTTCACTGTGGCTACCAGGAAATTTATAGTCACACATGGAGCTCGCAGAATCTTTCTCATGGACAGTATGGCTCCCGGTGCTCAGGGAACCCTCCGTCCCTACTTTCCCCAGGAGGTGGCAATCCCTCCCTGCCCTTCAGACCTCACTTCCCGAAGGCTCTGGAAGATTTCTGAGGAAGCTGCCTGTGTAATATGGTAGATATTGAACTCTGAGTAAGGATGGGGTCCCACTCAGCCCTGCAGTGAAGTCAGCCCATCTGGGCAAAGTAGGCTTCAAAACAAATCCACAGAAAGTCAGGAAACTGAGTGCCATCCTCCTTAACCGAACAATCCACCAACACTCTGTTAATAGACTCCTATTCTGTGTGGGGCATGATGCCACACTTTCAACCCAGCCTCTGTTTTCCAGGGGCTCATAAAGTTCCTGGGTGGGGCAAACAGTTCACTTTCAAATACTAACCTAAATGTTACAAGTTCGAATCCACCCAGCAACACTGTGGAAGAAAGGCCTGGCAATCTGCTTCCGTGAAGATTACAGCCAAGAAAACCCTATGGTGTAGTTCAACTCTGTAACACATGGGGTCGTCATAAACAGGAATTGACTCGACAGCAAAGGGTTTGTTTGTTTTTTATAAGCCTAACGGGGAGACAGGTATGCAGCGCACCCCCCAAATTCCCCTTCAGGTCCGAGGAACTCCTTCCCTCAGCTGCTGAGTGTTGGCTGCTGGTGGCTCACAGTTGGGTCCTTCTCCAAGGGTCTCCCTTGGCTGAAGGAAGATGCCTCACCCATTCAATGTCTGCCCATCGGGGGAACGATGTCTCGCCTCCGTTCAAGAGGTCTGTGAAGGGCTGGTCCAGCTTTAGAGCTCCTCCTAGTGGCAGCTGAGGCCTCTGTTGCAGCCCTATCATCCCTCTCCTGACCTGGGGTACCTACATATGTTAACCCTTTCGTGACCCATGGTACACATAACATGTTAACCCTTTCATGACCCGTGGTACATACTGTACAACCAAACCAAAACCAAACCCGTTGCCGTCAAGTCGTTTCTAACTCATAGCGACCATATAGGACAGAGTCAAAACGCCCAATAGGGTTTCCAAGGAAAGGCTGGGGGATTCTAACTGCCGACCATTTGGTGAGCAGCAGTAGTTCTTAACCACTGCGCCACCAGGGCTCCATATACAGTATACCAACCACTTTTTCCAGCTGTCAGGTTCTTTGGCAGTATACTTTTACCACTGAAAGTATTTGCTGCCCTCAAGTGGAGACCTGAGTAACCGTGAAAAATGCAGGAAACGTGAGTTGAAGCAAAATAGCTGGGGTATGAGGCTTGCAAGTAGGCTAGTGCAACCAGGAAGTGCGATTGGGTAAAAATTTAGCCTCTTTTGGCTTTTGCACCCCTAGATAAGCCTTGTAAGCATATCTGTGGTTTCCTGTATGACAGGGAGCCCTTGTGCATTATGTGTGTGTGTATGATATTTGGAAAACCAGAGGTTCCCAATGTAATCTAATGGAAGGCACTATGAAAAACGTCAGCAACCAAAGTCCAGAGCTACGGACGGGCGCCTGCTAATTATAGGGTCGAGAACCTTAAAAGTTCTGTGGTAACTATGTAGTACCAAACCCAAAACTGTTGCCGTCGAGTCAATTCTGATTCATAGTGACCCTATAGGACAGAGTAGAACTGCCCCATAGGGTTTTCAAGAAGTGGCTGGTGGATTCGAACTGCTGACCTTTTGGTTAACAGCCGTAGTTCTTAACCACTGTGCCACCAGGGCTCCAACCATGTTGTTGTTAGGTGCCTTCAAGTCGGTTCCGGCTCATAGAGACCCCGTGTACAACAGAACAAAATGCTGCCTGGCCCTGCGCCATCCTCACAATCGTTGTTATGCTTGAGCTCATTGTTGCAGCCACTGTGTCAAATCCATCTCTTTAAGGGTCTTCCTCTTTTTTGATGACCCTCTACCAAGTATGATGTCCTTCTCCAGGGACTGATCCCTCCTGATAACATGTCCAAAGTATGTGAGACGTAGTCTCGTCATCCTTGCTTCTAAGGAGCATTCTGGTTGTACTGCTTCCAAGGCAGATTTGTTCGTTCTTTTGGCAGTCCGTGGTATATTCAACCATGGTATATTCTCCAACACCACAATTCAAAGGCATCAATTCTTCTTCTGTCTTCTTTATTCATTGTCCGGCTTTCGCATGCATATGAGGCGATCGAAAACACCATGGCTTGGGTCAGGCGCACCTTAGTCTTCAAAGCACATCTTTGCTTTTCAACACTTTAAAGAGGTCTTTTGCAGCAGATTTGCCCAATGCAATGCGTCTTTTGATTTCTTGAGTGCTGCTTCCATGGGTGTTGATTGTGGATCCAAGTAAAATGAAATCCTTGACAACTTCAATCTTTTCTCCGTTGATCATGATGTTGCTCATTGGTCCAGTTGTGAGGATTTTTGTTTTCTTTATCTTGAGGTGTAATCCATACTGAAGGCTGTGGTCTTTGATCTTCATCAGTAAGTGCTTCAAGTCCTCTTCACTTTCAGCAAGCAAGGCTGTGTCATCTGTGTAATGCAGGTTGTTAATGAGTCTTCCTCCTTCCTAATACCCTGTTCTTCTTCACACAGTCCACCTCCTCAGATTATTTGCTCAGTATACAGATTGAATAGGTATGGTGAAAGGATACAACCCTGACACACACCTTTCCTGACTTTAAACCACGCAGTATCCCCTTGTTCTGTTCTAACGATTGCCTCTTGCTCTATGTACAGGTTCCTCATAAGCACAATTAACTGTTCTGGAATTCCCATTCTTGGCAATGTTATCCATAATTTGTTATAATCCACGCAGTTGAATGCCCTTGCATAGTCAATAAAACACATGTAAACATCTTTCTGGTATTCTCTGCTTCAGCCAGGATCCATCTGACATCAGCAATGATATCCCTGGTTCCACGTCCTCTTCTGAATCCAGCTTGAATTGCTGGAAGTTCCCTTTTGATATATTGCTGCAGTCATTTTTGAATGATCTTCAGCAAAATTTTACTTGCGTGTGATGTTAATGATATTGTTTGATAATTTCCACATTCGGTTGGACCACCTTTCTTGGGAATAGGCATAAATATGGATCTCTTCCAGTCAGTTGGCAAGGTAGCTGTCTTCCAAATTTCTTGGCATAGACGAGTGAGCACTTCCAGCACTGCATCTGTTTGTTGAAACATCTCAATTGGTGTTCCTCAATTCCTAGAGGCTTGTTTTTCGCCAATGCCTCCAGTGCAGCTTAGACTTCTTCCAACCTTGTAGTCAAACCAAAACTAAACCCATTGCCATCGAGTCAATTCCAGCTCATAGTGACCCTATAGGACAGAGTAGAACTGCCTCATAAGGTTTCCAAGGGGCACCTGGTGGATTTGAACTGCTGTCCTTTTGGTTAGCAGCCAAACTCTTAACCACTACACCACCAGGGTTTCCAACCGTGTAGTACCAGATAATATGTCTCAAAATCCACATTACCAACCAAAAATTTTAAGACACTCCATGACTCAGCATGCTTCCATTAATGAAACCACATGGTATCAAACCAAAAAGTCAAAGTGAAAAATAATTGTCTTGAAAGGGTTAGATGTCCTCCTCTGCCCAATTCTGCTTACCTGGCTCCCTCACAGGTGTTGTCCTGAGAACTCTCCCAATAAACCCTTTCGTGCGAATCTCGGCATCTTAAAGTCTGTTTCCTGGGGAATATGACCTGTCACGGCTAGTGTCAGGAGTAGCCCTAGGAGACAGATTCTAAGTGGGATTTTGGAGCTGGATCACTGGCTGGATAATGAGGACCGCGTGTGAAATTGTGCACTACAGATTAGTAAATAAACACAGTTAACCGTGCTTAGTGTAAACCCGTGCATACCTTGCTTACTGGTTAATCAGCCCCTGTGAGGAAGTGCAACTGTTAAAATCCCCACCAGCAGTGAACTGGGATGGGATACCAGCTGAAGGAAAGGCACTAGGGCGTGCCGAATCTAGGTGTTTGAGGAGTAAGGGGGAAGTAGAAATTACATGGACTATGGGATCAGGTGGCTGTTGTTGGGGGTAATGGCTGCATTGCGGGTGATGAATTGCCAATCGAGGGTGAAGATAAAAGTCAGAAAGAGCCCTGGTGGCATAATGGTTGAGTGCTCGGCTGCTAACCAAAGGATCATCGGTTGGAACCCACCAGTGGCTCTGAGGGAGAAAGGACCTGGCTATGTGCTCCCGTAAAGATTACAGCCTTGGAAATCCTATGGGGCAGTTCCACTCTGTCCTATAGGGTCACTATGAGTTGGAATCAACTCGTCGGCACTCAACAACATAAAGGCCCAAGGGTCTCCTCGGCAGCATGTAGAGAAACTCATCTCTTGAAGTTGGGGGAGCAGAGAAAAGCTGAGGCTCAGGGTCCAGACTTAATCATTCTAAGAGCTGCAGAGTTCCAGACGAGGTTGAATTCACGACATCAGCAAGTAGTTCGTATGCCCAAGAGGACCCTGGTTGGGAAGAAGGGAGACTCTGAGACACCTGGGATATCTGGGCTGCTGCCCTCAAAAATCTTGAAGCACCAGATTGCCCTCGAGGCTCTGGATCTTCAGGTGTGGCACCCTTCTCCCTCCCAGCTTGCAGACAATGCAGAACACAACATGCCCCCATCTTGGATCTCCCCCACCTCCCCTCAGTGCACCAGACCCATGCGAAAAAAAGCCAATGCCCTCTGGTCAACTCTGACTCATGGTGACCTCGTGAGTGTCAGAGTAGAACTGTGCTCAGCAGGGTTTTCTTTTTTCATTGTTCTTTAGGTGGAAGTTTACAGAACAAATTAGTTTATCATTAAACAATACACAAACTGTTTTGTGACATTGGTTGCCAACACTGTGATGTGTCAACACTCTTCCCTTCTCCACCCCAGGTTCCCCATTTCCATTTGTCCAGTTTCCTGTCTCTTCCTGCCTGCTCGTCTTTGCTTTGGGCCCGTTTAGTCTTGTCTACATGATTAAACTACGAAGCACGTTCCTCACGTGTGTTATCGTTTCTTTTATAGACCCGTCTGATCTTTGGCTGAAGGGTGAACTTCAAGAGTGATTTAAGTACTGGTTAAAAGGGTGTCCAGAGGCCATACTCTCGTGGTTTCTCCAGTCTCTGTCAGACCAATAAGTCTGATCTTTTTTTGTGAGTTTGAATCTTGTTCTACATTTTTCTCCTGCTCTGTCTGGGACCTTCTACTGTGATCCCTGTCAGAGCAGTCGGTGCCCATAGGGTTTTCAGTGGTTGATTTTTCGGAAGTACATTGTCAGGGCTTTCTAATGAGGCATCTCTGGGTAGACTCGAACCTCCAACCTTTCAGTTAGCAGCTAAGCGCGTTAACCATTTGCACCACCCAGGGACTTCTACCCACAACTAGAGTTAAATCATAGCTTAACCTGCTGGTGAGGTGCTGGGCCAGCTAAGAGGGGACAAGGGCTGTACCCCAAAGGACCTGCAGGTCCTAGCCGATAAGTGCAGGCAGGACCCAGGAGGGCGTGGGACTGGAATCTGGGGGTGCTGGATCTGGGGGTACAGAACATAAAGTTGGGTTAGAAGAGTGCCTTGGTATGGGAACACTTTCCCCTGCTGCAGGATTTAACACCTTGGCAAGGTCCCTGAAAGTTGGTGCTAACACGCTGCTGGGGTGGCTCCTAGAAGCTTGGAGAAAGGGACGCAGATCACTCATCATCTGCCAGCTGCCGTGACAGCTGCTGACTCAGGGCTGTGTTCTTCTCCAGGAACTGCCCTCAGCTAACAGGGGAAGGTGCCTCACCCAAGGTTAACACAGGGCAAAAAGGCCTGCCCCCACCTCGACAGGGGGCATCTCTGAAGGGTGTCCCAGCTCCAGAGCTCCCAGGAGTTGGGCCGAGGCCTCAGTGGCAAGCATCCTCACAGCTCAGCCTCTCCCTCTGCCCAGCCTGCTTCCCTGGCTCCCGACAGAAGCTGTTCCTGAGAGCACTTCCAATAAGCCTCCTGCACTCAAATCTCTGTCTCCGTCTTAGTTCCCTGGAGGCCTGCGTGCGACGGGGCTCAGGCTTCCAAGGTAAATATGCTTATAAGGCATGATGAACTCAGGGCATGTAGGTGTACATTGTAGATGCAGGGGAGGAGTTGAGGAGTTGAGAGGTCGCCCTCAAAACCACCAAAAATATAGCTGGTTGGACAAGCGCCTGCAAAGAGGGCTGTCTTCCCTGCTATCGGGCTGTTGAGCAGTTTCTCTGCATGGAAATCTGGGGTCTCGGAGGGATTATTGAGTGTCTCTGGGTCCCATCTCTCATGGGGCCTAAGATACCATCCCTGCCTCTCGATCTTCCCCAGGTGGACTCCCCTTGATCTGGCGTGGGAACCGGGAAGCTGTCACCCTGCGGAGTGGGGAGCCGGTGCAGCCCCATGTAGCAAGCTCCCGGAGGCCCGGGAACCAGGGCTTGGCTCACCGGGCCAGGGCGATGCTTGCTGCCACGCCGCACCAGTGTTGCCAGAGCCTCAGTGCTAGGGAGAGTCTTCCACCAGCTTGTCTCCTCCAGCCCTTGGCCATGCCAGTGGTCGGTGGGTCTTTAACCAATGGTCTCTGTTCCTCACCTCTGCTTTGTCACTATGAAGGCCACTCATCCTTTCAAGGGAGTTGGTGATGGAGGAAGAAGATTGTGTCATTAAGAGCAAAACCCTATCAACAGGTGTCTAAAAAGAAGCATCTGTGAGTTGATGGCCCCCTCATACCCCCACATGTCCTCATGCCCCTACGTGGTGTGCATTTGACTACACCAACTTCTACAGATGCCCCTCTGTGGTTCTGTCCTCACTTTCCGGGATGTATGGCATCCCTGCCTTCAAAGACTTTCTGATTCTGTAGGGGGAGAAAGGAACCCCTAGGTGGTTGGCACTTGGTTGCTAACTTAAAGGTTGGTGGTTCAAGTCCACTTAGAGGCACCTGGGAAGAAAATTCTGGCGATCTACTTCAGAAAAATTGGCCTTGAAAACCCTGTGGAGATAGTTCTACTCTGACACACATGGTTTGATACAAGTCATAATCAACTCGACAGCAACTGGTTTCGGTTCATAGGGAGAAAAAGACATGGAAATTAATAAATTCCAAAAAATATTACAGGTGCTAAAGTAGTAGTTTCTACACAGGTGGTGCAGGGGGTATGAGGTTCCAAAAGGAAGGTTGATCTGTTTCACCAAATAACTTAAGGACATCTTCACAGTAAGTGGACTCTTCTGCTGGGTAGCGTTTGCCAGGTGAACAAAGGGGTTAGTTAGAGCAGTGTGGACAAAGAACAGAAAGATGAAGGAGCTTGTGGGTGCCTGGAGTGCAGGTGGCTGTGTGTGGCAATGTGAGGGCGTGTATCTAGGGGTATCCAGAGATGAAGTTGGAGAAGGAAGGACCAGGGCAGAGCTGGAGTTGTACACTCTGCAAGGACTTTTAGATGTAAGAGTGTAAATGAGCTGCCAGCGGACAGTTGAATAGATGAGTCTGAGCTCAAGAGAGAATCTGAGTTGAAGGCATCGATGAGGGTGTTTTTAGCATATGATGATGACTGGAATGAAGAAATGCTCCCCTCCGCTGATGGTGCCCGGAATGGTGCAATCCTCAGAGAAGACAACTTGGCAATACTCATCAAAAGGACAGATGTCTTTACCCATTGACCCAGAAATTCTTCTTCTGGAAATTTATCCCACATAGACACCCGTGTACGTGTTTTAAATGATTATAGTGTTGTTGTCGTGTGTCGTCGAGTCGATTCTGATTCCTAGTGACCCCATTGACAGAGTAGAACTGCCCCATATGGTTTTCTTGGCTGTGATCTTTACAGAAGCAGATTGCCAGGTGTGATGGTTAAGGTGGTATGTCAACTTGGCTGGGCCACGATTCTCAGTGGTTGGGCAGTTATGACGTAGCGTGGCAGTCATATAATGGCGTGATCACTTCCATGACGAGCTCTAATATGATGTGGTCACCTCCATGATGGGATCTGCTGTGAGCAGCCAATCAGTTGAAAGGGAGTTTCCTTGGGGGTGTGGTCTGCATCCAATATAGGTGGACTTTCCGACAAGGCTCCTGGGCTTTTGCTCGCCCTGGATCCTGCAGCTGGCTCCTGTTCATCAGACCCCTGGTTCTTGGGCCTTGAGCTAGCAGCTTACCTGCCTTCTTACCTGCCAATCTTGGTATTTGTTGGCCTCTACAGCCTGTCAGCCAGAGCCCTGCTGTCTGACCTTCCAATCTTGGAGTCACCAACCCCTGTGGCTACATGAGTCAGGAGAAGCCTCCAGCCTGACCCATGGACTTAGGACTTGCCAGCCTCTACAACCATTTGAGCCGTTTCCTTGATATAAATCTCTCTCTAAATATATTGGAGCCCTGGTGGGGCAGTGGTTAACAGCTCAGCTGTTAACCAAAAGGTCAGTTGGAATCCACCAGCCACTCCTTGGAAACTTTATGGGGCAGTTCTACTCTGTCCTATAGGGTTGCTAAGAGTTGGAATCGACTTGACGGCAGTGGGTTTGGTTTATATATATATATTTACACACTGCGCTGGTTTTGCTTCTCTAGAGAACCCAGCATCAGGTACCAGATCTTTTTCCTGTGGAGCCACTGGGTGGATTTGAACAGCCAACCTTTGGGTTAGCAGTCAAGCGCTTAACTATTGTGCCACCAGGTCTCCTTTAAATGATATGTAAACAGGTATACGTGTGGTTATTCATTACTGAAATAGCAAAAGATTGGAAACAATCCAGGGGATTGGTTAAAAATACCATGCAGTTATTAAAAAAAAAAAAAAAAAGAATGAAGACGTTCTGTGAACCGATGAGAAGTGATTTCCCAGATACATTGTTAGGTTAAAACAGAAGCAAGGTGTACGTAGTGCGATACTTTTATGTAAGAAAATGCAGAAGCATGAGGGTAGGAGGGATTAAGGCTTCTCAGTGAATCCATTTGATTTTTAAAAACCATTGACTTTTCAAAAGAATAAATTTTTTTTAAATTGTGAGTACAATTTCCAGGAGTAAATGCATAGCATGAGATGAGACAAGATCTTAGCTCATAATCCTGGGGAGATTAACTTTTTTAAACGGAGGTAAAATTCACATGATACAAAATTAACCATGGTCAAGTGCACCGTCCGGTGCTATTTAGTGCATTCACAATGTTGTGCAACCACTTCCTCTGTCTATTTTCAAAACGTTCATCATTCCAGAAGAACACCCCCTACAGACCCTTTGAGTAAGCACTCGCTATTTCCCCCTCCCCCAGCCCCTGGGGGATGTCAGATGGATCCTGGCTGAAAGCAGAGACTACCAGAAAGGTGTTTACCTGTGTTTTACTGACTATGAAAAGGCATTCGACTGTGTGGATCGTAACAAATTACGGATAACATTGCAAAGAATGGGAATTCCAGAACACTTAATTGTGCTCACTGCAGAACATGTACATAGACCAAAAGGCAGTCCTTTGAAAAGAACAAGGGGATACTGCGTGGTCTAAAGTCAGAAGAGGTGTGCATCAGGGTTGTATCCTTTCACTATGCCTATTCACTCTGTGTGCTGAGCAAATAATCCAAGAAGCTGAACTACAGGAAGAAGAACGGGGCATCAGGATTGGAAGAAGACTCACTAACGACCTGCGATATGCAGATGACACACCCTTGCCTGCTGAAAGTGAAGAGGACTTGAAACACGTCCTGATGAAGATCAAAGACCACAGCCTTCAGAGTGGATTACTTTTCAACATAAAGAAAACAAAAATCCTCACAACCGGACCGATAAGCACCAGCATGTTAAATGGAGAAAAGATTGAAGTTGTCCAGGATTTCATTTTACTTGGATCCACAATCAACCCATGGAAGCAACAGTCAGGAAATCAAACAACGGATTGCATTGGGCAAATCTGCTGCAAAAGACCTCTTTAAAGTGTTAAAATGCAAAGACGTCACTGTGAGGACTAAGGTGCGCCTGACCCAAGCCATGGTCTTTTCAATCACCTCATATGCACATGAAAGCTGGACAATGGATAAGGAAGACGGAAAAAGAATCGATGCCTTTGATTTACAGTATTGGCGAAGAATATTGAATATACCATAGGCTGCCAGAAGAATGAACAAATCTGTCTTGGAAGAAGTACAGCCAGAGTGCCAGAGGATGGGGAGACTTCATCTCATGTACTTTGGACATATTATCAGGAGGGACCAGTCCCTGAAAAGGACATCATGCATGGTAATGTAGAGGGCCATCAAAAAAGAGGAAGACCCTCTAGGAGATGGATTGACACAATGGCTGCAACAATGGGCTCAGACACAGCGACACTTGTGGGGATGGAGCAGGACCAGGCAGAGTTTCGTTCTGTTGCACATATAGGGTTGTTAGGAGTTGGAACCAATTCCATGCCACCTAACAACAACCAGCCCCTGGCAACCACCAATTCACATTCTGTCTCCATGGATTTGCCTGTTCCATACGAAGGGGATTGCACATTATGGGACCTTTACTATTGGGCTGCTTTCGCTCAGGATAATGTTCTCCAGGTTTATCCACGCAGTAGTATGTCTCAGTACTTGATTCGTCTTTATGGCTGAATAAGATTCCATTGTATGTACACACCACAAGTTGCTTACCCATTTATCTGTTGAAGGACGTTAACTTTTAAGGGGCAGACAGAAAAAGAGAAACTGGAAGGAGACCCAGAAGAAATAGTCAGAGATGGAGCAACAGAGGGAGATTCAAGAGGGAGGGCAGTGGGGAGTGTCCATAGCCCCCCCCAGGCTGGGGTAACCATGGGGACGTGTTGCCACCTGCAACCCTGGTGTAGTTGACAGAGCCCTCTGTTCGTTCTCTTTTCTGAAGAGGGTTCCATTTTGTGTATATTCCACAGTCTGCTCTACTGCTGGCGGTTATTTGGGTTGTTTCCAATTTGGGGCTACTAGGAAGAGGCACTTGAAAAAAAAAAATAGTAATCAGAAAATTTATTTTTTGTTAATTTATTTTACTTATTTTTGTTGTTGAAAAATACACAGCAGAACATACACCAATTTAACAATTTCTACATGTACAATTCATTGACATTGACTACATTCTTCAAGCTGTGCAACCATTCTCACGTTCCTTCTCTGAATTGGTCCTCCTCCATTAACATGAACTCACTGCCCCCTAAGGTTCCCACCTAATATTTCCAATTGCTGGTGTCAATCTGATCCCATATACGTAGTTCTTTACAAGAGCACAAAGCATAAGGCAGGCATTCTTTACTAACTAAGCTAAGCTAGTTTTGGGCTTAAAGAAGACTTCGGGGATATTTTTGGTTTAAAGTTTAAAGATTATCTCAGGGCAGTAGTTTTGGGAGTTCCTCCAGCCTCAACGGCTCCAGAAGTCTGGATTCCATGAGACTCTGGAATTCTTGAAGAGGCACTTTTCAGACGGCTACAAAGGTATCGGGAACCCCTGGGTGGCACACATGGTGAAGCCCTCGACCACCAGCTGAAATGTTGGTGGTTTGAACCTACCCAGCAGCTCCTTGGAGGACAGGCCTGGCGATCTGCTTCTGAAACGTACAGCCTTGAAAACCCTATGGAGCAGTTCTACTCTGCAAGCATGAGGTTGCCATGAGTCAGAATCAACTCAACGGCAAGTAACAACAACCTAAAGAGGCTGTCGGGAACATTCTTGTTCTTTCAGTGTTTGGTTGGGTATGTGAAGGAGTGAGATTACTGGGTCACAGGGTAGGGGTCAGCCCAGCTTTGGTAGATACTGCCAATGTTCTCCAAAGTGGCCTCATAGCACCTCATGGTTACTTAAGTACCTCAGGGAGATGGTGGGCATTGGAGACAAGGTGAGGTAGAGAGGGGGAGGGCAGGATGGCCTGGGTCTCTAATGTTGCTGGTTTGGAGGAATGATGATGGAGGCGATGATGGGGAGTGAGGAGGATGAAGATGGATTCCTACCTCTGGATATGGGAATTTCCCCAGAACGCTCTGGGAAGAGATGCCTTGGGGGAACCAGACTTTGGTTACAGACACGATGGGGGAAGTATTGTGAGAAGGACAGGATGTAGAGGGAGGGTTTACCCACAATGGTCAAGCTCTTCAGGGGCTTGCCAGGGTCTACACAGCAAAGGCCATACCACCACTGGCACCCTGCCCCTACGCAGTCTAGCCCTGCCTGCCCTCCGGCTCATCCGCTTCACCTACACGGCTTAGAGCCAGATGTGGGCTTTTCTTCCCAGGGCCCATGGGTTGCTGACTCCCTTCGCTCTATAGACCCTGACTTGAGGACATTGTCTGAGAACCCACAGGAGAATCGTGAAGACATGAACATGCCCCTGTGAAGTCTGATGGGACCAGTGGCTGTGGCAGTAACAGCACGCCGAGGGAGGCACACCTGGGTTTGCCTCTTGTGCTTCACCTACTTCCCGGGTGACTTTGGCAGGTCATTTCACCCCTCTGAGCCTCAGCTTCCTTCTCTATGTCATTGTGAGTTGCCGTCAAGTCAATTCCAATTCATGGCAACCCATTGTGTGCAGGGTAGAATGGCACCATAGGCTTTCCAAGGCTGTGACCTTTTGGAAGCAGATGGCCAGGCCTGTCTTCCAAGGCACCTCCGGGTGGGTTTGAACCACCAGCCTTTCGACTAGTAGTCAAGTGCTTAACCGTTTGTGCCACCCAGTGTTCATACCTTGCTGACTGATGGTGTGGATTAAAGGAGACTCGTACCCAGGGCTCAGCATGTACTAAACGCTATAAACAGGGGTGTTTGCAGGATGCCAGAGCTGGAAGGAACCTCAGAGATGGGCTTGCCCAAACTTCAGGGGCAGCAGGCAGATGACAGGGCAGGGATTAGAGCTGGACCCCTGGGGCTTAGCCCGCTCTTTCCGCAGTTCCAGGCCTGAGTCTGGCTGCTGTAATCCCTCTTGCCAAGGGCCCTGTGCTGACGTGCCACCCTGGACACGGCAGGCACGGAGCTGCCAGGCTCTGTTGGCCCCGTCCTGATGGTGCAAAGCGGGGAACGGGGTGGGCGATTAGCGACCTCTGGGAGCAACATCACATGCTGCCTGGTGACTCCAGCCCCTGCACCCAGGCCTCCAGGCTTCTCCCGGTTCCTGCACCTGTGGTTGGGCCCCTAGGCTGACTGGCTCTGCGTGGAAACACTGGGGCCTGCCCCCTACAGTCCTGGTGAGTGGGACCTTCCCCCACTGGCTCTCAGGAGCTACCCTACTTGGAGCTTCTAGCTGCCGGGAGAGAAGAGGTGGAGAGAGGGCAGGGTAGACGTGGAAGCCATTGGGGGGCTCTTAAGCGTCTCTTAGAGGTGGAGGGCGGCCTATGCTCAGAACTCCCATCTGTCGGGTATCATGAGAGAGACAAAGAAGTGCCACAGGGGACGTCAACAAGCCAGGGTGGGGCCGGAGGTGTCTCGTGTGCCCCCATGCCTGTTCCTCCCCACTCCCCCCAGCCAGGCTTTGAATCCCCAGTCACCCCCTGCAGTCCCAACTCCCCCCAGCCACTCTCAGCCTTGTGTGCACGGCCCAGGCTGAGGCCACCTGGGTAAACGTGAAGGCTGCCTGGGGCTCACCTAGATTTAGGGCTTTTCTCCAGGGCCCAGGGCCGAGGCTGCCTAAAAATCCCCCAGCCACACCGTCTTGCACCCAAAGGACCTGCAAGTCTCCTCTGGGCAGGTAAGCAGCTGTGGATGGCCCCCAGCAGTGGTATGGGGGGCCTGGCAGCATTGGAAGTGCTCCATGGAGGCTCACGTCCCCTCCCTCCCCCTCCTCCTGGCCAGCAGTGCAGCTTCCCCGGCTCTATGGAGCCTTGCCACTGCTCTCACCGGGGCTCAGGTACATCAGGAGGTCAGTGACACAAGAATGTGGAGGCTGGAGGCATGGGGGGCTGTCCCGTGAGTCCTTCTGGCTGGGAGGGAGAGGGGCGGTGAGTGCACCATGCCTACCATCCCCAGAAACTGCTTGGGCTGGACACCTGGGGGAGAAGCTCACCCTGCTTGGTGCTGGCCTCACCCCAGTTCCAGGTCCAAGAAGTGAGGCACACAGTCACCAGACCCTCGCTCTTCTACAGGTGCTAGGGCCCCTCCTCAGCAACGCAGTCCCCTTCCAAAGCAGGGGCACCCCAGGGAGACGCTGGCGGCCAGGATGTCCATGCAGAGTGTCCACCCCTTGAAGCCTGCCACCCTGTACCTGCCGCGTGGGGTCCCCGACTCCCTGAGCCGCCAACGTCGACACACACTCCCAGCCAGCGAGTTCCGCTGCCTTACCCCAGAGGATGCCACCAACGTGTTTGAGATTGAGCCGGAAGGTGGGTGGCCCCCGCAAAGGCTCCGGGCCTCTGGTCAGCTCTGGTCTAGTGGCCCTGGGAGAGAAGATCCCGCATCCCAGCTCCTCAGCTATCTCCTATCTCTGAAGGCTGGGCCCTGGGAGTGTCAGACTGCATCTGTGTATGTATGTGTGTGTGCGTGCACTTGTGTGTGTGCATGTGTGTTTCTGTGTACTCGGGCACGCATGTGTGCAGGGGTGGTGTGATGTTTGCGTGTGTGTGTGCATGTGGGAGTGTGGTGTATGCGTGTGTGTCTGCACGTGTACTTATGCACGCACGTGTGGTATGTGCATGTGTGCGCACATGCTCAGGGTGAGGAAGTGGGGAAAACAGCAGCCCTAAATCTTCCGCTTTTCCGTGGGTCAGGGTTGGGGTGGGAGGACCCAAAGAGGATGCTGAATGGGCAGTGGGTGTGGGCTCAGTGACCACTGGGTCACACACTTGTCACCCCTGCTTAGCCTTCATTTCTGTCTTGGGCCTCTGCCCCCTGTACCTGGATGAGATCCGGCACTTCCTGACGCTGTGTCCAGAGCTGTCCCTGGGCTGGTTCGAGGAGGGCCGCCTGGTTGCCTTCATCATCTCATCATCGGCTCGCTGTGGGACAAGGAGAGACTCACTCAGGTGAGACAGGCACAGAGCTGCCAGTGGGACGGAGGCTGGGACTTCTTCCTCCAGAACGGAGAGGAGCCTGCTAGGCCCCCTCCCAGGGCAAGAGAGCCGGGCCCTGGTTCTCAAAGGGTTCTCAAAGCCCCTCACAAATTCTCCTCCATGGGGCTGAGGGTGGGAGGGACGCCTTCTCCTGGCCTGGGTGGGGTGGGCGGGGGCAGGTGTCTGCATAGGTGACCTGGACTCTCGTCCCTCGCGCCCCTCCCCCCAGGAGTCGCTGATGCTGCACAGGCCCGGGGGTCACACGGCCCACCTGCACGTGCTGGCGGTGCACCGCACCTTCCGGTGGCAGGGTAAGGGCTCCATCCTGCTGTGGCGCTACCTGCAGCACCTGGGCAGTCAGCCGGCTGTGCGCTGAGCTGTGCTCATGTGCGAGGACGCGCTGGTGCCCTTCTACGAGAAGTTCGGCTTCCAGGCCATGGGCCCCTGCGCCATCACCGTGGGCTCCCTGGCCTTCACCGAGCTCCAATGCAGCCTGCGCGGCCACGCCTTCCTGCGCAAGTACAGTGGCTGCTGAGCCCGCCCACCTGGCCGCCTCTGCCCTGGCCCCACCCCAGCTCAGCGGAGATGTAGGCAGGGTAGGAGGGCAGGTGAATGGGGAGGATGGGGTGGCCCCTCCCCAGCCTGGGCTGCCATCCAGGGCAGGGGTGGCACGTCCTCCAGTCTGTCATCATGAGCCCCTGGAGACATCCCTTGGGAAGCGGCTGGGTTTGGTAATGGGACAGGGGAGGAATCATGGGTGAATGTCAGGAACTATTGGCTGATGTTCTAGGCAGGAGGGCTGGAAGAGGCTCAGCACCAGGGCAGCGTCCCTTACTCTCCCAACCTCATAGCTGCCCTTCCGCCCCTCGCCCCCTGGAGTTAGGGGGTGGGGAGGCCAGTGACCTGCATGACGGTGTCACCCTCGGGCAGGGAGGTGCTGGTCTACTTCTCCACCCTTCCCCTGGACGTCCTGTGTCCCATCCAACTCCCCAGGCCAGCCCTCCTCTCCCGGCTGACTCCCCCGCCACCCCTCTGCCCACCCTAATTAAAGTGGTTATGCCCCCTCAGCCTCCCTAGTATGGTGTGAAGGGTTGTGGGGGAGGCATGGTGTCGGGAAGCACAGTCTGCCCCCACCCCCTTCCGATGAAGTGAATGAACAAGTGCTGCCCTTTCTTCCCGATGCCATCTTGGCCAGTGTGGGCACCCCCGGACCAGCCAGCCCCCTCGCTGCCCTTGAGCAAAGGCAGGACAAGCTGGGGATGGGGACCCCAGGAGTCTTAAGGATTCATCTCAGCCCTCTCAAGGGACCCCCTGAGGTCCTCTGTGTGACACTGGACCTTGATTCAGTTTCTGGTCCAACCAAATTCCTCGAAGTCCTGCACTGTCCCTTTGGGCCGAGCCACTGCTCCTAACCCGACCTCACAAAAAGCTCTTACTTCCATTCTACCCCAAGCCTCAGAATCAAACACGATGCTCTACCTTTCCCATAAAGAATATTTAATACCCTTGAGACAGTGTCCATACAAAGTTAGCATTAGTTTTAAAAATCACGAACATAATACAAACTAGTTAAAAAAAAAAAAAAAAAAAACTTGGACCTGATTGAGCCTCGCGCAACCCCTGGGAGCAGGTCCTCAGGGTGGCCCAGTCGTCCCCCCAACTCGGGTGGTGGGTGAGGTAGTGGGTCTTGGGGCAGCACCATCAGAGCGCCAGCCCTGTGGGGGAGCAGAACAACACTGAAGGTGCCCCGAGGATGGGGGGATGGGTGGGTCAGGGACACAGGAGCCTCATCCCCTCCAGGGCCCCTTCTCCCTCCTTTTAAGGGGTACAGCCCATTTGCTAAAAGCTCTCGGCACCGCAGCCCACAGCCAAAGCTGCCCCAGCATTGCCCAGCACAGGAGCCCGAGTGCAGATCAGGACCACAGATGAACGCTGGATGGGGTTCACAGGGTCATGGGGTGGGGGTGGGTGGGTAGGACGGGGAGCAGATGGGTGTGGTGAGATGGGGTGGGAACCTGGGTGCCCAGACAGCTGCCCAGCCTGAGGCCGCCCTGGGCCAACCGAGGGGACAGCCACATCCCTGGGAAGGGCACATTCACAGTAATGGCGGCAGAAGGCACCAGCAGAGGCTGAGCTGGGGGAACACAACAGCCTCAGGACCCTGGAAGAACAGACCCCACCCCAACAGATGGCCCGGAAACTGGGAGTGGGATTGGAGGTCGGGCCTGAGGTCAGAGCCACTGAGAATCAGGCGCTCCGGATGTCTCCAGCCTGGGCCAGGGACACACAGCTGGAGGAAGAGGGGCTCCACTCCCCCAGGGGACCTCCCTTATCTCCCCTGGAGTCAGAGGCCCCGGCCCCACCCCATTCAGGGGTCTCTGGGGTGCGGGCAGAGCGCCCTGGAGCCGGCAGCTGGGGCAGGCTGGTCGTCACCGCTCTGAGGATAAGCGGCGTAGCCTGGCCGGCCCGGCGGGTCAGTGCAGCACCTGGTCCAGCTCGTACTTCTCACAGAAGCGGCTCGTGAAAGGGAAGCAGGTGAGATACTCGACCCAGGGCCAGTTGATGGGGTAGACATAGAGCCAGATGACCAGGGAGGTGAAGAGGCCGGCAAAGACCGGCAGGGACACCAGGATGAGGGCACGCTTGCGGTACTTGTCACTGGTGCCAAAGGTAATGTAGGGCAGAAAGGCGAAGGCCAGCAGCAGGCCGCTAAGGAAGCCGAAGATGTGGGCGATGTTGTCGATCCAGGGCAGGAGGCCGCAGACGAACAGGAAGAACACGATGGCTGACAGGTTCAGGAAGGCTTTCCACGGCCGTTCCAGCAGCTGCCAGCTCTGGAAGAGCTCCACGAAGAGGCACGCGAGGAGGCCGAACTGCGAGCCGGCGGGGCCCACCTGGGGGAGGGGGGCTGCGTCACTCCAGGGGCCTGGGAAGGGACCCCCAGCACCACCGGGATGGAGCACCAGGATCCCGGCCGTTCTGTCTGTGGGCCCCTCAGGAGAATTCACCCTGAAGCTGAGGGATTGGGGGTCGGTGGGAGCTGCAACTGGGCACCTACTGTGTGCCCAGTGTGGGCCAAGTGCAATCAGCAAGACAAGCCTGCTCTGAATGCTGACAGCAGGGTGGGTACAGGCACTGAACAAGCTGATAAGATGTGAGGCTGAAATGGTCAGATTGCACAGGGATCTCGTTCAGGGTGATGACATTTTGGAAGCAGACGGGGGGTTGTACAACGTTTTGAATGTAACTAACGTCACTGAGTTGTACACTTAAAAACGGTTAAGATGGAAGTTTTACGTTATATATACTACCACAATAAACAAAAAAACTGATCTTTTTGTAGGTCAAGGGCAGCCAGACACTGGCAATTTCAGATTGCTCAACCTACAGCTATGTAAAAGAGCCCTGGTGGCACAGTGGTTAAGTGCTCAGCTGCTAACTGCAAAGTTGGTGGTTCAAACCCACCAGCTGCTCCATGGGAGAAAGATGTGGCAGTTTGCTTTCATAAAGATTACAGCCTTGGCCCCTGGACGGCAGTTTAGCTCAGTAATGACGTCACTCCCGAGGTTTACCCTTCAGCCAAAGATTAGACAGCCCCATAAAACAAAACGAGACTAAAGGGGCACAACAGTCCAGGGACAAGGACTAGAAGGCAGGAGAGGGCAGGAAAGCTGGTAATAGGGAACCCAAGGTTGAGAAGGGACAGTGTTGACATGTGAGGTTGTTAACCAACGTCATAAAACAATCATGTGTATTAATGGTTTAATGAGAAACTATTTGTTCTGCAAACCTTCATCTAAAGTATAATAAATGCATATCCAGAAACAAAGGGAAAAAAAAAAAAAAAAAGATGACAGCCTAGGAAACCCTACGGGGCAGTTCTACTCTGTCCTGCGGGGTCACTCTGAGTCAGAACGGACTTCACGGCAGTGGGTTTGGGTTTGGTTTTTCATAGCTATATAAGGTGCTATCAGGCAGCAGTCACGGATGTGAGCAGAAATGAAGTAAGGTAAAGAGACAGTGAGGGGCAGTGGTCAGCAAAGGACATTCTGGGGGTGATGTCTGAGCATGGAGGGGTCAAGGATCGTGGTGACTCAGAAGCATCAGCTGTTCCCTCTCCAGGGATTAAAGGATGGGCCAGTAAGCCCTGGCTTAGTGTCCATCTGCTGGTGACCCAGCAGGGGAGCGAGGTAGGTGAGTGTGTGTCCCTCCAGCAGACCCCAGGGGTGTGCAGGCGTGCGGGCGTGTGTCCCTCCAGCAGACCCCGGGGGCGGGGGGGGGGGGTGCAGGTGGGCGGGAGCAGCACAGGCCCCACTGAGCAGAGCTGGCCTTCCTACTGGCCACAAAGCTTCAGGCTGGAGAGGCCCAACCTCCTCGCCCCGCATCCCTACCTCCGCCCGGTACGGCAGGAAGATGGCACTGGCGAGGTTGCCGGTGATGCCGCTCAGGATGAAGATGATGGAGATGCGGTGCCAGCCGGCCAGCTTCTCCAGGTCCCGCAGGATGGTCATTTGGAAGACCACGGACACCAGGCAGTGCATGACACTGGGGCGGGGACACACCAGGCATGGGCATTCCTGCATGGGCCCTCGGCTGCTGCCAGCATCGGGTTGGGCCAGTGGTGCCCTGGCCCAGGCGCCCTTCCTCAGGGGCCCAGGAGGGCAGCCACTACAGGGTCCCCATGGCAGACGGTGGCACGAGGCACCTCTTACCCAGCATGCAGGAACAGAGACAGCCAGAGCCGGTAGAACTGATCGGGGACCTCGGGGTTGAGGAAGGGCAGCAGTCCACACACATTGTCCAAGCAGTGCACCTGGGGAAGACAGTGCACGGTGGTCAGGGCCCCTGGGAGGCACACACTGCAGCAGCAAATGCCCGAGACCTGACCCCAGCATGGCCGCCCCGGCTCCTTGGGCCAGGCTGGAAGCCTTGCTCCCCACCTAGGGCCCCCCGCCAGGCCTTAGCTCACCTGGGAGCAGAGCGTGGCTTCTTCGTGGAAATAGCCGTGCATGAACTCACAGTATTCCCGGGTGGTGATTTCACAGCTGGGGTAGGGCAGGAGAAAGGGGGACGTCAGGCCCTGAGGACCCCCTGCCTCTGCCCACCTCGTCCCCAGCCCAACACCTGGCCACAGCAGGCGCCCCTGGAAGAAGTGGGGGTCCCTCTGCAGAGAACCCGACTCTGGGGAAGCTTCCCTTCCAGCTGCTCACACCCTGGGTAGCCCCAGAGCAAGGTGGGGGGCCTCAGCCTGGGTGGAGGTGTGGTGTGGGTGGAGGAGCACAGCCTCACGGAGGCCCCCAGGGCGGGGCGGTGGCTCACCTGCCCTTGGTGCCAATGCAGCAGGGCCGGCCCTTGATCTGGCAGTCCATGTGCAGGAAGCCCGTGTGGTTGCTCCTGGACTGCTCTGTGCAGATCTGCACGGCAGCACCCATGGCAGGGTGATGGTACAGTGGGCTAGCACCCCATCCTGTCCCCCTCCCCCAGACCACTGCCTGCCCAGGCACTCACCGGCCACTTGGTGATGTTATCTGGCCAGATGTGAGCACCGCTGGAGGCCGGCTCCTCACAGGTTCTGGAGGCAGAGGTGAGAGGGGGCAAAGTGAGGGGCTGCAAACCCCGGCCTGCCACGCCCACCCGTCAGTGTCCCAGGGGGTGGCACAGACAATGTGATGAGATACCCGGCCCCATCCTGAGAGCCTGGGGTGGCCACTCTGGGGCCCACAGGCTGTACCTGGGGTCTTGGTGACACACGGCCCCCGACGTCCGCCTCTGGCCCTGGTCAGACTTGTCCATGGGGGGCCCGGTGTCACCTTGCCACTTGACGAAAGTGGCCAAAGTCTCCTGGAGAATGGAGGAGGGCTGGTCATGATGGGATAAGGTCACCCTGTCTAAGTGGGCAGGGCACTCCCAGGACAGAGCTCAGGCCCAGCTCCCAGGCCCACCCCCATAGCTCCCTGACACCCCAGAGACCCCACTTCGCTTCTCTGGCTGGGGAAGGTCAGCCAGCCAGGGGGCAGTGGCACCCACGCCCTTTTGTATTGGGCTGTAGCGTGTATGTGCAGGGCTGGGGAGGGCAGAGACGAAGGGAGGAGGGGACACAGTCACTGCCAGTGAACAGCCCCGACCCCAACAGGAGACGAGACTCCCTGAGAGCCGGCAATGTAAGGAGAGACAGTGTGCATGGCTGGGGCGGGGCACCAGGCATCCCAGGTGGGGAGAGGCATCCCGCCCACACCGAGCAGTCCTTGTGCTGGGTCTGGATGCAGCCTGAGTGGTCGTTCTGGACGCAGCAGCCTGAGTCCCGCTCCAGGTCCCGCTCCCGCCGCACCAGCTGCTCGATCTGCTGGTCCCTCCGGATGCAGGGGGAGAACTTGGCGCCCAGGTGGATCAAGTCGATCTGGAGGAGGAGAGGGTGTGAGCAGGGCCCAGGCCATGAGAGTCTTCTCTGATGATGGCGGCCACGGGGCGGGCAGACCAGCGCCATCACTGTGCAGGCAGAGAGGTTCCTGCTTGGCTGATGCCCCTAGCTGGGCCCTCACCGAGCTGGGGCCGATCCAGAAGTTCTCCTGCTGGATGTACTTGACGCTCTCGTACACACCTTTGTTCCTTAACACCTGGTACAGAGGCAAAGGGGGGAGAGGTGTGAGATGGCGAGGACCCCGGGCATCTGGGGGCCAAGAGGTGGGAGAAGGCAGCCTCGGAGCCGTCCAGTGAAGCCTCCCACCCCTGGGGGTGTCAGGGCAATGGGAAGCAGGCAGTTTAGCCATTTCAGATATCGCCCCCCGGGACCCAGCTAGGGCGAGTGGGGTAAAGCCTGAGCACCCTCGTGCTTGGCAGCTACGACGCAGAAGCGTCTGGGAAGGCTGGGACCCTGAGTCTGCAGCCCACTCACCAGCTGGGTGGTGACGTGCTGGGCGAAGCCCAGGGGTGCAACGCCATACGTGCAGATCACCAGCAGCATGATGATGACGTGGACAAAGGTCAGCCAGTAGGTGAAGTATGGCCTGCGAGTGGGGCCAGCTCACAAACAATCCTCTGTGTGGTCAAACCCTGAGAGGGCTCCCACTGCCCTGGGGACGGAGTCCAGACCTCCCGCCAGCCACAGAGTCGAGCTGCACCTGGGCGCCCACCCTCCTCACCCAATTCCTGGAACACACCCACTTCCTCCAGCCCCGGGGACTTTGCTCGCCATTTCCCTTGCCCGGGAGACTCTTCCTGCTTATCCCGCCTGCAGCCTTCCCGCCAGCTGTTCACCCTCTCTGCCCTCCTCCTCTGCAGGAGTCACCATACCTGTCACTACCCCACACCTGTCACTACCTGACAGTTTGTAATTTTGAGTCCAGTGTCTGTTGGATTGTTGCCAACCACACACTCTGAGGGTCACCTACACCCCAATCTCAATCCTCTGGCTTCCCCCAGGGTGTCTGTGCACGTCCTGACCTCTTTCTCGCGGTCACAGCTTCTAACTGTCCCTCGGGCCCACCCTGCCTCCCTGCCCCATCTGTTGCTCCCAGCACCTGCACGCAGTGGTACTCAATGGGTGTTTGTTGACTGACTGCCTCTGACAGCTGGGTGCTGGGTGCAGGCCCAGGGAAGCCGGGGGGCAGGCAGCAAGCCCCCAAGGACTTGTCCCAGGTGAGGGGTATGCTCCCTGAGGACAGCGTACTGTCATGCTGGTCTCGCCACCTGGCCCTCAGAGGTGCTCACAGGACACTGAATGAACTGGGGGGCTAGTGGCTCTCTATCCTTTTCCCTGACTACACCTGCGAGGGGCTCTCGAGGGCGGTGGCCACACCCTGCCTTGCGTGGAGTGGAGGCCCAGGACGTCGCCCCACGTGCCCCGGCCGCTGCTCACCGGTGGCTGTCGAAGCTCTCCAGCTGCCGCTGCACAGTGCTGCTGATGCTACGGCGGTAGCTGCGGTTCAGCCAGCTGCCCACCATGCCCAGGCCGTAGTGCCGCTTCTTCTGGTCGAAGGCAAAGTGCTTCACCTTGGAGGCAATGCGCTTGCCGCGCCTGGCCGCCGGGACTGGCATGCGGCTGCATTCCCTCCTGTTGGGATGGCGGCTGTGGGTTCCAACGCCCTTCCCACACATCCTAGGCTCCAGCAGAGGGCTCAGGCAGGGGCAGGGTCCAGAGGGAGGCATGGGAAGCCCCTAGGCTGGGCCCCAGCTGGGATATGGAGTGAGGCAGGCAGGAGCCTGGGGCAGGGGCAGGGAGTAGGATGAGGACAGGTGTCTGCTGAGGACCCTAGAACCTTTACCTGCCCTGCCACCTCCCCCAACCTGGAGAAGGGACCCCCGCACTCACAGAGGGATCTGCACCCCATCAGGGGAGACCGGAGAGGCTGAACACGGCATTGCTTGGAAGTAGCTGGCAGAGAGCGGGGGAGACTCAAACACATCATCAGGCATGGAGCTCATTTCTTCCTGGGGGTGCGGGAGGGGGCACAAAAAGAGACAATGTAAGGAGCCACCAACACCAAACACTGCCCCTGACACCTCAACTTAAGGGCAGGACTTGGCCCAGGACAAGGCTGGAGAGATTGGCTCCCCAGGAGGGAGGTGGGAGCCACATGCCCATCAGCGGTGAGGGAGACTCGCCAGCTGGCATCTCACCTCACCCCAGATCCTTGCTTGGCCTGAGACAGAAAGAAGGGCCTGGTGTCTCCATGCAACAGTACTCCCCACTGCTGGGCCTCAGGATCTCTAAGGGGCACCAGGCTGATGGCAACTGAGGCCCAGGTCATCTCTCCCAGCTCCCAGGCCACCCAGCCTGTCCCCAAGGGCCCACACCCTATGCTTGCCTTACTAAAAAACGAGGAGTCGAATGTGTCTGCCCCATCGACCACATCCTCGTCCAGGAAGCTGGGGTGGGCAAAGCTGCGCTTGACCAGCCGGCGCTGCTTTCCGGCGGCGTCCAGCACCGAGCGCCCCTGGCACAGGGCAGAGGCGTGGCGTCAGGACCCCGGCCCCTTCCAGCTGCCCCAGAGGCCCGGGACCCTGGCTTCAGGCCCTGCAGCCTCCTGACAGACACCCAAGGGGTCATCAAGCCCCGTCCTCCTGGGGCAGCATGGTGAGTGGGGTGATCCTGCCCAAAGCAGGGGAGCCTGGGAACCAAGGAAGTAGGCCCGGGAGCTTCCTTGCCAGCCCTGAATGCATGCATTCAGGTGAGCCTTGACCCTCTAGCTTGGGCAGCTGGTGCCCCACCACTTCAAGTAACCCCCAGGCTGCCCCTGGGTGTCCTACACCGTCACTCTCAGGTTCAGGTCATCCCCCATCCCAGGCCCATCATCTCCTGCCATGCCCCCTGGAGCCACCTCTCCTTCAAACCACACCAAACCTCCACCTATTGCCCGTAAAGCACCACACTCCCTCCTGCTCCAGGCCTTTACACATGCTGTTCCCTCTGCTCAGAATGCTGTTCCCTCCCTTCCTTTCCTGGTGAAACTTTTTCTTATTTTTCTGGGTTCAGTGATGGGGAGTTCCTTCTCTGGGCAGATGCCAGCCCTCACACACTGCCCCGGGGCTGGGAGCTCGTCCTGAGCAGCTCATTTAACTCTGCAGCCCAGCATCCAGCACACAGTAGGTGCTCAGTAAACACAGGTGGAGGAGCGGTGAGTGTGTGCTTTACCTACTTCCCAGCTTATGTGTCACTGCAGATGCCAGCTTCCAAAATTAGAGGTTGCAGGGGCTCAGGAGGAAACTGGGACTAGTGGACGAGGGCCTGGCTGTGGCTTCACCGCCTACCCCTGCCCAGAATCCCAGCACAACCCTGCCCTTGGGGAAGAGGAGGGACAAGGGAGGCCGGGCAAGGGGAGACCTCTCACCTTGAGGAGGGCGGCGGCAGCTTGAAAGCTCATGTGAGCCACAGATATCCTCTTGCGGCGGGGCAGGTGGGAATAGCCAGAGCGGACGCTGGTGAAGGAGGTGAGGGACAGGACTCCCGGGGTCAGTGGGGGGTGCGGGGCGTGGGGCCGGTCCACCTCGTCGGGGTGACGGAAGGCCCGGCCCCGGGCCAACGGGTCCACGATCTGGAAGGGATGGAGGCAGTGAGCAGGGCCCATTTGGCCCCTGGGCGAGGCTGCCTGCCATGCCTCCAGCCCCCAGGGTGGTCTACCTTGGGCATCTTGCAGGGTTTGGGGGACTCGATGCCCTGGAAGGAAGGCACCTCCTGGCTGGGCAGCTCCAGGTCGCGCTGGCAGGAGGCCTTCAGTTTGCCGTAGCGCACGCTGCAGTGGTGCAGGCTCTTACGCTGCCAGTTCTGCCGCTTCCCTTCCCAGTCGCCGCTGACCCCAAACCACTGGGCTGTGCCCCTGCGAGAGCAGACAGAGAGCTTGTGTGGGTGTATGTGCACACCTGTGCACCTGCGGAGGCAACCATGCATGTGACAGTGTCCCCATGTGCATGTAGGAAGTGACATGTGACACGCGTGTGTCCCGGTGTGCACACAGAGGAATGCCACGGGAGCATGGTAGTGCTCAGGTGTCCTCATGTGCAAGCAGGAAGTGACGTCAGTGATAATCCTGTGTCCTTGTGTGTGTGCAGGGGAGTGTCACGTGATACGCATGTGCCCTTGTGTGCACAGAGGAGTGACACGGGCGTGTGATAATGCTCAGGTGTCCTCGTGTGCAAGCAGGAAGTGACGGCAGTGATAACCGTGTGTCCTTGTGTGTGTGCCGGAGTGTCGTGTGATATGCATGTGCCCTTGTGTGCACAAAGAGGAGTGACACGTGTGTGCATACAGGGCAGTGGGAGGAGCAGCTCAGCCTCCCCTCGAACCCTCGGGCTCAGAACCCAATGACAGAGTGAGCAGAGGTGGAGTGAAGTCCAGAGCGTCAGGGCCAGGCCAGGGGGCCCCTGGGAGCCACTCTGAGCAGCAATTGTCCACCCCCAGGTCCTTAAACCTGGACCCTCTCAGCCTCCACCCTGTGACTTTCTGCAGGCACATATCCCCACAAGCCTCGGTTTCCCTCCTAGAGCATGGTAACAGCTTCTCAAGCTCGCCTCCCTCCTGCTTCCCCAGGAAAGGGTGCCATGAGTCTACAGGGCTGCTTGTGGGGCCAGTGGGCAGGTGGGTGGGGGCTCACTTGCGGATGCTGTGGGACAGGGAGGCCTGGCGGCGGAAGCCGGGGCGCTTCTCGGCGCTGCCCTCTGGCCATCGTCCCCGTGGCTCCTGCAGGCTGACGCTCTTCAAGTAGGCAGGAATGTTAGGCCTCTGCGGGCAGGCGGGAGGGAGGTCAGGGCAGTGGTCATGCGGGGCTGTGACCCTGGGCCGGCTCCCCTTTGGCCTCCCAACATGAACACAACCCCAGTGGACGCCCCCTAAGACGCTTTCATTTCAAACATAAAACCACCAGTTCTGATGTCTTCGGGCCAGGCCTGGCATGCGTTCCCTAACCCTCGCCTGGTGATCTTACCCCAAGATGTCCTCGCCTGGTCTTACATGTTCTAAAGAGTTTTTGGGGTGAGTGGGTGGCCCAACACAGCTGCCCTTTATGTCCCAGGCCGCACGGGAAGCCCACGCAGTTTGGGGCCTGTGCTCAGTGACGGGGCCTGTGCTCAGTGACGGGGTCTGAGCTCAGTGACGCGGCCTGTGCTCAATGACGGGGCCTGTGCTCAGTGACGGGGCCTGTGCTCAGTGATGCGGCCTGTGCTCTGTGATGGGGCCTGTGCTCTGTGATGGGGCCTGTGCTCTGTGATGGGGCCTGTGCTCAGTGATGGGGCCTGTGCTCTGTGATGGGGCCTGTGCTCAGTGATGGGGCCTGTGCTCTGTGATGGGGCCTGTGCTCTGTGATGGGGCCTGTGCTCAGTGATGGGGCCTGTGCTCTGTGATGGGGCCTGTGCTCTGTGATGGGGCCTGTGCTCAATGAGCTCTTTATGCACCAGTTGTTGAGACTGGTGGAAACATGGATACATTCTCACTCCACCAGAGCAGCCAGGAGCTGCCAAGTCAGGCCACCGGTGCTGCAGATTGTCTCTGCTCACCCACATTCCTCAGAAGCACCCAGAAAACCAAACCCATTGCCACCGAGTCAATTCCAACTCATGGCGACCATCTGTTCAGAACTGTGCTCCACGGGGTTTTCTTGGCGGTAATCTTTATGGAAGTAGATCACCAGGACTTTCTTACACAGAGCCACTGAGTGTGTTTGAACTGCCAACCTTTAGGTTAATAGCTGGTTGCAAACTGCTTGCACCACCCAGGCTCGGGTTCCCTTGGAAGAGGGCCTGAGATTAGGCAGAAATAGCCAGTCCCAGGTTGAATGGGCAAGCCCTTCCTGGAGGACAGCATGCTCTGTGGTCCCTTGGCCACCATGAGGTCAGCTCCCACGCTCTGGGTCTCCCTCCTGGTGGTATCTCAGATCCAGGAAGGCGGGGGCGGAGGCAGGCGTCGAGGGCTGCACGCAGCTGCAGCTCAGGAAGCAGCGGCCTCCTCTCCAGGAAGTGAAATCACCTGGGAGATGTCATCTCAGTGGCATTTGTCCCCAGCGGCAGGGCGGTGGGGCCCCAGGGCAGCCCCTTACCTCGGGCAGCATGCTGTCCTGATCGCCAGGGGCCTGGGCCTCGAGCGGTGGGATGGTGATGGACAGGTTGGGCGGCTTCCGGCTCTGCAGGCGGCTGCTGGACACGGAGGAGACGCTGCCCCCGTTCTTGCTGCCAGAGGCCATGGTGGGCAGGAGGCTGTGTGGAGATGGGAGGGGGCAGGGGTGTGAGAGGCGGAGAGGCTGAAGGGGGCATGGGGACGCTGGCGCCAGGGCAGGCAGCCCAGACTGAGAACCATCTTACAAAACCATGAGCTTAACTCTGGACCAAATGACAACAGCCCAGCTGTCTCCGCTCCCCAGTGCTGCAACAACAGAAATACTACAAGGGAGTGGCTTTACAAACAAAAATGTGGCAGAAATGGAATCTGGCTTCGGTGATGCTATGGGCTGAACTGTGTCCCCCCGAAATACGTGCTATGTATCTTGACCCCTATTCGTGTGGATGTAATCCCATTTGGGAGTAGGGTTTCTTCGTTAGGTTAACGAGGCTACGTTAGGATAAGGTGTGTCTTTGTGATATAAAATGAGGCAATTGGGCACAGAGACGCAAGCAGAGATGGGGAAAGAGAGATGCCATGCCACATGAAGATTGCCAAGGAACCAAGGAACAGAAGCTGAAAAGAGACAAGGACCTTCCCTACAGAGCCGACAGAGACAGAAAGCCTTCCCTTAGAGCCAGTGCCCTGAATTCAGACTTCTAGCCTCCTAAACTGTGAGAAAATAGAAAATTTTGTCTGTCAAAGCCACCCCCTTGTGGTATTTCTGTCACAGTAGCACTAGAGAAGTGAGACAGGTGGGGTATTTTGAGAAAGTCTATTTCTGTTCTTCATTTGCATCCCAGACCGGTAGGGGCTGGGGAGGTCCCCAACTTGCCAGCTCATTCCATTTCTGGTCTTTCTGCAAGGACCAAAAAACAAGCAAGGGGTGTAAGGATGAAAGATGTGGAGCTGGACAACTCCAGCCACCTCACAGCCAGGCCGGGGCGAGCAGGGGCCACAGGGCAGATTCCTGTGGACAAAGAGCTGCCTCGGCCTTTGTCCTGGGCCAAGCGTGGGGAAGGACAAGAGAAGGCTCAGGGCACCCTGGTACACTGAGCCATGGACAAGGTGTCCCAGCCATGCCAGGTGCCTGCTGCAGCTTCCAGGGGCCAGCTGAGCAGGGACAGGTGGCTCCTGGCGGAGGCCTTCCCGGGCGCTGGGAGAAAACGACGGCTCAGCCCAATTTCCAGGAAGACAAGAACGCCATTGCTGCTTCCTGTCCCCTGCGGCCACCCAGCTCCTTTTCCAGGGAGGAGAGAAACTGCATCTGGCTGGTGCTCTTTTCATTTCACGGTGGAAAAGTATTTTAACGATGAAAGTGATATATGCTCATTGCAAAAAAAAAAAAAACCCCAGAATATGAAGCAGAAAGTCAAAGCCTGGCCCCACTCTCCAGAGAAGAGAGCTGGTATGTATATCCTTCCGGGACCCTCCCTACACTGAGAAACGGACTTTAAAAGTTTACACAGACACTCACACATAAATACACTCACACACAGACACACACATACACACGCTCATATACATATACACTTACATACTAATACACATACTCAGACACATACACACACACTCATACACATACATGCACATACACAACTCAGACACATACATACACACATCTACACATTCACACACATTCACACACACTCATATGGATACATCTACACGCTCACACGTACACACTCTCACTCACACACACACACACACACACACACACACACACACACACACCCACACACTCGCTCTCTCTCATCTTTTTACTCTGTATCGTGACATCTTTCCCTGCTCTACCCTCACTGGTGGCTGTGGAGATTCCACTCACTTAACTCCCTCTTGATGGTTATTTGGAATCTTTCTAGCATTTTAAACTCGTGCCCAGTGTTGCCATGAGCCCTGGATGCCGCGTTTGCTTGTCTGAGTGTTATTATAAGACAAAGTTCTAAAGCGGGATCGCTGGGGTGACGGGCAAGAGCGGCCTGAAGTTCCATGGATCCTGCCGCGTGGCCCTGCGGAGGTGCCACTCTGCCCTGGGTGTGGGCTTTTCCACACTGAGCCGCCGGTCCCCAGCTCCCCCGGCTCCCAGCAGAATTAATGCCCTCTGCCCCTTTTTATCCTCTTCATCTCCGTCTCTTGCCCGGGACCCTTCTCTTGCTAAAATCCTCAGCTATCCCTCTTCTCCGCCTCCCTCTCCTCCTGGGGCAGGCTGGGTTTGGCTGTTCCTGCCCCACTACAAGGCCAGGGACCCCACACCCATCTCCTAGTGTGGGTGCCGACCCTGGGTGTGCACAGACTGGGGGGAGTGTCATCCGGAGCCCTTCAGCCAAGGTTGTGTGGGGTCAAGGTATGGGGTGCCAGGGCAACACAACGAAAAACCAAAACCAAACCTAACAGTTGCAGAGGCGATTCCGACTAACGGCGACCCCACGTGTGCAGAGCAGAACTGCTCCACAGGGTTTTCAAGGCTGTGACCTTTCAGAAGAAGATCTCCAGGCCTTTCTTCCAACACGTCTTTGGGGGGTTTCGAACCACCAACCTTTCGGTTCGTAGTTAGCAGTTAATCATTTGCACTACCCACGGACAGCCACTTTTATTCCGAATGTGTCCCTCTCCCTCCATCTCTGACCTGCCCCACCAGGGCTGTCACCTTCCCTCACCTGGAAGACCACCGGCGTCCCACCTCCCCTACCTGCTGCCCCTCGAGCACCCACTATCCACCATGCTGCACATCGCAGCTGGAGTCACCTTTTAAAGGCCCACATCACACCATGTCACACCCCTACTCAGCCCCGGGATCTCCTGTTCCCGCTCAGACTCAAGTCCGAACTTCTTACTGGAGCTCCAGGCCCTGCATGACTTCCTCTCCTCCACCCCTGCTCCTCGCTCCCCGACCTGGCCATGCTGGCCTCCTCACTGTTTCTCGAAACTTCCAAGCTCCACAAGGCAGTAGGGAGCAGTGGTTAAAGCACGGACTGGAGCAGCCACCTGGCCTTGATCTGCAGCTCCCATGCTTGCTAGCGGGGACGACTCACCTGGCCTCACCTCACCTGGTCCTCACCTCTCCAACGGGGATAACACACTTCCTCCCTCAGACAGGTGCTGTGAGGACAGAGGAGTGAGTACGCGTCTGGGCCTCGAGCGGGTGCTCCCTGAGTGCTGGCCGCTGCCCGGCTGCCCCCTCCCATTGTCACACAGGGAGCGGCTGCATCATTCCGGCCCTGGCTGGAGCACCACCTCCTCAGAGCTCTCCCTCACTGCATGAAGCAGCCCCAGACCCTCCTGTCTCTCCCTGACATCAGGCTGGTCAGCCCTCACGCGCTCTGAACTGACCTTCGCTGATTCCTTTTTGCTCTGTTTTCTGCCTCACTTGCAGCTGTATCTCCAGCGTCAGGAGAACCCCAGGTCCTCAGGAGGTGTCAGCATGCGTTTGCTGAAAACACCAATGAATGAAGGAAGGAGCCAATGCCTGGGTCCAGCCCACCCAGTTACCCAGTTCCCTACCTTCAGAGTCTGCAGCTTGGCCAGCGGCTTCCTTGGTCTGGATGCAGAGGTCTTTAGAGCACGTTGTAGTTTCTTTCCTGACTCGGCACAGATGCTCTGGGGCCAAGCGTCAGCCCTGCCGAGAGGCAGACGGATGGACAGATGGAAGGATGGCTGGGCGGGCTCCAGGTCAAGCAAGGCAGCCTTCCTGCCACTCACGACCTGTAGGAAAGGAGGGGCAAGCTCAAGTGTGTCGATACTACCACGGCTTTTAATCCTCCTGACCTCGGTCTTCTTGTCTGTAAAATAGGGACAGTCCCACCTGCCTCACGAGTGACAGATTAAAGGAAGGAAGTTCTCTTCCTCCTCACCTGGAGCAAGGAGGCATCTCTTGTGGTATTGAGCTGGGCACAAGCCACAGCGTCACACGGCCAAGGCACTGCCTCAGAGCGCTTCCCTTCGACCTCCTGAAGGCTGACTGCTCTGGAGCTTGGCTGCTGGGCCAGAAGCCGATCGGAGCCCAGCATAAGAGCCAAGATATCCCTAATTTTTTCTTTTTCTGTTTCAACAGGAGCCTTGGTGGTACAGTGGTTAAAGCACTCAGCTGCTGACTGAAAGGCCAATGGTTCGAACCCACCAGCCACTCCGCGGGAGAGAGATGTGGCAGTCTGCTTCCGTAAAGATTACAGTCTTGGAAACCCTATGGGGCAGTTCTGCTCTGTCCTAAAGGGTCGCTGTGAGTCAGAATTGACTTGACGGCAGGGGGTTTGCTCTTCTGTTTCAACATTACTTTAACAGAAACATTTAACTAAAAAATCCAAGATTGTCAACTATTTTCTGGTTCTGATTTATTTTCGATTGGAGTAAGCCAGATACTCGAGGCAGTGTTCAAATGATCTGGAAGTTTTTGAGTTTTTAAAAACAATTTATTGAGGTGAAGTTCATGTGACACAAAATTAACCATTTTAAGGTGAACAAACCAGTGGCACTCCTGTGTCTTTTAAGAAGTCTTGCTGGGTGGGGGAAGCGAGGACAGCCAGGACAACAGAACTCACAACAGCCCTTCCTTGCTCTAGCCCCAGGGGCTGCTGGGAGATGCTAATGGAGGCCAGGCAGGGTTGAGTCCTTGCTTATGCCAGGCCATCATCCCACTTCTCCTCAAACACCCTTGGAGGTGGACACTGTCATCACCTCCATCTGTAGATGGAGAAGAGAGGCTCAGAGGGGTCAAGCAACTTGCCCAAACTCACAACCAAGAAGTGGTGCAGCTGGGACTCAAAGCCAGGTCCTTCTAACTCTAGGGCCTGGGGTCTCCTTGGGGAACAGGCACTTCCTCTGTAAAGCTGCGGTACACTCGAGGCTGGGGTACACTCAGGCTAGAAGGTCCCTATTATGGATTGCATCTTGTCCTCCCAAAATACGGGTTGGGATCTTAACCCCTAAACCCTATACCTGTTATGTTAATGAGGCCCTATCAGCGTAGGGCGGGTCCTACACCTAATCACTTCTGAGTTATAAGCAGCAGCACACACAGACAAACAAATCAAGAACTCCGACTGCCAGCAGCTGCTGGAAAAGCTGAAAGAGACAGAGAAGGACCTCCCCCTAGAGCCGCACTCTACATTTGGACTTCTAGCTTCCTAAAAAGGAGCCTGGTGTGCAGTGGTTAAGCTGCTTGGCTGCTAACTGAAAGGTTGGTGGTTCAAATCCACCAGCCATTCCTCAGGAGAAAAATGTGGCACTCTGCTTCCGTAAAGATTTCAGCCTGGGAAACCCTGTAGGGCAGTTCTATTCTGTCCTATAGGGTCATTATCATCAGAATCAACTTGATGGCAATGGGTTTCTTTGTTGTCATTGTTTTGTTTTGGTGGCGCAATGGTTAAGTGCTTGGTGGCTAACGAAAGGTTGGCAGTTCAAACCTAGCAGCTGCTCTGCAGGAGAAAAGACCTGGCGATCTGCTCCTGTAAAGATCACAGCCTAGAAAACCCTATGGGGCAGTTCTACTGCTGTGAGTCGGAGTTGACTTTAGGCATACCACAACGAGCCTCTTAAACTTTGAGACAAAATTTCTGGTCTTTAAAGCCACCCACTGTGGTATTTCTGCTATAGCAGCACTACAGAATTGATACAAAGAGGGGAACTTGGCCTGGACTCCCAGTGGTTTTCAAACTAGCTTCCTCAGAGGCCTGGAGTTAACCCAGTGGTACCTGAGGGACTGCCATGGGCTGAGCGAAGACTGGGGGATGAGTCTGGGCCCCCCATTCCCTCAGGCAGTGCCCCTCATGCTTTATATACCGGAACAGGGCCTCCCATTGCCGAAGCCACCCAACTCCAGGTAAGAGGGATGATGGGGACAAAGGGAGACTAAGAAGCAGCCACAAGGTAGAGCCCCGGGGTGGGACACTGGTGTCTCGTTTGTGCCAGACCAACACTCAGGCATCACGTTCGACCCTAAAGAGCTGGGGAGCCGGATTTGACAGCCCAGAGCAGACTGGTACATATGTTGGAGCCTGTAGAGAACAGAGACACAGAGCTGTGTGTCCCCCGAGTCTGGGGAGCCCCCTGAGGATGTCACGCTGCCAGAGCCGCAGCCAGCTCCTACGTCCAACGCCGCCCAGGGGATGGTACCAAGACAACAGCCTCACCAGGGGCCTCTGCACAGAAAGCACCCCAGTTCCCTTCCTCTGGGGCCAGGGTGCAGGGAGAGGGCGTTGGGCGGGCATCGCCCTAGGAAACTGGCACCCCCCCAGAGGGTGGTCAGGGCAGCCAAGGAAGGCGGGTGGGGGGCACCAGGCCCAAGTTCAGTTAAGGTCACCAAGCAGGTAGGATCCTTCTGGAATTCAGAGCTGATTACACCCCCCCCTCCCCAAGTCAGCACGCTGTCCTTCACAACCTGTCCCCACCTCGACCAGACAAACCTGATCCCCAATCCCCCGCCGTCCTCTCAGCTGCGGCCCTGTATCTGGCAGCCAGATTCCACCCCACCTCCCTGGCCAAGGCCTGCTGCTCTTTCCAGGAAAGTAAAATGTCGCCTCCTCCAGGAAGCCTGCCTGGTCACCACTCAACAGACACAACTGCTTTCTCACCTGCCCTCTCACACCACGTCCTGCTCCCCCCAACCCTGGGTAGCCCCTCAACCCTGGGTGGCACAGGGACTGGCACACACTAAGCCCCACTAACAGCTTGATGGACGGAAGGCTGGTGAGGGTGGACATGCACGTGGCTGGGAGCTGGATGGATGGTCATAGCACACGGACCTGGACAGACGTAGTCTCCCCCAACCCTGCAGCCAGCCCAGGAAGCAGCCCCCTCCGGATGGAGGGCTCCACGTGAGGGCCACCTGCCTCACTGACTCTGTGCCCGCTGCAGGCCTGAGGATGGAGGACGCTGTCTCGGGATGTCTCCCCAACCCCAGCACAACCCAGACTCTCCACCCAGCTCCCTGGCCCACCATGCCTTCCCCCAGGCCGTGCTACCCCCTAGCTGGGACCCCCGCCCAGCTGCTAGCATCAGACACAATCCAAGCCTGGAGGACCAGGGAGACGGGACCAGCCTGGGGCAGTACTGGGTGTCCTAGGGGGAACTGGCTTGGCCCTTGGCTGGAGAGAGTGGGGGCAGGGCTGGCGGAGAAAGAGTGTGGTGTCTAGGAGACCGGACATAACCACCTTGGTGGGGCAATAGTACGAGTCCTGAGAGGTGCCCTGGTGGCACAGTCGTTAGGCACTCAGCTGCTAACCAAAAGGTCGTGGTTTGAACCCACCAGCTGTTCCATGGGAGAAAGACGTGGCAGTCTGCTTCTGTAAAGATTACAGCCTTGGAAACCCTATGGGGCAGTTCTACTCTGTCCTATAGGGTCACTGTGAGTTGGAATGGACTTGATGACACAGGGTTTTAGCAAGAGTTCTGGGCGACAGCCACAGCCTGTAAGGAGCTACACACACACAGACACGCACACACACGTGCGGGCCTCAGCCTCCTTTTCTGTTAAATGAAGGAGCTGGATAAGCAAGGGCTCAGCTTTGACATCTGTCCTCTCTACCGTGGAGGGGAGGGCCTGCTACTTGCTGCCTTTGCAGAAATGGGTGGGTAGGGACAGCAGGTGGGCCAGAAGCCCAGCCCCTTCCTGGAGCCTCAGGAAGGGGGCAGTGTGGGCTGGCAGGTGCCCGGGGTGGGGGCAGAAGCTGTTGGGCCCAGGTGGCAGAGACTAGGCGGAGATCAGTGCACAGCTCTGGGAGAGGCCCCGCCCTGCACTTATCTCCCGTGCCCAGAAGTGCTTGCTCAAGCAGAGGAAATTGTGACATCCTGGGACCAGGCTTCCTCCGGGCCACAGAGTCACATCCGCTGCTCTCTCTAGGACCCCCAGCCAGCTTGCCTCAGCACACGCTGACGCCTGTCCCTTCCCGCAGGGTCACTGTTACTGCCCAAGCTGGATTCTGTCTCAGTGGGGAACGTCCCAGAAGAGGGCCTCCAGCCCCCAGCCCCAGAGTAGCTAGGAGACCCCAAAGGGGCCTGGGGAGAGGGACATGGGGTGGGGGGCAAGGGTGTGGAGTTAGGATGAGACAGACTCTACTTCCTCTTCGTTCAGGGTGGGGTCCAGTGTGGGGTGGGGCAGATCCCAAGAGAAAGTGAAATGCAGAGTTGGAGTCATCCAGGGTACCCCAGGCTGTGGGAGGCTGAGGTCCCTGTCCCCAGCCCACCTGGCATCAGCATCACCCCTGGGCTTCCCGGACAGTGCAAAAGGTTCCAGCCAGTGAGTGTGGCCAGGAGCAGGCGTAGGGCAGAAACGCAGACTCAGGAACTGCAGGCTGGAGAATCCGGTTTTGCCACAAAAGGTGGGGCTGGGCATGCCCAGCCAAGCCCTATCCCAGTGCAGCTGAGGCAAGCATGGGCACCCCTGGAGGGGCCCCAACAGTGACCACCAGTAGTACAGTTGGAAAGCCCCCCCACAGCCTGCCTGGCCAAATTCATGGGCACAGGCCCCCTCCCCCAGCCTGCCAGGCTGTACTCGTGGGCACAGCACACCCCCCGCAGTCTACCAGACCGTACTTGTGGGCACAGGCCCCCCACAGCCTGCCAGGCCACACTCTTGGGCACAGCCCACACAACAAGCCTGCCAGGCCATACTCGTGGGCACAGGCCCCCCCTAGCCTGTCAGGCCGCACTCACGGGCACAGCCCCCCATCCCCAGCCTGCCAGGCCACACTCTTGGTCACAGGCCCCCCCACCAGCCTGTCAGGCCGTACTCATGGGCACAGGCCCCCCCCAGCTTGCCAAGCCACACTCATGGGCACAGTTCCCCCACACCCAGCCTGCCAGGCCACACTCATGGGCACAGGCCCCCCACCCACAGCCTGCCAGGCCGCACTCATGGGCACAGCCCACCCCCCAAGCCTGTCAGGCCACACTCATGGGCACAGGCCCCCCCACCCAGCCTCTCCCAGCTGCAGCTCCCCCTGTGCTGAGGCCCCTGCTAGACTCCCCTCTCTCTCTCCTGCCCGCCACCAGCGCCCCTCACTCTAGCGGCTTTCTGGGGCTCCCCGGCCTGCCTAATGACCAATGGATCCCCAGTAATGCTTGGCCCCTTGGGACCCCATGAGGCAGGCAGGGGGCAGGAAGTGAGCAGCAGCTGTAACCCCAGAAGGAGGCTGGCAGGAGCTTGACATTGAGCCTGCTGCCTGTGGCCAGAAACAAGGCCAGGGGGAGGGGCAAGGGGCAAGCAGCCCCTCCCCCTACAGAGAAAAGAGGGAGACACTTTACCAGACTAGACATGACCAGGAAGTTAAGGGGACCTGGCTGGGGGGTCAAGTCACCTGAACTATGGAAGTGAAGAAACCAAAATCTGGTCCCCGGAAACACCTTCCAGTCTGCCGAGTGTCCGGGGAGTGAGCGTCCTGGGAGAGTGGACCGTTAGAGGGCAGGACAGTGGCCCAGGGCTGCTAGGAATCTGTCTGTCCCCCACTGAATCACAGTATGATGGGGTGAGGACTAGGGGTGAGGAAACAGCTCCCCTCTCCTGCTTCCCAGCCACAGAAACTGAAACTGATTCTCCCTGCCTGTGGCCCTTCTAGAAACCAGGTCATTTTAAGAACGCTGCAAACAGGAAGCTGGGCCCTACCCTCTGAGCAGTCCCTTGCTCTGCTGACCTCGGGGAGTGGCCCCAGAGCCCAGGATGGAGGCCCGGAAGGAGTCACTGATGGGAAAGCTGTCCTCTCAAACCCGGCTGCCCACACATGTCCCCCGCAGAGCAGTGACTCAGCCCCGCACACCTCCTGGCCCTGGCCAGGGGCGACGGGGACAAGGGCCAAGGGCAGCAAAGCGTGAAGAGGCAGCTGAGGGTCTGGGGGCAGGATTCAGGAATAACGGAGAGAGGATGGAGCCCTGATGGCGCAATGGTTAAGCACTTGGCTGCCAACTGGAAGGATGACAGTTTGAACCCACTCAGTAGTTCTGCCAGAGAAGACCTAGAGTCTGCTTCCTGGCCATCTGCTTTCATAAAGATTACAGCCTAGAGAACCCTATGGGGCAGGCGACTCCATCACACGGGATCGCTATGAGTCAGAATTTACTCAACTGCACCCAACAGCAATGACAACGAAGAAACAAAAGGGAATGGAGGAGGGGCAGCAGCAGTAAAGAGGCCCCCTAGGAGCTTGGGATCATCACAGCAGGGTGTGGGGGGCGGGGGCGGAGCTGGCAGCAGGAAACCCAGACAGTGGCCCTCTCTCCTGGCATCACCCACTTCCCCAGAGAGGCCGGGAGCTGCTGGCAAGTCAATGCAGACACAGATCTGTACAGCACCCAGGGCATGCGCCCCGGCCCAGAGCAGAGGGGAGGGTAAATGACACGGCCCCGTGGGCTCACACCTAGAGCCCCTATTTTCTTCCTCCCCCACTGTTATCCTCTGAAGGTTTGTCCCACCCAGTTCTGAAGAAGACCTGGGGAGAAGGGTTTCACGGCTGACCTGAGGCTTGGGGACCCACTGGCTTCTTTGGGCTTTTTCTATCTGCCCCAGGCCTGGAGCTCCCTCAAATCTAGTTAGAGCGGCCTGGGATGACCACAGACACGGGAAGGGGACACAGGAGCTGGATGTGAGCACGCGTGCATGCATGCGTGCTGGAGATGAGAGGGCGGTGCTACGTTCTTGGAATGGCTCAGACCCCACCACCTCTCTGCGCCATCCATCCAGGCTCCAGGACTACACGCCAGCAGCAGGGCTGACAGACACGGGAAGACGCCCATCCTCTGCCTGGGCCCTGGCTGTTGCAGATTAAATCGTGTCCCCAAAGTGACATGTCCAAGTCCTAACTCCTGTATCTGTGAACGTGACCTTGTTTGGGGAAATAGGGTCCTTTTCTGAAGATAGGATTAGTGAAATGAAGGAGATCATACAGGAGTAGGGCGTATCCTGACCCTACCTGACTACTGTCACAAAAGGGGGGGACAGACATGGAGACAGTGTCACACAGGGGAGACGCCATGTGCAGACACATCTACAAAAGTCAAGGAATGCCAAGGGCTGCCAGCCATCAACAGAAACTAGGAGAGAGGCATGGAACAGGTTCTCCCTCAGAGCTCTCGAAGGAAATCAACATGGCTGACACCCTGATCTGAACCTTCCAACCTCCAGCACTGTGAGACAATACATTTCTGCTCTTTAAAGCCATCCACTTGGTGGGATTTTGTGATGGCAGCCACTGAGAAACTAGATCGGCTAAGCTAGGGGTCCCCAGGGCCCACATTCCCCCAGCCCAGCGGGTCCAGGCATGGCGGCTACTGCCCACATACAGGGGCAAGGGCCATAGGAAGTGGAAGTGCCTCCAGGCCTACCCCCCTGGGCATAGCGCCAACTCTGGTGCCCTCCCAGAGGTCCCTAGGGGACTCTCTGGACTCCAGGAGCTGCTGGTTGAGACAGGTAAGGGGGCAGCAGCCAAGCAGTGATAAAGGTGCCCTGGATGGAGCCCAGGGACTGCATTCTCTCCCCCACCCCAGTGAGAAGCAGCTCCTGAGCCTGAGGGTTGGGTTGACTGCAGCATCCCGGGATGCTCTGCCCTGTGGCCTGGCTGCCTCTGGGAAGCTGCGTCTTGTGCCCCCTAGTTCTGTTCTGTCAGCAACGTTCTGAAGGGGGAGGTCAGAAGGCCCTGGTCTATACTGGGGCTGGATGCCAAGGCACCAGAAGATTCTGGAGAAGCAGCACACACCACTGGCTACCACATTCCACATGGTTGGTGTCAGCTGGCCTCTGCTCCCATCACTCATGAGGGTGTTGGGACACATCTGGAAAGTTGAGTTTTCACTGGTCCTTATAACCAGCAGAGGCCAGGCACCTGCCCACTGGTTGGGGGCAAGATGGGGTACAGCGTGCGATGGGAGCTGAGGCCTCCCCACTACCAAGGTGTGACCAGGCGGGCCTGCTTCCAGATACAACCACCCCACAGACATACACAGGACTCGGTCTTTGCTTTCAATGTAAGAGTCCCTCCCCCGCTTTCTCACCCACCTGCTTATGGTATGGCTCCAAACATGAAAATACTCCTGGACTGGAGAAGACAAGCTGGTAGGCCCAAACTTAACTGCTACGTGACCTTGGGCAAGTCACTTAACCTCTCTGAGCTGCAGTTTGCTTATGTGTTAAGATGCTAGGGAACCTCCCAGGGTTACCCAGTTCTCTGAAGTCTAGGTGGCTTTGTCATCGTTAAGCCAGGGCCCATCCTGGGAGCATGGTCACTGAGGGTCAGTCTAGACCCTCTTTTACAGAGAGGGAAGTTGTGTGCCCAGTGTCATGGGGCCAGGAATCAGGCCCAGGGCTGCCCGCTTGTGCTGCTCTTAGCTCCAGGGCCTCTCACCTGAACATACTCTGGATGGTGTGCTGGGGGCCCTCACTGCTGGCGGCCCAGGGCTGCTCTGCATATATCAACCCCTCAGCAGGGAGGGAACATGGCAGGCAAAAACTTTTCAGCTTGTAAACAGTCATTAAGGAGCTAATAAACTGGATTTCCCAGAACCCGGCCCTAGGGCACCTTGCTTCCCTGGAAGAGGCCCGGGTGGCTGCAAGGGCTGCAAGGCACTTCGAGGTCGGGGACAGCCACCTACACCAGGGGTGATAAGGACCCACCAGGAGTGAGCAGGACTGGGGAGCTGAGACCAAGGCTCAAAGCTCAGCTTGGCCACCCACCCGCAGGGAGACCTTGGGCAAGTCACCACTTCTGAGCCTCAGTCTTCTGTGCTCTAAAATGGGGCCATACCCCACCACACAGGGCTCCTACCACCAAGGTGACAAGACATCATGGAGAGACAGGGCCTGGCACGTCATCAGTGGTCAACGACTGGTAGCTTTTACTCCTGACTGACCTCTCTGACCTCTGCCGCCATAGTTCACTTGGTCTCCTGTCTGAGCCAAGGGGCCCAAAGTGACAGGCCCCCATTTGATAGATGGGAAAACAGAGGCTCAGAGGCCCAAGGTCTCACACACAGTTTGTTAGTGGTGGGGTTGTGACCCCAGCCCGAGTCCTGCCCTCTTGTCCGTCACATCCTGCAACTTCCGGCCATCCCGGAACTGGAGAGGGGAAGCGGCAGGAGGACGGGCCAGCGTGGCAACTCCAAGTAATCGGGGTGCTGCCAGCCTTCTGGGGGCAGAGGCCTTTGACTCATGCGCCCCTCCCAGCCCCTATGCAGAAATGACACTCCACTGCTTGGGCGGCACTTCTCCAGGGGTGTTCACAAACATCTTATTTAGATGGGGTCAAGGGGGCAGGCCAGGCAGCTGCCATTATCCTCACTGACTGAGCAGGGCGCAGGCCACCAGTTCGCAATCCTGCTCCTCCCCTACCCCAGGGCTGGGTCTCGCCCTTAGCTTCCAGGCTTCTGGTGCCACACTGGAGGTGATAAACTGGGTGTGAGTTTTGGGAGGGAAAGGCGCTTCCTGCGGGGGACTGGGGGCATGAAGCCCCCCCTGCACATTCCAGGATGTTCCCTGCAGAGGCTCCAGGGCCCACGTGAGAGGCAGAAGGAGGAGGCCGAGGCACCAGCAGTGCAGACGGACCAGGAGTGAGGGGCCTGGCCTCATGACACACCCACATCCCACCGCCAGCGACACACAAGCTGGTGGCTGGGAAGCCCTGGGCAGGGTTGGCAGTTCATGCCCTGACTGAAACCTACTCTGTTCCCTTGGCCACCTTGGCACCGAGCTCCCCCTACCCCGCCCCCAGACATGGCCACTTCTACAGAATAATAGCGGCTGCCCCTCTACCTGCAAGGACCCCTGGTAGCACAACAGTTGAGCACTCGGCCGCTACCCGAAAGGTCGGCGGTTCAAACTAACCTACTGGCTCTGCAGGAGAAAGACCTGATGATCTGCTCCCGTAAAGATCACAGCCTAGAAAACGCTATGCGACAATTCTACTCTGTCATACGGGGTCACTACGATTCGGAATTGACTTGACAGCACCCAACAGCAACACCACCACTCTGGGTGCAGGCTCCTGTCTAGTGCCCCCAGGAGTCCCTGACAGGGAGGGCCACCACCATCACCACGAGTCTGTGCCCGGGCCACACGGAAGGAGCCCTGGTGCCACTGTCATGATGGTTCCCCACCACCGCGCTCCTACCGCAGCCGGGCTCCAGCCTTTACACATATCACTGCTGGAATCCTCACAACCCTTAAGGTAAACTATTGTGACCCCCACTGTATGGCTGGGGAAACTGAGGCACGGACCATTTAAATGATCCTCTGCGTTGTAGTGAATTACTTAATATGCCCCTTCTAGCCAGTGTCTTGTAACTCCCACCAAATGACTGGGTCGGGCTATGCAAATGAGGTGTTTGTGGCCCACCGAGGGGACCGGACAGCTTACTAATAATATAAATAAGGTGCATGGCAACCTTGTGGGGGTCGGACCATGCAAACAAGGTGTATAGAACCCTAATGAAGGGATTGGTTAGCTTTGCCATCCTGCTACACTTAAAAGAGCACCCAATCCCAGATCAGAGGGGGACCTATTACCACTAAGAAAGAAGAGCTAGGAGCGGAGCTTGTTCATTGGACCCAGGAACCCTGCGCTGAGAACCTCCAGGAGACAGAGAGAGCTGTTACATCAGAGGAAGCAAGAGATGGTGAGAAGTAGCAGCAGAGAAAGGGTGGCAGCAGAGGCAGCTGAACCAGGAGGCCAGCAGGAGATGGTGCCATGGGCTTCCTGACCCACAGAGCAAGGCAGTTAACTAGGAGTGTGCTGATTCACAGAGCAAGAGAGCTGAGTGCCTTCGGGCAGGAGGTTCGCTGGCTGAGTAGGGCTTATTGGCAGAGCTAAAAGAGCTTTCTAACACTTGCCCAAGGAAGGCAGAGGCCTTGGGGTTAGAGAAAGTCGTACCTGTGAGCACGGCTGAGAAGAGGCTGGCCTGAGTTTTCCTGAACCTGAACTGTAACCTGTTACTCCCTAATAAACCTGATAATCATGAGTATGGTCTGTGAATTCCGTGTGGCCACTGCAAGGAACTATTGAACCCAGCAGAGAAGTACAGAGTGCCATGGAAGGGACGGCTGGTGTCAGAATTCATAAAAAGGCTGGAGAGAGGGAGAGAGGAGTCAGCTCCGCCTCATAGCAATCGGCCTTGGGCTGTTGACGATGATAAAGACTCTCTCTCCCCGTCCTGAAGTTAGAGGTCAGACACCTCCCCCAACCAAGCCATTTTGACATCCCCCTACCAACTGACCACACTATTGTTGACCACTGCATCTGCCACCTCTGGGCCATACTTCCTGGCTCCCCAAGCTTGGAATTCACCCCTCACCCATCCTTGTCTCTGCCCCCACCCCCTGCCCTCAAGCCAGTGTCCCTGACCAGCCCACCTCGTCTACACTGCCCACTTAGCTCAAACCACTTTCCTAAAGGGGCATGGGTCTGCACTGGGGCTGGGACATGCCTTCCAGCAGCTTCTGAACTATAAACCACTTGGCTCTAGGTCCCTGGATGAATTTATTGAAAGAGTAAACGTGGACACTGTGCCTCTCTGGACTTTCTCCCTGAAGATGAGAAGAAATTGTGTTTTTCTTTACACCTGCCTAATTCTCCCGAGAATTTAGGAAGGCAAAAGTAACTTAATGGGCAGTCTGGGAAAAGGTCTCCTTTTGCACCACTGAAGGTGGCAGGCAGGCAGCTCCTCTGGCCTGTGTCCTGAGAGCCGGCCAGACCTGGCTGCCTTCTCTTTCTGGGGGTGTGTGATGTTAGCCTGCATTCGGCTGCTGCCTGCCATCCTCCCATGGCTGGCTGAGCTGGAGAGGAAACTGGGAGTCCCTTCCCACAGTGCAGACTGAAGACACTGACCTCACCTTGGAAATCCCCATGGTGACCAGGGCAACAAAGAGGCCTGCTCTGGAGTGCGGTCCTGGATCCAAGGGGCTGTGCAGAGGGGAGGGCGTAGCCTGGGGTCTACGTCTCAGCTGATGCTGCACCTGGGGGCGGTGGGAGGCCAGTATGTCCTCAATCTGCCAGCGCTCATCCCGACCCAAAGGGAACGGCCAGGTGGTTCCTCCAAGTCACTTGAACATGAACACCCACACCCACACACCCTTGACTTCTTCCTGCTCTCATCTGGGGTAAAGTTGACACAGCAAGCTGGACAGACAGGAACCCAGAAGCACCCAGAGCAGTGTCAGCAACTCTGGCCACAAGTGACTCCGACCTCAGCGCTCCTGCCATGCATTCGGGGTGTGATTGCGCCCTGGGTGGCGCAAACGGTTAAGCACTCAGTTGTTAAACTGAAAGGTCGGTGGTTTGAACCTACCGAGGCACCTCAGAAGAAAGGCCTGGCAATCTGCTTCCAAAAGGTCACAGCCTTAAAAACCCTATGGAACTCAGCTCTACTTTGCACACATGGGGTCGGTCAGCTTGAGTCAAAACCGACTCAATGGCAAGTGGCTTGGTTTTTGTTGTTCTTCTTAAAAACACAAGCCCCTATCCTGTGCAGAGCTGAGGCGCAGAAATGAGGGAACTGGCAAGTAGCATCTGGTGGCTCCTTTACTGGGAGGTGGCACAAGGTTTTAGGGCCGGGTCCTGGGGGCAGACAGTGGGGTTCACACGCTGGCTCAGCGGCTTACTGCCCCAACAACTCTGGGCAGGTCTGCGTGCTCAGCCTGTGCCGTGAGAGTTAGATAACACATGGGGGCCAACTCCAGCCTTTTATAGTTAAAAGGCAAAAAAAAAAAAACCCAAATCAGAAACCACCATCTGCCCTCTGGCCCCTCCCTGCCTCAGGGTGCCCAGGCAGGAAGCCTTGAGGGTAAGGAGGTCTGGGACCAGAAGGGAACCGTGCATTGTAAGGACGTGGGAAAGGAGAGCAGCAAGTGGCTGGGGCTCCTGGGCACAGACAAAGCTGGTTCATCACATCCTGCCCCAGTGACAACCACTCCCTCCTCGTCCGCTGCAAGCTGGGAGGACATTCCCTAAACCCAACTCAAACATGGAGTCATCGTCCCTCCAGCCTGTGGCACTGCTGTCCTCCACCTCTCACAGTGGCTCAGCCAACTGCTCAGAGCAGGAGGTGCCTCACCCAGCCAGCAGCTGAGCCCACCTGGGGGTCCCGCAGCCACAGTAGAGTTTTCTACTCTGCAGGAGGGAAGAAGACTGCGGAGTCCCAGGAAAAGCAGTTAGGAGCCCTCCTGTACTCGGCATGTTATTATGTTCCTGGTTTAAGTAACTGGAACGTGAGGTCTGAGTTCAGAAGGGAAAGTTCCAGCAGGTCACATGGCATCGGGTATCCACGCTGGCCTCAGCAATCCAGCATCAAGAAAGTCAATGGGAACAGAGCTCAGCCTCCTCAACTGCCCCCCTCCACCCTTGAGCTCCAGGGCTGTCCCACGAGGGAAGCTGCTCTAGGGATGAAATACTCCAGAACCGAGGGGGGGTCTCGGCCTCTCCTCACAGCCCCCACACCGGCTTCATGAAGGGCCTGCGGTGAGCAGGGAAGAGGTGGGCTTGCAGCCCCGAGGTGGATTATGCTGGGGTCCTAACTGTCCTCACAGGTCCTGACCGCTTGTCTCATTTAGGTTTATTCCAAGTTCCTCCCCCTAAGCCTGGGGAAACTGAGTAAGGGCAGGGAAGTCAGTGAGAAGTAATTTGAATCAGTTGGCAGCAGCTTCTATGGCAGGGCTTCTCAGCCTCAGCACCAGCGACATTTTGGGCCAGATCGTTCTCCGTGGTTGGGGCTGTCCTGTGCATTGTAGGATGTTTAGCAGCATCCCTGACTTCATCCCATGAGATGACAGGAGCACCCCCGAGCTGTGACAACCAAAAATGTCTCCAAACATTGCCACTGCTCAAAAACAAGCTCCACTCTCCTCTCCTCTCCTCCCTCAGCCCCATGGAGAGTGAGGTAACATATCACAGATGCTTGTGTCAGGATTTTACCAGCAAAGGCGGCACACACTGTGTCCCAAATCCAGCCATCCGAGAAACAGCAGCAGCCCACTTGTGGGGTCGACCCTCAAACCCTTCCCTCCTCAAAGAAACGGCACCCCCTCTCTAACACCCGACCCGCAGCAGCCCCAACCCTATACCCTCTCCCTTAGTCTTTCACCGAGTTAGGCAGGGGCTGACTGCCCCGGGGTGGGAGTCTGTACCTTAAGGGGCCTGTCCCTCTCTAGTCTCTAGCCCAATGCCCTGGAGGAACAGTCGAGGGGACCCTCAGGCCAGGAAGTCAGGACTCCTGAGTCCGATTTCCGCGCTCCGGCCCAGCCCCGTTGTGTGGTCCCCAACCCTCACCCCGCACCTGTTTCCACCTCGGCGATGCTAAACGCACAAACTTCGGCCCCGGCTCCCCGGTGCTCACCCGGGAGAAAACGGAGGGGAGAGGAGGGTCCGAATTCCAGGCGCTTCTGGGACTAAGGCGAGACTGCGCGGTGCTGCCCTGAGGACCCTCTCTTCCTCCCGGGGCTTTCAACTTCTGCCCCATCGCCGTGACCCCCACGTCTGGCGAGCGGTGGCCCAGGGACCCCTTAGGTTTCCGGTCCGAGCCGAACCCCAGGGCAGGGAGGGGGCGCCGTCCGCGTCCAGCCGGGCCCCCGGCGCGGCCAGCACCCACGTGGGCCCCGAGGCTACGCAGGGCGGGCGCCCTCGCCGGCCGCGCGGCTGCGCACCGCAGCCGCGCGGGCAGCTCGGGCCCGACCCCGGACCCCTCTGGCGCCTGCGGCCCGAAGCGTCAACCCGCCCTGCCCGGCACCCCGCTCACCTCCCTGCGGCCCCACGTCCCGGGGACGCAGCTCCGAGCGACGCGGGCGAGCGCTGGGCGGCGGTCCTCGGGGCGGGGCCTCGGCGCTCCGCCTCTTCCCTACCTGCGCGCGGGCGGCCCGGGGGCGGGCCCGGGGCGGGGCCAGGAGGCCCGGGGACGGGACCGGGAGGCCGGAGAGAGGACAGGTGCCCGGGAGGCCGGGGCGGGGCCTATGGCCCGGGGGCGGGGCCGGGAGGGCCTGGGGCGGGGCCAGGCGGCTCTGGGGGCGGGGCCGGGAGACCTGGGTGGGGCTATAGCCCGATGAAGGGTCGGGCGGCCCAGGTGGTCCTGGAGGGCGAGGCTGAGAGGCGTGGGCGGGGCCAGGCGGCTCTGGGGGCGGGGCCGGGAGGCCTGGGCGGGGCCTCGGATCGGCCCCGGAAGGAGCGTCCGCCACCGCGGGCCCCTGTCCCTAGAGGGTCCTCGCAGATGTAAGACCCTGTTTTCCCCGCGAGCTGGTTTCTTTGGGCGCAGTTCTCTCTCCCCTCCCGGGACAAGTGCAGAGTCTACGTGTCACTCACCCCAAGAGAGACCACGCAAGCACCCAGTAACAATGACCTCCCGTTCTCCTCCCTCCAGCGCCCTCACCGTCAGGCCAAATAGGCTTGTTCCCTCGAACGTTTTAGTCCGAGAGCTTTTGCCTTCACCCTCTCCTTGAAGCACATTCGAAGCATCTCGAGTTTTCCAAACTGCTGCAGCTGACGCTCCCTCGCCCTTCTGTTTGAAGTGCTTTAATGAGTTATGTCATCGAATCCTCAGCATAGCCCCGTGAAAACCCAAAACCAAACCCACTGCCGTTGATTCCAACTCAGTGACCCTATAGGACAGAGCAGAACTGCCCTATAGGGTTTCCAAGGCTGTAATCTTTACGGAAGCAGGCTGCCACATCTTTCTATTGCAGAGTGGCTAGTGGGTTTGAACTGCTGAGCTTTTGGTTAGCAGCAGAGTGCTTTAACCACTGTGCCACCAGGGCTCCTTCTGTCCCTGTTTTAGGAATGAGGATACTGAGGCAGGGAGCGATGTTAGTGGAGCAACTGAGGTTTGAACCCTGTGGCAATCTGACCTCAGGCTCTAGCAAATGCTCCAAACACCTGAGCTGGGTCGTGCCTCTGGAGCCCCCAGAAAAACTCAGTGGAGCCCCTGGGGGAGAGGGGGAATTCATGCCAAGGGCAGAGATAGAGAATTCCTGGTGGTAACTAATCTGACCTCACAGATTTGTCCCATAGAAACACTGGCACAAGTGCCCAGGTACGTGCGGGATGCTCATCACGGGTGGAGCAGGAGGCAGGGGTATCTGACAGACTGTGGTTAGAACTGCTGGTAACGCCACACAGCTGTTAAAAGCTATTCAGCAGCTCCCAGCTCACTCTGTGCCGATACGGAATTACTGAGCGAAAAAATTCATTACGTGAGAAAGAACAAGCTGCATGCTTAGTATAATCCATTTACCTAAACTTAAGGAGAAAGTCCACATACACGCTAGTGGAGCCCTGGTGGCAAAGCGGTTAAGAGCTCAGCTGCTAAGGAAAAGGTCAGCAGTTCGAATCCACCAGCCACCTGCCACTCCTTGGAAACCCTCTGGGGAGTTTACTATGTCTATGGGGAGTTTACTCTGTCGTATAGGGTCGCTATGAGTCGGAATCCACTTGAAGGCAACTTTTTTTGTTTTAGATCTACCAAAAAGGAGCCCTGGTGGCACAATTGTTAAGCACTCAGCTGCTAACTGAAAGGTTGGTAGTTCAAACCCACCTAGCGGCTCCTCGGGAGAAAGACTTGGCAATTTGCTTCTGCGAAGATTACGGCGTGGGAAACCCTATGGGGCAGTTCTGCTCTGTCCTATACGTTCGCTATGAGTCAGAATCGACTCGACGGCAATGGTTTTTAAACGTGTAGGAGACCTTGGCAGGTAGGGATGAGGAAAGGGGTTTCCAGGTGCAAAGAACAAAGACACAGGAGCAGGGAAACCCTGGTTATGGCAGAGAGACTTCTGGCCCTTGGTTTGGCTGCATCACAGTGTTAGGAGACAGGTCGGGCGTGTGGCGGAGGCTCTGCGCACCAGGATAAAGGTGTAGACTTTATCCTGTAAGCAATGGGCAGCCATAAAGAGTTTTAAAACCAGGAAGTTGCACCCTAACACTTTACACGTGTGTAGCCCTCTTGAAAAGTGCGTTCCCGTACACGATGTCATTGTTTGATCTTGAGAACATTCCTGCAAAGTAGGCAGGGCAGGCTTTGCAGATGAGGAAACCGCGGCTACTGTGGGAGAAAAGCCACAGACTCGGTTTTAAATTGAGAAGCCCTTACACCAAAGTTCATTACAGCACTTTTAACAATAGCCAAAAAGGTTAAAACAACCAAAATGTCCATTAATAGATGATTGGATCAACAAAAGGTGGTCTTTACACACAGTGGAATACTAAAACCCACTGCGATTGAGTCAATTCAGATTCACAGTGCCCCTGTGGGACAGACTGGAACTGCCCCAGCAGGTTCCCAAGGTTTCTTTGTGGAAGCAGACTGCCACATCTTTCTCCTTTTGACCTTTCGGTTCACAGCTAAGTGCTTTAACCACTGTGCCACCAGGGCTCAATGGAATACTACTCAGTCATAAAGAGAAACGAAGTCTTGATGCACGCCACAACCTGGATGAAACTTGAAAACACTGTTGAGTGAAAAAAAGTCAGTAGCAAATGGAAAAATACTGTATGATGTCACTTAGATGGAATATGTAAATACATAGAAACCAAAGATTATTAGTGGCCAGTGGGAGCGGGAGGGAGGGGAAAGAGAGTTTTTTGTTCAGAGGGCATTGAGGTTATGTTCATGGCGGTGGAATGATTTGGAAAAGGGATAGAGAGAAGGGGCGCACAATTTGAAGGATGTAATGAATGTCACTGAATTATACACGTAGAAATGGATGAGATGGCATGTTTTGTTATGTATATTTTCAATGCAATAAAATAAAATGAAACAAGAAAGCTTTCCACTGTGTGGCAGGAAAGCAGGAGAGCGGCGCTCAGCAGCTAGAGACTGGGGACAACCGCAGCCCCGTTCCCCACACATCAGGATGACAGGCTTGCTTTCCTATCTACACCATCCCCCTCAAGACTCGCCTGGTGTTCCGCAGGGATGAAAGGCCTTGTGACATTCAGACCAAGAGGAGACATCGTGACCCTCTGAAGAAAAAAGTAAAAGGACCTTGAAGTTATAAGTCAGCAAACTCAAAGAGATTCTCGTAATGGACCTTTGAACGACGTCCCGGTATTTGTCCAGGGCAGTAAAATGTTAAGGATCTCTTTGTGAGCTGAGGACTCTTAATTTTTAGAACACGTGAATGAAGTTCTGTTGAATAAGAGGGTACTGATTTCCTTGCCCAGGTTCAGAGAAGTTTGGGGATGTGCCCAAAGCAGCACAGCTGGAAGGCAACAGACCCGGAAGCAGGACCCAAGGCCCACACTTTCTTAGCCAGTACGGTGGACCACACCCAGGTTTCAGAGAATCATTTTGGCTGTGCTTAGAATGAACCGGAGCCCTGGTGGCACAGTGGTTAAGAGCTTGGCTGCTAACCAGAAGGTTGGTGGTTGGAACCCACCAGACATCTAGCTTCTCTGCCGGAGAAAGATGTGGCAGCCTGCTACCATGAGGATTACGGCCTTGGAGTCTCTGGATACGTTACTAACCAAAAAACCTATTGCTGTCGAGTCCATTTTGACTCATAGCAGCCCTATAGGAACTGCCCCCTAGGATTTCCAAGGAGTGGCTGGTGGATTTGAACTGCCAACCTTTTGGTTAGTAGCTGAACTCTTAACCACTGTGCTACCAGGGCCCCATGGATATGTCACTGGGGGAGGAACAATTCAGAAAAGGAGGGTGAGAATGGTTGCACAACTTGAAGAATGTGATCAACGTCACCAGATCGTATATGTAGAAATTAGTGAATTGGTGTATGTTCTGCTGTGTATATTTCCGACAACAACAAAAAATGAAATAAATTTTACACCCCCACAACAAAAAAGAAACCTTATGGGGCAGTTCTACTCTGTCTTGTAGGGTTGATGAGTCAGAATCGACTTGATGGCAACAGGTTTGGTTTTGGTAGAATGGTCTGGTTTGGGTGAAGGTGGGGAGGCCAGTGAATAGGCTTCTGCAAAAGTCCAGGTGAGAGGAACTGGGGAGGGAGTCAGGGAGCCCAGGGGAGACGGGGGATGCAAAAGGCATCTCTTCTTTCCAGCGTTTGGCCAACACTAGCCCCCAGCTAGTTAGTGTTACACAGCTAGTTAGCGGTGAGCTGGGTATGCCTTCAGCGCCAGTGCCCTCACCCATGGACCTCCAGAGTGCAAAGTTAGGAGGGAGTCAGTCGCCCTAGGTGGGGTGAAGTTGAATTTTCCAGACAAGATAACCAACGTCTAGCTCCTTGGGTGGTGCAGCTGGTATTGATGGTGCAGAGTCGCCATCTAGTGTCAGTAAGGGGTACTGCACCAAGGAACCTGGCCAGATCAGGGGAACCTGCTGTTGAGAGTTGCTGTGTGCTCTGTGTGCGCGGTAGGCTTTCCAAGGCTGCGACCTGTTTTCTGAGGCAGCTTTGGCTGGGTGCAAACTGCCAAGCTTTTGGCTAGTAGTTGAGTGCTTAATCATTTGCCCCACCCAGGGAGCTACGGAGGAAGCTGAGGAGGCCACAATTCTTGCTGGCCCCCTCTACCTGCTTTCTCGCCTGGGAAGGAGGCTGTCCACCTAAAGGTTATGAGCACAAGAGCACAGGCTGCCTCTTAAGCGGCCTTGTCAGTGTTAGTAAGATGCCATCCTGCCCGTCTTTCAGGACCTTGTACCCAGGAAGGCGTACCAATAACCCTTTATCTGGGGGTTCGTGTGCTACAAGACCCCAGACACCCCAAGAGCCACCTGACACCCAAGGGAGAAGCTGGGGCATCCGGCATCCTGGGGACTTGGGAGGAGGCTGATGTGGCCAACTGCTGGTGCCTGGGGTACATCTCAGCTTGGGCCACTCCTGGGGCAGTCCCCTCCCCCAGGGGGGCCTTGAAATCTCTGCCTCCCTCCTGCAGTCTCCCCATCCCATGTGGTGTTTCACCCATTATCAGCCTTCCACTGGGTCATCCTAGCCTCTCCCAAGGCTTGGTCATTCAGACTGACCTTCGAGAAGAAGCTTTAAATGGGATTCTGATGTTCACGTCACCTCCCCCATCCCCACTTGGACACTCAGCATCTTCCCTCCCCCTACTTTGGAGCCCACCGTCCCCCTGGGAGGGCAGATTGGCGTGGGGGCAAGGGCGCTGCCTTAGACACATACCCAGATCACCACTGACTAGCCCTGTGATGTTAGGCAAGTTCCCTAACCTTGGGCTCTGAGGCTTCCCTGAGAAGACCCGCCACCCACAAGCCATAAACAAGAAGATTGGCAGATTTGACTACATAGACCCTGCCAAAGTCTGTGCCACAGAAGGCACCACAGACAAAGTTAAAACACAGCAACTGGGAGGAAGTATTTGCAACGTATGTAACTGACAAAGGATCAGTACCAAGAATCTAAAAAGAAGTCCTCCGAATCCATTTAAAAATGACAAAATAGTCTAAGGGAAAACTGGGTGAAGGGTGTTGTTATTGTTAGCTGCCATCAAGGCTGTTACAACTCCTGGTGACCCCACGTGTGGAAAGTAGAACAGCTCCGTAGCGTTTTCAGGGCTGGGACCTTTTGGAAGCAGATTGCCAGGCTTGTCCTCCGAGGCACCTCTGGGTGGGTACGAACTGCCAAACTTTCAGCTAGTAGTCAAGTCATTTCTCTGCCAGGGCCTCTTTGGGCTAAGGATAACAGCATATAATTCATAGAAGATTAAGTGAGTTTCTGAGAAGATGTCCAACCTCACTAGTACTTAAGGAAATGCAAATTAAACCTCTGCCAACCCCTAATGGCTGCATCTGGGTTTCTAAGTGGTAGCCACCAAGGAGCCAGGGCTCCCTGGAGAAAGGGCTGGCTCCAGGTCGGGGGCAGGCAAACTGCCTGTGGCGCCTGGGAAGTCTTATTTGTGGTGCAAAGCAAAGAAGCTTTCCAAGATTAATGGGGTCAAAAGGACACAGGAACCAGCTGCCAGGGACCCCCGCTGGCCAAACTGTAGCAACTTGAGCCTCCAAAAGAAAGATGATTGTAGCTGATTAAAATACACCGGATTTATGAAAATCCACGTGTTCCTAAGAAACTCGAAAAAGAGAAATCCAGAGGAACCTTGGGGCCCCATCGAGGTGTTTATTAAACACGTGCCTTACTTTGAAAATTGATAAAGGAAACAAATCAAGCATTGATCCCGGCTTCCCGGTAGGAGCTGTATTTCAAGGTGACCGAACACCCCCAGTTGAGGAAGGCAAACTCTGCTTTGTAGAAGAATCCCTGCTGCCTTAGTTGTTTATGGCTGCATAACAAATTACTTAGCTGCTTGAAACAATGACCGTTTGTGTATTATCTCACAGTGTCCGTGGGCCAGGAACCCAGGAGCAGCTTAGCGGAGTCCTCAGGCTCAGGGTCTCTCACGAGGTTTCTGCTGAGCCTGCGGTCATCTCAAGGCTCAACTGAGAGGATCCCCTTCCAAGCTCACTCACTCATGGGCTGTTGTCAGGATTCGATTCCTCACCGGCAGCTGGACTGAGGCCTTAGTTTCTCACTGGCTGTTGGCCAGAGGCAGGCTGGCTTCATAGGTGGGTGACCCATGAAGTCCTCCAGGGCCCCATGCTCAGAAGCGGCCCCTGTTTGGTTAAACGCTCCGCTGTCGCCATCTTGAACTTCTGAATAATTCTATCTTTGAACTTGTGTTTTGTGAGTGTAGTCCAATGGGACAATGGAACCTGCAGGTGAGCAGAGGCGATCCGAGCGATTGGTGTGCTATCATCACGGTTTGCATTGGAAGTGTCCTGTAGGCACAGGATTCGGTGGGACCCACGTTGCGTGGGAGTTCAGCAAGATTCAAGGAGAAGATGAGATAAGTGTACTGAGGAAGTCGTCAGCTTCCACGGTATGGATAAAATGTGTGAATATCAAGAAGTGAAATAAGAACAGCTGTTTGTTTTGCGCAGCTTTTCCGCAGTACCGGTAAAGACAAAATACAGTACAATCTGCGTATACAAGTCACAAACTATAAATTGTGTAATTTTGAGGATTTTGTGTACCAATTAAATGACCCTATATTTCCATTTAAAAACTGGCATTGCTTAAAAGCTTGCAAGCCGCCATCCAAGGTACAATTGGTCTCCATCCACCTGGAGCAGCAAAGGAAGAAAGAGAGTAAGGAGCAGAAGGAGGAAATGGAATGTGTGGCTAATCGCCTCCATGAACAACTGCCATGAGACCAGAAGAACTGGATGGTGCCCAGCTACCATTACGGAACGTTTTGATAAAAGATTCTATAGAAGAATCCCAATCAAAAGGATGAGAAATGCAGAACAGGATTTCAAGTTTTCATGGAATCCAGACTTTCTGGTGCCATAGAGGCTGGATGAACTTCCGAAACTATTGCCCTGAGATAATCTTTAAACCTTAAATCTTAAACTAAAAGTATCCCCTGAAGTCTTCCTAAAACCAAACAATCATTTAGCTTAGCTAGTAAAGAAGGTCGGCCTTGAGCATTGTGTTATTTTAAGATCTATCTATATGGGACCAAACTGACAACAGAAACTCAAAAGGATAGATAGGAATCTTAGAGGGCAGTGAGTTTATGTTAACGGGGAGGAACAACTCTGCAAAGGAGGGTGAGAATGGTTGCACAACTCGAGGAATGTAATCAGGGTCACTGAACTGTACGGGTAGAAATTGTTGAATTGGTGCATGTTCTGCTGTGTATATTCTCAGCAACAATAAAAGTAAAATAAATTATATAAAAAACTGGCATTGCACAATATAAAGATGAACCGTAAAATTCATGCTAATAATTTAAAATTTTATTTTTCTTAGCATGGCATGAAATAGCAAATAAAAACCAAGTCAAAGGAGACCGTGGAAATCAGGAAAAGCTTTATATTTTAGTACCTTCAGTGAAGGAGTCCCTGGGTGGTGCAAACAGTTAAGCACTTGAGTGCTAGCCAAAAGGTTGGGATTCGAACCCCTCCAGAGGCACCTCAGAAGATGGGCCTATCGATGTGCTTCCGAAATGACACAGCCTTGAAAACTCTACGGCGCAGTTCTACTCTGCTTACATGGGGTCGCTGTGAGACGGAATGGACTCCATGGTAGGTCACAACAACTCTTTCTTTCTTGCAGTTTTGAACAAGGAGGCCCCGCATTTTCATTTGTATTTGTCCTTGCAAAGCATGTAGCTGGCCCTGGCGAGGCCTCCTCCAGCTGCTTGCCACCTGGGCCTTTCCATCCGGGAGCTCACAGCACAACAGCTGGTTTCCATTGTCGGATTGAGTGAGGGAGTAAGAGAGGGTCAGCAAGATGGGAACCAGTCTTCCTGTAACTTAATCTCAGATGTGTGATCACCTTTGCTCTGTTGTGTTTGTTAGAAACAAGTCACTAGGTCCGTATGCTAAGTGAAGGAAGCCAGACAGAAAGGGCCACATATTGTATGAGTCTATTTATATGACACTCCCAGAAGAAGTAAATCCACAGAGACAAAGCAGATTAGCGGTTACCAGGGGCTGGGTGGAGGGAGGAATGGGGAGTAGCTGCTAATGGGTAGTGAGAATGTTCTGGAACTAGATAGAGGTGGTGGTTGCATAACATTGTGAATGTAAAAATGCCACTGAGCTGTTGACTTTCAAGTGGTTAGTTTTCTGTAATGTGAATTTTACTTCAATAAAACTGAGGAACGGTTTTAATTCTCCTGGAATCCAGATTTCTGGGGTCTGTGGAGTTGGGGTGACCTGCCCAGACCATTTGTCCTTAGATGTCCTTTTGAACCTTGAGCCTTGAAGAAACCGGTCTCTTAAAAGTCATCTTTAAGACAAACAATGATCTCGCTAATTAGTAAGATCATTTTGCCATGGGCATTGTGCCCTTTTGAAGAATTTAGTCAGTTTCGGGAAACAAGCTCCAGGGTCTGACTGGAAGCTGTGTTTTAGGGTAGACTGTTACTATGAAGACTCTGTTCTGGCCCCGTTTCCGTGGTGATGTTGATGGGGTGAGGTAGAAGAGTCTGGAAGTTTCAGAACTCTCCTCTGACTTCCATACCAGATCTTTCCTGGTTCATGAACTGAAAAAATAAGGCTAATGAGTTCATATATACAAATTTAATATTGTGTCCTGGTTAGAATGGGAGAAAAATGTAGAGCAAAACCCAAATTCATAGAGAAGACCAGACCCCCGAGACTATCACCCTAAGATACTGTCTTGGGCTGGGTTCTCTAGGGAAGCAAAGCCAGTGAAGCATATAAATATATATATGTAGAGAGAGAGATTTATATCAAGGAAATGGCTCACGCAGTTGTAGAGTCTGGAAAGTCCCAAGTGTGTGGGTCAGGCTGGATGCTTCTCCTGACTCACGTAGCCGCAGGGCTGGCAAACGCAAGATTGGCAGTTCAGACAGGAGGGTTCTGACTCACCGGCTGCAGAGACCGATGAATCCCAAGATCAGCAGGCAAGATGGCAGGTAAGCTGCTACCTCAAGTTCCAAGAACCGCAGGTCAGAGAAGAGGAACCAGCTGCAGGATGCAGAGCGAGCAAAGCTAACAAGCCTTGCCAGAAAGTCCACCTACACTGGCTGGAGGCCACACCCCCAAGGAAAGTCCCTTTCAACTGATTGGCAACTCACAGCAGATCCCATCATGAAGGTGATCACATTATATCAGATCTCATCATGGAAGTGATTACATCATCATACAACTGCCAAACTGCATCATAACTGCCAAACCACTAGGAACCATGGCCCAGCCAACTTGACACACAACCTTAACGATCACAGATACCCTTTTAACCTGGAACTGAAGCCACTCCCGGAGGTCACTTTTCAGCCAAATAATAGATTGGCCTATAAAATAAACAATAACACCTGTGAGGAATGTGCTCCTTACAACAATCAACTGTACAAGACCAAAGGGGCAACATTTACCCAAAAGCAAAGATGAGAAGGCAAAGGGGGCAGGGAAACTGAAGAGATAGAAACAGGGCCGGCGGGGTGGAAATGACTGTAACCAATGTCACGGAACAATTTGTGTGTGAATTGTTGAGTGGGAATCTAATTTGCTAAGTAAACTTTCACCCAAAACACAATAAAATATTCAAAAAAATGTAATGTTGTGAAGATTTTACTTTTAACAAAACAACAACAAAAAATCATTAGGTCTAGCCCACACTCGGGGGAAGGAGATGCTACAAGGGCATAAATACCCAAAAGAGAGGGATAGAGTGCTATGCTGGAGAGGTAGTCAGGGAAGGCTTCTCTGAGGAGGTAACATTTGAGCAGTGGCCTGAGTGAAGGGAAAGAGGGAGCTATGAGATGGTGCAGAGGGAGAGCATTCCAGGCAGAAGTGAGGATCCTGAAGTGAGGATCACTGGGGGTCATCTTGGAGACTGCCGACCACACTTGCCAACAGCCGTGGTAAAAACAAACACATAAACACCCCTTGCTGCTGAGTTGACACCAACTCAGGACAATGTCAGATTAGAACTGCACTCCCTAGGGTTTTCAAAGACTGTAATCTTATAGAAGTAGATCGCCAGGGCTTTCTTTCAAGGCACTGCTCTGTGGATTCAAACTGCAAACCTTTGGGTCAGTAGCAGAGTACAGACTGCGCCACCCAGGGACTCCTTTATAACAGCAATGTGTCAATACTGGGCTTATCCATTGTCACAAATGTATCACAGCAACGCAAGATGTTGCTAACAGGAAAAACAGTGTGTAAGGGAAGGAGTATATGGGAACTCTCTGAACGTTCTGCCCAATTTTTCTGTAAGGCTACAAGTGCTCTCAAAATAAAGTCTCTTTTAAATTGCATTAAAGTATTATTTACCTTGATTCCTGAATTTTTTGGTACACCTTAAATCTTGCCTCACTCGCCTTATCCTAGCCCCACACCTGACAGGTGAGGCCCATGTCCTCATGGAGCTGATGTGCTAGTGGGGGAGGCAGACAAACTAAAAGTACAATGTCAGGTCAAGTTCAGAGCAATGAGGAAAAGTAAAAGAGGTAAGAGGAGAGAGTCACACACAGGTCAGGGAAGGCTTCTTTGAGGAGGTGATGTTTGAGCAGTGGCTTCAGTGAAAGAAGGGAGGGAGCCATGAAATGATGCAGGGGGAGGGCATTCCAGGCAGAGGAAGTAGCAAGTGGAAAGGCCCTGGGACAGAAGCATGCAGCCACGTTTGGGAAGCAGCAAGGAGGTGAGAGTGAGGGGGAGCATGGGGGGAAATAAGGCTGGAGAGATCAGCCAGGGCCAAATCATGGCGGCCTGCGGGGCCAGCCCGGGACTCTGCATTCTGTTTCTGTGTAATAGGAAAGCTTGGGAGGGTTTGGATGGGGCAGGAGGGGCTGTCATGACATGATTCACACAGTGGATCTGGACGCTGAGTGGAGAACGCCTGAAGGGAGTGACAGCGCAAGCCGGAGACTGGTGAGGAGGCTTTGCAGCCGCCCAGGGAGAGATGATGGCTTCCTTCCCTGGGCCATTGCAAACTGGGGACCAGCCAGAAGTCCCTGGGAAGGTGACAGGCACGGATGTGCCAGCACCGAGTCAACCACTGTTAGCATCCTTAAGTGAGCTGAGCACAAACCCACTTACTGTACGAGCTCGAGGGGGCTTCTTCCTGCCCCAAAGGAATCACAGCAAAGCCAGTATGTATGGTATGATCCCAACCCAAACCAGACCCATTGCCATCTAGTCAACTCTGACTCACACGCTCTCGACTTACTGGGAAATATTACGTACATATACACGTGCATATATATGCCATGTCTAACGTGGGTGTGCATAGAGAAAACACCTAAAGCGTATGCACCAAACTATTAACCCATTACCATCAAGTCAATTCCAACTCATAGCCACCCAATAGGACAGAGTAAGTAGAACTGCCCCATAGGGTTTCCTAGGCTGCCACATCTTTCTCCTGAAGAGCAGCTGGTCGGTTCGAACCGCCGACCTTTTGGTTAGCCGCTGAGCTCTTAACCACTGCACCACCGGGGCTCGTTCCGCCAAAACATGAACCATGACGGAACGCAGGTAGTTTCTATTTCTTGTGCTTTCCTCTCTCCCGAATTTCCCACAATGATCATACATTGTTTTTGTAGTTGTCCAAGGGCCCCTAAATGCTATTTTAAAAACTACATGTAAAAATTTAAAGCCTCATAAGTGTTTTAAGGTATACAAATTGGGGAGATTGGCTGAGAGCGATGGATTGTGGGTGAGTTCTTCGTCTCTCTAAATTTTCTGAAATCCACTTAACTTTTTTTTTTTAACATAACAAATTATTTCTTTTAACAATGAACAGTACTGCACGCTCTGTTTTGGACTTAAATGAGGCCAAGGACGCATGTCCCCCCACCTCCCACCCCTGCCTCCGCCCTGGGACAGCCCCTCCCCTCCTGCCCTCTCCCCACATTGTATCCCCACCCCTGCTGCAGAAAAGGGCTGGGGGATGTGGAAGATGGGGAGGTGGGTTCCTTAGATCCCCAGCTGGAATCTGAAGTCTATTTTCCCACAGAAAAACATAAAATGCAGGTCGTCGTTGAACTAGGGGGTTGGTTACTCAGACGCGTCCACTGTGTCTGGGTAACCTTTGGGGACTGCTCTGGGCAGCAAGCATGTTGTACTTCCTGTGGGGAAACGCAGGCTGGGACCTTTCCATCGCCCGTCTTGTGAGGGACCCAGGGCTAGACCTGCCCAGGCTGCCCCTGCACAGTTATTCAGGGGCCCCCAGCCCTCAAGGCACTTGCTGGAACTTGCCACTCCCCAGGGGGAGAAAATCGCGATTGGTGCTGGCTGCTCTCTCCTTTCAAGTCCGTGGCCCACATCTCCAAGGATCACATACCATCCCCTCCCTATATGTTCTACCACTTTGCATAATAAACTCACTTCTCTCCCTGCTCCGAGAATTTTCTCACCTCCCTTCACCAAAGGGTTGGCATTTCAAATCCACCAGCTACTCCTTGGGAATCCTATGGGGCAGTTCCACTCTGTCCTACAGGGTCGCTAGGAGCCAGAATCGACCCGACAGCAACAGGTATGGCTGTTTTGGCTTTCTCTCCTCAAGCCTCCTAAATACCCACATCCACCGGTAACAACTCATCCTTCACCGAGAGACTGTCTGCCCGGGATGCCCTTGCCTGCCCTCCTTATGTCTCCCCCAGCCTGTCCAGGTGTGTCCCTTAAGGGTGGCCCCTTCTTCCTCCTCCAGCACTTCCCTCCTGCAATCCTCCTCCTCCACCCGCCCATCACCTCCCTCTTCAGGCCCATGACCTCACAAACATGCGCTGGCATCTCCTGCTGACTGCTGACTCTGTGTCCTCCTCTGCCCTGTGCCTCTCCTCCCCATCCACACCTCCCCTCCGTCAGCCTCCCAGCGCCCCCAGCTGCCATGAACAGCCATGTCCCAGTCCCCATGTGGCACCGCCTTGCCATCTGTCCTCGCTCTTCTGGACCGCACAGCAGCCTGGCACAGCTGGCCACAGCTCCTGGCAACACTCTCCGTGAGTCTCCTGCCCTCCTCCCACTCGCTCATGCTCCTCCCTTCAGTCCCCAGAGGCAGAAGGCTCCAGAGCTCTGGCCTCACCCTCTTCCCTTCCCACAGTCTCTGTTTTTAATTTAAGGTTTAAGGCTTAAAGATTATCTCAGGGCTATAGTGTCAGGGGTTCACCCAGCCTCAATGGCATCATCCACTTCTTCTGGTCTCACAGTAAAGGAAGTAGTTGTTCATGAAGGCAAATTAGCCACACATTCCATTTCTCTCCTTGATGATCTCATCCAATCCCAGATTGCTGTGCTTCAGGCTGGAATATCCAATGGCTCCCAGACATCTTCACATTGAGCATGGACAAAGCAGAACCTGGATTTTCCTGCCCAACTGTTCTTCCCTGTTCTTTCCGATGAAACCTAGCGACTCCCTTCACCGTGTGACACAAGCCCAACATCCTGGAGTCATCCTCAACTGTGCTCTCTTTCAGTCCCTGTGTAGTAAAGGATTTAAGCTTGCCCAAAGAGAGATCTGGCCTTCGTCCTGGCTCCTGGGAGGTGATCTCTAAGCCTTTGGAATACCATGTCTGATAGGAGTGTCTTTGTCTTAGTTTGCCTTTTGGTCTTGGATCACATCAGATAATCTAACAATGTGATTTAGGGTGGTGGCTTTGGGTCACAACCCTTGGATGATCTGGATACTGAGGTCAGCCATATGAGCGGCCAGCCAGGTTTACATGATTGAACCCCGATGAAGACTCTGAACTTCCTTGGTATGTCAGTGCCAGACTGTCAGGTGCCCACTGGCTAAGGAGCTTGGACTGTCTTTGTGAGGTAACCTGGAGCCACCAGAGATTCTTAAACAGGAACAGGGTCACTTTTGTCCCCAGCAGATACAGCTGGCAGGGAGACTGCTGCGGGGGCTAGGGCTGAAGCAACTAAGGCCCGTACCAGATGATGCAGAGGCCGGGGAAGAAAAGGACAGAGGGTCAGATCTGAGAGTGGTGGAGGGATCAATAGGACTTGCCCTCTGGTTGCTGTGGGGTGGGGGTATCACGACCATGAGGTTGGAGCTGGCAGGAAGTTGTCTGGGATGCTGTCTCTGTCCTTTGCCAAAAAATATTGAAATTGACCCTTGGTGCTAGTACTGTAGCAGAAGCCATGTTCTGTATCTCATGACCTGGCCCGCTGGCCATAGCCGATTGGACCACAGGAGGGCACCTGACATAGGGCAATGGCCTTGAGGTGGCCTCGAATGAGAGCTTTGTCCATTCAAAGGAACTAAGAAAGACTGGACCAAACCGTGTCCCTCTGCTGGGGAGTCTGAGAGCTTGTTCCTTGGTAGTGGGGCGAAGTGGGAAGGTCGAGAAGCCAGAATGAGAGGGTGAAGTCCCAGGGACTGGGCCCAGCTCCACTGCTGAGGGGCTTGGTATTATAGTGCCTGGAGCTGTGCTTGCCTGTCTGCCGCCCAGTTCCCAAACCACACCACAAGCTCCTGGGTAGTGTGCTGCTGTCCCTTCACCCAGGGAGGCAGGTCCTGTGGATTTTCCGGATTCCCAGAGACTTTTACCGAACAGCCCTCCTCACTGCGGGGACCTGAGTGGGCCTCCGGGACTCCTACCCTGGTGTGTTAAGCTCTTTTGCCATAAGGAGCAAATGAACAACTAAGAAACCTATTGCCCCTGGTGGGCGACAGAGGTGGAACTTTTTTGAGATGAAAAACGACTAAGGTCTTAAATGCTGGCAAGTAGTCATCCAAGATACAATAATGGTCTCTATTTGCCAGGAGCAAAAGAGGACGAAGGAAGTCAGAAGTAGAAGGAGGAAATGGAATGTGTGGCTAATTGCCTCCATTAACTACTACCCCTTTTGTCATGAGACCAGAACTGGATGGTACCCGGCTACTAGTCCTGAACATTTTGATCAGAGATTCTATAGAAGAATCCTAATCAAAGGAGGGGAAATGCAGAACAGAATTTCAAATTCTTATGGAATCTAGACTTTCTGGTTCCATGGAGGCTGGATGAACCCCTGAAACTATTGCCCTGAGATAATATTTAAACCTTATACCAAAAGTGCCCCCTGAAGTCTTCTTAAAACCAAACAATAGTTTAGCTTAACTAGTAAAGAACACCTGCCTTGAGCGTTGTGCTGTTTTAAGATCTATCTATATGGGATCAAACTGACAACAACAACTCAAACGGGTAGATAGGAAATTTAAGGGGCAGAGAGTTTATGTTAATGAGGAGGAACAATTCAGAAAAAGAAGGTGAGAAGGTCACTGAATATAATCGATGCAGAAATTGTTGAATTGGTGTATGTTCTGCTGTGTATATTCTCAACAACAATAAAAGGTAAATTATTGGGGAAAAAAAAAAGAAGCGTTTTTCAGGTGGAGTCCCTCAAACAGGACACACTAGGACTGGGCCGAGGATTAGGGTGAGTTTTTCGGCACCTCTTTAAACCGGGGTGTCAAGTTTAAAAAGATGCCAAAAAACTCAGTCATCAAGATAAATAATATTTAAATACAATATTTTAAAAAATCAATATTAAAACAAAAGATTAATGATGATCAAAAGGTTGACATTTTAAACAAAGATAAGCTGTTTGTTGGTTTTGAAAACCCCACATAACTGTTGTGTCCCCTCCACCGCCACCAGGTGAGTTTGTAAGGGTTGACAAGGCAAGCGAACAGATCGGGCAAGTTGGGGCTTTATATGTAGTCTTTTTTTTTTTTTTGGTAAAACATTTATTAACTTTTCCCACTTGGTTCAAAATATGGGAGGTTATTTTGCTAAGCGTGTGTAAAACCCAAAAAAAATTAAACTCGGTTGATTCCAACTCACAGTGACTCCATAGGACAGAGCAGAACTGCCCCATAGGGTTTCCGAGGAGCAACTGGTGGATTCAAACTGCCGACCTTTTTGTTAGCAGCCAAACGCTTAACCACTGCACCACCAAGGCGCCAAGTGTGTATAGGGGCACACATTATTTTTTCTTTTTACCTTAGGCTCCAATATAACCCTGCAGGGTGCTGTCCCCGACATGGTCCAAGACAAAAGCTTCCATCCACGTGGAAAGAAGGACATCAGATGGCAGCTGGGATTTATATGTATCAAAACTAGCTGGTTTTCAGGAACACAGATACTTGTACACCAATGTTCATTGCAGCACTGTTCACAATAGCCAAAAGATGGAAACAATCTCAACGCCCATCAACAGACGGATGGATAAACAAAATGTGCTCCATCCATACAATGGAATATTACCCAGCCGTAAAGAGAAATGAAGTCCTGATATCTGCCACATGGATGCATCTTGAAAACGTTGAGTGAAATAAGGCAGTCACAAAAGAACAGATATTCTATGATCCTTATATGAAATCAGCAAATGTACAGAGACCAAAGAAACCCTGGTGGTGTGGTAGTTACGTGCTACAGCTGCTAACCAAAAAGTCAGTAGTTCGAATCCACCACCAGGCACTCCTTGGAAACTCTATGGGGCAGTTCTACCCTGTCACTATCGGTCGCTATGAGTCGGAATTGACTAGAGAGTAATGGGTTTTGTTTTGTTTTTTTTAATAGAGACCGAAGTTTATTAATGGTTACCAAGGGTGGGAGAGAAGGGGAAAGGGGGAGTCTCTACTTAAGAGGCACTGATCTTCTGTTGATGGTAGTGGGATAAGATGGAAATGGTTGGGGGGATGGTCGCACAATGTGATGGACATCATCAGTGTCACTGATTTGTATACGTAAAAAATGTTAAATTGGTGCCACCTAGGGACTCCATATATATTTTTACCACAATAAAACAATAAAAAACAAAACAAAAACTAGCCATTTTTAAAACATAGACTTAAGGGTCTCAGAGTGGGAAGAAAATGTACAACAAAATTCAAACTCACAAACAAAGACCAGATTTATTGGTCTGACAGAGACTGGAGAAACCCCTAGAATAAGGACCCAAGACACCCTTTTAACTCGGTACTGAAGTCACTCCTGAGGTTCTCTCTTCAGCCGAAGATTAGACAGGCCTATAAAACAAACAATAACACATGTATCTCAACCATGTATATGAGACTAAACGGGCACACCAGCCCAGGGGCAAGGACGAGGATGCAGGAAGGGACAGGAAAACCGGACAAATGGAAATGGGAAACCAGAGGTCAAGGAGAGTGTAGACACATCTTGGGGTTGGCAATGTAAGTCACAAAACAATTTGTGTATTAATTGTTTAATGAGAAACTAATTTGCTCTGTAAGCTTTCATCTAAAGCACACACACACACACACACACACACACACACACACAAAAGTAGACTGAAGAGCTTAGAGGAGAGGTGGGGTCAGCCGCGGAAGCTGTGGACCCCAGCTCCCCGCCGCCGCTGGCGTCAGGGCTGTGGAGCAAGGTGGAGACAAAGGTCGGCGGCCAGCATAGACTGGGAGTGGTTGTCAGGGAACGCGAGTTTGAATGCAAATTTCAGGACTGCGGGCCGGCGCTGCCTCCTTTACAAGTGAGGAGGAAGGTGGCGCCTTGGGAGGCGAGGCGTGGGAGAGGAGGGAAGGTAGGAAGGGCCCTTCCCCATGGCTCCTGCAGAAGCGTCCTCGGGTGAAGTTCCCGTCAGGGCCATCAGGGGTCGCTGTGGGGCCGCGCGCGGCCAGGACGGCTTTGTGCCGGGAAGGCGCGCAGCTTTCCGGCCCCCGGCTCTTCGCCCCACTGCTGACACCCCATCGTTCACAGCCTGACCACGCCGCGGGTGCTGACCCAGTTGCTCAGCTCTTCAGCGAGAAGGCCACCTCTGGGTGGAGGGAAAGCACTAAACAAAACCCCAGACATCGCGCTCCCCTGCCCGCGCCCTGCAGCCCTCCAGGGACACCTGGCCCTGCCCCCGCCCAGCATCCCCTCCCTGGACCTTGCTTCTCCAGCCCCGAGCGGCAGCCCCAGCCCTGGTCTGAGGTGAATGGCTCATTTCCAACGCCCTCTCTCTAGCGGCTAGGGAGAACCTTTTGCAAAGGCCACGTTCCAGAAGGATTCCAGTTTTGATTGGTTCAGAGGCTCCTTCTCCGTCCCCTCACGCGAGCTGAAGTGAAGTGGGAGCGGGGCGGGGGGTGGCGGGGTGCTTTCCTCTCAGAGACCATCCGCGACCTCGGACGCCCTTTCTCCTCCCGCTCCCCGCGCCCCAGGACACCCTCCAGCTCAGACTGGGCGGAGTTCACCCAGGGCCATGAGGGCCCGCAGGACCCCTAGCTGCTTCTACCTTGTTTTCCTTTACCTTCTGCCTCCTGAGATTGCCCCCGTTCATTCGCCTCTCTCCCCCTTCCCATCTCTGCCCTTTCTCTCCCAGGGCTCCTTCTTCTCTCCATGGCCTCCCGAGGGCCTCCCAGTCACTGTGCCCTGAACTTCTCCCTGTCCCCAGCCCTGGGAACAGCTCGGTGGCCTACATCTTGCTTCTCCCCTGGTATCTGCCTGGTAAGGCTGGCCTCACGTCCTCTCTTGTTTTATTTTTAATCAAATTTGAGGTATAATTTATATACACAAATCTACACATTTTAAGTGTCAGCTTGACGAGTTTTCATGAATATATGCCACCATTTCTGTCACCCCAGAAAAGTCCTATCCTTTTGCAGTCAATAACCCCACCCACATCACCTGACCCAGGCAATGACCAATCTGGTTTCCATTTCTATAGATAAGTTTTACCTGAAGAGCCCTGGTGGCACAACCCTTAAGCGCTTGGCTGCTAACTGAAAGGTTGGCAGTTCAAACCCACACAGGACCTCCGTGGAGAAAGACCTGGCGAGCTGCTCCCATAAAGATTACAGTCTAGAAGACCCTACGGGGCAGTTCTGCTCTGTAACATGGGGTCGCTATGAGTCGGAATGGACTTGATGGCACTTAACAACAAGTTCTATATGTATAGATGGAATCATACAGAAGGTAATGTTTTGCACCCTTATTTTAATGAGGGGTGACCAAGGCTCAGGAAGCTTGGCAGCCATGCCCAAGGTCGAGTCTGGCCCCGAGCCAGTGTGCTGTCTCAGACAGCCTTGCCCACGCCACCCTCTCCGTCGGCACGGATGTCCTCGCCTCACACAGCTTGCTCTTGGCCCGTGTGCTGTCTTGCTTTCTAAGACTTGGATTTATTTATTCTTTGGACATCTCTCGAGCACCTCGCCGTGCCAGGCCAGGAGAGGAAGGTGCAGCCTGCATTCGAGGACTCACGGTCTGGGAGACAAGCCTCGTCCTCTGTGTCAGCTGAATCTTCCCAGGCAGGCCGGAGATCTCCCAGGGGGAGAGACTGCTTCCTGCTTCTCCTGCAGCACCCCCCCCCGGGGGGTGGTGACCTCCTGGTCCCTCCTCAGGGAGCTGACGCTGCTGACTGCTGCCTCCATCCTGGGGTGGGGGCTGGGCAGGCTGTGGTACGCAGGATGGAGGGCTTGGGAAGGGGGTCTGGGAGCTGGGAGCTCAGAGAGGGAGTTGGGGGTTTATGACTGATAAGAGTTGGCTTTCTCAGCCCCCAAGGCTGGCCCACCACCTGTAACTTGAGCATTGGGGCTGCACTCGGCGCTCCCCATGTGGAATGCCCGGGTTCAGGTCTAGAAGATCCAGGCTGATCCTTGGCTGTATCCCTGGAGTCCCTTGGTGGCACAGACAGTTAAGCGCACAGCTATTTGCTGAAAGGTTGGTGGTTCAAACCCACCCAGAGGGGTCTCAGAAGACAGGCCTGGCGTTCTGCTTGAAAACCGTATGCAGCATTTCTGCTCTGCACACATGGGGTCGTCATGAGTTGGAATCAACTCGACGGTAAATAATGACAAAATCACTGCTCTGGCAAACAGGGCCCTTTGAAAATTTCTCCCTGATCCCTTCTTCATTTCTCCTACCCTCACCAGGGTAGAGATTTCTAAAGCAAAAGATAAGAAGCACCCTAACTTTTTAACAAGCATAGACCCATCCCACTGGAGGCCCCCAAACTCCAGCTTCTAGCCTCCGGCCCTGTGTTTCTAATTAAGAAGGTGCGAGGCCCCAGAGCATCTTAAACCCCAACTCAGAGAGGGACCTATGACCAGCCAAGGCTAAGACATGGGTGGGGGGGTCCCCCTTGTTGGAAGCCTTTCAAGAAAAAGCCAGAGCTCAGGAGTGAGGAGAGACAGGCGGGCGGCAGGTGGCAGAAGACCAAGAGAACGTGCACAGATACAGGAAGAACGGCCTGTTTAATGACACGGCTGCCTCTGCTTACAAACGTCAGAAACTACAAAAGGCGGTTACACGCATGGCTGCATGAGAGGGACAGGCAGACACAGGCACAGTAGCCACAGCAGCAAAACATCCTTGAGGACGATACACGTGACCAAGGGGCACACAGGGGGGGTTGCCCCCAAGGCTGACCCAGATGGGTAGACAGGACTATCACCAGGAAGGGAGGTGGAGGGAAGGCCCCTTGGCTGCTGGCCCCACCGTCCTGCAGCCCGGACCACCCCCCAGGGCTGTCTTAGTGGCAAAGGCAGATAGGGTTGGCCTCTGAGGTGTCTTCACAGAAGCCCCTGCACCAGTTCCGTCACCCTGTCTGAAACTTCTGACCCTCTGTCTGCCCTTGCCCACTCTGGGGCAAGGTGGTGAGCCAAATCATTTGGTAGGGAGGGACCTCAGGAATGCAGGGATGTGGGGAGCTGGGGCCAGAGAGAATGAGCTGGGCTTTGCCTGTTGGTGGGGTCACCCCATCCCTGCCCATCTAGGTCCAGATCCTCTCTATGCTGATAGGGGACCCCCACCTTTACCAGGACCCTCCATTCTCTGCCTAGATCATGGCCAGGTCCCCTCCCTGACCCACACACAGATGGGCAGAGCCGAGGCCCTTCCAGTGCCTCTGGGCCCTGCAGATATACATTATAGATATGTACGTGTGTATATATATATATATTATATATTTATATAGAGATTGTATATAGAATATATCTGTATAGACGGTAGATGTGTGTACATGAGACTCTAGATAGGTGATGTGGAGGCCTGCATGCTGGTCGGGCCAACGGAGGCGGAGCAGGTCTCTTCCTGGAGCGGTTTCTAGACCTGTCCCTGCTCCCCGCTGGACGTCAGCTAGGTCTCTCTCTAACAATGAGTAGAAAAGCTAAGAAGGGTGATCCCAGCTCTGCCAGGAGGGCCCCCGACCCCACAGGCCGTCCGGCCGCCAAGATCAGCATCGGGGCAGCCGGTGCCACCTCCAGGCAGCTCCAGGGGACTGCGGCCGCGGCGGAGGCCTCTCTCTGGGAAGTTGAGTCAGGATTCCTCCAGCGTTCTTGGCACCCAGGGACAAAGGGTCAAGGAGGGTCTTCAGAACTCGGCCTTCTGCTCAAGGTGCTGCCAGGGAGGGGGGAAGGAGGGGGGGGGTCCTACGGCCCCGAGGAGGGTACTGTGGCCGGTGGGCTGCGGACGAGATAGGAGATGGAGGTGATAGGTTACAAGGGGCAGGGAATGGGGCCCAGGAAACCTGGGGGCGGGATCTGGGGACGGCACAGCAGGACCCCAGGACACTGTGCAGCAGTTGAAAGCACACCCACAGAGGCAAGTTCTAGTCCCTCTCTGGCTACACGTGGCCGTCTGAGCCCCCAGCTCTTTCTTGCTAAAATGTGAGTGATGGCTGCCCTGCCCAGCTCCCTGAGGATTGCCTGACATAAAATGCAAAGCACCAAGCAAGGGGGAGTTCTTTTCCCACCCACTCTGCAAGCCAGTACATACTCTTAGGTGGTCTGTCTGCACGCCTCCTCGTCACCTCTGTCACGCAACCCCTTTGCTGGAACCCCCTCCGCACACCACCACGTCCCCTCCTCCCCCCACACTCTTGACTCCTCCGCCCACGTGAGCGCTCACACACGCTCAGGCAGAGACAGTTCAATAAACAGGGGCATCCGGCCCACCACTGCTGCCCTGATAAGAAAAGCTGGATGGAGCCTTCTAGAACTCTGCTCTTTAACTCCATCGCATCCATTAGGACCCTGGCCGTGTGTTGGGTCTGGAGGCCAGGCCGGGGGTCCAGGGAGATGTGCGTCCTTGGGGGCCCACAATTGTGTTCTCAAGAGGCCAGAGTTGGGGGGTCTAGGGTATAAGGGGATAACCTAAGAGTGGGGTGCCAGGCCCAGAGGGGCTGCAGCTGGGGGAGCAGGGCCCCGGCTGATCGCCATCACAGCCCATCTCCCTCCTTCCAGAGAAGCAGAGACCGGGGCGGATAGAAGATTTCGGCGGTTTCCTAATGTTTGGGGCTTGGCGAGGTCTAAGTCCCTGGGGTCCGGCTGGGAGGGGTGGGGGGGCCAGGGCGTCATGTCGGGAAACGTTTCCATGTGTTTCTGATTCATGGGGGCCTGGCTGGGCCAGCTCTGTGGTGCCACACCCCCTCTCCCGTCCCCCTAGGCCCCTGTGAAAGGCCCTCTTCTCTAGAAGCAGGAAGTCTTGTCTCCTGCTGTAAACAAACGCATCCCTGGCGGCAGAGCCTGGCTGGGGGGAAGCAGTGGGAGGGCAAGCCCCCTTCCCTTCTAGTCTCCTCTCCTTGGCCCCTGCTGTCCCCTTCAGCTCTCCAGGCCCTGCCAGTACCCTTCTCAGGCAGGTGAACACTCCTGCTCGCCTCCTGTCCACCCGGTTTAGGGCTGGCCAGGGCCAGCTGCGCACATCTGGAGCTGGCCTGGCTGCAGCCAGCCATTCCTGAGGCCCTCTCCTGGGGGTGCCGATGCGGGGGCAGGAGCAGCTTGGGGCCAGTGTGGTCAGCGACAGGAAGGTCGGGAGGTCTGGCCTCCCAGGCCGACCTCAGGGGACCTCCCCCGCGGGGCTGGGCCCGGAGGCCTGTGCACAGGCGGTTGGGGGGCTCTGGGGGCCAGCACGGAGCTGGGGGAGGGTGCCGCGGCCTTTTCCATGGGAAACCGCTGGGAACGTTTCTGGATAACGCGTGTCCTGAGCTGCTGGCTGACCCCTGGTTCCCATTCCCGCCTCCGCCCCTCTGCTCCTGGGCTCTGGCTCCAAGTGCTCCTTCCTACTGGGCCCGGCCTCCGCCCCACCATTCAGCTCCCACAGCGGGCCGCCCCTCGGGGGGCCCAGGGAGGCCGGAGCGTTCCCAGCCGCCGTGGCGTCGAGGGGGAGGGGGGCTGGCTCTCCCCTTGTGCTCTGGGTCAGCTGGATCCCTGAGGCCGGTCACTCTCCTCAAGCCGTCTCCTGGACACCCTCTTGCTAGTGTGCGAGACAGTGACCCCCACACAGGCCCGCATGGGCCAAGGCTCACATGTGCACGTGTGTGCCACTGCCTCGTGATATTCCTGGCCCCTGTCCTTCGTCACTGGTTAGCCTTGGATGAGCACACAGCCCCATGTGACTGGTACCCAGGGAGGAAGTGGCTGGAGCTGGCCTGGGTGGACTTGGAGCCTCAAGAGCAACCTTCCTGCCAGGAACCCGCTGGCACCTCTGCCCTGGTGGCTGTGGTCTTGGGGTGTTCTAGGGAAAGGGAAGCATTTGGCCTGGGGCTCCTGGCTGTGGACAGACCAGCGTAGGGGCCCTGGCCATTTCCTATCTTGCCTGTCCCTAAAAGCGTCAGACCCCAAATCCGGCCTCCCCGACGCGGTCCTGCCCCAGCGGCGCCCAGCCCACCTGCCCCCTCCTCACATGGTGGCGTTGGGGACCTGCTGTACCCAGCCCACTTCCTTGTAGGCAGCAGTCACATGGCTGTAGATGAGGCCACGCAGCTTGGCCCAGGCTCTCTGCGTCTCGGGTGGGAAGTCATTGGCAAACTCCTCGGCAACCACCTCCAGGATGACCCCAGAGAGGATCTAGAGGCAGGGGGAGGAAGGAAGGGTGAGTGCCTGGGCGCCTGCCCCCAGAAGCCCAGGGACCCCAGCACCCCGTCTACACTGCCTCTGGCCGAGGGGCTCTTTCAGGGCACACCTCCTGGCCACTCAAGGAACCAGGCACTCTCAAGACGAGGGCTGCCCGGCACCAGCCCTCCACCTGCCACCCTTCCGTACCACAGCTGCTCCAGGACAGGCAGAGCAGCCCAGCGGTCACATCTGCTGCCCGCGGGAGCCCTGTCGGCCTGCAGGCTGCTGGGGGTGCTGGAGTGGAGCAGGGGAGTGGTGGGGCACAGGTTGGCAGCACTGGTCCAGGTACGTACCTTGAAGTACACAGGCTCCACCTTGTGCTTGAGGGCGTGAGCTTTGCCCACGAGGGCCAGCACGGAGGACACCTTGTCGGGGTCATGCAGGTTCTCCACAACCGTGTTGAGGGCCCCCATGACCCGGCAGGCATGCTTCCGTAGCTGGGGACTCCGCTCCATTTCCAGGGGATCCACCATGTGCTTGAATTGGCTGAAGTACTGCTTGCCCGATGGGAAGTTCACAAAGAACCTGGCCAAAGGGAGGGAGGTGGGTGCTGAAGCAGGGGGCTGCTTGGACCCCACCCCAAAGTGACCAGGGCTGGGGAGGCAAGAGCCTTCCCTACTTCAGTGATTATCTTCACTGCTATATCTAGCTGCGTCGCAAACACAGACCCTCCCTCTGGCCAAGCTGGTTTATACACAGCCCCCACCCAGGATCCGGACATTTCCATCCACCAGACTTGCTGAGGCTGCCGGCCTCCTCTCCCAGGCCCCCCCTTCCTTGCTTTTTTCCTCCTTTCCAAACCCAACACACCCTTCTCGACCCGCCCCAGCCCCAGCCCAGAGGTGGAGAGTTTGGGTTCTGGAATTTATAGGCCTGTGTGACCTTAGGCAAGTTATTTACCGTTTCTGAGGCTCAGTTTCCACATCCATAAAATGGGCATCTTTGTTCCTATCTCATGGGTTGTTCTGAAGATTAAATGCGAAACTGCATACAAAGTCCTCAGCACAGTGCTGGACACATGGAGGCCCTTACTATAGTAAGGTTACATCCTTCTTTATAAGCCAAAAAAGGCCCCAGTTACTTTGCTAAGCTGGATCGGCCAATGACAGGAAGAAATGAGACCCTCCCTCTCCCAGCTCTTCACTACCCTGCTCCCCTCGTCGGCCTGCAGTAAATATTGATTGGTTGATTTAATTAAAGCTAACAATTGATTTTTACCTGCCTTATGCGGCTCTCTAATTACTTCCTGTCACCAAGTCTTCCCTCTGCAATGAGACTGTGAACTTGGAGCGATGGTAAGTCTTCCTAGCTCTGGCCTCTTCCCTGTCTGGTTTATCTGAAGTGGTCTCGTTTCCCTAACATACCACTTTGAGGAGGTTGCTCTCCCATTCAAAAATACTCAGTGACTCCCCACTGTCCTCCAAAGTCAAAACTCAACCTGAAATTCCAGGTTTCTTGCAGACTGTCCGACACGCTCTTCTCCAGCAGTATGTCCCCTTTCTCCCTGCACTCCAGCCATCTCTGCTCCAGCCCAGCAGCTTCATTCACTGTTAGGAAAACATGCCAGCCTCCCTCGACACAAAGTGGAACGCCTGTCTCACTCTCTCCCCTCGAAGACTTGCCTCCCCTGTCCTTGCCCAGCCTGGCCTGGTCTATTGCCTTCCCTCAAGCCCATCTGTTCCTCTCAGGTGTCCTTCCAGCTGCTGCCCTGTGTGTCTCAGACTGGTTACCACAACCCCAGGGCAGAGCCCAGGCCTCGTGTCCCCTGACCCATGGCCCCAGACCAGGGTCTGGGGAGACACTGATGACATTGGTATCTCTCTGCCCAGTGGGCCTCGAGTCACGCAAGGCGTATGCAGGGACTCACTCAGAACTTACGTAACTTAACTGACTCCTCAGAAAATACAGGGCCGTTTCACGCCTTTGGAGTGTACCCTTTGCTATCAGAGAGAGCTGATAATTTGCCAAACCAGCCCTTTGGCCAGGACTCACAGATCTGGAAGCCGGAGCAGATGCAGAGAGCATGTGGCCTGGGCCACCCCTTCGGGTGACAAAGCTGCTACCGGCAGGGGAGATTTCGACAGTGATCAGGGCTCAGTCCATGTGGAGACCAGAGAGGCCCTCCTCAGAGGCCGAGTGTGACCTTGGGCAAATCATTTCACAGCCTGTCTGGCTGCAAAAGACAGAGGAGTCCCTTCTGTTCCAAACTTCACAAATGAGGCAATGCGTCTGAAAATATACTGGAGTGTTCTGGAGAAGCGTTGTAAAAACCATAAAACCAAACCCACTGCCATCAAATCATTTCGACTCATAGCGACCCTATAGGACAGAGTAGGACCGCCCCATAGCGTTTTCCAAGGCTGTAATCTTTACAGAAGCAGACTGCCACAGCTTTCTCCTACGGAGCTGCTAGCTGGTGGGTTCCAACTGCCAATCTTTCGGTTACCAGTTGAGCACTTAACCACTGCACCACCAGGGCTCCTTTAGGAAATAATAAAATACAAAACCAAACCCTTTGCCGTCAAGTAACTTCTGACTCATAGCGACCCGTAGGACAGGGTAGAACTGTCCCAGAGGGTTTCCAAGGAGCAGCTGGTGGATTCAAACTGCCGACCTTTCAGTTAGCAGCTGAGCTCTTAACCATAAATACCAAACCGTTGCTGTCAAGTCAAATACGACTCATAACTTCCCCATAGTTTCCAAGGAGCGCCTGGTGGATTCGAACTGCTGATCTTTTGGTTAACAGCCATAGCTCTTAACCACTACACCACCAGGGTTTCCATGTTCCCTATAGGGCCGCTTTGAGTTGGAATCGACTTGACGGCAATGGGTAACCATAAATAGGGAACATTTATTGAGCCTGTACTATATGATCTCATTAATCCTTGCAATATCCTTCCAGGGTGGCACTGTTTTACATCTGCCTTACGGATTAGGAAATTGTCGCCCAAGGTGGCCCAGTGAGCTAGGCGGTGGCACTAGGAAGGACCCAGAGAGGCCTGCTTTATAAGATGCTGCACCAGGGGTATCAAGGTCCAGGACCCAGGCAGATCTCCTGCCTCCATGCCCAGCACCTCATATACGGGCTTGAGCAATGACAGTCCGGGAGACCCAGCCCAGGGTCCCTCACTGGGCCAGGGGAGGCTGGGGGCCATGAGCTCTGCCCCTTCTCTCGCCCGCTCCTCTACTCCTGACCCTCCAGCCCAGCCTGTGCTATCAGGAAGAAGCTTGGGGAGAAGCCAGTCTTGGGAAGTTTCGCAGCTCCCAGAGGCATCTGGGCTTCCAAGAGAACCAGAAATAGGCTTGTCTAAGTGTGAGGGGGAAGGTGTCAGAGTTACAACTGGGTGGGGAGGCTTCGCAGAGCACGGGTGTTCCCTCGCTCCCTCGCGGGCAGGGAGTGGAGGTGTCGGGGTCTGGCTCCGACCTGCAGGCAACTCCTCCAAGACCACCACTGCCCACTCCTGGGGTCGGGGTGTGGCCGCCGGCTGCCTCCTCCTTGGCTAGCAGGCTGATAAGAGCTGAGGGCACTGGCCAGGCCCAGTGAGGGGTCGGAGGGTATGTCTCAGGCTCTAACAGGGCTTTGTCTTTGTGAATGCTATGTGTTGTGTGAGGGTGAGCAGGCAGCTGTGGCAAGACTGAGGGGTGCAGGATCTGTGGAAGGGGGTGCAGGATCTGCAGAAGGGAGACCCCCACCATCAGAGCTCATCAACCATGCCCACTGGAAGAGAAGAGAAGGAATGTGGCAGGAGGAGCTGCAACGGGCCCCACAGGGGTGGGGTCAGGTGAAGTACAGACAGGCGGTATCAGCAGGTCCTTTCTAATTAGTTAAAACTCGCCAGCTCTCTCCCACTTTCTGGGATTAATGGGGGACCCTCCTCTGAGCACTGAGCACTTTAGTAAACACCCTCTAGCCGAGGCCCAGCCTCCCCTAAGTGTCAGGCATGGAGAACTCGAAGGGGGTGTAGACAGAGAAAGGAAGTCTCGCCAAGCACTCCACTATCCAGAAACAGCCCTGCCCTCAGCGTGCAGTCCCTTCCCCCGGCTGCCCCCACTCCTGCCCCACTCCTGGGGAGCTTCGGTGGTACCTCGGGAAATAGATCTCGGACACGTCCCCTCTGTGTCCTCGCTGGCAAATGGCAGAAGTTGAGACAGATGACCCCAGAGGTCCTTTGGGCCTCTTCACTCTGGGGGCCTTGCCTCGCACACGGCCCTCCACGACAGATGCAGAGGGGTGCGTCTGCAACTCTGCTCCCCACTGCGTGCGGGGGTGCTCGCATGTGCGGGGCTGCATCTCTGGTGTCTGAAGCCTCCAGGATCTGAATCCCCCTCTCACCCCCCACCCCCAGCCCAGGTGGGCTCCTGGGCCTGGGAGGACAGCGTGCACTGCCCAAACTGCTGCCCCTTCCCCAGGAGGCCTCCTAAGCTCCTCCGAAGTGCTTCCCTCACTCCTTTTCCCCTACTACTGTTTCTAAGTTGGAATCAGGGCATGGATATGGCGCTGGGTAGGTCCCGGGATGCTTGGGGGAGGCAGAAAGGAGAGAGAGAGTGAGGGGGAGAAAGAGCAGCTGAAGCTGGGCCAGGGGAAACGGGCATGCATTTCAGCGAGGCTGCACCCCTATCTTCAAAGAATAAGACTGCCCTGCTCTGCCCTAGATTTGAGGCTCCCCCTGCCAAGGACACAGGGTGAGGGTGAGCGTGGGTGGGAGTCTCTCTGCCTGCACCCCAGGGACCGGCCCGTGTGGGAAGAAGGCACTGGTGTGTAGCTATCGTGAGTGACTAGCTCATGGGGCTTGGTGACATTAAGTATATAGGAATAGGGTGTGCGCACCGATGTGTAGGTGTGTCAAAAACTGTGTTACCCTACGTTTTTGGGTCCCTGTGGAGAGTGTGGTGCCTGAATGGCCCCTGAGCCCAAGATAGGGCCTTTCCTCCCTGGGTGGGGGTTTTGGGCTGGGGCCCTGTCTTCCTCCACCCAACTCAGCAGGAGTGTACCTGGGGGGCCTGGGGACTTCTCTACTCACCTGTCCTGGCCTCTGGCTCCCTGCTAGCCCACCCCCTCCAGGCTAAAAGGGGCAGCTGGGAGCACTGAACCTGGGGGTCTACTCCTGATCTCTGCTCCCTGGGTCTTTGCTTAACTCTTCCAAGACGCTTCGAACAGGGGCTGAGCTGAAGAGGGGGGCTGCTCCCCTTTGCCCCCCTTCCTGGCTGAGACTCAGTATTCCCATCTCTAAAATGGGAGCCCCCACTAGCCCCATCTGAAGGAGGGTAATATGTGCATGGGTAAGGGCAGGGCTGGGTGGCTGGGCGAGGAGGTGCTGGAGAGGAGGAGTCGGCTGGCTGGGCAGGAGTTCTGAGGCCCGGGAAAGGAAAAGGACAGAGATGCCCTCCTTCTGCGTCTCCTTCCTCGTTCCTGGGGAGCCCCGCGCCCTGGAGCCAGGAAAGGCTCAGCCAGGGCTTCACCCACCCCAAGGCGCCCCACGCTGCCCGCGCCTCACGGGCCCTGGCCTGGCCCCAGGCGCAGCTGGGGAGGTGGCGCCGGAGCTCGGACCCGGGCCGAGCCGTCCCCTGCCCGGAGCCGCTGCCGCGCTCCCTCCCCGGGCCCGACCGGGCCGGAGCGACACCTACCTCACCAGGATGGCCACCCCCACGTCCTCGCAGTTGGCATACAGCCGGGCCCACGTCGCCTGCACGGTCTTCCTCTCCGCCTCGGACAGCTCCTCGCTCCGCTCCCTGCGCTCAATCTCCATCTCGCCCAGCACTTTCTCCATGAGCAGCTGCAAGCCCGGCCCGGCTGGCTCGGCGGCGGCTGGGCGCGGGGCGCGGGGCCGGCTGCGTGCGCGGCGGGCGGGCGAGGGGTAGAGCGCGCCGGAGGGCGGGAGCGTGTCTGTGTCTGTGCGCGCCGGGCGTGAGTGTGTGTGTATGTGTGTGTGTGTGTGTGTGTGTGTGTGCAGGGTATATGTGCGGGGGGCGGGGGACCGCGAGCGGGGGGCGGGGATGTGGTCTGCAGGAAACAGCCTTAAAAAAATAAAGACGCTCCAAATCCCCAACCCCGTGTCGCCAGCCAATTCCGGCAAGGTGAAGGCTGGGCGGGGTGGGGGCGACGCTGCTGGCGCCCGCCCTCCAGGCCGCCGCGGAGTTGGCCGCCCGGCGGGGCGGGGTAGGTGTGGCCGCTCTGCCGGGGGTCTCCGGAGGAGAGGGCGTTCACGCGGCTGGGGCGGCACTGTGCGCCCAGGAGTGAGCCCCGGGGCGGGTGTGCACGCTTCACACGGCGGGGCACTGACTCAAAGTCAAACACTGCCAGGCGTTTGCGGCGGGTCGCCCACCGCCCGCCCGAAGGGCAAACGCGCGCCCCTCTGGCAGCTGCCGCGGTCCGGGCTGGGCTCGCGCTCGCTCCCGGCCTCTCCCGAGCCAGCGCTGGCGCCCACCCGGACCCCGGGCTCCGCAGGGTTTAGGACTACCGCTGCGGGAATGGAGGCGGCTGTCGGAACTGGAGCACACCTCCGACCCGAACAGCCAGAGGCCTGCGCCCCCTTTCCTTCCTGCTAACCCACCCCCCACCCCCTAACACCGCGGTGCAGGCACAGGGCGGCGGAAAGAAGTCTCGGGGTGGTTTATTAACGACACAGGCGGGCAAGAACCAGGCACTGCCCTGAATTCTGGTCCTGGTGGACGGAAGTCCGAAGGAGAGGCAGCCGGCCCAGCAAAGAGGAGCGGGGGGGGGGGGGGGTCAAGAAGTCTTGGGGGAGGGGTCGTTGCTGGAGATACCTCAGCCACCACCACCAAGGCCCCATCAGGGAAGGGTTCTGGGGTAGGGGAGACAACCTTCTTCGTCCTGGTGGGCCCTGCCCAGGGAGCAGGACAGATGAGGTGTGGATGAGCCTGGGCCAGAGCCGGGGGAGGCCCCCCTGTGAGCAGTCGCTAGTGCTGGGGACCACCAGGTCCCATTGACTGCCAGGTCCCACTTCTGCTACAGGGTGTAAAACAGATGCCACAGCACTGGGCCGTGTGGTCCTCCCTGAGGCTCCGCGGTGACCCTTGTTCTTCTGAAGACTGTATTCCACAGGCTAACTAAGCATTGTGCGGGGCTGGCTCCCCCTTTCAGGTTTGGTTTATGTGTTTATTCTTGAAATCCTGTTTCCAGGTAGACAACTGACAGGTGCACTAAGAACAGGCCCGGCCCTTTCGGAAGCTAAGAGTCTTGGTACCTTAGCAAGAATCAGGGGGAGCAGACCTCCCACCCCAGGCGAGGGGAGGAAATCCAGTGCCTTCTAAGGAGCCTCGGAGTGGGTGGAGGAGAGGGGTGAGTTCAGGTTCTCAGATCGCTCTCAAAACCATGCCCTCGTTTCTGGTCCCGTGTTCCACGCGCTGCAGGTCTAACTCCTCTGATAGTCTCCCAAAGCTAGCGTGGTGGTCTCCATGGGGGTGTGGAAAGCAGAGATCTTCTTTCTATTCATTCTTATCTCACCTTTTACAAATTTTAACAGAGCCCTGGTGGTGCAAGTGGTTAAGCATTTGGATGCTAAACAAAAGGTCGGCAGTTCTAATCCACCAGTTGCTCCTTGGAAACCCTATGGGGCGGTTCTACTCCACTTGACAGCAACAGGTTTGTTTTACAAATTTTATGTATGTTTTATGATATAATAATGTATTTGCACAATAGAAAAATATATAACTTATAAAACCAAACCCAGTGCCATCGAGTCGATTCCGACTCATTGCGTGCGACCCTATAGGACAAAGTAGAACTGCCTCATAGGGTTTCCAAGGCTGTAAATCTTTACAGAAGCAGACTGCCACATCTTTCTCCCTCAGAGTGGCTAGTGATTTCAAACCACTGACCTTTCAGTTAGCAGCTGAGTGCTTTGACCACTGTGCCACCAGGGCTCCTGATAAGTGGACGCATATATCTGTTTTGTGGGTACATTTAAATTCCACCTTCTACTGAAAAAATGTGTGATCAGAACAGTTTGGAGAGGATTGTCCAGAGGGTGAAACTGGACCCTGAGCTGGACATCTGGGGCCCTTCACTCTCTCGTCTCCCTTGCCTTTCTGGCCTCATCTACTATTCTCCTCTTCCTCCTCCCCATCCCGCTGCCTCCACTGGGAGACCACTGCTCCCCCATGTCACTTAACTTCCAATCCTTTCCTCTCCAGCCCTTGCAGATTCTTCTAAGTCCTTCCTGGATCACCCACAAATTCAGATGGCCCTAGCTCTTCTCGCAGATTTTTCTATGCCTCTCCCGGATCACCTGCAAATTCAGATGCCCCCAGCTCTTCTCAGGAGCTTGGCCTGATGCTTGCCGCTCCCTTCCCACGTGCTCTGCAGTTACCTTTAAGAGCACCCACATCACTGTATCACTCTGTTGTAGTGGCTTGTTGAACTTGACTGCAGTTGTCTAGACTATCGGGACACTGGAGGGCAAGCCCTATCTTATTTGTATTTACATTCAGAGTAGGTGCTCAATGTCTGATGAACACACTGACTGGGTGTGTTTACTCTGCCACTCAGGGAAGACCCTGGGCTCGGTGAGGTTAATCAGTCTTCACAATGTCGCTGGGTGGACCGGCTAATCAGCTTGAGTTTCCTAATCCATTGCCAGCAGGAATCTCAGGACAGAGAGCTTGTCAGAGCCGGCGGGGGCCATTTTGGGCCAAGGCCCGAGGCCTTCTTCTGCAGGCTGGGTTCTGGGCTGGGGGTGGGGCATGTGCACCACCCTCTTCCTGCTGAGCACCTTGGCCATGCTCTGGCGCCGCCGATTCGCCAACCGGGTCCAACCGTGAGAAACTGCTGGGTCCCTGGGCTGGGGCAGGGGTGGGGAGGAAGGACCGGGCTGGGCTAGAGCCAAGCTGAAGGGGGGCAGGGGCTGCCCACGCTCCAGGGAGGCTGGGAGGGCACTGGCCAGGAATCCCTGAGACGCTCACTCTCAGAATGGAGGGAGGTGGAGGCGTGGAGACTGGTGAACCAGGAGCCCCGGAGCCTTTCTCTGTGTCTCAGCTCCTCTTAGTCCTGAATAATAAGAGGGAGATGTGGAGTTCTTGGAAGGCACTAGGGCAGAGGCCTCCAGTCCCATAGCGGGAGGTGGCTAGGCCCTGGAGAAGTAGGACAGAGGGCGTAGGCATTGCCCACAGCTCTACCCGCCATTCTTCCTCCCACAGAGAGCCCAGCGGTGTGGATGGGGCGGTGATGGGCAGCAGCTTGGACCCCGATCGCCAGGCCTCAGGCAGGTGAGGCAGAGGAGAGGCAGGTGGGGGAAAGAAGCAGCTGTAAAGGAGGCTATGGCTGGCTCTGCTTGGGGTGCACATGTGGTACATGTGTGTGGGTGCGTGTGCGTGTTCGCACATGTGCGCACGTGTGTGTGTACTGTCTGCTGCTCAGGAGGCTCTGGGCCCCTCGCCCCAGCCACCCAGGTCCCTGTCTGCCTGTAGGCAGGCTGGCTGGCTCTTCTCAGACTGGGAGCCCCAGCCCCCTCTGCTGGACCAGAGCTGCTCTCGTTGCTTGTCTGAGCTCCTGAGCCGCGCACCTTCTGCTGGAAGGGCAGGGGCGGCGGAGAGAGGGACGAGGCAGATGCTGCTCTGCCTGGCTTTGCTCGCCTTCCTCTCCCCTCCCCCGTCCCTCGCCCCGCTCCGCCCAGCCTCGGCAGCTCCACTGCCTGAGCCTCCAGCCGGATTTGCTGTCCACTCCCCAATCGAAGGCGCAGGAGGAGCATGACATCATCGGCATCAAGTGCCATTGGCTGGGTGGCCCCTGCGGGCAGGACGCGGTCTCCTGTGGCCGGAAAGTTAACTCTTCCCTGGGCTGAGGCCATGTGGCCTTTTGCGGGTGAAGTCTGGGGAACTTCCGGGCTTTCCCATCCTTGGGTGACCAGTGTCCTTGGAAGAGAGGGGCTCCTATGGCCAACAAGTCACTGAAAACCCAACCCATAAGCATTAAATAGATGTCAGATGTTCTTTATGAGCCTGTGGATCCATGGAGAGTGGACGACTGTCTGAAGTGACATCACAAGAGGATGTGTCTGCCAGGCCTGGGGCCCTGCTTCTGCGCTCCTACTGAAATAAAGAACAAAAATGATCACAGGCCCCCCTCAGGCTCCAGGGCCCCTTGAAGGAGAGTGTCCCCACACAGGCGCTCCAACGGCTGTGGTAGTTTGCCTGCGTGCCTGGGTGCGTGCCTGTGAACACCCGTGTCTCTTTCTGGGTGGGGAACCCACCAGAATGTATCCCTTAGAGGTATGGAAACTGGCCAACCAAGAGAACTTGAGCCTGTCTGTGTGTCTCAGCTCCTCACTTCTCAGTCCTGAGATTCTCCAGGGACCGAGCGTCAGAAGGCCCCAGGGAGAAGCCCTGGGCATGGATGAGAAACAGAGGCTTTTCGGTGATACCCTTCCTGCCAGTCATGTTGTTGTTAGCTGCCATTGAGTCAATTCTGACTCATGACGACCCCATGTGTGCAGAGTAGAACAGCTCCATCCGGTTTTCAAGGCTGTGATCTTTCAGAAGCAGATCGCCAGGTTTTTTGAGGCGCCTCTGGGTGGATTTGAACGTCCAACCTTTCAGCCAGCAGTTGAGCGCTTAACCATTTGCACCACCCAGGGACTCCATCATAATAGTACCTGAGACTACTAATTAAATGGGCTGACGCCTATAAAATGACCAACACTGGCCTCACACACAGGTGTCACTTGAACGCAGACTGGTCCTCATTGCTGAGTTCGGCCTGGAGTTGAGTAGCCAGAGTTCAAATCCTTGCTCCCCTCTTACTAACAAGTGACTTTGGGTGAATAATGTAGCCTTATTATATACATGGAGCCCTGGTGGCGCAGTGGTTAAGTGCTCGGCTGCTAACCAAAAGGTCAGCAGTTCGAATCCACCAGCGGCTTGTTGGAAATCCTATGGGGCAGTTCTACTCTGTCCTATAGGGTTGCTGTGAGTCAGAATTGACTTGACAGCAATGGGTTTATTACATACATGTTAAATGGTGTTAGTAACGTAGCCTTATTATATGTGCGTTAAATGGGGTTAATAATGTAGCCTTATTATATATACGTTAAATAGGGTTAATAACAGAGTGGTTGTGAGGATTAAATATCATCATCGTTAAGAACCTGGCACAGAGTCTGTCAATTTGTAGTGCTGTGGTGGCTTGCGTGTTGCTGTGATGCTGGGAGCTATTTCAAATACCAGCGGGGACACCCATGGTAGGCAGGTTTCAGTGGAGCTTTCAGACTAAGACAGACTAGGAAGAAGGACCTGGCAATCTACTTACGAACAAAAAAATTAGTCAGTGAAAACCTTATGATAGCAGCGGAACATTGTCTGATAGAGTGCTGGAAGGTGAGCCCCTCAGGTTGGCAACAATGGGCTCAAACACAGCAACGATTGTGAGGATGGCACAGGACCCGGCAGCATTTCGTTCTGTTGTACAAAGGGTTGCTGTGAGTCGGAACCTGCTTGATGGCACCTAACAACAACAATTGCTCAATAAACATGAACTATTCTGGTTGTGATTTTATACGTCATAAGCATTTTATTCCGTTCTTTTACCTCATCGTGCCTTTGGCTTTAGCTACTCTACATTCAAGAGTAAGTTTGAGAGCCTCTTCTGACATCCACCTTGGTCTTTTTTTTCTTTTCTGTCCTTTTAATAATCTTTTGCTTTCTTCATGTATGATGTCCTTGATGTCATCCCACAGCTCGTCTGGTCTCCAGTCATTAGGGTTCAATGCATAAAATCTATCCTTGAGATGGTCTCTAAATTCAGTGGAATATACTTAAAGTTGTGCTTTGACTCTTGTGGACTTGTTTTAATTTTCTTTAGCTTCAACTTGAACTTGCTTAGGAGCAACTGATGGTCTGTTCCACAGTCAGCCCCTGGCCTTGCTCTGACTAATGATATTGAGTTTCCCCATCATCTCTTTCCACAGATGTAGTTGACTCGATTCCTACATATTCCATCTGGCAAAGTCCATGTGTATAGTTGCTATTTACATTGCTGAAAAAAGATATTTGCAACGAATAAGTTGTTGGTCTTGCAAAATTCTATCAGGCGACTTCCCGCATCCTTTCTATCACCAAGCCCATGTTTTTCAATTACCGATCCTTCGTTTCCAACTTTCGCATTCCAATCCCCCAAAATTATAAATGCATCTTGATTCCATGTGTGATCAATTTCAGACTGCAGAAGTTGGTAAAAATTTTCAATTTCTTCATCTTTGGCATTAGTGGTTGGTGCATAAATTTGAAAGAGGCATATCGTTGCTGACGTCAGATGAATTTTGGCTGAAAGCAGAGAATACCAGAAAGATATTTCCTTGTGTTTTATTGACTATGCAAAGGCATTCAACTGTGTGGATCATAACAAATTATAGATACCATTGTGAAGAATGGGAATCCCAGAATGCTTACTTGTGCTCATCCAGAACCTGCACATAGACTAAGAGGCAGTCGTTCAAACAAAACAAGGGGATGATACTGCTTGGTTTAAAGTCAGGAAAGGTGTCTGTCAGGGTTGTATCCTTTCACCATACTTACTCAGTCTGTATGCTCAGCAAATAATCCAAGAAGCTGGACTATACGAAGAAGAATGAGGCATCAGGATTGAAGGAAGACTTATTAACAACATGCGATATGCAGATGACACAACCTTGCTTGCTGAAAGTGAAGAGGACTTGAAGCTGTTCCTGCTGAAGATCAAAGACCACAGCCATCAGTATGGATTACATCTCAACATAAAGAAAACAAATGTTTTCACAGCTGAACCAATAAGCAACATTATGATAAATGGAGAAAAGATTGAAGTTGTCAAGGATTTCATTTTACTTGGATCCACAATCAATGCTCATGGAAGCAGCAGTCAAGAACTCAAATGACGTATTGCACTGGGCAAATCTGCTGCAAAAGACCTCTTTAAAGTGTTAAAAAGCATAGATGTCACTTTGACAACTAAGGTGTGCCTGACCCAAGCCATGGTGTTTTCAATTGCCTCACATGCATGTGAAAGCTGGACAATGAATAAGGAAGACTGAAGAATCGATGCCTTTGAATTACGGTGTTGGTGAAAAATATTGACTATACCATGGACTGCTAGAAGAACGAACAAGTCTGTCTCAGAAGACGTACAGCCAGAATGCTCCTTAGAAGTGAGGATGGCGAGACTTTGTCTTGTGTACTGTGGACATATATCAGGAGGGACTAGTCCCTGGAGAAGGACGTCACGTGTGGTAGAGGGTCAGTGAAAAAGACGGTCAACGAGATGGATGGACTGACACAGTGGCTGCAACAATGGGCTCAAACATAGTAACAATTATGAGGATGGCACAGGACCAGGCAGTGTTTCGTTCTGTCGTACATAAGGTCACTATGAGTCAGAGCTGACTTGATGGCACTTAACAACAAAATGTTTCATTCTTTCCCAGAAAACCAAACCTAACCCATTGCCACTGAGTCAATTCCGACTCATTAGCAACCCTATAGACAGAGTAGAACTGCACCAGAGTTTCCAAGGAGTGTCTGGTGGCTTCAAACTGCCAGCCTTTCAGTTAGCAGGCAAGCTCTTAACTACTAGGCCACCTTGGAAGTCTCTATAAGCCTGCAGGGTTGGCAGGACAAGTGTCTTATCTCTTGTTGATGGGTGAGGAAACTGAGGGGCAGGGAGGTTTGAGTGACTAGTTCAAGGTCATCTGTTGAGTTTGTGGAAGATATCAGGTCCCTGGCTTGCAGGCAGTGCGTCTCCCCTATGTGAAATGGGCCTGGACCTCGTGTCAGAAGGAAAGGCCAAATCTGGGGACCATCTGGCCGGGTCTGGTTGGTGTGGCCTGGCCAGAAGGAAGCAGGTTGCCTATTAACTCATCAGGACCCAGTTAATTGGAAAAACTGGCCTCACATCAAGGAGCTGCCTGCCAGTGGGGGTTGCCACAGAGGGCTGGCCAGGGGCAGCTCCACAGTCATAGATTCCAACTGGTTCCTTTGGTGGTCCTGCCTCTCAATATTGGGGTGAATTGCTAGGCATAGGGGTGGAGGAAGAAGAGTCAGAAATGCTGGAGGGTCGCCCCTATCCATCCCCTGATTCCAGTGCTTTGCTCCGTTTAGGGAGAAAGAGACTCTGAAGTGAGCCTTCACTCTTCAGGTGGAGCTCAGCCCCAGAGGCAGGTAAGGCAGGGCCGGGGAGCCAGGAGGGCAGAGGGCAGGGCTGGGATAAGGAAGGAACAGCTCTGGAAGGCCATGTAGGGGCAGAGCAGGGCGCCCTTGGCTCTTGAGGTCAGCAATGGAGGTAGGAGTACAGGGTGAACGCTTTCATTCAGCATGGACCCTGAGCCTGAATGTTCCAGGCCACAGGGCAAGGGTTCCTTTGCCTTAGAGAGTCAGCTGTGGTCTTGAGCACATTCCAGGCTCAGGCTGAGGGCGGTGCTCTGGGGTGGTCTCTGTAATAGAAGCCTTCCTATCGTTTGGCATGGGAGGATTTGACAACCTGTGTGGTTTCCTGTTTCAGCTCAAGTCCCTCCAGAGGACTGTGGTGGCAGAAACAGCGATGAGACAGAGAAGGGAAAGAGGTAGCCATCCATCGAGAAGGTAGGCTCCTCCCTCACCCCACAGGCCTGCCCACCTTTGCTGAGCTGCGCCTGCTCTAGCACCTCTAGCACCGAGCCCTTTCCCTTCGCATCCCTGAAGGCTCCTCTAAGGGACAGGGGCCTAAGAAGGCCTAGGGGAGGAGCTCCCCGGGGTCTACTGGCTAACTCTGAGGTCTCCAGCTGCCCGGGCTGGAGGCAGGAGCAAGGCGGGAGCCAGGAGACCCCAGAACCAGCCGATAGCGGAGCTCAGTCTGCTCAATAGGGACCTTCCATTCATTCTCTACTTTCATCCTCACCATAACCCTTGAGACCGGTCACGTCCACATTTTATAAACGAGGAGACACTTAGACAGGTGAATCATCTACCCGCCATCACTGAGCTAGTAAGTGGGGGACACACGGCTCTCACCCAGGCTCCAGAGTCCACATACATGACCACTGTGGCGCCCAGCCTCCTGAAACCTACCTGCAGGTCCACAGCTGCTGGGTGAAAGCTGGGGTTTACCGGCCGGGCTGCCGGCTCTGTCAGCTTGAGAGCCACCCTAGGAAACCTCAGCACATGGCCCAGCCCTCGCTTTGTAGCACACTTGCCTCCCCTTGCCACCCCCGCTGTCACTGGCTGCTCTGCTGAGATTATGAATAAGAAATGCCAGTTGGATCTGTGACATGTCTGCCTGCAGCTGGGTGGAAGCAACTGACAGCTTGTCCTCTGAAGGTATTTTCTGTGCGCGCACACATCTGCGTGCGCGCACTCCAAACGGGCAGTAGCACATGGAGATGGAGAAGCCCGACACTTGTTCTTGTCAGTTTGCGGACTGCTCAGTTCAGGCGGCTGCCTCCCCTGCCCCCAGCTGCTCTGCCATTTCTCCCCTGGCACAATCCTGCCCGGTCCTGAGCAGAGATAAAAGCAGATTTCCGCTTCTGCTCCCTGAGATCCCCGCAGGCCCTGCAGGCGGCTGCTCCCTCTTCAAAGTCCCCCAACAGGCTCGCGCAGGCATCTCTCCTGGCTGGCCCCTGCCCTTGAGGCAGCTGGGGACGGAGCTCTCTCAGCAGCACCAGGCTGCCCCCACTCCAGATCTGCTGGGAGGGAAGGAGGCAAGGGGAGGAGGCTGCAGAGGGGGAACCCGCTCTGGAGCACGGGGAGGCCGCATCCTGGCGCCCACCCGCCTGGGGAGGGCTGTGGTGCTGCAGAGAAGTCTGGCTCCCCAGGCGTGTACAGGCAGTTCTGTGGGAGCCAGACAGCCACTGTCTGAGAAAGTAGGGCAGGCAGGAGGCAGGGGACGGGTCTCGCCAGGGGAAGGAGCCCAAGCTTGTTGCCGCGTCAGAGTCCGACTGCCCACCTGAGGAGGGTGGCTCAGCTCCCTCAGCTTTCCTCGTGACAGGACTGTCGGGCTGAGGGCCAGAGGGCACTGTTCCCGGGACCCCATCTGTGTCCCTGATCCTGTCTTGCAGTTGTTTTCTGATCTGTTTGCCATGTTCCTGTCACCTCATCCTGCCCACCTCCTCCCCCTGGTCTGAGGCAGTGTCAGGCCAAGGTCACCTCCCTGGACCAGGGCTGGCTTCCAGCCCAGACAGACATCTCCATGGCTGTGCCCCTTGTCAGCGCTGTTCCAGGAAGCTGTTCGGGAGATGGTGGCTCCTCCAGGGATTCGTTCCAGATGAAGGGAGGGAAAGAGAGAGAAGGGGCTGCTGGCGACGGGCGATGTGGTTGCCAGGGCCCTGGTGGCTGGGGGGCCATGTGGGCAGGGCAGGAGGGACCCTTCCCTCAGGCAGCAGGCTGCTTTGGTGGGAGCAGGTTGTGTTTACACCTCCCCACATGCCCACCCATGCGCCTTTCCTTCCGGGGCCTCTGCCACCCTGGGCTCCCAGCACAGTCTGCACGTTTGCAGCTCCTGCTGCAGAAAGTTGCCTCCCTCACCTGAAACTCCACCACCGGGGGCGGCCCGGGGCCCAGGCACCCCTTCCTCGGCCCACCCTCTCCCGTCACAGAGGCGGTGTGAAGCCCATGGTGACGGCAGGGTTTGGGGAGTCACTTAAATGCTATGACAGTGTCCCCAGAGTCCCTCACCGCCTCTCCTCCCATGCCTTTGGAAGAGTTGCTGCTTGGAATGGGAGCAAGGATGTCAGGGGCTAGGAGAGAGGGCGTGAAGGGCAACTAGTGAGCTGGGATGGGTGGAGAGCAGGGCCCCCTTCCTCTGGGCCCAGGGTGCTGGCTGTTAGGAAAAGGATCAAGTATCCAGGATTAAGGAGTCCGTAGCCAGAGTGCCTGCATTTGAATCTTGACTTCACCACCTCTCCTATTCTGTGGCCCTGGGTGGGTTCCTGAACGTCTCTGTGCCTCAGTTTCCTCATCTGTAAAATGGAGAGGAGTATCTATTTCAGACAATCGTTTTAAGGGTTAATTAGGTAGCATGTCAAGTGCCTACCTTGCTTAGGAAGTGCTCGGTGTAGGTGAGCTAGTATGACTATCAGGCAGCGTAAACTATGGAGCCATGCTAGGTTTCGAAGCACTGATGAGCCCTCGCCTCTCGCCACGTACACAACAGCTGCGCGATCGATCGGCATCTCTGGACCAGAGCAAGGAGGGCAGAGCGGGGAGCTGCTGCAGGGAGAGAAAGGAGGAAGGTTGGGGTTCCCTGAGAGCACTGCCATGCCTCCCTCTATGCCCAGGCCCTCCTGTGGGGGACCTGGCCTGGCCCTGTCCCCTGCTCTGCATCCTGAGTCTCGGCTCACGGAGGAGACAGGAGGTGGCTGCCCTCATGCTCTTCCGTCCCGGTATGAATGCTAATCTCTTGGCTGGCAGGAGCCTGAGTGATAGGGGCAGGACTGCTGGAGCTGCAGGGTGGCCAGGGCAGCAGCGGGAGCAGCGTGGTGCTGCTGTCTGTTCCTTCTGTGATGAGAGTGTGGCCGCTGCCAGTCTCCCCTGGCAACTGGAACCTGACCAGGGAACCAATGATCACTGAGGAGGTGGGGTGGGAGCAGGGAAGGGGCATAGCAGCTGCAGCAGCTGCTGCCGCCCAGCCTCCTCAGGGTGCAGATTCGGGGGTGGGGTGCCCACCCATCACAGATGTGCACACGGGACAGTCTGGCCCAGAGCACACAGCAGTGGTCTGAGGGGTGGGCGCGGCATGGCCCCCAGTCTGAGGCCCGCAGGCCACAAGAGCAGCACACCCCACGGGCCCTCAGCTCCCAGGCCCTCTCAGTGGGGGCCTCCCTATTGGGAAGAAGCCCAAGACCTTGAGCTGGAGAAAGCAATGCTTCTTTGGGAGCCTGAAAGGAGAAGGGCAAAGCGGCACACACAGAGGTTTACATCAGTGCAGTGATAAACATACTCATAATACTACTAAAAACGGCTAACGTGGTAGTTACGTGCTAGGCACCGTGCCAAGGGCTTTGTTTACAAGCATTGTCTCATTTAGGAGGCCAGAACTGTTGTTATTCCCATTGACCCAATGAGGAAAGTGAGGTTCACGGAAGCGCAGCAACTGCTCAAGGTCACTCACGGCCAGCAGTGAGGCCAGAACCTGCGCCTGGTGACGTGAGTCCAGAGCTGGTGACACTGGCTGTTCCAGCAGGGAGGACCCCAGCCTGAGAGTTGGGGCTGCGGGAAATCCAGTGGGAGCCACTTCCAAGGGCACAGGAATGCGAGCTGTGTGGGGCCTGGTCCCAAGCTCAACCGTCTACTGTCTCTTCAGGAACTCATCATTTTAGGGGAGACCAGACTCCAGGCCCCCAAAAGGCGAATCCTCACTTGCGGTTGAGGGCGTAAAGAGCTGCCTCTCCAGGATGTATCGGTGGCAGGGATGCGCTGCTCCAAAGCCAACGCTGGACCAGAAAGTGCCACTTGGTCACTGCAGCCGCCACTCCTCTGCTGCCTTCAAACAGGGGCAGAGCCCCGGGAAGAGGACAGGGCAGTGGCCGGCAGCCCAGACGGAGAGGAAGCAGTTTGGGGAGGAAGGCTTTTTTTATTTTTGCAGGTGGAGGGTACAGGGCACGGGGACCCAGGAGATGGCTTCCAGAGGCATCCACTGGCTTGAGCTGGAAGCTCTGGTACGTGAGGGCTAGAGACCCACTCTGTAGCGTACGTGCGCCCCCTAGTGGGCGGATGTAGAGACAACATAAAAAGATGAGCTGACAAGACTACGAGACTATGAGCCTGGGTTGGAATGGCCAGTCCTGCCCAGACGTGAAGACACACACGTGCACACACACATGCCATTTAATACCACATGTAGAGGCAGAAGCCATTTGAGCTAAGCATTAACAGAAGTTATTTAATTTGTACATCTGCTTGATTATTTAACGAGCATATCTTTGAAGTCTACGGTGTACACTGACAAGGGCTAGGAGTGGTACGGGGATGAGAGAGACAATCCCTGTCCAGCCGACGGGTACAACAGAGTGATCCCAGTCAAGGAACCTCAGTTCTGCCAGCTCAGCCACTGCCTGGTCACGTGACCTTTTTCCTCTGGCCCTGTCTCCCCAGCCAGTAAACTTGTGTTGAACCCAGGGGGCTGGTATAGAGGATGGAAGGACTAATGACCATCCTCAGGAAGAGAACTGTCAAGCAGGCAAAGGAGATGGACCAGATGACCTCTAGTGGCCCACAGACTCTCCCAATCAAGAGGCTACAGTGGACACGGTGTCTGGGGCTACTAACTGATCTACCCGCTCGGCAAAAATTCACAGTGTCCGTGTGACAGGCACGGTGGCTACAGAGATGGGTTAAGACCCTCCTGCCACAACAAACAGAGAACTGCACAAAGTATAAGACACGGACACTTGCCAGCATGTAGCACACAGCCAGTGACCCCTACAATTGTCCCAGCTTCTGCCTGGACACAGCTCCCTGCCTATTGCGCAGAAGGGGGGACCCAAGTGGACCTCGGCAGTCTTGCTAAGTGAAGAAGACAAACTTGAGTTCGAGATAGTGTAGTGGTCACAAGGATATAGACACAGATGGATGGAATCCAAAAACAGCTGCAACCAGGTAATCCAATGGGGAAAAGATGAGTCTTTTCAACAGGGCACAAAAAGCAGTAACGTAAAAGAAATATCGGTTAAGTCAGACTTTATCAGAACGAACTTCTGCCAAACTTATATCTGAAAAGGAACTTGTATTCAGAATATATACATAAAAACTTCCACAATTCAATAAGAAAACAACCTACTTAAAAAGAGGCAAAAGGTTTTTTTTTTTTTTTTTTAAATTGTGTTTTAGGTGAAACTTTACAGAGCAAATGAGGTTCTCATTCAACAATTTATACCCAAATTGTTGTACACAACTGGCTGCAATCTCCGCGATGTGTCACCGATCTCCCCTTCCACACCCCAATCCCGTTTCCATCCGTCCATTTTTCCTGTCCCTTCCTGCCTTCTCATCACTGCTTTTGGGAAGGTGTTGCCCTTTTGGTCCGTATACTTGATTTGAATTAAGAAGCACGTTCCTCACGTGTGTTCTTGTTTGTTTTATAGACTTCTCTAATCTTTGGCTGAAAGATGAACTTTAGGAGTGGCTTCAGTTCTGAGTTAGCAGGGTGTCCGGGAGCCATAGTCTCAGGGGTTCTTCCAGAGTCTGGTCTTTTTTGTGTGTGTGAATTTGAATTTTATTCTACATTTTTCTCCCGCTCTGTCTGGGACCCTCTATTGTGATCCCTGTCAGAGCGGTTGGTGGTGGTAGCTGGGCACCATCTAGTTCTTCTGGACTGGAGGCTGTGGTACTTGTGGCCCATTAATCCTTTGCACTCATATTGGTGGAAAAGGTTTTAATAGACATTTCATAGAAGAAATACACACATGACCAATAAGCACATGGAAAGATGTTCCACATCTTAAGTCATCAGGGAAATATAAATTAAAAGCACAATGAGACACCACCACACACCCGCGAGAATAGTTAGAATTAGAAAGATAGACCATAATAAGTGTTGGCAAGGATGTGGAACAACTGTGAGGCTTGTACATTGCTGGCGGGAGTGTGAAGTGTTACAACCACTCGGGAAAACAGTTTGGCTGTTTCTCATAAAGTTATTCTTGAGGAATGACATTTATGTCCACAAAAAGATCTGTACAAAAGTGTTTACAGCAGTTTTATTAATTACAGCTCCAAACTGGAAACAACCCCAATACTCATCAACATGTAACAGGATAAACTAACAATGATTTGTTCATACAATGGACTAATACTCAGCAATAAAAAGGAATGAACTGCTGATATAGGCAAAGTCTCTGGATGGAGCAAACAGTTTGCTCTCGGCAACTAACCAAAAGGTTGGCGGTTTGAATCCACCCAGTGGTGCCGCAGAAGAAAGGCCTTGCAGAACAACACTGGGCTAATTGAGGCAAGCTGGACACATAAAGAGTACCTACTGTACGATCTCATTTATATGAAATTCTAGAACAAGCAAAACTAATCTATAGTGACAGAACCACACAGATTGGTGGTTGCCTGGGGTCAGGTTTAGATACAGAGATTGACTATAAAAGGGTACAGAAGGTACTTTTGGGGGTGATGAAAATGTTCTAAATCTTGATTGGGGTTGTGGTTATGTGGGTGTATACATTTATCGAACTGTACATTTAAAATGGATGCATTTTACTGCATGTACATTATACCTCCATAAAGCTGACTTAAAGAGTTTTTTAAAAACTCAAGAATGAAGACCTGACCCTTGTCTTGCTCGTGGCCTAGTGGAAAAGCCAGTCATGCAAGTAAATAATCATACAATGGTGAAATGAGTGTACCAAATATGTTCAACATTATAAGGGCTTCTGCTCATTGAATGCTTCCCTGTGCCAGGCACTGTGCCAAGTGCTTTGCACGCACAATCTTAAACAGCCCTGAGGTTAGGATGAGCATCCTCACCCTCATTTTACAGCTAAGATGAGACTCAGAGATAAAGTGATTTGCCCAAGACTAATCAGCTACAGTCAGCAGTGCTGGGGCTGTAACCCAGGTCTGCCTGATTGCAAAGCACAGACTCAATCACCCTGGCCCAGGCACACAGAAGAAAGAGCTCAGGGTCAGACTTCACAGAGGATGTGTTTAAGTATCAGTTGGCATCTGCCAAGCAGAGAAGAGGCTAAAGGGAAGGAAATTTCAGACAAAGGGAGGAAGAGCAACAGGGCAAAGGCTGTGCAGCAGTCGTGAAAAGGCAGGGGCTTCTGGAATAAAGAGATGTGCCCAGGGACTAGCAGAAGAGAATGTGACATATTCTTCAAATTCATTTTTAAGTCCATTAAAAAAAATAATATTGCAACATTTGTAGTTATTATTAAATGGGAGGCTGTTTTGTCCTGTAAGCCTTCATCTTGGGCGAGAATGGCAGCACAATTGGAAGAGCATAGTCAATATCACTTAAATGTGTAAGTAAAAAGTTTTGAAATGGTGTTAAAATAAAATAATAAAAAAAAAAAAAAACCAAATGAGACTAAAGAGGTACAGTAGTCCAGTGACAAGGGCCAGAAGACAGAAGGGGACAAGGAAGTCCCCTGGTGATAGGGAACACAAGGTGGAGTAAGGATATTCTTGATGTGCTGTGAGATTGTTAACCATTGTCATAGGGCAACATGTGTAGTAACTGTTAAATGAAAAACTATTTTGTTCTGTAAGCCTTCATCTTAAGTGAGAATAACAGCACAGTTGGAAGAGCGTAGTCAATGTCACTGAACTGTGAATGTAGAAATTTTTGAAACGGTGTATCTTTGGCTATCTGTATTTTCATCAAAAAAAAAAAAAAAAAAGGTTGAGAATTTAGAGGCTTAATATGTTGTGGGGTTGTTAACCAATGTCATAGAACAACATGTGTACTACTATTTCATGAGAAACTATTTGCTCTGTAAGCTTTCACCCGAAGTACAATAAAATATATTTAAATAATAATAATAATAATAATAATAATAATATTGTATTGTGTTTTTGGTTAAGGTTTGCACAGTAGTTTAGGTTCCCATTCAACAATTTCTATACAAGTTGTTCAGTGACATTGGTTACATTCTTCACCATGTATGAACATTCTCATTATTTCCGTTCTGGTTGTTCCGTTTCCATTCATCTAGTTTCCCTGCCCCCTTACCTTCTCATCTCTGTTTAAAAGTAATTGTTGACTGTTTGGTCTCATATAGGTGATTTTTTTTTTTAAAGGAGAACAGTATTTAAGTCTATTTTTCAGTAATTTTATTAGCGGCACCAACTCTGTACAACAGGCAAGTGAAATGTGTTGCTTTTCTTCCTGGGCACTATTGCTAAGCACAGAAAATAATCCACCCCAACTCCAAGGACATCTATTCACACCAAATCAGGTACCTGTTGTTACATTTCTCCTCTTCCAGAAAGTTAAAGCTACACTCAAAGATCCTAGATTTCCACTGGACAGGATTTTATGCCGTTTATGTCAGGATCCTGAGAAATCTCCGGAAAAAAATTCCACCGTATTTTCATCATGGGCTTTCCATCTGGATGAATTAAAATCACCAGGGTTGAGCAAAAACGTTCCTCGCTCATAGTGTAGTTTTTCAGGAAACATAGCACAGTGGTTGGAAACCCTGGTGGCAGAGTGGTTAAGAGCTACGGCTGCTAACCAGAAGGTCAGCAGTTCGAATCCAAAGGTGCTCCTTGGAAACCCTATGGGGCAGTTCTACCCTGTCCTTGAGAGTCGCTATGGGTCAGGATTGGAATCGACTTGACGGCAATGGGTTACACAGTGGTTAAGACCAGAAATTTTTAAGCTGGGTTGTCTGAGTTCAGATCTCAGTGCTTCCACTTACTAACTACTTGACCCTCTCTGCACTTCAGCTGCAAAATGGGTGGATAATGACAGGCCTGTTGTGAGAATCCAGTGAGGTGCTTAGAGCAGTGCCTCACGCTGAGTGAACACTTGGCAGACGTTAGCTGTTATTACTTCAGAAAACCTGCGCTCGTCAGTTGATTTTCTCTATTTTGCCGTGTCCTTGCCCACATTCCCAGGTAATTATTATTATTATTATGAAAAAACAAAAGATTTGGAAAACGTCGATCATTTAGAACAGAATCATTTAGGATGGTTTTGACGCTAACAGAACATTCAACTTAAAATGGCTTAAACAATAAGATGATGTCTTTATTTTTGAAGTTAACCTTTTTATTTTGGTATAACTGTAGAGCCAGCAGCTGCCGCCTGACCTGCAGATTTTGGGATCTGCCAGCTCCCGCAGTCCCGTGAGCCCGTGGCCTGCTGTCTGCCAGCCGATTTTGGGCTCGTCAGCCCCTGCAACCACGTGAGTCAGGAGAAGCCTCCAGCCTGACGTCTGACCCATGGATTTGGGCACTTGACAGCTTCCACAACTGCGTGATCCATTTCCTTGAATTAAATCTCTCTCTCTATATTTATATATATGCATTTCACTGGTTTTGCTCCTCTAGAGAATCCATGCAGTGAAGAGATTTCTTTTTTAAAATCTCACTCTCTATACTTCATTGAAACTAAGATGCCACGGCTCGTAAGATGCATCCCACGTTCAGAAATATTAAAATGTAAAAAAATATGTCTCCGAATCAAAATGAGAGGTGTGAAGGGGGGCTTGGTGACTGGTTATTTCGGCAGCTCAGCAGCATCTTCAAGGACTCACACTGTTTCTTCTGTCCGCTTTGCCAGCTGCAGACCTTTGGCTCTTGCTTCAAAGCAAGGCTCACAGGTACAAGATGGCCGCAGCGGCCTCAAGCATCACATCTTCACAATGTCCCAAAACCACAGAGAGGCTGTTCCTTCGCTGACTTCTTTTTAAAAACAAGAAAACTTTCTCAGAGTTTCCTGGCAGACTTGCTCTCAGGTTTCCTTGGCCATAACTGCATCATAGATTCTTTCCTCAAACAATTCCCGGCAAAGGGAACAGATTCGTCATGGTTGGTGCAGGCTAATCAAGATTCTGCCCTTGGGCGTGGGGAGGGACTTGCCTCCCTGAAGCACACGGCTACCCAATAGCTGGACGGAATCTAAGTTCTGCTCGTAAGACGGAGGCAGAACGGCTGCTGGCTTGGCAACAGACAGCACCTACCATACGGATGAACTCCCTGTGAAATCGCTGGTGCAAGCACTCCAAACGTAAGCAGCCAGCTACTTGGGATACTACCTACCCTCCTTCACGTCTTTATTAATAAAATGAGATTCCCTTCCACGTTAAGAAATGAACTTCGATATTCCAGAGGCTGTTTTCCATTACTGTGGGTTTCAGACACCATGTCTTAAATCCTCCCAGTGAATGGAACCCTGTGAGGTAACTGCCCTAACACAGCAGGCCCAGCTACCTAGATTGTCTCTTTGCACTCAGAGCCTGGGTCCCTAAACAGCTCCGGGAACTCCTGTCCTGTTCAGCCTGTGATCTGCTTCTGTCACTTAACAGTCACTGTGTAACTCCTTCTTTCCACATCAATAAACATAGAGCTGCACCAGCTGTGTGTAATGGCCATATAATAATTCCACTGTATGTACAACTCAAGTGTACTAGGCCTCAGCAGCAATGAGTGCAGACAAGATCACAAAACCTGGACGCTTCAGTCTCAACACTGTGGAGCCCAGGCCTGCTTATTCAGGATCCAGAGGGCCCCTCCCTGCAGTCTCCCCAGTTAATCTGCAGATGGCCTAAGCAGCCTACCTCAGATGTGCTCAGGCACAAGGCCTCTCAGGGTATTTTGCTCCGGTCTCTGGGCCCCTGCCCGACTGCCCACGGCACCCCCATCCGCCCTGGGTCTGCAGCTGTTCCTCTGAGCACAGCCGGGCTCTGCAGGTGAAGGTGTGTGTTGTCGGGTGCAACAGCGCCACTGTGGCCTCTGCGGAGCGCGGAGCTGTGAAGATGGTCCTCACTGCACGCTGAGTAGCAACCAGTCAAGGCCCAAGACAGCCCTGCTGGAGCACACAGCCTTTCAGAAACCAGCTCCTGCAGGTGACGGAAATATTCTAAATCTCAGCTGGGGCTGTGGTTACATGGGTGTATACATTCATTGAACTACTTAACTGTACATTTAAAATGCATCCATTTTATTGCAATGTAAATTAAACCTCAATAAAGCTGACTTAAAAGACTTTTACAGAAAACCCAAGAATGAAGAGCTGACCCTTGCCTTGCTCGTGGCCTAGTGGAAAAGCCAGTCATGCAAGCAAATAATCATAAAACGGTGAAATGAGTGTTCCAAGTATGTTCAACGTTGTAAGAGCGTCTGCTCATTGAATGCTTCCTTGTGCCAGGCCCTGTGCCAAGTGCTTTGCACGCACAATCTTAAACAGCCCTGTGAGGTCGCAATGACCATCCTCATCCTCATTTTACAGCTAAGAAACTAACGCTCACCCGACTCTTCCTTCCACAGAGTGGCTCAAAACTGTGGAACCCTTCACTCCCAAAACCAAAAGCCCCATGAATATCAACTTACATATACGTGATGCAATATAATTTAGTGGTGAAAGCAAGGCTTTAAGGGCGAGGATCAAACCCTGAGTCCGCCAGTTACCAGATCTGTGGACTTGGGCGAGTTACCTAATCTCTCAACACTTCCGTTTCCTCATTTGTGAAATGAGGGTAGTCCCAGCAGTTCACAGCGCAGTTGTGAGGACTAAATGGGTTGATATGTTGAAAGCACTCAGTGTACTGGATGACACACAGGAAGTGCTGTGAAATCTTAGCTCTCATTTTTGTGCCTGTAGTGGGTCACTTGCCCACCAGTTTCACAAACAGCTTTTGGGAAATTCCACACTTACAATTTCCTCTACAAGTCTCAAATGAAAGGAACTTAGTTTGCAGGAAGAGAATGCATTCTTTCTTCAGTATCATACGAAACAATTTGTCTTCCAAGGTCAGAAGGAGAAAGCCAAGGGTCAGTTTCATAAGCTGGAAGTTTCCGCTAGGTGAGTGAGTGATTATTTGCTGAGCACTTACTGTGAGCAGAGGCAGAGGAACACCAAACGGGGCACTGCCAGGAAACTCAAACAGAAAAAAACCAAAAGCTACTTCTCTTGCCCTTAAAGAGTCTACAACCAAATAAGGGAGGTAAACATAAACAAATGTGGTAACTCGAAAATAGCCTTCTGCTACATAAAACCAAACCCCTTGCCGTCCAGTCTATTCCAACCCACAGTGACCCTGAGGATAGAATAGAACTGTCCCACAGGGTTTCCAAGGAGTGGCTGGTGGATCTGAACTGCCGACCTTTGGGTTACCAACCGTATCACATAACCACTGTGCCACCAGGGCTCCATAAATTAGCTTTCCAAACAGGAAAGGACCATAGTCGGCAGGGTACAAACCTGTACCAGGAAACTCCAATGGATTTCTAGTCCTGCAACATATTACATATAAAAAAACCAAACCCATTTCCGCTGAGTGGATTCCGACTCATAGCAACCCTAAAAAACAGAGTAGGACTGCCCCATAGGGTTTCCAAGGCTGTAATCTTTACAGGGACCCCTGGTGGCAGGCTGCTAAACAAAAAGTCGGCAGTTCAAATCCCCCAGCTGCTCCCTGGAAACACTATGGGGTACTTCTACTCTGTCCTATAGGGTCACTATGAGTTGGAATTGACTTGACAGCAGTGGGTTGGGTTTAATCTTACAGGAGCAGATTGCCAGGTCTTTCTCCCGCTGAGCGGGTTTGAACCACCAACCTTTTGGTTAGCAGCCAAGCGCTTAACCATTGCGCCAGCAGGGCTCTCTAAAATCTGTTGCTGTGGAGTAGATTCCGGTTCAAAGTGACACTGTAGGACAGAGTAGAGCTGCCCCATAGGGTTTCCAAGGCCATAATCTTTATGGAAGCAAGCAGACTGCCACATCTTTCTCCTGCAGAGCAGCTGGTGGGTTGGAACCTCCAAACTTTCAGTTAGCAGCCCAGCACATTAACCACGTGCCCCACCCAAGGACTCCCAGTTTGCTGTCCAAACCCATCGCTGGTGGGTTCAAACCACTGTAGAAGCCGAGCGCTTAACCACTGAGCCACCAGGGCTCCTATATTACATATAGAGTAATACAATCCAGACTAAATGCCACTTGCCACACAGAGATCATTGCTAGAGGGGTGATGTGAATGGGGAGGTAGTAATGCAAAAACGCTTCGTGGACTTGAAAATTTAAACTAATTCCCCAACCTGTGTCAATTCTAGCCCTGAGTCTAGTTGTTTGGCCCTATTATTTCAAAACAGAAGGCAGAGCGGTTGTCTGGAAAATAACTCACAAAGTAGCAATGACTATTACATTACCCTGTTCTTCTCATAATTTAATTTGCTGCTTTTTCCCCCTCTTCAGAATTAAAGACACATGGCAACGGGACCCTGAGGTCCGAGACTGCCTGCCCGCCTTCAGGGTCATTCAGAGCCGCCCTTAGGGCCAACGCGCTCCGGGGCGCCCTCTGCCGCCCGCCACGGGCCGCACCAGTCTCGCCCCTATTGTAAAAGCAGCCGAGGGGGCCGCTGAACAATTCTTTCGCAACCACCCTTCTCCTCATTAACCCAACCGACCACCCTAGACGACCCCTCCCCGGCCCAAATAAAATCCGCAGAGCACTGAAAACGAAATTCGGCCGGCCTCAGTTTCCTCATCGGCCCCTTCCCCCTGAACTTTCTGCGCCTCCCCAGGGACAATCTCGCCCAGCGCTAATCTACAATCAGCAGCTTAATGACTTTCCGGCTAAGGCGACCCTCTGTCTTCGTTTCCTAACGGCCGCGGCCCTTCATAAGCCAGGTTTCCCGCCCCAGGCTCTCAATGTCCCTGGGAGTGGCCACCCTCTTACCCGGGCCTGGAGCCCCGTTGAGGACGCCGCAAACCTCGGCAGTAGGCCGTTTTGAACTGCATTTCCCATCAGCCTCTTCTCAGCATCGCGACAGCTACTACGAGACTGCCGGAAAGACTTCTGCGCAGGCGCGATCTCGCGCTCTTTCTGCCTCCGGCCGCGTGGTTGGAAGTCATGGTGGTGGGTGTCGGTGCTGAGCGCGGCGGGCAGGCTCAGGCTTGTGGGGGTGGTAAGGCTGCGGAGATGGGAAACGGGATCGTCCTTGACACGGCGCCGATACGCTTGCCGTCTCAGAGCCTCCCCTTCCTCAGAGGAGAAATGGTGGCGATAAGCCCGATCTTCCACCTCATAGGGTGGCTGGGAGGATTAATGAGATATTGGATGAGACAACGCTTCCCAGACGGCGAGGGCTGGTGTCATGTGGAGGGAGGGAGCGAGCTCACGTCTGCCTTTAACGTCGAAGAGCCCCTCTTAGGGGACAGTTGCCGCAACCTGTGCAGTCCCGTGTGCCGGGCGGACCCTCAACGCCCGGCGGCACTGCTGGTCTCCCCTGTGCGCCCACGGAGCGGACGATCTGAGAGGGCAATTCTTAATTCAGCACCGGGAGTCTCAACATGTGACTCTTGCATTGCCTTGAGGACAGGCCCCAACCGTTACTTTTTATTTAATTCTACAGATAGTATTAGTGGGACGGTAGATGTTCTCCTACAGTCCGTAGTTTTACAGCGAGTCTTAATGCTCATTTTTTTCTTCTCCACAGGCCTTTATTTTGGCATCTGAAGAGATGGGGAGAAGCAGAGCTGCAGGTTGAAGCTTAAAAGTAGTGGATAAACCCTGAAAATGAGTTAGAATGGGTGCCACTGGACGTGGGTGGTCACCAAAAATGAGGAAGCAGCTGATGTGAAGGCCTGTCTCAGACATCTACCTCATGCTTTGTTCTGAAGTAAGTTCAAGTCTACGAATACATGTTGACACATAAATCCAGCTAGGGACATGTAAGAAAACTGCCAGAATCTTAGCATCCACAGAATGATAATGCTTTTAATGGTAGAAATGAGGAGGGTCTGTCCCAGTGTAATTTGGGGCCACCTAGGGTTCCTGGGTGGCGCAAACTGTTAAGCACTTGACTACTAACCAAAAGGTTGGCAGTTTGAACCCACCCAGAGGCACCTTGGAAGACGGGCTTGGTGATCTGCTTCCGAAAGGACAGGGCCTTGACAACTTTATGGAGCAGTTCTACTCTGTCATGCAGGGCTGCCATGAGTCAGAATTGACGATGACAGGTGTTTGGGTGTCACTATCTGAAACAAAAATGGATGCCACTGTGTAGAGCTGAAAGGGACAGTTGGAAAATAAGTCTTGTTTTGCTGGGATTTAGGAATGTTTGTTAACTGGTTGAGCTGAGGATGATTGAAGTTATCCCTGTCTGAGACTTCTTCTCTGAGGAGTTCTGACTTGCTGAGGCTCAGCCTTTTGAGACCCGTCTCGAGAATAAATACCTGAAGGTGGTTTCTGTAGAGTGCAACTTAATATCCTTATTTCCCTTTCAGGTTAAAGGTGCTGACTGCAGGCTTTGAAAAAAGTCACAAGAAACCCATCACCTCGAGATGTTGAATATAAGCAGCTTCATCATAAAAGACCTGTAAATGGTAAGGTTTGAGCTCTTCACAGGTTTGCGTAGGTTAGGAGACCCTGGGTAGTGCACATGGTTAGCGCTTGGTTACTAACTGAAAGGTTGGTGGTTTAAACCCACCCCGCGGTGCCCTGGAAGACAGGCCTGGTGATCTGCTTATGAAAGGACACAACCTTGAAAACTTTATGGAGCATTTCTACTCTGTAACACGGAGTTGCCATGAGTTGGAATTGATGGCAACGGGTATTTGGGTGTCGCCCTGGTGATGCAGTGGTTAAGAGTTCAGCTGCTGACCAAAAGGTCGCCAGTTCAAATCCACCAGCCACTCCTTGGAAACCCTAGGGGGCAGTTCTACTCTGTCCTATGGGGTCACTATGCATCGGAATCAGCTCAACGGCAACAGTTTGGTTTGCAGCAAAAATGGATGCCACTGTGTAGAGCTGAAAGGGATGCTTGGCAATTAAGTCTTGTTTTGCTGGGATTTAGAAATGTTAACTGGTTGAGCTGAGGATGATTGAAGTTATCCCTGTCTGAGATGACTTCTTCTCTGAGGAGTTCTGACTTGCTGAGGCTCAGCCTTTTGACACCCGTCTCGAGAATAAACACCTCAGCGTGGTTTCTGTAGAGTGCAACTTACTGTCCTTATTTCCCTTTCAGGTTAAAGGTGCTGACTGCACGCTTTGAAAAAAGTCACATGAAATCCATCACCTCAAGATGTTGACTATAAGGAGCTTCATGATGAAAGACCTGTAAATGGTAAGATTTGAGCTCTTCACAGGTTTGCATAGGTTAGGAGACCCTGGGTGGTGCAAACAGACACTTGGCCACTAGCCGAAAGGTTGGAAGTTTGAATCTACCCAGAGACACCTTGGAAAACAGGCAAGGCTTGGAGAGCTCACTTGCCTAGAGTGACACAGTTAATTAATAGCAAAAGGTGGGACTGAACCCAGGTCCATCCGAAGTCCGGCTCTTTGGTCTGTTTATGTAAAAAGGCTGGGCCTTCCATCCTGCTTGTACTGTGCGGTCACATTGCCTTGGGTCAGACCTTTGACTTCAACCAGGAGCTGTCCCCAACATTTGGCAACGTTTGGAGACATCCTTGGTTGTCCCAACTGGAGGGGGTTTGTTACTGGCATCTAATGAGTGCTGGTAAACATCCTGCAAAGCATAGGACAGTCCCCCACAACAAAGAATTCTCCGCCCAAAATGATAGTCGATCCCAGGTTGAGAACCCATGTATTAGACTAACTCCACAGATCTGGGTTCTGGTCTCAGCTCTGTTAGCAAATAACCACACCAGAGCCTTGGTTTCTTTTGTAAAATGGGGATAATGTATTGGGTTAAAAAAAATATGTTGCCGTTGATTAGATTCTGACTCATACTGACCCTATTGGGCACACTAGAAATGCCCCCTAGGGTTTCCAAGGAGCGGCTGGTGGATTCGAACTGCCAACGTTTTGGTTAGCAGCCGTATCTCTTTAACCACGGTGCCACCAGGCTCCCTTGGATTGGGTTAGTGGCCTCCAAACCTGGCTATACGTCACCTGCAGCCTTGGAGGAGACCGGCCCTGGAGTGGGGCCAGTCCAAGAGCAGGCGTGTAGGGAGTTAGATGACCCGATCTGCTTTTAGCTCAAGGGTGTGATTACACAAGATTACAGGCGCTTGCTGTTTTAAAGTAGCTGTCACGGCAGATCTATAATCTGGTCTGAAAAACCTGAACACCACATGCTTGCTCTGCCCTGCAGAGTATTTTTGTACCCAGGTGAGTGAAGAAGTGACCTTGTGTGACATCACTGTCTCTTGGCCGCAGGGAGTGTTTGTGTGGCTGGTCGTCAGCAGGACGGCGGAGATGATGAGAGAGGTGGGCTGTCAGGCGTTTTACTGACACCCTAGAGAGAATATGTACTCAAACACGGCTTCCAGGTGTTCTGTGCCAAGCGGCCCTGTCTTCTCAAGGGCAGGGAACTGTGGCTGTGCCAGGTCTGGACACTGGGTGCCACTAGGCACTGGATATAAAAAGACAAGTACAAATTTTTACCCTTGAGGAACTGCACAGTCTAATAAAGTAGACAAGATAGTTTCTGTGATGGAAGTAAAGCAAAATTTGGTTAAAAAACAGTTTGCGTGTCCTGAGGATGCTGGTGCTGTGGGCTGGCAGGTTGGCGGGAGCTGAGCCGATGATGATGTGAAGTTATCCCTGTCTGAGGGCAAAGAAAGCCTCTGCGTGTGGAGCTCGGCTGTCTGACACTCAGGCTCGTGCTTGCCTTTGAAGATTCAGGCGTGATCTTACAGAGAGGTACTTGAGAGGTATCTGAGCGTATCTTGAGTAGATTTTTCTTTTTTTTTTAATTCCTGCTCCTGGCCAGGTGCAGTCTGGGCCTCAGTTTCTGAGGGTGAACAGCATCCTTCAGCAGGAGATACCGCTGGCCCCGGTGCTGGGTCCTCCACCCGGGCCCAGAGCCGAGCCGGATGTCGCTCATGTGGGTAAGCAGAGGGGACAGTCCCAGCAGGCTTGGGTGGGGCATTCCTTTAGTCTCCCTGCCCTGGCCTTGGGGTGAACACTGAGTGGCAAGGAGACCTTCACTTGGCCTTGTTTTCCTTGCCAGGTATTTGCAGTATGCTAGGCAGGGCTGTGAAGTGAGAAGGTATCTGTGATCTGTAAGCTTAGTGCTTACATCTGTCCCTCAGAAACCCGCAGCGTGTGGTGTCTAGCTGCTTCTGTCTGAACATCGTGACTGAGGGAGAGTAAGCCAACCTGAGGGTTAAGGGTCTGGCCCTGAGCTCTTTAAAGTCCAGTCTCTGTAAGGGGTCAGATTGAATGGACTCCAGCGAGAAGTGTGACTCCCTGGCTGAGTGTGTCATCCCTCTGAAATTTGAAAACCAGCGGGGTGGCTGCCCTCTTGTCATGCTCCAGGCCCCGTGATTTATAGCTCTGAGGGCACAGGCTGTTTGCACTGGTGGGCAGGGAACCCTGAGAGGTGGCAGGAATGGGCAGGTGACCAGGCTCTGGTTGATGCTGTTGTGGAATGAAAAGGGGTGCTGGTCGCACATTTCAGGAAAACAGTGAGCCCTTTGAAGCCGAGACAGGAACCTGAAATACAGGCCAGCTGTGGTGGTGAGGATGCCCGTGACCCTCTGAGCCCCGCCTCCCCCACCAGTGTCCTGACATTCAGGAGAAGGTGCTGTGGCGTTGGCAGAGTGATTTGGTTTCTGGGGGCTTTGTTGCTTCCCAGGCAGCTCTCCTGAGGAGCGGCTGGCGTGCGGCTGCTCCTGATGGCAGAGGGCTGACTGGCTGGCTGGCATGTGAGCAGCCAGGTGGCACGCAGAAGGTTCTGGCTTTGTTTCCACGTAAATGCCAGGCCTGAGACGGGCACAGTAGGATTTCTGCCCTGCTGCTGAAATGGTGGGGTGTGTGCCAACTCCGTAAGGTCACGGTTTTTGCTCGGTCGCCAGGGGAGGTGTGTATGGGCCGAGCTTTAATGAGCGTGAAAACGGGCGCCAGCAGCTCACTGCCTGCAAGTGGAACGAGGTGAAAGGGCATGCCGGCACCAGGCACGACCGCCTCCTCGGTTCTCCTCTGCTTCTGAGTAGGCCTGACTGCTCACAGGAGCCACGTCAGCCTTTGGCTTTGACTTGAAAGCTTGGCGTCTTAGAGGGGCTTTGCGGGGGACCTGTGACGGCTCCTCCCACGAGCTGCAGTGTGGAGCCATCCTGGAATGGCACCAGCCTGCCTGGAGGCCGTGTGGTGGTGCCTGGACGGTGGGCCCCTCTCCCCAGCACACACGTCCACCTCACACAGGATTGGTTGGGGTGAGTGCCCCTAGATTGCCCTTTCCCCCAAGTTGGGCATCCTTCACATGTAGCTTGCTGTGTTGAATCGCTTAGTTGACCATCATTTCTAATTGTCCTTTGGTTTTACAGGTTGTGGCCTGACACCGTGACTCCAGGCACAGGACCTGTGCTCTTGCCTTAGACCTGTTTACAGAGGTGACCAGCACAGGTCTGCTGATAATGCCCAAGGCGAAAGAGGGAGGCTCATTCAGGAGCTCTGTGTGCTCCATTTGCAGAAGTGGCGGAAGAGTTCAACAGTGAGATCCCAGGAAACCTTTGGCAGGTAGTGGAATGAGGGCTTAGTTGGGTGTGTTCTCACAGATGGGCAGGACTAGGGGTTGTAAATGGAGATTCAGGAATTACTCTGTGCATACGCTGTTGGGAGGAGGCTGTAAGGGGGAACAGATGCTCAGCCTAGAAAAATGTTTCTGGAGTGGATTTCCTGAGAAGTTGTCAGTGTGTCTTGGGTTTAAATTTTGAAACACCAATAAAAGTATTTTTTTTAAACTGACTCGCTAGTGTAGTGGTTTTTAGGCTCTGGCGGAGACCCTCGGTAAGAGCATTACATTCTGTGACTCAGCACCCATTCTTGTCTAGGTGGAGTTTCACACTCTGACATTTTCAGTTTTGCCGTTGAATCAGTCCCAACTCATGGTGACCCCATGCACGGCAACGAAACACTGCACTGTCCCCCTCATTGTTTGCAGATTGGACAAAGTTTCATTGTGATCCATAGGGTTTTCATTGGCTGAGTTTAGGAATTGCCAGACCTTTCTTCCTAGTCTGTCTTATTCTGGAAGCTCCACTGAAACGTCTTCAGCATCACAGCAACACGCAAGTGCATGAAGTGCATTGGCCGGAAATTGAACCTGAGCCTGCCCGCCTGGAAGGCAGGAATTCTACCACTGAACTGTCCTACTGATGGGTTGCAACCCACAAACATTGCTCTGGCTCTCTTGTTTCAAATCTAACAAGGATTGACAGACATTCTCTGCAGATTCTGTGTCTGCAGATTTGATTGGGAATGGGGAAAGTCAGAAAGTGGTGTGGGTGAGCGGGGGCCAGGGGCCCTAAGTTTGGACAATGTTAGGTTACAGGAAAGCGGATTCTTTACTACAGAGTCATTCTGTAGGATACTCGACTGCACACTGATTGTCAGAGGGAAATAAATACATTTCCCACACTTTTTTCTAAAGCAGGTATTCTGTCCAGAGGAACATACTGGGCGCTGCCAGTCTCGAGATCGGGGGACAGGTTGGTGTCGCCAAGTAAAGCAGATCTGAGAGGCCTTGGCCCGATGCCAGTAACCCTAAAGTCCACCAGTGCTGTCGAGTCACCTCTGACATTGGCTGATCTTAGGAGTTGGTGACCCTGTGTGTGTGTCAGAGTACAACTGTTCATAGGGTTTTCAGTGGTTGATTTTTCAGAAGTAGACCATCAGGCCTTTCTTCTGAGGCGCCTCTGGGTGGACTTGAGCCTCCAACCTTTCGTTTTGTTAGCAGCCCAGCACGTTAACCGTTTGTACCACCCAGGGACTTTGAAGACATCACAGGTCCTTCTAATCTGACTCCTGGTTTGGAGGCAGCAGGAGGCGATGGTTTGTTTCCCCAGTAGCTGGCTTTAGTCATTAAAACCCAAGTGTCCACTGCGGTTATCAAATTTCCCTGAATTTCTAAAGTAGCAGTATTTTATTCTGGTGACCAAGTTCATCCTTTAACTGTGCTGATAAAATCCGCCTTTGAAGGCCCGGTCCTGGGTCTTGGGAGGTCTCTTGCCTGCTAGCCTGGCAGAGACCCTCTGCAGTGCATGGTGTAGCCCCTCAAGCTACCCAAAGACAGTAAGTCCCAGGACTTGGTCAAGAGGGCTGTATGGTGTACACTTACGGCATGAGACAGCCTAAAACCCACTTCCAATAAAAACTCAGAAAATCTGTCTAAAATTATTAAACTGCCTTACCAAGTTCAAATTTATTGACACCCGAGGTCAAGGGTTCACCACCCAGTAACGTCATACTTTGGATGACAAGGTGGTAATGCCCCCCGAATGGGATTTCCCTCAGTGGCAGGCAGGTTTCCGTGCACTGACCCTCTTCAGGGACACAGAACGCTCCTGGGTCGTGAATTCTAGAGTGATCCCCAAGTTAGACACCCTGCTTCCTCTGCTTCCCCAACACAAGGACAAAACGGTCATTTCATTGTATATGCAGTTACCTAGTCTCGAACGACATTCTGCCAAATTCCGTTTCTCCCACTTTCTCATGGGGGGAGGGTGATTCCCCTCCCCATAGATCAGAAATAAGTTGACCATGTTCTCAGACTCAAAAATTTTAAGACTTATACTTGAGTTGTTGAAGAATCGCTTGGAGGTTTTCTGTGTGGGATTTGAAATGCTGATGTAGCTAGTGGGAGGATTTTGCTGGGCAGCATGCATTTTCCTGCACTGCTGCTTGGTCCGACTGTTAGGTACTTGGTAGTTGTACTCGGTACTATCGATTGGCCCTGAGTCGCTCTACTGCCGTTTCTACAGGAGCTCAGTACCAATCGCTGGCTTCGTGATGCTCAGCTCTGAGGTAGGCTGCTCCTTGCTGGTGGGAATTACCTCCTCTCCTGGGAGTGTTCTGTGTGAAGCAGTTCATTTTTCTTGGCCAAGGTTGGGATGTCTATCTCAGACCTAGAGGGGAGGTCTCTTGGCTGAACCAAGGACAAGATCAGGTGTCCCAGGTGGAACAGGCCTCCATGACAGTTGTGAATCCACTTTTTATGTCCCCTGTTGGGAAGAAGGGGAGGGTCGTGGGGAGTTGGAGCCCCTCTTGTAGGCTGAGAAGATGAGAGAAAGGCCCCAGAGCCACAGCTCTGCAAGGGGAAGCAAAGGACTTGGGGGCTGGGGGTCAGCGCTGGTACAGCCAAATGATGCCCGCCTTGTGCAGGTCCCTCCACAGGGCGGCTTCTAGAAGCAGGTCGTGGTTCGCATAGAATATCAGTGGCTTCTTTATTCGGTCGAAATAGTGTACGGAAAATTTCCGGTAGTTCCTCGTGATGAATCCGTAGGCACTAACCTGTACAAGGACGGACACTGAGTTAGCATTTATGGATGATGTTCTACAGACGCAGACAGACACAGGTGAAGTGACAAATTCAGAAAGGCACAGTCCCCCACCTTCAAGTTGGGGAACAGGTTCAGAGAGATCATCAAATGTGTCCCCAGTCACATTGCTGATGCGTGGCTGAGCTGGGTATTGAACCCAAAGCCATGATTATCGTGAAGCTCAAGGATGAAGGCAGAAGCCCGGGACTACCTCGTCCTACCCTAGTGGGGACTGCAGGCAAGACTCCTGCTTTAAAACAGGGAAAGGTAAGGTGGAGGGCCCGAGTCTGGAGTGGCGTGTGGCCTCCAGCTGTTGTTCTGCTTTTAGTGGGGGTCACCGCCTTTCCTTGAAAATCCGTTTCTCAACTGCTCTGCCCCCCACAGTGCATATGGACGACACTCCCATCAGTAGCATTCACACACACTTGAGAAGATTTGTGTGCGGAAGGCTAAGCCTGCTGCCCAGCCCCAGTTCTAGAATGTCCCCATAAAAGGATGGCCCGCTCAGTTCTGTCAAGAGGAACTTGTTTTCAGAAGAGAAATCTGAAGGGTGGATAATTGGCACCTTCTGTACACAGAGTGGTTGCCTTGAGGAAGAGAGAGTGAAGGAAGTGGAGGTGGGAGAGGAGGCAAGGCTGGGCTGGGGGCTGTCACTAAGAGGACCCTGAAGTGCGGGAGCAGATCAGCTGTGGCACCCCCTTGAGCTCCTTTAGTTGGGGATTCTTCCCTAGAGGAGAGAGGCCCAGAGTCCCACATATGGGGGTGACAGGCCTCAGTTGAGGGATCAGGTCCGGTCCCGTGCACACCTGTGGGCACGTGAAGGTGAGGACCTCTTACCTGGTCACACGTGTGCAAAGCTGTCAGTAGCATGAGGGCCCCAGTACTAGGCATATATAGGTCTCGAAATTCTGTGTTAATCAAGCCTGATTTCAAAAACCTGGAAGCAAAGAGCAGGGTTAAAACACCAGAAAGACATGTAGACCCCACTCTAGCTCGGCGGGCGTGCCCATTACACTTCACCGATTCACACGGGCCAGAGAACCTCAAAAACAGGCCTTTCCAGCCCAACGAATTCCCTCTTTGGGGGAAGAAACAGGTGAACTGACTTTGGTTAAAATGAACCCTCTTGATAAGGGAGCGGGGTGAGAGCGCCAGGGGACAGCCCAGGGGCCCCCGGGGAGGCCTGTCCCCTGCTCTCACTCCCGATTCTCCCAGGGAGCCTGACCCAGCCCCGCTCGCTGGCTCCTCTGCAGCCACCCGATGTCCTCTGTCTGGGGGTGCCAGCCTCCACAGCCTACAGCAGGGGTTCTCAGCCACGGCACTGCTGGCATTGGGGGCCAGATTATTCTCTGTGGTGGGGCTGGCCTGTGCGTTGTAGGATGTTTAGCAGCATCCCTGGCCTCTACCCACTAGAGGTACTCCGCCCCCTCGTGACAACCAACTATGTCTTCAAACAGAAAAACAAACCCATTGCTGCTGAGTCGGTTCTGACTCATGGCGACCCCATGTGTTACAGAGTAGAACTGCTCCATAGGGTTTTCCTGGCTATAATCTTTGGGGAAGCAGATCACCAGGCCTTTCTTCTGTGGCACCACTGGGTGGGTTCAAACCGCCAACCTTTAGGTTAGTCGTCGAGAGCACAAACCATTTGCGCCCCTCAGGGTCCCCTAAATACGTCTCCAGACACGGCTAAATGACCCATGGGGGCAGAATCCCCCAAACGTAGCGGAGAACTACTGGCATACATCACCGTCTACGGGCCCCTTGCTGGCTGGCTTCTGGTAGAACTGCTGAGACCTGAGACGCCCTGGCGGGGGGGGGGGGGGGGGGTGGGGGAGGGGAGCGAGAGCTGGCTGTTCGAACTTCCGGCTCCCCCTGTGCATCCCCTCAGGCTGGCTCTGTTTGAGCCTGATTTGTTGTTGTTAGATGGCCGGTTGAGTTTTGACTCATTGCAACCCCGTGTGACAGAGTACAACTGCCCCATAGGGTTCCCCAGGCTGTGATCACTGGATCTCTCTCCCTTGGAGGGGCTGGCGAGTTCGAACCACTGACCTTTCGGTCAGCAGCTGAGTGCTTAACCATTGCACCCTTTGGGCTTACAGGAGATGACGGCTCTGCCTCCAATAGCCCAAGATGGCCCTGCACCCTGCGGTTCCACCATACCGCCTGTGCCTTTGTAAATAAACCTTGGGTTATCCTGAGCTGAGTGTCCTATCCATTCCCTGCCGATCCCACCTGATACAACACCAGCGCCGTTGAGGAAGTACCTAAAGCATGAACCGAAACCTTCTGAAGTGGACTCTCCTTATGGGATGGAGGGCCACAGTGATGGGGGCGGGTGGATGAGGGAGGGGTCTTGTCCAAGGGCAGCTAGTCCTCTGCTCCCCAGCCCTCCCCCTTCCCCCCCAGCGTACCTCTCTGTCAGGTAGCGGATGAAGTCTGGATGTAGCAGCTTGAATTTACTGGCAGAGGCTTCTGGTCCAAAATAGGTCTGAGGCCTAGGACCCACGAAAGAAGTGGACAGAGCGACCCGAACCCGTGTCATATGTGGGCACGTGGGACATCGGGGTCAGGGCCAGCAAGGGGAGCCGGCGACCGGCAGCCCGGTGGGGGCGGGGTTGGGAGTAGTAGCGGGAAAAGGGGGTGTAGAAGGTGGCCGGCAGCACGGTGGGGACCACGTGCGGCTTCCCGCTCACCAGGACTTCGGTGGGTGGCGAGTAGGAGAGGGAGGACGGTGGTGTGAACAGGGCCGGAGGGGTGGGGTAGGAGCAGCTGACCCGAGGGTGGTGGGGAGGAGGAGGGAGCAGAGGGAAGTAGAGGGAGTCCGGGGGCGGGGGTGGGGGTGGGGACGGGCAGGGGAAAGAGCAGGGAAAGCAGTGGTTTTGGGGAAGCGGAGATGTCGGGGGCTGGAAAAAGGGGGGCTCCTTCATGAAGCGGGGCACATAAGGGGCAATGAAGGATGGGATAACTCGAATGGGCCCAATGAAGGAGGCTGAGCCGGTGGGGCTTTGGGAGGGGGACTTAGCGACAGGCATAGAGGGGGTTAGGGAGGGGTTTCTAGAGAGAGATTTTAAACCCGTTTGGGAGGGAGACTTGGAGGGGGGCGGAGTGGGGCCTTGGGCAGACCCTCGGGGCACATGTTGGACATGAGGACTGGGGGTCAGGGAGGAGGCCCGGGAGGAGGGCTGGGAGACGGTGGGGGTGGGAGGGTGAGAGGGCTGGCGGGAGGAGGAGCCCCCCCGGGTGGGGGAAGGGGACGGGGATTGGGCTAGGCCACCGGAGCTGGAGCGCTGCTGGGTGGGAGTGGTGACGATGTTGTTGGACCGGGACTGGGAGGGGGACTGGGTGGGGGATGGATTAGGGGTGTGGGAAGGGGAGCTCATTGGTGTTGGGGAGGCTTCTTGTCCACCCGATGGCTCTGAGCGAGCTCCCCCTAAGAGCCTGGCCACCTGCGTCACAATGCCACCCTGGTCACAGAGAGCAATTGTTGGGTAATCGCCAGGGCTGGGCGGGGCCCGGCCTGGCTGTGAGGACCCCCTCTGAAGCTGCTCTTTGGGGAGTGGGTGAATGGCCCTCAGAGCACTGAGCTGGGGGGCCGGTCAGCTTGGCAGCAGGGGCGGGAGGGATTCCTGGGACCTGACCTCCGGACAGGAAATGGACAGCCTCCTACCACAGGGGGGAGGTTCAAAAGAGCTGGGCCCAGGCCTGCTGGGCAGGAAGGTGGGAGAAGACAAAATGTCCTTTGTTCCCACGTGCACTGTGCTTCTCCTCTTTCATGGGCACAGCCCTAGGAAGGAGGCCGCCAGGATGAGTGGCACGGACACTGGCCCCTTCTCTTAGTTTCTAGAAACGGTGTGCTCACACCGAGTGGTGGGACGGCCCTGTGAGCACTGCCTGCCTGTGCCCCTGTGCAGCTGGGGCCCAGGCTGCTCACGTGGACAGGGCCTGAGCAGGGGAGCCAGGCTCACGTACTCAGCAGCAACACTGCCTCTCAAGCCCACCTCATCAGGAAGGTTACTTGGGACGTGGGGTTACCTGGACTGTCCTAGGAGTAGAAAAAAGGGCACCGTTCCCCAACGCTCTGTTGAATTCTTCTTGGGGGGTTTCCCCACCTGCCTCGGGAAGCCCCCTGGGACTGACTTTCCTTCCTTGCTGCTCTTCACCTATTGTCTCCACACCTCATGGGCCCCTGGAGCAACGGGGTGACTGCTGTTTCACCCAGCCCCTGCCCCACATTATCTCAGCACCCCACGCCCACTTGGCTGCTCACCTGTCCCCTTTATCAGTGCCCTCGGGGACAGGCACACCCAGAATGGCTGATCTCAGCATCACATAGTCACGGATGTGTGAAGGGATGAAGATATAGCGAAGGTCCTGTCAGGACAAGAGAGACATTGAGCCCCGACGGCGACAAGACCACGTTTAGCTCAGAGTGGACAACCCTCCTCCTCCCAGCTCTGCTACCTGGCCCGACTGGACAATTTCCCTTGGGTAATTCCCGCCCTGAGGTACTGTGCTGGTTTTAAAACATGTTCACAATCCTTTGATACTCCTTCCTGCAAGGGGCGAAGCCTCATGGCCAACCCCTTGTGTGTGGATTGGACTTGGTGGCTTGTTTCTAATAATGGAAAACAAGGGGAAGTGATGGTGTGTGACTCTGGAGCCTAGATCATTTACGACCTAGGCCCTACAGCTTCCTTGCTCTCTCTCGGATCACTCACTCTGGTGAAATTAGCTGCCCTGTAGTGAGGACTCTTGGTATCCTTTAGAGAGGCCCACATGACAGCACCTGTGAGCATGCCATCTTGACTCCAGCCCTGGTCGAGCCTTCAGATGACTGCAGCTCCAGCCAGTCCTAACTGCAACCACCTGAGAGGCCCTGAGCCCAGACCACTCCCCTGAGCTGCTTCCAAATTCCTAACCCATGGGAACTGTGAGATAATAAGTGTTTGTTGTTTAAAGCCTTGAGGGATTGGGGAAATTTATTAGGCAGCGGTAGATAACTCACACAAGCACTGTGGCCACACCTGAAATAAAGCTACCCCATTCAGTTCTGTCATGAGCTAAGAGGTTTTACGGTGAGGGATTGGTGGTATAGACACTATGCCTGGGACACGCCTGAATTCCATGGCCAGAGGAGGAAGTTTCTAGAACACTCAACCTGGATCCATCCAGTGCCATAGAAGCCCTTATCCTGGTCTCTTCCTAACCCTACATATGGTGCCCAGAGCACTCAAGAGGGGAAGCAGGGTATGATGTTAACTGGTTGTGGCTAAAAGAAGCTAGAGGCCAGCAGGCAGAGGCTCAATTCTGGCTCCCCGACTTACTAGCTGCGACCTTGGGCAGGCTTCTCAGTCTCTCTGAACCTCAGTTTCTGAACAATAAAATTCCCTGCACAGGGCTGTTGTGAGAATCCAGAGGCCACACCTTCTTCTAGTGGGGAAATGGAACAACCCTAGCTCTGAAGTTAAAGACACGTGGATTCCAATTCTAGCTGTGTGACCTCCCAGAGCCTCAGAGACTAAGTCATAAAAGGGCTGCAACTTCTTGGCTCTCTCTTGGGTCACTAGCTCTGGGTGAAGTTAGCTGCCCTCCACAACTCTGTAGCCCCGACTTGGGGCTGGGCATATGCGCCCAGAACGATTCTGGGAAGACTGGGCACTCAGGAAATACCCTTCCCCTTGTGAGAAGCTACAACAGGTTCATCTCCCCAAGGAGTGTGAGTTCTGGGGTGGGCATCTGGGGGTGAATCCTGGCCCAACCCCTTGCTTGCTGAGTGAAGTTGGACACCAGCCACCTCACCAGTCAAATGAGGTTGACATGCTATATGTATATATGTGTATGTATGGCACACAGAGCGTTCAGCCAGTGTTCACAGTCCAACATCTCAGGCTCCGGAAGAGTCCTGTCCTCCCTGAAACAGCAGGGAGTCCCCAACCAGGCCCTCCTTCCCTCAGTGGCTCCATCACATGTAGCCAAGATCCTGGCACAACCTCTCCATCCACAGCACCAGGTTCATCTACCCTGTGGCCCACCCCATGGAGGGGGTTCCAGGAACAAAGGCGCTAACCATCACAACAATGGCGTGCCCCATCAGAAGCCTCACCTGTCTTTGTGGCACAGAGGCGAAGCCTAGCTTCCTGTAGGAGATGAGGGAGTTCTTCATCGTGTTCACTGTGAAGCCATAGAATGAGGTCTTGGTGCCCACATCGTCCTCAAAGCCTTTGATCACGGCACCATTGAGTCTGGTCGGAACAGAGGCCCACCAGCCTCTGTGGTTACACTGTCTGTTTGTCCTTCCAGCCCCACAACTCCCCCATGCATGTCCCCGTGTCTCTGTGCAGACCACTCCCACTGTCGCACTGCCCTGGCAGCACCAGCTGTGAAACCCACTCCTTCAGACCTCAGGGTCTCCCTGTGAAGTGGGTAGATTAGGCCCTGGCCACTCCTTCTCAGGGTCACTCTGGCCTGCCTTGAAGGTCTACTGTTTGCATTTTCCTTTGTCCATGCCTGTCTGTATTGCCAAGCTAGTTCCTTAGAAGGCCCGTGGCCCTCAGAGAAAATGCTCCCCGGCCTCCTCCCAGCTCTTCTGTCCCACCTCCTCCCTGGCCCCTGCCCCCCATACCTGAACACATAGTCATGGGCATCAATGTTCAGACCCTGGCGGGAACCATTCAGTATACCTCCGTTTCCCACCACGGCACACCGAACGCAGTCTGGAGGCGGCTCCCTGGAGGCGGCAAACAGCTCCGCACTCTCCGAGCTGTTCAGAAGGTTCAGGGTGGAGGCAATGGCTGTGGGTGTAGGACAAGGGGTTGCCGAGAGGAGGAGTGTCAAGAGGGTCATCTGGGGCCTTGCAAAGACTACCTGGTTGTGGTGCTGCCCCTCACCTGAGGCCTGAGCAGAAGCCCCTGAAAGCCCAGAGCGTGGGTGGGAGGGTTAGAACTGAAAAGAGGAAGGTGGGAGAGGGGGCACTTGGCTGGGCTCTCAATTTCTTCAAGAACTCAGAATAAAAGTCCTCTCAAGCCTGTGTATATTCCAAAAGAAAATAATCTGAGGAATGTGGTGGGGTGGGGGTAGGGCAGATTTCACATGGAGGGGGCTCTGGGCTGAGAAGTGGGGTGGTTTCCACAGCAGCACAATGAGCAAGGTTGTTTGAGACCTCACAGCCTCTCTTCTCAGCCACCTTTGGACACTGGCACCTTTTATGCCAAGGGGTCCCAAAATGGTGAGAGTCACTCCACAGGGGCAGCCCCGGCCCTGCTCACTGATTCCCTCAGAGTCTGAGGTAAGGCAGGAATCATGCACAGCCCAGAGTCAATCCCTCTGAGAGGAAAGCGGGGACAGGGAGGTCCCCATCACCGCTGCTGTGAGGCCAAGAGCAGGGGGCAGGGATTAGCTGAGGTGGAAGGGCATTGGGGAGAGGTGGTGTGGGCGGCTACCTTGGTGGGAGAGCCCCTGCCAGCCATAGGGGGCTTTGTGCTGGCTTAGGCTGTCCCAGAGCTCTTGGGTGAAGAGGTGCCCCCACAGCAGCAGTGGAGTGGAGAAATTAAACAGCCTCCGGAAGTGGGGGTGCCTCTGAATGGTGAAGTAAAGTGGGCAGCAGCACAGCCGGCTCTGTGGGTGAGAAAAAAGAGGGCTAAGTACAGTTAAGTGGGGGCAAGGGCAGGTAGGAACCTGCCCAGGAGCCCAGAGACCCCACAGGAGAGCTGAAAGGGAGAGAAGAGCTGCGCTTCTCTCCCCAGACTTGATCACCCCCAGGATCTGCGAGTAGAGCTGGCCTGCAGTCCCGTGGCCCAGTGAGGGTCAAAGAACTTTCTAGATTTACCCTCCCCAGCCTTTCCTCAAGGAGCTCTGGTAGCACAGTGGTTAAGTGCTCTGCTGCTAACCAAAAGGTTGGCGGTTCGAACGCACCAGCCACTGCACTGGTGAAAGATGTGGCAGTCTGCTTCCGTAAAGATTATAGCCTTGGAAACACTATGGGCAGTTCTACTGTGTCCTGTAGGGTCGATATGAGTAGGAATCATGAGCGGGTTCAGTTTGCTTTTTGGAGCCCTTCCCCTCCTGGATGCCACAACCCCGTGGCCTGATGGCTCTAGCCTGTCATACTCCTTCACCTCACACTTGGGGAAACTTTGGGGTATTCTCCAGTGAAGGGGTATGACCCTCCTGCCCTTCAGTGGAGGAGTCCAGGTCAGCCTGTGTGATACTAGCTGTATGATTCATGTGACAAAGCGCTGCTGGGGAGATTCATGAAGGCCTTTCTCCCGTCGGTGCCTCTGTACACAGGGCCCTTGAGGGAATGTGAGGTCCTGTAATCCCACTATCTCAGAATCCCACGCACCCTCGGCCTGTGTAGGGCTACTGTTACTACTGAACTGGGCCCTTTGTTAAGCTGTTGGTTTCGTCTGCCCTGGTGACAATGGTGAAGAGCTCAGTTGCTAACTGAAAGGTCGAAAGTTCAAACTTACCAGCTGCTCCTTGGGAGAAAAGACTCGGCAATCTGCTCCTGTAAAAGATTACAGCCTAGGAAACCCTATGAGGCAGTTCAGCTCTGTCCTATAGGGTCACTGTTAACAGGAATGGACTGAACAGCACACAACAACGGCTTCTTCAAAGGACAATGCAAGAAATAGCTGCATAGTCATTTCTGCTCTAATGTGACATAGGAGTACCTAAAAATCACTGCACTCTGCAAAACAGTGCAGTCAAAACCACAGGGCTTTCAGAGGAAAGGGGATTAGGGACACAACACTCAGGAACTTTGCCATTGACCCATAAACCCTAACAATGGTAGCACGGTGTGGTGTGGTGAATTACTCCATATGGCCCTTCTAGCCACAGCTTTGTAACTCCCATCAAATGACTGGGTGGAACTCTGCAAATGAGGTGTCTGTGGCCCACCAAAAGGATTGGACAGCTTGCTAATAATGTAAATAAGGTGCATGGCACCTTTGTGGGGGTAGGACCATGCAAATAAGGTGTATGAAACCCTAATGAGGGGATTGGTCAGTTTTGCCATCCCACTAGGCTTAAAATGAGCCATCCCAGAGGTGGGAAGGGAGGATCTCACCACCATCTAGAAAGAGCCAGACGTGGAGTGTGTCCTTTAGAGCCGGGATCCCTGCACTGAGAAGCTCCTGGAACCAGGAGACCAAGAGAGAAAGGTATAACACTGAAGATGGCAAGAAGTGATGGCAGAGAAATGGTGGCAGCAGAAGCATGTAACTGGCAAGAGATGATGCGGTGGGCATCCTGGCCCATGGATCAAGAAAACTGAGAGCCTTCAGGAAGGAGGTTTGCTGGCAAGTAGGGTGCCTCTGGGCACTTGGTGGAGCTAGTTTTGCCGACCCATGGAGCTAGAGCTGAGTGCCTTCAGGCTGAGGCTTACCGGCAGAGTGGGGTGTCTTGGGGCACTTATCGGCAGAGCTAAAAGAGCTTTGTAACACTTGCCCAAGCAGAGAGGCATGCCTACGGGCACAGCTGAGAAGAGGCCATCCTGATAGAAGAACTGTATACTGAGCATTCCTAAATCTGAATTGCAACCTGTTACTTCCCTAATAAACCCCATAACTGTGAGTATTGTCTGTGAGTTCTGTGTGGCCATTGCAACGTATTATCAAACCCAGTACAGAAGTGGAGAGTGCCGTGGGAGGGACGGTTGGTGTCAGAATGGGTAAGAAGGTTGGAAGGTGGAGGCATGTCTGACCTCTGCCTCATAGGAATCAGCCTTGAGCTGTTGATCTTGATTCTCCTTCCTCCTCGTGAAGTTAGAGGAGGTCAGACACCCCTGCCACACCATTTTTACAGTAGGCATCAGAAGGGGAATTTGTTTCAATGGTTCCAGACTCATGGAAGCATGAGACTTTGTTAGAGAAATAATGATGGGGTGTGGGAGGTGAAACTTTTGATTCTTAGATAGCGAATTTAGTTGTTATTTCTAACGGCTAAAAAGAAAGTAAGAGATGTTATGCTGCAACTCAGGGGAGAAAAGCTGCAGCTGGAATGGCTTGGCACAAAAGCCCATCCAGATAAGCAAGATGATTGATAGGCTGCCAGGTCTACTGGTTCCAACCAGCCAGAAGCCTGAGGCCATATGCATATGAACGGGAAGATAGTCAAGGGATGGAGAAGATGAAACTGGAATGTTTTAAAAATGGTTATGTGTTTACTTGAATGTACTCTGAATAGTGAATGTTTCTTCTACCCAGTGTTGTAAAGCAGACCTAAATATATGATGGAAATAAATATTGGGTATTATAGATAACAGAAAGCATTTAACTCTGCTTTCAGCCAATACTTGATTAGATATGCTAAAAGGGGAGCTAGGATTTGCCTGAAAGAAGCACAGCTGTTCATTTCAATGCGGTAGCTCTGTGTATACCTGAGACCCACCCTAACTCTTTGGAATCAGGAAATTTGCGTTAGAAAAGACACACAGACCCACACCTAGAGCTGCTGAGAGAACAGGAGATATGCATTTGAAGGAAGGATCTGCAGAGAAAAAAAAACTGTTTTGCTTTTTGAATTTTGAGCAAGTCATTTGCCTTTCAATGCCTTTCAGTGCATGGAGGCAGGAAAAGTCAGTGCCCATCAGAAGCACCCTCTCCTTCTAGGACTAGAAGTTAAAGGGAGCCAGTGAGTAGACAGCGTGGTATGCTCACTTGTGGTGACCACCTGGGTCCACTCAGTGAGTGGAAGTAGGGGAAGTGCTGCAGTGAAGAGAGGCTGAGTTTGCATGTTTGATTGGCAGCCACTGACCTAGCCCACAGGGGATAGGGACGAGAGAGAGAGAGAGAGAGAGAGAGAGAGAGAGAGAGAGAGAGAGAGAGAGAGAGAGAGAGAGAGAGAGACAGAGACAGAGAGAAAGGGCTGGCTAGCTAGTCAGAAGCGCAGGGAGGAGGAGGGGCCAAGATGGCAGAGTAGTCAGATGCCTCCTGTGGTCCTTCTTACAACAAAGACTGAAAAAACAAGTGAATTGATTATATAGGACAATCTAGGAGGACTGAACATCAAAGGCAAAGTTGAGGAATTGGTCTGAGTGGCAGGGGAGGGAGAGACGATTTGGAAGCAGTGAGTTGCCAGACCTGACCTGGTGGGAACCGGCACCCTGCAGGCTGGATTGGCTGGTGTGCGCAGTGACTCAAGCAGTGATACTCGGGATGCGTTTTCCACATGGGGAGAGACCGAGCAGCGGGGAGTCTACTCAGGCCTCCAGAACCAGTGGAAAGCTATGCTCGATCGGCAAAAGATAAGTAGATGCATCTAACGCACTGCACGGATCAAAAAGCACCCTGTTAGGGAAGAACCTCTCTCCCATTTACCTGCCTCCTCCCCACTTTGCACCAAGTCCCAGGCCAGCTTCAGTGATTGCTGTGTCCCCTGGACCAGAAATAGGACCCATCATGTGCCCTTGAGCCATTCTCCTGGCATTGGAGAGGGAACAAATTAACAAATGAAAAAAAAATAATCTGCCAGCTCCCTAAGCCAGGAACTCAGGGCATGCACAGCTCCTTTGCCTAGGCACAGGCATAAGGGGTCCATGGACTTTGAATGCCTTTCACTCCTGAATGGACCTGTGTGGGCCCATTTCAACAGGATAGGCCCTCATTAACACAGTACAACAGGGTATATACCTGAAGCCTAACTTCAGCTGTATCAGTTATATGGTGGAGTGGCAGGTATGTGACATTTGACACTGCTCTGCCCATTAAGCAGGGTCCTCACCTACCCACATCAGGGGCCTAAGGACTGGTGGCTCCACCTACACCACCTAGCCACCCATGACAGGGATCCAAGAATAAGTGATGCCTCCCAGTCCTTACAGCCAACAGCACTGGGTGCCCAAAGTCTAGCTGCAAAACCCACCCACCTACACATTCTAGGGAACAAGGACATGCTTTCCTCCCAGACTATCAGGGGCAGCCGCCAGCCCCCTGCCTTGCTCAGTGTGTGACCTCCTACTGCAGCCAGATACCTAGGCTGACTCCAATCACCCCTGCCCATCTAGAACTGTAGGTGAGAGCCTGTATCACACACTTGGTGACCGACCACCTGGACACCTGAGCTGAATCCATACAAGAAAAGTAAATGGGCTCCTGGGCTCACATACCTAGTAACAGATCTAACCACCTGGTGACAGGATGTTAGAGCTTCAGAGGTGCTGTCTTAGTCATCTAGTGCTGCTGTAACAGAAATACCACAAGTGGATGGCTTTAACAAAGATAAATTTATTTTCTCACAGTCTAGTAGGCTAGAAGTTGAAATTCAGGGTGTCAGCTCCAGGGGAAAGCTTTCTCTCTCTGTCAGGTCTGGAGGAAGGTCCTCGTCATCATCTGTCTTCCCCCAGACTAGGAGCTTCTCTGCGCAGGAACCTCGGGTCCAAAGGACACGCTTTGCTCCTGGTGCTTCTTTCTTGGTGGTATGAGGTCCCCAACTCTCTGCTTGCTTCCCTTTCCTTTTATCTCTTGTAAGATAAAAAGTGGTGCAGGCCACACCCCAGGGAAACTCCCTTTACATTGGATCAGGGATGTGACTTTAGTAAGGGTGTTACAATCCCACCCTAATTTTCTTTAATGTAAAACTACAATCACAAAATGGAGAACAACCCCACAATACAGGGAGTCATGGCCCAGCCAAACTGATACATACGTTTTTTGGAGGGACATAATTCAATCCATGACAGGTGGCAAGAATCGAACTAGCTCACACGAGCAGCCTATTTGGGCACATCAAAACAAAACAAAACAAGAAGCTAGGACACAGTAAGCAAACATAAATAAATATAACAACTTATTGATGGCTTGGAGACAACAGTCAATATCAAATCACGTAAAGAGGCAGACCATGATGGCTTCAGCAAGCTCCCAAAACAAAGAATCAAGACATCTTCTGGAGGAAGAGAACTTCTTGGAGTTACCAGAGGTAGAATACAAAAGATTAATATACAGAACTCTTCAAGAGATTAGGGAGGAGATCGGTCAAAACGCAGAACAAGCAAGGAACACAGAGACAAAGCAATAGAGGAACTTAAGAAGATTAGAGAAGAGCATAATGACAAATTTAACAGGCTGCAAGAATCCATAGAGAGACAGCAAACAGAAATCCAGAGGGTTAACAATAAAATTTTAGAATTAGACAACTCAATAGAAAGTCATAGGAGCAGAACGGAGGCAATGGAAGTCAGAATTAGTGAGACTGAAGATAAAGCGCTTGACACCAACTTGTTTGAGGAAAAATCAGGTAAAAGAATTTAAAAAAAGAAGAAACCCTAAGAATTACATGGGACTCTATCAAAAGGAATAACCTACAAGTGATTGGAGTACCAGAACAGGGGGGAATAACGGAAAATACAGAGAGAATTGTTGAAGATTTGTTGGCAGAAAACTTCTCTGATTTTGTGAAAGATGAGAAGATATCTATCCAAGATGCTCATTGAACCACACGTAAGGTAGATCCCAAAAGGAAGTCACCAAGACATATTATAATCAAACCTGCCAAAACCAAAGATAAAGAGAATTTTAAGAGCGACTAGGGATAAACAAAAAGTCATCTACAAAGGAGAGTCAGTAAGAGTAAGCTCAGACTACTCAGCAGAAACCATGCAGGCAAGAACAATGTGATGACACATATAAAGCCTTGAAGGAAAAAAATTGCCAGCCAAGAATTATATATCCAGCAAAACTGTCTCTCAATATGGTGGCAAAATTAGGGCATTTCCAAATAAACAGAAATTTAGAGAATTTGCAAAAACCAAGCCAAAATTACAAAAAATACTAAAGGCAGTCCTCCAGTTCGAAAATCAATAACATTAGATAACTACCCAAGACTAGAACACAGGACACAGCAACCAGGTATCAACCCAGATAGGGAAGTCACAAAAATCAATCAAAGCTAAAACACTGTAAATAGGGAAACAAAAGACATCACTATGTAAAAGATGACATTAACACAAAAAAGAGGGACTAAAAAAATGTAGTCATAGATCTTTCATATGGAGAGGAAGTCAAGGTGATATAAAGAAATAAAAGATTGGCTTAAATTTAGAAAAATAGGGGTAAATATTAAGGTAACCACAAAGGAAACTAACAACTCTATACATCGAAACAAAGAAGTGCAGGGAGTTGTGTGGAACCCCCCGAGCTTACAGGTGGGGCCCGCTGACTTGGCCCACGGGGGCTAGGGATGAGAAAGAAAGAAGGAGCTGGCTGGTCTGAAGTGCAGGGAGGTGTGTGAATCCCCGAGCCTATGGCTGGTACCCATTGTGTACCCATTGTGACCTAGCTTGGATGGCTTGGGATGAGCTGTCCAGAACCTGACCAAATGAAGAGGAAGACGTTTGATACCGTGAGCTGGTATAGATTGCTGCAGATTGATGGCTTGCTCTGGACTGGACTGTGCTTATGAATGCAGATGCTCAAAGTTCCAAGAACAGAAGAACAGAAGATTCTTAGACCAAGGAACATGCTTGTCTCCTCAGAGTACTGGTTTGATAGAGACAAGCAATTTAAACATTGGCTATCTAAAACGGGGGGAGATTAAGGCAGGAATTGGCTGGCTTACACGCTTTCTTGAGTGTGCTTACATTAAATGAGGGGGGCAAGGGAGGATCCCCACTGAAGAGATTCCTCTTTTCCTGATGGGTCTGGGGAAGACAGGGTAGGGGAAGATGTTGATAGGATTATACGATTCAGTTGTGTGTTGATTGTTAACAGGGTTAATTGTGATTGTAAAAACTACAATTGTAGAAGCAATAACCGGGAAGGGGGGGGGGACTGAGGGGAAGACTCTTCTAGATTGAAGTACAGTGGCCGAAACTAAAGTCTCTTAAAGGTTTTGCTATGCTGATACCTTGAGAGAGACTCAGAGCAAGGGAGTAATCTTCTTTCAGTTAAACTTTATCAGGGGTCAGAGAAGGTGAAGCCGAGATGACCAGATCAGATGGGTACCTGAGTAACCGTACCCTTAGGACTCTTTGCTCTACTGCACGGCTAATTGTTAATGACTGTTTGGGACTGGTAAAATGATTAGGAGAGAGAAAGTAATCCTTCAAGTATGAAAGGGCCAATGGCTAGAAGAGCTGGGAGTGTCCTGCAGTGAAGTGAATTACTTAATATGGCCCTTCTAGCCATAGTCTTGAACTCCCACCAAATGACTGGATGGGACTATGCAAATGAAGTACTTGTGGCCCACCAAGGGGATTGGATAGCTTGCTAATACTGTAAATGAGGTGCATGGCACCCTTGGGGGGGGGGGGCAATACAAATAAGGGTTATGAAACCCTAATGAAAGGATTTGTCAGTTTTGCCATCCCACTAGGCTAAAAATGAGCCATCCCAGAGGCAGGGAGGATCTCACTACCACCAAGAAAGAAGAGCCAGGAGTGGAGTGCATCATTTGGACCTGGGATCCCTGCACTGAGAAGCTCCTGGAACCAGGAGACCGAAAGAGACAGCTGTAACACCAAAGACAGTGCGAAGCGGCAGCAGAGCAATGGTGGGAGCAGGGCCAGGAGACAGGCAAGAGATGGTGGGGTGGGCATCCCGGCCCACAGAGCTAGAGCTGAGCGCCTTCAGGCTGAGGCTGACTGGCATAGTGGGGTGCCTTGGTGCACTTATTGGCAGAGCTAAAAGAGCTTTGTAACACTTGCCCAAGCAGGGCAGAGGCGGAGGGCCGGAGGTGTGCCTGCGGGCATGGCTGAGAAGAGGCTGTCCTGATGGAAGAACTGTATCCTGAGCATTCCTGACCTGTATTGTCCCCTAATAAACCCCATAACCATGAGTATTGTCTGTGAGTTTGGTGTGGCCATTGCAATGAAATATTGAACCCAGCAGAGAAGTAGAGAGTGCCGTGGGTGGGACAGTTGGTGTCAGAATTGGTAAAAAGGTTGAAGGGTGGAGGCATGTCTGATCTCTGCCTCATAGGAATCAGCCTTGGGCTGTTCATCTTGATTCTCCTTCCTCCTTGGGAAGTTCGAGGAGGTCAGATGCCCCTGCCATGCCATTTTTACACAAAGTTATTAAGTGGTTAAGAAGTACATAAAACCTACAAAAAGCACGGCACTTTACCGTGAAAAAGACCCAAAGTGTGCTTGTGGAAGTGGGTGTCGGAAGGGTGGTAGCCTGAGAGTTACTGGGAAGTGGTGGAAGGAAGGCTGTCAGACATCAGGCACTGAGTTGTAACGCCAGCTATGGATGGGTGTGGTCATAGCACGGCAGTGAAGTGAGGTAGGTGTGTGTTTGTGAATCCCGCAGTCTTATGAGGATGTTCTCATTTGTTCTTCTCTTTTACCCTCCGTACCCTGAATTGAGGATGCTGTAAACTACCATAAGGTAGCAACCACTGTACCTTTCTTGTCCCGAAGTTCAACGCATTGGGTCCGAAGAATGCTGGTGATGTCATGGTGTCCCTGGGGGAGAAGACAGAAGTGGAGCCAGGGTCTGCCAGGGGGTTCCACCTCCCCCTTAGGGTCTCCTGGACTGGCCCTCTTAGCTCTGACGAAGTCCATCCAAGTCCGAAAGGGTCTGTTCTCTAGATCCTCTACTTCTGTGCTCTGACACCTGCCCATGTCTCTCTCTTTAGGCACACAAAATACTGTCACTTTACTATGTCCTGCCCTGAAACCAAACTCTTCAGCAAGTGGCAGAAATGGAGATTTCATAGGAACAGCGGGAAGGCAGTTAAAATATGGTTACCCACAAGGAAAGACCGCCAGTGCTCTGGAATTGGGAATGTGTGTGGGGTGTCCCGCGGCCTGGGTCATGGGGCTGGCCGTGGGCTCTGATGTGAGCCTCTCTGGGTTTGTATCTGGGCTCTGCCACTTCCAGCTGTATGATCTCAGGCAAGTTACTTTTCAGAACCTCACTCTCTCCGTCTATGCAGCAGGGGCAATCATGGTGAGCTCATGGGATTGTCAAGAGGGTTCAAGGCCAGGCTGATGTTATCTCATCTAAAAAGTGCCCTCTTGGTGTTAGCCCCTGTTTCCTAAAGGAAAAAGGGAAGGAAGTAGAGTGAAACCTGCGAGAGCCGGACTCTGACAGGACTGCCTGGTTTTTCTGGGTCTTGCAAGCTTTCCACCTTCAACCGGGTGCAGACTTACCACTTTTCTATCGCTCATTTTATTGGAAAATATTTGGAGTTTTCCTTCTCTGACAGGTTTGTGCTTTACAGTTTCCAGCTTTTGCAGGTTTTACAGTACCTTATGCCAGACACTATCACGAGCGTCCTTTAACGGGGTTAATTTTACTGCCTCTCTCCTCTTCCCCCATTCCCAGGCTGTATGTGGCCCTAGCATCGTGGCAGGGGGCAAACAGACAGGAAGGAACAGGGGCCCTCACCTATTCAAAAGGGTGGTCCAGCTTCTCCTAGACCCCTCCCCTCTCCCCAGCACCCACAAGGGAGCAGGTGGAGGAGGATTTTGGAATGTCAGTTTCAAGGGAAACAAAGGCCCCTTTGTCACTTGTTTCTAGATGCTGAGGCAGGCTGAGGGACCGAGGGGCCTGTGACCTGGCATCCTTCAGTTTTCTGGTAAGACCCTGGAGGGGCAGGCTAGAAAGAGCAGCACAGGTTCCCTCCCCATCCCTCTGTTCCCCCTTGGACCGGCCACCGTATATGCACCCACATAACCCTGAGCTCCTCCCCACGAGCACAACATGACTCCTCAGCAGAGGAGCCAGGGCTGGCTGCCTTGAGAACCACTGGGAGTTGTTGAACAACACCGATGCCCAGGCCTCCCGGTGAGATTTGATAGGATTGGGCTGGGCTGGGGGCCGGGCTAAGGAGCTGGACTAGGGGCTGGGCTGGGGGCTAGGGCTGTGGGCTGGGCTAAGGAGCTGGGCTGTGGGCTGGGCTAAGGAGCTGGGCTGGGGGCTGGGCTGGGGGCTGGGGCTGTGGGCTGGGCTAAGGAGCTGGGCTGGGGGCTGGGCTGGGGGCTGGGCCGGGGCGGGGGTGGGCACCCTTCCCAGGCGATTCTACAGTGCAGTGAGGCTTGAGGACTCCGCTGGAGGAACGCTCAACTGGGCGGGGTCTCTACTGGAAGAGCAGAGTGGCAGGAGAGGTGGTGGGGACACCCCCCCCCCCCCCCGCCCCGGGTCGGCTTTGCTGCCCGGACCTCCCCCAGCCTCAGGGAGGCCTGGAGCATCTCCAGAGGTGATTGCTCTCAGGGTCTCCACCCAGCCTCTCCCTCGGAGAAACCCACGCCCTTCCAGCCTAAGCCCTGCACAGAGAACCTGGAAGAGAGTGGGGAGGGGGCCACCTGTGCCCCTCCGGGAAGTCTCACCAGCCCAGGGAGAAAAAAGGACAATGTGTGCATTTTTCCTAACACTAAATTCTCTTAGCTTAGGTAGGTCATATTAATAATTTATTTGGCCTTAAAACGTCCTTTCTTTTATGAAATGATGTTTACAATAGATGCCAACTGGTAGTCCTCTCCCGGTGGTAGGCCTCTCTCCTTTTTTCTTCTTAATTTTACAAGTCTGGAAATCCCGGTGTGGGAACCACTGATCCATGCGTAAATTCCCGGACTGGATTCCACTCTAACTTCCAACCAAGAGCCCTGCCCTTGGGCTCTCCAACTCCATGGACCCTGTCCCCACCACACTGTGGCTTCATGCACTTGTCACTGCAGCCACACAAGTGGTTCAAAGTCCCTTGCTCCGGATGGTCACACAGCCGACTCGCCTGGTGGGAGTCCGCCTGGAACGCTGTTCCACCTCCCTGCTTCTTTTCTGGACTAAATACCCACCTTCTCCATGGGGTCTGAGTCCTGACCTGTCCCCCTGCAGCTCAAGCTACGGTGCAAGCACTACTGGGAATCAAGAAGGAAACGGGCAGGCGCTTGGGCTGTACTCGAGTTTGAAAAGACGAAGGATTTTTTCAAAAGTTTTGTGGAGATAAAATGGACGTACAGTAAACCTCATTTAAAGTTGTATTCAATATTTTGAAAGGATGTGTACTTGGTGTTTTTAAACATCTCTACGAAGAATTGACCAGGATCCACTTTCTTAGTACACCGAACCCTCTCAGTCCTTCTCCTTATGTGATTTCTGACTCCAAGGAGATTTAGTAACTTCAGGTACCAACAGCTAGAACAGTCTTGGGGCTCAATCATCTGTAACTATATTTCACATTATTTTGCAACTCTATGTGCAATCTTGGGCTTTGTCTCCTGAGACAATATACTAATTTTGTTTTCATCCCATTGTGCCTGGAACAAGTTTGGGGAGGCATCAGAAGTGCGATGAACACGTGGGAAGGCCCTAGGAAGGGAGAGGCAAGAGACCTGTGGGCACCCTGGGGGGGTCTCTCAAACCCGGACTGGGCTGGGCTTGGTCAGCCTCCCAGAAGCAAAACCAAATCCTTTTGAGGCTGAACCATCACCCGCCAAAGGCGGACTGTCAGGTGTCTCCACCTGAAGCAAAAATGAAAGTGCCCAGGACTAGCCCGGGTCGGGGCGGGGGGGAGCCCAGCCGGGGGAGGACTTGGACTGAGCTCAGGATCAGCCCCAGTTTTCTGGGGAGTCCGCCCAGACGGTGCTTAGCAAACTTAACAGGAGCCAACAGCGCCCAGGAGAAAGGCTTAGGGAGAAGGGAGCCGGCAGGACAGGTCAGAAACCAGGGCGAGCGAGGAAGGCACGCCTGGCCACGGGTACCCGCTGGGGACCCCAGCAAAGTTGGAAACCGGGGGTTTGGGCCCCTGCCCTAAAGAGTAGAGTCTGGAAATGTGACCTGGCAAGGAAGGGTTCCCAACCCACACGAGACTGTTGTTTATCTGATGCGTGCAACCCCGCCAAAATTGGAAAATAGAAAGGGCTGGAGTCAATCAATTGCGTGAGGCTGTCAGGGCGGCTCGCCGGTGCGCAACGCGACAGAGCCCTCGTGGACTCGGACAGAGGCTGTGGGATCCGGCAGCGCGAGTTCAACGCCGGCAGAGACTCTGGGGACAGAGGGCCGCTGCCCGAGGCCCCGCGGCGGGCTACCCCAGAAGGATTGACCCCGAGGGCGCACCGAAGGCTGCGGACGGCCCGCGAACTCCGAGCTGGGACGCCCTCCCGCGTCCTGCTGTTCACGCGCTCTCCCCGTCGGGTCCCACGCGGACGTCCTACCTGGCTCTGGCCCAGGTCGCAAGGTAGGGCTCCACCGTCGAGGTGTACAGGGCGAAGAGGATCCCCGAACAGGCGGTGGCCAGCAGGAGCAGCAGCCAGAGGCGCCGGCCGCGCGGGAGCGCCATGCAACCCTGGCCGCTGGGCTCGCCGGCCGCCACCCGCACGCCAGCTGCTGGCCCGGGCCGAAAGGAGGTCCCAGAGGGCCGGGCCGGCCTCGCGGAGGTGCCGCCCTGCCCCGCCCCGCCCGGCCCGCCCCTGTCACCGCGGCCTTCAAGGCGGAGCAGCTCCCAGCGGGCGGTGCGGCGGGGCGGGGAGCGGGAGTGCTGCCCCCGCGCCCGCACGGCCCGCTCCTGGGGGCTTCGACAGCGGGGACCCCCGCCCCTGCGCACCCGCCTGCGCCCACCCCGGTCCAGGGCGATGGCGAGCGGGGCCCGAGGAGACGACGCCACCTGCAGCGGAGGCCGCGCACTGCGCCCTCAGACCCGGTCCCACGCTTCCGGACCCCCGGCCGATGGGGCGGCGGTCCGCAGCTCTCCTCTTGGAAGGACCCTGAAGACCTGTCAGCTTGAGCCCCGGCACCTCGGGTCCTTCTAGAACGCGAGCAGGCCGAATGCGGGTTGAGTCATCAGGACAGCTGAGGAGAGGGAGGGAGCCGGCAGAGTGGGGACGAAACCCGACGGCCAGCCGTAGGGGCCGATAGGAAGCCTGCATGTGGGGCACGGAGAACTGAGAAGGTGTGTCCCTTCTCTGAGGCCGGTCCTGGGCACCAGGGCCCTCCACCGGATGGCGTTCCTTTTACAAAAGGGGGCCAGCTTGGGGTCCCCGCATCACTGGGAAGGGCTGGGAAGCTCATGCGGCCCAGCTTCTGAGGCCGAATTCTACGGTACAGAGTGGGAGGGCTGGGAACGGCAGAAGAGCCCCGGGTGGGAGTCCAGGGTCTCAGACCTCAAAAACCTATGAGACACCCCAACCCCAGCTGTCAGGAGTCTGCAAGGAGAAGGGTCCTGGCCTGGCCACACGCTTCCGCTCTCACCTGTTTTTCAGGTATGGGAGCAACTCCGGGTGCAGCAACAGTTACCTGTCCAATGGCAAGGCTTCCCAAAAAGCTTTCTGGAGCCGGCGCTTGAGGTCGGGAATAGATGGCGCCAGAGCCTGAGGTCAGGAATGAGTCCTTCAGGCCCTGTTCTCTTACCTCAATTGCCAGTGAGCAGGGTCCCGGAAGGACACTCATACACAGGGCCCCTTTACCCCAGGAAGGCTGATCAGTGAGGCACACCTTGCTACTCTGCTGATGGGTACCAGTACCAGTTGCCAGTGGAGTGGACCCTAACTCATGGTGACCCCATGTGTGTCAGAGCAGAACTGTGCTCCACAGAGTTTTCAGTAACTGACTTTTTGGGAGTAGATTGCCAGGCCTTTCTTCTTAGGCACCTCTGAGTGCGCTTGAACCTCCAACTTTTCAGTTAGCAGCTGAGCACAATACTGTTTGCACCACTCAGGGATTCCTGTTGATGGGTATTATTTAGAATTTATGGTATTAAGTCTTTCAGTTCCAATATTTAGGGTTTTCAGTTCATTGCTTAGCACCTCCCATTTCCTCTGTGGTTAATAAAATCTTGGACCCTCTCCCTAAGCCCCAAAATCCCACCCCTGCCCTTCACTCTCAGTAAATTCCTTATCTTTTACTTTATGCAGAAAAAGAGAACCACCAGCTATTATTAAATTCTTCAGCTTTCCATCTTTAAACCTACAAACTTGGCCACCTCCACACCCAGCCACTACCCACCTGGACTCCAGCATCAGGGGGCACTCTCCTCCTCAGGTGGATTGATCCCTATGATGGTTAAAGTTGTATGTCACCTTGGCTGGGCCATGCTTCTCAGTGGTTTAGCGGTTATGTAATGATGTAATCTGGCAGTTATGAAATGTTGTAATCTCCTCCATGGTATCATCTGATGTGATCAGCCAATCAGTTGTAAGGGGAGTTTCCTCAGGGGTGTGGCCTGCATCCAATATGTATAAGGACTTTCTGGCAAAGCTTGCTTGCTTGCTCTGGATCCTGCATCTGGCTCATCATCATCTGACCTCTGGTTCTTGGGACTTGAGCCAGCTGTATTGCCTGCTAATCTTGGGATTCGTTGGCCTCCACAGCCTCTGAGCCAGCAGTCTCCCATCTTGCCTGCTGATCTTGGATTTGCGAGCCTCTGCAGCCTATGAGCCAGCAGCCTGCTGTCTGACCTGCCAATCTTGGGTTTGTCGGCTCCTGCAGCTACATGAATTAGGAGAAGCCTCCAGCCTGACGCCTGACCCATGGACTTGGGACTTGCCAGCCTCTACAATGGCAAGAGCCGTTTCCTTGAGATAAATCTCTCTCTCTCTCTTTCTCTATATATATATACACACACGCTTCACTGGTTTTGCTTCTCTAGAGAACACAGCCTAGAACAATCCCCCACATGCATTAATGATGTGGGCCCACCTCCAGTGCCTTGAATGGCAATACCCACTTGGACCAAAGCCTCCCATCCCTCTTCCTGGAGTTCACTTTCCAACCCCTTCAGTCTCACAGGGCCTCCAGCCTCCCCATCCTCCATTTTCTCCCAGTCTATCAGCCCCCTTTTGGCAACTTTCTTATCAGGCAGGACCCCGTGGTCACAGTCTGAGCTACTCTTCCATCAGTAATGCAACCTGGATCCGTTCTTTCACCTGCCCAGGCCGTGCCCCTCCCCACACTGCTCATTCCAGAGTAGAAGGTACCACTACAAGTTCAGCCTCAATTGGTGTCTTAGTCATCTAGTGCTGCTATAACAGAAATACCACAAGTGGATGGCTTTAACAAAGAGAAATTTATTTCTTCACAGTAAAGTAGGCTAAAAGTCCAAATTCAGGGCATCAGCTCCAGGAGAAGGCTTTCTCTCTCTGTTGGCCTTCTCATCAATGTTTCCCCAGACTAGGAGCTTCTCCATGCAGGGACCCCAGGTCCAAAGGACACACTCTGCTCCTGGCACTGCTTTCTTGGTGGTATGAGGTCCCCCCCACCTCGCTCACCTCTCTCTTTTATATCTCAAGAAATTGCCTCAGGACACAATCCAATCTTGTAGATTGAGTCCTGCCTTACTAACACAATTGCCACTCATTCTCCCTCATTAACATTACAGAGGCAGGATTTACAACATACAAGAAAATCACACAATACCAGGAAACATGGCCCAGCCAAACTGACACACACATTTTTTGGGGGGACATAATTCAATCCATGACAGCTGGCTTCTCCACTCCAGTCACGTCCTTGGTCAGCTGCAGCTCCCATTCCACTCTCAACAATGATTTCAGAACTTCGCCTCTTCCTCAAGCCTCCTCGTCTCCCTGCCATACCGCTGAGAAAAGGGAGACTGTCAGGAGTGGACTTCAATTTCCCATGCCCCTTCTGTCTTCTGTCAAGAACTGTGAAGGGTCTGAGATTTCACCCTACTCCTATGCTAACAGGTTGGTTGGTTGGTCATAATTTCATGAATGCTGGCAGAAGATACAATACTCCTGGGTCAGAGACAAAGGATTTTATTACTCACAACACAACAAGCAGCATGAGCTTCATGTTGGTGTCACTTGTCCCCCAGCTTCACGAGGACAACACAGAGGGCCCAGGTGGATGCTGCACAGTAAGTGGGTTTGCATCAAAGCTGTGAAACCTCAAGCTGAGGTGACCAGAATATTTTAGATTGGGCAGCAAGCAAACCTGCCCTCTTCCGTGGGGGGAGATATTATTTTATTATACCAGACAGTAAGCAAACCTATGGCCTGCTCCAGAAGGAAGCATTATCTCCATCAGTCTTGGTCATCTAGTGCTGCTATAACAGAAATACCACAGATGGATGGCTTTAACAAAGAGGGATTTATTTTCTCACAATCTAGTAGGCTAGAAGTCCAAATACAGGGCATCAGCTCCAGGGGAAGGCTTTCTTTGTCAGTTCTGGAGGAAGGTCCTTGTCATCAATCTTCCCCTGGACTAGGAGCTTCTCTGCACAGGAACCCTGGGTCCAAAGGATGCGCTGTGCTCCTGGCACTGCTTTCTTGGTGGTATGAGGTCCCCATGTCTCTCTGTTGCCTTCTCTCTTTTATATCTCAAAAGAGATTGGCTTAAGACACTATCTAATCTTGTATATCTCATCAATATAACTGCCACTAATCCATCTCATTACATCATAGTGATAGGATTTACAACACAAAGGGAAATCACATGACAAAATGGTAGACAATCATACAGTACTGGGAATCATGACCTAGCCAAGTTGTCAGATATTTTGGGGGGACACAATTCAATTCATGACACTATCTTTCAAGGCTATTTGCAATACAAACATTCTTGAAAAGATAATCTGGCCCTTTTAAAGAGTCAGCTATATGAGATCAAATGGACAACAGTAACTCTAAAGCATAGATGAGAAGCTTAGTGGGTAGTGAGTCTAAGTCAACAGTGGTGAAAAATTATGGGTAGAGATAGCTAGAATGGTGATACAAGGTGAAGAATTTAACCAATATTATTGAATTGTAGATGACAAAATTGATGAATGGGTTATGTTCTGCTGTGTATGTTACTGTTGTTGTTAGCTTCCATCCAGTTGGTTCCAACTCATAGTAACCCTGTGTACAACAGAACAAAATACTGCCTGGCCCTGTGCCATCCTCACAAGCGTTGCCATGTTTGAGCCCATTGTTGCAGCCACTGTGTCAATCCATCTCGTTGAGGGTTTTCCTCTTTTTCAATGACCCTCTACTTCACCAAGCATGATGCTCTTCTCCAGGGACTTGTCCCTCCTGATAAAATGTCTGAAGTACATGAGAAGAAATCTTGCCATCTTCACGTCTAAGGAGCATTCTGGCTGTACTTCTTCCAAGACAGATTTGTTCGTTCTTCGGCAGTCCATGGGATATTCAATATTCTACGACAATACCATAATTCAAAGACATCTGTTCTTCTTTGGTCTTCCTAATTCATTGTCCAGATTTCAAATGTGTAGGAGGTGATTGAAAATACTATGGCTTGGGTCAGGCACACTTTAGTCGTCAAAGGGACATCTTTGCTTTTTAACCCTTTAAAGAGATCTTTTGCAGCAGATTTGCCCAATGCAATACATTATTTGATTTCTTGACTGCTGCTTCCATAGGGGTTGATTGTGGATCCAAGTAAAATGTGCTATTAGTGGCACAGGACCAGGCAGTGTTTCGTTTTGTTGTACATAGGGTCACTATCAGTCGGAACCGACTAGATGGCACCTAGCAACAACAACAAAGTGACAAAGAAGAGCCATTAATTTAGAAGATATAAATAAAGTTTTTTTTTTTCAATTGTTAAAAGAAAAGACGGTCTGGAACAAAAGGGCAGTTAGTGTCCCTGCTCTCAAGATTGTGCAGAAATGCAACAAATCCATTGAGAATTGACTCCCAACATATTCACGCAGACCCATTCTCACCGCCATCCCTCCTTCTAGTCAAGGCCAGCCTTTCTGCTGTGTCCTCCCATCCCCTTGGACGTCTGGTAGCCATCTCCTCTTCCTCCACAGGGTCTTGATCTCAGCCTATAAACATGCCCCAAATCCCTCATTCTAAAAAGCAAAGCAAAACAGAATGAAACAAACAAGAAACTCTCTTGAGCTGGCACCCTCCCGGCAACTCTACTCTTTTTTCTCTTCATCCAGGCTCTCCATGGGGAGAAGTTTATTCTGTCTCCACTTCTCATGTTCACTTCATCTGGCTTCCTTACCTACTACACAGTGAAACTGTACCACAGAGGTCATCAAGGGCCATCATCACTCCAGTCAGAGAGGACATTCTCGGGTTCTAATCCTGTAGCATCTGTGGTCCCCGTTCCCTCCACCTCAGAACGCTTTGCTTTTGTGAGTTCAACAACAGCTCTACTTCAGTGACTCCTCAGTCCCTGTCTATCTCCAGCCCAGATTCCCCTCCTCAGCTGCACACCTACTCAGCTGGGTGAGGGGCATCACTGGAGACCTGGATTTCATATGGATCCCTCACCCACTGAGCGCTTCAACTTCCTCTCAAACGGTTTCTCCTCTGTATTTTCTCTGTCAGTGGGGGGCACTGCCTCCTCAGTCACCCAGCCAGAAGCCAACCTTTATGCCTCTCTTCTTTTCCCCACCCAACACGAAATCATTCAGAAATGGTGCCCACTTTATCTCGCAAATTGAGGATGGCAGGCAGGCCAACTTCCTTACACCACAGAATTTGACTGATACTTGAAAGAAGTACAGCCAGAATGATCCTTAGAAGGGAGGATGACAAGACTTCTTCTCACATACTTTGGACATGTTATCAGGAGGGACCAGTTCCTGGAGAAGGACATCATACTTGGTAAAGTAGAGGGTCATCGAAAAAGAGGAAGACCCTCAAGGAGATGGATTGACACAGTGGCTGCAACAATGGGCTCAAGCATAACAATGATTGTGAAGATGGCGCAGGACTGGGCGGAGTTTCATTCTGTTGTACACAGTGTATCTGTAAGTTGGAACCAACTGGATGGCACCTAACGATATCATGGCAGTTCTGTTTGACTTTTGTAAGAACCCCATGTCGCAGCGGCGATGGTAATCGAGACGGCGAAGACAGTAACCAACTGCACAACTCTTACAGAGAAGTGGGGCCAGGAGGGTCACTCTGAGGAGTCGACCCCCACTTCAGTCCCAGGAGTTTATTTTATAGTCAATACAGCAATCAATAAGGCAATTTAACAAAACAATGGGCTTTGAGTACAGGCAAGGAAGAAGGAACTCAGGTAATCAAGTCAATCAGTGAAGGGACAATAGGTTTGGGAGAACACATCCAGACAAGTCTCGACATGTTGGAGACAAGTCTCAACATGCTGAGCAGCATAGAGGCCTGTGGGGGCTGCAGTTGTCAATAGTGCAGCCATGTTTAAATGGCATATATCCCCACATTTCCCCCCTTTTGTTTAGTTAATGAAATAAGAATCAAGAGGGTTTTTACTGGTCCAACAAGTGTCTGGTAGGACAAAGTAAAATTTTCTCTACGAGATAAAGTCTAAGATTATCTCAGCTACTGTCTCTACACCTCAGGGCCTGGCGTCTTAGTGAGTCCTTGTGAGCCCAGCTACGGCTGGGGCACACTCCATATGTTTAAGGAGGAGAAGTAGCATAGCTATGAGTAACACCTGGACTTAGTTGCCTAGATGGCGGCTATGGCAAGCTCTTTAAACTCACGGTGCTGGTTTTCCACCGGATACCATCTGGTTTTTCACCAGGTTGTTAGTAACTTAATGCCTGGGCTTAAGTTTCCTAGATGGTGGCGTAGCAGGCTCTTTAAACTCACGGTGCTGGTTTTCCACCGGATACCATCTGGTTCTTCACCAGGTTACTAAATAAGAGTGATGCTCTTATCAATTGCATAGCCAGAGCGAGCGGACTCAATGTGCCTTTCAGGTGTGTAAGACAATAGAGGATGATCTTATGAAGATAATAATCCTCTACACTAGTAATATCCTGATTGTTGGACCCATGGGTTTCCTCTGACTCTCATTTTGTTAGGTAAACACTAACCTTTAACATCCACTGAAATTATTATTCTTAAAGTTTTAAAGATTTATAAAGGCTCAAAGATTCATTAACAATCAAACAAACATTGATTTACACAAATTCACTATCAATTGGAAAGGAATCATCTAACTTAGAAATCTATCTGTACAGAAGCGTCTAACTAGGAGAAGCAGAAAATATAGAGGAGTTTACACATAACAAATTTTCATTGGGAGCTTACTGACTAACAAAATACAGGTAATTACTGATTATCAAAATAATAGCATAGGAAGGGCCTTCTTAAGGGGAGGTCTTCATCTTTCCCGTCTCTTGTTTATGTAACTGGTAGCGAACGGTCCAGGTGAGGAAGGCTGACTTCTGTTGACGATGAGAGGCTTTCAGGGAGTAGAGACAGCGGATAACTACTACAAAGAGGCACAAAACTATTAAACATCCTATAACAAAAAGGATCCAGACACGGAGATTGAGTCCGGAGAACCAATGTGTGGGATTAAGCCAGTAGGCAAAATCATTAAGTGTATTAAGTGTAGTCTTATTAGACTCTGATTGTAATCTCAAGAGCTGTTCTTGTAATTGAAATTGTAATTTTTGAATATCACTTTTCAATGGAGAAGCAAAGCTAGCCAAAAGATTATTTTTAACATCCTTCCAGGAATCATTATAAGGAAGGGCTGTAACACAGAAGCGAGTGTATTCAGCATCACAGGTTCATTGAGAATGTTCCCATAGGGCTTCTTGTCGTTCTCCAAGCCAAAGGACTGAGGCTTCTAAAGCACCCAGACGCTTGAGGATCTCGATCAATATGTACCATAGTCTACATTTCAGAACTAACATTTTGCATATAAGTGTTAAACTGTTGGGCAGTTTGAATGGATTGAGAAAGAGCCACGGCCACCATAGTGGCAATAGCAGTGGCTGTAATAATAGAAGCGATAAGGATTCCCAAAAATCTTTTAGTCTGCATTTTCTGTAATGCGTTAACAACCTGAGCAAGAGGGGAACTATCTTGCCAGGGGCGTGGTAAGGTTAACAGGTAGCCAAAGGTGGCTTCTTTGGCAGAGAACAAATACAGAACTGATATTAAGAGTAGAGACATTTTGTCTAGATAAACATGGTGTAATCCATGTAGAGCCACTGGATAAAGTTAATTGAAATGAGGTATTTATTTTAATAATATCTGGAGGGTTAGAGGTTATAGCAAAAATGTATGGTCTGGATATACATATAAGTACAGAATCATTATGATCATGAAGGGTCCATTGTAATTTGGGGAGTGGGTTTTTGGCATTTTTTGTCCCCCTGAGAAAGTCCCCTGAACGGAGAGTTCTCTCAAAGAAGGGGAGTCCCAATCACCATGAAAAAAATCTTTAAAGGAGAAAATTGTCCACCTGGGTAGCGTAAACGAAGAATGGGTCCGGCTAAGCCGGGGTTCCAGGATGAAGAGTGTCCTAGATAATGATATGGAGTTGCCCATTGCCAGGTAGAAAGATTTGGTAATAAAATTAAACCATGAGGACCCCAATTTTCTAAGGAAATATTGAAAGGGAGAGAATAAGAAGAGAAATTAGTAGTTCTGCAGGTAACCCAGGTATTATCGATAGGGTCTGTAAGAGATAGTCGGGGATGTTGACGGACAGGAATAGAAGGGGGTGAATGGGTAATAAAGGCACTGTTAGTACTGAAAGTGCCGTTAACCCCTATGGCCTTAATAAAAATTTGTTTAGAATAGGCTGGTATACGATAGGTGTTGTTATAGTAGATATGATTCATATACCATTGTTCTAATATAGGTACACACTCAGAAGTAGTGTGAGGTTGGGTAGTAAAGCCTAAAGGAAGGACATCAGCATAAAGTATCCAATTTGTTGATAATACAAACCAACCTTCTTCAGAGGAATTAATGAGTGGCTTAAAATAAGCTAAATATTGTCCTCCTGTAACAGAGGTATCATTAGAGGAAAGAGGGGGCTCTGGCTCCTCCCATGTGACTGGATGGAAAACAGGAGGATTAAGAACATGAGCCCAATAAGTGGTTGAAGCAGAAGCTGTTAATATTTGGAAAAGGAAGACAAAAATATACACCTGAGATTTAGTAAATGTAAAGAGAGTACCGGTAGTTAAGAATGTTTCTTCAGCTTTGGAGAAAGAGGTCTTTAGACCTCCCCATGTTACCGACATAATAAGACTTAGTTGTTCATTCTTCTTTTTCTGCCTCTGGATCAGCGTTTGATGTAGGAGCCACAGCTGTTGTTGGATCATGATATGGTTTCACTAGTCGAGCAGGAATCCAAAGTGGGCCTGTAGGAGACAAAACAGCCACATACCCTCGCCCCCAGGTTAGTAATTTTACAGGTCCTTGCCAGAGAGAGAGATTTTGAGGATCTTTATAGAGGACCTGTGGGCGAGGTCGGGTGTCAGAGGGGATAAAATGTCGTTCTGCAGCAGTATGACCATCTTTGGCAACCGATAAAAAGTTAAAAGTAAAGAGAGCTTTGGCAAGTCTTTCATTCTGGTCACATACTCTAGACCCATCATCTCCCTCCTTTTGTTTATTTAAGAGCTGTTTGAGAGTATGATGGGCACGTTCAATTATAGCTTGATCTTGAGGATTATAGGGAATGCCAGTGGTATGAAGAATATTCCAAGTGGCACAAAATTGTTGGAACTTAGCAGAAGTATATGCAGGCCCATTATCAGTTTTAAGGGCCTGGGGTCATCCCATAGTTGCAATGGCTTGGGTGAAGTGACAACAGGCATGAGTAGAACGTTCTCTAGAAAGGGCTGTAGCATAAAGAAACCCAGAATATATTAGCTCAATGAAAGCCTTTACTACAGCGGGGACACTTTTGGGTTAGAAGTTTAGTGTTGGCATTTTTGTTTTTTAACCTATGACAGTCCTTTTGAAAATGTCCAGGCTTACTGCACCCAAAACAGGTGGCAGTGGATGGATGGAGAGCTGCCGCTAATACATGTGCCTTATGAGTTTCTGTGCCAACATTTTGACATGCTCTAATCACTGCAGCTAAATTAGGATTCTGCGCCTTTAAGGGCATCAGAACGGCTCGGCAGTCAGCATTAGCATTCTCGTAAGCAAGCTGGAGACAGAGAACCTCAGCCGCTTGTTGATTGTCTACCTGTCGGGAGATTGCTGTTTGACGGCGGTTTATAAAATCAATGTAAGGCTCGTTTGCTGTTTGTCGGATAGTGGCAAAGGAGCCTGTAGGTGTTTTAGAGTGAGGGACCTTACCCCATGCTTTAGTGGCAGCATTTGATGCTTGACTAAAAGTTTGTCTATTCATTTGGCTTTGGGCTTGGGGGGTAGAATAATTTCCACTACCCAGGAGCATATCAAGGCTGATAGGAATATTATGATTGAGATTGTCTACGGCATAAAGGTTACAATGTTCTTTATATTCTTGGCTCCATACACTAAATTGAGCAGGGGTTAAAACTGTTCGCATCAAAAGGTTCCAATCCCATGGGGTCATCTCATAGTTCTGTCCTATAGCTTCTACATATCCTTTTGTAAAGGAAGACTGTAAACCGTTTTCTATCATACTTTTATGGAGTTCTTTAAAAACTTGAAAATCAAGGCCATCGTGACGGGGCAGTCCTGATCTCTGAATGACAGGATACGCAGAAAGCCCCTCTTTCTCACAGCCCTCTCGCAAACATCTTTCCATAAGAGACTCATGTTGAGAGAAATCAGCCTTGGGAGGCATGAAAAAAGGGGGGTCGTAAACATTTTCTTTACTAGGGGAGGGGGCAGAAGGAGCTGCTTGTAGGGACTGTAGAGCGAGGCGACAGTGATGCCAAGCAATGAGAACTGAAGCTGGGATGTTCATGTCACGAATGATGTTACCGATACGTTCCCATGCTTCTACATCAAGGTTTCCTCGTAGGGGATACCATGGACAGGCAGACTCAATTAAAAGCAGAAGTTGGGTAAGAGCCTTTTCTGGCACCTGAAGCTTAGAGGTCTTTAACAATCCCAACAACTGAGTTTTGTGTTGACGCTGCTCAGGAGAAAGAGAATTCCCCATAGCGAGGAAGAAACAGAAAAATGAAGAAAAGAATGATAGGAAAGCTCCTGGCCTGAAGCCTAAATCCCTTGAGAGCGTTCGGGAAAGCCCCGCCGCCCTTGAGCTGTAAAACCCAGCCTGAATTGAGAGCGTTCGGAAAGGCCTCCGGAAAGCCTCGCCACTCTCGGGCTATGAATCCTAGCCTGATACGGACGCGCGTCCTATACTTACCGCTTTCTGAAGGGATTGGAGTGTGAGGATCTATGGTCTCTCTTCTTTCTCTCAGAAGCTCCCTCACACAGGGCACCATCTGTCGCAGCGGCGATGGTAATCGAGACGGCGAAGACAGTAACCAACTGCACAACTCTTACAGAGAAGTGGGGCCAGGAGGGTCACTCTGAGGAGTCGACCCCCACTTCAGTCCCAGGAGTTTATTTTATAGTCAATACAGCAATCAATAAGGCAATTTAACAAAACAATGGGCTTTGAGTACAGGCAAGGAAGAAGGAACTCAGGTAATCAAGTCAATCAGTGAAGGGACAATAGGTTTGGGAGAACACATCCAGACAAGTCTCGACATGTTGGAGACAAGTCTCAACGTGCTGTGCAGCATAGAGGCCTGTGGGGGCTGCAGTTGTCAATAGTGCAGCCATGTTTAAATGGCATATATCCCCACAACCCAGGAAATTGGATTTCTATTCAGATTTTATTATTATAAATATAGACATTTCTATGTTTGTGGTGAAGGGATAGAAAAAGCTGGAACAAATCTGCTGGGGGTAGGGCTGTGGATATATTTTCAGCTGACAAGATGGAGTTTGATGCTGTGGAGAAATGGTATATGTATACTCAGTAACTTGTGTGACCATACTAAGTGGACTCAGAGCCAAATATTTAGGATAAAGTCATCTGTCGGCTGTGCTCTTGGACTGTTTGGAATTTGCTTAAAAATAATTAAGTCTGGACTGAGGGAATAGAGTTGGTGGGAGAGATACAGATGAAAGGAGATTTACTGTAAGGTGAAAATTGTTGGAGTTACATGATAGGCATATGGGAGGTTCATGACACTATTCTCTCTACTTTTGTAATGTTTGGAATTTTCCATGCTAAAAAGTTAAAAAGGAACCCTGATGGAGCAGTGATTAACACACTCAGCTGCTAACCAAAAGTTCAGTGGTTCGAGCACACCAGCTCCTCCACGGGAGACAGAAGTGGCAATCTGCTTCCGTAAAGATTAAAAAAACCAAAAAAAACCCAAGCCCGTTGCTACTGATTTGATTCCGACTCAGCCTTGGAAACCCTGTGGGGCAGTTCTACTCTGTCCTATAGGGTCGCTATGAGTCAGAATTGACTCCACGGCAATGGCTTAAAAAGTTAAAAATTTTTCTTTTGTCCACATCGGAAATATACTTCATTAGATTCTTTTAAAACGTAAGGTCACCACTAAGTTCAGTTAAAATCTAAAAAAAGTATATGTACACATACTTTTCACTGAAGACTGGCTTTGTATTATGACTTTACAAAACTGAGAGATCAAAACTTCAAATGCTCTATGTTCAGAGACAATCATGTGTAAGCATCTTTGTAAAAACACCTTTTCGTTACAATCAACTTATTTCTCAGTATCTGAATTGGCGTGAATTTCAAGCCAGTTTCTAATCAAAATTTATTAGAAGTTCCGATTATGTATCAAGGGCTTAGTTTTGCCATTTCAATCAAAACCATTTTTTAGATGATTTATTCATTTTATGGGAAAAAAAAAAGCCATGATGAAAATTGTTCCAGTTGTAGTTCAAGAATTTTAAAAGAGATAAATTTATGCACTGAATTGAAGTTGAGTAGAAACTGAGTTTGCAAAAAATAAATACATTTGATGACTAATTTTGAATATGAGCCAGGGATGTTCTGGATCAGCCAGAAAATGAATTAGCCCTTGTGATTCACACAATTAAGCCTAATGCTTTTCAACATTGAAAACATTTCTTTTTAATATTCTTTTCTATAGACATTAATGGGAAGATTTTCTCGACTTGAAATTTTTTTTTTCAGAGATAAGAAGTTAGTTTTGACAACAGATCATTTGCCTACTTGGATCACAGTGCGGTTGATGACATTTTGTACAATGATAACTGGTCTTGGTAACAATAGGGAACAAAAATGTTAAAATTATGAAACATAAAATGATTTTATCATTAATCTCGATTGTGCTGCCATAATATTGTATTTATTGTAACCCATTCAATATTTCAACATAAATCATAGTGATTTTTTATTTTTCTATCCGTGATGCTTAAAACTGTTCACAGGGTTGTTGTCGTTTTTTAATTAGTTTGGCATCCAGATTGAACCCATTTGCCATTCTGATTCTAAATATTTTCAAACCTGTGCTCATCCCTCCACTTCTACTTCCACTGCCCTGTATCCACTTGGATTACAATCACCTTCCGACTTGCTTTCCTGCCTCCCATCATGGCCTCCCAACTCCACCTTCCCCTCTGCTAGCTGCCAGTGTGATTTATCTAAAGTGCAGATCTGACTGTACCCGTCTTCCGCTTACAAATTTTCAGTGGGTCCATACCACGGACAGTAGTTTCTGAAATGTGAGGACACATATCCAGGGCAGCCCAGTTCCCCAGTTTGAGAACCACTGCATTAGCGGTGAGAGCATGCCATCTCAGGAGATTGCTAAATAATCATAAATACAAACGTGGACGTTGAAACCACACAGCAGTACTTGATCCTAAGGGCCCAGGTGACCGAGAAGGCTTACATTAAACTTCCGAAGAACAGATCTGAAATAAAAGCACTAGGCTAAGCATTCCTCTTAGGTCTTTGGATAAAGATGGTGGATTGACCATGTGCATCTCACTTTGCTCCCTTCTGAAACTCCACTAAAATGATAATATAGGGATACTTTAACAGCATCAAGCCACAAGGTTGTAGAGGAGAGGATTGGAGACCACAGCAGCACAGTCTTGGAAATTGAAAGCAGAAGGATAAGAGTTAACTCATTAGCATGCTTGAGATAGCTGAATGCTAAATGACTAGTTGAGAAGCCGCGAACCAAACCAGGTGGCGCGGCAGAACCTTCCAAAGGCTCAGGGAGTTTTGGAGCTTGTGGCTCTGCAAATAAAGAGGTGAAGTGTAAGCACCGCTTACACCTGGGTTGGCCTAGGAGCAGTGGACCTCTTGCCTGTGCCTTGGCAGAGGGTTACTGGTGTGCCGTTTGTCATCCCTTTTCCACAAATGTGGCAACCATTATTTCTTACATTGTTCCTTGTGAGGCCCGAGACACCAGACATGATGGCTGAGCAGATACAAAACTGTAAGCAGGCCAAAAGAGGATGACTCATTTCGGAGGACTGCGGGACCAAAAGGAGCCCTGGTGGCACCAGAAAGTCAGCAGTTCAAATCCACCATCTGCTTCTTGGAAACCCTATGGGGCAGTACTACCCTGTTCTATAGGGTCGCCTTGAGTCAGAATCGACTCAATGGCAATGTTTGTTTGTTTGTTTTTGGTTTGCACAACCAAAAACGTCCTCAGTGGCACAAATGGTTTGCACTCACTACTACCCTGAAGTTCTGTGGTTCAAACCCAGCCACTCAATGGGAGAAAGATGTGACGGTCTGCTTCCGTAAAGATGACAGCCTTGGAAAGTCTATGGGGACCGTTTTACTCTGCCCTGTAGGGTCCCTGATTTAGGAGATAAAATTGGAGCCATTATTCCCTGTCCGTGAGCAAAAATAATATGACCAGCTGGAGCCGGATTCACAAGGACACATCAGCTGGGCCCTGAGGTACTGGAAAACACCTTCTAGGGAAACTTTCACATGAACAAATCAAAAACAGAGCACAAAAGACTCACATATTTTCCACTCTTATCTCTTTATTATTAAGGTTTAGTAAATAATAAGATTTGTTGGACCAATGAAGACCCTCCTGACTGTCATTACTGAAATTTGTACCAATGATTATTAAGAAAGACAGTTCAAAATGTAGATTTCGCAGTTTTTAGCCAATCCGTGAAAAGGTGAAGCTTTCAATGATTTTACCCATTTGTAACGTTAATATATATTGATGATTCTGTAACGTAACATTCCTTGGACTTGGACAGACATGGCTCCGACATCATGCTTGTCCATTTCCCACTTTTGCCTTTTTGAACATATGCTGAATAAAATCTTTCTTTTTGCTTTACTGTAACTTTGTGGTGATTTTACCCTAGGACATCATTGTGAGTCTGAATCCACTCATTGGCAATGGGTTTGTTTTTTTGGTTTAGGATAGGATTAATCCTATCTAGATGATATCCCTGGGGGTGTGTGGGGGAGGAGTCCTTATGCTGAGAACTGATTACAGACATGAGCAATCGCTTCAGATACTTTCCTTTCTGGATTCACTTGCCAGGATTATTCTCCTGTACAAGAAACCGGCCTAGGAATGGTAACTAAAATGTTGACTGTTATGCTTCTGTCATAAAGAATAATCATCCTTGTTGGCCTGCGCTTTCCTCACTAGGAGCCTGTCTCTACCTGTCGTACAAAGATGTGCACGGCTTTCTCTCTGCTGTGCTGTTAAAATGTGGCAACCCCTCAAACTTCTGCTCCCAACCAAGATGGAGTAACAGGAAACCAAATTTATCCTCCCACCTGAAACAAGGAAAAAACTAGACAAAATACATGAAACAATGGCCTTCCAGACAGCAGGCAACAAAGAACAGCGATGCATAAGAGATGGGAAAAAATTAAGTGAGTCTCATGATTGTCCCAACTTACTCCTTGAGAGTTACCAGGCTATGGAGGAGGCACCTGGGTGGAGTCCAGTGGGCTGACTGAGTCTGAGCTGGCACTCCAGGGAAATCAAGGGAGCCCTGGTGGCCACCAGCTTGGCTGCTAACAGAAAGGTGGGTGGTTCAAACCCACCAGCAGCTCTGCGGGAAAAAGACCTGGCGATCTACTCCCTGTTGTACGGGAAAAATATCATAAAGTTTAGTAAAGTAAAAAGAAAGTTTTATTTGGCATATATTCAAAAGGACAAAAGTGGGAAGCAGACAAGCATGCTGCCACAGCCATGTCTTCCTGAGTCCAGAGAATATTACAGAATAGGCAAGAGTGGGAAAACAGATAAGCGTGCTGCCATAGACATGTCTGCCCAAGTCCGAGGAAGGTTACAGAATCATCAGTATATATCAACATCACAAAATGGGTGGAATCATTGAAAGCGTCACTTTTTCGCTGATTGGCTAGAAATTGTAATCTTACATTTTCAATCATCTTTCTTAACAATCATTGGTAAGGGTTTCAGTTACGAAAGTCAGGAGGGTCTTCACTGGTCCAACAAATTCCTATTCACTAAATGTTAGTAGAAAAAGACAAAACGTGAGAAGTCCTTTGGGTTAGGTTTTATTGCCCTTTTGTGAAAACTTCCTTAAGATAATTTCTGAGATTGTCCCATCTGTTGTCTTATTTCAGGGCCCAGTTGATGTGTTCTGTGAGTCTGTGAGGGCCCAGCTCCAGCTGGGTCACAATTCTCCATGCTCAAGGAGAGGGAATAATAACTCCAATATTATTTCCTAAATCACCCATAAAGATTATAACCTTGGAAACCCTGTGGAGCAGTTCTACTCTGTCACATGGGGTTGCTATGAGTCCAAATCGACTCCATGGCATCTAACAGCAGCAACAACAACATAGTTTGCAAGACAGAGCACTAGAGAGGAGAGGCTGAACCCAGAGAGAAAGGTGGAGAGCGGCAGAGGACCCCCCTCTAAATAGTCTAGCTGAGTACTGATCAGCATGGGTGTGAGGAAACTATCCAAGGCAGAGGACCTCCCTCAAATAGTCAAGCTGAGTACTGATCAGCATGGGTGTGAGGAAACTATCCAAGGCTGGGGAGAGACATCTGCGAGAAAAGATTAGAGGGAATAGTACCTGGTCCATCAGGTACTTGTAATTCACAGGGCATTGGGTAAAGTACTCAGAAGGGTCTTGCCTCAGTAATGGAGAATAAGTACTGGCTCTGATTTAGGAGATACTATTGGAGCCAATATTCCCTGTCCTAAAATATGACCCAGCTGGAGCTGAACCCACAAGGACTCACAAGAGCACATCAACTGGGCACTGAGGTATAAAGACAATAGCTAGGACAATCTTGGAAAACATCTTTTAGGGAATTTTTCACATAAATCATGAAACAGCACAAATGACCCACATACTTTCCACTCTTGTCTCTTTATTATTAGGGTTTAGTAAATAATAAGATTTGTTGGACCAATGAAGATCCTCCTGACGGTACTTATTGGAACCTGTACCAGTGATTAAGAAAGACAATTCAAATTGTAGGATCACAGTTTCTAGCCAGTCTGTGAAAAGGTGAAGCTTTCAATGGTTTTGCCCATTTGTAATGTTAATATATGCTGATGATTCGGTAATGTAGCTCGGACTTGGGCAGACATGGCGGGGGCAGCATGCTTGTCGGTATTCCCACTTTTATTTATTCTATAATATTTCCTTGGATTCGGGCAGACATTAGCTCTGGTAGCATACTTGTCCACTTCCCACTTTTCTATTTTTTAATATATGCTGAATAAAACTTTCTTTTTGCTTTAGTAAACTTTATGTTCTTAACCTCGAACAGCTCTAGACTAAACACCGCTCTGGTACCACTTAATAATCTTAAAAGCAAGACCCAAAAGAATCAAATTGTTTTGAAGTAACTTAACAGCATCCCAGAAAGATCAAGAACATCTTTAGAAATAACAGGACGCATTTGCGTGTGGCCACAGCGAGGGTCTCAGGTACCACCACCGCCCGCGCCACCACAGCGCCCGGCGAGGACCACCAGGATCAGCTTTTCATTGGACAAGGCTCCCCGTCAATCACGGGGAGGTGTTGAGGCGGGCCTTCAGCTGTGGACATCCGGGACTTTTGTCTTCGGGCCGCGCCTGAAAGAGGCGGGAACTAGTAGCTATTTCTCTCTTTATTGGCTGTGTGTTTGAGCGACAGTTCCCTCCTCCTATTGCCTGGAAGAAGATTCGCGGTAGCTGCATTTTCCGCGCTGAGGAACTCCGGACAGCGACAGGTCCCTCTGAGGGCGTTCAGTTGTTGGAATCTGAGTGCGAGATGTTTCCTGTACCTGAATCTAAAACAAGTCACTCTAGTCTCTTTGTCTTAATTTCCCTTTCTCTATAACTGGGATTATAACCACCCAGAGTTTTTGAATGTGGCGGTTTTACTAAGGTTTCTGGATCTGGCAGGAAGATTCTTCCAGAGTTTCTCAGATGGTAGGTGTTCTCCCCGTCCGTTCATGCTGGTGAGAAGTCGCGTTAACAGCGGATTCGTAAAGGATCTGAATTCCGTTTACACAAGTACAGAGAGAAATAACATAACAGGGTGTATGGAGAAATGTGGGCTTTGATCGTCTCAGGGAATCGCTCTCTGTACGTGACCGAGTTAGACTTTTCATTTTCTTTCTTTAGCTCATGTATTTAACATCTGATAGGTTGGTGGGTGTCAAATCAGGATCCCAATAAGCAGAGATGAAGGCTTTACAACAAAAAAAATGGATATCATTTTCTCAACTTTATGTATTTTCTTTCACGCAGTTGAAAAAAACACCTCGACGCTTAACTGCCACCAGACAAAATCTGACCAGGTGGTAAAAGAATATGAATAGAAAAAAGTGGAATCAGTCTATCATGCTTAATTTATTATTATTTTTATTTTCTAAAAACCTGGTTGTGGTTTTATATTACATTCCAAATGTTATATTTTCTCTCAGGCACACAGTTTCTCTTGGTGGAGTTCAGTGTGTCCGCGTTTCTCGGTTCTCGTCAGCCTGAGGTGCTTTTGCCACATTCATAGATCATGCTTTTAACCAGTGTTTGGGGTGAGGGTGGGGGAGACGCTGTAGCCTTGGCATGTGACTCCTCTCTCCACAGATGTGATAAAAACCATCTTATAAAGACCACCAGGGACTTGTCTGCAGTCTGAAAAAGTTAAGTTTATTAACTTACTGAAGCAAGGAACACCTCACACCAGAGGAACTGTGGGATGCCTCACTACACAAAGGAAGGGGCACATTATTATAGGATTTGAGGAAAGGATGGAATTCAGGTAAAGTTTAAATGAATAGTTTGTGAGCTAAAAAAAAAAAAAAGGGCTGTGAGTGAAGGCCTAGGCTGAAAAAATAAAAATACTCAGGGTTCTGTTTATTTGACAAAGTTAAGATAAATATAGATCGTTGTACCCAAAAACTTTTTATTTGAAGCTCTGGACCTGGGTTGGAAATTGGGTCTGCTTCTGTGTTGAAGTGACCCACATGTTTCAGATCTTCCCAAGCAAGAGTGGGATGTTCCGTTCTCATTTAATGTAATTTCAAACAGCAAAGTTTCTGATAGTCTAGGATTTTAGGGGACAAGATTTCTCAGCACTGTGTCCTGCATATTAATTAACAAAATGACTTTTTACAGATTCACAGATAAAAAGCATGTCAGAAAATAAACAGGTGGTGTCATTAGCCTATCAATATGGGAATTATTCCCTGCAGACTTCTAATTCTTCTTGCATTTGCTGGGAAGAAGTAAATACAGGTAGAAGGGTTGTAAATACAGATAGTGGGGATGTAGGGGAAGGAAATCAGGCTGACATGACCTGAATTTGCATATTTGCTTATCATGTTTCAGAGATTATTTAACAATTTATAGACCAGGGAAGAGAATTTGTGTAAGGTTAATATCTAGTTTTAGGTTTAGGGGGTCAACCAAAAAAGAGGAAGACCCTCAATGAGGTGGATTGACACAGTGGCTGCAACAATGGGCTCAAACATAGCTACGATAGTGAGGATGGCACAGACTGGGCAGTGTTTCCTTCTGTTGTTCATAGGGTTGCTATGAGTCAGAACTGACTTAACGGCACCTAATAACAACAAACAACAGTTTCAGGTTGATCTTGATCGCTGTCTTAGTCATCTAGTGCTGCTATAACAGAAATACCACAAGTCGATGGAAGGCTTTAACAAAGAGAAGTTTATTGTCTCACAGTCCAGTAGGCTAGAAGTCCGAATTCAGTGTGCCTTGAGGGTCTAACGTAATGTGTTCTACTAACTTTTCAGGGTGTCAGCTCCAGGGAAAGGCTTTCTCTCTCTCTTGGCTCTGGAGGAAGGTCCTTGTCATCCGTGCTTCTTTTTTGGTGGTATGAGGTCCCTATGTCTCTCTGCTCCTTTCTCTCTTTTATATCTCAGAAGAGATTGGCTTAAGACATTATCTAATCTTGTAGATCTCATCAATATAACTGCCAATAATCCTTCTCATTAACATCACGGTGATAGGATTTACAACACAGAGAAATCACACCAGATGACAAAATGGTGGGCAAGCATACAATACTGGAAATCACGACCTAGCCAAGTTGACAGATATTTTTGGGGGACACAATTCAATCCATGACATTCCACCCTTTGGCCCCCCAAAATCCACGTCCTTACCACACATAAAGCATAGTCACTCCATCATATCATAGCAAAAGTCTTAATTCAACTCCAAGTCCAAAATCCAAAAATTCCTCTTCATCCGGAGTACAAGTTGTCTGGTTCCAAATTACAATGGTGGAACAGGCATAAGCTAGATAGTTCCATGATAAACAGGAGAAATTGGAGGGAAAGAGGAGATAACAGGCACCAAGCAAGTCAGCAGAACACATTACATTAGCTCTCAAGGCTTTGAAAATTATCCTCTGTTCTCTGAGACTATTTACACAACGGGCCGGCCCTCCAGACTCTAGGTATTGGCCCACTCTCCAGATTCTGGGTGGAGGCCACTCAGCCATGGGCTTCAGCTCTGCCTTCCAGGCCCACTGGGACCTCAACTCTGCTGCCTCGGTGTCTTAGTCATTGAGTGCTGCTATGACACAAATACCACAAGTAGATAACTTCAACAAAGAGAAATTTATTCTCTCATAGTCTAGTAGGTTACGAGTCCAAATTCAGGGCGTCAGCTCCCAGGGGAAGGCTTTCTCTGTCGGTTCTGGAGGAAGGTCCTGTCAACAGTCCTCCTTTGTTCTGGGAGCTTCTCTGCACAGGAACCTCAGGTCCAAAGGACGCCTTCTGCTCCAAGCACTCCTTTCTTGGTGGTATGAGGTCCCCGTTTCTGCTTGCTTCCGTTTCCTTTTATCTCTTGAGAGATAAAAGGTGGTACAGGCCACACCCCAGGGAAACTCCCTTTACATTGGATCAGGGACGTAACCTGGGTAAGGGTGGTGTTACAATCCCACCCTAATCCTCTTTAAAGTAAAATTACAATCACAAAATGGAGGACAACCACACAATACTGGGAATCATGGCCCAGCCAAATTAACGTATTAACATTTTGCCACGGTTGCTTTATCATTTTCTCTCTCTCCTCTGAACCGTTTGTAAATTAAGTTGCAGACATGATGCCCCTTCATTCCTAAATACTTCAGTGCATATTTCTCAAGAAAAAGGATATTCCCTTATATAACCAGAGTACAATTATTAAAAAATCAGGTAATTAGCATTGACGCAACACTGTGATCTAGTTTACAGACCTCATTCATAGTTTACCATTGTCCCAATAGCCTTTATAACAAATAGAGTAAGAATCTGATCCGGGGTCCAGTCCTAGATCGTACCTTGCACTTCGTGGTCCTTTCGGGTAGGCTCTCTTTATCTTTTAATCTTCAGTCTGTCTTTGTCTTTCATGACTTTGACATTTTTAAAGAGAACAGGCCAGTTATTTTGTAGAATGTTCCTCAGTTTGAATTTGTTTGTTGTTTAGAGTAGATTGTTAACGTTGTTATGCTTTTTAAGTAGGAATGCCACAGAATTGATGCTGTGTCCTTCTCAGAGGCACATGATGTTGATTTGTCTCATTACTGGGGATAATAACTTTGATTATTTGTCTAAGGCAGTGTTTCCGTGTTCCTTACGGTACAGCTGTAATTTTCCCTTTGTGATTAATATATACTTTGTGGGGAGATAGTTCGAGACTATGCAGATAATCTATTATTGTAGATTATTCCCCAGTCAACTTTCATCCATTAGTGTTGTTGTTGTTGGGGGCTGTCAAGTCAGTTCCGACTCACAGTGATCCAGTGTACAACAGAACGAAATACTGCCCAGTCCTGCACCATCTTCATAATCGTTGCTAGCCACTAGTTTTAGCATCCATTAATGATTCTTGCTTGAATCATAATTTTTGCCCACCAGCTGATTCTTCCGAGGGAGGTGCCACTGGGTGGGTTCGAACCTCTAACCTTTAAGTTAGTAGTCTAAACCTTTGCATTACCCAGGGAGTCCTTTACGGCTGGGTAGCCTGAGTTTAAATTTGAGGAGGAATCTACGATAAAGGACCTTTTAGCCCTTGACCATTCCTTTCCTCTCCCCCATCCCTGACTTGATGTGGTGCCTACCCCCAAAAGCTGAGGGGCCAAGTGGTTTGAAAGGGAAAGAATTTATTGCTACCAAGGCCAGAAAAGGCGGGCTTAGTCTGCGGGCGCACCCTGGTGGCGCGCCCGGGGTGTCCTCGTGCCGGCCCAACTCTTGCTGGGGTGCAGGGCTTTGGGAAGGGGACGCCCCCCTGCGCGGGCAGGAGGGGCGCATCGGATCTTCAGCGGCTGGGACGAAGCCTACCTGGCCCGCGTCCTGGGGATGGCGGGGAGCGCGGACCCCGGCGGCTTGGTTAGTGGACGGACTTCCCCAGGCAGCACTGGCCGCCACAGCGCCCCTTCCTGCAAGCCCCCTTCCCCGGGGACTGGGGGCCGGGAAGGGTGGGCGGGAGCCTTCCGACCCCCACGCCCTCCCTCCTCTCTCATTGCGTCTAGCCTCTGGCTCAGCCCCTGGCCCCTACCCCCGTCATTCAAGTCGCTGGTCTGAAGCCCACAGGGATGTCCCAGCCCTTGGGTTGGGAGGGGGCAACAGGAAATCACTAATATAGCAGCGCGACTGGTTCCGCCCGGTCCATCCCTCTCCCCCAAACGCACCCTAAAGCGGGGCTCTGCCAAAATGGGCTTTGTCCATCTCAAACTTCGCGGACGACAGAAGCGACCAGAGGTGGCGGGCCCTTTGGATGTGTACTGTGACAGCTCCTCCCACCCAAGTCCAGGGCGAAGGGAGGAGGGGCTCGGCGGCCGGCAAGTACCGCGGAGAGCAAGGGCGCCGAGATGCTGCCGCCTGCCGCCCGGTCTCGGCACTGCACCTTCTTTGAGGAAGGCAAGTCCCGGGCCTACGGGTATTACTGAGCTTTAAGTCTAGAAGGGAGAAGGAGGTGGTTTTTTGTTTTTGTTTTTAAATCCTTTTGCTTTCCACTTCACCGAGGGCCCTTATTCTGTTTATGAAGGGGGTCTAGGGTCCTTCTGGGTCCCAGAGTCCAAATCCTGGAGATAAAAGCTCAAAGGGGTAAAGTGAACGATAGTTATCTTTGACTTAGCTCAAATTCTAATCCTGGAGTTTGAGAAAGAAGTTGCTGGGAAGATAAAAGAATAAAAGAGGAAGAAGAACTAATTCCTAAAGTGCGCCAGGCTTTTCACATAATTTAAAAGATCCCACGAATACCCTCGTGAGATGGATTCTCTAACACTCATTTTACTGTTTAGAAAACCGAACCCTAAGGAAATGTTAAACGATGATTTTTAAAAAATATTATTTTATTGTGTTTAAGGTGAACATTTACACAGCAAATTAAGTTCCTATTGAACAATTTCTACACAAATAATTCAGTGATACTGGTTACATGTTTCACAATGTGTCATCGTTCACATTCATTCCGTTCTGGTTGTACCATTTCCAGTAACTCTAGCTTCCCTGCCCCCTTACCTTCTTGTCTTTGCTTTAGAGCAATTTTTGACCATCCTAGCGATGATTTTGTAAAGAAGCTCATTACTTGTGGGTGATAGTCTTTATTTTATGAGCCAATCTGTTATTTAGCTAAAAGGTGACCTCAAGGGATAATTTCAGTTTAAGGTTTGAAGTATATATCTCAGGGCAATAGTCTCAGGGAGTCCTCTAGTCTCAACTGGCCCAGTAAGTCTATCCTTTTTAAGAATTTGAGTTCTGTTCCATATTTTTCTCCCTTCTTATCAGGATCCACCTATCATGGCCCAGATCAGAATACTCGGTAGTGGTAGCCGGGCACCATCTAGTTCTTCTGGTTTCAGGGTAGATGAGGCTGTGGTTCGTGTAGACTATTAGTCCTGTAGACTACTTTCTTCTCTGAGTCTTTGGTTTTCTTCTCTCTCTTTTGTTCCAGATGCGAAGAGACCAATAGATTTATCTTAGATGGCTGCTTGTAAGCTTTTAAGACCTGAGACAATACTCACCACACTGGGATGTAGAATGTATACTTTATGAACTATATTATGCCAATCAAGTGGGTTGTCCCACGAGACTATGGTCCTAAGCCTTCATATCCAGAAAACCAATCTCAAGAGGTGTTTGGTTATGTCTAAGAAGTATCCATAACTATGTCTGCTATGTGCTTTATTATATATATGGATATACATGTATGCACACACATATCTGTATGTACATAGGCCTATAGATACATCTATCTGTGCACAGATAGGTATCCACATACTCATACCCGTACACATATATGCCTATATACATATTTGTGTAACCACACACATATTTTTTGGTTGTCGTGGATGTTGTAAAATTTTATTTGTCATATCCTTTACCTAAAACCTTCTCTCTTGTGCACTTCCTAGTGACATTATTTACCTTGGTTAAGCTGTGTGCATTTCACCCACATTTGATGCTACCATTCCCATCACCAAAAATAACAAGTGTCTACTATTTCAAGAGTGCTTCCCCCTACCTCCACCCCCATCCCTGCTAACCACCAGTGAGCGTTGGTCTCTGTATATACATATTTGTCTCTATATATGTTGGTCTCTGTATATTATTTTTGTCATCTTATAAAAGTGCAATCATACAATGTGTGTCCTTCTGTGATTGACTTAAAGGATGATTTTTTAAAATGTAAAATCATGACCCTTATACAAACATAAAATGAACACACGTCAAAGATTTTATTGACTCATTAATGAAGGGACCAGTGAGATGTAAAAACTGGTTCCAAAGAACAGACACACATGTAGGCAAGTAGAAAGGCCACAATGAATTTGCAAATAGATGCAAAACTGGGTGGCTGTCCACAGAGCAATAATAAGTTGCACCTTCATTGTATAAACTTCATTTGTATCTTCATGGACAAGAATTATCGGTATTACTATCAGCTCTCTACAACACACAGAGTTGTAAAATATCTCAAAGACTATAAAAGGAGCAAGCCGCTCTAGAACCAGATAAGCTCTGGAAGGGTCCTCTAGACAACCTGTAGTGAAATTAAGTAATGTCTTCAAGATTTTGCAAGTAGTCAGTAGAAGATCTGGAACTCAAATCCAAACCTCTATGTCTCTATGAGTTCAGGCTCTTTCCGCTGTAGCGAGTGGCTTTTGAACAGCGAGGGCGCTGATCACTTATCACCTTATTTCGCTGGAGATCTCTGGTCTTAGGAATCAGGCCCTGCAGCAAAAAGACTCCAAAACCACAATGGATCCTTTGCCGTCTTGAGTGAGACTCTTCCTCTGTCCGGTGTTCCCTGAGGCGTCATGAGGATTCTCATACTAGAGAAAATGATACAAGCGTCTCAGACACCCAGCGCACACTGTTCCTTGGAAGGGCTGAAGGGCAGATTGCAGCCTCCGTCGGTTCTTTACTTTGGAAGCTCTGGGCGCTGGTACAGCCAGATTATACCTTCATCGTGTAGCTGTTTCCAGAGCACTTGCTCTAACCTGAAGTCATGGTTTGTGTAAAAGATCAGCTTCTTCCACGTCTTATCATAGTAGTGATCCGAGAAGCGCTCATGGCCCTTGGTGATGAAACCATAGGCACTCACCTACACAAAGGTTGGAGGAGAAAGAGCCTGCAGTTACTGCCTCCCAGGCTGCTTCTAATGGGTTCTCTGTGTGTGTGTTGAGGGGGGTCCCCCTTAACCTGATTCCATCCCTAGGGGTCTGGGTGCAGGTCTCCTCAGGGCACGTGCACACATGCGTACACCCACTCGCATGCACACACCTTCACCTCCCCCTCCAGGGGGCTATGCATCCAGCCCAGCCATTGTCCCAGGCTGAGCAGGCCCAGGAACAGCCTGCACTGTTTCTCCAGGTCCCCCTGCTCCTGAGGCAGAGCCTTACCTGATCGCAGAGCTGAAGGGCAGTGAGCAGCAAGAGGGCCCCCGTGGTGGGGCGGTATATTCTCCAGTGGACAGTGTCCAGGGTCTTAGACCTCAAAAACCTGTCAGACACCCCAGACCCCCAGCTGTCAGGAGTCTGCAAGCAGGAGAGGCCTGGCCTGGCCACGTGCTTCCCGCTCTCACCTGTTCTTCATGTATCTGAGCAAGTCTGGGTGCAGCAACAGGTACCTGTCCAGTGGCAAGGCTTCCCGAAAAGCTTCCTGGGGCCGGCGCCTGAGGTTGGGAACAGGTCGTTCAGGCCCAGTTGTCTTACCTCATAGGGCAGGCCGAGCAGGGTCAGGGACGTGACTGGTGACAGTGCCCCCTCACCAGCAGATGACTAAGGCTGTCCCCTTGATAGCTGAACCTGTCACAGCTCAGCGGGGGGTCAGGGTGAGGGCAGTGGGTACCTGAACCAGTGAAAGTTATTTCCCATCAGGGTCTGATTCAGAAGCAGGGCTTCCAGCCACTCATAGTCCCGGGTGCCTTCCAGGAAGTGCAGGTAGCGGACATTCTGAGGACCAAGGACAGCGAGTGGGCCAGGAGGACGGCCTTTGGGACCCCTTGCTCTTCTCTGCTGGGTCTGGCTGCCCTTCCTTCTCTTGCCCTTCCTTTGAATGGAGCCTGCACCAACCACAGACTCCAACACATGGTGCCACCTCCCTTTCTCATCCGTGGGCTCTCTTATCCAGAGTCTAGGTGTGGCCAGGCCCCTTCCTCTTAGCTCACCTTCCCCAGTGGCACGTGCTGGAAGCCCTGTTTGCCCAACAGAAAAATGGACTGGACCAGGGAGAAGGCGGTGAAGCCGTAGAAGGACGTCCGAGTTCCCACATCCTGTTCATACCCCTTAATGACAGCTCCGCTCAGTCTGCACCAGAGCGACAGAAGGAGACAGAGCCCATGAGCGGAGGAGGGTGCTGGGGCGGGACAGGAGGGTGAAGCAGGGAGGCAGCTGTCATTTGCTGAGATCCTCTGGGGAGGCAGGAATTGCACCTTCCAGACGCGGGCTGCAGAGGCGTGGGTGCCTCACCCAATCTCAGAAGAGCCCTTGCCTGCAGGAGAGGGGTAGTGTCCGGCGCAACGGGGTGGGACCACTCACCGGAACACGTAGTCGTGGCTGTCTACCTCCTGGCCCACCTGGGAGTTGTTCAGGATGCCCCCATTGCCCACAACGGCACACCTGATGCACTGGAGCTTCCCGGGGGGGAGGCTGGCCAGGAGCAGCTGCTGCTGGGGCACTGGGGCGAAGTGGCTCACGACCCTCTGCACCACTGGAATAAGTGGGGGGGGGGGTCTCCACTCAGCCTGGGAGGGACCAGGAGTCAGCTCATCATTTCTACCAGGGACGAGGCAGACCATAAGCCTGCAGCCCTCAGCCCTCCCCGAGTGCGCACAGTCTCCCCTGGGGCCAGCACTCACGGGAGTAATTGAGCTCCATGAAACCAAAGGGTGGTGCGAAGTGTTCCAGGCGGTCCCACTCGCTCTTGGTGAAGCGTTTGGAGTCTAGGAAGAGGGTCAGGTTGGGCAGAAAGAGGTGCTGGAGCCACTGAGACTGGGAGGCTTTGACCTTCACAGAGTCGGGACAGCTCTATACGCAGGAGGAGAGGGTCAGGCAGGGCGAGGTGGGAGCCACCGGCAAGGGGCTGGGGTGCAGGGAGCAGAACGCAGGCCTCAAAACTGCGAAGGCACTGCTGCAGCTCCCTCTTCCTTCCTACTCCCAGGGTCTGTGGACCCCCTCCATTATCCAGGCCCACCGTGGTCCAGTGGTGTCCCCTCGTGCAGTGGATCCACATGGCTGCACTTACATGCGGGCAAACATAACCATTTTGAACGCTTCCCCTTCCTCCTCCCACCGTGGAAGGGAGCGTGAGGAGGCACCTGTGTGATGTGCGGGCCCAGCCTGTTTTCTTAGGGTTAGAAGAGAGTGAAGGTTGTGGAAATGGCTCTGTAGGAAAGACAAGGCATCTCTAGGGCTTGGGGCTGGGCCTGAGGTTGGTGTTCTTGTCTGTTAGTCCCCCTTTACCGCCAGCCTGCTACCTCCCCGTCCCCCCTCACCAGGGGATGGGGATTCAACTGTCAAGCCCCAGAGCAGGTCCTGATGGTCCCTCCAGGCTGACCCCATGGCAGGCCCCTTCTCACTCACACCTCCCTGTGCTGTCCGGGCCAGGGCTCTGGGGCCTACCTCCTCCTTCTCCCCCATTTTGGCCTTTACAGGAAGGAAGGACAGGATAAGAGGAGCGTAGGGCTGAGCTCTACTTCATGACGAGCATGGGGACAAGGCAAAGCTGAAAAGCAGTGCCTGGGAGGAGGGGGAGAGGGTAGAGGTGGGATGCCCCCTCAGAGGAGCTTCAGAGCAGAAAGGTGACAGGTAAGGGGTGCTGACAAAAACTCACCGTCTGTAGGGCCGCCACTTCCAAGCTATAATTTTCCTCAAAATCCCACCGAGGCTCAGACTTGAAGTTGGTGGCCTTCAGTCTCTGGGCTCTTTGTGCTGTGGGACCCTGGGAAGCGGCTCTCTCCTTGGATGGTAGACCCTTCAGCTTCACCTTCGGTGTGGCTTTCGGTTGAGTCCTGATGCTCACCGAGGTGCTTTTCTTCTGGATGATTGCTGGGGTAACTCCCGTCTTTCTATTCTTCGTTGAGAGACGTCCTCCTCTCACTCCCGCTGAGGTGGTTGGAGTCATGCCCTGACCTCCTGGAGTGAGTCTCTTTGCTGTGGCTGCTCCTTTGTCCTTCATGGGCACTGTCCTTGGGGTTGTCGGCTGCTTGTGCTGGCTCCCCACCCCTCTGGCTATCTTCACGTCTTGACTCTGCAGTGAGGGTGTCCCTGTCCTCCCAGTGGCCGTCCTTCTGTCTTGACGTCCTGGTGACAGTGTCTCCGCCATGGTTTTTTGTTTTTCCTGACTCTTCTGTGACCCCATCTTTGCTGTGGGGGGTGCTCTGACCTGCTCCCCAGGTGAGGCCTTCACTGCTGGGTCCTCCCTGGGCTCCGCTGTTCTGTTCTCTTCAGCAGCGTGGGCTCTGCTCTCAAGTTGTTTGCCAAGCATACTATTCTCTCGAGCTGACTTTACACGGGCAGTTGTCCTCCTTCCCACTGTGGGTGCCTGGGAATTTGCCTTTTGTGGTAACTCTAGAGAACGTTCTTTAATGTTCTCTGTACCTTGATACCTAGGGGCAGAGATAGCTTTTTATAAAGGCTGAAGATTGTAAAAACAGGTCAGAAGTGTAACTAGTACTTATTCTTGGGTACTACACAGACTTCAAACCTGTCTCCATAGGAGATGAAGGGAAGAGATACCACCAACCACTATAAAAAATTAATCTTTGGCAATGGGTCTGGAAGCTTCCCTCTGACCAATCGAGAAACTTGGCAGTATCATGGGGGTTGGGGTTCTGATCCCAGGTGCCAGGACTGCAGCTGTCATGCTTACTGTACTTTGCCAACCACCTTCCGGATTGTGAACTCTGCAGTGAGTCTGTGTGACCCCGATCGTGTCACTTAATAGCTATATAATTCAGTTGACCTTTTTAAAATGAAGTGGAGGTGACAAAGGCAACCTTTTTCACGAGGAAATGGAAAAGACACATTCACGTCAAGACCTACAATGGCAGCCAATCTTGAGTTCGAAAGGTCTGCCTTAAGGATTGAAGGAGCCCTGGAGGCATAGTGCTTAAGCACTTGGCTGCTAACTGAAAGGTTGTTGGTTTGAATCCACCAGCTGCTCCTCAGAAGAAAGATGTGGCAGTCTGCTTCCGTAAAGATTACCAAACCCGTTGCCATTGAGTTGATTCAGACTCATAGTGACACCATAGGACAGAGTAGAACTGCCTCACAGGGTTTCCAAGGAGTGGCTGGTGGATTTGAACTGCCGATCTTTTGGTTATCAGCCAAGCTTTTAACCACTACACAACAGAGCTCCTCTGTAAAGATTATAGCCCTGGAAACCCTATCGGGCAATTCTACTCCATCCTATAGGGTCACTATAAGTTGGAATCGACTTAAGGGCAATGTTGTTGTTGTTGTTAAGTGCCATCGAGTCGGTTCCGACTCATAGCGACCCTATGTACAACGGAACAAAACACAGCCCGGTCCTGCGCCATCCTCACAATCATTGTTATGCCTGAGCCCATTGTTGCAGCCACTGTGTCAATCCATCTCATTGAAGGTCTTCCTCTTTTTCGCTGACCCTCCACTTTACCAAGCATGATATCCTTCTCCAGGGACTGATCCCTCCTGATAACATGTCCGAAGTATGTGATCTCGCCATCCTTGCTTCTAAGGAGCATTCTGGTTTGGGCAATGGATTTGGTCTAAAGGATTTATTTCAGACACTATTATTAGTCAATGCGACCTTAAAAACAAACTCTTGCTTATTAGTACTATGAGGAAAAAGAAATATATACGTGTGTGTATATATATATATATACACATTAACATATACATATACATACATACATATATGCATACAAGTGTTAGTTGAGAGCCCACACTGTTTGCCACGTCTCCTGTTAGCTGCTGGAGATCATGGATGAAAGGCATGCTTCCCAGTCATAAGCAACAAAAACTCTAGTAAAGAGACGGTCCTGTAAACAAGTAACTGCAGTGCAGCCAAACGTGTATCTCCCCTGAGGGGACGTGCGAGATCAGGGGAGCATGAAGGATGGGGTCTTGATCTATTTGTTCCAGGTTTTTTTGCAGAAAGTTTTGAGTACGCGTTTCACTCTGCTCCTCTCTGACCTGAGCGTCCAGCTTAAGCTCCAAGCTTGCAGGTGCCCCAGAAGCCTGCCATGCGCCTGGTTCCTTTAGCAAACACTCTTATTATCCTGTTGAGCCACCTCATGGATTCACACACCTCCTCCCCCCACCCCACCTCCCTCCAACCTCAAGAGGCCTAGCAAAGTTTCTTTCCAAACTCACCCAGTGCTCTTCAAGAGGAATTCTGATAAACAGAATTTTCCCCACCTAGTAACATTTCTGGAAACACTGGTGGCGTCGTGGTTAAGAGCTATGTCTGCTAACCAAAAAGTCAGGAGTTCGCATCCACCAGCTGCTCCTTGGAAATCCTATGGGGCAGTTCTACTCTGTCCTATAGGATCACTGTGAGTAGGAATCAACTCGAAGGCAATGGATTTGGTTTGGTTTTGGAGTAATATTTCCAGTGACGTAGCTGCGGGTCTGGCAATCACCTCAATGTGGCTGTGACTGGGAGAGAAGGTGGAATTGTTTACATTACACATCTCAAGCCACTCAGCATGGACAACTACTTGTTGTTGGGTGCTGTCTGCTCGATTTTTGACTCATAGTGACCGCATGTCACAGAGTAGAACTGTCCCATAGGGTTTTCTAGGTTGTAATCTTTATGGGAGCAGATGGCCAGGTCTTTCTCTCACGGAGCTGCTGGGCAAGTTCAAACCACCAACCTTTCTTTCGGCTGTCGGCCAAGCACTTAATCATTGCACCATGAGGGCTTCTTATGGACAGCTAACCATCTGTCTAGAATGGGTCACGCTGGGCCTGAGGAGACGCCTCTCTGGAATCCCATCTAGAGACCAGAGTGGCCCAGTGACTCCTGGAAGAAGTCTTCTGCCTGCAATGCTACAGTTTATTGGTGACTGATTTAATTTTTACAGGAAGTCATGGCAATGACCCAGGTGGCAACACAATTATGTAATTAAGTTGCATTTCAATTCCCTGTAATTAAATACACCTAGGATTGCTAAGAATGAGGTATTTACATAAGCATTTCTTTATTCTCATGCACAATATTTACTAAATGCTCAAATTGTGTCCAGATGCTCAGTGCCTGGCACTTGTCCTGTTCATACCCAGCATGGCTGGAATGCATACACTATAGTCTGGGGCTGGAGGAGCCTTTTTTTCTATTAAGGGCCACTAGTCCAGGCAGCGGAGCCCTGGTGGCATAGTGGTTAAGAGCTCGGCTGCTAACCAAAATGTTGGCACTTCAAATCCACCAGCTGCTCCTTGGAAACCCTATGGGGCAGTTCACTGCCCCGTAGGGTCACTGTGAGTTGGAACCAACTTGAAGGCACCTAACAATAACAACCAGTCCAAAGAGGAGCCCTGGTGGTGCAGTGGTGAAGAGCTTAGCTGCTAACCAAAAGGTCGGCAGTTCGAATCCACTAGCAGCTCCTTGGAAACTCTATGAGACAGTTCTACTCTGTCCTATAGGGTCGATACGGGTTTTGGTTTAGTCCAGAGAGGGAGAGAAAAATCAATCATGATCACATCTAAGTATAAATCAGTTTAATTTCATAATGCTGATCTATTTTGAGAGGTAAAAATAAAAACTATTTTACTTTACAAATAAATTCATCATTAACAGGGAGCAGACAACTCTGTACAATCAATAAAACAAGTAACAAAAGAATAATCGTCTGGCATCCTCCTCCCTCAGTATTCTCAAGGACGTATCACCAAGGGAACCTGGATGTAAAGAAATGGCAAAGGGCTCAAAGTTCCATTTATGCCTGCAGCCATGCATGAAACAACTGAGTCTTCAGTAGAAAGTTGGCAAAGGAGAACAGGGTTTTCCCAAGAATATAATTCTTGAGATAATACGAGGGAATGCTGACGTTGAGTAGGATGTTGATGAGGTTGCCAAAACTGATATTCAGGAGTAATTCCCCTAAATCATGGATTGACACAATGGCTGCAACAATGGGCTCAAACATAGCAACGATTGAGAGGATGGTGCAGGACCAGGCAGTGTTTCTTTCTGTTATACCAAAGGTCACTTTGAGTTGGAATCAACTCAATGGCACCTAATAACAACGAAGAAACCAAAAAACCCATTGACGTCTAGTTGATTCCGACTCATAGCGACCCTATACGGCAGAGGAGAATTGCCCCATAGGGTTTCCAAGCCTGTAATCTTTACTGAAGCAGACTGTCACATCTTTCTCCTGTGGAGAGGCTGGTGGGTTCGAACCACCAACCTTTCAGTTAGCAGCTGAATGCTTAACCACTTCTCCACCAGGGCTCCTACTACAACAACAACCCCTAAATCTAAGGACACTAATAAAGCCAGTAGAAGTAGAAGATTATTTGATGGAGGTTAAGAAAACAGCTCAATAAGGCCCCCTGGACTCCCTAAATAAATTTGCACATGGGCTCCCCATGCTATGGTAAAGGCTTGGGGTCAGTGGCGCCTGCCCCATAGTGACTGGTCACACACTTTCACCTCTACTTTGTCCCTAAGTCCTGGACTCTCTTGACAATGCCCACTTCTCTTGTTTTATCTGGTCCTTCGGTTGGGTATGCTTTCCTCTCCCACATTGCACACTTTGTTCTACCAGCTCTAATTTGGTCCCCCCTTTGCAAAGGGGAACAAATGCTGGGCCCTTCTGCCAGTGCCCTCCCTCACTCCATTCTGAAAGGTCCTGTCTCCTTGGACAGCCCTTGCAGCCAGTCTCCTGGCCTGGAGGGCTTCGTAGGCTGGGTGATGGGTCCTATTCCAGCCACCTTTCAGGGTTCAATGAGCTTGTCAGGGCCTCTGGTCTTATCTAAAATGGAAACCAGCATTCTGCTTTTCTTTTCAAACTTCCTGTTTCTCTCCCCTTGGGAATCGTGGAAGTTTTTGTATGTGAATGAGTGATTTACATTTTAGAAATTTACTTTGAGACTCTAGATGTGCCCACAAGATGTTTAGGTGGAGCCGCAAAATCGCGTACTTCACTTTGAATGCTGGGAAAAGTGCAGATGTCAAAGTTTTCTTGTTATTCTGAGTGTCTGTTTTTCCCCCCAAATCAAAGCCAGAGTTTTTTTTTGTTGGTTCGTTGGTTGGTTAAATTCTGATGGGAATCATGTATGATGAGAACCGAAGACAGAGCTCTCAGTAGAAAAGTGTGGAAGTGTGGAAGTTGCTGCTCATACTGTTTCAGAGGCTGGGTCACATTTTTGAAGTTTCCCATGAACAAAGCAGTCACGGTATTCTTTGAGCTGCTGTTCATCCAGGTGAACTCACTGTGGACCAGTGTTTTGAAAGTTTGAAGCTCTCCATCCTTGGGATATACAAACGCAAAAAAAAAAAAAAAAAAAAATAGAGCTGGCCCAGGACCCAGGTGTGAGTACTCTTGAGAGTGCTAAGGAGACTCGGGAAGATCAGGAATAGGGGTGGGTGGGGCCAAGCTAACCGGTAAGAAAGTGTTTTAAACAAAGCAGTGGCAAGTATCAGTCAAGAATTACAGACACAGGGAGAGGCCTGTGACCCAGTGGCTAGGAATTCTCACTCCCAAGCCCAGATTATCCTCCTTGGGGATAGTCACACATGACAATAAAATGTGTTTCAGGAGTTATCCCAAGTTCATGTGATATTTTTATTCTGGCCTTTTTGAAGAATGATCTTTGGGGGGAAAAAATAATATTCCTCCCCTGCTCCTCTCCCTTCCTTTGAAAAAGTCTTCCACTGAGAAAGAAGAGAAAGGACAAGAGAAAAGAGTGAAATGGGCAACTACCCTGTTCTTCTTGGGGCAGGAAGAGCTCCCTGAGTCCCTCTGTGAAAAGTCCTGAAGCTTTGGCAGCACCCAATAGCCTCAAGATCATTTTTCATTGTTTTTTCTTTCTGTTGACACAGGGAGCTATTAGAGCTAGTTGAGCCAGCCTCCTGCAAGGTGACATGAGGGGCAGCCCTTCTGCTGTGCTGTTATTGTCACCTATTCATGACTTAACTTCTTGAGCTCCACTGACTTTATGCAATTACCTGTTGAGTCAGAGAGAACTAATTTTCTTGGCACCTGGCAAAAGGGCAATGGCGCATACTAGGCAGATGGAAAGAACTCTGATTTGAGTTCTAGCCCAACCCTGCCACTAACTAGCTGTGTGATCTTGGGCAACTTAAGGAACTTGTTGAGCCTCAGTTTCCTCATTCATTGAATGAGAATCTTTTTGGACAGTACTATGTTACACATATGTGTTGGTCAAATTGGTTCTGACTCATAACGACCCCAAGTACAACAGAACGAAACACTGCCTGATCCTGTGCCATCCTCACAATCATTGCTATTTTTTAGCTCCTTGTTGCAGCCACTGTGCCAATACATCTCATTAAGGGTCTTCCTCTTTTTCACTGACCTCTACTTTACCAAGCATGATGTCTTTCTCCAGGGACTGGTCCCTCCTGATAACATGTCCAAAGCATGTGAGATGAAGTCTTGCCATCCTTGCTTCTAAGGAGCATTCTGGCTGTACTTCTTCCAAGACAGATTTGCTCATTCTTCTGGCAGTCCATGGTATATTCGATATTCTTTGCCAACACCATAATTCAAAGACATTGATTTTTCTTTGGTCTTCATTATTCATTGTCCAGCTTTCACATTCATATGACATGGTGGGCTTCGGTCAGGCTCACCTTAGTCTTGAAAGTGACATCTTTGCTTTTTAACAATTTAAAGAGGTCTTTTGCAGCAGATTTGGCCAATGCAGTGCATCTTTTGATTTCTTGACTGCTGCTTCCATGGGCGTTGATTGTGGATCCAAGTTAAATGAAATCCTTGACAACTTCAATCTTTTCTCAGTTCATCATGATGTTGCTTAGTGATCTAGTTGTGAGGATTTTTGTTTTCTTTATAGTTAAGGTGTAATCCATACTGAAGGTTGTAGTCTTTGATCTTCATCAATGAGTGCTTCAAGTCCTCTTCATTTTCAGCAAGCAAGGTTGTGTCATCTGTATATCGCAGGTTGTTAATGACTCTTCCTCCAATCCTGATGCTGAGTTCTTCTTCATATACAGTCTAGCATGTGTAGGCTACTGGACTTGCGTTAGGTGTAAACTCTATGACACACAGCAACAGTTAGACTCCCCACCAGCTCCCCTTTAGGTTCATGTGTCCAAAGATGAAAATCTAAATGTCTGACAAGCTTCAAGGTCATTGGTAAATAATATCTCATTTATAGCACTTAACTACTTAAAGCTGAGAAGTCAAGAAATAGCAGGCCAGGCATGTTTTTTAGAAATAGGCAGTTGCTTCTGTGAACCAGGATTCTGGAGTAAGGGGACCACAAGCAGGCTGTTCTATTTTGATAGAAGTCTGGTACTAATATTTGACTTAAAATAAATTGCACATGTTACTTTAACAAAAATTTAAAATTAAAGGGAAAATCCTTGAAAAGTAAAAAAGGCATGTTGTTGAAAATTCTATGGGAATTTGAAAGCACAATGCAGTATTTGTTGAGCAAAAATTTTGGAGCGGCCATTATATGCCAGGCATTTAGAGCTATCTCTAAATGGGATTAAAGATGAAAAAGCTGTGGTCACTGACCTTGAGAAGGTCATAGTCTAACAGGGGAACAAACATGAATATATACAACTGCAATAAAGGACTATGAGTATGAAGACATTAGACAGATGTGGGGGAGGCAGTGGAGGTAAGAACTAGGGAGCCAGGGATTGGCCAGTTCTGCTTGAGTGGGGGAGCTTCAGTATGGAGGTGATTCCTAAACTGGGAATTTTCTCCTGAGTCTTTCTTCTGAAATAAATTTTCATGAATTGTTTTTCTTTTTATAAAAGCAATGGATGCTCATTACGAGAAAAGTAGAAAGCGCATTTAAGAACAAAAGGATATAAACCTTGTGCAATCCCACCCCCTCAAAGACATCTACTGTTAGCACCTTAGGGCATGATCACCCAGATCCCTTTTCATGCCTATTATACTTACAAATGGAGCCCTGGTGGCACAGTGGGTAAGAGCTACGGCTGCTAACCAAAATGTCAGTAGTTCAAATCCACCAGCTGCTCCTTGGAAACTCTATGGGCAGTTCTACTGTATCCTGTAGGGTCACTATCAGTCAGAATCGACTCGACAGCATGGGTTTGGTTTTTTTATACTCATGGAAGGGGTTGTATAACATTTTGGAACGCAATTTGATTTTTCCTTCCTTCTCCACTGGTATCCCACACTCTCACCCCTTGAGAGTTAAGATGTGGGTTCATGTTCAAGGCCTCTGTGGAGACCTGTAGCAAATAAGAGCTGGGAAATAAAGAATACCCTTCAAGACCTTCTGGTTCTTTTACACCAACACATAAGGCCTCAAGTGGGGAGGAGGCTTGGTGAAATTGAGACAGTATCTTGGAGAAGTTGGGAGGGTGGAGACTTTTCTACTTCCTACCATCACTGCTCCCTCACTAGAAAGATTTACTCTGGTGGGGGAGTGAGAGGAGGAGGAAGAAAGAAGATGGGAGACAGAAGAGTGACCTGTGGGTCCCAAGGTCAGAATCATGGTCAGGCACTGAGAAAAGCTCCCCACCCTGTTCAAGGCCTAGCTCTTCCGGTATTCTTAAGTGACCACCTGTCTGAGGAGGGGTGGGAGGTCCCTGCTCACACTGAGGTTCACTCGGCCCCTGTCTGACGCTGGGGCCATTTCTAACATGGTGGTCTGCACCGTCAATAAGAGTGGTTTCTCTGAGGCAAAGCTCACCCCTCAGGAAGGTCATCTCTGGGACCATGTCTCTTGCTGTCCCCTGACAGCAATCAACATCCGCAGACACTTTTCTAGACTAATGTCCCATTAACTTGACTCAAGCAGCTAGCTGGGCCGCGTAGGGCTCTGGCCCCTCCACAGGACCCCAGGAAGTGCTATCTCGTCTTCCACAGGCTCCCGGGCTGGGAAGAGCTGGCACGGTAGAGCACTTCACAGCAGGCACAGGATTCCAGCAGCCCACTACCTGCCGAAATCTCTAGGCCAGAAACAGTGCCAGTATGTTTACATCCACCCTTAGCTCCGGGGCAGACGGCATCCACTGGGGAAGGATACGCAGGCACCGGGTCTCTGAGTGATTCTCCTGCAACCTGCTCCCACCCCGATGTGTCTCTCGGGACTACTGTAATCCTCCAAGCTTCTCTCCTCCTTCTGTTTAAGCTAGACTGAATTGGGTTTTTGTCAGTTGCAGTCAAGAATTCTAACAAACACAAATCCATATTCACTCCAGACACAAAAATAAATTTCAGATGGATTAAACATTTAAGTTTAAAGAACAAAATGATGAAAATATTAACCTGTTGCCATCGAGTCGATTCCAATTCACAGTGACCCTATAGGACAGTGTAGAACTGCCCCATAGGGTTTCCAAGGGCAGCTGGTGGATTCGAACTGCTGACCTTTTGGTTAGCAGCTGTAGCATTTAACCACTGTGCCACGAGGGCTCCAAACAAAGGGTTTGTCTGAGATTTGAACCTGGGACCTCTCCCACCCTAAGCGAGAATCATACTCCTAGATCAACGAGTCGCACATGAAAATACTAATAGAAGAAACTTTGTGTAATTTTGGGATGGGATGTTGTTGTTGTGTGCCATTGAGTCAATTCTGACTCACAGTGACCCTGGAGGACAGAGGAGAACTGCCCCATAGGGTTCCTGAGGCTGTAGGAGCAGATCGCCAGATCTTTTCTCTAGAGGAGTCGCTGGGTGGGTTTGAATAGCTGACCTTCTGGTTAGCAGCCTAGTGCTTAACCTTTGCACCACCCAGGCTCCTTTGGGATGGGATAGCCTTCCTAAAAACTGGATACAATCCAGTGGCCATAAAGGTAAAGATGGAAAAGTTTTATCTACATAAAAATTACTTCTTTATGACATAAGATATCATGAACAAAGTAAAACAAAAACAAAAAACCACAACAGACTGGAGAAAATATTTGAAATTTTGCAACACATATGATAGAAGAGGGTTGTTGTTAGGCGCGTCGAGTCAGTCCCAACTCACAGTGACCCCGTGTCTGACAAAACAAAACACTGCCCAGGCCTGTACCACCCTCACAATCGTTCTGATGTTTGGGCCCATGGTTGTAGTCACTGTGTCAGTCCACCTCATTGCGGGTCTTCCTCTCTTTCACTGACCCTCTAGTTTACCAGGCATGATGTCCTTCTCCAGGGACTGGCCCTTACTTATGACATATCCAAAGTAAGTGAGAGGATGGTTAATAAAGAGGAGGGTTAATGTCCTTAATATACAAAAAGCTTCTGCAAATAAATAATTTAATTTCTAAAAAGAGCAAAAGATATGAACAGGTCATTCATAGAAAAAATAGAAATGATTAATAAACTTTAAAAGATTCTCAAATTCACCAGTGGTGAGAAATGCAAATTAAAAAGAGAAACACGCTTTCAGCACATCAGTAGAACTTAGAAATATTAAAGGTATCCTGTGTTGGCCACCGGGGTAGCAGGGGGGTGGTTAACTTTCACACCTGTTGCTATAGCCTTTTCAGAGGACAACTGGATGGTATCCATCAACATTTAATGTGAACATACCAATTGTCTTGGCAATTCTACTTCTAGAAATCTACCTTGGCACCAGTGCAAAAATGTACATGAAGAACCAGTGGCAACCCAAGAGCTAATCAATAGGGACTGGATAAGGACTGGTTAAAGAAAGGAAATTCATTCTATAGCATACTATAAACCAAAACGAAAAACCCATTGCCGTCGAGTCGATTCCAACTCATAGCAACCCTATAGGACAGAGTAGAACTATCCCATAAGGTTTCCAAGGAGCAGCTGGTGGATCCGAACTGACGACCTTTTGGTTAGTAGCCAAGCTCTTAACCACTGCACCGCCAGGGCTCCATAGCATACTATACAGCCGTTAGAAAGAAGGAGTAAGTCTGTATGTCCCAACATGAAAGGATGTCCATGATACAGTTTTGTTTAAAAAAGTCAGCCTGTGGAACAGTATGTATGACGTATGTATGTTGTGAGGGTTTGTAAAGCATAAAGGCAATGAACACAGATTGTGGGACCAAAATGTCTGGGTTCGAATCCTGGTCCAACCACTTAGTATTGATGTGCCCCTTGGTCAACTTACTTAAGCTCTCTGTGCCTCAGTATCCTTGTAACAACGAGAATTCAATGAAATAATGTACAGCGAGCCTTTAGAATAGTGCCTGGCACATAGTAGGTGCTGTAGAAGCGTTAGTACAATAATAATATGATCGTTACGTGTACTCCAAAGTACTGAGGGGGAAGTGGGGAGACTGTTACTTCTTGCTTCATCTCTCTGTATTTTTTTCAACTTTATGAGAGCATGTATTACTTTCAAGCTTTAAGAACAGTGAAAAAAAGTCACAGGAAAAAAAAATTGAGGAAAGAAAAGGATCCCTCCCTGCTGGAGACATGCTTATTTTATAAGTGGCCCAGAAGGCTCTTTTGAAGATTTAACCTGGGGTCCAGGATTTAAGCTTCCTCCCTAAATGGGAAATCTTTCATTTTACTGACAGACTTTTTAGGGTGAGTGTGACTTTGAAGTGAATGGAATACACAAGATAAATCTTTCCCCTTAGGATATAGGGAATGGCATGTAAGAACTAACCCCAAAACTGCTCTTATTACTCACAGTCCCTGAGGGGAAAGTAGTCCTGATTTCTACCTGTGCCCTCTGGAGACCCATCCAATTGTTCTCAGACTCCTGTCTCCACGTCCTCTCTACTCAAGCCCACGGTCTCTCGGCTTCTGGGCTTCCCCTACCACTTCCATTTCCCCCATGTCTACCCTTTGCTCTCCCTTCCCTGTGGTTCTTGACCATGTTCCTGACCCCTGACACCCCTACGTGGACACAGAGGCATCTTGGGACTCGCAGTTGCCACCCTGGGCTACAGGACCTTATCAGAAGCTTACCTGGAAGGGTTTGTGTTAGGTTCCTCGATGAAGAAGGGCAGGGAGAAGAGCAAGATCAACACAGCCAGAAGAAGCAAGGGCCAGTGGACAGCCCGGCCCGGTCGGCAGTGTCTCCAGGGGCAGGACCTCATGGTGGTGGGTCGGGCACTTCAGGAAATGGCTTTATATCCTGGGGGCTTTGATGCAGATAGCAGATGGTTCCACCGTTCCGCTCTCCCGGCCAGGAGTGCACACCTCTCGTGTCTCTAGGGAGCCACTCTGGTAAACGTTGATCTGTCAGTCCCTGCCAGGAAAAGAAGGACTCGCCTTCACTGCTTTATGAAGGCTTATAGGCTGGCAGGCTGGCGTGGCTTGAAGGAGGATACTCCTTTTGTTTAAACAAGTTCACTTCATTTTCCTTGACTTGAAAGCCAATTTCTGAACATAGAACTTCATGAGAAACATACGCACAGTATGTGAAACCACTTTCATCAGGCTCCAAAGCCGTGGGAACCCTGGACAAGGGCATGGTCTGGAAGAGTCTCGCACTGCCCCCACGCTCAATATGAGTTTTATAAGAAAACTGCAGTGAGCCACTTGGGTTGAGTCTCCTAGCAGTGTTCCCCTACAAAGCAGTGTTGCCCTACAAGACCGTGGTGCCCGCATAGCCTGGAACTGCCCGGGGTAGCCCAGCCCAAGAACAGTATGGACCCCGCCTCTGGGTAGGGTGGTGAGCAGCACTCACTGCCTGGATCCAAACCTAGATCCTGCAGCTTTTGTTATCCTTGCTGCTGTGGTTTATTTTCAGCCGACTTTTCACTGATTTCGCAAGAACATCTCACTTCCAAAGTATTTGGAGTGGCAGCTCTCGATCTGGGTGTACATTAGAACCACCTAAGGAGTTACAGATAATCCCCGTGGTTAGGCGGCACCCCAACCAATTAAATCAGGATCTCTGAGGGTGGGGCCCTGGCATCGCTGCGTTTTCAAGCTCCACAGGCGACTGCATTGTACAGCCAAGTGAGAAGCCTTGACTTACAGACATCGGGTTTGCCATAGTCCTGTCGTGTTTTAAACGAACGCGTTTCCACTATACAGAGCGCAGAACGGAACCTGGAGCAAAGAACATGCTTGGCGAGCTTTCTGCCGGCGTCTGTGATCCGCAAATTTCCTTTCCTGTGCAAAGCAGTAGAGAATGAGGAAATGGGGAAAGCAGAGGCATCTACCTCTTTGATTATTACAGAGACGCCGTGAACTCACCACTTACAAGTCTGGGTCATAGTAGCACGCCCCACACATTCGCCATTGCTGTTCAGCCAACTCTGCTTCCATCTGAAATCCTAGCCATCACAACAATGGCAACAATGGAGAGTGGCCACCGGGGCAGGCGCTGCAAAGGCATGGCATGCACCCATGTGACACACTATGACAAGGCGCTACCACTATCCCCATTTTACAGCAGAGGAAACTGCCTCAAGGGTGAAGCACCTGGCCCAAGATTGCAGAGTGGGTGCGGGCTTGGGGGCCAGAGGTGCCAGCTGGACATTGCATTCCTACCCTTAATTACTCTGAGGCAACTCTGCCCCCCGGGACATCGTTTACTCTGTCTTGATGTGAAAAACATCCCTAAATGCTTGGGGAAAAGGAACACTATCAAGGCCAGTTGTAGGAAAATGAGAAAATTCAGAAAAGCAGCCCTCCGTAAGTACTGTGGGTTATTCATTTGAAAAATATTGCTTACAGTAGTTGAATCATACTACCAAGCAGGTCAGGTGGGAAAGGTGCAGCTCGGAAGAGTGGGGTTTGGAGGTTTGGGGACCTGGTTCTTAGGTCACACATGGCAGTGGGCCTGCCTCCTTATGTGCAGCTACCTGCCATGTTGTACCCAATGTCTTTGGCCTTCATCCAGGTCATGCACCAATAAATGCCTAAACCACCCTCCCCAGGGAGGATGCAAAAGATAAGAATCTGCTTCTGAGCAGCTGAGAGAAACACAGACAACAGATAGGCTTCCTGCATCCCAGACCCTATAGTGTAAGTAACACATGGCTCGACCCCAGTGGTGGGCTGGGAGAAGCGGAGAAAGCTCTCTTAGCAGTGATTCAGCCTCTCTTTGATCATGCTGAACTTATACTTGGTCTATCAGCATTTCTGAGTAGACCTGTGTCAAGTTGTAACTCTGCCCTGACCCCTTACTCCTTGGTGCTGTGCAGTTAGCTTATCCTGGTGCCCATTTGCAATGCTCAGCACGTTTCCTTACCCACAGTGCGAGGTTCACTCATTGGAGAGTCTCTTGCATCTCACCCTTCGTTCAGAGGAAGCTGTCAAGAGTTCTTGCTGACTTCCACAGAGCGTGAAGATCTGGGTGCTTTCCAGGGTGCAGTCTGTGCCTCTCACCACCTTAAGGGTGGGCTGAACTAGGAGACGTTGGAGCTAGCTAATGGGTGCGGGTAACCCACAGCTCTGATTTCCTGGTTCTCAGGTTGTGGCCCGATGCTGCTGTAGTGTGTGCCTTCACAGAACGTCAGAGCCAGGGAAACGTGTCGGTGGAAAAGTCTCAGGTTTAGTATCTAAACAAACTAACCAAAACTAAAACTTTTGGCTCAGTCCCCTCTTTACACACCAGCCAACGGGTGTGTGAGATAAGAGCTGTTGCAAGATAATTTTGGAACGCAGACATGAGTTGTTAACAAGATAATTTTCAGGAAAGGGTAAGATCATGACCCTCATACAGATATGAGACAAGAGCAGGTATTAAAGATTTTACTGTATTCATGAGGGAACCAGGCAGATGTCACAACTAGTTCAAAAGATGAGTGCTGAAGCGCAATTAATATGAAGTAAAGGCATCTTAGGAGCCCTGGTGGTGCAGTGCTTAAGTGCTTGGCTGCTAAGGATGGCGTTTCGAACTCACCAGCTGCTCCGGGGGAGAAAGAAGCAGCAGTCTGCTTCCGTAAAGATGACCGCCTTGGAAACTCTATAGGGCAGTTCTGCTCTGTCCTAAAGGGTCGCTGTGAGTCAGAATCGACTCGATGGCAATGGGTTTGGTTTGGGTTTTCACCTGGGGATGGGGAGAAGGAGTTATGGCTTAAGGGGTACTGAGATTCTGTTAAGGGTAACAACAAAATTTGGAAACTTGGTGGTGAGGATTGTACAACATGGAGAACATAAATAATGTCAATGTCCTTGAGTTGACTCCAACTTATGGCTGCCCCGCGTACGACAGAATGAAACATTGCCCAGTCCTGAGCCATCCCCATGATCACTGGTATGCTCGAGTTCATTGCTGCAGCCACTGTGTATTTTGAATACCTTCCAACTTAGGGCCTCATCTTCCAGCACTATATCAGATGGTATTCTTTTTTTTTTTTTTTTAAATTATACTTCAGATGAAGGTTTACAGAGCAAATAAGTTTCTCATTAAACAATTAATACACATATTGTTTTGTGACATCAGTTGCCAACCCCATGACGTGTCAACAGTCTCTCCTTCTTGTCCTTGCGTTCCCCATTACCAGCTTTCCTGTCCCCTCCTGCCTTCTAGTCCTTGCCCCTGGGCCTGGTGTGCCTTTTAGTCTCGTTTTGTTTTATAGGCCTGTCTAGTCTTTGGCTGAAGGGTGAACCTCAGGAGTGACTTCAGTACTGAGCTATAAGGGTGTCCAGGGGCCATACTCTCAGGGTTTCTCCAGTCTCTGTCAGACCAGTAAGTCTGGTCTCTCTCTCTCTCTCTTTTTTTATTGTGAGTTAGAATTTTGTTCTACATTTTCCTCCAGCTCTGTCCAGGAGCTTCTATTGTGATTTCTGTCAGAGCAGTCAGTGGTGGTAGCTGGGCACCATCTAGTTGTGCTGGATTCAGTCTGGTGGAGGTTATGGTAGCTGTGGTCCATTAGTCCTTTGGACTAATCTTTCCCTTTTATCTTTGGTTTTCTTCATTCTCCCATGCTCCAGATGGGGTGAGACCAGTGGAGTATCTTAGATGGCCACTCACAAGCTTATAAGACCCCAGACACTACTCACCAAAGTAGAATGTAGCATATTTTCTTTATAAATTATGTTATGCCAATTGAACTAGATGTTCCCAGAGACCATGGTCCCAACAGCCCTCAGCCTAGTAATTCAGTCCCTCAGGGAGTTTGGATGTGTCTACGGAGCTTCCATGGCCTTGCCGTGGACAAGTTGTGCTGGCTTCCCCAGTTTTGTGTACTATCTTACCTGTCACCAAAGTTACCACTTATCTATTATCCATTTAGTGTTTTTCCATCTCCATCCTTCCCCTCCCTCGTAACCATCAAAGATTGTTTCTTTTTGTGTGTAAACCTTTTCATGAGTTTGTATAGTAGTGGTCTCATACAATATTTGTCCTTTTGTGATTGACTTATTTCGCTCAGCCTAATGCCCTCCAGATTCACCTATACTGTGAGATGCTTCCCAGATTCATCATTGTTCTGTATTGTTGTGTAGTATTCCGTTGTGTGTATGGACCATAGTTTTCTTATCCATTCATCTGTTAATGGGCACTTAGGCAGTTTCCATCTCCTTGCTATTGTGAACAATGCTGCAATGAACATGGATGTTCATATGTCTATTCATGTGACAGCTCTTATTTCTCTAGGGTATATTCCTAGGAGTGGGATTGCTGGATCGTATGGTATTTCTATTTCTAGCTTTTTTTTTTTTTTTTTAAAAAAGAAAAAAAATTTATTGCACTTCAGATGAAGGTTTACAGAACCAATAGTTTCTCATTAAAGTTAGTACACATATTGTTTTATGACACTGGTTAACAACCCCATGACACGTCAACACTCTCCCTTCTTGACCTTGGGTTTGCTATTACCACCTTTCCTGTCCCCTCCTGCCTTCTGGTCCTTATCCCTGGGCTGTTGTGCCCCATTAGTCTCGTTTTGTTTTATGGGCCTGTCTAATCTGTGGTTGAAGGGTGAACCTTGGGAGTGACTTCATTACTGTACTAAAAGGGTGTCAGGGAGCCATACTCTCAGGGTTTCTCCAGTCTCTGCCAGGACAGTAAGTCTGGTCTTTTTTTGTGAGTTAAAATTTTGTTCTACATTTTTCTCCAGCTCTGTCTGGGACCCTCTGTTGTGATCCCTGTCAGAGCAATCAGTGGTGGTAGCCAGGCATCATGTAGTTGTACCGGACTCAGTTTGGTGGAGGTCATGGTAGTTTTGGTCCTTTAGTCCTTTGGTATTTCTAGCTTTTTAAGGAAGCACCATATTTGCATTTCCACCAGCAGTGCCTAAGAGGTCCAATCTCCCTGCAGCCTCTCCAACATTTGTTGTTTTCTGATTTTTTAAATTTGTGCCAGTAATGTCAGGGTGAGATGGTATCTCATTGTGGTTTTCATTTGCATTTCTCTAAGCTGGACCGTATGAAGAAGAACACAGCATCAGGATTGGAGGAAGACTGATTAACAACCTGCGTTACTGCAGATGACCCAACCTTGCTTGCTGAAAGTGAAGAGGACTTGAAGCACTTACTGATGAAGATCAAAGACCAAAGCCTTCAATATGGATTACACCTCAACATAAAGAAAACAAAAATCCTCACAACTGGGCCAATAAGCAACATCATGATAAATGGCGGAAAGACTGAAGTTGGCAAGGATTTCATTTTACTTGGATCCACAATCAACACCCATGGAAGCAGCAGTCAAGAAATCAAAAGATGCATTGCACGGGGCATTTCTGCGGCAAAAGACCTCTTTACAGTGTTGAAAAGCAAAGATGTCACCTTGAAGACTAAGGTGCGCCTGACCCAAGCCATGGTGTTGTCAATTGCCTCATATGCATGTGAAAGCTGGACGATGAATAAGGAAGACAGAAGAAGAACTGACGCCTTTGAATTGTAGTGTTGGCGAAGAATATTGAACATACCATGGACTGCCAAAAGAATGAACAAATCTGTCTTGGAAGCAGTACAAACAGAATGCTCCTCAGAAGCAAGGATGGTGAGATTACGTATCACATATTGTGGACACGTTATCAGGAGGGATCAGTCCCTGGAGAAGGACATCATGCTTGGTAGAGTGGAGGGTCAGCAAAAAAGACGAAGAGTCTCAATGAGATGGATTGACACAGTGGCTGCAACAGTGGGCTCAAGCATAAAAATTATTGTGAGGATGGCACAGGACTGGGCAGTGTTTCATTCTGTTGAACACAGGGTCACTGTGAGTCGGAACCAAATCGATGGCGCCTAACAACGACAACAATGGCTAGCGATCTCGAGCAATTTCTCACGTGTCTGTTAGCTGCCTGAATGTCTTCTTTGGTGAAGTGTGTGTTCATATCCTTTGCCCATTTTTTTTTCCCCCACACCTGGACAGTGTTTTTGTTTTAACTTTTTTTTTTTATTGTTGTAGTTTAAATGAAGTTTACATTTCAGGTTAGTCTCCCATACAAAAATCTATACATACGTTGTTATGTGACCCTAAGAGCTCTCCCCATACTGCAACAGCACACTCCTCCTTTCCACCCAATTCCCCATGTCCATTCAACGAGCTCCTAGCCCTCTCTGCCTTCCCGTCTCACCTCCAGATAGAAGTTGCCTGTTTAAGTCTCTTGTATCTACTTGAGCTAAGAGACACACTCCTTACGAGTATCACTTTATGTCCCACAGTCCAGTCCAATCCCTGTCTGAAGAGCTGGCCTTGGAAATTGCCTTAGTTCTGGGCTGATAGAGAATCCAGGGGCCATGCTTTCTTCCAGGGTTCCTCCAGCCTCAGTCAGACCATTAAGTCTGGTCTTTTTACTAGAATTTGAGTTCTGCACCCCACCTTTCTCCTGCTCCATCCAGGGCTCTCTGTTGTGTTCTCCGTCAGTGCGGTCATTGGTGGTAGCTAGGCACCATCTAGTTCTTCTGGTCTCAGGCTGATGAAGTCTCTGGTTTATGTGGCCCTTTCTGTCTCTTGTCCTTTGCCCATTTTTAAATTGTATTATTTGTCTTTTTGTGGTAGAGGTGTTGGATTTTCCTATGGATTTTAGAGATTAAAACTTTGTTGAATTTGTCATAGCCAAATTTTTTTCCCAGTCCGTAGGTTCTCTTTTTACACTTTTTGTGAAGTCTTTTGATGAGCATAAGTGTTTAATTTTTAGGAGATCCCAGTTATCTAGCTTATCTTCTGGTGTTTGTGTATTGTTAGTTACGGTTTGTATCCTGTTAATGCTGTGTATTAGGGCCTCTAGAGTTGATCCTATTTTTTCTTCTATGATCTTTATAGTTTTTGTTTTATATTTAGGTCTTTGATCCATTTTGAATTAGTTTTTGTGTATGCTGTGAGGTATGGGTCCTATCTCATTTTTTTTTGCAGATGGACATCCAGTTTTGCCAGCGCTATTTGTTAAAAAGACTGTTTCTTCCCCATTTGATGGACTCTGGGCCTTTGTCGAAGATCAGGTGACTGTAGGTGGATGGATTTACATCTGGGTTCTCAATTCTGTTCCATTGGTCAATGTATCTGTCGTTGTACCAGTACCAGGCTCTTCTGACTACTGTAGCTGTATAGTAGGTTCTGAGGTCAGCTAGTGAGAGTCCTCCTACTTTATTCTTTTTCTTCAATAATGCTTTACTTATCTGGGGCCTCTTCCCTTTCCATATAAAGTTAATGATTAGTTTTTCCATTGCTTTAAAGAATGCCATATCAGAAAATATTCTATTGTGATCCATAGGGTTTTCATTGGCTACTTTTTGTAAATAGATCACCAGGAGTTTCTTCCTAGTCTGTCTTAGTCTGGAAGTTCCGCTGATACCTGTCCACCGTTGGTGATCCTTGCTGGTATTTGAAATACCAGTGGCAAAGCTTCCAGCATCACAGCCACACACAAGCCACCACAGTATGATAAATTGACAGACAGGTGGTGGAATGTGGCTACCAGAAAATTGAAAATCACGTGTGGCTCGTGTGATATTTCTATGGACATTGCAGCTCTAGAGGTTGGCAGACACTGTCACTCTGCTGAGCCAGCTCTGGGCAAAGAAGAGGACTGGTTTGTGTGCTTTGAATCTGGAACTTTAAAGGGGATTCGTGCAAAATGCCAGTGGAGGTGGGCCAGGGTGGTGGAGGTGTCTCCTTTCTCACAGGCCTGCCTGGCACCCAGTGGGCGGCGGGGAGGCGGGGCGAGGGAGGGCTGGCCGCCCCCTCAGATTCTGTGTTCTGTGTAGAGGGGCAGGGTGCCACACTTTCCAGCAGCGTGAGGAGCTGTGAAGGCTGTAATAGGTGACAGCAGGAACAGAATACTAGTTTCCTGCAGCTCAGGGGCAAGCTGTGAGCTGTCGGTGACAGCAGAGACCCGCTGCCCAGGCAGGTGGGGAGTGCAGGGTGGGGCATGGGCTGCTTCACCCGGAGGATTGCTGTCCTGTTGGGATGACAGGTGCATCATCATCACATCACACCTTAGTGTCCTGGTGCTGCCGTCGCAGAAATGCCACACGTGGGCGGCTTTGGAGGACAGAGGTTTATTTTCTCGCAGTTCTGGAGGCTGAAAATCAGAATCAGGGTCTCACCCGTGTGGATTCCTTCCTTGTCAGTGGCCCCAGCCATTCCTTGCTTCCTGGGCTTGTAGACGATCCTCACACATCATCTGTCTTCCCTCGTGTGTGTTCGCACGTGTGTGTCTCTGTGTGTGTGTGCATGTGTGTGTGTGCATGTCTGTCTGTGTGTGTGTCTGTATGTGCGTGTCTCTGTGTGTCTGGTGTGTGCGTCCGTTTGCGTGCGTGTGCGTCTATGTATGCGTATCTGTATGCGTGTGTGCGTGCGTGTGTCTGTGTGCATGTCTCTGCGTCTATACTGCTCTTATCATAACTCAGAAGTGATTAGGTTTAGGATCCACCCTACACTGGTATGACCTCATTAACATAACTAAAGAAAAACTATATCCAAACAGGATCACATCCACAGGTACAGGGGTTAGGGTTTCAACATATTTTTGGGGGGAGACAAAATTCAATCCATAACACATCAATTTACAGTTTTATAATAGGTCAGCATTTTTAAAGCCCTTTCATTTCGTCCTCCCCGAGCCCTGTGAGCAGGTGACGTTAGCCCCATCCTGCAGATGAGAACACTCAGGCTCAGACATGCTTAGTGGTCACACCGCTTGTAAAAGGCGGGCAATATTGGGGCTTTCTGGCCTCTTCCTGTGCTCTGCCCACTTCTCCCGGCTGGGCAAGGGCTGCCGGCCGGCCGTAGCTTTGCTAACACGCCCTCACCCACAGTTTTAATTAATGACTATCGCGTAATTAAAAACTAAAATCAGTTCTGGAAGAATAACTTCTCACTTTAAATGCGCCCCCTTCCTCCTCTGGAGACAAAGCAGGGCGATTTCTAAGAATAACTCTGAGTGACGGGACAGGTCAGTTTATAAATACTGTATAACCCTAGATGATGGGTCCAATTTGAAGCCTTTGACAGTGAGGCTTTGAAGGATGGGCTCCAGGCAGGGTGTGTGCACGCACAGAATACAAATCAATAATTTACAGGGAGAAGGGCATGTTATGCAAATTCAGTGTATTGGCATTGTGTCCTCGACAGTTAAATGCTAGGATTCCTTAGAGGGAGGGGGCTCAGCTGGAGCCCCTCAGCCCCTCAGCTTTTGTAGGTTCAGACTTGTGGCTATTGATGGAAAGGAGAAGGAGGTGTGGGATGGAGCTCAGAACAGGGTGGCTTTCCCCCCAGGGAGTGGCAGCTGAGCTTTTGGACATCTCTGTTCAAAAGCTGGTGGCTGTGAGGGTTCCACCACGGGAACCCCGGCCCAAGCGCTTCAGATGGCCATTTGCTGCGCCGAGAGTCTGCGGAACATGGGGGAGGCTGAGAGCCCAGAACCTTCCACGGCCAGGCAGAGGCGTGGCAGGGCGGCCTGCACCCACCCACTTAACTGGCTAATGTGTCTTCAGCGGGGGCCGGAGTGTATTCCTTAAGCACCCTTATTGCTCTTGTGCATTTAGCAGCTTGGAGGAAGATTAATACCTTTCACTTTGGACCCAATTTTAGTTTTTGTTGTCATAACCATGGAAAATCGACCTTTCGAGCCCCTCAGCGGTGGGCCTGAATAGGAAGTGATTTACGGGGAACGTGGTGCAGAATCCCTAACGCGCCCAAACAGGAGCTGCGGCCCCTCCCTGCAGCCCTGACCTCCTGTGAGCAGCAATCTCTGTGACACATTCCACACCTCCCCACACCAGCCAGCCTACGCCCTGGAGACTGAAAAATTGGGCTACCCTGAATTTAAGAATAAGTTAACAAACAAATAAATAAATAAAATTCTGCATTTCTGTGCCTTCTTGCAGACCTTCTCACAGTGGTACTTCCTCTTTCTGGGCTGTGGTCTGTGATGTCACTTCCTGTTTCAAGGAGGAAACAGGGCAGGGCAGTGGAGGCTTCCAAGGATCGGCTTGCAGAAGTCTTTCCTTTTCTGACTTTGTAGGGCAGACGTAACTGTTGTTGATGTTAGCTTCTGTCAAGTCGGCCCCAACTCATGGCGACCCTACACACAATGGAAGGAAACGCTGCCTGGTCCTGAGCCATCCCCATATTGGTTGTGAATGGGACCATTGTGCTCTCATAGGGTTTTCACTGGCTGATTTTCAGAAGTAGATCTCCAGGCCTTTCTTCCTAGTCAGTTTTAGTCTGGAAGCTCTGCTGAAACCTGTTTAGCATCCTAGCAACACACAAGCTTCCACGGACAGATGGGTGGTGGCTGTACATGAGGTGCACTGACGGGGATTCAAACCCAGTTCTCCTGCATGGAAGGAGTTACATAATCAGTTTCTTGTGACATGGAAAAAGGAGAAGGGAGATAGGGAAATTGAAGGGGAAAAGGTATATCAGCTAGCTAGTGCTGTGTAACAAATTACCTCCCAAACCAGTTGCTTAAAACAACCACCATTTATTATTATTGCTCATACATCTGTAAGTCAGCTGGGCTTGGTTGGCCTTGGCTGTGCTCTCTCGTACATCTGTGCGTCAGCCCAGTGGCTCTGCTCCAAGCTGGGTTTCTCTGGGGCAGCTCCACTCCATGTGTCTTTCATCCTCCTGGGACCAGGGGCCCAAACGTGGGCATGACTGAGACACAGGAGAGCGAGTGGGAACACACAAGGCATCTTAAGGCCTAGGCTTGGAAGTGGCTCGCCATCTCTTCTGCTTCATTCTGTTGGCCAAAGCAGGTCACTTGGCCAGCCCACATTCACATAGGGTGGGGAAATAGACGGCCCTTCGTTACTGGCAGAAACTGCCAAGTCGCATGGCAAAGGGGTGACTCTAGAGAGGAATGAAGAATTGGGGCCATTAATACAAACTCCCAGTCAGGGAGGAGAGATGCCTCGTTCTGACAGCAATGATGGAGTTGACGGTAAAACCAAAATAGCAAACCAGTTGTCATAGAGTCAATTCCAATTCATACCGACCCCATGTGTGCAGAGTAGAAGTGTGCTCCATAGGGTTTTTAAGGCTGTGACTTTTTGGAAATAAATCAACAGGCTGTTCTTCCAAGGAGCCTCTGGGTGGGTTCAAACTGCCAACCTTTTGGTTAGTAGTTGAGCATTTAACTGCTTGTACCACCCAGGGACCCTGGTAGCCACCATATAATTAGTGCTTCTGTGGACCAACCATTAAACTAAGCATGTGTATAAACCCATTGCCGTTGAGTCGATTCTGACTGATAGTGACCCTACAGGACAGAGTAGAACTGCCCCACAGGGTTTCCGAAGCTGTAAAATCTTTATGGAAGCAGACTGCCACATCTTTCTTCTGTGGAGCGGCTGGTGGGTTCGAACCACTGACCTTTTGGTTAGCAGCCAGGCACTTAACCACTGTGCCACCAGGGCTCCTTAGCATGCATATACATGGTCTTATTTGTTCCTTCTAGTAACCCAAGCCACCACTTGTGTGTCATACTGTGGTGGCTTGTGTACTAATGGGATGCTGGAAGCTATGCCACTGGTGTTTCAAATACCAGCAGGGTCACTCATGGTGGACAGGTTTCAGAGGTGCTTCCAGACTAAGACAGACGAGGAAGAAGGATCTGGCAATCTGTTTCTAAAAAAATTGGCCCGTGAAAACTTTATGAGCAGCAGTGGAATATTGCCTGATTTAGTGCCTGAAGATGAGCCCCTCAGATTGGAAGATACTCAAAATACAACTGGGGAAGTGCTGCCTCCTCAAAACAGAGTTGACCTTAATGATGTGGATGAAGTCAAGCTTTTGGAACCTTCATTAGCTGATGTGGCACGACTCAAAATGAGAAGAACAAGCTGCAAACAGCTGGTTATAACAATCGGAATGTGGAATGTACGAAGTATGAATCTAGGAAAATTGGAAGTTGTCAAAAATGAAATAGAACGCTTAAAGATAAGACATCCTAGGCATTAATGAGCTGAAATGGACTGGTATTGGACATTTTAAATTGGACAATCATATGGTCTACTATGCCGGAAATGACAAACTGAATTCTTCAATTCTTCAAATTGAAGAATGGCGTCACATTCATTGTCAAAGAGAACATCTCAAGATCTATCCTGAAGTACAACGCTGTCAGTGATAGGATAATATCCACATGCCTACAAGGAAGACCAGTTAATATGACCATTATTCAAATTTACACACCAACCACTAAGGCTAAAGGTGAAGAATTTGAAGATTTTTAACAACTTCTGCAGTCTGAAATTGATCAAACATGCAGTTAAGAGGCATTGATAATTACTGATGATTGGAATGTGCAAGTTGGAAACAAAGAAGGATTGGTAGTTGGAAAATATGACCTTGGTGACAGAAATGAGGCTGGAGATCACCTGATAGAATTTTGCAAAAACAGCAACCTATTCACTGGAAATACCTTTTTTCAACAACATAAATGGCAACTATAAACGTGGACTTTCCCAGATGGAATACACAGGAATCAAATTGACTACATCTGTGGAAAGAGACAATGGAAAAGCTCAATATCATCAGTCAGAACAAGGCCACAGCTGACTGTGGAACAGACCATCAATTGCTCCTATGCAAGTTCAAGTTGAAGTTGAAGAAAATGAGAACAAGTCCACGAAAGCCAAAGTACGACCTTGAGTATATCCCACCAGAATTTAGAGACCATCTCAAGAATAGATTTGACACATTGAACACTAATGACCAAAGACCAGAGGAGTTGTGGAATGACATCGAGGACATCATACAGGAAGAAAGCAAAAGATCATTAAAAAGACAGGAAAGAAAGAAAAGACCAAAATGAATGTCAGAAGAGATTCTCAAACTTGCGCTTGAATATAGAGTAGCTGAAGGAAATGGAAGAAATGATGAAGTAAAAGAGCTAAACAGAAGATTTCAGAGGACAGCTTGGAAGACAAAGTAAAATATCATAATGAAATGTGCAGATACCTGGAGTTAGAAAACCAAAAGAGAAAAACACACTTGGCATTTCTCAATCTGAAAATACTGAAGAAAAAATTCAAGCCTCTAGTTGCAATATTGAAGTATTCTATGGGCAAAATGTTGAATGACACAGGAAGCATCAAAAGAAGATAGAAGGAATACACCATCACTGTACCAAAAAGAATTGGTTGGTGTTCAAACATTTCAGGAGGTAGCATATGATCAGGAACCGATGGTACTGAAGGAAGAAGTCCAAGCTGCACTGAAGGCAGTGGCGAGAAACAAGGCCCCAGGATGAACAGAATACCAACCGAGATATTTCAACAAACAGATGCAGTGCTAAAAGTGCTTGCTTGTTTATGCCAAGAAATCTGGATGACAGCCACCTGGCCAACAGACAGCTATACTGCCACAAGATCCATATCTGTGCACATTCCAAAGAAAGGTGATCCAACAGAATGCAGAAATTATTGAACAATATCATGAGTACCACAGGCAAGTAAAATTTTGCTGAAGATAATTCAGAAGCGGTTGCAGCAGTCCATCGACAGGGAACTGCCGGAGATTCAGGCCGGATTCAGAAGAGGACCTGGAACAAGGGACATCATTGCTGACGTCAGATGAATCCTGGCTGAAAGTAGAGAATGCCAGAAAGATGTTTACCTGCGTTTTTTCACTATGCAAAGGCATTCGACTCTGTGGATCATAAAATTATGGACAACATTGTGAAGAACTGGGATTCCAGAACACTTAATTGTGCTCATGTGGAACCCGTACATAGACCAAGAACCTGTACATAGATTGAACAGTTTAAAATCAGGAAAGTTGTGCATGAGGGTTGTATCCTTTCACCATACTTATTCAATCTGTATGGTGAGCAAAATAATCCAAGAATCTGGACTATATGAAGAAGAACACAGCATCAGGATTGGAGGAAAACTCATTAACAACCTGCCATATGCAGATGACACAACCTTGCTTGCTGAAAATGAAGAGGATTTGAAGCACTTCCTGATGAAGATCAAAGACTACGCAGCCTTCAGTATGGATTACACCTCAACATAAAGAAAACAAAAATCCTCACAACTGAACCAGTAAGCAACACCATGATAAATGGAGAAAGGGTTGACATTGTCAAGGATTTTATTTTACTCGGATCCACGATCAACACCCATGGAAGCAATTAAGAAATCAAAAGACGCATTGCATTCGGCATTTCTGCTGCAAAAGACCTCTTTAAAGTATTGAAAAGCAAAGATGTCACCTTGAAGACTAAGGTGCGCCTGACCCAGGACATGGTGTTTTCAATCGCCTCATATGCATGCGAAAGCTGGACGGTGAATAAGGAAGACCGAAGAAGAACTGACGCCTCTGAATTGCGGTGTTGGTGAAGAATATTGAATATACCATGGACTGCCAAAAGAACAAACAAATCTGTCTTGGAAGAAGTACGGCCAGAATGCTCCTCAGAAGCAAGGATGGCGAGACTTCATCTTACATACTTTGGACATGTTGTCAGGAGGGACCAGTCCTTGGAGAAGGACATCATACTTGGGAAAGTAGAGGGTCAGCAAAAAAGAGGAAGAGTCTCAATGAGATGGATTGACACAGTGGCTGCAACAATGGACTCAATGATTGTGAGGATGGCGCAGGATCAGGCAGTGTTTCATTCTGTTGTACATAGGTCGCTATGAGTTGGAAACAACTTGACAGCCCCTAACAGCAACAACAAACAACATGGCAACTCTAAGAAGCATTAGTTGCGCAGTGGTTCAGCGCTCAACTGCTAACCAAAAGGTCATGGTTGGAATCCACCAGCCGTTCCATGGCAGAAAGATGTGGCAGTCTGCTTCCGTGAAGATTACAGCCTTAGAAACCCTGTGAAGCAGTTCTACTGTATCCTACAGGGTCGCTATGAGTCCGAATCAACTCAGTGGCAAAGGGTACGGCAACTCTATGTTTAAACATTTGAGAAACTTCCAGACTATTTTCCAAAGTGGCTGCACTATTTTACATTATCATCAGCAATGTATGAGTGTTCCAGGTTCCACATTCTCTCAAAACATGTTGCCTTAGTTATCTAGTGCTGCTATGACAGAAAAACTGTTTAAGTGGATGGTTTTAACAAACAGAACTGTATTCTCTCATGGTTTAGGAGGCTAGAAGTCGGAATCAGGGAGCCAGCCCGAGGGGAAGGCTTTCTCTCTCTGTTGGCTCTAGGGGAAGGTCCTTGTCTCCTTTCAACATCTGTGGGCCCAGCTTCCATTGGAAATCTCCATGTGTCTTGGCATCAGTCTTACCCTGGATCTAGGAAGTTCTCAGTGCAGGGACCCCTGGTCCAAAAGAGGGACTCTGCTCCTGGCTCTTCTTTCTTGGTGGTAGTAGGTCTCTCTTCTCTGCAGGCTTCTCTCTCTTATTATCTCTGTAAGATAGAAGATACGACTCAAGCAAAGGTGGTGCATACCACCCTAATCCTCATTAACATAACTTAATCATGCCTCATTAACATAACGGACAACTCACTCCCAAATGGGACCATAACCACATGCATAGAGGCTAGCAGTAACAACACATAATTACATCAGATCACAAAACTGCACAATACCGGAAGTTGACGTGAATTTTTGTGGGACACAATTCAATCCATGACATGTGTTATTGTTTGTCTTTTTTATTATAGCCATGCTAGTGGATATGAAGTGATATCTTGCTGTGGTTCTGATTTGCATTTCCCTGATGGCTAATGATGTTGAACGTCTCTCATGTACTTATTAGTTGTTCATATTTCTTTGAAGAAATGTCAATTCAGATCTTTATCAAACATATGATTTGTAAATATTTTCTCCCAGTTAGTGGGTTGTCTTTTCACTTTTTTGGTGTTGCCCTCTGAAACACACAAGTTTTTAATTTTGATGGAGTCCAATTTATCAATGTCTTTTCTCACTTGTGTTTTTGGTTTTGTATCTAACCCAAGGTCACGAAGATTTACTCCTGTGTTTTCTTCTAAGTGTTCTACAGCTTTAGGTCTATGATTCACATTGAGTTGATTTTTTTCTTTTAAATGATGTGAGGTAGAGCTCCAAATACATATGTTTGCAGATGGATACTGTAAGAGCAAATACAAATTAAAAATAAGAAAAATAAATTTTAATTCTCTCTGGTGTAAAAAGGGAGAGACCTCTCCCCCATTTCCTCGAGTATTTACTTTAGAAAACTTGTCATTGTAAATTCTTTTTCTGCCCCTTTGAGCCCTCTTGCTAGTTTTACAATAATCAGGGACTGTTTTTCTCAAGGATCTGGGAGCCAATTCTTTGAAAAGCTATCATCAAGAAAGACTGTGCCCCTATCTCCTAGTTTCTGTGGGAGGGTAGGAGCCTGACTTCAGCTGGCCCCTGGCTCTAAATTGCAAACCTCCCTCTGTCATAAAGATATCAGAAGTGTATTTTTCCTTTGGATAAAAAAAATTAGCCAACACAGGCAGCTACTCCAATTAACAGGTGAATTTAGGAAGACTTTTGCAGGACAAATGGTGCTGTCAAGTCCTGTTACTTGAGGACCAGTTAGTGTTTATCTCGAGAAGAAAACGTAGGCGATGGGTTATCTGTTTGGCTACATAAAAGGTCAAGATTCCTTTCTGTCTGTGCAGTCAGTCTCTCTAGTAGATCACCTGTGATATGCACTGCAGTCTGGTTTAATGCTTATTCAATAATAAAACTGTTTGCTTTCTCTTCTGCCTCTGTGGAGAGGTTTTCTGGATTGGCAGGAGGCTTTATTTTTAATTATATTTCCCCAAGGATCCACTTGTGCCAGCACCTTTTGTTAAAAAGAATTCTTTCCCTATTAAATTGTCTTAGCCCCTTTGTCAAAGGTCAATTGGCCATCAACGTTAGGGGTTATTTCTGGGTTCTCAGTTCTATTCCATTGATATCTGTGTCTTTCATTATGCCAGTAACACACTGTCTTGATTATTGTATCTTTGTAGTAAGTTCCGAAGTTGGGAAGTACGAGTCTTCCAGTTTTGTTCTTTTTTTTTTTCAAGTTTGTTTTGGTTCTTCTGGTTCCCTTTCATTTCTACATAAATTTTACGAACATTTGTCAATTTCTGCAAAAAAAAAAAAGCCAAGTAGAGTTTTGATAAGATTGTGTTGAATCTGTAGACCAATTTGATCAATTTGGGGATCTTGCCATCTGTTATGGGTTGATTTCTGCCCCTCCAAAATATATGCTCAAGTCCTAACCCCTGGTATCTGTGAATATGACTGTATTTGGAAATAGCATCATTGCAGATATAGTTAGTTAACATGAAGTCATACTGACGCAGAGTGAGCCCTAATCCAATATGCCTGGTGTCCTTATAAAAAGAAAAAGAGAGACACAGAAAAGATATACAGGGAAGACAGCCATGTGAAGACAGAGGCAGAGATTCGAGTGAGGCACCTACAAGCCAAGGAACACTAAGGATTGCCAGGAACCATCAGAAGCTAGGAAGAGGCAATAAAGGATCTTTCCCTAGAGCCTTGAGAGAGGATGGCCCTGCTGACACCTTGATTTCAGACTTCTAGCCTCCAGAATGGTATGACAATAAATTTCTGTTGTTTTAAGCCATTGAGTTTGTGGTACTTTGTCACGGCAGTCCTAGGAAACGAATACACCATCTTAACAATATTGAGTCTTCAGATCCATGAACGTGGGATGTCTTTCCATTTATTTCAACTTTTTATTTCTTTCAACAATGTTTTGTAGTTTACAGAATACTTGCACTTTTTAAGTCAAATTTATTGCTAAATATTTTCATCTTTTTGTTGCTATTATAATTGGAATTGTTTTCTAAATTTCTTTTTTGGAATGTTCATTGGTAGTGTATAGAAACGCAATTGATTTTTTTTATATTGATTTTGTATCCTGCAACCTTGCTGAAAGGAGCCCTGGTGGCGCAGTGGTTAAGTGCTCGACTGCTAACCAAAAGGTTGGTAGTTCGAACCCACCAGTCGCTCTGCAGGAGAAAGATATGGTGTTGTAGTCTGGGTTCGTTCTCTAAAGGAGCAAAACCAATGAAGCGTATACAGATAAATATATATAGAGAAATTTAGTTCAAGGAAATGGCTTATGCGATTGTGGGGGCGGGCAAGTCTCAAATCCATGGGTCAGACAACAGGCTGAAGACCTCTGCTGGCTCACAGGGTTGCAGGGGCTGACGAATCCAAAATCTGCAGATCAGGTGGCAGGCTGGAGGCCTCTGCTGGTTTACATCCCAAGAACTGGTGGTCAGGGGATGAGAAGAGTGTAGGGTTGAGAAAAGTGAGTGAGCTTTGCCAGAACATCCATTTATATACTGGAAACAGGCCACACCTGCAAGGAAACTCCCCTTCCAGCTGATTGGCTGCTCACATCAGATCACAAAATGGAAAGTGATTACATAGTGTCTGTCAAACCATTGGGAATCATAGCCTAGCCAAGTTGACACATAACATGAACCATCACATGTGGCAATGTACCTCCATAAAGATTACAGCTTTGGAAACCCTATGGGGCAGTTCTACTCTGTCCTATAGGGTCGCTATGAGTCAGAGTCGACTCAATGGCAGTGGTTTTGGTTTGGTTTGGTAAACTGGCTGACCTTGTTTACTAGTTGCAACAGTTTTTCAGTGAATTTCTTGGGATTTTCTATATACAAGGTCGTGTCATCTGAGAATACAGTTTTGCTTCTCGTTTTCCAATCTAGACGCCTTCTATTTCTTTTTGTTGCCTAAATGCCCTGGCTAGAATCTCCAGTACAATGCTGAATACAAGTGGTGAGAATGGACATCCTTGTTTTGTTCCTATTCTTAAGCGGAAGCATTCAGTCTTTCACCATTTAGTATGATGTTAGCTATTGTTTTTTCATAAATGCCCTTTATCAGGTTGAGGACATCCCTTGCTAGTCCTAGTTTGTTGAGTGTTTTTATCATGAAAGGCTATTAGATTTTGTCAAATGCAATTTCTGTGTCTCTTGAGATGATCATGTAGTTTTTATCTTTTGTTCTAGTAATATGGTTTTATTACATTCATTGGTTTTTCCGATGTTAAATCATCCTTGAATTCCTGAGATAAATTCCACTTGGTCATGGTGTATAACCCTTTTTAGATGTTGCTAGATTTGGTTTGCTAGTACTTTGTTGAGGATTTTTGCTTCTTTATTTTTACAGAATATTGGTATATAGTTTTCTTTTCTTGTGATGTCTTTGTCTGGTTTTGGCCTTACAGAGTGAATTGGGAAATGCCTCCTCCTCTTTTAGATTTTGAAAAAGTCTGTGAAGGATTAGTGTGAATTCTTCTGTAAGTATCTGGCTAGAACTCACCAGTGAAAAGATCGGCACGGGTATGTTTGTGATATGGGGCCTTCAAAAGTGTGGGACTCGGAGAAGGGGCTCCTCTTGTTCAAGTCTAAGGGTAATACTGTTTCTCCACTCCTCTTTGGCCAAATTTTTCTTTTTTCCAGCTGGAATGCTCGTGGCTCCTAAAGCCACAATATTTGTCCTTATAATAGGATCAGCTGGCCTATCCATTTCTCAGACCTTTCACCCAGCAACACAAAGGCAAAAATAATGCCATTTGCTAAAAAGAGAAGTACAAAACTTTAATTCATGACTCTGCATTGTTTACTGAAGCAGTAGATGATTAAGGGTGCCCGAGGCAAGGATTCAATATTAAGTTGGCTTCTGGCTATTTCTCTTACAGAATGCTCTGTCTCCTCCTGGTCATGGACACCATGGTGTCGATGTCTTGGAAGACTGAGTGCCAGACTGGACGTCCTGCTGTGTGTGGTCTCTTTGGGTGGCTGTGGCAGTTGGTTTTTGAGGCAGCAGGAAGCGCCATGCTTGTCCTAAAAGGCTTACTTGAGGTCTCAGTCATCTAGTGCTGCTCTAACAGAAATACCACGAGTGGGTGGCTTTAACAAAGAGAAGTTTTATTCTCTCACAGTCCAGTAGGCTACAAGCCCAGATTCAAGGCATCAGCTCCAGGGGAAGGCCTTCTCTCTCTGTCAGCTCTGGAGAAAAGTCCTTGTGATGCATCAGTCTTTCCTTGGTCTGGGAGCTTCTCTGCGCAGGAACCTCAGGTCCAAAGGACACGGTCTGCTCCCAGCACTGTTTTCTTGGTGGTATGAGGTTCCCATGTGTCTCTGTTCACTTCTCTCTTTTATATCTCAAACGAGACTAGATTAAGACACAATCCAATCTTGTATACCTCATCAGTATAACCTCATCATAGTGATAGAGTTTACAACACATAAGGAAATCACATCAGATTACACAATCATACGATACTGGGAGTCATGACTAGCCAAGTTGACAGATATTTTGAGGGGACACAATTCAATCCATGACACTTGGTAACATTTCTTCAGACTCTGGATGCAATTACAGTATCTCTTGTTCTCTTAAGACGCCAATATTGACCAAAAACCCTTGTTCATTTCTAAGCTCATAGCTTACTGTTCTCTAGGCTATGGGAAGTCATTTAACCTTCCTGGGCACTCTCCTTTTGGAAGACTGAGTCCGAGAGAGAGAGAGGGTACACAACAGCCCAGTATCATGATCATCAGTGCTGTTGTTGGGGAAATATAACTAAAAACAAAATCTGCTCCCAACCCAGAACGCCTCTCCACAGAGGCAGGAGAGGAAAAAACCAATTTTATTGTTGGCTAAGCATTAAACCAGCCTGCGATGAGCATCACAGCAATCTGCCAGACAGATCGCAAAGGCAGAGGGAAATCTTCCTCTTAGATACAGCCAGGTGGATACAACCCATTGCATTCATGCTTTCAACATAAAATTGCTAATTTTCTCATATCTTCAAGACTGGAAGTAGATTTTGCAATTTGGAGTCCGTGATAGCTAAAGTTCGCAAACTGGGAGACAGGGCTTTATCTTCCTTGATTTTATTTCAAAGAGATGGCTCCCAGGTCCTTGAGGAAACATCCCTGAGTCATGAGACTGGCAAGAGGCTCATTTAGCATTTGACGTTATACCTGGTAAAACAAGGTAGCCAGCTATGAGACATGTATGGACAGAAACTGGGCTGAGTCAAAGGAACAAGAAACGCAAGGCCCAGGGTCAGGAGCATATAAACATGACTAATACAAAGTCCAGTGTGGCTGCAGCTGAGTGAGCAAAGGGAAGGGGGGTGGAGGGGAAGCTAGAAACCAGAGCCGTGGGCCTTGTTGAGTCCCTCGCGGAGGAGTTCTGGTTTCTCCTAAGCGTGCTTTAAAGGCTTCTGGGTGCTCCATGGAGATGTTGGGCACAGTGTGGATTTCCCTTCTTGGTTTGTGTCAAAAAGCCAGGCAAACCTGGTTAAGCGCAGCACTTGCGGCGATAGGCGTGAGGGTTTGGTGGCTTTACTGGAGGTGGGGACGTTTTTTATCGGCCAAAAGTTGCTGAATGAGGAGTAGCTGCGGTCATTAGAGGACCATTCATTGTTCCTCCACATTTCCGGTCCTTCCTGTTGGACGACCTCTCAAACATGTCAAAACTTCTTGGTAAAAGTAAAGTAGAACTTTGGGAAACAAATTCTGAGGAAGCTATTTTTATTTTTATTTTTTTTAATGAAAAAGAAAAGATACAGGCTTCATGTATAAGCTTGATGAATGCTCTCCCCAAAATGCAATGTTTTAAAAACTGTCAAACACGTGCTAAACGAAACAAAGCTTACGGCCAGTTGTACTGTCCAAAGCTGGCGCTCTCAGCATTCCCCATACCACCTGCTGAGGAAAAGAAGTGAGTTGATTGCTCACCTTGGTCGGGGAGGATGCCACCTGGACCAAGTTTTGGGCGTGCCTCAGACGAGGATGAGTAAGGTGGGAATTTATCAAGAATTGGACGTTTGGTTTAAGGCCGGTCTCTCAATGTGGGGACTTGATGAGGATTGGGTAAGAATCACTACACAACAGTCCAGAATTGGTAGAAACAGCAAGACAAAGATTTAGAGGAGAGGGATTCAAAGACTATGAGACACAAACCGTTGGTGCTTTCCACCGAAGAGTTGATGCGCCTTTGGGGAAGTTCTCGTAAAGAACAATCGAATCACGTGCCTGTGCAGGACAGTCCTGGGAAGGGTAAACGAAGGTGACCAAAGGCAGCGGGCTCACGTTAACGTTGTCAGTAAGGTGTGGTTTCAGCAACCATCGGGCAAGGCTTCCAAAGAGCCCAGCTCCCAACAAAATGAGCAGAAACGAAAGGTAAAGCAAGGGGCAGGAATGGAAAGACAAATATTCCAGCCACCAGGGCAGAACTCCTCTAGGTTCCTCCCAAGAATGTAAATATTTAAACTCCAGTCCCCAAGTTCCCCTCGGGACACACACACCTGGCTCGTTGGTGTTTTTCCAGGGGCAGTCATCTTTGTGAAATCAGCTCTAGCATGTGAACACATAGTTCTGCTGTTCATTTCAACAGCTCTCTGCATATTTTTGGTTCCCGCCCCCTGACGGTTAGACTGTTTTTTCAGATGGCCGGGCATTATGAGCTGCAGGAGGCCAGTCTTTCCTAAAAGCGCTGGTGAGCGCTGTTTATTGAACTGGGCCCCTCCACCGCCTCTATGGAAATAAGTTTACTGATTCTTGACTTTAAAATAGGATGCTGTTATTGTTAAAAAAAAAATTCAGAAAAAATATAAAAAGGAGCTGCAGAACTGGCAGAGCCCAGCTGGGCCTCTGTTTATCTGGGCATAGTGGGGACTGGCCCAGTGGCGGCAGCTGGGCAGTAGATCACTTATATGACTAGGTCACCATTTTGTTCTAAAATCATTATGTCTCGATCACAACAACCTCCCACAGACAATGTCACAATTAGGGGAGAGAACCTGGGAACGGGTCCAACTGACCTCATAGGTCTGACAATTTGTGGACATAATTGCCTCCTGACTGCAGAATGGATGTCTGCCAGTAAAATAGTGTGTCGAGCGGGACAAGCCAAAAATGACAAAGGCGACATCATTGTCACAACCAAGGTAGGTGGCAAAGGAACTTCAACGGTCTCTTTCAAGCTGCTCAAGCCTGAAAAAGTAGGTATTTTGGATCAATCTGCTGTCTGGGTTGATGAAATGAATTATTATGATATGCACAAGGACAGGAATAAAGGAATTCCTCCTTTGCCCCTACGTCTTACTAATTCACTTGGACTCGAGATTGAAAATGAAGGGAGTACAACTCCAGAAACATCTGGGAGCACAAGTGAAGACACTTCAGTTGCTTGGAGACCGTGTTATTCCCGAAGCCTGGTCAGCTTAGCTGCCGGAGACCACTGCCGTTAGTAAAAACTCTGGGCAGAAACGACATACCTCTTCAGTTTTTTGAGTTTGCATTTTGTGAAAAAGAAGAGTGTCTTGGAGTTTTTATAACTAATAGATTTAACGATTGGAGCATTACTATGTTATCTGGAGCTGGTAAATTTAAATATTTAGAAGATACTTGAAATCAAAATCAAATTTACTCTTTATCTATTTGCTTTATTTTTCTAGAAATATTTTAGAATAATTAGGTCCAATCTGGTCTTTCATTTTGTTTGTAATCCATGCCTATAATTCATACTTAATCCAGACTTAATGACCTTTAATCATCAGAACTGTGCCGGGTAAATGCTATATTTCAAGATGTCTTGCAACTAGATCTAGAGTTTACTTCAGCCCTAGTACAGTATTTTCGTAACTTCTATTATTACTATATTTATCTTTGTATCTTACTTAAGCTATTCATCCAACGTACTGTGTGTAGTTTGTTTTCTGGCTTAGTGATTCTACTTATGGAGTTATCTACTGAGTGTTTTGCTCCATAAACAGTAAAAGTGACAAATTAGTTCTGTTAAAAAAAAAAAAAAGGAAAAGCATAAAAAGTATAAAGAAGAAAAAAATCACGGCACCACCATTTTACAAGATGGCATCTTTTCCCATCTTAAGATAGAGGCAGGGGAAGCTTCCTTGTCTTTTGGAAGGAATGTTTGAGCCTCAGTTTAAGAGATTCCATCCAAGTGTTCGGAACGAAGGGAGAAGACCCACGTCTGATTAAGAACTTCCTTTAGAGGCCCGAGCACAGAAAACGTGTGTAATTAAAAATAAAGGCAATGCTGAACAACAAAAATAAGAGCAAGAAAGTCCGATAGCCTGCTTTCTCCGTGACGTCTATCTCAATGATTTTGTTAAAATGTCAAATTCTTCCTGAAAACTTGTTTTGATGTACCTTCTTTGATATTGTCCCCGGGTGGTGCAAACGTTTGGTCAATGCATTCGGCTGCTCACCGAAAGGCTGGAGGTTCAAGTCCACCCAGAGTCACCTTGGAAGAAAGGCCTGGTGATATATTTTGGAAAAACCAGCCATCGAAAACCCCATGGAGCCCAGTTCTACTCTGACATCTGTGGGGTCGCCATGAGTCGGAATAGACTTAACAGCAACTGAGTGACTTGCTATTGTCCTGGACACACTGGCCCTCCTACTGATTTTTAAGGAGATGTAAATGATTTTGTGATTTCATAGGTCTCAGGTTATTTTGCCTTGAAGGCCACAGACCATAATAATGATCGATTGTTGTTTTGTGAAATTGCCTTTGTCAGTACCCTCTGAGCTACACAGCTCGTGATAAAAGAATGGCAGTCTGTGTCCTGACGTGTTTCCTGGGGAAGTGTGGGCAGAAGTGCTCAGCTCCAGAACATCAGCTGCAAAAAAACACCTTCTACCCAAATCAGACCCCAAACAGGTTCTTTTCAAGGTTTCTACCATCTTCCTTTTGTAACTGTTTGCCAGTAAATATGCCATTTAAACAAACAGGTCTATGAAAAGAAGCAAACTCTCTCATTACATACTGTCTCTTCCATGCTTGTGACACAGAACTGTCAATAGAATTCAACACTCTGGGGATGACTCCCTGCATGAGTGACAAGAAAACAAAACACAACAAAAAAACCAACCCATTCCCACTCATAGCCACGCTCTAGGACAGAGGAGAACTTCCTCATAGGGTTTCCAAGGCTGTAATCTTTACAGAAGCAGACTGCCACAGCTTCCTCCCACAGAGCAGCTAGTGGGGTTGAACCTCTGACGTTGTGGTTAGTGGCCCAGTGCTCAACCATTGCGCCACCAGGACTCCTTCTGCATGCAAGGCCAGGAGCTAATTCTTACCTGTTGGGTTCAACGTGCTCATCTGAGTTCAAACACCACTTGTGCCCGTCTGTCCTTCTGCCGTTTGGTTATTGCCCGTCTGTCCTTCTGCCGTTTGGTTATTGCCCGTCTGTCCTTCTGCCGTTTGGTTATTGCTTTTGTTGCTGTCATTTGTGTTTGTTTCAGAGAATTGACTCTACTTCTCAACAGCAGCCTAAATGGCAACAACGAGAGGTTAACCGGCTCTTCTCTCTACATCTAAACCAAAGCCAGTTGGACCTCAGTTTTGTCATCTATAACGTGAGGCAGTTGAACCAGATGCCCTCTAAGGCCCCCAAGTAATGGCCCACTACTTGTAAGTGTGGAAGAGGGGTGCTCTTTGTCAGCTCTGTTCATCCCCCAGAGCGTACGCTGGCACGCGAGCTCAGAGACCACTCAAGGCAGGAGAAACCAAGTGGGACCTGTCTTTACTGACAAGAGGTTCGGGAAGCTCTCTGGCTTTCAGAGCCTTGTCCTAGTCATAAAGTAGAGGAAGCCATCCCGTGCTCCTGTGTCTGCTTCTAGAGTGAGCCTGCTCTTGGGCTGTTTGAGGAAATGAGAGAGCCCCTCCACGCCCTGACTGGATTTGACCTCTCCATCCTTTGCACCCACGTGTGCCCTACCGAGATCCCACCAGTAACGGTTGTTGTGCGTCTGTGGTTTTTGTCCCTCCCCCTACTCCACAGCGAGCTCCTTGAGGTGGGGACCATCACTCATTTTTGTGTCCATCCCTGAGCACAGCTGCCAGTGCACAGTAGGCAGCTAATAAATGTCTGCTAAATCAGCTGAAGGAAAACAAAACGCAAGTACGTGGTAATATCAGATACTCGTTTTTCACCCCAGATGCCACGGTTACCCGTTGCCACTGGGTTGATTCAGACTCATAGCCACCCCTATAGGACAGAGTAGAACTGCCCCAGAGGGTTTCCAAGGCTGTCATATTTACAGGTCTTTTCTCCCATGGAGCAGCTGGTGGGTTTGAACTGCTGGCCTTTTGGTTAGCAGCTGAGTGCTTAACCACTGCGCTACCAGGGCTCCTTATGCCAAGATTAGGTGTGAGCAGACAGACTCTCAGCCTAGGTCAGGAAAAGGGCTTGGGAAGAGAATGAACTAAAGCTCTTTGTGCTGGTACGCACGATGGAAATTCCACGTTAGCTACCTGAGATAACACAGCCATTACAAGAATCTAATACTTTCCAGGATTCTTTGCAAGTTATACTCAACTTTCTCATCCCCAGACCGTTGACAAGGACTCGTGAGAAGATAAAAGGCAAGCAAGGGCCTTTTTAAGGAGTGGTGCAGTGGTTAAGCACTCAGCTGCCAACCGAAAGGTCAGAGGTTGGAATCCACAGGAGAAAAGACCTGGCGATCTCCACCCATAAAGATTACAGGCTAGGAAACCCTACGGGGCAGTTCTACTCTGTCACAAAGGAACTCTATGAGTCACAATCAACCTGACAGCACACAACAAGAAGGGCCTTTTTTCTGACCTAGTTGTACAAATGACAGGGACTTTAACGTAGGAAGGTGCTTATGAAGGAAGAGAAAGGTCCCTTCACGCATCCATTTGAACTTAAGAAGGTAATGCTGTATTTTTACCTGAAAGTGCTATTTCTCTAGTTCTTAAAATATCTGCATATTTTAACTTCTATTACGTCTTCTTCCCAGGTCTCAATTTCAAAAGTAGGACCCTCAAGCAGGCTGTTCTCCTGAAAAAAATGGAAAAACTGGATGTCCTCCAAAGGGCAACACCGGAGAGTCTAAGTAGGAGACATCTGCACATCCAAACCAGCGAGGGATGGCGGCTGGAATAACGAGCGGGGTACTGGCTTCGGGTGTGGACAAAATCCGGCTCCCCTGTCACATAGGCCAGGACATTGAGTGGGATTCCCCTTGCTGTTCAGAGTGACGTTGAGATCAAAGCTGAGGACAAGAGATGCTAAGTGGCTATGGGGGGGTGGGGTGTGGGAAGGGGCCTGGCACCTCCTGCAGGCCGGCCTTGGTGCCTTCACCAGCATGGATGCTGGGTAGGAGTTCTTGAAAGAACGTCCGCAAAAATCTGCTAAATGACTGGTCTGTGCCCTTCAAAAATGTCAAGGTCATGAGAAACAAAGAGACTGAGAGCCGTTCCAGCTAAAGGGACTGGAAAACTACACGCTATGCTTGATCCTGGACTGAATCCTTGACCAGAACTTTTTTTTTTAATAAAGGACATTATTGGGATAACTGGTAAAATATGAATAAGTTCATAGGAAACTGTAATATTCGTCTGTCAATTTGGTTGTATTCAGGGTGTGTGTGTTCAGATTGTATACGTGGGTCAGACCCTCCGTGCTGAGAACAATGAGCTGAACGTTCACAGCCTAAGTCCCACAATGATAACCAAATCCCTTACAGCAATTTATATCCCCACGAATTAAATTTGCTAAGTGAGATGAGTCTCTAAGCCATGGGGTTTATGCAATTGAAATCATGTCCACATGCAATTTAGATTCCATTATTTCCAAATTCCACAACTTGTATCCTGCCAGAAAAGGCTTTAGGAAATATGGCTGTGGAGTCCTTCCCTGGTTCTTACCTGGTGGTCTGGCGTCTGCTTTGACCTCCTCCCCCTCTTCTGAGCCAGAATGACTGCGGGGAGAACCGCTGGTGGGGTGGCCTGTCCTTCCCCTGCTGAACCGCTGGTGGGGTGGCCTGTCCTTCCCCTGCTAACTGGAAAGAAATATTATTTGCTTAAATTTCAAGCTCCGATTGTAGTCAAATAAAGTTAATAATAAATTATTAAATATATGATGTCATTTGCTGGTCTCTCCAGTACACATCCCTGGTATCACTTGGTCATATGAAGAAACGTTAATTGTATAAACAATTTGATATAATCCTTATCTTTATATGCAGACTAGAACACTTCCACGTGTATCCCATTCAAAGCGAGGATGGCATGCAAGTGAGCATTGTTACCTACAAGTCATTTGCTAATTGAAAGCTCCAGAAAGATGATTTCCCAGTTCAAAATTGTGTTTTGGTTTGCTCAAGTTGTTTTTGAGAAGCAGACTCAAGAGCATGTTCTTCTCTTTAGCTATATAGTTTACTCCACTTAAGGTTGTCAATCTTTCGCTCTCGTGCATCTCTACTCCAGAAGACAAAACAGAAGAACTCTTCAGCTGTGTTAGAAGCACATTAGCTTCTTGTTAACAGGTGTACACCAAAGAAAGAACCCATGAAAAGCCCAGTGAGGCCCGGAAACAACTTGTAAGCATTATACTCAAGTCTCACGTGGTTGTCTGGACGTAAATAAGAACGTTTAAATTCTACCAAAGTTTGCACAATCAAAGTTTATTCTTCAGCTTTGATCACGTATTTGAATGATTTTACTATCTGCCCGTAGCAGGATGGGATTTTCTCCCTCCTCGCCGTCTTCTCTTCTCTCCACTCCCCTTCCTAGATGGGAGTCTTTGGTAACAGGGAGAAAACAAAGACTGTTCAGCATAGTCACACTCTAAGAGGTGGACAACATCAGCAAGAAGACAGTTGTTTGTCCTAGACATGATTCACACCAACGAACCAGAAGGATTAAATTCCACCCACCTCCGGTCTCCTCCCAAATCACAGTAAACCATGAAACATGGTAAAGCGCAGTGCAGTGGGCGCTGGGGTGCTGCCCAGATCCAGGTGGAGGCACTCCTTCCCCAGCTGCTGCATGTCTGCCAACCAAGTCATTGTCTGGAAATCTCCCTAAGCCCAAGGGTGCAGCCTTGCCATGTTATAGCTCCCTGCCCAGAGACAGCTTGTATCCAATGACTAGTCCCTGTGAATTTTCCATGGCTTGGCCCTCTCTCCTCCATTTGGGACAACGCTGAAGATCATGCCAGTTTTGGAGCTCCCTGTGGGGTTGGCTGAGGTCTCTGTTGCACTGCATCACAGCTCAACTGCTCCTTCTGTGTCATCTTGCTTCCCTCAAGTATTGTTCCTCCTGGCGTCTCTCATTTAATATGTTAATGTTTCTGAGGTTCCTTTTTATTGCCGAATAATACTCTTCTATTGTATGGACATATCACATTGATTTATCCATTTGTCAGTTGAGGGACATTTGGGTTGTTTCCATTATTCCAGCTATTATGAATAATGCTGCTGTAAACATTTTGTGTATAAATTCTTAGGAGGACATGTTTTCATTTCTTTTGGGTCCTAGGACTGGAATTGTTGGGTCATAACGGTAACTGTTCAATTGATTGAGGATCTTCCAGACTGTTTTCCAAAAAGACCGCACCGTTTTCCATTACCGCCCGCAGTGTATGACATTCTAACATCTCCACATCTTCCCAATAATTGTCATTGTCTGTCTTTTTGTATTATAGCTATCCTAGTGGGTGTGACTTGTACTGACAGCGACCCTATAGGACAGAGTAGAACTGCCCCAGAAGGTTTCCAAGGCTGTAAATCTTTATGGAAGCAGACTGCCATACCTTTCTCCCATGGAGCAGCTGGCGGGTTCGAACTGCTGACCCTTTGGTTAGCAGCAGACAGAGGCGTGGGGGTGGGGTGGTTAGAGAGGGGCATTTGCCCCCGGGTGCAAGTCCAAGGCGGTGCCACTTGAGGCCAGCCGGCAAATCATCCCCTCCTCTCCACTCCCTTGAGGAGAGTTGGCCGTATCCCCCTACCCTCTACCCCCCTCAACAAGGTCGGGGTGGCGGGGGGAAATTTAGAGACTGCCTCTGGGCCCCTGTGAACCTCCTCAAGCCTCTGGCAGTGGAGCATTTAACACTGTGCCAGACTTGATAGCAATGGGTTTAGTTCTTTTTAGTGGGTATGACGTGGTAGCTCCTGTAGTTTTGATTTGCATTTCCCTGATGGCTAATGATGAGCATCTTTTCATGTGCTTATCGGCCATCTGCATATCTTCTGTGGAGTGCTAACCAAAACCCAAACTCATTGCCACAGAGTTGATTCTGACTCTTTGGAGTACTGGACAGTTCTAGATTCAGATCCTTTGCTCATTTTAAGATTGGGTGACCTTTAATGTTTTTTGAATTTTGTTTTCTTCTTCCGTAAAAGGAGAATGTTACATCCTTCACCGAGTTGCTGTGAGAATTAATGAGAAACATTCGCAAGGCACTGAGTGTAGGGCTCTGCACTTGGCACGCGCTCCAAAAAGTTAGCGAATCTTCTTCTAACCTTGCCTGGAAAGCAGAAGTCAAGGTCAGCTCATTGCATGTTACATCACCTAGCATAGTGCCCTGCATGAAGGCAGGCTCAATAAACGTCTCAAAGTATAAATGCGCCGATTCACGCCGATCAATATTCCAACTTGAATCCTATGTGCTCTCATTTCATCCTTCCTCCCATTTCTTTCATTGAACCTTTCTTCCTGGAACAATTTTGTTAATTTGATTCCCCTTGCCAGCTGCCTCCTGTGCTGAAGATTAACTCACGGTATCATTGAAGCTGAGAACGGGGACCAAAGCCACCTCCGAATGTAGTTCTCAGGTGAAGCTGATAAGCCATTGAAGGAGCTAAGTGACTGACAGCCTGTCACTATACCGTGCCCCATTTTGGAGAACTAAAAAAGTAATTGAAGTACTGGAAGGTGTGAGAAAAATGAGATTTTTCAAAACCCCTGACTGCAAACTGAGCTATTTAACATACTTCAGTAACCCCTGATGACCCAGGCCTGCTTTGAGGGATGGCCCCCTTTTTCATTTGTGGACGACCCAGGCCACGCTCATGCCCAAAGATTCCAGGTTCCCCCTGGGCGTACAGCCTCCCGTGGGCGAGATTTGGGTAGGAGGATGGAAATAATTCCATCACTGAGGCCAAGTGGCAAGTCCAACGTGATTTCACGCTTACTCAGAGCTGCTTTGGAAAAACCCGGTTTAAGTGCCTGGGGCATAACATGAAAGCGCAAGTGCAGGTGAAGAAGAACTTGACTCAGCTTTCGCCTTGCGCCTTCTTAAAGTCAGCCCAGTACCAAAGACACCGCGGGTGTGAGAAAACGGATGTGCGTAGTTACACAATCAGGAGATCCGGGAATAAATGAGGGTGTAAAAAGCAAGGTAGGGGGAGTGTGCGCGCCGGATTCCGCGGCAGCACAATAGTCTGATACCCCCGGCCACTCGACGGTAGGAGCGGCAGTGTTGGGGGTGGAAAAGCTGGAGATGGTGGGTCTCCGGGAAGGCTGGGCTAGATTCGAAATCACCCTCGTACTCCAAGGCCTAGCACGGTGCATGGCTTAAGTAATGTCTGCTGGGCGCATGTCCGGGAGTCGGCCTCTTGCAAGGACGGCCCGGCAGGCCACACCCCCAACGCGACCGTGGATTCAAAACCAGAGGGACGAGGAGCCTGGGTTCCGGCTCCCAGGAGGCCTAGGGGCGCGCCCTCTCCAGTTACCGCTACGAAAACCTCGTGACCGCAGCCCGCGCGGGGCCAAAACAACCTGCAGCCTCTGGGCCTGATGCTCTGCGCTTCTCATTGGACAAAAGCCCTTGTCAATCACTGAGGGACCCAGCTATCGGACGCGACCGGACATCCGGGGAGAGGCGGGGCGATGGGAAAGGATGCGACGCCCAATGACAATCGAGGCCTTCGCCCTCCCGGCAGATTGGCAGGTGCTCGACCCAGTGAGAAGTCGCGAAGGGATACCAACTGTGGCAAGCGATTTGCGGAAACTGCGGCGGGTGATGTTTACCTGTGCGTGGCTCCTCAACTTATGTAAGATAGGTGATTATTTAACCAAGTCGTAAGTGATACTGTGTTGCGGGCGAGTTTTTATTTTTATTATTATTATTTTTTAGTATCTTAGCGTTCACCAAGGCTCTTGAATTTAGTAGGATTTCCCTGGAATGACCACATTCTCTGGACTCTTTAATAAGGAACAGCCTCCTCCCCCGCAAGATGAGGCAGAGAATGACGAGCGCTGCACCCCGAGTTATCGCCGAAATAATCGGAAGTGTGGGGCGCTGTTCGCTGAATTAAAACTAAGATTAAGTGAAAGGTAGTCCATGAAAAACGGGAAAAGATATTACAGTTTATAGAAAAAAATGTAAGGGACCCCTAAAAATTGGAACGAACGGTCAATCTCATAAGAAGAGAAATGTAAATTAAAACTTGACTGAGTTAACATTTCTGACCTGTCAGATTGGGAAAAATCCAAAAGTTTGACAAGATATTCTGTTAAAGGCTGCAGAAACGGGCGGGAGTACAAACAGGTCCAACCTCTACTGGTGTTAACCGCAGTGGTGGGTCTGAGCCGGCTGCCGCAGAAGCCAGTATTGAGATGGGTGAGGTGAGTAGCAAGAGTGTTGTATTGTATATCGAAATACAGGAGACAGAGGGGATGAGCTCCTCCAAAACACCTGTCTCCCCCACTGGAGACTGACTGAAAGTTTTTATATGGACAGGGTTATAGTTTCTCTTCTGGTGGTTACATTCTGCACTCCCCAGGTGATCTAACTTCTTACTGACAATCCTTGAAGGTCATCTGTCCCCCTTATTGTCACGTTGCAGATGAGTTACTCCTAGTCCTTGAGGGTTATCAGTTTGTTCTGCCACCCTCAAGAAGACGCTTTAGTTAACTGGAATAGGAGGAGGGAGAAAGAATAACAAAAAAGAAAGTATCATTGGAAAGCAAGAGGGAGGACAGGAGGCAAATAAATCAAAATCATAGGAGCATGCAGAAGTGAACTATGCAAACTAGGCATTAACAATACCACAATACCCAGGAAGCTAGGCCTATACTGCGGGCAATAAACAATAAATATGAAATTTCCACGAAGCCCCTTTCACTGGCAAACTCAGACCTGTTGCTGATGAGTTGATTCCAACTCATAGCAATCCTACAGGACAGAGTAGAACTGCCCCATAGGGTTTCCAAGGAGGGGGTTGGTGGATTTGAACTGCCCACCTTTTGGTTAGCAGCCAAGCTCTTAACCACTGCACCACCGGGGCTCCACTGGCAATATCTAATACCATGCATTTACTCTTTGACTCAGCAATACCATTTTTAGGTATCTACTCTGAAAATGTTGTTGGGTGCCCTCCAGTCAGTTCTGACTCAGCGGCCCTATAAGAAGGAGTAGAACTGCCCCATAGGGTTTCCTAGGCTGAAATCTTTACAGGAGCAGATCGCCAGGTCTTTCTCCCCGCTCTGAAAATACACTTCCCCAGATACCAAGCAACGCAGGCACACAGTTTTTAAAAAAAATTTTTATTGTAATTTAGGTGAAGATTACAGAACAAATATTTTCTCATTAAACAGTACACATATTGTTTTATGACACTGGTTAACAACCCCACGACATGTCAACACTCCCTTCTTGAACTTTTTTTTGGTGAAAATATACATAGCCAAAGATACACCATTTCAAAAATTTCTACATGCACAATTCAGTGACATCGATTACATTCTTCCAGTTGTGCTGCTATTCTCACTTTAGATGAAGGTTTACAGAACAAAATAGTTTCCCATTAAACAGTACACATGTTGCCCTATGACAATGGTTAACAACTCCACTGCATGTCAACACTGTCTTTATTCAACTTTAGGTTCCCTATCACCAGCTTTCCTGTCCCCTTCTGCTTTCTAGTCCGTGTCCCTGGACTGCTGTGCCTCATTAGTCCCGTTTTGTTTTATGGGGCTGTCCAATCCCCAGCTGAAAGGTGAACCTTGGAAGTGACTTCACTACTGAGCTAAAACGGTCTCTGGGGACCATACTCTTGGGGTTTCTCCAGTCTCTTTCAGGCCAGTAAATCTGGTCTTCTTTGTGTGTGTTAGAATTTTGTTCTACATCTTTCTCTAGCTCTGTCCAGAACCCTCCGTTGTGATCCCGGTCAGAACAGTCAGTGGTGGTAGCCAGGCACCATCTGGATGTACTGGACTCGGTCTAGTGGAGGCCTTGGTAGTTGTAGTCCATTAGTCCTTTGGACTAATCTTTTCCTTGTATCCTGTTCTGTTCGTTCTCCCTTGCTCCCAAAGGGGTGAGACCAGTGAAGTATCTTTGATGGCTGCTCACAGGCTATACAGTTTTATTCATAGAGGTATTTTGAATTAGCAAAGATTGGAAACAACGAAAATGCCAATCAGCAGGAAATTGAGTGGGCAGGGGCCATCGGCACCGTAGCCAAGCAGATTCTTCGGCATTAGAAAGAATGGCCCCCAGACACCCTTTTAACTCTATACTGAAGTCACTCCCCAGGTTGGCCCTATGGCCAAAGATTAGACAGGTCTATAGGGCAAACTTCTACTCTGTCCTGTAGGGTTGCTATGAGTCGGAATTGACTCAACGGCAACGGACTTTATAGGGTAAACAATAACACAAGTGAGGAATATGCATCATAGTTCAATCATGTAGATGAGACTAATGGGCACACCAGCCCAAAAGCAAAGACAGGAAGGCAGGAAGGGACAGGAACACTGCATGAATGGAAACACGGAGCCCAGGGTGGAGAAGGGGGGAGTGCTGACGCATGGCGGCGGCTGGCAAACAATATCGCAAAACAATTTATGTGTTGTTTAATGAGAAACTAATTTGCTCTGTAAACTTTCACCTACAGCATAATTAAAAAAAAAAAAAAAAAAAGAAGACGACAGTATTTCTTATGGAATGGTTTCCAAAGACAATGCTGTGCATCAGCTGGCTGCTACCAGTTGCTGTTGAGTCAGTTCTGACTCATGGCCACCCCATGTGTGTGTCAGAGTAGAACTGTGCTCTGTAGGGTTTTTGATGGCTGATTTTTCAGAAGTAGATTGCCAGGCTTTTCTTCCCAGGCACCTCTGGGTGGACTTGAACCTCCCAGCTTTCCAGGTAGCCGCCAAGTGCGTTCACCGTTTACACCACGCAGGGACACCCATAGGCTACTACCCCTTTAGGAGAAAGAAACGCTGGAAGGATGAAACCGAAACTAATAAAAACGGTTTCTCAGAGGCCTAGAGGTGGCGGTGATGGGGAATCAGGGGGCTCTGGGGGGAAAGAGAATAAAAATAAAGTGATGGGGGTAATAATAGCAAACAAACGGAAACATGGCTGTGGGAATTTGCCAGGCTCGGCCATTATCTCCTGCGGCCCAGCACGAGACCTGGGGAGGACAAGCATATTCAGCTGCGGGCCTCAGGTTATGGATGACTGGATTTGTGCCGTAGACGTAGATGGGGCTAAGGATTTCTGGCACTCCACCCCTCTCCAGGGAGACCACCTCTCCCCAGAGGCTGTAAGGAAGGGAGGAAGGAGAAAACTCTTCCCTGCCTCGAATGTAAAAATATGTCGAAACCTCTGAGAGATGGAACTGGATGGGGCTGCCTTGGCTTTCCGGGTCTCGCAAGTCCTCCGCCTTTGACAGGATGCAGTTTTACCACTTCCCTGTCGCTTGTTTTGGTGGGAACTGTTTTGAGTTTTCCTTCTCTGACAGGTTTCTGCCTTGCACAGGCTCCAGCTTTTGCACGTTTTACTGTATGTAAAAATATGACTCCCCCCCCCCCCCCCCATCTCTTGCAAGGAGAAAGAGACTGGACGCGATCCCAGATAGTAAAGGGGACAGGGCTGAATGGATGATTGGGGCTCCGCAGGCAGCCCTGCAGAGGTGGCACAGAGACAGCCTCTCTCTGCTGTTCGTCAGCAGCGGCTGGGTCCACATAGACGAGGCTGTTGCCTTCAGAAGGCAGGAGGCCGGTCAGCCTTGCCATTGAAGTCCTGTCCTACCCTCTTGCCTCCAGTCCCCGAGAGGTGCCCAGAAGATATACTGGGACCTTGTCAGACTCCAAGCACAGGGAGGTTTTTGGACAAATGTATTTTCTTCGATTAGGGAGAAAACAAAACAACTCCAAAGTGATCTATCTGTCTTAGGAAAATTATTTACATTTTCAGATTAAAAAAAAACAGAAACCAAGTACAGATCATCCAAAAAGGGGTATGGGGTGAGGGGGGGAGCTGTGTGCACAGGGAGCTCACAGAAAGTTAGCCCTCAGTTTTAAGTTGCTCTTAAAGCTGCTTATGGTGCATGTTTCTTCAACATGGCCACGGGAAGAATTACTTTCAGTTCAGGAAGTGAGACGTCAGCTCGTTTGTCCAGACGGTGGAAATCAGAACGGACTCTTTGGGAGAAGGAGGCTCTGAAAAATATCTAGAAGCAGAGTTTGGTATGTAGAAATGAACTGTTGGCAGATGTGGCTTTTAACCCAATGCAGGTGTGCGATGTGTGACTAGCCACTGGTATTGGGGACATGTAGGCAGGCCAGCCTGTGGGCAGGGTTCCAGAGAAGAGCTAGGTGAGGGGAGTGCAGGCAGGGGGAGAGACTGAGAGGCTTTGAGACCAGTTCCCATTGCTGGGCTGAGGCTCAGTGCCCCTGAAAGTTCCCACCACCCCCAGCTTCTGACAGCCCTCTTCAGCCTGGCTTCTCTTGGCCTGTGGCCCTGGTGACCTTGGAGACACTGGTGGTGTCCTGCCAGTATGTCATGTAGATGTCTTTCCTCTGCACAATTCTCCCTCCCTCCCTCCCTGCTGTTTCTTTCTTCCTGACCTTTCGCTTCTAAGTGGCACCTAATGGTATTGATTTTCTTCCTCCTGACCCTTGTGAACAAATAGAGTGTTTCTTTTTGGTTTCACCTTGTAAGATGGCATATTATCTTATAGTTTTGTTTTAAGTTCTTGCTGTTGACTCCAGGAAGCTTTAAAGAAAGGGTTCTGAGTCTGTAGGTACATTCTTTGGAAGGCACTGGATTTTCCTGATTGGTGGCAATACTGGTGTCTGGTGGGACACAGGTGTGTCAGTCTGGAACAGGTTGAGTTCTAGGACTCTTCTGGCGACACATGGAGTTTGAGCATGCCCAGTGAGGCGGAAGAGTCTCCTTCACTGTATGGGATCTCAGTTTCACAGGTGAGCTGATGTGGGCAACCTCAGGGTGAGGTGGCAGAAGAAATGGAGCAAACAGAAACCAGGGCTTATCTGGAAATGGCATCAGAGCCACGTCACAGTGGCAGTGAGCCAGCAGCACTCTGTGAAGCTAGGGTAGAACCTGAGCAGAGGAACACTCTGCCTAGGAGGCAGGGGTCGACGTTCCGGGTCCTGCAGACCCTGGCTTCCAAGTTCCTACCTGGCAACAGGGTGCCTGCATGTAACTAGTAACTGCCAACCAAACTCACAGGAAACTCGGGTACCAAGGCTGCAGTGCTGACGTCTACCCAACACCCATTCGTCCCACCTCTTCCTCACAGAACCCCTTAAGTACAGGAAGTGAGGGGCCAGCTACCCCTCACAGCCATGTGTTCAGGGGATGCCAGCCCTAGCCTCAGGCCCTGAGGGAGTCTGGACGAGTGTCAACCAATCAAGGGGGGGGGGGTCCCATCTTCTTGCCAATGATTGGCTGAGGCATGGGCACATGATATAGTTCTGGCCAATTGGGACATGAAGAGGGTTGTGGGTGGGGCATCGGAAAAGTTTCCTCATTCCTGCAGACACAGGCAAGAAGTGGCTCTCTCTCTGCTTCTAGGTGTGATGCCTGAATTCCTGCAGCTGTCTTGCAGCTATGAGGAGAGAGTGTTGTTCAGTCGAGTCGATTCTGACTCTTAGCGACTCTATAGGACAGAGTAGAACTGCCCCATAGGGTTTCCTAGGCTGTAATCTTTACGGGAACAGATCGCCAGGTCTTTTCTCCCATGGAGCAGCTGGTGGGTTCCAACCGCCTACCTTTTGGTTAGAAGCCAAGTGCTTAACCACTGCACCACCAGGGCTTGCTATGAGTTAGAACTGACTCACTGGCAAAGGGTTTGGCTTGGTGGTTTTGGAAGGAAATCCCTGACACTTGGGGAAATGGAATAAACAATTGTCAAATCATAAAATAAAGCATTGACAAAAAAAAAGAAAAATAATTTAAGGAAAAAAATCATGGACAACGATAAAAATAATTTAAAAGAAAGAAGCACTGATGTTTGGATATAACAGATAGAGAGCAGAACTTCCTGCCGTGTGTATTATAAGCAAAGAAGCAAAAGCAGTTACAATAACAGGGAAGGAGACGGGTCATGAGAAATTTCTAGCAAGAGATGATGGGAGTAAATTACCTGTGTCCTCCCTGTGATGACGAGCTCGAGGGGTTTAAATGCCACTGCTTCCTTTAGCTCTGTGTTGCTTCAGTTTTATTTCAGCAAATAAAAACGTACCATTTACAACTTTCAGAGCTTCTCTATTGCATACCCCCCAATCCGTTTTCTCGAGAACTGTGGGGTTCCCTTCCAACGCGATGATCAGAAACAGGTCGAACATTCACCCACTCACAGACAGTTAAAAACCCCACTGCCGTTGAGTAGATTCTGACTCATAGCAACCCTCCAGGGCAGAGCAGAGCTGGCCCATAGGGTTTCCAAGGCTGTAATCTTTACAGAAGCAGACTGCCACATCTCTCTCCCACAGACTGGCTGGTGGATTCGAACTGCTGACCTTTCAGTTAGCAGCTGAGCACTTAACTGCTGCGCCACCAGGGCTCCTTCCACAAACACTTCCTGAGCCCCATTGTGTCCCAGGCACTGTTCTATAAAGAGTATGTCATTGAATGCACGTGTTTGTCCTCTGTACAGGCTGTTTAAAGCCCGTAAGACCTAATATGGAGTCCTGGTGGCGCAGTGGTTAAACGCTACGGCAAGCTACGGCTGCTCACCAAGAGGTTATTTATTTCTTTAAAAAGACCTACTGCAGGAACTCCAATGGCGTGACGATTAGCGCTCGCAGCTAACTGAGAGCTGGTGATTCGGACTCACCAGCCGCTCCTGGGGGAAGGCCTAGCGATGTACTCCTGTGAAGATGAGGGAGTCCTGCTCTGTCACCTGGGGTCCGTAGGCGTTGCAATCAACACAACAGCGCCTAACAACAACACATTTGCCTCTTGTTCCAAACTGAAAACTTTTTAACTCCCCATCCCCTCCTCCCCCTACCCACTGGTTACCATGAATCCTCTTTCATCCTGATGGATTTACCTATTCTAGACACTTCATATAGGGGCCCTGGTGGTGCAATGGTTAAGCACTCAGCTGCTAATCAAAAGGTTGGCACTGTGAACCCACCAGCTGCCCTGCAGGAGAAAGACCTGGCAATCTGCTCCCACAAAGATTACAACCTAGAAAACCCTACGGGGCAGTTCTGCTCTGGGGTCACCGTGAGTCGTAATCAACTTGACGGCATCCAGCAACAACAAGGCCTGATGTGTCTCGTATTTTTTCTATCTACAGTGTCTAGCCAAGTTCTTCTGAGTGCGTTATAAGCACTCAAATACTTCTTGCTTAATTATATTTAAAGCAAGTCTCCTGCTTAAATGAGAGAAACCCTTAAAGGATCTGAACTCTGATACCACTCTTTATTCCAGGATGGAAGGTGAGTCTCTGAATTAGACTTTTTTGCTAAAAGAATGCTCCCCTACCACTTGCTTCCTGACAATCTCAGAAGCTTCCAGAAACCCTTCTAAGGCAGAATGAGCATGCAGTGTAACTAGGCTGGACCCTTATGCTGTGGGACCTGCTATTCATCTTCCCCACCAAAACCCAAAAACCAAACCCACTGCCATCGAGTTGCTTCCGACTCACAGCAACCCTATAGGACAGAGTAGGATTTCCAAGGAGCGGCTAGTGGATTTGAACTACTGACCTTTTGGTTGGCAGCTTAGCTCTTAACCACTGTGCCACCAGGGCCTCCAACTTCCCCAACCCCTGAATGCCTTCCATGCTACGTGCTTTCAAGCCAGCCCCCAGGCTGCTGCCTGCCCTGGGTCTGCAGGGCAGATTTCATTTCGCTCCCAAGACAGCCCAGAGGGCTTCCTCTGTGACAGCTGGAACCCACCAGCAGGCAGAAGCCAAAGGGACCAGGGATTTTCTCCTCTGCAGAAAACAACCCTAAGTCCTATAAATGATATATAAATTGCAAAAACTATAGCAAGTCTGTATATAACATGCCTCTACATACATGTATATAAAATAAGAGTAAGCCTACACAAGTCTGGATATAAAAGTGGGCCGAGGGTCTGGACAGTGGTCGTGGACGTCTGGCTGGGCAGCTGTGCAGAGCGCAGTGACGGGCCTACATGTCATAGAGCCTGAGCTGCTCCTGCACGTCCCCGTCGGACATCTCGCCGAACGTCTCCTTGTTGTCCTCCATGAGCTTGAAGATGGCGGCCAGCTGTTCCTTCTGAACTCTGTCAAGAAGAAAGGACAAAGAGAGGAAGATGCTCCTGACCCAAGGTGGAGAGGCTGTGAGTGGCCAGGAAGAGTCGGGCCCTCCCCTCTCATCTGTGGCTGTGGTTGCTTTTCTGATTAAGAAGAAAACTAAAATCAACAGCAAAGAATAATAATGAAATAAAGCCCACTCAAAACACCAGAGCTGGTTTGGTCTAACAAACTTGTCTTCTTAGAGGATTCTAAGTATCAGTTTACCCGGGAGGTTTGGGAACCCCAAGTCTCACTTCCGTTCACTGTGCTTCAGTCTGCCCTTAGGTCTCATGTGAATGTTGACTACACGTCACACAGTGAGCCCACAAGAAAGAAGATATGTTCCCCTAAGTGGCTTGAGATCCGATGAAGCAATTATGTTGGAAACAGCCTTGTTTAGAAAGTAGAAGAGAAACCACTATTGGTCAGGAAAGAGGGGAGAACACAGATGGGTACCCAAGGGTGAGGGTGGGCTGAAACCCAGCCTGTGAGGTCTCGGGGTGGGGGGATGCCCTTTTCTTACGCTCTCAGACACCTCTGGCCAGCAGTGGCCCTGTCCACGCTGACCAGCTAACAGGCCTGGCTGAAGACCGCGCTTAATATTTCCCCCACACAGGCTGTGGCTGGGAGCAAGTTTCTGTTACCTTTCTGAGGCTCACCACAGCTGTCTGACCAGCACAGTACAGCATGGAAGGCTGGGCGAAACTATAGCACAAACCAAGGAACAGTGTGGTTCCTGTTTGTCCTGCTCGGGGCCTGTGCTTGTCTGCCCGGCTGGGCATCTCATCCCTGCTCCTGCTGGCTATTCCGGTTCCCACGCCACCGCTGGGCATGGGCCACCTTCACAGAACGTGCAGCAAGCCGCGGGCCCCCGCTACTGTCACTACAGGTCACCGGAGCACAGGGCTTTGATGCAGCTTCCAGGCCGACATCCCCGAGGCTGGTCTCAAAGTCTTTTTTTCCAACATATTCCTTCTGCTATAACCCTAGCTACCTCAGCCCCCCATCTTTCATCCAGAAAAAAAGCTGGTTTTCTGACGAGAGCAGCGTCTTGAAGTTGACATACTCAATTCCCAGTCTCTATGTCACTCCGGGCAAGTTGTCTCCCCAGCCAGTTCTCCTGTCTGGAGAAGGGAGACCTGAGATGTGTACACGGAACCCTGCCCCAGGGGGGCTGTGAGGCAAAGATGGAACCACAACCCAGCTGTGTTCTCCCATTTTATGCTTTTGGCTGTGGTGGTTGCGTATTTTTAAGAGTGAGCACGTGACTTCATCCTCCACGGGAGAGTGACAGGCATCAAAATGCATGAGAGCTCAATTTTTAATGGATGCAAAAGACATTAAAAAACAAAACCAAAACAGAGCAGAACCGAAGAAACACACAGTAACCGAGATCATCTACTCAAAGTTTATTGGACTCAACCAAGTTGAATGCACAGACCCAAGCCCTGAGGAGTCGATAAGGCTGGATGCCTGTGACAAGCCGGGATAATCATCCCTGGAGGGGTCACCTATGTATGGTATCAGTCAGACTCTGGCCTCGTCGGGACAGTGCTATTGCTGTTTGGGGACCTGGGTGATCACAAGAGTGCGTCTTCTACTTGTCACGTGGCTCTGTGTCGAAGGCGTTGGCTGTGTGGCTGCTTTGCCCCAAGCCCCTGCACCTAAGGTATCGGGCCCAGAGAAGGTCACTGGGATGGTCACATGCCCTAGGTGTTGACATTGGACATTTCCCAGCCTTCCGTTAAACGGAAAAGAAGTCTCTATAGACTTACTGCTCACCAACCAATCTAAGAGTTACAACTTAGTTTGGTATAAATACTGTCAAATATAAAATTCCAAGAAACTAATCTGGGGCTGATCTGATTATCTGGTAAAGTTCTAACTTATCTACAAAACCTTCTAGGAAAAGGCATAAGTCAAGAAACCTATTTTAAGTTAACATTATTATTATTGCTTCTGCCAGAGTTAAGGTGGAGATTCGGCTGAGCTGGTAAGAACATCAGTGGAAAGGCCTTTGGGCAACCAGAGGGCTGGGTTCAGGCCGCCTCCACGGGAACAATAAGGGCCATGGTCAAAGCCAACACCTGGCCCTGCTCTTTGCTGCCCAGCCATCAATATGATATACCCTCGCCCCCGATGACCGAGCCAGCTAGAGAGAAGGGAAGTGGGAGCAGGTGCACCCCCAGGGAAAGGAGGAGGGTGACCATCCCCACTGCGTCAGCCAGCCCAGGTGAGCTCTGCCTCATTTGTCTGTCAAAGGAAAGGGGCGGGGGGCTGGAATGAAACTATAATCTGATGCTAAAACGCTGAAGTTGCTGAAATTAGTGATCTCTAAGGTGTGAAGGGAGCCCCTGGGGGGTGCGGAATGCGCTCGGCTGCTAACCAAAAGGTTGGTGGTTCGAATTCACCCAGAGGCACCTCGGAAGAAAGGCCTGGCAATCTACTTCTGGAAAATCAGCCATTGAAAACCCTACGGAGCACAGTTCTGCTGTAACACACGTGGGGTTGCCATGAGTCTGAATTGACTCCATGGCAACTGGTTTAAGGTGTGGAGGGTGTGTGGAGAGTAGGATTAAGTGGTGAGAAAAATCTAAGTCCAGGGTCTGAGATAAAACTCTTAAAACCCTTCATCTTAGCCAAGGGGTGTACATGTCTAAACAGGGCAGAGCCAAAGGCATTTTGCTGGACCCTACTGGCCAAGGGGAAATTCCTGACTGAGGGTCTCCGTCTCAGCAGACCTACGGGGGGCCAGATGCACCCCGGAGCCTGCTGTGCTCCTCTCGCTGGGGGCTTCTGCTTTCTCTCTCAAGCTTTTAAGATGCCAAAAGGAAAAGGCTTTAGGAGGAGGCTAGGGATAACTTCATTATTCTTCAGTTCTGTAAAGAGAAATAGGAGAAAAAGATAACTTGTTGTACTCATTCCAGCTTTCAGGTACCACGGAAGGAGAAGGGGAACCGGGTTGGGGGGGGGGGGGGGAGGCGGGGGAGGATGTTTGGAATTGCAGAAGCTACGCCAGACATGGGTTTCTCCACGTGTGGCACTTTGCTTCTCATCTCTTGCAGCAAGATAGTCTGTTCCACAAAGCTGGCCAGAGCTCACAAGCTCCCCTCAACCCTGCACGGATCCTCAACAGCTCACCAACACGCACTGAGTCGGCGGTTCTGATCTTTGGCTGCGTGGTTGTGCTGCAGATGTTTCTATCACCCTAGCTCAGTTCCTAGTCCTGCTGGCTGTGGTTTGCCCCTCTGTGGATACTGGCACCCTGCGACGTGTGCTTCCCAGGTGAGGCCAGCAGGGCGCCCGCCTCTTATAAAGCAATAAAGGAAAGCAAAAGACTGCGTGCCCTGTGAGCAGTGAACAGCATGCAGGCATCTGGGTCTGTCCTCTGGCGCCCTCTTCTGGAGTGTCGCAGTAATCATGCTGGAAACTCGCACAGCCCGTCTGCGGCGTGGATGGGAAGAACCCAGGAGAGTGTTCCCACCCTGTGGCTCCTCCGAGTCCTCTCACCCTTCCTGAGCCCCATGGGGGTTACACCATATAAAACCCCTTCCACTCAAGTCACTTCCATTTCCAGAAAAGTCAGGACCGTCCCTTCAAAACGGGCAATGGGGCTCCAGGTCCCATCAGTGCCAGCCTGGTCTACAGCATGGGTTCCATTTCCTCTGGACCAGAAGTTGGGAGGAACTGATGGTGTAGGAGAAGAGGAGTGGACGGTCGTGCTTTTTTTCCTTCCGGCCAAGCTCTGCCACCCTCACTAGCTCGGGGGTGGGGGAGGTGGGGTGGAGAGGTGGAGTCCTGCTGTGCAGGGAGGGCACTCGTAAGTCCGCAAGCCACCTGTGTCTGCCACACTCTGAGCTGGGGTGACACCTCCTCCAGCGGCTGCGGTGGACATCCGGGGACCCCGCACAAGGCCCCACCAATGCTGGGGAAGCCGTGTATGCCGGGCGGGGACTGCTGGGAAGGGAGGTAGGCAGACAGGCCACAGCCAGGCCTTTCTTAAGCAGCAGCCTCTGGGTTTGCAAACCCGACCACTTTCTGCCCCTTGGGCGAAGGGATGTGATCTGTGAGCATTCCGTGGACGAGAACGCCCAGTTAAACACGTGGAAGAAGTAATGTGGGGTCTCTTGCTTTAAGTCTTGATTCCTCATTGCCATCGCCTGAAAACGTGAAATGGGGCTTCTGGGAAAGCAGGAAGACATTCTAGATACTGAAGCACGGACTGAGCTGCAGGAAGAAGTAACCACTAAGATTCAAGTTCTAGACACTGATGCCGTCCGGCTGGTAATTTGGAGTCGGGGCACTTGAGGGATTTCTGTTAACTAGTGTGCAACTTGAGAGGGGCCCTGAAGCCAGGAGAGCAATGAGAAATAAGCCCAGAGTTTGGTCAGGAAGAATCCAGCAGGTGAAGGAGATGCAGGCGTCTCACTGGCCTGTGCTTTTGGTGGTTTGACAATAACACGCAAGTGATGTTTCAAACCGACGGCTACGGGGTGGCCCCTTTAACGCCCCTCGGCACTCCTATCCCCATGGGGACTTTCGTGCTGTCGATGAAAAGACAAAGCCACATTACCAGCCTCTGCAACTCCAAGCACCACCATGCGAGGGGCAACAGCAGTCACACAGCGCGGTGTGGCACCAAGGCGGCCCCACCCCGCGCTGTGCTGGGCTGACCGCGTGCAGGGCGGGAGGGAGCAAGCAGATGTCAAGGTCACAGGCAAAGACACACCACACATGTCAGAGAGCCGCGTGGAGCATGCTGGGCTGGCGGTAATGAAAATGGACACGAACTGCTGCCTGGCCCCAAGGACCGTGCTCAAGGGGCATGAAGCCCACCTGACTCTCCTTCTCAGCCCAGCGCACACCAGTGATAACTCAGACAAGGAACTGAGGGTGCTTTGTTCACCCAGAGAGCAGCACCTCAGGCACAACCTTGATTCAGCGGAATCACAAAGTGTAAACTGGTGATTTAGAGACCCGGAGGTCCAGCTGGAAAAGGCCGTCCTTCCCGGCCCCCCCTTTTCCAAGCTCTAAACACGGGCTGACAGTGGAGTCTGATCCTGGCCCCAGCCTGATCTCCGGCCCACCTTTCAGATCTGTTCCCTCCAGGTGCACAATGCACATCAGCCTGAGCAGACAGAACAAGGCCAAGGTCCATGGGGAGCCCGGAGGGAGGGTAGTGTGCCAAACTCTATCCTCTAATCCCTAGGGCTGCAAACTTTCCTGGTAAGGGCCAGATACCAGCTGCCGCTGAGTTGATTCCGACTCATAGCAACCCTACAGGACAGAGTAGAACTGCCCCATAGGGATTCCAAGGAGTAGCTGATGGATTCAAACTGCTGACCTTTTGGTTAACAGCTCTCAACCACTGTGACACCAAGGCTCCAAGGGCCAGAGAGTAAATATTTTAGGCTCTGTGGGCCACACGGTCCCTGTCACAACTACTGAACTCTGTAGCTGTAGTGCAAACGCAGCCACAGACAACAGGAAAACGAGTGGACATCTGGATTTACAACACCAGGCAGGGGGCCAGATTTGGTCCTCAGGCTGTAGTTTGCAAGCCCGTGCCACCACTCTGGAGCACAGATGGGTCTTGGGGTTTCGGCCCTGCACTGCTTAATACGCTGGTCATCTTCCTGGGGTAAGACTAAAGCAACATCAGCTGCCCAACAGGGCTGCAGGGCTGCGGGGCTGCAGCATCCACACTGGGCGGCCCCCGCTAAGGTTCCGGGAACGGCAGTCCTCCCCCAACCTCACAAGGGGGCAGCAGCACCCCAACCGGCAGGCCCATGAGGCCCAGCAGCCACTTGAGTTAAGCCAGCCTCCAGGAACAGGGGCCTGTTGTGCAGGGGCTCAGGTGGGACACTGGGGTGTTAACTGGTGATGGAGGGGGTGGGGGAGGGGAAGTTCGGACCGCGTCATTTCTGCTGGGGACACATTAGCACAGTGTGAGGCAGCTAGTCTAAGAAACCAATCTCCTTACCAAAAGGATTTGCAAGGATTTTTGTGGCTCAGGACCTAAGGAACTTGCTACAGGGAAGTGAGGTCAGAGGTCAGCTCAATCCTGCAATATAAAGGCAGCAGACAGGGTCACACCAAGAGGCAGCGTCATCAGGACCCGAGGGGGGTGGGGCTCGCAGTGGAGGCCGCCTTGCCTGTGCGGGTTTTCTCCCATCCCATGGAGTGGAGCCTTCCTGGGGGCGGTTTGAAGGAGCTGGTAGCAGCCCCAGGAGGGGAAATGGATTCGCAGGGGCAGTTTCTGACTTTTGAGGGGTATTGGTGGTCTCGTAAGCAGACTATTGAAAGCGTCGTTGAGTTCTGCTTTCTTAAATATTAAACCTTCCTTCCAGTGCTCTGGAACCCTAGAGCGTTAGCTCACAGCAAGCGCCTCCAGGTTGTCAGGGCTCAGAAAACAGCCCAGCTGCCATTCGGAGTCTTGCTTTACGGAGAGGCCACTCAGGCTCCAGCGTGGACGGCCCGCCTGTGCGCACAGGGGAGGAGCTGGGCTCCGGTTAAACACCCGCTCTCTCCTGCCGCCTTGCTTCCAGAATGTTCCCCGACCACCCTCGCAGGATGGAGTGGAGAGAAAATACTGAGGGAAGCCCTCAGGGAGCTGGGGGTGGCGGGGAACAGCCAGATTCCAAAGCGAGGAGCTGAGCAGCCACAGTGGCTTTCTGAGCTCCACGGAGCAGGACAGAAAAATTACGCTGAGAGCGCTGGGCGGGGGTGAGGGGGTTGAGCGGGGTGGGCGCTGGCCGGGCGCGGGGGGTGAGGGGGCGGGCGCTGGGCGGGGCGGGGGTTGAGGGGGGCGGGCGCTGGGAGGGAGTGGAGGAGTGGGGGCGAGGGTGGCGGCGGCGGGCGCGGGGCGGGGATGGGGCGGGCAGGCTGCCAGTCAGATGAGCGCGGAGAATCCCGCTTTGTCCTGACCGATAAATTGGTTTTGTCAGGAGCTCTACGTGTAAGTGAGCAGCTGGACCTCCAGGCTCTTCCCCAACATTTCACTTTTTTTTTTTAAGGGGGGAAGGGGAGGAGCAGCCATGAGGTGGGGTGCACCCGAAGAAGGGCTATGTCCCCTCCTCTCCTGTCACAGGCTGCCTCCTCCCAACACGGGCTCCAAAGGGACCCAGGGATACTGGGCCTGGCTAAAGACTGTTGTTATGACCTGTCGGGAGGATTCCAGCTCAGCAACCCCACGTGACAGAGTAGCACTGCCCCATAGGGTTTCCAAGGCTGAAATCTTCACAGAAGCAGACTGCCACGTCTTTTTCCTGAGGAGCAGCTGTGGGTGCGAACTGCTGACCTTTTGGTTAGCAGCTGAGCGCTCTAACCACTGCACCACCAGGCTCCTTTTGGCTGAAGATTAGAGGACAGGAAAGAACCCCCAAACCTAACCTTAGGACTGGGCCAGTGGGGGCGTGTCTTGTGGGAGCCCCGCCTCCTGTCTTGTCTTCTAAACGAAGGGGTAAGACAGTTGGGGCCCCTGGAGCCTGAAGGCTGGCCGGTGCCAGGGGACGGCCAGGCCTACCTTTGCTCCTCCTCCAGCTCCTCTTTGGTCATCATCTGCTTGTACTGGTTCCCCCGCAGCTTCCCGGGGCTGTATTTGAAGGAGAAGGTCTCCTCTCCTGCAGAAAGGAAGGTCCCATTAGAGCAAAGCGGAGCTGTGGATTCGACCCGCCTGCAAATTTCCAGTCCCCTGCCCCTGGGGGAACTGCAAGAGGAGGAGCACCTGGTAGGTCAGAGAGCACCCGTTCAAGGAGAGGGCCAGTCCCCACGCGGGTCCCCAGGTCTCAGAGCGGCCATTTTCTTCTCGGTCCATCACACACATGACAGGCCCTCCTCCGTGCAGTCCTCTAGCTACTTACATCGGGAGCCCATCGGCGAAATGAGAGAGCCAGAGAGGAACCAGTCCCTGTCCCCGTTCAGCCCACCACCTGCCGAATGATGCCCCACCCAAAGCCGCAGTTGAGGCCACAGGGATGTCTGCCTGCCCATCCTGGCAAACCATGTGTCTGAGCTAATTCAACAGCGGCTGCCAGACAGGCGGACAGAGGCTTATCTGTGGAAGCAGGTGGCCAGGCGCTGGTTCTCCACCTCCCCTGGAGTCCCAGGTTCAAGGGGTGGCCTGCCAGTGTGGATCCAACAGACGGGCCATGCACCCGCTCAGCCCCTCCACCTCCTGGGCTTGGGCAGGTGTGCCCAGCAGTCCAGAAATCCCGGATCCTACTCGCCTGATGCCAGAGGTGTAATGTCAGCCAGGCTGTGACCCCTCCACTCCATACACACACACACACACACATACATACACATACACACACCACACACACACACCACACACACATCACACATACACACACAGCACACACACATATAGATATTAGAAATTGGAAAAAACAAAAATAAAAACCCAGTCCACAGCAGAGAGCAGGAGCCATACGGGGTTTTGGTCGGTTTGAAGTCAGTCATCACATCTGGCTGGTGTTAGCAAAGAGGCTGCCCTGGGTCTGCCGGTCCCTGAAGCTGGCCCACAGCCGCCTCCAACACACAAGAGAATGGGGGCTGAGGGGGGCACACTGGAGCTGGGACAGGAAGGCAGGGGTGCCACGGGCTGAGCAGGGCTCACGGGACAAAGGTTAGGGGGGTGGAACTGAGAAGAGCCTCTAAAGCATTTGGTGTAAGCTGATGGAGAGAATTCTCCGACCATGGAAGCAGTGCCCTCACGTGAGGCTTCTGACTGGCCCTGGGGACCGAGGGTGGACTGTTGGTCTCGCCTGACTTCCACTAACATCGCAGAACCCAGTGAGCCAAGCAAGAGAGCAGCAAACCCCCGACCCCACGGATGCTGTTCTAGAAGCGTTTGCCTCTCTATCAGGCCAGTGGTCAGGGGTCTCAACCACCTCCATGTCCTGTCAGACTGCAGGAAAAGCCAGGCCACCTGTCAAGGCCATCACAGAAGCAGGTGGGCCCCAGGGTTCCCTCTGGGCCGAGCGGAAGTAAGCTCTGCCTGTAAATTTGTGACCTAAACATTGCATTGTGGGTGTTTTTTTTCCCACTCATCAGAACCTTGCCTAGAAGAAGCCCGGCCTGCTTCCCCACCCTACACTCTTCTGCGGCTCCCTCCCTGGGGCTAGACCGCAGGTACTACCTTTGTAAAACCAAAAAACCAAACCCATTCCTTGCCTTCCAGTCGATTGCAACTCACAGCAACCCTATAGGACAGAATAGAATTGCTCCATAGGGTTTTCAAGGCTGAAATCTTTACGGAAGCAGACTGCCACATCTTTCTCCCATAGGGCAGCTGGTGGGTTCGAACCGTCTACCTTTCGGTTAGCGGCTGAGTGCTTAACCACTGTGCCACCAGGGCTTCTACCACCTGTATAAGGACTAATTTGCTGTTCATCCACTCAACAAATATTTCTGGAGGGCTGTTCCAGGTGCTGGGGCTGCAGCAGTGAGGAAAACTTCAGTAAGTAAGCAGGAAGTTACAGCCTGCCAGTTGGCTGCGAGCTGCAGGCAGAGAGGGACAGCAGAGAGTGGAGGGCGGGAGGGGCAGGGTGGAAGTTAAAATGGGGTACGTGTGGGGATGCTTCGCAGAAGGTGGGGCTGCGATGCCTGGCGGGGGAGGGGTGTCAGATCCAAGCGAAGGGCCGGGGGATCCTGCCTGGAGGGTCTGAGGACCAGCCAGGGGCCAGTGAGATTGGGGCGGAGGGATCCAGGGGACAGAGGGTATTGCACCAGAGAGGGCAGGTGGGGTTGGGTACAGGCCAGCGGACACGGTGAGGCTCTTCCTCATCCCCAGATGAGAACTCTGGGGAACTGGGGCATGGACAGGGTTCTTCCCTCCCTTGCCTTCACTGGGAACCCCAGTTCCCATCAGCTGGCTCTTTCCTGCAGACCTAGCTGTGCGCCAAGGCTCCGAAAGCACCATTCCTTCCGAGGCGTGGGACCAGGAGCCTCTCCCAGTACAGGGTTGGGACAGGGGCTCTGGATGTGTTCTGACTACGCAGGCTGCTGTTCAGAGCTGTGTCTGCACCCTGGGGGCTGTGGTTATGGGGGAGCCCCGATGTCTGAACTACACGAAGCGGTCTTCTCAGGACAAGCTCAACCTCAGAGAGGCAACCAGCACAAAAAACCAATTAACCTCCCAGGAAGGCATGTCACTGTTTGAGAAAAAAAAAAAAAATCTGCCAGCTCAGGTGATAGGGAACCCAAGGTTGAATAAGGATAGTGTTGATGTGTTGTGAGGTTGTTAACCATTGTCATAGGGCAACATGTGTACTAACTGTTTAATGAGAAACTATTTTGTTCTGTAAACCTTCATCTAAAGTGAGAATAGCAGCACAATTGGAAGAGCGTAGTCGATGTCACTGAACTGTGTGTGCTGGAATTTTTGAAATGGTGTATCTTTGGCTGTGTATATTTTCACCAAAAAAAAAAATAAAGTCGAGAAGGGAGAGGGTTGACAAGTCATGGGGCTGTTAACCAATGTCACAGAACAATATGTGTACTACTGTTCCATGAGAAACTATTTGTTCTGTAAACCTTCACTTGAAGTACAATTAAAAAAAAAAATCTGCCAGCTCAGTCCCACTCTAGGTTTCAATCTCCGGGGCAGGCCTGATGCCTTTGTTTTCTCAGCCGCTATGATGCATGACTTGTAAAGGCTTTCACTTCATCAAACATGGTGCTCCAATGATACACAGAGGAATCCAATCCTGCCAGACCTTGAGAGTTCCGTGTGAGAGCCCCTCGGGGCAGGCGGGGGCAAGGGGATTCCTCTTCCGGTTTCTGTGAATCCATGCTGCCGCTCAGGGAAGTCAGCTCGGAGACACTAATCAATTAGCCCCGGGACCAAGCTGTCACACAGAGGGCTCTGCCTAGGGATGTCTCTTCTGACAGCTGAGACCATGGACCTTCCTCCCTCTGCCTCTTCAGCCCTGGCACGAGGCAGCTGGGGCTGGGGTACATCCAGGGGCAGCAGCCCAGATAAGGAGGGAGGGCTTGGTGACATTGTGGTCATCTGTGGGGACCGATGGCTGTATTGGGAAGGTCTAGCTACAGAGACCCTCCCCTTGTCCTCACTCAGGTGCCCCAGCGGCCTTGGCTTCGGCCTCCCTCTGTGTCCCCAAGTCACTAACGTGGCAAGGACGGATTCCAGGGCCATAGTTATTGTGTGTCCCAACTTGCAGCTGATCTGGGGGAACTGGGATGATCAGAGAAAGTGAGGTTCCTTCCTGGTGAGGGCTGAGTCGAGTCCTCCACCTGCTGCCAGCCGAGCGCCCAGCCCTCCCCCTTCCTCAGCAGCTGTGTTGATGGAAACTGCCCTGCTCAGGCCTCAGGTGGGAGCCTGGGACCCCCAGCTCTGCCACCTGGCCACTTCTGCACCCCCTCCTTCCACTGCTCCTGCCAGCAGTGGATTTAAAGTCCCAACAGCAGTCTGGTTTTCTTACAATGATGAAATATTTCACACGTGTGCACAAGTACCTGCCGTGTAGATTTCACACATGTTGACATCCTATATTCACTTTAGCTTTTTTGTTTTGTCAGGTATAAAACATGAGAGATGCAGCTGAAGCCCTGCCCCCTGTTCTGCTCCGCCCCAGTCAGGGCAAACACGCTGCCTCTGGCTGGTCAATTTGTAGGTTTCCCTTTGTCCTCTGGGAAGCCTCCCAGAATCCCATGGCGAAGGGAGGTCTGACTAGTCAGCTAGAGCTACTCAGAAACGAGGCATTTCCTCTTGGGGGCCTTTGCTCTGAGGTTTTGTGAGGACATTAAACAAACAAACAAACAAAAAAAAACCAAACCCATTGCTGTCGAGTGGATTCTGACTCATAGCGACCCTACAGAACAGACTAGAACTGCCCCACAGGGTTTCCAAGGCTGTAATCTTTATGGAAGCATATTGCTACATCTTTCTCCCACAGAGTAGCTGGTGGGTTCTAACTACTGACCTTTCGGTTAGCAGCTGAACGGTTAACTACCATGTCACCGGGGCTCCTTCTGAGGATATTAGTCTCTACAAAACAAGTCCTTGGTACGTGGGGCAAAATGTTAAACATGCAAATGGTGACAAGAGGGGGTTAAGAAGCATTGCAGGCTATAGATGGTGCTGTGGATGGAATTGTGTCCCTAAAAAAGATATGCTGAAGTCCTAACCCCTGGTACCTGTGAACGCACGTGACCTTGCTTGGAAAGAGGGTCTCTGAAGATGTTATCAGTTAACCTGAGGTCATACTGGAGGAGAGTGGGTCCCAAGCCAACCTAAGTGGTGTCTTTATAAAAGAGGAGAAGAGATACGCAGGGCAGATGGCCACGTGACTACGGAGGCAGAGACTGGAGTGATCTACAAGCCAAGGAATGCCAAGAATCGCCAGCTGTCACCAGAAGACATGGAACAGAGTCGCCCTCAGAAGGAAACAACATGGCCGACACCCTGATCACAGACTCCCAGGCTCCAGAACTCTGACAGAATAAATTTCTGTTGTTTTCAGCCACCCAGTTTGTGGTCCTTTGTCATGGCAGCCCCAGGACACTAGGACAGATGGTCAGGGTGCTGGTGGCGTCAGAGGACCATGATGTTTAGTTCACTCTCAAGAGGGCCCCTGTACCTGAAGACAACTCACTTTTACAGACAGAAAAACAAAGACCGAAAGTGCAAAGGCGGTGGACACAGCTGCAAGGGGACGATGGAATGCAGGGATGAGGTGTGAGCAGGGCTTTACTGGGACACCCTAGGGCCTGCAGCAGACTCGGCTCTCAGCCCCTCTCCAAACGCTCCCCCCCAACCCCCGCTGCGTCCTTCGCTCATGGTAAGGAAGGTATCCCAAGGAACCACGGCATAGTCCAGGCTCTCTGGCCAGACATGACAAAGCCCCTTCAGTGAGGGCAGAAGTGTGTGGCCTGAGGCCAGGCCCCACTCACCATCTTCTTCCTCCGGCCCTTCTTGGGGCAAGCCCCTCTCACCGTCTGGGTCCGGCCCCTCCTCCTACAAGACAAGAAGAGGGGTCAGTGTCTGAGGCATGCGGAGGGTCAATGATGGTCAACGCTTGGATATCTTCGATAAGGCAAATGGACCGCTGGGGCCCACTCTCAGGAGAGGTGCACAGAGGAGCACGAGAAACAAGTGACCACCTCTGGGAGATGGGGAAGTGGTGGGCAGAATGGAGAGAAGACGGGGCTGTGAAGGGTCAGTCTGAGGTGACGCACAACACAAGCGCCCGTCCTTTGAGTGTGAGCAGCAGGTCAACCACCAAGGGAAAGTCTGCCATGTCATACAAAACCTCCTGGGCCAGATGACAAGGGTGAGACTTGGGGCCAAGAAACCACACTTCTGTGCACTTGTTTCTTTACCTGTACCAGGTGGGTGCTCGTGAAAGCACCTGGATGGAGCAGGGACTCCTGCCCCCGGCTGCCGAGAGTGGTACAAAGGGCACAAGAAGATGAGAGAGAAGCTGGCTGGGCACTGAGGACCTAGAGCAGGCTGGGCATCACAGAAAAGCTTTGTTCGGGGTAGCTGGTTCTATCTTTGCTTCCTCTACTGTCATTCTTGATCCCTCAACTATTCCAGTGGTCATTTTCCCAACACTGGAGCATCACCTCCTTCACCCGTTCTCCCCCATGCCTGGACGCCGTAAACAGATGGCTGGAAGGAATGTTCTGGGTGGCCTCAGTGGAAGGAAGGCGTGACTTCAACTTTCAAGAATGTCAGAGGGTGAAAGGGGTGTGCTGGATCTTCTCCAGCTGCATGGGGGCTGAAGGGCCCAGGTGATGCAGCCAAGGAATGGTGACTTAGAAGTCTAGCTGGCAGATACGAGAATCACTGCAGACTTAAAAGAAAACCAAAATGCCAAACCTGTTGTAGTTGAGTTGGTCAATCATGGCAACCCCTTGTGTTACAGAGTAGAACTGAGCTCCACAGGGTTTTCTTGGCTGTAATCTTTATGGAAGCAGATTGCCTGGCCTTTCTTCCGAGGCACCACTGGGTGGATTTGAACCGCCAACCTTTTGATTAGCAGCCAAGTGCAAACTGTTTGCATCACCCAGGGACCTAGGCTTAAGAGAGGGGTGCACAAATATGGATGAGCTGTCAGTGAAGACGGCCCAGAAGACAGATTCACATCAAGGCCTTTGACTGGATGGTGCCGGCTACCATTACTGAACATTTTGATCAAAGATTGTATAGAAGAATCTTTGATCAAAAAGGGGAAAACGAAGAATAGAATTTCAAATTCTCATGGATTGCAGACCTTCTGGAGCCAAGGGGGCTGGATGAACCCCTGAAACCAGTGCCCTGAGATAATCTTTAAATCTTAAACCAAAAGTATCCCCTGAAGTCTTCTTAAAACAAAACAATAGTTTAGCTTAACTGGTAAAGAATGTCTGCCTTGAGCATTGTGCTTTTTTAAGATCTATATACATGGGATCAAACTGACAATAGCAACTCGAAAGATTAGAAAGGAAACTTAGGGGGCAATGAGTTTACGTTAATGGGGGAGGAACAACTCAGAGAAGGAGGGTGAGACGGGTTGCACAACTCGAAGAATGTAACCAATGTCACTGAATTGTACATGAAGAAACCGCTGAATTGGTGTATGTTCTACTATGTATATGCTCAACAACCAAATTACCAAAGAAAAAAAATCAAGGCCTTTACAACTCCAATTCTGGGGTGGTCTAGCAGAGTTGGCAGGCCCAGGGGTGCCAAGGGCCGACAGTGTGCTGAGCTGGGAGGCAAAGTTTTTACAAGCCCAAGAGGGTGTCAGAAGTGGCAAACCCTGAAGGGCCTGGAGTGTCCTGTCTCCACTGCACAAAATGCTGCCTGGGGGGAGCTGGGCGGAGACAGGAGCTGGCTCTGTCCCCCTTAACAGTCTGCACAGAAAGTCAACACTGGAAACCTGAGCCTTGCTTTCTGGGTTCAGCTCAGTCTGTGGGCCTCAGTGTCCAGGGGCCGCCCTAATTTTGCACAGTAAAGCGTCTTGGTGGCTGAGGTGGGTGGGTAGCTTTTTCAGGGGGCAGGAGAAGGAGACACCCCTTTGACTCAGCAAACTCACTTCTAAGAATCTGCCCTCGACAGGGAAAATTGTTTATGGGGATTTTTGTGCTATGACATCGCTTGTGTGCAGTAGCAAACGACAGAAAACTGGAAACAACCTAAGTGTTTATCTGTAGGGCAAATCGACTATAGTTGCATATGTTTAGTTAATATATTAACCAAAGTATTAACTGGCTAGATTTCTTCTAGTGCAGGTACTGCATGCACCTCTGGAGGAGGCCTCGAAAAATAAAATGTAGTATTTAATACAATGGAATATGAATTACTCAGCCACAAAGAACAATGAAGTCCTGATACGTGAACCTATTTTTTCCCCTTTATTTTCTTCTATATTTAAACAAAAGAGAAAAGACAAATTTTTTACATTTTTATCTTCATAAAATCATCTATTTTATCCAGATTTTAAAATGCATTAGTATGAGTTGAAGTTCAAATTTTGATGGAAAGTCCTAGAATTTGTATCAGAAATAAAACTATTTTTAGCTCTAAAAAAATAATAAATAAATAAAATTTGAAAAAAGCAAAAAGAAAAAGAATGACCAACAGACAGTCATTAACCCATTCAGGGCTGCATCCCAGAAACAAGCCCACTACCATGAATGAGGAAGAATTCCTGGGGGGGTGCAAATGGTTAAACGCTGGGCTACTAACCAAAAGGTTGGTGGCTCAAACCCACCCAGAGGCACCTTGGAAGAAAGGCTGGGAGTCTACTTTGGAAAGGTCACAGCCATAAAAACCCTATGGAGCAGGTCTGCTCTGAAACACACGGGGTCGCCATGAGTCAGAATCGACCGATGGCAACTGGTTTGGTTTTTTGGTTCTTCAAGAATGGGGAGGAGATAAATTCTTCTGTTGTGTCCTAGGGACACAGTGATTAGAAACACCAAAACCCTAGGTCCTCAAAGAACCCACGGTCCAACAGGAAAGACATCTAAAGAAATGGTTGCAACCAGGGTGAGAGATTCAAGAGCCCGGGCCGACTCTGATATCCCAAAGGGACATGGCATCAGTTGACCTGCCTCGTCCTCCTGGGGAGAGGCTTGCATACATGTAACTGCTGCACACTTGACCCCGGAAGTGTGGCATTTCTCAAACTGTCGTCGTGATCCCATTGGTGGGTCATGAAGTCAATTCAGAGATTGCTGCCAGTATTTTAAAAAATGTGTAGCCAAGGTCTTCGCGGGACTTTTTGTTTGAATAACATCAGAAGTATAAACGCAATTCTTGAAAGGTTAGTTTTTTATATTAACAAAGTGTTGATGGTTCTTATGTGGTTACTAGGGGCTGGGGGGAGGAGAATGGGGAGTTGTTGCTTACTAGGTACTGAGCTTCTGTTTGGGGTGATGGAAAAGTTTTGGGAATTGATAGTGGTGATGGTTGTACAACATGGTGAATGCAATTAACACCAAAGAGCTATACACTTAAAAACGGTTCAAGTGGCAAAAAAAGTTTTTGACCTGGACATGAAAACATTAAGATGATGTACGTTTTGTTTTGTATATTGTCACAAAGCGCACACACACACCAATCAGGTTAGCAAGTTAGTCATAATAAAGTATCTATGAGTTTCTTTAAGTCATACAGATTTTGGGACTATTCAGTAGTGACAATTATCATGGTTTCACCAGGAATACAATAGAATTTATATTCTCGAAAATTGTGTGATAACCTCAATTGCGAATATTGGCTCTCTCCGTTCTACCAATTCACTGTTTCTCATCTCCAAATTACAACGCATAATTTAAAGTGGTAGATTTTATGTTATGTATGTTTTAGCACAATAAAAAAAAAGTTTTTTAAATGTGTAGATGACAGAAAAACAAAAGTGCGGATGATAACAACGTGCAGGCAGATTCAGAGACAGTGCAATCTAGTCGGGAGAGAAGCCGTCCTGGAAGTGGGGGTCTCTGGCCGCAGTCCGGTGCTCTTTGCTCCCAGTTGGGCAGCTGTGTGTGCGATTGGGAAGGGGCAGGAGTGAAGTGGAACCATGTAGAAAATGCTGGGACTACACTGTCTAAGGTTATCTCTGAGGAGAGCCGGGATGAAGGATCTCATGCTCTTATCTTGGCGAGGGGCAAGCTAAGAGGCAGGAAGAAGGGAGAGCAGCCGGTTAAGAGCTTAGGTGAGGGACGATGACTGAGCTGGGAGGTGGAGGAGCCTGGCCTTCAGCTTGGTGTTTGTCCAAAGGATCTACGCAGGACTGGCAGCAGCTGGCCAAGGGTAATTCCTCAGGGGTCTGGGTCTGAGCCCCTCCCACCATCTTGCCCCTCATGGGTGGTCAGCCATGCAGAGCTCAGCCAGGAGTGGAGAGCCCCCACCTTGAGGTGGTTCATGTGGGGTCCTGGGGCACTGGGAAAGGCGCTGCTCAGGGCCAGTGTCCTGTCCTGAGTGCCGGCGGCACCCACACGCCTGATGGAGGTAAACAATGTTATGAACACCATGAACCGTGATGCCCTGAGGCAGCTGGCCTTGTCCAGCTGGTCACCTGGAGCAGGCCAGGCCAGGCCACCAGGCCGCCACCTCACAGGTCAGGGCTCCATGCTTTATTACTGAATAGAGAGGAGCTTCACCTCCACCGATCTGGGGTGACTTTCTAATTCAGCCTCTCCCTCCAGGGGAGGCGGGAGGCAGGAGAGGTACAGCAAAGGGAGTGTCTCCAACAACCCCTCCAAGTCCAAGGCCAGGGCCCCCAGGGGAGGGGAGGGGAGGGCCCAGGAGGGACGTCATGTAACAAGGGGCCACGAGGCTTCTGGGAGCCTGAGGGGCGGCCTCACCCCTACGGGCAGCACACTGCCATTTATGGCTGCCTCAGGCCCCAGGCTGATGCAGAGCACTGGAGTGGGGGCGGGGCAAGGAGACAGACAGACAGACAAAGAGAGAAGCAGAGAGACAGAGACAGAGAGGAAACAGAGAGAGAGAGACAGGCAGACAGAGACAAACAGAGAGAGATGAGAGACAGAGAAAGAGAAATAGACACACAGAGAGACAGATACACAGAGAGACAGCCGGCAGAAACAAGCAGCCAAAGAGGCCGGTTCGGCCCTGGGGTCCTACAAACAGGATCTCTTGGGACCCTGTGGCCTGCCACCAGAGCTGCTTCCTGCTGGGACCACCCCTAAACAGCTGGTTAATTTTTTTTGTTTTAATTTTATTTTATGTGAAAGTTTACAGCACAAATTGGTTTCTCATTCAAAAATTTACACACAAATTGTTTTGTGACATTGGTTGCAATCTCCACGATGTGTCAACACTCTCCCAGGCTCCCTTTCCACCCTGGGTTCTCCGTGTCCATTCGTCCAGTTTCCCTGTTGCTGGTTAACGCTGAAGGAGCTTACAGGCCAGCAGCTGGGAGCCGGGCGGGCAGGAAGGCTGCACCTAGCTCCCATAGGGAGGCCTGTCCCTCCCTGCTCCGCACCCCCTTCTGCAGCAGGTGACCATGGAGATAACAGGAACAAAATAAGGGCCTGATGATCTCCCACTCACTTCTCTGAACCGTTGGAGCCCTGGTGGTGCAGTGGTTAAGAGCTCGGCTACTAACCAAAGGGTCAGCAGTTTGAATCCACCAGCTGCTCCCTGGAAGAAACCCTATGGGGCAGTTCTACTCTGTCCTATAGGAATCGACTCAACACCAATGGGTTTGTCTCTGCAACCAGGGCAGCGGGGGTACCCTGCTGTCACCCCAAACACCAGCCAGGCTGCCAGTGCCCTCCCTCCTCCCCAAAAAGGCCGCCGTTAGGCAACCAAGCCGTTCATCTTTTCCAATCAGAGGCGAAGCGTCCGCTGCCAGCGCAGCGGGGAGGTCACCTCCGTCCCTCATACGTGCACCCTCCAAACAACCAACCCCTCTCGCACGGCCAAATGACAGCTCCAGGCCGAGGACACTTCGCTCCACCCTGTAGCTCCATATTTGAGCCGGCTAAGGCATGTCCCCCATGAAAAGAAACTTCTGCCCAGAATCTAATGATCTGTCTTGTTGCAGACCGGCCCTTCTAACACGCCACAGCATCTCTGAGGCTTTGCGGTGGCCTAGGATGTTGCGCACACCCGACTACTTCCTTCTCGCCCCCTTGAGGGGTCTTGCCTTTGTTCTCCACTCTCCCGGCAACAGCCGCGGAACACCGTCGGGACCGCACCGGTGCCTGCCCTTGCACTCCCCTTCAGTGCACCCTGCCTGGGGACACCTTAACAGGAGACTTTATGAGGCTGTTACTGCTCCAAAGCCTGTAAAGACACCTGCCTGCTGCCCGCCATGTTCCATTCAAATAATCCCTCTGCTGGCTCTCGACGGTCTCCCACTTCCTATGGGACTGGGTGAACCCATGTCCTCAGTGCTGTATGTTTACTCACCTCGCGCCTGCCAGGCGCACCTCGGGGTGGGGCTGGGGACACCTCCTGTCGGGGTGCACCTTGGGGTATGGCCTGGGTACGCCTCATGCGTGGGGACTGGGTACACCTTGGGGGTGGGTGTCTGGGTGCACCTGGAGATGGAGGATGGGCTAGAACTTGGGGTGATCATTTGGCCCAAGGCCTCAGGCATGTGATCTGTCCTTTGCTGTCATCCTCTGGGCCCCTCTCTTCCCTCCGTCCAGGTGGGGGTCCTTCCAAGTCACAGGGTCTGACTCGGAGGGCCTTAGAGGGATTCCAGCTCAGTGCTTGTATTCTAACCTCACTCTGCCGAGCCCTGGAGCTCCATGGAGGGGGTGCAGGGGCTGCTGCCAAGGGGTGGGGGGACGAGACCCCCCCCACCCAAAGCAGTTCTGCTTTTGCTTTAAGTATCAGGGTGCTGGATAAGATTTGAGAGGAAAAAGGCATCCAGTGCTTTTAAAAATGTTAGAAAACCTTCTACCCAATGCAGAACTTCGGTTGATAAAATCTTTGATTAATTGATAGTTATCCCGTCTGTTTGAACACGTCTAGTACTGGGGAGCTCACTACCTTACAGAGCGGTCTCCTCTTTCGGGGCATAACACACAGCTCCAGGGTGTTTACTGCAGGCAGGCACCAGGAAGGCACAGTGTGAGGGGCGGACGTTCAAGGGGCCCAGGGGATGAAGATAAGAAGACCCCTTCCTGGGTGGTCCTACAAGAGCCTTTACCTAGGAGCCCACAGCATTTTTTACTTTTGTCTTTTTTGTTATTGCAGCTTACTCATTCAGCAAGCATTTACTGAGCACCTACTGTTGCCGGGCCTGTTGTAGGAGCTGGGGACACAGCGGTAAGCACAGCAGGCAAGGCCCCTGTTGTGATGAAGGAACATTCTACTGTGGCAGACAATGCGTAATGAAGCAAGAGATAACCTCAGAAAGAGCTGGGTGCTGTAAAGAAAGCCAAACGCAGCGATGCATTCAAGAGTGTGTGGATGTGTGTGTGCGCGCGCGCGTGCGTCTGTGTGTGTGCCTGCATGCACACCCGAGGGAGTGTGGCTTCGCATCCACTAAGATGATCAAGGACACAGAGACCTGAAGGATGACGAGCAGCAACCATGCGGCGGGGAAGGGTCTACCAGGCAGAGGGGGTAGCAAAACATGGGCGCAAACCTGGGGTGTCTGAGCACCAGAGAGGCGGCTGTGGCTGCAGTGAGCGACGGGGCAGGGGGGGGATCAGGGAGAAAAAGGCAGAGTTGGGCAGGGTCCTGCTGGACTCAGGGCTGGTGGTCAGAGTTTAGGTTCTGAGGGGAACAGAAGGCCCTGGAGGGCTTTAAGCAGGGGGATCAGGAGACGTGGCTTCTGTTACAAAGGTCACACGGGTTGCCTGTTACAAAGGTCACACGGGTTGCTGGGTGAGCATGGGGGGGTGGGCGGAGTGGAAGTAGGGAAACCAGTCAGGATGCTACTGAACACCCCCAGGAGACACAGTAGCGGCTGGGGGGGAGAGAAGTGCCTGGATTTGGGTGTATTTTGGAGATGGAGTGGATAGAACTTGCTGATGGAGGAAATGCCCGCGAGAGAGGAGCAAAGAGAAAACAAGGATACCACCTGGGATTCTGGCCCCAGCAGCTGAGTGGTGGTGGAACGGCTGATGGAGAGGAGGAATGCTGTTCTCGTTGTTGTCAGGTGCTGTCGAGTCGATTCCGACTTACAGTCACTCCATGTGACACAGCAGAAGTGCCCCATAGGGTTCTTTACAGAAGCTCATGGCCAGGTCTTTCTCCTGTGGAGCTGCTGAGTAGGTTCAAACCGCCAATCTTTTTGTTGGTAGCTGAGCACTTAACCGCTGGGCCACCATAGCGCCTTCTAATATTGGGGGGACAGAATTGCTCAGTGTTCTTCAGGGCTCAGTGCCTGGGGAGTGTTGGGAAAGGCGCGGTGGTAGATGGAGGTTAAGTACTCTCACTGCACAGGTGGCTTCTCCAGAAAACCAAGGGGACATGTCCAGTAGGCAGCTGGCCGTATGAGCCGGCGCTCAGGGAGAAGGCAGGGCTGGGTATATCAATGTGGGCGTCATCAGCTATTGATCAAGGGGATGACGGTGGCTAGCGTGTTGTGGGAGACAGCAATGGCGGTGGACAGAAAGGGTATTATAGGCACTGGCTCTTCCAGCAAGGGCAAAGAGCAAAGGGAGAGCGCTGGGTAAGCTGCTGACTCAGACTGAGAGAGGGGCAGAAAGAGAGAGAAAGAGAAGTGAGACAGAGATATAGTTCAGAGCCCTGGTGGCACAGTGGTTAAGAGCTGCTAGCCAAAAGGTTGGCAGTTCGAATCCACCAGCCACTCCTTGGAAACTCTGTGGGGCATTTCTACTCTGTCCTGTAGCATCACTATGAGCCAGAGTCGATGTGACAGCAATGGCTTTGGTTTTTAAATAGCTATAGAGAGCTTGAGGTTCACGTTGAGAGCAGCAGCACACCCCAGGGCAGGGGGGAGTCGGCCTGCAGGACTGCTGTGTTCCAATGTCCAGACCAAAAGGACCATCTTGGATGCTGTTATGGATGGAATTGTGTCCCCTAAAAAGATACGTTGAGGTCCTAACCCCTCTACCAGTGAATGTGACCTTGTTTGGGGAAACAGCGTTTTTCTTTACAGATGTTAAATCAATTTCTGTTCTTTAAAGCCACCACTTTGTAGTATTTTGTTATGGCAGCCGGAGGAGACCAAGACAGACGCCTACCTCATATCCCAGTCAAGGACACATTCTCAAGCCCGCAACAAACTCTCCTGCTCAGATGATCTGAGCATGCCAGATTCAATTCTATCAGATGAGCAGTTTTTGGCACTGTTCCCACAAAGAGGATTTAGAGAGCATCAGAAGCTTTGTAAAGCAGGCCACAGAACACCCTTAGGCAACAAGCTGCACTCTACCCAACCGTTACTGCGAATATTAGGTTGAATTCCAGTCTCTACATTTTGGGATAAACAGAGAAGTCTAGGGTGGGAAGAAAACCAAGGGCTTGACAAGGTCAGTTCTAAGAGGGCTACAGAAAATGAAATAATTTTGTTTGGGGAAAACAAGGCTGAAGAATTTTGACCGTGACCATCTTTAAGTATAATAATAGAAGACAGGTGGTCATCTTTTTAAAATCTCTCGAGGAGGCCTCGAACATAGGAAGAGAAACCAGTGTTAGACTTCAGGAGGAACTAAAGGTAAGGAAGGTTTGACCCTCGAGTAGGATTTCCTACTAATCTTCAGTAAGACATCACTGGGCTGGAGGTATTATCTTGTCCTGATATTTACCTCAGAATTTGAGATTTACCTCAGAATTTGAGATTCACCTCAAATGAGAATCTGGTCAGGAGCAAAACTGTTAATACCAAGGTCACAGAATTAGGCCCTTGATGAGAATATGCCCAGGGTCATCTCAGCCAGAGGTCAGGTATGGCCAGAGGGTTATAATGTGTGCAAGGGTTCCTCAGGAGTTCTCATCGGAAAATATTAAACACGTGCATATACACACTATGACAACGGCATTGATGTCTGGAGAATCACGGGTTGTTAGCGCTCTAGGAGATATTAGAGATCATTTGCATTCAACTTCTTATTTTGTAGATGGGGAAACTGAGGCCCAAAGGTTAAGTGACTTCCTCAAGTTTTATGGCTATTCAGAGGCACGCTTTTTCTTACAACGGCCGTTTAATCTCATGTAGCTGTTCTTTAGCCAGTGGGTCACTATGGCCAGCAGAAAATGACTGATGCTTCTACCTGCTTCTACCTCCCAGGCGGAAAGGTAAGGAATGGCTCTGCTGTAGCGTCTTCGTCCTCAGTGTCCGACAAGCAACCAACAAAAGGAATGCCAGTAAACAGCTATCTGCATTAGTACCCCATTCAGGAGGAGGAAGGAGCCCTGGTGGCGCAGTGGTTACACGTTTGGCTGCTAACCGAAAGCTTGGTGGTTCGAACCCACCCGCTGCACTGCAGGAGAAAGATGTGGCCGTCTGCTTCTATAAAGATGACAGCCTTGGAAACCCTACGGGGCAGTTCTACTCTGTCCTATAACTCACTATGAGTAGGAATCGACTGGACAGCAACGGGTTACAGGAGGAGGTCTCTGAACGAGATCAATAAATCCTGCTCGATGTATCAGTCCTACAACAGTGGCAAACTGGGTGTGGTCAACTCCAGTCATTCCAGAAATGCGCGGGTCACCGGGGATTAGGCATTTCTCAGGAAGAATGTCCACCAGTGTCCTAAGCTGGCCTCCTTCCTCCCACACTGTGGTCTGCTCCGACTGCCCGGGAAAGAGGACAGCTACAGAAAGGAAACTGTCTAAAAGGGAACATGCGCGGGGTTTTGTTTCTAACTCTCCAAAAGCTAGGCAGTGCTTCTCTCAAGACATTGGCTTTAAAAATTTACTACTTCTCATGAAGTAGTAAATTCTAACTGGTGGCTAAATTTTTGTGTGTAACCAAGACTATCTCTGAAAGAAAGAACAATGTTTAGCTATTGGGAAAGTTCTGGACTTCTTTCTCATATGGAAAAATAAACTGAATTATGAGCTTCAAACAACTTCACAAAAAATACCCTCCTGAACTACTGAACACTGAACTCTATTTACAGTCTTCAAGGTTACCTTCTGCTCGATGGGCATCCCTGTAATTACTGAGAGCACACGATTGTGTGCTCTGCTTTTTTCCCACCCGCACTTACTTCATCTGGTTTGCTAATTAACAGGCATGTGGATTAATTCCAATTTTTTATCCCCTAGCAAATCACTAGTCCCAAGAGCGGTATCAACCACTGCCAAGTATCTCCCTGGCCCTCGGCTACCTGGCTCTCATGTTTTTGGTAAGAGAGCAGAAAGTGGGGCCAGGTTGGCATCACAGAGGTCAGGGCAGGTGACCAGTGGTGGGGGGCTCCACCTGCTCCTTGATCATTTGGGGAGGCTGCGGTCTCTGTGGCTTCCAGAGGGCACAGCTGTGCAGCCAGTGAGGGCAGGGGACACACACAGATGGGCCTAATCACAGCATAATTCAGAGAGGCCGAACAAGGCCGAGTTGCACAGTGGTGAGGACAGACAGATGGAAGCTGAGCCACCCAGTCAGACTAAGCATCGGAGCATCTGAAAAACCGAGACCTTCCCAAGAAATTCCCTCCTGGGTTTCTTTTCTTCCAACGCTTTACTTTGAAAAATTCCAAAGCTATGAACAATCGAGGGAATAACCCAGTGAAAAATCCACATACCCTTCACCTAAAACCAAACCCAAACCTGTTGCCGTTGAGTTGATTCTGACCTTATAGGACAGAGTAGATAGCGACCCTATAGGACAGAGTAGAAATGCCCCATAGGGTTTCCAAGGAGCAGCTGGTGGATTCGAACTACGGACCTTTTGGTGACCAGCCGAGCTCTTAACCACTGTGCCACCAGGGCTCCACCGTTCACCTAGACCCACCTGTGATCAACATTCTGCCATCCCTGCATTCTCTCTATCTACATACACACTTAGCACCTTCTTGTCCCTCCCCCACCACACACAATTTTTTTTCTGGAACTTCAGATCATGACATGTCACCCCTAAATGTTTCAGTACGCACGGTCCTAAAAACACTGTTGTTAGCTGCCGTTGAGCTGGCCTCTGACTCATGCACAATGGGATCAGACCATGTGATCCATAAGATTTTCATGGGCTGGTTTTTGGAAGTAGATTGCCAGGCCTTTCTTCCTAGTCTGTCTTAGTCTGGAAGCCCTGGTGAAACCTGTTCAGCAACACAGGAACATGCAAGCCTCCACTGACAGATGGTTGGTGGCTGCACTTGAGATGTGCTGGCTGGGAATCGAACCCAGGCCTCCCGCACGGAAGGTGAGAATTCTACTACTGAACCACCATAATACCAGTATCCCACCTGAGAAATTTAGCACTGGTATAATAAAATTACCTAATAAACCATTCATATTAAAAATATCCCAACTACCCATAGTACGTCCTTTACGCCTTCCTCCCCTTTCCCCCCTCCAGGATCCAGCCAAGGATCAGGCATTGCACCTGGTTGTCATGTCTCTTGTGTGCCATCGAGTCAATTCTGACTCATAGCGACCTTACGTGATGAAGTAGAACTGCCCATGGGGTTGTCTTGGCTGTAATCTCTACGGGAGCAGATTGTCAGGCCTTTCTCGCGCAGAACAGACCTTTTGGTTAGCAGCCTAGCGCTTCACCAGGGTGCCACCAGGGCTTCTCGTCTTTAGAAGCATCTCCCTGCCTGTTCTGTGTTTCCTGACACTGGCCAGCTGCCTTGTAGAGAATCCCTACTCTGTTTGACACCAAGCCCCAAGATGTCTGCGTCCTAGCACAGACTGAGAGTCGACACATGGACTGAACCCTAAGATTCTATGAACTCCCGTGACCCCTGCTGGGGGACCCTAGGATATGGCCTTGCTGGACCCACACCTGGTGACGGAGCCCCCCACCTACACGTCAGCATAAAAAATGCGCTGCTCCCTGGCCTTGAGAGGGACCAGTTCCTGTTCTTGACAGCTCCGCTCACAATTCCTTGTGAGGGTGGGGCCTTCCGGTCCTCGCCGCCCTCCACTGCTCATCCTCGCTGATCCCCGCGGAGGGGGAAGTAACAGTAATACAGATTTGCCCTCCCCTGAACTCCCTGCCCGGGAGAGGGTGCTGGGGAAGGGAGGGGAGAGGAGTGGAGGGGAGAGGAGCAGAGGAGAGAGGAGCAGAGGGGAGGGGAGCGGAGGGGATGGCCCCAGCCTGTGCTGATCTCTCCCCTCCCCGCTTTTCCCGTCCTCGTCCTCGCTGTCCTCCCTCTCAGCCCTCCATACCACTTTGTTCCCTGCCCCCCTGGCACCCAGCACCGGGAGGGAGTGCTTCCTGACTGATCCTGGACAACAGCTGAAGGCTGTGCCCCTGGGCAGCAGCTTCTTCTCAATTATCAGCTTTGTGAGTCAGAGACAGCAGCTGTCCTGGACCCCCAGGGCCTCGCGGAGGAAGCAGCCAAGGGGATTAGCAGGGAAGCGGTTAACAGGAATGAAGGGGAGGGGGGAGGTGAGTTCAGCACCAGCCACCACTCTCCGGGGCAGGGGCAGTGATTTCCGCTGGCAGCATCTGGCACAGGCTCAGCCCTCCCTCTGTCAAGCTGCTGGCCACTTAGTGAGCGTCAAGGAGGCTGGCCCAGGCATCCGGACACCTCCTAAGCCCTGCCTTATTTTCCCCAGGGGCCCTCCTGACCACCCTCGGAGCTCAGGAGCATGGTGCTGAGTAGGCCTCGGGCGGTGTGCTGATCAGAAGAAAGGACCTGGCTCTGCTCTTGGAAATGCCTGAGCTATTGCAAGGCAAATTCTCTGCAGCTCCTTCACTTAGGAGCCCTTGGGTAGCACAAATAGTGAATGAACTTGGTTGCTAACTGACAGGTTAGGGTCGAGTCCACCTAGAGGTGCCTCAGAAGAAGGCCTGGTAATCTACTTTGGAAAAATCATCCACTGAAAACCCTGTGGAGCACAGTTCTGCTCTGACCCACATGGGGTTGCCATTGAGTCAACTTGACGGTAACTGATTTTTTCTCCTTCGCTGATTTCACCCCTGGGGAAGTGGGTGGAGGCAATGGGGATCTGCATCCCCCACAGCACCTAACCCAGAGTGTCATGCACAGTAACTGCTTACGGAATGTTTGCAAGTTCCACTTGAGGGGGGCTTGCCTGCTCGTAAAGGGATAGGGAACGGAACCCAAAAAGGAAGGGCAAGACTCCACATTAGGAAATGGATTTCAACATGTGTCACATTGGGCAGATTGTACAGGGTGTTGGGTATTGTTTAGGAAGAGCAGACTCACGTCTCAAATCGTCCTTACCAGCAGCTGGCATGGGGTACAGAAGCTTCCAGGTAGGCGCCTGGCATGGGAAATCCCTGTAATGTGCCATATCCTTCGAAGCACCCACTCACTCGTGGAGGAGGTGCATTCGCCCAGACAGGGCACACTATCCTGGGGCCCCCTAATGGCGTTTAAGTAGCTCGAACCCATTACAGAAGACATCACGTAGGCTGAGCGCTCAAAACCCAAGAAACACTAAACCCGTTGCCTGTGATTCAATTCCGACTCACGATAACCCCATGAGTTACAGAGTAGGGGTTCTTCTTGGCTGTTATCTTTACAGAGGCAGATTGCCAGGCCTTTCTTTCATGGCACCACTGCGTGGGTTTGAAGCACAAGAGCACACATGCTTTTCTTTAAGAAGAGATGCAGCGCGGAGGATCAAGTTCTGACTGAGCACCGCTAAAGGGCATTCTGAACTTCAAAATCTGCTGTGTGATAAAGAGCAAACACGTAAGCTGTGGGAGCAGGTGGAGGCCGGGAAGACTGTCCCTACGCCTCTGTGTGTCCCTTGAGGCCGTGAGCGTAGGCAGGAATCCCAAAAGTGGGAGAAAGGCCTGCCGAATCAGCACATGCCCGCACCCAACCTGCCTGTAACACGTGCGAGATGGGTGAGTCTGGGGACAAGGACAGCAAGGCCCTGGTTCCGAGTGAAAAGCCCAGCGCTGGCCCCCATCCGGCCTGGGGTGAACACAGCAGCCCTCCCCTGCACTGGCCAGCATCCATTCTAATGACACAATTAGTTACCCACTTGTCAAGCAAGCGCCTGCTCAGAGGGAGTCTGGCAAACAGCCTCCTCCCAGCAATGCCTCTTCCACCCAAGAGCTTCTCTCCAGCGTCCATTGTCCCCAGCAAAGGACACGGTGGGCATCTGCAGCACCATGCTCGCTATTTTTACTGCTTGGTGACCTCTCGCCCTCCAAGACCAGGTGCTTAGGAAGAGGAAGCCACTGCAAAGGGGCTCTGGACCTGCAGAGGTGGCCTGCTGTGGCCGAGGGTGCTGAATCCTGGTAATATGGGCTTCCAGCCTGGCAAGCAGGTTTCCAATTGAAAGAGAGGCATCAAAAAAAAAAAAAAAAAAAAAAAAAAAAAGGGCCAGGCCAGTGAGCGGCCTGGAGATAAAAAGGCACTGTCTGGATGTTCTGAAGCAAGACAGTGGGGTCAGGCCTGATCCGAGAGCTACCTAGGGCAGGAGGGCTGGCTTGCGGCACCCAGCTGTGCTGTGGGGGTCTTTATCCTACCTCTCTCACTGGTACAGGCCAAGCTTATCTGCAACCCCAGGGAGATGTACCAAAGCTTGTACAGCTTGGGAGCAACAATAAAAATTACGGGCAATTATGGGTACCTTGTCTTTCAGTCTATAGATTACAGGGTCGCTACGAGTCTATGGGTTTGGTTTTTTTTTCTTTCAGTCTGTGTTCTTCCCACATTGCTGACTACGGAACTTGGATTTGAAATGGTCTTAAAAAGAAAAGGCAGCTTTCCCTTTTTCCCCTGCAAGTATTATTGTTACTGCAGTATCACAGCAACTCTCCCTGCAGGCCTGGAGATATGGCAAACCCGCTGCTCTAGGAAAACGGGCGGGAGGGATGAGGGCCGGTTGAACCAAGTTCCTGCGGTGGGGTGGTCGTCACTCCGGGGTGATGCGCGGGGCAGGGCCCAGCGGAAGGAGGAAACCTGAGGCTCCCGGGCAAGGGGAGGCTGAGAGCAAACAGAGCAGAACTCCAAGGAGCTCGTCCCCGGCGACACTTTCGGGGGCGACCGGTGACTTTGCAGGGATGCCATGAGCGCGGCGGACCTTCCTTCCTGCCCTTCCTGGGACGCGGCCTAGAGGCTCCGCGAGCGGGATGGAGGCGTGGCCCGGGCCACTGATGGAGCCCCCTGGGTGGGTGGGCCGGCGCCGCGGGAGGATCCTGCTCCTACCTGCCGGGCCTCGGTGGCCTCCTCCGCTTCTGCCTCCGCGGGCTCTCCCGGCCCCTCCTCGGGAGCAGCAGTGGTCTCCGGGGCTTCGGGCGGCGGTGGCGCGGGGGCCTCGCTGGCCTCGGCCGAGGACTCCGGGGGCGCAGTGGCCGCCCCGCGCCGCACCAGCAGCCAGGTGAGCAGCAGCGCCAGCGCGGTGACCAACACCGGCAGCGCAGCCAGCAGCTCGGCCGGCGCCTCCATCGCGCCCGCCTGCCGCCGGAGTGGCCGCTTGGCACCCGAGCGCGCCAGCCCGCCGCGCCCCGCCCGAGGGCGGAGCCCCCGCGCGCCCCGCCCCGGCCCTCCCCCGGCCCCTGGGTGACTCGAATCCCGGGGGCCAGAGCCCGGTGCCCTGGGGAGACCCGATAAGGGCGGCCCTGGCACTCTGCGCACAACCGAGCTATCTGAGCTCAGACTCGTTCGGGAAACGACGTTTGAAGGGCTCGGTATCAGGCGTCCTTAGACTGCCGCCATCTATCTTTCGAGCCAGGTCCTGACGACTGTTTCTAAAAAATGTGGAAATGCAAACGCTAGTTTGGGAACGTGAGGCACAGTAAGCCCAGGGAGGTCGCCGTGAGTAAGGCAGTGAGAACCGCGGGCAGACGCGCCGCGCCGCTGCTATTCCTGAGTCTGTTTTAGGGCCTCCTCTCTGGAGGCCGTCCGCAGGCACTGGCCCCTCCTGGGTCGCCACCCCGCAGCAGCTTCTCAAGGTCTTGCTGTCACGCGGCTTCCCCCCAAGATCCAAGGCCCCTTTCTGAAATATAGCGTGGGGTGCTTTGGGTCAACACTATTTCTCTCTCTCCCGACTTTTCCTCTCTGCACAGTTCTGGACCTTACCGCAGTGGTGTGTGGAGGCAGAGAGGAAGTCTGCTACGTTTTTGTTTTTCCGGAGTCTTCCAGTGCCCTGTTGTTGAACAGTGTTATGTTTGACATAAATGGGTTGTAAAAAAAATAATCCGTATTTCTCTACAGCTCGCACTCACTCTAAGTGATTGTGAATACACACAGGGCAGGTGCTGCCAAGCGTGAGGCCTGATGTTGAAAAACCGAGGCCTCTTTTTTTTTTTAGTCTAGTTTTATTGTGCTTCAGGCGCAAGTTTGATTCTCATTCAAAACTTTATACGTAAAGTGTTTTGTGACACTGGCTGCAACCCCCACAACGGGACAGCACTCTCCCCCTTTCCACTCAGGGTTCCCTGTGTCCATTCGCCCAGTTTTCCTGTCCCTTCTTGCCTTCTCCCTGCCCGTTTGGTCTCATGTATTTGACTGAACTAAGAAGCATGTTCCTCAAGCGTGTTATTGTTTGTTTTATAGGCCTATCTAATCTATATCTGAAAAGTGGGGAGTGGCATCAGTTTTGAGTTAGCACGGTGTCCAGGGGACCGTAGTCTCAGGGCTTCCTCCAGTCTGTCAGACCATTAAGTTGGGTTACAAGGCTCCAGTTTTTGCATTTAATACTTTTTAGGGGGGAAAATTCCGGTGCCCTGTAATGACCGCTGAGGCCAGATTCAAGCGTTTCTTTCTAAAAGGAAGATACAAGCTGGCCGCCTCAGGCTTCTCCTAAGCTCCATGATGACAAACAGGATCTCTGCGGGAGGTGAACCCCGGCTCCTCCAGACACTGACAGGGACATACACTTCCTTTTAGTGATGGCTGATAAAAAATGTGGGATGGGCATCAGTGCAGTGCCAGCCTGCTGGCTTTTGGCCACCAAGGCACTGTCAGACGAAATGTATTGACCTGATTGTGCCCTGTCCCCATTGCTTTAAGGTATATTTTTAACAGGTCTACATTATAATGGGAAGGAACCCTGGTGGTGCAGTGGTTAAGTGCTCGGCTGCTAACCCAAAAGTCTGCAGCTGGTACCCACCAGCAAACCTATGTGAGAAAGATGTGGCAGTCTGCTTCCATAAAGATTTCGGCCTTGGAAACCCTATGGGGCATTTCTACTCTGTCCTATAGGGTCACTATGAGTCAGAATCAACTTAATAGCACTGGGTGTGAGTTTTTGGGGTTGGGATATTATGTGGACTTTGAGACGCATATAAATGAAAAGAAACAAGGACAAAACAATGCAAAAAGCCCATCTCCAAATCAAGTTGCTTTATTTAAAATGATGAACAAGTTTCATCTAAGTTAAAGTTAAAAATACCAGTCAAATGGCAGACCCACAGGCATTGCGTGGTGGACCCCAGAGCAGATGGCGCAGAACTCAGAGCCTGCTCAGAGCATTCTATTGACCACTACAGGAGGCCCAGCGGGAGGACAGACCCGCTCTTCTGCAGACAGCAGAACAGGGCTACTTCTCCTTTCGTGAGATCCAGTGGGCGCTAAATGACTCAAGGTTCTGAATTAACAATGAGACAAAGTGGAGAGCCACCACCTCAGGTCATACAGTTCATCTGGTTTTGCTGTATACAATGTAACATCACTGTGACATCTTGACACGGGGGTGGGGGGGGTGGGGGAGTGGGGTGCATGGAGGAGAAGACTGGACTCTGCATGGATTCCATCAGCAGTACTCAGCACACACATCAAAAATGACTTAGGAACAGAAATGCTACAAACAGACAAAGAACCTACAGGTGCATCCTTATATGCCTACCTCCTAGACAGCACTTTTCACAAAACTGACTGCGTTTAGCCCATGCTCTTTTCCAAAACCTAAATCATATCAAGGGTGAACATCTAACGTTTCTAAAGCACTCCACCCCCGGCAACTTTTGGGCTGATCCTTAATTTTAGTACTATTAGCCAGTGTACAGAGAAGGCCTGCCTACTGTCCACACACAGCTACGGCGTCAGCTGTGTTCTTTCGCAAGCTCTCATAAACCTGCGTTCCCTAACAACTTGCCTTCCAGGTGTGGCAACAGGTGTGCACAAGTCAGCAGGCATGTGAACACAGCACCTTTGCTGTCCGTTAGAATGCAGGCTCCGGGGGTCCTGGGTCCTGGGCTTTTCACCGCTGCCTCTCCAGCACCCAGAACGGTGGCCAGCACCCGAACATTGCTGAATGCAGGAAGCAGTTACAAGCTAGCAGCTCCAAGAGTAGGGTGAGATGTGACTAACGATGTCCCTGTTTTCAGAGGCTCTCCCCTCAGAGATGTCACCTTAAACATCACAGAACGACTAAACCACCCCGAGGCACCTGGGGTGGAACGAGCACTCCAGGCTGACGGCAAAGCCTTGGGTGCCGCCCCCACTCAGGTCCCCCGGCCCTGCTCCTCCTGAGCAGCGGTTACCACGCCAAGACCCTTTCCTCCAGACCCAGTACTCTGGTTTTCGGATTAGCTGCCGTGTTAGGAGTAACTGCCACAGAAAAATCTGTGTTTTATCCTTCTCCTCACTGTCGCAGACACTACACAGAAGCTCACGCCAGGTGGCGTGAGAACAGACGGATCCCGGGTTCCTGTTCACTACCCTATCCAGGTCCCCGGCCACCTCCCCACCAGTCACACTTGGTTTCCACCTCCTCCCGCTTTGCTTCTCTGAGTGCTCAGCTGGCCCATGGCGGCAGGAAATGGGGCAGGGGCTGAACCCGTGGCCTGGGCTAGAACAAGTGAAATACGCCCCATGGTTCTTTATGGGGGGCGGCTGCCAAACAGTAGCACGTGACCTGTGCTACCCAGGCGCTTTCGGGAGAGGTGACTGCGGACCTGCCAGATGGGCTGGATCCCTTGATTCTGGATGTTGCTTATCAAATAGGCATCTGGAGAAGGAAACGGGTTGGTTGCTAATCTTCAAATTCAAATTCCTTGCCAGCGTCCCAGCTGCTGGCAAACATGCCCTACCACTCCCCCTGGTGGCCAACAGCCTTTTCTCGTTCGTTTGTTCAAAGGGAAGTTGAGAGGGAAGTGACTGGTATGAAATTGAAAAACTGGCATAAAACTGGAAAAAGGGGAAATGAATTCTCCAGCATGGTGTGTTGTTGTTAGGTGCCGTCGAGTCAGTCCTGACTCACAGCGACCCTGTGTACCACAGAACGACACACTGCCCGGTCCGGCGCCAGCGTCACAATCCTTGTCGTGTCTGGGCCCACTGTTGCAGCCACTGTGTCAGTCCATTTCATTGAGGGTCTTCCTCTTTTTCGCTGACCCTTTTTTCAAAAAAAGCTTTTTGAAGATAAGAAAACAAACTTCTTTCAAAAAACAGGAGGAGGAACACAAATCAGATATCAAGTACAAAGAGATGACACATTCAGGGTTGGACTCTCCTCACTCCCAAACACATACCGGACGCCCCCTCCCCAGGAACAGGGAACAGCTGGAGCTGCCGCCCTAGCCGGGAGAAGGGGGAGCAGTGCCAACTGCTGGTAGAGGGATGGGTGCTGACTTTGAGGAAAGTGGCAGAAGTTGTCCTACCAACCCAGCCACACACCTGGGTGGGCATTTCAGGAGGAAGAAAACTGAACTAAGACAAAACAGGGACCCACAGCCTGGAGTCAAGCCGCGTGCTCCTGCGTTAGGAAATGAGAATAAATCTAACATCGGAAAGGGGACCTGGATTCTCCTGGTCACACCCACCTTCAGGGGTATTTTGAGAAGCAACACCACGCAATCCTAATATGTCCACACAAACTCTCCACTCCTCCGGAACACTAGAGCGAGGGCTCCTTCTCTAGCTGGGCAGCCCCTGCATTCCAACCCAGAATGCGGCTTTCTGCCTGCATGTCCTTGACAAGCCCCTTTTTGTTTTTAGTTTAGTTGAATTTAGGGGTAGATTAAGGCAAGCAGGTGAATCAAGAGGGCAAGAGATGGAACCTGCTGGTCAACCCCTAAATATTCACACCAGAGTTAATTATGAGTATAAACAGACCCCCCAAAGACTGCAAGAACCACCTCTGAGTTATTCCCTGCACGCAGCACAAGCCCCTACTTCGCGCTAAGCCAAACATAAGGCGCTCTGACAAACTGAGAGCTTCCCACTTACAGATCGTGTGGTGGTGAAGGGTGGAACAGAAGCATTAGACTGCGCTTTATAATGTTAAGTTCAGTGATAAGAACACAGTGAACACCTTTCCCCCATAACTGTACTTAAATAAGACCCCCAATGTGTTATTATTACCCGCCTAATAAAACCACACCACATAAAAATTCCCCTGAAACTGAGCAGCCTCTCTGATCATGGAGAACAGATAAAAGATCAGGAGCAGTACTGGGGAGCGGCTGGAGGAGCTGGCGGGGTGACTGCCATCAAATGCGTCTCTGGATGAACGATGACATAGGGAGCCGCTCACACCCCCCGCACTTCTTACACGTGATTAGTTCACACGAGTCACAGTCGGCTCACCACCTACAATGTCTCTGCTTGCGTGTACTAGCTCTGGGGACAGCTGATGCTCCTTACGAATGTCACTTCCGTTAAACAGAGACAATGAGATGTTGCAAGGACCACCGCCTTCCAGCCTCACTGACGACAGCTCGGTTTACAGGAGACAGAACAGAACCTTCGTATCCACCATCAGGTCAGCCGGCAGTGTTTCACTGGGCCTGGCGTGGTTTTATATTTCTTGATAATCTAGTCTTAGCAAGCGGTAAAAACAGCATTTGATGGGAAGACAGGAGCTGGGACCAGAGAAGGATGATCCAAATTCAAAGAAGACAAAGGAGAAGGCAGGAACAGAAGAGGTGAAAACCAAGTTGGGGGGCCGCCAACAGTGCGCACTGGAGCCACCTCAGGGAGTCTCTTTATTTGCTCAGGGGTGAACCCGGCTTCCACAAGTGTCCCTAATCCTGCCAAAGAAAGTACAACTGCCTGTAATCAGCACGTAAACAGCACAGGTGTGCAGAGCTGGAAGGAAATGGTTAAAAGCAGAACCACCACCCCCAACCCCCCATGTTGAAACAATGGCAGGGCTTTCTCTAAAAATTTTTCTTGCAAATCAAAGTCACACGTCAAGAACAGATATACATATAAAATAATACAGTCATGTACCGCCTAACGTCCATTCAGGGAAAGGCCTCACGTACATCCCTGTCACATCCCCCGTGCAGCCCATCATATTGAAAATCTGAGGCACATGCAATGGTTCATAATTACAAACGTGCACTATTTCGTGAGATGCCGTCAGAACGCTGTTACTGTATTATTAAGTTAAAGCGATTTCAACGTAACTGGAAGCGTTCAATGTTTTTTATGCATAGAAAGGTATACTACATACTATGTACTCAGACAAACACTTGACTAACTGATGTTAGATATGAATTGTACCTAACTGTTTCAACTTAAAGACAGACTTAGAAATAGAGAGCATTTGTAATCCAGGAATTGCCTGTGTATAACATGGTGTTCACACAACGTCCAAGTCACATAACATCCTATTTCACAGAATATATCCCGAATGTTAAGCAATGTATGACGGCAGAAGCAACTACAGAATAACAGAAAAAAGTTACACAGCTCATAGCACATAAAAAGGCCAGAAGAGAAACCTGAGTATGACTGTGGAGCGGACAACCAGAGCTGAGAGATGCTCATGGCAGCCTGATAGATTTCCTCGAGTAAAACACATGGACTCCTCGCCAGACTATAGAGGACTCAGAAAAGACAAGAGAAAGGACTGTGGGTCCTAACCTTTCATAACACATTTAAGAAAACACCCAGCTGATCAGAGACACCAACAACATACCAGAAACGTCACCAGGACAGGTGAGCGGAGCCACTTAGAATCCTACAAACCTCAATGTTTTACTATCTTCCCACAATGTCACTTCCTAACGTTACAGACATGCTTCAACTAGCACATCGCAAAAAGGCCCTAGGGATCTAAAGACTGCAGACACATGCCTCTGAGCCTGGAACGTGTCCCACACTAGGACAGGAGCCTGCAAGAACATTCCCTTAACTGACTTTAAGTTTTAACTTACTAAGATTCAATCTTGTTTCCAAAACAAAAAAAAAGGGTGTAGATGTGATAAGGAGTTTGAGATTTCACAAAACATCTGGGAGCTTTGCTGCTGTCCAACTTGGCCTGAGCAATCAAAGTACCAATGGCAAACTGGGAGACAAAGCAAGGGGCCAGGCCTCTATTACTGTCATATCCCGAGGACACACACCTGGAGTCACCGCTCCCCCTCAAGACCACAACAGGGAGAAAAGCAACAAGGGGAGGGTCTCGTGTTCTCAGAGGAAAAGAAATCTCAAAGATATAAAATGGATTCAATTTTTATTAAATAATGTAAGGGGTTTCCTTGGCACCACTCACCCACATCCTTGCCTTTACGCATAAAACAAGCCACATTAATCTGCACTGGCAGCAGAGGGAGAAGCTACTGCTAGCGAAATGTGAGGTGAATGGATTCACATCCCAAGAGCGTCCTCGTTCTGCGGCTCTCATCGGCCCACCCCTTGGCTGCCAGCTCCAAGAGGCTGCCTCCCCAGGCCCTACCCTCACTGACGCGCGCGTATCATTCTAGACAGACAGCGGCCGTGCGTGGTCACCTGGAGGAGCTGCGCTCTTTGCTCACACAGTCGTCCTGGGAGGTGGTGTCCCCGTTCCCCATCATGCCACACGTCCTCCTCTTCTTCCTGCGGTGCACTGTCCCGTCGCCCTCGGACCCAGACTCACACTGGATGGGAAGAGAAAAATAGGGAGTCAGCCCGGCACAACCCACTTCATCAAACAAACCTTTGACCTCAGGAGACAAGCCCTGCGCAAGGCTGTCATTTATGGTGACCCCGTGATAATCCCACTCCACCTCATCTACAGATTCTGCTCTTTAAGAGCTGCAATCACTTCTCAGACGTCATTATTTTCCAGTGGAATGGTTATTCCTTTGAAATCAGGACACCTAGTCTTCAGACAGGAGCCCTGGTGGTGCACTGGTTAAGCACTCGGCTGCTAACTGAAAGGTTGGCAGTTTGAACCCACCAGCCACTCTGTGTAAGAAAGATGTGGCAGTCTGCTCCCGTAAAGATGACAGCCTTGGAAACTTGATGGCAAATGGCTTGTTTTGGTTGTTGTTCAGTGGTACAATGGTTAAAAGTTTGGCGGCTAACCGAGAGATCGGTGGTTGGAACCCACCAGCAGCTCTTCAGAAGAAAAGACCTGGTGAGCTGCTCCCGTAAAGATGACAGCCTAGGAAACCCTCTGAGGCAGTTCTCCTCTGTCACACGGGGTCGCTACAAGTTGGAATCGACTCAACGGCACACAACCACCACAGTTCTTGAAATATTTCGCAGTCAGCATCCTGAAACGCATCTTGGAATCTCACCGCACAACACAGTGCTGGACACACCAAAGGAAGTACAGCACTCGACACTCAGGGAACACACTCCCGAAATGAGAACAGATTCGGTTAGTAGGTTCTGTAAAGCCAAGCAACAGGAATTTCATCTGCTAAAGGCACAGGGCCCTACAAGAGACAGAAAGGGCCACATAAACCAGAGACTCCACCAGCCTGAGACCAGAAGAACTAGATGGTGCCCGGCTATCACAATGACCGCCCTGACAGGGAACACAACAGAGTCCCTGATGGAGCAGGAGAAAAGTGGGGTGCAGAACTCAAATTCTAGTAAAAAGACCAGACTTGATGGTTTGATTGAGACTGGAGGGACCCCGCTAGACATGGCTCCCGGACTCTCTGTTAGCCCAAAAACTAAAACCGTTCATGAGGCCATCTCTTCAGACAAAGATTAGACTGGACTATGGGACATAAAATGATACTCATGAAGAGTGTGCTTCTTAGTTCAAGTAGATACATGAGACTAAATGGGCAGCTCCTGTCCGGAGGCAAGATGAGAAGGCAGAGAGGGTCAGGAGCTGGTTGAACGGACACGGGAAATCCGGGGTGGAAAGGAGGAGTGTGCTGTCACAGTATAGGGACAGCAACTAGAGTCACATAACAATGTATGTATCTTTGTATGAGAGACTAACTTGAATTGTAAACTTTCACTTAAAGCACAACAATAAAATAAAATTAAAAAAAAAAAAAAAAAAAAAAAAAAAAAAAAGGCGTAGGGCCCTCTCAGCCAGCACCGTGTGAGCTTTGCAAAAGTCCCTGGATCTGCTGCCCTTCCAGGCTGACAATTTCCCACCCACGGCAGAAACTCCTCACATGGGCGCTGAGTCTCAGTGACCGAGTCTGCATCCCGACACTGCTCTCTGCTGTGCGATCATGGGCCATTTACTTAACCCAAACCCCAAATACCCTTTATACTCTTGATACCATCACAATCAACATGTGCTATGAAATGGCAAGACTGACCCCGCAGCAGGGGTGACAGCAGGTGAAGTTTTTGGAAGACGGTGAGAAAACGCCGGTGTCCCCCCACGCCTGGGCGGGAGGAGGAAGTGGCGCCTGTTTTAGCCGGGAAGAGCTGACAGGAGCCTGGAAAGGGGGCGAGCGGGCCGGCCCTCACCTCAGAGTCTGAGTCGGACGAGCTGGAGCTGGATGAGCTAGAGGAGTCGCTGGAGCTGTCGGAGGCGATCCCCGTGGATTCCTGCAGGTCGACGGAGTCAGCCAGGACCGCCAACTCAGGGTGCTCTTGCTTCAAGATCCTGAGAGACAAGAAGGCTGTTCTCAGGGCTGTGACAGCAGGCGGCACCGCACTCAATGACTGAGACGCAGAGCTGAGGCCCGTGTCTCTTTGAAACACCTGGGAGTGCCAGGTGTGTCAATGCAGAAGGGGTCCTGCACAGTGGTGAGGACACACAAAGCCACAGGCTGGGCACAAAAACCTCTGAAAGGGAGACGGGGACGCTCGCTACCTGCGACTTGCCCCCACCCGCACAGAGGAGCTGCCGTGCCGCCCACTCGGGCTAAGACGGTCTTGGTTTTCCCCTCGGTAAGAAACAAGTCTCCTTCCCTAGTTTTGTTTCTGAACCTTAAATTTTTTTTCCTTAAACGTTTCCTTTCCACAACACAGCACTTAATGACCGAAGTCAGGTTTGGTTACATCCTGTTTGTAAGAGTAGAAAAAATTAGGTTTGTAACAAACACAACGCGTCATGAGAGAAAGCCCCCCGCTACTCGGAAGATAAAACTGGACTGGACTTTGAGGGGCAGCCCTCCCCTAGCAGAACCTAAGCTGGCATCCACTGGCATCAGTGACAAAAGACTCGCTGTGTGGCAAGGCTGGTGGGCAGCCTGTGGAGCAGAGCAAGGGGGCCTCCGACGCCCCAGAGTCAGGGAGAACAGAAGCCACCACCCTTGCTGGCCCTCTCAGCAGGGGGGCTGAGCCTCGAACAAGCCGGAACCCCTCTCTTACCCCGAGAGCTGGTCCCTCCAGGTCAGGGTGGGGACACAGTGGCACGGGGTGGCTGGGGGAGGCTTGCACTGCCGCTGCCCGTGCTGTATCTGTTCTGTGGATAAACAGAGGAGCTAAGTCTCCAGGGCAGTCACCTCGCTCACAACAACTGAGGAAATACGTTCAAACGGCAACAGTGCTTCAGGGTGAGAAAAAGAAATAACCGAAACCAAAACCAAACCCAAAATTTCGCTAGTGCGAGCTTTGGGAAGAGGGGACAAGCAACAATCCCAATTATGACCACGCTGTGGCTGGCTTTGCTCAAACACCTGGAGAACAGCCCTGACCGTGGGCCCACTCTCCTCGACCCATGAGGTTCTGTGCCCGGCTTTTCCCTGATTCCGCTAAGACCGGCACACGCTCCTCCAGAGGTGGGCGCTTCCCATTTATCTCGGGCAGGAGTGGGGGGGATCGGAACGAAGCAAACCCAAGGAAGGAAAATGTCTCTCACCTGTACCATTTCCTCGATAACTTTGGTCTCCCTCTTACTGTCTTGTGCCACACCACAGGGAAGTTGGTGCTGCTGGCAAAGTTCTGGGTGATGGCAATGGTGGTGTCAAGATTGAGGACAACATGCCACCAGCCTCCTGAAATCCAACAGATTCAACAGTTAAACAGGATTTGGTTCAGGACACAATTATTAGGTAACACAAACTTCAGAAACAGGGGGCTCCTATCTGTAAGGGGGTACCTCACAGACACGGGGTCTGGAGGGATAAACACGCATCTGATCCAGGGATTGGCAAGTGACGCTGTTTTTGTAGGAAAGTCTTGCTGGAGCACAGACACGCCCATTCATTTATGTCTGTGGCTGCTTCCCCACAACGACGCTGGAGTGGTTGTGACAGAGGCTGTGTGGCCTGCACAGCCGAAAATACTTACCATTTGGCCCTTTACATAAAAAGTTAGCCGACTGCTGCTAACCCAAATCTTTGACCGAAACTGTAAAGGCAGCAAGTTCTAACAGAGGGATAAAAACGAAACCAAACCCACTGCCGTTGACTTGATTCCAACTCACAGCCTCCCTATTGGACAAAGCAGACCTGCCCCATAGGGTTTCCAAGGAGAGGCTGGTGGATTCAAACTGCTAACCTTTTGGTTAACAGCCGAGCTCTTAACCACTGAGCCTCCACGAGGGGGATATCCATCTTAAATACTCTTATAACATGTAGCTTTCAGGTGTGGGATTTCCTGCCTCCTAGCCCTGGTGGCACAACAGTTAAGCCGTTTGCTAACCAAAATGGTGGCAGTTCAAACCCACCCAGCGGCTCTGTGGGAGAAAGACCTGACAATCCACTTCTTTGACGACTGCAGTCAAGAAAACCCCATGGGGCAGTTCCACTGTCACGTGAGATCACTATGAGTCACAATCCACTCAAAGGCACCCAACAACAGCTCTAAATTGGAGTCCCTGGGTGGTTCAAACGGTTAACGTGTATGGCTGCTAACTGAAGGACTGGAGCTTTGAGTCTACCCAGAGGCACCTCAGAAGGGAAGTCTGGCTATCTACTTCTGAAAAATCAGCCACTGAAAAGCCTGTGGAGCACAGTTCTACTCTGACACTCATAGGGTTACCATGAATTGGTATCTGCTGGAAGCAACATTTCCTGCCTCAACCTACCCAGTGCTACACTGCATCAAACGCCCAATTTACAGAAAGACACTAGGTACCCTCTATGGATAAACATTAGTACGACTTTTATATACGTAAAGTTCATCAACAGTTTTATATTTAGGTTACAATAAACGTGGACTCCAGCCCCCTAAATAACTGAGGCTATAGCTAACACACAGTAATTATCAGCCACGGGTACCAAGTCAGATCACTTAAAGTCAGCATGGTTGCTGCTGGCGGGTACTGTCGAGCCGTTACGACTCACAGTGACCCTGTGTACAGCAGAATGGAGCACTGCCCGGTCCTGCGCCATCCTCACAGTCGTTTCTGTGTTTGGGCCCATTGTTGCAGCCGGTGTGTCAGTGCATCTCATTCAGGGTCTTCCTCTTTTTCGCTGACCCTCTATTTTACCAAGCATGATGTCCTCCTCTAGGAACTGGTCCCTGTCAGCATGCAACGGGATTTTCTGACTCATTCAATAGCTCTGCTCCAAAACAACAAACTACTGAAATCAAAGAATGTACTTTCTTCTAGTTCATGTATACCTGGTACGAAGACAGTCTCTCCTGGTTTTTGTAAGATCTCCAGGGGTTTGAATTCGGGTGGCCAGGTTGGGAGCTGTGTCCGCGGATGAATGATATTAAACCAGGTAATAGCTTCGTCTTGCTGGCTCCCCCCTTCTTCACGGGTCACCTTGATGAGCTCCCTGGGCGTGCTGGTAGGGAACAGGCACCAGCGCTTGCGTCCCTGAACTAAGGCATTCCAGGCACTGGTGCCCAGAGGGTCGATGTGGATCCCTGTTCCGGACCGCGGTGGTCCCATCACAAACCACCTGCAGGATTGACACGTTACAGTATCAGCGGTAACGTAAACATACACGAGGTGCTAAACTTTCTGTTTTTATACGATATTTTATCCTTTGTTTGTAGAAGCTTCATATTAAGCATAAATCATTTCCAACCACCACAAGAGAAGGCGCTTCAGAGAGAAGGGCAACCATTTAATGTGCATCCTGGGCACTGGGCTGGTTACACTGTTGCTGTATGTTCTCTCATTTACTCAGCCTCACTACCACCACCCTGAAGCAGAGAAAGGTTAAACTGACTTGCTACAATCACTGGGTCAGTTAATTCTCCTCCCTGTCTGCCCGACACTGAAGTCTAAGCTGTAAGGAGGGGGATGCTCCAGCTAGAGCTTCTCCAGGCACAGGCATGGGGCACAGGGCCACACCAAGGCCATCACGTCTCCAAGAGAAAGCTTTGACTCCACTGGGTTGTTGGCTGCTTCCAACAAGGGTGCTTTCTAAAGGACTATAGACGCTGATCCCCTGGGTAGCTCATATAAGAGACTTTAGCATGGGGGGCCCATTATCACCGGGGTCCTCACCCTTCAGACCCGGGTTGGAAACTGTAGGACACGCCTTGACAACTCCTTGGGCAAAGTAGGTAGAGTGGTGCTATGGTCAGATGGGACTGGAAGCTGCTGTAACTACATTACAAAGAGTGGACTGGCCCAGAACCTATGTTTTGACAGAAACCAAACCAATTTGTTTCAGTTAGGCTGTGACTGTGTAATGGGTGGGGACCAATATCCCTTCATCTTTCAAGAGACTACACAAATTCTAGTACACAGAAACGCCGAGTGCATTGTGTGTGGACTGATCCTTAACAGACAAAACGAAAATCAGAGATGTGGCTGACTGCTAGGTTCCAATCATTAGAACTTTCCTTATACACCAGCGGTTTGACACTGGTTGCACATGCAGATCAGCTGGGGAGCTTTAAGAAATCCTGCTGCCCGGATCAATTACAGACTCTGGCAGGAGGACCCAGGCGGACATCAGTAGCCCCTTAAGCAAGTTCAACGTGCAGCCAAAGCTAAACCACTCATTCTTTTGGAAAAAGGTTAGCTGACTGAACTAACAAACCAACACAACTAAATGTTAGCTAACAGACATTGCCATAGATAAGATTTTAACCAGACAACTGCGCGGTGCTTTACCTGTAAGGGGGCCTGCGCTTCTCCCCTGCATACTGGAACAGGTCATCAGTGAAAAACTTGGGCACCTTGTAGTCTTCCAAGAGTTTCCTTCTTTTGGGGTGTTCACCATAGCTGCTGTCGAAGATGTAAAGGGGACTGTCGTCTCTAGTGCTCTCCATATACTCTATGTAGTACTTCATCTTCATCTTCACGGAATAGCCATCGTTGTCTTCGCCACACTTGAACTTCTGGTTTCGGTATTTCCTTTTGAGGCGTTCCAGAGTCCACTTCTCCTGGGCAGACCAGCCCTCTTGGGCGTTCAGCAGAACCACGGGCTTGTAAGGTCTTTCGTAACGCTCTACAAATTCTTCTACTGACAGCTGTAAAGCGTCTGCTCTTTCCACGTTATCCTGAGAGAAACAGAAAAGACCTCACCGGTTAGAAAAAAAGAAGTCCGGTAGCACGACGAATAAGCCTCTCTGGGCCAATTAGCAATGACATACCTAAGGAGCCAGATTCTTGTTCTGGCTCCTCCTGGGGGTGGAGTACGGGGGTGGAAAAAGCCCGCGTGCGTGTGAACACGTTGCACCCAGCGCCACCTCACCAGGAGCGGGGGGCTTCGCGAAATCGCCCACCCGTGAGCCTTGCCAGGCAGCTCCCCCAGGGCCCCGCCGCCCAAAGGAGTGCATGGCGACGGGCCGTCTTGTTGGGGGCGCCAAAAGTGTGAGACCCCAGCTGCACGGGCAGGCGATCGGCTGCAGCGTGAAGGAGGCCCGCCCCAGAGTCCGGGCGTCGGGAGTCCCCGACTCCGCGGTGCGCAGGTGAGCCTCTCCGCGCTCCGGGGTGCCGCGCTCGGGGCGGGCCGTGGGAAAGTGCGCGACCGCTCGAGAGGCCCACGCCCAGCCCCGCGTGCCCGACCCGCTCACCGCCACGGCCGCGGGATTCAGCGAGAAGGTCTCGTAATAGTTGTGCCGGGTCCAGTCCAGCGAGTCCTTCAGTTCCGGCCGCGCACTGCGCTTGGCCTCGCGGATTCGCTTCTTGCTCTTGTGGTTCATCCTGCGGGGTCACCAGATGGCTCCGCGACGACCTCGGGCGCAGCTCGCTTCCTGCCACCAAGACAGCCCCCCCCACCCCAGACCGGGCGGCGGCGGCGGCAGCCCCCAAACGCCCTTCGTGGTGGCCCAGCGCGTTTAAAGCCGCCTTCCAGAAAATTCACTCCCTAACCACCTCCCCAGCCTCGGGTTGGGCGTGCGGTGCCGTCTTCCCCGCCCCCGAGCCTCTCGCAGTCATCCATTGGCCTCCGCGCCTGCAGGGCCGCCCTCAGCCACACCAGGCCTCCGCCATCTTGGGAAGGTCAAAGAGTGCTAGGAGCCGCGCCCCCCCCCCCGCGCCCGCTTCCGCTTTGCGTAAGTTCCGGCTTCCAGACGCCTCAGGCCCTTGTTTCCGGTTGGGGAAGCAGCTCTTGCTTTTTGGGTTTGTTTCTGGTTTGTTCTTCGCGCCGCGCGACCACATCACCCACGTGGGCCTTTTCTTCTTGTTGCCAGGTTGTAGCGAGCAGGCGGGGCCGTGGAGGGCCACGTGGCGCCGGCCCCACCCGGTCCCGCGGGTCCCCGCGCACGCAGCCTGGCGGTCCGGCGCCCACCGCGGCTCCCTGTCGCCCCAGGGGCCGCAAGCGACGCCTCTCCCGGGGAGCGTGGCTTCCAAGGGTATGTGGTGCGGGCCCAGCGCTTTCGGTTCTCAGAGGAGCCGGGCTCGGGAGCCGAGAGGGCGGTGCTGGAGGTCCACGTCCCGCAGGTGCGTGCCGCGTAGCGCGCCGGCCAGCGGTACCTCAGCGGTGGCGCCGAGGGCAGGAGCGGTTCTGAGCAGACATGGCTGGGGCTTGTTGTAGGGAAGGGTGGGGAGAGGACCCTCAGCTGCGTCGGCTTCCTTCTTATAGGTTGGACTGCAGAGCAGGAAGGTTTGGTGTGAAAGCTTTTCGCCGATTAAATGACTTTCAGGAAGAAATTTGGAGACTGCCAGGAAGGGGGCCTCTTCACACCGAATATTTCCTGCCAGGAGAGTAGCATTCTTGACACCTGTTGTTTTCCTTAATCTTGCTGAAAAGCTTCATAATTCGGCTTTCTCACGTTTGTATAAATTCTGAGACCCGGAATTCCACTTCTCACTGCCCAGGTACAGTTTCTCGGGTTGGCGCCCACTGCTTTGAGTTCACAGCTGTCACAAAACTCTCAATAATAACTTACTCTGCGTTCAGTTGTTCAAAGCACTTTCACAGTGCAGATTTCATTTGCTTACACCAGTAGCCTGTGAAGTACGCATCAGTAGTCCCATTTCAACGTGAAGAAACAGCTTTAGAGGTTAAAGGCTGAAGTGGAATCCAGTTGAGTTTCCAAACGCCTTCGCATTGAAATACCCTTTTGGATTACTCCCCAGATTTAGGGGTGAAGATACTCCCAATGAGAATAGAAACCCCTGCACAAGTTGTTCCTCTGGTCAGAATCCTTCCTTGGGTCTTCATTGCACTGCTGGGTGAAATCCACCAGGATGGAAGCTCCAGCAGGACAGGCATTCTTGTTCTTTGTTGACAGTATGCCTACACTTGGAACACTGGGCAACGTGTTTTAGGCACTAATATTTTTGTTGAGTGGATTGAAGGATTAGGTTCCGATCCCCGGGGGACAGCACAATGAAGCCGTTCACCTCTGATACTTCACCTCTTCACCTCCCTTCCTACCCCCCTAGATGACAAAGACTTGCAGGTTTTCACTTTCAGGTACTAATCGTGGGCTCAATGCCTCCTTTGTGCCTGGCATTGTACTAAGTAAGTGGTTTGCATTTGATCTTCCAGTTACCCTGCGAGATAGTATTTTGTCCTGGAGGAAACAAGCACAGACAGGTAAAGTAACTTGTGCAGGGTCACACAGCTAGTAAATGACGGGTCTGGAGTTTGAACTCAGGCAGCTCATTGCAGAGGTGTGAGCTATGTTATGTGGCCTTCCTAAATACTGTACTCTGGTGATTCGGTGCCTTTCCAAAGGTTTTGTACATTGCCTGCCTAATTTCAGGATTCAGCTCCATGCATCTCTCTTCTAGGAAGCTTTCTAGGACCACACTGCTTTCCATGAGTATACTGAGTTATGCTTGGACTTCAAACCTTCCAGTATCTTACTGCACTTAGAATAAAATCTAAACTTCTGTGGCCTCCAAGACCCCCCAAGGTCTGGCCTTCCCTTCTGACCTTTACTTGCATGCACAACATGCCTCCATTCCCCAGACCCGCTCCGCCAGCGCTCTCCAGGCTCCAGCCACTGAGGACTTCCAGTTCCTGCCTCTGGGCCTTTGCTTGCATCCTCCTCTTGGGGAGCTTTTTGAAAGGGGTTTTCAGTGGCTGTGATCTTTCTTGGAAGTAGATTCCTGGGCCTTTTTTCTGAGCTGCCTCTAGGTGGACTTGAGCCAGCCTTCCAGTTAGCAGTCAAGTGCTCACCTATTTGGGCCCCCCAGTAATACTTACTCTCACATCACCCCATTTTGTTCGTAGCATTTACCACTAACCAAAACTACCTTCCTGCTTGTTGCGGGTCTCTCCTCAGTAGGATATATGCTCCATGAGAACAGAAACCTTGTCTTTCACAGCTACATCCCCGGCCTAGAATAGTGCCTGATACTCAGGCATTGGATAGATACTTGTTGAATGAATATGAAGTGCTTATCATATGGTATTACAGCTAAATCTTTTTATTTCCCTGTAGGCTCTGAACTCCTGGAGAGCAGGAACTGCCACTTTCCTTTTTAAAAAAATTTTGTTGAGAATGTACACAGCTAGGAACAGCCACCATTTCTACAATTCAGTGACGTGGATTACATTTTTCGTGTTGTGTAGCCATTCTCACCTTCTTTTCTGATTTGTTCCTTCCCCACCAACAAACTCACTGCTCCCTGAGGTTCCTATTGAATCTTTTGAGTTGCTGTTGTCACTTTGATCCTATATAAACTAAACCCAAATCAGGTGCTGTCATAGCGACCCTACAGGACAGAGTAGAACTGCCCATAGGGTGTCTTAAGTAGTGGCTGGTGGATTCAAACTGCCGACTTTTGGTTAGCAGCCAAGCTTAACCACTGGGGGATAGTTCTTAAAATAGCGCAATGCTCAAGGCAGACATTTTCTACTGGTTGCAGTGGATTAATTAACTTTTGCATGTGGCCTTTTTAGCCATGGTGTTGAAACTCCCAACCAGGTGACTGTGTGATAGGGCGACTGTGGCCCACCGAGGGGATTGGTCAGTTTTGCCTTAAAAGAGAGCCAATTCCAGAGCAAGGGGAAGGAGCCCACCACCAAGGAAGGAGAGACCCTGCAGCAGGAGACCGCGTGGTGGGCTTCCTGGCCCATGGAGAGAGAAAGCTGAGTGCCTTTAGGCAGAGACTGAAGGCCAGGGAGAGGCTATCCTCATGGAAGAACTGTATCCTGAGTGTTCTTGAGCCTGAATTGTAACTGTTACTTCCCTAATAAGCCCCATAATTGTATGGTCTGTGAGTTGTGTGCTCATTGCAGTGAATTATTGAACCTAGTACAGAGTGCTGTGGAGGGACTGTTGGTGTCAGAATTAGTAAAGATGGCAGAAAGAGGAGGCATGTCTGACCTCCGCCCTCATGGGAATCAACACTGGGCGGTCAGCCTTGATTCTCCATTCCGCTTGTGAAGTAAGAGGTTAGGCACTGCCCTCAAGCTGTTGTTTGGTTTTGAGAAGACTTCAGGCAGAGGATATTTTTGGCTTAAGGTTTAAAGATTATTCCAGGGCAGTCGTTTCAAAGGTTCATCCAGCCTCCATGGCTCCAGAAAGTCTGGAGTCTGTGAGAATTTGAAATTCCATTCTACATTTCCCCCGCTTTTGATCAGGATTTTTCTATAGAATCTTTGATCAAAATCTTCAGTAATGGTAGCCTGGCACCATCCAGTTCTTCTGGTCTCACGGCAAAGGTGGCAGTTGTTCACGGAGGCAAATTTGCTACACATTCCATGTCCTCTTCCTATTCCTGACTTGTCTTCCTCTGTTGTTCCAGGTGAATACAAACCATTTGTGCCTTAGATGGCAGCTTGCAAAAGACCCAAGTGTTATGCAATGAACTAGGTCTAACAGAAGCACTAAACACATTACTGGGCTAATTAACTGGAATGAGGGACTGCTGTTTTTGTAATAGATGCTGGTGTTTGGCACTCAGTAAATGCTGTATAAATATTCCAGTTTCCAGCAGATATTTATGGCAAACAAACTTTATCTTCACAGGTCCTGCATCTCCAGTATGGAATGTATGTTTGGCCCTGCGCTGTGGTCCTGGCCCAGTACCTGTGGTTTCACAGAAGGTCTCTGCCAGGCAAGGCAGTATTAGAGGTAAAAGTGGCCCTGGAAGCTTCCCGATTCCTAGGTTATGTTCAGATTTGTGTGTCCATATGCCCATATGTTCGTCAGTTGGCTTTTATTAAATGTTTTCAACAAAACTTGTCTTCTAAATCTGGGGTTGGTTCGGGCCAGTTTGTAAGGCCTGTGAACTAAGAATGCTTACATTTTTTTAAGTGTTAGAAAATATCCCAGGCTCCTAACTTTCACACCATCCCACCTGGCTCAAGACTGCTGAAGGCCTGAAACGTTTTTCAAGAGTGCAGCAGTGGTAGATTTTCAGTGCTTAAACCGAAAAGCTGACAAATTGGAAACTTAACCTTTATTAACTATAAGCTTGTGTTTTAATCGAAAGTTAGTACTTCATTTTTGATTCACAGGCCTAAAAGGATTATTTTGCCACAGAGAACACAATATTGGAATAAAGAAGTGATAACACCTATTTGAAATTTGCTGTTTTAAATTCTAAGGAGTGTGTATAATGCTAATTTCAGGGCGCTTGGTAACAGTCTTAGGAAAAACTTGTGCCTTCAGCTTATTTACCAAGTGGCTTGCAATTTATAGGCTAAACCGGAAATAGCCTCTTGAATCAAAAGCCATGCTGCTGTCAAGTTTTAGCCACAGAAAAGCAATTAAAATTGGTACTTAGTTACACTGCAACAAGAGTTGCTTACAACCTAGTCACCTGTGGATCTTTTTTTTAAATACGAAAAACTGGCATCCTATCCTATGGAATCAGCAGCTACTACTGTATTTTAATTTGTACTTCATGCCTATAATCAAAAACCCATTGCTGTCAATTCCTACTTATAGCGACCCTATAGGACAGAGTAGAACTGCCCCCCATTTTCCAAGGAGCGCCTGGTGGATTCAAGCTGCCCACTTTTTGGTTAGCAGCTGTAGTTCTTAACCACTATGCTACCAGGGTTTCCTCATATGAGTAGGGAACTGAAAATCAGGACAGGATGGACAGGTGTCCCAAACTTCTTCCCTGCACACACTGAGCAGACGCTACAGTGTACATTAAGTTTAGGAGTAACATGTATTAAGTCAGTTGCAAAATACTAGATCCCAATCAACCTCTAGCAACAAGTTTGTCAAATTCAAAGCGTAAGCGTCCTTCCCTTAGTAAATCCAGTGTTTAATTATGGTACACACAGTTTATACACCTGACAAGCCCAAACTCGTATTTACACACCGACCAGGTGCTTGTCAAAGACTGAGGCAAGGATGAAATCCTGCAAAACTGAGTAAGATCCAAAGCCCTTTGTAATTCTGTGCACATTTCTGAAACACTCTTTAAACTTCTAGATTGGAGCCGGGGTGAGCCTTCCAGGAATTCTGGCTGCAAAATGTGGTGCTACAGTAATTCTGTCAGACAACTCAGAACTGCCTCATTCTCTAGAAATCTGTCAGCAAAGCTGCCAAATGAATAACCTGCCACAGGTTCATGTTATAGGGCTAACATGGGGCCATATATCTCCTGATCTTCTGGCTCTACCACCACAAGATGTTATTCTTGCATCTGATGTATTTTTTGAACCAGAAGGTATGCTTTTTGCTCTTTTTAACCATAAATTTTGAGAGCTGTAACATTAAGTAGAAATGTCCATTAAATAGTCCTTTCTCCTCAGACTTTGAAGACATTTTAACTACTGTGTACTTTCTGATGGAAAAGAATCCAAAAGTCCAGTTGTGGTCTACCTACCAGCTGAGAAGGTGAGCCTGAATGATGCTGGTTTAGTGTCACTTGTATGTATTAAAATTTAAGCCTTACTATTTAAGCCAATACCTAGTTGAAGGAAAACTTTAAAAAGATACCCAAAGAAAAACAGGAAATCTATGATTTAAAAAAAATTTTTTTCTTCTTAGTGCTGACTGGTCACTTGAAGCTTTGCTCTACAAGTGGGATATGAAATGTGTCCACATTCCTCTGGAGTCTTTTGATGCAGACCAAGAAGATATAGCAGAGTCTGCCCTCCCAGGAAGACATACTATTGAAATGTTGATCATCTCCTTTGCAAAGGGCAGCCCTGACTTACCCCCATGAGCTGTTTTGGGGCACTGTCAACACTGAGTAGCAATGGGGCCCATAACCTACCAGTCAGTAGACCACTTTCAGTTCCAGAGTAGAAGCAGTGGGATTTCAAGATGGTCATATCTGCTGGCCTTAGATAACTGTGATGAGTCACCTAGACAACACTCATGGCTAACAATCATGAAAACAAAAATTAAAAAGATTTGTGGAGAAAAGGACTTGGATTGTTCCTCAATCATTACATAGGGCATAAATCAGGTTTTGAGAGGGGTGGACTGACAACCTCAAAGTGCTGTCAGAACACTGATTTTAAGGAAAGTAAGCGCTCAACTGGCAGTTCTACTCTTTAGGAAAAGCCAGCTCCTAACCTTTCACTGCCATCCTACCAATACAGCCAATGACATCCACAAGATAGGTACATAAGTCTTTTAAAATAAACGAGGAAAAAAAAAAAGACCAAGACATATTCTGAAAAAAGCTAACACCAAGAAAAATGTTTTAATTAAACTACAGAAAACAATGGTTGTAGTACAGAATATTCATAAGCAAAAAAGTACACCATGTTTTAAGTACTTACAAAGTTACAAACCATTTGCTTCCTGAACATTTTTTTTTTTCCATATTTAAGTTCATATGTGAAGATGATTGACCATTTTTGGGGATGGGGGGAAAAAAAAGGTGTGTTTATCATCAGCTAGATGTGCTCACTGTATGCTCCGTTATTTATATGCAAGGCCCGGGTGACTGGAAGTGCAGTTGTCAGGCATTTTAATAAACTGGACAGCCATTTGTTTCTGCACGACAAGGCAGCTTTACACAGGAGCAACCAGGAGAAAACAGGAAACAGCCAAGCACTCTGCACTGCAACACGCCACCTTAACAGCTAACCAGCATTACTCAACTGCTACACAACTGCGCCTAGTGCACAAAAATACATAAGAGAAGAGATTAGAATTGTGTTTGGTAAACAATCCTTCCAAAATAGCAAGTCTTTTCACCTGAAAAGTCTTTATGCAAATTTGGGTTCAGATTACCATTTAGATCTGAAGGTAAATAGCATATACAAATTTACACCAACTTTTGTAGGTTTTTAATTTTAAGGAATGAAGGCAATGTTGAGTCAATCTCTTGACAGCTTTAGGCTATTCAGCAAGTAATGGCTGCACACGTTTCCTTAAAATCAGGAGGCCACAAATTACCAATCTGTTTAATTTCAAACAAAAAAAGTCAGCACTATACAAACAAAAATGAAATTTTACCTTAAATATCCAAGCCAATAATGAAATCTGAAGTCGTTCACCTCACTAAATTACAAGAAATTTGAATAAAAGCAACAAAATGGCACATAAAATGAAGTTTGCCACCTGAGGCAAAGCTTAAAACAAGTAAAAAGTTAGACAAATGTTACAAAATAACCTTTTCAACAGCCAGTTGCTTGTTCCAAGGACTCTCTGATGGACTGAGTTTATGTGTGGTCCTTTCTCCCCAAGTCCTCTATTATGTTGCTTGCCGACACATCTAGGTTTGAAAAGAAATTAAGTTCAGTTTACCTTCCATTACCTTGAAGGTTCCAAAGTGCGTGTGGTTTCAGTATCAGGCATGTACTTCCTAAGGCTCTAGTGAAACAAGTACTTTACAGTAAGGTTCCACCCAGCCATTGTCAGATTTTTAAAGGCCCAATTAGGAAACTTTTCAAAGTCTACGATCAGCATTTACAAGTTTGAGCTTGTGTATTCTTGGCCAAAAAACCAAGGTTTAAAAAAAAAAAAAAAAAAAAAAGTAAGGGAAAAAAGAAAAAAGGGCTGTATTCAAACAAAAATTTATAACTTGGAATTAGAAAATTAGTTTACTTTCTAAAGCAAATTTTTAGTTTGGAAGTGAACACCTGGCAATTGAGAATAACGAATGCTTTAATATCTGAGCTACTCAGGGCCCTTTCCTTTTAAAAAATAGGACCAAACAATTTGAGAGTTAAAGACACACTATCCTTTCCCCACCCAGTGCAATACCTTCGAACTTTTTTTGGGGTTCCAAAAGTTTATCGTGCTCCTTATTGCAATTCGTTTGCCACATCCACTAGAATACGAAGTCCCAGTCAGTACAATAGTTGAACTGATTGTTTTCTCTAAGAGGATAGTGCATCTTTAACGTTTAAAGACAAACCTGGCTCCAATACACGCCCACAGAAACTGGTCCCTGGAGGATCAGCCAAATCAGTTAAAATCTGCAATACTGGCCAATATTCTTTTATCAAACAGGAGACCGCAGCTTTAAAGGGGAAAATGCAGACGTTGGATAAAAACAGCAAGAAATAGTCATTTTCATTAATAGGTCTCAAACAGTTCGCGAAACAGCCATTATTATCTAATCTTTATACACAGCCTTTTTGCTGACCCCTCTTCTCTCCGGTATTACTCCCAAAGCTGAGTAACCTCAGAGCCGCACTCCACGCCAAAATCCCCTTTAGGGGAACAGGCTCTCCAACACTACTCCAAGCCCCATTTACGACTTTGGCTTGTATACTCAGACCCCGCGGACATTACCATGATTTTAAGAGGACACCGCTCCTTCCTCTTCCGGAGACTTGGGGGGACTCTTGGATCGCGATCTGGACTTGGACTCCCTCTTGGACACCGGCGGAGGACTCCGAGACCTGGACCGGGACCTGGAACGCGAGCGCGACCTGGAGACCGACGACGACTTGGACTTGGACCTCCGCGCTGATCTGGACTTGGACGTGGAGCGCGACCTGGAGCGCGTGCGGGACCGAGACTTGGAGCGGCTGTAGCGGGATCGGCTCCGGGACCGGGACCGGCTGCGGCTGCGAGAACGGCTGCGGCGTCGTCGCCGGGGGCTACGGGCGGAGGGGACGGTCAGGGAGGCCCCGCCCGCGCGCCCGCCATTATGTGGCGGCCGGGCCCGCGACGCCATTTGCCGAGTCGCGAGGCGGGCCCGCCCTTCCGCCATGCCGCCGCCCGCCCGGCCCGCCCCACGCGCCCCCTTCGCCTCGGTGGCCCCGGCCCGCTCACCTGCGGCTCCGCCGTCCGTAGCCGCCGCCGCCGTACCTGCGCGGGGGCGGCCCCCGGCGGCTGTGGTGCGAGTCGGGCGGGCGGCCGTAGCGCGCCATCTGCACGCGCAGCTCGCGGCCGTCCAGCACGGCGCCGTCCATGGCGTCCATGGCGTCCTCGGCGTCACGCTTGTCGTGGAAGCGAACGAAGGCGAACCCACGGGACTCCTTAGTGTAGCGGTCCCGCGGGATGTACACGTCGCCCACGCGCCCGTACTTCTCGAAGACGCGCCGCAGCGTGTCGGGCGAAGTGCGGTAGGTCAGGTTGTCCACCTTCAGGGAGGTCATGCCCTCCACGTCGGGAGGCGGGCGGCCGTAACTCATGGTTTCAAAGGCTCGGCCCGCGGCCCGGGGCTGCGCGTCAGGGACTAGCGCTCTGGACGGGCCGCGCGCGTCGGCTGAGGCGGCGGGGCTTCCTCACAAGGCTCGGCTCGACGCCGCGCCTCTGCGAAGGTAGCCGCTTCCCGCGTGGAGACGTTTGGAAGAAGCTGGCAGCGCGCCGCGAACGGAACCACGGAGCACCCGACGCCACCTGAGAGCTAACTGGGCGCGCTGCGCCGCCAACGCCCGTTTATAGCGCGGCTCACAAAATGGCGCCCGCGCCACCCGGAAATGAATCCTCTGATTGGCTCGTCCCGCCCCACCCCGTAACGTCGCCGCCGCGTGCCCGCCCCCGCCGGGCGCGCCTGCGCGTAGCGCGGCTAGCGGGTCGAAAAGCGCGCAGTCACTGCTGGCGGGGGGGGGGGGGGGGGGGGGGGCGGACTGTGCGGCGGTTGGAAAGCCCGCGAAGCGCTTTCTTCGTCTGCGAGGCAGTTGCGGGGGTGCTCGGGCCGGAGGAAGAGGCTGTGCTCCCACTTTGGCTCCGCCTTCTTTTCCATCCCAATAGCCGAGGTCTACACAGCTTTTCTACTTGGATCTCAGCCACGCTTCTTTCAGAGGGTTAACTCCTCCCCTTCGTTTGCTTCCCTGTGTTCCGCGTCTCCTCTGACTCCGCTACGTCCTCCCCAGGGCCCTTCTGCAGTCCCAACTTCTCAACCATGGGTTCCCGCTTGTAGGTGGGCCCACGGGCGCGGACGCCATCGGCGGCACACCAGTTCCGTCCTGGCCGCCCGGGACTACATTTCCCAGCAGGCCAAGCGGCCGGCGCCGCAGCTGTGGTCAGGTGACCGGGTCGCCTGACCTGGGTGACTCAGGGCCCGGCGGGCGGGCCGCAGCGAGTTCGCCCTTGGCCGTTTAATCCCATCGCGGCTCCTCAACCTGGAGCAGCGACGTTATTGGCTCCTCTCCGGGTGTGGGCTCTTCCCTACTCGGATCTCTTCCTAGGAATGTCCTAACTCTGCCCGTGGGGACAACTTCACCCTAAGCCCGGGATTCTGATCCAAGGACGGGCAGTAGACAGCTCGGCTGCCTGGCCCCCGGATCTGCCTTCTTTTACCGTCTCATTTTTAACTCAGCATTGTCATTGGGTTCGCCCCGAGGAGAGCTGACTGCCCGGGGCTGTTGCTGACCGCAAGCAGAGCCGAGCCAAAATGTCCCCGGAATCCAAAAAGCTTTTCAACATCATTATTTTAGGAGTTGCCTTTATGTTTATGTTCACCGCCTTTCAAACTTGTGGAAATGTGGCGGTGAGTTGGAATCTGTTCTTTTGAAGTGCTTATCCTAATGCATTCAAAGATGATAATTATTCTTCATATGTAAGAGCGCGTTTAAATTGTCCCATTTATTTTTCTACTTACTTTTCCTGATTTTTTATAGTTAGGTTGGATTTTATACGTCAGACATTTCTTCGTAATATGTGATTGTTAAACATTACCGTTTGTTTTTCTGATTCGATGTGGGGTTTGGATGTTGGCCTAGTTATTGTATTGTGTTCATTCAGCTCTACGTCAGTGCTTGGATAGTTACGGAGATAAAAACCGAGACCCAGTTACAGCTGTTCCCCCTCTCCTCAGCTTGCTGTCTCCGGTTCTGCGGTCTCTTCTAGTCAACTTTCAGCATTCTTAAGCCTTGATGTTTATTGACTCACTGTGAATTTTGACTTCATTCTATGTCTTTGAGTACCAGGAAACAGACTTCAGCAGGGAAAGAGATTGTATAGACGTTGCTGTTGATTAGTTCTGTCTTCCACACAGCAAACTGTCATCAGGAGCTTAAACAACACGGATTTTCACGGCAGTGGATATACCAGGTATTATACCGTATGATTGGTTTTATCTTGCGTATAACAGGAGTTGCTTAAATCCCATCAAAGTCATGGGCAGTAAAATAGTATGATTGAATTAGTGGTGATTATTTTTTTCTTTTGTGTATCTAGACTCTTTGGAGGGACATAATAGATAAAAGATTATGAGCTTTAGGTTCCGTGTGGAATTAGACACTGGGTCTGAAATCCTGATCTTAGGCAAGTTACTTCTATGAGTCCAGTTATCCTGCTCAGATAATGTGTGCAAAGCACTTGCCACAGTGCTTAGCATTTAATAAGCACTCAAGTATTGTCTTATGGTGTTGGAAAAGACTATCGGATATACCATGGACTGCCAGGAGAATGAACACATCTGTCTTGGAAGAAGTGCAGCCAGAATGCTCCTTAGAAGCAAGGATGGTGAGACTTCATTTCAACCACTTTGGACATGCTATCAGGAGGGAGCAGTCCCTGGAGAAAAGACATCGTGCTTGGTAGAGTAGAGGGTCAGTGAAAAAGTGGAAGACCCTCAAGAAGATAGGTTGACACAGTGTAACAGTGGGCTCAAACATAGCAATGATTGGATTGTAAGGATGGCGTAGGACTGAGCAGTGTTTTGTTCTGTTGTACATAGTGTTGCTCTGAGTTGGAACCGACTTGACAGCACTTAACAGTAAATATCATCATCATTACTGTCGTCCAGTCCTAAATGGAGGGTGTTTCATATGATTCTGAAACATTTAGGCTTCCTATTTTTGTAAGTTTATAACCATTAATACACTGTCATCAGGAGCTTTTAGATTTTGGTTAGTGTTTAGTCCTAGATTTACAGATGTTGAAAATGAAGTGCAAAGACCTTCACAAGGCACCAGTACATTGTGAGTAGAGCTGGGAGCGTAATATATGTTTATAGCACAAGCAAGTTCCTTATTTCCCTATGGTTAAATATAGGATCACAGCAAGCCTTCCCCCCACATTTTTTACTTGGTTTTTTATTACCTATCCTACGTCTGACCTTGTATTTGATATTTGAGAGTAAAACCAAAAGCCCATTGCCGTCTAGTTGATTCTGACTCATAGCGACCCTATAGGACAGAGTAGAGCTGCTCCACTGGGTTTCCAAGGCTGTAATCTTTATGGAAGCAGAGTGCCACATCTTCTTCCTGCAGAGCAGCTGCTGGGTTTGAACTGCTGACCTTTCAGTTAGCAGCCCAGCACTTAAACACTGCGCCACCAGGGCTCCTTACTTGAGAGTAAAGGGATGTTATAACGTCCTTTGTCTTAAACGACTGGTCATAGTACAACTGATTTTGAAAGATTTATGAAAGCTAAAGAATAATTTACTATGGATTTATAAATAATAGTGGCTAGTAATTCAGGACCTTTGAAATGGTTTTATTCACACTTTGCTGTAAGATACACGTACTAGGGTTGGCTGTACAGTAAATTAATAATAGTGAAGTGTGTTAAATAAATTTTGGTTTAACCAAGTTATGACTCTGTGCTTGTTATTTATAGTAGAGAAATTTCATCCAGTTTCCAGGAGTTGTAGGCTAAGTTTGTAGAGCAGATTGATTGACTAGCGGCTCTGGAGTTCGATTGCCAGGGTTGGAATCCTGGTTTCACCATTCACCAGCTATACAGCTAGACCTTTGGCAAGTTACTTAACCCTTCTTTGTCTCAGATTTCTTTTTTGTAAAATGAAGATAATAACCATACTTACTTTGTAGAGCTGTTAGGGTTGAAACAGAAAGTATGTATGAAATATTAAGCGCCTGTTACATGTTAGCTACTGTTGTAATATACTAGCCCGTTACTCATTATTCAGGCACACTGATTCACAGAAACTTTTGATGGGTCTTCAATATTTTGTACAAATGAAAAGTTAATACGGTTTTTGTTTCGATAACACGTTTTTGTAAATTTTGACTAAAGACTATGACTGCTTATTAAAATAACATGCAGATTTTTTTTAAAATGAGCTTTTGAGACAGAGCTTCAGAAGTTGTTATTTTCCCTGTTGTGTGTTGTGCATACAGCATGGCAATCATTTACGGAGTGTTCTCTGCTTCAAATTTGATCACGCCCTCCGTGGTTGCCATCGTGGGACCACAGCTCTCCATGTTTGCCAGTGGTTTGTTTTACAGGTGAGTGGTGTACTCTTCTTTCACTCGTTTATTTAGAACAGTTTCACTGTCGTTCAAGCGCATAGTACAGGTAGTCCCTGACTTACAACAGGGTTACGTTCCCAACGACTCTGTCGTAAGTCAGTTCTGACGTAAGTGAAATATCTTGTTGTTTTTTTTTTTTTTTTTAGTTTCTGTTATTGCCTTCTGTTATCAATGTCTTTATAAAGCCAATCTTTATTTGTTTTGGGGGGTTGGAAACAGCACATACTAACTTAGAGATACGTTTTAAGATCGTGCATAGTACGATGGATAAGGTCTGTCAACAGAAGAAAAACAGGTGGTAGTCAGTGTGGTTCATCGTAATTCAAATACCTTGTAAGTCGGGGACTACCTGTAAACTTTTAATAAAAACTTGCTGGCTTGAATTGACTGGAATATGGGGATTTGGCTCTCTTCTTCAGAGAGATCTTAATTAACTTATTGCTCGGGAGTACCATGTTGTTATAATGTGATAGAATTTGTGGATATTTGCTTTTGTTTTACTGTTAATGAAAATAGTACCCATTTTCAATTTCCAAGAAGGTTGAAAAGAACTTTCTGTGAACTAATTTTATACCAATGATGTAATTTTTATGTCCAAACAAAACAAATTTTTTTTTGGGGCTGTATAGCTACATACGGTTGTATGTGCTAAGCTAGTGGCAAAGGCCAATTATTAAATGTCTGATTTCACAAATTTGAAGTAGTAGATTGTGAAATGCCCAAACCCATTGCTGTCAAGCTGATTCTGACTTGTAGTGACCCTACAGGATGGAGTAGAACTGCCCTTAGGGTTTCCAAGAAGCGGCTGGTGGATTTGAACTGCTGACCTTTTGGTTAGCAGCCGAGCTCTTAACTGTGCCACCAGGGCTCCACGATGAAATGAGTGAGTTGCATTTGTCCCTGTTTTCCAAACTGGCGAGGTCCTTTACAGGTTCAGTTGATTCCTAGAAGGCATAGCTGGCATTCTGTTTCAGGTGTTGTTTGACTATAATACGTTGACCTGTTATATTTTAGCATGTACATTGCCGTTTTTATCCAGCCTTTCACGTGGTCCTTCTACACGGCCTCGGTTTTCATTGGAATTGCAGCTGCTGGTGAGCATTTTGACTTTTGTCTCCTTACTCCGTTTTCCTCCCCCTGGGGCTTATCTAAGGGTATCATGTATGCGTTTAGCTCGTAAAGCCGAGTGATTTCCTTATCTTGATGAACTTTTCCTTTGAATTCTAGTGCTTTGGACAGCTCAAGGAAACTGCCTGACAATAAATTCAGATGAGCACACTATTGGGAGAAACAGTGGAATTTTCTGGGCACTCTTACAGTCAAGGTAGTCGTCCTTGTGGAGCTAAATATTTTCTTTGATTTTTGTCCCACCATGTTTGAGATCTTTGTTTTGTGGAAGGTTTAAATCCTCTGAGTTACATGACTTAAGTTCATAGCTGCATGTAGTGTAGACTCAGAATTTTGTGGAATTGCTTCAAATGCATAGATGTGCCTCATTGGAACTTATGTTTAGTAAATAAACCCATAAACCTGTTGCCATCGAGTCTATTCCAACTCATAGCGACCTGGTAGGACAGAGTAGAACTGCCCCACAGGGTTCCAGGAAGCGGCTGGTGGATTCAAACTGCTGACCTTTTGGTTAGCAGCCTGAGCGCTTAACTGCCATGCCACCAGGACTCCGATTAGTAAGTAGAAAATAATATTAGCCAGCATTTATTTAGCATCTGCTGTATTTCAAGGGAAGGAGCCCTGGTGGTGCAGTGGTTAAGCATTTAGCTGCTAACAGAAAGGTTGGCAGTTGAAACTTGTCAGCCGCTCCGGGGGAGGAAGATGTGGTAGTCTGCTTCCGTAAAGATTTGCAGCCTTGGTAATGCTATGAAGCAATCCTACCCTGTCCTGTAGGGCCGCTGTGAGTCGGAATCGACTCGATGGCAGTGAGTTATATTTCAAGGAAGGAGCCCTGGTGGCACAGCGGTTAAGCGCTTGGCTGCTAATCAAAAGGTCAGCAGTTCTAACCAACCAGCTGCTGTGTGGGAGAAGGATGTGGCAGTCCGCATCTGTGAAGATCACAGCCTTGGAAACCCTTTGGGGCAGCTTTACTCTGTCACATGGGGTCGCTGTGAGTCGCAGTTGACTCACTGGGTGCAATACAACAACAGCAACAAATTTCAAGGACAGATGGGTTCTTTACTGAATTTCACAGAATCCTTTCAACAACCTCATGAGGTTAATTGATATGTGTCCGTCCTACAGATGAGAAAACAGAGGCTTAAAATATAAGTAACTTATTTGATTTAAACCATCATTATCTGGGCTTCAAAGACTACGCCCTTCCCACTCAACTACACTGCCTGCTAAACCAAAAAACCCGCTGCCATCAAGTCAGTTCCAACTCACAGGGACCCTATAGGACAGATTAGGTCTGCCTCATAGGAGTTTCCAAGGGTGTAATCTTTACGGAAGCAGACTGCCACATCTTTGTCCCTAGGAGCAGGCTGGTGAATTTGAACTACCGACCTTTTGTTTAGCAGCCAGGTGCTTAACCACTGCACCACCAGGATTCCTTTACTGCCTGATAGCTACTAACAAATAAACTAAAATTCAAAAGAAAGACTGATCATATCAACACTGAATGATACAGCGTATCATGTATTTTCTAGTAATAAAGCAACACCAGTGATTTGTGCTCATGACTTTTGGATTTCAGAAGTCTGTTCTGAGGATTTACCTTCACAGATCTTGCCTAAAATGCTGGCATTTATAAGGCTTAACAGATGCAAATATTCAGTTTTAAGGGGTTGTATACGGAGTCCTGGTGGCCCAGTGGTTAAGGGCTCAGCTGCTAACAAAAAGTCGGCAGTTCGAATCCACTGCCCGCTCCTTGGAAACCCTATGGGGCAGTTCTGCTCTGTCCTGTAGGGTCACTATGAGTCAGAATCGACTCAATGGCAGTGAGTTTGGTTTTATATTAAGAAGCAGAAACGTAAATGTAAGTGAATGGTTCCTTCTCTAGGAAAGTACGTTAAACAAAGTATCTGATTAGATGCAGAAAATGAAATCATGGTGTGTTTTCTTTAATAGGTTCTTTAAAATGTAGGATTTTTTTTTAAATTTAGGATTTTGAAAGTACTGTAATAGAAACTTGTTTCCAAGAAGTCATTTCCAGAGTTTCAGTAAATCACGTCTCAAAATGAGTCAAATCTTAACCAGAGATCAGATTACTGTCATGTGAAAGGAGACTAAATTCCATCTAGGTCAGTTAACATTTCTCAGAAAGAGTGGAGTCGATAACTTCCAAATGATCTAGGGCAGGTAGATACTTTTTTAAAATTCTGTAGGTTGGTGTTCTTCTCTCTTCAACAAGTGTTGGAAATAATTGTTTGAAAAACCCTAAGTATTTAAATAATTTACTGTTGTCCTCTCCTTTTTCTTCCCCTAGCTTGTTCTTTGGAAATCTCTACATATATTTTGCTTGGCAAGGGAAAACTCAAATATCAGGTTTGTTTTTTTCCGTTTATTTAGATATGTTCAAAGCAAAATAATAGTTCCGTAAATATTCATTATTGCTGTGTTCAAACATTGTTCTAATAAACCTTGGTGCTTTACGTTCTCTCAGATTTTGCCATTTAGTCATCTTTTTCGTTGGGTTAAGTTATAAAGTTTGGGCTGTAGTTTATGACTATGCGTCGGGTAGCATCTTAGGGAATGGAGAAAGGTTATGCCGTGTGCACGTGTACCAGCCAAGTGCCAGGAGACTTTTGAATTCTCAGCTGTTGTGTTTTGTATACTTCTTTGATTAAAAAGAATATGATTATGTTCTTATGCTGTTTTTCTCTCTGATCATCAATACTGGTATTACTCTAACAGAAAAACAAAAATGGAGGTCTCACACTGACCTCCTGGTCCTAAAGTAGAAGTCTAAGGAGGTAGAATTCTGATGATGATAAACCACCTCTGAACGTAATGCTGTTTCTAGAATCGTGTGGATGGTCGATGCTATCTACTTTCTTCTTTTTTTTTCCCCCAGAGAGTGACCGAAGAACAGTGTTTATTGCCCTGACAGTGATTAGCCTTGTGGGGACAGTTCTTTTCTTTCTCATTAGGAAACCAGATTCTGAAAATGTCCTGGGAGAGGAAGAATCTTCTGATGACCAGGACCTGGAAGTCAGCGAGTAAGGAGTTTTGGAAACATTCCTTCTGTTTTAAAATGCATGTTGAGTGTATCTAGAAATTACCCACCTTTTTAGCCCTAAGTGATAAGCAGATATTCTCGGTTGGTTACCTTGTCAGACGAGAGGGAAAAGTTTTAGAGGAAATAAGAAAAGGAAGAAGGTAAAGGAGAGATTGGAAGCGGAAAAAGAATAAGTTAGGGAAGGTAGTGAAAAGGTGTACAGGGATGTACTATATTTTTACGCAAATAATGCACACGTTATATGTATTTTGGACAACCATGCAGCCCCCCCCCCCCTGCTATTTTCATAAGCGGGCTGTGCCTTGAGTTTTTTATGAGTGTGTTATTTGCAAAAAAATATGGTAAGTGTAATCCCAGCTTCGCCACTGACGAGTTGTAGGACCCTAAACGAAAAAAACCAAACCCGTTGCCGTCAAGTGAATTCCGACTCATAGTCACCCTATAGGACAGAGTAGAACTGCCCCATAGAGTTTCCAGGGAGTGCCCGGTGGATTTGAACTGCTCACCTTTTGGTTAGCAGCCATAGCACTTAACTACTATGACACCAGGGTTTCCTGTAGGACCCTAGACAGTAGCAATTATCCTCTTAATTTCCCTAGGCCTCGATTTCCTCGTTCAGTTCAGCAGGCGCCCCATGTGTTTTCATGAGCAAGGATGTGGGCTTATAAAGTTAAATAGAAAACTGCCTCTACCCTCGCTTACTATTTCCATGAACCAGCTCTAATTCTTCAACTCACATAGTACGAGAGAGCAGCAGGCCGTCACCAGCTGTCATAGGAGGGCCTTGGTTTTACCCATGCTCTCACCTACAGCACCCAGTTCTGCACTGACCTACTTTGGGGTTTTTCCCAGTAGTAGTCCAAATGCAGAAACGGGTGTGGCCCTGTGTTTTCCTAACAATTGTAAATTGCCTCGAGCACCTTCCAGTTATAAGTAAAACTATTTAAAACATCATGAACGATTTGGGGAGGCAAAATTAATGTTTAGCACGCTCATTTTGTTTTCTTTATGAATTGATAAATTGTGAAGCTTACCTTCCAGCATTTGATCTGTTGTTAAACTTTTGCATTGCGCAGTTTATGCTGCCCGTTTAATCCACAGAGGGGCCTAAAATTCTCCAGTCATAGACCCATTGAGCATTCAGTTTGCAACAGGTTTATTTCGAGAGAGGTGTAAACATATATTCTTAATATATGTATATTTTGTATGATATACATTTATACACGTTTTATGTATGAAATGGTGTATTATGTTTTATACACGTCTATGTATGTATGTGGAGCCCTAGTGGCATAGTGGTTAAGAGCTCAGCTGCTAGCAGTTCGAATCCACCAGCCACTCTTTGGAAACCCTATGGAGCATTTCTACCCTGTCCTTTAGGGTCACTGTGAGTCGGAATCACCTTGACGGCAATGAGTGTGGTGTATGGTTTATGTATATATATAAACACAGACCAGTAGAAACCGGAGAATATGTCTATGAAGATGAATACCACAAATTCAACAGAAATTTAATACCCTCTCATTAATAAATATTAGGTGTTGGTGCTAGGAAGGCAGGTACAACCCGTTCCCTGCTTCTAAGGCCCTTCACTGCCCAGTGGAGGAGATAGACAAGGGATTGTGTGACTGATCAGGTGCAGTACTGAGGAGCCTGCTCAGTGTTTTTAGCATTCTTTCTTACTGCATTGCTCCCAAACTTGAAGCTTCAGTGTTTAGTCTACAGATAGCACCGAGCACGTGCCAAACCTGAAGCCATAGCCGTGGACAGGAGAGATGAAGTCCCTGCTCTTAGGGGGCTGGCTTTGTTCTCTCCTGCTGGTGTAACAAATCACCCAAGTGAGCGGCTTTCAAAACAGAAGTTTCTTCTCACAGTTTAAGAGGCTAGAAGTCCGAACACAGGCTCTAGGGGAGCGCTTTTTTTGTCCGCTTTGGGGGAAAATCCTTGTCTCTCCAGCTCCTCTTCCTTGGTTCCTTGACAGTCGTCACATGGCATCACTCTTTCTTTATCTGTGCTTGCTTCCTTCTGTGCCTAATCTGATCCTTTTATATCTCAAAAGTGATTGATTTAAGACACAGCCTTTACTGATAATGATCTCAGTAACATAGCAAAGAAAACGCCATTCCCAAATGGGATTACATCTACAGATATTAAAAAAAAAAAAAAACCAAACCCGTTGCTGTTGAGTCGATTCCAACTCGTGGTGACCCTGTAGGACAGAGTAGAACTGCCCAGAGGGTTTCCAAGGTTGTAATCTTTACGGAAGAAGACTGCCACCATCTTTTTCCCAAGGAGAGACTTGAAACCTCTATGAAGCTATTGTGTTCTGTCCTGTAGGTCACTATGAGTCAGAGTCTCTGTGAGTCAGAATAAAGAGCCACCAGGAACAATTCAGACACACTCTAAAGAGAGGACATGAGCCCTGCAGGAGACCCCGGAGCCAGGGGCACTGAGGGCCATTGGAACTAGTTGCCAGACCATGGAGCGAACAGAGCTTTTGCAAACTTAAAGGAAAATGTGATAGTATTTCTGTTCTCTTTTCGATTTTCAGGGGGAAAAACTTACTTCTTTTTCTTTTTTTTAAATCAGGTCTCCCCAGAACAATATGACAAAGGCAGTAGATGCGTTTCGTAAGTATTTTCTGTATCTGAAATGCAAGAGCTGTTCAGGAACAACCCCAGCCTTTGCCTTTCTCCTTTTCCCTGGTAACTGGATTGGCGATCCCCCAGTGTTTTCATTTCTCCAGGTACACTGCTCCAAAATGCGTTGGCCTTCTCAGTAAATGTCTCTGTAATGGAGGTGTGACGGGGGTGTGAAGATACACTGCCCTCCCATGTGGGTGTGTGAGGGAGGCATTAAGAGGCTGAAAAGAACTCGGATTCTCTTGAGAGGAAGGATAGTAGGAGACCGTTTCTTGCTGGCGTCGGAAGGGCACATCTTGTCACTCCTCAGGACAGAGCAGTAGCTCTGGTGACCCAGTAGCTGTCAAACTTGCGCTCCTTGACGAGGACGCTACTAGACTCTTCACGTGCTTCATTTCATTTGCTTCTCTCCTGTGACTGTCTTGTAACGTACACCTATCATTATCTCCATTTTACAGAAGAGAAAACTGAGGCTTAGAGAAATCAGATGCTGTACCCAAGGTCAACTAGCTCGTATGGGATTTGAGCCCCAGCTGTCAGACAGCCAGCCAGCAATTCTGATGATGGTCATCTTGTGGCTTTTTTAGAAACAGGCAACCGTGGTTTCTGCTTCCATTGGGGCCTGACACTTGCCAATTCTTTGTTTCTGCTTACTGCTCTCTCTGCTTCGTCTCCCAAGAGAGAGACTGACTGAGGCAGTTAACTGTCCAGCAGGGAGGAGCTTTTGGGGCCACATTCTTTTCGTAAATCGCTTTTAGGACCCTGGACTCCTGTATGGCCTTATGACTGGCCTATAGGTTGTCTTTGGCGGGAGTGTGACTTCTTGATCTAATTAGCTGTGATCTGGGTCAGATGACACAGAGCATGCTAACTTTTGGCCGAGGGATTCCTGTAGCCCCTTTTATAGGCAGGAGCTGGGGGCCTGGGAGTCTTAGCTTTGCATACCTGGTCTACCATTGCTAAGCCTGTTTGATCAGGCTTTGGATTTATGCATTTCTGTTTCAGGAGTACATTCATAATTATAAATTGGGTTACACGTTATAATTAGAAGGAATATAGTCTGGCTGTCCCCTAGCAAGACAGGTATCAGCATGGTCAGAGGCCTAGCTTTCAGCTTTTTAGGTCTAGAAACTTGTTGGTCAGAAAACCCCTTATTGATGGAGGGGAAAGGACTCACACTAAACCAACTGACAGAAGTCACCATTTAATAATTTATGACGGGTTAGCGTTTTTCAATGAGCCTTTTCATAGATTTCCCTTCTTGTTATCAGGGGCCTAGAGAGCCACGTTGATGTCCGGTGGCTTGTTGACTTGGTGAGCATGGTGGAGTCAGGAGAAGGGAGGTGGACGGCCTTCAGCTGTGGGATGGTCGTCCAGCCAGGAGTGGCTTGGTGCGGACTCCCTGCTCTACTACAGAATCCGTCCCCTGTCTGGTCACCAGATTCTGAATGTCTTTCCTGGATTGTGGAACAGACTTGGCCTTAGCTTCTCTGTCTGTAACTAACATGATCAGGGCTACGTGGTTTTCATCTTGGAGCTAGTTGATGACTTAGTACCCAAAACAACCCATTGCCGTCGAGTCAATTCTGACTCATAGCGACCCTATAGGACAGAGTAGAACTGCCCCATAGAGTTTCCAGGGAGTGCCTGGTGGATTCGAATGGCTGATTTTTTGGTTGGTAGATGTACCTCTTAACCACTACGCCACCAGGGTTTCTGTGGTAACTTGGTAGGGCTCAGTAAACCAAAAACCAAGCCAAACCTGTTGCCACTGTGTCTATTCCAACTTATAGTGACCTTATAGGACAGAGTAGAACTGCCCTATAGGGTTTCCAGGGAGTGGCTGGTAGATTCAAACTGCTGACCTTTTGGTTAGCAGCCAAGCTCTTAACCACTGTGCCACCAGGGCTCCAGCGCTCAGTAGTGGTGGGATATTGGACTGTCGGGTTTGAATGGGAGAAAGAGGGCAGCGGTCAAAAAGGTAAGGCTCAGAAAGTGCTGTAGGGCAAGCAGGTTTGGGTTGGTTCCTGGGCAACTGGGGAACAATGTGAGGTTATGGGGTGGCAGAGAAACCAAAGGCAAAGGGAGAAAGGAAGCAGAATGTCAAGCATTTTAATAACTTGTCTGTAGACTGGTGTTTCATTTGTTATTTAATCATGACATTCTTCCGTTGGTGCTGTGATAGGTGCTATATAGAGAAGATTCTTGCCTTCTAGAAGCTTATCATTCAAAAGCATTTAATTCCTCAACTTAATGTATAACTTTAATGTGATTCTGGAACATCTCAGTGATATCTGTAAAATTTTTTTTTTTACCTTGACAAAACGATACTCAAATTCATCTAGAAGACTGATTATTTGAAAATAGCCAAGAGAATTTTTAAAAGAAGGCAGGGGGGCTTACGCTAATAACTATTAAAACCTATTTTGAATCCATTTGAAAGCATTGGGCTGGAAAGACCAGTGGAACAGAAGTCTAGAATCAGGCTCATGTATATATTGGAATATGTTGGTGCTGTTGTTGCTGTTAGTTGCCGTTGAGTTGCCTCCTACTCATGGCAACCTTATGTATTGCCCACTCCTGCGCCATCTTCATGATTGTTTGTATATAGGAGTATAGACTTCAGTAAAAGGGAATCTTGGATAAGTGGCGTTGGACTGACTGCATGAGAAGAAAATAAAGATCCATCCATACTTCATATCTTACACTAAAATTCCTGGTAGCTTAAATGTAAAAATGAAACCAATAAAAATAATGGAAGAAAATAATTGGATAGGGGATACCCTTTCAAGTATATGAGTCAGATGATAAAGGAAAAGATTAGACTCTTTGATGACCTGAAATGTAAAGCTTCGATATGTCAAAACAACCACAAGTTAAAGTGGCAAGGAGAGTCTCTGGAGAATATTTGCAGTACATAGACGATAAAGAGCTATTACCAAGTGAAGAGAAAAGCATAAGCATTTCAGCAAAAAATAGGCATTTTACAAGCAAAGAAAAAATTACTATAGCTTAAGTATAATATAAGAAATGCAAATTAAAAAGCCTTCTATTGTATTTCAAAAGATAAAAAATAGTTCTCAGGGTTAGGGGGCCAGATACTTACATACATAAGACCATACTGCTGATAACGATATGCTTTTGTATTACTTTCTGAAGGGTGATTTATCAATAAGTATCAAAAGCCTTAAAAATGATTATAACCTTTGATCTAGCAGTTCCACTAATAGGATTAGTCTCAGGGAATAATTAAGATCTTTTTTGCCAAATTTGCCTAGTAAGATGTTTGTATTAGTGAGAAACTGGAGGTAATTTATCCAACTATGAAGCATTAGTACCTTTTTACAGTGGATCTTTCTAGCCATTAAAATGTTGTTCTCCGTGAATATTAGAAACTATTTGCTCTATTATGTGAAAAGAAATTATAAACTAGTATATATGGTGAAGTTTGTTTTTGTAATAAAAAGCATAGAAAAAGTCTGGAAGGAGATTCATTAAGGTGTTAGACTATATATTGTTTTCCTTCATATAACGGCTTTCCTGAGCTATAATTCACATACCATACAATTCACCTATTTAAAATGTACAATTCAGTGATGTTTAGTATACTCACAGAGTTGTGCGACCACCATCACAATCATTTTTATCACCCCCCAGAAAAAGCCCATGGCAATTAGCAGTCACTCCTGGTTTCCCCCAGCCTCTCCTTCTCCCTGTCCCTACTTTCTGTCTCTATAGATTTGCCTATTCTAGACATTTCATATAAATGGAATCAGACAATATATGGTCGTCTGTGTCTTTTGCTGAGTAAATCATTTATTTAGAGTAATGGTTTCAAGGTTCAGCCACATAGCATGTTGTAACACTTGGGTGGTTCTTGCTTTTTATAGGTGTTATGACTAAGGCTACTATGAACATTCACGTACAAGTGTTTGTGTAGACATGTTTTCCTTTCTCATGGGTATATACCAAGGAGTGGAATTTCTGGGTCATAGTCTTTCCATCAGTTGTCTGTCAGTTTATCATACTGTGGTGGCTTGCATGTTGCTGTGATGCTGGAAGCTATGCCACCAGTATTTCAGATACCAGCAGGGTCACCCAGGGTGGGCAGGTTTCATCGGAGCTTCCAGACTGAGACAGACTGGGAAGAAGGACCTGGCAATCTACTTCTGAAAAAATTGGCCAGTGAAAACCTGTGAATAGCAACAGAACATTGTCCAATATAGTGCCGTAAGATGAGCCCCTCAGATTGAAGGCACTGAAAATACAACTGGGGAAGAACTGCCTCCTAAAAGTCGAGTTGACCTTAATGATGTCGATGGAGTCAAGCTTTCAGGACCTTCATTTGCTGATGTGGCACGACTCAAAATGAGAAAAAAAAATCTGCAAACATCCATTAATAATCTGAATGTACGAAATATGAATCTAGGAAAATTGGAAGTTGTCAGAAATGAAATGGAACTCTTGAAGATGGGTATCCTAGGCATTAATGAGCTGAAATGGACTGGTATTGGCCATTTTGAATCGGACAGTCATGGTCTACTATGGTGGGAATGACAAATTGAAGAAGAACAGCATTGCATTCATTGTCAGAAAGAACATTTCAAGATCTATCCTGAAATACAACAGTGCTGTCAGTGATAGGATAATATCTATACGCCTACAAGGAAGACCAGTTAATACGGCTGTTATTTGAATTTATGCTAACCCCTAATGCCAAAGATGAAGAAATTGAAGATCTTTACTGACTTCTGCAGTCTGAAATTGATCAAACATGCAATCAAGATGCATTGATAATTACTGGTGATTGGAATGTGAAAGTTGGAGGTGAAGAAGGATTGGCAGTTGGAAGGTAATGGCCTTGGTAATAGAAACAACTACTGGAGATTGCTGTATAGAATTTTGCAAGACCAACTTATTCAATGGAAATACCTTTCTTCAACAACAAACAGTGACAATATATGTAGACCATGCTGGATGGAATACAAAGGAATCAAATCGACTACGTTTATGGAAAGAGACAAGGGAGAAGCTCAATACCATCAGTCAGAACAAGGCCAGGGCAGACTGTGAAACAGACCCTCAGTTGCTCATATATAAGTGCAAACTGAGTTTAAGAAAATTAAAACATGTCCACAAGAGCCAAAGTACAACCTTGAGTATATCCCACCTGAATTTAGAGACCATCTCAAGAATAGATTTGACGCATTGAACGCTAATGACCGAAGACCAGACGAGTTGTGGGATGACATCAAGGGCACCCATACATGAAGAGAGTAAAAGTCATTAAAAAGACGGGGGAAAAAAAAAAGACCAAAATGGATGTCAGAAGAGACTCTGAAATTTACTCTTGAACATAAAGTAGCCAGAGTGAAAAGAAGAAATAATGAATTAAAAGCTGAACAGAAGATTTCAAAGGGCAGGTCGAGAAGACAAAGTAAAGTATTATGATGACATGTACAAAGGCCTGGAGTTAGAAAACCAAAAGAGAAGAGCACACTCAGCATTTCTCAAGCTGAAAGGACAGAAGAAAACATTCAAGCCTTGAGTTGCAGTGGTAAAGGTTTCTCAGGGTTGCGTCCTTTCACCATACTTACTCAATCTATATGCTGAGCAAATAATCCAAGAAGCTGGACTGTATGAAGAAGAAAGGGGCAGCAGGATCAGAGAAAGTCTCATTAACAACTTGTGTTATGCAGATGACACAACCTTGCTTGCCAAAAGTGAAGAGGACTTGAAGCACTTACTGATAAAGATCAGAGACTACAGCCTTCAGTATGGATTACAGCTCAACATAAAGAAAACAAAAATCCTCACAACTGGACCAATAAGCAACATCACGATAAACAGAGAAGATTGAGGTTGTCAAGGATTTCGTTTTACTTGGATCCACAATCAACACCCATGGAAGCAGCAGTCAAGAAATCAAAAGATGCATTGCATTGAGCAAATCTGCTGCAAAAGACATCTTTAAGGTGTTAAAAAGCAAAGATGGCACCTTGAAGACTAATGTGTGCCTGACCCAAGCCATGGTGTTTTCAATTATCTCATATGCGCGTGAAAGCTGGACAGTGAATAAGGAAGACCAAAGAAGAATTGATGCCTTTGAGTTATGGTGTTGGCGAAGAATATTTAATATACCATGGACTGCCAAAAAAGGAACAAATCTGTTTTAGAAGAAGTACAGCCAGAATACTCCTTAGAAGTGAGGATGGCAAGACTTCATCTTACGTAGTTTGGACATGTTATCAGGAGGCACCAGTCCCTGAAGAAGGACATCGTGCTTGGTAAAGTAGAGGATCAGGGAAAAAGAGGAGGACCCTCAAGGAGATGGATTGACACAGTAGCTGCAACAATGGGCTCAAGCATAAGAGCAGTTGTGAGGATGGCACAGGACCAAGCAGTGTTTTGTTCTGTTGTACAGAGAGGGTCACTGTGAGTCGGAGTCCACTCGACAGCACCTAACGACAACAGTGTCTATACATTTAACTTTTTGCAGAACTGCCAGATTGTTTTCCAAAGTGGATGTGCCATCTTACATTCCCACCAGCAGTGTATGAATGTTCCAGTTTGTTCACATTCTCACCAATTTACGTGTCGTTGATTATGGTGAAGTGGTATCTCATTATTAGTTTTGATTTGTATTTCCCTGATGGCTAATGAAGTTGAACATCATTTCATGTGTTTATCGGAAATTTCTATATCTTCTTCAGAGAAATATCTATTTAAATCTTTTGCCCATTTTTGAATTAATTTTTTATTATTGAGTTGTAAGGTTTTTTTTTTTTTTGCATATTCTGGATAGAATTCCATTATTACATATATGATTTGCAAATATTTTAGTTTTTCCTTTGTCACTTGTGATTTACTTCTAAATTTTCTTCCAAGAGTTTTATAGTTTTAGCTCTTGCATTTAGATCTGTGGCCTATTTTGAGGTTTATTTTGATGGAGAGAGAGTTCACCCTCATTCTTTTGCATGTGGAGATCCAGTTGCCTCAGCTCCATTTGTTGAAAAGACTATTCTTTCCCCATTGAATGGCCTTGGAACCCTTGTCAAAAATCAGTTGACCATAAATGTGAGGATTTATTTCTGGACTCCCAGTTCTATTCCATTGATCTCTATGTCTGTCTTTGTTCTAGTATCATAGTGTCTTTATTACTGTTTTTTAAGTTTTGAAATCAGGAAGTGGAAGTCCTCCAACTTTGTTCTTTTTAAAGATTGTTTTGGTTGTGGTAGCTCTGTTGAGTTTCCACATGAATTTTAGGAAAAGCTTGTCAATTTTCGCAGATTCATGATGTTTAAAATTTTTTGTTATCTAAACCTTCTGATTGTTCTAAAATGAACGTGCATTGCTGTCGTAAGTTTTTTATTAAAAAATGTTTTACACTTTGTATTGATAATGTATTTGTTTTCCCTGGAAATACATGAAAATCGGTGAAAACAATATGTTGCATTTATTTTCACGAGATTAAAATTAGAGGAAAAAAATTTCTTTGTTTTTTTAGCATATGGAGAAAGGGGACAGTGTGTGTTGACTTATGTAAGTTCCAAGGTCAACAGTTGAGTGAGAACTAAAATCTAGATCCACTATTAGCTTCATAGATTAACCAGCCAGTTGCCACCAAGTCGACTCCAACTCATAAAGAACTGTGTGCTGTAGGGTTTCCAATGGCTTGATTTTTCGGAAGTAGATCTCCAGGTCATTCTTCTGAGATGCCCCTGGCTGGACTCTAACTTGCAACCTTTCGGTCAGCAGCGGAGCACATTAGTGGTCTTTAAATTATGAAATGTGAGCAGGTTCAAAACGACAGTGAAATTAAAATGCATCGTTTTTACATTCTCTTTTGCAGATTTCAACTAAATATAACAGAATAAAAGCAAGTATTAAAGGGATTATAGTAATGAACAAATATGCAGAACTCAAGATTCAGATCTCAGATCACCCAGCAAGTAATGCCCCAGCTTCTGGGTCATTACAAACTTCCCCCATGATTCTGATCTTGCGTCCAGTCTTAAAGCTGCCCCATGATAACTCCTTAGGGAACGTAGCGCTTTGCCAAATGCTGACTCCATTTAATAATAGCTTAACCTTTAATCATGTTGACGTATTCTATTGTTTTGTTTGATTCTGGTTTTTTTTTTTTCCCCTCCTTTTTATGTTTGATTATATGAGCTAGACAATGTGTTAGAGAAAATGGAACTCTAGAATATATTTAAACAGTTGAAATAAACATTTTATTTCTATAGTTCACACCTTAAGCGTTTTAACATGAATCCTTAACCCGTGTCCCAAAGTATTTGTTTACTGGCATTATTGAAAAAGGGATCTGGTTGAAGGAATGTTTTAGAATATTTGCTTCATTAATTCAAATCTAGTTAAGTAGTCCTAAATTTGTTTTCTTTTTCTACAGAAAAGTCTCTTAAGTTATGCGTCACCAAGGAGATGCTCCTTCTAAGTATTACAACTGCTTATACAGGTAGGAGTTAATTGCTGTTTTGGTTTTCTATTACTGCATAAGGACAATAAGGACTTAAAACAACCACCATGTTGTTATTGCTCAACAATTCTGTGCACTGACTGGGGCTCAGCTGGACGGTTCTTCTGGTGGTCTTAGTTGAGGTTTCTGTGGCTGCTGTCAGAGGGCGGCTGAGGCTGGAACTTCCAAGATAGTCTTATTCCCATGTCTGGTACCTTTACTGGGTTAGCCATAAAGCTGGGCCTCTCTTTCCCTGTAGCCTCAGGGCCTTGACCCTTTGCCTAATCTCTCCACATGATCCCCAACTTGTGACCTGTGCCCGGCAGGACAGCCAGATTTACTACATACTGATAAAGGGCTCCAAGAATGGCAAAAGGAGAAAGCACCAGATCTCGTTAAGGCCAAGGCCTGGAATGGGCCCAGTGACTCTCCTGCTGCTTTCTGCATTGGTCAAAGCAAGTCCCAGAGCCAGCCCAAATTCAGTGGGGAGGATTCTACACAAGGGCATGAGAACGGGAAGGGGTCACTCACAGGGGACCGTCTTTGGAGACTTTGTTGTTGTTAGGTGCTGTCAAGTTGGTTCTGACTCATAGCAACCCCATGTACAACAGACTGAAACTTGCCCCATCCTGTGCCATCCTCACAATTGTTGTTATGTTTGAGCCTGTTGTTGAAACCACTGTATCAGTCCACCTTATTGAGGGTCTTCTACCACAAATACATAGTGATTTTAGGGCAACATGGAGCACTACAGAAAATCCCCAGGACTACATCCCTATAATTTTATATAGATTAAGATAGTTTGTAATGAAATGGAGTGCGCTCTGTGGATCACCACATGGTGATGGGATGTCATAATAGGTGGTCACTGTTAGGTTGAAAGAATGAGGAACTCTGTTCCCTTTTAGAGTGCTTTTAACATGCCTGTTATTACCTTTGCCTTTATGTGCCTCATAGGTACAAAATGTTCCGTTTAGGAGAAATAGAATAAACATTAACCAAACCAGTTGCTGTCAAGTTGACTCCAACTCATAGAGCAGAACTGTGCTCCACAGGGTTTTCAAGGGCTGATTTTTTGGAAGTAGATTGCCCTGCCTTTCTTCCAAGGTGCCTCCGGGTGGACTCACACTCCGACCTTTTGGTTAGCAGCCAAGCACTTAACCATTTGCACCACCCAGGGACTCCAGAATAAATGTTGTTGTTGCTGGGTGCCGTCAAGTTGATTCTGACTCACAGCGACCCCAAGTAACAGAGTAGACCTGCCCCATAGGGTTTTCTAAGCTGTAATCTTTATGGAAGCAGATCATCAGGTCTTTCTCCTGCAGAGCTGATTGGTGGGTTTGAACCAGCAACCTTTGGTTAACAGCTGAGCGTTTAAACATTGTGCTACCAGGGCTCCTTAGAATCAACATTAAACATCTTTAAAATTGACAGTTGAGGTGTATAGCATTAAGGAGTCCAGGTCCTCTACTGATTTACTGTTGTTTATATGTTTGTAATTCTCTGAGGAAAAGGAATTAATTTAAGCATTATTGTGCTTTTAAGCAACAGTAGGTAGTATGCATTAGTTGCCAGGCATACCTTGTTTCCCGGGAAAGCTATTATAAGGAAAATGGGCACTTTAGTATTCACTCACCAGATTGTGTTAACTCTACCCTCTGCCCACTCGCTGCCAGCACACAGAGGTGACAGTTTTTAAATAAGGATGCCTTTGCTTGTTAGAGTTGTGTATTTTTATATGAAATGTGCAGCAGCTGCCATCTTGTGGCTAATTCCATTTCGTCCGTCTTGTAGTGTAACATGGTGCTCTGCTTACCGAGTAATATTTCAGCTCAGTGGTGTTTGTTTTGTACATTTGTTTTCTGTGTATGTGGCTCAAATGCTACTGGACATGAAGGGGAACTAGGCGGGGAGAGCGTGAACGTATAGTTAACTTAAACCTGATTTTTTTCCTCAAGGTCTGGAATTGACTTTCTTCTCTGGTGTGTATGGAACCTGTATTGGTGCTGTCAATAAATTTGGGACGGAAGAGAAAAGCCTCATTGGACTTTCTGGCATTTTCATCGGCATTGGAGAAATTTTAGGTTGGTTTAAGAAAAGTCTTTGTGTTAAAAAAAAAACATTTGTTACACTCGAACTTTTAAATGTTCTTCTTTTCTCTGCCCTTGACTTTTTTCTCTTCCATGTTTATTTTCTCTCAAGCTAGTAGATCTTTGTGTTTCTGTTATCACTATTCTAATATAAATGGTAAAACATTTGCCAGATAATTCACGATGAAACCATAAACAAGAAAGCATGTGGTCTCTCCCGGATTTTCCACTTAGAAGAGTTAAGGAGAGTGTCTTGGGATCCCTGACTTCCTAGTTACTCCTTCATTCAAGTAAGATTTGTCCACCACCTGAAGTATATTGGATATTGTGTTAGATACAAGACACCGATTCATCAGATACTTATTGTGCATACAGTGTGTGAACAGAACAAAGATCCCTGCTTATCTGCCTTTGTAAGAACACAGACCGTTGTATGGAGAGACTGCATTTTGTTGATCCCTTCGTCAGTCGGTGGATGTTCGGGTTGTTTCCACTTTTTGGCTGTTAGGAGGCGTGCTGCTGTGAGCATTTGTGCACGTGTTTCTGTGTGGACATGTTTTCATTTCTCTTGGCTGTATACCTGAGAGGAGAATGGCTGGGTCATCTGACACCTCTGTGTTTGATTTTTCTCCTCATTACGGGTCATATTTTCCTGCTTCTCTGCATGATAGCTTTTTACTGGCTACCAGAAAGACCAAACCAAACCCATTGCTGTCAAGCTGATTCTGACTTATAGGACAGAGGAGAACTGCCCCGTAGGGTTTCCAAGGAGCGGCTGGTGGATTCGAACTGCCGACCTTTTGGTTAGCAGCCAAGCTCTTAACCACTGTGCCACCAGGGCTCCTGTTGGCTACCGGGCAGTGTAAATTTTCCCTTGTTAGGTGCTGGATGTTATTGTATTCCTGTCGATATTTTTGAGCTTGCTTCTTGGACGAAGTTAAGTTACTCAGGACAGTATGATCCTCTCAGGTCTTGCTTTTAAAATTTGCTGGGTGGGATCGGAGTGGTGCTCAGTCAGAGACTGATTACTCCGCTGCTGAGGGAGAACCTTTGTGTGGACTCCACCCAGCGCTCTGTGAATCATGAGGATTTCCATTCTGGCTGGTGGGACCAGTCATTCTTCCCAGCGCAGGGTGAGGTCCAATCCCTGCCTTTTACCTAATCCTCTCGGGTGGTTCCTTCCGGCCGCTGCTGGCTTACATGTGTGCAGTGCTGGCTTCCATGTGTACACTGGTTACTGCTGGGCTGAAGACTCAGGGGGGCCCTCTGCTGTCTCTAGAACAGTCTCTGTGCCGCTCTCCATCAGAAACTCTGTCCTGTGAACTCTAGCCTTCTCAGTATACCCCAGCTCGGGGCTGTCTCTCTTCAACTCAGAGTCCACAGGGCTCCCTGCGCTGTGGCCTGCAGCCTGTGTCAAAACAGCAAGCCGGCCAGTTACGGGGCTGCCCTTGCTTGTCCTCCATCTCTCAGGGATCACTGTCCTTTGTCACCTGACACCCGCTGTTTCACACCTTCTCTACATTTTTTTTAGTCAGGAGAGTAATTCAATCCCTATTACTCCAACTTCTGGAAGTCTGAACTGGTTTTTAAAAGTTTCCTGTTTCAATAGTTACTCCCCCCGTCATTCCTCATTTTGTATTCTTGTTCCTTTATTTCCCCTTGGTTAAATTAGCTGTGGTTTATCTCATTTACCTTTTCCAAAGAACCGGGATTTTGATTTATTAACTTGATCTACATTTTTTTGAGTCACCTACTTCATGAATTTGTGCTCTTATTATTTCCTTTTCTGTGCTTCTTTTGGGGGTCTACTTTGTTATTCTTTTTCTAGTTTCTTGAGTTGAGAATTTATTTTTGGTTCTTGTGTCTTTATTGATATAGGTGTTTAGCAGCCTGTTCACTCCTGTGTTGTTTGAATTGTTAGGAAATGCTCCTTAATCGTGATCCTTCATGTCACGTTCATCTACTTTTTCTGGCTATTTTTGGCTCTAACACAGAACAAGTGTAATTCTCATGTAGGACGGCCCTTCTGATGTGTGAAGAATTGTTACAGCCCTGCCAACTCATCTTCTCTCCCGGGAAATCACTCTCGTCGCTGCCCTCCTGACACTTGCTAGCTTGTTTGTCCCTGTCAGAGTGTGGTTCTCGACACCGAGGTCGTGTTCCATGCCTCTTCTCGGCCGTGTGGAGGTCGAGGGGCTGTGGCCTCCCTGACTCCTGGTGCTGAGTTTCTGCTGACGCAGCAAAAGTGGACCAGCTTCTTGGACAGTGTTCGGGGCCCTCCCGTTGGCTCATTGCGCCCGGATTCATGCTCGATTGTTAGGCCGTTGTCCTCTGTTTTCCTCATCTCTGTGTGTTTAACGTCTTAGATCCGTGTGCGGTTCTTTACACTTAACTCTGAAATTTTAGCTTCATGGAATCAGCCCGTTACAGGTAATCCTTGACTTACGACAGGGTTCCATTCTGGCGACTCCGTTGTAAGTCGGTTCTGATGAAAATCGAATACCTCTTTCTTTTTTTTTTTTTTTAGTTTTCATTATTGCCTGCTATACAGCAGTGTTTTGAACAGTAAGTCATAATGTTGAACGTCTACGAGTGAATCTGAGAATGATAACATCAGCAAATTATGCGCTGCAACACTGTGTATAGTACATGTTACTAATGATAAGATGTCCAAAAAAAAAACCAGACGGTTGTACGTTTGGTTTGTTATAACTGGAATACATCGTAAGTTGGGGACTGCCTGTATTCCTGACCACTGTGTCCTCTGAGTGTTCGTTCCCTTCCAGTCTTGAGAGACTAACAGCAGGCCCCCCCCCCGCCAGCATCTGATGACATCTCAGTACATGCCAGGACAGAGGACAGAGGTATGCAGGGCACAGAGCGGCTGCTCCAGGCCCACAGCTGCCCTTTTCTTTAGCCTGGTGTTCAGTGTCTGTGTGATGTGTGAACGGTTTCACCTGAATGAAACGAGAAAAACCAAACCCACTGCCATCGAGTCAATCTCGACTCCTGGCAACCATGTAGGACAGAGTAGAACTGCCCCATGGGGTTTCCAAGGCCGTAAATCTTTACGGAAGCAGTCTGCCACATCTGTCTCCTGCGGAGCGACTGGTGGGTATGAGCCGCACACCTTTCGGTTAGCAGCCGAGAGCTTTAACCACTGCGCCACCAGGGCTCCCCACGTGAATGATAGTCCTATTACAATGTAATAATGAAAAAATCTAATTTATCTGTGTCAGATAATGAATTTGAAACTTCAGAATTTTAATACAAATTTTGCATGTATTTTTACTTAGAAGTGTGAATTCCATTCTTTACATTCAGATTAGGTAAGTATTAAACACCTACCATATGATCGGTCCCTGGAGAAGGATATCATGCTTGGTAAAGTAGAGGGTCGGAGAAGGAGGAAGACCCTTAAGATAGATTGACAGTGGCTGCAACAATGGGCTCAAACATAACAACGATTGTGAGGATGGTGCAGGACCGGGCAGGGTTTCATTCTATTGTACGTAGGGTCTCCATGAGTTGGAACCGACTCAGTGGCACCTGATAACGGCAACATATGTACAGGAGTCCCTGGGTGGTGCAGAGAGTTAACGTGCTTGGATGCTAATCAAAAAAAAAGTAAAGTCGCACCCCAAGGCAGCCTGAGTGGTGGTGGTGATACTGGTTGCAGCTTGCAGGAGGCTTCTCCAAGATGGCCTCCCTGAGGCAGGACCTGGACTCTGTGGGCGGGCGGTGGGCTCTGACCAGGAGGAAATAATCGCTCTGCCTCATTTCTGACCTCTCTCGTTCTCTGGACTACGGCCTTCCGGCCTCCAGCCTCGCTTGCTTTCGGTGCTTTCTACAGACATGTAGCCGGAGATGTTGCTGCAAACAGCAGTTCACAGGAAGGAATTGAGGAGGCAGGTTGGGGCACTCGCCCGGGAGAAAGATGGGGCAGTCACTCGGCTCCCATAAAGACTACAGCCTTGGAAACCCTCTGGGGCAGTTTTACTCTGTCCTCTAGGGTTGCTGTGAGTTGGAATTGACTTGATGGCAACAGGTTTTATACTTGTTATAATCCCATTTGGGAGCGGGTTTTCTTTGTTACGTTAATGGAGAGTATTAGCGTAAGGGTGTGTTTTGAGTCAATCTCTTTTGAGATGAAAAAGGAACAGATTAAGAGAGGAGGCAAGCAAGCACAGATGAGGGATGATAGATGCCATGCCACGTGAGATCTCCAAGGAAGCAAGGAAACAAAAGCTGAAGAGATAAGGGCCTTCCCCCGGAGCCAGCAGAGATAGTGAGAAAGCCTTCCCCTAGCACCGGCGCCCTGAATTCAGGCTTCTAGCCTTCTGAACTGTGAGAAAGTAGATCTCTGTTTGTTAAAGCCAGCCACTTGTGACATTTCTGTTACAGCCACACTAAGACATCTTAATTTGGTGGGAGCGCAGCTGCCAGTCTCTCTGTTGCAGGTGGCAGAGGGCTTGGGGGGATGCCGCTCACCGTGTCTGTCGTGAGTCGCCCTGCGCCCCTCCCAACCGGCCACCCTCTTCACCCACTGCTCGTTATCTTGGCGAGCCCTCTGCTGCATCCTTCACCTCCCGTCTGTGTGGAGCGTGTGGGTTCTGTTCTACGTCTCCTCTCTCCTTGCTTTACGCCCTTGTGTGGGGTGGAGCATATTCGCTAGTAGTATTTGCAGGAAAAGCGTGTGGGAGGGAAGTTTCGAGTCTGTGCATGTCCAACAATGTTGTCATTTGACCTTCATTTTTTAAAAAAAGAAAACATTTCTTTTGAAAGAATTACAAGTTCATAGGAGGTCGCAAAGAAACGTGGAGGGAAGTCCCATGCACCCCTCACCCAGCCCTGGTCCTGCACCAACACCCCACACGTCCACAGCATGATGTCCAAACCTAGAAACTGGCGTTGGTCCAACCCATAGATCTTACTCAGATTTCGTCATTTATGCACGTAGTCACTCGTGTGTGCAGTTCTGTCACATGGCTAGCCTTGCGTAACCACCACCACAATCACAAGACTCTGCGTTGCCTTTATAGCCACACCTGCCCCTGCCCCATCCCTAACCCTGGCAACCACTATCCGTTCTCCATCTCTGTAATTATGCTGGTTCACAGTTGTTACGTATGTGTTCTTTTGAGGTTGACTTTTTATCACTCAGCCTAATTTCCTCGCGGTTCGTCTAAGTCATTGTATCAGTACTTCATTTCACCCTTTGAAGGACATTTAGGGAGCTGCTAGTTTTGGACTATTATGAATAAAGCTACTTTGAACATTCATGTACAAGTTCCGATTTGAAAATAAGTCTTCATTTCTCGGGGATAAGTGTCCAAGAGTGCAATTGCTGGGTCGCCTGGTAAGTCCGTTTTTAGCTTTACAAGGAACAGCCAAACTATTTTCTGGAGTGGTTGTACCGTTTTACATTCCTGCTAGCAATTCACAAGTGATCCATTTTCTCCAAATTCTCTCCAGCGTTCGGTGTTATTACTGTTTTTCATTTTAGCCGTTCAGGTAGGTTTGTAGTGATATCATTGTAGTTTTAATTTGCATTTCTCTAATGGCTAATGATGTCGAGTATCTTTTCATGTGTTATTTGCCCCTATATGTCCTCTCTGGTGAAACTCTTTGCATGTCTTCTGCCCATTTTCTAAGTGGATTGTTTGTTTTTTTACTGTTAACCTTTACTTTTGATTTCTGCATTGGTTAGGTATAGATTTCTAGGGTAGAGATCATTTTCCTTAAAAATTTAAAACCATACTCCATTTTCTTTTAGCTTCCGCATTGCCACTGAGACATGCTAAGCCATTTTGATTGCTGAGCCTTTGGAAGCCTTTTTTACCCCACTTTGGAAGCTTACTCCTAATTCTGAAGTTTTGTAATGGATCCATCTCTTAGGATGATGCGTTAGTTCCTTGGATTAGCGTTATAGTAGAAACATGGTAAACCACTTTGCCATCAAGCTGATTCTGACTCATGGTGACCCCACGTGTAGCAGTTGATAAATTATGTCCTTTTTATTTTCTCATTTCGGTTTTACACTGTAGATCAAAGGGGAAATACTTTTTGGGTACAGTAATTCACGGAGAAGAAATACAAGAGCGTTAATGAATAGAAATGCAGGTGATTTGGTTACCTTATTTTTGCCGTAGTAGTTGGTGTGTGGCCATTATTATCATTTCTGCAAGTGCTGAGGCATTGAATTTCTTGAAGACATTGGACATTTGAGAACGTTTATTCCCTGACTCCTTGGTTAGAACTCCCAACTCCTGGTTAGTAACGTTTCCGCCATCTTGATTTTGTAGGTGGAAGCCTCTTTGGCCTGCTGAGCAAGAACAGTCGCTTTGGTAGAAACCCAGTTGTGCTGCTGGGCATCCTGGTGCATTTTGTAGCTTTTTACTTAATATTCCTCAACATGCCTGCGGACGCCCCCATTGCTCCTGTCGAAGGAACCGATAGCAGTGCTTACATCACTTCCAGGTATAGTGACAGCCGCTTCTCTAGTCTTTCAGGAAGGGTGGGAGGCATCAGATAGTGAGATTTAAAATGGATCACTTAACCTCCTTGGAAAGTCTATTATTTTTATAAGGTCATCTGTCAAGTGTTGGTGGAATTAGGATGAATTTAAATAGGAATCCATAGAGAATCTCAAATTATTTTTGTAATGTTAACCTTCGCCCCACCCCCACTAAATCATTTTTTTTTTTTTTTTTTTTTGATCTGTGAAGGAGCACTTAAGTATCTGATATCTCATAGCTCTGCTCTTTGAGTGTGAAACTTCCAGAAGTTAGGGGCCTGGAGGAAGAACACAGAGGAACAAGGTAGAATTTGCCGGCTGGGCAGGCCATTTAGTCATCTCTGAGTTGTTTATATAGGCTTTGCTGATACTATCTGAATGTACTCAGCACTCACATTCATTATAGATACAGACATTTACGTCTGGAACCACAGATCCAAGGGGAGCCCAGCCCAAAATACAGCATTTGTCTCTCAAATAGTTAATAGATGAGTTTTCTAGAATGTGAAGGCAAGTGGGTTTGACTATAAATTCTTTCTTTGTGCATTCCGGTATTTATTCTTATTTCATAGTGTTTAGAACTTGATGGTAAAATGCTCTTATGGGGGGGGGGGGGGGGTACCTTTTTTTTTTTTTTTTTTTTTTAAACATTTGAAATAACTAGCAAATGTTGGTAATACTCATACTACTTTCATCTGTGTCTTATCCAGCAAAGAAGTTGCCATTCTTTGCAGTTTTCTGTTGGGTCTTGGAGACAGCTGCTTCAATACGCAACTGCTGAGCATTTTAGGTTTTCTGTATTCGGAAGACAGTGCGCCAGCTTTCGCGATCTTCAAGTTTGTGCAGGTAACCTCTTTTCTTCTGATTGTGTTTACAGGAGGGTCCTTTTTGTTAGTGTTTTAGCTTTATTTTCTTTGGACTGGCATTGTGGGTTTTTTGACCCAAATCTTTGATTGTAATCTATGAATTACAGACCATTTAAACCAGTGGCTGTCAAATGGATTTCAACTCATGGTGACCCCATGTGTGTCAGAGTAGAAATGCACTCCATAGGGTTTTTTCACTGGCTGATTTTTCAGAAGTAGATTGCCAGACCTTTCTTCCGAACTACCTCTGGGTGAACTCAAACCTCCAACGTTTTGGTTAGCAGCCAGTCACATTAACTCTTTGCACCACCCAGGGGCTCTGTATTTTTTTTTTTTTTTTATTGAAAGTCAGGGACATCCTTTAAAAGGCTTTGTGATTAGTCAAAAAAAGACCAGACTTACTGGCCTGACAGAGACTGGTGAAATCCTGAGAGTATGGCCCCCGGACACCCTTCTAGCTCAGTAATGAAGTCACTCCCGAGGTTCACCCTTCAGCCAAAGATTAGACAGCCCCATAAAACAAAATGAGACTAAAGGGGCACAGCAGCCCAGGGAGAAGGACTAGAAGGCAGGAGAGGACAGGAAAGCTGACAGTAGGGAACCCAAGGTTGAGAAGGGACAGTGTTGATGTGTCGTAGGGTTGTTAACCAATGTCACAAAACAATATGTGTACTAACTATTTAATGAGAAGCTAGTTTGTTCTATAAACCTTCATCTAAAGTACAAGTAAAAAAAAAAAAAAGCTTTGTGATTAGAACTAGGAAGCAATGAGTAGTGTCCCCCCCCGCACCGCCCCAAACACACACACTTGGATAAGAGATTTTACATTCTGGTCTGTGTGGCTTAAGTTAGAAATGTCCTCCTCCCTTCGACACAAGAATTCCACTCATTCATAGTATAGACGAGTGTATTTCCCACTGTGTATGCTTTGTGAAAAACTAGAGTACAGGCAGTCCCCAGATTACAAACGAGTTCCATACCTAAGTCTGTCTTCAAGTCGAATTTTTACGTAAGTTGGAACAGTCAGGTACAGTTTGTTATCTAACGTCAGTCAGATGTCTGTGTATATAGTATATAGAATACTTTTCTAAACATAGAAAACATTAAAGAAACACTTCCAGATACACTAAAACATCCTTAACATAATAATACAGTGATGATAATGATGTTTTGATGCACGTCACAAAGTAGCCCCAGTTTGTTATTACGAACGAACCTTTGTATGTACCTCGAATTTTTAATCTAGTAGGCTTTACAGGGGCTGGTTCGGAACTACAGGTTGTCTGTAATTCGGATGTTTGTAACCCGGGGACTGCCTGGACTCCAGTTCTTCACAAAGTCCTGTTTTAAATAGCAAAGATGGTCGCTTACTTGACTATTACCAGCTGTAACTGGGGGCTTATGGTGCACATTTGCGGCTTAGTGACTAGTGAAGTCCATGTCTAGAGGCAGAGAGAAGAGATCACTACCGCCAGGACCAAATGACCTTTGGGTCGGATGGCAGTTGCCCTCCTGACTCAACTCTGGAGCTGCTTCACTCGGTGACCTGTTTGCCTTTTGTGACCGGTTTGCTTTTTTTGCTCGTAGTCCATTTGTGCAGCCGTGGCGTTTTTCTACAGCAACTACCTTCTCCTTCACTGGCAACTCCTGGTCATGGTGACGTTTGGCTTTTTTGGAACTATCTCATTCTTCGCTGTGGAATGGGAAGCTGCCGCCATTGTAGCCCGGGGCTCCGACTACCGAAGTATTTGACCAGGGTACCAGTAAGGGGCACACTTCTTCCCGTGCACTGGGAGAGGCCGCCACTCATTTCCCCTCCGTGTCGGACGATGTTCAGGACGGAAATCAAAGAATTAAGACTGTTGAATCAGCCAGAGTCGGTATTCAAGTTTACAGACACTAGATTCTTAAAATAAGTGGAATAAGGGAAACCTGGTCTACTGGTTATGTTCAGAGATGTTGTTTTTCAGTTCAGCTGTCTCCAGTCCCTTTTAATCATGGCATAGAATGTAAATGTTTTCTTCTCCCCCCCTGTTGCTGTTGAAAGATCCTGCCTTGATTTAAAATACTAGGACGTACGTCATAGAAAGATTCTTGCTGGGTGCGGCGTATGGGGTGTGTTTTGCTATGTAATAATAGAGCGCATATGCCACCCCACATATGTGTCTGCAAAGGACATTGAAATAAATATCAAGATGCTGAAATGAAAATCTTAACTTGGAAAAGATTTGCACTTTTTTCCTCTTTAAATGGTTTCGTTCAGTAAGTGTTTCTACCTTGTCGTTGACAGCCGGGAACTACAGTTAAGTACAGGTAGTCCCCAACTCACGACGGGGTTGTGTTCCAACGACAGCATTGTAAGTCGGTTCTGACTTAAGTCAAATACCTCATTTTTTTTTTTTTTTTAGTTTTCATTATTGTTGCCTTTTATTATCAGTATCTTTATAAATTCAACCTTTGGAGGTTAGCATGAGAATGATAACATCAGCAGATTACGTGCTGCAGTATTGTATGTAGTACATATTGCTAACGATCAGACGTACAAAAACAACAATCCTAAGCGCGGTTCCTCGTGACTCGACTATGGCATGAGTCAGGGACCACCTGTAGTACAAAATGATGTAAGAATTGTTTTAAGTCTTAAACATGTGAGTCTCATATCTGTAAGTGAACAAAAATAAATTTTAAAAATCAAAACACATCTACTGGAAGAGGACTTTTGTTAGTCATTTTCCTGGAAAATGCAGATTTCTCCCCTTGGTGAGATTGGCATCATGGTGGCCAACTGTATCACTTGCCTCCTATAATGGACACCACTCCATGCAGCTATCAGAGAATGGAGTGTAAATATTTGGGGAGATGCCTAAATGGAAGTGTTGACCTTCTTTCATAAGCAAGCACTCAGAAAATTTTTAATTTGAGATCTATACAGGTACCGTAAGATTCACCATTCGAAAGTGTACAATTCAGTGGTTTTTAGATTTTCACAGGGTTTTACAGCCATCACTGCTGTCTAATGCCAGAACATTTTCATCACCCCCTAAAGAAACCCTGTACCCTTAGCAGTCACCCCTCGTTCTCCCTCCCTCTGATCTGGCAACACTAATTTACTGTCTAGCTTTGTGGATTTGCTTGTTCTGGACATTTCCTGTAAATGGAAGCATTCACTTTTAAATGTGATATTTAACTGTACAAATCAAGAGTTTTATGGCCAAGTCAGTTCAGCCAGGAGGACAAATAATATATTATTTTTTTAAAGGCCGCCAGACATTGTATAGCTGGCTTACAAATCTGAAGAAATGTTACGGAGCTTGATTTTCAGATATTAGATGACAAGTGCAGGGCGTCAGAAAGCCCTGCTAGAATTCTTGGAGAAATGTCATTTGAGGGGAACACTCTACTCTCTCGTTCCAGCTCGTGAAGTTTGGTTTTCTTTCCTGTAGTCAAGACAAACTCAGTTGGCTTCATTCACCCTACATGAATAATTTGTAAGTGCTGCACATTATTACTTACCCTGATGTATTCGTTTTCTACTGTGGTATAGCAGATTACCCCAAAACTTAGTAGCCTAGAACAGCACACACTTAGTAACTCACACTTCCCATGGGTCAGGCATCTGGGCACAGCTTAGCAGGGTCCTTGGGCTCAGGATCGTTCACGAGGTGTAATCAAAGTGTTAGCTGGGGCTGTAATCATCCCCACGCTCGACGGAGAGGACCCACTTCCGAGTTCACTCACTGGTGATGGCAGGATTTGGTTCCTCAGGCTGTTGGACTAAGAGCCTAAGTTTGTGGTGGGCCGTTGGCCGAAGGCCGCCCTCAGCTCCTTGCCACATGGACCCTTCCATAAGCAGCCCACTTCATCAGAGAAAGCAAGTGAGAAAGCCAGAGAGGGTGCAGTCTTGTTTTTTTTTTTAACAATTGTATTTGGAGATTTTGTTACATTCTTTCAGAAACCAGTAAATCAAACAGTTAACAGAGTGGAAAATCTAACAATAAAATGAACATGCTTGAGCAGTTTTTTTAATGGATAGTTGAGAGTGAAGTCTTCTGTAGCTGAATCTTGGAAGTGACATCCTGTCACTTTACCATATTTTGTTCATTAGAAGCAAGGAGGGGGCTACACAAGGGCATGAATACCAGGAGACCGTGAGCATTGGGGGCCATCTTACAGGGCTGCCTGCCATACCAAAGCTTAAGCTGTGTCCTACACTCCAAGCCGCTCATTCTCCAGGCTCTTGTCCCATTTGCTCCTGTGGATCTGCACACCGTCCTGGCAGGAAGAGTTACCATAGTATCTGTTAATGACACTTTGTATTTTAATTCAGGGAAGCTCCGGCATCTTCTTGCCACTGGTGGGATTCCCCGTGGTCCTTGTCAGAAGGGACATGAAATACGGAGTCAGGTGCTCTGTTGGATCAATCCAGAACACGACTTCCCCCAGCTGCACCCCACCTGCTATGTGCTGGGTTGTCCGCTTCATGTCCTGTCCTCACATTTGTTTGTTGTTTGGTTTTTGTTATGTTCTTACTCAGTTTGTGTGTGTATAAATAGGGTTGCTCTTGGTGGGCTCTTTAGATGACTTCCAAATCCTTTTAAAGTTCATTGTTTAAATTCTTAGCATTTGGTTAAAAACGAGATGTGACGATGAAAGTCTTTCATTTTTATGCGTCATCAAATAATTTCACCTTCACACCTCTAGATAAATAAAAGCTTTGGTCTCATATGGGTGTGATGCTCTTTTATTGAGTTTCATATTGTATATGTTAAAATTGGGTAGACCTAGAGCAAGCTTTATTGAATCACAGCTGTTTCTGAGTAAGAAGAATCCCCCGCCACCAGAGTTTCCCGGACCCAGAGCTTGAAAAAACTGGGCTTTGGCTTCTCACAGGGTTTTTGTTGGTCTGTTGTTTGTGAACTCACAGGCAGTAAATCTCCTGGGAGTTCAGTTCGCGGAATACAAATAAGTTACCAACTAATAGTTAAACATTTTGGGGAGCTGCATAAGGGCCTGTGTCGAGAGTCCCCGAAATCACCCCTCAGTTGGGAGATCGGCTAGAAAGGCTCATGGGACTCAGCAGGGCTGAGATTCATCCTAGTGGCTTGGTGAGGACACAGCAGACCATGAGGAGGAAGCAGGCCGTGTCCCTGGAGGCTCCCTTCTGCCCATTCCCTTCCACACACAGCACACTCTTCCCCCAACAACGGCGGTGCAGCCACACGTGTGGGAGGTTTCTGCCCAGGGGAGCCCGTTAGAGCTCGGCCTGCAGGTGTTTATCAGGTGCTGGTCATCTAGCTACCCCCACCTAGCACATACCAGAATTCCAGACTCCTGAAGGTAAGTGGGAGGGAGTTCAGCGTAAACCATGTAGTTTGCACCTTGTAGGCACAGCCGCTTGCATCTCCTGTTGTCGGGACCACTCCAAGGGCAGGACGCCAGCCCAGGCCTGCTCTCTGAACCCTTTTCTGCACACTGCCAAGGTGTGAAGTAGAGGTCTTTATTAACAAGGTTGAAATATTTGTTCCTTATCAACCAATAATATAGAAAATCTGAGAGGGGGAAAAGCCTTGAAATGAACTGTTGTTGTTAACTTCCATGGACTTGGCCCCTGACTCATGGCATCCCATGCCCAGTGGAGCAAAATGCTGCCTGGTCCTGCGCCATTCCCATGATCAGACCATCATGCGGCATAGGGTTTTCATTGGCTGATTTTCTGACGTAGATTGCCAGACCTTTCTTCCTAATCTTAGTCAAAGCTCTGCTGAAACCTGTCAGCATCCTAGCAATAAAATGAACTAGCCCTGGGTTTGTTGTTGTCGGGGACTTGTCAGGCATTTCCTTTAGTCCATGATCCTGACAATTGATCTGCCTTGTTCTCGGAGAGCCATATTTCACATGTGACTTTAATAGATGAGAATCTCCTATCCAGTGCCTCCCTCCATTCTACTAAGGCTTCCATTGAGGACTTGTATCAGGGAATCTTAGGCTTGTTCTCAAGGAGGAGCTCCTGTACAAATGTCAAAGACTAGTGAAGCAGGGGTTTAAGTGTTTCTAGAAACCATCATGGCTGTTCTTGGATCAAGTTTCATCATGAATTAAGTCATTTCGATAGAAAATATGTATCATCCCTGTCATGGATTGAATTACGTCCCCCCAAAAATCTGTGTATCGATTTGACTGAGCCATGCTTCCCGGTATTGCGTGATTTTCCTATATTTTGCAAATCCTGCCTCTATGAGGTTAATGAGGGAGGATAAGCGACAGTTGTGTTAGTGAAACCGGACTCGATCTACAAGACTGGACTGCGTCCTGAGGCAATTTCTTGAGAGATAAAAAGTGAGCAGAGAGACGGGGACCGCATGCCACCAAGAAAGCAGTGCCAGGCACAAAGCACATCCTTTGGACCTGGGGTCCTTGCGCAGAGAAGCTCCTAGTCCGGGGGAACATTGATGAGAAGGCCAACAGAGAGAGAAAGCCTTCCCCTGGAGCTGACACCCTGAATCTGGACTTCTAGCCTATTTTACTGTGAGGAAATAAACTTTTCTGTTAAAACCATCCACTGGTGATATTTCTGTTATAGCAGCACTAGATGACTAAGACCCTCTGTACTTCCTCAAATTGGCAGAGCTATTGCATAATTAAAAGAAAATATTTTTTGCAAGATGGTCTAAATGCCCAATTTTGTTACTTTTGGTCCACCAAGAAAATAGATGTTTCTGGCAAATTGCATCAAATTCCACCACATGGTGGGGATAAACGTAAATAGCTGTGATTCCTTGTTACACAATCAGTAATGAAATGGTTATGAATGTGGAGTACAGGTATTTCTTCTTAAGAGATAATTAGGTTTGAAAAGTTAATGTTGAATTAAAATGTAAGTACGTAGTTTGTTTAGTTGCTTGGGTTCTTTTGGTTTGATTTGTCAGTAAGTAAAAGAGTTAGAAAACTCTTTACAACTGATATTTCTTACAAAATGCAGAAACATCTTCGAATTGGGAGAAAACTGGACTCAATGTTTTGCGTGATTTCTTTTTGTGCATCCGTAATATACAGAATTTTAATACTAGGAAGTATATTTTTGTTAACCTGTGGTAGGCCAGGAAACTCTTAATGTTCCACAGTGGCTTTCAAACCTGACATAATTTTCAACTTGGTATGCAAATTTGTTTGAATGTGCCATGAACACTTTTCTGGTGAGTCTAGTATGATTGTTGGTTTTCTAGGGCTGCTGCTAAATCTGGAAGGTTTGGTATCGAGTGGTTCTGCCCAGATTCGGGTTATTTAAAGAAAGGCTGATTGACGTTTTAGAGAAGTCTAACCCAAAGGGGGCTCATGCGGGCATTTAATTTTGACTTCTGTTCAGTTCGTATTCCTGTTTTCTTTCTGCCTTAAAATGTTGTCAGATAGTCCCAGTTCTTCAGTCTGTTTTGTTTCCATTCTAAGCCTGTTTGACTTTTTTTTTTTTTTTAAATTGTCATCGTTCTTTTTATTTTACATTTTAAAAGGAGCTTTGGGATAATTGTGACATGAACTGAAAGCAGCATCTCTTGATGACTCATTGAAGACACGGAGAGAGCGTATTGAGGAAAAAAACATGTTTTGCTCAACTTGTTTCTTGTGGTTACAAGCATGCACGCACAGGAGCTGGGGAGGGCCTCCGGATGGCGGGTTGGTAAAACGGTCTGCAACCAGTGGTGCTGTCAGCTGGTGCGGGCAGGGCACCTGCCTGGCTCTCCTCTTGCAGGTGACGGCTGCGAAACTTGCACTGTTGGTGCTCAGCTCCCGGGAAGTGGTTTGTTTTGCATCCAGAGCTTGCGTTGGATGGGAGGCCAATGTCTTGGCACCAGCAAACCCTTTGACTTTGGAACCACTTCTGCACGTTCCGGTATTTTGCAGGATGGAGGTGCATTGTGTTTGGGAAACAGTTTGTTCTCTTTCAGAGAGATCAGCTCTTTTATTTCATTCCTTTCTGGATGTGCGTCATCATCAAAGCCAGCGAAGGGAAAATAGCCCCATGCAGGGCACGACTAACGTCTATTCCCGTTACTTCAACGGGCTGCGTGAGCCACGGCACGCTTATGCAGTGTGGGCCTCCCCTCCATGCCTGCCTTGCCAAAGCTGGTTTCCCTTCTTCACAGAAGCCACTAGTACATACTGTGCCGTCTAGTTGATTCTGATTCATCGTGACCCCGTGCGACAGAGCAGAACTGCCCCAGAAGGTTTCCTAGGCTGTAACCTTTACAGGAGCAGATCGTGGGGTCTTTCTCCCAGGGAGCCTCTGGTGGGTTTGAACTGCTAACCTTTGGGCTGGCAGCTGAACACTTAACTACACGCCACCGGGGCTCCTTTCAGTGTATACTGAGTACTTAACTATATGCCAGGTACTATTCTGAGCAATTCACAGGTAATTACCCTGTAAGGTTGTATTTGCTGTTAGCTGCCAACAAGTCGGCCCCTAGCTCAAGGCGACCCCGTGCACAATGGAATGCAGTGCTGCCCAGTCCTGCAGCATCCCCATAATCTGTTGTGGAGTGGACCATTGTGATCCATAGGCCTTTCTTCCTAGTCGGTCTTAGTCTGGAAGCTCTGCTGAGACCTGTTCAGCATCACAGCAACATGCAAGCCTCCCCTGACAGATGGGTGGCGGCTGCACATGGAGTGCATTGGCAGAGATCAAACCCGCATCTCCCACATGGGAGGTGAGAATTCTACCACTGAACCACCGTTGTCTCGCCCTATAAGGTAGGTATCATTATTATACCCTTTTTAGAGATGAGGAAACCGAGGCGCAGAGAGCTCAAGTAACATAACCAGGATGGTGGAGCTGGTAAGTGATGGAGCTCGTTTCACCTCCAGATGGTCTGTTCCAGAGCCTGTACAACTAAGAGCTGTGCTCCAGCTGTGTGCCACAGGTGGCCGTCACAGCAGGGTGCCAGGATTGCCACAGTTGAGACAGTGTGAAGTCGACTGGCTTTCCAAGGGCACGTGGTAAACAGATTAATGCTTCCTCAAAGATATCCATGTCCTGATCGCTGGAACCTGTGAATATGTTACTTTACATGGCAAGGGAGAAGTAAGATTGCAGATGGAACTGAAGTTGCTACTTGGCTGACCTTAAGGGGGCAGATTATCCTGGATTTTCTGATGGCCTAATGTCATCACAAGGGTCCTCTTCCGCCCAATGTCATCTCAAGGGTCCTCTTCCGCCCAATGTCATCACAAGGGTCCTCTTCCGCCCAATGTCGTCACAAGGGTCCTCTTCCGCCCAATGTCATCACAAGAGAGTTAGGGTCAGAGTGATGAAGGGTGAGAAGGACTCAACCCGCCGTTGGAGGAGGGGCCTGCAAGTCAAGGAATGCGGGCGGCCTGTAGAAGCTGGAAAAGACAAGAAAACAGATACTTCCCTGGAGCCTCCAGAAGGAGCACAGCCTTGATGACACCTTGATTTTAGTCCACGAGACCCCGGTCAGACTCTGGCCTCCAGAGCTGTAAGATAATACATTCATTATTTTAAGTTTCTGGAAATTTGTTACAGCAGCAATAGGAAACTAATACAGGGAGAGTTTCTTTTTCCTTTAAATTCTGACCATCTGATGAAACTATACTCTTAACTACTTATTTAGTAGTGGCAATGGAGAGAAGATGAGGAATATTGTAATTTTCGTTAAATTTGTCTGTTCAGAAAATGTTGGTAATTCCTGATTTCCTACCAGATCAAGTCCAAACTTCTCAGCCTGGCTTCCAGTGACTAAAAGCTGACCCACCTTACCTCTACACTCCAAAACTACCTCCACTCCAAACCCATTGCTGTCAAGTTGATTCCTACTCATAGTGACCCTATAGGACAGAGTAGAACCGCCCCATAGGATTTCCAAGGCTTTAAATCTTTACGGAAGCAGATTGCCACATCTTTCTCCAGCAGAGCAGCTGGTGGTTTCAAACTGCTAACGTTTTGGTTAGCAGATGAATGCTTAACCACTGCTCCTTATCTCCGCTCCATTTGCCTCCAAAACATACCCCTTTTTCTAGACAATTTTGTTTTACTGAGTTTTTGCCTTATGAATACTTTCTACTTACTCCAGCCTCTCTGCCTTTGCTTGTATTGTCTTTGTTTTTGCAGTGACCTATCTTTCCCCCTTCCATCTATTTAAATCCTAGACATCTTTCAGGGCCCAAGGCCCTCCTCCCTAATGGAGCCTTCCCTGGCCGCAGCAGCTCCCTGACGTCCGCAAAGTTCCTGTGGGCCCTACCATGTCCTGCCCTGTCTTGCTTCATTTTCCCTGTGCATTTTCCTTGTTATCACAACTAGATTAACTCCTGGGAAAAGGACCATAGACTTGTACATGTCCTCTATATTGCCTCTACCTAGGACTGACTTCCAAGGTGGTCTTGGGAAATAGTTGGCTGTTGATTAGCTGTTGCTCTGTTATGATTTTGAAAATATGAGAACTTAGTAGATCCAGACTGGCAGCCTTGGAGTCCCTGGGTGGTGGAAATGGTTAATGCACTCACTGCTAACTGAAAGGTTGGAGATTTGAGTCCAATCAGATATGCTGTGGAAGAAAGGCCTGGCAATCTACTTCTGAAAACTCAGCCATCGAAAGCCGTACGGAGTACAGTTCTACTCTGACACACACGGGGTCGCCATGAGTTAGTGTTGACAGCAACGAGTTGGGCTGCGCTGGAATCATAGGGTGTAGACATGGGAGGAACCTCAGAAGATTTTGAAACTTATGATACTCTTAAACCAAAAAAAAAAAGAAAAAAAAAGAAAGCCTACTGCTGCCGAGTTGATTCCGGCTTATAGGGGCCCTATAGGACAGGGTAGAACTGCCCCATACGGTTTCCAAGGAGTGGCTGATGGATTCAAACTGCCACCCATTTGGTTAGCTGCTGTAGTGCTTAATCACCGCACCACGAGGGCTCCAGGGCTCTAGGACACTCTTATGGAATATAAACGTCTTTCTTGTTCCCACTGATAGCCAGTAACCACACATCTGTGTCCTAAACCTTCTCCCCTTCTCCCGACCCCTGACCCCTACCCAAAGCTTAAAAAATCACCTGAATCTTCTGTTGGGAAACAAAACTCATCTATTTTCTTAGCATCTGATTAGATGCATTAACTTACATCCCCCCGTTATTTCTCTTGCTGTTCCGGTTACTCCCATAGTCTTACGTTTTGCTATTTTCTCTTGTCACAGAATATCTGGCTAAAAAGATGCTCTGGGAGTCAGAATACTAGAGCAGTGACCTTAAAGGAGGTAAAAAATGAAAAAGCTGGCTCAGTGTCCAGTAAGAAATCGCTCACTCTGACACAGAAAGGAAGGCATTGCCTTTGTAATGGTCATTTATGAAACGATCCCCAATTAAACAGCCTTCTTTGTGCCATGGCTGCTCTGAATGGGTGGAGCCATTCATCTGTGGGTAATAGCCAGCTTGCAATGGATTGTTGCTGCTATTAACCTTTTTTAAGAAAGAAAATTACACACAGAGTAACCTGTTCGAAAAAGCCTCTCACTAGGAAGTCATTATTTGTTTTCTTGCTGCAGAACAATGGGTGATGCCTCTAGCCATCTACGTAATTTTCTTACTGCTGCAGAACTGACAGACTGCAGGGAAATCACCCGCCGTGTGTTGCTGTGTTTCAGTGCAGAAGGTAGACTTAGAATCTCCTGTATTTGTAACTCTAAAAACACCATACCCATCTAAGAAGTATGATAGGGTGACGGGTGTGGTAAAATCTGCGATGATCAATGAGAGTTGTGGCTTTCAATTTAGGGGTGAGCAAGGATAAATAAAGGTCCTCGGGTGGCACAAATAGTTTGTGCTCGACTGCTAGTTTGAAGGTTGGCGGTTCAAACCCACCCAACAGTACCGTGGAAGAAAAGGCCTGGCCGTCTGCTTCAGTTAAGATTACAGCCAGAAAAAAAAAAAAAAGAAAAAAAACCCTATGGAGCAGTTCTACTCCATAACACATGGGGTCACCATGAGTCAATCAACTTAATAGCAACTAATAACAGCAAGAAGAACAAGAATCAATAAGTTATTGTTTCAATATTATTGAAAGTTAACCTAAAAAGGAGAAGGACATTTAGATAACTTGGGTGAAATGGACAAATTCCTAGAAGGACACAGATTATCAAAACTGACTCAAGAAGAAATAGAAATTCTAAATAGACATATAACAAGTAAAAAAAAATCTTCCCACAAAGAATACCCTAGTCCCACATGGCTTTGCTGGTGAATTTTATCAAATATTTAAAGAAGAAGTAGTGCCTATTCTTCATGGATTCCTTCAGAAAATATGGAAGAAGGAGAACACTTTGCAACCCATTCCGTGGGGCCAGTGTGACCCTGACACCAAAGCCAAAGGCACCCCAAGAAAAAACTGTATGAGCCAAGAGGCCAAAATATTAGCAAACTGAATCCAACAATGTATAAAAAGGATTCTATACCATGAGGAGTCCTTGGCTGGCATAAGTGGTTAAGCACTCGACTACTAACTAAATATTGACATTTCAAACCCACCCAGAGGTGGTTCGGAAGAGAGGCCTGGTGATCTGCTTCTGAAACGTCACAGCTTTGCAAACTCTGTGGAGAGAAGTTCTACACTGACACACATGGGTTGCCATGAGTTGGAATCAACTTTATGACAACCTGGTTTGGTTTGGTTTGGATATACCATGACTGTCATGGATTGAATATGTGTCAAAATACGTGTCAGCTTGGCTAGGCCATGATTCCCGGTATTGTGTGATTGTCTTCTGATCCGATGTAATTATCCTATGTGTTGTAAATCCTAACCTCTATGATGTTAATGAGGCAGGACACAATCTACAGGATTAAATTGTATCTTGAGTCAATCTTCTTTCAGATATAAAAGAGACAAGGGAGCAGAGAAGAAAAGGACCTCGTTACCACCAAGCAAGAAGAGCCAGGAGCAGAGCACATCCTTTGGACCTGGAGTCTCTGTGTTGAGAAGCTCCTACACCAGGGAAAGATTGATGAGAAGGACCTTCCCCTAGAGCTGTCAGAGAAAGCCTTCCCCTGGAGCTGGTGCTCTGAATTCAGACTTCTAGCCTCCTAAATTGTGAGAGAATAAATTTCTGTTTGTTAAAGCCATCCAGCTATGGTATTTCTTTTATAGCAGCACTAGATAACTAAGACAATGACCAAGTGAGATGTATCCCAGGAATGGAAGGTTAGCTTAGCATCTAAGTATCAACTAATATGATATACCATATTAATAGAATAAAGAGCGCAAGCCACACGATCATCTCAACAGATACAGAAAAAGCACTTGACAAAATTCAACATGCACCCGTGATTAAAAATACACATAAAAAATAAACACTTCTCAAGAAATTGGGAATATAAGAGAACTTTCCCAACCTAATAAGAGAATTTATGAAAAACCCACGACTCACATCATACGCAGTGGTGAAAGACTGAATGCTTTTTCCCTAAGATGAGGAACAAGACAAGATATATACTTTCACCACTTCTACACTAAGACAAAAATATAAAAAAGCATCTAGACAGTAAAAGAAGTAAGACTTATTTGCAGATGACATGATCATATATATGTAGATAATCCCAAGAATACACACACACATTTAAAACAAAAAACAACTAGTAAAACTAAGCAATGAGTTTAGCAAGGTCACAGGATACAAAATCAATACACAGAAGTCCATTCTATCGCCATGTGCTAGCACTGGGCGATCTGAAAATGAAACCGGGAGTACAATTCCATTCACAATAGCATCCAAAAAATAAAATATTGAGTAATAAACTTTAAAAAGTACAATTCTTATAACTCTGAAAGCTATAAAACATTGCTGAGAGAAAAAAAAAAAAAACCTCATTGCCGTTGAGTCGATTCCAACTCATAGAGACCCTATAGGACAGAGTAGAACTGCCGCATAGGGTTTCCAAGCAGCGGCTTGTGGATTCGAACTGCCGACCTTTTGTTTGGCAGCCGAGCTCTTAACCGCTGCGCCACCAGGGCTCCAAGAGAAATTAAGGTCTAAATAAATGGCAAGACGATCCATGTTCATGTACTCGAATGTTCATAGCAGCTGCGTTCTTAGTAGCCCCAAACTGGAAACAATCCACAGATCATCAAAGGGTGAATGAATAAACAAAATGTGATCTATCCATACTAAACCCAAAAACCAAACCCATTGCCGTCAAGTCGATTTTAGAGACCCGATAGGACAGAGTAGAACTGCCCCATAGGGTTTCTAAGGCTGTAATCTTTATGGAAGCAGACTGCCACATCTTTCGTGGATGGAGCGGCTTGTGTATTTGAACTGCTGGCATTTTGGTTAGCAGCTGAGTGCTTAACCACTGCACCACCAGGGCTCCTATCCGTACTACTACTCAGCAATCAAAAGGGATGAACTGATACTACAACATGGTTGAATCTCAAAAGTAAAGGAAGTCAGATGCAAAAGACTACGTAATGGTCCAGTTTATAGGAAGTGTCCAGGAAAGGCAAATTTATAGCGACAGAAAGCAGATTAGTGGTTGCCTGGGGGTGGGAGTGGGGATTAACTCAAAACGATACAAGAGAATTTTTTGGGGTGATGGAAATGTTCTAAAAGTGGATTGTGGTGATGGTTGCCCAACTGTACACATTTCCTAAGAGGTCATTGAATTGTACGCCTACAAAGAGTGAATGGTATGTGAATGTTTTTAAAAGGAGAAGCTGTTAGATACTCCCGTGAGTGCCTCTGATAGATTGTTCTATACGTGTACTCATCTGTCCTTTTTGTTAGAATGTACTTGGGAAGTGGAATTCAGGGTACCAGGGAAGAGCTATTCCATGGAACACTGTGGGGAATGAACGAAAACAGTGTCTGTATTGATGGAATTCACACTGGGCCATTAAGTATCTGTGAATGCAGATGTGGCTTGTTTTCAAGATACTGGGCCTCTCCAGTCCTTGCTGATCTCTTCAGTCTGAGCATGGCTTTCGACTATGTAAGTGTACTGGACTGAATTGTGTCTCCCTGAAATATGTGTTAGAGACCTCTCTAAAGTGTTGAAAAGCAGAGATGTCACTTTGAAGACTAAGGTGTGCCTGGCCCAAGCCACAGTATTTTCAATCACTTCATATGCATGCGAAAGCTGGACAATGAATAAGAAAGACCGAAGAAGAATTGATGTTTTTGAATTATGGTGTTGGCAAAGAATACTGAATATACCATGGACTGCCAGAAGAACAAACAAATCTGTCTTGGAAGAAGTACAACCAGTTGAGATGAGAAGGCAGAGAGGGTCAGGAGCTGGGCTGAATGCACATGGGAGATCAGGGGTGGAAAGGAGGAGTGTGGTCTCACAGTATAGGGAGAGCAATTAGGGTCACATAACAATGTATGTATAAATTTTTGTATGAGAGACTAACTTGAATTGTAAACCTTCAGTTAAACTACAACGATTAAAAAAAAAAAAGTACAACCAGAATGCTCCTTAAAAGTGAGGATGGCAAGACTTTGTCTCACGTACTTTGGACACGTTATTGTTACCGCAAAACACAGGTCTGAGCCACCTGCCGCAGAAGCCAGTACTGAGACAGGGTTGAGGTGAGCAGCAAGAGTGTTTTATTGTATATCGATATACAGGAGACAGAGGGGAATGAGCTCCTCCAAAATCTGCCTCCCCCTCTGAAGGCCGATCAGAAGATTTTATCAGGACGGGGTCAGGGTCCGAAGAATCTGTGGAATGTTTGTTTCCCTTTGAGGTGGGCACAATGACCTCGTTCCAGACATGTTGACCTTCTGCGGGTATTCCTGAAGCTCCTCTGACTCCATCCTGGTTTCAGTCACAAGATGGTTCCTTTGTTCAGTTGGCTTGCCTTCAGACTTTATCACTTGTTCTACCTCCCAAAGAGGAACTTAGGTTAGTTTTAAAGTTTTATAAAATCATGAGAAGACAGGAGGGAAGAGAGAAGGAAAATAAATCAGAATCATAGGAGCATGCGCCAGTGAACCGTGCAAGCTATGCATTAACAATAGCACAATACTCAGGACGCTAGGCGCACACAGCTGAAAATAAATGTGAAATTCCCACGCAGTCCCTTTCATTATCAGGAGAGACCGGTCCCTGGAGAAGGACATCATGCTTGGTAAAGTAGAGGGTTAGCGAACAAGAAGAAGACCCTCAACAAGATGGATTGACGCGGTGGCTGCAACAATGGGCTCAGACAAAACAATGATTGTGAGGACGGTGCAGCTGGGCAGTGTCTCATTGCTGTTGTGCGTAGGGTCGCTGTGAGTCGGAACTGACTTGACGGCACCTAACAACAAACAATAAGGGTTACAGATTGAATTGTGTCTCCCCCAAATATATATTGGAATCCTAACCCTTAGGAGTCCCTGGGTGGCGCACGTGGTTAAGCGCTCGCCTGCTAGCTGAAAGATTGGCAGTTTGAACCCACCCAGTGGTTCCTGGGAGGCCAGGCCTGGTGATCTGCTTCTGAAAGGTCACAGCCTTGAAAAACCTTATGGAACAGTTCTACTCGGCACGCGTGGGGTCGAGACGAGTTGGAATCGACTCCACAACTGACAGCAACACACTTCTGTGGATGTGATCCTGCCGGGAAATAGGGTTTTCTCTGTTGTGTTAATGAGGCTATGCCACCGTAGGTGGGTCCTAATCCTAATCACTTCTGAGTTATAAAGAGAGCAGATTAGACACGGAGTTGGGCTCAGACTGGGGAAGACAGACGCCATGTGAGAATCCCCAGGAACCAAGGAACGGCTGGGGCTCCCGACAAGGAAGGAATCAACACCACCAAGACCCAGCTTTGGACTTTCAGCCTCTACAACTGTGAGAAAATAAATGTTCTTTAAAGCCACCCACTTGTGGTATCCAGGTTACAGCGGCCCCAGGAGACTAAGGCGGTAAGACATGAGGGACATACCTACTTGCTCTGGCACGATGCCTCGTCCTTGTTGAAACACACGTGCCTTACCCTCAAGTCACGGAGCACATCTTAATCCTGTTACCCCGTGAAGACACAGGTATAGAGAGATTAAACTATATGCCCGAGTCAGCAAAACTGCGGCTAGGACTCAGGCCAGCTCAGCCGCTGTCCGGTTTGGGCTGTATCCTCTCCCCGAAAATCTAAGTCGGCCAGGCTCTGAGGCTGTTTCTGTGGCTTGTGCTTTTGAGTGACAATAAGCCAGCTCTCCCAGGCTCACCCTGGCCTCCTGCAGGATAATCCTTGACTTTTATAACTGACTCTTCAGAGCCCTTTCGAGTACATTCTTCCCGAGATTTAGAGGAGTGAGGAGAGGGATTAGGGTCCTAGCACTGCGGATCCGGACCTGAGCTCAGAGAGGTCGCTCGTCCGACAGGTGGGTGGATGCCAGAGCCGGTTCCAGAACCAGCTTCTTCCCGCTGCACTTGGTCCAGCTGCGTGGACATAGCCTTCATGCAGGGGCTCACTAAATCACTGGGTTACCTAGAATTGTAGAAGTTGAAAGGAACCCCGGTGGTGCAGTGGTTAAAGCGCTCGGCTGCTGACTGAAAGGTTGGCGGTTCAAACCCACTAGCTGCTCCGCGGGACAAAGACGGAGCAGACCCGTAAAGATTACAGCCTTGGACACCATATGGGTCAGTTCTGCTCTGTCCTATAGGGTCGCTATGAGTTGGGATCAACTTGAAGGCAACAGGTTTTTTTTTACGGGTAGAAGTTGAATTCAGCATAACTGACGGACCAATTGCTGTTGAGTTGATTCCCATAGGGTTTCCAAGGAGCAGCTGGTAGAGTCAAACTGCCAGCCTTTTGGTTAGCAGACAAATGCTTAACCACTTTAACCACCAGGGCCCCAAACTCAGCACCGGACATCCGTTTTCTTTGCTATCCAGCCCAAGAGAACTTAGTGACTAGAGTGTCGCCTTATCAGGGCGCGGGAAGTTCATCCTGGATCTGAAAACCCAACCCCTGCCACTGAGTCGATTCCAACTCACAGTGGCCCTGGAGGACAGAGAGAACTGCCCCATAGGATTTCCAAGGCTGTAATCTTTATGGAAGCAGACTGCGACATCTTTCTTCCGAGGAGCGGCTGATGAGTTTGGACTGCCGACTTTTCACTTAGCAGCTGAGCACTTAACCATTGCGCCACCAGGGCTCCTTTAGGATAGTTCAGGAAGGAGTAAACTCTTAAAATTTCTCAATTGCATATGAAATTAAAGTGTAGAGCTTAAATGTTCAGGAGGTGTATTAGCTCCTAAAAACCAAACCCACTGCTCTCAAGTCGGTTCTGACTCCTGGGGACACCAAGTGTTTCAGGGTAGAACTGCACTCCATGGGGTTTTTCAATGGCTGTGACCTTTCAGAAGTAGATCGTCAGGGCATTCTTCTGAGGCGCCTCTGGGTGGACTTGAACCGCCAACCTTGTTAGTAGCCGAGTGCTAACTATTCGTTCCACCCAGGAATTCCAACGGCTGCTGTGACAATATAACACAAAGTGGGTGGCTTACAGCGACAGAAATTAATTGCCTCGCAGTCCTAGAGGCTAGAAGTCCGAATTCAGGGTGTCAGTGGGGCCAGGCTCTCGCTGAAGGTCCCAGGGGAAGACGCTTCTCGTCTCTCCCAGCTTCTGATGGCCCCCGGCATTCCTTGGCTTGTGGCAACATCACTTCAGTCTCTACTTCTGCCTTCACATGGCCGTGTTCCTTCCATGTGTGTCTCCCTCCCTGTCTCTTCTGTTTTATAAGGATGTCACTCCTATCAGATTAGGACCCTCCCTACTCCAGTATGACCTCAAGTTAATTTGACTGATAACATCTTCAAAAGCCCTTTCCAAATATCGTCACGGTCACGTTCGCAGGGCCTAGGTCTTCAACCTGTCTTTTTTGGGGGACACAATTCAACCCATAACAGAAGGTAAAGTGGGCCTGCAGTGCCCGGCATTTGCTGACTCAGGCTCTTCCGTCTCTGTCTCCCCAACTGTGCTCTTCTGCGCGGATGTTTTACCACGTGTCTTTCTGTGTTAATCGGAAACCGGGAGGTCTCCACGGTAAAGCCAGTTTAAACCCAGCTGAGCCTGAGCGTATTAACACTTACGCTGGAGAAGGGGGAGGTGACAGCACTTGATGAAGAACAGTCTCACTGCACTTTTCACCAGTGTCGCCGTGAGCGGGCAGATGAAGTGATCTCGGGGGCTGCAGACCGAATTTCATCTCATGCAGAGAAAAATGAGATTAGAAATGTTTTGAGGCAATAAGGTACTGACAAGTGCCGGCACTGGGCAGATACCCCAGCAGTCACCGGTGTCGGGGGAAAATGTGTAGCTGCCTAAGAAATTGTGAAGTCCCTGGGTGGTGCAAACGGTCGGCCACTAACTGAAAGGCTGGAGGTTCGCGGCTACCCGGGGCACCTCGGAAGAAAGACCTGGCGATCTACTTCTGAAAAGTCACAGCCATTGAAAATCCTGTGGAGTAAAAACACCGACTTATGGTCTGACTGAGACTAGAGGAAACCTCAAAGACATGGCACCCGGACTCTGTTAACCCAGATCTAAAACCATTCCCAAGGCCAACTCTTCAAAGATTAGACTGGACTGTGGGACGTAGAATGATACCCATGAAGAGAGTGCTTCTTAGATCAAGTAGATACACCAGATTAAACGGGCAGCTCCTGTCTGGAGGCAGGATGAGAAGGCAGAGAGGGTCAGGAGCTGGTTGAATGGACACAGGAAATCCGGGGTGGAAAGGGGGAGTTTGCTGTCACATTATAGGGATTGCAACTAGTGTCACATAACAATATGTGTATAAATTTTTGTATGAGAAACTAACTTGAGCTGTGAACTGTCACCTAAAGCACAGTAAAATAAAAAGAAAATCCTGTGGTGTGTGCAGTTCTGCTTCAGCACACACGGGGTCCCCATGAGTCAGAATCCACCCCATGGCGATGGGTTTTTTTGTTTGTTTGTTTGTTTGGTTTGTTTGTTTTTAAGAGGGTGTGAAGTGGCAGTCACAGAGATTCAACATGCCTTCAAAGGTCGTTGGTTCGAACCCACCCACCACTCAGCAGGAGAGAGATGTGGTGGTCTGCTTTTGTAAAGATTACATACAGCCTTTGAAACCCTGTGGGGCAGTTCTCCTCTGTCCTATAGGGTGGCTATGAGTCGGAGTCAACCCCACAGCAAGGGGTTTGGTTTTTGGTTTGGTCAACCAAACACCATAAGCCCTTAGCTAGATTAATCCCAAATGTCCGGGCAAAAATTCCAGCCATGGCCTTCTAACCCTCTCATCCTACATTGCTTGAAAAATTAACAAATTCCAGGTGGAACGAATCCCTTTTCAGAATTACTGGACTTTTTGTGGAGTCACGCAAGAAAGAAACCGCGGGGCGCAGAAACCAGGCTTGTGCTCCGTCCTGCCCTGCAGAGGGCGCCCTGCTCTCACAGTTGGCTTTTGCGGGTTTGTGGGCAGTGAAACTGAGAAGCTGTCCCCTTCATGTCTGACTAACCCCAGGGCCCCGGGATGCGAAAAGAATTGAACTGACAAAGTTAAAATGCAATTTAAACTCCATCTCGGCCCTAGAATTAAGCTTCTAGCGCCCTCTTCCGACGGCCGCCGTGCTCAGCTCCTCTCCTCGGTGTTGGTGTGCAAGCTCTGTGGCGTATATTCGGATGTTCTTGTTTAAACCCCTGAGTTCATCCATCGTCCTTACCTTTCGTTCCCTCCTTGAAAGGCACTGAGAACTCAATGTGTGGAACATTGAAAACCTTCCCAGACATTACTCTTTTGAAAGTGGTTTTGCCTAAAAACATAACATTTTTAGCTCAAAGCTATTCATTTAGCTCTTGGCTGCCCTCGACCTGAGAAGAAAACAGAGCAGGAAGCCTGGAAAATTAATAGTTGAAACAAATATATAAATTTATTTTTAACCAAAAGCCTATTTTTTTTCCACCTGGAACTACAATACCTAGAAAATACAGAAGACTTGTATACGTACCTTCAACCTCAGAGCCATTTAATACTGCTACAGGTTGCTAAGAAGGAGCTGGAATGCTAAATATTGGGTAGAGAGGAGGGACCTTAATCCATTGTCACCAGAGGAGTTACAGTTCTAGGCCACCGCCTGTTAGTTTCTCGTACTGTGGTTGGTGGCTTGCATGTTGCTATGAGGCTGGAAGCTATGCCACTGGTAGTTCAAATACCAGCAGGGTCACCCATTGTGGGTAGGTTTCAGTGGAGCTTCCAGACTAAGACAGACTAGGAAGAAAGGCCTGGTGATCTACTTCCAAAAATTAGTCAGTGAAAACCATATGGATCACAACAGAATATTGTCTGATGTTGTGCTGGAAGATGAACCCGTTAGTTTGGAAGGCATTCAAAATGCACAGTGGCCACAATAATGAGCTCGAGCATCCAATGATCGTGAGGATGGTGCGGGACGGGGCAACGTTTTGTTCTGTTGCACATGAGGTCGCCATGAGTTGGAGCCAATTCAATGACAACTAAAATCAAGTGCCAGTTTTCCTGGCTCTCTGTGATTCCCTTTGCTCTCCTACCATGAACATGGTACGGGAACCCTTAGGCTGGCTCAGGGCTTCATCTTGTGTGGGAGAAGACTTCTCCAACCTCAGCACCATGCCTCAAGATCTGCCATCAGAAAGCTGTACCTGCCCTCCAACCTAAGCTGCCCTTGCTGGAGCTCAGATAAATCTCCCCGTTTCCTTTACAACATTAGCCGCTTAACCCTCTGTTGTGGGTTGCATCCTGTCCCCCTAAAAGATAAGTCAAACTCCTAACCTCCAATCCCTGTGGATGTGATCTTATTTGGAAATAGGGTCTTTGTAGATGTAATGAAGTTAAATATCTTAAGGAGATCATCCTGGATTTAGTGGGGGCCCTAAATCCAATACTGGTTTCCTTATAAGAGAAAAAACCCAACGCCATCAAGTTGATTCCAACTCATAGCGACATTATAGGACAGAGTAGAACTGACCCATAGGGTTTCCCAGGAGTGGCTGGTGGATTCGAAGTGCCGACCTTTTGCTTAGCAGCTGTAGCTCTTAACCACTGCCCCACCAGGGCTCCTATAAGAGAAAGGGGTGGGAGGTTTGAGACTCAGAGCCGCACGGGGGAAGGCCAGTGAAGATGAAGGCAGGGATGGGAGCAATGCAGCCACAAGTCTCGGGACACCGAGGATTGCCAGCAGCCACCTGAAGCTGGGAGAGAGGCATGGAACAGGGCTTCTAACAGGTTCATTTTGGTGCGAACCCTACTGAGAACTTGCGCTTCCACCCCAGATATACTGAATCAATCTACATTTTAACACCACCTGGGGAATCTTGTTAAAGTGTGGATTTGGATTCAGTACATCTGGGGTGGAAATGCAAGTTCTCAGCAGGGGTTCAAACAGGAATGAATGGGTTCGAATGAACGGATTTGAAGCCCTGGCGCAGAACAGATTCTCCCTCAGAGCCTTTGGAAGGAACCAACCCTGCCGACACCTCAATTTCGGACTTCTGGCCTCCTGAACTGAAAGAATAAATGTGTGTTGTTTGAAGCCACCCAGTCTGGGGTGCTTTGTTATGGCAGTCACAGGAAGTTAATACATCTTCTCCCCCAAGTCCTTAAAATTTTCACAGGGGTTTGTGACAGCATCTCTCACTTTGCCTCTTGTTAAACAATCCCACATCTTTGGATAATTGATGCTCTTGGGCTTCATCTTTACACACACCACTTCTGTACCCTTTCCCTCTGTCCATGGCCGACATCATCCCAGCACAAATTCTCTTCCTGTCCATCTCCCAGCAGGCTTTGCTCCTGGGACTGCCTCTGGGGCAAAGGTGGTGCCTTTCTTCCGGCCTTACCTGGGCCTGAGTCCCTAGCACACCTCAGAAGATGAAAGGAGCCCCAGGGGCTAATATTACTTTCTCCTACTTTGTCCTCAGTTTTCTATTGATTTCCTGAAAATAGAATTTACCTTTTAATAACTTCTCAGCTTGCCATAACTGCTCAGTCCCACACTGTTAGGTAGATAGGCCAGAAGCTCAAGCACTGCTTATAATTGGTCCTGTGGGACAGTGTTAATAGTGAGGGTCACCCCAGAAGGCACTGGATGCTGGCCTCGTGTCTGCTAGCACCAGTGAGCCCCACTCTAAACGGTTCCCTTTGCCCTTACCTGGGGCTGAGCTCCAAGAGGACGGGGATCCTTCTGCTCCGAGCCGCCACCTCTGTGCAGAAAATGATAGGCCTGCAGGAAAGATGATAACACAGACCTCTGCAACCTCAGCAGGTGGGGGCTGCGTTGCTAGGGAGCCTCCAGAGGGCACTGCAGGTAAGCAGGTAGCCTTGCCAACCTGTTCGGCCTACCACACTGTCTTGCAAGCTTCCCCTTGTCACTCCACAGCAGGAAAGAGCAAGGTGTTGGAAAGCTTCCTTCTTCCTCTTAGTTGTATACAGATCCAAGTATAGGTCCTTAGGTTGGCAAAAGGGGCGTGTGTGTGTGTTGGGGGGTGTTATGGATTGAACTGTGTTCCCCAGAAATATATGTTGTAAATCCTAACCCCTATATTTGTGGTTATCATCCCACTTGGAATTGAGTTGTCTTCGTTACGTTAATGAGGTGGTATTAGCGTAGGGTGTGTCTTCAATGAATCTTGTTTGAGATGTAAGAGATTAAACAGACAAGCAGGCAGAGATGGGACAAGACAGACGCCACACCGCATGAAGATCACCAAGGAGCCAAGGAACGAGGACCTTCCCCCAGAGCCGACAGAGAGAGAAAGCCTTCCCCTAGAGCAGACACCCTGAACTCAGACTTCTAGGCTCCTAACCTGTGAGAACAAGGGGATACTGTGTGGTTTAAAGTCAGCAAAGGTGTACCTCAGGGTTGTATCCTTTCACCATACTTACTCAATCTATAGGCTGAGCAAATAATCCGAGAAGCTGGACTATATGAAGCATGGGGCATCAGGATTGGAGGAAGACTCATTAACAACCTGTGATATGCAGTGACACAACCTTGCTTGCTGAAAGTGAAGAGGACTTGAAGCACTTACTGATGAAGGTCAAAGACCACAGCCTTCAGTATGGATTACACCTCAACATAAACAAAACAAAAATCCTCACAACTGCACCAATAAGCAACATCATGATAAATGGAGAAAAGATTGAGTTTGTCAAGGATTTCATTGTACTTGGATCCACAATCAACACCCATGGAAGCAGCAGTCAAGAAATCAAAAGATGCATTGCATCGGGCAAATCTGCGGTAAAAGACCTCTTTAAAGGGTTGAAAAGCAAAGATGTCACCTTAAGGACTAAGGTGCACCTGACCTAAGCCATGGTGTTTTCAGTTGCCTCATATGCATGTGAAGGCTGGACAGTGAATAAGGAAGACCGAAGAACTGACACCTGTGAATTATGGTGTTGGCGAAGAATATTGAATGTACCACGGACGGCCAAAAGAATGAACAAATCTGTCTTTGAAGAAGTACAACCAGAATGCTCCTTAGAATCAAGGATGGCGAGACTACACCTCACATACTTTGGACATTATTATCAGGAGGGATCAGTTCCTGGAGAAGGACATCATGTTTGGTAAGGTAGAGGGTCAGCGAAAAAAGAGGAAGACCCTCAACGAGATGGATTGACACAGTGGCAGCAGCAATGGGCTCAAGCATAGCAACAGTTGTGAAGATGGCGCAGGACTGGGCAGTGTTGCATTCTGTTGTACACGGGGGTCGCTATGAGTCTGAATCGACTCAACGGCCCCTAACAACAACAACAGCAAACTATGAGAACATAAATTTCCATTTTTTAAAGCCACCCACTTGTGGTGTTTCTGTTACAGCAGTACTAGAGAACTGAGATGGGTGTGTGTGTGTGCCGTCCCAACTCTTTCAAATCCAAGACCCTAAGATGAACTCCTCCCTTGGATGTGGTCTCCCTTCTCTAATTCTTAACTTTGTAGGATTGAGATTTGGTTTTTGAAGGTCAAGGGCAGGTTCTTAACATGCAGTGTCAGTGGTAGGACAATAAAACCAGTTGCTGGCGAGTCAGCTCTGACTCATGGTGACCCCAAGTGTATCAGAGTAGAACTGTGCTGCTATGGTTTTCAGTGACTGATTTTACAGAAGCAGATTGCCAGGCCTTTCTTCCGAGGCATCTCTGGGTAGACTTGAACCCCCAACGTGTCAGCAGCTGAGTGTGTTGACCGTTTGCAACACCCGGAGACTTTAGAAGGGAGACAGATGCAGAGAGCAGTAAGCAGCTGGATAATCTGGTGGGAGAAATCAGCTTGCTCAAGTCCGTCTTGTGCTTGCTCCAGCAGAGACCATTCTGCCCTAACCTGTGGGGTATGTTTTGTTACAGACCTCCGTTCCCCTGCCTACCAAGGAAGTCGCCATACCTGGGAAGCAGGTGTGGTGAGGGCCCGCATCCAGGGGCACAGTAGGAAGTGACCCAATGGGGCTTTGTCACCCTGTGCCAGCACTGTGGTTGGGGGACTCGGAGAGACAGACCTGGGTCCAGGCCACATTCTGCCACTTCCTGGATGTCCTTCTGGACAAGTGGTTTAACTTAGCCTCCATTTCACCTGCTGACTCAGTTATGTAGTGCCGCTATGACAGAAATACCACAAGTGGACGGCTTTCACAGGGATTTATTCTCTCCCAGTTTAGGAGGCTAGAAGCCCCAGTTCAGGGCACTGGCTCTAGGGGAAGGCTTTCTCCCTCTGTCGGCTCTCGAGGAAGGTCCTTGTCTCTTCAGCTTCTGCTTCCTGGTTCCTTGGTGATCTTCACGTGGTGCAGTGTCTGTTTTCCCTCATCTCTGCCTGCTCTTCTGTCCCAATCTGCTCCTTTTATATCTCAGAGGTGATTGGCAAAATGTTACCAGGTGGAAACCCCAGGTTCCTGTTCAGCGTGATTCGTACTGGCCAAAAAACGAGAGACCGAGGTGGGAGAACAAGAAAGGCACCTTTTTTCATTGTACAAGGAAGTGGAATCAGTCAGAGCTGCTGCCAATACGGCTCGCCAAGGGCCAGCAAGCAAGTTGCTTTTAAAGGGGTTTACAAGTAGGGAGTTCATATAAAGTTATATCAACAACATTCTTAATCACACTATGCAGGCACAATGGGGTTTACATAAAAGGAGAATTCAAATGCAAAGCTGGGGGAAGGGAAGCCAAGCAAAGAAAACAGGATTTTAATACAGTACTGTGGGCGGAGGGGGGGCTCTCTCATTAACACACTCCCTGCACTGACATGGCCTCATTAACGTAACAAAGAAAACCCATCCCCAAAGGGGATTATAACCACAGGTATGAAAAAACCAAACCCGTTGCTGTCATCCAGTGGATTCCAACCCACAGAGACCCTATAGGACAGAGTAGAACTGCCCCATAGGGTCTCCAAGGAGCGGCTGGTGGATTGGAACTGCTGACTTTTTGGTTAACAGGCATATCACTTAACAACCTCACCACCAGGGCTCCAAACCACCAGCCACTCCTTGGAAACCCTATGGGGTAGTTCTACTCTGTCCTATAGGGTCGCTTTGAGTCGGAATCAACTCAACGGCAGTGAGTTTTTGAATCAAAGGTATAGGGGTTAGGATTTACAATACATGTGTTTGGGGGACACAGTTCAATCCATAACACCCCCCACTCTGTTTTGAGGCAAAGCGGAGGTGGGGGATGCAGCCTGGCTGGTTTCCAGGCCCCAGGACCTCCTGCCCAGCAAGGCCTCTCATTTCCGGGAGCTCGAGGTTCCCTCCTGTGAAGTCTCTATTAGCTGCTGAGTCGCACCGGCATCAAAGGCTGTGACATGTCTCCCGACACCCACACCCGCTGCTTCCTGGCTAGAAGGAGTGTGCCTTTCTGCTGCTGAAATTCTATGTGGATTAATTAAAGCGGGCAAGTCTGTCTGCTGAATTATTTACCAGCTTCCCGGAGTCCAAACAATCATGTGGCATCTTGTTACGGGAGGTGGGGACCTCTCTCTGTGGGGATAGGATAGAGGCGGTGCTCTCAGGACTGGAGGGGGAAGTGGCTTTAAATCCTTCATGTCAGGAAGCCACAGGGAGTCAGAAATGCCCCTTCTCGGGTTGGGGGTGGTGGTCAGCAGGTGAAGGCTATAGAAAGTTCTTCCCACAGAGAAACAAACGGGAGCCCTGTCTTCCTTCCCTTTTTCAAAGAGGAGGGCCACGCTCTCTGGGAGGCTCAGCTTGCATCCAGCCCACTCTGGGGCAGTGGCCATCTGTGCCCGGGTAGCTGGCCTGTGTGGGACCCGCGTGTTTTAGGGGAGGGTATTTGTGAGTGGTTCAGTGTGTCTGGCTGTGGCTGTTGGTGAGTGTAGTGTGTGTCTTCGTGCAGCTTGTGAGAGGGAAGAAGAAAAGGGGGCTGAACAAACCCCTGGCTAACTCTTATGGATCTTATCCCCAAAAGATATGAGGAAGCCCTAACCCCTGTACCTGTGAATGTGACCTTGTTTGGAAATAGGGGTTTTCTTTGCAGATATACCGGAGTAGGGTTCCCTGTTTCCATTCGTCCAGTTTTCCTGTCCCTTCCTGCCTTCTCATCTTTGCTTTTGGGCTGGTGTGCCCGTTAGTCTCATATACATGACTGAACTACGAAGCACATTCCTCACGGGTGTTATTGTTGGCCCTGTAGATATGCCTGTTAATCTAATCTTTGACTGAAGGATGAACCTCGGGAGTGACTTCAATAGTGAGTTAAAAGGGTGTCTGGGGGCCATACTCTTGGGGTTTCTCCAGTCTCTGTCAGGCCAGCAAGTCTGGTCTGTTTTTGTGTGTGAATATGAATTTTGTTCTCCATTTTTCTCCCGCTCTGTCCTGGACCCTCTATCGTGATCCCTGTCAGAGCAGTCGGTGTTGGTAGCCAGGCACCATCTAGTTGTTCTCGGCTCAGTCTTTTGCACTAATCTTTCCCTTGTGCCTTTGGTTTTCTTCATTCTCCTTTACTCCAGCCAGGATGGGACCTAATCTTTTCTGAGTGGTGTCTTATAAAAGGGGAGAACAGAGAGACACATGGGGGAAGACACCATGTAAGGACCCACCTACAAGCCCAGGAATGTCCAGGGCCACCAGAAGGCTCTTCCCGAGAGCTGACAGAGAGGAAGAGTAGCCTACTGATGCCCTGATGGACTTCCCGCCTCCAGCACCGTGAGAAAATAAATTTCCATTCTTTAAAGCCGCCCACTTATGGCTGCCCCAGGAGACAAAGACACCACCTATCCCATCCTCAGGCCCAGCTCTTTCGTCTACTACCTCCAATCATGGTGGCTGGGAGGGCCAAGGTGGCTTGTCTGAGTCTTCAGTATGATGCTTTTGTCTTGAAACTATTCTGATGCCTTTAGCTTCCTACCCTGTCCCCACTAAGGCGCTTCTTGACCAACCCCTTGGTTTTCCTCTTGTGCTGCCATTATTCGGAATGCCTCCTCCTTCAGCCTGTCTTGGAGCTCACCGAACATTTACTCGGAAGTACCCAGTCCTGTTTCTTTTTCAAGGTTGCACATCCACCCTGGATGAGGCTCACTTTTTCTTTCTCTCTTTCCCATCCCCTCAGAGCATTTTCCAAGCTGCCTCTGAGGTTCAGGCTTAGCTCTACCTGAGTCACCACGGTTAGTCTGATACATATGTCTGAGTGTCCATCCTGATGGGCTTTTCCTAGGGCGTGAGACTCTTTTTTTAAGACAGCCTGTGGTCACGTGGGTGCTCCTCCCTTTTTTAAGGAAATCATTCTCAGGATGATTGATGCTTATTTGTATCCTGCAGAGAAAGGGCAGGTCAGTGGGATGCACCAGGGGTTGTGGGATGTAAGTCAGGACAGAGAAGAGGAGGTCCGCTCTCCCTTCTTGTTACCATGCCCCCTTGGCTAAGGAGACACAACAGCGTCCAGGGTTATTTAACTTGGGTCAGCATTTAATGAAAAACCGGGTGTCTATTTTGTGGATTGATTTTCCCTATGCATTTCAGATATTCAAATAAGAATGATTTTCTCAAAGCTTGAATTAGAAATAGAAATAACAGGTCCCACAGTTAGCAGGGTAGATACCTCTTTGGGCTGGCACCTAAAGTCCTTCCAGATTGCTGCTTTGAGGTAGAAGTTGGAGAGAGAGTGTTAGGGACTGAATTGTGTCCCCTCCCGGCTCCCAAAAAATTTTATGTTGAAGTTCTAACCCCTGGTATCTGTGAATGTGACCTTGTTTGGAAATAGGGCCTTTGAAGGTGTTATCAGTTAGCATGAGGTCATCCTGGAGGAGGGTTGGTCCTAATCCCACCTGAGTGTGTCCTAATAAAAGAGAGGAGACAGAGGGAAGATGGCCAAGTGATCACGGGCGCAAGCTGCAGCTGTAAGCCAAGGAACACCTGGGGCCAGCGGAAGCTGAGAGAGTCGAGGACGGATCTCCCCCTAGAGTCTTTGGAGAGAACACGGCCCTGCTAACACTCTGAGTTAGAACATCTGGCCTTCAGAATTGTGAGAAAATAAATTTCTGTTCTTTAAAGCCACCCACTTGTGGTAGGCACGTGTCTTAGTCACCTAGTGCTGCTGTAACAGAGATCCCACAAGTGGATGGCTTTAACAAAGAGAAGTTTACTCTCTCACAGTCCAGTAGGCTACAAGTCCAAATTCAGGGCATCAGCTCCAGGGGAATGCTTTCTCTTTTAGCTCTGGAGGAAGGTCCGTGTCATCAATCTTTCCTTGGTCTGGGAGCTTCTCTGCACAGGAACTCAGGTCCAAGGGATGCGCTCTGCTCTGGCACTGCTTTCTTGGTGGTATGAGATTCCCGTGTGTCTCTGCTCACTCCTCTTTTTTATATCTCACAAGAGTTTGGCTTAAGACACTATCCAATCTCGTATACCTCACCCATATAACTGCCGCTAATCCATCTTATTAGATCATAGTGATTGAATTTACAACACATAAGGAAATCACATCAAATTACAAAATGGTACACAATTATACAATACTGGGAATCATGACCCAGCCAAGTTGACAGATATTTTTGGAGGAAACGATTCAATCCATGACAACATGTGCCAGCAGCACTGGGTAGCTGAGATACCATCCCATCCCTTTTGTGCATTCTGTTTGTTAGAAGCAAGTCACTAGATCTAGCCTGTGCTCAAGAGGAGGAGATTCCAGAAGGCATGAATGCCAGGGGCGGGTACAGTCTTCTCTATTTACAGGTATGTGTTGGGTGTGTGATTTCAGTTTTGCAGGAGCTATTAACACCCCGTGGATTTTTCGGTCAGGATCATTCTCTTTATGGCTATCTGGAATAGCCTCCCGCCTCCCAAATCCCAGTAGCCATTAATTTATTTCACTTTATCAAATTGCTTACTTTGCAAACAACTTACCTCTGCCTGTGATAGTACATCCACAAGTTACAAGCTATGGCTACCAGCAGGTAGTGGAAAAGGCTGCATAGGTCTGACTCACTATTATTACTTCCCCATTGCTAAGCCCCGCATTGTCTCATGATCTTTCTTTGTCTTCCTGTTCTAGTTTTTATAAAAAGTTTAAGATTAACCAATGTCCCTCCAGGGTGGAAAACAAGTGATAATAATCTAGGAATGAAAGACCGAACAGAGCGAGACCGACCCGTCTTGTGACCAGAAACCAGGAAGCCGTCAGGCAACCTTCAGGAATGCCAGTAGGAGGGTCAACTCATCTGGGACATGACCACCATGACCACCTCAAGGAGGAAATAACATTCCACAAATTGTTAAGACTCATGATTCTGTCCCTAAAAAGCCTCCAGCCAGCCCCCAGTCTGGGGAGGCAGGTTTTTGAAGGCATCTGTTCCCCTCTGTCTCCTATATAGTAATATATAATAAAACTCTTGCTGCTTACCTCATCCCGTCTCAGAATTGGCTAGTGCGGCAGGTGGCTCCAATCCATGCAACTGCAGTAACAGCAGCAGCGTATCTATGAAAATGGCAGCATGAAGTGATGTTTTGCCAACAGTTAAAGGTTTGCAAGTGTGGCCTCGGCCTCAAAGGTGGACAGGGCAAGACTGTCTTCCAGGACAGCTAGACATGACCTGTGTTAGTGCATCCACACGCTGGTGCTTATGAGGGGGAAGCTGATGGGCCTCTGTTCCCACTGCTGGTAAAATGACTTGGATAAACCACTGAGCAGGCCAGGCCAGCTCCTCAGGCCACTGGGCAGAGAGTGGAAGAGGCGAGCCCCAAGCCAGTCACTGACCGCTTCCTTTCCTGATCAAGTGCCTACTTTAACGCAGCGTAGAGCCCTGGGGATTCACAAGGCATGCTCTGGGCATGTTGTCCTGTTCCATTTAACTAAAGGGGATGTCATGGATTAAACTGTGTCCCCCTAAAATATGTGTTGTAACCCTAACCCCTGTGCCTGTGGATGTAATCTCATTTAATGTAATGTAATCATCTTCCATAATGCAATTTAACACAATCAATCAGTCAATTGAAGTTGTACCAGTGTAGGGTGGATCCTAAACCTAATCACTTCACAATTACAAAAATAGCAGAATGGACACTGAGGCACACACACACAGGGGAAGACAGACGCCATGTGAGGACTGTCTATGAACCAAGGAACCAAGGAATGCTCGTGACTACCAACAAGGAAGGAATTGATAAGACCAAGACTCTGATTTGGACACTTAGTCTCCTGAACTGTGAGAAAATAAATTTCTGTTCTTCAAAGCCACCCACCGTGATGTTTGTGTTATAGCAGTGCTAGGAGACAGAGACTGGGGCGCATCCCAAGAATAACCACTTTTGATTGCGACCATTGACCAGACTTATTACTGACGCTTCTTTAGTTTTCCTTCCCCCCATAATCTATTGTCCCTTGGAGGAGCATCACGCCACCTGGGGAAGTCCCAGTTCTTCTGGGAGGCAGTGTGATGTGGTAGAAAGCACGCAGCTTTGGGACTGGACCGACCCGGTGTAGAATCCTGGCCTTGTGCCTTCTCAGCTGGGAGACCTCAGTCTACCCCTCTGTAAAATGGGTCCAGTACTGAGACCACCTAGGAACTAGATAGGCCTCAGGCAACAAGCTGTGTCAGTAGAAAGTTTCCGAACAACTACAAACAGCATCCTGCGACCAAGATAATGTCACCCCACCCTGTTTCCTTCTAATCTTCCTGCTTACAGTTTCTTTTCAGCCAATCTGACTAAAACCAGACTTCATGCATGCGCCATGAAACAGTAAGTGACTTGAAGGTGAACCCAGTCGCCATGTTTTCAGTATATGACGCCCATTTTCTTGGGAACACACAAATGTCAACAGTACATGAGGAGCCATTCTGAGGGAGCATGGGCCACCATCTTGAGCCACCAGTTGCCCACAAAGCCTACATGCCTACCCCACACCCCTTTTTGAATATGCATGCCATTTCCCAGACATTTAATGAATATGTATGACTTCTCCTTTCCCACCTAGTGTAAAACTTCCTCCAGCTCTTTGTTCGGAGACACAGTGCTTTGAGAGCTAGCTCCCTGTCTTCTTACTTGCTGCAAGTAATAATCCATGCCTTGCCTCAAATCCACATGACTTAGTTATTCTGAACAAGAGCACAGGTGGCAAACCCACTGCATTTGGTAACAATACCACCAACTTCACGAGCTTGTGAGAGGATTCAGTAATTTATATCAAGGGCCTGGCAGAGTTACAGGCATACAGTGGTTGCCTGGATTCTCAGTTCCCCACTCCCTACTGTCCTTCCCATAAAACAGAACAAAACCTTTCTTCTGATTCAGAATGCTAACTTTCCACATGGGTCTTGCTGAGGGGACTTCTTTGTCACATAGGAAGTGTGGAAAAGTAGAGAGTGTGTTTGTGTGTTTGCGGGAGGTTTGGGGAGGCTTCCTGGAGATCGCGAAGACAGAATATCATTCTGCTTAGCATTTCATTCCAGGAGCGTCTCCTGCAAATGACAGTGCTGTTGATTGGAGGGCGTTGTGTGAAGAAGTCTTTTCCAGTTGCAGGAGAGGCTACGGCATTGACCGAGCCCCCTCCCCATGACAGCCCCAATCCATTCCTTTGTGGGGCGTTTACTGCCGGTCTGGAGCCTCCCAGGGCCACTCATGCAGAGATTGTGTTGCAGGGGCCTTGCCGAGCCTTCCACGTGGCCCTTCTGAGGCTCGGCCCTGGAGGCTGGTAACGCTGTTCAGAATTGTTGTTATTAGTAGGTGCCTCTGAGTCAGCCCTGACTGGTGACGACCCCACACACAATGGGCCAGTCCCACGCCATCCTCATGATCTGTTGTGGATTAGGACCACTGTGAACCATAGGGTTTTCATTGGCTGATTTTCAGAAGTAGACCGCCAGGCCTTTCTTCCTAGTCTGTCTTAGTCTGGAAGCGCTGCTGAAATGTGTTCAGCATCACAGCAACACACGAGCCTCCGCTGACAGATGGGTGGTGTGGTGGCTGCACATGAGGTGCATTGGCCAGGAATTGAACCCGGGTCTCCTGCATGGAAGATGAGCATTCTACCACTGAACCACCAGTGCCTTTGATGTTCAGAATTATTACAGGATATCTCCTGCTGTCGGAGGCTGGGACCCAGTCTGCTTGGATGGAAGAACATGCCCCGTTCTTGGGAAAAGCTTGCTTGTCTTCTGGCAGAGGCGGGGGTGGGGCGGAGGGATCGTAATGGACTGGGTCACAGTTGCTGACGTGTGGTGGCCTCTCAGAACCAGGCAGGCTGAGTAAATGCCGTTGGCAGTGATTAGATTCCATCTTCCTCGTGGCCGATTCCAAATTCCATTCCGACAGAGACCGTGAGAGCCTCTTGAGAGGGTCGGTCTGGGGGGACAGCCACCCATCCCTGACTGAAGAGGGGTCCGCTTAGCCTGGGAGGGCTTCCTCGTCATGATACCTGCAGCTTCAGCAGCAGTGCCCAGGGAGCCGTCGTGGACCCCGTTGGTGCCTTCCGGTCCTCCCCCACACCCAGGGCACACGTCCCCTCCCCCCACTGTGGTCCCAGGGGCTCCATGGACTGAGGGGCCGGCCGATCCCCAGAATGCTGTGCGGGGCTCCCTCTGCTTCTGCTCGGGCCCTGGGCGACGCTGCTCCCCACTCCCTTGCCGTGCATCTGCTCTGCAGCCTCCTTAGAAGATGTTCCCTTTGTTGCAAAACTTATTTTTTTCTTGTGCGAATTATGCTTATTTTCCTCCATGGCTTGTCTATCAGCAGGGGCGGGGAAGGAGGACAAAAAAGGGAGAAGGATTTGCTCCCATTGTATCTACAAAGTGCACATTCTCTTTGTACGGCTGAGCTGGCTGGGAGCTTTGAAGGCTGGCCTTGGATGGTTTAATTGCCAGATCGCTGGGCTTGGCGCCTTGCTTTGGGCTTTTCATGGGTTTGCATTGGCTGGGGCGGTTAGGAGGCGTCTTGCCTAACTTGAGGATATTTTTAGCAAATCAAAGTTTGCTTTTCTGGGTCGCTTCTAGCTTCTCTCTTCCCCATCTTTCAACCTGCTGCCTCCATCTTGTCAATTGCTATTGTCCCTTGGGCTTGGGGACGAGGCCACCCCTGTGCTGCTGAGTTAGGGTCACGGCTAATGCAGTCCTGACAGTGTCCTTAGAGGACTGAGACCCGGAACAGCCCACCCAGCTCCGTTCAGAGGGAAGAGGGAGGGGGCACAGGTTGATCCAGCTCCTGCAGGGTGCCAGGAGCTTAGTGAAAGTCCGCACTTCTCCAAGTGGGGCCCTCTAAGCCTGGAAGCTCTGCCAAAACCTGTTCAGCATCAGAGCAGCACACAAGCTTCCACTGGAGGATGGGTGGTGGCTGCGCATGAGGTGCGCTGGCTGAGAACAGAACCCCGGTCTCCTGCGTGGAAGGTGAGAACTGTACCAGTGAACCATCACTGCCCTCATCCTCAGGAAGTTTCCTGTTAAACCCAGTGAGTCCAGGGCACCTGGATGTGTCCTTTGGAACCTTTGGGCTTCAGACAATCCCCTCTTGTAGCTCAGGGAGCAAATGAAGCTGTTCCTGGGAGGCGCTGACTGCCCTGACCCCGGGGGGAGCTGGATGAGCAGCTGTCCTCTGCTAGAAGGTGGAGGGCTTGGATGGGGGTGGGAGGGATGCAAGGTTCGAAGGCCTGGCCCCCTTCAGCTTCAGGGCCGGCTCACCTTGTAACCTTGTTGTTGAGTCGACTCTGATTCATGGTGACCCCATGGGTACAGAGTAGAACTGCTGCATAGGGTTCTCAAGGCCATTGCCTTCTGGAAGTGGATCACCAGGCCTGTCTTCTGAGGTGCGTCACCTTGAGCCAGGTCTATTCTGAGCCCAACGCCGAGGCCCCTGGCAGGAGTCAGCCTGCCCCCCATGACAGCCCAGCACAGCAAGCCAAGACTTCCCTGTGTGCGTCAGCACAGTCTCCCCCTAATTACAAGGTAGGAGCACCCCTGCTCACTTCAGCCCTGACTTTAATTTCTCTAATTACAGCTGGAGCTCGGAGCAGTCCTTCCCCCTTAATGGGCTTAATGTAGACATACACGCCCCAGCCAGCCCCACACACCGGCTGCTAACTTCCATCCCTTCCCTGCTGGGTGGGCGCTTCCTGAGTGTGGGAGCCCTGTGGCTCAGGAGGCAGGGTGACCCCTCCTTCTGCCCAAGGAGGCTCCCCAGGGACCTGGAGGGGCAACCCCTGAACCTGGAGCTCGGCCTTCTCTGGCCCCCGATGTGTTGGATATCTGGGGGAGGGGGCAGTCATGCATCCTAGCTGGTCCACACACACAAGTGTGAGGTGTGCATGAGGAAGTGTGTGCAAGCGTGTCTGCTCACCCTTGTGTCTTCATTACTGCGTGTGTACAGTCGGTTAAGCCCGGGCCCCTCCTGCCCCACGGAGCCCACAGCATGCTGCCATTTTATGCCGGTGTGAGAAACTCCATCATGCCTGAGGGCAGGAGTCTCCTGGGTGTCCCCGAGTGTGTGTGGCTGTCCCAGGTAACCTGTTCAGTGACGAGAGAAAGAGAGCAGACCTCTAGCACCCACAGGCGTGCCTGTGACCATAGGGGTGCTCCCTGGGGCTCCGAGTCATATCGTCACCCCCCAGCCCCCATGGTCAGTCATGCCTGCAGGCACTCTCATTGTCTGAGACCTGCTGAAGGACCCTGCCAAATCGCAACGCCCTACATGCATGGTGGGTGGAGACAAGAGGCGCGTTTAGGGAGGGCGGGGCTCCCCATGAAAGCCCTTGGTCCAGTGCGGTCACCTCAAGAGAAGCCACGGGCGAGTGGCTGGACACGGGACTGGGCGTGGATGTGGACACAGGTCAGGGAAGACCTCCCTGGGGAGAGGCTGCAATAGACAGCCCTGGGAAAAGCTGTGGTCTGAGCAGAAGGCCGGGATGTGTGGTCAGGCTCCCCAGGACCCCACAGTCACTGTGTGTCGGGGCAGGATTTCTGTTCTAGGTTGCTCCTATCCTCACTTTGGACAATGGCTGCATGCCCACTACAAGCAGAGAGTATAAACCAAAACACTGGTAGCCGTTGAGTCTCTTCCGACTCCTGGCAACCCCATGTGTGTCAAAGTAGAACCGTGTTCCATAGGGTTTCCCATGGCTGGTTTTTTAGAACTAGATCACCAGGCCTTTCTTCCGAGGTGCCTCTGGGTGGACGCGAATCCCCAACCTTTCAGTTAGCAGCCGAGTGCATTAACCCTTTGCGCCACGGAGGACTCCAGCAGACAATATCCCCCATGCCTTCCTGGGAAGCTGGGTGTTGGGCAGTCCCTTGAGGACCTGTTTCCTGACAATGCCTCCCCCTATCTCCAGCCTGAATTCTCACATTGCAGCCCTCACCCAGGTCAGCTACTATCAGCCCTCAGTGACGGCTCTGCTGCCCCTGTAGAGGCCCTAAGTTTTGGACCGGGTAGCTAAAGCAACCCATAAGTATATTTTCAATCACCTCATATGCATGCAAAAGCTGGACAATGAATAAGGAAGACGGAAGAAGAATTGACGCCTTTGAACTGTGGTGTTGGCGAAGAATATTGAATATACCACAGACAGCCAGAAGAAGGAACAAATCTGTCTTGGAAGAAGTACAGCCAGAATGCTCCTTAGAAGCGAGAATGCTGAGACTTCATCTCAAGTACTTTGGACACGTTATCAGGAGGGACTATCCCTGAAGAAGGACATTATGCTTGGTAAAGTAGAGGGTCAGTGAAAGACAGGGAGACCCTCAACGAGATGAATTGACAGTGGCTGCAACAATGGGCTTAAACATAGCTATGACTGTGAGGATGGCACAGGACTGGGCAGTGTTTCCTTCTGTTGTACATAGGGTCGCTATGAGTTGGAACTAACTTGACAGCACCTAATGACAACATTGTATATGGGGTGATTGACTGATTGGCCACGTGATTTAACTCCATCTCCAGCCCGCCCCCCCAGGCTGATATCACATGGCCAGCCCCACCCCTAGTCACCTCGTTAGCGTAACCTGTCAGGTATGGTCTGAGTGACCCCCAGGAATAACAGAAGACACTCCAATCGCTCGGGAAATTCCAAGGGTTTGGAGGTTACTTCCTAGGATGTGGGGACAAGGACCAAATTCTTCGGGTAAAGTAATTCTTCAACCACAGATGGAAACAGTTTTTACCGGATTTCCACTCAGTCCCAGTCTTTCTGTCTGCTCCCCCTGTGATTCCAGGATACATCATTATCCACTAAAGTCCATAGTCTAAGGTCCCTGGGTGGTGTAAACGGTTTGCTCTCAGCTACTAACCTAAGGGCTGATGGTTCAAACCCACCCAGTGGTACTGCAGAAGAAAAGGCCTAGCAATCTGTTTCTGCTAATATCATAGCCAAGAAAATCCTATGGAGTAGTTCTACTCTGTACCGTATGGGGTCGCTCTCAGTCAGAATCGACTAACAGCATCTAATAACAATGAAGTCCCTGGTTTACATTAAGATTCGCTTCTTATGTTGCACAGTTCTGTGGGTTTTGACAAATGTCACGTGTCCACCGTGACAGTGTCATACAGAGCAGCTTCACTGCCCTAAAAATGCCCTGGGTGCCACCTACCTATCCCTCTCCCCTCCCCCTGAATTCCCAGCAACCACTCAAGTATTACTTTTGCAAAAACATTTTTAACGAAAGAAAAAAAAGGAAAGAAAGAATATATGTCAGAAAGACCCAGCTCAGGAGGAAGGGCTGCGTCCCTAGGTTCTGTGGGTCTTGGAGGGACTGGAGTCCCACGTGCCTTGGCCGGGTGCCGCCCCGTGTCTCTGCTCAGGTGCCCTCTGTGGCCCCTGGCTTTGCAGGGTTCCAGAGAGATGGAGGGTGGGTACCTCGACAGCACACATCTACCATGCAAATCAAACGCAGCGCCGCACCGCGATAACACGTAACTGGCAATCCACCAAAAGAGCACTTAGGGCCAAACTCCAACAATGCCTTACTAACAACTGTATTTCCAAAATGCATGTGGGAATGACAAAGGTCGCTGTTATAAACCTCAGGCTCCTGCGTCCCCAGGCTGTGCGGCTTGCAGATGGATTGTGCTGATGAGGGAAGGCGTCTGGGTCACTTGAGGAATTCCCCGCAAGTCCTATGGACTGCAGGCCCCGTAACCCAACACCTGGCTTCTCTGAGAGACAGGAAGAAGGAATTTTTCTTTTTTCAATGCATAGACTTTCTGTTTTTAGAGTAGTTTTAGGTTTACAGAAAAACTGTGCACACAGTTTCTCCAATTATTATTATTTTAAATAATATTTCATTGTGTTTTCAGTGAAGGGTATCCATAGCAGTTTAGGTTCCCATTCAACAATTCCTACCCAAGTTGTTGAGCGACATTGGTTACATTCTCATCATTTCCCTTCTGGTTGTCTGTTAGTTTCTTCTGTTATTAGCATGTTGCACTGGTGTAGTGCATTTGTTACAATCGATAAACCAGTATTGATACATTATTATTAACTAGAGTCCATAGTTTCAATACTGGTTCATCAATTGTAAAGTCAGGAAAGGTGTGCATCAGGGTCGTACCCTTTCACCATACTTACTCAATCTGTATGCTGAGCAAGTAATCTGAGAATTTGGACTAGATGAAGAAGAACGCGTCATCAGGATTGGAGGAAGGCTAATTAACAACCTGCAATATGCAAATGACGCAGCCTTGCTTGCTCAAAGTGAAGAGCATTTGAGCACCTCCTGATGAAGATCCAAGACTGCAGCCTTCAGTATGGATTACACCTTAACATAAAGAAAACAAAAATCCTCACAACCGGACCAATAAGCAGCATCATGATAAACAGAGAAAAGATTGAAGTTGTCAAGGATTTCATTTTACCTGGATCCACAGTCAAGAAATCAAATGATGCATTGCATTGGGCAAATCTGCTGCAAAAGACCTCTTTAAAGGGTTACAAAGCAAAGATGTCACTTTGAGGACTAAGGTGCGCCTGACCCAGGCCATGGTGCTTCCAATCGCCTCATATGCATGCGAAAGCTGGACAATGAATAAAGAAGACTGAAGAAGAATTGATGCTTTTGAATTATGGTGTTGGTGAAGAATATTGAATATACCATGGACTGCCGGAAGAACAAACAAATCTATCTTGGAAAAAGTACAGCCAGAATGCGCCTTAGAAGTGAGGACGGCGAGACTTCGTCTTACGTACTTTGGACATGTTATCAGGAGCGACCAGTCCCTAGAGAAGGACATCATGCTTGGTAGAGGAAGACCTTCAACTAGATGGATTGACACAGTGGCTGCAACAATGGGCTCAAACATAGCGACGATTATGAGGATGGGGCAGGACAGGGCCGTGTATCATTCTGTTGTACACGGGGTCGCTATGAGTCGGAACCAACTCAACAGCACCTAACAACAACAAGAAAGAGTCCACAGTTTCCATCAGGGTTCCCTCTTTGTACGGCCCTGTAGGTTTTAGCAAACGAGTAATGTCATGTGTCCACCATCACAGTATCATACAGAGTAGCTTCACTGTCCTAAAAATGCCCTGGGCTCCACCTCTCTACCCCCTCCCCTTGCTCCCCCCGAACCCCAAGAAGACATATTTTCATCTCCTTATGTTAAGCCTGAGGATTACCCTGGGCCTGTCCTCATTCATAAACCAGCCATATTAGAAGAACTGGGACTTAGCACACTGAGGGATAGACCCTGCTTCCTGGGACAAGGTTTCCTGCTGTCAGCCATTGAGGGGGAGAGAAAGCACCAGACCTTGGGGTTCCCCTGTGAACTGGTGGGCCAGGCAGCATGTGGATCACCTGACACGTGGGGTCCCACCGGCTCCACACCACGGCTGGCGGAGGAGATCTGTGCCACCCATTCATGTGGCTTTGGACACTGAGTCTCAGTGAGGCAGGAAGCACAGCTGTAAGTGGCAGTCCTGGGATTGGAACCCACGGCTCTATGACCCCAAGTTTGCCCTGTTATGCAAGGTACTAGACTGGGGAGTTTTAGGGTGAGTTCAGCATGGAGCAAGTCCTTTCCACCATGTGCAAGTGGCAGTTTTGGAAGGTGTTATAGACAGAATTGTATTCCCCAAAAATGTGTGTCAACTTGTCTAGGCCATTATTCCCAGTATTGTGTGGTTGTCCACTGTTTTTCAATCTGATGTGATTTTCCTATGTGTTGTAAATCCTACCTCTATGATGTTAATGAGGCAGGATTAGAGGCAGTTATGTTAATGAGACAGGACTCAATCTATAGGATTAGGTTGTATGTTGAGTCAATCTCTTTTGAGATATCAAAGAGAGAATCAAGTAGAGAGGAGAGGGACCTCCTGCCACCAAGAAAGAAGAGCCAGGAGTGGAGAGCTGCTTTGGACCTGAGGTCCCTGTGCTGAGAAGCTCCTAGACCAGGGGAGGATTGATGACAAGGACCTTCCCCCAGAGCCGACAGAGAGAGAAAGCCTTCCCCTAGAGCCAGCACCCTGAATTCAGACTTCTAGCCTCCTAGACTATGAGAGAATAAACTTTTGTTTGTTAAAGCCATCCACTTGTGGTATTTCTGTTACATGCAGCGCTAGATGACTAAGACAGAAGGGGTTGATTCTGAGCCATTAAGGGCCCCTGGCAGGCGGCTAGCAGCCATGAGGCAGGTGGAAGTTTGGATAACTCGGGGTGGGGGGTGCTTGGGGGACAGCCCCCACATGCCTGGGTGGTCCCTTCCTGTGTCAACTCTTTCAAGAGATGCTGAGGACAAAGTCGGAAAATTCCAACAGTCAAGGTCATCAGCTTCTGGTAAGGTAAGGCTGGATTGGCCACACCTGTGGGCCAGGTGCTGGCAGCAGGGCTGAGCACAGCCCAGGAGCACAGTCAGCTCTCTCTGAGACCTCTCAATGCGTGCAGTGCAAGTTGCACAAAATACTTCTGGTGAAGTGGGGGCATGGGTTCAAGAGGGGGCGCAGTTCCAGGAGTGGGACCGGGAGACATAAGAGGCCACCTGATCTGCTCGGGGTGGGGCTAGCCACAGCAGTGAGAAGCAGGCTGGGGGGTGGGGCCAGGTGGAGAGATGGGGGTGGGCCTCATGGCGGAGGGCGAGGTGGTGCTCTGGGGTCCTGAAGATAGTGGCGGGGTGGAGGGGAGCAGCGACATGTCTCTGGAGGTCTCTTTTTCCCGGGTCTCCAGGAGCAACTCAGAGTCACCTCACTGAGCGGCCACTTTCTCTGATATTCCCGGACAAGCCCCAATTCATTATCATCCTAAAAATCGATTAAAAAAAAAAAGGAGAGCCCTCAGCGCAAAGAACTGCCGCCTTCTGGGATGACTGATGGTTTTAATAGCAGGCTTCAATTTTATATTTATCAAATTAAACCAGCAGCCAACGGTGCTTCATCAAGATTGTTTTTCCTCAGTGGGAGAAGATGGGGCAGAGAGAAGGTTTAGGACCCATATTCTAGGAGGACAATTTTAAGTGCCCAAAATAACAGGCTGGAGGCTCTTACCAGGGCTGGCCGGTCAAAAGCCAGGGACAAGGGCTGGTCTTCACATGGAATCGCTGGGGCGGACTCCGTGTACTTTGCCCCTTAAGCCATTTCTCTCTTTTAAGCGTTGGGTCAGGGGAGGAGCAGCAGTTATTCAGGGCCTGGTACCCCCCTACCCCAAAGGAGCCCTGGTGGTGCAGTGGTTAAGTGCTCGGCTGCTAACCGAAAGCTTGGCGGTTTGAACCCACCAGCCACTGTGTGGGAGAAAGATGTGGCAGTTGGCTTCCAGAAAGATTCCAAACCAAAACGAAACCCCACTGCTGTCAAGTCTATTCTGACTCACAGTGACCCTGTAGGACAGAGGAGAACCGCCCCGTCGGGTTTCCAAAGCTGTGATCTTTATGGAAGCCGACTGCCACATCTTGGAATTCCGTGACTTGGGATCGATGGAAGGCCTTGTGAGAAGCACTCAGCTGAGAACTCACTTTAGAGATGAGGAAACTGGCTCGGAAAGTAAGGAGGGGAGCCAGGAGCACAGCCCAGGTGGACTCCTGTGGAGAACGAGGAAGCTGCGGTGAGGCTTGAGCAGACCCCGCAGGCACCGAGGTGCAGGAGGCTGCCATCACTGCCTCCCTGGGCTGCCGGCTCCTCCAGGTAGGGCACGGGTTTGGATCACCCCCCGGGGTCTGGAGGATAAACACCCAGTGGATGTGGGAACGGACACCAGGAAGGGTCACAGGAAAGCCCAGGATAGCCTAGGGAAGCTCCCCTGAGGGGTGATGCCCAGAGTGGGGGGGTGGTTTGCAAGGGAGCTGGGTTTTGGGGGCAGTGGCGAGTGGGGAGGCGGCCCAGGGCAGGTGGGGTGGAGGCGGATATTTCATAAGAGAAAGGGGCCTGCAAAGTAAAAATGGGGTGCAGAAAGCAAAGTGAGAAATGGCCCCAGCTGACCCTCTGCATCCTCTGAATCCCAAGAGCATTCATTCCTTCAAACGTTCCTGTGGGATGCAGCCGTGTCTGGGGAAGACACTTGGCTACGTCCTCCTCCTCCCTGGGGAGGTGGGGGTCCTCACGCCTCCCTCATCCTGCTTCTCTTCAAACCTCCCAAGGGCCTGGTGGGGGGGCCACAGTTCTTCCACCACATGGTCTGTACAAGCGGGGAGGCTGGCCGAGATGGCCAGGAAAGGGGGGGTACGGGGGAGGCTGGGAGTGCCACTGACCCTTCCCCTGACCTGTGTTCATTCTATGGGGGGTGGTCATCGTTCTCCCAGGATGGGAAGATCCCACATGGACCTAGACACACACACACACACAGAGACACAGACATGTGCACAGACACACAGACACACACACAGACACACACACAGACACACAGACATACAGACACACACACACAGGTACACACGCACACACAGACATACAGACACACACGCACACAGCAGGCACCCGCCCTGCGAACAGAGAAAGTACAGTATCTTGGCCCCCGGTTCCCACAGGCTGTGCCACAGAATGGCCTTCTGGCATAAATAAAAATCAACCCCAGATGCTGCTTTTCACTCTGAGGATTAGCCTCAATGTTGGGAAACAGAAGCCTGAAACATGCATGGAGGAGCGCCCTGCGGGTGGCCTCCCCGCGCACTCGAGGCTGCGGGCCGCGGTGATTTGTGCGCAGCGTGGGTAAGTGCTGTTCTGACATTATTAACGCCCTGCACTCCGCAGAGGACCACGGCCTGTTGCCTCGGAATGTGCTGTCTGCGGCTGTAGCTGGAGCACATTAAGGGAGCGATTCAAACTCGGTAAACCGATGCTTGTTTCCTTCTTTGCTTCCCCACCCCAGGAGCCGTCTGTGAGTTCCAGAAACAACTGTGACATCTGAGAGGGTGGGCGTGGCAGTTCTGCTCCCACGCGCAGCGAGGCTCCAGGGCGCCAGCTCAGGGACACAGAGGCCCCCCAAAAGTGGTTGGCCTGTGACGTCCCCAGGGCACTCCTAGGAGTGGATACCTTCCTCCCGGGGACAGATCTACTTGGGGTGGGGGTTGGCCTCAGGGGATGGGGACTTCCTGGGTGGGCTAGGCTGGCCAGGTGCATCCCTGCTCTGCTCTCCAGTAACACTCTCAGGGGCCTAGATGGTAGGCCTGAGACTGGATTGGTTTTGCACAATGTTCTAAATATATTTTGCCTACATTTCTAAATTATGCAACCTCACACGAGAAGCCAAGATTTCTGGCTTCTCTTGAAATAACTGGACCCACATTCACACAAAGCAGCCGTAGTGTGTCGTCTTCAGGGGCCTTGGTGCTTGGAGCCTCTAACCATCAGGTCCTCCTCCGCTAGGTCCCCTTCCGTTGTTTACCTGGCTCACCCTTTAGGTACCTGGAGTATGTTGTTGTTAGTTGCTGTCAGTCGGCTCTGACTCATGACCCCGTGTTGCCTGCTCCTGAGCCGTCTTCACAACACTTGGCAAGCTTGAGTCTATTTTTGCAGCCACTGTGCGTTTTGAATGCCTTCCAACCTAGGGGCTCATCTTCCGGCCCTGTATCTGATGATGTTCTCTTGTGATCCATAGGATTTTCACTGGCTTATTTTCGGAAGTAGATCACCAGGTTTTTCTTCCTGGTCTGTCTTAGTCTCGAGGCTCCGCTGCAACTTGTCTACCATGGGTGACCTGGTATTTGAAATATTGGTGGCATACCTGCCAGCATCACAGCAACATGCAAGCCACCACAGTATGACACACTGACAGACAAGTGGTGGTTTTATGTATAAAAGACCCGTTGCCGTTGAGTCGATCCTGACTCATGGCAATCCTATAGGACACGGTAGAACTGCTCTGTAGGGTTTCCAAGGAGCAGCTGGCGGATTCGAACTGCCGACCTTTTGGTTAGCAGTCGAGCTCTTAACCACTGTGCCACCAGGGCTCCAGTTTTAAGTATGGGACTCCTGAATTGTACCATATCACCCACTTCTCTCAAATTTCTTCCCTGAAGTTCTGCTCCACCTTCTTGGGCAACAGGCTTCCACTGCCCAGCCAGGAAAACCAATACGGGGTGCATTAAAAAACCAGCTATTCCAGGGGCAACTGGATCTCAGTGCTGCTGGGGACCTGTGGGAGTCAGTGTGGTCATGCCTCAGAGTACCTCGCCTGAGGGAGACAGAGTTGGAGTGTTGATCCATTGCTCCAGAGTGGGGGCATGTCATGGATTGAATTATGTGCCCCCCAAAATGTGTGTATCAGTTTGGCTGGGCCATGATTCCCAGTATTGTGTGGTTGTCCTCCATTTTGTGATTGTAATTTTATATTAAAGACGATTAGGGTGGGATTGTATGACACCCTTACTAAGGTCACATCATGGATCCAATGTAAAGCGAGTTTCCCTGGGGTGTGGCCTGCACCACCTTTTATCTTAAAAGAGATAAAAGGAAAGGGAAGCAAGCAGAGAATGGGGAACCTCATACCACCAAGAAAGCAGTGCCGGGAACAGAGCACGTCCTTTGGACCTGAGGTTCCTATGCAGAGAAGCTCCCAGACCAAGGGAAGATTGAAGACACAGACCTTCCTCCAGAGCCTACAGAGAAAGCCTTCCCCTGGAACTGACGCCCTGAATTTGGACTTGTAGCCTACTGGACTGTGAGAGAATAAACTTCTCTTTGTTAAAGCCATCCACTCGTGGTATTTCTGTTAGAGCAGCACTATATGACTAAGACAGGGTATTAACCCTCTGGCACTTCTCTCTTGCCCCATGAATGTTCTAGGATGTTCCCACAGCCAGAAAAAACCCTCAGGTAGAGAGCCACAGGCGGTCTCAGTGATCTGCCTTGAGCCCCCTGTCTCAAAGTCCAGATCTCAGAGAGCAAAACCCAGGAAGAGTGGGGAGTACCTTCTCTCACCTTCTGGTTTATGGCAGAGAAAAGACCTCCTCCCCAGATGACTGACACCAAAAGTAGCCAAATGATTAAGGAGCACAGCTGCTCACAGAAAAGGGTTGGAGGTTTGAGTCCACCCAGAGGTGCCTCAGAAGAAAGGCCTGGTGATCTACTTCTGAAAAATCAGCCACTGAAAACCCTGTGGAGCACAGTTCTACTCTAACACATATGGGGTTGCCGTGAGTTGGTGTTGACTTGATGGCACCTGGAAGCTGGATGTGAGGAGACCCCATCTTTGGCCTCAAATGCTAACCAGACCTAAATGCACTTCCCTCCCCCTCTCCCCACCAGCTTCCAGGGAGACACACCATTGCAAAGATCATTTCATTACTTAATCTGGATGTGGCTTTGGCCTTGACACCCAGGGATTAAATAATTGCCTAAATTTGTGGCAGACACAGGCACCCAGGCACTAAGTATGATTTAGAGGTTCCTGCCCTCAAATAGCGCCTTGGCCAGCCCTCCACGATGGCTGAGTTTTCCAGCACGTGACGCGCGCGAGGTCAGCATGTCCTTGTTGAATGCCCGTTTGTCACCTAGCTGAGTAACACATTGATCAGCCAACACCGACTTGTCATGCATTTCCACATTAGCAGAGAGAAGAGCCATGAGATAATGAACACAGGACAGATGAATTTCGCTGAAGGAGAAGGAGGAGCAGGAAAGACAGGGAGCCTGGGGGTGAGAAATGGCTGGAAGGGAGCAGGGTGGGGCCTGAGGGGGAGAAGGGTTTTCTCCCATGAGCTGGGCTGGAGAATCACTGCCTGGGAAGGCAAAGATCTGCAGGGTCATGGTCCTTGTCATTATTTTACACAGAGCCTTTGGGGTCTTCCCAGTATGGGGTGCTGAGGTCTGTGCTTGGCCCAGGGATGTCCTCCAGGCAGGCTGAGCACTTTCTCCAAATTCGGGCTGGGGTCTGGGAGGCACCCGGCTCTGTGTGTGTTCACAGGAGTCTCTGGCCAGGCTCTGCACATTATTCATCTCCAAAGTCAAGAAGTGGGGAGAGTCGGGGGAGGGACATGTAGATGCTGAAAACCCGAATTCTACACGTGGCAGAAGGAACAAATCTGTCTTGGAAGAAGTACGCCCAGAATGCTCCTTAGTAGCTGAGGATGGACAGACTTCCTCTCACCTACTCTGGACATGTTATCAGGAGGGACCAGTTCCTGGAGAAGGGCATCATGGTTGGTAAAGAGGGTCAGTGGGAAAAAAAAGAAGACCCTCAACGAGATGGATTGACACAGTGGCTGGTACAACGGGTTCAAACACACCTACTATTGTGAGGATGGCGCAGGACCGGTCAGTGTTTCCTTTTGTTGTACATGGGGTCGCTATGAGTTGGAATCGACCCCACCACACCTAACAACACACGTTCTAGAGTTGGCAGGCGCCTTCGCGAGCTTCTGCTCACCCTAATTTTATAATGGAGAAACCGAGGCCAGGCAGACCCCGTGACTTAAGCGCGTCATACACCGCTTAGTGCTGGATGGCAGACTAGAACCTGAGGCCCTGCCACTTCCGCCCCCTCTGCATGCTCCCTGTTCTGGGCTCTGCGGAAAGGCCGGGCGCCACAGGCCAAGTTTGGACTCAGATCAGTTAGCAAAAGCCCCCCAACCCCGGGAGTTCCTGGCAGGGAGAGGGGAGAGAATGGGCGAGTGTTGCAAAGTGAGGTCAGAGCACGTGTACAGGGGCCGATGGGAAGCGCGGGGTTGCAGAGGCGGCGGTCGGAGGGCGTGGAAAGGAGGGGTCTCCTCCCATCGCCGACCTACCCGGTGCCCTGCAGCAGCCGAAGCAGCCCTCGGTCCTCGGGGCTGTGGCGCCCGGGATGCTCCGGACTGCGGGGTGCCCAGACCGGCCTGTCCTCCCAGAGCGCCCGCCCCCTGTCCCCTCCCGGGCGGCGGGGCGCGCTGCAGGGCGATGACCACGAGGTGGCGCCGGCGCACCGAGGACGCGCGGCAGAAGAAGCTCCCGGGCCCCCCAGCCGCGGCTCGGCAGCCTCCTCCGAGGAACAATGCGGCGCCTCCGTGTGTAGCGGCGCGCGCCGGACGCGGACACCGAGTGCGGGCAGCGGGCAGCGGCGGGCGCGCGGCCGGCGGGCGCAGGGGGCCCTCGCCAGAGCCATGGGCGCGGCGCGGTGTGGGGCTGGCGGGCGGAGCGGGCCGGGCGCGCAGGGTGCCGGGGCGCGGGCCCGGGGCCGCCTCTAGCAGGCTCCGAGAGGGGCGCGGGGCATGAGGGCGCCGGCGGTGGGGAGCCCGTCTGCGCTCTGCGGCGCGGTGCCACCCAGCGAGCGAGCCCGAGCAGGCAGACGCGCGGCCGGCGGTCTGGGGGCACACTGTCTCCTGGCCCCCGAAATGTGAGCAGGAGAGCGGAGACGCAGAGACGGCCGGGCGGGCGCCCTCGCCCCTCCGGCACCGCGCACCTCCCTTCCTCCCTCCGAGGCCGCGCCGACCCGCGGGCAGCGGCGGAGCAGCCAGGCCCCGCGCCCCGCCTCGGCGCACCCGGCTGGGCCCGGGACGGTGCGCCCGGCCTCGTTCGCGGCTCGTCGCCCGGCAAGTTTGCACGATGATCACGGTCAATCCCGATGGGAAGATAATGATCAGAAGATGCCTGGTCACCCTGAGACCCTTCCGGTAAAGTTCTCCCTGGTGGGCTCTGGGAAGTCAGTTAACCGAGGGCTCAGGGTCGGGATGGGCGAGGTCCGTCCCGCGAGGGTGGGCGTCCCGGGGGCGGAGGGGCGGTTCGTGCTCCAGCCTTGGGGAGCGGTGATGGCCAGCGGGGATGTGGCAGCGGATGGAGCTAAGGATCGGGGTCCAAGAGGGGAGGGGCGTGCAGTTCCAGGGACCTGTCCCGAGTTGGTCGAGGTTGGAGAGGACGCGGGGTACGAAGATGGCAATGGAAGCAGAAGGACCCGGGCTGTGGGCCTGGGCCCGGGAGGTCGCCCTGGCCAGGGCGCCTTCCCCACCCCTCCTGGTCCTTCCCCACCCCCGACGGCCCCACGGATGGCCAAGTTCGCGCGTAAAGTCCGCTGCGCCCCCTGGCGTCAGGCCCGGCAGCCCCTCTGTCGGCCCGTCCACCCCGCCCCCCCCTCGCCGCGGGTCCCCTGCCTTCGGCGCGCTCTCTTCTCTGGGGGACGCGGGTGTTGTCTCCAACGGGAGGGTCCCCGAGACTGGGGCGAGGGCCCGTTCTGCCTGGGATTCACCCCCGACCTCGGGGCGGAGGGGTGGCGGGAGCCGGGGTTGGGGGAGACCTGCGGGGGCGGACGGAGGCGGAGACTCCCAACCCTGTGCTGCCGGAGACCACCAGGGCCACTGAGCCCAGCGGCCCCTTCTCCCCTCCCAGGCGCCCGCGGAGCCCGGCCTGCACCCGAGCCCGGGAGGGGGCGCTGGGTGCCCAGGAGAGGGGCTGCGGAGAGCTCCGAGGGAGAGGCGGCGCCAGGGTGGTGGCCGGGCTCCGGACACAGCCACAGGAGGGGTCCGGGCGCTGGACGGAGCCCGCCAGGTGGGAGCTGGCCCCGCGGGAACGCCTGAGGCGCGGGTTGCTGGGGGGGCCGGGCTCAAGCCCCTCCTGTCCCAGCCGCCCCGCCAAGTTCCGTTTCCCTCCCAGGGCCCCGCTGGTCTCCCTCCTCCTCCAGGCCGAGGGGTCGAGGCTCACCTCGCTCCCGCCCCTCCCCTCCCCTGTCCCCGGTACGTGCAGCCCCTCTATGGGCTGGACCTGTTGTGCGAGGCTGAGAGGCAGTCTCCGGGGATCGCAGGCGTCAGGCTGGGTCGCTGCTGCTCGCAGGATGAGCAGGACCGCAGAGCCCTGGGCAGGTGATTGGGGGTGTCAGGACCCCTTGACATAAGGTTACCATGGGAAAGAGAGCAGGCATCCGGCATCTCTGAAAGTGTCTTGCTCCTCCAGGGGAACCCTCCAATCCCTGGCCTGCGGGACAGCTGAGAGGGTCCTTGCCAGTCTCCCACACCTCTGACCTGAGCTGACCGGGGCTGCTCCCTGGCACTGCCCTTGGCACAGAGGGCTGGCGGGCTCTTTACACCAGGGACAGCTCCCGTCCCCACTGCCCTAGGTCTTCCGGGCTCTAATCTGAAGGCAGAACTCAAGGTGTGCTTACATAGACCCCCTGTCTCCCAAGTTCTGTAGTTGTATAGCTTCACCTCAGGGTCTTCCCTGGCTGCTGGGAGGCCCACAGGCACCAGTGACGTGTTCATGTCCCGTTCAGACAGGGGACTAGGGCTCTAATCACATCCCTGGCTTCTCAGTCCACAGGGGCGGCCTGGGGCCCTGCCCCTGTGGTTTCCCCAAAGCCTCAGGAGTAGGGGCTTTTGCAGGGTTGCTACAGTGGGTACACGGACAGATGAAACCATTTTAACTAGTCTCCTGTAAGTCACCCCAGCTGCTTTGGGGGACCCTGGACCTCAGGATTGGAGTCTGGTAGATGAGGTGTGTTTGGGATGGTGTTCAGGCCCCAGGGAAGTCGGGGCACCAGCTTGCAGGGTTGGAGGGGTGCTGGGCAAGAGAAATAGGCAGCTGCAGGTCTTTGGGCTCCGACAATCCGGGTCTCCACCTCTAAATACAGCCTCATAGCTGGGGGCGGGAGGGGAGGGTGAAGGACAAGAGCTTGAACTGGGCGGGTTCTGTCCTGTTCTCAGACTTGGAGGACGAATAGCTGACTCCCCCTGGGATCTCCCTGGGTGTGTGAACTTGATACCTGCCCGATTTCATCTTGGGGATCCCAGAGCCTGAACCCCAGTCCCAGGCTTGATGGAATTAAGTCTGGGGGTCCCTGTGAAGTTAGGGACCTTCTGAGTCGCATTTCCTCTTCCTGCCTGCAAGGGGCGTGGTTTGTGAGAGGCTGTGTGTGTGTGTGTGTGTGTGTGTGTGTGTGTGTGTGTGTGGGCGGGGGGGAAGCCCTGAGTCCCCTCCCTGCTTTTGGGTTCTGCCCCCTCTCTGATTTAATTTCTAACCGTTTCCTTTAAATATGGGTTGGGAATTTTGTTGTGCTTTTATTTTCTTCTGCAATTATGTGTTTTCTTTAGTGGGCCAAATTTTAATTAAATACTGCTCTGCCAGTTTCAAAGAATGAAGATTAAAATGCATAAAACAAGTCTTGCATAAAGACACAAACAAGTGTAGGGTTTAGGATGGGAGTGGAGGTGGAGGGCTGGAGGGTTCCCCCTGTTGAGCCTGGCCCCACATGAGATGGGGTTCCTCTCCCTGGCTCGCGGGGGGAAAGGGGCTCCCAGTCCAGCCCGGGCAAATCCTCTGATAGAGTCAAGGTCCCAGTACAGGCACCACCTCTCTCTGCCCCCAAGGCTGTGCTGGTGAGCTCAATTCTCCTGTTTGGGGCCCAGGATCTAATATTAAAGCGGCAGCAGCGGGGGCTGGACTTGAAACACAACTGTGTGTCTTGTTCTCCGCTGTCTCCCTGGGGCTGCCCCAGTGCCTGGCACCTGGTGGATACTCAATAACTAGACGTGGAAGGAAAGAACCAGAGTCCACTCCTTGGTCAGCTCTCCTGGCCAGCAGACAGCACACACACCTGTATGCGCAGGTGGGGTTGGGCACACCCTGCCAGCCAGTGGTGCAGGCTGACAACCTACTGTGTGCGCAGCTGAAGTTGTGTGTCAGGGGGATGCTGGGCACAGAATGGGGCCATGTGGCCCTGCCCCTGGAGATCTTACCATCTGGTGGTGATGGGGGCCACACGCCCCCCTTGAAGAAATCCTCAGAACACAGATAAGGAGGTTTTCGTGTGGGCTCATGATGATTGCAGCCTCAAGGCCTGTGTACACAGGTGCTAGCAGTGGCCCAGGTGATTGATGGGTTCCAGGTGGGTCTCCTCTGACCAATTACTTGCCCTCTGGTTGGCATCGGACCCTGCTGTTTCTGTCTGTACCAGTGCTTCTCAAACTTGAGCATGTATCAGAGTCACCTGGAAGGCTTGTTAATACACGAATTGCTTGCCCCACCCCCAGAGTGTCTGATTCAGTAAGTCTGGGGTTGGGCCCAGGAATACGCATTTCTAACAAGTTCCCAGGTGATGTTGATGATGCTGGCCTGGAGACCACACTTTGAAAACTACTGCTTTTAATAAACCAGGCTCTATCTTGAGGCTAAAAGTGGCCCAACTTTATACCTAAATGTGCATGATTTTCCTTCATGGTTTTGCGTGTGATTCGTGGCCTGTTCCTTGTAGTTGATCTCTTTTATACTGTGGTGATGAGAGATCTCCTGGGCCCAGCTCGGTCCCCTATTCTCTCACTTTTCCATCTGAGCATCCATCTACCCATCTATCCATCCAGCCCTCTACCCATCCATCATCTGTCCATCATCCACCCATCCATCCATCATCTATCCATCCATCCATCCATCCATCCATCTATACATCATCCATCCATCCATCCATCCATCTATACATCATCCACCCACCCATCCATCCATCATCCATCCACCCATCCATCCATCCATCCATCTATCCATCCACCCATCCATCCATCCATCTATACATCATCCATCCATCCATCCATCCATCATCCATCCACCCATCCATCCATCCATCCATCTATCCATCCACCCATCCATCCATCCATCTATACATCATCCATCCATCCATCCATCATCCATCCACCCATCCATCCATCCATCCATCCATCCATCTATACATCATCCATCCATCCATCCATCTATACATCATCCACCCATCCATCCATCCATCATCCATCCACCCATCCATCCATCCATCCATCCACCCATCCATCCATCCATCTATACATCATCCACCCATCCATCCATCCATCATCCATCCACCCATCATCCATCCACCCATCCATCCATCCATCCATCTATCCATCCACCCATCCATCCATCCATCTATACATCATCCACCCATCCATCCATCCATCATCCATCCACCCATCCATCCATCCATCCATCCATCTATACATCATCCACCCATCCATCCATCCATCCATCTATACATCATCCATCCATCTATCCATCCACCCATCCATCCATCCATCTATACATCATCCACCCATCCATCCATCCATCCATCTATACATCATCCATCCATCCATCCATCCATCTATCCATCCACCCATCCATCCATCCATCTATACATCATCCACCCATCCATCTATCATCTATCCATCCATCCATCCATCCATCCATCCATCCATCTATCTATCCACCCATCCACCCATCCATCCATCATCTATCCATCATCCACCCATCCATCCATCCATCCATCTATACATCATCCATCCATCATCCATCCACCCATCCATCCATCCATCCATCCATCTATACATCATCCATCCATCCATCCATCCACCCATCCATCCATCCATCTATACATCATCCACCCATCCATCCATCCATTTATACACCATCCACCCATCCATCCATCATCTATCCATCCATCCATCATCCACCCACCCACCCATCCATCCATCCATCCATCCATCCATCCATCATCCAACCATCCGTCCTTAACACACGTACGGAGCCCCTCCTGGACAGGAGTGCTAGGGACACTGTGCAGCTGACCGTCCTCTGACCTGTGCTGTCCCTCTCTGCAGGCTTTTTGTCCTGGGCATTGGCTTCTTCACGCTCTGCTTCCTGATGACGTCTCTGGGAGGCCAGTTCTCAGCCCGGCGCCTGGGGGACTCACCCTTCACCATCCGCACAGAAGGTATTTTGGTGGAGGAAGGGGAGGTGAAGGAGGTGCCTTCAAGCCTGGCACTTGGAGACCCTCTGTAAGGGGTCTGGCTGTCCCATGGGTGGACGTGGCCCTGGCTGTATGACCTTGAGTGCTGTGTTGGTTCCAGGCCTGGCTCTGGTCGCCCAGGTTTCCTCTGGTCTGGGTTCTCGGGGTAGGGCTGTTGAGCCAGGGTCTCCAGGCATCGGAAGAGGCTGCCTGTGTTGTTTCTTTAGTCGGGGTGGGGGGATGTCTTTGGATGTGACACCTGCCTCTTTGAGACATGCAGGCCCAGGCTGTGGCTGCAGCAGGGGGCAAAGGGCAGGCCTGGCTGTAGGCTCACTGTCTTATCTCCTGGCTCTGGGGGTGTGGCTCTCTCAGTCCTTCATTGTTCTTTGCCCACAGAATACTTTCAGGCTAGTGAATAGAGGTTCAGAATGTGGGCTTCCGGGCCTGACAGGCCTGGGTCTGCATCCTGGTTCTCAGTTATGAGCTGTGTGCCCCTGGGAGCGTGATGACCTTATTCAGAGGTTGGATTGGATAAGCTCACATGTAGAAATTACTGGCATAGTTTGTGGCATGGGTGTGGTGAGCTGGGAGACCTCCCCGTGAAGCTGGTCTGGCTATACTCTCACCCTGCCCAAGAAGGGGTGGAGGCCGGTATAGACCCCTGCTCACTGTGCCACAGAGGCCCTTCTGGTCTCTGGTGGGAAGGAGGAACACAGTGAAGTGGGGAAACTGAGGCAAATGGGGTTTCTGGCACAGTTCAGGAGGCTAGCTCTATGGACTTTCTCCTTCCCCTCTGGGATAGTCTCCCTTTGAAGTCTATCCTGTCCAGGAGGGGCTTCATAAATGTTTTAAGGATGGGTAGTTGGATAGATGGATGGATGGATGGATGGGTATGTGGGTGGGTAGATGGATGATGGATGGATGGATGGATGGGTATGTGGGTGGGTGGATGGATGATGGATGGATGGATGGATGGATGGGTATGTGGGTGGGTGGATGGATGATGGATGGATGGATGGATGGATATGTGGGTGGGTGGATGGATGATGGATGGATGGATGGATGGATGGATGGATGGATGGATGGGTATGTGGGTGGGTGGATGGATGATGGATGGATGGATGGATGGGTATGTGGGTGGGTGGATGGATGATGGATGGATGGATGGATGGATGGATGGATGGATGGATGGGTATGTGGGTGGGTGGATGGATGATGGATGGATGGATGGATGGGTATGTGGGTGGGTGGATGGATGATGGATGGATGGATGGATGGATGGATGGATGGATGGATGGATGGATGGGTAGGTCAATGGATGGATGGATGGATCAGCTCTCTGGCTTCTGTGTTCCCAACAATGAAAACACTTTTAAGTAGAATGAATTGTCATCTAAGGTGGGTGCTCTGAGCACCACCAGAAGGCCCCTCCTAATCCAAAACACCTGTGTACTCACTTATTTTGGCATCTCATCATTAGATCCATTTCTTTGGTTTAGCATGTACTTCTTTGGACCTGCAGAAGCTCTTGGAAGGAACATCGTATTTTATTAGTCATTTAAGCCAGAGTGGACTAATGTATGCCATCTCAGATTCCCAAAGATTACTCAGCCTCTCTGTGGGGTTGTCGTGGGGACGTGTTAGGACAACATACATGAAAGGGCCTGTGCAGTGGCTGGCCAACACTAGGAGCTCTGTGCATATTTAATGGATGTGCTGTGTCTGAGACAGGGGTGAGGGAAGAGGACCAAGGAGGGGCCAGGATTTCTGCTTGTTGGAGATGCCTGAGGGGAGGACTGGAGAGGGGCTGGGAGCATGTGGTGAAGATGCACTTCAGGGCAGGTTGCTCGGGTGGCCTGGGAGGGGGCGGGTCCTGGATCCTGGATGGGAGTTGGGTGGTGGGGGAGGTGGATGTGGGGAGACAGAGGAGGGGGAGCAATGTTTAAGCTACTTGGGTGCCACCACTGGAAGGTGGGCTGCTACAAAGGGCTAGAGGAAGCTGGGCTTCCAGAAAGGTCCGGGGTCCAAGAGATGGAAATCAGGGGCTGCAGAGGAGGGGTTTATGGCTGGGTTCTGGTTCTTCTGCTCATCTCCCTGAGGGAGTTGGTGACAACTGTCCCAAGCCATGGCTGCTGCCCATCCTGGCAGAGGCGGGCCTAGTGGCTTCAAGCACAAGGGGCTTGTAGGAGCAACCCTCTGCCCCCGTGTTGGCACTGTGCAATTCTGCCCCAGGAGGGGGCTAGGGGTCCAGCCCGGCTCATGTGTCTTAGAGGTGGGCAGAACTCTGGAGGGCAGAAGGCTTGCCTAAGATCATGCAATTAGACTAGAGACGTTCCTCTGTGTGTGTGTGTGTGTGTGTGTGTGTGTGAGCTTAAACTTTTTATTGAAGTATCACATACACAAACTGAACACGCGTATGCACCCAGATCAAGAAACAGAACGTGATCAGCCCCGCAGAAGTCCCCTCATGTCTCCATCCAGCTACCACCCCGCAAGGGCTGGCATGACCCTGGCTTCTAACAGCATAGAGGGCTTTTGCCTGTTTTTTGCCTTTGCAGAATGGAATCAGACAGCGGGTCCTCTTTCGTGTCTGGCTTCTTTCTCTCAGGGTTACGTCTATGTTACCATCTTCTGTCTTTTGGTGTGTGGCTGTAGACACATCTGTTTCCCGGCCGTGCGGCATTCCTTTGTGTGAATACATCGCGACGTGTTTGTCCGTTCTAGTACTGGTGACATTCAGGTTGTTTCTGGTTGGGGGCTTTTGCCGATAGTGCAGCTGTGAACCTTCTGGTACCTGTTCTGGGTCAGCGTTTCTGTTGGGTGTACCTAGGAGTGGGGTTGCTCTGTCTCCTGTATGTTGTGACGTGAGTTCCCAGGCCATGTTTCTCCAAGTCAAAGTCTTTTCAATTTCCCAGGCCCCTGGGCTGGGCGCTAAGTGCCTGGGAGAGGGAACTAATCTCTGGGAGAAGGAGAAGGGACAAGGACAGAGGCCTCTGAGAACCCGTGGAGAACTGACCTGATTCTGTTTATTTCCCAGTTCTCATCTTCCTCCCTGATTGCTCTCCGATGGGGTTTATTTTATGACTTCAGTATCTCCCCCAGGCCGCCCCTAGCAACTTGACCTGGAATGTCCCGCTCCCACCTCAGTCATCTCCCATATAGAAGTCCTGGCTCCTCCTGGGTCCCCTTCCTTAAACATCCTTTTCTGCAGTGCCCCGTGTCAGCCACAAAACATGCATTGAGCAGGTAGGTCCTTCTGGAGATCTAACTTCATTCCATCTTGCTGCAGTTGGGCCCCGATTTGGAGGGGAGGTCTTTTTGACGTGCTCCTGCCCCAGTCCCTCTTCCCACCTCCTGCCTTTGCTGCGTGCGCCCCCCTCCTCTAGGGACGGACTTGCATCTCTCCTGGTGACAGGGGCGATGACGATGTGCCCTTCCCAATCTTCACAGCTTCCCCAGAGCATGTGTGGCTGTTCCCTGTCTTGTCTTGAAGGAGTCGAGGTTGGAGGCCATCTGGAGAGAGGTCTGCAGGCCGCATGTGTCTGCCCTTCTGGGCCCCAGCCAGGATTCAAACCCAGAAAATCCTGCAGAAATGCTTCTTAGCTCTGTGGCCGTCTCTGGCCATGGCCCTCCGCTAAGGGTCTCTGGGGCTTTTCCCATCAAGGATTGCAATGGCTGGCTTGCTGGCCGGCCGGGGCTGAATGGGCTGGAGAAGGGCCTTGCTAGGCCTCTGAGAGCCTGTCCTTGTCCACTGTACTGCCCAGGAGCCCAGAGCCCAGAGTGCAGTGGCCTCAGCTGGGCTTGTGGGGTATCTGTGGGCAGGGAGACAAATGCCCTCCTTTCTCCAGCTGCGGAAAAGCCAAATGACAGCTCCGTTCTCACGTGCCAGGGAGGTTCCTGTTATCCGGCAACGTGGGGGCTTGTTTAATTCCCAGGAACCGGTGGTAAAGGGTCGTATTAAAGCATGGGAGAAGGAAGGAGGGGCAGGGTGGACAGGAGCAACAGAGAGAAGCAGGGAGGGCGTCTGAGGAGGGCCCGGGCCCTGCGGTAATAAAAACGCCCCTGTCTGTAACCGCGAGATCCATTTGTATCTCTTGGTTTCACAGCTTCCCTTATTTATATGGAAATATGAAGGGAACACGTGCTAGTTCTGAGATGGATTGCTGGGGCCTCACATTAAATACATTTCAATTTAGCTGATGCCAAGTGTGGTGGACTGAGTAGGGCAGTGATGTCAGGAGGTCTGTCTGCTGACTGGCCCAGCCTGGGCTATGGTGGTATGGAGGAGGGGGGCCTGTTCTGGGGTGAGAGGCTGGCCACATGGGCTGGGCAAGGCTGCTTCCCTCCAGGGACCCCTGCCTTGGCTTTCCATGTCCCCCAGAGCTCCTTAGGACAGGGGAGGGGCCTGTCCCCTCGGGTCACAGGGGCTTGCCGAATCCTGAGCCATCCACAGCTTCTCTAGAGGGATCCTGGGTGCTGGGAAGGAGCTGGGGAGGGCATCTCGGCATCTAGGACCACTCCAGTGGGGTGGCTTTACAGAACCGTCTGGGAGAGGAGGCTCTGAGACCCGGGTAGCAGCCGCTTGCGTGTCCACACATCCTGTGGTCTTCTGGGACCCCTCTCCCTGTCCACACTGCCTTAACCCCTCTCATGAAGGGCAGTCAGAACCCCCAAATATCTCTGAAGATTCCTAGGGGCCTTATGCTTCCCCTGTCCCATCTTGTTCTGGTCTCCTACTTCTGCTGAATTATCAAACTTAGGGTCTCCTCACCTACACCTCTGTCTCCCCAACTCTGAGCCAGAGGAAAGGGCAACCCTGGGCCCCTTAAGCCCCTTGCCCAAAGCAAGTTAACCCCCATGAGTTGTGGTAACGGGGTGGGGCTTCGGGCCACGCCCAGCACAGCTGAAGGATGAATATTCCCTCTCGGATCCCTGACTGTTGGAGCCCCTCCATGCTGGTGGGAGGCTGCCCCTGCTCAGTGGAGCCCCTCAGCACTGCCCAGTTGTCCCTGGGCCCTGCCCTGTCACTGTGTGGCTGAGCCCCAGCTCCTTGTCTCCCAGGCTACCCCAGGAGACCTACATTCGCCCTCCTTGAATACACAGAGTCATTTTGATTCCCCTTTGTCTCACTCCTTGGGCATCTGGATTGCTGCCCACCCCCTAGGTTTAGCTGAGCAGAACGGAGTTCTCCCTCAGAGGGCTCCGTGCAGCTTTATAGGACTGAGTCTTTCCTTTCCCTTACCCCAGTCTCTGGAGGCATTAGGGGAAGATACTGAAACTGGAGAACCTCAGGGCTGAAGGATTCCAAGCACCTCGTTTTACAGAAAGGGAAACTGAGGCCCAGAGAAGGAACGTGACCTGCCCATGCATCTGTACGGTGGTGGACTGGGCTTTGTGACTCCCACCCTGCTGTCCCAGGCCACTGTGCTGCTCCCTGCTCTCGGCTCGCTCTCTCAGGGCTGCTAGGTTCTAGGCCAGATGGTGCATGTCTTGGCTATCTGGTGCTGCTGTGACAGAAAGGCCACCAGAAGATGGCACCAACAAACATAAGTTGATTGTCTTACAGTCTAGTTGGCTGGTTACAAGTCCAAATTCAGGGCATCAGCTCCAAGGGAAGACTTTCTCTTCTCTGTCAGCTATGGAGGAAGGGCCTTGTCATCAATCTTCCCCTGGTCTAGGAGCTTTTCAGGGCAGGGACCCCAGGTTCAAAGGAGGTGGGCTCCTGGCTCGGCTTTCTTGGTAGTATGAGGTCCTCATGTCTCTCTGCTCACTTCTGTCTTTTATATCTCAAAAGAAATTGGTTTAAGACACAATCTAATCTTGTAGATTGAGTCCCGCCTCATTAACATCATAAAGGTAGGATTTACAACACATAGGAAAATCACATGGGATGACAAAATGGTGGACAATCACACAGTAATGTACTAGCCAAGTTGACACACGTTTTTGGGGGACACAATTCAATCCATAACGGTGCAGCTATTGGCCCCTCAGCTGTTGGCCACCTGCAGAATGGAGCTGGGAAAGTAGGTGGCTGTGGGGCAGACCGTGAGGAGGGCAGGGGAGCTGGGGATGAGCCTGGAGGAGGCCGGCTGCACAGCCAGGGAGCACAGTGCTATACTGGAGCTAGGCCCTGCGTGTTTGCAGGTGCGAGCTGCTGACCGGGCTCCGTGTTTGCAGGAGTGAGCTGCTGACCGGGCTCCGTGGTCTGGCCAGGCCTGCTGCTCCAGCGAGAGAGAGGTTGAGGATCCTCTCCCACTGTAGTTAACAGGCCCCGACTTCAGGGCGATTGCCCCGTTCCATCCCACTCCTTTGGGGAAGGGGTCACCCCAGCCACAGATGAGCACGATTACCCACCAGGGCTGCCCCGTGAGACCGCACAGCCTGTGCCTGGCACTGCTCCAGTGTGCCCACCTGGCATCCACCATATGGGTGGCGCACCCGGAGTTGCGCAAAGCAGCAGCCTGGCCAAGCCGCCTGACGCCCTCCGATTGTTCTGGCAGAAACAATGGGGGCCCCCTCTTCACCTTGTGCTCCAAGCCCTGGTTGAAAGGTGGGTGTGGAGCTTGGATGATGGGCATGGGCGTGGCCTCAGACAGGAGGTGATTTGAAAGAGTAAACCCTTCCCCCAGCTCTGTGAAGCTGAAAGAGAGGGAGCTGTTTATCTCTTGCTTGATTGATTGATGGATGACTGATCCAGTGTGTGTGCGCTGGGGGACGAAGTGGCGGGAGAGACTAAGTTTGCTTCTTTTAATGCTACTTTGAAATTTCCCCATCCCAATTGATTTTTAAAAAAATCTCCCCCCTTTCCTAGCATTGGAGTGGTGAGCCCCTTAGTTGTGTCTGCTTTGGGGTGGGGGGTAGAGTGTTCTTTCCTTCCTTCCTTTCCATGCTCATTTTCCCCAACATCCGACACACCCATTGGTCTTCTTGGGCAACGTGGTCTCTCTCTCCCCCACCCCCCAAGCCATGCCCGCTCTGTGGAGCCAGGACTCTGGCTCACCCCCAACCGTAGCCATGCCCACTCTGTGCAGCCGGGACCCTGGCTCCCCCACCCAAGCCATGCCCACTCTGTGCAGCCGGGACCCTGGCTTCCCCTAGACCCCCCAGCCATGCCCACTCTGTGCAGCCGGGACCCTGGCTTCCCCTAGACCCCCCAGCCATGCCCACTCTGTGCAGCCGGGACCCTGGCTCCCCCACCCAAGCCATGCCCACTCTGTGAAGCTGGGACCCTGGCTTCCCCTAGACCCCCCAGCCATGCCCACTCTGTAGAGCCGGGACCCTGACTCCCCTTAGCCCCCCAAGTCACACCTACTCTGTGGAGCCGGGACCCTGGGTCTTTAAGGAAGCCACAGCTCCTCCTACTCTGGACATGATGCCCAGCTAGCATCTCCAAGGCGTGTGAGTGATGCCTCCCCATCTCCTAGCAGCTCCTCCTGACCCAGTGGGCTTAGCTGGCCTGGAGGTGACTTAAGTCAGTGTGAAAAAGCTGCTGTCAGCAGCTGGACCGGGCCCGGAGCCAGGGGAGATGGGTGCCAGCAAGGTGGAGATGTCACGAGCAGCCCTGGAGACACGAGGGCCTCTCTGCGTCCCCCTCCTCTGCCAGATTGCAAACCTGGAGCAGAGGGGACCAGCCTCCAGCCTCCTCTCTTCTGCTGCCTCCCCCCTCTGCCTCTGTCCTCAGTGGCTACCAAGCTTTCTCTCCTGCTACTGGCCTGGCTCTGTGCCACCGGCCTGCAGACGGGGCCTGGCATTCTTGCCTTGAGCTGGGGACACTGAGGCCAAGTGCGGTCAGATGATGACGCTCCCATGGTTCCATGGAGGGTGGGTGGCAGAGCAGGCGAGAGCCCACAGGTCCCGTGTCCAGCCCCGTTTGCTCCTCTGCACCTGCTGGGCTGCCCCGGCTCTTCTCTTCCGAGAAGTGGATGCTGTGTTCGCGCTCGCACCCCTCGGCCCTGACAATTCTGAAAGCACACGGAGCAGACTTCCAGCTCAGCACTTGTGCTTCTTGGCCTGGGAGCCTCCTTTGCCCTTGGAGACAGGTGGTTCCTGGGAATAGCCCTCAACCCACCACTGAGAGAGTGTCCATGCCCCAGCTCCCTCCCTGCAGGCATGTCCTCCGCCAGCTCCCATTTCCCCAGCGGGACTGGGCTCCAGCAGCCCGGGGTGGTGACTTGCTTGATGACCCACCTTTCTTGCTGCCTCCTCTCCCTGCCTGCCTTCCCCGTGTCCCACCCCTGGCCCAGCCAGCCCGGGAATCACAGGGGGCACTTACGGCTGTGCACACTCTGCTCCTTTGTGACGGAGTTGTTTAGAGACTGGCGTCTGGGATTACAGTGAGCTGAGTTGGGGATTTCAGAGACCAGAGCTGAGCCTCTGATGGCTGTTTGGAGGGGCCTCTTAAAACCAACAGGAGATTTAATTAGAAAGGGAGGCGAGGGCTCGCTCCCTCACACCAGAACGCACAGCACTAATGATGGGGACTGATTGGAAGGGAAATTGCGGGGAATCTCTGGCCAGTTGACTGAATCTCGGGTGGAGCGCCTCATTTTCACTTAATTCTGTTCTTCACCAGGCCCCCCCGCCTCCACCCAGGCATCTCTGTTCCCAATAGAGCGAAGGGCGGCTGCCTCAGCCCCACAGGGGAGAGTCCTGCCCTTGTCAGAGTTGAGCTTTGGAAACCTGCAGGCCAGTGAGATTCAGGACAAACGTATTCTGGTTTTCTACAGCAGGGAGCAGGGGCATGAGATGGGGAAGGGCTGTGGTCAGAGGCCGGAGGCTGGACAGGAGAGTTTGCTTCATTTAATGCAACTTTGAAATTTCCATTATCAACTGGTTTTTTTTTTTTTAAATCTCCTCCCGTTTCTAGCACTGCAGTGGGAAAACCATCAGCATGTCTGCTCTTGGGGGTGGGTGGGTAGAGATGGTGTTCTTGCCTTCCTTCCGTCCATGCCCATTTTCTCCAACACCAGCCCACCCCGTCTGTCTTCTGGGACAGCGCCATCTCTCTTGCTTCTCTGCAATGACTGGGCCCTGAACCCCTAGGTCACAGGCTCTCAACCTCTCCCGTGCATCAGGATCGCAAGGAGAGAAAGCAAAATGCAGATTCCTGGGCCCTGTGCCCTATATATTTGGACTGGCAGGTCCAAGCTGGGGCCTGGGAATCTGAATTTTAACGCCTGGTCAGCAGATTCTGATGTGGGTAAATGATCTAGAAGCTCTGTCTGGAGCTTGGTGTTGGGGGGCTTGGGCGCTCCTGTCCCTCTGCAAGGCCCTCCTGCCATCTCACAGACCTGAGTGTTGGTAACGGCCCGGAGCAGAGATTACACTACAGCTCCATTTTACAGTCAACAAAACTGAGGCCCAGAGAGGCTAAACAGTTACCCCGTGTCACATAGCTGGCTGGCAGCAGGGCTGGCCTGGAGCTGTCTGCTGCACCTTGATGCTCTTCTCTGCAGGAGAGGGGGCTTCTCTGCAGGGGTGGCAGGGTGGGGAGCACTCACTGTCCCGACCCCTCCCCTGCTGTGGCCAGGGGAGTGTCTAGGAAGTTGGGAGGGGTTTGGGGTCTGCGCTGCCCCAGCCTGGAGACCAGGTGGCCTCGGGTGGCCCCAGGCTGCCAAGGCCGACACCTGACTGTGCCCACACTCTGCCCACAGTGGCGGGTGGCCTGGAGTCCCGCGGCGTGCTCCGCAAGATGAGTGACCTGCTGGAGGTGATGGTGAAGCGCATGGACACGCTGGCCAGGCTGGAGAACAGCAGCGAGCTGCACCGGGCTGCCGGGGACAGGCATTTTGCTGTGGACAGGTGAGGGGTCGAGGGCGAGGGGCAGGCACGTGGAGGTGGGGTGGGTGCCTTGCAGGGGGCTGAGAGCCCCGCGGCCTCAAAATGCACCCCCAGAGCTCGGCCTGGGGCACCATCGGGCATCCCTTTCTGTTACTCTGGAGAAAATACGAGAAAGCCCCACAGTCATATAACTCAGAGCACATGTCTACCACCTGGATTTCAGACGTGTTAACATCTTGTCACATCTGTGGCCCCCCCTTTCCTTTTTCCTTTTCAATAAAACATCACAGATGGAGCTGAAGGGCCTTTTAATTGCCTTTCCCTAGAAACAAATGCCTTTCTGAATTAGGTGGGAGCTCCTCCAGTCCATTCTGGATACTTACACACACACAGACACACACACACACACACACTAACCCTATAAATATGCAGAGGATTTGACGTAGCGAGAACAGCATGTGCAAAGGCCCTGTGGTAGGAACCAGCTTGATATGCTGGCAGAAAAGAACCATTATGAAGGCCATATGGCAGAGTGTGGGGATGGCCGGAGAGGTTGATGGGGCCAGATCACAGAGGACTGTCAGCCACAGTAAGTAGCTTTTGGACACTATTCTCGGAGCTGTGAAAGCCAGCGGAGGGTTTTAAGCCAGGGAGTGATGTTGTTGTTAGCTGCTGTTGAGTTGGCCCCGACTCGTGGCAATGCCATGTACATCATGATCGGACCATAGTGATCCATAGGGTTTTCATTGACTTGTTTTTCAGAAGTAGATCACCAGGCCTTTCTTCCTAGTCCGTCTTAGTCTGGAAGCTCCACTGAAGCCTGTTCAGCGTTGTAGCAACACGCAGGCCTCCACTGACAGATGGGTGGTGGCTACGCATGAGGTGCATTGGCTGGGAATTGAACCCAGGTCTCCCGCCTGGAAGTTGACAATTCTAGAAAAGACCCCTCCGACTGCTGTGTGAAGGAGGGATCAGCAGCGTGGCCAGAGGTGAAGCTGAGAGGCAACTCTAGAGATGAGGAGATGAGGCAAAGGTGTGGCTCCCCTCAGGCTCCCTCAGCCATGAGACCAGCTGCTTCTAAAGCTTGATTTCTCCCGTTGTGTGTCGCATCTGACCAAGCCCCACCCCCTCTCTGATACAATCCACACACTTCTGTCTGCCCTCAGCCTTGCTGCTGCCACCGCTGGTCCCAACCACTGTCCATGGGTCTGTCTGCCAGGACAGGCGGAGGGCCACTGGCTCTTGTGAGCCTCCCGCTGTGGGCAGCAGAGCTGAGGATCAGGCAGACAGCCCGGCCTGCCAGCACATTCACTGTCTTTCTGGTTTTTTCCAGTCCTGGCTGCCCCTGCCTCCCCTGCCCTGCCCTTCATCTCCTCCCGGGGGAAGGAGGGAGCCCAGGGTGGGGAGCCCTCGGCCCCTCCCAGCTTCATCCTGGGTAATAGCTACCATCCATCACGAGCAGCAGAGCCATCAAATCCACAGGCAGAGCCCTGCATTTCAGGGACACTGTTGCCTCTGGCTCTGGGTAGAGGCATGGTGGGCGTGTCCAGAGCATGGGGAGCCGGCTTGCGCGCACCTCCCCCGGCACAAACGCTCCAGCCCCCTCACCCTAACCCAGCATGCTGTGGACAGGTGGGGCTACGCAGGTGACAGTCATGGGGACCCTGCTTGGAGCAGATCCTGTTACCTGCATTTGGGTTCTATGCTTGGGAAGGATCTGTAGCTTAAAAAGACGAGGCCCCCCACTGTCCTCCTTCTGCCCTTCTGGAAGCTTCTGGGCTGTCACCTTGCCCTCATGGCTGGTGTGTCCTTGGGAAAAGCAAATTTGCTTTTTTTAGCCTAGGAAAACATAATCAGGAAGGCAGATTCGCTGCGAACGGCATCATATTGTGTAGCCTAAAGCCAAATCGTAAGGCTCTTTGAATTTTCCATAAGACCCCTCTCCACTAGCAGAGATGACTGAAATTTGAGGCTGTATGTAGGTATGTGTTGGAGCCCTGGTGGCGCAGTGGATGAAGCGCTCGGCAGCTAACCGAAAGGTTGGCGGTTCAAACCCACCAGCTGCTCCTCGGGAGAAAGATGTGGCAGTGTGCTTCTGTAAAGATTTATAGCCTTGGAAACCCTATGGAGCCATTGTGCTCTGTCCACCCGGGTCACTATGAGTTGGTTTGCTGTGTGCAGGGTCTGGGCTGGACTTTCAGGGGTGGGTGGGGAAGACACAAAGGAGAAGTTGGAGCTGTGTCCTTGATGAGTTTACAACTTACTTGGGGAGGGGGACCAGCATCCCATTCCTGTGCCCAGAGCCTGGCATGCAGTAGGCTAGAATAAGCCCCTGGGCTGGGAGGGGGGGACAGACTTGAGTCTCTGAGCCTCAGTTTCCCCATCTGTAAGTTAGATGTAATGCTGATGGACAGGAGGACTGCCTGGCCCGGTGCCCGGAACTTAGAAGGAGAGCTTGTTTCCCTTCCCCCCTCCATGAAGTACAAAGAAATGGGAGATGGGCACCTTGAGGGGGAGGGGTGGCTGGAATCGGGAAGGCCTCACGGAGGTAGGGGAGTCTGGGATGAACCTTCAAGGAGGGGACACTTTGACAAGGTGGACAGAGCTGGGCATCCAGGCAGAGGGACTGAGCAAAACTCTCTGCAAAGATCTGGCCCTGGGGCTGAGGCCAAGGGCGGTGTTTGAGGGGGGCAGTGGGGAGCAGCCCACTCCAGCTCTGTGGCTTTATAAGCACTTGGAGGTCCCTGGTGGCACAGATGGTTTGTGCTCAACTACTAACCTAAGGGGTGGCGGTTCGAACCCACCCAACAGCACTGTGGAAGAAAGGCCTGGTGATCTGCTTCCATTAAGATTGTTGTTGTTGTGTGCTATGGAGTCGATTTCGACTCATAGCAACCCTATAGGACAGAGTAGATCTGCCCCATAGAGTTTTCTAGACTGTAATCTTTACAGGAGCAGATTACTAGGTCTTTTCTCCTGTGGAGCGGCTGGTAATTTTGATCCACTGACCTTTCAGTTAGCAGCTGAGCACCACCAGGGCGCCTCCATTAAGATCAACCAAACCCAAACCAAACCCATTGCCGTCGAGTTGATTCCGACTCATAGCAACGCATTAAGATTCCAGCCAAGAAAACCCTACAGGGCAGTTCCGCTCTGTGATACAGGTTGCTGTGAGCTGGGATCCACTCAACGGCAACGGTCTGTTTGCTTTTGCCTTATAAGTGCTTGTTGTAGGAAGGGAGGGAGGGGCTGGGAAAGGGAAGACGAAGGGGGGAAGGTAGTTTGGGCCCCCCGGGTACTCTGACACACACGTTGAATCTAGGTGTAAAACGAGAGAAGTACCACGTGTCTCCAGCCAACTCCGTGCTGGACAAGTTGGGCCTCAGTTTCCCGTCTGTACATTGGCTGGAGTCTGAAGTTCCTGCTCTAGGCTGGGGGGACCGTGAGCAGACCGGCCCGAGGGGAGGCAGGCTGCTGCATGGGTGGGAATCCTAGACGTGGTCTCGCCCCCAGCGTGGTGCTTTCTGTCCTGGGGATCTGTCTTCAGAAAAGAATCTTAGCTTTGCAAACATTTTCATGAGTGTTGTCCCGGTGGTGGCCTAATTTATAGTGTGAGAAAGTTTGGGCAACAATGTAACTGTCCGCAGCCAGGGAACCAGCAGCCTGCCGGGGGATGGCCCCTCCATTCAGGGGGTTTATGAAGTCTTAGAAACACGTTTAGGGGGCAACGCTGGGATTTTAATGTTAAGTGAAGATGTGAAAAAAGCAGGAGATGTAATTATAAATAGTGTTGCATTACAACTGTATAGAATCCAATAAAAATAAAATAGCAGTACAGAAAAGATAGCAGAAGGGAGAGCCATCAAAATTGTTGTCTTCGGGGAATGAAATGGGGTGTTTTTTTTTCAAATGCAGAAAAAAAAATCAGCTTTATTTAAAAAACTCAAAATGCTTCTCTAGTCTCCCTGCGAGAAATGAGACTTGTCTTTTAACATGGAGCCCAAAGTTGATTTAACAGGTAACATGTCTCCTGCACCTCCCTCCACTCACACACAGTTGCCTGGGGGAGCTACTCTCCCACAAGCCATGCTGTCCCCCACCCCATGCCACCCCCATCCCACCCGGTGACACCACCCACATCACCGCCAGCACACAGAGGTGAGCAGGAAAGTCTAAGTAAATGTAATAATAGATATATAAATAAATATAATGTAGGAGTATATAAAATATAAGAAATACATAAAAATACATTGATTTGTATGTACCTGTTGCAGTTGAGCCGATTCCAGTTCATGGCGACCCCATGTGTTACAGGGTGGAACTAAACTCCGTCGGGTTTTCTTTACGGAAGCAGATCGCCAGGGCTTTCCTCCCAAGTGCCACTGGGTGGGTTCGAAAACTGCCAACCTGTAGGTTAGTAAAAAACAAACAAATTTGTTGCCATCGAGTCAATTCCAACTCATAGTGACCCCATAGGACAGAGTAGAACTGCTCCATACGGTTTCTAAGAGGTACCTGGTGGATTCGAACTGCTGACCTTCTGGTTAGCAGCCATATGCTTAGCCACTACACCACCAGAGTTTCCACCTTTAGATTAGTTAAAAAAAAAAAAAAAATCAAACCTATTGTCGTCGAGGCGATTCTGACTCATAGTGACCCTGTAGGACAGAGTAGAACTGCCCCCATAGGGTTTCCAAGGAGCACGTGGTGGATTCGAACTACCGACCTTTTGGTTAGCAGCCAATCTCTTAACCACTGCACCACTAGTTAAGTGCAAACCACTTTTGCTACCCAGGGACCTTTCTTTACACATCTTGTTGTTAAGTGCCATCAAGTTGATTCTGACTCATGGTGACCTCATGTGACAGACTGAAACTTCCCCCATAGGGTTTTCTAGGCTGTAATCTTTATGGAGGAACCCTGGTGGCAAAGAGGTTAAGAGCTTGGCTGCTAACCAAAAGGTCGGCAGTTCAAACCCACTAGCTGCTCCTTGGAAACCCTGTGGGGCAGCTCTACTCTGTCCTATGGGGTCGCTATGAGTCGGAATTGACTCAATGGCAACGAGTTTGGTTTTTGTTTTTGTTTTTAATCTTTATGGAGGCAGATTGCCAGGCCTTTCTTCCACAGCACTGCTGGGTGGGTTCGATCTGCTAACGTTTAGGGTAGTAGTCAAGTGTGAATCGTTGAGCCCCCAGGGCTCCTTTGTTTACATCTAGTAGGTATTTTCTGCCTTTTCGATGAGGGAGGAGGCATCCTTTCTCCTGTGACTTGGGCGTGGCTGGCAGGTCCTTGGCCCCCATTTGGAGCCCCCTCGGCATCATCGGGGCTCTGGGTGGGGGCGAGGTGGGGGCTGAAGCAGAGGGGAACAGTGAAAATGCCAGGTGACTGGACACTGGGGGGGTTTCCATGTCCTATGTGGGGTGTGCGTGTGTGTGTGTGAGACAGACAGACACACACACACACACAGAGTCCGTCACCCTGTGTCTCTGTCCGAGCATGTGTGTGTGTGAGACATACAGACAGACACACACACACAGGGTCTCTTTCCCATCTGCACACTGTGTCTCTGTCCGAGTGTGTGTGTGTGTGTGTGTGTGTGTGTGTGTGTGAGAGACATACAGACAGACACACACACACACAGAGTCCGTCACCCTGTGTCTCTGTCTGAGCGTGTGTGTGTGAGACATACAGACAGACACACACACAGAGTCCGTCACCCTGTGTCTCTGCCTGAGTGTGTGTGTGTGTGAGACATACAGACAGACACACACACAGAGTCCGTCACCCTGTGTCTCTGCCCAAGCGTGTGTGTGTGTGAGACATACAGACACACAGTCCGTCACCCTGTGTCTCTGCTCGAGTGTGTGTGTGTGTGAGACATACAGACAGACACACACACAGAGTCCGTCACCCTGTGTCTCTGCCTGAGTGTGTGTGTGTGTGAGACATACAGACAGACACACACACAGAGTCCGTCACCCTGTGTCTCTGCCCAAGCGTGTGTGTGTGTGAGACATACAGACACACAGTCCGTCACCCTGTGTCTCTGCTCGAGTGTGTGTGTGTGTGAGACATACAGACAGACACACACACAGAGTCCGTCACCCTGTGTCTCTGCCCAAGCGTGTGCGTGTGTGTGAGACATACAGACACACAGTCCGTCACCCTGTGTCTCTGCTCGAGTGTGTGTGTGTGTGAGACATACAGACAGACACACACACAGAGTCTGTCACCCTGTGTCTCTGTCCGAGTGTGTGTGTGTGTGTGAGACATACAGACACACACACAGAGTCCGTCACCCTGTGTCTCTGCCTGAGTGTGTGTGTGTATGAGACATACAGACAGACACACACACAGAGTCTGTCACCCTGTGTCTCTGCCCAAGCGTGTGTGTGTGTGAGACATACAGACACACAGTCCGTCACCCTGTGTCTCTGCTCGAGTGTGTGTGTGTGTGAGACATACAGACAGACACACACACAGAGTCTGTCACCCTGTGTCTCTGTCCGAGTGTGTGTGTGTGTGTGAGACATACAGACACACACACACAGTCCGTCACCCTGTGTCTCTGCTCGAGTGTGTGTGAGACATACAGACAGACACACACACACATTCCGTCGAGACATACAGACAGACACACAGAGTCCGTCACCCTGTGTCTCTGTCCGAGTGTGTGTGTGTGTGTGTGAGACATACAGACACACACACACAGTCCGTCACCCTGTGTCTCTGTCCGAGTGTGTGTGTGTGTGTGTGTGAGACATACAGACAGACACACAGTCCGTCACCCTGTGTCTCTGTCCGAGTGTGTGTGTGTGTGTGTGTGAGACATACAGACAGACACACACACACAGTCCGTCACCCTGTGTCTCTGCTCGAGTGTGTGTGTGTGTGTGTGTGTGACATACAGACAGACACACAGTCCGTCACCCTGTGTCTCTGTCCGAGTGTGTGTGTGTGTGTGTGTGAGACATACAGACAGACAGACACACAGTCCGTCACCCTGTGTCTCTGTCCGAGTGTGTGTGTGTGTGAGACATACAGACAGACACACACACACAGTCCGTCACCCTGTGTCTCTGTCCAAGTGTGTGTGTGTGTGTGAGACGTACAGACAGACACACACACAGTCCGTCACCCTGTGTCTCTGTCCGAGTGTGTGTGTGTGTGTGTGAGACATACAGACAGACACACACACAGTCCGTCACCCTGTGTCTCTGTCCGAGTGTGTGTGTGTGTGTGAGACATACAGACACACACACACATTCCATCACCCTGTGTCTCTGCTCGAGTGTGTGTGTGTGTGCGACATACAGACAGACACACAGTCCGTCACCCTGTGTCTCTGTCCGAGTGTGTGTGTGTGTGTGAGACATACAGACACACACACACAGTCCGTCACCCTGTGTCTCTGTCCGAGTGTGTGTGTGTGTGTGTGTGTGTGAGACATACAGACAGACACACAGTCCGTCACCCTGTGTCTCTGTCCGAGTGTGTGTGTGTGTGAGACATACAGACAGACACACACACACAGTCCGTCACCCTGTGTCTCTGTCTGAGTGTGTGTGTGTGTGAGACATACAGACACACACACACAGTCCGTCACCGTGTCTCTGCTCGAGTGTGTGTGTGTGTGCGACATACAGACAGACACACAGTCCGTCACCCTGTGTCTCTGTCCAAGTGTGTGTGTGTGTGTGAGACATACAGACAGACACACACACACATTCCGTCACCTTGTGTCTCTGCTCGAGTGTGTGTGTGTGTGAGACATACAGACAGACACACAGTCCGTCACCCTGTGTCTCTGTCCCAGTGTGTGTGTGTGTGAGACATACAGACAGACACACACACACAGTCCGTCACCCTGTGTCTCTGCTCGAGTTGGTGTCTCTCAGGAGTTGTATCTGTGACACCTGCGTGCGTTCTGTGTTGTAAAAGGAAAGCGATCAGTTTCATAATAAAATTACTCCCAGCAAATGCGCTGGCCAGCTGCGGGGAAATCAATGCCCTGTTAATTGAATGCAGCCTTCATCAATCGTGGGAAGGACGTGAAATTAAACCTCCTTTCCGAGGCGTCCGGAGAGTTTATGGAGCCAAGGACACGAGTACTAGGTGGGTTATTACCTTGTGGGGTGGGGCGCAGGGGACGAGCCTGTGGGGGCCCTCAGGGGGTCTGACCTGAAGGGAACTGATGTCCGGAATCCGTGACCCAAGGGGAAGTAGTGACCAGCCCCATAGGGAGCCAGAGTCCCCCCTTGGCCCTGGCCATGGGGGCTGTGCGGAGCAGAAGGGCCTAGACCAGGGCCCTGTGGCTGACAGGATGGTCTGTGGTGTAGATGCCTCTGTTTGTATTAGGCGTTGGTCACATAGCTGTGGCTGACCGCCAGTGTGGCTGACACTAATCTCTAGTCCCTCCAGAGGTCAGGCTGATACACGTGGCCCAGAGCCCCCAGCGTGAATCCCAGTATTTTCGTGGACCATCTGGCTGGCCATGGCCCCCAGGTAAGCAAGACATTCCTGTCAGGCAGGACCTCCAAGGCCTTTGAGGTCACCTCCAGGGCCAAACCTGTTTTGGAACTTGCTGAGTGGGGGCAACCCAGACCTGCTGAGTTAACCCTTTACTGCAGCCATGGCTGGCTTCTGGGGCATCCACGTGTTGCTTCTCACCATCAAGGTGATGGGACCTGAGGGTCACCCCACATGGATGCATCCCAGACTCCTCTCTGTTGCCTCCACTCGGGGCCATCCTCGAGGCTGGTCTTGCTCTTGACCCACCTGTGCATCCCCTGTGCCCAGACAGCCTGGCCTCAGCATGCAGGCTGTCAGTACCCACGGCAGGGACACACACACAGACACACACATGGTGGGACCGCCTCCCGGGGCATCTCTCTGAGGTCTCCATCCTCCCCTCTCCCCAACACGGCCCTGCATGTTTGTACCTTTACTTATGCTGCCCTGCCACAAGCCCCCCAGTTCAGGCTCTCCTAGTTGGTTAACAACCACTCCTGTTCAAAACGCGTGTACCAAAGTTAAAGAAGGAAAATGTAATATAATAGGAGGATTAAAGGGCCCCCAATCATTTGCACCAGTTGGAGGAAGACGAGGGGTGCATTGGACGGGAGTGTCAGGCTGAAGGCATTGTCCTGTGTGCCCCCTGCCTGGGGACACTGAATTTCAGATTTATGCCCTGGTCATTGCCCGTGCAAGGTTAGGGTGGATGTTGCCAAGGAAAAGCCTTCTGCCCGAGGAGTTGTCACCTTTGCCACCTGCCAAGGGGTGCTGACTGTTCTCTCATTAGAAACCGCCCCGGTGGCCCCACCCTCTGAAACGTCACTCCTTAGACCAGAGAAGTCCTGGCCTTCTGCTAAGTCATAGCCTTGGGCCTGATGGACCGTTCTCACCTGCACCCTGAGCTATGGAGCCCATCAATGGCAAAGGATGTGTCCCTGCCTGCCTCCGCCCCGTTTATCGGAGCCGCCTGCCTGGGATAGAGAAGATGGGAAGTAGATTGTCTTCATGAAATCCCGCTGGGTCTCAGGGCAGCCTTTTCTGATTTATTGAACAGAACCACTCATAGCTCCAGGCTGTATCCCTTACTGCAGACACAGGCCTGGGGGCTCCTTGTACTGCTTGTAAACGCTGCACGTGTGTCTGGGCTCTCTGTCCCTCCCCAGCTCTGTGGCCCCAGGCTCCCTCAGGCCCATCTTCTCCTGACCTGCCCCCCAAAGCCACGGAGCCCCATGGAAGCAGCTTCCTGGGCCGGGTGGGGGTAGGTGGGCTCTGGAGCCAGGTGGCCAGGTCGAAACGTGATTTCCCACCTCATCACTGTGGGACTCTGAGAGAGTTATTTAACACCACTGTGCCTTGGTTTCCTCATCTGTACAAGGGGCAGCGTTAGAAGGAATTATATTTTAAAAAAGGAATTACAGTGTTGGCCTGAGAATTCAATCAGGTGGTGTAGATAAAGAGCTCGGCAAGTGAGCACTCATTACTAGTAGCCATCAAGTTGGTGACCACTTGTACGACAGAATGAAACGCTGCCCAGTCCTGTGTCGCCTTCGTCATCATTGGTGTGTTTGAGTCCATTGTTGCAGCCACCGAGTCAGTCCATCTCACGGAGGGCTTCCTCGTTTTTGTTGGCGCTCTGCTTGGCCAAACGTGATGTCCTTTTCTGAGCATTCAATACCTGCTGGCTATTTCACTGTCATTCTCGGGAGTGCAACGATTTCCCCACGGCCCCCTAACTGTCCAGGAAGACCCTTGCCATCCTGACGGCTCTGTGCCATTCATGGGCCCCTTCCACCATAAAAAAATATTAAAAATGGTATTTTATGACTGCGTTGGTATAAAGACGAATATGATAACATTATGTATTAAAACATTTTCTTTGACCCACGAGGTTTTTTTCCTAATTTTAAAAGAAATGAAAAGATTTTTGGTGTCCCCGAAAAGTACTTGAGTTCGAGGCACTGTACCTCCTGGGCCTGATGGGGCGATTGGCCACCTGGACCCCAGGCCGACAGCCCCACGGCTCTGGGTCCCCGGCCCACAGGCCATCCCCCTCAGTCCTGTTCGTCTTTCCCACGTGGGCGTTTCCCAGGCTGTAGCTCTGCTGCTGCTAGAGGCCTCACGGCACCTAGTTTTGTTGTTGTTTATTAAAAGGCTGCTCGGGGGAGAAGCCTAATCCCGTGTTATTTGGAAATAGAAAGCGCCGTGCAGATGTTAATCCAGTGTAGTAACAGTGAAGCCGAGTAATCTGTCTTGAACATGGTGAACTTGTTAAATCAGACAGATGCCATCTGCACTATTTACAGCCCGGGCTGGCAAGAGGTTTTATGCAAAAATGCTTCTCGTAGGAAAATTGCTGAATCCCAAAAAAGTAAAGTGCTGTGCTCTGAAGTTGGCCTTATGATGCTTCCTCTTGGGAACGGGGTGACCGCTGGAAGGAAGGAACAAAAGTATATCAAGCATTTATCGAGCACCTACTATATACTGGGAGTTCCTGGGTGCTGCCCGTGGTTAACGTGCTCTGTTGCTAACCAAAAGGATGGAGGTTCGAGTCCACTCAGAGGTGCCTCAGAAGAAAGGCCTGGTGCTCTACTTCCGAAAAACCAGCCATTGAAAACTCTACGGAGCACAGTTGTACTGATGCACATGGGGCCACCAAGAGTCAGAGTTGGCTCAATGGCAACTGGATTTTTCATTTACTATGTGCTGAGCCCTTTACGTATGGCCTGATGTCTGACTGTTGTTGTTGTTAGGTGCCATCGAGTTGATTCCAACTCATAGCGACCCCGTGTACAACAGAAGGAAACACAGCACAGTCCTGCGCCATCCTCACAATCATTGTTATGCTTGAGCCCATTGTTGCAGCCACTGTGTCAATCCATCTCATTGAGGGTCTTACTCGTTTTTGCTGACCCTCTACTTTACCAAGCATGATGTCCTTCTCCAGGGACTGATCCCTCCTGACAACATGTTCAAAGTATTTGAGACAAAGTCTCACTATCCTTGTTTCTAAGAAGCATCTGGCTGTGCTTCCTCCAAGACAGATTTGTTCTTTCTTTTGGCAGTCCATGGTATATTCAATATTCTTTGCCAGCACCATGACTCAAAAGCGTCAATTCTTCTGTCTTCCTTATTCATCGTCCAGCTTTCATATGCATATGAGGCGATTGGAAACAACATGGCTTGGGCCAGGTGCACCTTAGTCCTCAAGGTGACATCTTTGCTTAACACTTTAAAGAGGTCTTTTGCAGCAGATTTGCCCAATGCAATGCGTCATTTGATTTCTTGACTGCTGATTCCATGTGTATTGATTGTGGATCCAAGTACAAAGGAATCCTTGACAACTTCAGTCTTTTCTCTGTTTATCATGATGTTGCTTATAGATCCAGTTGTATTTTTGTTTTCTTTATATTGAGGTGTAATTCATACTGAAGGCTAATACTTCATATCATGTCGGATCCTCCCAGTAATTCTGTAGTTGAGATTATTCAGAATTTTATAGGTGCTGACACCTGCGTTCAGAGAGGTTGGGTAACTTGCTCACACAGCTGCCAAGTGGAGGCAGGATTTGAACCCAGGACTCTCTGACTCAAAGGCCCTCAACTCTTTCCACTATGTCTCTGAATAAGGTACAGATTCACTAACCAGAGCTTGACAATAGAGAATGTCCCTAGTTGTTCTTTATCTCCAGGAGAGCAGCCATGGAATTCAGCTTGGACTTCAGCTTCTGGTGGTTTCCAGCAATCCTTGGTTTGTGGCTGCTTCACTCCAATCCCCGTCTCTGTCTTCACCCGGCCATCTCCCCTGTATGTCTGTGTCTTCACATGGCCTTCTTATAAGGACACTCGGTCATTGGATCAGGGCTCACTCTACCCCAGTGTGACCTTATCTTGACTTAATGACATCTGCAAAGACCTTATTTTGGGTTCAAGACAAAACCCTCCTGACAGCAGGGGTGGCCAGTAGATCTGGGACTCTCCCTCTGTGACGCCTTAGAAACCGTTTCCCCTCAGGTCTGCAGATGGCGATTGTATGAGCTTCCTAGGGCTGCATAGTGAAGTATGCAGGAGCCCCGGTGGCACAGTGGTTAAAGCGCTCAGCTGCTAACCAAAAGGTTGGGGGTTCAAATCCACCAGCCGCTCCAGGGGAGAAAGATTTAGCTGACTTCTTCCGTAAAGATTTATAGCCTTGGAAACTCTATGGGGTAGTTCTACTCTGCCCTACTGGGTCGCTATGAGTTAGAATCGACTCGACGGCAATGGGTTTGTGTGTGGTTTTTTTTTTTTTTTTTTGGCACAACAAAATGCTGCAACTGAGCAACTAGATGACTTCAAACAGCAGAAATGTGTCCTCTCATAGCTCTGGAGTCGAGGAATCTGAAATCAAGGTGTCAGCCCTGCCATGCTCTCTCCAAAGGCTCTGGGGAAGATCCTTCCTTGTCTCTTCCAGCTTTTGGTGGTTCCTGGCGTTCCTTGGTGTCCCTTGGCTTGGAGTCCATTCTGACTCACGATGACCCCACGTGTGTCAGAGTAGAACTGTCCTCTATCGGGTTTTCAGTGGCTGATTTTTGGAAGTAGATAGCCAGGTCTTTCTTCTGAGGCACCTGTGGGTGGACTCGAATTACCAACCTTTCAGTTGGCAGCTGAGCACATTAACTATTTGCACTATCCAGGGCATCCTTGTAACCTCATAGAAGGCTGTTATGGGTTGAATTGTGTCCCCCTCAAAGGATAGTTGAAGTCCTAACTCCCAGTACCTGTGAATGTGACCTTGTTTAGAAATAGGGTCTTTGCAGATGTAATGAAGTTAAGATAAGGTCACACTGGAGTAGGGTGGGCCCTGATCCAATGACCAAGTGTCCTTATAAGAAGGCCATGTGAAGACATAGACACACGGATGTGCAGGACAGACAGCCAAGTGCAGATGGAGACAGAGCTTAGAGTGATGTAGCTACAAGCCAAGGATTGCTGGAAACCACCAGAAGCTGGGAGGGAGGCGTTGAACAGATCCTCCCTGAGAGCCTCCAGAAGGAACCAACCCTGCCAACACCTTGATTTTGGACCCTCTGAACTGTAAGAGGAGCCCTAGTGGCTCAGTGGTTAAGAGCTTGGCTGCTAACCAAAAGGTAGGTGGTTCAAATCCATCAGCCGCCTGTTGAAGATCCTGTGCGGGCAGTTCTACTCTGTCCTATAGGGTTGGAATCGGCACCACGGCAATGGGTTTGTTTTCTTCTTCTTTTGAACTGTAAGAGAATAAGGATCTGCTGTTTTAAGCCACCACATTTATGGTCCTTTGTCACAGCAGCCCCAGAGACGCACACAGAGGCCATGCCATTTTTCTTTAGGGTGTTTCTTTTTGCCAAAGTTGGCATCAGGGCACCAAACTAAAGAGTGAGAGGATTGGCTGGAATGTGTGTGTGCATGCGTGTGTGTGCATGTGTATGCATGTGCACATCCACGTGTGTACATGTGTGTACATGTGCACGTTATTATGTGTGTGCACACGTGTGCCTGTATTGTCTCCTCCTTCCTTTTGTTCCTCATCCCCCACCTCTGTGTCTGCCTTGCCCCTGCCCCATCTGTCTCCCCAACTAGTCACCTTCCTCGTGGATGGGGCCTTTCTCTCCTTACGGAAAGTGGAGGTGGGAGGGAGAAGGTAGGCAGCGGCTGCAGACCCCACTGCTCTCCCCACTGAGCCCTCTGGTGGGCAGGCTGTGCAGCCCAGAAGGAGAGGGAAGGTGGGGTGTGCAGACCCCAGACGAGGAGCCCCAGCTAGAAAAACCCTTCTTTGTATCATTCCCATCATGCAAAGCTGTAAAGACCTCATGCCTTGTAAAGGGGTAAACGGGGCTTAAACCGAGCCTGCAAAGCTGGAGGTGAGAATCAAAGCAAATGAAATGAATGTATTAAAAAAGTAGGCAACATCTGGCAGGAGGCCCCCCAGGCCAAACCCCTCACCTGGACGATATGCCAGCGGAGTGGGCTCCATCTCAATAGGCGTTCTTACCACGAGATAAAATAGTGCCCATGGTGTCTAAGAAACTGTGCCCTGCGAGTTGACTCGTAGTCAACACATGGACATAAATTCTCAAAAAATAAAGGCAGCCGCGGTGTTGATGATGGGTGGAGGGCTATGCTGTTTGTGGTAGTAAACTGGCCTAAGACCCTGAGGCGCACTCATTCTCAGGGACCCAGCAATCATTGCTGGAGTTTTAATAGTCGGCAGGTCCCCTGGCTGCTGTGGGTGGAATTTATCTTGGCCTTATACAGCCCCCTTGGGATGCCATGGACAAACAGACTCAGGGCAGCCTGCTGGTGCCTGGGGTCCCTGGACAGCCCCTGCCCAGGCTCTTGGGTGGGAGTCCCCTGCCTGCTTCAGCCCCAGACACTTGCTGGCCTGCTGCAGGTGGGTGACAGTCCTCGCACGCGTAAATGTGGCGCTCACGTGTGGGGGACATGTGTGCGCTGGATGGGGCTGCACACACAGCTCCGTGTCCTCTGCCCGGCCCATCGAGTGGCTCTTGGGGAAGGCATCCAGGCAGTGTTCAGCGGCCCACCTCTGCCCTCTCCCGCTTAGGTCTGCCCCCAGCGCTGGCCTCATGGAGCAGATCCAGGCCATTGCCCAGAACGTGTCTGACATAGCAGTGAAGGTGGACCAGATCCTGCGCCATAGCCTGCTCCTGCACAGCAAGGGTGAGTACTGGGAGCGGGGGTGGGGGTGGGGGCGGAGCACTGACCCCCGTCCCACTCCTGTGCAGCAAGGGTGGGTGCTGGTGGGGGGAGCACTAAGCCTGGTCCAATGCCCACCCCTCACCCACCCATGCTCCCCCCACCCCTCTATCCCCCGCATGCGTGCACATGGGTTAAGCCTCTGGAAGTTTGGGGCACACCTGGCGTGGAGCCCTGCTCTCTCCCCTGGCAGAGGTGTTCCTGCCCTCCCCACAGCAGCCCACCTGGCCTCGGAGCCCCACTTCAGGCTGTCTGCAGGGTGACTCAGTCTTCACCCCCCTGACCTGGTGTTAGGGTGCTGAGGACAGAGTTGGTCCCTGAGGTCTCGGCCACCCAGAGAGGGGCCCTCCGACTGCCCCGCCATTCCCCTTGTTGTGGGGAGTAGCGGGCCAGGCTGCAAGCCCTATCTCTGTCCCCACAGAAGTATTTAGGGGTACATCTGGGTGGGTGTGTGAAGTCTGTTTGTCCAGGGAACCAGTCCACAGCTGGTCAAGGCAGCTCTTCCCTGGTTCTGAACCCCCTAAGAAGGATGGGGAGCAGGGGGGGCTCTGCCTGTGTGGTTTGGAAGAGGGGGACACCTAGGCCTGGGTCACCCTGACAGGTAGACTGTGTACCTAGTGGCCTCTCAGGTGAGAAACCTCAGGCCCTGCCCAGTCCCCCCCGACCCTGACCAGGCCGCCCCTCACCGCGGTCTCCCTTGGGGAACTTCCGGGACCCAGGTCCTCAGCAAGCTGCATTCTCCCGCAGTGTCTGAAGTCCGGCAGGACCAGTGCGAGGCACCCAGTGACCCCCAGTTCCCTGATTGCTCAGGGAAGGTGGAGGTGAGCCTGGGGCAGGGGGCAGAGCCTGAGGGCATGGAGGGGGTCCAGGAGGGGCTGCCCCCTCTGCTGGGGCCATGGCTCCAGACCATCTTGGGGGTTTCTGCCCCTGGCAGGGACATCACAAGGCCAGAGCCTCCTGCCCAGCCCAGACCCTGGCGCTGGCACAGGGAGATGGCTCCTGCCACGGCCCCACCACGTTCTCCAGGATGTCGTCTGTCAGGGCATCTCATGACTTTCTCTCAGCAAATGAACTATTAGGTATAGGTGATTCCCACCCAGTTCAGAAAAGGCCTGGCCCCTCATCCCTGCCCCATTTCTCCCGGCCTGGGAAGGTCCTCTGACCTCTCTGCTCATGTCTGCAGGCAGCTCCTCCTCGGTGGCCACTTGGCGATCATTGTGGGTGGGTCCTGCCCTGGCCCCAGGCCCTGCTCCCTGGGGGGCCGCCTCTCGACCTTGGCCTTGAGCTGAATCCTGGGTAATAGGTGGTGGGGACAGAAGAGGAGGGAGACTGAGCCAGGACGCATGCTCTGGCACCTCCCGGCCCTTTGCCCCACAACTTTGCCCTGGAGAGCCCTAAAATAAACCAGTTGCTGTTGAGTTGACTCCGACGCACGGTGACCCTGTGTGTCTCAGAGTAGAACTGTGCTCCATAGGGTTTTCAATGGCTGATTTTTTAGAAGTAGATCACCAGGCCTTTCTTCTGAGGTGCCTCTGGGCGGATTTGAACCTCCAACCTTTTGGTTAGCAGCCCGGTGCTTTAGCCATTTGTGCATCTCGTTCCCCAAGGGACCCCTCTTTCTGGGCCGGGCAGCGGTGGTCCTGCCCCTGCCTTCACTGGGGTCCTTAGGGGCCAGGGCAGAGGGCTAGGTCCTGGGGGGCTCAGTCTCTCTGCTCTGTCCCTTGCAGCATCTTCAGGGAGGGCCCCAGAGGTCCCATTCTGGGGGGAGCAGGTGGAGGGGGCGAGGGCCTGGGGGGCCGGCACCAGCTCCCTGCCCAGCCTGCTCTCTTCTGCAGTGGATGCGGGCCCGCTGGACCTCTGACCCCTGCTACGCCTTCTTCGGGGTGGATGGCACCGAGTGCTCCTTCCTCATCTACCTCAGTGAGGTTGAGTGGTTTTGTCCCCCGCTGCCCTGGAGGAACCAGACGGCTGCCCAGACTGCCCCCAAAGCCCTCCCCAAAGTCCAGGTAGGCGAGTTGGGAGCTGTGGGTGGGTCGGGGGCTACCTGGGTCAGGGAGAAATGGGAGGAAGCCTGGGAGGGAGGAGGCAGTTCTCAGGTGGGAGTGCAGGGGTAGGTCCCAGGCTGCCCTGTGGACAGAAGCCAGCAGCTGACCGTGTCCGTCCCACCTTCTGTGGGATGCTGCAGTGAGAGGCTGTGTGAGGGGTAGTGCGGCCCTGGAGGCACGCCCGTAACAGACTCAAATAATAATAACAACAATAGCTGCCACTTATTGAGGCTTTCTGTGTGCCGACACCTTCTTTGCGCTTAAGTCTCCTGGCAGTCCTGTGTGAGCTCACTGAACAGGTGATGAAGCTGAGGCTTGGAGGACTAGCTTGTTCAAGGCAGACAGTCCCGGTGGCTCAGCTGAAAGGCAGCTCACCCCCTGCTGCCGGAGCCTGGGCTCTAACCACTACTCTCACTGGCTCTTGGTGCTGCTTGGGGTCCCTGAGATCTGCCATAACTGACCCATCTCCCCAGAGGGCTCAGTACAGGCAAATAATCAGAGCTGGGTTTGGCTGGTGTGTGGGTATTAGGGGGGTGGTAGGTGGCTCCTTGACTTTGGAGTGGGTGAGCCCCTTAGAAAGTGTGGGCGACGTTAGAGCAGGCCCCAGCCCCGTGAACCAGTTGCTGTTGAGTTGACTCTGACTCGTGGCAACCCCACATGTGTTAGAGTAGAGCTGCTCTCCACAGGGTTTTCAAGGGCTACTTCTTCAGAAGTAGATCACCAGGACTTTCTTCCAAGGAACCTCTGGGTAAACTCGAACTTCCAAACTTTTGGTTAGCAGCCAAGCACGCTAACTTTTTGCACGTCCCAGAGACTCCCTGGCCTCTTGCGGAGGGTGCACAGAGGCCCACTAGCCCTGCCCCTGGGCCTGTGGGGGATGGGTGGTGGCCAGCGGTGGGCCTGGAGCTATGAGACCTGAGGTGATGGACTCCCCCCCAGGCAGTTTTCCGGAGCAACCTGTCCCACCTCCTGGAGCTGGTGGGCAGCGGGAAGGAGTCGCTCATCTTCATGAAGAAGCGGGCCAAGCGGCTCACCACCCAGTGGGCTCTGGCTGCCCAGCGCCTGGAACAGAAGCTGGGAGGCGCCCGGAGGGACCAGAAGCAGGTACCGCCTTCCTCTCCACACGCTCAGGGAGCTGAGCTCCGAGAGCTCAGGAGACACACTTGGCCATGGCTCCACGGGCATGTGGAGGAAAGTGGGGTGGGGCAGCCAGAGTCTGGAGGGATGAGTGGGGTACTTCTCAAAGTTGGGGCAGAGTGGCAGCCCCTTCCCCTGGTGCTGTGTTCTGTAGACATCTGTTCTCGTCAGACAGAAAGGTTGGGAATCTATGTAGCCCGCTTTGGGAAGGTGCCTTGGTCCGTTCTTTCATTCATTTTTCATTCATACGATACATAGTTACATAACCCCCCCCCCCCGTTTGTTTCTTTCAGAGCCCCTATCATTTCATGAGCTTATCTTGTGTCTGTGTTAACTGTTGTCTGCCTCTTCCATCTGGAACGTAAGCACCATGGGGACAGGGCTGGGACTGCCTGTATCCTGGGTGCCCGGCACTGTCTCGCTGTCCCTTGGGCCCCTCACTGCGCTGTCATGCCAGCCTGGAGGCAGAGTCTGCAGCAGGGGTCTCCCGGCCAGGCCTGGGGTGGCCGCCGAGTGCTGCTGCTCCTCCACGCTGACCCTCTGTGTCCCTGCCCAGATCCTTGTCCACATTGGCTTCCTGACGGAGGAGTCTGGGGATGTGTTCAGCCCGCGGGTGCTGAAGGGCGGGCCCCTGGGAGAGATGGTACAGTGGGCGGACATCCTGACGGCGCTCTATGTCCTGGGCCATGGTCTGCGCATCACCATCTCCCTGAAGGAGCTGCAGAGGTGAGCACCAGGGAGAGGTGTGTGCTGCGGGGGGCTGAGGGGCGATCCCCTGGAGCCTCCGCCTCTCTTGCAGGAGCTTGACCCGCCATCCCTGGAGGCTTCCTTTGATGTTTCCTAGTTTCCTCCTCATGGTGACCCTATAGGACAGAGTAGAGCTGCCCTATGGGGTTTCCAAGGCTGTAATCTGTACGGGAGCAGATAGCCAGCGCTTGGTGGGTTTGAACTGCCGACCTTTCAATTAGCAGCTGAGTGCTTAACCACTGTCCCACCGGGGCTGTTTGTAGTGTTGCTGTGAGTCAGAATCAACAACAAGGTCCTCTTGTACCGGCTCTGGCAGCCTCCCACCTCCTCCGTGCTGACACTGTGTTCACGCTGGGGAGGCACTAAGGAGCGTATTTGCACAGTGCTGTCCCCACGACCCCATTCTCCACCCCTGGGCCGGTGGAGGCTGGAGTCTGCACCCTCCCCATGAGGCTGGGGAGTCCCTGGGTTTATGCTTGGTGGCTGACAAGAGTTGGCTTGCACAAGTGAGCCCCGTTGTGCATTTGGGGGCCCCTCTGCCTGCCTTCCTGGTAGGTTCCGTGCAGCCTCGGGATTGCTCTTCTGGAGCTGGGCTCCATTCTGTGACCTTTCTGGGGACTGGGGACCAGTAACACTGGAGGGAGCTGAGGGGGTGGATGATGCCTGCCCCTTCCCCATGCTTGGCTTTCCTGGCCCCTCTGGTGCTGTTGGAGGTGGAGAGTGGGTGACTAGACTCTCCCTTGGGTGCTTGGGGGAAGGATGGGGCTGGAGGCTGGGAGTGGGGGAACGCCAAGAGGGGGAGGACTGTGTGTGCATGGTGTATGTTTGGGTCTATTTTTAAGTACCATATCTGTGGGTTGTAGACTACATAGGATTTTTTTCTTTTATTTATGAATACTTATTATGCAATATTTGATACATAAAAAATTTATGTTGGAGTCCTTGGTTGGTGAACACAGTAAAGTGCTGGACTACTAAGCAAAAGGTTGGTGGTTCAAACCCACCCAGAGGCACCTCGGAAGAAAGGCCTGGTGATCTGCTTCCTAAAGGTCATAGCCTTGAAAACCCTATGGAGCAGTTCTACTCTGCACACATGAATTGGAATCGACTCAACAGCAGCAGCTGGCTTGGTTTTTTGGTTTATGTTATAAAGTATAAGAATATCGTGTCTCCCAGGATTCTGCCATCCAACCTAAGGATATGAGAAGATACCAGGATCCTTTGCACACCTGGGCTCTCCTTCCCTTACCATCCCTCCACCTTCCCCCCTCAGGAAACTCCAGTTTTGTGTTTATCATTTCTTCTTTTTTTAAAAAAATAATTTTATTTCATATTCATGTGTCCATAAACAATATATGGTTAGGTCTGTTTTGATTTTGTGTTTTATGCAAATGGTTTCCTGCTGTTTGTAGTCTTCTGCAATTTGCTTTTTTCCTTTAATATTACGATTCAGAGATTCACCCATGTTGTTGAAGGTAGCTATATTTCATTTCACTGCTATTTAATATTCCATTGTGTGAATATTTACCATACTTATTTGTTAATTTTTCCAGTCTGTGGACATTTTTTTCCTGTTTTTAAAAATTATTTTGAACTATTTTGTAGTGGCCATTCTTGCACATGTCACATGATGTACGGTGTACGAGGTTCTCTCGGGTGTAGACTCAGATGCGTGATTGCTAGGTCTTAGGGTGTGAAAATCCAGCTTTACAGCATGATGCCAAATTGGTTTCCAACGTGATTGTGCCATTTCACGTCCCTACCAGTGTACAGCCTCCCACTGGGCCACATTCCCACCCACACTTAGCATTTTCAGACTTCTTCCCTGGGAGTGTAAAATGTTAACGGAGTCCCTGGGAGGTGTGAAGGGTCAACGTGCTTGGCTGCTAACCAAAAGGTTAGAGGTTTGAGTCCATCCAGATATGCCTCGAAAGAAAGGTCTGGTGATTTACTTCCCAAAATTCAGCCATTGAAAACCCTATGGAGCACAGCTCTACTCTGACACCATGGGGTCGCCATGAGTCAGAGTCAACTTGACAGCAGCCGGTACTGTGTGAAAATGGTAGCACGAAAATATCTTGTTATGGTCTTCACTTGCATTTCCCAGACAACAGCTGAGGCTGAGTGTCCAGTCAGATGTTTATTTGCTGTTCTTTCCTCTTCATGAGATGCCCGTTCATGTCCTTGGCCCACTTTCTGTTGGGTTTTCATCTTCTCCTTATTGAGCCGTACAAGTTCTTTATGTATTATGGACTTAGACGTGTTAAAAAAAAATCTCGTATATGTGGCTTGTCTTTTTAGTTTCTTTATGGAGATTTTGATGAACAGCAGTTCTTAATTTTACTGTAATCAAAGTTAGCCATTTTTTTCTTTACGGTTAGGGATTTTGTGCTTGGTGGATTTCCGTTCCTCCTTTTCATTGGTGTTTTGATGAGATTGTTCTAACCTTACTCCAGAGTTGTTGGCACGCCAACTGAGTCTTCTTCATCAGCCTAATTAACTTATTCTCAGGTGGTGTCTTAGTCATCCAGTGCTGCTGTAACAGACGTACCACAAGTAGGTGGCTTTAACAAACAGAAATTTATTCTCTCACAGTCTAGGAGGCTAAAAGTCCAAATTCAGGGTTCCAGCTCCCAGGGAAGGCTTTCTATCTCTGCTGGCTCTGGGGAAAGGTCCTCGTCATCAACCTTCCCCTGGTCTAGGAGCTCTCACCGCAGGGACCCCGGGTCCAAAGGACGCACTTCTCTCCTGGTTCTTCATTCTTGGTGACGTGAGGTCCCTCTCGTCTCTGCTCGCTTCTCTTATATTTCAAAAGAGATTGACTCAAGATACAACCTAATCCTGTAGATTGAATCCTGCCTCATTAACATAACTGCCTCTAATCCTGCCTCATTAACGTCATAGAGATAGGATTTACAACACATAGGAAAATCACATCAGATGACAAAATGGTGGACAACCACGCAGTACTGGGAATCGTGGCCTAGCCAAGTTGAGACACATGTTTTTGGGGACACAGTTCAATCCATGACAGGCAGTTTTCAGGCTAAAATGTGGTTCCTCTCCAGGACCCACCCACCATGTTGATGGTCTGTTGGTTCTAGAAGTCTCTCTGATCTGCATTTCTTCCTGGTCACTGATGCTGATCTTCTGTAGCACAGGACTGTTGGAGAGAGAGATGCTGATGGGGGCAGAGACACTGACAACCTTAGGTCACAGGGGCCTGGGGACTACCAGGCTTGAGCAGCTCCTTGTCCTCTGCAGTTCTTTCCTGTGACCCTATGTTGGCCAGTAACTCAGGTAGAACTTCCTGTGACCCCAATCAGGGGGTGGTACCACGACCAGCTGTGTTGAGTGGGTGGAGAAGGAGATTGTGATGTGAGGCCACTAAAAAACCTAGTGGTTTTCATTCCCATGGCCTGTTGTTGTTTTTAGTTGCTCCTGACTCATGGCGACCCCATGCACAGTGGGATTAAACCATTGTGATCCATAGGGCTTTCACTGGCTGATTTTTGGAAGTAGATTGCCAGGCCTTTCTTCCTAGTCCGTCTTAGTCTAGAGAAGCTCTGCTGAAACCTGGTCAGCATCAAAGCAACACACAAGCCTGTCCAATGACAGACAGGTGGTGGCTGCATATGAACTGCATTGGTCAGGAATCAAACCTGAGTCTCCGGCATGGAAGTTAAAAGTTCTATCACTGAACCACCACTACCCCCATGGCCTGCTGTGGGCTCTGAAATTCAAGCCACTGTCTGAGTTATTCTTTTAGTTTTAATGCACGTGTCTTCAGGAAGTCCAGTAAAGATGAAGTGTCTCCAGAGAAATAGACCAGGGGATAGGTCCGCTTGGCAGAGGAGGAAGGTGATGGGGCTAATAAGGGGCTGAACACTGGAGGCAGCGTTCGGAAGCACAGCTCCAGGTGGGAAGCGACGGGTTCTGGGGCAGGACTAGGTGCCCACCTTGTAATAGCACCTTGTTCCATCTGGCTGAATATCATGGAGTTGGCACTGGGTTGGGAACTGTCCTTGAGTGCGGGTGCTGAAACCACCGCCAGGTCCCCAGCACTGGGAGAGGGAGCCAGCTTGTCCATCCTTCACTTGCCTCTCCCCGGCTGACATTTGTTGCACTGCGCAGGCCTTCAGAGCAAGCGCTGCCTGCTCGCCACCCGCCAGCGCACACCGTGGCTCGCTGCGCTGTGTCCACCCCCGGCTAGCTCTGAGCAGAGAGCTCAGGAGACGTAGCAACACTGTCTTGGGAGCAGAACGTTGTAGAGGCAGCCAACGTTTGCAGATAATGAGAAGAGGCAATCTTAATCTCCAAGTCTTCTGCAGGAAGGGTGGGCTTTCAGAAGGTCAGATGGGGCGAGACAGGGAGGAGGAAAGAAAGGTGCCCAGAGGTGGGAAGTCGAAGAGGTCTTGGGCAACTTGTGGATGGCGCAGCCAGAGGCTGAAGCTAACTGCAGGTCCCAGGCAGATCCCCAGAGCAGCAAGAGTCACACAGAAGGTACAGTGGAAGGACTCCTGGGGCTGAGGACTGTCGAGACCCCACATCTCTAGCTCTGCCACACACAAAGCCCCCAGAGGGTGGACTGTCCTTCTGTCAGGATCACTGACCCCTCACCCACCTCAAGGCTAGATGGAGTCATGTTTATCAAACAAGACCCAGCTTGGTTCCTCCCCTTGGACCACATATCCCTGGGGCTAGCAAGGTGGGAACTTACTCCTTTACTGTCCCTGAAGGTTGTGGGAGGGCATGTCACCTTCATGACAGCCGGCACAGACTTGGAGAGTCAGCCTTCTATATGAGGAACAGGCATTTGACGTGCCTCCTCCAGAGGCAGGAATTTAACCCCGTTGTTCTGCTTCCAGCCCTCGCTGGGCTTTCTCCTCTCCCGCTGCCTTCACCCTGAGCCCTTGACTGCCCACTTCCTCCTCCTCTGGCCCTGCCTCTGGGCCTGGCGCTGAGTCTGGGCCAGCACAGTGAAGATGGGGTCACTGCACTCGGGGGACCTTGCAAACGCAGCCCTAGTGAGAGGTGCCAAGATCAGCGGGTGCTCCCCTGTTGCCGACTCTTTCAGTACACACAGGCACAACCATGCACACCCACGTGTGTATACATGCATGTATACCCTCACACATCGTAATGCACACGTGCACTCATGTACAGGCACACGTATGCACACACTCATACTTTGTGCACATGTACACCTACACCCCCCACAGATGCATGCACCCATGCCTGTGTATGCACATACGTGTACATGTTTATGCATGCACACACATTCCCACATGCATGTGTGCACACACAGATGCACACCTACACACACGCACACGTGCACGCACACATGCGTATGCCCTTTGTGCACACAAGCGTGCATGCCACACACCCCACATACACACATGTGCACACATGCACGAACACATGCGCACACACACAGATGCACACACACCCCCACAGAGGATCAACACCCACCCCCTAAGGCTTCCCTTCCTGCCAGGCTCCTGCAGATCTGAAATTCCCAGATGCAGAGGCTCCAGGGAGAGATCCCCTCCTTGGTTTGCTTTCATGAACCCAGCAGTCCCGGCTGTGCTGTATCAGCAATGGCCCTTGGTCCCCGCAGGGGGTACATGTGAGCAAACGCTCTTGTCAGACAGGGCAGAATTGTGTAAACAGCTCGGCCACCTCAGGGAATATCCTTAGGAAAGTACTTTACAAATCTGTTACCAGACACAATTTTAAAACAACTAGAAGAATAAAAATAAAAACGTAAAACCACGTTCCCCAGCAGACATAATACAGTCGTGTACAAAATCAGCATCCATGGTTGGGACGCGTATAGGGCCGGGAACGCGTGCCCTGGTGGTGGCTGGCCCACCCGAGGAGCCTTAGGAACATTCCACGGTTTGACTCCCCCTCTCCGTCTTTGATGTAACTGGTCTGAGGTGGCGCCCGGTGTCAAGTGCTTAAAGTGGCCTAGGTGGTTCTCTTGAGCAGCTAGGGCTGAGCAGTGGAAAACTTGAGGCTGCAGCCTTTCTAAGCTCTCTCCCCACCCCCAGACTGGGTGGGGGGGATAGCGGTGGGGTTGGGACCTTTTCAAATGCGTGAAATAGCCCGTGTGACTTGCTCTTGTGTCCCCTGGGCAGGACCTGAGGGTGGGACTAAGGGCCTTTCCTTGCATGAGGTTTGGAGAGAGTGTGAGGATTCTCCCCAGCCCACCTGTGCATACCTTATACCTTTGGTTGCAGGAGTGGGGTGGAGCTTTAGGGGTGGGGGCCTGGTATTAGGGGTGGGGACTGAGCATTAGGAGTGGGGGCAGAGTGTTGGGGGTGGGAGCCGAGCACTAGGGGTTGGGGCCTAGCTCTAGGGCGTGGGCCCAGTTCTAAGAATGGGGGCAAGCGTCAGGAGTGGAGTGGGCCGAGGAGCAGCCCTTGGAGGGGCACAGACAGTGGGACCTCTCGCGCCCTGCCACGTGGGAACCTGCTGGCGTGGCATATATTTTGTGCCCCTACCCCGTCTTAGACGCACTTTTCTTCCCTTCTCCTTTTTGAACTAAGGCTTTGATCCTCGTGGTTGAGAGGCAGGGTGGCAGGTGTGAGACGTGGGCAGAGGCTGCGCCCTGCGTTCCCCAATCTCATCTCCTGCCAGGCTCACCTGACGCTGGATAAACGCTAGCCTTGCCTGCAGCAGGGATTTAAATACGGCCGGAGATGGTAACCGGTGCAGCCTGGGAGTTAGTCCTGGGCAGAGGTACCATGCAGTACCTGCCTGGCATTGCAAGGGGAGGCAAGACCATTGTGGAGCTGGCCCCCAGCCTTGGGGAGCCATTACCCAGGAGCGGCACCAAGTTCATTTCAGAATAGGTCAGCAGGGTGTGCAGGTAATCCGAAGTCTGGGCACCGCAGTGCATCTGCTGTGGCAGATACAACCTCTTCGGCTGGTGAGCTGACCTGTGCGGGCGACGCAGCAGGACGAAGATGCTGCTGTATGTCGTTGTGGTTCCTTCACAGATGTTCACGCAGATGTCTTGGCCACTGAGGAAGCATCAAGCCTGGACGGATGAGCCGCCGTTTTCTCTGCTCCTGTGTTTCGCTGTTTTAATTCAGCAGCTCATGGAGTGGTTTTGGGGGCGACACGGGGAAATCTATATCTACTTTGCTGCGGCAAGATGTTTCTGGGGTGAGAGACGTGGCGTGCCGGAAAAATGCGCTCAGTGCTAAGCTGCCAGGAGGTGATGTCAGACGTGCCCACCCGCACCCCGCCATGCGGGTGGGAAGGAGAAGGGAAGCCAAAGCCCCCCGCAGGCAGACCTGCTGACAGTCCTCGTCAACGCCAGCATCCACGGTGGGCACTTCAAAGTTAAGCCTTCTTCCTGTGTGCCCGGAGTGGGCTGTGCTCATCAATTTTATTTGTGTAATTTCAAGCATCATTAATAGCACGTGGCACAAGGAAAAACGACGGAGCCCTTCTCCGTCCGTGAGTGAAATTGGGTTTAGTAGAAAATTCGTTGATTTAACTGGCAAATGAAAGCTCGGAAAGAGAAGGTTGGAATAAGGAGGGCAAGAAGGGAAAAGTCTTGGCTGTCAAGCTCGCAGCCAGAATGGAAGTCAGTCCTCCAGGCTGGGGACATTTGTTCAAGGGAAGTACCACGGAGGGTCCCCAGAGAGTGACGAAGGTGAGAACCATGTCTTGTTCATCTTCTTCAGCCCAACCAAACGCTGTGTCTTGGTGTCCGGGGGCTACCATAGCAAAATACCTCGAAGTGAGTGGCTTTCAGGAAGAGAGGAATCCCTGGGTGGTGCAAACAGTTAATGCGCTCACTGCTAACTGAAATGTTGGTGGTTTGAGACCACCCAGAGGCACCTCGGAAGAAAGGCTTCGCTATCTACTTTGAAAAAAAATCAGCCATTGAAAACCCTATGGAGCCCGGTTCTATTCTGACATGCCTGGGGCTGCCATGAGTCGGAGTCGACTTGTCAGTAACTGGTTTTAAGGAACAGGAATTTATTGTTTCACAGTTCTGGGGGCTAGAAGTCCAAATTCAGGGTGTCGGTAAGACTATGCTCTCTCTGTTGACTCTAGGGGAAGATCTTCCCTTGCGTCCTTCAGTGTCTGGTAGCCCTGGGCATTTCTTGGTGATCCTTGGCTGCTTAAAGATGGATCCTCACATGGAATCTTCACCCCCTTCCTCTTCTGTGTCTGTCCTTTTATAAGAAACGATTAGGATTAGGACCCACCTTCCTCTCGTATGACTTCATTGATTTAACTGGTAACAGCTGAAAGAAAAACTCTGTTTCCCCAAACAAGGTCACACTCACAGGTACCAGGGTTAAGTCTTCACCATATCTTTTTAGGGAACACATTTCAATCCGTAACACCCTGTCAGGAGTCAGCCAAAGCAGGTCTCAGGGTTTGAATCCACTCAGATCGGGCTCCAACAGGCTTGGACCAACTCCAACTGGGTCCAGCTGCTTCAAACCAGTTCAAACTGACCAGAACCAGGCTGAACTAGTTATAATTAATTCAAACTAGCCTGTTCCAACCAGCCCCTGGGTGGATGGAGCTACCATTTTCTGAAGGGGGAAAAAGAGAAAAGCACTGGGTTTGGGGAGAACAAGGAGAAGAGCATTGGGGTTCAGACATGATGAGTTAGAGGCACCCAAGTGGAGATGTAGAGGAGGCAGCTGGTGACGGGGTCCGAGGGTCAGGGGAGGTGTGGGGACAGAATCTTGGTGGTCGACAGTAATTGAACTCGGGGTATGTGTGAATGAAATTGCCACGTGATAGGAGAAAAGGCTGAAGAGCACAGACTTAAGAAGCTCCAACACTTCAGGATCTAGGGGAAGAGGTGCTGGCGAAGAAGACTGAAAAGGAGTGAATGAGTGGTCAGAAGAAAACCAGAAGGTGTGGAATCATCAGCGTCAATGGAGAAGATGCTTCTAGAAGGAGGGTGTGGCCAATGAGGTCAGAAGCTCATAAAAAATCAAGTGAGATGGGGACTAAAAATGTCCAAAGAGTTTGGGAGTCACTGTTGACTCTAGAAAGAACCATTTTGATTGAGTCGTGGGGGACCAAAGCCAGATATTTAGTGAATTGCACAAGGAAGGGTTGAGGCATTGGTGGTTCAGCAGTAGAATTCTCGCCTTCCATGCAGGAGACCCGGGTTCGATTCCCAGCCCTTGCATCTTATGTGCAGCCACCACCCATCTGTCAGTGGAGGTCTGCGTGTTGCTAGGATGCTGAATAGGTTTCAGCAGAGCTTTCAGACTAAGACGGACTAGGAAGAAAGGCCTGGCGTGCTACTTCAGAAAATGAGCCAATGAAAACCCTATGGATCACAGTGGTCCCATCTGCAACTAATAATGGGGAGGGCGCAGGGCTGGGCAGCGTTTTGTTCTGTTGAGCATGGGGTCACCACGAGTTGGGGGCTGACTGGTAGTCAGGAAACAACAACAGAAGGAAGGGACTGACGAGGAGGTGGAGACGTGAGTGTGGGTACTTCTTCAAGGAGCGTGGCTGAGAGAAGGTGGGCGGGAGTTGGGCATAGTAGAATCGTTGGAAGGTATGCTTGTTTGTGTTTTAACTGGGAGAGCTTTTGTTGTTGTTGTTGGGTGCCATTGGAATCGATTCCAACTCATAGTGACCCCATGTGAAAACCCATAGGGTTTTCTTGGCTGTAATCTTTACAGGAACAGATTGCCAGGTCTTTCTTTCACAGAGCCACTGGGTGGGTTCGAACCTTCAACCTTTCGGTTAGCAGCTGAGTGCTTAACCATCGAGCCACCACGGCTTCTTCTGGGAGAGCTTTAAGCAGATTTAAATACCGTTGTGAAGGAGCTAGGGAAGGGGAGAGGCTGAAGGTACGGGAGGGAGAGAGTGTCATTGAGAGTGGGTGGGAGGCCCAAGGTGGCGGCCAGGAGGGACGACCCCTCTGCCCTGATAGGGAGAAGGGGAAGAGGACAGGATGCCGCGGGGATGTGGACCGGACTACCGAACTGGGGGTAGGAGATGGAGGCCAGTGGTTTCTCTTTTATCTTTGACTTTAGGAGGGGAGCACCTGCCGGGAGATTGGGGGGCGGGGGGAGGTGGAGGGGGCAGGATATGTGAGGAGATTGGACAGGGCTGAGAGATGCCTGCAGGCTTCACCCAGATCGGTGAGGTGTTATTCCTTAAAAAAATAGTCAAGACTTGACAAAGCTAGCGAGTGGAAGCAGGACCTCATTATGTCATTGTATTATTTTCTCCCATTTTCTGGTTGCGTGGACTCTTTTATGATCTAGAAAACACATAGATTAGGAGCAGGCGAGAGAGAGCAGCACTTGGCATCTACTCGGCACTTAAGGGCTTGGTAGACTTTGCTTCTTCCCCTCCCGCCTGTTCCAAGAGGAGGCGAGAGACGAGATGCAAATGATTAACTTGCACTAAAAAAAAAGAAAACGAGGCCTCCTCTCGCCTGCCCTTTTTCCTCCTCCTTCCCCAGAGCCCAAGGAGGCATTTGAATCTCCTGCCGAATGTGGACCTCTGGCTAGAGACCTCCGGAGCCTTAGAGCTGTGGGGAGCATGCCCTCTGGCTCTCCCATGCCTGCTCTTTCGTCTTGGGGAGCCTACACATGCACCACCCGTCCCAGCTGAGAGGGTAGTGGCTGGACACTTGATCCAAGCTGGCCTGTAGGAACCTTTCCTCTGGATCTTGGAACTGGGAGGCTGAAAACCTAGATAGCTGGAAAGGGTCAGAGAAGGAGCAGGCACAGGCATGGGGAGCATGGCATGGTCAGAGCCATGGAAGGTTCTGGGACCGCTGCTGCTGAGGGCCTAGAGCTGCCCAGGTCCCTGCCCTTCCTGAAGGCAGGCTATCATCCTTCCTCCGAATTTGTGAGCAATGTATCCTTGCAAAAGCCCCCCCTCACCTCCCACTCCCTACTGTACTTGGTCTAGAATGAGTGCCATTCGCTTGCTTGCAAATCAAGTTCCTTGACCAAGTGTTGGAGTCCAGGGTGGTGCAAATGGGCAACATATTCAGCTGCTGACTGAAAGGTCAGAGGTTCAAATCCATCCAGAAGCCCCTCAGAAGAAAGGCCTGATGATCTTCTTCTGAAAAATCAGCCACCAAAAGCCCTATGGAGCACAGTTTTACTCTGACACAAATGGGGAAGTCAACTCAAGGGCAACTGGTTTTTTTGGAGGGGACCAAGTGTTAATATTGGCCAGTAAACTTGACTTTGCTGACACAGTAGTGGGTCAGAGCTGCCTCTGGAGCTGCGTCTTCCGGCTCTGACCTGCTGCGCGTCAGGTGGGAGGGCCGCAAAGACTTCTCTGACGAACTGGGCATTGATTTATTATTTATGTTATTGTGCTTTAAGTGAAAGTTTGCAATTCAAGTCAGTCTCTCATACAAAAACGTATGCAGCCATTGCTACGTGACCCTAGTTGCTCTCCCTATACTGTGATAGCACACTCCAGGAAGAGGCATCTAAATGGAATCATCGGCTCTCATGAAGGGTCCGTTCAACCCAGGGGGGTGGAGAGACCTTGGGGAGAGTCTGGGTAAGAGATGAGGGGGAGAGCTGACTTCAGATGGCTCTTGAAGGAAGGACAGGGAGGTGGGATTCATTTCTGGGGAGGGAGAACCACCACATTCTCAGGTCTCAGGGTGATGGGCTCTCGTGAAGGAGGCGGGGACCAGTTCTCTTGGAGGGTGGCTGGGGAGGAGGAGGATGAACGTAGGACAAACCCGCCCACAAGTCACCAGTCAGGGTGACAGCGGGGTGGTGGGGGGAGGCGCCCCCACAGACATGGTACAACAGCTGCTCAGCCTATCAGAACAGGGGGCAGGGCTGGTCTGGGAATTTTTTCTCCGGGTGAAGTTGGCACAGAAGCATAAACCAAAAACTCCTTGCTGTTGAGTCAGTTCCAACTCATAGCGACCCTATAGGGCAGAGTAGAACTGCCATAGGGTTTCCAAGGAGCCGCTGGTGGATTCAAACTGTCGACCTTTTGGTTAGCAGCCGTAGCTCTTAACCCTGTGCCACCAGGGTTCCACAGAAGCATGAGATGGTACAAATAACCCCTGGTGCACTTTGCAGCTTTCTTTCGAATCCTAAAGGGGCTTTGGTAAAGGGAGGCATTTTCCCGGAGCCAGACTGCTCCTTTCTCTTTTTTAAATTTTTAAAATTGTATTGTTGTGCTGGAAGTGTAAGTTTACAGTTCAAGTTAGCCTCTCATACAAAAATTTATACATTCATTGTTCTGTGACCCTAGCTGCTCTCCCCATACTGTGACAGCACACTTCTTTCCACCCCGGATTTCCCGTGTCCATTCAGCCAGCTCCTGACCCTCTCTGCCTTCTCATCTCGCCTCTGGACAGAAGCTGCCGGGTTTAGTCTCATGTATCTACTTGAGCTAAGAAGCACACTCCTCACGAGTATCATTTTGTGTCCCACAGTCCAGTCCAGTCTTTCCGACTGCTCCTTTCTGAGCCGGTCCTGAGTGGCCCAGAGTCCCTCACGGCACAGAGCTTCAGGGGCCTGTCTCTCCTTTGGACCCAAAGCCCCCAGGGTTTGTGTTGTCATTGTCGGCCCTGACTTGTGGCGACCCCCACGTACAACGGGACGAAACACGGCCTAGTCCCTCGCCGTCACTGTGACTGGTTGTGGATTGGACAATGTTTCTTGTGATCCATAGGGTTTTTTCACCGGCTGATTTTCAGAAGTAGATTGCCAGTCCTTTCTTCCTAGTCTGTCTTAGTCCAGAAGTTCTGCTGAAACCTATTCAGCATCCTAGCAACACGCAAGCCTCCACTGACAGACGGGTGGTGGCTGAGCATGAGATGCATTGGCTGGGAATTGAACCTGAGTCTCCCATGGGGAAGGCGAGAATTCTCCCACTGAGCCACCACTGCCCCCGGGGTTTCGGTAAATGGGGTTCAGGCAGAGGTGGTCTCCTTCTTAGTCACCTTGGTGTTCTCCAAGGTCCCTGCACACAAACCTTGATAAAGGTTTGTGGACCTGGAGGGATGGCCAGAGCCCCTGATCCATTGTGACGAGTTAATTCCGACTCATAGTGACCCTAGAGGAAGGGTAGAACTGCCCCCAGAGGATTTCCAAGGCTGTAAATCTTTATGGAAGCAGACTGCCACATCCTTCTCCTGCAGAGCAGTTAGTGGGTTCAAACCGCCCGACCTTTTGGTTAGCAACTGAGTGCTTTAACCACTGCATCTGGTGAGAGCCCCTAGGGCACAAGAATCACTGGATAAACTAAAAAAAAAAAAAAAAAAAATTCTGATGCCCAGGCTGCACCCCAGCATTTAGATCTGCACCCCTGGGGCCACCCGGGCATCAGGAGTTCTAACAGCTTCGGGGACCCTAACGTGCAGCTGGGCTGAGAACCGCTGTCCTCCTGTGTTAACAGCCTGGTTAGGGTTGGAAGAAGGAGCCCTGGTGGCACAGTAGTTAAGCGCTTGGCTGCTAACTGAAAGATTATTGGTTCGAACCCATTGGCTGCTCTGAGGGAGAACGATGTGGCAGTCTGCTTCCATAAAGGTTAAAAACCCAAAACCAAACCTGTTGCCATGGAGTCGATTCCGACCCACAGCGACCCTAGAGGACAGAGAAGAACTGCCCCATAGGGTTTCCAAGGAGTGACTGGTGAATTCGAACTGCCGACCTTTCGGTTAGCAGCCAAGCTCTTAACCACTGCGCCACTAGGGGCAGTTCTACTCTGTCTTATAGGGTCGCTATGAGTCAGAATCGACTCAATGGCAACAGGTTTGGGTTTGGGGTTGGAGAAGACTAGACAGGCATTTGTTATATAAACGGAGGCCTGTCTGCAAGGAAGAAGACTGGGGCCCCCAGAGGGATACGTTCTGTACCCTCCCCGGCAGCAGCACCCGGGGCACCTGGAGAGCAGGAGGACTAGCCTGTGGTTTCATCTGGCTCCCCTGGGAGCCGCGGCCCTATTTGTAGCTGTGAGTTTGCTTTCTAGGAAGGGGCAGGGGAGAAGAAAGTGTCAGCTCTGGGAGACAGTCCCACTGCAGGCTGCTCAGTGTTGGGGGATGCGGCTCCCTCAGGGCCCTCTGGCCTGTGGGGTGTGTGCGCTCACTGAAATGCACTCCAGTCTGCTGTTGGCTCTTCTTCCTCAGAGCCACAGACTGGGCCGGGGCCTGGCAGGTCTCCCTTAGCTGTGGCCCGACACTCCCAGGACACCTTAGCATGTGCTGACCATGTAGGGGGGAATCTGCCTTTTCAGGTGGGTGGGCACGTCACCATGTCACCACAAGGCTTCTCCTGTTGGGTCCAGGAAGGCCAGCCCATCCTGAGCTCGATGAGCGAACGCCGTGGCAGAGTATAAAACCTCCCTTTCCTGGATTGGCTCATCATTGCCAAACCAGGTGCCATCAAGTTGACTCTGACTCACGGCGACCCCATGTGTGGCAGAGTAGAACTGCACTCCATAAGGTTTCCGATGACTGATTTTTCAAACGTAGATCGCCAAGCCTGTCTTCTGAGGCACCTCTGGGTAGACTCGAACTTCCAACCTTTAGGTTAATGGTCAAGCACGTTCACTGTTTGCACCGTGCAGGGGCTCCTTGGTAGTGTGTGGGGGAGTGCTAAGTGGATGCGTTTAAAGTACTTTCCACCTCTGGAAAGTGAGTCTGCCTCCTGCACCCACTCACACGTGTGGTGGGGGCTTCCGTTCACACAGGCTGGTCTACGAGTCCAAAGAGAAATGAGGAACTTGGCCTGGGAAATAAGAGAGTGGCCGGACAGGAGCCCTCGCAGAGCCTGCCGGGAGGTGGACTTGAACAGTCGGTGAACCTCCCTGGGCATCTCCGACTGAAGGTTGTCAGGACACGTGGTTTTCCAGTCCGCGTCACTGCTCCAATCAGCCACTTAGCGTATAATTGCCCATAAAAGTGAACTTAAATTTCAAGTGATAAAACTGCAGCCCCCTCTCCCCGCCGCTGACTCCCTCGCTCTCCGCGGGGCCAGGGCTCAGCTTCCTGTGATAGAAGCAATGAGGCAGCTGTAAACACTCAGCTGCAGAAGTCGCCTCAGATTGAAAACCCTTGTTCTCTCAGGTTCAGGGAGGCCATGTGGCTTCTCATTAACTCCTTCCGGGAAGGGGACGCTGCTGTCCCTGGGCCCGTTGGTCTCTCCTGTCCTCCCTCCTGCTGTGATGGCCTGTCAGGACTCGTGGGATGTGTGTTGGGCTACTTTTGTCCAAGTCCAGACTAGAAAGCTAACTATCCTTTGGAACAGCTGAGCGTTCCATGACCCACGAAGACACTCCTCCCCCTTGGGTTCCTCATTCACCCACTCACTGTCTCCAAATATGCTTTTCTAAGCCAAAATTAATCATCTGAACCAATTCTTCCTAAGAGGCTGTCTCAGTTCTCTAGTGCTGCTATGACAGAAATACCACAAGTGGGTGGCTTTAACAAACAGAAGTTTATTCTCTCACAGTCTAGGAGGCTAGAAGTCCGAGTTCAAGGTGCCAGCTCCAGGGAAAGGCTTTCTTTCTCTGTCTCTCTCTGGGGGAAGGTCCTTGTCATCAAGCTTCCCTTGGGTCTAGGAGTTTCTCATCACAGGGACCCTGGGTCCAAAGATTGTGCTCTGCTCCTGGCACTACTTTCTTGATGGTAGAAGGTCCCTCTCCTCTCTGCTTGCTTCTCTCTTTTATATCTCAGAAGGGGATTGACTCAAGATACAACCTAATCCTGTAGATTGTGTCCTGCTTCATTAATATAACTGCCTCTAATCCTGCCTCATTAACATCATAGAGGTTAGGATTTCCAACACATAAGAAAATCACATCAGATGACAAAATGGTGGACAACCATACACTACTGGGAATCATGGCCTAGCCAAGTTGATGTAAATTTTTTGGGGACACAATACAATAGATGACAGAGGGTCACCTGTTTTCTTGGATTGCCCATTTACTTATTAACAACCTATTCTTGCTGGGCCAGATCCTGACCTGGCTCTACCATCAAGGCCCCAGTCAGGTGGAGGTGACTTAGTCATCACCACAATGTGTCCTGTCCCAGGCTTGAGGAGGCACAGAGAGGCAGCTCAGTCTGCCTGGAGTCCTGGGAAGTCTTCCTGGAAGAGGCAACGTGTGAGTTAAGCCTTAGGAAATGGGAAGGGTTTTGTTTATTGTGTCGGTTCTGGAGGCTAGAAGTTCAAAATCAGGGTGTCAGCTGTGTTGATTCCTTCTGGAGGCTCCGAGGGAGGATCTGTTCCCGCCTGTCTCCTAGCTTCTGGTGGCTCCTGCGATCCTTGGCGTTGCTTGTTTTGTAGGTCACTCTAATCAGCCTCCAGGTTCCCATGGCTCTCTCCCTCAGGGCCTCTTCTCTTTCATAAGGATGCCCCTCATTGGATTAGGACCCACCTTACTCCAGGATGACCTCGTGTTAACTGATAACATCTTCAAAGGCTCTATTTCCAAACAAGTTCACAATCACAGGTGCCAGGGGTTAGGAGAAGGACATCATGCTTGGTAAGGTAGAGAGTCCGTGAAAAAAAGGAAGATCCTTAGTGAGATGGATTCACACAGTGGCTGCAACAATGGGCTCAAACGTAGCAATGATTGTGAGGATGGCGCAGGACAGGGCAGTGCTTCCTTCTGTTGCACATAGGATCACTGTGAGTTGGAACTGACTTGACAGTGCTTCACAACAACAATCTAACAGGGGTTAGGACATCAACATATCTTTGTGGGAGACAAATTCAATCCATAACAGCGTGAAAGGCAGTCATACTCCTGGTTCAGGTAGCTTCTAGCCCCACCTATGGTTTTAGACGTTCAGAAGTGTCTGAATTTTACCAGACCTGGATTCCACATTGCAGGAACATCACGCCCCCTAATTTCTGTGGAAAAGAGACAGAGGAGTCACCTTTTTGTCCTTCATTTGTGGTTCTCAGTGGGAGGGCTACCTGTGGACAAAATTGGCATGTCTTTCTGGGGCATCGGTTTTGCTGGAGGAGTTTGGGGAGTGAGAAATCCCACTCCTAAAAGAAAATGCCTCCCTGGCCCGAGCTAGCTCATCACATGGGTCCCTGGGGGGCTGGACTAGGTGGTCTCTAGGACCTCTTCTGGCACTGAACTGACAAACCCAAGGTATGCCCTGGGGACAGTGGGGCCTTGCTGCTTCCCGCTTGTGCCAGAGGCAGAGAACGGGCCACATCTGGCCTCAGCAGGAGATGTCGAGGGAAAAATGGGGATTGGGGCTCACAGCTGGCTGGCTGCCTTCACGGCCTTCCTCCTGCCTCTCTGTCCATTCTCTGCTTGGGAGCCACCCACTCCCCCTGTGCTCCCATTATGATCAGCTCGAATCTCCACCTCAGCACCCCCAGGCAGACACACTCTTTGCGGGGAGCCGATCTGCGAAGACCTGCTTAGAAGCCCGCTGCCTGGCGGCCCTGGGGTGAGGGGACAAGCTCAGCAGAGCAGAATTGGGCTTTTCTGAGGCAGGGGGCTTGGGGAGTCCTCAGCTCCAAACACCAAAGCCACTGAGGACCAGTGGGCGGGAATCATGAAAATGAGAGAATGGCGCCCCCTCTGGTCAGACTTGGCCCTGCAGGGGACTATAGTGGGAATTACAAAAGGGGCCGCTTCCTCTGGCAGGTGCAGCCTGCGCCGGGTGCACAGCTTGGCTAGCTGGCTGGACCTGGGTCTCGGCGACTCGCCCCTCACCGGACTCCCTTGTGCAGTGACAAACCCCCACGACTGTGCACAGTGGCCCTGGACACTTCCTTCCCAAGGGTCCGCCAGTGCTCGCGCGCCAGCCACTGCCCTTTACGGCACCCCTGACCATGTTCATCTGGGATATAGGAACCGAGTGGGCTAGAGGCCCCCCATATGCAGGATCGGTTGGGAGGGGGGTTTCTGGCTGCCTGCAGGTCCCTCCTGGGGCTCAGACTCTGAAGGGTTCCTCTCTCAGTAATTTAGGGGTGCCGCCAGGCCGGGGGAACTGCCCACTGACTGTGCCCCTGCCTTTCGACCTCATCTACACTGACTACCACGGACTGCAGCAGATGAAGCAGCACATGGGCCTGTCCTTCAAGAAGTACCGGTGAGCACAGGGTCGGGGTGTGGACACAGCTGGCCTCCTGCCTCTGCCCCACGTCCCTATGGCCAGCTGGTCCTCAGGGAGGAAAATGGCAGTGCCCGGTGTCCTGCAGTGGGGTAAAGGTTCCCCTCTGCCCAACCCCTCACTTTCCTCCAGATATGCCCTGCCCCCTGGCTAATGGGATGACAAGGAATAAACCACAGAGAGCATCCCATTGCCCGCTCCGTGGCAGGCTGGGGGGGCGGGGTCAGAGGTGACCCAGATGGGGTGGGGGGCAGAGGAATTGCAGGGAACAGGTCAGCCACCTAGGGCTGTGACCTGTGCTGTGGGGACCTCGGTGGGGGTTGGCTCAGCCCCTCCCCCTCCCCCTCCCCTCCCTGTTGGAGGAGGCCAGCGCCACGACCTGTCTCTGCAGCCAGTGGGATGCAGGTTTAATTTAGCACAGAGATCCTGGCTATTTATGACATGTGCTCTTGTCCCATTAACTGTCCCATATGATTTTATTAGGAAAAAAAGTGACAGGCGGTGTTGTTGCTTTTACTATTAATGCGTGTTCTCTATGCACCCGGCCCTCCGCTCCTCCACCCCACCCCTGCCCCTCTCTGGGGGAATAATGCCAACCTCAGCACTCTGCAGAAGATTCTCGGTCGCTGGCAAGGAGGTGGGGTGGGGAGGTGAAGGAGCTTATAGTGGAGGTGACTGGGTCTCACTCCCAGGGGGGTGGAAGCACAGAGGAGGAGGTTTTGGGCTGGGTCTATCAGCGAGTGTCCTCAGAGTCCAGCTGCCTCTGCTGTTGGCTGATCTACTGGGCACAAGATCCCCCTGGCCTTTGAACTTGAAGCCTCTGACCCTAAGAGACGGTGGGGACAGCAGGGAGGAGTGTAAGCAGGGAACAGAGCTGGGAGGTCCCACTCATGAGGTGGCTACCTTGCCGGGGAGGCCTTGAGGCTCTGCCTTCCCACAGTGGGCCCTTGGGCAGCTGTGGGTCCCTGCAGGCCCTGCCCTTCTGCATTTGGACCCTGATAGATGCGCAGAGCCCGGGGTGGGGTGGAGGGGTCAGGCTCCAGGGCAGCAGGGCTGTAGCCTGGGTGGACTGCTGCTCCCTGTCCAGAAAGATACAAGTTGCAAAGGTGACACTGGGGCACTGGGACAGGGACCCCACTCTCGGCAGTGCCTCCCTTCCCGTGGGGTGGCGGTAATGCTAACATTTTCAGAACACTAACCTCGGACCCTGGGCCAGGCACTTCCCCATGACCCTCAGACAGTTTGGCTGTGGTTGTCCCCACTTGACAGACAGGGAAGCTGGCTCAGAGAGGTTAAGACACCTGCCTGTGGTCACACAGCCATGCCGTGTCCAAGCCCAAGCTTGATCACACACCGCACACACTAACCAGCCTCTGCCGGGGACTCCAGCCCTGGGACTCTGGTTCTTGGTCCTTGGAGTGCAGGTGCCGAATCCGGGTCATCGACACATTTGGAACAGAACCTGCATACAATCATGAGGAATACGCCACGCTGCACGGCTACCGGACCAACTGGGGCTACTGGAACCTCAACCCCAAGCAGTTCATGACCATGTTCCGTGAGTGCCCTACGGCAGGGGGTGGGGGCCGGGGCTCCCAGAGCTGGCTCGGAGGAGCAGGATCTCCGCCCTCCTCTCTTTCTTCCTGTGCGGTGGGGGAGTGAGGCATGCCCTGGCATTCCCCTTCTCTGGGAAAGACTTCCTCCCCTTGCGGCAAATGCGTGAACAAGACCAGAAGCCTTTTGGGGAGCAGGAAGCCTGGCAGGAGCAGCACTGGGGGTGGAGGGCTCCCTACCTGGCTTGGGAGAAGTGGGTTGACCTAACCCAGGAGAGCAGGAGATGGCCCCTGCCCTTCAGGAGCTGGCATTCACAGAGAACAGCTAAGCACACAATTCCCGAGCAAAGCAGACAGATGCAGTGGCCTTCCAGAGAACGTCAGAGTGTGGCAAAGGGGGCAGGAAAGGCAGGTTTTTCTCAGCCAAGGGAACAGATGTAATAAAGATGGCTATGGGAAGAACCAGAATGTTCTGGAAATGCAGGAGTCCAGTTTGCTCCTCATGGGGATGATGGGCAATAAGGCTGTGGGGAGGACTGGGGCTCACAGTGGAAATCCTTGGATGATGGGTTTAAGAAAGGAGTTCGATCACAGCTGAGCTTTAGCTGTTTATAATGAGACTTTCAACTATATACATGCACTGAACTACCTCTTAAACGAAGACCGCAGAAAGTAGTTGAACCTTTTCTTGAGGACTCCCTCCTGGGCGGGGTCTGCCTTCGGGGTGGCAGAGGTGCGGGGCCATGTGTCACTTTGCTGTGTGGCCGCTTCTCGCCTGTCCTAGCTGGTGTGGTTCTTTCCCTCCTTGCTGGACAGCGGTCAGCCGTCACTGTTGGTTGTTGTCAGTAGATCTGCCTCCCGAAGCATCTTGCGCATCTAATCTGTGGTGCTTTGAAGGCTTCAGGCCAGAAAACCGGATAAGCACCCTTGTTAGGCTTGTATCTATATTAGGAGCAAAACCTGCTCTGAGCCAGTCCCAAGGGACTCGTTTGTAAGTAAAGTACACGGTCTCTATTTAGCCTGTCAAATGTGGGCATCTCTTTTGGGGTGCCTCGGAGGTTCTTTTCTCTTGCTTCCCAGGTTCTAGGCTGTCTTGGGGGCTGATGAGGTTTCCAAGGAAATAAGGGTAGCTTGCTAGGATCCGAGAAGGCTGGGAAGGTGGGAAGCTTCCCCAGAGCCCATGTGGTCCAGATGAGGAAACTGAGGCTCAGAGGGAGGCCCATCTGAGGTCAGCGGCTCAGTGGGGACCAGTCTCCCACCCAGGGCCCATTCCAAGATTTCACAAGGCTCCAATGAGGGAAGAGCAACTGGAGTGGGGCGGGTCGCAGGGAGATGTCGGGGGATGATTCTCTGGCTGCAGAAACAACATATATGATAGCAGAGAACAAAGGGTCCCGAGTCCAGGGCCTTGGGCAATTAGCTCACTGAGAAGGGAAGCAACCAACTCTGAGGCTGGAAAGAGGGACATGGAGGATCCGTCGCAGGTGGAGGAATCCGTGGGGGGCGACACCTGATACTGGAATTTGAGATCCACTGTAGGTTCTTGAGTTAGGGATGTCATGGAGAAAAAGTGTTTTGAGGAATTGTCCTGGCAGGCTGTAGATGGCCACAGGGGCAGTGGAAGAGGAGGGAGAAGCAGAAGGTTAAGAGGCTCCTGCAGAAATCTACACCGAGAAAATGAGGACTTGTCCTGGGGTGGGTCCCACTGGATGTGGAGGTCCAAACCTGGCAAACTCCTATGCATCCTCCAAAGCCCAGGTCAGATGTCCCCTCTCTTAACCATCACTTTCACTGATGCCCTCATCGCCCATCCCAGGCAGACTGTTTTGCTCCTTCACCTCTATGTCTATAACCTTTAAACCTAATTCTGTAAAAATACATATTGAAATGTATAAGAGTTATTGGTTTAGGGAGACCTTGGGTGGTACAAACCAAAAGGTTCGAGGTTCAAGACCACCCAGAGGTACCTTGGAAGAAAGGCCTGACGATCTACTTCAGAAATATCAGCCACTGAGAAATCTATGGAGCACTGTTCTACTCTGACATACATGGGGTTGCTACAGGTCAAAACAGACTCCACAGTAACTGACTCTTAATTGCTTATGCATTTATTTCCCCAATAAACGATGACCCACTCAAAACAGGGATGCTGGCTGATTTTCCCTGGAACCCATCCGGGTGCTCAGAAATGTTAATTGATAAAGAGGACAGAAGAGAAAGGGAGAGGCTCGCCCGTTTTAATAATACAGTATTCAGAGTCCAGGAAGGAATTCTCAAGCAGACCTCTGCCCCACGCTCCCCCACCCACCACCCCCGTCTTCCCCGAGAAGCCCGAGCTGATTTCCCCACTGAGCTAACCAGGAGGCTTTTTGCCTCTCCCAGCCTTGCCCTTGCCCTGCCCCCAGGAGTTCTTTGCTAATGATCCCTGTTATTTTAATTGGCTGCAATGCTTCCATGTCCCGCTCCCACTATTTAGCTAATTGTGTTCTAAATCTGTCCCTTCTGGTGGAGTTGCTGGAATGAAGAGCAGTTTGGTGATGGATTCTTTAGCTGCAGAGAAAAGGGGGAAGGCAGTATGTGGGGAAAGGGGCCTGGGGGGAGGGAGGGAGGACGTGGACTGAGCAGGCAGACGGTCAGGTCTGCCCTCCTGGGCCTTCCTCCCAGGCCTGGGCAGAGCCACCCAGAGGGGAGAGTCTACCTGGCCCTGACCACCTGCAGAGAGAGCTCCAGGCTCCAGGGCCCCTTCTTACCCTCCTGAAGCTCTACAGCAGGATCCTTTTGTTCTGGAACCAGCAAAGGCTCATTCCTACCGCATCAGATTTTCAGACCCAAGAACCAGTGAGCCCCTGGGGTACCGTGACAGGGACCAGTATCTCTTGTAAGATGCACGGACTCTTTATTACAGTTTTTTTGGATGGGGGGTGGAAACACAGCATTCAATGTACACGCTTGATTAAAAGACACACCCCAATTTCAGAAAGGTTAAAATGTGAAGAAAAACGTGCATCTGAAATGGAGAAATTAAGGGATTTGAAATCAGGGCTGTTTTGGAAAATCAAGGATACACGGCTGCTACCAACTCCGTCACCCCAGCATCTTCTATGTAGGAAGGCAGATTAAATTTCTTTGGATTTAATATGTATTTAAGATCTGAAGACACGGAAGGAAGGGATTACAAATACCTGGCGCCTGTGCCTACCCCTCTATCGCTGCTTGTGGCAGACAGAGCTAATCAGTCATGGCACCTGGGCCTGGCTGTGGGATCGCCCACAAGATAAAATTTACTGCCTGCCCCCCGATATGTTGGGTTCCAGGGGTGGTGGGCAGCAAGTAAGGCAGAGGGCGACCTGTGCTGTAACGGAGACCTAGCCACAGCAGATGGGGCCATAAGGGACCTGAAAGTAGGCTTCTCGGTGGAGGTGACATGTGAGTGGGGCCTTGAAGGCTGAATAGGAGCGCATTCCGGAAGGGCATTCCAGGCAGGGGGAACAGCAGATGCAGGAGCTTGGAGGTGTGAAAGTTAAGATGTGCTCTAGGGATTCATTCACCCAGCAGGCTGGGCTCTGTTCTAGGTGCTGGGGACACCATAGGGAACAAGACAGAACTCCTGCCCTCATGGGGCTTATATTCTGACAACAGTAGACAAGCAAATATCTAACATAATGCCGGGTAGGTCAGTGCTTTGAGGGAAAATGAAGCCGGGTCAGGGAACAGAGCATGATGGGGGTCAGGAAAGACCTCTCTGAGGGGCCATTTGGGTCAAGACCTGCATGGAGAGCGGGAGTGAGCCCAGGAGAGTGGGGGGGTTGGAGGGAGATGGAGGAGAGGAAGGGGAGTCAGGGGAGGGGGAGAAGAGGCGGGGGAGGGGAGACAGAGGAGGGGAGGCAGGGGAGTGGGAGAGGAGGTGGGGAGGGGGAGGGGAGGCGGGGAGGGGAAGCGGGGAAGGACGGAGGAATGGTAAGAGATGCAGCCAGGGGAATGGGGCTGGTCCTGCAGGGCCTCGTAGATGGTTGTGGGGCCTTTGGCTTCTGGGGGAACCTGGTCTGACCTCAGTCTGAAAGGATTGCTCTGGAGAAGAGACTCTGTAGAAAGTGCGGAGCCAGCGGAGCGGCTGTCCCAGCAGCCCTGGAGAGCAGTGACGGTAGCCTGGACTAGCTGGCAGTTCTGGGAGAACAGCTCTGCCGAAGGATTGGTGTGGAGTGAGGGAAACAGGAGGAGCCAAAGCTGGTGCCACAGCTTTGGGCCTGAGCAACTGACCAGTCTGGAGGAGGGGCTTGGGATGTGATCAGGGTCCTGGTGGGTCCCATGGCCCTTCGCTGTACCTGTCCTGTGCCTCAGTTTCCTCATCTAAAAACCAGTGAGGGGACCAGATGCCCTCAGGTTTCCTTCCACTCCAAAGTTTTGTGATAGTCTCTGGGAAAGGCAGCTGCTGGGGGCCAAGCTCTTGGGGCACTGTCACCCCGTCAGAACCCCTGCTTCTCCATCCCTGCCAATGGAGGGCCCCCACGGGCTGGTCCAGGAGACTCGTGTGCCCTGCTGCTTGGTAACCCTCCCTGTCCCTGGGCTCGGCTGCAGCTCACACGCCGGACAACTCCTTCATGGGCTTTGTGTCCGAGGAGCTCAATGAGACGGAGAAGCAGCTCGTCAGAAGCGGCAAAGCCAGCAACATGGCCGTGGTGTACGGCAAGGAGCCAAGCATCTGGAAGGTGAGGCCGGCCAGCTCAGGCCACCCGGTGCCCAGCTCCTGCTCCCCAGACTCGGCGCCACGTGCCCCCCTCCCCCCAGCACTGGATGGTGGATAATGGTCCCCATTCTTCATTCAGAAAAAAAGTCCTTAACTGCCATGGAGAGACACCCAGCCTGGGGGCTGACTATTCGCCCCCACCCCCCAAGCTCAGCCCCCAAACTCATAATCAACTCAAATGTTACTTTGTCGAGGACCAGACCCTCCACCCTCCCTAGGAACAAGTCAGTTAGCATGTGAGCCTGGCGAGCGGGTTAGGCTGGGCTTCCAGGTGCTGTGGGATGAGAAATGATGGAGAAGGCAGAACCTTTGGGGTTAGAACCCCATCTTCAGGGCTGGGGGTCCCCAGAGAAGAGCTGCCACGTGGGGCGCTGTCTGCTGACCAGGTGACTAACCTGCTCTCTCCTTTCTCCCCTGTGCATCCCTTGGTGATGGGGCAGCTCCAGGTACGGTGATGGTTTGCACGGTCCTCCTCCCCTCCCCTCTGCAGCGGCCACGCAGTAGGGTCCGTGATGGGGATGCTTCCGAGTTGGGCTTTCCGGGGTGGGTGGCTGCTGTGAATGGGTGAAGGCTGGGAGGAGGGTGAGGGTGAGAGCAGGTCCAAGAAGGGCTCTTCCTGGGGTCCCCCTGTGGCAGGAGAGGCAGGGGCCGGGAGGGCAGGGTCTGGCTGGGCATGGTCGAAGGGCAGCTCCTAGGGGGTGAGAGGCCTGGGGTAGGAAGCGTTATTACCTAAGGTAGGTGGCATGAGGTCAAGGTTAATGATAATGATGCTGATAATGGGAAACATATATTAAGCATCTGGTGGCGCAATTGTTTAGTGCTTGGCTGCTAACCGAAAGGTTGGGGGTTCAAACCCACCAGCTGCTCCGCTTAAGAAAGATGTGGCAGTCCACTTCCATAAAGATTGCAGCCTTAAAAACCCTATGGGGCAGTTCTGCTCTCTCCTGCAGGGTCAGTATGAGCCAAAATCGACTTGATGGCGATGGGTTTGATACTCTATGTGGAGTCCCTGAGTGGCGCAACTAGTTAATGCACTCAGCTGCTAACCAAAAAGTTGGAGGTTTGGGTCTACCTAGAAGTGCCTCAGAAGAAAGCCCTGGCAATCTACTTCCAAAAAATCAGCCGTTGAAAACCCTGTGGTGCACAGTTCTACTCTGACATACGTGGGGTCGCCATGGGTTGGATTCCACTCGACTTGGCAACTGGTCCTTTTAAATATCCATCGAGTGCTTACGTTGTGCTAAGTGCTCACATTTAACCTTCACACTGTGAGATACCTACTCAGTATTATCATCCCCGTGCTACAAAGGAGGAAGCCAAGGAACAGAAGTTTATAGTGACCTGTTCAAGTCCCACAGCTAATAAGTGGCAGAGCTGGGATTCCAACCTACGTCTACTTCACTCCAGAGCCGGGATGCTTCACCCCAACCCTGCGTAGCCTCCCAGACTTTTGAGGCCGTGGATTGTGGCAGAGACAGTGATGGAGGCAGGGATAAAGATTCAAGACCCCTGTTGAGGGTCAGTGCCAACCGCGGGGTGTGGGGCGAGGGACTGATGGGAGATTCTCGTTTGATGTAAAACAAGATGGTTGTCGAGAAAGCCCTTGTGCACGAGGTGCTGAGAGCGGAGGCAAAGCTGGAGGGTAATAGAATAGACTGTCTGCTTTTACCAGAAAACACTGTTAAGAAACCGCCCCAAGAGGATGAGAGGTTATGAAGTCTGGGAAGAGAAGGGTTTTATCTCTGGCTCAGGAAATTCTGTGATAGCCCGGAGCAGCGCTGTGCAGCAAGGGACCTCAAAGAAACTGCTTCCAAAAATAGAAGGCTTTTCTCTGGTATTTGTAACTGCAGGAAGTCAGAGGTGGGTGGATGAAGAGAAAAACGGAAGTAGCATCATGGGACAAATTCAGAGGGCCAAGTGGCAGAGAAACGGAGGAGGGAGGAGGGGGGAAGATGAGGAGGTCACTGCATCCTCCTGGGCAGCAGGAGCCAGGAGTAATCCAGAGCCAGGTGTTTGGCGATTTTTGTGCCAAGGAGGCCTGTCTTATCCTAGATTCTCCAGAACGCAGAGCCTGAGGCAAAGGCTTCTTGTTGTTACTAGTTGCTGGCGGGTGGATTCTGATTTGTGGCGACCCCATGTGTATCAGAGTAGAACTGCGTGCTCCATAGGGTTTTCAATGGCTGATTTTTCGGAAGCAGATCACCAGACCTTTCTTCCAAGGCATCTCTGGGTGGACTCGAACCTCCCACCTTTCTGGTTAGCAGCCTAGCACATTAACTGTTTATACCACCCAGAGACTCCAAGGCAACCAAAGGGGGAAAAAATGAGGAAAATCAAAAGGAAAAGCAACAGTACTGTTGTTAGTTGCCGTTGTGTCGATTCCGACTTGTGGTAACCCCATGCGTGCAGAGTAGAACTGCTCCCATGTTAGGTTTTCAAGGCTGTAACCTTTTGGGAGCAGATTGCCAGGACTTTCTTCCAAGGCACCTCCTCCTCCCTAAGGTTAACCCATGGATAAATTATGAAGTCATTTCAGGGGGCCTTGACTAGCGTTTTTAAATGAAACAGAATGGAAGAACACAGAAACCATAGAATTAAAAATATCAAAAGACTTCAGATGTATTAAGGGTAAGTATTGTTTCGTGAAACTTGAAGTTTACGTATACACGGTTAGGTAGAAAAAAAGTTGCTGAATGCATTTGCGCATTTGTGTGTGTGTGTTTTTTATTATAGCAAAAATGTGTATAGCAAAACATACTGTAGCTCATCAATTACTACATATACACTTCAGGGACATTGATTACAGTCTTCAAGTTGTGCAACCATTCTATCTTCTTCCAAATGATCCCACCACCATTAACATTCATTCAACTCGTTCTCAGTAAATACCCCCACGTTCGCTTTCCCTCCCGCGCCTGGTAATCACTAATTACTTATGGTTTCTACATAATTGCTACTTTCATGTAAGTGATATTATACAGTATTTGCCCTTTTGTGCGTAACTCATTTAGCTCAGAATAACCTCCTCTAGGTTCATCCATGTTGTGGCATATGTCAGGACTTCATCCTCTTTATGGCTGAGTAATATTCCATTGTGTGGCTGGACCACATCTTGTTTATCCACTCACCAGTCAATGGCCATTTTGGTTGTTTCCACGTTTTGGATATAGTGAATAATGCTACCGTGAACACTGGTGTACATATGTCTGTTCGCGTTGCTGCTTTCAGGTCTTTTGGGCATATACCTAAGAGTGGAATTGCTGGGTCATATGGCTGTTAACCAAAAGGTTTGTGGTTCAAATCCACACAGCAGCTCTGTGAAAGAAAGACCTGGCAATCTGCTCCCTTAAAGATTACAGTCTAGAAAACCCTATGGGGGCAGTTTTACTCTGTCACATGGGATCGCTATGCGTTGAAATCTACTTGGCAGCACCTAACAACAACATGATAGTTCTATGTTAGACTTTTTGAGGAACCACCAGACTGTTTTCCACAATGACTGTACCAGCTTGTGTGCGTGTGTTTTAAACAGAATGCATTATATGCTTAAAGTGCACAAAGAAATCTGAGGAAAGTACATAAAAACCAAAAAAAACCATTGTCATCGAGTCCATTGTGACTCATAGAAACCCTACAGATAGAGTAGAACTGCCCCCGAGGGTTTCCAAGAAGGAGGGGATGGATTTGAACTGCTGACCTTTTGCTTAGCAGCCATAGCTCTTAACCACTACACCACCGTTAATAGTAGATGCCCCTAGTAATGGGATTGGGCAGTTGGGTGACATTTGACTTCACTGTCTACACCCTTCTGTACGTTTTTCTGGTTTTTTTCTATAAGTGTAATTTACTTTTATGAAAAGTAGTCCTGTTACGTTTAATGTGATTGCTGGTATATTTGGCTTTAAACCTACTGTCTTACTAGTTGATTTTGATTTCTTTTTATCGTGTTTCCATGTTCTTTTCCTCTCATTTCTAATCTTCTGCATTGGTATATTTTTTAAATCCACCTCTTTTTATCTGAGTTATACTGTCTTTTATATTCTTTTAGTGGTTACCCTGGAAATTATAACACGCACCCTTGACTTATAAAAGTCTAATAAAAATCAGTGCATTGACCTATTCTTGGAAAATAAAAAAACATTTAATTTCACCCTCCAATTGATATGCTTTTATTGTATGTTAATTCTCTCTCTGTATTTTAACCCCACACGTCTGTCAGTTTGTCCTACTCTGGTGGCTTGTGTGTTGCTGAGATGTTAGAAGCTATGCCACCGGTACTTCAAATATCAGCAGGGTCACCCATGGTGGACAGGTTTCAGTGGCGCTTCCAGACTAAGACAGACTAGGAAGAAGGACCTGGAGGTCTACTTCAGAAAAAATCAGCCGGTGAAAACCTTATAAATAGCAGTGGAACATCGTCTGATATAGTGCCAGGAGATGAGCCCCTCAGGTTAGAAGGCACTCAAAATACGACTGGTGAAGAGCTGCCTCCTCAAAGTAGAGTCAACCTTAATGACATGGATGGAGTCAAGCTTTTGGGACCTTCTTTTGCTGATGTGGCACAACTTAAAATGAGAAGAAACAGCTACAAACATCCATTAATAAATGGAATGTGGAATGTACAAAGTATGAATCTAGGAAAATTGGAAATCGTCAAAAATGAAATGGAACACATAAACATCGATATCTCAGGCATTAGTCAGCTGAAATGGACTGGTATTGGCCATTTTTAATCAGACAATCATATGGTCTACTATGCTGGGAATGCGAACTTGAAGAGGAACGCATTACATTCATTGTCAAAAAGAACATTTCAAGATGTACCCTGAAGTACAACGCTGTCAGGATTGGATAATATCCATATGCCTGCAAGGAAGACCAGTTAATACAACTATTATTCAAACTTACGCACTAGCCACATGCCAAAATGAGGAAATTGAAGATTTTTACCAACTTCTGCAGTCTGAAATTGATCACACATGCAATCAAGATGCATTGATAATTAAAGAAGGAACAATAGTTGGAAAATATGGCCTTGGTGATAGAAATGACACCAGAGATCATGTGATAGAATTTTACAAGACCAACGACTTCTTCATTGCAAATACCTTTTTTCAACAAAATAAACGGCAACTATACATGTGGACCTCGCCAGATGGAACACAAAGGATTCAAACGGACTACAGCTGTGGGAAGAGACGATGGAAAAGCTCAGTATCATCAGTCAGAACAAGGCCAGTGGCTGACTGTGGAACAGACAGTCAATTGCTCATATGCAAGTTCAAGTTGAAGCTGAAGAAAATTAGAACAAGTCTACGAGAGCCAACGTATGGCCTTGAATATACCCCTCCTGAATTTAGAGACCATCTCAAGAATAGATTTGACTCATTAAACACTAATGACCAAAGACCAGATGAGTTGTGGAATGACATGAAGGACATCATGCATGAAGAAAGTAAGAGATCATTAAAAAGACAGGAAAGAAAGAAAGACCAAAATGGAAGTCTTAGGTTGCGTTCTTTACAGAAACAAAACCAGTAAAGTGTATAAAATCAGTAAAGTGTATAAATATATATATATATATATATATATATAGAGAGAGAGAGAGAGAGAGAGAGAGAGAGAGAGAGAGAGAGATTTATATCAAGGAAATGGCCCACACGATTGTAGAGGCTGGAACATCCCAAGTCCATGGATCAGGATAGAGGCTTCTCCTGATTCACGTAGCTGCAGGGGCTGGTGAACCCAAGATCGGCATGTCAGAGAGCACGGCTGTTGATCACAGGCTGTGAAGATTGACAAATCCTAAGATCTATAAGCAAGACCGCAAGGCTTCTCCTGATTCATGTAGCTGCAGGGGCTGGTGAACTCAAGATCAGCAGCTTGGAGAGCAGGAGCCAGCTGCAGGATCCAGAGCAGGCAAAAGCCAGAACGTCCGCTTATATTCAGATGCAGCCCACACGCCCAAGGAAACTGCCTTTCAACTGATTGGCTACTCACAGCAAATCCCATCATGGGGGTGATCACATATAAACACTGAGAATCATGGCCTGGCCAAGTTGATACACAATTTTAACCATCACAATGGATGTTGTCAGAAGAGACTCTGAAACTTGCTCTGGAACGTAGAGTAGCTAAAGCAAAAGGAAGAAGTGATGAAGTAAAATAGCTGAACAGAAGATTTCAAAGGGTGGCTTGAGAAAACAAAATAAAGTATTATAATGAAATGTGCAAAGACCTGGAGTTAGAAAATCAAAAGGAAAGAACACACTCAGCATTTCTCAAACTGAAAGAACTGAAGAAAAACATTAAAGCCTCAAGTTGCAATATCAAAGGATTTTATGGGGGAAAGTATTAAATGACGCAGGAAGCAACAAAAGAAGATGGAAGGAATACATAGAGTCATGTAGCAAAAAGAACTGGTTGACGTTCAATCATTTCGGGGGCAGCATATGATCAAGAATTGGTGGTACTGAAGGAAGAAGCCCAAGCTGCACTGAAGGCATTAGCGAAAAACAAGGCTCCAGGAATCGATGGAATACCAACTGAGATGTTTCAACAAACAGATGCAGTGCTGGAAGCACTCACTTGTCTATGCCAAGAAATTTGGAAGACAGCTCCCTGGCCAACTGACTGGAAGTGATCCATATTTGTGCCCATTCCAAAAAAGGGTGATCCAACAGAATGCGGAAATTATCGAACAATATCATTAATATCACACAAAAGTAAAATTTTGCTGAATATCATTCAAAAGTGGTTGCAGCAGTACATTGACAGGGGACTGCCAGAAGTTCAAGCCAGATTCAGAAGAGGATGTGGTATGAGGGATATCATTGCTGATGTCAGATGGATCTTGGCTGAAAGCAGAGAATACCAGAAAGATGTTTACCTGTGTTTTATTGACTATGCAAATGCATTCGACTGTGCAGATCATAACAAATTATGGATAAAATTGCAAAGAGTGGGAATTTCAGAACACTTAATTGTGCTTATGAGGAACCTGTGCGTAGACCAAGAGGCAGTCGTTCGAACAGAACAAGGGGATAACGTGTAGTTTAAAATCAGGAAAAGTGTGTGTCAGGGTTATATCCTTTCACCATACTTCTTCAATCTATATGTTGAGCAAATAATCTGAGAAGCAGGGCTAGATGAAGAAGAATGGGGCATCAGGATTGGAGGAAGGCTCATTAACCACCTGTGATATGCAGATGACACAGCTTTGCTTGCTGAAAGTGAAGAGGACTTGAAGCACTTATTGATGAAGAACGAAGACCACAGCCTTCAGTGTGGATTACACCTCAACATAAAGAAAACAAAAATCCTCACAACTGGACCAATAAGCAACATCATGATAAACGGAGAAAAGATTGAAGTTGTCAAGGATTTCATTTTACTTGGATCTACAATCAACGCCCATGGAAGCAGCAGTCGAGAAATCAAACAACACAATGCATTGAGCAAATCTTCTGTAAAATACCTCTTTAAATAAAGTGTTGAAAAGCCAAGATGTCACTTTGAGGACTAAGGTGCACCTGACTCAAGCCATGGTATTTTCAATCGCCTCATATACATGTGAAAGCTGGACAATGAATAAAGAAGACCAAAGAAGAATTGATGCCTTTGAATTATGGTGTTGATGAAGAATATTGAATATCCCATGGACTGCCAGAAGAACGAAAAAATCTGTCTTGGAAGAAGTACAACCAGAATGCTCCTTAGGAGGAAGGATGGCGAGACCTCATCTCACATACTTTGGGCATGTTTTCATGAGGGACCAATCTCTGGAGAAGGACATCATGCTTGGTAAAGTAGAGGGTCAGCGAAAAACAGGAAGACCCTCAAGGAGATAGATTGACGCAGTGGCTGCAACAATGGGCTCAAGCATAACAATTGTAAGGATGGTGCAGGACTGGACGCTTTTCGTTCTGTTGTGCATGGCGTCGCTATGAGTCAGAACTGATTCGATGGCACCTAACAACAACGACAACATATATTTTAAACCCCGAAAGATAGCCTTATAAGTTCAGTATTCTTTTAGATTTACCACATATTTATCTTTTTTTATTGCTCTTCATTCCTTCTTACATTTCTGACATTCCATTTGGGATCATTATCCTTATATGCAAATAACATAAATATCCTTCTACATAAATAACACACTCCTCCTCCTGATCCTTCGTCACCTATGGATATCCAATGATCCAACATCATTTGTTGAAAAAACTACCCTTTTTCCACTGAATTGCCTTTTTACCATTGTCAAAAACCAATTGACCATTGTCATGGATTGAATTGTGTCCCCCAAAAATATGTGTCAGCTTGGATAGTTGATTCCCAGTATTGTGTGATTGGCCACCATTTTGTCATCTGATAGGGTTTTCCTATGTGTTGTAAATCCTACTTCTATGATGTTAATGAGGTGGGATTAGAGGTGGTTATGTTAATAAGGCAGGACTCATTCTTCAAGGTTAGGTTGTGTTTTAAGTCAGTCTCTTCTGAGATATAAAAGAGAGAAGCAAGCAGAGAGACATGGGGACCTCTTACCACCGAGAAACAAGAGCCAGGAGAATTGGGCGTCCTTTGGACCTGGGGTCCCAGTGCTGAGAAGATTGATGACAAGGACCTTCCCCCAGAGCTGACACAGAGAGACAAAGCCTTCCCATGGAGCTGGCGTGCTGAATTAGGACTTCTAGCCTCCTAGACTATGACATAACAAATTTCTCTTTTTGAAAGCCAGCCACTTGTGGTATTTCTGTTATAGCAGCACTAGATGACTAAGACACCCATGTATGTTTGGTTCTATTTCTCTTCTCTCTACTCTGTTCCATTGATCTGTTTGTCTGTCTTGGTACCAGTTCCACGCTGTCTTGATTGTGTAGCTTTTAGTAAGTCTTGAAATCAGGCAGTGTAAGTCTGCTAACTTTGTTCTCGTTTTTCAAAGTCATTTTGTCTATTCTTGGTCTTTTGCATTTCCATATAAATTTTAGAATCAGCTTGCCAATAGCTACAAAACTCCTGCTGGGGTTTTTACTGAGATTTCATTGGTTCTTTTATTTATTTTTTTTAAATTGAGCTCTGGAAAATGAATATGAAAAATTATAGAAATAATAGGATGTCAAGGATGGTGCTCCCTTCTTCCAGAGAGGATTTATTTTTACTTTTGGCTTGCATCTGGGGGCCCTAGCAATTCTGATCACCGTAATCCAGCTACAGTGACTGAGGCGATTTAAAACAGATTCAGCCCCTGCAAGGGCTGGTCTCCTGGTCCATTCCTCCTTCCAGGGTGTAGGACCTCAGACTTCTACCCCAAAGCACGGAGCTCCCATCAGGGCTCACCGTCCTTGGTAGGCCCTGAACTGTGATTTTTATCCCCTGGCTCTGCGAGGCTACCAAATGCTCTGCTCAGCTTCCTCTGTGCTGTCTCTGGAATCAGCAGATGCCCTAGGGGGAATAGCCGACCCAAACGCTGACTGAGCTCAACAGCCTCCTTTTCCTCCTTCTCCTGGATCTTGGTCTTGCAATTTTTCTTTCTTTGTTACATTTCTAGTGCCTTCAAGCAGATGTGTTTTACATTTTCCCATCTTTCCTAGTTTTTCTCAGCTGCAGAGTTGATATGTATTACCTAGTCTGCCATTAGGAGCCCCATGGTGCAATGGTTAAGCACTGGGTTGCTAACCGAAAGGTTGGCAGTTCAAACCCACCCAGTGGCTCTGAGGGAAAAAGACATGATGATCTGCTCCCCTAAAAATTACAGCCTAGAAAACCCTATGGGGCGGCTCTACTCTGTCACACGGGGTTGCTATGAGTCAGTGCAGACTCCACAGCACACAACAGCCTGCCATTGTTAGAAGTGGAAGCCCTCCTTCTGAAAATGTTATACAGTTTTATTCTCAAAATGTGAATCATTACCAATTATCTTGATGTCCATTCATAACATTGTTGAAGAGGCTGTGGCTTCTAGACTAAAACTGGCCTGAAGCTCCTTGCACTCTGGCTTTCTGGCTGGCCAGCAGGGCGTGGAGAACCGTGGCTCTTTTTCTCTGAACTATTTGCCTGCTGGGAACTACCCTCTGTCTTAGTCATCTAGTGCTGCTATAACAGAATTACCACAAGCAGATGGCTTTAACAAACGGCAGTTTATTCTCTCACAGTTTAGGAGGCTGGAAGTCCTAAGTCAGGGCGCCAGCTCCAGGGGAAGGCTTTCTATCTCTGTTGGCTCTGAGGGAAGGTCCTTGTCATCAATCTTTCCCTGGTCTAGGAGTTTCTCTGTACAGGGACGCCCAGTTCAAAGGACATGCTTTGCTCCCTACTGTTCTTTCTTGGTGGTAGGAAGTCCCCCTGTGTCTCTGCTCGATACTCTTTTTTATATCTCAAAAGAGATTGACTCAACCTACAACCTAATCCTGTAGATTGAGTCCTGCCTCATTAACATAACTGCCTCTAATCCTGCCTCATTAACTTCATAGAGGTTAGGATTTACAACATATAGGATAATCACATCAGCTGACAAAATGGTGGACAACCACACAATACTGGGAATCATGGCCTAGCCAAGTTGACACACATTTTTAGGGGGCACAATTCAATCCATAACACCTTCCCCATCCTTCTCCAAGATGCTACTTTGAAGCTACTTTCTTTTCAGTTTATCCCTTTCTCTCTTCTGCAAACCTCAAAAATTCCCCCAAGAATAAGCAGGTAACAGCCTAGTAGCTGAATTGTGTGTTTATCCCTACCGAGGTTTCCCATCCCCACCTTCTATACTGACCACAGCTCCCAGCTCAGGGCCCTGGCCCAGAAGGTCAGAATGGGTGCCTAGAGGCTGAGGTGTTATCTTGTCCTGCTCTGCCTCCTTTTGACCCCTTCACCTGCAGGCTGGGTCTGTTTCCCAGCCCTCTTGGGCTGGAGGGGAAGCACAGCCTGAATTTTGGATTCTCATATCTGGAGGGGCTGAGCCTTTGCTAGTTTGGGGGGCTTTCAGTCACAAGTGTCCTCCAAGAGGATAAGTACTTTGTCTTGTACCTGCTGTGATCTCAGCATTTAGAATAGTGCCAGCACATATTAGGTGCTCAATAAACACCTGCAGCATGAGTGGATGGATGGGTGGATGAATTGGATGGATGATGGATGGATGGGTGGATGAGTAGATGGGTGGGTGGATGGATGGGATGGATGTGGATGGGTGGATAGATGGATGTGGATGGGTAGGTGGATGGATGGACGATTCAGGCTCTGCAAAGCTCCAGAGGTCCTTGGAGGCCATCAGCCTTCAGGGAAAGCCAATCAGACCACGCAGCTCCACTTTGATCCATTTAAGTATTGGTTCCCACAGAGTTCCTTTGGAGAGAAAACAGTTCCATGGCTAAAATTAGTTCTGAAGTCTCTGATCTAGTCCAGCATCTGAGAGAAGAGGGGCCTTGCCCAGGGTCACATATTTGGTTCATTGCAGACCTAAGACTCAGCCCCATATCTTCTGATATCCAGACCAGGGGTGTCTCCTCCACCTGGCCTTGATTTCCATGGTGGAGGCAAGGCTGCCATCTCCTCTTCCTCCTCTTCCAGGGGAAGGAAAAGTTCCTGAGCATCCTGAACAAGTACATGGAGATCCATGGCACAGTGTATTATGAGAGCCAGCGGCCCCCTGAGGTCCCAGCCTTTGTGAAGAACCACGGCCTCCTTCCCCAGCCCGAGTTCCAGCAGCTGCTGCGCAAGGCCAAAGTAAGCTGGCCCCTACACTGTCCTTACCCCAGCCTGGCCACAAATGCTGACAAGGTCACTCCAGTGTGCTTACCAGGCCTGCTACCATCCCTCGTGGCCCCGTCTGCTTGCATTCAGGCCCAGCATGCTCTGCTCCCTGGCCCCATGCCAGGTCCTCCTGGGCCTGACCAGAGCCTAGGAGCAGAGATGGGGTGGCCACCAGGGAGGGGAGGCCTCCTAGTGAAAGGGACTGGACAGGGCCGGAAGAGCTGAGGTAGAACGATGTGGAAGAGGAGTAGGCTGCCCACCTGCTCCCCGCTCAGTATCAGTCCAGGCCATTGGGCACCTGGGTCAGGCATGGCTTTTGGAACCGCTGAGGAGGTGGTAGAGAAGGCTGAGAGAGGGGTCCTTGCTGGGATTCCATCAGGCCACTAGATCCTGACTGGCTGCCTCTGGAAGTCCCTGAGCTGTACCTCTGGAGCAGTGACTAACACAGTGGTCATGTCCCTGCTACTGGGCCCTGAAGTGTCAGCTGAGGCTGGAGGGTCTCCACCCATCTTCCAGTCCTACTCCTGACTTGACCCTAGCTTCTTTCCTCCACCTCGTGAGTCTGCATGTGGGACAAGAGGGTGCCTTTGTGCAGTGAGCACCCTGAGCAACCGTACGTGACAGCCTTGGATTCAGAATCATTTTGAGCAGCTGCCGGGGGCCAGGCCTGGGAGCACTGCTAGCACAGGTCAGGTGCTGAATGAATGTTTTCAGGATGAGTGAGCAGAGGTCCTTTGAATTCAGCCATAGGTGTGAGTCTGTGGCCTTCTAAATCGAGACCATCCCTCTTCTCCCGTCCCCACTGAATCATAGCCTGTTAGAGCAGGAAGAGACCACTGAGATTACCTGATAAAATACTTGTTGCCGTCGAGTTGATTCCAACTCATAGGGACCCTATAGGACAGTGTAGAACTGCCCCACAGGGTTTCCAAGGAGTGGCTGGTGAATTAGAACTGCCAACCTTTTGGTTAGCAGCAGAGCTCTTAACCACTGTGCCACCAGAGCTCCAAGATTACCTAACAAAAAAACACCAAACCCACTGCCATCGAGTCGATTCTCACTAATAGTGCTCCCAGGACAGAGTAGAACTGCCCCATAGGGTTTCCAAGGAGCGGCTGGTAGATATGGTTAGCAGCCGAACACTTAACCACTGCACCTAATAGGACCTCTCATTTCACAAATGGAGAGACCGAGGCCCAAAGAGCAGAAGTGGCTTGTCCATGGCACACAGGGGGCTGGCTGCCTTTATTGCCCCAGCTGCCCCCTGTGACCTTCCCAGACCCTAATCTTGCCCCAGCTTCCTGGGACTCCTGGGCTGCAGCGGCCCAGCCTCCCGTGGTCATTGTCCGCTCGACTTCTTCAGCTCTTCATAGGGTTTGGCTTCCCCTACGAGGGCCCCGCGCCCCTGGAGGCCATCGCCAACGGCTGCATCTTCCTGCAGTCCCGCTTCAGCCCACCCCACAGCTCTCTCAACCATGAGTTCTTCAGAGGCAAGCCCACTTCCCGAGAGGTGAGTGGGAGGGCCCACGATTAGCACCCCTGCAGTGCCTGGAGGAGGGAGACTGAGGCTGGGGCGGGGCGCCTCCCTCCACCCGGCCCAGCCGCCTGCCTGCCTCTGTGCCCGCCAGGTGTTCTCCCAGCACCCCTATGCAGAGAACTTCATTGGCAAGCCGCACGTGTGGACTGTCGACTACAACAACTCGGAGGAGTTTGAAGCAGCCATCAAGGCCATCCTGAGAACACGGGTGAGACTTGCGTCCCGGCGGGCACCTCAAGCCCGTACTGTGGCCCTCTGGGTGAGTCCAGACTTTGCCTGAGTTGGTAAAGGCATCCCCCCTGCCCGAGCAGACACAGCCCTGGATTGGAGGGTGGAGCTGGGGCTGGAGTTCAGCTCCCACTGACCGACTTGCATGTGTGTGTGTTGGGGGTGGGTGGTGACTTTGTGCTGTGAGCAACCCGCACAGCCTTACACAGCAGCCCTGGTTTCAGAATCATTTACTGAGTGCCTGCTCAGGGACCAGGCCCTGTGTGTGCTGCTGTCACAAATTAGGAGCTGAATAAATGTTTTAGGGTGAATGCGTGGAGATCCTTTGAACCGCACCGCAGGTGTGGGTCTGCGGCCCCCTTTAATAGCTTGTCTCTGACTGTAAGCAGCATACATATCTCTGGGGATCTCATTAAAATGCAGGTTCTGATTTGGCTGGTCTGGGGTAGGGCTGAGACCTGCGGTTTTAACGAGTTCCCAGGGAATGCCGATGGATGTCGCTGGTCCACGGACCACACTTTGAGTAGTGAGGTGTAAATGCACACGTGTGGGTGGGGGCGTGTGCCTGGACAGCCTGTCTCCTTGGTGGGCACCACTGTGGCTCCTGATGGCCCCCGTGTCAGCTGGGGCCTTCATTTTAGGAGGCATCAGGCCGTGCAGACGGTGCTGTTTGCTATGGCCCATCTGGACCACTTCTTGCTGTAGCTCAGACACCTGTCCCACACGGTGTCCTTCCTGCCTCCATATTCATCAAGTGTCCCCAGCCCACCTCCCTCTGCTGTCCTCTCCCTCCTCCTGCCAAAGCAAGCCTCCAGCTTTGGCCCGGAGGAGGCAGGGGTGGGAGGGGGACCAGCAGAGACGTCCCCATCCTTGGGCTCAGGTCAGCTAAATGAGCAGGTGCCCAGCCCTGTGGTTAAAGTGCTCCGTCTGCAGACCAGGAAGGTGTGTGCGTAGGGGTGGGAGCTGTACGCGGTGGATATGCTTGTGTGTTTGTGCGCTATTTCTTGCTGGACACGTGACAAATTGGTGACAGTAGCTGCCCAGGGGAGGGGCTGCGTGCTCGGGGTGCTGCAAGACTGACTTTCCACTGTTTTCCCTTTTTGATTTTTTTTTTTTTTTAAACCATGAACATCTGTTTAATTTTGTTAATCAAGTAATTAAAAAAAAAAAAAAAAGGTCAAGGAAGCTGTATTGCAAATCCACCAAGCTAAGACCTGCAGCCGGGCCCCAAACTAGCCATGCCCCCTCCGTCTTCAGCCCCTCCCTTTTGTGGGCCCACTCCCCTTAAAAACCGTTCACATGCTGTAAACTTGGCAGCTCAAACACTAGTGCCCCCGAGAGACACCTGGGGAGGTGGTTATAAGATGCAGATTCCTGGGCCCACCCCCCAATCTTCTGATTTCACCGGGCTGCCTGTGGCCCTGGAACCTGCGTTTTGAGTAAGCACCCTGGGTAGTTCTGAGCTTCCTATTCCAGCAAACACTGACTGGGTGGCTGCAGCTTGTCCTGCAGGTCAGGCAGCCTTTCATGGGGGAGAGAGGAAGGTCGAGGAGGGGACAGGCCGGCCCCACCTCACAGCGGAGGACCATGAAACGGGGGTCCTTTCTGGAGCCTCTTGGCCTCAGTGGGTTTGCCCATTTTGGCATCCCTCTGGCCACAGTAAGGCTATTATAGGGGACAGGAGAGTAAGTGGCCTAGCTCCACCCGGCTCCCCCTTCCCCGTTCCCCTCTCCCACACCACTCCCCCGCTCCCCTCCACTGCTCCACCTCCTCCTGCCTCCCCTACTCCCCTGTCATTACCCTTAAGCATCGCAATTCCCCGGCAGGCCCTGCACCTGTCACTCTGTCAAGACAGATTATGGTGCACACCTGTAATTAGGCCTAATGGGGTAATTTCCAGGCTGGCTGGCTCCTCCAGCGGAGATTTATGGCAGCCAGGACACGCTGGGAGCGCTCCCTGCCCAAACAGAGCCTTTTGGATCACTGTCTGACGGGGGCTTCAAACGCACAGGGAGATGACTCTGGGATTGCTGTCACAGAGCACAGGGAGTGACATTTGGAGAGGAAGAGCTCACTAGTCACTGGGGGTTTTTGTTTACTACCTGGGCTTGGAGCCTTGTGCCCACGGCGCCCCCAGAGGCGCCCTGATGCTGATCCTGAGCGTCCAGGGAACCAGCAGGGCTTTCTGGGGTCATCTGCTCGGATGCTGATCGGGACAGGGTCCTGCTGGGGGTGGGGCCCTTATCCGGCAATGCGATATGAAGTGATGGCTGCAGGGGCGGATTATCCAATAGGCCAGGTAAGCACGGTGCTTACCTTGCTTACCAGATCATCTGGAGCGAACAGTATCACATTTTTTCACCACACCAAAGACTCTACTTCTAGGTGTGGCCGGCATCTGTCTCTCTCCCAACCCCACAGCACCCTCCTATGGAATCAAAGCCTCTTTCCAAATTTACAATCGCTGACAGGGGCAATGACCCAGTAAGCAAGGTAGGTGCAGGCTTAGTTGTGCTTACTTACTAATCCGTAGTGAACAATTTCTCATGGGTTTCACCACATCAAAGATGTGAAACCCACGTGAAATTGTTCATTACAGATGAGTAAGCACAGGTAAGCCCATGCTTACCTTGCCTATTGAATAATCTGCACCTGGATGGCTGGACAGGGACCTGGGATGCTGCGGGGATCCAGCGCTGCCCCACAACTCACAACCCCTGTCACAGTGCCGCAGGAAGCCCAAGCCCAGAGCAAGTTCACAGAGTAAGCTTGTCCCGGGCACCAGTCCCCGTGGCCAGGACCAGCTGCTTCGCTGGGACCCTCCTCGCCGAGAGTGTCAGGACAGCCTAGCCCCTCAGCAGTGGGCTGCAGGGAGCAGGACCCAGCACAGACCAGGAGCCTTCCTGACGCCCCTGCCCCTGATGGGGAAGAAGACGTGGGGGTGGGCTTGAGGCAAGTGGTTAAATCCCACCACCAGGGTGAAAAATAGCTAATTTCTGCAGCTACTGCCGGGAAACTGCATAAATAAGAGGTGGGCTGGGCCAGGTGTGCTGTCAAAACATGTACCTGGAGTGGCATCTGTGGTCTCAAAAGCTAACCAGCGGCCATCTAAGATGCATCAATTGGTCCCAACCACCCGGAGTAAAGGAGAATGAAGAACACCAAAGACACAAGGAAAGTATTAGCTCAAGAGACAGAAAGGGCCACATAAACCAGAAACTCCATCAGCCTGAGACCAGAAGAACTAGATGGTGCCTGGCTACCACCAATGACCACCCTGACAGGGAACACAGCAGAGAGTCCCTGATGGAGCAGGAGAAAGGTGGGGTGCAGAACTCAAACCTAGTAAAAAAACCAGACTTAATGGTCTGACTGAGACTGGAGGGACCCGAGAAGGCATGGCCCCTGGACTCTCTGTTAGCCCCAAACTAAAACCATTCCCGAGGCCAACTCTTCAGACAAAGATTGGACTGGACTTTGGGACATAAAATGATACTTGTAAAGAGTGTGCTTCTTAGCCCAAGTAGACACATGAGACTAAATGGGCAGCTCCTGTCCAGAGGTGAGATGAGAAGGAAGAGAGGGTCAGGAGCTGATGGGATGGACGTGGGAAATCCGGGGTGGAAAGGAGGAGTGTGCTGTCACAGCACAGAGAGAGCAACTAGGGTCACATAACAATGGATGTCTAAATTTTTGTATGAGAGACTAACTTGAATTGTAAACTTTCACTTAAAGCACAACAATAAATACATTTTTTTAAAAAGTGCGCCTGCTTGGGGAGGGGGAGGCTGAAGGCTAAACCAGACCTTTCTCTGGGGTGTGTTATGCTCCATGTCCTAGCACCCTGGCCCTTCTCCCCCTCCTTCCTGCCCACCCGTTTCCTCCGTGGTGGCTCTGTGCTAGGCACCGAGGGGGTTCATATAGACAGGAAGGGGTTGGTCAGTGAAGAAAAAGTGGGGAGGCAGTGGGGGTACCCGCTCATAGGAGGGTGGACACCTCCTTTATCACCTCTCTGTTGCCGTTGGAACTCCTGGGTGCTGCAAATGCTTAATATGCCCAGCTATTAGATGAAGGCTGGAGGTTTGAGTCTACCCAAAGGCATCTCGGAAGAAAGGCAGTTTACTTCCAAAATATCAGCCCTTGAAAACACTATGGAGTAGTTCTATGTGGACACACACGGGGTCACCATGAGTCAGAGTCAACTTCATGGCAATGGGTTTTTTTTTTTTCTTTTTTTTTTTGATTGCCCTTGCTTTTTGGACACCAGCTACTGTCACTGCATTCTCCCCGCCCCCACCCCCGGGGTTAGGTTTGTTCCATAGTCCCGTGGGCCCAGCCAGGCGGCACTTTGCAAACGTCATCCCATTCAGTCAACTCGGAGATGTCCGGGTGCCCCTCTGCAAGGACATTCCGTGTCCTGGGCAGGACTCAGGCAGAGCTGCAATGTGTTTGCATTACACGACAGTCTCCTGAGCACCTACTGTATACCAAACCATTGCCATCGAGTCAACTCCAACTCATAGCAGCCCTATAGGACAGAGTAGAACTGCCCCATAGGGTTTCCAAGGCTGTAAATCTTTACAGAAGGATCCATGGTGGCGCGGTGTTTAAGTGCTCAGCTGCTAACCGAAAGGTGGGCGGTTTGAACCTACCAGCCACTCCATGGGAGAAAGATGTGGCAGTCTGCTCCCGTGAAGATTATAGCCTTGGAAACTCTATGGGGCAGTCCTACTCTGTCCTATAGGGTTGCTATGGGTTGGAATCCACTCGACGGCAATGGGTTTGTTTTTTTGGCACTCAGCTATGGAGGAGCCCTGGTGACGCGGTGATTAAAGCACTTGGCTGCTAACTGAAAGATGGGCTGTTCTGTTCCAACCCCACCAGCTGCTCTGTGGGAGAAAGATGTGGCAGCCTGCTTTCGTAAAGGTTACAGCCTTGGAAACCCTATGGGGCAGCTCTGCTCTGTCCTACAGGGTCGCTATGAGTCGGAAGCAAATCCACGGTAGTGGGTAATCTTTACAGAAGCACACTGCCACAGCTTTCCCCTGAGGGGCGGCTGGTGGGTTTGAACATCGACCTTTTGGTTAGCAGCCGAGTGCTTTAACCACTGAGCCACCAGGGCTCCTTCTGTATACCAGGCCCCAGATTTAATAGTGAACAAGGTAGTCTCCACCTTGAGGGAGCTTGTAGCCTCATGAGTGGCCAATAGGGAATGATGGCAGAGGTGCTAACTGCTGCGGAGTACGGGGTGCTGGGGGTCCCAGAACAGGAGTGGGGGGTGCTCCAGGACTGCTTCCTGGAGGAGGTGAGATGGGAGGATGGATCTGGGTCGGACATGGAAGAGTAGACTTGGCAGCCCAGGAGGGGCCTGGCCGCTGAGCTGTACAGGAAGGAGCAGCTCAGTGTGGCTGGGACATGGGACGAGGCGGGGATCCGTGGGGGCCAGACGGCCGTGCCTTATGGGTTGTGGGTCCCTGAGGGTCACTGGAAGGTGTCCTGGGAAGGAGGACTCTGAGTGGAGGGACCAGGTGGTGGGGGGACATCTGCGAGCTGGGCACGGTGCTGAGCAGGGTGGGCCCCCAGCAGCCCAGCCAGGTCTGGGGGGCTTGGCTCCCCCTGCCCCATGGGTCTGCACTCTCTCCCACAGGTAGACCCCTACCTGCCCTACGAGTACACCTGCGAGGGGATGCTGGAGCGGATCCACGCCTACATCCAGCACCAGGTAGGTGGGACCTGTGTCCCTCCCCAAGGGATGCAGGGCCCATCCAAACCCACCAGACAGAGGAGAGGAACGAGCCAGCTCCACTGTCCACAGGGAGGTCACCTCTGCCCAGGGCCAGTGTCCCTTAGACCATTTAACTCTCCCTTCCATTATCCTGGACCCTGGTAGTGCAGTGGTTAAGAGCTACAGGTGCTAACCAAACGGTCCGCAGTTCAAATCCACCAGCCATTCCTTGGAAACCCTGTGGGGCAGTTCTACTCTGTCCTATAGGGTCACTGTGAGTTGGAATCAACTCGACGGCAATGGGTTTGTTTTTTGTTTTTTTTTTGTTATCCTATCTATCCCAGCTCCTTCCTCAAAGCTCCCTCCACCCCAGCCGTCAGCCCTGGGGGGTGGGCAGTACTGCTGGCAGACCAGGCAAGAGAGATGCGACCCCATATCCCAAATGGGGAAGAGGAACCAGACAAGGGGCGGCCACTGTTGTGAAAACTTGACCACCCCAACACCTGAATGCACGTGCTGGCAAATGGCCTGGAAGCTGCCTCTCCTCCCTCCCCTCTGATTCTGGAAGGGGCTCAGTTGCCTGGAGTGGGAGGGACCTACCCACTCCTGTTCTGGAGAGTCCCATCTGGGCACCCTTCCCCGGGAACCCTGACCCAGATGCGCTGTGCCCCAGCAGATCTGAGCTCCCAGTCTGGCTCATAGGCCACTGGTGGTTTGGTTCTTTGAGGCTCCAGGTCTGCAGGGTGGTGCCTGGAGGTGGGCTGGCGTGGTGCTTTACACACATTGCATTTGTTCATATGCCTCCCTTTGCACTCTGGCCCTGAGTCCACAAATATCAGGGTCAAGAGAGTCTGGTTCCATCCGGTCATTTTACAGATGGGAACACTGAGGTCCCAGAAGGGAGAGGCCTTGACAAGTGTCATAGATTGAGTGTGGCAGGGCCAAGGCTGCCACCCAGGACCCTCAGCCGCACATGAGGACATCCTTCCTTAAGCTCACAGACAAGCGTTTGCTGGGCTCTGCCGGCCCTTGGAGCTGACCCCTATGGGGGGACCCTCACAGGCCAGCCCCAACCCTACTCCCCTCTGCTGTGGACAGGGCCACACAGGCCCTGGTGTAGGAGCGCTGAGCCTCATCCACGAGTGACCCAGCCCCAAGGCAGCCAGCTATGATACTCAGGTTCCTTGGCCTCTCTGAGCCTCAGTTCCAGCCCCACTCCCCCATAAGATGTCTGGAGACATGTTGGTGCCCGTTGGATGGGGCTGTTGTTGGGAATAAATGAAAGAGTGTGTGTAAGACACCTAGCACATGCCTGGCATTCAGTAAGCGCCCTGTAGCGGTGGCTGTTACTGCAATTATAAGCCCCTTTTCTCCTTCCTAACGCTGCTTCCTCCCGGCAGGACTTCTGTGCAGCCCCAGGCCCCTCCCCCCCGGGGGCCGGCACCCCGCAGAGCCCCTTTGTCCTGGCACCCAATGCCACCCACCTGGAGTGGGCACGGAATGCCAGTGTGGCCCCAGGGGCCTGGCCCCCCGGGCACTCGCTCCAGGCCTGGCTGGCCGAGGCGGGGAGGGCCTGCACTGACGCCTGCCTGGACCACGGGCTGGTCTGTGAGCCTTCCTTCTTCCCCTTCCTCAACAGCCAGGACGCCTTCCTGAAGTAAGTGACCCCCTCCTCGGCCAGCCCAGCCCACCCCATCTGAACCCTCCACTCCCAGAGCTGCCTTGCCCTCGGCCCCTCCTGTGGTTGGGGGCATTTAATGCTTTCCAAAGAGTCTGAAAGGATCTGAAAGGACCTTCCACACTCCGGGCAAAGTCCCAGCCCCAAACCACCGTGGAGACTCCCTCCCAGTCCTTGCCCACCCCTCCCCCACTCCCTCCTTCGCCCCTGCCCCACTTGGTCTCTCATCCCCTCCCCATCCCCCACCTCTCCTCCGCTCCCCCATGCCCTCCCCTACCCCCTGCCCAGCCTGTTCAGGCATCTTCTAGGTCTAGGCCCCAAAACCTGCTCCAGGCCTTCCTCCTGGTGGTAGGTTGGGAGTCCCACCCCCATCGGGGCCAGGGTTGCAGTGGCCAGGACCCTTTTCTCTCCTCCAACCGTCTCTGAACAGCTGCTGGGACAAGGAGCTGTCACCCAGGGTTTGTCCTGGTGACTCCAGGAAACCTCCCCTTCCTGGGCCTGGGAGGGAATGGGCAGTGCCAGGCTGGGGGCAGCCCCTACCCTCTGGGGCCTCCGCCTTTGGCCACCAACACTGTGTGACCTGCGCTGTGTGGTGCCGCCAGGCTGCAGGTGCCCTGTGACAGCACGGAGTCAGAGATGAACCACCTGTACCCGGCCTTCGCCCAGCCTGGCCAGGAGTGCTTCCTGCAGAAGGACCCACTGCTCTTCAGCTGCGCTGGTGCCAGCACCAAGTACCGCCGGCTTTGCCCCTGCCGTGACTTCCGCAAGGGCCAGGTGGCGCTGTGCCAGGCCTGCCTGTGAGGCCCGCAGGCCCCTGGCCCGGAGAAAGCACCAGCAGATTTGGAGCTCCAGCGACCACACGCCTACCCCTGTCTCCCCCAGACTGGGGCTTCCTTTCTCAGCGGAGAGACAGGCACTGGTGGAGGTGGAGGCGGAGGCAGTGAATTGAGTCCCTGGTACCCACCCTCGGCCAGGCCCCTGCTTCTCCTCCGGGGACTCATACCATGGTGGTCAGGCAGACATGGGGGTGGTCCGAGGGCCCCACCGGCCCCGTGAGATATGGACCAGGCCGGAGAGGGCCTGTGCCTTTCTCAGGCCCCAGATGATTTACAGGAGGACGGAGCAGGGGCCTTGCACGCTTGCCTGTGGTCCTTATCGTAAGAAGCAGACCTGGGCCTCGCTAGTCCGCTAGTCTGGGGGCGGTGCTCTGGGGCACCCCTCCAGCAAGCAGAGCGAGATGCATGCCGGTCAGCCTTGTCCCTCTGGAGGTGTCTGGGTGTGGACCAAGGGTGCTGGGCTGGAGACAGGGCGGCCAGGGACCGTGTTCATGCCACCTCTCAGCCCCAGGCACATATTCTACCCCTCCCCCCAGCCCTCCTTCCTCTCTATGCACCAGGCCCGGGTTCAACTGTTCCTCAGGCTTGTTCCACCTCTCGTTACTGTGGGCGTCTCCTGAAACTGGTCCGGCATGACCCTTGATTCCAGACCATAGATTTATTTCTAAAGCCTCAGTCTGCCACCCCCAGCCTCCAACAGCAGACCCTAGAATCCTCCCTGGGGTGTCTCCCTGCACCGGGCCCCCCCTGCAGGTGCTGACTCCCCCCACCCAGCATCTTTGCAGCAAAGGCCTGGGACTGGAGCTGCAGACCCTGGTGGGGCACCCCACCCCCAATGCTTCCTCCAGCCTAACACCACCCCCAGATCCACTGTCCATCTCCTAGCCCACCCCAGGACGCTCCCTCTCCCCACCCACCACACCCAGAGCCCTGCCTGGTTGGTGCAAGGCCAAGCCTCAGAACACTGCCAACCCCACCCACTCTCCTGTCCGCACCCCCACCTGGGCCTGCCTCTTAGTCCTTCCAGGAGGCAGCACCAAAACTGAGAACTGCGGGAGGGGACTAGGCCCCACTGGGAGCCGCCTCCTGGCCTGGGTGGCCCTGAGGCCGAAGAAGCCCGCGGCAGCAAGAAAGGGATCATGCCCAGGGCCCGGCCTGCCGAGGAAAGCAATAGAGACACTCTTTTCTCTCTTTTTTTTAAAGATTTATTTCTTGAAATAATGAATATTTTACTGGGATGTGAGATGCAGAGGAGCAGTGGTGCTATTTCTGGATTTTTCCTACCGGGATGCCCAGGGCTGGGAAGGGGGTGGGTAGGGGGAGCCCAGGGCAGGTGGTGGGTCTCTGGGCTCCCCCAGCCCCTGCTCGTCTGTCAGAGCACACTGGGCGCTCGGGTCTGCAAAAGGGGGTGCTGCCTGCTGGTGCCGGAGAGGGCTATGCCTCCCACACTGTGGCTCCAGGGACCCTTGTAGCCACTGTGCTCCGTGCCGGACACGCGAAGCCGTCCTGAGCTAAGTTCTCAAGCTGGCCTCTGCTGGCCTTCAGTGGGTCACCTGCTTATGGAAATGGAAGCCACAGGCTGTCACAGTTGCTGGGACATCCGAAATCCTCCTGGCCCCCTCCTTTTACGAGTTGCTCTGCCCATACCACACACGCGGGGGCCAGGGCAGAGCCCAGGTCTCCGCTTCCTCGTCTCAGCCTCTCTCTCTCTGTTTCTATCTGTCTTTCTCTGTCTCTCTGTCTTTATTTCTCTCTCTGTCTGTCTGTCTCTCCTGTGCTGCCTAAAACAACCTGGGAAGAGTGGGCCCTCCTGCCAATGCCTAGCCGGTGACTTGAGGCAGGTCTTATCCAGCAGGACGGGGTTGAGGCTAGGAAACCTGGCCCATGGCCTGCTGTTAGCACCTGAGCCCACTTTCGACTCCTGTGTGCCCTCAGGGTGAAGCTGGGGGCAGATGAGTGTCAGGGGAAGAGAAGTTGGATTTGAGGGAGACCTTGCAGGCTGGATCCAAGACCCAGCGCTCGCGTGGGGGATGCCGGGACGCTCCTGCTCCCTAACCCCGAGCTGCCCCCTTCAGCCCACCTGCCAACCCCCGAGCTGTGGAGGAAATGAGAACCTGAGGAGGTTCCCACCTTACCTTCGCCCTGCCAGGTGCAGTCCTGCCGGTCCACAGGTGAGGAGACAGGACTGGGGACCGCGTCTCTTCAGCCTGGGAGGCTACAGCCCAGGGCTTCTCCACATTGGCTGCTGAGCAGGAATCACCTGGGGAGCGGCCGCAGCCCTGAGGCCCAGCGCACCAGACCACTTAAACCAGAATTTCCAGGGGCGGGACCCAGGCCTCAGGCATTACAACACACCCTCCCGGCCTTCCTCAGGTGCAGCAAGGCAAGCCCACTGCTCTCACCCACCCCTACCTGGATGACTCCCAGCTTTGCCCTCGAGGGGTGGGCCAGGTTGGGGGCCAGCTAGAAGAGGCCTTACTTGAAGCCAGCAGCTCCCAGCACCGGCCTCCAGACCAGGCCCTTCCCTGCAGTACGCTAGGGCAGCTAGGGCAGTAGAGATGGGAAGTGCTTCCGCCTGGCCCACGGCCCTTTCCCAGGGTCAGGGAGGAAGATGGGGCGGAGTCTCCTGAGGTCTCAGCAGACCTGGGGGGCATGGGACTCTGGTTTCCTGTCTTGGTGGCCAATGCACCTCTCAGCTGGCTTATTGCCCTCCACATGCCCTGACCCCACAGCCACCTTCCCTGCCCTCTGGCTGACTTCAAGGCCCCCAAAGACCCCTAGTGTTCCCTCCGCCCACCTACCCAAGGGTCTGACCTCTGGGGAAACGAACCCAGAGAGGGGGGGTGAGGGCTCAGAAAAAGGCCCCCCATTTTAACTACTTGTTATACTGTCTCCTCTAACGTCTTGTCCTAGTCATATTTAAAAACCAGTCATACCAACATATGGTACAAATCATAGAGTCTGCCGTTGTAGAGAAAGACTTGAACACAGTTTCAAGTTAAAACAATTTATTAAGAATTTAAAACAACTGCAATTGGGGAACTACGGAGCCCACTGAAAATAGAACCAGGCAGTCCGGGGGCAGTTTCGTTATACAAGTATTCTCCTGGGGTAAAAAGAGGAACCAAACCATAGGGAGAGCAATTATAGGAAAATCAATGGATATTGTTAATAATCACACTCTGACTGGTTACTGATTATTATTAACAGTATAATTAGTGATCAGTTTCACAGGATGCTGACATGTACTTTCTCTGTCTATTTTGCAAAAATACCTTGTTGGCAACAGCACCCAGATAGTACTCTTCCTGAATATGTGTATTTTGAGAGGTGCGGATGGTCACTTGCTTAAGACCCCTCAGGGCATATGACTTCACATCCTTGTTTTGACCACCAAAGAAAAATATTTTTTTCCCAAAAAACACGGTTGTTAGTCTAGAAATCCGAATTAAAATTAGATAGCACAGTCAACATACTATGCCTCCATCCCGCTGACTGCACTGAAAGTTGTCTTTTCCGGAGACACTGGCTACTTTTTCTTTTATTATTGTAGTTTAGATGAAGGTTTACAGAGCACACTAGTTTCTCATTAAACAATTAGTACACATATTGTTCTGTGACATTGGTTGCCAACCCCATGACATATCAACACTCTCCCCTTCTAAACCTTGGGTTTGAGCTTTCTTGTCCCCTCCTGCCTTCTCATCCTTGCCCCTGGGCTGGTGTGCCCATTTAGTCTCATTTTGTTTTCTGGACCTGTCTAATCTTTTGGCTGAAGGGTGAACCTCAGGAGTGACTTCAGTAGTGAGTTAAAACCGTATCCAGGGGCCATACTCTTGGGATTTCTCCAGTCTGTCTGACCAGTAAGTCTTGTCTTTTTTTTGTGTGTGTGTGAATTAGAATTTTTCTCCAGCTCTTTCTGGGACCCTCCACTGTGATGCCTGTCAGAGCAGTCAGTGGTGGTATCCAGGCACCAACTAGTCGTGCTGGACTCAGTCTAGACGAGTCTGTGATGGTAGTGGTCCATTAGTCCCGGCTACTTATTATTTATTTCTGAAAGAAAATACACCATAAAATATTAATTATTTTATCTATGGTTAATAGAATCAAAGATGACTATACATTGTGTTTTATGTGTTTCAACATTTTTTTCTAAAAGAGGTGTGTATGTATTACTTTAAACCAAAAACTTGTTGCCCTCGAGTTGATTCTGACTCATAGCAACCCTATAGGACAGAGTAGAACTGCCCCATAGGGTTTCCAAGGAGCCGCTGGTGGATTCGAATTGCAGATCTTTTGGTTAGTAGTTGAGTTCTTAAACCACTGTACCACCAGGGCTCCTGTATTACTTTAGTAATCAGAAAATACTGGTAATTTATCTGTAACCATTTTTATGTCATTACATTAAAATTTTTTAATACGAGAAAACAAAAACCAGTCATATCAACATATTCCCTTCAAAGGGGAGCTTCTTCAGGAATGTGCTGAGGAGGGGCACCCCTTGCACCCCCTGGCTGTGCTCCTGCAGTGCCCCCCTTAACTGGGAAGGAAGATGGGAAAGAAGAACCCCTCGTGAAGATTCTTCCAAGAGCCCTGAGCCCAGGGTTGGCGCAGGCCCAGCAACCTGCTTCCGAGGGACTTCCTTATCTTAACTCCCACTTCCACCTCTGTGAACTAGGAAGAGGACACCTATGACCCAGGAGCCTTGAGGGTTAAACCAGGTAAAGCAGGTACATCTTAGGGCACGATGTCTGGGGTGAACCAAACCAAACCAAACCTGTTGCCATCAAGTCGATTCCAACACACAGCGACCCTATAGGGCAGAGTAGAACTGCCCCATAGGGTTTCCAAGGAGTGGCTGGTGGATTCGAACTGCTGACATTTTGGTTAGCAGCCAAGCTCTTAACCACTGTGCCACCAGGGCTCCATCTGTGATGAAGTGAGTACTTAATAACTGGAAGCATTTCAGCTATGGAGGAGCCCTGGTGGTACAGTGGTTAAAGCGCTTGGCTGCTAACTGAAAGGTATGCTGTTGTTTGAACCTACCAGCCCCTCCACGGGAGCAAGATGTGACAGTCTGCTTCCATAAAGATTACAGCCTTGGAAACCCTATGGGACAGTTCTACCCTGTCCTATAGGGTCGCTATGGGTCAGAATCAACTTGATGGCAATGGGTTTGGTTTTTTGGTACTTAGCTATGGAGGTCCCCACATGTCTGTCATTTTGTCCTACTGTAGGGTCTTGCATCTTGCTGTAAGCTATGCCACCGGTATTCAGGTACCAGCAGGGTCACCCATGGCAGACAGGTTTCAGCTGAGCTTCCAGACTAAGACAGACTAGGAAGAAGGACCCTGTAGTCTACTTCTGAAAAGAGTTAGCCAGTGAAAACCTTATGAATAGCAGCAGAATATTGTCTGACATGATGCCGGAAGATGAGCCCCGCAGGTTGGAAGGCACTCAAAAGATGACTGGGGAAGAGCTGCCTCCTCAAAGTAGAGTCGACCTTAATGACGTGGTTGAAGTCAAGTTTTCAGGACCTTCATTTGCTGATGTGGCACAACTCAAAAGGAGAAGAAACAGTTGCAAACATCCATTAATAATCAGAATGTGGAATGTACGAAGTATGAATCTAGGAAAATTGGAAACTGTCAAAAATGAAATGGAACGCATAAACATCGATAACCTAGGCATTACTGAGCCGAAATGGACTGGTATTGGCCATTTTGAATCAGACAATTATATGGTCTACTATGCCGGGAATGACAACTTGAAGAGGAATGACGTTACATTCATTGTCAAAAAGAACATTTCAAGATCTATCCTAAAGTACAGTGCTGTCAGTGATAGGATAATATCCGTACGCCTACAAGGAAAACCAGTCAATACGACTATTATTCAAATTTATGCACCAACCGCTAAGGTCATAGATGAAGAAATTGAAGATTTTACCAGCTTCTGCAGTCTGAAATTGATCGAACATGCGATCAGGATGCACTGATAATTACTAGTGATTGGAATGTGAAAGTTGGAAACAAAGAAGAAGGACTGGTAGTTGGAAAACATGGCCTTGGTAATAGAAACGACACCTGAGATCACATGATAAAATTTTGCAAGACCAACGTCTTTTTCATTGCAAATACCTTTTCTCGCCAGCATAAAACAGTGACTATACACATGGACCCTGCCAAATGGAATACACAGGAATCAAATCGACTACATCTGTGGAAAGAGATGATGGAAAAGCTCAGTATCATCAGTCAGAACAAGGCCAGGGGCCAACTGTGGAACAGACCATCAATTGCTCATATGCAAGTTCAAGTTGAAACTGAAGAAAATTAGAACAAGTCCATGAGAGCCAAAGTATGACCTTGAGTATATCCCACCAGAATTTAGAGACCATCTCAAGAATAGATTTGATGCGTTGAACACTAATGACCAAAGACCAGACGAGCTGTGGAATGACATCAAGGACATCATACATGAAGAAAGCAAGAGGTCATTAAAAAGACAGGAAAGAAAGAAAAGAGCAAAATGGATGTCAGAAGAGACTCTGAAACTTGCTCTTGAACGTTGAGTAGCTAAAGCAAAAGTAAGAAATGAAGTAAAAGAACTGAACAAAGATTTCAAAGGGCAGCTTGAGAAGAAAAAGTAAAGTATTATAATGACATCTGCAAAGAACTGGAGATAGAAAACCAAAGGGGAAGAACACGCTCGGCATTTCTCAAGCTGAAAGAGCTGAAGAAAAAATTCAAGCCTCAAGTTGCAATAGTGAAGGATTTTATGGGGAAAATATTAAACGACGCAGGAAGCATCAAAAGATGATGGAAGGAATACATAGAGTTATTATACCTAAAAGAATTCATTGATGTTCAACAATTTCAGGAGGTAGCATATGATCAGGAGCTGATGGCAATGAAGGAAGAAGTCCAAGCCGCACTGAAGGCATTGGCGAAAAACAAGGCTCCAGGAACTGATGCAATATCAACTGAGATATTTCAACAAACAGATGCAGCACTGGAAGTGCTCACTCATCTATGCCAAGAAATTTGGAAGACCTGGCCAATCAACTGTAAGAGATCCGTATTTATGCCTGTTCTCAAGAAAGGTGATCCAACCGAACGCAAAAATTATCGAACAACATCATTAACATCACACGCAAGTAAAATTTTGCTGAAGACGATTCAAAATCAGCTGCAGCAGTACATTGACAGGGAACTGCCAGAAATTCAAGCCGGATTCAGAAGAGGACATGGAACCAGGGATATCACTGCTGATGTCAGATAGATCCTGGCTGAAAGCAGAGAATACCAGAAAGATGTTTACCTGTATTTTATTGCCTACGCAAAAGCATTAGACTGTGTGGGTCATAACAACTTATGGATAGCATTGCAAAGAATGGGAATTCCAGTTTATTTAATTGTGCTCATGAGGAACCTGTACATAGATCAAGGGGATACTGCGTGGTTTAAAGTCAGGAAAGGTACGCGTTAGGGTTGTATCCTTTCAACATAACCATTCAATCTGTATGCTAAGCAAATAATCTGAGAAGCTGAGCTGTATGAAGAAGAACGGGGCATCAAGATTGGAGGAAGACTCATTAACAACCTGCGTTATGCAGATGACACAACCTTGCTTGCTGAAAGTGAAGAGGACTTGAAGCACTTATTGATGAAGAACAAAGACTACAGCCTTCAGTACGGATTACACCTCAACATAAAGAAAACAAAAATCCTCACAACTGGACCAATAAGTAACATCATGATAAACGGAGAAAGGATTGAAGTTGTCAAGGATTTCATTTTACTTGGATCCACAATCAACACCCATGGAAGCAGCAGTCAAGAAATCAAAAGTCACATTGCATTGGGCAAATCTGCTGCAAAAGACCTCTTTAAAGTGTTGAAAAGCAAATATGTCACCTTGAAGACTAAGGTGCGCCTGACCCAAGTCATGGTATTTTCAATTGCATCATACGCATGTGAAAGCTGTACAATGAATAAGGAAGACCAAAGAAGAATTGACACCTTTGAATTGTGGTGTTGATGAAGAATGTTGAATACCATGGACTGCCAAAAGAATGAACAAATCTGTCTCGAAAGAAGTACAACTTGAATGCTCCTTAGAAGCAAGGATGGCGAGACTACGTCTTACATACTTTGGACATGTTGTCAGGAGGGATCAGTCCCTGGAGAAGGACATTATGCTGGTAAAGTAGACAGTCAGCAAAAAAGAGGAAGACCCTCAGCGAGATAGATTGACACAGAGGCTGCAACAATGGGCTCAAGCCTAACAACGATTGTGAGGATAGGGTCGCTATGAGTCAGAACCAACTCGACAACATCTAACAATAACAACAACAGCTATGGAGGAGCCCTGGTGTTTCAGTGGTTAAAGTGCTTGGCTGCTAGCTCAAAGGTCAGCTGTTCAAACCCACCGGCTGCTCCACAGGAGAATAGTGTGAAGGCTGTAGCAGTCTGCTTCCATGAAGACTGCAGCCTTGGAAACCCTATGGAGCAGTTCTGCTCTGTCCTACAGGGTCGCAATGGGTCGGAATCGACTCCATGACGATCAGTTTGTTTGTTCGTTTGTTTTACTCAGCTATGAGTACACTGTTTGATAGGTTCAGGCAGAAGGAGGCTGTTACACCTGCTGGCAGGTGATTGCGGCTCAGCGGCAGGAGGCGCCTGAGGCCTCCTAGGGGGAGAGCTGCTCCCAGCCTGTCACTGCCCAAGACTAGAAAGACTGGAAACGGGATATTGTCAAAGAAAACGATCACTCCCAACAGTGTTAAAACAGGCAAGGATGACTTTATTCAAAAAAGGATTGTAAGAAAGGGAAGGGAAAAGGTTAAGGGAAGTAACACCTCAAAGGGGTGTTGGGGAGAGACCAGCATCTGGATCTCCCACTTGGCTGAGATCAAGGACCAAGCTTTTTAAAAGAACGTTGTTAGTTGCTGTCAAGTTGGCTCCCACTCCTGGGGACCCATGTATAACAGAACAAACCATTTCCTGGTCCTGCACCATCTTCGTGATTATTGACGTGTTTGAGTCCACTGTGGTGGCTACCATATCAATCCATCTCACTGAGGGTCTCCCTCACCTCCGCTGGCCCTCCACTCTACCAAACGTCATGTTGTCCTTCTCAAAGCAATCGGTCCTTCCTGATGACACATGCAAAGTAAGCAAGTAGAAGTCTCAGGCAATATTCTGTGCTCCATGGGGTTTTCATTGGCTGATTTTTGGAAGTAGATCACCAGGCCTTTCTTCCTAGTCTGTCTTAGTCTGGAAGCTCCACTGAAACCTACCCACCATGGGTGACCCTGCTGGTATTTGAAATACCAGTGGCGTAGCTGCCAGCATCACAGCAACATGTAGCCCCCACAGTACCACACACTGGCAGAAGGGTGGTAGAAGAGAAAGTTAAGGGGGCTTGATCACTGGGTGGGAGAATGATGTACTGAGGTTCCATCAGGGCCAGTCTGCTCGGAATGTTTTCTTCTCTTACATTAAAGCCGCCTGGATCTGGGGAGAGCCAGGAGGAGAGAGAGGGAGACAAATGAGGGTCTGGAGAGAGGAAGACTGGGGAGACAGAGGTAGAACATGACATCAGTCTTGGTTAGTTGTCTACGGTAAACCTTCTCCAGAACACAAAAGAGTGAGAGATTGTGTTTAATGAAGGGCTCGGGTAAAATTCAACTCGGGCCATCTTCTGACCTCAAGCCTGGAGCTCGTTCTAGCCATGGCTGCTGGGAAGGTAGCTATCTTTGGGCAGAAAGAGATGGAAGGGGTCCGATTTCTACTGCCTTTAAGAATAATAACAGGAAAGAGAGGTAACCACCAGCCCAGAGACACGAGTAGCCAGAGAAAGCCCTGGTAGCACGGTGGCCCTCTGGCTGTGCGTCAGAAAAGCAGGTGCCTGCTCAGTAAAAGGTCCCTGGTTGATGCAAATGGTTTGCTCTCATCTACTAACCTAAAGGTTTGTGGTTCAAGCCCACCCAGTAGCACCATGGACGAAAGGCCTGGCCGTCCACTTCCATAAAGATTACAGCTAAGAAAACCCAATGGAGCAGTTCTACTCTGTTACATGGGGCCACTATGAGTTGGAATTGGCTCCATGGCAATGGGTTTGGATTTTTTTTTTTTTTTTTTTGGTTCAATAAAAGCCCCGAAGGAAAAAGAACACAGACCCTTTGTGTTCTTCCCCGACAATCAATCTCTGCCCCACCTGCATCCCCACACCATGGGCGTGGGCTACCTGGGCACAGGATGCAGGCGCCCGCAGCAGAGAAGGGGGGTGTCCCTGGAGCTCGACTTCCCAGGCTGGTTCTGCCTGCCCCTGTCCCTCCTGTTCTGTTCAGCCTGAAATCACCTCCCTCCACGTCTGCTAAAAATAGTCCAGGCCCTGCTTTTGAGTGTATCTGAATACTGGGCTCCAGAGATTTGTGTTCTGGAGGAACCAGCACAGAATGCCGAGGTGGGGAGTTGGGTGTGAAGCAAACCGGACGGAGGCGTTTGCTCCCCCATTCCACTCCCAGCCCCCACAGCTGGCCTGGCCATCCAGGTCGCTTTCAGACCCTTTGGAAGCTCTTCCCCAGCAAGGGGTCCCGTGGAGCAGTCCAGGGCTGGGGGGTGGGATGGCCTTTAAAGGTTCCAGGCTGGGGTAAGGCCCTGTGAAGTTTCCTTGGGCCCGCACGAACACCCAGGGTGCTCCTTAACAGTTGCTGTTGAGTCAGCTCTGACTCATGGCGACCCCACGTGTGTCAGAGTAGAACTGTGCTCCGTAGGGTTTTCAATGGCTATGATCTTATGGAAGTAGATTGCCAGGCCTTTCTTCTGAGAAGCCTCTGGGTGGACTTGAACCTCCAACTTGCAATTAACAGCCTAGTTCTTTAACCGTTTGGACCACCCAGAGACCGCCTTACCTGGGCCCACCCATTCTGGGTCCTCGGAAAGCAGGGGTGAAGGTGGTTGGAGATGGTGAATTCCTCAGCCTTGTCTAAAGCTGGATTGAGATGCCTCCATTTTCCTGTCCCACCCCAAGCCCACACGAGCCTGGCTGGTGCACCAACAGCTCCTCAGAGGCTCCGTCTTCGGAGGGTGTGTCCCTCAGCCTGCTGAGCAGGGCCCTGCATCCCTCTGCCACCACTAAAGAAAATAAGGAATGGATAAACTGTGTTTAGCGAGAGCCACTTACTACAAAAAGCCTCAGGGTGTGTTGCACTCAAATGTAATTAAAAGTGACATCTTTTAAACCTGGATGTGAAGTGGCAAACTGGCTTCGTGGCCCAGCATGGGCTCCCCCACGCCTCCCTGGTCCAGCTTTGCCGACTGGGCTGGGAAGGCCGGGGACGAGGTGGCCTCGTCCTGGGGGCTAGGGCATGGCTGGAAAATGTGGGACCAGCTCTGCGGAGTGGGCCCCAAAGATCAGGGTGGCCTTTGAGATTGAGAGGGCTGGCACAGCCGCAGTCACCAGAAGGCCTAGAGGCAGGTGACCACTGTCCGTGAGCCACAGGTGCTGTGCTCAGACCACCCGGCTCCTGTGTGTCCGTGAGCCCAAAGGGAGCAAGTCCCCCTTCTCAGGCCCCATGCCCCGTGCCCCTTCTCTGTCCAGGGATGGCGATTCATTCATTCATTCATTCAACAAGTGTTTATGGAGAACCTACTATGTGCCACCCAGAGGCACCTTGTAAGAGACACCTGGTGATCTGCTTCTGAAAGGCCACAGCCTTGACAACCCCGTGGGGCACAGTGCTACTCTGCACACGCGGGGTCGCGGCAAGTCAGGGTCAACGTGACGGCAGCAAGTTTAGTTTGTTTTGGTTCTAGGTGCTGGTTCTAGGCTCTGCTGATGCAGCTGTGAACAGAAGAAGGTGCCTGCTCTCCTGGGGCTTATATTGTACTTGGTGGAGGACAGACAATAAACAAATATTTAATACGTGCTACAGAGCAAATTGCAGCAGGGAAGGTGGGGGGAGTACAAGTAGGGAGGGTGGCCCCTGGCACACAGGGAGGGCCTCCCTGCAGCAAAGGTGATGCCAGGAACCTGGAGTAAGTCAGGGAGGGAGCCGTGCAGCCACTGGAGAGCATCCCAGGCAGAGCGGATGGCAGGTGCAAAGGTCCTGAGGCAGAAACAGGGTGGCGGAGAAAGGCTGCAGAGGGTGGAGCAGAGGAGGAGCGTGGGGATCAGATGGCTCACTCTACAGAGCCGTAAACCCTGGCCCTGTGCCTGGCCTAGACCCTTGGTGGGCAGTCGTTGACATACCCATCCTCAGCCTCTAAGAGCGCAGGGCTTAGGAAGAGGATTCCAAAATGCGGAGGCATTTAGATACCAGCAGGAAGAACCTTGATCTGCCGGGGCCTTCTGATGGTCAGCCAGCTGGGGACTACAGTCCTCAGAGGCCTCAGCATCCTCGGCCTAAACAGGGTCAGGTGAAGCCTGGAAAAGCCTTTCCTCTGCAGCTCCCACCCCTCCCAGCAGCCCCAGGTGGGCCTGGGGAGGTAGCTCCACCTGCACTGGGGCTGCCACTGCCTCTCTACCCCGAGTCTCCTCCTCGCTTCCCTGGCTGCACCAACCTTGTCCTTTCCCTTCTGCCCCCACGTGGGGCTGCAAATCGCTGCTGTCTCTGGGTAATGGAGGCTTTCCCCTTCTCCTGGGAAAAGGCTGGGATGAAGAGCAAGCAGCCCTTCTTCTTAGCAGGCCGGTCCGGGTCCCAGGGCCCCTCCTGGAGCAGCGGTGGCCCAGCCTGGAGAACAGGAACACCTGCAGTGCTCTGCCTGCAGTCGCTTGTTGGGAAATCTGTTCACTTGCTTTTAGGGCTTCTCTGAAATCATGAAGACGCCTACTACTTTGTGTCCCAAAGAAGGCTAATGGGAACGGCAGTGGGGTGGCGCCCATGATTCGTGCCTGGAGTGAGAGACGTTGTAAAAGGGATTTGAAGATGCCCACACCTGCTCTAGATCACCTGGCTAACCCAAAGGGAGGCAGGCTGTGGGCTGCGTTCCACAGAACCTCCCTGCTTCCTCCTCGGCAGTAAGCAAGCTTCAGTGCCCGGGGTTGTTCCGATTTTATAAGAAGCCTTCCAAGTATTGCTCAGCTGCTAACTGAAAGCTTGGCAGTTCTAACCCACCCAGAGGTGCTTTGGAAGAAAGGTTTGGCAATCTGCTTCTAAAAGGTCACAGCCATGAGTACCCTGTGGAGCGGTTCTACTTTGCCCACGTGGGGTTGCCATGAGTTGGAATCTACTAAATGGCTACATTTTTTTTTTTTTTTTAAACCTTTGAAAGAGGGTGGAAGCAGGGCAGGTAACACTGAGATGTGAGGTGGCCTGGAGTTTAGAAGTCAAGGAAAAGCAAAATCTTTTATGGCAGATTTTCTGTCTCTTAGTGTCCTGCAATTTCTATTTCATAGTAATGAAAGAAACAAGGTTGGTTCTAGCCCAGAAAATAGGGGGAGTCAGCCTTGATTTTGAAAGGTTCTAGACAGCTGGCTTGGCTGTTGGGCTCCTATTTCCTTCCTTTTTCCCTCCCTCTCTCTCTCCTTCCCTCCCTTCCTTTCACCCATGTAGCCATCCACCCACCCACCCATCCATCCATCCACCCATCCATCCATCCATCCACCCATCCATCCACCCATCCATCCACCCATCCATCCACCCATCCATCCATCCATCCATCCACCCACACACACCCATCCATCCACCCGCCCACCCACCCACCCATCCATCCATCCACCCATCCATCCATCCATCCATCCATCCACCCATCCATCCGTCCATCCACCCACACACCCATCCATCCACCTGCCCACCCACCCACCCATCCATCCATCCATCCACCCACACACCCATCCATCCATCCATCCACCCATTCACCCATTCATTAAAAAGCAATGACTGAATGCTTATTCTTAGCCAAGCACTGTGTTTGAGCATCAAGACCTAGCTCTTTATCCCTGTGCCCCTGGAGAGGAAGGGTTCATGTGGATATTTAATGCTCCGGTAGAATTAGAATTATGAAAAAAACACACACTGCCAATTCAGGTTTAGGTTGAAAGTACTAATTTCCTGGTTTTAATTATTCAAAAGAAATTAATGAAAACGTAGGACGAATCTCCAAGGATCCCTCTAACTGGTGGGAGTAGGGGTGGCCAGGAGAGACTGACACCGAGTTGAGTTAGGAAAAGCGGTGTGAGCACAGAGGCCAGGGCCTGGGCTCCTGTCCCCGACCTTATTCAGCTGGGGGCCTCCAGGGTTTCTGTCCCTGACGCCGCCCGCCTGAGGTCTTCCTAGGTATCTTTCCCTGACCCCTCTGGGCTGCAGGCCTCCTAAGGGCAGGCATCTTCCTGTACCAACCCAAGACTGGGGTTTGCTCATTCACTCAGAAGATGAGGGAGAATTCGTTGAGCTCCTATCTGTGCCAAGTGCTATGCCATATGCCAGGGGGAAGGGTCAGATCCAGCTCTGCCTGTATGGAGCTCCCAGGCCAGGGATTAAGCCGACCAGGGACTCTCCCAACCACCCCCATAGAGCAAAATCTGCCTCCAAAATTGATGCACAAGGAGGACGGCTCAGCCAGCTGGGGAGGGGGTAAGGAATGGGGAAATAAGGCTTTCCCAAGGAAGCAGCTCCTGGCAGAGCTCTGAGGGTCTCTCCCTCCTGAGTGAACTCAGAAAACCCTCGTTTGGACAGAGGCAATGTTCTTAGGTCCCGGTGACCATTTGGGGCAGGATAATTTGCAAGTATAGCAATGTGCTATCTATTTTCACTGTAGAAGAATCAGAATTCAGAGAGCTCTTTTTATCTTGCCCACTTGTGATGCGGTGCCTTTCTTGCCATGGTCTTGTAACTCCCACCAAATGACTGGGTGGGACTATGCAAATAAGGTGCATGACACCACTGTGCAGATGGGACCACGCAAATAAGGTGTATGGAACCCTAAGGAAGGGATTGGTCCCTTTTGCCTTCCCACTAGGCTTAAAATGAGCCATCCCAGAGGCAGACAGGGGGACCTCACTACCACCAAGAAAGAAGAGCCAGGAGTGGAGCGTGTCCTTTGGACCCAGGGTCACTTTGCTGAGAACCTCCTAGACCCAGGACACAGAAAGCTGTATCACCAGAGATGGTGCAAGATGGAGAGAAGCAGTGGCAAAGAAGCAGCAGCAGAAGAACCAGGAGACCAATGTGAGACAGTGCACTGGGCTTCCCAGCCCACGGAGTGAGGCAGCTACAGTGGGTGTTCTGACCCATGGAGCAAGAGAGCTGAGTGCCTTCGGGCAGGAGGCTTCCTGGCAGAGTGGGATGCCCCCAAGCACTTACTGGCAGAAGTAAAGAGTTTTGTAATACTTGCCTGAGTAGGGCAGAGGCCAGGCCAAGGGGCCAAGAGGCTGAGGGCCAGAGAGAGGCCTGCCTAAGGGCACAGCTGAGAAGCTCGCCTGAATGAAGAACTATATCCTGAGTCATTCCTGATCCTGAATTGTAACCTGTTACTTCCCTAATAAATCCCGTGACTCTGAGTACGGTTTGTGAGTTCGGTGTCACCATTGCAATGAATTATTGAACCCAGCAGAGAAGTAAAGAGTGCTGTGGGAGGGACAGCTGGTGTCCGAGTTGGTAAAAAGGTTGGAGAAAGGCGGTATGTCTGACCTTCGCTTAATAAGAATCAGCCTTGGGATGCTGATCTTGATTCTCCTTCCCCCTTGTGAAGTTAGAGGAAGTCAGCTGTCCCACCACACCATTTTCACACCACCCAAAGAGCAAGAGAGGCTTTGAGTCCAGAAGACTGAATTTTGGGGGGTGGGCAGCTTTGAGGTCCCTGGGTGGTGCAAATCATTTGCATTTGACTACTAACCAAAAGGTTAGTAGCTTGAATCCAGCCAGCGATGCTGTGGAAGAAAGACCTGGCAATCTACTTCCATAAGATCACAGCCATTGAAACCCTAAGGTGCACAGTTCTACTCTGACACACGTGGGATCGCCATGAGTCAGACTGACTCAGTGGCAGTGGGTTTGGGGGCAGCTTTGGGGCAGCAGGAATGCAGACAGTAGCTTCAGTAGGAGGTGGCTTCTCCAGGAAGGAAGCGTTCGGACCTTTGGGGCAGATGATTCTGAGGGTGGGAAGCTTGTAAGCTTGTGCCCCAGTCCTATAATAAGCCCTGCAAGGTGCCAGGTGCCAGATACAGGGCCAAGAGCAGGTCCCAGATCATCTCGCTTACTCCTTTCAACAGCCCTGCAAGGCAGAAAATTTTATTTTCCCATTTTATAGATAGGCAGACCTGATGCATAGAAAGCGTGGGTCCACTGAGTTGTTCTTCAGCTCCTGGTTTATTTGGGGCTGAGCTCTGCAGACAGGCATGCCTCCAACAGGGCCTCACGGGGTCTTCCTTAAGATCTGGTGTGACCCTGGGCTCTAAAAATACCCCTGTTGTTGTGTGCCATCAAGTCGATTCAGACTCATAGGGACCCTATAGGATGGAGTAGAACTGCCCCATAGGGTTTCCTAGGCTGTAATCTTTACGGAGGGGGCCCTGGTGACACAGTGGTTAAAGCGATTGACTGCTAACCCAAAGGTTGGAGGTTTGAATCCACCAGCCACTCTGTGGAAGGAAGGTGTGGCAGTCTGCTTCTGTAAAGATCACAGCCTTGGAGACCCTCTGGGGCAGTTCTACTCCGTCCTATAGGGTTGCTATGGGTCGGAATTGACTCGACGGCAACGGGTTTGGTCTTTTTAATCTTCACGGGAACAGATCATCATTTTGTCCCACGGAGCCTCTGGGTGGGTTCAAGCCACCAACCTTCGGTTAGCAGCCAAGAGCTTAACTGTTGTGCCAACTAACCCTCCCCAATCCCACTGACGCCTTGAAGCCTCAGTCCTTCCACTTCTGAGAGGCTGGTGATGGGTGCCACCCACCTGCAGGGCTGATCTCCACTAGCTGAGCTGGGCTTTGGGGTGCTGGACATGAAAATCTACTAATTACCGCGAAGAGCAGGAGCCCCGGTCCCTGGGGCCTGGGCGAGGGCGGGGGTCAGGGATCAGCCATGCCTGAAGCAGCCAGTCTGTTTACCAGGGACGTGCAGAGCTAATTGAAATGTGCCAAGTTGCTGCCCAGGGGCCGGTGAGCGGAGCAGCCAGACTTCTGGGCTGACTGCTGGGTTGATGAGGAATTAAACTGGAAAAAACACCGGTGGCAGCTCCATTTGCAAGGGAAATGACATGGCGGGGTCCCTCATTTGCCGTCGTTCGGCCTGAGGTGTTGATTAGCAGCAAAGCAAAGGTCCCTCTTGCTTTATGCATGAGGCGCTGTGCCTGGGGACCCCCCTCAGCTTGTCCTTCCCCACCACTTTCCGTCTCTCCTTCCCAGGTCAGGATGGGCCAGGAGAGTTCAGGATGACATTCTCCAGAGGGCAGGAGCAATGGGATACCCCCTAGTGGGGAGGATGGAAATTTCCTGAAGCAAGCCCCTTCTCCGTAAAGCAGAAACTCCAAGACTCCGGTCCTGGGGTCTTAGGGGCATTAAAGAGCTCGGCTCAGGTTGCAGGACACCCCAGACCGTCTGTGCAGGCCCCTCCCAGCCCCTTCTCATGTCCACTCTGAGCCAAGAGACCCCAGTGCGCGCTTTTCTGTTGGGTGGGGGCGTGGGGGGCATTGAGTTAGGTGATTTTGCAGTTTTCTTTCCAACCACCCATTTCTGTGCCAAGTCCCCTTTAAATGTTAGACGTTACTTCCTGTTGCTTCCCTAAACTTCCCCTCCACCTGCCCCTCCCCTGGGACTCCCTGGGTTTTTTTCCCTACCTCCTCTATCCCGTGTTTGTAGACCTCCTGCTCAGAGCATCAGCTGCAAATGTGATTAAATGCTGAATTAAACCCTGCACGCCACCAGGCTGGAGGCTGGGTTCCTGCTGGAAGCAGGGGCCAGGCAGGCAGAGGGAGGATTAATCCGGAATCTTGACTAACATCTACTTGGCTGTTTCTCCCGGACAAGGGGTAAGAGCATGGGGTCGGGGGGAGCCCAGGAGTCACCCTCCAAAATTCCTGAGGGTCACAGTCCAGCTGGCCTTGGGAACGTCCAGGCTGGGGGGCCTCTGGAGCTTGGAGCTCAGGCTTTGGTGCTGATTGCCCCTCCCGGCCACTGGCCACGCTGTTACTGTTTATAGGGCAGGCCGCTGTGGGCGCCTTTCAGACCCAGGTGGAAGTTTGGCTCTGCCACTTAGCAGCTGGGTGGCCTTGGGCACATTCCTCAGCCTCTGAGCCTCAGTTTCCTCATCGGTAATGCAGGGATAGTGGTCCCAACCTGAAAGGGTTACTGGAGAATTAGAGATGATGTACCTAGTACATCTGAGGTTACTCCTTCAGTAGGACCCCTAATGGCACACAGGTTAAGTGCTGGGCTGCTAACCGAAAGGTCGGAGGCTGGAACCTACCAGCTGCTCCGTGGGAGAATGATGCGGTGGTCTGCTTCCGTCTTCCTAAAGACTAAAGCCCTATGGGGCCAGTTCTACTCTGTCTTACAGGGTGACTAGAAGTTGGAATCCACTCACTGGCACACAGCACACACCCAGGCCGTCAACAGGGGGCCGTGGCGTTTCAGTGGTAGAATTCCCACCTTCCATGCGGGAGACCGAAGAAGAATTGATGGCTTTGAATTACGGTGTTGGCGAAGAATATTAACTACACCATGGACTGCCAGAAGAATGAGCAAATTTGTCTTGAAAGAAGTACAGACCAGAATGCTCCTTAGAATCGAGGTTGGTGATTCTCACAGACTTTGGACATGTTATCAGGAGGGATCAGTCCCTGGAGAAGGACATCATGCTTGGTAAAGCAGAGGGTCAGTGAAAAAGAGGAAGACCCTCAATGAGATGGATTGACACAGTGGCTGCAACAATGGGCTCAAGCGTAACGGTTGTGAGGATGGCGCAGGACCAGGCCGTGTTTCATTCTGTTGTCTATAGGGTTGCTGTGAGTCAGAACCGACTCGACGGCGCCTAACAGCATGCAGGAGACCAGGTTCAATTCCTGCCCAGTACACCTCACGTGCAGCCATCACCCCCATCGGTCAGTGGAGGCTTACCGTGCTACTGAACAGCGGAACTTCCCGACCAAGACAGACTAGGAAGAAAGGCCTAGCAATCTACTTCGGAAAATCAGCCAATGAAAGCCCTCTGGATCACCCCGGTCCCACCGGACAGCCCCTAACAACAGGCTTTCTATAAACGGTCACTATTACTGTTCTCTTATGCATAAGGTCGCCAGCAGTGGGGGCTGCTGGGTCAAGAGCTAATGAGATTACAGTGAATGGTCATGAGGTGGGCTTACCTGGGGACCAAGTATGGGAATGATGGGGAACAGCTCTGCCTTAGGCTCAGAATCCCAGGGCCCATGTATACGTAAGAATCACCCGGGGGTCTTGTTAAATGGTAGATTCTGATTCAGTATATCTGGGGTAAAAAACCAGAACCATTGCTGTCGAGTCGATTCTGACTCATAGCGACCCTATCAGATGGCGTAGAACTGCCCCGTATGGTTTTGTAGGAGCAGCTGGTGGATTCAAACTGCCGACCTTTTGGTTAGCAGCTGAGCTCTTAACCACTGTGCCACCAGGGCTCTGTATTTGGGGTGGAAATGCAAATTATCAGCAGGGGTTCGAACCAGAATGAACCGGTTAGAGGTCCTGGGTGGGCTACGCAGGTGGCGAACACCGCAGCCCAGATAGGCTGCAATGGACTGCAGAGAGACAGGGGCAGTGACCAGCCACCCATGGAGCCCCACAGAGCCTCTGCGCTCAGTCCACAGACTGTAGAGCACAAGAGCAAAGGGGGTGCTGAGGACAGGGGCAGTGACTGAAGGTCTGTTTACGAAACAACAGCACCGGTGGTAGCTCACCCCTTCCTCCCCCACACAAGCCCTAGACAGCTCCTTGCTAAGGAAGTTAAAACAACTTTTCGGGTAATCTAAGGCCTCCAAGCTGCAAGGCTACGAGGCATGATGGTGGCACCTGTGAGGATATTGATGTCCCAGGACAGAGCATCAGCCACCCCAGCACTGGGAGGTTGTACTAGAACTTGATTAACATCTCTCTCTAAAATAAAATGAAGCTAGAAAGCTAAAAAGCAGAGAACCAAACCCGTTCTCGTCGAGTCGACTCTGATTCATAGCAGCCGGATAGGACAGAGTAGACCTGGCCCATAGGGTTTCCAAGGCCGTAAATCTTTACAGAAGCAGACTGCCACATCTCCTGTGGAGTGGCTCATGGGTGTGAATCACCGACCTTCCGGTTAGCAGCTGAGAGCTTAACCACTGTGCCACCCGGACTCCATCAGGAAATTAAAGGGCCTGGTATCTCAGTCACCTAGTACTGCTGTAACAAATACCCCAAGTGGGCGGCTTTCACAAAGACGAGTTTATTCTCGCACAGTCCAGGAGGCTACAAGTCCGAGGTCAGGGCGTCAGCTCCCGGGGAAGGCTTTCTCTCTCTGCTGGCTCTGGAGGAAGGTCCTTGTCATCAGTCTTCCCTTGGTCTGGGAGCAACTCAGCGCAGGAACCTCAGGTCCAAAGGACGCGCTCTGCTCCCGGCACTACTTTCTTGGTGGTAGGAGGTCCCCATGTCTCTCTCCTTGCTTCTCTCTTTCAAATCTCAAATTGGCTTAAGACACTATCTAACCTTATAGATCTCATCAGCGTAACGGCCACTAATCCATTTCGTTACTTCATAGTGGTAGAATTGACAACACATAGGGAAATCACAGCAGATGATAAAATGGTGGACAGTCATACAGCACTGGGAATCATGACCTAGTCAAGTGGTCAGATATTTCTGGGGGACACAATTCAATCCATGACACCTGGTACTTTAGGTTCCTGGGTGGCACCAGTGGTTTATGCTCTGCTACTAACCTAAAACTTGGCAGCTCGAACCCACCCAGCGGCACCACAGAAGAAAGGCCTGGTGATCTGCTTCCATAAAGATTACAGCCCAAAAAAACCCTATGGAGCAGTTCTACTCTGTAACACATGGGGTCGCCATGAGTCAGAATTGACTCGATGGCAGTGGGGAAACCAAACCAAACCTGCTGCCATCAAGTTGATTCTGACTCATAGTGACCCTATAGGACAGAGTAGTACTGCCCCATAGGGTTTCCAAGGAGCGGCTGGTGGATTTGAACGGCTGACCTTTTGGCTCGCAGGCTAGCTCTTAACCACTGCACTACCAGGGCTCCAATGGGTAGTAGAACCGAAGTACTAATACTAATAACAATAATTCAAAACTTGAGGGTGGGGGGAGAGAAGGCAGTGAGCCAGATCCTCATGTTTTACAAGAAGAAGCCAGTGGTTTTTGGCTAAAGTTGAAAAATCAAGAAATAGTATACTAAGTACATGATTTAGAGTTATGGAGATCACTACCAGGAAAACAAAAGGCAGGGCCACCACCCCCTGGCATTCCCTGGTTTGCAGCTGCAGAGTTGACATCTCTCCTCCGTCATCACGTGGACTTCTCTCTGTGTCCCTTGTCTTATAAGGACACCAGTCATTGGGTCAGGACCCACCCTACTCCAGGATGACCTTGTCTTCACTTCATTACGTCTGCAAAGACCCTATTTCCACACAAGGTCATATTCACAGGACTTGAACAGATATTTTGGAAGGCGTCCCTGGGTGGTACAAACAGCTAAGTACTCGACTACTAGCCAAAAGGCTAGCAATTCTAACCCACCCAGAGGTGCCTTGGAAGAAAGGCCTCGTGATCTGCTTCTGAAAGTTCACAGCCTTGAAAACCCTGTGGAGCAGTTCTACTCTGCACACGTGGGTCTCCATGAGTCAGAATTGACTTGTTGGCAACTAACAACAAATCTTTTGCTACGGGGGTGGGGATAGGGGGGATACAATATCTTTTGGGGAGGACACAGTGCAACCCAAAATAGCCATTGAAGCCCAAGATGCCAGGTCAAAACCCAAAAAACAGCCACTGCTGTCGAGTTGATTCTGACTATTAGTGACCCTAGAGGACAGAGTGGAACTGCCCCATAGGGTTGCCAAGGCTTAAATCTTATTGGAAGCAGACTGCCACGTCTTTCTCCCTCGGAGCTGCTGATGGGTTCAAACCGCCGACCTTTCAGTTAGCACGGAGTGCTTAACCACTGCACCACCAGGGTTCCTTATGCCAGGTCAAGAGATCAGAAGATAACCCCCATGGAAGGGCAGCCCCAGCTTCAGCGCCAGCTCCCGCTGTGGAGCTGCATGCTTGCTTCATCTCACGCCTCTGAGGATTCCTTTACTTTCTTGTGAACCCAGCTGTGCAGGCCAAAGAGTGTTTTTAAATTTTTATCTGCATTCCTAGGTGTTTCTGGGAGGGAGAGTTTTCAGGATGACTCGTCAGCCTGAAGCAAGTATCTATCCACTAAAATTTAGCCTAGAAAAGCAATGTCCCCCCATAATCGGATGAATGGATAAGCAAATCGTGGTACGTGCATACAGTGGAACACTAGGCAACTATAAAGAACAATGATGTGTTCACTAAACATGGATGGACCTGGAGGGCATAATGCTAAGTGAAATAAGTCAAGCATATAAGCATAAATATTGTATGATCCCTCTTTTATAAGAAGACAAGAACATAAATTTAGAGAGACTGATGTTCATTGGTGGTTTTGGGGGGTGGGGGTGCATTAGACCATAGAGACTAGTTATTTTTGGTGATGGGAAAAACAGCATTGAATGTGGATATAGTGAGCACAGCAAAACCAAAGTAAAAACGAGTGTTTGAGCACACATGGACAGGTGTAGACACAATTAAAGAGAATGGGGACAAATTGTGATAAATGGAACTGATGTCAACGCACAATTTGTGTGGACATTGTCAAATGGGAACCTAACTTAGTAAACTTTCACCCAAAACCCAATAAATAAAAAAGAAAGGAAAGCAATGTCCCCACCCTGGTCCTGCAGCTGCATCACCTGGAGGAAAGGTGACAGAAAATACAGAAAAGAGGACACGTTCAGGGTTCCAGCAGTGCTAGGATGCGAGTCGGTCCCTGCCGGGTAAGAGTCCCTTGAACTTGGACCAAGACCTTGGACTTGGGTGGGAGAATCCTCTCGGGCAGAGGTTGGTGGTGCTGCTGGGCTTCTTCCTCAAACCCTGCAGACCCCCGGGACTTTACTAGTCCCTTGGCTACCGCTGTTGGCTCCGCTCAGCCTGGCCCTCCTCAGGAGCCCCAGGAGAATCAGCGTGGCCTCTGCTGTGGGCTCCCCAGATCTGAAATCAAAGCAAATAAAAGCCATGCCATCCCCCAGTGCCAAAAAGCTCTGTCCACGACTGCCCTGCTTTTACAACTGAAGGTCCTATATCCTGGGTACCCCCGACCCGGGTCCCAGGCAAAGCAGGACAGTTGGTTACTCCACTAAAAGACCTGTGACCACATTTCCTAGCAAGGACACTGGCCCTTCTGGGTGGGATGCTACCCATGAGACACGTAGCTCAAAACTCTCCACCCTTGGCCAAGACCATACTTGCTCAGCTGCATCCAGACATGCCTGGCCTGACCCAGGTGAAGCCCTTTGTGTGTCAGCTGCAGCCAGCTTGCTACATGGGGCAGCCTTGACCTCCCCCAAACCCTTGGCTTCCCAAATGCTGGTCCCCTGGGCTTACACGTCACTCTGGCTGCCTGCCGAATGCATGCCACTATGGGAGACGTCACTGCAGCCTTGGGTCAATCTCAAACCCTTAAACCCCAGGGTAACCTCTTCTCACTGCTGCAGGGCAGCAAGGGCCAATCCAGACCTCACCCACCCACACGGGGAAAGAGGAGACAGAGCAAGAAAGGGTGCTTCGCCCTCAGAGCCTAGCTAGGAGCTGGCTTTGCCCTTACCGTGGCCTGGCTGCCACCGGGGACCTACGGATCCCTGTCCATGTGCAGGGGCCCCACATCTGCTATCCCAGGAACTCCTGAAACAGCCTTTCAATCCCCACTTTACGGACGTGGAAACTGAGGCTCAGAGAAGTTAAGGTGGTGGATTTGGGATAAGAATCGAGGTGCATCAATGCCTGGCTTTCTACCTCGTGACCCAGCCGAATTCTGCCCGCCCCCGACACTGCACTCCACCCCCCACCCCATTTACACCCACCCCCTCACCTGGAAGGAGGAAGGCAGCCCATCAGAACTAACCGCTTCAGCATCAAATGCCTGATCCTGTTGCCGTAGAAGCAGATTTAGCCCTCACCAGCTCTCCTGGGCTAATTAGGGAGGCACTGGAGCCGTTAAGAATCCTGGTGGCACAGCGGTTATAGCACTTGGCGGCTAATCAAAAGGTCTACGGTTCGATCCCACCAGCCGCTCCACGGGAGGCAGACGTCGCTGTCTGTTTCCATAAAGATTTACAGCCTTGGAAACCCTATGCGGCAGTTCTGCTCTGCCCTGTAGGTTCGCTAGGAGTTGGAATCGACTCAACAGCAGGGGTTTAGTTTGGTTAGAGGGAATAATCTACCGTTTGCTAGCAAATTTAGGGCCCTGGATTCCACCCCACCCTTCTTCAACTTGAGAATGCATTTAAGTGAAAAATATGCAAAAGCCAGGCATGTACCACGTGGCCTGAACCGTTCCAGCTCTCCCAAGCCTCGGGGCTCCAGCTATTCCTGGTCCCTTCTAATAACTGCACAGTGCTCACCGCCCCCATCCCCATGGCTCGTGGTGACCAGTGAGTCTCCGGAGCATCACCCAGACGAACATTAAGTCACATTACATTATGCATTTAACAACTCGTCTCTATCGTAAAGAATAAAATCTCATTAGCCGAAATAGAGAATCCTGCAAAAAATATATATATATGTTAATATGATAGTTGAAATTGCAGTGGTTTTAGGAAATCTGAGAAGAGGGATGTCTGTCATCTTGGTAAGCCTGCCTCAGGGTCACTGTCTGACGGGTAAGACGCCAACATCTTCACCTGCACCCGCCACCGCCTAAAAAATTATCTTAGGAGTGCAGATTGCCTTCACCCAGCGCAATTGTTGTTCGTTGCTTTGAGTCGATTCCAGCTCAGAGCGACTCCACGTATGCAGAGTAGAACTGTGCTCTATAGAGTTTTCAAGGCTGTGACCTTTGAGGAGTAGATTGTCGGGCCTGTCTTTCAAAGCGCCTTTGGGTGGGTTTGACCCACCAACCTTTCGGCTTGTAGCCTAGCACTTAACCACTGCACCACCAGGGCTCCTCAGTGCAATAGAGGGGTCCTTACAACCTGGGAGTGAATCACGATTTTGTAAGTGGAATTTTACTTCCAATGCCCCAGGACCACTTGCTATTTAAAAGGGAACTGTTAGATGTGGCAAAAAAAAAAAAAAAAAAAAAAAAAAAAAATTATTATAAAGCAAATTAGCATCCCCCATTCTGTTCTTTTTTGGTAAATCTGTTGTTTGACTTCTCTTTGTGCTTAGGGCTAGGAAATGTGTCTGTCATCCAGACATGAGGGAAAGTTCTAGAAGGCTACAGTAAGCTTAGTTGGTCATTGGTTGGTAAGCCCAGTGGAATCCTCTAGACCAACGGGCAGTGTGGCAGGGGTTTAGGGAGCCCTTGGTCCTATTCGTACCTCTGTGGGGAGGAAGCTGCAAGGGCACTGAGGTCAAGGGAACTATCTGGCTAGTTTGTGAAAGTGACCTTTGCCCGGTGACCCCAGGTTATCCTGTGGACAACACAAGCTTTGAACTCAAAGACCCAAGTTCAAATCCTGATTCTACCACTTCCTGGCTGTGTAACTTGGGCAGCTAGTTCACTTTGGTAAGCCTCCGTTGCCGACCTGTGAGATGGGGTTGTAGCGCCTAGCCGACAGAACTACTGTGCAGGCTGCCGAGCCGTTCAGGTACCGCTGGCTGTTTTGATTTAAGTTTTACTAGCTGAAGATAAATTTCTCCAGGACTGAGAGTTAATCGTGTATGGGTCTGACCTGCCGGGGAAAGTGAAAAGTTCAGAAACAGAGAGAACTAACAGAATTAGGGCAGGGCAGTGGCCTGCCACAGCCTCCTCCCCTCTCGTCCAGGTACCCAGTGCTCCCTGGCCTCTGCTGGCCTCATCCTTGCAGATGGGGGGAGAGCTGCTTATTCAGTAATGAACCAAAAATGGGGGCTCCTTCTAAAGATTTTACAGAAGACAAGAGCAATTTCTAGCTCTCCCTCTGCTTTTCTATGTTATAATCTCCAGGGAAAGGGATTTCCCCATCTTCCCTGGCTCCTAGGTCCAGCTCCTAGCAACAATCCCAATCAAGAAGGTTTTCCTGAGCTCTACTGCTAATCCTTGGAATCCCGGGGTGGTACAAATGGTTCACGCACTCGGCTGCTAACCAAAAGTTTGGAGGTTGGAACCCACCCAGAGGTGCCTTGGAAGAAAGGCCTGGTGATCTACTGCTGAACAGTCAGCCACTGAAAACCTTATGAAACAGTTCTGCTCTGACACGCACACCATGAACTGGAATCCACTCAATGGCAATGGTTTTCTTACCCTGAAGCTGTCCAGCTTTTCCTGCAGGGCTTTTGTTTCGCCTCATCTTCAGATAAAAGGTAAATCACCAGGAAATTTGGCATGGCTGTGAAACCAGATGCACTGATGTCAAGAAATCCCTTGGAGGCCTCCTTATCCCAACCTTCCAACCCTTGCCTTGGGAAACTCTTCGCTTTACCTAGCAACTCCCAATTTGTTCTTTGGGGTGGTGGATATTTATTTGTTTCAATGCACAGCTTATAAAGGCTCTCCATTTCCCAGGAGGGTGGGGCATGGGCTGCATCATGCAAACACATTTGGAAGGAATCAGGAAGCGGAGAACTTCACCAAACGAGGGGACATTGGAGGTCTTGGCAGTTTTTTTTTTTTTTTTTTTTTCCCTGGGTTGCGCTGACCACCAGGGTCGCTTTCTCCCTCCCTCCGAGATGATGGGGAGAGAATTCAGGAGACAATAGTCATTCTATCCTCAGGCTTCCTGCAGAGGGTCACCAACACCCACTGCTGTTCCTCTACAAGAGTGTCCAGTTTCTAGTTGCTATAGCAACCGCCCCCCAGCGCTTTTGTGATCGTGAAATGGAATGTTTGTCTCCAGACAAACAGATCCAGGAAAGAAATTATGGGAGCCTCAGCACCTCCGAATGGGTCTTTGTTTCTAGAACAATTCAGTCTGCCTGGTGAGTGACCCCAGGCTGCTGTAGAAAAGGATGGCTGTTAATTAACAAGTAATGATTCAGGAAGTTGCCCTGGCCACCGCCGAGGAGGGCGCTTTGTAGATCCTACACACGGTTCCTGACACTGCAACCAACCCAGAGCCTTCCAGAAATTTCAGATAATGAGGTTTTGTTTTTCTCCTACTCTATATGACCTTGGGCTTGAGGTCGAAATTTCCCACCTCCAGTCGCCTTATGGGGCTCCTGTCTCTGTGAGGGGGCCATGAGCAAGGGAAGAAATCCAGCTCCCAAACCTGAGGCCACCTCGAGGGGCCCACAGGGGGCCTCCCCCGCCTTTTACAATAAGACTCCAAGACTGCCTGCAACGGAAAGCTCTCTATTCTGCATGTAACCCTTTTTATACCAAAAAAAAAAAAAAAAAAGCATTTTTTTTCTGATAATATAAGCAGTTCAGATCCACAGCGGAAAAAAGAGAAAATAGAGAAAGACACAAGGAATAAAATAAAAGCCCACTATAACCTCCCTCCTTCAATAACAAGGGGCAGCGGTGGTTCAGTGGCAGAATCCTCGACTTCCATGCAGGAGACCTGGGTTCAATTCCTGGCCAGTGCACCTCATCCACCCCTCTGTTAGCGGAGGCAAGTGTGTTGCTAGGATGCTGAACAGATTTCAGCGGAACTTCCAGACTTAGACAGACGAGGAAGAAAGGCCTGGTGATCTACTTCTGAAAATTAGCCAGTGAAAACCCTATGGATCACAACTGTCTGATCCGCAACCAATCATGGGGATGGCACAGAGGAACAAAACAGGGGATGTTTTGTTCTGTTGCAGGCGGTCCCTGTGAATCAGGAACCGACTCCACAGCAGCTAACAACAGCAACCTGTAAAATGGCACAGCTGCTTAGGAAAACAGCCTGACAAGCCCTCAAATGATTCACCGTAGTTACCACATGACCCAGCAATCAGACTTCCAGATGTATACCCCACAGAAGTGAAATCGTAAGTCCACACAAAGACTTGCACATGAGCGTTCGTAGTAGTATTATCCAGAATAGCCAAAAGCTAGAACCAACCCGAATGGCCGTCAACAGATGAATGGATTAAAAAAAAATGTGGTCTATCCATACAGTGGAATAGTACTTGACCACAAAAAGGAATGAAATTCTAATACATGCTACCACATAGGTGAATCTTGAAAACATTAGGCTGAGTGAAAGAAGCCAGCTACAAAAGACCGCACATTGTTTGATTCCACTTCTAAGGAATGTCCAGGATCTGTAAATCTATACAGACAGAAAGTAGATTAGTAGTTGCATAGAGCTTGGGGGTGGGGAAGTGATAGCAAAAGGGTGCAGAATTTCTTTTTGAGATGACAAAAATGTTCTAAAATTGACTGCGGTTACGGTTGCGTGCATCTGTGAATACGCTAAAAAGTCACTGAATTGTGCACTTTAAATGGGTGATTTGCAGCGTATGTGAATCATATCTCAATAAAGCTGTTTTAAAAAAATAAACATCTTTCATAGACAGTCCCTGAGCTTTGTTGTCATTTACCCCATAGTATAACCTCGCCTGTACTAAACATTAAGCTACAGCACCCAAAAAAGAGAGGCTGCGGGCCTGGTGGTGGGTACAAGGCATGAAGAGTGACCACGTGGACTTAAACAGTGACTGGGGACTGAAGCACACCGCTGAGAAGTGCCTGGACTGTAGAAAGCTTTGCTTTGTAATGCTCTGAAATGATTTGATTTCCCCCTACCAGAGTTCTCCTTTTATTTTTTCCCAGTCTGCCAATTGCAATGTTAAGAATTGAAAAGCAAGCTGCAGGTTGAATCTCTCCAGAATATAGCAGAGATCATCGTTTGATGTGGCTTTGGAAAGCAAACTGGACCTCTTCCCCAGCCCCACCCACCCGGAAGTCCCTCATCTTTCCAGGTCCAAACTTGGAACTGCCATCTGCTCCCGGCACTTCTTATGTGAGCTGAGACCTGGCTGGAAACCAAAACCTATCCAATCCGCTGGGAAAGACTGCAAATCGGTCTGAATTTACATATAGATTTCCCAGGGCCGGGGTTCCCAGCTCTTTCCTGATGAGGGTGAAGTTGTTCTTGATTTTCCGGTTACTTGGCAGTTGAGTTGATTGTGCGTGTTTTTGCAGAGCATCTTTCGGGGTCCAGGGGTGGGGCGTTGTTCTAAAAGACTGTGGATGGTAAGCCAGGTGTGATGCAGGAAAGAGGTGTCAGGGAGGCGGTGAGAAGTAACAGGTTTATTATACTCAGAGGTCCCAGCGACAGGGAAACAGCAGGCCACGAGTCGGGGCCACGGAGGGCAAGGCAACAAAGAGCTGGAATTGTAGGAGAGGATTTGTGTATGGCAAGCAAGGTGGGGTTAGCGAGGTCTCACGGGCTTCCTGGGGACTGGGCATTTTGAATAACCCTGCAGGTTTAGGGGCATAGGGGCTGCCCTGAGTTGTTGGGTACCTGGCCCAGGGGCAATTAGGACAGGTGCACAGTGGCCCAGGAGTGTGAGATCCTGATAAAGGAAGTGACTGGAGAGAGGACAATCAGCTGCTCAACAAGGGAAACAGACCAGCCTCCAGCCAGGGCTGAAAAACTATCAACACAGCACTTAAAGAAAATGGTATTGCAGGTGGGGTGGGGAATTTAACAATAAAAATGGTTGATCTTGGGGTGGGGGTGGGGGGCTGGTCAGGTGAACTTATGGGGGATTCCTGTTGGCAATCTGTGCTGCCATGTCGAAGTTTCCTTGAAAGGAGCAGGGAAGAAAACACTTCTAGATCTTTCCCTTCAGTGTTTCAGAACTGCCTCCTTGTGAGATCACCTCCCTGTACACCCCCACCCCTACCCCTTTAATTTCCTTCCTACCTCTTCCCTCCTCGGGCTAATTTTGCACTCCCCTTGGAGGCTGGGCTGGTCAGCTTAACGAGCCTCTGTGGTTTGCTGTCAGATGAATGGGTTCCCATTAGCTGCCTGTTTAACAGCCATGTTTCTTCCTGATGAAGAGGGTTCAATATCTCTCAGGAAATAGTGCTTGAAGAGCCCCCACCACCCCCATCCCGGACTCGAAGTCAAAGCAATTACTCAGCAGTGATTCTGGAGCAGTGGCAGCTTGGCGACAGATAGCCTCTTCCGGCTCCTCTGGTTGATTGGAGCTCGGAAGCAGGCAGGTTTCCATTTTGCAGAAGACGGATGTCTCCCCAGGGCTTTTAAGGCTCTCTGTGAGGCTTCGTCCTCCAGTGTCCTCCTTCTATCCTTTCTTCTGGAGTCCTGGGTCTCAGAATGCCCCACCCCCTGTAGGGGACCCAGGAGCCCTGTAGGTTGGACCCCTATCAGAGGGAAGTGGCCCACTGGGTCCTGACCTATGGCATGCACGGTTTTGATTCGCTTGAGGTCATGCTACAGTCGAGTGGAGATAAATAGAGTCAGATACAGGGTGTCTTACTCTTTGGAGTGGAGCCCTGGTGGTTGAGCACTCGGCTGCTAATGCTAACTGAAAGGTCAGTGGTTCGAACCCACCGGCCACTTTGTGGGAGAAAGATGAGGCAGTCTGTTTCTATAAGATTACAGCCTTGGAAACCCTATGGGGCAGTTCTACTCTGTCCTACTGGGTCACTATGAGTTGAAATCGACTAATGGCAATGGGGTTACTCTCTGGAGCTGCCTCAAATCCATCCACCTGAGCTGCCAATTTAAGTAGGCCTGGGACTACCTACAAGAAATGATTCCACAGAGCCTGATCTGGACTTCTAGTCTCCAGAACTGTGCAAAAATCAATTTATGTTCTTTAAAGCCTCCTAGGTTTTGGTATTTTGTTATGGCAGCTCTAGGAAACTAAGGGGTTAAAAACTAAGTAAGCTTAAAATGCCAGCCAACAATAACATGCCAGACAGGAGGAAGAAATCAAGAAAAGATGTGATAAATAAGATAATATACTAAAATCCAAATGTATCGGCTAAGTCCAAATATATCATTAATTATAATAACAGTAAATGAACTAAACTTGCCCGTTAATTGACATTAAGCGCTCAGCTACTAACCAAAAGGTTGGCAGTTCAAACCCACCCAGAGACACCTTGGAAGAAAGGCCTGGTGATCTATTTCCCAAAGGTCACAGCCTTAAAAACCCTTTGGAGCACAATTCTACTCTGCAAAAACATGAGGCTGCTGTGTGTCGAAACCGACTCAATGGCAACTATTTTTTTGTTTGTTTTTTTCTTCATAAGAGTAGTGGCAAGGAATTTGCGGATATATTATCTGTGTGTTCCTTGGCTTGTTTTGTGTTTTGCCTGATCCTCCTTCCTGATCTTTTAAAGAGTTCTGTGTATTAGCCTTTTGAATTCTACCTCTGGTAATTCCAAGAAGTTCTCTTCCTCTGGGAGGTTTCTTGATTTTTTGTTTTGGTGGCTTGCTGAAGCCTTCATGGTCTGCCTCTTTATGTGATTTGATATTGACTGTTGTCTCTGAGCCATCAATAAGTTATTATATTTATTTATGTTTGCTTACTGTGTCCTAGCTTCTTGTTTTGTTTTGATATGCCCAAATAGGCTGCTCGTGTGAGCTAGTTTGATTATTGGTGTCTTTGAAGCTAGAGCTGTTACTAGGTATGTAAGCCCAGGAGTCTGTTTTCTTTTCCTGTGTGGATTCAGCTCAGGTATCCAGGTTGTCGGTTATCAAGTGTATGGTGCAGGCTCTCACCTACATTCCTATACGGGCAGGGGTGATTGGAGTAGGCACAAGTATCTGGCTGCAGTAGAGGGTCATGCACTGATCAAGGCAGGGGGCTGACTGCTGCCCCTGAGTATCTGGGTTGAAAGTGTGTCCCTGTTCCCTAGAGCACATAGGTGGATGGGTTTTGCAGCTGGACCTTTGGCACCCAGTACTGTTGGCTGTAAGGACTGGGAGTCACCACTTATTCTTGAACTCCTGTCATGGGTGGCTAGGTGGTGTGGGTGGAGCCACTAGTCCTCAGGCCCCTGATGTGGGTAGGTGAGGACCCTGCTTAATGTGCAGTGCTATGTCAAATGTCACGAATCTTCCACTCCCCCTTATAGCAGATATGGATGAAAATAGGCTTCAGGTATATACCCTGTTATGCTGTGCTAATGAGGGCCTACGCTGTTGAAATGGGCCCACACAAGTCTATGCAGGGGTGAAAGGCATTCAAAGTCCATGGACCCCTTTTGCCTGTGCCTAGGCAAAGGGGCTGTGCCTGCCCTGAGTTGCCAGCTTAGGGGAGCTGGCAGATTATTTTTTTCCTGTTTGTTAATTTGTTCTCTCTCCAGAGCCAGGAGTACGGCTCACGGAGTGCAACGGGTCCTAATTCCAGCCCAGGGAGTGCAGCAATTGCTGAAGCAGACCAGGACCGGAGCAGAGCAGGGAAGGGGCAGGTAAATGGGAGAGAGGTACTTTCCCAAAGGGTTTTTTCACAGTAGTTTAGATGCTAGTACTTGTCTTCCACCTATTGAGCGCCGTTTCTTGCTGGTTCTGGAGGTTGAAGCAGACTCTTTGCCACTCAGTCTCTCCCAATGTGGAAAACACATCTTGAGCACCACTGCTTGCCTCACTGCCCGTGCCAGCCAATCCAGCCTGCAGGGTGTCAGTGCCGCCAGGTCAGGTCTGGCAACTCCTCGCTGCTTCTGGACCATCTCTCCCTCCCACTACCGCTCAGTCCGATTCCGCAACTTTGTCTTTGATGGTGAGGGCTCCCAGTTTGTCATATATAATCCATTCACTTGTTTTTTTTGGGTCTTTGTTGTAAGAAGGACCACAGGAAGCATCTAACTACTCTGCCATCATGGCCCCACCTCCTGCAGATACACATTTTAAACCTGACTCATAGCGACGCTATAGGACAGAGTAGAACTGCCCCGTAAAGTTTCCAGGGCTATCATCTTTACGGGAGCAGATCGCCAGGTCTTTCTCCCACGGAGTGGCTGGTAGGTTCAAACCGATGAACTTTGAATTAGCAGCCGACTGCTTAACCACTGCACCATCAGGACTGCAAACGCGCCATAGTGCTCAATTAGATGGATGGATGCATGGATGGGTGGGTGGATGGGTGGATGGGTGGATGGGTGGATGGATGGATGGATGGATGGATGGATGGATGGATGAGTGGGTGAGAAGAGAGGTACTTGTTAAATCCACCTGCCTATCCTGGCAGTGGGCATGGAGCCTGAAGTGTTGCTTTCACACCTGTAACCACTCCCTTCCTCGGTTTTTTTGTTCTCTGCTCTGAATTTCCCTTTCTGGTAAGCAGCTGCTCAGTTTGGAGCCTCAGGAGAAGAGAATGAAGTGAAACAGCCAAAACTAAGAATTTATTTTGGTTTGTACCTTCTTTTTGGCACCTGGCACATAAAGCCTGGTGGAGCACTCCTGAGCACTGGTTTGTTACACGCCTGCTTTATGGAATGAAAAGGAAAGGCACCTCGCAGCGTGCTCACGGGAAGAACTTGCGCTGCTCCTTCCGAGATGGGCCCCTCTGTCGGATGAGCCCGATCCACAGCCACAGTCTTCGCACATCCAGCCTGGTTTGTTCCCCAAATGTTTTTCTGCCAAGCTCTCTACATGAGCAAAGTAATGTTCCATTTGCATGTGTGACAATTTATCCTAGACTAAACTTGTAGTAGCAATTTTAGGATATTTAAATCCCAACCTAGCTGTTAAATTCTCCACCAGAAGTGGAGTTTGGAGCCTAATATTCTAGCGCCTTGAAATGCAACACCCCAGACCAGCTGAATCACCACTTGTCTAGTCTGTCATCCTTTGGTGGCTGGCGTGTTGCTATGATGCTAGACTATGCTACCAGTATTTCAAATACCAGCAGGGTCACCCATGGTGGACAGGTTTCAGTGGAGCTTCCAGACTAAGACAGACCAGGAAGAAAGCCTGGCCATCTAGTTCCAAAATTCAGTCAATGAAAACCCTGTGGATCACAAGCGTCCACTCCACACTGATCATAAGGTGGTGCAGGATCAGGCAGCACCTTGTTCCATTGTGCCTAGGGTCGCCATGAGTTGGGGCCAACATGACAGCAGCTAACAACATACCCCTTAATGAAGTCCCCTGGTGATTTACAGGTTTAACGCTCTTAGCTGCTAACCGAAAGGTTGGAGGTTGGAGTCCACCCAGAGGAGCCTTGGAAGAAAGGCCTGGCTATGTACTTCTGAAAAATCAGCCATTGAAAACCCTGTGGAGCACAGTTCTACTCTGACATACGTGGGGTTGCATGAATCAGAGCTGACTTGATGGCAACTGGTTTTTATACTCCTTCATGGGGAGGAGGCTACTCACCAGTCCCCTGATGACAGAGGCCCCAGGCCAGCTGCTCAGTCCCCTGTTAACCATCTACTGCCCACCACTGACTGTGTGGATGCCAGGTGGTGGGCTCGGACAGTCTACATCAGAAGAAGCTGTAGTGCCAGCCGGTGCTGCAGGAATTGTGGACAGCACATGAGAATGAAGTCACAGAGGGAGCTTTGTCATTATGAAGCTATTGCATGCCACTGCTTGTCCTGGAAATCCGGCTCACCATTTCTCGTTGGAGCTGCTTCCCGGGAGCGGCGGGCACTTACTGGTTAACCCAGTGCCAGGTCCGTCTCCGCCTGGGGCACCGGATGTCCTCCCGTCATAATGCATATTCCTCCGGAATTACTGTTCCAGGCAGCGTCCTCAGAAGGGTCTTCAGAAAAGCATTAGACCAAACTTGGGCCACAGCTAAGCAAATGATGGCATTTGAGCGTGCTGGACTGCGGCACAGAGTTCAAAAACAGAAGCACGCAGACCAAGCAGATATACAGGAATATTTCAGTAGAATCGTGTATTCTCTGCTTCTATTCACATCCAGGAATATGCACCTAGGAATCCTGTTTATGTTACAATTATCCAGATGCACATTTCATCACAGTGGCAAGAATCCGGAGTGCTTTCAATCATGTGGCGGTCAGTCCTGCCTCTGTTGTCACGTGGCCGTCTTCCCTGTGTTCCTCAGTGTCTCTTGTCTCTTCTAAGGACACCAATCATTGGATTTAGGGCCCACTCTAATCCGGTATGAATAAGGAAGACTGAATAAGAATTGATGCCTTTGAATTATGGTGTTGGCAAAGAATATTAAATATACCAGGGACTATCAGAAGAACGAACACATCTGTCTTGGAAGAAGTACAGCCAGAATGCTCCTTAGAAGCAAGGATGGCGAGACTTCGTTTCATGTACTTTGGACATGTTATCAGGAGGGACCAGTCCCTGGAGAAGGACGTCATGCATGGTAAAGTAGAGGATCAATGAAAAAGAGGAGGACCCTCAGTGAGATGGATTGACACAGTGGCTGCAACAATTGGCTGAAGCGTAACAATGATTGTGAGGATGGCGCAGGACTGGGCAGTGTTTCGTTCTGTTGTTCACAGAGTTGCTATGAGTCGAAATCGCCTCTATGGCACCGAACAACAACAACTTAGCCAGTCTGACCTTATCATAAACTTAATTATATCTACAAAAACCCTATTTCCAACCAAGGTCACATTCTGAGGTTCCAGGTAGATATAATTTTGGGAGACACTACTCAAACCACTACATGGATGAAGGGAACCAGGGGTCCCTTTCTGCCACTGACCCTCTGCCAGCTCTCCCGCTGTCATCTTCAGCTCAGTGTGTCCTCACGCCAGGACTCAGAGCCAAAGCAGCTTTGCCTCCAGGCCATTTGCAGCTGCCTTGGACCAGGCTCTGTAGCTAGGGCTCCAGCTTGGCAGGGGAGGAGTTTGGGGACAGGAGGCCCCCCGTGAAGACCACCCATTGGGCGAGTGGCCGCTGGATGTGGGGATTCTGATGATGCTGGCCCCCTGCTCTGCATGGAGGGAAGCCAGCAGGGCCATCACGGTGTTGAACAGTCTTCCTGAAGTCAAGTATCTGCACCATTAACACCCCATGAGGTGAGGGCTTTCCAGCTGCCTCTTGGGGACTGAGCGTCCTGGGACAGACTTGAGACCAGCCCTGGGGTGCAGTCTGCCTGCGACCCCTGCATCTCTCCTTTCGGCCACCACGTGGGCCAGGGTGGCTGAAGCCCCACAGGTCCAGTGGGGGTGGGAGTGTCCACCTGTGGGACAATAGACCCCTCAGCTGCTACTTGATGGGATCCGGTGGAATACGCTCAGAGGGTTCCTGCCAACACCTGGGAGGGGGTTGGGTTCGGGGGGCCCTGGGGGGCCAGCAACATGGAACCATGCATCCAGGCTCAGACCCTGGCTTTGCCTCCTGTCTGCCGTGGAACCTGGGCCCCGTCACTTAACCTCCACATAGCCTGGTGTTCTCAGGGTTAAAATGTGGGAGGAACCTCCCCCTGGACAAAGCTCCCTGGAGCAGGGACTGCCTGTGCCAAGTCTGTGTGTCTCCATTATCGAAGTCAGGGCCCAGCTTTAGTATGCAATCAGCACAGATGGAATAAATGAATACTAATAACTGAAATCAATGAATAAATAATAATAATAATGGAAGCATGGGTCAATGATTAATAATGAATAATGAGTGAATACAACTTTACTAACATGTGGCGAGTTTCCATGTACCAGGAACTGGTCTAAGAGCTTCATACGATTGTTAATTCATTAAATGCTCATACCCACCTTGTGAAGCCGGTGCCATTATCATCCCTCCTGTTTTACAGGTGGCGAAACTGAGGACAGAGAGGCTAAGTGACTTGTTCAAGGTTCCACAGCCAATGGGGGTGAAGGCCAGGAACCAAAGCTGGAACCAGGACTGAAACCTGGACCAGAACCAGGACTGGAACCTGGACTAGAACCAGGACTGGAACCTAGAACAGAACCAGGAGCAGACCCAGGCCTTGAACCTGGACTAGAACCAGGATGGAACCTGGCTGCTGACTCTGTGCCTTAACCACTGCACTCTACTGCCTAGTGATTGTTAAAACCCGATACTGTCGAGTCGATTCTGACTCATAGCTCCCCTATAAGACAGGGTGGAACTGCCCCATAGGGTTTCCAAGGCTGGCATCTTTATGGAAGCTGACTGCCACACCTTTCTCCTGAGGAGCAGCTGCTGGGTTCCAAGGGCTGACATTTTGGTTAGCAGCCAAGCACTTAACCACTGCACCACCAGGGCTCCTTATGTTAAAACATCTTAAAGTTAAAAAAAAAAAAAAAAAGCTTGTTAGGATCACCTAAACCCCCAGTTCTGTGGAGCAGGGAAACACAAAGAAGAGCAAGGCTGTGGGCGAGGGCAGGGAGGGCGGGACTGAACACACTGGACAAACCGGTACTTTCCACAGAGTCCGACCGTCTACACCTGGAGAGAGGCTAACATCATCCCACCTGCTCCCTAGGTAACTCCAAGGAGGGAGCAGGGGCAGGAGGTGGTCCAGGTAGGTGGCTGGCAGCTTGCATCTTCCAAACCCCATTCAAATTTAGACTAACTGGGGTAGAGCTCTGTCTTACTAACGCAAAAAGCTGGATTATGGACTGTTTGATGATTTTAAAGGAGCTCTTTAAATATGCACAGTAACACAGTTAACGAAATAGAATCTGCCAAGTCAAATTTTATGCTAGTTTCTGGAATGAATGAAGAGACAATTTGCAATCAACATTTCTGTCGTGTCTGAATGAGATGCTTGAGGAAGCTGGAAAAATTAATGCTCACCCCACCCAGCACCACACATGCCTGCCCAAACTGGACAGTGGGCTCTGCCTTTCACTGGAAACAGCCTTCTGGTTTCCACCAGGCAGTCCTTCATAGGCTATATTCAACACCACTTCCTGTATTTCCCCATCCTTCCATTCAATGTGCTTTCTCTCTTCTCTGAACTTTCACAGAACTCAGTTTATAACACCTTTCTGCCACTGATTTCTCGAAATATATTCTACTTATTTTTGGTGACAATATACACAACGAAACATACCAAAAAAACCAAACCCATTGCCACCAAGTCGATTCTGACTCACAGCGACCCTATAGGACAGAGCAGAACTGCCCCATAGGGTTTCCAAGGAAGGCCTGGTGGATTCGAACTGCCGACCTTTTGGTTAGCAGCCATAGTCCTAACCACTACGACCCAGGGTTTCCACTCAACATACATCCACTCATAATTTCTCCATGAACAGCTCGGTAACGTTGGTTACAGACTTCACATTTCATCACCTTTTTCACTAACTCTACCCATGTTGTTTCATCATGATTAATTTAGGTTCTCTGCCCCTTCAAGTTCTCAACTGTGTTTTATATTAACTATGGTCCTTGGAAACCCTGGGGGGCAGCTCTACTCTGTCCGACAGGGTCTCTATGAGTCAGGATCGACTTGGTGGCAATGGGGTCAATTATCTGTTTAAATTCATGTAGATACTTCTTTAAAAGAGCGCTTATGGCCAAATAAAACATTTTTTATTAATTGAGTTAAACTGTTTAGTTTAACGATGGCTTCATGGGATAGTTCCAGTTCAAGGTTTAAAGATTATTTCCGGGCATTAGATTTGGGGGTTACCCCAGTCTCAATGGATCCACATGAGTTTGAAGTTCTGTTCCCTGATTTTCCTCCTTTTGATCAGGATCCATCTATTGGGTCCTTGATCAAAATGTTTAGTAATGGTAGCCAGGCACCATCCATTTCCTCTGGTCTCATGGTAATGGAGGTAGTAGTTTATGGAGGCTGCCAGTGATTTCTTGCTGTCTTGTAGGTGTAAATAACTCCCCTTTCTTGAACACTTACTGTGTACGAGGCACTTTGTACACATTCTCCCTTTTAATCCTCTCACCAGCTCTGTGCAGATGGTCATTACTGATTTTACAGATGGAGACAATAAGGGTTGGAAAGCGTAAGTCATCTATTATGTAGAGTTCCAAAGTAATTACCCACCCAGCCTTCTCTTAGTTGTTTCTGTTGTTAGGTGCTATGGAGTCGACTCTGACTCATAGAGACCCTGTGTATAACAGAACGAAACATTACTCAGTCCTGTGCCATCCTCACAATAGTAGATATGTTTGAACCCACTGTTGCAGCCACTGTGTCAATCCTTCTTGTTGAGGGTCTTCTTCTTTTTTGCTGACCCTCTACTTTACCAAGCATGATGTCCTTCTCCAAGGATTGGTCCCTCCTGATAACGTGTCTATAGTAAGCAAGACAAAGTCTCGCTGTAAAAACAGCATGGGGGCAGTGTCTGACCTCCTCTAACTCCATAAGGGGGAAGGAGAATCAAGATCAACAGCCCAAGGCTGATTCCTGTGACGCAGAGGTCAGACATGCCTCCTCTCTCCTCCATCTTTACCAATTCTGACACCAACTGCCCCTTCTACGGCACTCTCTACTTCTCTGCTAAGTTTGATAATTCATTGCAATGGCCACACAGAACTCACAGGCCATACTCATGATTATGGGGTTTATTAGGAAAGTAACAGTTACAGTTCAGGCTCAGGAACACTCAGGATACAGTGTTTCCATCAGGACAACCTCTTTCCAGTCATGCTCACAGGCATTCCTCTCCCTGGTCCTCAGTCTCTGCCCAAAGGCACTCAGCTTTCTCATTCGGTGGGCCAGGAAGCCCACCGCACCGTCTCCTGTGGGTCTCTCTTGCTGGTCTTTCCTTCCTTGATGCTGGTGGGATTATTCTCTTTCCCACCTCTGGGGTGGCTCATTTCAAGCCCAGCAGGTGGCAAAACTGACCAATCCCTTTGGTGGGCCGCAATTACCTTATCACACAGTCCTGCCCAGTCACCTGGGTGGGAGTTACAAGACCAAGATGAGTAGCCACATAAAAGCAATCCGTTACACTGCACTCCCCAACCTCACTTCTAACAAGCGTTCTGAATTTCCTCCAAGACAGAGTTGTTCGTTCTTCTGGCAGCCCGTGGTATATTCAGTATTCTTTGACAACGCCACAATTCGAATGTATCAATTCTTCTGTCCTTTTTCATTGTTGGACTTTCGCGTGCATAGCCTTCTCTTACTTTTCCCAAATTCCAAATGAGTGACAGCTGAATTGAAGAGGCTGCATTTGTATGGAGAAAGGAAAGGACAGACGGTTTGCCTTCCACAGGCTGTGTTGACATAGACAATATTATGTTAATTTACCACTCAGCTAATCCATGTGTTCATAAAATCTATTCTGTATGTGTCGGATAAAACCCGTTGCCACTGAGTTGATTCCAACTCACAGAGACCCTATAGGACAGAGTAGAACTGCCCCATTGGGTTTCCAAGGCTGTAATCTTTACGGAAGCAAATTGCCACATCTTTCTCCCAAAGAGCCACTCGTGGGTTCGAACCACCAACCTTTCTTTCAGTTAGCAGCCGAGTGCTTAACTGCTGTGCCACCAGGTCTCCTATGTATCAGATAATGGACTGTTTTAGTCATCTAGTGCTGCTATAACAGAAATACCACCAGTGGATGGCTTTAACAAAGACAAGTTTATTCTCTCACAGTCCAATAAGCTACGAATCCAAATTCAGGGCATCAGCTCCAGGGGAAGGCTTTCTCTCTCTGTTGGCTCTGGAGGAAGGTCCTTGTGATGCATCAGTCTTCCCTTGGTCTGGGAGCACCTCAGCGCAGGAACCTCAGGTCTGAACGACTGCTTTCTTGGTGTGAGGTTCCCACGTGTCTCTGCTCCCTTCTGTCTTTTATATCTCAAAAGAGATTGGCTTAAGATGCTACCCAATCTTGTATACCTCATCAGTATAACCACTGCTAATCCATCTTATTAGATCATAGTGATTGAGTTTACAACACAGAAGGAAATCACATCAGATTGTAAAACGGTACACAGTTACACAGTGCTGGGAATCATGACCCAGCCAAGCTGACAGATATTTTGGGGGGACACAATTCAATCCATGACATGGACCAAATTGGAATTTCAAAAATGAGCAAGCTGAGGCACTTGGAGCTCCCACACTTCTCTGGGCAATGTTGTAATTGTGAAATAACCATCACGGCGTGCCCACAGAGGAAGGAGTCTTGGGAGTGACCAACACTGTCTGAGGGCATCATAAGTCATATGTGAGCTGGGTTTTGAAGGATGAGTTAGGCAAAGGGGAAAAGTCATTGCTGGGAAAGAGAATGAGAAGCAAACAATATGCAGCAAGTCTGGACAATGGAGTGGCTGAGTCAAGGAGGGTGGGGTAGATGGTGAGTCGACTTTCGCCAGCACCGCGCCCACAGAGGGAGAGGGAATGGTGGTAGGTAGTTGGGGGTCTGAACCTATTCTGAGGGATGTTATTGTTGTTGGGTGCCGTCAAGTCGATTTTGTCTCATAGCGACCCTGTGTGATGGAGTAGAACTGCCCCATAGGACTTTTTAGAGACAGCAGCAATAAACTATTTCCTACCAGTGCATCATGAACAGGCAACCTTCCATGGACCTGCGAGCTCTCCCCTGACGCCCAGAAGGCCCTGGAGCCCCAAAGGAGCCTCAGGATGGGGACAGGACCCAAGATGAGGATGGGACGCTTTGACGCAGCTCTGACTCATTCCCTGAACTTTATCCTGTCCCAAACTCTTCCAGCCCCCAGTTTGGAAGTGTCCCTAAAGATGACGGAAAATGATAAAGAACTCAGCCTCACGCATCACCAGGGAAACGCAGATGCAGAAGACACTGAGATGCCATTTCTCAGGCACCAGACTGGCAAGGATAAAGGGGCAAGCGGGCTCTCTCCTGCACTGTTCCCAGGAGAGGAGATGGAAAAACCTCCAAGAGAGCAATTCCCTGATCAGACAACATCCGTCAAAGGCTCGTAGGCTTTGACCCGGCTATTCCACAGCAGGTATTTATCCTACCAATTCACTAGCACACTCAAGGAGTGACAGGGGCACGTGGGTGTTCATCACAGCATTATCTGCAATGACCATCTATTGGAAATAGCATAAACTTTCAGGGGACTGGCTAAATAAATGGCGGCCATTCACACTGTGGAAAACTAAAAAGCATAAGGCAGGTCTTTATGGACTTGCTAAGCAAAGAAAGGAAGGGGCAGAATCATAGGTATATACACTTTGTTTATTTATATTTGTATATGCAAAAAGAGCACTTGCATGCACTCATGCATACTTGGCTGTGCCTGTAGAGAGCATCCCTAGAAAGATACAAAAGAACTAGTAGCAATTCCCTCACCTTTGGGAGTGGCTGGTATTCATGCCTTTGTGTGGTTCCCTCCTCCGCTGCAGTAAGATTGGTCTGTGTGTCCAACAGAATACAACAGAAGTATATCACTTCTGGGAGCCCCTGAGTGGCATAAACTATTAACCTGCTCAGTTGCTAACAGGAACGTTGACAGTTCAAGTCCACTCAGAGGCACCTCAGAAGAAAGACTTGGTGATCTACTTCCAAAAAGTCAGCCATTGAAAACTCCATAGAAATGGTTGCACAACTTGAAGAATGTAATCAACACCACTGAATTGTACATGTGGAAACTGTTGAATTCATGTATGTTCTGCTGTGTATATTCTCAACAACAAAAAGATATTACACTTTTTTAAAAGATCCTGAGAAGTCCTGCCATAAAATAAATAAATAAATAAGGTAATGCAAAGAATTCTGGACTCTAGACTGGACTTTGCTGCTAACAAGCAGCTGTGTGATCTTAGGCAAATGATTTTGTCTCTCTGGGCTTTAGGTTTCTTGTCTTTAAAGCATAGAAGTTGTCTCAGTCATCTAGTGCTGCTCCAACAGAAATACCGCAAGTGGATGTCTTTAACAAAGGGAAGTTTATTCTCTCACAGTTCAGTAGGCTACTAGTCTGAGTTCAGGGCGTCAGCTCCAGGAAAAAGCTTTCTCTCTCTGTCATCTCTGGAGGAAGGTCCTTGTGATGTACCAGTCTTCCTCTGGTCTGGGAGCATCTCAGCGCAGGAACCTCGGGTCCAAAGGACACGCTCTGCTCCCAGCACTGCTTTCTTGGTGGTATGAGGTTCCTATGTTCCTATGTGTCTCTGCTCGCTTCTCTCTTTCATATCTCAAAAGAGATCGCGTTAAGACACTGTCTAGTCTTGTCAACCTCATCAGTATAACCTCATCGCAGTGATAGAATTTACAACACATAAGGAGATCACATATAATCTTATCATAGTGATCGAGTTTACAACACATAAGGAAATCACATCAGATTACACAATCATACAACACTGGGAATCATGACCCAGCCAAGCTGACAGATATTTTTTGGGGACACAACTCAATCCATGACACTCCACCCTTTGGCCCCCAAAATTCATGTCCTCGCAACACGCAAAATATACTTATCTCATCCTATCACAGCAAAAGTCTTAACTCCAAGTCCAAAATCCAAAAATTCCTCCTCATCTGTGAACTCTAGAATACAAGTTATCTGCTTCCAAAGGTACAATGGCAGAACAGGCACAAGCTAGACATTTCCATTACAAACGGGAGAAGCTGGAGGAGAAGAAGGGATAACAGGCACCGAGCAAGTCAGCAGAACACATTACATTAGCCCCCAAGGCTTTGAAAATAATCTTCTGTCCTTTGAGACAATTTACACATGGCCCTGCCCTCCAGACTCTAGGTATTGGCCACAGGATTCTGAGTGGAGGCCTCTGGGCCCTGGGCTTCAGCTCCACCTTCCAGGCCCACTGGGACAGCAACTCTGCTCCCTTGGCTTTAGGAGCACAAATCTCCTAGTCCATCGGAGTGACAACTCCACCCTTAGAAACACCAGAGGCCGTCTGAGGTCATGAAACCCCTGAAGTCATGGCCACACCTTTTGAGACTGAGGCAGCTCGGTTTCTTGTGTTCCTTGTCTCTTCAGCTTCTGCTTCCTGTGGCCTCTCGGCCCTCAGGCCTCATGCTCGCATCTGCCCTGCTGGGGCAAGTGTTCCAAAACTCGGTAGCTCCACCAATAAGTGCCCAGAGGCACCCCACTCTCCCAGGAAGCCTCATCCATGACAGAAGCCTTCAATTACCCCCTTTCAATTATATTTTATGATTGTTAGTTATTTCTATACTCAATTGCCTTTCACTGGAAACAGTATAGACTTTGAATTTGGAGGACCTGAGTTTGAATCTTAGCTCTTCTTTTTCTTGTAAGTTGTGTGGCTTTACACCAGGACTTCAGACTGGTTTGTTCCAGTTTGACCCCCTGCTGAGAATTTGCATTTTCACCCCAGATATACTGAATCAGAATCTACACTTTAACAAGATCCTTGGATGATTCTTAGGTATCCACAGGTGCATGTGTATACATAAGAATCATTTGTGGATTTTATTAAAATGTAGATTATGATTCAGTACGCCTGGGGGTGGAAATGCACATTCTCAGCTGGAGTTCGAACCAGTTCAAGTGCTGGTTTACACAAGTCACCTAAAATTTTTGAACTTCAGTTTCCTCGCCTGTAAAATGAGAATAATGTAATCTGTCCCATAGAACTATCGTGAGGATTAAAATAAGTATATACATGAAAGTATTTGCACAGTACTAGATGATCAATAAATATGATCAGTAATTATGCCATTAACCACTCCCCCCAAAATAAAACCCTATGCAGCATAGTTCTGCTCTGACACACATGGGCTCACCATGAGTCAGACTTGACTCAGCAGCAGCTGGTTTTATATCACTTCTGAGGCTAGGTCATAAAAGACACGTGGCTTACTGCTTGCTCTCTCAGAACACTCACTTTGGGGAAGCCAGCCAGCTGCCATGTTGAGCAGCCCTATGGAGAAGCCCACATAGTGAGGACTGAGGCGTTCTGCCAAGAGCCATGTGAGTATGCCATCTTGGAAGTCCACTCTCCAGCCCCAGTCAAGCCTTCGGATGATTGTAGCCCTCGCTGACAGCTTGACTGCAAACCATGAGAGATCATGAGCCAGAACCAACCAGCTAAGCTGCTCCTGAGTTTCTGACCCACAGAACTGCCTGAGATAACAAATGTTTATTATTTTAAACTGCTACATTTTAGGGATCGTTTGTTACACAGCAAGAGGTAACTATTACAGAGTGTTCACACTTTTGTACCTGTGGAAGGCTGAATAATGACCCTCAAAGATATCCAGCTCAGGAACCTATGAATATTACCTTAATGTTACCTAACAAGGACTTTGCGGCTGTGATTCATAATCTTGAGATGAGGAGATGATCCTGGATTTTCTGGGGGACCCTAATAGTCATTACAGAGGTCCTTACAAGGGAAGCGGAGGGAGATTTGACCATAAGAAAGAGAAACAGTGATGTAATGACGACCATAGCAGAGAGAGATTTGATGACGTTACCCTGCTGGCTTTGAAGATGGAGGAAGGGGCCATGAGCCAAGCAATGTAGGTGGCCTCCAAAAGCTGAAAAAGGCAAGGAAACGGATTCTTCCCTAGAGCTTCCAGGGGGAGTACAACTCTGCCGACACCTTGATTCTGGCCCAGTGAAATGGATTGAGACCTCTGACCTCTAGAACTGTAAGAGAGTAAATGTGTGTTGTTTTAAGCCACATGTTTATGGTAATCCTATTACAGTTGCCCTAGGAAATGGATCCAGTGCCTTCATTTACAATGCCTGGGTCTCGTCTTGTGTGTATATGTTACCGGTCCAGTCTTGGGCCTATTGGCCCTCAGATCCTTTGCTCGCTGTCTTAGTTATTTAGTGCTGCTGTAACAGAAATACCACAAGTGGATGGCTTTATCAAACAGAAGTTTATTTTCTCACAGTCTAGGAGGCTAGAAGTCCAAATTCAGGGTGTCAGCTCCAGGAGAAGGCTTTCTCTCTGTCAGCTCTGGAGGAAGGTCCTTGTCATCAATTGTCCCCTGGTCTAGGAGCTTCTCAGCACAGGGATCCTGGATCCAAAGGACATTCTCTGCTCCTGGCACTACTTTCTTGGTGGTATGGGGTCCCCATGTCTCTCTGCTTGCTTCTCTCTTTTATATCTCAATGGAGATTGACTTAAGACAAAACCTAATCTTGTAGATTGAATTCTGTATCATTAACATAACTGCCTCTAATCCTGCCTCATTAACATCACAGAGGTAGGATTTACAACACATAAGAAAATCACATAAGATGAAGAAATGGTGGACAATCACACACTACTGGGAATCATAGACTAGCCAAGTTGACACACATTTCAGGGGGACACAATTCAATCCATCACACTCGCCCTTCCCTAGCTGTGTGCTGGGGGTCTGATCCCTGCAGGCTGAGTTTCAGTTAACTTCTGACTGGTGGCATCAGCCCATGGGAGGCACGGATGGAAGACTGGAAGGTGGAGTGGGAGGATTTCTCGCCCTTCCTTTCTGCCATGAGCCGCACCCCACTCTGTGGCTGTGTCTTCTCTGAGTCCTGTTCTGAACACTGACCCTGTTCTGAGATTCTGGTAGCACCACTTTTTCCCTCTCTCCCTCCAGCCCTAAGCGTAGTAGCAGCTCCCTGTTGTCACCAACCCCAGTGTTGCCTTAAAAGAACCAGTTGCCTTTGAGTCAATTCCAGCTCATGGCAACTTCCTGTGTGTCAGAGTAGAACTGTGCTGCATAGGGTTTTCAATGGCTGATTTTTCAAAAGGAGTCACCAGGCCTTTCTTTTGAGGTGCCTCTGGGTGGACTTGAACCTCCAACCTTTGGGTTAGCAGCCGATCACATTAACCACACCACCCAGGGACTCCAGTCTTGTCTTATTGCTCTTCTTAGTTCCCCGAGTCCTCCACCATCCATGTAACCATTCCCTGTATTATATTCCTCTGACTGAAATACCTGGAGTGTATTCTGTTCTCCTTGTTGGAAATTGTTGATATTTACTAACTGATAATCAAATAATGTCATAAGCAAAATAAAAAAGTGATAGAATTTAAAAAACGAAAGACTATTTAATCCAGCCGAGAGCTCTATCCCTGTATCTCCTCTACAGCATTCTTTTTTCAAGGGGGCATCTTTTCATGCTCTTACACCTCCACGCTGGGGCTCACCCACCGTGGCCACCATTCCATCTCCCCCACGCCCCTCAAGTCTCCTTTAGTGCTGAGCTGCCTTCTTCTCTACACCAGATGTGTGCATCATGAGAGCCAGCTGGGTTGGGAGGCGAGTGTCACTTGGCGATGAGTCTGCTGTGGCCTATCATGTCCCCCAAAGGCCACAGTGAGAGTGACAGGGACGTGGAAAATATAAAACCAGCAGAGCAGTCATAAAACTGGCCCTGTATGCCTTGGGAAGGAGCCCTGGTGGCGCAGTGGTTAAGAGCTCAGCTGCTAACAGAAAGGTTGGCAGTTCAAACCCACCCAGTGGTTCTGCGGGAGAAAGACTTGGCAATCTGCTCCTGTAAATCTTTACAGCCTAGGAAACCCTATGGGGCAGTTCTACTCTCTCACGTGAGATCTCTCTGAGTCAAAACCTACCTGACGGCACCTAACAACAACAGCAAGTCTTGCGGTAGCCAATGGTGGTCAGACTTGAGGCTCTGGAAAAAGACGTGTGTCTACCCACTCCCCTTCACTCCACAAACGCCTCGAGACCCTCCCCAGCAGGTCCCTCCTCCAGGCAGTCGGGGCCCGGAGAAGGTCTTCAGATCCACGAAGCCCAAGCCGGCAATCCGCTTTGAGGGCATGAGTGACGTTCGTTTGCCTGCTCCATTCCTTGTTCCTGGAGTCTGACAGACGAGAAGTGGATAAACAGGAGCATTGCTAGGTGACCGTATTTTTCAAAGCCCAAATTGAGACAGATGGTCTGCCCAAAGATGTGTTCCTGATTTAGCCATTTACTTACATAAAAAGCCCCACAAAAAGTGTGCATGCCAATTTTAATTTGATTGTGCATTTAATGAATTGCCTTTAAGGAGAAGAATTAAGTCTTAACCATTGGGGCACCAATCTATCCTAGATGGGGGAGTGTAGGGCAGGGACGAGAGGGTGGATGGGGGTCCCTGGGGCTTAGAGATCTCTGGAGGGCCAAGTCCTCTGCAGAGCTCCCTCCAGGCACGCACACCATACCCGGCTCAGGAAGCTCAGGGCTGCCACTTGCAACCCCGAGTGCAGACCCGGGTGGTGAAGGTGATAAATAATCGCCTAAGATTTGGGGGAAATCTCCGCAGCCCCACCGCTGGTGCTTATCCCTAGCCACCACCCCACACAGCTGATCTGGGACAAGACAGATGGGGGCACCCACCGTAGAACACAGTGGGGGGCCCCAGGGATGAGGCTCTGTCAGGGACCTCAGCTCTGGGCCGCCCGCCTCCCTGTGCAGGTGTAGGCTGGGGCTGGGGCAGCAGTCAGCACCCCAAGAAGTCCTCGGTGCCACGCATCCCGATGTTATTTTTGAACGTTTACAGGACACCCAGCTCTGTGCTCGGTGCTTCATAGATTTAACTCACTGTGCCCTCTTGTCACCCCTGGAGGAGGACACTGTGACTAATCCCCCATTTTACAAAGAGGCACAGAGAAGTCAATGTCCTGACCGAGGCCACACTGCTGGTAAGCAGCTGAGGTGGGATTTGAACCCAGGCCCCCAAGACCCAGCGCCCAGGCTCGTTGCCGCACCACTCTCCGTACCGAAGCCTTTGGCCCTCACCTTCCTCCTCAGCTACCACAGGAAACTGTTCAGCTCCTCAAACTCAACATGTCCAGCGCTGAACTCCTGGCCTCTCCCAACCGCTGCCTGTGCCACCTTGGCGGATGGCAACCTCATCCTTCCTACGCTCAGTAAAGCTGTGGACGCACTCCTGGCACCTCGATTTCCCCACCATTCCATAGGAGATCCTGCCACTCCACCTTCAAAATACATCCACAGGGAGCCCTGAGGGTGGGCAGATGGGGCAGATAGTCAGGGTGGCACCCGTCCCCATGCCTTGGCTGAAACTGGAGGCGGCCAAGATTTGCCAATTCTCCTTGAACTGGCCCTGCCCTTCCCTCCAGCCAACGCCCTGCTCAGCCCTCTCTGGGCACGCTCAGGCCCACAGGTTCTCCTTCCTGCCTCAGATAGCCCCTGTAAAAGTTAACTCCTTCAGCCACAGAGAGAGATGAAATTCTGACACATGCCAGCAGACGGACGAACCTTGACAGCAATATGCTGAGTGAAATAAGTCAGCCGCAAAAGGACAGAGAGTGTAGGATCCCACTTACATGAAATATCCAGAATAGGCAAATGCATAGAGCCCAAAGTGTATTAGTGCTTCCCAGGAGCAGGAGGGAGTGAGAGAGGAAAGGGGGAGCTCATTGCTTAGGAGACACTGAGCTTCTGTTAAGGGTCATTTGGATGGATAGTGGTGATGTTTGAACATGATAAACATAACCCATGTTACTGTATATTCTACACGTAAAGAAGGTCGAAAAGGCAATGTTTGAACATGATAAACATAACCCATGTTACTGTATATTCCACACGTAAAGAAGGTCGAAAAGGCAATGTATTACATGTATATTTACACAATTTAAAAACATGGAAAAAAAAAACTTAACTCCAGTGTCACCTCCCCCAGGCAGTGGTCATCTCCTCCCCTGCACCCCGGGGCCTTGGCACAGACCTCTATTGCCACGATTGGAACCATTCAGTGGGCGCCAGCTCGTGCGTGCACAGGGCTAAGCGGTCTAACAAGTACGCGTGGGATCCTCTGACATTAGCATCGCCTTTTCTAGACAACAAGCTGAGGCCAAGGTCGTGGCCAGAAAGTAGTAGAGGCAGGATTTGAACCAACTCCCAGTCTGACTCCAGAGCCCCCACACTGCCTTGAACACGCAGCCCTGAAGTCATGGGTGCGGCTGTCTGTCTCATGCCCTGGAAAACAAGCTTGTGCGTGGGGAGCCCTGGACTTGTGGGGAGCACGAGCCCTGCCGGCCTCCCCAGCGCCCCGTGCGGTCCTGTGCAGATCAGGCCCTCCCAGGGGACAGCATGCCCACACACCAACAGATGAGGCCACCTCACCAACGCATCTGCGTCCACTCCCACAGGCAGCGGCCAGCAAAAATAGCCCTCGCATCTGAATGGAGTTACAGAAAGAAGAGACAAGAACCCAACTTCAGACATGGAAATTTTCAAAAGAGGAAGGTGGCGGCCCAGCTCCCAATGCAACCCAGCTCCAGCCTAGCAATTTAGCAGGAGGACCGGCCACCGCAGCGCCAGCCAATATAATAGCGGGCACATTATCAGTTTTGCCACAACCCATTATTCATTATCTCTGGGTTTCGCTGGCTCGCTGCAGCCGGCTGGCACAGCCTCGTCTGCAATCAGCTATATTTTAATCAGGGACATTACAGGAAGACGTCCCCTGAGAAAGCCGCGGCATTGCTCGGCATGTCAGCTGCTCGCGGATCAGGATAGGGATGTTCCAAGGAGCAGTGATGTAGTGTGACATGGTGCAAGTTAATTTATAGAAAAATTAAACAGCATTTGGAGCTGAGCAAGGGGACGAGCCTTGGCTTGGTTTCAGACAATATTTCCATGGCCTTGTGGCAATGATTCTGGAGGGGTCTTTGCAAGGACCCAGGGTGGTCTATAAATGTCCAGAATTCCCAGACTCAGACTGGGGGTGGACAAAGAAGGCTTCGAAAGCAAGATCTGCAGCCCCAAATGACGAACACTGGTTTGGGACCCTGAGTCTTAGGGGGTGTGGGGAGCTTGGAGGAGGACTTCTAGGAGAGACACGGGGGGCCCTGGGGCATGAGTCTGGGTAGGAGTGGGAGGTGAGCATCTAGTCCACACACACTCCCATAGCTCTGTCCATGGGCCAAGTGAGGTGCTGGGACCACCAATATGGGGCCACACAGACCTTGACCTTGAGGGAAAGAGGGTCAAGGACTCAAATCTAAGCAAAACCCAGGACTGACAAGATCAGGGAGGGGGTGCAAGGGAGGGGGGTGATGGAGAGGGAGTGATTCCTCCTGGGTGGTGAGGTGCTGAGGTCCCTGTGTGGCTCAAATGGTTTGTCTTTTACTACTAACCTAAAGGTTGGTGGTTTGAACCTACTCAGTTGCACCATGGAGGAAAGGCCTGGCCATCTGCTTCCTTAAAGATTATCGTCAAGAAATTGCTTCAATGAACAACTGCCTCCTTTGTCCCAAGACCAGGAGAACTGGTTGGTACCCAGCTACCATTACGGACCATTTTAATCTAAGATTCTATAGATGAATCCTGATCAAAAGGGGGAAATTGTAGAACAGAACTTCAAATTCTCATGTAATCCAGACTTTCTGGGGCCATTGAGGCTGGATGAACCCCTGAAACTATAACCCTGAGATAATCTTTAAACCTTAACCAGAAATATCCCTTGAAGTCTTCTTAAAACCAAACAATAGTTTAGCTTAATTACTAAAGAATGTCTGCCTTGAGCATTGTGCTTGTGTAAGAACTATGTATATGTGATCAAATTTACAACAGCAACTCAAAAGATTAGATAGGAAAATTAGGGTGCAATGAATTTATGTTAATGAGGGAGGAACAACTTAGAAAAGGAAAGTGAGAATTGTTGCACAACTTGAAGAATGTAATCAATAATGTTATTGAATTCTACATGTAGAACTGCTGAATTGGTATATGTTTTGCTGTGTATATTCTCAACAATAAAAATAAAAGAAATTTAAAAAAAAGATTATATCCAAGAAAACCCTGTAGAACAGTTCTACCCTGTAACATATGGGATTGACATGAGTCGGAATTGACTCGACAGCAATGGGTTTGGTGTTTTTTTGTATTGTTTTGTTTTTGCCCTAAGTGTATTTTAAGACCTAGTTCATTGTCACGTTCTTCAGGGAGCTGCCTCCTCCATTTCCAGAAATGTTGCCATCTTGGCTCTGAGCCTGCACTGGAGAAAAAGCACTGGGGAAGGTGGGAGGCAGAGAAGGGCCTGTGGCTCCTCCACGGCCGGGCAAAGCTCACTGAGCCTCATTGTCTCCCAGGAAGGAGGAGGAAGAACCTCTCCACCCACTGTGGCTCAGCCATGGGAGCAGCCAGCAGCTCTCTTGGCCCACCTGCTATTTGCAGTAACCCAGGAGTCTGTAAGATGTGCTTGTCTTCCCGGTGACACTGTGTCTGTTCCCAGCCAGAGCCTGTGTCACTGCTCCGTAAGAAAGATGGAGTTACATGCTATTCCATGCTCTGTAATTTAAACAGCTGCTAACACTTCCCAGAAAACATTGCATTTAGTAACTATCCAGGCTGTGTGTTAACTCCAGTCTCTGCTCTTCCAGCCTTTATTACGCGCCAGAGATTTTTCTGCAAACACGGCTGCATCTCCATGCGTCTTTGACAGACTCGACAATCCCTCTGCCTTCCGTGTCTGGCAGTGATGGAGGCCTTCCTTATCCCTGCCCTCCTCTGGAGCCTATAAATAGAGGGAGATGTGTGCGCGCGTGCACACACATGCACGCACACACACGGGAGAACTTTTCATGCTGCAAAACCGCTCAGCTCAGAACTGCAGACACATTTTCCAGCCTCTGGGGTTCCCTTGGCCCCCCGCATGTCAGCCAGCAGCTGTCAGGTTCCTAGATCAGTTACCTACTTCCCACCACCTACAGGGACCCGCAGAGGGCGGGATGGCAGAGCCAGACCCTGCATGTGCAACATCTAACTGGAAGGTGCTCTGGTGTTTTCCCCTCCCATCAATATCTCTAAGGAGCCCGCGTGGTGCGGTGGTTAAGTGCTTGGCTGCTAACCGAAGGGTCAGCGGTTTGAACCCACCAGCCACTCCATGGGAGAAAGATGTGGCAGTCTGCTTCCGTAAAGATTATAGCCTTGAAAACCTTATGGGGCAGTTCTATTCTGTCCTAAAGCGTCCCTGTAAGTTGGAATCAGGGCTTCAAATCAGTTTGAAATGGTTCAGTCATGAGTGCTGTAAACAAGGGCAGAATGTGCATTGCATAGCAACCAAATCTGTTGCCTGTCAGATTTTGACCTGAGTAGGAAACAAACAGTGATGTCATGATCAAAGATGGTGGCCAACCACGTCACCTTGAATGTTTCAGGAGTCTGATGTGGGAGATAAGGTTATTGGCAGGACTGTGGAGAGCAACACACATTCAAAGCAGTGTGGTTGGCTGCCATCTTTGAGTTGGGCACTGCTGTTTGTTTCCTACTTGGGTCAAAATCCAGCAGGCAACAGGTTTTGTTGCTAGGCAACCTGTATGCTGCCCTTGTTTATGACGGCCATGACTAAACCGTTTTGAACTGGTTCAAAGCCCTGGTTGGAAACAACTCAACAGCAATAGTTTTTTATCAATGTCCCTCTCGGGATTTTTGAAGTTAGAATACAGACCACCTTTCACGTGTGTAGTGTGATGGGTAGATTGTTCAGGAAATGTTCATCATGTACACTGAGAGTATCCTTCTCTCCCCCTGCCCCACTGATACTGAATCTGGCCTTGGGACTTGCCAGTGAGACGTTAGCAGCTGTGATGTGAGTAGTGGGTTGAAGAGTGCTGTGTGAAAGGGCTGCCCTCTTGCCCACCTGCCTTCTATCATGAGACAAGATCAGCCAAACCCCCACTGACACACAGACAAATGAGCAAGAAATAAATGCTTACCGTTGTATGCCACTGAGTTTTGGAGTCATTTGTTAAACAAGAACAGCTGACCGATTCAAGGGGGCAGGTTTTCCTATTCTTCCACATTCTCCCTAATTGTTCTTCTTCATATGAAACGGGCATCAGTTGGCATTGCCGATCCTCCCAAAAGAAGAGCATGAATTTGGAGTAGCTTTGGTGCAAATGGTCTGTGCTTGACTACTAACCTACAGGTTGACAGTGCTGCAAAAGAAAGTCCTGGCTATCTGCTTCCACAAAAGTTACAGTCAAGAAAACCCTATGGAGCAGTTCTACTCTGTGACACACGGGGTCGCCATGAGTCAGAATTGACTCAACGACAATGGGTGTTTGTTTTGTTTTGCCAGCAGTTGGGGGGAGGTTTCTTTATATGGAGCCATACTCATTATCTTGCTCAGGTTCCCCAGCAAACAGCCACTCCTATTACTCATTACTATGGTCATAAAGAAACCATGGTGGCACAGTGGTTAAGTGCTACATCTGCTAACCAGAAGGTCGGCAGTTCGAACCTACCAGGTGCTCCTTGGAAACTATGCGGCCGTCCTACTCTGTCTTATAGGATCGCTGTGAGTTGGAATTGACTCGACAGCAATGGGTTTTATGTAGGCTCCCTGGTGGCGCAGTGGTTAAAGAGCTTGGCTGCTAACCAAAAGGTTGGCAGTCCGAATCCACCAACTGCTCCTTGGAAATCGTATGGGGCAGTTCTACTCTGTTCTGTAGGGTGGCTATGAGTTGGAATCGACTTGATGGCAATGGGTTTGGTTTTTGGGTTTATGGTCATAAGCAGAGCAAAGCTAGCTCAGCTGCTTAAGCCAATTGGTCAATGTTGGGGCCATGGCCTCCTGGACATCACGTGCTCACCAGCTGAACTAACCAGCTGCTAACAGGGACCATCCCAGCGTGCTCATTGTAGAGAAACTGGACTCCCAAAGGCGCTGTCCAGCTTCTGAGGTGCTGAAGAGAGAACAAGGGCTCCGGAAGGTCTTGGACAGCAGAGCTCAAGTGTTGAATATCCTAGCATCAGTCAGCTGCTCTCTTCTTCTTTGCCAGTCTCCTCACCTGATCCCAGCCCTTCCCTTCAACATCTCTGACCTCAACTCACCCCCTGTAGTGGCCCTGATCAATTGCCCAGAAAAGAAAGTTGTTCATCCAGAGAGTTAAATCCCCAAATCACTCAGATAGTCAATATTTGACTGCTGTGCTACTGAGCAGTGAATCAACTTGCCGCCAGCCATTGCTAGGCAACTGGAAGTTTTCACACTGTCCTCATCCAGCTAGGGAAGTGTGAAGAGTTGGGAGGCTGAGGGGCTGGTTCTCAAGGATCAGTGGCATGTGAAACCAGAAACCATAGAGTGAAGAGGGACCCGCTGCTTTCAAGACTTTAATGCTGTTTCATCTAACACCCTGGCTTGAAACAAATCACTTGTTCAAAAATACTTTTTACTGCATGAACTTTCAAATATATACACAGAGTTCTAGTAATGAGTACCTGTGTACCCATAACCCAGCTTCAACGATTATCAACCCTTGGTCAATTCAATTTCAGATGTCCTCCCATCAGATTATATTTAAGGAAATCCTCAGCATCATCCATAGGTATTTCAGTCCGTGTCTTGGAAAGAGAAGGATTCTTAGGGAGAAGACAAAACAAAAACCACAACGCCATTATCACACTTTTAAGAAATTATCCTTAATTTCTTTCTAACATCACATATGCAGCCAGTATTCAAATTTCCTCAAATGTCTTATTTTCTTTACAGATTTTTAAAAAAATCCAGATGTTTCAAATATTGCAGTTTGTTGGTATGTTTCTTAAGTCTTTTTCAAGCTACCTCTATTCCTTGCAATTTGTTTGTTGAAAAGGAAGATTGCTTGTCCTTCAGAGATTCCTACAACCTGACTCTTGGGCCCTGTGGTGTGGTTTGTGGGGCTCCTTTGTTCCCTGTATTTCCTGTGAATTGGTAGTTGGGCTGCAGGCTTGATCAGATGCAGGTCTGATGTGTTGGTAAAACCACTCTATGATGCCTAGTTGTCTTTTTGATAAGGTTGGCAGCTGTTGGTGATTGTTCATTATGGGTTGGCAGCCCACAGAGTGGAAGGAAATATTTGTGATCCATATGCAGGTAGTCCCCAACTTACGACGTATTCAAGTTACAACAAACTGCACTTATGACCATCTTTTTTGTACATCTTATCATCAGTGATATGTACCACATACAACGCTGCAGTACGTACTTTGCTGATATTTTCATTGTGATGTTCATTCTCAAACGTTCACTCACAGATGTTCAAAGATCGGATTTATAAAGATACTGAAAATAAAAGGCACTAATAATGAAAGCTACAAAAAAAAAAAAGAGGTAGTCTACCTACGTCAGATGACTTACAACGGGGCCGTCCAAACAGAATGCCATCGTAAGTCAGGGACTACCTGTATTTAGCAAAGGGTGCATATCCAGAATACATGAAGAAAAACCTTACAAATCAGTAAGGAGAAGGTAAACAACCTACTAGGGGTGACAAACCACTCTTTATGAATCAAAACTTTCTAATTCCCTTTTCCTAGAACCGAATCTATGAAAATCAATTAACCGAGAAAGCTTCGGAACACATTGACAAATAACCCAATTCCCTTCAACCATGGAAATTCACATTTCACAGGTCTCCTGGAGGAGGACCAAAGAGGGGCGACTTCAGAGGAACCAGTAGATCAGCCTTCCAAGGCTGACTCACCAAGATTCTTCAGAGTTACTGAGGGATTCATGGAATGACAAAGAAAATCAATGTCAGTAATAAATCTCCTCATTGCAGTCGGTGATAAGGGAGAGCCGCACAGCCCCAGAAATTAACATCTCCACAGAGACCACTTTGGGACAAAATGCATAAACACTAGTAAATGACTTCAAAGTTTTTCTCTTTTTTAATTAACTGGAGTAATTTTGTAATAATCCCCAGAGCATATGTCTTAAAATGGAAATCTGTTAAGGATTGAATCCATCTTCCCATAATATTTTCTTGGTTTAAGAGCTCAGAACTTAAGAGTCCAACCCCACGGGGTGGTGGCAACTGGAAGGCTTTAATAAAACACACCAAGCGTTCAGACTTCACTCCAACCTCGGCAGACGGTAACACGTGTCACAAGCATTTAATTAGTCCCTGCGTTAGCTCCTGATTTAATGAGCCCTGTCTAGCTGTATACCTGTGATACGTGGAGCTGCGGAGTTAGAAGCATCTGAAGGGCTGTAAAAAGCTTTTTGAGAAGGACGGGTGTGAGTGTTGCAAATTCCCAGACTGCCATAAAAGGCAAAGGCCGGGCTCCCCTTTCCTCTCCACTCTGTGCACACGCAGCAAATTGAGGCTCCCATGGCAATTAATGCTGCAGTCCCCAATTCCATGGGGGGGGGGGGTCGTGGGCTATGCACGCACCATCACAGCACCGCTGAGACAGAATGGCCTCACACCATTACCCCTTGTGCTTATATGCCCGGGAAGTGCTTTTCAAAGCCATTCGCTTGCATTATCATGTCGAGCCTCACAAAATCCTGTTAAGTAAAACAGTTATTACCCCATTTGACAGGTGAGAGAACTGCCGTCCAAAGTCTGAAGTCAAATGGCAGATGAGTATGAGCCAGCAATTCCGCTCCTGGGTATATGCCCAAAAGTCTTGAAAGCAGGGACTCAAATAGATACTTGTACACAAGTGTTCATTGTAGCACTATTCATGGCAACCAAAAGGTTAAAACAACCCAAGTGTCCATCTGCAGATGCGCAGATAAATAAAACGTGCTACATACGTGCAATGGGATACTATTCATCCATAAAAGGAAATGAAGTTCTGATACATGCTGTGTCATAGATGGACCTTGAAAACATTATACTGAGTGAAGTAAGTCTGACACAAAAGAACAAATATTGTATAATCCCACTTATATAAAATATATCCTGGTTCCAGTTGCTATCGCATCAGCTCCAACTCATGGCAAGCCCCTGTGTGTCAGAGTAGAACTGTACTCCGTGGGGTTTTCAATGGTTGATCTTTTAGAAGTAGATTGCCAGACCTTTCTTCCGAGGTGCCTCTGAGTGGACTCAAACCTCCAACCTTTCAGTTAGCATCTGAGTGCATTAACTGCACCACCGAGGGACTCAATGAAACGTCTAGAACAGGCAAATGCATCAAGACCAGAGCTGATTAGTGGTTACCAGGGGTGAGTGGGAGGGGAAAGGAGGAGACATTGCTTAAGGCGCACTTTATTTCTGTTAGGGGTAAGGAAACAATATGGAAACAGGTAGTGGTGACGGTTGCACAAGCTGGTGAAGGCAATTAAAGTCACTGAATTGTACACGTAAAAATGGCGGAAATAGTAACTTTTGTTACATATATTCTACCACAATAAAAAAAGAAAACCAACAGCAGGTGAGTGAGCAAACCAACACACCGTCCAGGGGTCCTTTCTCGGCTCACGTGGTTCCATCCGGATCCTCTGATCCAGGCCCCTGCCGGAGGGCACCCGTGGGAGGCCCTGAAGGTGAGGACCAGCCTTCATCCAGGAATTCTGGCAGCAGCACCACGCCTGGCCCCGGCTCAGTCACTTAAGCCATTAGTCCAGGAGAGCGAATCCACCAGTTCCTGCAGGCCACCCAGGATATTGACGTCTTGATGGTCAGGAAGTGACCCCAAACTCGGCTGCTTTGCTGCAAGCATCTGCCCTCTGTGGCCACGGAGATGCTGATCTGCATCCCTTCAGGAGACCACTGCTTACACTCGGGGACAGTAAGCAGGCCATGTCTCAACAACGAGCAAGCTCCCTCCAGGAGAACAAACCCAGTTCCTTCATCTCTCTCCCTGCATTCACAGGGGTGAGATATAGGCGTGCTCAACCTGTGAGTGCCCCAGATCCCGGGCTGGCCTCTCAGCGAAGGTGAGCAGAGGAACCACCCCAGGAGGGGGGCGAGAAAGTCCCCTGTGGGCTCACATTCACGAAGGGCACACTCCCAGTGGAGAGCGCTCCCGGAGCTGAGGTTTTCCCAGAAGGCCTCATTCTGTCTCCCCTGAGCTTGTAGGGTCTGGGGCATTGCAGGAACGTGGGAGGCAATGGCTTGGAAAGAAAAGCCAGCAGCAGCTGTGGAGGCAGAGCAAAGAGTCTCAAGCCCAGAGCAGCTCCCTTGGCCCCTCCAGGTGAAGCCTGTTTTCTATCCTTGGGCCTCGGGGAGCACAGGGTACACGCTCAGCCCCGACAGCCAATTCCCAGCCGCCTGAGAGGAGGGCAAGGGAGGCCTTCAGCAAAGGTTCTCTGCCTGCCAGCGCATTCAAACCACCTGGGCTGCTTTCGCCCAGAGCAAGTAAATCAGACCCTCCAGGGTGAGGTTCTGCAATCAGAGTTTGCAAACGTCCTGGACACAGGTGATTCGAATACCCAGCCAGAGTTGAGAATTGTCCCAAAAGGGAGCCTCCAGTGCGGGGCTGCTCACTGGACTCATCTGAGAGCTTTAGAAATTACTGATGCTAAGAGCCCACCCCTGATTTAACAGGCCTGGGGTGCAGCCAAGGAGCCCTGGTGGCACAGTGGTTAAGCTCTCAGCTGCTAACCGCAAGTTCAGCAGTTCAAACCCACCAGCCGCTCTGCAGGAGAAAGACCTGGCAATCTGCTTCGGTAAAGATTTACAGCCTTGGAAACCCTATGAGGCAGTTCTACTCTATCCTATAGGGTCGACTTGGCAATGGACTTGTTTTTTGGGGGGAGTTTGCAGCCTGGGCCTCAGGATTTTAAAGGCTCCCCGGTGGATTCTGTAAGTGCGGCCAAGGTCGAACCATTGCTCTAAATGCTTTCATCCTTTGGCTGTGAAATGAGCCCCTGGAAACGCTGCGTCCCTCGGCTTTGGGGGAAACCTCAGCAACTTGACAGATCAACCGGTGGATTGGACTCCCAGGGATGATTCATGCCCTAGGTGAGTAATAAGAATTCCTCACTCTATGCGGCGTTTAGCTGTTGTGGTTAGCTGCTGTTGAGTTGATTCCGATTCACAGTGACCCCGTGTGTGTCAGAGTAGAACTGCGCTCCATAGGGTTTTCAATGGCTGTTTTTTTTGGATGCAGGATCGCCAGGCCTTTCTTCTGAGACACCTCTGGGTGGACTTGAAGCTACAGCCTTTCAGTTAGCAGCTAAGCAGGTTCACCATTTGTACCGCCCAAGGACTAGCCAGAAGTAGAGGGGGTTGATTTCCTAATCCATAGGCCAAGCACAGCGCTTCCCCTGGCCCCGGGGGCGGGGCTGAGGGGAGCATGTCACACAGGGTAGAAGCAGAAAACTCCCTGCTCTGCTTTCAAGGTTGAAAGGTCACGAAGCAGAGCCAGGCTGAGGTCACGGCTCTGCAGGTAAGGCATGGGGGGTGGCGACTGGCAGCTGGTCACCGGGGTAAGATCACCCCACCTCTCTGTCAACCCCTGGGTGGCGTCCTGGAATCTCCAGCACATTCGGGCCTGGCCAAGCTCAGGTCTGCGCCTTCCAGCCCTCTGCCTTTGCCCAGCTGCCAGAGGAGCACCGTCCACCCCACTTAGGGGCAGTTGGCTTTAGAGCACGGCCACGGAATGTCAACGGGAAAATCACTGGTTTTCTGCTTCAGTCATGACTCAGTGGAGGTGATTACAGGTAGCCAGGAGCCTGGGTTTCGGCTTGTACTACCCTCTACTTTTATTTGTTAATCCGAGAGTGTTTTGTCAGCTTATCTCTAACCAGTAGGGGTGTGTGCTCACAAGCTCTGGGCTGTGGGCCCGGTGTGTCTGATAGCAGGGATGAGATGGAGTTTTACCTGAGGAGGCCCAAGGCTTCCAGAAATTTCCACCCTGAGGAGGCATCCTATGCATGAGCAGAAGTAGACTATGCACATACAGTCAGACACATACACACTCAGGCACACTCACGTACTTCTGTACTCTCACACAAACTCACACTCACGTATACACACGCTGGCACACTCACACACTCCAGCCTGAGCCCTCCCCCCAACACGTTGCTATTCAGCCCCTGTGCTCAGGCCTCAGCCCTGCGCAGACATCCCGGCCCCAACCCTTCCTGTAATCCCCAGCAGCCTCTGCAACGGGCTTTGCCCTCAGGGAGCCTCCAGGCAGCCGGGCTGTGAGCCTGGAGAGGGGTCAGCTCTGACCCCTCGGGCACCCGAAGTCCCTGCCTCTAGCCCCCCAGGACCCCAGCAGATCCACAGGCTCCCTGCTTGGCCAGGAAAAGCACATTTCACCGGCCTCGGGCCCTATCTTGAGACAGGTAGAGAGAAATGATTCCAAACCCCTCCTCCAGCTCAGCTCTGTTTGCAGCACCCCGTGTGAGGAATGACCCGCCGTGTCTACAACATCACCCCTCCCCAGGAGAAAAAAAGATTTCCCTTTTTTTTTCTTTACAGGCTGCACAGCCAAGCTCCTAACGGTGCCCAGTGCGCCCCCTTGTGGCAAAGCCACGCAGGCACAGCATCAGAGACACCTGGAGTCCAGGTGCCTTCCTGACTCGGAAATGGTGGTTGGAGGGCTGGGGGGAGCAGCACAGTTCTTCTGCCCCTGCAGACTCTCCTTCTCCTCCCACGGTCCTGGGACCGAGAGGAGAAATCTGCATTTGGGTACTTCTCACCAGGCAGAGCCCCTTAGATACCTGGACAGAACAGATAAGGAGAGGCAATCACCTCCCCCAGGACTAAAGCCGCCTTCCCGGCCGCAGTGCCATCTGGGACTCCAGCCAGATGTTATTTTATACCTTTCACAGAAACCATCCAACGAGAACTTCAAAGCCCTCTTTGCAAAAATGTTAGATTGGATAGTGTTATGGATTGAATTGTGTTCTGCCTCAAAAAGCTATGCTGAGCCCTGAACCCCTGTACCTGTGAAGAGGAAACAGCAGTGTTCTCTTATGTTAATGAGGTCATGCTGTAAGGTGAATGCTAACCCTAATCCCTCTGAGAGGTATTTTATAAAAGGGGAATCAGGCACATGGGGCAAGACGCCTTGGGGCCGCGGAGGCAGATTCTGCAGGGAACTGCAAGGATTGCTGGCAATTCCTGGAAGCTGAAAAACACAAGCAAGGACTTTCCCCTAGAGCTGGTGCTCTGAATTCGGACTTCTAGCCTCCAGAAGTGGGAGAAAATAAATTTCTGTTCTCTGAAGCCGCCCACGTGTGGGATTTTTGTTTTGGCAGCCCTAGGTAACTTACATGGGGATCTTGGTGGTGGGGGTGGTTCTTGCCCCACCCAGGGGCAGTTGCCAGGGTGGTTCTGGGCACCAGGGGCAGGAAGCTTCGCCTTTCTCACCAGCTCTGGGGTGCCACCCACTGCCCTCCCCAGTCCTGCCCTCCCAGCCCCTGCCCTCCCTAACCCTGCTCTCCCAGCCCCTGTCCTCCCCAGCCCCTGCCCTCCCTAACCCTGCTCTCCCAGCCCCTGTCCTCCGCAGCCCCTGCCCTCCCAGCCCCTGCCCTCCCTGGCCCTTGCCGGACCCACCCCATTCTCTCTGAGGCAGCATGCTGCAATCCTGAGGAAGGTTGAAAGAAAGAAAAAGGATTTTTTCTTTAAAAACTTTCTGATTATAAGAAGAAATCATTACAACGAGAGCAAACACCTATATAGCACTTACTAAGCAGCAGGCGCCTTCTGCGTCTTCTAGATGCACCGATTCATTTAGTCCTCAGCCTTTTCACTGTGGAAACTGCGAAATACAAACCTACAAGGAAGGAAAATAAAACCCAGAGCCCCCACATGTGTTTCTTTCCTGTCTTTCACCGGTGCATGTGCATCTTAACAAAACAACGGTCCCTCTTTATATCGCAGTTCCGTGTTCTACGTCTCTACGTCTTCTACTGAACAAAATCGAACATACGTTTCCAAGGCCATTAGTCTTCGGAAATAGATCTTGAGGGCTGCATTGGACTCCATCTCCTGAACTTACCTGCATTTATTTGGCCATTCTCAGGGGAAAATTTTTTTTTTTTTATTGTACTTCAGGTGAAGGCTTACAGAACAAAATAGTTTCTCATTTAACGGTTACTACACATGTTGCCCTATGACAATGGTTAACAATCTCACAACACATCAACAATATCCTTACTCAACCTTGGGTTCCCTATCACCAGCTTCCTTGTCCCCTTCTGCCTTCTGGCCCTTGTCACTGGACTCCTGTACCTCATTAGTCTCATTTGGTTTTACGGGGCTGTCCACTCCCAGGCTGAACAGTGAACCTCGGAGGTAACTTCACCACTGAGCTAACAGGGTATCTGGGGGCCATACTCTCGGGGTTTCTCCAGTCTCCTCTGGGCCAGTAAATCTGATCTTTTCTTTTTGTGAGTTAGAATTATGTTCTACATCCTTCTCCAGCTCTGTCCAGAACCCTCTGTTGTGAGCCTGCTCAGAGCAGTCAGTGGTGGTAGCCGGGCACCATCTAGCTGTACTGGACTCAGTCCGGTGGAGGCCTTGGTAGCTGTGGACAATTAGTCCTTCTGACTAATCTTTTCCTTGTATCCTGCTCTCTTCATTCTCCCTTGCTCCCAAAGGGATGAGACCAGTGGAGTATCTTAGATGGCCGCTCACAGGCTTTTAACACCCCAGACACTACTCACCAAAGTAGAATGTAGACCATTGTCTTTATAAACTGTGTTATGCCAATTGAGCTAGATGTTCCCCGAGACCATGGTCCCCAGAGCCCTCCGCCCAGCAATTCAGTCCCTCAGGGAGTTTGGATGTGTCTATGGAGCTTCCATGACCTTTCCTTGTACAAGTTGTGCTAGTTTCCCCTGTATTGTGTACTGTCTCACCCTTCACCCAAGATACCACTTATCTATTGCCTATTTAGTATTTCCCCCCACCCCTCCCATCCCTGGTAACCAACAAAGATTGTTGTGTGAACTTTTTCATGGGTTTTTACAACAGAGGTCTCATACAATATTTGTCCTTTTGTGATTGACTTATTTCACTCAGCATAATGCCCTCCAGCTTCATCCATGTTATGGGATGCTTCACAGATTCATTGTTGTTCTTTCTCGATGCACAGTACTCCATTGTGTGTATGTACCATAGTTTGTGTATCCATTCATCTGCTGATGGGCATCTAGGTTGTTTCCATCGTTTTGCTATTGTGAACAACGCTGCCATGAACATAGGTGTGCATATATCTATTCGAGTGACGACTCTTATTCCTCTAGGATATATTCCTAGGAGTAGGATTGCTGGATCGAATGGTATGTCTATTTCTAGCTTTCTGAGGAAGCGCCATACTGTTTTCCAAAATGGTTGTATCATTTTGCATTCCCACCAGCAGTGCATAAAAGTTCCGATCTCCCCGCAGCCCCTCCAACATTTGTTATTTCCAGTGTTTTTGATTCGTGCCAGTAATGCTGGGGTGAGATCTCAGGGAAAATTTTTTCTGTTTTTACTAAGCATGGGAGCCTGTGTGATGCAAACTCACGGGGTTCCTTTTACGCCAGCCCTGACCCTGCCTTGTGTACTGGCTGGGGGACGTGAGAGCGGTGATATTTTCCCAAACCTCTATCCGGGCAGATCTCAGGTATGTGTGTTCACAAGCGTGTACAGGCACACGTGTGCCCACATGCTTGATGGTTTATAAGAAGTCATACTTCCTATGCATAAACCCAAAAGAACTGAAAAAGCAAACGCGTTGCTGTCAAGTCGATTCTGACTCATAGTGACCCTGTAGGACAGAGCAGAACTGCCCCACTGGGTTTCCAAGGCTGTAATCTTTATGGAAGCAGACTGCCACATCTTTTGCCCATGGGACCAGCCGGTGGGTTCGAACTGCTGACCTTTTGGCTAACAGCTGAGTGCTTAACCACTGCGCCACCAGGGCTCCAGTGTAGATCAATGGCTCTCAAAGCACGGGACCCAGGCCAGCAGCATCAGTGTGTCACCTGAGAACTGGTGACAAACACAAATTCGTGGACCCCACCTCAGAACTACTGAATCAGAGACTCTGGAGGTGGACCTCAGCAAACTGCATTTTTAAACCGTATTTTATTAGCTGGAATAATAACCATGGTTTAGCCACTGTTCAACAAAAGATGAAATTAACAATCAGTAAAACGTCAGTTGCCAATGAGTCAACTCTGACTCATGGTGACCTGTGTGTCAGAGTGGAACCGTACATCATACGGTTTTCAGTGGCTGATTTTTTCAGAAGTAGGTTGCCAGGCCTTTCTTCTGAGGTGGCTCTGAGTGGACTCAAACCTCCAACTTTTGGGTTAGCAGACAAGTGCTCTGTTTGTACTACCCAGGGACACCAGAGCTGACTACAACTTCTCCCGTCCAGAGTGTCCCTGTGTGCAGGAGAGCTGGGTTTGGGGTTTATTTTATTTTATGGAAACCTGATCCACATTCCCCTGAGATCATCTTATTAAAGATGATGATGATGATGGTGGTGGTAATGATGCTATCCATGGCTCATGCTCTGGATGCCAGACTCTGGGTGTCCTTTCCTCGCTCTGTCTCATAGAACCCTATGAGGCAGATAGTCTCATTACTCCCAATTCACAGACGAGGAACCAGGGCACAGAGAGGTTATAGAACCTGTCCTGGGCCACCATCTGCTAAGTGGTGGCTCCAGATGCATGGCTAATTGCCTCCATGAACAACCACCTCATTTGCCCTGAGACCAGAAGAACTAGATGGTGCCCAGCTACCATTACTGAATGTTTTGAGCAAAGATTCTATAGAAGAATCCTGATCAAAAGGGGGGAAATGTGGAACAGAATTTAAAATTCTCACAGAATCCAGACTTTCTGGAGCCACAGAGGCTGGGTGAATCCACCTGCAAAACTATTGCCCTGAGATAATATTTAAACCTTAAACCAAAATATCTCCTGATGTCTTTCTTAAACAATAGTTTAGCTTGAAGACTGCCTGCCTTGAGCATTGTGCTCTTTTTAAGAACTATCTATATGGGATCAAATTGCCAACAGCAACTTAAAAAGTTTACATAGGAAGCTTAGGGGGCAGTGAGTTTATAACAATGGGGGAGAAACAACTTAGAAAAGGAGGGTAAGAAGGGTTGTACAACTGGAAGAATGTAATCAATGTTATGGAATTGTACGTGTAGAAATTGTCGAATTGGTGTATGCTTTGCTGTGTATATTTTCAACAATTAAAAAAGAAGAAAAAAAAAGTAGTGGCTCCAGGATCCACCCCAGCCTGTGTGACCCCAATTGTCCTCTTGCCCTGCTGCTGGGGCTCCCCCTGCCCACCCCCCTCCTCCCTCTCCACCTACCTGGCATGCAGGTGGGCACCATCTGACCAGGCAGCGTCTGGCTGTCAACCCCATGAAAAACACCTGGGGCTTGGAAAGCCACCTGCTTCGAAATGGAGAGTCCAGGTGGTCTCTGTAAGAAGCCCTTCTTCCTCCTTCTAAGTCGGAGAAGCTAAGAGGCCCCTGTGCTTTCAAACCTCTAGCTCCCAGTGCATACTCACCAGATTTGACCCTTCTGGGTCTCCCAGAAACACATGCCCTCCTTTGCTCCTGCCCCCTAAAGGGCAGCTCTGTCTCCACCCACCGGAGTCTCCTGGTCTTTCACGATTGTCTACCACCGTCTGAGGTGAGACTTGTTCCAGTCTCAGTCTTTACTGCCATCTAGTGGCTGCCAAGACTCCGACAGGCAGCGGCTGAGCAGGGATGTTCCAGGACAGTGGGAAGGGTAAGTTCTCTGGACAAACTCTGGGTGTCTCACCTGGTTTCTGAATGATGCTGGTCTTCTTCTCACCTGGAAACCTCACCTGAACCAACAAGGTAAAACAAGGCTATCGTGGAGGTAGGAGATATTTTTCAGAGAAGCCCTGGGGGCTCTGTAAAGGGGTCAGAGGGAAGGGGTCGGGTGGAGCCAGGAGAGAGGGTGGAAACTCTTCAGTTCTCGCTCCTGGAGTGGGAGGTTAGCTCCTTTGTCCCACAATAGGGCTAACGACACTCCAATGGTGTCTGAACCCAGAGGTGCAGCTTGCCTCTCTGCTGGTGGCCCAGGTGACAAGACCAACTGGCAGGGCATTAAGGGAAAGATGTTTCCCCTGCGAGCTCCCTGAAGGGGGAACTGTGCCTCATTCATTCTTGTTTCTTGGAAGGAATGGATATGGTCTCAGTCCTGTTCCCAGGGGAAAAAATGTGTCTGGGAGCTGGAGAGTTTATCAAACCGTTCGTGCATTCATTCATTCAAAATGTATTAAGCAAACACTCTTTGCCAAGCATGGGGTGGGGTGCCAGGGCTACAAAGAAAAAGCCTAGCCCTGGCACCTTGACACACTGTCAGTCTGGTGAGGGAGGCAGACGTGGGCACAAATGATTAATGCAATGTGAGAGGGGTGCGTGGCTGCAATAACAAGTAGACCCGAAAGGCACGATGGCTGAAATATACACAGGTTCCCTCCTCATGCTGGGACAGGTGTTTGTGGCTGGAGGGCAGCTGCCTCCACCCATGAGGTGATTCCAGGGTCCAGGTGCTTTTGCCTTGTGGGTTGCCATCCCTGGGGGTATAGCTATCTCCCGGTGGGGGGACTGTTATGGATTGAATTGTGTCCCCCAAAAATATGTGTCAATTTGGCTGGGCCATGATTCCCAGTATTGTGTGATTGTCCACCATTTTGTCATTTGATGTGATTTTCCTATGTGTTGTAAATCCTACTTCTATGATATTAATGAGGCAGGATTAGAAGCAGTTATGTTAATGAGGCAGGACTCAGTCTACAAGGTTATATTGTGTCATGAATAAATCTCTTCTGAGATATAAAAGAGAGAAGTGAGCAAAGAGACAGGGGAGCCTCCTACCACCAAGAAACAAGAGCCAGGAGAATAGCACATCCTTTGTATCCAGGGTGCCTGTGCTGAGAAACTCCTAGACCAGGGGAGACAAGGACCTTCCCCCAGAGCTGACAGAGAGAGAAACCTTCCCCTGGAGCTGGCATCCCAAATTTAGACATCTAGCCTCCTAGATTGTGAGAGAATAAATTTCTCTTTGTGAAAGCCATCCACTTGTGGTATTTCTGTTACAGCAGCACTAGGAGAAGAAGACAGGGACTGAGAGTGCTCCTTAAAAGTCACTTCTGCACACTAATGTTGCTGGGAACTAATCTCACGGGGTCACTGGATGCAAGGGGGCCTGGGAAGTGTAGACCCTAACTGGGTAACTGCTTCCTAGCAACAACTCTGCGAGGAGCCAGGATTTGGATGGACAGCCAGCTGGCTCTGAGACACGATATGACCACTCAGGAAAGAAAGACCAGCTCCACTAGGCGCACACAGAGCAGATGGAAGGGGCGATATGTGGGCCGGTCCTGAAGCAATGAGGGGCCGAGCACCGAGGGGAGAAGAGAAGGGAGGACAGATCGGCACCACAGGGCCGGGATGAGGGTAAGGCGAGTGAGGCACTCACCTTGGGTGCCAAATTTAAAGGAGGGACGTGGGGGCAAAGGACACAGTCATTAAGATAGATAATACTTTAATGCAATATTTTTTAAACCAAAATTAGTGCAAAGAAAAATCCATGATGATACAACTATGGGTCTCTACTCGTCTGGAGCAAAAGAGAAAGAAGACACCAAAGACTCAGAGAAGAAGCCAGTCTACAGGACAAACAGTCTACGTGACCCGTGGCTGGGGGCAGGTCATCCAATTTTACCACAGATTAGTAAGTAAGCACAAGTAAGTAAGCCTGTTCTTACCTTGCTTGCTAGGTAATCAAGACCTTGTCAGAGATTGTAAATTTGAAAAGAGGCTTTGATTCTGCAGGAAGGTGCTGTAGAGTTGGAAGAAAGACAGATGCCAGCCGTACCTAGAAGCAGGCTCTTGGATCGTGGTGAAAAAATGTGAAATTGTTCACTACAGATGATGATCTCGTAAGCAAGGTAAGCACCGTGCTTACCTTGCCTATTGGATAATCCGCCCCTGACCATGGCCTCATCTACCCTGAGACCAGAAGAACTACATGGTGCCTGGCCACCACTACTGACCTCTCTGATCAGAGCCACAGTAGATGGACCCTGATAGAATGGGGGGAAAATGTGGAACAGAACATCAAATTTCTAAAAAACAAAACAAACAAACAAACAAAAAAAACAGATCCACTGGACTGGTTGAGACTGGAGGACTCCCCAAGACTACTGCCCTGAGATAGCCTTTAAACTTTGAACTGAAACTACCCCTGAGGTCACCTTGTAGCTAAATAACAAATTGGCTCAAAAAATAATGAATATCACCCATAAGTATTGTGCCCCTTTAAAAAATTACCTATATGAGACCAAACAGGCAACAATTACTTTATAATAAGATGAGAATATAAGGGGGACAGGGAAACTAGATTAATGGAAACAGAACAACCAGAATGGAAATAATGAGAATTTTCACATGTTGTGAAGAAGGTAACCAAATGTCACTGAACAATTTGTGAAGAAATTGTTGAATGGGAAACAACTGTTGTGTAAACCTTCACTGAAAACACTATAAAATATTATTTAAAAAAATTCACGATGAACAAAGTATCAAAATTTAAAATAAAGACAGCCTCGGTCCCTGCATGACTCTGCCTTGCTCTCCTTCCCCTAATCCCAGCCCTGGTTCCAATAAAACTTTATTTACAAAAACAGGCAGCTGGCCCATGGGTTGTAGTTTGCTGGTTTGATTTTTTAAAACATTGTGTTAGGATCTTATTTATTAGGATTACTGAGTTTCTCAGTGACCCCTTAAGCTTTACAAGGGGGCAAGTGCCTCACTTGCCTCACCCTAGCCCCAGCCCTGCTAGACAGGGAGCTGCAGTCAGGCACACACGTCTCTCCTGAGCTGTGGCCCTCAGGTGGTGGACCACATTCCTCGATGGCTTGGCCTGCCAGGAGGGCCCAGTCAAGACTCCAGCCAAGGGATCCTGTTTGGTGAGAAAGGACACAGGGGCAACTCTGACGCCCTGCTGAGGGGCAGGCCTTTGTGTTTTCCCTTCTCTTCTAAGATATTTGGGATTTGAAGGGAATTTATAAACTGCCTCCTCTTTAAGGAGCCTATTAGAAAGTTTCCTGCCTAGCCAATCATCTCAAATTCTGAATCTATGTCTTGCTTCTTTAAAAACATCCTATTTTTAAAAACACCATGAAAATATTGGGGGAAAAAATCACCCAACCCCACCATGCGGACATAGCCACTGTTTACAGTATGAGCTGTATTCTTCCAGACTTTTCTGTGTATTCATAAAGATTGGCAGTTGGAATCCACTGCAGAAGAAAGGCTCGGCAATCGGCTTCTGTAAAGATTAACCAAAACCAAGCCCGTTGGTGTCGAGTCAATTCCGACTCATAACGACCCTATAGGACAGAGTAGAACTGCCCCACAGGGTTTCCAAGGCTGTGATCTTTATAGAAGCAGACTACCACATCCCGTAGAACGGCTGGTGGGTTTGAACCACTGACTTTCTGGTTAGCAGCCGAATGATGAACCACTGCATCAACAGAGCTCCTCTATAAAGATTACAGCCAAGAAAACCCTACGGGGCAGTTCTACTCTGTAACAACGGGGTGGCCATGAGTTGGAATCTACTCAGTGGAAATGAGTTTAGGTTTTTTTTTTTTTTGTAGATACACATGAATTTTGGACCTTACTGTGTATAATTGGATAACCTGCTACTGTCACCAAGCAAAGTATCATGAACATTTTTTCTTTGTGAATGAATATATAACTAAACTCGATAGCATCTTTTGAAAGGCTGATTAGAATTCCATTTTATGGATGGACCTGGGGATCCTTGTATTTAACCAAGCTCCCCCTCCTTCACCAGCATTTTGCCTCTAGATGTTCTTTGAACCTCTCCACTCCCACAGAGCGTGGTCAGGCCGAAGCCCCTCCCCTGGGCAAACTCAACAACCAGCCCTCTGGAAAGCGATGAGCTTGGTGTGATCCTGGGTGACATGTATGGTGGAGCCAGGTGGCTGGATTTGCTGACCAGAGGAAGGTGTTTGGGACATCCAACGCCCTCAGGACGGCCTGAGCAGGGACCCACGGTCTGGAAGCGCAGGTGATGAATGAGAAGTACCAGAGGGCACGATGCTGTCACTCCTGCTTTGTCTCCTGGCCGGGTGGGTTCCAGGTGGTCAGCAAGGTGGGTGAGGATGAGTGGGGAGGAGCTTCCACCGTATCTCGTAGACCTAGTACACTTGCTCAGCCTCACTGGGGAAACCGAGGCAGGCTGCTGCACTCTCTGGGACAGTCAGGGAGGTTTTTTTTTTCCTGCAAGTGACATTTTCTGTAATCACAGCTCCCCACCCAGAGAGTGGATGGGTGTGCACCCTCTGTGCTCAGTTGTTCAAGGTTCTAATGAAATGCTGGTTTAAAAGTGCCTGATCCATGAGGAGGGGTCCTGGTGGTGCAGTGGTTAAAGCGCTCAGCTGCTAACTGAGAGGTCAGCAGTTCCAACCCACCAACCGCTCCACAGGAGAAAGATGTGGCAGCCTGCTTCTGAAAAGATCACAGCCTTGGAAGCCCTATGGGGCAGTTCTGCTCTGTCCTATAGGTCACTGTGAGTCAAATTTGACCCAATGGTAGTGAGTTTTGTTTTTTTTTTTTGGTTTGGATCCATGAGAGCATTCCAGGCAAATTAAATAGACAGCTCTGAGAAGCCAAGTGGCTTGGAAAAACACATTTAAGGCCTAACAAAAGACGGAGCCATTGGACAAGCAAGCAAGACACTGCGCTCGCTAATCAGCTGCCACGAAAAGAAAAAAAAAAAGCGTTCAAGCCCAGAAATGAAACACTAAAAAATGGGCTAATGTTCCCAGGGTTTTCACCCAGAGACCGTGTCATAAAGACAGCTTTTGTCCCATATTCTGTGTTTCTCAGTCAGCAGAAAACACAGCCTGTCCAAATGACAGGAGCACAAACAGATAAGCGGACGACGCTGTCTGACACTTCTCAAGCAATTTTCTGTCTCATCACAACCTTCAAGACACGTTATTTTCCTCTGACGGGTGGCTCCAAGTTTTGGAAGAAAACAGCCTTTCTCCTCTCTCCCATTCCTCAATTTCTCCTTCTCTCTCTCCTGGGGGAAGAACGTTACGCCGCTCGCCACGGTGTTCCAATCCCATAAAACATGCCGACGACCGAGTGTTGGGGACTGATAAACCCCCTCCAACCCACCGTGTGGCTCCAGTACAAGCTGTCGTGGGCCATTATGCAAACCTGTGTCAGGGGAACCATCACGGCTTTGCAGGAAGCAGATGCAAGGCGCAGGGGCGGGGGGAGAAGGGCCTGTTTACCACCCTGTGTCCCCACTCCCTCACCTTCTGAAAATCGAGCTGCTGAAGGGCCGGGGGTAGCTGTGATTCCCAAGTGCACCTTATCTGCAAGGTGCTGCCCACAGACCCCAGCCCCTCTGCAGGAGTCACCAGCTTGCTCAATGTTGAGAGCCGCTTTTGTGTGTTTCTTCAGCGGTGACCAACATTATCTGCAGAGCCAGCCTTATCACACCGGCTTAAGAAGCTCCTTTTCCTTTGAACCCCTTAAATACAGAATTGGAGAACCCAGAGGTTAAACCTGCCAGGTCCTTTTTAATCTCTGTCCCCAAGAGGAAATTTCAGGAGCAATTCGACAGGGGGTAATGGGAGAGCTGCCACAGCCGACGACCTCTGGGATGCTTGGAGCTCCTGGGACCTTGAGGCCATCCTAGACATCTGGGCGGATGGACAAAAGGGGCCTGTTATGGAGTGAATTGTGTCCTCCAAAATACATGTTATAAATCCTAACCCCCACAGTGGCTATGGAGCCCTGGTGGCACAGTGGTTAAGAGCTTGGCTGCTAACTAAAAGGTTGATGGTTTGAACCCACCATCTGCTCCATGGGAGAAAGATGTGGCAGTCTGCTTCCATAAAGATCACAGCCTTGGAAAGCCTGTGGGACAGTTCTGCTCCGTCCGACAGGGTTGCTATGAGTTGGATTCGACTTCACAGCAGTGCGTTTTTTGTTTTTTTTTTGTATAGTGGTTATAATCCCATTTGGGAATGGGTTTTGTTCTGTCAATGAGGCGGTATTAGTGTAGGATGTGTCTTAAATCAATCTCTTTTGAGATATAAAAGAGATTAAACAAGCAGCAAGCAAGCAGATGCCACGCCACATGGAGATCACCAAGGAGCCAAGAAACAGAATCGGAAGAGGCAAAGACCTTCCCTCAGAGCCAACAGAGAGAGAGAGAAAGCCTTCCCCCAGAGCTAGTGCCCTGATTTTGGACTTATAGCCTCTTAAACAGTGAGAAAACAAATTTCTGTTTGTCAAAGCCACCCACTTGTGGTATTTCTGTTACACAGCAGCACTAGAGAGCTAAGACAGGACCCAAGTGGGGCCATGCTCTATGGAGAGGTGGTTCTCAAACTTCGGCGTCTGTGGCATGTACGTTGCAGACATGTTGGGATAACAATATCATTAGAAGCTTTCACAATCCTGCATTCCTCCTTCCTTCCTTCCTTCCTTCAAAGAATTGTCTTTGAATTGGAACCCACATGCGTTGCTGGTGGGAATGTCAAATGCTGCACCTTACGTGGAAAACAGTGTGGCAGTTCCTCAAAAGATTAAATAAACATAGAATTACCCTACGACCCAGCAATTCCACTCCTAGATATATACCCAAAAGACTTGTAAGCAGGAACATAAACAGATATTTGTACATGAATGTTCATTGCAGCACTGTTCACAATAGCCAAAAGGTGGAAGTAACCCAAGTGCCCCTCCACTGGTGAATACATAAACAAAATGTGGTAAGTCCATACAATGGAATATTATTCAGCTGTAGAGAGAGAGGAGTTCTGATACATGGCTACAATAGGGATGAACCTTGAAAACATTATGCTGAGTGAAAGAAGCCAGACCCAAAAAGACAAATATTGTATGACCCCATGTTGTGGATTGAATTGGGTCCCCTGTACCTGTAAATATGACCTGTTTGGAAACAGGAGTTTTCTTTTGTTATGTTAATGAGGTAATACCAGAGTAGGTGGGTTCTAAACCTAATCACTTCTGAGTTATAAAAGGAGCAGACTAGACACAGAGACACACACAGGGGGAAGACAGATGCCAAGGAACTCCCAGGGCCACTGACAAGGAAGAATTCTCCCTGATTTGGGACTTCCACAAATCTGAAAGATTTAGAGATGGAAATAAATAAAAATCTTGTTCCATTTGGTGAACATCAACAATTTATTAAGCCTAGGGCTGGGGTTACAGGTATGAATAAGACAGCCCTTACCCTCAAAGGGAGTCCCTGGGGGGTACAAACATTTAACACACTCAGCTGCTAACCTAGAGGCTAGAGGTTCAAGTCTACCCAGAGGTGCCTTGGAAGAAAGGCTTGGCAATCTACTTCTGAAAAATCAGCCACTGAAAACCCTAGGGAGCACAACTCTACTCTGACACATTTGGGGCCACTGAGTCAGAACCGATTCAATGACAGCTGGTTTTGCCCTTGAGGAACATAGAGTCTAATCATAAAATGTAACCCCAACACAATGTGCTAAAAGCTGAAGTAGCTTCCCGCCACGAAATTAAAAAAGGGAAAAAAAAGTGTTACAGAAGCACGGGAGAGGGGTGCCCAATTTGAGTGGGAGAGTTGGGGTAGCACCAAGAGATGATAAAGTTCAAGCTGGGCCTCAAAGGATGAATAGCGAAAACGTGCAAGGTGAAAAACAGGGAAAGGACCCAGAAAGGAGGCAAACATTTGGTTCGTTTGAGCTCAGAAACGTAAGCTGTCTTTTCTTCTGTGCTTCCATATTTTCTAACCCATGTAGAGATTAACTGAAAGTCTACCAGCCTAAGGTAAGATCACTGTAGCCATAAGGTAAATGCAGTTACATCAAATTCAAGGGAATTCTAAAATAAGGGGTGCACCCGAGCCTAAGGGTGTCATTGCATACTAGCCATTGTTGTTGGTAATACTGTTGAGTAGGCTCCCACTCATAGTGACCTTATGTATACGTATAACAGAGCAGAACACTGCCTGGCCCTGCGCCATCCTCACAATAGTAGGTATGTTTGAGCCCATTGTTGCAGCCACTGTGTCAATCCATCTCGTTGAGGGTCTTCCTTTTTTTCACTGACCTTCTACTTTACCAAACATGATGTCTTTCTCCAGGGACTGGTCCCTCTTGATAACATGTCCAAAATAAGCAAGACGAAGTCTCACCATCCTCACTTCTAAGAAGCATTCTGCTTTTCTTCCTTTCTCTTGCTCGCTTCTCTCCTTCCCTCTTTCCTTCAATAAATGGTGAAACCATCTTGTAGCCTTTCCCTAGCAGAGGAGCTATGGTGATGGGGTCGAGGGAAATTTTCTCACAGTTCCAGAGGTTAAAAGTTCAAATCAGAGTCTTCACCTCTTCAATTCCTTCTTTGTCAGTGTCCCTGGATGTTCCTTGGTTCCTGGACAATCTTCACATGTTATTGTTGTGGTTAGGTGCTGTCGAGTCAGTTCTGACTCAGAGACCCCATGTACAACAGAACGAAACACTGCCGGGTCCTGCGCCATCCTCACAATCGTTGCTATGCTTGAGTCCATTGTTGCAGCCACTGTGTCAATCCATCTCGTTGAGGGTCTTCCGCTTTTTCCCTGACCCTCTACTATACTAAGCATGATATCCTTCCCCAGGGACTGATCCCTCCTGACAACATGTCCAAAGTATGTAAGACGTAGTCTTGCCATCCTTGCTTCTGAGGAGCATTCTTGTTGTACTTCTTCCAAGAGAGACTTGTTCGTTCTTTTGGCAGTCCATGGGATAGTCAATCTTCACATGGCGTCTGTTAACTGATTGATTACATTACATTAGATTACATTATGGAATGTGATTACATTATGTTACATTAAATAAAGGGTGATTACATCACATTACATTACATTACATCCACAAGTATTAGGTTATAGAGTCTCCAACATATATTCTGGGAAACACAGTTCCATCCATAACAGGTGAAATAAAAAGAACCACAAGAAAAAAATACTGCAGAAAGATTTTCCCATCATTCTCCACCCAGAAAGCTATTTCTGGGCACCACTGGGGATCCTCCTCCCAAAGAATCACCATCCACAAGTAACCAAAAAAGCCAGCACTTATAAACAAAATCAAAATGACTTTTGAAGACCCTGGGAAACCTCAGCAAGTACTTGCAAGAGCCATGTATTCTTGGGGAATACCATTGTCAATAATGGAATGCGTACTGACGGGGAGTTGAAAAATTCTGAAGACCATCACTTCAATTACCCAGCAGGCGTTCTTGGAACAAGTGTCTTTCGGAGTCCAGATATAAATAAGTAATGTGTGTCTGGAAGCCCTTACAAATGAGGAAGAGGAGACAGGAGAATAAAACTTGACAATTACCCCTTTGCCAGTTTTTTTTTTTACTGAAGCAGGAAGGTGCAGACCGGCTTTGGAGCCCATCCACGGTGAGATGTGAAGCTCCCCAGAAGTCTGGAGCGATTAAGTATTTATTTTGCTGACTGACCAGGCTGGGAACAGCAAGGGAGCAGATGATGAATAAATGCCCAGGCATTACGGCATCTCAGTGAGCTTCCCATGGCCCCAAGTTGACCGTCTGTGTCATACTGAAATCGGACACTTCCCGAGAAATCCACAGGAGAGAGAAGGAAGTTATAAACCACGTTCCAGCTACTCCTTCTGTAGCTGCTGTTTTTAAAGCCAGACGCGAGAAGAAAAGAAACAGCAAATAATACAGTGGTGCTGACTTGCTGTAATACGGGGTGGAATGGGTGGATTTTCTTTTCAGGGTCCCCTGACAGAGAAGCTAAGAAGGAGCGCGCGTAGCCAGTCTTTGAAAATCGCGTGTCGGGGTACTGCATTGATGAGATGTCTTCTCTGTTCGAATCCCTACGTGTGTGTCCTCTGACTGAGGAAATCAAACATTTCTGGGCACGCATCTTTGCTTACAAGTGTTGCTGTTGTTGGGTGCCGTTGAGTCGATTCCGACTTATAGTGACCCCATATGACAGAGTAGAACTGCTCCATAGAGTTTCCTAGGCTGTAATCTTTAGGAGAACAGATCACCAGGTCTTTTCTCCCGCAGAGCCGATGGTGGGTTTGAACCGCCAACATTTTGGTTAGCAGCCGAGTGCTTAACTATTGTGCCACTAGGGCTCCTTAATAAAAACTGCTATTTATTAAGAACTTATTTTGTGCCATGCACAAAATGTTTTACGTACATAATTCCATTTGGCCCTACCAAAGGAGCCCTGGTGGCACACTGGTTAAGTGCTTGGCTGCTAACCAAAAGGTCGGTGGTTTGAACCCACCAGCTGCTCTGTGGGAGAACGATGTGGCAGTTGGCTTCCATAAAGATTACAGCCTTGAAAACCCCATGGGGCAGTTCTACTCTGTCCTATAGCATTGCTATGAGCTGGAATCAACTCAGTGGCGATGGGTTTGGTTTGGTATGGGTTTATGATGTAGGCAGAAGTCCTTGGGTAGTGCAAATGGTTAATGTGATTGGCTGCTAACCCAAAGGTTGGAGGTTTGAGTCCAACCAGAGATGCCTCAGAAGAAAGCCCGGGTGATCTACTTCCAAAAAATCAGCCATTGAATACCCTATGGTTAGCAGCTGAGAACATTAACCATTTGCTCCACCCAGGGACTCCTGGGTATAAGTAAGACAAGGATGCTCACATTTCTATTCAACATTGTACTGTGAATACTAACCAATACGGTAATGCAGGAATACAGATAACACAGGAATACAGATAACACGCCTGTCTTCATCCACAATTCAGGAAAATGCGCAAACGATTAGAATTAATAAGAGAACTCAGCAAGACTGCTAGGTTTAAGATCAATATAAAAAAATCAATAGCACCCCTATATGCTAATAATAGCCAAACAGAATTTTTTTTTGCAGTGTTTCAGCAGAAATTTATTATTTTTTATAAAAATACCCCCATAGTCAGCTATAACAACAAAAATATTTTTCGCAAGCCCAGCTTACGTGTATCAATATACCCACAAGCCTAAAACTCTAGCTCATTTACTTTTCGAACCTTCTAATGCACTCCAGTCAGAGCTGTCATTATTATCCAATTACGGTGACACTTTGAATCACGTGGTTTTGTCTGCATGCTGCTGCCCGTGTTTTTTTTTTTTTTTTTTTTCAACTTATCTGGTCTTCATTCATTAGTGTTCCATGTGTCAAATCAATTCTTGGGGTGGTCTCTTGATTCAGGTGGGATATACTTTTTTTTTAATTGTACTTTAAGTGGAAGTTTAGAATTCAAGTTAGTCCCTCATACAAAAATTTATACACACATTGTTATGTGACCCTAATTGCTCTCCCTATACTGTGACAGCACACTCCTCCTTTCCACCCCTGATTTCCCATGTGCATTCAACCAGCTCCTGACCCTCTCTGCCTTCTCATCTCACCTCTGGACAGAAGCTGCCCAGCCAAATGGAACATTTAATTAAAAAAATAAGATTCCATTAAAAATGACAAAACGATAAAATAAAATACTTAACAATAAAGCTCACTTGAGATATGCCAGGTCCATTCAGAGAGCATAAAATGACTTCTTGAAGGACATAAATGAATAGAGAGAGACTCCACGTTCATGAGTGGGGAGACTCAACTCTATAGAGATGTCAGCTCTCCCCAAACTAATAGAAAAACTCAATTGTATTTCAGTCAAATGTCTAATAGAATTTTGCATGAAACTTGAAAAGTTGATTATAAAATTCATAAGGAAAAGCAAAAGACCAGAAGTGATCAAGACATTTTGAAGGAATGTTGAGGTCATCTTTTCTACAGGACAGAAACCAATTGTGTGTCTTTGGGACAAAATTAATTTGTATTGTTACGGACAAAAATTATTTCTGTTTTCTACACCTTAACTTCTACCCCAACAGAGTTATAAAATAGCTGAGTCAATAGAGAGACAATCAGTGGTACCAACTCCTATGTTATTGTTGGGTGCCATTGAGTCAATTCTGACTCCTAGCGACCCCATGTGACCCAGTAGAACTGCCCCATAGGGTTTCCTAGGCTGTAATCTTTACAGGAAGGAGCCCTGGTGGTGCAGTGGTTAAGTGTTCAGCTGCCAACCGAAAGGTCAGCAGTTCAAACCCACTAGCCGCTCCATGGGAGAAAGATGTGGCAGTCTGCTTCCATAAAGCGGACAGCCTTGGAAACCCTCTGGGGCAGTTCTTTGATGTGATGTGGTGAAAGCCATGTGAAATTGTTCACTACAGGTTAGTGAGTAAGCACAAGTAAGCCCGTGCTTACCTTGCGTACTGGGTCATCTGCCCCTGTCAGGGATTGTAAATGTGAAAAGAGGCTTTTATTCTGTAGGAAGGTGCTGTGGGGGTGGAAGACAGACAGATGCCAATCATACCTAGAAGCAGAATCTTTGATGTGGTGAAAAAATGTGAAATTGTTCACTACAGATTAGTAAGTAAGCACAGATAAGCCCGTGCTTACCTTGTTTATTGGATAACCTGCCCCTGGCTGGAAGGCAGCAAGTGAGAAGAAATCTCTCATCCTCAGGAAACTGTTTTCTGAGCTGCCTGGTAGAGTGACAGTAATTACAGAGACCTCTCAGAGAGCCCAGCTAAATAAACAGGTTTAATAGTAATGAGCCAGCGGCCTGCCAGGAATCGGGAACCCGGTGTGGACAGGCTGTAGGCTGAGGAAGCAGGTGTGGACAGGCCGTGGGGCGGCCCCCGAGGAAGAGGGAACGTGGTGTGGACAGGCTGTGGGGCGGCCTGCTTCTCCTCTGGTGAGAGTAAGCATCTAGGACCCGGGGAGTGCCGAAGATCCAGGTTGGATTCTTTTGCCGGAAGTGCAATGGAGACACCTGCTTTCAGCTTCAGGTAGGTTGTCAGCCTGGGGAGAATTGCACTCACTAAGTGCCCCAGGGCTCCCCAAACTACCCTGTAGAGCCCCCCCCCCCCTGCAAAAAAACTCGTTGCCATGGAGTCAGCTCGGACTCCTGGAGACCCCATATGTGTCAGAGTAGAGCTGTGCTCCATAGGGTTCCCAGTGGCTGTGATCTTCTGACCCCATGCACAGCAGAACAAAATGCTGCTTGGTCCCGCACCGTCCCCATGGCTGGTTGCAAATGGAACCATTGTGATCCATAGGGTTTTTGTAGACCGATTTTCGGAAGTAGATTGCCAGGCCTTTCTTCCTAGTGTGTCTTAGTCTGGAAGCTCCGCAGAAACCTGTTTAGCATCCTAGCAACACGCAAGCCTCCACTGACAGATGGATGGTGGCTGTGCGTGAGGTGCATTGGGTGGGAATCAAACCTGAGTCTCCTGCATGGAAGGCGAGAATTCTAGAAAAGACCCCTCTAGCTCTAGATCTAAATACTCCGCTGAAGAAAACATGTGGAATAGAAGACAAGTTAAATAATTCCATGAGGAAGCAGTCCGTGGAATACAGAAAGGGGGCATCCTACAGGACAGATGGCCCAGTTTTTCTGATAAATCAATGAGATAAAAAAATAAATAAAAAGAGCCTTAAGAAATACATCCACTCAGTGCAACATGCAGAAGTTGTTTGGATCCTGTTTTGAACAAAACAACTGTAAAAATGCACTTTTGAGACCATTGGGGGAACTTTGAATGTGAACGGGCTAGTGCACGACGCTAAGGAATTCTTGTCCATTTTGTTACGCGCGATAATGGCACTTAATTGCCACCCAACTGACAGTGGTTGCATTTCTTAAGAATAAGTCTTTATTCGTTAGAGATATGTCACGAAGTATGTAGGTGTGAAGTGACACCCTGTCCAGAATTTGCTTTTAAATATTCAAGCTAAAACAAAACAAAGAGAGAAATAAATGGAACAAGATCGGCAAAAACACGGCCATTTGTCAAAGCTGGGTGGTGGGTGCGTGTGGCTTCATTATACTGTGCTTCCAACATTGATATGGGGGGTGGAGTCCCGTTCTTGCTTTGTCCCTGGCTGGTTGAGGTCTCCCCATGGGCCATGATGGCTCTCTTGGGAAAGAGTGGGCTAGTTGGGGTCTCCCCGTGGGCAATTATGGCTCACTTGGGGAGGGGTGTTCAGCTTTCCTCTCCTTCCCTCCATTAGCGGGGACCCCTCAGACAGGGAAGCCATGTCTCCCCTGGCCCTGTCCAGGTGGGGTGTCTCTTCACTCGGCGGTCACCTGGACAGCCACATAGCTCCTGCTGTTACCCTAAGGAGGTCCCGCTTGCTGCAGCTTCCAGTCAATCAAAGCACACGGAGCTGAGGAGGGAGGAAGAGTGTTTATTGCAGGTGCACGAGCAAGGAGCAAAGAGAACATTTCTCAGATTGTGCTCCTCGAACAAAGGGAGGCAGAGCCTTTTATACCTTCTCTCACAAGAAAGTACATACAAACATCATGGACTATAGAGGGAATGACGGCACGCAGGCGCAGTTAGACAAACTACACGTCTTTTCCTTAGTGGGTAGAAAATGGTGAAGAAGTCCTGCCCTGGGTGGAGAATTTTACTATATAATGAGGCTTAGGTTACTTCAGGACACTTTTGAGGCTAGTAAACTGGTTTTGACTGGTTATGGCTGACTGAAGGCAGAGACTGAGTTACAGGCAGCGCTCAGGGTCTTGATGACAATGGACAGGAGGAGAAGGATGTTTGTGGTCTTCCTAGGCAGTGGCTGAGCACCTGCGAACGGTGCTCACTATCACTGCCCCTTCCCCCATTTCTGTGTGCTTTCCCAGGAAGCCATGGGGACCTCCAGGTCCTCTACACCCCCCTGAAGCTGGAGGACACCGGGTGTTGTGCCCAGTACCAGCTTCTGTGGCTGCTGTGGCAAGTGACCACAAATTCCGTGGTTTATAACAAGACAGATTTATTCTCTTACAGAGCTGGAAGTGAGAAGTCCGGAATCCATTACACTGGGCTAAAGTACAGGTGTTGGCAGAGCTGGCTCCTTCTGGAGGCTCTTAGAGTTGGCCGGCACTCCTGGGCTCGCGGTGCCCTTCTTCACCTTTGTAGCTAGGGCTGTGGCATCTTCAAATCTTTCCCTCTGATACCATTATCACGTCACCTTCTGTCTTCTCCTGCCTCCCTTCCATAAGCACCTTTGTGATTGCATTGTGCTCACCCTGATAATCTAGGACAATCTCCCCATATCAAGGTCCTTAACTTAATCACGGACCCCTGGTGGTGCAGTGGTTAAGAGCTCGGCTGTTAGTCAAAAGGTCGGCAGTTCAAATCCACCAGCCACTCCTTGGAAGCCCCATGGGGCAGTGCTACTCTGTCCTATAGGGTTGCTATGAGTCGGAATCAACTTGACTGCAACCGGTTTTTGTTTTAACTTGATCACATCTCCTTCATGCCAGGTGACATATGTACAAATTCCAGGGATTAGGATGTGGACAGCTTTGGGGCCATTATTCTGCCAGCTATAGCCCCCATCCTTTTCATCCAGACCCACTGCCCCTTTTTGCCTCCACATGAGGCCGACTGCAGAAGTCTCTGGGCTTCGAATTCCCCAGACAAGAATGAGCACCAGGCTCTAAGCTCAAGGACACCGTACCTTCTGGGGGCACCTGTCAACCTCCCCCCAAGAACTCTCTCACCCCTTCTTTCTGGCGACAGTGCCCAGATGGGCTGGCGGGGTCTGCAGCTCAGCAAACATCAGCCAGGAAAAAGATCTCCCTGCCTGCAGCCCCTTCTCAACTCTGAAGGAGTGTCTTAGGGTACCACCCCGTCTCCTGGTGTGGTGAAATGAGTTTCTTTATGTGGTCTTTTGCCTTGGTTCTTGGAAAGAACACTTTGAGAGATTTTTCCCCTAAACTCTGAGGAGTTACCTTTTCCCTAGTTTTCTACCCCAGAGGGTTTGTTACTTTTGTCCAGGTTGATTGACATTTCCTGCGTAAGCCGCCAACTTGATGGTTTGATACTTTTGGGTCTAGCCCTGGGCTGCAACCTGCCCTGTGATTGGTACACGCCTTGCAGGGATTGGTCAATATACTATGCAAATGAAGTGACTATTGTTCACTGAGGGAATTGGTCAGTTTGTGGCCCTGCTGGGAGGGCTGTGCCTTGAAACTGACAGACAATTTGCTTATATATGCAGCCAACTCCACAGAGGTTTCAGAAAGAAGAAAAGGAGAAGAGTGGCAAGGAGACGTAAGGAGAGGGGAGAGGTGAGGAACTTCCTAAAAGCTGTAACGCAGTCAAGGGTTGTCACACTGAAAACGGCAACAGGCCCAGAAGGAGCCCTGAGGCCGAGCCAGCAGCAACGGGCTTGGGAGGAGCCCTGTGGCAGAGCGGGTGGTGATGGCAGAAACCTTCAGGGAGGGATGAAGCTGAGAGGAATGGACAAAGCTGCTACACTGGCTGTGAGCTGGGTCCGTTGGCAGTGCAGAGGCTTGACGGCAGGGAGGCCAAAGACAGAGAGCTGAGAGACTTGCACGGCTGAGAGAGAGCATGCAGGGCCATGAAACCTGTCCTGAGGGGCCCAAGAGGAGGCCTGCATGGCTGAGACGGGGTGTGCATGGCAGAGAGGAGGGCTTGCTTGCTTGCACAGCTGAGAGGTGCTGACAGAGCTGTCCTGCACTGCAGAAGGGAGGCATGTGCTCTCCACTTTGGGGGAGCCTTCCAGACTTTGCCTACCTGCTTCTTGATTCTGATGCTGAGTCGTACCCTCTTACTACCTTAATAAACCACTGAACCCTGAGTCTGGTCTGTGAGTTCTGTGTGCCATTGCAGCAAATTAGCAAACCTAGCAGAGAAGTAGAGAGCGCCACGGGTAGGACGATTGGTGTCGAGGTTGGTAAAAGGGTTGGAGAATGGAAGCTGGTCTGACCTCCGCCTCACAGGGATCAATCAGCCTTGGCTGATGGTGATTCTCTCCCCTTATGCAGTTAGACAGGTTCTGACTACAGCCACACTTTACACCTGGCTTGGTGGGGGTGGGGGCAGAGGCTCTCATTGCAAACCTTGTCTTCCCCATAAGGCTGAGGACCCTGACAAGGTCTTGCCCCTGTCTTTACAAAGAGGGGCCAAATCCAGTGCAACCAGAAAGGTTCCACTCAATAAGACACCAGATGTACCCGTAAAACAAGTAATAAGTAACATCTGAGGACAGTGGCAGCTCAGTGGTAGAATTCTTGCCTTCCGTGTGGGAGACCTGGGTTTGATTCCCAGCCAGTGCACCTCAGGTGCAGCCACTGCCTGTCAGTAGAGGCTCACGTGTTGCTAGGATGCTGAACAGGTTTCAGCAGAGCTTCCAGACTAAGACTAGGAAGGAAGGCCTGCCTATCTACTGCTGAAAATCAGCCAGTGGAAACTCTATGGATCATAACTGTCCAAGCTGTATCTGATCATGGGGATGATGCAGGACTGAGCAGCACTTCGCTTCGTTGTGCACGGCGTTGCCAGGAGTCAGGGCCAAATCCATAGCAGCTAACAACAATAAGTACACAACGTGGCACAGGACAGTCAGGTAAGCAAGACAGAGGATTGGCGAGAAAGAAGGTCGGAGAACAAACTCAGCAGGGACCAGAGCTGGCCTGGAAGGGCAAAGTTGCTGAGAGGAGTCTCTGCACATGGGGTGTCTGGAGGCAGAGTTGACCAGGATGGCCCCATCTGGGGTGTGTGTGGGGGACCATGGTGATGAAACAAGAGATCAGTCTGAGGGCGGGGGAGCCAGCCCCTGGAGGGCCTCCGTGCCAAGTTATTCTGAAATAGCATAGCTGTGAAAACATGCGCATCACATATATGCACCTGACCCTGGAGAAAGGTGCAGAAGGCCCCACAGGTAGCTGTTGCTTATCTCAGGGTGGACTGGAGCAGAGGTCCTTGGCGGATGCAAATGGACTACTAACCTAAATGTTGGTGGTTCGAACCTACCTGGCAGTGCTGCGGAAAATGGCCTGGCAATATTCTTCCTTAAAGATTACAGCCAAGAAAACCCAAAACAGTTCTGCTCTATAACACACAGGGACGCCGTGAGTTGGAATTGACTAGTAACTCTTTCCTTACTAGATGCCTAGGTATTGTTTAACTCTTTAGGATGAACGTGTAATTTGTGGGTTGTATTTTTTTAATCTAATGAAGCAGAAATGGAAAGGGAGGAAGAACAGCGATGGTTTGGAATTTTTCCTGCAGAAAGGTAGGCGCGGGCTTTCTGAGCAGCGGACCAAGAAGCGTCATGGGAGGACCGGCCAGACCTGGATCTGATTTCCGCCCCGACCTGTGGTCAGCCGCGCTGCCAAGAGCCACCACCAGGGGGCGCAGATGGAGCATGGAAGGGACTCCCCTAGATTTCGACGGTCCAGTCCACTTTCTCTTCTCCTTCCGGTAGCATCGCCCCTGCTTTAGGAAACTGCCCCTCTTGCGAAGGTTCTCAGTCACAAATAACCCACATCTCGCCTGCTGCGGCCCCTTTAAGGTCGCTTTGGAGGACCCAGTTTCAAGACCAAGGACGACCTTCTACCTGCCGTCTCTATGGTGAATCCTCACTTCCGGCCGGAAGTGCCTGTGCGTCCCTGTTTCGGCTTTGGAGGGTGGAAGGAGGCGTCGCACGTGCTCTGTTGTGTCCTAGCACAGCAGGTCGCCCCCTCGCTTGCTGCCGGTCGCCGGTCCCTGGCCCGCAGGGTGACGCGGAGCTGTCCTGACCGCCGCTTCCACTGCCACCGACCATACCTGGGGTGTCGGGACCTGCGGGGGGCAAGCACACAAGACAGGCCAGGGTCCCGCGACCTCAGAGACCGAAGGCCTTCCCCACGGGTCCCAGGACCCCAGAGATCTGAAACCCCCACCCCATGGATCACGGCCTGAGACACCCCGCCGTGGATCCTGGGACCCCCCCGAGACCTGAGACGCTCTTCCTCTTCCCCTCCCCCTCCTCCGTGGATCCTGGGAGCTGGGAGACCGCAAGCCCCGCCGCAGGGCCCGGGACTTCCCGGACCGCACCTCGCATAGCAGCTGGGGCTGGGGCGGGAGGAGGCAGAGGAAACTTGGTCAGAAGACAGACACCAGAAGTGGGACAAGGGAGTTGTAGGGAGGCACTGCAGCAGTCAGGAAAGCCTTGGCACTCCTGACTGGGTTAGCTCGGGTTGCTGGGGCTGGGTGAGCATGGGATGAGACTTTCGCCCCCATGGAGTGTGCTGTATTACCCTTTATCTCCAGGGTTTCCACAGAAAACAAGAGCGTCCAGCCTGTGGCGTTTGAATGGAGACACGCAACGATTATTTCTGAGTGGTTATTTTGGAGATAAGGTATGTGGAGCTTGGAGACTTAAGTGTCCTAGACAGATGGTCTGGGGGGAGGCTCCTGTGTGGCTGAACCTGCCCAGTTGTGGGTGCAGCCTGGTACCTGGCAGCCCAACCCTGACCTAGAGTAAATTCTCAGGAGAAGTTTTCCCTGGGTTTTGAATTTGCAGTAACAGGTGTGAACATTCTAGTAGCAGTTTGATGATCATGTATGATACTGCAAACAGGACCTGCGCCGGAACAAGGCAGTTTCTGTCATTGGTACCGAGGAGCCGGTCATTTTTGAAAATCTGTGTACACTGTTGATGTAATCTGTTTCCTTCAGTAAATACTTACTGTTAGTTTGCCCAAGTGCCGTGCTAAGTGCTAGAGATGCAGAGATGAACAAGACAGTCCTTGTTCCCGGGAAGCTGCAGCCCAGCTGGGAGACAAGTATTAAATGATCACGCTGAAGAAGGCAGAATTGAAACTGAACTGAATGTTTTGAAGGAAGGAAAACACAGTCCTTAAAGAATATAAGTGAAGAAGAGCCTAATCAAAACTAGAAGGCTTCCCTGAGAATGAGACCTTTGAACTGGCCTCTGAAGGATGAGTGGGAGTTTGCTGGGAAGGCCAGGGAGCAGCCTGTGCAAAGGCCCTGTGGCCTAGCAAGTGTGGCTGGTGGAGGAACTGAATGAAGGCCGTTGTAGCCAGAAAGCAAGGGGGAGAATGGTGTGGAACAAAGCTGGAAAGGTGGGGGAAGGCCACACCACACGAGGTCTTGTGGCCTATGTAAGGATTTTGGTCTTTGTCCTAAGAACAGTGGGAGGCCCGTTGTAGGTTTTAAACAAGAGGGCGATGTGCTGAAGTCTAATTTCAAAAGAGCAGTGTGTCTAGAACAGCCCTGTCCAACAGAACTTAATGGAAATGTGTAGCCACTAACCGCATGCTGCTGTTGAGCACTTGCAATGTGGCTGGTGGGACTGGGAAAATGAATTTTTAATTTTAACTAATTTAGATGTAAGTGGCCACTTGTGGCTGGTGGCCACTGAGCAGGACAGCCTAGGTCTAGAATGTACCGGGGACAGTGGTGACACCTTAATGAGAGTCACAGCAGCAGGTACCCTTTCGTCCCCTGCGCTCGTCCCTTCCTACATGAGGCTGAGGTGGCCCCTGCTTTGGGCTTTCTCCTCCCTCGTGTTGGTTTTTGCTGAGCGCTCACTTGAGTCTTGATGTAACTGTTCGTGGAATTTTACAATTTCATCTTCCCGGCTGGTTTGGCCTGCCTCTTCACGAAGCCACATTCTAACCCCTGTGCTGGCTGGTTTGTGGCCAGCACACAGACTGAGCAGTGACGTCTTCAGCACATTTAAGTACCTTTGACAGCAGTCAGAACGTTGTGTCTTGGGCTTTGGAGGGGGTGTAGAGAAAAGTGCAGGGCCTGCTGTTCAGGGCTCAACATTGAGAGAGGGAGATGTGAAATAAATGCCGTGGAACGGCAGGGTCCCTCAGTGGTGCAGACAGTTAATGCACTCGGCCGCTACCACAGTTTGGAAGTTCGGGTCCACCCAGAGGCACCTCAGAAGAGAAGCCTGGCAATGTACTGAAAAATCGGCCATCGGAAACCCGCTGGAGCACGGTTGTACTCTGACACACACGGTCGCCATGTGTTGGAGTCGACTCGATCGCAGCTCGATAACAGGAAGGAGGGTTTCCAGTGGGATCTGTCAGCGCATGTCACCCCTGAGGGCCCGATTGTCAAAGGCAGGAAAGGCTCTTCCCGGTTGATGAAACCTGGGACAAAAGGCAGGAAGCACGAATGTGGCAGGAGCTTGTGCGTTGGAGCTGTACCTGTGAAATATGTGTGTGGCTAAGCAAAGGGAAAGGAAGTAAAGTAGGAAATAGAGGTTGGTGTTGGGTCATAGGCGGCTTTGAATGTCAGAGCTTGGGTTGTATTAGGAGTTTATTAGCACCAGGCTTCTGGGGAAGGCAGGGGGAGACTGTCTGAGCTGTGTCTGAGAGGGTGCCGTGCTGGGTGGCAGTGAGCAGATTCTGAGCTGGGAGAGAAGCGACCGGGTTAGGAAGCCACTGAGGCTGTGCTTAAAGATGGCAGTGATCAGCCCACAGCCAGAGCCTGTGGGCACGGAGGGGGTGGGGGCCGGTAGAAGTAGGCTCACCACATGCCCGGCCCCAGGGGCTCCTTTTCACATATTCTGGGTAGAAGGTAGGTTTTGGATTTTATATAGAGTATTTCATGGCAGTTTTAACTTCCAGAATGTTCAGACTTGCTGAAGTACAGTAAAAACTGATGAAGTATCATTTCTTTGCAGGTGAGTGTACTGCAAGATTTGGGTGTGTGCTGGGTGAAAACCAGCTGACTCCACGTCTGCCCGAAATGTACATTTTATGGCTTCTGGGTTTGTTTGGATTAACGCTGAAGACACTGTGTTGTATGGACGTAATTAAAAGGAGTCAGATGCCGAGGTGACTTCATTTACTTGGTGGTTTCTATGAAGAGCATGTGGGGATGCTGCTTGGCGTTTGGTGGTGGGGCCGGCACGCCGGATGTCACTGTGAATACGCGCGGGCAGTCCTTCACATCAGAGAATAGAATTCTTCCCCGACCTGCTTGACTTTTCAATGTTTCACCTTTTTTTTTCTTTAAGTTGTGCTTTAGGGGAAAGTTTACAGCTTAAGTTAATTTCTCATACAAAAATCTATACACACATTGTTATGTGACACTAATTGCAATCCCTATAATGTGACAGCACACTCCCCCTTTCCACCCTGGGTTTCCCGTGTCCCTCCATCCGGCTCCTGTCCCTTCCTGCCTTTTCATCCTGCCTCCCAACAGGAGATGCCCATTTGGTCTCATGATTTCTGCTTGAACTAAGAAGCACACTCCTCACGAGTATTGTCTTATGTTTTCTAGTTCAGTCAGAAGAGTGGGCTTCAGGAATGGTTTTAGTTCTGGGTTAATAGAGCGTCCAGGGTCCATGGTTTCGAGGGTCCCTCCAGTCTCAATCAGACCACTAAGTTTGGTCTTTTTACTAGAATTTGAGTTCTGTACCCCACTTTTCTCCTGCTCCATCAGGGCGGTGATTGGTTGTAGCCGGGCACCATCTAGTTCTTCTGGTCTCAGGCTGATGAAGTCTCTGGTTTATGTGGCCCTTTCTGTCTCTTGGGCTAATACTTTCCTTGTGTCTTTGGTATTCTTTGTTTTGCTCTACTCCAGGTGGTTGGGACCAATTGATGCATCTTAGATGGCCGCTTGCTAGCTTTTGAGACCCCAGAGGTGTTTCACCATTTAGATATGTGAAACAGGTAGGTTCTAGGCCCAGCTATTATGAACACAAACTATTTTTTGCACAGGTTTGTTATGCTAAAAGGAGCCTAAGCAAATAAAAAAATTTTTTTTTAATTCCACAAACAGCCTAGAAACCTAACCAGCAGGAGAAAAGTCCTGGCAACCTGCTCCCGTAAAGACAACAGCCTGGGAAACCCTGTAGGGTGGTTCTGCCCAGTCACATGGGGTAGCTGTGAGTCAGAATGGACCAATGGCACCTGACAACAGCAACATAACTGGGTTGTCAGGAATGTAGTCTCTCCAGAAAGTTGAGAGAAGATGGAACTGTGGTCCTGAGCATTTTGCCGCAGTTATTTACCATTTTGGAAAACCACATCGCGCACTGCAGCATCGTGGGAAGACAACACGGGGGATGTGGAGCTCGCTGCACCCCCACCGGTCTGGTTTAGAGCCATTACATTTGTGGTGCTTCTGCAGGTAGCTGCGCGCACCTCCATGGTTCATGCTGTCTTCGTAACACAGACGTTGCTGATAAATTTTTTAATGCGGTGTCGGGTTTATCGTAGACTGTGGACCTGGCCATGCCTCCTTGTACTCATATTTCTGGATGTACTTGTTGACGCCTTGGACTTAACAGTCCCTCGCCCGACCCTCATCTTGTGCGGTTCACCTTCCAGGAGGGTCTGGCCCGCCAATGTTCGCTGAAAGCCAGGAAGGTGGGCTTTGTGGTAGTTGGCCGGTCATCTGAATGAACCATGGAACAGGGAGGCCCCACCACCAGCTTCCTCTCCCAGTGCTGCTGGGACACGCCTGATGCGGCTGCCTTGAGAGGACAGAAACTTACCGTCTCACGGTTCTGGAGGCTAAGAGACCAAGTCGGGGTCCCAGCTGGGTCCACTCCTGTGGGCCTCTCGGTTCTGGTGATGGTGGCCAGCCTCGGAGTTCCTGTGCTTGTAGACGAACCTCACGTGCCGTCTGTCTTCCCTGGTGTGTGTGTCTGTGCTGCTGTTTATGTAACTCGGGATCAGGTGTAGGATCTGCCGTACATTGGTATGGCCCTAACTGGAAGTAATCGGCTTGGCCCAAGGCCACCTGGAGGAGCCCTGGTGGCACAGGGGTTAAGCACTTGGCTGCTAGCTGAAAGGCCAGTGGTTTGAACCCACCAGCCGCTTTGTGGGGAAAAGATGTGACAGCCTGCTTCCGTAAAGATGACAGCTTGGAAGCCCTGATGGGGCAGATCTTCACTGTCCTACAGGGTTGCTATGAGTTGGAATGGGTTTCAGGCTGACTGATATAATCACATGAACTACTCTGTGACAGGAACTAGACTAGCATTTGGCCAAACCACCACGTTAGCCCTCACAGCCACCACGGGGTTTCAGAAGCATGGGCCACCTCAGGTCTGGAGATCAGCACCTTGCTCGTCCTCAGCCCTCACAGGCAGAAGTGTGCGAGCCCCACTGCTGGAGAGCTAGTGCTCCATTTCAAGTCCCAGTCCACCACTTCCTGCTGTGTGACCTCGGGCAGGTCACTTCCTGTTGGTCCTCGTGAGGACTAAGTAGGTCCCTGTCACAGGCTCAGGGCAGCCCTGGGGCCCAGGAAGTGCTTTGGACATTAGCCGTGTCACCGTTATTGTCATTTATGCTTTTCCTCTGATTTTCAGAGAACATTCCCGGTATTTTCAGCTGTGAGATTCTGTAGGGTGCTGCAGCAGGGGAAAGTTCTGGGGTCCTAACAGGTGCTGTCTGCAGCAGGCAGGTATCTCTGTGTGATAGCAGGTGAGGGAGCAGTGCACGTTGGGGCAGAGATGGGAGTACTGGCTGACTCCAGCCCCGTGACGACTTGTCCCTAAGGGGGAAAGTGTGTTGCCTACGTTACTACATCGTGTGAAGGTGTGATTTATGCTGGGAAAAAAACTACATGTTGATATTTCTGGAATAAAGAGTTTTGATCCTTGGTTCCTCATTTTTCCTGTGTGCGTAACGTCAGCTGCTTCCTTGGCGTGACTGCGGGCCAGTCAGTGCCGTGTCTGTCTGTCCTCAGTTCACATGTTCTCCAGGACCTACGTGGTTTCCTGTCCGCCAAGTGCGTCAGGGAGCTGGTTCAGTCAGGTCTGATCCCAGCCCCTTCTAAGCTGCAGAATCTGTGGCTTGGAAACTGAATACAGTTCATGTTGACGGAGCCGCTTGTAACTCAAAGAGGGCTTCCTCTGTGCACTCTTGACTCCCATCAACCCAACGAGGGTGGTGAGTGGCCCCGTGAGTCCACTCGGCTTGGCCTGGGATTCCTTAGGACAGTAGGGAAGTGAGGACAGGGTGAGCGGGATTCTCCTAAGGCTGGGGGCTGAGAGAGCTCCCCGTCCTCAGCCTGCTCCTCGTCACTCTGGCTTCAGTCTGCAGAATCGCAGGCCACATGTGGATTCCTAACAGGTAACCTCTTCCCCTTTCCCTGTGACAGCACCCCAAGACAGACGTCTTCATCTTTAGTTCTCCTACACATTAACGGGCTTGAGTGACTGCCAGGTGCTGGGCGCCTGGAAGTGACCGGAGGGAAGCCGAGAATCCGGGAGGAGACTTGGCTCCTTGTGTGTCTGATGCCAGACCTTGAGTGTGGCTTCCTGGAGGCCCCCAGCTGTCCTCTGCTCTGTTCTTCAGTTCCAACCCTGGCCTGCGCGCTGGACTCCAAGGCTGCCCCGGGCACCAGCTCGCTGACCAGCCAACTGGGTCTTTGAGCTGCCTGTCCTCACGTGGGCATTGAATTCATGGGCCCCCGGGACTCTGCCCTAAACTAAAAGTTAGACTCACCCCGCCCTCCAGAAGTTTGTTCTAAAAGAGCAAATACACCCACAAATGGACTAACAATTTTAAAAAGCTCAAAGAACAAACGTTTAAAATAGGCTGGGCGTATCATGGGCGGCTTAGTGTTTATGAGTTTCGTCCTTAGGGTCATGTCCAACGGGCCTGCCGTGGCGGGAGTCGAGTCTTTCAAAGAGATGGCACTTAGTAGCCAGGGAGGTTGCAGTGTGTGGTCTTTAAGAAGCGACACAAAAAGCCTGCATTAGGAAAAGTAAAAACCCAAAGAGCAGTTTTAGCAAGTCAGGATTGTGAACTTCTCTTGTCCGCTAGGGGGTGCAGTCCTCCACCAGACCGCGTTCTCTGTAGCGTGGAGCCAAGGTTTTCCTTCTGTCACTTAGCCAGCACCTTATTTCACCAGCAAGTTATGCAGAAGGCGAATCAGCAGGGCTGGGCTTGGCTTAGGAATGTCAGGGAGTCCCAGTGTGGACATTCCTGGGCTGTGTACCCTGTAATGGACAAGCCGAGCCAGGCCCAGAGCCTGCCACGGGCTGCACACTTGGTGACAACTCACCGTGAGTGATTTTCTTCCATAAGGAATTCACAGCACTCCTGAGAACGAGAAGTCGCAGAAGCCAGTGTGTTAAGGGTGTAGAGACATCTCTGGCCAGAAGAACACGGCTTGTTCTTGAAATTGAAAGTTACACATCAGGACTGAAGAGTGTTTGTATAAAGCCACTATGGTTTATTGTTTTAATAATAGTTCCCATTTGACAATTTCTGCACAAACTGTTCAGTGACGTTAGTTACATTTTTCACAGTGTGTCAGCGTTGTTTTTCATTGCGTTCTGTTGTTCTGTTTCCAGGACTCTAGTTTCCCTGCAAGCCAGTATGGCGTCGATTGCTGATCGTTATCCATTAGGAAAGTGCTGTAGAATTGGAAAAAGTTACAATTCTGGAAGTGTCATTTTCCCTAGTGTACTGAATATTCTCTGGTTTATGAGCCTGGTTGACAATTTTCTAGCAGATGAAACAAATACTTTAACTGAAAACTCACTGCTGGCTAGGCACTGTGGTAACCGTAGGCTGCCACCAGTCACCGGTTGCCTTGGGATTGATTCCAGCTTATGGCGACCCCACGTGTCAGAGTAGAACTGTGCTCCGTAGGGTTTTCAACGGCTGATTTTCCAGAAGGAGATCACCAGGTCTTCCAAGATGTCTTTGGGTAGATTCGAACCTCCGACCTTTTGGTTAGCAGCCGAGAGCATTCACGGTTTGCATCACTCAGGGACTGCTCAGGGAGCAAGACACAACTCCCTGCCCCCATGGAACGCACCTTCTAGTGGGCAGGGGTGGTGATGGGGGGGACAAAATAAATCATCAGAATACCTGGCATAGCAGATGGTGTGTGCTATAGAGCAGAGGCAACACGGGGCGAAGGTACACCCAGGCAGGCCTGGGATTGCGATTCTGGATTGGGTGGTCAGGAAACGCCCCGGGAGGAGGCCTTTAGCAAAACCCTCATGGAAGTGAGGTACCTCTGGGTGGCGCAGATGGTTAACACGCTCAGCTGCTAACCCGAAGGTCAGAGGTTCGAGTCCACCCAGGGGCTCCTCTGAAGAAAGACCTGGTGATCTACTTCTGAAAAACCAGCCATTGAAAACCCCATGAAGCACAGTTCTTCACGGGGTCACCATGAGTCAGAGTCAGCTGGACGGCAGCTTGTTTTCATGGAGGTGAGAGAGTAAGCCATGTGACAGCCGGGAAGAACATTCCAGGCAGAGGGAACAGCCAGCAGCACAGCCAGCACGTGGAGAGAGGAGGAGGGTGTGTGAGCTCGGCTGGAGGGCGCCGGCAGCCGTGCCTTGTAGGAGCTCGCAGGCGAGTGTGAGGCTCTAGCTTTTGCTCAATAGTGTCGGTCGCTCACTCTTTCGTCTTTTAAGGACTGTTTTTCCCCCTAATAAAATGGTTTCCGTTAGAAGAGGGTCCTAGATCTGTGCATAGGGTGAGAATCACCTCTCCCTGGGCGACTGTAAAAGGCTCGCACTCGTCTCTGGTGTCCCGAGGAGGAAAAAATCCGCTTGTCCTCGCGTTGACTCCAACTCATGGCGACCCCGTGTGTGTCAGAGTAGAACTGTGCTCCACCTCCAGCTGTTTGGCGAGCAGCCAAGCACATTAACCCTTTGCACCAGCCGGAGACTTGGAGCCTATTGCAGTGGCTTCAAACAAGGTGCTGTGGAGTAGATCGTGACTCATGGTGACCTCGTGTGTCAAGAGTAAACTTGTGCTCCGCAGGGTTTTCAGTGGCCGATTTTTCAGAAGTAGATTGCCAGGCCTTTCTTCTGTGGCACCTCTGGGTGGACTCCAACTTCCAGCCTTTCTGTTAGCAACTGAAAGTCTTAACCGTTTGCGCCACCGAAAAACTCTGTCCTGAGGTAAGTGGCGTGGAAGAAAGACACTTGAATGTAACAAGTAAAGTTCCCAGGACACCCGACCTTCACACCATGAAGACCTTCTGCCCTTGGCCTTGCTGATGAAGCTGGAGGCCAGAAATGTCAGCCTGTCTCAGGGCCAAGCCCTCCGCTGTTGACTGTTCTCTTCTGGGGTCTCCGGGTCTCCATCAGAGCTCACCCCGTCGTTCTGTGATTGTTTTCTTGCCTGCTTCCACCTCTAGACCGGCTCCTCGAGGGGGGTACCCTCTACTTACTTGTTATTTCGACAAAGAGTAGATGTGTTTCATGTAAAGCTTTACTTAAAATATCAAGAAAACTACCCGAAAACTATTGCCCTGAGACAATCTTTAAACCAGAAGTATCCCCTGAAGTCTTCTTAAAACCAAACAATAGTTTAGCTTAACTAGTAAAGAATGTCTGCCTTGAGCATTGTGCTCTTTTAAGATCTGTCTATATGGGATCACGCTGACAACAGCAACCGGAGAGGTTAGATAGGAACCTTAGCGGGTAGGGAGTTGGTGTTTATGGGAGAGGAACAGCTCAGAAGAGGGTGAACGTCCAGCAGATGGAGTTCGCCACAACTGGATGGTGCCCAGCTACCACCACCAACTGCTCTGACAGGGATCACAATGGAGGGTCTCAGATAGAGCTGGAGAAAAATGTAGAACAAAATTCTAACAAAAAAAGACCAGACTTACTGGTCTGACAGACTGGAGAAACCCCAAGAGTATGGCCCTCCGGACATCCTTTAAACTCAGTACTGACGTCACTCCTGAGGTTCACCCTTCAGCGAAAGATTAGACAGGCCTATAAAACAAACAATAGCGTAGTTCAACCACGTATACGAGACTAAATGGGCACACCAGCCCAGGGGCAAGGACAAGAAGGCAGGAGGGGACAGGAAAGCTGGACCAATGGAAATGGGGAACCCAAAGGCGAGAAGGGGAGAGCGTTGACACGTCGTGGGGTTGGCAACCAATGTCACAAAACAATATGTTAATTGTTTACTGAGAAACTAATTTGCTCTGTAAACCTTCACCTAAAGCACAATTTAAAAAGAAAATTGAGGGGAAAAAAGTACAAGTGTAAATCTCCAAGTATAAACATGCCTCAGTATATGTAAATGCAAAGTCCAATCCCCAAAACAGAAAAGTGTGCAATGAGGGGAAAAGGGTGGGAATAGTCACACAACTCGAAGAATGTAAGCAGTGTCCCGAATCGCGCGTGTAGAGACTGTTGAATTGGTGCATGTTTTGCTGTATATATTCTCAACAACAACAACAAAATGCATAATTAAAAAAAAAAAAATTCAGTTCCTGAGTCGCACCTGCCACATTTCAAGTACTCAGAAGTCAGGTAGCTAGAGGCTACCGTATCAGACGGCGCTGCTCCACATCACAATGGTATTTGACTCAAGCATTTTATCCTTCCTGATATCTTAAGTTATTATTATTTTAAATATTTATCTAGTAATATATGTGCATAGTTTAAATATCAGGTATTCTTGACCTGGATACTGACTAGCACAGTGCGCCCACTTTGGGTTAATATATCAGGCTGTGTACTTAGACGGATTATACCCTTTTGTGTTTGTAGGTCATTATATGTGTTATACTTCAATTAAAAATCCACCAAAAAAAATGTTAAGATTACAAAAAAAGAAAAAAGTCTTCAGTCGTCTTTACAGCGTAGAAGCCCGTTTTGGTTTGACGTGGCACACAATGCATCTCTAACAGTTTTGATAATTCCTCACATCAGTTATGCAGAAAACTAGCTCAGCCTTGCTCATTTAATGGAAGTGGGTCTGTGTGCACCGTTGGGCGGTCGCCGTCGCCTCGGGGCTGCCAGCTCTGGACTTACACAACGGTTACGCAATGCTGCTGTCAGAGTGTTTAGCTTTATGGTATTGAATTAAAGTCAGAAGCAGGCTTGCTTTGAACAACAAATTCCTTGTTAAGGAAACAAAGGCTTGGATCTTTAATATTTAACTTCCACCAGAGACTCTGTAAGCCTCATTCCACATTGTGGGAATCGGCTGTTCCCATGGAGTAGATTTTCTTGAGGTCATATTTCCAACATATGTGTCTATGTGACATTTTTCCTGGTTGTCATCTTCTATCAAGATGAGTTATGGACAGAGCCCCCCATAAACCCTAAGGTATATATCGAGCCCCTTCGCTACCGTATAGTCTTTGTTCCAGATTAGTTCGCTCTCTTGAAAGGTAATGGGGGAAGTAAGCAGGAGATATTAAGAAGGCAAAATGAAATAAAGGTGTCCCTTCCTCTGGTTGTTTCAGATATGTGGAAACACTGGTGTTTCTTTTGGTTTTTAATTTCTTATTAAAGTAGTACAAGCACGTAGCTGAAAAAGTTGTGGTTATTGCTGAGTGGATTCTAACTCATGGAGACCCCACGTGTGCAGAGTAGAACTGCTTCATAGGGGTTTCTTGGCTGTAATCTTTATGGAAATAGATCACCAGGCCTTTCTTCCATGGTGCTGCTGGGTGGATTTACACCGCCAACCTTTAGGTTAATCATTGAGTGCAAACCCTTTGCACCATCCAGGTACCGTTTCTAGTGTACCTATGTCCCAAATATTGCACAGGCCATGCTTATACTAATAAATTTTTGCTATCTGAAAACATAGCTGTCTGTCCTGTTTTATCTGGCAACCTAACTCAGTGAGGCCTAAGCTGCTTTTCAGGGCTTTGATCAGAGAGCGCCTCTTTTGACTTTGTCACTTTGCTGACATACGGGAGACCATCTCTTACACTGCCTCGCCCCCCTCAGGAGACTTCAGATCCCTCTGTGTTAGGCGCAGATAAATGGGTATCGTTTGTCTGGAACAAAGGGACACTGGCAGTGCTGAATTCACCTGAGCCCGGTGCGCCTAGAAAACAGCGAGGGTTGAGGAAACCAACCCCCCACCCCCCACTTCCCTTTTGTGTTCCAGAAAAAGGCTTACTACAAAGAAACCCCCTTCCCCTCAGGACATAGGTAAGACTCGGGGATGCCCCCCTGTTTACCTAAGATTACTCCAGACTGATCAGGGGAACAGAATGCTTGCTAACCAAACACTGGTTAAATTTCTCTCCTTCCCTCCAGGCCCCTGAACTTTGGCCCACCCTCAGCCTGAGCTAGCATACACCACCGCCTTAAGGCCCCTTCTGGGGATGGGCTGGCCTCAGGGCGAAACATTCTCTGATCTATTATCCCATCAGCCACCCTTTTATTTCCCATCCCTGAGACCTTGTTTACTCCTTACAACAGAAGTATAACTTTTTGCACAATCCTCCAGACCTTGCAGGTCTTATGCTCAGAACTTTCTTCCTGTTGCGGTAATCACTTCCCCTTCCTTTTGTGGACCAATAAACAACATCATGATAAACAGAGAAAAGATTGCCGTGTCAAGGATTTCATTTTACTTGGATCCACAGCGTCCATGGAAGGAGCAGTCAAGAAATCAGACGATGTAGTGCACTGGGCAAATCTGCTGCAGAAGACCTCTTTATAAAGTGTTAAAAAGCAAAGATATCACTTTGAGGACTAAGGTGGGCCTGAACCAAGCCGTGGTATTTTCAGTCACCTCACATGCATGCAAAAGCTGGACAATGAATAAGGAAGACCGAAGAAGAATCAATGCCTTTGAATTACAGTGTTGGCGAAGAATATTGAATATACCATGGACTATCAGAAGAATGAACAAATGTATCTTGTAAGAAGTACAGCCAGAATGCTCCTTAGAAGTGAGGAAGGTGAGACTCAGTCTCACGTACTTTGGCCATGTTATCAGGAGGGACCAGTCCCTGGAGAAGGACATCATGCTTGGTAAAGTAGAGGGTCAGCAAAAAAGAGGAAGACCCTCAGTGAGATGGATTGACACAGTGGCTGCAACAATGGGCTCAAACACAGCAGCGATTGTGGGGATGGTGCAGGACCAGGCAGTGTTTTGTTCTGTTGTACGTAGGGTTGCTATGAGTCGGAACTGATTCTACAGCACCGAACAACAACTTCCCTTACAATAATCCTTTCTAAAAAAGGCTCCCCTTACTAAATCCAAGGAGCCCTGGTGGCGCGGTGGTTAAGCGTTCGGCTGCTAACTGAAGGGTCAGAGGTTTCAACCCACCAGCCGCTCTGTGGGAGAAAGATGTGTCAGTCTGCTCCCATAAAGATCACAGTCTTCGAGAAGGTCATGGAAGCTTCACAGACACATCTAAACTTCCTGAGAAATCAAATTACTCGGCTGAGGGCTCTGGGGACAATGGTCTTGAGCGACATCCAATTCAACTGGCATAACATAGTTTATAAAGAAAATGTCCTACATCTACTTCGATGAGTAGTGTCTGGGGTCTTAAAAGCTTGTGAGCGGCCATCTAAGATACTCCACTCATCCCACCCCTTCGGGAGCAAGAGAGAATGAAGACAACTAAAGACACGAGGGAAAGATTAGTCCAAAGGACTAATGGACCACAACTACCACAGCCTCCACCACGCTGAGTCCAGCACAACTAGATGGTGCCCAGCTACCACCACTGACTGCTCTGACAGGGATCACAGTAGAGGGTCCCGGACGGAGCTAGAGAAAAATGTAGAACAAAATTCTAACTCACAAAAAAAAAGACCAGACTTAGTGGTCTGACAGAGACTGGAGAAACCCCGAGAGTAGGGCCTCCAGACACCCTTTTAACTCAGTACTGAAGTCACTCTGGAGGTTCATCCTTCAGCCAAAGATTAGACAGCTGCATAAAGCAAAACACAGCAGCCCAGGGGCGGGGACCCGAAGACAGGAGGGGACAGGAAAGCTGGCAACGGGGAACCCAAGATCGAGAAGGGAGAGTGTTGACATGTCGTGTGGTTGGCAACCAGTGTCAAAAAATAATTATATGTATTAATTGTTTAATGAGAAACTGTTTGCTCTGTAAAGCTTCATCTAAAGAAAAGAAAAAAAAGATCGCAGCCTCAGAGACCCTATGGGGCAATTCTGTCTGTCCTACAGTGTCGCTGTGAGTTGGAATTGACTTGACGGCAGTGAGTTTGGTTTTTTGGGTTTTCACTAAATCCGGAGTTGTTTTTATTGGACACTTGGCAGCCAGAAGGCCTGGTTTTATTGGAGTCAGAGGTGAGCAGAGGCCTCTCTGTATCGTGGGGAGGCTGGACTTTGGTTTGGGTTGCAGGGTCACCTCTAGTTATGTCCCACCTGTGACCTTTGCACTTGCTGTTCCAGCCACCTGGAATGCCCTTCCCTCCTCTTTCTCAGCCTGCTCCTTCCCGATTCACCTCTCACATCCTCTCAGGGAGGCCTTCCCTGCCTCCCACCCTGCAGTAGGTACCCCATCATCATGGCAGCGATCTTATCCGAAGGCATCTTTTTTGGGTGTTTGCTTACTTTTCATGTCTCCTCAACTAGAAGGTCAGCCCCAGAGCTGTGGCGACTGTCGTTTTCACCCGTCTTCCTGGCGCCTGGGCCAGTGCCTGTATGCAGTTGGTGTGTGGAGGGAGCCAATACACGCCCATGACCTAGGGCGATCTGCTCCTCGCGAAGCCCACCCTCCTTCCACCCAATCCAGTGCCAGTGAGCTCGTTCAAGGAGGCAAAGCTGGCAAAGTACTTGGCACCTGCTGTTACTATGCCTTGCCCTTGAGTCAGCACCAACCCCACGTACAATAGAACGAAACGTTGCGCGGTCCTGCTCCATCCTCAAGATGGAGACCAAGCTCGAGACCATGTTGCTGCTGCTGTGTATTTTGAGCACCTTCCAATCCAGGGGGCTCACCTTCCAGCACTATATTGGACAATATTTTGTTAGGATCCATAGGGTTTTCGTTGGCTGATTTTCAGAAGTTGATCACCAGGCTTTTCTTTCCTATTCTGTCTTCGTCTGGAAGCTCTGCAGAAACCTGTCCACCGTGGGTGACTGCTGGTACTTGAAATACTGGAGGCATAGCTTCCGGCATCACAACAACATGTAAGCCACCACAGCATGACAGACTGAACTTGGCACCTAGTAGGCCTGCAATAAATTTACATACCCTCTTCTTTCTATGATACAATACAGTAAAATCTTCGAAAGCCAGAACCGGTGTCAGGTGGAAACCTGTCAGAAGGAAAACTCAAATATTTTCCACTAAAATGAATGATAGAAAAGCAGGGCTTTGAACTAGTTCTTTCCGGTTTGAACCCCTGCTGAGAATTTGCATTTCTAGCAAGTTCCCAGGCGATGCTAACGCTGCTGGTTAGGGACCAATTCTGAGAACCACTAGTAGAGCAGTGGTTCTCAAAATTTATTATAGGTAAGAATCACCTGGGGATCTTGTTAAAATGTAGTTTCAGATTCAGGGTATCTGGGGTGGGAATGCAAATCTCAGCAGGGATTTGAACCAGAACGAACCGGTTCAAAGCCTTGTAGAAAAGTGCTAAGACTGGACCGTGTCAAAGCTGGAAAACTTGTGAGCCTGGAAGAACAAGGCAGTCCTGTTGAGTTCCAGCTCTGAGCTTTCACTGTATCTCCCACTCCCCCGGATTTTAGGAAGCATTCAAATTAAGCTAGAAAGGGTCAAATGAGAGTAGGGTGATAGGGAGTGAAAACCACCGCCTTATTACCTCCTTTTGCTGCCAGTCAAGGAAGTCACCCCCCTACTCTCCTTCCCAAGTAAGGAGAAAAGAATTACGAGGCCCTGTTCCCAGAGTGAGGAGAGGGGCAGGCCCCGGGTCCCAGTCGAGTTTTTCCTCCTGGCTGCACCCTCAGCTTGCCCGACCGTCTAAGCTCCCTCTGGGGGTTTTATGTCCCACCAACAGAGTTCCATTTTGTGCAGGAGAGCAGCAGTTTGGGAGTCCCTATAAGAGCCCATAGATCCCAAAGACGTGTGATTGTCCACCACGGAATCCTGTAGGTGTTGGGGAAAGACAACCAGACAGTGAAGAGTTTTAATGACTTGAGATTCGGTGGTGGAGTGAAGAGTATTTATTCAGCCAACAGCTACAGACCAACAGGACAAAGAAAACACTGCAAACCAAAAATAGCCTCCACTTACAGGCCATTTGACCTACGCCGAGGCTCTGGTCTCAGTGCCTGGCTCTCATGTCATTTAGCCCTTGGAACAGGTTTCTGGGGCCCGTGTCATTACCTTTACTTTACAGATGGAAAAGGGAGGCACGGAGGTGCTCAGCCACTTGCCTGGGATGTAGGACTGTGAGGGCTGGGGCTGGGGTAGAACTTGGCATTGTGGCTCTGAGACGCGATGCTCACAACAGACAAGAGAAAGGTCTTATTCTTGTGGTGGTAAACCAACCACAGAGAAGATAAAAATATTACAAGTATTTTAAATACAAAGTATCTATTTCCGGTCAATAGTATGGTCAGTTAAGGCATGGGGGAGAGAAGGAGAAAGAGCGGGATTGAGAAAGGTCAAGAAAGTAGGAAAAACCAAAGAAAAACCGAAACCTGCAGAGACCAGAGCGGAAGACCTCGCCCCATTTCACGGGAGTCAACCAGGACCTGCTCACCCATCGACGGCCTTTCATGATTCCCAGAAATTTAAAGGTGTCTATTTTTACTTTCTTGCTAAATGAAAAAAAAAAATTAATACAGGTTTATTTTAGACTGGAATTCTAAAAGTTTTACATGTGTGGAATGATTGAATTGGTCTTCAAGCCTTACTTTGGAACTTACCAGTTTTATCGGCAACATCTGAAGGTTCTTTTGATAAAGTGACTTGTTGATCGGTTTCGATCTACAATATCTGGACATGACTATTTGGAGTTGACATTTATGGCACACACAGTTCTAGACTGTTGGGTAAATGTATTGTTGAGTCTGTTTTGACTCCCCGACCCCATGTGATGGTAGAACTGCCCCATAGGGTTTTCTAGGCTGTAATCTTTACGGAAGCAGATTGCCACATCTTTCTCCCTCGGAGTTGCTTAACCACTGCGCCACCAGGGATCCTTGGAACAGGTACTTAGCATCTACTCGTTTCCAGCCATAAAAGAGTCACCAGTCTGTTAAACGGTGTAGCAGACTGTTACGTGCTGTACTAAATACAGGAAATGCTAATATCATAATATGCACATTTTTTGAAAGTGGTGTCCAAGTTCTCAGGCTTGCGAACGTTTCCTTGGAATGGGCTGGGCTTCCCCGTTCTGTACTGGTGTGCAGAGAGCACAATGGTTGGGACTGACTGCAGGCAGCCGGCTTCGCTTTTGCTTGTCATCTTACCCAGAATAGAGGCGTGGACTTGTTTATTTGGTTTTCGCTGGGGAGCGTTATTTGTCTTCCGAGGGGTACATAAGAAGAGTTCCTGTCTTACAACACAAAGCTCTCAACAGTGATTTATCCGTTGGAGTAATTAGGCCAGTGGACTGAGCAACGGAAGGGAAATACATTCTTGGTTGCCGGGTTGCGGGGGCGGGGGGAGGAAGTGGCATGGTGTGGGATTGTGAAACAGCAATTGTTTTCACCAGGTGCTAGCCTCAGACATCCTTCCCAGAGCCTTGATCTTGCAGCGGTTAATTATGGACATGGCTCTGGGAATAGCCATTTGCCCAGGGTGATAATGATGTGCCCCAGGCCAGCCAGCAGGCTGCGAGTGTGGGGTTTTACTGCTGGCAAACCTACTTCTGAGTGAAAGAAGCCTGTTACAGCTTTGATACTTAATTCTCAAAATTTGCTACAAATTGGAAGCAACCAGAGACAAAAAGAGGAAATTGATTAAAATTAAGTCACAGCTGTACCGTCCAATACTATCCAGCCTTTAAAAATGTTTGTGTGTGTGTATATGTATGTATTTACGCAAGTACAGCCAGAATGAGCCTTAGAAGATGGCAAGATCAATCCCTGGAGAAGGACATCATGCTTGGTAAAGTAGAGGGTCAGCAAAAGGAGGAAAACCTTCAACAAGATGGATTGGCATCGTGGCTGCAGCGATGGGCTGAAACATAGCAACGATTGTGAGGATGGCGCGGGACCAGGCAGCATTTCATTCTGTTATACATGGGCTTGCTATGAGCCAGAACCAACTTGTCAGCACCAAACAACAACATATATGTATACTGTTGCTCTCAAGTCGATTCCAACTCATAGTGACCCTATAGGACAGAGTAGAACTGCCCCGTAGGGTTTCCTAGGCCATAATCTTTTACGGGAACAGACTGCCACATCTTTCTCCTGCGGAGCGGCTTGTGGGTTCAAACTGCCGACCTTCCAGTTAGTAGCCAAGCACTTAACCACTGCACCACCAGGACTCCATATATACATATATAAAACCAAAGGCCAGACCAGTTGCTGCTGAGTCGATTCTGACTCATGGCAGCCCTGTGTGTGTCAGAGTAGAACTGTGCTCCATGGGGTTTTCAACAGTGGCTGATTTTTCTGAAGTGGATTGCCAGGCCTTTCTTGTAAGGTGCCCCTGGATGGACTCAAACCTCCAACCTTTTAATTAACAGCCCAGAGCATTAACCATTTGTGCCACCCAGCAACTCCAGACTGTACAGTATGGTCCTGTTTTTTGTTTAAAATCCCTCTGCAAAGGAAAAGACCTGGACGAGCACTGTGTTCGCTTCCTTTGGCTGCTGTAACGAATTACACATTTCCAAAAAAACCAAACCAAACTCGTTGCCATCAAGTCAGTCCGACTCATAGCGATCCTATAGGACAGAGTACAACTGCCCCATAAGGATTCCAAGGCTGTAATCTTTATGGAAGCAGACTGCTACATCTTTCTCCAGCTGAGCAGCTGGTGGGTTTGAACCGCGGGCCTTTCACTTAGCAGCCAAGCGCTTATCCCTTGTGCCACCAGGGCTCCTTTGGACATCTTAGGGAGGCGTTATTCTGCCGACCACAGGGCATAGAGTAAAAAATTAAGAATGATCATTTCTAAGAGGTAGACTTACCTCCAACCCCACCCGTTTTCTTACCTGCATCTTCAGAAGTTTGCCTGAGAGCGCGCGTACTGCGTCTGAGAGAAGCAAAGTTAAATCTCTTATGTTTGTAAGACCTGGTCAGTCTACCTCCCAGGGCAGTCCTGACAGCTAACAGCGTGCCTGAATGTTAACATGATGAGCTAGAAGACACTTGAGCTGTGGGCAGAAGAGCAGAAGATCACCTGTTCTATCACTGCCCCCCCTCCCAATACAGCGCAGCCTCCTTACCCAGAAAAAAGAGATTTTCTGCCTAAAATTTTGGTGAAACTTCACCGTTTAAACTTTGAAATGTTAAAATGTGTACAATAGTAAATGTGTGTGCAAACTCAGAAGCGTTATTTTTTTGCAATTCATGAATGGGGGGGCGGGGGGCGGCGTCCAGTCCAAACACAAGAGCTCCCGAGCGCCATACAAAGCCGGAACGGTTTTTGTGAGCACAGCCACGCGGGAACACGGAAGCTGTGCTGGGTAAATTTTGAACTAGCTGGCGGGCATTTTCTTTCCTTCTTTGGGATTAAGGGAAAATTTTGAACTACGCTAAACTGAGCAGGTAAGTCCTGATCGGCTGGTTTCGGTTTCCGTTTCCAAGAGAGTCAGTTGATTGATTGGATTTCAGCTCCCAGGAAGGTTAGGTATTTTCAAGAAGTGGAAACTTAGGTTTTGGTTTGCTGACACGGGGCTCCGAACAGATGACTCCTTTTGGGGGCTAGTACAGTTAAAGGAGCCCTGGTAGCGCCGTGGTTAAGCACCTGGCAGCTAACTGAAAGGTTGATGGTTCAAACCCACCATCCGATCCATGGGAGAAAGATGTGGTAGCTGGCTTCCGCAAAGATTACAACCTTGGAAACCCTGTGGGGCAGTTCTGCCCTTCCTTTAGGGTCGCTGTGCGTCGGAATTGATGGCAACGGGTTTAGTTTTGGGTTTTACAGTCAGGTTAACAGAAATGAAAGAATGTATTACTATGGAATTTTAGAAATACATGAAACGAACGAATGATGTTTTGGAAACAGTGTTGGTAACTTGCCAGCAGTACCTTAAAGTTTGGCTTCCTAGTCACTTTCTGTCTTTTGAGAGGTCAGCGCTAGCTCAGCCCACAGAACTGCAGAGTGTGAACTTGGCACCTGTTTCTTCTTACCTCTCACACATGTCTTTACCAGTGAACGCACTAGGCTGCTAACTGAAAGGTTGGCGGTTTGAGTCCACCCAGAGGCAGCTCGGAAGAAAGGCCCGACGATCTGCTTCTGAAAACTCAGCCACTGAAAACCCTGCAGAGTCACCTTGAGCAACAGAGGGAGGAGGAGAGTCAGGAATAGGAGGAGAAAATGGAATGGGTGGTTATATGGGATCATATGGGGTCAAAATCTATATGGGATCAAATTGACAACAGCAGCTTGAAAGATTAGATGGGAAGTTTAGGGGGCAGTCAGTTTATGTCAGGTGGGGAGGAACAACTCAGTAAAGGAGGGTGAGGAGGATCGCACAACTCGAACAATGTAATCAATGTCACTGAATTGTATGTGTAGAAACTGTTGAATTGGTGTATGTTCTGCTATGTATGTTCTCAATAACAACAAAAATAAATTATATATATATATATATAAAAGAAAATCTTGCAGAGCACTGTCTTAGTTATCTAGTATTGCTCCAACAGAAATACCACAAGTGGATGGCTTTAACAAAGAGAAGTTTGTTTTCTCACAGTCTAGTAGGCTAGAAGTCTGAATTCAGGGCACCAGCTCCAGGGAAAGGCTTTCTCTATCTGTCGGCTCTAGAGGAAGGTCCTTGACATCCATCTTCCCTTGGTCTGGGAGCTTCTCTGCACAGGAACCCTGGGTCCAAAGGACACACCAGCACTGCTTTCTTGGTGGTATGAGGTCCCCATGTCTCTCGCTCACTTCCCTCTTTTATATCTCAAAAGAGATTGGCTCGAGACACAACCCAGTCTTGTAGATTGAGTCCTGCCTCATTAACATAACTGCCACTAATCCCATCTCATCAACATCATAAAGATAAGATTTACAACACGTAGGAAAATCACATCAGATGACAAAATGGTAGACAATCACACAATACTGGGAATCGTGGCCCAGCCAAGTTGACGGATATTTTGGAGGGACACAATTCAATCCATGACAAGCACGTTCTACTCTGACACACGTGGGGTTGCCGTGAGTTGGAGCCAACTCCACAGCATCTGGTTTGGTTTTGGCTTCATTTGTCCTTTACCTTGCCTCTTTTCCCAACCAGTCCTCCTTGCTTGCATGCTTCCTGGGTCACAGGCTGAACGCATCAGTTACGGATTCCTAAACCTCTATACCTACAGATATAATCCCATTTGGGAATAGGACTTTGTCAGGCTGATGAGATCATATTAGTATAGGGTGTGTTTTATACAAATCACTTTTGAGATATAGAAAAGCCTATTACGGGACAGGAAAACTGGTAATAGGGAACCCAAGGTCAAGAAGGGAGAGTGTTGACATGTCATGCGGTTGTTAACCAATGTCATAAAACAATATGTGTACTGACTGTTTAATGAGAAACTATTGGTTCTCAATCCTTGGGAGAAAGATGTGGCAGGGAAGAAAGTACAAATGGAGGGGAAGATACACACCACATGAAGATCACCAGGGAGCCAAGGTACAGAGACAAGAACCTTCCCCAGAGCTGACAGAGAGAAACTTGCCCTAGAGCCAGCGCCCTGAATCTGGATTTCTAGCCTCCTGAATTGTAAGAAAATCAATTTCTGTTCATTCAAGCCATCCCCTTGTGGCATTTCTTTTATAGCAGCAGCAAGAAACTAAGACAGCATCCAGGAACACATCTGCAGCAACAGATTCGCTGCATAAGGGGTTAAGAAGAAATACGGCCAAGGTAAGTCCGTGTCTCAGCTCCTGGGGGCTGAGGTCATGGTTTTCCTCTGGACAAATGACAGCTCATATCACAGGTAAAGATCCTTAAGCCCCCTGTGCTTTCCACGGAAAGCAATAGAGAGTTAATACGATGCTGTTCACTGCAGTCAGTGGGCTCTGACTCATGGCGATCTCTGTTAACAGAACTAAATGTTGCCCTTTCCTGCTCCATCTTCATCATCGTTGGTATTTTGAGTTCACTGTTGTGGCTATTGGGTCAATCCATCTCATTGAGAGTTTCCCCATTTCCGCTGACCCTCTGCTTTACCAAACACAATGTTCTTTTCTAGCGATTGGTCTTTCCTGATGACGTGTCCAAAGTAAGTAAGCTCAGGTCTTGCCATCCTCGCTTCGAAGGAGCCTTCTGGTTGTATTTCCTCCAAGACTGATTTGTTCATTGTTCTAGCAGTCCATGGTATACTCAGCATTCTTTGTCAACGTGATGTATTTGTTTTTATTATTTCCAGGAGCTCCTTGCTTCTGGCTTTGCTACAAACATAATGTCTTATCCTACTCACAAGCTCATAATACTCCCAGGCACATGCCTTTTGGTCTATCCAGAGATTCTAGTTGCTAAGTTTGGATACAAATAAAATCAGCAAAGGTCATCTTGCACCCAGGAGGAAACACAGGTGTAGTTGTGCCATTTCTGCCTTCAACAAGACCTTTTTATGACCCTGTTTGGGCGGCCACCAGGGTATCTGTGATGATTTGTTACCAGGGCTTCAAACAGGTTCGTTCCACCCCAGATATACTAAATCAGAATCTACAGTTTAACAAGATCCCCAGGTGCCTCTTATGTATAATAATTGTTGAGAACCACTGCTCTACCAGTGGATTTCCGAATTGGTCCCTAACCAGCAGCATTTACATCACCTGGGAACTTGTTAGAAGTGCAAATTATCAGCAGGGGTTCAAACCAGAAAGAACCAGTTTTAATTTATCACAAGATTTTAGGAGCCTCTCCTTCCCTCCACCCCCTGCCCTGGGCTTCAAGAGTTGGGCACACATTTTAAACAAAGTGTTCAATCCCAGTAACATTTTCTGGAAGCTCCAAGCCCCAACCTGCAGGAACACAGTCTCTTCTCTGTTCCTAAGGAACCCTGGTCGCACAGTGGTTAAAGCACTTGGCTGCTAACCAGAAGGTCAGTGGTTCAAACCCACCAGCTGCTCCTCGAGAGAAAGATGTGGCAGCCTGCTTCCGTAAAGATTACAGCTTTGGAAACCCTATGGGGCAGTTCTACTCTGCCCTACGGGGTTGCTATGAGTCAGGATTGACTGAGCAACGGGTTTGGGATATTTATTCATTTCGGTTCCCTGTTCCTAATCACAGAGCTGTTTTCTTGTTTTGCCTTCAGCCATTTGTTTTAATAATTCACTTCAGAAAACTACCTCCTTTCAGAACCTTCCTGTGCCTGACCGTCCGCCCAGTCATCTTGGTGTTTCCAGATAAACTAGAAAATGCAAATGTGGGGTTTTTTTTCCTTGTAAAATTTAATGGAAAGTAGTCAATCCCAAGTCAGGTAAGTTCAGTAAAGGACAATGAAAATTATTCATAGAAAATTGATTGCAGGTTTAAATAGACTTAATAAAAAGTTTTTCTTCCTATGCAGTTAGATAATATGAACATACTTATGGCCATAAATTCCTAAACAATGAATGTCAAAAGATTATTATTTTTTTTTTTGTACTTTAGGTGAAGGTTTACAGAATAGTTTCTCATTAAACAGTACACATATTGTTTTATGACATTGGTTAACAACCCCATGACATGTCAACACTCTCCCATCTTGACCTTGGGTTCCCTATTACCAGCTTTCTTGTCCACTCCTGCCTACTAGTCCTTGTCCTTGGGCTGTTGTGCCCCATTAGTCATGTTTTGTTTTATGGGGCTGTCTAATCTTTGAATGAAGGGTGAACCTCAGGCGTGACTTTATTACTGAGCTAAAAGGGTGTCTGGGAGCCATACCCTTGGGGTTTTGTCAGGCCAGTAAGTCTGGTCTTTTTTTGTGAGTTAGAATTTTGTTCTACATTTTTCTCCAGCTCTGTCCGGGACCCTTTATTGTGATCTCTGTCAGAGTAGTCAGTGGTGGTAGCCAGGCACCATCGAGTTGTACTGGACTCAGTCTGGTGGAGGCCATGGTAGTTGTGGTCCATTAGTCCTTTGGACTAATCTTCCCTTGTCGCTTGTTTTCTTCATTCTCCCTTGCTCCTGAAGGGGTGAGACCAGTGGAGTATCTTAGATGGCTGCTCACAGGCTTTGAAGACCCTAGACGCTACTCACCAAGGTAGAATGTAGAACATTGTCTTTATAAACTGTGTTATGCCAGTTGAGCTAGATGTTCCCCGAGACCATGGTCCCCACAGCCCTCCGCCCAGCAATTCCGTGCGTCAGGAAGTTTGGAAGTGTCTATGGAGCTTCCATGACCTTTCCTTGTAGAAGTTGTACTGGTTTCCCCAGTATTGTGTACTGTCTCACCCTTCACCAAAGTTCCCACTTATCTATTGTCTATTTAGTATTCCCCCACCATCCCTCATAACCAACAAAGATTGTTTCTTTTTGTTTAGAAATCTTTTCGTGAGTTTTTACAGTAGTGGTCTCATACAATATTTGTCCTTTTGTGATTGACTTATTTCAGACTAATGGCCAAGCCTTTCTTCCTAGTCCATCCTAGTCTGGAAACTCCACTGAAACCTGCCCACCATGGGTGACCCTGCTGGTATTTGAAATACCAGTGGCATAACTTCCAGTATCATAGCAACACACGAGCCACCACAATACAACAAACTGACAGCCACGTGGTGGAAAGCAGATATCATGAGTGCTATAATAATTGTATGAGCAAAACCATTGACTCAGAACCCAGAGGATAACACACACACACACACACACACACACACACACACACACACACACACACACACCCCCAGTTGCCATCAAGTCAAAGCTGACTCGTAGCAACTGAATCTGTGTCAGAGTAGAAATGGGCTCCACAGGGTTTTCAGTGGCTGATTTTTCAGGAATAAATCACCAGGCCTTTATTCTGAGGTGCCTCTGGGCAGACTTGAAACTCTGTCCTTTGGGTTAGCAGCCAAGTGCACTAACCATTTGCACTAGCTGGGGACTGCAACCCAGAGGAAGGAGGAATGAATTCTGACCCTTGGGTCTGGGGGTTATGCAGAGGATGTGAACCATGAGAGATGAGGCTGGATTTTGGAAGGCAGAGGCAGGGAGAAAAGCCTTCTTGGTGGTCTTACATGAGGAGGAGTCCGGAGGAGGGAGAGCTGCAGAGAGCAGCGTGCTCCGGGGACAGCTGTAACCCTCTGAACAGGTCAGCAGCATGCTGGTGCTGCTCTGCAGCCCTCAGCTCTCGGGGCAGGGTAAAACCAAGATCTCATGTTTTCATGTTGTACTTTACAAATCGGAGAGCTAGCAAAGGCATGCATTTGCTAAAAAGTCAGGGCTTTTCCAGGAGGTGGAAACAGCCTAAATGTCCATCCACAGATGAACAGATCAGCAAATGGTTGTGCATACAGACAATTGAATATTACTCAGCCATAAAGAGGAATGAAGTCCTGGTACATACTACAACATGGGTGAACCTTGAAAGCATTATGCTGCATGAAAAAGTCAGACTCAAAAGGACTCACGTTATATGATCCTGCTCAGATGAAATATCTAGATTAGGCAAGTGTATAGAGAGAAAGTTTATTAGTGGTTCCCAGGGGTGGGGGGAGGGCGAGAACAAGGAAGTCTCCATGTTTAGGGGACACTAAGCTTTTATTGGGGAACCCTGGTGGCACAGTGGTTAAGAGCTTGGCTGCTAAACAAAAGGTCAGCAGTTCCAATCCACTAGCCACTCCTTGGAAACCCTACGGGGCAGTTCTACTCTATCTTACAGGGCCGCTATGAGTTGGAATGGTCTCAACAGCGACAGGGTGGTTGTTTTTTTTGAGCTTCTGTTAAGGGTGATGGTAAAATTGGGAACAGATAAGGTGCTGGTTGAACAAACAGGGTGAACACAGTGTCACTGAAGTGTACCTCTGAAGATTGCTGAAACGTCAAATATTTTGTTACATATGCATTTATCACACACACCTACACACACACACACGCGCGCGCACGCGCACGCGCGAATGTCAGGGCTTTTGATGTGGAATTGGAAGGGATATTTTTCATCAGTGGCCGCCTGTTCCATCTTGGCATTTCACAGATTTTCCACAACTCCTCCCTTTCTCCAAGGAACTGGTTTGCAGAGATACTTAGTAGCTGACCAGCTGACCGTGGAATTCACCCCGCCTTACCAGGTGCTGTGGATGGGAGTGGGGGCTGGGGCTGCAGTGGGTGGGATTTTGGGGGCTGCAGTTCCAGGCCCACACCCCATCTTTACAAAATTAAGTCTTAAGCATCCTTTTCATTTGCTGTAATTAGTTATCTCTGGGGTCTGTTGGGTGCCATCTACCCAGCGGTTTGCCGTCTTTCTCTGTTCTCTGCAGTAAACGCTGGTGCAGATCATCTGTGTGCAAAGGCAGCTTTTGGGTGCGTGCAGAACCCCAACCAACATCTTTGCAAAAGATCGGTGTTTTTAAAAGCCCTAATAAGCTATTCCCGAGAGCTGAATGAACGTTTTGACAGCCTAATGGTGATGGATGTGATCTATAGCTTTTAGACAGAGCTGATGAATTACAGAGGAACTTCACAGATCAAGCTGTAGATGAGAATTTTCCCCACGGAGTTGGCCTGTTGCCAACGAATTGCTAAAGAAGACCCAAGTCCCCATCGACCTGGCCATCTCCTGCAGAAGAAACTTTTGGTACGGCTGAGGGGGTAAGAGAGTCCCTCATTCCAATGATACTGGGGGAAAGGTTTAATTTGGAGGTCTTCAGATCTTTTCTTCTTAATATTTTATGTTTTATGAAAATATACACAACAAAATCTACTCCCATTTGACAGTTTCTAGACATAATGATCAGTGACATTGGTTACATTTGTCACAGTATATCAGCGTTCTCTTATTTCTGTTCTAGTTATGTCACTCCCATGGACTTCAACTCCTTGCTTTCAAATAGCTGTTGTTCGTTTGGTCTTGTATAGATAATTTTTTAAAATAATGCAACACTCAAAGGTGACAATCTTTACTTTTTGAGCTAAACTGTTACTTAGTTTAAAGGTGACTTCAGGGGATAGTTTCAATTCAAGGTTTAAAGAGTAACCCAAGGCAATAGTCTCCAGACTCCTCCAGCCTAAATAGGTCCAGTAAGTCTGGACTCTTTAAGAATTTGAAGTTCTGATCCACATTTTTCTCCTTTTCTGTCAGGATTCATCTATTGTGTCCCTGATCAGAACGTTCAGTAGTGGTAGCTGGGCACCATCTAGTTCTTCTGGTCTTAAGATGGAGGAGGAGGTGGTTCATGGAGAAATTAGTCCTATAGTCCGGTTCCTTTTCTGATTCTTGGGTTTCCTGCTTTCTTTTTTGTTCCAGATGAATAGAGATGGGTTGTTGCATCTTTGATAGTCGCTCATAAGCTTTCTTGGAGGCCTTCAGATCCTTGAGACTCCTTGAGACCATCCTCCATCCTCTCTTTGCTCTTCCTTCTCATTACTTTGGACACAAATCTATGTAGAACGATGAATGATTTGGCCTTTGACAATGGGCCTTGATAGGACCAACCTGGTGAGAAGACCCTGAAAACAAGGCTGGCCTGACAAATCCCCAGGCCCCTCTGCCCCAGGCTGGCTGGCACTCACGTTCTCTGGAACGTAGGACCCGGAGGCCAAGGCTTGGAGGCCAGCAGCAAGGCGAGCATTTCATCCTGGTCAGCATCTGGATCAATTGGCTAGCAGGAATAATGGAATTTTTCCAATCTGGGCATACCAAGTCAGCCAACAGGTCTACCTGGTTTACTTGGGTCCTCCCAGGGCCCCAGCAGCTGGAGGTATGTGGTTGCTCAGAGCCACCGAGGCAAGTGTGACAGCTCCTTAGAAGGGTCTCGAAAGGCCACTTTCCTTATTCCTTCTTCATCCTAAGACCCTGTTACCTTGGCAGGCCCCCCAAGGAGTCCATAGCTGCCCGAGTTTGTCTCCCTCCTTCTGCTTAGGGATTAGAAATTGGGTGATCTTACAGTTTACCGCCCAACCACCAAGATTGAAAGGTGGTGTTATTAATAATTACCCTGAGTCAGCAGGCATAAACTGAGACAGTCAGGCCAACCAAGACACATGTCGCCCTAATTATAAGGGATGGAGGAGGGGAGGAATGTGACTCATTAGTGCTGTCTGTTAGTCTCCACCGAGCGTAGTCCTGTCCTTGAGCCCAGCACATTCCAAGTGACACTGGACGCTTTTCTGTTACGTGACCCAGCCCTGGGCGCCACGGAGCCCTAAGGTAACAAAGTACAGAGCATTTCCAGCTGCCGGTCCAGGAATGCCATTCAATATTAGGAGCACCTTGGTCCCAGCCGGAGAAGAGCCTGCTTTCCTAAGCCAAGGTTATATAATTACGCAGCTCGGAAGTGTCCTTCCCGTAACTAGCCTCAGCCAAGGTTATATAATTACGCAGCTCGGAAGTGTCCTTCCCATGATTGTTGTAACGTGCACGCACGCACGCGGGTGGTGCACTGAGAAGCCGCTGTTCCCGTTTATCCGCTGTTATTGTTGCCCCAGTGCAGCGTTTGTGTGTCAGTCCGCGAGGAGCGTGGACTTTGACTGGCACGGTAATCCCAGGGGGTTTAAAACGGGAAAGCGCTAATGACTACCTTCCGGTCATCTTCCCACCCCCTTCAACAAGATGAAGGCCCTAGAGCTAGCTTACTATTTTTAGCAGCCATTGAATTGGCCCCTGACTCATGGTGATCTCATGCACAATGGGAAAAAATGTTGCCCAGTCCTGCACCATCCACGTGATCAGTTGCAGTCGGACCATGGTGATCCATAGGGTTTCTGTCGACTGATTTTCGGAAGTAGATCACCAGCCTTTCTTCTTAGTTTGGAAGCTCTGCTGAAACCTGTTTAGCATCATAGCAACACGCAAACCTCCACTGATGGACGGGTAGTGGCTGCGCGTGAGGTACATTGTCTGGAATCGAACCTGAGCCTCCCCTAGGAAAGGCAAGAATTCTGCCAGCGAACCACCACTGCCTCCAGAGCTAGCTTAACTGGTAACCAGGTGCTGTCCAGTCAATTCCGACTCATGGAGACCCCACGTGTGTCAGAGTAGAACTGTGCTCTGTGAGGTTTACAGTGGCTGGTTTTTTTGGAAACAGATTGCCAGGACTTTCTTCCGAGGCACCTCTGGGAGGACTTGAACCTCCAACGTTTCCTTTAGCAGCTGAGGGCATTAACCATTAGCACCACCGAGGGACTCCAGTGCTAGCTTAACATCCAGGAAAATGAACCCCCGTATGCAGCGACGGGAAGGACAATAAAGTCTCCGTCAGCAGGCTACCTTTTCTTAGGGATTATGGGTGAATCCCAGGCTTCTCTCCCACCCTGGAATGAATATCTGCCTCTTTCTGGAGTTGGAAGGGTGAGTCTCAAGTCACACTTGGTCCTCATCTGCATGAAATTTAAACAGAAGTTCTAGCTGGAGGAAAACCTCGCAAAGGAGCTGGCATCCCTGCCAGAGAGAGATGAGCTGTTGTCAAGGATTCAAGCTCGCTGGCGGGACAAGAAACAACATTTCTTTTATCCACCTGCAAGATAAAAGAGTGTGTATTTCATGAGATCACTTACACTGAGTGAATGCAAAAGATCATCTGCGGGTGCAGGTAATTAATAATATTTTGTCCACGAGAAGACGGCTGCTAGTCGGGCTTGTCTCTAAGATTACATAAACCAGCCTGTGCTGACACCCACCAGCTCCACCCAGCCCAGAGCAAGCTCCTCTGTGCAAAGGCTGTGCCGGCTGTGAGGGAAAATTAGTCTTTGCAGCTAACATTAGGGAGGAAAGGCAGCAGCTTAGAGAATTAGGAATCTGCCCTTGGGTCCTTTTTCCAGGCTGGAGTTGCCCTTAGTAGAAGTATTTTCCTTGATTGCACAGAAAATAATTTCAGGTCATTTGTTGTACTGCCTGGGGTTTCATCAGTTAGAGATTAGAGTTGACAAGCGCAGTAAAAATGTACCATAGCTATCAATATGAAAGGCCTCTTAGCCAGGTGCACCTTGGAATGGATGGTTTTAATCCATGTGGCTGCTCGTATCTGAGTTCAGCTGGGGATTTACCTTGAGCATATCACAATAGCACCTTGTTGAATAAGGACAGAAGGTAAGTAAGTAACTTCCAAGTGTGTTTTCTTGGCCTGCTCCCCACATCGGGATGTGTTATGGATTGAATTGTGTCTCCTCCCACCCCCAAAAGAAATATGGCAGCCCTAACCCTTGTACCTGTGAATGGGACTTTGTTTAGGTGTAGGGCTTTGCTTTTGCTATGTTAGTGGGGTCATACCAGAGTAGGGTGGGCCATAAACCTGATCACTTCTGAGAAGTATCTTATAAAAAGCACAGAATAGACACACACATGCACACACGCACGCACGCACACACGCACACACGCACACGGAAGACAGACACCATGTGAGGACCCGTCAATCCGTAAAGGAACACTAAGGATTGCCAACAATTGCCAGAAACTAGGAGAGAGGATCACGGAAGGAACTACCGCGGCTGAGACCCTCATTTGGACCTTTAGCCTCCAGAACTGGGAGAAAATGAGTTTCTGTTTGTGGAAACCACCCACGTTGTGGTTTTTTTATTACGGCAGCAGCACAGCTGAGGCTGCCCCAAACTTTTCTGACCGTGCCTCCACATTCCGTTGCCTCTCCAGATTGGACAGCTCACCTTCCCAACGTAGAAATACAAAACTTGCCAGGGTTGGGATGCATGATTCACCCAGCTGGTCAGGTTCCTGCAGGAGGCTTTGAGTCAGGGCTGAGTTACAGGAGGAAGAGGCAGGGAACAGGGCAGCTACTTGTTGGCATGGATTGTGGCAGGGGAGCTTGGGTCCTGACTTGGCAGCTTCCTGATCCTGCCGAGGTGGCAGCTTCGTGGCGAGCTGCTGCTTCAGTGTGGTCAGGGCGTTGGTTGTTCCTGGAAGCCTGCCGAGCGAGCACCTGTGTCTCCAGTCCCCTCAGCACTTTGGTGGGCCCTCCAACGTGGTGGTGGTGGGTGCCATCGAGTCGATTTTCGACCCCGTGTGTTTCAGAGTAGAAGTGCCCTGTAGAGTTTTCTAAGCTGTAATCCTTACTGAAGCAGATCGCCAGGTCTTCCTCCCGCGGAGCTGCTGGGTGGGTTCGAACCACCCACCTTTTGGTTAGCAGCCAAGCGCCTAACCATTGCACCACGAGGACTCTGTAAAACCCCCTGGGCTTAAACTAGCTGGGGTGGATCCTATGGTCTGCAACTAAGAACCCCCTGGCTAATACAGATGGAGCAAAGGCAGCAGGGGCAGGGGGAAGAGACCTCAGGAAGTGGTAGAAGAGTTGAGAAAGAGATGTGGGAAGTTGGCAAATATTTTGAATAATCGCTACCATTTATTGAGACCATACCGTGTGCATTATCTCTAACCCTTACGGCAACTCTATGGTTATTCCCATTTCATAGATGAGGAAACGGGCTCAGAATGGGTAAGAGGCCAACTCAATGGTTAGGACCTAACCGAATGGTTAGGACCAACCCAGGGCCACACAGCCATAATGGCAAAGCAGGAATTCAAGCCCAGACCCTTGGTGTTCAAAGCCTGCACTCTCTCCCCTCTGCTCAGGCCAGCCTGCCGAAAGAAATGGAAACTCCTTTTTTCTGTTCCTTCTGCGCCTCTTGGCTTCCCCTCCCCAAAGCCTAGGACTTCAGTTAGTCTGAGTAAAGCTACAGTTTACCAAATGGATGGGTTAAAAGGTTTCGAGGGTACTCATCAGTTAGGACCAACGGACACGTTAGAAAACACTCATGTAGTAGGGAAACTTCCAGAATGGATGACAAACTGCAAACAGAGTCTGTTGCATCCCAAAGGAGAGGGGATTACAGAGGCTCTCTGCTTTCTGCCTTCAAGGACTGTGCTATCTGAATTTTGTATACAAAGCAGGGGTGTTACTTCTGTAATCATATATCACAATCAGAGCCACCCCATCAGTGGGAAAAGCAACAAGATGCAAAAGCAACAGAGGGAAAAGCAACAAAATGTAAACTATGGTTATTATTGGATGGTGGGATGCTGGGTGATGTTTTAATGTCTTCTTTATAGTTTTCCGCATTTAAACATGTTTCTAAAATGAACATGTGCTCATGTTGCTTTTAAGTACAAGGAACAGAAAACCCTGACTCAAAGTGGATTGCACAATGAGGACTTTTATTTTTCTCGTAACTGGAAGTCTAGCAGAAGGAAGGCCCCAAGCACAGCATGAGTAGCAGTTCTGCAGGGTCACCAGAATCCACTTTGTTGATTCAACAGAAGAATCCTGACCAAAACGGGGGCAATGTAGAACAGAACTTTACATTCTTACAGAATCCAGACTTTCTGGAGCCATGGGGGCTGGATGAAGCCCTGAAACTATTGCCCTGAGATAATCTTTAAACTTTAAACCAAAAATATCCCCCTGAAGTCTTCTTAAAACGAAACAACAGTTTAGCTCAACGAGTAAAGAATTCCTGCCTTGAGCATGATTCTCTTTTAAGATCTATCTATATGGGATCAAACTGACAATAGCAACCCAAAAAATTAGATAGGAACCTAGGGGGCAGTGAGTTCATCTTACTGGGGCAGGAACAACTTAGAAAAGGGGAGGATGGTTGCACAACTGGAAAAATGTAATCAACGTCACTGAATTATGTACGTAGAGATTGTTGGATTGGTGTATGTTTTGCTGTGTATATTCTGAACAACAACAACAACAATAAAATACATGGAAAAAAAAAAAAAGAATACCAGGTTTTATATGTAAAAAAACAAAAAACCCCACCTCGGAATTGAAGCTACTCCCGGGGGTCACCTTTCAGCCAAGGAATAGACTGGCCTATAAAATAAGTAACACCTGTGAGGAATGTATTCCTGAGATCAATCAACTGTACAAGACCAAAAGGGCAATGTTTGTCCAAAAGTAAAGATGAGAAGGCAGGGAGGGACAGGGAAACGGGGCTAATGGAAACAGGGAACCCAGGGTGAAGTTGAGGACAGTGCTTACACATTGCTGGGGACTGTACCCAAGGTCATGGAGCAATCTCTGTATGATTACTGAGTGGGAAACTAATTTGCTGTGTAAGCTTTCACCTAAAGCACAATAAAATGTAAAAAACAAACAAAACCACTTTGTTCTTCTCTCTCTCGTGTTTACGGCCTCATCACCCCCTCCTCAAGGCCGATTCCCCTCATGGGCACGCGGGTTTAGCAGTCCCAGGAAGCACACAGTCACGACAGTGTCCAGAAGCAGAAATGGTGCTGCTGCTTCTTCTTCTTTAATTTTAGGGTGGTGAAAATACACACAGCAAAACATACACCATCTCAACCCTTTCTACATGGACAGTTCAGTGACACTGATTACATTCTGCAAGTTGTACAGCCATTCTCTATCTCCTCTTCCAAATCATCCGCCACCATTAACACAAACTCACTGCTCTTAAGCAGAAACTCCCCTTTCACCTCTCTCTCACCTCTAAACCAAAAAAACCAAACCCACGGCCGTCAAGTCGATTCTGACTCATAGCAACCCTGTAGGGCAGAGTAGAACTGCCCCATAGAGTTCCAGGGGTATAATCTTTACGGAAGCAGACGGCCACATCTTTCTCCTGCGGAGTGGCTGGTGCATTGGAACCTCTGACCTTTTGGTTCGCAGCCGAGCACTTAACCCCTGCACCACCAGGGCTCGTTCTACCTCTAGTAACCACTAATGATCTTTGTTTTCTGAGATTTTGCTTATTTCACATAAGTGAGCTCATACGGTATTTCTCCCTTTGCGACTGACTGCTCAGCATGCTGTTTTCAATGCTCATCAATGTTGTGGCATGTATCCGGACTAAATTTCTCTTTATGGACGAGTCACATTCCATTGTGTGTCAGGGTGTCCTTTTTAGGATGTCACCCCCCAGGCGACTCCCCCTTAGGTCTCATTGGTCAGAGCTGAGTCACATGCCGACTCCTAAATCAGCCCCTGGCAGGAGGGCTGCCATCTCCACGGCTGCCAGCTACTGTAAACTCACCAGGTCTACCTGCTGGGGCCCGGGCAGCGACAGGGGCAGGGGCCAGCTTCCCCTGGAGTGCCCAGAGGATGGAGGAGGGTGGAGGCCTGAACAGCATCGGGGCCTCGGGAAGGAAGAAGTGGGGAGATGGATGGCGTGTGGACTGTCTGCAACAGCCACCACCACCACCAATTGCCGTGGACTGGACTCTGACTCCTGGCGACCCCACTGTGTCAGAGTAGAACTGTGCTCCATAGGATTTTTTTAATCACAATAAAAATTTACTTCTTGCAAATGTTCTACATTCTACCTTGGTGAGTAGCATCTGAGGTCTTAAAAACCTGTGAGCAGCCATCTAAGGTACTCCACTGGTCTCACCCCTTTGGGAGCAAGAGAGAATGAAGAAAACAAGATACAAGGGAAGATTAGTCCAAAGGACTAATGGACCACAACTAGAATGGCCTCCACCAGACTGAGTCCAGTACAACTAGATGGTGCCCGGCTACCACCACTGACTGCTCTGACAGGGATCACAACAGAGGTTCTCAGACAGAGCTAGAGAAAAATGTAGAACAAAATTCTAACTCACAGAAAAAGACCAGACTTAACTGGCCTGCCAGAGATTGGAGAAACTCCACGAGTATGGCCCCCGGACACCCCTTTAGCTCAGTAATGAAATCACTCCCAAGGTTCACCCTTCGGTCCAAGATTAGACAGGCCTATAAAACAAAATGAGACTAATGGGGCACAACAGTCCAGGGACAAGGACTAGAAGGCAGGAAGGGACAGGAAAGCTGGTAATAGGGAACCCAAGGTCGAGATGGGAGAGTGTTGACATGTCGTGGGGTTGTTAAGCATTGTCATAAAACAGTATGTGTACTAACTGTTTAATGAGAAGCTATTTGTTCTGTCAACCTTCATCTACAGTACAATTAAAAAAAAACTTGCATAACAAAAAAAAATTACTTCTTGTTTAAGTAACTGTTTAAACACAGGTGTCCCTGGTCACAGGCAGATCCTCGGCACTGAAAGATTCAGGGACACAGACCCCTACCATCTTCCGGCTCTGCCACCACGCCAGGCTTCACAGTCCCCCACATTATGGCGTGAGCATGTCCAGGTTCTAATTGGCAGGCCGATCCCACGTCCACTGCAGCCTCGTCCAGCAAATGTTCAAGCCTGAAGAGCTTCCCACTCTGTCCTCTCTTAACGTGCTTCTATCCATCCTGCCTGATGGGCTGAAATCTCTCGTCTGATGGACTGCCTCCTCTGACTTTTGCTACTAGGTATTCATTGTTTTGTGTCCCTTGTTCAAGCTGTCATTCTGACGAGGTCTTATGAGGGGAAAGGCCTCAGTTTTCCATCTTAAGCTAGATTAGAAAAACACTTGTAAATGTCCTTGGGAGAACATGCACCAAGTACTGTGTTTTTTTTTTAACATTGTATTGTGCTTTAGGTGAAAGGCTCCATAGGGTTTTCATGGCTGGTTTTTCTGACGTAGATTGCCAGGCCTTTCTTCTGAGGTACCTCTGAATGGATCGGAACTGCCAGCCTTTAATTTAGCAGCCGAGTGTACCACCCAGGGACTTCTATGGCATATATTGTTTTCAAATCATAACAATTACATAAATTTTAAAAAATTTAACAATCACCCTCACTGTGGCTAGAGCTGAAGTTGAAGACTTTGGCATGAATTATGTTAATGGGCCCCCATCCATCCGTCAGTGTGTCGTACTGTGGGGGCTTGTGAGTTGCTGTGATGCTGGAAGCTACGCCATTGCTATTTAAACACCAGCAGGGTCACCCACGGCGGACAGGTTTCAGCTGAGCTTCAGACTAAGACAGACTAGGAGGAAGGAGCTGGCAGTCTACTTCTGAAAAAATTGGTCAGTGAAAACCTTATGAATAGCAGCGGAACATTGTTTGATATAGTGCCAGAAGATGAGCCTCATCAGGTTGGGAGGTACTCAAAATATGACTGGGCAAGGGCTGCCTTCTCAAAGTAGAGTCAATTTTAATGACATGGACGGAGTAAAGCTTTCGGAACCTCATTTGCTGATGTGACATGACTCAAGATGAGAAGAAATAGCTGCTAAGATCCATTAATAATAGGAACATGGAATGTAGGAAGTATGAATCTAGGAAAACTGGAAATGGTCACAAAGGAAATGGAACACATAAACATTGATATCCTAGGTACTGTTATTGTTAGGTGCCATCGAGCCGGTTCTGACTCGTAGCGATCCTGCATACAACAGAATGAAACACTGCCCAGTCCTGTGCCATCCTCACAATCATTGTTATGGTTGAGCCCATTGTTGCAGCCACTGTGTCAGTCCACCTCGTTGTGGTCCAAGGCATTAGTGAGCTGAAGTACACTGGTATTGCCATTTTGAATCAGACAGTCATATGGTCTACTATGCTGGGAATGACAGCTTGAAGAGGAATGGCATAGCGTTCATCACCAAAAAGAACATTTCGATATCTATCCTGAAATGCAATGCCGTCAGTGATAGGATGATAGCATACACCCACAAAGAAGACCAGTTAATACAACCGTTATTCAAATTTACGCACCAACCACTAAGACCAAAGATGAACAAACTGAAGATTTTTACCAACTTCTGCAGTCTGAAATTGATCAAACATGCAATCAGGATGCACTGATAATTACTGGTGATTGGAATGCGAAAGTTGGAAATGAAGAAGGATCGGTAGTTGGAGAATATGGCCTTGGTGATAGAAACAACACTTGCGTTCCCATGATAGAATTTTGCAAGACCAATGACTTCTTCATTGCAAATACCTTTTTAAACAACATAAACGGGTACTATACACGTAGACCTCGCCAGATGGAATACACTGGAATCAAATTGACTACATCTGTGTAAAGAGACGATGGAAAAGCTAAATATCATCAGTCAGAACAAGGCCAGGGGCCAACTGTGGAACAACTATCAATTGCTCATATGCACGTTTGAGTTGAAGTTGAAGAAAATTAGAACAAGTCCACGGGAGCCAAAGTACGACCTTGAGTATATCCCACCAGAATCTAGAGACCATCTCAAGAAGAGATTTGATGCATGCAACACTAATGACCAGAGACAAGATGAATTGTTGAATGACATCACAGACATCAGACATGAAGAAAGCAAGAGGTCATTAAAAAGACAGGAAAGAAAGAAAAGAGCAAAATGGATGTCAGAAGAGACTCTGAAACTTGCTCTTGAACATAGAGTAGCTAAAGCAAAAGGAAGAAACGATGAAGTAAAAGAGCTGAACACATGATTTCAAAGGGCGGCTCAAGAAGACAAAGTAAAGTAGTATAATGAAACGTGCAAACACCTGGAGTTAGAAACCAAGAGGGAAGAACGTGCTCGGCATTTCTCAAGCTGAAAGGACTGAGAAAAAAATTCAAGCCTCGAGTTGCAGTATTGAAGGATTCCCTGGGGAGAAGGCTAAACAACGCAGAAAGCATCAAAAGAAGATGCAAGGGGAAAATGAGACAGGGAGGGAAAAAGGAACTGAGCCCCTAGGCAGAGGACCCTGAGCTAAAATCATGTGTTAACTAGTGACACAAAACCCATATCCTGGAACGTGCAATAAGGAAAGGACAAATAACCCACCCAGCTGTCAGTGTACTTCCTCAATAAGAGGTTTTTGAGAAGAACTGGCCTGATCTGGTCCTTGGAGCATGCGCAGATATCCACAAGGTGACCAACAGACCTGCAGCAGGAATCGAGCTGGCACCTTGGGGGGACTGTGCAGGCGCGGCACCCCATAAGAAGTCCTGCCATCCAGCCCCAGGAGCCTTTGTTACGGGTTCTGTCTTGGGCTGCCTCCCGTGCACGCGCCTAATCTTCATAACCCCACCTCTTTCATGAATAAAGATGATACCTTTTCCCACCTAAAAACCTTTCTAAGCCCTCACCAAACCTTTCTTCGGGGAGGCAAAGGCTAGTGTTGCTTTGTCCCTCTTTGTCTCCGCTCACGAGCTACTTTTGCTCAATAAAGCTTTGTTCGTTCAGAAAAAAAAGATGGAAGGGATACACAGAGTCACTGTACCAAAAAGAATTGGTCGATGTTCAGACATTTCAGGATATAGCATATGATCAAGAACTGATGGTACTGAAGGATGAGGTCCAACCTGCCCTGAAAGCATGGGCAAAAAATAAGGCTCTAGGAAGTAAGGAATGCCAACTGAGATGTTTCAACAAACAGATGCAGCACTGGAAGGGTTCACTCATCTATGCCAAGAAATTTGGAAGACAGCTACCTGGCCAACCAACTGGAAGATATCCATATCTGTATCTATTCCAAAGAAAGGTATTCCAACAGAATGCAGAAATTATAGAACAATATCCTTAATATCACACACAAGTAAAATTTTGCTGCAGATCATTCAAAAGTAGTTGCAGCAGTGTGTCGACAGGGAACTTCCAGAAATTCAGGCCAGATTCAGAAGAGGATATGGAACCAGGGATATCATTGCTGATGTCAGCTGGATCCTGGCTGAAAGCAGAGAATACCAGAAAGATGTTTACCTGTGTTTTATTCACTATGCAAAGGTACTCGACTGTGTGGATCATAACAAATTATGGACAACATTGTGAAAAACGGGAATTCCAGGACACTTAGTTGTGCTCATGAGGAATCTGTACATAGATCAAGAGGCAGCTGCTCAGACAGAACAAGGGGATACTGCGTGGCTTAAAGTCAGGAAAGGTGTGCATCAGGGTTGCATCCTTTTACCCTACTTATTCAATCTGTGTGCTGAGCAAATAATCCAAGAAACTGGATGTTATGGATTAAGTTGCCTCCCCCCAAAATGTGTGTAAATTTGGCTAGGCCAGGATTCCCACTGTTGTGTGATTGTCCACCATTCTGTCATCTGATGTGAGTTTCCTCTGTGTTGTAAATCCTACCTCTATGGTGTTAATGAGGTGGGATTAGCCACAGTTATGTTAATGAGACAGGACTCAATCTACAAGATTAGGTTGTGTTTTAAATTAATCTCTTTTGAGATATAAAAGAGAGAATCAAGCAGAGAGACAGGGGACCTCATACCACCAAGAAAGGAGTGCCAGGAGCAGAGTGTGTCCTTTGGACCTGGGGTCCCTGCACTGAGAAGCTCCTAGACTGGGGAAAGATTAATGACAAGGACCTTCCTCCAGAGCCGACAGAGAGAGAAAGTCTTCTGTTGGAGTTGGCATCCTGAATTCGGACTTCTAGCCCCCTAGACTGTGAGAGAATAAATTTCTCTTTGTTAAAGCCACCCACTTGTGGTATTTCTGTTATAGCAGCACTAGATGACTAAGACACTGGACTAGATGAAGAAGAAAGGACCATCAGGATTGGAGGAAGACTCATTAACAACCTGTGTTATGCAGATGACACAACCTTGCTTGCTGAAAGTGAAGAAGATTTGAAGCACTTAATGATGAAGATCAAAGACCACAGCCTTCAGTATGGATTACACCTCAACATAAAGAAAACAAAAATCCTCACAACTGGACCAATAAGCAACATCATGATAAATGGAGAAAAGATTGACGTTGTCAAGGATTTCATTTTACTTGGATCCACAATCAGCACCCATAAGCAGCAGTCAAGAAATCAAATGATGAATTGCATTGGGTAAATCTGCTGTAAAAGACCTCTTCAAAGTGTTAAAAAGCAAAGATGTCATTTAAAGGACTAAAGTGTGCCTGACCTAAGCCATGGTATTTTCAATCACTTCATATGCCACGTGAAAGCTGGACAATGAATAAGGAAGACTGAGGAAGAGTCGATGCTTTTGAGTTATGGTGTTGGTGAAGAATATTGAATATACCATGGACTGCCAGAAGAACGAACAAATCTGTTTCGGAAGAAGTACAGCCAGAATGCTCATTGGAATCAAGGATGGCAAGACATCATCTCACATACTTTGGACATGTTTTCAGGAGGGACCAGACCCTGGAGAAGGACATCATGCTTGGTAGAATAGAGGGTCAGCAGAAAAGAGGAAGACCCTGAGGGAGATGGACTGACACAGTGGCTGCAACAATGGGCTCAAACATAGCAACGACTGTGAGGATGGTGCGGGACCCGGGAGTGTTTCATTCTGTTGTACACAGGGTCGCTGTGAGTTAGAACCGACTTGAGGGCACCTGACAACAACGACATGTTAATGAGTCCCCTTTATTTATGAAAGCTTTCTGCTCCTAATGGAAAATAATCATGGTATAAACATGAAAAATACCCTGTCTTGTTTTAGCTTCAGGATATTTTCTTATCCTTGGGAACATGGGGCTGAATGGGTCCTACCTGGTAGTCACAGAGCCTGAATTTCCTCAGGTGTATGTCACATGGGTCATCTGGGCCACACCCCTTATCTGGGGCTCCCTGTCTCTGCTACTGAGGCTCCTTTCTTACAGCCGTGTGGCTCACTGTTAATTTTTGTTGTTAAGATGTTGTTAAAGACTGAATTGTGCTTCCCAAAAAGATAGGTTGAAATCCTAACCCCTGGTACCTGTGATCAGGACCTTGGTTGGAAATAATGTCTTCGAAGATGTTATAGCCAAGCTAGCATGAGGACACACTGGAGTGGGGTGGTCCTAATCCAGTGGCTGATGTCATTATTAAAAGGAGATACACTGAGACAGACAGAGAGGGAAGACGGCCACATGAAGACCCAGGCAGAGACTGGGGTGACGCAGCGACAAGCCGAGTAATGCCCAGCGTTGCCGGCCACCACCAGAAGGTGCAAGAGTCCAGGAAGTATTCTTCCCTAAAGCTTTCAGAGGAAGCATGGTCCTGTCGACACCTTGAATTCTGACCTCTAGCCTCTGAAGCTGTGAGAGAATAAATTTCTGTTGCTTTAAGCCACCCAGTTTGTGGTATTTAATTACAGCAACCCTAGGAAGCCAATACGTAGTGTTAGGTTCATATTCTGTGCCCTGGAAGTCACTTACCCTCTCTGTACCCTGGTTTGCTCATCTGTGAAGTGGGCTGTTAGGAGGGTCTGTGGGGACGCACGTCACGTGCGGCTATCACTGGGCCTGATGTAGTTGGCGTGCAAGAGAGGGAGCTGTTTTTGTTCTTACAGGATCTGTTATTACATTCAGACAGCAGGGTACCCTATTGAAATGCCACATGGGGACAGGAACGGTGAACTGGCTCCAAAGTTCAGAACTACCTGTAGGGATGAAACACCAGGCCTCCTTGGCCCTCGATTTCCTGGGTGTGGAATGAGCTCGGGTTCCTGGAAGGCTTCCCTGAATTTCCAGGAGCCTGGTTCCCAGGGCACCCTTTGTATGCCTGGCAAGCCATGTGAGCTGGGCTCGTCGCCAGTGCACCTGATGAACTTTTGGATATGGCCAGCCCCAACGCAAAGGACGGCCTCTGCCAACAAGGACAGCGATGTCTTTGTTCTGCGACTCTCTGAGAGCCCAGGGATCCAAGAGGGGAAGAGCAGGCCAGCGCTGTCCCACCTTTGGGCCCACTTTCCTTAGGGGACCAGGCAAGGGCCAGCGCCGCCAGGCTCCTATGGGGTGTGGGTACCCTCTTCACCACTTCCCGCTGAAATGAAGCGCACTCCCCTCCTGCTATTGGGACACATCTCCTATTCCCTGCTGTGTGAACCTGTGTCCCTGGGGGTATGGAGAAAGGTCACGCAGGTCGGGGCTTTGCGTCAGTGCTTGCACTGAAGTCCTGGAGGAGGTGGAGGTCACGTCTGGGCGCGGGTCCCGAGGAAGGACACCCTGGAAGGGGGGCTGGCGGGCAGGGTCCCTTCTAGGACCAGTTACCCACTCAGTCTTCAACACTTTAAAGTTGAGTGTGCTTCCTCCACTTGGAGAGATGCCGGCCAACTAAGAAGACTGTCTCTGGCTGGGCTCCCTGGCCCTTGAAGCCCCATGTAGCTCTTACAGGAGCTGGTTTAGCAACAGAGAGCCTGTCTTTTTCAGCATCTCTGTCCTAGAGTTGTACAAGCCAGGATTGTCCTTTTTTTTTTTTTTTTTTTTGGAGGTGGGCAATTTTTTTTGGTTTATTTAAATTTTTTTTAGTTTTTCATTTCCCCGTTTTTTTGTATTGTGGTAAATATATATGTAACAAAACATATGCCATTTCACTATTCTTCTTTTTAAAAGTTTTTTTTTTTTAATTGTGGTAAATATATAGGGGACAAAACATTTGACATTTCAATTATCTTCACATGTACAGTTCAGTGACATTAATTGCATTCAGCATGTCATTCAGCCATCACCATTAACCATTCCTGAATTTTCCTGTCACCCTTAAAAGAAGCTCAGTGCCCCCTAAGCAGTGAGTCCCCCTTTACCCCTCCTGCCGCCCACCCCTGGGAACCACTAATAAACTTGGATCTCTGTACACTTGCCTATTCCAGCTATTCCATACCAGTGGGACCGTATAATATTTTTCCTTTTGTGACTGACTTATTTCTTTCAGCAGGAGGCTTTCAAAGTTCATCTATGTTGTAGTGTGTATCAAAGCTTCATTTCTCTTTGTGGCTGAATAATATTCCATTGAGGATTGGTCTTTTTTTATTATTATTTTTTTTAAACAAGTTGTGCTGGCTTCCCTAGTGAGGACTGGTCTTTTGATACACACTCTTTGTATTGTTTTTCTGTTTGGGGGAAATTTAAGATGGGGAAGAACTTATCTAAATAAACAGAGGAGGATGCTGATAACCAACCAGTGGCGTAGGCAGGATAATAATCATCTATATTTAGCATTAGTCCCTGGATGGCACAAACAGTGAATGTGCTCGGCTGCTAACTAAAAGGTTGGAAGTTCGAATCCACCCAGAGGCACCTCAGAAGAAAGGCCTGGCAATCCACTTCTGCATGGCGTCGCCATGAGTTGGAATCAACTCGTCGGCAAATGGTGGATAGTAGTATGCACAGAGTTTACACAAAGCCTAACTAACCATTTACAAAGTGTTTTTACAAACATTTTCTCATCTGAGCTTAACAAACCTGTGAGATAGGTTTTCTGACACTGTGCACATCCAATTTAAAAAAAAAATAATTCTCTTCTTTGGAGGAGAAAAATCATCAGAGATGCTGCTGGCTGCTGTGATGGCTCCACCGGGGGCACAGGCCACGTGGAGGTGGGAAGGGATGTGGACTGTAACTTTCAGCCAAGTGTGAAATGAACAGCTGTGGGATCCACAGCCCCCAGGTCACACTGTGTGTACACAACATTCCAGAGGCAGAACTGTATGACGCCTGGCTGAGGGATGCTCCCCAAATAAGGAACTGAGCAGAACAGCCCCCCAAATAAAACCATCTGGGATGATGGGAGATTTCGGGGGGCAGCAGCACTTCATCTGCGGTGGCCCCTCTTCCACCCACATCAAGGAGGAAGTGGGGTGCTCTGGAGTCTATGACCCTTGTCTGTCTCTCCCTGCGCCGTCCAGCCTCTGCTCACAAAGCGAAGAAGGAGGAGGATTTTCTTTTCCATGTTTGCTGTTGCTGTTAGTTGCTATGAAGTCAGCCCAAACCCATGGCAACCCCACGCACAGCAGAACAAAAAGCTACCCGGTCCTGCGCCATCCCCGTGATCAGCTGGGGCTTGGACGGTTGTGATCCATAAGGTTTTCATTGCTGATTTGCGGAAGTAGATTGCCAGGCCTTTCTTCCTAGTCCTTCTTAGTCTGTAAGTGCCACCGAAACCTGTTCAGCATCATAGCAGCACACAAGCCTCCACTGACAGACGGGTGGTGGCTGTGCATGAGGTGCACTGGCCAGGAATCGAACCTGGGTCTCCTGCGTGGGAGGTGAGAATTCTACCACTGAGCCACCACTCCCCTCTTTCTGTATTTAGCCTCGGGAAGATTGTTTCACTGGATTGCAGAGTCCTGGTGGCGCAGTGGTTAAGAACTTGGCTGCTAACCAAAAGGTTGGCAGTTCGAATCCTCCAGACACTCCTCGCAACCCTATAGGGCAGTTCTACTCTGTCCTGTAGGGTTGCTATGAGTCGGAATTGACTTGATGGCAAAGAAAAACAAAATCGGATTGTGGATGCTCCGCTCTCCTTCCCCACTCAGCACCTCCTGTTACGTGGCTTTCGATCTTAGGCTTGTCAGCCTTCCATTCTTTCCATGAGGCCAATCGAAACCTCGCAAGCCCAGCCCCACCTTCAGCTGTGTGCCCGGCAGCGGCTGTGAGGACTCATAGCTGGATTGCTAACCCCAGTCCCAATTTGGAACGTGACATTGCCATACAGCTGTACCTAAACAGGCAGAAACGAGGACTAGATTTTGTGAAACAAGCAAAGCCCGAAGAAATATGATTGGGTTGGCTATTTTTATTTCTCTGAGCTGAAAGCTGAAGGACCTCAGCTCACCCTTTGTCGGCCCAAATCTCATCAGACGCGTCCATGCTTCCCAGCGTTCACCTCAGCCGAGCCGCTTCCCTGGGCTTGGTGTCCTTGCGTGGTGACACAGGGTGTGGAACAGCTGTCTGAAGGCAGAAGGGGCAAGAGCGTCACCCCCAAAGATGCTTCAGCTCAGTCCGTGTGATGGGAGCCGTGTTTAATGCATTCAGAATAAAGGCCTCATTGAAGGCTCATTCCGTTCAACCCAAACAATATTTAGGGGGTTTTTGGTAAATGCCAGGTGCTATGAAAGATAGAAGAAGGAGCCCTGGTGGCGCAGCGGTTAAGTGCTCGGCTGCTAACTGAAAGGTTGGAGGTTTGAACCCACCAATGGCTCCACAGGAGAAAGATGTGGCAGTCTACTTTCATACAGGTACTAAAAAATGAACCAAACCCATTGCCATCGAGTCGATTCCAACTCATAGCGACCCTATGGGACAGAATAGAAGTACCCCATAGGGTTTCCAAGGAGCGGCTAGTGGATTCGAACTGCCAGCCTTTTGGTTAGCAGCCAAGCTCTTAACTACATAAAGATTACAGCCTTGAAGCCCTCTGGGGCAGTTCCACTCCACGACAACGGGTATGAAACGTAGGGAGTCCCTAGGTGGTGCAGAGGGTTAATGCACTCACCTGCTAACTGAAAGGTTTGTGACTTGAGTCCACCCAGAGGGGCCTTGGAAGAAAGGCCTGGTGATCTACTTCTGAAAAATCAGCCGATGAAAACCCTATGGAGCACAGTTCTGCTCTGACACACACTGGGTCGCCATGAGTTAGAATCGACCCGGCGGCAACAGGTTTTGTTTTTGTTTCTGTTTTTAAGAAAAGTAGAAAAAAATGAGTGGGACTTGGTCCCAGTGCCTAAGAAACTTATAGTCCAGTGGGAAAGACAGATGGGATTTATTTATAGACCATCTAATGTAAGCCAGTGGCCCTTCTAATGAGGAGCCCTGGTGGTGCAGTGGTTGAGCACTCAGCTGCAAACCAAAAGGTTGGCGGTTTGAACCACCCAGCAGCTCTGAGGGAAAAAGACCTGGCGGGCTGTTCCTGTAAAGACTGCAGCCTAGGAAGCCCGATGAGGCAGTTCTACTCTGTCGACAGTTCTACTCTGTCGATTTGACAGTACTCCACAACAACAGTTCTTTGTAATGGAAGTGCAGGGTCCACAGGCATACAGAAAAAGTATAAGCACGTGGTCCCAGAACGCTTCAAAGAGGAGACCGCACTGGGCTGCTATAGCCTAAACAGGCTGCACTGTAGCTGTTTAAGCATCCAAGCTGTAGAGTAAGCTGAGTACCTTGGAGCACAGTCTGCTTTTCTGAACTGCCTCTTTCTGGGCTCCCGTGCTTCATGCAGCTTCTTGCTCACTAAGGTGCTGAGGAAATGTTTGTTGAACTAACAAAGGAGTGGCTGAATCCATGAACAAACCAAGCGGAGATGAAAAGAAAATCATCTGGACAAAGGGAAGCTGGGGACACGATGTACAGACGACCTTGAATGGCAGGCCTTGAAGCTGAAATTGAATTCTGGAGTCATCGTGGTTGTTGGGCAAGGGAGCGAGCTTGTGGTTACTTGTGTTTTTGAAAGCGAATTCTGCCAGCGGCATGATGTGTGGACCGGAGGGGGTGCTGTCCCTGCTTCTTCGAGGTGGGGAAACCAATTCAGTAATTGGGAGTGTTGCCTCTCCAGATGGGGATGAAGTATTTTAGAAATGTTAGTTAGGAAATTGTGCCTGTAGGGGACTCTACGTTTTCTCCTACTTTTCCAGGCTGGGAACTACCCGATGGCCGTGTCAGGAGAATCTGCCATGCCTTGCCAGGTTGTTTTACCCTTTTACCGTCAAAGAAAGTTATGTTTCCCAGGAGTGAGCACTGACGTGTAACACTGACCAAAGGGAAAGGCACGAATTCCAGCGAGTGCGGGGCCTCCCTAAGGAGGGAAAACCACGGAGCTTGGGGTCTCTGGGTAGTACAATCGGTTAACGCAGCTGCTAACCAAAAGGTTGGAGGTTCGAACTGCTGACCTTCTGGTTAGCAGCCGAGCTCTTAACCACTGCCCCACCAGGGCTCCACATAAAGATTACAGCCTTGGAAATCCCAGAGGCACCTCAGAAGAAAGTCCTGGTGATCTACTGCCCAAAATTCAGCCATTGGAAACCCTATGGGACATAGTTTTACCCTGACATACAGAGGGTCCCCACGAGTCAGAATTGACTGGACAGCAACTGGTACCACTGGGTCTCTTGGTACCAAACCGGTTGCTGTTGAGTCGATTCTGACTCACAGCGACCCTATGGGACAGAGTAAAACTGCCCCATAGGGATTCCAAGGCTGTAATCTTTAGGGAAGCAGACTGGCACATCTTTCACCCTCAGAGCAGCTGATGGGTTCAAACCACCTACCTTTCGGTTAGCAGCCGAGCTCTTAACCACTGTGCCACCAGAGCTCCACTCTTGGCACGGACCTTGATAATTAATTGAACGTGACTCCAGTGACATTCAAAGGGATCGTTTAGACTTATCTCCTGCTTCTTTGCTGTGGTAGTGAAGAGGTTGGGCTCTGGAGTCTGAAATGTTAGCCAAGACTGTCACCTGCCCCCTATTACCTTACCTGCAGTGACTCTCTCTTAATCTATGCCCTCAGCCCTCCTGGTGTCAGCCACACCCCATGCTTTCCTTAAGATGCCTCTGAGAGCAATACAGAAGATGCAGCCCAAGGAACCAGTTTACTCTTGGTGGGGCAGATTACTGAGCCATGCATGGTGCTTCCTGTCCACTGACGCTGGTGCCCATGCATGTGTGAGCAGGCTGCTCATACTGCACCCTGACGTCACCCAGAGGAGGTCACCCAGGAGTGGCAGCTGCAGACTCAGGCTCCTCATGGGGACTCAGCTGAGCAAATCTAGGGCGCCCGAGTGCCTCGCTGCGGATTCCAGGACTTGAATCCTGGGCTGGCTCCGTCTACCAAGTGAGAGGTGACGACCGGTGAGGAGCGAGCTATTAAGAATACTTATCAAGCCAGGGGCACACTCGGAGCATTTCCAAAGACTCTTCTGCTGTGGCTTTACAGGGAGTCTGTCTGCGGAGGAGAGAAGGTACGCCGCTAAAGACAAGCGTGGCCACGGTCCTTAACTAATGACACCTGCTGTCTCACCAGTCTACCCTCTGCTGTGCTTCTTGTTGAGCCCAACTGCCCCATAGTGCTTTCTTGGCTATAATCTTTACGGACGCAGATCGCCTGGTATTTGCCCCAGGAGTCACCCGGTGGGTTCGAACTGCCAACGTTTTGGCTAGCAGCCGAGAGCTTAACTGTTGTGCCACCAGGGCTCCTTCCCGTGCTTGTTACCTGATTTTATTTCCAGGTTTGGTGGAGGGGCTTGCACAGCATTAACTGCACCCTTCTCAGCCTACAGATGACGTTACTTACCCCGAGACAGAGGAAGGGAGCGCGAGGGCCAGCTGAGCAAGACTTGAAGAGCACAGACAGTTCTCATCTTTTTGTAAAAAGGATGTGTTCCCTTGACTGGGATATTTACAATCATTATCTTGACTTCCATTCTCTCCTCAACCCACTGCAGTCCAGCTTCCGCCCCCTGCATGCTGTTGAGTTCAAGTCCAGTAAAGACACCAGCGATCCTCTTGTTGCCCAAGCCTGGGACCTCTCTGGTTCCTCATTCTACTTAACGTCTTTGGCCTTTGGCTCTGTTGACTGCGCGTGACTCTCAACCTTCTGGTGGCCACGCCATCTTGACTCTGTCCTAGTTCTCCTTCCACCTACGTCTCTAACCGCTTATCAGTATCCTTCACGGTTCTTGTCCACATCCTCATGCTTAACATTTGGGGTTTTTCAGGATTCTGCCTTTGGTCCGCTTCTCTGTAGGTCTACATGCACACACACCCCTGGTATGTGTATGCGGTATGATACTCCCACCAGTGACTTCATTTGTCCTTGGACGTGTCCTTACTCAACTGCCATTTCCTTCTGAGAGCCCTTCCTCCACTACCCAGTCACTGGCTCCTGTAGCAACATAGCGAACTACATGTGACACTGCTATAGATTGAGCTATCTTAGCCCTGGGGGCGCAGTGGTGAAGAGCTCAGGCTGCTAACCAAAAGGTCGGCAGTTTGAATCCACCAGCCGATCCCTGGAAACCCTATGAGGCAGTTCTGTAGGGTCGCTATGAATCGGAATCAACTCGATGGCAACAGGTTTGATGTTTTTTTTTTTGTAATTACGTTTTGATTTGCCATCCTCTGTGGTGGCAAACCATCTTTGTTAAAAATGTTTTATTACAGACAATTTCAAACATATACAAAAGTCAACAGAATAGTATAATGAACAATTATTAACTTAAAACCAATCTTATCTATGTATTTACTCCTCCCTTCCTCTATTGGTCCTCAGTTGGGATTACTTTGAAGTTAATCCCAGATACATCATTTCATCAATAAATATCTCAGCATGTATTTCTAAAAAGTAAGGATTCTTTAAAGACCATTAACCATAATACCTTTATCCCACCAAAAACAGTAACAGGAATTTCTTAATATCATTATATGTTCAGATAGCGTTTAAAATTCCGTTTCATAAAAATTTCTTTTGCTATTTCTTTGTTCAAATCAAGATGGAAGTAAAATTCATATATTGCAATTGGTTGATGTCTCAAGTCTCTTTGTTCTTGTTAATTAAAAAAAAATTGAAGTCTAATACATATAGGAAAAAGGCCACAAATCATAAGTATACAGATCAATGAATCTCCCGATTTCTTTTAATCTATAGATTGGCCGTCCTTCTTGTTTTTTCCTTTGCAATTTATTGATAAAGAACATGTTTGTATTATAGGGATTCCCATGGTCTGTGCTTTGCTCGCTGTTTTCCGGGGGTGTCATTTAAGGTGTTCCTCTGTTCTCGGTATTTCCTGTTTGTGGTTCCATCTAGAGGCTTATCCGATTAGGTTTTCTGGCAAGGCCATTTCTCCTGATAGATATCTGGGAAGATTTTTCAGGAGGCTCCTCATACTTGGGTTGCCTCTTTCTCAAGGCATCTTTGGAAGGTGGGTGTGATTTCCCCAAACTGACAAAAGCCAGGCAGAGCTGAAACTAGTGAATAATGTGGGCGATCGAGCTGGAAAACAATGGTTTGAGTTAAAAAAAAAAAAAAAAAACCAAAAAAACAAGGCATGATCAAGTCATGGGTGATTTTCGTGTGGCTGATTAGCTGGCCCTGAAGAAAATCTCAAAACCGTTCCCAAACTGCCCTGTGCAATGGCAGCATGGCTGGAATAAATGCACGGCCACCCAGGGTGACTAATTTGAATGGAACAACAGTGACATTGATGGAGAAATTGTATACTGGCTAAAAAACCGGCTTTGCTGTGTGGGTGGACATGCGAGGTGTCCTCTTTAGTCATTAGCTCCTGTCAAAACCAAAAACCCAAACCAAACCCACTGCCGCTGCATCGATTCCGACTCATAATGACCAGCAGGCCATTGTAGAACTGCCCCATAGGGTTTCCAAGGAAGCAGCTGGGGATTCGAACCGCCAACCTTTTGGTTAGCATCGAGAGCTTAACCACTGTGCCACCAGGGCTCCTTAGCGCCTCTCAAGGCTCCCTAAATGTCTCACATTTATTTACATTTTAAAACTGGAGCTGGAGTGCTGCTCTTAGCAGCTCCCTGAGGACCCCTCATCTCTTTGGAGGGCCGCCCCTGGAGTCCTGTCTTAGCCCTAGGAAGGACTGGCGGTGTTGACGAGGCTGCTGCTGGGTTCCACCCAGCCTCTCCCAAGCCTCGTGTTTGCCTCATCGCCATTCCTCGGCGAGAATGCGGTCAGGGCACTGCAGGGGGAAGCCGGCTTCTGAGCAGTCAACAAAAAATGAGGAAGCCCAGGGGGACCTCTAAGGTTGGCCGGGCAGGGCCTCAGAGCAGGAAGCCTGACCACCATCCCGGGGCCCGCTGCAGAGCAGGAGGGCCCCGGGTTATTTTGACACGCCGTGCACTTCCCTGTTCCAATTCAGCGGACTCCGCGCAGCCCACAGCTCGCAGCCTCAGGAGCCGCCCGCCCCCTCCGCCCGCCCTCTCCGCCCGCTATTCGCGAACCCCGCCCTCGCCCCGCCCCCGCCCCGGAACGCAGGAAGTGGGAGGAGCCAGGGCCTTGCGCCAGCCGACGCCTTCTCCAGATTCCTCCTTCTCCCGCCTTGGCTGGAGTTCGCGCCTGCGCAATTCGGGCAGAGCGCCGGTTGTCACCACCTCCCCCCTCCCTAGCAACCGTCACCGGCTCCCGCCTCCGCCAGCCGGGACCGCGTCCGCGCACGCGCGCCCCTTCCGGCACCTCGGCCCCGCCCCCGCCGTCACCCGTAACAACCACTCGTGCCCTCGCCGCGCCCCTCTGCGCTCCGCGCTCCCGCCCCCGGCCCTTACCCGGAACCGGCGGTCCAGCCGCGGCCACACTGAGCAGAGGAACGGCGCCGGCATCGCGGAGCCGCCGGCATGAGCACCCCTCACCGCCCCGCGCCCCGGGCCCGGCCTTTCTGACAAGAGGTAGGCGTGTTGCCGCGGCGGGTCCGAGCCGCGCCCCCGGACCCTGCCCGCCGGGTCCGGCTCCCGGGACCTTCTCGGGCCGTCCCCCGGTCCGCCGCCCCGGCTCCTGCGGCTCCCCCGGTCCCCTGCCCGGAGCCAGTGCCTCTCCCACCCTCCCCGGGCTCGGGCCCGCCGCCCCCTCTCGCTTCCCGGACTTTCCTGGTGGCCCTCTACCCGCCCCACCCGCCTGGCTTCCCTCTCCCCGGAGCAGAGTTTGGGGTCCGGAGCCGGCCCCCAGTCCATCTCCCCCTGACCGATCCCGCTGCCTGGCGCCCCCGATCTGGCTCGGGATGGACTCACTGGTCCGGTCTGGCTCGTGTTTAAACGCCGATTGTCATGCAATAGAGGCAGCCCTGGTCCAGCATGCCCCTTGGCCGCTGTAGCTCCGAATTCCCTGGTAGGACGTTGATCTGGACCAGAGCATCCGAAGCTGGTGCGTGACAGGCTATCAGAAGCTCGGAAATAAGCACGTTCTTCAGTGGAGTCGCTTTGGGTTCTGCCAGGCATGGAATCCCGAGGGGATGTTAGCGTTTCTTAGAGGAGCATTCCGCTTTACTGTTTGCATCATCCACCCCCCTTTATTATAGCTGGTAATCACTCTCCCCTTATCAGGTAGGTACCCTAAAATTAATTTTCCCAATTCAGTTTTTTAAAGGTTATTGGATACCGACGGTGCGCCAGCGTTGTAAGGCGTGCAACACTCAATAGAACACGGTCCCAGCGCACCAGGACAAGGCAGTCCCACGGTCAGGATTAAACGAGGGCTTCCAGTTGAGTTTCGAAAAGAACTCAGGAGCTTGTCTCTAACGCTGGTGATTTTAGACGTGTCTTTCAAGATCCTCTCACTCAAAACCTCCTTTCACGGAGATGAAACTGAGTCCCAGGGAAGTCAGGTGACTTGCTGAAGGTCACCCAGAGTCGATCCTTAACAGTTTCAGCCCGGTTGCAGTTTCTGCATTAACCTGTTCCTTCTGCCAAGTATGCTAAACACAACATGCCTGAGGAAGTTTCAGACCTGTGTAAATGTAGTAATGTAGGTAGGGCTTTTCTGAAATAAAATACATCTTTGTAAACTTTTTTTCTTGTATAGTGAGTCTTTGGACTCCTTGAGGATATTCCGTTTTGGACTTTTGAATATCCTCTTGCCAACTTTCAGCATAAAATAACATTCTTACGGATCATCCTTGGCAGAACAAGTAGACTCATTAGATTTATTCTTCTTCCTCACTTTTAAATAGGGAAGTAAATAGTCACACCGGGACTCCAAATGTGTGTTTAGAGAAGTCCACGTAGGCTTGGGCTGAGTGCTTAAAGTACAGGGAGATTATGTGCCTCGCAGCAGGACCCCTGGACTCGAGGATCAGGCTCCAGTGTTGAATGTGTTGTCTGCTGATAGTGCAGCTATTTGAAGCGGATATTTGAAGCGGAGATTTCAGCCGAGCGTCTTCTGCCAGAGTGCTTGGCACTGCTGCCATTTGGAGATAGTTCGCTGAGATCACAGTGTACAGAGTTAGAAAACAGGGTTTGATGAAAGTTTTCTTTATAGCAAGTTTTCGGGGGAGGATTTGAGATGCAGTAGTTATTTTTTCCCACTTTTGTTTTTTGTTTATCTCCAGGCCTGATACCTTAACGTGTTTTTATTTGTTCTCTAGTTGAAGAGAACGATTCAAGAACTACTTCTCTTGGTTATTAGAGTTGTTGAATCACAGCATTTCAGAGCTAAAAAGAACTCGGAGGCCGTCTAACCTGGTGCAGCCACTTTAGAGGCGCAGGGATGTGGAGGAGGGGTGGGGTCCCCAGTTTGCTGGTGGCAGGGCTGGCGTCTTTCTTCACCTTTTCTTATTGTCTTATTACCTCCCCACCCTTGCATTTAAGTATTTTGTGATTTTTGTGTGCATAGAATTATGACCTATTGAGGTCCCTTGCTACCTTTAGCTTTGGGCATGTGTAAATACAGTCTTAATTCCCCCCATCATGGCCTGTACCCCATTTGTTTATGTTTTGCAGGTGTGAGAGGATTGCTATTCTGTTACGATCATGGTGCAAAAATACCAGTCGCCGGTGCGGGTCTATAAACACCCCTTTGAATTAATCATGGCTGTAAGTACTTTTCAGTTTACTCCCTGGCTGCTGCTTTTGTGTTTGAGGTGGATGATCTGTAAATCGATGTTTATTTTATTGTTTGTCTCCCTCACTTCTCTTTGACTTGCTGTTTTTATGCTTATGAACCTTCTCTAGAGTCTGTGAAATGTTTTCAAAATATAAGCTCCTGAAAATCCAATCTGCACATTTGTTTTTTTAAAATGCACTTAGGGAAGTGTAGGAAGCTGAGTTAAAATTCTCCCTTTGAAAACACAGGGATGTGATTCTGGCTAAATACTTCTGCCTTGGGATTTCGTAGGTTTTTTTTGGTTAAAGTAGAAAAGGTGTCTGGAGTGTAGTTTCCTCCCTGCCTCTCCTGTCTGTTCCGAAGGGTGCTGTGGGCATGGGTGGACTTACTTTAGGTCGTCTCAGAACTGAACACCATAGGCTGGAGTTCAACTTATTATTCAAGTGATTTCATTGAAATAAATTTTCTCCCCTTATATCACATTTACAAATCATATTAGAATTCCACAGATGGGATAACTAAAATTTTAATTTCTTTCTTATTTTCCTGAAGAAATGAGCATTTCACTAGATGCAAAACAAAAGAAGAAAACAACCACAAAAATCTTTTTCCAGTCACTTCTAGATAGTGTAGGGCCTTTCTTCCCTCCCCTCCCCTTGCCTGTTACTGTTAGAGTATAATACATGTGCAGAAAAGTGCTGCTCTCGGAAACATACATTCTGATGGAAATATTTCCAGCCGAATATGCCTGTGGTGCTGGCACCTGGAGCAAGAAAGAGACCGTGAGCAGCACCACCAGAAGTCCCCTGGGTCCCTTTCGGTGCCAACTCTCACCCCTCTCGAAGGGAGCCACTTCCTGACTTCCCGCCCCTGAGATGAATGTTACCCATTTCTCTTCTTTAAATAGAAGCACAGGTCCAGTTGGTAGTCTTGGGTCTGGCTTCTGCTCAACATTGTGTGTGTGAGATTTATCCAGGTCAGTATGGTTAAAAAAAACAACTACAGTTTAAAAAATATATATAGTTTAAAAACAAAAACATGGTCCTCTCAAGGAATAGTTTGGATTTAGAGTTTTGTTTTTGTTTTTTAGTTGGGTTGTAATTTACATATGTAAACAGCCACATGTGGGTGTAAGGTTGACTGGTGTTGACAGAATCAGTTATGGGAGTGATGGACGGTGGATGTAGAGATGCAGACCGTTTTTCTCCATTATCGCAGAAGGTTCCCTATGCCCCTTCCCTGTCAGGGGTGAGGGGAAGACAGGGGTATGTTTTCTAGTTTGTTTTCCCCTTAAAGTTTGTTTTGCTGGGACTGATCAGTATTTAGGTTTGTGAGTTTGGGAAAGACTTGTCATCACATGACATAGCCTCTGATTTGCATGTTATGTGTTTGCATGTTATGTGTGCTAGACTAGCTTTCGGTGGGTATGGAGCGAAGCCCCATTGCAGCCTGGGAAGTTTCCTAGTGGTGCGACGTAGAATCACACAGAAACCCACGAACGGGAGCTGGGATGGCTGACTCCACGAGCCTGGCCTGGAGGGTGCTTCCCGGGGGGGTCTGGGGCCCCGGCGGCAGGTGTCCCTAGAACTGCACCCCATGTGACTGCGTGGCTCTGGGTGTGCAAGACTCCCCGTCCACCACCAGCTGGAGTCTTCCCCACTCCATGGCCTCAGTTCACAAGTGCTTTTTCGGCTGACCAGAGCCCCTCTGACCCCAGTTCAACTGGATGGCATTTCTCCTTGCGTTCTTTCTGTTTCTGAGTGACCAATTCTTACCACATTTCTTTGGTCAGAGAAGTTTGATCTGGTTCATCTTTTCCCTCTGGACCTAGGATGTAGGCTGTTCACCAGCTGTGGGTGGTCTGCCCTAGGGCCGCTAGCCTCACCCTGTTTCACTTGGCTGAACTGGTGGGAGCTGGGGGGTGAATAGAGGGGTGGGTGGGGATGGGGGTGAGAGTGGGAGCAGAAAGGCAGCATTGAATGAAGCAAAGCCACTCCCTCACCGAGGGGCTGTGGGCAGAGGGCGGGGACAGCGCTATGACTTGTAGGTAAAACCTGCAAAAGCCAGAACCCGTGTAAGGCGGAAACCTGTCAGAGAAGGAAAACGCAAATATTTTCCACTAAAACAAGCGATAGAAAACGGGTAAGCCTGCACCCTGTCAAAGGGCGGAAAACCCAGGCAGTCCCGTCGAGTTCCAGCTCTCCCAGGGTTCACTGTGTTACGTTTCTGAAAGGTTAGGTATGATTTAGAAAGCTTGATGCAACACCGATAGTTTGAGGCAAAAGTCTCTTCTCCAAGCTCTAGATTTAATGAAGAGGCGTTTTGATTGGCTAATGCTGAAACTTGCTTATTTTCGGAATTGTGAGTTTGCCTCTTGCCAGTTTTATTAATGGTTTTACAGAAGATCTTGAAATTCAGATTATTCTGAGCCACATTCTCCCCCCGGCTTTTAAAATTATATCACCTTTTGAAGCGGTGGTTAATTTTTTTTTTTTCTTGAGTTGTTAGGAAGTATTTTTAAATCTGAAAATGAAATATGTTACCTTTTTCCTTTCAGAATTAGATAGAAACTAGAATGTTTGTTAAGTCTTTAGTGGTTTTTGTATGATGTCATTTGCCCCTTTTGCTGACTGTAATTGTACGACATAAAATCCCCCGTATTTACCTTATTTTAGTTTTTTCTTGTTGAGATAAAACAATAAATACTAGAGTTGGTCTGAAAACGTCCTTTCAGTTCACATTGGTATACAGTTAAGGCAAGAAGAGGACTGATGTTGTCGTTAGGTGCTGTCAGGTTGGTTCCGGCTCATGGCGACCCTGTGTACAGCACAATGAAACGCTGCCTGGTCCTGCGCCATCCTCACAATCGTTGTTACGTTTGAGCCCACTGTTGCAGCCACTGTGTCAGTCCATCTCATTGATGGTCTTCCTCTTTTTCGCTGACCCTCTTACTTTACCAAGCATGATGTCCTTCTCCAGGAACTGATTTCTCCTGATAACATGTCCAAAGTATGTGAGACATAGTCTCGCCATCCTTGCTACTAAGGAGCTTTCTGGCTGTATTTCTTCCAGGACAGTTCTTACAGGACTAATAGATTCACTTAAATGTTTGTGAGAATCTCAAAAGGTGAATATGCTTCAATAATCACAGTACATGACCATGTCGAAAGAGTGGCAAGTGGTGGGTATGAGGTCATCGGTAGGTAGATTCAAGTTCTAATTTACAGGGTCCTGTGAGGAGAAAGGAAACCCTGGTGGTGTAGTGATTAAGAGCTACGGCTGCTAAGCAAAAAGTTCACAGTTTGAATCCACCGGGCACTCCTTGGAAACCCCCATGGGGCAGTTCTGCTCCGTCCTATAGGGTCGCTATGAGTTGGAATCGACTTGATGGCAACGGGTTTGGGTTTTTTTTTTTGGTAAGGAGAAAGACTTGGAAAAAATGCCGCTCACTCAACTTAATGCCCTAGTTTGTTTTAGGAGCCTTGGTGGCGCAGTGGTTAAAGCACTCGGCTGCCAACTTAAATGTCGGCAGTTCGAACCCACCAACCACTCTGGGAGAGAAAGATGTGGCAGTCTGCTTCTGTAAAGATTACAGCCTTGGCAACGCTATAGGGCAATGTGTGTGTGTTTTTTTTAACCAAGAGTTTTACTGTAATTTAGTATTGCCAGAAAATTGTTTGGATAGAGTGGGTGTCAAATACATACATTGCTTTTCAATTGATTAAATGGAAGGTTATCATTTGTTTTGGGTCATTATACTGGTTACAGAAAGGTTGGTGGTTCAGACCCACCCTGCAGCACTATGAAAGGAAAGACCTGGTTATCTTCTTCCTTTATATCCAAGGAGAAAACCCTATGGAACTCAGTTCGGCTCTTTAATACATGGGGTAATCAACTGGACAGCAACACATTTTAAATACTGGTTGCATCAAGAAGTCCTGTTAATACTCTCAGTAACTCATTTGAATTAAAAATGGTATTTAAACAAGCAAAAGTTTTTTGGCAGGTATTCGTGAAATTTCCTGGGTGTTACTTTGTTAGATTAACCCAGAATCGCAGCGTTAGAATTCGGTGAGTTGCAGAAATCACCTCACCCAACCCCGCTTTGAGGGTGAGGAATCTGAGACTCAGAAGTTAAGCTTCCACTGTTAATTAGTGGTAGAGATCTTCTGATTCGTGAGTCTAGTGTTCTTTCTATCATACCATGCCGCCTTCCAGGTAATGTTATCCTCAAACATTTCATGAAGGTTCTTTTCCATGAAGATGTCTTCAGCTCTCCCAGGTCTCACCCTTAGACATTTCCTGGGGCAACTCTGCCTGCCTTGTGGGGAGGAGAAAGTAACCTGTGAAGGACGCCACACCAGTGGATGGTGCTTAAAGGGTTTATGGTCTCACGCAGGATCCCACTGAAAAGGACTGGGAGTGGGAGGCAATTCTGAGAGACTTGGGTTGGAGTGCTTCTTTTTGAGATTTCTGAGGTAAAACACAAGTTTTAAAGGATTTCAGGTGCAGCCCCCGCCCCTGATGTTAATGGCCTCTCAGTAAAGGATCCAAAGGAAAAACACAGGAGGTGAGAGGATGCCTGGAAGAGCGTCGTGGGGGGCAGTATGGGGGAGGACGGGTTAGACGCTCGCACCCAGAATTGTGTAAGAGAAGGAAAAGCACGGGAACTCGTCTTCTGGTAATAGTTGGTAGACAGGCTGTGACTTGGTCTCTGGGATCCTTTTTCTGTGAGGAGAGCTATCATTTTGACTAGTTGAAACAGATGATAGAAGAGACTCCACTGCTTTCTGTAAGAACCGAGAAATGGTAACCCATTTCTACTTCAGCTTCTCATTATCACAGCATGTTTGGTCAAAGCATTCTCTTTTTTTTTTTCCTTTTTATTCCTCTCATTTTTATTTGTTTGTTTAATTGTACTTTAGATGAAGCTTTACAGAACAGATAGTTTCTCATAAACAGTTAGTACACATACTGTTTTATGACAATGGTTAACAACCCCACGACATGTCAACACTGTCCCTTCTCAAGCTTGGGTTCCCTATCACCACCTTTCCTGTCCCCTCCTGCCTTCTGGTCCTCGCCCCTGGACTGGTGTGCCCTATTAGTCTTGTTTTGTTTTATGGGCCTGTCTAATCTTTGGCTGAAGGGTGAACCTCGGGAGTGACTTCATTACTGAGCTAAACGGGTGTCTGGTGGCCATACTCTCGGGGTTTCTCCAGTCTCTGTCAGGCCAGTAAGTCTGGTCTTTTTTTGTGTGTTAGAATTTTGTTCTACATTTTTCTCCAGCTCTGTCCGGGACCCTCTGTTGTGATCCCGGTCAGAAGTCAGTGGTGGTAGTGGGGCACCATCTGGCTGTACTGAACTCAGTCTGATGGAGGTCGTGGTAGATACGGTCCGTTAGTCCTTTGGACTTATCTTTTCCCTGTATCTTGTTTTCTTCATTCTCCCTTGCTCCCAAAGGGGTGAGACCACTGGAGTATCTTAGATGGCTGCTCACAGGCTTTTAAGACCCTAGACGCTACTCACCAAGGTTGAATGTAGAACATTGTCTTTATAAACTGTGTTATCCCAATTGACCTAGATGTTCCCCAAGACCATGGTTCAAATCATTCTCTCCTGTCTTCACCCACCCACCCATCCATGTTCCCCTGTTTTCCTCAACAATACCGTCTTCCTCCCAGACCCCCTTTATCCTCTCTGCCCCTCAGCAGGCACAGCTGCTAGATGGCGCGCTTCTGCCCCTCCTCCCCAGCCCCGCCATCGCTGCTGGCCCAAATCCTTTTCTCTGGAGGAACAGCAAAGTCGACTTGTTTGTTTTCACACTTACCTTGCGGTCGTCCTGCGGTCTAAGGCCAGGCACTGTTTTCATGTTGTCGGTCCTCTGTTGGAGCTGTTTCCCTTTATCTGTTCCATCTCTTCTAAATCCCTTTGCTCCTTCTTCCCGGTGCTTCGTGACTGTGTCCTACCCGACATGTTTAACCTTGTTTCGTAAATTATGGGAACTTCCCAACATGGACTTGGAAAGCCGTTTCCGTCCTGCCATATGCGGTGCCTTTTCCTGTCCCTCTTTCTTCTGTGAATTACTTTGCCTTAAATGTTTGTCTTTTCCTTGTCTGTTTCTTCAAATCTTACTGATCTTTTGAGACCCAAGCCCTGTCACATTTCCCTGATGCCTCTAAAGATGCCAGCAACTTCGCTCATTTTTGGCAAGTGGATTTTTGATAGAAAGATCTGAAATATAACCAATACTGTTTTCAGTCAAGGAACCTCTGTTTTCTCCACGGGAAAGAAGTGACACGCTCGGATCCTTTAATTAGCCAGTGGGTCCCCTGGGAGCAAAGCCCTTTTGTGATGAAATTGGCTAACTTTTTTTTTTTTTTGGTACATTCTCCTAATTATACAAAACCGTGTCGGCAGACATCATAAAACAGTTGAAGTGGTGTATTTTTACAGATTGAATAACCGAGAAACCTATTTGCCAGTGTACAGTTATGGATTAAATGGCTCACCACAACAACGAAGTTTGTTTTTGCTCTCCCCAGTCACTGGTTTTATTTTTTTGTTTCCTTCTCTTGTTTTATAGGCCTCCTCTCAGCTACCTCCTCCTCTTCCCACTGAGACGAGAGGATGAAAGGGAGAGAGAGAGATTTGCTGCGCGACTGGGTCCAGCAGGCTAGCTCTGTAACCCAGGCCGGCTGGCAGCCTAGGACTGCTGTGAGGACACCATGGTGTTAGAGCACAGGTGTGCGTGTGAGCTAGGCAGGGCCTGGGAATAGTCCCGTCCTCCCCTCCCCTCTTCCTCACATGCAGCCCTTTGCCCCCTTCCAGGCAGGAGGTGAAATGAGTCCGTTTATACGTAAGGGAATGACTCTAGTATGATTGTGTTTGTCTGTTAGATCATATGGGCATTTGTATTTATATTTTTTATTTTATCCATTCACATTTTGTATTTGGAAACAGCTAGGGAGGAATGTGGGGCTGGGGTAGACTTAAGAAGCCCTGGTGGCACAGTGGTTAAGTGTTCAAACTGACCAGCTGCTCCACGGGGGAGAGATGTGGCAGTCTGCTTCCATAAAGATTACATCCTTGGAAACCCTATGGGGCAGTTCTGCTGTGTCCTGTGGGGTCGCCATGAGTCAGAATTGACTCGATGGCAGTGGGTTCTTTTGGTTTGGGGTAGACTTGTGTCTTACTACAATGTGAGGTGAGCCTGCTCTCAGTCACGTCTGTGTGAGGTGTGCAGAAACCCAAGGGGCAGGGCACCTCCTGGGACAAGCTGTCCCCTGTGCAGTGCTCCGGCTGGCTGGTGGGGGTAGAGGAGCTGCCCGCTGAAGCCCCAGCCCTTCCCCGTGCCTCCCTGGTCTGAAGAGGTTTTGAGCCGCTCCCCCTCTTTTGTCTAAGTTTGTTGTTTTCTCTGATGCAAGAGTCCCATTCATATCAGGTTTTCAATATTATTTCAGTTATTATGAAATATTTTCATTCCGTTTTGAAGCACATCCTCTTCCTCTCATCTTAGAATTCATCCCTGTGCCTTTTGTATTTCTGACTGACTCTTGTTACCAAGTTTCTGATGCTTAAATGTGATACGGAAATACATCTTTTTCACTAATACGGGTATCGTTAGATCTTCAAGCGGCCTAATATGCACCAGAGTTCATTTTTATGCAAATGAATAAGCAGCTTGCATTCAGGGTCGATGACTTAAAACCTGATTTTCTTCACGTCTGGGAGTGGAGATAAACGTCCCCTTTCTCTGGCAGTCTGTAGGAGGGGCCCTGGTCAGTTTTTAGTGGGGGTTATACTCATCTCAGTTAGAACGTTTTTGAACGTCGCAGTGTGAGTTCTTAGTCAAGGCTGGGTGCAGTCACTCAACTTTACTTGGCTTTGAAAATGGACAGTTCTAGCGTGCTCCGATTAAAAGCTGCTTGTACAGATCCAGCAGTTCCCCCCGTCACTCCCAGTCTCCGCAGCGCGTGACGCATCCTGGATTATTTTTAACATGCTAGGTGGAAGGAGGTTGTGGTGCAGTAGGAAAATATTTTAAGAAGAAATAAAGCAGGATCAAATTCAGCTCCTTTCCTCTCTGATTCACCTTGACCGTTTCTGTAAAAACAAACAAACAAAACCCGCAAACTTCGTATTGTAGAAAATTTCAAGCCTATATAAGTAGAGAATGATATAATAAGTTTCCACGTAATATACCCGTCACTCAGCTCCCCTGTTATCAACGTTTTGCCAGTCTTGTTTTATCTGCTCTCTTAACTGTTTTCTGGTGTGTATTTAAAGCAGATTTCAGACGTCTTATTAATTCATTCACGAATGCTTAAGCGTGTATCTGGAACATTAAGGACCTTTTGTTAAAGCATAATCAACATGTCGTTATGACACTAACAAAATTACTAATAATTCCTTGATATCATCTAATACTGCGTCCGTGTTCAGATTTTCCCAATTGTCTTTAAAAAAAAGTGTCTTTTTATAAGTCGTTTGGATCCTGCTCCAAATGAAACCAAGATCCTCCCTGGCATTCAGCTATTCCGTTTCTGAAGTCTCCTTTATTCTCCAACGTTCCCCCTTACTTTTGTTTTCTTTCATGCCATTGATATGTTACAGAAACTGGATCATTTGTCCTGTAAAACTACCTTCATCTTTTGGTGATTTAATTGTTCGTTACAGCAGGTAAGCGCAAGAGGAAGACGCCGAGCTAAAATCCGTCAGTGAGGCACTTTGTAGCAGCTCCGTTTAAATGTGTGCTGATGGAGATTGGAGCTAATGGCTAAACCAGGCAGCTCCCCTTCTGGCCCTGTGATTTTCGTAGGTGATTTTGAGTTGCAGATAAAGTGCAGAATATTTTTTCCCCAATTAAACTGGGTCTTTCTATTTATAATTATTTTTTGACCCACCGAATTGGTCCTAATAGTTCGCACAGGCAGCCGTTGAACTGTGAAAGGATTACTTTATTGGAAGAGACTGAGCGGGAGGGTTTATATAGAGCACATGCTGTGCGTGCTTAGCCGAAGGGTCACCTGGTGGTCCCCGAGGAGGGTGGCGGGAGAGGTCTTTTTCTTCAGAACCTTGGATAGGGACACCAGGCTGGTCAGAAGGTCACTGTAGAGCAGGTTTTGGTTGGCAGGGGTTATAGTCGATCCTTCTTTCTTGATGGTGAAGCCTATATTAGAGTAGAACCGACAGCTTAGCGTATCTCTAGTGGAATAATGTTACACGCTGTAACAGAAGGAAAGCATACATTTCATTGTAATATTCATGAAGGGTACAATTTGATGTCAGGAGTGCTAGCCTTTTTAAGAACGGTCTTTATGTGTAATTGAGTATAATTGAGTATTGCTCTGTATGAGGTAATCGCTGTATGAGTCTTCCAATGCAGGGAACCCAGCTTCCGTTCAGAAATGGCTCCTCGGTGTTCCATAGGTCTGTACTGCCTTGTTTTGCTTTAGTGTGCTCATAGGCGCCCCTTGAGCTACTGACACGCCCAGCCTGTGAAGGTCTTGCCTACTTGACTCTAGGCCTGCCTGCTTAGCCCCTTCCTTTCCCTGGACTCCGGCCCTCCCTTCTGCTCTTCCTTCCTCCCCATCTCACCTACCTCCTTGCCTTCCTGGGCACCACTGGACTCTTTCTCTGACCATCCCTTGTTTTGCTGTTTTGTGTTTTCTGACCATAGTGGGGGTTGTTTGAATGAGTAGTTAATGCTGTTTTAGAAATATCTATTCATATCTCTCTCCTGACATCCTGTGGCTTCACTCTGCTTACGGACTGGCAGCCTCAAAGCTTTCTCTTCAGCCTAGACTCGTTCAGGAGCTTCCAGACTCTCAGCTGCTGCCTGCTGGACATCTCCATTTGACTCTTCCAAGGCAGGCTTGGTACATCTGAAAGAGAACTCCCCCTCCCCCCGCCAGCACAAAGACCACACACCGCAGCAGGAAAACCGACACACAAAACCCAACCCAGTAAAATGACACCCAGAAGCTCTCTCTTTCCCTCTGAAGCTGGCACCACCACCTCCCTATCCACGCCAGACCCCTGGGCCTCCCTGCCCGCTCCCTCCTCAGCCCTCCACCTTGTGGGTGACTGGACCCCTGGGCCTCCCGGCCCATTCCCTCCTCAGCCCTCCGTGTCGTGGGTGACTGGACCCCTGAGCCTGCCTGCCCACTCTCTCCTCAGCCTTCCATTTCGTGGGTAACTGGACCCCTGATCATCTTTGCCCATTCCCTCCTCAGTCCTCCACCTCATGGGTGACTGGACCCCTGGGCCTGCCTGCCCACTCCCTCCTCAGCCCTCCACCTCATGGGTGACTGGACCCCTGAGCATCCTCGCCCACTCCCTCCTTATCCCTCTGTCTCATGGGTGACCAGGTCCTGGCCTGTCCAGGCTGCCTCCTCCATCATTTCTGGATCTGCCCCTGCCTCAGCTCATTCCTCGTCACTTCATGGTGGGTCCCTGCACTTTCCTCTGGTCACTGAGTCCCAAGCCCATCTCACCCTCCTCCCTCCTGTCTCAGTACAGAGAGACCTCTAAATTGTAAGTGGAACTGTGCCACTTGCTGGTTTAACCTTCTTCAGTGGCTGCCCCTCACCTTCAAGGAGTTCAGATTCTTTAGCTTGGTACTCAGAGCCCTTCCTCGTCTGCCTCCTGCGTTTCTCTGTGGCCTCATCTCCACATGAGAGGCTCCCACATACACGCCACCTAGTTATGTGGAATCATTTGCAGTTACCTAATCATACTGTACACGGAGCCCTGGTGGCTCAGTTGCTAACTGCTTGACTGCTAACTGAAAGTTAGGTGGTTCGAACCGACCAGCCATTTCGTGGGAGAAAGATGTGGCAGCCTGCTTCCGTAAAGATTACAGCCTAGGAAACCCTGTGGGGCAGTTCCGCTCTGTCACACGAGGTTGCTGTGAGTCAGAATTGACTTGACGGCACCTAACAACAACAGCAGTTGTACTGTTTCATGGCCTTGGTGCCTTTGGTCACACCTGCCTGGGGTGCACTGTCCCCTCTTCTTACTTGGCTGGCCCTAACGGGTCCCTAAAGGATTCAGTTGCTCCTAGTCAGAGTTCCCTCTGTGCTCCGACGGCTGCTGGAGGGCCCTCTGTCACATACCTGTCGCTGCCTAGCCACGGTAGGCTCCCTCTCAAGCACGGAAAGAAAGTCCTTTCGCTTTTTATTCTGAGATACGTGAAGTCCTCAGGTACAGATAGATTTGTTTACTGAATAAGTGAGTCTAGGAATGTATGCTTATGTTTCCCTGTGTTACTTCCACTTCTGGTAATGACAGTTTTGGAACACTGGAGCATATTCTTTTGTTGGAGGTGTTTAGGTGTTTACTGTGTCTGCTTATGTCATGTTTTGTGAGTGAAATAGAGTTTATGTTCAGCGAACTGAAGCTTGTAATTACTATAGTTGACCGAAAGCGTGTCCTGGTTCACGCATCACTTGCTGTTTTGAATGGGTTTTGTCCCATAGTGATGAACACCACTTATATACAAAGATGTCGTTCCTGTGGTTCTCCTACAGAACACAGAGTTTATTTTAAAGTAAAATTCTTGACCCTAGTAGAATGGTAATGTAATTTCCTTTTTGAGATCTCTGCAAGTTCCATCCTGAGAAGTTGGCTAGTACATGATTCTTTTTTCTTAATGAGGAAGTTATTCTGTAACATTAGGGAGTTTTAATCATCAAATGTGTGTGTTTCTTTTTCCTAGTTTAATGCCTGTGTATGTATGAAAATCCAAGGCCAGAACTAAAAGCTCCAAGGTCCGTGCAGTATTTTAAAAAGTAAATTGATTTGTTTGGTTTTATTGCAGGATTTATGTTACAGATATTTAGAAAGCTCTTCCCCGAACACCTGTTACCTTTCATTTTAATTTTCTTAACACACAAGTGGTTTAGAGTGCACATTCTAACACAGTGAAACCTGTGAGAGCCGGAACTCGACGGGACTTCCTTGTTTTTCCGGGTCTCTCAAGTTTTCGCGCCTTTGACAGGGTGCGGTCTTGGCTGCTCTATTAGGTGGGAACTACAGTAAACCTGCGAAGGCTGGACCCGTATAAGGCAGAGACCTGTCAGAGAAGGAAAACGCAAATATTTTCCACTAGAAAGAGCAGTAGGGAAGTGGTAAGACTGCACCCTGTCGAAGGTGGACACCTTGCAAGACCTGGAAAAGCAAGGCAGTCCCGGGGAGTTCCGGCTTTCACAGGTTTCACTGTGTTTAAGTTTTTTTGTCTCTGACAGGTTCTCGCCTTACGCTGGTTCCAGATTTCTCAAGTTTTACTGTAATTCTAAATTCCGATTCTCTGCTGAACCAGAAGCTGAGGGCAGAGCCCGGGCATCTCTGTTTTAACAAGCCCTCCAGGTGATTCTCATGCAGGCTCAGGTTTGAGAACAGTGGTCTAACCCAAAACCAAACCTGTAGCCATTGAGTCGACTCTGACTCATAGCGACCCTACAGGACAGAACAGAACTGCCCCATAGGGTTTCCAAGGAGCGGCTGGTGGATTCGAACTGCCAACCTTTTGGTTAGCAGTCATAGCTCTTAACCACTGCGCCACCAGGACTCCGAGAACAGTGGTTTAGCACTCCTTAATTTGAATTTGAGGTAAATTGAATAGGAAGAAAGGAAGTTGGTTTCAGTTATTTTTTTTTTTCCAAAGGAATAAATTCTTGTCATAGGGTAAAATCACCACAAAGTTAGAGTAAAGCAAGAAGAAAGATTTTATTTGGCATGTGTTCCAAGAGGCAAAAGTAGGAAGTGGGCAAGCATGCTGCCAGAGCTACATCCTTCTGAGTCCGAGGGATGTTATAGAATTATCAGTATGTATAGATATGACAAATGGGTAAAAAACCATTAAAAGCTTCGCCTTTTCACAGATTGGCTAAAAACTGCCAAATCACCGTGATTCTACATTTTGAATTGTCTTGCTTTAATAATCATTGGCACAAAGTTTCAGTAACAACAGTTAGGAGGGTCTTCATTGGCCCAACAAATCCTACTATTTACTAAATGCTACTAGAAAAAGATAAGAGTGGAAAATATGTGGGTGTTCTGTGCTCTATCTAAACCAAAACCTGTTGATTTCATAGCTCCTGTAGGACAGAGTGGAACTGCCTCATAGGGTCGGAGCAGCGGCTGGTGCATTCAGACTGCTAATCTTTTGGTTAGCAGCCGATCTCTTAACCACTGCACCACCAAGGGTATTTATTTATGTGAAAGATTTCCTTTCTAAGATTGTCCCAGCTATTGGTTTTATACCTCAGGGCCCAGGTGATGTGTCCTTGTGTGTCCTTGTCACTCCAGCTGGGTCATATTCTTTATACTCAAGGACAGGGAATAATGGTTCCAATTTTAATTCCCAAGTCATTCTTTAACAAGAGACGCTCTATTATTAAATTATGCTTTCTTTTGAAAGATCTAACATATACTCAAAGGAGACTATTTGCTTTGTGTGCTTCTGCAGACTGCTGTTCCTCATTTAATGATGCTGAAGTTAGTTACCAAGCGTGTGTTTCCTTGAACTTGTCTGAATGATTTGTATGACTTCAGCTGCTAATTTTCAGGTAGAGTAGATTTATACTGTGCGTTTTTAAAATCTAGTTTTTGATTGTACTGTCAGCCAAAAACCACGTATCTCTCTACATTTTTTTTTTTGTCTTTTGTAGATTCCAGAACAAAAAGACAAGTTCCTTGAGGAATTCAACCACTATATTGTATTACATCTAATCAGTGTATACATTTCATGATTGCCATTGCTGTTAGCTTCCTAGTGAAGGAAGAACAACATCTAGAAGCAGGGATAGAATGATGAGCTGAGTGGGCATCCACTGAAGTAGAAGGGGAGTCTGCTCTAAGGGGATGGAGCCCTGGTGGCGCAATGGTTAAGTACTTGGCTGCTAACCGAAAGGCCCGCGGTTTGAACCACCAGCCGATTTGTGGTAGAAAAGACCTGGTGATCTGCTCCTATAAAGATTACAGCCTAGGAAACCCTGTGGGACAGTTCTACTCTGTACTTGGAATAGACTCGATGGCACCCAGCAACAACAGCTCTAAGGGAATGGAGGTGGTAGAGAAGATATTTGTGCAGACGACCCCACCCCACTGTTAATGTTCAAGTCAGGGCAGATTCCCTTTTGTTTTTCTGAGTGTTTTAAATCACAAATGCTTCAAGGTCCGTTATAACTTGTAGTATAGGCATTTAATAATGATGCAGTTGCTAAGAGGTCAGCAGTTCAAATCCACCAGCTGCTCCTTGGAAACACTATGGGGCAGTTCTAACTCTGTCCTATAGGGTTGCTATGAGTCAGAATCAACTCAACGGCAACGGGTTTGGTTTTGGGTTTTTGTTTTTACATGATAGATATTTTACTCGTGGATTTAATCAACTCATGCTATCAGCCTGCTGACTCTCTAGAGTTTGTATTCTGGTTCATGAGACCAGATAATATTTCCATAGCTCGCTGCATTCTCTATGTGGGCAAACACATGGCCTCTTTAAAAGCGGACAGCTGCAGTTCCCTGGAACACCAAATGCTTTTCTGAAGTCCACGAATTTATTTTTTACACTGTGGAAAGTAAAACAGTATTCTGCCAGATCCAACTGGATTTGAAAGGGAACATGCCGAATTGCTGTTTTGTTGTCATAGATACATTTATTCTCAGTTTCCTCTTTACTGGACAAAAATCCATGGGTTAGGGAATGGGTTTTGAAAATCATGGCATGGTTTGGATTCCACTGGATCCTTTCATCCATCATGTGACGGCTTTAAATATAAAATTAAGCACATGGAAAACGAAGAGAAGTGAACTGTTGCGTAGCACTGCACGAGTTCTTACTTGCCAAGGGCTTAGGTCATTGTGGCACGTTAAGACTTTGACCTTCCGGGTTTATCGACAAAGACAAGCGCAAAGATCTACTTAAAGATGTGTATACTTCTAGTTTTTCAAACTGCTGTCCTTTAGTTCTCTTACAGGGATTGGTTAATTTTATGCTTTTATTCTGATAATAAAAAAATAAGCATTTAAGATCAGCTGGTTACCCGTCATATTTATGGCTAAGTATAATCAGACATTCCAGTGAGTGGTTTGCTTTTGTGCTTATTTTGTGGACAGCAGATAATGCTATTTTAATGGTTGAAGGCAAATACAAAAAGAGTAGAGGTGGAATTAATATGTAAATGAAGTGTTTGAGCCCAGTATAGGCCAAGTGAGTGACTTTGCAGGGAGCTGTAGGAATGACGATTTAAATAGAGCACTGTGGTGGGCGTGGTGAGGCATCCAGCAGCGTCCTGAAGTGTGGGCGGCCAGGTTTGGAGGCTGCCCGTGCCTGGAGGGCCCTCTGAAGTCATGTCAGGGAGATTTGTTCTCAGCACATTGCCCTCCTTCCCACTAAGCCTGTGTTGCTGAATTTGATTGTTTGCTTCATTTGCAAATTTGTTTTGGTTTTATCACTGTGTGAATGTTCACCTAATGTGAACATATCTGAGTAACGTTATAATAAAAATATCAATGATCATGAAGATGGCGCAGGGCTGGGCAACGTTCGTTCTGTTATACAGGTAGTCCCCGACTTGAGATGGGGTTCCGTTCTGACTTCTCCGTCTTAAGTCAGTTCAGATGTAAGTTGAACACCTTTGTTTTTTCAGTTTTCATTATTATTGCCTTTCATTATCAGTATCTTTATAAGTCCATTCTTTATTTGTCCTTGTGTGTTGGAAACATTACATATAAGCATCTGAGAATGCTAGCATCGGCAAATTCCATGGAGTACCAAAAAAAAACCAAAGATGGTTGGAAGTGCAGCTCAGTAAGTGTGGTTTTCCATAACGTCAATGCATCATACGCTGGGGACAGGTACAGTAAAACCTGTGAAAGCCAGAACCTGAGTAAGGCGGAAATCTGTCAGAGAAGGAAAACGGAAATATTTTCCACTAAAATGAGCTATAGAAAAGTTTTCTGCCCTGTTAGAGGTGGAAAACTTGCGAGACCTGGAAAAATCAAGACCATCCCGGCAGGTTCCGGCTCTCACAGGTTTCACTGTACATAGGCCACCGTGCGACCGAGCCAACTCGAAGGCATCTAACAACAACATAATAAAAATAACTGGTCAGCACTACAGGTCCGAGAAAACGTTTCTCTTTAAAAGTTTTTGCATTGCTCAAGTTTGATAAGCACTTTCTCTGAGACATAGGGATTTTTTTTTTAAATTGTACTTTAGGTGAAGGTTTGCAGAACAAGTACTTTCTCATTAAACGGTCAGTACACATATTGTTTTATGACATTGGTTAACAACCCCACGACATGTCAACACGCTCCCTTCTCGGCCTTGGAGGACCTTTTTTTTTTGGTGAAAGTATACATAACCGAAGATACACCATTTCAAAAATTTCTACATGTACAATTCAGTGATGTCGATTACATTCTTCCAGTTGTGCTGCTATTCTCACTTGAGATGAAGGTTTATAGAACAAAATAGTTTCTCATTAAACAGTTAGTACACATATTGCCTTAATGACAATGGTTAAGAACCCCACTACATGTCAACCTTGTCCTTACTCAACCTTGGGTTCCCTGTCACCAGCTTTCCTGTTCCCTTCTGCCTTCTAGTCCTTGTCCCTGGACTGCTGTGCCTCATTAGTCCTGTTTTGTTTTATGGGGCTGTCTAATCCCTGGCTGAACGGTGAACCTTGGGAGTGACTTCACCACTGCGCTAAAAGGGTGCCCGGGGGCCATACTTTTGGGGTGAGACAGGGATTTTTGCTGTACTTTCATGAATCCAAATCGGCCAGGTCCTTAAATTGGGTTTTGTTGAAAACTAGAAGTTAAAGGGGAAAAGAAACCTTCTTGTCTTTTCCTACTTGTGCTTACCACGAGCGGCTTGCTGGCTCAACTGTTCTCATTAGCGTTGGGCAGGCCCCCCCCCCCCCCCGCCAGCGCGTCAGCAGTGAGCGTCCCTTGAGCGTCCCTGAATGATGGTGAGGAGGAGAGTGGAATGTAGGAACGGCAGTGTCTTCAGGGGCTTCCAGGCATAACGGAGACAGAGCTGTGAAGATCGACACAGCATATACATTTTGACTTTGCTTTGTCACTCAACAGAGACAAAGGTTAAAAAAAAAAGTGGAAAGGTTTAAAAAAAACGCCCTTTTATACTCATGGATTCTCGTGGTTGTGGTTTTCTTTCTTTTCGTGAAGGAAATGTTAGCTTTTAATGATGTTAAGAGCCGTGAATACAACTGTGCCGTGGTTTGAACTTGTAAAGTTTCCAACTTTTAAAGTAATTCAGTTTAAGAGGGGCTGGTCACGTACCAGGGAAGCAGAGCTGGGCTGGGTGCTGTAGGGGGTGGGAAACAAAGCGTAACACGACCCCCTCCAGGTCTTCTTATCTCCTGGTGGGGACCGGGGACTGAGGTTGCTCATTCAGCTCTCCTAGGCCTTGAGCAGTGGCAACAAAACCATCTCCATTGACTCTGTCTTAGCAAGCGGAACATTCCAGTGAAGAGATGCCATTGCCTGGTCCGGGGGGCAGGGTGGGGGGCGAGCCTGGGCCCCCATGTGGCAGACGGGTGCTACTATGAAATACCTTGTGCAGAACACATAAAGAACATATGGAAGTTCTAAGAACAACAGCTAGCATTTGTGGGGTATTTGTTGTTGTTAGGTGCCATCGAGTCGGCTCCGACTCATAGCGACCCTGCGCACAACAGAACGGAACACTGCTCGGTCTGCGCCATCGTCACGATTATTTTATGCTGGAGCCCATTGTTGCAACCACCGTGTCAATCCATCTCATTGACAGTCTTTGTCTTTTTTCCTGACCCTCTACTTTACCAGGCATGATGTCCTTCTCCAGGGGCTGGTCGCTCCTGATAACATGTCCAATGTATGAGACGAAGTCTTACCATTCTCACTTCTGGAGCGTTCTGGCTGTACTTCTTCCAGGACAGAGTTGTTCGTTCTCCTGGTATAGTCAGTATTCTTTGCCGACACCATAATTCAAAGGCGCCAGTTCTTCTTTGGTCTTACTTCTTCAATGTTCATCTTTCACATGCATATGAGGTGATTGAAAATACCGTGGCTTGGGTCAGGCGCACCTTAGTCCTCAAAATGACATTTTTGCTTTTTATAAAGAGGTCTTTTGTAGCAGATTTGCCCAGTACCACACATCATTTAATTTCTTGACTGCTTCTTCCATGGGCATTGATCGTTGATCCAAGTAGGGTATTTATCTGTCATTATCTCATTTATTAAGAAGCTCTGGTGGCACAGTAGTTAAGTGCTTGACTACTAACCAAAAGGTTGGCGGTTTGAACCTGTCAGTAGAAAAGACCTGGTGGTCTGCCCCGGTAAAGACTGCAGCCGAGGAAACCCTGTGGGTCAGTTATAGTTTGTCACATAAGCTTGCTTACTCTGACTTTGTAGAGTCGGCTCTTCTTTTATCCTTCTTTACGGACAAAAGCCAGTTGCTGTCGAGTCGATTCCAACTTAGGGCGAAGCAGGTGGGCAGAGTAGAACTGCACGTCTTAGGATTTTCAAGGTCATGACCTTTCAGATGCAGATCGCCAGGCCTGTCTTTGAAGGCACCTCTGGATGAGTTCGAACCGCCAAGCTTTCAATTAGGCGAGGAAACAGGTTTAAATTGCTTGCCAAGTGATCATCCCTAACCTGGCTTCCCGGCTCGCTGACAGTGGCTCAGACTGACCGGATACCATAATCCCCAGACTGGCCTACACACACCAGTGACTGTCGCCAGCCAGCCCGGCCACGCCAAGACTGTCCTCTTTCCAGACAGAGCCAGTTCACAGTGTTCTGCCTTTACAAGACTGACCCCATTTCTCCTCCCACAACCTCCTTCCTCTCCAGCCTCAGTTTCCCTTCTAGAGGGTCTGATCCAGTTCCTGCTGGACAGCAAAACTTTCCCTGCAGCGATCCATTCTTTCTGTTCCCTTTACCAGAAGGCTCTTACGTCTCAGTGGTGGAGCTGGAATTCAAATCAGGGCCTTCTTGACACTGGAGCCTGGGCGCTCTGTTTGCTGATGTGTGCCCCCTGGTTTTTGTCTTTGTCCCGACATGCCAGTGCTCTCGAGAGCTGGGGTGGCCCAGTGCTGCTGGTGAGCTAGGAGGGGACGCATAGTCGCTGGAGCGCAGAGTTTGAGGCCCTCGGCGTTGCTGCCGCCCCATCTTCAATAGACAATTGTGAGGATCATCTGGAGGAGGCTTTTGTGCCCAGAACAGTAGAGGACTCTCCCACGACTGTGGGAACAGCAGTCTAACGTTTACATTCTTTCAGGTCACAGCAGGAGCCGAGCGGTTTGTTTCCTGACCTGTGTGCTTCTCTTCCAAGTATATTGTGTCTCTTCATTCTGTGGAAAATGTGAATAGTGTTCGCCCAGAGCCAGTTCATGCCTACCTGTAACCCGAATCCTGTTGATTCCGGCTTCTCGTTCAGCTCCGTCCTCTTTCATTTTATGAAAGCTGTCTTCCCCATTTTGGTAATGTTGATTTTCAGGGCCGTATTTTCTGCTTCCAGAGCCCTGGTGGTACAGTGGTTAAGAGCTCAGGCTGCTAACCAAAAGATCGGCGTTTCCAATCCACCAGCTGCTCCTTGGGAACCCTATGGGGCAGTTCTCCTCTGTTCTGGAGGGTTGCTATGAGTCAGAACCAACTCAGCGGCAACGGGTTTGGTTTTTAACAGGTACTTATTCTCAGGAGCCCTGGTGGTGCAGTGGTTAAGTGCTCAGTTACTAACAGAAAGGCTGGCAGTTCAGACTCACTAGCTGCTCCAGGGGAGAAAGATGTGGCAGTCTGCTTCCGTAAAGATTACAGCCTTGGAAACCCTATGGGGCAGTTCTGCTCTGTCCTGTAGGGTGGCTATGAGTCGGAATCACAATGGCAACGGGTTTTGAGTACTTATTCTATGTCAAGGTCTGCTAAACTTTTTACATTTTCTTCAGCAACCCTGTGAGTTGAAGAAGATTAAGAAACTAAGGCTTAGTGAAATAAAGTGACAAGCCCAAGGACAATTTTTGACAGTGGAGCCTGGATTTGAGGCCAGGTCTTCCTGTCCCAAAACCAGTGCTCTGAATATAATGCTGGCTGCATTTAGAGTGGGACAGACCTGGGTTCAAATCCTGGGAGATTATTTAACTTCTCTCCGCCTGTTTCTTCATTCTTAAAATGAGGAGAAACGCCTGTTTCATGGAAAGATTATGCCTGTACCATCGACTGCTCTGACAGGGATTACAGTAGAGGATCGCGGACAGAGCAGGAAAAAAATGTAGAACAAAATTCAGATTCACAAAAAAAGACCAGACTTACTGGTCTGACAGAGACTGGAGGAACCCTTGAGACTATGGCCCCCAGACCCTGCTAACTCAGAACTGAAGCCACTCCCAAAGCCTACGTTTCAGCCAAAGATTAGACAGGCCTATAAAATGAACAGTAGCACACGTGAGAAACATGCTTCTTAGTTCAATTAAGTATACCAGACCAAATGAGCAACACCTGCCCGTAAGCAAAGACGAGAAGGCAGGAAGGAACAGGAAACCTGGATGAATGGACATGGAGGACCCTGGGTGGAAAGGAGGAGAGTGCTGTCATGTTGTAGGGATTGCAACCAATGTCACAAAACACTTTATGCGTAATTTTTTTTTTAAATTGTACTTTAGGTGACGGTTTACAGAACAGATAGTTTCTCATTAAACGGTTAGTACACATACTGTTTTATGACATTGGTTAACAACCCCATGACATGTCAGCATTCTCCCTTCTCGACCTTGAAGGACTTTTTTTTTTTTTTTTTTTGGTGAAAATATACATAGCCAAAGCACCATTTCAAAAATTTCTACATGTACAATTCGGTGACATCGATTACGTTCTTCCAGTTGTGCTGCTGTTCTCACTTTAGATGAAGCTTTACAGAACAAAATAGTTTCTCTTTAAACAGTACACAGATTGTCCTATGACAGTGGTTAACAACCTCACTACATGTCAACACTGTCCTTACTCTACCTTGGGTTCCTGTCCCCTTCTGTCTTCTAGTCCTTGTCCATGGACTTCTGTGCCTCATTTGTCCCGTTTTGTTTTATGGGGCTGTCCAATCCCTGGCTGAACGGTGAACCTTGGGAGTGACTTCATCACTGAGCTAAAAGGGTGTCCAGGGGCCATACTCTCGTGGTTTCTCCGGTCTCTGTCAGGCCAGTAAATCTGGTATTTTTTTTTGTGTGTTAGAATTTTGTTCTACATCCTTCTCCAGCTCTGTCCAGAACCCTCTGTTGTGATCCTGGTCAGAGAAGTCAGTGGTGGTAGCCAGGCACCATCTAGCTATACTGGACTCAGTTTGGTGGAAATCTTGGTAGCTGTGGTCCATTAGACCTTTGGACTAAACTTTTCCTCGTATCCTGTTCTCTTCATTCTCCCTTGCTCCCGAAGGGGTGAGACCAGTGGAGTATCTTAGATGGCTGCTCACAGGCTTTTAAGACCCCAGACGCTACTCACCAAGGTAGAATGTAGAACATTGTCTTTATAAACTGTGTTATGCCAGTTGAGCTAGATGTTCCCCGAGACCGTGGTCCCCACAGCCCTCCGCCCAGCAATTCAGCCCTCAGGGAGTTTGGATGTGTCTATGGGGCTTCCATGACCTGTCCTTGTACAAGTTGTGTTGGCTTCCCCAGTATTGTGTACTGTCTTACCCTTCACCAAAGTTACCACTTATCTATTGTCTGTTTAGTATTTCCCCCCCACCCCCCTCATCCCTCCTAACCAACCAAGATTGTTAGTTTTTGTGTGTAAACTTTTTCATGAGTTTTTACAATAGAGGTCTCATACAATATTTGTCCATTTGTGATTATTTCACTCAGCATAGTGTCCTGTAGTTTCATCCATGCTATGAGATGCTTCACAGATTCATCACTGTGCTTTCTCATTGCACAGTACTCCATTGTGTGTGTGTTCCATAGTTTGTTGATCCATTCATCTGTTGATGGGCATCTAGGCTGTTTCCATCTTTTTGCTATTGTGAACAATGCTGCAGTGAACATGGGCGTGCATATGTCTATTTGTGTGACAGCTCTTATTTCTCTAGAATATATTCCTAGGGGTGGGATTGCTGGATCATATGGTGTTTCTGTTTCTAGCTTTCTAAGGAAGCGCCATATCATTTTCCAAAATGGTTGTATCATTTTGCATTCCCACCAGCAGTGCCTTAGAGTTCTGATCTCCCCGCAGCCCCTCCGACATTTGTTATTTCCCGTGTTTTTGATTCGTGCCAGTGATGCCCGGTGAGATGGTATCTCTGTGGTTTTAGTTTGTTATGCACACATTTTTTAATGAGAAATTTGCACGTAAACTTTCACCTAAAGCACAAAAATAAAAAAATAAAAAAGATTATGCCTGTTGGAAGCATTAATCTTGATGAGACTGACTGTGGTGCATAGGTAATAGACTCTTAGGGAATGTTTGTTCTCTTACCTGATTCTTCCCTTCAGGAAAGCACCCACTGCTCCCTTCTCATTTCGCCGTTAACAACAGCTTTCCTACCTGTGGTACATTTGTTACAACTGCTGAACCAGTATTGATACGTTATTACTAACTAAAGTCCACAGCTCACCCCAGGTTCCCTCTGTGTTGTACAGGTCTATGAGTTTTGACACGTCTGTCATGTTTCCTACAGTTTCATACAGAATCATTTCACTGCCCTAAAAGTGCCCTGTGGTCCACCTATTCATTCCTCCCCACCTCCCCTCAAAGCCTTGGCAGCCTCTCATCTTTTTACTATTTTGCCTTCTCCAGAACACCATACAGCTGGAATCATACGGTAGGTAGCCTTTCCAGAATGACTTCTTTCACTAAGCAGTATGCTTGTAAGGGAACAGCTGTCTCCTTTGCCATGATATCAGAAGAACCAGATGGTGCCAGCTACCATTACTGAACATTTTGATCAAGGACTCTGTAGAGGAATAATCCTGATCAAAAGGGGGAACATGCAGAACAGAATTTCAAATTCTCATGGAATCCTGACTTCCTGGAGCCATGGGGCTGGATGAACCCCTGAAACGGTTGCCTTGAGATAATCTTTAAAGTTTAAGTCAAAAATATGCCCTGAAGTCTTCTTAAAACCAAACAGTAGTTTAGCTAAACTAGTAAAAAATGTGTGCCTTGAGCATTGTGCTCTTTTAAGAGCTATCTGTATGAGATCAAAGTGACAACAGCAACTGGAAAGATTAGGGGGCAGTGAGTTTATGTTAATGAGGGAGGAACAACTCAGAAAAGGAGGGTGAGAATGGCTGCACAACTTGAAGAATGTGATCAGTGTCACTGGATTGTACATGTAGAAGTGGTCAAATTGATGTGTGTTTTGCTGTGCATATTCTTAACATTGACAATAAAATAAAACAATTTGCACGTAAGGTTCCTCCTTCGTGTCTTGTTGTGGCTTCCTAGCGCATCTCGTTTTATCGCTGGATAATACTCCAGCATGTGGATGTACCAAAGTTCGCTTTTCCACTCACTTTTTGGAGCACATCCAGTTGCTTCCTGTTTTTGGCAATTTTGAATAAAGCCTTCTACGCTGATTCCTTTCAGATATGCTTGAGACTGTCCTGCTTTGTACTGAATGATGGTGAGTCGGGTTTCTTTATCAGAAATACTCGTGATAATTAGAGACGTTCCTCTGAGTTGGCGTGTCAGAAAAACTACATTTATATTCTTGTTGCTTTTTACAGCTTCATGAATGTGTCCATGACCAACAATAAACTGCACATTTTTAAAGTCCACAGTTGGGTACGTGTTGACGTGTGCAGACCTGTGAAATCATGGCGACTATTAAGATAGTGCCCGTATCCACCACCCCCGGAAGTTCTTTATGACGCATCGTCATGCCTCCCTCCTTCCCATCCCCAACCCGCCTGTGTAACCACTGATCTTCCTGTCCCTGTAAATTTGTTTGTGTTTTCTAGAATTTTACAGACATGGAATCATACATAATTTTTTCTTTTTTTGGCACCTAGCTTCTTTCACTCAGCATAATTATTTTGGATTCATACATGTTACTGTGCTCATAAATAGTTCATTCTTTATTACTGCGGAAGAGTATGCCAGTGGATGGATATGCCACGATTTGTTCATCTATATATATTGAAGGAGAAAACATTGCATTAAAAAAAAAAGATAGTATTTTTTTTTTATCCCACTTTATCTTTCTAAGATTTCGGATGTGTTAGAATCAAGAGTAAATTCTACAGTTTGTTTAAAAATCTGGGTTAGCACTTGTAGACTAGAAAACAAAGGGAGACTTTTTAGGCTGTTAGGAAAAAAAAAAAAAGAGTGCAAAACAGCTCCTAGAGTTATGTTCTAGGCAGCAAACAAAACCAAATCTGCAAATCTTCAGGCCAAGGGGGGAGGGATAAAGCTGGGGGGTGGGGGTGAGCTAGCCAGGAGAGGTCTGCCATGCTGGGAGCAGTTTCCTGAGCCGAGGAGGGGTCTTTGGGGTGGGGGTGGAGGTGTCTCCCAGAGGCGGGGAAAACATTTCCTCTGCCTCCAGCATCTCTTCAGAGTAGACCTCTTTGAGACGCTTGTCCTTAAAAGCATTACCTGGCGCTCATGTGCAGTCAGCCTCATATGAGTATGATTCCAGAGGCTGCCTGTTTCCAGAATATTCCCGCACCTCTTTTGCTGACATCTGAAATGTTTAAATAGGGCTGCAACCTTTTATTCTGCATCTTGACAAAAGGCTTTAAATCGTAAAGCCTATGTGATAGAGCAGACTTGAAACTCATACTAGTCTGCTTAGTAATCAATTAGTATGAATGACGCTTGGGTGCTTCTGGGCTTCGTGGGGTGAGGGGAGAAATTTATCATAAGGCTTATTGTTATGGAGGGCATCTGAGGACAGTAGCTAGGACAATGATGTGTTGTAGTTGTCAGATCAAAAGGTTGGTCACAAAGTTAAATTATTCATTGTAAGACAGCCAGGAACATCATAGCAGCTTCTTGACAAGTGGCTCGTGAGACTGAGGAACTGGATTTCAATGTTACTTTGTTTGAATTCACTGTAGGTTTAGATAGCTGTGTGTGGTGGGTAGTCCCTGTGCTGGCCGGTGCAGCTCTAAACATCGAGTGGGATGGCGGGGGTCCTCACCCAGATTCATTCTCCTCCCTTCGCCCCACCTCTCTTTGGGCTTGCGTGTGTGCAGTTGAGTGTGTGAGTGGGACGTGCATTTGACGGACCCCTGCTGTAAGTACAGTCCCTGCTGTGTAGTGGAGGACATTTTAGTGAAGTGGGAGTTCGTTCGTTTTATAATCCTTTTTATGTCATTCACACGTCCTTGTCCTTCACTGTTTTGGCTGTTTGGCATTTACAGAAACCCTTGAATTGTTGTGAAAAAAGAAATGGAACCTGCTGCAGTTAATTCCTTACCTGAGGAGTCAGCAGACTACAGCCGGCCACCTGTTCTTTGTATTTGAGCTAAGAATGGTCTTTCCATTTTTCAATAGTTGAGAAAAAATCAAAAGAAGAACGATATTTTGTGACATGGGAGCATTTTGGCTTTGGAGTGCTGTGGAAAAGTTACTGAGACACTGAAGGTGCCGTGGCTGGCAGTTTAGGAACCTCTGACGTGGAGCGCTGGCAACAGTGTGGGACACTGTGGCACACTCATCTGCAAGCTCAATTCTCAGATGAGCCAGGAAGAGTTTTGTCAGCAGGACATCTGACTGTCCTGTGTGCCGTGTAAAACCACAGCCACAAGCTCATTGTGCACTAATTGGGGGAGGGTGGCGGACACAAAGCTGTCAGATAGGTTTTATCCAGGATGCCCTGGTTCTTTGCTAATGTTTGTACACTGATTTTTTTTTTCTTTTTTCTTCCCTGTCATGTATTAGCACTTGTTTCTGGGATCCAAAGGGTTAGGGACGATTTACGGCAGAACGTCTTAGAATCAGTAGAACTTTATTTAGTAGCACTGTCTCTGGCACTTTGGGAGGTGACCCTTGTCATTCTGCTTCACGACACCCCCATCCCACTCGTCACTCAGTCTCCAAGAACCCCACCTTTTGGAATAGCTACAGCCACTGGCAGTTTGGGGGTCAGGAACAAAAAACCCACTCCTGTGTTTTTTTGGACACTGTTTAAAAGTGTCAGAGTAGGTATAAATCAGATTAGTGGCCTCAGTGGTTGATTGTCACCAGGCCATTTAGAATTGTGTTACTGTTGCCAGCTAATAAAGCCGTATGCAGAGGGCAAGCTCAGTGCAGGCTGGAGGCTTGGCCACCCCAACAGCTACCGGACGGAGCACCCTTTCCATGCAGGGGGTGGTGGGGGACAAAGAGGGGCACTTGTCCCCAGGTGCAGGTCTGGGGCGGGGGTGCCAGATGAGGCCAGCCAGAGAATCACCCCCTCCATGAGATTACTCCCAGGTGCTTGTTACCCATGCTGTGCCTCTGGACACAGGCCTGACCCCCAAACTGGTGGAAACACCCTGAGTCGTCATGCTGTTTTCTAAACGGAAAGAGGGATTTTTAAAGACATTCTGAAGTTTCTTTCCCTTATCCTATAACAAATATTTCATATTTAGAACTTTTGGAACAAAGGAGTATCTGAATAAAAGAAATTGATGTATTGATGCAAAATCCCCCACGTTTCTTACCAGTGTTTGCCCATTCTCTTTCTGTCGTGTAGTGTAATTTATATGGAAATGGCTCCTTTATCAAAAGAAAATATGCTGGTTTATGCCATTGTGCGGTAAACTGTGAGATAGGAGTGGGCGTTGGGCAAGAGAAATGGTAAAAAGAATGCATCCTTAGTCTAAAATGTCTAAACTAGTTGGAATATGCATGAGTTTTGGTGTATGGTATGAGCAACACGTTTACCATCTGTTCTTCCAGCTGTAATGAGGACTTTCCAATAGTCACCCTGATCACAGTGCAGTGAGAAGACCCTAGAGGAGAAGCTCGGCTTTTTCTGAGGGTTACTTAGGCATCTGTCTTGATGTTCTTGGGTGCCCCTCTCTTAGACCTTGTATTGTTGTTAGTTGCCCTTGAGTCGTGCGACCCCATGTGTGCAGAGTAGAATTGCTCCATAGGGTTTTCAAGGCTGTGAACTTTTGGAAGCAGATCGCCAGGCCTTTCTTCCAAGGTGCCTCTGAGTGGGTTCTAACCGCCAACCTTTTGGCTACTAGTGGAGTGCGTAACCGCTTGCGCCACCAGGGCCAAACCTTACGGCATCATAGATTGAATTCATGTCTTTTCCACCGTAAATGTTACCTCTGGGAAAAGTGTATTGTCAGGACCTTGGCATTTGAAGTTTCCTGTGATGAGTTCATAGTTTAAACCTCAAATGTGTTTGATCTTAGAGGGGAATGGCTTGGGGCATATCAAATTTTTAAATATATATATTTTTAGTTTTGGTGTAGTCATTACGGTATTTTCTCGTCTGATCTTATTCCCACAACGGAGCGAGTGAGTATCCCACTGGGTATTTCAGTCCACTGTCAGGAGTCACTGCACTGGTCAGACGGAAGACTGGTGGTCGAGGAAAATGACTGGTTTCAATACACCCATAAACCGTACCTGTTGCCGTCCAGTCAATTCTGACGCATAGCCATCCTATAGGACAGGGTGTAACTGCCCCATGGGGTTTCCAAGGCTTAATCTTTACAGGAGTGGACTGCCACATCTTTCTCCCTCGGAGCAGCTGGTGGGTTCGAACTGCCAACCCTTCAGTTAGTGGCCAAGTGCTTTAGCCACTGAGCCACCAGGGCTCCTTGGTTTAAATACAGGCCTTCCCTAATGGGTTTGTGGGCACCGTCTCACAGTTGTTCGCTTCCCCATAGCAGCCGTGCGCTCTTGGTAGAGAGTGGCTTCATCTGATGGGCTGTCAGTAAGGACTGAATGAGGTTTGCCAGAACTAACCACATTCGTCTTTCTTTAAAAGGACTCAAGTTTTTTTTTTAATTTAATTTAATTTATTTTGTAGCTCTCGTTAAGGTTATACACAGCAAAACGTACATCAACTCAGCAGCTTTACATGCACAGTTCAGAGACAGTCTTCAGGTTGCGCAACTGTTCTCATCCTCCGCTTCTGAGTCGTTCCTCCCCCGTGATCGTAAACTCACTGCCCCCTAAGCTTCCTATCTAATCTTCCCAGTTGCTGTTGTCGGTTTTATCCCGTATAGTTCTTAAAAGAGCATAGTGCTTAATGCAGACATTTTTACCAGTTAAACTAAACTATTGTTTGGTTTTAAGAAGACTTCAGGTGATATTTTGGATTTCAAGTTTAAAGATTATCTCAAAGCAGTAGCTTTAGGGGTTCATACAGCTTTCGTGGCTCCAGAAAGTCCGGAAGGACTCAGGTTTTCATGAATTGCATGTTTTTATAAACACTTTATTAAGTCGGAACACATTTATTCACAAATAGCGTGCAAGTTGAAACCTGGGGTTACTTGTGGACGAGAGGACAGCATGTTCTGTGAGAGAAATGGTGTCTGGTGCCAGAGCCCAGAAAGGACCAGGTTAGATAAAATAGGTGTCGGGGCCTTCTTTGTCCCTGGGCAGTTGTCACCTTCAGTATCTAGAATTAGATGTTGAGGTGCTTTTGCGTTTCAGCAGCGGACCGTGGCACTTGAAGCTCTTCATGGCGGTGGTCCCTCCTGCATGTGAGCCAGCTTCTGAGTAAATTGACATTTTGCAGACGGTTCTGAACGAGTGCTCTGGAGTTAGTCTGTGCTTTGTTCCCTTTTGAAGCTTTTGCTTGTTTTCCTCCCACCAGGAATGCCCCCTTCCCTCTGAGCCAGTTCTCTAAAGCTGCCCACTCTTGCAGACCCTGCGGGGCCCTCCTTCTTCCATAAAGCCTTCAACCGCCCCAACCTGAAGGGATTTCCCCTTAACTTCTTAAGCAATATTGTTGTCACCGTAGTTCATTTAAGGAGCCCTGGAGGTGCAGTGGTTAAGCGCTCGGCTGCTAACTGAAAGGTTGGCGGTTCGAATCCAGGGGAGAAAGAAAGTCTGCTTCTGTGAAGATTACAGCCTTGGAAACCCTGTGGGGCAGTTCTGCTCTGCCCTGCGGGGTCTTTTTCCAGCTCATTTGATAGTTGATCACCTCCTCCCCAGTCTTTTCTTGTGTTGTGCGTACAGTTATATTACAAGTGCTTATGTCTTATCTCTGTACATCTGGTGGCTTCCGCCTTTGTATTCTCTAGAATCCTTAGCATAGTGCCTGCATGTGGTGGGCCCTCTGTCTGTATTTGTATCCGATAGGCAGTGAATTTTAGAATTGTCTAAGTCTCAGGGCCCTTGGTCAGTTTGCCATATTTTCTTGATATGTTGGGTACTTTTTGTTTCTTTGAGCACCAGCAGCTGCCAGGAGAGACTTAAGCCAGGGTTTTTCACTTACGATTCTTTCCAGGGTAAGACCAGATCTGTTTATAAATGAGCTTGATGGTCCAGTTTAGCAACATAGAATGTCCAGGTGGTTCTCAGGAAAGCAGCAGGCTTAGTTTGTTGACTAAATTGGATATGAACACAGTTCAATTTAAAGGTGGGTTCTTAAAATGGAATTTCTTTTCGGTGGGTTTTCTTGGCAGAATGTGCCATTAAGCTGATTAATTCTTAAGTTGAAACGCCTTCACAAAAACACAGCTTTCTTTAATACAGTACTAGCTTTTAATATGTCAAAATCGCATTCAGAGGTTGGTTACAAACTGAAAGTCCTGTTGTCAAGCTCCCAAACTGCAGGCCCAGAACTCTCTTTGAACAGGAAGAGTGGGTGTAGGAAGGTAGGAGGAAGCAAAGTCACCCCCAGGCAGTGTTCCTTACTGTGGCGTGCTGATAAGGCCCTCGTTGTGTTTTTATTATTGAAACAATCACCGTGTTAAACAAATGAGTGAGCAAATGGCTCCAGTAGTTTTTTCTGTTACAAAAGCAATTTTCTCTTAAAAAGGAGGCGTCAAAGAACATTTCCCCCTCTCTGAAGAAATTACTTCTGAAAGAGTTCGTTTTGTCCAGCCTTTCTTGATTTTTGCATTCGACACATGTTGGGTGTGATCAGGAAATGGCTGCATAATATTGCAGACAGTTATGAGAAAATAATACTTTTGGAAATTTAGCTGCTTTTTATGGTGGAGTGATTTGATTGTGGTGGGAGTTGGTAATGGGGCTCCTCCTGGCTCTCTTAGAGCCTTCCTAGTGCAGAGGTGAGCATTGAAGGCCAGCTGATGTGGGCTCTTTGGCCCAAACAGGCCTTTAAAAATAGCGAATCTTCACATAAAAATCCCTGTTGCTGGCTTCTCTTGAAACACTGGAAGCTGGCACACTCTGGGCCTGCGTGTCCTCAGAGCCACAGGGAGCTGGCATTGGGAGGGACCCTGGGGGAAGGCTCCAGCTTTGGGTCAATTTTTGTCTATAAAATGTGGCAGTCTAGCATTTAATTGTTTACGTGCAGACCGTACAAACTGTAGATCGGTTAGTTTGTTGGTTTGGGCTAACCTGGACAGGCTCTGGCTTTGTGTAATAAAAGCACTTTTATTTTACACGTGGACTTTTTTCTCCCCCCAGAGCCACCTTTAGGGCCACCTTTAGCCACACATTCATGTTTTGTTGCCAACTTTTTATTTTGAAAATTTTTTATTTTCAGAAAAGTTGATAAAGTACAGTGAACACCTATATGTATTTCAGTAGCTAAATTAACACATTTGCATTTTTTCTCTCTCCACACACACACCCACACACATTTGTTTTCTGTAGAACCATTTGGAAGTTATGTATATCGTGACATTTTACGCCTAAATACTAAAGTATGTATTGGCCGAGAATAAAAATACCACGTTATCACAGAAATTTAATCCTGATAGAATATTATTTCATTTGTATGCATAGTCTCAGTTCCTCATTTGCTCCCAAAATGTTCTTTTTAGCCATTTTTATCTGATCCAAGAGCCAGTGAAGCATTGTATTTGGTAGTTCTGTCTCTTTAGTTGCCTTTGTTCTAGATAGTTCTCTGTGCTTTTCTTGTTTGTCTTTCACTTTTTTCCTTTATAAGCGTCCAGGCTGGTTGGTAGTAGAAAGTTGCATAATTTGGATTTGTCTGATTAGCCTCGGGTTGAGCATTCTTATCGAGAGGAGAGCACGCATAGGCCCCGGGCACTTCCGTTGCATACCATCAGACTGTCCGATGGTCCCAGTCAATACTGGTTCTACATTTAACCACTTGGTTAAGGTGGTGTCTTCAGGACCTTTGTCTCTTTGTAACTAGTGATCTGTGGGATGATAATTTGAGACCATGAGGCTTTCTTCCAGCAGCCATTCAACTGGTTGATAGTTCTTGCCTGAATCAGTTACTGCACATGGGTGGCTGAAAATAGTGATTTTTCTAATTCTGCCATTCCTTCTGTGTTTATTAGGTGACATTTTTCTGTTAAATTTCCTCCTCTCCCCTTTTTCTTATCACTGTGGTTTATAATACTTGACCATCTTTTGTTTTTGTGGTGCTAAAATTATCCCAGAATTGGCCAGGGAAGGTCCTTCAGGCTTGTTCCTGTATCCTTTTGACGTGTCCTGGTTAGTCATTGAGCACGTCCTTGCTTTCCGGTAAACAATGTTTCAGACTCACCTTGACCTTTGCTTGCACCAGAAGTGTGATCAGCCATTTCTCCAAGCAGCCTGACGCCTTTTTGGTAGGGATGGTGTTTAGAAACCAAGATTTGGTGCCAAGTTTGCTCATTGCTACAGGTGTTACTGCTTCTACACCCTTCCAGTGGATAGAGCTAAGACATATATTAATGTTTTCAATAAAACTAGAATGCTTCTATCTTCCAGGGGCTGCTAACATGCACGTAGAAACCTTACAGATTGTAGTCCATGTTGAAAAGCTAGGGTGTGGGTATCTATAAGCAGTTTCAGAGACTAAAGTTATGTCAGCTGTTGCGGTCTTCCTTTCCCATAACCCTCTAAGATGCTGGGGTTTAATATACTAACAGTGTGCAGAGTTCATTGACCTTACCTATCTCTGAAAGACAGGCCAAGCAAGGTAAGTGAGCACGGAAACAAAGAGCTGAATTCCTTTATTTACCCATTGCCGGGTAGTCAATTCTGACCCCTAGCAACCCTGTAGGACAGGGTAGGACTGCCCCATAGGGTTTCCAAGGCCTCTTCTTTCTTCCACAGAGTGGCTGGTGGGTTCGAACTGGCAACCTTTCAGTTAGCAGCCAAGCGGTTAACCACTACACCACCAGGGCTCCTTTATTTACTAAACATTTATTCCGTATTTTAAAAAAATGTTTACTGAACATCAGCTTTGTTTCAGGCACTAAATAAGGTCCTGGGGATGCAAAGAGAAGTAGGACTTTGTCTCTGCCCTTTGGCTAATAACACGTTTGATAACAGGGTGGCAGGACTCAGAGGGACCACTCCTGACACCCACAGCTCTGGAGAGGACTGTCCGGATCCCCCGAGGCAGCCGCTCTCTGGCCTGGATACCTTAAGTGCCATCTGGCTGGGGTTTACATGAGGTGAAATGCGATGCCTGTGCAAATAGGCGTCTACATGGAGAGACAGTTTTCCAGGGAATGGAAAGTTTTTAGTCTGTTTCAGAGTCAAGGCTAGGCCGTGTGGGTAATGTCTTATGCTGACAACCTCTCAAGAATTTAAAGGATGTCGTGGGTAGTTTGAAAATGGTCTAATTTAGCTAGTTAAATAGGAGAGATCCTAGCTTACCCTTTGTGTAACTTAAAAGTTTTTTTTTTCATTTGATGCTCTCATATTCTCAATTTCTTGGTAGTCACAGTGCTGGAATGTCCAAAGCCCGTTGTTTTGTTTTGAACGTAGTTCAATGTAAAAGTCAGTTTAGACAGTTTCCAATGTCAGTGTTAACTAAGTGATAATCAGCTCTTTTTTTCTAGAACGTATTGCTCACGTGCTCAGTACTCACTGCTGAAAATCCTTAGAGCTTCCTATGAGATTATCTGTGGCATGGTCTGAGCAGCTGAGTAAACTTCCTGAATGCTTTTTTTAGAAAATGCATGGAGACATAATGTGTGATTTATCAAGATTGTGGCAGTGATGGGATTCAGAATATATCTGAGTGAGCGAGGGGAGTAGATGAACATAGAAGCAGATCATTAAGGTCTGTGATCCATCTGGAGTTAATTTTTGTATAAGGTGTGAGGTTTAGGTTGAAGTTTATCTGTTTTGCCTACGGGTGTCCAGTTTCTCCAGAACCATTTGTTAAAAAGGGGATCCGTCCTCCATTGAATGGCTTTTGTACCTCTGTCAAAAACCAGTTGGGCGTATTTGTGTGGGTCTATTTGTGGACTCTATTCTGTTCACATCGCTCTAGTCCTCTGCCAATACCACAGTCTTGATCACTGTAGCTGTGTAACCAAACCAAAACCAGGCACCACTGACTCGACTCCAACCTCTGGCACCCCTTGTGTGTGTCAGAGTAGAACTGTGCTCCATAAGGTTTTCAGTGGCTTGTTTTTCAGAGTAGATTGCCAGGCCTTTCTTCCAAGGTGCCTCTGGGTAGACTCAAACATCTAACCTTTCAGTTAGCAACCGAGCACGTTAACCATTTACTACGCCACCCAGGGATTCCATAGCTATATAGTAAGCCTTAATAGCCGGCAGAATAATCCCCCCGCAACACACTCTTCTTTTTCAGAATTCTTTTAGCTAGTCTAATTCCTTTGCCTTTTCATATCAATTTTAAATAATCTTGTCTGTGGCTGGGATTTTGCTAGAATTACGTTCTGTCAGTTTGGGGAGAGTTGGCATCTTTACTATGTCGAGTTCCAATCCATGAACACTATGTCTTTTTATTTTTTAATGAAAGCTTAAGGTGCAAAGATTAAGATAGCTGCGGTGCAGCATGTTGCCGTATGTTAAGAGGTGATTGTTCCACCGAGAATATCAGTGACTTACCAGATTGCATCTTTATTCAGTTTTTTTTTTTTTTCCTCTTTAATTAATAAATAAATCTGTAGGCCTATGAAAGGAGGTTCCCTACGTGTCCTTTGATCCCGATGTTCGTGGACAGTGACACTGTGGATGAATTCAAGAGTGAAGACGGAGCCATTCATGTCGTTGAACGGCGTTGCAAGCTGCACATAGACGCTCCCAGGCTGTTGAAAAAGGTGACGTGAAAGGACGTGTGAGAGACGACCCCCCAAAACACAGGAACCAATATACTTCACAGCTTCTGTGGCGGTTGGCCGTTCTTAATAAACTCCTTTTCTCTTTGTTTCTTTTTTTAAAGATTGCAGGAGTTGATTATGTATATTTTGTCCAGAAAAACTCCCTGGACTCTCGGGAACGGACTTTGCACATCGAGGCCCATAATGAAACGTTTTCTAACCGGGTCACCATCAATGAGCACTGCTGCTATCGTGTGAGTAGCCCAGCGCTCAGCCGCACAGGGCGGGCGTGCGCTCTGGCGTCCTGCTCGTCGTTTTACACAATACGCTTTTCTGTCTGTGAGGGCGGTTCTTCATCAGATGTTGCCACCGAGATTTGGGGCATTGTAGGGAAGCAGGGGCGGTTTACCACGGAATGGATGGCGTTGTTGTGGCAGTTAAAGTAGCCCAGTGAGGCTGTGATTTGGTTTTTAATCCTCCTTTGATATGCTGCTGCTTCTGTGGCCCCAGTCTAACACTTGAGAAATCTATATCGAAGGACCCAAGATACTGATATTAAGATGAGAGCTGAGAGGCATTACCTGCCCCCGCTTCCCTGCTCACTGCCCTGTGTCCAGATACTTCTCTGACTGGATTGTCAGAATCGCCTCCAGACACGTCTGTCTCCCTCTGTCCTCATCCTCCTACAATACAGTCTCAGCATAGAATCCAAAGAGCCATTTAAAACACATCAGATCATGTTGCTTCTCTGGGCTCCAAGCCCCGCAGAGTCCCCCTTTGTCCTCAGAGGAAAAGCCCAGAGCCCTGCCAGTGGCCCACAGGCCCCGTGTCCTCACTTGGTCCCCACCCGCTGCCCTCGTTCATTGTCCCTGATCTGCAAGCAGCTTCCCCAGTGGGCCTTTGCATCCCGTGCTCCCGCTGCCAGGAGCGCTTCCCAGACCTCTGCTTGGGCCCCCTCCCGTCCTTCAGTCTTTTCTCACGCCTCCCCTTGTAGACAACGCCAGCCTGGCCACCTGTTTAATTCTGTAACCTGCTAACCCCCACCCCGCCCCCTGCCCTGTCCTTTTAACCCTGCTCTGCCTCTTCTGTTTTGCATAGCGCTCACCTTCCAACACCCGCAGGAGCTCCTTACTGTGTTTATGGCTAGTTGTCTCCCCTGGCTAGACCGGAGGTTCCATACGGCAGGCTCTTTGTTTAACTGGTGGTGGAGAGCAGTACCTGTGGTGCTCAACAATACGCCACGTGAATGAGTGAACCAAAAACAGACACAAAGTTCTTCTTTTATAGCTGCCGTTAGGCTGTTTGGGAAAATTATTTGCACCTTTTCATGATTTTGAACCTCTCCGTGTAATTTTTTCATCTGCTGTTTTCCTGATAACAACATTGTTAGTAAAATACGTGTTTTCTTCTGGTTACCAGTTGGTTGAGGAACAGACAAATGGTACTCTCTGCTCTCAGTCTAGTTAACGGGAGTGCTTTCTCTCCTATCCACAGGTTCATCCTGAAAATGAAGACTGGACCTGTTTCGAACAGTCTGCGAGTTTAGATATTAAATCTTTCTTTGGTTTTGAAAGTACAGTGGAAAAAATTGCAATGAAGCAATACACCAGCAACATTAAAAAAGTGAGTCGACCTTGAGATTTTTTGGAAGAGGGTGGACAGGAGTCTCTGAGATGACCTGAGGCCAGGAATGGTTAGCCAGGGGTTCCCAGCCATTTCTTGAAGAACTGCTTGGACTTTGCCCAGAGCCTGGTATCCCAGGAGTGGAGGGAGTGAGGTACCGAGGGTGCTGCTCGCCAGTAAAGAGGGAAGCGTGGCTGCTGGCGGTGGTGTTCTCTCCTCAGACTCGCCTAGAAAGGTGAGAGTTGGGGTGAGGCGGCAGCAGCCAGCTTAAAGCACCCCAGGTTCCCTCTTTGGATCTGCTGGTCGGGGCCTGTGTACTGAGGAGGTTTACCAGGAGGTCTCTTGGGGGCTCCCAGCCCTTGGGTTGTGAGATTCGTCTTCCACGGAAGACATTCCCTCTTCCCTCTTGTCTTCATGCTGTGGCTCATCATTATTGTGGAATTTTCGTTTTGAAATGTATTGGTGTGAGGCTGTGGGGTGCTTTTTGAAGGCTCGTTTGATTTCAGAGTACTGCATTGGAAAGAGTTTGGATTGAGACATAAAGCACATATTGAGTACAAGTATGGGAAATTAGTGTTTTTAATTAGTTATATAAAAGTTTCCATCTTTTTAGATACTGTTTCCTAGACCTTTGGAGAAGAGGAAGCAAAATAAGAAAAACGAAAACACAAAGGCATTTGACTTTCTCCGTATTTTTTTCCTGTACCGATCAGTTTTGGTTTGTGTTTTCAAAGCCTGTGAGGGATGAGTAATGTGTATGTTATGAACATACTAAGTCTCAGCTTGGCTTTGTTTTCAAGGGGAAAGAAATCATCGAATACTACCTTCATCAGTTAGAAGAGGAAGGCATCACGTTTGTGCCCCGCTGGACGCCGCCTTCCCTTGCGCCCTCCTCAGAGGCAGCTTCCTCCTGCAAGAAACAGGCGGCGGCTACAGCTGTTGTCATCCCCGACACTGCCCTGACGGAAGGGCTGAGCAGCGAGGCCCTCAGTAATGCTGGCGGGGCCCCCGAACCATTGGTGGGAACCCCTGACGGTAGGTCTGGGAGAGGCTGTGTTCTTAGAAAAATTCTTAGTAAATCGTTGCTGAGTGCTGTTGAGTCAGTTCTGACTCGTGGTGACTCCATGTATGTCAGAGTAGGACTGTTCCCCGTAGGATTTTCAATGACTGGCCTTTCTTCGGAGGCGCTTGAACCTCCAACCTTCTGGTTAGAAACTGAGCACGTTAACTGTTTGCACCACCCAGGGACTCCAGCCGGAGGCAAGACACCTCCTATATAAAGCAGAGCCATGTCGTTGTGACTTGGCCCCAGAGGGAAATGATGTCATGCACGCACTTTCAACAGAGGTGCTGTTGTGCCCCACGCATTGTTGCTGTCGAGTCAATTCCAACTCATAGGGACCCTACACGACAGAGTAGAACTGCCTCATAGGGTTTCCAAGGCAGTAATCTTTACGGGAGCAGACCACCACATCTTTCTCCTGCAGAGCTGCTGGTGGGTTTGAACTGCTGACCTTTCAGTTAGCAGCCAAGCGCTTAACCACTGCCCCAACAGGGCTCCGGACTAGAAAATTAGAGGGTGTCATTTTCTCTCTGGTTGCTGTACCAATTCTTGTTTACTTGGGATATTTAGATACTACATAAAGGAAATGTTAGTCTCTTATTTCTGGCCCCTATCTTTCAGCTTATATGACATATTCGTTTTATTTTCTCTGAGAATGAAGAAACTTAGGATTTTTGTTTAAAAGGCAGGAAGGGTTATGTCAGCAGTCATTCCTTTGGTGAGACCAGGAAGTGCTGACAACATCTTTAGTGAATGGATGGTAGCGATGAACCCTTTAACACAGAGTAACATCATCATCATCAAACACTTCTTATGCTCACTGTGTGCCAGGCCTTCCTAGGAGTGTAGCGAGGGTAGTGAGCACCCAGGGGCAATCTCTAAGTATGCCTCTCCCCAGTTAAAGCACCCAGGGGCAGTCTCTAATTTGCATCCCCCCCCCCCCCACCAATTTCAAGCCGAATAGACTTTGGTAGCGGCGGTTAGCGGCGGGGTGTCAGCGGAGAAGCCTTCCCCCTCTTGGCTGGCTGCCTCAGGTGCCTTTCATGTCTGTGGCACCTCAGAATGCCATTCCGCACTTTGTCTGGCGCCCCCTTAGACTTACGCCAGGAGCAAGGCCACTCTCTGGGCTCCCCCACCTTACCCCGTACTACACCTCTGGGCCTCCCTGGGTGGCACAAACAGTTAATATGCTCCACTGCTAACTGAAAGGTTGGTGGTTCGACTCTACCTAGAGGTGCCTTGGAAGAAAGTCCTGGTAGTCTACTTCTGAAAGATCATAGCCATTCAGAACCCTCTGGAGCATAGTAATACTCTGCCACGTGGGGTTGCCATGAGTCAGAATCGACTCGATGACAGTTGGTTCTGTTTTTGTTTTCTGTGCCAGGCACTGTTCTAAGCAGTTTGTGAATATGCACTCATTCAGTATTGGTTCCTTTAAGGTAGGAACGTTATACCACATATTACCTGAGGCACAGAGAGACTCATTAACTTGCCTGGGGTCACACAGCTAGGAAGTACAGAGCTGGGATTGAGCCCAGGTGGTCTGGCTCCAGGGTCAGTGCTTTTAGCCACAGTGTTGTGCCACCTTTTAAGCATATTAAAACACACACACACACACACACACACACACACCTTTTCTCTAACTGTAAGAGCAATGCCTATTTTAAAAAGCTCAGAAAACGTAAGAAAATTCTACTGCTCAGAAATGTTATCAAAATGTATCTTTCCACACGTTCTTCTCTGCAGTGAAACTGTGCCTGTTGTTAGCTTTTAAAAGGTGGCAGGAGTTTTCCTTGGTTTGGGGATGCGTTTTCTTTTTCCCTCGTGAGCTTTCCTTTGCCACCGGAAATGTTGGCTGTCTTGTTCTTCCGGTGTGTGCTACAGTGTCATGGAAAACAGGCCCTGTGTTCCTGAGTAGAGTAGCTCGATCCAAGATAGGCTTAGAGCTACTTGTTTGCTACCCTGTGAGACCTCTTTATAGAATTGTAAATAAAAACAGTCATTAAAGATCTGTTATGTCCATCATTTTATTATGACTGGCGTAGAGATTCTGGCAGGAGATGGCCGGCTGGTAATCCGAGGAAGAGAGTTGACAGGAAAGTTCGCCTGCGTTCTGGCTGGTGTTTTCATTATAAAGACTACCAGTGAATTTCTCTGAGGGGTTGGTTTAAATCTGCCATCTCTAGGGTCTCATTTACCTCTGAGACTCTAGGACCACGCGTTCACCAAGCCGTCAAGTTCCAGTGTTCTTAGTTGTAAACAATACCGTGTAACTTATGTTCCAGATAAATTAGATGCAGACTACATCAAGAGATACCTGGGCGACTTGACCCCCCTGCAGGAGAGCTGCCTCATCAGACTTCGCCAGTGGCTCCAGGAGACCCACAAGGGCAAGGTAAGACTCCGCCCGTGGCGTGCAGGGGTCTCCTCAGTGTGAAGTCGTGGGGTCCTTCTGCTCACGGCAGCTGAGTGCCTACTTGCCGCGGCTGGGGTGTTCCTTCAGATCTCAGGGATTCGATCGGCGTCTCTGTGGCGTCTCAGTCCTTTGTGGCAGGTTCTGATGCTCCTCTGTGTATAATGAGCTATATTTTCCTGGGTTTTACAGGGCGTGGTCTAAGCTAAAAAACAAGCGTCAAATGACAAAGCAACATTGTGTTCTAAGTATTCACACATTTTACTTTCCAGAGGGTTTGGAGTTCACAGATGATCTATCCAGTAATTACAAATATTGGGACTTTCATTTTGAGTTTTTTGGTGGAATTTTTTGCCTCATAAGGAATTAATTCCATTTTCGTAATAAGCCTTTTACTAAGGGGGGTGGAGGGTGGTAGTGGGCAGAGGGGGGTGTGTGTGTCTGGTTACTGCCCTTACTTGGCAGAGGGAGGCTGGCACTGCGTGCAGTTGACCTCCTCTCTAATTTCTGTCAGACCTGGTTACCAGAGACCCAGCATACGAGCACTGTGTTACCACCAACAGTCAGGAAAACAGCCACAGTGATAACGGTTACCGCTGCTCCTGCACTGCCGTGTGCTGGACACGGCTTGAAGCCCTTTATCAAATCCTCCCAACAGCCCCGTGTGGTGGGTGCTCTTTTTGCCACCTCATTTTACACAGGAAGAGACTGAGGCATAGCGAAGGGAAGTAACTTGCCCGAGGTCTTTACAACTAGTGCGTGGTGGGCTCAGGGTGTGAACCCAGGCTGGTTGATTCCAGAAGCCACATTCCTAACGCTTCCGTGTGCCGTGACCGTGTGGTCCTTTCTGAGTGAAGTCGCTGCCGCATCAGCAGTCACGTGCTCTGAGTGGGTCTTCCCGGGTGGGTGGTGAGCAGGCTCACACTCACACTTCCTTCCTGGTGCCCTTGGACCGGTGGCACGCATTTACCATGTGTGTGTCAGCGAGTGGCCGTGGAGAAAGATGCCCGATCTGGAGGACGCAGCCATAGTCAGGGAAGTATTCAGTAGTCAGTGTTCAGGGAAGCGGCCCATTGATCACCCATAGTGGAACCTAGAGATGCGTCCTGTAGGTTCAGAGCACCACCATCACTACCAGAACCACCGACGCATTTTTGTCTTGTAGATTTTTATTTAAGCATGATACATACACAGAGAAGTACATAGACCCTCCTAATCCACAGATCATCTCAGCGGCCCAGTTGATGTTTACAAAATCCTTTGTGTCTTCACATCACTGAAACTAAGATGCGGTGCTGTCGAGATCATCAGATGAATAGTGCCGCTTTTCTGAAGCACTACAGGAGATTGTTCTGGTAGCAGCTGATTTTAAATGGTGGAATGCAGCTCAGTCTTGCTAAGTGGTGGGAGTTTGGAAGGCTTACTCTCTTAGCAACTTCTGACATTGCTTAGAAACATCTCTTTCTCTTACTAGATCCCCAAAGATGAGCACATTCTTCGGTTCCTACGCGCTCGGGACTTCAACATCGACAAAGCCAGGGAGATAATGTGCCAGTCCTTAACCTGGCGGAAGCAGCACCAGGTCGACTACATTCTGGACACCTGGAACCCTCCGCAGGTCCTTCAGGATTACTACGCGGGCGGTTGGCACCACCACGACAAAGGTGATCCACGCACTTGGCCCCGTCTAAGTTTGTATCGTGATCTGTCTCAGCAGGTCATAAAGACTCTCCAGGACCTCCCTCCAGTGAGCGTGTTGTCCCTGCCCACTTTTCCCGACTTGAAACCAGCTGGTGGTGCATCTTTCTCTTTCTCTGAGTTCTAGAGCATCACAGCCAGTGCCACACTCCTAACGCAGCCTGAGTATACCTCAGAGTGCAGCCTGGGAGGCCTGTGTGTGCTTCCTCCTCCTAGGCCCATGTCACCCCTGGGCAAGTTACTTACTGCCCTTCTTAGTGCAGTGGGGCCTGGTTTGCCCGATTATCATCAAGCCTGTCTAGTCTGAAATGTGTGCAAGGAGGGTTTCTCCACCGGTACTGTGCTAGTAAAGGGACTTTTCAATGACTTAAACCCCTACCCGTTAAAAACCCGCTACCGTCGAATGGATTCCGACTCATAACGATTCTATAGAACAGAGTAGAACTGCTCCATGGGGTTTTCAAGGAGCAGCTGGTGGATTCAGACTGCCGACCTTTTGGTTGGCAGCTGAGCTCTTAACCACTGTGCCACTGTGGCTCCTGAACCCCTAGAGTATAAAAATGTTTGGCCATATTTTCTACATGTAAGTAAAGAGCTTCAGTTCTGCCCTGGGGAGTACGTAAAGCATAAATCCAAGGCATGGTACACCTAGAATGAAGAGTGATTTAAATGAGGAATTTAAAGCACAGCCTTACTCGGTGGCTTCATGCATCATGCCTTGCACGAGACCCTGCCCTGTCCAAGATCTGCTCCTCATTTCCCTGTTCAAAACCTGATAGTGGACGGAATGGACAGCCAACACTGGAGGCTCGCCCCCGGGATTACCGTAGGACCGCTTCCTCTCCCACCTCGGACAGACCCTTCTAGGGCTGGAGAGTCCCTACCCGTCTGTTTGTCTGACTTCATCTTCTATATTTCTCCAGATTAATTTTAGCTTTATTAGTTTTTACTGGAAGCAAGTAATATTTATATTTATTCCATTCTGTGATTTTTAAAAGATTGAAGCTTGGTAGTAAGACATTGACAAATGTGTCTTATTAAAAGTTGGGAGAAATTGTTTTTTAATCAGCCTTTCAGCAAGATTTTGGGGCACAAAACCTTATTGCTTTTTTAAAATTTTTATTTTATTGTACTTTAAGTGAAAGTTAACAATTCAAATTAGTCTCTCATACAAAAATTCATGCATACATTGTTATGTGACCCTAATTGCTCTCCCTATACTGTGACAGCACACTCCTCCTTTCCACCCTTGATCTCCCATGTCCATTCAGCCAGCTCCTGACCCTCTCTGCCTTCTCATCTTACCTCCAGACAGGAGCTGCTCATTTAGTCTCATGTATCTACTTGAGCTAAGAAGCACAGTCCTCACGAGTATCATTTTTTGTCCCACAGTCCAGTCCAATCTTTGTCTGAAGCGTTGGCCTCGGGAATGGTTTTAGTGCTGAGTTGGCAGAGAGTCTGGGAGCCATGCTCTGGGGTTTATCTAGTCTCGGTCAGACCTTTTTGCTTTAAGTAGAACAGATAGAGAGCCAGATTCTGCTAGGAGGTGAAGTTTACCAGGTGATAAATACAAGGTAAATGTCGGGCCCTGTGACCACCATTAAGATTCATTAACAACCCGCGATATGCAGATGACACAACCTTGCTTGCTGAAAGTGAAGAGGACTTGAAGCACTTACTGATGAAGATCAGAGACCACAGCCTTCAGTATGGATTACACCTCAACATAAAGAAAACAAAAATCCTCACAACTGGACCAATAAGCAACATCATGATAAACGGAGAAGAGATTGAAGTTGTCAAGGATTTCATTTTACTTGGATCCACAAGCAATGCCCATGGAAGCAGCAGTCAGGAAATCAAACGATGCATTTCATTGGACAAATCTGCTGCAAAAGACCTCTTTAAAGTGTTAAAAAGCAAAGATGTCACTTTAAGGACTAAGGTGCACCTGACCCAGGCCATGGTGTTTTCAGTCACCTCATATGCATGTGAAAGCTGGACAGTAATTAAGGAAGACAGAAGAAGAACTGACGCCTTTGAATTATGGTGTTGGCAAAGAATATTGAATATATCATGGACTGCCAGAAGAACGAACAAATTGTTTTGAAAGAAGTACAGCCAGAATGCTCCTTAGAAGTGAGGATGGTGAGAATTCATCTCCTATACTTTGGACATGTTGTCAGGAGGGACCAGTCCTTGGAGAAGGACATCATGCTTGGTAAAGTAGAGAGTCAACAAAAAAGAGGAAGACCCTCAAGGAGATGGATTGACACAGTGGCTGCAACAATGGGCTTAAGCATAACAACAATTGTGAGGATGGTGCAGGACCAGGCAGTGTTCCGTTCTCTTGTTCATAGGGTTGCTAGGAGTCGGAATCCACTCAATGGCTCCTAACAACAATGTGACCGCCATTAACAGCAGAAGTCAAGCCATAGTTGCCTTTCGGGAGCGTGATCAATCCATGTTCTTTCCTGCTGCTCTCTTACTTCTACTTCTGCTACTTCACTACTCCTGAGTAGCGGGAGTCTGGGTACTGCTGACTGTGGGGTACTCTCTGGTCACCAGGATCTTTTTCTCCTTTGTGTAACAGGCAGTAATGCCGTGGAGCTTACGGGATGACTTAGGTTCCCTTCAGCCTCCATCCATTAGACCTCCAGGCCATAAAGAAGTAGAGCCAAAGTTTACTGAATTTATGAATTTAAAGATTTCCAGAAAGTCCTTATCTGTCCTTGGCACTTAGAGTGGGAATTGAGGGAAGCTGACTTTTTAAAAATCTTCACATGAACTTTTTGTTAACTTAAGAATTGAAAATTTCTTAAAATTTCTATGCATATAAAAATGTGGCGAAACTGATATTCCCCTGCTTTTGAAAACCAGCGCTTGTTGAATCCCCTCGTTGATGAAGTGAGGAGACCATGCCTTGCTGACGCCTACAGTTCCCCTGGTCCCCCTCGCCCCAGTGAGCCCTCTCCATCCTCTTGCTCCCCAGCCCCAGCCCCAGTGAGCCCTCCTCAGCCCCAGCGAGCCCTCCCCAGCCCCAGCGAGCCCTCCCCAGCCCCAGCGAGCCGTCCCCAGCCCCAGCGAGCCGTCCCCAGCCCCAGCGAGCCCTCCTCAGCCCCAGCGAGCCCTCCTCAGCCCCAGCGAGCCTTCCCCAGCCCCAGCGAGCTCTCTTCAGGCCCTGCTGAACTGCTCCTCAGTTGGCTCTTCTTTCTTTTACAGTTTAGGGGGAAGTGTGGGAACCCCTCACAGGAGCATAGGCTAACCTGTAATCTCCTTCTGAAGGTTCTTGTTGATGCCTCTTTGCTGACAGTTTGTTTCCTTCCCCTCCTGCAGACGGGCGGCCCCTCTACGTGCTCCGGCTGGGGCAGATGGACACCAAAGGCTTGGTGCGCGCCCTCGGTGAGGAGGCCCTGCTGAGATACGTGAGTGTTCCCCTGCGGGGATATTAGGATATTCGGACATCAGAGGATGTTTTATAAACCTGGGTTGGGGAAGTCCTTCTCGAGCAAGCTGGGAAACCCAGAGCTCTGAGGAAGAAAATGGGATTTGGCAGTGTTGTGTGTAAAGATCTCTCTGGTAAATGGTACCTGGAGACACAGTCAGAAGACAGAAAATAACCCGGAAGAAAATATTTTTTTAACATGTACTCTACTGGATGAATGGTGAGTATTCCTTATATACAAAGAACTCCTGCCAGTTTAAGATAAAGACATCTCAGTAGAAAAATTGGCAGAGGCTTTCAACAAGCAGCTTACAGGCGAGGAGATATAAATGGGCAAGAAACCTGTGAGGATGCTCAGCCTCCGGGACGGCGAGGGCCCCTGTCATGGCAGTCAGGCAGCGAGAACGAAAACGTCGTGCGGTCAGTGCTCCTGAGCGTGCAAGGAAGTGTGTACTAATCCATTTGCAATCGCTGTTTGAGAAATCTGGCAAATACATATGAAAAATGTCAACATTCATACCTTTTTACCCAGTATAAACAGGTCTGTATTGCAACAGTGTTTTAATACCAGAAAAGGGAACAGTCTGAATGTCCATTAATAGGGTAGTGGGTGAAAAAATATTTCCCTTCTATGGAAAATGACGCGGCTGGTAAGATTGAGTTGGGTATACGTGTCTCGACAAGAAGCGGTGCTCACAGTCAGTTATTAAGTGAGAAAAGCAAGTTGCCGTGTGGATGATGTGACTCTGTTTTTTACAAAACAGAAGTCTAAAGCACTGTATCTTTTTTTAAGCGCTGTTTACACATCCTGTATGTATTTGTGTGCCCCGCAAGTGTTTACCATTGGTACTGGGAAGAATGAGGAGAGGTGGTGGTCTTTGGCTTCGTATCTGCGTCCTTAGGCTGATTGACCTGATATCACAGGTTTGCACAGGTGGTCCCCAACTTACGATGGGGTTCCGTTCTGACCACGCCGTCGTAAGTTGGTTCTGACGTAAGTTGAATACTGTTTGTCCTGTAAATAGTAGATAGTTTAGAACTGATATATCTTGCTGATGGATTGAACTTTTTATCATTGTGTAGTGATCTTTCCCATCCCTAATAATTTTTGGTTAGTCTATTTTATCTGATATTAATATAGCTACAAGTTGCTGTCAAGTTGATTCTGACTCATAACGACCCTATAGGGCAGAGTAGAACTGCCCCAGAGGGTTTCCAAGGAGTGGTTGGTAGAGTCGAACTGTCGATCTTTCAGTTAGCAGCCAAGTGCTTAACCGCTGTGCTACCAGGGCTCCGTAGCTCTACTAGTTTTTTTTCAAGGAGCCCTGGTGCCTCAGTGGTTAAGCACTTGGCTGCTAACCAAAAGGCTGGCGGTTCGAAGTCACCAAGCTGCTCTACCAGAGAAAGATGTGGCAGTCTGCTTCTGTAAAGATTGCTCATTGCCGTCGAGTTGATTCTGACTCATAGTGACCCTCTAGGACAGAGTAGAGCTGCCCCATAGGGTTTCCAAGGCTGTGATGCTTACTAATGATAACAGGTACCAAAAAAAACAGCAACAGATGGTCGTTAAGTACAGTTCGTTGTAACTCGAGTACTCTTGAATTGGGGACTACCTGTATCGCTTTTGTAGTTAGAAAGGAAAATCTGTTTACATATTTAAAAGATTTCAGAAGATGACACAAAATTACAAAAATGTTTTTCACAATGGAGGCTTCAGGAAAACAATCAGCGGATCCACTCAGGATGACTTCTTAGGAGCTGATTCCGAGTCACTGCTTCACTTCACTGTCCCCGGCCTCGCTTTGCTTCCAAGGTGTCTCTCACATCAGGCCTCTGCAAGTATTCTCTCCTCTGGCACGTCCTTAACGCAGGCCCTCAGTGTCTCGTCCGGAGTAGCCTGTCCCCCTGACTGCAGGCTCACCCGTCTCCGATGCGGTCTCTATGGTGTTGGCACTGCCATTGCCCCTCCCTGCAGAAGACTGTCCTTAAATTAGAAACACAGCCAGAAGGCACATCTGTAATCTCGTTATCCTAAACTTCAACTGCCGCCATTTTGTTGGGTATTCTGTTAGTGCCCCCACCGTGTGTACATGCACACATACATACGTATCTATACGAACACATATATGCACATAAAGACACACGGACTTCCGTAGGGGAAGGATTGGTTAATCCAAATTGAAGGCTCTCTTTAACTGTACTTTGAGAATATGCTAAGACAGCCCTTTCTCTTGGCAGACACGTGTAGCATCAGAATGTTCCCACACTTAACAGACACGTATCTTCAATTCCAAATATGTGTGTTCTGAAGACAAAGCAAAAGATTGCCTCCTCCCTGCTCATTTGGTGATTTCTGTCACTGTTATTTTACTTGGGGTATCACTTTGGCCAGAGATGATAGTGTTTATTCTCCTTTGAGAGTAAAATATTCTGTTGGTGAGACATTTTGTGTGTATGAATGTGGCAGAAAATCTAAATATATGACTTGTTGGGTTCACACGCCTCCGTATAAAATGCTGTGTTAATATCGCTTGTTGTCATAGCTTGCTGCAGTAGGTTTGCCCTTTTAAAGACTAACCGCGGTCATTTTATGGCCCTTGTACGCACAGGTTCTCTCCATAAACGAAGAAGGACTAAGACGGTGTGAAGAAAATACGAAGGTCTTTGGTCGACCTATCAGGTAGGTGTGGGATTTTGATTGGCTCCCAGCTCATTTGAGAATATGAATTAAAAGTTTCCAGGTGATTTTTGGCACCAAAATCTGAACGTTTACTGTTTTCCACAGTGTTCCACATGGTAGAAAATAGGTAAAAATGTAACATGAGCATGTGGGAGGGACAGCTGCCAGGTTCTAGTATTTCTTCCTCCACTGGGGTGTGCTGGCACGGCATGAGATGGGTCGGCCTATCCGGTCAGTTGGCTTGGTCCTCATGACCCCATCTGCAGCTTTGATGCAGGCTAGTCAGTTTTTGCATGCACACACACACATAGTTATTCTGCATTCCTAAAGCAGACTTCTGATTATGGTGAGCTGTTGTAGAAAGGTGAGTGACTCACAGAGGTTGAGAGAGGCCTCAGTGGCTCACTGGAGCGTAGCCCCATGGAGGCGAGGAGGGTGAGGGTTCTTGCTCACTGCTGTATCCCCAGCTCCAAAGACAAATATATATTAAAATTGTCGGTATTCATATCTTTTTACCTAGTATAAAAGAGTCTGTATTGCAACGTTGTCTTAATATCAGAAAAGAGAACCATCTGAATGTCCACTAATAGGGCTGAAGACAGGTGTATTGTGGCTCAGTCCTGCTGCCTGTTAAATGCAGGTGTGCGCCCTGTTGGCAGTGGACCAGGAGACGTGACTTGAGTGTGAAGGATGACACACATCACCCTCTTTGCCAGATCACCAAGCACCCGTCGCTGAGGCTGTGGACGAGCCATTGGTTGCTTTGGGTGATGGGTCCTGTCCTCTGTGCTTTTTCGGAGTAGATAACACGCTTGCTGTACACATAGTTCATGAAACTGCAATTCCCCAAAACTAGAGTATTCTTGGAACTGGATGTAAATGACTTTTATGATTTCAAAAAGAAAAGGTGAAATGCAGAGCACCGGTGTGTCACTCTTGCTGTATCCTGAGTGACGCACGGCTCTGTAACCCCGCAGCTCGTGGACCTGCCTGGTGGACCTGGAAGGACTGAACATGCGCCACCTGTGGAGACCCGGTGTCAAAGCCCTGCTGCGCATCATCGAGGTGGTGGAGGCCAACTACCCCGAGACGCTGGGCCGCCTCCTCATCCTGCGCGCCCCCCGCGTGTTCCCCGTGCTCTGGACGCTGGTGCGTGCAAATCCCCCACGTGTTCCCCATGCTCTGGATGTTGGTGCGTGCAAATCCCCCGCGTGTTCCCCGTGCTCTGGATGCTGGTGCGTGCAAATCCCCCACGTGTTCCCCATGCTCTGGATGTTGGTGCGTGCAAATCCCGCACGTGTTCCCCGAGCTCTGGACGCTGGTGTGTGCAGACATCGTGTGTAGTGTGACCCCCAGGTGTCCCCTGTGCTCTGGACACTGGTGCATACAGACGCGGTGTGCAGTGACTATGTGTACATTCATGTAGACATCGTGTGTAGTGTGACCCCCAGGTGTCCCCTGGGCTCTGGACACTGGTGCATACAGACGCGGTTTGCAGTGACTATGTGTACATTCATGTACATATGTCTATCACCATAAGGAGCCCTGGTGGTGCAGTGGTTAAATGCTCGGCTGCTAACTCAAAGGTTAACGGTTCAAACCCACCCAGTGGCCACACAGGAGAAAGACCTAGTGATGTGCTCCCGTAAAGATTACAGCCTTGGAGACCCTGTGGGGAAGTTCTGCTCTGTCCTGTAGGGGCGCTGTGAGTCAGGATCGACTTGATGGCACAAGAAGTCTTAACTAGTTAGGAGAAAACAAAGTAAATGTGGAAGGATGTAGAGTTTAACAGAGAAACCCACATTGTTTTTGAGTGTCCTCATGCCCTGCAGATGCACTTTACAGACCACGTGTCTCAAGCTCAAATGCCCTTCTCACCCCACTGCCCCCTCGTGTATCATGGTGTAATCAGTCCCTGAAACCTAGAAGGCAAAGCAGACGTGACCAGTGTCTTTCTTGTGACTCCAGGTTAGTCCATTCATTGACGACAACACCAGAAGGAAGTTCCTTATTTATGCAGGAAATGACTACCAGGGTCCTGGCGGCCTGCTGGACTACATAGACAAAGAGATCATTCCAGATTTCCTGAGCGGAGAGTGCATGGTAGGTATCGAGGCCAATAGCTGCACGTTTGGCTGCTTCAAAGGGGCGGGGGTGCCGTTCTGCACAAAGAATTCTGAGAATGTTTGCTCTGCGTCTTTGGCGGCTGTTGTCTCTCTGATCCGGGATCAAGCTCCACAGAACCATTTAGGTGATGGTTTACGGCATGGCCGATTCTCGTTGTTGACTACAAGTGAGCATTGTTAGAGACTCTAATACAGCTGAAGCCTGCCTGACTCACACAGCTTGCTGTGAAGTCAGGTCTTCCACCCTGTTCTAGAAAGAGTGGTGCATTGGTTTCAAATACACTTAAAAACATCTGATTCTCAAAAAGATCTCCTCCTCAACAGTAAATCAGGATATCCTTTTTAAAGTGGAAAAATGAACTGGGTTTTTATGTAAATTTTTTAAAAAATGCATAGAATTGCTGGTTAATCTGGCTGTCTTAGTTATCCTAGTGCTTCTGTAACAGAAGTACCACATGTGGGGGCTTTACCAAACGGACGTTTATCCTCTTGAAGTCTAGGAGGCTACAAGTCCACACTCAGGGTGCCAGCTCCAGGGGAAGGCTTTCTGTCTGTCAGTTCTGAGGGAAGGTCCTTGTCATCAATCTTCCCCAGTTGAGGAACTTCGAGGGGCCCCAGGTCCAAAGGATGTGCTATTCTTCTGGCTCTTGTATCTTGGTGGTATAAGGTCCCCATGTCTCTCTGCTCACATCTCTCTTTTATATCTCAAAAGAGATTGGCTCAAGACACAGTCCAGTCTTGTAGATGGAGTCCTGCCTCATTAGCATAACTGCCATTAATCCCATCTCATCAACATCATAGAGACAGGATTTATAACACATAGGAAAATCACATCAGATGACCAAAAAAGTGGACAGTCACAATCCCAGGAATCATGGCCTAACCAAATCGATGCACATATTTTTGGGGGACACAGTTCAATCCATGACACAGGCCAACACCTCCACTTTTATATTCTGTGCTGTTATAAAGGAATCAGAGAAGGTGAGTGCCCTGAGGACGATGAAGTCGGCAGCAGTGACCTGGGGCCGGGCTCTGTGGGCTGCAGCAGTTTGAAGCCTCGTGTCTGGTTCCTGTTACGGAAAGGCTCTCTAGTCGCCGCCCTCCGTAGTCAGTACACTTGGCCCTTTGAAATGCGTCTGTGCTGAGTTTGACTCATGGATTTAGCTAATGAATTAGGCTTTCAGGCGAATCTTCCCGAATGGTTAGAGGACTTTCAAAAACATTTGGGTTCAGCTCTCAGCTCATCAGCCCTGCTTTAAGGAAGTGGCAGGCATAATCACATACAAGGGCAAGGAGCCAGTCAGTTACAGGACTACCACTGATCAAGTGCCCTTGAGATAAGCTATGAGGTAGGACTTGGTGCATCCATAGGTGGCTTTGTTATATGTGGTGAAGTTGCCCTGTCGTTCTGACGGGAAGAATTGAGCTCCCAGGAGCAGCAGGTCAGGCTGCCTGTGTGCACCGACCTCCCCACTGGCCTGGTCGGAATGCTGAGAGCTTCATCATTAAAGAGCTTGCCACCTGGGCTTTGTAAGACCGCTGGTCTTGATGAGGCACGGCTTCTCTTCCGCTCTCCTGCAGCTGGAGGCTTTTACGGTGCTCGTCACGCCGCTACTTTTCCAGTGACAGGTCCTCGCTGGGACGTTCTCTGTCCTGCTCTGTGGTGAACTGAGGGCTGACTGTTTATTTCCTAAGTTGCCTGCCAAGGCTGATCATGTGCTCAGATTTTATGACCTTGAGCATTAAATTGTCACATCAAGGTCAATTAGGAGATTTACGATATGTACCTATTCCGATTCAGCTCAGCCTGTCCCTAGCAAATTCAAACGGGATTCCTCTTCGTTACTTTTCGGCTGGTGGTACAGAGTCACCATTTGACGCAGGTTAGACACAAAGCTTCTGAGATAATTATATATTCTGACTATAATTGCACGTAATAAAGACAATGCCTGTAGCTGGTGAGAATAAAATTCTTTCTTGTGTAACTGTTTTCCTTTCCAGGGTAGTATAAATACTTCAGATCTCACGCAGCCAGTTGTAGTCATTGAGCTTGGTGCCTGATGCATATCAGTCAGTGTGAAGTCCATGGTAAATCAGCTTCAACTTGTTCTCATTTATTCAGAGCAGAACACATGTCCTGAAGTGGTTTTCGAAGACTAGTTTGTGAGTTGTCAGGGTTTCTATTCTTCGCTAACCAGCTTCGAGGAGCTGAGCGTACTGGGAGTGATGCCCGCCTCGTGCTGGTTCTCAGAGGTGAGTCTGTGTGCACGGCGTTCACGGGCATGTTTGCATTTCCAGTGTGAAGTGCCAGAGGGCGGGCTGGTCCCCAAGTCTCTGTACCGGACTGCAGAGGAGCTGGAAAACGAAGACCTGAAGCTCTGGACCGAAACCATCTACCAGTCCGCGAGTGTCTTCAAAGGAGCTCCGCATGAGGTACGCCCATGTCTGTGAGCACCACCCCAGGCGTCTGGGGCAACTTCTCTCCCAGCAGAGAAGTGAGCCTCAGTGGCTCTGCCTCACAAGGTTTCATCTAGAAGAATCGGCTGATCTTTCTGGTTTTGGAATTTTTTCTTTTACACTTGATATTTAGTTTCGGTAAATGTCAACATTGAAGAACAGGTATTTCCCGGGATCAGAAACAGATGTGCTTGGTCAGAGTGCCTGAGAGGGGCTTTGGTCCTCACCACCATCTCACCAGCGACCTTGAGCAGACACGTCTGACTCTCGCGTCTCTCCCATGGCAGATTTTCAGCTCCCGCGTGCAGTTGGTTTAATGCTTACAGAGAACCTGTTGTATTTCTGTGTTTTCCTGACTCAGTTGTGGTGGTTCATACTTAAGGAACTTGCCCCTTCTTCCACGTCTGGTGGACCGAGGAGGAGCAAGTTGTTTCTGTACACACTGTGTCCTGCGCGTCATAGGTGACCTGGGGAGTGGAGACTCACAGCTGGGCCACCTTCCCTTAGCTCTAGGGCAGGGCGTGCGGCTTGGGGTTGTTGAGGACGGTGGCACTGTGAACGTGGTGTATTCAGTAGAACGTGGGGCTGGCCTGGGCCGAGGGTGGTGGCCAGGCTCTCACGCCTGTTGCCTCCTGCCACTTGTGGTGGCTGGCCCGGTCCCTGGCGCGGCCCCTAGCGCAGCCCACCTGATGGTTGTGGGGCAGGTGGGTAAAGGGAATACTGTTGCTGTGGTTGGCACAGCAGACAGATGTGGTGTGCCTCAGTTATAGACTGTAGAGGGAAAACCTCAGAGTTTGCTGAGGATCATTTGTGGTAATTTCTTACCTTTTAAAGCAGCTGTGTAGTTGGCCTTAACGTTATTGTGGAATACTGCTGCCCTCTTTATATTGGGGGGTGTGGGGTGGCAGGCTTGAGGGGCCAGAGTTCTTGGTGGCCTTTCATTAGCTAACTGGAGCACCGTCTGTGTTCAGGGCCCTTAATGGTTGGTGCGTTCACGTACGTGACAGGGTGTCTGAGAAGGGGGGCGTTTTCTACAGCAGAACAGTAAGAATTTCCATCCTGCTTTGGGGATTAGGCGAAGCACAGATCAGAACAGTCACACACCTACAGTGGAGACTGGATTAGATGCCCCTGTTGTGGACACAGAAGGGGGATGCCTGCAGCACCATGGGCTCAGGCTCTGTGCATACCCCCTCCCGGGGGCCCTTGGCTGCAGAGACAGTGGGCTGTGCCAGCCGGCTCCTGGCGGGGTAATGTACTGAATCTACTACTTAAGGATGTGCCGCCCTGGTATTGAGTGTGCTAAGTGCGGTGTGCAATGAGCCAGCCTGGAGCCTCTGAAAAGGGCCTGGCTGGAAGGAGAGCAAGGCTGAAGAGCCGATGGCAGAGTCGTGCCGAGAGGAAGGGGCGACAGCCTGCGGCTGCCGCTGCTCAGTCAGGCCGGAAGCTTCTGGTGCTCACACCATTGTTACAGCTGGTTTTCATTCTCACACCCCTCCCTCCCACGGTCGTCTTTTGAAACTGTAACTTGGCAGGATGCATTTGAGGTTTCAGATGGGCTCTGGACACTGTGCGCACCCCTCCCCTGTGCCCACGCCTCCACCAGCCGGGGTTCTGTTCGCACCTGTTGCAGGCTTGCTAGGCGGCTGGCTTCCTGTGCTCACGCTGGCCCAGCTCGGAGCGCTTCCTCCCGCTGTCCCCGGTGCTGTGAGGCTGCACCTCCCCAGGCCTCCCTGAGCGTGGCAGTCTAAAGCAACGCATGGGACGACCCTGTGCAGGCTTGCGCTGCTGCTGCCCTGTACACTTAGGCACGTGGTGCGCCCCAGGCCCCTGGCGTTGGGAACCGTGTGTGCAGGTCTAGGTGACAAAGTGCTTGGAGCGCGGACGTGATGTGCGGTAACAGGAGCTGTGGGGTGAAGGAGTGAAGGGTGAGGGGCCTGGCTGGTAGACTCGTGACTCTGAGTAAAGGGATCCACTGATCAGCGTCCACCCCGTTTCTTCCCCCCACCCCGCCCACCTCCCCAGTGGGATGGGAAGGCTGCTTGAAGGTCCCACGCTGGGCCCTGTGCCGTGAGTCTCAGTCGGCTGACGGGATCTCTTTCTCCAGATTCTCATCCAGATTGTGGATGCCTCTTCAGTGATCACCTGGGACTTTGATGTGTGCAAAGGGGACATAGTCTTCAACATCTATCACTCCAAGAGGTCGCCGCAGCCCCCCAAGAAGGACTCCCTGGGCACCCACGGCCTCACCTCCCCCGGAGGGAACAACGTGCAGCTGATAGACAAGGTCTGGCAGCTGGGCCGCGACTACAGCATGGTGGAATCGCCGCTCATCTGTAAAGAAGGAGAGAGCGTGCAGGTGAAGCCCCCTCCCCGTGCACCCCTGTGGCCCGGCTTCCCGTCCTGAGTCCCTCCTGTCCCGTGGCTCCCAGGCGCCGTCTGTCTGGGGAAGAGCAGTCAGGTGTGCCCGGTGCAGTTGTGCGTCTTGACTGTCACGGTCACTCGGGAAGCCAGACGAGTCTTAGAAGATAGAGAAGGCAAGCTCAGGCCACGGCTTCAGACAGAACCCGTGACCTCTGTTGGAGCGTGTGAGCTCCCCCAGAAGTGTTTCCATAAGGGGGCACATGACAGGAAGGCAGGTGTATTCTGAGCGTACACACAGCTGGGCCTCAGCAGGCTCCCACCAAGACAGTGGGACCATGTCACATCTGCCTCCTTCCAGGGACGAGCACCCTCAGTAGAAGGGGGAGAAGCGAGTGCTTAGGGGCTAGTCACTGTCATTGGTCAGCGTTCTAGTGCGCTCGGAAACGCGCTGTCAGTTTGTTTGGACAATTCAGGCCAGTTATTTCTGAGTGCCTTCGCTCCTTATAAGGAGCCCTGATGGAGCAATGATTAAAGTGCTCAGCTGCTAACCAAAGGTCGGCGGTTTGAACCCACCATCCCTTCTGTGGGAGAAAGATGTGGCAGTCTGCTGCCGTAAAGGTTCCAGCCTTGGAAACCCTGTAGGGCGGCTCTGCCCTGTCCTGGAGGGTCGCTGTGAGTCAGAACCGACTCGACGGCCACGGGCAGGTGCTCCTGTAATGGCCGCTCTCTGGGAGCTCCTGGCCGTTGTAGGAGAGGCCGGGGGTGCTGCTGTCACAGCTCAGGGATCAGCCTGTCTGCCACGGTCCAAGAAGCAGAGCTGAGAACAGAGGATGCTGTTCCACAGTCCCTGCTCCCAGAGTTAGTGGCACAAGTCATCTCCAGCTTGGCATTCCACATTAGACTGACGCGCTTTCTGCCCAGGAGGCCAGGTCCTGGTCACCGGCCAGGTCACCCGTGCTGACCCTGAGACTGGGCGGAGCTTTCTGTCCAGGCCTTTCTCACCCCGGCCCGGTGCCTGCTGACAGGCCTCTCGCGGTCTCGAGGCAGTGGGTGTCTGAGGGTGGCAGCGAGCCTCACCCCTGTGGCCTCCTGCAGAGGGTTTGCCCCAAAGGGTGGGGCTTGGGGAGACCAGTCCTGCTCAGCAGCGCCACCTTGTCCCCAGGGCTCTCACGTAACGCGGTGGCCGGGCTTCTACATCCTGCAGTGGAGATTCCACAGTATGCCTGCTTGTGCCGCCACCAACCTGCCGCGGGTGGACGACGTGCTGGCCTCCCTGCAGGTGCCCTCGCACAGGTGCAAAGTGATGTACTACACAGAAGTGCTCGGCTCTGAGGACTTCAGGTAGGGCTCCCTCGCCACAGTGGAGGCTGCACGCGCGGGGGCAGGGGGGCCGCCAGGCCGGGGCAGGAGCCACACGAGCGGGGGCACAGGGCAGAGGTCACACGAACGGGGACATGGGGGCCACCAGGCCAGCGCAGAGGCCACACGAGTGGGGGCACGGGGGCCGCCAGGCCAGGGCAGAGGCCACATGAGCTGGGGCATGGGGGCCACCAGGCCAGGGCAGAGGCCACACGAGCTGGGGCACGGGGGCCGCCAGGCCGGGGCAGGGGGGCCGCCAGGCCGGGCAGAGACTTCACAGCAGGTGCACAAGGCTCCCCCCATGCCGGGGTAGGGGCTGCACAAGTGGGTGCACAGGGAGGCCCCCTATGCCAGGGCGGATGCTGCATGAGCAGGTGTGCGGGGGGGCCCCCATGCTGGGTGGGAGTATGGCTGCAGTGGGTCTGAGGGTCCCTTGTGCTGGGCGGGAGCACAGCTGCAGTGGGTCTGAGGGGAGCATGGCTGGGTCTGAGGACAGGCAGAGAGGACCCTCACTGGCCTGTGTGGCGGGAGAGATAGGTGGGCTTTGCCCTGCTCAGTTCACGATGGGATCTATTTGAAAGGCAGGGGACGCATGACCTCAGGCAGCGCTCAGACCCTTCCTTACTGTGCCAGCTCTGAGGGAAGCCAAGTGGCGCGTAGCCAGATGGTGCGGATTGTCTTAGAAGGGTGTGGAGGGGCCCAGTTTAGTGGCAGGGCTGGGTTTGGCGGCGGGGCGGGGCGGAAGGCCGTGGAGGGCCGGGTTTGGCGGCGGGGCTGAAGGTGGGCTGTTTGGAAACCGCGGTGGCTGCGCTGACTCTCGGCTCCCCATGTTGTTCCAGGGGTTCCATGACCAGCCTGGAGTCCAGCCACAGCGGGTTCTCACAGCTGAGCGCTGCCACCACCTCCTCCATCCAGTCCCACTCCAGCTCCACGGTTTCCAGGTAGTGCAGCGAGGGGATGGCGCTCCGCGGGACGCCGGCTCCACCTGCCCGGGGGACCGCAGACACCGCTCACCCTCTAGATAGCAAAACTAGTCTCCAGATGGTAAACTAGTCGTTGTGGTCCCGGAGCTATCTCCACAGGTAGTTTTTACCTCTCCCCTGACTCTAACTCGATAGCCATAGATTTTGTTCACTCCGTGCACAGAATCAGAGCAGAGCACAAGGGCTCACCTGGGAGAACAGTAGTTCATGTTCCAGTTAAGAGACTGACTTCTGTCTCACGTTGATGCAAAAAAAATTTTCCAGGAAACTCCACCCAACGGTTTGATTGTACATTAGTGAACGGGTTTTTGTAACATCCTCAGAGACGAGGCCAGCTCCTCATGGGGAGCAGAAAGCTGCACCCGTGTCCCATGAACCGCCTCCAGCCCTCGCCCCGCTGTTGTCAAGATGTGTGTCGATTGAGCGACAGCCCTCAGGGCCCTGTGTCCCTCTGAGCAGACGCTGTAACTCCGCAGGACTCAGAAGCAGCCGCTGGGGGCGCCACCCTCCTCCGGCCGACCCACCTGCCGTCCTGAAGCGGCGCTCGTGGGCCTGGGGGACCTTAGGGACACCCCAGGACTCCAAGGAAAACGCCACCATCCTTAGCCGCTGCTGTCTCTCCAAATGTTTATGACGCTTTTCAGAGCAGGGTTTCTCTGCCTGTGAACGAGGGTGGGGGATTCTTTCCCTCTCTTCTTCTGGTGTGCTGCTCTTCCTGCCCTCAGGATGCCTGTTCTGAACTCACCTGTGTTCATCTCCCCGTATCTCCGGGAGCTTCATGTCACCACAGCCCAGGTGGTCCTTCTAGAAGAGCAGTCAGAAAGCCAGGTCCGTGTTCCTTGTAGCCAGCTTTCTCACAGCTGCCAGTCAAGGCAGCGTGAGCCTTGTAGGAGTTCTGCTTCTTTGTATGCGGACCGGGGCGTGTGCGCGCGTGCGGCCACGGGGCGCCGGTGGGGGGCGGGGGTTATAGAAATTCTGTTCGAGGAACACAGGATTCTTCGTGGAAGCAAATCAGACTATGGGATGAGTTTGCCCTTCATGTTTCCTTTTGTTCCCAATTCCAAAGGCGGTGGTCTCATTAGGCCCATACCGCAGCTTGTTACGGAACAGCGGGCTCCTGGTGAGTCGCTCTTGCAGCGACACAGGGCGGGTCTGTACGGCAGAGACGCGTGGTGTGTGGCAGAGGTGGTGCTTTTAAAAATGAGCCAAACCAGCACGGCCCCCTCCGTGATAGGCAGGTGCCCCCAGGCTGGCTGTCTTAGGACCACTCTGATTCGGTGGCTGGGTGGCCTGTGATGGAGTGTGTGTGCCCCATGGGGCAGTGTCAGAAGGCCAGGGCAGACACGGAGCAGGCGGCCCCAGAGCCCCAGCCCCTGAGCGTCATCTGCGCTCTGTAGAGGCCTGCCTCCTGCCTCTCAAACCACTGCCTCCTGGGCTGGAGCTCTGCGTTTCGAGGTCGAGCTCATGTTGGCGCCTGACACCTGTTTCAGAAAGCATGGCAGGGTGACTGAATGCATCTGTGCCGTGTCCAGATGGCTTCCTGTTTCCAAACTACAAGGGCCTGAAGACGGTCCCTTCTCTTTCTCTCTCTCTCTCTCTGTGTCTCAGATGGCGATTTTGCTGACAGCTGCAAAGAAAATGCTTCGCCTGACAGTCCACATCTGCCCAGAGATGTTGGTAGAGCTCTGAATTGCTGCCACTTCCCCCAGCCCCAGTCTGTAGATCTGGTTTTTTTAAGTTGATTGAAAAGTGGCGCTGTTTTATCCCCAAAGAGTGTAATGGGCCTTTCAGAGCTGAAAGCAGATCCCGGCATAGACGTTGACAGGGTTTCCTCCTGAGTGAAGCCCCTCATGCTCTCTGTGTAGGGGCTGGGGCCACCTGAGTGGTTCTCCAGTTTGCACTGTATGTCCTTGCTGTACCTGCCACTCTAACTCGCTGCTGTCCCTTTCTCCGGGCACTAACAAGTCTTTTGGTTTCCCCCACTCTGTTACTAATGTCTGCATTCTCTTTCCTCCCTAAGCTCATTATTTGCATATCAAACTCTGTAAATGTTTTATAAACTTATTACCTCGCTCTTGGTAATACGATACTGATAGTCTTTAAAAGATTTTTTTATTGTTATCCGTAATAAATGTGAACTGTTTAAAGAAAAAGGTGTTTGTCTTTTCTCACTGTGTACGTTCTGTGATAGGAGAACGGGAGTGACAGCATTCTGCAGCCCCCATGAATGAATAGACGGAGGTGTCAAGCTTTGGGTCTGAGATCTGGTTACCAGGACCCAGTGTCAGAGTCAGAGGCAAAGGAGGGAACGGCTGCTGCCTGCTTCCTCCAGGCCGGCTCTCAGAACACGTGGGGCCGGAAGCCTGGCTCCTTTCCCAGGTAGCCACCACCCCCAGCAGGTGCTGTGAAGCCGGCACCGACTCATGGTGCCCCGTTTGTGTCAGAGTAGAAGTGTGCTGCATGGGGTTTTCAGAGGCTGATTTTTTGGAAGTAGATCTCCAGGCCTTTCTTCCAAGGTGCCACTGGGTGGACTTGAACCATCAGCCTTCTGGTTAGCAGCTGAGCCCACTAACCATTTGCACCACCAGGGTCTCCCTTTCCCGCACGTAGAGTGCCAGCAAAGACTCAGCCCAGCTACAGAGAGGGCAGGCCCTCCCAGTTGCAGTCGGAGTTGAGATTTAAACCTTGTCTGACTGCCAAGCCCTGCTCCTTCCCACCTGCAAGGCCATCCACACCCCTCATCTGACAGCCCCCGTGCTGCAGGAAGAGAATTAACCAAACCTCAGCCCCAGAGGGGGAGCCCTTCTTCCCAGTTCTGCTGGAAGCGGTGCCTGCCTCGGCACCACCTGGTGGCCGCGTTGAGACACGCATCGTCCGTCACTGCTGGAGCTGGGTGATGATAACTCCTTTGCTCCCTGCAGCTCAGCCTGGAGCCTGAGAGGAAGTTCCCCAGCCCTCATGCCTACTGAAACCTTCCCTCAAAGGGGTGGTGTTCCACAATCCAGAATCTTACGAGACTGCTTAATCTGGAATCATCTCTCCTCAGAGTGTGCGTGTTTGAGTGTGCGCGTGTGCGCGCGCATGTGTTTTCCCTATATCCATAGGTTTATCTTTACAATTGTGGAATAAAATGTCAATTCATAGTGACCCTATAGGACAGAGTAGAACTGCTCCATAGGGTTTCCAAGGAGCTGCTGGTGGATTCAAACTGCCAACTTTTTGGTTAGCAGCCAAGCTCTTAACCACTGCGCCACCAGGGCTCCAGAATTAAATTACAGACCTTTAAAACTGGAAGAAAAGCTTAGCTGTGATCTAGTTCAGGCCCCTTGATGTACAGCTGAGGGAACTGAGCCCAGAGAAGTACCGCTCCCTTCTACTTGCAGCTCCAGAGGGGGCCGGGCCCCTGGTGGGTAAGCGCCCTCCGGAGGAGCGGTGGATGAATGAATTCCTTCTTCCTTGACCCTGAAAGTCGAGTCTCAGGCTCCCAAGAGCCAGCTGTGGTAATCCCTCTTTCCTGGAGGCTCAGAGCTATTTGTAGAAGGATTTGAGCTCGGAAAGCATTGCCGGGCAGGGGAGTGGGCATGTAAACCCGCCCCACACTGCCCGCTTCTGCCCAGCGTCCACCCGGCCCCAGGCCTTTCCACTGCTGTCCCTGCTGCCCACTGGGAAAGAGACCCGGGAAGCTCTTCCAGGACTTTGGGCCTAGCCCCCAGCGGTCCCTGTTTGTGTCTCTCAGTACCGTGTCCAGACTGTGTGGGCCAGGACACGCATGAGCTGCCTTGTCTGGGTGTCTGCCTGTTCTAGACGGAAGCGCCCCAGGGGAGACACTGTTGCACGTGTGTGATCAGAGCCCGGCACATATAGAACACTCAGAGGGTCCTGGCACGTGGTGGTCCAGTGAGGTCAGACACACCTCCCTCCCTCCCTGTGAGGAAGGCAGACCCAGCCAGGGCGTGGGGGTGGGGAGAGGTCCTGTGACTCCTCCCAGTGAAGCTGAAGATGCCCCAGGCCAGCATCCTCAGAAGATTTCATGGACTAGAGAGCATTTTCAAAGAAACCACGAACGCTGACATATGGGATTGCACACACACACACAGATACAGGCACACACAGACGTTCATTTGCACTGACACAGGCACACACACACACAGACATACACTAACAGGCACACACATTCATACATACAGATATGCACATGCACACAGACACACATGCACACTAACAGGCATGAACACATTGACACCTTCACACATACTGAAACAGACGCATGCTAACAAAGGCGCACACAGGACGCATACATACACACACAGGCATGCACATACACATTCAGACACACGCTAACACAGGCACATAGCACACGCTCACACTAACACACACCAGCCCTCCCATGAACTCCCACCAGCATTTCACCAGGAAAGGGCGTTATAACACAGAAAGGAGGGTGGATGTAATCTCAAAAAGAGCTGTCCTCTCACCTGACTTTGGCCTTGGGAGAAGCTCGCCTCCTTGTCCTGCTGTCAGTTCAGTGGGCGGCTGTCCTGGCCCAGCCCTGTGCCCGGCCTCTAGGAACCTCTGTCCAGCGTGTCCCCCTTGATTTGTCTTTGTGTCCGTGCCTGTGGCAGGCCTGGTTCCCAGGGTCGCCACCCCCACGGGCTGTGGGATGAGAGGGGAAACGCTGTGCTCAGCAAAGCCCCAGCGAGGCACCGCACAGGTTCGGGGCGCTAAGTGGCAGTGCTGTGAGCTGCGACCTGGCTGGTTCGAGGGCAAGGTGGTATCGGGGCCGCACGCCGGGCCGCAGGGTTAAGCTCTCATTCTGGCCTCACCTCCACCTGTTGGTGACACCTGGGAGCCTGAGCCGACTCAGGAGTGAGAGTGGAGGCTGGACCACTCATTGACCAGAGAGGACTGCAGTGCCAGAACCATGAGCGGAGACCTGGCCCCCTCTCCCAACCACCTGCTCTGTGCTCAGTGCTTGGGGCCGGGGTGTGCGGTGGGTGTGGGGGACGGGGCTGGGGGAAGGGTCAGGATTCAGGTCAAGGGGGATACAGCCCTTACCCTTGAGTAAACCACAGTCTTGTTGAGGACCCACACGTTGCACACACAAAAAAGCCAGCAAACAGGGCGTTACAATGATGTCAGGACTGAAGCTTCAAGACGCCCACACCCCAGGGGTGGACAGAGACGTTCAGCATTCACCAGCTTCATGTTAGGTCCGCAGTGTTACTTAATGCAGCTCTCCGAGGAGAAACAGAGAGGTTAAGTAACTTGCCAAAAGTCACACAGCTTGCTGGAGCTGGGTCTGACCTCAGGTTTGATCCCAGGCAGGTGAGACCCCCAAAGCCCATCCTTTCTTTCTTTCCACACTTGGCTGTCCCCTGTGGTCCAGGGTCTAGATGACAGGTGTTCAGAGGACAGGAAATGAAAGCCCCAGAGGCTCCGAGGAGGAGGTCCTGCGTGGTCCCTGACGGTGGGCAGGAGGATGTGCAGATAGGAGGGGAGCAGCAGGAAGTGTGGGCGTGTGAAGAGAAGGTTGGAGCTTCGTGTGGGGGGCACTTGGAGACCAGAGAACGCAGCAGATGGCAAACAGCAGGCACCACTGATGGAAAACAGCGTGGCGGTGCCTCAGAAAGTTACCCACGACGCGACCCGGCAATTCCACTCCTAGCTGTCTACCCTGAAGTCTTCGAAATAGGGACGCAAACAAATGCTTGTCACCGGAGTTCACTGCAGCATTCACAGCAATTGCCAAAAGGTGGAAACAGTACAAGGGTCCATTAGCCCATGAGAGGATACACAAAACGTGGTCCCTCCACACAGTGGCACATGAGTAGCCACGCGGAGAGATGAAGTTCTGACACACACTACCACACAGATGACCCGTGCGAACACGGTGCTGAGCGAACGAAGCCGGGTACAGATACTGTATGATCCCACTTACGCGGAATAGCTGGAACAGACAAACGCATAGAGACGGTGGATTAGTGGCTGCCTAGGGCTGGAGGGAGAGGAAACTGGGAAGTTGGGGGGAAAGGCATATTTAAGTTTCCTGGGTTTAAACACTAAAAAAGAGAGCTGTGTGTGACACCCTTCTCCGTGCCTCGATGGCCGTTGGAAGCCACAGGTTGAGTGGGTCGAGGCCCCAGTGGAGTCAGTCTGGGTCGCTGAGTCACCACGTGCAGTTGCCTCTCCCTGGAGAGATGACTGACTCTCCCCGGGCTCAGGGTGAGCGCCACGGGGTCTGTGCTCATTACGCCTTGGAGATTTCAGGGTTCGTCACCACTGCAAATCTAGCTTATCCCAGCAAATAGAGGGGTGAAGTCAGAGATTAAGGGGGGCGGGCAGGGGTGGCCAGGTCCTAGAAGGCCTGTGAGCCTTGGCGAGGATTGTCCACACCTCATCCCACCGCGAGCTGTAAAGTGGCTCCCGGCCCTCACGTGGAAACAGGAAACCTCTGCAGAGTAGCTGAGTCTGTGGGGTACGTGCAGGCTGCGGGCAGCCCCTGGCCCTGCTGTCGGCCATGTGACTGTGTCCAGTCAGCTGCAGCCACGTGGCCGAGTCACCAACAGCTGTTTTCTTAGAACAAGCCATTTGTTTTATTGTCTCATTCTTAAACGCTTCAGCGTGCCTCCCAAGAAGCTATGTGGTTTGGAAAATCACAAGAGAAAGCTGAAGAGAAATGCAGACTGGAGAAAAGTGGAAATGCTCCGTCCATCTTTTTCCGGAATGCTGGCTCGGCTTCACTCGGGGACGGGGCTTTGGCCGAGGCTGCCTCTGCGCCTCTGGGGGTGGTGGACCTGGGCGGGGGCTGAGTCCCGCTACAGATTTGAAAGGCAACCAGGTTTTTATTAGAGAAAATAAAGAATACTGGTTTCTCTGCCTTTCTAAGTATAAGGTTGTTGTGAGCTGCCGTCGAATGGATTCTGACTCCTGGCGACCCCATGTGTGCAGAGTAGAACTGCTCCATAGGGCTTTCAAGGCTATGATTTTTCAGAAGCTAATCACCAGATCTGTCTTCCCAGGCGCCTCTGGGTGGGTTCAAACCACAACCTTTCGGCTAGTAGTCGAGTGTTTACTTGTTGGCTCCACCTTGGGAATCTCCTCTAAGCATATATTGAACAAAAACAAATAAATCAGTTGCCATCAGGCTGATTCTAACTCATGTTGACCCCATGTGTGTCAGAGTAAAACTGTGCTCCACAGGGTTTTCAATGGCTGCTAATTTGGAAGTAGACTGCCAGGCCTTTCTTCCAAGACACTTCTGGATGGACTTGAACCCCCAACCTTTCAGTTAGCAGCTGAGCATATGAACCCTTTGCACCACCTAGGGACGACTCCATCATCAATAAATATTGACCAGGATTCCCAGGTGTATGACATGGCGTTCTTGGGAACCAAGTCAACCATGGTCTATTCAATAAACACCTTCCTGGTGCATCAGATTGTATTTTAAAATGTGTTCTGGGAAGAGTCTGTTGAAAGGAACCTCCGGGAAGGATCCTCTCATAATACCAGATTTCTCTGGTGATTACTTCCTGATTTTCTGCTTAATAAGTGAAAATTACACAGCATGAAATTTTCTTAAGGCACGAACATTTATTTGGGACTGGGGATAGAAGTGTGTGTTGGGGGGGTGGGGTCAAACCTAGCCTAAGGATTGAGTTTGTCTGTACCAGAACAGGGTAGGTGAATCCACTCACGCATTTGATTTCACAATCCTAGAATTATCAGCTCTGACACGGAATATGCAAATTGGAGGGAAATTGCATGCAAACGACAGAAGGTGGGTTCTATTTTGAGCCATTCTTTCTCCCACCTTCTTTGGGATGATGACATCTGACAGAGCCGAGCCAGATGGGGATTTCTCACCTTCCCAGCGCCCCCCAGAGCCCGGGGTCAGCACTGTGACCTGCACCTTCACTGCACCGTCACAACAAACGAGGCCAGGTGTCCGCAGACCATGACGTGGGTGCCCCGTGTGGACGCTGCCCCCGTGGGGTGCAGTGCAGAGTGACGAGGGTTCCAGTTCTCAGCTCCACCACCGCCTTGGGAGAGGAAGCAGACCTCTTCCAATCCCAGAAAGGTGGTCCTCTGCATGAAATGAGCGCGTTTGCCGGTGCTGAACACCGTGCCTGGCACACGTGTAGAAACCGTTCCACAAACGCCCGCTGCGGGCTGCTGAGGAAGGGGGTGGTGAGTGCAAGGCTGACTCGAGGCCCTTCCCATCATCTGCTCAGCGCTCAGTTCCTCTTCCGGAGGTAATCAGAACTGACCCGAATCTTCTGGGCTCGCTGGGACCCCTGAGTCACTCCCAAGATCCACTTCTAGCCCAGCTGGGTCTTGTAAGAGGCCATGTGCATGCTCTTCCTCTTGCCCCAGCCCAGGAAATCTTAGAGAGAAGACCACTGGCCGAGAGGAGACCCTGGGCCTGGCCATGCGCCTCAGCCGGACTCCGTCCCGACAACTGGGTAGTCGCTGTGCCCCTGCACCCCGAGACAACCACCTGGGACTGGGCGGGCTGAGTCCACAGACCCCTCCTCCTCTCGTACCCCAGCGCGTGACATCGCGTTTCTCTCCCTTTGGCCTCCACGGGGCAAAGCTTCCCTCTCTCCCTCCTCCACAGGTAGCCTGCCTGTCTCCCCCACTCTCCCCTGCGCAGCCTCGCGACACCTCCTCCTCATCCTGCCAACCCCACTTAGCCAAGTGGTGGCCACCTGTGGATCCCCAGCAGGCCTGGGGTGGGTCTCCCCTTGTTCCGTCACGTCTGTGAGAAAAGGTGTAGAGCCATCGGTGACCAGGCCAGGAGGGACTTCAGACGTCCTCCCGTGTAAGCGAATATAAACCAACTTCCCGTCTGCCCAAAGCTCACCTGAGACCACCGGTGTTTGAGAGACAAGCTAATGAACAGAAGACCAGTTTAAAATCTATACTCTCCAGTCTCTACCCCTGAATTAAGCTAGATCATGAAAGATCAAAGACAAAAAATTATCAAAGCCCCTAGCCCCATGTCTTCTTAGTCATCTAGTGCTGCTCTAACAGAAATACCACAAGTGGATGGCTCTAACAAAGAGAAATTTATTCTGTCACAGTCTAGGAGGCTAGAAGTTGGAATTCAGGGTGCCGGCTCTAGGCTTTCTCTCTGTCAGCTCTGGGCTAAGGTCCTTGTCATCAATCTTCCCCTGGTCTAGGAGTCTCTCAGCGCAGGGACGCTGGGTCTAAAGGAGCGCTTCTCTCCCAGCTCTTCATTCTTGGTGGTATGAGGTCCCTCTGTCTCTCTGCTGGCTTCTCTCTTTTATATCTCAAAAGAGATTGACTCAAGGTACCACCTAATCTTATAGATTGAGTCCTGCCTCATTAACACAGCTGCCTCTAATCCTGCCTTATTAACATCACAGAGGTAGGATTTACAATGCATAGGATAATCACATCAGATGACAAAATGGTGGACAATCACATCATACTGAGAATCATGGCCTAACCAAGCTGATGTATTTTGGGGGGACACATCTCAATCCACCACACCCCATCAGATCAGCACTCCTTCCCGGGCCCCCACCCATCAGCATTTGCAAAGGGCCCACCCCAGAACCATTCACGCAGCAGCATGTCTGGGCCTTGGGTCAAGCCTCAGGTAAACACGTGGGCCCCTGCACTGCCAGCGTGCCCACACACTCCTGTGTGACTTCTGCCCCTGGGTCTGGTTTCAGGCAGATGACTTGGGGACAGATCAGTGTGCCTCCTTTTGTGGATGAGGATTGCGGTGTAGACCACGGTGTAGTCGCCTGGAAGGACCCAGGGATCAGCCAGTGCTGCGTTCACCATCGTCACCAGGAAGCTCACAACCAGTGGCCTCTCTCAGGAGTGAAAGCTTGTCCATACTTTTCCTGAGGAGGATCTGAGACCTCAAGGCCTTTGGGAACTCTCTCAGTGATCTAGTGCTGCTATAACAGAAATACCACAGGTGGGTGGCTTTCACAAACAAATTTATTTTCTCATAGTTAGGAGGCTGGAAGTCTGAGTTCAGGGTGTCTGCTCTAGGCGAAGGCTTTCCTTTTCTGTCGGCTCTGGAGGAAGGTCCTTGTTCCTTGGCTCCTTGGTGATCTTCATGTGTGTGGCATCTGTCTTCCCCCATCTCTGCTCTCTTTTCTGTCCTAATCTGCTGTTTTTACATCTCAAAGGTGATTGGCTTAAAACACTCCTACACTTAACAAAGAAAACCCATTCCCAAATGGGATTATAACAACATGTATGTGGTTGCTGTGTGCCCTCCAGTAGCTTCTGACTCATAGCAACCCTATAGGACAGGGTAGAACTGCCCCTTAGGGTTTCATCTTAATCAAAAGATCAAGGCTGTAATCTTTTGGTTAGTGATCGAGCACTTAACTATTTGTACCACCAGGGCTCCTTACCACAGGTATAGGGACTAGGATTGACAACACGTATTTTTGGGAGACACAATTCAATCCATAACAGGAACTAATAACCAGTTCCTGTCGCATTGACTCTGATTCATGGTGACCCCATGTGTGTCAAGAGTAGAACTGTGCTCCACAGGGTTTCCAATGACTGTGACCGTTCAGAGGGAGATCACCAGGCCTTTCTTCTGAGGTACTTGTGAGTGGACTTGAACCACCAACCTTTTGGCTAGCATCCGAGTGTGTAACCATTTTCGTCACCCAGGAACTAATGGGGAGTGTAAATAAACTCTTGTTCAACAGAAATGTCTCGGGGAGAGCCTGTAGTGCACCCAAACCACACCAGAAAATCCTGTCAGTGAGATTGGAGGTGAGCTAGGGTGTGACCAAAATCCTCTGGTGGGGCCTGGGACTGGTTTGCAACATCATGGGATTTTAAGAACACCTTGGCTTTGGCCAGTAACCAAGTCCACAGGTCGATGGGCAGCCTGACCCTGCAGCAGTTGAGTGAAGAGGTTGAGGGGGCCAGCTCAGCCCAGCGGGGGTCTCAGGATGAAAGGCCCTTGTCCAGGGAGCTCACTGGACCCCACCAGGGGCCTCCACACCCTTCCAGAATCTCCTGGAATGCTTGGGAGGCCTGCCTCCTTTCTGTGCCATCTCAGACCTTCCTGTCTCCCGTCCAGTGCTCACAGTGGGATACGCGGGTCATGGGACTGGTGTGTGGGATGTCGAACGCCAGCCCGGAGAAAGTGGCCACTGGGGCCTTCAGGAGCTTCTGCCCTGTGACAAGTTCATGTCCCCCCGACACCCACGAGGAGATGTAAGCACAGCCACTTCCTCTTACGTAAGAGCAACAAATGTGTCTTTATGTAAGAGCAACAAATGTGTCTTTCCAAGCCCCTGGTCCTCCCACGTGATGTGTACACGACTTTTATTAAAAGTTTCAAAAGCTCTTAATTGTGAAGAATGTCAAACACGTGGGAAAGGATCGAGAGCACCGGTGTGAATGCCTTCGAATTTGTCATCTATATTTAACAATCGCTCACACTTGGCATACTGGCTTCATCTGTTCCTTTTGGCGGACTATTTTAAAGTAAATTGCAGTCTTTCGTGACATTTCCTCCCAAATAGTTGAGTAGGCATATCTTTAAGAGAGGACATTTTCCTGCTTAACTACAATGCTCTTGTCATAGCCAACGAAATTAACGATAGTTTCCTAACATCATTTAATGCTTACTCTATATTTAAATTGACCTGGTTGTCCCTTATGTGGTGGTGGTAGCTGCCACTGAGTTGGCTTATAGGGGCCCCATGCTCTTGTTTCCACACAAGTTACTTCTAAAATGATAGTTGCAATAGAAATTTCTAGCCTTTAATCAATAGTGCAATATTAAATAATGTGTAATGATGTTTTAATAGTAGAAATGCTGCCCTGTCCCACATTATCCCCATGATTGGTTATGGATGGGACTATTGTGATTCATAGGGTTTTCATTGGCTAATTTTCAGACATAGACTCCCAGGTCTTTCTTCCTAGCCCATCTTAGTCTGGAAGCTCTGCTGAAACCTGCTCAGCATCACAGCAACACATAAGCCCTCCATTGACAGACTGTACATAAGGTGCCTTGGACAGGAATTGAACCTGGGTCTTCCACATTCTACCACTGAACCACCCTGTGTGTGTTCTCTGTGTAATAAAGAATTAACCTGGCCCAGAGAGAGGTCTGACCTTTGCCCTGAGCTACTAGGAGTTGACTTTGAGGCCCCTGGAGTATCCTGCCTGATAGCGGCGTCTTTGCTGGCCTGGGGGCTTTGACCACCAGACAGTCTAACAACATGATTTATGATGGGGGCTTTGGGCCATGCAATACCAGTTCTGACCTCTGGGAGGAGCTGGAGACTAAAGTCAGACACATGGGCAGTATGCAATTGACCCCACTAACGCTCTGGACACCTAAGTCTCAGTGAGCTTCCTGGGTTGGCAATACCCTTGCCTGTGGTCACACATTGATTTCAGGGCGTGACCTGTCCTAACAACACAAAAGCTTCACATCTGGAACCCTCCTAGACTCCACCCCATGCATCTCTTCCTTTGGCTGGTTCTACCGTATTTTTATGAGAATAACGTGCACCTTCTATGTTCGTTTGCCAGCGGAACCCTCCTCCAGCAAGATATTTTCATAAGCACCTCTATGCCAATTTTTTTTTTCACAAGTTGCTGTAAAAAATTAGCATAGTGTACTTGCGAAAATATCTCACATCTTTCCCCCGTGGAGCAGCTGGTGTGTTCAGACCACTGACCTTTCTTTCGGTTAGCAGACAAGCACTTAACCACTGTACCCCAGGTCTCCTTCTGTAAAGATTACAACCTTGGGGAAGTTGTACTCTGTCCTACAGGGTCACTATGAGTCAGAATCCACTTGATGGCAACAGGTTTGGTTTTAGGGGAGCCCTGGTGGTGCAGTGGTTAAGTGCTTGGCTGCTAACCGAAAGGTCAACAGTTAGAACCCACCAGCTGCTCTGAAGGAGAAAGGTGTGGCAGTCTGCTTTTGTAAAGATTACAGCTTTGGAAGCTCTGTAAGGCAATTCTACCCTGTCCTATAGGGTCACTATGAGTCAGAATTGACTCGACAGGATGGGAATTGTGAAAGAGACGGGGCAGATGACTTGCAGGATCGCCATGTTGCTGCTCAAAATTAAGTTCTTACTATACACCAGGCAAACGTAACCCTCCACCTTGGCCCGGGGAAGGAAGCGCTTTCTCGTTATATTGCAGGCAACGGAGGAGGTTCTGAGGGAGGAATGTCCCCCGGGGCCTCAGGCTAGAAATCATGGCCTGGGATGGCCTTAGTGGACACCCCTGCCCTCTGTCCCGGATGTGCTGTCTCCCAGTGCCCCTCCTGGTTCTCCCCGAACTTGGCACTGACTAAGTCGGGGCTGACCCCTGACTTCCACAAACTCCCTTCCCACCCCGAGGTCATGGAGTCACTGTCTGCGCCATGGTTGCCGTGTTTCAGAAGAGAATGGCTCCACAGAGATTTCAAGGCTGTGAACCTTTCAGAAGTAGATCTTCAAGCCTTTCTTCCGAGATACCTGTGGGTGGATTTGAACTGCCAACCTTTCCGTTAGTAGCTGGGCACTTAACTGTTTGCGCCCACCAGGAACCCCAGATCCCTCCCACAGCTCTGGACACTTCCTGTCTCCTTCCTCCCCCGCCCTGTCCCGTGTCTCCCTCCTGTTTCCTTCCGCCTGGCCGCTCCTCTCTCTCTCCCTCCTGTTTCCTTCCGCCGGCCTCCCCTCTTTTTCTCACTCCCTCTTGTCTCCTTCCGCCGGCCCCTCCTCTCTCTCTCTCCCTTCTTCCCTTCCTCCGGCCCCTCTTCTCGATCTTTCTTTCTTGTCCTTCCGCCAGGACTCCTCCTCTCTGTCTCTCTCCCTCCTGTCCTTTCGCGGCCCCAGCCAATCCCAGCGCTGATTCTTGTCGCTCTGCACCCAGACTCCCCCACAGCCCAGCCCAGCCCATCCTATCCTGCCCTGCCTCTCTGGTCTGATGACGTCAAAAATCTCCCAAAACCCACGTTCACATCCGAGATAGGTCACAAAGGTTTGGAAGTAGATTCTTAAATTCCCTTAAGAATCCAAGTTTATAGAATATCATATACCAGTTGGCCTGAGGTTTGGACCTGAGACATATATTGGGCTGTGGGCGGGGGGTGCTCCTTCCATTAAGAAAATGGATTCGAACACTAGAAGAGTGTCATGTAGTGGGGTGCCCCCCGCCCCAGCCCAGATGGGGCTAATCTGAGTCTAATCAAACCTAGTTCAGATCTAATTCCGATTCACACTGGAAATTAATATTCAAGCAACAAATTAAGACACATTCCCCTCCCCATGAAACCAATCAGCCTTGGCTATGTGGCCAGGGCCCCAGGTCTGGCAAGAAGGGGATGCTGGGGTTTGCCTGGCATGAGGAGAGTCACGCTGCATACCCAGAATGAGAGGGTGCAGGACCCTGGTTGCCACAGGGTTGGGGGGTGGGGTGCCTGTGGGAGTGGGCAATAAGAATCTTCACAAAGAACAATGCCTGTCCCTGGGGTGGCAACGGCAGAGGCCGTGTGTGTGTGTGTGTGTGTGTGTGTGTGTGTGTGTGTGTGTGTGTGCGCGCGCGTGCGTGTGCGTGTGCGTGTGTGCGCGTGTGCGTGTGCGTGTGTGTGTGTGTGTGTGTGTGTGGGAGGGCGGATGGGGTGGGGGTGGTTTGCGGAGGCCTCATTCCCAGCTGGAGCCCCTTTGCCCACGTGGCCTTTCGCGGGGTTCTGCCCCTTCGCCCTGGGTGCCTGGCGCCCCAGCTGAGCCTGCTCATCCCAGGGGAGCGGCCTCGATAGGAGAGGCGATGGCGCCACCTGCTGGAGCCCAGGCGTCTGTGCACCAGGAAGGGCTCTCAAGTACTGGAGGCCCTTGGAGTCCTGGGGAATCCCCGAGTCCTGGAGGCTGTGCCCAGAGCCCCCTGCCCACTGCAGCCCTGTCCGTCTGCCCCTCTGAGTCCCCTGCAGCCCCGTAGGCACCTCCACGCCCTTGGGAAGGTTGATTTGGCAGGGGCGGGCACTGGCCCCTTTCTTCAGAGTGACATTTGGTCTCGAAGGACCACCTGCTGTTCTTTTCTGCAGACTAAGGCCCGCGGGTTTGGTGGCATCGAGGAGTCTCCTTCACCTCATCCCAGGGCTGATGGCTCCCACCTGCCTCTCTCCACCCACTCATCGAGGACCTGGGGCCCCTTGGGAGATCCTTCTTCCATGCTCCCTGTGGGGGCAGACTGTCTGCTTCGGACTCAGTGTGGACACACTTATGTGGTGGCATAAGGGGAAGCGCCTTGTGGGCGACTTCTGGGGGATGTGGACAGGAAGGAAGGGAGAGCCCAGAGGTCTCAGAACTTGTCCCGTTGGATTCTTGTCCATTCTATTCTATTGCATTCCATAAACACAGAAAGCACCTCTCTCTGCCCAGTCCTGTGCTGGTGGGGGCGCGGGGCACGCAGAGGACTCTGACTGGGCCCACCCTTCGTGCCAGTTCAAAAGCCCTAACCCAGCGATGCAACTCAGTTGAGAGCACATCCTAGTCCTGCCCAACGTGGTCACGGGTCGGAACGCAGGAAGGCTCTGGACAGGACAGTGTCTCTCAGTTGGCCTGTGGCAGGGCCCGGGGGCTGCTCCCCCGTCATGGGGGTTGAGGGGAGGCTGAGGCTCAGGGTGGGTCTCACACACAGACTGGGGCAGCAGGCCAGGCCTCTCGACTCTCAGCTCAGCTATGGTGACCGGGGGCCATCTCCCTGAGATGAATTCTTCTCTCCCACCTGGTAGCTCAGGCCTGCCCTGTGCCCCCTCCTCACCTCCTGTCCCCTCCCAGCCCTGCTTTTCTTCCCCAACGTGTACTTGGCCCTCGTGGGCCGCCCTGTGCCACGTGGGCTTAAGTGCATAAATCCCACCTGCAAGAGGCGCCCACTGTCTCCACGGAAACCTATAATTGCTGAGGGCTGAGTTGCCGACCATAGCTGCAACTGGGCCAGCGAGCCATCTGGGGCCTGATGGAGTGACCAGCCTGTGCCCTGCGGTCAGAGCCCAGAGAGCTGGCCCCAGGAGACCTGTCTGTGAATAAGCCTCTGACTGCAGAGTGTAGGTGGAGGCTAGCCCCTCCCTTGAATGCTCCCTATGACCCTGTACCAGGATGTCAAATGGGACCTTCCCTGTGTCCTGGAGGAAGCCCCAAAGCAGAGAAGGAAGGCACTGTGCCCACATGTTGCAGAGAGGTTGCTGGGCATACACATGCAGGACTTGCCAAAAGAGAGCAAAACAGTCCAGCAGAGACACAGAAAAACAGTTATGAGCACAGACCCTGGAGGCACATTGCCGGGGACTGAGTTTAGGCTCCACCTCTGAGCAGCTTTGTGACCTTGAGCAGGTGACTTAACTTCTCTGTGCCTCCATTTACTCATCTGTAAAATATGGAGTCTCCGGGTGCTACAACGGTGAACACACTCGGCTGCCAACCAAAAGGTTGGAGGTTCAAGCCCACCCAGAAGAAACGCCTGGAGATCTACTTCCAGAAAATCAGCATTGGGAACTGTATGGAGCACAGTTCTACTCTGACTCACATGGGGTCGCCATGAGTCGGAGTCCACTCAACGGCAACTGGTTTATGAACTAGGGAACCTTCCGCCTTGGAGGGATGTTAAGGGATTCCGTCCAGCTCCCACGTTGCCCCAGCTGGTTTCCTCTGGGCCCCTCAGCCTCTGGTGGGACCCCAAGTTTGTAGGGGCAGCTCGAGGGGCTATACCTGGGGGTAGAGTAAGGGGAGCACGGAATAAACTCGTGACATGACCTCCTGCCGTCACAGCTGTTAAGTGTTAAGAACAAGAAACCACCAAGAAGAGCTGCCATGACTGTCCCTCATTCTACTCAGGAGTGCCCCTCACCTGTTAGGTGCTGACCCCTGAAATGTCGCTGTGAAGTACGCATCTAAGTACAAATCGATGCTTATCTTCATGGCATTTTGGGTCTGAAGAGTCACGTCTCTCTTCGGCTTTGGCAAGCTATCAGCCTCTATCTTTCAGGAACACCGTTTTTGCGCAGTCTCTTCTCTTCTCCCAGAGCTCCTGTTGGCAATATTCTGAGCCTATCAGTCCAGATTTCTTAACGGTAACTTCTTATTTCCCTCTGTTCGTTTTCTTTGTCACCTACTCAGGGGAGTTCCTCAATCATGCCTGACAGGAACAAATTCTCTCTTCAACGTGTCCAGCCAAGCATATTCTGCCTATTCGGTTTTTTTAAATTTCAAAAACGTATCTTTTCACGACCACCTGCTTTTATTTCATTTAAGCTTGTTTCAGTTTCAGAACTTCTTATTTTCTTTGCCTATCCTACACATTTTAATTTGAGAGTCACTTTCAGATTCCTCTATGATTTCTATTTCATCTGGAGTGGTTTCATATACCCATGGTTGATTTTCTTTTCTTCCTCTTCTTTTTTCTTACTGTGCTTTAGGTAAACGTTTACAGAGCAGATTAGTCTCTCCTTTGGTTGATTTGTTTGATTGTCTTCATTCACATCAGCTTTTTGCAGTGTATTTGGGTTTGAGGCTTGCAGGTTCATCCTGAACAGATGTTTCTCTCTCTTCAATCTCTCTCTCTCCCTCTTATTTTCCAGTGGCCTCCACTTGGCCTTCTGGTGGGCATATTCCAGAACAAGGTCATTTGTTGTTGGCTTAGAGCTCCTATCATCTGGGAGGAGGGTCTTGGGGATATTGTCATTGACCCAGTTGCTGAGTCCGTGGGTGGCATGGCCCTGAAGCTGTTGTTGCTTCCTTCCCCTTCTCAGCTACCCTTCAGGGAGCCCTGTCCCAGCCCCTGTTCGCAGACAGACCTTAGCTCCAGTCCTCTTCCTCCTTTTTGTGTCTGTTACGTGGAGATAGTTATTTTTTATTTTTTGTGACTGTTTTCTGTTTTTATAGTTTCTCTCTTTGCTATATGGGGTGTCTCAAAGCATGAACTTAACATGCCATCTTTTTTTTGGGCTTTAAATATTTCCTTTCATTGGAAGTCTGTTAAAAATAGAAGACCAGTGTGAATTTTCAGTTGCCTGGAATGTAACCAGTCTGAAGATTAATTAAAAAAAAAAAAAAAAACCACCTCATTAAACTGACCCAAATGTGGGGTCAGCAGAACATTTCTTCCCTCAGTGGTGGACCCCGATGGCTGCCTACAGGTGGCAATTAATAAATTACTGTTCCCATGCGTTAAAGTGGGCGGTAATAAAATTTCCTTGTAGGACTATTGTATCAGCTTCTCTCTACTGGAAGCCTCTTTGCTAATTGAAGTTAATTGTTAAATTAAAAACAAAACCCATTGCCATCGAGTCTATTCCCACTCACATCGACCCTGTAGGACGGAGTAGGCCCTGTAGAACTGCCCCATAGGGTTTCCAAGGCTGTAATCTTTATGGAAGCAGACTGCCACCAGAGTGGCTGGTGGGTTCAAATTGCCAGTCTTTCAGTTAGCAGCCGAGTGCTTAACCTGCGCCACCAGGCTCCTGTTAAATTTTTATATTTTATTGAATTATAACATGGACTCACAAAAGCCCACCAATTGTAAGTCTTCAGTGTGATGAGTATCCACATATGGATACTGAGGCGTGGCCTCCGCCCAATCCTGCCATCTTGGGGGACCAGCACTTGGTGTCATGTGCCGGTGAGCAGCCTGGGGAGGGGAAGCTCATCTCCATTTCATGGACGAGGAAACAAAGATGGTGGGGGGTGGTGTGAAGGCAGAGACACGACAGGGAAGGACACAGGCTGGATCCGGGAATAACTCTGAGAGCCTGATGCAGCTGGGAGGCACGGGCAGTGCCAGAGTCGGGAGCAGAAGAATGAGCAGTGGAGAAAGAAACAGTGAAGTCAGACGGGAAGCGTGAGGGAGCAGAGAGGAGCTGGGGCAGAGGTGGTCGTTGAGCCCAGGGCTCCGCCTCAGCCCTGCCTGCGGTGTTGGATGCTCATTTTACCTCTGAGTGGCTTCGGCACTTCGACTCGTGGTGACTCCATGTGTGTCCAAGTAGAACTGTGCTCCATAGGGTTTTCTTTTCTTTCTTTCTCTCTCGTTTTTGTTAAAAAAAAATATTTTACTGTGCGTTAGGTGAAAGCTTACATAGCAAATTAGTTTCCCATTCAATAGTTTGTACACAAAGTGTTCTGTGACATTGCTTCCATCCACAGGGTTTTCAACAGCTGATTTTCTGGAAGTAGATCACCAGGCCTTTCTTCCCACGCACCCCTGGGTAGACTTGAACCTCCAATCATGTGGTTATTAGCTGAGTCTGTTAACCGTTTGCACTACCCAGGGAGTCCCAGGGATTTCACAGACCAGTTTTATTTTTTTTATGTGCTTTAGATGAAGGTTTACAGAACAAATTAGTTTCTCATTAAACTATTAATATACATATTGTTTTGTGACATCGGTTGCCACCCCCACGACATGTCAACACTCTCCCCTTCTTGACCTTGGTTTCCTCGTTACCAGCTTTCCTGTCCCCTCTTGCCTTCTTGTCCCTGCCCCTAGGCTGGTGTGCCCATTTAGTCTCGTTTGGTTTTATGAACCTGTCTAATCTTTGGATGAAGGGTGAACCTCAGGAGTGACTTCAGTACTGACTTAAAATGGTGTCCAGGGACCATACTCTCAGGGTTTCTCCAGTCTCTGTCAGACCGGTAAGTCTGGTCTTTTTTTGCAAGTTAGAATTTTGTTCTACATTTTTCTCCAGCTCTGTCCGGAACCCTCTATTGTGATCCCTGTCAGAGCAGTCAGTGGTGGTAACTGGGCACCATCTAGTTGTGCTGGACTCAGTCTGGTGGGGGCTATGGTAGTGGTGGTCCGTTAGTCCTTTGGACTAATCTTTCCCTTGTGTCTTTGGTTTTCTTCATTCTCCCTTGCTTCAGATGGGATGGGACCAGTATTTTCTTTGGTTTTTAAATTTTTAATTGGAGGCTTTGAAACAGGATTGCTGACTTTTTATTTGGCCAAAATGATAGATTTCAAAAGACACACACTACTTGCTATTATCATCACTTTATTTTTTTAAGTATGCTTTCACACTCACACGCAAGCATACACACACACACACACAAGCATACACACACACACACACAAGCATACACACACACATACACACACACAAGCATATGCACACACACACACACACAAGCATACACACACACAAGCATACACACACACACAAGCATATACACACACACACACAAGCATACACACACATACATACACACATGCAAGCATACACACACACAAGCACACACACACACAAGCATACACACACATACATACACACACACAAGCATACACACACACATACACACACAAGCACACACACACACAAGCATACACACGCATACACACACACAAGCATACACACACATACATACACACACACAAGCATATACACACACACATGCAAGCATACACACACATACATACACACATGCAAGCATACACACACACACACAAGCACACACACACACAAGCATACACACACATACATACACACACAAGCATATGCACACACACACATACATACACACACAAGCATATGCACACACACACATACATACACACACACAAGCATATGCACACACACACATACATACACACACACAAGCATATGCACACATACACACACACAAGCATACACACACACATACACACACAGAAGTAGAAACAGCAAATCTCAGAGGAAAGACCAGCCCATTAAACACCTTCAGCTTTATAAAGGGCTCTGCGTTGCCCTTGTTTACCTCTGACGGGTGAGAACTTGTCCCAGGCCCACCCCGGTCCTCAGCCTGGTGCTTGGTGGATGCCTGGTGAATGGGGGGATTGTCAAAGCCCTCTCCCGGCCCTAGTGGTTCAGGACTGGGAGGTCAAGGCCACGGGGTTTCCAGATTTAACAAATTAAAGTACAGGGCCTCCAGTTTGATGTGAATTTCAGATAAACAATAAATTTTTCTTAGTATAACCTAAGTATTGCACGGGACATACTTATACTACAAAATTATTCCTTGCTTCTCTGAAGCTCAGCTATAACTGGGCACCTGGGTCTTCCTCTGGCCACCTTAGCTGAGGGGCCCTTTTAGAACAGAGAGGGCCGAGCAGAGTGTGATAAGCAGGGCCAGAACCGAGGTCCACGGCTGTGCACAGCCCAGGAGCGAGGCCTTGACCTCGAGTCTCTCCGACTGGGCTGGTGACCCTCAGCCGCCTGCACACAGCTGCAGCCCCAGAGAGAGGCAAATCGGTTTCCCAACACTCCCACCTGCACTGTTTGGCGGGTCCCGTATTTATTTACATTTTTCATGGGAGCAAATTAAGATTCACTTACTCACTCTGGAGAGCTGTGCCATGATTTCTCTTGTGATAAGGGGGACAGCTGGCTTTGCTCGTGGCCTCTTGGGACGCTTATTAGAGAGGCTTGCGTGGGGCTCGGCCTCCACAGCCCCAGTTCCCACAAGTTGCGCGTCAGTCCAACGTCAGATCCTCACCAAGCGCCTGTGGTGCACATGGGGCACTGAGGGGGGCTCGAGGGCTCGCCAGCCCTAAGTCAGCGCCCGACCCTCAAATAACGCCCAGTCGGCTGGGGAGGTGAGAGCAGCAGTAAGACAACAGCTAAGTGGACGATACGTGTCTTGTCCCCAAGCCACACAACAACCCAGAGAGTAGGGGAAACTGAGGCTCAGAGAGTTTAAGGCGTGCCTAGGACATAGGGCCCATACGTAGCTGCACGGGGATTTGATCTCAGATCTCTGTGGCTGCCGTCTGTCAGGTCCAGGGCTCCAGGCATTAGAGTCACCTGGAGACCGTTGTAAAAAGCTCCACCCCCAGAGACGCTGATTTAACAGGCCTAGGGTAGGTAGGACCTGGGGTGGATATTTTTAAAAGCTCCTTGGAGAATTCCAAAGTATCAGTTGAAACCCGATGCCGTCAGCTCTGACTCATGGCAGCCCCAAGTGTGTCAGAGCAAAACTGTGCTCCCTAGGGTTTTCAGTGCCTGATTTTTCAGAAGCAGATCACCAGGCCTTTCTTCCAAGGCGCCTCTGGGTGTACTTGAGCCTCCAACCTTTCAGTTAGCAGCTAGCCTCATCACCTTTGGCACCACCCAGGGTCTAGCTTCTCCCCTGCAGCTGAGAAAAATGTGCCAAATGGGCCGTGTTTGCTCTCTGTGGAGAAGGCAAAGCTCCACAGAGGAGGGAGAGGAGGGGGAGGGAGAGAGAGGGAGAGGGGAAGAGGGGGAACATCAGCTGGCTCCAAAGGGTGCGTGGAGCCAGTGGGGAGGGCATCCGGGTGGAAGGCATGGTGTGGACAAAGGCTGGGAGGTAGGAATGCACACACAATGCTTAAGGACAATGACAGACCTGTCCTGCAGGTCCAGAGAGCTCAAGGAGGTGAGTAACAGAGAACAGGCTGAGCTTAACTTCCAGAGGGTGGGCTTTTCTACAGAAGTTTCTCCGGGGATCCCTTCTAGAGGAAGGCACTAGTTAATGTCAGGGAGGATGGGAATCCTCCCCTCCCTCACTCCAGAGTGTTCATCCTGGCTCCTCCTCCAGGAGGGAGGGAAGCAGGAATTGAGGACCAATCAAGGCCAACAGGAGGGACGGGGCAAAGGGGGCCAGGCCAAGGCTCAGAGAAGTATGATTGCAGGCTGGACTTGGGGCCCCTGGTGTGTACCCCACAATGGCTGATGAGGGCCCCCGGCTGACTGAGTGCCTGTGTACAAGCAGCGTTTCCCAAAGCATGCCCATGGAGTCCACAAGGTGCCTTGTGATAAAGTAAGTTTGGGAGATGCTGCATACTGTAACCCTTTTTGGAGCCCTGGTGGTGCAGTGGTTAAAAGCCTGACTGCTAACCAAAAGGTCAGCAGTTCGAATCCACCAGCTGCTCCTTGGAAACCTTATGGGGCAGTTCTACTCCGTCCTATAAGTTCTGTACGAGTCAGAATCAATTTGATGGCAATGACTTTGGTTACGGGTTGGATAGCCGTTTTGGAGACTCACAGTACCTATGAGCATATTAAAGGCTCTGAGAAGTCCTGAAATCAAAAGCCATCTATCAAGCTCCATTTAATGTAAGCCTTGCTACTGTGTGACCTCAGAGTCCTCTTTCTGCATACGCTGAAACCTGTTAACATCTATGGAATACACCCTGAAACAGCTGTAGGAACAAAGGATGGTGACTCTTCCAGGGACCCCCCCACTGAATGATTCCCTAAAGAAAGGTGGGAAGTAGGGGTGTCTAGGGTTTGCGGTGCCCACATTAATCTTCCAGATGAGCACCTTGCTAGGCTGCTGGTGGGGGAGCGATGCAGGCCAGAGCTGGCCTTGCAGCCCTGGTCAACAACGGGGGCAGGTGAGGAGGAGGCTGGAGGTGGGGCCCCTGCCTCAAGCCCTCCCTTCGCGCCTTCTCTGGGGAAGCACTTTTCTGAATCCAGGATGAGTCTCTCCTGAGGGAGGCCCAGTGCTGGTGGAGCCTGATCTGGGGAAACAGAGAGGTGAGTTCTGAGTCTCGGCATCCAGGAGTCAGCCTGGCTCCTGTGGCCTCAGGCAGACCTCCATGGTCTCAGTTAATGACAGACCCAGACCTGACTGTGTGGGGAGGGAGGGCACCCGTGAGTGTAAGCTGGTAAACCCGAGATTCTGGCATACATTCGACATGACGTGGCCTTACACTGCCTGTTTGAAATGAACAGCTGAAGACTCCTTGAGAGACAGCAGGCCAAGCTGCTGAAACCTAGAAAGAAAATCCTGCATTTGGTCGGAATAAACAGTGAGTTTAATTGTGAAAGATTTCATTAATTTAAGAAGCTTTTAAAATTTACCAACATTGACCTCAAAGAAGGGTGTACTGTACATGGATTAAAAATAATAATATTCATTCATAGGTTCCTGTCTGTATATATATCGCATGGGTATCTAATTGTTTTTTAGATTATGAAAGGTAGTCATAATAAAATAATTAAAAATAGTGATTAATGATAAAGTAATTTGTGTCAAAAAACAGAAACATAAACAACACGGAAAACAGAAAAAAAGTATAATAAGCAACATAAAAAGTCACCAATAATCCCACAGTCACGGAGAGCCACTCTCAGCGTTTGGCGTATTGCATTCCTGCAAGTGTTATGTTTTTATTTTATGTTTCTGTTTTAGACATGAAGGAAATCTTCATGAAGCCCTTGTAGCCTTCTCGTTTACCTTATCAAAGTAATGCACACTCCTCCACCAGACACCAGCCCGAAACCAAACCCGGTGCCATTAAGTCGATTCTGACTCATAGCAACCCTATAGAACAGAGTAGAACTGCCCCACGGGGTTTCCAAGGAGCACCTGGTGGATTCGAACTGCCAGCCTTTTGGTTAGCTGTAGCTCTTAACCCCTACGCCACCAAGATAAAAGAACTATTATTTATTAACGCTCGACCTGTTATTTTCCTGGTGGTGTAAATAAGGCTGCTTTGGTACATCCTTGTCGCACATTTGGCTGACTTGTCTGATTATTTTCTTAAGGCAGGGCCCTGGGCCATCGTGCCCCTCACACAGCTCGGCTCCCACCTCTCTCCAGATGACTCAGGGGTTATATTTCCAGCTGAGACCTGGCCTCTGCCTTCAAGCCCATATAGCCCACTCCCCACCAGACAGCTCCCCTTGACGCAGGGGAGCCTCCTGAACACAGCCTGCTCAAACCAAGCCGTCCTCTGGCCCCCTTCCCTCTCTCTGCCAATGGGACCACCTGCTACCCTGCCACTTCGCTGGAATCCTGAGCCGTCCTGCCACCTCCCTCCCTCTGTCCCCTCAGATCCGATGGGTTTTACTTCCTGAATTTCTCTGGAGCACGTCCACATCTCTTCATCACCCCCACACTACTCCAACCCACGTGGACCCCTCTCCACTCCTGTCACTCCATAGCTTAGCTAGAGCAATGTTTTCAAAAGGCAGATCTGATCCCAGCAGCCCCACCCCTCCCCTCACAGAGCCTTCCCAGACTTCCCATGACTCGGATAAAGATCCCAGGCCTTAACATGCCTGCCTGCAAGGCCTTCGGGGACCAGTTCCTCCACCGCCACTCCAGCCACCCAGGGCGCCAGCATCCCAGACTCCTTCAGTTCCTTGCAGGACCACACCCCTCCTACCACAGGACCTTTGCATGGCTGTTCTCTGCCTGCAATTTCTTTCCTTTGTGTTTCCTAGTGAATCCTGGCTCCTCCAGATCTCAGCCCAATCTCCCTCCCATAAGGAAGCCTTCCTGACACCCCGTCCAGGTGAGAGACTTTTGGAGCCACACTCATTGCTCCTTAGCTTCCACCATTGTTGGCATTGTGTCTGTATCGTACTGCTATTGATCAGCGTCGGAGGGCAGGGACTACTCCACCTCCGGTGCCTGTAATGGGTATTCAGAGAAGACATGCTGAATCAGCCAATGAAACAGATGTAATTACTGGGGCATTTTGCAGCTCTTGGTATATGTTGCCAAGTTGCTTTCTGGAAAGGTGGTGCCAGTGGCCACTCCTACAATGCAAACGAGAGGCAGTGTAGCCACACCTGACCTTACACACAGCAAAGATGGAATCATCTAACACATTCAACTCCCTGGGACAGCCACACAGAACACAGTCAGGGCAGAGATGCTGAGCTCGCTGGAGACGCGAAGGTGGCCGCAGACCGGTGGGGCTGGGCTCCTCTCGGGCCAGAAGACAGAAACAATGCCCCTTGTTGGCCAGAGCCTGTCAAAGCCAAGGCCAGCCATCCAGGGGCCTGGAAACCTGCAGGGATAGGCAAGGGAAGAGACTAGAAAGGACCAGGAAGACAGTGGCAGAAGAGAGAGGAAGGAACGAGCAGGGGTAGCTGACCTCAGGAGTGGAGACAGAGGTCAGAGGCAGTGGCTGGACCCAGAAGACCCACTGCTGACCACGTGGGAAGGGACCAAATGGCCATCACACGAGTGCTCATCTGCTCACATTGGTGGTGCCTGTTTCTAAGATGTTGTTGGTGTTAGTTGCTGGCGAGTTGGCTCTGACTCATGGCGACCTTGTGTGTAGCAGAAGGAAATTTTGGCTGGTCCTGTGCTATCTTCACGCTCACTGGTTTGTTTGAGTCCATTGTTGGGGTTATTGTGTCAGTCCATCTCATGGAGGGTCCCCCTCATTTTCGATGACCCTCTACTTTACCGAACGTGATGTCTCTTCTAGGGATTGGCCTTTCCTGATGACATGTCCAAAGTAAGTGAGCCGAAGTCTCACCATCCTCGCTTCTGAGGAGCATTCTGGCTCTACTTCTCCCAAGACAGATTTGTTCATTCTTCTGGCCGTCCGTGGGATATTCCGTATTCTTCACCAACACCACAGTTCAAATGCATCAATTCTTAAAAGACCTCTTTAGAGTGTTAAAAAGCAAAGATGTTACTTTGAGGACTAAGGTGCACCTGACCCAAGCCATGGTATTTTCAATCATATGCATGTGAAAGCTAGACAATGAATAAGGAAGACGGAAGAATTGATGCCTTTGAACTGTGGTGTTGGCTAAGAATATTGAATATCCCACGGACGGCCAGAAGAATGAACAAATCTGTCTTGGAAGAAGTACAACCAGAATGCTCCTTAGAAGCAAGAATGGAGAGACTTCGTCTCACATACTTTGGACATGTTATCAGAAAGGACCAATCCCTGGAGAAGGACGTCATGCTTGGTAGAGGGTCAGTGAAAGAGAGGAAGACATTCATTGAAATGGACTGACACAGTGGCTGCAGCAATGGGCTCAAGCATAACAACGATTGTGAGGATGGCACAGGACCACGCAGTGTTTTACCCTATTGTACATAGGGTTGCTGTGAGTTGGAACCAACTCGATGGCACCTAACAACAAGATGGCCCCCGGTATTCATAGCCTTGAATAACCTCCTCCCCTTGAGAAACTGGCTTCTAACCAGCAGAACACCTCAGTGTGAGGGGATGTCACTTTCATGATTACACGACAGAAGATCGTAATTTCTGTCTTCCTAGCTGACTGTCTCCTCGCTGGCTTTGATGGAGCAAAGTGCCATGTTGGAGAGTTCCATGTGGCCGGGAACTCAGTTCATACCTTTTGTCTAGCTGGCTAGAAACTGAGGTCCTCAGTCTAAGAGCCCTTGACAAATGGAATTCCACTAATGACCACGTCCTTCCCTAGCGGAGCCTTCAGATGAGACCCTGTCCCTGGCCAACATCTTGACAGCAGCTTCATGAGAAACCCTGAGCCAGAGGACCCGGTTAAGCCACACCCAGATTCCTGAGCCACAGAAATTGTGAGATAAAAAGCATGCGTTGTTTTAAGCCACTAAGTTTGCGGTAACTTGTTATGCAACATAGATAACTAATACCTTCTTCATGTGACTCTGGCTTCCTCACAAGATGGTGGTCTCAGAGAAGTCAGACTCTGACATGGCCGCTGAACGCTCCAAGTGTGAGGGTCCTAGCGAACAAGGTAGAAGCTTCACCACCTCTCCTTGTCTTAGAAATCGCTTCTGCCTCGTTCTGTTGGTTACAAGCACACAACAAGCCCTTCCAGATTCAATGGCAGGGACCACGGGCCCTCCCACGGGAGGAGTGTCAAGGCCACATGGTGGAAAAGCTATGGAATGAGAGAGAGTGTTGTGGCCATTTTGGAAAATACACTGGCCACAAATATTTCTACTCTCTGGCCACACCAATTCAGATCTGTCCCATGCACATAATATGCTCACTTCTCCCCCCAGGATCCCTAGAGTTGCATCTATTATGATACTGGGCCAGGATCTAGGCATTTAAATCAGGTCCGGTGGCAGATGAGATGCCTCAGGAGGGTTTCTTCATGTCCCGCTCCCCGGGAGTTGTTCGCTGTGCCTCTTGCCCCTCTTCTCTGAGTCATACTTCCTTTTTCATAAGAAAACTTGAGTTTGCAACTGAAGAGCCTTCTTGGCTGCTTCCTTCCTCTAAGAGGCTGAGAGTCAAGATATCTCTTCCAATAGACAGTCCAAGACAGAGTGGAAGAAAAATGGAGAACAAAATTCAAATTCACAAAAAAGAAACAAGCAAACAAAAAAGACCGGACTTGCCGTCTGACAGAGACTGGAGAAATCCCAGGAGTACGGCCCCCAGACACCCTTTTAACTCAGTACTGAAGTCACTCCTGAGGTTCACCCTTCAGCCAAAGATTAGACGGGTCTACAGGGCCAATGATAACGCACTTGAGGGAGTGCTTCATAGTTCAACCACGTATACGAGACTAATGGGCACACCAGCCCAAAAGCAAAGACGAGAAGGCAGGAAGGGACAGGAAAACTGGACGAATGGAAACAGGGAAACCAGGATGAGGAAGGGGACAGTGTTGACACACCACAGGGTTGGCAACCAGTGTCACAAAACAATTTGTGTATTAACTGTTTAATGAGAAACTAATTTGCTCTGTAAACTTCTACCTAAAGCACAAAGCACAAAAACAAAAAAACCTCTTTCCATTTTGTATACTGTATCTGTCCCTTTGAGTCTGAGGATCTAATTCCTTTAAAAACTTAAGGGGCTGCCTATGTATCAATTTGTAATCCACCCCAGTAGAAAAAAAACCTCACCCACAAAACTGTTTGAGATAAGCCTTCTCTATCTTAGGTTCTCTGTGAGGCTGGTGTGTGATAGCACCCTTAAAGATTTTAGGAGACCTACTGCTTAACAGGAACCCCTGGGTGGTGAAAACGGTTAAGCACTTGGCTGCTAAATGAGAGGTTGGACGTTCGAATCCACCCAGAGGTACCTCGGAAGAAAGGCCTGGTGATCTACTTCCAAAAAATCAGCCACTGAAAACCCTCTGGAGCACAGTTCTGCTCTGACATGCATGGGGTCCTGTGGCTTGGAGTCTGCTTTGAAGGCAACTGGTGTTTTGGTTTTACTGCTGAACAGAGATCTGCAGCTCTTATGCTCCTTAGGAGGACTTTCGTCTGTTTGAAAGAGTTTCTGAAGCACCTTTAAACATCTCTCCAAGGTCTTAATAAACGATCTTACAGCCCCATCCTGGATTTGATTTTCATCATGATTCGCTTTGTTACTTTAAGAATCCTTTGCTAGTTGAAAAGACTGTTTTGACCTTGCCTCCAAATTCCACTTGGAAACTGAATAGTTCTTTAGTTCATCTCTGTCCTTTTCCATTTTATCACAGGCAGAAAAGGCAAGCAACATTCTGCCTGGACAACGCCTTAGCTAGATGACTGAGTTTGCCAGGTACATCTCAGAGCCTCGGTTGTCATGGGTGCAAGTTTCCCATACTCTGGCAGGAAGTGAAAATGCTTCTTGAATCCTCAAAGAGAGTAAAGGACAGGGAGAAGGGAAGAGGACTTCTTGGTGGTAGTACACTTTTTAACTCCTGTTGTCATAGGGAGACGTTACTGAGAATTCATGTGCTTCCGGAACGCCTCCCACGTTCCCTCTTCATCTGAGGCCTCCGTTGGCAAAGCTGAAAGGGACGCCATGCGTGTGTATCTCCTCTTGCCCCTGAGGCTCGGCCACGCCCTCCCTACCTGGAACAGCCTGCCTCCCCATCACCTTGGCTAGCTGGCAAATTCTACTGATTCTTTAAAACCTTGTTCTGGCATCCACTCCCTCCAGAGAGAATTAGTCACTTTCTCCTCTCTACGTTAAAAAATAAGTTTTATTATGGAATAATTTCATAAGGCTACAAAAGAAGAGGATACTTCTGTACAATTTCTGCGGAGGAGCGCATATCCTCACCACTGCCCCTAGTACCCGGGTTGTAAAGACGCGCGCGTGTCCCTGTGTCTGCCCTTCTTCCCCGACACACTGAGGCACGCACAGGCTCTGGCGTAGAGGAGATGCTCCATGTTTCTGAGATGGAACAGAAATGATTAGCTAATCCATCTCACTCATTTTACAGATAAGGAAGCAGAGGCCCCAGTTTATTAGAGGCGTCAATGCAATCTGCCCTTTAGATTACAGGAAAGTAGCGGGACAGGCACTGTCCTCGCCTGCCCTGCCGCCCTGAGCCGGCCTCCCAGGCACCAACCTGCGGGCCAGGCCCGGGGCGCGCCCGCCCCTCCCGGAGGCCAGAGCGTGGCCACTCCCCGCACCACCCACGGCAAACCTGGCCGGCCCCGCCCCTCCTGGACTTACCACTGGAAAGTTGCCGCGCCTCTGGGGACGAACCATTCGCGCCAGGGGGGTGTGGCGCATGGCGCGGAGCCACTGGCGTGCCGGGGCCACGCAGGCGGCCCCTATCCTTGAACAGGCCCGAGCCGGGGCTACTATGCAGAGGACGCGGGGGCGCGCCGGGCCACTCGTCCGCCGGCAGGGCTCCGCAAGGTGCAGCGCAGCCCGGGGGCGGGGGTTCGGCGCGCACCTCGCCGGGGCGGGGCCGGGGCGGGCCGCCTCCTGCTTCCCGCCCCCATCCCGCCTTCCCCCGGCCAGGGATTAGCGACCTAGGAGCCGGCGCCCCGCGGCCTGGCCGCCACACTTTCCTGGTAGCGGCGGCACCATGAAGAAGTCGTACTCAGGTGGGCTCTGCGCCCGGCATGGGGAGGGGCCGGTGTCCTGGGAAGAGCGCTTCTTACCTGAGCGGAGGCGGCCGGGGTGGAGGGCTTGAGGCGCCCCTGAAGCGTATCGCACCCCGCCGAGGAGACCCAGCAGGCCGCTTGACTCTAGGCAGAGTTTGGGGCGCGGGGTATTCGCGCCCTTCCAGGCTGACTCCCCACCCGCCCCCCGCGGTCCCGGCCTCAGGGCGGTGAGCTCCGACGAACTTCGCGTTCTCATTCACTCCAAGTAGCCGCTCCCGGACCACCAGTGCGCGGGAGTCCGGGCGCTCCGGCCGGCTGATACCGCGCGCGCCTGGGGCCCGCACCGACCGTGGCAGAGGGTCCGGCCGCTGCCTGCCAGCCCTGTCTCGCCCTGGAGGGCGCTGTCCTAAGCTCGGGGTGGCAGTCCCTTCTCTGCGCCGTCCTCTCCCCCAGGAGCGCATCGGGCGCCCTTGTACCCTCCTGGAATCACTGACCGAGGTCAGGGTGCTTTGGGTCCTAGTGCGTATGTGGGTGTAGGGGGGCGGGTCTGGCGGGAGAGTTTCCTTGAGTTCAGCCCCCAGGGCTGGTACTGGTCCATACCGCAGCATCCTCCTTGAGATGAACTCCTAATCCTGCGCAGGAAGTTGGCCAAAAGGGACCACCCAGCAAAGCTGAGCTTGACAACTGTGGTTCATCCTGTGGATCCCACGCTGCCACCAGAGGGATGAATCTTAACCCCCACTAGCAGGTCCCACCTCGCGGGGGAGGAGGCCTGACCTGGCTCGCAGGATGTGCTCGGGGTCCTTTACAAGCGTTTTCCCCCGGTATTCTGAAGGACCATTTCACAGATGGGCAAACTGAGGTACTGAGGCCAGGAGACTGCAGGGCAGATTAAGGATGACCCAGATCTCCACTCCCCTTCTTTTCTTTTCCTTTGTGGTTTTCCCTAAAGGATCCTGGCAGGATCTTTTGTTGCCAGCCCAGCAAACCTGTCTTTCTCCACTTGATCTATTTAGACGTGACATTTCCTGCCAAGGACCCATGACTTATTTTTATCTGTAGGAGGACAGAATCGTGGGACTTAGTTGTAGCTGAAGAGGCCATTTGGGCCATCCCCTTGCCTTTGGGCCATTTTCAGTCAGGTGGTACCTTCCATCTTCAGAAACCAAACAAGTAAGAAAGCACACCTCGAAGAGGGTTACCTCGGAGCCTCTCCCACGATACCTACCCATTGGGGTCCGTGGCTTAGAATTGCAGCTGTCACCCCTTGATTGAACAGTGCAGACCACAGCCCACCTCAGACTCCCTGCACCTGGCCCTGTCTCAGGCATGTGGCCGAGTTGAGGTGATGGTGGGGGAGGTGGGGGCAGCCAGGTGGCATAGGCTGGGGTTTGGCGCTGGCCTCTCTCCCTCCCCAGCATGCTCCAAATACTTGAGATGGTTGTGGGCATTCTGCCCACCGACCTGGGCCCTGCCCCTGGGATTCGCAGCCTGCCCGGGAACCGCCGAGCATGCTCGTCCTTCCCTTCTTGTGCTTCACCCCACATTGGTGGGTGCAGACAGTGGACCCATTGGGGTCCTCCCAGGTCACAGGTCGCTGGCCTTTTGCTGGGGAGACTTTGAGACCCTCTGAAGCAGTTTGGAAGCCCTGGTGGCACAAGGGTTAAGCACTCAGCTGCTAACTGAAAGGTTGGGGATTCAAACCCAACCAGCAACTCCATGGGAGAAAGACCTGGTGATCTGCTTCCATAAAGATTGAAGCCTGTGAAACCCTATGGGGAAGTTCTGTTCTGTTCCATAGGGTCACTTGAGTCAGAGTCGCCTCTACAGCAGCAGGTTTGAAGCAGCCTGCTGTGCTCAGAGGAAAGGGGACCGTCGTCTGCCCTTTGCTCTTCTTCTCCAGTTTTTGTGTTTTTTTTAATGCAATGAAACTTGGTGCAGTTGGTGGAAGTGGAGTTTATGGGGTAAGTAGGCACCAGTTCTTGTAAAAGCAGCCTCCCTGGCTCCTGGTGTTTACCTAAAGGGGCGGGGACCTCCCGCGGCAGGAGAAGGGAGGACTTGGACCACTTCCATTTCGTTCTGCTCCTGGCAGTGGTCCAAGGCTCACTGGGTCATTCAGCTGCAGTTGTGTGGGATCGGGCTGGGGCTGGGGCTGGGTTGGGGTTGTCCTCTTGGCCCGATTCCAAGTGTCCTTGAGTTATCCAGGGGCCAGCCCTATCCCGAGGAGGACTGACCCCCAAGCAGCATCAGTGCCAGGGAGTTAAGGAAGCAGCAGGAATGTCAGACATCCTGAGACAATAACTAGAACGTTTTTCATCTTTACCTGGATCAAGTGTGGATATTGCTTCTGGGCCTCTTCATGGGCGTGGAAATAAGTGGAGTGATTATAATGCTGTTCCCGGTAGACCTGGTCTGAGCACTCCTGAGCCTCTGAGAAGAAGAAGTTTTAAAAAATATATGTTTGACGGGGTCCAGAGTGCCTTGGGTCTATATACATTCATGGAAGACACATTATATGTTGGGCACGTAGAGCCACTTTGCTGGTGCAAACAGTTAATGCACTTAAATGCTAACCAAAAGCTTGGAGGTTCAAGTCTACTCACAGGCACCTCGGAAGAAAGGCCTGGTGATCTACTTCTGAAAAAATCAGCCATTGAAAACCATGTGGAGCATAATTCTACTCTGACACACATGAGGTTGCCCTGAGTCTGAGCTGACTTGCTGGTAACTGGTGGTACTGGTTTTTACACGGAACCAGGGCTGTGAAGGGTAAAAAAATGATAAGAGATATAGAGCAGCCCGCGCTTATCCATGGTTTCGCTTTCTGCGGTTTCAGTTACCGGCAGTTGACTGAGGTTCGAAAATGTTAAATGAGTATGTAGCGTGATGAAGTCTCTTGCCGTTCCGCTCTGTCATTCACATGACATTTATTACAGTATATTGTTGTAATTGTTCTATTGTATTATCAGTTATTGGTGTTAATCTCTTACTGTGCCTAACTTATAAATTCAACTTTGTCATAGGTATGGGTGTATAGGACAGATTGTAGTATATATAGGGTTCAGTACTATCCGCGGTTTCAGGCATCCATGGAGGGTCTTGGAACATATCCCTCTCAGATAAAGAGGGACTACTGTACGTAGCGCCTGCTTGCAGAGAGCTTATGCTCTCATGGGGAAGGCAGGGTATGGGTGAGACCCAGCTTTGTTGAAGCCCCTCCCTCTTGGTGGTACCGGGCCCCAAAGGCTGCAGACATGGTCCTGGAGGAGGGACCGGGGGCCTGAGAGGTGGTCTCAGGGAGCAGGTGAGATTGGACCAAGTCCTGGAGGGCAAAAGGACCAAGAGAAGCAAGCACAGACCCAGAAGCAGTACCTGTAGGACCCCGGGAGTGCTTGGGGACAGACCCTACCTGGCAGCCCCGATTCTGCTCAGGGCTTGTCCTCCCGGGGGACAGAGTTCACGGCAGGCTGCAGGCAGTGTGGTCCAGTGGTCAGAGTGTGGGCTGGGCTCCTGGAGTTCAATCCCAGTCGGCCACTCCCTTGCTGTGGGGACAAGATACTTGCTGTGTCTCATATGTCTTATTTGTTAAACGGGACAATGCTGAGTTGTTAGGAGGACTAAATGAGTTCATCCATGGAAAGGTCTAGAAATACCTGTTCTATAACTTGCTAGTGACTACCTCTTCATTATCATCAGCAGGGGGAAGGACTCAGGTCTGTGTTACTGCCATCGCTGAGATGCCCCCTGAGCCTCTGGCGACCTCCGCTCCCCTCTGCTGGCTGGGAGGCCGGGAGTGTAGCCCAGGCTTTCTCCCCAGCCCTCGGGCCCCCTAGATCTTTAGTGTTCTGAGTGTCTGCTGTGCGCTAGGTCATGTGGACCTTACCTTTCAGTGTCCCTGGCTCCCCTTGAATCTGCAGCACAGGTGATTCACCTGGGGCCCATGAGCCACAGCATTGGGGGTGAAGTTGTGTCTGTGTGTGCGCTTGGGAATTATTCGGGGAATTCCTTGGGAAGATTCCCAAAGGGTACCTGGCCTACAAACCACTAGAGTGTAGTGACTTCTCCAAACGCCTGGGAAAGGAGGTCGGCGCCCACCCCCACAGCAGCGTCAAATGTGATGAAGTGTGTGGCTCGCCCGTGGCGACCCGTGGGCTCCCCCACCCCTACCTCCCAGGGAGCTGACTCATGGGAAGGGAGAGGAAATGCACCCTGAGACCACTTCCCTGTGAGCTAATCCCGGGGCGGCTGCGCGAGCACTGGGAAGGGACTAACGTACTTCTTCCTCTTCTCCACCCCACCTTGTGCCTCCTCATGTCCAAGCCTGTTTGCTCTGGCTCATGTCGGGGCCGGGCTGCAGAGGAGCAGGGCCACTGTGCGCAGTGTCTCTGTGGCTTTGTGGGACGTGTGTCTCCCGAGGCCCCTGAGGCCCCCAGTCATGCGTGAGAGCAGGCTGGGCCTGGATGCTGGGTTCGGCTGCCCATCGCCCGCCCTCCCCATCCTGCTCGGCCCTTCCCACTCACCCCAGACCACAGTCACCCGCTGTGAGCTTCTTCCAGCCTGCCCAGAGGGGACTAGAGCCGAGTGCAATGCACCTGGCAACACATCAGAGTTTGAGACAGCCTCACCTTTCTCCTGAAACCCCTTTCCCCATTCAAGTCAGGATAGGTGCAGAAGGGACATCGGGTCCTCGCTTGGGAGCATGGCTGTGAGTCATTGCCCAGGAGGACATTGGGGGTGTTGGCCATGTGCTCGGAGGCTCCAGGTGCGTGGGTACCTGCAGAGCGCGCATCTGAGGTCTCACCAACCCAATAGCCGGAAGGACTCCCCAACCCACCCGGCTCCTCTGGCTGCCCTCCAGTGAGACCCTGCTCCACATGGGCCCCACAGTCCCACGTGGATGGGACCTTGGGGTGGGCAGGACCCTGTTCCCCTGCCAGGTGTTTTCCCATGGGCAGCCTTGCGTGGGCCCTGACATTTGCTTAAGATGTCATCAATAAGGCAGGTTGGCACACCCCAGTGCAGGGGCCCAGCTGCCGATGAGCCACCATTCCTGGCCTGGGCTTGTTGGGGTGGGGGCTCCAGAAAGAGGCCCCAGGCTCCATGGAGGTGGCTTGCTGGGTTTCCTGTCTGTTGGAGTTGTTACCTTGGAGACATCCCAGCTCCCGGCCACACGGAGGATTTACAGGGGATCAGTGGGTACCGTGGAACCTCCTGGAGACTGTACAGGCACACAGATTACAGCTGCCTTGTGTGGAGTGACTCGATCTCCTTGAGGGACCTAGGCCAGAAGTCACTGCTATCTGGAAGTGCTGACCTCACAGGGTCTGGTGTGGGGCAGGGCCCTGGAGGTCAGTCACGGGGCTTTGGGGGTGCCTGGGCCTGCGGGGCCTCCGGGTGTCCCTGGAGAAGTGAGGTGCACCCCACCCTGGGGCCTGGCCCCCCCTGCCCCTTCCCTGTTGGGACAGCCGGGCAGCAGCCTGGGCCCCGGGAACTGTGCCAGGTGGCTTGGGATTGGCGGGCTTTGCCGAGCTGTGGGGTGCCCACACCCTAGGGTTCCTGGATTCAGTCATTCCTTCTAGAAACATTTCCCGAGCACTGTGGGTGCCAGGCTCTGTGCCGTCCGCCCCCGCTGCACCCCTGCAGCGTTCAGCAGCAGTGCTGGAAGGCAGCCTGGCCCTGGGGCCTGGGGTGCAGTGTGGTACTCTGTGACCAGAGCCCCGTTCTCCTCTGCCTCATCTTCCTGTGCCCGCGGGCCAGGCCCACTTGCAGCCCACCCTGAAGGGGCCTGCTTGCCTGCGGCGGGCGAGGCGGTGGCTCCCGGGCACCGTGCCCATCGGGCCTCTGGGAAGTGCTGCACAAGTGCCCTTTGTTCCGCCAAATCTGACCTGGTTCTGCCGAGCGTGACTGTTGCAGCCTGGGGCTCCAGGACAGGAAAGGGAGTGACGGCGGGAGTGTAAGCAGAGCCCAGCCACAGGTCACAGGGCGCCAGGGACCCCACTGCACCCTCTCTCCCCCTCTGTCCCCAGCCAGGCCTCTAGCATCAGGGCAAGATGAACCTCTGAGCGGCCACTTCGGCCGGAATGTGGGGTCACATCCCCAGGGCCCCTCTCGAAGGGGCTGGTAGAGGTGCTGAGGTGGGCCGGGATACCTGCCTTGTGTGCTGACCCCACCTGGGCGTAGCATCCTCCCCGCACCCTGGCCAGGGGCTGCAGAGGAGCGGCCGAGGCAGGAGGGGCCGCGGCAGAGGTGCCAGCCTTTCTGACATGGATCGGGCACGAATCAGCTTCCGTCCCTGCCACTCTGGAGTTCATTGCCCATTTTCTGATCCCCGGAGAGCCCTAGCCTCCACCCGAGCTGCTGCTGGGACGTGTGTGGCCGGAACCCCCCTGTACCCAGACCCCCCAGGCTGCACCTGCAAACCAGCAGGAGACATCCTGAGGGCTGTACTCAACCAGGCAGCGCCCCAAGCTCCCAACCCTTTGGTCCGGTGGCTGGGTGTGTTGGGGCAGCCGCTGAAATGGTGGCAACAGCAATTGTCTGCTTGGTGAGCGTGGCTTCCAGGAAGGGCCGGGCAGAGGCAGCTGGCAGGCCGTCTCCAGGCTGGTACGCTGTCAATCTGATCCCTGCGTCTGCGGCCTTCACCGCTTTCCCATAAATTATGGCTCCTGTTTCCCCCCAGGGCAGGTCACTGCCGGGGGTAACGCTCCGGTAACCCAAGCCACTTGGAAGTGGGTTAAACCCAACCCTGTCCTCCAGCCTATTCGAACCAAACCTACTGCCGTTGGGTCAGTTGTGGCTCATGGAGACCCCACGTGTTTCAGACTAGAAGTGCTCCATGGGGTGACTTGGTTGTAATCTTTACCATGTGTGCCATCGAGTCGATTATGACTCATAGCGATGGAGGAGCCCTGGTGGTGCAGTGGTTACGTGCTTGGCTGCTAACCGAAAGAAAGGTCTGCGGTTCAAACCCACCCAGCGGCTCTGTGGGAGAAAGACCTGGTGATCTGCTCCCGTAAAGATGACAGCCCAGGAAACCCTATGGGGCAGTCCTACTCTGTCACACGGGGTCGCTATGAGTCGGAATTGACTCAATGGCATCCAACAACAACACTCATCTTTACTGAAGTAGATCGCCAAGCCTTTCTTTCACAGCACTGCGGCTGTGTTTGAACCAGTAACCTTTAGGTTAGCAGCCGATCGCAAACCACTTGCGCCACCCAGGGACCTTCCCGATGGGATTGGGGGATGATTTGCAACACTTGGTAATGTATATGTGACTTTGGCTCTGTAGCCACGAGACCTAAAGTGTGCGTGTGTCAGGGAGCGTTGGGTTATTATTAGAGGTGAGCCCTAATCCAGTGTAGACAGTGTAGGGGAACCAGGCAGGGGAACAACAACCATGGCCATGGCCCACATGAAGCCAGTGCACATGGCAGCCGGGTGTCCGGGGCTGGGGTAGGAGGAGGCAGACCTCTCACCCAGGCGGGCATCACGTTGCTGTCAGCCCTAGGTGTGGCAGAAGCTCAGCCATTGGAATGAGTCATTCTGGATAGCAGAGCCTTCCTGGTATGGGGCTGGGAGGGTGGGGGGTGCGGTTGACACTTGAACTGCCAGGCCTTTGCATTAAAGGAAAGCTTTTTTTTCTTTTAAAGGAAAACTTTCTAAAATACGGTGCCTATCCTTTCCTTTTTGCTTTTTCGTTTTGTTTTTTGGTGGTACTTGTTCATTTTCTTTATGACTTTCTGCCCGAACACTGTGAACAGGAAATCAAAAGGAGAAACTCCAATCTTATCAGTTACAACATTTCTTTCTGTGTTCCTTCAGAACTTGTCTCTACACGTCTGTGATGTAGCATTTGATTTCCTTATCAAAGGGATATAACATATCTGCACAGTGTAGCAGGTCCCCATAGAAAACATTTTTAATTCTGCTCTTTCCACTTGAAATCACGTCTCCGTACGTGGATTTCACAATTACAACTGTAAGGGCTCTTCAGAGGGGATGTTCCATCATTTATTTAATCATCCCTTCTCATTCTTTTTTTTTTATCGTGCTTTAAGGGAAAGTTTACAATTTAAGTCAGTTTCTCATACAAAAATTTACACACACATTGTTATGTGACCCCAGCTGCTCTCCCTATACTGTGACAGCACACTCCTCCTTTCCACCCTGGGTTTCCCGTGTCCGTTCAACCAGCTCCTGACCCTCTCTGCCTTCTCATCTCAACCCTGGACAGAAGCTGCCCATTTAGTCTCAAGTATCTACTTGAGCTAAGAAGCACACTCTTCATGAGTATCACTTTATGTCCCATAGTCCGGTCTAATCTTTGTCTGAATAACTGGCCTCGGGAATGGTTTCAGCTCTGGGCCAACAGAGATTCTGGAGGCCGTGCCTTCTGGGGTCCCTCCAGTCTCGGTCAAACCATTAAGTCTGGTCTTTTTACTAGAATTTGAGTTCTGCACCCCACCTTTCTCCTGCTCCATCAGGGACTCTCTGCTGTGTTCCCTGTCAGGGCGGTCATTGGTGGTAGCCGGGCACCATCTAGTTGTTCTGGTCTCAGGCTGATGGAGTCTCTGGTTTATGTGGCCCTTTCTGTCTCTTGGGCTAATGTTTTCCTTGTGTCTTTGGTGTTCTTCATTCTCCTTTACTCCAGGTGGGTTGGGACCAATCGATGCATCTTAGATGGCCACTTGGTAGCTTTAAGACCCCAGATGCCACTCACCAAAGTAGGATGCAGAACATTTTCTTAATAAACTTTGTTACACCAATTCACCTAGATGTCCCCTGAAACCATGGTCCCCAGACCCCCGCCCCTGTTACTCTGTCCCTTGAAGTGTTTGGTTGTATTCAGGAAACTTCTTAGCTTTGGTTTAGTCCAGTTGTGCTGACTTCCCCAGTAGTGTGTGCTGTCCCTCCCTTCACCTAAGATAATTCTTCTCTACTATCTAGTTAGTAAATACCCCCCCCCCCCATAACCATCAAAGAATGTTTTCTTCTGTGTTTAAACCTTTTCCTGAGTTCTTACAGTAGTGGTCTCATACAATATTTGTCCTTTTGCAACTGACTAAATTCACTCAGCATAATGTCCTCCAGATTCCTCCATGTGATCAGGTGTTTTACGGCTTCATCGTTGTTCTTTATCGTCGCGTAGTGTTCCGTTGTGTCAATATACTGTAATTCATTCATCCGTTTGACCATTGATGGGCGTCTAGGTTGTTTCCATCTTTTTGCTATCATGAACAATGCTACAGTGAACATGGGTGTGCATATATCTGTTCCTGTGACAGCTCTTATTTCTCTAGGATATATTCCAGGGAGTGAGATTGCTGGATCGTATGGTACTTCTGTTTCTTTTTAAGGAAACGTCAAATCGATTTCCAAAGTGCTTGTACTATTTTACATTCCCACCAACAGTATATAAGTGTTCCAGTCTCTCCACAACCTCGCCAACATTTGTTCTTTTGTGTTTTTTGGATTAATGCAAGCCTTGTTGGGGTGAGATGGTATCTCACATTGTAGTTTTGATCTGCATTTCTCTAATGGCTAATGATCGTGAGCATTTCTTCATGTGTCTGTTAGCCGCCTGAATGTCTTCTTTGGTGAAGTGCCTGTTTATGTCCTTTGCCCATTTTTTAATTTGGTAATTTGTCTTTTTGTTGTTGAAGTTTGCAGTATCTTGTAGATTTTAGAGATTAAATGCAGATGGGATTTGTCATAGCCAAAAATCTTTTCCCAGTCTGTAGGTTGTCTTTTGACTCTTTTGGTGAAGTTTTTTGATGAGCGTAAGTGTTTGATTTTTAGGAGCTCCCAGTTATCTAGTCTCTCTTCTGGTGTTTGTTATCGTTAGTAATGTTTTCTATTCTGTTTATGCCATGTATTAGGGCTCCTAGCGTCGTCCCTATATTTTCTTCCATGATCTTTATCGTTTTATATTTTATGTTTAGGTCTTTGATCCATTTTGAGTTAGTTTTTGTGCATGGTGTGAGGTATGGGTCTTGTTCCACTTTTTTGCGGATGGATATCCAGTTATGCCAGCACCATTTGTTAAAGGGACTGTCTTTTCCCCAATAAATGGACATTGGGCCTTTCTCAAATATCAGCTGCCCATAGGTGGATGAATTTATGTCTGGATTTTCAATTCTGTTCCATTGGTCTATGTATCTGTTGTTGTACCAGTACCAGGCTGTTTTGACTACTGTGGCGGTGTAACAGGTTCTAAAATCAGGTAGTGTGAGGCCTCCTGCTTTGTTCTTCTTTTTTGAGTAATGCTTTACTTATTCAGGGCCTCTTCCCTTTTCATATGAAGTTGGTGATTTGCTTCTCCATCTCCTTAAAAAAGGCCAGTGGAATCTGGATCAGGATTGGATTGTATCTGTAGATTGCTTTGGGTAGAATTGACGTTTTCACAATGTTGAGTCTTCCTGTCCATGAGCAAGGTATGTTTTTCCACTTATTCAGGTCTCTTTTGGTTGAGTAGTGTCTTGTAGTTTTCATCGTATAGGTCTTTTACGTCTCTGGTTAGATTTATTCCTAAGTATTTTATCTTCTTCGGGGCTATTGTAAATGGTATTGATTTGGTGATTTTCTCTTCAAAGTTCTCTTTGTTGGTGTAGAGGAATCCAACTGATTTTTGTATGTTTATCTTGTATCCTGATACTTTGCTGAAATCTTCTATTAGTTCCAGTAGTTTTCTTGTGGATTCTTTGGAGTTTTCTGTGTATAAGATAATATCATCTGCAAATAGAGATCCTTGGACTTCTTCCTTAACAATTTATATGCCCTTTATTTCTTTTTCTAGCCTAATTGCTTTGCTAATACCTCCAGCACAGTGTTGAAGAAGAGTGGTGATAAAGGGCATCCTTGCCTGGTTCCTGTTCTCAAGGGGAATGCTTTCAGACGCTCTCCATTTAGGATGATGTTAGCTGTTGACTTTGTATAGATGCCCTTTATTATGCTGAGGAATTTCCCTTCTATTCCTATTTTGCTGAGAGTTTTTATCATGAACAGTTGTTGGACTTTGTCAAATGCCTTTTCTGCATCAATTGATAAGATTATGTGGTTCTTGTCTTTTGTTTTATTTATGTGATAGATTACACTGATTGTTTTTCTGATGTTGAACCATACCTGCATACCTGGTATAAATCCCACTTGATCATTGTTAATTATTGCTTTGATATGTTGTTGAATTCTATAGGCTAGAATTTTGTTGAGGATTTTTGTGTCTATGTTCATGAGGGATATTTGTCTATAATTTTCTTTTTTTATGGTGTCTACCTGGTTTTGGTATCCGGTTATGCTGGCTTCATAGAATGAGTTTGGGAGTATTCCATCCTTTCCTCTGCTCTGAAATACCTTTAATAATAGTGGTGTTAACTCTGCTCTGAAAGTTTGGTAGAATTCTCCAGTGAAACCATCCAGGCCAGGGCTTTTTTTTGTTGGGAGTTTTTTAATTACCTTTTCAATCTCTTCTTTTGTTACAGGTTTATTTAGTTGTTCTACCTCTGTTTGTGTTAGTTTAGGTAGGTAGTAAATTTCTAGAAATTTGTCTATTTTCTCTAGGTTTTCAAATTTATTAGAGTACAGATTTTCATAGTATTCTGTTATGATTCTTTTAATTTCAGTTGGGTCTGTTGTGATATCACCCATCTCATTTCTTATACGGGTTATCTGCTCCCTCTCCTGTTTTTCTTTTGTCAGCTTGGCCAGTGGTTTATCGATTTTGTTGATCTTTTCAAAGAACCAGCTTTTGGTCTTGTTAACTGTTTCAATTGTTTTTCTATTCTCTATTTCATTTAATTCTGCTCTAATTCTTATTATTTCCTTTCTTCTGGCACCCGAGGGCTTCATTTGCTGCTCTCTTTCTACTTGTTCATGTTGTGGGGTTAATGTTTTGATTTTGGCCCTTTCTTCTTTTTGGATGCGTGCATTTATTGCTATAAACTGACCTCTGAGCACTACTTTTGTTGTGTGCTGAAGATTCTGGTAGGATGTGTTTTTATTCTCATTTGATTATGAATTTCTGTATTCCATCCTTAATTTCTTCTATAACCCAGTAGTTTTTGAGCAAGGTGTTGTTCAGTTTCCATGCATTTGATTTTTTTCCCTTGCTTTTTCTGTTATTGATTTCTACTTTTATGGCTTTATGGTCAGAAAAGATGCTTTGTAATATTTCGATACTTTGGATTCTGTTAAGGCTTGCTTTATGGCCTAATATGTGGTCTGTTCTGGAGAATTTTCCTTGTGCATTGGAAAAGAAAGTATACTTAGGTTCTGTTGGGTAGAGTGTTTGGTATATGTCCATGAAATCAAGTTGGTTGATTGTAGCATTTAGATCTTCCCTGTCTTTTATTGAGCTTCTTTTTGGATGATCTGTCTTTCACCGAAAGTGATATGTTGAAGTCTCCTACTATTATTGTGGAACTGTCTATCACTTTTTAGTACTGTTAGATTTTATTTTATGTATTTTGGAGCTCTGTCATTGGGTGCATAAATATTCATTATGGTTATGTCCTCCTGGTGTATTGACCCTTTAATCATTACATAGTGCCCTTCCTTATCCTTTGTGGTGGATTTTACTTTAGAGTCTATTTTGTCAAGAGATTAATATTGCCACTCCTGCTCTTTTTTGAGTGTTGTTAGCTTGATATATTTTTTCCATCCTTTGAGTTTTAGTTTGTTTGTGTCTTTAAGTCTAAGGTGTGTCTCTTGTAGGCAGCATAGAGATGGATCGTGTTTTTTTATCCATTCTGCCACTCTCTGTCTCTTTATTGGTGCATTTAGTCCATTTACATTCAGCGTGGTTATTGATAGGGAGGCGTTTAGTGCTGTCATTTTGATGTCTTTTTTTGTGTGTTGTTGACAGTTTCTTCGTTCCACTTAATTTTCTGTGCTGAGTCGTTTCTCTTTATGCATTTTCTTTTCATCTGTTTCATTGCTGATTTTGTGTTTGCTGAGTCTTTATGTTTTTCTAGTTTTTTATTTTGATGTGTAGGATTGTTAGTTTCCTTTGTGGTTACCTTAATATTTACCCCTATTTTTCTAAGTTTAAACCACTCTTTTCTTTCTGTATATTACCTTGACTTCCTCTCCATATGAAGATCTATGACTGCATTTTTCAGTCCCTCTTTTTTGTTTTAATGTTGTCATCTTTTACATATTGACATCTCTGTTTCCCTATTTTCATGTTTTATCTTTGATTTATTTTTGTCACTTCCCCATCTGGGTTGATATCTGGTTGCTCTGTCCTGTGTTCTAGTCTTGGGTTGTTATCTGATGTTATTGGTTTTCTAATGGAAGGACTCCCTTTAGTATTTCTTGTAATTTTGGTTTGGTTTTTGCAAATTCCCTAAACTTTTGTTTATCTGGAAATGCCCTAATTTCACCATCATATTTGAGAGACAGTTTTGCTGGATATATAATTCTTGGCTGACAATTTTTTTCCTTCAAGGCTTTATATATGTCATCCCATTGCCTTCTTGCCTGCATGGTTTCTGCTGAGTAGTCCGAGCTTAGGCTTATTGACTCTCCTTTGTAGATGACTTTTTGTTTATCCCTAGCCGCTCTTAAAATTCTCTCTTTATCTTTGATTTTGGCAAATTTTATTATAATATGTCTTGGTGACTTTCTTTTGGGATTTACCTTATGTGGGGTTCGATGAGCATCTTGGATAGCTATCTTGTCATCTTTCATGATATCAGGGAAGTTTTCTGCCAACAAATCTTTAACAATTCTCTCTGTATTTTCTGTTATCCCTCCTGTTCTGGTACTCCAATCACTCGTAGGTTATTCCTCTTGATAGAATCCCACATAATTCTTAGAGTTTCTTCATTTTTTAAAAATTCTTTTGTCTGATTTTTCCTCAGATAAGTCAGTGTCAAGTGCTTTATCTTCAGTCTCACTAATTCTGACTTCCGTTGCCTCAGTTCGGCTCCTATGACTTTCTATTGAGTTGTTTGATTCTGAAATTTTATTGTTAACCTTCTGGATTTCTGATTGCTGTCTCTATGGATTCTTGCGGCCTGTTAAATTTGTCATTATGCTCTTCTCTAATCTTTTTAAGTTCCTCTATTGCTTTGTCTGTGTGTTCCTTGGCTTGGGTTCCTTGTTTTGCCTGATTTCCTTCCTGGTCTCTTAAAGAGTTCTGTATATTAATCTTTTGTATTCTACCTCTGGCAATTCCAAGAAATTCTCTTCCTCCAGAAAATTTCCTGATTCTTTGTTTTGGGAACTTGCTGAAGCCATCATGGTCTTCCTCTTTATGTGATTTGATATTGACTGTTGCCTCCTAGCCATCAATAAGTTATTATGTTTATTTGTTTTATGTTTGCTTACTGTGTCCTAGCATCTTATTTTTGTTTTGTTTTGATATGCCCAAATAGGCTGCTCATATGAGCTAGTTTGATTATTGGCACCTTTGAAGCTCTAACGTCCTGTCACCAGGTGGTTAGATCTGTTACTAGGTATGTGAACCCAGGAGTCTGTTTACTTTTCTTGTATAAATTCAGCTCAGGTGTCCATGTAGTCGGTCACCAAGTGTGTGGTGCAGGCTCTCACCTACAGTCCTAGACAGGCATGGGTGATTGGGGTAAGCCCAGGTATCTGGCTGCATTAGGGGGTCATGTGCTGAGGGGGCTAATGGCTGCCCCGAGTGTCTGAGAAGAAAGCATGTCCCTGTTCCTTAGAGTGCGTAGGTGGGTGGGTTTTGCAGCTGGACTGTAAGCACCCAGTGGTGTTGGCTGTAAGGACCGGAGGGCACCACTTATTCTTGGACCCCTGTCACAGGTGGCTAGGTGGTGTGGGTGGAGCTACCAGTCATCAGGGTAGGTGAGGACCCTGCTTAATGGGCAGAGCAGTGTCAAATGTCAGGAACCTGCCACTTCACCATATAGCTGACACAGTTGAAGTTAGGCTTCAGGTATATAGCCTGTTGTACTGTGGTAATGAGGGCCTGCACTGTGGAAATGGGCCCACAGAGGTCTATGCAGGGGTGAAAGGCGTTCAAAGCCCGTGGACCCCTTATGCCTGTGCCTGGGCAAAGAAGCTGTGTGTACCCTGAGTTCCTGGCTTAGGGGAGCCAGCAGATTATCTTTTCCTGCTTGTTAATTTGTTCCTTCTCCAAGGCCGGGAGAATGGCTCAGGGCGCGTGACGGGTCTCACTTCTGGCTCAGGGGAGTCGGCAGTTGCCGAAGCCAGCCCAGGGCCCAGTCGAAAGGGTGGAGGGGCCAGGTAAATGCGAGAGAGGTTTTTTCCAAAGGGGCGTGTTTTTTGATCCACACAGTAGGCCAGATGCTAGTACTTATCTTTTGCCAACTGAGCGCTGCTTTTCACTGGTTCTGGATGCCCAAGTAGACTGTCTGCCCCTGGGCCTCTCCCGATGTTGAAAACGCCTCCCGAGCTCCACTGCTTGCCTCACTGCACACACAAGCCAATCCAGCCTGAAGGGTGCTAGCTCCTATCAGGTCAGGTCTGGCAACTCGTCGCTGCTTCTGAACCATCTCTTCTCCCCGCTGCCACTCAGTCCAATTCCTCAACTTTGCCTTTGATGTTCAGGGCTCCTAGATTGTCATATATAATCAATTCACTTGTTTTTTTGGGTCTTTGCTGTAAGAGGGACCACAGGAAGCGTCTGACTACTGTGACATCTTGGCCCTGCCTCCCCTTATCTTCTTAAGGGGCCCTTATGGTGCGCTGGTTAAGTGCTAGGCTGCCAACCAAAAGGTCGGCGGTTTGAACCCACCAGCTGCTCCTCAGGAGAAAGATGTGACGATCTGCTTCTGTAAAGATTTACAGCTTTGTAAACACTATAGGGCAGCTCTGCTCTGTCACAAGGGTTCACTATGAGTTGGAATCGACTCGACAACACACAACACCACCCAGCTTTCTTAACCAGTCTGCTAACATCGACCCTCTTCCTTGGTGGTGAGCAGAGGGTGCTGGGCTGAGCTGAAGCTATCCAGTAGCCCTACTAGTAGCTGGACAACAACTAGCAATAATGTTAACTATACATTGGAGGAGTCCTGGTGGTGCAGTGGTTAAGATCTCGGCTGCTAACCAAAAGGACGGCAGTTCGAATCTACCAGCCGCTCCTTGGAAACTCTATGGGGCAGTTCTACTCTGACCTATAGGGTTGTTATGAGTTGGAATCGACTCAGCAGCAACGGGTATACATGAAAGTAACTGAACTATACACATATAACCCAACTAAATCCAAACTGAATATCTTTCCAATTCAGCTTTTCCTTAGCAGGAGCCCAGCATAGTGTGTGGTAAATAATACGTCCTCAATAGACAGTAGCTGTTGTTGTTGTTATTATTATGAGCGCTCCACTATAACTATGAGGGATAATAGGGTCACCATGCTTTGCACTTACAGCAGGTCAATAGAATCAGCCTACTGCCTTGGGGGACTGATTCCTATGCACTGAGTTCACAAAAGTGTGACAACCAGGTCAATTTCATGAGCACTGAGCTGCCCAGCGAACTGGAGTAGCTGTCCATGGGCCAGGGCACTTCCGTTGCAGGAGAAACAGCTAGTTGGAGAAGCAAGTCAACAGCAGAAAGAGGAGCACAATGCTGGGTCATCCGAGGGGGTCAGTCGGACCACCTGGAGCGCCTTCTCCACCGCGGCTGCCCATGGGGAGTTCCGAGGTGCTCAGTCTCATGGTGCGGGCAGACACGGGTGGTTTCCTCTTTGGTTCTTGCAACCACACCCGTCCACCTGGACCAGGTTCTCTTTCCTTAGAGCAGGATTCCTTCCTGGGGACAGCAGACCACTGGGGGTGTGTGGAGTGGTCCCAAGGGGCCTGGGACCCCAAGAAGGATGCGGTCACAGTCGAGATGCCCCACAGTGAGGCAGTGAGTGGTGGTGGGGGCCACCCTGACCTGTCCACTCTGGCTGGCTACCCTGGCTGCTTCTGACGGTGGCTCATCAAGTCCATGCTCTCCTTTCTGGACGTTTCTCCCTTTCATTCACTGCTGCCCCTTTCTCTTTCAGTTTGGGTGCTGTGGGGCTATGTGGAATCCAACACACAGGCCAGGCTGAAAAGTTACTCACCCCGCTCCGAGCCAGTTGCTGTGATGGACTCTAACTCATGGCAACCCCACCATATGTATCAGAGTAGAATTGTGCTCCACAGGATTTTCAATGGCCAATTTTTCAAAAGTCAGTCACCAGGGCTTTCTTCCAAGGCACCTCAGGGTGTGCGCAAACCACCAACCTTTCTTTTAGCAGCCGAGGTCATTAACCCTTTGCACTGCCCAGGGACACCCATGCTGTCCGAGCTTCCTAGGGATCCCCACATCCTCCCGTTGTTGTGAGATTCTCAGACTAAGAGACTGAGAAAGCGTCAGCTCTGGGCCGAGTCTCAGCGGTTGGTTTTGGACTTTTTGTAGCTGTCATTGGTCCCTCTTGGTATGTGAAGCTGAGGCCGGAGAACAGGGGTGACCTGCCCAAGGCCACCAGCTCATAGGGCTTTGGCATTTTGTAGCTGGATGGGCTGTTTGCTTCTTACAAGAGCCAAGTGGGCTTGAAGCGCCCCTCCACTGTACTGGGGGGTGGGGGTTGCAGGTCAGGGCAAGGAGTCACAGGAGAGGCTATAACCCCTGGCTTCAATGCCAAGGGCTTTGCTGAAAATGAAACCTCCTGCAGCTGGTTATCTTCCAACGCAAAAGCCTTCCTCCCCTGGCCGATGAAGATGTTGAGGTTGATGCTGATACGCAGGCTGGGCCATCAGCCTCAAGGATAGGGAGGGTTGCCCTGTGCTGGGGACGTGGAAAGCGGCCAGGAGGTACACACCTGACAGGTACACACCTCAAACTCGGTTTCCACGGCGGCCCTGCCCAGGGTAGAGTGCAGGAGAGGAGGAGGACGGCCCACTATCTCCTTATCTCGGCTCCTCTGAAGAGAAGCCAGGAGTATTTTGGTTGTCGGAGATAAGCCTGGAATTTGACTCTTCACTCCCACCTGACACCCTTGACTTTGATCCAGCCCTTCACAGCTTCTGTGAGCCCAGTGTGAAGGAAGAAGGTGGGATCAAGTCTGGGTCCTGGGCCCCTCTTTCATGCTGGCACAGAAGGAAGAGGCTGGGGGAGAAGCAGGGCTGCTCCTGGCCAAGGGTCACTGAGACCCTTCCCATCCTTTCCCGAGGGGCTCCCTCATGAGCTTTAAGAAAAAGCTGGGAATTCGTTCTTTTCTCTAGGTAGGCTTTTAGGGTTATGCAAAATAGATCTTCATGCAGTGGGTTTGCACAGCACCTCTTCCTGCAAAGCCCCTTTTGAAAAAATGGAGGCATTTTGCCTGGAGGGAGGACTTCCCAGCCCCCATTCATGATCAGCCAAAAGCAAAAAAAAAACCAAACCTGTTGCCAGCAAGTCCGTTCCAACTCATAGCGACCCTATAGGACAGAGTAGAAGTGCCGCGCGTAGGCTCTCCAAGGCTGTAATCTTTACGGAAGCAGCCTACCACATCTCTCTCCCGTGGAGTAGCTGGTAGGTTCAAACCACTGACCTTTTGGTTCAGAGCCGAGCACTTAACCATTTGGACACCAAGGCTCCTTCAAGCACTAAGCAGAACAGGAGGGGAAGGTGTTACTGTCCTGAGGGACAGCCCAGTTCCTACTCTACTCCCACCCCTCCACCCCAGGGGTTAAAGTGCCTGGGCTGTTGGAAAGCACACCTATCCCCCAACTGGGGTTATAGGTGGGAACAGTGGCTCAGCCTTCCGTAAAGGGTCTGAAACGGCCCCATGACGAGAGAGCAGGCGTGGTGCGTGGCGTTCGCGTTCTGGTTGTGATGATGAAGACGATGATGATGGGGAGACATTAAGTCAGAGAATCTGTTTTGATTCTCAGTAGCTGTTTAACCCTTTCAACCTTGTAATTTACTGGGTTCCGTGGAAAGAAAAAATAAGAGGCCTCCACGCTTCTCTCTCCTCTCCAGCTTACCCAAATTATATGCATAGGGAAAACCCATTAGGTAGGTGTCTGGGCTCCTGGACCCATGGGCCAGTATCTGTCTGCAGGGCTGCTGTGTACGGGTGGGGTTGCTGCAGCTGGCAGGCTTGTGGGAAAGACCCACCGGCTAGTTTACCTGCAAGGACTTTCCCTGCCTGCTAGGGGGCGCTCCCGCCAGGCCTGCAGCCGTGGCTATAGGATCCCAAAGCTTGTCCTACCAGGAAACTGCTTCCTAGGTCATCCCAGGTCCTTTCTCCTGCCCTGGCCATCCCCTTTCTCTTGAGGACAGGGAGCCCCATCCCCAGTCACTTTCTGTCCTCTTTTTGAAAGCTGAGCTCTTTTTCTGTTCCAGACGCCGGCCGACCAGAGTCCCTACTTGACCACCCTTTGCTGTCTTTTGCCCAATCTCACTGAAAGTGTATTTTAATCTTGTGGCCTTGGCATGTTACATTTTACTGGTGTTTGTCGTTTGTTAATGTTTACGCAGTGGACTTTGTCCTGGCCTAGGATTGCGAACGCCAGGTGGGGAGCTTCTGGGGTAGCCAGGCTGGGGGAGCACCAGTATTCTGAGCTCTCTGAGTCCTGACTTTTTTCTGGATCAAGGGAACCACCCCAACTTCCTCTAATATACACTCCCTCCCTGGAGGGCCTGGACGATTTTTGACTCCCCTGTTTTGGGCGATATGAAGCCCTGGTGGCGCAGTGGTTAAGAGCTCGACTGCTAACCAAAAGGACAGGAGTTCGAATCCACCAGCCGCTCCTTGGGAACCCTCTGGGGCAGTTCTACTCTGTCCTATAGGGTCACTATGAATCTGAATGGACTCGAAGGCAATGAGTTTGGTTTTTGATCTTTGATTTGGGAGGGAGCCGATCAGAAGTCCTGGTGGCCTTTCTTGGGGGTGGCAGTGTCCTTGCCTGGGTTTATAACTTACATTTTGTTAAAACTCATCAGCACAGGGCAGCCAAGCTTTGTTCTTTCCTCGCAGGCTGGTGTACACAGCTACCGTGAATAACGGCAACAACAACATCATTTATCGAGTGTTTACTTTGTGCCAGACACCGTGCTAAGTGCTTAGGAAGGGCGACCTCAGTGAATCATAGCGCCCTGTGAGTAAACACCATCTCCACGCCCATTCTGCAGACCAGGAAACAGAGGCTCAGACGGGAAGCCAGCGCTTGGCGGGTTTTAGACTACAGTGCTGGTAGGTCTGACTCTCGGCTTGCCTGCTGCCTTTGTCTTTGTGAACTCCAGTGATTTGGTCTGGAATGACTCCAGACAGCTGGGTTTCAAATTGCCTCCTCTCTTTCCGAAAAAGTTTTATTTTAAAATGACATAAAAATAACTCCATTCTCAACTGGAACGACTGAGCCACTAGATATTTTGGAGGCCTTTCTTGGCTGGGAATGAGGCTGGAGGATGTGACTGGGAGCTGCCTTCGGCCTGGGGTCTCTCCCTGGGGACAGCGCATCTGTTAGGGCGTGGGGCAGTCTCAGGCTGCAGCTCTGCTCCTTCCTTTATTAACGGAGCAGGTTTGCCTCTTCTCTGTACCGGGGGTGCCTGGCACCAGACACGCATTTTGGGAAATGGGAAAAATAAACAGTATAAATAAAACAAAAACCCCACCCGAGAAATCCGAGACAGATGCTGTTTTCACTCATTATCATCTCTCCATCCCCACCTCAGGTTTGGGCAGAGAGCATTCTTAGGGATCAGAGGCCCGGGGTTGTTAACCTGGACAGATCCCCTCCTTCCTTACCTTTGCCCGGAAGACAGAGGGTGGGAGGGCGGGGTGGCCAGCTGGTGCGGGGGAGGGCAGGGGTCCCAGCACCCTCTGCAGAGAAGTCAGTGTGGGTGGAAGTGACTGAAGTTCCCAGGAATGTTTGGCCCGCTCCTTCTGGGATGGGCTGGCCGTCCCTCATCCCATACTGTTTCCATACTGGGTGCACATTGGATTAATGAACACAGATGTCTCCTACTGGTGTTACTCCTTCCCTGGACAGCTGGACCTCTGCGTAGCTCATTGTGTGTGCTTGTGCTTGTGTGACACAGATGATGGTAATCCTTATGTGGTGTCCTGGTGTATTCATGGTGCCCCCATGTGTGTCAGAGTGGAACTGTGCTCCATAGGGTTTTCAATGGCTGATTTTTTGGAAGTAGATTGCCAGGCCTTTCTTTCGAGGTACCAATGGGTGGAGTCAAGCCTCCAAGCTTTCAGTTAGCAGCCGAGTGAGTTAACTATTGGCACCACCCAGGTCACCATGGGTCAGGATCGACTTGGAGGCTCTGATTTTCCTCGTGTCCAGAGCATCCCCCCGTGTGCAGTGTGGAAGGCTGTCACAGCTCAGTGAAAGTGAGGTGAACTGAGGTTAGGGACGCTGGGACTTGCTCTCTATCCTGGAGTTCGTGAAGGTCTACAAAATGATCTTTGTTCTGGTGTAGGTGAGCATGCATGCCAGGTGGGGAGGTTCTCCTGACCCCCCATGTGGACAGCTCCAGGGTCAACCTTCCTCTTCTTTCCCCTGGACTTGGTGGAGACCTCCCCAGCCAGAGGCCCCCTCCTTGGCAGGGCCAACCCGCCCCTTTCTCCGTGACTCCTAGCGCTGCGTCTGTTATGAATTGTGTCCCTCAAAGTCTGTGTTGGAATCATAACCGGGGCAGTGTTATCCCCCGGGGGACATCAGACATTGTCTGGAGACATTTTTGGTTGTCACAAGTGGGGAAGGGGAGCTACTGGCACTCAGGGGGTGGAGGCCAGGGGTGCTGCTCAGCATCCCCCAGTACTCAGGATGGACTCACAACACAGAATGACCAGGCCCATAACACAGTGCCGGGGTGCAGCCCCCAGTGTGGTGGAGTGTGGCTAGCCCCGACATACGATGCTTCCTCTTCCGGGGAGCCTTTGGCACAGCGTGGGCTGCCCAGCTGTGCCCACTGCCCCTGGCCCATCAGCCGGGAGCCTGAGCCCTTTCTTCAGGAACCTTCTCTTTCTGGATAAAATGTCTACATCTGGAGTTGACAGCCCTTCTGGGGGGCAGGGCGGCCAGGCCCCAACTTCACGGTAATTCTCCCTCACTTACCGGCCAGAACCGTTCCATGCACTGCAGCCGGTCCCGTGTGGCTGGCCTGGGAGAAGGCAGGTGGCCATCAGGTACCTTGTTGTCTCAGAGAGGGGCAAGGACCTGCCTACGGCCATCCGTCAGGACTCATGCCACGTTTTCTGAGTCCAGGACCAGAGCCCCCTAACCTGGAACCACTCCTGCTCCCTGAAACCACGGCCTAGCCTGCGCCTGGGCCTCAAGTTCCATCCCCGGTAGCTGTTTGTGCAGGGCGAGTTTTACCTCATTCCTGCGTCCATTTCCCACCTTACCCTCAGGGGGCTGGTTGAAGAAAATTAAACGTGGTTCCTTGGACATGAAAGCAGAAGAAACGGATGGTGCCTGGCTACTATTACTGGACATTTTGATCAAGGACCTAACAGATGGATCCTGATCAAAAGGTGGGGGGATGTGGAACAGGACCTCAAATTTGTACAGAAACCAGACTTACTGGGTCCACTGAGACTGGGGGAGCCTTTGAATCTAATGTCCAGAAATAATCTTTAAACCTTGGACTGAAACTCTCCAATGAAGCCATCGTTAAACTAAACAGCGGTTTAGCCTGGTTAATAAAGACGGTTTGCCTTGAACATAGCGCTCTTGTAAAGAATGGGGTATACACGTGTAAGGTGACAACAGTTAGTCTGAAGCACAGATGAACACTTTAAGGGGCAAAGAGCTCAAATGAATGGGGATGAAGCAACGTGGGTAGAGACAGTGAGAAGGGTGATGTGACGTGAGGCATGTAACTGTGTCACTGAACTAGTCACGTAGAAATTGGGAACGGATGTATGTTTGGTTGTGTATATCACCACCAAAAATAATTATTAAAAAAAAAGAAAGGTCAGGACAGGTTTTAAGACCAGAAATAACGTAACAGACTTTTATAAGTAAGGTGAGAACATACCCTGGGGGAAAAGGGGTTCCTTGGAGGAGCCCCTGAGCTTCAGAAGAGAGACTCACTGCAGCTCGGCCCCCACTGGGTTAGGAAAACCCGCCAAACTCTAGACCTGATAGCACCACCCTGCGGCCGACAGCCCAGCGGTGAGGGTAGCTGACAGGCTTCTGGCAGAGGCATAAGGAAGCCAAAGGCCCCCCAAGAAATGTGCGGCGGCCCCCAGCCTCCCTCTCCCAGGCCCCAGGCGAGAGCCTGGGCGGGGCCTTGGCAATCAGTAGGATCAAGACCATCAGAACAGTGTGGACGACCGGCTTCTCTGAGGCCTTGGAGCTCAGGGCCCAAAGGAGACAGGAAAAGTGGGGAAAGCAGAGAAGGGGAGGAAGGAGGGTGGGGGCTAGTTCTCTTTTCAGGCTTTTCTGTGCCCCTGAATGGCCTGGTGAGGCTGCAGCTGGCGGCTGTGGGTGGGAAGCCAGGCCTCCTGCCCCCCAGCAGCTGTGGGAATAGAGCCTGCTCTGGCTCCCCTCCCTCCTGGCTTAGCCTGGTCCTGGGAGCCCCAGGGGATGTCAGATGCCACAGCCTACCAGAGCCACCCGGGCCGACTTTCCCCTGGTTTTAAGGGGCTGTCAGCTTGGGGAGCCAGGTGGGGACCCCCCTGACCCCTGCAGGTCTCTGCCTGTGCTCCAGCCTCTCGGTTCGGCAGGGCTGGCCTGGAATCCTGCATTCTAGCTGTGCCTTTGTAATGGGCTGAATGTTGTTGTTAGGTGCCGTCAAGTCGGTTCCGACTCATAGCGACCCAATGTACAACCGAATGAAACGCTGCTGGGTCCTGCGCCAGCCTCATGCTTGTCGTTATGCTGGAGCCCATCGTTGCAACCACTGTGTCAGTCCATCTGGTTGAAGATCTTCCTCTTTTTCTCTGACCCTCTATCAAGCACGATATCCTTCTCCAGGGACGGGTCCTTCCTGATCACATGTCCAAAGTACGTGAGACAAAGTCTTGCCATCCTTGCTTCTAAGGAGCATTCTGGCTGTACTTCTTCCGAGACAGATTTGTTTGTTCTTCTGACAGTTCATGGTATATTCAGTATTCTTTGCCCACACCATAATTCAAAGGCATCAGTAGTTCTTTGGTCTTCTTTATTCATTGTCCAGCTTTCGCATGCATATGAAGCAATTGAAAACACCATGGCTTGGGTCAGGTGCACCTTAGTCCTCAAAGTGACATCTTTGCTTTTCAACACTTTAAAGAGATCTTTTGCAGCAGATTTGCCCAGTGCAATGCGTCTTTTGACTTCTTGACTGCTGCTTCCGTGGGTGTTGATTGTGGATCCAAGTAAAATGAAATCCTTGCCAACTTCAGTCTTTTCTCCATTTATCATGATGTTGCTTATTGGTCCAGTTGTGAGGATTTTTGTTTTATTTCTGTTGAGGTGTAATCCATACAGAAGGCTGTAGTCTTTGATCTTCATCAGTAAGTGCTTCAAGTCTTCTTCACTTTCAGCGAGCAAGGTTGTGTCATCTGCATAACGCAGGCGGTTAATGAGTCTTCCCCCAATCCTGATGCAACATTCTTCTTCATAGAGTCCAGCTTCTCGGATTGTTTGCTCAGCATACAGATTGAATAGGTACGGTGAAAGGATACAACCCTGATGTGACGCACCCCTTCCTGACTTTAAACTACACAGTATCCCCTTGTTCTGTCCGAGCAGCTGCCTCTTGGTCTATGTACAGGTTCCTCAGGAGCACGATTAAGTGTTCTGAAATTCCCATTCTTCGCAATGTTATCCATAATTTGTTATGATCCACACAGTTGAATGCCTTTGCGTAGTCAATCAAACACAGGTAAACATCTTTCTGGTGTTCTCTGCTTTCAGCCAGGATCCATCTGACATCAGCAATGGTATCCTTATCCACGATCTCTTCTGAATCCGGGTTGAATTTCTGGCAGCTTCTGTCGATGTACTGCTGCAACCGTTTTTGTATTATCTTCAGCAAAATTCTACTTGTATGTGATATTAATGATATTCTTCAATAATTTACGCATTCTGTTGGATCACCTTTCTTTGGAATGGGCACAAATATGGATCTCTTCCAGTCGGTTGGCCAGGTAGCTGTCTTCCAGATTTCTTGGCATAGACGAGTGAGTGCTTCCAACGTTGCGTCCACTTGTTGAAACATCTCGGTGTTCTGTCAATTCCTGGGGCCTTGTTTCTCGCCAATGCCTTCAGCACAGCTTAGACTTCTTCCTTCAGTACCATCGGTTCCGGATCATGTGCTGCCTCCTGAAATGATTGAACGTCAACCAATTCCTTTTGGTACAGTGACTGTGTGTTCCTTCCATCTTCTTTTGATGCTTCCTGCGTTGTCCAATATTCTGCCCATAGAATCCTTCTGAATGGTGACCCCAAAAAGATATATCCATGTCCTAACCCCTGTAACCTGTGCCTGTGACCTTCTTTGGAAAAAGGGACTTTGCAGATATAATTAAGGGAAGGAACTTGATTATCTGGTTTAGCCCTACATTCAATGGCAAGTGTCCTTGTAAGAGACAGAAGAAAAGACACGGGGAGAGGTCCATGTGAAGACAGAGACAGAGGTTGGAGTGACGCTGCCACAAGCCAAGGACTGCCAGGAGTCATCGGAACCTGGAAGAGACAAGGAAGGATTCTCCTCTAGAGCCTTCAGAGGGAGCGTGGCCTTGTCCACACCTTGATTTTGGACTTCTGGCCTCCAGAACTATGAGAGAATAAATTTCTCTTGTTTGAAGCCACACAGTTTGTGGTCGTTTGTCACGGCCACCCCAGGATGGGGTTTTTATCTCTAAGTAGTAAGTAGATGTTTTGTCCGCCATCTGGAGAGTCCTAGACCCGCCACTCAGCAGCTGGGTGGCCTTGGGCAAGTAGCTTAACTCTCTGAGCCTCACTTTGCTCATCAGTGAAATGAGAGGAGTAGTATCTGCCTTAGGAGTTGGTGGGTGGTGTAAACAGTTAATACGCTTGCCTGCTGACCATAAGGTTGGAGGGTTGAGTCCACCCAGAGGTGCCTTGGAAGAAAGTCCTGCCGACCTATTTCTGAAAAATCAGCCATTGAAAACCCCGTGGAACACAGTTCTGCTCAGATACGTGTGGGGTTTCCACGAGTCAGAGTCGACTTGACGGCAACTGTTTTTTTGTTTTTGCTTTTTATGGGGCTCGGTTGCTCACTGGAAAGTTGTTTTAAACGCAAAAACCCGCTCTGCCGGAGAAAGGTGTGGCAGTCTACTTCTATAAAGATTTATAACCTTGAAAACCCTGTGGGGCAGTTCTACTGTGTCCCGTAGCGTCATTATGAGTTGCCATAGACTCGATGGCAGTGAGTTTTGGGTTTTCGTGGGGTTGAGTAGGAGGGGCGCCTTGGTGATGCAGTGGTTAAGAGCTACAGCTGGTAACCAAAAGGTTGGCAGTTTGAATCCACCAGGTGCTCCTTGAAAACCCTATGGGGCAGTTCTCTGTCCTATAGGGTCACTGTGGGTTGGAACTGACTCACCGGCAACAGGTTTGGTTTTTGGTTCGGAGTAGGAGGAGACCGTGTAGAAGGCTTGTGGCACGTCCTAAGGGCCGTGGTTCAATGGCATTTGTTGTCATTGCCCCATGTCCACCCTGACCCCTCTTTCAAGGCTCAGCTCGGTCCTCGCGTGCCATGAACGTTTCTCGTTCTTTTACTTTCCACTCTGGGCGGGTCCATCTGAAACTGGGGCTGTCTCGGGGTCCTCCCTGGCACCTAAAGAGGCCCAAGCTTCATGGCAGGCGCTCGGCCAATACCAGGTCCCTGAAGGATGAATTGTGTCATTCTATCGACAGTTCCCTGAGTCCTTTGCCAAATCCAGCGTCCTGCAGACGTGGAGAGTGTGGGCGTTCCCGGGGAGCTGGACCTGAAGGCCGGCTCAGCGGGCCGCCCTGCTTGGGGCTCTGGGTTCTTTAGAAAGGACGCTGGTGGCATTCAGCCCTGGCTGGGTGGCATTCAGCCCTGGCTGGCCACCATTCAGGAGAGGGCTTGTGGGATGAATGAATAAATGAATGAATGAACAAATGCATGCATGCTGCAGGGGCCTCTCTGGAAGACCCCCTGGGGGCGTGGCACCTTTGACCCCGACAGACTGGGGGGCATCAGCTAGGAGAGGCTGCAGGGAGGGATCAGAGTCTAACCTGGGCCCTTCCTGGGTGCAGGTCCTGCTCCAGCTCTTTCTGCTCTCTTGGGGGTCTGACTCCTGCTGTGCCAACTTAGGGTGCCCCCGTAGTTCTCTGAAGGACAGGTGGGTGGCCTTGCCCAGCGGGGACACCCCAGAGCGCTGTGACCTGGCAGCTGTAGGTGGTGCCTGCCGTTGCTGTGGCTGCCCCCACCTGCCGGCTCGGCTTCACACCCTAGGAAACCTCCCCAAGCTCAGACTTGCTTGCAGACCCTCTCCAGCAAGCAAACGCTGCCAGGGTGCTTGCGGCCAAGAGAGCACGTGCAGCGTGAGGGTGCCTTAATCCAAGCCTCTGTTCTTGTACCTCCCCTGCCCTCCCCAGGTCCAGCGGGCCCCACCAGTCCTGGGAGCAAGAGGGCTAGGCCAGGCTGCCCGTGTTACAGACCCCGGTACAGGGACACCCTGGCTCACAAATCAGGTGGGCTTGCGGTATCCAAGGGGAGCCTGCCTGTGCAGACCAGGGGCACGACCTGTCTCCCTCCAGCAGAGAGTTTTGGGCCAAGTCCAGACTTTGGGGTCTGAGGGATGTGGGTTCACCTCCTAGGAGCCTTGGCCAAGTCACCCCACCCCAGGGAGATGCAGCTTCCCAATCTGCACGTGGGCAGTGAGGATCGGGTGAGGGGACTCATGTGGAGGGTATGGTTGGGGCCTGGGGTGGCTGTCATGGCTCCTGATGCGGGTGTTCCCTGGGAGGACTTAGGCCTCTGGCCCCGGATGGCCACTGTCTTGTTCTGGACTGCCTGGCAGGAGCAGAGCCCACGCCCGGCACTCACTGTCCCCGGGGGGATGCCCCAGCGGCCTCATGTGACTTTTGCCGTTTCGTCTGCAGGAGTCACGCGGACCTCCAGTGGCCGTCTACGGAGGCTTGGTGACTCGACTGGTCCCGGTAAGTGGCTTGCTCTGCCTGGGCCCCTTTTGCCCTTTGGGCTGGGATCCGAGTCCCCACAGCCTTCTCTGGTGAGTGGAGCCACCTGTCCGTGGTCCAGGAAACCCTGCATGAAATGGTTCTGGACGTGGCTCTGTGGCTGAGCTTTGTCCAAGACAGTCCTGAGGGAGGACTCTGTCTGCAGGTGGTTCCTACCAGGCCTTGGGAGATGACCAGGTGGGCAGGACAGAGGGGAGCTCATAGAGACAGGTATCGAGGGGACCGAAGGGCCACTCTGCCTGCCCCCCTCTGTACCAGTTCGGTACCCACAACACCTGCGGCCGCTCCCCGGGACCCCAGAATTCCTTGCCCAAATGCTCCAGAGCCTACTTCTCCCTGGGCCATGCTAGGCCCAGGACTGTGTATAGGGGGCCGAGGGGCTGTTCTTTGTCGGGTGGTGCGGATGGCGTGTGCATAGCATGTGGGTGATGCGAGATGGCGTGTAGCCGTGCCGCCTGTGTGCCAGGCCCCTTGCGGTGCAGGCTGGAGCCAGGATTGGCTTTGGGGTGGCTGCGTGATACCAGATCCCTGGTGAAGCCAGAGCTCCACCCACCGCAGCCATGCTGACCCTAACCACTAGGGGGCGCAACCGCTGTGGTGGGTTTCTGGGGACCTTTTCTTGGGGGACCAAAGCTCTGAGGGCCTGGCCTCTGAGACTGGTCTGCATCTCTTTCCCCTCCCTCTCACCGGCGGGCTGGGGCTTGGAGCAGCACTCTGGGGTGGTGGGCTGGGGGAGCCCTATGCTGGGGCTGGGAGATGTCTGGCGATGGGGGGCTCTGGCTGCGTGTACCCAGCCTCCTTGGCTATGTGCCCTGTGCGCACACGGGCCAGTTCTGTGCCGTCAGCACTTGGTGGCTGGGCCTTGGCTCGGCTTGGAAGCCTAAGGCATAATTTCCCGAAGCCCCGATCTGGGTTTTGTGATGGGACCGCCCGCTGACACACGAAACCCTTCCCCGTGGGCCCCTGTGGGCTCCAAGACACCCTTTCCTAGTCCCTGGCTCTGCTTGCTGGTGCCCTGCCTCCCTGCTGCGAAGTCCAGGCAGAGGCTGTTTCCTAGGCCCCCAGCCTCTCGGGCCCCAGGCCCTCTGGCCTTGGCGGCATCCTCATCCCCTGACGACCCTCCTCTCCTCCCACTTGGCCCTTCTGTTGTGCCCTCTGACCAGTCGGCCCAGGACCCAGCTCCCACCTCCCTCTCTGGAGGGCAAAGGGGCAGCCCCCTTTCTTTATTTCAAGTTTTCTAAGTCATGGTTGTCACGAGACTGGGCTGGAGACGTTTCCAGTACGTGGCTTGACATGAGTCCACAGGAACCATGGTCCCTGCCCTCGAACTCACACCCACACTAAACCTGGTGACGAGCTCATGCACCTTTTGTCCTTTTTTAATGGAATTGTTAGACCTGTAAAAAATGTAATGATAAAATAATGGAACACCAGTGCACCCACCATCCATCTTAAGCTTAAATAAGGCATCACAAGCATAGCTGACTCCCTGTATGACTTCCCACGGCCCCCTGCGCCCGCTGCCAAGGTAACTCCTCTGCCAAGCTTAGAAGCTGTCATTGCTGGTGGTGTGTCTGTAGTGTGAACTGGTGTGCCTTCCAGCAATGTGTCTCATCTTGTATATTGTCTGGCAACCCCGTGTGTGTCAGAGTACAACTGGGCTCCATGGGGTTTTTAATGGTTGATTTTTTCAGAAGTAGATCGCCAGGCCTTTCTTCCGAGGTGCCTCTGGGTGGACTTGAACCTCGAACCTGTCAGTTGGAAGTCGAACGTGGCAGCTGTTAGAATCACCCAGGCAGCATCATCTAAATGATGTCTTATTGGGAGTCAGCTTCTGCTCTTGGCTGTTTCTCGCAATGTGACGTTTTTGAGGTTTATCCAAGGAGATCCCCTTAGCTTTGGTTGTTTATTTTGACCATGGCGATTCAGTTTCTCATTCTGTTGGCCTGTTGGTGGAAATAGGTGGAAAGAGTTCCTTGCTGCAGAGCTGCTGGCCGGTTCTGTGTGTGGGTGTTTCCCCAGGTAGGTTGGCTGGGCTAGGGGATGCCCGTCCTCGGCCCTGAATATTGCCATATCGCCCTCCCAAGTGGCCTTCCGGTTTGTTGTCCTACACACGCCCACTTTCTCTGCCCCAAGCAGCTTCTCAGGGCAGCCGCCCTCCTGACTGCAGCCTTCCACCAACCTTTGCCCTGGTTCCCACGTTGCACACAGCGTTTCCCCTTGGTTGTGGCTGGGGCTAAGCTCTGAGCAGCGAGCTTCCCCGCCCTCCTGCAGCCCGGCCGGCCCGGGGGTCAGTCCGCTGGCTGGGATCCCTGGAGTCCACTCCTTCTGCTCTGGAACCAGGTGTATCTCTGAGTCCTGCTTTTCCTCCTTCAATTACCTCTGAGCTTCATAGCCTCATCTCCAGTCCCAGCCTCCTCCCTCCTGTAGTGAGCTGAATAGCATCCCCCCAAAACTCACATCCACCCAGAACCTCAGAATGTGACCTTATTTGGAAATAAGGTCCTCTGACTTAAAGAACCTTTGGTGCCCTTTTCCCTCAGAATAAAATCTAAACCCTGAGAAGGGGGGTCACGATGCTTCCCAGTCTGGCTCTGACCTGCCCTTCCAGCCTGCTTCTTCCCTCCTTGCTCCCAGGGCTCTGGGTTTTCTGGAGGGTTACAGAACATTCTAGAACAAGCCCTGCATCTTCTCACCTCAGAAGACATTCTCTTTGGAAAGCAGACCCTTTTATCCTCCTGGTCCTAACTGAACTCGAGGGAAGCTTTTGCTCAACCTGTCATACCCCCTCTAGCAGGCTGGCCTCTGCGCTTGTAGACTGAAGCCTGGCAGGAGTGATCTCACGGCACGTGGCAAACCAAAAACCAAGCCAGCTGCTGTCGAGCTGATTCTGACTCATGGCAACCCCATGTGTGCTGAGTAGAACGTGCTCCATAGGGTTTTCATGGCTGTGACCTTTTGGAAGCAGATCACCAGGCCTTTCTTCCAAGGCACCTCTGGGTGGGTTCAAACCATTCACCTCTCTGTTAGTAGCCAAGTGCGTAACTGTTTACATCATTCCAAGAATTTCTATGGCACACAGCAGACGCCAGTTAATACTGTTGAATTGAACTCGGTAGGGGAAGCTTGGGGTGAATCTGTCAAAAAAGGAGTTTAAAATAGGAACTTCAGCCTTATTTTTGGGCCTTAGCTAAAGAGTGGCCAAGCGATCATCTCCTGTCCCCTGTTCTGGGGAAGAAATTTATGGGGAATGCAGCCTCCTGGGAGGAGGAGGGAGAGAAGCAGAAGGCCTGGATCTGCTGTGTCCAGTGTGGTCGCTATTTAAAGTTAATCATTGAACATTAAAACAAAGCCTAGAAATTCAGTTCCTCGGTCCTACTCTTCCCATTTCGAGCACTCACTCACCACTTGTGACCACTGTGATGAAGACGGTAGCTATAGAACATTACGTCATTGCAGAAAGTTCTGCTGGGCAGTGCCGGGCTCGATCATCTGCGGGTCAGATGCCCCAGTTCATTTGTTCATCCAGCAAACATTTACTGGACACCTGCTCAGTGGGCTCATAGTGACCCCAGGTGACAGAGCAGGACTGCCCTGTGGGGTTTCCTAAGCTGTAATCTTTCTGGGAGCAGATCGCCAAGTCTTTCTCCCACCGAGCTGCTGGGTGGGTTCAAACCGCTGCCAATCTCTCGGTTAGCAGCCTAACACTGAACCATTGCACCACATGGGGTTGCTTTGAGTCGCAAATGGACTCAGAGGCGCCTAACACAACACTCAGTGGACAGAATGTTGGGCTCCAGTAGGTGGTACCAAGTGAAAGGTACCAACTCTTCTGGAAGTTCCCAGTCTGCTGGGGCGAAGTTAAACTGCAGGGCTCTGGAGCAAAGTCTACCAAAGACCATGGCCTTTATCTACACCCCCAGGTCCCCCCTTACTCTCCGCAGGCGGTTGGGGCCTCCTTTAGGAGGGAGCTGCCAGCTCTGGCTTCGGTCGGGCTGGAGTGGGATGGATGGCTGAGCATGAGGCCCGTTAGCAGTGGGGCCCGCCAGCTGGGCTGCTTCTTCCACTGTCTGGGTTCCCTCCACATTGACCTGGAAGACCTCCCAGAGCAACAGGTCCTCTGGCCGGGTGTTTGCTCTGGTAAACCCGCAGCAGCCCCGGGGCACAGAGGAGCCCGATTGTGTTTATTTAGGAATGTCGAACCTTGAGGCACAATAAAAAGTGGAGAGAAGGTTCTGGAGAGGGATGCAGCCGGCCCCAGGCCCAGATCCGTCTTGCTCCAGAGGCTGCAGGGGCCCAGGCTGGGGCCAGCCCTGGACGGTCTCAGCCAGCTGCCCGCCTGCTAGCAGGTCCGGTAGCAAGCAAGCAAGGAATGGAAAAGGAATTTTTTAATGTGAGTATGGGAGCCAAAAGGAGCCCTGATGGTGTGGTAGTTAAGCGCTCAGCTGCTAACCTAAAAGTTGTTGGTTCGAACCCACCAGCCATTCCCAGGGAGAAGTAGCAGTCTCACACGAAAAGACCAGACTTACTGGTCTGACAGGGACTGGAGAAACCCCAAGAGTGTGGCCCTTGGATAACCTTTGAACTCAGTACTGAAGTCACTCCTGAGGTTTACCCTTCAGCCACAGATTAGACAGGCCCATAAAACAAACAATAATACACGTAGCTCAGCCATGTAGATGAGACTAAATGGGCACACCAGCCCAGGCACAAGGATGAGAAGGCAGGAGGGGACAGGAAAGCTGGCCAAATGGAAATGGGGAACCCAAGGTTGAAAAGGGGAGACTGCTGACATGTCACGGGGTTGGCACCCAATGTCACAAAACAGTATGCGTGTTAATTGTTTAATAGAAACCTATTTGCTCTGTAAACTTTCACCTAAAGCACAATTTAAAAAAAAAAAAAAAAATGTGGCAGTCTGCTTCCGTGAGACTTACAGCCTTGGAAACCCTGTGGGGCAGCTCTACTCTGTCCTACAGGGTCACCATAAGTCAGCATCGACTCAGGAGCAATGGCTTTGGTTTAACGGGTTTTGCATTAGGGTAGGGGGTGGTGGCAGGTGGCCAGATATCCCTTTCCTGGGTCCTGGGCCTCCTGGCCTGGTGCATGCTGGGAAATACCTCTTGCTTTTTTGCCCTCTCCCAGTTGGGTGCTGGGACACCACACAGCTGTGCTTCCTGGAGTGGGCAGAGCTGTGGGTGTCCAGGGTGGTGCTGGGGTCCCCCTAGCCACAGGCTATGCACCCTGGTGGGGTAAGACAGAACTCACTACTGTGTGCAATTGCAAAAAAGCCCTCCCTGGACCCTGGTGGCGCAGTGGTTAAGAGCTCGGCTGCTAACCAAAAGGTCAGCAGTTCGAATCCACCAGCCACTCCTTGGAAACCCTATGGGGCAGTTCTACTCCGTCCTATAGGGTCACTGTGAGTCGGAATCAACTCAGTGGCAATGGATTTGGTTTTTTTCAGGCCTTGGCCACAGAGCCCAGATGGCTGCTCTGCCTGAGTCCACCGGAGAGGTGGGAGGGGAACGAGAAATGAGCCCTCCCTCTTACTTTTGCTCCACCTGGGAGCCGAGGCTCGGTCTGCAGACATTTAAAATTTGGGGTGCTCTTTCCATTGAGGGGCAAAATAGATACCAAGACAGCCCTGACGGCAGGCTGCGTTCTGGGGCTGGAGAAGAGGGAGGGCAGTCAGGGAAGGCTTCCTGATGGAGGAGGAATTTGAGCTTGAGAACAGAGCCATTTCCAAAAACTGCCCCAGAGCCAGGCAGAGCAGGGTCAGCACCGCATTTCCTGGTTAGCACACAGGCACATCTCTCTCTGCAGGCTCCAGCCTTCCCAGGGGTCTGTGGCCCAGGGAACCCCACAATGCGATTTTGGCCCAGATTGGGAACTGGTGGTGGTGATGTCACAAGGAAGGGCTATGCTGGTCTTGGGTGCGGGGATGTGGGGTGAAGGGCAGGGAGGCCCCCTGGAGAACTCTCAGAGGGGGCTGTTGGGTCCCAGTGCCCACCCCCAGGATGTGGTCAGGCTGGGGTGCTGGGAAGTGGATCTTGTGGACTGCCCAAGCAGAGTTTCCGGAAGCTGTGGCCCTGGGGGCCCTGTCTCCCCCAGATGGATGACAAGCATCGGTCCCATTTGGGAAAGGTCCCATTTGGGAAATGCCGGTTAAATGGAGCCAGCCCGCCCGCCTCACTGCAGGCCGGCTCCCGGAGTTTCATATGCTAATGTGCCTCATGAAGCTAAGTCAGGATAAAGTTTGCCCAGCTTTCCGGAACCATAGACTCCTCCTTTCTTGCTCATCTTGCTGGAGGAGCAAGGGGGAACCCACTTCCGGACGCAGCCTGGACAGCCCTGGAGCCAAGGGTTGCTGCCCTGAGGCTGTGAGCAGCTGGGTTTCAGCCTCCCACCCACCCACAGCCCCGGCCTCACCCCACGAGCCAGGCTCGTGACTCACTCAGGCCGGCTGGGTAGGAGCCGGCCGGTGCTGCCAGGTTTTCTGTTTCAAATTCTCCCCAGCCTGGTCCAGAATGCGTGGAGTTTTCAGCACAGCGGCTGTGTAAAACCCAGGTCAGCTCAGCAGCTGTACCAGCCACGGCAGTGTGAGCAGCACGTGAGCGGGGAGGCTGCAGGGGTGCCTGGCTCCTCAGCCCACCCACTGGCCAGCCTGGGCCTTTGGCCTGGAGGCCTCTGGCTGGCCATGGTGGGAACTGGTGCTGGAGAATCCCATGTGGTATTAAAATGTTCCTTCTTTATTCTTTTCCTGTAGTTTCTAAATTCAGTACCAGCAGGAAGTCCCTCAGACGAGCTCTGGTGGCACCAACCGTTAAGCGCTCAGCTGCTAACCCAAAGGTTGTAGGTTCGAATCCGCCCAGAGGCTCTGTGGGAAAAAAACCTGGTGATCTGCTTCTGTAAAGATTCAAAAAACCCATTGCTGTTGAGTCGATTCTGACTCATAACGACCCTGTAGGACAGCGTAGGACTGGCCAATAGAATTTCCAAGACTGTAATCTTTATGGAAGCAGACAGCCACATCTTTCTCCCACAGAGCGGCTAGCGGGTTCAAACTGCCGCCCTCCTAGTTAGCGGCTGAGCACTTTAACCACTGTACTACTAGAACTCCTTTCGCAAAGATTATAGCCTAGAAAACCCTGCGGAGCAGTTCTGCTCTGCCACGTGGGGTTGCTCTAAGTCCTAACAACAACAAGGGAACCCTGAGTGGTGTAAACAGTTGTTATTAGGTGCCATCGAGCCCATTTTGACTCATAGCGACCAAATGTGTGCAAAGCAGACCTGCCCATCAGGTTTTCTTGGCTATAATCTTTACAGAAGCAGATTGCCAGGTCTTTCTCCTGCCGAGCGGCTGGATGGGTTCAAACCCAGCACTTAACCATTTGTGCCACCGAGGCTCCTTGCGCACACGGTAAGGCACTGAGTACTAGAGGTTGGCAGTTTGAACCCCCCCCCGAGGTGCCTTGGAAGACAGGCCTTGGCGATCTGCTTCCTAAAGTTCACAGCCGTGTGTGGAACAGTTCTACTCTGCACGCACGGGGTCACCATGAGTTGGGATCAACTAGATGGAAACAACACTGATGGCTTTTAGGGCCGATGCAGGTAATCTAGGGTACTCACCCCGTCTCGAGATCCTGAACGTAGACCCTGTTCCAATAAGATCACATTGTAGGTTCCAGGGATTAGGACCTGATATATCTGGGGCATTGTTCAGTCAACCACAGCGCCCAAAGCCCTCAGGCCCCCTCTTGGCTGAGACGTTGTCACTGTCTTCCTTTTGGGGTGCTCCTCCAGGCCCTGCTAGCAGGTGGTGGTTGCTGTTGGATGTCTCCCAGAGGCTAGACATTGTCCCCGCCCCGGCAGGATGGCCTTGCTGCCTAGGGTACTTGGGGTTCTGTCCTGGGCAGGCAGGGGCTGGGGACTGTGGTCTGAAGCGGCTTTCAGGTCCTTGACTCTGTCATTTGTAAGGGAGCAAGGCTGTGCCTGGTGACACATGGCTCATTTGGCTGCATAGGGTAGGGATTATGGATTTAGAGCCCCGCCCCAGCCCGAGAGGGCCCACCAAATAATGGAAGCGAGTAAAGGACCATAAAAAAATCCCAGTTGCTGTTGGGTCGATTCTGACTCATGGAGACCCCATGTGTGTCAAAGTAGAACTGGGCTCCATAGGGTTTTCTATGGCTGAATTTTCAGAAATAGATTGCCAGGACTTTCTTCCGAGGCACCTCTGGGTGGACTTTTGGTTAGCAGCCAAGAACAGTAATCATTTGCACCACTCAGGGAAAAGATAAAGCCAATAGCTGGAACCAAAGGAGCCCTGGTGGGGGACTGGTTAAAGCACTCAGCTGCTAACCAAAAGGTCAGCAGTTCGAACCCACCAGTAGCTCAGTGGGAGACAGAGGTGGTGCTCTGCTTCCGTAAAGATTACAGCCTGGGAAACCCCGTGGGGCAGTTCTACTCTGTCCTATAGGGTTACTATGAGTCGGAATCAACTTGACGGCAGTGGGTTGGGAGCTAGAACCAAGTGCCCTTATGGGAGAGTTCTGGGCCCAGGCCTGGCACCTCAGTTCCCAGGAAGCCCTTTCCTCCCTGGAGGACATGGCCTTCAGCTTCTGCAGAAGGACTCTGTCAGAAAAAAAAAATCCCAAAACATTCCTTCCCAAGATCAAATCAAACTGGTTGCCATTGAGTCAATTCTGACTCATGATGACCTCGTATGTTACAGAGCAGAACTGCTCCTTAGGGTTTTCTTCGCTGTAATCTTAACAGAACTAGATTGCCAGGCCTTTCTCCCGAGGCACCTCTGGGTGGGCTCGAACCTCCAGCCTTTCGGTTAGCAGGCGAGTGTTAACCGTTTGAGCCGCGGGGACTGGAAAATGTGCGTTTTGTCTACGGGGCAACATTATTCAAGCCAGCCCATGTGGTCGGCAGGGCGGTGTCTTCAGGATTGCCAAGTGCCCTGCCTTTTTCAAGAGAAGCTGAAAATCTGGCCCTCTCAGCAAAATCCCCTGAGTTTTAAAGGTTGGCACGAAAAACCCATTTTCATGAAACAGTGTCAGTCTAGCAAAGCCTGTCTGTGTGTCCAGCCGAAGGCCACCAGTTAGACCCCAAGAGGTGAAGCCAAAAGGGCAGAGGGTGCCCCCCAGGCCCAGAGGCACATGGTGAAGCCCCCCTGCCCGCTCTGCTGAGCCCGCTGGCCCGGCCTGACCCTGACCAAGTGTGAGAAGGGCATCCAGGTGAGCAACGGGACCAGCGCCGAGCCCCCACCCCAGCCCTGCTCCCGAGAGGCGCTGCGTCTGTGGCCAGCAGCCTTCAGAAGACTTCCCCTCCCAGGGGACAGCCGAGACTCACTGACTCATGAGCTAGTGGTAGGAATCTTCCAGGAAGTCTCTGTCCTCCTTGCCTCTCAGCTGGGGCGGGGACGGCCAGCTGCCTTTGTCACCGAAGGCTGACAGGACACTTGGGGCGTCCGTCCGTGGGGGGGACTGCTCCAGGCAGGTGCTCCCGAGCCTCCTCGGGCCTCGTGGCCGGGGTGCCGCATCCTTCCCTCCCTCCCTCCCATCCAGCCCAGGCGAAGGGCGGCCAGCAGGCTTGCAGGAACTAGGCTTTTTAAACGCTTCCACCAAAGCATCGCCGGACAGGGAAAATGAAAGACTTTGGAAGTCGCCAGGAATTTGACTCTGGGAGTTGGTTTCCAAGAGGCTAAGTTAAGCATCTCCAAGTGGATATTAAAATGGAGCAGAGGCTCGGGGTGGAGGGAGCTGGAGGGGGTGGAGAGAGGAGCCCGCGCGGCCGGAAGCTGCACCTCTGAGGTCACTGCTTGCAAAGCCACCGCTCGCTGCCTCGGGAGCCAGCCGCCCAGCTCGTGCGTGGAGAGGACCGTGGGGGCCGCTGGACTCTTCCAGGGCCTGTGTCTGCCTCGCTCCCCTCCTCTTCCTTTTTTCTTTCTCTCCTGCTCTCTTTTGCCTCCTGTTGCAAAGAGACAATGCTGCTTCAGTTTGGAGCACAAGCATATGATCAGCACATGGAAATGTGGTAATTTGGATGCATTTGTGATTGCAACAGATTGAAGAAATTAGACCAGACAAAGAGTGTTTTTGGAGGAGGAGGAGAGGAGGAGGAGGCAGAAAGAGGGAGAGCAACGGGGTGAGAGAGGGAGGCTGCTCTGGAACGAGGGACGCCAGGACTCCCGCCTACTGTTAAGTTTATCCGTGGTAATGGAGAGAGACCGGGTCACAGGTAGGGACCGGCGCGCCCTTCCCATTTCTTCCTCTCCCCTCTCCGGCCACTGAACTGGGCGCTTGGTTTGTGCTTCGGGAAATAAGCACCCAGGGGCCACTTTGGCTCACCTTTATAGCAATATTTCTTTTCCTTGTGGCCATCCTGAGTTCGTTGGGCCGAACTTCGTTCCACAAGCTCGGCTCTGCTAAGTCTGGCTGTTATTTAAACACTGCTCTCCGCGCCCCTAGTTATTTCTCTTTCCTTCTCCAGCGTGCCTTTCTGCATCTGAAGACAACTGTGAATGCTGGGACTGTTGGCGCCGAAATCCGGGAAGAGGGTGGGGGGACCTGCCTCCGGCGCGTGGGTTTGGGATGCTGGGTGGGCGGTTTGTTTGTCCACTGCTTGGTTTGTTTTTTTGCTGCCAGCCCAAGTCTGTCTTCAAGGCCTCCTTGGTCTCCTCCCCTAAATAGCATTTCTGTGCCATCCCGGGAGTTGATTACGGAGGGAGAAGCTCCCAGGCTCAGACGAGCTGGGTGTGTGTGTGCATGTGTGTGCTCTCGCACGCACAGCAGAGAAAGCGTGTCCTGTTCTGCCAGAAGCTTCTGGAATTAACCAAGACCAGTCTGCTTGGGGATGGCCTTGTCATTCGGGTCCTGTTCTTACCTGGGACCCCTGTGATGGAGGGTGACGGTCACCAACAGTTGCTGAGGGACATTTTATGAGAGAAAGATGGGCTGTGCCTGGAGGCCCATTGAAAGCATCTGGTGTCACCTCAGGTCAGGGAGTGAGAGTGGACGGTGGTTCTTGGGCTAGAGGGACCTCACGGGTTCCTGACCTGGGCCCCCAGCCTCAGAGACAGGCCAAGCGGCTTTTCACGTCAGCAGTTCCACAGCGGCACAACCTCGTGGAGCGGGGGTGAACCAATAAATGAAGAGAAAGGAGCCCCTCCACCCAGTCACCGCGGTTAGAAAGCCCTGTTTTCCAGGCCAGCCCTCCTCAGACCCTCAATTATCCATGGCGCACCACGGCCGCGTCGCTGTCACCCGACAGCACCGTCTTTAGTAATTATAGCTCCTCACCGCCCCGCGCTCCGTGCGCGTCTCCCAGCAGGGCTGGGCCTGAGCCACGCTCCAGCTCCCGGTCTTCTGAGATGACCAGTGGGTCATACTGAGGCTAGAAGTGTCCCGCACAGGGCCATCACCCTGGCCTATGGTTTGTGTCCAAGTGGGGAGTGGGGGGCACCCTGGAAGGCCAGGGAAAAGGAGCTTCAGCTCAGAGGCTCTTGGAAGGATGGGTCTCTCGCCTGCTGCTCCAGGGCCCAATCAATTTCCTGGATGTGATGCCAGGACTGGCGGGGCCACGGGAGAGAGGAGAGGGAACCCAATCCAAGTACTGCCGGCGGTCTGTGTGTGCACATGTGTAGTACATGTGTGTGCATGAGGGCATATGTCTGTGCATGCGAGCATGTGTGCACACATGTAGCGCATGTGGGTGCATAAGTGCATGCGTGTATGCGTTCTTATGCACACATGTGTACATGTGGGTGTGCCTGCATGTATGTGTGTGCACGTACATGAGTGTGTGTATGTGTATGCATGTGTGCATGTGTCAGTGGGCATGTACAAACAGGCCCAGCAGACTGACTGCAGGAGGAGGCCGGGCAGCCGTGGAGACCAGTGGAGGGCAGCAGCCCACAACAAAACCGTGTCTGTGTTTGAGCTCAGTGATGTGGGCTGGCTGGGAGCAAGTGGGGTTACGGACAGGGTCTCCTTGCTGGGCTTTAGGGCAGGGAGCAACAAGGGACTATGCCAGGCCTGTCTTCAGAGTGGACCACCTGACAAGCACCTGGCCAGTGAGCGTGGGGCCTGTGCCTCCTCCGGGAGGGCGACCACTCCCCCAGCCTGGCTGGCAGGGCTTCATTTCACTGGTGTCCAAGCCGAGGGGCGGAGCAGTGACCTTGAGGGGATACGGGAGCCAGGGCACACAGTTGAGGGTGCTGGGCTCCGGGCATGGGAAGGGGCTGCAGTGTTCTGGACCTCATGGGCTAATGACCTCGAGCGCTTTCCATGAATGAAAGGCAGTCTTGCAGAAGTCGACTCGGTAACTTGCAGACCACCCTGAGCCTGGCCAGAATGAAGGGGGCCTTCTCTGGGTCGGCCCTGGATGCAAGAGTTTTCATTCCAACAAAGTCTCCTTTTCAGGACTCAGGTACAGCTGGCTGCAGGTATTATACAAATGAAGCCCTTGAGTCATTCCCTGGTGTGCTCCACAGACTGGGGCATACCTTAACTGAGTCTCACCCAGTCCTGTCCCTGCAGGGTGACCTTGGACAAGTCATTTGGCGGCTCATAATGACAGTTTCCTAATCTGTCCTGTGAGGGAATTGGACCAGCATGGCCTCGAGGCAGCATACCCCCCTCTCCCCACAACCAGCGGGGCTTCTAAGTGTTATCCTGAGTTCAGGGGGCCTCCCTCTTCCGTGCCCTTCCCTGGGCTCCCAGCTCACGTCCTGCAGCCTCAGCATCGGGCTGCGTATTTGACAGCTGCCCCAAACCCTACCCCACACCATGTGGGGCTGGGGGAGTGAAGACCAGGGGCCTGGGACAGACTTCCCTGCCTGCGGGTTTCCACACAGGCTGTCCGTGCCGGCCCTGCCCCTTGGGCTGGTGTTTCAGGGTGTCCAGCCCGGGCCAGCAGTGGCTGTCTGGCAGCTGTTCAGGAAGGGTTGGTGGGGAGGGGGTGGTCCTGCCTGAGGGGCTAGGGGCCAGTGCCTGGTGCCTCCCGGGGTTCTTAGAGCTGCTCTCTCCTCTATCTCTCTGTCCCTGGTTTACAACCCTAGCGGTCTGGCATCCCTGGCCTGTGCGAGGCCGGCCTTCCCCGGAAGATGCCGCAGGGTTCGATGCCACAGGGTTTGAGGGTTTGTCAGCAGGCCCCGATGAGTCACGGGCAGTGACTGGCCCCCGAGGCAGGAAGACCGCTTCCTCCAGCCAGGGTCGGCTTTTTTTTGTCCTGCAATGGTTTGTGGCTTTTACAAATTAAGCAGTTTTATCTCATTCCAAGATCTTGTATTTCAGGGAGAGACTCTTCAGAAGGAAACTTTCCAATGCGGAGTCATCCCCTAGCTCACTGAGGACAGCAGCTGGGGTGGGGGGGGTCTGGATGTAAGGAGTTGTATGCGGGGAGTGGGACATTTCTGGCTGATGTGGGCCCTGGGGGGCACGGAGCACCCACCTGGGGGGAGGGGGGTCACAGAGCACTCACCCAGGGGGAAGGGGGGTCACAGAGCGCTCACCCAGGAGGGAGGGGGGTCACAGAGAGCTCACCCAGGGGGAAGGGAGGTCACAGAGCACCCACCCAGGGGGAAGGGGGTCACAGAGCACTCACCCAGGGGGTGGGGGGTCACAGAGTGCTCACCCGGGGGAAGGGGGGTCACAGAGTGCTCACCCAGGAGGGAGGGGGGTCATAGAGTGCTCATCCAGGGGGGAGAGGGGTCACAGAGTGCTCACCCAGGAGAGGGGTCACACAATGCTCACCCAGGAGAGGGGTCACACAGTGCTCACCCGGGAGAGGGGTCACAGAGTGCTCTCCCAGGGGGCAGGAGGTACAGAGTACTCTTGAGGAGATGTGGAGCACTTTCCCAGGGGGGCCAGGGGGACAGAGAGCTCACCCAAGAGGGTGGGGGGCACAGAGCACCCACCCAGGGGACAGGGGGCAGGAGGTAGGGGGCATAGAGCACTCACGGGGTGGGGGGGCATGGAGCACTCACCCAGCATGCTTGTTCACCTTCCGAAGCCTGTGGGAAGCAGCTCTGTCCTCCGTGAGCTCTCCTGTGCCCTGCCAGGCTGGCGCTCAGCTACAGGTTGGGGGTGTTGAGGTACATGGGTGAGGCGAGGGGAGGGGGCAGGCCCTGGAGTGGGGAGGACCTAGGGACAGGCAGGATGCCCTGGAGGGAGTGCAGACAGGAGGGGCGGTACCTGGTCAGCTCACGGAAGGCACCTGTGCCAGGTGCTTTATATAATTCTTCTGAGCCCAGATCGGGTCTGTCCAAGATTTGTCTGACTGGAGAACTTATTTCTATGTAAGGCCCACTAAGGAGTGACATGGGCATCAGGCTGTTATGCATCAAGCGTGGCCTTAAATCACTGCATTGCATGAGATTGGGACTGTCCCAAAATATTGGCAGGTGTCACTGCCAGGGCTGGGGTGTCTGGTCTCCGCCCCTCACCTGGACTGTGGGTTCGCTGGCTCCTCTGGGCGGCAGGGAGGAGGGACACTCCCTCCCTTCTCAGGCCAGCCAGGGATCTCAGGTAGGCCCAGGTGTGCTCTGCCCCCCAGATGCCCAGGTCTGAGTCTTTCTGGGCTGACAGTGGAGGCCACCAGGGTCTCCCGAGGTCCCCTGTGCAGAAGCGTCTCTTGTTCTTGGTGGCCCGGCTGCCCTGTTTTGCCTCACTTGTCCGTCTGTGCCTGCTGCGGGCCGTTCACTGTTGAGGGAGTCACTTCTGGGGCTGCCTTGGCTCAGGCCTAGCCTGGGTAGGGAGTGTGGGGGTCCCCTAGAGGGACCCCAAACACTGTCTTAGTGTCCTGTGGCCACTGTAACAAAGCACCCCAGAGTGGGTGGCTTATAACAGAAATTTATTGTCTCACAGTCTAGGAGCTAGAAGTCCAAGTCGAGGTGTCCGTCAGATCCTGCTGCCTCTGAAGGCTCTAGTGGGGAGCCTTGCTTGTCTCTTTGGTTTCTGGTGGCCCCAGGCCTTCCTTGATGTGTAGCTGCATCTGCACCTGGCCAGCTCCCTCTGTCTCTGTGTCTCTTCTCTTTTGTAAGGACGCCACTCAGATGGGCTAGGGCCCACCCTGCTCAACGTGACCGCAGGTTAACTGACAACATCTTTAACAACACTATTTCTTTTTTTAAACCAGTATTAATGTTTTATTTTAGAGCTTCTATGTTCTTTGCCTCTAAATATTGTATATCATACATATTGTATCATATATGTGTATATATTTTATAGTTAGAAACAGAATTTTGGGGACCTGTTGATTTGTAAAGGGGCCCTGGTGGCGCAGAGGTTAAGTGCTCAGCTGCAAACCAAAAGGTCCGCGTGTTCAAACCCACCAGCTGCTTCGAGAGAGAAAGATGTGGCAATCTGCTTCCATAAAGACTACCAAACCAAACCCGATGCTGTTGGGTGGTTTCCAACTCATAGCAACCCTATAGGACAGAGTAGAACCGCCCCGTATGCTTTCCAAGGAGTGGTGGGTGGATTCAAACTGCCGACTTTTTGTTTTAGCAGCCTGAGCTGTTAACCACGGTGCCACCAGGGCCCCAGTTACAGATCAGTCACCAAAAAAACCAAACTCGTGTTGGTCCTGGGATGTGGCTTTCGACCTTCTGACCCAATCCCTCCAGCCCCCCACCTTTTTTTGTACAAACGAGGAAACTCTGACTTGAGCAAAGCTGAATAAACCCAGCAACACACCCCTCAGATATTAATGAAGAGACACGGGATCTGAGAACAGGCTAGGCTGTGGAAACTTTAAAATACTTTTGGGCTGGCTGATCTGTCCGGACCAATGGATGGGCTGTCAGTGCCGTAGGTGGTGGGAGGCACAAGCCCAGGGTGCCAGGGCACCCAGTCTTGGACACCTCCCCAGCGCCCTCCCCCAGGACACCCAGTCTTGGACACCTCCCCAGCGCCCTCACCCAGAACACCCAGTCTCAGACACCTCCCCAGCACCCTTCCCCAGGGCACGCAGTCTCCGACACTTCCCCTGCACCCTCCCCCAACAGCTGTTCACTATCAGGCCGTCTCTGTTTGCATCCTCTGCTTTGGATGAACAGATAGGGCGTCCAGTCAATTTGGCAAGTATTTATTGGGATGCCACTACATGCAGGGCTGTCCCTGGGTGCCACAAACGGTTAATGCAGTCCGCTGCTAACCAACAGGTTGGCAGTTCATATCCACCCAGAGGCGTCTCACAAGAAAGGCCTGGAGATCTACCTCCTCAAAATCAGCCATTGAAAACCCTGTGGTGCCCAGTTCTGCTCTGACACACGGATGGGGTCGCCATGAGTCGAGGCTGACTCGACGGCAGCTGGCGTGTGTGCTACGTGCAGGCACTGCCCTAGGTTCTTGACCAGCAACGAGGAACAAGAGACACAGTCCCTGCTCACCTGGGACTTGTGGTCTGAACTGGATGCCAGGCAGCTGACAGACACATCAAGAGATCATTTCAGATAGGGCTGCGAAGAAACTGAGAGCAGGGGGTGTGATTGTTACTAGATGTATGTGTGTGTTGTGGAGGACGGCATTTCATGGAAGCCCTCCCTGCAGAGGGGACATTGAGCTGAAATTTGCATGACCAGAGGGACCTGGGGAGAGTGCCCAGGCAAAGGGAACAGTGTGTGCAAAGGCCATGAGGCAGGAACATTCCAAAGGTTCGAGGGACTGGAGTGTGCCCTGGGAGGCAAGGGGCAGGTATAGGACTAGCAAGAATGGTGGGGCCATGCCGAGGAGGGCCTCGGAGGCCTTAGGGAGGGTTTTGATTTTATTCTAGGTATGACGGGAGCCTGGAGTCTTGGTGGTGCAGTGGTTAAGTGTTTGACTGCTAACCAAAAGGGTGGCGTTTCGAACCCACCAGCTGCTCTGCGGAAGAAAGGTGTGGCAGTTTGCGTCCGTGAAGATTATAGCTTTGGAAACCTTCTGGGGCAGTTCTGCTCTGTCCTGTAGGGTCACTATGAGTCGGAATCATTTAGAAGGCATCATGGTTTGAGGATTATGGTGGGAGCTGCTTGGAGGGCATGGCTGGAGCTTGAGTGCCCTGTGGCTGCTGAGAGCAGCCCGTGCAAGGACTGAGAGCAGAAGCCGAGAAGGCCTCTGATTGCTGGGTTGGACTGGTGCTTGACGAGGCCGGGCACACACACTGACGTGGCGGCCTGCCCTGCCCTGCCCAGGCCTGCTGGCCGTGGCTTGGTGCAGCCTTGGTCAGAGGGTGGGGCGTGCAAGGCCAGGGTGGCCTGAGTCCTGAGCAGGCGGCCCCAGGACCTCGAGGAAGGATCCCCGAGGAAGGAGCCCTGGCTTTCAGGAGGAGTCGTCTGTAGGCACCCATGCCACCTCTCTGAGCTGAGTCTCCTCACCTTTCAAGGGGGTGCCGAGTCCCCTGGCATGGCTGTTGTGGGGCTCAGTCTGCCGACTGTGTGGTCAGGCTGTGTGCCTTGTGTTTGTCTGAGGCCAGCTCCTCACTGGCCTCCCTGAACCCCATGTGTTTCTCCCCAGCTTCGGGCCCAACTCTGGGGGAGGCTCAGAATGTTCTCGGCCAGCTCTTGGAGCCAGGACTGAGTCAGAATCCTCCCTCCGTGGTCAGCACTAGCCGGGGCCAGGGGGTTCTGGAACCTTCCCTGGGAGAGGCGAGGAGGAGTGGGGTGGCCACAGTGAGTTGCGGGGTGTGGAGTCCGTGCCCCCTCCTGTGATCCACGAGGTCTCCCTGCACGCCCAGCTCCGGGAGACCCTCAGCTTCCTGTCCCCCTCTCAGCCGCAGATCTGCCGCTCATGTCAGACCTGGACTGGCCCTCCCAGCACTGCCCTGCCTCCTGTAGCTTCTCCTTCAGGCCAGACCCCACTGCTTCTCTGGGGTTCACTGTGTTTCTTGCTTCTCTGCCTCATCGGGGTCGCCTGCTGCCAGGAGTGTGGGGAGCTGAGTGCCTCTGGGGCAGAGCACTCTCCCACAGGGGCTTCTCCCCCTGAAGTGAGCAGGGCGTGCTGGGGACTGGGTGTGGAAGGACGGAGCCAGCGGAAGCCAGGTGCCCACTCCCAGGCCTGCCTCCCTTCTGCCCTTCCCGGGGTGGCCTTCAGGGAGGAGTCATCTGAAGAGGTGTTATGTGGCTCACTGACTGGGACGACGCCCCTCCTGCTGATGCAGCTCTGAGCGGCCACCTCGCCAGCTCCTGTCTTTTGGGGGTCACCTCTGCATTGGCCCGGCTTGGGCAGGCCCTCAGGCTGGCCTTTCCTAGAAGTGTTTCTGCTCACTGAATGGGGCTGAGGGGACGAGGGGACTAAGGGGAGTCAGAGCCCCTCTAAGAACATGGTGGGTCTGCACACCCTGCCACACAGGAGACATTTTGCAAAGCACTAGACCTCGCATCGTGGGACGCACCTGCTTCTCCTGACTGCTTGGCCAGTCGCACGCAGGGCACCAGGCAAGGGGCACAGGGCATTGTCACACAGCAGGAGGGCCGCTGGCCTTCCCTTCTGTGGCCTCCCTTTCCGTGGCCTCCCCTCCTGTGGCCTCTCATTCCGTGGCCTCTCCTTCCATGACCCGCCCTTTTGTGCTTTCTCCTTCTGTAGCTTTACTTCCAGTCCATTTCCCTCTCTGTCCTGCCCAGATGTTCACTCTGGGTGTCCCCCAGCCTGGACTGCATCCCCTGTCCACTGGTCATGCCCTGGTTCATCCCCCACTGCCAGGCCTTGCACTGCTGAGGGCTGGGCAGCATGCTCCACGTGGTGACACAGGGCTTTTGCCGTCTGTGTGGAGTTCTGTGCACCCCTAGGTCCTACAGTGGACATGCTGTATTTGCAGTCACAGGGCACAGCAGCCCAGCGACTGTGAGAGGGCCGCACCTCTAGAATGGGTGACCTCGAAATAGGTACAGACTCCACGGGCTTCCAAGTGTCCTTGTCGTGATGTCTCTGAGGGAGAGGAAGGGCTGGGGGCCAGTGGGCTGGGGACTTGCCGCCACCAGGAGAGAACGCTTCTGTTCATCTGCCCCGTGGAGTATGAAGAGGTGGGTGGGGGGGTGCACCCGAGGAACAGCCCTGCGGCCCCTCACTCAGAGGGAGGCAGCGGGATGGGAGGGGGAGTATGCGCGTCTCTGGGAGGCTGGGTTTGGGAGTCAGGCATCACTGTCATATTTCAGCACCCTCAGGCTTACTGCTGTGAGGGGGCCTGGGTGAGCCTGGGGAAGGAGGGGGCTGCTGCAGAACACCCTTGAACCCCGAAAAAACCAGTTGCCATCAAGTCGCCTCCGACTCATGGTGACCCCACGTGTGTCAGAGTAGAACAGTGCTCCCTGGGGTTCTTAATGGCTGATTTTTCGGAATTAAATCGCCAGGCCTCTCTTCCGAGGCGCCTCTGGGTGTGCTCAACCTCCAACTTTTTGGTTAGCAGCCCAGAGCATTAACCTTTTGCACCACCCAGGGGCTTCCTGACCCCCGAAGGAGAGAGGAGTCTGGCTGCAGAAAGCCTGTCTTCCAGAAGATGGCGGTACAGGCTTTCAAGAGCCCTGCTCCCACTGGGTTTTTATTTTCACTTATTGTGGGAACAGAAACGGGGGCGTGAGGCTGCCGCTGGGGAATTCCCATCATCTGTGGCTGCAAGCAGCAGGCAGGGGTGGGAGTGGGGTGGCAGGTGGCGAGTGTAGACCCACAGTGGGTGGGGGGATCTCTCAGCCTGGGGTAGGGGTGGGGGAGCACTGGAGACAGAGCCTGGGGCTTGGTTCTTGGGGTTCCAGGCCCTGAAGTGGGTGAGGCAAGTGAGGTGTGGAAGCTTCAGGGCTCCTGGGAAGGCTGGGTCTCGACAACCTGAGTCAGAGGGAGAGGGAAGGGTCTGCTGCCACCTCTTTCCTTTAAAAAAAAAATGTATCTCAGTATCATAATTTTTCTAACTTTTTATTATGCAAAATTTTAAAGATATGGAAGAGATGAAAGAATTGTACAGCGAACTCCCATGTGCCACCTCCTGGATCGTACAATGAACATGTTGCTGTATTTGTAATATCACATAACTAGCCCTGTGTCTGGAATCCTGGTGGCACAGTGGTTAGGAGCTCGGCTGTTAATCAACAGGTCAGCAGTTCGAATCCACCAGCCGCTCCTTGGAAACCCTATGGGGCAGTTCTACTCTGTCCTATAAGGTCACTAGCAACGGAATCAACTCGACGGCAACAGGTTATTTGGTCCACCAGCAATCCATGTTATTTTTTTACATAATTCAAAATAGATTGCAGGTACCAGTACACATCATCCCGTAAACACTTCAGCTTGTATTTCAGTAACTAGAGTTCAATATTTGTTTATGGTGCCTTTTTCTTTCTTTGAGGCAAAATTAATACACCATGAAATGCACAGATCCTAAGTGTACCATTCTCTGAGTTTTGCCAAAATCATACACGCCGATCCCAAACGCCTGTGTGGATCTAGAATACCACCATCACCTGAAAAAGTTCCCCCTGCCCCTTCCCAGTCGATCTCACCCCCTTTCTGGAAGCAATCACATTGTGATTTTTTCCACCACGCATTAATTTTGCCAATTTGAGAACTTCCTAAAAATGAAATCCTGTAGTATGTACTCTTTTGTGTAAGACTCCCTTCACTCAGCATAATGGTTCTTTAGAATCTATCATGCTGCTGTGGCTATCAGTAGTTTGATTATTTTTTGCCGAGTAGTGGTTACTCACCAATGTCGGGTTTTTAAGTCAGTTCTCCTGTTGATGGCAGAGGCGTAGCAAGGGAGGCCAGAGGGGGACACTTGCCCCCAGGTGCAAGTCCAGGGGGGCGCCAGACAGATGCAGAATGACATTCCAAGGTGCCACAAATATGAAATGACGCCTGACTGAGGCAGCCAAACGAGGGATGACGGTGTTTCTGCTGACGCGTTGCTGACATGTTGCCACCGTGAACGTCTGTTCATCTTGAAATCGGGGTGGGGGTGAAGCTTAGAGATTGCCCTGGGTGTTTGTTACCCTCCCTACGCCCCTGATTGTTGGGCCCCTGGCTTTTCCATTTTGGGAATCTTATAAATACAGCTGCTTTGAGCATTCTTGGACAAGTCCTTTTGTGGACACATGCTTTCATTTCTCTTGGGTAAATGCCTTTAAGTAGAATTGCTGGGCAGGTATATGTTTAGTTTTATAGGAAACTGTCAAATCTTTCCCCAAGGTGGTTGCACCATTTTACACCACCATCAGCGTGAGCATTCCAGTTGCTCCACATCCTTGCCAACATTTGCTGCTGTCGTCTTTTAAATTTTAGTCATTCTGGTGGGTGTGTACTGGTATCTCATTGTGGCTTCAATTTGCATTGTCTGATGACTGATTCTGTTGAGCACATTTTCATGTACTTATTGGCTATTCATATATTTTTCTTTGTGAAGATTTTTGAAAATGTTGCCCATTTTAAAATCGGAGTTTTCTGACTTTTTCATATTGAGCTGTAAGATTTATTTATTCTAGATACTGGTCATTTATCAGCTATGTGTATTGCAATTATTTTATCTTGTCTGTGGCTTGCCAGTTCATTTTCTTAATGGTATATTTTGATGAACAAAAGTTTGTAACTTTAATTAGGATGAAGTCTAATTTAACAATTTTTTTCCCTTTAAGGGTAGTTAATGCTTTTTGTGTTCTTTATGAGAAACTTTGCCTACCCCCAAGTCACGAAGATATTTTCAATGTTTTGTTCTAGAAACTTTTTAGTTATAGCATTTACGTATAGGTTTAAAAACCATCTTGAATTAATTTTTGTGTATAGTATGAGGTAGGGGGCCAGGGTTCATTTTTTTTAATATGTATATCCAGTTGTCCCAGCTTGTTTGTTAAAAAGATGTTTCTTGTCCCACGTTGGATTGTTTTGGTGTATTTGTTGAAAATCAACTGACAGTATGAGTTTTTTTTTTTTAAATATTTTATTGTGGTGTGAGTGAAAGTTTACAGAGCAAATTAGTTTGTGAGTCTATTTCTGAGTTCTATTTTCTGTTCCTTTAATTAATTTGTCTGCCTTGCTGGTACCACACTCTTGACAACTCTAGCTTTACAAATGTCTTTCTATCAGGTCGAGGCAGTCCCCCCCACTTTGTTCGTTTTCAAAGTGTTTTCGCTCTTCTAGCTCCTTTGCGTTTCCACGTAAATTTTAGAATCAGGTTGTCACATTTATGAACCAGCCTACTGGGATTTCAAATGAGTTTGTGGGAATCTGAAGATTAGTTTGGGGAGAACTGACATTTTAACAATATTGAGTCTTCAAGTTCACGAACGCGGTGTCTGGTTATTTTGGGGGATCTTCTTTAATTTCTCCAAGCAATGTTTTGTAGTTTTCATTGTAGAGGTCTTGTGCATCTTTTGTTAAATTTATTCCTAAGTATTTTAAGTTTGTTGATGTTACAGTCAATGAAATGATTTTTTATTAACTTATTGAGGTGTAATTTATGTACAATGAACTGGATCCGTTTCAAGTACACAATTGCATGAGTTTTGACTGTTGTAGCCATCTGCCAGACACCACCACAATCAAGGGAGTTCATGGCCCTTTTTTGTCTGTCTCTCACTCCACCCCCAGCTCCAGGCAACCACTGATCACTGTGTGTCAGTTTGCATTTTTAAGAACTTTATATAGATAGACTCGCTCTCCCCTCCTTCCCTCTTTTTCTTTCTCCCACCCTTTCTTCCTTCCTTTCTGTAGTATCTTTGTCAGGTTTGCCATCAGTGTTATTCTGGCCTCAAAAAATGAGTTTGGAAGTGTTCGTCCTCCTCTATTTTCTGTAAAAGTTTGCATAAAATTGCTGTTATTTCTTTCTTTAGTGTTTGATAGAATTCACCAAGAAACCCATTTGGACCTGGAATTTTGGGAGATTTTTTTTTTTTTTTTGAAAGTTTTTTTTTTTTTTTTTAAGCAAATTGTGAAAACTGCTTGGGGGTGATGTCTGACCTCCTTTAACTTCACAAGGGGAAAGGAGAACCAAGATCGACAGTGCAAGGCTGACTCCCATGAGGTCAAGTTCAGACAAGCCTCCTCTCTCTGCCGTCTTTACTAATTCTGACCCAACCGTCCCTCCCAGGGCACTGTCTACTTCTCTGCTGGGCTCGATAATTCATTGTAGTGGCCACACAGAACTCACAGACATGATTATGGGGTTTATTAGGGAAATAACAGTTACAATTCAGGCGCAGGAACACTCAGGATACGATTCTTCCATCAGAACAGCCTCTCCCCAGTTACGCTCGCAGGCACACCTCTCCCTGGCCCTCAGCCTCTACCCACAGGCACTCAGCTTTCTCTCTCCGTAGGCCGGGAAGCCCACCACACTGTCTCCTGCTGCCAGATCTCTGCTGTCAGGTCTCTCCTGCTACTGCTTCTCACCGTCTTCAAGGTTATAGCTCACTCTCTGTCTCCTGGGTCCAGGGTCATCTCAACACAGGGATCCTGGGTCCAAAGGACATGCTCTCCGCTCCTAGCTGTTCTTCCTTGGTGATGGTAGGATCCTCCTCTCTGCTCTGGAATTGGCTCTCTTTTAAGGTAAAACTGACCAGTCCCTTTGGTGGGCCACAATTACCCTATTGCACAGTCCCGCCCAGTTACCTGGGTGGGAGTTAGAAGACTGTGGCTAGAAAGGCCACACAAAAGTAATCAATTACACAGCACAAATAAAATTTATTTAATATTGAGAGTGCTATTCAGGTTTTTTACTCCCTTTGTGTCAAATTTGTTAAGTTGTATTCTGAAAGGATTTGTCCATTTCATGCAAATTGTTGAATTTCTTGGTATAAAGTTGTTCATAATATTCCCTTATTAAAATTTTAATGTCTGTAGGATCTGTAGGGATAACCCTTTATTTCTTGTAGTGGTAGTTTATTTTCTCCATCTCTCCTTCTCCTCCTCTCTTCTCTCTTTCATTAGTCTAACCAGGAGTTTATCAGCTTGTCGATCTTTCTAAAGAACCAACTTCTGGCTTCCTTTTTGTATATTTTCCATTTTGTTGATTTCTGCCCTTATCTCTACAGCTTCCTCCCTTCAACTGGCTGTGGTATATTAGTCAGGCCCTGCCAGGAAACAGAAACCATGCCAATAATTGGAACAGCCAAGTGCAATAGAAAGAATTATTAAGTGGTAAAAGGTGGTGGCCTTAGTCTGGGTTCTGTGGAGGAGCAACACCAGTGAAATGTACGTATAAATACACAGAAATTTATGTCAAGAAAGTGGCTCAGGCAATTATGGGGCTATCAGGTCCCAAATCTGTGGGTCCAGCAGCAGACTGGAGACCTCTACTGGCTTATGTCCCAAGAACAGGAAGTCAGGCAACAAAAGAGTGCAGGGTCAAGAGAGAGTGAACTTTGCCAGAACATCCATTTGTGTACTGGAGGCAGGCCACACCCCCAAGGAAACTCCTTTTCCAACTGATTGGCTGCTCACATCAGGTCACAAAATGGAGGATGATTACACAATGTCTGCCAAGCCACTGAGAATCATGGCCTAGCCAAGTTGACACATGACCTAAACCATTACAGGCAGGTTGGAGCTGGTCCCCAGGAACTTCCCACCAGGTGTCAGAAATTTCCTCGTTGCCCATGGCTTAGAGCTGGTCTGCAGAAAATGGCCTGGGGTGCTAGAGAAGCTCAGTGAGGAAGGAGCACCCTGGGGCTTCCCACAAGCCACTGGCAGCTGAGACAGAGGAGGAAAAAGGTACATGGAACCTTCTATAACCTTCCTCTGATATGCCTCACAGTGACCATGTACTCACAAAGCTGAACATCACTTCATCTGGCAAAGGAAAAGTAGATATAAGGTCCAGCTTCCATTTCACAGAGCAGGCAAAGAAGGGCGGATGTGGAGCTGAGAGGCAACACATTGATAACAGACACATTTTCCTAGCTTCCTAAAGCAGGACCAGAGCCCTGGTGGCACAGTGGTTAAGAGATAGGTGCTAACCCAAAGGTCAGCAGTTCAAATCCACCAGCTGCTTCTTGGAGACCCTATAGGGCAGTTCTACGCTGTCTTATAAGGTCACTATGAGTCAGAGTCGACTAGACAGCAATGGGTTTGGTTTAATGGGTTTTAAAGCAGAATCTCTCTTACGTCATTTATTTCAGAACTTCTTTTCTAATCTAAACATTCAAAGCTCTGAATTTCCCTCTAAGCACTGCTTTAGCTGCACCCTGTGTATTTTGATATGTCATATTTTCTTTGGAGTCCCTGGGTGGTGCAAATGGTTAATATGCTCAGCTGCTAACTGAAAGATTGGAAGTCCAAGTCTACACAGAGGTACCTTGGAAGAAAGGTCCTGGCAATCTACTTCTGAAAAATCAGCCATTGAAAACCCTTTGGAGCACAGCTCTACCCTGATACACACAGGGTCACTATGAGTTGCAATCGATTGGAAAGCAACTGGTACTGGTATTTTCATTATCATTCCCTTCTAAATATTTTAAAGTTTCCCTTGTGATTTCTTCTTTGACTCAGGGATTATTTAGAAGTATGTTGTTTAATTTCCAATTAGTCAAGATCTTCTAAATGTCTCATAAAACCAAAACCAAACCTGTTTCCATCTAGTCGATTCCAATTCATAGCAACCCTATAGGACAGAGTAGAACTGCTCCATAGAGTTTCCAAGGCTGTAAATTTTTATGATGGGTTTGAACCAATACCCTTTTGTTTAGTAGCCCAGCACTTAACCACTTTGCCACCGGGGCAACTTTGTTGGGTACCAAAAAACAAAACAAAACAAAAAACAAACCAAATTCACTGCCATCAAGTTGATTCAGACTCATAGCGACCCTATAGGACAGAGTAGAACCTTTGAGTTGGCAGCCAAGCTCTTACTCACTCACCACTAGGGCTCCTGTTTTGTTGGGTAGAGTGCTCTTTAATTGTTAACTAGATCAAGGTGATTAGTGAGATTCTTCAGATTTTCTAATTTTGTTTGTGTGTTTGTAGCTCTGTTGGTTAGGTAAATACACACCCGTGATTCTTGTCTTCCTGATGTGTTTACCCTCTTATCACGATGAAATGTACTCCTTTATCTCTGGCAATAAACTTGTCCTGAAATCGACTTTGCTCTTATTTATGTAGCCTCTCGAAGGAGCCCTGATGGTACAGTGGTTAAGCAGTTGGCTGCTAATGGAAAAGTTGGTGATTTGAACCCACCCAGCGACTCTGAGGGAGAAAGACCTGGCAATCTGTTCTCATAAAGATTTCAGCCTAGGAAAGAGTTCTTCTCTGTCACTTGGGGTTGCTATGAGTCAGAATTGACTTGACGGCACCTAACAATAACACAGCCTCTCTGATCTTTTATGCTTACTGTTAGAATAGTATATCTTTTCCCAAACATAAAATTTCAATCTATGTTTGTACTTAAAATGCATCGTTTGTAGACAGGGTCTTGCTTTTAAATTCATTCTGACAGTCTCTGCCTTTTAATTGGCGTTTCAGACCATTTACATTTAGTATAGTTATGGATATGACTGGATTTAGATTTACTGCTTTACTCTTTGGTTTCCATTTATTCCCTCCTTTCTTTTAGGTTAATTAATAGCAATATTATGAATTTTGCTTTAATTAAAAAACCAAACTCCAAACCTGTTGCTGTCGAGTCAATTCTGACTCATGGCAACCCCACGTGTTACAGAGTGGAACTTCTCCATAGGGTTTTCTTGGCTGCCATGAGTCGGAATTGACTTGACAGCAACTGACAACAATAACAATCTTTGTGGAAGCAGATTGGCAGGCCTTTCTTTCGTGGTGCTGCTGGGTGGGTTCGAACTGCCAACCTTTAAGTTAGCAGATGAGCCAAACTGTGCCAGTCCAAGACCTTTTGTTTTGAATAGTCCCATGCATTTTAAGAAATTAAGAGTAAAAGATACTCTTTTCTGTTTGTCTGCATATTAGCAGTGTCCAGTGCTCCTTCCTGAGGAATAGATGCAGGCCAGGACAGGGACTAGTTTGAGTGGGCTGTTGATGACCCCATCTTGTAGGTGTACCTCCTTGGGTGTGAAAGCTTCCAAATGTGTCCCTGCCGCTGCGTAGCTGCCCCATGAGCTTGCCCCTGGCCAGTCTCTGTGTGTGAAGGACGTACACTTAGCCCAGCTCTTACAGACTCTCTGGTAGGACCTGGAGCTCTGGCCACTGGCCACTGGTCATGAGTGGCTTCCCTGCTGTGGAACTGCAGCAAGAGCATTAAACCCCACGGCTTAAGCTTCTCCGTTTGTAGAGTCCTGGAAAGTGGACTCCTCAGCCTAGGAGGCAGTCACTGGTGAGAGTGGGACAGTGCCACCCCCACAGGCCGGGGGTGGCAGGGTGGGCAGCTTCAGCCCCAGCACTCCCGGATCCGCTGCTTCTCGGAGCTGGGGTTTCTCACAGCCTGGCCGCATGGTCCCCCTTTTCCTTCTCCCTTGGGTTGCACAGCATCAGGCCTCACCAGCCTCTTCTGCAGACAAGGCAGTGAGCCCACGGAGGTCAGGGCCAGAAGGGGGCCTCCCCCCACCAAGCAGCCAGGGATCTGGGGTCACCACCTGGAAGAGGGGTCTGCAAAGGCCGAACCCCCTTCCCTCCATCCAGTGCTTCCAGGGCTGGAGAGGACGTGGTTCTGGCTGGGGACACCGGCGGCTTACAGGAGACCCAAATGGCCAGTGTCTGCTCAGGTCCCTTCACTATGTTTGGCCAGAGAGGGGGAGCATGTGTGTTAGTGAGCACCTTGTTCCAACAATGCACCCCTGCACACGTGTTCTCGTCCAGGACAAATCCATCACTCACAGAGCTGCAGGCCCAAAAGATGCCCCCTCCTCCCCCGTCCCCCAGCACAGTGCGTCTGTGTGCGCACACACCCTTCTCCAGAGGAAGTGATTCATGCTGCAGCTCAGAGGTTGGAGTCACTGCAGGCAGCACAGGGGTTAAAGGGGAGGAAACGTGTGGGGTGAGGGTGGGAAGAGGAGATGGAGTGGATGTAGGGAGAAAGGCCTTCCACACCTAGAAGGCTGATGAAGGTACCGATATGCTTAAGATGGACCCCTCCTCAGAGCTCCAAAGTCCAGGCTTGTCCCCTAAGGCCTAGGCCCTCTGAGGTGAGAGAGAAGGGAGGACTTCCCTCTGGTGTGCATGTGTGTGTGCGCGCACGCACGTGTGTATTTGCATGTGCACACACACACGTGCACATTTGTAGGTATGCACACATGTGTACATGTGCCCACATGTGTAGACGTGCATGTGCATGCATGCATGCGTGTGTACCTGTGTATGTGTACATGTGCATGCATACACATACAGCTCTCATTTTCTATCTCCCTGACCACCAGAGAAATTTCCATAACCCTCTTCACTCTTCCCCAGGCTGCACATGGAGGGACACGCACATGTGTGTGCATGCACGCATGCACACACGCACACATACGTACACACACACACACGTACATGCAGAATCAGGGCGAGCCTGCCCATGGGTTGTACCTTGGCCTGGCAGGAAACCGGACTCTGGGAAACTTCCAGGCCCCACCTTTGGCTCAAAAGCGTGTTTTTGTTTCTGCTCATTCACGGGAACAGGAGGTGGGGGCGGGGGTGGGAACGGTTCATGTTCAGAGGAGCACATTTTGCCTAAAGCATCTCTGGGATTTGAGGGCTGGTCCCCGCCTCTCACTTCTCAAGCTCCAGTGGGCTCAGGGGACACATGTGCTCCCGGGACTTCTCCAGGGCTGTGCTCTCGTCCACGTGGGCTGCAGTCGTGGGAAGGCTGGCCTCAGGGAGGGCCCCTAGGAGCTGGAGGTCCTGGGCTAAGGCCAGAAAGCTGAGAAGGTTGACACTGGAGGAACCTCGGCCGTCACCAGCCCCACAGCCCTCCAAGCTGGCTGAGTGTAGGGGCTTGTTATGTCACCTGGGACACCTGCTAAAAACACAAGTTCCTGGGCCTACACCAAGGAGCCTGGGTGGAGCAGGTGGTTTGGGATCGGCTGCTAACCTAACGGTTGGCTGTTCAAACCCACCCAGCAGGTCCGTGGAAGAAAGGCTTGGCAAGCTGCTTCTGTTAAGATTAAAAACCTGTTGCCGTCAAGTCCAACTCTTTGGAGACCCCGTATGTTATAGAGCAGAACTGTTCCATGGGGTTTTCTTGGCTGCAATCTTAATGGAAGCAGATCGCCAGGCCTTTTTTCTGCGGAGCCACTGGGTGGGTTCAGTCTGCCAAGCTTTAGGTTAGTAGCTGAGCACAAACCGTTGGCACACTCAGGGACCTTTCCACAAAGATTACAGCCAAGAAAATCCTATGGAGCAGTTCTGCTCTGTAACATGTGGGGTTACCGTGAGTCAGAATCAACGACAATGGTTTGGGGTTTTTTTTTAGGGGGGCTTGCCCCAGAACCGCAGAATCGGATGAGGTACAGAGAGGAGAACTTGAGCTTTTGGAAGTGAGCAGGAGAGGGGCAGGCAGGATTGCGTGAGGCCCTCCAGCAGGTGCTCCGTCCGCGGTAGCTGCTGCTATTACCATGTGATAAAGGAACATCCTCATGGGTGTGTGCGTGTGTGTGCATGTGCACATATGTATGCATGCGTGCCAGTGTGCACAAGTGCAAGTATACATGTATGTGAGTTGTGTATGTGTGTGCAGGAATGTGTTGTAAGCTTATGTGCATGTGCACGCGTGTGTACATGCATGTGAACGTGTTGTGCACAGGTGTGAGTATGTGCTGGAATGTGTTGTGTGTAAGCCTGTGTGCACATGCACGCATGATGTGCGTTCTGCGTGTGTGTGCATATGCATGTGTGTGCGTATGCACTAGTGTGAGTACGCACTAGTGTGAGTACATTGTGAGTGTGTGTGTTTCTGTGTGTGTGAGACGGTTACTAGCCGAGGCCCTGTGTGAGCAGCAGAGTGACCTTGCCAAGGAACAAAAGAACAGACACAAATGTTGGCTGCCGTGAAGTGTCCCCACCGGGGGAAGGATGCTGTGCTGCTGGCTGCCCTTTCTCGGGCCCCATCATGTCAGAGAAGGGACTGGGGAGGGGACTGGGGCTGGCTGTGTGGGCAGGAGGCGTGGGACGGTGACAAGCTTCAATCGCTGTCTCTCAGTAGTTGGAGGGTCGCTGAGTAGCAAAAGGGGAGAATTTTTTTTTTTAGATCCTCCAAAATATAAAACTAATTCCAGATACTTGCAAGGCACTAGGAGGTGGAGCTGGACTTGTTACCTAAAGAGGCGTTTTTCCTCACAAGGTTCACTATAGGATAGTGGAACAGGCTGTTTCGCGAAGTTGTGAGTTCTCCGTGTCTTCCAGCATTCAAGCAGAGACTATGTGGGGATTGTTCAGGGACGCTGCAGAAGAGACCTCTGAGGTTTCTGCCAATACCAGGGGCCTGTTACTTTTTGAGAATTTGACTTTCAAAGTGTAGTGTTACTGGGGATGTGCCCACTCCAGGGGACCCTCCACCATCAGGCCGCAGACACTGACTTGTCTTTAGGGCAGGGGGCTAGATGGGGCTCGATCCTACCACCCTGTCTCCCCTGCTTTTTCTTTTGGGTAGCCCTGGTGACTGAAAGGGAGCCCTGGTAGTTCAGTGGCTAAAGCACTCCGCTGCTAACCAAAAGGTTGGCGGTCAAACCCACTAGCAGCTCCTCGGGAGGATGTGGCAATCTGCTTCTGTAAAGATCACAGCCTTGGAAACCCTCTAGGATAATTCTACTCTGTCCTATAGGGTCACTCTGAGTTGGAATTGACTCCATGGCAGTGGGTGGTGGGTGGGTGGTGACTGAAAAGCTTGCTGCACCTGGTTCCTATGGAAACAGAACTCCAGCCCCTCTCTGGCGTCGGAGTCCAGACGTTAGAGCTGAGCACTAACGTCGCATGGGGTCTTGGTAAGCGTGCATAGAGTCACACGTGTGTACAAGCATGCACATACATCAGTGTTGTGTGTGTGTGCATGCATATACACACAGAGACACACACACACAGTACTCGAGGCAGCTGTAAGCAGAGAGAACCTGATCCCTCTAGGCTAAGAGACCCCCGTGCTGAAAGGTTTCCTAGAGCAGGGTGCCAGCATCAGCTGCTCCTGGGAGTTATCAGTGGGGTCTCCATAGAGAGGTACAGAACAGGCACATTTATTGCATGCTCACGATATGCCAAGCCCTGCTGTGAGCTTTTTCCATGTGTCTTGTTTGTTACCGTTTTACAGACATACAGCACTTGTTCCGTGCCAGGTGCTGTTCCGCTGTTCTAAGCGCTTGCCAGACAGAAGGCGTTTCAATGTCATGGCAGCCCTGTGCAGGCGGTTATCCCCATCTTACAGACGAGGACACTGAGGTCTAGAGGAGTTAAGGGACTTGCCCAGGATCTGTCTGTTTCTCCCTTACACACTCAACGTGTACACTTGTACACAGACAGACGTATACTCTCACACATGCTCAGTAACATACACACTCATACACCCACCCACTCTCACACGCTCACAGGTACACTTGTACACCGTCACACAACTCACACTCAGATCGCTGGCACACAGACACATGCATTCACTAACTCACACCCTCCCATACACTCTTACACACACACAAGTACACTTGTACACAGATACACTCACACACACTTTCCCACACAAACACATGGTCAATGACACACACAGACACTGACACACACACACTCAGATCTACACTTGTACACACACGTAGACTTGTACACACACACACTTGTACACATGTGCACTCACACACGTACCCTTGTACAGACACACTCACACGTATACTCACACATGCACACTCACGCACTTGTCACATGTCCCACATGCACACTTGTTTACTCACACTCACGCTGATAGAAACGCAAGCACTCTCATGCACTCTCAGCCACTTGCTGTGCTGCTGTGATGTGACGTGGCTGTCGCCGGCCAGGCCCTGGTGGAGCCGCGGGCCCCTTGGCCCTGTGCTGCTGTGAGCACCAGGAGGCTTCTCTTGCAGCCCCATCCCTCTGGTCTGGCCCACTCCCGAGGACTGCATTTCCCCGGGTGCTCCTGCCCAGCCTGGAGCCTGTTCCCTGGAGGGAGGGCTGGATGACCCCTTACTCCATTTCTCAAGCCCCTGCCCCTGCGGCCGGCTGCCAGGCCAGCAGGCTTGTTTGTGGGCGGAGGTGCCAGCAGCTGTCCGCAGAGGACATGACACTGGAGCTGGTCAGCTCTCCCAGGGAGGCCTGGGGAAGCAGCTGAGGGGCCCGGCCTCCTGCTGCCATTCCCTGCCCCTCCCAGCTGGCACGGAGAAATCATGGCTTGAGTGCTTCCCACGGGGCATGGAGGGACACACGTGGGCGTGTGCTGATGAAGCAGCATGGTCCCAGCCACTGTCCTGGGCACCCCCCAGCCCAGGCCCAGTGCAGATACTCTGTAGATGCCATCTGGTTGAAACCTGGTTCAGCGGCACCCTCGCTGCTACCTTACAAGGAAACAGAGGCTCGGGGCATTGGGCAACTTGCCGGGGCTCCCCCAGCTAAGAACTGAGCTCAGATCTGCATCCCTGTTCATGTGACTCCAACAGCCCAGGTTCTTCCCAGGACATCAGGTACAGGAAGGGGTCACGTTGTTTTTGCACGAGTTGACTCTTTGGATAGCCTGGGCTGCTTAGCTCATAGTGCTGTTGTGAGCTGCTGTCAGATCAGCCCTGACCCACGCAACCCCATGCACAACAGAATGAAGCACTGCCCGGTCCTGTAGGCGTCATCCCCATGACTGGTTGCAGACTGGACCATTGTGATCCATAGGGTTTTCATTGGCTGACTTTTGAAAGTGATTGCCAGGCCTTTCTTCCTAGTCTGTCTTAGTCTGGAAGCTCCCCTGAAACCTGTTCAGCATCCTCGCAACACTCAAGCCTCCATGACAGACGGGTGGTGGCTGCACATGAGATGCATTGGCCAGAATTGAACCCAGGTCTCCTACATGGGAGGCTTCTAGCACTGAACCACTACTGCCTCAAAATTGCTTGCCATCGAGTCAGTTCCAACTCATGGAGACTCCGTGTGTGTCAGAGTAGAATTGTGCTCCATAGGATTGTCATGGCTGATTTTTCCGAAGTAGATCACCACGCCTTTCTCTCACAGCACCTCTGGGTGGACTCCAACTTAGTTGCTTGATAAGAATATCAAATGGATGGGTCTGTGCTCCTGCATCTCCCCGCGTGACTGGGAGCTGGTGGCTTTGGCTCTGGCCAATCCGCCCATGTCTGTCCAGTGGCCCAGAGGTCTCCTTTGGGGTGTGTAACCTTGACAGCAAGGCTCCCTCGTCCTGCCTTGGGTGGAGTCTTTGTGCGGTGTCATCAGGAGAGCAGCTGGGGATTACCAGTGCCAGTGCTGGCAGGCGGTTGCCAGGTTCCCGGCCATGAGTGTGTGGTTAGTTGGCCACATGTGTGCTGAGCAGTGTGTGCAGAACTTGTGTGGATCCTGTCCCCACCCCAGCCCACGGCGGCTGCTAAGGTTCTGCTTTGGGACGTGAGCCAGCGGGTGGTCTTGCCTGTGTCCCCACTGTTGTTTTATGTCACATGCTATGTGGCATGTGCGCATCCGACACCTCTCCCTTCTGGGTGGGAGAGATTAGCATTCCGAGCTCGGTGGCTGCCTCATCTGAAATGCCTTCCACGTGAATGACTTAAACCCTATCTGTGTAACCCCTGTGGAGGGTGACTTAGAAGCACAAGGCGCCTCTCCCTCCAGTGCCACGTTCTGTGTCTCCATCCTCAGAAGAAAACCAGCATCTGAAGCTACAAGTAACTCCGTGCAACTCAGGGCCTGCCGGTGAGGGTGCTCCTAGACCTAGACGTTGTCCTTATTAGCTGCCGTCCAGTCTGCCTCATGGTGATGTCGTCCACAACGGAATGAAACACTGCCCGGTCCTGTGCCGTCCCTATGATCATTTGTGGATTGGACCCTCCTGATCCATAGAGGTTTCATTGGCTGATTTTTTGGAAATAGATCGCCAGCCTTTCTTCCTGGTCTTAGACTGGAAGCTCTGCTGAAACCTGTACAGCATCACAGTAACACGCAAGCCTTGTCCTCCCAACTGCCTTCCTCTCTGCGGGCTTTCTATGTAGCACGGGGGGGCACAGAAACGGGGGCCTCTGCCTGGTGGTCTTGGCAGGCCAGGCCCTGAGCAGGGCTGCAGGCCTCGACCTGCTGCCCTGTCCACCCTTGGCCCTCCGCGGGCTGTGGGGCAGCCTCAGGACACCCACCACCATGAAGGGGCTCGGGCACCCCTCGGTGGCCAGTGGGTCAGAATGTTGGTGGCAAAGGGGAGGACGCTGGGATAAGGAAGCTATTGAGGCATTCATTAGTGGCCTTAGTTATGACTCGGGGTGTTTGCGAGTTCACCAGGGCACAGCTAAAGAGGCTGTTGGCCAGAAATCCAGAAGTGTCGGCTGATAGCCGAGCAGGGCTGCCAGGGGGAGCTCTGGGCAGGTGGACCAGGTGTAGGGGAAGAGTTGACTCAGCATCGGACGTGTGCCAAGTACTGTGCCATGCCACCTTCTAGAATCTTCCAGGATGGCCAGAGACCAGGAAGCAGGGAGGTTCTGGACCTTTAAGAGACATGTGTTCGATAAACGTCCCCCTTGCCATCATAAGAAGGAGGACATGTAGGTGCAGTGGCCCCCCGCAGGCTGTAATTCCAACATACCCCGTTTGGGGCCTGCCCCTGCTCCGATATCTCTCCTGATTACCTGTCTCTGCTCTACATTTTATTGTGAAAATTTTCAAACACACTGAAATGTTGAAAGAATTTCACGGTGAACGCTCACAGCCCTGTCACCTGGATTCTACCATTATTGTTGAACTACATTCTCTTTAGAAACCCTGGTGGCGGGGTGGTTAAGAGCTACAGCTGCTAACCAAAAGGTTGGCAGTTCGAATCCACCAGGCGCTGCTTGGAAACCCTATGAGGCAGTTCTACTCTGTCCTGTAGGGTCGCTGTGAGTCTGAATTGATGGCAACGGGTTTGGGTTTTTGGTTTTTATACTCTCTTTAGGAGTCCCTGGGTGGTGCAAACGGTTTGCTGTCAGCTACTAACCTAAAGGCTGGCGGTTCAAATCCATTCAGCAGCACCACAGAAGAAAGGCCTGGTGATCTGCTTTCATAAAGATTACAGCCACAAAAACCTCTATGGAGCAGTTTTACTCTGTCACATGGGGTGGCCGTGAGTTGGAATCTACTTGTTGGCAATGGATTTGTTTTTTGGTCTGGATAAAGCTGAATAAATGTTCTAGATTGTTCATCATCAAGCTCATAAACTTGATTGGAGCCCTGGTGGCACAGTGGTCAAAGCGCTTGGCTTTGAACCAAAAGGTTGGCGGTTCAAACCCACCAAGTCTCCTTCTGTAAAGATTTACCTCCTTGGAAACCCTATGGGGCAATTGTACTCTGTCCTGTAGGGTCGCTGTGAGTCACAATTGACTTGGCAGGTTTTTTTAAACTTGGCCGTTCACATGCCTCTCGATTGCTGGACCTGCTGGCCGAGGAGACATGGGCTTCCTCCTTTCGGTGTTAGTGGAAGGGCCAAGGACCGGTCTTGATGTGCCGACGTTTGGCGAGTCGCTGGCCTAGGATGCCCACGCTGACCTCCTTGAGAGGACACCCCCAGTCTCCAGGCTCTAGTGCAGTTGTGTGTGGGCCTGCACCCCCAGCCAGATGCTGCGCCCTGCCCCACCCTCCAGGCTGTGCCCTCCCCATGCGTGCTCCTTGGGCAGAGTTGGTGGCCTGGGGCCAGTTCTGGGGCCGTGCAGATGGGAGGAGCCGTGGAGACCCAGACTCTGTGGTCCCTGTGGCCAGGGTAGGCTGGCCCTGCCTGGAATGTCCCCACCCTGCTCCTGAAGGTGAGACATTTCTCTCCGCTGGGGAACAGCTGTACTGAGAAGTCGCCCATCTGGTTGCACGGGGGCTGGGCAGGGGAGAGCTTCTGGCCACTTCCTTCCTCCCCTGGCTGGTGCGCCCTTCCTGGTTCCTGGAGCAGAGGAGGCTGTCCTCTTCCCCGCTGAGCCCCTGCTCCACAAAGCCCCCTCCCTCCCAGCCACCTGGCTTCCAGCTCCTGAGGGAGGAAGGTGTGGGGGTGGGGACACGAGGAAATGAAGTCCATGTCACGGACCCATCTGCGCGTCCGGAGTCCACGCCATGGACCCACCTGTGTGTCCTCAAGCAGAGCTGATGGTGCCCCACGTGTTTGCAAAGCTCCTGTGCCTGTTTAAGGTGCTCTCGGCCCAGCCTGTGCATCGCACACCCACGGAGGGCCTCCTGGGTGCAGATGGCAGTGAGGAAGGCTTCAGGTGGCGGCTGCCCCAGGGAAGAGGAGAGCCCAGGGAGGTCGCTCCATCTAGGGCCCCAGGAAGGCTTCCAAGCAGAAAGGATGTCTAAGCTGAGACTTCCAAAAGAAGTAAGACTGAGTCAGGCCAAGGAGGTGGGAAGGAGCAGGCAGACAGAGGCAACAATAAGACAGGCACAGAGATGTGGCACCTGGCTTGTCCAAGGGAGTAGGTGGGCGTGACCAGGGGCAAAAGCCCAAGGAGGGACAGGAGACTGTGGGCCCCAACTCTGCAGATGAGGGGAGCCACGAGGGATGGGATGTAAGCAGGGAAGGGACAGGCCACATATGCATTTGAGAAGGCCCCCCCTCAACAGCTTGGGGTCAAGCTGGGAGGAGCGAAGGCCCCCGAGATGAAGGCCAGTGGCAGCCTGCTGCTTGCTACCTCCCTAGAGCCCAGAGCAGAGTGAGGGAAAGAGATGGAGTGTTTATCATTAACTCAAAACAAAAAGCAGAATACCCAGTTGCTGTTGAGTCACTCCCCGTCATGGCGACCCCGTGTGTGTCAGAGTAGAACTGTGCTCCATAGGATTTTCAATGGCTGATTTTTCAGAAGTAGCTCGCCAGGCCTTTCTTCTGAGGCATCCCTGGGTGGACTCGAACTCCAACTTCCTGTTAATAGCTGAGTGCATTAACCATTTGCACCCCACAGGGGTCCTGACTTGGTTAGTCCTGGATTCACCACCCAGAGGTAGGAAGGCTGTCATTGGCCCTCAAAGGCCTGGGGCCTGTCTTGACCCTGTTCTCCTGGGTCTGATCCCGTGCTGGCCCACCCTCTCAGCCCCCTGTTTCCCCTAAGACTGCCCCCAAATGGATGAGGGGCATGGCTCTCCCAGGTCCCAGGAACCAAGAAGCAGCTGGGGTCCCCACATGTAGACACTCAGACAGCAGGGCCCTGGGCCCCTGGACTTGGCCTGGTGGCACTGTCTTTGTGCTGGTCTGTCTCCACTTCACACGTCCTGGCGAGAACTGGCAAACCCTTGGCAGGGGCCCTGGGCCCGGCCAGGTCATCTGGGCGGGTGACTCATGCTGTGGGGGAGGGGGGCCGAGCACGGGGCTGACACTTGTTAATAGCAAAGCCATGAAGTCCCCTAGGTCACTTCACACAAGGGACAAATGGTTCACTGAGGTTGATGTGTCCGCCGGCTGGCTGCCAGCAGTGCTCAGGGTGGAGAAGATCTCATTATATAGAGAAAGCGGTTCCAGATTGGTGGGGGGCAGGGGGACCAGCCAGCACGTCCAGCTCTTCCTGCCCCCACCCACGGGGTGCATTCTGTTCCCAGGATCCAGGCCAGGGCGAGGTGGGGCCTCAGGTACAGGGTGGCCCAGCAGCCCCCTCTTCTGTGGTGTCACCACAGGGCAGGGGTCAGTTTTAGGGGCTCCGAGCCTCCTCTTGGGTTCCTGGTGGATGGGGAATGGGGAAGGAAAGTCCTGTCCACAGGGCGCTTCACACGCATCTTGGCATGAATGTTGGTCCCCTCTCCCAACGGGGCTGGGGGAGTGGTCGGAGCCTCTTCCAAGCACTCTGAGGCAGAACGAGTGGTCCCCTTCTTTGTCCACCATTACCCAGTGGAGGGGTGGAGACCACAGATGGGCAGTGGAAGTGAGGAGGAGGAGGAGAGGGAGACCAGGGGCCAGTGCAGAAATCTGGCCTAAAGACTCGTGACTTCCCTATTGAGTCATTGAAACCTGGCGCAGGAGACAGAGGCTACTCAGGCCTGCCCCCTCCCTCTGACCCTGGGTTTGCCCACCTGGGAAGGTTCCAGAACACCCAGGGGTCATGGGATTGCCAGCTGTGGTGGGGTACAGAGCCCAGGGGTGCCCCGGAGACACTTCCCCTCTCAACTTCACCCTTCTAGAAAAGGTCTTCGCGGACCCAGGCTGCTCAGTGAGGGTCTTAGTCCCCTTCTCACAACTGAGGGGGCTGATGTCCCAGACTCTAGGCCCCCGGAAAGACCTGCCAGCGGTTCAAATCTCTGCATTTTCTACCCATCTTTATTTTTCTAGAAAAGAATAAAGCAGATCCTTCCTTTCACGGGCAAACCTACAGTCAGGCAGACTGTATATTCTCTCTGTCTCTCTGACCCGTTTTACACAGCCAAAGCTGGCCAAAGGCAGAGTGAATGGCGTTGGCAGTACTGAGCTCCCTGTCACCGGAGGTGTTCAAGTGTAGGGTGGATGGCCATGTAACGGAGCTTGAAGAGGGATTCACACAGGGATTGTGGGCAGTGGGATAAGTTTTGCAGCCCTTCTGAGAGGGTGTGGAGGAGGGAGGGGGCTTCCCTGCCCTTCCCACTAGTCCCAGGTTTTCCGTTCTCTCCAGAAAGCACTTCCTTTCCCACGTTACTGGCCTCCACTCTGCACCACAGCCCTCTTTCCTTCCACCTGCTGGTCCCTCTGGGTGGTGGGCAGGGGCGTTGTTAGAGCCTGTAGCTGGGAGGGCACAGCGGGCAGGTGGGGAGGAAGCTCCCTGGAGACGAAGTTGGTCTGTCACTGTGGCGACTTTAAAAATAAGTGTGGCTACAGAGACCAAGTTTCCCTTCCCCCTCTGCTCCGATGCTTGCTGTTCCCGTTGACTGTTGACATGGAAGTGGGGCAGGCTGGTAACTCAGCCCTTGTCCCACGCTGCAGTGGTGGTGAGCTGCCTGCAGTCCCCGGGGTGGGGTGCTGGCCTGAGGAGGTGGCGGGGAGGCCAGGGCTCCAGTCTCCTGGGGATAGCCTGTCCCTGCTGGGCATCTTGCCTAGCGAGGCTTCTGGCCGCCCTGGGTGAGGAGTCTGTGGCTGGCACAACCAGTGACATCAGCGAGGCGTGTGCCTTAGTCACTCGAGTCACTTGAGGCTGGGTTAGTACCAGGCTGGCTGCTCCAGAGAGGCCCATCGTGGGACTTCACAGAGCCCCGGAAGGAGCAAGGGGAGTCTTTCATCAGCTGGCGGGAACAGGATGCCACGCACCCTGTACCCCATCCCTGCAGCCGCAGCCTTCAATGGCTGCTAGGAGGTTGGGGAAGGCATCCTGGTGGTGTGATGGTTAAGTGCTCCGCTGCTAACCAAAAGGTCAGCCCACCAGAGACTCTGCAAGAGAAAGACCTGGCAATCCGCTAGCAGAAAGATTACAGCCTGGGAAGCCCTGTGGGGCGGTTCTATTCTGTCACGCGGGGTCGCTGTAAGTCAGAATTGACTTGATGGCACTCAACAACAACAGGAGACTGGAGACTGAAGCCCATCCTAAACCCCGTCTTTGGGTTGGAAAGGAGGGTCGTGCAACTGTGTAAAGCGGGAATCATCAGGAAGAAAGCATGAGCCATCAAGAGAAGCTTGTCTGGATGGTAACTCACCAAAGCCGGGGGTGGCCTTCCAGACGTCTGAATTTGCCTGTCAGGAGCTTATCCGAGGGACTTGGAAATGAACACGTGGCTCTCAGCAGCCAGGGCTCGGCTGGAGAGGGACCATCTCCGGAGGGGCCATAATTGCCACCCAGCCCTTCTGCACCCTGCTCCCAGTGTCCCGTCGAGTTTAATATCATGTCAGTAAAACTCACAAGTGGAATGGAAAGACAGGATGGTAGTGGGGAGCAGGGCCATTGTCCTGGTCGTTTGTCAGAGTGGGGCACAGGGGAACCCCGAGCGGATTCAACCCTGAGCAGCTTTGTCATCAGAGCGTGGTGCTTGGGCGAGGGCAGGGTGGCCGTGTGCGGCGGTGGATGGAGCAGAGGTTTGCTGGGGCCTGAAGGCAGGAAGCCTCCCTCTGTGACTCCATGAATTTCGCAGAGTAATACTTTGTTTAAAAAGTCCCCTGTCTCCAAGATAAGTGCTCGGGCTGGTGCTGTCAGGCTTACTGTAAATCTTTGGAGTGAAGCAGACCAGGGTGATAACTGGGACGCTGAGGGTGCAGATTAATCAAGTGCTAAGGAAACAGCCTTTTCTGCTTTGAAATGGAACGGTATGGTTGCATTTAAGCAGCTGGCAGATGGTGGGATGGTGTTTTTTAGCCTGCTTACTGGTCAATTGTCAGCTGTACCCACAGAGAGGCTTCACGGGACACGAAAATTCCGGCAGCCTACAGAACGCTGAAGTGCTTGACTACTAACCAAAAGGTTAATGGTTCAAACCTACCCAGATGTGACTCGAAAGAAGGGTCTGGTGATCTGCTTCCAAAAGGTCACAGCCATGAAAACCCCATGGAGCAGTTCTACTCTGCACACACGGGGTCGCCATGAGTCGGAGTCAACCCGATGGCAATGGTTTTTTTTTTTTTTTTTTTGGAAAAAGACTTCATAGTCTGAGACTCCGTTGCCGCCGATGTCACGGGGTGATGCAGAGGGAGAGTGGAGGCAGGACATGTGGCCCAGGCGCAGACAGCACCCTGCCTGGAATCGAATGCACCCAAGGGCTGGGGCTGGCTTTATGGTGGTCTGAACGTACTCTCTGCCCGTTTGGATGGAATCCCTGTTGGGAGTCTCCGTGACCCTGCCTTCCGGAAAGGAAGCGGAACTTTGCCAGTGCACAGGATTGAACAGGAGCTCATGGAGCTCTTGTTGTGGGCCTGGAAGCAGCGTGCTCTCTTGGGGGCTCCCGGCTCAGGGGGATGTGTTTCAGACCTATGTAACAGACAGGGCATGGGCAGTGCTGGCTCAGTGGTAGAATTCTCACCTTCCATGCGGGAGACCTGGCTTTGATTCTCAGCCAGTGCACTTCATGCCCAGCCACCACCCGTCTGTCAGTGGAGGCTTGCATGTTGCTGTGATGCTGCACAGGCTTCAGTGAAGCTTCCAGACTAAGATGGACTAGGAAGAAAGGCCTGGTGCTCTACTTCCAAATATCAGCCAATGAGAACCCTGTGGATCACAAGGGTTCAATTCACAACTTGTCATGGATCATGGGGATGGCTCACAACTGGGCAGTGTTTTGGTCTGCCGTGGGTGGGGTTGCCATGAGTCAGGAGCTGACGGCAACACAGCCAACAAAAACAGACAGGGAGCCAGCAGGGGGAGATGTGGAGCAGGCTGTCCAGGCAGAGGCAGCAGCCAGTGCAAATGTCCTGTGGCAGGAGGGAGTGTGAAGAACAAAAAGGCAGACAGTGGGGTTGAATGGGTTGAGTAGACGAGAGAAGTGGGCAGAGCCAGGTCACGGTGGACCTGAGGATTGAAGTAAAGAGTCCCGCTTTATTCCAGGTATTAATGAGCAGGAGGTGAGATAATCCAGCCTGACCTTTAAAATCTCACTCTGAGTGCTGGTTAGGGTTAGGGCTAGGCGTAGGGAGGGAAGCTATAGTAGAAGCAAGCAGGACAGTTAGGCTTTGCAGTAACATGGGCCCAGGAGGACTTCTGGCAAGAGCCGATTGTTCATTTTTTTAGGAATTTTGTGAGCCGGTTGTTAAGCCCAGCTGTAATTAAATATTAAATTATGTAAACTTACAAGTAATTATATGAAAAAACAAAAGTAATAAATACGTAAAACTCATCACTCCCCAGGTATTTTGCTCCATTTTGCTATTATCTCTGTTCCTGATGTTATTCATGTCTGTGGTATTTGGACGGTAGAAACACTATAGAACGGTAGCTACTGGGATCTCATCTTTGCTCCACTTTCAGTGATGTCACGTTGGTAACTTAAAATTCGCTGCGACGGGAGTATTGACAACACGGGAATGGGCAAATGCTTAGATCAGCTCCCCGCCCCCACCCTGAGCGCTGGTTGTTAAACACTTAGCCAGCGTACCCCTGGAGGAGAGTGGCTTCAGCTGGGACAAGGGCACTTGATGTCAGCTGTGGATGGATCAGCAGATATTTTGGAGGTAGAAACTTACTGATGGTTTGGATGTGGAGGGTGGGCATGCAAGGATGATGCCTAGATGCCTGGCTTCATCGATTAGGTGGATGGTAGTGCCATTTACTGAGGTGGCTGGCTGCAAGAGCTTGATGTCGTGGTAGGAGGGCCACCAGCCCATGAATCCAAGGCTCTGGAGCTCTGTTAGGACCTACTGTGTGCCAGATCCACACAAAGATGAGACCTTATGATCCCTGCCCTTGAGGGGCCCCAGTCTGTGAGGAGATATATCCATTCACTAATAGGGAATCCTATCCAAAGACTGGGAGTCCCTGGGTGGTGCAAGTGGTTAAGTGCTTGACACTAACCTTAAGGTTGGTAGTTTGAACCCACCCAGAGGCACCTTGAAGAAAGGCCTGGCAATCTGCTTCCGAAAGGCCACAACGATTGAAAACCTTAGGGAACACAGTTCCACTCTGCACACATGGGGTCACTGTGAGTTGGAATCAATGGCACTGGTTGCTGTTTGGTTGTTTGTCCAAAGGTCCAGTGTTGCTGGCAAGGAGCCACTGTCCCCACTCTGTGCCCCAGCCCCTGCCGACTGCTGTACCTGGCTGAGCTCTGAGCTCCTGTCACAGATATCGAAGGGCAGCCAAACGGCTGTTTCCGCCCACTGTTTCCTCCCTTCCCTCTTTTCCCACGTTTCATGAGGTTCGGCCCTCCAGAGCCTGACCTGTGGGGTTTCTCTTTGGGCCCGCTCCTTCCCATTTCCAGAAAGGCCTGACCCGGCCTTCATATCCTCCCTCCCTCCCCGCCAGCTTTTCCTATTAAAACTTGCTGCCCAACACCACCCCCTCACTCACCCCTCAGACAACGTGCGCTACCTACACCAGGTGTTGTGACTTATCAGACATCTTGGGGAATGGTTCAAACGGGAAACTAAGGTCTGTAGGTCTGTATTAGTTTCCTGTGGCTGGTGTAACAAATTGCCACAAACTGGGCGGCTTAAAACAGCAGAGATTTATTCTCTCAAACGCCTGCGGAGGCCGGACGTCCGAAAGGAAGGTGTTGGCAGGGTCACGTTCCTCTGAAGCCTCTAGAGGAGAGTCCTTCCTTGTTTCTTCCAGGTTATGGTGCCTGCAGGTGTCCTTGGCTTGTGGCAGCATGACTGAAGTCCCTGCCTGCGTTCACATCACCTTCTCTGTATTTCTGGGTCTTCTGCTATTCTGTCCCTTCTAAGGACACTCATCATTGGGTTTAGGGCACACTGAGTGATCCGGGGTGATCTAATCTCTAGATTCATCCCTTAATTACATCTGCACACCCCCACTAGTTGCCATGAAGTCAACCCCCACTCATGGCAACCCCGTGAGTGTCAGAGTAGAACAGTGCTCCATAGAGTTTTCAATGGCTGATTTTTCAGAAGTAGATCACCAAGCCTTTCTTCTGAGGCACCTGTGGGTGGGCTTGAATTGCCAACCTTTCAGTTAGCAGCTGAATGAATTAACTGTTTGCACCCCTAGGGACTCCAATTACATCTGCAGAGACCCTTATACCAAATAAGGCCACATTTGGAGGCCCTGGACGGACGTATCTTTGTGGTGGCCACCTCTCAACCACAACATGTCTCATGGTAGACCTGTGGGTTGGCGGCCCCTGTGGTGTCCCTCACATCACATTGTCTGTCCCCTCTGGTCATCCTAGGACCAGTCGTGATGTCCCTTGTGGCCTTGGGAGAACACATCAGTACAGACTCATCAGTACAGAACGCAAGGGCCCCGGGAGAACCCATCAGTACAGAGTTCAGGGACCCCGGGAGAACACGTCGGTGCAGAGTTCAGGGGCCCCGGGAGAATGCATTGGTACAGAATCATCAGTACAGAATGCAGGGGCCCCGGGAGAACACATCAGTACAGAATGCAGGGGCCCCGGGAGAACGGATCAGTACAGAGTTCAGGGGCCCCGGGAGAATGTATCGGTACGGAATCATCAGTACAGAATGCAGGGGCCCCGGGAGAACGTGTCAGTGCAGAGTGCAGGGGCCTTGCTGTTTTTTTCTTTGAATTGAAGCTCCTTCTCTATGATGTTGCCTTGTCCAGACCGTCTGCCCAGCCCCCGGCCTCAAAGGCTCACGCCCCGGGGAAGAAGGGCTGGGGAGGCTCCTACTACCCGCTCCCGATCAGGCCCTTATTAAAATCCTGGAGCCCCCAAATGGGTGCAGTCATCAGAAGGAATCAAAGGTGAGCTGGGATGATTAAAGGGCTGGGGCAGGATGATTGGAGCTGAGAAGGAGAAGACCAAGAACAACTGGATTGTCCTACAGTCTGGAGAAAGTAATTATGACTTGAAGGGTGGTGCCCAGCTGTTTCCCATCTCCTCTGAGGGCAGAGGAAATAAGTAATGTACAGTTAGAGCAGTGGGTTAGATACAAGGGCAAGCTTCCTGGCTGGGAGCAAGTCCGAGCTCCGGGTTGGGTTTCCTGAGGCAGCTTGGGGGATCTCCTTACCTGAAGAGCTCTAGACCTGGAACCCGTTCCGTCAAGTCTGACTCTGCAGGACAGAGTAGAACTGCCCCATAGGGTTTCCAAGAGTGGCTGGTGGATTTGAACTGCTGGGCCTTTTGGTGAGTAGCTGTAGCTCTTAACCACTGCGCCACCAGGGCTCCTAGGCCTGGCAATTCCTGCCCAAATGGTTACAGGGAAGCAGTGCCAGAGTTAGGTGTGTGGACTGGATGGCCTTGGAGCACAGTCCTGCCAGCATGGGGCTGTTTCTGGCTTAGGAGGTCAGCTCCCTCCTGCCATTGTCCCTTGGGTTCCCACAGGGGAGCATTTGGGTGAGGCGTGCACCCTGGCTGGGCTCCCTGAGGAAGTAACTCTAAGTCTGTTAGCTGCACAGCGCACAATGAAGTGCCCCTGTGCTAATCTGGTAGAACTCCGTGCCCGCTCTCGGGAGAACAATCACGTGGGTGTGGCCACACTCACCAGGTGCTTTTGATAAAAATCCTGAGCATAATGCTGTGGCCCTGGTTGGATGCCGCCCCGGAGGCCCCGGAACCAGGGACAGATTATGTAACAGGCGAGGTAAGCACGGTGCTTACCTTGCTTACCAGATCATCTGTAGTGAACAATTTCACATTTTTTCATCACATCAAAGATTCCGTTCTAGGTGTGGCTGGCATCTGTCTCTCTCCCAACCCCACAGCACCTTCCTACAGAATCGAAGTCTCTTTTCAAATGTACAGTCCATGATGGGGCCGATGACCCAGTTAGCAAGGTAAGCACGGCCTTACTTGTGCCTACTCATTAATCTATAGTGACCAGTTGCACGTGGGTTTCACCACATCTGTAAGCACAAGTAAGCCCGTGCTTACCTTGCTTACTGGGTCATCCCTCCTGCCTGGAAACTTCCGGGGGCCATCACAGCCAGGATCCCAGGCCCCCGAGTGCTGAGTGGACAGATGCCTCAGCAGGCCCGGCTGCTAAATTTCAGACGAGAAGTGCTCGGGGCTGAAGCGGAAACCGTCGGGGGCTATTCCTGGCTCATTTTCCTGGAACCCGGGCTCCTGGGCAGACGAGGGTGTGCGTGCATCTGATAGGGCTGTGGTTTTGCAGTTTCCAGGTCCATAAACTCACTTGGTTGAAAATAATTCAAAATATCCAAAGCATGAGAGAGGGAGTGACTGCTTTTCTTATAAAGGAAGGGCCCGATTTCATCTACATGAAAGTACCCATCACACCTACGGCATTCCCCACAGTGCCCTGGTAGCCCAGCTGCCGCCTCCCCGGATGGCGCGAGGTCTCAGCAGCCCCTGCACATTTGGGATCTTTCAGAAAGGGTGGGAGAGAGGAGGCATGGCGGTGGCCAGTCTCAGGCCCAGGATGAGCTCCGGGTCACTCACATGCCACACATTTGGGGACAGTATCGCAGAGTTGCCCATAGGCGGTGGCGGGGGTGGGGGCGGCAGGGAGGCACGTTATTACCTGTCGCTGTCGAGTCGATTCTAACTCACAGTGATGCTGTAGGACAGAGTAGAACTGCCCCACAGGGTTTCCAAGGCTGTGGTCTTTAGGGAAGCAGGCTGCTACATCTTTCCTCCGGCAGAGCGGCTGGTGGTTTTGAACTGCCAACGTTTCTGTTCTTAACCACTGCGCCACCAGGGCTCCTTGGAGTTCCCTAGAGCTCCCGGACTTTGTGCAAAAGGCAGAGCCCTGGGTGTCCAGGAGAACAGGTGGGAGCAAGTAGCACGTGCAGGGCTAGGATAGCACGTGCAGCAGTGCCTCTCAGGGCCATTGCTACCTGCATCCGCCTCACTTGGTGGGGAGGGGTGCTTGTCAAAATGCAGATTCCTGGGGGATCAGTTTCCAGGGATGGCTCTGGGCTGCTGCTTTTAAGGAGCTCCCAGGCGACTGTCAGGCCTGGGCTGGGCTCAGCCAGGCAAGGTTACATGCAGACCTGGAGGACTCTTCCTGGGACTGAGCAATGGCCTGTTGCTCCTCAAGTTCTGTGTCTAACCCACCACTTTGTCTCCAGCCCCTGGGACCTGCCTGCCTTGTAGGTAATAGAGTTTAATCATGTTTGTGAATGAATGGAGGCGATAGACTCCTGTCATTGGTCATCTAAGCACCCCTGTGCCCTTGACTGTGGGAGGCCTGGCCGAATGGGCAGGGGGGCTCTCCTTCTCCCCATTGCTAATTCCTTCCTTCTTCCTTCAGGAGGTATGAAATATCTTCTTCCCAGTGGAAGGCCAGGGTCCAGCTCTGCCCTCAAGAAGTCCCCTTATTGGGAGGTGCACACGTCCTTGGCTGTTGTGACAGGGGCTCCATTCTGCCTGATGCCTGTCCCTGGTGCCCAGCCCCTACTCGGGGGTGGCAGGGTGGGGGGCTGCAGGGGCGCACGCGGCGGGTGGGATGCGGGTGCTTCCAGTCTCCGGCCACGTGACTCGCGCGCTCTTTGGCCCCCAGGCCCAGATCCTACTCTCCGGACCGGGCCCAGGGAGGATCGGGCTGAGGACCGTCGTGGGGAGGATCAGACCGAGACCCTAGGAGAACACCGGGCCGAGCACGCCGCCGCTTAACCCTTGCCAGGCGCTAAGCGCGGGAAGGGAAGCCAGCGAACTTTGTTTGCTGCCTAAATGAACCTCCCGCCAAAGGACCCCCGTGCCCCGGGAAAGGGAGGCCGTTCTTCCCCTCGGCGCCCGCCCCCGCACCGCTGGCCTCCACATCCGCCCACATCTGGCCGCAGCGGGGCGTCCGGCCGCCCTGGGCCTGCGAGCGGGCGCGGGCTGGAGCCGGGGCCGCGGCCGTCCCCTGGGCGCGGGCCAGGCGGGAGGAGGGGGTGCAGGGCGTGGGCCCGGGACTCGGCCTGCCACTGCCGCCCGCCCAGCCCAGCCCGGCGTAGTGACGGGCGGGCGCGGCAGCCAGTGCGCGCCGGGGGCCGGCCGGTGCGGGAACCCGATCCGCCGGCGGGGGCGGGGCGGGGGCGGGAGGACAGAGCCGCACCGCCCCCATTCATTCGGCCGATCCCGGGGCTGCGGCTCCGCGCGAACTCTGCACCGAGGACGCGGCGCCCCAGCCAGCGCGCACGGCGGCCCGGCCGGGCTCTTCCTCGCCGCCGCCCCCGCGCGTCCGCGGCCCGCGAGCCACCATGTCCGACCCCGCGGTCAACGCGCAGCTGGACGGGATCATCTCGGACTTCGAAGGTGGGCGCTGGGCCGGCCTGGCACGGGACGGGCGCGCGGGAGGGAGGCGGGACCCCCGATGGAGGGCCCCCCCACCTCCGCCAAGAGCGCCGCGCGTCTGGCCCCGCGTCGCCTACGTGGAGGACCCCGCTGCCGGGGACTGCGAACCCCGGCTCCTCGCTCGCCCGGCGCTGCCGGCCGGCTTCCTTCCTTTCTTGTTGTTTGTGTTCACCGAGCAGCATCGACCTCCTGGGTGGCGCTCAGGCTGCCACGGAACTACTCCGGGCGCGCAGTTTTCACTTGGAGCCGCCGATCGCCCACTTCTCCCTCTCGCTTGGGCGGCTTTCGGGCTGGGCGGTGCGGGCGCAGAGAGGAGTCGGTTGCCAGCCCCGCCGAGTGGGCGGCCGCGTCCGGATCCGTGGCAGCCCTCCCATCCCCCACGCAGTTTCAGGCCGGCGCTGAGCCGAATCAGGCCGGGGACGGCCTCCGAGTGGGCACCCGCGGGCGGCGCGCCCCAGCGGACCGGCCTGGGGCCCCGTCCAGGCCTGGGGACACCCTACTCTGACCCCAGAGCCGGACGGTGGGTAAAGAAGGGGCCTGCGTGCGTCCCCCTACCCCCTTCTGTGTTTAACAGTGTGGGGGAACTTGGGGGGCTTCTCCCTCTGGGTGTGGGTGTGGGTCTGGCTTCCCGTCCCTGGGCCTGTGTGTGTTTTCTTGTGTCCTCGTGACTGCCTGTGGCCTTGCCCTCGTCGCCTGCGTCCCAGGGAGTAAATACAGCAGTAGGAAGGGAAGCGCACACAATAGTTTCCAGCACTCCTGGGGCCTGGATTGCGGAGGGGCGGGCCTGCCTCTGCTGGGCCTGGAGCCCCCGCCCTGCGGAGGGGCTGGCAGGCAGCGTAGGGCAGAACTGTCTGGTGGGCTGGGCCCTGGGAGAGAGGCCCGGCTGAGAAAGTGCCAGGCCAAGCCGGGACGTGACAAGCCTAGAGTCCTGCAGCCTTCAACGACCAGGACCTGGACCAGCATCTAGGTGCCCGGGTCCAGCGCGCACACGGCCCACCTCAGGTCAGCCCGTCTGCAGGGGCATCCGGGGACCAGAGCCTTCCAGATTCTGGGCTGGGGGCGCCCATGAAGAGCTAGGAGGAGGTCGTGGTACAGTCTGCTGACCCCTAGTGGCCATCACTCTGTGCAAAGCATGAAAAACAGCACACTTTGTCCACTTTTTGTTACTTTGTCCACTCAGTGAGCCTTCCATCACGCCGCCCCAGAACAAGGGGAATTTGGGATCTGAAAAGTTGGGATGACGTGGTACCCGAATCGTCTTGACATGGGAGGGGGTGCGTGCTCATATTGGGGTCTCCCCCAAGTTTACCTTCCCTGCAGCCACTGCTGCCTGGAGACTCCTCTCGGCTCCTGCAGGGGCTTTCCTCCCCTAAGTGCCTGATGTGGGGTGTTTGTCAGCTCAGCCCAGTGGGCCGTGGGGACGGCTGCCCCCTTCAGGAAAGTGCCGTAAGCACTTTCTCCTTGTGGCCTGCGGGCCCGAGGTGTCTGCCTTTATTTCCCGATCTCAAAGCATTGTGTTGGCAGGGTTTCTGAGGAAAAGCGGGGGGGGGGGGGGGGGGGGGTGTGAAGGCCTGTGCAAATGGGGGGTAGCGACTTGGGGGTGGCACTAGTGTGACAGCCTGGAGCTTGTGCGCTCTGCCTTGTCGCGGTGCAGCTCCGTCCTGGATCTGATGTGCATGCAGCCAGAGATGTTGGTGGCCTCTATGGATGCCTCCCAAGAGAGCTCCTGGGTTTTTTTGGACAAGATAGCTTCTTGACCCTCTCATTTAGCCAGAGACAATGGCCTCACTGAGACAAGCCTTGTGGAACAGCTGGCAGCCCTTTCAACTGCAGGGGAGGATTTCATGCTCACAGAGAGGGGCATTGGGGGAGCTCTGGGTCACTGTGTGGATCAGTGTCCCTGTGGTTGCCGAGTACACTCTGCCATGTGTGGCCCATCCCAAGTGGCTGCTGAGTGTGTGCATGAGTGTATGCATATGTGTGCGTGAGTGTGGGAGTGTGCGTGTGTGTGCGTGCATATGTGCACATGGGAGTGTGCACATGGATGTGTGTGTGCACGAGTTTTTACATGTGTGTGAGTGCTTGCATGTGCTTGTATGAGCATAACGCAAGAGTATGCATGCGTGTGAGTGTGTGAGTGTGCAAGTGTATGCATGAGCATGTGTGCATTTGTGTGTGTGCATGCATGAGTGTGTGTGCATGACTGTGTGTGTGAGGGGTCCCCGGTCGTTTGGCCCCCCTGCAGAGCTGACTTGGGGGCCAGAAGGCAAGTGGTCCCTAGGACTCCAGGCGCTTGCGGTGGAGTTAGTAGGGGGAAGGCATGGACGTGGGAGGAAGACAACTTCAGACTTGGGGAAGAAAGTCAGGGGAGTAGGGTGTGCGGTCCAGCACAATAATGGGTGATAGCCGTGTCAGAATCGGGACAGAGAAAGGTCTCTGCGGGCTGACCGGAGAAGTTGATGTGGAGGAGGTGGACCGTGGGCCTGGAGATGGCAGAGGAAGGAGGGCGGCATTCTGGCAGGGGCAGCAGGAGCCAGGGAGGCCAGATGAGCTGGGCCGTTGGGGCTGGGGCCTGAGGAGGAGCCAGCGTGTCCAGAGTGGATGGCTGGGCCGTGGAGGGCTGGGCGTGCCGCCAGGAGAGTGGACTGCGCGCGGTGAGCAGCTGGAGGGGGCCAGGCGAGGAGGCTGCTGCCTGGGCCACTCAGCGGTTTCTTGCTTTCTGCAGCGTTCATCCGAAGAGACAGAGCGGAAACTGTCAGCTCCTTGGCAGCGGCCACGGTGGCCTCAGCGGTTCCTGGGGTGGGGGGACGCAGTGGTCTTCTCAGGTCAATTCTGAAGGGTGGAGGCCCAGGGGACAGCCCTGAGTGGGCTGAATTCTCTGGGGTGATGTCCACCCTGGAATCCTGCAGCTGGCCCAAAGGCAGGATTGGGGCTTGGGGCAGTGTCCAGGGCAGACAGGAAGTTACCTGGGGGTGGGAGGGTGGGGTGTGTGGTGGGTTTTGGGGGTGTGGAGGGGTGGGTGTCCAGCCCACAACAGCCTCCCCTGCAGGCAGGAAGTTACTCTGAGTGCGCGCGTGCGTATGTGTGCAGGAGCGGGTGCCCTGAGTTAAATTCCTGCCGAAGCCTCACATCCTGGGTGCATCTGCCCCTGCTCTGGGGAGCACACTTGTTTTTCATCTTTTTCTTCCCTGTCTGTCCCCGCCTCCCTTGAGGACTCGGGAGCCACAGTGTGGAATCCTTAAGCATTGTCCCCGAAGGCTTGCATGGAGATCCGGTCCCTCTTCCAGTTTGGCCACGTCTTTTGCGTTCTGTTCTTCAAAAGTCTCAGGGGACTGTGAAGACCATCCATTCAGGGGCAGGTCAAGGATTTCTGTGTTTTGCTAGTGCACTTTCTAGAGAGTCTCCTTCCCTGTTTCTCTGTGGTACCTGCGCGTGTCGGGTAGCAGGAGGGTGACCCCCTGCTCTATCTTGCTTTCGCTCGGCTGAGCCCCGTGCAGCTGAACAGCATGTTCTCTAGCGGACACAGGCCAAATTCGTTACCGCAAACAGTTACAAACCCGCCCGGGTCTTTGTATACCAGGAGCCCTCCAAGTGCCAACAGTTGGCCTGCTTTCCCATGCGGGATCTGCTGTAACCAGATTTGCATGGGGGGAGAGAGTCCACTCAGTCCTTGATGTTTGTGGAAGCAGAATCTGGCCCAGGACCCAGGTGCTCGGACTCGGAGCTGCGATTGCCCTTCTGAGCCCTCCACTCTCCTCGTGGGAGGATCCGAGCTGTGTCTTGGAGGCTGGGACTTGAAAGGACAGGGGGCCAAGGGGCACAAGAGGGCCTCCTTAGCAGGATGGTAACATGCAGATGAGCCCGCCTGTCTGAGAACCCAGACACCTCTGGGATGGGCGCTGGCGTTGGTGCTCCCAGGAGAAGCCCTGTTGCTTGGTGATGTGTCCCTGATTAATGCCAGGGGCCTCTTGGGTTATTCATCCTGCTTTTCAGCCAAGACTCAAGGCCTCCCTCCAGTTCACACCTTTGTGGCAGGGGTGGTGGGGGTGGTGGGGGTGGTGGTGACAGTTGCTCACAGGGCCTGAGCAGAGCCAGCCTTGCTGGGACTCTGTTGTGTGGCATCCCCTAAAACTAAGAGGGAGCGGATCGGTTTTTTTTTTTTTTCTTTTGTACTTTAACTGAAAGTGTACAATTCAAGTTAGTGTCTCATACAAAAATTTATACACACATTGTTATGTGACCCTAATTGCTCTCCCTATACTGTGACAGCACACTTTTCCTTTCCACCCCCAATTTCCCATGTCCATTCAACCAGCCCCCGACCCTCTCTGCCTTCTCATCTCACCTCCGGACAGGAGCTGTGCATTTAGTCTCATGTATCTACTTGAGCTAAGAAGCACCCTCTTCATGAGTATCATTTTATGTCCCATAGTCCAGTCTAATCTTTGAAGAGTTGGCCTCGGGAATGGTTTTAGTTCTAGGTTGACAGAGTCTGGGGGCCATGCTCTCTGAGGTTCCTCCAGTCTCAGTCAGACCATTAAGTCTGGTCTTTATACTAGAATTTGAGTTTTGCAACCCACGTTTCTCCTGCTCCATCCGGCACTCTCTGTTGTGTTCCCTGTCAGTGCGGTCATTGGTGGTAGCCGGGCACCATCTAGTTCTTCTGGTCTCAGGCTGATGAAATCTCTGGTTTATGTGGTCCTTTCTGTCTCTTGGGCTAATACTTTCCTTGTGACTTTGGTGTTCTTCATTCTCCTTTACTCCAGGTGAGTTGGGACCAATTGATGTGTCTTAGATGGCTGGGGAGCGGATCTGTTTTACGGACCCGACAGCCGTTCTTGTCATTGACTTGGTGGTGTTCTCTGTGTGTGCAGCACGAGGCCAGGCAGACCCATGGTCTTGGTTTTTTTATTTTTTTGAATTATACTTTAGGTGAAGGTTTACAGAACAAATAGTTTGTCATTAAACAGTCAGTACACATATTGTTTTATGACATTGGTTAACAACCCCACAACATGTCAACACTCTCCCTTCTTGACCTTTTTTTTTTTTTTCCGTGAAAATATACATAGCCAAAGATACACCATTTCAAAAATTTCTACATGCACAATTCAGTGACATCGATTACGTTCTTCCAGTTGTGCTGCTATTTTCACTTTAGATGAAGGTTTACAGAACAAAATAGTTTCTCACTAAACAGTATACATGTTGCCCTATGACAAAGGTTAACAACCCCACTACATGTCAGTACTGTCCTTACTCAACCTTGGGTTCCCTATCACCAGCTTTCCTGTCCCCTTCTGCCTTCTAGTCCTTGTCTCTGGACTGCTGTGCCTTATTAGTCCCGTTTTGTTATATGGGGCTGTCCAATACCCAGCTGAACAGTGAACCTTGGAGGTGACTTCACCACTGAGCTAAAAAGGTGTCTGGGGGCCATACTCTTGGGATTTCTTCAGTCTCTTTCAGGCCAATAAATCTGGTCTTTTTTTGTGTGTGTGTTAGAATTATGCTCTACATCCTTCTCCAGCTCTGTCCAGAACCCTCTGTTGTGATCCCGGTCAGAGCAGTCAGTGGTGGTAGCCGGGTACCATCTAGCTGTACTGGACTCAGTCTGGTGGAGGCCTTGGTAGCTGTGGTACATTAGTCCTTTGGACTAATCTTTTCCTTGTATCTTGTTCTCTTCATTCTCCCCTGCTCCCGAAGGGGTGAGACCAGTGGAGTATCTTAGATGGCTGCTCACAGGCCTTTAAAACCCCAGATGCTACTCCCATGGTCTTGGTTTTGAGGCCTGTAATTTAGAGGCAGAGGTCAGGTCAAGCACTGGCGGAGACAGGTATACCTGGGTGGACAGTCGGGCTGAGGGCTAGCTCTAGGCCAGACGTTCAGGGCCAGGGAGGTGGCGGGAGCACCCCACGCCAGCGGCATCAGTCTGGAAGGCACTCTGGAGGGCATGGGTCTCCAGGAAAGTTTTGAAAGACGCGAGTGGGCAGAGTTTGCATTGAAGGGGACAGTGATGTCTCCGGCACCCCAGTGCCACGTGGAGTGACGCTTAAGAGGAAGGGTTGGGCAGCAGGCCCACCTTGCCCTGCTGGTTCAAAGTTGCATGACCTTGGGTAAGTTTCTCAGCCCCTGAGCCTCAGTTTGCGCATCTGTAAAATGGGGATATAAACGCCTCTCCCAGAGGGTGGTTGTGGGAAGTGAGACACAGCCTGGAACACTAACCCAAGGAGGACCTGGCTCACGGGAGTGTGGTGAGCGGTGCTGCTGCCATTGGAGCTTGGTGGCTGTAGTTATTTGCCATTGACTCGTGGTTACCCATGTGCAACAGAATGAAACGTGGCCCAGTCCTGTGCCATCTTCATGATCGTTGACGTGTCTGAGTTCATGCTGCGGCCACTGTGTATTATGAGTGCCTTCCAAATTAGGGGGCTCATCTTCCAGCACTATATCGGACAGTGTTCTTTTGTGATCCATAGGGTTTTCACTGGCCTATTTCTGAAAGTTGATCTCCAGGCTTTTTTCCTAGTCTATCCTAGTCTGGAAGCTCTGCTGATACCTGTCCACATGGGTGACCCTGCTGGTATTTGAAATGTTGGTGGCATAGCTTCAACGTCACAGCAACACGCAAGCCAGTATAGTACAACAGACTGACAGACGGGTGGTGGACAGGTTGGAGCTTGGAGGGGGAGAGTGGTTATTTGCAAGGGACAGGTAGGTTTGGATATTTAAATGTATGGATCTGGGTGATGGAAGGTGTTCAGAGGCCACAGGCAAGGACCTGTCTGATCCCAATGTGGGGTCCTCAGCCAGGAGGCATGGTGGGTACCCATTGTGGTAAGGGCTTCAGACTGGGGTCCCTCTGTACCCGGCAGACACCAGGCTTCTGGCCGAGCTGGGGGAGCCCCCTCTGCTGCCTGCTGTGCTGGCCCCTCCATCTGAGTGTTGGGGCTCCCACCCTAGTCAGAACGTGGGCTGGGGCCATGTGGGCTGCTGGCTCCCCTTACTGGGACATCCACCCTCACCCCAGGACCGGCAGCTGGGTAGACCCAGTGCCCTGCCCGCAGGGCCAAGTGCTGACAGTGACATGGGCATGGCTGGGTGACCAGACCGTGAATACAGGGCCATGGGGTTACAGCCTGCAGCTCTGCCAGCCAGCCTTTCTGGAAGGCCGGAATGGCAGGGCATCCTGGCTGCTGCTGGGCAGGGGCGCGTGCTGGCTGTCCGTCCTCCTGGTCCAGGGCCTGAGACGTGAACGGCCCCGCTGGGCTAGTGGGAGAGCAAGGACCAACGAGGCCACAGCTGTGTGCCACTCACTGCAGGGCCAGTTCACTCTGCACCCCAGCCCTGGCACGGGCAGGGGGACCCCGTGTCTGGAAACACAGATTGCCCAGAGCGCGAGCCCTCTAGGGTCATCGGCAGGCCCAGCTGGCACAGTGCCCAGCCCAGAATGGGCGCTTGCTGGTGGACAGCAGTGGCCTGGGGCCTGCTCATGATGGATGTTACCAAAACCCCCAAAAAACTCAAACCAGTTGCCATAGAGTCGATTCCAACTCCTAGCCACCCCATGCGACAGAGTAGAACTGCTCCATAGGGTTTTCTTGGCTGTAATCTTTACGAAAGCAGATTGCCAGGCCTTTCTTCCGTGGCACCACTGGGTGGGTTCGAACTGCCATAGCCAAGAATAAACCATTGGTGCCACCCAGGGACCTTCAAGAGAAATTCACGTACGCAGACTGTGAGTCTTAACACCTGGCCAGGGGCCCCTCATCTGGGACTGTGACCTCTCCTGCCCCTGGGCAGTGCGCTAGCAGGGCCAGGACCCTCCTCCTCTCCCACCATGCCCAGAGGTCGGGGGAGGTCACATTCAGAGAACAAGCCTGACCACCTAGGTCAGCCCAGCTTCCCTATTCCTGCCCCCCCGTTCTGTTCACCAGCCGAATGTCCCTTACTCTCGCGCTCGGTGGGGGGAGGGGGGGTGGCTGGCCTTATGCTGGAGGATTCCCCTTGGGATACAGACAGGAGCACAGGGCTGGTGGCAGGGACCTCGGGGTGAGGCCCAAGGACTCCACGTTGGCGCCAAGCCCAGGACAGAGTCCTGCCTTCCTGCCAGGCCAGACCGGGTGTCCCCACTGTGTCCCCGTTGCTGGGGCAGTGCGAGGCGCAGTGGTGGGGCAGGGGTCAGGGGCTCTGATGCAGATTCCTCCAGAGGACCAGGCCCCAGGCGATGTCCCAATTCTGAGTCCACGCCGAAACCTAGTGGGAACACCTTCCTGTGTGTTCTCTTGACAAAGCCACTGAGGAAGAATGGTCCAACAGCAGCTTTCCTTCCAAAGGCTTCTTGGTTTTTCCCAAATTTGGAGGCTTTCTGCGTTGTTGCTTAGGAGGCTGACTAGTCCGGGACTCTCTGGAACATGGTCCCAGAAGCCCGAGGACTTGTAATCTCTTCAGCCAGACAGACTCCCCATTTGGCCTTCAGATACGCCGGGCGTCGGGGCATTTCTGGGCTCAGGCACTTAGTTTGGACAGAGCTGGAGGCTCCGTTCGGACTGGACCAGGAGACAAGCGAGGAACTCCGTGTTTGTTGTCGTTTTTAAAGTGCTGCCAGTGCCTGGAATTTGGGCAGAAATACAAGAGGACGGCCTAGGTCTCAGCAGGGAATATAAACAGTGTCCCCCTCCCCCACGCCTACCCCTGTGCTCCATCCAGGCCTGGTGGGACGGCTCCTCCAGGCTCTGGGCAGGCCCAAGGCCGCTGGGGCGGCCGGGAAAGCTGCCGCGGAACGAGACCCTGCTCTGCCTTTCTTTACTGTGTTTTTGTTTTCCCCCCTGCCCACGCTGAGCTCTTGGTTTCCCAGTGTCTAAGGTCCCTCCCAGGAAGCCGAGCCCCCTGCTGTCTTTGACCTTTTATCACCTGGAGTCTCTGGGTCAGCTGGGGAGGCTGTCCTTTGCCCCATGTTGCAAAATCCAGAAAGTCAAGGGCTTGGCCTTAAATGCATTCTAGCCTCCCCCTCCCCACCCACACTTACTCCCCGCGGAGCAGATGGAGGCCTTAGGAGTAGGGGGTCAGACTTTACAAACAGGAGGCGCGGCCTCACCTTGGGGGTGGATGGGAGAGGCGACAGAGTCCCCCCAATCCACTCCTCCTCGTCCCCTCTACCTAACATGGCCGCAGCCTCGGAGGGAGCCTCTGGATGGGGACCAGGGTGCTTGTCCCGGGCATGAGCCTCAGAAGGGGGCAGTTGTCCCCCACCTTTGCCCACTGGCAGGGGCACACCCAGGAGCGCAGGTCTCGTGCTGCTCAGGGACTTCTCAGGCGCTGGATGTCCCTTCTCCTGGCAGCCTCTGACCAGCTGTGTCCCCTCTGCCCCCAGCATCCCCGAGTGTGTGAGGAGGGGCTCACTCACCGCAGAAGCCCTTTCCAGCCTTGTCAAGTCTTTTTCAGTTCTGTGCTCAGCTTCCTGCCTCCCCAAACCCACAGCCGTGGGGTAGAGGGCCTTCCGGTTCTTTCAGGAGCAGCTAGTTAGTGGCTGTCTTTGCTCTGGGGCTGGTGGCTGGCTGTCCCCTGGGGCAGGACCACCACAGGCCACTCTGCCTCAACCAAGTTAACGATGACTCAGGCTCCTTTCTCTTTCTGGAACAGAGCGTTGGGTCTGGGTCTGCGTCCCCTGCACGGAGGTGGAGATGGATGTTCCTGGTGCTATCTGTGACCAGCGGCCCGGTGGACCGCTGTGTCTCCCAGCAGGACTCATTCCGGACCCCGGCCCCTCCCTGACTGCAGGAAGCCGGCTCTGATCAGGGGCATGTGCCCTACTTTCCACGTGGGTGGGCAGCTCCTCTGTGAGGGTAGGCCATGCCTCTACCCTGTCCCCAGAGGCCGATATTATCTACAGTCAAAGCACACGAGTTTTCCTGGCTCCAGACCAGACACAAAAGGGGAGGCATTCTCCGCTGTCCCGTCTCCTGTCCTCTGTGAAAGGTCAGGGAATGGGAGTGCTCTGTAAGTTGGCTGGGTTCGGGCTTTTTCCTTCAGTTCAAAAGGAAATGCTGGAATCCCCCTGCCTCGCCCCCCACCATTGCCAAGATTGCACGGGGAGGGGGGACATCCTTGGTGTCCACCCAAGGAAGCCATGCCTGCCAGCTGCCCTGGCGGGCCAGGAAGAGGGTCTGCTGGGATCGAACAGACTATCAGTGCATTCACTTGCTTATTCAACAGATATCTCTGGGTGCCAGCTAAGCACCAGCTCTGTTCTAGATGCTGGGGGTCCAGGGGTGAGCCTGGAGAGGAGAAGGTTCAGGAGAGCTTCCTGGAGGAAGGGGCATCTAACCAGAGGTCTGGGTAGGAGTTTGCCAGGCAGGCAGCAGCATCCAGGCAGGTGATGTTAGCAAGCTTCTCTTGGCTCAGCTTTGCAGTTTCTGCAGACTTGTAGTTTCTGCAGATGACCCTGGGTGCTCTCACTTGGCACAGGTGCCCTCACCTGGCACAGGTACCCTCAGTGCTGCCAGGTACCTGGCTTCTCCTGGGAGGTGGGAGGTGTTGGGGAGAGGGCTGTGAGTACAAGCCTATGTGGGAGTTGAAGCAAAGATTTGGGGGCAGCCATCTTGGGCTCCCCTAGCCAATCCAGGGTTCACTCCAGCTGGTGGGAGGGGCCCTCTGTGAGTGGGATCCAGGAGGCCAGGAGAGCCGGGAGGGGTTTTGATGTGGGAATAAATAATCCAGTTGGGAGTAGGGCACCAGGATGTGTTAATTGAGCGAGGGCGGAGCAGGCCGCAGGGTTGTAGTGACAGGGTTTATTTAAATCAGAAAAACCTCAAAAAGGCTGCCTTGCTTTTTCGCTGAACTACAAAAGAAACCCTTGGCAGGCTGGGGCCCCTGAGAGGGGGGGGTCTTTCATTCAGGCCTTTGCAGGTCCGGAGGGTAGGTGGAGACAAAGTTCCTGTCCCCTCCTTGGCCAGCAGATGCCCCTCCTCTCTGGCCCCTGGAAAAGTCATAAGCTGGAGCAGCTGGAGGGCGGGGGTGGGGCACTGGGGAGGGCAGAAATCTTCCACAGCCCTGGCTGCAGCCCCAGCAGAGGCCGGGCTGGGGGACAGGGGGAGGCCCATTCAAATATTTACATCTCTCCTAATATTTAAATGCTGCAGCAGTCTCTGCACACAGCTGCCTGGAGCCAGCTGTCAGCCCTGGCCTCCCTCCCTCCCTCCCTCCCTCCCGAATTCTTTGTCTCTGACCCAAGTCCCGGCCTTCCAGCTGTTCCCCCTTTGCTCACAGGCACTTCCAATGATTGCAGTTATTCTTGTTAATTTCCATAACCCTTTCCTTTATTGAGCACCTACTGTGTGCCAGGCCCTGGGCTGGGAGCTTTATACGTGGAAGTCTCTCCTGATCCCCCAGAACCCAGCCAGGTGGACCAGTAGTTTGGGCTCAGGCAGGCCACAGCGGTGTTGCTGGCTCACAGCTGGTCCAAGGGCTTGCTGAAAGGCAGACCCAGGGCCCCCCAAGCCCCAAACCTGTACTGATACCTGTCCATACCTGAACCCCTACCTACCTGTCCAGCCATCCCTGCTGGTGAAACCTGCTCCCTGGCCACTCCCTGGTCCGATCTGATAGGTGGAAGTCTCAGGGGAGGCTTGTGTCAGTGGTGGGTGGGGGCAGCCCAGGGTCCAGATCCCCAGAATCTGGTGAGGAGCTGCCTCTGCTCCAGTCCCAGCCACACTGCTCCCAGCTGCATAACCTCAGTGTCCTTGTCTGTGAAATGGAGTGACAGCATCCCCCTACAGAATGACTGGGAGGCGCTGAAGAGATGATGCACTTTTAATGGTTTAGCACAGTGCTGGAGCGTAGGTGGCGTGCTTTTTTTTTTTAAATGGCGATACATATCTATAACATAAAATTTTCCATTCGGACCATTTAATCTGTAAATTCAGTGACATTGTTACATTTACCGTGTTGCCCACCCATCACCATTATTTCCAAAACTTTTTATCACTCCAAACAGAAACCTTGCACCCATTAAGCAGTAACTCCCCTCCCCTCCTCCCCGTAGCTCCTGGTGACCACGGATAAACTCTGATCCTTATACATTCACCTATTCTAGATATTTCCTGAAGGAGGGTCGTACAGAATCTGTCCTTTCCTGTCTGGCTTCTCCCACTCAGTGTCCTGTTTTCGAGGTGCATCCATGTCGCAACGTCTGTCAGAATTTCGTTTCCCTTTGCAGTGCGATGGATCGCTTTTGTGTGGCCTTTGTCACCATGGTCTTCTAACTCCCACCCAAGGGATTGGGCGGGACTGTGCAAATAAGGTAATTGTGGCCCACCAAGGGGATTGGCCAGTTTTGCCTTAAAACAGAGCCAATTCCAGAGCAAAGAGAGGATCCCACCAACGCCAATGAAGAAACAGGCTGTTTGAGAAGTGGTGGCAGAGAAACAGTGGCAGGAGGGACCAAGCAGAGAAGCAGAGAGTGCGGTTGGTGTCTGAATTGGTAAAGATAGTGGAGAGAGGAGGCATGTCTGAGCTCTGCCTCAGGGGAATCAGCCTTGGGCTGTTGATCTTGATTCTCCTTCCCCCTTGTGAAGGTAGAGGAGGGTAGACACTGCCCTCATGCCATTTTTACACTCTTTATGGCTGAATAGTATTCCGTTGTGTGTATGTTCTACGTTTTGTTTATCCGTCATCTGTTGAGGGACTTCTGGCTTGTTTTCTACCTTTTGACCATTGTCAATAGTGCTGCAATGACCATCGGCATACACGTGTCTGTTTGAGCCCTGCTTTGGGGCACTCTGTTTTTAGGGTTTAGCTTTCACAGGGCCAGGGTGGGGTTTTGGAGGCATGAGTGGTTTAGCATGCTGGTCAAAACCAGCTTTGCCCCTTGCCAGTGCTGTGAGGCTGGGCATGCTGTCTAACCTCCTGTCTTAGGCTGAGTTCTCTAGAGAAGCAAAACCAGTAAGGTATAAATGTATAGAGAGGGAGATTTATATCAAGGAAACAGCTCGTGCAATAGTAGAGGCTAGAATGTCCCAAGTCTGTGGATCAGGATATAGGCCTCTCCCAATTCACACAGCCACAGAAGCTGGCGAACCCAAGATCGGCAGGTCGGAGAGCAGGGCTCCCGCTCACAGGCTGTGAAGGTTGACGAATTCCAAGATCGACAGGTAAGCTGCTAGCTCAAGTCCCAAGAACCAGAGGTGAGATGACAAAAGGCAGCTGCTGGGTCCAGAATAAGCCAAAAACCTTGGCAAGGCGAGCAGGAAGGAAGTAGCCGCCGGAGGACAGAGAGATGAAGCTGAGCCACCACAGGCCCCGCCCCTGCCGGTACCACTCAGCAGATTCCATCATGGGGGTGATCACATATCAGATTTCAGCAGGGAAGTGATCACAACATTATACATCTGCCAAAACACTGAGAATCATGGCCCTGCCAAGTTGACATACAATCTTAACCATCACACCTCCCCGTGCATTTCTGTTCGTAAAATGCAGATGAGAGTAAAATCACTCATCTATTTGGTGGTCATGGGGATCCAATGACCTGATGCCCCCAGATCTCCTAGAATAGTGCCTGGCATATAAACGAGTTGCTTTCGAGTCAATTCCAATTCATGGCGACCCCACATGTTACAGAGTAGAAATGCTCCATAGGGTTTTCTTGGCTGAAATCTTTATGGAAGCAGATCTCCAGGCCTTTCTTCCATGGCACCTCTGAATAGTTTTGAATCACCAGCCTTTTGGTTACAGCTGATTGCAAACTGCTTGTGCCACCTGCTCCTAATTGCTTGTATTGTTGTTAGGTGCCATGGAGTCGGTTCTAACTCACAGCGACCCTATGTACAACGGAATGAAACACTGGCCACTCCTGTGCCATCCTCACAATCGTTGTTATGCTTGAGCCCATTGTTGGCAGCTACTGTGTCGATCTGGCTCATTGAGACTCTTCCTGTTTTTCGCTGACCCTCTGCTTTACCAAGCATGGTGTCCTTCTCCAGGGGACTGGTCCCTCCTGATAACATGTCCAAAGTATGTGAGACATAGTTTCTTGCTTCTAAGGAGCATTCTGGCTGTATTTCTTCCAAGACAGATTTGTTCATTCTTTTGGCAGTCCATGGTATATTCAGTATTCTTCGCCAACTCCATAATTCAAAGGTGTCAGTTCTTCAATCTTCCTTATTGTTTTCCAGCTTTCACATGCATATGAGGCGATTACCATGGCTCGGGTTAGTCTTCTAGGTGACACCTTTGCTTTTTAACACTTTGAAGAGGTCTTTTGCAGCAGATTTGCCCAATGCAATGCGTTGATTTCTTGACTGCTTCTTCCCTGAGTGTTGATTATGGATCCAAGTAAAATGGAATCCTTGATAACTTCAGTCTCTTCTCTGTTTATCATGATGTTGCTTATTGATCCAGTTATGAGGATTTTTGTTTTCTTTATGTTGAGGTGTAATCCATACTGAAGGCTGTGGTCTTTGATCTTCATCAGTAAGTGCTTCACGTCCTCTTCACTTTCAGCAAATTGCTTGTATAGTTAGGAAAAAAAGCAGTAGATATTATTTTTCAAAGTTCCTTGTCGAAAAGAAAAACAACTCGCTCAACCTGATCTCCCACCCCTGTTTAGAGACGAGGAAGCAGAGGCCAGGAAAGAGACAAGTGCCCTGGGTCAGAGTGGTGAGCCAGGGTTCCTGTTGCCCCAGTGAGGTCGTCCCAGCTCTGCATCGGAGTTTTGGGCGGGTGTTTCTGGGGACAAAGGCCAGACTCCTGGGATGCACCTGTGTGACCACTGCCAGCAGCTGTGTTTTGGACCCTGGAGGGCAAGGTGGGCTGGTCCTCCGTCCTTGTCCACAGTTTGCCAGGCCCCTGGCTCTGCCTGAGTATTTGGACTTGCTGGTCCCCAGCCTCCAGAAACGCATCGGCTCTGGTGGGCTCAGAAACAACGAGGGCACCTTCATGCTGGTGGCAGTCCAGTCCTCGGGGGGGGGGGGGGGGTCATGTGGCATCCGAGTTGGAAGGGGCCTCTCCGTCCCACCCTTCCTGTTCCAAACCAGTAAACTGAGGCCAGGGGGCCATCTGCTGGCCCAGGGTGGGGTATGTACATAGCACTTGAGATTCCCCCATGCACACCCCTGCAGCTCCCATTTCTGGGCTATCTGCAGAGCTCCCTGCCCTCCTCCCCCCCCCCCCACCCCAGTTTCAGCATGGACGCCTCTGCCAGGAGAGTTGTCATTTTACTTAAGAAGGGACCGATGCTGCCTACAGCCCTACTTTCTGCAGGCTCTTCCCCACACAGCTCCGAGAGGGGCTTTCAGCAGAGTGGTGAGGTCCCTGCTGATGCAGCCCATCCTGCACAGCCCCACCCAGTGTCCCCTGCTCCCGGCCGTGGCGGTGGAGGGGTGGGGAGAGCTGGGGACTTCCCAAGGTGGTGACTGGCAGGCCTGGGCCCCATGTGGCTGGCGGGCAGGTCAGAGGTTATCAGGGCGAGAGGGCTGCTCTGAGCAGTGGAGCAGGGGGCCACCTGGGGTCTCCTAGCGAACTCGCTGGCCGGGAGGATTTGGAGTTCTGTGAACAACTCTCTGTCTTTTTCTTTCTCCCACAGCTGCTAAGCGTCAGGCAGAATCGAGGGGTCCTCAGCTTATAGGGTGTGGCCAGGGTGGGTAGTTCTGTCCACCAGCAGCCAGGCAGTCAAGTCACGGAAGGTCACCTCCACCTGCCCAGGAGCCCCATCTTGGAAAGAGAGCGCAGGAAAAGGGCAGGACCTTTTTTTTTTTCTTTGGGCTTTAACAAACAGTTTATTCTCTCACAGTCTGGTAGGCTAGAAGCCAATTTTGAGGGCGTCACCTCCAGGGGAAGGCTTTCTCTGTCTGTTGGCCCTGGAGGAAGGTCCTTGTCATCAGTCTTCCCCTGGTCGAGGAGCCTCTCAACACAGGGACCCCAGGTCCAAAGGATGTGCTATTCTCCTGGTTCTTGTTTCTTGGTGGTATGAGGTCCCCATGTCTCTCTGTTTGCTTCTCTGTCTTATATCTCAAAGGAGATTGACTTAAGACACAGTCTAATCCTGTAGATTGAGCCCTGCCTCATTAACCTAACTGCCACTAATCCCACCTCATCAACATCATAGAGACAGGATTTACAACACACAGGAAAATCACATCAGATGACAAAATAGTGGACAGTCACACAATACTGGGAATCATGGCCTAACCAAATTGATACACATTTTTTTTTTCTTTTCTTTTTTTTTAATTGTTGTGCTTTAAGTGAGAGTTTATAATTCAGGTCTCTCATACAAAAATGTATACATACGCTATTATGTGACCCTAATTGCTCTCCCTATGCCGTGACAGCACACTCCTCCTTTCCACCCCGGATTTCCCGTGTCCCTTCAACCAGCTCCTGACCCTCTCTGCCTTCTCATCTCACCTCTGGACAGGAGCTTCCCATTTAGTCTCATGTATCTACTTGAGCTAAGAAGCACACTCTTTACAAGTACCATTTTATGCCCACAGTCCAGTCCAATCTTTGTCTGAAGAGTTGGGCCCGGGAATGGTTTTAGTTCTGGGTTGACAGAGAGTCCGGGGGCCATGCTTTCCGGGGTTCCTCTGGTCTCAGACCATTAAGTCTAGTCTTTTTACTAGAATGTGAGTTCTGTACCCCACCCTTCTCCTGCTTCATCAGGGACTACCCATTGTGTTGCCTGTCAAAGGATGGGCCTTTTACGGAGCTGTGTTTAAGGCTGGCCCCGCGAGGGAGCCTGGGACAGTGCCTGCTGCCTGGAACTCCAGGAGGTGCTTCCCTGAGACCCTCTGGGTGGGGGATTAAAACTCAGAGGCTCCAGGGCAGACATAAGAGAAAGGAATCAATCTTTGCTGCCTGGAGCCGGGGCTGGTGGACATTTGAGGGTGGGCGGATGCACGGCACAGGTGTGTGACGTGTAGAAAGATCCGGGAAACAGCAGTCCGTCCAGAAAGGCTTTGTGGTAGGGACGGGTTTTTAGGGGCTTTGGTGGAAGACAGAAGTCTTAGCAGGCAGGGAGTGAAGGTGGCGGATCTTGTGGGGAGGTGAGCGGCATGTTCCAGGGCTTGGGTGAGTGGGGTGAGTGCTGGGGGGGGTGGGGGAGAAACCTGGCTTGGGCCTCCCAAAGTGTGCCTTTTGAGCGGGGTTCCCCCTGGGCCTGTGTTCCTCATCTGTACCGTGACAAGGCTGCAGGAGGGACCTGCTGATGGGAGGGACCAGGTGGCCTGGCCCATGTGCGAGACCCCCATGCCTTCAGCATCCTTGCCTGCGTCCAGGGTCCCGCTGCTGGTGGGACAGAGGCGCTGTCCCTGGGGCTCACCCTTGTCCCTTCTGTGGACGGTTCCAGCCAGTCCCACGCCTGTGTGGAGGGCAGTGATCCATCCAGCCCCTGGGCATCGCTGAGCCCTGTGTCCCCAGTGCCTACCCTCCCCTCAGGGCAGAGACCCTCCCTTTTCAGAGGGTCCTCTCTTGTCCTGTCCCCTCTCCCAAGCCCCCTCCCTTGGAAGGTTCCTGCAGTCACCCCCCTGGCCTCCCAGGGTCTCCCTGCCTCCCGAAGGGCTGTCGGCAGGGCATGGGGTGGGAGAGGGGTGGCCCCAGACTTTGTGTGATACACAGTGACTCTGCCCTGCCCAGATGTCCCACCCATCTTGCTGTGGGTTTCAAGTTCTTCATGGGATTTCCCAAGAGTTTCAAGGTCCCTGGTGCAAACAGTAGACCTGCCAGTCCTGAAGAGCTTGGGAAGCCGTCACCTCAGCCCCGTCCCCCAGTGCTGTTTGGGACTGCTGGGCGGCCACTTCTGGAATCTTCTCAGAGTCCCACCAAACAAACCACCCCCTCTTGCTACTTTTCCGTGATTTGAGAAGCGTCAACCTCAGGTCAGACAGAACCCAGCCTGGCAGACCCTTCCTGAGACTTCAGGGCTCTGTGGTCACTGAGGGCCCTGGCCAGGGCGCCTTGGCCTGGGAGTGCTGGCCTCCTGGGTACTGCTCTGACCTGGGCCTGAACTCTGCTGCCCGGGGTCGCCGCCTCCTGTAATTAGGCCACGGCTCATGTTGGTCCATCTGCCACCGCCTCCAGCCACAGCACTGAGAGGCCCATCTGTCCCTCTGGCGTCCCTGAGCATGAGTAATGGAGGGCCTCACCTGGGCCGAGTGGCCCCTGGCATCCTAGGCTCGGTTTTTTCGGTTACATGTTTTAAGTGCTTTTAACATTTTCCCTGAAGTCAGTGGGGTGAGGAAGGAGGGGTGGTTTCTGTGCCTGGGCAGGTCAAGGATGGCCACGACCGTGGGTGACTAGGAATCAGGGCCCTCATGCCGGCCAGGCACGTGGAAGCTCAGTCCAGTGCCGAGCAGAGCAGTCACTGACTGGCCCTCTCCTGAGGGCTTCCCGGGCCTGGTCCTCACAGGGTTGATGCATGAAGGGTATAGGGAAGTGTGCTGCAGGAAAGGCTTGTTTGTGGGTCTGCTCCGTGGAGGGAGCATTTGGATAACCCTTGCTCCATGTTTAAGGGAACTGGGAGTCATTCCAGGGAACAGCATTCCGAGGCCTGGGCTTTGGAAAAGGTTGAGTCCCTGGATGGTGCACATAGTTAACACACTAGGCTGCTAACCTATAGGTTGGAGGTTCGAGTCCACCCAGAGTTACCTCGGAAGAAAGACCTGATGATCTACTTCCGAAAAATCAGCCACTGAAAACCCTGTCTACTCTGACACACGTGGGGTTGCCATGAGTTGGAATCAACTCCACAACAGCTGGAGCGATTGAATTGGAGGGTGGAGTGGAGGGGAGGAGCAGGGGATGGCTTGAGAAGGTTTTGGGGACCTGTTTTGGGAGAGCAGGGGGCTTATGCAGAACTGTGATCCCATCTGGAGCTGGCAGCTTCATTCTCTCTGCCCAGAAATGATGGCAGTGAGCCGGTGGGTTAGCCGGAACAGGAACAGGACTGGTGTCTGGGCCTGCTGACAAAAGGTGGGTAGATTGAAGCTCAGAAGGCCCTCCTCTGTGATGCGGCTCAGTGACCTTTGAGACCCTGGAGCTGCAGCCTGTAGTTCTCCGCTTTGAAGCTGGCCGCCTCCCACCTACCTTTATCAGCCACCATTTATCGGGGGACCTTTGACCCAAGGAGACCCAAAGGTCATTTAATCTTCTCACCTAGCTGCAGGCAGGCCACACCGAGACCAGCCCCCAGGGATCAGGTTCTGGGCACTAATGCAGTGCCTCCGTGTGGGTCCACCCTGGTGTTCCGCCAGCAGTCTGGGTCAGGAAGTTATTGCCCTAATCTGGCCCACACCTCTCCACTTGCAGCTTAAGCCTATTTCCCCTCCTTCTGTTCTCAGCGGAGATAGATAACCAACAGCCGGCTTAAAACGGGGACAAGACCGTTCCATTGGCAACAAATTGTCTGGAATCTGCCAATGGCCTCGGCACTTGAGTTTAGTAACAAGAAAAGGAAGCCAAGCATCTTTAGAGGGACTTTCAAAGTTGCGATGCTGGGGATGACTGGATGACCGGGCTGACCAGAGCAGGGGAGAGGTGGGGGCAGGAGGAGGCACCAAGGAGGCCTTTATCCCTAGGAAAATACCCCGGGGGCAGGGCTTTCCAAGAAGGAAAGGAGGTGTGGCCGTTCCCTGTGAGCGGTACCTCCTTTGAGCATTTGTTTTGCCCAGAGGAAAATTCTGGAAGCGGAGGCTGCAACACAGCTGTCCTGACAACGTCTGGCCAGGGGTCACACTGTGAGGTGGCCCCCTGATTCTGAGAGCAGTCGCCCCAAGACCATTCTGTGGGGGAAGGTGGGGGGCACTTCCAATCCAGTCCCTGCCCTGGGAAGGGTGACCACGGGGTGTTTTGTCCCAGTTGGACACTGAGGATTACACTGGGCCAACAGGTGTGCACGGGGCACTTTGCTACGGTGTGGGTAAAATTGGGGGCAGCTCTGAGCAGTAGGGACACGCAGCAGGAAGGGGACCTTTCGGGGAAGGCGTTTTGCCAGCTGTGCAGCGGCGGGCATGAGCTGGTGGGCTGACACAGCCTGTGGGGAGAGGCATCTTCCTGCCTAGCTAGACCAGCTGCAGGCGCCCTCATCCTCTGCTCAGAGCAGTGACTCAGTGGCGGGAAGTGGCTTCGGAACCAACAGAACCCTCAGAAGTTAACAGAATGGCCCTGGGCCGTCTCAAGAGCTCTGCTTCCTTTTCCTTGTTCTGTTGGTGACTGCCATAAAAAGTTCCACAAACTGGGTGGCTTAAAGCAACAGGAGTTTATTCTTTCGCAGTTCTGGAGGCCGGGACTCTGAAATCAGGGTGTCAGTGGGGCCCCGCTCTGTCTGGAAGCTCTAGGGGAGGATTCTTCCTTATCTCTTCCAGCTTCTGGTGGCGCCTGGTGTTCATCGCCTTGTGGCTCCATCAGCACATGGCCTTCCCCTGTGTGTCCCCCCTTCTGTCTTTTATAAAGACAGTTGCCTTTGGATTTGTTGTGTTGTGTGCTGTTGAGTTGGTTCAGACTCATTGTGACCCCCTGTGACAGAGTAGAACTGCCCCATAGGGTTTCGTAGGCCGTAATCTTTACGGGAACAGATTGCCAGGTCTTTCTCCTCAGGACTCCTTGTCATTGGTTTAGGGCCCACCTAATCCACGATGATCCTTACCTTCATTCCATCTGCAAAAGACCCTTTCTCCAATTGAGGCCACATTCCCAGGTACCCAGGGTTAGGACTTGGACATGTCTCCTTGGAAGACATAATTCAAACCTTTGCAGTTGACAAGCCCAGACTTGGCACCAGTGTCCCTTCCAGACCCGTAGCAGATTCCTGAAGACGATTGTAAAGGAACCTGGTAGGATTTCTGCCATTCTGGCTGGATTAGCCAGTGTAGCTGGATGAGGGGAGGCTCTGAGCTTAGCTGGTGAGTCTCCATTGAGGCTCCACCCTCAGGCCTTTGCCTCGCCCCCGACCTGGGGCAGCCTGAGCCCTCACCAGCCAGCTCGGCGGAGAGCTTTGTCCAGGGAGAAAGGAAGATAAAGGCTTTGGGGAGTGTGAGAAGGTCTGGAGGCCTGAGGGCCAGCTGCTGACCACAGCTGCTATTGGGCTTCTTGCCCAGAGCAGGAGGTCGGGTTCATGTCCCATGTTGAGGGGACCAGAGCCGCCAGCCCCCCACTTTTGGCCTTGGCACTGAGAATGTTTTCTGTGCTCTTGAGACTCCTGGGAAAGAAGGACAGGGGCCAGGAAGGGCTTATGTGCCCATGGGCCGCTCGTAGGTCCTGTGGCAGCGTGTGGAGGCGGGTAGGGCTTGTTTCTCTTGGCCGCACCTGGGAAACGGAAACTTGGGGGGGCTTGTCAGCCCTGCTCATTCTCACATTACTGTGCCAGGGTGGGCCAGCCTGGGCCAGGCATCTGGGTGGGGGCTGTGACGAGCAGAAAGGACCCCCAAATTGCCCGAGTCTCCCAGGCCCGGGGCACAAGAGCCAGAGCGGAAGAAGCCCCGTCCTAACCCAACACAGAAGATGCTCATCAAACTCATTCGGGGCGGGCGGCCTCTCCGTTGTCGTCATGAAGTGGCTTCCCTGGGTTGCAGATCCCTGGCGAGCCTGCCATTCTCCGGAGCCCAGCAGACTGTGCCTGCAGGTTCACCCTGGGTTAAGTGGAAGAGGCTTGGCCGTTTTCTCCTTGTCAGGTCATAGGCTGGACACTTGGGCGTTGAAGTGTCGACTCTCGGAGGGCAGTGGGCTGGCACCAGACAGGCTGCAGGGCCAAGTGCATGCTGCTGCCCCAGGCCCCCTGCAAGAGGCCCAGTGCAGCCAGCACGCTCACGCACCAGGCTGGCCTCCAGCGCGGTCGGCCAGACCCCGAGGTGGGCGTCTCGGGGCCCGGTGGCAAGATGGGGCTGGCCCAGAGACTGGCCAGGCGCCCCCTTGAGCCTGCCTGTGGGGGTAGCAGAGGGTGAGGGGCTGGGGCAGGGTGTGAGCTGTGGTGCCGGCGGCCTCTTTCTCTTCCTTCCCAAATCTTGGGGAGACTTGAAATGGGCGGTGGTATCCCTGTAAGGAGAAAGGGCTGTTGCTCTGCCTTTATTTGGACTTTTCTTTCTGCTGTCGTTGTTGTTAAACAAGCGTGTTTGGCTGCAGGACCTGGGGGACCGGCCTCAGCGGACATGCTCTTCACGACTTCCCCTTGCTGAGCTCCACAGCGTCTATTTTTAAACCCTGCCTTTGGAAGTGTTGCTTCCTGACCACACTCCCCGCCCCGCACTGTGTCCCCCACTCTGTGCTGACCGTGCTTCCACCTGCCCCCTTTTCCAGCCCCCTCCTCCACCCAGCTCCAGGCCCGGTGTGCTGTCTTAATTGGGCACCCCCAGAAGCAGGTCCTGAGACAAAGGTTCAAGTGGGAGGTCCTGGGTGACCCCAAGTGTGGGGTTGAGACTGGGAAGGGAAAGCACCAACAAAGGGGTGTCATCAAGCAGTCGGAGCACAGGCCACTGGGAGTGTGGGGAGACCATCGTGAACCTTGGGGTTTCCCAGGAGGGAGGCGGAGCTGGGGCATTGACACTCCAGTACTGGCAGATGGTGCCAGGGCGACGGCAGGAGGACCAGGCACCCAAGGGCGCACGCTCAGCCGGTGGTCACCATACCAACAACAGTAATAATCATTGTGTGCCTGCGCTGGGTGCTGCCACCCTCTTATCCCGTTGGCGCCTCACAGCACGTGACAGATGAGGAAACAGGCTCAAACTTTCCCTGTTTTCATGTCACTCCCCTTCTGAAGCCCCTGGAGTGGAGAGCGTGTTCTCCCTCAGCCACGAGGCTCCAAGGTCAGGCCTCTGACCTGTGCTGCCCCCGCCTGGAACTGCCCACCCCACGCCCTCCCCGCTCTTTACCGAGGTACTCAGCTCATCCTTCAGAGCCCAGCTGGCACCCAGAGCCGGGTTGGCCACCCCATCACACACGTTGGGGCGTTGGGTTCCTTTCCTTTGAGGATTTGTCCTGGTTTAATGGACTCACCAAGCAGGCCTTGAGACTCCACGGGGTAGGAAACTGGCTCCCTGCTCCCTGCCTGCCGAGAAGTTCTGCGTAAGTGGGAGGGTGAAAGCGAGGGTCACCCTCAGTGAGACAGGCCGGCGCAGGGGCCACGGTGATGGACTCAGACATACCAACGATCGTGGGGATGGCACAGGGAGGGCGGCGTTTCATGCTACGATGCGTGGGGTCACCATGAGTTGGGGCCGACTGGACGACAGCTAACAGCAACAAAAGGAGGACAGAGTGCTTTCCTGGGTGCCGCAGGCCACAGCCAGCCCAGCTGTGCTAACACCAAAGCCCTGCCTGACTCCGCGCCCCTGCACAGAGCGAGGCCCGACCCACAGACGGGCATGAGAACCAGGGGACCGACCGCACGAAAATCGCTGGGTAGATGCTGTGCCGATCGACCTGCTGCTGCGTTTTCCTGTAGCCTGTCCACTGGGGTCACGGCAAGGACAAGGAGGTGCCCACCCGTGGTGCCGTCCACCCGGCTACCTGGGCCTGACCCTGCTCCTGGGGAGCTGCCCTTTCCTGCAGCCAGAGCCTGGCGTTTGCGCCTGCACTGGGCGCTGCCCAGCATTTGCCAGGACCCTGGTCTCCAGCCCTTCTCTGCAGTGGCATTGCCCCAAGCTGGAGCAGGGTTTTGGGGCCCACCATCCCCGCTGCCTAACCCGAGGCCTGGGGCTGGGTACACAAGGAAGTGCTCCATCTGGTTTCGGGAGCAGGGACAGGTTTGCCCGGCAGCCTGCAGTCAGGACAGGGTCCTTAACAATGGCCCCTTGTGTGCAATACATTCCTCCTTAAACAGGCCCAGATCCAGCGCCTGCTTCGACCCGGCCCCCCTGGTCAGGGATGGGAGGCCTGCATCCGGAGGGAGGCCCAGCAGCCTCATGTACACCCTTAATGGACAGGAGAGGGCTGCGGGCAGGCTGGGCCTGGCAGAGGAAGATGGGATGGGCTGTGAGGGGAGCATGCAGAGATAGCCGCACAATATTGATTGTTTTCTCTCCTGATACTATTATATGGCCCACATTTGTTGTGGCTGTTAGCTGCCATTGAGGTGGCCCCCGACTCATGGCAACCCTGTGCACAGCAGAAGGAAATCCTGCGTGGTCATGTTCCGTCCAGTGATCGGTTGTGGATCAAACCATTGTGATCCATAGGGTTTCCACTGACTGATTTTTGGAAGTAGATCACCAGGCCTTTCTTCCTGATCCATCTTAGTCTGGAAGCTCTGCTGAAACCTGTTCAGCATCACAATAACACAAAAGGCTCCACTGACAGATGGGTGATGGCTGTGCGTGAGGTGCATTGGCCGGGAATCGAACCTGGGTCTCCCACATGGAAGGCGAGAATTCTACCACAGAACCACCACTGTCCCCTCACCCACATTTAGAGTAGACACATTGGAAGAAAGAAGGGAACTCTGACGAAGAAAGACACCCCCCTTAATTCCGTCCAGAGAAGTCACTGTTGTGTGTGCACGTGAGTGCATGTGGGTGCGTGTGGGTGCACACTGCACGTGTGTGTATGCGTGTAGGAAATGAGGCGAGCGTCTCGGTCTACGTCTTACTATACCGTTAATCCTGAGCATTCTCATCTTACAAAAACGCAGTTTTTGATGACTGCACACAACTTCAGCATATGGGTGTAGCAGAATCTGTGTAAGCCCGGACTGTTTCCAGTGTTTTGCTATTTCAGTACTGATGCAGATGTCCGTAATCATAAATCTTTTTGTGCTCCTGATGATTTCCCTGGGATCACCTTCCGGAAGTGGATCACAGAGTGCAGGAACAATGTTAAGGCTCTTCGTGCACGTTGAGGGGTGGGGTGGGTGGGAGTGGAGGAGGCTGAGGAAGGCTTTTGGGAGGCAGAAGTGAGTTTTGACCTTGGGGGCACTTGCATTCACAGGGGAGGCGGGAGGCAGACACTCTTGTTTGGGATGTGGTGTAAACAAAAGGGCCTTTCCTGCCCTTTAGAGGGACTGGACTATTTTGCCCTTCAGTGGCAACGTGGGGGCCCCTCCCACTGCAGCCTGCTCCCGTTTCTGTCTGATGTTGTCCAGCAGCCCATACTTGGTGATGTCTAGCCGGGGGCCTCTGGCACTGCCTTCGACTGCGTTCACAAAAAAGGAAGCAGCCCACCTCCTCGGTTCAGTGAATGACCCCGTTTTCTGCCCGTTCCCTCGGAGAGAAGTTATAGCTCCTCTGTGCAGTCACCTTGTTGTCAGCTGCCTGTCAAGTCGACCCCCAACTCATGGTGACCCCACGTACAATGGGATCAGACCATTGTGATCTCTCGGGTTTTTCATAGGCTGATTTTCAGAAGTAGATCGCCAGCCCTTTCTTCCTAGTCTGTCTTCATCTGGAACTTCCGCTGAAACCTGTTCAGTATCACAGCAACACACTGACAGACAGGTGGTGGCTGCGCATGAGGTGCATTGGCTGGGAGTCGAACCCCGGGTCTCCTGCATGGAAGGCGAAGATTCTGCTTCTGAGCCAGCACTGGCCCCCTGTGCAGTGCATGTCTTAAGTCTGAGAAATGATAAACTGGTCAGCACTCTTGGTGGCTCCTGGGCCCGCACGTGGACACCTGTCGCCTGCCCTTGCCTCCGCAGCAAAGGGGAAGACAAGTAACCTGAAAACCGCCCGCTCCCTCTGCAGGTTATACCGAGGCGGCGAAGGAGAGGTGCTGCTAAGAGAGACTGTTGCATTGGGAGGGCAAGGCTGTGGGTGTGTGGAGGACAGGGTGTATTGTTAGGACTTGGGGGAGGAGATGTTGAGGACGCTGTCCTGCCAGCATCCTGACAAGCTGTCTCCTATTTTTCCCCATCTGGTTCTACTCATGGCATCTTTGCTGCACACGAGGTGCCCTGCGAAGCTTGCCTTTAAAACGATCTTATTTCATCACCACGTATTCTGGCGTAAATCTAGAGTAGTGTCACTCCGCTGGCAACGTCTGCCGCCATCTGAGGTTTTGAACTATTCTTGGAAAGGGAGAAGGAGGCGGAGCTGCAGGGAGAGTGGCTTCCCTCCTCAGGGCCGGACGCAGCAGGTCTGCAGCTGCTTGGCTGCGCTTCCCTTTGTCCACCTGTGGACGGTTTCTGAATGTGGTTGGGGCTGGTCAGGGCTGGGGGCGGGAGTGCAGTGCCAGCCCCCAGCAGGAGGGATCTTTGGTGAGCTTAGAGCCCAGAGGTCTCATCCTCCAATGGAGCCTGTCTGGACTTCCGTAACCAAGTCCCACAAACTGGTGGCTTAAAACAGCAAATGTATTCTCTCACAGTCTGGAGGCTGGAAGTCCAAAATCAAGGTGTCAACAGGGCTGCGCTCTCTCTGGAGGCTCTGGGAGAGGCTCCTGCCTTGTCACTTCCAGTTTCTGGTGGCCCCAAGCATCCCTTGGCTTGTGGCTGCATCACTCCATCTCTGCCTCTGTCTTCACGTAGCCTTCTCCTCCTCCACATAACAGCTCCCTCTCCTTTCTCTTTAAGGACACCAGTGACTGGATTTAGGAGTCCCTGGGTGGTGCAGAAGGAGCCCTGGGGGCACAGTGGTTAAAGCGCTCAGCTGCTAACTGAAAGGTTGGTGGTTCGAACCCACCCAGCAGCTCCACGGGAGAAAGATCTGGCAATCTGCTTCCTTAAAGATTTATAGCCTTGGAAACCGTATGAGGCAGTTCTGCTCCATCCTGTAGGGTCACTATGAGTCGGAATCCACTCAACAGCAACAGGTTTTGGTTTGGGTGGTGCAAACGATTAATATGCTCGACTACTAACCGAAAGATTGGTGGTTCAAGTCCCCCCAGAGGTGCCTCAGAAGAAAGACCTGGTGATCTACTTCATAAAGATCACAGCCTTGGAAGTCCTATGCAGCACAGTTCAACTCTGACACATGTGGGGTCACCAGGAGTCGGAGCTGACCAAATGGCAGCCGGTAATTGGATTTAGGGCCCACCCCAAATCCAGGATGATCTCAGCTTGAGAACCTTCATTACATCTGCAAAGACCCTTTTTCCAAGTGAGGTCACATTCCCAGGTTGCAGGGGTTAAGACTTGGATGTTTCGTTTTGGGGACCACCCTTCAACCCACTACAGACCTTAGAGGACAGAGGCGTGCTTCTCAGACAGAGGAGGGTGAGGGCCCTGGGGCTCCTTGCTCCTGAGACCCCTTCTTGTGGGGCCCCTGGGGTTCCATGAGCATGCTACCAAACTATGATCTCAAGAGGACAAACACTGTATGATCCCATGTATATGACACATCCAGAATAGGCAAGTGCACAGAGACAGGAGGTGGGTTAGTGGGTGCCTGGAGGTGGGGAGAGGAGGGAATGGGGAGTTATTGTTAATAGGTACAGAGCTTCTGCTGGAGGTGATGAATAGACTTTGGGAATAGATAGCGGCAATGCTGCACAACATGGCCAATGGAATGTTGCTGAGTTGTACACTTAAAAAAAAAAAAGATTTAGCACAATATCATTCTAGAATCAGGCTGACTGACACTCTAATAGGCACCTTGTGTGGAAAGCAAGGAGACCTGCTGATGCAGTGGTTAAGTACTCGACTCCTAACGGAAAGGTTGGTGGTTCAAACCCATCAGCCACACCTTGGAAACCCTATAAGGCACTTTTATTCTGTCCTATAGGGTCGCTATGAGTCGGAATCGACTGGACGGCGGTGGGTTTGGTTTTGGTTTGGATGGTGCGGAAAGCAAGGAGACCTGGTGGTGCAAGGGTTAAGCACTCGGCTGCTATCCAGAAAGTTGGTGGTTTGAACTCACCCTCGGCACCCTCGGAGAAAAGACCTGGTGATCTGCTCCTGTAAAGATTATAGCCTTGGAAACCGTATGGGGCAGTTCTACTCTGTCCTATATAGGATTTCAGTGAATCAAAATTGACTCGAAGGCATGCAGCAACAACAACAATGGAAGTTTTGGTGACCCCATGCGTGTCAGAGTAGAGCTGTGCTCTGTAGGGTTTTCAGTGACTGATTTTTCAGAAGTAGATCACCAGGCCTTTCTTCCGAGGTGCCTCTGGGTGGACTCGAACCTCCAACCTTTCAGTTAGCAGCCGAGCACGTTAACCATTTGCACCACCCAGGGACACATGGAGTTGCCATGAGTCAGACAGACGGACAGACGGGTAGTGGTCCTAACCCTTAGACTTCAGTACATGGTATTCCTCATCTTACAGATACGGAATTTCTAGCTGTCAGGTGCTTGCACATTTGTGCAAGTTGCTTGAGTTTCTGAAAGTTACCCAACTGTGATCGTGAGATTAAGGGTGGTTTAAGGGTATTTTTCACTTTGGTTCAATTGTTAACCCTTCAGTTTGGGGGTTGGCAGACCATGCCCTGGGGGCCGCGTCTGGCCCACCACCTGTTTTCATCTGGCCTGTGAGCTGAGAATGGTTTTTACATTTTTTAATAGTTGTTGTCAGTTGCTGTCAAGTCTATTCTGACTTGTGGCGACCCCATGTGTGTCAGAGGAGAACTGTGCTCCATAGGGTTTTCAAGGCTATGATCTTTCAGAAGTAGATTGCTAGGCCTTTCTTCTAAGGTGTCTGTGGGTGGACTCGAACCTCCAACCTTTGGGTTAGCAGCCAAACTCGTTAACTGTATCACCCAGAGACTTCGAATACATCCTACAGATGTAATTTTGTTTGACTGCACTGTGCTTTAAAAGGCTTTTGCTTTGTTTGTGCCAGCATTTAAGTCAGGAGAGATCATATAAACTCAGATTTCAGGCTGTCTGGAGAACAGGCTGCTCTGGCCACACTGAGCCCACACCCCTGTGAGGCAGCGTGGGACTAAGTAGCTGGTGTCTGCCTGAGAAGGCTGGCGGTGACCTGCCTGTCTCGTGACCCGCATCACTTCCCACCCTGCCACATCACTCTGCAGGCTTTTGCAATCCCTGCCGCTGCTGGGTGAGGTGAGCTTTGCCCCCCAGGACTGTCCCCTTCTGTGCCCACCAAGAAGGAGGGTTGCCCAGGGCTGAGAGGGGTGTCCCCAGGGAGCCCTGCACTGGGAGGTTGGTTTTTCAGACTGCCGGTATTGGGGACTGGGCTTCCTCTGCTCCCCCTCCCCAGCCCTGAGAGCATGGACACCCTGCGCTCAAATCCCCCCTGCCCTGGCCACGTGTCTTCCCAAGGAAGTACCTTGCTGGAGTTAGGGGTGAAGAGGCTGGCTAGAGGAGCCCCTTAAACACGGCTGAGACTGTGGTTTGAGGTTGGGACCAGGCGCTGTCCCTTTTCTCTGCAGGCAGGGTGGGAGTTGGTAGGGTTCCATGAAATCCCGAGCCCTGGGGGTTGGTGCAACGAGGAGAGGGCTGGAGGGGTCTCTCGGTGCAGCCGCTGAGGGCTGCGCTGTGGCCACGGGGAAGAAGCAGGAGGATGTTCTGCCACGTGGGCCTCTTCCTGGCCTGGCTTCGTAAGTGGGAGCGGCTGGTTCTGGTTTGAGTGCCGGCCGCAGGGACTGTGGGGATGGAGGATTCTCAGGCACCATCCCCACTGCCTAGGGGAACAGACCCCGGGGAGGTGGTGGGGCCCCAAGAACGGAAATGTTGGTCTGCAGGGCGGGGGTTGGGTGGTTGGCACTCCAGGGGCCCGGTGGGCTGGGGCAAGTATTACAGCAGGGGGAGCACGGAGGAGGGTAGGGACCAGGAAGGGTGGTGTGCGTGGAGTCAGCCTCCACCTTGGGACAAAGCCAGGGCTCTCTGTCACCCCAACAGGAGCTGGAGAGCAAACTGGTTAGTACGCTAGGCTTCAGAGTCGAGCAGACAGACAGACGTGTCTGACCCTGCTACTCACTGTCGGCACCATCAAGCACGTTGCTTCAGCACTCTGCCTCAGTTTCCCCGTGGGATAATAACCTTAGTTACCTCCTAAGGTTACTGAGCGAGTAAATGCGATTGTGCTGGAAGCATTCAGCCAGGCACCTGCCTGCAGTCCAGCTTCCAGTGGCAGCTGTGTCCCTGTTGTTACCGACAGGATGTGGTTACTGCTCTTCTGACACGGACTGGTTATGGTGGTGGCGGTGATTACGGGGGACGTGTCCCCGCTGGCGGTGGCCGTGTGTTTGCTGATGGCGTGTGCACTGGGTGGACGAGAGAATGGACCAAGGACGGCCATGACAAGAAAGAAATCAAAGGCTCCCCTGGAGCAGGAAACTTCTTAAAGTAGAAGATGCAGCTGGAGAAGGGAGAGGCCCGGGGCCCACAGAGACGGCGGTGATGGCCGGAGGGACACGGGAGACCGGTGTTCGTGCTCCAGCCTCTCTCTGTCCCAGGCCTCACCAGCGTAGGTGCCTCTGGAAGGTCCCTGGACTTGGGTTATCGCTTTCTTTTTCTATTTTGCCATTTCGACCATTTTTTACGTGTACGACTCAGTGACATCAGTTGTGCTGTCCATGAAGTACAGCTGTCACCACCGTTTCCACACTTTTTTGCACCCTTCACAGAAGCTTAGGGCCCCTTCTGCAGTAATTTCTGTTTTCCCTTCCCCCCAGCCCCTGGTAACCTCTAGTAACCGTTCTCCGTCTGCATTTGCCTGGTCCCGATAGCTCACGTAAGTGGGACCATACAATATTCGTCCACCTGTGCCTGCCTTGTTTCACTGAGCAAAATGCTGTCAGGGTTCATGCACGTTGTGACGTGTATCAGGATTTCGTCTGTCTTTGTGGCTGAGTAATATTGCATCCTATGGAGAGACCTCGGTGTGTGGATCCATTCATCTGTTGGTGGATACGTGTGTTATTTCCACCTTTCTCATTTCCCCTTTGAGAGGTGAAGGGGGGCTCTCTTGGGGTCCCCCAGCTTCCGTCCCGTTGCTGTTTAGCAGGAAACCCCAGCAGGAGTATTCACCATACCTCCTCTCTTTGTCTTCCAGCCTTGAAAAGATCTTTTGAGGTTGAGGAGGTCGAGACGCCCAACTCCACGCCACCCCGGAGGGTGCAGCCGCCCCTCCTGCGAGCCACAGTGGCCAGCTCCACCCAGAAGTTCCAGGACCTGGGGGTGAAGGGCGTGGAGCCGGCCCGCCATGTAGACTCCTTCAGCCAGCGCTCCCCCAAAGCTTCCCTGCGGCGGGTTGAGCTCCCGGGGTCCAAGGCAGCCGAGCCCGTGTCGCGGCGCACCGAGCTCTCCATTGACATCTCATCTAAGCAGGTGGAGACCGCCAGCACCCCGGGGCCGGCCCGCTTTGGGCTCAAGCGGGCTGAGGCGCTGGGTCACAAGACGCCCGAGCCAACCCCTCGGAGGACGGAGATCACCCTAGTCAAGCCCCAGGAGGCAGCCCACCGGCGCATGGAGCCCCCAGCCTCCAAGGCCCCCGAGGTGCCTGCCGCCCCCGCCACCGATGCTGCCCCCAAGAGGGTGGAGATCCAGGTGCCCAAGCCGGCGGAGGTGCCCACTGCCCCCACGCCCCCCCAGACCCTGGAGAATTCGGAACCCAGCCCAGGCTGTCAGCTGCAGAGCCGCCTGGAGCCCAGGCCCCAGCCCACCATGGCCGAGGGCCCGCCCCGGAGCCAGGAGGGTGAGTGAGAAAGGACGTGGTAGAGGGAGAATATGGGTGGGGAGCTGGCCTTGCTGGGGAGTCTGGGAGGGAGAAGCTGAATATAGGGACGACGCAGCACGGAGACTTGGGAGAGACCTGAGGACATACGGGGGGAGGTGCAGCGCGCGGTGGGCTGATGGCTCCTTGTTGTGCGCACTGGGACAGGCCAAGATGCAGCAAGCTGGACTTCAGTTAGAATTGTGGTACAGAGGGTGTCTCTGTTGGTCAGAGGGGCTGTGGTGCAGACCCTCGGCCATGCTGGCCCTGGGCAGCGAGGGTCTAGAAGGCAGGGAAAATGTGGATTGGTGGCAGGAGCTGGGCTGGCTAATGGGGGGGGGGGGTGTGTGGGCGTGAAGTGTTTGAGACCCTCAGAAGGTCCCTTGTGGGTGGGAGTTGACGTCTGTGAGGCCACTAGACTAGAAGGTGGGCCTACCAGGAGATAGGTACCTGCTCAAGAAGAACTGCAGGCTGCCCTGCAAGTTTCCGGCTGAGGCAGAGGGCTCACACAGCTTTGTTTACAGGAGGGAAGCCAGGGCTTGGGCAGCGTTCTTAGGGGCCCAAACCCATTACTGAATCCACTCGATGGCAAGGGGTTTGATTTTTCGTTTTTCTTGGAGAGCTTATGGGGAACTCAGTGCCAGGCCCCATGAGACACAGGGCCAGCTTGGGATGCAGGGGCTGTGAGCACTGCCTCTGCCCTTCCTCAGAAGCATGCACCCCGCTGGGCTCCGATCGTGGTTCCCTACGCTCAGGACCCGGAGCTCTGTATATGTTTAGTAAGTGTGTTTTAGGTTCGACAAACAGAACATTCTGGGTTTTTTTGGTTTTCGTTTGAAAGAGAATTTTCTGATGGTCAGTGGACTGGGGGAGGGAGAGGACTCCGCTTTGCAATGGGGTACAGATATAGGACAAGACCAGCGCCTCTCACACACTAATGTGCACGCGGACACCTGGGTCCTGCTCAGGTCGGATTGGATGGGGAGGTCTGGGGTAGGGCCTGAGACTCTGCATTTCCTATAAGCGCTGGCCCTTGGAACACACTTTGGGTAGCCAGGGACTAGAGGATTTTTTTTTTTTTAAATTAACACTCATTTTCTAGCACTAGGTATTTTTTAAATTACTATCTAAAAGAATAACCAGTTGCCATCAAGTTTACTCTGACTCATGGCGACCCCAGGTGTGTCAGAGCAGAACTGTTCTCCTTTGGGTTTTCAGTGACTGGTATTTTGGAAGTAGATCGCCAGGCCTTTCTTCCAAGATGCCTGTGGGTGAACTCAAACCCCTAACCTTGTGGTTAGCAGTCAAGCATGTTAACTGTTTACACCACCTAGGAACTTCATCTAAAGGAATACTTCTTGGTAATTTTAGTACTTAATGACTTAAAAACATACTGCATAAAACAAATGAACCCTGAGTGAGTATTTTTTCCCCTCCATTCTGCATCCTATCTCCTGGTAACCACTAGTCTTTGGTCTCGGTGGATTTCCATATCCTGGATACCTAGTATACGTGAGCTCATATAATATTTGTCTGTTTCCGCCTGACATTTCACTCAGCAGTGTTTCTGTGGTTCATCTACGTCATAGCGTGTATCAGAGCTTCATTTCCCTTTAAGGCTGAACGATGCTCCATTGTATGGATGTATATACCACATCTTGCGTGTCCATTTACCTGTGGATGGACACTGGAGTTGTTTCCACCTTGTGGCCATCACTAGAGGGTGTTTTAAGGTCCCCGCCACCCCTGGGTATGTGAGTCTCTCTGTCTGTACTTGACCCTGGAGAGCCACTCCACCTGCCCCAGACATGGTGATGGCAGCGTGTCAGGGGGAGGTGCTACCAGGGCGTTGGCTCTCTTCACAAGTCTTCTGTTGGACCAACACCTGCCCCTGGGGGTGAGTGTTCCCCAGGATGTGGCTGGGAGACATCCTCAGCCCGTCCACGTCCCTGATGCCAGCTGGTGTTGGAGGAGGTGATCCTGCCCCGGGTCCTCAAGCTGGGTGGGCACAGCCACGGGGAGGGACCACAACGTCACCCTATAGCTGACAAATGCCGCTCAGCACCCACTTTATGCCAGGAACCATGCTGGGAGCCGGGGCCACAGGGACGGGCCAGGCTGAGGTCTCTGCCCTGGGTGTGGCCACGTAGGGTCAGGATGGGAGGGTGAATGGGCTGGTAAACAGCCGTCACAAACGGTGTGCAGGTCACAAACGGTGTGCAGGAGGCTTCCCGGGTGGTGAGACATCCTCAGCTGTTTTGAAGAGGGTGGGATTTAATCAAGGAGCCCTGGTGGCACAGTGGTTAAACGTTTGGCTGCTCACCCGAAAGGTCGGAGGTTCAAACCCACCAGCTGCTCCACGGGAGAAAAACATGGCAGTCTGCTTCCATAAAGATTATAGCCTTGGAAACCCTATGGGGTGGTTCTGCTCTGGCCTGTAGGGTCCCTGTGAGTTGGAATCCACTTGATAGCACATAACAACAGGATTTAACCAGGTGAAGTAGAGGCGAGAACAGCTCTCCAAGCTGAGGGAGCAGCTGGGAAATGTTGGGGAGCTGGGACTCAGAGGGAACGGTGGGATTCCTCAGCGGGAAGGAATTTACATGTCCAAGCCCCAGGTGCACCCCAGCCTCGTGGCTTCTCAGACAGGGCACCCTGTGGAATGGGGGCCCAGTCCTGTGGGGACAGTCTCAGAGGCCAGTAGTGTGTGGCTGCCGTCCTGCCCTGGAGCATGAGCTAGGCTCAGGGTTACATGCAGGTTATGCATGTACACGCGTGTAACGTGTGTGTCCTCACACAGGTACCATATCTCTGTGCCCCCATGTCTGTACTGGCTGGCTGGGGAGGGGGTCCTCCTGAGACCAGTTCTCAGCAGCCGAGGACACTTTAGGTACAGCTTGGACCTGGTGGGGGTTGGGAAAGATCTGCCAAGCGGAAGGGTGTGCTGGCTGGGGGCCCATGACCCTGGGTGTGGCGGGGGCTCTGAGGAGAAGGCCTGGGATTCGAGGCCTCAATTTAGCAAGGATTCTGTTCCCTTAAAATGGCATTAAAGGCCTCTGGAGTCACCCTGGGTGAGGTGGGCTGGTGGGCCGGGCAAGCCCATTGGTGGGTGGAGTGAAGGGCCGGGCCAGACAACGGGGCAGGGCCTTCCGATGGAGGGGTGTTCTGGAATCCGGCCCCCAGCCCTCAGCTCCTCCCTAACCCTCCCCGACTTCTACCTACTTATCTGCCCCTCCCCCTTCTCTCTGTCCCTCTGGACACAGACCCCCGTCTCCCTCGGCCTCACTTCCGGTCCCTCCTTCTGCAGACTCGGGGCGTGCCATCGCTTCCTCCCCTTACTGGGGGCTGGGTTGGGGGCTCCCAGGCCCCTCCCCACCCCGCAGGCCTCCTCTGCCACTCACTCTCTCCGCTCTCTCTGTAGGCTCGCCACCCCTTGTCCCCCCATCCCCCGTCTAGCCGGCACAGAGCAGAGGGAAAGCAGGGAGGGGGAGCCCAGTGCCCTGCACCCGGACTCTCAGCGCTTCTGCTCTGCCTCCTAGGAAGCTCTCAGCCTGTCTCTGCTCCCAGAGCTGCCTGCCCAGGGTGGGGCCTGCGAGGGCCTCAGCTGAGCTGCTCCCAGACTGCTGTCCCCGAGGCTTGCTTTGGTTGCCTCCCAGTAGGCTCTGAGTCCTGGCGGCCTGTGTATAACAGAACTAAACGCTGGTCCTGCCAGTGAGATGGACTGACACAATAGTCACAATAATGGACTCAGACATCCCCTAAGGCACGTTGTTGTGTAGAGTCCATTCTGACTCACAGCACATTGTTGTGTAGAGTCCATTCTGACTCGCAGCGACCCTATAGGACAGAATAGAACTGCCCCACAAGGTTTCCTAGGCTGTACTCTTTAGAGAAGTAGCCTGCCACATCTTTCTCCTGTGGAGCGGCTGGTGGGTTTGAACCACCAACCTTTTGGTTAGCAGCCAAGCACTTACCCATTGCGCCACCAAGCTGCAGTACTGATGAAATCCATTCTCACCTCTGACCCTTCACTGGCTCAGTCAATACTGGGCTCTCCTAGGCCGCCTTTCCTTGCCAGTGCCTCTGCCTGCCCCTCTCACATCACTGCTTTGTGGAACTCCTACCCACTCGGATGACACCTCCTCCATGAAGCCCTCCCACCTGCTGCAAGTAGCCGCACCTCCTCTGATTTTCACACTTTCTACATCTTTCTCGTGGGTGGTAATACCTTGTGTTTGTCTTGGAATGTAAATTGGGTAGGAACCTTCTCCCCTCTGCTAGATTACTTTTTCTCAAAGTGACAATAGTTTTCCAGATTACAAAAAGTACTACAGTAGACCTGTAGAAAGTAGAGGAACCCCTGAAATAATCACCCTAATATACTCTTTGAGCTTGGAATTGGAGCTATTTCCAAAGGTCACCTTTTAGCCAAATAACAGATTGGCTTATAAAATAAACACAGAATCACTCATGAGTTAATGTACTCGCTTAAACAATTAACTATGTGAGACCAAACTGTCAACACTTACCCCAAAGCAGGGAGGGGAAGGGAAGCTAGATCAACGGAAACAGAACAAACAGAATGTAAATAACGAGAATGCTGAAACATTGTAAAAATGTTAACCAGCAGCATGCAACAATTGGTATAGAAATTGTTAAAGGGGAACCTAATTTGCTGTGTAAACTTTCACCTAAAACACAGTAGAATATTATTTTTTTTAAAAAGTACTACAGTACACTTTTTTTTAATTCAGAAAATATAGAAATGAGAAAGAAACTCAAATTCACCCATAAGCCAGAGATATCCATGCTGAACATTTTGCTGTTTATTCTTCAGAATTCCTTCTATGCCCATTCTAGGGTCTAAGTTCCTCGAGGGTGGAGCTGTCATCTTCGTTTTTGTAAATTCCATCTGAAACGGATATTGGTGATGGCTGCACAGTATGAGAGATATAACTGGTGCCACTGAATTATACAGGTGAACAGTGTTGAACTGGCAAATGTCGTGCCGTATGTATTTTTGTTGTTGTTGGTAGGTGCCTTTGAGTTGATTCCAACTCATAGCGACCCCATGTGACACAGTAGAGCTGCTCCATAGACTGTAATCTTTATGGAAGCAGATCGCCAGGTTCTTTCTCCCGTGGAGCCACTGGGTGGGTTTGAATCACCAACTTTCGGTTAGCGGCCAAGCACTTAACCGTTGCGCCACAAGGGCTCTTTGTATACATATTTACAACAGTAAAATGAATAAAGAATTCTACGCGAGTGCAGTGATCATGGAGTCCCTGGGTGGCGCAAACAGTTAATGTGCTCGACTACTGGCTGAAAGGTTGGCGATTCGAACCCACTTAGTGGCCCCTCGGAAGACAGGCCTTGAAAACCATCTGGGGCAGTGCTACTCTGTGCGCACGGAGCCGCCACGAATCGGACTCAGCTGGGTGGCACCCAACAACAACACCACCACAGTGTCTTGCACATAATAGGTGCTCCGTGAAATGATGTTGAAGGAGAGACCCACCCACAGTGAGACGGGGTGGCTTTTTGGTGGCTCCTCCAGACAGATGTAGGGACCCCTGGGGCCCCCGTGGGACCCCGCAGGGACCAAGCAGATGCTTTCTCGGCCAACTTTACTGCCCCCACCCCCCCCCACCTAGTCTCTCCTGAGCTGAGAGGCCTGGTGGGGACAGGCCAGCACTTGGGGGGCATGGACTGCTGAGGTCGCCCGGGGGGGCTCACTGAGTATAATGGGTAGACATTCGCTTCATTGGGAGTCGAGTGACTGGGAAGGGGTCAGCGTTTTAGGAAGGGGAGCGGGCACCTTGGTGGGTGAAGGGGGGTGTTGCGCAGAGGCCCGGGGCCCGCTCCTACCCACTCTTCCGGCCCAGGGTGAGCGCTGAGCTGACTATGCCAACACCTTGGTTCTGGTTTCCATGGCTGCTGGCCCTGTCCCTGGACTTGCCACCCTCACCGTCCTCCTTCAGGGTCACCCTGCTCCTGTCTCAGGCTCTGGCGTTGGAACGGCCTTGCCCACCCTCCTGGGTTGCTGTTCTTCCCCACTCCCCCCTGCATGGGTGGCTTTGGGTGGGGCTGGGCAAGGGGGTCCAGTAATCGGGTCTGCTGGGGCAGGCTTCGTCTGCCTCCCCAGGGAACACTCCCGCCTGGCTGCACGGCCCACACCAGCCAAGTTCCCTGAGGCTGCCTTATAAGGCGACGCTGCTCTCGCTCCTGTGGGCCTGGTGCTCGGCCGTCCCCGGGCACTCGCTGGAGGGGACAGTGGTGGTGTAGCTGCTGGCCTTGACCACGTTCTGGCCTGTTCTCGGGAGACCCACCTCGCCAGCCTCAGTTTCTTGATCTGTCAAAAAGGGAGGGGCTGGGCCTGAGCGCATCCGGGCTCCCCTGGCCCGAGGCGGAGTCCCAGCTCTCCCTGGTGGAATTGCCCAAGTCCCAGGACGTCCCAGGGTGCCAAGGGCACTGTCGACTGTGGGCAGGAGACCGGGTGGGGCGCGCTGTCAAACACATGGTTTCAGTAGAGTTTCCCTCCAGTTAAACACATCTAAATATCATTCAGCCACAAAGAGAAATGAAGTCCTGGCACATGGTATGACAGGGATGAGCTGAAAACACCATGCTGAGTGAAAGAAGCCAGCCACAAAAGGACAAATATTGTGTGATCCCCCTCATATGAAATACCCAGAATATGCAAATGCATAGAGACAAAAGATTATTAGTGGTCACCTGGGGTCAAGGCGGGTAGCGGCTAGGGTGGTGTTCTTTAAAGGGTACTGAGTTTCTGTTTGGGGTGATGAAAAATGTGGAAATGGTTAGTGGTATGGTTGCACATGGTTAGTGGTATGGTGAATGTGATTACATAATGTCACTGAATTGTACATTTAACAATGGTAGAAATGGCAGATGTTTTGTTAAATACATTTCATCACAATAAATTTTGTTTTTAAATTTAGAACTGCTCTTGGTCATGGGGTGGAATGTTGGGAGGTGGAGCCTCGAAGCCTCTAGTGTGGGGAGGGTTCTTCCTTGAGTACCTGAGGCTCAGTCTGTATTGGGCTGTGTTAGGGGCTGGGCTGAGGCTGTGTTAGGGGCTGGGCTGACTGTGTTAGGGGCTGGGCTGACTGTGTTAGGGGCTGGGCTGAGGCTGGGTCTGCACCGGGCTATGTTAGGGGCTGGGGACATGATAGGGAGGAATTTCTGTTCTGGGGGAGCCAGAAGACAGTGTGGTGATGAGTGGGTCAACTGATGGAAGCACGGGGTTCCCAGGGACCACTGAGCAGGGACAAAGGGGCCAGTCTAGTCGGGGATAGATGCGCCAGACCCAAAGGTGAGGGGACACGGTGCATCCCAGAAGTTCTGAGTGTGCAGGGTGGGGGAGGGTGACCCCATGTGACTTAGGAAGGAAGGGTCACAGACTCTTTACGCCCGCCTTGTGTTTACAGGGCACCCCCATACTGTAGGGTCCCTTCAGTGCCTACCCCTGGACTGTGAACTCCCCGGGTATGGGGGTGTCCTCCACCTTGTTATCCCAGTGCCTGGCACATGTCAGTGCCCTCGTGTGTTGGCCAGTGCAAATCGGGAGCTCCTGGGTGGTGCAAATGTGCTCGGCTGATAACCGAACGATTGGACATTCAAGTCCACCTAGAGTCATCTCAGAAGAAACGCCTGGTGATCTACTTCCAAAAACTCAGCCATTGAAAACTCTGTGGAGCACAGTTCTACTCTGATACACATGGGGTCACTGTGACTTGGAGTCGACTCTACGACAGCTGGGTTTTTGCTGGTTTTTAAAGCAAAGGGAGACACAATGCCATCCCGGCAGCCTCGGCCTGGCTGCAGGATTTTCTTAGGGTTGGCCTGAAGTGTCCGCCCTAGGTGGGGCAGGGCCGTGTCTCCAGAAGCGATGTTGCTACTGGGCAGCCCCACCTAGAAGAGTCTTCCCATTTTCTGGCTGCTAGGGAATTGGGGTGCCCCTGACTTTTGGGGATTTGGTCTCCCTCTAAGAACCGGCACACTCTGAGGCCCGTCACACCTGGGTGAGTCTGGAGCAGGAAGCATCCCACCCCCACCTCCACGATGTGGGATGGGACAGGAGGATCAGTGGGGCCAGGTGGACCTCCCGGGAGGTGCGGCTGGCAGGGCCGCAGAGGACAGTTCCTGGCTCTGGGCCGCCTCACGGCCCCCAGCTGTCTGCCAAGCCCAGTGCAGTGGGTGCTAGAACGAGGGATGAGGGAAGGATCTTGGGAATGCAGCTTGGAGCAGCTGCGGAATACCTTAAATAGAGTTGGCGCAGCTGCGGGACTGGGTGGGGCACAGGGCCAGAGCTGGAGGCCTGCCCTCTCCTGCAGCTTGTGGGCTGAGGCCCTGATCACCCAGCCTGGCCCGGATGGAGCCGGCCCTGGACAAATGGCTCTGGGCCTGCCGTCCGGTCCTGTCCCAGGAAACAGGAGCAGCTGTCGGAGGGGTTGGGTCTGCACCCACAGCTTCCGAAGCCCAGGACAGCTGCTGGGAGTGGGATCTGTACCGTGGCCAGCTCTCCAGGGGCCACCCGGCCACACAGCCCTGCCCTGTGCCGCGTGGACCGCGAGTGCACTCGGTCTGCAGGAGTGCACTCAGACCCCCGGCTCCCTGAAGGGTGGGCAGCTGCACCCTGACCCTGCTCCCTGGCAAGCGGGCCTGGGAGGGCCACACGGTCCATGTCGGTCCATGTCGGCTGATGTTTCAGGTCTGTTGGAGTGTCCGAGAGTCATGGAGAGGGAGAGGCACTTCCCTGGGTTGGGCTGGGCTTCCCTTCCTGAACTTTCTCCGACTTGGCCTTTCCTGACCTGGAGCTTTCTGTGGGTGTGATGCACGCCTTTCCGGAATTCCAGGGGTGCCCAGGGCTCTGGGTTGTGGCTGACGAGGAAGGACAGGTGGTATGCAGCACGAGCGTTCAGCTGTCTGCAAACTTGAGCGTGGGGAGGAGGTAAAAGTGGAGATGCACTGATTACAGGAGAGGGCGTGGTGCTCACACCCTTGGCCTCTCCTCCCCACTTCCTCTGCTGGCACCCCTGTGGAACCTAAGGCTCCAAGGAACCAGGTGTAGAAACCCCTGGTCTGTCCAGTGGCTGTTCAGAGAGGGGAAGCAACTTGTCTGAGACCACACAGCTACTAAGTCTTCAGCCGGATTCTGCCCCGTGCGCTCTGGAGGAAAGCCCTCCTACTGTCCACTGGTCCAGCCCCAGTGCTGGCCCTGGACGTGACCAATTCCAGCTCCTTCCTTCTAAAACAGCCCAGAGAGGTGACAACTTGGAAGCACGCAGTGTCACATACCCAGGCTCCTGTTCCTGCCTGACTCAGGCGGATTTCCTCATCTTCCCGGAGTCTGTTTTCTCATCGTTGAAGAGTTGCTAGGATTAAAAATGTTCACATGCAGTAGGAGAAACAATTGGTCGGGACGTATGGCCCTCTCTGTACTTTCTGCACAGTGTTTCTTTAAACGTAAAACTGCTTGAAAAACTAAAATCCTTTTTTTTAAGTGATAACATAGGAAGAGCACTGATGAGCCCCTAGCACTGGTTGGTTTTTGTTAAACAAGCACAGAAGGAAAACCACACAGGACTCCTTCTCAAATGAACAAGCGAGGTTTGTCCACAGACTCACCCCGCTCCTCACCCTGAGTCCTGGGGTTCTCACCACGTGGCTCTGTGCTTTCTCCTTTCTCAAGCTTTTATTTAAATGCTCTGCTGAACCCCTCTTTCCCCAGGACTTTTTCCCCTTTTAATTATGAAAAACAGTGTACAACAGTGTCTTCAAACCTGAGATCAGAAGAACTAGATGGTGCCCAGCTGTCACTACCGACCTAGACCTACTGTTCTCACCTGGGGCACAGTAGAAAGTCCTACATAGAGTAGGAGAAAACTGTAGAACAAAACTCAAAATTCCTAAAACACGCCGGATCTACCGGACCTATAGAGACTAGAGGGAACCTCAAGACTGTTGCCCAGAGATACCATTTGAACTTGGAATTAAAGCTGTTTCTGCAGGCCACCTTTCAGCCAAATAATAGATTGGCTTATAAAATAAACAGTATCACCCTTAAGTAATGTGCTCTCTTAAACAATTAACTATATGAGACCAAAGGGTCAACAGTTACCCAAAAGCAAAGATGAGAGGGTAAGGAAGTGAAAGAAAGCTAGATGAATGGAAATAGAACAAGCAGAATGGAAATAATGAGAATGCCCCTACATTGTAAAGTTGTAACCAATGGCATTTGTACAAAAATTGTTAAAGGACAACCTAATTTGCTGTGTAAACTTTTGCCTAAAACACAAGAAAATATTATTTAAAAAAAAAAACAAAACTAGACCCATTGAAAATGAAGAATTTCTAAATTTATAGTTCACATTTCCAAGAAATGCCAAATTGCTTTTACAGATTTTAATAGATTTATTTATAGGGTCAACTAGAAACAGCAGTAACCAGTTTAGACCAGTCCCAGGAGCTTCCGCCTAAAATTATAAACCTTACTTAACTGAGACTTTCCAAACCCACGTTCCCTTGAGACTTCCTCAGAGTAAAGACAAGAATCCTTGTGTTATGGATTGCATTGTGTTTCTCAGAAATACGTGTTGTCAGTCCTAACCCCTGTACCTGTGGTTTTAATCCCATTTGAGAGTGGATTTTCTTTGTTATGTTAATGTGGCACTATTACTGTAGGGTGTGTTTTAAATCAATCTCTTTTGAGATATGAAAGAGCAGATTAAGCTAGGAATAGAGGAAGCAGAGAGAGGGGAAAATAGATGCCATGCCACAGGAGGATCACCAAGGAGTCAAGGAACAGAAGCTGAGGAGACAAGGGCCGTCCCCCAGAGTGGACAGAGAGAGAGAGCCTTACCCTAGAGACGGCACCTTGAATTCGGACTTCTAGCCTCTTAAACTGTGAGAAAGTAAATTTCTGTTTGTTAAAGCCAAAAAAAGAATCATTGCACAACCATTGCTAAACCAAAACCAAACCCATTGCCATCGAGTAGATTCCGACTCATAGCGACCCTATAGGACAGAGTAGAACAGCCCCACAGGGTTTCCAAGGAGCGGCTAGTGGATTTGAACTGCTGACCTTTTGGTTAGCAACCAAGCTCTTAACCACTGTACCAGTAGACAACAAAAAATAATCACATGAAGCTTGAAAAGTCTTTCTCTCCTGCTCCGCACCACCTCCCCCACAGGGGTAGCTCACCTTACAGCTGGGGGGCCGAGGCGTGTGCTTCTAAATATTTTATATGTGCATGCATTCCTCTAGGGCAGAACCAAAAACCAAACTCATTGCCTCAGAGTCAATTCAGACTCACGGTGACCCCCTGTGTTATAGGGTAGAACTGCTCCGTAGGGTTTTCTTGGCTATGATCTTTACGGAAGTAGATCACCAGGCTTTTCTTCCTACTCATCACTGGGTGGGTTCAAACCCAACCTTTCGGTTGGTAGCCAAGCACAAACCGTTCGTGTCACCCAAGGACTGCAAACGTCTGTGTGTGAATATCATAAGTCATTGTTAATTTAAAAAAATTACTGTGGTAAAATATGTCACAAAAAATTTGCGATTTTTGAGTGTACACTTGAGTGGCATTAATTACATTTATAATGTCGTGCAACCATCTCCACTATTTCCAAAACTTTTCTGACTCCAAACAGAAACTCGGTACCCCTTTAGCAAGTAACTCCCCATTCCTCCCGCCCCCTCGCTCCCGGTAACCTCTGATCTGCTTTCTGTCTGTGAAGTTGCCTATTCTAGGTATTGCATATCAGTGGCGTGATACAATATTTGTCCTTTTCTATCTGGCTTATTTCACTTAGTACTGTGAGTGTTGTAGTGTGGATCATTTTTACAACTAAATAATATTCCATTATATATATACATATGCATAGATATACATATATATGTATATATCACATTCTGTTTGTCCATTCATCTGTTGGTGGACACTTGGGTTGTTTCTACCTTTTGGCTATTGTGAATAGTGCTGCTGGGAACATCTGTGTATAGGTGTCTGTTTGAGTCCCTGCTTTCATTTCTCTTGGGTATGTATGTACCTAGGAGTGGAATTGCTGGGTCATATGGTAATTCTATGTTTAAGATTTTGAAGGAACCACCAAACTGTTTTCCGCAGTGGCTGCACCATTTTACAGTCCCACCAGTGCGTGAAGGTTTCAATCGCTCCACATCCTTGACAATACTTGTTATTTTCCCTTTTTTTGTGATAATAGATCACATAGATTTTTCTGAACTGTTGTTGTTAGGTGCCGTCAAGTCAGTTCCAACTCATAGCGACCCCGTGTACAACAGAACCGAGTACTGCCTGATCCTGTGCCGTCCTCACAATCGTTGCTACATTTAAGCCCCTTGTTGTAGCCACTGTGTCAATCCATCTCAGAGAGGGTCCTTCTCGTTTTTGCTGACCCTCTACCTTACAAAGCATGAGGTCCTTCTCCAGGGACCGATCCCTCCTGATAACATGTCCAAAGGATGTCAGACGAAATCTCACCGTCCTCACTTTCGAGGAGCACTCTGGTTGTACTTCTTCCAAGACAAACTTGTTTGTCCTTCTGGCAGTCCATGGTATATTAAGTATTCTTCACCAACACAATAATTCAAAGGCGTCCATTCTTCTTCAGTCTTCCTTATTCATTGTCCAGCTTTCCCACGCATAGGAGGCGATTGAAAGTATCGTGTCTTGGGTCAGGTGCACCTTAGTCCTCAAAGTGACATCTTTGCTTTTCAACACTTTAGAGAGGTCGTTTGCAGTAGATTTCCTCAATGCAATGCGTCGTTTGATTTCTTGACTGCTGCTTCCATGGGTATTGATTGTGGATCCAAGTAAAATGAAATCCTTGACAGCTTCAATCTTTTCTCTGTTTATCATGGTGTTGCTTATTGGTCCAGTTGTGAGGATTTTTGTTTCCTTTATGTTGAGGTGTACTCCATACTGAAGGCTGCGGTCTTTGATCTTCATCAGTAAGTGCTTCAAGTCCTCTTCACTTTCAGCAAGCAAGGTTGTGTCATCTGCCTATTGCAGGTTGTTAATGATTCTTCCTCCAATCCTGGTGCCTGGTTCTTCTTCATATAGTCCAGCTTCTCGGATTATTTGCTCAGCATACAGATTGAATAAGTATGGTGAAAGGATTCAACCCTGACACACACCTTTCCTGATTTTAAACCACACAGTATCCCTTTGTTCTGTTCAGATGACTGCCTGTTGGTCTATGTACAGGTTCCTCAGGAGCACAATTAAGTGTTCTGGAATTCTTATTCTTTGCAATGTTATCCATAATTTGCTATGACCCACACAGTCAAATGCCTTTGCATAGTCAATAAAACACAGGTAAACATCTTTCTGGTATTCTCTGCTTTCAGCCGAGATCCATCTGACATTAGCCATGATATCCCTCGTTCCATGGCCTCTTCTGAATCTGGCTTGAATTTCTGGCAGTTCCCTGTCGATGTAGTGCTGTAACTGTTTTTGAATTATCTTCAGCAAAACTTTACTTGCATGTGATGCTAATGATATTGTTCAATAATTTCCGCATTCTGTTGGATCACTCTTTGGAATGAGCACAATATGAATCTCTTCCAGTCTGTTGGCTGGAGTACACATGAAATCAAACTTCTGCAACAACTTTTTATTTCTTTCATTTTACAACACTGTGCACATCTTTGCATTCATTGCTTGCAGACTTAGCACGTCCCTTCACCAGCTTCACTGCCTGCCGGGACATGGTTGCACCATTCCTGTGCAGCTTTCACTATTACCAACGAAGCTGTGATGCACATCCTCACCATATTTGTGCACATATGACTGTAGAACAGACCCTTAGGAGTGGAATTTCTGCATCAAAGGATAAGTGCATTTTACATTTTGATCCATGTTGCCGAATTGCTGTCCAAAGATGTTATACCAATTTGTAGTCCTAACAACAAGGGGAGGGAAGTCCTGTGCCCCCCACTTCTCCTAAGAGGGGAGACCATTTGCCATCAAGTCAACTTCCACTCATGGTGCCCCCCCGTATATGTCAGAGTAGAACTGTGCTCCATAGAGTTTTCAATGGCTGAGTTTTCGTAAGCAGAATGCCAGGTACATCTGGGTGGACTCGAGCCTCAAACCTTTCAGTTAGCAGCTGAGCATGTTAACTGCACCACCCAGGGTCTCCGAGAGGGGAGAAATGCTGTCCAATTGGCATTTTACTTTGTATGACTGTTAGTAAGTGAGGGGATTATCTTATCATACGTTTATCGACCAAGGGCACTAAGTTTTCACCCCGTGAACTGCTGTTTCCTTTTTTTTTCCAGTTGGGTTGTTAATCCTTTTCTTGCTGATTTTTTTTTTTTTTTTTAAAGAGTTCTTTTGTACATCAACTAGGTAGCTATTTGTTATAGCTGGCCCAAGTGCCTTTTTCCAGCTGTTGACTTTTAATTTTATTTATAACATGTTCTTCCTAACAGCAAATTTTCGTGTTTATGTTGTCAACTTTATTCTTTTTCTTTTAGCTTTTGGAATTCATGTCCTCCTCAGGGGGCCCTCTGCATTCCAAAATTGTAGATTAAAAAAAAAAAAAATTCACTCGTGTTTTCTTCTAGTACTTTTATGGTTTAATTTTCATGCATTGAAATCATTAATCCATTGGAATGTATTTCTGTTTCAGCGGGGAGGTAGGGATGTATGGTTTTTGCCTGCCACACGCTCACGAGCTTGGTCTGTAGCGTGTGGAGATACGTGTGCATGTGCTATTTTTATCAAATTGTGGAGTCAGTGTTATGCTGGCTTAGCAAAAGTAATTTGGATGAGTTTCTTTTTTTCTCTATGTTCTGGAACATTTTAAAGAGCAACACAATCATCTCTTTGTTAAAACTTGTAAAGAATTCACTATTGAAACCATCTGAGCCTGAGGCTTTCATGGGAGACAGTACTTTAAAAATGTAAAAAAAAAAAAAAAATTTTTTCCTATGGATATGTTTGAATTTTTTTCTTTATAATTTATAGTTTCTAGAACCATCCTTTAACCTCTTTAAAATCCCCCAGGTTGTTCAGAAGTAGCTGCTTAAGGAGCCCTGGTGGTGCAGTGGTTAAGCACTGGGCTGCTAACCAAAAGGTTGGTGGTTTGAATTCACCAGCCCCTCTGTGGTAGAAAGATGTGGCAGTCTGCTTCCAGAAAAATTACAGCCTTGGAAACCCTATGGGGCAGTTCTTCTCTATCCTATACGGTCACTCTGAGTCAGAATCGACGCAACAGAAATGGATTTTTCTTTTTTTTTAAGGGTGTGCAGTGAGTGGAGGGGATGGGCCGAGACACTAGCCCATAATGATTAGAACCAGCTGCTACCCTGGACCCGGCCCTGTCCTCAGTGGGGAAAGTACAGAGATGAACTGGACATGCTCGTGTCCCAGGGTCAGTCTGTCTAGAAACACAGGGTACAGGCAGTGTGACAAGTATTCTTACAGAACCCAGAGGGCCACAGCACACCAAGGACAGCATCCCTGTCCCGCCAACGGAGCCCCCACCGAGGCGGTGCAGGTGGGCTGAGTGGTCCAGGCAGGTAAAAGGCTGTTGGGTTTCAGGAATCGTGAGATGTTTGGTGTCGCCCAGAGAGTAGCTTTCAAACTTCTTTTGGACTGCAGCCCCCAGTAAGAAATACATTTTACACTACAACCTGGGACACATGTGTGTAGGAGTGTGCTTGTGTATGAGCCAAAATTTCCACAAAGTAATTCCTACCCTTACTATGTGCCACGTGCCAATATTTTCTATTCTTTTTTTGAGGGAGTGTTTTTCTCATTTTTTAACAGTTTTATTGAGATATAATTCATGTACTATACAATTCAGTGTTTTTGTAGGATATTCACGGATATGTGCATATACTAAAAATTGGTTTGGTTGTTGTTGGGTGCCCTCGAGTCATTTCCGACTCATAGCGACCCTATAGGATAGGGTAGAACTGCTCCATAGGGTTTCCTAGGCTGTAATCTTTATGGAAGCAGACTGCCAGGTCTTTTCTTCCATGGAGCTGCTGGGTGGTTTCAAACCGCCAACCTTTTGGTTAGCAGCCAGGCACTTAACCATTGCACCCACCAGGGCTCCAGAGTTAATTTTAGAACATTGTCATCACCTCAGAAAGAACCCTGTGCTCTTTAGTTATTCCTCTCTCTATCCGCCCATCTCTCCACCTGAGCCCCGGGCCACCACTCACCTACTGTCTGTCTCCGTGGATTTGCCTGTTATGGAAATCATGCCATCCACGGCCTTCTGTGTCCGGCTTCTTTCATGTGGCGTAACGTTGTCAAGGTTCATCCTTGTCACAGCATGAATCAGAACTTCATTTCTTTTTGTATGGCTGAGTAATATTCCATTGTGTGGCTAGATCTTTTTATGGCCGAGTAATGTTCCACTGTATAGCTAGATCCTGTTTTGCTTATTTATTAGTTGATGGGCAGGTAGGTTGGCCATGCGGGTTGTTTCTGTCTGTCTTTGTCAGGTGCCATGAAGTTGGTTCCGACTCATAGCGACCCTGTGTACAAACACTGCCCAGTCCTGTGCCATCCTCACAGTCGCTGGCTACGTTTGAGCCCATTGTTGCAGCCGCTGTGTCAGTCCATCTCGTTGAGGGTCTTCCTCTCTTTTGCTGATGCTCTCCTTCCATCTTTTAGGCATTACAAACACGCCTGCTCTTCACTTACGGACTTTCTTCTTCCACATTTCACATTTACAACAATAAAAAAATCTACTATCCAACTACTTTGCACATTGATGAGGAGCTGAGGTGAGAGGAGGAGGAGGAGGGCGAGGTTTGTGAGGGAGTTAGGTGGCGGGACTCAGGTGGGCAGAGGACCTGGGCTGCGAGGAGGCGGCAGGAGTCAGGGCCACAGGAATGGGGTGGGAGTGGGGGGCTCGAAAGTCTCTTCTTCCAAAGAGGCCTCTCTGCCACCTCCACAGGGGCCCAGGTGGCCAGGCCTCACCTGCCCGCAGGCCCTGGAGCCCCCAACCACTGAGGCTTGTCTCTCCAGGACAGCGGAGCGGGGAGGCATGGTGGAGGGGAGAGGCCCGGTGGGGGACGTCCCGGTGATGGGAAGGCGGCTCTCCACGCCAGCGCATCCCCAGACGTGCCTGAGGCGCCCTACGGGTGGTGAGCAATGGGGGTGGGGAGGGTGGGGGGACACCAGCACCTAAGATAGATGTGGCCCAATTCTTGCGTAATGCTGTTTTCACATAACGAGCTGGTCATTGGAACCTAACGACGTGGATCATTTAAATAAACACTGGTTACGACCCACTAGTTTTCGTGACCCACTCATGGGGCAGGATCCACAGTGATAGGATGGGGGTCAGGCTGGTCAAGGGGCCTGGAGACAGACTGTGAGGGCCAGGCAGCTGTGAGAGGTGGGAGCCGTCAGCCATCAGAGAAGCTTGAGCAGGACCTATTCAGATTGAATGGAAGGATTTCTGTGCCAAGAGTGTTTGTTTATTCAAGAAATACTGAGAGCTGCACCAAAAGGTCAGCAGTTCAAATCCACCAGCCGCTCCTTGGAAATACTATGGGGCAGTTCTACTCTGTCCTATAAAGTTGCTGTGAGTTGGAAACGACGGCAAGGGGTTTGGTTTTTTGGGCAGGTACATAGGATATGGGTAGCGATAGTTCACTGGTAAGATTCTCTCTTCCCATGTGGGAGACCTGGGTTTAAATTCCCAGCACCTCATGCACAGCCGCCGCCACCCCTCTGTCAGTAGGGACTTGAGTGTTGCTATGATGCTGAACAGGTTTCAGTGGAATTTCCAGGCTAAGACAGATGAGGAAGAAAGGCCTGGTGATCTTCTGATAATCAGCCAATGAAAACCCTGTGGATCAACAACAGTCTGATCCCATTGTGCTTGAGGTTGCGTGAATCAGGGGCTGAGTTTACGGCAGCTAACAGCAACAACAACGTACATAGGAAACAAAGATCCCTGTACTCTTGGAGCTTCCCTGCCGATGGGAGGAGACAGACAATAAACAAAGCAGACTGGTAAACGTGCAGCCTGTTAGATGGTCGTGAGGGTTGAAGAGAAAGACAGTAGGGCAGGCAGGGGGAGCTACCAGAGGTATCAGGGTGGCATCAGGGTTGGGACTGTAAGGAGAATGGTGGGGAAAGCTCTGGGCAGGACCTGGGTCTGAGGTTCCCGGCAGGAGCACCTGGAGGCTGGTGGATGAATACCGAGGCTGAGGTGAGGTGGGTGAAGCACTCACCGGACGCACAATTTAAAGAGGCTCCAAAAGCTCAGTAATCAAGATAAGTGATATTTAATTTTTAAGGTAATATTTTTAAAAATCCAAATTATGCAGAAATACTCCATTGGTGAACACACATCCAAAATTTGTAAGTAAAGACAGGATCTGACCCTGTAGGGCAGGGTTGCCAGCTTGTCTCACCCTAATCCTGGCCCTGTTGGATTTTGTTCATGTTGGAATTGTTGGCTCCCTGGCTGCGTAGCCTAGCTGCTATGGGTCTCGGTTTCCTCATCTGTAAAACAGGAATAATTGTTGTTAGCTGCTGTCAGAGTCAGTCCCAACTCATCGTGACCCGTGCCCTCAATCACACCAGCCACCCCAGAGCAGGGTCTGAGTTGTCAGGGTGGTGTGGGGCACGGAGAAGTTTCCCAGCACAGCCCAGTACCCAACAGCCACCCACCATGCCCCCAAGACCCCCATCAGGTGACCTCAGCAGGCTGGGGTGTCCAGGACACGGGGACAGATCCTTCTGTTGGATGTGTCCTCTTTGGGGTGTGGCTGGGGAGGGTGGGGTGGCGGTGGAGCAGGTCCTGAGGTAGGGGAGGAGGCTGGAGAGCCTCTAGCTGGCCCTCCTCCAGTCCCCAGTCCCCAGCCCCCTGCAAGGCAGACCACAGTGACCATCTGTGGGGGGGGTCCCTTCCACAGAGCACCACATGCTGTGCCCACAGTCCCGCCTCCTTCCCTCGGCAGCTAGCCCAGGCCTCTCTGCATCCCCGCCGGTGGGCAGCTGATCAGGCTGCAGGGCGCTGTGCAGACCAAGCTGGGCACAAATGAGGGCTCGCGGCGCCGTGGCCCAGGGTGCTTTGTGCATGAACTTCCTATTCAGGAAGGAGGAGCAGGTTAGACGCCCAGGTCAGCATGCTGTGTGTCGTTCAGCAGGAAGCATCTGCTGCAGCCTTTGCTGACTGCTTGGCTGTTCTCCCGCAGGTAAGGCCGGCCCCTTGCTTACGTCACTCGGCTCTCTGGGGTAGGGGTGGGGGGCTGGCAGTATCAGCCACTGGAGCTCAGGCTCTGCCCGAATATTAAGCAGACACCTGGTCGGTCCTGCCCAGCTGTGCCTTCAAGCCTGTAGGACATTGGGCTTCATCCTGGTGGTTCCCACTCAGCGCAGGGGTCTGGGAATTTTCAGCTCAAGTACACAGATGATTCTTCTTGGTGGGGAAGCATCCCTGCAGTCTCCAGGTGCTGGGGCCTCGGTGGGCTTTAGCTGTTGGCCATCCCTTCCCCCTCCTGCAAGCCCCCACCCCTCTTTTCTCCCCCACCCTTAGGGCTCCTGCCCTGCCTGCCCCTTCCCTCCCTGCCCAGCCAGCCAGCTGGGACCAATTCCCTTCCTGATAGGATTCGGAATGGGATGACTTTCCTGGACTGCACCTCTCTGGCGACAATTAGTGACATCTTGTTTTGGGTGGGAAGCTAGGTGATTGATAACTGTGGCATCATAATGACGTTGCGTGATGTAGCCTTCTTCCCCTGCAGGCATACTCGGTGCTCTCATCAGCCCATTTTCCAGATGGGGAAATCAAGGCCCAGAGAGCCACAGCCACTAGCGTGAGGCTCCCCAGGTGCTCAGGGTCCGCACTTGAACCCTGGGGAGTCTGGCTGCAGAGTGTCCCACTGGTGCCCCCACCCAGGGCTGGGTGGCTCCCTGGGCCTCTGCATGGTACTGGGCCCCCTACCCCTCACCCTCCGGCCTGGTTCTTTCCCCAGGCATCATGACATGAGGAAATGAAAGGAAAGCCCAGTTGGGTATGCTGTGATATCCCCTTCTTGTCCCCCCGCCCCCCTTAAGCTGCCCTGGATTTTGAAATAAGACACTGCTCGTCTGGGGTTGGGGGGAAGACCGGAACAGACGGAAAGTCCCAGAAGTCTCTGTTAATCTCCCTAACGCACAGCTGCAGGGAGCCTGCTAGCTTTCTCCCTCACCCCCGTCCACCCCCAGTCCCCCATCCCAGCCCGTGTCTCCCTCCCCCACACGCCTCCTGCCCCTTCACCCCTCCTCCTGCCCCCACACCCCACTCCCCAATCACAGGCCCTTATCTCCCACCCTCACCCCCCATACATCCCACCCATCCCCCATCCCTGGCCCTTGTCTCCCACCCTCACCCCCTACAACCCCCGTCCTCCATCCCTGGCCCTTGTCTCCCACGCTCACCCTGCACGCTCCCCCACCCCAGTCCTCCATCCCTAGCCCTCGTCTCCCACCCTCACCCCCCACGCTTCCCCCAGTCCCCCATCCCCGGCCCTTGTCTCCCACCCTCACACCCCAGTCCCCCATCACCCACCCTTGTCTCCCACCCTCACCCCCCCGTCCCCCACCCCCCACCCTTGTCTCCTACCCTCAGCCCCCGTTCCCCATCCCCCGCCCTTGTCTCCCACCCTCACCCCCCAGTCCCCCATCCCTCACCCTTGTCTCCCACCCTCACCCCCCCAGTCCCCCATCCCTCGCCCTTGTCTCCCACCCTCACCCCCCAGTCCCCCATCCCCCACCCTTGTCTCCCACCCTCACCCCCCAGTCCCCCATCCCCCGCCCTTGTCTCCCACCCTCACCCCCCCGTCCCCCATCACCTGCCCTTGTCTCCTACCCTCACCCCCCCGTCCCCCATCACCCGCCCTTGTCTCCCACCCTCACCCCCCAGTCCCCCATCCCCCGCCCTTGTCTCCCACCCTCACCCCCCCAGTCCCCCATCCCTCGCCCTCGTCTCCCACCCTCACCCCCCCAGTCCCCCATCCCTCGCCCTCGTCTCCCACCCTCACCCCCCGTCCCCCACCCCCCGCCCTCGTCTCCCACCCCCCGCCCTCGTCTCCCACCCTCACCCCCCCGTCCCCCACCCCCCGCCCTCGTCTCCCACCCTCACCCCCCGTCCCCCACCCTCCGCCCTCGTCTCCCACCCTCACCCCCCCGTCCCCCATCCCCCCGCCCTCGTCTCCCACCCTCACCCCCCGTCCCCCATCCCCCCGCCCTCGTCTCCCACCCTCACCCCCCGTCCCCCATCCCCCCGCCCTCGTCTCCCACCCTCACCCCCCCGTCCCCCACCCCCCACCCTTGTCTCCTGTCATTTCATCTTTCTCTGTTCCTTTACCCTCCCCCTCCTGCCCCTCCTCACCAGACCCGGGCTGAAGAACAAACAGGAAGTATTTTGGCTGGAGTGGGGTGGGGGTGCTTTCTTTGTTGGGGGGCAGGGTTGGGACGGGGGCTGGGTTGACACTGCTCCAGGCTGGCACTCCCAGCCACCACACCAGTCTGTCCCCTGCTGGCTGTGCCTTCCTGTCCCTGCAGCCAGTTTCCCTATCAGCAGACCGCACTCTCCTTGTGTCCCCCAATGGTTGGGGGCTTCCTGGGACTGCCTGCCCCGAGGGGTCGCTGGCCCAGTGAGGTGCTGAGGGGGGCATGTACCGGGCCCCTCCGCCTGGTGTCTTACCCTGGGCTCTTCTTCCAGCCGTGTGGGGTGACTGGGGTGGAGGTGGGAATCTTCCCCCAGGGATGGGCAGTTGCCAGTTTATCTGACCATCAGACATCCTGGCCCCCAAGGGCCTGAAAACTGCTTGGTGTTTTCTGATTTTAACCCTTCCTGAGCGCTTCCTGAGTGGCTTGGCCCTTTATGTATGTTACCGCAAACCGTGGGCTCTGTCCTGTGCTCTCAGACCCTGGGTCCCTGATGGCCTTGGGAAGGACAGCAGTGAAGAGAAGCCAGCGGAAACATGGAGACTCCACTGTGGTCAGCACCTGTCCCGGGCCAGCTCAGCTTCAGGGCCTCCTGGGAGCTCAGCCTGCAGTGTGGCCCAGGACAGGGAGGGGAGCACCTCCTTGCTTCTCCTCACTTCTGATCTCCGGGCCTCGGGTGGCACAGTGGTTAAGAGCTCAGCTGCTAACCAAAAGGTCAGCAGTTCACATCCACCAGCCACTCCTTGGAAACCCTATGGGGCGGTTCTTCTCTGTCCTATGGGGTCACCATGAGTCGGACTCAGTCAACAGCAGCGGGTTTGGTTTTTGTTTTTTTGGAGGGGCCTCGGGGAACAGGTCCCCAAGTTTTGTTTGGGGGACCAAGGTGGGAAACAGGTGAGAGAGTAGGGGCCAGGACAGGCAGAGAGACCCTGAAAAGCCATCTGCCCTTGTCCCCCAGGCCTCCTCCTCCTCCAGCAACACTCGGGCTGGCCCTAGGGAGCAGGGATGAAGGGACATAGACACCCCTGGGGTGACCGTGCAGTATAGGGTGTGCTTTGTTCTGTGGGGACTCTGTCCTCCTCAGCTGTGATCCTGGTTCCCCGCTCTGGACTCGTGTCTCTCAGAACATGGCTCTGGAATGTGTGGAAGGACCTGCCGAAATGCTGCTTCCTGGGCCCTAACCCAGCCCCTTGGAACCAGGGTCTCTGTGGTGGGCCTCAGACTCTGTGTTTTCAGCAGCCTCCATGTGATGCTTCTGCAAAAGAAAGTTTGATAAACACTGCCCTAACCTCTAGCCAAGGAGCCTGGTGGCGCAGTGGCTAAAAGTCTCACTGCGAACCAGAAGGTCAGCAGTTTGAACCCCCTGGCAGCTCTGTGGGAGAAAGATGTGGCAGTCTGCTTCTGTAGCTTTGGAAACCCTATGGGGCAGTTCCACTCTGCGCTACTGGGTCGCTATGAGTCAGAATCAACTCAACAGCAATGGGTTTTTTTTTTTTTTTTTTTGAATCTCTAACCACCCTACTCTTCCTTCCTTCCAATCTTTTCTCTTTTCCTTCTGGGATCTTGGCCAGGACAAAACTCCAGGGTCAAAGGACCAGGGGAGAAAGTGTAAACTCTAAGATTACATCTAGAGGGCAGTGATGGTTCGGCCGTAGAATTCATGCGTCCGTGTGGGAGACCAGGGTTCGATTCCCGGCAGTGCACCTCATGCGTAGCCACCACCCATCCGTCAGTGGAGGCTTGTGTGTTGCTAGGATGCTGAACAGGTTTCAGTGGAGCTTCCAGACTAAGACAGACTAGGAAGAAAGGCCTGGTGATCTACTTCCAAAAATCAGCCAATAAAAACGTTATGCATCACAACAGTCTGATCGTGGGTGTGACAAAGGATCAGGCACATTTCTTCTGTTGTGCATGGGGTCTCGATGAGTTGAGGGCCAACTTGAAGGCAGCTAACAACAACACAACAAGGTTACGTATGCATCTTGACCAAACCATTGGTAGAAGATGGAAAAATTCAGTCCCTGTGTTTGTTTTGACCCCACTAGGTGGCTCGCCCTCTGCCGAAATGGCAGACTCAGGCAATATTTTTTGACCTTGAGATGGGATTTGTCTGTCTTGCCCAACAGGCTTCAGAGATGTTGCCCTCTAAACACAGGGGTTGCTGTCAGGGTGGGAGGCCAGGTCCTAATTGGGGTGGAGGTGCACCCCCCCAGCCCCAGTGTCTCTCCTCCCCTGACTCCTGGCCCGACAATGGTGAAGCTGTGGTGAGTAATCCTTCCCACCGGCCGCTTGCCCAGCACTGCATCGCACGTTCCTGCTGCAGGGAAACGTGTCCAGGGAGCCAGCTGACACATTTGGCCTCGATTATTTGTTTCTTGAACAGGAATGAAAGGAGAGAGTGAGTAAGAAAGGGAGGCAGTGCGGAGCAGGGGAAGGTCAGGGAGAGGGGAGGAAAAATCCAGAAAGTCCAAACATGTGCTTATGAGGCAGGTGCCAGCTATGAGATAATCCGGACGGTGGTTGCCAGCCCTGAGCCTGCCCGGGAGGGGACATTCCGCAGGGGGATTGTCCAGGTGCTGGAAGGGAGGCCTGGGAGCCTGCCCTTGGCTCATTCCTGCAGCTGTGAGAGCTGAGCGGGTTCGTTTCCATTTTAGGGACAAAGCAGGGAGGCAGCCATTCCCTCGTCGCCTTTGTTAATATTTCATTAATCATTAAGTGACCACTTAGTGTGCGCACAAGCTCTAGGCGCTGGAAGCCTTGCTTGCTTCATTGGCTGTATGTTAAAGTGTAGATTCCGATTTAGTATATCTGGGGTGGAAATGCAAATTATCCTCAGGGATTTGAACCAGAATGAACCGGTTCAAAGCCCTGCCTTGAAGATGGCCCAGGAGGGTGGTGTGAGATTGGTCACTGAGCTGCTGGAGCTCTGCCTCTATGAGTGTCCCCGGGTCCCACGCTTTGTTCCATAGCCCCCTGCGCTGCCCCTAGCCACAGCCTGTGTGTCATGGGCCACAGCCACAGTGGGCCAGCTTGGTGTATTAGAATCCTGGGGGCCAAGGTCACAGAGATCTTACTCCTCTGTCCAGACAAGGTTTTGTGCTGGCGTGTTCATTATTGACTTTGTGATGTTCATGAAAGGAAGCCTAGCTCTCTCTCTGCCTCTGTAGCCTTTGGTGAAGGAGCCCAGGTGGTGCAATGGTTAAATGCTCAGCTGCTAACTGAAAGATCGGTGATTTGAACTCACCAGCCGCTCCTCAGGAGAAAGTGATCTTCTGTAAAGATTAAAACCAAAAAAACCAAACCCACTGCCGTCAAGTGATTCTGACTCATAGCGACCCTGTAGGACAGAGTAGAACTGCCCCAGAGGGTTTCCAAGGCTATAATCTTTATGGAAGCAGACTGCCACATCTTCCTCCCTCAGAGCAACTGGTGGGTTCGAACCACTGACCTTTTGGTTAGCAGCCAAGCACTTAACCACTGCACCACCAGGGCTCCATATTTGTGAAGATTACAGTCTAGGAAACCCTATGGGGCAGTTCTACTCTGTCCTGTAGGGTTGCTGTGAGTCGGAAGGACTCGACAGCAGTGGATTAGCCTTGGCAAGTCACTTTATGACTGATTTGGTTTGTCTGTAGAATGGGTTTATTGGCGTAAGTCATCCTACCTCAGAGGGTTTTGGGCAGAATCAGACGAGAGGTGTGCACAGAAGCCCTTCATGGGGCGTTACTGACAGGTAAGCTGTGGGATCCATGGATGAAATGGGCAGCCAGTCCCTTCTGGAGCCCAGTGTCTGAAGGCAGGGCAGTAGCGTGGACTTAGCTCTCAGAAGGAGGGAACGGGGAAGCTTAGAGCTCCTGGCAGCTCATTTCTGTCTCCGCCACTGGCCAGCTGTGCGTCGCATCTGCAAGGGGGTACTAGAAGGGCTTAGGCAGAGTTGTGCAAGATTAAATGACAGGGACAGAGGGCTATTAGCAGGGTCCCTGAACAAAGTGAGTCTCGGCCAGAGTCAGCTCCCTCCACTCCCCAGGGAGTTTGAGCTGTCCCCCGGCTCCAGCAGGATTCTTGGCGCCCTGCCCACCCCCCAGCAGGCTGACCTGCCCCTCGAGGCCGGGCATGGGAAGATGGGCCCAGAGGTGGGAGGTCGGGCTGGCAGGACTGTGTGTGCAGAGGGATGGCCCCCCAGGAACAGCCAGCTGCACAGGAAGCTGGGCCAGTGGCCTCCCGGAAGCCTCAGCACTCCGCAGGCTGGACTCCCAGGATCTGTGGCTGCCAGCCCTTGACCTGCACCTGGGTGCTCCAGAGGTGCAGTGGGGGAGAGGGCACGTGACCACGTCCCGAGTGTGGCTGCCCACCCAGAGTGTGACTCTGGCTGCAGCCCCTGTCTCTGTCCAGCCCCCTTCCAGCCTCAGGGACACTGCCCTGGGGCTGCCCACACATGAAAGGAGCCTCCACCGAGCTGGCCCTGCTCACTCCAAGGCCGGCCTGACCTCTAGCCCTGAGTGGGGCTGCCTCCACCCTTCAGAAACTATAGCGTTGGCCTGAGGGATGCCTACTCTGCCTCTTAGTGTGTCTCTGGGGGAAGACAGCATCCTCATGCCCCCTGCCCCCAAGGACCTGGGCAGACATATGTTGGGAGGCCGAGGAAGGGGTAACTACCCTTTCGTCCATCCCTCCCTCCATCCATGCATCCATCCATGCATCTGTCCATGCATCCATCCATCCATCTATCCATGCATCCATCCATCTGTCCGTCCGTCCATCCATCCACCTGTCCATCCACCCACCCACCCATACATCTATCCATCTACCCACCCACCCATTCTCGAAACCTACCACCCACCCATCCATCCATCCATCCATCCATCCACTTACCCATCCACCTACCCATCCACTTATCCTTGAAACCAACCACCCATCTATCCATCCACCAATCCACCTATCCATCCATCCATTCACCCTACCACCCACCCACCCATCCATCCACCCACCCATCCATCCACCCACCCACCCATCCACCCACCCACCCACCCATCCATCCACCCACCCACCCATCCATCCACCCACCCATCCATCCACCCACCCACCCATCCACCCACCCACCCATCCATCCACCCACCCACCCATCCATCCACCCACCCATCCACTCATCTTTGAAACCAACCACCCATCCATCCACCCACCCACCCATCCACCCACCCACCCATCCACTCATCTTTGAAACCAACCACCCATCCATCCACCCACCCACCCATCCATCCACCCACCCACCCATCCATCCACCCACCCACCCATCCACCCACCCATCCACCCACCCACCCACCCATCCACCCACCCATCCACCCATCCACCCACCCATCCATCTACCCACCCATCCATCCACCCACCCATCCACCCACCCACCCATCCACCCACCCACCCATCCACCCACCCACCCATCCATCCACCCACCCACCTATCCATCCACCCACCCACCTATCCATCCACCCACCCACCCACCTATCCACCCACCCACCCACCCATCCACCCACCCACCCACCCACCCATCCATCCACCCACCCACTTATCCATCCACCCACCCACCCATCCACCCACCCACCCATCCACCCACCCACCCATCCATCCACCCACCCACCCATCCATCCACCCATCCACCCACCCACCCATCCATCCATCTATCCATCCATCCACCCACCCACACATCCACCCACCCATCCACCCATCCACCTATCCATCCATCCACCCACCCATCCACCCACCCACCCACCCATCCACCCACCCACCCATCCATCCACCCACCCACCCACCCATCCATCCATCTATCCATCCACCAACCCACCCACCCATCCACCCACCCACCCACCCATCCACCCACCCACCCACCCATCCACCCACCCATCCACCCATCCACCCAGCCATCCACCCACCCACCCACCCATCCATCCACCCACCCATCCATCCACCCACCCACCCACCCATCCACCCACCCACCCATCCATCCATCTGTCCATCCATCCACCCACCCACCCATCCACCCACCCATCCACCCATCCACCTATCCACCCATCCACCCACCCACCCACCCATCCATCCACCTATCCATCCATCCACCCACCCACCCATCCACCCACCCATCCACCCATGCACCCACCCATCCACCCACCCATCCACCCATCCACCCACCCATCCACCCATCCACCCATCCACCCATCCATCCACCCACCCATCCACCCACCCATCCACCCACCCATCCACCCACCCACCCATCCACCCACCCAGCCACCCACCCAGCCATCCACCCAGCCATCCCCCCACCCACCCACCCGCCCGCCCGCCCGCCCGCCCGCCCGCCCATCCATCCACCCACCCATCTATCCATCCACCCACCCACCCGTCCACCCACCCACCCATCCATCCACCCACCCACCCATCCATCCACCCACCCATCCACCCACCCACCCAACCACCCATCCACCCATCCACCCACCCACCCACCCACCCATCCACCCACCCACCCACCCACCCACCCACCCACCCGCCCATCCACCCACCCGCCCGCCCGCCTGCCCATCCACCCACCCACCCACCCACCCATCCACCCACCCACCCAACCACCCACCCAACCACCCATCCACCCATCAACCACCCACCCACCCATCCACCCACCCACCCACCCATCCCCCCACCCACCCATCCCCCCACCCACCCGCCCGCCCGCCCGCCCGCCCATCCATCCACCCACCCATCTATCCATCCACCCACCCACCCGTCCACCCACCCACCCATCCATCCACCCACCCACCCACCCATCCATCCATCTATCCATCCACCAACCCACCCACCCATCCACCCACCCATCCACCCACCCACCCATCCATCCACCCACCCACCCATCCACCCACCCATCCATCCACCCATCCATCCACCCACCCATCTATCCATCCACCCACCCACCCATCCATCCACCCACCCACCCATCCACCCACCCACCCATCCACCCACCCATCCATCCACCCACCCATCCATCCACCCACGCATCCACCCACCCATCCACCCATCCACCTATCCATCCATCCACCCACCCACCCACCCACCCATCCACCCATCCACCCACCCATCCACCCACCCGCCCGCCCGCCCGCCCATCCACCCACCCACCCACCCATCCATCCACCCACCCACCCACCCACCCACCCAACCACCCATCCACCCACCCACCCACCCATCCATCTATCCATCCATCCATCCTCCTATCCACTTAGCTGCCCACCCCACTGTCCCTCCACCCACCCAACAGAGATGTGCATATGTGCTTTGGGGCTGTGTGCGCAGCCCCGCACAGAGCTTGGAGCCAGAAGTCCCCACTTGGCTGGCCCTGCCTTTCACCAGCTGTGTGGTCTTGTGCAGGCACCGACCTCCCTGAGCGTCGTTCTTATCTTTAAAATGAGGACAGGCTGATGTGAGGGTTCAGTGGGGCTCGCTGTGAAGTGCTGGGAACCTTCTCCACTGGGAGAAGTGAAGACCCTACCTTTAGACAGGAGGGTGTAGTTCAGACCCTGAGTCAGGACAGGAGAGAACTCTGGTGCAGGGGACCATGTCCACAGGGGCCTGCTAGGGAGTCACCTTCTTAGGGGAGCCTCCCATGAGCTGCACTGGGTCCCCCCGCCACACCTCCCAACCTCACTCGTCCTTCTGTCAGCCCAGGGCCCCCAGCTCAGGAAACTGGCACTGGAGTCCCTTGGTGGTACAACCCGTTAATGTGCTTAGAAGAAAGGCCTAGCAATCTACTTCCAAAAAATCAGCCATTGACAACCCTATGGAGCACAGAATCGTAGTCAATTCAATGACAACTGGTGTCCACCAGTTGCTTGTGGCTAAAAAGTTAGGAATCTTCCCCCACATGTATTCACCGGTCCTGTGGGCAGCTGGGAAACCCTGGTGGCATAGTGATTAAGAGCTATGGGTGCTAACCAGAAGTTGGCAGTTCAAATCCACCAGGCACTCCTTGGGAACTCTGTGGGGCAGTTCTGCTCTGTCCTATAGTATAGGGTCGCTATGAGTTGGAATCGACTTGATAGCAGTGGGTTTTTGGTGGGCAGCTGATTCCCAAATAGACCCTAGATCTGAGCTCTCCACCCTGCTTACCCCTGGCCTCCCCGGCCCTGGCCTGGCAGCTCCCCACGCTACCCACTTCAGTCTGCCTGTGCTGTGCTGTCCGCCCCCTCTGGGAGCCCAGCATGCGGTGATGGGTGGGAAGGGTGCCCCATGGAGGTGAGCGGGGCTGGAGGCCCTGACCTGGTAGCCAAATGGTGTTCCCAATTGAGACTCAGTTCCCGTCACTCCGGAGGGTGCCGCCGTGCCCAGGAGGCTGGCCAAGCCTCGACCTTGTCTCCTGACCCCACCCCCACCGCTCACTGGAGTTCAGCCCCTCTGTCCTGGATCAGATGACCCCAAACCAGCCATCCCACCTAGGTGCCCTGGGAAAGTTGGGTGAAGTGTTCCAGGGGATTAATTTGACCCAGGTAGCTGGGATGGCCTGGAGGAGAAGGGACAGAATCGGTTTGAAGCGCTCCCAGCCTGGGGGGCTGAGTTAGGGTGGAGCCACGGGGACGCAGAGGGCCAGAGGACTTCCAGAAGCCCTCAGACCAGGAATTAGTGCTGGGCTCGCTCCCTCCCCTACCTGGCCTGGCTCCAGCTGCTGGCCGAGCTCTCCACCCTGCTCAGGCCTAACTCCATTCCCTTGGTAGCAGCTGCCTGAAACACTGTGTTAAGTAGGATCCTGAGGCCAGTAGGAAAAATTTCAACTTTTATTAGTAATGTCTGCTTTAGGTGAGAGAAAGACAGTGGGACACTGGTGTCTCCCCAGTCTGTCCCTGCCTGCGGGGCTGGGAGCCTGTCTGCCTGTGGTCTACCCCGGGCCTGATAGCGACCTGGTGGAATCGTCACTCCCCCAGGAGACAGCCTGCTCCAGGAACACGAGGAGACCAGGCGGGCAGGGGGAGGGGAGAGGGCCTGGACTCCACCCAGGGATTGTCACCCAGGCCTCGCCAAGCTGCTCTTTGGAGCTCTCCTGCCCCCTCATGGTGTCAGACTGCTCTGATCAACGGGACTGTTCTGATCAGCTCTGCTCCTTTGACCAGCGCCCCCCTCCCGCCAGGCCCCATCCGCCTGTTGACTTTGCTTCATCTTTTGTTGTCGTGGTCATCCTTGTCACACAGCAGCCCCTTATCCAGCCTCTTGCAGGCCACCAGCCGCGGTCAGGGCTCTCCATCTCCTCCTGTGACCCTCCTGCACCCCGGGAGGCACAGAGAGGCCGAGACACTGGCCCACGGTCACACAGCAGGTACATGGCAGCACTAGGATCCAGGCCAGGCCTCTTGCAGGGCCCTGAGCAGGATGGGCCTGCCTCAGAGTGAAGGGAAGGTGGACGGCAGGCCCAGGGGACACAGCCACTCTGGTGCAGGCTGAACCTCTGACTAAGTGCCAGCTGGCTGTCCGGCTGGCACCGTGCATGGTCTTATTTGGGTAGTGCAGGCTCCAAGCTACACGGCCAGGGCTGAGGCCTGACTAAACCACTTGTAAAGCGGGCGACCTTGGTGAGTTTGGAACCCCTCCATTTCTTTATCTGGGAAAAGGTGAAGGAGCCGCCCCAAGGCAGGGGAAGCGTGTGAGTCCACCCTCAGCAAATGTTAGCTGTGCAGGCGGCCCTCACATGACCGTCTGCAATGGTCTGTGTGGTTGTGTGTTTGACTTGTAGCTGCAGCCCAGAGAGGTTAGGGGCTAGTCACATAGGATGGAGGCCAGACCCCCAGGAGCAATGCTGGAAGGGAGAACACTGAAGACACCCAAGCACAGGATGGGCAGACCGTGAGGGTCAGAGGGCAGAGTTCTTCCCATCTGGTTGGGGTGCCGTTGTGCATGAATATTGGCTGTGCAAACGGTGAACACGCTTGGCCGTTAACCAAAAGGTTGGCAGTTCGACTCCACCCAGAGGTGCCTCAGAAGAAAGGCCTGACAATCTATTTCTGAAAAATCCGCCATTGGAAGCCCTATGGAGCACAGTTCTACTCTGACACTCATGGGGTCGCCACGAGTCGGAGTCGACTTGACAGCAGCTGGTCTGAATGTGGTACTGGGTAGGCTCAAGGAAGACCCAGGGAGCTAGGCTGGAGCTGGACCTGGGTTGAGATTCTGGTTCTCCTGCTTCCTTTTCTAGAGAAGTTTCTTAACTTCTCTGCTCTGTCTCTCCCTTGTGGGGTGAAGTTTAATGGGATGATGCAAGAAGCAGGCATGGTGCAGCCCTGCACACAGTCGGCGCTTAATGAATAGTAACAACTGCTGCTGATAATATCCGCGCGCTAATAGAGGAGGCAGCTGGGCCGGGAATGCTGCCTTCTTGACATCCTCCACCTTCTCCGTGCCTGGCGATGGATGAACACGTTGGCGGCTGCTGATGTCTCTGCTACCTGCCTGTGTCCACCAGCACACGTGTGGCTGGGAACCCCGTTCATGGACAGCGTCTGTGTGGCTCAGGCAGGGAGGAGTGGGGACTGCAGGCCGTGGGAGGAGAAGCCCACGGATGACGCCTCTCAACACCTCTAGGCTGCCTCTCCTCTCGGCCAGCTGGCGCCTGCAGCCCGCCTGGCGGAGTGCGAGCTGGCACCGGTGCAGCGGCTTGATGCTGAAGCCGCCAGACTCCTGGGCTGCAGTTTGCTCCTGGATTCCACTGGCAGAGGGACTGGGAGCTGACTGCGTTAGGGGGTGGTGGCAGAGAAGCAGAGGGGACATACAGATGACATCTGTCCTCCTGGAAGAGACCGGAAGTTTTCAGGGCTGTGATCAGAATGGGTGGCCGTTTAGGGACAGTCTCCCTCCTGGAGCAGGAAGGCTTAAGGATGCCCCGGGTGGAGGAAGAGATGGCAGGGATGGCAGGAAGTGGGAATGCAGGACCAAAATGTGGCAGAGACGGGCTGGCGGGAACCGGCGCTGGGGAGGAGCCATTGGCGAGCTTGTTCTCGCCAGTCAGCACCGTGAGCAGGGGGTGCTGGAAGCACAGAGGCCATGACAGGTGACAAGACTAGGGTCCAGAAAGGGTTGGGGCAGACTGGTGGCTCAGGCTTCTGCCCCCCTCCCCGTGATGCAGTACCCGGGGCAGCAGCTTTGCCTACGGACCACATTTCCCCTCTAAGCAGGCTGCAGCATCAGGACTCCCTCCGTTCTGCAGAGGAGCGGGTGAGGCTGGGCAGCCACGACACCTGTCCAGGTGCTGAGAACATGGAGGGCCAGCCCGCCTTCCCATCATGCCTTGCAGCTCGCCTCCTGGGTTCACTACGGGGAGGCCTGGAGCATTCTGGAGGCGAGCAGGCCTGCGAAGGCGATGGGACTGGCCGATGGAGCTGGTGCGAAGAGGTGGTTCATCAGGTTAAATCCTGCTTTTTTTTTAGGGCGAGTGGGGATGTATCTGGTGGAAGAGCCTGCCAGGGCTCCATTAGAAGTGTCCCCGTGCCGGCTTGAGGAGAGGGCCACTGGAAAGCTGGCAAGAATGCCCCTTTCTCTCCTGCTGCAGAACCGTGCCCCGCCCCCGAGTCCTTTCTGACATTCACGAGAGTGGACACTGCTGGCCCCTCGGCCTGTGGGGACCATGGCCGTGTAAAGACGGCAGACCTGGGAGGTGGCTCAGCTGTGAGTGGGTATATAGTCCCAGTCAGCTGATTTTGGGGCTAAAGGTGATTTTCAAGACAGGAGGTGGCCTGGGTCATCAGAGGCCCTGGCCCACATCTCCCCAGCTCATCCCACCTCACGACTGCCTGCTGCCTCCCCGAGCCACGGCCTGACAGGCTCGCTCCACGTCTCAGTCTCCCGGCTGGGCTGTCAGTAGGGGGCAGTGGAGCTCGGAAGGCCTAGGCTGAGCCTGTCCCTGGAACGTCTCCAGCGGCTACCCTCCTTGCTGACATTTTTCCTGGGGTTGTCATTCAGGAACCTCCGAGGCTGTGGATAAAGCAGGCCGTGTTTACATAAACTCTGGCTGAACCCACCTCTCCTCTGCAGCCCTGTGGGCTGGGAAATTGGAACTGGGGAAGCCAGCGACCTCACAGTGGGCAGTGGAGTGCCCACCACATGGCCCCTGGGGGTCCTGACCGAGCTCTGGGTGTAGAGCAGAAGGCAGCACATCTCCGCCCCTTGGGGCTGCCCATGGAAGACCCCAGCCCAGTGCCTGGCTGGTAACTCCTTGGCCAGGAGAGGTGAAGGAATACGTTTCCGTTGCTTTAAGCCACTCAGTTTGGGGTTCCTCGTTATAGCAGCCCTGGGAAGCTAATACAGTGCTGTTGTCATTTGCACAGTAAATGCCACTTTTCTTATGGTCTCCCCTTGTCCCAGGAGTCCCTCCCTGGGTGGTGCAAATGGTTAAGCTCTTGACTGCTAACCAAAAGGTTGGTGGTTCATATCCACCTAGTGGCTCCTCAGAAGAAAGGCCTGGTGATCTGCTTCCGTAGATTACAACCATTGAAAACTCTAAGAGCAGTTTACTATGACACACATGGGGTCGCCATGAGTTGGAATCGACTCGACGGCATCGGGCCTGGTTTTGGTGTCCTTGTCCCTGTGCCCTGCTCCATTGTTTTATCCATTTGTCCCTTCGTTTGTTAACATACTGAGGACTCCTCAGTGCCAGGCCCGCAGCTGAGAAATGGGGGTAGGGAGAGACAGGGACGACGCCCTGCTCCCTGACCTCGGGGTTTCTGATTGGAATCTGAGGTCCTTGGAGAGCTGGACCACCAGGATGCCCCTCCCTCCCCCGGTAGGACACACAGAAGGCTAGCTCCTGTGTGACCTGGGGCAAGTTGCTCACCCTCTCTGTGCCCCTTTTCCTAGTCTGTAAAAGGAGGAGAACAATAGGAAGGATGGAAGGTTCACCCTTCAGCCAAAGATTAAACAGGCCTATAAAACAAAACGAGACTAAAGGGGCACGCCAGCCCAGGGACAGGGATGAGAAGGCAGGAGGGGACAGGAAAGCCAGTAATGGGTAACCCAAGGTCGAGAAGGGGAGAGCGTTGACATGTTGTGGGGTTGGCAGCCAGTGTCACAGAACAGTATGTGCATTAATTGCTTAATGAGAAACTAATTTGCTCTGTAAACCCTCATCTAAAGCACAATAAAAAATAAAAAAATAAAACCATAGGAAGGATGGAATAGAGATGCTGTGAGGGCCCAGGGGGAATGTGTGTGGAGTGCTGGCAGCAGCGCCCGGCCTTAGTCAGCACTGACTCAGAGCTGCTAGCTTTTGTTGTAGGTGCCATTCCAGAGTATTCCTGGATGTAGGGACACTGAGACCATAGATGGAATGCCCCCTTGGAAGCCATCGAGAGGGGATGGCTGCAGGGACAGAGTTGCTGACTTGTGAGCCGCTGCCCACAACAGTCACTGTTTCCATGAGGGAGGCCAACGCCCCGGAATCCCCCTTCCAGAAGCTTTTGTCTTCCTTGGCCCTGAGAAGGGGCCATGAGGGTCTGGGGGGGTCTGGATGGCCTTTTGCACGTGTCTGGCTCTTCGAGCTCCATAATCCCCTAGCTTTTCGGGAGGGGCCTCCTGTCCCTCCTCTCTGGCCGGTGGGGCTCTTGGCCACAGTTAACAGCAAGCTGTAGGCTCTGAGTGACAGAAAACCCACTCACGATGGCTTGCACTCTAAAGAGGATTTATTGTTGCCCAAAATAAGTGGTCTTGAGGCCGTGCTGTGCCTGCACCAGGTAGCCAGCAGCTCCAGGAAACCCTCAGGGTCCGTCCTTGGTCCTGCCACCCACGGCCCTTGGTTCTGCTCTTAAGCTGAGCCCCGTGGTCGCACGCCACTTCTTCATGTGCCGACCAGCAGCCTCTCGGGGAAGCGGAGGCTCCCTTCCGGTGGGTCGCTTCTGGGCTCCTGGGCTGAGCAGGGTGGAGGGTGACCCCTGAGCTGAATGAGGGTTTTGTTAGGAAAGGGGCAGGCAGATGACGGAGTGACCACCAGGGTCTGCTGTGGTAGCTTTCCTTCAGTCAATGGGGTGGCAGAGTTGCCTGACTCAGGGTGGCGTCTGAGCAGACAGGGCAATTGACGCCACACCCACTCTCCTGCCCATGGCAGACAGGACAAGCAGAGCACCACTTCTTTCTGTGCGCAGCCCAAAGGTTCCCCCCCCCCCCCAGGGAGGTGTGCCTTGGCCGCCACCGCAGGCTGAAAGTGCCACGGGGGGCGCCTGTCCACGCCGGAAGCAGCAGCTGGTCCCAGGGCCCTGACCCCCTTTCTAAGGGAGGGACCAGGGCTCGGATGGCAATGGAGCCTGACCTCTGAGCGAAACCCAGCTGTCCCGTGGGCAGGCTGCAGATAAAGAAACCCTAGAACAAATCTCTCCAGCCGAGCAGAGGAAGACGGGGAGGGCCGGCACTGCACTCTCCTCCCCCATGTTCGGCTGGGAGGGCCCCCTCCTCTTTGTCAGACTCCTTCCTCAGCATCCCCCCTACCCTCCTGGGCTCTTTATGCTTCACGGTCTCCTTCTTCAGCATCTCCCCCCACCTCCCAGGCCCTTTGTGCTCTTTGCACGTTTCATCTCGGCTGCCGTATGGTCCTCATTAAGTCCCTCTGCCCGCCCTTAGCTGGGGGGACTGCAGAGAGGGGCCCTTGCTGTGGGGCCTCCCCCTGCGGGGGATTTCCCTCCACAGTCCTCGTTTCTTGGCCCTCAAAATCAGACATTTTGTGTGGGCTTGTTGTTTGGGGTACAGTGGCTCTGTGTGTGTTGAACTTTCTCACGTTTCTAACTTATTCTAGGACCCTTGGGTGTTTTAGGGGTGTGCTCCCTGGTGCTCCAGGTGCTGCAGACGGTTTGTTGGGATCTAGCTGCACAGCGTGGTGGCTTCGAGCAAGACTGGCTCGGGCTGCCTGCCTGGATACGAGGCTGGCTCCAGCACCAGTCAGCTGTGTGGCCTTGGGAAAATTACTTAACCTCTCTGTGCCTCATTTCATCCTATCTGCCTCCCTGGGGGAGCCCCTGGGTGGCAAAATGGGTAATGCGCTCAGCTGCTAACCGAAAGGTTGGAGATTCGAGTCCGCCCAGAGGCACCTCAGAAGAAAGGCCTGGTGATCTACTTCCGAAAAATCAGCCGTTGAAAGCCCTGTGAAGCACTCAGATGCACATGGGGTCACTGTGAGTTGGAGTTGACTCCACAGCAACTGGTCCTGGTTACCTCGCAGGGCTGTTGGGAGCTCCCTGTGAGGGTTTGCAGAGGGTTCGGTGGTGCCCATGTAGGTCTCGGCTGGGATAAGTGTTTCCGTCATTTTACATGTTCTGCAAATCCTTCTCTTGTTCCCTCGAATCCCTAGCGCACGAACCCACTCTGGACACACTGTCGGTTCTGAGTCCGCCATTCTCTTTCTGTGAGGAGGAGGGCTGGGGGACCTTCCACAGGCTGCAGGCAGCCCCATGCAGTCCCGGGGTGCCCGGGCTGCACCAGAAACACGCCCCCCCTTCCCTCAAACCCTGACTGCCAGGCATCCCTGGGTCCCTCCCGCTGCGCCAAGGGATGATGTTTGCTCTTGCACACAGAGCAAGGAATTGTTTGGAGGAGGGAAGGAAAGGCAGGCTTGAGGTAGGCGGTGGGCCTGGGACCTCTGTGATAGCTAGTTCAGGAGGCGGGGCTCCAGCCGAGGCACCTTGCCAGAGGGAAGAGAGCAAGTAGTGATGCTGACCCTCCAGCTGTGGGGCCGGCTGTGGGGCTGGATGTGGGGGGCCCTGATAACTGTGACATGGTGTGGGTGTCAGCTCACGTAGCTCAAGCATCCCGTGGGCCCCACACTGGAGTAGCTCATGGAATCCTCCAACAACCCTGCACCTTCGATTCTGTTGTTATTCTCAGTTCACAGATGAGGGACCCGAGGCTCAGAGAGGTTAAGTAACCTGCCCAAGGCCACACAGCTGGTGCATGTGGCAGAGGGAGGGTGTGAATTCAGATGCCTGGTCCCAGAGCCCCCGTCCCTAACTGCTGTGACTTACCTCCTTGGGCCTCCGATTTAACTCCCTCCTTATATAGTGGAGAACCTGAGGCCCTGAGAGGTGGAGTGCCGTGGCCAGGGTCACACAGCGGTCCGTGGCAGAGCTGAGGTCACCTCTCCTAGGCTCTGGTTCTGTAGCTTTCCGAGGGGGTGCCTCTTGGTGAGGTGCAGCCACTAGACAGAAGCTCCGTTTCCTTGTCTCCTCTCAGGGCTGCGTGGCTTGGCTTTGGGCTGGGAGCAGAGGAGCAGCTGCGAGGGTTGTGGTACCCAGCACCCCTGCCCCTAGCCCTGTTTGGAAGAGAATGGTGCACCTGGCATTCTTGGGTGGGGCTGGAGGTGCTGGTGGGCACTCGACAGAGCTGCCCAATCTCATGCACGTTGTTCCATAAAGCGGTTAATGCAGAGTCAGGCAGCTGGGGAGAGGGAGGGCTTAGGAAAACGCACGGTACTGGTGCTTGGTACTCTTCTTTGCTTTCTCTCTCTCTCTCCCCCCTTCCTCCCCTCCTCCCTCCCTCCCTTCCTTTCCTTCCTTCCTTTTTTGAGGGCATTGGTGGTTCAGTGTAGAATTTTCGCCTTCCATGCGGGAGACCCAGGTTTGATTCCTGGCCATTCCACCCGTGCACGGCCACTGTCAGTGGAGGCTTGAGTGTTACTGTGATGCTGAACAGGTTTCTGTGGATCTTCCAGACTCAGATGGACTAGGAAGAAAGGCCTGGCGATCTCCTTCCGAAAACCAGCCAATGGAAACCCTATGGATCACGAGGGTCTGAGCTGCAACCCATCATGGGGGTGGATCAGGACCAGACAGCATTTTGTTCTGTTGGGCATGGGGTTGTCATGAGTTGGGGACCCACTCTGTGGCAGCTGATAACACCTTTTCATTATAGTTGTTATGTGGTGGTGCCTTTGGCTTCTCAAAGTGCTTTCACCCCGAGTCTGGCCACTTGTGGTCTCCTGAGCAGGTGGATGGCCCTGCCCTCATCGTCGCGTGTAGGAGCAGCACGCTTTTGCAGAGAACTGTGGTGTCAGAACCTGGGTGCCTCTGAGCCTGCCTTTGTGCGGGTGGTGGAGTGTGGTCTGCTCAGCAGCTTTCATTCTGCCCTCTGCAAAATCCTACACCACTTCCGTCCTGCAGGGTTGGAGCTGGGAAAAGTGGCAGCAGTGCTGGGCAGCTTGTAAGCTACAGCGTTTTACAAAGGAGCACATATTCCCGTAGCCTTTGGCCTGCGTGCATGCTGATGCATATGTGTGCTCAGGGGTGGAGTGAGGGCTGGCTCTGCTGTCCCCCAGGTCTCTAAACTCAGTAGGCGTGGGCTCACCTTGTTCTCATACTCACCCACGTGGTCACCCTGCCACCTTCCCTGCGCTGCTGCACGCGGAGGACAAGGTGCCTGCAGGAGGTCATGCATGAAAGGGTTAATCGTAGACCACTTTCGGTTGCTCCCTCTCCAGCTTTCCCAGGAAAAGGGAAGGAGGAACTGAGTGGCCTTATCTTCAGAAGAAGGGGGGAGGCTCCCGGAGCCACCCAGTGGGTTTAATTCCTGACTTCTGCAGCCCAGCTGTTGAGCGCAAATCCAGAAGGTGAAGGGAGGGTTCCTATCAGCCGGAGTGAATGTGGGATTCATTACTGAGAGGGGTGGGGGGGCGGGCCCCCTGGAGCCAGATTGAGACCCTGGGCTGGGGCCAACATGTCGGGGGTTGGGCAAGAGCCCCTGCCCACCCCCACCAGCTTGCGCCCCTTGGGCCTTGCTCCCCTTTGCCTGCTGTGCCCCTTCTCCTGGGCACCAGTAGCCGGAGCCCCTGCTGGAGAGAAGGCCGGCCTCCTAACCCCCACCCACGGCCTGTTTGCTGCTCTGGCTTCTTGGTGGAGACTGGGAGGGGAAGGCTGGGTTTTGGTGCTGGGGGTGGATGTTGGGGACGAGGCTGGGTGGGCGCTGGGTCTTGGGTGCTCCTGCAGAAGGGTCTGCCTTGCTTTGGAGAGGACACCAGGGCTCTCTAGAGGGCGGAGCAAGAGACACATCCCAAACGTCTCCTTGGCAGGAGGGTGTGGCTTGTTCCTCAGCTCTGTCGGGCCTGAGGGGCTGATCCGCCATCCTCTGAGGATGCAGGCGTGGGCCGTCACCCAGTCCACGCCTCAATGTAGGTCTACAAGGTACAGTGAGTCCCCAGATCACACAACCCAGCCAGGGCCCCTGCCCCCACAAGCTGTCCCGGCTCCGCCAGCATCCAGAGCCTCTCTTCACCTCGCTGTGGTGCAGTGATTGGGGCCACTCTGGGCTCTGGTTGCTAAACACCAGCAAGGTTGGGGGTGGGGAGGGGGAGTGCCTCGTGCCAAAGTGGTTTCAAGCAAGAGCCCAGGAGAGAGATGAGGCTGTGGTGTGGCTGAGTGTGGGGCCGGGGGCCAGTTCTTAGGGACAGCACTGATGCCCCTATCCCCCATCCCACGCCCCCTGCCCGCAGTGCCTGCCTCACCCCATACCCCCCACGTCCCCACTCCCTACTCCACACCCTACCCCACACCCTCGCTTTCTCACTTCACTTTCCTGCCGCAGCCCCCACCCCACACGCCCCATGCCCCCACCCTATGCCCTTCATCCCTTATTCCCACCCCCTGCTCCCCACTCCTACCCCATGACCCCCCCACTCCCCAGCCCACAACTTAATCCCCCTCCCCTGCCCCTGTCCCGGGAACCTCTTCATGGGGAAGCCAGAACAACTTGGGCTCAGCAATAGTAAACTCATCTCTTTGGTATCTTTATAAACCCGATTGTCGCCTGCTGAGGAGGGGGCTATCTGTACTCTTGGGGTCCCCTGGTGAGGAGGGGTTCCTTAAGTGTGGACCAGGGGGACAGAAGAGTTAAGAGACAGAACAATACAATGTGAGAAAGATTCAACCAGCTGTTGCTGGCTTTGAAGGTGGAGGAGAGGGCCAGGAGCCAAGGAACACGGGCAGCCTCTAGAAGCTGGAAAAGGCAGGGAATTGGGTCCACCCCAGAGCGTCCAGAGGTCGCAAGGTCCTGTCGACACCTTGACTTTAGCCCAGTGAGACCCAGTTTGGACTTCTGACCTCCAGAACTGCAAGATAATAAACGTGTGCTGTTTTAAGTCACTAACCAAAAAAAAAAAAAATCCAAACCCATTGCCAGGGAGTCAGTTCCAACTCATAGCGACCCTACAGGACAGAGCAGAACTGCCCCCATAGAGTTTCCAAGGCTGTAATCATTATAGAAGCAGGAAGCAGACTGCCACGTCTTTCTCCCAAGGAGCCGCTGGTGGGTTTGAACCACTGACGGGGCCCCCTTAGACTCTTCAGCTGCAGGGTCCATAGGAGGGCTCCCCTGTGGCTGGCAGGAAAGAACTGGTAACAGAACTGCTTCCCCTCTTCAGAACTGAAGGCGAGTGCGTGGGCCAGTGCCCACACTCCCTTCTGGTGGGTTATTTGTTTTCTTTCAGACTTAGGTGTCTGTAGCTGAAAGTGACTTTAGGGCTCACTCACTAACTTACAGGTGAGGAAACCGCCCCAGGGAAGCTTAGTAGCTGGCCCAGGTTCACTGTAGGGAGTCTCTGCTACACTGGGCTCAAGCTGGGCTGCCTCGCTGCGGTGTGAACTTACACCTCCCTGGTGTGCAGTGGTGTGAGCTCCCAACCTCACGTGGGGTTGGCTGGGGGCAGGAGGAGCTGCTGCTGCAGCAGAGTGCAGGATCTCTGGCCCCCTGCCCACTGCCCCCAGGTGACCTGCTGTCCACCTCGCAGCCCCCGGGAGCCTAGCACCTGAGGACACTGTGGCATGAAGGCTTGACAGAGATAAGAGGTGGGGAAGTGCTGGGTGCCTTGCTGCCCACCTGCCCTCCGCAGGTGCCCACCAGGCTGTCCATGGCCCCCTATCCTTCCCCAGTGGTGCCCCATGGCCAGCAGCTCACCAGGGTTGGTGCTCTTGCCTGTGGCTGTGGAACAGCTGTTTTCTGAGCTGAGCAGAGCTCAGAGGGGCGAGCCCCCGCACCCTAACTGCTGCAGTCATCCCATCCTGGATTTGGACAGTCTAGAACTGCATGTTGTGATCACGGTTATGGCCGTACGGATCGCATTCCCTTCTCACCCGCTCCTGTTCAGATGTCCAGAACTGCTCCCCCTGGTTTCCCTCCAGGCCTGTGCCTATGCAGGGCCCCTGATGTCTAGAATGGGGCTCCCACAGGGCTTGGTCCTCTGCTTGTTGTTGTTAGCAGCCATGGAGTTAGCCCTGACTCTTGGTGACCCCATGCACCACAGAATGAAACACTGCCCAGTCCTCGCCATCCCTGTGATCAGTTGTGGATCCGACCATTGTGATCCATAAGGTTATCGTGGGCTGATTTTAAGAAGTAGGTCACCAGGCCTTTCTTCCTAGTCTGTCTTGGTCTGGAAGCTCTGCTGAAACCTATTCAGCATCCTAGCAACATGAAAACCTCCAGTGACAGGCAGTGGTTGTACATGAGGTACATTGTCTGGGAATTGAGCTCGAGTCTTCCACTTGGAAGGCAAGAGTTTCACCACGAGCCACCACTGCCTCTTGGGCCTCTGTGTAGGGCTCTCATTAGTAATGGCCTCAGTGGACTGTTCTCAGATGTCGCAGGCCCTTGCCAAATTGCCCCAATGAGTCCCCAAATCACCCCTGTATTTTAACTTGTTATACATTAGACATGAAGAAAGCAAGAGGTCATTAAAAAGACAGGAAAGAGAGAAAAGACCAAAATGGATGTCAGAAGAGACTCTGAAACTTGCCCTTGAATGTGGAGTAGCTAAAGTGAATGGGAAGAAATGATGAAGTAAAAGAGCTGAACAGAAGATTTCAAAGGGCAGCTCGAGAAGACAAAGTATTACAATGACATGTACGAAGACCTGGAGATAGAAAACCAAAAGGGAAGAAAACACTTGGCATTTCTCAAGCTGAAGGAACAGAAGAAAAAATTCAAGCCTCGAGTTGCAATATTGAAGGATTCTGTGGGGAAAATACTGAACGATGCAGGAAGCATCAAAAGAAGATGGAAGGAATACACAGAGTCACTGTACCAAAAAGAATTGTTCGATATTCAGGCATTTCAGGAGGTAGCATGTGATCAGGAACCGATGGTACTGAAGGAGGAAGTCCAAGCTGCACTGAAGGCTTTGGCAAAACACGAGGCTCCGGGAATTGACGGAATAGCAATTGAGATGTTTCAACAAACGGATGCAGCTCTGGAAGTGCTCACTCGTCTATGCCAAGAAATTTGGCAGATAGTTACCTGGCCAACTGACTGGAAGAGATCCATATTTATGCCTATTCCAAAGACAGGTGATCCAACCAAATTCGGAAATTATCAAACAATATCATTAATATCACATGCAAATCAAATTTTGCTGAAGATCATTCAAAAGCAGTTACAGCAGTACATTGATAGGGAACTGCCAGAAGTTGAAGCCAGATTCAGAAGAGGATGTGGAATGAGGGATATCATTCATTGCTGATGTCAGATGAATCCTGACTGAAAGCAGAGAATACCAGAAAGACGTTTACCTGTGTTTCATTGACTACGCAAAGGGGTTCGACTGTGTGGATCATAACAAATTATGGATAACACTGCGAAGAATGGAAATTCCAGAACACTTAGGGACGCAGTGGTTAAGAGCTTGGCTGCTAACCAAAAGGTTGGCAGTTTGGATCCACCGGCCACACTCCTTAGAAACCCCATGGGGCAGTTCTACTCTGTCCTATTGGGTCGCTATGAGTCGGAATCAACTGAACGGCAATGGGTTTTTTTTGTTTTTTTTTCAATTGTGCTCATGAGGAACCTGTACGTAGACCAGCAGGCAGTTGTTTGAACAGAACAAGGGGATACTTCGTGTTTTAAAATCAGGAAGGGTGTGCATCAGGGTTATATCCTTTCACTGTGCCTAGTTCAATCTGTATGCTGAGCGGATAATCTGATAAGCTGGACTATATGAAGAAGAGCACCGCATCAGGATTGGAGGAAGATTCATTAACAACCTACATTATGCAGATGACACAACCTTGCTTGCTGAAAGTGAAGAGGATTTGAAGCACTTACTGATGAAGATCAAAGACTACAGCCTTCAGTATGGATTACAACTCAACATAAAGAAAAGAAAAATCCTCACAACTGTGCCAGTAAGCAACATCATGATAAATGGAGAAAAAAATTGAAATTGTCAGGGATTTCATTTTACTTGGATCCACAATCAGCACCCGTGGAAGCAGCAGTCAGGAAGTCAAACGACGCATTGCACTGGACAGATCTGCTACAGAAGACTCTTTAAAGTATTGAAAAGCAAAGATGTCAGTTTGCGGACTAAGATGTGCCTGATCCAAGGCGTGGTATTCTAAATTACCTCATATGCGTGCGAAAGCTGGACAATGAATAAGGAAGGCTGGAGAACTGACCCATTTGAATTATGTTTTTGACATAGAATATTGGATATACCATGGACTTCCAAAAGAACCAGCGAGTCTGTCTTGGAAGAAGTACAGCTAGAGTGCTCCTCGTAAGCGAGGATGGCAAGACTTTGCCTCACGTACGTTACACGTTATCAGGAGGGACCAGTCCCTGGAGAAGGACATCGTGCTTGGTAATGTAGAGGGTCATCGAAAAAGAGGAAGACCCTCAATGAGATGGACTGACACAGTGGCTGCAACAATGGGCTCAGACATAGCAACAATTACGAGGATGGCGCAGGACCCAGCAGTGTTTGGTTCTGTTGTACGCAGGGTTGCTATGAGTCAGAACCCACCGGACGACACCTAACAACAACAGCAACAACAAAACATATACAAGACATTTGTCATTTCAATCATTGTTTAATGTACCTGTGAGAAAGAAGGCACCGAGATGTCTCAGCCACACTGTTAGGGTTTTAAAGCACAGATGCGTGAAATCTACCAATAATCAAGACTCTTGGTGTTCAGCCAGCTGGTTCAGTGTTCTTGCTTTTTCATGCGTCCCAGACGCACCTTCCTCTCCTGTCCTCCTGCCCACACTCCCACGCATGTACTAAGAGGAAGGAAGGCAGCATCTGTTGGTCATCTGCCCGGGGCCGGGGTGGTGCCAGCCAGCACATACTTTATCTCCTGTTTCATGCTCCTCACATGCTGTTGAGCCAAGACTCACTCTCCCCTTTTGGCAGATGAGAAAAGTACTTCTCTGAGGTCCAGCAGTTTGCCCAAAGTCACTCAGCTGAGTAAGTGCCAGAGCTGGATCTGAACCCCTGGCCTTCTGCCCTCCAAGCCCGTGTTTCCCAGTTGAAATGGACAGCTGGGTAGCAGACCGAAGGCCCGTAAGTGGGATGGCTGCCCTGGACTGTGATGCCTGGGTTTGTGGTATGAGCCAGGGGAGGGAGGTCTTTTGGTGTCTGCATAAACAGCGAGAGGGGATGTTCCAGCGGCTTCCCAGCCTTGAATTTCCTGTGCTTCTGGCTCTGGGGGGAGAGAATGAGGAAGAGGAGATACCTGGGCTGGGCTGGTTTGGGCCCAAGTCAAACAAGTTTCTTAGTTCCCTGTTAGTGATGGGTTTTGCCTGCCCTGGTACTTTCGCTGGAGTCCCTGGGCAGTGCAAATGGTTAACAGGCTCAGCTGCTAACAGAAAGGTTGGCAGTTTGAGTCCACCCAGAGGCATCTCAGAAGAAAGTCCTGGTGATCTACTTCCAAACAATCAGCCACTGAAAACCCTATGGAGGACAGTTACACAGATGGGGTCGCCACGAGCCTGAGTCGATTCAATGGCAACGAAAAACAACAATCTTTACAGAAGCAGATTGCCAGGACTGTCTTCCGTGGTGCTACTGGGTGGGTTCGGACCACCACCCTTTAAGTTAGCAGGTGAGGGCAAATCATTCATGCCACCCAGGAACCTAGTTCTTCATGGGGTCATCACATGCCACCAGGATTGAGAACCACCGCCTTTACCAAACTCACTTCCAGGAGCCTAACAAATACCTTGCCCCTTTCTGCTTACCACCCACCCCGAGTCTCAGAGCTGCAGCACTCCGCCCCCCCAATACCAAGGAGTTCATTGTGTGACGCAGAATCCCACCCATCTTGGCTGCGGAGCCTTAGTCTTGGTCTTCGTTTCAGTGATGTCAGTGGTTGGTTCAGAGCATCCCACCTGATAGCCAGCCTGCAGCGCCCCCACCTGGCGGTCCTCCTCGCCCTCATGGCTGACAGCTAGCACCCCGCACCCCCCACCCTGGGTGTAACAGGCAGACCTCATTTGCTGTTGGTATGGAAATCAATGCAGGGCCTGATGGCTTGGTTGCTGTGTGTTTAAAAACCAAACCCATTGCTGTTGATTCGGTTCTGACTCATAGCGACCCTGTAGGACAGAGTAGAACTGCCCCATAGGTTTGCAAGGCTGTCATCTTTACGGAAGCAGACTGCCACGTCTTTCTCCCGTTGAGCCGCTGGCGGGTTTGAACCGCTGACGTTTCAGTTAGCAGCCAAATGCTTTAACTACTGCGCCACCAGGGCTCTCTTGCTGTGTGTGAGTGAGAGTGTGCAGCCCTGGGGCCCACAGGTTGCTGATGGGAGGCTTGGTCTGCTGGGGGGTAAGGTTGGGGTGGAAGTGTGCCCCGGGCTGTTGCTAGTCTGCTCTGGCTGACCCACCAAGGGCGTCATCACCTGTGAATAATCCAGCTGGCTGCTGATGAGCAGTGCCAAGATTTTTAAAAGTCAAAGTATCATCAAATTGTGTATGAGACATGCTGGAGATACAATGGTAGCTTTTCTAGTGAAAAAAAAAAGTGTATTAAGGTGCACACGAGCAAAGATGCAACCTGGTTTCAGCAACTTGAAAGCAGGGGTGGGGCGCGCTTCTTAGAAAGGAGGAAGTATGGCCATCCTGCCAGAGAGTTATTTACTGAGCAACTGCGAGCAAGAGTCGGCCAGGGCAAGTTCTCCAAGTCAGCCTGTGGCTCCAGTGACCCAACGGAGATAGGACAGGTGTGTGTGGGAGGTGGTCACGTTTGATGGAGGAAGTCAAGAGGGGCTTCCTGGAGGTGGTGACATTTGTCAGAGGGGATTTTAGAGGTTTGAGAGATGTCTCGTACTTGGCTACCAACTGAAAGGTTGGTGGTTGGAGTCCACCCAGAGGCGCCTGAGAAGAAAGACCTGGTGATCTACTTCTGAAAAACGAGCCATTGAAAACCCTATGGAGCACAGTTCTCTGACACATGCCCACATGACACCAATAGGCTTGGTTTTGTTTTGTTTAGGGGAGCTGTGGGTGGCGTGGAGACTCCAGAGTTTGGAGTGTGGGGTCCACAGAAAACAGCGGGAATTCAGGCTTGAATGTGGGCTGGTCAGCTCTCAGGGGTCCTCGAACGCTGTGAAGCCTTTCCACTTTACCAGAGGAGCCCCTGAAGCTGTTTGAAGAACGAGGGCAGTGGTGGAAGGTCCCTGCGGAAGGGCTGTGCAGGCTCGTGGGAGGGAGCGAAACAGGAAGTGGGTGGCCACGAGGGACCATGGCTGTGGTCCAGGGGGCGGCCATAGGGCCTGGCTGACCTTATGGGGCTGGACAGGAAGGGATCGATTTGAGGCACACTGGGGAGGGGCAGCTGGTGGGATGGAGGGGTGAGGCAGGGAAAGGGCCAGACCGGAAGCCAGACTGTAGAAAAATGGGTGGCTCTTGAGTGGAGGGCGAGCTGAAGTTGTGGAGATGGTGGTTTGACCTGCCCACCGTCCGTAGGGATGTGGGCTGAGCTGGGGAGTCAAGACCAGAGATTTCAGTTTGGGGGTGATGGCTGAAATGGGGGCAAAGTGAGATCATCCTAGGAGACTAAGTCAAGGGGAGAGGAAGACCTGTGTGTGCTAATCCCCTGCCTTGGGCGGTGGGGAGAAGACAACCAGGAGGGGCCTGGGAGAGGGGCAGGGAGAAGCTTCCAGAAGGAGGAGGTGGTTAATTCATGTCAGATGCTGCCCTAGAGGTCATACAGGGTGGAACTGGGTTTTGGTGAGGAGGGTTTTTTCCAAGAGCTCAGTTTTATTAGCGAGGTAGGCAGAAGCCAGAGGGCAGGGGTGAGGAGGGAGTGGTCCGTGAGGAAATGAGGCCAGGTGTAGGCCAGCTTCTAAGAGGTCTGACGGTTCAGAGGGGGAGAAGGCCGTAGTGTGAGGGGGCAGCTCCACCAAAGTCAGGGGGTTTGCTTGAGTTTTAAGGGGCAGCCTGAAAGTTTTCCTAAGCCAAGGGAGAAGGAAGCAGAAGAAAGAGAAATACGGCAACCGAGTAACAAAACAGAAACCCTGGTGGCGCAGTGGTTAAGAGCTACAGCTGCTAACCAAAAGGTTGGCAGTTCGAATCCACCAGGCACTCCTTGGAAACTCTATCGGGCAGTTCTACCCTGTCCTGTAGGGTCACTAGGAGTCGGAATTGACTTGATGGTAACGGATTTGGTTTTTTGTTTTTTGTTTTTTTTTTTTAATAACAAAACAGCAAGCAAAATGCCTCAAAGAGCAGCTTTGCAGAGGGTCCTCCCTACTTCACGTTCCTGGGGCCCGGCCTTCACCCTGGGGCAGCTCAGGTGTCCTCCCAGCCTTCCCGTCCCAGGACCCTGCTGCTCCCAGCACCTTTCCAGGGTCTGTCAACATGAAGGCCTGGTGCTGGGTGTATCTGCATATCCCCGGTGCCCACATCCCTGCAGTTGTAACCTTCCCAACCCCCAGCTCCCCAGCGTGGGGAGCCCAGTGCCGGCCACAGAGGTGAGGGAAGGATATTTTCCTTGGCATCTGATTGCAAGCATCTGCTTCGTCCCACGTGAGGCATTGCCTGGGGTGAGGTGGAAGGAGCTGGCAGGAGGCTGAGTTTTCTGCCCACGACCTGCAGAGCCTGGCCGGGGCTTGGCAGGAGAACAGTGCAAGCTGAGGGGCTGGGGGTGAAGGGGCGGTGTGTGCATTCAGGCATGTGTGTGTGAGTGAGAAGATCCCGTGGAAACCACATCCCCTGGTTTCTGCTGATGCTGCTGCATGCTAGCAGCGTTCTCGGGAAACATGTGGGTGTCCTCCTCTGCTGGGGGTTGACAGCCTCGTTCTCCCAGTGTGTGCAGTTGGAGTCCGGGACCTTGACTGTCACTTGTGGCTTCCCGAGTCAGGACCCCTGTGCAGGACAGATGGGCTGGTCAGTGCCACTGCCTACCTGGGCACCCTTCTGTTGGGGAGTCACTAGGAGGGACAGTAGGGAACCACTCACAGGCAGCTGGGCAAGTGGCTTATTGGCATCCTCGTCAAGGGCCCCACAGGACCCCTGTCTACTGCTACCTGTCAGCCTGGTGGCCCAGCGAGGGGCAAGGGGACTTCCTCAGCTTTGGGATGAGTCTTTGTGGACAGGAGTCCCTGGGTGATGCAAACGGTTAATGCACTTGGCTGTCAACAGAAAGGTTGAAGGTTCGAATCCACCCAGTGGTGCCTTGGAAGAAAGTCCTGGCATTCTACTTTTAAAAAATCAGCCTCTGAAAACCCTATGGAGCACAGTTCTACTCTGACACACATGAGGTTGTCATGAGTCAGAGTCGACTCCACAGCCACTGGGTTTACTGGTCAAGCTCAGAGCACCCCAAGGACAACAGCCTTGGAAGGTCTGACTTACCCCGAGGTTGGGGGCTGGGAACCACATCCCCACCCTGCCTTGAACTGCACGGCCTTGAGTAAGTTTCCTTACCAGCTCTGACCCTGTGTTTCTTCATCTGCAAAATGAAGCCCCTAAGTCATTCTGGGTTGTGAGGGTTGAGGGGCTGTGTTAGTTTCGTACTGCCTCTAACAAGTTACCACAAATTTAGGCTTAAGACAAGACAAGTTTATTCTCTTATGGTCCTGGAAGTCAGAAATCCACAAGTCCGTCTCACTGGGCTGAAGGCAAGGCGTTGGCAGGGCTGGCTCCTTCTGGAGGCTCCAGGGGAGAATCGGTTCCTTGTCTCTTCCAGCTTCTAAAGGCAGCCGGTGTTCCTTGGCGTGTGGCCACATCACTTCCATCTCTGTTCTATCATCACGTTGGCATCTCTTGCTGTAGTCACATCTCCTGCCGCTTCCCTCTTGTAAGGACTCTGGTGATGACACTTAGGGCCCACACGGATGATCTGGGATTATCTTGCCATCCCCAGACTCTTAGCTTCATCACATCTGCAAAGACCCTTTTCCTAAATAAGGTCACATTCACAGATTCCGGGGATTAGGACTAGATGTCTTTGGGGGCACACTGTTCAGCCAACCACAGGGGCTCACTCTTTGTCTTAGGGCTCTTCTGGTTTTAAAGTACGAAACTCACTCAGAGTGGTTCGAGGAAAAAGGCACATTAAATTCTTGTCTAATAAGTGTAATTCTGTGCGACGTTAAAATAAATAAACAACAGTCTGATGAGTCAGTTCTTGGAAGCCCTACTGCAGGGAAAGCCAGCTCGTGGGCTGCTGAGGCATTGGGAAGGGCAGGAACTGAAGCAGCGTGGGTGCCGGCCACGCTCTCCTCTCCATCTTTCTGGGGCCCATGCTGGTGTACCCCACCATTCTTTCCTCTCTCACTTTGCGTGTGGCCCCCCAGTACCTTTTCCATCCCCCAAATCTGCTTGACCTCCAAGCTTCAGGCCCTCCACCAAACAGGTTCTTGGTTCCACATTCCTGGGCTGGCCCCAAACCAAAACCAAACCCACTGCCGTTGAGTTGATTCCAACTCATCATGACCGTATAGGACAGAGTAGAACTGCCCCTCATAGGGTTTCCAGGGAGCGGCTGGTGGATTTGAACTGCCAACCTTTTGGTTAGCTGCCGAATGCTTAACCACTGGGCCACCAGGGCTCCTGCAAGGGCCTACCTCCCCCGTTTGAGCCAGGCCTTACTAGTCATGTTTGGGGTCTGCCCTTGGCTGGCTACCTTTGTGTCAGGCATTCATCCCAGTGTGACTATCCAGGTAGGACAGTGAGTGGCGGGCAGCTCAGAAGCACATGCCCCCTGAGGCCTGGAGGACAAGCCCCTTCCGGACAGCATCCTGGCCAGCAGGGCCACCCCTGGGTTGTTGCTGGATTCCTTTTTAACTCTGTGAGGAGGTGGGTCACGCCTGGCTGTTTACCCCTCGTCCCCTCAAGATCAAGTGTCCCAGGAGACCTGGTTCTAACCCCTGCCTCCCTCTGCAGTGCCGACGGCCTCTGACTTCACCTCCCTGTGCCTCAGTTTCTCTCTCACTTACTCTTAGGGTTTTCGTGGAGATGAAATGAGAGGATCCACTACAGGGTCTGTCTCTGGGTAGTGGTTCGCTCATTGTCCTTGACCTCCAGTTCCCCAGGGGCCATCATCTGGAACCTTCCTTCTTGCCCATCAAGACAAGTGGTAGAACCACCTGCAGTGCATCAACAAGAGGTTGAGGAATGTGGGGCATCCCATACTCAGTGTCATCTCTCGCCACCATCTCTCTGCCCACCTGTATTATGGGAAATGAAAAGCACGGTCGTGAGGACCTTTTCCTGAGTTTAGGGCCAGTGGTGGGACGGGACAAGAACCTCAGTCTCCTGTCTTCTCCCAGATGAAGCACCAGGAGTGGCCCTGTGAGAGGGCGTGGGAGAGGCGAGACCTGGCCTCTCACACTCCATACTTCTTCACTCTCTAGGGGATAACTACATGGGGCATTGGTGTTCAGTGTAGAATTCTCAGCTTCCATATGGGAGACCTGGGTTCGATTCCCAGCCAAGGCACCTCAGGTGCAGCCACCACCCGTTTGTTGGTGGCGGCTTGCCTGTTGCTGTGACGCTGCACAGGTTTCAGTGGGGCTTCCAGACTAGGACAGTCTAGGAGGAAAGGCCTGGTGGTCTTCTGAAAATCAGCCAAAGAAATCCCTATGGATCTAAAAAAGAAAGAACCCCATGGATCATAGTAATTCAATCCAAAACCAATCATAGGGATGGCACAGCACCGGGAGGCGTTTTGTTCCGGTGTACATGGGGTCACTGTGAGTCAGGGGCCAACCTGACGGCAGCTAACAATAACAACAACAGCAGGGGATAACTAGAGTCAGAAAACATGGTGTGCATCCTAGCCCGTCATCCTCTGGCCTTTGGAGCTGGCTCCTGGAGCTGGCCCCCTGGGTGCAGCGGTGGTGGTCTAGTGGGATGGGCGGGGGGGCCAGACCTCCCACCCCCTGTCCCAGGGAGTCTCCTTTTGGGGAGGAAGGGGAAGCTATGTTTCTTGGGTGACTTCCGGGTTCTGGACCTACTGGGCCTTGCTTTGATTCTTGAGGCTGGAACTGGTGTCCCCATTTTATAGATGGGAGTGGGAAAATTGCATGGATGTTGAGTCACAGAACAAAGCTAGCCCAGGTGGAGAGAGGTCTTGGATTCAGTTGTGTGACTCCAAAGCCCAGGTCTTTGGAGCCCACCATGGAAGTGAGGCGAGAACTCAGATGTGCAATTCCTTCCCCCCGACACTCCCGGGCTCTGGCCCCAAGCCCAGAGGGCAGTGCGGCAGCTTCATTCCACTCAGGGGCGGGGAGGGGCAGGACGCAGCCCACTAAAGCCTTTAGGTCGAGCCTGCAGACCATGGAAAGTAGCCGGCAGGAGTAGCCAGGGTTAGAGTGGCGGGGCCGCCGCTGGGGGAAGCCGGCTTCTGAGGAGCTCAGAGTGTGGACAGCTGGGTGTGGCTGCCTGTCTGTGTGGTCACTGGGCTAGGTGCCCCAGGGCCTCGCCTACCAGCCATGGGGAAGGGGGCGCGGGGGTCTTTGAATGATACCTGTGAGAGTGAGCAGTGTGGTGTCCATCCACCACTCCCCTAGTGGAGTGCCTCTTCCGGAGATGACGAAGCTTCCTCAGGGTGGAGCGGCCACGCTCGTGGACAGTCTTCTAAGACACCCCTTCCCAGATGTCACCAAGGGGGTCCTTTTTACTCAGCTCATTGTCCCCCACCCCAAGCAAACCCCTGAAGCCCCCCTCCATCCCCCCAGGAATGCTTTTCTGGTGTCCATTCAGCCTGGGGGCAGCCATGCGGGGCCTGGGAGCCAGGACTCAGTCGGGTCAGAGGTCGTGGCACAGGATGACCCAGCTCCCTCCTGGGAGACGGAGCCCATCCCCCACCGGGTCCCCTGCAGGCCAGGGGAGAAGGAAGAGCTGGTGACTCACTGTCAGGCCCTCGGGGCTGGAGAAGCAGGCAGGAATCAGAATCTGCTGCCCGAGACTCCAGGGAGCTCAGGGTGACCAGCCCCCACCTCCACCTCCCCCAGCCCCAGCCCCAGCTTCTGTCCGCTCCTTCTCCCTTCTAGAACATTTCCAGCTTTGCGCACTCCCAGTAGTTGGGTTGCACACGGGTAGCTGCTCCCTGACACCCAGACGCCTGGAGCAGTGGCTCGGGGCTGCGGGTCTGGACCGCATGCCGCAGACACCGGTGGTGGCCCGGGCTCCCTCCGCTGGTGCTGTCCAGAACTCGGCCGTCACACCTGCATCCTAGGTGTGGATGTCACTGCCGCGCCACTTGAGTGCTTGGGGGTCAGAACGGGTATAGAGGTACACGGGGCGGGGCTGTGGGGAGCGAGGGCGCCCCTGGGCAGTGCTGGATTCTTAGCAGTGGGCCACACCCCTCCTGCCTCACCCAGCTAGGAGCAGGGCCAGAAGGAGGGGCGTGGTAGCTCTGCTTGCCAGCAAGACTCCTACAAGTGTGGTAGACGGCACGGCAGGGGGGCCTGCCAGCCAGGTGAGCTCTCTCCTTAGCTCTTCCCCGGGGGCCACACCACTCTCCTTTGGGGATCCCCCCCATGAGATGCCCCCAGAACCCGGCTCCTCTGTTCTCCTTCTGCATAGACAATGCACCCACGCGCACCTCGGTGCAATGCCAGGCCCCAGGCAGGGAGCCCCAGGCCCCGGAGGTGGGCGGCGCCGCGCCCCCTCCTCCCCTGCTCCTCGCGCCCTGCCCCCTGGAGGCAATTCCCCGCCAAGTTCTCTGTCCTCACCGTCCCCTCCCTACCTCTGCCCCGCGCTCTGGGAGGCTCCTTGTTCCGCGCGGCCACAAAGCCCCTTTGATCCTCGCCTGCTCGCTGCTCGGCTCTGAGCCATGTGACCGGTGGGCGGACCCGACGCTCAAGTCTCGTCCAGCGCGGCGGCCCAGGCTCAGCTGCTGGGTGAGTGCTCGCTCCCTTTGTTCTTCCCAGGCTCCCACCGGCCGCTCGGGGGGCCTCCAGGTGGCGCGGCCGCTGGGCGGGCCCCTGCTGGCCACCGAGGGTGGCTCCAGGGGTGCGGTGGCTGTGGGACCTGGAGTGGGCATCGCCACGCCTCCTCGGTCCCTGCTGGCTGAGCAGGACAGCTCCGGTCCCGGGAGAAGGGCGGTGGGGCGCTAGGTCTCCACACGGGGACCAGATTTTGGGCCACTACAGAGAAGAAAGGGGCTTTGTGCGGCCACAGCTATCTCTTTGTAAATATTTGGCCAGCTCAGCCAAATGGTTCAGCCCTCCTGTTGGGAGTTTCTTGGAGAATATTGCCCTTTGCAAGGGGCTTCCCTGACTTCCAGGAGGTCTGGAAGACGCGCGCGTGGGCTGCGGCTTTCTCTTAAAATAATTACGCCCAGGCTGCCGAGTGCTCGGAGCATGGGACAGGTTGGGGATGCGTTTAAGCAGATGTGAGGAGGCCGGAGTCAGCGATTCTGGGCCGGCTAGCATCTTTGATCTCAGAGTTTCTGCTCCAACTTGTCTTTGGATTCCTGGGATGTGTTTCGGATATGCAGGATATTCCAGGGAGGGAGGGTGCCTGTTGGTCGGGTGGGGGCTGGTATGCATCTGCTTGGCTGGAGAATGGGGCATGGGGGTGTTTGCTATCTGGAGTCCACTCCAAGGGGCAGGGGGTGAGGACGCAGCTTCTTGAGAGGACAAGCTTCAGAAGGGGCTTTTCAGCTGAGCCGAGGTGATGGGAGAACCCCTGAGATACAATCCCTCCACCGCCGGGAGCTCGTCCCCTGCCTGCCACAAGATGGGACAAGATGCTGCAGGGACAATGCCATCTGCTCTTGAAACTCCATCCCAAACATCCCCTGAGACTCCTTTCCAATGTGAGCTCTGGCATTTGTGTGCGAGGTTGGGGGGAGGGTTGCGGGGGGGCATCTGCCTGCTCACCAAAGAGAAGTTTGAAATTCCTTTCCTTCAGAAAAATGCGCTGGCAGCAGGCTGGGGTGGGGGGTGGGTTTCTGGCAGATCTCCTGTGCCGGGTGGGCGCGAGGACAGCCCCAGCTGGGCTGAGTGGGATTTTGGTTTGGCTCCTGCACGGAAAACTTGTTAGAGGAGGAAGTAGGAAAAGGCCCCATGGCCTCGTAAGTGCGTGTGGTTCCCCCGTCATTCACCTTTACCTCCGTTGGGACTTGTCACACCAGTGTCATTTCTTCTTCAGCAATTCCATGTGGCAACCCACCCCAGCCCGTTGCCATCAAGTCAATTCCGACTCATAGCGACCCAGGGGGCTCCTTTTCAGGAAATAAAAGGAAGAACGTGCTCCTTTAACCATCTGGCAGTGGGAGCCCGGGTCCTGGGCCCTCTTGAACGGGTTATTCTTGCTCTTTCCCCTTCTGAGGTCATTTTTTTGTGGAGAGGGGTTTACAACATGGCTGTGGAAGGAGGGGAGTCCCTGGGTGGTGCAGACAGTTCATGTACTAGCCGCTAACTGAAAGTTTGCAGGTTCAAGTCCACCAGATGTGCCTTGGAAGAAAGGCCTGGCGATCTACTTCCAAAAAATCAGCCATTGAAAACCCCGTGGAGCACAGTTCTACTCTGACACATGTGAGGGTGACATGAGTCGAAGTCAACTGGACGGCAGCTGGCTGATGGAGAACTCTTCTGCGGTTGACCTTTTAGTTCATCTCTGGGGAGGGGAGTCGAGCTGACCACTCTCCTCCCCTACTGAGTGTCCCCTCGTGTACTTTGGTCATTGCTGTGTTCTGGCTCCGGGGACACTGTTGCACCTACTGGTTGGTGGCTACATTCCCACCAGACTCTGCTCTTTGTGGGCCAGCCTTGTGGCCGCACTGCCGTCACAGGTCACACTCGCTGACGGCCAATTCAGGTGGCACTTGTGGGGGACCTGCTGTGTGCCAGGGTCCACCAGGGATTCCGAGACAGAGGAAACCGGGTTTCTGCCCTCAAGGAACCCTATTTTAATGGGGCCTCAGTCACCAGGCAGGATGTAGCAAGTGGGTCGCCAGCCCCACTCAACCCAACTGAAGTGGCCCTTCTTGGGGCCCAGAAGTCACTCTCTGAGCTCCAGGCCCACTGCCGCAGTCTGCGAGGACAGGGCTCAGGAGGGCTGTCACCCCCTAAGCCCTGTATTGTCTTGACAAGAGTCTCTGGGGTGACTCAACTCCCCACCCCTCCTGCTGTCCCCAGGCCATCATATCCTCCCAGCTTCCTGGGCTGGTCTGAGCTACTCTCGTCAGATAGGGTTGTGCTGCAGGGGTGAGGCTGTGAATGTCCTGGGGGCCACAGTGCACTGAGACGAAGGGGATCCCTGCACTCACAGACCTACCCGCCTGCAGCCCTGCATGGCTTTCTTAAAGAAGGGATTTCACCAAGGCTGAGCGCTGACTTGTGTTATCTGAATCATCTGAAAACAGCAGTCTAGTGCTGGCTACCTGCCCCACCTGTGATGTTTCTGGGCCTCCTCCAACGCTCATTGGGCAGGACGGCTTCATTTTAATGTGTGGGGGTGGGGACAGATGCTTGCCATCCACCCATGTCCCTGTTCCTGGCTGGGGTGACCTGCGGGGGGCGGTCAGCCTTCCACACACATCCTTTTGCCGCACTCTGCCTCGGGTCTCAGCGCCCCCCACCTTAGCATAGGTCACTGCTGCTACCTGGGCTTTGGGAATAAAGATGTGGGGGTGATGATCCCGGAGGGCCTCAGCTTCCTGTGCCCGCTGGGTGTGTAGGGAAGATGCTTCCTGCAGAATCATAGCCCTTGGCTGGGGTTCCACGCCCAGACTTCTAAGCTTCCAGTGCTAAGCTTTCATTGGCTTATTGAATGTCAGCCTGGTTGTATGGGAGCCCAGTGAAGCCTCTGAAGCCTCCCCAGGAACACTTCCGAGGGGGGCGGGCTGGGCACCACCAGCTCTCGGCGAATCTGTTTGGTGAGGAGTCCCCGGGAACCCCGTGAAGTCACAGGTCTAATTACCAGCTGTGAGGCTCTCTTACCCCACCCCTGAGAAGGTTGGGAAGTGCTGGCACACCCAGCGCCCAAGACCCCCCAGCCTGCCCATCTCTCAGTGGCTCGTTAGGGCTGTGGTCCAGGGCTTTTGGAGCCATGGGCTCCTCCCTGGGTGTGTCGGGGTGAGGGGTTCAAATCCGTCCCTTGTCTTCATTCTCTTCTCCTTATTTCACCCCTGGGACCCACGTACTGGCCTGCCAGGTTCGGAGAGGTTAATGCAGAGAGGCGGGGGTGGGGCAGTGTGTGGTTCCAGGTTCCGATTCCCGTGCTGGGTGGGCCAAGAGGCCACTTCCTGAGTCTGCTTACTCCTCCCACCCAGGGCAGGTTAACGGCCAGCTTGCATGAATTGCTTCACCCAGCTGATCCGGGAGCTGGTTTCCAAGGAGAGCTGGCGAGGCCTTGGTTTTGTCGGGGTGGGCAGCTCTCGGGGCTGAGATTTCAGCTCCTCGGAGCAAAAGGCTGCAAGGTGACGGAGGAGGGGACCCATTGTTCACGCCCCTCCCCAGCAGCCCCATATCAATGCGATTTTTAGTTGTTTTAATAATTGGATCACAGACACAGAGCCCCCAGACTTCTTGCCATTCTCTGGAAGCTGAGGGTGGGGGCCTCCCCGGGTGAGATGCTGGCTCCTAAGCCCCGAGGCTACACTGGAACCCCAACTCTGAGGTTGGGGGTGGGGGACTGACCTTGGTGGAGCTCCTGATGCTGACCCCAGCATGGCCTTGGAGAAGGAGGTTCACCAGCTGCTGTTTGTCCATGCTGTCTGCTCCATCACGCCTGGCATGCAGCACCCCCTTCCTGGGTCTGCACCCCAGGTGGATGCCTGCCCCTGCCCCTGCCCTGCCCCGCCCTGTGGGTGCCGGGCACCAAGTGCCCAGTGTAGCGGTCATCAGCACGCTGCATGTCCTTGGTGGTGTTCCCCAGTGGAAGGGGTCCCCCCTCCTCCCAGATCTCAATCTCTTATCTTCAGGCCTCGTTCCAGGTGCCTGTCACAGGTCCTCCGACACAGGAGGACGAGATAAGAGTTTCCTGGGCCTGGGAGGCAGGAGCAGGAAATCCGACTCCTAGCTGGAGCCACGCCCACTGAGCAGATCCAGCCCCGGCGGCTAGCCCTCCTGCACCGGGTGGGAATGGTTTGTGTCGTCTGTCTGTCTGTCTCTCTCTCACTATGCTGTGAATGTGTACAGGGATTGTCTTATTTGCCTGCGTGTCGCGCTCCTGGACCTCACAGGTGCTCGTGCAATTAATGGTGGAATGAATGAACGGTCTGCATTGTGTGACCACATTTTTTTCAAGTTTCTTCCAAACATTTTGTGGTTTGTTGAAGACTCAGATGGAGAGAACTTTGTAAGAATAGCCATTCTTCCTGCTCTCTTTACACGTCTCCTTCGAGGATTTTTAAGAAGAAAAAGTCAAAGGCCAGCATTTCTTCAGTGATAAAGTACACCCTCCCCAAGGACAGGGGACTGGAGCAAATGACCCCCCTCATGCCCCAGTGTCCTGCGAGGATTGGGTCGCCATTGCTTGTTGTCCTTTGTTCCCTGTCTGCCGAGGCAGGTGGGAGACGCCCACTGCTGGGGCGTCACTTGGACCCTGAAGACTGATGATAGGTTGGACAGTAGCCCCATTGAGTTTGTAGCTGGGGCGGGGCGGGGCGGGAGGAGCCAAGGGCAGGCAGGCCAGTACTGCCCAGCACATGGCCCAGCACATGACAGAGGAGGGTGCTGGGGCCACCAGGGGACAGGAAAGCCATGGTAGGAGCAGGCTGGGCCTTGCAGCCTCCCCACTCCACCCCCGCCAACTTCTCTGCCCCCTGGCCCCCTCACCTGCACCAGGCCATGCGGTCGGGGAGAATGGGGAGCTGAGGGAAGCCACGGCTGGTTTGCAAACCACATACTCTCCTAATGCCTTGCTGTCATCCCTCACTTTCGTGGCTCTGCTCTCAGGGTCCCCCGGGGCTGGGCTCCCATAGGCACAGCTGGACCCCTCACAGCCGGCGCTGGGCCCCCACAACCACCGTTGAGCCCCCCTGGCCAGCTCAGGGACCCCATGGCCACAGATGGGCCCCCACAGCCAGGCTGACTCCTGTTGACTTAGTCAGAGGCTGGCTGAAGGGACACGCCACACAGCTGGCCTGATGCTGGTGGCTCTCAGCCTGGTTGCTGAGGTCTCACTGGGGGCTCAGCCTCCCCTCTTGTCAAAAGTCTGGAGTCACACCCTCAAACCCCAGGTGTCCTCGGCGAGTGACCTCTCCTCTCAGAAGCTCGGTGAAGCAGGACGATGACATTGCCCTCAGGAGGATGGCGAGGAAGCACGGTACTGGGCTGGCACAGAGCCGGCGCCGTGGGGGTCAGCCTCCTGCTCGCTCCCCGCAGAGCAATGGCGTCAGTCCAGGCTGCACCCCTGAGAACCCCAATGTTCAGGCTTGCTGGGTTGATTGCCCACATGGTTGATGTCCCTCCAGGTGTGATTCAAAGCCCCCATCCTAAATCACATGGTTGGTCTTTCTGGCCGTAGCCAGCCTCACCCTAAGTAAAGACTTGGCTGCTAAACCAAAGGTTGGTGGTTCTATCCCACTCAGGAGCCTCTGAAGAAAGGCCTGGCAATCTACTTTAAAAAATCAGCAATTGAAAACTCTATGGAGCAGTTCTACTCGGACGCACATGGGGTCGCTGTGAGTCAGAATTGACTCAATGGCAACTGGTGTGGTTTTTTGGTTCTCTGACACATAAGATCACCATGAGCTGGTGCCAACCTCAAGGCAGCTAACAGCGACAAAGTCAGTTCGCCTCCCAGAAGCCGGGGCGAAGGCCAGACCTCTTTTTTGTCAAGGCTGAATTTTTTAGTACACAAGCAGCTCGTCCTAAATAAATCCAAGTGCCACCCCACAGCCTTGATTATCACCAGTGCCCCTGAAGCCCATCTGGGATGGCCCTGACACGGGTGGGCTCTGTACCTCCCCCCGAGTGTGAGAGGGCTGTGGAAGAATGACCAGCAAGCCTCCTTAAGCAGGCTGGTTATAACATCCATCCATAGGTCCCAGCTGGGAATGTTTAAAGTTCGCAGCAGAAGCCACTCATACACATTGAGTCACTTTTGGCCTCACACCACCTTTTTCCTCCTTGCCTCCCCTCATTCAGCCAACCCTCAGCAAACCCCAGGACACTTGGTGGTACGGGTCCCAGGGAGGGGACCAGGGGAGGTGGTGCTTTGAGGGAACAATCCAGTTACAGCTGGAGGCCCTAGAGGCTGAGTGCTGGGCCTACGGAACCCAAGTGAGCAGCGCAGAGCTGGGACCCTCTTCCTGGGCGCCCCCTACCCAGGTGCAGCGGGAGCCTCTCCTAGTATCCAGAGGGCTGAGAACCTTGCAGGCAGAAAGAGTGGGCCAGGTCAGTTCTGTGAGAGAAGAGAGAGCATCATAGGGCATCGGGGGCTGGGGTGCCCCAGGATGGAAGCCCTGAAGTTGGGGGGACAATGGGGAGCCTAGTTTGGCTCTGATGAGGGTGCTGAGAAAACAGGAGGGGGAGGAGGGGGAGGGACAAGGACTTCAGACTGGCTGTAGGAGTGGCTAGACGATCCCCATCTGCATCGTCAGGACACCTGGGCCCAGGTACCAGCCCGCCCTCGGGGCAAATGCCGGGGGCCAGTGCACCCCGAGGCTCCTGATTGGCATCAGCCCCAGGCTCTGCTCCCGGCCTTCTGCAGGAGCTGCAGAATTCAGTGCCCGTCAGACGTGCTGAGGGAGATGGTTCCCTTGTGGGTGAATGAGCTGCCTGCCTTCAGGTGTGCCTCTCGCCAACCAGGAGGCCTTGGATACTGGATTTGCTCCTCTGTGTTGGAGTCCCCTGGTGGTGAAGAAAGGTTAACATGTTCAGCTGCTAACTGAAAGGCTAGAGGTTCTAGTCCACCCAGAGGTGCCTAGGAAGAGAGGCCTGGTGATCTGCTTCCAAAAATACCAGCCACTGACAACCCTATGGGGCACGATTCTACTCTGACACATGGGGTCTCCGTGGGTTGGAGTCAGAATCGACTCGATGGCAAGTGTTTTTTTTTTTTTTAAATTGGTTTCCGAGGGAGGACTGCTGTAACTAAGTACCACTTCCCGATGTCTTAAAATAGCAGAAACGTTACTCTCTCACAGGTCAGGGGCCCAGGTCCAGATTCAGGGTGTCAGCAGGGCTGGTTCCTTCTGGGGGCTCTGAAGGAGAATCTGCTCCTTACCTTTCTCTTAGCTTCTCATGGTGGTCGGCAATCCTTGGCTCCCGCTGAACCTGAGTAGGGGGCGCCCAGGGAAGAGGGTCCAGCTCTGCACTGCTAACTCGAGTTCGGTGGGCCCAGCGCTCAGCCTCTGGGGCCTCCGGCTCTAACTTCAGTGTTCCCTCCAAGCCCTGCCTCCCCCAGCCCCCTCCCTTGGGACCCTTCCCACCCTGAATCTCTGCATCAGATGTAGGGATGGGACAGGGGAGAAGGCAGAGTCCAGGAAATGGAAATGGATGTGGGGAGTACGCTGAGTAGGGCTGCAAAGGAAAGGAGGGTTAGCCCCTGGTGGGCAGCTGGGTGGGGCACATGAGGCAGCCCCCGGGCGATGAGCAGAAAATCTGACCGATGGAGCCCAGCTGTTGGGGGGAGGGGGGAGCGGGGACACAGGAGGGGCTGGGGGCTGGGGAGGTTGGTGCCTTGTGTCCCCAAGATGGATGTGATGAGGTGGAGGTCACATGTGCCTCTGCCCACTCCGGCTGCTGCACAGTCCCCAGAAATCCCTCACAGCAGCCGCTCTCCACCCTGGGTGACCCTCACTCACTCAGCACCCCCTCAGCAGACACTTGCTTCCTGCTTGCCCGGGCAGTTGTGACCATGTGGCGGAGCATTCCTCAGCTGTCCTTTCCCATCCTCCTAAATGTCTTGGCTGCTCCCCAGCCACCTCATCTCATCTCCTGGACTCCTGACGGCCACCCTTGTCTTCATTCATTCACTCATTCACTCATGCATTCATTCAACAATACTTTCTAGCATCTACTCGATAATACTGAGGCGCTAAGATAAACCACCATGATTGAACCAGGCCGGTCAGTGAGGACCTCATGACCACCATGCACCTGGAGCTCAGCACCGGGCCAGGCCTGTCATGGGATGGGATGCACGGACAGACAAACGACCCCCTGCGCGCGCCTCAGTTTCTACATCTGGCTGAGCGGCAGGCACTCCTTCTCTTTGCTACCAGTTCCTAGGGTTGTGGGGGAGACGTGATTCAGGGATGGAAGGTTGGTCCTGAGGGGCCTGAGTGTTTGTGGCTGGGCAGGAGGTGAGCCCTCCACCTGTGTGTTGTCTGAGCTCCTCACCCCGGCCCTCCTGGCTGACTGTGTGGCTCACCAGGGGCTACTGGGAAATAAAAGCTAATTAACACCAGTGGGGCATTTGGAAACCCAAGTGTTAAAGCTATAATTAAGCCTTAAGCAACCCGGAGCCCCCTCCCACTGGCGCCTGTGTCCCCCTGTAAAAGTGGGGCTTAATTGAATTCTCTCTTGTTGTGGCTTGCTTTCCCCTGGACTCCAGCCAGCAAGTTCTTAGGGTTTGAGCCTCTTCCAGATTTGGGTTGGATCCTGCCAGGGATTTGTCATTCCCGGCAAGCAGACCACATGATTATGTGATTCAAAATGGCCAACACCAGTCCATTTCAGCTCACACATGCCTAGGATGTCCATCTTTATATGCCTTCCATTTCATTTTTGATGACTTCCAATTTTCCTAGATTCATACTTCATTCATTCCACGTTCTGATTATTAATGGATGTTTGCGGCTGTTTCTTCTCATTTTGAGTGTGCCACATCAGCAAATGAAGGTCCTGAAAGCTTGACTCCATCCATGTCATTAAGGTTGACTCTACTTTGAGGAGGCAGCTCTTCCCCAGTCGTATTTTGAGTGCCTTCCAACCTAAAGGTTTTATCTTCCGGCACTGTGTCAGACAGTGTTCTCCTGCTATTCATAAGATTTTCACTGGCCAGTTTTTTCAGAAGTAGATCGCCAGGTCCTTCTTCCTAGTCTGTCTTAGTCTGGAAGCTCCACTGAAACCTCTCCACCACGGGTGACCTACTGGTATTTGAAATACTGGTGGCCTAGCTTCTAGCATCACAGCCACACACAAGCTGCCACAGTAGGACAAATTGACAGAGAAATGCCTGCCGGACCAGGCAGCATTTTGTTCTCTCGTACGTGGGGTCACTGTGAGTCCGAATCCACAAAACGGCCCCTAACAACAACTGTCAGGGATGGCCCAGGAAATCCAGAGGTCCACCCCCCTGCAGCTGCTGGCCCCTGGGGTCATTTCCTGCTCCTCGGCCTCTGCAGAAGACCCTGAGCACTGGGGGCCCCTAAGTCCCCACTGGGCAGGCTGCCAGCAGCCCCCCCCCCTCCAGGGTGCGGGGGTGGCTAGGCCTGGGTCCTCTCTGCTGCTGCTACTGTGCAGAGCTGGGTCAGGTACTCAGGAGGCGACAGACTGTCTCTGGTACCACACTCTGGGCCCCTGGCGAGGGAGTTAGGGGAGCCCCTTGGAGCTTCTGATTGACAGGTGTTAAAAAGGGCCCCCTTCCGGGTCCTTCTGCAACTTAACAGATTCAAGCCCTGGGACACAGGGCCCAAAATGAAGGAGAGACTGTGACCAGTGGGTGGTATGAGGAAGGGGTTGGGGAGTAGGAAGTTACCTGCTGAGGCCCTGCCCCTCCCTCAGCTGGGCTGCAGAATTGAGAGGGGCATGTGAAGTCTGGGTGCCGGGACCTGCGCCACAGGGTGCAGTGTGGGCAAGAGGGACGCAGTCCCTGTGCCTGTTCTCGGGGGAGGGCACGTGGCTCACCGGCTAGTTCTTGTCTTTTTCTAACAGCTTTGTTATAACTCACATATCATACAGTTCACCTTAAGCGTACAGTTGGGTAGTTTGTAGTAAACTCATGGTTTTGCAACCATCACCACTGTCTAACATTAGAACATTTTCATCACCCCAAAAGGAAACCCTGTACCCATTAGCAGTCACTCCCTGCTCCCCTCGCCGGCCCCTAAACAAAAAAACCCAAACCCTTTGCCATCAGTCGATTCTGACTCATAGCAACCCTATAGGACAGAGTAGAACTGCCCCATAGGGTTTCCAAGGAGCAGCTGGTGGATTTGAACTGCTGTCCTTTTGGTGAGCAGTTGAGCTCTTAACCACTGCGCCACCAGGGTTCCTCCCCAGCCGCTGGCAACCACTCATCTGCTTTCTGTCTCTATGGATTTGCCTATTCTGGACATTTCATATACATGCAATCATACAATATGTGACCTGTGTCTGGCTTATTTCACTCAGCATAATGTCTTCAAAAGGAACCCTGGTGGCAAAGTGGTTAGGCGCTTAGCTGCTAACCAAAAGGTTGGCAGTTGAAACCCACCAGCTGCTCCTCTGGAGACAGATGTGGCAGTCTGCTTCTGTAAAGATTACAGCCTGGGAAACCCGATGGGATAGTTCTACTCTGTCCTGCAGGGTCGCTCTGAGTTAGAATCGACCACGGTGACAGGTTTTTAACGCCTTCAGGGTTGATCCATGTTGTAGTGTGTATCAATGCTTTACTCCTTTTTATAACTGAGTAATATTCCACCGTAGGGATAGACCACATCTTGTTTCCACTTTTTAGTTGTGAGCAATAATGCTGCCGTGAACATTCAGGTTCAAGTTTTCATTCTTGGGCGTGGGTTTTCTCTTGGGCATAGACCCATTGGTGGAATGGCTGGGTCATCGGGTGACTCTGGTTCACACCCCAGCTTTTAAGCCCTGTGTCCTCCGACACACCCAGGCCAGGATGGTGCCCTGTAGATGCGATGGTTGGAGCCGGGCAGTGCCGGGAGCCCCCTGCCCTTACCCATCACAGCGTGAATTGTGTCTGTTCGCAGTTCTCTGAGGACTCTTCTCTGCAAGCCTCCTGGGGCCAAGGGACCTTTGGTTTGGAGCCCAGCTGGGTGGAATACACTTGGGTCAACAAACGGATGGGGTGGGGTGGGGGGTGCGGGTGCTGAGTGGTCATTTGGGTCTCCAGGCAGGTCCTGGCCACTGACCTCGAGTTTCCTTTGCTTGCACAGGGTCCAGAACGGCTGAGAAAAGGGAAATGGAAGGCTTGGAGGTCTGTCGTTTCTCCAGGAGTTGGGGAAACGCAGCCTGAGCGGCTGCAGAGGAAATGGGTGGGCTTGTAAGACAGCTGAGCAGAGGACGACGGGGTGGGGCTAGGAGTGGGCGTTGGGGGCGGGTAACTTCTTCATTTGGGAAAGCACCCCCACCCACTCCCCACACCCCAGCCAGGCCAGCCTCAGCCCACCGCTGAAGCCCGGTTACCCTCCTGGGGAAGGTGCCCTCTGGGGTCCGAGCTGGTCCACAGGGGTCAGGGTGGGGGTCCCGTCTCGAGGGTCTTGCAGCCTTACTGAGGTGTTTCTTGACTGTTCTGTGCATCTCACACAGGAAAGTTAAAGCAGTCAAACAAATCCTGCCCATTGTAGTTCTAAACCACAACGCTGTGTAATGTGAGGGCCCATCCACCCGCTGCCGGGAGTTGTCCCCCTCCCGGCCCCCGCCCGGGACTGGCCCCACATGTCTTCCCACTGTGGGCACTCTCGGGGGGGGGGGGGGCAGGCCCAGCCACCAGGCCACCATCCTCTTTCTTTCCCCTCCCCCCCTTCCTCCTTCCTCCTCCTCCCCTCCCCCTTCTTCCTCCCCCTCCTTCTCTTCCTCCTTCATCCCCCCCTCCTCCTCTCCTCCTCTCTCCTTGTCAGCTAGAGAGAGGGCCTCTGTCCCGCCCTGGAGGCCTCCCTGGTTCCCCTGTGGGAAGGGAGAAATTACCATATGAATGACCTCCTTCCCGGAGCCTTGGGGCTGGAGGGGCCTGGGAGGGAACAGGCTCCGGGGGCGCCAGGCTCCTTGCTGGCTTCCAGAACGGGCCTCTGAGCCATTGGGAAGACCCGGGCACTCTTCCCAAGAGCAGAGCCAGCCACAGTAGGTCCAACCCCAGACCTGGGGGTCCCTCGGGTATAAGGTGGGCCGGGTCTGCCTGTGGGGGCGGGGAGACGAGGGCCTGCAGGATCCCCGGAAATGCAGGAGACTCCCGTGCTCTCCCTCTTTATATTCCTTTTCATTGGAACTTCTTTAAGAATACTCATTTTTAGGTTAGTTCTTGTGATTTTCGTCTGCTTTCAAAAGTCACAACTAACGACTGCAGGAGCTGTAGACTAAGGAGGATGCGGAAGCAGAGGTGCAGCCGAGATACAGTACACGGAAGCAGCTTGTAAACTGTAAAGTGCTGTGCAAAGGTTGGCACTGGCTCGACTTTCCTGTGTCTAGTTCTGGCTGAGCCCCACGGGGTCACCACTGGGTCTTGTCCCTTTTGGGCTTCTGCACAGCTCCTGGTTGTGTCTTGGTTAACCAGTTAACCCTCCCACTTGTCCCCATCACTCTGAACTTGGGGCTAGTGATGGTTCCCACATGATGTTTTTCATGCTGAACCACAACTTAATGGACTTGGGACAAAAGACCCTTGAACTTGCCAATGGATCATTAACTGCCTTGCGCTGGACTCCAGGAACAAGCCCAGTTCACAGCCTTGCTCTCGCTGCCTGTTTTTGCCTCCATTCACGTGCCCATCCTTGTCCCCATGGGAAACAGCTAACTCACACATACCAGCTCTTGGCCTGGTGGTCGGTGCTATGTTTGCTTCATATACAGGGGGTCCCACTCTTGTCCCTTAGGCACGGGCCAGGCCAGCCCCACACGGGGAGAGTCTTGTCCAGGGCTTAGAATCAGGAGGAGGCCAGGCATGGCCCCATGTGCTCTGGTTTGAGGTCCCCTCTCTGGCCCTTCCCCCGTCTCCCCAGTCTGCCTCCTGGGAGAGACCCCCCCCCGAGGGGGCTCTGAGCCCAGTACAGGGTCCTCCACCTCCCCTCCCCCTCCATTGACCATTTCCTGAGCAAAATATCCTGAATGGGCCGAGCTGTCCTGGGAAGACCGTCCATCCTTCCGGCCTCAGCTCTTTGGCTCCAGAAGGATGATGGAAACCGGAAATTGTTACCAGCGCGTTCACAGCCACTGCACATGGAGCCAAGGGGAAGCGCATGGGAAAGGACATGGCCCACACAGCAGATGGGTCACAGGGAGACCAGGCAGAGGCGGCTCCATCTGGGAGACTCTACTCTGGGAAAGAGGAGGGGTGGGAGGAAAGGGCGGGGAGCTGACCATGTCTGTCCGTCCGTCCGTATGTCCATCCACCCATCTGTCTGTCTTGTTCATCCGTCCATTCATCCATCCACCTCCCCACCCATTCACCCATCTGTGCATCCGTTCAGCAGCATTTTATTGGGTGTTTGCACATTTTACTGGGTGTTTGCACGTATAAGGTCTTGTTCACAAGGAGCAAGACAGATAGCGCAGCGCCCAAACAGGGAAGGCAGACATGGCACAGAGGAAGACAGAAATCTGTGCTCACACATCGTGAGGAGGCCGTGCAGGAAACGAGCAGAGGGACTTGAGGCAGATTAGCAGCACCGGGAAGCCAGGGGGAGTCACCCAGAGCAGCAGAGGGAGAGAACTTTCTGGGCAGTGAGGACCTCTCTGCAGGGCTTGTGTAGGAGCTGAAGGGGGGCCAGGGGAAGGTCATGTATCAACACCCTGGAGCGAGGAGGCTTGTGTTTTATTAGCAAATCCTTAGAGCATCTACTGTGCCGGGCATGATTCCATGTACTTGACAATTATCTAATCCCTGTAGCACGCCTGTTGTTCTTGTTAGAGGCCACGGAGTCAATTCCAACTCATGGCGACCCTCCGCATGCAAAGTAGAACTGTGCTCTGTAGGGTTTTCAATGGCTATGACTTTTCAGAAACAGGTCTCCAGGCCTCCCTTCCGAGGCACCGTTGAGTGGGTTCGAACTGCCAACCTTTTGGCTAGTAGTCAAATGCCTAACCGTTTGCACCACCCAGGGACTCTTTACAGCGCACCTAGGAGGTAAGTATTCTTGTCATTCCATCATGGAGGCATAGAGAGGCTCGGGGTCGCCTGGCGAGTCAGTGGTGGGACGGGATTCCATCCCTGGCAGTGGGCCTCAGGAGTCGTGTGTGATCCCAGTCATGGATTTCGAGCAGGGGAGCCAGCTGATTAATTTTATGTTTTAAACAGACTTTCCTGGGGTTTGGAGGAGGAGAATGGATTGGGGAGGGGAGCAAGATACGGTGGTGGCTTGGACTGGAGGGGGCCGTGAAGACAGAGGGCATGTTGACAGCCTGGAGCTGTATTGGAGTTAGAATTGACAGGGCTTTGGGATGGCGCAGCGCTTGAGAGCTCGGCTGTTAACCAAAAGGTTAACGGCAGTTTGAGTCCAGCAGCTGCTCCTTGGAACCTCTATAGGGCAGTTCTTTTGTCCTGTAGGGTCACTATAAGTTGGAATCGACTAGACAGCAACAGATTTTGGAATGATTGTAAAGGGGGCGATCAAGATGGCCTGGGCCCTGGTGGCACAGTGGTTAAAGTGCTCAGCTAGGCTGCTAACTGAAAGGCCAGTAGTTGGAACCTACCCAGCGGCTCCATGGAAGAGAGACCTGGCATTGTGCTCCTGTAAAGATTACAGCCTGGGAAACCCTACGGGCAGTTCTGCTCTGTCCTATAGTGTCACTGTGAGTCGGAATAAGCACACAACAACTGGCTGGTAGGAGACGCCATGCACACAATGGTGGAGACGGGGTGGGAGGCAGGTAGGAGACCCAGAGTTCAGTTTAAGCCAATTTTGAGGCGTCCGGGGATCATGAGGGCAAGGGTCATGAGTACCCAGCACCGAGGGGAAGGCCTGGCACAGGAGGGTCTTGGCATGTGTTTGGTGAGTCCTGAATGAATTATAGGGAGCTGGCAGGTGGCAAGACCAGGCAATGATGGGAGTGCCAAGATTCCCAATGGTCCAGAGCTTCTGGCCCCTCCTCCCCTTACCCTTTTAGGACCCTCTGATGTGGTTGACACTTGTGTAAGATGTCTCTCCCTTCTTGATGGGTCATTTGGTCAGGCTTCCATGCATGGCCCAGGACCGCCACCTCCTGCCTGGCTGCTCCCGAGCCCTGCCTTCAGGCTCCTGCCCCTCTGCCTTGTGAAGCCGGAAGCAGTGTCCCCAGGACCTGAGCTAATCCGCACAGGAGAAGGAATTGTTTGCTATCTTTGGGGGAAAACTCTTTTTCTCCAGCCCTGGCAGGGGACGCCCTGCTGCGCCCAGCAACCCTTGTCTACTTTTTGTTATTTCAGATGATTTCATAAGTTGGGGGAGGAGGAGCCCCCAGGCCTTTCCCCACAGCTCTGGTGTGTATCTGCTGACAGCTTGTCTGATAGGAGAGGGGGCTGAGGGAGGGGAGGCGCTGCCACTCCCCCGCCTAGGGGGATATCCCTGATAAGAGGAAATTCTTCCCGGTGACAAATGGCGCTTTGCACCCATCTGTGGGGGAGGGACTTTTCTTGCTCTTTCTAACTTTGCAAGCATTTGCCAAGATCCAGTGAATTTCTGCAGGCAGCTGGCCACTTTGGACTTGGGGGGGGGGGTGGTGCTGGGGGCTGGGTTTGCTTTGGGTTGGGGCCGATTGTTCTGGAAATTTTCCTCTGGTGGGTGGGGGCACCGGGGCATATTCCCTTTGCAGTAGACTGGCTCCAGGTACCCGGGCGAGGCGAGCAGGCGGTGGAAAAAGAAATAGAGAATAAACACCCTGACACAGGAAATCGGAGGGCTCTTCTGTGGCTGAAGCGTCGATTCTGCAAGCAGCTTTTTAGGAAGTGAGGAAGGACGTCTTACAGGTTGAGGCTTGCTCTGGCCAAAGATTGATGTCTCAGTAGGCCTTCTAGATGGAGAGAGAAAGACCACTGCTGGAGGAGGCGGGTTTCCAATGAAAGAGCTGACTCTTCCAGGAAGGGGGTGGGATGGTGGTGAGAGTTGGGCTTAGTCCAAATTTGACTTTACCGACTGGGGCCAACTGAAACCCGGTTGACAGAATCAAGGGGCCTCTTGAGATTCCGCCCTAAACAATGGTGGAGAAGCGGTTTGCTCTGAAGGGGTTGGCAGGGGAGACGCTGGAGGGGTCTTGGCGGGTGGTAAAAGTAGAGACTCCCCCCACCGCCTCTGGGGCGCCCAGGCCTCTGAATGAGGGCGTGCGGGTGGGGACTGGCCACTGGCCCACACTGCTGTGATCTGTCCCAAGTCCTGCGAAGGGCAGGGGGTCGTGGGAGGATTTCCGCCCTTCCTCCCTGTCACTTCTCCCCCAAAAGGAGAAACCGCTCACACATAAACTATAAAGCTGCAGTTTTGTTTAAGTTCCGTCTTGGAAACAGGGAAGAGCTCCAACAGGGAGAAAAATGCCTCGCTTCGCGACTGCAAATCTTCCTTTGTGCTTGGTTTCCGAGCAGAGCGTGGGCCTGCAGGGCCGAGTCTCCCGGCTCTGCAATGCTGCTCGCTTCTCTCTGGTCGGTGATGAGGCACTTCCTGCCCCGGACAACGTGCGAAGCGTTATTTTATTTGGAATCACTTATCAGATTCAACGGCAATTTGCAAAATTTGGTCATTTATATTCAGTGTTTCTGTCTTTAGACGGGAGCAGGAAGCCCCCCGCCCCCCGTGACGTTTGTGGGGAGTGTGAAGAGGCTTGGGGAGGTTAACAGGGACACAAGGAAAAGTGGATTTGAGAAAACGGGAAAAGATCCTCTTTGAATGACCTTCAGAAAGTGGCAGCCCCGTCTCCTCCGCCTGCCTGCCCCTTGGCGTCCTGGTGGTGAACAGCTCCTTGTTCTCACTAAACGCTCCAGACGGCAGGCGGCTGCCCACACAGACCCCTTGCTGGTGCAGGGGTGGTGACCAGCTGGCCCTGCGCACCGGGGCTTCCACTGCAGGACCAGGCAGTGTTCATTCTGTTGTGCATGGGGTCCCTGTGAGTTGGAACTGACTTGTCGGCACCGAAAAGCACAATCTTTATGGGAACAGGTCCCCAGGTCTTTCTTCCACGGAGCTGCTGGGCAGGTTCGAACTGCCAACCTTTTGGTTAGCAGCCAAGTGCTCTACTGATGCGCCCTGAAAGGGCCCCTGGAATTGGGGACCCCCATGCTGAGCCTGGCAGCTGTTGTTGAGGAGCAGTTCAGCCAGGCTTGACACTCAGACCGCTTCTCAAAGAGATAAAAGTGCTAATGGTTCTTGATGGACCTGGGCTTCCTAATCTTGGGAGGAGCCTTCCCAGCTGGCTGAGTGGCATCTTCTGCTGGCAGCCCTCCTCTGCCTCCGAGTCCCCAGAGCGCTCACTGGGGTGTGTGAGGAAATGTCCTGGGTCCAGTACCCTCTGGTTATGCGTAGGTAATCTCCACTCCCTGCAGCCTTTCCGTGTTGCTTCAGGACCTGGCCTGTGGAGGCACCCTGTTGTTAGGTGCCATCGAGTCGGTGCCAACTCACAGCAACCCCATACACAACAGAACAAAACACTGCCCAGTCCTGCGCCATCCTCACAATCATTGTTATGCTTGAGCCCATCGTTGGAGCCACTGTGTCAATCCATCTCGTTGAGGGTCTTCCTCTTGCTCGCTGACCCTCTTCTTTACCAAGCATGATGTCCTTTTCCAGGGACTGGTCCTTCCTGATAACATGTCCAAAGTACATTAGATGAAATCTCATCATCCTGGCTTCTAAGAAGCATTCTGGTTGTACTTCTTCCAAGACAGATTTGTTCCTTCTTCTGGCAGTCCATGGTAAATTCAATATTCTTGGCCAACACCATCATTCAAAGGCATCAATTCTTCTTCGGTCTTCTTTATTCGTTGTTCAGCTTTCACTTGCATATGAGGTGATTGAAAACACTGTGGCTGGGATCAGGCACACATTAATCCTCAGAGTGACATCTTTGCTTTTTACCACTTTAAAGAGGTCTTTTACAGCAGATTTGCTCAATGCAATACTCCTGGGTTCAAGTGCTAGCTCTGTGACCCTGGTAGGAGACAAAACCTACTGTGTGCCTCAGTTTCTCGACTGTGAAATGGGGACAAGTGTCTACTATCTAGGGAGTTGTAATGTTCTTTGAGCTAGTGCAGCGTTTAGAGTAGCGCCTGCCCCCTCGTTAGCCCCAGAAGGGGTCGTCCAGTGCGATTAGCATCATACCTTCATCTGTGCATTCCTTCATTCAGCCAGTCGTGGGCTTGCCTTGTGCGAGGCACTGCTCTAGACGTGGCGGCCCAGAGTATGTATGTGTAGTGGGCGAGGGGTCTGGCTTCATGGATCGTTCATGAGGGCAGCTGACGTGGTTACGAGATGGGACCCCAGCCGGGACCCGAAGGGTTTTGCAGGCGCCCGAAGGAAGGAGCAGCTTGGTCACTCTGTCCCTCTGCACCACCTGTGTTAGGTACACACCTACCTTTAAGAAGCCCCCTCTGCAGGGGACGGTGAGTATCAGGTGTTTATGGGACTTCACATCCTCACCAGCCGTGGTATAGCGGTAGAATTCTTACCTTTCATGTAGGGGACCTGAGTTTGATTCCCAGCCAATGCATCTCATGCGCAGCCGCCACCCATCTGTCATTGGAAGCGTGCGTGTTGCTGTGATGCTGAACAGGTTTAAGCGGAGCTTCCAGACTAAGATAGACCAGGTAGTGTTTTGTTCTGTTGTGCACGGGGTCACCATGAGTCGGGGCCGACTGGATGGCAGCCAACAGCAACAATGTCCCCGCCACCATCTCGAGGTGCAGTGCTCTGGTGGAGCCCACAGACGATGTCCCCGCAGGGTGCAGCCTCGACCCCTCGTCTTCAGGCAGCGCTGCTGGGTGTCCCGGGTCTGGGCACAACTCACGAGCAACTCCGGCAAGCTCCATGGATTCCAGGAGCAGCGGCCACAGACCCTCCACGATGGGTTGATGGGCTTGGTGAGCCAGGAGTCTATCTGACTGCTGGGACCACCCTGGGCTCAGGTGGGAGGGAGTGGATCAGGGAGAAGGGCTTGCTGAGGGGAGGTGCTGGCTGCTCTGTGACTTCCTGGGTTCCGTAGACAGGTTTGCCTTGCTCTGTATTCGGCCACTGTGGGTAGTGATGCAGGAGCTAGGTGGCCGCTGACATTGGTGCCCTGGGTTTTAAAACTGGGCCTGGCGAGAGCTAGGTGAGGTCAGGGAGATGCCTTCGGCTTTACCCCGAGAGCTTTGTCCTGGAGGGTGCTGGGCCTGGCTATGACACAGTGCCACGTGGCTGCCCCTGAGCTAGAAGCAGAGTGGGGCTGTGGCTCAGGGGGCAGTGCCCACAGAGCCACCTCTGCCTTGGGCCAAGAAGGCCAGTGCCCAGCGAGATCGGGACTTAGGCTGACATTTCAGGGAAGCGGTGTGGGGCAGAGGAGGGTGTTGTTCCTGAGTCAGCACTTAGAAGCTGCTGTGGTGAGCACTCCCCACTGCCACCTGGCCAGGTCGGCTCTGGGGCTACGATGGGGTGTGAGCCCCCGAAATGAATCGCCCCAGGGGCCAGCTCCTCCTGTGTCTCAGGCCAGATGGACGCCTACTGCTTCGGTCCCAGTGAGCCGCAGAAGGCTATCAGATTGCGTCATCCTTAGTGGACCCTGGGTTGGCTGAGTCGTGGGTCACCTGGTGCAGAAACAGATGGCAGTGTAGTGACAGCTCCTACCGTGGACACCCAGGGGATGAGGCGGGCCGTGGGGGCTGGATGGAGCCCTGCACTTTCCTCCTCCTTTAAGCCCACCCATCTTCCCGAGGCAGAGCCACCCGCCGGGGGGCGGGCAGGGAACTGTCCCAGCAATGAGTCACAGTCCTGTGGGGGGCAGGGCTCCTCCACCAGGTGTGGCAGGAGGTGGAGCCCCCTGCTTAGGCAGCAGATGGGCCCAGACTGAAGAGGGGCCTGGTTCGAACAGCGGACTGCAGGGCAGAACTTGTCATGTGCCATCCTGGGACCACCTGGTGGTTCCTGGGGGCTCTCGGTGGAAAGCAGGGGTTGCACAGGAAGTGTCTTGGCGTCTCATTTCCCCGTGCGGGGGTCCTGAAGGCAGACCCCAGGGCTTGTCTCTCAGCTGGGCCTGGAGCCGGTGGAGCAGAGGCAGGGGCCCTGTACTGCTTTCTGTGCAGAATGAAAGTTCTCGCAAGGGCGCCTCGGGAGGAGAGGGCCGCAGAAGTCTACTCTTGATGTCCATAGGAGGCCTGGCCCCGGGTTTGTGGGGCTGCTTCTCAGGCCCAGCCCAGGGCACCCAGGGTGCTTGGTTTGGTTGGTGTCTGCAGTGAGCGTTGATGCCTGTGAAGGGGACAGCTGGGGCTGGGGCCTGGCCAGGTGCCACTGCCCCCCAGGGAGGAGAGGGGAGTTCAGGGGCAGTGCCTGTCCGGGCTACTGTTGGGAAAGGGTAGAGGGACGCAGTGGGCAGATGGGGCGCTGGGGGCCCTGGCCCATCCTGGGGAAAATGGCTCCCAGGCCCACCGACAGATGGAAGTGATTTTGGGTCACGTGGGTCAGGCGGAACTGCTGTCCCACCAGACCAGGCCCCACGTTGGTCTCCAGGAAGCAGCCCGATCCACACGTTCTGGGGCCAGCTGCAGCGCCCGTTTTTATTTAAAGGTGCTGGAGCCTGAGAGAAGGTTTCTGAAGAGAGAGCTGAAGCCTGGGCCTGGAGCCTTTGGGCCGTGCAGGGAGGGGGCTCAGCGGCCTCCTCCTCCTTTCCTGGCCCCGTTGCCCTGCCCTGGCCCGAGAGCGAGGGTGGTGGGGAGCCTGGCGCTAATGAAAGAAACCCAGGCCCCAAATACCTGCCTGTTGTTAGGAATGAATTTTGGCAGCCCCTTGGCCGTCCCTGGCGTTTTTACCTGCATTGTGTTGTTTCATCTTTCCCTCAATCCTGTGAAGCGGGGAATATTGCCCCCTGTTGAGGTGTGGGTGCAAATGATTTGTTGCGACAGACTACTAACCTAAAGGTTGGTGGTTCTAGCCCACCCTGCAGCACCGCGGAAGACAGCCCTGGAAATCTGCTTCTGTAAAGATCATAGCCAAGAAAACCCTATCGAGCAGTTCTACTCCGTAAGACATGGGGGCGCTATGAGTCAAAGTTGACTCGATGGCAGTGGGTTTGTTTTTTGTCAATGTTGAGGCCAAATAGAGGGAGAAGTGACGCACTCAGAAATCAAGCTCCTGGAGAGGATAAAACGCGCGCACACACACCGCCCCCACCCCAGGTTCTGGGACTGAGTGCGGTGAGCCCAGCATCCTTCTGCCTCCAGCCGCCCAGAAAACCATTTGCCGTGGAGTCGACTCAGACTCATAGCGACCCCATGTGCATCCGAGGAGAACTGGGCTCCACGGAGTTTTCAATGGCTGTGACCTTTCGGAGGCAGATTGCCAGGCCTTAGTTTTGAGGTGCATCTGGGTGGGCTCAAGCCTCCAACCATTTGGTTAGCAGCCGAGCACGTTAATAACTGTTTGCTCCACCCAGGGCCTCCAGCCCGGCCTTAGGCCTGGGGTGGGGAGGGTTGAGATGAAAGGGTGATGGCAGTGGCTGTTTCTGGGGAGCATCTCGACTCTCCCTGAGGACACCAGTGAGATAGGAGGCCCCAGTCTGCTGGGGATGTGGGCTTCCTTGGTTGGGTAGATAAGTTGGCCTGCACTTCCTGTGTTGGGTGCTTTCCCCAGGAAGTGAAAAGGCCGCATACCTGAGGTCCTCAAGTGGCCCTTTTGCCCTGAAGCCTGTCATCCTGCTGCTTCCTGGGTGGCGGGGGGCGGCGTGTTTGGGAAGACCACCTGTAGCACTGAGATCGGTGGAGATACGCCCCCCTCCCCGCAGTACCCACATCGGGGAGCGCCGGGCATCCGGCCGACACCCCCAGCTCTGCTCAGGCTGTGTTTGCAGACGCCCTGGCGGTGCCCTGCCAGAGGAAGACGCCTCCTGCCTACTGCGCCCTCCTGGCCAGCGGTCTAAGGTCCCCATCCCCTGGGAGTTGGCAGGAGGGGTCTTCGGCACACCCAGGTGGTCCCTTTCTTTGAGCTTGGAGTGCCCCAGGGAGATAGAACGGTAAGGCTGGTCCTCTCCTGGGGTAGGAGGCGGCAGAAAGTCCCTCTTAGTGGGTGGGGCTGGGGCACGGTTGGACCCTGGAAACGCAGTCTGGGATCTAGGCCCGCCTCGGGGCAGTGAGGGCAGTTAGAGGAAGGTGTCCCCCTCTCTGAGTGCAGGTGCTGGGGTGCCCGCCACTATAAGTGTGTGTCCTGGGTATTGGGATGTGGGGCCAGGTGTGCGCGACAGACCCTGGTAGGGAACAGATGCCCTCCTGACTGTGTGTTTAACAGCCCTTGCTGGTGGGGGCACCTTCTGGGCATCCCCCTTGCAGGCTGTGTCTCAAGCTTGGGGATTTTTAAGCACGTGGGACAGGAGCCGTGGAGAGGAAGACTCTGGCTTCCGACCTCCACACCGCAGAAGCTTGAGCTATTTCCAGACGTTCAGTACCACCTGCCTGTCCCCAGATCTGAAAGCACCTGCAAAACCTTCGCCCTGACGTGGTGTGGGGGTACACGTGTGCTGGACAGTCCAAGAGAAGCGATCACCCAGGCCTGGTGGAGCTGCCACGGCACCCGTCAGTCTCTGTCCAGGTCCCAGGTCCCAAGTCCCTGGGCTGTGGCACCAGGAAGGAGGACTCATCCCTCTCTGGCCCTGTCCCCTGGGCAGCTGGGGCAGGGGAAGGGGCATGGGCTCTGTGTCCACTCACTCCTGCCTCTAGAGAGTTCCACCCGAGCACACCTGTGCCCCCCGAGGACTGTTGGTTGGTTGGGTGAGGTTTAAGGAGGCAAGTCATGAGGCGCTGCAGGAACAAGTCAGTGCCTGTTCTGTCTGTCCATCCTTCCTTTGAGATGCAGATACAAGACTGATCCTGCCCTTTGTCCTGGTGCATGGGCCGCCAGGCCACTTGGCCATTTGGCTTCCAGTGGCTCCAAGGCCTTTGGGCTGCGGCGTTTTGCTGGTGATTGAGTCAAGGTGGACGAGGTAGAGGGGGTGCACCTGGTGACGTGGGGCAGGTGGAGGCCAGGGCCAAGAGCCCTGACCGCCCTCGGTCTGAGCAGGTCTCCAGGGCACAGGGCCAGCTCAGTGCCAAAGGAGAGAGAGGATGCAGGGCCGGCCCTGCCTTGGAGCTGAGGGAGGGGCATAGACTGGCATGGCTGGTTGAGAGAGGGGGAGATTAAAATGTGTGCAAGAGAACGTCATTCATGTTGCTGAATTGTACATGTGAAAATGATTGAAACGGCCAATGTTTCGTTAAATATCTGCTGCCGTGATTTAAACAATCACACACACACAAGTGCATGAGAGTTTGTGAGTCTGGGGGTGGGGTTAGGGGCTTTGCAGGCCAGAGGACGGTGGCCTTTGATGTGGCACAGTGTCAAGGGGCTTCAGCTCGGTGGGCCTCCTGCAGGGTCTCTTAACTGAGTTGGTTAACCTCTCTGAACCTCAGTTTCCCCATCTGAGAAGTGGGGATGATGGTTAGACACGCCGACGATGTCCTGGCTTGACAGGTGCTTTGCGTGCCCACACCGTCCTCTTAATGCACACTCTCCCCCCACAGCCTCCGAGGCGGCTCCTGGCAGCACTGGTGACATGGCTGACAACCCCAGGGACGCGGGGCTCAAGCAGGCCCCCGCGCTGCGGAACGAGAAGGCGCCCGTGGACTTCGGCTACGTGGGCATCGACTCGATCCTGGAGCAGATGCGGAGGAAGGCCATGAAGCAGGGATTCGAGTTCAACATCATGGTGGTCGGTGAGTCCCCGCCCCCAGGGAAGCCAGCACCCCCTTGGGGCAGGGCCGGCTTCCTGCTGGCTGTGTGGCGGTGCTCGCGGGCTCAGTCTTCCCTTCCGTAAAACAGGGTAACAGCCTGGTGTGCAGGATGCATTGGATGTGACATTGTGCGTGCACATACGTGTGCCTAGGCAGGGGTCCACAACATCCATCAGCTCCTCAGAAGGTCTCTGCCCCCCACATCAAGAACCCCTGAGAACATTCTGGTAAGCACAGTGCAGGCCCAAAGCAAGGAAAAAAAAAACCAAACCCATTACCATCCATCGAATAGATTCTGACTCATAGATTCCGACTCAGAGCAACCCTAAAGGATAGAGTAGAACTGCCCCATAGGGTTTTCAAGGAGCGCCTGGCGGATTTGAACTGCCGAATCACCTTGCCACCAGACCCAGAGCAGCACTCTGTAAATGAGGTGTGCAGGTTGGAAGCAGTGACGTCCACCATCCACTTAGTTTCTGTGGAAGCGGCCCCCTTACTCTCGCTTAAGCTCTGGTGGGGCTGACCCCTCCCTGGAGGCCTGACTGGAGGCTCCCAGCAGCTGGGCCACCCGCCCAGGAACAAGAGCCTGTGGCTTCATCCCCCAGCGACACCCAGTCGGAGAGGTGGCTTGCAGTGCAGCAGTGCCAGGGTGCCTGTGGCCGTCACCAGGAGAGGCCAGTGGCCAGCCTGACCCAGGCAGGGTGCAGGGCCGAACTGGGGGAGCAGTGGGTCACTCTTGTTTCCAAAGCCCTTTGGGGCCTACTTGGTTTTTGCAATGACCCTGTGAGGAGGTCCCCCATTTTACAGGAAGATGAAGTCAGGGAGGTCACTCGGGTCAAAGGGGACTCCTGGTTCGCCTGGTCAGACTCCCAGAACAGTGCTCCATCCACGCCACTGGGGCAGCCAGAGCCAGAGGGGCCGGGGCCCCCCTCCCAGGGTGTGGGGGACTTGCACGCAGGGCTGGCCCCTTCCTGCCCCCATGACCCAACACCTGTTTGCTCCGACCTGCCGGGGACCACATACTTCCTTCCTGTGCTGCTCTGGTGACATCCTGACCCCAGCCCGTCTGGGGACTCCCTTTCATCCTCTGCTCTGAGCCTCAGCTCTGGCTCATGGGGGTCTCAGGTCCCCTCTCCACTTTTTGCGGCCTCACTGGTCCCTGACCTGAGCGTCTGCTGCCAGCCTAGACTGTGCCCCAGGGTCCTGCTTCAGGGAGGGTCGGGGTGGGGGTCTTCTCAGAGGCTTGCACCACAGAGGAAATGTTACCCTCTTCTTCCTGCTCCGGGCCAGGCTGCAGAGCAGTTTCCCAGGCAAGTGGCTGGAGGACAGGGTGGGAGTGAGCAGGCCGTGGCCGGGGGTGAGTCACCCTTGTGAGCTGGGGAGAGGGGCTGCCTTGCTTCTGCCCAGTGAGGCAGAGGGGCCTGGCACAGGCAGGTCAGCAGGAGCATCCCACAAGGCTCTGCAGCTTCGGCCAAGAGGGAGAGGCAGGGTCTCTCCATCGCCTGCCGGTGACTTGCCTTGTTCCCGGGATGGGTGTGACTTCCTAGGAGGCCAGAGGGCTGGCCACTTCTTCCCAGGGCCCTGGAGGCCTCTCCACCTGCCTGGGCCTCTCTTTTTCCTCCACACCTGTCTTAGTTAGCTAGGGCTGCTGTAACAGAAATACCACAAGTGAGTGGTTTTAAAGATGGGACATTTATTTTCTCACAGTTCAGGAGGCTGGAAGTCTGAGTTCAGAGCACTGGCTATAGGGAAGGTCCGTCCTTGCCTCTTTCAGCTCCTAGTAGCCAGTGGGCCTGTGGATGCTTCTGCCTCTGACTTCTTCCCAGTGTCTGCTTGCTGGCCCCTGTGTCTCTGCTGTGGTTGTTGCTATTGGGTGCTGTGGAGTCAATTCCCACTCGTGGCAACCCCATATGACAAAATAGAACTGCCCATACGGTTTCCTAGACTGTAGTTTGTTTTTTTTTTTTTAATAATATTTTACTGTGTTTTCGGTGAAGGCTTACATAGCATTTTAGGTTTCCCTTCAACAATCTCTACGCAAATTTTTCAGTGACATTGGTTACATTCTTCACAATATGTGAACTGTCTCAATATTTCCGTTCTGGTTGTTCTGTTTCCATTCATCTAGTTTCCTTGCCCCCTCACATTCTCATCTTTGTTTTAAAGTGTTTGTTGACTGTTTGGTCTCATATACCCATACCTGTTGACGTTAAGTTGATTCCACCTCTGTAGCAATCCTATAGGACATAGTAGAGCTGTCCCATAGGGTTTCCAAGAAGCGGCTAGTGGATTTGAACTGACCTTTTGGTTAGCAGCTGAGCTCTTAACCACTGCGCCACCAGGGCTCCATAAAGGTGATTTTTTTATAAAGGAGCACAGTACTACGGGTGATAGTCTTTATTTTGTAAGCCAGTCTGTTATTTAGCTAAAAGGTGACCTCAGGCTCTAGTTCGGTCCAAAGTTTAAAGAGTATCTCAGAGCAATAGTCTCTGGGAGTCCTCCAGTCTCAACTGGTCCAGTAAGTCCCTTTTTTTTTTTTTTTAGGAGTTTGGGGTTCTCTTCCACCTTTTTCTCCCATTCTATCAGGGTCCATCTATTGTGACCCTGATTAGCATGGTCAGTAGTGGTAGCTGGGCACCATCTAGTTCTTCTGGTCTCAGGATAGATGAGGCCATGGTTGGTGTAGACTGTGAGTCTCTTGGCTGTCTTTACGGAAGCAGGTTGCCAGGTCTTTCTCTCATGGAGCCACTGGGTAGATTTGAACCACCAGTCTTTCAGTTAGCAGCTGAGTGCTTAACCATTGAGCCACCAGGGCTCCCTCCTTATATCATCACTCAGCAGTGATTAGGTTTAGGACACATCCTACACTAATAGGACCTCATGAACATAACAAAGGAAGCCCTATTTCCACATAAAATCACATCCACAGGTATAGGGGTTGGGATTCCACCACATATCTGGGGGGACACAGTTCAGTCCATAACAGGACCTGATAAGAATGATGGTCCTCTTCTCTCTCAAGCTCTTTGCCTCTCAGGGAGGCTGAGTTGAGGAACAAGACAATCTGGTAAAATTGTGGGGCTCTCGGAAAGAGCCAAGAAGGCCACAGGCTCGGGGTGCCAGCCCTGATTAGGCACTATTGTATCCCTTCCACCCCATAGTAAAGGCCAGCCTACTCGGGGTCCACAGACCCCAGGTGGAATCCCAGCTTGGTCCCCACTAAGCTGGTGACACTTGTCCTGTCTGTTTCCCTCTGCCAGCCTCGATTTTCTCATCCATAAAATGGGATACGCCTGCCTCACTGTGAATGCTCAAAAAACACTGCCTTGAAATTGGAATGTAAGGCTAATTGCCTCCAAGAAAAAGTATCTCCTTTGCCAGTGAGACCAGAAATAACTGGATGGTGCCCGGCTATTGAATGTTTTGATCAAAGCTTCTGTAGAAGAATCATGATCAAAAGAGGGGAACTGTGGAACAGAATTTTAAATTCTTATGGAGCTATTGAGGCTATATGGACCCTCAGAACTGTTGCCCTGAGATAATCCTTAAACTTTAAACCAAAAATATCCCCTGAGGACATCTAGGTCAATTGGCATAACAAAGTTTATTAAGAAAATGTTCTGCATCCCACTTTGGTGAATGGTGCCTGGGGTCTTAAAAGCTAGCGAGCAGCCATCTAAGATGCATCAATTGGTCCCAACCACCTGGAGCAAAGGAGAATGAAGAACACCAAAGATACAAGGAAAGTATTAGCCCAGGAGACAGAAAGGGCCACATAAACCAGAGACTTCATCAGCCTGAGACCAGAAGAACTAGAAGGTGCCCGGCTACCACCAATGACCACCCTGACAGGGAACACAACAGAGAGTCCCTGATGGAGCAGCAGAAGGATGGGGTACAGAACTCAAATTCTAGTAAGAAGACCAGACTTAATGGTCTGAGACTGGAGGAACCCTGGGAGACATGGCCCCTGGATGCCCTGTTAACCCAGAACTAAAACCATTCCTGAAGCCAACTTTTCAGACATATACTGGACTATGGGATATAAAATGATACTTGTGAAGAGTGTGCTTCTTAGTTCAAGTAGATCCATGAGACTAAATGGACAGCTCCTGTCTGGAGGCGAGATGAGAAGGCAGAGAGGGTCAGGAGGTGGTTGAATGGACATGGGAAATCCGGGGTGGAAAGGAGAAGTGCGCTGTCACAGTATAGGGAGAGCAACTAAGGTCACATAACAATGTGTGTATAAATGTTTGTATGAGAAACTAACTTGAGCTGTAAACTTTCACTTAAGGCACAATTAAAAAAAATAAATAAGTAAAAAAAAAATCCCCTGAAGTCTTCTTTAAAACAGACAATGTTAAAAAAAAAAAACAAAAACAATAAAACCCTTGCCATCGAGTCAATTCCAGCTCATACCTACCCTATAGGACAGAGTAGAACTGCTCTGTAGGGTTTCCCAGGCTGTAATCTTTATGGAAGCAGACTTCCACATCTATCTCCCTTGGGGGGGCTGGTGGGTTCCAGCTGCCAACCTTTTGGTTAGCAGCCTGAGCTCTTCACCACTGTGCCATCGGGGCTCCATAACCAAATAATAAGCTTTTTTCGCCCCCAAAATAACTCATTTTCACAAAGGAAATAGTAAACATACTTGCAAGCCTTATCTCGCTGTACAGAAGCCAAAAGACACAAAATTTTCATACAGTCTCTTCTTTGGGAAGCAGCCCCTCATACGAACGGCTCTCAACACTGAAATGTGGCACAGACCAACTTCCTTGTTTTTTAGGCAATTGAACCAGTATCCTCCAGTGTGTACTAAAGTGGCTTCAATGCCTACTGGTAAACCTCCAGGCGTGGAAAATGTAGCTGAAACATATACGTGCCGTCACCTGTTAAAGGGTTAAAAAAAAGACATCCTCCTGGCCAGAGGTTGGCCAAGACCCAGACAGTGGGCAGAGGAGGAGACGGACGAGGATTTGAGTCCAGTGTTCCCGACCTGGCCTCGGTCGCCAGGGGGTTGTTAGACCAGGACCCTGAGTCACACCTGAAACGCCCTCTCCAGAGGGTCCTGCTGACCCTCTTCCGTCTCCCCCCCAGGGCAGAGCGGCTTGGGGAAATCCACCCTAATCAACACCCTCTTCAAATCCCAAATCAGTCGGAAGTCGGTGCAGCCCACCTCAGAAGAGCGCATCCCGAAAACCATTGAGATCAAGTCCATCACGCACGGTGAGCTGCGGGGAGAGGGGCCGGGAGAGGAACAGCCCCCTTCTTCCGGAAGCATGGGTCGGGCAAACTCAGATCCCCGTCAGCTGGGACTTGCTGGACATCCCTGGGCATGTTGGAGACTCTGGGTAGGACTCCGTGCAGTGTCGTGGCTGCTCCCCAGGACCCCTGAGCACCCTGGAGGCTACTAAGTTAGTTTCCACCAAATATCATGAGGGGTGGGACACTCAGGATACTCCTAGAGTTGGGCCCCGGAGGCCGTCCCTTCCAGAGTCGGGCCCCCGGAGGCCGTCCCTTCTAGGGTTAGGTCCCTGGGGTCCATCATCTTCCTGGCATCCCCTTGGGTGTCATCACTGTCCACCCCAAGGTGACCCTAAGGGACCTACTTGGGACTGGGCCTGTCAGTTGGCTTGAGGGCCTCCTGCCACCAGACAGGATCTGCCTTTTCTGGGGTGCCTGTGAAGGTCCTGGTCTCCCCCTCTGAACTTGGTGGGTGCTGTATTCCGTGCAGATATTGAGGAGAAGGGCGTCCGGATGAAGCTGACGGTGATTGACACGCCGGGCTTCGGGGACCACATCAACAATGAGAACTGGTGAGGGCCCCGCAGGCTGTGGGCACCATTCCTCCAGGAGAAAGAGCACCAGTGGGGGGTTCCAGGTTCCCTGAGCCCCACCAGCACCAGAGCCACAGAGGTCTCCGTGGCTGGCCACAGGGAGAAGCGGGCAGAGCCTGCTTTGGGCCCCATGTGCCCCTAACAGCACGTGTCCAGCAGATCCCAAAAATTCTGGACCAAAGCCTAGTTGCCCTGGGAATCTTGTTCTCCCCTACCCTCCCTGAGGTCAAAGGTCAGCATGAGAGGCAAGTTTGGACTCTGGGATGAGGCTGTATGCTGAGAGGGATCTCCAAGGCTGGGTGTGGGTTTGGGGAATCTGGGAATTAGTGGCATTCCCTGGAGGACTGGAGGGAAGTTGTCCCTGACTGCATGGCCCTGGCCCCTTGGGCGGCCCCTGCACTGGTGGGGGAGGAGGTGCTGTGTGGCTCAGCGACCCCTCTGTGCAGTTGGCAGCCCATAATGAAGTTCATCAACGACCAGTACGAGAAGTACCTGCAGGAGGAGATCAACATCAACCGCAAGAAGCGCATCCCAGACACACGTGTGCACTGCTGCCTCTATTTCATTCCTGCCACCGGCCACGCGTATGTGCAGGTCCTGCAGTGGGCTGCCCTGGGGCCAAGGCCGGCAGGACAGCCAAGGCTGCCCCATGGTCTGTCTACCTTCCCCCATGGTCTGCTCATTGTGCTGTCCACCTGTCCCCATGGTCTGTCCACCTGCCCTGATGGTCTGTCCACCTGCCCCCATGGTCTGCCCACCTGCCCCCATGGCCTGTCCACCTGCCCCCATGGTCTGCCCACCTGCCCCCATGGCCTGTCCACCTGCCCCCATGGTCTGCCCGCCCTGTTCCCACAGCCTGCCCACCCTGTCCACTCAGTCTGTCCACCCTGTCCCCACCATCTGACCACCCTGTCCCCTCAGTGTGTCCACCCTGTCCCCTCAGCCTGCCCACCCTGTCCGCTCAGTCTGTCCACCCTGTCCCCACCATCTGACCACCCTGTCCCCTCAGTCTGTCCACCCTGTCCCCTCAGCCTGCCCACCCTGTCCCCTCAGTCTGTCCACCCTGTCCCCACAGCCTGCCCACCCTGTCCCCTCAGTCTGTCCACCCTGTCCCCTCAGCCTGCCCACCCTGTCCCCTCAGTCGGTCCACCCTGTCCCCACAGCCTGCCCACCCTGTCCCCTCAGTCTGTCCACCCTGTCCCCTCAGCCTGCCCACCCTGTCCCCTCAGTCTGCCCACCCTGTCCCCTCAGCCTGCCCACCCTGTCCCCTCAGTCGGTCCACCCTGTCCCCTCAGCCTGCCCACCCTGTCCCCTCAGTCTGTCTACCCTGTCCCCACAGTCTTTCTACCCTGTCCCCACAGTCTGTCCACTCTGTCCCCACAGTCTGTCCACCCTGTCCCCTCAGTCGGTCCACCCTGTCCCCTCAGCCTGCCCACCCTGTCCCCACAGTCTGTCTACCCTGTCCCCACAGTCTTTCTACCCTGTCCCCACAGCCTGCCCACCCTGTCCCCTCAGTCTGTCTACCCTGTCCCCTCAGTCGGTCCACCCTGTCCCCTCAGCCTGCCCACCCTGTCCCCACAGTCTGTCCGCTCTGTCCCCACAGCCTGCCCACCCTGTCCCCTCAGTCTGTCTACCCTGTCCCCACAGTCTTTCTACCCTGTCCCCACAGTCTGTCCACTCTGTCCCCACAGTCTGTCCACCCTGTCCCCTCAGTCTGTCCGCCCTGTCCCCTCAGTTTTTCCACCCTGTCCCCTCAGTCTGTCCGCCCTTTCCCCACAGTCTGTCCACCCTGTCCCCTCAGTTTTTCCACTCTGTCCCCTCAGTCTGTCCACCCTGTTCCGTCAGTCTGTCCGCCCTTTCCCCACAGTCTGTCCACCCTGTCCCCTCAGTTTTTCCAGTCTGTCCCCACAGTCTGTCCACCCTGTCCCCTCAGTCTGTCCGCCCTGTCCCCTCAGTCTGTCCACCCTATCCCCTCAGTTTTTCCACTCTGTCCCCACAGTCTGTCCACCCTGTCCCCTCAGTCTGTCCGCCCTGTCCCCTCAGTCTGTCCACCCTATCCCCTCAGTTTTTCCACTCTCTCCCCTCAGTCTGTCCACCCTGTCCCCTCAGTCTGTCTGCCCTGTCCCCTCAGTCTGTCCGCCCTTTCCCCACAGTCTGTCCACCCTGTCCCCACAGTCTGTCCACCCTGTCCCCTCAGTCTGTCCGCCCTGTCCCCTCAGTCTGTCCGCCCTGTCCCCACAGTCTGTCCACCCTGTCCCCACAGTCTTTCTACCCTGTCCCCTCAGTCTGTCCTCCCTGTCCCCTCAGTCTGTCCACCCTATCCCCTCAGTTTTTCCACTCTGTCCCCTCAGTCTGTCTACCCTGTTCCGTCAGTCTGTCTGCCCTGTCCTGGGCCGAGTGGCTGAGTCAAGGCTGTGGTCAGCAGCTGTTAAGTGGGTGACATACAGAGCTGTCACTGCTTGTGTCCCCGCTCCACACCAACGGCCTGGCTGACCCCAGCCCGTGGCCTTGCTCATGTCTGCACTGGAGCCATCCTCAAGCCCCCATGGCACTGACCGAGGGACCCCACAGCTCTATCCTCAGCCCTGAGCCATGACCCCGTTTCCCACCCTCCCTCCAAGCAGCGTCTGACGCAGGTGGTTCTGTTCCAGTCTCAGGCCACTGGACATTGAGTTCATGAAGCGCCTGAGCAAAGTGGTTAATATTGTCCCGGTCATTGCCAAGGCCGACACGCTGACCCTGGAGGAGAGGGTCTACTTCAAACAGCGGGTAAGACCCCCAGCCTCTGCCCTGCACCCACCCCTCTGAGGCAGCCTGGACAAGCCTGGTGTGGCCACCCCAGCCTGGGGAACCACACGGCCGTGGAAACAGCCCTTGGGGCTCCCTGGCTACCCCCGGCTCTCAGTAGCAGCTCCACATGGCTGGGGGCTCTCGAGGTATTTGGAGCAGACACAGACCAGGCAGATGGCGTGTCTCCCTGGGGCGTGTCCTGCTTCCAGGAGCAGAGTGGACAAAGGGCCTGTCCCTCACCGGTTTTCATTAGAAATGCCTGGTTTTCATCACACGGAAGGGCGAGTGCACAGGGACTGTCCCCGCCTCAGGGAACGAGTGGCTGCCTCCTTCTCTTCCACAACCCAGAGGCCACTGCTGGCTGGGGAGGCGGTGCCTGGGCAGAGGCCTGAGCCCTGGGCTGGTTCTTCCTAATGGGGTACATGTCAGAACCCCTGGACACCCTTGAGAACCCAGGTCCTAGGCTCTCTGGAGCCTCTGCCTTGGTGGGTAGGGGGCGGCCCTTGAATCTCATTCTGAAAGCTCCCCAGTCCTGCCATCCCTTTGTTCCCAGGCCAAGTTTGGGGGTCTTCCCAGCATGCGTAGGGAAGGGCAGTGCACCTCACAGTGTGTATTTGCTGGAGGAAGAGGACCGAGAAAGTTCTAGAAGCTTCTCTAGAACCAGTTGCCGTTGAGTCAACTCTGACACACCACGACCCCTTGTGTGTCAGAGTAGAACTGTGCTCCACAGGGTTTTCAGTAGCTGATTTTTCAAAAGTAGATTGCCAGGCCTTTCTTCTAAGGCACCTCTGGGTAGACTAGAACCTCCAGCCTTTCCATTAGCAGCTGAGTGCATTCACCGTTTGTACCACCCAAGGGGAAAAAATGCTGTCTCCTCATGGGGACATTCGGGATGATGACCAGGGTCCCCAGAGCTGCAATGACTCCTTGGCAGGCAGCTTCCAGCTTCCAGCCTTCCAGGAAGTGGGGATTATTGGGGTCACCAGCCCCAGAGCCCACCTCAGCCCTGGGTCTATGGCAGCACACAGCATAGTGCTCTTGGCAGGAGAATGCCTGGTGGGTGGTGACCTTGCTGCAAGGGTGGTACCCCCCATTGCCCCCTTCCCGCCCCCCAGATCACAGCGGACCTGCTGTCCAACGGCATTGACGTGTACCCCCAGAAGGAATTTGACGAGGACTCAGAGGACCGGCTGGTGAACGAGAAGTTCCGCGTGAGTGCCTCAGGCAGGATCCCGCTCCCCAAGCGCTTCGCGGACCCCCATTCCTGTGGGAGGGCACATGGGGGAGGGTCCTCCTGCCCCATCCAGGTCAGCTGCTTGGGGGAAGCAGGAGGATGGCCTGGGGGCAGGAGCATGCCCTCTGGCTGGGGAGCGACACAGTCCAGGTGTCCACCCACCCCTCTCCCTCCAGGGTTCCTGGCTTCCAGACATCGTTTTGGGGGCCCCTGGGCTAGGGCCGCTCCCCAGAAGCCCAGGGGAGTGGACTGGCCTTTCTGTGTGAGTGACCCACGCCCTGCCCCTTCCCAGGAGATGATCCCGTTTGCCGTGGTGGGCAGTGACCACGAGTACCAAGTCAACGGGAAGAGGATCCTGGGGAGAAAGACCAAGTGGGGCACCATCGAAGGTACACATGGGCCGGCTCACGGGCCTTGCAGGGAATCACACGTGTAGGGTGGCGCTGCTGCCGGGAGCACGTGCCAGGAACACTGCCAGGCCCCAGCTGGGCACTCTTGGCATCTCATCTTTTCCTAGATGATCGTATTCTGTTTTATTTTTGGTGAAAACATACATGGCAAAACATGCTCCCATTCCACAGTTTCTAGGCACACTGATCAGTGACGTTGGTTACCTTCTTCACATCGTATCAACATTCTCGATATTTCTGTTCTAGGTGTTCCACTCCCATTGACTTCAGCTCCCCGCACCCAGCCTTCTCGTCTGTGCTTCACAATAGCTCTGGTCCCTTTGGTCTTGTGTAGATGGTGTTGGTCAAAGAGCGCAGTACTCAAGGGTGACAATCTCCATACTCTTTGCGTTGAACTGTTACTTAGTTTAAAGGTGACTTCAGGGATAGTTTCCATTCAAGGCTTGAAGAGTAACTCAGATCAGTAGTGTTGGGGATTCCCCCAGCCTCAGTAAGCCCAGTCTTGGGGCACCCCCATCTTGTTGCACTGCCCCAGCAACCGGGGAGGCAGTCCCACTGTTGCCACTCAACAGATGGGGAGACAATGCAGGCAGGTGGCTTGCGATGCCCCTAGCCATCACCGGAAGGCGCTGTGCCTCCACCCCAGTCACCCATGGACAGGAAAATACTGAGGAAGGAGAGAGCCAGGACAGGGCCTGCATTCACCGGCCTGCTGAGTAACCTTGGAGCTTACAGCTCCATCCAGCTCCAGAACTGGCAGCCATCCCCCGCAGGAGTTCCCGGGGCCCCCACGCCTTATGGGCTGGGTGGTGTGTTAGCTTCATTAGGTGCCGTCAGGAATTACCACCCCTGGGTGGCTTAAAACAAGAAAACCTTATTCTCTCGCAGTTCTGGAGGCCAGAAGTCCAAAATCAAGGTGTCGGCAGGGCCGGTTCCTCTGAGAGGCTCTAGGGAAGGATTCTGTTCCGTGCCTCCCTCCTAGCCTAGCTTCTGGTGGCTGCCAGCAGTCCTTGGCTGTGGCTACATCACTCCAGTCTCTTCCTCCAGCTTCACACAGCTGTCCCCTCTGTGTCTTCCTCCTCTTATAAGGACACCTATACTTGGATTTGGAGGCCTAGTGGCATAGTAGTTGAGAGCTACAGTGAGCTACGGCTGCTAATCCAAAGGTCAGCAGTTCGAATCTACTAGTCACTCCTTGGAAACCCTATGGGGCAGTTCTACTCTGTCCTGTAGGGTCACTAGGAGTCGCAATCGACTTGACGGCAATGGGTTTGGTTTTTTTTTTTTTTTTTTGGTATAACTGAACTTAAGGAGCCCTGTTGGCACAACGGTTAAGCACTCAGCTGCCAACAGAAAGGTTGGTGATTTGAACCCACCCAGCGGGTCCTTGGGAGAAAGACCTGATGATCTGCTCCCGTAAAGATTACAGCCTAGAAGACCCTATGGGGCAGTTCTGCTCTGTCACATGGGGTCACTATGAGTCAAAAAGCTACTCGAAACAACAGCATAATTGGATTTAGGGCCTAGGATGATCTCATCTTCAGACCCTTCATTGCTCTGCAAAGGCCCTCTTCCCAAACAAGGTCCCAGGCACAGGTACTGGGAGAAGAACACAGACATATCTTTCTGGAGGACACAGCTGAACCCTCTACAGATAGTAACACCCCAGATAGGATGGGCCTGGGTGTGTCTGTCCTCTCCCTGTCTCTGTTCCTCCCCTTCTTTTGCATGAAGAACATCAACAATGAAAAGCTCTTTGCCTGTCAATTCAGACTCTAGCGACCCTATAGGGCAGAATAGAGTTATCCGTAGGGCTTCAAGACTGCAAATCTTTACAGAAGCGGACTGCCACGTCTTTCTGCCGCGGAGCGGCTGGTGGGTTCCAACCTCCAACCTTTTGGTTAGTGGCCAAGCGCTTAACCACTGCACCACCAGGGCTACTTCTCGTTAGCATGGAGGAGGGAAAATAGAATGGGCGGCTTTGTTCCTTGAGAGCAGGTGGCTGAAAGGCCAGTAGAGAAAGTCGTGGCGAGGGTGAGTTTGGGGCAGACGTGTGGCGGTGGGAGCCCTGCATCCTTCCCCACCCCCACGCCAGCTCTGTGAGCTCGAGCAAGCCCCTTCATCCCCTAGGGCCTCAGTGTCACCATCCATCAAGTGGGTACGAAGTGTCAAGATTTTAGTAAAAAGAGAACACGTCACCAAGGTTGTTGGGGGCTTTGGGGGAGAAACTGGTGATAATGAAAACTGCCATGTACTGAGCCCTCACGATGTGCCAGCACGTTCTATGTGCCTCATTTCATTTCATCCTCCAAGCTCCCTGTAGCAGAGGCACCGGTACCCTCGGCCCCACTCCCTCCCCGGCCAGTATAGAAAGGAGGTGCAGGGAGGCAGGTGGCCCACCCAGGCACCAGAAGGCTCTAGAATCCATGTGCCCACCCCTGCACCAGACTCCCGAGTCAGGAATTCCTTCCCCAGCCCTAGCCTCTCGGGAGGAGGGGAGGAGAGCCAGGCTGACCTTCTTGTGGGCCCTGAATCGCTGCCTGCTCACCCAGGCCCTCTCATGCCAGCAAGGGGGCAGGCACCTCTCCCTGGGCTCCCACCGCTTCAGGGGGTGGCGGGCTGGGTGCAGCCTGCTCTGGGTGTTTTCCAGCGTCAGCTGCTCCCTCTCGTTGTGTCCGCTCTCCCCTCGGCCAGGGGTCTTGACCCCAGAGTGTCTCTTTGGGGGCTGGTAGCCTCACTGTCCAATTTAGATGATCTCGATCGGGGTTTACCTTGGGCTCATCGCTGGCCCAAATGGTCAATGCGGTCGGTTAACGGTTCAAGTCCACCCAGAGGTGCCTCAGAAGAAAGACCCGGTGATCGACTTCCCAAAGGTCACAGCCTTGAAAACCCCATGGAGCGGTTCTGCTCTGACACACGTGAGGTCGCCATGAGTCGGAGTTGACTCAACAGCAACTGAATTTTTTGGAGTTGTTTTTTATCCCTCTTTGTCCATTTCCTCTCTTCCCTTTGCCTGAGGAAGTCTTTCTGTTTAGGAACCTTTTTAGGAAAGGTATGTTTGGAGGGCAGGGAAATTTGGTAAGAACGGCCCGACGGGGACCTGGGAGAGGAGGACAACCTATGATGGACGTGTCTCTGCTGCACCCGGGTGGCGAACTCCGGACATCGCAGGCAGGCATAAGAAGGGAAGTTGGGAAATGAAGGAAGCTGTTTTCTGATCCTTCTTAAGATGCTGCAGCCTCACTGCCTTGTGAGTGTTAAGGCTTGTCATGACATACGGCCCCGTGGAACCTGTAAGGGCACCTGCCAGGTGGTGGTTCCCACACCCCAGCAGCCTTTTATGGGGACCCTGGGAGGCATGTTGAGGAGCCCTGGTGGCACAGTGGTTAAAGTGCTCAGCTTTAACTGATAGGCCGGCAGTTCAAACCCACCAGCTGCTCCACCGGAGAAACGTGGCAATCTGCTTCTATAAACATTTAGAGCCTTGGACACCCTATGGGGCAGTTCTCCTCTGTCCTATAGGGTCGCTATGATTTGGAATCGACTCCACGGCAACGGGTTTGGTTTTGTTTGTTTTGGGGGGACATGTCGGCTTGATCTTAGCTACAAGCAGAGTTGAGCTACCCCAGAAAGCTTGCCTTGCTTTTCTCTCGGGTCCTCATGAGTTGACGGCCACTTTGTGTGCCCATAAGGAGCCCTGGTGGTGCAGTGGTTATGAACTCAGCTGCTAACCAAAAGGTCAGCAGTTCGAATCCACCAGCTTCTCCTTGGAAACCCTAGGGGGCAGTTCTCCTCTGTCCTATAAGGTCATATGAGTTGGAATCGACTCTATGGCAACGGGTTTGATTTTGGTTTGGTTTTTGTGCTCCCCTAAGGGAGCCTTGGTCATGCAATGGTTAAGTGCTCGGCTGCTAACTGAGGTCGGTGGTTCGAACCCACCAGTTGCTGTGTGGGAGGAAAATGTGAGTCTCCTGCCTTGGAAACCCTATATGGCAGTTCCACTCTGTCCTATAGGGTTGGTGTGAGGGAATTGACCCGATGGCAACAGGTGTGGTTGGTTTTTTTGTTTGTTTGTTTGTTTGTGTGCCCCTGGCAAGCATGTCAGTAAGGGCTTGTACTGGGTTCTTGCCCCCCCTTCCCCTGTTCTGTCTCTTCCTTCTCCTTTGCTCTGAGTCCCCTCATCTACAGGTATTTCCCACACCCTTGGAAGCCACCTGAAATGTCTTCAGGAGGAAGGTGGGCGGTTGGCAAATCACACAGTTACCTCGTTTAATCCTCTCATGCCCCTGTGAGGTGGGTAACATTATCCCCATTTTACAGCTGAGGAAACTGAGGATCAGAGAGGCCAGAATGATTTGCCCAAGGCAGGAAGCAGCGACCACACACTCAGGCGCCGACTTCAGGGCTGTGCTGTTTCCCCCAGCTCTCCCCGCCTCTCTGAGTTAGATAAAAATGAAGTGGTGGGAGTAGGCCGTGGGTGGGGGCTGCCTCGGGAGCAGAGGCAAATCAATAAAATCTCGAGCAATTGCCGGCTTGGCGTGGCTGGGAGTGCTTGGGCGCTTACAGCCCTGTCCCAGCTTCTGTCCCACCCGCCAGCTTATGGAACAAAAATCAGACCCTTGGACTTTGAGAAAAGCTACCTTTCTCCATGATGGAGGCCACCTGGACTGTGGAGACAGGTGTATGGGGTTCAAACCCTGCTTCTGGCCTTATGAGCTGGGAATTGGATAGGTTCTCCAAGTCCCAGCTTCCTAAGAGGACAAAAGAGGAACAATGGGACATACCTTGTTGGAGCACAGCGATTGAGTTAATCGTGCACAGAAAGCACCTGGCTCAGGTAGCAACCCCACCTTTTTCTTTCACCTCTCTGTTACTGGTGCCCAGCCCCTACAGTCCAGGTGACGCCACTCGCCCCCACCCCCAAAAAAAATGGCCTGTTCTGTAGTAATTGAGACACACAAGGCCATGTGTGTGTCACTTATGAAGCATAGCAATAAAGTGACCACTCTGAAGCCATCACCAGCTCAGCCCCCAAACACTACCAGTGGGCGCCTCCCTGCCGCGTCCTCCTGTGTCCCCCACCCCCAGAGGAGCTGCTGTCCTGAAACTTGTGTTTCTCATCCCTCTGGGCTCTTTGTAGTATAACATACCTGCCTCCCTAAGCAACAGAACCTTGTTTGTCCTTGAGCTTTGGGAAGGGAGCCTGCTGCAGGAGAGTGCGTGTGTGTGCACGTGTCCTGAGCGCATGGGTGACGGGTGGGCACTGTCAGGGAGGCGTGTGTATGGGGATAAGTCTCCAGGTTATAGATTTTTAATTGCCCCAGCTTCCTCTGGTTCTTGTCTTATTCCACCCCAGCATCCTGCCCCCAGTGTCTGCTGGGACATCCTTTTCTGCCAGAGCCACCCCCAACCCCACGGTCACCCTAGTGGAGGGGTGCCCCCCCCACCCCCACCCTTCCTTAGTGTGGCTCTTCCTCGACTGTTGTCTTGACCACCACTGGTTACTGTCCTGCCTCCTGCTAGACCAGAACCTTCCTGAGACCAGGAGCCAGTCCACTGTCACTGGGTGTCCCATTTGTCTTGGTCATCTAGTGCTGCTCTAACAGAGATACCACAAGTGGATGGCTTTAACAAAAAGAAGTTTATGCTCTCACAGTCCAGTAGGCTACAAGTCCAAATTCAGGGCACCAGCTCCAGGAGAACGCTTTCTCCCTCTGCTGGCTCTGGAGGAAGGTCCTTGTCATCTGTCTTCCCTTGGTCTGGGAGCATCTCAGCGCAGGAACCTCAGGTCCAAAGGACGCGCTCTGCTCCTGGCACTGCTTTCTTGGTGGTGCGAGGTTCCCGTCTCTGCTCACTTCTCTCTTTTATATCTCAAAAGAGATTGGCTTAAGACCCTATCTAATCTTATAGACCTCATCAGTATAACTGCTGCTAATCCATCTTTTTACATCATAGCGATAGAGTTTACAACACACAGGGAAATCACATCAGATGATCAAATGGTAGACAGTCATACAATACTGGGAATCATGACCCAGCCAAGTTGACAGATATTTTTAGGGGACACAATTTAATCCATGACACCAGCACCGGTGTCCATGAGGTGCCCAGTTCACAGCTGTGGGCAGTGACTCCTTCCTCTCGCCCCGCCCTCAGGCACAAGCTGTGGGTGGGGGGAGAGGCGGGGAGGGTCCTCTCTGCTGGGACACTGACGCCACCATCTCCCTCCGCAGTGGAGAACACCACACATTGTGAATTTGCCTACCTGCGAGACCTCCTCATCAGGTGAGAGGGCTGGTGGGTAGGTGGGTGGGATCAGTAGCCTTTGCCCCCTGAAGGCCCCGAGGGGACCTAAGTCAGGAGTATGGGCAGTGGGAGGTCCTGGACCACAGCAGCCTGCTCCGCCCACCTGCCTGCCCCGCCCCGGAAATCCTCAGAACCCCATTTTCTAAAACACCCTCTTGGAACTGACGGAAGAAGAAGTGAAAATCTTTTTAACTTCATGAGGTTGCCTGGAAGGGAGGACCTGGTTCTGGTCCGCCGTGGCCTATCGGGTTCCTCGGGGGCTTTGGAGGCCCCGGCTGGGGGTCCCCATCCCAACATGCTCAGACCCCTGCCCTCTGGCCTGGCTGGGGCTTCTTGGCTTCCCTTGAGCCCAGGCAGGTAAAGCCGTGCCCCTCAAGGGAGCGAGGTGGGGGTCCTGGGAGCAGCCTCTCTGGGCCTGCACAGGTGGATGGAGGGAACCGGGGTGGGGGGCTCCCGCAAGGGGTGGAAGCTCAGGATGAAGCCAGGAGGGGCAGGAGAATCCACATGGGGGGCCTCCTGGAGCTTTCTGGCTACGAAAGGAAACCCCCATTTCAGACCCTCCCAGCCACCCTTCCAGATTCATCTTCGAGCCCCAGAGAAACCTGAGCCCTTGGCCAGCGGGGCCCCCAGCACCCGCCCCAGGCCGCCTGCCTGCCCAAGGCACTTACCTGCCGGCACCCAGGTGCCAGCCTGGCCCCTCCAGACTGGCCCTGCGCACTGTCAGGCACTCTGGCCCTCCGGCCCAGGCTGTTCGACAGCAGCAGAGCGCCTACCCAGCTCTGCCCCCAGACAGGCCCTGGACTAGCCATGGCCCTGACCCAGAGAAAAGGCACCTGCCGTAGAATCCTGTGTCCTGGGAGAACCTGGGGTCACCAGGGTGATGGCCTCCCTGTGCCCAGGCCTGATCTATTACAGTGGCCTCAAGAATCTTGTGCTGGGGGACCCACGGGTGCTGGGGTGGAGAGAGGCCCCTGGCCACGCTGTCGACAGCCCAGCCCACTGAGTGCCCTGTCCCCCAGGACGCACATGCAGAACATCAAAGACATCACCAGCAGCATCCACTTCGAAGCCTACCGGGTGAAACGCCTCAACGAGGGCAACAGCATCGTGTCCAACGGCGTCGAGGAGAAGGAGCCAGAAGCCCAGGAGATGTAGACACCTGCCCTGCCCCCAGACCCTGCCCCCCGAGTCTTTTCCGTCCCCCCAGGCCCACCCACTTGCCCTGTTTTATTTTATATAATTTTCTCCATGTGTCATCGTCCTCCGCCCCTTCCATGCTGCCGGGTAACAAGATTACATGTCTCATCTTGCGTGTGTTAATTCTTAGCCCACGGATGGGGGCTGCGGTGGGTGGGGCCTTGGCTGGGGGACCGGGTCTCTGGCCTCTCTGACAGGCTGTACAGTAGGCAGAAGGAAGGCGGGGAGGACCCGCTGACCCCAGGCCCAGCTCTGAGGGGCCAGAAGAGCTAGCCTCCTACCTGTGCTGACCAGGTGGACCTCTCCACCGGGCAGCCTGGCTGGGGGCCCCCTTCATGCATGGGGGTGCCCCGGGCTTCCTGCTTTGGGCCATCCCCTCCTCTCACCCCCACCCCCAAGGTCCCAGCCCCTGAGCATGTTGAAGGGTGTACCCAGGAAGGATGGAGCCAGCCGGGTGGAGCTGAGCCCCTCCCTGCCCCCACCTCTCTTCTTGGCCTGGGTGAGACTCGGACCATGTGACTCAGAGACCCCACCCCCAGCCTGCTCCTAGGGAGAGTAGTTAATTCCATGAGAGGAAAGTTGCCAATTGCTTACACACCTCAGAGGCCCGTTTGTGCCAACCCGGCTGCCGCCCACAAGCCTGTCCTAGGGTAGAAAGTGCCTTTAACTCCCATCTCCACGAAGCAGCGGGCACCTCAGCTGACTGTCCCTGGTCCCCTCGGGCAGGGCTTGGGACCAGCTGGAGAGAGGGTGGTGTGTCTCCACCTCCCTGTCGTCCACCTCCCACCCCACCACCTTTCACCTTGGGTGCGGCTGAGCTGCTGGGGTTTTATTAAAGATTGAAAGGAGGGAAAATGCTCCCTTCCCCACCCCAGTCCCCTCCGGTCTATTGGAAGGTCCAGCAAGCGGCTGACGGAGGAGCTGAGGGAGCAACGTGACAGGTGCTGGAAGCAGGGTGGTGCAGCGGAGGCCGGGGTGGGCAAAGTGGGCTGAGATGCGTGTTTCCTGGACCTGCCTCTCGTAAGTGTGGAAGTGTGTGTGTGTGTGTGTGTCTGTTTAGTTTCTGGATTGACCCAAGTTGGAGTCCCTGGGTGGCGCAAACGATTAAGCACACCGCTGCTAACTGAAAGGTTAGTGTTTCAAGTCCACCCAGAAGTGCCTTGGAAGAAAGGCCTGGCAATCTACTTGCAAAACTCAACCACTGAAAACCCTGTGGAGCACAGCCCTAGTCTGACACACAGCAGGTAGCCATGAATCAGAGTTGACTTGACGGCAACTGGTTTAGTTTTTGACCCAAGATGCTTTGGTTAAATGAATGCCAGGATACACACTGGCCCCTCCTTGCCCCAGCTTTGCTGACTCCGAGAGCCGGGGAGGAAGGAGGCCAGAGGCCAGGCGAACCTGGAAGATCTTTTGTTGCCTCAAATGTGCCTGGGCGTCCTACACCTCAGAGCCACACGAGGGCAAGACAAGGGAGGCTGGGAGTCTGTGTGCAAGGCTTCAGAGCCAGACCTGGGGCGGCACAGCTCCCTCCCCCTCTGTCCGTGCTAGGGGACCAGAGGGACCACCCGAGTTGTGCACAGTAAGCCAAAGTCACTTCCCTCCCATCTCCCGTTCCTGGCCTGGGCTGATGAGAGCAGACACACGTGGGTGTGGGTTGGGTCTACAGGCCCCGCGTTTGCTGCTCCCAGCCGGTGACGAAACGGGGTGCAGACAGGCCTGGGGGGTACAGGTGTGTGCGCGCATGCGTGTGCGCAGAAGTCACCCGCATTCGATGTTTCACTCCTACCTAGAGCAGCAGGACCCCCCCCACCAAACGCTTTAGGGAGTTTACTTGCTGACTTGCCATGTTTTTGCCAAAACCACCACAACTTTGAAGGAAATGCCCGTCTCCAGGGCCCAGGGCTTGGGGCAGCCTTCCCTGTTGGGGGAACGTGAGCCTGGCTCAGTGCTGGGGTGTTGGGGTGTCGTGGCACCCCAGCCCAGCAAAGGGATGGCTCAGCTTGTCGTTTTGTAATCAGACTTTGAAAGAATGTTCGTTTCATTGCGATCTATTCCACAATGGCCTTTTGCTCTGTGCCTCCTGAGAAATTAGTCTCTTTTTGTATAAATTACGAAGTGTTGAAAATGTATTTCCTGAAATAAATGTTTCAAATGCAAACCCAGAAGGCTCCGGAGTGGGAATTTCTTCTCTGTTCTGAGCACAGACAGGCAGTTCTTTTGGTCTTGGGATGGGCTTGGTCAACTGTGAGTGGACAAGAGGCTCGGACAAGGAAAGGTCAGGCCAGGTTTGATACTGAATTCAAGCCCCAAGAATGCAAAAAAAAAAAACCTTGGAATTTGTGATTCCAGAGCAGGTCCTAGACAGGATTTGCTGAGCATAAAGATGACTTAAGAGCTCCCTGGGAGGGGTGAACGGTTTGCACTCAACTACTAACCTAAAGATTGGCAGTTCAAACCCACCCAGCGGTGCCACAGAAGAAAGGGCTGGCCATCTGCTTCCATAAAGATCACACCCAAGAAAAACCCCACGGAGCCCAGTTCTGCTCCATAACACATGGGGTCGCCATGAGTCGAAATCAATTCCACGGCAACAGGTTTGGTTTTTAATTTGTTTAAAGCTGACATAGGTGTGATCACTGGAGAACTGTTTAATCTACTTGAGGTTTCGGAACCGGGACACACTCGTTTAGGGAGATGATTGGAAAACCAAGAGCAAATCTTTCACAATATATTCATTAAAGCGGTGTTATGAAGAGTTTCCACTAGGAGGCGCTGTGAGCTGCTTCGAGTTAGCGTAGCCTTGCAAGTAAGTCTTGTCTTTTATATCTACGAGGTTGAACAGGACAGCAGCTGGTTAAACGTTGACCTCTGAAATTGTCAGCACCTGACAGCACTTTCGTATCAATTAATTACGAGAGAATCTGGCCCTTGACGAGAGGTTTCGCTCTCTGAGCTTGATTTTCTTTGCACCCCACTCTGGGAAGTGGGGTGCAGGGGATTCTGGTCTGGAAGTCGTTTGCTATGTCCCCCATTCTATTATTAGACTCCTGGGACTGCCTTAACAAGTAACCTTAAACTTAAACTCGGCAGCTGAGAGTCCCGGTCTTTTCTCCTCTCAGACCCCAGGTTTTTGCCTGCCCTCCACATAGGGCCTCGCTTACTTGCAACTGCCCCCCACGCTCAGCAGCCCCCTGGGCTGTCATTACCTGCCCAGTCCACCAGCACCTCCCACCGAAGGGCAGCTGTAAGAAAGTGCCGCGCTGGGGCCATCTCCCTCCGAGCGCAGCAAGTCCCCTGCTGTGGAACCAGGTGACTAGCTGGGGTTGCCCTGAATGAGGGGTCCCCCGGATGGGAGGGGGTTGGTGCTATAGCCAGGAAGGTCCTAGCTGACAGGACGAGCTGGGCACCTTGTAGGGCCCCCCACCACCTCGAGCCTTCTCCCCACCCGTCCAGCCCAAGGGGCTCCTCAAGGAGGTCACCCTGTCCCCAAGCTCCGGAGGGGCCCAGGAAGAGCCAGAAGGCCTTTGCATGGGGCTGGCCCTGGGGCACCTGCTGGGGAAGATGGAAGTCCCCCGGGGCTGCAGAGAAGGGTGTCTTCCAACCCCTGCCTCCTTCCCTGCTCTGGGCCACGGGGCGTGAAGCCAGAAAAGTAACAGAAAATAAAAGGGTAGCCTCCGGGCCTTCCCAGACCCAACCTAGTGAGCGTTCTTACCCACCCGAGGCTCTGGGCAGGGGCGAGGGTCCACGGTGGTGGGATCCACTGGACCCCAGGAGGAAGCTCAGTGAGCAGGTGAGCCGCCTAAAGCCATTCTGAGGGCTTCTTTTGAATCTTCCTGGATTTTCCCCTCTCATTTTTAAACAGTACTTTCTGGCTATAAAAGTAGCATGCACAATACAGAGAATGTGAAATATTCCAGAAAAAACAAAAGAAAACACAGAAAGTGAAAGCCCCTGGAACCCCCCCCCCACCTGGCTCCAACCAGGGGGCGTCGGCCCCCAGTCTCCCATTTGTGCGGGGTGCTGATCATTTTCATAGCGGGGTGAAGTGGCCCTTATGCCTTGCTTTGCATCCCATTTGATTTGGTTTTGGGGGGGTGGGGGCTGCCCAGGAGGCTGGGTGGTGAGGAAGGCGTAGGGCTTGGAGATGTTCAGAGTTCTGAACCAGACCCCAGTGTTTGCACCTGTGAGGACAGGTGAGGTTTCAGGGACCAGCCACCCTGCCCTGGGGCCTCAGCCCTGCCCCCCATAGCACCTGGGGTTCTAGAATGTTTCACGGTCACCCCCAGCAGATGTCCAGTCCCTGCTCCAGGAGGGAGCTGAGGTAAGGCTGCCTTGTCCAGGTGGGGTACTGACTCAGGGCTCAGCCAAGCAGACCCCTCCTTTCCCTGCCACCCATACTGCACCCCTCTGGAAGGAGGAAGGGAGAGGCTTCCAGGGCGGTGGGCCCAGCTGGGTCCCCTGGGTGGTGGGAATTGCTGGGCAGGGGCTGAGTGCGTTTTCTGCGCTGGAGCAGGACCCCCTTCCAGATGTGTGGCTGAGGGAGGGGGGTGCCTGGAGGAGCAGAACCAACTGTGGAGGTGCCAACCTCACTGGAGCACCTGGGTCAGTGGGATTAAAATACCGCTTGTGAAGAGCCGAACTGCACGGGACCTCCATGTGGGGAAGACACTGTGGGTCTCTCTGCAAGGCCTCAAAAAAGGGGTATCATGGAGCCCCGGTGGCGCAGTGGTTAAGAGTTCAGCTGCTGACCAAAACTGCAGGTCCCTCTGGGAGAGCACAGGGGGCGCTGTTGCCTTGTGTGGATTCCAGGCTGCAGGTCCCTCTGGGAGAGCACAGGGGGCGCTGTTGCCTTGTGTGGATTCCAGGCTGCAGGTCCCCCTGGGAGAGCACAGGGGGCGCTGTTGCCTTGTGTGGCTTCCAGGCTGAAGACACCCGCCCTGCTCCTGGTTCCCGTGGGCCTTCACCGTTCTCCCAAAATAAACTGATCCGGTTGTTTCTTGGTAACGCAGGCGACACCGGCTGATCGCGAACCGTTGGAGAAATACGGACAGCACCAACAACACAGAGAAGACACCAATCTGCAAATGTGTCAGAGTTCAGAAAATCTGTGACTGCGTGTGCCAGCTTTTGCTATTGTGTACGTTTTTATCACAGCGACACCCCTACTGTGCACATCATGACGGGGACCTGCATTTTCACTTACTGTCTAGGAGAGCTTTTCCACGTCCTTAAGGCCTTGTGGGAAAACATGGTCTGAATCGCCGTACAGCATACCAACCTGCAAACGTATCTCATTTACTAAAACGATGACGTCTAAGTTTTTGCTCTGGTTAACACAGCTGCCACCAGAGGCCTCGTGGGTACCCGCGTGGTGACCGGCTGGGCCGTCCCTGTCCCTCCTGGAAGGTGAGAGAGGTGCCTGTGCTGGGCGAAAGCACTTAAAAGCAGCGGGAAGCGACTAGAAATTGCTAAGAAGTCCCAGGTGGGAGAATGTCTTACAGACTGAGAGAGAGAGGTTCCCGCCATTGAGTCTGCCTCCTGGGCTGGTTTCCCCTCCTCCCTCTCTGCCCCCTCCCTCCTCTCTGGTCTCTGGCTTTGGGCTTGTGGATGGGCAAACCAAACCCGTCACTGTGGAGTTGATTCCGACTCATAGCGACCCTATAGGACAGAATAGAACTGCGCTGTAGGGTTTCCAAGGTGCGGCTGGTGGACTTGAACTGTCAACCTTTTGGTCAGCAGCTGAACTCTTAACCACTGCGCCACCGGGGCTCCATGATACCCCTTTTTTGAGGCCTTGCAGAGAGACCCACAGTGTCTTCCCCACATGGAGGTCCCGTGCAGTTCGGCAGGATCTTGGCATACAATAATCTTAAACTCAATCTAGTATTCAAGTGCTCGTTTGAATAATGCGCAGCCTGGGTGAATTTGGGTCCACAGTGCAGACCCCAGGAGGTCCCCCAGGTAGATGGGGTGGGGCGGGGAGAGAAGGGCTGGGAGGGGCTGGGTCACTCCCTGCTGCCACGCGCCGTGGAGTAGGGAGAGCTCGATCCAGAGCTGCAGGACTGGGCTCTGGTCCTCTGTCTGCTGATGTCCTGGGCCTGGGGCAGCTGCTGGAGCCTCAGTGGTCTCGTCTGACAAAGGGGGTGGGGGCCGCAGCTTACTCATCACTTGATGTTGCGGGGTGACAGGAGGAAATGGGGTGGACGATGGAGTATGCGTCTTGCCTCATGGTAAGCGTCAGATGGGGAAGTCAGGGTGCTATCGGTTGTATACTGGAGAACCTAACCCATTCTGGGGGAGGTGAGCACCGGGAGGGGCCTCCTTGGTGTGAAGGCCTCGGGCCGGAAGGGAGCACCGGTGGCTGGAGGGACCACCAGGAGCCAAGAGCCCAGAGCGCAGGGTGCAGGGCGGCGCAGGAGCAGTGAGCACAGGCCAGGCGCGAGGGGAGGACCGATTCCATCCTAAGCCAAGAGCTGCCGTCCAGCAAGCACCCACCTATGCCAGCTCCTGCATCTGTCACCCACTGACATCCCTACCACCCAGATGGGTGGGCCGGGCGAGCATGGAGCCCGGGGTGGTGTATGTCCACAACACCCGCACCCCCTGCCTCACGCCCCCACAGGGGCCTCAGCAGATGTCCACCCGGTGCGGCAGGGAGGGGGTAGGGCAGTGGTGGTTCTGTGGTAGGATCTCACCTTCCATGGGGAGACCGGGGTTCCATTCCCACGCAATGCTCCTCACACTCAGCCACCACCCACCTGTCAGTGGAGGCTGGCATGTTGCTATGATGCTGAACAGGTTTTAGCAGAGCTTCCAGACAAAGACTAGAAAGAAAGACCTGGCAATCTACTTTCAAAAATCAGTCAGTGGATCACAATGGTCTGATCCCCAACCGATCACGGGGTTGGTGCAGGACCAGGCAGAATTTCTTTCCATTGTGCATGGGGTCACCATGAGCTGGGAGCCACTCCAGGGCAGCTAACAACAATAACAGCAAGGAGGGGGCTCCAGGAGACGTCAGGGGCCCTGGCTGCAGAGAGGCCTCACTGCCGTGTGCCTCTGGCCTGCCCAGCTGCTCTGGCCACTGAAGGCCCAGCGAGAAACATCTTCCTTTCCTGTCAGAGAGGACGGCTATAGAGAATCAGAATAAAAAGGGAGTATAACTAACGGAAGCTGCCCAGAGTCAGTGGTACTTGAACCATCTGCCCAATTTAAAAACTAATTACTTGGAGAGTTGTCACTGCCAGGAAGCTGCCTGTTACCCACAAAACTCGCCACCCCTTCCTCCTCCTCCTCTTCCTCTCTCTCCTTCTCCTCCTCCTCCCGTTTGGGTACCAGGGGCATGAGGTTCCAGCTCATTGGCCCATCCTGGCACGCAGAGAGCTGCCACGGCCTCTTCTGTCTCCCTGATTAATAATTTCATCAGCATCCATCCGAGAAAGAAACATGGGTCCCTGGAAGGAAGTAGCCACGTGGAGGGCCTGTGAGAGAGACTCCAAGGGTATGGAGTAGGAAGAAAGTCCTGGCAATCTACGTCCAAAAATCAGTCAATGAATAATACCCTATAGATCACAACAGTCTGATCCCCAGCAGGTCTGGGTACCTGGGGAACCCAGGCAAGGTGGGTACTGCTCAGAATCAGAGTTCGTTCCTGTCTTTGGGTCCCATCCACGGCCCCACAATGCAGGCTTGGCCTCTCTGCAGTGTCTGGCCAGGAGTCTCTAAGATTCCTTCCCTTAGAATGTTCTGGGCTCAGCCCCACTCAGGCTGCATCCAGAATCTCTTGGCAGAGGATGTGTGGGCTCCAGGGATCTGCTGCAGAAGGGCGGGGGGCAGGGAGATTGCCCATATTCCCTGATGCCTCCTGTGGCCCCCGATTCAGAGGAGCTCAGGGCTGGCTGTCTGTAGTAACTGCCCCCCTAGGCAACTGTGGGAGCAGGAGAAGAACTCACCCATTTATTCAGAATAGGTGTGGGGCCCCAAATCACGGAGCAGCGCCACGCTGGGCCCCAGGGGGACGAGACAAGTGAGGAACAAGGCAAGGCCCTGACCTGGGAGTGGGGCGCCGGTTGAGCAGGGAAGACAGACACACCCGGAGCATCCCAGCACGAGACAAGTGTGATGACAGAGGCGTGTGTAGGAAGCAGGGGACGACCCCAGAGGAGGGCACCGACCCTTGCTGTCAGAGCAGGGGCCGAGGGTTAAGGAAGGCTTCTTGAACAAGTGACCCCTGGGCTGAGTCCTAAAGGCGAGCTAGAAGTTGCCAGGAGCAGTGCCAGCAGAGCAGCTTCCAGATGGAGGGAACAGGGGGAGTAGAAGCGTGGTTTATGCAGGAGGAGGGGGCTGCCAGGGAGGGGCTGGGACACAGAGAAGGGCGGTTTAAACCAGGGAGAGGTGAGACAGGCAACCCCAGCAGCTGTGTGGTCCTGGGCTCTCCTCTTGTCCGTAAATAAAGAAATTGTAGTCTTTGCACTAAGCTCCTTTTATGTTATTACCACCCCTGCTTTCCAGATGAGGAAACTGAGTCTTAGAGAGGTTACTTTATGCATCTGGGGTTTGAAAGCCCATAATCTGACTCCATAATCCTGGTCTTAATCACCCAGCCCCATGGCATCACCACCCAACAGAGAAATTCTGACGTTTCAGGCATAAATTTTCCTGCTCCCTGAGCCACCACCTCCTACACCTACCACCTACGCCTTCCCAGCGACGGGGAACCTGTGAAGCTGGGAAGCCAGGTATTCTGGAAAATAACTGAAATTAGACCAACCCGAAGAGAAATCTGTTCTGGAAATTTGCAACACCACGTTTTCAGATACTTGTCAGAAACACCTGGGACACACACACAGCAACTGGCTCACCTGTTTCAGGTAAGGAGCTTGCTTCCGCTCTGGGGATGTGTCCTCTCTCACGTCTATGGGTAGGCATTCTCTTTATTTTGGTAAATATCTCCTGGCTTTTGAGAGCTCTATAATCTGGAAAGTGTCAGCTCTTTTCAAAATTCAACATTTTCTTTTAGAAGTGAGCTTCTGATCTCTATACTCTTGTTCTTCTTGCCTTCTGGACTGGTTTTAGGTTCTAGGGATTTCTTCTGGATCATGAAGTGGTTTTTATTTGCCCCTAAAGGAGGACACAAAGGAGGGTGGAATAGGAGGTTGGTGTTCTTACATTTGGGGGTTTCCGTTCTTTGATATGAACCTTCAGATGGACTTGTGTGTACCTGACTTTGGTCTATAGACAGGGGTAAGTGTAACCTGCCAGCAACAAGGAGTGTGACAGATTGAGAACAACTGTTGGGAGTTGGGAACTTGTGTCACTGAGTGTCTTAGGCTGGGTTCTCTAGAGAAGGAATACCAGTAAAGTGTATGAATATATACAGAGAGAGATTTACGTCAAGGAAATGGGTCACGCGGTTATAGAGGATGGGACGTCCCAAGTCTGTGGGTCAGGTTGGAGGCTTCTCCTGACTCACGTAGCTGCAGGTGTTGGCAAATCCAAGACTGGAAGGTCAGATGGCAAGTAAACTGCTAACTCGAGTCCCAAGAACCAGAGGTCAGATGGACAGGAGCCTGCTGCAGGATCCAGAGCGAGCAAGAGCCAGCAAGCTTTGTCAGAAAGTCTACATATATTGGATGCAGACCATACCCCCAAGGAAAATCCCTTTCAACTGACTGGCTGCTCACAGCAGATCCCATCATGGAGGTGATCACATTGTATCAAATCTCATCAAGGAGGTGACCACATCATTATACAACTGCCAAACTAGTTCGTAACTGCCAAGCCACTGAGAATCATGGCCGAGCCATGTTGACACACAACCTTAATGATCACACTGGTGTAGACCCTGAATAGCTTCACAGTAAATAGTTGTGGTTGGAAAATTATTCCCTAAAGAGACTGGAGGTGATGTGTTATCAGCTATGAGAGGTACAGGGAGAAAATATTACACTTATGAGTTGTGGTATGTATGTGTATGTATGTGTGTGTGCACACATGCGCATGGGCTAATGTGCATGGACGCCAGCCTTCTTGGAGGTTAGGAACAGAACCTCACCCAGGCTAGAGCAGATAGCGGGGATTTATTGTGAGAGCACAGCTGGGGATGGAGACAACAGAATTCCCAGGTCCAGTTGTGCAGCTAAGCTTCACAGAGCAAGAATCAAGATGGCCCCAGAGCCTAATTCATCATGCTGCTTTTTCAGTCCATCCTTGGCCACCATGGTGAGTCAGTTTCTCTGGCTCAGACTGATACACCTCCCCTGCCACCAAATAAATGCCCATCTTCTATGCTGTATATTTTCTCTACCTCGTGCTCTATGTACACTACTAGCTTCTAATCTGATCTTTGTTTTAATTAGGCCCCTGTTCTCTGGGTACGTGCATGCTTGTGTGTGTGTGTGTGTGTGTGTGTGTGTGTGTTTGGAAGTTCAGCTTCTGCCCCTTCTCCTAACTGAATTCTCTCCCAACTGACTCCTTGCCCAGTGTTGCATGATAAAGGGCATCTAATCGGTTACATTTAGTAACTTATTGGTCAAGTATCTATTTCCAAGTCTTTGTCCAGTCTATGGTGCAGCTTCATGGGACCTGGGATTCTCTCCTGGTCAATGCCCTGAGTCTAAATCATGTGGGACTAGCATAGCAACATATCCTCTATATACCATCTAGGGTTTCATCCTTCATCCTGGGGTAGAGCAAGTAGTAGGTTTTTTGAGGCTTGGCTTGCCTATTACAGCATGGCCATGCATTAGCTCTGATGGAGGAGGAAGTATGCATTTGCTGAGATTCTTGGATCTGTGGATTGATGTCTTTCATTGGTTTTGGCAATCTCTCAGCAATTATCTCTTCAACTATTTCTTGTGTCCCATTCTCTCTTTCTGGGACTCCAATTGTGTGTATGTTAGACCATTTCATATTGTTCCACAGTTCTTAAACATGCTGTTCTTCTTCTTTTGTTACATTCTTTTACTATTTGGGCTTTAGTTTGGATAATTTTATGGACAAGTCTTCAAGATCCTTTTAGTCTTATTGATCCTTTCTTCTGCTGTATCTAATCTGTTTTTAAGCCCACCAAACTAACAATTCATTTCTGATATTGAAGTTTTCATCTCTAGAATTGACATTTGGTTCTTTTTATGGTTTCCATTTCTCTGCTACAATTCCCCACCTATTCACACATGTTATCTACCTTTTCCACTAGATCTTTTAACATCTCTATCATAGTTAATTTAAAGTCCTTGCCTAAATAGTCCCCAAATCTTGGCTATCTGTGAGTCTACTCCTATTGACTATTTTTCTCCTGGTTATGGGTCACATTTTCCTATTTCTTTGCACGTCTTATAGTTTTTTACTGTACCTCAAACTTTGTGGTTAAAAAACCAGTAGTGCATGAAGTAAATACACTTCTCCCAGAAAAAGATGTCTCTTTCTCTGCCACCATTAGTGTGAGTGGCTGAGTCAATCTCATATGCAGTTGAGTTTTAGTTTAACCACTTGCTTCAAATGTTTTGAAGTTAGGGTCAGAACTTTCCCTTAAGTAGTGCTTGGGAAAGAAGAAGACAATATGAATAACTTAATGTGAGTCTATGTGAAAAAGGTAGGTGGTACATACCTGTATGTAGATAGTATGTCATGGGGCACTGAGGATGACAACATGGTGTATGGAAGGTGTGTGCTAATGAACAGGAGGTCATCTATGTGCAGGGGTGGGCAGTAACTCTCAGAGGATGAGATAATTTCTCCTTGAAGCTTTAGATGTTACAACTGGGAATGGAGAAAATAACAATGGATATGATCCTGATGAAGGGCATTCTCTGCCTGAACCCAACCACTTGAAAGACTTTGGAAAAATTCTCAGGACTCCAGATTAGTTGACTATATCATAGGCCACTGCTGCATCCACCTATTCTGAAAAATGCCAACATTCCTTCCCCACCTCCAAACCCCAGCACATGCTGCATTGTCCCTCAGGGTAATTCAGCCTTCGAAAACAGAAATCTCACTGGTTCTGGCCCACATCTCTATGTTCTAGCCTCGCCCATGATGGGGGCCTCCATTAGCCCCACTCAGTTTCCTGCCAGAATTCCCACAGAGCTTTCTGGCTCTTGTCAGCTTGAACACTATAGAAGCTAAGGGGGTGTGTGTCTAATAAAGTTGGAGCTCTATAATTTAGCAATTATTGTAACCCACACTTGTAATTTAGGGTATTTCTTATAATTCTTCTTTGTATTCTCTCTCTCTTTAAGAAAAAAAATGCAGCTTTAATAGCTTCCTTTTTAATGCTCCAAAGGCTGGTATTTGCCACTTCCCACCCCTAGTCAGCTGAGGAGCACACAAAAGTGTGCAGACTGCATTTGTGCTGCTTTTCAGGGATTAAAGAGGTTAATCTAAGTTCAGCAGCTCCCAATGAAACTAAACTTGCTTTTTGCAACTGTGCATGCCTTCAATCTCTGAATTTATCTGCTAGTTCGATCATCAGTGTAGACTGGTGCCCGCTGAAAGGTGTACTCTACCCACCCTCCCAGGCCCCATTATTAGGCCAGTCTCCTTACTTTCCCTTGACTGTGCTATTGTCATTTTTGCTCCTATATCTTTATTCATGTTACCTGTTTTTTTCATTTAAGGAGTATTTTTTGAGTCCCTTCATGTCCAGTCACTATGCTCACTGGTCAGAGTCTAAGTCACAAAAGAAAGGACCTTCTTTCTCAAGAATCTGTAGTTTGTGGAGAAGACAGATAAATGCATTACAAGTCTTGTTCACCGCGTAATGTGTTACGACAGAGTTGGTGTAGAGGGCCGTGGGAGCCAGGAGTGGCACCTACGTCAGACCAAGATGTGAGAAGAACTGTGGCACCCAGGTTGTGAAGAATGAGAAAGAGAGGCACAAGGCATGGGAAGAAGCAATACTCAGCTGAGGGAATGGCTAGTGGTAGGGCGTGAAGGCAAGAAGCAGCACTGTGTGGTCAAAGACAAGTAAGGAATTCCACGTAGTTGGAGAGGTTTAGAAAGAGGCGGGAGATGGGGCTAGAAAATGAGGCAGGTGCCATATTGTGAAGCACGTTGAGTGCTAAAATAAGGAATGTGTTTTAAACCATGGGGAGCTACTGGGAAGTTTTTTGAAAGGAGATGACATGATTAGACTTTCATTTAGAGCAGTGCCATCCGAAAGAACTTTCTGCAATGATGGGAATGTTCTGTAGTGAACTGTCCAATACTGTAGCCATGAGCCAGCCGCATACAGCTACTACACACTTGAAATGTGACTGTTGGAACTATGGGACTAAATCGTTCATTTTATTTAAAGTAAAATTGGCTACCATACTGGAAAGTGTAGTTTTGGAAAGTGTACTCTAGCATCTGCGTGAAGACTGTATTGATATGGGGTGAGGGCAGGCTAGGAGCCAGTTAGGATAATATGTTATAATCCAGGTGAGATGCACTGAGGACTTAGCATAAGGCAGGGACACTGGAACTAAGGAGGAGAGGTCTGTCAACATGTAACAGAAAAGTAGAGTAAAAATAAGGTCATGGAGATGCTGAATGTCATAATCAACCAGGTAGATCTAACATATGTACATTAAAAGTATATCCTGGAAACGGAATATATTTTCTTTTCAAGGGGTCACAGACATTTACAAAAACTGCTCATATACGATGCCACAAAGGAAACCTCAATAAGATCCCCAAAGAAGAAAATCACTACCACATCTGAGTATGGTGTAATAACACTAAAAATTAATAATAAAAATACACATTTAAAAACGTATTAGTTAAATGTGGCTGATTTATCTTTTCTCCTTCCTGAATCCCTGTAAGTGACAGTAAGCAAATAAAAGGTTATAAACAAAGATAAGGAAAGAGAAGAGAGCAGATGACAGACATCAACAAAAGTTTAGATGCTGGAAAGTAAATGAATGAGAAACTGACTTAGCTGATCCGAGAAAACTTGAAGCTAAAAATCTGGAAGGGATAGCAAGGGGGGAACACCAGTAAGATGCAAACTGAGTCATGCCTTAGACTCTGGAATTCAGGAATTAGTAGCACCAAATACTTTGGAAGGCCAGGATGTAGGGCATACCTTCTCTAGACAACTCAGCCTAAGACAGAGAGAAAGCCTTCCCTACAGCTGGCACTCTGAATTTGCACCTCTAGCCTCCTAAACTGTGAGAGAATAAATTTCTCTTGGTTAAAGCCATCACTTGTGGTATTTCTGTTACAGCAGCACTAGATAACTAAGACATACTCAATAAAAGAAGCAAGAAAAAGTCTGTTTTTTTTAATAGGGGAGTTTAATCCACTCACATTATTTGTGAGTATTGATATGTTTGCATCTATTTCTGCTGTCTTGTTTTAGTTTAAAAATATAGTTAGTGAACTTCTTATTTCTTACTTTCCTTGATAAGAATATGGAAAGCTTTGAATTCACGTCTAAATTCAACTTTATATCCCATTATTTCCTAAATAGTCTGTAAGAGGTTTTGATTTCCTTTTTGACCCAACTGTTATGTAGCAGATGGCTTAAATGTTTCCAAACCATTGGCGTTTATTTTTTGCTTTTGTTTAAACCTGACTATTAGTTTCTGTAATTCTACGCTGTGGTTAGAAGATGCAGTTTGTATGCTTTCTGCTTCCCGGAATGAGGCAAAAACAGACTCCACTCAAACGTGCAGACCTGTTGCTTTCGTTAACTCAGAATGGCCAGGACTATTCTCCACTGGTGTGAGGATTTTTAAAAATTGTTACACCTATAAACCTTTCATTCTTTTTTTAAAAAAAAATTTTATTTTTATTTGTTGTTGTTGAAAATATACAAGCAAAACATACACCACTTCAACAATTTCTACATGTACAATTCACTAACATTGACTACGTTCTTCAAGTTGTACAACGCTTCTCACCCTCCTTTTCTGAATTGTTCCTCCACTATTAACGTAAAGTCACTGCTCCCTAAGCTTCCTGTCTAATCTTGTGAGGTGCTGTTATCAATTTGATCCCTTATAGACAGTTCTTTAAAAGAGCACAATGCTCAAGGTAGACATTCTTTACTAATTAATTAAGGTAAACTATTGTTTGGTTTTGCAGAAGAAAGACCTGGCTATCTGCTTCCATAAAGATTACAGCCTAGGAAACCCTATGGGGCGGTTCTACTCTGTCATGTTGGGTTTCTATGAGTTAGGTGTTCGACGGAACCTAACAATAACATTGTTTGGTTCAAAGAAGACTTCATGGGATATTTTTGGTTTAAGTAAACTTTTTATTCTTAATATTGGGGCCAGCACCTAAGTGTAGTATTTATTTATGGGTAAAAAATTCTACAGCCAAAAGACGTGTGCTGAGTTTCACTGTAAGCTTGACTGTGTCCTTTACTCCTGGATTTAACTATCTCTACCTCCACAAGGAGCCCTGGTGGTGCAATGGTTAAGCTCTTGGCTGCTAACCAAAAGGTCGGTGGTTTGAACTCACCCAGAGGCTCCACAGAAGAACAACCTGGTAATCTGCTCCCATAAAGATTACAGCCTAGAAAACCCTATTGGCAACTCTACTCTGTCACACGGGGTCTCTATGAGTTGGAATCAACTTGATGGTACCTAACAACAACACCGCCACATAAACAGAGTATACCCTCCTCTCTGCAAGAAAAGAACATGATGTCTGGGTCATGTGTATCTTAAGTATTTTATCACTTGCCTCAGCTAGCAAATGCAGCACCCAGCACACCGATACAGAGGTAAAAATAATAATCTCTCTCTATTTTTTTTTTTATTGTACTTCAGGTGAAGGCTTACAGAACAAATAGTTTCTCACGAAACAGTAGTGCACATGTTGTTTTATGACATTGGTTAACAACCCCACAACGTATCAACCCTCTAACTTCTCAACCTTTTTTTTTTGGTGAAAATACGCATAGCCAAAGATACACCATTTCGAAAATTTCTACATGCATAGTTCAGTGACATTGACTACGCTCTTCCAATTGTGCTGTTATTCTCACTTAAGATGAAGGCTTACAGAACAAAATAGTTTCTCATTTAACAGTTACTACAAATGTTGCCCTATGACAATGGTTAACAATCTCACAACACATCAACAATATCCTTACTCAACCTTGGGTTCCCTATCACCAGCTTCATTGTCCCCTTCTGCCTTCTGGCCCTTGTCACTGGACTCCTGTACCTCGTTAGTCTCATTTGGTTTTACAGGGCTGTCCACTCCCAGGCTGAACAGTGAACCTCAGAGATAACTTCACCACTGAGCTAAAAGGGTGTCTGGGGGCCATACTCTCGAGGTTTCTCCAGTCTCCTTTAGGCCAGTAAATCTGCTCTTTTTTCTTGTGAGTTAGAATTATGCTCTACATCCTTCTCCAGCTCTGTCCAGAACCCTCTGTTGTGATCCTGGTCAGCGCAGTCAGTGGTGGTAGCCGGGCACAATCTAGCTGTACTGGACTCAGTCCGGTGGAGGCCTTGGTAGCTGTGGACCATTAGTCCTTTGGACTAATCTTTTCCTTGTATCCTGTTCTCTTCATTCTCCCTTGCTCCCAAAGGGATGAGACCAGTGGAGTATCTTAGATGGCCGCTCACAGGCTTTTAAGACCCCAGACACTACTCACCAAGGTAGAAGGTAGAGCATTGTCTTTATAAGCTGTGTCATGCCAGTTGAGCTAGATGTTCCCCGAGACCATGGTCCCCAGAGCCCTCTGCCCAGCAGCTCAGTCCCTCAGGGAGTTTGGATGTGTCTATGGGGCTTCCATGACCTTTCCTTGTACAGATTGTGCTAGTTTTCCCTGTATTGTGTACAGTCTCACCCTTCACCCAAGATACCACTTATCTATTGCCTAGTATTCCCCCCCCCCCATCCCTGGTAACCAACAAAGATTGTTACATTTTGTGTGTGAACTTTTTCATGGGTTTTTACAATAGAGGTCTCATACAATATTTGCCCTTTTGTGATTGACTTATTTCACTCAGCATAATGTCCTCCAGTTTCAACCATGTTATGAGATGCTTCACAGATTCGTTGTTGTTCTTTCTCATTGCATAGTACTCCATTGTGTGTATGTACCATAGTTTGTTTATCCATTCATCTGTTGATGGGCATCTAGGTTGTTTCCATTTTTTTGCTATTGTGAACAATGCTGCCATGAACATAGGTGTGCATATGTCTATTCGAGTGACGACTCTTATTTCTCTAGGATATATTCCTAGGAGTGGGATTGCTGGATCGAATGGTATGTCTATTTCTAGCTTTCTGAGGAAGTGCCATATCATTTTCCAAAATGGTTGTATCATTTTGCATTCCCACCAGCAGTGCATAAGTGTGCCGATCTCCCCGCAGCCCCTCCGACATTTGTTATTTCCAGTGTTTTTGATTCGTGCCAGTAATGCCAGGGTGAGATGGTATCTCTTTGTGGTTTTAGTTTGCATTTCTGAAATGGCTAGTGATCGCGAGCATTTCCTCATGTGTCTGTTGGCCATTTGAATGTCTTCTTTGGTGAAGTGTCTGTTCATTTCCTTGGCCCATTTTTTAATAGGATTATTTGTCTTTTTGTTGTAGAGGTGTTGGATTTTGTTGTAGATTATGGAGATTAGACCTTTGTCGGACTTGTACTGTCCAAAAATTTTTTCCCATTCTGTAGGTTCTCTTTTGACTCTTCTGGTGAAGTCTTTCGAAGAGCATAGGTGTTTGATTTTTAGAAGATCCCAGTTATCTAGCTTATCTATTGGGGTTTGTGCGTTGATGGTTATGGTTTGTATCCTGTTAATGCCATGTATTAAGGCCTGAAGTGTTGGTCCTATGTTTTCTTCTATGAACTTTATAGTTTTAGGCTTTATATTCAGGTCTTTGATCCATTCTGAAGTAGTTTTTGTATACGGTGTGAGGTATGGGTCCTGTTCCATTTTTTTTGCAGATGGATATCCAGTTTTGCCAGCACCGTTTGTTAAAAAGACTGTCTTTTCCCCATTTGATGGACTTTGGGTGCTTGTCAAAGATCAGGTGACCGTAGGTGGATGGATTCACATCTGGGTTCTCAATTCTGTTCCATTGGTCAATGTGTCTGTCATTGTACCAGTACCAGGCTGTTTTGACTACTGTAGCTGTATAGTAGGTTCTGAAGTCAGGTAGTGTGAGTCCTCCAACTTTATTCTTCTTCTTCAGTAGTGCTTTACTTATTCGGGGCTTCTTCCCTTTCCATATAAAGTTAATGATTAGTTTTTCCATCGCTTTGAAATATAATCTTTTTTTAAAAAAAGTAATATTTTATTGTGTTTTTGGTGAGGCTATAAACCAAAAAAACCAAACTCCTTGCCGTCCAGTTGATTCCAACTCATAGTGACCCTACAGGACAGAGGAGAACTGCTCCATTGGGTTTCCAAGGAGTGGCCGGTGAATTCGAACTGCCAACCTTTCAGTTAGCAGCCAAGATCTTAATCACTGTGCTCTGGTGAAGGTATACACAGCAGTTTAGGTCCCCATTCAATAATTTCTATACAAATTGTTCAGTGACATTGGTTACATTCTTTACGGTGTGTGAACATTCTCCTTATTTCCATCTGGCTGTTCTGTTTCCATTAATCTAGTTTCCCTGCCCCCTTACATTCTCATCTCTGTTTTAAAGTAATCGTTGACCATTTGGTCTCATATATGTGATTTTTTAAAGGAGCACAGTACTCACAGGTAATATCCTTAATAATAATCTCTTGTTGAGTCTTTGGGTATACTTGTGTGGAAAACCAAAACGCAGCAAGAGTGGCAACAGTTAAAGGATTTGATGCATGTATTCAAAATATTTAGGCTGTGTCAGAAGTAATGTGAAGCCAAGCCACATATCTTTTAAAAATAAAGATATTTAATGAGGGAAAAAAATCCATACAACCACTACCAGATATTAGAGCCAGATGTTATGGTTTTGACTTTTAGATAGATCATGAGGCCTGCATTTCCGGTCCTGTCCAGTACTTTTTGTTTTTAATCTGGGTGTAGACATTCTTTATCAGATTTTACCTGTATGTGGATAAAAAAGAAAGCAATCTGAAAGATCCACACAGTGACTCAACGTATAATCCATTTTGTAACTGTTCCACTGATGTTTGAAAAGAAGGCATCTTATGATTGTATATCTTTTTAGCCAATTTTTAGCCATCTCTACCCATCTGTTATCTATTGCTCCATAATAAATTACCCCAAATCACAGTGGCTTAAAACAGCAAGCATGTATTATCTCATAATTTCTGTGGATCAGCAGATATTGTGCAATGTTTTAAAAGTTAAAGAATATTAAAGGGAAAAGAACTGCTTCTTGCCTTCCCAGTCCACTCTAAGATGCTTTTCTCAAATATTTATTTTTTCTTCTTTTGCTACGTGCCTCCACATTTATGAGTAATTTATTTACATGCTATCCCGGAACATTATTGACTTCACATTATGGAAGACGAAGTCTGGGCAGCCCTAATGGCAAGTGAGCTGACTCCCCGCAACTGTGCTCCTCTTAGAATTAAAACTTGGTCAACTGGTACATATATGATACCACCCTGAATCCACTGAGACACTTCAGGGTAAAAATGGGCAAGGATGAAATATTAGAAACAAGAGCAGCCATTCATGAAACGGAAAACAAAGCAAGAGCAACAAAGCCAAAGCTGGTTCTTTGCAAAGATTTATAAAGCAGATAAAATCGTGGCAAAATGGATCAATAAAGGAAGGGAAAAGGCATATAGTCAATATCAGGAATGAAAAAGGGAAATAGCTATAGGTAGGTTTTTGTTTTGTTTTGTTTTGTTTAGTCGTGCTTTAAGTGAAAGTTTACAGCTCAAGTTAGTTTCTCATACAAAAATTTATACATATATTCTTATGTGACCCTAGTTACTATCCCTATACTATGACAGCACACTCCTCCTTTCCACCCCGGATTTCCTGTGTCCATTCAACCAGCTCCCGACCCTCTCTGCCTTCTCGTCTCACCTCTGGACAGGAGCTGCCCATTTAGTTTCATGTATCTACTTGAGCTAAGAAGCACGCTCTCATGAGTATCATTTTATGTCTTATATTCCAGTCTAATCTTTGTCTGAAGCGTTGGCTTCGGGAACGGTTTTAGTTCTGGGTTAACAGAGAGTCCGGGGGCTATGTCTTCTGGCTTCCTGCAGTCTCAGTCAGACCATTCAGTCTGGTATTTTCACTAGAATTTGAGTTTTGCACCCCCTTTTCTCCTGCTCCATCAGGCACTCTCTGTTGTGGTCCCTGTCGGGGCAGTTATTGGTGGTAGCCGGGAACCATCTAGTTCTTCTGGTCTCAGGTTGATGGAGTCTCTGGTTTACGTGGCCCTTTCTGTCTCCTGGGCTAATATTGTCCTTGTGTCTTTGGTGTTCTTCATTCTCCTTTACTCCAGGTTGGTTGAGATCGATTGATGCATCTTAGATGGCCACTCGCTAGCTTTTAAGACCCCAGAAGCCACTCACCAGAGTGGGATGCAGAACATTTTCTTAATAAACTTTGTTATGCCAGTTCACCTAGATGTCTTCTGAAATCATGGTCTCCAGGTCCCCATCCCTGCTACTCTGTCCCTCAGAGTGTTTGGTTTTATTCAGGAAACATCTTAGCTTTTTGGTTTAGTCCAATTGTGCTGACTTCCCCTGCATTATGTGTTGTCCTTCCTTTCAACTAAGATAATTCTTGTCTACTGTCTGGTTAGTGAATACCCCTCTCCCTCCCTCCCCACCCTCATAACCATCAAAGAATGTTTTCTTCTGTGTCTAAACCTTTTCTTGAGTTCTTATAGTAGTGGTCTCATATAATATTTGTCCTTTTGCAGCTGACTAATTTCACTCAGCATAATGCCTTCCAGATTCATCCATGTTATAAGATATTTCTCGGATTTGTCATTGTTCTTTATCGTTGCGTAGTATTCCATTGTGTGAATATACCATAATTTGTTTATCCGTTCATCCTTTGATGGGCACCTAGGTTGTTTCCATCTTTTTGCTATTGTGAACAGTGCTGCAATGAACATGCATGTGTACATATCTATTAGTGTGATGGCTCTTATTTCTCTAAGGTATATTCCAAGCAATAGGATTGCTGGATTACTTCTATTTCTAGCTTTTTAAGGAAGCATCGTAACTATTTCCAAAGTGGTGTACCATTTTACATTCCCACCAAGAATGTATAAGTGTTCCAGTCTCTCCACAACCTCTCCAACATTTATTATTTTGTGTTTTTTAGATTAATGCCAACCTTGTTGGGGTGAGATAGTATCTCATCGTAGTTTTTAAAAAAAATTTTTTTTATTGTACTTTAGATGAAGGTTTACAGAACAAAAAGTTTCTCAGTAAACAGAACACATATTGTTTTATAACACTGGTTAACAACCCCACAACATGTCAACACTCTCCCTTCTCAACTTAGGGTTCCCTATTACCAGCTTTCCAATCCCTTCCTACCTTCTAGTCCTTGTTCCTGGACTGTTGTGCCTCTTTAGTCTCATTTTGTTTTATGGGCCTGTCTGATCTTTGGCTGAAGGGTGAACCTCAGGAGTGACTTCATTACTGAGTTAAAAAGGTGTTGGGGGGCCATACTATTGGGGTTTCTCCAGTCTCTGTCAGGCCAGTAAGTCTGGTCTTTTTTTGTGAGTTAGAATTTTGTTCCACATTTTTCTCCAGCTCTGTCCAGGACCCTCTGTTGTGATCCCTGTCAGAGCAGTCAGTGGTGGTAGCCAGGCACCATCTAGTTGTACTGGACTCAGTCTGGTGGAGGCCGTGGTAGTTGTGGCCCATTAGTCTTTTGGACTAATCTTTCCATTGTATCTTGTTTTCTTCATTCTCCCTTGCTCCTGAAGGGGTGAGACCAGTGGTGTATCTTAGATGGCCGCTCACAGGCTTTAATGACCCCAGATACTACTCACCAAGGTAGAATGTAGAGCATTTTCTTTATAAACTATGTTATGCTAGTTGAGCTAGATGTTCCCCGAGACCATGATCCCCATAGCCCTCAGCCCAGCAATTCGGTCCCTTAGGGAGTTTGGATGTGTCTATGGAGCTTCCATGACCTTTCCTTGTACAAGTTGTGCTGGCTTCCCCACTACTGTGTACTGTCTTACCCTTCACCAAAGTTACCACTTACCTATCGTCTGTTTAGTATTTGCTCCCCATCCCTCCCCTCCCTTGTAACCATCAAAGATTGTTTCTTTTTGTGTGTAAACCTTTTCATGAGTTTTTACAGTAGAGGTCTCATACAATATTTGTCCTTTTATGATTGACTTATTTCACTCAGCATAATGCCCTCCAGATTCATCCATGTTATGAGATGCTTCACAGATTCATCATTGTCCTTTATCGTTGGGTAATACTCCTTTGTGTGTGTGTGTATGTACCATAGTTTATCTGTTCATCTGTTGATGGGCATCTGGGTTGTTTCCATCTTTGTACTATTGTGAACAATGCTGCAATGAACATAGGTGTGTATATGTTTATTCTTGTCATGGCTCTTAATTTCTCTAGGATATATTCCAAGGAATGGGATTGCTGGATTACTTCTATTTCTGGCTTTTTAAGGAAGCACCTAATCGATTTCCAAAGTGGTTGTACCATTTTACATTTAAAATTGCCACCAGCAGTGTATAAGTGTTCCAGTTTCTCCATAACCTCACCAACATTTATTATTTTGTGTTTTTTGGATTAATGCCACAGCCTTGTTGAGGTGAGATGGTATCTCATTGTAGTGTTGATTTGCATTTCTCTAACTGCTAATAATCGTGAGCATTTCCTCATGTGCCTGTTAGCTGCCTGAATGTCTTCTTTGGTGAAGTACTTGTTCATATCCTTTGCCTATTTTTCAATTGGGTTATACACCTTTTTGTTGTAGAGGTTTTGCTGTATCTTGTAGATTGTAGAGATTAGATGCTGATTGGATTTGTCATAACCAAAATTTTTTTCCCAGTCTGTAGGTTGTCTTTTTACTCTTTTGGTGAAGACTTTTGATGAGTATAAGTGTTTGATTTTTAAGAGCTCCCAGTTACCTAGTTTCTCTTCTCGTGTTTGTGCATTGTTATTTATGGTTTGTATTCTGTTTATGCCATGTATTAGGGCTCCTAGCATTGGCCCTATTTTTTCTTCCATGATCTTTATCGTTTTAGATTTTATATTTAGGTCTTTGATCCATTTTGAGTTAGTTTTTGTGCATGGTGTGAGGTATGGGTCTTGTTCCAGTTTTTTGCGGATGGATATCCAGTTATGCCAGCACCATTTGTTAAAGAGACTTTCTTTTCCCCAATAAATGGACATTGGGCCTTTGTCAAATATCAGCTGCTCATAGGTGGATGAATTTACATCTCAATTCTGTTCCATTGGTCTATGTATCTGCTATACCAGTACCAGGCTGTTTTGACTACCGTGGTGTTATAATCGATTCTAAAATCAGGTAGTGTGAGGCCTCCCAGTTTGTTCTTCTTCTTCAGTAATGCTTTACTTATCCGGGGCCTCTTGCTTTTCCATATGAAGTTGGTGATTTGTTTCTCCATCTCCTTAAAAAATCCCGTTGGAATTTGGATAGGGATTGCATTGTATCTGTAGATCGCTTTGGGTAGAATTGACATTTTCACAATGTTGAGTCTTCCTATCAATGAGCAAGTTATGTTTTTCCACTTATACGGTCTCTTTTGGTTTCTTGCAATAGTGTCTTGTAGTTTTCTTTGAATAGGTCTTTTATGTCTCTGGTTAGATTTATTCCTAAGTACTTTATCTTCTTGGGGGCTATTGTAAATGGTATAGATTTGATGATTTCCTCTTCAAAGTTCTCTTTGTTGGTATATAGAAATCCAACTGATTTTTGTATGTTTATCTTGTATCCTGATACTTTGCTGAAATCTTCTATTAGTTCCAGTAGTTTTCTTGTGTATTCTTTGGGCTCTGTGTATCAGATCACGTCATCTGCAAAGAGAGATACTTTTACTTCTTCCTTACCAATTTGGATGCCCTTTATTTCTTTTTCTAGCCTAATTGCTCTGGCTAGGACCTCCAGCCAATGCTGAATAAGAGTGGTGATAAAGGGCATCCTTGTCTGGTTTCCGTTCTCAAGGGGAATGCTTTCAGACTCTTTCCATTTAGGGTGATGTTGGCTGTTGGCTTTGTATAAATGCTCTTTATTATGTTGAGGAATTTCCCTTCTATTCCTATTTTGCTGAGAGTTTTTATTATGAATGAGTGTTGGACTTTGTCAAATGCCTTTTCTGCATCAGTTGATAAGATCATGTGGTTCTTGTCTTTTGTTCTATTTATGTGATGGATTACATTGGTTGTTTTTCTAATGTTGAACCATCCCTGCATACCTAGTATGAATCCCACTTGGTCATGGTGAATTATCGTTTTGATATGTTGCCGAATTCTATTGGCTAGAATTTTGTTGAGGGTTTTTGTATCTATGTTCATGAGGGATATTGGTCTGTAATTTTCTTTTTTTGTGGTGTCTTTACCTGGTTTTGGTATCAGGGTTATGCTGGTTTCATAGAATGAGTTTGGGAGTATTCCATCCTTTTCTATGCTCTGAAATACCTTTAGTAGTAGTGGTGTTAACTCTTCTCTGAAAGTTTGGTAGAATTCTCCAGTGAAGCCATCAAGGCCAGGGCTTTTTTTTGTTGGGAGTTTTTAAATTACCTTTTCAATCTCTTCTTTTGTTATGGGCTTGTTTAGTTGTTCTACCTCTGTTTGTGTTAGTTTAGGTAGGTAGTGAGTTTCTAGAAATTTGTCCATTTCCTCTAGGTTTTCAAATTTGTTAGAGTACAACTTTCCATAGTATTCTGTTATGATTCTTTTAATTTCAGTTGGATCTGTTGTGATATCACCCATCTCACTTCTTCTTCTGGTTATTTGCTTCCTCTCCTGTTTTTGTTTTGTCAGTTTGACCCATGGTTTATCACTTTTGTTGATCTTTTCAAAGAACCAGCCTTTGATCTTGTTAACTCTTTCAATTGTTTTTCTAGTCTCTATTTCATTTAATTCTGTTCTAATTTTTACTATTTGCTTTCTTCTGGTGCCTGAGGGCTTCTTTTGCTGCTGTCTATTTGTTCGATTTGTAGGGTTAATGTTTTGATTTTGGCCCTTTCTTCTTTTTGAATGTGTGCGTTTATTGCTATAAATTGACCTCTGAGCACTGCTTTTGCTGTGTCCCAAAGGTTCTAGTAGGATGTGTTTCCATTCTCATTTGATTCTGTGAATTTCTTTATTCCTTCCTTAACTTCTTCTATTACCCAGTAATTTCTGAGCAAGGTGTTGTTCAGTTTCCATGTGTGTTTTTTTTCCTTGCTTTTTCTGTTATTGATCTCTACTTTTATGGCTTTATAGTCAGAAAAGATGCTTTGTAATATTTTGATACTTTGGATTCTGTTAAGACTTGCTTTATGGCCTAATATGTGGGCTATTCTGGAGAATGTTCCGTGCGCATTGGAAAAGAAAGCATACTTGGCTGCCGTTGGGTGGAGTTCGAACTGCCAATCCTTAAGTTAATAGTCCAGCACAAGCTGTTTACATGACCCAGGGACATAACAACCCTGTAAACTCCATTGCTGTCGAGTCGATTCCAAATCATAGTGACCCCATAGGACAAAGTAGAACTGCCTCACAGGGTTTCCAGTGAGCAGCTGGTGGATTTGAACTGCCAACCTTTTGGTTAGCAGCCGAGCTCTTAACCAGTGTGCCACTAGGGCTTCAACAACCTTATAAGAGGGAAAAAGGAGAGGAGGTAACTTCAGGGTATATATTTTGCTCCTTGTCTGGGGGGGCATGGACTCAGACAACCAGCCTGGTGGGCTGAGCTGTTGAGGGCAGCTGTGCCCAGAATCTGTCTGGAGGCAAGTCCCACCATGTGCTGAGGGGGCACATCTGAGCATGGAGCTGACCGCTTCCTTCTCCTCGCTGCTTACATTGTACAGTGCATGGGGGTGGGCACAGTCTGGGGAGAGACCCCAGTGGCTGTCCAGCGCTCTTGTTAACATGGTCAGGAGCGGGTCAGCCAAGCTCCCCCTGGCATTCTCTGCACAGAAGCCCCCTCTTGTCCTGGGCATGGTCCCTGGGCCCCGAACCCCACTTTAGAACAAAGCAGGACTGTTCTGCAAAGGGAAAAACAAAAAGCCAAGGGTAGGGGGGCATCCAGGGAGGCAATGGCCAGGCATCATGCCTGTACCGCCCAGGCGAGGGGGCCAGGCAACTGCAAGTGCCTGATGGTGATGGTGCCCAGGCAGGTGCCTGGGGGAGGGGGGCAGGGCAGGTGGGATGTGTCGTCCAGGCCCAGCCTTTGCCTGCCTCCTCTGTCCCTCCTGCTCCGGACCCAGTATGGCTGGGGAGCTTTCCTCTCTTCTCCCCACCGCCCTCCTCCACGTCCTCTTGTGCTTTCCATGCTGTTTCAATTCTTCCCTGTACACGGGGCAGGGGGTGCTGGGGGTGTTAGCAGTTTATTGTTGATGGTCTGCCGGCAGGCATCACTGCCACTCCACTCAGCCACCTCTGGTGGTGGGAGGTAGACTGATCTGCCAGCTCGCCTGGGTGCTGGAGGGTGCCGGCACCCATCTTTCTGGTGCTATCTCTGCAGATGCCACGCAGCACACTTGGTGATGGTGTGTGACAATGCCAGGTGCTGTCCTTTATTTCACTCCTCCAGCCCTCTCCCCCTTGCCCTGTGGCATGGGGCAGTCCCTCCAGTCCTTAGAGTGGGTGCTGGAGGATGGGGGTAGGACACAAGGGACAGGGAAGGCAAGGGGGGAGGAGGGGCCAATTGGCAGAGCGACCGTGCTCGAGGCAGGAAGACAGCGGCCCGGGCGATGGCAACTGCCAGGAGGCAGAGCAGCACCCACTTGGCGTCCCTCCACCCAACAAAGGAGTGGCCTGAGGAGAGGGCCTGTAGCATGTGATGACTGATCAGTCTTCTGGTTGCATCCATGCAAGGCCAGGCTCTGAGAACAGCAGACAGCACTTCCGGGAGTGGGCAGGGGGGCAGGGGGGGCACTGGGAAGGACCTCATGCCACCTGTCTGCCCACTTGCCCGCCTCTCAGTGCCCAAGCCTGACGCATGACATCCATGCCCCCTGGGCTAGGGGACAAGAAGGAGCCACTGCACACAGCTGTTTGGGGACGCACGGTGCGCAGTCTCCTTGGAAATGGGTCCCTGCTTTTCTCTCCACTGCCTGGAAGTGGTGGGCTGGGCAAGAAAGCGGCAGTCCCCCCTCTCCCCTCCAGTGCGGGGTCCTTGGTGGTGCAGGGAGCCCTCTGGAGAGCCAAAGGCTGAGCTCTGGGGCCGCCTGCCTGGCACAGCTAGGGCCGTCTGTCTGCCCGGGCTGGCATGGTGCAGCTGCGGCAGTAGGACCTGGAGGAAGATGTTTCCCGGCTTCAGCGATTTGACCTGACATGTGTCAGACGGGCCTGGCCTCCTGCCTGCGTCCCCCAGGGAAGCTGCTGCTGTTCCTAGGGGAGACAGCCCCTCATGCTGAGGGTGGCTGCTAATGAGCCTGAGGAGGGGCTGCTACCGGGAGGGGTGGGCAGGAGCTGTGAGTGCCACCCCCACCTACCTGGCAGCTTTGCAGGGCTGCCCTCTTCCCTCTCTCCGGCCACCTTGGGGTGTCCCTGATGTGGACCCCAGAAACCACCTTCTTGCATCTCTCATCGGGATGGTCCTTCATGTCTGGAACTTTTGGGGCAGTTTCTCCTTGCCTTTGAGGTGTTGATTTTATTTATTATTATTTTAAAATCGCTCTCTGGCATAGCTACATGTTGTTAATCCTGAAGGATAAAAACCAGTTGCCATTGACCCTGACTCATGGAGACCCCACGTGCATCAGAATAGAACTGTGCTCCACAGTGTTTTCAATGCTGATTTTTCAGAAGTAGATTGCCAGGCCTTTCTTCCAAAGCATCTCTGGGTGGATTCGAGCCTCCAACCTTTCAGTTAACAGCCAAGAGCATTCTCCGTTTGCACCACCCAGGGAAAAGATAAGTAAAGCCGATAGCTAGAACCAAGTGCCCTTATGGGAGCGCTCTGGGCCTGGCTGGGCCTGATACCTTCACTCCTCGGGGCCCTTTCCTCCCTGGACGACATGGGCTTTGGCTTCTGCAGAAGGTATCTGTTGGAAAAAACAAATCCAAAATGAATTCCTAAAGATACATCCCCCTCTTCACAAACCAAACCAAACCCATTGCCTTTGAGTCAATTCTGACTCATAGCGACTCCGTGTGTTACAGAGTGGAACAGCTCCATAGAGTTTTCTTGGCTGTAATCTTTATGGAAGTAGACGGTCAGGCCTTTCTTCTGAGGAGCCGCTGGGTGAATTTGAACTGCCAACATTTAGCTTAGTAGTTGAGTGCAAATTTTTTGCTACCCAAAACAAAACCCACTGATGTTGAGTCGATTCCAACTCATAGTGACCCTGTGGAACAGGTCAGAGCTGCCCCATAGGGCTTCCAAGGCTGTAATTTTTTTTTTTTTTTAAAGCAAAAGAAAAGGTTTTATTCGGCATATGTTCAAAGAGGCAAAAGTAGGGAACAGACAAGCATGCTTCCAGAGCCATGTCTGTCCTAGGGCAAAGAATATTACAGAATAAGCAAAAGTGGAAAAATAGACAAGCATGCTGCCAGAGCCATGCTTATCTGAGGAATGTTCTAGAATCATCGTATATATCAACATTACAAATGGGTAAAATCATTGAAAGCTTCACCTTTTCACATCGGCTAAAAACTGTTAAATCACTGTGATTCTATACTTTGAATTGCCTTTCTTAATAATCACTGGTACAGATTTCAGTAACGACAGTCAGGAGGGTCTTCACTGGTCCAACAAATCTTACTATTCACTAAATGGTAATAAAAAAGATAAGGATGGAGAAAGAATGTGGGTCTTTTGTGCTGTTCATAATTTGTTTATGTGCAAGTTTCCCTAAAAGATGTTCTCTAAGATTGTTCTAGCTATTGTCTTTATACCTCAGGGCCCAGTTAATGTGTCCTTGTGAGTCCTTGTGGGTCCTTGTGAATCCAGCCTCCAGATGGGTCACATTCTTTATACTCAAGGACAGGTAATAAAGGCTACAATTTTAACTCCTAAATCATTCCCTCCTTTTGATCGGAGATTGGAGATAACACATCAATGATCGATACTTGGACTTTGTCAGGCTCCTAGATGGTGGCCGTGGCAGGCTCTTTAAACTCACGGTGCTGTTTTTCCACCGGATACCATCTGGTTTTTTAACAGGAACTTAACTAAGAGTGGCATTCTCATCAATCAAGTTAAGGCTATAAATCTTTATGGAAGCAGACTGCCACATTTTTCTCCCACGGAGCAGCTGGTAAACCACTGACCTTTCGGTTAGCAGTGAGAGCTTTCATCACTACAACACCCAGGGACCTTAAAGGTATATCCCAAGTACCTGCAAACATCTGCTCTGATTGTAGGGGAAACACTTCATGGATGTATTCGCTAGGATGCTCCAAGAGCTCATCTTCATTATAAGTTTCCCTGCTCCAACCCCCCTGCCCAATACCACCACCCACAATTACTTTTCCTTAAACCACGCTCTTTTAAAAAGGTATTTACACAACATATCAGCATTTAAATACATGTTAAACAAGCACTTATGAGCATGCTAACCTGTCAGAGAAGGATGGTTTTGCTTGTGTTTTTCCAGTTGGCTGGATAAATGATTAGCTTGCATGTTTTTTTTCCTTAAGCCTACTCCCTACTGCAATTATGTATTTACCTTTATGATAATGTCACATCACTCCCATTTCAGCTGCTAATGGGGATTAAGTTATTCCAACAAGAGACAGAGGAATGAATTTTAGGCTCCGCTTCCTGCCCACTCTCCCTCCTCCCCCACCACTGAAAAACTCGAAGACTTCCTGAATCTCAGGAAGTAGTTGTAAGAATTAGAAGCAGAGATGCCCTGGCCACCTGCAGCTTTCCACATCTGTGCACACGCTTGCTGGTAGGATCTCCTGGCGTGGACTCAGGATGCTGCCCCTGCAGTCTGGGTGGCCACCTACGAGGGGGCAGGGCATGTGTGCAGGGCCTGAGGTAACTGCTCCAGGGGGCCCAGGTGGCAGCATCGGCACTGAGTCCTGCCTCTGATCCAATTCATCATGTTGAGAGTGTCCCGGGGGGACAGTGACACCCCAGTGGCCTCAGGAGAACTTGCCCTGTCTGCTTGGCACACGCTGGAGGCCCCTGGCCAGAGTTCCCTTCCATTTCTGAGTTTCTAGGCCTGGAGCCTCATAATAACCATCTGGGAGGGCACTCATGGGGACCTTGGCACACCCACGAGGTCACAGCAGCAGCAATGAGATTCAATGGTTTACATGGTAACCAGGCCTCACAGCTGTGTTGTGCTCCATGTCTTGCAAAATCATGCCACCTTGCTTGGTCCTCACAAGCCACCTTCCTTTGCCCACAGAGGCATTTCTTTCTTTCTTTTTTTAAATCTATTTATTTATTTTTGGCGAAAATGTACACACCAGCACATACACCAATTCAACTATTTCTACATGTGCAATTCAGTGACACTGATTACATTCTTCAACTTGTGCAAACATTCTCACTATCTTTTTCCAAAGTATTCCATTATTAACATAAACTCACTGCCCCCTAAGCTTTTCATTTAACCTTTCGAGTTGTCACTGTCAAGTTGATCATATATAGATAATTTTTAAATGAGCACACTGCTCAAGGCAGACGTTCTTTACTGATTAAGGTAAACTATTGTTTGGTTTAAAGACGACTTCAGGGGATAGTTTCAGTTTAAATGATTGAAAGATTATCTCAGGGCAATGGTTTTGGGAGGATCATCCAGCTTCAATGGCTGCAGAAAGTCTGGATTCCTTCAGCATTTGAAATTCTGTTCCACATTATCCTCCCTTTTGATCAGGATTCTTCTATAGAATCTTTGATCAAAATGTTTCACAAAAGCATTTCCAACCAGAGATGCCCTTGCTTTCCTTTGATCTCCAAAGCACTTGGGAGTCTTATGCCTGTCCCACTTATCTCCTACCTTGACTCCAGAGCTCCTGGACAGCTGTCTGACCCTCCTCTGTGGCCCACCGTGTCCAGCACAGCAGCCCTTCATTGATGCTATAAGCCAAGCAGGTCTTATGTCCCTATTTTACAGATAAGGAAATGGGCACAGAGAAGTTCAGTAACTTGGCCAAGGTCAAGGGCTAGTGAGTTTTACATCTCATATACTGTCTGGTACTCTTTCCTAACAATCCACATTGGAAATTTTGGGGGCATGAAGGCATTTAACAATGGGGTCATGTATCTAGGGAGACACTGTTGCTGTAGGTGTCAAGAAATTCTGTTTTCATAAAATGCCCAGTCTAAATCTATTTACCAAGTAGGTCAGAGATGCCTGCTTTCATGAAGCAAGTGTCCCTGTAAGACATCTGGGAATGATGAATCCCTGGACAAGTTTTAAACGGCTGGGGTCACATGCAGCTCACCTGAGGGGGTGCCTCCTCACTGGATGAGCTTGGGAGTGCATGAGGGGGTGCGGGTGAGGTGCTCTCAGTCCTTATTATCTGGACAGAGTGATCATGAGAGGAGCTGGGGAAGCTAAACTCAAAGAAAATGGAAAAAAAATTCCCTAACAGCAGAAACTGACAGAAGAGAAAATTCAAAGTCTTACTTCTCCTTAGCTAGACTTTTTCAGGTAAAGGAGAAAAAAAAAAAAAAAAAAAAAACCCCAACAAAACCAAAACCAAATCTATTGCTGTCGAGTTGATTCCGACTCTTAGTGGCCCTATAGGACAGAGTAGAACTGTCCCATAGTTTCCAAGGAGCGCCTGGTGGATTCGAGCTGCTGACGTTTTTGTTAGCAACCGTAGCTCTTAACCACTACACCACCAGGGTAAAAGAGAAAGGCACTTCAGATGCAAATTGGAGTAAAAACTCAGGCCTGTTTGGGGCTTGGGGTGTCTGACTGAAGGCTTCTTGAGGGAGTTTGGAGGGGACACAGATGGGCACATCCCAGAAGAAATGGAAATGTCTGGGGTCCATTCCCAGGAGAGCCCAAGAGAGGCCTGCCTGGGCGCAGTATGGGGCTGGATAGACTCTCCAGTTCCGGGGGATGGCCTTAACTGGCAACACCTTTGAGGGCTGGGCCAGCGAGTCCCATCCCGGACCATCACACCCAGGCAGGTGTCTCTGGGGGCTTCTCAGACATTGTCAAAGTGAAATGGGTCACAGTACAACCCAGGCCACCGCCCATCAACTGAAGAATGGATAAGCAAATCGTGGTCTATCCACACAGGGGAATGTTATTCATCTGTACTAATGCATGAAGTTCTGATGCACGCTGTGATGGAGATGAAGCTTGAAATCATTATTCTAAGTGAAACAAGCAAGACACAAAAGCCACATAGTACACAATTCCATGTATATGGCGCATCTAGAATAGGCAAATGCATAGAGGCATAAAGTAGACTTGAGGTTACTAAGGACTGGGGTGGGGGATGGGCAGGTGTTGCATAATGGGTCAGAGTTTCTGCTTGGAGGGATGAAAGAGTTTTGGAAATAGTGGTGATGGTTGTACAACCTGGTGAATGTGATTGATGTCACTGAATTGCACACTTAAGAATGGCTGTGGTGTCATTGCATGCTGTCAAGTAGAGTAGATTCTGACTCATCGCCACCCCATGTGACAGAGTAGAACTGCCCCATAGGGTTTCCAAGGCTGTAAATCTTTATGGGAACAGATCGACAGTCTTTTCTCCTGCGGAGCGGCTGGTGGGTTTGAACTGCAGACCTTTCTGTTAGCAACCACAGCTCTTAACCACTGTGTCACCATGGCTCCACAACAAGGGTCATAGCATGACGTTTTCTTGAGTGTGTTTTCACATGGTGCACTAGTTACCTATTGCTGTGTAACAAGTTAGCCCAAAGCTTTGCGGCTTAAATTGACAAACGTCATCTCAGCGTCTGGGGGTCGGGAATCTTGGCAAGGTTTAGCTGGGTCCTTCATGGGCTGCAATCCAGATGTTGGCTGTGCTGTCATCTGAAGGCTTGCCTGGGGAAGAATCACTTCCAAGCTCATGCCCAGCACCTCCTAGGGCTGCCATAGCAAAGGAGCATACTCTGGGTGGCTTCAAACAACGGAAGTTTATTCTCTCACAGCCATGGAGGCCAGAAGTCTGACATTAGTGTCTTGGACATCTAGTGCTGCTATAACAGAAATACCACAAGTGGATGGTTTTAACAAAGAGAAGTTTATTCTGTCATGTTCCAATAGGCTGCAAGTCCAGATTCATGACATCGGCTCCAGGGGAACACTTTCTCCGTCGGCTCTGGAGGAAGGTCCGTGTCATCAGTCTTCCCTTGGTCTGGGAGCTTCTCTGTGCAGGAACCTCAGGTCCAAAGGGCACGCTCTGCTCTCAGCACTGCATTCTTGGTGGTATGAGGTCCTCATGTGTCTCTGCTCATTTCTCTTTTTTATATCTCAAAAGAGACTGGCTTAAGACACTATCCAATCTTGCACACCACATCAGTATAACTGCTGCTAATCCATCTTATTAGATCATAGTGATTGAATTTACAACACATGAGGAAATCACATCAGATTACAAAATGGTACACAATTATACGATACTGTGAATCATGACCCAGCCAGGTTGCCAGATATTTTTGGGGATACAATTGAATCCATGACAATCAGGCTGTCGTCAGGCTGGCTCCTTGTGAAGGCTCTCAGGGAGAATCTGTTTCATGTCTCTCTCCCAGCTTCTGGTGGTGGCCGGCAATCCTTGGCTTATGGCTGCATCACTCCCAACTCTGCCTCTGTCATCCCATGGCCATCTCCCTGTGTCTGTCTCTGTGTCCCATTTTCCCTCTTCTTATAAGGACACTGGTCATGTTGCACTTAGGGCCCACCCTACTCCAGTATGACCTCATTTTAACTTGATGACATTTACAAAGACCCTATTCTCAAATAAGGTCACATTCACAGGTTCTAGGCGAACATGCATCTTGGGGAACACTATTTAGTCCAGCATAGTCTCTTTTTTTTTTTTTTCATTTGTTGGCATAGAATTACCTAAATTCAATGTTAACTCAGTCCCTTTTCCTTTAATTTTTGCATTCTAGAAATGTTAGCATCTTCAAATGTTCCTTTAGTGCTTTGCTGCACATGTTTGGCTGGTAGAAAAAGTACTATTTTAATTATTTCGCATTCAAGTGAGTTTTCATGCTATTAGTCTGCTTTACACACGGTCGTTTTCCACTGCAGGTATCAGTTCACTGACTCAGGAGCTATCCAACAGGCAATGGCAACCGCATGTTGTTGCTGTTGTTAGCTGCCGTCCAGTCGGTTCCAACTCGTAGCAACCCTGTGAACAACAGAACGAAATACTGCCCAGTCCTGCGCAATCCTCACAACCGTTGTTCTGCTTGAGACCACTGTTGCAGCCACTGTGTCAATCCATCTCCTTGAGGATCTTCCTCTTTTTCGCTGACCCTTTACTTTACCAGGCATGATGTCCTTCTCCAGAGACTCATCCCTCCTGACAACATGTCCAAAGTATGTGATGTAGTCTTGCCATCCTTGCTTCTGAGGAGCATTCTGGCTGTACTTCTTCCAAGACAGATCTGTTCATCCTTTTGGCAGTCCATGGTATAGTCAATATTCTTCGCCAACACCACAATTCAAAGGCATGAATTCTTCTTTTGTCTTCCTTATTCATTGTCCCCCTTCCTCATGCATATGAGGAGGTTGAAAACACCATGGCTTGGGTCAGGCACACCTTAGTCCTCAAGGTGACAGCTTTGCTTTTCAACACTTTAAAGAGGTCTTTTGCAGCAAATTTGCCCAATGCAGTGCGTCTTTTGATTTCTTGACCGTTGCTTCCATGGGTGTTGATTACAGATCCAAGTAAAATGAAATCCTTGACATCTTCAGTCTTTTCTCCATTTATCATGATACTGTTTACTGGTCCAGTTGTGAGGATTTTTGTTTTCTTTACGTTGAAGTGCAGTCCATACTAAAGGCTGTGGTCTTTGATCTTCATCAGTAAGTACCTCAAGTCCTCTTCACTTTCAGCAAGCAAGGCTGTGTCATCATTATAACGCAGGCTGTAAATGAGTCTTCCTCCAATCCTTATGCCCTGTTTTTCTTCATATAGTCCAGCTTCTTGGATTATTTGCTCAGCATACAGACTGAATAGGTATGGTGAAAGGATGCAACCCTGACGCACGCCTTTCCTGCCTTTAAACCACAAAGTATCCCCTTGTTCTGTCCAAATAACTGCCTCTTGATCTATGTACAGGTTCCTCACCAGCAAAGCCTCCCTGCTTCCCTCTCCTGTCTGACAAGAGGGCAGTGCTGGCTCAGTGGTAGAATCCTCACCTTCCTTGCAGGGGACCTGGGTTTAATTCCTAGCAGATGTACCTCATGCACAGCCACCACCTGTCAGTGGAGGTTTGCATGTTGCTACGATCCTGAACATCATGATAAATGGAGAAAAGATTGAAGTTGTCAAGGATTTCGTTTCACTTGGCTCCACAATCAACGCCCAGTGAAGCAGCAGTGAAGAAATCAAATGAAGCATAGCATTGGGCAAATCTGTTGCAAGAGATCTCTTTAAAGTGTTAAAAAAAAAAAAAAAACAAAGATGTCACTTTGAGGACTAAGGTGCACCTGACCCAAACCATGGTGTTTTCAATTGCCTCATATGCATTTGAAAGCTGGGCAATGAATAAGGAAAACCGAAGAAGAACTGATGCCTTTGAGTTATGGTGTTGGCGAAGAATGTTGAATATACCATGGACTGCCAAAAGATTGAACAAATCTGTCTTGGTAAGAAGTACAGCCAGAATGCACCTTAGAAGCAAGAACGGTGAGACTTTGTCTCACATACTTTGGACATGTTATCAGGAGGGACCAGTCCCTGGAGAAGGACATCATGCTTGGTAAAGTAGAGGGTCAGCGAAAAAGAGGAAGACCCTCAACAAGATGGATTGACACAGTGGCTGCAACAATGGGCTCAAGCATAACGACGATTGTGAGGACGGCGCAGGACCGGGCAGGGTTTCGTTCTGCAGTGCGTAGGGTCGCTATGACTTGAAACCAAGTCGATGGCACTGTTGTAGGGAAAAAAATCACAAAGCAAAAAAGAAAGTTTTATCCAGCGTATATTCAAAAAGGCAAAAGTGGGAAACAGACAACCACGCTGCCACAGCCATGTCTGCCCGAGTCCAAGGAATGTTAACAGAATCATCAGTATATGTTAATGTTACAAAATGGGCAAAACCATTGAAAGCTTCACCTCTTCACAGATTGGCTAGAAACTGTAATCCTGCATTTTGAATTGTCTTTCTTAACAATCATTGGTACAGGTTTCAGTAATGACAGTCAGGAGGGTCCTCATTGGTCCAACAATTTTCTATTCACTAAAGGCTAACAGAAAAAGAGCAGAAAATCTTTGGTGTTCTGTTTGATTGGCTTATGTGAAAGGTTCCCTAAAGATATTTTCCAAGATTATCTTAGCTATTGTCTTTATACTTCAGGGCCCAGTTGATGTGTCCTTGTGAGTCCTTGTGAGTCCTTGTGAGCCCAGCTCCAGCTGGGTCACATTCTCTATGCTCAAGGACAGGGAGTAATGATTCCAATATTATTTCCTAAATCCGCACCTAACAACAATATGATGCTGAACAGGTTTCAGCAGAGTTGCTGGACTAAGATGGACTAGGAAGAAAGGCCTGGCCATCTACTTCTGAAAATCAGCCAGTGAAAACCGTATAGATCACAAGGGTCCGATCTGTAACTGATCATGGGGATGGCGCAGGACTGGGCAGCGTTTCTTACTGTTGTATACGGGGTCACCATGAGTCAGGGGCTGACTCAATGGCAGTTAACAAAACCCACACGACAATAGCAAGTCTAAAAAGGCACAAGCTTTGCCAGCCAAGAGTAAACCTAAATTTATTCTCTGAATGCAGAACTCCTTGGGTTGAGAGCACAAGGCTGAGGGTCCTACTATTTGGAACCATGAGCTCTGGCGTCACGTCACCCCACTGCTCTTTCTCCAGGGTCTGAACAGGGCAACGAGGAACTGCAGCTCCGAGTGCAGGGCCTTCAAGGTGCCCTTGGTCTCCTGGATGGAGAGGACGTGAGGACACCATGTCCTCGCCTGGGGCTGCTGTTCACTTGCCCCTGAGCAGGAGGGAATGAGGCTGAGCTGACCCTGTGCCACCCAGGGAGTGTGGTGGGTGGGGGTGGCAGCCCCCAAACACCCACCCCGGTTCCCAGCAGAGCCCGAGGGGGAAGGCACACCCAGGGGTCCTTTCTGCTGTACATGGCAGCGTCTTTACATTAACCACTTGAGGGGAAAATTTAATTTGTAATAAGTCTGCATTACAGTGAACATTCAACTGCTCCAGAGGCTGTAAAAGTTAATTCCTTATCCTAAACATTATCATATAGCTTTTAAAATGAATTGACCTGTGGTTGGGTTACTGGTTGGGGCCATTATTAGTAATTAGTGTAATCACATAGCCTCATTGTAAGATTTCCTTCCTACCTCTAGCCCGCCACTGGCCCCGCCTGTGTCTCTGGTCTGGAACTGGTTTCTGTAAAGTAATCAGAATTGTAAATGTGATCAGAGGGGCTGGGACTGCCTGCTGGCTTCCATGGCTAACAGAGATGTTTTCTTTCTATTCCTAAAAGGTGAATTTCTCTCACGGTTTTGGTTTTTTTCTTTTTCCTCCAAAGTACTGTATGTTCTTGAAAACTTTGAGATGATTTTCCTGTTGAAGGAAACTGTGGGTGTATAAGGACTCTGACATCTATTTAGGAGAGGGTGTGTCTTAACCTGGGATTCAGGGGGGCTTACGAGGGTCTTGAAACCATGTGCAATTGCCAAGAAAACCTTGTGTCCATGTGCATGGATAGGCTTTTTTTTTTTTTTTCTCTTGAGGAATAGGGTCAGTAGGTTTTAGCAGACATTCAAAGGGGATCCATGTCCCAAATAATACTAGCCGTGGTGCAGCGGTAGAATTCTCATCTTCCATGTGGGAGAACCAGGTTTGATTCCTGGCCAGTGTACCTCTTGCCCAGCCACCACCCATCTGTCAGTGGAGGCTTGCGTGTTGCTAGGATGCTGAACAGGTTTCAGCAGATCTTCCAGACTAAGACAGACTAGGAAGAAAGGCCTGGTGAGCTACTTCCAAAAGTCAGCCAATGAAAACCCTACGGATCGTGACTGTCCGATCTGCAACGGATTGTGGGAATGGCGCAGGACGGGGCAGCATTTCTTTCAGTTGTGCATGGGGTTGCCATGAGTTGGGGGCCACCTGAGTGCAGCAGCTAAAGACAACAGCATTTATTGAGAAACTACAGACTAGACTGTCAGAGGCTCCTAACCTGGGGTTCATGGACCTATTGTGGTTTGGGGAGAGAATTCAAAGAGTCTGGGAGCTTGCAGGAGACAAACTGACATCTTCATTTTCAGGAATCTTTTGCTGATATTGAGCATTTCCTTCAATCATGAACGGAAGCAACACGCAGCAGTGCTATTCACAGCCATTTCTCTACTACATTACAGTGGTTGCAGATATCTTGAAACATTCTTCACCCTCATCCTTACTTAGAAATTATTATTAAATAACCAATAATAGTTGTTGATTATTGTCTTAGTCATCTAGTGCTGCTCCAACAGAAATACCACAAGTGGCTGGCTTTAACAAAGAGAAGTTTATTCTCTCACAGTCCAGTAGGTTACAAGTCCAAATTCAGAGCATCAGCTCCAGGGGAAGGCTTTCTCTGTTGGCTCTGGAGGAAGGTCCGTGTCATCAGTCTTCCCTTGGTCTGGGAGCTTCTCTGCGCAGGAACCTCAGGTCCAAAGGATGTGCTCTGCTCCCGGCACTGCTTTCTTGGTGGTATGAGGTTTCCATGTGTCTCTGCTCGTTTTTCTCTTTTATATCTCAAAAGAGATTGCATTAAAACACTATCTAATCTTGTAAACTTCATCAGCATAACCTCATAACAGTGATAGAATTTACAACACATAAGGAGATCACATATAACCTCATCATAGTGATAGAGTTTACAGCACACACGGAGATCACATCAGCTTACACAATCATACAATACTAGGAATCATGACCCAGCCAAGCTGACAGATATTTTTGGGGGACACAAGTCAATCCATGACCATTATTAAACCAGCAACTATGCTTTATGTAATTCATTAATAAAGAAGCACCTATATTATTATATCTCAATTAAAATATTTATTTCCACAAACGTGTTCCACTAGAAGTGTTTTCCTTTGTAACCCTACATATTTTATTTTATGTGTTTGAAAATATTAGTCTGAGAAGGAGGTCCATGGGCTTCACCGGATGTCAAAGGGGTCCATGGCAGAGCCAAGATTTAGAACGGCTGGTGTAGACAAGAACAAGGGTTGCATCCGGGGTTAGGATGTGCACTGTCTGGTAGGATTCTGTGCTCTGATCCTTCACCTGGGAAAGGGAAATGATAGCTACCACACAGGGGTGTTGGGATAATCCAAAGAACTGGTACAGGTGGAGCCTTTAATGCACCACGTGCAACATCATGCTCTTGACATGGTGTCATGGACCGAATTATGTCCCCCCAAAAATGTGTATATCAATTTGGCTGGGCCATGATGCCCAGTATTGTGTGGTTTTCCTCCATTTTGTGATTACAATTTTATGTTAAAGAGGATTAGGTTGGGATTGTAACACCACCCTAACCCAGGTCACATCCCTGATCCAATGTAAAGGGAGCTTCCCTGGGCTGTGGCCTGCACCACCTTTTATCTCTTAAGAGATAAAAAGGAAAGGGAAGCTAGCAGGGAAGGGGGACCTCATACCACTAAGAAAGCAGTGCTGGGAGCAAAGTGCATCTTTAGGCCCTGAGGTTCCTGCTCTGAGATGCTCCCAGAACAAGGGAAGACTGATGGCATAGACCTTCCTCCAGAGTTGACAGAGAAAGCCTTCCCCTGGAGCTGATGCCCTGAATTTGGACTTGTAACCTACTAGATTGTGAGAGAATCAATTTCTCTTTGCTGAAGCCATTCACTTGTGGTATTTCTGTTAGAGCGGCACTAAATGACTAAGACACATGGGTTATCCCCTTGAACCTTCCCAAAACCCTATGAGTTCAGTCCTAGAATTATTCCCATTTTATAGATAAGGAAATTGAGGTGTATTTTAAGAAAATGCCCAAGTTCATATAGCTAGGAAGTGGTAGAACTGGGATTCAAGCCCAGGTTATGGCACAACAGATCCCATGTGTAACACTATTGTTGTTGTTAGGTGCCATCAAGTTGGTTCTGACTCATAGGGACCCGATGTACAACAGAACGAAATTCTGCCTAGTCCTGTGCCATCCTCACAGTCATTGCTATGTTTGAGCCCATTGTTACAGCCACTGTGTCAATCCATCTCATTGAAGGTCTAACTCTTTTTCACTGACCCTCTACTCTACCAAGCATAATGTCCTTCTCTGGGGACTGGTCCCTCTTGATAACATGCCCAAAGTAAATGGTAAAAATGAAGCTCTCCTGGGCCAGTAGAAGTTGTAATCTGGATCTTGCAGAGTCTGTAGAAGATGGATCTCCAGTTTTTAAGTTCTGGAGCCCTCCTTTGACTTTGGACTCTAAGATGATGCTCCCAAACATGTAGTAGTGATTTTCTCCACAATGAAGTACAGTTGTGTAGGTCAATAGTGGGAGATGAGTTGCTTGCTTTCTACAAGTGTGAAAATAGAGCTTTGGGGCACTGGACACGTGTATTTTAGGAGGGATGTATATACCTTTAGAGAGGTGTGGCTCACCCTGGTTGAGTCACTGGGGTATCAAGTAATTGGCACAAAAAGTAAAATTTCATTTCTCCTCCATACCCTTTATGCTATTGTTGTCATATTGTTTATCCATATTTGTTATATAATGTTACTATTTTTGCTTGAAAGTCAGTTATCTTTCAGTAAAACTAACAGAAGAATAAAAAGACATTCTTTTGATATGTATTCACATATTTACCATTTCCAATGCTCTTTATTCCTTCCTCTAGATCTGAGTTTCAATATGGCATTAATTCCTTTCAACCTGAAGAACTTCCTTAAACATTTCTTGTCATGCTGGCCTGCTGGAGATTAATTTTCTTGTATCTCATTTATCTGCAAATGTTTTTAACTAGTCCTCATTTCTGAAGAATATTTTCACTTGATATAGATTTGTGGATCAACAGTCTTCCCCTCACCCCAGCTTTGTCTTCTGGCTTATACGGTTTCTGTTGAGAGGTTAGCTGTAATTCTTATTGTTGTTTCTCCTATGTGAGGTGTTTTTTCCTCCATGGCTGCTTTCAAGATCTTCTCTTTTTCTTTGGTTTTCAGCACCTTGACTATGTTGTGCCTAGGTATTTATCCTGCTTGAAGTTTACTGAGAATCTTAGATCTGTAAGTTAATATTTTTCACCAAGTTTGGAAAATTTCAGCCATTATTTTCTTAATTTTTTTTTTTTTTTTTCCTGATTCATTCTCTTTATACTCTCCCTCTGGAACTTAACTGCCATATATATTAAATCACGCAATTTTGTCCCACAGGTCATCAAAGCTCTTCATTTTTGTTAAATCTTTTTCTCTCCGTCCTTCACGTTGAATAATTTCTGTTTTCAAGTTCACTAATCCTTTCTCCCATAGCCTCCAATTTCTGGTAAAGCCTATCCAGTGAATTTTATATCAGATATTGTACTTTTAAACTCTGGAATTTTCATTTATTCTTTTTTATAGTTTCCATTTCTTTGCTGAGATTCCACATGTTTTGTTCATTATGACTAATTTTCCCTTTAAATCTTGGAACATATTCATGATAGCTACTTTAAAGACCTTTTTGCTAATTCCAACAGATGAGTCATCTCAGGGTTTGTTTGTTTGTTTGCTTGTTTTTTCCTATTAACTTCTTTTTTTCATGATATGAGCCACATTTTTCTATTTCTTCACATGTCTAGTAATTTTTGACTGTATGCTGGACATTTGAAAAGATCTGTTGTAGAGAGTCTGGATCATGCCACCTTACTTTAAAGAATGTTGAACTTTATTCTGGCAGCAGTTACATTACTAATGAGTGCTTTTGGTCCTCAGACTTTGCTTTGTTGTTTGTTACAGTGGATCTATTTTGATTTTGAACATAATTCTAGAGTGTGACCCTTACTCTAAGGCATGGTCTTTACTTCTAAGGCCTAGAATTTCTGAGGTCTCAACTAAATGCTGAGTTCAGTTAAAATATAGGTTATATGTTGACATAAAATTCCCTTTAGGACCTTGGGGGTGCATCTCAAAGAGAAAGTCAGTTACCCTCAGTAATCGGGGGAGGCAAATGAGCAGCTGTAGGTTTGTCTGACCATTGGGAGAGATCTGCTATGCATATTAAGATGCTGAGGACAGAGAAAATACACAGTGGTTACAGATATAAGCACCAAATGGAAAGTCAGAAGAACAGACACATGAATTACTGGTGTAAATTTGTGACAGAGCTGCTTCTCACCAGTGCAATTCTATATATTAAGTTCAAGAATTTACTTAAAATTCAGTTCATGGTCTTTGGACTTCAGTCTCTTCCTTCATGTCATTCATTCTGAAGGACAGAAAGAAAAAGATTTAATAATGCTGGGGAGGACAGCTGAACATTTCAAAAGAAATGCTGTTGAATTATTTTCAAGTACCTACAGTGACTACTAAATTTGCTAAAATGTCTTAAGGTTACTAGATAAGGTCTTAAACAGATATGTTTACTTTGTAATTGGAATATTACTTCTTTATATGTAAATAGATGTTATAATAGACATAATTAAAGACTATTTCAACTCAAAGTAGATTTTCCCCTGTCATCTTAGGTACACTATTAAGTTGCTTAGGTAATTCCTTAATTCAGATAAAGAAAAGATAAATTTCGTCTTAGCCCAGATGGGAATTTGGGAATAAGAAGTATCTAAATTAATAAATTCTGGAGGTAAAAATGGTAATATCCTTTGCTATCAGAGAGGACAAGGTTGAGATTGATCAGGTTATATATTGTCCTGGGTATCTAGTGCTATGTGACACCCTAAAACTTACCGGCTTTAAACAATGACAGTATTGATTTTGCTCATGGGCCCAGTAGGGACAGCTTTTCTTTGCTCTACTTGGCATCAGCTGAGGTTGCTCAAAGGCTGGGGGTTGTGATCATCTGAAAGCTTGTTCACTCACAAGTCTAGTCATTGATGCTGGCTATCATCTGGGACCTTAAATGGAGCTGTTGCCCAGAATGCCTATGTGACCTCTCCTTGTGGCTTGGGCTTCCTCACAATATGGTGGCTTGGTTCCAAGTATGAGTTCTCTAAGAAGAGACAGTCAGGCAAAATTTGTCTTACCTTTGTGTCCTAGCCTCAGAAGTCACACAACTTTACTTCTGCCACATTCTATTTGTCAAGCCAGGCACAAAGGCCCACCTAGACTCACGGGGAGGCACTGGATCCCACTTTTTTTTTTTCTTGCATGAAACTTTGTCCCTTGTAATTTTTTTTATTGTACTTTAGGTGAAGGTTTACAGAACAAACTGCTTTCTCATTAAACAGTTACTACACATATTGTTTTATGACATTGACTAACAACCCCATGAAATGTCAACATTCTCCCTTCTTCACCTTGGGTTCCCTATTACCAGCTTCCCTGTCCCTTCCTGCCTTCTAGTCCTTGTCCCTGGGCTGTTGTGCCCCTTCAGTCTCATTTTGTTTTATGGGCCTGTCTAATCTTCGGCTGAAGTGTGAACCTCAGGAATGACTTCATTACTGAGCTAAAAGAGTGTCCAGGGGCCATACTCTCAGGGTTTCTCCAGTATCTGTCAGGTCAGTAAGTCTGGTCTTTTTTTTGTGAGTTAGAATTTTGTTCTCTATTTTTCTCCAGCTCTGTCCAGGACCTTCTATTGTGATCCCTGTCAGAGCAGTTGGTGGTGGTAGCTGGGCACCATCTATTAGTACTGGACTCAGTCTGGTGGTGGACTCGACATCTTGATGGAGGAGTGGAAGGTACTGGAAGAGCCTGTGGGACCAGAAATATTGCCGTGACCATTTTTGGGAAATACAATCTGTCACGTTTATGTAACATCCTGAGATGAAAGTATTGATCAGTGTCTTCTACTTTGGGTATGGAAAATTTAGATTGTGCTGGAAGGCATGGGGGAGAACAAACTTCTTCCAAGCAGCCTGGCCTCACATCCTGTGTCTAACACAAATGAGGCAGTCAGTACTCATCCATGCTGCTGCTGCTGTCTCAGTGGTGTTTAATAAGCACCTACTTGGTGCTTGCTCCTATTAGAAGGCCCTGCAGTGGCTCTCCCTTGCCCTTAGGATTCAGTCCAACTCCTTGAGCTACTTTTCCAGGCCCATCCAGATCTGCCCTGGTTGTGGCTTCTCTCTTGCCTCTTCCTGCCGTGTACCCTGTACTCCAGTTTCCCCAAAGTACCAGGCTGGCTCTTACCTCTGGGCTTCGCCACATGGTGTTCCCTCATCCCTGAATGGCTCCCTCTGCTGTGTTTCCACCTGGCTGATTTTCCCTCTGATTCACTATTGCCCTAAATGCACTGGTTCTAAATGTACCTCCCACCCTCCAGGCAGCCTCTCCTGCTCCTCAGCCTGGTTGGGTGGGCACAGCCATAGCCTCCTGTGCCTTGTCCTCTCTGTGGCAGTCTGTAGCTCCTCGAGGCAAGAATCGAACCCTAAGTGCTGTCACAGTCAAGCTCTGATGGGCTCTGATAAGGATGTAGTGAATGAATTCACTACCATAGAAATGCTTTGCCTTTTAGAGGAACCATGAAAGGTAGGCCGCCATCTTGAAAGGAAGCCCAAGGTTCCCAAGTTTCCCTGATGTGGCCTCGCTCAGGGGCTCAGTCCAATTTGCTGTGCTCTCTTCTGTCTCTCACTGCCCTGGTTTTTCAGTCATCCTTGGTCAGGCTTGGAAGCCTTGTCACTTTCTCCGAGGACTTGCCTGTCAAGCGGAATTAGTTTGAGAGGAAAAGCAAATGAAGCCTCCAGGGGCACTTAAGGTAAAAGTCTAGGGATCTGAAGAGAGTAGGTCTGACAGCCAGTGCCGGCCTCAGGGACCCTGCTGGAGATGTTCACACAGGTGCTGACCCGTGTGCTGACCGCTAATGTGGGCCAGCCTGCTGGGACCAATTAGCATCCTTCTTTCTGGGGTGGGTTCATTTGCATAAAATCTGCACCCCTGGGAAAAATTTTCCAAAAGGCCTCCTCTTCTTTGTTAACTGAAAAGTGCTCCTCTTCTTCCTTCGACAGTCAGCTCAGACAGGGCTCGCCCCGACAAGCTTCGCTGACTCCTCACACCGAGTCGGGCCCTCGCTTGGCTCCACCCCTGTGGGCTCTGCCCTTTTCTGCCCACCTTAGCTCCCTCACAATCATTCCTGAGTGTGCTTCTCGTCAGAGTACAGCACCACAAGGACAAGGATTGTGTGTGTGTGTACGTGGATGTGTGTGTGGATGTGTGTGAGATTGTGTGTATGTATGTAAAAGTGTATGTGTGAGTTTGTGTATGTGTATATGTGTGTGACTGTCTCTATATATGTGTCTGTATTATGGGTATGTGTGTGAGTGTGTGTGTAAGAGTATGTATATGTGTGAGTGTGTATGTGTGATTGTGTGTATGTGTATAAGTGTATATGTGTGTATGTGTATGTGGGCGTGTGTGTGCACTGTGTGTGCATCTGTGACTGTGTGTGTGTATGCGTGTGGGTGTGCGCGTGTGTATGTGAGTGCATGTGTGTGTCTGTGAATCCCCATTGACTAGCCTGTACCTCCTGCTAAGGTCCCCAGGTGGCAGAAAAGTTTTGCACTTGACTACTAACCTAAAGGTTGGCGGTTTGAACCCACTCGTGGTGCTGCAGAAGAAAGACCTGGCAATCTGCTTTCATAAAGATTACAGCCAAGAAAACCCTATAGAGCAGCTCTACTCTGTAACACATGGGGTCACCATGAGTCAGAATTGACTCCACAACAACTTGTGTGTGCACGTGAGGTGTTGAATGTCTATTTCTCATGAATGAATGGATTTCCTTGTAGGACGCCCTCCTGCCTCCTGGTGGCCCAGACTCTACACAAGGGCCCCTCATGGGCCATTCAGCCGATAGCTAGCCTTTTTGTGTGTGTGTATGTCTTATCACAGTTAAGTCTCTCTGCTGGTTCCCAGGCCCCTCCCCTTAAGGAGATTACAGCTGATCCGGGGAGATGAGATGTAAGTCCATGAAAAGATTATTTTTATTTTTGGAAAGTTGGACATTTTAAGCCAACATCCCATGAGGCTGTGGGGTTAGGCTGGAGGTAGGACATCCTCATCCCATTTAGAATCACTCAAGTTTTCCAGGAAGGGCTTAATTCTTCATCTTTTTTTAATTTGGAAAATCCTGCAGAGATTCTGAGATGCTGTGGTTACACTCGGGAGGAAAGCAAATGTCCGAGCTTCAGGTGGTGTGTTGGGGCAAAGCAGGGGAAAGGAGAGCAAGTGGGACGTGGGATGACACCAGAGGGGCTGGCTTTGGGGGCACCATGGGCTATCTGGGCAGACTGGCTGATGTATTTGATCATTGACCATCATGTGCTGATCATCATTCACTGATCACCATGCATGAGCCACTGTTCCTGTGTTCCGGCTCCCGTTTCAATTCTCTGGAACTGGTGACATAAATGGCATACAGTTGACGTGTTCCCAGGTACTGCCTTTGTCCCGGGAGCTTGGCAGAAGGTGCCAGAACCCCTACTCAGGAGCCACAGCCCCCCCAAACTGGAGGAGCAAGAAGACAGCACCTTCCTGGTGAGGAGGATGCAGTGCAGCTGTTGGAACTTGCAGATTCTTCCCTTCTACAACCCCAGGAATGCTCCTTCCCCATCTTCCCAGGAATCCTAAGCATCCGAAGGAACTAGGGTAATTGTGCTGAATGGCCACAGGGTGACAGTATGGAATTAAAAGCCCTGTGTGTGTGCAGTACCTAAAGCACTGTCAATTTCAAATTAGATGCTCCTGGGTTCTGGGCATGCAACCCCACAGCAGCCAGGAGCTGGGTGGGAGCAGGGAGGTGTCTTCCTTAATTTAATGGGCCAGTCCATTGAGCCGAGACCACGATGTCTACCCTGCTCTCAGGGTGGGCAGCCCCATTGTACGTTGCCTTTGGCGTTCTTATTAGCTGGGCCAGGAACACGCTGATAAAAAAGTTAATTTCTATTTGCTATTCCTTTGTAATTGATGAACATGAAAGCAATTAAATATTAAAACATACAAACAAATAACTAAGTCACTGTAATTAGCCAAAGTTTGATCACTGTCATATTTATTTAGGGAGAGATGATATGTCTCAGCAGGTGACATTTTAAATACCCCCGGCCTCTCTGGTGTTGCCTTTGGAGAATGCTGAATAATGTACGGAGAATTTAATTAAACCCTGTTGTAAATCAGCTATGATGACAGGGAAGTGACAGCCACATGTTGGAAAGAGAATTAGTCCACAGCAAGAGATACTAATTAACTCTTTTTCTGAAGGCCTCTGGCACGGACTGGCATTTAAAAAAAAAGAAGAAGAAGAAAACAGCGCTTTAACGTGGGGAGGGGACTCTGCCTGTTATTATTATTTTTTATCATCATCATTATTATTTCTGGTGTGAATTTCTTCCATGGCCAAAGTGCAGCTAATCAGTGTGCCATACGATGTGATTAAACAGTGCTTTCCCTGGGGCCCGTGAGACACAAGAAGAAAACAGCAGCATAAAAAGCTGTCAGGAACGATGGAGCGTCTTTGGAAAACACAGGCATTTTTATGAGCAAGGTATTATGCTCTTCCAGATTTGGACTCAAGGAGAATCTAGAAGAGACACTGGAAATGAAAGCACAGAGCTGCGGAGCTGGAAGAGACAGTGGAAAGGAGCTAGTTGAACTGGTTCCTTACAGAAGAAGAAACAGAGGGTCAAGGAGGTGCGTGGATTGGCCCAAGGTCACAGGGCTTATTGGGCAGAGTCAGGGGTCGAATGTGGCCCTGACCCCGTCTGTGGAGTCTCCCTTAACTGTCTTCCCTGAGTTTTGAAATGCAGGAACTGAGGACACTTGTTGTGTGTCAGAAATGTTAAGTTGCTCCCACGAAAGGCTGGTTAATAGGAATGCTGTTTTTGTCCCATCGTCCTGATGCTCAAGGACTTGTGCAAACAGAGAGGCTGTCTCCTCCTCTCCCTCTGAGGATGGTGCTCGGTCTCTCCCACACCATCTCGGCTGGCCGCAGCCCTGGAAGGAAGCAGCACCACAGGAGTTTCTCCAGGTAGTCTTTCCCCACTGAGAATACAAACCCTTCCTTGGCGGGGAGGGAGACTTTGGTAATCAGAGGAGAACTTGACACTTGGCTGGCTGCTGGGATTATGGGGTGGGGGGATCAACACCCCGTGCATCCTGCGGTCCTGCAGCTCATTGACCTTCCAGGACCGGAGTTGTCCGTCCCTTGGGGAATAGGGGCGGGGCAGGGATCGCCCACGTTCCTTCCACCAGGAAGTACCCTTATCTAGGTGCTCGGACATGACTCCTGGGTACTTGCTTGAAGAGTCCTAGCCAAGGCAGTGGACCCAGCAACAGACCATCGCCCCGCTGGCTTCCTGGGCTGGTGATGGACAGACGAATCAGCCAGTGGAGCTTGACAAGGTGGGAAGTCAGTTGCCGGGAACATAGTCCCAGCTGGTCCTGACCCCACATACAGGTGGGTGTGTGGCTTCGGAGAATTCCCGAGCATCCCCTAGTGTCTCTCAGAGAGGAGAACTGGGCACGAAGAGGTCACCAGGATGCAGTGACCACCTTGCCTGGTGTTTCAGAGAAGCGGGTTTCAGGCCTGTGAGTGCCTAAGTGTGTCCCCCAAACTCTGGGAGCCCCACACAATCCCAGGGGAAGGGTAGTGGGAAGCAGATGGCGGAAGCTGTACCGAGAGCTTTCCTGGCTGGGTCTGAGACGCATCTGTGTTGAGAGGAAAGCCAGCAAGCTGCTGTTGGTTTGGTTTGGCTGATGTCATCTGGAAGGTCAAGGACTAGGCAGAAGCTTAGCTTAATTCCAGGGGCCAGTAGTCCTCATGTGGAAGTCCCTAACACAGAGGTAGGGAGCCTTTGGCTTGTCATGGGAGCCATTTAACCAGAGTCAGCCAGAGCCTCAAATGTAAGGCGACAGGACGCCTGCCACTTCCCAGCTAAGTGTGATTGGCAGTGAAGGTTCAAGCCTCAGGCTTCTATTTCTGTCCTGAGGTGTAGTGCCCATCCCTGCAGCTCCAGAGCTTGGGTGTTAGGTGGCATTGGGCTTGGGAAGGCCGGGGGGAGGAGAGGGTAAGCAGGGTGAGATGCTCTACCCAGTACTTCCTACTGGGATCTGCAGAACTTGATTATGGAGAAGCCATTAGTTATGCAAACAAGGGGGCCTGGGCCCACATGCACAACCAGCAAGCTGCAAAATGCTACATGTTGCAGGCCTTTCTTGGAAATTCACCATGCTCTTTGGCATAGTCAAGGCCCTGAGCAATCCTGCAATGAGGAATTCTGCTTACCTTTGCTGACTGTAGGGAACCCCACATTTATATGATCAATGAATCCCCCTCCCCATTTTTTATGTTGTTCATAGTGCACTGTGGGAGGCAGAACAATGGCCCCCCAAAGATGCCCACATCTTAACCCCAAAACCTGTGAATATGTCACTTGATATAGCAAAAAGGACTTTGCAGATGTGATTAAATTAAAGAGCTTGAGATGGGAGATTATCCTCGATTATCCAGGTAGGCCCCGTGTGATCACATGGATCCCTAAAAGCAGAGAATTTTCCCTACATGTGGTCGGAAAGAGCAACGTGACAATGGAAGAAAGCTCAGGGATGTAACGCTGCTGACTTTGAAGGTGGAGAAGGGGGCCACGAGGCAAGGAATGTGGGCGGCATCTGGAAAAGGTAAAAGAACTGGATTCTTCCCTAGAGCCTCCAGAAGGGAGTACAGCCTGGCCAACATCTTGGTTTTGGTTTAATGAGACCCATGTAGGACTTCTGACCTCCAGAACAGAAAGATAGTATGTCGGTGTTCTTTTAAGGCACTCAGTTTGTGGAAATCTGTTATAGCAGTAATTAAAAAAACCCAAAAACTAATGCACACATCTGTGAACATGCTGAGATCATTTTGGGAAACAGTGCCTGGCCGGTAACCCAATCAGATGATTAAGATCGATTAATCAATCATCTGTGTACCGTGCTCCCTGCCCCTGGAGAGTTTGGATTTCACTCGGGAAGTACACATAGAGAAGTATTGTCTTTTCTGGGGCATGATGACTTAATCACAGAAAAGTGAAGTTACTAAGGTTAGAGGAGAGCGCTATCACCTGGGGTGACCTGGGGCAGGCTCATTGAAGGAAGGAGGTTGGACCTTAAACGCAGGAATCCCCCTCTGGAGTATAACAGATTTAACTGAGAGGAGGGCAGGGCATTGGAGATGGGACAATGGGATGGGACAGGTCTGGGAATAGGATTGGGGTGAGCAGAGGCCACAGGTGGGCAAGAGCAAGGGGTGGGCAGAGCAGGGGCCTCAAGGCATTGAAGAAGGAGGTGCCCCTGGGCCTCTGCCCCCCACTCCTGACATTAATCTGCAGTGCTGACTCTTACTCAGCTCTGGAAGGGATTTACTGGGAAGAGGGGGATTAGTACTCCAGAAACTTCCCTCCTGTGGGGGGAGGGTATGAACCGCTGAGAGGCAGAGGGCAGAAGGAGCACTCAGCAGAGGCAGCAGCAGATCCAGGCGAAAATGCTAAGGGGTGGGCTGGGGAGGGCTGGGCTGGGGTCTCTCCTGCCTCCCTCCCTGAAGTCTCTCACCCCCTCTGTGAGCCCAGGGAGGCCCTTCTCTCCTCTGTGCTGACTTTGGCCTCTAGGAACACACCCTTACTAGGTGATGGCTCTTCCCTTATCTTTCCTTCTCTCGAGGCTTCTGTTTCTGCATTTGCAGGTTTTCCTACAGCTGGTTTTGGGGGTCTAGGAGGGTGTGTGCAGCCAGAGGGGCGACACCGCCTGGCAGTGGCATATCTAGGGTACTGTACCAGCCCTGGGCACATGGCAACACTGAGCAGTTTCTATTAACCTGGTCCAGCCCAGCGTCCTTCTTCAAGCACAGGTCACGTGACAGTTAAAAGATTAACAAGCTTGACTTGTGTTTTCGAGCTGATGCTATGGTAAAGTTATCCAAAGGAGGGGTGTCAGATGTTTGGACAGGGGTGCCATTCCAGTGCTTGCCGTAGGTGCTATTTTCCATAGATAACGCCGCTAGCTGTACCAGGTTAATAGAAACTGCTCAGTGGCACCAGATGTGGCTTGGGAATCAAGGCCAGGTGCCTGTGAGCTGGTGCAGCTGTGGGCGCCCCTTTGCAGAATTGTACTGGGGAGCTGGATCTTAACCTTGCTCCCTGGTAACTTGCGGGCCTCGTGCGGGTGAGTTGCTGGCTGTTATTTCCTCTGATGCCTGGCCCAGCATGGGGATGCTCCGGTCAGAGATGGTTAGAGTAGTCAGGCTGGGAATTGCCAGTCTCTGCCGCCGTGAAGCTTAGAAAATGCTGCCAGATATTGGGGTGGGGGGAACGTGAGTTACATGCTTAGGTGTGAGTTCAATCCTCAGCTCTCTGACCCTACCTTACCTGGCAAGATTCACCTGCAGCCTCCACACCTCCCTTCCCGCTGCCACCTATACCCGTGGGCCAGCCCCTGTGTTCCGCCCCTTCCCTGGGTGGGCAGTCTAAAGCAGACCCTACCCACCAGCTCTGTGCTCGGATGGGGTCTTTAACAGGCCACCCACCTCCACCTTCACTCCATCTGATCTCTGTCAGCCTCTCCCTTCCTGAGCTGATGGCCCACCTGGGGTTAATTCCGGGGGGGGGGGGAATATACCTGGAATTAACCCTTCCTTTCCCAGACCTGTGCGATGCCCGGTCTGCCTGCATGGCCAGCCTCTGGTCACCCTGTGCCATTTCTGTCCCTTTCTCAGCCTGGCTGACAATTGCTGTCAGAAGTGAGGGTGGCCTGGGGGATTGTTATAGCCTTTTTTCCCTAACAAGTAAAAGGATGTTGATGGCAGGTCGCTGTTTGAAACTCTCCGTTGGGGATTGATGTTCTTCAGCAGCGAGTGTCTCCCACGTCCCCTGCTGTTTCCTGCCGTGGCTGGCGTGCTCCCAGGCTCCTTCCCCGGGGAGGTCATGCGTTCCTGAGGTTCTTGCTTCCCTGAATCTGCTCTGTTCCTCCTCATGGCTCCCGCGGAGTCTTCGATCCACCATGAGCTGACTTTGACAACAGAGGCTGACGAATCAGACGGTCCCAGGGTTGGAATCCATCCTTTCACAAACATCGGAGAGCCTCCAGGATTCCAGATGTGGCCCCGGGGATGGCCAGCTGGTCCCTGAACCCTCTTCCCTGGGTGCCCAGGAACCGGTGATGGGGCACCTCACCGAACCTTCCTATCAGCACCGGAGTGGTGGGTTGGTACGCCTGTTGGGTTTCCTGTGGGCCACACCTGGATTTGGGGTTTGCACACTTTCACAGGTGTCTGATTGCAGCCCTCCCCTTTATGAGCTTGGGTGGGGGCCGCTAGAAATCACACTAAAACCAGTTGTTGTGGAGTCGACTCTGACTCTCGATGACCCCATGTATGTCAGAGTAGAACTGTGCGCCATAGGGTTCTCAATGGCTGATTTTTTTGGAAGTAGATCTCCAGGCCTGTCTTCCTAGGTGCTTCTGGGTGCACTCTGGCCGCCAACCCTGTCGGTGAGCAGCTGAGCGCATTTGCTGCATGCACGACAAGGACTCCAAAACTCAAAGGAAAACTTGCTTTTCTCTGGGTCCTGGGGCACCTGTGTCTTTTTCCTGCACAGCACCTCAGTTCTCGGAAAGGTGCCCGGGAGATTTCCCTCTTCTCTGGCTTTGATGGATCCTCCAAACCCCAGGGAACCCCAAACACTTACGCAGCGCTGGGTCATCTGTCAGCGCACTGCAGGCACTTGAGCGGCGACTTTTATGAGCTCCGTGGCTTAACGGCTCAGGAGCCCTGGAGAGAAGACATCCACACTCTTCCTCCCCCTTGGATGAGATGTGGCAGAGGACATGGTAATAACGCAGGGACTAAAGAGAACTCGGTCCCCACCTCTGGAACCGTCAAGAAGTGGAAACTAGCTTTGGAGATGATGACGTCCCTCTACCTCTGCTTTCGGAGGTGCACTGAGTGGCTTCCCAGGGAGCAGGCTGCAGTGGGCGGCTCTCTGCTTGGCCGCCTGCTTGCTGCCTGCTGTCCCCGGATGGAGAAAGCGGATCTTGGAGCCGCCCAGCTTCTGAAGAACAGGCTGGATTGGGGCTACCTCCTGGCTGCTTTCTCAAGGTGGCTCGTGTATACTGGAACCTCGTGATGTGTAAGAACCGTGTAGCTGTCGTGTGTATGTGTGTGTGTGAGTCAGTGTGTGAATACGTATGTGTGAGGGCATGTGTGTGTGTGTGTTTGAGTACGTGTGTGTTTGAATGAGTGAATGTGTTTGTGTGTGAGAGTGTGTGTGTGTGTGTGTGTGTGCGCGCGCATGTGCGTGCATTTTTATCTCTAAGTCCTTCCTTCAGTAGGGCCCAGATGGCTGCTGCCAGCTCCATGTTTCCTTGGTCCCATCCGATAAGAGAGAATCTCAGTGCCAGCATTTCCAGCGAAGGTTCTGAGCGCCACATTAGGTAGCCTGGACTGGTTAACGTGCTCACCTTGCAGCCAGTCATGGCTGCCAAAAGATGGAAAGTCACTGGCTGAGCCTAGGTCCTGAGCTTTATCCCTGGAGCCAGGGACAGAGTCTATTCCCAAACTGAGAAACTGAGGCTGTTGGGGAAAAGGCATGAAAGCTAGGGAGGCAAGTGACAGGTCTTACTAAGGTTGTTGCTGGGTGTTGTTGAGTCAATTCTGACTCACAGCGACCCCATGTGACAGAGTAGAAACCATAGGGTTTCTTAGGATGTAATATTTTGGAAGCAGATCACCAGGTCTTTTCTCCTGTGGAGCCACTGGTGGGTTTGAACTCCTGAGCTTTTGACTAGCAGCCGAGTGCTTAACCATTGCACCACCAGGGCTCTTACTAAGGTTCCAAACCAAACCAAACCCGTTGCCGTCGAGTTGATTTCGACTCATAGCAACCCTGTAGGACAGAGCAGAATTACCCCATAGGGTTTCCAAGGCTGAAATCTTTAGAGAAGCAGACTGCCACATCTTTCTCCAGTGGAGCAGCTGGTGGGTTTGAACCACTGACCTTTTGGTTAGCAGTCAAGCACTTAACCACCGTGCCACCAGGGAAGGTCCAGGGGCAGGTAGCCGAGTACTTCGAGGTTGATGTCCTCAGAAGCAGATCTACAGCCGCCTCGAGAGAGGTGTGGACATTGGTGAGCTTGTGGAGTGTAAGGGTGATGGTACTCTGGGTGCTTGGGTGCATCACTCATTCAACACCAGTATAGAGATGGCCCGGCCGTGGTCCAATGGCTGTGGGGGGGGGGGGGAATCACAAAGATGGAAAACCAGCCCCCACCTCCGGAGAACTCATCAAACGGTGCCCTAGTGAGAGACAGATCTTCCTCGATAAAGAGCCTCACCCAAGCTCTGCCCCTCGCCGATGTTTTCCCAGCTCAGTCCCAGCTCTGTGCTGACAGTGTCTCTTTAATCAAGGCAATCCGTGTGCAAAGGACCAAATCCCAACCAGGAGAGCCTGTGACAAAAGTAAGGGGTCTCTGCCCACTCCTCCCTCTCCATGCCCACAGCAGATTTTACTTCTCCCAGTCTTTACCTCCATACTTCTAAACCAGATGTTATAAGGAAGATCGAAGAATTGACGCCTTGGAATTATGGTGTTGGCAAAGAATGTTGAACATACCATGAACTGCCAAAAGAATGAACACATCTGTCTTGGAAGAAATACAGCCAGAATGCTCCTTAGAAGCAAGGGACTACGTACATCTCACATACTTTGGACATGTTATCAGGAGGAACTAGCCCCTGGAGAAGGACATCATGCTTGGTAAAGTAGAGCGTCAGCAAAAGAGAGGAAGACCCTCAATGAGATGGATCAACACAGTGGCTGCAACAGTGGGCTCAAGCATAGCAATGATTGTGAGGATGGTTCAGGACTGGTCAGTGTTTTTGTTCTATCGTACATAGGGTCGCTACGAGTTGGAACCGACTCGATGGCACATAACCATCACCATAACAACCCAGATGCTTGCCTTTAGACAACATCTTCGGCTCCTGGCTGTGGGCGAAAAGGACTTAGGGCACTTTCCCCACCCACTTCTGTCCACATTCCTTTATAGCATCTGACAGTAATAACAAAATTCTTCTTTGCCTGTCTTTGCCATGACTGTGATACAGGGATAGGTATGCAGACCCGCGGGAGCCAGGGTCAGCCTTGCTGGTTGCAAACCCTAGAGCCCCAGTTTTCTCATAAGTGAAAACCCAGACCAAACCAAATCTATTGCTATCCAGTGGATTCCGACTCATGGCAACCCCATGCGTTACAGAGAGAATTGCTCCATAGGGTCTTCTTGGCTGTAATCTTGACTGAATCAGACCGATAAGCCTTTCTTCCGAAGTGCCACCGGGGGATTCGAACCGCCGACCTTTAGGTTAAAAAACAAAACAAAACAGAAAACAAACCAGTTGCCGTCAAGTCGATTCCAACTCATAGTGACCCTATAGGACAGAGTAGAACTGCTCCATAGAGTTTCAGAAGAGCGTCTGGTGGATTCGAACTGCTGACCTTTTGGTTAGCAGCAGAGCTCTTAACCACTGCGCCACCAGTCAGTGGGCTCATGCTTGTCAAAGGCTTAGCCAGGTGGGGCCCAGAGGATGGAGCCGATACACTGGCTGTCACCAGTCCATGGGGCTGCAGCCCGGAGGACCAGTAGGTGGTGTGATGGAGCCCCTCCGTCATGCCTGGGAGCCAGGATGCCAGCTTAGGGGAGCCCGGGCGTTCTGCTCTCGATGAACCTCCACTCCTCCGTAGGGAAAGAGCTCCAGCGCGCGCCTGGGAGGCGGGACTCGTACCTGGGCGCGCGCGCGCTTAGCCTGTACTCCCGGGTACCCGCCGCAGCCGCTGTTAAAAATAGAACTGCACTTTGCAGAGAGATTCTCAAATGACACCCACCAAGTGCCCATTAACTCATCAAAGTAGTGATTCCAAATTGATTATTTCGAGTGTAAGACATAATAACATGTTCATCATGGAAAATAATTAGCGGTGGAGTGGGCCCGGGATGGCCCGCTGCCTGCTGGCCCCCCTGCGCGCAGCCGAGGGCGGGCAGGGTGGGCACGCGGCGGGGGGCTGGTGCTCGCTGGGGCAGTTGGTGACTTAGGGTTCATCCTCATCCTGCAACCCACCCTTCCTCGCCTTACTGGCCCGCCGGGCCCTCCTCAGGGCGGTTCTGGGACCCCGGCCCTGGCCACCACGCTTGTTGTGGGGGGGCAGTCATTGGCGGGGCGCCAGCTGGGAGCCGGTTCCGATGACATGCATTTCTCACTTGCTGAGTGCCGGCAGCAGCCCGGCCACCTTCACATCGTTGCCTTGGAAACCAAATTGCTCTGGCAGCATTCCGCAGTCACACGCACACGCGCGCGCGCGCACACACAGAGAAAACCAAGTACCACGGGGAGCCGGCATCTCATCTCACCCCTTCCCCACAGAGCCCCTGTGCCCCCTACCCCTGCCCCACAGGCCTAGACCCAGCCCAGCCCCCACATGGCATGTGGGATGCCCACCCTCTGGGGACGGGAGATGAGGCGTCTCCTAGAAGCGCCAGCGTCTGCTGAGGTGGCAGATTGAGCAAGATGTTTACGGGCGCTGAGATTGGAAAATGGCTCCTGAGGGCGTGAGGGGAGGCAGGCGGCTCGCGAAATGGAGGCCGGGGAGGGCTCCCAGCATCCTCCGGGAGGGCTTTGGTCAGGCTGGGAGAGGAACGCCGCGCCCTGCTGGGGGCTTTTCTAGCTCCCCGGCCCCTGCCCACCTCAGCCCCACGCCTCTTCCCTTACTCCGTCACCGCGGGTGGTGCCTCAGGTAGAAAGGGTTTGTAACAGGAAATACTCCGGGAGAGGCCGTCTGCTTCCTCAGAAGAGGTGGTTGCCTCATGGAAGGAGGGTGGGCATGTGTAACGGGTGCTGTGGTGTGCCACCCAGACCCCTCTCCAGGGGCAATAGGAAGCTCTCAGGTGGGTCCTTCTCTGGACTGCCTTTCAGCTGGAGAGAGCCACCTCACGCAAGCCACCTGCCCTTTCTGGGGCAGCCTGTGTCCAATGTCATGTGGGGCATAAATGGTAGGGGAATAAAGGTCTGGCTGCTTTGCCTCTGGAGCCCTTGGGGTGTGCAAACAGTTAACGGCACTCAGCTGCTAACCAAAAGGCTGGAAGTTGAAGTCCGGTTGTGGGTGGGGGGGGCAGCAGGTAGCGGGCCATCCCGGGCCCACTCCACCACTAATTATTTTCCGCGATGAACATGTACACTCGAAATAATCAATTTGGAATCACTACTTTGATGAGGTGCCTTGGAAGAAAGGCCTGGCAATCTGCTTCTGTAAAGACTACAGCCAAGAAAACCCTATGGAACAGTTCCATTCTGTAACACATGGGTTGCTGTGAGTTGGAATCAACTCGCCGGCACCAGGTTGGTGATGGGAAGGCATGGGAGGAGGCAAGGTTCAGCTGGAAAGAGACTTGATGGGATTTAGGTCTGTAGGGTCACGCTGGCTGTGCCAGGTGGTCTTGGGTAAGGTTCTCTACTGCCTACCAATAACCCAGTCCTTTGGGTCTACCCTTCTGCTGTGGTTTCTGACCCTGTGGTCCAGAGACGTCCCAACAGGTGTGGGAGACCACTATGTGAGCGTGCAATTCCATTCTGGCACGCATACGGTGCTGTGAGGACTCGGGACTATGCCTGGGGGTAGAGGGCCTCCCTTGGGAGGGCCCCAGTGGAAGGGTACACGACAGGCCCAGATTACCCAACAAGCAAGGTACGCACCAGCCCAATTGTGCCTTCCCACCAATTGCAGTGCATGATTTCACCTGTCCCCCACCTCGTCAAAGATGTGATGAAACCCATGTGAAATTGCTCACCACAGATTAGCAAGTAAATACAAGTAAGCCCTGCATAACTTGCTCAGTGCAAGCCAGTGCATACCATACTTACTGGTTAATCCACCCAGGAACCGGGTATTCTGCAGCTGGAGAAGTGGAATGGTTTTTCCAGGTGGTGGGAACAGCAAGAATAAGGGGACTGTAGGGCCCCGCCAGGACGGGTGGGGGAGAGTGTGGCAGGGGGCAAACCAGGGTCCACTGAGGAAGGGCTCGTTGGCCACACCCAGGAGCTGGACCCCAGCCTATGGGCAACAAGGATCCATGGAGGGGTTTGAGCAGGGCTGTGACACAGCTGGACTTGAGTTTTAGCTAGATCTCTCTGGAAGCTGTGGGGGATGGATTGGAGGTAGGAGTCCAACCCCATGCGCCTGTACTGTCTCATTTAACAGCGGTACTCTCCATTCTCCCCGTTACAGATAAGGAAACAGAGGGTCCAAGGGGTTAAGTGTTTTACTTCAAGTCAAGGTGAGTATGGGAGCCGGGGATGGACACCAGAATACTGATTTGTACCCCTAAAGCCACACTGTCTCCCATAGACCCCTCCTCATGCCTTGCACAGCGTAGGAGCCCAGTGGCTGCTGGCTGTGTGGATGAGAACTGGGGTGTTGCCAGGTCAGCCCTGGAGGGCGCTGCAGAGGTTCCCACGAGTGGGACGTTAGGAAACAGACTCCTCATTCCTGGTTATCAGCGCACAAGAGTCAGGGTCAGAGGCCCCCACTTGTCCTTGAGTGGCGATTCCTCTTGGCCACCCCCTCGCCCTGTGACATTTCATCTCCAGTGATGCCACCCACTCCTTGTTCGGGGGATTCTGCCATCTGGATTTGTCCATTTGCAAGCTCAACAACATTGTCCGTCATCAATGAATTCATTCTGTCCTTAGCTGTGATCCGCCAAAGGTGGCTGGCAAATGGATTCAGGGTGAGCCCTCCCCTGATACCAGGGTCTTCCGCAGGCACCGTTCTGAGCTGTTGGTGGTCACTGCGGAGGTGAGGGCCAGGGCACCTGTCCCTGTCATCTCCTACCTGCCCCGTCCATTGCTGGGGTCTTGGTCCCAATGCCTCTTCCCTCAGCGCCTGTCTTGGGTTCCCCTCCGTTTACCTCTCCTCGTACAGAGATATGAGGCTCTGAGAAATGCATCAGTTCCTCTTGTACACAGCCAGTCGAGGCAGAGATCTTGATGACAGCAGACGGTAACCCCTCCTGCTGCGGTTCAGCTCTAGCTCCACCTCGGAGAACGTAGTTTCTGGAGCAATGACCAGCTCGGACCTACCTGCCCCTCTCTGCTTTGAGGACAAGTCCACGCCGTTCCTCCTTCTCTCTGAGGGGTGGCTTGGTGGCCCCACGCGGCCGTGAACGCTGGCTTCTTGGAGACCTGAGGGCTGTGTTTGGAAGCCAAAGCTCCCAGACTGAGCCCTTTGGACATCAAAGGTGCTTAATAAGAGCTGGTCGGATCGATTGGTGCCTTCCTTGGCTCTCTCGGCTGCCGGGACTAATACTGTGAATTCTTTTAGCCCATCATCCCTGCCTGGGGAGCGGCCACTCTCCATGAAACCATTTGGAGAAGGAAACACTGGTTGGTGCCTCTGTAGCCATTCAGGTGGGGTACCTGCTCCCCTCTGTGGCTAGTGCCTTCAGAATACATCTCGGGCCCAGTCAGATGGCAACGCCACCAAGACGGGGATTTTTGTGTGTTTTGTTCTCTGCAGTGCCCCCAGCCCGCAGAGCAGAACTACTATGTAGGCATATGGCACCCGTCACCAGTTGCTGCTGAGTCGACCCTAATCATGGCGCCCCCATGTGTGTCAGAGGAGAACTGTGCTCCATGGGGTTTTTGGTGGCTGATTTTTCAAAAGTAGATGGCAAGCCTTTCCCCAAGGTGCCTCTGGGTGGATGGGAAGCTCCAACCTCGCAGTTAGCAGCAGATGGTGTTAACCGTTTGCACCAGGCCCTCAGCAAACCAACTGGGAACTGAAAGGGGACAAAGACATTCCCCTGTGATCCCATTTCTCTCTCAGATCCCTCTGTCTTTGAACTTCACCGAAACATGGACTACACTGGTGTGAAAATGGGGATGGAGGGGGTTGTGCTCTTTAGACCTTCAGTCGCAAGAAGTTAAGTTGCTCCTGGACAGTGTCTGAAGTCACAGTGCCTGGAGCAGCCTTGGTGAGCCCCATGAGTGTGGTGGCTGCCGCAGGCCAGGCTGGTGGAGGTGACGTTGGCTGAGCAGGGGGAGGGCGCCTCCCTCCCTTCGGCCCCTCCTTTAGACACCCCTCGTTCTTTATGGCTTTGCTCAGGTAGCTCATTCATTGCCATAAATTTTCTGATCTCCAGTGCTTTTCCAATTATGGATAGCAACAGAAAAGCAGTCATTGGTTTCTAAAAGGTCATCAAGATATAGAGCCCTGTTGGGAAGGCAATGACTTATGCTGTTGGCTTGTATAAATCTGGAGAAGTTTCATGCACAAGTCGGACAAGAGATGTAAGAGAGGTTCATAAAACATGTAAAGATTTATGGGGCCTCGGCTGATAGGCACTCCCTCTCCTTTGGCTGTTTGTGTGGGAATTATTGGATCTTTCCAAGTATTCTACATACGGGTCAGCAAGTCCTCATGAGGCGCCCCCCAGTGGCCAGTGGTATTAAGGGCATGGCAAAAATAAACATGGCGCCATTAACAGCAGGCTATATGGATGCTTGGAAACCATGGGTTCCTTCGAGTGCCAGAGAAGTTCAAGTCCCTCCGCTCAGCTGTTGCGCTTTTAGCGTGTGTTGATAGAGAACACAAGCGTGCACATGGATGTCCAACCAGCTGGTGGTAACGTGTTGCCCTTCTGAGAGCTGGGGGTTGGGACACATTGGCCTGGCTTAGAGTTTCTGAAGGTGGTTTTAAAACCACTTGCATTGGATTCAATGCAGATTCCCATCCCCACCTCCAGGGATTTGGATTTTGTAAGTGTGAAGTTCTGTTTGGGAATCTGCTTTTTAAGCAATGTCCCAGGTGTTTCAGATGCAGGCTAAGGTTTGACAACTGCCTGGGTTATGAAACCCTTTGCTGTTGAGTCAGCTGCAAATCATCGCAACCCCACGTGTGTCTGAGTAGAACTGTGCTCCACCGGGTTTTCAAAGTCCAGTACTCAGAACCAGCTACTGCCACGTAGAGATGGCACGTGACCGTGTCACCTGAGTGGCTCCTTCACGGACTAGGCAAGCTTCTCCCATCCCCAGCTTCAGGAACTGGACCCTAGATTGACAACACCCAGTCCAGTGCTACGTGGCTCTGAGATCACAGTGGGATGGGCTGGTCCTTGGGCAGTTACCTCCTTCTTTCATTCCCCCCTCCCTACTTTCTTATGTCACCCTATAAAAGGCAGACAGCATCATGGTTAAAAATGCAGATTCCAGAGTCAGGTAGTCCTGGGTTCAAATCTCCACTCAACCATTTACGTCCACGCCAAAGGGGTAATGGTGTCTATTCTGTGGGTCTCTGAGTCTTAAATGAGGTAACCCAGAGGAGGCCCTCCGAGTGTGTCTGGCACCCGGTCAGTGTGCAATGCGTATCACTATGATGGTTATTGTCAGAATAATCATTGTTATTCGTATGCATCCCAGTCTCTATGATCCCACATTTCCGCCTGTCGTGACTCCGCGCTGCCTCTTTACTCCCTAGCTTTCTGGTGTGTTTATCTTGTTATCATTTCTGGAAATCAAATCAGAACACGCAGGTGAAGCAGCTAACCACACCCAGCACACACTGAACCAGCTGTCGACTCCCAACTCCTGGCAACCTGATGTGTGCCAGAGTAGAAGTGTTCTCCGGAAGGTTTTTAATGACTGATTTTTCCGAAGTAGATTGCCAGGCCTTTCTTCCAAGGTGCATCTGGGTGAATTTGAACCACCAGCCTTTCAGTTATTAGCTGAGTGCTTCACCGTTTGTGCCATCTGGGGACTCCTGGGAACATAGTGAACCAAAACCAAACCCGTTGCCGTCGAGTTGATTCTGACTCATACCGACCCTATAGGACAGAGTAGAACTGCCCCATAGGGTTTCCAAGGAGCAGCAGGTGGATTTGAACCTGCCAACCTGTTGGTTAGCAGCCAAGCTCTTAACCACTGCACCACCAGGGCTCCGGGAGCGCAGTAGGGCCTCCGTAACGGAGCCAAGAGCTAGTCTGGGCACCTCTCTTCGTCCTCGTCCCACCCCCCTGGATGCCCCGTCTCTCTCTCCTCACCAACGCGGCAGGACACATGAGTTCTGGGGAAAGATTCTTTCTTGCACAGGACAGTGTGGCCATCAGCAGAAAAATGCTCTTGGACCTTGAAGGGAAGCAATTCAATTTTAGCAGAAAGAACATATGACCGTGTCTCGAATTGTCCTTCCTGGGGTCCCTCCTGGCTCAACTCAGGCCCTTTCACCCCGTCTGACGCCCTAGACTGCCCTTCATGGGATCACAGTCCCTCACCCTAGTCCCACGCGGAGCAGAAAGGGACTCTAGTCGGTCTGCCGGGCCGCCGTGGGCAACGGAGACGAGACCGAGGGAGACAGGCTGTCCCACCAGGCCCTTCTCGGGACAAAGGACAGCCAAGACAGAGTCACTGGCTCCCACATCAACAAGGCATGGGGCATTGGTATGCAGGTCATTTGTCACTTTAGGGGGCGACAAAAAGGAAGGAGGTGTCTGACCTGGAATGACAAAAACACAGAGCAGCAAAGGTGCGCTGGGGAGAGACGGGCAGGGAGGCAGCGTCATTTTTCAGCACAATTTTCCTCCATTTAATGTTCCCACAGATTATGGGACCCGATCACCTGATGATCTATAGAGATGTTTTATGGTGTCAGGGTGTAAGGTTCCAGGAGAGGGAGAAATTAATTGTGAACTTCCTGTCCTACAAAGACCCCCACTGTCTGTAGAATACAAAGTTGATTTTGTTTGACTTTTTTTTTTTTTGAAATGTACTCAGAGTGAGAAAGATAAATAGAATTTACTAACCTCCTTCTGCATGTAGAGAAAATTTAAGGAACCGCCGCGCCCCACCCCCTGGCCCCTTGACCCTTTCTCCTGGCATGGATGAAATGTAGGAGTGAGCCTTCTCTCTGCCCTCCCTGGAAGATTTAAGAGGTTGCTGGAGCAGCAGAAAAATGATAAGTATTTTTTAACACCTTTGGCTCTTCTGCGGTTTTCTGTCCTCAGCTCCGTGATCAGGAAGGTCTGAGGAAAGACGTGGAAGTTCTCTCTGGGAGGGACCCCATCCTGAGCCGTATGTTTCCCTGGGCCCGATTTGCAGTTCCTGGCCTTGTAAAAAATCTTTATTAATGTTCCCATGCTTCTTCTTTGAGAAGAAAAAGAAAAGAAATCCAATGTCAAATTCAAGGATGGGCCAATAGGCACATGAAAAGATGCTCAACATCGTTAGTTACGAGGGAAATGCAAGTCAAAACAAGGAGATACCACTTCACCCCTACTAAGGTGGCTGTGGAGCCCTGGGGGTGCAATTGGTTAAGGTGGGAGGTTTGAGTCCACCTAGAGTCACCTTGGAAGAAAGTCCTGGTGATCTACTTCCAGAAAATCAGCCATTGAAAATGCCATGGAGCACAGTTCTACTCTGACACACATCGGGGTTGCCATGAGTCGCGGTCGACTCAATGGCAACTGGTTAAGATGGCTGTAATCGAAAAGATACTAATAAGTGTTGCCAAGGATGTGGAGAAATTGGACCCCTCATCCATTGCTGGTAAGAATGGAAAATGGTACAGCCATTGTGGAAAACAATTCAACCTTTCCTCAAAAAGTAAAACAGAATTACCATATGACCTAGCAATTCCTCACCTAAAGGAGTTGAAAACAGGAACTCAAACAAATAGACATGCCCACATGTCCATAGCAGCACTATTCACAACAGCCAGAAGGTGGAAACGACCCAAACGTCCATCAACAGAAGGATGGACGAGCCCAACGTGGACTATCCATGCGAGGAATATTATTCAGCCCTAAAAAGGAATGAAGTTCTGATACATGCTACAATGTAGACGAACTTTGAAAACATTATGCTACATAAGCTAGACACAAAAGGATAAATATTGTGTGATTTCATTTAAATGAAATATTTAGAATAGGCAGGTCCGTAAAGAGAAAGTAGATGAGTGGTTGCTAGGGACTAGGGGGAGGGAGGATGGGGAGTGACTGCTAATGGGTATGGGGCTTCCTTCTGCGGTGATGAGAATGTTCTAGAACTAGACTGAGGTGGTGGTAGCTCAACACTGTGAATGCACCAAATGCCATTGAATTGGACATTTTAGAATAGTTAATTTTGTGTTATGTGAGATTTGCCTCAATAAAAAAAATACATCCGGTAGTGCCGTGGGAAGCCAACCCTGGGAGATGGGCTGACTTGGAGATTTTTTTTTTTTTTTTTGGAGTTGGTTAGTTTATTCTTCAAAATTTCTTGCTGCCTTCTGCTCAGTAACAAAGTAATGGGGGACTGGGAGGTGAATGGATAAACTCCTCTTGGGAGCTACCTTGGGAACCAGATTGGACACAGCCAAGAACACAGGGGCTCCTCTGTGCTCCCAGACCTTCTGCCTCTCCACAGAATCCCCCTCCCCTCCAACACACACGACCACCTGCCCAAGCTTCCAGGCCCCTCAGCTCGGGGGTCCCTGGGGAAACGAGAAGGCTTAGAGGAGGACATTGGCAGCAAGGTGAGGTGAGTAACCAAGGGCACCCAGCATGAGGGGAGGGCGGCGTGGGTTCTCCAGGTGCTGTCTTCAGCAGGTACCTGTCTTCACCACCACACATGAGCTCCCGGAGGGCAGGCCTGCTTCCCCTGGTCTGTCCCCTGCGGTGAGCTCGCGTGGCTCTGTAGGCTGGCTCTGGTTCTGTGTCTGTAGAGGGAAGATGAAGGGTCTTGGTTCTTGGTGGTGCTTCAGTCCCAGGCAGCCCTTGGGGTTTCTGGATGGGATGGTGGTCTCTGCCCTGGCAGCTCTGATCAGCATGGGACCACGCTGTCCACCTGTCATTGGGGCCGAATTCCAGAGGGTGCTCTGCCTGAGGGTTTGAGAGGACCCTGGAAAGGCTCGGTGGGGCCTTTCTGCACTGGTGCTGTGAGGTCCTGGTCAGAGGTCTGAGGTCAACCAAACTGCCAGCTCCTGCAGCCCTGATCCACCTGTATGCCTGGCTGGCCCATCCCATTCCCCCCTCCCTGCTGACAGTCTTCTCAAGTGTCCTCTGGTGCCCAGGGCCCCTCCTTCCTCCACAACTTCCTCCCTGGGAGCCCAGAGGGGAATTGGAGAGCCTCCATGACCCCTGAGCAGGAATGGATTATCCAATAGGTAAGGTAAGCACGGTGCTTACCTTGCTTACCAGATCATCTGTAGTGAACAATTTCACCACATCTTTGAATAAACACGTTGTGTTTATCCATTCATCTGTTGATAGACATTTGGGTTGTTTCCACCTTCTGGCTGCTATGACCAACTTTGAGGTGGTGAAACCTATGTGAAATTGGTCACTACAGATTAGTAAGTAAGCACAAGTAAGGCTGTGCTTCCCTTGCTCACTAGGTCATCTGCCCCTGTCAGGGATTGTACATTTGAAAAGAGACTTTGATTCTGTAGGAAGGAGCTGTGGGGTTGGGAGAGAGACAGATGTCAGCCACACCTAGAAGCAGAATCTTTGCTTACCTTGCCTATTGGATAATCCGCCCTTTGCCCCCGAGCTCTGTTGAGGGACCCATGTGGAGTGGTGTTGGAGGGCAGTTCAGGGATCCCCTGCCTGGCCATCCACTAGGTGGGATGAGCATGAGGACGATGTGGGTCACTGCATGGCTGTCCTGGTCTCCCGGCGCTGCTCTAACACAAACACCACTAGTGGGTGGCTTTAAGGAACAGAAATTTATTTTCTCACAGCTTAGAAGGTTCTAGGGGAGGGTCCTCTGTTCCCTTTGGGGGAAAATCCTTGTCTTGGCTTCTCTAGCGTTCTTCTGGGCTTTCCTTGGTGATCCCCAGCTGGCATCGGTCTTGCTTGCTTCTCTGTGTCTAGTCTGCTCTTTTTACACCTCAGAAGTTAGTAAGTTTAAGACACACCCGAGGCTGATATGGCCTCCTTAACATAACAGAGAAAACCTTATTCCCAAATGGGATCACATCCATAGGTATAGGGGTCAGGATTCCAACACACCTTTTTGGAGACAGAATTCAATCTCTGTTGGCAGCCCCGGGAAGACTGGCCAGCTAACCAGCAATCTGGGGGGTGGGTATGATTTCTTGACCCCTGACCTGGCCCCTTTGGCCTCCTGGTCCTTGTCCAAGGAGACCACAGGGGCCCCAAAGCCTGACTTTCCCCTCTCCTTGTGGATGGGCCCACCCTCTCCTGCGCCCAGCCGCGCGTTTAGTTTTTAAGAATAAACAAAAGCCTTGCTCTGACAGAACAAGAGCTGGAGGGCAGTTCACGAAGGGGCTTGTGCAAGTCTGGGCTTCACAGAAACCTCTGGAACAGAGGCAGCTCTCGAGGGTCGTGCTAAGTGCTCTCTCTCCTTGCATGAGCGGAGAGAGACCCTGCAATGACCAGCGCCACCCCCAAACTCAAGGAGCCGGGGAATGGATGCGAAAAACCTCCCTTGATCTTCAGTGGTTGCAGCACGCCCCGCCCCCATGGCCCCTAGCCAAGGCAGCCGGCAGCCGAGTAATCCCGGCAAGGGAGGATAATTAATTCAAAAAGGCCCACATCCCGGGGCCTCGGCCCTTTGACAAGAGAGAGAGGAGGGGAGGCCGAGGAGAGCTGAGCGGAGAAGTCTGCTGGAATAATCCCTGACTCCGGGCAAGATGGTTCCAACCCCTAATGAGACTCCCGGGCATTAACCCGGCGTGCGTTGTCTATGGCAGCCAGGAAAAGGAAGAGACAAACTTTATTTCTGCATTTGGGCTGACTTAAAGGACTGGCATCGCTCTGAAGGGCACCCAATCAATCTGTTGCCCTAGCTGCATGAAATTGTATTTGCCTGCCACTTGCTATCTCGCCTGGCGCAGCTGGGCTGTAAGTCATTGGTGATAACATTCTTTATTATGTGGCGTGTTTATGAACTATGCCTGGAAAAAGATGATAGAAATATGCGGCAATATGCAAAGGAATGGGGCGGGGGGGAGGCACGGGGGAGGAAATGCTGGTTGCCAGGGCAACGGCAGGGCTATTTTGGGCATTGGATTTTGCAGATGATGAAAACCACGTTCATGTGCTGGTCCGGCTCTCCCCTCCCCCTCCCTGGAGAGGAGGCGGGAACTGCAGAGCCGAATATTTAGGAAGGGGCCTGGCTTCATCGCTTAATTAAAAACGATTTGGGTTTTTCTTTCCTTTGACCTCCTTTAAAAATGGATGGAAAAAAATCTAAGGGTGTCGATAAGTATTACTGAGTAAAAGGCGTGCACCCGTTCCGGTAGAAAAAAATGTGTGAATAATTTAGTAATCTTGGCTGGTTCCCGCCACCTCCCCCACAGTACACATCTACGCCGACTTAACTCTGATCAGCTTCCCAAGCCAAATCCCCAAGCTCTGAACCTCCGCAGAACACGGCGCCTCCAGGTGTTTGGAAGCAGCCTGGATTCCAGTGAGGCTGGGTGCCTGGCTTCTGAGGTGGAGGCAGGAGCCGAGCTCGGATTCCATGGTTCACGTAGACGTCCCTGAACAAAGGCTAGGAGCCAAGGAGGTCTGGGCGCTGGCCTGCTCCTGCCCCATAGCTCCAAGACGCAGATTTCCGGGAGAGAGATTTACTGAGCAGCTTACGTCAGCCGGATCACCCCACACCCTGAGGACTCTGTGTCCTGCAATCCCCCAGGTGTTCACAGGGAGGAGGGGCTGACGGTTTGCAAAGTTTCTTTCTCTCTGGTGTGTATTAGCGATCCTCAAAGTGGGGTTTGCTGACCTGCAGTGTCAGCACCCACTGGGACTTGTTAGCAATGCAAATTCTTGCCTCCCTCCCACCCCACCCCAAGACCTATGGAATCACAAGCCCTGGAAGTGGGCCCTGCAACCGAGGTTTTAAGGAGCCCTCTGGGCGATGCTGATATTGTTGGCAGCGTGAGAATGTTAAAGAAAGGGGCTGACCAGTATTTATTTAGGAGTCCCTACACACTGGACTGGAGCCCTGGTGGCACAGTGCTTAAGTGTCCAGCAGTTCAAATCCACCAGCCACTCCTTGGAAACCAGGGAAATGGGGTAGTACTACTCTATCTTATAGGGTTGCTGAGTTAGAACTGACTCGATGGCAATGGGTTTGGTTTGATTTTTAGTTTCAACACTGGACTACTAGCTGAAAAGTTGGCAGTTTGAGTCTACCCAGAGGCACCTTGGAAGAAGGGCCTGGCCATCTACTTCCAAAAAATCAGCCATTGCAAAGCCTATGGAGCACAGTTCTCCAGTGACACACACAGGGTCACCATGAGTCAAAATCAAGGCAGCCAGCAACAACAGCCTGGTGTTTATTTACTGTAGCACGTGTCCTGCCACATGGTTACAGCTGTCGTTGTTAGCTGCCAACAGACAGCCCGAACATGGAACGAAATGCTGCTCTGTCCTGCTCCATCCCCGTGATCAGTTGCGGATGGGACCCTTGAGAGCCATAGGGTTTTCATTGACTGATTCTTGGATGTAGATTTCCAGGCCTTCATAGTCTGTCTTAGCCTGGAAGCTCCACTGAAATCTGTTCATCATCATAGCCACACACAAGCCTCCACAGACAGATGGGTGGTGTTGCAAATGGGGTGCATTGGCTGGGAATTTAACCCAGGTCTCCCGCGTGGGAGGTGAGAATTCTACCACTGAGCCACCAATGCCTGGTTCATAGTTGTAGGTGCCCAATGAATGGGCGTGGAATGAATGGGGCTGGGAAACAGTCTTGGCATCCAACCGCCTGCCGCTGGACCAGCCTCAGCTGTAGTCTGCCCACCTGCCTGCTGTCCCAGTGCGCTCTGGGGAGTGATGGAAAATTCTAGGGGCGTGGGCAGGCAGCAGGTCAACCTGGGGCTGCAAAGAGGTTGCTTGTGGGGCCTTTTTCCTTTAAGGCTGAAGCCAGTTTCTCTGATCTGGGCAGCCTCGCCAGCTCTGCACCCCTTGACCAGCATCCCCACTGGGGCAAGGTGCCACCTTCCCAGGGGTGCCCCAGAAACTGGCATACCCAGACATGTTCTCACTGCCCTTCACGGTCTGGCGTCAGGTCTAAGACATTCTCCTGGACCCAGGGAGCATCTTGCAGGGTCAGCTGGCTTCTGGAAGATTCTATCGGTGTCAAAATTGGTGGGACAGAGCATGTTTAGGGGTACTGCGTGGTGGTGGTACTTCCTTGTGGTTGAATGGATTCGTGCTATTAAATACTGCTCTGTGCCTCCGGCTTTGTGACAATGCCCACATCATATTCTCCCAAATGGCCCTCCTGTCTACCTTCACCACCAGAGAGAAGTCACCTACAGATGTCCTCCATGGGCCTATTTTGGGGAGGTTCATTGTGATCAAGCAGAGGAGAATGTAACTGGTGGCCTCAGATGTGGGGTCTTCTTGTGGGGACATTATTTACATGGCATCATTTCTCTGCTCGGAGCCTGATAGAGTAATAGGATTTACGCTTTCTTTTTTAAAAATGAAATTTAAAATTTACATTATCCACATAATACCTACTCATGTAGAAAAATTAGAAAAATAGAAGATTACAAGGAAGTATAGTGGTGATTATATATGTCTATCTGGAGGTTAAAGATAATTTTTTTCTGCTTTAAGATTTTTTAAATTTGTTTTGTTGTTTTTTCTGCTTTTTTGTTCTACTCTTTTTTTTCTCACTCTGTGTTAATTTTACAAACTTGAGATCATATTGTACTATGATTTTTTTTTTTTTCAGCTAACATCATAATGTGGGCACTTTTTCCATTTCCTTAAATAGTCTCCAAAATGTGCTTTTCTTTCTTTTGGTGGCTGCGTAATATTTTATAATGTGGATCTATCGTAGTTAAGCTTTTGTTGCGAATGAATTATTTTCCGCGTCTCTTTCAGAATACTGAATTGGCAGCCTGTGATTTTAATACCAAAGGAAGCCAGATCAGGGAGAGGGAGGAGTGAGTGTCTTTGTCTTTGATGCCTGGCGTTCCTGTTGGGCTGAAGGGAAGCAGCCGGTCCACCAGTGGGAATCGAAGTGAGTTTCTGTGGTGATGGCCAGGAATAAGAGACAAAGTTACTTTTCCCGGGGCAAGTGGCATCATTTGGCATGAGGTAAATGGAATGGGACTTTAATGCACTGGAATGGGGCTTAAGGGGAAAGATGGGGAGAGACACCGCCCACCCTCCACTGAGCCACATGTATACGATGACAGCCCCTTCAGGTACAGCTAGGCCTCAGGCTGGGACCTCATGCTTTCAGGGTAGGTAACACTCTTATGGGAATCCCTGGATGGTGCAAACCGTTAACAGGCTCAGCCACTAACCAGAAGGATGGAGTTTGAGTTCACCCAGAGGCACCTTGGAAGAAAGGCCTGGCAATCTACTTCTGAGAAATCAGCCATTGAAGACCCTATGGAGCGCAGTTCTACTCTGACACACATGGAGTCGCCATGAGTTGGCGTCAACTGGTCGGGGTCCAGCCATCTCTTTCCAAACTGGCCTGCTGTATTTGAGTAGGATTTTCTAGCCCCTCCCCATTTCCTGAACCAGGCACAGTGACCCAGGTGGCTCTGTTCCAGGTGGCACTTCCCCTGGCTCTGCCCCCACGTGGTCACTGGGGTGAGTGCTGACGACCTGTGTGAGGTTCTTCATTGGTTTTCTCTGTGACAGACTGTCTTAACCAAGGCTTTCTGGGAATCATAGACCAAGGCTGAAGCTGTGGCTTCCGCACCCCCACTAGCCCAAACCCCTTGAGAAAGAACTAGAGAGGAAGGGGAAAGGGCTCCCCTATCGCTTCCCTGCAAAACAAAAGGCAGAAGCCCCCTTCCCCAACCTGCTCATCCTCAGGCCCCAGGAAAGCCGTGGCGTGGGGCACTCAGGGAACTCTGAGGTGAGGTGGAGGTAGCTGAAGAGGCTGCTCCATAGGGTGTCTGTGCAAAGGCCACAGGAAGTGGTGGCTGCGCAGGAAGTGGTAGGTGCGCAGGAAGTGATGGCTGCCCAGGAAGTGGTAGTCAGATTTCTCTTGGCTGTGGACCCTCGTTGAAGTGGGACCTCAGGCCATCTACTCAGGCCTGTAGCCTCTTACTTTGACGGATTTATATGTCTTAATAGTGTAGGGCGACCAGCTGTCCCAGTTGTCCAGAATTTAGGGGTTTCCTGGAACTCAGAGCTTTTAGCACTAAAATGGGGGAGAGTCCCAGACAAACTGGGACAGCTGGTCACCCTCATAATCTGATCCAACTAGCACACATAACTTTCTACTCTCTCATTTTCACACACAACCCAACCCATTGCTGTCGAGTCAATTCCAACTCATAGCGACCCCACAGGACAGAGAGTAGAGCTGCCCTGTAGGGTTTCCAAGGCCGTAAATCTTTGCAGAAGCAGACGGCCCCAACTTTCTCCTGCCGAGCAGTTGATAGGTGTGAACAGCAGACCTTTTGGTTCGCAGCTGAGCGCTTAACCACTGCGCCACCAGAGCTCCTTTCACACGCAGCCGTCACCCTAAAGACTGTTGCCACATCCCTCCTGAACTGCAAGAGGAGTCCCTCCAAAGCACTGTGGGTAAGAGAGGGTGGGCAGGCTCTGGTGGGTTGAGAACGTCCCTGAGCATCCCTGTAAACAAGCCTGAAAGTAGTGAGTCCAGACGCTGAGTATAGACAGAGGGCAGGGGAAATGACAGGCCTCCTTGTAGAATGAAAGCTTTCTTTTTTTCCTTAAACTCTCGAATTTTACATAAACTATATGTGATTATTTTAAAGCACAAAAAATTAAATATTAACTATCGGCAATGAAATTAATTTTCTAAAGTGACTTCTTACTTTAAAATCTAACACCCTGGCTCTTTTAATACCATTCAGTGGGCAAAAGCAAATGGCTTTGGTGACGCGAAGGAGAACATGCTGTGATTTTGCAAGGGAGGAGCAGGGGGTTGCGATGATGATGTCTTCGGTGGTTTCTTGACAGCTTTCTTGGATGTTTGCAAGAGAGCTTAGCGTCAGCCTTCCCTCCCTCAACAAGTCTGCCGCGAGCTGTCTCCCAGTTCACAGCCCACTCGCTCATTCAGAAAATACTGAGTGATGTCCCCTATGGTCTGGGCACCAGCTCTGGGGATCTATAATTCGCTCGTTGCATTTTGTTTTATTTATCTATCGTTGCCACCACTCATGTTTCAGTTTGTTGTACTGTGGTAGCTTGCATGTTTCTGTGATGCTGGAAGCTATGCCACCAGTATTTCAAATACCAGCAGGGTCAGCCAGGGTGGGCAGGTTTCAGCGAGATTCCGGACTAAGACAGATTGGGAAGAAAGGCCTAGTGATCTACTTCTGAAAATCAGCCAGTGAAAACCTTGTGGATAACAACAATACATCTGAACAATAAAGAAAACAAAAACCCTCACAAATTGTCCAATAAGCAACATCGTGATAAATGGCGAATAATTGGATCCACATTCAGTGCCCATGGAATCAAACAGTGTATTGCATTGGGAAAATCTACTGCAATAGACCTTTTTAAAGTTTTACGAAGCAAAGATGTCACCTTGAAGACTAAGATGCCCCTGATCCAAGCCCTGGGCTTTTCAGTTGCCTCATATGCATGAACCTTGGAAGTGAGGACGGCGAAACTTTGTCTCACATACTTCGGACATGTTATCAGGAGGGACCAGTCCCTGGAGAAGCACATCATACTTTGTAAGGTAGAGAGTCAGCAAAAAAGAGGAGAACCTTGACTAGACGGTCTGACACAGTGGCTGCAACAATGGGCTCAAACAGCAACAATTGTGAGGCTAGCACAGGACCGGGCAGTGTTTCGTTCTGTTGTACATGGGGTCGCTATGAGTTGGAAGCAACTCAACGGCACGTAACAACAACAACAACATTATATGTATGCAAAAGCTGGACAATGAACAAGGAAGATCAAAGAAGAATTGGCACATTTGAATTGCGGTACTGGCGAAGGGTACTGAATATACCAGGGACCGCCAGAAGAAGGAACAAATCAGTTTTGGAGGAAGCACAGCCAGAATGCTCCTTAGAAGCGAGGATGGCAAGACTTCATCTTGCTATCTTTGGACATGTCATCAGGAAAGACCAATGGCTAAAAGTGGACATCATGCTTGGTAGAGGGTCATCGAAGAAGAGGAAGACCCTCAGTGAGATGCACGGACACAATAGCCCCAACAATGGGCGCAAACAAACCAAAGATCGTGAAGATGGTGCAGGACGGGGCAACGTTTCGTTCTGTTGTCCATAAGGTCACCATGAATCATGACCAACTTGACAGCAGTTAACAACAACATCACCATTCATTGCCGTGTAACAAGTGACCCCAAAACTTCCAGCCTGAAACAACACACATTGGGTATCTCACCATTTCTGTGGGTCAGGAATCTTGACATAGCTTAGCTGGATGCCTCTGGCTCAGCCCGCACAAGACTGCACTCCAGGTGGTGGCCAGGGCTGCAGGGAAGGAAAGACCAATGGGCAAGCTCATCCTTACTTAATTAAACCAGAATTTCACCCAAGACCTTTAAGAACCAAGCGGCAATGCACCAGGGAGGTAATGGCTACGAGGGACTTACAGGGAGAAAGGACATCTTCAGCCAGGTGAGATCCTGACAGGTGGCAGAGAGGTACCTGTGGTCGTGACTGTCAGGTCATCTTTGCCTTTAGGCAAACAAAGGGGCCACACAGGGGTGAATTACCCCATAAGCAAGGTAGGCATGGACTTAATTGTGTTTATTTACTAATCTGTAATGCACAATTTCACATGGGTTTTACCACGTCTCTGATGAAATTGTGCACTACAGAAAAGTAAGCACAAGCAAGCCCGTGTGTACCTTGCTCGTTGGGTAATCCGTCCCTGCCCACATTCTGTCCACGGGCAGAGTGTGTGCTTTGAGAGATCTCTTTCCACAGCAGCAATTAGCCAGCCAAACCAGTTGTCCTTCTGCAAGCAGCAAATTATCCAGGAAACTGTAATCACCCATTCGCTTTGTTATTAACGCTCAGCTAAAGAGATTGAAGCTGTTGCCCCTTTCATGGTATTTCAAAGCTCGCTCACACAAAACATCCCTGATATTACACACAATGAGCCTTTTTTTTAAATTGAAATTCAATTAAGCATTTGCCTACCGTGACTCTTTACTCATCGAAAATTGTCTCAGTAAATAATCTTCATCAAAAGTCAGAACCAATCCCCACTAGTTGTTTAGATTAATTAATGGGTCCCCCTGGAGCCACCCAAATGAATTCAATTTGAACATCAATAACTTGGCAGTGGACTTCCCCAGGTTGGTATTAAGACAATGTTAAACCTGCAATAAGTCACATTTAAAATGTTAATTCAGAGAAGCTCTCCATTTGGATCATTTAATTAAATCCTTAAATAAACGGCATGGGCTCAGGACAGATGGTTCTGCCGTTTCATTGCAGTACGGAGTCTTGAAGTCATTGTGGAAAGTAATATTGGAGGCGCAATGAAGATAACCAGGATATATAGAGTAATAAAATCTAATCTCGTTTCCAGCGGGGAGATTCAGTGTATGTACACAACCCGGGCTCAAATTGTAAGTTAATTACATTAACCCCAGTGTACTCCGGGATCGGAGCCGCCAGAGATGAAATTACTCTTTTTCCTATCATAAGATTATTTTCAACTTCAGTATATTAATTTTTAGCCAAATACTTACTCATAAGGAAAATTGAAGTTAATGTAACCGAAGATAAAGTAATGCAGACTTAATATTCTGAAGGGATTATGGAGACCCACAAAAATACACTCTGCAAATGTCATAGGCTTGGGATGGATTTATGGAGGAGGCGAGAAGAAATGAAGATGCCAGCAGGGCCCTCATTCCCCACCCCACTCCCCACCCCCCAACCTAAGGTTAATAAAGGGCCTAATCTAGGAAATTCAGTCCTTGGAATCAAACCATCTCACAAGAGTGGTGAAGGGTGACTGTAGGGGGAAGGGACACACTCAGCCACTGGGAGAAGTCACTCCTTCATCTCAGATGCAGGCGATGGGGCCCAGGTGTCCCCTGGCAGTGGGATTACCTCTGCCCGCCCTTGGATGGCTCTGTAAATCTCTGTGGCTTGGCCTCATAATCTCCCCACCCTGAGTGCATCCATCCCTCCGTGAGTGGAGCTGAGACAAATCACCGCTCCCTTGCCTCTTGCTCAGGCTACTCAGGGGGATCATGGGTCCCTCTGACGGCGAGCCCAGAGACCCTCAGGAAGCACCCGGGTTACTGCTGTGATGTTTGGTCATGTAGTGACTGAAAAGTTAAGGTAAACCTACCTTCGAACGAGCTTCTCCCATGGTGCTCTTTTAAAGAATTATCTCTGTGAGATCGAATTGACGGTGGCAACTCAGAAGGTTGGATGGGAAGCCCAGGGTGCCGTGACTTTAAGATAATGGGGGTGGAATGATTTGGAAAAGGGTAGCGAGAATGGTAACACAACTTGACGAATGTAATCAGTATCACTGAGTTGTACACGTAGAAATTGTTGGAATGGTGTATTTTTGGCTGTGTTTGTTGTTATTGTTAGGTGCCATCAAGACGGTTCTGACTCATAGCCACCCTATGCACAACAGAACAAAACACTGCCCGGTCCTGCGCCATCCTCACTATTGTTGCTATGTCTGAGCCCATTGTTGTGGCCACTGTGTCAATCCATCTCTTTGAGGGTCTGCCTCTTTTTCACCGACCCTCTGCTTTACCAAGCATGATATCTTTCTCCAGGGATTGGTCCCTCCTGATAACATGTCCAAAGTAAGTGAGATGAAGTCTCACCATCCTCATTTCTAAGGAGTATTCTGGCTGTACTTCTTCCAGGACGGATTTGTTCGTTCTTCTGGCCGTCCAGGGTATATTCAGTATTCTTCGCCAACACCGTAACTCTAATGCATCCATTCTTCAGTCTTCTTGTTTCATTGTCCAGCTTCTGCATGCATATGAAGCAGTTGAAAAAACCATGGTCAGGTGCACCTTAGTCCTCAAGGTCACATCTTTGCTTTTTAAGATTTTAAAGAGGTTTTTTTGCAGCAAGCAGATTTGCCCAATGCAATATGTCACTTGATTTCTTGACTGCTGCTTTCATGGGCGTTGATTGTTGATCCAAGTAAAATGAAATCCTTGACAAGGTTAAAAAGAAGAAAACAAGGTTTCCTTGCATTGGTTTGGATTGGTTTTTGAGACATCACCATCTCCCGACTCCCCACCATAAAGACCAATGTTGTTGTTCCGGTTAGCTGCTTGGAGTTGGCTCCAGCTCATGACAACCATATGTGTAACAGAATGCAAAGTTGCCTCATCCTGCACTTTCTTCACAATCAATCGTTGGTATGTTTGAGCCCGTCGTTCCGGCTATTGTGCCAATCCATGTCATGGAGGGTTTCCCTCATTTTCGTTAACTCTCTATTTTACCAAACAGGATATCATTTTCTAGAGATAATTACTAATACATGTTTACAGCTGTTACTTCTTATTTTGAGCTATGCCACATCAGCAAATGAAGGTCCCAATAGCTTTACTCCACCACGTCGTTAACATTGACGCTACTTTGAGGAGGCAGCTCTTCCGCAGTTGTACTTTGAGTGCCTTCCAACCTAGGGGGCTCATCTTCCAGCGCTATATCAGACAACCTTCTGTTGTGATCCATGAGGTTTTCATTGGCTGATTTTTGGAAGTAGCTCTCCAGACCTTTCTTCCTAGTCTGTCTTGGTCTGGAAGCTCCACTGAAACCTGTCCACCATGGGTGACCCTGGATGGTATTTGAAATATCGGTGCATACCTTCTGGCATCATATCAACAAGTAAGATACACATGAATGGAAATTCGCAGGCACTTTGCAATAGCAACCTGACTCCAACCAGAGCTGCAGTAACAAAGATGCCCTCTTATGCCAGAAACACCTTGCTGAGTGAGCCAGTTCTCCCGCTGGAATGGGGGCAGCCAAGGGGCTGAGCACGGAGGAGGCCTGGAAGTGCAGAATCAAGCTGTTCTCCTGTGTGAGGCAGTAGCCTGTGCTCTGTGGGGAGAATGGAAGGGCTGGAGGGTAAGACCAAGAATCCCACTGAGCTCTGCTCTTGTGCATAGTGGAGGAGAACTCAATACAGAGATTCTTCTTGGTCCACATCTGCGGCATCCACAAAACTGGCCGCAGCTGCAGTGCTGGGTAAATTTTATAAGGTGTACACGCCCAGAGAGAGGAGAGGGAAGCTGTGTTCTTGGGTAACAGGAAGCAGGCCTTTGGTGAGTATGCCCTGATGAGGGGGCACCCCTTTCATCTTAGCATGGCATGGGTCTGTGCAGCAGGGATTAGGCTCAGTGGGATTCAGAGGTGTGGGGGTAGCACTGAGGGAGACATGGGGAAGCTGCAATTGAGAGCCAGACGTGAAGAGGCGGAAAACCTTAGCATACATGCCCCGATGTAAGGAAATGGCCTGTCCATCTCAGTCCAGGAGAGCCAAAGCACAGCCTGGACCCCAGAAAGGACAGCTGGCAGTGCCACCCCAGGTGTTTCAGAGTGAACCCGGAAACCATTCCTGTGACCCCCATCGGGCTGAGGTTTTACCAGGTGTCCGGTGGGGGAAGGGCTGGGGCCCACAGCAGAGTTTGGGGGAGCGTCTTAGTCTCCTAGTGCTGCTGTAACTGGGCGGCTTTCACACAGAAATGTATTTTCTCCCAGTTCAGGAGACTAGAAGTCTGAATTCAGGGCCCCGGCTCTAGGGGAAGGCTCTCTCTCTGTCAGCTCTGGGGGAAGATCCTTGTCTCTTTCAGCTTCTTCAGTTCCTTGTCGATCTCCATGTGACATCTGTCTTTCCCCTCTTTGTGCTTGCTTGCTTCTGTGTCTAATCTGCTCTCCTTCTAGCTCAGAAGTGATTAGGTTCAGGGCACTCTACACTGATATGACCTCCTCATTAACATAACAAAGAAAACCCTATTCCCAAATGAGATCACATCCACCAGTATGGGAGTTAGAATTTGTTCAGTGACGTGAACCTTGTCTCCAAAAATGGAGGGTGCCAAGAGACCAAAGAGAGAGGTGGGCGACTCCAGCATGGCAGCAAAGGAGTCTATTAGGGAGACTTACATACCAGGCCAGGTCCTGGGTGGCAGCAGGACCAGGGCAGATCTCTGCACTCCGCAGTGGGAGGGCAGAGGTTTTATAGGGGTAGCAGACAATAGTGGATACACACCAGGGACTTACATAAGAATGACTCAGCAAATGTAGTGAACTAGTGGACGACGTGGGGGCACTCATGTTCAGCCTCGCAAAGCCTGTTTTCCCTTCAGTCCACCCCCTGAGGCTGGCTCTTACAATCTAGCACGCTCCCCGTCTTGTGCCGTAGTACAAGAGATCCTGTTTCCTCCCTGCCAGGAACAGATACAGAAGCAGGGTTGGCCAGGTATGGTGCCTGCACATGTGCAAGAGACAGAGAAAGTTACTATGTGCCTAGAACAGGGGGAAGGCTCCTCTGATAAGGAGAAAGAACTGGGAGAGAGAAGGTGATCCAATTCCCAGCCTCCTTATTAGAGAATGCTCTGGATCCAAGGTCTTTACTTAGGCAGCCTGGATGGGAGGCATAGAGGCAAATCATTCCCCCAACAGAATTGCAACTCATATTTTGGGGAGACACAGTTAAATCTATAATGAGAGCATTACTTTTCCTGAAATGCACAGCCTGAGGCACTGTGCCCCCTCTCCGTGCTGTTGGGCATTTGTGGCCCTGCCCTGGCGTCATCTCTGATGGCAGTTGTCACCTGTCACCATTCCTTCACTTGTGGAACTCATATCCTCCATGGATTTCCTCACCCTTGTTGCCTGCACTTTGCCTACAGCTTGGGAAGGTGTGGAAGGACTGCCCTTCTTGGGTCCATCAACACCTCTGCTTGCTGCCTGCACACAATCAGTGCTCTCTGCTGCCAGCATGCCACCGCAGAGCCTGTACCTGAGGATCAGGTGCTGCTCGCGGGGCTGGACCAGCGTGGGGTGGAGATGAGAAAGACAGGGCCAGTCAACTCAACACAGCAGCTGTGGATGTAGCAGCCATGGACCTCTCTGAGGAACATGACCAACATTTTCACACTCTCTGGGGTGGCCCCAGTGACTTCAGTCTCACTGCCTTTAAGCCAGCTGTGTCTATATTGGCAGAAGCAAAGGAGAGTGAAGGTATCGGTGGGGTGTGTGTGTGTGTGTGTGTCGTTTTTTATTATGATAAAACACACATAACATAAAATTTATCATTTTAACCATTTTTAAGTGTTCAATTCAGTGGCATTAAGTACACTCACAATGTTGTGCAACCATCAGCATTATCTGTTCCCAGAAGTTTTTCATCATCCTAAACAGAAACTGTACCCATTAAACTATGACTCCCCACTGCCCCCTCCCCCAGCTCCTGGTAACCTCTATTCTGCTCTCTGTCTCTATACACTGTCTATTCTAGAGATTTTGTTTACGTGGGGTCATACAGTGCTTGTCCTTTTGTGTCTGGCTTCTTTCACTAAGCATAATGTCTTCAAGGCTCATGCATGTGGTAACGTGTCAGGTCTTCATTTCTCTTTATGGCTGAGTAATATTCCATTGTATGGATGGACCGCATCTTGTTTATCCATTTGTCTGTTGATGGGCACTTTGGTTGTTTCCTATACAGTCCAGATGTCCCCTGTTCTGAAGTCCCCTGCTGGCTGGAGGATCCTGAGCTGAACCAGGCTGCAGATGGGTTCACTGTATCTCCTTCCCTTCCGCTGTGCCACCCCTGTGAGCCCTCTGTGGGAAGGATCTTCTCAGAGCCCCCACCTCTCCCAGAACCCTGCCATGTGTCACCACTCTAAATGACAGTGCTAACCCTTCCCTTCCTGCCTTGAATCCAAACCATCACCTTCTAGCGCTGCCCCTGCCCACCCGGTCACCCTCCCTTCCAGGAAAATGCAAGCATCTCAATCCCCTTCCATGATCATAGCCAAGCGTGAGCTAAGCATAGATTGTATTTTACTTCTGGCTCTCATTAAACATTGTGGCTTCAGGTCACCACCGGGGAGGGCGGGGTTACATTTTTGAGGTTCACCCTCACCCTTTTGCCCTTTTCTTCTGCCTGCCTCACGATCCAAGCCATGTGACGGGCTCTGTGCAGTCCCAGGGCCAGAAAACAAGGGAGGCTTGTGCTCTGGAGGTGGCAGGGGTGGAGGGACGGAGGGGAGGCTGCTGACCAACCTCAGCCTCCCCTCTTCACTCAGCCCCTCCCCAGCATCTCTCCCACCGACTGTAAAGAGCCTTTCTGACATAGAAGAAATTTCTGTTTTTGAATATCGTTTTCCTAGAAGTCACCCATGAAATACTTTTTCTCTAGAATATTCCATGCTGGTAACAGACCTAACAAAGTGAGTGAAGTCAGGTCATTTCAGATGCTCGCTCTGGTGTTTGTCCTACAGACTGTGGGACCTAAGCTCGCTGTTCTTAAACGTGGCTGAGCCTTGTCCCCAGATGGAATGAGAAGTTCGCCTTTCCTAGACGGCCGAGCTGGAGCCTGTCCCAGCCACCTCCCGGAGAGATTTGCAAACGTAGACTCCTTCTGTGCACTTTAAAATGGCGGGCCAGCAGCAAATCAAATCGGAGACTCTTCAGCACAGGCAGCCTTTTCCTTGGCTTTCAGAGTGCACCAAGTAAGCTTTTGGTGCTCTGTACGTGTTCCCTCTGCGGTGGTCTGGTGGTTCCTGGGAGGCCGGTGGGGCCGGCGCGGCTACTCCAAACCACCTCTATAAATAGCCAGCCTCCGGATTAACCAGGAACATGGACTGTAGGTACAGGCGTGTGTCTTCATTTTACCAGCAAGGCAGTTGTGTGCTTCTGGGTGGAGCCCCACCAGGAGGCGGACACCCCACCTTTGCCTCAGGTGGAGACTACAGAGGTATAGGGACGGGCAGTCCAGGGCCTGGCTGCCAGCTGGTTTTGTCTCAGATTCCTGTACTGTCTTTGGCCCTGTGGCCAGTGTGTGACCATTGTTATCTTGGACAAGCGATGGTGCCAAGTCCGAGCGCACTTCTTCTGGGTCAGCCCCACCAACACATCTGGTAAACATCAGAACGAGGCAGGACCGCCGTGTAACAGGCACTGGCTGGGGCCGTTCTGGGCATTCCTTGTGGAGAAAACCCTTTCTGTTAAGTCTGGACTCGTTGCTCTGAAGTAAACCGAGCACATTTCTTCTGAGCCAGTTACCAAATCAGGGACAGGCATTTTCCTCGTCAGCGAGCGAGGGCATAGGCCAGGGCCTCCAGCCCCACGGGGGTCCAGTTCAACCGTAACTGAGCACCTGCTCCTGCCCAGGCCCCAGGCAGCTGAAAGAGGGGTGTGCGCCAGGGAGCAGGTGCCAGGAGTGGGGCCTGCGGGCCCTACAGTGGGCAGTCCAGGTGGAGAGAGGCATGGAGATCAAGGCGGGCCACGCTTGCTCAGAGGACCAGACGGACCAAGGCACCAGGGAATCAGGTGCTTGTCCACCTGGACACGACTCCCCCCGGGGGAAGGGAAGAGCCAGCGTGGAGAGGGAGAGGCCCAAGGCAGCACAGACGGTGCTCAGGAGGCTCTCCAGCTTGGGTGCAGGTGTAGTGATGCCCAGCTTGGCAACAGGGGAAGTGTTTGAAGGCCAAAGACCAACGGGGCTGACCCTACGAGCCACGTGGCCGTGACCTGGTGAGAAAGGCCAGCACCCTCCCCACGCCCCTCCCCTCCCCCACTCTGAGCCCTTGGACTTGGGCTTCTCACACTGTCCTTCCTGAGCTGGTCCTCACCCAGCTTTCATTCGTCCACCCATTCATTTGTTCATTCAGGAAATACCTACCGAGTGTCTACTAAGACTCCAGGCTAATGATGTTCCTCCACTCCCTGCTGACACCTGACATGGATCCTGACACACGCACACACAGACATACAGACACACACACAGACATATAGACACACACACACTGAGGTGTATATGCGTACACACACACTTAGAGACACACAGACACACACACACAAGTGCACACACGCAGTGTGGATCCTGGCCCCTGCCCCCCAGCACCCCTCACATCTGCCTGTTTAATGATACCACCTCCAGCTGTTCTGGGGAGACACCCCCCTGGTCTGGTCCGGTCCCAGGCACGCTCCCAGCACAGACCCGCCTGGGACAGCCACCCCAGGCCTGGTGAGCAGGGTGCTAGCGTGGGTAGCACCGACAGGACTGAAATGGCTTTTCCTTTCTCCCTCAGGGCCACAGAAGTGGGTGTGGGTGCGACTGGGCTCCTTTAACAGAGAGTGAGCAGCATTCAAGGGGAAGAAGAAATGAATTAAGATGTAGAGAAATAGAGGCAGGAGTTATCGAATTCCAAGTTATTATGTAATTCTAAATTTTATAGGTATGTTGTCTATAATATATAGATTTTATAAAATTATTATCTACTTAGATAATAATTCTAAATAGAAATTAGATAATATTATTGTTGTGTGCCATCGAGTCAATTCTGACGCAAAGCGACCCTACAGGACAGAGTAGAACTGCCCCATAGGGTTTTCTAGGCGGTAACCTTTATGGGAGCAGATTGCCAGGTCTTTCTCCTGTAGAGCCACTGGTGGGTTTGAACCATCAACCTTTCAGTTAGTAGCTAAGTGTTTAACAACTGCACCACCAGGGCTCCTAATTAGAGAATAACAGGTTATTATTTATATTCATATTATTAATTGATCTAGTTAATAGACAATGGTAATTATTATCTACGCAGAATTATTGTCTAATTCTGAATTTTGACTCTAGAAGAGAAATGTGGGGTTGAGAAGGCCTCATCCTTGGGGATGACTCATCCCGTGAGGGGCTAAGCCAGGCTCTTGGGAAAGCCTCCCTCTTACCCAGCTGGACGCCTTGCACATGGCAGGCATTTCTCTATTGCTGTTGGACTTAATGTTGAATCCTGCCCAGCGGGGGCGACCCCCCAACCATATCACCTGCCTTCCTAATGCAGTATCCTTGTGAACAGGTCTGTGGGCACCAATCTGTGGAGGGCTGCAGGGCAGTCACGGTGGGCAGGAGCCCAACAGAAGGGGCTGAGTTCCAGTTCTGCCTGTTGCCAGCTGAGTTCCCCAATCCGGGCCTGAGCTCCCGCCTCACCTGTTTAAGGATGACAGTGCCGCCGCCTTGCAGGCGAGTGACAGGCTCAACAAGATACCAGAGGTAAGGCACTCGGCCCAGAGCCGGTGTGCACAAGCCCTCGACAGGTTACATTTGCTATCCTCTGTGTCACCACTTGCCCGAGAGCATGGCTCCCAGGCACCGCCAACGAGGAGCAGGCCAGGGGCTGGGGACTGGGGCAGTGGGGCTTGGGCAGAGGACGCCGGCCTAGAGAACAGGGCGGAGGTCGCTATAGTGGCAGGTGATCTGGAGAGGGTGATGGAGAACAGGTGTGTGTTGGTGCCTGTACCCTCGGGTACCTGTACCCTGGACACCTGTTCCTCCACGCACCTGTATCCCTGGGTGTCTATGCCCCCAGGTACCTGTACCCTGGACACCTGAGCACTGGGATGCCTGTACCGCTGGGCACCTGTACACCTGGGCCTGTGCCGCCAGGCACCTGTATCCTGCACGCCTGAGCCCCTGTACCCCGGGGCACCTGTACCCGTGGGCACCTGTGCCCCTGGCTAGCCCAGCTGTGGGGTGTGCCCGCTTTCCAGAATGCTGTCCAGGAGGGACGGCCTCCTTGACACATGGCAACACTTGCTTCTGGTTGCCTCTCCTGCCTTTGACTAATGGCTGACCTGACATATTTCAGTGAGTGACCTTGTTGCAGCTGGTAATTCAAATCTCTCTCGGTGTCAGAAATAATAAGCACCACCATGAGATGAACAAGCAGAGCTTCAGCTGAGTGCAGATTAATGGGGTTTTAATATTCCTAATTTAATCACTCCTTTCTGTCGCGCAGTAGGCGACATGATGTAGCAGGTAATTATTTTTTTAACCATGATGGGGATCTTTCCTAATCAATTTTATATTTAACATGAAGGAGGGGAGGGCAGTGATTAATGAGAGAATAGATCTTACCAAACAGGCATAAGCAAGCGATCGGTTAAAAGCACTGCGGGCTGGTTGGTTTTTTTAGTTTGCTTCCTTCTCACGTAGCAAATACTTCAGAGATGGGATGGAGCGCAGTTTCAAGCCTCTCTCATTCCGAAAAGGGGAAATAACTAAGTCTTTAGGAATATGCGTTGGCTGAAAAGGAGTAAGCTCTCCTGTCTTCATCCTGTGAAACAATGTTTGCTAGGAAGTCTAATGGCATTCCAGAAGTGCTACAATGTACACAAAAAAGCCCAGTGGCATTTCCTAGCGGTTACAGTGTGTGCTAGTGAGTCTAGCGGTGTTTCATAGCCGGCACTGGCAACTAAAGCAGCCCTGGTGGTGCAGTGGTTAAGTGCTCAGCTGCTAACTGGAAAGTCAGCAGTTCCTACCACCAGCCGCTCCAGGGGAGAAAGACGTGGTGGTCTGCTTCCGTAAAGATGACAGCCTTGGAAACCCTATGAGGCAGTTCTGCTCTGTCCTGTAGGGTCACTATGAGTCAGAATCGACTCCACAGCAATCGGTTGTGTTTTGTTTACCAGCAACTAACAACAACAACAACAGCAAGCTCTTACAGGTGAGGCATTAGTGGTTCCATGCTAGAATTCTCAGATAAGTGGGATCACACTATATCTGTCCTTTTGTGTCTGGCTTCTTCCAACCCAGCATCGTGTTTTCAGGATGCATCCATGTTGTAGCGTGTATCGGAACTTCATTTCTCTTTATGGATGAATAATACTCCCCTGTCTGGATGGACTCCGTTGTGTGTATCCATTCATCTGCTGATGGACATTTGGGTTGTTCTCCCCTATTCGCTATTGAGATTAGTGTTGCAGTGCACGTGTGTGTGCACGCGTTTGTCTGAATGCCTGTTTTGACTTGTTTGGGGTATATCTCTAGGATGGGGATTGCTGAGTCATATGATAATTTTATGCTCAACTTTTTTGAAGAACCGCCAAGTGGTTTTCCACCCGGGCTGCACCGTTTTACGATCCCACCAGCAACCCATGTTGGTTCTGATTTCTCCACATCCCCGCCAGCACTTGTTCTTTTCTGGGTGTTTGGTGAGAGTCATCATACTGGGTGTGAAGTGGCACTGGCTGTGGTTTGGATTTGCATCTCCCTCTTATGTAGAACTTCTTAAGCCCCTCAGCACGATGGGACGGTGGAGACGGTGGGGCTCAGCCTTCTCATTTCCGTCTGTACTTTGCCTTGCTTGCCCGTTTCTCATTTGTCCCTAGAAGGTTTGTATAAACATTGTCCTGTGTTTAATTTCCTTTGTTTGGGGAGGTCACGTAAAGACCTCAACGTGATTATATTAAAGCTCTCCTCTCCCGAGTGACTGTTGGAGGCCAAGTTATAAATTTTGCAATGGGAAAACTGACCACTTGCCTTGAAGGCTCTTTTTCTGGTGGAGGAAAGAGCAGAAGGGGAAAAGTGTTCTGCAGAGAAAGAGTTCTCTCCAGTGGGCTTCTTTCTTTCATTTCCTTGCTCACGTCCTGTTTTCCCAGAGACAGTCCCCATGAAAGCCGGCCTTGTCCCCCACTCCATCCTCCCTGGAAAATTCACTCTCTGCTTTTGAAGCCAAAGGCAGGCAGCTGGGTTAACAGGCAGCTACCTGATGCCCTTCTCCTCTGCCAAGCAGGGCGGCCCTGGAGAGGGGTGGACGAGGCACAGATGGCTCCGTGTGTCTTTTGACATGGTTGCAAATCACAGAACTCGGAAGGCTTTTGCCCCTGAGCATTTTTCTCCTTGCTTTTTAAGCCATTCTGTTTTGAGGAAATCAAATCCATGTGTGTTTGGGTTAATTGCTTAACTCCTAAAAATGTTGTTTTGTAAGAGCAATTTGAGGTCCAAAAAGCTTTTCAAGTTGCTTTCCACTCTTTCACAGGGCCCCATTCGGGGGAACAGAGAGAGCCTTCCTGGACCAGCTCCATGTGTGACACCGGCCTGGGCCAGTGAGAGGTTTGCCACCCAGGGGGTGTCCACCTCAGCCCACCTAAGGTGGGCTTACAGACCCACACCGAGAGTTCAGGAGCCCCAGGTCCTGCAGGGTATCTGGGCTCTGGAGAATCCGGGCACCTCCTGGGGCCTGGTGTTCTGTTTGATCTCCTCTGTTGCAGGTTCTGATGCCCAGAACCCTGCTGCTTCCCTGGAAGGAATTTCAGGACCCTGAGGGTGAACTTCTGAACTGTCAGGCTCCTGAGCTCCAGGGGGTGCTGCTGGGGGCAGAGACCCCCCTTCTGCTCTCAGATTGTTCCAACTTCCAGGCATGGTGACCAGTGGGGCAGCCCTCTACTGACCCCAAGAGGAAACACACACATCTTGAGTGGCGCAGTCCATCCGGAGGCTGGAGGACTTATGCCCAGCCTAGAAGCCCTCCTCGCTTTAACATCCCTAGGTCTCAGTTTCTCCATCTGTTAAATGAGAATAACCCCTGACCCAGTGTAAGAGCACTGATTGCTGGTGCTCCTAGACCTCAGGCAAGCAGGTGTCCACACCTGCCTCCATGGCTCCTGGCTCCAGCTGACCCCTCCCCCCGGGGCACTCCTCAGACCCTCCTGCCATCTCATCTCCTCTAACCCTAACCCCTAACCCCAGCTGGCCTCTGACAGTCACCCTGATGACCTCACTGTGGGCTGGCCTTCCATTCCCTGTTGTTGGTCATTGCCATTGAGTTGGCTCTGACTCATGGTGACCCCACATGCAACAGAACGAAACACTGCCTGGTCTTTTGCCATCCTCATGATTGCCAGCACGCTGAAGTCCCTTGGTGCCTTCCAACCTAGGGGGCTCATCTTCCAGCGCTATATCAGACAGTGTTCTGCTGTGATTCATACAGGGTTTCCTTGGCTTATTTTTGGAAGTAGGTTGCCAGGCCTTTCTTCCTGGTCTGTCTTGGTCTGGAAGCTCCACTGAAACCTGTCCACCATGGATGACCCTGCCGGAATTTGAAATATCAGTGGCATAGCTTCTGGCCTTGCAGCGACATGTAAGCCACCGCAGTACAACAAAGGGACAGACAAGTGGTGGTCCACTTTCCTAGGCTATATTGCAAACTGGAAAGATTGGCACACGATTGTTTCCTCTTAGCTTTGCACGCACGCTGTCTTTCCAGCAGGAGAGCTGGCTTCCCGTCTGTTCTCACCCCAGTGCTCAGGAGGATGCAGGCACAGCAGCGCTTGTTCAGGACGCTGGTCCCCTGGGCTGAGGGGAGCTAGAGAAGGGCTTCCAGAAGAGGGGGGAATGGTGATGGTTGGATGTTAGAAAGATTGCTCAAGTGTCAGTGTAGGTGATAAGCTATGGGGGCAGGACAGCAATGGAAAGCACTAAAGGGAATTTCAAAAGTCTAGATGAGAGGTAATGAGGCCTTGAGCCAGGAGAGGATTTCAGGGAAAGAATATTTAAAGAGCAAACCAAACCAACAGTAAACAATTGCCTTGAAGTCGATTCTAACTCAGGGTGACCCCATGCATGCGGAGAACTGCTCCATAGGGTTTTCAAGGCTGCCACCTTTCAGAAGCAGATCGCCACGCCTTTCTTCCAATCCCTCTCTGGGTGGGTTCGAACCACCAACTCGGCTTGCAGTCGAGTGCTTAGCTGTTGACCCCACCCAGGCACTCCTCCTCTCAACATATATTGAATGAAAACAAAGAACCTAACAAGCAAAGCCATCGGGTTAATTCTGACTCTTGACAACCCCAGGTGTGTCAGGGTGGAAGTGTGCTCCACAGGGTTGTCAGCAGCTGATTTTCCAGTAGATTGCCAAGCCTTTCTTCTGAGGCCCCTCTGGATGGATTTGAACTGCCAACCTTTTGGTTAGTAGTTGAGTGCTCACCTGTTTGTGCCACCCAGGGACTCCTAAGGGTATTTTAGGGCTTAAATTGGCATCTCTTAGTGACTGATTTAGGGATAAACTGTTTTCTCTGACAGGTTGACTGTGCTTGGAATACATTTTTTTTTCTCTCTCTAAATGGCATGTGAGTCGAAAACAGTCCTGGTGACTCTCTTGGCCTGGTAGAGTTTGCCTGTTCTGCTCTTCGTGAAGTTCTGTTGGACTCCGGGGATCACGCCCTGCTGTAACCCGCTCTGCTCTGCTCCGGCTGGGTACACCTGTGTCTGCAGGAGTGCCGAGCTAGAATAGTCACTCCACGTCTGAGAGAGCTCGCTTAGATTTAAGTGGTGTGAACTTGAGCGCAGTTCTGGGAAAGGAGAGCTCTTGATTGTCTAGAATAGACATGTGCAACTTCTGAGTCTCTCTTAGCTTGTACTCCAGAATCAGAGCTAGAATCATTTACAGACTCCATCCAGGCAATTGGACAGGGCAAAATAACGACCCCCTTCTCACCCTAGGAGTCTCTGGGTGGTGCAGATGTTTAACATGCTCAGCTGCCAATGGAAAGGTTGGAGGTTTGAGTCCACCCAGAGGCACCTTGGAAGAAAGGCCTGGTGATCTTCTTCAGAAAAATCAGCCACTGAAAACCCTGTGGAGCACAGTTCTACTCTGGCGCACAAGGGGTTGTCATGAGTCGGAGCCGACTCCACGGCAGATGGTTCTTTTCCTAATTCTGAAATTGTTGTCTGTAGAGTCTGAAACATTTGTGGGGCTCTGCCCTGCCTGAAAGGGCAGAAACTTGTCTGAAGAATGCTTTGTACTTGTTCTCTGTGCCAGGAGTTTTGAAATGGCATTTAGCCCAAAGCAATGACGTTCTGGCCTCATCTTTGTAAAATTGTCTTTAAAGAAGGGGCAGTATTTAATTATGCACAGGGGGATTATCCACTGCATCCATCTGGATCCACATCACCCGGCATACTCCAGAGTAATTGCTCCTTCCTGGTGGTGGGTGTGACCCTGAGGGATGTGAACTAATTTGAATATCAAGTCTGATAAGGCTGTAATTAGGAAGGGACTGTGCAAACGATCTGATGAGGCATTTTCAAAGTCAAATAAGCCACGATTCGCCCCATTTTCGTTGTGTATTTGGCTCTCTTGTGGGTCCTCGTGTAGGGGACAAGCAGCTGAGAGGTACAGGGTCCTGTGTAGACTCTTAGACAGAGCTTGTCCTGAATGCTCTCATTCAAGCCCCATCTCTAGGGCAGAGGTGGAATCCCAAAGGTTGGCAGTTCAAGTCCACCCAGAGATGCCTCAGAAGAAAGACCTGGCAATCTACTTCGGAATACTCAGCCATTGAAAACCCCGTGGAGCACAGTTCCACTCTGACACAAATAGGGTGGCCATGAGTTGGAGTTGACTTGATGGCAACTGGTTTTACTGGTTATGGAAGTGTTGGCTGGCAGAAGGACAAGGACAGAGCCCTGTGGCACTCTACTATAGGTCTCCTTCCAGAAGAGCTCATTGTATGCAGTTGTCCAACTGGCTGTGAACCTACCTTACATTTCTATCATCTCTTCCCTGTCTGACCATCTAATTTACAAACATTTATGCAAACTGGTATACTGTCTGAGCCATTCTCTGGACCCATAAATCTGGTAACTCATAGAAAATGGAAATGAGTTCTGTGGGGGTGTGTTTTATTCTTAGAGAACCCCTGTTGACTCCTCTCACTCATTCATAAACCAGCTCTATAATAATCTGTTCTTTTTCTAAAGATTCACATCACATTTACTGGCCTATTATTGCTAGAATTTTCTTTGATCCCTTGTTTCTGAAAATCAGGTCAGGATTGGCTCACAGACAGGTTTTCAGCACCTCCGTTGCCCGCCATAATTTTTCAGAAGTTACCAGTGGTGACTGTGAGCGGTGACTGCTGGCTGCTTAAACACTCTGGCGTGCAATTCATCAGGCTCTGGGGGAGAACTCATTTGTAGCAGCTCAGGGAGCTCTTTTTCTCTCTTCACTTATATTAGGTTGCAATCCCTTCTTTGCGTTTAATTCAGCAATATGCCCAGGACCACACTTTGTTTTAACCTTGCCAGTTTGATGCCTGTTCTCTTCCTTGGAGCAGGCCAAACGAAAAACAAAACGAGAGTCGAGATTTTCTGCTTTCTCTCTCTTCCTGAGGGGAACCTCCTGTGTCTTTATTCTCCCTGACCAGAGGCTGCTTTAAAGGATGTGTGTGTAAGTGTGTGCATGTGTGCATGTGTGTGAATGTATGTGTATGTGTGTGTGATTGTGTGTTTGTGTGTGTGTGTGCAAGAATATATGTAAGTGTGTGAAAGCACACGTGAGGGTGTTAACTTGTAAATCAAGCAGTCAGCGGGGCCAAGCTCCCTCTGGGGGCTCTCGGGGAGGCTCCCCCAGCTCCTGGTGGCCCCAGGCATTCCTTGGCTTGCGGCTGCATCACTCCAATCTCTGCCTCCAACTTCACAAGGTTTTCTCCTCTGCGTCTCAAATCTCCCTCTGCCTCTCCCTTGTAAGGACACTTGCCATTGGATTTAAGGCCAATCTGAACAATTCAGAAGGCGCCCTGGTGGCACAATGGTTAAGCACTTGGCTGCTAACCGAAAGGTTGGCGGTTTGAGCCCGCCAGCAGCTCCTGGGGAGAAAAGACCTGGTGACCTGCTCCCGTAAAGACTGCATTCTAGGAAACCCCATAGGGCAGTTCTGCTCCGTCACATGGGGTCGCTATGAGTTGGGATCAACTCGGTGCCACACAATGACAACAACCAAATACCACAAAGTGGGTGGCTTTAAAGAACAGGGATTATTTTTTCTCCCAGTTCTGGAGGCTAGAAGTCCACATCAGGGCCTTGGCCGTGATGGTTTCTTCTGATGCTTTGAGAGAGGAGCCGTTCCAGGTCTCTGTCCTCATTTCCGGTTTCCGCAGGCAACCCTTGGCGTTCCTTTGCTGCTTGCGGATGCATCTGCCTCTGTCGTCACGTGGCGTCTGTCTTCCCCTGTGTGTCACTTCCTTTTATAAGCCAGTTCAGAAGGGATCAGGGTCAGGACCTCCCCTACGCTGGTGTCACCACATTTAACTTAGCAGACAACGAAGGAAAACTCTATTTCCAAACAAGACCACAATCACAGGTACAGGAGTTAGGACAGCAGCATATCTTTGTGAGGAATCAATGCTGGATAAAGCAAAGGGACAGTGAAAATTAGAGAAATCTTCCATGAGATGGACTGACACAACACCTACAATGGACTCAAGCACACCCGTGATTGTGAAGGTGGTGCAGGACCGGGCAGCATCTGGTTCTATTATGCACAAGAGCGCCATGAGTCGGAGCTGACTGGATGGTGACTAACAGAAACACTTCAATCGGTAACAGAACAGAAAGTCCCTAAGCCTACGAAGAGTCCCCAGTGGAGACAGACAAGTATGAACAATCGTTAAAACTGAGCTGTGGCATTATGGCTGCATATTGATGGCTTCTGTGGACCAGGCAGGTGCCCTCTGCACTTCACCTGAACCCCGCTGTACAGACGAGGAAACAGGCTCTGAGAGGCTGAGGTGCCTACTCTAGTCACACGGCTGTCAGTGGCAAGGCTGGGATTCAGCAAGGATCTGTCTGGCTCCAAAGACTTGCTCTTTCTGGAAGGACATACTGTCTCCATGAGTGGGAGGTTTTTGGGGGGTAACACCTTGTGCCAGGTAAAGAATGAGGAAGCAGGATGGGGCAGGGGCATGAAGGTGTGAGTTTACACCAGCTGCTGGTTCTGCTGTAACCCACACCAGCGGAGGTGTGGGTGTGTCCATTGGGTGGAGTATAAGTCACCTGTGGAACCCCTACTGTAAGGGGATCTGGGAAAGGGCTTATTGCTCAGGCCCTTCTGACAAAGCCTGGGACCACCCACCGAGAGCTCCAGAGCAAAGATGGCTGTAGAAGGGAGATCTCTGGAGGCTCCTCAGAGGGGCCTCTGCCCAGAACGGGAGACCTCAGAAGAAGTGAAGTCTAAACTGGGACCAGAACGTGGAAGGGTGGTGGAGAGTGTTCCAGGTAGAAGAACCGGCAGGTGCAAAGGCCCAGAGGCTGGAGAGCATGAAGCTTCTTTAATACAATTAGAACATTCTAGAAATAGAGCATGGTGAGGGTTTCATGGTAGGCAGTGTGCTGAGGTCACAGGGCCGGATCAGGAAGGACCTTCTGGAATAATCTGTCTTTATTCTGACCCAGGGAAGGGCCCTGTCTTAGGCTGGGTTCCCTAGAGGAGCAAAACCACTGAAGTGTATATATATATATATAAATATATATTAAAAAAACAAAACAAAACCTGTTGTCAACGAGTTTATTCCAACTCATAGCGACCCTATAGGACAGAGCAGAACTTCCCCGTAGGATTTCCAAGGAGGAGCTGGTTGATTTGAACTGCTGACCTTTGGGTTGGCAGCCAAACACTTAACCACTGTGCCACCAGGGCTCCATAAATATATAGAGAGAGACTTATTTCATGGAAATGGCTCATGGGGTTGCAGAGGCTGGCAAGTCCCAAATCTCTCTCTGGGAGCAGCTGCCCTCCCATGCCCATGGCCAGGAAGGACACAGAATCTGTCCCCACCTGATCACTCCTGGTCTTTCTGGGCTCACTGAACCCCCTCCCTCCCTCCAGAGAATGGAGGAGGCTGAATCTCTGCCCTGCCGTCCCTCCCCTCCCCTCCCCCACCCCAGCGCCCGGGCCCCCAGCTGTGACAAGCCCCAGGGATCCACACTCTCCGTTAGAGTGCCAGCCAGAATTGGGGCCAAGAGGGCAAGAAGGGGGAGCTTGTTGGGGGGGACTCTCCATTGGAAGTGACCATGACGGTCGCCCTGCCACCGGAGAACACGGCTAAGGCGGCCACACTTGACATGGGTAGGGGGGCAGGAGCACTCAAATACAGAAACAGACGCGCAGCTGAGCTGCCCGGTGGGTGTCAAGAGAGCCTGCTCTCCTCTCTGAGCCGGGAGGCAGCAGCGGAGGAGGGGCTGGGTGGGGGAGAAGCCAGGGCCAAGACTGTCCCCTGCGACAGGGACAGAGCAGTCTGCCCCACCTCTCTGCCTTCCCAGTGTCTCCCCGGGACCGCGGGGGTTTTCAGAGCCTGGTCCAGGAGCCCTTTCCCTTTTGATGGCTCAAGCAGGCTTAGAATCTGAATTTCCGCCTGCTGAGAGATTCCAGCCCTGAGAGGTCCTGCAGTTCATCTCCCGCCTGGGGGTAGGACCAGACCAACAAGTGGGGCCCCCCAAGGAGAATTTCCTGAGGCATCATCAGCATCCCCTGCCCCCAGCACCAAGAGGCAGACCCCAGAGCCCTGCCAGCCCTGCCTCCCTGCTCAGCAGAGCAAGTTGCCATGGCGACGAGCAACAGTGAGCATCTCCATCATACTGCCACTCACACTGACTCTGCTGGGTGCCTGGCCCCAAACACAGCCTTGGGGTGGGAAACAAACCTTGCAGTCTCTATACAGAGGCAATTAAACACAGAGAGAAGTGCTGGGAACAGCCCAGGGAAGGGAGAGGGCCAGAGGGAACTGCATCAAATGGCTGTGTCTTTTGCAAGTCAAATTCTGGCACTGCAGGGAGAAGTACTTGCTTGGTAGGGGTGGGAGGATGTACTGAATCCTAGAATTCTGTGGTGCCCACCCGACTTTTATTTGAGGTAAAGGCTGTGGATCTACCGTGGGACCTGGAACTGTCTGCGCCCTGGTGGATAATTTGGGCCTACTGGCCGCACCAAAGCTCTCCGAGGCTGAGCTAAGGTGAAGGCTGCAGCCTGCAGGTGAGGACACTTCACCTCTGCTCACAACTCAACGTGCAAACCCAGGAGGAAATAAGAAGTGGGGAGGGTGGAGCCGTCCTTTCCGTAACCTGATACACAATTTATGGAGAAATCTGCTCCAGCCTGGGCTCTCAGCTTTGGCTGCCTGACTGCACAGCCAGGCCCCTCTGTCCTCCCAAAGGCATCTACCCAAGTGCCATGCTCGGTGCCCGACAAGCACTAAACAGCCTTGGCAAACTCAGATTTGTAAAGTGCTAGAGAGTGTTACAGGAGAATAAGGTTTTCCCCCTTGGGTCCCCTGACTTACCCAGCCCCTGCTAGTCTACTTGGAAGATCGTCCTTGAGCAATGTGCTACCTGCTAAGGTGAGTGCGGTGAGTCAGAGTGTTGGGGTGCCGGGAGCGGGGAGGGGAGGAGTTGGACCACGCAGCTCCAAGTAGGGCAGATCCACTTTTCTCTCATTTATGGGCTAACTCATCAATGTAACCCAGATATAAGCCAAGGTTCCATGGGGCCCAGCCTCCACACACTCAAAGAGGCTGGATGTTGCAGCCAATGGGATTGGATCAATTTTGTAAAATTTGGATCAGTTTGTAAAAATGGATCCTCATGTAAAAATGGATCAATTTTACGACTCCTCACAGTGCTTTTCAGAACTTCTTCCCCTTCTCCCCAGCTCCCTTGTACACCACAGTAACTCACTAATCTTTCTTATTCTTAATTTCTTAATCTTTCTTTTTCTCACCAACCCCTTTCCTCCTGCCTCTCTAGTCCTGTTTCTCTCTCTTCCTCCTTCCAGTCCTGCTCCTCAAGAGGCCAGGGACGAGGCTGGTAGAGCCCGAGCTCTCCTGGGAGGCAGGGTTAGAGAGAGGGAGGAGGAGAAGCTGAGAGGCAAAGACTTTCTCCTTGTAGTTGGGGTGTAGTAGAGTGGGGTGGGAGAGGGGCAAGGCTGAGCACCAGCCAAAACCAGACCATTGCCCTTTGAGTCAGTTTCAACTCCTAGCAACCCTATAGGACAGAGTGGAACTGTCCCATAGGGTTTCCAAGGAGCAGCTGGTGGATTCCAACTGCCAACCTGTTGGTTAGCAGCCAAATGCTCAACCACTGCACCACCAGGGCTCCAAGGTTGAGCACATTGGTGGGATATATACATCTTTCACCCATGACAAAAGATTTTCTTTGAAGGTTGAATTCTGCAACCAGGTAGGGGTTGAGAACCACTGATCCAGGCTGGTGACAGATGCTGAGGAAGGCCAAATGGCTTGAGGGAACCCTCCAAACCAGCGACTGGCTGCATTGGCGTTGGCACTTGGGTCTTCTTTGCTCTTTCTAACGCACCATACCGCCCTGCAGCAAAGGAGCCGGAGGAAGGCAGTGTATCACAAGTGCAACGAACAATTTATAAAAGCAAATCCCACGTGGGTGGGTATTCAAGAAGAAGGGCTCATGTCCTTCTGAGGAAGACTGGAAAGGCTTTGTGGAAGAATGGAGATGAACCTCGAAGGATGGGCAGCTCCTACCATTAGAAATAAGGTGGGGAAGGCATTCCAAGTAGGCGAAACAGCAAGAGCCAGAGCCCAGAGCGGGGAAGCGCTGGGAACCATATCTGGAGGCCATTAAGGTTTTCAGTGTGCCTGGAGCTCAGGGTCCACTTGGGGTGTAGCTGGAGAAAAGACTGGAGCAGCTGCTTGGGGCCACTTGATGGAGGGCCGTACCTTGCAGGTGGCTAAGTTCGTACTTAGTTTGGCGGTCAGTGAGGGAGTTGAAGGTTTTGAGCAAGGGAGTGGCATCCTGGGGTGTAGGATAGAGCTGAGAGACCAGCTGAGACCAGGAAGTCAGGAGGAAGAGCAGGGAAGAAGGGAAGACATTGCTTTGGATTGGAACTGGCTGAGCTGTTCAGCCAAGAGGCCCCAGGGGTAGAAATACAATTGGGGAGTCACTCCCAAAGAGGTAGAAACTGCCTCGGGAGCCCTAGATGAGCAAAACCATTTTCTGATACTTGAAATAGACGAAGGGGTTTTCTATTTAGAAGAGAGTTGTAAAGCAAGTTGTTGTTGGGTGCCATTGAGTCAATTCTGACTCATAGCGACCCCAAGTGGCAGAGTAGAACTGCCCCATAGGGTTTTCTGGGCTGGAATCTTTATGGGTGGGAGAAAGACGTGGCAGTCTGCTTCCCTAAAGATTACGGCCTTGGAAACTCTATGGGGCAGTTCTACTCTGTCCTATAGAGTCTCTAGGAGTTGTAATCGACTAGACGGCAGTGGGTTTAAATCTTTATGGGAGCAGATCGCCAGGTCTTTCTTCCAAGGATCCACTGGGTAAGTGCGAACCACCAACCCTTCAGTTAGCAGCTGAGTGCTTAACCATTGCGACCCCAGGGCTCCTTTGTAAAGCAAGGAATCGTAATTAAACTAACCATGACCAATTTATATCCTTATAAGTTTGGATTTCCATGTTTAAAATTTTCTTCAGTCAGAGCCTGTCTCCGTTAGCTCACACTGTCACTGGGCTGTCCGTTTTCCCGAGGCCTGAGTCCAAGTGGTAGAAAGAGAATCCAGCCTCCAGCACAAACACCAAATCAGGTAGCCTGGCCCCCTCACAGTTGATTGGGTGGTGATTGCCCCTAAGCACAGGTGTTGGACCCTACTGCAGAAGAAGGGGACCGGCAGGGGCTGGCGTGACTGGGGTGGGGGCAGGCCCTCCCTGCAGCATTTTTTCATGACTTTGTCACAAAGAGGGGAGGGCAAGCTTGGGGAGGAGTGGACTCTGTGGATAGGTTCCAGCCTCCAGGAGATGCTAAGAAACAAAACAACCAAATAACCCATCGCCGTCGAGTCAATTCGACTTGTGGTGACCCTATAGGGCAGAGCAGAACCGCCCCACAGGGTTTCCTAGGCTGGAATCTTTACGGAAGCCGACTGCCACACCTTTCTACTGCAGAGCCGCTGGTGAATTCAAATCTCTGACCTTTCAGTTAGCAGCCAAGTGCTTAACCACTGCACCACCAGGGCTCCGAAAACAACCACCACCAAAAAACATTAAAAAAAAACAAAACAAAAAAACCACAGTTGTTGAGTCACTTCAGACTCATGGCGCCCCCATGTGTGGCAGAGTAGAACTGGGCTCTGTAAGATTTTCAATGGCTGGTTTTTCAGAAGTAGATTACCCAGGCCTTTCTTTTGAGGCACCTCTGGGTGGACTCGAACCACCAATCTTTCGGTTAGCAGCCAGATTTATCTCTACCTGTGTCCTCACTTGATATCCTCCTGGGGCTGCTCAGTGCCCTCTGCTCTCCCCCTGGGCACCCAGAAGTTCCCTTTGCAAGGACCCCCACCTATGTCTGCACCCCACTTCCCCACATCCTACCCACCAAATAAAATGAGCACATTTTGCATCCTATCTCTGGTCTAGCCTGATGAATCATTCTATTCTCATATTATGAAGAGCAAGCATGTTCTTATGTATTCCCAACAGTGTACTGGATCTTGGACATAAACAGGTGCAGGCTTCAATCCCAGCTCAGACACATATGAGCTGTGTGTTTAAGGTCCAATTATTTCACCTCCCCAGTCTTCCTTTCCCCACCTAGAAAATGGAGATAATCAGACGCCGTGCTCCTTTGATTATAAAAGCCTTTCCTCACCCCATCCTGGCAATCTCTCTTCACTAATAATAGACTTAATTATTTAAATTTAATTTGTTAGCAGCTTGATGTTTCATGTGAAAAGCCTAATGAATTATTAACGTTTAATAAATAATAAAATTTAATATCTATTAACTTGGGCTTAAATATATAAACTGTTTAATTTCTTAAATCAATGCCTTTTTTTTTTTTTTTAATTAAAAAGGATAGAAGTCCTGCTAAAAGCCATAGAAAGCTGAGGACGGTCTCGCCAAAACCCACATCTCCCACTCTCTGTCGGTGGAGATGGGACAGGGATGCGGGTCCTTACCGTTGTCATGACTATGGCATGTGGAGGGGAAAAGACAAAGACCAGGTTTGAGGGTCACCTCCTTGCTTCCCCCGGGGCCAGGAGGAGCTTGGAGTTACTGTTTAGCTACATTGTATCCAGTCCTGCCCAGCTGCGATTGAGTCAATTCCTCCAGTGGATTCCAACTCGTGGTGACCCCACGTGTGTCAGAGTAGAACTGTGATCCAGAGGGTTTTCATTGACTGATTTTTGGAAGTAGGTTGTCAGGCCTTTCTTCCTAGTCTTAGTCTGGAGGCTCCACTGAAACCTGTCCACCGTAGGCGGCCCTGATGGTATTTAAAATACCTCTGGCATAGCTTCTGGTATCACAGCAATGTGCCAGCCACCACAACACTACAGACCAGCCAGTGGGTCATGGTACCTAGTATCACCAACTAATAAATTCTAAGTTCACTGTCACCATCCAAGCCTCCCTCTGGCTATTTCCCCATGGGGGCCGTGGGGGCTGCTGCAAGGTCAGCCTCACACCAGGGCCAGGAGGGGGGAGGCTGTCCTAAGAACAAGGCTTCTTACAGGGAGATGGAACTGCGCAAATGGACACACGTGCTTGTTATTTGAATATAAATCCACGTGGATGTGCAGCACGTGTTAGTTACACTGGCAATTAGTTACCGATGAGGCCTGCTCCCACAGTTCTGATAGGGAGGTTCCTGAGGAGCACCCTGGAGCGACCCCCGAGCAGCCAAGCTAACCCTGTCCTTGTGGCAAAGGTGGCCTTCATGACTGCCAGTCTCCCCAGTGATCATATATTTGCCTGTCACAGGGTCACGGGGCCATGCTGGGGTGACAACCCACAGGACTGATTCTAATAGCATTATACACCTATAAAAACAAGTAATAGTTGCCCTCGAGTCCACTCCGACTCACGGCCACCCCATGTGTGTCAGAGAACCATGCTCCATAGGATTTTCCAGAAGTACATCACCAGACCTTTCTTCCAAGGCTCCTCTGGGTGGACTCAAATCTCTAACCTTTCTGTTAGCAGCCAATCCTGTTAACCATATGCACCACCCAGGGACTCCACTGCACACACTTAAGAAGGATCCATTTAGGGTGTGGAAGTCTTGTGGGTCCTTGGGGCCTTTTAACCTTTACTTATTTTAGGGGTTTAAGGCAAATGGCGGCAAGTGTCCCCCATCCCCTTGCCCTTTCCGGATGCACAGGGGTCTTCTGTCCTCGAGGGGAAAGGGAGGCAGGCTGGACACGCATGCTGGGATCACGGGCTGGGCAGTCTCCTGGTCCACGTCCACAGGGCATCTGGCCAGGGAATATCCCGTGATGCTGGGTCCTGTGCTGATGACCCTGGAGAGACAGAAAGGAGAGTGGCCAAGCAGAGGGAGCTGTCCCAGGATCTCCTGGTACCTTCGGCCAAGCCCTCCAGGGAGGCCATCTGGCCAGGGTTGCCCTGTTGCCTGATTTCACTAGATGTACCAGGAGCCCTGGTAGCTCAACAGTTAAGTGCTCAACTGCTAACTGGAAGGTTGGCAGTTGGAACCCACTAGCAGTTCCGTGGGCAGAAAGACCTGGCAGTCTGCTTCTGTAAAAGATTACAGACCAGGAAATCCTGTGGGGCAGTTCTACTCTGTCCTATAGGGTCGCTGTGAGTTGGAATCGACCAGACGGCATGTCACTACACCACAGTGGCCTCTTGCTCCAAACTGGAAACATTTTTTTTTTTAAACTCCTCTCCCCTCCTCCCCCATCCTCTGGTAACAACTAATCCTCTTTTGTCCCGATGGATTTACCTACTTTCGCCACTTCATCTAAGTGGGATCTTGCAATATCTGTCCTAGACAGCAAGGGCTTTGAGGGCAGCTGCTTCTCCTTACCCCTCGGCGTCTGCCCAGCCCCTAGCACAAGAGCTGGCACGTAGTAGGTGCTCAGTGAAAGTCTGTGGAAGTGAGGAGACAGGAAGAGCTACAGAAGGGAGATTCAGGAAGAACTGAGAGGCAAGAGCCCAGGAGCCTCCAGGATCTGAATGAAGTAAGAATTCACTGCTAGTTGCCCCGGTTACGTCATCGTCAGCTGCTGTGGCGTCGACTTGGACTCATGCTGATCTTACCTATAACAGAAAAAAAATCATTGGCTGGTCCTGCACCATCTTCACGATCTTTGGTACTTTAAGTGCTTTCCAGCCTAGGGGGCTCATCGTCCAGCACTATATTGGACAATCTTCTGTTGTGATCCCTAAGGTTTTCTTTGGCTAATTTTTGTAAGTGGGTTGCCGGGCTTTTCTTCCTAGTCTGTCTTAGTCTGGAAGCTGTGCTGAAACCTGTCCACCATGGGTGACCCTGCTGATGTTTGAAATACCTGTGGCCAGCACTATAGCAACATGTAAGCTACCACAGTACAACAAACTGACAGATGGACGGAGGCGAACCTGTAAAGTTATTGTTGTTGTTACGTGCCGCTGAGTCAATTTTGGCTCATAGTGACCCTACAGGACAGAGTAGAACTTCCCCACAGGGTTTTCTAGGTTGCAATCTTTACTGGGAGCCCCGGTGGCGCAGTGGTTAAGAGCTTGGCTGCTATATTCAGGCAGCTAACAGACACATGAAGAAATGCTCACGATCATTAGCCATTAGAGAGATGCAGATCAAAACTACAATGAGATATCATCTCCCCCCAACAAGGCTAGCTCTAATCCAAAAAACACAAAATAATAAATGCTGGAGAGGTTGTGGAGAAACTGGAAAACTTATACACTGTTGATGGGAATGTAAAATGGCACAACCACTTTGGAAATTGATTTGGCGCTTCCTTAAAAAGCTAGAATTGGAAGTACCATCCGATCCAGCTATCCCGCTCCTTGGAATATATCCTAGAGAAATAGGAGCCGTCGCACAAATAGATATGTGCACACCCATGTTCATTGCAGCACTGTTCACAATAGCAAAAAGATGGAAACAACCTAGGTGCCCATCAACAGACGAATGGATAAACAAATTATGGTATACCCACACAATGGAATACTACGCAACGATAAAGAACAATGATGAATCTGCGAAACATCTTACGACAGGGATGAATATGGAAGGCATTAAGCTGAGTGAAAGTAGTCAGTCCCAAAAGGTATGAGACCACTATTATAAGAACTCATGAAATGGTTTAAACACAGAAGAAAACATTCTTTGATGGTTACAAGGGTGGGGAAGGAGGCTGAGGGGTATTCAGTTACTGGATAATAGACAAGAATTATCTTCAGTGAAGGGAAGGACAGCACACACTACAGGGGAATTCAGCACAACTGGGCTAAACCAAAGCTAAGAAGTTTCCTGAATACAGTCAAACACTTTGAGGGACAGAGTAGCAGGGGTAGGGGTCTGGGGACCATGCTTTCAGGGGACGTCTAGGTCAATTGGCATAACAAAGCTTATTAAGAAAATGTTCTGCATCCTACTTTTAGTCTTAAAAGCTTGCAAGCGGCCATCTAAGATGCATCAATTGGTCCCAACCACCTGGAGTAAAGGAGAATGGAGAACACCAAAGACACAAGGAAAGTATTAGCCCAAGAGACAGAAAGGGCCACACAGACCAGAGACTCCATCAGCCTGAGACCAGAAGAACTAGATGGTGCCCGGCTACCACCAATGACCGCCCTGACAGGGAACACAACAGAGAGTCCCTGATGGAGCAGGAGAAAGGTGGGGTGCAGAACTCAAATTCTAGTAAGAAGACCAGACTTAATGGTCTGAGTGAGACTGGAGGATCCCCAGAAAGCATGACTCCTGAATTCTCTATCAGCCCAGAACTAAAACAATTTCTGAGGCCAATTCTTCAGACAGGGATCAGGCAGAACTGGGGGACATAAAGTGATACTCGTGAGGAGTGTGCCTCTTAGCTCAAGTAGATACAAGAGACTAAAGGGGCAGCTTCTGTCCGGAGGTGAGATGGGAAGGCAGAGAGGGTCAGGAGCTGGTTGAATGGGAATCAGGGGTAGAAAGGAGGAGTGTGCTGTCACAGTATGGGGAGAGCAATTAGGGTCACATAACAATGTATGTGTAAATTTTGTATGAGAGACTAACTTGAAATGTAAACTTCATTTAAACTACAACAATTAAAAAAAGAAATAGCTTGGCTGCTAACCAAGAGGTGAGCATTTGAATCCACCAGTCACTCCTTGGAAACCCTGTGGGGCAGTTCTACTCTGTCCTATAGGGTTGCTATGAATTGACTCCACAGCAACGGGTTTGGTTTTTTTAAGTCTTTACGGGAGCAGTTCATCAGGCCTTCTTCCCCCGGAAGAGCTGCTGGGTGGGTTCAAACTGCCAACCTTTTCGTTAGCAGCTGAACATGTAACCATTGTACCACCAGGGCTCCTTGAACCTATTACAAAGAGACGTAAAAGACTGGGGGAGCCTTTCTTTAGCAAAGCTTCCCGGGCAGGTCTGCAGCCCCCTCGGCAGCATCTCCTTCCAGCCCCAGCCCCGGATCCAGCTCTTCCCTTTCTCCCTTCCTTGAGGTTTCTCCCCAGACAGGCTGGGGGAAGGATGGGCTGGGGGGCCAGGGAAGAAGCCAAGGCTCCGAGGCCCCAAGGCCCCATGGCACCAGGACTGGTGGCCCCTGGCCCAGAGAGGGCCTGGCAGAGCTGCTGATTAAAAGGTGCCTCTGCCCGGTGCTAATTCTCCGCCTCCACACTTCCTGCAGCTGGCCCGCGGCTGCGACGGGGCTGAAGGATCGCGTGGAGTTTTAAATGGGAGAGAAGGAGCACTTCTGATCTCATTTTCCAGTATTTCAGCTCTGCCCTAATCTATTTACCATACAATTTGTGTCACTTTGATAAGCGGCTGCTTCAAGACTGCATTTATTAAAATCAAGAGCAGAGACAGCTTTCAAGTCTCTCAAGAGTTGTAATAAATGTTTCAAATTAGTCATTACGGTGTTTGCCATGGTTCATATCATATACTTCATCTCGGTGACAAATGATCACATCCTGGGTACGTCCTTTTTGGGGGATGATGGCGAGGGCTTCACTTTGACACGCCGGTGTAGGGGCAGGATGGGGGCGGGGGAGCCCCTCCAGAGGCAGCCTGGACCTCCAGGGCCATCTGCTCAGCCCCGTGAAATGCTCTTATAGTGGAAGCTTTCAATACTTAAAAAGGAGGGAAATGGCCCAGGAGGAACTTTCTCTCCTTCCCTTCCCTCTCCTCCCCAACCCAAACCACTAGCTGCCAATGAACGGATTCCCGCTCACGACCCTGTGTATGTCAGAGTAGAACTGTGCTCCATAGGGTCTTCAGTGGCTGAATTTTTAGAAATAGATTGCCAGGCCTTTCTTCTGAGGCACCTCTGGGTGAACTTGAACTGCCAACTTTTCGGTTAGCAGCTGAACCCATAACCATTTCCACCACCTAGGGGATCCCCCACCCGAAACTTCCTGGCTCTTATTTCCCCCTGGGGGCCGAGGTCTCCCTCATCACCCCCACCCCTGCCCCATGCTGCCATCGAGGACACTGGAACTTTGTGGCTGCTTTCCTGTTTCCTTTTGAGCTTTCTGTAGCCCTGGGAAGCACCCTGCCCTGAATATGTCACATTCTCAGAGGCTCAGATTCAGCAGGCTTTGAGTCCCAGGAGGGGGGGGGAGGGGTCATCTGGGTCATCAAAGACTTACTCAGGGGTGGTACCGGGAGCTCCGCCAGGGCAGTGTTCCTGCCTCTGTGGCACCTTAAGGTGCGGTCCCGAAGTGCTGTGGGTGAGGACGTTCGGGACGCGAAGACCATGAGCGTTAGAACAGGTTGAGCATGAAGGTCCGGGCGGAGGTGGACGGATGAGGGCAGTGTTGTTGCTGTTAGTGCTCTGGAGGTGGATCCTGATTTCATGGTGACCCCACTGTCTTAGTCATCTAGTGCTGCTATAACAGAAATACCACAAGTGGATGGCTTTCACAAAGAAAATTTATTCTCTCACAGTCTAGTAGGCTAGAAGTCCAAATTCAGGGCATCAGCTCCAGGGGAAGGTTTTCTCTTCTCTCTTGGCTCTGGTGGGAGGTCTTTGTCATCAGTCTTCCCTTGGTCTAGGAGCTTCTCAGCACAGGAACCCTGGGTCCAAAGGATGTGCACTCCTGCTCTTCTTTCTTGGTGGTATGAGGTCCCCTGTCTCTCTGCTCACTTCTCTCTTTTATATGTCAAAAAAACATTGGCTCAAGACACAATCGAATCTTGTAGATTGAGCCCTGCTTCATCTCATTAACATAACTGCTGCCTATCCCACCTCATTAACATCATAGAGGTAGGATCAGATGACAAAATGGTGGACAATCACACAATACTGGGAATCATGGCCTACCCAAACGGATACACGTATTTTGGGGAAACCCAATTCAGTCCATAACACCCATGCACAAAAGAGCGAATTGCTACCCGGTCCTGCACCATCCCCATGTTGGGTTGCGGATCGGACTGTTGTGAACCGTAGGGTTTTCACTGGTTGATTTTCAGAAGTAGATCACCAGGCCTTTCTTCCTAGTCTGTCTTAGTCTGGAAGCTCTGCTGAAACCTGTGCAGCATCACAACAACATATAAACCTCTACTGACAGACAGGTGTTGGCTGCGCATGAGGTGCATTAGCTGGGAATTGAACCTGTTCTCCCTCGTGGAAGGCGAGGATTCCACCGCTGAACCACCACTGCCCACAATCATATCTTCACTCTGGATGATGTCTCCACAGTTCTGAAAAGAAAGCCCAGTATCTATAGCCCCTTTGTGATGTGGCCCTGCCTGCCTCCCTGCTGCTGCCCAGGCTCTGAGCCCTGGGCGCGTCTGTCTGGCGTCAGGTCCTCTCCCGCCCAGCCCAGGCCTCTGTGTAGGCTGTAAAGGTCTCTGCTCTTTCTACCTCTTTTAACTCTTCTCTCTTGAGATCTGGCCACTCCCCCCACCCCACTTCCTCAGAAAGCACTCCTCCACCACTGGGGCGCCTTTCTTTGTCCCCTGCAGGCCCCCGTCTCCCATATCCCTCCTTCCTGACCCATGTCACAGCTACACTGCAATGGTTAAGTGCTCGGCTGCTAAGCAAAAGGTTGGCAGTTCAAACCCGCCCAGTGGCTCTGCAGGAGAAAGACCTGGTGATCTGCTTCCTCAAAGATTATAGCCAAGAAAATCCTATGGCGCAGTTCCACTCTGTCACACGGGGTTGCTGTGAGTTGAAATAGACTCAACAGCACCTAACATCAACAACAAAAATAGGAAATTACCTCGCAGTTAATGCTTTATTTGACGACAACAGCAGCCTCATTTCTAAGTAAGTAAACAGTAGGTACATGAAGGCTTATAGCTACTCTTTTACCCGTGACTCCCAATGGCCTTGGTCCCACTCTCGAACTGTTCCCACAACAATAGTGACTTTTTAAGGCCTCTGGGTGGCACAAGCGGTTTGTGATTGGCTACTAACCTAAAGATTGGCGATTTGAACCCAGCCAGTGGCACCTCGGAAGAAAGGCCTGGCAATCTGCCTCTAAAGATGACAACCAAGAAGACCCTATGGGGCAGTTCTACTCTGTAACACATGGGGTCAACCATGAGTTGAAATCAACTCAACCACAGAAGGTTGGCTGTTTTTTGGTTTTAGTGACCGTTTGATGAAAGTCCGTCTCTCCCACTAGCCCCTGAGTCCCGAGGAGACCGGGGCTTGCTTTTCACATTGCTGACTGGCACAGGCCGTGGGACTCAGAACTGCACAGATGAACACTGAGGTTGCTCCTGGTGGCAGCAGAAGCCTCTTGCACCCCTTCAGATCTCCAGGCCTCACTTGCTGCATGCTCCCCTGGGGCTTGTGCTGTGCTGGGGCTATGCCACTGGCCTCACTAGGGCTGGTGTCACCCAGCGCAGTAACTCATGGTGTCACCCCTCCCCCCATGGACCTCCTCCCATACCAGACCATACAGAATTCTTTGCAATGTTTTTTGTACTAATGTTACTCGTAATTCATAATTCCCATGTATCACTCTGTTTCCTTTAATTACTACTTTATTCCCAAAAAATTATGATATAGGTTCACAAATACTAATTACCACAAAACTGTAGTGAAAACACCAGAAAATTTGACAAGGTCAGTGACTCTAGAAACACCAGCAGCAATGAAAACCAGTGTGTGCTTGTAGCAAGCGCGTGCCGACGAAACCATGTGATTTGAAGCGTCATTGTAATTGGGCAAGAATGACAGCTCTGAGTGGAGCACATTCCAGAAAAAAAACAAACCAAACCTGTTCCATCATCAATTCCGACTCAGCGAACCTATAGGACAGAGTGGAACTGCCCCATAGGATTTCCAAGGAGCGGCTGGTGGATTCAATCTGCCAACCTTTTGGTGAACAGCTGAGCTACTTTACTACTGCACCACCAGGACTCCACATTAGAAGGTTCAAAAAGTAAATTAGCATAGAGTTTTCACCTTATAGGTATATTGATACCTGTTAACTGGACTTGCAAAAATGGTTCTGTTGTTATAACTAACTATAGGGATATTTTTATAGACAGCCATTTTGGTGTCACCCCCTCTGACTGTGCCACCCGGTGAGGTCCGGACCCCCCGCACCCCACACCCCCCTAGTGACAGAGACGGACCCTCGTGTCCATCCAGCAGGAGCAGGCAAGGGTGTCCTGATAGCCCCTCACCTGGGCAAGGAGGCCTCGTCCAACCCGGAAGTGTGGGAGTCAATACCCCGAGAGGAATGGAAGGCAACGCGAGGGTCCCCCTTCTCCCCCTGATACTCGGTCTAGGCCCAGTACTGAGCAAGGATTTTCTCCTAACAGCCATCAACTTCCAGACTCCCTCCCTGTCCGTCACCTGCCCCCTGGGGTCACACGTCTCAGTGAAGTCCTCATGGGTAAGTCCGTCTTGGCGCTGCTCTGCGAGACACTCAGGCTGAGACACTCTTTTTTATTCTTACCCTTTGCCTTTTACCCGCCAGGATGCTCAGGCATCTATGTGCAAAGGCCACCGGGTAGCGTTTGCTTGGGGGTGGGGGCGCCCCAGGTTTTTCCATTGGGGCTTGCCTCACAAAAATCCCGAGAACCCGCCTTGTGTTTTTCCTTTGCGGTCTGTCTCCCACCCCTGTCGGAGCCTCCTTTCCTCTGGCCTCCCTTTCCTTTCCCCTCTCCCAGCTCCCAAAATTGTCTTCCAGGCATTTCTGCTGCCGGTATTTAGACATGCAGATCTTGGAGCCTGTTTTGCATGAATGTTTGACCTTGGGCAGAGCTGCTCCCCACGGGATGGATGTGTTGGGGCTGCATTTAATCACCGAGAACAGTCCAAGCCTCGTGAAACCACAGAGACCCAATTCCCCATCCCTGCCTTCAATGGTAATGAACTTCTGAGAAATAGCTAATCAATAAATTGAACAAATAACCCGGGCAGCTAAAGCTCTGTCGGGACCTTAATTACAATCGTAGAAATAAATTGGAGGGTAGGAGCAATATCTGGGGGGCCGGGAGGCTATCATTAACCCCTGATTTCTTTGGGGGGCTGGGCAAACAAAGTCATTCTCCCTAGGGAGATTGGGCTGGGATTTGGTTTCTGGGAGGGGACAGGAGACAGGAGATGGTCCAACTCTCCGTCTGTCCAGCTCTTTCTACCCGCACGGAGCTAGGAGTACGGGCTCTCCCAGCTGGGCAAGACCCCGCTGGTCGGTCAGAGGCCGCCCTAAGCTCTCTGGGCTTCTGGTTTGGAGGGAGTTGCACCTTTCTGACTTGGGGGCACAACACGGGCCCTGGAGGCAGGGTGGAGGGGGCAGGGACTGCAGACTGCGGAGCTGGACAGGACCATGTTCTCATCTGCTCTGATCCTGACTGCCTTGACAAGACTCGGACCCTCTGAGCCCGGGTTTCTGAATCGCTAACCCTGGAACCCCAGCACCTGGCCCTGGGGCCATTGTGAGGCCAAGCAAGGAACTATGAAATGTGGGAGCCCATAGGTGGGGGTGCATCCTCTACCTGCCTGGCCCAGCCACACCCTCTCTCCTTCCATTCTCGGGGGTCTTCAGAGATGGGCTGAGGGGGTTCTGCAGAAGGGCCTGCTGGCAGCTCAGAAGCCACGCAACCCCACAGTGACTCAGAAGGGCCCAGAGCCACACCCTGCAATCACACCCCCCTGCACACCACGCCCCCTGCCATCACGCCCTGAGCACCACCCCTTGGCCACGCCCCTGAGGACACACCCCATAGGCTATGTCTTCACACCCGCATCTCCCACCTTTGACACTCAGGCTGGATAGATCCTGGGGTAGTGTAAGCGGGGAGAGAGGATCTGGGGAGCGGGAGGGAGCGTCCATGCTTGTCCCCAGTCCCACGTGCCTTTAGGACCCTGGCCGGGCTCCGGAGGGGTTGGCAGTGGTCAGTGCGGTTGACCTGCATCTACCCCCAGGTTCCCAGAGCTGTCTTGAGAGAGCCACTGTGAAGTTATCTCGAAAGCCATGACTTGCTTTTCAGCTGAGAGAGCTGGCAATGACAGCAGCCATTCTCCCCAAGAACCCACCAGGTTTCCTCAGCTTGTCTGCACCTACCAGAGGTCATTTACCCATCGGATAAAACCAAAAACCAAACCCACTGCCATCGATTCCGACTCATAGCGACCCTAAAGGACTGGGTAGAACTGCCCCCATAGGGTTTCCAAGGCAGTAAATCCTTGTGGAAGCACACTGCTACATCTTTCTCGTGCAGAGTGGCTGGTGGATTCCAACCGCTGACCTTTCGGTTAGCAGCCGAGGACTTTACACACTGCACCACCAAGGCTCTTCACCCACCTGAGAAAGAAGGGTTATTCTGGACTGCTCAGCCGGCCAGATGACCAAGCAGGGGAGTCCCTGGAAGGCGAACAACATCCTGGCCTTCCTGACACCCTTATTCCAGGGGAGCTATTGCCTGTAAATACATTGTTTAAATATATATGAAGGTATGTATGTATGCACATATATAAGAAATATTTGACTATTGCAGAAGAACTAAAATTCAGATTTTATAAAGAAAAATTAAATGTAAATCATTCTAAAGCCCACCACCTACAGAAGACTGCTAATATTGTGGTATATATTCCGCTATAATATTCTTGGGAGTTTTTCTTATTCAAGCCTTATAATCACGTGACGGGGTGTGTGTGTGTGTGTGTGTGTGTGTGTGTGTGTGTGTGTGTGTGTAGTGAGTGGGTATATGTCCAGCGTATGTGTGTGTCTGAGTGTGTATGTATGTATGCATGCATGTGTGTATGCGTGTGGGGTGTATATGTGTGTGTTTATATATGTGTGTGTGCACACATGTGTATGTGCGTGGAGTGTGTTTATGCGTGTGTGTGTGAGAAACAAGAACAGGAAGCATCAAGAAGCGAGATGCTGCAACAGTGGGCCGAGGCAAGCTGCCTGCCTCAGGGCCGGAATTTTCCAGGCAGTAAAGAGAATACATGAGTGAGGTGCCAGCGTCAGCTCGGTGTTTACTGCACAGATAGAATATTTACAGCTCTGTCGCTGGTGTGAAATGTGGCTCTTGCAGACCCTGTGAAGGTCACTGGAATGTCAAGAGAATTTATGGGTGTTTTATAGCACATTTGTGATGGCAAGCAAGGCGACAGGACTCTGTACCTTCTACCCAGTGCATGGGGCACCCAAAGATGGAAGAGAAGGAGCAGCTGGCTGGGAATCACCACCCCTCATCAGGTTCATTTATGCCAGTGTGCAAGCAATTTGCCTGTGGGTGTGTAGAACAGACGTTCCTGCAGGGCGTGAGGGAGGTGAAAATGTGCAGAGGGGGCGAACAATTAGAAGAACCGGGAATCACGACTCTGTTCCTGCTGCTGCCGCTAGGGCTGATGGCTTCTTGAATTTACATGAGCCATTCTGCAGTCATTACGCCAGTAAGGCCCCGAGTAGAATATCGAGTAAAACCTGGGAAAGCCGGATCCCATGTGAGGCAGAAACCTGTCAGAGAAGAAAAACGCAAATATTTTCCACTAAAAGGAGCAGTAGAGAAGTGTTAAGACCGCATCCTACCAAAGGTGGAATCCTGGAAAAGCAAGGGAGTCTGGGCGAGTTCCGGCTCTCACAGGTTTCCCTGTAGTTCTGGATTCCAGAATCAGCCCGCTGGGACAGGGGCTTTCCAGATCACAGAACCTATTGCTGTCGTGTTCGGGGTAAAGAGCCAAGGCCTGGAGGATTGTTCTTTAATGTGCTCGCATCTTAGAATTATTTCCCAAAATAGTTCTGAATGTCACCTCGTGTCTCGGAGGGGAGCTCGGCTTGGCTCCTGTCTCGGGATCATCATTCTCCATAAGCCTCTGCAGCTGGCTGGGTCGTGGACTTCTCCGGCTTAGGCGCTGATCTGGATCCCTGTGAACTTGGCCACGTGTTTATCTGTTTGCCCAGGACCCATCTGTGGAGGGGGTACTAAGTTAAGGGTCTGTGTCACTGTTCTGGGGGCTTAGAGGTGAATAAGACACAGCCCCCGCCCAAGGAGTCCACGTGGCGTAAGGTGCTGGGACCACAGTCACTAACTCTGGGACAGGCAGCAGCGACAAGCAGCTCTGGGCCAGATGGCGATCTCAAGCTGCAAGTGCCAGGCCAAGCCAGGTGCCCAAGCTCTGCCCTGGCGCTGGCTGCCCCTCTCGGCTGTGTGGCTGGGCGCTTCCCTTATCTCTTTTTAGCCTCAGCTGCACTATCTGTAGAAGAGTGTTGTTGAATTAAGTGATCTGCCATGATTCCAGGTCTTTCTAAGGAGGAAGATGTGGCCCCCAAGTGGCCGCCCAGCCTGAAGCGTGTTCTGGTGGAGCCTGCTGCTAAAGCTCAGGAGTGAAAGGTTGGTGTGGAGAGGCGTTTGGAGATGATAGAATTGTTAAAAGTACATGATAACAAACAAATAAGGTGTAGGGAAAGCTTTCTTTTCTTTTTTTTTTAAATTGATGTAATTAAACGAAGTCTACATTTCAAGTTAGTCTCCCATACAGAATTTTTTTTTTTCAGAGAAAGTTTTTCTTTACAGTTGAATGCCAGTTAATAAATACTGAAGGAACAATGAAGCGAAGTAGTTAAGAAATTGTCAAAGGATGCTGAAATGAGTAGGGGAAAGGCTGATAAGGAACAGGAGATTTATACAGTCTCCAAGTCTCTCTCCACAAATTAGTTATTAAATGTTGTTGTTAGCTGCCGTTGAGTCAGCTCTGACTCATGGCGGTCCCGTGTACCAAAGAACGGAAACTTGCCTGAACCCGCATCATCCTCACAATCACCCACGTGCTTGAGTCCGTAGCTGCCTTCTTTCCATCCTGGGGGCTCCATCTTTCAGCACTATAGCAAGGTTCTGTTGGGATCCACAGAGTTTTTGTTGCCTGATTTTTGGAAGTAGATCACCGAGCCTTTCTTCCTAGGCTGTCTTAGGCTAGAGGCTCCACTGAAACCTGTTCACCATGGATGACCCTGCTGGTATTTGAAATACCAGTGGCATAGCTTCCAGCATCACTGCAACACACAAGCCACCACAGGATATGGAAACTGACAGACGGTGGTGGAATTATTAAAGACAAAGAGGAAAACGGGAATTCACGTGGAGAGAGCAGGCAGACGCTAACTACCTGAGTGATCAAAGCTAATGCCATCAGTAGTGGGATGCAGGGATGCTGTGTGCCTCCTGAGCTGAGGCACTGGTGGAGGACATCACTTCTGTGGGACTCCCATCAAAAATGGACAATCTGGGGAAAATGCAGAACAGAATTTCAAATTCTCATGGAATCCAGACTTTCTGGAGCCATGGAGGCTGGAGGAACTCCTGACTCTATTGCCCTAAGATAATCTTTAAACTTTAAATCCAAAATATTCCCTGAAGCCTTCTGAAAACCAAACAATAGCCTAACTTAACCAGTAAAGAATATCTATCTTGAGCATTATGCTCTTTTAAGATCTATCTAAAACAGGATCAGATTGACATCAGTGACTCAAAAGATTAGATAGGAATCTTAAGAGGCAGTGAGTTTATGTTAATGGGGGAGGAACAACTCGGAAAAGGAGGTTGAGAATGGTTGCACAACTGGAAGAATGGAATCAATGTCACTGAATTGTACACGTAGAAATTGTTGAACTGGTGTGTGTTCTGCTGTATATATTCTCAACAAGAAACAAAATAAATTAAATTTTTAAAAAGGACAACCTGAATCTAATCAGGAGAAAACACCAGAAAAACTCAAATTGAGGGTCAGTCTACAAAATAACTACTCTTTATTCTCCAGAAATGTTATAGTAAAGAAAGATAAAGGAAGGCTCAGAAGCTATTTCAGATTAAAGGAAGCTACCGAGATGTGACAGCTAAACGCAATGTATGGTCCTGGATCAGGTAGTAAATGGCACTAAAGGAAGGACATCATTTGGATATTTGATGAAATCTGAATATGGACTGTGGATTAGATAATAGTCTTGTATCAAAGTTAATGTTCCTGAATTTGATAACTGTGGTATGGTTACGTAAAAGAATATCCTTATTCTTAGAAAGAGGCACACTGAACTATCTACAGGGAAGGGGTCATGATGTATCCAACTTACTCTCAAAAGTTTCAGAAAAAACACAATGTGTACAGACATAGAAACAATGATAAAACACAAAATAGAGACTCCTGGTGCTATTCTTGCAACTTTTCTCAAGTTTGAAACTGTTTCAAAATAAAACTTCACACATATACACAGAATGAAAGCAGCTCAGTAAACTGTAAAACTGACGTTGCTCATCTCGGATCAAAGCTACCTGCCTGACTCGGAATCTACTGAGTCCCCTAGTCTTAAAGTTGGTCTGTTTCTTCACGAACTTTCAATACAACCATTAAAATATTATTTCAAATGAACACTGTAATCAAGGAGGCCACCAGGATTGCTTTGCTCACTTGCTCTTTCTCCTATAAGTACTCAGGTGGCAAAAGAAAGTCAATTATGTACTGCAACCTGGTCAGTGGAAACCCTGGTGGTTAAAAGCTACAGCTGCTAACCAAAAGGTCAACAGTTCGAATCCACCAGGCTCTCCTTGGAAACCGTATGCGGCAGTTCTACTCTGTCCTATAGGGTCACTATGAGTCAGGAATCAACTCAACAGCAATGGTTTGGTTTTTTTGGTTTTGGTTTTGGTTTTACCTGGACAGTCAAAACGTTGTCTCAGCCACGGACTCAATCAGCTGTCTCTCCTTTTCTTTCCTTCCTTCCTTCTTTTCTTCCCTTCCCTTCTGTCATGGATTCATGGATTGAATTGTGTCCCTGCAAAATATGTGTCCACTTGGTTAGGCCATGATTCCCAGTATTGAGTGGTTGTCCTCCATTTTGTGATTGACGTAATTTTCCCATGTGTTGTAAATCCTAATCTCTGCCTGTGGTTAATGAGGCAAGATTAGATTATGTTAAAGAGGATTAGGGTGGGATGTAACACCCTTACTCAGGTCATATCCCTGATCCAACGCAAAGGGAGTTTCCCTGGGGAGTGGCCTGCACCACCTTTTTATCTTACAAGAGATAAAAGGAAAGAGAAGTGAGCAGAGACGGGGGACATCATACCACCAAGAAAGTAGCGCCGGGAGCAGAGCACATCCTTCCTGTTCAGAGAAGATCCTAGTCTAGGGGAAGATTGATGACAAGGACCTTCATCCACAGCGGACAGAGAAAGCCTTCCCCTGGAGCTGATGCCCTGAATTTGGACTTTTAGCCTCCTAGACTGTGAGAGAATAAACTTCTGTTGTTGAAGCCACATCCACTTGTGGTATTTCTGTTATAGCAACCCCAGGTGACTAAAATACCTTCCCTTCCTTTTTTCTGTCTGTGTCTTTCCCTCCTTTGCCGCCTCTCTTTGTAACCCCTCTCTCTTTCTCTCCAATTTTCATTTCTTCTCCAATCCAGAATACCAATATTTACTGCTTTTTTTCTAACTTCCAACTCTATAATTACTTTGATGTCAGGGAACTGGTTCTTCCTGGTTTCTTGCCTTTCTTGACTCCAATTTTTCCAGATAGAAGTGGAGGAGACAGTCTTAAAAGTGTTCCATGGGAAAAAAAAAATAGCAGAGTTGAAATTAAATATTGTAATGATATAAAACAGTAAGCAGCTCTGCTTGACAGCTCTGACAGCTATTTGTTCTAGAAAACAGCATTTATGATGTCAGTTCTATAAGGGAGTATGTTTGAATTAAAATAATTACAGCTGGTAGCACAACCAAGATTCCTTGTAGTCAATCATCCTTCACAAATACCATGGGTAGAACTTTCCCAGGGGTGGAAAAAGCCTCTGTCAATAGGAGGAAGCAAGGAAGTACTTGCTGTAGATTCTTCCAGAAACCCAGATGTCCTCCTGGCCAGAACACTGCACCTCTGAAAGGAGCAGGTGTGTGAGGGAAGGCCTGGGACGCTGTTGGACTGAATGGAAGGGTCACTCTCACCCCTGGGATGTGTTTCATCCTCCTCTGATCTATTTTTTTGGCTGAATTTGTTTGGGTGATACCGTACAGATGACCCAAAGTTAGCTCCTTTATCTGCTGTCCCTTTTGAAATCCTGAATTTGAAATTACAAGTAATCCAGATTCAACTCTGGTATCAATGAGAAGATGTAAGGAGGACCTGGCTGAGATGGTCTGATGCCCAGAGCAAATTTCTCCACCTATAGATAGAACCTCTTCTTACTCCTGTTCTTTAAGACTTGAATTCTTCTCAGAGCAAAGTGCCCCTGAGAGGGTCCCACTGTGAACCCTCTTAGGCTTGAGGGACCCACCCCCCATCTGTCAATTTGTCATACTGTGTTGGCTTGCATGTTGCTATGATGCTGGAAGCTTCAAAGTGGAGCTTCCAGACCAAGACAGACTAGGGAGAAAGGCCTGGTGATCTACTTCTGAAAAGTCAGACATTGAAAACCCAGTGGAGCAGAGTTCTACTCTGACACATGTGGGGTCATCATGAGTCAGAGTCAACTCCATAGCAACTGATTCTTGTGCGTCAGGAGCTATGCAACGTGCTGGGAGCTGTGCTGAGACAAGACATTCTGGGTCACACTGTAGCTCTACGCAGCAAGGGCAGATCAGCAGGGGCTAGAACTGTAGACCCCAAAAGCCAGTTGCCATCAAGTCGACTCTGACTCATGGTAATCCCATGTGCATGAGAGTAGAACTGTGCTCCTTAGGGGTTTTCGATGGCTGAATTTTTAGAAGTAGATCACCAGGCCTTTCTTTCAAGGCACCTCTTGGTGGGCTCGGACCTCCGACCTTTTGTCAGCGGCCAAGCACTTAACCGTTTGCACCCCTAGACCCCATAGACCTTCAAATACACCTTCTCCAGACCTGCACTGGGGCCGTGGTGAGGTGGTGAGGGCACCCTTTGTTCCCCTCCACGTGGCGGTGCCTAAGACGGAGCCCGGCCCTCAAGGCAGAGTAACTCACGGCATCATCCTCATTATTACAACACCACAACGCTCATCCCTCTGCTGGCCATAAACCGCATGCCGCATGCTCTCAGGATACCCCGCTCCTAGCTCTTAAAATTAAATACTGTTCTTTTACAGAGCCAAGGAAGTTGCCCAGGAAGCCCAATAAAATAGAATAAAAATGAAAATTTCAGCAGGTTGTTAAAGGGTGATCTAGGAAATATGTAAAATGGCGATAATAGCGTGAGAGCCCACTGTTCAAGGCCGCTCACAAGGAGGCATAGCACTTCGAATACGCAGATAGAAGGGAACCAACCGCCAAGTGCAGAGTCGAATCCAGCTTGCTTAAGTGGAAGCTGTCGCAGATGAGCCTGGGGGTGACTTAAGGAAGGGTAAGCCAGTCGGGGGACAGGGGGACTGATTTCGGATCCCAATCAGGTATTGCCAGGTGAGGTGGGGAAGGCTGCAGGAGGGGTGGGTGCAGGGGTCTCAGGCCTGCATTTTGTGGGGGGAAAGAATGAACATACATTTCACGGCTTCTCTGGTGCACCTCCAGCTACTGGGTCGCATTAGCTTAATGCTGTTTGCATTGATCACTCTGGGGCTGAGCATTAGAGCGTTGGCGGGTGATGGGGAATTTCTGTGTCTATGAGTTGGAATCGACTCGACAGCAATGGGTTTGGGTTTTTTTCAGTATTGTTGTATGGAAACCCTGGTGGCGTAATGGTTAATTAAGAACTACGGCTCTAACCAAAAGGTTGGCAGTTCAAATCCACAAGGTGCTCTTCGGAAACTCTATGGGGCAGTTCTACTCTGTCCTTTAGGGTCACTATGAGTCGGAATTGACTGAACAGCAACAGATTTGGTTTTTTGGGTTTTTTTATTGTTGTGTGGGGAGCTCTGGTTGCCCAGTGGTTAAGCATTCTGCTGCAACCAAAAGGTCAGCAGTTCAAATCCACCAGCTGCTCTTTGGAAACCCTATGGGGTGGTTCTACTCTGTCCTATAGGGTCACTATGAGTTGGAATCAACTTGACAGCAATGGTTTTATTTTACTTTATTATTGTGTGGAAGGAGCCCTCGTGGTGCAGTGGTTAAAGCACTCAGCTGCTAACCAAAATGTTGGTGTTTCAAAACCACCAGCCACTCTGCAGGAGAAAGAGGTAGCACTCTGCTTCCATACAGATTACAGCCTTGAAAACCCTACAGGCAGCCCTGCTCTATCCTTTAGGGTTGCTGGGAGTGGGAATCAACTTGACGACATTGGATTTTTTAGTTTATTGTTGTGTATGCAGGCAGTGGTGGTTCGGTGATTGAATTCTTGTCCTCCATGCGGGAGACCCAGGTCCAATTCCTGGTCAAGGCACCTCAAGAGCAGCTACCATCCGTCAGTGGAGGCTCGTGTGTTGCTATGATGCTGAACAGGTTTCGGCGGAGCTTCCAGACCAAGATGGACTAGGGAGAAAGGCCTGGGGAAGTAGAGAATGCAAACTCAAGGTTGACAGAGTCCCTACCCTCAAGGAGCTTATACTCTCATAGGAGACTCGAGGCAAGTAAACCAAGTAATTGTAATATGATTTAGAAGTACCTTAAGGGACAGGCACACCATCTCTGAGAGCAGAGTGAAACAGGCTCCCCAGCTGGGTGGTGTTTGCAAGGCAGGTGAGCGTTCGGGGGAAGCTGCTCGAAGCAAGAGGAACGGAGTGGCTGCAGGCATGGAGGTGGGAAGAGACGAAGCATGCTGGGGCCCTGAGGCAGAGCCGCACAGGAGTGGGGCTGGGGGTGGCTGGGCCTGAGCCACCGGGCAACGATGCCTGTTCAGGATCACATGCTAAAACTTTCCACCTGTCGGTGGAAGAGATGGGCCTGGGACGCCCCAGGAAGGCGAACAGAAGACAGCCCCCTTCTCCTCACCTCTGGGCTGGGCGGGAGACAAACCACAGAGGGACCCCGCAGATACTCCGTGCTGTCTCCGACTCTCCAGACTTCCTTTGTGTCTGATGAGTGTCAGCTTTGCCACCTTAGTGCTGGGCCAGCCCCAGCAGACTGGTAGCCTCCCAGAGCACGGCTGGGAGGGCAAGCCCAGGAAGAACACCTCTGAGAGGTGGGGTGAAAATCCAGAGACCCCTTTACCTCTGTGGTTGTCTGCCTAAGGACCAGGCGATCCTGACTTATGGTGACCCATGAGTGTCAGAGCAGAACTGTACTCCGCAGGGTTTTCAGTGGCTGATTTTTCAGAAGTAGATCACCAGGCCTTTCTTCCAAGGCACCTCTGGGTGAACTCCAACCTCCAATCTTTCAGTTAGCAGCCTAGTGTGTTAACAATTTTCACCACCAGGGTGCAAATACATACACATATATATTCTAGGAATGTTTTCTGAGGCCCCAGTATATCCTGGGCACTGTTCTCAGCAGAGAGACACAGCAGGGGACAAGACAGGCAGAACTCTGCTCTGTTTTCTTTATGTTGAAATTCTAGCAGGAAAAAGCAGACAAGAAACAAATCAATGAATAAATAAGACGATTTAAAATAGTGATACGTGTTACAAGAAAAGTGTTGTTGCTGTTAGCCATTGTCAGCTCGCGGCAACTCTATGTGTTACAGAGTAGAACTGCTCTGGCTGTAATCTTTATGGAAGCAGTTTGCCAGGTCTTTCTTCTGTGGAGCTGCTGGGTGGGTTCCAACCACCAACCTTTAGGTTAGCAGCCACTTGTACCACCCACGCTCCTTACAAGAAAACTCATGTAAAACCATGTAAGCTGATGGAGAGTAGCTGGAGGAGGGGGAGTCTTCAGACTGGGAGCATCAGGGCAGACGTCCGGCTGTACAAGATGAAGCCTGAGAGGCAGGGGCATTGTGGTCCATGGCGAGGAGTTTGGATTGCAAATTACTGGAGATTTTCAGTCGGGGAGTGCAGCCCAGCTCGAGGCGCTGGTCTGGAGAGTGGGCGGGCATGTGCAGCCCCAGCCTCTGTGGAGAGGGTTCGTGCATGTTTATGGTGGGTGTTCGCTGAATGAACAGCTTAATTACGGTGGCACTGTGCTTGGGCTTCGCATTAATAATGCAGTGAATCTCAGCAGCAGATTAAACTCTATAAAGGAGTAAACTGCCCCGGAAGGTGGAGAAAGTCGTGGTTGAGGACAATCAGTCCATTATAAGTCTTTTATTAGATGGAAGCCCTCGGCAGCGGGCAGATGGGTTCTTACAAACGCACACATATGAGAAAAACAGGAGCTGCATCCATCAACCGATCAAAATCACTTACAGAAACGGGTTTCTGCTGAGGGTGGTCATTGGCTGACCCAGGAAGTCAGAGGCTTGTGCATCAGTGTCCCGGTTGCTGCTGCCGCGGCTGGCTGCCTGTCCAAAGTTCTAGCTAACGCACCTTTAAAAACTTCATTTTTATTAGCGGCGTTAGAAGCATACCATAAAACGCTACCGGGAGAGAGTGGAGTATTGACGTTGGCAAAGAATATTGAATATGCCGTGGACTGCCAGAAGGACGAACAATCAATCTTAGAAGAAATACAACCAGAATACACTTTAGAGGCAAGGTTGATGAGACTTCGGCTTGCTTACTTTGGACACGTCATCAGGAAAGACCAATCGCTAGAAAAGGGCATCATGTCTGGTAAAGTAGAGGGTCAGCAAAAATGAGGGTGACCTTTGTGAGATGGATTGACACAGTGGCCACAACAATGGGCTCGAACATACCAGTGATCATGAAGATGGCGCAGGACTGGACAAAGTTTCCTTCTGTTATACGTGAGGTTGCTGTGAGTTGGAGGTGACTCAAGGACAACAAGCAAGAACAGAGGGGAGACCTGACTGCTCCTTGATCCGGGTAGCTCCTGATACTGGAGTGTAGGCTGGAGTTAAGGCCACACAGCCCACAGCAGAAGCTGCCCAGCACCTGGCGGGAAGGACCAGGGCTGAACTGTCCTGGGCTGGAGGAGGGTGAGCCTAGCCAGCTCTGGAGAGTCCCTCCTGGCCAAGGCTTCCAACTTGGAGGAAATCCTAAAGGGAAATGGCCAGAAACAAGGTGTTGGGGTTCAGCAGCCCAGGTTAGAGGCAGCGGGTGGATGGAGGGGCTGAACACAGAGGGGCTGGTAGAAGTAAGCCCCCCAGGGCAGTGGAGTTTGCCTGTTTATTCATGGATATTCCCCTCAACGGACACACCACGCCTGGCATGGCTGCTCTTGCTGGTAGCTGCCGCTCAGTTGGCCCCTGACCCATGGTGACCCCATGCACAACTGAAGGAAATATTGCCTGGCCCTGTGCCATCCCCATGTGGATTGGACTGTTGTGATTGGTAGGGTTTTCTTTGGTTGATTTTCAGAAGTAGATCACCAGGCCTTTCTTCCTAGTCCGTCTTAGTCTGGAAGCTCCAATGAAACCTGTTTAGCATCATAGCAACACGCAAGCCTCCACTAACAGATGGGTGGTGGCTGCGTATGAGGTGCATTGGACAGGAATTGAGCCTGGGTCTTCCACACGGAAGGCGAGACTTCTACCTCTGAACCACCAATGCCTCGAATTACATTACCTTGTGATTATGTATGCAAAGTGACTTCTTTACGTTCAATATTTCACTTACTTTATTTTACTCTTCAGGTATGTTTTATCACCTGCATTTCCAAACAAAGAAACTAGGGTTCAGGGAAGTGAAGTCATTGGCCCAGAGTTACACAGCAAGGATGTGGTAGAGCCCAGACTCAGCCTTTCCACCTGAGCAATGGGTGAGGTTTGGAGGGATGTGAGAGATGGGGTAAAGTGAGCATCCAGGGGGAGGATGTGATGTATGAATACCTACCAAGCATGGTAGCGTGAAGATTTCACTTCTTTTGATGAAGGTCGTCTGTGCTGGGTTGAATAGTGTCCCCTCAAAATTCATGTCCATCTGGAACCTCAAAATATAACATTTGGAACAGGGTCTTTTCCGATGTAATCAAGTTAAGATAGGGTTGTACTGGAGTCGGGGTGGGCCCTAGATCCAAAGACTGGTATTATAAGGAGAGGACATAGACACACAGGGAGAAGGCCATGTGAAACAGAAGCAGAGATAGGACGGGCTTATCTACAAGCCAAGGAACGCCAGGGATTGCCAGGGATCACCAGCCATCATTAGAAGCTGGGAGAGAGGCAAGGACCAAAGTCTCCCTAAGAGCCTCCAGAAGGAACCAGCTCTGCTGACATTTTGATTTCGGACTTCTGGCTCCAGAACTGGGAAAGAATAAAATTCTGTTGTTTTAAGCCACTGGTTTGTGGTATTCTGTTATGGCAGCCTTAGGGAATTAATACAGCATCTCAGTAGAAAATGGAGTCCCCAGCCTCATGGGGTATTCAGGGAGAGCCTGATATATGTGTAGTAGGAGCTCCAAAGCCCAGAGAATCCTGTCTTACAGGCTTGTGAGAGGCCATCAGCGGTACAACCATTGTTCTCTATTTGACTGGAAGAGCTGAGGAAGATGAAGGGTCAGGAATTGGAGGACAAACTGCAGTACTTGTTCAATTGCCTCCATGAACAACTGCCTCCTTTGCCATGAGACCAAAAGAACTGGATATGCCTGGCTACCATTACTGAATGATTTGATCAAAAATTCTATAGAAGAATTCTGATCAAAATGGGGAGAAATGTGGAGCAGAACTTCAAATTCTAATGGAATCCAGACTCACTGGAGCCATTTCCGGATGAACTTCAGGAACTACTGCTATGAGGAAATCTTTAAACCTTAAACCGAGAATATCCCCTGAAGTCATCTTTAAACCAAACCGTAGTTCAGCTTAATTAGAATGGAATGTCTGCCTCGAGCATTGTATTCTTTTAAAGAATTAGCTATATGAGATCAAATCGGCAACGGCAACTCAAAAGGTTAGATGAGAAACTTAGGGGGCAGTGAGTTGGTGTTAATTAATGATGGTGAAACAATTTAGAAAATCATATAGAGAAAGGTGGCACAACTTGAAGAATGTAATCAGAGTCACTGAACTGTACATGTAGAAATTGTCGAATTGATGTACAATTTGCTGTGTGTATCTTCACCAAAAAAGAAAAAGCCCAGGCAACTGACTCCCTGAGGGCAGAAGGGCCCTATGTGGGTAGCCAGGAAGGACCTATTTCTGAGGAGTGATGTAGGGCTGTTAAAGGTCCCCCAGTTTCAGAAGGTGCTTTATGGCCCATTGATTGATTCTAGAAATTCCACCTTTATAGCTTCTTGCCCTTACCAGAAAGTGTCTCTCCTTATTTCAATACAATGTCTCTGGAAATAGGGACCCTTTAAGGCATAAAGCTTAAGCTGTTAATTTTTCTCCCTTGCATTCACAAAGCATTCGTTGAGTTTCTACCATCTGCTCAGCCCCATCTCCTAAGGACCAAACTCATTGCCATTGAGTCAATTCTGACTCATAGTGACCCTAGGATAGGGTAGAACTGCCCTATAGGGTTTCATCTTTAGGAAGCAAACTGCCACATCTTTCTCCCACAGAGTGGCTAGTGGGTTTGAACCACCAACTTTTCAGCTAGAAGCCGAGCGCTTAACCACTGTGCCATCAGGGCTCCCTTCTCCTAAGGAAGATGAAGAACTACAGTCCTGCTCTCAGATGCTCTTGCACTTGTTGGGGATTGCTATGCAAACCACAACCAAAATGGCAGCTCCGAGGGGAAGGGGGGAGGGTCATGGCCAAAGCAGCAAAAGGCACTGAAAGGGGAGACTGGGGTCCCAGCCCAGCGTGGAGTGAGTGGGTGCTCTCTGCTCAAGCATAGGCTGGGTTTGGGCTCCTGTTTCAGGTTCTTGGCAGATGTGCTGACAAAATGCAATAGAAGACACGAGGCACATGTCAGTCAGTAAACACATCCTTGAAGTATGATCCGAAACAAAACCATGGGCAGCCCAAGTGGCTGTTTTAACTCAGTATGGGGACAGCTGGAAGAAGCAAATGTGATATTGTTTTTCACATTTCGTCATCAGAAAGCCGTGCTTTCAACTGTTCTCTTCCTAATTAAGAGACAAAGTGTCCTGTTTTATTGGCAGCCATAATGGATAGAGTCCCCGAGAGAGGAGTAAATGGTACCTGTGATCTGGAGGAGAAAGAGAATCCATCAAAGAAGGCAGGAGCTACTGCTTCCTGCTCTCACCACAGCCCCCTTTGTTTGCTCAGTCATTAGATCTGGCTGAGTTGGTCATGCATTGATCCATTCATTAGCTCATTCTTTGTTTCTCTCATGCACAAATTCACAATTTCCTCACTCACTGTTACAGCCAACATTTATTGAGCTGCTATGTGCCATGACAGGCAATGCAGAAAAGACCAAGACAACAGTCATGACCTTAGTAAGCTCCCTGATGGACTCAGTGTTCTCTGTGCTTACCATCTTCCTTGGCGAAATCATGTCCCTGACCCTGTGGCCAGTGCCACATGCAGGCCCTGGAAGTATACACAGCTCTTTGTCTCATTCAAACAACCTCCCTTCATCCTTTTAATTTCTGTAGGATCTGTAGCGATGTTTCTTCTTTCATTCCTGATAGTTATTGTTCATCTGTGTCTTCTTTATTTTTTTTCTAATCAGCCAGGCTACAGTTTTGATCAATGTTCATGATCTTTCCAAATAAACACCTTTTGGTTTCATTAAGTTTTTTTCGCTAATGTTTTTCAATTGATTGTTGTTTTCTATTGCATTTAATTCTTCTTTTATCTTTATTATTTCCTTTCTTCTGTTCACTTTGGGTTTAATTTGCTTCTCTTTTTCTAGTTTCTTAAGATGGAAGCTTGGATCACTAATCTGAGACCTTTCTTTTTTTCTAATATTATTAGCTTTTAATGCTATAAATTTCTCTCTAAGCACAGCTTTAGCTACATTCCCCAAATCTTGATGTATTATTTTCATTTAGTTCAGTTCAAAATATTTTCTAATTTCTCTTATAATTTCTTCTGTGACCCATCTGCTATTTAGAAGTGTGTTGTTTAATTTCCAAATGTTTGGTGATTTTCCAGATATCTTTCTGTTATTAATTTCTTATTTAATTGCATTGCTCTTCAAAGCACATACTTTGTATGATTTCAATATTTTTTACTTGTGTTTTGGCTTACAATACAATCTCTCTTGGTAAATATTCTGTGTGCATTTAAAAAGAATGTGTCTTCATCTGTTGTTAAGAGATGTGTTCCTTAAATATCAACTATGTCAAGCTGGTTGCTAGAGTAGTTCAAGTCATATATCTCTACTGATTTTCTGTCTCCTTGATCTATTAATTATTGAGTGAGGGGTGCTGAGATCTCCAACTGTAATTGTGAATTTGTCTATTTCTCCCTTCAGTTCTATCAGTCTTCGCTTTGTGTGCCTTGAAGCTGTGCTATTAGGTACAACTGAATTTAGTATAGTGATGTTCTTATAAATGGACTCATTTATCACTATGAAATGTCCCTCTTAATTCTGGTAATATTTCTTGTTCTGAAATCTACTTAGTTTGATACTGATGTAGCCACTCACTCTCTTTTGATCAGTATTTTCTTAGTATTTCTTTTTCCTTTTTTCCCCTTTTAACTCATCTGTATCCTTTATTAAATTATGTTTCTTATAAACAAGATAATAATTGGGTCTTTCCTTTTAATGCAATTTGACAATCTTTGCCTTTTAATTGGAGTGTTTAGACCATGCATATTTAATGTGATTATTGATATGGTTGGATTAGAATCTACTTTTTTTTCTGTGTGTTCCACCTGTTGTTTATTGCCTTTCTCTCTTTCTCTGACTTATTTTTGAATGAATCTTTATGATTCCATTTTGTCTCCACTATTAGCTTATTTTCTTCTCTTTCTCTTGCTTTTTTTTTTAGTTGTTGTTCTAGTGTTTACAACAGACAACCTTATCATAACTTGCCTTCAAATAATATTACATCACTTCACATACACATGAAGAACTTTACAACTTTACAAATTTCCATATCCTTCCCCCTATAGTTTGTGCTTTTGTTCTCATACATTTTATTTCTATGTATATTGTAAATGCCACAATACAAAATTTAAAAGTACAGAAACATTAAAAAGTACTTTATATTTACCCATTTATTTACCATTTCTGATACTCTTTATTCCTTCGTGTAGATTCAAATTTCCATGTGGTATCATTTTCCTTTTTCCAGGGGAACTTTTATTAACAATTATCATTGCACAGTTCTGCTGATGACAGTTCTCTCAGTTTTTGTTTGTGTTCATATTTGAAAAATATTTTTGCTGGGTATAGGACTTTAGGTTGACTTTTTTCTTCCTTTCAGTACTTCTGATAATAAGCCATTTTATTTAACTAGCTTGAGTAAGATTCTGTCTCTTTCAACCAAAGAAAAAGTCTTAGCCAAGACGATCCCCTTTTTCCTTCACTCTTCTTTGGAAATTCTACTTCCTCCTGACCTATAAGCCCACAAAGACCCAGTGCCCTCATCAGCTTTCCCTCCCTCTCACCAGTGACCTAGTCCTGCCTTCCATATGTCCTTCATATGACCTTCTCTGAGGGGAATGTCCCAGACCTTGGAGGACTTCTGCTCTGTCTTCACACAGCTCCAGTGTTTGTGACTCACTGTCAACTCTCCAAGAGTAGAGAGGCCAGTAGCTCGAAGCCTTGTAGGCTGCTTGATGGACAGGCACCTCTCAGGGGTGGCTTGAGGAGGGTAGATAGTGAAACTGTAAATCTAAAGTCAGTCAGGTAGAGGCTGTTGTTGTTAGTTGCCATAAAGTCACCTCTGACTCATAGTGACCTTATGTACCAGTTGTTGTCAAGTTGATTCACACTCATGGTGACCCCCTGTGCTTCATAGTAGAACTGCCTGCCATAGGGTCTTCAATGGCTGTGACCTTTCAGAAGTAGATTGCCAGGCCTTTTTCCAAGATGCCTCTGGGTAGATTTGAACCACCAACCTTTGGGTTAGTAGCCAAGTGCTTAACCATTTGTGCAACCCAGGGACTCCGACCTTACGTGTCACAGAACAAAGTATCATCCTGTCCTTCACCATCTTCATGTCTGTTGGTGTGTTTGAGTCTATTGTTTCGGCTCTTGTGTCAATCTACCTCACTAAGGGTTTCCCTCACGTCACTAACCCTCTCCTTTACTTAACATGATGTAGTTTTCTAGTGTTTGGTCTTTTCTGATGATGTGTCCAAAGTAAGAGGGCTGAAATCTCACCATCCTCACTTCTAAGGAGCATTCTGGTTGTGTTTCTTCTAAGACCCATTTGTTTGCTCTTCTGGCAGGCCACAGTATATTCAATATTCTTTGCCAACACCACAGTTTGAACACATCAATTCTGTCTTCTTTTTGTTGTTGTTGTCCAGCTTTCACATGCATCTGAGATGACTGGAAACAGCATGGCTGGGGTCAGGTATACTTTGGTCAACCAAGGTAGAGGCTAGAGGGGGCAATGTTCAGAGTCCTTCTGCACCGAAGACTCCTTCCCTACACTCCAGCCTCTACGCTTGGAGCCGAGCCCCTTCGTCTGCCAAATGCAAAACCGAAGTGAAGGACTCCCGGGACCCAGGATTATGGACACTTATAACTAATGCCAAATAAACAAGACAAAATTATATGTAATTACTCTTGAAGTCATTTTCTGATATCAGTAATTGACCCATGCATTCTTTAATCTTTAATGCTCTTTTAAAATTCAGCCTCAGGGAGTCATCAGGGTTATTGACGTTTGTCAGGATGAGGACTCTGGAGGAATTAGGCTTTGGTTAAGGTGTCTTCAAAAGAAAGAAGCAATTTAGGAAGACACGACATTCACATGACATGTGACGAGACGCAGGGTGAGGGGCTATAGCAGCCTCCCGCACTTTCCTAGGTCATGGTAACAATGGTGTCTTCGTTATCTAGTGCTGCTGTAACAGAAATACCACAAGTGGTTGGCTTTAACAAACAAATGTATTCTCTTGCAGTTTAGGAGGCTTGAAGTCTGAATTCAGGGCACCAGCTCTAGAAGAAGGCTTTCTTTCTCTGTCAGCTCTGGGGGAAGGTCTTTGTCATCCATCTTTCCCTGGTCTAGGAGCTTCTCAGCACAGGGACCCTGGGTCCAAAGGGCCCACTCTTTTCTTGGCTCTTCTTGCTTGAGTGAGGTCCCTATATCTCTGCTCGCTTCTCTCTCCTTTTATCTCTTGTAAGATAAAAGGTGATGCAGGTCACACCTCAGGGAAACTCCCCTCACATCAGATCAGGGCTGTAACCTGAGTAAGGGTGTTGCATTCTGCCCTAATCCTCTTTAATATAACCTAATGTTGCCTCATTAACCACAGGCAGAGATTAGGATTTACAACACATAGGGAAATCACATCAGATCACAAAATGGAGGACAACCACACAATACTGGGAATCATGGTCTAGCCCAGTTGACACATATTTTTGGGGGACACAATTTAATCCGTGACAAATGGTGAAGATGGCGATGATGGCACTAAGATTATTGATGGCTCACCATGTGCTACATCTGTACATGGATGATTTCCTTTAAGCCTCTTAACAAACCTTTAAGACAGGTGATATTTTATGGAAGGAAACCAGAGCATGGGGAGGTTAAATAATCTGCCTGAAGACACCCGACTGTTAAGTGGTGAGACCAACCTTGAACTCATGTCTGTTGGAACCTCAGACCCTTACTCTACTGCTTTCAATAGGGTGACCCATGACCGCTGTCTTGAACAGTGGCCCTCCAAAAAGGGCATATCTGTGTGTAACCTGGGATAAGCTACTTTCCTAACCTTGGTTTTCTCATCTGCTAAATGGGGGTAAGAATTCCTGCTTATTGGCTGGTGTGAGATCAATCCTAGGTGTACACAAAGAACTGTAGGCCAATGTCCATAGCACCTGGGAGGCACCACACAACAAGGGACCCAAACATACCAGTGATAAAGATAGCGCAGGACTGGGCAACATTTTGTTCTGTTGTACATAAGGTTGCCATGAGTTGGAGTTGACTCAACGACAGTTATGAATTTATCCCTATTTCCACCGGAACCACCCTGTAGCTCAATTCCCCCACCCACAGTCCTCAACATCAGCCAGAGTCCCTACCACCCACATCCCTCTGTCCATCCACAGGAGTCCAGCAGTGTGCCTTCTCCCTGATGTCCACAGTAACTAGAGCCTGTTTCAGCTGTCTGAAGGAGACCTGTTTCGGTCTCCTTCATCCATGAGCCTACTCCCCTGGCTCGACATCAAGCTCCCGGAAGGTAGCATCCGCATGACCTCTGTTTATCTGGCACCTTCCCTAGCCCCCAGCTCAGGGCTGGGCAGTCAGCACTCCAACAGCGCCTGCCTAGTGAATTGGCTGAATAAATTAATTTGGGGTTCATTTTCCTGGCGTCCTGCTGGGGTGGGAAGCCGCCTCTCTGACTGTGGGGTCGGCCCCCGAGGGTGAAGGGCGCCCTGCCTCCCACATTAAGCCAGTCTGAGAGTCCATTAAATTGAGAGGGAGGGAGAAAGCGCACGAAGGTGGTGCCCAGGGACCCTGCAGACGCCCTTGGGCTATTTAAGGAGGTTAAGCCAAGAGAAGGGCAGCTGTGCCGCTAATTGTCCGGGCACTGTGGGGGGCAGGGGGGGGAGGTGCTACGGCTAGAACGTGTTCATTTGGTAATCACAGGTGAGGGGGCTGCTCTGTAACCCTGGGCCTTTTTCGTTATTTTTAAACTGAAATATGAAATGGAAATGAAAGGAGTGAGCTGTGCCAGCCAGGGTTGAAATCCAGATGAGCTCGATCTGCATCTGCTTTGCTGTGAGATCCGCATCTGCTTTGCTGTCCTCTCCTGCCGCCTGGCTTCCCCTTACCCCCAGGGGCGGCCTGCTGTTTCCTTTGGATTCCTGTGCCTCTGCCTTTCCCCTACCAGGGAGTGGCTCCCTGAGTGAGATATGAGTTTTGGGGTCCCAACCCTGAGAGGGGAGAGACAGGACTGAGCCCACACTTTGTAGTGGGCTCTGTGGCAAAGGCTCCAGGCCCCCAGGAACCCCTCCCAAGCCCTGGCCCCATCCCTGATGGTCTTCTCTGTGCCTCCAAATGGGCCAGTGGTCCCTGCTTCCCCGGATGGGGTCTTCTTCCCAAATCCCTCCTCGGGCATCGCTTCGTCTCAGCCAGTTACTCCAAGCACAACCTTGATTCCTCTTCTCTCTTCCCTGACTGGCCCCACCATGGCAGCACAGACCCTGGGCCCTGTGGGGTGATGGTTGAGATGTGGGGGGGCAGCTCTGCCAGCCCCCCGTGTCCTTGCAGGTGGTGCCTTCAGTACGCACATTTGCATCGCCAGCAAGGGGGGCGGTGCCCACAGAGCACACAGCCAGTCTGCCGCCAAGATCAGGAATTCCAATTTCTGGGGCTCCAGAGCCCAAGTGTGACCAGTTTTTCTTCCTCTCAAATGTCTTCTGAATCTCTGCTTTTCTCCTAAAGCCCCTTCCTGCACAGTCTGAGGGAAGACTTTAATCTCTAGCCTGGACGGCTGCGGTAAGGTGACAATGTGTCTTCCTTCCTCCAGGCTCTGCTCCCCACAAGACTCCTCTCCCTCTGCCGTGAAGGACATGTGTGCTGGGCCGGGCTTAAACCTATTAGCCAAGGTGCTGTCAGGCTCATGATGACCCATGTGTGCAGAGTAGAACTGCACTCCATGGGGTTTTCAAGACTGTGACCTTTCGGAAGCTGATGACCAGGCCTTTCTTCCGAGGTGCCTCTGGGCTGTTCAAACTGCAAATCTTTCAGTTAGTGGTCAAGTGCTTAACTGTTTGTGCCTCCCGGGGACTCTGGGTAAAAGCTCAGGGAGAAAGCCCAAGTCCTGGAGATGGCCCTCCAGTGTCTCCAACGACCTGTCCCTGCCCCTGATGCTCTGACTCATTCCTCTCTCTGCTCCTGCCACAGTGACCACCCTTCCCTTCTGGATTCATGGGTCCAGGTGGGCTCTGGACACTGACACGCTTCTAACTTCCCATGTGGTTCTAACATGCAGCCAGGGCTGAGAGCCCAGAGCTCCAGGATGGAATTCAAGGCTCTCCTCTGATCCTCAAGTCTGCCACAGACTGGCTGTCTTAGTCCCCTAGTGCTGCTATAACAGAAATGCCACAAGTGGACGATTCTCTCACAGTCTAGGAGGCTAGAAGTCCAAATTCAGGGTGCCAGCTCCTGGGGAAGGCTTTCTTTCTCTGTCAGTTCTGGGGAAAGTCCTTGACATCAATCTTCCCCTAGTCTAGGAGCTTCTCTGCACAGGGACCCCGGGTCCAAAGGACACGCTCTGCTCCTGGTGCTTCTCTGCTAGTGGTATGCGGTCTCTCTCCTCTCTGCTCCATTCTCTCTTTTGTATCTCAAAAGAGATTGACTCAAAATACAACCTAATCCATAGACTGAGTCCTGCCTCATTAACATCACTGCCTCTAATCCTGCCTCATTAACGTCATAGAGGTTAGGATTTATAACTCACAGGATAATCACATCAGATAACAAAATGGTGGACAACCGCACAATACTGGGAATCGTGGCCTAGCCAAGTTGACACACATTTTTAGGGGACCCAGTTCAATCCATAACACCGGCCCAGGCCTATCTTTCTGGCTTGTCTCTGCCCCCACCCTCTTTCCTCCAACCCCTAAGCTTTAAATCACATCAAACAGCAGCCCATGCCATTTCACACCCCTGCGCCTTTGCACTTGGAATCGGCTGCAAAGAAGAGCCTCTGCGAAGACCCAGCCCTTGGGCCTTCCTCATCTCCCCGGTGGAACCTTATCTGGTCCATTGGTGCTCACTGTTTGACCTCAACCTTTACGTTCCCACAGCAGTTGGCATGTATCACTAATAGCCTCCGCCTACTTCACTTGCTTTATTGACCATTGTTGTTGTGTGCTAAAACCAGTTGCCATCAAGTCGATTCTGTCAGAGTAGAACTGTGTTCCACAGGATTTTCAATGGCTGTTTTTTTATATGTAGATTGCCAGGCCTTTCTTCCAAGGCACCTCTGGTTAGCAGCCTTTTGGTTAGCAGCCCAGCACATTCACCGTTTACACCATCCAGAGTGTGAATAGAAAGTCCATTTTCTAAGGCTTCCCCATGACAGGGCAGCCATCGTAGGATCACATCAAGAAAGTGTTCAAAAGTGCTCACTGGCTGCCAGCTTTTGCAGGAGATAGGGGAAGCTCACAGTCACACTGCCCCATCTGGAGTCCCATGTACCTTCCCCCCAAACCAGCACCCCCATGCTGGCTCCACGACAGTCAGTTGGTGAGGCCCAGGGATGACTCCTGTAAGCAAAGGGAAGCCATAAGCCCTCCTGGGATCACAGGCTTGTGATAAGGACCAGAGAGCAGAGGTGGACCTGGAAGGTGGCTGGGAGGGAGGAAGCCTGCCCTTTCGCCCTGTCCTGGTGCAGACATCCAGAGAGTTTACTTGGTAAAGACCCCAAGCACCCAGGGATGGGTTAGCGTGGTGGCCCTCCGAGAGCACATATGCTAGGTCCTTAATTTACGTTTTCTTCTTTAACCTTCGTAACATCCCTTCAAAGTTGGAATTGGCATTGCTCTACCCATTTTTACAGACAAGGAAACTGGCCCAGCAAGGTCAGAAAACCTGCCTCAAGTCTTGAAGCTCGTGAAGGGCCCGGGAATTCAGACCTGGATCCACCTGGCCAGCGGCCATGCTCTTAACGATTCCAGTGGAGATGAACTGACGGACGGCTCCATTAAGTGCAGTGGACAGAGTGCCCAGAGCATCCTGGGGAAGGACTGAGTCTGTTTCCAGTGAAAGCGCTCACGTTAAGCTAGGAGAGAGGAGCTACTAAATGAGCCCCAGCGTTTACTTGTCTCTGAGTTGACATTGGGCTTTCCTGGAAACAGGATCCAGAGCCAAGAAGCCATCAGCCAAAATGGTGCACTGGGCTCTCCTCCATGCTCTGCCCCTTGAACACCAGACCTGGGCATGCTGACACGCATCTGGGCTTAGAAGTCTTGATCTATACAGGGAGGCACACATCTCTCATCAGGCCTTGTTTATTGATTTAAAACTCACACACAGATACAAAACAGCTCTTCAGAAGTTCTTTTCAAATGGAAAAAGTAACACTTGCAGAATATAAAAATTAAAATAGTAGAAAGAGATGTTTGATTAAGAATACCCCGCCCTCTTGAAGAAGGAGAGTCAGGAATGGAACGTGTGGCTAATTGCCTCCGTGAACAGCTGCTTCCTTTGCCAAGAGACCAAAAGACCACTACTGAACATTTTGATCAAAGATTCTATAGACAAATTCTGATCAAAAGAGGGAAAAATGCCAAACAGAATTCCAAATTCTCATGGACTCCAGACTCTGGAGCCATGGAGGCTGAATGAACCCCCAAAATTGTTACCCTGAGATAATCTTTAAACCTTAAACCAAAGATATCCCCTGATGTCTTATTTAAACCAACAATAATCTAGTTTCACTGGTAAACAGTGTCTGCCTTGAGCGTTGTGCTCTTTTAAAGAACTATCTATATGGGATCAAGTTAACAACAGCAACTGAAAGGTCAAGTAGGAAGCTTTTTTTTAAATTGAATTGGTGTCTGTTTTGCTGTGTAAACTTTCAACAATAATTAAAAAAAGAGAGAGAGAGAGAATACCTCTCCCTCTCACCCCAGACCTCCAAGTTCTCTTCCTCAGAAGCAAAGACTATAAGTTTCTTGTGTATTGTTCCAGAAATTTTTGTACACATGTAATCCTATATGTTTGTGTATCTTTATACTATACGCACTCTTCAGCATCTTCCTTTTAAATAACATATGTTTGATATCCTTTCATGATCAACACCTTTAGAGCTGCCCCAATCTTTTTATTGGCTGCATAGTATCCTCCGTCTGGATAAGCTGAGTTTATTTAACCAGCCCCCTATTATTCGGAATTTGGATATTTTTGTGTCTTGCTCTGACAGGCAAGGAGCCCTGGTGGCGCAGTGGTTAAAATGCTTGGCTCTAACTGAAAGTTTGGCAGTTCGAACTCACCAGCTGCTCTGTGGGAGAAGATGTGGCAGTCTGCTTCTGTAGAGATTTACAGCCTTGGAAACCCTATGGGGCAGTTCTACTGGGAATTGGCTCGATAGCAGTGGATTTGGTTTTGATTTTCTTACAGGAAGTGCCTGGGTGGTACAATAGATTAAGCGCTTGACTACTCATCCAAAGGTTGGCAGTTTGAACCTACCCAGAGGTGCCTTGGAAGAAAGGCTTGGCAATCTGCTTCTGAAAGGTCACAGTCTTGAAAACCCTATGGAGCACAGTTGTACTCTGTACACACAGGGTTGCCATGAGTTAGAATCGACTTGGCAGCAACCGGTTTTTCTTTTTATTTCTTCCCACATATGTATAAATATACCTATCGGTAGAATCATTTCTAAAGTTGGAACAGATTTCATTATTGCTCTGGAGGTCCTACCAAGTGGAATAGAAGATAAGAATATAAATAAGAGGTATACAAATTAGAAAGGACAAGACAAATCTGCCATTATTTGCAGACAATAGAATCCTCTACCTCAAACACCCAAACGAATCAGCTGATAAATTATTAGAGATAATAGGAGGACTAGGAAGATGAACAGATAGAAGCACAGCATTAAAAAAACAATGCCTTTCCTATACCCCAGCAATAATTAATATGAAGGTGTAATAGAAAAAGAAAATGGAATTTCGGGGCCAAAATGTCCTCTAAAACAGCGCTTCTCAAACTTTAGGGTACTTCAGAATCACCTGGGGATCTGGTGAAAACACAGATTGCTGGGCCCCACCCCCAGTTTTCTGTTCAGTAGGTCCAGGGTGAAGCCCAAAACCAAAAAAAAAAAACCAAACTTGATGCCATTGAGTCGATTTGGACTCATGGCAATACCATAGGACAGAGTAGAACTGCTCCATAGGGTTTCCAAGGCTGTACTCTTTTATGGAAGCAGACTGCCACAGCTTTCTCCCGTGGAAGAGCTGGTGGATTCAAACTGCTGACCTTTTGGTTCACAGCTGAGCGCTTAACCATTGTGCCACCAGGGCTTCTTGGGGTGAGGCCCAGGAATCTGCATTTCTAACACACTCCGGGTGATGCTGCTGGTCCTTGGACTTAGAGTGTCAAGGATCTGTAGATATCTTCCCGGTTCCCACTGCACTCAGTAGTGCGTGAGCGAACAAATCCCTCTCCCCACTCCACCACCGATGCTGACGGCTATCAAAGCCTTTGCTGTTTTGCCAGTCTGACGGGTGGGAGTCTGACTTTATTGTTTTAATTTGCATTCCTTTAATTATGAATGAGGTTGAGCATCTTCCCCGATGTTTGGCCTTAGCCTTGGTTTTCATGCCACCAGATGTTAAAGGGACACCCATGGGGCAAAGTGAGCATTCCCGTCACCAGATGGCGGTGCCATCTCCCTTGGAGTCCTCCTTCCCTCCAGCTCTGCCTTGTCCTCCTTGGCTAGGAGCAACGCTGAAGACCCTGCAGGCCAGTCCCCTGTCTGCGGGAAAAAAACTGTGTTCTAACTGCCCAGCCCTGAGCCCAGCATCCACAGCCCTTGTAAGAGCGTGTCCCAACACTGAAGCCTCTTTTCCATGGAAAGCGCAAAGAATTTGACTCAAGAGAACCAAATATCCCAAGCCACAACATCTTCACTGAAAATGCAAAGTGACGCCAGACGGGCAAGTAAGTTGAATTGCAGCCACGTTAGCATCTCCACCAAAGGCTTTATTACATATTTAAAGCAAGGCTTTGACATTCAGGAAATAGTAAGATGGATTGGAGGAAGCCAGAGAGCCACCCTGTGCGAGATGGAGGTTTCCATGCCATTTCAATTGTGCAGTTTTAGCAATGTGTCCTGGCATGTTTGCTAATAAAGACACAGAGCTGAGCCAACACACTGTGTTTTTGTTTCAGCCCATTGTCTGTCTCCAGAGAAGTGTTATTGGAATCATATTGCATTTTCAGGTCCGATGAAGCTGCAGTAACATAAGCATTTTATGCAAATGTGTGGTGGAAAGAATAGCATGTCATGTGCCATAAATCTTAAGGTAACCGGAGTCCTTGTTACTCCTCAGTTTTAACACATCATGATAGGAGGCAATTATTTTGGACCAACAAACTGCCTTTCGTGGAAGTTTGTCTCTGCTTGAAGCTGGAGCCTGTTTACTAGTATAGATTTATGGAGCGTGATAACAGGCACACCCAGGTGGCCATGGGCAGCGCCATGGAGGGAGATGAAGGTTTGCCTGTTCATATTCATGCATGTGTGCACCCAGTCATTTGTCCATTCATCCATCCATTCATCCATCCCTCTGTCCACATATCCTTCTGTCTGTCCATCCGCCTATCCATCCATCTATTCATCTGTCCGTCTGTTCATCTATCCAGCCATCAGTCAATCTGTCTATCCCTCCCTCCTCCTCCTTCCTTTCCTCCCTCCCTCCCTCCATCCATCCATACACACACCTACCCACCCAACCGTCCATCCATTCATCCTTCCATCTGTGCATCCATCCGTACACTCATCCATCCATCCACCCATCCGCCCATCCATTCGTCTATCTGTCCATCCATCCATCCATCCATCCATCCATCCATCCGTCTATCATCCTTCCATCTGGCCTCCTGAGAGACAGGATTATGCCATGGACAAGAAAGTGGGCTCTGGGGGCTAGAGAAAGATCTGGGGCTACATAGACTGAGATCGAGTCTTAGCTCTGCCACTTACCACCTGAGTGACCTTGGGCAAGTTTGCAAACCTCTTTGAGCTTCAGTTTCCACATCAGCAAAGTAGAGATGACAATGGAAAATATTTCCTCTGATTGTTGGGAGGGCCAAGTGGGATAATGTGTGTAAAGTGCTCAGTACAATGTCTGGCAAAATATATAGTCAGTAAATTTAGCCATTGGAGTCCCTGGGTGGTGCAAACAATGAATGTGCTCTGCTGCTAACTGAAAGGTTGGTGGTTGGAGTCCACTCAGAGGTGCCTCAGAAGAAAGGCCTGGCGATCTGCTTCTCAAAAATCAGCCACTGAAAACCTTATGGAGCACAGTTCTACTCTGACACATGTGGAGTCACGCCATGAGTTGGAGTTGTCTTGACTCGATGGCAACTGGTCTGGTGGCGCCCCCAGGCCTGGCACTCAGAGAGCTCACAGTAAGTATAGGTGGAGTGGGCAGGGAAAGAGACTCACCTGCCTTTGGTGCAGAGCTGATACATCCCCTGCCAGCACCCACCCTGCTGATCAAGGAATCAATCCACCACCAACCTGCTAAGGAAATAAGGCTCCCCCATTCTCTCCTGGGGAAGACCAAATGAAGCTGGGAGACAGGACGGTGTGCATCCATGCTCACCCTCAGCCAACAACTCCTCTTGGACTTTTGCTAAGAGCACAGCCCTGGAGGAGTGCAATCATCACTGCTGGGCTCCTGGGAGCCAGCGGCCACAAACAGAAGATCACAGATCTGCATGACAAGGACAAAAATAAATTTGGAGTCTCAGGGTGTTCCGTGTGGTTTACAATCTCAAGACTCACAAGGCAAAAATGATGAGCTCAGACCCCTGCCCATGTGAGGAAGCCAGAGATGCTTTCTTTAAAAATCTTGCTAGTATGGTATTAAAAAAAAAAAAGAATCAATTTCCCAGTGCCATAGGTGGGCATGTCTGTTCCGGGCAGAGAAGGCTGCTGTGGTCTGGGAGAAATATGTTGCTAGTTGCCATGGCGTTGGTTCTGACTCATGGCAACTCTATGTACAACAGAACAAAGCGTTGCCTGCTGCATTGTTGTGGCCACTGTTTATTTTGAGTGACTGCCAAGCTAGGGGGTTCATCTAGCACTGGCACTATATTGGACAATGTCCTGTTGTGATCCACAAGGTTTTCATTGGCTAATTTCCAGAAGTAGATCACCAGGCCTTTCTTCCTAGTCTGTCTTAGTCTGGAAGCTTCAGTGAAACCTGTCCACCATGGGTGACCCTGCTGGTATTTGAAATACCAGTGGCAGAGCTTCCAGCATCACAACAACACACAAGCCACCACAGTATGACAGACAGATGGGTTGTGAGGGAGAAATATGGTGGCTATAAATACCGAAAGTAGGCAGTAACTCCAATTAGCGGGCACCTAAGGAGCCCTGGTGGCACAGTGGTTAAGCCCTCAGCTTCTAACCAAAAGGTCGGCTGTTCAAACCTACCAGCCACTCCACAGAAGACAGATGTGGCAGTCTGCCTCTGTAAAGGTTTACAGCCTTGGAAACCCTAGGGGGCAGCTCTACTCTGCCATTTAGGGTCGCTATGAGTCGGAATCAACTCGACAGCAATGGATTTGGTTTTGGTTCCAAGAACACCGCTGGACAAATATCTGCCCATTTTACAGATGAGGAAACTGAAGCTCAGAGCGGACACGTCACTGCCAAGCCCACACAGCTAGCTCCCCAGTGGCAGAGTGGCATTTAAACTCCTGTCTTCCCTCTACAGTCAGAGGGAAGAGAGCAAACTCCCTTTCTGTGACCTGAGATAGCTGATCTGTCACCCCAAATCATCCCAGCCATCGCCCAGGCCTGGGTGCTGCGTGGTTCTGTGCCAGGCCAACCCCATGGTGCGGGACAGCCCCCTTCCTGCCACGTCCGGCAGTGGGCTCAAGAGGGGTGCAGCCCCTTCAATGGTGCTTCTTTGCAGTGCACTGCACAGGCCTCCTCACACTTTCCTGGAGTGTGTATAAATTATCCCACGAGCACCATGAACTGTTTGTCCAGGCTGATTCTCAGCATTAAATCTTGCTCAGTCACAGTTTTAAAGCTTAATTTAAAATCTCTATCTTTAAGAAATCCATACTCCTTCCCACCACGGGGAAAAAAATAGATTTAATGGGTTTAGTCCGTTTCCGTTTGTAGCAGCCCAAGCTATAATTAGGTGTGTGCAAAGTGGCTGTGGAGGCAGCCGGCCAGCCTGCAGACCGGCTCCTCTGCTCACCGCCCGTCCTGACGCCAATGTCCTTGTCTTTGCTCCCCAGATTAATTTCTGAATAGGAGTTATTGCTCGGAGACCTTGGAGCTCCTGTGGTGGCCCCTCCCTGATTACGGCATAAATCTTTTCTGTGTGCTTAGAGTTGTGGAGAGAGTTCACCCTCAAAGGTGGGAAGAAATTCATAATAACCAAAAGGTGGAAACAACCCACATATCCATCAGTGGATAAATGAGTACACAAACTGTGGTCCATTCACACGACGGAGTATTATTCAACCACCGGAGAAATGACGTTCTCATACCTGCTACAACATGAACGAACCTTGAAAACATGGTTTTTCTCAGTTGACGTCGAGTCAGCTCCAACTCATGGGGACCTAATGTCTAACAGAATGGAGCAGTGCCCAGTCCTGTGCCGTGTTCATGAGCACCGGTATGTTTGAGTCTATTGTTTTGGCTACTTTGTCAGTCTTTCTCATTGAAACCACTATCTTGAGTGAAATAAGCCAGACACACAAGGACAAGTATCGTAAGGTCCCATTTATATGAAGTATCTAGAAGAGGCAAATGCATAGAGATACAAAGTAGATGAGAAGTTACCAGCGGCTGTGGAAAGGCAGAAACGGGGAGTTATTGCTTAAGGGGTGCAGGGTTTCTGTTTGGGCTGTTGAAAACTTTTGGGAACAAACAGTGCCCTTGAGGCCGCCTTTAAGGAGTTCCTGGGTGGTGTAGTGGTTAAGAACTACGGCTGCTAACCAAATCAGCAGTTCAAATCCACTAGGCGCTCCTTGGAAACTCTATGGGGCAATTCTACTTTGTCCTATAGAATCGCTATGAGTCAGAATCGACTCAACAGCAACGGGGTTCTTTTTTGGAGGGGGTTGTGCAAATGGTTAAGCGCTTGACTACTAGCCAAGAGGTTGGTGGTTCGGACTCACCCAGTGGCACCTCTGAAGAGAGGCCTGGAGATCTACCTCCAAAAGGTCACAGCCCTGAAAGCGCCATGGAGCAGCTGTACTCTGCACACTTGGGGTCCAGGGGCAGATTACCCAATAAGCAAGGTAAGCACGTGCTTAGGGCATCAACAGTTGTCCAGAGCAAAGACTGTGTTCACTGACTCATTTTCGTTGTTGTAGAATACGTGGGATATTCTTTAGGTAGAAAAACGTGATATACAGTAAATATCTCAGTATCCTGCATCCACTAAAAATTTTATGATCTTGTTCATCTCATTCTGTTAAATCACATACACCACTTTGCATTCAATTGCTAATATTATAGTCACGTTTAAAAAGAAGTCACATCATGGATAGCTAACACACACACACACACACACACACACACACACATACATGTATACATATAACTCACGTATCCCATTTGAATGCATGCGTAAGCAGAAGAGGGGACACCACAGATTCTCAATGTTTACTGCTCCACGTGCCTTAATGTGACCCTGAAGGTCAAATGAGTCAGAAGCTACTTGACAGCAACTGACAACAACACCAAGGCCACCTTTAGAGTGAGCAACGCCTCTTAACATCGACTTGGTCACAGGCCCCCTGGAGGATCTGGACCCTCTCATTCCACACAAGCTGGGCACGTGCATCATTGTGTGTCGGATTCCTGGAGGGTTTGTTGAGCCCCCGCCCCATCGAGGGCCAGCTATGGACACCAGGTCAGGGCACTGCACCTTCCAGAGGAGCCCCACCTGAAGCTCTGAGCAGGGACAGGCCTCATCTGGCTTGCACAGGGGTGGAGGGTGGGCTGTATGGAGCAGAGGTGGGAGATAGGGCAGATAGAAGCCTGGGTCTGAAGGGATGGGCACTTGGACCAGGGTGGCAGCAGAGGGCATCGAAAAGAGGATGCAGCCACGAGGTGGGTAAAGGCAGCAGTAGAATCTTGTGCCCAGGGGCTGACTGGACCTGGGTACTGGGGAGAACGAAGTCAAGTTGGTAGTAACTTTGGAGGTTGAGCCTAGGACACAGGGAAGTGAGTGGTTCCACTGACTGTTGTGGAGCCAGCACAGGGGACGCTGGTTTGTGGGGGAGGTGCATGGGACTCCAGAGGTCATGGAATACCTTATGTCCAAACTATAGAATGGGAAACTAATTTGCTCTGTAAACTTTCACCCAATGCACAATAAAAAATTTAAAACAAAAAAAAACTTGCAAGTGGCCATCCAAGACACAATTGGTCTCTATTCATTTGGAGCAACAAAGGAAGAAAGAGCATCAAGAATAGGAAGAAGATACGGAAGGTGTGGTTAATTGCCTCCATAAGCAACTGCCTCCTTTGCCATGAGACCAGAAGAATTGGATGGTGCCCAGCTACAATTACTGAACATTTTGATGAAAGATTCTGTAGAAGAATCCTGATCAAAGGGGGGAAAATGCAGAACAGAATTTCCAATTCGTATGGACTCCAGACTTCCAGGAGCCATGAAGGCTGGATGAACCCCTGAAGCTATTGCCCTCAGATAATCTTTAATTCTCAAACCAAAAATCCCCCCTGAAGTCTTCTGAAAACCAAGCAACAGTTTAGTTTAACAGTGAAGAATATCTGCCTTGAGCATGATGCTCTTTAAAGAACTATCTCTATGGGATCAAATTGACAACAGCAACTTGAAAGATTGGATAGGAACCTTAAGGGGCAGTGAGTTTATGTTAATGGGGGAGGAACAACTCAGAGAAGGAGGGTGAGAAGGGTTGCACAACTCGAAGAATGTCATCAGTGACACCAAATGTACTTGTAGAAACGGTTGAATTGGTGGATGTTTTACTGTGTATACTCTCAACAACAAAAGGCCTTGCCCTTCCCTGGGCAGCCAGGTCCCCAACCCACTGAGAGCACTGGTTTAGCATCTGTTTGGCTCGAAGAGACCCTGCCAGGTTCTGGGGTAGCTGCCAAGGTGGTGGTGGCGGGCCGTGGGGAGCAGGGCTGCTGGTCTGTGGAGAGCCCCAGGCGGCAGGCAGTGTTGGCTTTCAAGGCTGCAGAGAAAGTGACCAGTGATCCCACTGTGGCTTCCGCAGGTCAACGGCCCATGTGTGGGCACTCTGGGCACATCCTAGCTCCTGGGCGGCCACCTCCCTGTCCTTACACCAGGTCAAAGTCTACCAGGAGGGCCCCCAGGAGGTCAGCCGCCTGGCTGAACCCTCACCCTCTGCCCCTATGGGGAGGGGAGGGGGCAGAAAGCTGCAGCCGCTCCAGAAGCTTCGGATTCTTTTCTGCCCGGGAACCTGGGGTGTGGGAGATCCCCAAGGCCTGGACCTGAGCACGTTCGTGCCCGGGAACCCCAATGTCCACCACCTGGGTTGGCACGCCTTCTTGGTCTTGGAGCGGAGGACGGAGAGGCCCAGCAATGGGGCAGAGCCGTGCCCCAAGGGCTGATGGCCACCCACACATGTCCTGAGCAGGACTGGGAATGCAGGGTCCAGAGGAGAGAGCAGCCCCCATCCACTCCCTTCTCGGGCTCCCCGAGCTGGCTGAGTGCCCCTTTCTGGAACCTTCCAGCAGCTCCCTTTTCTTTTCCACCTGCTTCTGTTTGGGGGAACCCCGAGGGTGCCTTTTGATTTAATCAAGTTATTAAGAATAAATGATTCGCGAGCAGAGACAAATGGTCCTGAGGCAGGTGATCAGGGACAGAGCCGGCAGAGAACAAAGGACGCCTGCCTGGGTTGGCTGAATGGTAGGAGGGGGAGGGGACAGGAGGTGGGGGGTCTTCTGCCACAGCTGGGCCAGGAGGGGCGCCCCTTCCCAGGAAACCGGGTGCCAGGATTTAATATGCAGAGGTAGAGGGGCTGGTATCGCCATCCGTGGCCGCATGCCACATCTCAAACAAAGACTGCAGAACAACAAAGGGCCAGCGGCCGGGGCTTTGTCGGGATTCCGCGGTGGGAGATTTATTTGAGCGCGTGGAGGGGCCTGCGACCTTGGGCTCTCGAGCTTTGAAGCCAACAGGCGGCGGTGAAGAAGAAACAAAGAAACGCTCGTGATTATCATTATTTAATATAATGGTCTTAAACTGCTGGGAGGGGGGACGAGGGCGCACCAGAGAATTGTTTTTTATTCCAGGAGATTTAAGGAAGATGTAATGGAGGGGAAAACACGGGAGGAGGAGGAGGCAGAGATCCGAGATTTCTGAGATAAAGGGGAAGGAGAGCGAGGGAGCAAACGAGCAGGGAGAGGCAGCAGGAGATAAACAGGAACCAGCCTCCCTCCCTCCCTGCATCCCTCCCCCATCCCCTCCTGCCCCTCCCAGCAGGTTGAGCCTCAGCCCCCAAGAGCAGGACCTGGTGTAGGGAGGGGCTGGGCCCAGAGGGGCAGGGCCTTGGGAAAATGACAAGAGGAGACTGACCTGTCAGCCCCAAAGCCCGGGGTACCAGGATGTGGAAGCTTTCCCAGGCGGGAGTCCAGGGCACCCGTGAAGACCAGGGTGCGGAAATGGTGGTAGGTGGCGGTGTCCCCACGAGGGACTATGCTCCCTCCTGAAGGCGTGGGATCCCTGAAGGTGCCAACGCTGCACGCAGGGGCCCCCGGGGGACTGGGCGGGATTGGTCCTATAAGCTTCAGTGACCCCTGTGTGCTCCAGGCGTGAGCCGGGCACCCCTGCTCATGAAGCTTAGCCAGGGTCCTGTCCCTTCCTTGGGATTTTTATCTTTGTTATCCTTTTCTTGAAGAGGTCCCTGTCCCAAATCATGTAAGCTTCAGGCCCGCTAAGGCTGGATCAGCCAGGTGGTCCTCGTGATCCGTGCAATGTAGAGGGGCTTCAGCTTCTCCCCGGACTGTTCTGGGAGTGCTCCGTCTTGCATCCCCTCGCAGACCTGACAGGCACCATGTCCTGCCCGGGGGCAGCAGACCATCGGTCCTCCCACTAGGAAGATTTCTTCATTTCACACTAGTTGGTTAGGTCACAGGAGGTAGCTCACTGCCCTGGAAGCTGAGGACGCAAGGAAGAAGAGACAAGAGGCCTTCCGGGAGACACGGTGAAGAGACACTGTCTTCTGGCAGAGGTCCCCATGCCTGGCCAGGGCCCGGGGCAGAATCTGTGCTTTAATGGTGCCCGGCGAGTCCCGGGCCCAGCCCAGCACTAGGCCCAGGACAGATCCTAGGGCCAGTGACAAAGGGCCTGTAGCCGGCAGGTGCTCTGTTGGGACTCCACAGGGGTGGGCTCCAGGGTCCAGGCCCGGGAGCCCCAGCTGGCCGGTGCCCTTGATCTTCATCTCGCCTCCTGGCTGCAGGAGAGTCTGGGGGCCTTGGGGACAGAAGAGGTGGCTGTTTCTCTTTGTCCTCCACTCTTGGGGGCTGGCACCCAGCGTCAGGAGGGCGGAAGGGAATGTGGGGCTCCAGGAGACCCCAGGGCTCATTGGCAGGAGGCAGCAGGGCCTCGCCTGAAAGCCTGGGCTGAGGGCAGATCTCCTGGACAGCTCTGCTGCCTGCAGGAGACATGCCGGGGCCTCAGTTTCTTCTTCTGTAAAATGGGGGGTAAGGGTGGGGTCCATGGTGGGGCCGTGTGAAGGGATGAGCTGGTGCATTTGGGGGGTCCTCTGATGTCACTGCCTCATCACCCATGTCACTGTCCCCAGAATCAGCATGAGAGCACCCCTCTACTGGCCTGGAAGGACACCTGCCTGTGGGGTGCCGGCCTTTCCCAGAAGGAACTTGTGCCCTATGTCTTTTTCCCACACCACAAATACCCTTTACAACCCGATTCCAAGCCATCAACCCTCACGAGGGCCTGTGGGGAGTGTGGCCAGGTTGCCGGAGAGCTGGTGAGGGGCTCAGATCTGTTTACCGGACAAAATCACCAGAGCCACCTACGCTCAGTGCCCGCAGGGTGCTGCCTGTCTGTCTTCTTGGTCTCTCTCTGCTTTTCTGTCTCTGTCTCTCTATGGCAGTATCTCTCTGTCTCTCCATTTCTGTCTCTGTGTCTCTGTGTCTGTCTCTGTCTCTCTTTGTCTCTCTGCCTTTCTGTCTCTGTATCTCTCTGTATCTGTCTCTGCATCTCTCTGTCTCTCTCTGTGTCTGTCTCTGAGTTTCTCTGTCTCTCTCTCTGTCTCTGAGTCTCTCTGTCTATCTCTCTGTCTCTGTCTCTCTGTGTCTCTCTCTCTGCTCTATCTCACTGCCTCTGTTGGTCTGTCTTTCCCCTGCTCTATTCATTCCCACGCCCCAAGGCCATGTTTCTGAAGCCATCGGTGCTGGGTGACCCAGCTCCTGGTTGACAACTGTCTTGGCATCTGCCTCGTCCCTAGCACAGAAACTCGCCCCAAAAGGGCTTTCTCCCCACCTTGTCGGGAGACCTCCTGTTGCCGGGGAAGAAGAGCTTGTCTTTGGCCTCGTTCACTCCGGAAAGTCCTTCTTCTGGTCTGTCCTGCGTCCTCCATGCTGTAGCTCATGCTTACTTCCTGTTCTGCTTTAACAGCCACTCAAGTCTGTATTTAACTGACTCTGCTGGAAGGAGAACAGCCCTTTATCAAGCTCTTCATTCCATCTCTGTGCCCTTTGTCCCTTTCCTGCCATGGGGAATCCCGGCCGTGACCCTCAGCTCAGCTGCCACCGGCCTTGGGCGGACGCAGGCTCCAGGGTCCTCTTCCCGACGATGGGGTCCTGCTTCCCTCCACTCCACTCCATTATTAAGAGATGATGCAGGTCTGGGAGCAGGAACCCTTTGGCTTTGGGAGAATTATGTGTGACACTTTACATATGGATCAGGTAATTAACGGAGGCCCCGATTTCCTCCACTGTAACGTAAAGAGGGTGAGGACGGCACTCTAATTTCAGATAATTAAAGAGGGACGGAGTCCTCGCGTGCTGCTTGGGGAGCCAGGCTGCTGTCATTAACGCCATGGTGCCATGGCGTCCTCTCCATTCTCCACACCTCACTGCAAACTTCCAGCTCCCAGCTCCCCAGGGACCGAGGAGCTGCCGCTGCCGCCATGGAATTGAAGAGGACACATCTGCTGCAGCAGCTTACTGAACGGGGCAGCACATTCTGTCACCAAGGGAGGTGACCGCTACCACTGTCCCTCCACGGTCACCCTGCCTCTTGCCCCATCTTGGCATCTGGGAAAGCGATGTGTGTGTTGGGGAGGAACGCCAGAATCACTGTCTAGGGTATCCAGAATCAATCTTAGAGACAAGGCTCCCCGGAGAATGTTCAGAGCTCAGGTCCCTGTCGGCCACCACCCCACCCGGGAACAAAATGAACCCCTCTGTGGCAGAGCCACCTTAATGATGCTGCAGCAGTCCCAAGAAACTGCCCCTCATCCCACCTGGCCCTAGGAGACCCCCAGGATACCTGGAGCCGTGGCTTTCCTGAAGCCGAGGTCCCTGGGCTTCAGAAGTGACAGTGATTGATGCACCACAGACAAACGACAAACAATCCCAACCCAGAGGACCATCAATTCCACCAAAGCCCAGGATTGCCCGGTGCAGGGGATGGACAGGCATCGAGGCTGAGGCAGAGCCTGCATGCCCCAGCCTCCCCGGGCACGTGGAGCATGGAGTGGCGACTAATCGTGGACGATCGATCTCGCTGACGAATCTTCCCGGAGCATCTACTGCACTTCCTGATCAATATTGGCTGTCACGCTGTCAGATGGGCCTCAGGGTCTCTGCTCCTCTCCACCTGGCCCTGTTCAGTCTGGTTAGGGGCTTCCAGAAATGAGTGTGTGCTCACTTCCAGCACGTTTAAAGAGAGTCTGTGGGTGGCCAGGCAGCACCATCTCTTCGCAGCCCACGAGATGATTTAGGGGGGCTGCAGTACTACTCTACCAAGAGGAGCAAGCTGTGGGCAGCTGGAGATGATGCCCTGGTGTGTCAGGCGTGCAAGCACAGCAGGGGCTAAGGGCTACTAGGACTGGGGATGCCGGGAAGCCTGTTGGAGCAGTTTGTAGTTGGTGCGGCCCCTGCTGGGCTGAGGAGGAGAAGGGAGGGAGCCCAGGCATGTTTGTATGTATGTGTGGGTATGTGTACCACGTGCAAGCAGATACATGACGTGTAGTGTTACTGCTTTGCAACCATCCTCACAACTGGACAGAAGAAGACCATCATGATAAATGGAGAAGAAATCGAGGTTGTCAGTGATTTCATTCTACTTGGATCCACAATCAACGTCCACGGAAGCAGCAGTCAAGCAGTCAAATGACGTACTGCATTGAGCAAATCTGCCGCAGAAGACCTTTTTAAAATCTTAAAAAGCCAAGATGCCACTTTGCTGACTAAGGTGTCCCTGACCCAAAGCCATAATCTTTTCAACAGGCGTCCGAAAGTTGGGTAATAAGAAAGACAGAAGAAGAATGATGTGTTCAAACTGTGGTGTCGGTGAAGGATATTGACTATATCATGGACTGCCAGGAGAATGAGCACATCAGGCCTAGAAGAAATACAACCAGAATGCTTCTTAGATGTGAGGATGGTGAGACTTCAACTAGCTTACTTTGGACATGTCGTCAGGAGAGACCCGTCGCTGGAAAAGGCCATCATGCTCGGTAAAGTAGAGGACCAATAAAAAATGAAGGAAACCCTCAATGAGACGGACTGACACCATAGCCACAGTGGACTCAGACATACCAGAGATCGTGATGGTGGCTCAGGACCAGGCAATGTTTCCTTCTGTTGTATATAAGGTCTCCATGAGTCCCAACTGACTCGACAGCAACTAACAACAGAGCTGCTGATCATTACCTTCTAGTCGCCATGTCTAGCTCCCCTCTTGGCCATAGCTGCTGGGAAAAGGCTCTTGAGAAGTTCCAGGGGATGACTGGCTGCCTTCCTTTCCCTACAGATTCAAGACCGAGTGAAGTTTTTGCTAAAGCTCCCTTTTCTCTAAGCCTGAATGGAGTGGAGGGTAGTGACTTAGGCTTGATTGTGTTTTCATTTGAACCTGGACCTGTCTCCCAAACTCTAGACTCTCATATCCAACCGCCTACTCAATGTCATCTCTTGGATGGTACCTCATGTTCAACAAGGTGAACACTAAACGCCTCTTCACCTCCCAAGCTGCTCCCTGGGGAGCCGTCCCCATCGCGGCTGACGGCAACCCCTATCTCCTATTGCCCACACCCTGACTCCTCTCTCCTGAGTCTCAGTAAATCCTTTTCGCTTCAAATACCTTTGAGTTTAGCTTCAAAATATATCCAGAAGCCAGAGAAACCCCGACAGTATGGCCCCCAGACACTCTTGTAGCTCAGTGGTGAAGTTACCTACGAGGTTCACTGTTCAGCCTGGGAGTGGACAGCCCTGTAAAACCAAATGAGACTAACGAGGTACAGGAGTCCAGTGACAAGGGCCAGAAGGCAGAAGGGGACAAGGAAGCTGGTGATAGGGAAGCCAAGGTTGAGTAAGGATAGTGTTGATGTGTTGTGAGATTGTTAACCATTGTCATAGGGCAACATGTGTAGTAACTGTTAAATGAGAAACTATTTTGTTCTGTAAGCCTTCATCTTAAGTGAGAATAACAGCACAATTGGAAGAGCGTAGTCAATGTCACTGAACTGTGCATGTAGAAATTTTTGAAATGGTGTATCTTTGGCTATGTGTATTTTCACCAAAAAAAAAAAAAAAAAGAGGTTGAGAAGTTAGAGGGTTGATATGCTGTGGGGTTGTTAACCAATGTCATAAAACAGCATGTGTACTTCTGTTTCATGAGAAACTATCTGTTCTGTAAGTCTTCACCTGAAGTACAAAAAGTAAATTAATTAATTAATTAAATAAAATAAAAATATATCCAGAAGCCAACATTAGCGGAAAATATGGAGAAAGTCTAATAAAGCTTATAGTCTAGGTAACAGTGTTCTGCCAAAGTTAACATCTCGGTTTTGGTAAGTACACCAAGTCCATGTAGGATGTTGACACTAGGGAAGCATCCTCAGACTCATGCCACATCATTGACGTCCTGGTCTCTCACCCACACTGAACTGCCCATGGGCAAGGACCTGATTTTGTTCTTCCCTGTACCCCAGTGCCCGCCACATAGTAGGTGTTGCATATCTGTTGAACGAACAAATGAGTGAATTAATGACAAATAATAAAAATAGCTACCTACTTATTCACTGCTATGTGCTAATCCCCTATTTACAGCAAGGGAACTGTCTTAGTTATCTAGTGCTGCTATAACAGAAATACCACAAGTGGATGGCTTTAACAAAGAGAAATTTATTCTCTCCCATTTAGGAGGCTAGAAGTCTGAATTCATGGTGCCACTCCAGGGGAAGGCTTTCTCTCTCTGTCAGCTCTGGGGGAAGGTCCTTGTCATAAATCTTCCCCTGGTCTAGGAGCTTCTCAGCACAGGGACCCCGGGTCCAAAGGACATGCTTCCCTCCTGGTTCTTCATTCTTGGTGGTAGGAAGTTCCCCGTCTCTCTGCTTGCTTCTCTCTTTTGTATCTCAAAAGGGATTGACTCAAGATACAACCTAATCCTATAGATTGAGTCCTGCCTTATCAACATAGCTGCCTCTAATCCTGCCTCATTAACATCATAGAGGTAGGATTTATAACACGTAAGATGACAAAATGGTGGACAATCACACAATACTGGGAATCATGGCCTAGTCAAGTTAACCCACATTTTGGGGGGACACAACTCAACCCATAACAGGGACAAAGTTTCTAAGCATGACAGTGGGTCTGCTATTATGTATTTAATAACAACTCTGCCAAACAGCAGAGGAAGTTCTAAAAAATAAACAAACAGACAAAACATGATCATAGGCTCTGCCCAGAACAGGAAGGAAAAAATACAAGGTGTATGGAGAAAAAGGAAGCATATTAGCTTGCCTGGGGACTTTGGGGCCATTCAGTGTAATTCAACTTTTGGAGACTCACACCAGTTTCATCCAAGGCTGAACATGGACATGTGTTTCCTCATTTTATAGATGAGAACCCTGTGACTCAGAAAGGTTAGGGAGTTTGCCATGGTCTCCCCAGTACTCCAGCCTCTCTGCTTCCTCATTTTCTTACTTCTTGGTCAGGCAGAGGGTGCTGGTCCCCTGGGCCTAACACCCTGCCCCCACCAAGAGCAGGCTGGGAATGGTGGATTCAATTCCCTTCTCCAAAAGGAGAGACCTGGAGAAGATTTTCTTGTAGACTGAGTGGATTAAGGGGAACGGGCCCTCTTCAATCAGACCTCAGAATCAGAAGACAAATGTCCTTCAAAAGTTTTGAGCAGAACCGGTGTGGCGGGTTGCAGCAATCGCCACAAGATGTGTCCGTGTCCTAACCCAAAAACCTCTGCACGTGACCTTGTTTGGAAAAGGGTCTTTGCAAATGTAATTAAGAGGATCTCAAGACGAAATCATCCTGGATTTCGGCTGGGCTTTAAATCCAATGACAAGTGTCCTTAGAAGAGAAAGGAGAGGGAGATCCGAGACACAAAGACTAAGGTGAAGGCCGTGTGAAGACGGAGGAAGAGATGGAGTGAGGCAGCCACAAGCCAAGGAATGCTGGGAGCCACCAGGAGCTAGAAGAGACAAGAAACAGATTCTCCCCTGAAGCCTTCAGAAGGAACCAAACTTTCCAATGCCTTTGGGCTTCTGGCCTCCAAAAGTGTGAGGGAATAAGTTTCTGTTGTTTTAAGCCACCTCGTTTGTGGTCATTTGTACTGCAGCCCCAGGACACTGACACAAACCGCTTAGGGACTGGGGAATATCACAATAATGCTACCATTTGTCGCCGTTTACTGAGAGTGAATGCACTTTATCTGGATGTGGAAATTGTTCCCATTCGACAGATGAGGAAGCTGAGGCTCCACAGGGTTCCCTCCACCAGGAAGAGGAATCCTAGGTCTAACCAACTGGAGCCGGGGCTCACAGCTGTTGTGCTCTGCCACCGACACCCACAGGCTCCAATGAACCATGAGGTGCTTCTCTGGCTCTGGAGGAGCTCCAGAATCAGGCTGGCCATGTGGAAACCCACAGCCAGGTGTTTGTCTTGGTTTTGAGTCCATGTGTCCAGCTCTGCAGCCCCGCCGTGGCGTCAAGGGCTGCCTCAGCCAAACGCTGTGTCTGCTGCTGGGACTGGGGGCTCCCAGCACTGCAGAGACAGGTGGAGGCCAGCTCCTATCACTCCCACCTCCCTCCTGACTACGCTTTGCTTGTTCCCCACCCCCCAGGGCCCTACACTACCGCTTGAAATGGACTGAGGGTCACTGGACAGCAGCCTCCCCCTACCACTCTCCCGTAACATCATGTCTGTTGCCACGTGGCCAACGTTGCATGGAAGCAAAAAGAAAAATGGTTTCAGATTCTCAAGCCGCTATTAGACGTGGAGGTGTTAGGTGCATTTCTGCAGTAGTTTAGAGCAGCTGTCTCCTGGCATGCCCAAGACCCATCAGACCTGCACTCTGAGATGCAAAGGTCCACCAGGTTGTTCACCAGATGCCACTGCCTTCCTTCAAGAAAAGTGATGGAGAAATGTTGTTAGCTGCTGTCCCTGACTCATGGAGACCCCATGCACAACAGAACAAAACACTGCCCAGTCCCATGATCAGCTGGGAATCAGACCCTTGTGATCCATAGGGTTTCCATGCACTGGTTTTCAGAAGTAGATCGCCAGGCTTTCCTTCCTAGACCTGTTGAGTCTGCAAGTGCCGCTGAAGCCTGTTCAGCATCATAGCAACACATAAGCCTCCACTGACGGACAGGTAATGGTTTTGCATGAGGTGCAACGGCCAGGAATTGAACCTGGGTCTCCCACGTGGAAGGTGAGAATTCTACCACTGAACCACCATTGCCTCATACAGCAGAAACAAGCCAGAGAAATGATCTTTTCAGACCCCAGTACACAATCAGCACTCGAGAAACGTTGGCTGGTGTCTTGGGCTGCACTCTCTAGAGAAGCAAAACCAATAAAGTGTATAAATATATATATATAGAGAGAGAGAGATTATATCAAGGAAACAGCTCACGCAATTGTAGAGGCTAGTACATCCCAAGTCCATGGATCAGGGTAGAGGCCTCTCCCAAGTCACACAGCTGCAGAAGCTGGCAAGCCCAAGATCGGCAGGTCGGAGAGCAGGGCTCCCACTCACAGGCTGTGCAGATCGACCAATCCCAGGTTCGGCAGATAAGCTGACAGCTCAAGTCCCAAGAATGGGAGATGAGACGACAGGAAGCAGCCGCAGGATCCAGAGAGAGGAAAAAGCCAGAACGTCTGCTTATATACAGGTGCGGGCCACACCCCCAAGGAGACTCCCTTTCATCTGACTGGCTACTCACAGTATATTCAATCATGGGAGTGATTACATTAAAACACTGAGAATCATGGGCCAGCCAAGTTGACACACAATCTTAACCATCACAGCTGGATTGACCTGAAAACCAGCACAGCTCTCCTTCATGGGGCAGACAGGTGTCTGTGGGAAGGAAGACTGCCATTTCAAATCCTCCTCTTCCTGAGAGTCTCTTCCCAAAGCCCTGGAAACCTTGCCCAGGGAGCCACGACTTTGGGAGCAGGCAGTGAAGGCCTCTGCTACAGAGCAAATGTCCTCTGGAGAAGCCTGACGATAGAGTGTTACATGAAAAAAGCAGATATACAGCTGCATGTGCAGTATGATCTCGGCTCTGTGAAAAAAACCCACGCATAGAAACTCCTGGAAGGAACGATCCTTTCATGCAAAGAAAAAGGAGTTTATATAAATAGACCCATAAATGGAGGTAGAGGATTTCTTCTTGCCCACCCCACACCGGGGGAGAATCACAGAAACTGCTAACAGTTTTTGTCAATTTCTTAATTTCATTGTTAATTAATTTAAAATTTTTTAACTTATTTTTTATTATTGTACTTTAGAGGAAGGTTTACAAAACAAACTAGTTTCTCATTAAACAATTAGTACACATATTATTTTGAGACATTGGTTATCAACTCCATGGCATGTCAACACTCTCCCCTTCTCAACATTGGGTTTCCTATTACCAGCTTTTCTGTCCCCTCCTGCCTTCTAGTCCTTGCCCCTGGGCTGGTGTGCCCCTTTAGTCTCGTTTTGTTTTATGGGCTGTCTAATCTTTGGCTGAAGGGTAAACCTTAGGAGTGACTTCATTACTGAGCTAAGAGGGTGTCTGGGGCCATACTCTAGGTTTTCTCCAGTCTCTGTCAGACTGGTAAGTCTGGTCTTTGTGTGTGTGTGTGTTTGTGTGTGAGAGAGAGAGAGAGAGAGTTAGAATTTTGTTCTACTTTTTTCTCCAGCTCTGTCCGGGACCCTCCACTGTGATCCCTGTCAGAGCAGTCGGTGGTGGCAGCCGGGCACCATCCAGCTGTGCTGGACTCAGCCTGGGGGAGGCTGTGGTAGTTGTGGTCCATTAGTCCTTTGGACTAATCTTTCCCTTGTGTCTTTGATTTTCTTCATTTTCCTTTGCTCATGATGGAGTGAGACCAGTGTAGTATCTTAGATGGCTGCTCACAAACTTTTAAGACCCTAGACGCTACTCACCAAAGTAGAATGTAGAACATTTTCTTTATAAACTATGTTATGCCAATTGAGCTAGATGTTCCCCAAGACCATGGTCCCCACAACCCCCAGCCCAGCAATTCGGTCCCTCAGGGAGTTTGGATGTGTCCATGGAGCCTCTATGACCCTGCCCTGGACAAGTTGCACTGGCTTCCCCAGCATTGTGTACTGGCCCCGCTTTCACCAAAGTCACCACGTATCTATTGTCTATTTAGTGTTTTTCCATCCCCACCCCTCCCCTCCCTCATAACCATCAAAGATGGTTTCTTTTTGTGTAATTAAAATTTTTGTTAATTAAAACTGTTATGTTGGGGGAACAGGACAACAGAAGGGTTGATTGGAGAGGGTAACGTTCCCTGTGGCCCCCTTCTGTGGGCTGTTTTCTAACTTTGTATGTGTGTGACTCTTAGTATCTCAAATGCCAGTATGCGGTTATTTGGGTGGTGCCATTTTGGCTCTGTTGTTTGTTTTCCTCTTTCTGCCTCTCCAGAGCAAAAGCATTTTTAGAGATAAATATGTATTTTATTAACTTTGTCCAATGACTAATGAATAATTTATCAGAATGTTTCAAAGCCCAGATTCTAGGTGAAGGGGTGGTGTAACCATGAGGGTCCTTTATGGTGAGATGGCAGGGACCCACTCCTAGGCTGGGCGCCCATCTGTGTGTGTTGTACCATGGCTATGTGTTCTTGCGTGATTCTCCTCTGCACTTCAGTTTCCTTAACTGAAGAATGGGGCCTGGACTACGGGTCAAGACCACCATTGCAGCCCTCATGCTGTGAGTCTAAGAAAGTGCAGACAGCATCAAGACAAGGGATTGAGGAGAGCAGGGACAAGAGAAGAGAGGGCAAGTGGGTACTGCTGTGTTCACTCTTCTTTTTTTTTTCTAATTAATATTTAGTGTGTTTAAAGTGAAAGTTTACACAGCAAATTAGGTTCCTGTTAAACAATTTCTACACAAGTTATTCAGTGATATTGGTTACATTTTTCACAGTGTATCATCATTCTCATTCATTCCATTCTGGTTGTACCATTTCCACTACTCAGTTTCCCTGTCTTTTTACCTCCTCATCTTCACTTTAGAGTAATTTTTAACCATTTGGTCTCATATAGTTGATTTTTCTTAAGGAGCTTATTACTCACAGTTGATAGTTTTTATTTTATGAGCCGATCTGTTATTTCGCTGAAAGGTGACTTCAAGGGATAATTTCAGTTTAAAGTTTAAAGAGTATCTCAGGGCGATAGTCTCCGAGAGTCCTCTAGTCTCAACTAGTCCGGTAAGTCTGGACTTTTTAAGAACTTGAGTTCTGTTCCACATTTTTCTCCTGTTCTGTCAAGATCTATCTATTGTGGCCCTGATCAGAATGGTCAGTAGTGGTAGCTGGGTATCATCTAGTTCTTCTGGTTCACTCTACTTTTAAATACATGTTTTCCCTGCTAGTCCTTGCCAGCCCTGAAAGGAAAATATTATGATCCCATTTAACAGACAGGGCAACAGAGAGTGAGGTTCAGGAACTTGCCCAGAGTTACACAGCTAAGATTTGAACCCAGGTCTTTCTGACTATCAAGCCTTGTTCTGTCCATTCTGGGCTAACAAGTCACACCTCTGGCTAGCTGCTGGCCAGTCTGAGCCATCTCCCATCCTTGGTTCCAGTTGTCATTTGGACATTGAATTTCAGTCACTATAATTCTTAAGGTTGTGCGTCTACTTTGCAGGGCTATGATTCTCAGTGGTTTGGCAGTTATGATGTAGTCTGACAGTTGAATAATGTACTCACTTCTATGATGAGATCTGATATAATGTAATCACATCTGTGATGAGATCTGCTATGAGTAGCCAATCAGTTGAAAGGGAGTTTCCTGGGGCGTGTGACCTGCAGTGTATGTGGACTTTCTGGCAAAGCTCTCTAGCTTTTGCTCTGCTCTTGATCCTGCATTTGGATCATCAGCATCTAACCTTGGGCAAGCAGCCTGCCGTCTTACCTGACAGTCTTGAATTCGTCAGCCCCAACAGTTATGTAAGTCAGGAGAAGCCTCCAGCCCGATGCCTGATGCCTGACCCACGGACGTGGGACTTGCCAGCCTCTACAACCATGTTAGCCATTTCCTTGGGATAAATCTCTCTCTCTCTCTCTCTCTCTCTCTCTCTCTCTCTATATATATATATATATATATATATATATATATATATATATATATATATTTATATATATATATATATATATTTATATATTATATATATAGATATTTCACTGGTTTTGCTTCTCTAGAGAACCCAGCCTAAGACAGTCACGATAAAATTGCTGGCTCCTTTCTCCCTCTTATCCTACCTTGAATAACAGTTGGGTCTGGGTTTGTTGTTGCTATGGAGTCTCAGTGGAGTAGCGGTTGACTCCACTGGAAACCATATAATTGAAGCGGCAACAGAGTAAAGCCCCATGGAGAAGCACACAGAGTGATTAACAGGATAATGGCCTGATGAAAAATCACCCCATCTCACGTCGTTAGCTCCCTTCCCTACACAATGTGGTTGACCGAAGGGCCACAGTGGGTTTTCCTCTGTTGTTTGTTTATTATAAGCTGCTTCCCAAAAGCAGAAAGGAAAGGTAAGTTCTCCACACAGGCTGGAGAGATCCCAGCTGTTCAAAGTGGAGATTTGTATTTTGGGAAAAGAAAAAAAATTGTTGTGATATTGAAAAATAGACAGAGCTCTCCAGAAGGATCCAGAGACTAATTTTCATTTACTAGCAAAGTGTTTGAGAAATTCACTTGTCTTGGGTTGGGTTTTATGGGAAGCAGACTCTGAGACAGAGATTTGTGTCCAGAAAGTCTGTTTGAGAGTGCCTTTAGAATTAACATTTGTGGGGGAGTGAAGGAGGCAGGATTGGGCAGAGTGAGAAATTGAACTGCGTTGTTACTGCAACAAAGACCTCAGCTGATCCACAAGGAGCTCTGGAGCCAGGATGGCCCTTCACAGAATGGCCACTGGCTCTTTTCAGCTGAGAACAATTCCCAGAGAGGAACTCAGAGAAGAGCCATCAGCCACAACACTCCCAGCAGGTGGAGAAATGATGCAACAGTCCTTAGGAAGTATCTGGGTTTGCATCTATGTCCCCAAGGGTTATCAGTCTGTAGTTTTTTGTTTTTTCTTGTAATATCTTTGGTTTTATTAATAGTGTAATGATAGACATAGATTTAGCTGGGGAGTGTCCCCCCCTCTTTTATTTCTAGAGGGTTTTGTGTGGAATCAGAGTTGTTTATTCCTTAAACGTTTTGTAGAAATCATGAGTAAAGCCATCAGGGTTTGGAGTTTTCTTTGTTGGAATATTTTTACGTATTAATTCAATTTCTTTAATAGGTACAGAGATCTTTATATTTATCTATTCCTTCTTGAGTGAGCTTTGGTAGTTTATTTCTTTTAAATAATTGGTTCATTTCAACCAAGTTGTTCAACTATCCTTTTAATGTCTGTAGGATCTGTAGTAATATCCCCTCTTTCATTCTTGATGTTGGTAATCTGTGCTTCTCTTATTTTTTCTTAATCACTCTGGTTAGAGGTTAATCAGTTTTGTTGATCATTTCCAAGAATCAGCTTTTGATTTCATTAATTTTTCTATTGTTTGTGTTCTATATCATTGATTTGTGCTCTTACTTTTATTATTTCCTTCTTTCTACTTACTTTGGGTTTTATTTGTTCTTCGTTTTGTAGCTTCTTAAAGCGAACATTTAGGTCATTGATTTTAGATTTTTCTTTTCTAATATGCGCATTTAATGGTGTAAATGTCTCTCTAAGAACTCTTCAGCTATATCCCACAAATTTTGATCCCCTGTGTTTCCTTTATCATTCAGTTCAATGTATTTTCTAATTTTTCTTGTATTTTTTTCTGTGACCTATGTATTAGTTAGAAATATCTTGCTGAATTTCTTAATCTCTTAGTTGGGAGATTTCTCGGGTGTCTTTCTTTACTGGTTTTTAATTTAATTTTTTTATGGTCAGATAACATACTTCGGATTATTTCAGTTCTGTTAAATCTGTTAAGGTTTATTTTATAGCCAATGATATGGACCATCTTGGTGAATATTACATGTGCACGTAAGAAGACTGCATTATGCTGTTGTTGGGTGGAATACTGTGTAAATGTCAATTAAATCAACAGAGTAGAGCTGCCCCATAAGGTTTCCAAGGAGTGGCTGGTGCTGACCTTTTGGTTAGCAGGCAGATGCTTAACCACTGCACCACCAGGACTCCAAATTTTTGCTAGTGTTGCTCAAATCTTTATATCTAATTATTTTCTCTCTACTTATTCTTTCACTTATTGAGGGAGGAATATTGAAATAGCTAGCTATAATTCCAGATATGTCTATTTCTTCCTTCCCTTCTATTAGCTTTTGCTTCATGTATTTCATATATTTTGAACCTCTTTTATTATGTACATTCACATTTAAGATTGTTGTGTCCTTTTGATGAATTTACCCCTCTATCATTATGAAATGTCTCCTTTTATCCCTGGTAATATTTCTTGTTCTGAAGTCTAGTTTGATATTAATATAATCATTTCAATTTTCTTTTGATTAGTGTTTGCATGGTACTTCTTTTTTGATTCTTTTTCTTCTGATCTGTCTATATTTTTCTCACTTAGATATACTTCTTATAGATAGTCTATAGTTGGGTCTTACTATTTCATCCAATCTGACAATATCTACGTTTCTACTGGAATGTTTAGAACATGTGTATTTAATATAACTGTTTATATAGTTTGGTTTAGACCTACCATCTTCATAGTTGTTTTCTATTTGTCCCATTTGGGGTCCCCCACCCACCATCTTAGGCTGGGTTCTCTAGAGAAGCAAAACCAGTGAACCATATATATATATATAGAGAGAGAGAGATTTATCTCAGGGAAATGGCTTACACAGTTGTAGGGGCTGGCAAGTCCCAAGTCTGTGGGTCAAGCATCAGACTGGAGGCTTCTCCTGACTCATGTAGCTGCAGGGGCTGACCAACCCACGATTAGCAGGTCAAATGGCAGGCCACTGGCTCACGAACTGCGGAGGCTGAGGAATCCAAGATTGGCAGGCAATACAGCATACCACTGGCGCAAGTTCCAAGAACTGGAAGTCAGATAATAAACAGCCAGATTCAGGATCCACAGCAAGCGAGTGGGCTTTGCCAGAATGTCCATATATATTGGATGCAGGCCATGAGCCCAAGGAAACTCTCTTTTCAACTGATTGGCTGCTTACATCAGATCACAAAATGGAGGATGATACATCAGATCAAAATGGAGGATGACTACATCATTACATGACTGCCAAATTACATCATTACCTAACTGCCAACCCACTGAGAATTATGGCCTAGCCAAGTTGACACACAACCTTAACCATCACACCATTTTTTCCCTCTTTTCTTGCCTTCTTTTGGATTTATTGAGCAATTTCATGATTCCATTTTATCCCCACTGTTGGATTATTAGTTTTTCCTTTCCATTTGATTTTTTTTAGTGGTTGTTCCATCTTTACAATATACGTCTTTAACTCATCACGATCTGCCTTAAAATAATATTATAACACTTCATGTATAGTGTAAGAACCTTATAATAGTATATTTCCATCTCTTCCTTTCTATCCTTTGTGCTATTGTTGTCATATATTTACTTTATACATCCTATAATACATTGTTATTGTTTTTACTTTAAACAGCCCATGATCTTTTCATGAGATTAAAAATAAAAATATATATCTTTTATACGTTACCCGTATATTTACCATTTATAGTGCTCTTCATTCCTTTGTGTAGATCCAAGTTTCCAACTGGTATTATTTTTCCCTTCTAACTCCTGCTAATTGAGCCCCAGTGTTAAGGAGTTACCCTTCTGAGAGTTCTACCCAATATCCCTGTATTATGAAGTCTTTCCATTTTGGCTGGTGGGAACGTAACTATTCTCAGGCCTGTGTAAACTCCATGAAATGTTTGGGTACTTTTTTCTCCTTGTTTCTTTCCCCAGCCTTGTGAATTTTAACCCCCCACAGACACAGATCAATCTCAGCCAAAGACCTCAGGGGACCACTGTGTAGATTTTCATAGTAATCTCTTTCTGCAGCTGCCTCCCCTCTGGCCTTGCCCTGAAAATTCTTGCTACTCTAGTCTTCCTGAACTCTGATCCTTTTCTCTTTAACCTAGTGAGGTTTCTGAGCTCTGTTTGGGTTCCCTCCCTGTGTGGCAGCCTGGAACCTGCCTCTAGGAACTAATGCGGGACAATCATAGGGCTCACCTTACATGTTTCCTTTTTTTCAGAGGTCAGAGTTCTGTTCTGCCTGTTGCTCAATATCTGCAAACAGTTGTTTCATATTATTTTGTTTGCTTTTCCAGTTGTTTATGGTATGAGGGTAATTCTCATAGAAGCTAATCCTTCATGGAATAGCTATTGCTTTTTATTCACTGTCTTGGTCAGGGATGCGTTAAGGTGCAGTTTTAGAGGTTCCCACTTGGTGATTCTTCTACTGTAGCTCTTACCCCCCAGGTCTAGAAACAATGAAGTGGTTCTGCCAACTATCAAGAACGTTTGTTCTGATTATACATTCAGGAACCAGAGCGATGACCTCTGGGTGGGTTCGTGGACTCAGGGGACTGACTTTTGTTTGAACTCTCTTTATTATGTGACCCCCATATGCCACCACTCTAATAGGGGGGTATGGTCTTTCATTATGGTTATTAATATAATCATCATTATTAACAGCTAACTTAATGGACACTCTTGCGCCAGGCACTGTCTTGGCAGCATTACCTGCATTATCTCCTTTATTCCTTGTATAATAGGTATTATTATAGTCTTACATTTTATAGATATGGAAACTGAGACGCGAAGGAACAAAGTTAACTTGCCTCTGGACACATAAAAAGTAAGTGGTGGAATGAGATATGAACCCAGGCTGTTTGACTCTAACTACTTTACTGTAATGATTTCTAGAGTTTCTTTCACATCTCAATTCCAACTGACTCACCATGGTTCTGTGTAGCCTGTGTGGAAGATTCTGAAGGCACTTCCAGGCCGAGTTGGAGAGCATGCCAAGATTGATCAGCACTGTCTGCACGGGCGTGGTACTGCACTCTTGGCAAGTATTACAGTGTCTTACACTCTCTGAACTGGCAAGAATTAGACCTCAGCTGAATCTGTCAACCAGCCTAAAACAAACTGACCACTCCATTTGCAAGCATTATAGCAGCTCGCATTTGGATAGGGCTTTTCCATTTATAAAGCATTTTAAAATCTGCATTTCATTTGACATACCCAGTCCCATAGAATCATCTCCCCTCCAACATAAAGTAACTCACAAGGCTACAGTGAGGTTTCCATTTAGACCCTGGTGTTGTCTGGTCCCCTAATTTATAGACCACACTCAACTTTTACCCCCCTTCCCTTTTCATTCTCTTATTTTGAGCGTTTGCACCAAGGACGTGCTTAATGAATATTCGTTAGAAAAAATAAGATAAAAATATGACTGTCACAATAACCCTGCAAAGTACTTAGAGTCGATATTAATCTTGATTTACAGATGAAGAAGTGGAGTTCAAAAAGTTTAAATGACACTCGGGGTTCTCTAGGTAGTTGTTATGGACTGAATCGTGTCTTCCCAAAATATGTGTTGGAATCCTAACCCCTTGTTACATATTGAATTGTGTCCCCCCAGAATATGTATTATAATTCCTAACCTCTATGCCTGTGGTTATAATTCCATTTGGGAATGGCTTGTCTTTGTTATGTTGATGAGGCAGGATTAGTGTAGAGTGAGTCTTGAGTCAATCTCTTTTGAGATATGAAAGAGATTAAGCAAGCAAGCAAGAGAAGCAGAGATGGGATAAGACAGACGCCAAGGCACATGGAGATCTCCAAGGAACCAGGAAGCAGAAGCTGAAGAGACAAGGACTTTCCTTCAAAACCGACAGAGAGAGAAAGCCTTCCTGGTGAGCCGGTGCCCTGAATTCAGACTTCTAGCTTCCTAAACTGTAGAAAATAAATTTCTGTTTGTTAAAGCCACCCACTTGTGGTATTTCTGTTATAGCAGCACTAGATGACTAAGATACCCCTATACCTGTGTATGTAATCCTGTTTGGAAATAAGGTTTTCTTGGTTGTGTTAATTAGATCATAATCAGGGTGGGTTCTAAACCTAATCACTTCTGAGTTATAAAAAAGCAGGCTAGACACGGACACACACACACACACACACACAGGAAAACAGACACCATGTGAGGATTGTCTACAAGCCAAGGCAAGTTAAGGAATGCCCAGGACTACCTACAAGGAAGGAATGGACAAGACCAAGACCCTGATCTGGACTTTCAGCCTTCAGAACCGTGAGAAATAAACATCCACTGTGGTATTTCTGTTATAGCAGCACTCGGTAACTAAGACAGTAGTAAAACTAAAGCCGGGAGTAAGACCCAGTCTTTTAACTCTAAAATCCTTATTCATTCACTCCACCACATAGGCCTTCCATGTGCCATGTCGCCTCCTCTTGTTTCCCTTTATTTAGTATTCCAGGGATCTGTCTGGAGTGGGAGCTTGTAGCTAGAGGCTAGCATTCTCTTGATTTAATGATGTCAAACAGAATAGCATAGATAACGTAGGGAGATGTGGCAGATGAGATGGGACTTGTCCTGAAGTGTACTGGGAGTGTCCAGTCCAGCCCAGTACCTTTAGGCTACCACAGAGTGGCTTGGTCCATGCAAAATTGGGCCTTGGACACTAGACCTCATTCAGGGGCTCCATCCTTGTCTGCTTACCTTAATTCCGTTGATACTCTTTCCAGCTTCTAAATCCTGTTGATTTGGGCCTCATTTCCTGCTTCTCATCATTCAGCCTTGAGCGTTAGCCCCACTGCTCCGGCTCTGACCTTTTGCTCTTCTCCTAGACAATAGTTGAGACCAAGGTCAGCAAAGCACGAGTCTCATGCAGCCACTCTCCAACCCCCTGCCAGCAACAGACATCGCTAATCAATCACAGCACTCTGGCATGCTGAGCCCTTCCACGTCCTCCCCGCCTTTCTCAACACAGTGTTCCAGGGAACCTCACGCAACCAGTCGGAGTTAGCATGAGAAATGGAATCTATTTTCCATCCTGGTTTGAGTCTTTCCCTCTGACTTTGCTGCTTTGGTCATTATGGGTAAGGGCCCAGTCCAGTGCAGCCTGAACCTCGGTGTGAACGGTGACTGGGACATCCTTACCTGAGATGCATCTGAACACAGCAGGTGCACGTGACCTTCCCATCAATCCCACCACCACACCTGGCACAGGGTTCAAGTGGTACTTCCAAAGGCACAGCCTCACTTGATATTATATCAGGCTAAGTAGGTTTATTAGTATAGTGGTTACCAACTTGGTATTCCCTGAAACACAGACGCCCATGAGTTATTTCCAATCTTTTTAAAAGCCAATTGAAAATCATAGTTTTGCAAGCATATCCTGAACCCCCATTTTAAACTACAACTTGCCCCCTCTCACCCTCAATTCCCCTTATCATGCTCATTATTTCTCCATAGCACTTATTATGGATTAAATTGCATCCCCCAAAATTCGTGCTGGAATCCTAACCCCTATGCCCGTGGGTGTAATTCTGTTTGGAAATAGGGTTTTCTTTATATGTTAATGAGGCTATACCAGAGTAGGGTGAATCCTAAAGTGAATCCCTTCTGAGTTACATAAGGAGTGGAATAGACACAGAGACACACGCAGGAAGACAGACACCACACAAGGATCATCTATAAGCCAAGGACTGCGAGGGGTTACCGACAAAGGAATCCACTCGGTCCAGACCCTGGTTTGGACTCTGAGCCTCCAGAGCTGTGAGAAGATACATTTCTATTCTTTAAAGCCACCATTTGTGCTATTTCTGTTACAGCAGCTCTGGGTAACTAAGACAGCACTTACCTTCTAACAGACGATATCTAATATGCATATTGGTTATGTTTATTGATTATTCTATCTCCCCCCTGCTGCAACATAAACTCTCAGGGTCTTTGTTTTGCTCACTGACAAATCCTGGGCACTTTGAACACTGCCTCGCACTCAGTAGGTCCACAAATAAGCCTTCGGGGTTGGCTGAGCAGAGGGGAAGCTCTCAGGTCCGGGGCTGGATGCTGATCGGGAGCTTTGATTGGCAGGTACATATGTCTTTGATTAATAAAAACGGGGAAACGCGTTCATGATTCCTTAATACATCCAGTTTCGTTGGCAACAGATTTCAAAATATGGAGTCCACACACACAGGCGGGGCAGTGGGTGTAAGGATAATAGTGAAGAAGCCCGTCTTTGGGAACAGTAGCTCAGGAGTGGACAGACATGGGTTCGAGGCTCTCTTGGCAGCCCCACTCACTAACCAGGGGGCCCTGCAGGCATCTTCCCTCCTCAATTCATTGTCGGCAAAACGGGGGTGCCTGGGCTGTCTATCTTACAGGGACTTGTAAGGATTTGAGGAGACAATGGGACTTCAATGTATTATTCATCATTCATTATTGTCTCACAGTTCTGGAAGATAAACAAACCAAAAACCCACTGCCGTTGAGTAGATTCCAACTCATAAGATTCCAGCTCATAAGTAAAACTGCCCCATAGGGTTTCTGAGGCTGTAATCTTTATGGGAGCAGACTGCCACATCTTTCTCCTGAGCAGTGGCTGGTGGGTTTGAACTGCTCACCTTTTGGTTTGCAGCCGAGTGCTTAACCACTGTGCCACCAGGACTCCTCCCGAGGATACCAAAACAAAAAAACCAAACCCATTGCTGTCGAGTCAATTCCAACTCATAGCGACCCTATAGGACAGAGTAGAACTGCCCCAAAGGGTTTCCAGGGAGTGGCTGGTGGATTCAAACTGCCAACCTTTTGGTTAGCAGCCTGAGCTCTTCACCACTGTGCCACCAGGGCTCCCCACTGGAGGACAGAAGTCTAAATTCAGGGTATCAGCCAATTTGATTCCTTCTGAAGGCTCTAGGGGATGATCTGTCCCATGCCTCTCTCCGAGCTGCCGGTGGCTTCCAGTGATCCTTGGCGTTGCTTGGCTTACAGTTCTGTCTCTGCCATCTCTGCCTCTCTGGTCATCACATGGCGTCTTCCCTGTGTGTCTCATACAGGATCCAGAGCCACCCTGCTCCAGTATGCCCTCATGTTAACCTAACTGACGACACCCTCAGCAACTCCATTTCCAAACCAGCTCACACTCACAGGCACCAGGGGTTAGGACTTACACATATCTTTTGAGGGGACACAATTCAGCGCGTAACCCCATGCCATGGTGGTATGAGGGCAAAGCAATAGATGCAGCCCCAACCCAGGGCCAGGCTTACAGCAGATGGTCAGTCAGCCTAGCTCGTGCCCCCTTTGAAAACTAAAATATGGCAAACACTATCGGCACCCGGGGAAGGTGACCTTCCTTTTCCACCGGCTCTTGTTGCTGTTGTTGACAGTGTCTCCCGGGCTCTAGGTGCTGTTTGTGTTTTGCAAGTGTCAGAATTGCCCTCCCCCCAAGTCCCTGTCAGTGGCTGGCCTGGGCGATGTCACTGGGAAACAGCCCTGCTCCGGCTTGTCAGGACCACTGCTTCTTGGCACACACCGCCTGAGTCACGGGTCACTTGCCAAGCCGGCAACGCTCTCAGCAGAAGGCGTCTTGATGCCTGTCTCTGGAAAACAGCTCCCCAGCGGGACAAGGGGAGTCCCTGCAGCACAAGGATTAACGCCTTGTCTGTATCAACGCCGGGTCTGTGATGCCGAGGGCACACCCCTGGCTCAGCTCTGCCCAAACTATCAGACCCGGTGCCAGGGTTCTTTTCATTAGTCCTTCCTAGCGGCGGCTGAACACCCTTCAGTGCTGGGAAGTCCTGGCGCCCTTGGAGGTGCGAAGAGGCCCAAGAAGCTGGCAGCAGAGTGTCCCCAGCCCTGCGCATGAACAGCCAAGTGGGCCAATCACTTGCCCCAGGACAAACAGCCTGTGTGTGTCTCTGAGCTGGGAGCTGGCGCCAGGTAGGTTGAGGCTCATGCTTTAAGCACTACACTACCTAGCCTCCTCGGCTGGCCCAGTGAGAATTCCACTTCCTGATGAACCCAGTGTTCTCACAGTCATTCTTCCCCTCCCCCGCCTCCTTGATTTACAATCACCACAAACTGGGAGTCTCTGGGTGGGGCACATGGTTAATGAGCTAGGCTGCTAACTGAAAGGTTAGAGGTTTGAGCTCACCCAGAGGTACCTCAGAAGAAAGGTCTGGTGATCCACTTCTGAAAAATCAGCCATTAAAAACCCTGTGGCGCACAGGTCTACGCTGACACATGTGGGGTCACCATGAGGCAGAGTCGACTCAACGCAACTGTTTTTTTATGGCAGGGAAGGGGCATATTGACAGCAGGGGACCGCAGTTGCGGCCTCTCACGAGAGCAGGCTGGTGAGCACTGGGCAGCTCCCTGAATGACTTCACTCAACTCCTGTCTGTCTTAAGTCCCTTCTTTAGGGGCCAAAGTCCCAGGAGACTGGCTGAGTTGCTGGGCTCAGGACATATCCACCTCTCTGGCTGTCCAGGGCAGGGGAGGAGGCACTGGCCCCTTGGTCTCTGTGGTGGGAGGTGGGGCCCAGGCATCACACTCCCTGAGTACGACACCCACTGGAGGGGAGAGAACTTCAGGGGAAAGCAGGATACCCCTGGGGAGCACGAGTGTGGAGGCTGGTGAACATCCATTGACTAGAAGACTTGGGCAAGCAAAGAGGTGTACGAATAACAGAACCCAGTGAACGCAGGCCATAGGGTCGGGGGAGGGAGTTCCTGAGTGCTGCAAAAGGTTAACATGCTCTGCTGTTAACAGAAAGCTTGGAGGTTTGAGTCTACCCAGAGGTGCCTCAGAAGAAAGGCCTGGTGATCTACTTCTGAAAAATCAGTCATCGAAAAACCCTGTGGAGCACAGTTCTGATCTGACCCACCTTGCGTCACATGAGTCTGAGCTGACACTTGGGCAACTGGGGTGGGGAGGGAGGGTATCGGAGGATGCGGAACCCCAGAAGAACTGATCCTTGAAGGAGCAGGCCCTTCCTATCTTGGGTTCCAGGAGTGTGTCACTCGACTTTCGCAGACCATGTGTTTTATTTAGAAAACGTGGCAGCGCGGGCTAAATTCAGACAGCGTCCCACTGCCCAGTGCCGATCTCTGCTTCATGAAACTTCTCCAGAAAACTAGCACTTGTTCCTGTGCTCGGAATGCGAAAAGGAAACAGCACTTTATCCTTCTGCTGCTTTGGAGCTGGGTGTCCTGGGCCTTGCTTCCCAGATCCACCGGGAGCACGCTTAGCTGTGGCCTCTGATCAGCCTGGATTGGGAAGCCTCTAGGAAGAAAAGGGAAAACCCAAAACATCTCCATTCCACAGAGTCAGTCCTTATTTCAATCAAGAAGCCTCAATTTCGCGTATTTATATTCTTGGAGACTGCGGTTTTCTATTAAAAATGAAGCAGGAGTCTTTGTGGAGTCGGACACACCCAGGGGCCCAGGAGGAGCCCGGAGCCCAGACTGGTTTCCAAGAGGAGGGGTGGAGGGGCCTGGGCCTGGCCCCTGGGACTTGGATTTGGAGCGCTGATGGCTCCTGCGTGGCTCATCCCAAAGTGGCTGTCCGCCAGGGATCTCCAGGCCAAAGGAGCCTTCCGCCCAAGCCAGCTCCCCCGTCCCAGGCCCTAGCCCTGCTCCCAGCCCACGCATCCTCAGTGGCTGATTCCCTCCCTGGAGCAGCCAGTTGGTCCTGGGATGGGTCTGTATTCCCAGTGCTGTCCCTCACCCATGAGAATCCAGACTGGAGGCTCCTTGACCTCTGCCCGGCCCGCCCGAAGCCTTTTCTTTCCATTGGGGCTTTAATGAGCGTGGTAGGTGGGCGCTCTCCCGCCACCCACCCCTGCACCACTCCACCCAGCTTCCTCCCGCCCTTTGGCACTTTGCTGCATGTGTTGATTTGCATGCTGCTTTGCTTGTGGTTTCCAAAGCAACAGCTACCAATCAGCTAAGGATAGCGCAGGGGCTCTGGGACAGGTGGGGCATCCCGGCGGAGGGGTTTTATCGTTTAAAAAATGGAAACTGATTCCGCCGCCTGCTTGGCACAGGATGGCAGCCCGTCCTCGGCCTCTCCATCCCTTAAGCCCCTCAGTGCGCCTCACCCAAGGGCCTTATTCTTACCTTCAGAGGGGAGGGGGCAGCATCCTGAAGGGAGCCCCTGAGTTTGGCTTCGGAACAAGGAAAGAAACAGGGCCACAGAGGAGGCCAGAGAGGGGACCACAAACCCCGGCGGTGACCGGAACCCTTTGGGAATGTCTCAATCCTACGTAAAAATTTCCAGCCAAAGTCTTTCCTTCTCTCCATTGTCCATTTTGATCCTCCTTCTCTCCACTTCCTTTCAGCCTTCCCAGCCTCCACGGGACAAAAAACTGGAGCATTCCTTCATGTGTCGGGGCCTGGCTTCTGGGTCCAGAACTCAGAGTGGTCATTCCTTAATTCCTTACCTGTTTCCAACTTGGAGTGGTTTACAAAATGCCTTCAGAGCCTCGAATCTCAGGCCTCATGAGGCTGGAGGGACAGGACAGGAATTATTCTCCTCCTCTAAAGCTCAGGAGCCCTGGTGGTACAGTGGTTAAGAGCTTGGCTGCTAACTAAGAGATCGGCAGCTGGAATCCATCAGCAGCTCCTTGGAAACCCTGTGGGGCAGTTCTACTCTGTTCTGTAGGGTCGCTGTGAGTTGGAATCAACTCAACAGCAATGGGTTTTTAAAGCTCAGGGTTTGGCACAATGATAAAGAACAATGATGAAGCCGTGAAACGTAACATGGAGGAATCTGGAGGACATTATGCTGAGTGAATTTAGTCAGTCACAGAAGGACAAATATTGTATAAGACCACTATTACAAGAACTCAAGAAAAGGTTTAAACACAGAAGAGAACATTCTTTGATGGTTATGAGGGCGGGGAGGGAGGGGGAGGGTTATTTACTGACTAGATAGTAGATAAGAATTATCTTAGGTGAAGGGAAGGAGGGCACACACTACAGGGGAAGTCAGCACAACTGGGCTAAACCAAAGCTAAGAAGTTTTCTGAATACAATCAAACACTTTGAAGGACAGAGTAGCAGGGGTAGGGGTCTGGGGACCATGCTTTCAGGGGACATCTAGATCAATCGGCATAACAAAGCTTATTAAGAAAATGTTCTGCATCCTACTTTGGTGAGTGGTGTCTGGGGTTTTAAAAGCTTGCAAGCGGCCTTCTAAGATGCATCAATTGGTCCCAACCACCTGGAATAAAGGAGAATGAAGAACACCAAAGATACAAGAAAGTATTAGCCCAGGAGACAGAAAGGGCCACATAAACCAGAGACTTCATCAGCCTGAGACCAGAAGAACTAGATGGTGCCTGGCTACCACCAATGACCGCCCTGACACAGAATACGACAGAGAGTCCCTGATGGAGCAGGAGAAAGGTGGGGTGCAGCACTCAAATTCTAGTCAGAAGACCAGACTTAATGGTCTGACTGACACTGGAGGATCCCCAGAAAGCATGGCCCCTGGATTCTCTATCAGCCAAGAACTAAAACAATTTCCAAGGTCAACTCTTCAGACAGGGATTGGACTGGACTCTGGGACATAAAGTGATACTCGTGAGGCGTGTGCCTCTTAGTTCAAGTAGATACAAGAGACTAAAGGGGCAGCTTCTGTCCAGAGGTGAGATGGGAAGGTAGAGAGGGTTAGCAGCTGGTCTAATGGACACGGGGGCTCAGGGGTTGGGGCGGGGGCAAGAAGGCAGTGATGGGTGGGGTCAGGCCTCTCCTCTAGACCCCAGCCCTGTGCTCCTCTCCAGGGGAGAAAGAAGTAGCAGTCTGCTTCCATAAAGATTTACAGCTTGGAAAACCCTACAGGGCAGTTCTACTCCTTCCTATAGAGTTGCTATGATTTTTGGAATTGACTTGCTGGCAATGGGTTTTTTTTTTTTTTAAATGGATACCTGCTAAAACCAAAAAAAAACAAAAAAAAAACTCCAAATCAGGTACCATCCAGTCTATACTGGTTCATGGTGACCCCACGTGTTGCAGAGTAGAACTGTGCTCCATAGGGTTTTCAAGGTTGTGAACTTTTAGAAGCAGATTGCCAGGTCTTTCTTCCAAGCTGCCTGTGGGTGGGTTTGAACCACCAACCTTTGGGTTAGTAGTCAAGCACTTAACCATCTGCATCACCCAGGTGGCCTTGTGTCTGCTCTATGTCTCCACTAGACTGCAGACAGCAGAGACTTTGGCCATGATGGGGTAGCCATTTACTCTCTACCTCAACCAACTAAAAATGGATCCCATGTATGAAACAACAGTTTACAGACATGGGACAATGGCAGCACAGAAGAGCGAACTCAGAGAAAAGAGAAATGAGTGTCCCAGCTCTCCCTGACCGGAGAGTGTCCAGAAGGGGGAAACCGCACAGAGGCTTTACCTCTTACTAAGGTAAGGAAATGGCGGTCAGAGTGCAGGAAGGCCAACGGCTAAAATTTATGGGGCAGAATACTAGCGAGGAAGAGCAGTACACAGAAAGAGAGAACTCAGGAGCTCCACAGAGGTCCACCTGAAGCCTTTGACCGAATGCTTATTAGTGCACGCAGTCAGGAAATAACCGTCGCCAGAGAAAAAGGAAAGTAGCAGATGGGCCAAACCTAGACCCAGACGTAGCTCATGCACCCAACAGCCAGCAGAAAGGCTGCCTAACATGGGGGGTTCCAGCAGAGTCTTCAGAAAGATACTGTTTCAGAAGCAGGGCTGAGTTAGCCTTAGACCAAAGGCTGTTCTAAATATACCAAACAAAGCTTAAAACAATCCTTGAAAAAAGTCTAATAGTTTCCAAGTAACTTAACCAGAAAAAGAGGCCAAAAAAGCATTTAAAGGAACAAGCACAGGAATTCAAATGTCTGGCATCTAATAAAACATTAGCAAGCATGCACAGAAGTATGAAATGGAACCCATAGCCAGGAGAAAATCCAGCAACAGAAACAGACAGAAGCATATGACACAGACAATAAAATCAGTGGACAAGGACGTTCAAAGAGCTATTGGTGTGTTCGAGAAAGGAGAGGGAAGCAAGAACGTGATGAGGAAAGACACAGAGGATGTAAAAAAGACCCAATAGAACTTCTAGAAGTGAAAAATACTATATCTGAGATGAAAAGTATTCCAGATGAGATTAACAACAGGCTAAACACAGAAGCTGGTCGTGACAGCAGTGAGATCTTTTTGATAGTGCTGGGCTGGTTACTGAAGAACAGCGGCCGTGGCCAAATAGAACTTCCTGCACAGACGGAAATGTTCTGTCTGCACCATCCAACATGGTAGTAACTAGCCGTTTGTGGGAGTCCCTGGGTGGTGCAGACGGTTCATGTGCTAGCCTAAATGTTAGAGATTCAAGTCCACCCAGAGGTGCTGCAGAAGAAAGGCCTGGTGATCTACTTCTGAAAAAAATCAGCCATTGAAAACCCTATGGAGTGCAGCTCTACCCTGACCCACACGGGGTCGCCATGAGACAGAATTAACTCGATGGCAACTGTTCTTTTGCTGTTGTTGTTTTTGGTGGCTAATGAGCCCTTGAAATGTGGCTAAAGTAACCAAGGAACTGGATTTTTCATTCATTTAAGCTTAAATTGCTGCATGTAGCTAGCAGCTTCCCCACTGGCAGCACAGCTCTGGGGCTGTTCTTCGCATATGCTGTAAGCTCCTACCAGCCGGGTTTGGGTCTCCTTTCTCAAGGAAGTGCCTGGCTCAGAACCACCAGCTTGATAAGTGCTAGGTGATGGGGACAGACACCCCATCCTTTGAGCTGACAGGTGCAGGCAGGGGGAGGGGCTGACTGACCTCCAAATAACTAGCTTTGCTCTACATGGATCCTGTTCCCCCATCTCCCCCCACCTGCCCAACCTGGCACGTGGGTACTGCAGTGGACTCTTGGCACCCAAGACCCCTCTGCTTGCCAACTCTCACCCACCTGCCCCCTCCCTCCTTCATGAACTCAACGGCAGCAACTCAGTGTGCCTTTGCCAAGATGGGGAGATGGAATCCTAGCCTGTGCCAGACCTGGCTGATTAGGGATGGGTGGCTGGCCCATCACCTGGCACCACCCCCTCAATGGGCGGCCGGGGCCTCTGCTAGCCCACCTCCCTCCATACCCCCAGAACCTCACTTCCCCAGGAGGCCCCTGGCTGGCAGGGTGACAGCCCCTGGCTCTGGGATTTGCATGTTAGTTAAGCCGGAGTTGACTCACTGTTGGCTGGTTCGGAATCCTCCCAGGAACGCGGTGGGAGATGTCTCCTTCCTGAGAAGCCTGGCGTCTGCCCAGGGGGAGAGGTCCAGCACGGGAAGGAGATGGTGGTGGAGGCTCCTGGCCAGCTCCTGGCCCTCTCCATTCTGCCCCCCAGGCCTGTCAGGCACAGCTGGGAGACTAGGCTTGGGGAGCAAGGAGACAGCCTGACTCCCCTCTCCAGGTAGCAGGGGGACCCCAGAGGGCACTTTGGGCCTCCCCCTGTTCTGCCTGGTTGGTCCTGCCATAGAGGGGTTTTCAGCTCAGGCAAGCATCGCCTGAAGGGTATATATACATGCAGATGCCCAGTCCCCAGGCCCAGCTCTTCCACCCCAGAGATCTGGAGCAGGGCCCGGCAATCTGCATGTGGAACTATCTCTGTAGGGGATGCTGAGGCAGGCGGTCCGTGGGCCGTGTTTCAGGAACAACGGCCTGGGGCTCCCAACTAGGAATGGCCAGACAGCAAGGGAACCCTGCATCAAAGCATCCACGCTCCCGAGGTACAGACAGGTAAACTGAGGCCCAGAGATAGAAGAGGGACCTTACCCAGGGGCAGTTGGTGACACACAGAGAAGAGGAAATCCCAGGACATCTGGGTTTTCCCTTCCTCTCACAGCCTGGACAAAGAGTCCTCGGCAGAGGGTCCCAAAGCTGGGTTACTCAGTACGCCACCGGCCCCTGATGTCTGGGCAGGAGGCACTGCAGTCCCCGGGGGCCAATTCTCCTCGCCCCGTGGGGTACAGTCTGCAGGCCTTGACTTCAGTCCCTCTTGCTGTAGTTGAAGCCTGTTTGCAGTTGCCCCCCACCCCGCCCCACCATGATGTAGAAAAAGCACCTGACTTTGACCCTTCCCAACCCTGCAGGGGTGTCCAGAACCCGGACCATGTCCAGTCCAGTGTCCAGCTGGGTCCCCCGGATGCCCTGCTTGGTGAGCAAGAGGGACTGAGGACAGTGTCCCAGCTATGGAAAGGACAAATGCCACGCAGGGTCCCACCTGCCTGCCAGACCAAGTCCAGGGGTCTGTGTAGACGCAGGACCGCAGGAGCGGGAGCCTCCCTCCCCCAAATGGTCACCATGGGTATCTGCAAATTGGGACTGAGTGAAACCTGGCACCTGGAAAGCTCTCCATCATTTGTAAAAAGAAGGGACTCGGGGGAGGGGAGGGAGGGATGGGGGTGGGAAAGAGGGAAGGAGGGACCATTAAAAAAAAAAAAGAAAAGGCTGGTGGGGGAGCAGAAAGAACACTGTCCTGGGAGCTAGAAGACTTGGATTTTGGTTCTCACCCCGTCCTTAAAGGACAGCACGACCTTGGGCAAAGTGCCTTCTCCTTCCAGTCCTCAGTTTACCTGTCTGTAGAGCGAGAGGTGGACCCAGGCACCCTAAGAGCACTTTCAGCTTTGATGTTCTAGGATCCAGCCTTCTCACTACCTGGTTCTTCTCTGGAAAAGGCACTTATGATGTCTGGGGGACGCTGTCGCAGGCTCCCTAATGCACCCCAGCTCCCCTCCCCCATGCAGGTGAGGCTCAGCATTGACAGCAGGCAGGGATGTCAGGCTGTGCTTGAAGCTACAGCGGCCCAGCAGGCTGCTGCTCGCTTTGTCATAAACTATGTTGTCACTGGGGGAAGAGTAATCACCGATGAAATATTTCAGGAGACAAAAACAAGAGGTGCATTGATTTCTCCGCGAGGTCAGACAACTTCTGGGATGCCTCTGGTGATTCAGTTGTCACCACCGTCTCTCCCTGCAGCGTCTGCTCTGTAAGGCTGTCAGTGGTCTCTGACCCCAGGTGGCCCCCTGCCCCAGTCACATGCTGTTCTGTCCTGAGGTCAGCACCTCTCCTGGCTTCCCCGGTGCTCGGGGTCAATATGACTTGGAGCTAGAGAAGATTTCCTCTCCAGATTCACCCAAACTGGCTCAGAGAAAAGGCTACCCAGGTGGATCTTTGCTGGGCAGCCAACTTTGCCATTTGTTAAGTGTAGCACACACACCAGAGTGACCTGGCAGGTCCCCTCCCCACTTCTGCCCACCCCTGACACTAAAGTCTGAGCTGAAGTGGCTCACCAGATGGAAATCAGATCCCATCCAATATGGCGGGCACCTAAGCAGAGATTCTGATCTTTCCTGGGTCGCAACAGGTCCCTTTGGGAATATGATGAAGGCAGACCTGCTGTCCCATATGATGGCCAGGAGTCACGGGTGGCTGTTAATCACTTGACATACAGCTAGTCCAAACCGAGATGGGCTCTATGTAAAATTCACCACCCATCTGTCCCTTTGTCATACTGTGGTGGCTTGTGCATTGCTGTGATGCTGGAAGCTCTGCCACTGGTACTTCAACTACCAGCAGAGTCACCCATGGTGGACAGGTTTCAGAGGAGCTTCCAGACTAAGACAGACTAGGAAGAAAGGCTTGGTAATCTACTTCCAAAAATTAACCAATGAAAACCCTATGAATCACAACAAAATATTGTCCAGTAGAGTGCTGGAAGACACGTCTTCTGGGTTGGAAAATACACAGTGATCATAACAATGGGCTTGAGCATACCATCGATCACGAAGGTGGCACAGGACTGGGCAGCATTTTGTTCTGTTGTACGGGGGGGTCTCCATGAGTCGGAGCCAAATTCGTAGCAATTAACAACAATTACATACAAAATACACACAATTTCCAAGACTTAGTAGGATCGAAAGAATGAAAATATCCCAATAATAATTTTTATGTTGATTACATGTTGAAATGACAATGTGTTGGATATATGGTGTTAACCAAAAGATATTACTGAAGTTAATTTCCTTTGTTTCTTTTCACTGTGTCTACTAGAAAACCAAAGATGACCTAAGTGGCTGACGTTATACTTCTAGTGGACGGTGCTGCTCTCGATCACCCCAGAAGAATGGACCCAGGCGCACACTACACAGTCAAAATATCTGTGAGTCCACCAACCCCAGATTAATTTCAGTCTCTCTTTCCAGAATTACAGGCCCCTAGAGAGGAAGCCACCCACCTCCCCACCGCCAGGCCCCAACACAGGAAGAACTACCCAGAGAGAAAACCGGCTCTTTCCCAAAGAAAGATCTTGCTTTCTCTCTCTCGGCCTCAGTCCACTCCTGGTAAAATGACTACGATAACCTCTCAGAGGGCTGCTGTGAAGATAAATGAAGTAACGAGCCTAAAAAGCTCGCTGAGTGGCCGACCCTCTGCAGACAGTAGCTGCCATATTGGGTTGTTTTGAAAAGTGTTGTTTACTGCTTCCGCTACTGGAAGGCTGAACACGCCAACCTGTCCTCTGACTGGCCACAAGGCCTTAAAAAATCCAATGACCTCTCTTTCCTCATCTGTGAAATGAAGCGTCCAGACAAACTCACTTATAAAGTGGCCCAGGCTCTAATGTCTATGATTTGGTGGCGGAAAACTTACCTGTTATTAGGTGCTGTAGAGCTGATTCTGACTCGTAGCCACCCCATGTGAAAGAGCAGAGATGCTCCATTGGGTTTTCTAGACTCATCTTCACTGGGCTAGATCGCCAGGTCTTTCTCCCATGGAGCTGCTGAGTGGGTTCGAACCACCAACCTTTCGTTTAGCAGCCGAGCGCTTAACCATTGCACCACCAGGGCTCCTTCAATTTTTACCTAAAAGGGTGCTTTTTAAATCTTGAGAGTATAATTTTCTGTGGTTCTCTGGGCTTACTCATTAATAAAGAATTCTAGTTCTGGAAAGAGATTTGTTTTCATGAAAAATTACAATTGACTGGCAATGCTCCCATCGCCCCTGTGACTGTTGTTAATGTTCAAACCTCAGGGGAAGACGGAAGCATGGCTGCTTTCCAGGTAACCAAAATCAAAATCAAACCCACTGCCGTCGAGTTGATTCCAACTCACAGCGACCCTATACGACAGAGCAGAACTTCCCTATAGGGTTTCCAAGGCTGTTGTCTTTACGGAAGCAGACTGCCACGTCTTTCTCCTATGGAGCGGCTGGTGGGTTTGAACTGCCGGCCTTTTGGGTAGCAGCTGAGCACTTACCCACTGAGCCACCAGGGCTCCTCTCCAGGTGGCAGCTCACCCGAATTGCAGGCAAAGCACCTTGAAAATCGAATGTTACGGAGGTAGCTCCATTCTTACGGAAGGAAAATGTCTGTTCTTGCAGGCTCGAGATAACCGAGCCCCCGAAAATCCAGGGTTTTAGGGGACCTATTCAGTGGTCAGTGTCTATCACCCTCTAAGCCCAGCCTGATTTTGAAAGGCCTTGCAAATCGTTCAAGATGGAATTGGGTTCTGCTGAGCGTGGTAAATGCATTTCATTGCATTCTGATCCTTTTAAGCCCACAGCCGCGTGCGATTTAGATACAGGAGGCCTCCTTGCACCTGTGAAATGCTGCCTCCCCGGGTCTTTGCAAGTTCTCCTTCCTCATCCTCTCACTCCATCTCCCTCTTCTCTTCTTTATGTCAGACCTCGTCTTGCTCTCATCTGCCTCTCTGGGGCCTGCTGCCTCAAAACGCTCTTTGCTTCTGGCCCAGGCTCAAGCTTTATGCAGGGTCCACTTCCCTGCACAGCTCCAGGTCCTGGACGCTGGCCTGGGACGGAGCCCTGCCCACTCCCCACTCCAGAAGGGGAGGTTGGCCGTCAGGCAGCAAGAGCTTCCCTTCATCCCTGACAGTGCTGGAGAACTGGGAGTCCTATTCTACGGTTTTCTGGTGGTTTCCACTGGTGATTATCCTGGCTCCTCAAAAAGGATGCAAATACTATTAGAAGCACACTGTGTTTGTGCTGGCAGGAGTCGGGGGCATCTTCTATAGCAGCCCCCTTCACTTCACCAGTGAGGAAGGGACCTGAGACCTGGAGAGAGGAAGAGGAAACTGGAACTGCCTTGCCCAAGCTGACATCTTCTACAAGGATGAGTGAGTGTCCGGGAGGTCCCCAAGACCAGGTTCAGTGATCTGCTAGAACTCGCAGGACTCAGAAAAGCCGTTATACTTGTGGTTATGGTTTATTACAGGGAAAGGACACAGATTAAAAATCAGGAATGGGAAGAGGTGCATGGGGCAGAGTCCAGGAGAGACCAGGCATGAGCTTCCAGCTGACCACTTGCAGCGGAGTCGTGTGGACAGCGCTTAATTCTCCCAGAAATGAGGTGTGTCAGCACGCACAGAGTATTGCCAACTGGGGAAGCTCACCTGAGCCGTGGTGTCCAGGGCTTTTAATGGCGGTCAGTCAGGTCTCCACGGCTGATCACCTCCACGGCTGAGGTCTAAGACTTCAGATCCTCCAGCAATCAAGCCGATACCTCACAGTCCAAGGCCCCCGCCATGAATCACAGTGTGTAGACTATGTGATGTCGCCCAAGGCCCCCAGGTAAACAAATACACACTTATGAGGTAGGAAATTCCAAGGGCTTATAGGTTACCTCCTGGGAGTTGGTGGCAAAGGACCCAACCTTTCTCTGGGCAAGCTTTCCCCTTTACTGCAAAGCAGGGATGATCCTGTGGTCCTCTTTTGAAAACCCCTCAGTGCTAGTGTTCTAGGCACATGGTAAATGCTTAACAATAAATACTTCACGAATTGAAGCATTTCTCATCAGCTCTTATTTTTCTTTGGCCTAATTAAACACGGTCCTTTAAACTTTCCTTTAGACCACACAGACCAATCAACATCTCCAGCAGCACACTACCAAGAAACAGGAATAAAGGAAAAGAATCCCCACGTGACTAAACAGAAATCATGTGCTGCTGTTGTGTGCTGTCGAGTCAATTCCGACTCATGGCAACCCTATAGGACCGAGTAGAACTGCCCCGTAGGGTTTTCTAGACTGTAAATCTTTACAGAAGCGGATCACCAGGTCTTTCTCCCGCAGAGCAGCTGGTGGGTTTGAACCGCCAACATTTCGGTTAGCAGCCAAGCACTTAAGCATTGCGCCACCAGGGCTCCTTAGATAGCACGTAGTCATATACCTATCAGCCAGAAAGTGGGGGTCTCACTGTTTCACTGTAGGGACTCACTTTTGTTTACTTACTCAAACAGTGTGAGCACAAATAGTTTGAGTGCAAATGGTCTGGTTTTCCAACTCACAGCACATCATAAGCAGCAAATTACGGGGGAAGAGGAAGAGCAGGGGGTGAGGAGAGAAGCATGCAAACTGATAACACAAGAATTGAGAGCTGGCAAGAGGAAGGAGGGATTGGAAGCATTTTAAAGTTCTGGGGAAATCAGAACACTGCGAGTCTGGGGCAGACAGGTCTTTACAATTTAGCCATTGTAATATAACAGGAACGTGATTAATAGCCAGAGGCATAATTCTTGAGCCATCTAGAAAAGGTTAACTGTGATTTATCATTTAAGAAGGCACAAAAGCAGATCTTGCCATTTAGAAAGACGATGGTAAATTTGTAGTGGGTGGAAAATTCTCCAACATGGAGTATCTACTTCTCCACCAGTGCTAATTAAGAGGATCTGTTATGAAGGAGCCCTGATGGTAGGACGATTAAGGTTGGTGGTTCGAACCCACCTAGTGCAGGAGAAAATCTGGCGATCTGGTCCTGTAAAGATTTCAGCTTAGGAAACCCTATGAGGCAGTTCTCCTCTGTCACTCGGGGTCTCTTTGAGACGAAAGTAGACTTGATGGCATATAACAACCTGTGTGAAATTATGGTTCAGATTCAGAAGGGCACCTGTTATGGACTGGATTGTGCCCCTCAAAAAGGTACGTTAACGTCTTCACTCCTATACCTGTGAACATGACCTTGTTTGGGGAAATAGTTTTGCAAAGTGATCTTGGACACCGGATCTCATCTTAACTTCACAACAGCTTTGTGAAATAAGTGGGTGATGGCTCTTATCCCCAATGTTAAGACAAGGAACTGGTAGCTCCCAAGGTCTCACAGTTACTACCCATCATCCCTTCTGCCCCCTTCTAAAGACCCCAGCCCTCTTCTCAGCTCCCAGGTAGCCCTCTGCTCTTCACATGCAAAGCCTCTCATGCTCTGGCTCTGCCCTTGCCCTCCCCTCTTGGAGAACGTGCTGCTCAGCTCAGCCTTTCACCCTCAAGATTACCCTAAAGGCCTGGTGTACGTCCCCAGCGGCTATCCACCTGCTTCCTCTCTCACCTGCCTCCTTTCCCGATCTGGTTGTGGTCAGACCCTGGAGCTTTGTCTCTCAGAGAGATCTGCAGCTTGCAGTAAGATCTGTGCTGACTTCTCCATAGGCTTTTATGGGCTATAATAGTTATGGAAGCAGATTGCCAGGTCTTTCAACCTTGGAGCCGCTGGGTGAGTTCAAATCCCACCATTTGCGCCGTCAGTGTCCCTGAGAGTTACCATGTTGTTCTTGTTGTTTTTAGGTGCCATCAAGTCGGTTTTGACTCACAGAGACCCTGTGTACAGCAGAAGGAAACCCTGCCCGGTCCCGCGCCATCCTCACAATTGCTGTTATGTTTGAGGCCCATTGTTGCAGCCACTGTATCAATCCATCTCATCGGAGGTCTTCCTGTTTGTCGCTGATCCTCTGCTTTGCCAAGCATGATGTCCTTCTCCAGGGACTGGTCCTTCCTGATAACATGTCCAAAGTATGTGAGACGTAGTCTCGCCATCCTTGCTTCCAAGGAGCACTCTGGCTGGATTTTTTCCAAGATAGACTTGTTCCTTCTTCTGGTATATTCATGGTATATTCGATATTCTTTGCCAACATCAGTTCTTACTATATGTCATGGATTGAATTGTGTCCCCCTAAAATATGTGTCAACTTGGTTAGGCCATGATTCCCAGTATTGTGTGGTTGTCCTCCATCTTGTGATGTTCCTATGTGTTGTAAATCTTAATCTATGCCTGTGGTTAATGCGGCTAGATTGGATTATGTTAAAGAGGATTAGGGTGAGATGTAACACCCTTGCTCAGGTCACACCCCTGATCCAATGTAAAGGGAGTTTCCCTGGGGTGTGGCTTGCACTGCCTTTTATCCTACAAGAGACAAAAGGAAAGGGAAGCAAGCAGAGAATGGGGGACCTCATACCACCAAGAAAGCAGTGCCGGGAAAGGAGTGCTTCCTTTGGACCCGGGGTCCCTGCGTGGAGAAGCTCCTAGTCCAGGGGAAGATTGACAAGAAGGACCTTCCTCCAGAGCCGACAGAAACAGAAAGCCTTCCCTTGGAGCTGACACCTTAGTTTGGACGTCTAGCCTACTAGACGGTGAGAAAATAAACTTCTCTTGGTTAAAGCCATCCGCTTGTGGTATTTCTGTTATAGCAGCACTAGATGACTAAGACACCATATGACCCAGCAATTCCACTCCTAGGTGCATACCCAAAAGAATTGAAAATGGGTATTCAAACAGATACCTGTACACCAATGTTCACAACGGCACTCCTCACAATAGCCAAAAGGTAGAAACAACCCAAATGTCCATCAACAGACGAATGGCTACACGCAATGTGGTCCATCCATACAACGGAATATCATTCAGCCATAAAGGGAAATGAAGTCCTGATACATGTGCTACTACATGAGTGAACCTCGAAAACCGGATGCTGAGCAAAAGAAGCCAGAAACTAAAGGTCCCATATCGTATGGTTCCATTTATATGAAGTATCCAGAATAGGCAGATCCACAGAGACGGAGAGCAGATTGCTGATTGAAAGAAGCTGGGGGGAAGGGGAATGAGGAGTGACTGCTAATGGGTATGGGGTCTCCTTTGGGGTAATGAGAAAGTTCTGGAACTAGATCGAGGGTGTGGTGGCACAATACTGTGAATGTAGTAAATGCTACTGAATGGTTCATTCTGAAATGGTTAATGTTACGCTGTGTGGGTTTCACTTTTTTAAGAAGAGCCCCGCACTAGGCTTTGTCAGGAGAGATGGGTCTCTCGGAGGCAGGAAGAGCCTTCCCTGGAGGGGCGGGAGCCGGGAGCCAGGAGTGAACTGCGAGGAGCCAGCGCTCCAGCTCATTTTCTCTGGTGAAGCCTCCTTCAGCACCTCCTTGTAAATGCCAGTCAAACCTTATGATGTTCATGTTTCATTATTCAGCTAGGAGAAGGCAGATTAAAAATGCATGATGGCATTTTCCAGGCTGGATCCCTCCGCATCGAGAGGGTGTTTATCAAGGTTCCTCGCCCCGCTGTGGTGACCCCATGGGAAGCCGGGCCCCCTGCCTCTCTGCCCACAGCCCCCGCCCCTCCAGGCCTTATGAGGGCATCTGCCCTCTGGGAAATGCAAGAGCGTCTCCTGCCAGAAGAGACCAGGCCTTTGTGCTTCGTTGAAAGAGGCAGGATTTATTTTCATTTTCTATGGGCTCTGTGCTTTGAGGTTCCCTAAAACCAGGGGATTTGGGAATAAGCAAAGAAATCAGATCCCCTGTAAGAGTGGCTTTCTGCCTAATTGCCTCGGAGAGGATTAGCTGTGAATCCTCTCGTGCTTTGAAAGTGGCTTTCTCATCAGGCCTTATTGATCGGCAGATCTGGTGGAACAACTCCCAGCTCTTCCTTCTGTTCAAGGAAACTTCTAGGAATCTCACCCTTTCATGGTTCAGGTGTTCAGTGAGGGGGCACAGGGGATTTCCGGGGTGGCCTGGGTCATGCTGTCTCACCTTGTCCCCAGCCCCTGCTCAGGTCCCCTGCCTGACACACCAGTCACTGCTTTCCCTGAAGGCTCCGGGAGGTGGAACAAAGGTCCCTTGTCCAGAGGCAGGTGGTGTCTGGAGGAGAGGTAGGGTCTTATGGAACAAGGGCCCCAGGACTACCTATCCCCCCGTCTACCCAGGAGGGACGTTGCTCTGATGTCATCCAGAAGATTTTCAACAGAGCATTGACGTATCAGCAATTTCATTCTACTTGGATCAATAATCAATATCCATGGAAGCAGCAGCCAAGAAATCAAACCACATATTGCACTGGGTAAATCTGTTGTAAAAGACCTCTTTATAGTTTTGCAAAGCAAAGATGTCACCTTGATGGCTAAGGTGTGCCTGACCCAAGCCATGGTCTTTTCAGTTTCCTCGTATGCATGCAAAAGTTGGGTGAGGAAAAAGGAGGACAGAAGAATAACTGATGCATTCAAAGTGTAGAGTCAGTGAAGAATGTTGAATATACTTTGGATTGTCAAAGAATGAACAAATCGTTCTTAGAAGAAATATAACCAAAATGTTCTTTAGAAGCGAGGATGGCAAGATTTCGACTCATTTACTTCAGACATGTCATCAGGAAAAACCAGTTGCTAGAAAAGGACATCATGATTGGTAAAGCAGAGGGTCAACAAGAAGGAGGGAAACCTTCATGAGATAGGTTGACACACAGCCACAGCAATGGACTCAAACGTTCCCGTGATCATGAAGATGGAGCAGGACCGGGCAGCATTCTGTTCTGTTGTGCACAAGGTTGCCATGAGTTGGAGCCGACTTGACAGCAACAAACAACACCAACAACACAGGAAGGTGCAGGAGCTGACTTGCACTGACTTGCAGGAATTGATTCTCCACATCTCTTCCCAAATCCTTGTCCAGTGACATCCCATTGTTAGCTTGAACCAGCCATGCAGGAGTATTTACACCACAGAAATTGGCAAATACTGCCATCAGGACTCATTATTTTCTGGCGAGCCAGTTGTTCATCATTTGTCAGCACACCACTGCCTCTGCCCCACCTCACTGCTGTGTGGTGCCCCCTCCCACTCCAGGGCATAACCCACCTTCCAGGTACTTCTGCAGGGAACCAATGAAGCAGGGGCTAAAGGAGGAGTTGGACCCAGAAAAAGGTAGTGGATGCATCAGTGTTTCTGTGTAGCAGACCCAGGACTTAACTGCTCTGACCAGTAAGCTAGTTTCTCTGTTTACCCAAATTGATGTGAATGGGGGCCTCGGGGGTGGGGAGGGGGGGCCAAAATGTTGTTGTTAGCTGCTTTTGAGTTGGCCCTCAACTCACGGCGACCCCATGCACAACAGAATGAAACTCTGCACGATCGTGCGCAATCCCCCTGATCAGTTGCAGATCTGACCATCGTGACCAATAGAGCTTTCAGTGGCTGACTTTCAGAAGTAGATCGCTAAACCTTTCTTCCTAGTCCTTCTCAATCTGGAAGCTCTGCTGAAAGCTGTTCAGCAGCATAGCAACACACAAGCCTCCACTGACAGACGGGTGGTGGCTGCGCATGAGGTATGTTCGTCAGGAATGAGAGCCCCCCAGTCCCATGCAGAGGACCCTGTGGGGGAAAGGAGAGAGGTGAGGGCTGTGGAGAGGTGTCTGTCTCCTCCTCGTCCACAGGCCCTGGTCCAATCTTGATTCCCAGTGAAGAGGGGCGCCTGGGTCTGGGGTTCCAGAGCAGTGGGGTGGGAGAGCGTTCCCTACACCAGGCAGCGAGGGCTGGGGAAGGCGGAGCAGCAGAAACACTGCTCTGCTTGTTTATGATCCCAGACACCGACGCTGGCAGCGCCTCGACCCTCAGCCAGCCATCCCTGGCAAGCCACCAGCTCCCCTTCCTGAGACAGCTCTGGAACAGACCCAATACTTCCTCTGGACTCTTCCCAAAGTTTCCCTCAAAGTCTCGCTTTTGCATCTTGAACTCTCACGCCGCCTGCTCGCCCAGAAGGAGCAGCCTCTGCTTCAAGGGACAGGACTCTTCGCGCGGGGACAGATTACTCTGTAAGCAAGGTAAGCACGGGCTTACTTGTGCTTACTTACTAGTCTGTAGTGCACAATTTCACTTGTTTGTTAACAATGTGAAATTGTTCACTACAGCTTAGTAAGTACACAGTTAAGCCCATGCTTACCTTGCTTACTGTAAACCGGTGTGTCCCGTGCTTACTGGTTAATCCTCCCTGCTCTCACACTCTCGGCAGGCTTTCTCCTACCTTCCCAGCATGCCTCTTCCTGTTGTTGAGATTGTCTCAAAGCACATATTGGCATGGATCCTAGGGAGAAGGTTCCAGACCACTTGGGGATCTTCCTCAAAGACCATGTTCCCAGATGTCAGGGAAAGTACCCCCAAGAGGAGGGCTGGGGCTACCCAACTGGAAGGGTCTTGGACTCACCCACCAGGAGGACCTGCCCTCCTGCTAGCCCTGCTGGTGACAGGCACCTCTTCCTGCTGCTGTCGGTTCCCCCGGGAATTGGGGGAAGATTAGGGGGTTCAGCTCCAGTTTGGTCTGGAGCACCAAGGAAGGCTCCAGCAGAGGTGATCTGAGCATGCCCAGAACCTGGCCTGGGAGAGACAGCAACTGGGGAACTGCAGCCCTAACGGGGGACAGGTGGAAGGACTGTCTGGCTGTCCACCTCCTGTGGCCGCTCGCTGAAAGACCTTCTCCTGGTTCACTCCAGTTAAACAGCACTCCAGCCTGGATCCCAGAAGGGAACAGCCCCGGAACAAAGTGATGAAGTCTCCAACCACCTCCGCCTGTCCCCCTTCCAAATTAAAGGACTCTAAAGTCCAATTACAGCCAAGAGCACTCTGCCTGTTTAAACTGAAGACTTTGGCTCTACTCAAGGGATATTTGTGATTGCCTGCAGCCACCCACAAGCTAAAAAATTATATGCTTTCTCTCTTTGCTGAATTACAACATCCTCAGATTGGTACTGGGACTAGAGGGGGTCCCTGCCAGAAAACCCAAGTGTCAACCCTCTTTGCAAACTCTGAGCCAGTAATTGGTTTGGAAATACGGAGCAAATAGCTAAAAAGGCTTCAGGGGGATTAATGTCAAATAACATGTCCCCTTGATGGCACAGGGGGCTGTGGTGTGGCCATAGGTGGCAGCAGGCTCTGCTCATTGTAGCCCGTGGTGCGTAAAGATTACTAGGGTTCAGATTGGGTCAGGTTGCTCCCAGTCCTAAATCCTCCAAGCCAAGGATGCTGAAGGCATGTTCCCAGTCATGCCTCTTCTTTCCTGGGGAGGGGCTATAACTCACCTGGCGCAGGGATGGGGAGGCAGACACACCTGCACCTGCCTCTGAGCAGCCATTGGGCTGGATTTTCTTTTGCCCAAAGAGAATCCTCTAAACTGAGTGTCTGTAAGAGACTCAATGGCAAGATCGTTCCTCTTCTCCTTTCTTGAGGGGAGTCTGTGTGGTGCTGGGGGAGACAGGTGATCCGGTCAGACAGGAGCTGAAGTCCTGATGTGGCCGGAGACAAATCACTTAACTACCACAGCCTCAGTTTACTCATCTGTAAAATGGGAAGGTGACTTCTCAGAGGGTTAAATGTTCTGCTGCTAACCAAAATGTTGGAGGTTCGAGTCCACCCAGAGGTACTTTGGAAGAAAGGCCTGACAATCTAGTTCTGAAAACTCAGCTACTGAAAACTTTATGGAGCACAGTTCTTCTCTAACACGCATGGGACCAAGTTCTTAACCATTTGCACTGCCATATAGAACAATTCCATCATTGAAGAAAGTTCTATTGGGCAGCATTGATCTGTACTATCTGGGTCCGAATCCTGGCTCTGTGATTAACTAGCTGTGTGAATGTGGGCATGTCATGTAACCTCCCTGAGCTTTGGTTTCAATGTTCGTAAAATGGGAACAATCATAGTTGTTGTGATGATTAAATGAGACAACACACGTTGAGTGTCTGACGTTGTGCCTGGTGTGGTGGCTTTAAAGTATGTCCACAAATTCTTTGATATTCCTCCCTTTCAAGAAGTGGAATTTAATTTCCCTCCTCTTGAATGTGAGCTGAACTTAGTGACTTGCTTCTAATGAGTAGAATATGCCATAAGTGATAATGGGTCACTTTCAAGACTAGGTCATAAGAGGCACTGTGGCTTCTTCCTTGCTTTCTTTCTTGGATCACTAAGTCTGGGAGAAGCCAGCTGCCATGTTGTGAGGACACTCAAGCAGCCTTATGGAGACGTCCATGTATTCAGGAACTGAGGCCTCCAAAAAACAGTCATGTGAGTGAGTGATCTTAGTTGCTCATCCTTCTGCCCCAGCTAACCCTTCAGATGATTGCAGCCTTTGCTGAAAGCTTGGCTGCAACCTCATGAGACGCCTTGAACCAGAATCACCCAGCAAAAACCACTCCCAGATACCTGACCCTCAGAAACCATGTGAGATAATAAAGGTTTGCTATTTTAAACCATGAGGAGCCCTGGTGGTGCAGTGGTTAAGCGTTCAGCTGCTGACGAAAAGGTCATTGGTTCAAACCCACCAGCCACTCCAGGGAGGAAGATGTGGAAGTCTCCTTCTGTAAAGATTACAGCCTTGGAAACCCTGTGGGGCAGTTCTACTCTGTCTTATAGGGTCTCTATAGGGTTGCTACGAGTTGGAATTTGACTCAACAGCAATGGGTTTTTTATTTTAAGCCACTAAATTCTGGGGTAATTTGCTACACAGTTACAAGTAACTAATACACCCGGCCTATGGTCAGTGCTTAATGTTTACTGTTCTAGTGGACTGTCGGTAGAGTTTGCCTGTAGAGCAAGAGCCTGATCTGCTGGCGGAAGCAGCGTGGTCTGCCCAATCGTCCTCCTTCTTACCGTAAATCAGTAAATTGGCCTTCTGGTCTGAGATGTCAGTCTTTGCAATCAGTGAGTCCCCAGCCCGAGAGATGACCCATCAGACTCAAAACAACAGCCAGGAAATGAGTGGATGCTGGTAAGTCAGGGGCCTGGGTCTCCAGGGCTTAGGACAGGCCCTCAGGTGCAGCCACCCAGGGAGGCCCTTGCCAGCCCCAGAGGGTCTTCCAGCAGCAGCTCAGTGTCACGTGTGTCCACACTTCAGTAATGACCCTGTAGCCAACTGCCCGGGGGCTGTGAGTGAATTCAGGCTTTTCAAGAAGAGGCGCTGTGGGGTTGGAGTAGGAGAAGTCCAGAATTCTCCAGCTTTGACACCTGTCCTTCCCTAGCTCTGCCCTAGAATGTCACCCAGCCCAGCCCAGACCTCAGGCCTCATCACCAAGGTGGCTGTGGTGGGCTGAATTATGTCCTCCGAAGAGATTTGCTGATGTCCTAACCCCCAGGACCTGTGACTGTGACCTTGTTTGGGAATAAGTTTTTTGCAGATGTCATCAAGTTAAGATGAGGTCATACTGGAGTAGGATGGGCCCTGGTCTACTGATGACGTCCTTTAAGAAGAGAAGAGACACAGAGACAGACACACAGGGAGAAGGCCACCTGACGATGGGGGCAGAGATGGAGAGATGTGTCTACGAGCCCAGGAGGGCCAAGGATTGCCGGCCACCACCAGCAGCTGGGAGAGCGGCATGCAATGGATCCTCCCCTAGAGGCTTCAGAGAAAGCGTGTCCCTCTCCACACCTCAATTTCAGACTTCTGGCCTCCAGAACTGGGAGAGAATACATTTCTGTTGTGTTAAGCCACCCAGTTTGTGGTCCTTTGTTACAGCAGCCCTGCTTCCCGAGAACACCAGCCGAAGTATATAAATTCCCGAGCTGTAGGTGCACAGCCTGTGTCTCTCCTGGTCCCACGGCTGGCCGGGAAAGGAGGGTGATCCTGCCAGCAAGCGCTTAACAAATCGGCCTGAAATGCCCCACCCGGGATCCCAGGGAGCGAGGAGGGGAAACCCGGAACTCTGCAAGTGAATTAATTGAAGGTTGAACGCCACACTCAAACGGAGAGATATGTCCTGTCTGGTGAATGCACGGTCTAGAGGCATCTGACGGCTATGCAAAGCAGGGCCCTCTTTCTGAGCACTTGAAAGTAAGCTGTCTACACCGGGGTTAACAATGTATATTTATGAGATGTTGCCAGCCGCCTCTGTGTTCTCACATGCGTTAGTTAATGAAAGGTCACCGGAGGGCCAGGTTATTATGTAAATAACCTTTGTCGGGGAATGGAGGCGAAGCCCCCTGTAATCAGTTGTCTCTCTGCAGCTTTTGGGAGGCACTGATGAATATTGGATCTTGTCATCACCGGGCACTCAGGCCTGGGAAGGAAGGATGGGGCCCACCTGTCTTTGGGCACCAATGGGCCAACATTTCGGTGGACCTGAGCGAATTCTAGTTCTCTTGCCTACTCCTCTGCCCTCTCCACCTCGCTCCAGAGGGGCAGACAGGAAGGAAGGGCTGTGGGACCCTCTGCTGCTTACAGTTCTCACTGTGAACCCCAGTAGCCATCTCCACCTCCCACACCTGCCTGGCTGCCCTGGGCCCAGAAACCATCAGCCTGTGCCATTGACCACTTGCTGGTGAGCCAACTCCAACTCATGATGACCCCATGTGTGTCAGAGTAGAACTGTGCTCCACAGGTTTGCAATAACCAGCATTTCGGAGATGGATCACCAGGCATTTCTTCCAAGGTGCCTCTGGGTGGATTTGAACTGCTGACCTTTTGGTTAGCAGCCAAGCATGTTAACTGTTTCCACCACCCAGGGACTCCATATATGTGTGTGTGTTCATATACTGATGAAAATACGTGCCTATATACCAAATATTAACGTTGTTATTCACTGATGGCACCACCAAGGGACTGCTTCAGCCTGTGCCTCCCCAGAAAATAAGAACGAACCTGATAGCCAAGGACAAGTGGCCCCAGAGCCCCATGCTGGAGGTTAACCACAGGGGTTGATAGAGATGGGGAGCCGGCAAAGCAGCAGGTGTGAATCCAGTCCCCAACCCCCGCTGGAAACGGTGCCCCAGCTGTGGTAGCGGCCCCCACCCAAGGAGGGCAGCCAGCCACCTTGCAAGATCAGGACCTGCAGCCAACCACCAGGTGTGGCTCACCTGTGCATGTCTGCAGTGGAGACCAGTCTGTGGGGCAGGTGAGGGGCTGGTGCACATGAGGTACCTCCCTTCCAGCAGGCTGGAGGGAAACAATTTTTCCCATGTCCACTGTGAGACCTCAGCCTTTCCCGTGCGTATAAGGCAGGTGGTGAGTGGGCTCAGCTGGCTCCATCCTCCTGCAGGCAGAGCAGGCCCCTGCCCTCCCCTCCCGTCCCCTTGCCTCACCTCGTCTGTGCAAAGCTCATTCAGGGCTCTGAGTAATGGAGTGTTGCCACCAGGGTGTCTGCAAGCGAGGTCTGTGTCTCCCAAGGCTTCCCTGGGTAGATAAAAGCTAAATATAAACAATGTGCCTGTGCTGGGCCGACTCTGCCTCTGACTAGAGGGAACAGGCTGAAACGGTTGATTAAAAATAAATAAAATTAGGCTACTCTAGCTCCTTCAGACGTAAAGGTGGGACCCTCCTCTGTACTGGCTGAGATAAAGCAGGCCACGCCACAACTCCTGGGAGCTGGCCAGGAGCGGTTATGGCTGGTTTTACAGCCACCCTGTGATTTACACCCGTTTGCAGGCATGTAGCAGACAGCTACATTTTTAACCAGTAATTGTCATGTATACAGGGTCCATGAGTGTCGGGGAGGAATATCTCTCCAGAGGAAGGCTGGGGTTCCAGTCTTTTCCGTCAAGGGCACAGGTGGCAGGAAGCAGGTAATTGGCGGTTGGTAGGGGCTACCCTGGGGGGACCCGGAGGCAGAGACACAGTGAGCCAGGTGTGAACTTCCCCTGCCTCCTCTTGGAGGTGAAGACAAATGCCAGGGCTGGAGCCTGCTCTTGTCACCCATCTTCCCCCAGCACAGCCTCTGCGACAGGAAGACCCCCCCCCCCCACTTCTTTCTCCCCAGCTCTGGCTGGGGGTGGATTGGCCCCACACTTTATGAGCTGACCTCAGAGCTGGGGGTTCTGAGCAGGTGACGGTTTCACTCACAGATGGGCTGGAGGCACCCAAAGGGAGCAGCTTGGTTCTTATAGGAAAAGGATGTGTTGGTGAGACTTCATCTCATATACTTCGGACATGTTATCAGAAAGGATTTGTCCCTGGAGAAGGACATCATGCTGGGTAAAGCAGAGGGTCATCAAAAAAGAGGAAGACCCTCAATGAGACGGACTGACACAGTGGCTGCAATAATGAGCTCAAGCATAAGTACGATTGTGAGGATGGCACCGGCCCAGGCAGGGTTTTGTTCTGTTGCACACAGGGTCGCTAGGAGTCGGAACCGACTCGACAGCACCTAACAACAGCAACAATGGCTGACACTTTTGGTGCCCTGACCGCGCTTTCCATGAACTACCGCATCCCACCCTTGCAGTCACCCTGAAAACAATTTCTGTGGGGCCAGCCACACATTAAACAATGAGGCAACTGAGCCTTAGAGAGGTGAAGCTCCTCCTCCAGAATTCCACTGCTAATAAGTGGAAAAGGGGGATTCAACCTCCCATCTATCTGTCTTGCACCAACTCTGGTACTTGTAACCAGCCTTTGTTGGTAATGTAATTAACCTGTTGTTGTTATGTTTGTTGTCAGGTGCTATTGAGTCGGTTCCAACCCATTCTGACCCCCATGGGACAGAGTAGAACTGACCCATAGGGTTTTCTAGGCTGTAATCATTATGGGAGCAAATCACCAGATCTTTCTCCCCCAGAGCCACTGGGTGGGTTTGAACCAGCAACATTTCAGTTAGTAGCTGAGCACTTAACCATTGTGCCACCAGGGCTCCTTTGTAAGCTCCTAGAAAGGAGGAATTCTTCCATGTGGTGAGTTTTCTGTGCATTCAACAGATGCTCAATAATTCCTAATTGAATGAGATGCTTGGTGCTCCGTCAATTTATGGGTTTTATCCAGTGTATGTCTTGCTTTCAAGCTCTAGATGACATAGGCTGTTGATTCCACTTCATTCCAACTTTGGGGCCATCAACACTGGCTCCATCTTCTCTTGACCTTGAGAAGACCTGGCTCTTTCCCTGTAACAAGCAGTGAGAGCTTGGACCAGTTACGTCACCTCGCTGGATCTCAGTTTTTACATCTGTAAAACTAGCGTTGCATTATGCCAAGTGAAAGAAGCCAGACATCAAAAGGTCACATACTGCATGAGTCCATATGAAATGTCCAGAACAGATAAATCCATAGAGAAAGAAAGCAGATAAGTGGTTGCCAGGGGCTGGGAAGAGGGGAGGATGGGGAGCAACTTCTTAATGGGTATAAAGTATTTCTTTCACTTTTATTTTTATTTTATCCAGTACATGTCTTGCTTTCAAGTTCTAGATGACATAGGCTCTGTTGTTGTTGTTAGGTGCCATCGAGTTGGTTCTGACTCATAGTGACTCTATGTACAACAGAATGAAACCCTGCCTGGTCCTGTGCCATCCTCACAATCGTTGTTATGCTTGGGCCCATTGTTGCAGCCACTGTGTCAGTCCATCTTGTTGAGGGTCTTCCTCTTTTTTGCTGACCCTTTGCTTTACCAAGCATGATGTCCTTCTCCAGGGACTGGTACCTCCTAATAACATGTCCAAAGTATGTGAGATGTAGTTTTGCCATCCTTGCTTCTAAGGAGCATTCTGGCTGTACTTCTTCCAAGACAGATTTTTTCGTTCTTTTGGCAGTCCACGGTATATTCAATGTACTTTGCCAACACTGTAACTGAAAGCGTCAATTCTTCTTCCATCCTCCTTATTCATTATCCAGCTTTTGCGTGCATATGGTGCACCTTAGTCTTCAAGGCGACATCTTTGCTTTTTTATGCTTTAAAGAGGTCTTTTGCAGCAGATTTGCCCAATGCAATGGGTCGTTTGATTTCTTGACTGCTGCTTCCATGGGTGTTGATTGCGGATCCAAGTAAAATGAAATCCTTGCCAACTTCAATCTTTTCTCTGTTTATCATGATGTTGTTTATTGGTCCAGTGTGACGATAGGCTGTCTACTCTACTTCATTTCAACCTTGGGGCCATCAGCACTGGCTCCATCTTCTCTTGACTTTGAGAAGACCTGGCTCCTTCCCTTTGACAGGAAGTGTGAGCTTGGACAGGTCAAAATTTACCATATGTGTGGTAAACATATATGTAATAAAACATTTTCCATTTTAACACGCACAGTTCAGTGACATTAACTGTGTTCACCATGTTGTTCAACTGTCACCATTACCCATTACCAAATTTTTGCATCACCCTTAACAGAATCTCAATGTCCTTTAAGGAACGAGTCCTCCTTCCTCCATCCCTCCCACCCATAGATGTTTTTTTAAAAAGCAAAATAGAGATCGTAAGACGTTTATGCTATTTTAATGAGTTATCTATGTATTTATTTAAGGCAAACTTTCTTAGGGTAATAGACATTGGTTAAAAAAAAATAAACTTGCTGAGTGAAATAAGTCCATCACAAAAGGACAAATACTGTATGAGACCTCTACTGTAAAAACCCATGAAAAAGTTCACACACAAAATGTAACAATCTTTGTTGGTTGCCAGGGATTGGGGGTGGGGGGAATACTAAATAGGCAATAGATAAGTGGTATCTTGGGTGAAGGGTGAGACAGTACATAATACAGAGGAAACCAGCACAACTTGTACAAGGAAAGGTCATGGAAGCTCCATAGACACATCCAAACTCCCTGAGGGACTGAATTGCTGGGTGGAGGGCTGTGGGGACCATGGTCTCAGGGAACATCTAGCTCAATTGGCATAACACAGTTTATAAAGACAATGGTCTACATTCTACCTTGGTGAGTAGTGTCTGGGGTCTTAAAAGCCTGTGAGCAGCCATCTAAGATACACCACTGGTCTCACCTCTTTGGGAGCAAGGGAGAATGAAGAGAACAGGATACAAGGAAAAGATTAGTCCAAAGGACTAATGGACCACAACTATCAAGGCCTCCATCAGACTGAGTCCAGTACAGCTAGATGGTGCCCGGCTACCACCACTGACTGCTCTGACCAGGATCACAACAGAGGGTTCTGGACAGAGCTGGAGAAGGATGTAGAACAAAATTCTAACTCACAAAAAAAAGACCAGATTTACTGGCCTAAAGGAGACTGGAGAAACCCCAAGAGTATGGCCCCCAGACACCCTTTTAGCTCAGTAGTGAAGTCATTTCCGAGGTTCACCGTTCAGCCTAGGAGTGGACAGCCCCATAAAACCAAATGGGACTAATGAGGTACAGCAGTCCAGGGACAAGGGCCAGAAGGCAGAAGGGGACAGGAAAGCTGGTGATAGGGAACCCAAGGCTGAGTAAGGATAGTGTTGATGTGTTGTGAGGTTGTTAACCATTGTCATAGGGCAACATGTGTACTAACTGTTAAATGAGAAACTATTTTGTTCTGTAAGCCTTCATCTAAAGTGAGAATAGCAGCACAATTGGAAGAGCGTAGTCGACGTCACTGAACTGTGGATGTAGAAATTTTTGAAATGGTGTATCTTTGGCTATGTATATTTCACACACACAAAAAAAAAGGTCGAGAAGTGAGAGGGTTGACATGTTGTGGGGTTGTTAACCAATGTCATAAAACAATATGTGTACTACTGTTTCATGAGAAACTATTTGTTCTGTAAGCCTTCACCTGAAGTACAATAAACAAAAAAAATTAATTTTATAGTTGTTTGCTGGTAGCATATAAATATAAAACAATGAGTTTGCATTTTAACCATTTATCCTGTTACTTTACTAAATTCACTTATTCTTTCTTTTCAATCTTATTGCCTTTTACTTCTTTGTCTTAATTTATTGCAATGGCTAGAACTTCCAGTAAAATGTTGAAGAAGAGGATGAAATTGTACATCCCCTGTTCCTGATCTTATGGGTATATGTTCAACATTTCACCATTAAGTACAATATGAGACATATAGGTATTTCATAGAGACTCTTTATCATATTGAATGAGTTCACTTTTATTCTTATATAGCTGAGAGTTTTATCATGAATGGGAATTTAATTTTATCAAATGTTTTTTCTGTATCTATTAAAATGATAATAAGACTTTTCGCCTTTATTCTGTTAGTATGCTGAAATACGTTTTTGAATTGAAAGCCAAATTTGTCTTCTTGGGACGAGCCAGCCTTTGCCATGATGCATAAAATACTGTTACATATGTTTTTTGGATTCGATTTGTTAATTTTATATTAAGGATTTTAGGCATCCATCTTCTGGGATATTGACTTTTCATTTCTTTTTTGTGCAGAAAGGGATTGTATTTTATAGTTTAGGATTATATTTTTACAGGCCTCATAAAAAATGAAAATGCGTAAGATTGATGTTCCTTTTTTTCTAGTGAAATTAACAGAAGTTGGAATGTTTTTGGTGGGGATGTTTTTAATAACAAATTTTATTTTTTAATAGAACTATCTTGTTTCATAATGTATCAGTTTGGTGAGTTTTATTCAGAGCTTCAAACCATAAACTGCCAGAAGAATTAAAAAATCTGTCTTGGAAGAAGTACAGCCAGCCAGAATGCCCATCAGATGCAAGGATGGTTAGACTTCGACTCTCCTACTTTGGACATGTTATCAGGAGGGATCAGTCCCTGGAGAAGGACATCATGCCTAGTAAAGTAGAGGGTCAGTGAAAAAGAGGAAGACCCTCAATGAGATGGATTGACACAGTGGCTGCAACAGTGGGCTCAAGCATAACAGCGAGTGTGAGGTTAGCGTAGGACCGGGTAGTGTTTCGTTCTGTTGTACGTAGGGTCACTATGAGTTGGAGCCGATTCCACGGCACCTAACAACAACAATCCTCTTAAATATTGATTTACGTCTTTTATACTTCTGTTATTAGGTATATATACACTTTTGATTGCTATATATGATCAAGCATATGACCAAGAAATGATGGTACTGAAGGAAGACATCCAAGCTGCACTGAAGGAATTAGCACACACACACACACACAAAAAAGGCTCCAGGAATCGGTGGAATTACAATGAGATGTTTCAACAAATGGATGCAATGCTGCAAACACTCACCTCTCTGTGCCAAGAAATTTGGAAGACAGCTACCCGGCCGACCAACAGGAAGAGCTCCATATTTGTGCCCATTCCAAAGACAGGTGATCCAAAGGAAAGCAGAAATTATCCAAACAATATCATTGATTTCAAACACAAGTGGAATTATGCTGAAGAGCATTCAAAAGAGGTTGCAGCCGTACATCCACAGGGATGTTGCACATAGGGTCATAACGAGAGGGAGATGAATGGACAGCACCTCGCAACACCAACATATATTCTTCATCAATTTACCTTTTTATCATTTTGAAATGTCTCACATTATCGCTGGAGATAATGTCTTGAAGTCATGTTGTGCTTACTTTTTGTATGGTATATATTGTTTCCATCTATTTATGTCAGTAAGGAGCTCTGGTGTTGCAATGTTTAAGTGCTGGGCTGCAAACTGAAATGTCAGCAGTTTGAATGCACCAGCTTCTCCTCAGGAGAAAGATGTCCCAGTCGGCTTATGTAAAGATTACAGCCTTGGAAACCCTATGGGGTAATTCTACTTGGTCCTTTACGGTCACTTTGAGTCAGAATTGACTTGATGGCAATGGATTTTTATGTTTGTTTTCTTCATTTATTGTCAATATGAGGAATCCTGGCAGTGTAATGGTTAAGCACGCTTCTGCGAATAAAAATGTTGGCAGTTCGAACACATCCAGCAGCTCTGGGGGTGAAAATACATTGCAATCTGCCTCTATAAAGATTACAGCCTCCAGAACCCTATGGGAGCATTTCTACACTGTCACATTGGGTAGCTATGAGTTGAAAATTGACTGGATGGCACCTAGCAACAATTGTCAATACATCTAGGTCTATATTTTCAATCAATCTCTGCCTATGTGTATCCGTATATAGCCACGTCAATCTATCTCTTCTAAAGGGTAACCTTGTAGACTAATACAGTTGACTTCTACTTTTTAAAACATATTCTAAAAATTTCTGCTTTTAGATAGGTGTTTTTATTCATTAGCTATTAATAAAATATTTGCTATGGTTGAAAAAATAAATAAATAAACTATATAAAAAGTCCACTAGACAGTAAACTCCTAGTGCCTGAGGGCTGAGTGTCCCTCGAGGCTCCTAGCTCAGTGTCTGGCACAAAACAAGTAGAATAGGTGGCTCAGTGAGTGAATGGATCACAGTCTGTTAGAGGGACTTGGGAGATCAGCTAAGCCCCGTGGTTTTCAAACTCTGTTCCAAGGAACCAATGGTGGGTGTGGGGTGGGGGTAGGGATAGAAGCTGGACATGCTGCAGGGGTCATGGCTGAGGGAGGGTACCAATCTCCTCCATTTCAGTCAGAGAAGCTTAGTTTTTATCTGTTATATACAGTGGAGTTCTGAGCAAGATTTAATTTGATTGAAGAGTTCCGCTGCAAATTATCAACAACAACAAAACCATTTTAAAGCCAGTGATCTACTACAGCCCATGGGCCAAATCGGTCCTACTGTCTGTTTTGTAAATAAAGTTTTATTGGTACACAGCCACACCCATTTTTGACACATTTTCTAGCCGCTTTGAATATACAAAGGCAAAGGTCAGAAGTTGAGACAGAGACTTTATGGCCCTCAAAAGCTAAAATATTTACTCGCTGGCTCTTTACAGAAAAAGCTTGCTGGCCCCTCATCTAGCCTAATCTTCTCATTTTATAGATGAGCAAATTGAGATCCAGAGCCTTAGTCAATGTCATAAATTAAGATAATGGTAGAGCTGGGACTGAAACTCCAGCCCAGGGAATTCCTGTGTGTGAAGATTTCCAAAAGCCACCCCCTCCACTACTCCAGTCCACCGCCAGGGAACAACAAACCAGAAGACCTAGTTCCTACCTTTTCCCAGAAAGTCTACAGAGAGGGAGGGTGCCGGGGAGGCAGCTAAGTGCCTTCTATCTGCACAGTTTCTCAGCTTTGGCTCACTGTCCCCTCGTTGCGGAGCACAGATAGACAGGGCTGCCATCTTGGGTGCCATCTTCCATGGCTTTGGAGGAAGGCACAGAAAAGAAAGTAGGGAAAGAACGAGGCCAGGGAAGTTTGTAAACAATCAGCTTGCCATTTCCTCCTCCTCTCCCTCCTCCTCCTTCCCTCCTCCTTCTCCTATTTTACATGGGAATATCCAGCTCAGCCTTTTGGACTTGGAAATTGGATCTGCTGGGTGGCCCTGCAGTAAGCACAGGGCAGCAGGAGCTCGGGCACCATTAATAATGAGCAGAGCGTGGATTTGCTAGTGATGGAGAGGGCCTCAGAAAAGTAAGGCAACAGCAACAACAAGAACCCAGCATATGCCTGACAATACTGATAAGCAGACTAAGTGGAGTAGGCACATCATTAACACCAGCTTGGCAAAATAATTTAACGCAAAGGGGACCCACGAGCAAAAATGGCAAACAGATGAGAGCTTTGCAGTACATGCTTTCAGAAGGGTTGTGATTTCCGACACCTGCTGGCGTTTGTGCATTGATGCCCGGGCGGACCAAAGGGAAGGCTGGGACGTGCTGTTGGTTCTTGCTCGCAGGGGAGCGAAGAGCGCCACACTGGGAACGCACAGTCAATGTTTACTCTTCATTCCAGTGGGCCATGTTCGACATGAAACCAGAACCTTCTCTGAACTCTTCCTGCACAGCAGGCTAATCAAGGATGTCCTAGTGAGGACACTGTGTCTGAGAACAGCCATGGACTTGAGGGTGGACAGAGGCCTTATGTGATCTAGTTACTAAACTTGGCTAAATGTCAGTTGACTCATCTGTAGTAAATATTTACCTCGATGCAGTGTTGTGAGGACAAGAAATGCCTTGGGTATTTCCTTGGAAAGGGCAGAAAACTTCAGCTCAGGTTAAACCCATTGTCCCAAAGTCAATTCTGACTCATAGCAACCCTATACGACAGGGTAGAATTGCCCCATAGGGTTTCTTAGGCTGTCATCTTTACGGAAGCAGATCACCAGGTCTTTCTCCCTCGGAGTGGCTGGTGGGTTTGAATAGCCAACTTTCGGTTAGCAGCCAAGTGCTTTAACCTCTGAGCCACCAGGGCTCCTTCAGTTCAAGTTAAAAGGGGGTTATCTCTTCCCAGATAACCACTGTGTCAACTTCCTTTTTTATGATTAAACTAATTTTATTTATTTACTATTTGTACTTTAGGTGAACGTTTACAGAGTAAATTAGTTTCTCATTAAACAATACACATTGTTTGGTGACACTGATTGTCAGCCCGTGACGTGTCAGCACTCTCCCCTTCTTGACCTTGGTTTCTCCATTTCTATTCGTCCACCTTTCCTGTCCCCTCCTGCCTTCTCCTCCTTGTCCCTGGGCTGGTGTGCCCATTTAGTCTCATATACATGGTTGAGATACATATGTTATTGTTTGTTTTATAAGCCTGTCTAATCTTCGGATGAAGGGTGAACCTCAAGAGTGACTTCAGTACTGAGTTAAAAGGGTGTCCAGGGGCCATACTCTCGGGGTTTCTCCAGTCTCTGTCAGACCAGTAAGTCTGGACTTTTTTGTGAGTTAGAATTTTGTTTTGCATTTTTCTCCAGCTGTGTTCAGGATCCTCTATTGTGATCCCTGTCAGAGCAGTTGGTGGCGGTAGCCGGGCACCATCTAGTTGTGCTGGACTCAGTCTGGTGGAGGCTGTGGGAGTAGTGGTCCATTAGTTGTGTCAACTTCTTTATAACCCTCTCTGAGGAAGCTCGTTGTCCCATTGCCCACCCTTCGCTGACATCTGCCCCCTTTCCATTCCCTGGCCACCTTGTCAACTCAGTTTGTCGCCTGCAGGGACATATTCTGCACCAAAGAGGGAAAAAGCTAGTTCCTCTTTGTGTCATGCCCAGAGGAGCAGAAAGCACGTCCCCCAGCTTTTTGCTTATTTCTCTGCCCAGAGTCTGCCCTGCACTCACCTGGGGACCCTGGCTCTCTCTCATGCTATCCCGCCCTCCAGATATACCCTTCCTTTCCTTCTCTGGCCAAAATCTGTACAAACTTGAAAACCCAGTGGGTATGTTACCTACACTGTGAAGTCTTCTTCACTGTCCGCCATTCTGAGAGGCAGACTGGATTCCTCCAGCCTCCAAGTCCTCCCACTTGCTGTGCACTAGCTAGGTGCATTAGAACAATGGGAGTAAGAATTCCATCTTTGTGAGGATGAGGACCATTGTCCGGTCATCATTATCGCCCCAGTACCCAGCACAGCCCCAGTACATGATCCATGCCCAGCAAATATTTGTGGCATGCACATGTGTATGGAGGGAGAGTGGGGTGGATGGATGGATGAATAGATGGGTGGATAGTGATGGATGGATGGATGGATGGATGGATGGATGGATGGATGGATGGGTAGGTGGATGGTTGAGTAGGTGAGTGGGTGGATGAATGGAAGGATGAATGGGTGAAGGGTGGATGGGTGGGTGGATGGAAGGATGAATGGGTGAAGGGTGGATGGGTGGGTGGATGGAAGGATGAATGGGTGAAGGGTGGATGGGTGGATGGGTGGACAGGTGGGTGGGTGAGTGGATGGATAGATGAATGGATAGTAGGGTGGATGGATGGGTGGGTAGAAGTATGAGTGGGTAGGTGGCAGCATCCAGTAGGGACAGCTAGCTCCTAGCTTTGGCAGCCCCATGTCAACAGATGAGAGATTATCTCAGCCAAGAAGGCCCTGAGAACATTTGGGGACCTCTCGCTTCACGGCATCTCTGTCCTGGCACAAGGTTTTCCGCTTCAGCTCTGGAGACTGTGGAAACTGACTTGACAACAGCCCAGAGGGAGCATCTGTCTTCAGGCTGCAGCTTTCAAAATCATTCTCCTGTCACCAGAGCCTGCAAATAAAATAGTGACCGTGCCTGGCAACCTCAGAGGATCAAAGGCAGCAAGCAAAAAGGCAGAGTCAAATTACTTTGGAGAGTGGCAGCCCCTGGAAGAAAAGGGGCTCAAGAAACTGAGAGCAGGAAGGCTGGGCCACTGCTGCCCTCCCCACCCTCTCCTGCCATCCACCAGCTGCTGAAGGTTAAGAGCAGGGGGTGCAAACTGCTGGGGTGAGGCAGAAAGAGCCAGCTCACAAGCAGTTTCGTTTGGCCCATACCGTGCTTCTTAATTTCAAAATGTGGATGCTAACGTTGAAACTGCGTTAAGCTTTCAAGCACAGAGCCATGCGTCCAGCTCCTGGAGAGAAACCAGATAGTCTGGGTGACACCAGGCGCCCTTTCCCACGTCACAGCAATCGCCTGGAGCTGAGCAGTCTCTGCCTTTCTGGACTGGGGCATTCTCCAGGTGACCCCGACCCACCCACCTGTACCTGCCTGGACCCCGAAGGTGGGACCCCAGGCCCACCCACCTGTACCTGCCTGGACCCTGAAGGTGGGTGGATGTGTAACATTTCCATTCCCAGGGGACCCTGAAGCCCCCACATACACATTTCCGAAGCTCCACGTGGCCTGGGTTTGGAAGACTTCTCAGCCCCGCCTTTCACGAGTGGAGTAACGCAGCTGGCTCTCTCCCTGCAGGTTTCTTGTGCATCTGAATTTTCCAGAAGACCCTGGACCAGGCTCATGATGCTAATTCCTAATCTCTTGGACTCGCCCATCTACACAGTCAGTTGGGGCAAGTGGGGCTCATCCCTGACCAGTTGTCTCCAAGTTCCGACTCTGCTGAGGTCCCGTGGAGGGATTAGCACGCAGAAGGGAAGCCTGACAGGGACTCACCTGGCCACGGCCTGCTCCGGCAGGTGGATTGAGACCCCCCTCCTCCCACCACACACACACACTTGGGCTGCCTTCCCTGCAGCTCAAGATGCACCGGCCCCGGGCCCTCTGTTCTTGGAAGGGGGAGAAAGCGGGGCTCCGCACTTGTTTGCTCTTGGGCAACACAGTGTGCGGTGTGGAGGGAGGCCTGGCCGCAAGGCCTGTTTGTACTGGGAATGGTTCATCCTTGTCCATACGTACATCCTAAACCATTAATGCAACTGTCCATGAAGAGTCGGCAGTATCATTCCATATAGCTGGGTCTGACTCCCACCCCAAGGGTTCTGGAGCCCTCGTGGCACAGTGGTTAAGAGCTATGGCTGCTAACCAAAGTGTCGGCAGTTCGAATCCACCAGCCGCTGCTTGGAAACCCTGTGGGGCAGTTCTACTCTGTCCTCTAGGGTTGCTATGAGTCAGAACCGACTCGATGGCAATGGGTTTGGGTTTGATTTTAGCAGGGTTTTGAAGGACACAGGGCCCATGGGAGTCCCGCCCCACCCCTCACACCCCCTTCCAGGAACTCCTCGGGCTCCACCTCCCAGGAAGCTTGGCCCCGGGTAGAGAAGCAGACGAAAGCTCCGTAGGCCACATTTTGCTATTGGTGACGCTGCCTGGGGTCTGTCTCCCCTTCACTGTGTACAGAGATCACGTTACAGATCTCTGTGTGAGAACCTTGTTATGTTCCGTTTACAAGTATTTATTTTTAAAATAAGTTCTGGTGTTGGCTGGGAGTTGAGTAATCTCAAGCCGATTTAAACCAGTGCAGAGCATGTCGGCCGTTAAATGTGAATATTAAAGGAGAAAGGCGCCCCAAAGAAGGAGACAAGCTCTGTGCCGAGGCAGAGAAAAGGGGGAAGCAGGCAGCCAGGTGCCTCAAAGCGGCCATGACACCCTTCTCTCACTGGAAAAGGACCTGCAGGGTCCCCCAGCGAGTGCTGATAAATGCTTAACAGATGGCTCTCCAGGGAGAAGCCCTGCCTTGCAGCACTTGCCAATTCCCCTGGTGTAAATATTCCCACTGTGGCTGATTTCAAGCTACTAAGGTGAGGTTGGAGCCCTGGTGGCTTAGTGGTTAAGCGTTTGGCTGTTAACCAAAATGTTGGCAGTTCGAATTCACCAGCTGCTCCTGGGAAACTCTATGGCCCAGTTCTACTCTGTCCTATAGGGTCGGTATAAGTCGGAATTGACTTGACTGCAATGGTTGTTTTTTTTGTTTTTTTAAGGTGAGGTCCCGAGTCCGTGCTAGCTGGCTCCTGCCCACCAGCAAACCAGCTTTGAATGCCACTCTGAGTTTTCTTCTCTTTTCTGCTGAGCCACAAGCAGAGGATATAGAAAAGTCAGAAGAAAAAGCAGAGTCTACAGCAAGACAGGAGTTCCTGGATGTCACAAACGGTTAACACACTCAGCTGCTAAATGAAAGGTCTCCACCCAGACACACTTTGGAAGAAAGGCCTGGCCATCTCCTTCTGAAAACTCAGCCATTGACAACCCTGTGGAGCACAGTTCTACCTGGACACACATGGGGTCACCGTGAGTCAGAATGAACTCAAGGGCAACTGGTAGGTTAGGGACAAGAAGCCCACCACTGAGGACTGAATTCAGTGCGGGCAGAGTTTGCAGCAGCAGGCACCAGAGTTGGAGATGGAGGAAGACGTGGCTGCCAGGCTCTTTCAGTCGGTCCATGACTGAGTTAGCCGGAAGTATCATGGACTCCAGAACAGTGGATCCCCAGGTGCCCATTCTCAGTGGGAGGGCTGGGTGTCCCTCTGTCTGGGGGCAGGGCAGGGGCTTTTACCAGCCCAAGGGTCCATGAGTCTACTTCTCATCTCCCTGGGTCCCCAGCAGAGCCCAGCGTGTATTCCCTCTCTGTCACACATACCTCAAAGGAGCCCCCGCTGAGCTCAGAGGCGTGAGGACAGCATCCCCTCCCAGGTGTGCAGACAATCCGGGGAGGAAGGGCTCCCCCAGCCCACCCCTAGCCTGCAGCCCTCTCCTTGGGAGACTGGCCTTCAGCAAGTGCGGAATTAGCCCCCTTGGACAAATGACTTAACCTCTCTGAGCTTTAGGATCCTCACAGTGTGGTTTGAGAATTGTGACATAGCTTGTGAAGCACCCACACAGAACCTGGCACACAGCAGGGGCTCGGGGGCGGGGTGGGGGGCGGTGGCTAGGGAGTGGAGGTGGGTGGCTGAGATGCTGTCCAAGGACAAGAAGGAGTAGGGGACTCATCCTGGATGGTCTCGTTGCCTGTGACTCGGCCATCCCATCCCTGCTTATATACCAAGGGGAAATCTTGTGCACATAGATCTAAAGACAAGACTCTGTGTTGTTGTCGCCATGGACTCAGCTCTGACTCATGGTGACCTTTTGTACAACAGAATGAAACATTGCCCAGTCGTGTGTCATCTTCATGATCACTGGCACGTTTGAGTCCCTTGTTGCAGCCCCTAGGGGGCTCGTCTTCTAGCACCACGTTATGCTGTGATCCATAGGGTTTTCTCTGGCTAATTTTTGGAAGTAGATTGCCAGGCCTTTCTCCCTAGTCTATCTTAGTCTGGAAGCTCCTGGGAAACCTGTCCACCATGGGTGACCCTGCTGGCATTTGAAATTCCAGTGGCATAGCTCCCAGCAACACAGCCACACGCAGGCCACCGCCGTAAGACAGAAGGGAGTGGCCAAGAATAGCTGGAGCAAATTAAACGTAATAGCAAAACACCAGGGCAGGGGAGGGGAAGAGAGGGGAGACAAATACCCGTCGAGAGAAGAATGGATAAGCAAATCACTGTATGTTCACTACTGGAAAGCTATGTCACTTTAACAGTGCATGGACTGCAGCTACATGCAACCACCAGAAGGGATCTTTGAAGTGGAATACTGAATTAAAAAACAAAAACAAGACCCTGACAGACTGCAGTTTATCTTTTAAAGAAAGCTTAAAAACAGGCAGAATGAGCATCACAATGTTGAGGCGTGTACATATATGATAAATCTGTTTTGGAAAAGGAAGGGACTGACAGAATTCCAGTCCTGGTGCCCCTGGGGGAAGCAGGGTAGGGGAGGAGAGAAGGCTGGCAGCTCAGCAGTATTGGCGACGTTCAAGCTCTGCTGTCCTGGGACCAGACAGGCATTCATTTCGTTAGTATGCTTTGCCACTTACGCACTTGTTAACTAGATTCCTGTCTATGTATCAAAATTTATTTTTAGATAAATGAAAGAAGATTTTTTTTTAAAAAAAGTACTTGTTCTGGCTTGGAAATAACTTCTTTCTTAAAAGGGCGTGGAGTGTGGGCAACGGAAACCCTCATTTAGTGCTGGTGGGAATTCAAAATGGTGCAGCCACCTTGGAAAAGAGTTTAGTAGTTTCTTATAAGGTTTAACCTTCACTTACCCTATGACCCAATGTGAAAAGGAGGCTGCCTCTTGGTCTCTGTAACTCAGTGCATCGCTGGCCAGGATGGCACTGGGCCCAGAGGGCCACCCCAGCTGGTGGTCATGACCTCCCCGGGAGCCTGGGCGATGGACAGACCAGCCCGGGGTGGGCACCGGGTGCACTCTGCCAAGAGAAGGTGAAGAACCATTGGTGGGGGTGGGGGGAGGGGCTGGATTTCTGCCCAGCAACAGCTACCAAGACACCAGCACCGGAAGTGCCCCTCCCACATCCTCTGAGCACCCGGCTTTGCAAACGCAGCAAATGGCCCGCCTGGGCCCAGCAAGTTTGAGAGTATGGCTGCCCTGCTGGGAAGCAGTAACCTCACAGAGCCAGCTGGGAAAAGCTGTGCGCCCACAGGGGAGGGCCTGAAAGAGGGGGGCTATGGTGGCCCAGCTGTGCCTGTGCCCGGAGGTGGCCGTGGTGTCACTGTTTCTGAGTCACAGGAAGGAGTCCATCCACAAGACCCTCCCCAAGAGTAACCCCCGCTACCCACAGGCAGGGTGCTGGGCCCAGGGCCCCCAGGAAGGGGCCTGCTCCTAACTGCCCTCCTCCAGCACTGAGGCCTTGTTTTCCAGCATGGTCCCCTTTTCCAAAGCCTAGTCTCTCCCTTGCAGGGTCCTAGGACCCTGACATATCCCTCAGTCCCTGTCCCTAACTTCTGCCCAGAGGAACTGCCCAAAGATACACGTCACCAAACACCCACGGACGCCGAAAGAGTCACACAGCACCGTGATGGGGATTGGGGGAGCAGCCCAGGAAAGGCGCTTTCCTCCCCGGAAGGGGCACGTGGGCCTGGGGCGCTGGCTCTTGTGTGGGGATGTTGAGGCCCCAGGCCAGGCCTCCATGGAGTGGGGGTCTCCTGATACAGGGCTGCTGGGCAGGCCCTCAGCTTCATACATTCCAGAACCTGATTTTATCATTGAAGCGAGACCAGACACTCAGACTCTGGGAGATTCGTTTGCTCCAACAAGAGATGGCTTTAGAAACAAGAAAGCCAATTGGTTCCCTTGGCCCAGGGGGCTCAGCACCTGAAAGCCTCCAGAGGGCTGCCTGGGGAGCCGGGCTCTGGGCACGGTGTCACACAGCTGCTGTCATTCGGAGGCCCCCTGCACTCCACCATCAACACATTTGTCAGACCAAAAACTGGTCATGCAAGGGTTTGAGCTGACGGGAACAGCATTATAAAGCGCTCCAGTTAAACTGCACGTGGCGGAGCGTTTAATGATGCCCAGACGGAGAAGAAAGTTATTAGGCAGAAGTGGTGGGTTCAGGACCCACAGGGGGCCCCCAGGGCCTGGCTTGGATGGGCCTCCCCTTCCTTTCTCTTTCCTTCTCTCCCCTCTCCTCCCTACTCTCCTCTCCTCTGAGCTGGGTCCTGCTGGGAGGGGAGGCTGCTCAGCCCCCACCCCCCCCTTAGAGAGAGCCTTGGCTCAGCAGGGGTCTCAAAGAACCCCCTGTACCACCCACCCCCTCCCTATCTCACACAGGCAAACTGACCCTTTCAGTGTCCAGCGTCTCTGCAGACCCCTCAAATACAACCTGGTGGGGTGTGGAGCCTAGCCTTGGGGTGTGGGGGCGGGGAGCTGACATCCACAAAACTCTCCTCATTAGCTGGAGGCTGGTTCTGATCCTGCAGAGAAGGCACTGGAACTGCACCCCCCCCCCCCCCCCCCGCTCTCACCCCACCGTTTCCACGTGCCTGGCCAGGGCTCCTCACAGGTCGGGGAGGAGGCGGCAGCCCTGGGTGCTCCGGAGCACCTGCGCCCCAGGACCCCCAAGGGCCTCACCTGCACGGCCTGCGCGGTCCAGCGCCCAGCCTGCCCCCCCCCCGCCTTTGCCACCCCCAGAGGCACATCCTGCGTGCACCCCTGTCCGCCAAACCCCAGACCCTGGCCCCTCGCTGCTCTCCCGAGCTCTCTGCCTCGCTAACCGAATGGTAACAGCGTGAGCGGGCTTTCCTCTCTTCTAGTCAAAATCAACGACAATGACAGAGTTGTAAGGCCCCCGTGGACGGGACAAGAAAGCGCCCGGTGTCAAGAGTGACGCAGACGGCAGTCAGAGGAACCTATTAGGACCTCAGCCGCCTGAGGGTGCGCTGCTCTCGAGCAGGGTGCATTGTCAGCGAGCCCACCGCGGGCGGGCGGCTGGGGCTCCCACTCCGCGTCATTAACGTGGAAGGCGGAGCAGGGGGCCCCGGAGCTCCAGGGGAGCCTTAAAATACTCTCTCCCCGAGAGGTGAAGGGGATGCCCCGAGCTGGCAGCTGGGGTGTTCCTGGGGGTCCGGGGAGATGGCGCTTCCCGCAGTACCAGGCCCAGGGGCGGGTGCTGGAGGTGCGGGGGGCCGGGGCGGACCCAGGTAGCAGCGGGAATGCCCAGCTCGCCTGGCCTCTTTGTTTTTCTCTGTGATCCTCGCTGGTAGGAAGTCAGCAGCCTCAGCAGGGCTCTGCCTCCTCCGCTGAGTCTCCTTGCTCCTCCCCCTGAGCTGCAACGGCTGCCAGTCTTCTGGGATCCGGAAGAGACAGAGGCAATGGGTGGGGGCCCCGCTTAGCACCGCCCCCCTTGGGGTAGTTCAGGGTAGTTCGGGTCCGAGTGATTTTGCCAGAGCGCCTTTTCCACTCCAACCCTGAACGAAGGACCGGCGGGACAGCGTTGACACCTGGCCCACCTCCTCCTGGGAGATAGTGCAACAAACGGGGCGGGCTCCCCCTCAGGTAAGGCGGCCTGATGGGGGAAACACTAAGGCTCTGAGCCCTCATTACCGGGATCTTGGACAACCACATAACTCTGTGCCCCTCTGTTTACCTGCCTGTAAAATGGGGGGTTGCTGGAGGCTGAATGCGAAGAAGCTACCTGATCTGTGGGGCCTTGAGCAAGCAGAACTGCAGGCCCTTGTTCAGAGCACTGGGGATTTCCAGGTGGCAACAGCAGGGCGTGAAATCCAGTATAGGGCCCTCTGAGGTGATTGCCCGGGTGGCCCACCCCTGAGCGGCCCAGCTGAAGGAGGTGGCAACTGGCTGCAGGGACCGGCTCACTGTAGCAGCTGGAAACACGTAGGCTCCTTTATCCCTCTGCCATGCTGTTGGCACCAATGAGGGACTCGATGAGGCTCTCTGGATGCGGAACGGAGCCAAATGCTTACTGGGGCAAGGGCTGGTGGCTGGCCGAGAACTGGGCAGCGGAACCTTCCAGAACCTGTGCCGGCCCAGGTTCCTTCAGCAGTGGCTTTATCCAGATGGTCCAGAGAGGAACCAAAGAGGGTGCTGCCTTGCAGGCTGGCTGCTGTGGCGACTCTGTGAAACGTGCGGGGAAGCACCCGCACCCAGTTTCAGGGGAGCGAAAGTCTGGCTGTTGTGAGGTGGCGAGGGAGGGGCAGTGGTGGGAATCTTAGAGAAAACATTCCAGACCAGGCCTTCCTCCCAGCGCCCACCACACCCCACCTTCCGTTAGGTGCCTGTGGGTGCCTGGAAGGATGCTGGTAACCATGACCGTGAGAGACAATTGGATGGGGCTACCCTGGTGGAGGCATCTCATCAAGGTAGCTGCTTTGGAGGAGAGAACACCGCACCTTCTCTTCCTCCTCCTTCCACACCCGTCAGAGACCCATTTCTCTGCCACCAGGAGCTTCCTCCGTTCTGGCACATCTGTGTAAGACACCATCTTCCTTCTGTCCAACAGAAGAAAGGCTCTGCTCCTCAGCTGACCTCTGCTCAGCACCCAGCGCCCAGCATGGTGCCCAGGGCATGGGGGGCACCGCTGGGAGCACAGGACAGCGTCTCCACCCCCAGCTCCCTCGGGGGAGCAGGACAGTCAGAAAGGCCGGGTTTGGGTAGGCTCCTCATGAAGGGTACACACCTTCCATTTGAGAACTCAGAGAAGGGGGTGCTGATGAGATCTGGAAGGCTCCAAGGAGAAGGTGGAACCAAGCAAGCACTGGCCCTGGAAGCCGACAGGTTGGATGGGTGAAGAAGAGGGGTGGGTGCTTCAGGCTGGGAAGCAGTGTCCCAGAGGGAAGGGCAGAGGGGAGGCACGTGGCCCTGATGTGCACGGAGGGGAGGGCGCTGGGCTCCACTGTGTGCAGAGAGGGCACATGGCCCCACTGCTAGAGGAGGACAGGGCATGCGGCCCGAGTGTGTGCAGAGGGGAGGGCATGCAGCCCCACTGTGCATGGAGGGAAGGGAATGCAGCCCCACTGTGCAAAGAGGGGAGGGCATGTGGCCCCACTATGTGTAGAGGGGAGGGTATGCAGCCCCACTGTGCATGAAGGGAAGGGAATGCAGCCCCACTGTGCAAAGAGGGGAGGGCATGTGGCCCCACTGTGTGTAGAGGGGAGGGTATGCAGCCCCACTGTGCATGGAGGGAAGGGAATGCAGCCCCACTTTGCGCAGAGGAGAGGGCCGGTAGCCCCACCGTGCACTCAGCGCTGGGCAGCCTTCCCTTGGCTGCCTTGTTGAATTTTCACAGCCACCTTTTAGGAAGGCCCTTGTCTCCATTTCACAGAAAATTAGGAAACCGGGATGCAGGAGTTGGAGGATTCCCCAGGACTGGCAGAGCTGCAAGCAAGTGGCGAAGCTGGAATCAACCCAGCCCTGCCTGATTCCACATGCTTCCCACTCAGCCATCCTGCCTGGAACAGAATCTCCGGGACTCATGTGACTCACCAGGACAGCCCCTGCCCCCTCCCTCAGGGCTCCCACATTGACCGAGGTCCTCTTCCACCACGGAAATGCTACAAGCGGAGAATGCTGGGACCAGACCTCGTGTGGGATCGCGTGTGGCTAATATTCCCGCTAAATAAATACACATTGCTAATTGGATTACTCAGATAGTGTAATATACTACTGGATTTCCAACATGATGCTAATAAATTGTGTGAAGAACTTAATCATGTTAGCATCTTGAAAGCTCGTAAGTGATGAAATTAGAAAATCAGGCAAAGTTGACATCAGGGCTTACTGGAGGCTCTCAGAGTAGGGGTTTCCCTGGGCCTGGGTCTCGGAAGCTGAAGCTGTTGAGTGGGTGCTGGGTGGGTGGGTGAAGTGATAGAGAGGAATAGGCGTAAGGGTCATGTTGGGGAAGGGGAGGGGAGAATGGGGATATTCAGCCAGGAAGTGAGTCACAGTCTGGGGGAGTTGGTCCCTGAAATGGGAACTGGTGAAGGCTTCCCTGGCCTGCCCTTAGTCCCCTTTCTCCATCTTCATCAGCTGCCCAAGGTCCACCAGCTGGGGCTGGGAGCAAGGACCAGGTGGTCCTCAAGTGTTGGTGCAAATAGCACCAGGCTCCTGCAAGCCCTTCCCCTGCGTGGGTGTACTCCCCCCGCCCCAGCTCCTTCTGCTCACGCTCTCAGCAGAGTGGGTGTGCTCCCCTCCTAGCTCCTTCTGCTCCCGCTCTCAGCAGAGAGCCACCTACCTGCTTGTGTCCTTCAAGATCTGTGTTTCCATCAAGTCCCCTTTGTGCAGGGGACACTATGGCCCACAGAAGCCAAGATGTCAGTATGGGAAGGGCCTGTGGATTTGAGAAGGAGGAAGGGGCCAGTGGTGAGCAGGTGGCTGAGAGACAAATGCCCCCCGCTGTTCCTTAGGGCCCCAGAGAGAGGCCTCCCCTTGGCTTTCCAATCTGGAAATGGGGTGGTTGGTGTTTAGTTAACACTGGTAACAGCCTTGAAAAAGCAAGACCAGAATTAAGAGCTAATTACTTCTCCCTGTCTATCTCGGCTCTTGTCCACCCAGGAGGGGGTGAGGGTGGAGGATCTGGGCTGGGGAGGCAGGGACACTTCCCATCTCAGCAAGCATGCAAGTAACATAACACAGGGCAGGCCCTCCAGACAGTGTGAAAATACGCACACACGCACATGCGCACACACACACGCATGTCCACACATACACACACTCACATGCACACACACACCTGGAATCAGCCCCCAAACAGGCGCATCTCTTCAATGACCAGAACCTCATTAAAATAATAACCAGCTTCTGTGGCAGCTTCCCAGGTATTCCTGCAAATGTTTCTCTAACTCTCCGGGTTCATTAGCAACCGCTTATGCAATTCTAATTAGCATAACAAAATTCAGTAAGGAGAAGAAAAAAGCTCCTCTTGCTTGATGCTTCCTGGTAATTAGCAATGACAATTAATGCAGCATCCGGAATTCCCGGCCCCCAAGATGCCAGGGCTATACTGAACACCTCGGGAGCCAATTTAGAGAAACCATTATGAGAGACACTCACCCTGGCAGACCTGCATGCTTGCAAACAAGCAAACACACACACCTGCCTCTATACCCATCCCCCTGCACCCCTGCACCAGGCAGCCTCCTCCTCATTCTCACACACGCGCATTCACATGCCTGCTCACACGCTTGTTGACCCATGTGTTCACGTACCCATCCATCCACCCAACCTTTTAGCAAATGTTGGTGGGTGTCCCCCATGGGCCAAGCCTTCTGCTTGATACTGGAGATGCAAAGGTTGGGGAGACAAGGTCTTACCCCCCAAAAGCCGGTGATCTTGTTCAGTTCAACCAGCATTTAGCACCAGCCTCCTGTGTGCCAGGTGCTGTGCAAAGTGATAAAGATGCAAAGACCAGACAAGACGGCCCCTGCCTTCAAAAACGTCACAGCCAACATGGACATTGGACATATTGCAGGCGAGCAAGCCTGCGTACAGCTCAAAGTGCGCACGGGAGGGAGGGGGTTTGGATTGAATTGGTCCCCCCCAAAATATGTGTCAAATCCTGGCCTTGAACCTGTGGATTTCACCCTGTTTGGAAATAGGTTTTTTTTTTTTTCCTTTTGTTGCAGTGATGAGGTCATACTACTGTAGGGTGGATGCCAGGGATGGATTACCCAATAAGCAGGGTATGCACAGGCTTACTTTGCTTACTTATTAATTTGTAGTGCACCATTTCACCTGGGTTTCACCACATCTTTGATGAAGTGAAACCCAGGTGAAATTGTGCACGACAGATTAGTTAGTAAACATAATTAAGCCCGTGCACACCTTGCTTACTGTAAGCGATGAATACCATGCTTACTGGTTAATCTGCCCTGGGTGGATCCTAAACCTAATCACTTTTTAGCTTTAAAAAGAGCAGAACAGACACAGAGGCACATCCATGGTGGAAGACAGACACCATGTGAGGATCATCTACAAGCCAAGGACCAAGGAGCCAAGGAATGCACAGGACTACCTACGAGGAAGGAATCTACATGGCTGAGACTCTGATTTGAACTTTTAGCCTCCAGAACTGTGAAAAATAAATTTTTGTTCTATAAAGCCACCCCCTTGTGGTATCTGTTTACTAGCAGCACAAGGACACCAAGACAGGGGCTTGTCCTTCTGGGGCGGGCGGGTGCCAGGGAAAGTTTCCAGAACCAGGTGACAGAGGCGTTGAGGTTTAAGGGTGAAAGGATTTGGCCAGGTGGACACAGGTAAGAAGAGCAGAGAGAACATTTACATTGGCATAGTACGCTCAGGACCTGCTAGCAGAGAAGCACAGTGGAGGCACTCATGAAGGGGGACACAGCAGGAGATGGGGCCCAGGAAGCAGGTGGCTGAGGGGTCCTAGCAAGTCTCAGAGGCTGGGCTTATGGGGCAGGAAGAGGGAACCAGAAAAGGGGAGGAAGTTGGAGAGGAAGAGGCAAAGCCAAGGGCAGAAAATCCAGTGGGGAGGTCAAGGTCTCATCCAGGTGAGAGAGGGTGGCCTCCTAACCTGAATAGAGGTGGTGGCCCAGATGCAGATGGGACTCAGAATCCTGACTGCCTGGAGGTGAGGAGGGAGGGGAAGAGACGAGTCCAAGGAAGGCGGGGAGGAGGATGACATTAATGAGGCGTGTGGGGGGCCAGCCAAGTGGGAGGGGCTTGTAGGACCTCCCTGGAGAGATGCACTGTCTCCTGTGCATCACCATCTTCTGCACCAACAGGCGTCTACTCAGATCTACATCCACTCTCTTTACCCAAATACCCATGAGAAACCAGAGCCCACCCTTGCCACCATTCACCAACACAAACACAGACACAGACACACACACACACACACAAGTGTGTGTGCGTGCACGCGTGGTCTCACACACCTGGAATCATGGCCCCAAATTAGCAACATAATGTCATAATGGAGCTGCCAGCCCATTTCTGCCTCTGAAATGGACTCCTCAGGCTGACAAGGTCTCGAGGGCCATTCTCACCCACCTTTTTAAAGGCAGTTGGATGAGTCTCAAAGATGTCCTTAGACCTCTGTTCCGAGGCTTTGCTACAACATTTTCTTTCCATCTAGCCCAAGTCCCTCATGCTTTTGCTTAAGTGGATGTCGTATCCAGTGCCCCACTGGAAGCAGAGACAATGGGCATCTTCTTCCCCCTGTGAGAGCCCTTGAATGCCACGAAGAAATCTCCCGAGCTGGTTGCCAACTTCTGGACGCATCCTCGGCCCCGGACAGGCTTTGTCTCCCTGGCCTTTGGAAAGGTGAGGTCTCACACTTGGGGTTCCCATCTAGGTAATGGGTGAGTGGGGGTGATTGGCATGATTAACTTCCAGAGTGAAGGTTGGAACTTAAAGGGTCATTCTTCCTGCAAGGCTTCCCTGTGTCCTTAACGTTCAAGGTTGATTCCTTCTAGCTTCAATCCCTGGAGAAGTGGGAAGCGAGGACGGTGGTCCTTCAGGATGGGAAGTGGATGTGGTTCTTCTCCTTATCCTTCTCAGGCACGCCAATGTACGTTGGATGAATGAATAAATGAATGAACCAGTTAGTCCCCCACCTCCTCTCATCCCAGTAATGACATGTGTTCAGCGCTTTGGTTGATAAACATTTCCGTGTCTCTCGCCCCATTTGTGCCTTACGAGCATTGAGAGGTACGAATCCAGCAGATACTTTTACCCACCTGGGATGAGGACGTGGAAAATCCCAGTTTCCTTAGACTTCTTCATAGTCCCTTTTCCTAATCTGTTGGTCACTTTTGTTACTCTCCTATAAGACTTATGTTCTTGATGTGACCTTCTTTGTTGAATGGGAAAAGCCGAGAGAACCATAAAGCCCACTCCAATGCCATCTCTGGCCCTGCTATCCCTCCAGCCCTTTCCGATCAAGGTGGTGATGAAGGGGCGGCCACGTGGGGAGCGGAGGGGGAGCTCGCCTGGCCAACCCTCCGATTCTCTTGGTTAGAAGTGTCTTCCTTGCGGGTGAGGTCCCTGGGAATCTGGGGATTAACGTAGAGAAGTCTTGGTGACGATTATGAATACCAGGCAGCAATGTTATTTGCTGCAAGGGAGGTAAGATAATGATGTGAGTAACTGAAACTCCAGGATCTGGGTTGTAAGTTACAAGCAGTAAAAAGGGCAAGGAAGGGGAGGGAAGGGGAGGGGAGGGGAGGGGAGGGGAGGGGAGGGGAAGGAAGGGAGGGGAAGAGAAGAGAAAGGGGGAGGAAGGGAGGGGCCCTCCAAAGGCAGCCAGAGGAAATCAAAGCTGGCAAGAGAAGCCGGCGAGGCTTAGAACTTTCTGTTCCTGGCAGCTTTTCCCAGGCCGTGGGGCCTCATGCTCTGTGCCCCTGACACAGCCAGACGCCGCAGCCAATTCACTTAGTTGTCTGAGGCCCCTGCGTGGTGCCAGTGCTGTGGTCTTTCATCCTTTTGGCCCAGAAACTGCGCCACCAGCCCCTCTGAAGGCGGAAGACGTCGTGATCTGCTGCAGAATTGTTCTCTACAAGGTTGAGTATGTTTGCCCACGAAATCCGGGTAATGCTCTTATCTTGTGTAACCTTTCCTACGTGTGGAATACTGGCTGTGACAAAAACGGCCGTTTTTTCAATGGTTTTCACACCAGGGTGTCCAGCCTTTAATCTCGATGCAGGTGAGTGAGCGCTGGCTCCACCTGGGGAACGCACGTGTCATGGGCGAGTTCCTTCCCCGCAGGCCGGCAACCGCTGCCAGCCAGCCATCGCTTCCTACGATCGGATCGATTGGCTTGGCCAATGCATCCCGGCCGACTCTCCCAGGGACTCCAGGAAAGAGCCTGTGTCCTCAGCATACAGCCCCCCAGGAGTGTCAGCGGGGTTCCTGTTGGAAGGTGTTTGTATCTCCAGGGCCGATAAACAATGCTTTCTTTCTTTCTTAATTTTATTGTGGTAAAATATATATAACAAAACATTTGTCATTTCAACCACTTTTTTTCATATTTTTTTATATTGTTTTTTCTTCCATCTTTTTTTTCAACATTTCATTTCTTTTTATGGCTGAAGGGCTTTGAGCTGGGGAATATCAGGGCAGATTTACATTTTCCAGAAATTGCTCAGGCAGCCAGGGCATGAAGAAGGGTTAATACCAAAGGGACAAGATTGAGCCGTGAACTCGGACATGGGTATCAGGAACGAAGGTGAGGTCCAAGGAACATTTAGAAGGTATAATGGACCAGAGGAGCCATGGGTGGCACAAAACGTTAAGCGCTCGACTGCTAACCAAAAGGTTGGCAGTAAAAAACCATCCAGAGGCCCCTTGGAAGACAAGCCTGGCCATCTGCTTCTGGAAGGTCACAGGCTTGAAAACCCTACTGGGTGGGTCTACTCTGTACACACAGGAATGCCATGTGTCGGAATTGACTCGATGGCCGTTAACAACAACAATGAGCTAGACATGGGGTCGGATCCAAAGTGGGGTCAAGAGAGCAGGAGGCCCTGAGTATCTCTCCTCCTCTGACGTCCACATGAGAGAAAGCCACAGGTGCTCCTCAGGTAAATCTGGAAGATAGAAACACCATCCACCGCATGCAACCCTGGGCCAGCTGCAGCTTCGCAGCCAGGCATGGGTTTTCTGCTGACCCCTCTCTCCCTGCTGAGCGACCCAGGACAGAAAGGTGACTCCCTGGCCCACAGCACCAGGCAGCAGGTCAACCCAGCTCGGTAACTAAATAAAGATGTGATTGTAATGATGATTAAATTGAAGCACCTCATTAATTTCATGTGAGAGGTGGGGAAACATAGAAGGCACTTCCCGAAACTCATTGTTTGCCTGGCCCCAAGACATCCGCCTGACGTCTAGTTGGGTCTAATTTAAGTATGTAAATTTAATGGTTCAGTAGGTAAAATTGCCTTTATTGTTTAGAATGGTTTGTGCAATAATTTATGGGCTCGGCTGGCTCATTTGATGGGTCCTTTTGATGGAGTAGGTGACGGCCGTGAAGCGGATATTTATATAAAGAACGCAGGGGAAGAGTGGAGGAAAGTTCAGTCCTGCAGCCCAGGAACATCATCTTCCAAGCCAGCAAGAGCAGATTGGTGGACGCCACAGTGCAAGGCTGCCTGCTTTGACCCAGGAGATGCCAGCCGAGAATACCCAGAACGCCTGCTGTCTCAGACACTTCAGGAACCCAGATGAGCTGAAATCCTGTATTCTTTGGTTTTAAAGTGCATTGCAATTCAACCTAGCACACAAATTGGGAAGAACAGAGGCGCTCTGAATGTGCAGAGACCTAGGCATTTGGAGTTTATCCACCATTTACTTTCTGACCCAGCCCTGCCTACTGCTCTACCACCTTGGATTCAGCAGAGTGGGGCGTCCATCACTAGCCACCCCAGCCCAATACATACACACACGCATACACACTCCACTCCCTCATCTGCTGAGGGCAGTCGATGGTGGGAAGGGCCAGGATGTCCGGTGAGGACAAGGGGGCGGGCAATGATGAGTGGGGCTGACCAGCAAATGGGCCAGGCCCAGGGAGGGATACTGACAAAGTCTGAGCATAGGGCCAGGGCTGGGACAGAGGGCAGGATGAGAGTAAGGAGGAGGGTGAAGGTGGGACCCAGTCTTTCTGTGTCACCACAAACATCAGCCAAGAGAAAGTGGGGATCTGGGAGGAGGGGCTCAAAGCTCTTCCACATTCAATGGTTTCAGGAGATGAGGGTTGAAGGTGACAGAGTGGGTTGCAGTAGAAATTTTTGTGGACATATCTACCCCCAGGCCATCTGCTGCCACAATTTTGGTAGGTTAGAGGGTGTGTAATGGATAGGCCAAGCCTTTAACCCAGTTACCCTCGAATCGTTTCCAACTCATGGTGACCCCACGTGAGCCTGCACGTGTAGAGTAGAACTGCTCCATAGGGCTTTCAAGGCTGTGACTTTTCAGCAGCAGATAGTCAGGCCTTTCTTCAGAGGTGCCTCTGGGCGGGTTCCAATTGCCAACCTTTGGGTTAGTATTCAAGTGCTTAACCATTTGCACCACCCAGGGACTCCAGAAACTTGATCCTCTTTATTTTTTGTCTGGGATAACTGATAAGCAAAGATGTCACTCTGAGGACTAAGGTGGGCCTGAACCAAGCTATGGTATTTTCAATCACCTCATACACGTGGGAAAGCTGGACGATGAATAAGGAAGACCAATGAGTTGATGCCTTTGAATCATGGCGTTAGCGAAGAATACTGAATATCCCATGGACTGCCAGAAGAAGGAACAAATCTGTCTTGGAAGAAGGACAGCCAGAATTCTCTTTCGATGGCAAGACTTCATCTCATGTACTTTGGACATGTTATTAAGAGGGACCAGTCCCTGGAGAAGGACATCATGCTTGGCAGAGTAGAGGGTCAGTGAAAAAGAGGAAGACCCTCAACGAGATGGACTGACACAGTGGCTGCAACCATGGGCTCAAGCATAGCAATGATTGTGAGGATGGCACAGGACCCGGCAGAGTTTCATTCTGTTGTACATACGGTCACTATGAGTCGGAACCGACTCAAGGGCACCTAACAGCAACAACTAGTAAGCAAGCTCTGAGCGCACACCAGCTGAGAGCAAGAAGATCTCAGGACTGCGGTCTGACTGACGCTGTCAATCAAGTCTTTGATCGTTGTGGCTCTCTGTCCTCTTTCCACCTCCCCAGCCCATTCTGAGCCCCATCACTCCCTTCTCCCCACCTCTAGAAAAGCCAGTACTGAAAACCGCGTAGAGATAGAACCATTTATTGCTGGGCTTTCGTTGTGTAACTTCTCTCCTGGACCAGCTGTAGACCGAGTCCTCCTGGAAGCGCCCGGGCAGCCTTGTAGGGGCGTGAGGGCTGGGAGTCCAGGAATAGGATCCCATCTATAAAGGGCAGGGCAAGTTTAATTCAGGTCCCAAGGTATAATGTTTTGAATAGTGTCCCCCTAAAATTCATGTCTACAAGGGACCTCAGAATGTGGCCTTATTGGAAAATAGGATCTTTGCAGATTTAATTAGTTCAGATGAGGTCACACTGGATTAGAGTGGACCCCAACCAGGGGTGCCAAGCACTGCCAGCAACCCCCAGAAGCTGAAGGAGAGAGGCATGGAGCAGACTCTCCCTCTGAGCCTCCAGAAGGAATCAGCCCTGCCCACACATTGATTTCGTGCTTCTGACCTCCAGAGCTGTGAGAGAATACATTTCTGTTGTTTGAAGCCACCCAGCTGGTGGTAATTTGTTACAGCAGCCCCAAGAAACTCATACACAAGGATACTGCACTTGCCACATAACCATGGGTTAAGCCTCTTGAAAGCTGAAGAAAGTGGATAAATTTTGTGTTATATGTATTTACCATGATTAAAAAAAAATCCAGGTGTTGGGGAGGTGGGATAGTAAAATAGCTGCCGCTACCCCCGAAACTGATGGCCTTTGAATTATGGTGTTGGTGAAAAATATTGACTATCCCATGGGCGGCCAAAAGAACAAACAAGTCTGTCCTGGAAGAAGTGCAGCCAGAATGCTTCTTGGAAGCAAGGATGGCAAGACTTCGTCTCACATACTTTGGACATGTTGTCAGGAGGGATCAGTCCCTGGAGAAGGACATCATGCTTGGTAAAGTAGAGGGTCAGCAAAAAAGAGGAAGCCCCTCCACAAGATGATCAGCACAGTGGCTGCAACAATGGGCTCAGGCATAGCAACGATTGTGAGGATGGCACAGGACCTGGCAATGTTTCGTTCTGTTGCACATAGGGTCGCTATGAGTCGGAACCGACTCGACGGCACCTAACAACAACAACGACCCCCCCAAAAAAGGGAGCACCATATTGAGATTATAAACATTCCATGCACGTCATTCAAAAGGGGCACTCAGGAAACATTCGAGTAATCATGACCCTCTTTCATGCCTCAAATGGAGCCTGGGGAAAAACTCAAACCAATAATAATAAAATAATAAGACCTAACAGCTGTGGGAATAAGATTGTCTCTTTGGCTCACATGTGGATCACCGAGAGTTAACTCTTAATAAAATAATAAAACGCAGAGCGGTGGGAATAAAGATGCCCTCCTTAGCTAACTGCCAAGACCATATTCATAAAATAATGACTCCCCTTTTATTCCCTCATTTTATTGTACAAGATGTAATTGCAGCGGGCCGGTCCCCACCTTCCAGGGGAAGGTAATTGTCAATCAAGATGAAAAATGTCATAATTTAAGCATGCCCCAGCCTGACAAGGAGGTCCATGTGGTCTTTAAATGAGGTGCACTGCTGCAGTGATTTACGCTGTCACTGCTGAGTCGGACTGTGAGACCAACGTCACCTGGAATGCAGGAGCCACCGGGTCAGGCTCCTTTCTCTGCAGACTCTGCCAGGGGCTGTTCCTGACCACCACTGTAGGATCCTTGGTGACTCCCCTGGGCCCACACGGAAAGATGGCAGAAGAGGGCAGGGTCCCCGGCCAAGAAAATGCTGGAAGGAGAGAAGATTGCCGTGAAGGAGGATTTAGAACCGGGAGGCCAGGAGAATCGGTGATTTCCTCACCTGCCCCTGCCTAAAGCTGGAATCTATACAGCCAGTAGTAAAGTCGGGAAGTCTAGAGGTCGGTCACATTGGGTTTTGTTGCTGTTGCATTGCTGCTTTTTTCTGGTTTGCTATTTGGAAGTTCTGTTTCCAGAACTTCTCAGGGGTGCTTAAGTGGACTAGGTATGAAAGCTGCCGTATATTTTTGCAGTTCCCCTGGGAACCTAAGAGAGATGCCCTTGAGCTTGTACCCAGCAGGCTCGGGGCCCGCTACACTCCTGAGGCCAGAAGGGCAATGTTGTTTCAGACCTGTTCTCACCCTCCAACCCCCTACACACACACATGCACACACATACCCTACACACACCCACGTACATACATACACACAATCCTACACACACACACACATACATGTGCACACACACACACCTGTGGGCTGGGTCCGGCCTCCCCTGCCACCACCACCCCCAGCCAGGAAGTTGGAGGCCCTGTGTTCAGACCCCACAAGGCCAAGAATCCGAGGAGCCTGGGGTCAGAGAAGACCTGGGAGCAGACACCTGACAGTCCCCTACATCCAACCTCATCCGACCGCAGCTTGCAGGAGGTGCCACCACCGCTGTCTCTCTCAAGACAACCCAGTAAATATTCGAAGACTCTGGTTCTGCCTGCCTTGTCCTGGATCCCTCTCGCTGGGGCTGGAACTCATCCCTTCTGAGGATAAACAGAGGCAGTTCAGGCACCTCCTCTCTTTGAGCCTGTTGTTGCTGTTGTTTTGTTTTAAATAAACACCATCTGAATAGCAACCCAGGCACAAGGTGGGGGCTGACTGCAGACAGAGTCTGGCCCCCCTACTTGCTCTCTCTCTGTGGGGGGCAGTTCTCATGGAAATCAGGAGATTGAGGAGGCCCCAGGAATTTCTGAGGACAACAGCAAGAGACAGCTGAGAGTGTGTGCCCAGCACACACTCACACACACATGCATGCACACACACAAACATACACATACACACGTATGCATGCAGACACACAAACACACACATGTACACACACACTCATGCAGACATGCAGTCACACACACTGAGGCGTGCACTCACAGACACTCATATATACACAGACACACAATCACACACACACTCAAACATACAGGAACACACACTCAAGCAGACATACACACACACAAACGCGCTCACACGTACACAGATGTGCACTCACACACAGACACACACAAATACAGACATATACACAATCACACTCACACAAATATACACCCATGCAGACACACACACGTTTGTACACCTTCACACCCAGTTACAGTTACACACGCACAATACTCACACAATGCTCTCCCATGCTGACACACGCACGCGCACACACACACGCGCGCACACGCTGGCGGACGCGCTCCCTGCACTCGGGAGAGGGCCACACACCTCACTGGCGCACACTCCCATTAACTAATTGCTTCTCTGGGCGCCTGCCCTCGTGTTCCAGGCTGTTCCGCAGTCCTCCTTTTGTTTCTGCTTCCCGGTGCCCTTCTGAGAGAGGCCTGTTTGGATTAATATTAACACTCTGTCTGAACCTCTTTCCCGACCATTTTAAAAGGCAGTTTCTCTTTTGGCAGAGGCATTGATCAGCAATACAAAGCAAGGGACAGGGCTCCATATGGAGGGTGGACGGTGCAGGCTCCAGAGTCCTTGCAAGGCGAGAGTTGATAGCTTTTTCTCCCTAAACCTTCCTCGCCTGTGGCCCAGGCCCTGGGCTTCCGACACGCCCCTTGAGGGGTTTCTAGGACCTGCATGCCACCCCGGAGCAGATCAAATTACCTCTAAAACAATGTGATAGTCGGCCAGGCTGGGGAGGGCCCCTGGAAGGCCCCCTGCTAATCCAGCTGGGCAGCCTCCTCCCACCCTTCCCGCCTCCCCAGATCCCCGCCCCTCTGGGTGGCAGCCCCATCACCCACAGAGCCCGCCTCCCTTCCCACGAGTGCCTGGGTGAGGGCATCGGCCTGGGGTGGGCCAGAGGGTGAAGCCGGTCCTGCCGCTCTCCCTGCCCACCCCCTGCTTTCCCCAGATCTGCTGTAACGGACATTTTCCATCTGACAGGTTCTGTTTTCCCAGCCTCCCGTTGCCAGGGAAACAAGCAGAGAGGCCGGCAGCCAGGGAGCCGTTGGCTGCCTTTTTAAGGTACCCAGGACATAAACAGCACTTTCCGTAATGGCAGCCGGGCACAGAGGTATGAAAAAACAAAACAGTGTGGGAGAGGAGCCTAAAGTGGGCAAAGTTGAGGGGTGGGGAAGGGACCCCCCACTAGGTGAATGGGAGAGTGAGGGAAGATGGGAAATCCCTAGTTTTGGACAAAGCCAGCGGCCTTCCTGGAAGGTCTGCTATTGCTCTCCCTGATGTGACCCCCGGCCCCTGGTCCACCCCCAGTGTCTCCCGAGAAGCAGGACGTCTGTACCCCATCTGAGAGTCACTGGCCTCTATCAGGTTTCAGGTTGCAGGGGGCTTTTTGGGGGTGAAGTCACCCTCAGGGGTGAGAAGATGCCCCCGCCGACCGATGGAATTAGCTTGTGGTTTGCGGACCTGCAGGCGTGTCCTTGGAGAGAGGCTGGAGGTTCTTATTTCTTGGGGGACGCTGGCTTCCAGGCAAATGGGAGTCGAGGTGTCCAGTTTAAGACAAAATGACTGAAGGGAGAGGCAGGGAAGTGGGGGTGCCCTCTTCTTTCCGGAACCCTACTTGGATTGGGTAGATAACGAGATACCTGTTGCTAGTCCATGGGTCTGCTGATGGGTCTGCTCAAAGCTGCCGGTTCCCGCCTGCTATGTGCATATGTGTGCACACATACGTGTGGGCATACGTGCATGCATTCCTAAACACGCAGGTGCACTTGGGCGGATCTAAGTGGGCCCAGCCCTTGGTGGGATTGGGAGGCAGGCAACCCCCTTCTTATTTCCCTTCTGCCCTTATTTCTTCCAGACTTCCCTTCTGCCCCCAACCCCCACACCCCAAGCAAACTGGTGATGGTGTTGTCTCTCTGCTGCCCCCATCTGTCAGATCTTGCCTGTCTCACTCCGACCCCCCACCACCCCAAACCCCCAACCCTGTAGACTTGATTCCTCAAGACAGATGGGAAGGTGCACTGATGAACTCCAAAGTATACATAGTGATAAATAACTGATTACTATTTATGAGCCCTGGTGATGCAGTGGTTAAGCACTCAGCTGCTAACCGAAAGGTTGAACCCACCAGCCACTCCGTGGCAGAAAGACATGGTAGTCTGCTTCCATAAAGATTACAGCCTTGGAAACCCTATGGGGCAGTTCTACTCTGTCCTGTAGGGTTGCTATGAGTTGAAACTGACTCAATGGCAATCGGTTTGGTGGGCTTTTTAAACTATCATTTATGTGGTGTTCATTGCTACTTGTTTGCATGGCTTTAAACAGTGGCATCATTTTTTTTTGGAGTCCCTGGGTAGTGGAAATGGTTAATGAGCTTGGCTGCTCACCAAAAGGTTGGCGGTCTGAGTTCACCCAGAGATGCCTCGGAAGAAAGGCTTGGCAATCTACTTTTGAAAAACCAGCCATTGAAAACCCTACAGATTAAAAAAGAAAAGCCTGTTGAGCATAGTTCTACTCTGACACACGTGAGGTCACCGTGAGTCAGAGTAGACTCGACAGCAACTTGTTCGTTGTATTTTTAATGACCTAAAATTCCCCCGCCTCTCCCTGGGCCTCAGCCCTGTACTTTATTACCTCTGTACCATTCCACCTGGATGCCTCACTAGTCCATCAAACTCAGTAGATTCAGAACTGAACTCGTTATCTCCTCCCCAAATGGGCTCCTTCCCTCAGAGTCCCTAACTAGAAACCTCAGGGTCGCCTCTGCTTCCTTTCTCTTCCACAGCACCGCCTTTGGTCTCAGTATGTCCGCGCACTGGGGGTTCTACCTGCTGAGAATTTCTGAACCCCTCCCCTCGTCTCCACCTTTCCTGTGGACCAGGCTTCCAACACTTGCCCTGAGCTACTAAAGTTACCTGTTAACTGGTCCCGTCGTCCCCTTCGTCACCTTTGCACTCTGTCCCCATCCACCAGGCTGCTGCCATGAAGTGATTGTCCTCACGCAAACCTGTCTCCACTGTGAAACTCCCCCTTGGTTTCATTTCAGGGGATCTGGTACAAAATCCTTAACTTGGTACCTGTCCTGGGTTGAATGGTGATCACCCAAAGATCCGTCCACCCAGAACCTCAGAATGTGACCTTATTTGGAGTAAGGGTCTTTGCAGACATGATTAAGGTGAGCATATTGAGATGAGACCATCCTGGGTTAGGGCAGACCCTAAATCCAATGACTAGTGTCTTTATAAAAAAGAAAAAAAGAGAGGGAGATCTGAGACTCAGAGGAGGCCAGGTGAAGACAGAGGTGGCAGTGATACATCTACAAGCCAAGGAACGCCAAGGATTGCCAGCCCCCACAAGAAGCTGGGAGAGAGGCCTGGAATGGATTCTCCCTTAGAGTCCCCAGAAGGAACCAGCCCTGCCGCCACCTTTAGAACTGGGAGAGAATAAGTTTCTGTTGCTTTAGGTCTCCCAGGTTGTGGTCCTTTGTTAAGGCAGCCCCAGCACACGAATTCAGCACCGGAGACCCTTTGCATTCTGACCTGACTTTGCTTTCAAGCTGCTTCTTCCATCTACACCCCGCTTGCTGGCAAAAGTGAGCCATGTGGAGGCCTAAGCACCTCCATTCCTCAACCTGGAAGGTTCTTCCTTCTTATTCTTGCTCAGCCTCACAAACGCCTACTCACCACCCAGTTCAAAGGTTACCTCCCTCCAGCTGAAACCCAAGTGAAATTGTTCACTACAGATTAGTTAGTAAGCACAAGTAAGCCCGTGCTTGCCTTGCTTACTGGGTCATCCGCCCTGGGGGGAGGAAAGAAGGGGAGGGAAGAGCCTAAGATGATAAGGTTGGTGTTAGGGCAGAGGGTTCGTGGGTGACTCCGTTTTTCTCAAAAGTGTATTTAATGTTGTTGTGCTAGTTCCACAATTATAAAAAATTTCACATTGCAATTGCAATAGGATCAGTGTGAGATGCTGAGGGGCCTGGACAGGGGTGGGGGAGTGGCAACATGAATACGAAAGCTGGGCAGAGACAAGGCGCTGTGCAAAGAATGGACCACCAAGGTGAGGTAACTGGGTGGATGGCGGGAAAGGTGGAGCTGGGGTGGTCTAGGTCTCCAGACACCCCCGCTTGGATGTCCCCATGGGACCACAGTGTGGCTGAGTTGGAAGTGGCCATCAGCTCCTGCCTGCTTTTCTCCTCTGGGGTCTCAGGTCATGCCTGGCCCAATGATGGGTGATGGCATCTGCTCCAGCACTGCCCAGTACTGTGAAGGACAGAGAGAAGGGTTTTGTTGGGGGTAACTGGGCAGGTCTGTGTGTCCTTGGGCAGACACTGGCTGAGAGGGTGCATCTTGGCTCTACAGGATGCAGCCCCGAAAGACAGCCAGAGCCACCTTGCTCACTCAGATGCCTTGATGACTATGGCGGAGCATCTCAAGACCAGGGTTGCTCCCCTTGTGAGTGTGCTGGGGGTTCTGGATTGTCCTATGGGCCCCCCAAGAGTACCAACAGTCAGAGAGAGGGAAAGGCCACTCTGAACCAACAAAAGCAGAGGCCGTATGCAGCAGTTCAGTGGTAGAATTCTCGCCTTCCATGCAGAGACCTGGGTTCAATTCCCGGCCAATGCGCTTCATGCACAGCCACCACCGTCTGTCAGTGGAGGCTTGTGTGTTACTAGGATGCTGAACAGGTTTTAGTGGAGCTTGCTGGCTAAGAAGAAAGGCCTGGTAATCTACTCATGAAAATCAGCCCGTGAAAACCCTACAGATCACAACGGTCCCATCCACAATCGATCACGGGGAAGGCGCAGGACCGGGCAGCAGTTCACTTCATTGTGCATGGGGTCACCATGAGTCGGGGCCAGCTTGTGGCAGCTCACAACAATACACATAAAGAGCTACCTCTCTACGTGATGCTGGCTCTCAGAAACCCGCTTTTCTTCCCGGAGGCAAAGGGAGCCACCTTGTCGTGGATGGCACGTTCATCTCAGGAGGCAAACCCCAGGACATAAGGCTTATCGTGCTCTTCATTTGCATCCCACTTTTTAATTTACCAGAGTGCTTTCCCATCTTTCATTTCATTTTGCCCTCTCGATGCCCCCTAAGATAAGCAGGAAGGACATAGGTTTATCCTTCCTTTGTGTTTATGATGCCTGGTCAACTCATTATATGGACTGTCAAGTGATTATATAGGGAAACTGAGGTCAAACATTAGCTCAACTGTCCAAGGGGCCAGGGCCAGAGCAGACTCAAAAAGAATGGTTTGTGATTTCTGAGTCAGGACCTTTCCTGGACTATGGCCTCCTGGGAGAGGTCCTTAAGTATGATGGTAAAGATGATGATGTTGATGATGGCTTGTGTTGGGTTTGTGTTTTACAAGTTTACAATAGATTCCTGATAGAGTTGGAGAAGGCATTAGAAACCAGACTGAAGAAGATCTTGGATGCCAAGGTCAGAAGTTTTAACTTTTCCCAGGAGCAGCAGGGACCTGAGACATATTTCTAGCAAAGAACATGTAGTGGTTTGAATGGTGGCCCCCCAAAATACATGTCCAAACCATTGAAATTGAAGTTTCTGAGGAGAAGAAAGGTTGCTTCAAGCGAGGCTTTGACCTGTTCTGTGGGCTGGACCAGCAGAAGGGCCCCAAGATGACCAAGGAAGAGGAGGCAGCAATGAAGCAGAAGCTGACAGACACCTCTGAGAAGCCTTTGTGGTGGACGGTAGCGAACGTCAACGGCATCATCCTGCTGACCGTAGCTGTTTTCTGCCATACATATTTCGCCTAAGTCTTGCTTTCTGCTGAAGGCTGTGCTCACGAAGGCCAGATTCTTTGCTCTGACTCTCTTTAGTCCCATTCTGTGGTGTGGAAGGGAAGTCAGCCAGTTGTAATTTTGCTCAGATGGATAAATGCGTACATGTGTAATTACAGGCTAGCCAGATGAAAATAATTAGTTCACTGTTCAATTATGTATCTGAAGCCAATATGATACAGTCAGGTGTACGTGCTAGAGTTTCAAGAGGAAAATCCACTCGGTTTTATCTAGAAAAAGGCAAACTAAGAAACAGAAGGTCTGTGATGTCTGATGCACGTTTGTCTCGGGTAGATTCAGTAGGTCAACACTGTTTGTAACCCTTGAATAGTATTTTGAGAGATCACCTCCCCCTCATTTTTTAAAAGCAAATATTTTTCCCCATCATATCTCTGTCAACTTTTTCCTGGCACAAGAAGAATCAGTCTGATAAACTGATGGACACATTGAAGCTGAGGATGGGAGCTTGACGAGGCCCTTGTGCTGGGGTGTTTGCTCTTTGAAGTAGAGGCCTGGAGGTGGCAACACTTCCCCTGAAGGGAGGAGCCAGGCAGCAGCCTTAGACCAGTGGGAAAGGGATAATCTTAAACCCAGGGGATTTTCTGGTCTTCTTAAAAGTGTCCATCGTGAGTCCCCCATGTTTGGGATTTCACTCATTTTGGCATTCATTGTACCTGCAATGTCTTAGCCACGCAGCAATGTTTGTTGACTGACTGAGTGACATGGATATTTATTTATAAATACATGGTTTATTTTTACGTAAGCCTGGCCCTTGGTTAATATTTTCCTGTGACTACACAAACTTTGTGCTCTGACAACTATAATGAACTGAAAAGCATTTGCCTGAGACCACTCTTCCTCATGGTGCTGTCGTTCCCCTATGACCTGTGTAACTGACTCCGGGTCATGTAACAGTGGAAGCAGATGTGTCTCCCGGAGGCATCTTTTGTCTCAAAGAAGCCATGATGTATTGAAACATTGAAATAATTTGCCTCCCTGTGACGTCATGTGACCACAGCCCTTCCTTTTTTAGGTGTCTTGATTGGTAATCATCAATTTGATTGAAGTTAGGGTAGGCGATCGCTGTTCCAGGCAGTAGTGCCCAACACTCTGAGCTGAGGGGAGTGTATTTCTTGTTGAACCTACTTCCTAGAGGGAAAGTCTTTTAATCCACTGTGGAATCTCAAATATTATTGTAATATAATCCCACTGAAGTTAAGAAAAAGTCACAATGTTGGTACCGATTTCAGGCTAACTTTGAAAAGAATTGAGATCTGAAATTCTGCAGAGCTGAGGGTGGTTCCTGGGTGTAAAGTTGGTTCAACATGTAAAGGGATGGCTTGTTCTTGTGGAAGGAAGCAAATTCAGAGAGCGCTATTTAACGTATCTTCTGATTCCCCTGTAGATGATCCCTTAAGCTAGGCAGAGCAAAAGGAAAAGTGGAGAATTTCACTTGGCTAGCATTGCCCAGAGTACTCAGTCTTGTGTGGAGTTGGTGGTATGTTTTGTGCTTTGAGACAATAAAGGGAAAGTTTAGAAAGCTGGTGGATGGGATGGGTGGCATAAAGTGTCTAGATTGTCCTGGATTCTGTTTCTGGCTTTGCTCATGACTCACTGTGTATATTGTGGTAAATTATTTTGTCTCAACTGTGTATTTTTCTCTTTGAAAAATGGGGACCTTGATGTCTACCTACCTCCTGTGGGTGTGACAAGGTCACTTTGAAAAAGGAGTGGGAGATACGTACGTGAAAGATGCCATTCAGATATTATAGTAAGCTGCATTGTCATCTCATAAATTGAAATGTATTACTTTGATAAAAATAAAAACATTAAAAGTCCTAAAAATATACATATACATACATATATATATATATATATATATATATATATATATATATCCGAGTCCTAATCTCTAGAACCTGTGCATGTCACCCTATCTGGAAAAAGGGTCTTTGCAGATGCGATTGAGTTCAGGATCTTGAGATGAGATTATCCTGGTTGGCCTTAATGCAATGACAAGTGTCCTTGAAAGAGAAGGGCAGAGGAAGATGACACAGACAGACGAGGAGGAGGCCATGTGACCATGGAGGCAGAGACGGGGGTGATGCAGCCACAAGCCAAGGAATGCCAACAGCCACCAGAAACTAGAAGAGGCAAAGAGCAAGTTCTCCCAAGAACCCCTAAAGGGAGTGCAGCCCTGCCGGATTTCACACTTCCACGCTCAAGAATAAATGTTTGATGTTCTAAGCCACCAAAACCCGTTAAACCCATTGCCGTTGAGTCAGTTCCAACTCATAGCCACCCTATAAGACAGAGTAGAACTGCCCCATAGAGTTTCCCAGGAGCGCCTGGTGGATTCAAACTGCCGACTTTTAGTTAGTAGTTGTAGCTCTTAACAACTACACCACCAGGGTTTCCTGTAAGCCACCAGGTTGTGCCACCAGGTTATGCTAATTTGTTACAGCAGCCCCAGCAAACTCATACAGGGTGAAGGGTGTGGAGCCAGGGAAGACTTATTTAGTTTGTAGCTCCCTCCAGTGGCTTGCCTGGGATGGACAGGGAACCAGGCTCAGAGCCTTGCTCAGGTCACGCTGCTGGTCAGCACAGAGGCAGGGCCAAGGCCTGAGTGCCCTCGCTCCTGTCCCCGGATCTCCCTGGCCAAGCTCCAGAAGGCAGGGTGGGTCCTAGGAACTGAGCACTGTGTCCCCTCCCACACCCTTCCTCCTCATTTATTCCCTACTTAGACCCCATTCCTCAAGATCTACAAGTATTTTCAACCAATTTGAGTCAATGAAGATGCAAAAAAAATCTCCATCTTTGTTTAAAAAGAGTCTACTTGAAAAATAGAGGGGCAGGACTCTCGGGAGATCATGAGGCTTGTTTGACGGCCTGGAGATTTCACAGGAAGCCCTCATATTCTTTGATCTTTCCTTTTGGAGCAGCCTTGACCTGAGTCAGAACAACAGCCACAAATGCCCAGGGCTCCAGGAACATGGCAGCTGTCCGCCTGGGGAGGCAGCTCCTACTCCACTTCCCAGAGAAATCTTTGGGAAGCCTCCATCCCTAGGTGGACTGCTAGCCTCACCCAACCAGCCCTTTGTTTCCTCTCTCCTTCCTGGATCCAAAAGCACTGCTCTTGGCACCTCCATCCCTGCGTGTTGGATCCAAAGTAATTGCTCTTGTCACATTAAGTGTGTCCCCTCCAATTCTTTTTCATGCAGCAGATTCCTCTGTGTTGCTAAAAATACAAACCCATGATTCACACAGCCTCTGCTGATTGGTGAAGGAAGGAGAACACTGCATGGCCTTTGTGCTCTCTGGAATCAGGCCGGCACCAAATCCTGCCAGCCCAGGGTGCCAACCCAGGACGATAAGCACTGAGCTTGCACCAGCTGTAGAAGGGCAGAAAAGAAAGGGGTCTGGATGGGACCAAGGGCTCCAAGCTGGTCAACAGCATTTGAAGGGTATAACACAACAGTTGTTGAGGAACCCCACATCATTTCTTTGAGGGCATCTTCATGTTCTCTCGTTTGGGGCATTATCTTGTGAAAGGTCAAGAGCTGGTTCTTGTTTAGGGTCTTTTGTATTTCACCACCCACCCACTCACACTACTAGCCTTTGAGGAGGCAGTGAGAGTCTCCCCCACACGCCCAATGTGCCCCCTGCTCCCTGGGTTTCTCCACAACCTTGCACCAGCAGACGGTGGGCTGCTGAAAGCATCTGCAAGGTACCAGCCACACTCAAGATGAGCAAGCAGACCCAGCCTCACCCCTGCCCTTCTGATGTCCCCGTTGGTCCGACAGCCAGCTGCCCTGCTCTTAAGAATGCCCAAGCAGTCTGCCATGCTCTCTGAGGCTGGTCTTTACTTGCTTCAGTGAAGGACCCTGGGCCAGAAGGCAGCATCTTGCACCTCCTGACTCTGGAATCAGGCGAGTCTTGCTCAGGCAATTTCTGCTTCCTCATCGTTCAAAGTAGAACCCCCTTCTAGGGGGATATGAGGGTAAAGGGTGAGGAAGCAGGTAAAACAGGCTTGTCTCTGTTCAGTGATGCCCAGGACCTCGGGTGGAAAGACTCACATGACTAGGAGTGAGTTGAATGGCTGGAACTGGAATCAACTGGAGGCATCTTCACTCTCGTGTCTCACACTTGGGCTGGGCAGCTGGGCTCACCTGGGCCTGTCAATCTGAGCACTGACCACGTGGCTCTCGGTGTCTTAGGAGATGGGGAGTTCCAATAGGGACGTCTCAAGAGGAAGAGTCCAGAAAGCAAGTGTTCTGAGGGAGCCAGATGGAAGCTCATAGCCTTTCTGACCAGGTTTCGGATGCCGTGGGCCATCACTGCCACATGTTCTATTGATTACAAGGGCGTCACTCTGGCCCACCCAGATTCACGGGAGGGGACTGAGGTCCCACCTCTTGATGTGTGGGGCAGCAAGTTTACATTGCAGAAGCACATGTGGGAAGGGCTAGGTGATGCCGGTGTGGCCGCTATTGGGAAACACCACCTGCCCCGGAGTCACGAGCATGCGACAGTGTTTGCAATCGTGAAAACTGACGTGTAGGAGGGAAAGGGAAGAGCAGTGTGAAGGACAGAGGAGGGGAAACCGCACAGGAGACGTGGGAGAGGGACCAAGAGCGTGTGCTGACCTCACGGACCGACAACGTGACGCTGGACACCGCATGCAGCTCTCAGAGGGAGGATGGCTTCTCGTCCTGAAGCAGGTTTATGTGTGGGTTCTCAGCTCCCGCTCGGCTGTGAGGAGATGTGGAGCAGAGTTCTGAACGTTTCAGGCGTGGAACCCTTTCACGATAGTGCCCATCAGAACGTCCAGTTTAGGTTGTATCTGGGGGTGGAGGAGGGGACGGGGGTGTTCACTGAGATGGAAAAAGCACTGGGCTGGGTTTGGAGGTGTGAATTCCACTTTTGAACCCCAAAAAACCGTGTGGCCTCAGCGGAGTTGTCAAAAGGAAAATTGAGTGTCGTGTCAGTTCCCTGGAGGCTCACCTCCTCTGCTGTCTCCTGCTCTCCACTCTCAATAAGGACACGCCTCGGAGGACCTCTAGGAGCCCGCGAGGCACATGCCCTACTGCCCTCTGCAGACCCCCCGCTCCCGCCTACGTGTCCTACACACACACTCACACATACATTCACACACTCATATATTCACTCACACACTATCACACATCCACATACTTACACACACTCACAAATACATCCACATGCTCACACACACTCATACACATTCACTCACTCACATTCACACAACTCACATCTGCATTCGCTCACACTAACATACACATTCACTCACACATATTCACATACACGTACACACATTCACACACACACCTCCTACAGTCACTCACGCACACTCATACATGTATACAACTCTCCCACACTCACATATGCATTCAACACTTCACACACAGCCACCTATACGTTCACTCACTGACAAACGCTCACAAGCACACACACTCCTAACATAAACATTCACCCACACCACACACTCCCTACATTCTCACACACGTTCATACACTCACATACTCTCACTCACACACTCTCTGTAGTGCACACACACACTCTCCCAAGCAGAGGTAACCGTGCTCTTGCTCAATAGAAGTGGGAACTTTTCCCAGATCAAGGGATAAGTCAAAGAAAGCGAGGGCTTGATTCTCCTGCATCCAATTACCATTTTTATTGGAGGCCCAGGGTTCTCCGGGCATGGGGAGAGAGGGAGGCACTGATGAAATCTCACAGCGAAGCTCATTAGGCAAAGCGGCAGCCTTTCCTGTCCCCACCTCTGCCGTTTGGGGTGGTCTGTGTCGGTTAAGGGACGGTCATCTCCCTCTGTCCCTCCCAGTGGGTAAGGACAGAGGCCCACGCTCAGGAGAGGTTTGGGGCCACACCTGTCCAGCACTTTGCCCCACCTCTGGCCTGTTTGTGCTACCAGTCACTGAATCCATGCAAGCCTCGGTTCCCACATGTCAGGTTTTAAGGTCATGATCCTCAAAGGCTATAGTCTGAGGATCTCACGGCGGCACACGTAAAGCGTCTCATAAACTGTGGGCGTATGCCTCCTAAAACACCATGTTGTTAAGCAGCGTGTCTTCTGCTAATGGAGAGGATGTGGCTTCCAGGACGGTGAGAGCCAGATCCAGAGCTCTTTCAAGCGTGGCAGGAGATCATTCCCAGGGCCTAACGAGTGAGAGGGCACAAAGGAAGGGCAAGTGGTTAGGTGGGCACCCGGGAGCACCCGCGGCTGGCAGAGCCAACACCAGGACGCTCCTGCTTCTGCTCCCAGCGCTGCCGGTGCAGGCCCCATTGCCATGGCAACACAGGCCCGCTTATTCTACTTTGCAGAAAATCGCATCTCAGCCAACTTGGCTGGGACAGAGCCCTTCTGCAAAGTGAGAACTGCTTCTTGGCTTCTGACCTCATCCACCACCAAACTTTTGAGTGGAGAAGCAGAGAAGCAGCCCAGGGGACACCAAGTCCATGAGAAGGGTTCATGGGGCCAAGGTTGCAGACACGTGGGAAAGCAGCAGCCTGCCTAATAGACGGCAGTGGGCTCCTCCATGATAGGAAGGCTCCAGGCCAGGTGGAGCCTCCGGAAGTGGTTGAGCAGCTGTGGTGGGGAAGGAGAGAGCTCTCCTGGTGCAGTGGTTAAGGTGCTCGGCTGCTAACCGGAAGGTCAGCAGTTTGAACCCACAAGCCACTCCTCGGGAGAAAACTTGGCAGTCTGCTTCCGTAAAGATTTACAGCCTTGGAAACTATGGGGGAAGTCCTACTCTGTCCTATAGGGCCACTATAAGTAGGAATAGACTCGGCAGCAGTGGGTTTTGGGGTTGGTGGAGAGGGACTGCAGCCTTTGGATTCCGTTCGCCAAGGATTTAGGGCTCTGCTAGATACCCGGAGTGCATGCGTGCTTCCACCACCTCCTTAGGCCTTTGGGACTCAGGGTCCAGGAGGGACTGAGGCCAGCGAGGAGATGAATAACCATAAGTTCTAAGGACAATGATACAGTATGTTCACAGTAGTAAGAAGTAAGGAGCAGGGGTGGCTCAGTGGTAGAATTCTCACCTTCTGTGCAGAAGGCCCAGGTTTGATTCCTGGCCGATGTACCTCATACACAGCCACCACCCATCTGTCGGTGGAGCCTTGCATGTTGCTGTGATGCTGAACAGGTTTCAGGGGAGCTTCCAGACCAAGATGAACTAGGAAGAAAGGTCTGGCAATCCACTTCCAAAAATGAGCCAATGAAAACCGTATGGATCACAGTGGTCCAGTCTGCAACCCATCATGGGGATGGAGCAAGATCAGGCAGTGTTTCAACCCATCGTACATGAGGTGGCTATGAGTCGGGATGGCTCAAGGGCACCTAACAACAAAAACAACAGTAAGAGGTAGCCCGGGGGAGGAAGGGAATAGGCGAAGGAACTCTAGTGGTGCAATGGTGAAGCGCTCGGCTGCTAACCAAAAGGTCAGCAGTTTGAATCCACCAGTGACTCTGGCTTCACAGGAGAAAAGGCCTGGCGATCTGTTTCCATAAAGAAGATAGCCTAGGAAACCCTACGGGGCAGTTCTACTCGTCACACGGGGTTGCTATGAGTCTGAATCGACTTGACAACCACAACAACGACATGTCAGTCTGGGTCTTGAGGTATGAATAGGAGCTTGCTGAACAGACAGGGTTGAGTGCGGGTTCTCCAGGCAGAGGAAACATGATGAAGGAGTGGAGTCATGAGCAAGAAAGAACGTTGTGAGAACTATGGTAGCAGAGTCCTGCCCCGTGTGGGGAGGGGAGGGGAGCGGGGAGGGGCAGGATCACGGGGTTGGAAGCCTTGTGCCAAGGACTGTGGCCTTGGGCCTCGTGCAGTGGGAAGAACACAGTCGGGCTGGCATTTGGTAAATGCAGGCAAGACAGGGAGAAGGATGGGTGCCAGAGCATCAGCCAAGAGGCAGTGGGGCGCGGGGGCAAAGTTCAGGCAAGAGCGAAGGAGGCCAGAGCGGAGGTTGGGGCAAGAGAGACAGAGAGAAGAGTCTGAAGGCATGGCTCCCTGCAGGGAGGGGAGGCTCCTCGGTTTCAGCCTTGGGAGACAAAGTTTGGAGATAGCACTGGCCCAGACAGCAACAGAGGAGGAGGAGGTCTGGAGGAAGGAAAGGAGGTTAGATTGGGCCACTTTGAATGGGAGGGACCCATGGAACACAGCAAGGCCAACTGGTGGACAAGCACTGTGCCTGAGTTCTAATCCCAGCGCTTATTAGCTGTGTGGCCTTAGCCAAATTACTGAACCTCTCTGAGACTCCGTTTCCTCCTCTGCAAAATGACACCCACCTCACTGAGTCCCTCTGAGGATTCATGGAGGTCACAATACAAGGCACATGCTAAGTACCCAACCACCACCTGTCTGTCAGTGTGTCCTACTGTGGTTGGTGGCTTGCATGTTACTATAATACTGGAAGCTACACCACCGGTAGTTCAAATACCAGCAGGGTCACTCACAGTGGACAGGTTTCGGTGGAGCTTCCAGACTAAGACAGGCTAGGAAGAAAGTCTTGGTGATCTACTTCCAAAAATCAGCCAATGACAACCCTATAGATCACAACAAAATACTGTCCAATATAGTGCTGGAAGATGAGCCCCTATGTTAGAAGGCATTCAAAATGCGCAGTGGCTCCAACAATGGACTCGAGCATGCCGACGATTGTGAAGATAATGCAGGACTGGGCAATGTTTCATTCTGTTGTACGTGGGGTCGCCCTGAGTCAGAGCTGACTCCGTGGCAACTAACAACAATAACAATTACCCCAAGATGCAAACTGTTATTAGCTCTAAAATCCCAAGGTCCTCTTGCAGCTGCCCATGAAGGGCGTATCGTCCAGCTCTGCTCAGTATAATGTGTTGAGGGCAGGCCCCTACCTTGAAGGCCAGTGAGACCATGTGACACTCTCCACAGAGAAGATCAACTTCCCAGCTTTTTGTCTGTGGCATAACCTGCCTGACCTTAGCAGAGTTAAGATGGGTTTTCCACAGATAAGCAACCAAAGTTAGAAATAGAAAATGTATGGGATGATAAATCACATCGAAAATGGCACCACCTATGAGAATTCCAGAGCCTTGGTGGTACAGTGGTTAAGATTTTGGCTGCTAATCAAAAGGTTGGCAGTTCAAATCCACCAGCCACTCCTAGGAAACCCTGTGGGGCAGTTCTACTCTGTCCTGTCGGGTCACTATGAGTTGGAATCGACTCGTTGGCAATGGGTTTTGGTTTCGTTGGTAAACAACCAAAGTTACAAATAGAAAATGTGTGGGATGATAAATCACATCCAAAATGGTAGCACCTATGGGAATTCCAAAAGGATCACTGGTGGCACAGTGGTTAAGCACTCAGCTGCTAACCAAGAGGTCTGCAGTTGGAACTCACCCAGCCACTCCACAGAGAAAGACCTGGCGATCTGCTCCCATAAAGATTTCAGCCTGGGAAACCCCACACGGGGTGACTATGAGTCAAAAACTGACTTGACGCCACCCAACAACAACAACAGGGGAATTCCAGACTCCCTCCAGCTCCCCACTGAACAGACGTCCTCTAGGAATATGGGGGCCGCAGGTGGGGAAGGGACCAAGCTCCCCAGAGGTTCGAACACCTGCCGTGGCTCTAGGGGGCCGTCCGGCTTCAGCCTGGGGTCTCATCTGTTTTATCATGCCCACCTTCCTTCCCTGGGGTGGGAGGGACTCCTTCTCTTCCAGGACGTGTTCCTCCTTTAGGAATTGGCAGACTCTTGAATACAGCAAGGAACTCTTCCCACCACCCAAACAGAGGACAAAATGCCCCTGTAGCTGTCCCCCTCTTGTCTTCCTAGCCTGTGAAAACACGGGGATCAACAGGTTAATAAGGTTGGGGACAAGCAAGAAGGCTCTCAACCCCAGAAGAAGCCAAGACCTTTGAAAACAAGCATTTGAACTCAGCGTGTCCCCTTGTGATGGTTAAGATTGTGTGTCAGCTTGGCTGGGCCATGATTCTCAGTGTTTTAATGTGATCACTCCCATGATTGAATATACTGTGAGTAGCTAATCAGATGAAAGGGAGTCTCCTTGGGGGTGTGGCCCGCATCTGTATATAAGCAGACGTTCTGGCTTTTTGCTCTCTCTGGATCCTGCGGCTGCTTCCTGTCATCTCATCTCCCATTCTTGGGACTTGAGCTGTCAGCTTATCTGCCGAACCTGGGATTGGTCGATCTGCACAGCCTGTGAGTGGGAGCCCTGCTCTCCGACCTGCCGATCTTGGGCTTGCCAGCTTTTGCAGCTGTGTGACTTGGGAGAGGCCTCTACCCGGATCCACGGACTTGGGACGTTCTAGCCTCTACAATCGCGTGAGCTGTTTCCTTGATATAATCTCTCTCTATATATATATTTATACACTTTACTGGTTTTGCTTCTCTAGAGAACCCAGCCTAAGACACCCCTCTTTAACTAAATGCAAACCCTTGGTTCCCTGTACACACAGTGCACCCCGATATCACCTTCTCTTTGCTCCATCTAACATTCCCTCTTAGAATTTACCTATGCAAGAATTGTGTCCTCAGCGGCACCCCTGCAGGAAGCCCACCCCACCTGTACCTGCCTTAGTTCCCCTGGGCGTGTTGATGGGGCATTATGCCCAGGTTAGGTGATCTACCAACCCAGGTTGACAATGACAATGTCTTCCCCAGCCTTCCGGGTCTCTGGATGGTACGGGTACCTGCATGGGCTGCCTTCGACTGCAAACTCTGCAGCAGCAGGAAACTTCCCCTGAGGGTTCAGCTCCCCTGGTCCGCAAGGCTTTCAGTGACAAAGCGGTGGCAGTGCTGATCTCTGGCCCTCAGGATGGGGCCGTCAGGCCTCTCCGTCCTCCTGGCTAGGCCCTGGTTGGAGAAGTCTGGGGAACTGACTTACCTGGACATGCAAACCCCCCCCTGGCCAGATCCACAGCTAGGCTGGGCTTCCAGCAAAGCAATTATGGGGTCACTCTGGTTCGGCAAGCGTTCAAGCAAGCTCCGAGCTCATCACAGGAGCCGCTTGACCCATGGTGCTTCTGTTTTCTCCCCCTGCTCCTGAGACAGTGCCAGGCACATATGAGATGCTCCAGAAACGTTTGTTAATGACTGACTTAGTGAATAAACACAAACTAAAAGGCCAGCTCTCTAAGAGAGGAGTCCCTGGATGGCTGCTAACTGAAAGATTGGAGGTTTAAGTTCACCCAGAGGTGCCTCAGAAGAAAGGCCTGGTGATCTACTTATGAAAAATCAGCCATTGGAAACCCTAAGGAGCACAGTTCTACTCTGACACACAGGGGGTCACCATGAGTCAAAGTCAGTTTTACTCAGAGTGGTTTTACTGGTTATCTCTAAGACAGCCTCAATTTTCCCCAGTGGCCAGTATTCTTCTGCAAGGGAGCAAGGGACCTGGTGTGTATTTGGGCGCATCTGGGTAGGAAGATGGTTGGCTAAGACCTGTAGGGCCGGTATGGCCATGACAAGTCAAACTAGAATAACCAGGTGTGGAGGGCCAGGCAGGCTCTGACACAGGATTTTTATTCTCTTGCTCAATGTATACAAGGACATCTGAAGGACTGGGTTTGAATGTGGAAAGAATGGGAGAAATTCTTCAATTCTCATGGAATCCAGACTTTCTGGAGCCATTGAGGCTGGATGAACCCCTGAAACTACTGCCCTAAGATAATCTTTAACCCTGAAACCATAAACCAAAAATATCCCCTGAAGCCTTCTTTAAACCAAACAACTATCTAGCTTAACTAGTAAAGAATGTCTGCCATGAGCATTGTGCTCTTCTAAAGAACTTTCTGTATGAGTTCAAATTGTTAACAGCAACTCGAAAGGTTAGATAGGAAGCTCAAGGGGCAGTGAGCTGATGTCAGTGGAGGAGGAACAAATCAGACAAGGACGGTGAGAATGGTTGCACAACTTGAATGTAATCGATGTCAATGAATTGTACACGTAGAAGCTGCTGAATTGGTGTATGTTTTGCTGTGTATATTTTCAACAACAACAAAAGAGGGCGAGAGAGGAGAGATTCAGATTCTGGAGTCAGAGCAGACTTTGAAGTCAGGATCAGTCTGGGAAGCCGGACTGATTCTGCTGGACAGACACATAGACGGTCCTGTCCTGGCCCCACGTGCCTCCCTGTGCGACGTCAGCCACCACCGAGATGCTCCAGCCTCACTGTGGCACAGTGACAACTCTCAGGCCTGACGTCCCCTGCTTGGCGTCAAGCCAGTGTCAACAGCAGCCCATGCGGCAGAGGAGGGGAACTGAGCCCCAAACCCAGGCCGGAGCAAAATGATGTTAATCATAGAGGCTTCACACATTCGCCAGACCCCAACCTCTAACCGGACAGACGCTGTGTACCAGCCCCGGGCTTGGTTACTCGTCACCCTATCTAAAAAGAGGGGAAAATCCTCACAATGGAAAGGCTTGTTTTTGTTTGTTTGATGTTAAAGCAAAGCTCCCGGCTTTGCAGAATCATCCAGGCTTCCTGGTGATTGTATCAGAGGAGGAGCTGTTGTGGTCCATGGTGAAATTCGAGGCATCATTTTCTGAATATCTATTTGGTGTGAATGAGAATGAATCTGTTCCTTTCTAAAACAATAAAAAGGTGGATAATTAGTGTGTAATAGTTAATGGGTAATTTTAGAGGGCAGGACTGAGTGCATAACATCATTCTGAATATATTTGCATTTAACTGAACTCATCTTTTTTCTCCTCTCTCTTCTGTGATTTTTTTGTAACTATAATTATTTTAATTGAGATCTTCCCTAACGAAAACAAAGAACAATGTCTGTGGGAGAATTTGGCTTCTCGGGGAGCCACGGTTGCTGGTGGCAGCTCCTTTCTCCAGTGGTTTCCATGTCCCCAGGGAACCTCATCTCTGGTGGCTTCTGCCCTCCCACCCTGCTCTATAGCCCGGCTCCACTTGACAACAGGAACAGGGAAGGGTGTGTGTGTGAGAGAGGGTGTGTATGTGAGAGAGTGCGTGTGTGAGTGTGTGTGTGTGTGTGTGTGAGTGTGAATGTGTCTGTGAATATGTGTTTGAGAGAATGTGTCTGTGTGTGTGTGTATATGTATGAGATGGTGTGTGTGAATTTGTGTGAGTGTGTGTGTGAATGTGTCTGTGAGTGTGTGTGTGAGTATATATGTATGAGACGGTGTGTGTGAATTTGTGTGAGAATGTGTAAGTGTGTGAGTGTATGTGTATGTGAGAGAGTGTGTGTGAATTTGTGTGTGAGTGTATGTGTGAGTAGGAGTGTGTAAATGTGTCTGTGAGTGTTTGAGAGTGTATGTGTCTGTGAGTGTCTGTGTGAGTATGAGTGTGAGTGTGAGTGTGTCTATCTGTGTTTTTCTACCTTCAATTATTCCCACATGTTCCAAAAGGGAGTCCCTTGGTGGTACAAATAGTTAAGTGCTTGACTGCTGACTAAAAGGTTGGAGGTTCTAAGCCACCCTTGGAAGAAAGGCCTGGTGATCTACTTCCCCCAAAAATCAACCATTGAAAACCCTGTGGAGCGCAGTTCTACCCTGACACACATGGGGTCGCCATGAGTTGGAGCCGACCCGACGGCAGCTGGTTTTGGTTTTGGTTCCAGAAAAACAGAGTGGTGTACGGGAAAAATGTGGATCCATGAGCTCAGCGCTCAGGATTTTTATCTCTACCTCTAACTGGGGGAGTGGCCCTGGGGCAGGCTTCCCTCCCTGTGCCTCAGTTTCCTCTTCTGTAAAATGACAAGGTTGCTCTGACCGCCCAAGGCCCTTCAGCTCAGCCAGGCAATGAATGCCCTGACTTGTTCTCAGTGACTCCACTGTGGTCACAGGTCGATGTGTTCAACGTATCACAAGAAGAGCATGTCCTGTGTCCCCATCCTCCGACAGCTTCTCTCTAGAAGCATCCATCATACATGGTACAGGATGAGAAATCACACAGACAAGAGGTTGCTGGTGGCCTTGTCCTCTGGGAGCTTAATGGCAGGACCCCAAGGAGCAGCAGAGGGGTGGCCGAGGACAGTAAGTGGGGATCAGATGGAAGAGGACCCCCCTCCGGCCCCGGTGCAGCCAGCAGTGTGGTCCTCAGACCCCATCTCACCCCCACCATGTTGCTCCAGGGTGGGAGCCTGGCCTCTGGTGAGTCCCCTCCTCTCCCACAGCCCTGAGCTCTTCGACCACTCAGTTCTGACTTGGCAGCAGCCAAGTCTCATCCCCTACCTTCCTGGTGGTTCAGTGGTAGAATCCTCACCTACCGTGCAGGAGAACCAGGTTCGATTCCCAGCCAGTGCACCTCAAGCACAGCCACCACGCGCCTGTCACTGGAGGGCTGCGTGTGGCTAGGTTGCCGCACAGATTTCAGTGGAGCTTCCAGACTAAGAAGGTCTAGGAAGAAAGGCCTGGAGAGCTACCTCTGAAAATCGGCCAGTGAAAACCCTACAGATCTCAGCAGTCCAACCGGCAACCGAGGTGGGGACTGGCAGAATTTTATTCCATTGTGCATAGGGTTGCATGAGTCAGGGCCAACTCCGTGGCAGCTAACAACAGCCTTCCTAACCACAGTTTCTATGTTGCCGTGTTGGCTTCACCCAACGCCCCAATGCCCGGGTTTCTGCCCCACAAGCTGCTCACCGCCCTGATTCCTATAGGCCTTTTTATTTCATGGATTTTACCTGGACTTTCCCTGATGCCAATTCGCCCTGCCCAGGCCACTCCTTGGGCAAACGAAGAAATGCAGGCAAACATGTATGAGTTCATTGAGTGTGTCTGGGTTTACAAGGCCACAGCACCGTGCTGGGGACAGACGGCTGCATGAGGTGGGGGCCTGCCTTTGAGGACGGCATAGCCCAGACGTGCCAGCAGATCTTCCAAGTGGGGCTGAGAGCTGCCGTGAGAAAGGATGGAGTGAGCGTGGTGGATGCTCAGCGGACGCTCAGAGGGAGGCGGGCGGTGGAAGCCGGGCCCGGTGGCATGGTGGCACTGAGGATATGCCATTTCCGTCTACCACTCTTGTATGTTTGCTTCTAGACATGCCAAGCGCAACAAGTACCGCGAGATGCGCTCACTCAGAGGCATTCCCTTCCCAATGCAGAGAGGGACGGTCCGCACGTCCCCAGCCCCCAGCCTCTCCGCACGGCCACCGGGGCCTTTGCCCACGATGAGGAGTCTCTGGAGGGAACAGAGACCTTGGGAGGAGAACTGCAGTCCAGGCCACAACGCTGCTCATCCACGTGGTGGCCCGCCCAGGTCAGCAGGGGGCGCAGCGAGGCTCGGGCCGACTGGCTCAGGGAGAGCTGGTCCCTGCCCTGCACCACAGACCTTTCCTCCCAGGGGTGCTGGGCAGGGGAGTGGGGAGGGAGGAAACTCCACCCAGTTTTTTCATTGTTTTTACAGAAAAGTTAGTTTCTGCCAAAAGGGAAAAATTAAAATGGGAACAGCCTTTTTCTCCCCCTGGGAATTGTTATTCTCTTCATTAAACCCTTCTGGGCTGGCCTGGCCTGGGCAGCCACCGAGCCAGCTGGCCAGCTCTCCTCCTGGATTGGGGGAGGCCCCCCTCGCCTCCCTGTGGGATTCAGAGGCAAGAAAAGAAGCAAGATGGTCAGGAGGGTTTTGAGGGAGGCGGAGGGGAAATGAACACCCAGAATGCAGAGTCCCAGGCCCCGGGACCACCACAAACTGCCCCCCTCACCGGGAGGACCTGCCCCCATCTGGACACATCGGTGAGGGCTCCGATGTTGAACACTGGTCCGTGAGTCTCGGCAGCCCCCAAGGCCCTGGAGCACCCCCCCCCTTTTCTGCAGTTTATACCCCTCCTCAAAGGAACCTGTGGGTTGCCTGGGACCTGGACAACCCTGCCATCACTGTCCTTGGGGAAACCCCGTGATCCTGTGTGCCCTGCCAGCCCTGGGCCGGCCATCACACGGGCTGGCTGAGCTGTGGGAGGGTTGAATTCTCCTTCCGGTTTCCTTTGATTCCCGGAGCTGGGTGGGGGAAGCAAAGGGGCTACTCTGGGAGGTGGGCCCTCTTCCCACCCTCCAGGAAGGCTCCTGCCCCAGCCCATGGCCGGAGCGCTGCCCCTGCAGAGCCCAGGCCCCCAGCCCCTCCCCAGCCCGGGCACTCAGCCACCCTCCCAGGCTGGCAGCAACTTCAAGTTTCCACCTCTGCCATTTGGGGGGGTCAAGAGAAGGAGTAGGGCTGGCACCTGGGCCCACATGAGCTGACACGGTGGTGCCTTTGCACACTGAGTGGGGGGAGAACTTCACCATCTCCCGCCCTGCAGAGAGACCCGAGGACAAGACACGAGGTCCAGAGTGGCTGGCGGGGCTCTATAAGGGGTGATGGGGAGGGTGTGGTGTGAGTGGGGCCTGCAGTGACCCGCCCAGCTCCCCTCGGCCCCTTCCATTCTGGGCCAGACCTGGGCCAGACCTCAGCGGCCAGCACCTGCGTCTCTGTCTCTGGCTGCTGGAACCTCCACTACCCTCGAGAGTACCAAAAAAATACAAACCAAACCAAACCCGTTGCCATCCAGTCAATTCTGACCCCTAAGAGCAGCAGACGGGAAATGCCAGGTACTCCACACCTTCCCCCAACCAAGGGAGCCCGCAATCACAAACCAGCAGGATTTAGTGGATAAACACCCAGCTCCCTGGCTCCTAGGGGGAGGTGCTGCTGACATGCAGGATGAGGCTCCAGTCGGCCCCCACATGGACAGACGGACGGACAGGCTTAGTAACACACCTTTAGTTTGCTTCTTTCCGTTCCCTGTCTCATATCCCAGCCTGCCCACCATTGGTGCTTCTGGGGGTCACCTCCCAAGTAAACTACCTAGATTCAAGTACATGAGGAGCCCTGGTGGTGCAGTGGTTAAGCGCTCAGCTGGGAACCAAAAGGTCAGCGGTTCAAACTCACCAGCTGCTCCACAAGAGAAAGATGTGGCGATCTGCTTCCGTAAAGATCACGGCCTTGGAAACCGGATAGGACAGTTCTCCTCTGTCCTGCAGGGTCGCTGTGAGTCGGAATGGCCTCGATGGCAGTGGGTTGGGTTTTGGTTCTACAAAGCAAGGAGCCCTGGTGGTGTAATAGTTGAAATTCGGCTGCTAACAGAAAGGTTGGTGGTTCGAACCCACTCAGCAGCTCTGAGGGAGAAAGACCTGCTGATCTGCTCCCGTAAAGATTACAGTTAGAAAACCTTATGGGTCAATTCTACTCTGTCACATGGGGTTGCTATGAGTTGCAATTGACTCAACAGCAGTGAATATTCAAGTACTTGAGTCAGGGTCTGCGTCTGAGGGACCCCAAAATGAGATGGGAGAAGGCAATATCACAATCTCCCCCTTTCTCTCTCCCCATTCACACAGATCCATCCTGTTTCTCTCTCAACGTCTAACTTGATGGGACTGAATTTATCCTCAAACGTTTTCAGTGGCCTCACATTGAAAGCCAGTGTGCCACCAACCGGTTGGTCATGGCTCTGTGGTCTGGTGTTTGTTTTGCTGTTTTCAGAGTCTTGGCCGGTGGTCAGACAGCACAATGTGGCCGCCTACGAAAGTGGACGCAGCCTTGGGCTCCGTTAATAAAGTTGTTTCCAGAAGAAAGGAGGTGCTAATATCCCACTCTCCTCCAGCCTGGCCTTACATCCCCAGGCCTGTTGTTACTAGGTGATGTCGAGTCGGTTCTGACTTGTAGCGACCCTGCGCACCACAAAACAAAACACTGCCGGTCCTGCGCCATGCTCACCATCGTTGTTCTGCTTGAGCCCATTGTTGCAGCCACTGTGTCAATCCCTCTCTTTGAGGGTCGTCCTCGTTTTTGCTGATCCTCTACTTTACCCAGCATGATGTCCTCCTCCAGGGACTGGTCTCTCCTGACAACATGTCCAAAGTATGTAAGACATAGTCTCGCCAACCTTCCTTCTAAGGAGCATTCCGGTTGTATGTCTTCCAAAACAGACAAACCTTATTCATAAGGTTTTCACCGGCTAATTCTTTTCAAAAGTAGACTGCCGGGTCCTTCTTCCTAGTCTGTCTCAGTTTGGCAGCTCAGATGAAACCTGTCTACTGTGGGTGATCCTGCTGGTATCTGAATACCGGTGGCATAGCTTCCAGCATCACAGCAACACACAAGCCCCCACAGTAGGACAAACTAACAGACGTGTGGGGGTCCCCAGGCCTACTGTTTGGTTTGGGGATGGAGAACAGAGACTAAAGCAAATTTATGTGAAATAACCAGGAAGGTAAGGGAACTTGAACTGGAGTTCCTTGGGGAATGATTAGGGCTGGAGAAGACAGAATTCAGCAGAGAAAAAAGCCTTCAAGACTGTTGAGAGGCTGTGCTGCTCAAAAGGAAATAGACCAACTGTGTGGCCCCAGGTGACAAATTCAAATGAATGAGTGCCAGCTCCAGAAGTGCAGGGTTTCTTCTTGTATATGAGAAAACATCCTAGGCGTCCTAACTGCCTTGAGACAGCATTGACTGCCATTGAAAGGTACTGAGCTCCCTGTCACTGGGGGCATTCAAGCACTGGGAAACCCACTATGGGGGGTGTTAACAGAGCTGACTCAAGTACAAGGCCAGGGTTTTGTGAGCACGCCTGGCAAGCTTATAATATGACACCATGGATAAGCTAACAGGGTATTGCCCCTTTGATCAGACATTACACAGTATTCATTGTACATTTATTCAGATTCAAGGCTGAGCTGTGCATAGGAGAAAGGGCAGAAGGTCACATAACTGAGCTCTACTGTGGGACGTTCAAGGAGGCATAATCCACGGCGAGTCAGCACTTGGTGACCAGTGCCCTCTGTGAGCCCTCCCTGGAGGGCACCATGGGGTGGGCTCGGCCCTGACCTCAGTCTGGAGTGACAGTGAGGAAGCTGGGGCAGGCAGAGCAGGGGGCTGAGGTCCTTTGTCGGCCTCCCTCTCCCAGCTCTCTGAGGGTCCTCAGAGTAGCCCTGCCAACACAGCCAGGGCAGGGGACTCCCCACAGTGGGCTGTGAGCTTGGGGGGCTGAGGCAGGCCCTAGGGATCTGGGCTCCCTCTGCAAAGAACTCTCACCTCCCCAGGCTCCTTGTGGGTGCCTGCGGCCCCCACGTGACAAGCAAGGAGGGTGATGGCATGGAAGTGGGGGCTGTCTCTCTTTTTATTATTAATCATTCTCCTCCGCACTTATTCCAGCTCTCTCTGGTTATTAACTAATTAATGTAAATATGGTAAGGCCGAGATTACATGTACGAAGTCGGTATTGGGGAGCCCTGGTGAGGGAGTGGTTAAGAGCTTGGCTGCTAACCAAAAGTTCGACAGTTCAAATCCACCAGCAGCTCCTTAGAAACCCTATGGGGGCAGTTCTACTCTGTCCTATAGGGTCACTATGAGTCAGAATTGACTCTATGGCAATGTTTTTTTTTTTTTTAAATCTATGAAAGGCACAGTGGTTAAGCGCTCAGCTGCTAACCTCACAGTCGTTGGTTCAAACTCCCCAGCCGCCCCACAGGAGAAAGATGTGGCAGTCTGCTTCTGTAAAGATTACAGCCTTGGAAACCCTATAGGGCAGTTCTACTCTGTCGGAATCGACTCGAAGGCAACATGAGAGGGATGTCTATCTACTGTCTACCTACCTACCTTTCCTCAATTAGTTTCAAACGGGATCTGAGGCTGAAACGTTTAATAGTCCATTGTAACTACAAGTAAAAAAGAAAGAAAAGAAGAATAGAGATACTTGCATTCTCATCTCATCAGCAAATCCTGGAAGGCTCACCTTCTAAATTTATACAAAATCGGCCACTTTTTACGTCCCACCTGCCACTGTAGTCCAAGACCACTAGATGATTCGGTCGCCTTCCAAACAGGTTGTCCCCTCCAGCACACCTGCACAGCGTCTGCGCACCGTCCACCAGCACACAGCTTGGCCAGAGGTTTTTTGTTGGCGTCTGGACCCTCCAGGAGAGAGAGACCCTAGGTGGTGCAAATGTTAATGCACTCAGCTACTAACTGAAAGATTGGAGGTTCAAGTCTACCCAGTGGCTCCTGGAAGAAAAACCTGGAGATGTACTTCCAAAACACCAGCCACTGAAAACTCTATGGAGCACAGTTCTACTCTGACATACATGGGGTCGCCATGAGTCAGAGTTGACTCCATGGTAACTGGTGTGTGTGTGTATATATATACCAACTGGAAGAGATCCATATTTATGCCTATTCCCAAGAAAGGTGATCCAACCGAATGCAGAAATTATCGAACAATATCATTAATATCACATGCAAGTAAAATTTTGCTGATCATTCAAAAGCGGCTGCAGCAGTATGTTGACAGGGAACTGCCAGAAACTCAGGCCGGATTCAGAAGAGGATGTGGAACCAGGATATCATTGCTGATGTCAGAAGGATCCTGGCTGAAAGCAGAGAATACCAGAAAGATGTTTACCTGTGTTTTATTGACTCTGCAAAGGCATTCAGCTGTGTGAATCATAACGTATTATGGGAAACATTGTGAAGAATGAGAATTCCAGAACACTTAATTGTGCCCATGAGGAACCTGTACACAGATCAAGAGGCAGTTGTTCAAACAGAACAAGGGGATACTGTGTAGTTTAAAGTCAGGAAAGGTGTGCATCAGGGTTGTATCCTTTCACCATATCTATTCAATCTGTATGCTGAGCAAATAATCCGAGAAGCTGGACTATATGAAGAAGAACGGGACATCAGGATTGGAGGAAGACTCATTAACCTACGTTATGCAGATGATGCAACCTTCCTTGCTGAAAGTGAAGAGGACTTGAAGCTCTTCCTGATGAAGGTCAAAGACCACAGCCTTCAGTATGGATTACACCTCAACATAAAGAAAACAAAAATCCTCACAACTGGACCAATAAGCAACATCATGATAAATGGAGAAAGGATTGAAGTTGTCAAGGATTTCATTTTACTTGGATCCACAATCAACACCCATGGAAGCAGCAGTCAAGAAATCAAACAACATTGCATTGGGCAAATCTGCTGCAAAAGACCTCTTTAAAGTGTTGAAAAGCAAAGATGTCAACTTGAGGACTAAGGTGAGCCTGACCCAAGCCACGGTATTTTCGATCGCCTCACATGCATGTGAAAGCTGGACAATAAATAAGGAAGAATGAAGAATCGACACCTTTGAATTGTGGTGTTGGCGAAGAATATTGAATATCCCATGAACGGCCAAAAGAACGAACGAATCTGTCTTGGAAGAAGTACAACCAGAATGCTCCTTAGAAGCAAGGAGGGCGAGACTATGTCTCACATACTTTGGACATGTTGTCAGGAGGGATCAGTCCCTGGAGAAGGACATCATGCTTGGTAAAGTACATGGTCAGCAACAAAGAGGAGGATCCTCAACAAGATGGATTGACACAGTGGCTGCAACGATGAGCTCAAGCAGAACGATTGTGAGGATGGCGCAGGACAGGGCAGGGTTTCGTTCTGTGGTACATAGGGTCGCTATGAGTCAGAACCAGTTTGACGGCACCTAACAACAGCAACAACATATGTATATATATAATCTCCACTACTAGACTGTCAGCTCCATGAGTACAAGGACTTTGTCTATTTGTTCATTGCTGTTTCTCCTAATCCCAAAATAGTGCCTAGCACATAATCCCATCCACTGCCATCAAGTCGATTCCAACTCATTGAGACCCCATAGGGTTTTCAAGACTGTAAGTCTCTACAAGCAGACTGCCACATCTTCCTTCCGCAGAGCTGCTGGTGGGTTCAAACCACTGACCTTTCAGATAGCAGTTGATCACTTTAACCACTGCACCACTAGGGCTCCTTTAGCACATAATAGGCCCTCAATATATTAAAAATTTAAAAGCTTACAAACTATGAAAAATTGTAATGACAGCAACAGAAAATCCTAGCTAACATATATCAAATGCTCAGACGCCAAGCCAATATGGGAACAGAGGCACAGAGAGGTTAAGTAACATGCTAAAGATCACAGGGCGAGTAAGGGCATAGCCAGGCTGACCCAGGCAGCCCAGCTCTGGAGCCTATGTCTCGACCCCTTTACAGTCACATGGGAGGGTCGGGCTGGATCAGGATAGGCATGTGGCTGGCACCTCTAGATGATGGTACTCTGTCCTGTTGGGCCTGGACCCTGCCCAGACCCCCCAGCAGGCCCTCCAGGCAGCCAGCACCAATGCATCAGGTGGGTGCATGGAAACTTCTCTCTCCCACTTACCCAAAATAGGCCAATGGCGCAGCCCACCCCTCATCCCACCTGGACACTTAGGCAAGTACCTGATTGCTCCCTGGGGTCTTCTGACCCTTCCCGAGGCCCCTGACAAGCAGGGAGGGCTTAAGAGCAGAAAAGAACACTGCAGCTTTTAAAGTATCAGCCACTGAAAGTAAAACCGAAGGTCTGGTGTGAGCCATGATTTGCTGCAAAGGGTGGGGAATAAACGTGAGAAGATACTGACTCTGAAATCCTGGTGAGAAAACGTGTTTGTGTCTCCTTGCTCTTCTCCCCCGTCTTCCTGGCTGTCCTTTCACCGGAAACGAGCCCACTGGGTCACCTGTGTTTGTGCAGGCTCACGGTTCTCTGCCACCTGCCAGATGCTGAGGGCGGCCACAGCTCAACGTTGGTTTCAACACAGAATCAGATTCTGTCATCGCATCTCACCTCCAGCGAGAGAGAAGGAAGGGCAGGCCATGATTAGCGAGGTCTTTCGACCAGTTCCTGGAGGTTCCAGACGCCAACAAAAAAACCCTGACCGAGCCTTATTTGGAAGGGAAACTCTCCAAGTCTCCAGGCCTCATGAGTCACCAGGCAGGAATGCTGGTGACATTTCATAGCAAATAATAATAACTCCTTATCTCCGTGGGCCTCATCTAACCTACTCAAACCCATGCGCGGGTAGGACCGGTGTTTTGTCGATGAGACACACAGAGCCCAGACGGCCGTGCCTGAGGTCACACAGGGAGGGAACAGTTAGATGAGCGCAGAACCCAGGCTCCCCCTCACCACCCTGGTGCTCCTCGGGCCCAGGCTGCGCTTCCTCCCCACAGGCCAGGCCTCCTGCCTCCCTGGTGCCTAAACCACGCTAGTGCAGCATATCCCTAAACGAATATTCATCGAATCCCTGTTTGATGCAAAAAACTGAGCTAAGCACGATGCAGGAGATGAGGATGAGTCAGGCAGGGCTGTAGGATCTTCAGGTTGAAAGGACCCTTAGAGGACAGCCAGTCTGACCTTCCAGCCAACGCACAAATCTCCTTACAGCATCTCGTATGAGGTAGCTATTGCTGCATGAGAAAACAGAACACAACAGACAGACAAAACCTGTCACTGTCCAGTCGACTCCGATTCACGGTGACCCCAGGTGTTACAGAGCAGAACTCAGCCCCACAGAGTTTTCTGGGCTGTAATCTTCACAGCCCCACGTGTCTTGTCAGTTTGCTGTGATGCTAGAAGCTCTGTTTGTTCTGTTGTACATATGGTCGCTATGAGCTGGAACTGACCTGACGGCACCCAGTAATAACAATCTTTACAAAAGCAGATCGACAGGCCTTTCTTCCATGTGCCGCTAGGTGGGTTTGAACCGCCAACCTTTCGGTTGGTAACCAAAAACAAACCTGTTGCCGTCAAGTCGATTCTGACTCATAGCGACCCTATAGGACAGAGTAGAATTGCCCCATAGGGTTCCCAAGGAGCAGCTGGTGGATTCAAAGCGCCGACCTTTTGGTTAGCAGCCTGAGCTCTTAAACACTGCGCCACCAGGGCCCCGTTTCGGTTAGTAGATGAGGGTAAACTGTTTGCGCCACCCAGAGTCCTTGCTGTGTAACAAGACCACCCCAGATTTACTGGCTTAAAACATCACACATTTAAGTCCCTAAGTAGTACAAACAGTTAACACGTTCGTCCGCTAACCAAAAGGTTGGAGATTTGAATCCACCTAGCGGCACCATGGAAGAAAAGCCAGGTGATCTACAGTTGTTGGGCTAAAAAAATCCCACACATTTATTATCTCAGCGTTTCTATGGGGCAGGTGTCTAGGCTTAGCTGGGTCCTGTGCTTCAGGGTCTCCTCTGAAAGCTGCAATCAAGGTCAGGCCTGTGCTCTCATCTGAGGCTCAGCTGGGGAAGGATCTGCTTCTGAGCTCATGTGGTTGTCAGCGTTATTCAGTTACTGCAGCCCATTGGGCTGAGAACATCAGTTTCTTGCTGACTGTTGCTGGCTGTTGTCTGAAGGGGAAGTCCCTGGGTGGCACAAGGGGTTTGCGCTCAGCTGCTAACCTAAAGGTTGGTGGTTTGAACCCACCCAGAGGCTCCGTGGAAGAAAGGCCTGGCGATCTACTTCCATAAAGATTATAGCCAAGAAAAACCCTGTGGAACAGTTCTACTCTGTAACACATGGGGTCGCCATGAGTCTGAATCAACCCGACAGCAACAGGTTGGGGTTTTTTTATTTGTCTGTCTGGAGGCTGCCCTCACCTCCTAACGGACAGTTGACCAGAGGTCACCTTCAGACCCTGGCTACATGAGTTTCCCCAATATGGTTACTTGCTCAATCAAACCCGGCAAAAGAAAGTCCCTCTGCAAGACAGATGCCACAGTCCTATGCAACGCAATCACAGAAGTGGCGCTCTGTCACCTTTGTTGTATTGTGTTGGTTAGAAGCAGGTCACCGGTCCCACCCACCCTTAACAGAAGGAGGTCACACATGACATCAGCACAGGAGGCAGGATCGGGGGGCCACCCCAGAGTCTGTCTGCCCCCATTCATTATTGTTTCCACCTCTTTCTGATCTCTTCCTGAGACAGGCTGCTCAGTGCCCATGAGTCGGCCCATTCCATTCTGATATCACTCAAATGGCTGGGAAGTTCTCCCTGGTGTCAGACATAAATCCCTCTCCCTGTGACTTCTCGTCATTGGTCAAGGCCCTGCGGTTGGGAGCAATACAGAAAAGTCTAAATGGGAGAAGGTGAGCTCCGGGAGGGCAGGAGCTGGGTTTCCTCGGTCCACTGTTGTATCTTCAGGGGTCAGGGTTGCTGGAAAGTTCTAGGCACGTCACAGGTGTTCAGTACAGGTGTGCTGAGAGAATACAGAGACCAGAACTGTCCAGCCGGGGCGTCTTGGCGTCTGGCTGGCTGCTGTCTGATGCTGAGGGAGCTTTGTGGGTCCTGGAGGACACAGCTTCGCAGCTTCCCAAGGGCCCTCAGAGATCTGGTACTTAGAGGTGCCCAACCCTCTCGCTTTCAGAAGAGACTGAAGCTTAGAGGAAAAGGGTGATTTGCTCAAGGTCACACGGCCGGTAAGCGGCCGAGCCCGTCGCAGAAGGCAAGCCCCTTGACGCCTGGTGTCTCTCTGCCTCTTTATCTTTGCACGTGATTGGATGTGGGGCCAAGGACACTGGGCAGGCCTGGCCCTGCCTCCTGGGAGCTTGCAACCCAAGGCCACTTCTCCATTGTCTCTGAAGTGCCTGGTTCCTGGCCAGCCATACCAGCTGCTGTGTCCTCGGGGGCAGAAACAGGAGCAGAAGGTCTCAGCAGGCTGTTAACAGGAATTCATGCATGGTTCTTGCTGGCTTTGACTTAGGGCTGCCGTGTGCCCCGTTCTGCATTCCACAACGTGGTTTCTCCCGCCGGGAACGACCACAGCCTGGTGGGCTCCCTGGAGCTAGGCCCTTCGGCTGCCCCAGCACTGAGCCCAGCATCCAGGCTCCTAGCAGGAAGTCCATTTCTGCTGGAGCTTCTCGAGGGGGCCCAGGTCCCCGTCCCTGTCCCTGCAGCTGGGGGCCCAGGCTCTGGCCCTGGGGGTGCTCAGTCCGTGCTGAATGGGTGATTGAGGGGGTACAGTTTCCTGTGGCCGCTATAACGTTATGAATGTACGCAGTGCCACTGAATGTTCACTTCACGACGGTTAGCTTTATGTTACGTGAAGCTCACCTCAATTTAAAAATTAAAATATACAGACCTAGGCCGCAGGTCACACAGCTGAGGGACAGCAGAGCTGCCATTTGAATGGAGGGTCAGGCAGCCCCTGGTGCGTGTCAGTGCCCCCGGCCCTCTGCCTCCTCCAATCCCCTAGATCCCCTGAGCCCTGACTTCCTTCTCCTGGACCTCACTACTTGCTCCTCGCCATCCTCAGCGCCCCCTAATGCAGCCTGGCGTCCCTGCACGCCACCCTGCGTGGGTCACCTGTAGCCTTGCATTGGCCAAATCCGATTGGGTGCTGTTTGGGGTATTTGCCATTTTTCTTCCAAACCGCTGCAAACAGCCTCCATGAGCTGGCTAGGAAAACGTAGCCAGCCAGCCCCGGGAGGACAGCAGTGAGCCAGGCACCTCCTTCAGCCACTCGCTGGAGCCTCCAAGAGCATCTCCCAGGTGTCACTTTCTGGTGCCTCTCTCCTGCCCTGTCCCTCCAGCAGTTGCCCAGTCCCTGCTGGGAAGTCTCATCCCTGTCCCCCTGCTCACCACACAGAGGCTTATTGCAGGGGGCCGCTCCTCTCAGGGTGGAGAATACACTTCCGCTCCTGCCTCTTGCTCACCGTGTCAAGGTGCAGAAAGATAATCATGCCACCGTTCCCAGAAGGCAGCGCTAAGAGCCTCTAATTGCATTTCACTCAAAGCCCTCACGGCCGTCAGCAGCTGGAGAGAGCGGTGGTGCCAAGCTTGGAGAGGCTTCTGTTTGCAGACATAACCGAGCAGCAGGGGTGGGAGAGAAGGCATGAGCCTGCCCACAGGCCTGGCCTCCTTGTGCTGGGTGCAAATTCTCTGGCAGCCTGCTTCCTGGGGCTGCTGGGGTCTTTATGCAGGGCAGAAGCCAGAGTCCTTGGACACGGTGGGCTAAGAGCGGACCAGGGATGTGGCCACGGTTCCCACCATTCGACTGCAGGAGCCAGCGTCCTGATTACCTCTCCCATCTCCACCAGAGCGCCATGGAGGTACTGGCCGCCAAATGGCCTTGCCAAGACCGGGAAGGGAAACAGCACTGTCCATGAACTTGGGGTCTTCAAGGACGAGCAGGACTCGGCCCAACCTGTGGGAGGACCTGACCCTAGCGGGGAGGACGAGGAAGCTGCAGTTAAACACTTTTGACAGCCACTGTGGGCGGATGGAGTGCCTGGTGGAGCCGGCCGTTGGCTCCTTCAATGAAACATCAGTGACCTCAGGGCTGGCACTGGGGGACACCGCTTACGAGTACAAGTGGCTGGAACTTGTCCCCGCAGAGGCTGCATTCTCACCCCATGGGTATCTGGGAGGACCTGGGGAGCAGAATGTTCTACGAGAACCAGACGGTGCCCCCAGACAGTGCCCCCAGCGGGAGCCAGGTCCCCTCCTGTCTGCCCACACGGGGCTGGCACTCTAGTCTCTGGCCACGTCCGATGCTTAGATCCGCCCCCTTTTCTCCTCATGAATCCATACCACTTCCTTTCTTTCCCGACTTTGCTGCCAGAACTGCCTGCAGAAACAGCTTAGCTGTGTCCTCCCCACTCCCACCCGTGGGGGCCGGGCGGAGCAGACTGCACCGTAAGGGATGCAACACCTCCTGTCCCCTAGCCACCTGGGCCATTTGCCCCTCTTTAGTACCAAACGCCCAGTGCCCAGAGCATCGGCCCTGCCAGCTCTGTGCCCAGCTTGTGGCTGGTAGGGTCTGCACAGTGGTATGGACCTGAAGGCCTGGGCTCCAGGCCCTGCCCCTAGCTGAGCAGGATTTGGGGGCAGGGACCCAGGACTCTGCCCGGTGGATTGAGTCCCTCCCTACCTGGTCACTGAGGAGGCAGAAGCTCCATGCTTTCTCCTCTGAGCCTGAGCTGGCTGTGTGGGAGCGGTGGAGCCAGCTCTCCCGACCACCGTCACTCACAGGGCACCAACACGTTCACCCATCTGAATACTCAGGTCAAGGCTATCGTGCAGGTGGGCACATCAGCACAGGATGCTCAGTAAGGAAGGGAGGAGGCTCCCAAGTCCACCAGCAGAGGCAGGAAAACACCGCTGTCCCCAGGCTGAGCCACAGGGAGTCTCGAGGACACCTGAGTTCTGGTCTTGTCCTGACAACATCTCCATGAGTGACCTCAGACAAGTAGCTTCCCCACCGGGCTGTTTCCTTCTCTGGAGATGAGGGTTTGGAAACACAGTGTCCTTGGAGGTCCTTTCTGGCCATGACATTTCATGGCCGTAGCCAACTTCTGCACAGTGTGGCCTCTGCCCCATTTTGGGGTGGGTTCCCCAAAGCACGAATGCAACCTAGAGTGGGCATCCTCGACTGGACCCCAGATCCCCTTCTTAAAGGTCTCTGTTGGACCTCTGTTGGGCACATCAGTTGTTTTATTTTTTTGTAAATGTTTCATTGAAGTATAATATGCATAAAGAAAAGTGTGATTCTATGTGTTCATCTCCATGAATTTTCACAAAGTAAGCACGCCCATGTAATCAGCACCCCCATAAGTTCCCTCAAGCCCCTTACTAACCCCCCTGCCAGGACAACCACTACCCTGACCAACACCAGAGATGACTCGTGCCTGGTTGTTTACTTCATGTAACTAGAATTTCACAATAGGCACTCTTTCGTGTCTGCCTTCTTTCATACACCATCTCTCAGTGTGCCAAGGGGCAATCACTCATTCGTTCTCATTGCTGTGGAGTAACCCATCTTAGGGATAAACCACAATTTACTCAAGCATTCCTCTCTTGATGGGCATTTGGGTGGTTTTTAGGCTTGGGCTGTTACGAATAGTGCTGTGTTGGTGGACATTTGTACACATTTCCCTTGGGTATATGCCTAGGAATGGAATTGCTGGGTTGTTGGGTAGGCAAACATTCAACTTCAGTAGGTACTGCCAGTTTTCCTAGGAGGCTGTACCAATGTACACTCCCACCACCAGTATGAGAGAGCTCTAGGCAGCCACCCCTTCACCAACACTTGGTGTGTCTTTCATTTAAGCCGGCCTGTTGAGTACATCATGGTATGTCATTGTTATTTTGATCTGTATTTCCATGATGTCTAATGTGGTTGAGCACCTTTTTATAGGCTTATCAACCATTGGATACATTTTTTGAAGCATGCCTGTTCAAGTGTTTTGCTCATTTTTCTGTTGGGTCATCTGTCTTACTCATATTGCTCTGTAGACAGTCTTTATATATTCTGGATACTAACATATAGCTATCGATACAGATAATATAGATGATACAAACATAATTGATTAAAGATATAGGTATAGATGTAGATTGCAAAGGTGCTCTCAGACCCTATTAGGTGAGCATATGATTTTTATCCTTTATACTGTTACTATAATGAGCTATACTGATGGAATCCCATCATTAAATGAACTCTCCACTCCTGAAATAAATCCTTTTACCTGTTACTGGGTCTCATTTTCCAATATAGGTATAGGACTGTTGCACTTAAGCTCACGCGTGAGGTCAGCCTGTGGTTTTCTTTTCTTGAGATGCCTGGGTAAGGTCTGGGTGTCAAGGTTAGGCTGCCTCATAGAACGAGTCAGACGCAGCCCTCTTTCTCTCCTCTGGGAGCGCTGGTGTCAGATGGGTTTGATTTGGGGAAAGGCCCACACAGCTCAAGTCTGCCTGGCCTGGGACCCTGTCTGGGGTCCTGTGTCTGATGGCCTGTCCTTCTCACTGTGTAGGAGCACGGGGGAGGGGGCTGGGGACACCTGGGGTCTCACAGGACAAACACCTCTAAATGGGCTTGAACAGGTAAGTCGGGGCCACAGCCAGGCTTCCTAGGGTGGCTCCGCTGGGCCTTCTTTTTCTCAGGTCCCCGTCTCTCTCCCCCAGTGCCTGCCCCCGCCAGCCTCGCTCTTCCACTCCCTTTCTGCTCCTCTGCTTCCACCGCTCCCTTTCCAGAACCATCCACAGACCCCCCCCCCCAGTGCTGTGTGCGTGTGTGCGCGCGTGGTGTGTATGCATGGGGTATGGGCATGTGTGTTGTATATGGGTGTGCTGTGCATGTGCGTGTCGTGTGTATGCTGTGTGCTGTTTGTGGGCGCATGTATGTGTGAATGCCCCCTGCGGTGTGTTATGTGTGTGCCGTATGTGTGCACGTGTTGTGTGTATGTGCACTGTGTGTGGTATGTGTGCATGGGTGGTGTGTGCAGGTATTGTGTGTGTGCCTATTGTGTGTGTGGTATATGTTGTGTGTGTGTGTATATGTGGTGTGTGTGTGTGTGTATGCTCTGTGTGTACGTGTTGTGTGTGTGTGTATGCTCTGTGTTGTGTGTGTGTGTGTATGCTCTGTGTTGTGTGTGTGTGTGTATGCTCTGTGTTGGGTGTGTGTGTATGCTCTGTATGTTCTGTGTTGTGTGTATGTACGCTCTGTGTGTATGTGTTGTGTATGTGTATGCTCTGTGTTGTGTGTATGTATGTGTGCCTGTGTGTGTGTGGCCCACGGCAGTGCCCACTGTTAGGAGATGCCCCATCAATCACCCTCCTTGTCTGAGACTCAGCCCGTGCCGCCCCCACCACCACGCAGCCTGGCCTCCGCCCCCCATTTGCCGGCTGTGCGGCTGGAGCGGCAGCCCTCAGTGGCACTGGAGCGTGTGCTGGAACAACCTTCTGGAGAGCTATGAAAGATTCATGAGAGCTGGGTGCAAGTGTGGGAGCCAGCTGGGTGATGGGCTGGCACTGCTCCAGGCGGGCAGGCGGAGGAGAGCGGGAAGGCAAGCCCTGGAGAGGGCAGGCCGGGGAGGGGCGGCCTGCACTGTGGGGGCCTGCTCTGGTCTGCACTGTGGGGTCCCGCTCTGGCCTGGCTGCAGAGGACGGGAGCCTGTCTCCAGGCCCCAAAGTCAGAGCATCACTGCCCAGGAGGGGGATGGCTGCCCCTGGAAACCAGGCATGTGTTCCATTTGCGCAGACACAGACTCTAAATGGTGCCGCCCTACCAAGGGGGCCTGGGCTGTCCTGGGGGGGGGGGGCGGTGCCCAGGCAGCCTGTGGCCTTTTGGGGGTTGTTCCCTTCATGCCACTTCAGGTTAGCAGACACACGTGTGCACTCACCCAGCACTGCGTGTGTCTGACAAAAACGAGGCTCTGTGTCTCAGGATATGCGGGGGTGGTGGGGGAGTGCAGCGGGGGCGCTACTCCAGGAGTCAAGAGCCTAGGAAAGGCCATCCGTTCCAGCACTTTCTGCACGGATTCAGCCAGCTGTGGTGACCACCGATGGTTCCCAACGGATGGAGGCATCCTCCGCCTCCCTGTCTCCTCCCCCGCCACACATTCCCAGCAAAGCTCCGGCCTGGAGTCTCCCCACTCCAAGCAGCCCCACCGCCGTCTGAATCCACAGCCGCACCCACTGCACCCGAAGCCAGACTCCGGCCAAGCCCAGCTGGAGAGGCGGGCAGGGAGAGCGACCTGGAGAGGAGGGGGAGGCCACCCTGCTGCAGGCCACAGTGCTCTGCCCTCTTCTGCTGGCCAGCACACCAGACGCCAAAGCAGGGAGTGATACAGCCGAGACTAGGGCCCCCGGGCCCCCCAAATAACTCAGAATTGAAGCCACCCCCGAAGTCCACCTTTCAGCCAGAGATTAGACAGGCGTATAAAACAAACAACAACCCACCTGAGGAACGTGCTTCTTAGCTCAATCAAGTGTACAAGACCCAAAATGCAAGACCTGCCCAAAAGCAAAGACGAGAAGGCAGGAAGGGACAGGAAACCTGGAGGAATGGACACGGGGAACTCGGGCTGGAAGGGGAAAGGGGGAGAGTGTTGACACATTGTGGGGATTGCAACCAATGTCACAAAACAATCCGTGTATAAAATTCTCGAATGGAAAGCTAAAAAAAAAAAAAAACAAACTATAAAAATCATTCTTACCTTAAAAAAAAAAGGGAGAAGCAGTACAGCCTGAGAGAACACGAAAGCTGAGCCCCGCCTGGATGCTCTTGGGTTCCCCTGCCTTCTCTGGACCCCAGAGCCCCTCTGTTGGGGGATAGAACCTCTCTAGACGACATGGACCGTCCCTCCCTGCTCCTAGTGTACGACACCGTGAATCTGGAACGTAAGCTACTGTTGAGTCAGCACCGACTCCTGACAACCCCACGTATGACAGAGTGAAATGCTGCCCGGTGCTGCACCCTCTTCACCATCACCGGTGTGCTGGAGCCCATTGTTGCAGCCACTGTGCATGCTGAGTGCCTTCCAAGCTGGGGGGCTCATCTTCCCAAACTCTACTGGACACCATTCTGTTGGGCTCCATAGGGTTTTCATTGCCTAATTTTCAGAAGTAGATTACCAGGCCTTCTCTCCTAGTCTGTCTTAGTCTGGAAGCTCTGCTAAAGCCTGTCCACCATGGGTGACCCTGTTGGTATTTGAACTACCAGTGGCGTAGCTTCTAACATCATAGCAATACACAAGCCACCACAGTACTACAGACTGACAGACAGAGGGGATCTGGGATAAGTGCCTTGAAACAAAGCTGCCCCATGGCCCTCAGGGCCCCAGGAGGTGGTGAGATGTTGCCCAGGGGCACCAGAGCCCCCTCTAGCCCCAGAATAGGGTCTCCATGGCCTTCTCCCCAGCCAGGGCCTTCATGGGCTCCCTACAGATGTTGTGCTCATCGTCATTATTAATTGCAACGAAGAGAATAATAGTAATCATCCTAATCATAGCCTCACCGAGTTGGATGACAGATGCCTTAGGGAATCATTAACACCAAGGAGAGGAATATTCTTAGAAACTAAAAGAACTCCCCAGGCTCCAGGCTGCTGGGGAAGGGACTGAGGAAAAACAAACCTCCCAACACTGGGCTGAAATCCACAGCCAAGGCTGGCATCTCTCCAGGGAGCTCCAAGTAAGGGTGGTCATGAGGGACGGTTTCCGGCACGAGACCCTCCAGGCTGAGCCCAGGAGCCCAGGAGCCTGCCCTGGCTTGCACTCTTGTGCAGGGATGCTGTATGGGTACAGGGTGAGGCCACACAGGGTCTGAGTAGGCAGCCCAGGAGCTCCAGGCTGCACCAACATGTCAGTTGGCAAGGAGAGCTGCAGTGTGGCTGCTTCACGGTGTGTACGCACACCCCAGTCTTCTCGTTTGGGATGAGTCTTTCCCAAGTCGAAAGCCCTCCTCCTTCCCCCTTCTGGGCCCCCTGTCTCAGCTCTTAGGGGCAGGATACTGTGCTGCAAGCTAAGCTCTAGCTCCCAACCTCTGAGACTCACTACCCAGTGGAAGACAGACCCACTCACAAGTCACCAGAGGACCTGGCAGGATCTGGCAAGAGCTGAGTAGGAGACCGAGGGTGGAGGCTTTGGTGATGATGGCAGGTTGAGGGGGCTTTGCAGTGAAGGTGGTGTTTGAGCTGCATTTTGCAAGCTAGGGAGTGGGAGTCCAAGGTGGTCTGAGCTGAAATACAGATATCTCCAGGTATATATTTACAGCTCCCTTGTAGTGGGGGTAGGGGAGCACTGGTGGTGCAGCAGTTAAAGAGCTATGGCTGCTAACCAAAAGGTCGGCAGTTCGAATCCACCAGATGCCCCTTGAAAACACGATGAGGCAGTTACACTCTGTCCTACAGGGTCGCTATGAGTCGCAATTGACTTGATGGCAACAGGTTTGATTTTGGTTTTGTAATGGGTGGGTAGCCCTGGTGGCAGAGTGGTTAAGAGCTTGGCTACTAACCAAAGGTTGGCAGTTCAAATCCACCAGCCACTCCTTGGAGACACCATGAGGCAGTTCTACTCTGTCCTACAGGGTCGCCATGAGTCGGAATCGACTCGACGGCAACAGGTTTGGTTTTCTTGGTTTTTGTAATGGGGAGCCACCTCCTGGGAGGGGAACTTGGACTACCTCTAGGCCCAGCACATTTGGGGAACTGGCGGAGGTGACAGCTACATTAGATAGATGACAAGAAGGGACCAAGTCCCTAGGGCTGAAATCCCCAGGCTATTAAAGCAGAGTTCTGGAAGCAGCTTTGCTTAGTGAAGAGGTAAGGAGGGCAACTCTAGGGAGGCCAGATGAAACATGTCTGAGTGGAAATCTCTTTCAGATGCTGTTAAATCCAGCAAGCCGAGGACAATCTGAAGGCTGAGCTCTGCCCTGGTGGGCCCATGTTCTGGGAGAAGGTGCCTGCTCAGGAGGCATTGTGAATGCACTTCTTGTTGATCCCTGCCCTACCTTCCACTCAACCTTCTAGAGCTATGGGGTCTGATTCAATCTCTGGGGCTACTGGACCATTGGACAAGGCCCTGGCTGTATCCTGGGGTTCATCCCAGCAGCTCTAATTTCTGCACCTCTGTCTTGTTTGCAGAGCCCTGATGGCGCAGTGGTTAAGAGCTACTGTGACCTACAGCTGCTAACCAAAAGGTCGGCAGTTCAAATCCACCAGCCACTCCTTGGAAACCCTACGGGGCAGTTCTCCTCTGTCCTGTAGGGTCTCTGTGAGTCGGAATCGACCCGACGGCAGCAGGTTGGCTTTGGTTTTAGTCTTGTCTGCGTCTGTGACTTCCATCCAGTCCCTCTGCTCACTGTCCCATCCGCCTCCATCTTGTCTTTCTGCTATCCGAGGGCATGGGGGGGCAGGGGTTCATCACTTTGTTGACTATGGAATGTGGGTCTGGAAGGGAGCATATGTGCGTCCTAAGGGCCAAGAACCCCTGCGAGGCCACATATGAGGGTCCTGAGGGCCAAGAACCCCTGTGAGGCTGCATAGTCTTGATACAGATACCAAGATCCACACACTCACTCCACGTGAGCAGACAGCATAAATAACACGCATGGAAGTGCTATTTTTTAAATGCATATAGATGCGATTGGGAATAACCAAATGCAAATTGATTTCAAACCACTACTGAATTCAAAGTAGCTTTTCGCCCTTGGCACTGTCTCCAGCAATGAATCCTAAAAATAAAAGCCAGCACTCCGAAGGGTTTGGGAGTTAACATGCAGTCGGTCCTCACACTGGAGAACGTGGGAACCATGACTCCTTTTGGGTAAAGGAGATGCAGGCCAGAGAGGCTAAGAGCCATGGCCAAGGACACACAGCTCATGATGGCACTAGAACAGGACTGATCCAGGCTCTGCCTTCAGATCAGGGCAAGTCATCTACTTCCTGGGAATCTCCATTTCCTCTTCTCTGAAATGAGATAACTGGGGCACCGTGGTTGGCACAGTGCCCAGGGCATGGTAGGCACTCCATAAGTGATGATGAAGGTGCTTATTATTATCATTGCTGCTGTTGTTTCCTGCTCTGCCCCCTGCACTCTTCATTTCACCTAAGCCTCCATGCTCCGTGGCTTGCCTGGCCACAGACACACGTTGGTGTGGGGTAGGCAATGTGGTCAGATAGTACAGTCCCCCTAAGTGCTTCCCAATCCTCCCTGTGTGTGGGAGGTAAGAAATAAATATCTCTCCAAGAGAGCCCTTGCTGTGAGCTCCCGTGGCAACCAGTACTTTTCCTACCTTGGCGAAGCTCTCTCGGAACTGCCTGTGTCTGGGTGTCGGTCTGTCCCATGCCAGAGAGCAAACAAAGCGGGGTTGAGAACCAGGCTGGACAGTTCTCTGGTTAGCTCCAGTACTTAACAGAGTAACCAATCGATGGCTGATGGATGGATGAACAGACAGACAAATGGGTGGTCAAATGGGATGGATGGATGGATGGGTGGGTGGGTGGCTGGGTGGCTGGGAGGCTGGGTAGTGGGTGGATGGATGGATAGATGCATGCGTGGGTGGGTGGCTGGGTCGGTGGACGAATGGGTAGATGGACAGATGGGTAGATGGACAAACGGATGAACAGATAGGTGGATGGACATACCATTTGCTCAGGACACTCCCTGGAACTGGGAAGAGAAAGCGCTTAAGCGAGAGGGTGAAGAAGGCTGGCACAGCTCTCCCACTGGACTCCAGGTGACATTTCTGGAGGAGCTAACACCACCAGGCAGCTGGAGTCAGCCAGGCTGGGTGGGCAGCTGCCCAGAATTCTAGTGTCTCTGCCCACTCCATGGGTTGGCGCTGCCTTGGAGACAAGGGGCAGTGGGGGCAAGTGAGGAACAGAGAGCATCCAGAAAACCTCAGCCCAGTCTCAGGAGCAAACCATATTCTGACCTGAGCCATGAAAAGTAACTACAAGAGGAGGCTGGGCTTGGCGGGGAAGGGAGAAGGAACGGGATGGCGGCTGCATAAATGTCTCAGGCAGTGGTGGAGAGGGACTTTCTCTGAGATGGACTCCCAGCTCTGGACGAAAGTTGGCGTGGGCTCTCCCTCCCCTAACCCAGGGTCAAGGTGGCCAGCTGGGTGCAGATCCGGCCTTGCAGCTGCTGCTCCCACCCGGGGAGAGAGCGGGCGACCGCCTCCGGCTCCTGTGCCTGCATCTACTTACAGTCCAGGCTGCTTGTTCGTTTTCTTTGTTTTTGGCTCCTGCAACCCAGAGATTTTTGTTCTGCCAGAACATGGCTGTGGCCTCTTCAGCTGTGCTGCCTCGGACCCCCACCTTGGCGGTGACAACCAAAGCCACCACACACGGGCACACACGTGCACACATGCTCACACACAGCCATCCACACACGCATACTCACACATACGCACGTGCATGCTCACACTTGCTCTCGCACACGTGCTCACAGTCACGCACGCTCACACACGCTTATCACACATTCACACACGCAGACAGTATGCACATGCAGCACTCACACACATACATACACGTGGTCAATCACGCTCACACACATACATACGCATGATCAATGCACGTTCACACACATACATACGCGTGGTCCATGCACGCTCACACACATACATACACATGGTCAATGCACGCTCACACACACGCCTTCACATGCTCACACACATCCATGCTCACACACACACCCTTACAGACTGAGGCCCAGAGAGGGGAAGCAACTTGCCCAGGGCCCACAGCAAGGCAGGGCAGAGAGTCTGGGGGTTCTGGTCTTCTCCCCAGGCCAGCACACACCTGGTCTACTTCATGTGCTGACGGCTGACAATTAAACAAGCGCTCAGTGAATATTAAAGCCACTTCCTCCACCCTGAGGCCTCGGCTAAGGGCTGAGAGCTGCTCACACACTTCCTGCCATCTTTACATTGCGGTCATTTGGGGCTGACCTGGCTTTCCCTCCGCAGGAAGAAAAGAGTGCCTGCCGGGGAAGGTACTAAACCAAGATGGGGTGAGGTGGGGTGGGGTGGGGGCCGGGCGCGGTGAACCCGCATGAGCAGCCAGGAGAGCCAGCAGCACCCTCGGCCTCATCCGCGAGCAGAGCTGAGAACCCAGGGTCCCGGGCAAGCTGCAAGCTAGGCCCTGGGACCTGGTCCTGCCTTCTCTCTCACAGAGGTCTGGGGGTCCTGGGGCCCCGAGCTCACCTCAAGGTTCTGGGGGCTCAGCACTTGTGCGGCCTTGGATGGATGAATAGACAGACAGGTAGGTAGATAGACAGATCAAAAGTTTCGGGAGAAAAAAAGATGCTTATGTCATCTCTGTGAATGCCTCTTGTACACTTGGCTCCTCTTATTGGAATGTATTGGAATGTGCTTTTTTTCTCATCATAAAAGCAATAAAATCTTCTGGTAAAGAAAAACAAATGAACAAAAATACAGGTTCCCAGGCCCAGTTTCGGAATCCACCAGGCAAGCAAAGGGACGTTTTATCTGGGACCACAAGGCCAAGATGCTCCCCAGCTCAGTAATCCCTACTCTAACACGGACCCGCTCCGTGAACTTGGGTGATTCCTTTCATTTCTCTCCATCTCAGGCTTCCTCCTCCATAAAACGGGAATGACCCTTCCGGCTCTGCCCGCCCCGTCGGGTTGTGGGCAGAGAAAATGCGACTTGAAAGCACTAGGTAACCCGCACAGCACTGAGCAAATACGATAGGCTGTTGGTGCTACGTCACTTCCTCTGTGTGGGGCGCAGCACAAAGCCACACCCACGTCTACTGGGGCCTGCCTGCCCAAGACAGACCCGTTTGCTGGCACCTGGGTTCCCAGCCTTCCCACCACGTCCATGCCACTGGAATCTTCCAAGTCCTTCTTGTTCATATTTCTCCCCACTTCTGTGGTCCTCCTTGCAGAGGCTGATAATGGTGACACAGCTGACCTTCACTGAGTGTAATACATGCGTGGGCACATTTCATTCTCCCAGCAAGCCCATTTTTCAGATAAGGAAACTGAGGCTTAGAGAAGACAAGAAACTGGCCAAAGTCACAGTGAGACAGTGGGGAAGCTGCATCTCCATCTGGGATCTATCAGGTGAAGCACGTGCATGTGATCTCATGCAGGTTTCTCAGGCCTTTGCCTTCCACTTGCGTTTTTGCCAGATCTGTGTCCCACCTGTACTGTTATCTCATTCATGTATTCATTCATTCATTCAACAAATTTTCAAGAGGACCTAACAGGCCAGGTACTATCTTAGGGACTGAAGACTCAGTGTGAACAAAACACAAAAGTAACCTACTCATGTAGAGTTTACCTTATAATACCGTCATCCATTTGCTTAGTATTTTTTTTTAATCTATTCCCTTTTTAAAGTAACATTTATTTTTAAAGAGAAGTTTACTGCTACAACAGATGAAAATCCAGTCTTGGATTTTTCGATCCTGTGAACCTAAATACCACTAAAAAAAATCAGTGCTGTCAAAGTGAAGCTAAGTACTGTTGCCTGTTGAAGATTTGGGTCCTGAAGCCCACTCTTGTTTGATTAAAAAGGGAGATTTCCATCCCTCAAAAAGTTAAACATAGAATTACCATATGACCCTAAGGGTATATCCAAAAGGACTGAAAATAGTTACTCAAACAAATAGTTGTACATAAATGTTCATTGCAGCATTATTCACAATAGTCAAAAGGTAGACAAACAACCCAAGTGTCCATCAACAGATGCCTGGATAAATAAAAAGTGGTCCACCCATAGAATGGAATATTATTCAGCCATAAAGAGAAATGAAGTTCTAATATATGCCGCGGCATATGGATGAACCTCGAAAAAAGAATACTAAGTGAAACACGCCGGACACAAGAGGCCACATAGTGTATGGTTCCATTTATCGGAAATGTCCAGAATAGGCAAATCCACAGGGACAGACAGTGGACTAGTGGTCACCAAGGGCAGGGGAGAGGGGACAATGGAGAGTGACTGTTTAGGGGTATGAGTTTCTTTTTAAGCTGATGAGAATGTGTTGAACTGGACAGAGATGATAATTGTGCAATACTGTGAATGTACTGAACCCCACGGAATTGTACACCTCAAGTGATTAATTCCGTGTTATGTGAATTTTACCTCAGAAAAAAAGGAGCAGGGAGGAGAGAGAGGAAGACTTCTAAGTGAGACTTTCTCCTTATTGGAATGAAAAGGAATGAAAGAGAATTGCATATCACCTTCTCATCTCCAGGGTACTTCTGCCTGCAGTATCTCGTCAGGTCCTCAAACAACCTTGGGCTGTAGCCAGGAAGGTGATGATGATCCCAGGTGACTAATGAGAAAACGCAGGTGCAAAGAAGTCAGCTCACGTCACAGAGTGGGCCAAGCACCCCGGTATTCTGATCCTCCATCCAAATATGTTCCTCTAGACCCGCTGCATCGAGTGGGTGAATGACTGTGGAAGCCACCACCACTTTCCCTGAAAATGCCTTCATGCAAGTGAAGATATCCACACACACACGATCTTATTTAAGCAGTAAGGTTGGCCATACCAATCTCCACTGCATCTTCCTTTCTATCCAGCATGGCGGGACCTTGTAAAGGATCTGCTCTAGTGCCTGGGAGGGATGTGTGTGTTGGTTAATCAAACTGAATGAACAATACGTGGGTTCTCATTCAGCCTGCACCTCTGGTGAAAAGGCTACCTGAAGAGGACACTTGCCCTGTGCCTGAGCAGTTAGGTTTCCGGAGTTGGTACCTGGAAGGACTGATAACTACAGCTGAGCATTTGGATTCTGAGCCAGGCTTTGTTTAACATGCGTCTTCCTTCTCCAAGCATCAAGGAGATTAATTTTTTAGAGTAAACAGACTTCAAAACAGGATTTCGTCACTGAAAGCCTGTACCGGATTTGGCAGCCCTGGCTCCAGCTGCTCCGAGCCTTAATCATTTTCCAGGTGGATGAAAGAGATGTGAGACGGTAGAGGGCGGAGGAACGGGAGGGACGGTGCTCAGAGGGATGCCATCCCACTCGTTCTGTTTGTGCAACTGCAGTGCAGATCGGGACGGAGCCTGTCTGAGCCAGAAGCAAGGACTCCAACCAATTCGGTGAGACGGTCTCCCCTGTCATTCCTCCATGCCCAGTACCTTGCAGGAGCCCTGTCATGACTCACAGACTATGTCTAAGGATATGCCCATTCATTCCAGGCTGATCTAAAGAACATGGCTTGAAAACATGCTCACTTGGAAAAGCACTTTTTCCTGGCCTCAGCCAGTGGGCTCCACCAAAATGAGCCCCTTTTCCAAATGAATGGCCTCTCCATTCTGCTCAAACCAGAAACCGGAGCCTCTTCTCTGTGCCCTTTGTCCCTGCAGCCAGCCTCGAAGCCTACAGAGTCAGTCCCCCCTCAGATATCCCTCGTTCATATAACAACATCCCTCATTCTTGCGGAGCCCCCACATACCTCCATCATCCTCCAGACTCCTACATCTGCTGAGGCTTAAGCTGGCTCTGCCCTCCCTGGACAACCACACAGGCAGTTCCGTTAGCCTCTGTCTAGAGCACTCTCCCTGCGGAGCTTCCTCCCTCAGCGGACTCCTGCTTCAGAACCCATCTCCACCATCTCCACCTCTAGGAAGCCTCCCCCAGCCAACTGTGGGCTCCAGGAGAACAGAAACAGTGCCTTGCTCACTGTCTATCCCCAGCACCAAGCATGGTTGAATAAGTGCTTGACGAAGGAAGGAAGGAAGGTGTGGAAACACTTGGCTGCTCAAGGATGATCCAGTCCAGGGGTATTGGGATTACAGGGTACTAACAGAATTAGTTAGGACCCTGAAGACCCATTGGCTACTGGACTCATTAACCAGCCCCCACCACCCTATTGTTCCTTGCCATCAAGTCAGCTCCGACTCATGGTGACCTCATGGATAACAGAACTAAGCGTTGCCTGGTCCTGTGCCATCTTCATAATCATTGGCATGTTGGAGTCCATTGTTGTGGCCATTGGGTCAAACCATCTCATTTGGGGTCCCCCAGTTTTTGCTGGCCCTCTGCTTTATCAAAGGAGGCCTGGTGGCACAGCGGTTAAAGCACTCAGCTGCCAACCAAAAGGTCGATGGTCCAAACCCACCAGCTACTCTTTGGGAGAAAGATGTGGCAGTCTGCTTCTTTAAAGATTTACAGCCTTGGAAACCCTATGGGGCAGTTCTACTCTGTCCTATAGGGTCACTGTCATGGACTGAATTGTGTCCCCAAAAAATATCTGTCAACCTGGCTAAGTCCTGATTCCCAGTATAGTATGATTGTCCACCATTTTATGTGATTTTCCTGTATGTTGTAAATCCTATCACTATGATGTAATAAGATGGATTAACGGCAGTTATATTCATGAGATCTATGAGATTAGATAGTGTCTTAAGCCAATCTCTTTTGAGATATGAAAGAGAGAAGCAAGCAGAGAGACATGGGGACCTCGTACCACCAAGAAAGCAGTGCCGGGAGCAGAGTGTGTCCTTTGGACCTGAGGTTCCTGAGCTGAGATGCTCCCAGACCAAGGGAAGACTGATGCATCACAAGGACCTTCCTCCAGAGCCAACAGAGAGAGAAAGCCTTCCCCTGGAGCCAGCACCCTGAGTTTGGACTTCTAGCCTACTGGACTGTGAGAGAATAAACTTCTCTTTGTTAAAGCCATCCACTTGTGGTATTTCTGTTATAGCAGCACTAGATGACTAAGACAGTCAGTATGAGTCGGAATCGACTCAACAGCAGTGGGTTGGGTTTTGTTGGGTTTTTCACTTTACCAACCGTGATGTCCTTTTCTAACGATTGGTCTTTCCTCACGACGTGTCCAAAGTAAGTGAGCTGAAGTCTCGCCATCCTCACTTCTAAGGAGCATTCTGGTTATATTTCTTCTAAGACTGATTTGTTGGTTCTTCTGCAGTCACGGTGTAGTCAACATTCTTCACCAACACCTCTAGGGATGACCACCCTGCAGGGAATCACTCTTCCATACAAGGCTGCTGGTCATGTAACCTGGTGGATCTGGAAAAGGGCTAAAGACAGTGGTGAGAGAAGGGACCCAGTCCCTGCCGAGCTAACACTGCTGTTCCTTGAGGTAAGTAGACTCAGAGGCTCTTCGTTGCCCAAGGACCCTGAAGAGGTCTCATCCAGTGGGGTCATGTTTGCTGACCATTCCCAAAGGGTAGAGGGTTCTTCTAGACACGGGTCTAGCTCTTTCCTGTTCCAACCCACCTTTAAATGATTAGAGGGAAGGGGGAAGACGCAGGCCTTTCAGAAGCAGTTCAGGGCACATGTCTTGGAAGACACCAGGCTGTAAGATGCAAGCTGTGTTAATAAGCCGATGCCGTGCTGAGAAGAGGCACCATATTTCTGTAAACCTAAACTTGCTCTAAAAAATAGTCTATTTAAAAAAATGGAGATGAAAACCAAACTACCTTAGGATAAAACTGGATAAATTAGGGAAAATGCACAGCAGGGAGCATGCCCCTCTGCCCCTGGTGAAGCCAGGCTGCAGGGGGAGGGGAAGGCAGACCGTGCCCCTCGTCTAGGTCACGCTGTGCCCCGTGTGGCTTCCTGACTCCACACAGCGTTTGGCTCCCTGGGACCACCCCTCCCCGGATCCCGCCCCGCCTGCCGTGGCACAAGGAGAGCCCCAACTGTGGACGCATCCACACTGGCTCCAGCCAGGCCCCTGGCCACATGCTTGGCTCTTGCTGCCAGAAAGACCAGCCTGTGGTCTGGAGGAGCTGCTGTTCCAGTTTCCAGAGAATTCCTTTGAGAAGGGAGAAGCTGCTTGCCATTCCTGAGGCCTGCACAAAAATGGTTTTCCAGAGAAACTGGAGCTCGTCCCGGGGCTTCTACATTAAACAACGTCTATCTGCTTTCTCTCTAAAGGGGGTGGAAAACCTCCAGCCACGGACGCTCCTGCCTGCTATTTCTCTAAGTGACTTCTGCTGGTTTCTTTCTGATTACCTGGTGTGGGGTCTTGTGTGGGTCCCAGTTAAGGTCCAGTGTGGGGCCTGGTGGGGGGGCCAGGTGGGGAGCACGTTGGGGGGCCCAGTGGCGGGGCCTGGTGAGGGGACCCAGTGTGGGGGTCCGGGGCTGGGGGCTGTTGCAGGAGGCAGTATGGGGGCCTAGTGAAAGAACCTGGTGCAGGGGGTTTGGTGTGGGGCTGGTATGGTGTGGGGGCTGGTGTGGAGGCTGGTGTGGTGTGGGGGCTGGTGTGGGGGCTGGTGTGGGCACTGGTGTGGTGTGGGGGCCGGTGTGGGGGCTGGTGTGGTGTGGGGGCTGGTGTGGGGGCTGGTGTGGGGGCTTGTGTGGTGTGGGGGCTGGTGTGGTGCAGGGGCCATTGCAGGGGCTGGTGTGGGGGATGGTATGGGGCCCGTGTGGGGGATGGTGTGGGGGCCGGTGGGGGGGATGGTGGGGGGGCTGGTGTGGTGCGGGGACTGGTGTGGGGGTAGGTGTGGTGGCTGGTGTGGGGGCTGGTGCGGGGGCTGGTGTGGTGCGGGGGCTGGTCGGGGGCCAGTGTAGGCCGGCAGTCCAGGTGGAGGAGGCAGTGGTGTTCATGGAGTCGGTGACTACAAGAGGAGAAACGAGGTTGAGGGAAGGGTGCCTAGCCCCTCTCTGGCTGGGAGATACCCTCTGGAGAAGTGAAGCAGAAATGCCTAGGAGAGAGCTGGATACATGGGTGGCTCCCAACAGGGCTGGAGGGGCAGGCTTAGAGGAAGCATCAGTGTCCTGCAGCTGCTGTAACAAAGTACCAAAAACTGGGTAGCTTAAAACACCAGGCATGTATTGTCTCACAGCTCTGGAAACCAGAAGTCCAAAATCAGAGTGTCAGCAGGGCCACGCCCTCTCCAAAGGCTCTACCAGCTTCTGGTGGCCCCAGGCGGCCCCAGACTTGCAGCTGTAGCATAACTTCACCCTCACGTGGCCCTCTTCCTTTGGGCTGAGTCTCTTCTCCTCTTTAAGGACACCACTCAGATTGATTTAGGGCCCTCTCTACTCCCATTCGACCTCATTTAACTTAATTGCTAACGTTGTCGAAGATCCTATTTCCAAACAAGGTCACATTCACAGGTGCCAGGGGTAAGGACTTCAACATGTCTTTTTAGAGGAGGACACAATTCAACCCACAACAGAGGTCTTCGGCACTAACGAAGCACTGGCATCGTGCAGTTAGATGGGACCACGGGGAGAGAGTGTGGAATTGAGAGAGACAAGAGCCAAGGATGGAACGAGACGAGGAAGCCTGAAGGAGAGGGATCATCAGAGAAGTCTGCACAGGAATCGAGAGGCAGGGAGAACCAGGAAGGGGTGCCGGGGAGGGCGACGAGGAGAGGCTGCAAGAATGGTCAGGTCAGCCGAGTCACGCACCCGGAGAGATCAAGGTAGACGAGGCCTGAGATGGTCCAAGGAGCCCTGGTGGTGCAACATTTAAGCACTCAGCTGTAAACTGAAATGTTGGTGGTTCAAACCCAACTAGACGGCATCCAACAACAACAAGCTGGTCCATTGGATTTGGTACTTTACTTAGGATGTCATCACGGACTTTGCCACAACAAGTGTAATGGCTTGGTCGGGATGGACACGTAATATAGAGGGATAACGTATGAACAGGTGTGTGTCTGTCTGTGCACGTGTGTGTGTGCGTGCATGTACAGGAGTAAGTTGTGGTTGTATACGGTCAAGTCGATTGTCAACTCATAGCAACTCCATGTGACAGAGTAGAACTGTCTCATAGGGTTTTCTGGGCTGTAATCTTCATGGCAAAGAATACTGAATATACCGTGGATTGCCAGAACAAACAAATTTGTCTGGGAGAAGTACAGCCGGAAGGCTCCTTAGAAGCAAAGATGGCGAGACTCCATCTCATATACTTTGGACATGTTATCAGGAGGGACGAGTCCCTGGAGAAGGACATCATGCTTAGGAAAGTAGAGGGTCAACGAAAAAGAGGAAGACCCCCCATAAAATGGACTGACACAGTGGCTGCAACAATGGGCTCAAGCATAACAATGATTGTGAGGATGGCGCAGGACCGGTAAGTGTTTCATTCTGTTGTACGCAGGGTCGCCACGAGTCAGAACCGACTCGATGGCATCTAACAACAACAACAGCAATATTCATGGGAGCAGATCATCAGATCTTTCTCCCTCAGAGCCACTAGGCGGGTTCAAACCACCAACCTTTCGGTTGACAGCCAAGTGCTTAATCATTGCGCCACCAGGGCTCCTTGTGCAAGGAGTAGAGAGTGATCAGAAGCACTTCACTGAGGAATTAGGAAGGAAGAGAGAGATGGGGGCTGCTTCGTGTCCTTCAGGAGGCCCTGGGTGGTGAAAACAACACGCTTAACTGCTAACAGAAAGGTTGGAGGTTTGAGTCCACCCAGAGGTGCCTTGGAAGAAAAGCCTGGAGATCTACTTCCAAAATATCAGACATTAAAAACCCTATGGAGCACAGTCCTAGTCTGACACACTTGGGGTTGCCATGAATCGGAATTGACTCCACAGCACCTGGTTGTATTGTCCTTCACTCCTTGCAAGGGCTCCTTTTTCGCCAGGTCTCAGGCCATGGGCTCACCAAGTAAAGCCCACCTCCAGCCTCAGCAACCGGACCAGTCAGAGATACTGACCCTCTGTGACCAAGCAGCCTTAGTAGGGACTCTGGACAAGGGGCAGGGGACTCGGGTTCTAGTCTCAGCCCTGCCATTTAGACTCTGGGTCTCAATTTCCTCCCCTCTGAAGTGGAGCTAGTGCCACTTAGCTAGTGACACTCAGGGCTATGGCTGAAAAGAAATAAAATGAAGGATTTTTAAACTCTCAGGCCAGTGGCCAATGTAAGGGGTTCTTCTCACTATTGCTATTCCAAGGAGGCAGAAGGATGGGGGTCTGTCCAGGAGCTCACGGCCCACTTCCATTCACATAACACAAAGCTGACGGAAAAGAAGGCTTAGGGAGGTCAAAATTGCCCACAGTGCTTTGAATCTCATTACCAACCTCGGGATACTTCCCGATCCAGCTCAGATGGTAGATTGTGCTGAAGACCTGCCTGGCCTCCAGCCCCTGTGGGGGCTTCTCGGATTTGCAGGCGAAACGGGGGACCACGTCTGTGACTGGAACTGAAATCCATTTTGGGGGCACCTGCCGAAGGAGCTTGTGCCTCTGTTTTATCATCATGCCAGTTTCTGCCTCCAGCATCTGTAGCCTAAAATCAGTGCTGCCTTCTCAATGGAGGAGAAATAAAGCACCAGGAAATGAGCCTGAAATCATGAGAAAGTGGGGGGAAAGAAAAGATCATTAGCACCTTTATCCTGATGGCCTGCAGGCAGCGCCATGGGCTGGGCTGGACAGTATGGGAGAGTTGGCAGAGAGGGGGTGAGATGCAGAAAGGGGAAAAATAAATAAAAGTCACGCCTCTCTAATGTGGGAGGGGCCCAGCTTTTGGTGGGGGGGTTGCAGTGGTTTCCATGGCACCCAGCCCTTCACGATCCTCCCCCAAACAGCTCTCCTCCAGCCCACCTTGTGTCTCCAAGCCGAGGAGAAATGAAACAAGCCTGCCTGCTAATCTCGAAAACGATGCAGCCCTTGTGAGTGTTCAAAATCCTATGCGTAGACAATCCCAGCTGGTGCCTGGAACACAGTCCGACTGCAATAAATGGCAGCTTTTTAAAAAATATCCACTTTATCGGGATATAATTAACACATAATAATATTCACAAATTTTAAGGGCACAATTTGAGGGATTTTGTCAAGTGTACGTGGTAGCACAACCACCACCACAGCAGAGACCTAGGACATTTCCGTCCCTCCGAGAAGTTCCCTCTTGCCCCTTGGCGTTCAGTCCTCTCTCCCCACCCTGGCCCCTGGCGACCACTGCTCTGCTGTCTGTCCCTATCGTTCCGCCTTCCCTAGAAACGGGATCGTGCAGTAGGGAATCTTTTGTGTCTGGTTTCTATTCATTTGTTGCTGTTGTTAGTTGCCAGCAAGTCAATTCTGACTCATGGTGACCCAAGGGTGCACAGTAGAACTACGCTCCATAGGGTTTTCAAGGCTGTGTGTGACCTTTTGGAAGCAGATTCACAGGCCTTACTTCCAAGACACCTCTGGGTGGGTTTGAATGGCCCGTCTTTCACTTAGCATAATGTGTTTAGGTTCCTTCATGTTGTTGCCTGTATCAATAGCTCGTTCCTTTTTATTGTTAGGTAGCTGTCTTAGTCACCTAGGGCTGCTATAACAGAAATACAAGGGGATGGCTTTAATAAACAGAAGTTCATTCTCTCACAGTCTAGGAGGTTAGAAGTCCTAATTCAGGGCGCCAGATCCAAGGAAGGCTTTCTTTCTGTGTCAGCACTGGGGGAAGGTCCTTGTCATCAATCTTCCCCTTGTCTAGGAGCTTCTCAGCGCAGGGACCCTGGGTCCAAAGGACACACTCTACTCGCAGTGTTTCTTTCTTGGTAGTATGAAGTCCCTCTTCTCTCTGCTCAATTCTCTCTCTTATATCTGAAAAAAGATTGACTCAAGATACAACCTAATCCTACAGGTTGAGTCCTGCCTCATTAACATAACTGCCTCTAACCCTGCCTCCTTAATGTCATAGGTGAGGATTTAAAACACACAGGAAAATCACATCAGATCACAAAAGGATGGACAGCCACACAATACTGGGGATCATGGCCTAGCCAAGTTGACACACGTTTTGGGGGGACACAATTCAATCCATAACAGTAATATTCTATCATACAGATTAAATGATAACTTCTTCAGTATTTAGTTACGTTTAATGGAGCTTCAAAGTCCATGCTGAACTGCTATTCCCCTTTAGAATACAGTTGTTTCTTCTTGGGTCAATCTTGGAGGCAGCGACTTGGTCAGATCTCCTTGGCATTGTTATGGATTGAACTGTGTTCCCCAAAAAGTTATGTTGAAGTCCTAATCCCTGGGACCTGTGAACAGGACCTTGTTTGGAAGGTCTGTGGTTTCTGGGGGCTGGGAAGAGGGGGAAAGAGGGAGTGATGGCTAATGGGGGCTGGATTTCCTTTTGGGGTAATAACCACATTCCAGAATTAGATAGTGGTAGTGGTTGCTCAACCTTGCAAATGTACCAAAAGCCATTGAATCGTATACTTCTGTGGGTGAACTGTATGGTACATGAATTATATCTCAACAAAGTTGTTGCAAAACAGGAGAATAGGGAGAGGGGCTGAAGGAGCCCCCAGTCCTCCTTCCTGTAGGAGTCCCTTAAGCACAGAAAGATGCCCAAGCCAACGCCGTTGGCCCTGCCCCCAGAGTTTGGGCAGGAACATCAGCAAAGAGGCACTGGCAATGCTGGGGGTGGGCTGTGGGTCCACACTTCAGTGGGAAAGTACAAGGAATGAGGGGGCACCTGTCCAGACTGGACACTTGTTGCAGGTGGCCAAGGGCCATGTCCATGGAAGGAATAGTGTGTCCAGTAAGCTGGAAGCCCAAAGACCATACACATTAGAAGAACTGAAATAAAACCAATATGGACCTCCATGAACTTGAGGACTAGTGAAGCCCCCAAAGCTCCAGCTTTGGTGGCAGGTCTCTTTCACATCTTTGGACCTTTTGTCCACCTGCACCATTTCCGCTTCTTCCTGTCCCCAAGGTTCTCTCACATCCCTCCCATCCCTCCTTTCTCTGCCTCAGAATCCCTTGTTGAAGGAGGTAAAGAAGATCTCCCCCAGAACTGTCGAGTCACCCTTCATTCATTTCTTTTTTCCTTTCATTCATTCAAAGAGAAATGATTGCACATCTAGGAGAGCTGGGTGCAGGGCCAGGGGCCAGGGGGCAGGCAGAGGGGCACAGTGTCATTTCCAACCTGCCTGTCATCACCTCTTCCTCCCGCCTCGGACTCTGACACTGTGCCCCTCCGGAGCCCCTCAGTGACTTGCTATGCAGATCATCACGCAGGCTTTTGAAAAGGAGCCCCAGGTGCTCCGTTCTCCCTTTCGTCCTTCCTCCATGGCTCTCTCTTTTCTTCTTCCTTTTTGAAAACGCCCTTTAATAGCGGGAAAGTTCACATGAAAAGGAGGGATAATGAGACCCAGAAAAAACGTGTCTGATGTGCAGCAATTTGTTAACCCGCTGGAGGCTCCCCCTCCTCCGAACCCAGAGCCCCGCTGCCCCAGGGACAGAAGAGAGACTTCCTTCCATCTCCCCTAATCAGCAGAGGCCAATGAGTCTAAGCAGGTGCTTCCGGCCCCATGGGGACGAGGGAGTTCAGGACCACAGGACACCAGAGCTGGCGGCCAATCTCTGCTGGCATCTGTTGGAGCCAAGCCAGAGACCAGGAAAACCAGAGTCTCCACAAGGCATTTCCTTCCCAAGGGTGCAAACAGTTTGCACTCACTGATAAACAAAAGGTTGGCGGTTCCAACCCACCCAGCAGCACCACAGAAGAAAGGCCTGGCGATCTGCTTCCATAAAGATTACAGTCACAGAAGCCCAATGGAGCAGTTCTACTCTGTAACACAAGGGGTCACGACGAGTCTGAGTCAACTCCACAGCCCAAGACAACAAACAACAATACCCAAGGGCAAAAGCTTGACGTGGGAGCTGGGTCCCAGCAGGCAGCTCAGCCCCCGGACTCAGGCCACCGCTGCTCCCGCTCCCAGCTGGGCACCTGCTGTGAGCCCCACTGCCCTCTTGGATAGCCAGTCAGGAGCCTGCTATGCGCGTCCCCGGGCTCCAGCTGGGCGTTAGGTTCCGCGAAAGCCTGGGCCAGCCTATACTGACCTTCCTGCCACCCTTCCCTTGTCTGTACCAGAAAACTCAGGAGCCCTCGTCTAAGAAGGCACCCCACCCAGGCCACTCTCTTCCTGGGCCCAGAACTCGCCTCTTCCTGGGGAGATCAGCCCCAGGTTGCCCACCACACAAAACAGACCGTGTTTCTTTGGGGGTCTGAGTCCTAGTGCCCAGGGTGAGGGGGTTTCTAGAGGTTGCTAGGGAAACAGCAGAGGGCGCACTGCTGTGAGTCCCAGAGCAAGGCTGGGTGTCCCCGTGGTTAGAGCGTGGGCTCTGAGCCAGCCTGCCTGTGGGACCAGGACCATGTCCCTGAATTCCTGCCTGTAAATGGGGGCAGGAATCACGTCGCCTTTCTGAACCGTTGCCCTAGTCACCACGTGGAAAGCGCTCAGAACAGTGCCTGGCACACAGTAGGTGAGGCCCCCAGGATATAGTACATGAGGCACCTGCACGCAGTAGGTGTGCAGCAAGTGCTCCAGGACAGATGTGGTGAAAAGCTGCGTCCTAGGTTTGGTGTTATTACTCAGCAGAGCCCCAAAGGAGTCCCCATCCATGTCAGCATGGTACCTCAGGTGTCCCCAGCCCCAGACCAGGCCCCTGTCAGGACACAGGCTAAGAACAGGCTCTCGCCCAGGCCCTTCGGATAGCACCACCAGACTCTGGCCAGACTGACCCCCGAGGGATGCCTCTGTTCCCCAACTGCAGGCCCCTGACCGGTGACGGGGCTGAAGAGTGTGGTTCTCAGCTGCGGGAAGGGGCTGGGCTGCTGTCTCTGAGGTCACCTCCACGATGCACAACTCTAGGGGGCGTTATTTGCATTCCGTGGACACCCAGGGCCAGGGCAAACCCTGCAGGAAGGAGGCCGAGCTCGCCCTGACGGTGATTTGCCCTGAAACATGTTTAAAAGGCCAGAAGGTTGGGCCCCAAGAAGGAAGAGACCGAGACACAGGGAGTGAGTGCCCAGGAGCCCCATTTGTTGGGTGACCCAGCCTGAGGGGACAGGGGCTTTCCCTCTCCTGGAGCTTGGTGACCTAGTTTTGTCCTGGAGACTGAAAAGAGATGGGGAGGAACAGCTTCCCACAGTGCTCCCCCTCACCCCAGCCCCTGATTGACAGCCACACCCACACCCCCTCACCTCCCGTGAGGGGGCCCTGAGTGAGAGTGAGGGCTCCTCCTCAGCCTGTGCCCCTCGGGACCTCCACCCGGCTGCGGCCCAGCCCACCGAGGGCCTCGCGAAACTTCCACACCGAGGGGAGGACAGACGGATGTGACAGGATCAAGGCCAGGCCCCCTCAGTGAAAGGGCAAGTGGGGAGTCTCAGGGGACAGCAGGAGACTGGGGTCCCCCTGGCAGCTGGACTGTGTCCCTTTAAGTGTGCACCCCCACCTGCTGCACAAACCCACCACCAATGCAGGTGTGTGTGTGGGCACATTTGTGTGTGTGCAGGTGTGAGTGTGTGCAGATTGCAGGTGTGCATGTGCTGGTGTGCCCGTGTCGGTGTGTGCAGGTGTGTGCGATTGTGTGCAGGTGTGCATGTGCAGGCATATGTCTGTGCAGGTGTGTGTACAGGTATGCAGGTGTGTATGTGTGCAGGTGTGTGTGCAGATGTACAGATGTGCATGTACAAGTCGGCATGTGTGCAGGTGTGCATGTGGGGGGGGCTGGGCACAGAGGGAGGGGGAGGAGGAGTGAGCTTTAGCACCACTCACAACCCAGAAAGCCCCAGGGGGGAGGAACATCCCCTCCTTAGTTCACCGCTGTCTCCCAGTCCCATCTCAGCACCTGGCGCATGGTAGGTGCACGATGAACAGCTGCTGCCTGCCCAACAGACCCCGCAGACCATAGCCTCAAGATGCAAGGCCACCAGGACACATCTTCACAGGACGTGGTCACTGCGCCCCCTCCTAACTTCTGTTCTCCCCTGTACCTTCACTGGCCAGCCCCTTGCTCCCCACCCTCTCTCCTGGTCCTCATCCTCACCCCGACCTGTGGGGGAGCCGAGGGTAGGACCTGCTCATTGTCTCTTCTCGCCCAGGAACACAGGGGCATCCTGAGAATTCCTTCAGGCAGGTGATGTGAGCTGTTTTTCTAGTGTTTAGCCAAAGAACCTTCCAGGCCTTGAGCAGATGAAGGTGGAGGCCTCTGGAGACCCCCAGCGTGGGCAGGTTTCTGCACAGCGTCTTGGAACACCCGGAGGAATGCTGCTTTTAGACTACTTGGTCGTGAGAAACGGGCACCTGCAAAAGCACTGGCAAGCCTAGACTCTCCTCTGACTGGCGGTCCCTGCGTGCCTGGTGTTTCCAGCTGTAACAGCTGGGGTGGGACCTGAGCCCTCAGAGGCCGGACCAGGCCTCCAGAGTCCCCAGCCCTGGCTCTGGTCTGGGTCTGCACCCTGAGGTGGGAATGACCTTGACTGTCCTGACAGAAGCTGGGCCAGGAAGGGAGGAGTGTCCTCCTGCCAAGAAGGCCCAGGTAGTGGGCTCTGCTCCCCTCCAGGGGCCCTCCAAGGGATGCCTGCACAGCCCGAGAGCCCACTCGGGACTACCAGCATCAAGGTGAAGAAATTCTCGTGGCGGGGAGGGAGGGGTCTCCTGAGACAGGCGAGCTGGCCGTGCCCTGGAGAACCTCCCGCTTTTCTCTGGGCCCCAGAAGGAGCCCAGGGTGGCACAGTGGCTAAGCATTTGGCTGCTAACCAAAAGGTTGGCAGTTGGAACCCACAAGCTGCTCTTTGGAAACCCTATGGGGTCGTTCTACTCTGTCCTATAGGGTCACTATGAATCGGAACTGACTCGACGGCAATGGGTTTGGGTTTTGAGCTGTTCAGCCAGGGATCTGGGGGTGAGAAGGAGGAGGAGAAGGTGCAGTCTGTTACCTCCAGGCTTCCTGCCCGAGGGGCATTGCTCTTTCATCTGCTGCCCCAGGTAACTTCACCTTCTATGGAGATGGGGAGTGCCCAGTGAGCAAGCAAGCTAAGGGGTAGAGCCGCATCTGTGTGCACGTTTGTATGTCTGCAGCTCTGGGGTCCCTGGGTGGTGCAAACGATCAATGTGCTTCACTGCTAACCGAAAGGTTGGAGGTCAAGTCCACCCAAAAGCCTGGTGGTCTGCTTCCAAACACACACCACACAGGGCCGGGGCCACTGTGAGTCAGAATCGACTCCACCGCCACCAGGAAGGAAGGAGGTGAAGGTACCTGATTCAGAGGCTTGTGAGAACCAGATACACCCCTTGCCTTCCCGGAACACAGGTCAACCTCCTTTCCCTCCAGATCTTCCTCCCTCGCCAAGCACCAGGCCGTCCCTCACACTCTCCCCTCTGCCTGGACCCTGTGCTCCACATTCTCCACCTCTGACCCTTCATCCTTCTGGACACTGCTCCCCCCGGACCTCTCCTAACCCTGAGTCTGGGCTGGGTGCCTCTCCTGGGGGCTCACGCTGGACTTGAATTGCCTGATTATCTGTCAGCCTCCCTCCCTGGACTTGAACCCCTCAAGGGCAAGACTGGGTCCCGCCCAGCCTGGTGGACATCCATGAAACGTGAGTGACAGAACAAGCTCCCCAGCCCAGAGAGCCAGAGCCCTTGGCTGGAACCAGGGATCTGACTGCCGGGGCTGGGAGCATGTTTCCAGCTCACCCCCAATCACTCGCCCACCCCTCCACACACCAAGGCTGCGCACGCTCACACGACAGCCGTGGTCCCCGCCATCATGGCCAAGCTCACCAGCTCTCCAAGGCAGCCTTCGGGCCTGGAGGCTCTGCTGGCCTCCATGCAGGTGCTCAGCTGTTGCCATGGAGACCAGCCAGCAAGCACTGAGCCAGAGCCCTTCTGCTGCAGGGGGCCGGCAGAGCGAGGCCGCAACCACAGTGGGCACGATCCCACAAGCAAGGGAGCCCGTGGCTCTGGCCTCAGACAGCCCCGGAACTGCGGCAGGCACCCCCACCCCACTATCTCCCTGTGACCTTGGACAACTCCTAACCCTGTACCTTTTTGGAAATCAGGGTTTTCTGTTGCTGTGTTAATGAGGTCATATCAGAGTAGGTGGGTCCTAACCCTAATCTCTCTGAGTGGTGTCGTAGAAACAGAGCAGAACGGACACAGACACACACGCTGGAGGCAGATGCATCTATAAGCAGCGAAGGCATTGCCCCAGAATTGTGGCAGCCACGGAAACCAGGAGGGGGGCCACATACGGGAGCCGCACGGCTTAGACACTGATTTGACTTTCAGCCCCCAGAACTGTGAGACACTAAATGTTTCTTCTTTCAAGCCACCCGCGTGTGGCGCTTTTTGTTACAGTGGTACCAGGACGTTAAGGCCAGGCTCATCTGAGAAAGGCAGACGTGAGTACCAGCCACACGGGGCTGTTGAGGGAGGAGATAAAAACGTATCCGGCGAGGGACTGTCACCGGTCCTTGGGGTATGCTGGCCCCCACGTTAGCCTTCTGGAGGCTGTTCTGAGAGTTTCTGCCCTTTGACCCTGTGTCCAGCACCCTCCTCCAACTCAGGTGGGGCTGGAGGAAGGAGGAGAGACCGCAGGCCCAAGTTAGCACAAAAAGATTGCATGTCACATGGGAAGGCAAAGAAGGTGACATGCTGCTGATTGAGTTTTGAGCGTGGTAGCACCTGGGAGCCACCAATGTGGGAGCAGCCCTGTCTGCCATGCCAGCCACTTCCTGCAAGTCAGCAAATCCGCCAAAGGCAGCAGCCCCTGCTTGGGAAGTCACTTATAGTGACAGTGTCACATGCAAGGTGAAGAGTGGGGGTCACCTGCTCTCCTAGTGCCTTCCATGGTGAAGAAAGGCCTAGTGATCTACCTCCAAAGTTGGCCAATGAAAACCTTACGGATCACAACAGAACGTTATCCAAAGCAGTGCTGGCAGATGGCATGGGACCAGGCAACGTTTCGTTGTTATACACAAGGTCTCCATGAGTCAGGGCAGACTCCATGGCAACTAACAACAACAATCTCTGGGAAGGTTGATGTCCCCGTGACTGCTGGGTACCTGGGGACAGAGCATGCCAAGATGCCTGCCACTGGCTCTGGCACCAAGGAAGCCAGTTCTCCAGGGCTGGCCTGGGTTTTGACATTGATTCCAGCATTGAGCACCTGTGTCTCAGGTAGGCCTGGCTCTACCTAGGCCCTGATGTAAAATACACCTTCTCCTCCCAAACGCTAACTCAGCCCTGCTGCTGAGCAGGCAGTGTAGCTGCTTTCCCAGTAGTAGGAAGCAGGACAAGGTCCTTCGGGTTGAATGAATGAATGAATGCCTAGAAGGAGGGAAGGAAGGAGAGAATGAATGAATCCCTCTTGTGGCAACGAGAAACCACCTTTTGAAACTCTCCCTCCTCTTCTTCCTCACTTCCTGGGGTGGGGAATATTGGGGGAGACCCTGGGAGTCAGAATCAAAGAGCCCCCAAATTCCAGGGCTCAGCTCTCAAAGGCTTCTATGCTGGAGAGTTGGGAGTGGGGAGAAAGAAGGCATCCACAAATTTGTGCCCCAGACCTCCTTCCTGTGGAGCTCCCTATACCCTGAAAGCCAACAATATATACCCTGCAAGCCCAGGCAGGAACCCCTGCTCCCTAGATCAGCCCATCGCCTGGCCGGCCCCCTCCCAGACCCTCACCCTGGCACCGGCCAAGGACTCACATTCTCATCGCTGCCAGGGTAACCAAGCGGAAGGAAGGGAGGAAGGCAAAGGCCCACCATGGGCTGCAAAGGGTTTGCCCCCATGGGTCTTGCTGTGAGCAAACGCCAGTAATGCCCCGAAGGGCCTTATTCAGTAAACCTGCAAAAGCCAGAGACTACATAAGGTGCAAGTCTGTCAGAGAAGAAAAACTCAAATATTTTCCAGTAAAAGAAGCAATAGAGAAGTGTAAGACTGTGCCCTGTTCAAGGCGGAGAGCTTGTGAGACCCGGAAGAACAAGGCCGTCCCGTCAGGTTCTGGCTCTCACAGGCTTCACTTTAAGAAAGATACAGAGTCAGAGGGACCTTGGTGTGCTTCATTGGCCTGAAGGACACTGAGCAGGAAGGTTCTAGAAAATTCCGAGAAAAAAGTGATTAAACTTAAACTATCGGTGAGGCTAATAAAACTAACTAATGTCCTAAACTCTCACAAGACCTGGTGGCTTTCCGAGGACTCCACTTAACCCCACGGTGAGCTGATGCTCCTTCGATGACCCCGTCTCACAGAGCAGGGCACCCAGGCAGGAGGGATCGAGACTTGCCGGTAACAACGGGCCATGAAAACAACCTCACGGATGTTCAGCAGAGAGTTTGGGGCCTGAGCAAGCCGTTCCTTAGAGCTTAGAGGTGTCACCGTGTTGTGGGATGCTGCCTGTTTCATGAGGAGAAAACAGCAATGCCAACAACCGCATTTGGCGTGACTGACAGGTAGTGTTCGTCATTTCCATATACTGGTAGTCCCCGATTTACGGCAGGGTTTGGTTCCAAGGACTCCATCGCAAGTCGGTTCTGATGTCCGTCGAATACCTCATTTTTTTTTTGGTTTTCATTATTGTCTTTTATTTTCAGGATCTTTATAAATCCAGTCTTTACTTGTCTTTGGGGGTTGCCATGAGAATGATAACATCAGCAAATTACATGCTGTAACATTGTGTGTGTACATATTACTAACAATAAGATGTACGTGCCGTTGGTCGTAACTCCAATGTGTCGTAAGTCGGGGATTACCTGTCTCACCTAAAGCGTTGTGACTACCTTGGAGGTGTTTATTTTCATTACTGTAAGAGCACAGGCAGACACCACTGGCAAAGAGGAGTTGGTGATTCCCAGTTACCACCAGTATGTGAGGCCCGGGGCGTGACTCCCATCAAAGCTTGGATTTCATATCAGCAAAGCAGAGGGAGGGGGCACATGACCAGGGATGGGGGGCGGCTACTGAGGTCACCACGGGACCTGAGCAGTTCCCGAAGTCTTCTGGCCTCTCTTCCTCCAGCAGGGACATGAAGAGGTGGTACAGCTAGGTGACCTTTGTGGCTTCTTCCAGACCTGACATTTGAACGTAAGAGACTAAGGGGAGAAAAGCATCACAGCTCACCCATGGGACATGGTGGGACAAGCCCGAGGCTTCGGGCCAGGGGTTCCAGGTCTTCCTTATGGAGACTCTGTGACCTCAGTTTCCCCACTTGTGACCTGCACCTTCCTCCCACAATGCTTTGCAAACTTTGTTTTGGCAGAAGAACCCTTTGGAGAAACACCACCTTACTCAGGACCCAAGTTCCGTAATTTTATGCAATAACGCGCACCTTCTGTTTGGTTGCCAACCACCCCCTCTCCCCCAGGAGGTATTTTCCTAAGCAGTGGCTATGCCAATTTTTTTTACATGTTACTGTAAGAAAAACAAATTAGCATAGTGCATATACAAAAATATCTCACGAGGGGAGGGAGCAATTTGCAAACAAACGTAGAAAGGGAGCGTTATTTGTGTAAAATACGGTATATAGCACTGGTTAAAAAGAAGGAGCCTTGTTCTGGGTGAGGTGGGGCATCCTGTCTACTCAGACTCCCCTTCCTATCCTCTCCACCCCAAACTCCCGTGGAACCCCCAGGCTGCAGGGAGCAGGCTTTCTCTTGTCTCTCACAGCTTAAATATCACTTCTGGAACCGACTCAACGGCATCTAACAAGAACAACAATAACTATGCTGTAGAAGGAGCGCTGGTGGTGCAGTGGTTAAAGCACTTGCCTGCAGTTTGAACCCACTAGCTGCTCTGAGGGAGAAACACGTGGCAGTCTGCTTCTGTAAAGATCACAGCCTTAGAAACCCTATGGGACAGTTCTACTCTGTTCTATAGGGTCACTGTAAGTCAGAATTGACTGGATGGCAACGGGAACTATGTTGTACAAGTCCCTGTGTAGTGCAAATAGTTAATGCACTTGGATGCTAACTGAAAAGTTGGATGTTTGAGTCCACCCAGAGGCACCTCGGAAGAAAGTCCTGGCCATCTATTTCTAAAAAAAAATCAGCCACTGAAAACCCTATGGAGCACGGCTCTACTCTGACACACATGGGGTCACATGAGTCAGAATCCACTCAGCAACAACTGGTTTGGGTTTTGACTTATTATATTGTAGGTGCCTTGGGGCTAGGGACACTGCCGTATCTTTGCATCTCCAGAACCTAGCGGTGCCCTAACCCACGGCAACCACTTAATATTTGTTGAACTACTGGATGATCTGTGAATTAGTCAGCTACTGGTACAATATTTAAAAATTTAAAAAAAAAAACAAAAAACATTGCTCTCGAGTCAATTCTGACCCATACCAACCCTATAGGACAGAGTAGAATTGCCCCATAGGGTTTCTAAGGAGAGGCTGGTGGATTTGAACTGCTGACCTTTTGGTTAGCAGCCAAGCTCTCAACCACTGCACCACAGAGCTCTGCCCGCTGCCACTGAGTCGATTCCAACTCATAGAGACCCCATAGGGTTTCCAAAACCGTAAATCTTTCTCCTGCGGAGCCACTGGTGGTTTCAAACCGCTGACATTTAGGTTAGCAGTCAAACGCTTTAACCAGGGCTCCTTGGTACGATATCACCGTGTAACAAACAATCCCCCAAACCTCAGTGGCTTGCAATAACAAACACTGATTATTTTTTCTTATTCATGGGTCTGTGGGTCAGCAGGGGCTCTGCTCTAAGATGCAAGTCCAGGTTCAGGTCTCTGCTGCCGGGATCAGCAGCTACCGAGGGCCTGTCCTACTCATGACAAATGGCAGAAGCACAAGAACCCAATCACGTCAGCACATTCAAAGTTTCTGCCCACATCCCACTCACAAACACCCCGATGGCCAAGGTAAGTCCCGGTCACACCCAGCGTCAGTGAGGCGCAGACATGCTTTGTACCCACTCTAATGGGAGGCGCTGCAAAGCCACTTGGCAAAAATAAAAATATATAACGTATATATAAATAGGAGCCCTGGTGGTGCAGTGGGTGTTTGGCTGTAACTGAAAGGTCAGCCGTTTGAACCCACCAGAGGCTCCACAGGAAAAAGACATGGCAACCTGTTCCTGTAAAGATTACAGCCTAGGACCCCCTCTGGGGCAGTTCTACTCTGTCCCTCTTATAGGGTCGCTATGAGCTGGAATCACGGCACACAATAACCACGACGTGTATAAATAAATATATGTATGTATATATATATATATATATATGTCAGTAAATGCATAAATAATATAAATATGAAAAATAAACGTGCAATTCTATACCATGGAGGGAGGGAGGGAAGAATTGGAAACAAGAATCCAACCTACTACAAACTATAAAGTGGAAGCAATAGAAGTAACGTGTCCCTTGAAGGGTTGTTGGGGTAGCAGGTGTATAGAGCGCCACTCTGTGAACAGCAAAGCATTTGATAAATGTCAGTCTTTCACTTGGTAACAATGTGTTGTTGTCACAAAACGTCCACCCAGCAGCGGTGACACGGTGATGATGAAGAGAGCTAGTTCTTAGTGAGGGGAGTGGGTGCTGGGCAGGGGGACCCCCTGAGCACCAGGGCAGACCCGCCTCATGAAGGGACTGAAGCTGTGTGTTTGGCTCATTAACGTGGCTCTCACGAACCCCTAAAATAAGCCCTGGTGGGACAGTGGTTAAGCATTTGGTCAGCCGTTCGAACCTACCCCGTGGCTCTGTGGGAAAAAGACCTGGCGATCTGCTCTGTAAAGATTACAGAAACCCTATGGGGCGGTTCTACTCTGTCCTCTAGAGTCGTTATGAGTCGGAATCGACTGGACTGCAATGGGTTAACGAACCCCCTGAGCTGACACTGCTCAGAGAATGGCCTAATAGGGAAGGGGGTGGGGCTGGGGGAGCAGACCTGGCTGGCCTTTCAGAAGCTCTTAAAATATTAAACTCTGGCGGGGAGGGGGAGTGTACTGTTAATCCTTCTGGACTCCATGTCTCGGGGTCCTTAGTTTCGGGTTTGTGTGACCAGCATCATGGTTGGAAGTTTCTTGCCTCCGCCTACACACACACACACACACACACACACACACACACACACACACACACACACTTGCGCACGCGCATACTCTCACCCTCCTCCCTGCTCCCCCAAAGGGACTCATTTCAAAGGTGTAAATACTCCAAGTCCACCTACCTCTGAGTGTCAGATAAAGAGAACGATTGGGACAGTGACCCCAGACCGGGACACATTTCACACATATAAGATGTCGTCTTATCCCAATCCTGCTACTGGGGAGAGAAGGCAACCCTGCAAGGCTAGGCTGGTTTTGAGAAGTTTGTCTGTTTTCTAGTTTCGTTTCTTCCCTTTCCAAAGCTCCACTCACCCAAGAGAATAACGTAAACGCTTACGATGGCATTTTAACAGTCCCGGCGGCACTGATCATTATCATGAATCTGAAAGTAGCTGAGTTATTAACGTTCGGCAGTGCGGTCCTGCAGGGCTTGGCGTAATGAAACTGTAACTGGCGAATGTTGCTTTTATTTTCCAAGTACTTCCCCATCTGTTGTCTCCAAGGGGAGGTGCTCGTTTCCCAGTTAGGGTGATTGGAAAACCAGGGTCGAGAAGAGTCAGACTGCTCACCTCCTGGGGGATGCTGCCGAAAAGGACCAGAACCAGGGCAGCCTCTTCGTCTCTTCTCTAGAATCCCCACAGCACCCCACTGCCAGCTTGTGGGACATGGGACACACACAGGTTCCCTCCTGGCTCCTCGGGCCAGCTTCATCTTGCCTTCACTCCTGTCTCTGAGAAAGAAAGATCCTGCCCCTCTCCCCAGGTAGCTGTCTTGGCCCCATCTGTCCACCTTCCCCTGGGGTCTGCTCCACCAATTATCTCTCTCACTGTAGCATCTGCTGCCTCTCCCCCTGAGCACCATGGTCCTGCCTCTCTGTATGCAGATGTGGTCATTCTCCCATCCTCCCGGAACGACTGCTGGCTCCCTCTTCCCCACACAGGGCACTGGCGGTTCAACGATAGAACTCTTGTCTTCCATGCAGGAGACCCAGGTTCGATTCCTGGCCAATGCACCTCAAAGGCAGCCACCATCTGTCTGTCACTGGGGGCTTGTGTGTTGCTACAATGCTGAACAGGTTTCAGTGGAGCTTCCAGACTAAGACAGACTAAGAAGAAAGGCCTGGTGATCTGCTTTTGAAAATCAGCCCATGAAAACCCCACGGATCACAATGGTCCAATCTGCAACCAATCATGGGGATTTCACAGGACCGGGCAGTGTTTCGTTCTGTTTTGCACGGGGTTGCCCACTTTCAAGAAAAGTCTGTCATTCCAGATCAGATGGGGAAGCTTCTGGAACAGCCATGGCGCAGCTGATGCTTACTGCAGTTTGCTCCCTGCCCTTCCTGACGGCCAGGAGGGGTAGTACAAGGTGCTCTCCCAAGAATGCCCCTAACTAACAACAAACAGAGCAGCAGATGCTACCGGCTTGCCTCGTGGTCACGGCCTCCCTTCCTCTCTCCCCCAGCAAAGCTGCCTTTCCCTCCTCTCTCCTGGTCAAGCTTTTGCCACTCCCCTGGATGCCTGCCTTCCCCTTAACTGCATCCAGAGAGTTGCCTTTCACCACCAGGTCATTCACTCCAGAGCACGCTCTGAACACCTGGGCTGGGCCAGACACCACGCTACGCAACGGAGCCCCCAGGATGACAAAGGCGCTGTCCCTGACCTCAAGACACGTGGCCAACACATTGAGGAGAGACAGCAGCCTTGGAGTGGTGGCAGAAACCACAGGCAATCCTGACTCTCCCTGCCCGGCCCTCCTCTGCCCGGTCCCAAAGATTGCCTCTGAGCCCAGGCTTCTCCAAGAGGGCCCCTGGACCTGGGGGAGGGGCTGCCAGAGTCCCAGGACATATCTTACTGGAGAGCTCATTTGACTCAAAAAACTGGAGGAGGAGTTGGAGTTAAATAATTGATAAGTGATCTAAAACATAATTTTTTCTACCAAGACACATATGACTTTTATAGGGCAGGGCACAAAAGTCACAGGAACACGTAAGACTCACCTCAATAGTTCACAAAAATTCTGTCCACTTCTGCCAGCACCCACAGACCCACGGGGGCAGAGGGACCTGCGTTCCCTCTCTTCTGCCACTAGAAACAAGTGGCTCAAGTGTGAGAAGCATTCTGGTTCCACCCAAAGCCCAGCCCCACCCCAGACACCCCAGCCCACCTCTTGGGCCCCCGAGGGCTTGTCTGCAGAAGCCTGCAGGAAGGTGAGAGCTGTGGGCGAGTCGGTAGTTCTGGGGAGGCTGTAGAAGCCACCCTCCTGGCAGCAGCGGGACATCCAAGACACTGAGGACACCAGCCATTAATCACTCTTCTCCGAGCTTGTCAGGCCAGACAACCTCCTGTCGGTGCCACATAAATACACTTAACCTTTAAAGGGCCTGGTGGTGGCCACCGGGAGGGAGTGCTCTCACAGTTCCCGCCCCCACCTCTGCTCCCTGCCTCTCCTGGTCACAGAGCCAGAGGAGGTTTAAAACAAGAAAGAGGAGCCATTGTAAACCCAGCCCCATCCATCAAACCCCAGCCACCAAGAATCCAGGGGAGGCTTTCCAACGAGGGCAGAAGCCAAGGAAAGATGTAACCAGGAGAGGCTGAGCCTCCATCCTAATCACAGGACCTTCCCAGGGGCAGCTGCCTCTGTGTCCCAGGGCGACAGGGCCTTTCCGGGCCCAAGCAACAGGTAGCAGAGAGGTCCCAAGCGCGGGGCAGGGCTCTGCCTGGGGCCTGACACCCTAGGGGTCTGTCTTGCTGGGATGGAGGAAGGCAGCCCACATCCCTCCCTCATTCTTTCATTCATTCAACAAGGTCACTGAGCATCTTCCGTGTCCCAACGTGGTGCTGGGTACCAAAGTCGCAAGGAGAGATAAAATATGGCCTCTGACCCCAGGGGATTGACTCCCAGTAAGGTAAGGGGTAGGGGGCAGGCTTGCAAAAAATCATCTCCATAGGATGAAAAATAAGGGCTAGGACAAGGAATGAAGGGGACACACCTTGGAGCTCTGAGAGGGGAATGAAGGAACAACGGCTGGAAAGGTGACAGGTGACAGTTGCGGACAGTTGATCTGGGTCCTGCTACATGCATAGGAGTGCTCCAGGCAGACAAAGGGAGCTCGAATGGAGGGGCTGAGGCATGGGAGCAACAAAAAGAGGCCATGGCTGGGGTCCGAGGCCAGCCAGGGGGCCAGTGAGGCCAGTCCGAACAAGCCCACGGCATGGCGGACACTAGGCTGTGCTGCCCAGATCCCCTCCAGTGGGGTCTCGGGATGGCTGCAGAGGGCTGCCTCCCCCACAGCCACAGCTTCCCAAGGGGCCCACCTCCAGGACCTACTGCTGGGGGTGGGATGGGCCGGCCCTCTCAGCCCAGCTCAGGACAGAACTGACTAGCCTGCTCCTCCGAGGCCTCCCTCAGCCTGCTCCCTGCCCCGGTCTCGTTCTCCATCCTGCAGGCTGGTGGTCAGCTTCCTGGGAAACCAGCCCTGTGCACAGGTGTAGGGTGGGGGTAAGGCTGTCCCCTAGAAACAATGGTCCCCCAAGCTAGGAGCGAGAACTCATTCCAATTTCACAAGGAAGACTTGTCCTGCTTCTAAAACATCCTCGGTGGACAGCGGCCAGCAACCTGAGGTTCCTGGGAGACAATTGTCATTCTGTGTCCTCCATGCCCTTCGAGGTTCCTAACTCAGGACACGGCACATGGGGACGTCAGAGAACAGTGGAGAGAGGATGTCTTAAAGGAGACTGTCGCGTCAGAAACGTGATGGCCAGTGGTGGAAACGCGGAGCAATGCTACAAGGACATGCAGGATGCAAAGGGCGGGTCCCAGATCTTACGTAATGGCACCAAAACCAAAAAAAGAAACGTTTTGCCGTCAAGTCGATTCTGACCCATAGTTACACTGCCTCATAGGGTTTCCAAGGAGTGGCTGGTGGATTCGAACTGCCGACATTTTGGTGGGTGGCAGCCGAGCTCTTAACCACTGCACCACCAGGGCTCCAAGGGCACCTAGACACTCCGAATGTCTCAAAACCACCCCTGCAATAACTACCAGTTAAAAAACTAACTGCCCTCAAGTTGATTCCGACACACGTGGGTTAGAGGAGAACTGTGCTCCGTGGAGTTTTCAGTGGCTGAGTTTTTGGAGGTAGATATCCAGGCTTTTATTCCAAGACACCTCTGGGTGAACTAGAATCTCCAACCTTTAGGTTAGCAGCCGAGCGCGTTAACCATTTGCACCACCCAGGGACTCCAGAGCTGCGGACATACAAACGTGCACACAGATGCAGCTCTGCATCACAGCTTGCTTGCCCATTGGACGCTCCCCACCTCCCTAAAAGGCAGAGTCACCTGGGGAAGCAGATGGGCAAACCTAACCCTTTGGGCGGGAAACGAGGAGGTAAACGCACTTCGTCCTCCGCACCCCCCACCAGATCCCTGACTGAGAAGCTCAAGGTTGGAGACAAATTAATTTGCCTTGAAGTGCTTGAGTTTACCGGTAATTACCCTCGCCCTCCCGGGCAGCTTTCGGCCTGCTTGCCATCCACAGCCTTCTCCTCTGGATGGGCACCCTCCAGGGCCCCACCCAAGAGCTGGTGGATTACGCTTGTTGCCTTGTTTATCACAAGGAAACTGGGCTGCCAGGAGGTTGTTGACACGACATACGGGACGTTGTTGTTCAGGTATTTGACCTAGAGAAAGGTCAGCAGTTCAAATCCAGCAGCAGCTCCGCAGGAGAAAAGACCTGGCGATCTGCTCCCGTAAAGATTTCAGCCTAGAAAACCCTATGGGGTAGTTCTACTCTGTCACATGGGGTCGCTATGAGACAAAATACTCAGCAGCACACAACAACGTCTTTATTTGCGGCTTAGGGAGGGAGACGTCCTGTCTGCCCATGTGACCCAGCATACAGAGCCCGGTCCCTGCAGGGAGCTGTTTGTTCCCATGATGATGTGTAGGTAAGCGTGGACTTTTCCTTCTGCCAGCCTCAGGGAACATGCAGGGCAGGAGCATGACACCATCCCAGGTGGGGGAGGGCAGGGGAGGAGGCCTGAGCTGGGGCCAGGGACAGACACCCCTAAGCTGAGACAAGACGGTACAGTTAGTACTGGAGCAGAACGGGGCTGGGGGTGCAGCTCGGCAGTTGCCCTCGCAGCTGGGGTGAGGTCGGGGTGCCCCTGAGGTAGAGGGTTCTTGGGAAGTGGGTAGAGCCTGAAGAAACCTTACCGTAGGTGACCTGAAGTCTGAGGGGATAACTGGAGACAAGACAGAGGGGCCACAGAGGACTGGCTGTGATGTGGGGGCCCAGGGAGCCCAGACTGGGGAGAGTGTGCCCTGGACGTGGCAGGTGGGGGAGCTGCAGGGTGGGTGTGGCATCTGGGGACACACATGAGACTGGGCAGGCAGAGTACAGTCAGGGGAATTCAGGCTGCTGGGAAGCTAGCCCTCACCCACGTGCTGAGGCAGGGGAGACCGGCGTCAGGCCTGGCAACTATGGGATTAAGGCAACGCGTGAGCAGGGGGAGAAGAAAGAAGCCATGTCTTGGGGACACCCAGGGCGGGACTCGCAGCGAGGCCTGGGGTAGGGGGGAGTAACCCTAAGCTCAGCCTCCACCCCTGCAACATGAGTCTCTGCCGGCAGCCCAGGCAGTCTTGCCTGGTCTCACCTCTAGCAGGATCACCTGAGATGCTCGTTATAAGGAGCCCTTTCCGGCCCCCACCACCCCAGCCCCTGCCCATTTTATCAGCACCCACAGGGGTGCTAAATCTTGAGAACCAGCGGTGGCGAGTGTAAGCTTCAGGGTCAGGGTCACACCTGAGTTCAGGTTCTCCATCAGCCACTTATCCATCTTATCAGTCCTTATCCACCTCAACTTCCCCATACCTAGACGAGGAATAACAAGTACTAATAACTACCTCGTCACATATGTGTATAGGTACATATATGTGAGTATATACATGCGTATATAGGTGTATGGAGCCCTGGTGAACCAGTGGTTAAGAGCTCAGCTGCTAACCAAAAGGTTGGCAATTTGAATCTACCAGCCGCTCCTTGGAAACCCTATGGGGCAGTTCTGCTCTGTCCTGTAGGGTCACTATGAGTTGGAATCAACTTGATGGCAATGGGTTTGGTTTGGTTATACGTATGTATATGTCTATGCATGTATGTGACTGTATGCACACACATTCATATATATAATAAAGCACATAGGGGACACAGTCATGGATATTTCTCACACATAACCAAACACCTCACGGGATTGATTTTCTGGGTTTGAAGGATTAGGACCATAGTCTCAAGGAACACCTTGGTCATTTGGCACAATGTAGTTCAGAAAGTTATTTTCTACATCCGAGTTTGGTGGGTAGTGTTGGGGGTTTTAAAGGCTTGTGAGCCGCCATCTAAGATACAACTATCGGTCTCTACTTGTCCAGAGCAAAAGAGAAAGAAGGAAACCAAAGACTCAAAGAAGAAACTAGTCTATAGGACAAATAGTCTATACCTAACCATCTACCCTGAGACCAGAAGAACTAGATGGTTCCCAACTACTACTGTCGACTGTTCTAATCAGGGCCACAATAGATGGATCCTGATAGAAAGGGATAAAAATGTGAAACAGAACTTCAAATTCCTTAAAAAAAAAAAAAGGCCTACTGGACTGGTGAGACTAGAGGGCTCCCCGAGACTCTTGCCCTGAGATACTCGCCAAACCTTGAACCGAAAGTACCCCTGAGGTCACCTTGTAGCTAAATAACAAATTAGCTCACAAAATAATGAATATCACCCATAAGTACTGTGCTCCCTTAAAAAATCACCTATATGAGACCAAAGAGTCAACAATTACTTTAAACAAAGATGAGAAAGTAAGAGGGCAGGGAAACTAGATTAATGGAAATAGGACAACCAGAACAGACATATTGAGAATGTTCATGCATTGTGAAGCCTGTAACCAACGTCACTGAACAACTTGTGTAGAAATTTTTGAGTGGGAACCTAAAATGCTGTGTAAACATTTACTGAAAACACAATAAAATATTATTTTAAAAAAAGCTACTTCGTAAGATTGCTGTGATCACGTTAAAAAGAATAAACGTGGAAGCGCTTAGCACAAGACCAAGCAAATGGTAAACGCTCAAAAACAGCATGATTATTATTATGACTATTATTATCATTATCAGAGCTTAATTCCTCTCGTTCTTTCTCTCTTTGTCCTTGTCGGCTGTTCGGGCAGAGCGGCATTCAGATGTTCAGGGGTGGCACTGACTCAGCTCAGAAGAGCTGGGGAAGAGAGAGGCAGAGAAACAAGGATGACTCCACTAAGCTCAGAACCTTCCGGACACTCAGCCTTTCACCTGGGGGAGGCAGTAATGCCACTTTGATGATTTAGTCACTTTGAGGACTGAGGTGCGCCTGACCCAAGCCATGGTCTTTTCAATCACCTCATACGTATGTAAAAGCTGGACAACGAACAAGGAAGACCAAAGAGGAATTAATACATTTGCATTGTGGTGTTGGTGAAGAATACTGAATCTGTGTCGGACTGCCAGAAGAATAAATAAACCTATCTTGGAGGAAGAACAACCAGCGTGCTCCTTAGAAGCGAGGATGGTGAGACTTTGTCTCCCTCACTTTGGACACGTTTATTAGGAGCGACCAGTCCCTGGAAAAGGACCTCATGTCTTTGGTAGAGGGTCAGCAAAAGAGAGGAAGTCCCTGAACAAGATGGATTGAAAAAGTGGCTGTAACAATGGGCTGAAACGGACCTACTATTGTGAAGATGGTGCAGAACCAGGCAATGTTTCGTTTTGTTGTCTATAAGGGTGGTTGAGTCGGAGCCGACTCAATGGCGCCTAATAACAACTGTTAGTGCAAAACTCTGCCCCCTTGGCCACTCCAGAGCATAGGAAGGGCCTGCCTTGGGGCTGGCGGAGCAAGGCTGGGGGCATTCAATTTGGGGGAATGCCGTGCTCAGGAAAATGAAAACCGCTCAGGACATCGGCAGATGCTCCAGCTGCCCTTCCTCACACCTTAATTCTTCCCATCTCACCTTTGAAGAGAGGAAAGGAAGTCCTTCCAGGTCCTTTTGCTCCTTGCTCAGACATTAGCAGGAAGGTCGACCCCTCCACTATGTGTCCTCTCTGTCACCTCCCCAGCAGCCCCTGTGGAGCTGGGCAGCCCCGCTTCTCCCCCTCCCCCTGCAGTTCCCATCACCAGAGACCCTCCTCTAGCCTCTGTCTCCCGCCCAAGTGCCTCCTGCCTCCCAGTCCTCCACCTGCAGCTCAGCTGGACGACGGCCCCAGCAATGAGCAGAGGGTAGGCGGCATCCTGTCTCCCCTGCACGCCGTGGATCCCCCTCCACCCCTGGCTGTTCCCCATATCCGGGCAGACCTTGTTGTCTTCATTATCGACGTCAGCACAAAAACACTAGAAAATAAAATGAATGTTTTCACAGTAAAAATCCACTAGATGAGTTACTGTTGTAATTTAACAATGTGATGGGAAACTACAGCAAATTACCGAAGTATATAATTAAAGTAAATCTATTTTAAAGTCCCTTATTGCTTCATATTTTGCAGATCTCGGTTTCTCTTCTCTCTCCACTCCCCCTGGGCCCCTTCCCCTTTTTCCCAGCGTGCTGAGGGGGGTGGGAGTCGTGGATCCCTTGAACCTGTCAGGACCATGGTGGCTCTCCTGACCTGTGACTGGGGCACGCGCCCAGTGTGTCTGCAGCCCAGACTGGCCTCCCCTTGGCAGAGCGAGGGGGGATCGCCTCACGGCTGACAGAGGCAGTGACTGAGACCAGGACCCTGAACCCACTTCTGCTAGATCCTGGGGGTGTGGGGATTGATTCTGCCATAAATACCAATCCTACCAAGCTGAGGAAAGAGCCCTGGTGCACAGCAGTTAAAGCGTTCAGCTGCTAACCGAAAGGTCGGTGGTAAAAACCCACCAGCTGCTCTGCAGGAGAAAGACCTGGTGATCTGCTCCTGTAAAAATTACAGCCTAGAAGACCGATGGAGCAGTTCTGCTCTGTAGAGCTGAATGAGTTGAACTGACTCAATGGCACACAACAGCTAACCGACACAGCAGTGACATGGTAGAAAGACCTGGCAATCTGCTCCCATAAAGATCACAGCCACCTAGTAAGAAGACCAGACTTAATGGTCTGACTGAGACTGGAGGAACCCCAGAAAGCATGGCCCCTGGATTCCCTATCAGCCCAGAACTAAAGCAATTTCTGAGGCCAACTCTTCAGACAGGGATTGGACTGGACTGTGGGACATAAAGTGATACTCGTGAGGAGTGTGCCTCTTAGCTCAAGTAGATACAAGAGACTAAACAGGCAGCTTCTGTCTGGAGGTGAGATGGGAAGGCAGAGAAGGTTAGGAGCTGGTTGAATGGACATGGGAAATCAGGGGTAGAAAGGAGGAGTGTGCTGTCACAGTATGGGGACAGCAATTAGAGTCACGTAACAGTGTATGGATAAATTTTTGTATGGGAAAAAATAAAAAAGATTACAGCCAAGAAACCCCTATGGGACAGTTCTAAGTGGGTCACCATGAGTTGGAATCAGCTCAACAGCCACGGGCTTGGCTTGGTCGCCGTGGTTAAGAGAGCAGCAGGAAGCTAAGGCTCAGAGAGGTTAAGTACTTGCTCAAGGTCACGCAGCAGGAAGTGGCAGAGCTGGGATTTGGTGTCAAGCGCTTGGCACAGGACCAGTTACCTCCCTAGAAGCCCCCAAGGCCGGGATCCTCTCCACAGGATGGGAGAGTTCTCACTGTAATGAACCCTGTAATCAGCCTTTTCAAAAGGGGGGAGGAGCTGAGGGAAGATGTGCGGTTACTGTTCCACGGTGTTTTCTAAAATGCACTCTAAGGGGGCGAGGAAGCGCCAGGGTTGACACAGCCCCACCAGTCCTGTTATCACACAATTCTTTCGCAGTGACAGAACCCCCTTCATAAACCGGGAAAGGGTCAAGACTTCAGACCCTCTGGGATGAGTTACCTTCATCAGAAGGCCCAGGGAGGTCCCAGGGAGGGGCTCCCTGCAGCCCCCAGAACTGGGCCTGGCCTGCCCTGGGGAGGGGCCCCTGCTGTCCAGGCTGGGGCAGGGAGGGGCCGGCTGAGCCTGCGGTACCTGAGGGGATCTCTAGGGAAGAACGCTCACAGCTCACTCAAGGCTACCCGTTATGCCTTTGAGTCAACTCCCACTCATAGCGACCCCACAGGACAAATGAGAACCGCCCCACAGGGCTTCCAAGGCTGTCACCTTTACAGAAGCAGGCTGCCACAGCTTTCTCCTGAGAAGTGGCTGCTAGGTTCGAACCACCAACCTTTCGGTTAGCAGCCGAACACGTAATCACTGCACCACCAGGGCTGCTTTCATTCAAACCTAGGATGACGCATTCCCCGCTCTGGGGGCCCTTGGGTTGGACTCGGGGACTGACATGCTACTGGCACCCAGAAACCAAGTGACTCGAACGGAGATCAAACCGCAAGGGTCACTTCATTATCAGCACAGAAAGCTCTCGGCCTAAGAGGGAAAATGACCCCGAGACAAGGAAGGGGGACTCCCCCGCCCACTGGCAGGCTTTCCAGGAAAAGCTGACCCTCAGGAGATTTATCAGGTCTAGAAGACATGGCCCGCCCCAAGGTGGGGTCCCTGTCCTTGGAGCCTGCACCTCTGCCTGGGCCTCCTCCTCTCCTGCAGAAAAAAAGGTCAGGTGTGGGCTTGAAGGCTCAGTCCTATGCGAATGAGATGCAAATCAACACTGCTCCCCGCATCTCTGCTGTCATCTGGCGCCCCGGCTGCCTGCCGCAGCCTCCCAGCACTCTGAACGCCGAAGCGCAAGGATGAGGGCTCTGGCGGTAGGACAGCGGGCAGAGCCTTGTAGAGGGCAGCGGCAGGCGGGCCGAGACCCTCCACAGTGCTGACCAGCCCTCAGGACTCCAGAGCTCCACGCCGTGTCCTGGGCTCCGGGCTCCTTCATGCCACTCCTTCTCCATAGTCCTCCCTTCCAGCTCCAGGGCGGTGCCCCCGACAAAGCCCCAGGGGGTGTCCCTCCTGAGGAGCCTCTGTTCGGGAGGGAGCCCCAAGATGCAAACCCTGCGGGCCTTGCTTTACCTGCAAGGGGTAGCTGCTGCCTCCTGTGTTGCCATATCAACAGGGGTGGAATTCTCCACCAAGATTTCCAGCCGTCTTGGGGTTGACTCCTGCACCAGAAATGCAGAGCTGGGCAGGGCAGAGCCTTGGGCATCCGGCTCGGCACCACTAGCCCACCTTGGTGCCGCCGGCCAGCTCTCAGCCCCATTTAGCAACAATTCCCAGGAGAAGGACACCTAGAACCTGCTAAGAAAGTGCTTCTCATGGCATCCGGGGGCCATGAGGCTCTGCAGTAGAGAAGGAGTCAAGACAACTGAAAGCAAAGGGGGAAGCGGCCGGGAGGAGGGAGGCCAAGAGGCCGGGAGAAGAGAGGCCGGCCGCAGGGCAGCCCGGGCCGGGAAGTGAGGCCTTGGGAAGGGAAGGGGCCCTGGACACAAAGGAAAAGCAGACAGTGGAAGGGGCCTTCCAGGAGGGCCATGGGGGAGGGACCCAAAGAGGACCCCCCCACACACACCCCAACAGCATTGTCCTAGCAGGGTGCCCATTGGTGGAATGAGGGCCTGACTTCTCTGAAAGCCCACCACCCTCAGCTGTCCTAGTTCAGCTCGGGATCCCCAAACCCAGTCCAGGATTCCTGGCTTTCTCTATACCATCTCTCCCACCCCACATGCCTCCTCGTCTGAGATGAGAAAAGCAATCGGGATAGAGGGGAAAAGGTGGAACAAACAGGCCCGGTGGCCCCCCTCTTTATCCGTCTATCCATCTGGACATAGCCTCCACTGAGCCCCATGGTACCACCTAGCACCTGGGAGGCAGGGAGGAGGCTTTAAAAGGTACAGCCCCTTCCTCAAGGATGATCCTGGCGCATCTTCGCTTCATGCAGGCTGAACTACGCGCACTGCACTCCTCTGAACTCTCCAGAGGAAAAGCAAGCTGAGTTGGGAATCCTCCACCACTAAGTGGATCCGGAGGCTCTGAGACCCAGGAAGCTCTCTACGGAGATAAGATGCTCTTATCTCGGTCAGGCTCTGCACTGGGGCCTAGGGCTCTCAGACGGACGCAGCAGCAGGAGGACTCTATGTGACACACCCCCTCTTCACCACCAATGCCCATGCTGGTTCTGTGCATGGTACAACTAATTCTCAAAAACCAGGAAATTCCCCATTACTCCAAGGTGCCCAAGGGCCAGGGAACAAGCAAAGCCCTCTCGGTCCTTGGCAAGAACAGGGTAATTCACCCAACCAATCAGAAAACCAGAATGCTCATCTGAAGGGCTCTCCCACTCCCCGGGGGCATCGGAGTGTCCACTGAACATCTGCCAGCCCCTCTGGATAACGTTGGCTGTAGTTGACCTGAGGGCACTTTTTAGAGCTCATTAACATGGACATGGAAACTGGGGTCAATCTAGAGGCCACAGAATAACTCTCGAGGAACAGAACATACAAACAGGCATCTGGCCTCCCCAGGACCCCAGGACAGGAGATGGCCTTGATGCTGTCTAGAGTCCCAGCCTCCCCCCTGGACACCCACAGTTGATTCTGCCACCTCTGAGGTCTACCTGGAACAGCAGCTGCCAGCCAGCCCAACGGATGCACAGCCCAAGAAGTGCATCCCTGGCCTGCCATGTGGGGCTCTCCAGCTCTGGGTTCCATGAGGCAGAATCAACAAAGGAAGTCTGAGCCACACTCCCCCCTACTCCTGCCCTAACTGCACGTCCCACTCGGGCAGCTTCTGGACAGCCTGCCGACCCTACATGATGGGTCAGGAACACCACAACTGCCATCTTTTGAAACAGGCTGTGGGTGCAAGAGCTTGCTCAGGGAGTACACCTGTTAGAGCTTTAGTCCAGCTCATGCTCTGAGGAGATGGGTGACCTTGGCTTTTTGGTGCAATGCTTTCTCTTACATATGGCCTTCCTGGCCTTGGGTTTATAATTCTGCCAGAAATGACTGGTTGGGCTGCAGCCTGCCCTGTGGTTGGTCTACCTCACGCACCTTACAGGGATTGGTCAGTTTGCTATGCAAATAGTGGTTCCTAAAACCACCCAACAGGATTGAGTGACTTGCTTATATGAACAGCCAATCTGACAGCGGTTTAGAAAGAGGTGATGGGAGAGAATGGGAAGCTTCCAAAAGACCTGTAATATAGGTCAAGAGCTATACCACCGAAGACGGGGTGAGACAGTGGCAGCAGTGCAAGCGGTGGGAACCGCGGGACCAGCAGACAGCTGCAGTGGTGCTTGCTACCCATGAAGAGACAGCTGAGCACCTTCAGGCAAGAGGCTTGCTGGTTGAGCCAGGTGCCTCTAGGCACTTGTCGATGGAGCCAAAAGAGGTTTAACACTTACCCAGGCCAGGTAGAGGCCCAGGAAGGCCCCGTGGCAGAGAGAGAAGGGCCTGCAGGCAGGCACACCCAGAAAAAAGCTGAGAGCAGGCTCGGTTTGAATCTGTCCTGACGTATCCTATCTCCTGAGTTGTATCCTGTTGCTTCCAAGCTGATCCTGATCCTGAGCTGTAGCCTGTTACTTCCCTAATAGACCACATAATCATGGGTATGGCCTGTGAGTTCTGAGTGGCCATTGCAATGAATTATCGGACACAGCAGAGAAGTAGAAAGTGCTGTGGGAGGGATGGATGGTGTCAGAAATGGTGAAATCCAGTTTGGTGAGTGGCTTCTGGGTCTTAAAAGCTAGTAAGCAGCCATCTAAGATGCATCAATTGGTCCCAACCCACCTGGAGCAAAGGAGAATGAAGAACACCAAAGACACAAGGAAAATACTAGCCCAAGAGACAGAAAGGGCTACATAAAACAGAGTTTCCATCAGCCTGAGACCAGAAGAAATAGATGGTGCCCAGCTACCACCAATGACGGCCCTGACAGGGAACACAACAGAGTCCCTGATGGAGCAGGAGAAAAGTGGGGTGCAGAACTCAAATTCTAGTGAGAAGACCAGACTTAATGGTTTGACTGAGACTGGAGGGACCCCGGAAGACATGCCCCCAGACTCTCTGTTAGCCCAGAACAGAAACCATTCCCGAAGCCAACTCTTCAGACAAAGATGAGACTGGACTATGGGACCTAAATTGACACTCGTGAAGAGTGTGCTTCTTAGCTCAAGTAGATACATGAGACTAAATGGGCAGCTCCTGTCCGGAGGTGAGATGAGAAGGCAGAGAGGGTCAGGAGCTGGTTGAATGGACACAGGAAATCTGGGGTGGAAAGGGCGACTCTGCTGTCACAGTACAGGGAGAGCAACTAGGGTCACAAAACAATGTGTGTATAACTTTTTGTATGAGAGACTAACTTGAATTGTAAACTTTCACTTAAAGCACAATAAAAAAAAAAAAAGAAAGAAATGGTGAAAAGGTTGGAGAGTGGAGGTATGTCTGACCTCCACCCCATAGGAACCAGCTTTGTGCTGATCTTGATGCTCGTCTCTCTTCTTGAAGTTAGACAGGTTCTGATGCTAGATTACAGACTTGCTCCTTAACCTCTCCAGACTTCTACTTCCTCATCTGCAAATAGGGAAACCCATTGCTGTTGAGTCGAACCCAACTCGTAGCGACCCTACAGGACAGAGTAGAACTGCCTCATAGGGTTTCCAAGGCTGAAATCTTTACAGAAGCAGACTGCCACATCTTTCTCCCATGGAGCTGCTGACCTTTTGGTTAGCAGCCAAACGCTTAACCACTGTGCCACTAGGCACAGGAGAGACTAGTCCCTGGAGAAGGACATCATGCTTGGTATAGTAGAGGGTCAGTGAAAAAGAGGAAGATCGTCAACGAGATGGATTGACACAGTGGCTGCAACTATGGGCTCAAGCATATCAACGACTGTGAGGATGGCACAGGACCCAGCAGTGTTTCATTCTGTTGTACATGGGGTCACTATGAGTTGGAACTGACTCACTGGCACCTAACAACAACAGAATAGGGAAGATCATACCTTGCAGCTCATTGTGCAGATTATCTGACTGTTCCTATAACTAAAGCTGTGCTTTCTGGAGAACTTTCTGTGACCAAGCACTTAGTTAGATACTCTCACACACAAAGGGAAGACACTACTTTTTCTCTATTGTAGATATGAAAAACACAGGCTCACTGAGGTTAGACAATTTACCCAGCATCAGGCAGCTAGTAAGTGGTTGAGTTGGGTTCACACTCAGGCAGTCTGACTCCAGACCCTGCACTCAGTTGCCAGCGACTGGTGCCATCATTGCCGTTAAAACATCCAGAATGGTGTCGAAGGCTCTCAACAAATGGTGGCTATGGTGGTTCAGTGGTAGAATTCTCACCTTCCATGCAAGAGACCTGGGTTCAATTCCCAGCCAATGCACCTCATGTGCAGCCACCAACCATCTGTCAGTGGAGGCTTGAGTGTTGCTATGATGCTAAACAGGATTCAACAGAGCTTCCAGACCAAGATAGACAAGGAAGAAAGGCCTGGTGATCTACTTCCAAAAGTTAGCCAATGAAAATCTTATGGATCACAACAGAATTTTGTCCAGTATTGTGCTGGAAGATGAGACCCCTAGGTTGGAAGGCGCTCGAAACACACAGTGGCTGCAATGACGGATTCAAACATCTCAATGACCATGAAGATGGTGTAGGACCAGGCACACTTCATGAGGTTGTACATGGGGTCGCCATGAGTCAGAGCCTACTCGATGGCAACTAACAACAACACGGGTCTCAGCAAACAGTGAAAGACTCACCAAGTGATCAACTTTAAACCCGGGGCTCTACTTCTGAAAATCAGCCAATGAAAACCCTATGGATCACAAGGTCCGATCTGCAACCGATCATGGGCATTGTGCAGGACTGGGCAGTGATTCATTTCTTTGTGTGTGAGGTCACCATGAGTCAGGGGCCAACTCAATGGCAGCTAGCAACAACTGTTTTCATCCCCATTCCTATTATCCTAGCATTGCCTGCTGTTTAAAATTAACCAACCTATACAGGAGTTTGGCACCCTGGTGGCGTAGTGGTTAAGAGTTCAGCTGCTAACCAAAGGGTCGGCAGTTTGAATCCACCAGCCACTCCTTGGAAACCCTATGGGGTAGTTCTACTCTGTCCTATAAGGTCGCTCACTATGAGTCAGAACTGACCCAATGGCAATGAGTATACGTGAGTTTGTTAGTTTCCTATTGCTGTGTAAAAGGAGCCCTGGTGGCTCCGTGGTTAAGTGCTTGGCTGCTAACTGAAAGGTTAGTGGTTTGAACTCACCAGACACTCCTCAGGAGAAAGACGTGGCAGTCTGCTTCCATAAGGATTACAGCCTTGGAAAACATATGGGGCAGTTCTACTCTGTCATATAGGGTCGCTATGTGTCGGAATCGACTCAACAACGGGTTTGGTTTTATTGCCATGTAACAAATTACTCTGAATATCAGCAGCCTGAAACAACATACATTGATTATCTCATGGTTTCTGTGGGTCAGGGATCTGGGCACAGCTTGGTGGAGTCCTCCAGGCCAGCAATCACAGCTGGGGCTGTGGTCTTATCTGAGGCTCAAATGGGGAAGTATCTGCTTCCAAACTCACATAGTTGCTGGCAGAATTTAGATCCTTGTGGGCTGTTGGACTGAGAACCTATTTCTTGCTGGTTGGAGGCTGGAAGCCCCCTCAGTTCCTTACTGCACGACCCTCTCCATACAGCAACTCACAGCACTGCTGCTCGCTTCTTCGAAGCCAGAAGGGAGAGCGTTTCCTCACAAGATGGCATTTCAATCACGTGCACATCATCACACACATCCTGTCAGCTACGGGTCCCACCCACACGCAAGGGAAGGGATCACACAAGGGTGCTGTCTCAGTTATCTAGTGCTGCTATAACAGAAATACCACAAGTGGATGGCTTTAACAAACAAACGTATTCTCTCATAGTTTAGGAGGCTAGAAGTCCAAATTTAGGGTGCCAGCGCTAGGGAAAGGCTTGCTTTCTCTGTTGGCTCTGGGGGAAGGTCCTTGTCTCTTCAGCTTCTGTTTCCTTGCTTCCTTGGAGATCTCATGTGGTATGGCATCCATCTTCCCCCATCTCTGCTTCCTGCTTCATCCACTCCTTTTACACCTCAGAAGAGATTGATGCAAGCAAGACACACCCTACGCTAATACTGCCTTGTTAACATAACAAAGAAAACCTTATTCCCAAATGGGATTATAACCACAGGTATAGGATTTAGGATTTACAACACATATCTTTAGGGAACACAATTCAATACATAACAGGCATGAACACCAGGCAGCAGGGACCATGGGGGCCAACCAAGAGTCTGTCTACCACATTGTGACACGGCGGTCACAGAGAGTCACTTCTCCGATTCACAGAGCAAGAGGAGAGGTAAGGGCAGGTAAAGAATTTGCCTGAGGCCATCTGTCAGCTTAGCATCCAGCTGTTCCCATCTCCACGGTTCTCACCAACACCTGTGATGTTGTATCTATATGCAGCCAACCCCACAGAGGTTTTTGAGACAGAGAAAAGCAGGAGGAGAAGCAGAAGGAAGCAAGAAGAGAGAAGGAGAGAAAGAGGAGGCAAAAAACCTCCTAAAAGAGCTATATCATAGGTCAAGGGCTATAGCACTAATGACAGTGACAGGCCCGGAAGGGGCCCAGCAGCAGAGCCTGTGGCAACAGTCCTGGAAGGGGCCCTGTGGCAGTGTTGGTGGTGACAGACGGCAGGGCCAAGAGGCCTGTCCTGAGGGGGCCGAGAGGAGCCTGTCCTGAGGGGGCCAAGAGGAACCCTGTCCTCAGTGGGCTGAGAGAAGGCCTGTCCTGAGGGGGCCGAGAGGAGCCTGTCCTGAGGGGGCCGAGAGGAACCCTGTCCTCAGTGGGCTGAGAGAAGGCCTGTCCTGAGGGGGCCAAGAGGAGCCTGTCCTGAGGGGGCCAAGAGGAACCCTGTCCTCAGTGGGCTGAGAGAAGGCCTGTCCTCAGGGGGCTGAGAGGAGCCTGTCCTCAGGGGGTGAGAGGAGCTGGGAGAACTGTCCTGCCCTAAAGAAGGGAGACTTTGCCCACATGCTTCCCGATCCTGATCCTGAGTTGTACCCTGTTACTTCCTTAATAAACCCCATAGCTGTGAGTATGGTCTGTGAGTTCTGTGTGGCCATCACAACAGATCATCGAACCCAGAAGAGAAGCAGACAGTGCCGTGATAGGGACGGCTGGTATCAGGATTGGTAAAAAGGTTGGAGAGGGGCGGTGTGTCTGAATTCCGGTTCACAGGGATCGGCCTTGGGCTGATCTTGATTTGTATTTTCCTCCCTGAAGTTAAACAGGTACTAATACTGCTATTCCTGCACCATTTTTACCGGTGCCTTGGCGGAGAATCGAACCCAGGTCTCCCTCAAGGAAGGGGAGAATTCTACCACTGAGCCCCCACTGCCCCACATAGCACATAGTCCCATCAATATTTGCGGAACGAAATGGATTGGCGGATGGTCGCAGGGTGGCTGTTTGCACTGGCTCCCACAAGATGACTGTCTGTGGGGATGGGGAAAGAGGGAGAAGGGTGTGGGGTGGTCTCTGTCCTCCACGTCTGCGACATCGTCGCAAATAACTGAATAAATGAATGGACCATCCCAAGGGGCCAGATACACCCTCCCAGCACCTTGTCGATCTGCACTGCTTGGGAAGGGCCTGATGCCTGCCCAGAACGCAGGTGAGCTCAGGTTGAAGAGGGCAAGTTGGGAGTTGAATTTCACCCAAAGCCTAGACTACCCTCCTGGGAGGCCGCAGCTAGCCCAGCCTCTCAAGGAAGAAAGAAAAGGCTTTTGTCCTCACAGCCCTCTCTAATGGGAAGGAAATGCAGTCTTGTCAGAAACCCAGGGTGGTAACACTTCCCCCACACCATGCACGCTGGTGACAACATCTAATGAAGACTTTTATGACAGGAGAATAATTGTAAAAAAAAAAAAAAAAAAAAGATTAAAAAATTGGTTTCAATGCTTTGCGATCCAAGAGTTCATCTGTTTCCTCATTCATGCACTAAGCCCCTAATTAATCCTGAACCTTGGAGGAAGGAGGCTAGATTGCCATTTGCCCCATAAGGAGGTACTTCACATTTTGGAAAGTTTGAAGAGGCTCTTAAGCATTTTCCTTCAGTGGGATTTTATCAGCATTTTCGAGAGGCTTCGTTAGCTGCCAAAGCTGCTAATTGCATTACCATATTTTTAAACCTCGTCGGGGCAGGTCAGGCTGGTCGGGTCTCCAAAGTCTCCAGTTCATTTGCTGGTTGGATGTGTCAGAAATCTGATGTTCATTTTGCTTTCAGGAGGAAGGGACCCCGAGATGTGGGCTGGCGCAGGCTGCCAGCTTGCCACCCACCGGAGAGCAGAGCAGCCGGCCATTGGCACGCCAGCCGTCACCAAGCTGCTTTGCCTTTTTCAGCAGAAAATTTTGTTTCAAAAGTCATTGCCATGTCATCATTCCTAAGGAGGAAAAAAACCCTTCAGCTTTCCAGGAAAAAAAGAAAAATGAAAGGAGTAGGGGTGTGTGCGTGTGTGTGTGTGTGTACATGCAGACAGACATAGATATAAATATATATGTATGTGCATAGATGTGGCTAGATGCTGTTGAGTCAGCTCTGACTCGTGGCGGTCTTACGTGTAACCAAACAAAACCTCACCCCATCCCGTGCCTTCTTCACAACCGTCACTACGTTTGAGTCCATTACTGTGGCTACTGTGTCAATCCATCACATTGAGGGTCTCCCATGTTTTCACTGACCCTGATTTTACCAAGCATGATGTCCTCCTCCAGCCACTGACTGATCCCTCCTGATGACGTGTCCAAAGCAAGTGAGTTAGACAGTGTTCTACTGCAATTCATAGGGTTTTCAATGACTGATTTTCAGAAGTAGATCACCAGGCCTTTCTTCCTAGTCTTCCTCTGTAAGCTCTGCTGAAACCTGCCCACCATGGGTGACCCTGCTGGTATTTGAAATACTGGTGGCATAGCTTCCAGCCTCACAGCAGCACGCAAGCCTCCACAGATGACAGGCCGCCAGACGGGTGGGGGCTGTGTCGCTGTCATTGTTGTTAGGTGCCGTCAAGTTGATTCTGACTCATAACGACACCACATGACAGAGAAAAAATGCCCCAGAGGCCTCTCTTGGCCGTAATCTCTACAGAAGCAGATCGCCAGGTCTTTGTCCCGCACAGTTGCTGGGTAGGTTCGAACCACCAACCTTTCAGTTAGCAGCCAAGTGCTTAACCGTTTGTGCCACCAGGCTCTTTGGTGGTTGTGTTAGCTGCTATTATTGTTATCTTTATGTGTGCACATGACGGGGGAGCTGGGAACTGAAGCTCTGGCCTACAGCCAGTGACGGCTGTAAAGCTGCACATCTGGTCAATGATGGTTAAGGTTGTGTGTCGATGTGACTGGGCCATGATTCTCAGCCGTTTAGCAGTTATGATGTCGTCTGGCAGTCATATAATGATGTGATCACCTCCATGATGGGATCTGCTGTGAGTAGCCAATCAGTTGAAAGGGAGTTTCCTGGTGGGTGTGGCCTGCATCCAATACGGGTGGACTTTCTGGCAAGGCTTGTGGGCTTTTGCTTGCTCTGCATCCTGCGGCTGGCTCCTGTTTGTCTGACCTCCGGTTCTTGGGACTCGACCTAGCAGCCTACCTGCCATCTGCCTGCCAGTCTTGGGATTCGACAGTGTTTGCAGCCTGTGAGCCAGAGCCCTGCTCTCTGCCTTGTCAATCTTGGGTTCACCGGCCCCTGCAGCTACATGAATCAGAAGAAGCCTCCAGCCTGACCCACGAACTTGGGACGTTCCAGCCTCTACAACTGCTTGAGCCATTTCCTTAACATAAATCTCTGTGTATACTTACACGCTTTACTGGTTTTTCTTCTCTAGAGACCCCAGCCTAAGACAGGTCCCTTCTCTCTCCTCGTTGAAACTCTCCATGGCTCCCCAGTGCCCTCAGGGAAAGTCCTTAAAGCCCTGGTCACTGCTGACCTCAGCACTCTCCTCTTGCACCACTGCCCCCACCATATCTAGGGACACCAACCGACTTCACCAGGGGAGAGAGGGGGCAGGCAGCACATGGCTGGCCCTGGAGGAGGCTCGTCCCCACACCACTTACACTGCAGGATGAGCTGTGCACCAACTAATCTGTCTCTGCCTCTTATGGTGTCCTCAGTTTAAGGGCGAAATGCAAGGACACCTTTCAGCTGAATGAACAGCAGCCAAGCGTACTTGGTGGGCTCAGGGAGTTCGACCTTCCACAGTGAGCACAGCCCAGTGGTGTCCACCATACGTATTTGAGTATTTGAGTGTTAATTGCAGGTGCCTTATCTCACTCAACGTGATTATTTTTCAGAGGATAAGATAGCAAATGTTGGCTCAACTGGGAATTATCAGCCTGCGGGTGCGGCTACCTGTGCTTTGTATTTGACGCTGATGCAGAAAAATCTTCTAAGATTTGTGAAAACCAACCAGATGGGGGGGCGGGGGGGCGTAGACTATAAGAGAAAGAAAACCAGCGTCAGGGCCGAGAAGTGAAAACATTATCCTGATTAACTATGGGGGGAAAGAATTAATGCACGAAGGTTTAAAAAAAATGTATTGTATTTCTTCCTTTTATTTTTTTCCTTTTGCAGATTGTGTTCTCGTGTGCTTCCCGATGACTGGTGTGATATATCCGTGGCTTTCAGAGCAACAAAAGCCTTCCGGGTTTTATTAGTTACGTTTATGCCGATAGAAATCAATCTCGGCCATCTCGGGGAAGGTTGTTCACACTCCCGATGCCGTCGGGGGTGTGGCTGTGCTGCCTCCCCGGCGGCCAGGAGGAGCAGGTCCAGGGTGAGGTGCACTCCGGTCTTATTGATCACAGAACTTCTTCATTACTTCTGCAGGGCTGCAGATCAATAGGCAGGCCCACAGAAACATAATAGTTTTTTTTTTTTTTTTAGAAAATCAATTAAACAATATTTTTACAGAATTGGGTTGGCGTGGCCATTGTCTTCGGTGTGCGGGTTTAACATTTTTAATGTGGTTTCCCTCCAAGGCCGCCTTATCATGGGGAAGTGGTGAAGTGTTGCTTCTGACTTCACACACTGCAGTAGGAACGGATCACATGGAGGGAAGAGGGGGGATTCTCGGGGGAGAGCAGAGATCACCAGGTGGTCCCTAAAACCCCGGCTTGATGCTGCAGCCTTTGAGAAAGCAGCGGTGTCGGCCACCCCGCTCATTCCCTGCGCACCGTCGTGGGACGAAATCTATCCTCATGGCTCTTCTTGATCTAAAAACGTGGAAGTGAAACTTCTTGGAAGGCATGCAATGATGTCTGAATTTCCCCATCCTGAAAGCAGAAGGAAGCTCAGAGGCACAAACGTGAGGTACGTTCGGGCGGTGGAGTCCTGCCTTGTGATCCCACTGCATGCTCGTCTGTCTCCCCTCAGGACGCGGAGGAGCAGCTGGAGGCTCAGGGATCCCCAGCTCACACTCCGGAACACCAATGGAAAGACAGTCAAAGCCTGGAGTGATGGACACCCAGCTGCAAGCACTCTTAGCTCACAGATACACAAGCAAATGTCCACCAAACCAGAGGGAGTGCGTGGGGGTTTGGACGGCGTGGCACTTGGAGACTCATGGTGGCCCCCCAAATCACAGTCCTTAGCAGGCAGAGCTAACCAAAAAAAAAAACCAAACTAGTTGTCAGTGGGGTTGATTCCGATTCACAGCAACCCCACATATGTCAGAATAGAACTGTGCTCTGTAGGGTTTCCAATGGCTGATTTTTCAGAAGTAGATCGCCAGGCCTTTCTTTCGAGGCACCTCTGGGGTGGGTTCAAACCACCAGCCTTTGGGTTAGTAGTCAAGTGCAGAACCATTTGCACCACCCAGGGGCCCCAGGCAGGCCGACATCCCCCGTGGTTCATTTTGCTTCAGTCTTCTGCCACTTTCTCCTGGTCTGACGTGATCACAGGTGACATCCTTTAAAAATACAGATACATTTCTCATTCGGCTTCTGACTACTCTGCAAAGAACAACTCAAATTAGTGCCGTGGCGTGGGGTGGAACCCAGCAGGAGAGCTGCCCAAAAGTGCTCCCCACACGGCGGAGCGTACGGAGTTCACTGTTCCTGACGGTACCTAATAAATTATCAAGCTGTAACTCCATGGAGGAGCCTGGTGATGACATTTAAAAATCTCCCTTAGCTTTGTTCTCGCGGTTCATGTCCTCAGAACAACAGGGTGGAAGCTCAGCCTGAATCTATGCCCATTGCGGGGTGTATATTATTTAACATTGCTTCCTTTCGTCTGTCACTTGTCATCTTTGGCTTATCTTTCAGAGAGTCAGGCCTTCCTCCTGGGCCTCTCCTTCACACACCCGCCCCAGAGCAGCCACGCCACCCTCCAAGTATCTCGATTATTTACACCCTATAGGAGCAGCAGGCTTTGACTTGGACTCCCTTGTATCACTTCTCTGCAAATCCTCCCCGTTCTGCTTCTCTGTCTCTGAGGTTGGAAGATTCTGAATTGAATCACGAAAGCTGGGGTGATATATGAAGCCTGAGCTCTTTCTGCAGGGCCAAAAGGGGGATCAGCCAGATCCCCAAACTGATCAAATTCACAATAGCAACTCAAGATTAGATAGGAAGCTTGGGGGGCAGTGAGTTTATGTTAATAGGGCAGGAACAGCACAGGAAAGGAGGGTGAGAATGGTTGCACAGCTTGAAGAATGTCATCGATGCCGCTGAATTGTACACGCAGAAGCTGTTGAATTGGTGTACGTTCTGCTGTGTATATTCTCAACAACAACAAAGTAAATTAAAACAAAAGAAAGATCGCAAACTAATCTCCGGCAGTAGGCTGAAACCAACACCTGCCTGACAATTGCTGTTAGTTGCCATCGAGCTGATTCCAACTCAAGGCAACCTCATGCATGCAGAGTAGAGCTGTGCTCCACAGGGTTTTCAAGGCTGTGTGTGACCTTTTAGAAGCAAATCACCACGTCTTACTTCCGAGGTGCCTCTGGGTGGGTTTGAACCACCAACCTTTTAGTTCGTAGTCCACAGCATAACCATTTGCACCACCCAGGGACTCCTATAAACCATGTTGTCGAGTCAGCTCCAACTCATGGCAACCCCATGTGTGTGTCAGAGTAGAACTGTGCTCCACAGGGTTTTCAATGTCTGATTTTTTGGAAGTAGATCACCAGGTCTTTCTTCTGAGGCTCCTCTGGGTGGATTTGAACCACCTATCTTTCAGTTAGTAGCTGAGCACTTAGCTGTCTGCATCATCCATTTGCGCCACGTGCCTGCCTGACAATGGAGACAACCATTCTATTACGGTGGAGCATCAGTCTCTGTTTCGTCTCTTTGTGTTCCATCCCCACGGAGCGCTGGGCTGGGCAGGGATACTGAGGATGGTGGGGCAACATGTCCTGTTCAGGGAAAGGGGAGCATTCGAAAGAAGTGCAAAGCTTGAGAGTCAAATTAAGGGTTCTCAAATCCAGTAATTTTCAGGAAAATTGCTTCTTCTATGGCCATATTTTCAATCCCATTATATTTCAAGGTTCCTAATATGTGTTTCCCACCACCCATCTGTCAGTTTGTCATGCTGTGGTGTCTTGCACATTGTTAGGATGCTGGAAGCTATGCCACCAGTATTTCAAATACCAACAGGGTCACTCATGGTGGACAAGTTTCAGTGGAGCTTCCAGATTAAGGCAGACTAGGAAGAAAGGCCTGGTGATCTACTCCTGAAAACCAACCAATGAAAACTCTATGGATTGCAAGAGAATATGCCCAATATAGTGCTGGAAGATGAGCCCTCCAGGATGGAATGTACTCAACATACACAGCAGCTACAACAATTGACTCAAAAACACCAGTGATCGTAAAGATGGTACAGGACCAGGCCACATTACGTTCCATTGTACATGGGGTCACTACGAGTTGGAGCCAACTGGATGGCAGCTCACAACAGTATGTGTCCCAGCCAACAGTGAATGATCCATTAAATGATCAGCTTTAAACCTTTTACATTCAATTGTTCAAAAATTCATCTTGGATCGCTAACCCCTGGAACCTGGGGATGTGACCTTATATGGCAGAGGGACTTTGCAGATGTGATTACGTTAAGGATCTCGAGATAGGAAGAGTATCCTGGATTATCTGGGTGGGTTCAATGTAACCACAAGGGTCCTTAGAAGAGGGAAGTGGAGGGAAATTTGAAGGCAGAGGAGAAAAACAGAGTTTGGAGTGAGGTGCTTTGAAGATGAGGAAGGGTCCATGAGCCAAGTCTTGGATTCCAAGACATGTAGGAAACTTTCAAGATAAAACAACACCTTTGCCACCACAAACGATGTGTTCAGGAGAAACTCCTATATGTAACCTGGTGGGGCATTTTTACTTGGAGAGCTGGAATTCCAAATTCTTAACTTCTCAGAGATGAACCCAACAGGTCATTAACTAATATTCACTGAAGCCTGCCATGTGCCAGGCGCTGTTTTAGGGACTTAGTAGCTAATTAGTAAAATTGTCCTCCCTCCGGGAGCAGACACTGTATGGGTGAGACATAATAAACAAATACATAACACGACGTAAACTCCAGGAGCACGGGGATTTTGTGAGTTCATTGCTGAATCCCCAGCATCTAGAAGAGTGTCTGCACATAACGTTGCTGTTGTTGTCGTCACTGAGTCAGTTCCAACTCATGGCGCCCTCAGGTATAACCGGAGGAAACGTTGCCCAGTCCCGCACCATCTTCATGGTCATCGGTATGTTTGAGCCTATTGTTGCAGATATTGTGTCAAGCCATCCCATGGAGGGTCTCCCTCACCCTTGCTGGCTCTCTACTTTGCCAAACATGATGTCTTTTTCTAGAGATTGGTCTTTCCTGATGACGTGTCCAAAGTAAGCAAGATGAACTCTCACAATCTTCGCTTCCAAGGAGTGTTCGGGTTGCATTTCTTCTAAGACTGATTGGTTCATTCCTCTGGTCAAAACCAAAAAAAAATCAAACCCATTGACATCAAGTTGATTCTGACTCATAGAGACCCTACAGGACAGAGGAGAACCTCCCCATAGGGTTTCCAAGGCTGTAAATCTTTACGGAAGCAGGCTGCCACATTTTTCTCCCACAGAGCGGCTGGTGGGTTCGAACTGCCAACCATTCAGTTAGCAGCTGAGCACTTTAACCAGTGCACCACCAGGGCTCCATATTCTTCTAGCAGTCCATGGAATATTCAGGATTCTTCACCAACACCACAATTCAAATGCATTAAATCTTCTGTCTAGAAAACATTCATTGATGGTTACAGGGTGGGGAGGGAGGGTGAGGGTTATTTACTAACTAGATAGTAGATAAGAATTATCTTAGGTGAAGGGAAGGACAGCACACACCACAGGGGAAGTCAGCACAACTGGACTAAACCAAAGCTAAGAAGTTTCCTGAATACAGTCAAACACTTTGAGGGACAGAGTAGCAGGGGTAGGGGTCTGGGGACCATGCTTTCAGGGGACGTCTAGGTCAATTGGCATAACAAAGCTTATTAAGAAAATGTTCTGCATCCTACTTTGATGAGTGGCATCTGGGGTCTTAAAAGCTTGCAAGCGGCCTTCTAAGATGCATCAGTTGGTCCCAACCACCTGGAGTAAAGGAGAATGAAGAACACCAAAGATACAAGGAAAGTATTAACCCAAGAGACAGAAAGGGCCACATAAACCAGAGACTTCGTCAGCCTGAGACCAGAAGAACTACATGGTTCCCGGCTACCACCAATGACCGCCCTGACAGGGAACACAACAGAGTCCCAGATGGAGCAGGAGAAAGGTGGGGTGCAGAACTCAAATTCTAGTAAGAAGACCAGACTTAATGGTCTGACTGAGACTGGAGGAACCCCGGAAAGCATGGCCCCAGGATTCTCTATCAGCCGAGAACTAAAACAATTTCCAAGGCCAACTCTTCAGACAGGGATTGGACTGGACTGTGGGACATAAAGTGATACTCGTGGGGAGTGTGCCTGTTAGCTCAAGTAGATACAGGAGACCAAAGGGGCAGCTTCGGTCCAGAGGTGAGATGGGAAGGCAGAGAGGGTTAGGAGCTGGTTGAACAGACATGGGGAATCAGGGTTGGAAAGGAGGAGTGCGTTGTCACGGTATGGGAGAGCAATTAGAGTCACATAACAATGTATGAATTTTTCTATGGGAAAAAATTAAAAAACTGAGAAAAATAATCTTCGGTCTTCCTTTTTTGTTGTCAGCTTTTATACGCATAAGAGGTGATTGGAAAGACCACGGCTTGGGTCATGTGCACCTGAGTATCAAAGTGACATCTCTGCTTTTTTAGAACTTTAAAGAGGTCTATTGCTTCGGATTTGCCCAATGCAGTATGTCATTTGATTTCTTGACTGCTGCTTCCATGGGTGTTGATTATCAATCCCAGTAGAATAAAATCTTTGGTAACTTCAATTTTTTTCAACAGAATTTGGATCGAATGAGTCTACCTACGGTGAAAGGTCAGTGGTGCTCAGTGACGTGTGCTATGAAGAGCACATCATATGAATAAAGCACAAAGGCCCTACAGGGGCTGAGCTTAAATATCCTTGACCCTGGGCCAGCTTTCATAGACCTCCAAAGAGCCCATCCTTCCCCCTTGCACACCACTCCATCAAGCCCACGGGCCACACACACACTAACACGCATGTACACACATCCCTGATGTGTCAAAATGCAATCTCACAAATGCCTCATGGGGTTTGATTGCCTGGTTTGGAAGTTTAGGGTCATGGTTCCATGGGACATCTCAGTTAATTGGCCTAATAACGTGTTTAGTACTTCTATTCTACCTCTTACTTTACCTGCCTAGTTCCTGGGGCCTTAAAAGCTTGCAAGAGGCCATTGAAGGTACAACAATCAGTTTCTATTCACCTGGATCAACAGAGGAAGAAAGAGAGTCAGGAATAAGAGGAGGATATGGAATTTGGGTGTTATGGATTGAATTGTGTCACCCAAAAAATGTGTGTATCAATTTGGCTGGGCCATGATTCCCAGTATTATATGGTTGTCCTCCATTTTGTGATTGTAATTTTATGTTAAAGAGGATTAGAGTGGGATTGTGTAACACCCTTACTAAGGTGACATCTCTGATCCAATGTAAAGGGAGTTCCCCTAGGGCGTGGCCTGCACCACCTTTTATCTTACAACAGATAAAAGGAAAGGGAAGCAAGCTGAGAATTGGGGACCTCATACCACCAAGAAAGCAGCACCAGAAGCAGAGCACATCCTTTGGACCCAGGGTCCCTGTGCCTGAGAAGCTCCTCGACCACGGGAAGACTGAGGACAAAGACCTTCCTCCAGAGCCGGCAGAGAGAGAAAGAATTCCCCTGGAGCTAACACCCTGAATTTGGACTTGCAGAATAAATTTCTCTTTGTTAAAGGCATCCACTTGTGGTATTTCTGTTATAGCAGCACTAGATGACTAAGACACGGGGCTAATTGCCTCCATGAACAACTGCCTCCTTTGCCATGAGACCAGAACTGGATGATGCCCGGCTACCATTACGGAACACTTTGATCAACAATTTTATAGAAGAATCCTGATCAAAAGGGGGAAAATGTAGAACAGAATTTCAAATCCTCACAGACTCCAGACTTTCTGGAGCCATGGAGGCTGGATGAACCCCAGAAACTATTGCCCTGAGATAATCTTTAAACCTTAAACCAAAAATATCCCGTTGTCTTCTTAGAAGTAAACAATAGTTTAGCTTAAGTAGTAAAAAATATCTGCCTTGAGCATTATGCTCTTTTAAGAACAATCTATATATGATAAAACCAACAACAGCAACTCAAAAGATTAGATAGGAACCATACGGGGCAGTAAGTTTACGTTCATGGAGGAGGAACAACTCAGAGAAGGAGGGTGAGAATGGTTGCACAAGTCAAAGAATGTAATCAGTGTCACCGAATTGTTCATGTAGAAACTGTTGACTTGGTGTATGCTTTGCTGTGTATACTCTCAACAATAACAACAAAATAAATAAAACCTGTTCTCCGAAAGCATTTTCCGCAATGACAAAACTCATGTGCTTTATTCCCAGAGCAGGTCATTTTTACCCCTCCCCCATACAACAAAATAAGTTTTGGTAATTGAAGTTGGCTGGATAATGGCCCCCAAAAGATAGCCAAGTCTTAATCCCTGGAAACTTGTCAAATATTGAATATACCATGGACTGCCAGAAGAACGAACTAATCTGTCTTGGAGGAAGTACAGTCAGAATGCTCCTTAGAAGCAAGGTTGGCGAGACTTGTCTCTTGTACTTTGGACATGTTATCAGCAGGGACCAGTCCCTGGAGAAGGACATCATGCTTGGTAAAGTAGAGGGTCAGTGAAAAAGAGGAAGACCCTCAATGAGATGGATTGACACAGTGGCTGCAACAATGTGCTCAAGTACAGCAGTAATTGTGAGGATGGTGCAGGACCAGGCAGAAACAGTGTTTCATTCTGTTGTACATAGGGTCGCTATGAGTCAGAATCGATTTGATGGCACCTAACAACAACAACAATCCCTGGAAGCTGTGGATGTGACCTTATAAGGCAGAAGGGACTCTGCAAATGTGATGAAGGTAAGAAGTTACAAATCTTGAGATAGGAAGGATATCCTGGATTATCTGGGTGGGTTCAATATAAGGATCTTTATAAGAGGAAAAAAAAAAAAAACAAATCCGTTGCCGTCCAGTCAATTCCAATTCATAGTGACCCTATAGGACAGAGCAGGACTGATCCATAGGGTTTACAAGGAGCAGCCGAGCTCTTAACCCCTGTGTCTCCAGGAAGCGGAGGGAAATTCGACAGTAGAGGAAGCGGCGATATAACATCGAAAGCAGAGTTTGGAACGATGTGCTTTGAAGATGGAGGAAGGGGCCACAAGCCAAGTAATGCAAGCGGCTTCCAGAAGCTGGAAAAGGCAAGGAAACGGATCTTCCCCTAGAGCCTCCAGAGGGAGCTCGGTCCTGCTGACACCTTGATTTCAGCCTGGTGAGATCATTTCAGACTTCTGGTCGCCAGACCGGCAAGAATAAATCCGTGTTGTTTTAAAGCCACCTTCTCTGCAGTGATTTGTACAGCAGCCACAGGAAACCAACGCAGCAATGAAGTGTGTAAGACTCATCACTTTCACGATTTGCGATTTAAAACAAATAATTTTAAAAGAATGATTTTTAATTTAAAAAAGACAGTGAAACCTGTGAGAGCTGAAACTCAGCGGGACTGCCTTGCTTTTCTGGGTCTCGCAAGTTTTCTGCTTTGACAGGGTGCAATCTTCACCACTTTTCTATCACTATGAGTGAAAATAGTCACGCTCTCCATCTCTGACAGGTTTCTGCCTTACGTGGGTTCCGGCTTTCGCAGGTTTTACCAAATTCCTCAAAGTCAATAAAATATTTCACATAGGAACTAAAATCTGTACTTGCCAAACACAAACACTACTTGTCAAAGTTTGCACCATTCCACTGTTTTAAATTTTAAACACAAATAAAAACTGTATGTACTCACAGAGAATGACGGAACTGACGTAAGGCAAGGTCTGGTTCTCCGTGTTTACAATCCCTGTGCTATCACTTCCTTCTAATCTGCTGTTTAAATGCAGGAAAATGCAACACCATAGGGGCAGGAGACACGCGCAGTGCATTTAAATCAATCTCAGATGATTCCAAACCGTTATGAACTTATTCTCAAAATGAACAGGTGTCGCTGAGTCCATCTGTGTTGGGAGCCAACTGTGCAACTGGGGTTTTCCAAATTAACGTCCAGAAAGAATGCTATTTTATCAAAGGATAAGCAATGGAAATGTGCACATTTGGAGCTTACATTTGTATTATTAAAACTTAACAGCAACTATTTAGAACTTAGACCAACAAGAAAATTGGGGAGGAAGGACTATTTTAGCAGCAACATTATTTAGAATTGCAAGTGCACGGTGATAATAAAAAGCAGACCAACTTATAGTTGGTTTTATTATTTTTAAATTTCTTTAAATAGAGATACTGCATCTCTTTATGGCCTGCACGTGGGTCAGATAGCTCCTACCACCCCACCTTTGGGCCACCATTGAATTCTTACGGTCCACAAAAAGGAAGACCATTCTCTTGGCTTGGAGTCCCTAGGCAGCACAAACGGTTAGCATACTCGGCTGCTCACTGAAATGTTGGAGGTTTGAGTCTACCCAGAGGCACCTTGGAAGAAAGGCCTGGTGATCTACTTCTGAAAAATCAGCCATTGAAAACCCTATGGAGCACAGTTCTACTCTGACACACGTGGGGTCACCATGAGTCAGAGTCAACTCAACAGCAAGTGATTCTCTCGACTTAGAAGCCAAGACTTCCTCTGTCCCCACCATGTGAAGGAATAAGTGGGACATCCAGCACAGTGCCCAGCAGGGGGAGGAAATCCCACAAAAGGCCCCAAAGCCCTTAAACCAGTTGGTATCATGTTGACCTCGACTCAAGACGCCCTCATATGTCAGAGTAGAACTGTGATCCATAGGGTTTTCAGGAGCCGACTTTTCGGAAGTAGATGGACTGGCATTTCCTCTAAGGTGCCTCTGGGTGGACTTGAACCTCCAACCTTTCAGTGAGCAGCCAAGTGCTTAACCATTGCACCATCCAGGACTCCTTGGTCCTCGAAGGCAGCTTTGTCTATTTTCACAGGAGCCTTGTGGAGACATGATGATCGGTTTCCGGCAGGGCCAGTGGGGAGGCTTTCTGTGGGGAGGGGGTTTAGGACACCACTCAAGGTGTCCAAAGGGCAGGCAGCCCCTGAGCTGGGCTGGAGTGGGTACAGAGGAAGGAGAGGAGAAGGGAGGGGAGCTCAGAGAGGCAGTTCCCGCCCCGCCAGTATGCAAATCACTCACCAAGGAGATAAACGGCCTGGCAGGAAGGCAGGCAGGGTTCCAGAGTGAGCCATTTGTCATTCCTACTCTGAGTAGACTAGCCATCGAACACAGCTCCCCCATCCCTCCCTCCCATCCAGGTAGCTCGCCAAGCACAGGTGCCCAGGACAAATAGCAGCATCTCCCTGGCCTCCCCTCCCATGTCTGAGAGAGGCCGTCTGGCACCTGCATAGCGTGAGACCTGGGCTGCCCAGCACTGTGCATTGGAAATGCTCCTCTGCAGCGAGGGGAGGGGACCTTTTGTCTCCTGGAAGGACGGTGTGAAACTGCAAACCTCTTGCTTTTGGCAGTCGGCTCTCCAGCTAATTGACAAGTGCCCTGTCCTGTGCATGAGCTGCTAAGCTTTTCCGTGATGTCAGCAGAGCCCAACAATACCAGGGTTCACCCAGCAGGCGTGATGCGGAGTGGATGCAGCAGGGTTCGGCTGGGCTGTGTTTCCGCAAGAACGTGTGCAATGCTTGGACCGCACGGGTGCGTTCATCCATGGCTGATGAAGGGATAGATGAATCCGTCAATCCTGGAAATACCGAGGTTGCCAGAATCCAACTCAAGCCATCCCACCCTGGGCTATTTGGGGTTCTTCATCTTGAGAGCAGAGGGTGGAGAACATCACGTGGGCAGGACGCACAGGCAGTATTGATTTCAAAAGCGAGAGGGCGGGCTGCCCTTCATCATTACCAGGGGTGCTGTTCCATCTGCGTGGACAGGCTTCCAGCACTTGCAGCAATACCCCACAGCGGGGCTGGGCTGGGCTGGGCTGGCCCATGGCACCCTTCTCCAGAGCACAGAACCTGGTGCCCGCTGGAGGTGCAATGAATAACAGCAACCAGAGAACAGCCCTTGGAGGACTGACTAGCACGTACTTAATTCTGGAAAGGGGTACAGATTTTTGGCACAGATAGGGCTGAACCCACAATCTTGGTGTTAAAAGCATAAGTTCCCACTTTGGCCTTTTTTTCACTCATTCATTCCAAAATTATTTATTGAGCACCTACTGTGTGCCCGGGTCCCTGAGTGGTGCAAACTGTGAACCTGCTCAGCTGCAAACCAAAAGGTTGGAGGTTCCAGTCCACCCAGAGGCAGCTCAGAAGAAAGGCTTGGCGATCTGCTTTTGAAAAATCACCCCTTGGAAACCCTATGGAGCACAGTTCTCCTCATGAGTAGGAGTCGACTCAAGAGCAACTGGTTTACCGGTTACTATGTCCCCAAAAACCCGTTGCTGTCGAGTTGATTCCGACTCACAGAAACCCTGTAGGACGGAGCAGAACAGCCCCAAGGAGCAGCTGGTGGATTTGAACTGCCGACCTTTGGTTAGCAGCTGAGCTCTTTACTGCCGCACCACCAGGGCTCCGCTGCGTGCCAAGTATTCAACCGTGCGATCTCCACTAGGTCACGGGCTGCCTAAAAGTAGAGTCCTTAACAGGGATAATGAGCTCTTGGCTGTGGACGGCTAGTTATGGCCAAGCGTTCTGACAAGCAAAGGGCCTGCAGCTCTTGGTGAACCCTGGATATTGCTGGGCTCTGGTGACATCGTGGAAAATCTTGGCAGCTCATGCATAGGACACACACTTGTCAATTGGCTGGTGAGCTCACATGCCAAGTAACAGAGGTTTGCTGGTTCCCCCTTGGAAACCCTATGGAGCACAGTTCTCCTCCATGAGTAGGAGTCGACTCAAGAGCAACTGGTTTACCGGTTACTACGTCCCCAAAAACCCGCTGCCGTCGAGTTGATTCCGACTCATAGAAACCCTATAGGACGGAGCAGAACAGCTGGTTCACGCTGCACTTCCAGGAGACAGCAGGTCTTGGCCAATAACTGCACTCCCCCAGTCCCCTCCTTCTCCTAACCCCAAAAGCCAAATGGGGTTGCCGTCCCTCATCGATTCAATTCAACTCAACAATGAGTATTAGATGCCTAGTACACACAAGGTGTTATGTTAAAAGCTACTGAAAACACAAGGATGAAAAAGACCTGGTTCCTTTCCTCCAGGGACTGATGATCTAGAGGAAAAGACAGGTGACATACACAAATACCTATAACACAAGACCACGAGGCTGTGGGATTGAGTGCCAGAAGGAGCACACACACTCACACACACACACACACACACACACACACAGTGTGGAATTTAAGAATAATTGTAATGGTTGTGTTTCTTGAGTGAGCCCGCACTAAACATCTTACAGACACAGTTTCACTGACCTTCACAACAACTCCACGAGGTGTTGTCCCATTTTATAGATGAGGAAACGGAGACTCAAGAGGCCATGTCATTTGCCCAAGGTCATGCAGCTCGTGTGACTCCCTGACTTCAGCTGAACATAACAATCAGATGTTGCCACTGACCCGAGTTTGGGATGGGGCACGGCAGGTGAAACAGGTCGTCTGACAGGCAAGGAAAGTGTGTGTGATGATGGGAGTGACTGTGGTGAGCTCCAGGTGTCTGCAAAAGTGAGGAGCCCAGGAAGTGGCCAACAGGTGTGGGGGACAGCCGAGGGATCAGGGAGGGAGAAAGCAGGTCAGGAGGAAGGAGGGGAGCAGCAGAAGGAAGCTGGGCCTTGGAGGGGAGCAGCTCTCAGGGACAGTTGAGGTCCCAGCTGTGCTCTGTGAGGGAGACAGGATGAAAGCAGGCAGAAGTATGAGGCCAGGGGATGGTGCAGTGGTCACACAGGGAAGCTGAGGTGGCAGAGGGTAAAGGTGGTGGCAGGAGGAGGAAAAGGTGTGCAGGTGAACAGGGGTCTCTGAGAGGTCAGCAGACAGTGGTGATCACATGGTATTTACTCACAAGAAGAAGGGGTGCGACCCGGGGAGGCAGCAGGGGAAATGGCCAGGCTGGAAGCATCCATGTGAGGAGGCAGTGTCATGGATTGAATTGTGTCCCCCAAAAAATGTGTGTATCAACTTGGCTGGGTCATGATTCCCAGTATTGTATGATAAGTCTACCATCTCGTAATCCGATGTGATTTCCTCGTGTGTTGTAAATTCTATCACCATGATGTAATACGATGGATTAGCGGCAGTTATACTGACAAGGTCTACAAGATTAGACAGTGTCTTAAGCCAATCTCTTTTGAGATATAAAAGAGAGAAGTGAGCAGAGATACATGGGAACCTCATACCACCAGAAAAGCAGTGCCGGGAGGAGGAGAGAGTATCCCTTGGACCTGAGGTTCCTGCACAGAGAAGCTCCCAGACCAAGGGAAAACTGATGACACAGACCTTCCTCCAGAGCTGACAGAGAAAGCATCCCCCTGGAGCTGATGCCCTCAATTTGGACTTGCAGCCTTCTGTACTGTGAGAGAATAAACTTCTCTTTGTTAAAGCCATCCACTCGTGGTATTTCTGTTAGAGCAGCACTAGATGACTAAGACAGGTGGCCAGCTGCAGGTGGGGCATGAGGAGCAGAGGTGCAGAGTGGAGTCAGGGAGGCCTCCCCTGCAGGGAGGTATGTTGAAGGTGGCAGTCTAGGGAGACCCAGGTGTCCATAATTCAGGGAAGGAGGGTGGTGGCACCTCGCAGAAAAAGCTGCAGGGTGTGGTGGGAGCCTGCCTGCTCCGAATGAAGCAGATTAGGAAGGCAAGCAGGCGACCGGGACAGGGAGGGTGGAGAGGGAGCAGTCTGGAGAGGGAGCAGAGGGACTTCAGAAGCAGAGCTGGATAACCACAACTGCTCCCCAAACGTCGGACACTGCCTTCGCACAACCTGCAGGGCAGCGGCAGGCCCCAAGAACTGGCATGCGTGCCATTCTGCAATGGCTGTGTGCCCGCTGTCCTGCATCTGCTGCACACCCGCCACACACATCCCACATGCCCGTCGTCCTGCGTCTGCTGCACACCCGCCACACACATCCCACATGCCTGTCGTCCTGCGTCTGCTGCACACCCGCCACACACATCCCACATGCCCGTCGTCCTGCGTCTGTTGCAAGCCCGCCAACCACGCATCCCACATACCCGTGGTCCTGCATCTGCCGCATGCCCGCCATACACATCCCGCATGCCCGTCATCCTGTGTCTGCTGCACGCCCGCCATACACATCCTGCACGCCCATCGTCCTGCAACTGCTGCACGCCCACCACACACATCCTGCGTGCCCGTCATCTTGCAACCGCTGCATGCCTGCCACACACATCCTGCACGCCCGTCGTCCTGCAACAGCTGCACACCCACCACACACATCCCGCATGCCCGTTGTCCTGCAACCACTGCACGCCCGCCATTGTGCATTTGCTGAGTGCCTGTTAATCCTGCATTCACTGCATGGGTGCACTCTGCCCGACATTGTTCTAGTCACTGGGTACTGGAAGTGAACGCCTCTTGGAGTTTACATTCCGTTTAGGGGCAGGGCGGATTAATTGTTCACTACAGATTAGGAAGTAAGCACAACTAAACCCGTGCTTACCTTGTTTATTGGGTAATCTGCCCCTGTTTAAGGGAGAGAAACAACAAGCAAATATGCTGTTCGGGCGTAGTAACTGCTATGAAGAAAAATAAGCGTGGCGAGGGAAGGACTGCAGGGCGAGGAGTGGAGGGCAGAAATCTGTGTTCCAGGAGCAGCGGAAAGGCCTCCTCTCCTGCAGGGAGGGAAGCAGCCGCGAGGGTGGGTTTTCCTGACTATCCTTCCTCTTCCCCTGGGGGTGCGCACCTGCGGGTAGCGAAGGGGAAGAGGCACTAGCTGGTTTTGCATTCTGCTGGGGATCACTGAGGCTATGTGGCCCAGCTGCCACTAAGGAGGTCTGCTGGTGTCCCCTGCCCATCCCGGCAAGCCCCCATGGCCTAGTGTCGGACTGAGGTTTCATCCAAGCCTGGCCCCGTGAGTGGCTGCGGGGCTCAACAGGGTGACCTGAATCGGGAGAATGCATTCCCCGAGCACCACCTCCCTCGGCCTGGCCTGGAAGCCGAAGCAGGACTGCAGCTTCGGAGAAGCACAACGTTGGAGCAAAGCTCTTTTCCAGCTCCCACCTGGGTGAGGCAAAGAGACTTGACGGTTCCCCTCCAAGGGCTGGACACCCCATCGTGCACCTTGACACCCTGTCCTGTGCAGGGGCCTCCCCAGTAATGCCCCCCTCCCTCCACTGTCCTCCCAGCCCTCACAGGCCAAGTCCTCAGAGAGGTTAAGTAGCATGTCTGGGGTCACACAGCTCACACGTGGTGGAATCAGAACCCAAACCCGGTCTGTGGGACCTCAAAGTCTGTGCTTTTAACCCCTACGGGATGCAACACAGCCACCACCACCACCACCCCGCCCTGCACAGAGGTCCTTCCAATCCTCCCGCCCAGCAGGTCTCACTAAGGCCAGAACACTTCTAGGGGTGGGGGAGAGGGCTGCTCTCCCTCCAGCGCCAGGAGAATCAGCTGACCCTGGCTTGCAAATGGAAGTCACTTGGGAGCAGGAGAGAGCCCACTGAGTGCTTGGTAAACCACAGCACCTCCCTCCTTATTCCCTGGCTCTCCCGTCCCCTCCCCTTCCCAAGAGCCTGAGGTCTCTCACCTGGAACTTGGGGACTTGTCACTTCCCAACGACTCTGCTATCTAGGATCGTGCCCACAGACCTTCTTCCCCAGGCTCCAGGTTCCAAGCTGGTTTCTCCTCCCCACTGTTCACGCTGCGCTCCACTCCGCAGCCGCGGTCCCCCGCGCCCCCCCCGCCCTCCTGCCCCGCCCCCTCTCCTGCCCCGCCCCCTGTTGCCCCAGCCTCTCCCGTCTGCCCCGTCTCCTGCCTCACCCCCTCCTGCATCGTCTTTCGCTCTGCAGTCTGGGCCTTTTGAAGTCTTGCTGCGCGCGCCGTGGTGGGGCCTGGCCTGGTGGGGATTATAATTACTGTATTAGCCCAGTGGCCTGAAGGAACGTGGGAGTGGGCTGCGAACAGGGGGAGAGAAAGGTGTTTTATTAAATGCAGATATTTTTAAATCACTGTAATTAGCTGGGATGGATACCGGGAATCACAAGCATAAAAGCTAAATGGGCTTTTGTTTCAACTGTTCGCCGTTTATTTAAAAGGGTCATTGGAGAGTGTGATAACACTGAAGTGCGCCTGCTGTCTTCCGGTTTGCTTTCGCTGGGCAAACGCTTCCTGTGGGCACGCGCTTGTGCGTGCGCGCTCACACACACACAGGCGCACACACCTACGATTCTCTCTCTCCCCGCCCCCCCACACACACTGCACACACACAGCTCTGTCTGGGGCCACTCAGAAGAGCGACTCCAAGCTCTCCTTTCTGGGGTCAGCCAGTGGTGACAGCAGGGGCAGGCGGGGGACGGTGCTCCTGCAGTTACGAACATCCTAACCTAACGACCACACACAGTCTCACTCACTCACAGAGTCTCACCACACACACAGTCTCACTCACTCACACTCACACGCTTACAGATACATAGTCTCACAGATACACTCTGACACCCACTCACAGGTAACACTGTCATACACATACACCTCACACGCACACTTATCCATTCATACACACACTCAGATACACTCACACACATACAGCCCCACGCACGCATACTCTCACACATGCGCTCACAGAAACACACTCATACTCAGTTGTTCGCACTCACACAAGTATACACACATTCACAGTCCCAGATACTCTTACACACATACACTCACACACTCACGGATACACACATACACACTTTCACAATGCTCACACTCATACACTCTCATTCACACTCATACTCTCGTCCACACTCATACACTCACAGATACACTCACACACTCACCTGTTCGCACCCCCTCACACTCAGATACGCACACACATTCCTCCATTCACACTCACGTACATGCTCACGCTCACACTTTCACACATACACAATCTCACACACTGACACACTCACACTGTCCACTCTATGGCCCCATGAACTCCAAGCCCACTGCCCCATCATCAGCTGCAAAGCGGGAAGGAATCACTAATGCAGACATGGAAGATTCCTGTCCCCTCCGGAACACTTCCTCAGAGGCCCATGGGACTGAGGCCCCAGGCGATGTGCACCCATAGCTCCTCCGCAGATTCCCCACTCAGCTCTGGGCTTCTGGTTGCTGGTGAGGAAGGGGGTATATCCACGGAGATGCTGCCCACCCTCTCCTTGTCCCATTAAACCAAGTGGGGGCTGGCGCTCCCGGGCCCTTGAGTCAGATCCCCCCTTTCTCCCTGGGACATCGGGCACATTCCTCCCAGAGTTAGGGCAGTGGGAAGGGGGCAGGGTCAGGCTGTGCGGTGTGGGCTGAGGAAAGATCTCTCTGGCCAAACGCCTCTCCTGAAACCCCTGTACCTGAAATACCTGGGAGAAGCAGGGCCTGCAGCCTGCCCGTGGCTCATACTCACTCACACTCACACACTCACAATACACACTCACACGCTGGAAGAGAGAACCCTGAGTGAATGGGACATGCAGGTGAGTCTGCGGCAGCGAGGGAGGGCTCTAGAGAGCATCTCTGGGCTGCCCAAAACGCACCTGCTCCCAGCTGAGAGAGTCACCCCAACAGGAAAGAAGAACCACGGCCAGCTCTGCCCCTTTCCAGAAGATCCTCCCTCAACGTGTCCAATCCCAGCTGCCAGAGCCCCTGGCCCCTTGCCCACCGCATACGCCCACATCCCATTAGCACAGCTGTTTCCATTTATACTCCCTGCCTCTCCTCCCTCTCTGTCCCCGCTTGCCAGACTGAACGGAGCCCAGTCAGGGGTAAGGTGAGGGGGCTGGGTATGGAAGCTGGGGTGAGCATCCTTAGATTATAGGGAGACTTAGACTGAAGAAACCCTGATGGCGCAGCGGTTAAGCGCGCGGCTGCTAACTAAAAGGTTGGCGGTTTGAACCTACCCAGTCTTTTCACGGGGAAAAGACCTGGTAATCTGCTCCCGTAAAGATTACAGACTAGGAAATCCTATGGGGGCAATTCTGCTCTGTCACATGGGGTCCCTATGAGTCTGTAGGGAGGCGGGGGCAGGAGGGAGGCAGGGCAGAAGAGGGCAGGGAGGGAAGGAGGCAGGGTAGAAGGGACCCAGGGCAGGAGGGACCTCCTCTCCAGCAGAGGACTTGTAGGCTGGGAGGATCCAAATGCGCAGACTGAGAAATGGGTATGTTCCAAGACCCTAGTTCATTCTGGGCTTTAGGAACTGTTGGTTTGACAAAAGGGGAGATTGAGGCACAGCCTGGGGCTTCACTCTTCACCCACTGGCATCAGAAACCCAATTCTCCCACTTCTTACAGGATCCATGTTAGGACATTAGGTCGTCTAGTGTTGCATTTAAGGTTGCAATTTAGCTGCACCGCGAGGCAAGCCAGGACGAAGGAGGCCGCACCGTGCGCACGCAGCAGCACTTCCAGGCCTGCACTGGGCGCTGCCACACGCTGGGCGGTCTCATTTTTCAGGGCATCGCCTTTCCCTTAGCATGGTTGGCACAGCAACCCGGGTTTCCAGTTTCCAGGTCAGTTCGCCCGCTTCCCTCCCAGGGGCTCCCCTCTCCTCCCCACCCACTTCAAGAGCTCCTTCCCTTGGACAAGGCCCTTTCTGTCTAGGTTCCCTGGACCAGGGCCTTTCACCTCTTCTTGGCCAAGACACACTATAAGAAATACATTTTGCATCACAACCCAATGACACACGCATACATATATGTTACATAAACAGCTGAGACCCATGTGTCCAAAAGAACTCACACTTGTAGTGCCTTGTAGGTTTTTTCTATTCTTCTTCTATCTATGTTTTCACATTATTTTCTCTATTCTATTTGTTATGGATTGAGTCATGTCCCCCAAAAGGATATGCTGAAGTCCTAATCCCTGGTACCTGTGGACCTGACCCTGTTTGGAAATGGGGTCTTGGAAGATGTTATCAGTTGCCATGAGGTCAGACAGGGGTAGAGTGGGTCCTAATCCATCTGAGTGGTGTCCTTATAAAACAAAGAAGAGGCAGAGGAAAGCTGCTGTATGAAGGTGCGTCCACACAGCAAGGAGAACCTGGGCCTACGGGAAGCTGGCAGGGACAAGAAGGGCTCTTCCCCTTGATTTAGAAATAATATTTGGAATCATTATTCCCTGACCTTGAACATGGAGAACTGTGACCCAGCTGGGGCTGGGCCCTCACAGACTCACAGAGACACAACTGGGCCCTGAGATAGACAATAGATGGGAAAATCTCAGAAATTATCTTAAGGAAGTTTTCACAAAAGCCCATCAAACAGAACACAAAAGACTTTCCACGCTTATCTTTTTCTATTAGCATTTAGTGAATAGAAATTTGTTGGACCAATGAAGACCCTCCTGACTCTCGTTACTGAAACCTGTACCAATGATTGTTAAGAAAGACAATTCAAAATGTAGGATCACAGTTTCTAGCCAATCTGAAAAGGCTAAGCTTTCAATGGTTTTGCCCGTCTGTAATGTTAATATATACTGATGGCTCTGTCACTGGTCTTCGACTTGGGCAGACACGGCTGTGGCACCATGCTTGTCCATTTTCCCACTCTTGCCTGTCCTGTGATATTCTTTGGACTCGGGCAAACATGACTTTAGCAGCACGCTTGTCTGTTTTCCCACTTATGTCTGTTCTGTGATATTTCCTTGGATTCGGGTAGACATTCTAGCTCTGGCACCATGTTTGTCCACGTCCCGATTCTGTCCTTTTGAATATATGCCGAATAAAACTTTCTTTTTGCTTTACTAAACTTTATGAGATTTTTCCCCTACAACACCCTAGAGCCTTCAAAGAGAGTATGGCCGGCCAACACCCTGAATTCATCAGACTCTTAGCCTCCAGAACTGTGAAGGGATAAAATTGTTTGTATAAGCCACCCTGTTTCTGGTGGTTTGCTACAGCAGCCCTCCAAAATGGACACACTCTTTCATTTTGCACAACCGGCAGCATGGGTTCCACCCTCAATGGGTCTTGACCTGCAGCTTGAAACCCACTTTTCTAGACCAGCTTGGCGTGTTCTCGTGTTCTCCGTGAAACGCCAGCCACCATCACTGCTTCTGGGAATCTTCCAGGCTGGTTTGCGCTCTCCCTTCTCACAACCCAGGAGACAGTCCTCACCTCCCCTCTGACATGTCCTTTCTCTTGGCCTCTCTCCTACAATGGCCAAACTCTTCCCTCCCACCGTCGCTCAGCTCCCTCTGTCTGCCCCCCTCCTCCTGGGCTGCTCCCAGATTCCCAAAACGCTGAAAAGCTGCTTCATTGTTCAGAGAGCCCAGCTTGGGTCACCACACCCTGGAGGGAGGATGGCCAAGACCCCCAGCTTCTTCCAACAGGAAGGTTCCATTTGCAGGTCTCCAGGCCCATCTGCTATTAAACAATTCTACCCCGGCCCCAAGAGTTCCTTTCAATGTATGTATAGGGTTTTGCAGGAAGGAGAGGAGCTGACCACTTCCAGAGCAGTTACTATGTATCTGGCACACTCCTTGGAGTTTTTAAAGAATTGCCTCACTCACTGCTCTCAGGAACCTTATGAAACAGGATTTTATCACCACCGGTCTAATGGTGCAAACGGTGAATGTGCTCGGCTGCTAACCAAAAGGTTGGAGTCCACCCTGAGGTGCCTCAGAAGAAAGGCCTGGCAATCTACTTCTGAAAAATTCGTCATTAAAAACCCTATGGAATTGCAACCAATGTCACAAAACAATATGTGTGTAAATTTTTAAACGAGTAATGAACTTGAGCTGTAAACTATCACCTAAAAACCAAAAACACCAAACCCGTTGCCGTTGAGTCACTTCTGACTCATAGCGACCCTATAGGACAAGGTAGAACTGCCCCATAGGGTTTCCAAGGAGCGCCTGGTGGATTTGAATTGCCGATCTTTTGGTTAGCAGCTGAGCTCTTAACCACTGCGCCACCAGGGTTTCCAGACTTTCACCTAGAGCACAATTTGGAAAAAAGAAAGGAAAAAAAAAGCAACCATTCTGGAGCGCAGTTCTACTCGGACATACCTGAAGTCACCGCGAGTTGGAATCTACCGGATGGCAACCAGTTGCTGTTGTTTGTTGTTCTGCAAGGAAGCTCCCTGGATTGCCGGAAGGGTTGATGATCACCTACTACCTGAACAGTTGGCAGTTTGAACCCAGTCAGTAGCGCTATGGAAGAAAGGCCTGGGGATCTGCTTCCATGAAGTTTACGACCGAGAAAACTCTGCAGCAGTTCTACTCTGTAACACATGGGGTCACCACGAGTCAGAATCTACTCAACGGCAATGGCTTTGGGGTTTGGGTTGTGCAAGGAGACTCAGAGAAGGGAAGTCAGTTACCACAGCAGCCGAGTTAAAGGCAGTGATGGGGGGAGGTGGGTGGGCAAGGCTCACACCTCAGCCTGAGGATAGCAAAGTCATTTCTTGCTGCTGGGGAGTTGCTTCCTGTCTGGCACTGGGGGGGAGGCGATCAGATGGCAGAACAGGTCTCCAGGCAAACAGGGCTCAACTTGTAAACAAACATAGATCAGAGTTTCCTGGGGGCTCCCACAGCCACCTCCCAGGCCTGAGTTTCCTGGCTGAAATGTTCTGTTCTTAAATCTACTGCAGAGCAAACCCTGGAAGGAGAGAGGGAGGAAGGGGGCGAAACAGGGAGACAGAAGCAGAGACAAAAATGGAGACAAAGAAAAATTAATCATACCTTTTAGTACCATATTTTCTCACTTTAAGGAGCCCTGGTGGTGCAGTGGTTAAACACTCAGCTGCTAACCAAAAGGTCGGCAGTTCCAACTCACTAGCCGCTCGGAGAGAGAAAGATCTGGCAGTCTCCTTCCGTAAAGATTAACCAGAAAATCAAACCCATTGCCGCGGAGTCAATTCTGACTCACAGCGACCCTACAGGACAGGGTAGAACTGCCCTGTACAGTTTCCAAGGCTGTAATCTTTATGGCAGCAGACTGCCACATCTTTCTCCCGACAGTAACCAGTTTGCCGGTTAGCAGCCGAGCGCTTTGACCACTGCGCCACCAGGGCTCCTCTCTGTAAAGATCACAGCCTACGAAACCCTATGGGGGCAATTCTACTCTGACTCAACAGCACAGGTTTTTTTGGTTTTCATTTTTCTTTGGTTTCTCACTTTGAAAATAAACATTTTTTTCACTTTTTACATTCCTGAAATTGAAGTGCATCTTATAATCGCTGCCAGGAGGAACTTGTCAGCTAATGAAACATCTCACAATCATGGTCAATTAGAATAGAGGGGAAAAAATGTAGGCCAAGGTCATCCCAGAAGCCCACGAGGTGAACATCACCTGGGGTGGTCTAAACTTTCTCGTGAAGCCCCCAGGTATGTGCAGACTTTTCCCGGTTGTCATTGGAGGGGCGTCACGTAACCTGGTTAGCACCCTTTTAGTCACACTGACCTATGGGGAAGGAAACTTCGGGACCACAGTTATATTTGTATTTGCAAAGCCTGGTGTATCTGTTTTCCAACGAACGTTCCCATTACTAATATTATTGCAGTAGCAACTAACCTAATAAGCCCTCATTGCTGTGTAGATTAACCACTTCAGAGAATACCAGACAGACATGTTGCTTTTGCCTTCGAGCCCCTTCTGAGAGAGAAGGCTGTGACTTCAGAAGCCAGGATGAACAATGGGGGTTGTTCTAACCACGCTATCCTGGTAATTAGAGAGAAGAGGCCCCTCAGGTAGCTGCTGAGAAAGGTCCCTTAATTTGACTCTGCTTCACACAGTCCAATCTTCAATAAACCGAGGCACTTCAGCACAGTCCCTCAGGAAATCACCTGGGAGCCCATAATCCCTCGCTCTTCCCGGGGGTTTATACAGTCTCAGGTCCCCCCTTCTGATCTGTCTGCATAAACCAACGGAGCAGTCCCTCTTCCCTTTGGATTTACTGGGCGTTTCCACACCCCCGGCCTCTGTGCCCTATGGCGATATCAGTCAAGCAGCAGCCCTTTCTTCCTGCCTCCTCTGGCACTGCCCTTCCCGTCATTATTTTTGATGATCTGCTTGAACCTGCTTCTCTTTCCGACTGTCAGGGGCAACCCAAAGCAGTATTTGATGGTTTATTCATTATTTACCAAATAGCACTTCTGTTGCAAATGCATTTTTTTCCCCAGACCCTGGCTCTTCACCCCTAAACTCCCCTTGCCTGCCTGACCCTGATAGGCAGGATCTGGGGGATCCGAAACAGCCCAAATTCACTGCAGTGTTTTCTCCCCGGGCACTTCAGGGTCTAGGTTTGTCTTTTTGTCCCCAGATCACCCTCCTGGAAGCTCGAGCCCCTGGCAGCCCTGGCCTGCGACAGCCAAGGAAAGCAAGCTTCCTTTAGGCAGAATTCTCTTTGACTGGACCATGAAGTTTCCCCCTCTGGTACCCAGGAAACGGGGGCGCTCTACAAGTTGCCCCTATCCTGCCTTTAGCGCCTGCGGCTGGTTGCAGTGACTCCACCCAGGCCTTGCACTCTGACACCCACACACCAGCCAGGATAGAGTGGCTATCCAGACAAGCAGGCCGGAGTGAGCCCGGGATGAGGAGGCTCAGGAAGCGAAGGCAGCCGTCACCTCCAGGAGAGGGTCTGGTTTCCCAGTAGTTCAAGCAAAGATAGTAATAATAATTGGTTCAACAGCAAGTGCTGGAAAACACTCTGGGCACCAGACGACACCAAATGTATTTGCAGGGGGTGGTGGGAAATTTGGCAACCATTGTGGGCGGTGGCTGCGCATGATTAACGTAACTGATGTCACTAAATTGTACACCTAAAAAATGCTGACTTGGCAAATGTTGTGTTTTACACATGTTTTTACAACAATAAAAAAAGAAAAAAATGCAACTGTAGCTGGTCGCTGCCCAACCCCTAATTCCTAGAAGGGCATGTTGGTGAATGGCACTGAGCTGGGAAGGGAAAATAAGGCTGCCCAAAGAAACCAAAATGGAACCCCTGGGTGGTGCAAATGGTTAACACCCTCACAGCTAACTGAAAGGCTGGAGGGTCTAGTCCACCCCGAGGCACCTTGGAAGAAAGGTCTAGCAATCTACTTCCAGAAAATCAGCCAGTGACAACCCTGTGGAGCCCAGTTCTGCTCCGACACACACGGGGTGGCCACGAGTTGGAGTCCACTTGCCGGCAACTGGTGAAGTGAGCAAGATACCTTGACTGTTCTTTGGGTGGAAGGATAACCCACTGGGCAGTATGGGTTGTCTCATGTTTCTCAGACTGTTACTCATCAATATGGTCTTTATCAATACAAATGAATTATTTCTTATCACGTAAAGTACAATGAAAAAAAAAAATCTTTCAAAGCACTGGGTCCATGAAGTTAAGAAAGAGTAAAAGGCAACTTTGGTGGTTAAAGGTTGGAAGCTACTTTTCTGTTACACACTTTTATTTCGTGGAAGGAGGGAAAGAAGTGCCACCTTGTAATGGATCCCCCACCTGCCCCAAGCCATCCCCTCCTGTCACTGCATCTTCAGGTAACCTCTCCCCATTGCAAATCTCAGAAGCAAGGAGCTCCTCCAGCCCCCTCTCCTCTGCCCTGAAAACCCAGGCTCTTTCTGATTCCCCCTGAAAAACGTCTGTTAACATTTTTGGTGCTTTTCCTTCTAGTCTTTTTTCTCCATACAGACATTTTTTACATGGTTGTGCTCGTATTATCTGGATGGTTGATTCTTACTTTTTCCACTTACCACCACAGCTGTTGTAAACATTTGTTGTTATTGTTGTTGTCTGGTGCTGCCGAGTTGATTTTCAACTCATAGCCACTTCATATGACAGAGTAGAACTGCCTCATAGGATTTTCTAAGCTGTAATCTTTACAGGAGCAGATTGCCAGGTCTTCCTCCTGCAGAGCCACTGGGTAGGTTCGAACTGCCAACCTTTAGGTTAGCAGCCAAGCACTTAACCATTTCACCACCAAGGCTCCTTTATAAACATTCAAAGCTGCATAGTAATACATTGAGATGATGTATATTAATCTGTTTAACTGCTTTATAATAGGCTGTATTTAAATACATGCTCTTAAAAAACGCCACCAGAAGCATTTCAAAAGTTTGAATTGGGTACATGTCTTAGGCTGGGATCTCTAGAGAAGCAAAACCAGTAAAGCATATAAATATATAGAGAGAGATTTGTATCAAGGAAACGGCTCACACGATTGTAGAGGTTGGAATGTCCCAAGTCTGTGGATCAGGACAGAGGCTTCTGTCCATTCACATAGCCACAGGGGTTAGCAAACCCAAGATTGGCAGGTCGGTGAGCAGGGCTCCTGCTCACAGGCTGTGAGACTGACAAAACTCAAAATTGGCAGATAAACTGATAGCTTAAGTCCCAAGAACCGGAGGTCAGATGAGCAGGAGGCAGCTGCAGGATCCAGAGCAAGCAAAAGCCAGAACGTCTGCTTTTATACGGATGCAGCCACATCCCAAGGAAACTCCCTTTCAACTGATTGGCTACTCACAGCAGATTCCATCATAGGAGTGATCACATATAAACACTGAGTATCATGGCCCAAACAAGCTGACACACAATCTTAACCGTCACAGTATATGACATAATTCTTTAAAGATGAGGTGATAATCTGACCTCATGATGACTTTAGATTCCTTAAGACCCTTCCTCAGTCTACCTTTTCCCAATTCCCCTTAGAACTTCAGGAAGTTGAGGGCATTTCATTTGGAATTCCAAGTTATTTCCAGCTTCACCGCACTCTGGGCTCTCTGGTGATAAATTCATCACAGGGCCATGGCTGCCCTCCTAAAATTCTCTTCTGGGAACAATTCCCCTCGGTCCCACATGGTGCCTAACTGACAGCTTTCTTTAATGGGCTAGGTGATAACTCTTTCTTTAAGCCACAGACGATGACTAATGGAGTTCCAAGAGGACAAGTTCCTCACTTTACTCTCACGTTTGTTATTTTAATATCTCTCTGAATGATTGTCTAATGGATTGGCATTGCTGTAAAACTCCATGAGTGGTGAGCGGGTATCTATAAATCCCTCAAAATCACAACAGGTCCCCTCCACTTGATTAAGGGGGCTATAGAGAGACTCAGATAAGAGTCTGCCTGGCCCCCAGCCTCAGGAGGGGAGGGCAAGAAGAGGATTGTGCATGAGGCATGACGATCAAGTGGCAGGGTGGACTCCAGCTTTTGAATGGCTCTGAGTGTCAGGAGATCATATTTATTCCTCGCTGCCTGGGGTAAAAAGCAAAGGCTGAAACAGCAGTTTGGAGATTGTCAAGAATACGAAGGATCATGCTGAATTCATAATGAAATTGTCAAAGGGTGCATTCAATCATTTAACTTTTATTAAGCCAGTTGGTCGAGGCCAAACCAAAAAAACCAAACCCATCGCTGTCAAGTCGATTCCAACACATAGCGACCCTACAGGATAGAGCAGAACTGCCCCACAGGGTTTCCAAGGCTTCCAAATCCTTACGGAAGCAGACGGCCACATCTACCCATACCACAGTGTCCATGAACCCCAGAAAGAAGCTTTGCTGGGGGGCAGAGGAGGTCCCCCAAAAGGCAAAGGTAGCTGCTTTAGTTTTGCTCCTCTCAAGAATCCAACCCCCTCATTTCTTCCAAAGAGCAGCTGGTGGGTTCAAACCACTGACCTTTTGGTTAGCAGCCAGGTACTTAACCACTGCTCCACCAGGGCTCCTTTTGTGGAAGATCCAAAACCAAACCAGCTGCCTTCAAGTGGATTCCGACGCGTAGTGACCCTATCGGACACAGTAGAACTGCCCCATAGGGTTCTCCAGAAGATAGAGCTCTTAAATCAAGCACGATGAAACCTTTGCTGCTGCTAACCACAGGCACCATTTGGCACCCTGCATCCAGCCATCTCCAGAGCTCACAGAATCTCTACAAAGTGGCTGTGACCGGCCAAGTCGGGGGGGCCTGTTGCCGGAGCCATTTGGAAGGTGTGTAACGAGGTCTTTCCGTGCTAAGTACACGATTCTCCAAAGACATTTTTGCCGAAACGTCAGGCCCTGCTATTTTTGTTTTTTTGGTTTTTTTTTTTTTTGGCATGGAAACACGTGTCTTTGCTCCGGAACTGTGTTGTCTTCTGGGAACAAACACAGAGGCACATTCTTTGTGCTGCCAATTAGGGACAGTGTCTGACCCTGGCACACAAAGGGCTGGTTGTGCCCAGCGGCTGGGGGAAGTGTCCTTGACACAGGTCTGAGGGGCTGGGCTGGTCACTTATGGGGTTCCAGGGAGTCATTTTCTCCTGCTCAGCCAAACTGGTGATCCAGCTGGGCACTGGGGGAGACTGGGTGCTAACACTGGTTCCAGTGGCAGCCCCAGCACCAAGCAGGGTTTTTTTAAGAGTGACACTTCATGTACTGCATGTGGGGTAGCCTCTGTCCCTGAGGTCATGCAGCATCTCCCCCCTGCAGAGCTGAAGAAGGAAGCTGGGTTTTCAAGGGGCAGTAGGTAAACTGAGACTGCCAAGGGCTTCCTGGCTCAGCAGGAAAAGGTTTGCACACTCCCGACCAATGGGAATCTATTGCCACCACGGGGTCACCTGCAGAGGCAAGGCAAGACCTTTGTAAGCCAGCCACAGTGTCCATGAGCCCCAGGAAGAAGCTGTGCTGGGGAGCAGAGGAGGTCCCCCAAAAAGCAAAGGCAATTGCTTTACTTTATTTCATCTCCTTTAAAAATGAAGACTAAAGGAAATAAGATTTTCCTGAATAAAATGCAGTGATTACCAAAAAACCACGTTGTTCAGTGGTACATTTGGGTTGTTAAACGGATGGAGGGAAGCAAGGTGAGACGCCATTTCTAAAAACTTCTTGTGGCAAAACCGTGCTGACCCTACGTAGTCAGCACGACCATCTTCACTGTCAGCACCACCAAGTGAGATTAAATGCTCATAGGTCCAGCCAGAGACGAGGACTTGGATCTAATGTCCTTTCTCATCTAGCAGGGAATTCCTATCAGTCTTGGAGCAAGCACAGCCAGAACGCTCCTTAGAAGTGAGGATGGCGAGACTTCATCTTGCTTACTTTGGGCACGACATCGGAAAGACCAATTGCTAGAAAAGGACGTCATGTTTGGTAAAGTGGAGGGTCATCGAAAACGAGGGAAGCCCTCCATAAGATGGATTGACATAATAGCCACAGCAATGGACTTAAACATGCCAAGTCTGCGAGGATGGCACAGGACCGGGTGATGATTCGTTCTCTTATACATCAGGTCACTGTGAGTCGGAGCCAACTCAACGGCAACTAACAACAACAAATTCATCTGATAAAACAGTGTACCTGCCATTGTTGTTAGTTGTCATCAAGTTGGCTCCAACTCACGGTGACCCCATGTACAACAGAACAAAACATTGCCCAGTCCTGTGCCATCTTCACGATCATTGGTATTTTTGAGGGACTATCCCCTGGCGGCACAGTGGTTAAGAGCTCGGCTGCTAACTAAAAGGTTGGCCGTTCAAATCCATCGGCCATTCCTTGGAAACCCTGTGAGGCAGTTCAACTCTGTCCTATAGGGTCGCTATGAGTTGGAATTGACTCAGTGGCAGCAGGATTGGTTTGGTTTGATCTTCCAGCACTATACTGAACAATATTCTGTTGTGATCCATAGCGTTTTCATTGGCTAATTTTCAGAAGTAGATTGCCAGGCCTTTCTTCCTAGTCTGGGTTAGTCTGGAAGATCCACTGAAACCTGTCCACCACGGAGGACCTTGTTTGTATTCGAAATACCAGCAACATAGCTTCTAGCATCATAGCAACATGCAAGCCACCCCAGTACGACAAACTGAAAGACGAGTGGTGGTACTTGCCATTAAAATGGATTTTATAAAGAATCTATGGTAATAATATGAAATAACCTAATGTAAAAAATTTCTTACTCCTAAACATGTTTCCTTTTACTCCAGAGAGTAATTCCAAACAGTACGTAGAGTATGAACATGTCTATGGCTTTTTTAATTACGCTAAGAAATGAGTCTGGAAAGAAGTATTTTAAAATATTAACATAGGCTTCTTTGAGGGTTGAGGCAGTGTGATATTTTTCGTCCTTCCATCTTGCTCTATTTTCTGTGGTTTTCACCAAAATCACGCATTATTTTATGGGTGGACGGAATAAAACAAACACAAATAAGCAAACGAGCAGTCGCTATGCTGAGAACATGGTGTGGAAACATCAGCATCTGGCCACTCCCTTGTCCTGGTGTCACGTTATACCCATTCTCTGACAACTGGCTGCTGGGACTCCTGCCCAGGCTAAGCTAGGTGAGCACCCGGGACCTCTTGGCAGGCTCCAGCGCACACCAGATGCCAAATCTAGGGGCCTGGAAACCTCTGCGTTTCATCAGCTTTTGGCTGGTTGTTATTTTCCCTACTTCGGTCTACACGCACACACGCGCGCCAGAATCTGCACATTTTGGTGCATGGGTTTGAGAAGGGCGGCACCCCCAGAAGGAACAGGTTTCCAGGGACACTAACTCCGTCTCATTGCAGGAAGATGAATCCTCCTGGTGGACATGGAATCCCAATTCTGTTCTTCTCCAAGGGGCACTCACCCTTGACGCCGACCTCCAGATGAGGCAGATTTCAGTGGTGATTCCCAAAGAGTCATGCTTCCTAAAATAAAGGCAGCTTTCCACTGGCGACTTTGAGAGTCAGCATGGAGCACCTCCCCGGGCTTCTGCCCGTTGGCCTAAGGGCAGGACGGGTCCCCAAGAGGAGGGGAGCACACTCACGTTCCAGAACACGAGCACGCACTGTGACAGGTCCCAGGCCAGCCTGCCCTCCTTTCCTGTACATTGACTGACTTTAAATCTGCATCCAGATAGCTATAAGAGGCCAGTGGATTTCCCTCTGGCCCCTCTCCTCCAATCATTCAACCTGCTGGCTTTAGCAAGAATAACGCCTGAGTGTCTGAGGTCAGAATCACTCCCATCCTCAAACTGCAGAGTGGTATCTGCTTTCCTTACCCAGACTGGCTGGAACTCTGAGCCCCGGGTGCTCGTCCCTCCCTGGTACACCTACCCCTCAGGGCCAATGTCACCTCCTTGTTGAAGCCATCCCTGACATCCATAGCCAGAGGTCAGCCAAGAATGCCTGTGCAGAAGACCATTCATTCATCTGACAAATACCAAGCACCTGTGATGTGCCACGCACTGGGGATATGACAGTTAGCCGCTTAGACCTGTTTCTGCTCATGTGGGATCAGTCGGACACTTAATAAAATGGCCCAAAGGGAACCAGCGGGAATCCAGCTCCACTGTCAGAGAATGGCAGATGTCTGAGCTCAACTTCACTCCGTTCGGGATAATGAAGTGAGAAATTGCCTTGGTTAAAACTGGGTTGAGCCTCCCTCAGGTTGACTTTAATAAGAGATTGAAAGTGGTTTTTTACGATGTGTTTGATCAAATATTATTAAAGATGAACCAACCCCGCTCAGATCCTCTTATTCCTGCCCCTGGCACTGCCATGCTTCCCATCGGCTGGGCTTCTCCTCTGGAGCCACTTGGACTCTCCCAGTCTCCTGCTCTCTAATTAGTGGACAAGCCAGTAGGTGTCGAGTTGATTCCAACTCATGGCAGTCCCACGTGTGCCCTAGTAGAACTGCGCTCTGTAGAGTTTTTAAGGCTGTGACCTTTCAGAAGCAGATCGCCAGGCCTTTCTTCTGAGGTGCCCCTGAGTGGATTCGAACCTCTAGCCTTTTACTGAGCAACTGAGTGCATTAAATGATTGCACCACCCACGCACTCCGGTTAGTGATGAAGTTCATGTCTATCTCTGAAATGTCTCCAATTCATTCATATTTCCATGGCCACCACCCTGCTTATCTCCACATTACCAATGTCTGTCTTTTCTTCCTTCAGCGAATATTTATTAAACACCTAGCATGTGCCAGGCCTGGTGGTGCAGTGGTTAAGTGCTCAGTTGCTAACTGAAAGGTTGGCGGTTTGAACCCACCAGCCACTCCATGGGAGAAGGATGTGGCAGTCTGCTTCTGTAAAGATTTACAGCCTTGGAAACCCTATGGGGCGGTTCTACTCTGTCCTATAGGGTCACTGTGAGTCAGTATCGACTCGACGGCAACAGGTTTGGCTTTTCGGGTGTGCCAGGCACTGCGCCAGGTGCCGCAGTAGGCAGTGAGCCAAAGAGTGAGCACTGTCTCTGCTGTTATGGAATGTATAGTCTAGTGGGAGAGACAAGCATTAAGCAAGGTTCGTGTGTCAATGTCAATGAGCAAGTTGATAGAATGAATAAAGAGACGAATAAATGAATGAATGAATGAATGACCAATTGCTTGGACTATCATCCAATCCGTCCTACAGTGATGTTGCCTGGATAACTCTCCTCTAGCACAGCTTTGCCGAGGCCACTCCCCTGCCTAAAACTTTCAATGGCTCCCTACTGTGCATTAAACTAGATTCTAATTCCCTAGCCTGGTGGTCCTCCATGTTCTGGTCCCAACTTACTTCTCTAGCTTTATTTCCTTCTACCCCTCTAGGAACAACATATGCATTATTTTAACTATGGCTATGATAGTTTTTATTTTGCCTGTGGAGAAAATTCACTCCAATTGTGCTGTTGAAATCTTATCCATTCGAGGGAGGGGAAGTGTGTAGGGTGGTGGGAAGTGGTGTAGAAGGGCCAAATTCTCATCTTCCACAGCAGGAAGTCACCAATGACATCAAAATAGAAAAATTGGGAAGAAAGACTACATGCATCTTAGTTAGGGATGTGGAGGCAAAGGCAGAGGAAAGAGCTAAAGCAATTGAAAGCGGTTGCTTCCCTGGGAGGAGAAGTGGAAAGTAGGGTTGGAGCAGGCTGCGACTATTTCTGTTTGTTTCAAGTCTGAGAGTAGATCATTGTCTTTTTAAAAACTATGTGCGTGGACTTGTTTTTTAAATCCATTTTTAATGCATACAATGTAACAAGATAAAAATTTAAACAAGAACTAACAGATTAAATGAGGTAATGTGTCTAAGGCGTTTAGCACAATGTCTGGTATGTAGTAAGCAAAGCATAAGCGGTTATCATTACTTCTCTGTTTTCCATGAATCCTGCCACAAAACAGAGCAGGCATAGAAATGCGGTGTTTGCTCACGTTCTATCGGGTGTCAATCACCGCAATGACTTTCTTTGCCTTTAGTGTTTCTCTCACCTTAGTACACCATCCAGAGAGCTCTGGTGCAATGGTTAAGCGCTCAGTTGGTAACCGAAAGGTTGGCAGTTCAGACCTGCACAGCGGTTGTCATGGGAGAAAGACCTGGCAACCTGCTCCCATGAATATTAACCGAAACCCACTGCCGTTGGGTCGATTTCTACTCACAACAGCCCTATAGCCCCCATAGGGTTTCCAAGGTTGTAATCTTTATGGAAGAAGACTGCTCCATCTTTCTCCCACAGAGCCGCTGGTGGGTTCAAACCGCCAACTTTTTGGTTGGCAGCTGACTGCTTAACCACTGCGTCACCAAGGCTCCTTCCCATAAAGGTTACAGCCTAGAAAACACTATGGGACAGTTCTTGCCTGTCACACGGGATCACTATGATTTGAAATCTACTCAATGGCACACAACGGCAACAACAATAGTACACCATCAACCTATCCCTGGCATGCGCATCCTCCTAAGACTGTTTTTCTCTTGAAATCCCTATTTAAAGCCTTGACAAAGGTTTTCTACTGTGTGTGAGGGTAGTGCTAGCTGCTGTAACAAACAAGCCCCAAACTCTCAAGGGCTTCACGTCACACCAGTGCATTTTCCCCTTGTTTAACAGCCTGGTTTGCAGGAGTGTTTCCTCCTTTTGGTGTTTCAGAAATACAGGCCCGTTTCATTTTAAGACTCCTCCATCCCTAGGGCCTTAGAGTCCTCTGCATGCACCCAGAAGTAGGAGAGAGAGAAGAAGGCACAACTGCTTCTCAATGGTCCCCCCGCCCTCTGCCATCTGCCCAAAAGCCTTTTGAACTCTATCAATGCCTTAAAAAAAAATCTTCCTCTTCATCTTTCTAGTATCCTTTCTCATGTTATCAGTGAAACAGGAGCATGGCAGGACAATGGTGGTCCCTTAAGCTCGCACTGTTGGCCACACTTTGCATATCCTAGGTGCTTGCGCACGTATGTTTAATAAACGTAAGGATGAAGTTAGCTGGCCAGGCAAGGAGTGCGCCCTCAAACTGCAAAGCGAAGACTTACTGGCTGCTGCCACAAAGCCCCACTCACTGACTCACAGTGAAAAGAAAAAGGGGATTCCTCGTTCTCAGCCGGTGGGTCAGCAGGATTTGGGCTGTAGAGAAGCCCAGCCTGGTCATAAGCCTGTGAGTGAGCTTTCCATCCAACCTGAGGGAAAGTCTGCAACCTGAATCCCTTATCTCTCTCCTGGTACACCAGGTTACCAGTTTGGCAGAACCAGATCAAGGAACCAGCAGTGTCCCCTAAGCTGTCTGCCCGGTATTGGAGGGCCCAGGTAAATAAGCCTGTTTAAATACATGAGCTCCTGTACAGGAGACCTCCCCATATTCACTTCATAATCATCGTATGTTCCGTACCCAGATGACCTCCCCTGGAGACCCAACAGAAAGAGTCTTCTCTACAGTGCCCACATGCTGACCAAGGCTTGCTTTCAAGACATAGAAAATCATATTTTATGATTCAGACCCGAAGAAACAAATGCAAATGAAATGTGCTTTCCTTGCTTCAGAGATGCAGTTCTGTATACTTGGGAGGTGGAATTTTTTCAATAGACTTTATTTTTTTAAACAGTTTTAGGTTTGCAGAAAAATTGCACACGAAGTACCAAGTTCCCGTATACCCCTGCCCTCTCCACAGGCAATTTCCCCTAGGATTAACATCTTGCATTACTGGGATACATGTGTTACAACTGATGAACCCAGATTGATACATTAACTAAAGTCCTTCCTTACATTAGGGTTCCCTCTGTGTTGTACAGTCCTGTGGGTTCTGACAAATGCATAATGTCATGTGTCCATCATTACAGAATCCTGCAGAATAGCTTCACTCCTAAAAATGCCCTGTGCTCTCCCTCCCTCTCCCTCCCCCCTTCCCTTGAATCCCTAGCAACCGCAGATCATTTTACTGTCTCTTTAATTTTGCCTTTCCCAGAACGTCACATGGTTGAAACCATACAGTAGCAGCTTTTTAGACTGGCTGCTTTCACTCAGCAATACGCCTTTAAGTTTCCTCCATGTCTTTTCATAGCTCGATAGCTCCATTTTTTTTTTTTTTAAATCTCTGAATAGTACTCCATTGTATGAACATAAAAAAAATTTTAATAGTAGTAAAAGATACTAGGAGTGTGTTTTCCTATTAGGTTTAGGACTCCACAGACTATAAATAAAAAAGCAATACTATTAAGATGGACTAAAACAATAATTTCTATTTAAATAGCTATTGAGCTCCAAACAATCTAGAAACAGAATTTTAGAACCGGAAGGAATCTTAGAGAATGCCACTTTCAACTTCACACACACACACACACACACACACACACACACGCATGCATGCACACACAAAAGACTGATATCAATGTTCAGAATTTTTTGCAAACCACCACCCAACACACACATGCACAAGAACACACAAGCACACACAAATACACACATATGCACAAGCACACACACACACATGCACAAGCACACACAAATGCATAGGCACACACACACGCACGCACAAGCACACACACATACGCACAAGCACACACACATGCATGCACAAGCACACACGCGCGCATGCACAAGCACACACAAATGCACAAGCACACACACGCATGCACAAGCACACACACATATGCACAAGCACACACACACGCATGCACAAGCACACACACACATATGTGCACACACAAGCTCACACTTACCTGTAGCTGTCTCCATTGGCTCCCTCTGGTCTCAAGAAGTGACCCTCTCCCGGCTCCCTGAGCGCAGGGTCCCCCACTATCTGCCCACAGATCTTTCTTACTCTGTCACACAATGCCTTTTAAAAAAACAAACCATCTTCTTCTTTACTGCAGTCCTCTTCGCAGGCTCTTTCTACTCAGCATATTCACACCCTCAAGTCTCCCCTTTTAAAGTGTAACAAACAAAACACCACTTTCTTGACCTCTCCTTCCTCTCTAGTCACCTTCCTTCCTTTCATGGCCCAACTTAAAAGCTCCTCTCCCCACGCCTCCGCTCACTTAGCAGCCTGCCGGTCCCCTGGCTCTCACGCTGCCCTTGCTGAGGCCAAAATGACCTTGCGATGGCCCAGCTCAGTGACTGCTTTCCTCCTGCCCTTATTGTATGTACCTTGGTGTCACACTGTTGGCCGCCTGCTCCTTCCTCAAGCGTGTTCCCCTTGTGGCCTCTCTGATTCCACTGCCTCCTCACCTGGGGGTCCTCATCTCCGGCTGTCCCCTCTCAGACCCCATGAGGGCCTTCTCCCACCTCAGACCCTCTGAGGCCTTCTCCCTCCTCGGACCCCGTCAGGGCCCTTTCCCCCCTTGGACCCCATCAGAGCCCTTTCCCCCCCTCGGACCCCATCTGGGCCCTATCGCTCCTCAGACCCCGTGAGGCCTTTCTCCTTCTTCCTGGTGTTCCTCAGGCTCAGCACTCAGCCTTCTCGTCTTCCCCCCTAACCTGACAGCCCAACCTGACAGCCCTGCCCCACCATCACCTATGTCCCTGTGTTATCTAGTCGCATCAGACCTCCTCCTCTAACTTCAGGGGGAGGAGAGAGAATCAAGATCAGCCCAAAGCTGATCCCTATGAGACGGAGATCAGACATTCATCCACTCTCCAACCTTCTAACCAATTCTGACTCCAGCCGGGCCTCCCACAGCACTCTCTACTTCTCTTCTGGGTTCAGTAATCTGTTGCAATGGCCGCCCAGAACTCACAGACCATACTCATGATTATGGGGTTTATTAGGGTAGTAACAAGTTACAATTTAGCGTTAGGATCGACTTGGAGGTAATAGGATACAACTCAGGATACAGTTCTTAGATCAGGACAGCTTCCAACCAAGACAACTCTCAGCTCCTTCTCGGCTGGGCCCCCAGGCAGGCCTCACTTTCAGCTTCAGCTGCTACAGGCGCCCCAGTCGGGCCTGGCCTCTCCCACTGGGCCCTGCTTGGGCAAGTGACACAGCTCTTTTGGCTCCCCATCAAGTACCTGGAGGCACCCCACTCTGCCAGCAAGCCTCCTGCCCAAAGGCACTCAGCTCTCTTCATTCTGCTGTCTCTGTGCTGGTCTCCTGGTTCTTCTGCTGCCACTTCTTGCTGTCTCCAGTATTACAACTCTCTGTCTCCTGGATCTAGGAGGTGCTCAGCAGAGGGATCCCAGGTCCAAAGGACACGCTCTGCTCACAGCTCTTCTTCTTGATGGTAGTTGAGGTCCCTCCTGACCTCTGTGGGGTTGGTTCTTTTAAGCCAGCAGGATGACAAAACTGACCAATCCCCTAGGTTGGCCACAGTCACCTAGTTTGCATAGTAATTTACCAATCCCTGCAACAGTTTTACACACCTTATTTGCATAATAAACTATCTAATCTCTTTGCAAGATTGTGGCCTAGCAAATCATCTCGGCAAAACAAAAACCCAGGGCCAGAAAGGCCATATATGAAGACAAACCTGTTGCCCTGCACCCTGCCTTCAACTTCCTGTCTCTGTATTCAACTTGCACCCCAGGCTGACCATCTCTGATTAATTTCTCCATCCTGAACATCTCCCCTGACTTCCAGATCTGACCATCACCACTGGATGTTCCACAGGCGCTTCCAATTCCAAATGTACCAAACTGGACTCACCTCTTCTTCCTCAAAGTCCCACCTAAGGCCTCTGCCTCAACCTACTCCTCCTCCTATAGCCTCTGCCTGACCCCCATCCGCCTCTTATCAAGCTAGAAAATTGAGCATATGCTTTGCCATCTTCCTTACATTCCATGGATGGTGCAAACAGTTAACACTCTCAGCTGCTAACCAAAAGGTTGGAGGTTCAAGTCCACCCAGAGACTCCTTGGAAGAAAGTCCTCGTGATCTACTTCTGAAAAATTAGCCATTGGAAACCCTATGGAGCACAGTTCTACTCTGACACACGTGGAGTCACCACAAGTCGACTGTAAGGCAACTAGTTACAATTCAGATTCCTGGACCTACCCCCAGAGTTTCTGGTTCAGTGTGCATAGGATGAGGTTCAAGAAGTTGCATTTTTAACAAGCTCCGAGGTGATGCTGGTACTGCTGGTCTAGGACCCATACTCAGAACCTTTCAGTTCAACCTTGTTTTCTCAATGCAGCAATCTGCTCTGCAACATCCATGGAGAAAAGGATATAATCACCTTGTCTTTGTGCTCAAACCCTTTCACCAGACATGGATCTTACTACATTTCAGGATGGAGTTTCTATAGATAACTCTCATGATTCTTCCTTGAACCAGAATTTGCCTCCAACGGCTTCCACTTCCTGACCATAAGTCTGCCTCCTATGTCCTCACAGACTCTATCTGTGACTGTTTGTACATGGGAGTTCTTCAAATATTTGAAGACAGCCATTATGTCCTGCCTGTCTCCTCTCTCCTACACCAACCTCTTCAGCTCCTTTCGCCATTGCTCAAGGCTGGGAGGCTTTCCATCAATAATCAGCTGCTTCCTTAAGAGAGCCTGTAAGTTTGTTGATTTCTTTCTTACACCATCAAGCCCAGAGCTGGACATAATATTCCACATGGTGTCTGATAACCTCTGAGTATAGTCTCTTGAACTGGACACTCTGTTAATGTGATTGTATACTTTTAAACCATTCATATGTTCAGTCATGTGGTCTTTTTACATGACCTTGAGTTCAGCTGGAGTCCCTGGGGGGTGCAAATGGTTAATGCAACACTCAGCTGCTAACTGAAAGGTTGAAGGTTTGAGTCCACCCACTGGTGCCTTGGGAGAAAGGCCTGGCAATTTACTTCCAAAAAGTCAGTCACTGAAAGCCCTGTGGAGCACAGCTCTACTCTGACACACATGAGGTTGCCATGAGTTTGAATCGATTCAATGGCAACTGGCTATGTATCTGGCTAGGTCTTCTCTATCCTGTCCTTAATTCCTTAACTTTTCCACTTAAGAGCTACACTTAGCATTTAATCCTCTCCAATGTAATTTTGCTGGTTTTGCCCATCTTTACAGATTATTGGCTAATGCCTTAGTTATTAGGTGGTGGTGGCCGGGCTGATAAGGGGATGACAGACCTCAAATATGAACTTACCCCCATTTTACAATTTTGCCTGGGGTCCTCCCTTGTAGTTTGAGTCCAAACAGCCGCTAATAAATGGATACTGTGCTCTGCAATCTCCCCACCCAAGGCTACCATATGCCTCATGTATCTGGGTCAGCCCTGATTTCAAATATTCTTTCTACTGCCATGGGCAGTAGAAGTCTAATGTTTGGTTTAGAAAACATGGTCCATATAACGCTACCTTTTCTCCAGGGTTTATAGTCTACGATCATTATTTTGCCTGGTTTAAGCTGAAGGAGGGGGACAGTAAAGGGAACCAGGCAGAGAGAAGTGGAGAAGTTAGTCACAAATTCAATGTGAAAGGAAAATACTAATTTAGGTTTGGTTCCATCTTTTTTTTTTCTTAAGTTTTGCTGTGTTTGTTACAATTCTCGGTCCATCCGGATACCCAGACTCCTCATTGGTGATGCAATCTGCTTAGTGTATGCTGCACATACTAAAGATGTTATTTTGCACTCCTTCCTGAAGCACGTGATAATACCTCTACCTTCTAGAAATACAAACGATGCAGGTTCTTCGCAGACAAGAATTAAATGGTTAGTAGAAAAGGCAGAAGCCTCCCTCGGCGGCTGTGCCTGGTTTCGGTCCTCCTAAGTGATGTAGGGGAGGGGAAACACATTAACACAGGCAGGCATCTGAGGATGACTTTAGAGAGTGGGTTGTGAATCTAACTGCGGGAGGGTTTTAAATACGACAACGAGAAGAAAGGCGTGTACCGAGCTCAGGGAACCCTGAAAGGAAAGGCGAGCTGGGGGTTTGTTGTGTCTCTTTCATCTACAGCCGTTTCAAAGCATGACACTTGCGGTAACAAAATTGCATTGTGAATGAAGTAGCGTATTATTATCTTCTCTTCAAGATGAGGACACGTAGACAGGGAATGGCCTCTTTCAACACCAACAACTTTCGAGTAGCACCGCCGCACCTCCACCGCCCGATGGGGAAGCGAGTCTGCTGCACGACTCTTGCTGAAAATGGGAGACAATCCTTGGCTTCCAGATCTTCTCGTGGCTTGAATCGAAACTTAAAAAGAGATTTTTCAAATTAAACAGTACGCCTGACCTTACCTACGATTAATGAATAATGTATATTGTAGGAGCTATGGAGTGGGGGACCGCAACGGGTCACCAGTGCCTGGAAGGACTTGCGGGGTGGGTAGGCGCCGGAGCGCCCGGGGTTGGCCAGCCCGGGCTGTTGGCGAGACAGGGTGGAGGCGGGTATTTGCGCTCCGGGGAGATGATGTCCCCCCGGGGTGCTGTTTTGCAGCGAGGCTTGGTTCGCTCGCAGCGGGGCGCCCCACAGGAACGCTTGCGCGCAGGGCGGGCGGCTGCGTGCGCGGCGGGGAGGATGCTCCCGGGACCCGCTGGTGTGTACGTGTGTGTGCACGGAAGGGAGGGCGCGGGCGTGTGCGCGGCTGCAGAGAGGGGCAGCGCCGACAGGGGAGAAATCTGCGCAAGACTTCGGCCCCGCGCGCTGGAGGGCGAGCCGAGTAAAGTAGACGTGCAGACCCGGGCCCGCGGCCTCCGTCCAACCGTGACGCGGAGCCACAGCGGCCGAAGGCTGCGAAGGACACGGAGCGGGTCCCCACGCAGCCCCGGCCGGAGAGGGGGCAGCGGGAACGCGCTCCCGCTCGCCCCCGACGCGCTCCCCGTGAGGTCTGGGAAAGCGGAGCGCGGGCGGGTATTAAGGGGGAAGGAGGGGGCGAGGCCTGATCGGGAGCAGCCAATGGGCTGGCGAAGGGCGCGCGGGGGCGGACCTCAAGCGCCTCGCGCCGATTGGCTGACTCGCTCTCGGTATGCAGATATGGTGGAGTCACGTGCCGGGGGCCGGGACAACTTCCTGTTCGCGGCCCGCGCGGGGCGGGGCCGGGCGTGAGCGCCCCGTCTGGCTGGCGCGGGGGGAGGGGGGGTTCTTGTCAGTTAGAGCAACAAAATGGCCGCGGTGGCCGCTCCGCACCTCAGCGCGCCGGCCCGGGGAGCTGCTGCCGCCGCCGCCAGACCCACCGCGCCGCAGCCCTGAGCGCCGCGCCGCCGCCCGCCGCCGCCGCTAGGGTCATCCCCGCGCCGGCCGCGCTCCCTCAGACGCCGCCGCGGGCCCCGAGCCTCCGGCGGAGGAGCGGAGCCGGCCCCGCGCCCCTCAGACGCCGACGCCGCCCGGGACCCGCCGCCCGCCGTTCACCCGCCGGCCGCGAGGAAAGGGCGCCGCGGCGTCGCCGGCCGGACCTGGACCCTCCGGGCCGCGCCGCCGCCTGCCCGCCCGCGCCAGCCCTCGATCCCGCGGCGCCCGGGCTGAGCGCGCCCCCGCCGCCCGAGCGCCCCCGCCGCCCCCGGCCGCCTGCCGCCAGGCCCGCGTCGCCGCAGCCCCGGGGAGCCGCCGGGGACGGAGCCCAGGTGAGCGCGCCGCCGAGGTCCCTCCCCTTTGTTCGGCCGAGCGAGCAGTGGGCCCCCGCCCCGAGCGCGCGTGGAGCAAGACCCTCCGCGCCCAGTCGCCCCTGCGGCGCATCCCCGCCGGCGGCGGAGCGCAGGCCCCGCGCGGGGCGGGCGTCCCCTCCAAAGGGGTGCCGGCGCTCCCCCGAGCGGGGCCGGGCCGTGCTCCTGGCTCCCGGGAGATGGTCCTCGGCTCCCGGGCTGTGCTCCTCGCTCTCGGGAGATGGGTCTTGGCTCCAAGGAAATGGAGTGTTTGGGTTTATTAGTGATGGTGGTTTTTTTTTTTTTTTTTTTTTAAAGTCAACGATTTGGCAAGGGTTTAAATGGACATTCGAATCAAACGTGATCTGAATCAGTGGCTCGGAAAGAGATCGGTTCCTTTTTCTTTTCTTAAAACTAGTGCAGTTGGTGAAATTGGGTTCTGTCCCAGCAGTCACCCTCAGATGTTGTATTTCGATGGCCAGCACGCATCCAACGTGTTTTTAGGCTTTGGACCTCCCGTACCTTTTTTCTCTTTTTCCCTTGGGGAGGGGGCCCAGGGCGTGCTTTTGGGTGACGGTGAAAGGACCCCTTGGCGTCCTGTAGGTCTGAAATCAGGTGGATGTCTAACCGCGGAGCGGGCTGCGGAGTAATGCGTATGAGGAAAATGAGCCGTACGGCATCTGTTCTCTTATCAGATAACGTAACCCGAGCGCCTCATTTCCACCTCAGCTTAAAGCGATGCCTCATTTGCACCTTTACCTTGCGGATGAGATTTAATTAATCGATTCGGAGCTATTAAAATGTGCATGTGTGAATATACGAGTTCCCTGCGCGTTGACCTGGCGAAGAAATCATTCTCTTGCACGTGAAACGGAGCTTTAGGGATCTTGCCAAAGATGAAGGATTGCTGGGGGCGGAGGAGGCGCTGGATCTTGATTGCACCTATTTCATTTTAAGGCGTTTGACGGTATCCGTGATTCTGTACATAATTAGTTGAATTGTCTTAAACCTTTGCCTCCATCAGATTAAACCTCCATTTGAGTGGTCTGCTCGGTTATTTCTAGGCATGAACTGCAGCTTCTGAACTCAAAATGGTGCTCTGTAGATGTCCAACTTAAGCTCTTTAAGGAGTTGCGAGTTGGAAGCTTCTGACTGGTTTAATCCATTGTGTTGCTGAGGTTTGGTTTTTCCTCCAGCATCTGGTAGGCACTCCAGGGTCCTTTAGCCGGTATAGGTAGTCAGTTTATGATGATCACCGTGTAGAGGCTTGTACTTCTCTGAATGTAATTTGATTCTGCAAAAGGCTTATTTATGCAAGTCTTTTTTTTTTTTTTTTTCATTTAGAATTGAATGACTATGGGAATGAGTGGAGGCACTGCAAATATGGCTTGAGTGATTTCCGAGGACAGTGGTGACCAGTTTGAAATGTGCGGGGTTGCTGACAATTAAGTGCGTACATTGCAGCCTTCCTTCTCTATGGAGTGAAACAATAAATGATAAAACCTAGCCCCCGGCCAGAAGAACTTGGTTGGTAGAGGGCACCTTGAAGAAATTTACATTATTCCAGAACAACAGAGATGGTGATGGTCTTTGACCACCTTTCTGTGTGGCAACTCTAGGAGGCTTTGTTAGGGAAAAGAATGCAAAATGAGGTTTTAAAAATGACTAATTAAGTTATATTACCTGAATTAACTGTATTGTTCTTATTTACAGAACATAGTAATGGTCCAAACAGTTGTTCCTTTGTTTATCTATACTGAGAGCTTTTTTTCCTACGGAAAAGTTTTTAACATTTGTATTTTCATGAGAAGAGAGCTTCTTAGAGTCTGTTTTTCTTTCACAGGTTGGACCATGAGAAATTGATAGACTAGAAAGTGGTAACGGTAAATTACTGGTTAAGTTAAATTATACTTACGGTGGTACAGAATAATTTCTTAAACCTAGCCCTGCTTCAAGCAGCTGAATGGATATGTAGGTGTGGGTCTCAGGTATATATATACATACACCTGGTATGTGTATATAATTTTATTATAATGATCTGGTTTTAAAAGCCTGATTTTAACTCTTTACTTTCATGTTTCTTGTCCAAACCAAAGACCTTATTGACTGGTACCTCAGTTTACTATTCAGGTATGAAATAAAGTTGACACTGAGATTGTCATAAGGCTTATTCTTGACAGCTTCACTTTGGATTCTGACATTTAAGTGTTCTGGTAGTAACCTGGGGTGCATGTAAATGTCAGGTTTAGATTTTCCTTCTTACAGTGTTTTTGTTGTTGTTCTTTTTAAAGTGGTATATGTTTTAACACTTCAACAAAGATTATTGTGTAACAGATTTTTATACTTAGTTGGCTCAGGAATTTTGGAATAAATAGTTGCCATTAGAGTGCTGATTATGAGGAGAAAGTGGAATGAGCTGTTTCATTTGACTCTCAATGATTAAAGAATAACTTAAGTCATGTGGGGAGTGTATGTGAAACTTTAAATCACAGCATTGCCCCTCACCACCACCACCTTTTTGTTAAACAGCTGGCTTTGCTGAGATAAATTTGTGCTTTTCCAAATGCTGTCATCTGGCTCACTTCCAAAACCAAGCTGGAGAAGGAGGTCGGGGTGGAGTAGGGCAGCCTTTTTCCTTAGTGGAGAGGCTTTCAGTCTGAAAGAAGCTGGAAGATAAAATCCCTGCAGTCCTGGCTGAGAATGGGGAGGCTTCCATTCAGTGAGCGTTACCTCCCACCCCCAAAGCTGGGGGAAAAGGTCCGAAATGTAAATTCGCTCTGGTTGGACACAACAAAGTGATGCTAACTTTAGATTGAGAAGAAGTGGACTTATTTATCCATTATTCGGTGAGTATATAGAATGTCTTTGACATCGTGTAGCTTTCCTAACAACTTAACATTTTAAGGTTTAAAGCCATTTTAAAGACTAAGAGTCTTTTTGGCCTTCCCCAGTAGGATTGAGATCCATTAGATCACATGCTTGTGTTTTAGATGACTGTTTACCGCGCAGTCACGGTTTATTGTATGAAGGTGGCATTTGAGAAGATTTTCTAAGAAGGAAGACAGATGGACTGTGAAGTCTGAGGCTCTTCCCCATGTCGCAGCAGCAGGTGAGACAATTGAGATTTGAGGAGGGAGCAAGCAAAGATTGCTTGACCAGGGCTGCTGAAGCCTGGGGAAGAGCATGAGAAACGGAGAGGGAACAGGGAAGATTGATGGACGTCCTTGGAATCAGGACAGAGGCAGGTTGAGGGGGATGGGCCCCGGAGCCCTCAGCCGCAGTGCGTGGAGGCTCTGAGTGAGCGGGCAGAACCCTGGAACTTTGTTTTCTTTTATTAAAATTGTTTTGCTTCTTGTGATTTCAAGACACTCAAATGGGTTTTTCCCTTTTATCCAAGCTCTGTTTCAGAGGGTCTGCCAGCGTGTTAGATTGGCAGCAGGGAAGCCTTTTGGAAGAGTATTGGTGATGTAGTCTGTCTCATAGGGCAACTGGGCTTTACAGTGAAGGTGACTGGATTTTAGTTGCTTACTTAAGATACTTAACATTTTAATAAATCTGTTTGAAGATGTCATAGATCTTAGTAGGGAGAGCAGACTGTCAGATGACAACTTGGCAGTATTTTTTTTTTCCAGGTAGATTTTACAGATTTTTTTGCTTTGAGCCAGTCTAATTATGACTCTCTAAATTTAAAATTTTTACAAATTAGCTTTCAATAATGGTGCATTTATGAGTAGAGTATGCTTTACTCTGCAAAATAACATGCAAAAAGCTTTCTTTAAATAAATGTTGATGCCATAAAGATAGTTCCATTTATAAACGGTCAGCTTATGCATAACTTTTCAGAAATATAATTACTTAAGCATATAAAAGGTTACTTGTTGTCAGAAATAATTATATAACCTTGTATAGAGATAGTATGTGTGACATTGATACTGCGATAGTGTCATCCTTGCTTGGTGAACGTGTTTGAATAACTTAGTTAAAGTAAGCTTATAAGCTTTCTGTTGTGCAGATCATGCATTTGAGCTGTAACTTATTAAATGAAAAGTGGAGTATGTGTTTTTTAATTATCCAACTGGGATGTGACAAGGTTTTGCATATTAAAAACATGCCTAAAATCCATACCCCTTGTGCCGTTTTTGGAGTTTTGCTATACATGAGTTCTTGTCTTGGCCAAGGATGCTTTCAGAGAATGAAGACACTATTGCAAGGATGGAGAGCTGTTTGTTAAGAATGCATTTCTCCTCTGCAGCCCTCAAAAGGCTATAGAGCTGTGTGCAGAGCTAGACAATCTGGGCATCCAGCCATAAAACATCGCTGCTGTAGCACAGATAGCTGTTTGCACTCTCTGAGCCTACCATGCTGCAAAGCCCAGCAGAAGGAATGGCCTGGGGAGAGCCGCGTGCACTGCTGTTTGGAACTCTTAATATTCTGTGTGGCTCTCTGAGTTCCAGTTATGCACTGGGTCTTGCACAGGTTTTCTAACATCTAGTAATGATTAAGGATGGGTGAGAATATAGCTTCTTGACTATAGGTCTCATCTAGGCCAACGCATTTAAGTATTTGCTCTAGGAAATAAAGAGTAGTGAGTTGGCCATCCCACCGTCTCCCTCTCTTTATCTGCCTCTTTGTCACAACACTGCTTTCCTGTTGAGAATGACCTACCTGAGGACACATGACCCCTGGGCCACAGTGCACGTCATCCCCATGGAATGGATTTGTCTAACCTGGCTCAGTTTCCACCTTACTTCCTCATAAACCTTTTTTGACACAACATATTTTTACGTTGTTTTGCACAAAAATACGAAAACGAAGCAGTGTACTGTATAGCTATGTCAGGTCACCATCATTATAGGTTACAGCACTTTCTGTGACCATCGTCTGCTTGTGTAAAACCACCTGGTCCCCTGTGATCCTCAGAAGGCAAACACCTGAAAGACCCTCTCTGTTTTCCTTCTTTAGAAAGTGTTTGTGGAATTAATACTCTGTTATATCTTTGTAATGGCCTTCCACTGGAGGTACGAGCTACAAACCTACAGTATCACCATATCGACTCATTATTTTCAGCCGTTGTATAACCCCTATCTGTAGTTGAGTCCTTTATTGCGTGTAGACCATCTTCTGACATGACTGACTGCTGTCACACATGTTGGTGCCAGGGTGGTGATTGGGGTGTGTGCTTTGACTGTTCTGTGTGTACAGTCTAGCTTATTAAGAATTAGATCTCTCACAACTGAAATCAATTGCTTGACTTGAGCCTAGCAAAGGTGTTGTTTATTTTTTATTCCCCAAGCTAATTTCTTTTTAATTACTCTTTTAATAAGCAGGGAAAATCTAAGTTAAAATAGCAACCGGGAATTATACTAAGATCTGAAATTAGGAAATGGCAATGTAGGCATCTTTCCAGCCATCCTGGCTGTGAAGAGATATCTGCGACAGGGTTGCTCAGAAATTACAAGGGGGTTTACAAAATTCCTCCTCAGATTGCATTCTGTTTTCTCACACTACACATGAAATATGAAATGCTGAGGGGGAGGGGAAAGCGTGTGTAGGGAGGGAATTTAATAGGCTTTGTTCTTCAGGAGCTACGGGCTGATGTTTCAAACAAGGGTTTTTTGGGCAGGGAGGTCAGGTGTGGGAAGAATGTGATGGCTGTGTGGGAGCAAGTAATGTGATCTTGTTGAGGACAGTCAACAATTGTGAGGTGGGGTGGGAGCAGTCAGAAAGCATCCTCTCAGGTAATCAAATCTCTATTTAAAAATAATCTTCACATAGGTACATAGCATTTACTATGTGATAGCGTGCCCAGTACATGAATATCATCTTATTTCACAGCACTCCTGTAAAGTGGCTGCTTCCATTATTCCCACTTTACAGATGAGGAAACTGAGGCCCAGAGAATTAATTTCTGTAAGATCCTACAGCTTTTAGGAGGTGAAACCAGAATTTAAACACAGATAGTCCACTTCGGAGTCCTCACACAAGGATAAATAGCTTGGACGCTTTCTGTAGTTACTTGGTCTCTCTTCCTCTGGTCTGTGTTCCACCGACCCATCTTGTAATGGTGGGCAGCAGTAGTTGCTGCCAAAACGGACTGAATGCTTTATGTGCCTCACTCTGTTCTGAGCACTGTATGTATGCTACATCATCTGTTCCTCAACAGCACCTTGTGAGGTGTAGGTACTGTTGTTATGTTTTATAGATGGGGAAACTGCAGTAGATGAAGGTTGAACAACTTGCCCAAAGTCAGAGCCTCAAGAAACAAGTCTGGCTCCTCTGATGCCATAGCCTGGACTCTTTATCACCCACTGCACTGCCCTTTAAAGCCCAGGCCTGGTCATGTCACTCCTTTCTTCATTCACAAGAACTTACTGCTTTCTCTGTGCAGGTGCCACAGTAAAGGAGACCGACTTCGTCTAGAATATCCTTCTAGTGAGGGAGACAGGAGCCAAACAAGTTACTAAAAAGAAGGAGAAAATTGAGACCATGATAAATGTAGTAAAGGAAACCACATACACACACAAAAAAGTTAACAAAAATTTCAGGTAGTATATGAGTATATAGCTGTGTACTAAGTCTCCCCTCTTGAAGATGCATGTTAACATATTGGATACTTGGAGAAGTCCAGTAGCCAAAGAAATACATTTCGCTTTATTAGCCCAGTATTTCCCAAACTTGTGTGACCGCCAGACATTGTTTTTCCCTGTCACACCATCTTCAGCATGGAATGGATTTTGGAAAATGCATGAACAGTAAGTACCTAGGCATTCAGAAGAGGGAGGGGCACTGTGGGTTGGAGTGGTCAGGCAAGGCATCACTTGACTTGGATCCTGGAAGACTGATAGAATTTGTTTGGATAGAAGGGATATTCTGCTCCTATAGAGATACAGGAGAAGAAGTAAGCCATGTTTGGGGAACGTTTTGGAAAGTGCCTGACAAGTTGACCGGGCATAGTAGACACTCAATAAATATTTATTAAATAAATGAACACTGAAGCCTGGATGTCAGTAGACGTGTAGTGTTGGCAGCAAGGTTCAGAAGGGGGTATATCGGGCAGAACCTCTATTTGACTAATTAGGAACTATTGATGGTGGTTGGTGAGCATGACCGAGTGGTGGATTAGAAACTTCCCTCGAGCCAAGATATTGCTGATGCTCGGGGGGGAATCAGAAGCATGGCTATTGAAATTGTCTGTATAAGGTGGTGCAAGCTTGGACAAGTATAATGGGCTGAATTGAAAAGGCGTTAGGAAGAATCAGTAGGACAAAATAATAGAGAATTGTTGGTTTGGTGCCATTGGTGTGGGCTGTTGGAAGGAATGAGTTCTAAGAGGTTAGGCATAATAGTACTTGCTGCTCTTCCTGGAATGTGCCATGAAGGCTTTCAATTGAGTGATGAAGCCAATGTTAAAATGTTTCGTTAAATACTACATACAGTGAGTCTTTTTTAAATGCTGATCAGGGAAAGATGACACATAAGATAGCAGTTTTAGGAGCTTATTGTATGAGGTTGTGTTCTTGGGTATAGATTTGACTCTCAGAATAAATCAAAATATGTAATGAGCCATGTAATAATAGGGTTCTGCTGTTAATTACGGTGAATACTCTCAAAGAAATCAAATTTTTTTAGTACCATACCCATTAAAAATTCTTACTCAGACTTTATATAACAGTCCCAGATACATTGTAAACTTCATGAATATGGGATATTGACAGAAAAGAAATGAAAACAAAAATCTTCAATATTTCAAGGAAGCATAAGATCAGATTATAATATCGATAGTATGTTAGTATTAGTAGTGGCTGTCTTGGAATTGCTAGAACTTTTTAAACATTAGATAAATGTAGTAGATTCCTTAAATTTAAGTGATAATAGTTTTTTTTTTTTTTTTTTTAAACAAAGAAAAATATAAAACCACAAAATGGACTTTTCACTCCCGTAGGGTGCAGTGAGAGGAGCTTTAAAACAGACAAGAATATTAACTATTTTACCACAATCAGGTGATGAGTAAGAATCTTAGCCATGTTATACTTTTGTATATATTATGGTTTTGTACTTAGTTGAGCATTATTATTATTTGTTCTTTACTATTCATTTTAGACTTTAAACTCTAGCATAGTCTCTTATAGATCAATGCTTTACCAAAAAAAAAAAAAAATCACTGGTATGATTATTTCTCTGTTAGATTTTGAGTTATTGATAGCAGGGATAATAACATGTTCACCTTCATAATCCCTACAATGTTAACAGTGTTTTGTGGGTAACCGAAACCCACTGTCGCTGAGTCGAGTCCAACTCAAAGACACCCTATAGGACAGGGAAGAACTGTCCCATAGGGTTTCCGAGGCTGTAAATCTTCAGGGCAGCAGATTGCCACCTGTTTCTCCCGTGGAGCAGCTTTTGGGTTCCCACCACCAACCTTACGGTTAGCAGCCAAAAACTCTTTAACCACTGCGCCACCAGCTCCTTATTTTGTGGATAGTAAGATTGAAATTTTCAGTTTTGTTTTGAGTTGTCTGTTTATTCAGAGACGTTGCTTTCACAGATGGGAGTAGTAGGGGAAGGGAGACACTTTGTCCTTGGTTTTTTAGTCTTTAGGGTAAGATGGCCCTGTTTTCAGCTAGTCAGCCCAGCGTGTGGGTGTGTCTGCAGACTTGAGGATAGTGAGGAGGGGTCCAGCATGACAGTCTTCCTGTTTCACAGCCCTGTGTTTTGCAGGGGTGCGCCTAAGTATGAGTGGTACACTTTCCCCGTGACCTTCGGTCACTTCCAGCAAGTGCCACTGACCAGACTGTGAAGAAATAATCCATGCTATTCCCTCGGGATGTTTAAATTTCACATATGCTAGATAAATTACACGGTGACTCTTGGTTTGTCTTCCTAAGGCTCAGTGACTGACTGATGGGACCATCGTTCTGGCCAAGCCAGAGTATCTGCTTAGTAGGTACTACCTCATTCTGCACTCCTTCAGGGAGGACTCTCTGGAAATAAGAGATTTTAAAAAGAGACTATCCATTGTTTTTCTGAAATCAATTTGTATTGACTAGTAATTTAAAGATTTAGTAAAATTTTTGAACTTAGATGGCAACATTTTGATTAAATAGACCCTAAAGCCTAACAAAAATGTGTTTTTCTCTTTAACCTGTGATAGTCCAGCTAAATCTCAAGTTAGTGGGCATTGATTTCAGAATTCAGCCTTTAGGAACTCTTGGAAAAGTTCTCTTCTTGCCTTTTTTATTTATCTTTCCCACCTCTGTTTTTCACTTGCTCTTTTTCTATTCTCTGGTTCTTGTTTTTGTTTTTTCTTCTCTAATTTGCTCTCCTGAAGCTTTGTCGTTTAGAGATGAGAGTAAAGGCTGGCTGGAGGCAGTAGGGCAGTCTGCTGTCTTTATTTCTCTGTGTTGTTGTGTTGCTAAGACTGTTATCTCTAAAGATATAAATTCACAGCTGGAGAAAGGATTCCAGATTTGTTCATCGTAATAGTTATAGTTTATTGAGTGCTTATCAGAGCGCTTAACGTATTATTTCACTTATCCTCATCAGTAGGTGAGAAGACAGGCACCTCACAGGTCCAGTCTACTTGATCCAGTGACGGGGCTCTGCACTGCCATGCTGTGCCCCCTCATTCAGACTAAGTGGTTCTCCCAATTTTTAAAAATCTAAGAGATCTCGTGGGCTCCAAATTTGATTTGTGGCCTCTGACCTATTTAAAAAAACAACAACTGTATATATAAAATGTTACATAAATTGCCTGTATCTGATGAGTTGGAAGTTCACAATCCCAAGTGGTATCATTTTGAACTCTAAAAATAATGTGAAGAGAAAATTAACTTTGATGTGTTTATAGGAAATGTTACTTATATTTGAAAAATCTGAAGGTAAATTTTCTTTTCCCCCTGATTTCTAACTCTGGATTCCAGAATCCAGTTTATGCAGGAGTTACCTGTGAAACAAACAGATCTTGTGTGTTCCTTTTTTTTTCCCCTGCCACTGCCACAGGTTTTTCTTGGAAAATTATTTGAAAATTAACTTCACCAAAAAATTTCAGCCCATTTAGAGGGATTAGAGTTTTGATCTAAATTGTAAAAAGTGGGAAGCTATTTCTTTAAAAATTTGTGTAGCCTTGAAATTAGAATGCTTTAGTTATTGGGGTAAACTGCCCTTGATATGTAAGAGCAGCATATGAATAAATAGGTGATAACTGTCTTTATCTAACCCAGCTACTTCCTGTCAGTCCTATATCATCAGCTTGGACTCCTCCAAGACTTCAGTCTTGGTTTATGCTAGTGCCTTCTCCACGTGGATATTTAATGGACATTCCCACTTAACAAGTCCAAAACGGAACTCCTGTTCTTACCCCCACATCTGCTCTGCTTGCGTTCCTCCCACCTTACTCAAGAGCACTTCCATCCTTCGAATTGCTGCAGTCACAAACTTGGGTGTCCTCCTTGACTCCTTTCTTTCTCTCTCACCCCATGTCTAGGCCATCAGAAAATTCTGTGGGCGCTGCCTTCAGGATATGATCAAAGTCTCCTTACCACCTCTGTCGCATCGCCCTGATCTAAGCCCGTCATCTGTTGTTTGAGTTATTGCAGGAGCCTCCTAATTGGCTTCCCCCGCATCCATCCTTACCTCTCTACAGTTTCTTTCTTTTTTTTCTTAGGCGTCACAGCCAGAGTGTTTTAAAACAGAAGTCGTATCATGTCACTTCTCTGCTCGAAGCCCTTCAGTAGCTTCCTGTGTCATGGAGAGAAAAAGTAAAAGTTCTGTAACCACTCCTGCCCCTTTACCTCTGTGCCCTCACCTCATACTGCTCTTACCCTCACTCACTCTGCTCCAACTCACTCGTCCTTGCTTTGGTTCTTCTGCTTTGCCAGGCACACTCCCACTTCAGGGCTTTTTCTTTGGCTCTTCCCTCTGCTTGAAACATTCTTCTTCCAGATACCTGCACAGTTCCCTCTCTCACCTCTGTAAAGTCTTGGTTCCAGTGTCACCTTCTCAATACCCTGATCATCCTATGTAAAAGGTCAAATTTTTCCCACCCCCATCTGTACTCTTGCATTATCTGTCCCCTCTATATGCTTTATTTTTCTCCTAGAGCCTGAGTCACTTTTATATGTGTGTACTTATGTACACACACACATATATATACGTACGTATATGTACTTAAAAAAAATATGCCTCATTCTCTAATCCCATCAAGGGCAGGAATTTTTGTCTGTTTGGTTTACTGCTGTATCAGCAGTGCCTAGCATATAGCAGCTGCTCAATATTTTGTGGTAAAAAAGTTTTTCTTGAGGTTTATTAATTTAGCCAAAATTTTTTTTAGATGTAATTTTATGTACCAAGAGTTCAGCTTGGTTGACACTAACTTCTGTGATAATTTAAGATGCACATTAAAATCTCTAGGGCAACCACTAAGAAAATAACTAAAAATATGTAGTAAAATAACTCAAAGGAATTAAAATGGTACACAAAAGTTAGAAAGGATTTCTAAATTCTCTAATAAACAGAGGAACAAAAAAGGCATGAGACATAAAACAACAAAATAGCAAATGTCAATCCAACCATGTCAGTAATTACATTAAATGTAAATGGATTATATACTCCATTCAAAAGCCAGAGATTGTCACATTGGACTGAAAATACAAGATCCAACAATAGGTTGTATACAAGAGACACTTTAATTCAAAGACACAAATATATTGGAAGAGAAAGGATGAAAAACATGTAAGCAGTTAACCACAGAAGGCTGGAGTTGCAATACTAAGAATGGATTCTTAAGACAAAAAAATGTTTCTAGAAACAACATTTTATAATGATTAAGATGATCAATAAAACATGAAAATATAATAATGTAAACATTTATACTTTATGCAGCTAACAGTAGAACCCCAAAATACGTGAAAGAAAAACTGATAGAACTGAGGGGAGAAATACAACACTGTCAGCCAACTTGACCTAAATAACATCTATAGAATATTCCTTGCAACAAAAACAGAATATACATTCTTTTCAAGCATGCAGGGAACAGTGTCTAGATTAGGCCATGTGGTAGGTCTGACAGTAAGTCTCAGTAAATTTTAAAGGATTGAATTCATACAAAATATATTCTCCAGCCACAGTGGAATTAAATTAGAAATTAATAAGGGAAGGGAAGTGGAAGTCCACGAGTATTTAAATTAAACAGTAGATTTCTAAATAACCCATGGGTCAAAGAAGAAATTGCAAGGGATAGTTAGAAAATATTTTGAACTGAATAAAGAAAACATGACAGCAAAATTTAGATGATCTGGCGGAAACAGTATTGAGGGAAATTCATAGTTTTAAATGTCTATATTAGAAAAAAAAAGATCTCAAATCAGTACTTAAGCTTCCACCTTATGAATCTAGAAAGTGAAGAGCAAACTAAAGTCATAGCAAACAAAAAGAAGGAAATAAAGATTAGAGTAGAAATCGATGAGATAGAAACAAAAACAGTAGAGAACATCGGTAAGATAAAATGCCGGTTAATTGAAAAGATCAGTAAAACTGAGAAACCTATAGCTCGACTAGGAGTCCTGGTTGTGTAGTGGTTAAGCGCTTGGCTGCTAACCAGAAGGTTGGCAGTTTGAACCCACCAGCGGCTCCTAGGGAGAAGGATGTGGTAGTCTGCTTCCATAAAGATTACAGCCTTAGAAACCCCATGGGGCAATTCTACTCTGTCCTGTAGGATCACTGTGAGTTGGAATCAACTCAACAGCAGTGAGTTTGGTTTGAATAACTAGACTGACCAAGAAAAAAACAGAAGACACAAATTGCCAAATTAAGAACAAAGGAGGAGACAGGACTACTGATCCTACAGAAATTAAAATGGTTATAAGGGGGATACTGTGAGCAACTTTATGCTTCATGTATTTTGGGGTTCTGTTGTTAGCTGCATAAATGTGTAAATGTTTATCATTATTTTCACGTTTTATTGATCATTTTTATCATCATAAAATGTTTCTAGCAACATTTTTTTGTCCTAAGAATCCATTCTAATATTAGTATTGCCAGTCCAGCTCTCCGTGGTGTTTTTAATCCAATATGACAGTCTCTGCATTTTTTAGGGGGAGGGAGGAGCGTAATGAAAATGTTCTAAAACTGAGTTATATTATGGTTACACAACTATAAATTCACTATACTTTTTTTTTTTTTTTTTAAAGAAGCTATCTTTTATGGCTTAAAGCTCTGATGTGTATTAAATGTATATACTTATTGTCAGGTATTTTCATCTTATTTTTTATTAAAAGTCTGAGAGTTGTTTTTTGTATGTTTTGTTTTATTTTTGCTTGGTTTTGTTTTACCATTGGTTTATATTACCACTGCTCTTTAATGTTCTGTATAGTCAAGGTAGGAGTCCTGATGGTGCAGTGGTTAGAGCTCAGCTGCTAACCAAAAGGTCATCGGTCTGAATCCACCAGCCACTCCTTGGAAACCCTATGGGGTGGTTCTGCTCTGTCCTATAGGGTCGCTATGAGTTGAAATCAACTTTGGGGTGTGTGTGTGTGTGTGTGTGTGTGTGTGTGTGTGTGTGTGTGTTTAATGTAGTCATGATAATAATGGATTAGCAACAACATTATTATTAACAAGCATCATATCCTGTTTATCCGCTGTGTTTGCAAGAATAAGTCTTAGCTAATTTTAGATATGTAAAATTCACAGCTTTGTGATCTGCAGAGAACAAAGCTGAGGCTCAAAGAGATGGTATGACTTGCCTGAGATCACACAGTCCTGGGTTCAAACTCAGCGTCTTGGGCAAAATTCTTTTCCTTTTGGCATAGATAAATGAGCAAAGAAAAAGACAATTTTTAAAACAGATTAGTAAGCAAACATTTTAAAAATTCATCTTGGCAGAAATCAAAGAAAGGCAAGTTAAAGAAACCGTGATTTCTTTTTCTAACTTACTCAGCCAAATCTAAATATGATGCTTAGGAGAATGAGAAAAGGTGCTTTCATTCATGTTTCTGGTACAGTGGAAAGGGGTGCGGGCACCTTCAGGTGGTGAAAATGACAATGCATTATTACCCCAGCTGAGACTTTCTAATTTTCATTATTTTTTAGCAGCTTTATTTAGGTTTCTTTGACATATAATAAACTGCACATATTAAAAGTTTGTTGTTGTTAGAGTAGCAAAAACTCAAAAACGTTTTTGTGGGATTTTTATGAGAATTTAAAACTTCTGTATGTCAAAAATAACTAAAAGGCAAACTAAAAATGGGGGAAGCGTTCATAACCGCATGATTTTTTAAAAGGATTAATGCATTTAATTTATATAAACTCTTCTACATTGATAAATTCAAGAAAAAAACAAACACTAGGACTCCAAGGGATGGGACAGAAGATGTAAATAGGCAATTCACAGAATGCGAAGTGTATGCAGGCTAACAAATCTGGGGAGATATTCATTACTAATTATAAAGTAAGGCCAATAAGATACTTTTTCTGCCTTTCAGATTAGCAAACATGAAAAATAATACTCAGTGCTCGTGCGAGTGTTCTGAAATAACCACTCTTGTACTCAGCTAATAAAAATACAGGTTATTAAAATGCTTTTGGGTAGTGGTTTAGTAATAAGTATTGAAAGTCTTAATAGTATCCTTTTCTTTTAGTAAGTGTGCTTCTGGAAATCTCTCTTAATGGAATAATCACAAATACAAAACAAACTACATACCAAGGGGATTAGTGCTGAAAATAGTATAAAATGGAAACACCTAAATAATGTTTAACAGCAGGGCAATTGTCAAGTCGATTACTGTACGTCTTGTTGTTAGGTGCCGTAGAGTTGACTTTCGACTCATAGCGACCCCATGTGACGGAGTAGAACTACCCCATAGGATTTTATAGATAGTAATCTTTACAGGAGCAGAGCGCCAGGTCTTTCTCCCAAGGAGCTGCCAGGTGGGTTCAAACCACCAACCTTTTGATGCTTAACTGTTTCGCCACTGAGCTCCTTATGGTATATCTACACAATGAAAATATTATATTGTCATCTAAAAATTATATTTGTGAAGCTTGTTTTTGTGAATCGTCGTACTTTGAACTTTTGACTTTCTCTGTCTCTGACCTCCAAACTCAAATGTAGAGGGTTCCTGTGATTAGGTTAGGCCCACCTGGACAATTTCAGGGTCCTAAAGTCAACGGATACAGGGTGAAAAACTGAAATTTTTACGTAAAGAATTATTTTAACTATTTTTTTTTTAAGTTTAGAAAATTCCCTAGACTGAGCTAAACATTCTTGAGAGTGTAGATTAAGCTGGTGGCCAACAGTGTGCTAGCAGTACAGTGCTAGTGAGGGATAGTCACCTGTCATTGCATTGTCTTCCCACCATCAGAATGTCCTCTCTGCAGCTGGCCTGCCTGTCAGTCTGCTGGCGCGGGAGGTTGCTGCTGTGCTTCAGTGATTCCTGGTTAGACGCTCAGCGCTCTTACATTTGTGTTTCTCTTCTTTTGTCTGAGCATCTTCAGAGTCCAAAAGAGTTGAGTTATAATTACATCCTTTATCAACATGTGCTCAGTCCCTAATGTTGCGAACGGTTTGCGCTTACCTACTAAGATAAAGGTTGGCAGTTCAAACCCACTCAGCAGCACTGCAGAAGAAAGACCAGTCCATGTGCTTTGTTAAAGATTACAGCCCAGAAAACCCTACGAAGCAGTTTTGCACTGTAACACATGGGGTTGCCATAAGAGAATCGACTCAACAGCAACTTCTTTTTTTTTTTTTTAATTAATCAGTAGGTGCTACTGTTTATATTCCAGACTATAAAAACTTCTTCAGTGGGATTTGAAGTTGCTTTTTTTGGTGTTGTACATCATTAATTGGGTGCTGAATTTTTAAATTCTATTTTATGGTGCATGTGCCTAGAAGTGAATAACAGTTTATGGAGAAAATATAGTAACATTTCATTTTCAAAGCAACTTTTTTCAGATGCTTTTACCTGAGAGATGCAAAGGTTGGTAGATTTAAAACGTAATAGCCACATTCCATTTAACATCTTCGTTTCAGTTTTCCTGTAGTTGCCTAAGATGTAAGCTCCATGAAGGCAGGGGCGAGAGCACAGCACATTGTACAGTCTCAGTATGTGTTGAATGAAAGATTGAATTGCAACTTGGTGACAATGTGTACGGCTGGAATTAGTATGGAAACCTCAGAGCATCTCCCATTTCTTGGAATTTGTGGCATTTAGCAGTGTATACTTTGTTGCCCTAAAGCAGTAGTTTTCCACAGGGAGGACATTTGGAAATATGTAGGTGTGTCGCTATGAGTCAGAATCCACTTGATGGCAGTGGGTTTAGGTGTGTTTAGGGATGTCACATGATTGGGGACAGTCACAGTGGTAGTTACTGGGTAGGGATCCTTGATACTATATATGCCTGGAGTAGTCCTGTGCAGTGAAGACTGCTACTGCGTCCCATACAGCTCTGCAGTGTCCCTCTTGACGTTCTGTAGGTGAAAAGCTTGTTCATTGAAGCTCGGAGCCCATATTACATGCGTACACAAAGTTTTCTGTGGTGTTTTTATATATGCTGCATTTCCCAGGAAAGCAGCACTCATGTAAATTAAATGGAGACTTTACTTTGTTTGGAACTTTCTCAGTAGTTATCAGTTTGGAAATCTCGTCACTGATGCCAGTGTCACTCGTGGAATTTTGAGCTGCAATGCCTATTCTATTTTATTTATAGCACTTACCCAAACTGAAATTACCTTGTTTATTTACTTTTATAAAAAATTTGTGTACCGGCTAAAATGTAAGCACCTTGACAATATGGATCTTATGGATCTTGTTCGTTGGATATCCTTATACCTAAAACAGTGCCTGGCACATTGTGGTCAGTTAATAAATAATTGATGCATAAATAATGGATGGATGCTTGAATGAGTAACTCACCCTTCTGAGCCTGACCTTTAAATGCTGATGTTCCTCAAGGCTCTGTCCTCAACTCTCTTGTCTCTTTACTGTGTAAAGCCGTCTGCCTGATCTTACCCATGACCATAGCTTTGACTTATATCTCTACATGGACATCTTCCAAGGTTTTTCTCCAGCTGGGTCTTTCCTCTGAACGCCAGAATTACATCTTCAGCTGCCAACTCCCTTCCCCATGTTAGTGCCTCCCAAGCATCTCACACTCAACGTGTCCTTTCCCAGTGTTCACACCAGGGAACGGGCCATCGTATATGTTGCACTGGTCAGAGACGAGGGCTGTTCTTGATGCCCATATCCAATTAATCACCACCTCCTGCTCGTTTTATCTCCAAAATGATTTCAGATCCTTCCACTCTCTATCCCCAGATCCTCTACCACTCCGCAAACCTGAACTAGAATCATCTTTCTGACTGACTGCCGTCGCCTACTCATTGGCTTCCTCTTACCAACTCCCACCCTCTTACAGTCCATTCTCTGCAGAGTAGACAGAATGATCTTATAAAAACACAAATATGATTGTTCTTTTCCTGTTTCTCATTGCTCTGAGGTTAAAGATTTAAAAAAGAAAGTTAGCCTCATCAGACTTGTCCTAGCCATTTCTTCCACTGTTCTCTGTGCTTTAGGCCCACTGGTCATTTGCCATTTATCAAGCATGTCATATTTCTTCCCACTGTAGAGCTTTCTTTTCATAACTGTTGTTCCCCTGCCCTTTCAGCTAGCCATCCTTCAAAACATAGCTCAGGCCATAGAAACTTCCGTGATCTCCTGAGAGGCCAGAGCCTCGCCCTTATGTGCTCTCATAGCACCTTGTACTTCCACAGTTGTAATAGATATTTCGGGAAGTTGTCTGTCTTTCCCACAGAATTATGTTTTTTTTTTTTTTAAAAAACAAACTCATGAGTTGTAGGTATGGCCTCGATGTATTTATGTCATCACCCTAAGGAATAGCCTATTACCAACTATAATAATTTGTCTTTCTGATTTTTATCCAGTAATTTCATAGGGTAGATCAATTCAGTTTGTTTCCTTAGAAGCATATTGTATTTCCATTTGTTCTAAGAAAGACTTTCCTGTATTTAACATCCTTAAAATTGTTCTGCATTTTACAGACAATGACATATCATGATGTCATTGGCAGCATTTTTGCTTTTTTATTGATGCATAAAATAATGTACAGTTAATAATTGAAGGCATCTTAGATTAGATAAAATGTGATATTTTGTAACAACTTTGTTCTGGAAGGTTTACTGAGAACCCGCGGTGCTCAGTCATTCTGTGGAAGCATTCGTAAGATTTTTCTGTAGTCATTGTAGGAAACTGGTGGCATTTTGATCCCTTGAAGAAGTTTCTGCCTAAAATTTTGATTTTACTGTGTAGAGTTGAGTTTTGGGTACTTAATTTATGAATCATTTGTTCAGGTAGCACACAAACTCAAATTGTGTCTGTACATGTTTATCTTCTTGTTTTAGAAAATATCATAACCATTTTTAGGAGTCCCTGGGTAGTGCAAATAGTTGACATGCTCAGCTGCTAACTGAAAGGTTGGCAGTTCAAATTCACCCAGGGGCAACTTTGATGAAAGGCTTGGGAATCTACTTCCAAAAAATCAGCCATTGAAGACCCTCAAGAGCACTCTGACACAAATGGGACCGTCATGAATTGGAATCGACTCACCAACAACTGGTGATGGGTTATAGCCACTTTTATCTTCCGGTCGAGGTGGGCAGACCATCTGTCGGTTCCAGAGACTGTTAATTATCCCCCTGAATACAGTGTCCCCTTCTTCCTTTTTTTTTTTTTTTTTTTCCTTCTTCCTTTTTGAAGAAGTTTCAGATGGGCACATCTAGAGACTTTTCCCTTAGCCTGCCTTGTATCTGGATATGGACATGTGAATAAGTCGTGATTAATTGGATGTGAGTAGAAATGATACGTAAACTTCCAGGGCATGAATCAAACAGAAAATTATTTGCTCTCCAGTTCTTCTTTTCCCTCCTCCTTCTGGCTGGAAAGGTGTCCGTGATACTGATGAGTCAGCTTCCACCAGGGAGGCAAAGACCATAAGGGAAGGGGAGCAACAGTATGAAAAGAACGTTGGTCCCTAAATGACCTCGTGGAACAGAGATGTCAGCCAGCCTCTGGATTGTGGGGGAGAAATATATCTTGAGGACATTGTATTTTGGAATCACTTTTTTATAGCAGAGTAACCTGTACTGTAACTAATGTATCATCCAAGACATTGTTTTGGTTAGGCTCTTCAATTTCTTAAAAATGTGATCAACCTTCCCACAGTTCATTTTCAGTCTGAAGCATATGGCTGTCACTAGGCCTGCAATAGAGTACATGCTCTTTCAGGATGCAGTGTGGTGTGAGATGCTTGGGTTTCAGTCACACGTTGATTTAGGTGACATCTCTGACATTGTGTCGCCTTGGGCAGCTCACTGAGACCCTCTGACTTCAGATTCCTCTCCTTTAAGATGGGATGATGTCCACCTCAGCAGGGTTGTTTTGAGGCTTGGATGACATCTATTTAAAAGGCATTCTAGCTCTGTGCTTAGAAAATGATAGCTATTCTGGATCAGGGGACTGGATGGGTGGTGGTATCATCTCTTTTTATATTTGACAGCTATTGCTGTCATTAATTTTTCCAAAGACTGTGACCTCAGACTGTCTGTTGCCCTAATATTTCTTCAGTTGGAGCTTAGTATTTATGGAGGATTGTTTGATCTTCTGGGTTCACCTCTGTTTGGATTAAGCAAAACTATCAGAAACCTTCATGTATATCCCGTGTTGCCTTGACTTCCTAGAGAATGGCTGACTTTTTGAGAATTCACTGTTTTCCCATCATGCTTTTGGCAGTCAGGATGCTGCAAAAGATGGTTTAATAAAGCCTACCCTTGCCTGTAGGTGCCTTGGTGGCACAGTGATTAAGCACTCGGCTGCTAACCAAAAGGTTAGTGGTTTGGAACTGCCGCTCCATGGGAGAAAGATGTGGCAGTCTGCTGCTGTGAATATTTCAGCCTCGGAAACCTTATGGGGCAGTTCTACTCTGCCCTGTAGTGTTGCTGTGAGTTAGAATTGACTTGCTGGCAACGGGTTTGGTTTGGCTTTTTTGGTGCCTTGCCTTGCCTGTGCTTCAGAACAGGGAGGAAGCTGTCCAGTGCTTTCCTCTGTGCCGCTTGGGTGAGGTACCACCTGAGAATCTTACTTTTGGACCCAAGTGCTAGGGAAACCCTTCCCTTGTAGAACCGGTGTGTGTTCTCACAGTTAGTGAGAATCCATAAAGGATAGAGAGAGGAATCGAATCATAAATAGTAATGTAATGTGGTAAATTGCTAATTGTTTTTTACTATGGGGCAAATTGTAGGCTAGCTCCGAGTACGTGCAGTTCCCCTGAAGTCTTTTGAAGAGGTAAACTCTAGACTTCTTGTTTTGCTTTGTTTTTTCAGAAAGCCAGGATAGTGGCAACTATAGCAGTAAGAGCAATAGGAAACATTTGCTTTTTAAAGCTGGTGTGTGGACACGGTATCGAGTACACAGTCCATACAAGTTTACACTTTGGGTATTAGAGTTGTTGATTTAAGACAGTAATCTCAAGGCAGTAGTTAAGGCACAGAACAACAGTTTGTGACTAGTAAGTACTTGTTAGTATACAAAGTGTGGAACTGAGCAGGTCAGGGTCTCAAATGTGAACTCAGTTTGGTCCAGGAAACCATATACTGTTGCTTGAATGAATGACTGAGATTAACCCTGATTGTCTAAGAGCAACTTGGGAGATTATAGAACACTTTCTCCTAATTAGGTAGTTTCCCTAGGATCTCTACCCAGACAATTTTGTTGGCATATGAACCTGGTTTGTTTGAAAATAACATAGAAAATCAATTGAAAATTTTCTGTAATTGAATTTTTTCCAATAGATTGTCTTCCTCATCATTTCTAAAATCTGAATTTTTACATTTCACATTTTTAATGTGAAGTATCAGTAAACCTTTGAGTTACCTGTTTTCTTTTGTTTTTTTCCCCTGTGCAAATTCAGTTGGTCACATTTTTTTCCTGCTTTAAGTTTCACTATAGAAACTGTGTGGGCAGGACTTTGAGACCTTTATTGGCTTGCGTCTCCAGCTCATACCCCAACCCACTGCTGTCCTCACACCCAGTGTTTCTGTATCAGGGGACTGGGTGGACGATGGAATCAACTCTTTTTATATTTGACTTTTCCCTTGTGCAGGTTGTCACACAGCTATTTCTGCCCAGGTCTTACGCACTTGTTGCTCTCCCAAATTAGAATCCAGCTTTGAGCACAAGTTACTTTAATGGCTCCTGAAACCAGATCTACATGGTTAATAGTCATCTTAGTCCACAGAATTGCAGAAATTTTGAATAGAAAGTTACCCTGGAGATACCTCCAGGCCGGTTCCCACGTTGAACAGCTGCCCCTGGCCTCGGTTTCCTCCCAGAGGTGACTGGCCTGCAGTTACGCGGGCGGGGCTGAGATTTGTCCTCCTTTTTTATAATCGTGGTGGAGAGCCTCTTCTAAACCCATCCAAATGTGTCACAGGTTTTGGAGCATAGAAATGTCATGGAGTTACCAAATACTGGGCAAGTCTTGCTAGCTGAGTTCAGACAAATAGAGTGCTTTTACCCCATCTGTCTAGTTTGGTATTTCAGGTCTGTGTGTTATTAATTAAATTTAACTTGTAGTTTATTTTGATGTAATTTATTTATCATTTGGGTAGATCTGTGAATTTTATTTATTTATCGGTATAACAGTATTTAAAAATCTCAGGTTGATTGGCAGGATGGAAGGACTCTAATTTGAGGTTTCCTGTCATTGTAGGTTCAGTCAGGAGACAGACCATGCAGTAATGTGAACAGGGACCGTTTACAGACTCAGAGCGATGAGGGATTGGCTAGTAAGAAGTAAAGAGAACTCTAAAGGGTAGAGGTATCGCAGCTGTAAGGAGTAGCCACTGCCCCTAGGGCTGAGATGCAGCCCTCAAGGCTGAGCTCCAGACCTTACTGGAGAGGCCTCGGCCATCCTCACTGGACACAGTGAAGTCTCTGATGCCGTGCTGGAAGAACTTGCCAGAAATCCACCCTCTAGGGTGAAAGCCGCTCATGGGAAGGGGTCTTGTTGGAGGCACTCTGCCACAGAACCACCTGAGCAGAGGATGACAGGAGGGGCTGCTGGCCACAGATGCTGGAGAAGTCACCCGTGTTGCAGGAGCTGGGCACTGGGAAGGTCACACCCGCTGCGGGAGCCTGCCAAGCCAGCGCACTGGGACCTGGAAGCAAACCCTTTTTTCTGACTGTGTCTCACTAGCACCCTCTACTGAAAATGCTTAACATCGTGCCGACTAGCAAAGGAGGAAAATGTAAAGGTCCCAGATCCATTTTCACAGAGCAAACAAAAAGATGAGCTTGGAGCTCAAGAGGCGGTGAATCACTAACCAGTACAGTTCCCCCCCCTCCAGACTCCTTTGTAGTTGGAGGTAGACACTTTTGGGAAAGGCATTATACTGATCATTGGCTACACAGTACATTCTTTTAAATTTCTAGCAAACAATGAAATCTTTTAAAACACACACATACGTTCTGGTCATTGTTATTAACTGCTCGGTAGCACACAGGGACATGACAGCCAAGGTTACTGTCTTTGAGACTAGTTGGAGATTTTCTTCTATTATGTTAAATGTATTTAAAGTACATGTACGTATTTGTCATTATGTAAGTTGACTAAGAAAATGGAGCTCCGTTAAAAGTTATAGTGTCATTGTCTAACTTTGAGGCGATTCTAAACTCAGATGAAATAAAGAAAAGGTTTTTCACAAAACAGTATTTATAACTCTTCTACCTGTAATTAGCATGTTAATATAGTAATACTGCAAGAGTTTTTATAGTGGTCAAAATGTTTACTGAACCTGATTAGTTTTGAGACAAATTATAATTAAATAATGCTAGATTCAGTCAGGTTTTCAAACTACTGAATTAAGTTTAGGTTTCAATTTGTTAAGAATGGGAATTTCAGAACACTTCCTTGTACTCATGGGGAACCTGTACATGGATCAAGAGGCAGTCGTTCAAATAGAAAAAGGGGATACTGAATGATTCAGAATTGGAGAAGTTGTACGACAGGGTTGTATCCTTTCACGTTACTTATTCAATCTGCATGCTGACAAAATAATGCAAGAGACTGGACTATACGAAGAACACAGCATCAGGTTTGGAAGAAGACTCGTTACCAACCTGTGATATGCAGATGACACAACTTTCCTTGCTGAAAATGAAGGCGATGTTAAGTACTTACTGATGAAGGTCAAAGACTGCAGCCTTCACTATGGATTACACCTGTACATGAAGAAGACAACAGTCCTCAAATTGGACTGATAGACAGCATCATGATAAATGGAGAAGAATTTGAAGTTGTCAGTGATTTCATTCTACTTGGATCAGCAGTCAACATCCACGCAAGCAGCAGTAAGAAATCAAACAATGTATTGCATTGGGCAAATCTGCTGCAAAAGTTTTAAGGAGCAAAGATGTCACTTTGATGACTAAGGTGCGTCTGACCCAAGCTGTGGTCTTTTTAGTCACCTCACATGCACGCAAAAGTTGTACAATAAAAAAGAAAGACAGAGGGAGAAGTGATGGTGTTGGTGAAGAATATCGAATACATTGTGGACTGCCAGAAGAACAAACAGATGGGTCTTAGAAGAAATACAACCAGAAGGCTCCTTAGAAGCAGCGTGAAGAGACTTCAGCTTGCTTACTTTGGACACGTCATCAGGAAAGACCAGTCGCTAGAAAAGGACATCATGTTTGGTAAAGTCGAGGGCTAACGAAAATGAAGGAAACCCTTAATGAGATGGATTGGAACAGTAGCCATAAAAATGGACTCAGACATCCCAGTGATGATGAAAGTAATGCAGGAGCAGGCTACATTTCGTTCTGTTATACATAAGGTCTCCATAAGTCAGAGCTGACTGGACAGCAGCTAACAACAACAGGTGTAAGTAAATAGGTAGGTTAGAAACCATATTAGTAGAATTCTTTGGTTACAAGCAGCAGAAAGGACTCTTCTGTAACTTTTGGAGGGATGTGAGGTAACTGACAGAACTGAAGGGCCAGGTTCAGAAAGGACAGGGGCCCACAGCTGCCTGGAGAATCTAGGTAGCTGGCCCCAGTGGACAGGTTCTTAAGGGTACAGTCAGTGAGATGAATCTGATCTAGCTGTTGGCCACTGCATTCAGGATTCAAATCCCAAGGAGTGTCTTGATTGGCCTGGCGTGGATCTCCTGCTCTCCCCTTGACCAGGGGAGCAATCTAAGGGTATGGGGCGGCAGACCCAGAGGGCTTCTGTCGCCAAGACTTCGTGGTTTTCTCAGCTTCACTTCCTTGGTGTTGGTTTCATTTCCAGGCCCCGTGTGTTTGAGTTCTGGCTACAGTACCTTCCAGCCCTCAGGCTCTGTTACCAGACCCAGCAGGAGTGTCATCCCTGAGCCACTGCCCCTGAACGTCCATGGGTTGAGAGTGAGAGCGGGACTCCAGGGGAAGTGAGGGAACAGTTACCAGTAGGAGGACGAAAGGAAGCTGGGGCAAAAATAACCGATGTAGATAATGTTATTTTACACAGAAAAACTGGCAAAAATAAGGAACATCATTTGTTCTGTGATAGAAGGCCAAATGGAAGAAGATAACAGAATGTTAGAAACACTTTGGTGAAACAGGGAAATGGATATACCTATGACAGTGGTTAGATAACAAGAAGCATTGTAAAATGTTTGTTCATAACATGAGAAGCAGGGGATACTGTTTTATAAGAAGTCTGTAAATCCAAGCTAAAATAAGTCTGTCCTGACAGCTGCTGCTGGATGTTTTGCTTATATTTTCTTGAGAGCTGAATTACAGGGGCTGAAATCTATACCAGCACTAAGGTAAAAATAATGTCAGGATTCCTTTTAAATACCTTTAGGTCTACAGATTCTACCATGCCTGTCCTCAGATCTGTGTGGTTCTTTAGCACCGTTCTAAAATAAATGTCCCTGCAGTCACATTTTCCCAGTTCTTTGTATGAGGAGTAATTTTTGGATTTTATCCTGGACATTTTGAATACTTTGTTGTATGGATACTTTGAATCTTATTAAACCCCATGGGACAATGTTGTTGGTTTTTTGTTTTTATTTTTTTGTTTTTTTTTTTTTTTGGTTGCTGCTGTCATTTTGGTTTTGCTTTAGCAGACAGTCTACCCAGTTAAGTCAGACCACAAAGTCTGTCCCGCCTTCCGTGGACAGTGGTTCCAATATCAGTTCCATTTTCAGAGCTTTTGCTATGCTTTGAACCTGGCCTGCATGTGCACCTCCCTGGGGGTTCCTGTGAGATTTGCGTGGGTGGTGGTTTGCGTTGTAGTTTAGTTCTCAAAGCCTTTGCTGCACTGTGTTGGGTTTGTGCCATGTGTGCATAACTCAAAGGTGAACCCAGGACTTGTAAAGGTGCTTACACAGAATTAGGAAGTCTCCTTCTCCAGCAGACTCCTTGCTGGAGTCCCCCAACCCCTGCTTTCTGGCTCACAGGAGCCCCTTTTCCTAGTTCTCTGTTCAGAAGATAGGGTTTTCTCAGACTTGACTGCCTGTGCCACTGCAGTACGGCTCTGTGACCGGGGACCTCTGCTATGACCAGGGTTGAGGGAAGAAATGAAAAATAAAAGGGGATGCTCACTCCCCATACAGGTTGCCTCTCCACATGTTGACCCCTTTCCCCAGTCTACTTGTTTCTGTTTACCTTCCATTATTTGCACTTTGAATTTGTATTTTTGAATTTATGTTATATACTGATTGTCCAGTTTTTTGTTGTAATTAGCAAGAGAGAGAGAGGCTGGAGTGGTCGTGCTCCATCTTGGCCAGCACCAGAAGTCCAAAATCACTACCTGTATTAGTTTTCTATGCTGCATAACAAATTATTGCAAACTTAGTGGCTTAAAACAATACACATTCAATCATTTCACAGTCTCTGTGAGTCAGAAGTCTGGGCATGGCTTAGCTGAGTACTCTGGAAGTAGTGCAATCAAGGTGTTGGCCAGGGCTGAGTTTTCATCTGGAGGCTAGACTGGAGAGGGATCCACTGCCAAGCTCACTCAAGTTGTTGGCAGAATTTACCCCTGGCACAGTAGGACTTGTGACAGCTTACTTCTTCAAAGCCAGCAGTGGAGAGGGGGACTCGAGCCAGCCAGGTAGGAGGGTTGAGTCTTCAGTGATGTGAGGGAGTAGCGCACCATCATGTAGTCATGTCCTAATGGTTAGAAGCAAGACACACGTCCTGCCACACTCAAGGGGAAGGATTATACAAAGGTGTGAACATCAGGAAGTGGAGATCATGGAGGCCACCTTAAGAATCCATTCACCACACTACCTTTGATCCTCAAGTAAAAACTCCTCCTCTCACCCTCTACTCTAGTTTATCAGAGCTCTTCCGTTTTCCATGCCTTGGTGTCATGCTGAGTGACTTCATAGTTCTGGTGGCACAGTGGTTAAGAGCTTGGCTGCTAACCCAGAAGTCCGGAGTTCAAATCCACTGGCCACTCCTTGGAAACCCTATGGGGAAGTTCTCCTCTGTCCTGTAGGGTTGCTATGAGTCAGAATTGACTTGACAGCAGTGATTTTATAGGCCACCCAGTGGAGCTCTGGTGGCGCAGTGGTTAAACATTCAGTTGCTAACTGAAAGATCTGGGGCTCATACCCACCAGCTGCTCCATGGGAGAAAGACGTGGCTGTCCGCTTCCGTAAAGATTACAGCCTTGGAAACCCTATGGGGCAGTTCTTATCTATCTTACAGGTCACTATGAGTCGGAGTGGAATCGACTCCACGGCAGTGGGGTTTTTTTTTTAGCGGACTACCCATCCAATTCCCCTGCTCTACAGGTGTTTGACGTCCTTTATGCTAGGGACCTTTACTTTAGACCCCAGTCCTTGTGGCTCCAGATCCCAAGCATACTCTCTCCACTACGTTATTCTGTCTCTTCCCATAGTCTGTTGGGTATTAAGTATGATTCAGGCCTCACCTTCTCTTATTAGGTTACATGCGCCATGAGGCCTGAGACTATTTTATGTTTTATCCTCTCACACTGCCTATAAGGGCAGAGTAAGTGTTTCCTACAGAGCGGGCACTCAAGCACACATTGAATAAATTAAGAACTTTCAAATTTCTGTGGGTACTGGACAAGGTATCACTACCTTCCCCTTTTTAAATTTTGTCTGATAACACTTTACCAGCCCTTCCTAACCTAAAGTGCAAGGAAATTCTAACTGAATTTGCCAAACTTTCTGAATAATGGCATATATAACACACATGCACACACCCTGAATTAGTAGATATTTTAATGACATTGCATTGGAGCCTAACCAACTTCAGGACATAGGCTCTGGCATGTCTTGTAGATGAAAATAAAGATAAAAACTTGTACAATTTCTGGTAACTGAACTTCAAAGGCAAAAACAGACCCACCCTCTTTTATTGAATCCTGTTCTTTTGCAAATATAGGCTGTAATCAACTAACAAAAAGACTGGAAATTTGGAACATTTCCCACCCAGAATAGTTTTACATGTGGTGGCTAGCTTCCCAGTCTACCTACATAATTTCATCTTTTTAATCATTGTTTGTCTCAGGAAATGTACGGTTTTAACAGAACACTTGAGGTGATACCTACTAGAGGTCCACTTAAGGGGAGTCTCCTACCTCCCACCCCTTTCCTCTTCTAACTGCTTCCAAAATATGAGTGTTACTTCTTTCTCTACCCAAAGCCTCTTAATCTGATGATTGTCAAACTATTGAGAATAAAAGAAACATATTGAAAACCCAGGTTATGAAAATACTTCCCTTCAGTAGAACTCAGTGTAGTAGGGATACCTGGTACACTATGGCTTGCCATACAGAGGCTAATCATTTCTGTCCAGTTTGGCCCGTCAGGCTTGCTCTGGGCTCAGAAATTGAGCCCCATGGCAGATGTTCTCCTCACCTAGTTTCCACCGCTACTGAAATGCGAGCTGCACCACCAGGCAGAGCAGTGCGTGCTTTGTAGCAGAAGCTCATGGGAAAGCTGCAGCTGTTTGTAACGGCAGTACTCTGGCCATGAAGTGAGTGCAGACCATCACGGGAATGGCTGAATAAATCTGATCCGTTCACACAGTGGTAGATTATGTGGCCATTAGGAACAATAGATTGATCTGTTGCTTGGGGTGGGGAAGGAGAGTCTTTTCCTTCACACGTGTTGAATAAGAAAAACAAGATGGAAAAAAAGTTGATATAACATGATCTGAGTTTTATAAAGCGATGGCCAAATAAAATCCTTTGTAAAAATGTGTAAGTATCTGTGTGCATATAATTGTATGAACATGGAGAACAACATGGGAGGATATGAACTAGGTGGTTACGGTAGGTTATCTGGAGGGAGAGGCTGGGGAGAGTGGGACGTTTGATACTGTTACAAATGGAAGAGAAAGAATGAGTAAGGGAATGCTAAGCAAAGCAGAAACAATAAAAGCAAAGATTGTACTAAAGAAAAATACATGTAAATTACATTTGTGAATTTATGTAAAATCATGTATATTTAGATATAATTTTTAAAAGAAAACGGTTATACAATTAAAAAATGAAATTTTTCCAGACTACCATCCTTTTTCTTTATTACCTTTGCAGCTTCACTGCTATTCCATCTCACAACTTCTCCACCTAGAACACTACAAATCAGCTCTCGATATAATTGATACGTATTAATTTTTTTCCTCCTCCAGTAGGTCAAGAAACTTTCCAAATCTAGTTTATAATCTTTTTACTAACCCTGCAAGGTAGATAATAATTTATTAAATATTACTTGATCATATCAGAAACTAAAATTTCCATTTGAAAGTACACTTATAAAAGATATTTTTTCCAGTACGAATTTCAGCTGAGATCATATACCAGAAATTGATAACCAGGAATATTTGGAATGGTAACACATTTTTCTCAGGGCCATAAAGACAGAGGGCAGTCCTTGTCAGCAGGGACTTATAGTCCAGAGGACAGTAGGAAGTTTTGACTAAAACCGGGACATGTGGCCATCCTGACTATACCAGAAAATGAGATAAAGCAGGAGGGCTTCTCCCAGTTTGACTTAGATATCCATTCTTTTATGTTTTTAGTGCATTCTGTACATATCACTGTTAATATTGATAATTTGTTTTACTTAAGTTATTTGTATGAATATCCTTGACAGCATATGAACTATGCCTTATTGACTGCTGCAACCCCAGAACCCTTATAAAGCCATTGTTAAGTATTTGTTAAGTGAATTAACCCCTTTCTCTTTATTTTTGTCCCTGTAAATGGCATTCATGGAGCCCTGGTGGCACAGTGATTAAAGTGTTCGGCTGCTATCTGAAAGGTCGGCACTTACAAACACACAGGAGAAGAGAGCTGGCAGTCTGCTCCCGTAAAGATTACAGCCTAGGAAAGCTTTGGGGGCAGTTCTTCTCTCTTCTATAGGGTCACTATGAGTCGTAATCAGCTCTACAGCACACAACAAATGGCATGTATCAGTTGTGTAGTTTTTGAGTGATTGAATTAGAGAATATACAAGGTGATCTTGAGGCTTAGACCCTCTAGGAAAGGGATTGAAGAAGACAGCTTAGAGAACACAATGGAAGAGTCAGGAAACAGAACGAAGATAAAGAACAGGTACACAGTGGAGATAGGAGTAAGGATAAAAGAAGTACAGTAACATCTAAAATTTCAGCAGGGTGATTAAGGTCTAGTAGCTAATGCTATAGATAAAGTACTCTGGTAATCAGGGGGAAGTCTGTATGTTTTGGCATTGTGAGGCTACTGTAGCAAAATAGCCACCTCCCTACCTGGTCTCCCTAAAACAAAGCCCACCACTAAACAAGTCCAGGCCATTCACACAAAGCTCCTAATTCAGTTTTCACTGCCTCACTTTTAAGATGGAAGGAATATAGAGACTCATCATACCAAAAAGAATTGGTCGACGTTCAACTATTTCAGGAGATAGCATATGATCAAGAACCAATGGTATGTAAGGAAGAAGTCCAAGCTTCACTGAAGGCATTGGCAAAAAACAAGGCTTCAGGAATTGACGGAATACCAGTTGAGATGTTTCAACAAACGAATGCAGCAGCGGAGGTGCTCACTCGACTATGCCAAGAAATTTGGAAGACAGTTATCTGGCCAGCCAACTAAGAGATCCCATATTTGTGCCCATTCCAAAGAAAGGTGACCCAACAGAATGCGGAAATTATCCAACGGTATCATTACTATCACACACAAATAAAATTTTGCTGAAGGTCATTCAAAAGCGGTTGCAGCAGTACATTGACAGGGAACTGCCGGAAATTCAGAAGAGGACATGGAACCAGGGTGTCATGGATTGAATTGTGTCCCCCAAAAATATGTGTTTCGATTTGGCTAGGTCATAATTCCCAGTATTGTGTGATTTTCTACCATCTTGTTATGCTATTTTCCTGTGTGTTGTAAATCCTACCTCTATGATGGTAATGAGGCAGGATTAGAGGTAATTATGTTAATGAGGCAGGACTCACTCTACAAGATTAGGTTATGTATTAAGTCAGTCTCTTGAGATATAAAAGAGGAGCGAGCAGAGAGATGAGGGGACCTCATATCACCAAGAAGCAAGAGCCAGGAGAATAGCACATCGTTTGTACCCAGGGTCACTGCGCTGAGAAGCTCCTCAACCCGGGAAGATTGATGAGAAGGACCTTTCCCCAGAGCTGACAGAGAAAGCCTTCCCCTGGAGCTGGCACCCTGAATTTGGACTTCTTGCCTCCTAGACTGTGAGAGAATAAATTTCTCTTTGTTAAAGCCATCCACTTGTAGTTTTCTATTATAGCAGCACTACATAACTAAGACACAGGGATATCATTGCTGATGTCAGATAGATCTTGGTTGAAAGCAGAGAATACCAGAAAGATGTTTACTTGTGTTTTATTGACTATGCAATGGCGTTTGACTGTGTGGATCATAAAAAATTATGGATACCATTGCAAAGAACAGAAATTCCAGAACACTTAATTGTGCTCATGAGGAACTTGTACATAGACAAAGAGGCAGTTGTTCGAACAGAACAAAGAGAAACTGCATGGTTTGAAATCAAGAAGGGTGTGCATAAGGGTTGTATCCCTTCACCGTACTTATTTGATCTGTATGCTGAGCAGATAATCCGAGAAGCTGGACTATATGATGAAGAACATGGCATCAGAATTGGTGTAAGACTCATTAACAACCTGTGATATGCAGATGACACAGACTTTCTTGCTGAAAGGGGACTTGAAGCACTTACTGATGAAGATCAAAGACTACAGCCTTCAGTATGGATTACACCTCAACATAAAGAAAACAAAAATTCTCACAACTGGACCGATAAGCAGCATCATGATAAATGGAGAAAAGTTGGACGTTTTCAGGATTTCATTTTACTTGGATCCACAATCAACACCCACGGAAGCAGCAGTCAGGAAATCAAACAACATATTGCATTGGGGAAATCTGCTGCAAAAGACCTCTTTCAAGTGTTAAAAAGCAAAGATTTCTCTTTGAGGACTAAGGCGTTTCTGACTCAAGCCGTGGTATTTTCAGTCGCCTCATATGCATGTGAAAGCTGGACAATGAATAAGGAAGACCAAAGAAGAATTAATGCCTTTGAATTATGGTGTTGGCAAAGAATATTGAACATACTATGAACTGCCAGAAGAACAAACAAATCTGTCATGGAAGAAATACAGCCAAAGTGCTTTTTAGAAGCAAGGATGGTAAGATTTCATCTCAAGTACTTTGGACATGTTATTAGGAGGGACCAGTCCCTGGAGAAGGACATCATGCTTGGTAAAGTAGAGAGCAAAAAATAGGAAGACCCTCAACGAGATGTACTGACACTGTGGCTGCAACAGTGGTCTCAAACATAGCAAGGATTGTGAGGATGGTGCAGGACTGGGCAGTGTTTCATTCTCCTCTGCATAGGGTCACTATGAGTCAGAACTGACTCAATGACACCTAACAACAACAATAACACTTTGAAGCCTGAACAGTGACATCCAAGGATTAGCAAACAGTTGAGGAAGACCTCCACATCAAAGAAAATATAAGAGAAGAAGCGTCCACAGAGGAAACAGATAATGTAGGAAACGTCAAACCTTCAGAAAAACTCTTAATTAATATCCTCAGATAAAATAGAGATAATTTTGCATCCATAATATGAAAGCAGAATGTTGTGGAGAAGGAGAATTCAGAACACAAGAACATTATTAAGAAACGCAGTAGAAAGATTAGAAGACAAAGTAGAGCCAAGCACACAGAAAACAGAAGAACAGTAACAAGACATGGAGTAGAAAAGATAAGTTATAGAGGCTCAAACCAAGAGATTCAGTACGTTGTTATTTAGAAAACAGAAGGGAAGACATTTTCAAGAAAATAGCTGAAAATATGTTTTTATGTTGAAAGGGTCAACCGAACACTAAACACAAGTAATGGCGAGGTAGAGGGGGAGACACCAAGGTACATCATCATGAAATTTCAGAACCCAAGGGATAAAGAAATGCTACAAGCTTCCATAGAAAAAATGTATCACCTAAAACGGTTTGAGAATCAAAATAACATCAGACTTCTCTTGAGTAGTACTGGATGCTAGAATACAGTGCCACAGTGACTTCAAAATTGATTTTCAACCTACAGTTCTATACTTAAGCCAAGCCACCATTCAAACAAAAAGGTAGCCTAAAATTATTTTTAGATATAGATGGTCTCCAAAAATCAATCTCTCAAATTCTTTCTTGAGAAGATACTTGATGTTTTCCAACACATCGAGGAAGTAATTCAAGAAGGAGGAAGACAAGAGAAGTCACAGGATTGACTGAGTTAATAAAGTCACATTAATGTTAATAGATGGATGATGATGTTTTGCTGAGGCATTTGCATGTTTTGTTCCTTCTGCTTAGTCTGTTCCTCCTTTCCACTCTGTCAGTCTGGGTCCAATCAGAAAATAGAAATCACACAGTGAATACAAACAGAAGTTTAATACAAAGAATCGTTAAACTGTGGTAAATTGTCTTGGAAGAAGTACAACCAGAATGCTCCTTAGAAGGAAGGATGGCGAGACTACGCCTTACATATTTTGGACATGTTGTCAGGAGAGACCAGTCCCTGGAGGAGGACATCATGCTCGGTAAAGTACAAGGTCAGCAAAAAAGGTGGATTAACACAGTTGCTGCAACACTGGCTCAAGCATAACAATTGTGAGCCTGGTGCAGGACCGGGCAGGGTTTCATTCTGTGGTGCATAGGGTCACTATGAGTCGGAACCAATTTGACGGCACCTAACAACCACAACAACAAGCAGAGTGTTCCCAACCCAGATTGAGCTGGACTGAAGGCCCTGGAAGGTAGATTTGGGAGTGGAGTGGGGGAGGGGACTCATGTTTTAAACTTCGGAGGGAGGCATTAAAAAAACAGGATTTTTACAAGGAAAACACCCTAAGAGGAAAAGAAATACAATTGGGAGCTCTTAAAAAAAAAACAGCTATGCTAAAGGTAAAACATAATCTCAGTTAAACTCTGTAGTGAATATCTACATATTCTTTGTAAAGTAAATGCTATTTATTGACTTAACTAAAAGTGATGGGTGCTAAAGTGGGGGTGCTGTAAGAGCCAAGTCCACATCCATCATTACATGAATTGTTAATGTCTCAAATTCGTAAGCCAAGAACTAGCCATCCATGCGTATTATTTGGAGATGGGGAGGAACCTAGCCTCCCCATGTATATTGGGATATATGATTAAGTGAGAAAAGAATAATGTAGAAGTGAGTGAACAGTCTGTTTGCATTTGTTCTTTAAAAAAAAAAGAAGGATAAATACATGTATAGTCATACACAGAGATATCTTAAAGATATCCAAGAAACTCCTAGTATTAATTCTAAGAAGAGGGCCTCAGGGCATTGGAACAGCAGCCTTTGCATTATGTAGCTTTTTGTACTGTTTATGGTTTTGGGGATTTTTTTTCCTGTGAGCACTTACTGCTTTATAAAGTAGAAATGTGATTAAATATAGATTTTAAGAAATTATTAATGAAAAATAACAAATTGCACACTGGGAGTTGAGGTAAAGAGATTACTGCTAGCTAGGGGGAGATTAGATAAAGCTTTATTAAGAGCATATGTTTGAATTATGCTTTCTCATGTAGATATGAACATAGCAGGAAAGTGTAAGCTGTCTCATGGGCTTTATATTTACCATATTACATATTTAGAGCAGTTTTAGGTTTATAGAAAAACTGTGCAGAAAGTACAGAGTTCCATATATGACCCTCCCCACTGCACGCTGGCTCCTGTTATTAACATCTTTCATTCATGTACTACATTTGTTATAATTGGTGAACCATATTGGTACGTTATTATTAACTAAAGTCCATGGTTTACATTAGGGTTCACTCTGTGTTGTACAGCCGGTAGGTTATAACAAATGCATAATGTCATGTGTCCACCGTTACAGGATCATGCAGAGTAGCTTCACTGCCCTAAAAATGTCCTGGGCTCCACCTATTCACCCCCCCGCCCCCTCCCCCCAAATCTACATTTTTAAATAGGTATCCAGATGATTCTGATGATGGTGGTCCCTGAGACAACACTTTGGAAAATAACATTCTGGGGCCGGACTGTAGGAACTGCATCTTACTCCATTCTATTCTTTGTCTCCGAATATAATCCTGATAGTAGGTTGTTGCTCAACAAATGTGAGCTGAATGAATGGGCCACTGAAGAATTCAAGGCAAATTGCTGTAGTTCTCTAAGGGGACCTGTGATGGGGTAAATGTCTGTGTGTTAACACCTCTCCACCAAGGGTCCTTCCTTAAACCGTATGTGAGACTCAGCTTGACTGAAAACTTTCTGCTGCTAATGGCTTTCTCATGTTTTAAGTGGACATCATACTAATACCACTTTATATTCAATAGGGAGAAAGAACAAAAAACACAAGAAGAGGAACGTTTGATGGAAGAAAAGAAAAAGAAAAAGCAGGAAGAAAAGAAAAAGAAGGAAGGTGCTCAGAAAAAGGTTTGGCTGGAGTTACCCCTAACCCTTCAGTTGTCTGATAGTCACTGTGGTCTCCTTGGTGTTATTGTGGCCATTGCATTGCTAAGCTTCATTCTATCTGTAAATCAATACACTAAATCTAAAATCAGTGAGTCATAGCTAACGTACTAGTGAGATGAATGTGGGTGACAGCCACAAATTGTCCTCCTTAAAGACCTAGCAATATTGGAGCTGTGTTTTAAAGAACTTTCATTTTAGTTGGTGAAAGTGAAGAGTGTCCGTGCCGTTCTGCTTTAAATGAACTGTCCGGAAATGAAGAAAGGGCTGTGCAGATGATTTTATTAGAAAAGCTCAAAATAATTTCTACAGCTTTGGCCAGTGTTCTTTTACAAATTCTATTAGTAAATATTAAAAATTGAAAGTCCCACTGCAAATCTTTGTAGTCATGCTTGGATTGCATGGCGTTTAAAATACCAAGTGCTGCCATTTGTTTTTATTCTTGCCTAGTTTAATACATTTTATAGTTTATACTCTATGCCTTTTAGGCTGTGTTACAATAAAGGGCTCAAAGGATCTGCCAGAGTGAATTTTTTTTTGCCTTTAGATCATTATTGGCATGTAATCTATAGCATGTAGACAGTTGTATATATTTTTTCCCAGTAATAAATTATAAAATTAACTGAGCAAAAACTTGTTTTTAAAATTTCTGATACTGGAAGTCCACTCATATACTTTCATAGATGTGTATATCCTACACATTATTATTCCTAAAGAGTTTCCGGTTTTTTTTTTTTTTTCAGGCTGCTGATCAAAAAACCAAAGGTAAGTTTATTTATATTTTGGGGGGGGATACGTTTTATGACAGTATCAAACTTTTTATGATGAAGATAACTTTGTTTTTAATTGATGGTTAAAAACAAAGAATCTAACTTCGCTTTTGTGTTGACTTTTTATTATTCACTGAAATTCTTCATTTATCACTGGTTTTACACCTGCATTTCATTGGCATTTGCTTACTCTAAAAACGCCACCGAAAGAATGTTATATTAGTTTTATAAACAATGCATTACCATTTTCCTTCAGTTTGATTTCTGCCAAACAAGGATTAAACTGATAAAGTTGATCCAGTTTTGATAAGAACAACCAGAGGGTACTGAATGTTTTTAAAGCTTCTAATTCCTCATTGCCACCTTTTCCTTATGGTAAAAAAGGGGCATGTTCTTTCTCTGTTCCTTCTTTGTTTATTGATATGTAAAAGTTAACTCGTTTTTTAAATCCTTCAAGTCCAGAATTTGCTTGCTGTTGTCTTAGTGGGTGTTGGCGGAAGCACGCGCACTTCTCACTGTGACGTAGGCATCCCTGTGATTTGCTGGCGATTCAGAGTGAGCGCAGTAGGAGCAACACGTGAAGCATCCTCATTTCAGACTTGACGTGCTTAGGTGCTCTTCAGTGGGGGAGGAGCACACACTCCTGAGTCACATACACCAACTCTGATGAATCTTGGGCAAGTCACTTCACGTGTTTAAGCCTCAGGTATCCCATGTTTAAAACGAGAGAGCCTGCCTCAGAAAGCTGCTGTGAAGACAAAGTGGGATCATGCACGGGCAGGATGTAGCTCAGTGCCTAGTACATAGTTGGTGCTCAGCAAAGGCGATCTGTATTCATTGCTGTTATTTTTAAGTTTTGTTTTATATCGAAGCATCACATGTACACAGTTGTACACGCAGACACGTGAATTATAAAGATCCTTGTGATCGAGGGTTCACTCAGGCAGCGCCACTAAGACTCTGCTTTTGTTTGACATATTGTAGTTTTCCAAGGAAAGTACATGTATATTATGTCATTTGAACATCATACTTGAGCACGACAGGTATTAGTTTACAGATGAAAAAACTGAGGCTCTTAGTAAGCGTTAAGTGGCACGTCTGGGTCTGGCGTTAGTGATAAAGATGGAAGTCGAGGGAGCTCAGGGCTTCTGCCTCCAGTGCATTGGGCTTCAGTGCCTCTGTACTAAACTGACTAAAACCTGTTGCCGTCGAGTCGATTCTGACTCATGGCATCCCCATGCTTTACAGGGTAGAACTGCTCCATAGGGTTCTCTTGGCTGTAATCTTTATGGAAGTACATGGTTCTGTTGCGGCACCACTGAGCGCTTTGAACTGCCCACCTTTTGGCTGGTCGTCAAGCACAAACCCTCTATGCTGCCCAGGGACCACCTCTGTACTAGAGTCAACGTTAAAAGGTGAATTTAATATAAAATAAATATGACACCTATTTTTAGAAGGACCCAAAGGACTTGCGGTGCATAGTTGTATTTGAATTTATAATCTTGAATAAGGAGAAGTGATTTCTCATTTAAATTGTCATTTAGAAGTACAGAGTTACTGAAGTGTTCTGCAACATCCATTTCCTTTCTTAACATTTTGCGAACTTTTTACGACCAGATTCAATACCAGCTATCTTCTGTTGTCATTGTTTTCTCCGTAAACGATAACAAGTTGCTTACTGTACAGTGACTGTGAAGTACATTGTCCTGGTGCTCTACAGAGTTATTTCCTATCACTGTTCTGATGAGTATCTTCATCGCTAACTCCAGACTCAACTGGGTTTTTATCTTTTCTAAAATACTTCTCCTTTGGGTACTGTTTGTCGGTAACTGTACTAACTAGCCTTAGAACAGTTATAATTATAATTAATAAATAAATATATATTGTATGTATTTATATAAAATAAAATATAATCATAATTATAAATGTCCTTGTAAACAAACAATAAAATGCTTTGTGAATTATAAATAACGCAGGAGTTGTTGTTGTTAGGTGCTGTTGAGTTGGTTCCGATGCATAGCAACCCTCTGTACAATGGGAGGAAACGCTGCCCGGTCCTGCGCCATCCTCCACAGTTGTTGTTATGCTTGAGCCGATTGTTGCGGCCACTGTGTCAGTCCATCTCGTTGAGGGTCTTCCTCTTTTTCTCTGACCCTCTACTTTTACCAAGCATGATGTCCTTCTCCAGAGACTCATTCCTCCTGATAACGTGTCCAAAGTGTGCGGAATACAGTTTCCCCATCCTTGCTCCTGAGGAGCATTCTGGCCGTACTTCTTCCAAGACAGATTTGTTTGTTCTTCTGGCAGCCCACGCTGTATTCAATTATCTTCTCCAACACCGCAATTCAAACACATCAGTTCTTCTTTGTTCCTTCTTATTCATTGTCCAGCTTTTGCATGCATATGATGCGATTGAGAATACCGTGGCTTGGGTCAGGTGAACCTTAGTCTTCAGGGTGACATCTTTGCTTTTCAACACTTTAAAGAGGTCTTTTGCAGCAGATTTGCCCAATACAATGAGTCTTTTGATTTCTTGACTGCTGCTTCCATGGGTGTTGATTGTGGATCCAGGTAAAATGAAATTCTTGACAACTTCAATTTTTTCTCCATTTATCATGAAGTTGCTTATTGGTCCAGTTGTGAGGATTTTTCTTTTCTCTATGTTGAGATGTAATCCATACTGAAGGCTGTAGTCTTTGATCTTCATCAGTAAGTGCTTCAAGTCCTCTTTGCTTTCAGTAAGCAAGGTTGTGTCATCTGCATAAGCAGGTTGTTAATGAGTCTTCCTCCAATCCTGATGCCACATTCTTCTTCATATAGTCCAGCTTCTTGGATTATTTGCTCAGCATACAGATTAAATAGGTATGGTGAAAGGATACAACCCTGGCACACGTCTTCCCTGACTTTAAACCACACAGTATCCCCTTGTTCTGTTTGAATGACTGCCTCTTGTTATGTACATAGATACATGTACATACGTGTACATGATACGTAGATCAATCCAGCAGTGCTGCTGCGTAATTCATTAATGAATACTAGTAGCATCAAAGTTTAAATTTTTCTACAACTCTCTGTTATTACTGGTTCAAATCAAAATTAGCTGCCTGTGGGATGGTAGTTCTGAATTTCTGACTGTCAACTTGAATTTGATAATACAGAATGACAGGATTATATTGTAGGAATAGTGTCTTAGACGGGGTTCTCTAGAGAAGCAAAACCAGCAAAGCGTGTATATATACATATATATAGATAGGAGAGGGAGATTTATCTCAAGGAAATGGCTCACACAGTTGTAGAGGTTGGCAGTCCCAAATCTGTGGGTCAGGCATCAGGCTAGAGGCTTTTCCTGACTCGTGTAGGAGCAGGGGCTGACAAACCCAAGATTGGCAGGTCAGACAGCAGGCCACTGGCTCACGGGCTACAGAGGCTGATGATTCCAGGATCAGCAGATAAGAGGCATGATGCTGGCTCACAGGCTGTAGAGGCCAACGAATCCCAAGATTGGCAGGCGGTACAGTAGGCCACTGTCTCAAGTCCCAAGAACCAGAGGTCAGAAGATGTTGAGCCGGAGGTGGGATCCAGAGGCAAGCAAGCAAGTTGTGCCAGAAAGTCTAAATATGTAATGGATGCAGGCCACACCCCCAAGGAAACTCCCCTTAGAACTGATTGACTCATTACATCAAATCACATCATTCAGGATAACTACATCATTATGTAACTGCCCGATTACATCATTACATAACTGCCAAACTACTGAGAATCATGGCCCAGCCCAGTTGACACACGACCTTAACCATCACAGACAGTATGACTGTTGGTGCTCAACCCCTGCTCCAGCCTGTAAGTCTCTAAGGCAGGGCCACAATGGCCTGACTCACACCTCCATCCCCAGGTCTTCGCCCTATGCCCAAAACCAGGAGCCCTCAGATCAGGGCCCTCATTTGTCGACTGCTTTCATGCCAGGTCCTGTACTAGGCCCTTAAATTTATTATTTCTAGTATCGCCACTGTAAAACTAGTCCATTCTTGATAAATCAGTCTTCATTATAGCATTAATTATGCTTAAAATAAAAAAAAAAAAATTAAAATCTGGCTATAACCATTGAACTGTGAATCTTCATTTAAAAGACTAATACAGAACTGACTCTAATTAGAAATTTATCTTTTGTGATTAGTTTAATCTAATATTTGTTATTACTTGCCATCAAGTTGATTCTGACTTACGGCAACCCCGTGTGTGCAGAGTAGAACTGCTTCATAGAATTTTCAAGGCTGTGACCTTTCAGAAGCAGATCGCCAGGCCTTTCTTCTAAGACGTCTCTGAGTGGGTTCTTTCTGCCAACCTTTTGGCTAGTAGTCAAGCGCTTAACTATTTGCACCACCCAGAGACTTAATCTAATGTACCAAAAAAAAAAAAAAAAAGCATGCTGTTTTATTGATATATAATACATGTTGTGTGTATATATATATACACATATATGTATATATATATGTCTTAGTCATCTAGTGCTACTCTAACAGGAATACCACAAGTGGATGGCTTTTAACAAGAGAAATTTATTCTCTCATAGTTCATTAGGCTACAAGTCCAAATTCAGGGTGTCAGCTCCAGGAGAAGGCTTTCTCTGTTGGCTCTGGAGGAAGGTCCTTGTGATGCATCAGTCTTCCCTTGGTCGGGACCTTCTCAGCGCAGGAACCTCTGGTCCAAAGGATGTGCTCTTCTCCCGGCACTGCTTTCTTGGTGGTGTGAGGTTCCCGTGTGTCTCTGCTCACTTCTCATAATCTTTTATATCTCAAAAGAGATTGGATTAAGACACTATCGAATCTTATAAACTTCATCAGCATAACCTCATCACAGTGATAGAATTTACAGCACATAAGGAGATCACATATAACCTCATCGTAATGATAGAGTTTACAACACATAAGGAAATCACGTCAGATTACACAGTCATACGATACTGCGAATTATGACCCAGCCAAGCTGACAGATATTATTTGGAGAGACAACTCAATCCATGACTATATATATAAAATATACAGCATGATTTGTTTTCTCCACAAACCTAAAAAGTACGTTTGTAGAAAGTCTGCTTTGTAAAATTACAAATAAATTCTGTTTTTGGCTGGTTTTTCAAATCCCGACCCGTGATTTCCTCTGTTGAGGCCATTTTCTTTGTAAGATTCAGGCCAAGTGAGTAGGTTTGTTTGAGACTCTGTGCTGTCGCCATTGGTACCCGGCGTCCTGCCCTGATGTGCTGTGGGAGCCACGTTCTCTCTGCAGCTGGGGGACACACCCCGTTCCACTCTGGGGTCTCCTTCAGATGAGGGATTCATCCTGCCTTTCTCTTATCTCCCTCTTGATTCTCCTTAGACCTCTGGCCACAGGAACCTCTTTCCTGTGGGGGTGCCTTGCTCTCCTCAGGAGTCTGAGCGAGTCATCAACGTGCCTGGGGTCCTTCTTTAACCTCTCCGCTGCTTCCTGGCCATGGCTGGCAATTGTTACTTCTGTAGTCTTCTCCTTATTTTTTTCTCTGGTGATGAAAATATATAAGTAATATATTCTCCTTGAAAATGATGTGAACATTATCTAAAAAGAGTTGAAGTTCACTTGAGATAGCCACCCTCCATCCTGAGACAGGCACCAGTTAGCATTTGAATCCTTGAGCGCATCTCTGAGCGCACATACGGAAACTGAGGTGTGCATGCTCTCCACAGCACTCCCAGGTAGCACCCCCATCCCCAGTCTCTCAAGGGGCTGCACTAAGCAATTTGAAAACCTCCCTAGTAGCCTGCTGATAAACAGAATGGTCCTGTGTAATTCTGCTGAATATTGTCTTTGCATTGGTGACTAAAGAAAGAGCCAGTTGAACTCACTCACCTGTTATCCCTTTGTGAGACCCTAGATGCTCTCATATGGGAGAGCGGGGAGTCATGTAACCCTGTTGTGAGATCCCATTAACTTGTATATTACATCTCTCCTATGGAAACTCTGGTGGTGTAGTGGTTAAGAGCTATGGCTGCTAACCAAAAGGTTGGCAGTTCAAATCCACCAGGCAGTCAGTCCTTGGAAATCCTATGGGGCAGTTCTGCTCTGTCCTGTAGGTTTGCTATGAGTCGGAATTGATTCCAGAGGCAACGGGTTTGGTTTTTTTTTTTTTTTAAATGGAGTAACTTACGATGTTGGACACTTTAGATTATAATGGTAGTATCTCCTTTCTATATTTTGGACACTGCCCTTAATTTGGACACAATATGTGATGTAATGATTTTGTCAGCCTAAATTTTCCATATTGTTTTATTTGTTTTTGGTTTTTTTAATGGGGTTTTTTTAGGATTCACTGTGATGGTACACATAAATGTGAAGTTAATTTGATTCACTGGTTATAGCCAGAATTTTTTAAGGTTGACAAATAGATAAGTTTCCATGCAAAAAGTGTGAGGTAAATCATATCACATACGAAAGCAAATATCTTGATGACCCAGTATCGCTCAGACTCCATGTGATTAATGGTTTATGACTTTGAGTTTTACCCTTTTATAAATTCATGTTAATTAATACATATAGCCATACTTTTTTTTTTAAATTATACTTTAGGTGAAAGTTTACAGAGCAGTAATTGTTAATTTTAAGAAACCTCTGTGCCTTTGTTAACGTAATCAGTAACATTCTGTTGAGTAATAAGAGTGGTGATAAGGGTGGGCTTTGGAGGCACAAATTCTGTGCAGTTTAGTGCTGTTAAGCCTCATTCTAAACGTATATTTTTAAGTTTTTTCTTAACATAAATGAAGAGTAGTAGTAGTACCTTACTCACTTTGAGGACTAAGGTACACTTGACCCAAGCCATGGTATTTTCAGTCGCCTCGTATGTATGCAAAAGCTAGACAATGAATAAGGAAGACTGAAGAAGAATTAATGACTTTGAATTGTAGTGTTGGTAAAGGATGTTCCATATACCATGGACTGCCAGAAGAACGAACAAATCTGTCTTGGAAGAAGTACAGCCAGAATGTTCCTGAGAAGTGAGGATGGTGAGACTGTCTCATGTACTTTGGACATGTTATCAGGAGGGAGCAGTCCCTGGAGAAGGACATCATGCTTGGTAAAGTAGAGGGTCGGTGAAAGAGAGGAAGACCCTCAGTGAGAGGAATTGACACAGTGGCTACAACAGTGGGTTCAAACATAGCAACAGTTGTGAGGATGGCACAGGACTGGGCAGTGTTTCGTTCTGTTTTCCATGGGGTCCCTATGAGTTGGAACTGACTCGATGGCACCTGTCTTAGTTATCTGGTGTTGCTATAACAGAAATACCACAAGTGGATGGTTTTAACAGAGAGAAGTTTATTTCTTTACAGTAAAGTAGGGTAAAAGTCCAAATTCAGGCTGTCAGCTCCAGAGGAAGGCTTTCTCTCTGTCGGCCTCCTCATCAGTGTTCCCCTGGACTAGGAGCTTCTCCCTGCGGGGACCCCAGGTCCAAAGGACATGCTCTGCTCCTGGCACTGCTTTCTCCGTGGTATGAGGTCTTCCCCCCGCCCCCCAGCTTCTCTCTTTTATATCTCAAGAGATTGCCTCAGGACGCAGTCCAATCTTGTAGAGATTGAGTCCTGCCTTACTAATACAACTGCCCCCCATCCTCCCTCATTAACATCATAGAGGCAGGATTTACAACATACAGGAAAATCACACAGTACTGGGAATCATGGCCCAGCCAAACTGATAACATGCATTTTTGGGGGGACATAATCCCATCCATGACAGCACCTAACAACAAGCGACAACTGAAGTGGGAAGCATACCTTCCCGACAACTGAAGTGGGAAGCATACCTTCCCGATTGCACCATCAGTTAACGATATAAAGAAGCAGAAATGAGAGCTCAAGTGTCTGCTGCTCACTTGTCAGGGGGCGTGTCGCTCGTCAGGGGGCGTGTCTGTTTAGCTGAGGCGGTCAGTTGCTGCTTGGACACAGTATCAGCACTTGGCATTTATAAAGCATCAATCTGTGTTTTTCTGGGTTACACAATGTAATGCAATTAGTCAGATTCCTTGAATTTTCGTGTATTTATTGTCATATCCATATCATCAACCATATTTTGAATGTGTCTGTTACTCTTAAAGGAAGTAGCTAAACATCTATTCAGCAGTTGATTGCTTGGCACTATGTATTTTATAAAATATGATGTTTTATTTTCCTGTCTACAAAATTAATAAAATCTTGTAGTTTAAGGAATCCTTAGAGATTATCCAATTCTTCTGTCAGATAAGGAGATGCGATCTGAAGAGGTTAACTGATTTGTGAAGGGTTTGACAGCTAGTCAGTTGTAGAACTGAACTAGACCCCTTGTCAGCTGATTGTCAGTTGTGCATGTAGTTACATATGCATTTTTCCTACTATCACACCATAGGACTTGGTAATACTGTAGCTATTATAACCATTCATTTTAAGAAGTAACTTAGGGACCTAGGCTCTTTTCATAAAAGGTGCAAGGAAATTCCTAAAGAGATTTATTGTATGAGGGATCTTTATGGGATGGCATCTTGGTAGGTTTTTAAATATTACATATGTCTTTCTTTAGCCATGTTGCTCTATGTTTAAAAAATTATTTAATTTTACTGTTAAACCCCAAGTGGAAGATGTAATAAATGCATTATTCCCCCACCATAGGAACAAAAGAAAGTACTTAGATGTGTGTTTTCCCCTAATGTATGTAAAGTGTGTTCTAGGAGATTTAGAAGGATGAAAATTTATTGCAGAAAAAAAGCTCTAAACAGGTACTTGTGTGTATCAGTTTTTGAGGAAGTAAGGAACTCTGGTGCTAACAGGGAGGCAGGAAGCAGAGGGTGCGCTCTTCGTTACCAGTTCTGTTAGCAGCCACTTCCCAAGGGTGCTTCTACCAAGTTAAAGTATACATCTCTGTACTATAACTTTTCAATACAACTTTAATATAGAGGCAGTTTCCACATGTAGAGAAAGCAGTAGTTTATAACTCTAAAGGAAGCTGACAGTCTGCTTCTGAAAAATAATTTGTTTACCCAGATTGGCTTTTTTCTTGCCCTTTTGAAAAATAGCTTTATTGAGTTATAATTGACGTACAATAAACCAGACTATTTAAAGCGAGCAGTTAGATAAGTTTGGGCATGTACACACCTGTGAAACCATCACCACAATCCACATAATGTATCCATTAGCCCTGAAAGTTTCCTCATGCCCTTTTACACGCCAACTCTCCTGCCCCTACCTCTCTATATGCAATCATGGATCTGCTTTCTGTCGCTATAAAAAGTCTTATTATTTTCTAGAATTTTATATAAATTGAATCATACTGTATACACTCTTGGTTTCTTTCACTTGGCATAGCGCTTCTGAGATTCATCCATGTTGTTGCATGTATCCGCACTTTACTCCCTTTTATTGCTGAACCGTGTTCCATTGTATGATATATCACAGTTTGTTTACCTGTTCATTTGTTGGTGCACAGTTGGCCTGTTTCCAGTTTTTAGCTATCGAATAAAGCTTTCATGCACATTCATGTACAAGTCTCTGGATGAACATACTTTCATTTCTTTTAAGTAAATACCTAGTAGTGCAATGGTTGGGTCATGTGGTAGGTAGATGTTTAACTTTTCAAGAAGCCGCCAAACTGTTTTCCAAAGTGGTTGTACCATTTCACATTCCCACGCGCAGTGTGTGAGATTCTGTCCTTCTACATCTTCAGCAACACTTGGTATGGGCAGTGCATTATGTATGTAGTGGTATTCATTGTGGTTTTAATTTGCATTTCCCTAATGATGTTGAACAACTTCTCATATGCTTATTTGCCATCTAAGGTGAAGTGTCTATTCAAGTCTTTTGGCATTTTTTGTTGGACTATTTGTTTTCTTCTTCCAGATTGGTTTCTGATATTAAATGGCCTATAGAGTTGAGCAGAAAGACTAGACTCATCACTGAAGTTCAGTTGTTTGTGTGACTGAGTCCCTTTCTTCCTCCGTGTGCAGTTATTTGTAATATTTTAGTATCAGAAAATAAACACTTTGAAATGCCACATTTTAATCTAGCCTTTTCACTAATAAATGAGCTAAATATTAGTCATATTTGTAGAGTTGGCTGTTTAATTCATTAATTAATAAATAGTAAATACCTATCACTTGCTAAACAGCAGAGATGAGATAAATTCCCTTTTCTCAAAGAAATATGTTCATAGGAAGTATTAGATATACAGTAAAACCTGTGAAAGCCGAAACCTGGGCAAGGCGGAAACCTGTCAGCAAGGAAAACTCAAATATTTCCCACTAACAGAGAGTGATAAAAAAGTAGTGACTGTACCCTGTTACAGCCCGAAAACTTGGAAGACCCAGAAGAACAGGCAGTTCCATAGAGTTCCAGCTCTTACAGGTTTCACTCTATAAGCAATAAAATGTCCTGGGTGTTGTGATTTATTTACCCCGCATCTTCTACCTGAAGGGATTTAAGGTTCATCAGCTTTTCATCAGCTATTTATACCCCTATAAGAAAAGGAAACATTTTTAAAAAATAAGTGAGAAAACTGGGGAAAAGGGGAATGCTGATAAGAATTAGATAAGTGCGTGTTAGAGACGGTCCACTCTTCCAGTGGCCCCTTATGTTAGCTAGTGAGAGAAGCAAGGGCAAGGGGGGTGCCTTATCCCAGGCATCCCAAACCATCCACATAGGCCATTAGAATTAAACACTCTTAACAGCCTGTCCCACCAAAAAGAGGACTTGAAACTAGAGAGATGGAGTTGAGCTCATAGAATCCTTGTATACCATCTTAAGGACTTTGGAATTATAGACCAGAGGGAGCCATCGGAGGCTTTTAAGAACAGTCACTCAAGATGCAAGATTGAAGATGAATTGAGTAATCAAAGGTCAGAGGGCTGGAGGTAGGGAATACAGTTAGACCGTTGGAGTTGTTCAAGCTCCAGATGACTAAGCTAAGCGATGTAGAAGGAGAGGAAAGGGTAATGTTGATAGCAAGGTAGAATAAGCAGAACTTAGTGACAACTGGGTTAATCATTTGATCCAGCAGATGTTTTTTGAGCACCTACGATGTGCCTAACACTGTGCTGGTTGCTGTGGGGATAAAATGGTAATAAATATGTGTCCCACTCTTTGGAGCTTAGAGTCTAATGGCAATGGACGTAGATAGTAGCCACAATGATGTATGTATAATTACAAGCTGACTACTGTGAAGGAAAAGAACATCGTTAAATGAAAATATAGAATAAAGAAACCTTAACTAGGCTGGGAATTAGGGAAGATGCGCATCCCTGAGCGATAGTTGAATTGAGATCTGGAGGATGAATGGGACTTAATGAGCCTAGGGAGAGTAGAGAGATGGGTAAGACCTACCACCTGTAGAGGGAACAGCATTTGCAAAAACTCTAGCTAGAAGGAGTACAGCACTTTCCAGGCACTAAAAAAAAAAGTCAGCATAGCAGGTGAGTAAACAGCGGAGAGGAGAGTGGTGTGCTGTGAGGCTAAAGGGGTAGAATCTGATGTGTATTTTGAAAAGATATCTTTGGTTGCAGTGTGAAGAATAGATTAGAGGGGGACCAGTACCTAACGAGGGGCCAAGCAGCTGTTAATAGTAACCCAGGTGAGACTGAGTGGTGCTTGGACTATTGAAGGAAGGCAGTGGTAGTAGAGCCAGGAGAAAGTGGACAGGTTTGAGAAATATATAAGAGAGTATTCTAAGAAATATTTTACTTGCTTGGCAACGGATTGACTATGAGGAGTAAGAAGGAGAAAGGAGGAAAGGATTACTTAGGATATTGGGTGGATGGTGATAATGTTTACATAAGAAGAAATGGTAAGAGAGGAGCAGATGTGGTAAGAGACTGGTTCTGTTTTCTACAAGGTTAGTTTAAGGTGCTTCAGAGACATCCAGTGAATATCCTATAAGCGGCAGGATATATGGGTATGGAGCCATCTTAATATGGATAGTCATTAAAGACGTGGGATTAGATGAGGTGGTCTGTGTTGATTGAGAAGAGGATGGAAGACCACATTTTAGGGAACATCAGTTTATGAAGAGCAGGTAGAGGATGCCTACAAAGAAGTCAGCATCTTTCTCCACTCAAGCCATGACTCATGTCTGCCAGATGTCTTACTAACGCAGTATTATTACATCGCTTCCTTACTCAAAAACCTTTGGTTACTCCTCAGTGTCTGAAGATTATACTCCTGGGAAGGGTATTTATCCTCCATAGTTTGGGCCTAATTTAAGTCTTTCTAAATTACATCTCTTGTAACTACACAGTACTTCAGCCACATTGGTTACCTGAATACCCATTGGTCACCCTGGACCCTATATCTGTGTTCATTTTGTTCCTTCCTTACATCCTCTTCCCTAGCTCTAAAGAGCACTTTTTATATTGCTCCCATGCTATGCTCCTTATACTGTGTTTTTATGGTGATTGTTTCTGTACATTTGCATACTGTGAGATTATAAGACCTCGAAGGGCACAATGCGTCTTATATCTTTATAATGCCTGTAGAATTTTTCCTGTAATAAGTCACTCATAAATATTTGTGTTGTCATTTGTGATTTTAAAGTGAAAAAAAGAGGAAATTCCAGGTCCCGGTGAAGGCTGAGTAGCTTGGTCAGACTAAGCCTCCTACAGCTAGGAATTGTAAAGTCTACATAAAATATTTTAAAACAGCTATTTGAAGTACTAGAGAGCTACCCAGAACCAGTCAGAAGCTGCAGGAGTGTCTTCACTTGAAAGATGAGAGTCTCACTTGGTGAGATTTGCACGTCTGTGGCTTTTTGCCCAGGGGTATCCCTCAGTCTGAACTAAGCCAGGGCAACAGATAGCCACAGCATCACCAGCTTGAGGTGTTAGGGGACAGATTTCAGGGCTGAAAGAAAAACTGGAAGTTAGAGGAGAAGGGAGGGAGCTCCAGAGAAGGTGAACACCAAAAATCTGTGTATAAACTCTGTCCAGCTGCTCGGCAGACTTCTAAACTGTGTGCACAGGGGAGAGTAGGAACTCAATTTAAAAGGCAGCAGTTGGAAGCGGAAAGAACTGAGCCAAGATTTCATCTGCTGCCCATCACAGGAGAGAGGGAGTTTGAAGTTGGAGTCCGTCTAAGTTACTAATTGCCTGCTACAGTAAAAACCCCTCTCAGAGGAGTATAGCAGAATCCAAAGTCTCTACAGAGGGTTGTTCAAAACATTCAGTACATAGTGGGAAATCACAAGACACACAAAGAAACAGAAAAATGTAACCCATACTTAAAAAAAGGCAACTGATAGAAATAAACCACAAGATGACTTAGCTGTTGCAATAAGCAAAGAAGGACTATAAATATGTCTGGGAACTCAAAGGAAAATATGCTCATAATGAATGAACAGATGGGGAACCTTAACAAACAAAAAATATTTTTTAAAAAATGAAATCTTAAGAGGTGAAAAGCATAATAGCAGAAAAGTCCACTGGATGGGATGGGCTTAACAACAGATTGAAGATGGCAGAAGAAAGAATCAATGAAGTAAGGTGGATATTGCGAAGATTTTCCAGTCTAAAAAACAGAAAAAAGATTGGAGAAAAGAGCACTTCAGTCTTGCAAGACAATAACAAGTGGCCTAACTTGCACTGAAGTGGAGTTTCAGAAGGAGAAAAGGAAGTGAATGGGACAGAAAAGAAGTTTTTGGCTGAAAATTTTCTAAATTGGTAAAGGATATACAGATTTAAGAATCTCACTGATGCCCAAGCAGCATTAAAATACACACACATCTAGGCACATCATAACCAGACTTCTGAAAGAGTTGTGGAGGGGGCATTATCAATCCAGAATTTTATATCCACTGAAACAGTCCTTCAAAAACAAAGGCAAAATAAGGACATTGTCAGATAAACAAAAACTGAATTTGTCACCAGCACATGTGCACTATAAGAAATGCTAAAGATAGTTTTTCAGACTGAAGAGAAATTACAGCATGTGGCACCTTGGATCTAAAAGGAGTCATGTGGAACACCAGAAATGGAAAATATGTGGGTAAATATAAAAGACTATATACTTTTTTTTTTTATCCTTATGTATTTTAAAGACACATTTCTGTCTAGCAAAAATTATAATGCTGTATTGTGAGATTTGTAACATATACAGATCTGTACGCCAATGGTAGAACAAAGGATGGAGGTAAAGAGAATTGTACTGTAGCTTGGCTCCAGTATTCATGTTTCAGCACTTCGTGTTAACGCTAAGTAAAGTGTTCTAAGTTAAAAATGCATATTATAATCCCTAGAGTCACCACTTAAAAACAGTACAGAGATGTAGCTAAAAAGCAAACAGAGGAATTAAATTGGAATACAAAACAAAGTCAGAATAACCTAAAAGACAAGGAAGGAAGAACAGAGAAACAGCTGAAACAAATTAAAATACATAGCAAAATCTTCTACCTATCCCCAGCCCCATCAATAATTTACATGAATTTAAACGGATTAAACACTCTAATTAAAAGGTAGAGATTGTCTGACTGGATTAAACAAACAAACAACAGACCCAGCTCTCTAGTGTCTATAAGAGACATGCTTTAAATACAAAGCAGAGTAGGCCGAAAGTAGGAATGCAAAACAGTCCACAGCAAAGGCGTCCAGCATGGGAAAGCTGGGGTGTCTGTATTGATATTGGACAAAATGGACTTCCGGTGGCACAGCCAGGTACCCAGAAATTCAGTGGCATAACCGAGCCACTTACTGGGCTGATGGAATCTGTGGGTCAGGAACTCCGAGAGGGCACAACACAGAAAACTTGACTCTGCTGCAGGTGGCCAGCCATACCTGTGTAGAAAATGTTTCCAGTCGTTTAACAGCCTTAAGTAACTGTTCACGGTTGGAGAGCAGGTCGGTGGTGGAACTGCTGTCAGCACTCTGGTTTCTCCGTCCACATGGGCAGAGTTCATGCTCGCTCTTGGCCCTGTCGTTTGTGCAACTGAAGAACTTGCTCCTGTGCTTGCCAGACAGAAGAGATCTACCCAGGTCTCCTAGAAGTCTCTTAGCAGTGCACATTTTTAGCTTTGTTCCTTCTCTAGAATCAACTTCGATGGCGTTTCAGAATCAATTTGAAATATGGCTGATTTTATTCCCCCGTGCACCAGCCTTCTGTAACCAAACAAAATAGTTGGCCTCCCTCTTCTGGTATAGGAGTCTGCATTTTGGGGGCAGAAAACATCCCAGGATTACTGCTATTGTTCCACAGTTTATTAATTTATTAAATAAAAGCACACACACAGCCCTACTGCAGAAGGCTGTGCGTGCCCTGGGAGGTCACACTGCAGGCATAAGCCCCCTTCAGCCGTCTGTGGTGTGTGAGATTCAGGGTTTGCTCTTTGTTTCCAGAGCCTCTTGGGTTCAGGATCATCTAGTATGAAAGGCCCTACGTCAGGACGGAGTTCAGGGAGCCGGGGAGCTGTGCGCTCAGTGGGCTTCCGTCACCTGGTGTTCTGTCCGCGTGCTGCCTCACTGGGGAGGTTATGGGGACGTCAGTGTGCAGTAATGCTGTGTCACTTAACTCCACTTCGGTATATTCTGCTATCAAAATTTTCTGTTTCTGTCTTCTAAATTAACCTGTTCAAAAAGAATGTAGAAATACTTACCTGTAAAATAAATGAGAGCCCTGGTGGCACAGTGGCTAAGCACTCAGCTGCTAACTGAAAGGTCATCAGTTTGAGCCCACCAGCTGCTCCATGGGAGAAAAGACCTGGCAGTCTGCTCCCATAAAGATTACAGACTAGAAAACCCTTTGGGACAGTTGTACTTTGTCACATGGTGTCTATCTGAGGCAGAGTCGACTCAACTCCCAGGCACCTAACAACAAGAACATAAGATAAATAGTCCATTTTTTTTAAGTAGAGGAATCCAAGGACCCAAACAATTTTGTAATGAGATGATTCTCGTTCTTAATAGCCATTGTTAAAAATAATACTACTTTCCTCTAACATTTATCTTATCCAGTCTGATGTATTAGGACTAACATTTAATTTAATACCTTTTAGAGAGGTAATTGTCAGATATTAGAATAGAAAATACCTCGAAAATGCATTTCTCGTTACCGGTGTACACTAAGTTAATGTAGTTGGTCGTTAATGAATTTGTGCTCGTTTTGAGTTGGGCTCCAAAAGTTGCCATGGTGGTGGATCAACCAGAAGATGCGGGCTGAACAAACAGAAGTCCACCCCTTTGTACTCCACCAGAGCTGCTGGTAGACACAGCAGCTGGGGCCTCCTCTCTGTCTCAGTGCTCTAAGTGACTTCTCACGGAAGTGTTGGCTGTTGTAAAGGCTGCAGAGGGAACTGTTAATGAAAATATCACTTGGAGATCACTGATCATTTTTGTATGGAGGCACAGTTGTCTTTAGTAGTCACATATGCAAGCGATCATATGTATTTGAGTAAATTTAAATTTTAAATTTCAAGAAACTGAATCCTTTATTATATACTGTGAAATGGGTAGAATTAATACATGACTTTATTTTTTTTTTTAAATGTCATTGTGTGGTATTCATGCATAAGAAGAGTTCATGCTTTATCATCCAAAGTCTTGTATTTCTTAAGTTCTAAAATATCATCAGTTACAGGCCATATGATTGATACAACAGTGTCTTTTCACTGGCGTTGGGGAAGGGGTGAATGAGGAAACTATTAAATTTATATACCAATTGTAAGATGTGTCCAAATTTCAGAATAACGCATGTTAAAATGTATGAGTTAAAATGACCTCCTAGGCTGGCATTTATCTATAAAAAGTTACTTTAAAATATACCTTAAAAAAAAAAAAAACCCTCAAATACATTGTAAGAGGAACCCTTGTAGTGCAGTGGTTAAAGCACTCGGCTGCTAACCAAAAGGTCAGTGGTTCAAACCCACTGGTTGCTCTGTGGGACAAAGATATGGCAGTCTGCTTCCGTAAAGATTTACAGTCTTGGAAACACTATGGGGCAGATCTGCTCTGTCCCATAGGGTCACTATGAGTCAGAATCAACTCATTGCAGTGGGTTTGATTTGGGTTAGTACATTGCAGGCCTACTTGTTGGCATACCTTAACCCGTGAGATTCTAACTGAGAGTGTGTACGAGTAAGTCCCATTATAGTAATTGCCATTATAAGGAAATAGTCATTGCATACTTAGCTCATACCACAGACGGTTACGTTGCCTAGGCCGATCAAAGATTTAAATGTACTACTTGGCAAAAAATCTACACTCTTAACCAGGTTCAGTTGAAGGGCATAGAAACCACTCTAGCTGTTTTAAGCAGAAATGGGTTTGATGCAGGGAATTATAAAATCACTGAAAGGGCTGGGGGCATGCTCAGGCTGGGCCGCCAGAAATGACTCCCAGAACTGCTCCCCAAATAGTCCTCCAGGGGGATCAGGAAGCCACCACTGGCACTGCTGATCACCGTTGCTGTCCAGGGGTCAGGAGCTGAACCCACTGCTGTGTCTCACCCACACGAAGGGAGGAACTGGGACCTGGAACTCTGTCCCAGAAATACTACCGGCTCCAGAATGGGCTCAGCTGTACCATGGCTAGCGTAGGAGAAGGAAAGCTGCCACCTCTCTTCTGCCTGCCAGGTTGCAAGCATATGCATCTAATTGGGGGATCCTCATCCGTAGCCTCAGTCCTAGCTGTGGGGAGGCTGGGAAGTGTGACTGAAGCACACACACCACCCCACCCCCCACCCCCCCCCGGCTCTGAAGCTGGAGTGGATGCCACATGCTGATCCACCATATTCACCATTCTGCCCTCTTGGCTCCACCACATATTGGTAGACTGCAAATTATTACTGGGTAGACCTAAAAATTATACAACCTTGCTTGCCAAAAGCAAAGAGGACTTGGAGCACTTACTAATGAAGATCAAAGACTACAGCCTTCAGTATGGATTACACCTCAACATAAAACAAAAATCCCCCAACTGGACCAATAAGCAACATCACGATAAACGGAGAAAAGATCAAAGTTGTCAGAGATTTCATTTTACTTGGATCCACAATCAATGCCCATGGAAGCAGCAGTCAAGGAATCAAATGACTTATTTATTGCATTGGGCAGGTCTGCTGCAAAAGACCTCTTTAAAGTGTTAAAAAGCAAAGCTGTCACTTTGAAGACTAAGGTGCGCCTGACCCAAGCCATGGTATTTTCAATTGCCTCATATGCATGTGAAAGCTGGACAGTGAATAAGGAGGACCAAAGAAGAATTGATGCCTTTGAATTATGGTGTTGGCGAAGAATATTGAATGTACCATGGACTGCCAGAAGAATGAACAAATCTATCTTAGAAGTACAGCCAGAGTGCTCCTTAGAAGGAAGGATGGTGAGACTCTGTCTCACATAGTTTGGACATGTTATCATGGGATAACAGGTCCCTGGAGGGATCAGTCGCTGGAGATAGACGTCATGCTTGGTAAAGCAGAAGGTCAGCAAAAAGGGGAAGACCCTCAACGAGACGGATTGACACAGTGACTACAACAATGGGTCCAAACAGAACAACAATTGTGGGAATGATGCAGGACCAGGCAGTTTTTCATTCTGTTGTACATGGGGTCACTATGAGTCAGGACTGACTCGATGGCACCTAACAACAATAAGACCTAAAAAAGAAGAAAGTCTTCAAAGCAGTAGAAGAAAACATGGGGAAGAGTGGGTATTATCATGAGATGTTATCATTTGACACAGAAATCCCACTTCTAGAGATTTATCCATAGAAGATAGTTGGGCATATCCATAGACCTTTGTAACAAGGATGTTTGTTAAAGTAAGTTTGTTCATTTATTCCATAATTAGCACCTACTACAAGCTGGGCATTGGGGACTTAGCTGTGGAAACTAACAAATGAATGTCTGTCACTCAGAGACTAGTTACATGAATTGTGAGTTATTTATGCAATGAATCCCAACTCAGCTTTCATAAGAATGTGATAAGTCTATCGGTATTCACTTGGCAAGATAAATTATTAGGTTGTGGAGTAGTTTATATGCATACCCCCCCAAAATAGGGTTTTTATGTGTAGAAAAAAACATCAGGAAGGACAGATAAGATGTTCACCAAATGTCGCCAGTGGTTGTCTCCAGAGGGATGGACCCATGGGAGACTGGCTGGCCCTGACTGCACTCACTCCCTTATGGTGTGGACTCTAGACAGTAAGAATGCATTGCTGCTTTTAGCGCGCACACACACACACACACACGCACCAGTGTAGTCCACTCTTGTCGGGTGAAGACAAAAAACGGAAAGCAGTATATTTCCAAATTTGTGCAGGTGGTGTGTTTAATAACAGTTCTTTGTTGACCGAGTTGCAAAAACTTTATGTAGTCACTAAGTCAATGCAGTAGACAGTGACAGTTCTCTCTGCGTTACAGTATATTCTAAAATAAAGGAGGGGAAGAAACCTGAATGAGGTTGTAGCAGAACTTTATTTAAACTTATTTGATGGTAATATTTGTTCTTCCCAAAATTCTAAGTATAACAGAAAAAGACCGTATGGGCCAGTATATGTAGCAAGATCTCATTTTTGTTTTTAAAAGGTGTGTTAACTTTTACAACTCAACGATAAGAAGGCAATTTAAAAATGGGCAAAGGATATGAACAGACATTTCTCCAAAAGTGATGTACAAATGAGAAACGACAGTGAGCCACCCCCTCACACCCACTAAAAACCTGCTGCTGTCAAGTCAGCAAGTCAACAAATCGTTTTGTTTTAGAAACTATAATTGTTTTTCATTAAAAACATTATTTATTTTAGTATGTAGTAGATTTGTTTTTTTAAACTAATATGTACTTTTCAACTTTCTCAGTTTCAATTTGTAATACAGTAAATATTGATAAATATAGCCCACATAATAAACGAAAGCTCTTCCGAGTCCTCAGTTCTTAAGAGAGCATAATGGGGTTCCGAGACCAAAACTTTGAGAGCCTCTGAGGCAGACCATTAAATAGCCTTGAAACAAACACACAGCCATCTGGGGAAAATTACGTCAGATCCACAATTCATGTATACGCCAAGATGAATTCCAAGTGGATCACAAATTTAAATATGAAAGAATATGAGAGAACTTTAAACTTGGAGTGGGAGAGGCCTTTCTAACTATGACCAAAATCTAAAAGCCTTGTAAGGAAAGATTTACAAGTTTCAGTAGATAAACATAAAAACTGCGTAACAGAAAATACCATAATCGAAGTCAAAAGACAGGTGACAAACTGGAAAAAAATATCTGTAATTTGTATCCTAGAGAAAGGGTTGCTCTCCCTAATGCATAAAGAGAGGTCCTAGAAACTGGTTTAAAAGGAAAGCAACAACCAATAGCCCACTAGAAAAATGAGCAGACTGTGACTAGATGATCCCTAGAAAAGGAAGTACAGACAGCTCCTGGACATATGAGAGAACATTCCACCTGACTTGAAGTAAAAAAGAATTCGACTTAAAACAACACCAAAAAAAAAAAAAAAAAAAAAAAAATCGGACTACCACTGAGCCTGTTCCAACTCATAGCAACCCCATAGGGTTTCCAAGGCTGTAAATCTCTATGGAAACCGACTGCCACATCTTTCTCCCGCGGAGTACTGGTGGTTTCCAACTGCCGACCTTTCGATTAGCAGTTGAGTGCCTTAACCACTGTGCCACCAGGGCTCCTTACCCCCCAGGATGACTGTAATCAAGAAGATAGTACCAAGTGCTGGCGATGCCATGGAGAAATTAGAACACTCATACAGTGCTGATGGGGATGTAAAATGGTGCAGCCTCTCCGGAAGACTGTCTGGCAGGTCCTTAAATGATTAAACATAGACCATATTACCCAGCAATTCCACTCCTAGGTATATACCCAAGAGAAATGAAAGCACATATGAAATGAAAACTTGTACGTGAATCTTTATAGTAACATTATTCATAATTTCCAAAAAGTAGCAACAACCCAAATGTCTGTCAGCATATGAATGGAGAAATAAAACGTGGTTTATCCATATAACAATGGAATATTATGCAACCATAAAAAGGAATGAAATATTGACACATGCTACAATGTGGAGGCACCTTGAAAACATTACCGTATGTTTAAGTAAATAATGTGCGCCTTCTACATTTGTTTGCCAGTTGCTCCCTCCCCGCCCCCATGAGCACGCTATGCTAATTTTTTGCAACAGCGTATAAAAAAAATTGCTATAGCAGCGCTTTCAAAAATACTTTATGGAGGGGGTTGGTTGGCAAACAAACGTCGCAGGTGCACATTATTTGCATAAAAATACAGTTTAAGTGAAAGAAGTCAGTCACAAACAACTACATATTGTATGATTCTGTTTATATGAAATGTCCAGAGTAGGCAAAAGCATAGAGACAGAAAGCGCCATTAGTGGTTGCCTAGCGGTAGAGGGCTGGGTGGTGGTTAGGGGTGCAGGGTTTCTTTTTAGGGTAGTGAAAAAGTTCTAAATGTGGTGATGGATGCACTATGCTGTGAAATACTAAAAACCATTGAATTGTACCCTTTAAGTTGGTGTCTTAGTCATCTGGTGCTGCTATAACAGAAATACCACAAGTGAATGGCTTTAACAAACAGAAGTTTATTTTCTCACAGTTTAGGAGGCTAGAAGTTTGAATTCAGGGCCACCGGCTTTTTCTCTCCGTCAGCTCTGGAGGAAGGTCCTTGTCTCTTTGAGCTTCTGCTCCTGGATGATCTTCATATGGCTTGGCATCTCTCTTCCCCATCTATGCCTGCTAGCTAGTGTTTAATCTCTTATATCTCAAAAGAGATTGACTCAAAATACACCCTACACTAATCCTGTCTCATTAACATAACAAAGACAACCCGTTTCCAAATGGGATTATAACCACAGACATAGAGGTTAGGATTTATAGCAAATTATTTTGGGGGAACACAGTTCAATCCATAACAGATGGGTGAATTGTCAGGTATGTTAACTGTATCTCAATAAAGCTGTTTTAAAAATGTATGTGTGTGAGTATACACGTATACACACACACACACACACACACACACACACACACACACACACACACACACACACACACACACACACACACACACACACACACACACACACACACATTAATACCTGTATAGGCTGTGTGTCACATTCCCATCAGCGCCCAGCTCTGGGTATGCGTGTTGGAAGCGGAGACAAGGAGGTGTGAAGATGACTCTGACCACTTGCTTTGTGGCATTTTTAAAAATGGTTATGGTTGGAAACTGACATTCATTTAGTGCTTTACATGTTTCAAACTCCTTTTCCACTGACCCCCCACTACTTACTATCTAGCATAGGATTTAACTCATTAGACGTTTGTGGGTGGTTGCTGGTGAACCCATGAACAGTGGAACGAAGTGCTACCTGATCCTGTGCCATCCCCACGATCAGTCTGTGGGTTGGACAGTTGGCATCCATAGAGTTTTCATGGGCTGATTTTAAGAAGTAGATTGGCAGGCCTTTCTTCCTAGTCCATCTTAGTCAGGAAGCTCTGCTGAAACCTGTTCAGCACCACAGCAACATGCAAGCTTCCACTGACAGGTGGTGGGGTGCTCTGAAGGTGCATTGACTGAGAATCGAACCTAGGTCTCCCACATGGAAGGCAGTAATTCTACCACTGAACCACCATTGCCCCCATCATTAGATACTCATTAAATTGAAAAAACTGATCTCTAATCTTTAACTTGGAAATAAAAGATTAAATCTCTCAAAAATGGTCATAATCCGTTCAAGTGCTTAAAGGAAGATGTGAGATAAAGGAATAATAGAAGCTGGGTATGATCTAAAAAAATCAAGAAAGCACAAGAAATCCTTAGGTTACTTCTTGAGGCTTGGTAGTGGGGCGAGGGGGTGTCTCCTTTCAGCCGCTGAGGTCAATTATGCACAGAGTAGTAGTTAATAATAATTATAATATTAAGACCAATTGCCTGATGATAAAATACAGCCCAGTAAAAACAATCCACAGGCAAAGCGTGGAGGACTTAATGTAGTTACAGGAGAGCGTGCAGATGTTTAGATTTTGGTAAGATAAAAGTAATGCAATAAACCGGGGAAGGAGAACTGGAAATCAATGTATGTATGCCAGCTACTTACATCATATAGCAAGTACTTAGTAGCTACTAAGTTGATAAATGGAGCCCTGGTGGCACAGTGGTTAAGTGATACTGCTGCTAACCAAAAGGTCGGCAGTTCACATCCACCAGCCTCCTTGGAAACCCTATGGGGCAGTTCTGTTCTGTCTGCTAGGGTCGCTATGGGTTGGAATCCACTCAAAGCCAATGGGTGGGTTGGTTGGTTGGTTTTTCAAAGTTGATAAATAAAGAAGTACTAAGTACCACTTAGAATAAAAAAAGACAACCATTAGAAGACCTGAAAATCATAATTAACAAAAACCAGAAAGCTTTTGTGTATTTACAAATTACTTGTAGCCAATTGTGCCATGTTACTTGAGATCAGAAAGTTAACTGAGATCAGAAAATTGTTTCTTGGAAAGAAAGTTGTTTTAAAGGGAGGCTGTTGCTTTCTACCTTTTTACCAGCAGATGTCGCCCTCATTTAAAAAAAAGATGTAGGAACTTATTAGGCAAAGGAGATCAACCAAAATTTTTGGTTTGCTGGGAGATTTATATATATATATATATATATATATATATTATTGTACTTCAGGTGAAGGCTTACAGAACAAATAGTTTCTCATGGAACACTAGTACACATGTTGTTTTATGACATTGGTTAACAACCCCACAACATATTAACCCTCTAACTTCTCAACCCTTTTTTTTTTTTTTTTTTGGTGAAACTACACATAGCCAAAGATACACCGTTTCAAAAATTTCTACATGCACAGTTCAGTGACATTGACTACGCTCTTCCAATTGTGCTATTATTCTCACTTAAGATGAAGGCTTACAGAACAAAAGAGTTTCTCATTTAACAGTTACTACAAATGTTGCCCTATGACAATGGTTAACAATCTCACTACACATCAACAATATCCTTACTCAACCTTGGGTTCCCTATCACCAGCTTCCTTGTCCCCTTCTGCCTTCTGGCCCTTGTCACTGGACTCCTGTACCTCATTAGTCTCATTTGGTTTTACAGGGCTGTCCACTCCCAGGCTGAACAGTGAACCTCAGAGGTAACTTCACCACTGAGCTAAAAGCGTGTCTGGGGGCCATACTCTCGAGGTTTCTCCAGTCGCCTTTAGGCCAGTAAATCTGGTCTTTTTTTTTGTGAGTTAGAAGTATGCTCTACATCCTTCTCCAGCTCTGTCCAGAACCCTCTGTTGTGACCCTGGTCAGAGCAGTCAGTGGTGGTAGCCGGGCACTATCTAGCTGTACTGGACTCAGTCCGCTGGAGGCCTTGGTAGCTGTGGACCATTAGTCCTTCGGACTAATCTTTTCCTTGTATCCTGTTCTCTTCATTCTCCCTTGCTCCCGAAGGGATGAGACCAGTGGAGTATCTTAGATGGCCGCTGACAGGCTTTTAAGACCCCAGACACTACTCACCAAGGTAGAATGTAGAGCATTGTCTTTATAAGCTGTGTCATGCCAATTGAGCTAGATGTTCCCCGAGACCATGGTCCCCACAGCCCTCCGCCCAGCAATTCAGTCCCTCAGGGAGTTTGGATGTCTCTATGGGGCTTCCATGACCTTTCCTTGTACAGGTTGTGCTAGTTTCCCCTGTACTGTGTACTGTCTCACCCTTCACCCAAGATACCACTTATCTATTTAGTATTTCCCCCCCACCCCTCCCATCCCTGGTAACCAACAAAGATTGTTACATTTTGTGTGTGAACTTTTTCATGGGTTTTTACAATAGAGGTCTCATACAATATTTGTCATTTTGTGATTGACTTATTTCACTCAGCATAATGTCTTCCAGTTTCATCCATGTTATGAGATGCTTCACAGATTCATCGTCATTCTTTCTCATTGCATAGTACTCCATTGTGTGTATGTACCATAGTTTGTTTATCCATTCATCTGCTGATGGGCATCTAGGTTGTTTCCATCGTTTTGCTATTGTGAACAATGCTGCCATGAACATAGGTGTGCATGTGTCTATTCGAGTGACAACTCTTATTTCTCTAGGATATATTCCTAGGAGTGGGATTGCTGGATCGAATGGTATGTCTATTTCTAGCTTTCTAAGGAAGCGCCATATCATTTTCCAAAACGGTTGTATCATTTTGCATTCCCACCAGCAGTGCATAAGAGTTCCGATCTCCCCGCAGCCCCTCCGACATTTGTTATTTCCAGTGTTTTTGATTCATGCCAGTAATGCCGGGGATGAGATGGTATCTCATTGTGGTTTTAATTTGCATTTCTCTAATGGCTAGTGATCGTGAGCATTTCCTCATGTGTCTGTTGGCTATTTGAATGTCGTCTTTGGTGAAGTGCTGGGAGATTTTTTTGTTTTTTAATTAGCTATGTAGTTATTAAGGTGCCCTGGTGGTGCAATGGTTAGGCACTCAGCTGCTAGCCAGAAGGTCAGTGATTCAACCCTGCTTCGTGGGAGAACAGACCTAGCAATCTGCTCCCGTAAAGATTACAGCCTAGAAAACCCTATGGGTCAGTTCTGCTCTGTCATGTGGGGTCGCTATGAGTCTGAATCAACTCGACGGAACCCAACAACAACAACAACATGTAGTTATTAAGTAGTTGCTATCTTAATTTCCTCTAAAAACAAACGATTTGTTGACCATCCATAAACAAAATCAAGCTAAGGTCCCCATTGTCTCGCTGGGTGAAGACAAGGACAGAGAAGGACAGACTCGTGTGAGCCTTGACTTTTGAGCCTTGGCCCTAGACTGGGTCTGTGGGAGAAGAGGAAGTCAAGATTGTTCTGATGCCTTATGTCTTTGGGCAGTCATAGATTCAGAAACTGGATCCAAAGAAAAGGCATGGCTGCTCAGAAACCAGACATTTAATTTATCTGTATTATAAGAATAGAGCCGAGTTTTTAGACCCTCCTTTTGCTTGTTAATCAGAAATCCATTCATCAGTTGAAATTCTGTTAGTTGCCTGCTAGTTACAGACTCAACACAGACTGGCTTAAATCAGAAAAGGTTTCTCACTGTTCGTAAAAAAGAGACACGGAGATGCAGCTCCACCGAGTCCAAAATCTTGTTTCTTTGTCTCTCGTAGCTTTGCCAAACGAGCCTTCTCTCTCTCCTCAGGGTCCAGGTTAGGGTCCAGGGGAACATCTGGCCCTCCAGCGGTGGCACTAGCATTCCAGGCAGCTAGAACTCTTGCTGTGAGAATTAGTGTGGGGAAACTTTATACTCCAGATGCCCTTGGTCTCTCTTGTTAATTTAACTAATAGTGACTCTTTTCTGTGTGTGAGATACGGTGTTGGTACTTCAGGGTAGATACAGAGCTGAAAGGGGAAACCTCAAACCCAGGACGTTTGTAATCCGCTGCAGCTGCTAGCTTCTCAATCTCAACTTCATTCTCCGCCCTTATGAAAACAGATGCCCTCTAAGTATTTAACTTCTGCATCTTTCTGAGGAACCAACTCAAACTTTCTCTCAAGAACACATTGGTACTTCTGTACTAATGCTATCCAGTGGAAATACAGTACAAGCCACAAATGTGAGCCACATGTGCATTTCAGGTATTCTGGTAGCAGCATTTAAAAGCAGTAAGAAGCAGGTGAAAGGTCCGTTAATATAAATTTCATTTATATTTCCCCAATATTGATTGGTCATACTGGACCTTCACTTAATGCAAATGCGTGATTTGCAAATTAGGCCCGCCTGCCCTCTCCCAGATAGCTGCAACAGTGGGCTGAAACATTTCCGCAGTTGTCAGGATGGTGCAGGACCAGGCAAGGTATTGTTCTCGTCACTGTGAGCCACAGCTGACTCAAGGGCAACCGACAACTAGTCTCCCAGTCAGTCAACTACAGTCTCCCAGTCAGTCAACTACAGTCTCCCAGTCAGTCTCTGACAGAGTACAGTAGTGCCGCCAGATAAACAAGATCACAAATGCCAGCACTGCATCTAGATAGTGTTCAGCTTTAGTTCTTTAGATAACCCAGAATGCACCAATATATATATTTTTAGATTAGATTCATAATTAAAACAAAAAGTGAGAGATCCTCATAGAGAATTCATGGACATCTGAAGATGCCCTGACTTTTGAGAAACACCAAATGAGAAGCTGGCCCTGGGACCAGCAGCATCAGCATTGCCTGGAGAGTGTCAGAAATGCAGATACAGCCCTCCCCCTCCCTTTAACCTTTAGAACGTCTGGGGGCAGTCCCAGCGATCTGGGCTTTAATAACCTTCTAGGGGGTTCTGGTGGCATAGTGGTTAAGAGCCACGGCTGCTAACCAAAAGGTCAGCAGTTCAAATCCACCAGGCGCTCCTTGGAAACTCAGTGGGGCTGGGCAGTTCTACTGTGCCCTGTGGGGTTGCTATGAGTCAGAATCAACTCAACAGCAACAAGTTTAGGGGGCTCTGAGGAGCCCTCGTGGTGCAGTGGTTAAGCAGTTATCTGCTAACCAGAAGGTCAGTGGTTTGAATCCGCCAGCTGCTCTGCGGGAGAAAGGTCTGGCAGTTGGCTTCCATAAAGATTTACAGCCTTGGAAACCCTATGGGGCAGTTCTACTCTGTCCTGTAGGGTTACCGTGAGTCAGAATTGACTCGATAGCCATGGGTTTGGTTTTGGGTGAGGAGGTTCTGATCAATTTGAAGTGTGAGAACTGCTGCTCTGATCTGACTCAGTCACCCTCCTTTTACAGATGAAGGAACTAAGGCCCAAGAGAGGGGAAGTAACTTGCCTGAGATGACAAGTTATAAGAAAGTGGGTTTCATATGTGGGACCCTAGACTTTACTCCAGTTCTAGGACACAATATTGTCATTTTCTTCTCAGTTTTCGTTTTGTCTCCCCTAGTTCGGGATGAGATGTAAGGAGGTGTTACTAAAGTTTTGGGCTTCTTTTCCATTTTGTTCCTTACAGTGCCAGAACCTACTAAGACCTGTTCAAGCCAGCCCCAACCTGCCGGTACCAGTACCAGTACTTCCACCAGCACTATCTCCAGCAGCAGCAATGGCAAACGTGCGTCTGCCAGTGGCCAGCAGCCAGCTGCGTCCCGTTACCTGCCTCGCGAGGTGCCTCCGCGCTTCCGCCAGCAAGAGCAGAAGCAGCTACTGAAGAGAGGCCAACCATTGCCTACAGGGACTCTGACCAGTGTAAGCCCACCCCAGGGCGCCAGGCCAGTGGGAGTCAGCCCTCCTCCCCTCTCTGCAGCCGGTGTGCAGCAGCATCCCAGCAAGCTCCAGCCAGGTAAAAACCACACAGGACCAGACGTTCTTCTTCCCTGAGAACTGGTGTGCTGTTTTCAGCTTTGCTGCTGAGTAATAAGAATGGACAGATAGATACCTGGATGGATAGATAGACATTTCTGAAAGTTTCATCTCATTGGGTTTTAAAATTTAATTGTTTTCCCCTATTTATTTGTATTATTTCTCATATGATGACATTAGTTCCTGATGCTGCTAGGGCTAAGTTTATTTCTCAGCAGATACTAAAAATCTATACATCAGCACATATGAATCAGTGAAGGCAAATGCTTTAGGGACCCCTCAGTGAAAACTTTTTAATAAAACCCTTTTCTTTGAGTTTGCTAGGAGACGTCATGCATGTGCGCACACATTCTTTGCAGGGAGGTGATAACAGAGCCAGGGGGTGAGGAGTGGCGGGGGTGTTTCCCACTGTTACTTATTTCGGCTCTCAGATCTGAAAGTGTCAGCTACCTGGTATCTCCTAGTCCCAAGCCCCTTTGGTGTCCCGGGCTCTAATCTTGTTTCTTGTTGGCTTCTTTCCCTGCAGTTAGATGTTGTCTTTCTCTTGGAAGACATCTCTTATCTCTGTCATCTCTTTGTCCAGCCTCCTGACCTTACGGGTTTATACTTTTAGAAAATCTCGTTACTGTAGTTTTAGAGGAGTTTGTGGGAGAGAAAAGGCAAAGTATGTGTTTTCAGATGCTATGTTTCTCTGTTATTTTCTTAATTTCTTCTGTTCCAGGTAATTTATCAGTTGGCACTGGTTCTAGAATAGAAGTCGTATTTGCTGATGGCAGTGAAATTCAGGCCTGTAATTAAAGAAGCAAGAAGGCTTCTTACATTAGATTGGAATTTAAAAGAAACACGTCACAAGTCGTATTAATATTTGTTTTCTTTCATGTGCTACCTGTTAATACGGGGAGTAATTCTAATATGATCGAAAAGTACTTATAGCAGTGTTTTTCAAAACTGTGACTTTGTGGCATATTAGGAATTAATATTTTTAGGAGATTTTGCCATGTTTCTTCAGGTATTCTTGACTCATCTGCTCATCACCTGGTTCAGAGGATCTAGGTCAATGATTGTCCCCAGAAAGCATGGAAGGAAAGAAATCATCAACTATATTCCTTGTTCAAGAATATAGCACTATCCATGTGGCTGCCAGCAGTTTATGAACAAACATGCTAGATAATTTGTACACTGAAATATGGTCCTCAGAAAGAGTTTAATAGAGACAAGTATTCTGTAGTCATACCTGAACAGTTCGGTGTCTTAATTCACGGTATTTATTTTGGAAAACTGAAAAAGCAGTGTCAACAGCCCTGCTTTCTCTGGGCCCGTCTCACCTCATGTGACCGGTTGGCAGTATTGCATCAACAGCCTCATCAAATGCTCTTGGTGCAGGACATTACTGGTGTCTTGTCAGATAAGAAGGAAATAGTCTAAGAATTCAGTAAATAATATTCTTTAATAAATAAACTATTTGCCCCTAAAATGTAATATCCTTCTCCAGGAAAATATTCAGTCCATAGTTCATTGTTCTTTTAAAATATATATACTAAAGAATATAAATCATCTCTTAATGTATAAAAACATCTCAGAAAGTGGAGTCAGTCTGTATGATGAGCTTAAAATAAGGAATCATTAATTTTTGGCATCAAGTAAAAGTCTTCCTTATACACCAATTTCATTTCTTCCCCAACAGTCTCCGCCACCATCTCCAGATGAATCTTTCTAATTCATCACCTTTCATTCGTTAAGGGGTCCCCGCAGAAACCCATACTGGTCTCCTCTCCCCTAATGCAGACAGTCTGAGCGTTTCTGCCTGGCTCTCGAGGCCCTTCACAGCCTTGTTTATCCCAACATTTTTTCCTTCTCTCCTTCATGTCCTTCTTTCTGTTCTAGTTGAGATTGTTTCCATTCTGTCTCACGAACATGTCATGCTCAATGTCAAGTCTTTCCCAATGCACGTACACGCTTGACTGCCCTTCCCCTTTCATCTTTCCAAGTTATTATCTTCCCCCTGCATGAAGCCACCCGTGAGTATTTCCATCTTCATTGCTCTTGTTGGAGACTTAAGGCGCTTAGTCTGTGACGTATAACTTAGCCCTCAGTGTGTACCGTATAACCTGTATTTTGCTGATTAAGTTGTAAGAGTCTCTTCTCTCAACTAAGCTGAAAATGTCCTATGAAGAAAATGTGTGGACTCCTGTTGTCTGACTTCATCTCTGACCTGTAGGTGAAGACCTGGAATCTAGTCCTGGCTGTGCCACTGATTACACTGCCATTTTCTGATTTAAAATGAGAGGTCTGAGTTGCTTACGACCTCTGATGTCTGAGGTCCCTTCCCTTTAATGTCTGACTCAGTATTCCAAAGAATTGGTTTGTTTTTTGTCAACTGAAGGCACTGCCTGGAACCCCATCCTGTGTTGCTACAGGATTGGCCCAAGGATTACATGTGAGCACCAGTGTGCATGGAGGCAGGATGGCCAAGTGATGCAGAGCCCAGGCTTGGGGACCATGGGCCTGGTTGTTTCCAGGTCCACGGCCTCCTGGGTGATCTTGACCACATCACTTATGTTCCCTATACTTTAGACCCCTCATGTATAAAGTGAGGGGAATTCCTACTTCACAGGATTCTGCAGATGAGGTACTTACTGCATACTCAGCGCAGGGCCTTGCATCTAGTAAGTGCTCAGTAGGACGTGCTCGGTAATTGCGGGTTATGGTTGTAGATGTGAGACTTGTGAGACTTTGAAACATGTAATAACTGAATACCCATCTTTGAGACACTGTTGTGAAGAATCTGTTTTTTTCTTTAATTTACAAAATCTGAAAATCACTAAATTCTACAACAGTGCAATAAATCTTTCTCATCACTCCATTACTTGTGTAAATTTTGATATTTTCAGTTGTCTTTCCTAGAGTTAAAGTATTCTGTAAACTTTCCTTTTCATGGTGCAATTTATTCAGTTAATTCATGTCCAGGTGAAATTCTGTTGGTGTATTCCAGAAGAGCAACCAGATTTCTTGGTGCATTGAAATTATATTCTGGATACTGTTTGAAGTAAATGCTTATAACCTTTTTAAAAACTAATACATAGGTTTTTCCTGTATTTGTATTTGTGTAAGGAAGTTTTCACTCCTATGGTCACTCCTAGGTTAAAATGAACAATACAGTTTCATGACTATATTCCTCTAACTGTAAGATTAAATTAAAAAGAAGTATGAATTCTGGGTCAACAGAGCTAAGATTGACTTATCCAAGCAGGAGACAAAGGTGAGTAACTAGCCCTTAAGAATTTAACAGCAGACTATTTCTAGTGGAAAAAGTGAAATTGGGATTTATTTCAGTCCAGCACATTGATTTCTGTGTTTTCTTCAAGTATACTAGGATGTGGATTTCTATTTTTCTCCCCTAAGTTTTAGTGTGCTTAGCAAAGATTAAAGAAGGTGAAATACCCCTGAAGAAATTGGTGGAGTGTGAACTGCCTTTATCATAGCTTTAAAAAATTTGTGAAAACCTCCTGGGATTAGTGGACTTTCTGCTTTCCTGACATCTGAGTGTTTGACCATTTGCCTGCCTTTTGCACATGGCGCTGGATTCTTGCAGTTCTTGGTATGGTAATGGAAAGCTTATGTGTCCATTCCAGTAAACAGAGGTTATATGGTTAAAATTAAATGTTATAAGTGTAGGAATGGGAAAAGTTTTAAAAGAGGTGAAAACTGAATTTGTCGTTTTTGAGCCTTTCAAGTATTGGTAAATGTTATATACTGTTGTCGCATATGACAACTGGTGGAATTAGTGGGGAGAGGATTAGCCTGACAGTTATTTATTTAATCATTCTTTTATTTTTTCTTTATGTACCACATACTTCCAAAAAGGATTTAAATCAGTAGATTAATCTCTTATAAAGTTTTGTTGTGATTCACTTTTGTGATTTACATTAATCTGTTAAGCTTGTTCATATTGAAAAACTGCAACCCCAAGTTTTGCCACTTCTTAGTAAACCAGTGTACTAGTTTAATACTTTATTATGTCTTAATCAATTATTAATATTATTTTCCTTTTCTTGCTACATCAGAATGTTTATGCATCAGGGCCATCCTGAGCTTGCACACCTCTGAAATGTGGCTGTTGCCTGGTTAGCTAGGTTTACTCACCAGTTAAATGACAGGTGGGATTCATCTTGGAACAGTGACTGGATTGCATATTATGACATGCTGTGCATCTTTAGTCTAAGTAGGTGCGGGGGCATCCACACGTATATTCTCTAGCTCTGTCGACTGGGAGGGCCTGGGAGCAGTGACACCCCACAAGCAGTGAGCACACCTAGCACTCAACTCTTGGTTTCTAAAGACCATTCTTCACTAAAAGGAACCAGGGCTTCTCAGAGAAATGATTGGTTTCAAGACCAGGACAGGGAAAGTACAGAATGAAGCTGGAACGTCTGTCTGTACCAAAAAATAAGGAAGTGCTCAAAGAATGCTGGGGACATGTCAAAGGACACATAAGTCATCTTAAGGGGCTCCTGGTGGCCAAATCAGGGATAATTTGAGCATCAAAATAACTAATGATGGTAAGATTATAACCCACTAAAGAAAATAGGAATCCATGAACCAATAAATGAATAAGTCGAAAGTTTGATGAAGAACAGAGTATGTGCATAGTCTCAAAGTACCTCCCCACAACAAGGAAAGGGGAGAAAAGTAACTTCAGTGTGGGGAGGGCTGGCAGACACCACCTTAATCAAGTGGTAAGAGTGATCCTTGTCCGTAACTCTGGGGCAGATTGAAATTGTGCACCCCCGAGAGGATGTGTTGAGAAGAGCACAGCATCCCTCCTGTGGCATTCCTGTCAGACGTGTCACCCAGGTGTGATGGTGAGGAAGCACCAGACCAACCCACATTGAGGAGCTTTCTACAGAACAGCTGGTCCGTAATCGTCAAGCATCAGGGCCATGAAAATCAAGAGATTGAAGGACTAAGGACCTGACAGTGAACTGCACCTGTGATTCCGGCTGGCTCCTTTCGCTAAGAAGATCTTGTGGTGATGGTTGGCCAGCTTGAACCGATGGAGTCTGCAGATTAGGTGGTGGTGGTGTATCAGTGTTCGTTTCCAGGTTTGGAGGGCTATGTTGGGGTGTATAGGAGAATTTTTCTGTAGTGATTACATACGAAAGTATTTGGAAGCGGTGGGGCAAGGTTGACAGCTTACTCTAACCCAGAGTAAAAGCCATATGAACTGCCAAGCCCAACAAGGCAAATAGACTTACAGGCCAAAAGTAGTGATCAGAATAACAGAGACTTCAGCCTGTGGGAGAGCTTTTTATTCTTTCCCTATCACTGGCAATATCCGAAGAGACATAGTCACATGTTGCCAGCGGTGGAAGGGCCTCTGCGAGATAGGCCAGGGCTCTCCACCCTCGTTCCAGGTTCTCTCTTTAAATAATGACAGTGTGTCCCAAAAAGGATTATTTTTGGCAAGTAAAACATTGATCTTCCAATAAAATAATACAGGGGGAAATGGATTTTTAAATTCATGCATTAACTTGGAGGGGAGCTCATTTAGCTAATTAGCAGAATTTTTTTTAACGGTAAGATAGTAGGTAGATGTAATACCTCATACTCCTAAGGTTCCAAAAAATGTCATTTTATCATGTTATTTTCATTCCAGACTATGTTTCTGCAAGTCTGCAGGATAACTCTAGTTTGCAACACTTGAGAGCTTTTATCTTTAATTTTTAAAAGCAATTTGTTTTCATTGTGCTAAAGGCAGAGAACAGTGTTTTGGGTGGCTGCCTTGTACGTTTATAAACAGCAGAGGCCTTGATTAATATGTGGTAGTGTTTGCCACTGAGATCTTTTTTAGATAGAGGCAGGAAAGTAATTAAGAAGTTGGAAACTTGCCAATTTACGTATGGGGCTCATTTAGGATATTATAGCCAGTGTTGGTATGATAAATGTTTAGGGGTTGTTGAGCAGAAAAGAAAAAGAAGGAGCGTAAAACAAAGGCCGTGTGAGAGAGTAGCTGTTTATTTGTACGCGAGCCACGAGGCAGTATGCCGTGGTTCTTTTGGCTGACTTTCAAAAAATGGAAGACAGGTCGCCGTGGTGCTAATTGTAACTGGGTTTTGAAGTGAACATGTTTGTGACAGTTGAGAATTTAAAGAGGAAGGAAGATCCGTTTAGTGTCAGCTGCAATTAGATAATCAAAGCTTTACAATCCCAGCCGTGGCTGCCAGCACCCCAAGTGGAGAGGATGACTCTGATGCCTCCTCGCTGGGGCAGGGCACTGCCAGGTCCTGCCAGCTCCTGGGCCTGCCGGCCGCAGGTTGTCCGGGCACAGGCTTGCCCTGGGGCAGTGTCTTGGCAGCGCTGCAGGCCCCAGTGCCCGCTGTACACAGGCGACATGTTGGAGCCAAGCCCCGGGCGAGCCTGGGTGCAGGCGGGGAGGCAGTGCTGCACGCCAGGTAGCAGCTCCCAGGATGGTTGGGCGGCCCTCTCTGCAGGTATTTCACTTCCCAGCGGCCCCTCCTAGAGCAGGAGAAACTGAGCGAAAAACCAGGAGCACACAGCGTCCACTTCTGCTAAATCAGTCTAGGACAGAACATTCCAGAGTCTGCTGCTAGCTCTGCGTCCTCAGCTCTTGGCTGCAAGTCAGATTGGATAAAATGGCGTCTGCGAAAAGAGCTGTTTGCTAAAGATAGGCTGCTCCGAGCAGAAGCGTGGACCAGGGCTGTCCACTGTCGATTTCTCTGCTCCGTGAGCATGTGTGGACCCTCCCCAATTATGAAGCAAGCTGATTTTGCCCCCGGTTGTTTTATTGTTTTAATCAGCTCTTAACCTTGAGGAAACAATCTTATTTTACTGCCATTTTAAAGATAATACAGGGCAGTAAGCTTGTTCTTTTGGACACTTTGATTATTGCTTCCAGTAAACATTCCTTGCGTGTATAGCAACTGAGAGATGAAATGTTTAGAGTCTGTCGAGCGATGGAATTTTGAGTTCGTAGTACTTTCTTCATGAAGGCTTTCGCCCATAGTATATGCAGCCCAGGGGAGGTGTCTCTGGTTCTCAAAGACAGGAAAGAGTCACAGCGTTTCTCCTGCCCCTGAAAACCAAGTGGCCAGTCGCTTGTGTCGTTAGTAAGCACTAGTAAACAGATAATTCCCAGCTACATAAAGCGTTTGGAATTAGTTTTTATACTGTGTGATGTATCGCTTTGCAGTTTCACTCGAAAGGACTGTGGTACAGAAAAATGGGTGTATGTTCTGTTTGTCAGCGTTAGTGCCAATTAGGCGTTCAGCACACCTCTCTGAGTAGATCTGGTCCACACTTTCCTATCTGATACCTAATTAAAATTTTGCTTACTGTAACTTTTAGGAGCTCTTTGTTACTTTCCCTGCAAAATTGTATCATTATATGGTAACATTTTGGAATTAACAAAAAAAAAAAAAATGCTTTTCTCTTTATACTATTATGTAATCCTTTTAAATTTAATCACTTAAGACAGTTACGTTGCATAGATTTTTGTAGGGACACCTCTTTATAGAATGCCTGTGCCATTTAAGCAGCAGAAGAAAGAGAATTATACAGGAACTTTTTTTTTCTTTTTAAGGCTTCTTTAGGAGAAACTGTTTTGAAAATAGAATGATATAGTGGAAGGAGCACTGGAGTCTTACTCTGAAAATGTAGGTTTCAGTTCAGTCCTTACTGTCGATTGTGACACCTTGGCCAAGTCACTTAACCTCTCAGGGCCTCTGTTTCCCCTTCTGTAAAATGGACATGATTTGTAAGGTTCGGTTATGCTACTGTGTGTAGATACACTTGGAACTTCAGAGTGCTGTCAAATAGGTTTTATGAATATAAAGATTTTTATTATAAACTCTTAGACTCACTGCTTGCCAGCTGTGTGGGTTTTAGCCTTTGAAAGGCCTGTGATGGATGGACAGTCAGCAGCCCCTACACATTCGTTTCAAAATGCTCCTCGAAGTCAGTCATCTCGCCAATTTTTTTTTCAATCAATAAAAAAAATGCAGTCTTGTAGACTACTTAGGATCTGTGAGTTGATAACATAGGCAGGAGACTTCAGGAGACTTTGGTTCCTGAAAAGCATGTTACTCAAATATTTTACAAGTCATCAAATTCTCCTACGATGAATGGTGTGCTTTAAACCCAAGAATAGTAGTCTTTTTTTTTTTCGCATAAGTCCGAGCATTCTGTATTCTGATTGAAAGACCGCGCAGTGATGGTGGCGGTGAGGTGATGGCGCTCACAGCGACGGTGACGTTGAGGGATTCACCAAGACAGCTGTTCAGACTGGGCTCCTTTAAAGAGGGCGCTAAGGTCTCTGAGGAGACCAGCTGCCCCACAGGAGACAGATGTGGCAGTCTGCTTCCGTAAAGATGGCAGCCTTGGGAACCCTGTGGTGCTGTTCTGCTCTGTCCTGTAGGGTCGCTGTGAGTTGGAATCAACTCGACGGCGGTGTGTTTGGTTTTGGGTTGTTTAAGGTCTCTAATGGGATGGGAGGTAGAGCCCAGTTTTTCCAGAGTGGCTGCCTTCAGGTTTAACTGTCATGTGTCGGGGCTCCTTGTAAGATTTGGTTGGATATGAGTTCCAGTGTTTTGGTTTTTGTTACTTGATTTGTTTTTATCACTGCACTGAGAAATAATTAAAAAACAAAAGCACAAAAACCAGTTGCCATTGAGTCCACCCCGTCTTATGGCGACCTCATGTGTGTCAGAGTAGAACTGTGCTCCCTATCATAGGGTTTTCAGTGGCTGATTTTTCAGAAGTGGATTGCCAGGCCTTTCTTCCAAGCTACACTATGAAGATGGTAGTTGTTTCAAATCAACTTTAGTCTGTGTTTGAAAACCATAAATATGGAATTAAAATCGTAACTTTTTGCTTTCTAGTTTTCAAGACCTTTCCAGCTTTTAAATAGATTCTTGTGTTCAAGGTTTTATGCTTGTAATTTTAAAGTACATAGGACACAGTCAGTTCCCATTTTAAAACTACTTGAGAATGAAAAAATGATAAAACAAGAAAAAAGCAAAAGAAAGAGTCGGGAAGAACTAAAGGAAAGGGGGGCCTCGTGCGCCACGCCTGTCTCTGCCATGTCCGGGAAGGGGGGGCCTCGTGCGCCACGCCTGTCTCTGCCGTGGCCTGGTGGGGGGGCTTCGTGTGTCAGGCATCGTTGCTGTGGCCTGGAAAGTTCTTGAGGGCTGGTTCTTGTGCAGTGGTACAGTCTGTGATCCCAACAGGTAGGAAGTGCTGGCTATGCGAGTTCAGTCGAATATGAGCATCTTAGGGAACTCGCAGATGAGGACACTGAGTAGGAGTCACATGGGGGCAGACACTTCACACTGGAGGAAGAAAGAGGTCTGAAGAGAGTCCCTGGAAACCAAGAAGGCAGCTGTCTGAGAAGACTAAGGAGTGAGGTTAGAAATCTGAGTGGTGGAACGATGCGTAAAGTAATACTTACTGTCCTTCCCTTTACTTTTTGGTTCTTGGGTATTTAATGTTCATTTTGACCCTAGTAGTGACTCCGAAAGTACTTTTCCTGGAAAAATACTTAAATTATTTTGGAGTTCTTAAAGCTTAATCACAATGGAAAACATCAAAATGATTTGTTTCTTTCACATTTTCCCCTTATACAGTTTTCATTACACCTAAGAACATCTTTAAATGGAAAAATATTTTTAGTGACTGACATGATAAGTAATAACACATAGATACAATGTAGAGCAAATTAACTTGGTGGCCTTGTTTAAGGTCCTTCAAAGAATTCTGTCTGTAAGGATTGCCATTCTTTGTGGGCTTGAAATTCCTAAGGACAAAAGTCCTCATTTCAGAATGGACTATAGGATTTTTGTGCATTCATGGGCATTGAGCCTCTCAAGATTTCCTTAATAGCAGTATCGCCCCTCCGCCTTTATTCCTTCAATGCCACCAAACAGGTGTAGACCCCCTAATGTGATGCGACACTTGTTAATTTGTTTCTGTGGCTGCTGTCGGAATGTCCCGTCACCTGCTTTTACCGCTCGCCCTCCTTTGCGTCTCTTCTAGCCTTCTCTTACTTCTTCCGTTGCTTCCTGCTCTTAGTGCCCAGTTCCAGAAAGTTTCGTTCACCTCTGAGTGATGAGCCATGGGTACTGTGGAGTTAGGAATTGGAAACACCTAGATTTGCTAGTGTGCCTTGGGTCTGTTCCCCTACTTGACCAGGCTCTTTCACTTAGGGACAGAAGAGGGATCTGAGGTGAGAGAGGCATGAGGCACCATCAGTCGCCTCTGAGGAGCTCTGGATACAGCACCTGACAGGAGTACATTAGTTCCCATAGGGGCTGGGGGTGTACTGGGGCACCCACTGCTAGTGGACGGCACACCCTTTTCTCTGGCCAGGCCACAGCCAAGCTTCAGGCCTGGTTCTCCCTCAGCTTTCGGACATGTCCTCCTGAATGTCTTGCCGACACCTCATCTGAATCAGTCTTCTCCCTTCCTCCACTCCTCCCAGAACTACTCCTGAGCTTCGTGGGCGGCACTACCATCCCCTGAGGCCCAAACCTATGTCTGGACGTGGTTCCTGAGTCTTCCCTCTTCTGCTGCGACACGTCACACGTATAATCTTTCACCATGTCCTATCCTTGCTGCCACCTAAATACTATCCAGTTCCCCATCTTCCACAAGTCCTCTGGGTGAGGTGGTCATCATCTCGACCTGAACCACTGCCACCAAAGTGAGGTGTAGGAAAAACTGAGAGTTTATCTTTTAATATAAAAGGTCAGGAGGAAATCCTGGTTTTCTAATTCTGATACTTACTATTTGGCCTGATGCGAGTGTCCTACATTCACCATCCAGCCCTGGGTCCCAGAGAGTTGGTAATGTCCCCTGGGGAAGACCCAGGAGGGGGATATTGCCCAGCAGAGGAGGATTATCCAAGGGCCCTGCTCACTCCTTCATGTTCTCAGTGTTGGTGACAAGATCGGCTGTGTGGGCCCAGTTAGGTGTTCTCATAGGTATACTGACCTCAAGGAGCCCTGGCGGCGCAGTGTTTAAAGCACTCGGCTACTAACTGAAAGGTTGGTGGTTCTAACCCACTGGCCGCTCTGCGGGAGAAAGATGTAGCAGTCTGCTTCTGTAAAGATTACAGCCTTGGAAACCCTATAGGGCAATTCTACTCTGTTGTGTAGGGTCACTATAAGTCGGAATTGACTCAACAAGAGTGGATTTGGTTATACTGAGCTCAGTAGTAGGAGAGTCTTGGCATGGCTGCTTGTAATGAGATGGGGAATAATGGTGAAAACTGTTTATGCTGCACAGACCTGCCTATATCGTGGCAAAACAGCTAGATACTGTCTCACTCGCTTATTTTGACAAATAATCTTAAGTGTTCCAAACTTGCTGCTTATGGGAGTAAATTAGAACTTTTATTTTTAATGTAAAAGGATAATGAATTTACTAATATTTTCTGTGTGGATTGGCACAGGATTTTCTGTTAGTCATCCGGTCCAGGCCTCATCCCCTGATATGCGCATTTGCCTGTCTTGTTTTGTTGGAGCGGCATTTGAAAGTAAATTGTAGACAGTCATGACCCTTTGCTTCTATATATCTCCTAAAACAAGGGCATTCTCTTATATAACCACAGTACTGTGATAAACTCAGGAAATTCGACATCGATAGAATGCTGTTATCTAATATATCTAAATTTGATATATTTAAATTTCACCAGTTGTACAGACTAGATTAATTGAACCTTTATGGCAATTGAATTGCCTACATCAGTTGATAAAACAAAAACTCGTTGCCGTCAAGTTGATTCCAACTCGCAATGACCCTGTAGGACAGAGTAGAACTGGCCCATAGGGTTTCCAAGGCTGTACTCTTTATGGAAGCAGACTGCCACATTTTTTTCCCATGGAGTGGATGGTGGGTTCAAACTGCTGACCTTTTGGTTAGCAGCCGAGCGCTTTAACCACTGAGCCACCAGGGCTCCTTATATCAGTTGATATCCCCCCCAAAAAAGAAAGTAAAATGATAAGGTGTACTACTTTAAAATTGTTCCTGATTGTAAAATAATAACCAAGTAAAAGGTACAGTCGCTGGTTTGGGTTTTCTAGGGGTGGTGGTGGTGCTTTTTTTTGTATTCATAATTCATGAACACCTGCTCTTGGCAAAGAGAGCTTTTAAATGGTAGAGTAAACACAAGAACAGCTTGTTCACTTTGTATCTATCTTCTCTGTCTACTGAACTTTCAGTGAAATTATTTTTTGGAGATCCCAGTTATTTTGATGTGGTTGAAGAACCCGGAAGTGAAGAGCAAGGTTGCAGCTGAAATGGCCGAGAGAAGGAAACAGGAACAGCAGTGTGTCGCGGTAATGGCAGGCCAGACACTTAAATGTCAGCAGCTGCAGCCTCTCTTCTCCTGCCACACACAGGAAGTGTGCCAGGTCACACGGTCACCTCCAGGCTGCCGCTTAACTGTGAGCCTTGAGAAGACTGGAGGTGAAGGGAGGAGACGGGACAGCTGCTGGGCCGGCGGGTTTCTTGTTTTAACTCAAATGCCGTCGCTCCAAGTTGACTCCTGTGACATGACTTACCTTTGGAGGGAACCGTGTTTTAGATGTGTGCTTGTAGGCTCGGCTTCCTTATTTGGTCCTTATTTGTGTTTGTAAAGCTTTAAGGGCAGGGGACTACGTATGCAAGTACAGAATTTATCAGCGTTATTGATTCTTCCCCAGTTTTCCACCTGATTTTTCCTCCACTTTTCTTTCTTTCTACCCTTTTCAGGTTCAGTTACTATATCCACTTACGTTACCTCTCTTACTATGTCATAGAGAAGTTTAGAAATTGCTTTTTTTCATAGACTGTTGTGGAACGTACCTCAAGATGCAAAGACCTTGGTTTGTTTGTTTTCTTTTTTCTTAACAGCAACAAAAATGCCTCTGCATTTTATCATCTCATGAAATTGAAAACTAAATACTTCAGCTCACTTTTTGGTATTCGTATTTATTATTCACAGTTTTATGTTTTGACCATAAGTATTTATAGAAAATTCCGAGATGTAGTCATCTGAGTAGGATGTGACATAAGGTAGTGTGTATAGTTACAGTTTTATATTTTGACTGTAAGTATTTGTAGAAAACTCCGAGACGTAATCATCTGAGTAGGATGTGACATAAGGTAGTGTGTATAGTTACAGTTTTACAGTCTGTGCAGAATTGGGGAGGAGAGGTCGGCGTGAACCACAGCTACAGAGCCAGCACCAGTATTTGACAAAAAAAAAAAAATTCCTTTAATATCAGGCAACGAAAAAAAGTTATTTTTAAACGTTTATGTTAGCATTAGTATGTTCTCTCTAGTGGCCATGTTCATTCTTGACACACTTTCTTTTTTCCCTTTGTTGTTAAGGTGCTGTTCAGTCGGTTCCAACTCACAGCGAACTTGCATACAACAGAAGGAAACACTGCGCAGTCCTGCGCCATGCCCACAATCGTTATGCTTGAGCCTGTTGTTGCAGCCACTGTGTCAATCCATCTTGTTGAGGGTCTTCGTTGTTTTCGTTGACCCTGTACTTTACCAAGCATGCTGTCCTTCTCCAGGGACTGATGCCTGCTAACAACATGTCCAAAGTATGTAGGACGCAGTCTCACCATCCTCGCTTCCAGGGAGCACTCTGGCTGTGCTTCTTCCAAGACAGATTTGTTCATTCTTTTGGCTGTCCATGGTATATTCGGTACTCTTCACCAACACCACAATTCAAAGGTGTCAATTCTTCTTCAGTCTTCCTTATTAGTTGTCCAGCTCTCGCATGCATATGATGCGATTGAAAATACCATGTCTTGGGTCAAGTGCACCTTAGTCTTCAAGGTGATATCTTTGCTTTTCAACACTTTAAAGAGGTCTTTTATAGCAGATTTGCCCAATGCAATATGTCGTTTGATTTCTTGACTGCTGCTTCCATGGGTGTTGATTGTGGATCCAAGTAAAATGAAATCCTTGACAACTTCAGTCTTTTCTCCGTTTATCATGATGTTGCTTATTGGTCCAGTTGTGAGGATTTTTGTTTTCTTTATGTTGAGGTGTGATCCATACAGAAGGTTGTGGTCTCTGACCTTCATCAGTAAGTGCTCAAGTCCTCTTCACTTTCAGCAACAAGGTAGTGTCATCTGTGTAACACAGGTTGTTAATGAGTCTTCCTCCAATCTGATGCCCCATTTTTCTTCATATAGTCCAGTTTCTCGGATTATTTGCTCAGCATACAGATTGAATAGGTAGGATGAAAGGATACAACCCTGATGCACACCTTTCCTGACTTTAAACCACACAGTATCCCCTTGTTCTGTCCGAACAACTGCCTCTTGATCTGTGTACAGGTTTCTCATGAGCACGATTTAAGTGTTCTGGAATTCCCATTCTTTGCAGTGTTATCCATAATTTGTTACGATCCACACAGTCAAATGCCTTTGCATAGTCAGTAAAACCCAGGTAAACATCTTTCTGGTATTCTCTGCTTTCAGCCAAGATCCGTCTGACATCAGCAACGATATCCCTGGTTCCATGTCTTCTTCTGAATCCGGCCTGAATTTCTGGCAGTTCCCTGTTGATATACTGCTACAGCTGCTTTTGAATGATCTTCAGCAAAATTTTACTTGCATGTGATATTAATGATATTGTTTGATAATTTCCACATTTGGTTGGATCACCTTTTTTTTTAGCTCCATCAAACTTTAAAAGAGAATTTCTTTTGGAAACTCATGTTTTACTGTCCACAAGTACGATTCTTCTTAGAATAAATTTGATGAGAATATGATTTAGAAATTCTTCAATGAATAATTTATAAGGATCAGCACAAAGCTGATTCCTGTGAGATGGAGGTTAAAGATGTCCCAAATGTCCAGCTTTTCCAGACTGCTGTCCCCCTCCATCATCTCTAACACCAACTACTCCCTTCCCCTCAGTACTCTCGTTCCTGTCTTTGGGTTCTGTAATTCACTGCAGTGTTTCACAGAACTCACAAACCTTTATCAAGGAGATGGCTCACGTGATTGTGAAGGCTAGCAAGGCCCAAATCCATGGGTCAAGGGTAGACTTCTCCCAACCCATATTAACATATAGAGGTTAGGATTTTCAACACATAAAATAGAGGATAATTAGGATAATTACATCAGATCACAAAATAGAGGACAATCATACAATACTGGGAATCATGGCCCAGCCAAGTTGACACATAACCCCAGTCATCACAGGTTCCGTATACTTTATTTGTGTATCCCACTCAGTCATTGTGTGTGAGTCAGAAACACCTTGGCTGGAAGGGCCGTATTAAGTAAGTCATTGCACTGCAGTTCTGAAATGGTGATGGGTTGCAGTTTATTTGTGTATCATACTATGTAAAGAAACTTTGGATTTCTAAATTGTATGAGTTTGTTGTATGTTTGGGTTCAGTGATTTTTAACATTGTTTTTACTTTACTTCTTGAATGATACTTCAAATAAAATCTGCTGCCATTTTATTGGAGTATAAGATGGATTGCAGTGTTGGAAATACTCAAACGAAATCATAGATAAAATGCAAATGTCAAATAGTGGATCCTTTAAAAGGATCGTAAGAGTGAGATGGTATAAATACTGTAGGAAGATACCATTATAAAATTGTTCTGGGATCTCCAAAGGAAAGACTACGTGCAGTTTAAGGAAATTACACATAGAAAGGATCCTTAGAAATCCAATAACATACCAGCATAGGGCGGAGGATAGTTTTTATTAATACACAGGATTCTGTGATAAACCATAATTGCTGGAAGGTCAGATAAAGTAGTATAAATGTAACTAGGTGTTTCTTACCCTTAGTGTCCTTGATAACATAAGATCCCATTCTCTAATAGCTCTTGTCTCTCTCACTTTCTTCTCTCTCCCTTGCCACCCCTCCTGCCCCCCAAAAAAACACCACTGGTTCTCTGTTATATGAGTCTGCAGTACATTTACAGTTCTTCCCTACCAAAGAGCTGTGGTAACCTCCACATAGACTGTAACTCTGATTAGATGTCTTGAAAAATCAGGTTGTGTTCAGAAGTCCGTTGGCACTCAGTGTCCTCGCCAGCATTTCCCAGACGGTCTCTGAGGTGTTTACAGATACTGCGTAGTCGTGTATATTTGAGACCTGCTACCTTCACGTTAAGCAGCTTTCTTTCCTATGAGTGCTTTCAAAGACGCCCATGTGCTAACGTGTGTTGGGGATCTTAAGAGGGATAATGGTACGGTGTGGTGGTAAGAATTAATACAATTTTAGAAGCACTAACTTTTTTTAAATGGGAGCTATTAAGAAGATAAATAACTTTTTTTCCTTAAGTCGTTTTTAGCATTTGTCATTCAGAATTGAAAACTGGAAAATGCAGGGCTTCCCCAAAGACTAGTTCACCATGGATTCATTAACAGGTGGGAGGAGGATCTCACTGTGAATTTTGTTTCATCTTTTTCAGATCTCAGCCACAGTGGATTGGCAGATCATTATGAAAGTCCCCACTGGGGACAGCAGCCCACTTACAGAAGCGAAGCCAACTGCAGCTGGGATAAAGTGATAGTAGACAGGACTGACAAGGAGGCGGGGCCTTCCATCACAGGAGCCGAGACAGAATCTGCCTCAGAATGTACTACAGACACTGACTCTGCCTCCAACTGTGGCTCGGAGAACAGTAGCATGGCTACAGGGAGTGCCCAGGGCAACTTCACTGGACCTACAAAGAAGACAAATGGCAATAATGGCACCAACGGCGCACTCGTCCAAAGCACTTCGAATCAGAGTGCCCTTGGAGCAGGCGGAGCAAACAGTAATGGAAATTCAGCCCGAGTGTGGGGTGTAGCCACAGGCTCCAGCTCTGGCCTTGCTCACTGTTCCATCAGTGGTGGGGATGGAAAAATGGACAACATGATTGGAGATGGTAGAAGTCAGAATTGCTGGGGTGCTTCCAACTCCAATGCTGGCATTAATCTTAACCTTAACCCGAATGCCAACCCAGCTGCCTGGCCTGTACTTGGACATGAAGGAACTGTGGCAACAGGCAACACTTCCAGTATTTGCAGTCCAGTCAGTGCCATAGGTCAAAACCAGAATGGGAACCCAACAGGCACTTTAGGTGCTTGGGGAAATTTGCTGCCGCAGGAGAGCACAGACCCACAAACGTCCACTTCTCAGAATGTGTCTTTCAGCGTACAACCTCAGAACCTTAACACTGATGGACCAAATAACACTAACCCCATGAACTCTTCACCAAACCCTATCAATGCAATGCAGACAAATGGACTGCCGAACTGGGGGATGGCTGTTGGTATGGGGGCCATCATCCCGCCCCACCTGCAAGGCCTTCCTGGTGCTAATGGATCATCAGTTTCTCAAGTCAGTGGGGGTGGTGGCGAAGGAATAAGCAGTTCTGTGTGGGGACTGTCCCCAGGTAACCCTGCCACAGGAAATAGCAATTCTGGGTTCAATCAGGGGAATGGAGACACTGTGAACTCAGCATTAAGTGCTAAACAAAATGGATCCAGCAGTGCTGTGCAGAAGGAAGGAAATGGAGGAAATGCTTGGGATTCGGGACCGCCTGCTGGTCCTGGAGTAGTAGCTTGGGGCAGGGGCAGTGGCAACAGTGGCGTTGGTAATATCCATTCGGGAGCTTGGGGCCACCCCAGCCGCAGCACCTCCAATGGTGTGAATGGGGAATGGGGAAAGCCCCCAAACCAGCATTCCAGTAGTGACATCAATGGGAAAGGATCAACAGGGTGGGACAGTCCTAGTGTTAGCAGCCAGAATCCTGCCGTGCAGCCTGGCAGTGAACAGATGAACTCCTGGGCCAAAGCTGCATCTTCTGGAACTGCCACAAGTGAAGGAAGCAGTGACGCTTCTGGCCCTCACAGTGAAGGAAGCACTGGGAGGGAAGGAGCCGGAGAAGGCCGCAGGCGAGAGAAGGGGGTTGTAGACCAAGCGCACATCCAGTTGCCAAGGAACGACCTTGACCCAAGAGTCCTGTCTAACACTGGTTGGGGACAGACTCCTGTAAAGCAAAACACTGCCTGGGAATTTGAAGAATCCCCTAGGTCTGAGAGGAAAAATGACAATGGGACAGAGGCCTGGGGTTGTGCAGCTACTCAGCCTTCAAACTCAGGGGGCAAGAACGATGGGTCCATCACGAACAGTACAAATACCTCTTCAGTATCTGGGTGGGTTAGCTCACCCCCTGCTGCTGTGCCAGCAAACACAGGTTGGGGAGACAGCAACAACAAAGCGCCAAACGGCCCAGGGGTTTGGGGGGACTCGATAAGCTCTACTGCTGTCAATAATGCTGCTGCCGCCAAGAGTGGCCACGCTTGGAGTGGGACCGTCAGTCAGGAGGACAAGTCCCCCACCTGGGGTGAGCCTCAGAAACCCAAATCTCAGAACTGGGGAGATGGACAGAAATCCAGTCCAGCCTGGAGTGCAGGAGGGGGCGACTGGGCAGACTCGGCGTCTGTCCTCGGACACCTGGGGGATGGGAAGAAAAATGGGTCTGGCTGGGATGCTGACAACAATAGATCAGGGTCGGGTTGGAACGATGCTGCGAGGTCTGGGACCAGCGGATGGGCCAGTGGCACAAATGCAAAGGTTAATCCAGGTACAAACTGGGGGGAGTCTTTAAAGCCTACCCCCCAGCAGAACTGGGCTAACAAACCCCAAGACATCAATGTGAGTAACTGGGGAGGAGCTGCTTCTGTTAAACAGACAGGAACAGGGTGGATTGGGGGACCAGTGCCAGTCAAGCAGAAGGATAGCAGTGAGGCCACTGGCTGGGAAGAACCTTCTCCACCCTCCATTCGACGCAAAATGGAAATTGATGATGGTACCTCAGCTTGGGGGGACCCAAGCAATTACAACAATAAAACTGTAAACATGTGGGACAGAAACAACCCGGTCATCCAGAGCAGTACCAGCACCAGTACCACCACCACCACCACCACCGCCAGTAACAACCCAAACGTGGTGGAGACACCCCCATCGCACCAGGCTAGCACTCAGCTTAACCGATCGCCACTGCTTGGCTCAGGTAGGGAAGGTATCTTCTGTTCCTTTACGAGAAAAAATGGTTTATTCTTGTAACATGTACATAAGTATTCTGGCTAGTGTTTTTATAGCAAATGACATTAAATGATTTAAGCACTCTTTAGCCCTATAGTATTGTATTTAAATATTATCCAGAGAGAGTAAGGCAGGATTCGCTAATAACTTTCTACCCAATAAAAAGAAATATAAAGCACCCTCAGTAGAACAAGGTTTTCTAACTTGTTGGTCCTTTTTCCTTGTTCAGATAATCAAAGGATAATTGATTTTGGATTGTATTTACATTTTGTAGTGTCAGCGTAACTTTGTTTTTAATTGGAAAATAGCGTCATCCCACTGTCTTTTATTTGTCCGTGTTCTGTATTGGCTATAACTTATATAACTGTTGGATCGTACACATCTTTTTATAGAACTAACTTAAATTTCTTTTTTTTTAACCTCATTCTTCTGAGTATTTTTTAATGTTACTTCCTTGTGCCCAGAACTTATGCCATTACTGTAAGTATGGTTTTACTGGTGGGTAGTTAAGACTGTATCCTCCCTCATTCCTAAAATCATACTCCTGGTAATGCAGTCTAAGTTTCAGTTCATCTTTTTGAGCCATACCACACTATTTTTCTCAAGTCGAGCTTAAAATCGGAAGTCTTGTCTTTTTTTGGGGGGGCCACTCTTTAGCTGTTTCTCCCCCAGAACTGTTCTCAGGCGGTTTGTTACTTGGTCCCAAGTGTAGAACTCTTTCCTGGGAAAACTTTTACGTTCAGACCCTCCAGCCTGTTGAGAGCTTTTTGAGCCCTGATTCTTGTAATCAGCAGGTTAGGTACTCCTTCCGATTTCGCCATCTCTGAATTTTGCAGACAAGCCATAGGGAGAAGGCTGAAGATACAGTCCCTTCTCCGTGGCCATTTACTCAGCCATCGTGTGTATGGAACCTAACCTGCATCCAGAACCCTGCCTGCACGGGAGTCGTTTGTAACTTCCAGCCTCTGTAGCACAGAAAGGCTCAGAAACGGCAGTACAATGGATGCTGACTGCCAGTCGACTATCACGTACAGTGAGCCTGGTTAATAAATTGTTCTGACCAGTCAAACAGCGTTGAAGCAGACGTGACAGGAGAATCTATAACCACCATGTACCAAAAGCTGTTTGGAATCCTGGTTGGCGCTGGTCACTCCCTTCCTCTGCCTCTGACCCAGCTCCACTTGGAGCCTCCAAGCAGCCTCAATCCCGTGATTTATGATCACCCAACAAAGCCCTAACATTTGTATGGTTTCTCATGCTCTCATACCCATCTGCGTGAGTGCTTCTAGAAACACTACCTTTGTCCTTTTATTTGACCTTCACTCATTCGAAATATATTTATTGAACCCCCATCGTGTGCTATGCATACTGCTAGATGCTCAGGACATAACGATGAAGAAGACAGAAATTGTCTGCTTTGAAACTCTGTGCAGAAGCCATCTATCCAGGGTATTACAATGCGGTACAAAACAATCATGGCCAGTGTCTCAGTTCTCTAGTGCTGCTATAACAGAAATACCACAAGTGGGTGGCTTTAACTGACAGAAATTTATTTTCTCACAGTTCAGGAGGCTAGAAGTCCGAATTCAGGGTGCCAGCTTTAGGGGAAGGCTTTCTCTCTCTGTTGGCTTTGGGGGAGGATTCTTGTCTCTTCTTCAGCTTCTGTTCCTTGGCTCCTTGGTGGTCTTCATGTGGCACAGCACCTGTCTTCTCCCATGTCTGCTTGCTTGCTGGCACTTAATTTGCTCCTCTTCATCTCAAAAGAGATTGAGTCAAGACATACTCTACCCTAATACTGCCTTATTAACATAACAAAAAAGCTGTTCCCAAATGTGATTATAACCACATGTATAGGTGTTAGGGTTTACAACATATATTTTTGGGAGACACAGTTCAGTCTGTAACAGCCTGGAAAGTATGGCGGAAGACTGGAACCTAACCAGCGTTTTAATTTGGTCATGGGGGACCAGAGGTGAGCAGGGAACACATCTCAGAAGCAGTCCAGAAGACTGTTTCATGTAGAAAGACTACCAAATCGGAAGGCCTAGAGGCAAAGAAAAAGTTGCGCATTTGACGAACAAGGGAAGTTCAGCATGTTGGAGGCTGGGGTAAGTGGTGGGGTGATAGTGGAAGGCCTTGCAGAGAGAAGCAGCTGGAGAGAGAAGCCAGGGCAAGATCCTCTGGCGTCTTTGAGGCCATATGAAGGAGCTGGATTGTGTTCAGAAGTCCGGGAACCCTCTGAACAGTTTTAAGCAGAGTGAATAATCAGATGTCTTAGTTATCTAGTGCTGCTGTAACAGAAATATCACAAATGGATGGCTTTAACAAAGAGAAATTTATTTCCTCACAGTAAAGTAGGCTTAAAGTTCAAATTCAGGGTGTCAGCTCTAGGGGAAGGCTTTTTCTCTCTGTTGGTTCTGGAGGAAGGTCCTTCTCATCAATCGTCCCCTGGACTAAGAGCTTCTCCGCAAGGAACCCAGGATCCGAAGAACACGCTTTGCTCCCAGCACTGCTTTCTTGGTGGTATGAGGTTCCCCTGTCTCTCTGCTTGTTTCTTGCCTCTTTCTCTCTTTTATGTCCCAAAAGAAACCGGCTCAAGACACAGTCCAATCCTGTAGATTGAGTCCTGCTTCATCAACACAACTGCTGCCCATTCCCCATCATTGACTTCATGGAGGTAGGATTTACAACACATCAGAAAACCGCATCAGATGACAGAATGATGGGCAATCACACAATACCGGGAATCGTGGCCCAGCCAAATTGATACACACATTTTGGGGGGACACAATTCAATCCATGACATCAGACTTAGTTGTTTTGGAATCATTCATTTATTATAAAATGAATTACGAAAGGATCAGTGGGAAGCAAAGCTGGAGAAGAGGATCTGAGCCAGGCTAATGTTTTGGCGATGATGATGGTGTCCTGGGTTGGATTTTGGCAGGAGATGGAGTCGAAAGACTTTTGACAGCAAGTTGTGATACCTGGATGTTGACATGAAGACAGCTCAGGCTCGGGCAAGTGGGCAGGCAGTGTGTCATCAGCTGACTTATCCAGGAGCACAGAATCCAGACAGGCCCAATGGAGACGGGAAAGTGTTGCCTGTCGAAGTTCACAGGAACCTGACTGTGTTTGCCCAGGAACAGTGGCTCAGTGTTCACTAATTCAGTGTTTGCTGGGACTTTGTACAGTATAACTACTGAGGATAACAAGAATCAACTGCACATACATTGTGTTTTCCTACATTTTTCTATCTTAAACTTTCTCCAACATTTTTTGAATTCTTCACTCTAGAGTGGTGCTCATTCATCCTCAGCTGCTGTCAGCTACATACTTAGTTGACTGTCTTCCTGTTTAACCATTCATGTTTTAATAAAAATGCCTGTTCCGCAAGGTCAACAACAAACCATGACTTGTGTTTTCACGTAGGCAGTGAACCATTGCTAAGAACTTGCTCTACGGTCCTCCAGCTGTGAGTGTGCTCAGTTTATCATTCTTCAGCCTCGGTCATCATTTCTCTAACTGGATTGGAAGCCCCACAAACAAAAAAAAAAAACCAAACCCGTTGCTGTCCAGTTGATTCCAATTCATAGTGACCCTATAGGACAGAGTAGAACTACCCCATAGGGTTTCCAGGGAGCAGCTGGTGGATTGGAACTGCTGACCTTTTGGTTAGCAGCCGAGAGCTTAACCACTGCACCAGCAGGGCTCCAAGTCCCACAAAGGTGATGGTAATACAACAGTGTAGGACAAGATGGCTGTATACCTAGCGTGTATGGTTTGTCTGTGCTAGATGTTCAGCGGTCATCATTTTCTACAGGTTAAGTATTACTGTCCTCACATCTGGAACGCTAATGGCAGAAAGTCAAGGAGATAGTTTCTCCCAGCCTCCACAGTACAGAGAGGCATACCAGGAAGGTGATGGAATGGATACTGAGAGTCAGGCTGCCAGTTGAGTAATTCGAGAGTGTGAACAAGACCATTGGGTGCAATGGGTAAAAGAGTGGCTGCAAGCCGTCATGTGCATACTGTTTATTAGTAATGAGGCTACTGTTGTTGTCAAGCATTAACTGGTAGGTAGTTTCCTATTTTTGTTGCTGTTAGGTGCTATCGACTCCATTCTGACTTGTAGCAACTCTATGTAACAGAGTAGAACTGCTCCATAGGGTTTTCTAGGCTGTAATCTTTACAGGAGCAGATCACCAGGTCTTTTCCCCACAGAGCCACTGGGTGGGTTCAAACCACTAACCTTTTGGTTAGCAGACTAGTGCTTAACTGTTGCATCACCAGGACTCCTAATTCCTGTTTTAGTAACTCAGTACTAGATACTTTAGCAGGTGACAATGAATTTTGTTAATCTCCTGGGATTATAGTCAGTCCCATTTTCCACAGGACTGAGCTCTAGTATCAGTAGGTAAACTCTTGACAACTTTTGAGATGGAGTGCATCTTAACTATAGTTGGAGAAAGCATTTCTCAGTCTTAACTTGTTGCCTGTGATGGACCAAAGTCTCCTTAACATTTGAGCTCAATTCAAATGTCTTTCTGAATGAATATTACCGATAGGTCCATTGCAAGTCAGCGAGGTAGGGTTTAGTATCTGTCATCCCCATTTCTCAGAAAGGAGCAGATGAACTCAGTTTTCATCTTCATCCAGTCCGCCTTTTGCAGTGTTTACTCAATGAGCGCGTTTATAATTTCCACATCATCGCACTCAGGCTTTGTAGGAAGTCACCCACTGTTCTGGTTAACCAGTCCTCATGGGCTGGCTCTATCCTGCTCCAGTCTGTCCTCATTGTGGACCTCAGCCATCTCTGGACATGCAGTTCTCAAAAGAGAAATGATGGGGCACCTCTGCTCAGCAGTGGCACAGCCCAGGGACATGACTGCCCCCGAGGGCAAGAGGCGAGAGAGACTTCTTCACAGGAAGGGACAAGTAATGGGAGCGATGTAGGCCCTCACCTGACCTCTGAACAATTTAGACTCCATCTGTCTTTTCAGTTATTTTTGCCTATTCTTTTTATTGTTGAGAATATGCACAGCAAAACATACACCAATTCAACAGTTTTCTACATGTACAATTTAGTGACATTGATAACATTCTTCAAGTTGTGCAACCATTCTCACCCTCCTTTTCTGAGTTGTTCTTACCCCATTACATAAACATTCTTGCCCCCTAAGGTTCCTATCTGTCTTTTGAGTTGCTGTTTTCAATTTGATCTCACGTAGATAGTTCTTAAAAGAGCACAGTGCTCAAGGCAGACCTTTTTTAGTAGTAAAGCCAAACTATTGTACGGTTTTAAGATGACTTAAGGGGGTATTTTTGGTTTTAAGGTTTAAAGATTATCTCAGGGCAATAGTTTCAGGGATTCATCTACCCTCCATGGCTCCAGGAAGTCTGGAGTTCATAAGAATTTGAAATTCTGTTCTGCGTGTTCCCCCTTTTGTTCAAAATTCTTCTGTGGAATCCTTGATCAAAATGTTCAGTAATGGTAGCCGGGCAACATCCAGTTTCTCTGGTCTCAGCAAAGGAGGCAGTTGTTCCTCAAAGCAATTAGCCGCACATTCCATATCCTCCTTTTTCTGACTCTCCTCTTTCCCCTCTTGCTCCTGATGAATAGAGACCAATTGTTGTGCCTTGGATGGCCTCTTGCCAGCTTTTAAGGCCCCAGGCACTCTGCAGCGAAGTAGGAGGTAGAACAGAAACACTAAACACGTTATTAGGCCAATTAACTGGAATATCCCATGAAAGCATGACCCAAGCCTCCAAACCAAAAAACCAAGTCCCAAGAGGGGTTCGGTTATACATAAGCAGCCTCAGCAGCTACTCTTTTTTTTTTTTTTTGGTCATTGTTGTAAATGTATCACACGACTTTTGCCAGTTCAGCTTTTTACAGGCGTACAACTTATTGACAGCAATTACAATAATTGGCTGTGCAACCCTACCCTTAGTGTACTTTTTCCATCATTGTTAACCTCCCCGTTTCCCACTACCATTCACCCCTAGTAACCACTAATAAACTTCGTTCTGTGTACGTTTGTCATTTTTTGTCTTTTTATGTAAGTGAGGTCATACAATATTTGTTCGTGATCGGCTTATTTCACTCACCGTAAATGTCTTCAGGCTCCGTCCATACTGTATGCATGTACCACGTTTTGTTTATCCGTTCATCTGTTGGATGTTTAGGTTATTTCCACCTTTTGGCTGTTGTGAATAGTGCTGCGATGAACATTGGTGTACAAGTCTCTTTGAATCTCTGCTTTCAAGTCTTTTGAGTATATCTGTAGGAGTGGAATTGCTGGGTCATATGGTAGTTTTATTTTTAGTTTTTTTAGGAACCACCACGGTGTTTCCCACAAGGACTGTACCATTTTGCATTCCACCAGCAATGGATAAGGGTTCCAATTTCCCCACATCCTTGCCAACATTTGTTGCTTTCTTTCTTTCTTTCTTTTTTTCAGTCTTAGCCGTCATAGTGGGAGTGAAATGGTATCTCATTGTGGTTTTGATTTGCATCTCTCTCGTGGCTAATGGGATCCCTGGTGGCGCAGTAATGAAGAGCTCGGCTGCTAACCAAAAGGTCGGCAGTTCAAATCCATCAGCTGCTCCTCGGAAACTCTATGGGGCAGTTCTGCTCTGTCCTGTAGGGTCACTATGAGTCGGAGTTCACTCGTCGGCAATGAGTTTTGATGGCTAATGGCACGGAGCATCTTTTCAGGTGTTGGGTGGCCATTCGAATGTTTTCTTTGGTGAAGTGTCTATTCAAGTCCTTTGTCCATTTTATAATTAGGATATTTGTCTTTTTTAAGTCGTTGAAGTTTTAATACATATTTTGGTTATTAGATTCTTGTCAGATATCTGGTTTCCAAAGATGTCTTTTCACTTTTCGTGAAGTCTTTTGATGAACAAAAGTTTTTAATTTTTAAGAGGTCCCATTTATTTATTTTGTCTTTTGTTCTTTGTACGTTTGTTATAATACTAGATCATCCATTGTTGAAAGCTAGGCCTGACAGTGTTGCTATTTTTGCCTATTCTTATTTGCGTGTTTTCATTTGTTTTATTTTTAATTGTTTTCAGTACTTCTGATTGTAGATTTTATTTAGTCCGGTTCAACCCTATCTGTTTTATTGTTTGTTACATTACAGAACAACTGGAGTTTAGGGGAGTCCATATTATAAATTACCAGTGGTTCTCACCCTTGAGCATGCATCAGAATCACCCTGAAGGCTTGTTAAACTGGGCCCCTGTGCAGAATTTCTTACGCAGTAGGTCTGGGTAGGTCCTAGATTAGAGAGTCTGGTGAGTTCTCCTGTGGTGTTGATACCGCTTGTCTGAGATTACCTTTGAGAAGCACTGTATAGGAAGAAGGCAGTCTAGGTTGAATTTTGCGAATACGGTGTTTAAAATAACTTTGAACAAAAATAACAATTACATAGAACAGAGGTCAGCAGACTTTTTCTGTGAAAGGCCAGAGAGTAAATAGTTTTTGCCTTCGCAGGCCCTGCGCCCTCTCTTACAGCCCCTCATTCCACTGTCGTAGTGGAAACCAGCCCTAGACGAGTTATCAGCGTGCTGAGTCCGCTCAGACCTTATTTACAAGAGCAGGCCATGGGCAGCGTTTGGTCCTGATGTAGAATTTTAAAGTTCACCCTTAAATATGTTTTATTTTTCAATTTAAAATATTTCTGTGTGCCTTAAGATTTTGTCATCTGTGACCTTGTGTCTTGTGTCTGGTTGCTGGACAGCTGAAGGTGACACATGTTGAGGACGTGGAGGCTTTGATGAGTAACATATACACTTAGATGTGTGATTTTGCCAGCTGCCATTTCCCAAATGTTACATCCATAAGACCCTGCAAGGATTGGAACACATTGCCCTCGCTGGTCATTTTTTCCTCTTCTATCTGCTACCCTTAGATCTCCTCTTGCTGGTTTTTAGTAGACAACGAATGTGAGCTTTACTCTGGATAAAGGCTTTCTCGCTCAGAACAGCCAAAATCGTTCTCTTTTTTATGAAAAATATGTGTAGTGTTTTTTTTTTTTAAACAAATTGCACATATTATCACCAGTTTTCAAAGGAGAAAAGCATGCTCTGACTCCTCCATCCTAACCCAGCTCTTGTTTCTGTGTCCTGCTCTCCCCTCCGGGTCTCTGGCCATGGGCAGGTGTCATCTTTGTTGTTGGGGCAGTACTGTAGGAGCAGTTTTCACTTCTGCTTTTACCACTTAACAAACAAAAGACTGCAGACTTCTTTGTGGGTAGTGAGCCCACACGCAGAAACAGTGTCACGTTTAGTGTATTACATACCTCCAATGGCCTTACTTATTGCTGTTTCTCATTTAGAATATTAATCTCTTTTGGGACTATAGGATACCACTGATACATAGGGGCTGCAATGAGAGTATTATTCCTGCTCTGCGTTTCCCGTGATATTCCAGGCTTGGTCCTGAACCAAGTGTTCTTTGCAGCGAGAACAGAGTTTATCACTTGCAGAAGTAATCAAAGCTGCTCGCTTTCCAAGCCTGCTAGACTGAGCAGTTCCTTGAGCTGGTGGAAGCACCCTGCAGGCTTCCACCCCAGTTCCCTTCCTAGTGACGGCAGTGCGCTTGTTCATAGTACTTCTCCGCCTGTTATCATGAGTGTCAGCCCGCCACCCTCCGTGTGCGGGATCTGATGCCTGGGCAGTCAGGGTCGATGATGCGGGCAGCAGGAGCGGCACGCTGCAAGGCTGGGTGTGAGCTAGTGACTTGAGCAGCTCCTTGGGCTGGTGTCCGTCATTGACTGGAACTCAGCACTCAGGGAGAAAAAGGCCTTCCAGTCAATGACTGATGAATTTTTTCTATTTATACAGTTGGTGTATAAATAAAAAATTCTTCAGTATTGCTGTTGACCTATGCTAATTTTACAACATTTTCACTAATGTCAGAGTTTGGGTTTTGTTTTTTTAAGTTGTTGATCATTACCTCTTAAGGGTATTGATCTCTCCTGTCTCACAAAATATAGTTTCTTAAATAAATATTTTTTGAGTGCCCAGTTTTGTAGAAGTAAATGCTGTGGGATAGTCGTTTTTGTTCCCTTCTTGTGATGTTGATAAGAGTTTTCTGATGAGGCTAGGAAGGCTGATTATTATTTTAGGAAATGCAGTGTCGCTTCATGAAGTGGAAAACAGAACAGCAGTAATAATCTACAGAAATGCTCCTGGGCCTACCTACCCTGGAGAGTGAGAGCTGCTGAGAGGACACCACGCCCGGAAGCTGGCACAGCACACTCCCTTCTCCTTACAGCCTTGCCACAGTCGCTTAGCTGGCTACCCTGTGCCCTGCTGTACAGAAGGGGCTTTGAAGTCATAGCAGGACCAGTCTGTTACTTTGACAGCCAGTAGTGTGGCTGAAGCGAGAGAGTGCAAACAGCATTTGCTTCTGTTTCTGAGGGACTGAGAGTAGATTCTAAAAATACTTTGCTGACTAACTAGCTAGTAGACTTAGAAATACTCTGGAACACTTAAAAAATCAATTTGCAGGCACACAGGAGAACACTGAATGTTAATAAAACTGTTTGATGAATGGAAACCCTGGTGGCACAGTGGTTAAGAGCTACAGCTGCTTACCAAAAGGTCGGCAGTCCAAGTCTACCAGCCACTCCTTGGAAACTGTGGGGCAGTTCCACTCTGTCCTGTAGGGTCTCTGTGAGTCAAAATCGACTCAACGGCAACGGCCCTGGTTTGGTTTGATAAATAAGAAGTCCTCACAGTTGAATCTGTTTGTTTTCCTTTAACTCTGTCAGGTTTCACCAAGCATTTGGGTAATTGGAGAGAGAGAGAGAGAGTGTGTGTGTGTGTGTGTTTGGGAGGGTATGTAGAAAGGTCACTATAAAATTATTTTAAAATCCAATATGAAGGTCATTGTACACTTGTTTCTAGCTAAACCAGCGACATAGTAGGGCCATGAAATTGCGCATGGGGTTTTGTCTTCCAGCATTGGTGGAAGTGAAATATGAGTACCATATGCCTGAAGTAGACTGCTAGTGTCGATCGCATTCCAGTTTTTTTTTTTTTGTTTGTTTGTTTGTTTTAAGCAATTGTACTACCTGTGCTCCTCAGCTCTTCAGGAGCCTCATCAGCCATGGCCCGGCATTTCAGCTGTTCCGATGTGGTCACTTGTCGTCTTGTGCAAGTTGAAAAGGCCTAGTGAGAGGCAGCCTTTACTTGTGTTGAGTACTTAGTCTAGTGATATTGTATTTGCTTTATACCTTAGTTTCCCAGCGCAGATATTACCAACACAGGCAAAGGTGGTGTGAGTTAATGACACAGGAGGCATAGCATCCATTCACTGAACTACAACTGGCAAAAACTTGGACTGAGGAAGGCCCTACCCAGGTAGATAAATCATGCCTGCCTGTGTGTTTCTTCTCTGTCTCATCAGTGCCAGAAGCTCAGAGCGTTGTCCTTCCTCCAAGACTCCCTGTCTGGAAACTCACCTGTTCTTTTACTTGTAAAATTGATAACAAAAAAAAGTCACCTGCAGATGGAGTGAATCAGCAAGATGCTGTTACAGCTCAGCTGTCTTCACACCACAACTTCAGAAATAGATGCCCTGCAGCCAGAAGTCATGAGTTCTATTTTAAGCACCATGCACTAGTTCTTAAAAGAGGGATGATCTGAGTGAGTTCTTTGTGGATGTGGGCTCTTCTTTTGGATTTGGTTAGGGGTTTTGTTTTGTTTTGTTTGCTTTCCTGTGTTTTGGGGGATTTGGTAAGTGGAGCTGGAATTGACAGAGGGCCGGGGAATAGGAAATCCCACTGCAGAAGGAGCAGGAAATGCTTATTGATGCGAGTCCTATATATAAAACAAGGGAATCCCACACTATGGTCTTCTAGTTCCTAGTGCTGATCCTATGTGATGACCCAGTAAGGCCACAGAAGCTTTTCCAGGAGAGGGTGCTGCCCAGCTCGAGGCCCCGGGACCAGCTCTTCAGAAGGACTTCTGTGTAACTTCGAATAGAGTCGCTGAGTATGGAGCCAGAGTGTCAGTCATCTGCTGAGAAGCAGGGCCGTCTCCGTGTGACTGGGTGTTCTTCTGTGGGAGCTTCACCATATGTACCCACCCATCCTGATCGCAGACGTGAAAGATTTATTGTTGTTGAGATACCAGTTCGGCTCTGTCCTCCATACGCCACTGAAGCATTGTAAAAAATTTATATGAAGTTAAGTCCATCAGTGAGCAAAATCCCATCTTACCAGTACTTGACTCAGCACCTGAAAATGCCGAGCTCCTGGCAGGCAGGCAGCAGCACACTCTTGGTTGATTGAATTTTTAGTCCTTTATTTTTATTTTTTCCTTCACCTAGTTACAATTGACCACTTTTTAACAGAAACTTTCTTCCCAAAAAGGACTGCCTGTCACACTTACGGAGTCCCTGGGTGGCACAGACAGTTAAGTGCTCAACTACTAGCCAAAAGGTTGATTCAAACCCACCCAGAGGCTCCTCGGAAGACAGGCCTGGCGATCTGCTTCCGAAAGGTCCATAGCCTTGAAAACCCTGTGCACACATGGGGCCGCCATGACTCGGAACCTACTCCACAGCAGCTAACAACAGCAGAGTCACCCTTACAGAACCGTGTAAGTAGCACCCTTGGGACAAGCTACAGTTGGTTTCCTGTTTCACAGAAGAAAGAATGCCGTCTACTGACTTAACTGTCTATAGTGCTTAAGATGGAAGTTGCTAAGTCAGGTGAAGATCCTCTTTCCCTTGGTTCTGTTTGGGCTTCTGTCTCTGTCTGTTTTGTGTTCATTTTTATACCAGTCTTCCGAGTGCACACTACTTGAGCACTTTTTCTCCGTTCTGACAGAAAGATGAAAAACGTACATTTTAAAATGGAATGAAAACTGCATTTTCTGGTGCCGTTTCATTATTGTTGCTATTATTATTCCCAACTCTTATTTGTTCAGTTGAAGAAGGGAGATAATGATTTCTGAACCCCACACTACAGAAATATTCCTCCACAAGTGGGTAGTATTTGAAGGACCATTTTGTTAGTTTAAATCAGTGTTTCAAATGTAAGAGAGAAATTTGTTCTATTTCACTAAACCCAACTTTAAAGACTCCCTATAAAATTATTAACAAAAAGGATACCAGGTTCATCCCAGTAATAAACAGTGGGCAATGGAGATTATATTTATTTTAGCAGTATTATTTAAAATTATTTTCTATCTACTGAAAATACTTGCTTTGCCTCAAAATTATCTGCAATGCTTCAGTTCTTAGCATCGCTCTCGATCCTTGGAGCGTAAGACAGCGCACGCATCCTGATGTGTATGTTAGCTGGCATGTTCTCACCAGAGATCAGCTTCAAGCAGGAGTACTGTTTTCTTGATTTCTGAGTAAGCAAGCGTTCTTCCATTTATTTCTGAGATCTTGAAACATGATGCTTACAAATTGCTTGCCTTCTCGGTAAAAGTGCTCAGTAGGCATTTCTGCTGCTTTGTTATTGTTAGGTGCCATCAAGTTGATTGTCGACTCATAGCAGCCCCATGTGTAACAGCAGAACTGCCCCGTAGGATTTTCTTAGCTGTAATCTTTACAGGAGCAGATCAGTAGGTCTTTTCTCCCATGGAGCCACTAGGTGGATTCAAACTGCCAACCTTTTGGTTAGCAGCCGAGCAGTTAACCGTTGCACCACTAGGGCTCCTTTGCCTTAGTAGGAATTTAAAATTCTTCGTATAAATCCATTGTCTATAATTGCCATAGCCTTAATATTTATCCTTGGTTTTGACTTAGTTAAATAACTCGTAGCACAGGCAGTCCCCAGGTTATGAGCGAGATCCGTTCCTGAGTGTGTCCTGCAGTCAGATTTGTAGGTTGGAACAGGCGCCTACGGTTCTTATTTGGCCTTACTTTAGTGCAAGAAAAGGCCCAAAGCCTCTTCAGTGACTTTAAAAGCTTCAGGGGCAGCAAGTGAAGGTGATTGTGATGAATTTTTTGCAAGTAGGGGTTGGTTCAGTCGTTTCAAAGTGAGGGCAAATTTACATAACATTAAAGGGCAAGTCAGAGGTGTCTGTAAGTCACGTGTTCCTCGTAACCCAGGGATTTACACTGTTTGTTGCCTTTCAAAGAGATGAGAAGTATAGTGATGAAAGACATACTTCAGGTGAATTCCTCATTTAATTATGACAGTACATCAGGTTTTTTACAGCTGATTGATCTTTAGTAACACCTAAATTATTTTAATTTCCCCAAACATCAATCATTTTTATCAGTTATGTTAATTTTTTAATTTCACTTTCGCCCCTTCAGTTTGTAAAACCACGTCTCTCAGTATGCATTATGTTTTCTTTGTAATTACAGGTGATTTTATAGTCAGCAATTGCCACAATAACTGGTTAGGACTAGCTCCCGTTACTCGCAATGATGTACATAATATACTATTCCACGTAGAACTTGTAATTTAAAGTGATTCAGACATCGCACGTCCTTTTGTCATTAATCAGTATTATTGCATTTTATTAGAATAAAGAGCATCAAGGGAACTGGTTCTGTGTTCTTTTTAGTCAGAAGATTAATAAATTTTGTAATTGAGATCATACTATCCATGTTGAGACCAAATAATTTCAGATTTGTGGCTAACTGTGTGCATTTTATAACAAGCTGTTCTCTTGCAGACAGAGTAATATGCTTTCTGTGCTTCAGTTGCTATTTAAAATGTTCACATTTCTATCTCTGAGCAAATGTATCTGTGTAGAATGACAGCTGAGACAAGCCATCAGCATGACTGCCAGCATTGTGGTGTATGCCATGCACAGAGGTAGAATGACGGGCTCAGGTCGGAGTCTCCATAAGGAGCAAGTCCCTGGTCAGGAAGGACGGGTTCTTGAGCAGCCCTTGTAGCCAGCGAGCCTGTTGGGGCTGCCTGACCCCCAGTTCCTTGCCTCTGCTGCGTGTTCAGAGCAAATGCCCCATTCTTTCTCAGCTGGCTAGGCGGCGCACTGGGAAAGCCCTGCGCTCTCTAGTTGTCCCTCCGTCTTGACATGTTTAATCAACTGTCTTGGCATTTCTTTGTCCCGATGAATTGATCTGTGTCTCTGATGGCTGGTGCAGGATGATTTTTCAGTATACCTCTGCAACTTCTGCATTTTTCTTATAAAAGAATAATGTGACAAAATTTCTTTTAGGTCGTTATATATAATACCGAAAGGAAAACAAACTACTTCTTAAACATTAGCTTTAAACTATTCTCTTAAACCCTGTTATGTTGTAAATACTGTGGATGTCGTGGTCTGTAACTGACTTTGAATTTTCGCTGAGAGTGGGATCAGGAGTGAGAAAGTCGCAACCTTAAAAAGGTCGACAAACCTGATCGGGCCTAGTACACTAGCCTCCTTTCGACTTTCTACTAAAAGCCATCCTAAAAGGTAGATTAAAGAGCCCTGGTGGTGCAGAAGTTAAGCACATGACTACTAACCAGAAGGTTGGCAATTCGAACCTACCCAGTGGCTCTGCTGGAAAAAGACCTGGCAATCTGCTCCCGTAAAGATTGGAAACCCTATGGGGTGGTTCTCCTCTGTCACATGGGTCATTAGGAGTCAGAATTGACTCCACAGGCACCCAACAACAGGAAGGATGGGTTATCCAAAAATTATTTTGAAATTGAAGTGACCATCTTTCCTTTCTCTCTACATTTCACTTGGGATTGTTTTCTCTCTCCTTTGGTCCCCTCTTCAGTTTCATCGGGCTGGGGAGAAATGCCTGATGTTCATTCAAAGGCCGAAAAGTCTTGGGGAGAGCCGTCCTCCCCTTCTACCCTGGTGGACAATGGCACGGCAGCGTGGGGGAAGCCCCCCAGCAGTGGCAGCGGATGGGGTGACCACCCTGCTGAGCCGGCGGTGACCTTTGGAAGAGCTGGTGCCCCCGCTGCTGCCCCAGCCCTGTGCAAACCAGGTGAGCCCAACATCCACCGCCCAACCAGGCAAATTAGGGTTGGGTCTGGGTGTTTTCATGCAGAGAGAGACTTAATTAGATGTTAAGAATTCATATTTTAGGACACACCCCTCATTTTGTTTATACTTTAAGACTAACGCTAAACAAAACTAATTAAAACAAATACCGTGTCTGATATAAACACAAAGGACCTGCTTTTAACAGAATTCCATACCCTCTTGTTTAAAATAAATACAAGAATCAACACCGTCTTGCATGGATGTTTGATACTGCTAGTTGCAACCACACTCCTTCATTAGTGCTCTCTGTACCTGCTGCTTTAACCAATTTAAGCTTGCTAATTCAGTGAGCAAGACAGCACACCACTTGTTTTTCTTGAGATTAATTTTTGAAAGCATATATTACTTCACAGTAGTGGGACACATCCTGCCATACTTGCATCTTGTGAACACATTTCTCCCTTGAATACTCCAGGTTTGTGCTTAAGCAACTTGAAAAAGAAGAAAACATGCTCCATTTTCTTCCCATTGTCTGAAAATGTAATGAATAAGCATACAAGATAAACATTCTTTAAATGTCCAGGTCGTGCTTACCAAGTTGGATTCTTGTCCTGTGTAGGTGTTTGATTGTGAGACTTAGGACATTAACATGATCTGAAGATCACTGATCTGAGTCAAGTTTGATAGTAAAATTAATTGATGACTACAGAAGCTTCGTATTTTTTTTGGACAGTAGTAGATGTCTTAGCTCTGGAAATGCGACTTTATGGTTTTGTATCCTGTTTTGCTAACACTGGTAGTATGTTCCTCATAGCCATCATCCTGCTGGCATTATTTATTCCACTCATATTGCTTCTTATTAAAAATCTGACAGACACAGGAGCTTCTGAGTATGTAGATTTACAGTCTGTTTTTAGGTGGTGTATTCTGTTTATCATTTGTCCTTGAGGGCCCAGTTACCAGAAATGCAGATGCCCAGGCCCAGCCTCCGATCTGCTGCCGGTGATCCTGGTGATTTTCCCATGTGGGGACGTTTGGGAGCACTGGTCTGTCTGACACACTCACTGCTCCAGGTTTGTGTCAACTGACGATTGAGAGCCACGTGGAGGACAGGGACATTTTTCAGGACTTCACATTTTAGTAAGCCTTTCATACCACGGGGATACTGCCACCTTGTCCTGCAGCCCCCCAGGATTGACTTTTAGAATGTCTTTGTTTCAAAATGATTTGTAGTTTGTTATCGGAGTTTGAAACTCCATAGGCTACAAATAGTGTGAAGAAAAAATTGTGTATACATATACATACAAATTATGTATCTAATAGGAGAAATTCAACTATGGGGAAAATTAAATAGTAAAAGTAGGTTACAGTACACCCCTTTTCTCCTGCCTCCCCCTAAATTATAGTGAAGTATCATCTACCCTAGAGATGGTGAATTTGATGAGTTCCTGTCCGCTCTCTTTCTAGCTTCAAAATCTATGCAAGAAGGCTGGGGCAGCGGTGGGGATGAAGTGAACCTCAGCACCAGTCAGTGGGAAGATGAAGAAGGAGACATGTGGAATAACGCTGCTTCCCAAGACAGCACCTCCTCCTGCAGCTCCTGGGGCAATGCCCCCAAAAAAGGACTTCCAAAGGTGCGCCCACCACCAAAGAAAGCAAACCCCGATCATCGGTGATAACGCAAAGCACATTCAGTGTAGAGGTGGTTGACTTAGTCTGGATTCTCTAAAAGAGCAAGACCAGTGAGATGGGTACATATGGGGGTTACTTAAGCAAATGGCTTATACAGGTATGGGGGGTGGCAAGTCCCAGATTCATAGGTCAGGTGCCGGGCTGGAGACCTCTGCTGGCTCGCAGGATTGCGGGGGCTGGTGAATCCAAAACCGTCAGGTCAGGCGGCAGGCCAGAGACTTTGCAAGCTTGCGTCCCAGGAACTGAAGTTCAGGCAACAAGAAAAATGCAGGGTCGAGAGAGTGAGTTTTGTCAGAGCATCCATTTATGTACTGGAGGCAGGCTAGTTTCCCCTAAGAAAACTCCCCTTTCAACTGATTGGCTGATCACATAAGATTACATCATGGAAGATGATTACATTATATTATGTTGGAAGAACACCCAGCCCAGTGTCTGCCACAACCACTGAGAGTCACAGCCTAGCCAAGTTAACACATAACATTGACCATCACAGTGATCTTTCAAATTACTGGTGAGAAGATAGGCCTGAGGTTCTCAAAGTGTAGTTTGAGGACCCCTAGAGGTCCCTGAGACCTCACAGTCAACCACTTTCATAAGACTACTAAGACTTTTGTCTCTTTCATGCCCCTTCTCTCCTGATGTAGAGTGGAGTTTTCCAGAGACTGCATAACACTGACCTCACAGCAGAGTGAATGCAGAAAGACATGAGAATCCAGCTGCTTCTCTTAAGCCAGACATTAAAGATATTTGCCAAAGTGTAACACAGTGCCAGTCTTCTCACTGAATTTTGTTGTAAAAAGTATAATTATTTTTCATTAAAAATGTTATTTATTTTAGCGTATAGTAGGTTTGTTTTTTAAACGAATTAGTACATATTTTTCAAATTTCTCACTTCAATACAGTAAATATCGATAAGTATAGTCCCATAAACAAAAGCTCTTTGGAATCCTCAGTTCTTAAGAGAGCATAATGGGGTTCCGAGACCAAAAATTTGAGAGCCTCTGAGGCAGACCATTAAATAGTCTTGAAACAAACACACAGCCATCTGGGGAAAATTAACGTCAGATCCACAATTCATGTATACGCCAAGATGAATTCCAAGTGGATCACAAATTTAAATATGAAAGAATATGAGAGAACTTTAAAAGTAAACTTGGAGTGGGAGAGGCCCTTGAAAGGAAAGATTTACAAGTTTCAGTAGATACATATAGAAACTGTGCATAACAGAAAATACCATAATCAAAGTCAAAAGACAGGTGACAAACTGGAAAAAAAAATCTGTAATTCGTATCCTGGAGAAAGGGTTGCTCTCCCTAATGCATAAAGACAGGTCCTAGAAACTGGTTTAAAAGGAAAGCAACAACCAATAACCCACTAGAAAAATGAGCAAAGACTGTGACTAGCTGATCCCTAGAAAAGGAAGTGCAGACAGCTCCTGGACATATGAGAGAACATTCCACCTGACTTGAAGTAAAAGAGAACTCAACTTAAAACAACACCAAAAATAAAAAAGCCGACTGCCAATGAGTCTATTCCAACTCATAGCAACCCCATAGGGTTTCCAAGGCTGTAAATCTCTATGGAAGCCGACTGCCACATCTTTCTCCCGCGGAGCACTGGTGGTTTCAAACCACTGACCTTCTGGTTAGCAGTAAGTCACTTTAACCACTGCACCACCTAAAACAACTTCTTAAAACAACACAGAGAGATGCCATTTTTTCATCTCTCAAACGTACAAAAGTTGAGTGAGCACACTGCATTCGCTGAACGGTGGAGAAACCAAGGGCTCTTGTTCACTGCTGTTGGCAGCAGGAGCACCCTGCATTTTGTCATCTTTTAGTGTGAATCTTGTAGAAGGGCACGTGGGGACAGTTTGACATTATCTGTCAAACGTACAACTGTGTAAGCCCTGCGACCCAGCATTTCCACTCATCATGGCGATAGCAAATCCGTTTGTACGGTTTTGTATTGCAGCATTTTAAAAGTAGAAAATACAGTTTAAAAAAATGAAAATAAAGGTACATTGATGGGGTAACAAGTTAAATTATGCCACATCTATATTATGGAAAGCTAAACCAATTTTTTTAAATGAAATTATATATATATATTGGTACATCTAACAAAATATATTGTTAAATAAAAACACAAAGTACTGAAAAATGTATAGTATGCAACCAGTTGTGTGGGGGCAAAAAAAGAGGAGGAAAAAGTATGTGTGCAATGACTTCCATAAACTTAAAAAACTCTCTGGAAGGGTAAATAGGAAACTGCTGTGCGGGTTTTCCTCTTGGAAAGAAGAGGAACTCAGCATGTGTACCTTTTTATACTTTTTGAATCATGTGAATGTATTATCTATTCAAAAAAAAAAAATGAAATTTAAGAAAGCATTCAGTTAGCAGGAAGTAGAACCCAGAGACTAAAACCAGGACTCTGGGTTCATAAGGTGTAGAAGTGATTACAGACATCAGAAAAGAGACTTTTCCCAACTGGGCTTGTAAATAATACAGTTAACGATAGATAGCACCAGAAATACCTAATTGGTAAATTAAAGTATTGTATCATCTTGGCTAATCTGGCTCTGGCATCATAATGATTAAAATAGCCCCCAAATATGCTCTTCCTTGAGGAAAGAAAGCATGTTAGTTTAATGTAGCCCCTTGTGCATAGTCTATCAAGATGTTACAGCAGGATCCGTTTAGAAAAGCATTTTGAAGAATATTTTTAGAGGGGCCTTTCGTAATGTGTTAGGGTACCGTTAGAGGCTTTGTGATTGTAGGCTAGGAAGGAGGTCCTTCGTGCTCACAGGCCCTTGTGTGGTGCCCTTTACGCCTCCTCTGCTCTGCGTCTCCCAGGTTGATCTTTCTTTTGTCTTCTCATCCTCTCCCCAGTGACATTTTCCCGTTGATTCCTTTTCCTCCACTCTAAGGCCTATGAGAAATGAGTAAAACCAAACAAAACCAAACCCATTGCCATCGAGTCAGTTCCGACTCATAGTGACCCTAGAGGACAGAGTAGAACTGCCCCGTAGGATTTCCAAGGAATGGCTGAGTGGATTTGAACTGCCAGCCTTTTGGTTAGCAGCTGTAGTTCTTAACCACTGCACCACCAGGGCTGCAAGAAATGAGTACTTAATAAAATTAACAGGTTTTTTGTTCCTTTCGTCTTGTTGCCTTTTCATTCTGTTGGAATGAGCCCCATGCATTTTGTTATCTTTTAAACAAAGCTTATGAAATGGTAAAAACCGTGTAATTTTTTGTAAACTTCATGTAGTATTAACATAGGGCCATGTTCAGGAGAGCACCTGTGATTATTTGACAATGGAAGTAGTAATATTGGTGATGAACTGAGTTAATTCCCTTGAGAGGAGAAATAATCTGCTTTTTTAAAGTCCGTGAATTGTATGCATATACCAGCCTACCAGTGCACCCTGAAGCATTACCCCTAGTGCTGGCCACAAAATACTGCCAGGAACTTGCTGGAGTACATAACTATTCAATGTTAATACAAAAAGATTCTGTGACTTAAAGTGCCATGAACGTAGGCAGAAGAAGTGCACTGAGGTGTAACTAACAGACTTTCCTGTGCCCACACTCCATTCCAGGGCATGAAGACGGCCGGCAAGCAGGATGAAGCCTGGATCCTGACGCGGCTCATCAAACAACTCACCGACATGGGCTTCCCGGTGACTGGCCCCCTCTCAGTGCCCCAATCACACTTCCCAAAGTGCTGGGCCCCGATTCTCCCTTATCCATGTTCGTTATGTCTGATAAGGAAGGGAAAGTATCTGAGGGATGAGATTATTGACATAACCCAACTTGTAAATTCCCAACTGGCAATTTTAAGTTGCTGATTTTGGTTAGGATTTGTTACTTTGGACTACAGAAAAAATCCACGTAATTTCTATCAAGAAAGGTGTTAGGTCCTTTTCCTAGAAGAAAAAATGCTGTGTGATTTCTAATTTTTATTGGTTTATACAGCTTTATATTCTAATTTATAATTAAAAGTTAATTTTCATTAGTTTATGCAGTAGATTGACAAAGACCACAAAAGAAAGCTGGTTATAAAGTACTAAAGTTTCATGTCCAGAAAAAGCATCCTACCCAAACCTGTGTAGCTCCTGAGTCTCAGACAATGTGTGGGGGAAGTTGAATCCCAGGGTGTTCACCTGAAATTGAATCACCCTCTTGTTAGGTTCCCAGGATTGGCAGCAGGAGTTCAGACACTGAGGGATACTGACTTCTGCCCTTTGTTCCCTTCGTATGCCTTCCTTCCAAATCTTTATTCAAACGAATGTTTCTCTTTCGAAGACTGTGGATACCCATGAAAGAGTGAGTGTAGAATGGGCTCCGTCCTGGGGAGAGGCTGCTCCTGCTTTACAGTGGCTGCCGCCCTGACCTGGGCAAGGCACTTACTTGGCCCTCCCACTAGTCTCATTGTCTGGAGTGACGGCAGGATGCATGAGTGCCAGCCAGAGGCTTCAGACCACACTGTGATGGTCTAGCATTGTACACTGGGATTGGAGCTTCCACTGAAATCTGTCCATCCTAATCACAGGGAGAATTCTCTATATGGGCCTCCTTTTTTTATGTTTTTCCATTTCTTGGTGAGAAGTAGTTGAAGATAGATCCTAGGGTCCTGAGGCAAAGGATGAAGCCCTCCCACCTTGACGTGACCACTACAGTGGCTGTGCTGTTGGCTGTGGGGCCCTGATGTGCCCCCATCTGTCCCAGCTGTCTGCATGTGAGCAGGGCTGTGCTGGGGGGCCCATCCTTGTGGAGTTCCTCCCCAGTGCTGTGCAGTAGGTGATGAAGAGAGCACTCACTGCGTCCTACTGGCACCCAACACTTCATTCTAAAGTGTCGAATGCAATTTCTTTACTCAGAATCAGTTAGGTGCGTTGTTCTTTACCAATGTTTTAGTTAAGTGACATTTAGCTCTGACCTCGGCAGTAGGGGAGTGTTTCCAGCACCCATATCTAGCGGTCATCACCGTTTCTCTGAGTCGACAGCGATTAACCTGCCGACAAGCGCTCCTTTTGTGAAGACAGTCCTGATGAAAACTCTCTTTCCCACCCAGAGAGAACCAGCTGAAGAGGCCTTGAAGAGTAACAACATGAATCTCGATCAGGCCATGAGTAAGTCACAGGGCCCACTTAGTCACTCTCTCAAAGGTTCCGGACTGTGAGCTGCCAACTCCCAGAGTTGGCGTGGCCTCATGACTACGTGCTGGGCAGAGAGGATGGGTGCAGAGCAGGAAGGGACAGCCGGCACGGTGGGCACTGACAGGAAGCAAGCCCCTTGTGACTGCCGGGACTTTGGGGATGAGTGGCCAGGGCCGCATCACAAGCATGTTTGCCTTTTCCTTTTTTCCAGTACGTCACCAAATAGATGCATGTTCCCCATCTGTTTTGGAGGGACATGACAGTGACCCTCAGAGAATCTAGGATGACTTGCCAGGGTGCTCGGTGCTCACAGAGCACTCACCTTGTGCCTCGCACCAGAGAGGGTGCTCTCAGGCCAAAGAAGCGCAGCTGCGCCAGCCGAGCTCTCACTGGTGTTGGGAGAGGATTTCCTGTCAAGGAACAAGGGACCCGAGTTCTTGAGCTGTTTTACACATAATAGTAGCCATGTTAAATGTGTCCACGTGTAAAATGTAATCCAGTGCAAGTGCCAAAGTGTATGGTGTAGGCTGCCAGGACAGAGGAAAGTCAGCATGGGCTGGAGCTCTGGGAGATCAACTTCTTAGAATTGTGAAATAGCACAAAATTAAAGGGAGCTAAATGAACGCTGATCACTCAAAGACCCGTGAGGACAGATACTGTGTCCGCACAGCTAGCAGAGTCCCTGCAAATAACAGAGACTCAGTAAGTGGAAAGTGACGGCCCTAGTCAAGGTCAGAGGGATGGGGACAGTGGGCGCCTGCTTGCTGGAAAGAGGCAAGCCTGGGGAGACGCCTCCCAGCAGGAAGTGGAAGTGTGGCTGGAGGGAGTCAGGGACGGGTCAGAGCAGCAGGGCAGATCCCAGAGAAGCCTGATACCATGGCGGACTGCAGAACAGAGCGCCCGGTCACTCCAACCACCCCTTCTTCTTCGGCGGGAGGGTCCGAGATCCTTGCGGAGGCATGAGCTATAGGTAGCGTCTCGGCGCTCGGCACTCACCAGCGCCTCATGTCACGTGTGCCTTCTGTGTGCCGTGCTCCAGGCGCTCTGCTGGAAAAGAAGGTGGACGTGGACAAGCGTGGGCTGGGGGTGACCGACCATAACGGAATGGTCACCAAGCCCCTCGGCTGCCGCCCACCAATCTCCAAAGAGTCTTCCGTGGACCGCCCTACCTTTCTCGACAAGGTAGGGGTTTAAGTGGTCTTCTGGTCATTTGTTTATTAAGCAGGAGTTGATTTTCGTTTTAACTGTGTCCCTAATGCAAGCCTGATAAAAACTTGATGGGCTGCAGTATTCAAGTGATTTTCGCTCGTTTTTTCTCACATACACGTGTGTGTATGTATGGATACTTATATATCTGTGTATATGTGTGTGTGTGTTTGTGTGTGTGTGTGTGTAAGTATATAACTCAAAGGAGATAATGTTGTATTTCATATGATGTTATTGGCAATGAAAAATATTGAAATTGAAAGCTGGTTTTTCATTTGTATCATGTAAACTTGCCTGGGTTATCTGCTTTGATCTGTCCAGTAGACAGGAGCCATCAACCTGTTTTACTATCTTATTTTAAATACTCAGTCCTTTCAGCTGGAGATGGTGTGTTACAGGTTTAAGCTCAGAGAAAGGACTAGAAGCGGGAGTGGGCTTGGCCGCTGCGTTCGGCCAACCCTTGCTGGGGTCATCCCTGACACCTGCTCTGCCACTTCAGCGAGCACTGCAGGTGTCTCCTGCAAAAATAGTCCAGGCACCAGCTCAGTCCTTTCTGGTTCGGTCATGGAGCATGGGCCCCTCTCCAGATAGGTGTGACCTCAAAGGGAAGAGAGAACATTGCCTTAAACTCAATCAGAATATTGAACCTTGAAAACAAAGTTGAGACAAAAAAGGACAAGTTTTTAAAAATGGCAAGAATCCAGAGGAGGCATCTGAATATCACCGATGAGACTTTACTTCTGTTCTCAAATAAACAGGGTCCTCCAAGCCGCTCCGCTGCAGTGTAGCGGTGGAGTGCAGCAGAGAGCCAGGGTCCAGTCCTTGTGCCCTTAACTGGTGTGGGCAGGGCCCAGATAAAAGGTGGATGCCCAGATAAACAGTGAATAATCTGGGGGACATATTTAAATATTGAAGAAATGATTTGTTGTTCATCTGAAATACACATTTAAACGGGCATCCTATGTTTGTATTTGCTAAAGCAGGCATCCCTGAGCGTGGGCCCTGACCTATCACTGCCCTGCTTTAAAGGTCAGTGGACTAACGCTGCACACCTAGCAGGCTTGTGTAAGGTTACTGAAATGAATTTGCAAAGCACCTGGCACACAGTGCAACCTCTACAAATGTAAAAAAGGGGAAAGAAAGAGTTCTGTCTGTGTTTTATACCTAGTGTAAGGTTGAACCAGGGCCCTGGTGGCGCAGTGGTTAGGCGTTAGGCTGCTAACCCAGAAGGTTGGCAGTTTGAATCTACCAGCCACTCTTGGAAATCCTAGGGGCAGTTCTGCTCTGTCCTGTAAGATCACTGTGAGATGGAATTGACTCGATGGAAGTGGGTTTTTGGTTTTAGAATATTCAACCAGGTCAAAAACAGTTGAATGTCAGCAGATTCAACCTAATGCATGCGTAGACCTTGGTAAAGAACTTTCCAAAAGGAACTTGTTTGTTTGAAAATGAAAGGGCTGTGATGTGTGTTCCAAATAAAAAACTTTTGCACTGTTTCTCTCCCCTTCTCCTTCCTCCTCCCCTAGACAGGGCCAGTAGTGACTAAGAATATTACAGATTAATGTATGTGTTTGTAAAGTGTTGCAAAAAGTGAAAACAGCATCTTAATCCTGTTTCTCTTGTTCTTTTTCCTCTCTTGCTTTTGCCCATCTTCTCCATTCCCTTATTATCCATACTTTTTGATCTTTTAATTTGTTTTACATCCATACCCTTATATCACCCTGGGAAACTGTGTTGTGCTTTGTCTGCTGCTGGGCCTTGCGCACAGCTCACCCTCTCTCTCTCCAATCAGGACGGCGGCCTCGTGGAAGAGCCCACTCCTTCACCATTTTTGCCTTCACCAAGCCTGAAGCTCCCCCTTTCAAACAGCGCACTCCCCGGTCAGCCCCTGGGTGGGATTGCCTCAGGGCTGGGCGTGCAAAACTTGAATTCTTCTCGACAGGTAAGGCTGTTGGGAGAGACTAGAGCCTGGTTTTTGCTTCGCCTGCCTTTAAACAGTGTGCTGGAAAAATAAACCTTCTTCTTTTTAGTCAGTGCCTGTATTTAAAATAGACCCGGATATGTAAAGGTGGTTGAAACACTGTAAAGGTTTCCTTCCGATGATTAACTAGAGTCAAGAGTTGAATAACAGTTCTTAAAATGTAATCGTGTTATAGGAAGGGCTTCAAAATTGTATTTGCTTTCACACTTACCTAAAGTATTTGAATTCTCAGCGCTCTTGGTACAAACGTAATGCTAGTTTATGTGATAACATATTGCAGAGTCAGCTCCCTGTCCCGGATCCATCCATGGGCCTGGGTGGTGCCAGTCCTCTTTCTCATGGCAATCAAAACTCTCAATATGCTGACCTGTAGAAAACACTGCCTTCTCCCTTTCCTCCCAGGAGGGGGCGGCTTCTTTCCTGAGGTTCTCGGTGCTTTTCACAGAGTCATGCTGGCAGTTTTCCCGACCTTACCACTCTTTGGGAAAGGTGAAAATCGCTGTGTTGGAAGTTAACAAAGGGACAGGCCCAGGAGTTTGGACTGCTGGCCACTTTGTCTCGCTTCTCCCCACAGATTCTCTGATGGGAAATGAGACATGAACGATGCCTTTCCGTCTGCAGAGCTTCTTTCTATTGATTTTCTTAGGCATGAAGTTCACACACACACTCCTTTGAGACTGAATCTTTAGAAGATGCCCTCGGAGAGGCCAAGCAGTAACCCTCCCAAGTCTGCCGGTTGTCACCGAGTGATTATTAACAGTAACACTGCCCCCCAACCCTCCACAGTGTCCCAGTTTGTATAACCTTAGTGAACTTGCATTGCTAACCATAGTGGTGATGGTGGTTGTGTGCTGTTGAGTCAGTTCATAGTGACCCCATGTGACAGAGAACTGCCCCATAGGGTTTCCTAGGCTGTAATCTTTACGGGAGCAGATTGCCAAGTCTTTTCTTCCACGGAGCGGCTGGTGAGTTCCAGCCACTGACCTTTCATGTAGCAGCCGAGCGCTTAAAGCCAGGCAGCCAGGGCGGGCCCTTGTCACTGACACGTGGAGCAGGGTTGCTGCTCAGGCCGTTCAGACCGCTGTCCTCCACAGGAGTTGTCAGCGCTCTTCACCTCTTTGCTGGGTAACTCATCACGGTGGAGGAGAAATGACAACTAAAACACGTAGAAAAACACAAAATTAACCACTGAGTTTGTCGATTTTTTACACAGCAAGGTTTGTTGAAATAAGTGATATTTCGTATTGGACAATTTTGCTTTTCTCTCAGGTTAGTAATGCCCTCATGTTATTGTTTAACTGTTGTCATACGGATTCTTCTGGAAATGTAGATTATCCAAGTAGCTACGTACGCAGCTCTTTAGAAACACACATTGTTAAAAGAGTCTTTGACGGCGGCAGCCTGGTTAGGGACACTGTAGGACTGGCACTGCTGGTGGCTTCTGTGAGTGAAAGCATGCACCAGCCTCCTAGGCTGCTCCTCTGTCACGTAACCGTGGAAACCACACTGATGCAAAGCTCCGCCTGGTACAGGTGGACCCTGGGAGGGGGTGGAAACAAGCGTGCGTGTACCTGCAGGAAAGAAATGATGACACCCCCGTCCAGAAAACGTGCGTGTGACTCCTCACCTGGTGACGGTTCCCTGCTTGGTCTCCCTCCAGATACCGAGTGGCAATCTGGGTATGTTTGGCAATAGCGGAGCAGCACAAGCCAGGACCATGCAACAGCCGCAGCAGCCGCCAGCGCAGCCTCTCAGCTCCTCCCAGCCCAGTCTCCGTGCTCAAGTGCCTCAGTTTCTATCCCCTCAGGTCAGACCTGCAGCCGCAAGCCGGGGAGACCCAGACATGGGCCGGGGGGCCACCGAGCGGTCACATTTTAAAGTAAGAGTGAGATGAGCCCACATCTGAGAGGAGGCCTCCCCATTTGTCCGCTGCAAAGTGACGCGAGTCTCCCGCTCCTGGAGACATCAGCGCTCATTCCGTGGAGTGCCTCAGCCGGGCACACCAGGGCCAGCGGCCATCTGGTCAGAGCCGTGGTGACGGGAAAGGACAGACCTGACACTGCTGTTGATAACGTGGTTTGGTCCTGGTCTTTTCTGAGAAAGTTATTCAGATGAACCCAGTGAATTTGCCTAGGCTAGTGGGATGGGAAACTGACAGGCTAAAGTATTGCTTTCCACTGCGGTCGAGTAGATTCTGACTCATAGTGGCCCTGTAGGACAGAGTAGAATCGCCCCATAGGGTTTGCAAGGCTGTGGTTGATCTTTATGGAAGCGACTGCCACATCTTTCTCCCACAGAGCGGCTTGTGGGTTTGAACTGCTGACCTTTCAGTTCTCAGCCGAGCGCTTAACCACTGCGCCACCAGGGCTCCTTAAAGTATTGCACAGGGTGTAAAATAAACCTCCTGGAAGCAGTCAAGGACTGAGTAAGAGACGTGTATTTCTTCTCATGCTGTGGTGCAGAGAGGATGCGTGGGGCTATGGGGAGGCTCTGCTGTAGCCGTCCCCAGGCCACAGGAAGGGGGCCCGAGCAGGCTGGGCAGCCCCTGTAAAGAGATGGCCCGGAACTCTCCTGCCTCCCACTGCCCACACTTCGTCACACAGCCACACCTGGCCACTAGGCCAGGGGCCGCAGCCTAAGCAGGCAGCGGAAAGACCAGGCAGAAGGAGAGACCAGACACTGAGGGGCAGCTCACGGTCCTCCACACAGAGCGCCCACACAACTGCCAGACTTCGGTCATCGACCCTCCGTATCTCCAGACCACCTGTCTTTGTTACATCCTATTTTTTCTTTAAATTTACTCACCTTTTTAATTGAAATACATTTATTTTTAGAGAGACTTTAAATGTCAACATTTTTGTAGTACACATTAGGTAACTGTCTTAGTCATCTGGTGCTGCTATAACAGAAGTACCACAAGTGGATGGTTTTAACAAAGAGAAGCTTATTTCCTCTCAGTCAGAGTAGGCTAAAAGTCCAAATTCAGGGTGTCATCTCTAGGGGTAGGCTTTCTCTCTCTGTCGGCCTTCTCATCAGTGTTCCCCTGGACTAGGAGCTTCTCGGCGCAGGAACCCCTGTCCAAAGGACGCGTTCTGCTCCCGGCACTGCTTTTTTCATGGTATGAGGTCCCCCTGTCTCACTGCTCACTTCTCTCTTTCATATCTCAAGAGATTGCCTCAGGACACAATCCAGTCTTGTAGATCGGGTCCTGCCTCACTAACACAACTGCCACCCATCCTCCCTCATTAACATCATAGAGGCAGGTTTGCAACATATAGGAAAACCACACAGTACCGGGAATCATGGCCCAGCCCAATTGGTACACACATTTTTTGGCGGACATGATTCAAACCATGACAGTAACTATTAAATTTTCTAAAAGCTCATCCATGGCCCACCTAAAATCATCTTGCCTACCTGTACCACAGTCATGGTCCAATGCATCTGCACGTGCTAGCGGGGGTAGGGCAGGAGAGACCCCCAAGAGGTGTGTCACCTCCATGAGCAGAGGGTAGACAGCTTGCTGAGCACGTCGTATTGAGCGGGGCTTACGGATGTGGGGATCTCCAGAGAGGGTCAGGAGAATGAGGTGCTGGTGACAGGTAGGAGGGAGGGCCACCCAGGTCTGAACCTCTTGTGAGGGTGGCATGGTGCCATCTACAAAGCTCTCGCGGTGGCTGCTCCAAACTGCCTGTGAGGGGTGGGCCGCTCCCCCCCACCCCATGAGGCTCAGCCAGGTGAGAAGGGCTTCTTCCCTGATTTCTCACCTCACTCTCCAGTCTTATGTGCCGCCCGGCCATGGGAAGCCTGGTCTGTTTTCATAGACAGAGCATGAAATCAGACCCCGAACCTTAGAAAGTTCCTTCACAGCTACAATATCTGGAGGAAGCTATCACTTTTTCTTTGTTCTTTCATTCTTTCCTTGTGGTCTTCACAAAGCATGTTACTGCTAGTGTTAAAATGTCCATACGTTTTTAAAGGCTTTTGACGTTTTCTTGTGAGACAAATAAAATTGTCATTTTTAGTAACCAGTCTTGCTTACTGGTATGTTTTGTGTTGAACAGGTTCAAGCACAGCTTTTGCAGTTTGCAGCAAAAAACATTGGTCTCAACCCTGCACTATTGACCTCGCCAATTAATCCTCAGCATATGACGATGTTGAACCAGCTCTATCAGCTGCAGCTGGTGAGTGGCTGGGTGTACTGCAGTTAACAGGACAGAGGCAGCAAGCTGGCTGACGTTCACGTGCCGTGCCAGCAGCACACAGGCTGACAGACAGACGTAGTAATCAAGTGCCTTTCTTCCTGTTGGGGCTTGCCACTGTCAACTGTTCCAGGCTGAGGAAGTGCTTCACGTACGGGTGTTCTTACTAAACTCTGTAGATCCTTTGGCCCTTTTGTGGTCAGAAAGTCAACCAGATCTTCTCACCTGGCATGCCTTTTAGCTAGCTCCCTCAACCAGCCTTTCTCATCTGAACCACGGGACCCAGAAGATCATCTGAGTGACTCTTCTCTCTGTCCTTCCGAGGGTGGGACATAAATAGCATTGTAGAAGCACAGAAGAGAAGTTAGTAGATGCCTTGGAGCATTTGGACTTCATTCTCTTGTAGAACCCTGATTGAGAAAGGCTGGCATTGCCTAATAATTTTTGAAAGCCTTTGTAATGTAACATATTTTGAATTTTGAATTTTCAAAATCTTACTGCTTTTACTATAAAATGTCACGTCATTGTATCTCTAGAGGCATACTGAATTTATATATGTTAAAGGACCAAATGTATCATCCCATCCTTTAATATGTTGACACCTGATTTATTTAGAGGTCTCATTTAGCAGTGTCATCTTCTGGGAAATGACCAAAACCCATGAAGGAAGCAACCCAGAAGGCCTCTGATAGACAAGACCATTGACATAAAGCCTTTACTCCTAGGGGAACCTGGAGCCCTCTGTCCTTCCTTGTATCTTGGTTAGATGTGCGTCTAACAAGCTGAGTGTCTGGTTTTCCAGTAAGTGGCAGGTGAGAGAGAAGCATGCATGTCCTGGGGCTGTAGCACTCAGAAAGTAGAGAGAGCTCTGGACGTGTCTTCATCCACACACGGGGCTGTGGTGCCTTACAGTCCCGTGGTGAAGATGCGACAGGCCTGGCAGCACTGTGGGTGAGTGATGCAAGTGTCAGGCACTTTTGCTTTACTACTGCAGCCACGGGAAGAGGCCCCTGACCACAGAGGAGAGCAAAAAACTATAAGATTAGGCACCGTTTAAAAAGCACATTTGGAACTATGACGGTAGAGGAAAACAGCTTTCTATCCCTTGGTAACACAGACGATACTGCTGTATTCTGTAACACACGACACTGTAGTTCGTATCATACTGATTTCTGATATCTCGTGTTTTTACAATAATTTTTTGTTGAGTCCCTGTGGTGTGGAAAACATCAAGAAAATGTTGAGTTTTGGTTAATGCCTCCTATTTTTAAAATGTGTTCTGTTTTTTAAAATTTGTGCCACAAATATGGGTAAAATAAAGTTTTGATCAAGTGCGGTTTTAGGACCTACAAGGATTCACTTAAGTGACATGTTTTATTTCCGTAATGTCCAGACAAAGGAGGCGTGTCCAGTGGTAGAATCTCCACCTCTATTTAGATTCTGCTTTAGCAGGCCCCCTCACCAAAAATGTACAGAAGTCCGTGTTGTAGGAAAGTCATTTACAGTAGTCCATCAATATTTGGAAACAATAAAACGATCAAACCCTCTTGCGTCAGTGTGCAGGGAACGTCGCTGACAGTAATTTCAGCCACTGTTGTAGGTGGCAGGTTTATGTGATGGAAGTGCCCACATGTGCGTCTCGGGCTCGCTGTCAGCTCAGCCCCGTGACATGGGCTGAGGACAGTGGCTGCCTAGTGTGCCACAGCGTGAATCCCGTGGGTCTCCGCTGGTTCCCACAGCCTGTTACCAGTGTTCCACTGAATTGTTGGGCTGTTCTGGACAACTTTAGTCTATATCATTATAAGAATCCTTTTTATTTATTTTTCTGTTTTCTTCTCATTTTTTTTTATTTTTGGTTTGCATGAACCAAACAGAAGAACTTTGATCTCTTCATTAAGTGAGAAATATTTGCTGGCAAACTTATTGCCAGCACTAAACAGGGGTGTCAGTTGAGTTACTCATTAAAAATCCATGCCCTTAAGACGTCTAGGTGAGACGTGTCCTTTTGAAAACGCCGTGTGCCCCCACGGCGTGCTTCAGCCATGGCGTGGTCAGGAAGCCAAGCGCCCTGGTCGTCGTCTCTGTTTTACCTTGTAAGTAACGTACAGCAGTTGGGCTGGTGGCCATTGTGTGACACCTGGGCTCTCTTCCTTGTCTGCAGGCGTACCAACGTTTACAGATCCAGCAGCAGATGTTACAGGCCCAGCGGAATGTTTCCGGACCCATGAGGCAGCAGGAGCAGCAAGTGAGTGTCACAAGGTGGACGTCCTCATGGTTTGGGAGGGGGTGGCCTAGACGTGAAAGCAGGGGAGAGAACGGACGTTGCTTCCAGCCTCGCTGATGCACGCGTGTCTCCGGCCTGCAGGTTGCGCGCACAATCACTAACCTGCAGCAGCAGATCCAGCAGCACCAGCGCCAGCTGGCCCAGGCCCTGCTTGTGAAGCAGCCCCCACCACCGCCGCACCTGTCTCTGCACCCCTCTGCAGGCAAATCGGCCATGGACAGCTTCTCCCCACATCCCCAGGCTCCCGGCCTCCCCGACCTGCAGACCAAAGAGCAGCAGTGTTCGCCCAGCACCTTTACTCCCTACCCTCTAGGTGAGCGCCTGTGCTCCCACGCTCGCCCAGGAGGGCAAGCTTAGAAACGCACGTGCTCGGTCACACTTCCGATGGTGGTTCTCTTCCCACCAAGCACCCTGTCCCACTCACAGCTCGTGTCCCCTTCTCATCGTCATCCTCACGGTGCTGGTCCTGTCGGATACCCTGGCACTTGCCTTTAGCTCTAAGAAGTACCCCAGGAGCATCAGCTCGCTGCTCCAGCCGTGGGCAGACGGCCACGTCCACGCCCCAAGTAGTTTAACTCCTGAAAAGTTGCCTGATACAGTGAATCCTGTGAGAGCTGGAACTCAACAGGACTGCCAGTGTTTCTCCGGGTCTCACAAGTTTTCCACTTTTGACAGGGTGCAGTCTTACTGCTTTTCTATCAGTGAGAAGTATTTGAACTCTCCTTCTCTGACAGGTTTCTGCCTTACATGAACTCCAGCTTTTGCAGGTTTCACTGTATTTAATTCATAAACTCCTTCAGAGCAACTTAGGTACAGTATACTCACCAGAAACCATGATTCTGACTCATACGACCCTATAGGACAGAGTAGAACTGCCCCGTAGGGTTTCTGAGGAGCAGCTGGTGGATTCGAACTGCTGAGCTTTTGGTTAGAAGCTGAGCTCTTAACCACTGTGCCACCAGGGCTCCAGGGAAACCTTTAGGGTGCCCTAAATTAGAGTAAAATAGGCACACCTTAATGCCATCTCTTCTTTCAGCCGGACTGAACCCAAACATGAATGTAAACAGCATGGACATCACGGGTGGCTTGTCGGTGAAGGACCCCTCGCAGTCCCAGTCACGCCTGCCTCAGTGGACTCACCCCAACTCCGTGGATAACTTATCCAGTGCTGCTTCTCCTCTGGATCAGAACCCTAGCAAGCATGGTGCGTTGACTCCGCAAGCCTCTGCTTGGGGTTACTGCTTATCTTACTAATCCGTCGTCCAGTTGTATAACATGCTCATCTGTAGATTTCTTTTCGTTGGCTTCTTCACCGGAAACCATGGTTGTGGTTGCTACACTTTTTTCTGTAACCCCCTTAGTTCAGTGAAAGGAGAGGGGGGAAAGAAACAAATAGCCCATTCCATTCCAGAGTCAGTAAGATCCGAACTATTGAATGATCAAACTGCTTGAAACCTCTCCCGCATATCTTAGCTACAAACCCAGAAGTAACTGGAAATGCCCAGAGCAGCAGAGTATATAAGGCATGGCCTCTATACTTTTTATTTTTATCTGTCTTCTTCAGGAAAGAATTTTAGTCCGCTCAACAGAAATTTTTACAATCAAATGATAAAAATAGGAAATTAAATGCTTAGAAAGGAGGAAGAAGCAAAAAATGCTAACCATATGAGTTAAGATCACTATTAAGCGTTAAATTTAGTTCTGAACTCCCTGGTAGTAAAACAGCAAAGGAAATTTAATGGGTTATGTAATTCTCTCTTGATATAAAGCCTTCTAAAAAGAAGGAGAAAATTCTTCTTAATGGTTAATTCTGCAAGAAACCATCCCAGGACAACAGGGCCCTGCATTTGGCAGGAGAGAGCGCAGTCGCCCTCAGCTGGTCGGCTTAGGAAGTACATGTCCCCGTCTGCTGGTCGCAGGAGCCCGGCTGGCTTGTCCTTCTGCAGCTGTGGCAGGTGAGGGCAGCAGCCAGAGGGAGGCCAGGACACAGAGACACCAGAAACCTGATAGCTAACCACAAGATGCTTAAGTTGCCCCCCCAAAGTATATTATGGGCAGCCTTCTGTGGCATGGATATGCACTTTATAAAGATTTCCAGCCTGACAAACTGTTCTTACCAGTTGCCTTCAAATTGACCCGCCTCCTGCCCCCCTCACCCCCAACCCCCCAGGTGTCAGAGTGGAACTGTGCTCCACAGGGTTTTCAATGGCTGACTTTTCAGAATTAGATCACCAGGCCTTTCTTCTGAGGTGTCTCTGGGTGGACTCAACCCTCCATCCTTTTGGTTAGCAGCCAAGCGCGTGAGCCATTTTCACCAGCTGGGGACTCCAGAGCTATTCTTAAAGCCTTCAGTCTTTAAAGGACTGCATTTGGGCTGACATTCACTTATTCTCTGAGAAGGCTCTACAAACGAAACCTTATAATTAGTGTAACTTTGGAAATGCCAAAACCTTGTATCGGGAAACGCAGGGTCTCCAGGTCTGTTCGGGTGTCAGGAGGGTGTGTTCACTTGGCCCTTTGTTTCTGGTCCCCGTAGGTGCTATCCCTGGAGGCCTAAGCATCGGGCCTCCAGCTAAGTCCTCCATCGACGACTCCTACGGCCGGTACGATTTAATCCAGAACAGTGAGTCACCAGCCAGTCCTCCTGTAGCTGTTCCCCACAGCTGGTCACGTGCCAAATCTGACAGTGATAAAATCTCAAACGGCTCCAGCATTAATTGGCCCCCAGGTAAGAGCAGGGAACACCTCTGTGTCACAGACAGGAACGTGCTTCCAGGCCTAGGGGTGATAGAACTTCTGAGAGCACGCACCCCATAGCGTCGGCTTCTTCACCGGAAACCGTGGTTGTGGTTGCTATACCTTTTTCTGTAGCCCCCTTAGTTTAGTGAAAGGAGAGGGGGAGCAAGGAGAACAGAGAAGAGGCCCGACGTGCCACCTGGTAGAATGACGTGCTTCTGGACTTTGTCCTGCTCTGTGTGGAAACTGCTTTTGTGTGGCAGCTACAACACCTGGTTCTAGTTTGTTCCAGGGGGTTGGTGAGTTTAATGGAAGAGAGCCTAAGGTAGCCTCTTAGTTTAATTAGCAGATTGTTAAGGTTTCCACAGACTGAAAAAAAAAAAAAAAAAATTTTTTTTTAATATCATGAAGAAAAGTGACAGTAGTCTGACATGTGGCCTCGTATTTTGGTTTTCATGAACAGAATTCCATCCTGGAGTACCATGGAAAGGACTTCAGAACATCGATCCTGAGAACGACCCTGATGTCACTCCGGGCAGTGTCCCCACGGGGCCTACAATTAACACCACCATCCAGGATGTTAACCGCTACCTCCTCAAAAGTGGAGGTGAGGAGAGCGGGCGCTCGTCTGCACGCATGCGGGGAAGCCCCCCTAAGCTCCCTCAGGTGCGCCGTCTCTGACGGCAGCCCTGGTGCAGGGCAGCTGTGGTGTAAGTGTAGTTGACAGGGCGCCCTCTCTGGCCACCGTGAGCAGCAGAGGAAGGTGGTGCTCCTGGTGAAAAGGAGCCGATGTTCAGCATTTCGCCGGCTTTATTAACACGCCGTTTTTACAGTATTAACCATTAAACTTGTTAGTGGAAAAGTTTCCAATTTAAATTTGATTTTCTCTAAACTAAAAATGAGCCGACGTTCAGCATTTCGCCGGCTTTATTAACACGCCGTTTTTACAATATTAACCATTAAACTTGTTAGTGGAAAAGTTTCCAATTTAAATTTGATTTTCTCTAAACTAAAAAGGAGCCGACTCAACACACCCACCCCAGGGTAGTCTTCGGTCCACAGAAAGTCGAGCGAGAAGACAAGTGTGTCCCGGGTCTTTCTCCCTGGCACACACTGGTGGTGCTGATTTCTGGCACACGCTGTGTCAGCCTGGGGTCGGGCTGCAGTACCCAGAGAGGCAGCTGTGACGCTGTAGAGCGTGAACACACCTTGCAGGTCCAGCAGTGAGAAGGGCGCTACCCCATCCTCCCCTCAGTCCCGCAGGTGAAGAAATGCTGCCTCGGGCGTAGTCTTGCGGTTCTTCTAATGTGTGGAGACAATCACTAAGGACACAGATGCTTATCACTAGGAAGGCCCCATGGTCAGGTCCCAAGAACACGACTCCAGGTTACTTACTCACAGTGGGGCCCACAGGAGAGATGGGTTGTTGCTGTGGCCTTCAAAGTGATGAGATTCTAAAGGGGTCTGAGGTTCGGCCAGAAGGCCGACAAAATACACATCATCCCGTCTTCTAACGCGCATTCCTTGTTCCTCGGCACGACCGTTTCTGACTGCCGGGCAGGGCAGCCTCCCTGTGGCCAGGGTCCTGTGAGCGGACGGCAGTACAGAGCTGTGGGGAACAGAGCCCACCTGTATGCAGCACAGGAACGAGACGTGGCCCAGGCAGACGTAGAAGACCCACTGAGTGTGACAGCAGGTTGTGCCAGAGCGGAGAGGAGTAGGCGTTGTGTTCTGTGGGTTGTGGGCAGTGTGGTGTAGGTGGTGCTGAGTCATAGCAGGGACAGAGGAGGCTGTTCTGAGGGTTGTGGGGAGTGTGGTGAGGTGGTGCTGAGTCAGCGGGGACAGAGGAGGCTGCTCTGAGGGTTGTGGGCAGTGTGGTGTAGATGGTGCTGAGTCAGAGCGGGGACAGAGGAGGCTGTTCTGAGGGTTGTGGGTGGTGCTGAGTCAGAGCAGGGACAGAGGAGGCTGTTCTGAGGGTTGTGGGGAGTGTGGTGAGGTGGTGCTGAGTCAGCGGGGACAGAGGAGGCTGTTCTGAGGGTTGTGGGCAGTGTGGTGTAGGTGGTGCTGAGTCAGAGCTGGGACAGAGGAAGCTGTTCTGAGGGTTGTGGGGAGTGTGGTGAGGTGGTGCTGAGTCAGCGGGGACAGAGGAGGCTGTTCTGAGGGTTGTGGGCAGTGTGGTGTAGGTGGTGCTGAGTCAGAGCGGGGACAGAGGAGGCTGTTCTGAGGGTTGTGGGTGGTGCTGAGTCAGAGCAGGGACAGAGGAGGCTGCTCTGAGGGTTGTGGGTGGCGTGGTGAGGTGGTGCTGAGTCAGAGCGGGGACAGAGGGGGCTATTCTGAGGGTTGTGGGTGGTGCTGAGTCAGAGCAGGGACAGAGGAGGCCGTCCTGAGGGTTGTGGGCAGTGTGATGTAGGTGGTGCTGAGTCAGAGCAGGGACAGAGGAGGCTGCTGTGAGGGTTGTGGACAGTGTGGTGTAGGTGGTGCTGAGTCAGAGCAGGGACAGAGGAGGCTGCTGTGAGGGTTGTGGGCAGTGTGGTGTAGGTGGTTCTGAGTCAGAGCAGGAACAGAGGAGGCTGTTGCTGAGGGTTGTGGGCGGTGTGGTGAGGTGGTGCTGTTCAAGAAGGAAGGATGGAGGTTCCGTGGTGTAGAGTAGAGCTTCCTGACTGGTACGCACGTTCAGACATCCTGAACGGCTGTACTGTCCCTTCAGCCACTGTGTGGCACCTGGGACATGGTAGACAGCCTCTGCCAGTTACCCTCGTGTGCCCTGATGTGGTGGAAGTGGCCGGGAGAAGTCCGTGCATTGTGAGGGCAGAGCTCAGCAGCTGTTTCCGGTCTCGTAGGGTGCATGGTGAATGGGATGGACTTTAAAGCAGAAGGGAATTTCACCATTAGAGATACATTGGCCTTTTGAGATAAGACAAGAAAAATGGCATCTCCACTCCTGAAATTAAAGAAATAAGACGGCCTTCTCTCTGGGTGACCCTGACCTCTGCACTCATGTTCTAAGCTTGCTGGAGGACCTCATATTTAGGGTTATGGAAATATCATGGGTCTTGGGCAGGTCTCCAGGCCCCACTGTCGCCCAGGGCCAGCCCAGGTGTCCCTCCTGGCTCTGTTTAGGGTGCGTGTTAGGGTGTGTTGTTTGAGAGCAACGTGAGTGTAATGAGCGCGTCTCTATCTAGAAGTGGTTAAAAGCACACCACCACCACGCAAGAAGAGTGGACGATCAGACCTTCCTCACGGCCCCACCAGGGCAAGTGCCACGGCTTCACCGCAGGGAGGGTCCTCAGAACTTCTCCTGGCTGTCCTGGCTGCGGTGTCAGCCACTGACGGCTTTGGAGTGTTGAGTGGCCAGTTAGATCCAGGTAGGTAGAGGGAAAACATGCCATAGGGGAAAAACAGTGAGAGGGGGTCACAAGTCTGTTGATAGTGGCTGAGTCGTTTTACGTCTTTTCATAGTGGAATTCCCCAGTTTTATCTTACGGTGAGTATTGGGCATGGGTTTTTTCTATCTGCGTTTTTTATTCTTATTTCCATGGGCATTAAGTTCTGACCTGATATTAAAAATTTACATTAGCCAGTAATTGTTTTGATATTATTCACGGTTCTAACCCTTACGAAGTGAAACTTAGCCAGACAGTGACTCCACTCTTGCTATTTGACAGCATATTTACACCAGCACTCCATCTATCAGAGAATTTAACTAACTTTATGGAATAAATTCCACTGTTAGAACTAATACTTGCCAAGCCAGAACACTGTTAAAATCTGAGTACCTTGTTATTAATTATAAAAGAATACCACTTCAGGTTAAATAATCTATAGTCTTGGGATCTCAGATTGATTACATTTTGCCAGTAAATGAACAGATCCCTGGTGGCACGGTGGTTAAGCATTTGGCTGCTAGCCAAATGGTTGGCAGTTTGAATCCACCAGCTGCTCCTTGGAAACCCTTTGGGGCAGTTCTCCTGTGTCCTGTAGGGTTGCTCTGAGTCGGCAGTAGGTTTGGTTTGGTTTAGGGCTGCAGTACACAGGCCTGGTGGTGCAGTGATTAAGTGCTCAGCCACTAACTGAAAGGTCAGTAATTCAAACCCGCCAGCCACTTCCCAGGAGAAAGACATGGCAGTCTGCTTCGGTCAAGATGACAGCCTGGAAGGCCCATGGGGCAGCTGTCCTCTGTCCTGTAAGGGTCGCCGGGTTCCGCTGGTTTAGTCCACGCAAGAAAGTGGGGGGGAGGTAAACTCAGGCTGTCAGCAGAGCCAACGCGTTCCTTTTCATCAAATCGAAGGGCTGCAGATTGCGAGTAAAGTTTAATTTTCATCATCTCTGGAGGCCTCCTTCTAAAGCAGCTGCTATGGCAGGACAGCCGTGCGCAGCTGTGCAGGTTGAGCACTGCATCATTGAGGAGGTGCGTGCGCCTTGTCTTCTGTGTGAAGGATGCCAGGCGGGCCCTGCAGCAGGGTGCCGCATCCTTTGGGAAGCCCCTGGATTCTTCTGTGGTAGTGAGGGATACAGCCAGATGCCATCCTTCCGTCCTGCCCCAACCAGAGGAGCTCTGTTTCCATCCGCCTTTCTCCCGACTCCGCTCCATCCTGGTTCTCTTCCCCAGCTGCGCCTTTCCTCAGAGAGTTGTGAAGGCGGGACCTGAAAACTCAGCAAGCACCAGCCTGGGCGGAGCTTACCCAGGTCAGGGAACATCCACATGCCCCTCCCCAGCACAGGGAACCCACATTCCTAGGGCAGACTTCGTCTTCAATACCCCTGTATTGCAAGAGAAATGTGAACGGGAGGTTGTGAGATGCCTAAGACGTGAGAACATTTCACTCCATGAAAAGTGCTGGTATTTTTATGGCAAAATTGATAATAAGAGGCTTGGAGTATCATTTTGCTTTTTTTTTTTAATTTTGTGGGTATTGTTTGAGGGGTGAAAATACGAAGCGCACCCTGTGTTTTTATTTTTATCTCACTTGGGAAGGGAAATCAGTGTGATTCTCTGAAGCCCTGACGTTACGTGTTGACAATTCCGATGATCATCCTCGTGTCCTGTGACTGGAGCCCCGCCGCAGAGAAGCTAGCGCAGCACCCTGGCCTCTGCCTCCTGGCCCTCGGGAACGAGAGGCCTGGCGGGGGCTCTGGACCATGCCACACTTTCGTTTCCAGCCATCTACCCAAAACGGCAGCTCCGGAGGAGATGTGCTTGTGGGTTCCAAAATCCTCGCGGCCCGGAGTTAGGGTTGCTGCCCAGTCAGCTGCTGCCGTCTTTGTGCCTGTTGGGTTCTGCAGGGCCCTCCCCGCCGTCAGCTCAGAACGCCGCGCTGCCTTCCTCCAGTGCCTGGCCACTCAGTGCCTCCGGCTACAGGAGCTCTTTCAGCAGCATTGCATCCGCACCTAGCGTTGCAGGTATGCACGGGCCTCCCACCTTGCAGGTAGCGTTTTCTTTCTTTCCCCAGCTCGACGTTGACAGACCCTAGTTTTCCCTGCTGGTTTGTGTACCCGCTCAGCGAGTGGGAGGTCGTGTGCAGAGGAGGATGGGCAGGGACTTTTCCCTGATGGCCACGGGCCATCCCATCTAGAAGGGGAGCAACAGTGTCTCCTCTGGAGGGTCGCCGTGGACGGGACACGTCTGTAAAATGCCCAGCGCAGGCCGGGACACAGAGCTACTGGCTAAATGCCCGGGTCCTCACCTCTCCTCCCTCCCCCAGGGCTACACAGCAGGGAGCAGGCAGGCTGTACCTGGGTTTCCCATCAGGGATGGAGGAAACCGTCACTAACTCCCAGCACCCAGTGTGGCTGCTGCCCGTGACCCTGATGTGTGTCACCTGATTGTCCCCCGTCACTGCACACTGTGCAGGTCTCCCGCGCAGAAAGTTTCTCAGGCTCAGGGAGGCACTGAGAGTCGTCCTGAAAGCTTAGAGGAGCTCAAGTTGACGTTTGAAGCCAAGGGTACGAAGAGACTTGAGCACGCACACATACCACGTGGAGCGGGTTTGTGCAGAGATAGATACAGAGCTTATCCAGGGAGAGCTGACTGTTCATAGGCTTCTTCAGATGTTTTCTGTATTCCACCCGACTTCATTTACACCCGCGGGACGATGCTGGAGGAATTCTTTTGAGATCGGTATCTGGGGGAAACTAGTTTAGCGCCTCATTAAAAAAAAAAAAAAAAAAAAAACGCTTTTAGATAATTTTTATTCCTTCTAGCATTTAAAAAGGGGATGTTTTTAGACCTTTAATAGTTCTGTGATCATTCAGCTAAAGAGAAGGGGCAATAAAATCATCTTCCCAGTATCTAAGGAGACTTCTCGTGGCATTTTCTGTTTTTCTAATCAGTGTCTGTTGGTTATGAAATCACAGTTGATTCCAATAGCCGTTCCGCCTCTGTGGGCCAGGGCCGGAGGCTGCCCCTGGGGTGCGTGTAGGGTACCATCCATGTTGGCCTGGTCACTGCAAGGCACAGGGACCCCTGTACAACCAGCATCCCTGCCCTCGCCTGCCCTGGGCCGCCGAGGCGGGCGATGGAGAGCTCTGTGGGCTCTGCGTGGCCTGCTCCAGACCTGGGTGTGTGCGGCGCTGCCTCTGCCGCTGGTGACCGGGTGTGCTCGCTCCCGCACAGCCTGAACCGTGCCGAGACACTGAGCCGTGGCCTCGGGGCCCGGCCACAGCGTGCAGACACTTGGAGCTGCAGCTCAGGGAAAGGCAGTAGGGGGGCAGGACATCATTTTGCAAAGGCCGAGACTTGCAAGAGTAGCAGAGAAAGGAGCTGTGCGTTGTGTCTTCTCCGTGATTAACTGTGTTAAATTACAGGGTGTGTAGAGTCTACAGAATATGAAGAAAAGTTATCTTTAATGTTGAACCATGAAATTCTTTTTTCTTGGTGGCAGATTTGTGTCTGGTACATTTAGCAAAGGAGCCCTGGTGGCACAGTGGTTAAAGCGCTTGGCTGCTAATCGAGAGGTTGGCAGTTGGAACCCACCTAGCGGCTCCGCAGGGGGAAGATCTGGTGATCTGCTCCTGTAAAGATTACAGCCTAGGAAACCCTACGGAACGGTTCTACTCTGTAACATGGGATTGCCATGAGTCGGAATGGACTTGACAGCACGTAACAACAGCAACATTTAGCAAACTGATTAAAAACTGAAAATACTGACAGAATCTGTACCAGACACCTCAGACATGCCTCTGAGCGTTTGCACCTGTTCTCACCTCCGGGAGCTTTGCTTGGTGTCTCTGGTCCCACTGAGCCACCCGCTGGTGTCAGAGGGCACTGTTTCACCCCCTGTGGGCCTGTGACTCAGCCAGGCCTGCTCTCCTGTGTCTCAAGAAGTGTGTGCCCCCTTTCTCTGCCTTCCCAGGTAAGCTGTCAGACATCAAGTCCACGTGGTCTGCCGGCCCAGCCTCCCACACCCAAGCCTCCCTGTCTCACGAACTGTGGAAGGTGCCCAGAAACACTACTGCGCCCACACGGCCACCTCCAGGCTTAGCCAACCCCAAGCCTTCCTCCACCTGGGGAGCCAGCCCCCTCGGCTGGACCAGCTCCTACTCCTCGGGTATGCACTGCTCTGGAGGGGGCGCAGGGGCTTATCTGTCCTGGGGAATGACCTTACCACTGTGTCCCTTCAGCTGTCCTGAGAGGGGTCAGCAGCCACCCTAGATGGTCAGGACCTTGGCTAGGCCAGAAGGCCCCACTGCCCCTTGCCCCCGCCATGCCAGTGGCACTCGGGGCCCTCGGAGAGCCCCTCCATCGGCCTCCAGGTGTCCCACCCCGCCAGCCCGCTCCAGCCCCCAGTGATCCACACAAGCGTTCTGCTTCTGTGTTTTATATTTGCTTCTCCCTGAGATTTCATTTGAACATAGGCCTTTCCAGAAAGAACAGGGAAAGCCCAGTTTAAAAGCCACGACTATCGTGCTGTTATATCCGTGTGGGCCCCGTCGGGTGCCCAGCCAGGCTCTAAGGCATGAAGGCAGGGTACTAGTAGCTTAGGAAAGTGGAGATTCGAGTGTCTGCAGGTCGCTGGAAAATAATTGTTTAAATGTTTTAGTGGCAGCAGCGTATGTGGTGTTTCTGTTTATTTTCTAACAAGTAGAGTTTTCCAGCGTTGATTCTAACGGGGCCTGGGCCAGGCAGGGGTGGAGCCCAGGGTTCCCGTGCCCGTCCCGTCCCGGTCTTCACACAGCTCTCCATGGCGGGAGGGGTCTGCAGGGACTGAGATCTGAGTTCAGAGTTCAGAGGCTGAACAGTGCTGTCTTAGGCCAGGCAGGGCTAGTCTGTCACCGTAACTGTGAGGTCAGATGAGGAACCTGGATGAGAACATGCTAGCTGTTTGACCCACAGCCTCTACGCTGAGCTCTCTCCTGGCCTTGCCACGCAGGTTCCGCTTGGAGTACTGACACCTCAGGAAGGACCAGCAGCTGGCTCGTTCTTCGAAACCTCACGCCCCAGGTGAGCGCGCCCAGTATGCCACCACGAAGCGCCCCCCCGTGCGCACACATGCACGCACACACAGACCACTCCTCAGTGCAGACCAGGCCGTCAGGGTGGTGCCAACCCGGCACCAGGCTCCAGAGCTTCCTGGGCAAGCGTGGGGCTGTGAGCTGCTGTGGCCAGGGTCTGCTGTGGACCATGCTCCTGGGGAATGGGTGACTGTACCCATTCCAGAATGACTTGGTTATGCAGACTGTGTGGTCCCAGTGACCCTGCCCACTCCATGTGACCCACCCACCCACTCATCTCCAGGAGTCAGGTCAGGAGCCACGAAGCCACCTGGTCCTGGCACCTTTGTAAGCCGAAGGCTCTATGTGATGTCATCTGAAAGAGGATGACATCTGTCGGATGACATCACACCCCAGCGTGGGATGGTTTTCCTTCCTCTGGTTAGCCAGCTCGTCAGATAGATGAAAAGATCCAAGATGTAAAAATGATATGGCAGCCATGTAGAAATTTTTGAAATGGTGTATCTTTGGCTATGTGTATATTCACCCAAAAAAAAAAAAAGATCCTCCAAGGTCAAGAAGGGAGAGTGTTGACGTGTCGTGGGGTTGTTAACCAATGTCATAAGACAATATGTGTACTGACGTTTAATGAGGAACTATTTGTTCTGTAAACCTTCACCTAAAGTACAATTTAAAAAAAAAAAAAAAACCACATGGCAGCAAATTGATAGAGACAAAGTAGGTCAGAGGTTACCAGGGGCGGGGGGGGGGTGGGGGAGGAACGGGGAGTTAGACTGCGTGAGGGTGCTGGGTTCCTGTTTGGAAGTTCTGGAAGTAGATCGTGGTGAGGATTGTACAACATGCAACATATTTAATGCCACTGAATTGTACACTTAGAAATGGTTAGAGTGGCAGATTCTACATGGAGATATTATCCCAGAATAGAACAAGCCACCTGGCACAGAGGCGAGGGCCTCTTCAGGAAAGGCGTTCCTCCAGTCTTAGGAATGCGGTGAGCACGATGGTGGGCAGCGAGTGACACCGTCTCTCTTCCCTGTTCAGATCGACGGCTCCACGCTGCGGACGCTGTGCCTGCAGCACGGCCCTCTCATCACATTCCACCTGAACCTGACGCAGGGGAACGCCGTGGTCCGCTACAGCTCCAAGGAGGAGGCCGCCAAGGCCCAGAAGTCCCTACACATGTGCGTCCCTCCAGCCCCCTGGCCCACGGCACGGCCTGGCTCAGGCTGGGGTTTCGGGTGCTGGTTCTCTTAGGTTGTGTGCCACTATGCCCTCAACCAGGGAAATGCTTCCCCAGGAAAGTAAACATAGACCCCACTGCTAGAGAGGAAGCACCCTGCCCTCAGCAACATCCCGGAAGTGATGTGTTCCCACTACTGGGCAGAGCGGTCGCCCTGCAGCCAGCGCCTGTCCCCTAGTTCAAGAACACATTTGATGCGGTGTGTGAGGAGACAGCTCCAGAGCATCACTGGAGATGTGGGAGTTAGCTCTGAGGAGAGAATTAGTTATTTCTAGTTTTCCAGATGGAGTCCCTCGGTGGTGCAGCTAATGCACTCAGCTGCTCAACCAAAGATTTCAGGTCCACCCAGAGGTGCCTCAGAAGAAAGGCCTGGCAGTCTGCCTCTGAAAAACCAGCCATTGAAAACCCTGTGGAGCACAGTTCTGCTCTCACACACATGGGGTTGCTGTGAGTTGGTGTTGATGACTGGACAGCACCTGGTTTATTTTTCACGGTAGCCAGAACCTAGGACGTGGATCACAGATCCTAAATGGTCCCCGCCCGGGTGTAAGCGTAAGCGCTGAGGTAGATAAAGTGAGAGGGGATGCATGACCCGGGCTGAGGAGGAGCAGGGGTAGAAAGGAAACCGCAGGCTCTCTGGGTAACCGGGCCGGGAGGCCTTGAGCAGCCCCTTCTGCACCAGGCAGGGAGCACGGGGCACAGCCTCTGCAGAACGCAAGCCCTCCACTCATCAGCTTTGTCTCTGCTCTAGGTGTGTGCTGGGGAACACCACCATCCTGGCCGAGTTCGCTGGCGAGGAAGAAGTGAATCGCTTCTTAGCGCAGGGCCAAGCACTGCCCCCCACCTCCAGCTGGCAGTCCAGCTCGGGGACCAGCCAGACGCGGCTGGGCGCCTCGGGCAGTGCTCACAGCCTGGTGCGCAGCGACGCCGGCCACTGGAGCGCCCCATGCCTGGGCGGCAAAGGCGGCAGCGACCTGCTGTGGGGCGGGGTGCCCCAGTACTCGAGCAGCCTGTGGGGCCCCCCAAGCGCCGACGACGGCAGGGTGATTGGCAGCCCCACCCCACTCAACACCCTGCTTCCTGGCGACCTCCTCAGCGGGGAGTCCATCTAGGCCCTCGAGCCGGAGCCATAATCATCAGCACTCGGAAGAAGACGCACGGCCCTTTCCAGTCCCAGCGTCGCCCAGGACCCACTTGACCCAAGCCGCCCAGAAGCCCTTCGAGTACCTCCACTCAGTCCCCAAGCCGGACCTTTGCCGCAGCCCTTGCGAACTGTTCCCGAGACAGTGCCGGCTGCGTTGGTCAGTGTCACGTGCTAATGACAGGATTCTTTTCATAGCCTTTTAGCTCGTGTTGTCCTGCGTCTGTATGGCGTGTTGTTGTTTGGTTTTGTAAGTACAAAGCTGCTTAGGGTAGTTGTATCATGAAGGGCACTTTTCAGATTGTGGGCTGGAAAGGGTTATTTTATCAAGTGGGGGGGAGACGGGAAAGCCTATTTAAAATGAGCCTGTGACGATTATGCACATTACCAGAGGCGGCCCAGTAATCAGGGGTGGAGTCGGTGTTGATCGCTGGTACCGAGGGCAGCGCGGCCGCGGCCCGGCCACAGTGGACCGGTGGACGGACAGACGGACGGACAGACAGGAGGAGCGGTCCGCGATCTATTCTCTATCCCCATGGATCCGCCTATGCACATTACCCTTGTTTCATTACTTTTTCATGTCTTTTTTCTTTAATCCCAAAAAAAAATATTTTTTAAAATTTAAAAAAAAAAAAAAAGAGACATATCAAACATGCAAATACTTGAATCCAGCAGGCCAATAAGGAAATGTGAACACTTTCTAATTCTACACTTCCAGGTCGACATCAGTACACAGAAACAGGCTCTAGGAAACATTTCTGAGTTCATAGCCTACGTGCATGTGTGTGTGTACACCTGTGTGAGTGTGTGTGCGTGTGCATGCGCATCGGTGCGTGCACTTTCTGTGTCTGTGTGTTTGGAAGTGTGTGAGGGATCTAACTGTGGGTTTTCCCTATTATTCAGTATATGCTTTTTTTTTGGCGCATTGGTCAACCGTTTAATTGTTGTTATTAGCTTCTAACTTTGCACTGAGTGTCCCGGCCCTTCCCGGAGCTGATCCTGTCTATTCAGAAGGCGGCCCAGGACAGGGCCGGTGACAATTCACGTGTAAATGTTTACTCAAGGACTGTGTTACTGCGTTTAAAAATTACAGTGTATATCTCTGGAGAAATAATATGTATACCTACCTTTAGCAGCTTTTTATTGTGGACTAATGCAAGAAAATTATTACCAGAGTATTGCACCATTTTTCCATTTGGAATATAAAGTTAAAGAGAAAAAAGAAAAAAAAAAAAAAAAAAAACTGTTGTTGAACTGTGGCCATAGATACTTGTAAAGTGAGTGGTTCCCGCCGAAGGAACGGGACAAGCACTTGGACGTGGGTTGTGACTGCTTTTGGAGGAGCCTGAGGTTTGGGCTCCCACCTGTTTACAGACCTTTTTTTCTCCTTCAAACTTTAAAATAAAAAATTAAAAAAATTAAAAAGGAATTAAAAAAAAAAAGAAAAAGAAAAAAGACTCGCGTCGTAAAGAAACCTATTTTCGAATGAGATGCGCTCCTTCAGAGCTCTGGGGTGACCGTGTTGTTGTGACCCCTCCCCGCCGTCGCTGTGGACTCCACTCACGTGTTTCCTCCCTCTGTCAGGGTGACGAGGCGTCATGGTCACTGTCTTGCACACGCTGGACGCGCTCTCAGGAAAGCCAGGGTTCCCGAGGGGCAGCTCCACACCATTTTATGTATTTTTAAACCCAACTCCTAGCACTGAAGATGTTACTAAAAAAAAAAAAAAAAAAAAAGGAAAAAAAAAAAAGAAGAAAAAGAAAAATACCTGATCTCTAATGTGTAGCAGTTACATATTTACCAAATGATGGACTCAGAAGAAATAGATGTTTGGAGAGTGCTTTATATATTAAAAATCGCTTTATGTTTTAAAAATGATCAATGTTCTGATTGTTTTGAAAGGAAAAAAGACAATGAAATAACATACCATGGAGTATGTTTTAAAATATATATATATATATATATATACACGAACATTGTGCTCCCTGCCTGCTTGATCAGGAAACTTGTGCATTACGTTTTTTTTTAATTAGCTTTTTAATGGTTTTATCAAAACAAAAAATTAATTAAAAAAAAGAGGGTCGTGCGAGACTGCAGATGGACGAAGCTGGTTTCGTAGAGGATCGTGAACTATGCACAGACTGGGTTCAAGGGGTTTTTTCTCGAGTTTTAGTGGTGTATTTAGCTCAATAAACCTTCCTCAGAGTAATTGCATCTCATTGCCATTACATGCATCCTATATATTTGATGTCTACACACCTGCATATGTACGTCAAATATATGTGCATGGGTGTGCGTGTGTGCGTGCGTGTGTGTGCGCATTTGCCTGCATGTGTCTGTGCAAGTGTGCATGCGTGTTTGGGTGTGTGTGTGCAGCCAAATAGCTTCCCATGCTGCCATTTAGCGTAGAGTTGTAGAAAAACTCCTGATGTTTTAAAATTGAGGATGGACGGATAAATACTGTCTGTTTTTGTCTTTTGTTGGGATTTTTTTTTGTTGTTGTATTTTTTGTTTTTTTTTTTGGCCTTTTGTTTTGAATTCAAGATGTCTGTAACTCTGAGATTAAAAAACAAGTTTGTGGCTTTTAATGTTTTCCTCCTAGAATGTGATTGTTGAAGAACATGCACCGAAAGTACAACGCTTTGTTGAATCTTAATAAATTGCGATTTTTTTCTTGGCTGTTCAAATAAATGTTTTGTTTTGTTTTGTTTTGTTTTGTTTTCAAAGACAGTTATCAGTTTTCACTTTGTATGCAAAATTGGGAGAAAGTGTCCTGTCCTTTATAACAAATTTTCTTTTTTATGATTTTTTTTTTTTTTTTAAGAGTTCACATGTATAATTGTCTTCAAACTTGGAATTTCAGTCATGTGACTTTTAATTTTATCACTTGTTTTGTGGTTTTGCCATTAACGTGTAAGTCTTGTTAATAATCCCTGAGAGGCAGGACACAGGCTACGAGCTCGCACCGCCTGTCCCCGCCGGAACCTCGCATCTGGTGACCAAGATGGTCTCGTCTTGGATGGCAGTGGGGCTCAGCCAGGATCACAGCCGGGGACCACAGGTCACCCACCGTGACCCAGTGTGGGCATCAGGCACGTTCGGAGAGACGAGGTGGTGCCCGTGTTTCCTAGACACCGTGGCTCGTTTTGTACAGTGGCCGCAGCTCGCTCTTGCACAGCATTCGTGCCCTGACGCAGGATGCTGCACGGAGCAGCAACATTCTCGCTCAGAACCGCAGGGCGGTTGGAACTCGGGATAGTCGGGTGTGTTTCTGCAGGCCCGCCCCAGGACATCTGCATCACGGTGGAAAGGTGGTTTCCTGAGGATGAGCCAGGCCGCCTTCTGCAGCCCACTGTTTGGAGACTGGCAGAATGGGCGCCTTGTCCTATGTCAGCCCCCTCAGGCAGGGTCAGAAGAGAGACCTTCCTCCTGTGGGTCGCTTCCACGTGACACTGAGGAGGTCGGGCTGACCTGAAGGTAGAGAAGAGAGGCACTGAATGGGCCATATCAGGAAAAGAAGCCAAAGACCAGCAGGAAGGATGAAACCCAGAAATTGGGCAGTCAAAAAGCACATGAAATTCTAACCAGTGTGAGCCTGGAGGCAGCAACTCTCAGCTCCACCTCAGACCTTCAGCGAGTGTATGTCCAGAGTCAGTGCCTGCCCCAGGGAGGGCAAGTCCACAGGTGCAGCGGGCTTCACGGAGGAAGCAGCACTGCCCTGGGCCTCGAGGCCATGGGATGGAAACAGAGACCACAGGGAACACCTCGCATGTACAGGCGAGTGTGTGGGAGGGGCGGGGTCTCGGCGTCAGGAACCCAATCCCTTGTTGTAGGGTGCAGTTCTGGAAGCAATGGGGACAGGCAGGTTTTTTGGTTAAGAAAACGATAGGTTCAGAGCTGCAGTTTTGTTTTTTTTTTTTTTTAATTGTTCTGGCAACACCATGAAGAATTGTAAAGAAAGAAGGTAGGGTTTCTAAGTGGCTAGTAGCAGGCCGCGTAGAGCAAAGGGCTGTTTGAACAGAGGAGGAGAGGCCGGAAAAGGTGTCAGGACAAGCAGGGACATAAGAGTCTGAGGCTGGAAGGAGCCGAGCACGTGTTCAGTGACGAGGGAAAATGGGGATGGGGCATTTTTGAGGAGGCTGCAGGAACAGGGTGTTTGGGACAGACCAAGAAAAACTCACACAGGAATCATGATGGAGATGGCAGCTAACGCACCAGCTTTGCCTGTCCGTGTTCTTGGCAGAATGCTCTGGACACTTGCAATGGGATGAGGCTCATGCCTGCCTCAAGTCGGGCCCCCAGCCGCCATGGAAACCGGAAGCTCACCTCCTGATGGCCCCCAGTGGACAGCACTGCCTCAGGCTCGTGCAATGGCGTTTATGTTGTCGGATCCAGGTAGTGCCCCGTGGCACACCCCAACCAATTAAACCAGAATCCGGGGGCCCTGGGGGCCCGGCCATCAGTCGTTTTAAAACTGGCTAGGCAGACCCACTGCGCAGCCAGGCTTGAGAAGCAGGAGCTTGTTCAGGGCTGAAACATTGTCAGTCTCCCACCCACGGCAAGGGTTTTCAGGGCCTCACTGGTCTGACTTGGCGACTACAGCTGGCATGTTTTGAGCAAAACCTCTAATGTGTGTCCACATGGCGCCAAGCACTAGAGGAGCTGTGCCTTTTGCCCAACAGCCCCTGGGGGAGGGCAGGGAGGGGAGGGGCTGGGGCCCAGAGAGGTCGTGGGGCATGGCCAAGGATGTACAGCTAGTGAGGACCATGGTCCGGCCTGCGCTCTGCACCCGCACTGGCTCGGCCACAGAAGAAGCACTTCGCAGTGTCCGGGGGCGGGGGGGTGGCCTCAGTCACCCAGGAATTCTACAGAAATTTGTGGGCGATTCCTACACTTCTCCATCTTCAGGAGCTCGACTCCGCCCCACGGTTGTTAGGAGCCCGGGGGAGTGGTCGACAAATCCTAGCTCTAATGATAATGCGAAGTCTTCCACCCCCAGAAGAGCAGCCAGGTGTTCAGAGGAAGCGTCCAGGTGGGTGTGGTCTGGAGACTGTGCCCCGTCGGTCACATGCCTTCTGGACTGCCTACTGCACCCAGCACCCCCACCAGCTCCAGAAATGAGCCAGGAGCTGCTGCCCGGACCAGCACCAGCACTGCCAGGAGTCCCCAGGTGCCACCTGGCCTGGCCACACCAGCCCTGACCAGAAAGTTCAGTCTGTCAGGGGCGTGGGGCTTACACCAGGTGAGTGCCAATGGCACACCAGCCGGTGGTCTCCACGTGGCATCGTCCCCTGGAATGTGCTGGGGGCGCCGCTAACGGCCCACGTGCCATCTCCACTCGGGCTGGCCTGCACAGGCAGGCTGCCTACTCTCTGTGGCTTTGCTGGCCCCCAGCGCTGAGCCCACCCTGGGCAGCCTGGACTCATGGCCTCCCACAGGCTCCTAAACTCAGCCTGGTCGAAGCTGGGACTGCCCCCAGCCACGGACAGCCAGGCTCCCTCCTGCGAGTCCTACCCATCCTGCCCAGCATCTCACACCCTGGGGCGCCAGCCACCCTGCCCAGAAGGCTCTCCCCAAGGCTGGCTCACTTGCCACTGAGACACCCCATCCTCAGGCACCCCCATAATCGCTAACACATCGCTTGCCCATGGCTTCCTGGCACTGGACCCGCCTGTCATCATTCCCGCTTGTCTGCTGCTCTCCCACGCACAGGTCCGCTCCTGGGCCGGCGCCTCTGACCGTCCCTCCCCTGGCACCAGGTGCCCCATCAAGAGCCCAGTCCCTGCCATCTGGGGCCTGGCCAGCAGAGGGCGCCCTCGGCCAGAGCTCCTCCAGACGCGAGCGACAGCGGGTGTCTCCGTGGGCAAGTGGTGAGGCTACAGGGCTGGCAGGGGGAGTGGCGTCCTGAAGAGCCGGAGGGGCAGGCTGAGGAGGTGGCGTGCGAAGGACTCGACCTCAGCCTGCAAGTCATCCACCTGGGGCAGCAGGAAGCTGGGTACACGTGGGGCCATCATACCTGCATGTACCCGACAGGCCCAGGTCATGAGCACAGACTCCCCACAGACAGACCCAGTTTGCAAAACACATTTAATGAGAATAAATAGAGTTCCCGTGGGGCGGGGGTCGGTGTGGGAGTCCAGACCCTCCCCGCTCCAGCCAGCCAGGCTGCAGCTTTTGAGAGCGCCCCTGGAGCCACTGAAGGGGCCAGCACGGTCTCGGACGGCATCTGCGCTTGACAGCGACACGGGCACAGAAGGTGACACGGGACGGGGTGGGGCGCAGCGGTGACCACAGACGTCTTTCTACAGGGCCTCCTGTGTGTCCCGGATCTGGGCAGGAGCGCTGGCAGAAAGGCACATCAGTGAGGGGCCGTGTGGCTCAGGGAGCATCGCCCTCCCTCCAGCCTGCTAGGAAAGAGCCCTCGGGGCCCAGAGGTCCTGGCCAAACCCTCCAGCCTGGCTTTGGAGAGACTGAAACTTGGGCCTCTCTCCTACAGAAAAGTTAGAGGTGGGCTGGGCAGCGGCCAGGGCAGCCTACAGCAAGGCCAGGGAGCAGAGACGCCAGGTACCAAGGGCCAGAGGCCACCAGGCTTCACCCCCAATGTATCTGTTCCCAGGGGGGTCTTGAACCACGTGAAGCTGCCATGTCAAAAGCAGTCACAGCACAATCCCACGTGGCCCAACCAGTGGCGGCAGGCAAGTGGTGCAGGTGTCATTTGGTGCAAGCTCTGGGCCTGGGGGGCTGTCTGCCCCCAACCCTGGGCTGAAAGAGGGCAGGGGGCGTACATCTGACCTCAGGATACTGGGCCCAGCTCAGGGCCCCACAACCCACGACTGCTTAGCAAGTGACCGTGTGAGGAGATGCGTGACGTTAAAACTCCCAGATGCACCAGATGCAGGCCATGAGCGGCCTCAGGCTGCCCCCCCGGCCTGTCTCTCCTCCCCACTCAGACAGGGTGGCCTCGTCCCCTCCAGGGCCCCTCACCTGCTCCTCTCCTCCTTCTCGTAGACGGAGTGAAGCTTGTTGATTAAAAAGATTTTGTCCTCTCCCTCCTAGAATATCAGAACATGAAAGGTGTAAGAACATACCTCATCCGTCTGTCCACGCCCAGTCCCAGGCTACAACTGGGGTAGCTTACAAGGTAGGTTCCACACCATAAGCAGCAAAAATTAAAAGAGGGAATGAAAGAAGCACCAAAACAAGGACAAGGAAGAGGAGAGCCAGAAAGCTGCCACGTTACGTAGCTCTGAGTTTCCTAGCGGTCAAGGTGAGAAGGAAAAGGTGATCAGCCACACTAGAGGGTGTGGGCCCTGAGCCAGTCTGCCTAGATTTACAACTGGCCCAGCCGCTCACTAACCAAGTTACCTCCTCTCTGCTTTCACTATCAGCGTCTGTAAAAGGGGCACAGACATATCTACGTCATGGGGCTCTTGGATGACAATGTGGACAGCAAGTACAGCAGGTAGCACAGGCCCTGGTGCGCAGTGGACACCAAATGGGCATCAGCAATTGTCAGTACTTGGGTCAGACCCAACTGTCACGGGAAACCTTCACAGCTAAATAAGACTCGTTCTGGGCACTGGTGCCCTGGTTTGGCCCCAGAGTCACCCTTAGACAAGCGAGAGGCAGCACCTTGTGTCCCTGGCAGAGCCCTCCCCGGTGCTTGCTCCACAGAACTGTAGACAGACCGGTGGGTGGGGGGGGTGGACACGGACCCAGGGCCGGGGGGCGGGGGGCGGGGCACCGACCCAGGGCGGGGGTGGTGGTGGCGGGGCACCGACCCAGGGGCGGGGGTGGGGTGGGGTGGCGGGGCACACTCGAGGAAAGCTGCTGGGCCCAGGCCAAGGAAAGCAATGATGCTGGCCGAGCTCAGATCCACAGCCCCAACAAGCTGGCACCTGGGGGAGGAACTCAGCCTTGGGTACACACTGTCCACAGCAAGGGCCCGGGCCCAGATTATGGAGGGTGGTACCTGGATCTTCCACCCACACTGCTGTGCACACGCCCTGTCCCCACCTGGGCCCAGAGGCCCTGAAGTGCCCCATGGCGGGGAGAGGTGGTCTAGCCAAAAGCCCCCTTCCGGCAGCCTGTGCAAGCGGCCACCCTCAGCCAGGATACCCCGCTCTGAGCACTGCCTCCCGGTGCATTCTCGGAGACACACCATGGCGAAGGCGAGGAGATGCAATGGGCTATTGGGTCGTTCCCAACCCCAGCAAAATGTGTCGTCTCTGGGATCTTCCCACTGGAGAGCTTCTGACGGAGCCCTTGCTCCTGGCACCAAGGAGCCAATGGGTCCATGCCCACGAGGCCACACCTACCACACCCACTCTGTCCTCGCCAGGCAGACGCCCTTCTCTGGCTGTGCCCTGCCCTGACCACACGGCCTTTTTACTGAACCTAGCGAGCACAGAAGAAATGTAACTCCAGGCCCGGGGGGGAGGACCCTGGGACAGCTGCACCCAGCCAGCCCCAACATGGGCTTGGACATTAAGCGCACAGGACAAATGTGGAGGAAGAAGAAAAAAATCAGGAAAAAGCGGCGGGGGGGTCGGGGGTGGAGGTTTGGGGGGCGTAATGTCAGGCCCCTGGGGGCTCATTTTAACTCTTCCAGAAAACTGTTGCTACCAGCAAGTTCTAGCAGGTTCTGGCAGGTTCCATGTGAGCAGCTTGACCCCATGACTCAGGTTCCCAGCCAGGAGGCGTGAGAAGCACGGGCTGTGCTGGAGAGCAGGAAAGCAGCCCACCAGCCTGAGTGACTGGATGTCAGCAAAGTAACTTGTTACAATGTAACAGGGCATCCCGCTAACAGGCAGGTCGCCCTCTGGGCAGAGAACAAGGCTGCTGTCTGGAAGCAAGGGGATCCCCGCCCTCGCTGGGCAGGGACTGGACCTGCCTCGCAGGGTGGCCTCTGAGCAAGGACAGCGGGAGGCAGCTTCACCCCCACATCCACCTCCCATGTGTGGATGAAAAACTGTAACGGGCTGAATAAAAAATGCATTGTTTCCTGAAGAGTTTTAAAAATCCTGACCCTCTTTCAACTTAACTTGCTTTGTCTGTGAAATGAGGGCACTGAATGGGGGTCCTTGTTCCAAGACAAGGATGTCCTAGAGTGAAAACTCCTAGCCCCCTGAAATGCCGAGTTTCTGGAAGGAGCTCAAAGCAGCCCCAGAGACAGCCCCAGACGCGTGGCCTCACATACACAAACTACTCCCTATTCATGGATTCCAGTGTTTTGGCAACCAAACTCTGGGAAGAGCAGCAGGACCTGTCCAGACCCAGACCCAGGTCTCAGTGGTCTCCAGGGCAGTAAGGGCGTGGGCACTCACATTGCTGATCTGCTCCTTGAGAAGACAAATGACCTTGCGCTGGCCCTTCACCACCTGGATGTTGAGGTAGATGACAGCACTGCGGGAGGCGGGCAGTCAGGGGGGCTCGGGGCTGCCTGGTCCCGGCACCAAAGGGGAGGGTGGGCCTCTCCCAGGGTGCAGGGCCCTCCAGGGTGCAACCCCCTCGCTAGTCCCCAGCTTCCCCCACCCTCACACTCACAGCAGCAGGGCCCCCCCACACAAACACAGCAGCAGGGCCCCCCTAACACTCACAGCAGCAGCCCCCCCACACTCACAGCAGCGGGTCCCCCCACACACACACAGCAGCAGGGCCCCCCCACCACACAAACAGAGCAGCAGGGCCCCCACACACACAGCAGCAGCCCCCCACACACACACTCACAGCAGCAGGGCCCCCCCATACACACTCACAGCAGCAGGGCCCCACACACACACACAACGGCAGGTCCCCCCCACACTCACAGCCGCAGGGCCCCCCACACATACACACTCACAGCTGCAGGGCCCCCCCCACACACACACAGCAGCAGCCCCCACACACACTCATAGCAGGGCCCTCCCCACACACACACTCACAGCAGCAGGGCCCCCCCAACACTCACAGCCACAGCCCCCACCACCACCACACACTCACAGCAGCAGGGCCGACACCAGGAAGATGAAGAAGGTGTTCTCCAGCAGGTAGTGGTGGACCCAGGACAGCCAGGAGACCCTGGGCCCTGCCCGCTCCAGGCGGCGCACCCACACCTTGCCCGCCTCATACATGGTGTCCAGGGTCTGGAAGGGGCCACACATGCTCGATGGCTTCACCCTGGGCGGGATGCAGTGGGGCGCAGGGACCGTCAGCTGGTGAAGGCCCCTCCCCCCCTCCTCCCTCCAGCCTCAGGACACCGCCACGCCTCCCCAAACCCCCCAGGCACCACCACCGAGTCCGAGGCCACAGAGCGCCCAGGCTGAGCAGTACTCACTGCCAGAGGGCGTAGCAGAGGAAGATGGCGGCACCCAGGAAGGAGGGGAAGCAGAGGAGTGTCATGAAGACAGTGCTCATGTGTGAGGCCAGCCAAGGCCTGCGGGGTGCCTGGCAGTTGGCCATCAGGCTCGTCTGGGGGACAGAAACAAAAGATGCCACCACTACCCGCTGCCCACCCTGCCCCTGGCCTAGTGGGGACACCCCAAGAGGGAAGAAGTGGACGGGCAGGGGTCCTTCCAGCCAGGGCCCGGAGCTGAGACCCTCCTCTCCCCCAACCCCAGGGGCTGGGCTCTGCTGTGGGCAGAGAAAGGCAAGCTCACTAAAGGCACGGGGTTGGGGAGACCAAGGCAGACACGGGAGTGGCCTGTTCAAGGTCACTTGGTGAGCTCCCTCCCCGCCAGCCCCCACTAGAGCCCAGCCTGTGGTAGAGACAAGGAGCGAGGCCAGAGAGGACAGTGGCTTCAAAGTCAAGGGGTCTAAGGTCCCTATTCTCAACCACTGGGCACACCCGGCCTGAGGACAGAGGGCCAGCGTCAACTCCCAGGGCCAGCCCAGCCCTGGCACACACATGCCCAATGACAACCCCTCACCAGCAGGATGCTGCCCAGCCTGGCAAAGAAGGTGATGCCAGGGTAGGGGAGTCAGCTGGCACCCATGGCCATGGGACTGACCCCAGGGTGGCCCTGGCTGCAAGCCCCATAGCTCTCAGGGAGTGGGGGTCATGTGCTGGGCGCCGTGCCTGCCCTGGGGTGGGGCAGTAGCACCCTTACCTTCTTGATGTAGAAGAGAAGCAGCAGCTTGAGGATTTGCATGGCAGGGAGAAGGGGCGAGAAGAGGACCCCCAGCCTGGCAGGGGTGGGGCAGTTGCAGGTCAGAGGTGGGCCAGACCCCTGTGCTCCTCCCCAGGGCTAGATGCCCTCTTCCCCATCCCCCCACCCCTGCCTCGCTCAGGGGTGGAGCAAGCTGTCTGGCCCCTCCTCTGTCCACCCCAAGACCAGGCTGGGCTTGGACCACACGGGGTGGGGGGCTGGTGCAGCACCCCAGAAACCTGAGGCAGGACTTGCTGCTTCCACCCAGCCCCAGCAGGAGGCCAGCACAGGGTCCCAGAAAGAAAGGGTACTCCCAGGGGTGCACCCTTCCCCAGGAGTTCACCCTCCTCAGGGGTTCACCTTCCCCGGGGGGTTCGCCCTCCCCCAGGGCTGGGAGAGGGGCGCAGTGCAAACACCCACCAGGTCAGAGTCTGCCCGTAAATCAGGTCCAGGACGTTCCGGGCAATGTCGAACTCCGGCTTCTGCCGCCCCTTCAGCTTCTTCTCAGAGACGAGCCTGGGCAGAGGCACCGCCGAGGGTCAGCCAGGACGGCCAGGGAGAGGCCCACCCCAGGACAGCCCCGGAAGTCACCCCGGGCCTGATACCCTGTGCGCCTCGCCTCAGGTGCCCAGGAACCCCGCGGCGGTGACGGCAGAGGTCAAGGAGAGACAGGAACCACGCTAGGGTCCCCACCCCACGGGCCAACAATGCCAGTCTTTTTTTCTAAATGCACCCGTACACGCCCACGTCCGAACCACGTACACACCCGTACACGCCCACGTCCGAACCACGCACACACCCATACACGCCCGTGTCTAGAACACACAGAACATATGTTTGACTGCTTGGATTCTAGTTAATAACACTGTATCAATATTGGTTCATCAATTATAACAAAGGAACCACAGAAAGGACTCTGCTTTCTGCTCAATTTTTCTGTAAGCCTAAATACTGTTCTAAAAAATAAAGTCCACTAAAAAAGTCTTTTTCTTTAGTGTTACTAAATTCATACGTTCCCAGAGAAAATACAGACACACAAAAAGCAGGAAATAAACACAACCTGAAATGCCAGCACCCACGGAGGACCAGCCAGCATTTTGAAAATGTCCCTCCATGTTCTCTCTACCTTTTGTTTCTTTGAGCACAACCGAGATTATAATTGTACACGCAAAAATGAATGACTGGAAAATGTTTCGTTACGTATACTTTACCACAATAAAACCAAACCAAACCCGTTGCTGTTGAGCAGATTCTCATAGCGATCCTATAGGACAGAGTAGAACTGCCCCACAGGGTTTCTAAGCAGTGGCTTGTGGATTCAAACTGCTGACCTTTTGGTTAGTAGCCGAGCTCTTAACCACTGAGATTATAATAGACACATTGTTTTGAAACTGGTTTTTCTTTCCAACCTACAAATGCAAATGCGCTACATCCTGTCTTGTGGGCGTTTTTCTCCTCTAACGATCCTGTACAAAATAAACTGCCGAGGGTGGAGATTTGGGGCCCTGATTTGGGAGGCCCAGGGTCTCCTGCCTGGGGCCCTGCTTTCCCAAGGACTAAGACCCTCCCAGATGATGCCTGAAACCTCCCCACCCCAGCCTTGCCTGTCTTTGTGGGGAAGCCCGGCGTGCCCAGAGGGCAAAAGCGAGGACTCAGCCTGCAGGGGGCGCTGGACTCAGCCTGCAGGGGGCGCTGTGCTCACCGGGCCCAGCTCTCCTTGCCACTCAGGCCCCTCACCTCCACACCAGCTCCCCGAAGAGCGTGTCCACCAGCATGAAGATGAAATCCATCACCACGAAACGGTACAGCTCCTGGCCCACAACGTCCTCCCAGCACTGAAACAGCAGACAGGCCCTCAGCCCCGGCTGCACTGCCCGCCCTGGGTCCGCAGCCCCCTGCACAGCCCTTCCACACCATGCGTCCCACATGCCAGAGTCAATCACGGCCTAAATCTTCCTTCTGGACCAAGCCCATCAAGTCGGCCAGGGGAGGCCCCTCCTCCCGCCATGGGCGGGACCGCGTGGGGCCTCCCCTAGCCCTTCAGGGCGCCCTCCCCATGGCCCCCTCACCTGGCCCTTCAGGGCGCGCACCCTGCGGCCCAGCCAATGGTAGCACAGGATGCCCAGGATTACCATCTTGAGGATGAGGTTCCTGGGGTGGGGGGAGATGAGGAGGCTGAGGGAGGGGGGACAGGAAGCAGAGGAGCCCCCCAGAAGGCAGTCCCCAGGCCGCAGCCCTGCCCCCCCCCCACACACACCTGCAGATGGCCACATACAGCTCCAGCACTGGCGACTCGTGCTGCTCCAGGGCAGCCAGCCCACGGTACAGGTAGGGGGCCACCAGGTTGATGAGGCTCACCACCAGGGGCAAGGTCAGCAGTGCCGCCTCCTGGCTGGTGGCCACCTTCTGGGGAGGTGACGGGGGAGGGGACAGGGGTTACCCCAGGGAGGAGGCGCAGGGTCCAGCGGACAGAGGGGACTGAACTGGGAGGCAACACTTCCCTCCCTCCCTCTCCTCAAGGACACAGCCCCCCAGGCCTCAAGTTCAAACCATAGAGGAAGTGGGGTGGGGGGCAGGGTTAGAACACAGGTGCTGGAAAAGGAAGGGAAACCAAAAAAGACCAGAAGATCAAAGGAAAGGAAGGAGCGTGAGACAGAGAGGGGCAGAGGCCGGGGTCGGGGGCGCCCAGGGAGGGGTGCAGAGCCCTGGGCCGCTCTGACTCCAGGTCCTGGGTGGGGGCCTCAGGAGAGCCAAGGCCACCGGGGACTGGGTCGAGTCGAGTGCCCAGGCTCCCATGGGCCTGCCCCGCCCCCACAGGGAGTCTGATTAGAGGCTGGAGCCCCCAGGGGGTGCTCACCCCCACCCTTCCACCCACTCCCAACCCCCTTCCAGCCCCCCACGACCCACCTGGATCATGAGCTCTGAGAAGGTGTAGACAGCCATGGCACAGCCCATCGTGGTCCCCAGGCACAGCAGCCACACCAGGCCCAGCACAGCCACCCGCTGCAACTGTCCGCACATGCTTCGGGGGACCAACCGCAGCTGCCACTCGGCCAGCAGCTCCTGGGGAGGGTGGGCATCATGGCTGCATGGCCCAGCCACACATACACGGGGACACACGCACAAGGACACACCGACAGAACACAGGGAGGAGGGAGAGGTGGTCGGTGCCCCCCGCAGACCCCATTGCCTCCACCTCACTAGGCACAAAGACCCCGCCCTGGCTCCCATCCGCCTCCTCGTCCTGGGATGCACTGCCCAGGCGCTCCCAGCCCGTCCCCCTCCCTGCTGCCTCTGGGGAGGCCTTCCTGAGCCTGTCCCTTCCCTGTCTGTGTGGGTGGCCCCTACCCTACCAGGACTCCCGAGGCAAGAACAGCATCTGCCCCTGGGAGCCCCCCACCAAGGGAGACTTAGCCACCCCCACAGCACAAAACCCCAGAAAGACAAAGAACATTCCATGAGGGCCAGCTCTGACTCTAGCCCTGGGACCTAGAGCAAGTGACTCTGTTTCCTCACTTGTAATGAGGAAAGGTAACAGCCCCTCCCCACGGGGCTCCTGTGAGGATAAGGGAGCTATGTTGCCGGCCCCCCCAGACCCCTCCAACTCAGGCCAAGAGGACCTCCTGGCTGGGGCTGCAGCCTGGGACAAGCGGATGGACGAATGGGCAGAGGTGCTGAACTCCTGGGGGAAATGGAGGCCACCCTGACCCCAGGCCTTCCAAGTGCTGTGCTGGCCCAGCTCCTGCGTGTCCGTGGAGCAGCGGTGGCTATGCTCACTAGGTGACCACAGAGGCAGCCCCATACGGGGGCAAGTGTGGGAAAACAGAAGGACACCGAGTGTTGGTGCATTTTCTCTAGAAATGGGAAGGACCTGCCCTGTCACTCTTAGGCAGGGACAACGCGCCCAGCACCCTGGGTCTGGTTCACAGACACAATGTTCCTCCTCCTAGCTCAGTTCCACACATCTGGTCCTAAGTGAACCCCGGGTCAGGCTGTGGGGGGCTGTGTTCCAGGGTGAGGAGCAGGCGGCCTCAGCCTTCCCAGATGCTCACTTTCAGCTGGGTCCGGAGATTGTCTTGCTGGAGGCAGGAGGCCCACCTCTGAGTCACCTTGTAGTCCCAGGAGCAGAAGACAGTGATGGCATGGACACACGAGGTGCTGCCCACCCGGTAGCTCTCCCCAAAAGAATGGGACATGCTGGGGGAAACAGAACCAGGTGGTGGGGTGAGCATGAGGCCGGAGAAGCAGAGGCAAGGGGATAAAACAGATAAGACATTCCCTGCAGCTGAGCCCCACTTCCCACTCCAGGGAGCCCTCCCAGCACTGAATCGGCCTCAAGCAGCCCTTGCCCCATCTCCAGCCCAGGGCACTAGGCGCCATGGTGTGGACTGCTGGCCTTGCCCTCTAGAGCTGCCCTGTCTGGTACTCACCAACCACATGTGGCCAGGAGAGGACTCAGGGCTCTATCACCACTGACACAGACAGTGGGTACAGAAGATGCTAGGCTCACCACAGGGCCTTTGCACTGTCTCTCCCATTGCCCAAAATGCCCTACCCCACGTCTTCCCTGCCCACTCTTATTTAACCTCCCTGGCTCAGGTCAAGTGCCACCTCCTCTGGGAAACCAGCCCTAACCTATGTTCTCCTCCAATACCCAGGCCACACCTCTGGGGCTCCTGGATGTCCTTGACCTGTTCACTGGTCTGTGTTCTCCCCTAGACCGCTCCTCGAGGACAGGCTGAGCACAGGGAATGTTTGTGGGGTGGGTGGGAGGGTGGATGGATGGATGGAAGGATGGGTAGATGACTGAATGGATGGATGGATGGATGGATGGGTGGATCTGGATGGATGGATGGATGGATGGAAGGATGGAGGGATGGATGGATGGATCGATCGATCGATGTGAATGGATGGATGGATGGATTGATGGATGTGGATGAATGGATGGATGGATGGATGGATGGATGGATGGATGGATGGGTGGATGGATGGGTGGATATGGATGGATGGATGGATGGATGGATGGAGGGATGGATGGATGGATCGATCGATCGATGTGAATGGATGGATGGATGGATGGATGTGGATGAATGGATGGATGGATGGATGTAAATAGATGGATAGGTAGACAGGTGGATGGATGGGTGGATGGACGGAGTTCAGAGGAAGGTCATCTGGTGGAGGGCTGTTACCTGTAAACCAGGGTGATGCAGGTGATAAAGAAGGCCACACCCATGGTGAAGAGGTAGGCCAGGGGCATGTTGTAGGGCAGGCCACCTTCCCCATGAGTGCACTGATGGCCATCCAGCAGGCGGGCACACTGCTGGTTCAACGTGGTGTTACTGTAGTAACCGTAGTACATGACGGTGTGGGTGAAATAGCCCTGCAGAGAGGAGGCCTGGCAAGTCAAGGACTCCCCCTACCCCACCTACCTCACCCGCTGCCCCAACCCACCCTCAGCTGTGAGAGGCAGGGGGAGACCACCCACATGGGGAGCCGGGCGGTGAGAAAGGCAGAGCAAGAGAAGGGTCAGGAAACAGCTGTGAGAAGCCAGAGATGGACAAAGGGCCTGGCCATCCTGGGCTTCCCAGGCCTCCGTGAAACCAGGGCGAGGTGGGCAGCAAGGACCCCCACAGGGGCAGGGTGTGGTGGAGGAGGTGGCGAGAGCCGGCTGCTCTGCTGGGCCGGCTCCTGCTGGGGTCACAGGCAGGGCGGGGTGGGGTGGGGGGCACTCACCCCGCCTGTGAGGAGCTCCAGCCCAGTGAAGGCGGGGGTGGGGTGTGGCGGGCTGGGCGGGAAGGCAGCCTGCACACCCACGATGAAGGCCAGCAGGGGCAGCAGCAGGAGGGCGTTGAAGGCCAGCAGGGTCTTGAGGAAGAGGAAGTAGGAGAGCACGCTGGAGCCGAACTGGCCCCCGATCCGCTTCAGGGCGTAGTGCCAGGGCGTCAGCGCATGCAGGCCCGAGAGCAGCCCGAGCCCCAGGTTGTGCAGGGCCTGTGGGGACAGCAGCAGGGAGGCCCTGGGAAGAGGCCCTGCGGAGGGTGCCGGAAGGGGTGGGGCCTGACCCAGGTGGCAAGACCCCAGGCGGGAAGACCCCTCAGTGGCGACACCCTGGGTGGGGAGACCCCGGTGGGGAGACCCCAGGTGACGAGACACCAGGTGGGGACCCCGCAGAGGGAGGGCGGGAGGAGTGGTGAATGATTCACGGGGAGCCCTCGTCCCATCCCAGACGGGAATCGCTTAGCACAGAACCCAGAGCCTCCTACCAGGATGCAGCCGTACTTGAACTGGCTGCAGCAGGACCAGACCCCGTGCCGGCCTTTCTGGCCACTCCACGTCTCCCTCGCCGTCTCGCTCGCCTCTCTGGGTACAGAAGTAGCTGTCGGTGCCTGACCCGAGGAGGGGCCCACTCCTCCCCGGAACCGCCCACCGCAGGCTCAGGCCCGTCTTCCCGACCGTGGGCCGCCCACACGGAGGAGAGGGTACTGACCGCAGGCAGCGCTTCTCGGCCAGGCTCAGGGGCATCCTGCGGAGCATGTGATCCCGCTGGGTCCCCGTCAGGCCCTGGAGCTCCCTGACCAGGAGGCTACGCTTCTCTGCAGGAATGAGGAGGACGCTGGGTCAGTCCCCGGCAGCGTCCCTGCTCCCACTCTGTGGCCTGCCCCTCACAGCCCCTGCCTCCACCCACCCTGCACCAGGCCGACTGGCGGCTCCTCTCTGCGGGACAGTGGAAGCCAGATCCTGTCTCTGCTCAGGCCCTGCGGGTCTCAGCACCAAAGCTTATACACACAGGCGGTGCCCGACTTAAGAGTATTCAAGTAACAACCACGCTTAGGACTGTACGAGGCTTTTTTTCCCTTACATTTTATCGTTAGTAATATGTACTACATACAGTGTCGCAGCAGGTAATTTGCTGGTGTTATTCTCAGATGTTCACTTACAAATGTTCAAAGATCGGATTTATAAACATACTGATAATAAAAGGCAATAATGAAAACATAAAAAAATAGATATTTGACTGTCAAAACCGACTTAGGATGGAGTCTTCAGAGCTGAACCCCGTCATAGATCGGGGACTACCTGTACTTTGGGAAGTGAATTAGCCCAACATGACTGAGCACCGACCATGCGGGAACCCCCTGGCAGCCTGAAAGGCCCCCCACCCTGCCCCGGGAGCCATGATACCAAGACGGTTTCCACCACCCCACAGAGGGCCTCTCAGCTGGGAGGTTCTGCTGGCGCCCCGGCCTGGCCCCCACCCTGTGCTCTCACCTTCCTCCTGGTAGGCCATGGGGTCCAGCTCCAGGTCGTGCGAGCGGAGGCTGGGCCGGGCGGAGCGTCCCATGGCGCTGAGCAGGGGCCGGCTGCTCCGGCGTCGCAGCCGGATAGTGTGGTTGTAGTACTGAGAGATGATAGCACCTCGGCTGCGGCCTGCACAGGCAGCTGGTCGGGGGGTGGCTCAGGCCGCCCGGCCTCCCTCCACAAGGTTCCTCCATTCCAGGCCTCCCATAGAGAAGGCCTTTCACAGAGGAAGGGGCTGCCCCTCGCCTTTCCTCAAGACTGGGTTTCAGAGCCCTCAGGCACCGCGAGTTCCCAAGAGCCTATTTTTACCCCGGTGACTCTGCAGTCGATTTTAGAACACAAGAAGGCCTACTGGGCTGTGGGTGGGTGGGGTCTGGCTCTCAGCTCGCAGATGCCCTGCCAGAATGGCCGGCACAGCGGGGGCCGGGGGTCCACTCACCAATGGTGCGGCTGGGCATGTTGGCCAGGATGCGGAGCGTGGCCGCGCTGTACGCAGGAGCGCCCCCAGGCCCCAGGTAGGACTGGTGGCCACCACCTACAACAGCAAGAAGGGCTTGTCCAGAGGTCCTGGAGACCCAACCATGGCACCCTCACCCCCAGGCTGGCCGACTGCTGGGAGGGCTCATCCCAGTCCACACCTGCACCCAAGCTCACCTGGGGCCCCAGGGGTTCCAGCACCTGGCTCCCTCTCCAGCAGCTCCAGCCCCGCCTCAGGCCCTGCAGTCTCAGGCCCAGCAGCCGCTACCCACTGGCTCTGCTCCCGAATGAGCTGGTGGAAGGAGTCGTGCACTTCGTCCTCATCATAGGGGCTGGGCTCCTGGCTGCTGCGGTGGGAGTGGGGCAGGGTTCAGGGAGGCTGGCCTAGCCCTGCCCCAGCCGGCCTCCCTGGAGGTGACCCATCCCAGGAGAAGACAGCGGGGGAGGGGACGGCAGGCTTCCAGCCCTAGAGCTTTTACCTCGAGTCCTCTGGGATCTCGGGGACATTCAGGACGAAGGCCATGTCTATGGCCCACACCCGTCTGCAGACCTAGCGCAGCTCAGAGCCTGGGCGCAGCCTCCCGCTAGCCATCTGAGGAGAGACTGGCCTCAGTGCCTGGCACACGCCCAGACAGCCACTCCCTTGGGGGCCAGCCAGGGGCCTCTTCCAGCGCAGGCTGCCTGAGCAGCCCCCCCATCCACAGACAAACACCCGGTCAGGTGGGTGGCCCCAAATAAGCCCCGCCCTCATGCCAGATTGGCTCTGCTGGACCAAAAGGGAGCCCCTTGCCTGCTGGGAGGAAAAGAAGGACCGGAAGGAAGGGTGTAGGGTTGAGCAGTTCCCCATCTATTTCCTCAACATCACCAGTCCCTGGGAAAAGGGGAAGGCAGTGGGGTGCCTGCGGCCCGCCCTCCTGGCGAGAAATGGCAGAAGAAGGGTCAGCGCAGCTCAGAGGCCTCTCCTGCTGATGTAACCCAACCATACTTCCTCTTACAGGGGCCGTTGCCCCCAACAAGGCCCCTGGGCCCAGGAGCAGGCCCCTCCTGCTGTCCCCATCCAGCCCAGGCTCGGAGTCAGCCCCCATCTCACACACATACACAGAGGTCAGTCACCGCCACCCCTGCCAGGGTACCAAGGTCATCCTGTTCCCAGATCACTCCTCACATTCCAGGACCCGAGGGTGGTGGGCTGGGGGAGGGGGACGGGTGTTAACAAGTGGCCTTTGTCACAGCCAGGCACCACCGGGCACAGCTGGAACCAGTGAGGCTTTGTCTGGGACTCTGGCTGGGTCTGTCTACCAGTGGGAGGGGAGGTGGGGATAACAAGGTCCCCATCAGGAGCCACCCCCAAAGGACTCGGCCAGTAGGACTGGCCCAGCCCTGGGTCCACCCTGCTCTGGTCCTCCCCACCCCGACCCCCACCCCCACCCCCAGGGAGCTTCCTCGGCCAGGCCCAGGTGCCCAGACGCAGCAGGTCCCCTAGAGCTTCAGGACACAGTAGCCAAGCAGTGCCCTCGCTAGGGGTCTAGTCTCCGAGTCTAGGCCCCACAATAAACGCCGCTCCCCTTTTCTTCTGGGGCCAGCAGGAGCAGGATGTGGGGGTACTAGCGGCCACGTCCGACCACAACGGGAAAGCGGCGGAGGCGGGGCTTAGCTGTGCCGAAGGCGGCACCTCTACCACGGGGCTGGGTGGGAGGTGCCGCAGGCTCGCCCAGGACTTCAGCCCATTCCCCGAGGCCGGGGCTGGCCCCTCCGAGCTTCCGGCCCTCACCATTTCTGAGCCCTTAGCCAGGTGGGGACGGGCAGGGCGGGCCCGTTTCTAGGATCCCCCACCCCAGCTGACAGCGAGTCCTCCCGAGCAGCAGCTGCCCCAAGGAGCCGCAGCCCAGCCAGGGGGCAGCAAACTCCGGGGGCCCTCGATCCGCCCCACCTGTAACCCCCAGACCAGTGGTACTCGCCTGAGGGCGGCGAGTCTCCCGCCCCTCCCCATGCCACCTCAGCACACACCACCGTCGCCTCCCCTGGGGCCCCAGCGCTGGGCGGGGGTCGCTGCGGGGGGCTGCAGTTCCCGCGCTCCGTCCTACCTCCCAGCTCCAGTCAAAGATCCAGGAAACCCCAAGAGAGCTCCGCCGCGGCGAGTGGCCCCAGAGACAGAACTGGGAGGACGTGGAGCAGCCCGGCGGAAGGGGACAGCAGCAGGGGCTGGAAGAGTGGGCGGCAGGGCAGGACAAGGACAGGGTCGCCGACCCCCAAGCCCCGGGGCTGGGGCCACGCTGGATCCCGGCGCCCCCTCTCGACCACTCACCTGGGAGCGGCTCACCTGTCCCCCGCAAGAGCCGCGGGGAACTGCGGGCTGGGCTGCACCGTAGGAGGGAGAGTGACTGGGCCTGGCCGGGAGGTGGCCAGACGGTAACAAAAGGCCCAGGGGGCGACCTGTGATCCACGCGGGTCTGGCGGGGCCAGAGGGAGTGTCCGGATCCGCGGCCCACGTGGAGGCGGGCCTCGGCGGTCACGTGAACCCGGCTCCGGCTGGGGCGCACCCCGCCCCGCCTCCGGCTGCGGTGGGCGACTCTGCCGCCACCTGCCAACTCCTTGATCCCTCCTTGCACCCTGCCCCGTGGCCAGGTGGGGTGAGGGCGGTCTGGTGTCTGAGTCTACTCCAGTCTCCCCTGGTTGGGATCCCCAACTTCTGAAGCGTTCAGTTTCCCCAAGTTTCAAATAGGGACAATAATTCCAGACCTACCCACTTCCCAGGGTCGCAGTCACAGTAAGGGATGCTGAGAACCTGGCAATACGGCGCCGGGCGGGGTCACCCCTTCCTCCCGCGGGACCTCCTGTGCTCACAAACAGGTCCCCACTGAGACTGGCGGAAATGGGGTTACCTTCCTCCTCCCCGCCATCGGGGCGTGGTTTCTGCTGTTTATCTAGCAAGTGTTCCGTGCGCTTCCTGTGTGCTGGGTTGGGGAGAGGGTGCGAAAAAGGGGAAGGAATGAATGAATGTTCCCAGGACGAGAGGGGTGGGCACTGACATTCCTATTTCACGGATGGAGGAACTGAGGCTGAGAGAGTTATTCAGCTTCCTGGGCCAGAGTCTAGATCCACCTCGGAGCTCTGTCGAGGGGCCTGACTTTGGGAAAGCCCGCAAGAAGCCCAGAGAAGGGGCTCCGGGGATTTGAGACAGTCCAGGAGAGGGGTGCATTCCTGGTGGGGAGACGCAATGGGCACCGATCACCGGAGGTCCAGGCAGGGCGGGGCCTCGTGGACGGGAGAACAGCGTGGGCAAGAAGAGACACTCACCTCCCAGGACAGGGGTTCTGGGACAGAAGACTGGACAAGGGGGCGGGGCCGGGGGAAGGGCTCTTTTGCAGCTGTCCGTGTGGTTGGCTCATGGGGTGCTCAGACCGGTTTTCCGCCGAAGGCATCTGGTGCCCAGCATTCCAGGTCCCACCACCCAGCCCCACTCTCCACCCACCACTTCGCCTTCCTTTCACACCCCAGCCGCCGGTGAACTTGCATAACCCCTGGCCCAGATAGAGGGCCACCTCCTCTGGAAGGCCTCCTAGACTGCTCCAGGCCCAGTTAGCTGTTGAACTCTGTTGACCGCCCCCCTATGCCCCACTGAGACCATTGTGGGCCTGGCACAGAGGAGGGGCTCAGGAACACAGGAGGGGGAGACGGGCAAGACGTAGGGAAGTCACTAAAGTATCTGGACAAAAGTGGACAGCAGTAAAGGAGAGAAAAAGGGAGCAGGGAGGAAGGGCAGGGCTGTACAGGGCCGGAGCCACAGGGACAGAGATGACCAAGGTGACTCTTAAGCCTCTAGCCTGGATGAAAGGAACTGTCAGCGACAGAGGCTGGAGGTTGAGAAATAACGGCCCAGAGGCTTCTGGAAAATCAGCAGCTGGTGTGATGGGGCCCACCATTGTCACTATCGCCCGGGGCCACCCGAGCTGGGCGACCTGTGGCAAACAGATAAGGGGCCAGTCCCTGCGGTCCCCAAGCCTCACGAAGGCCCCCTCCCCCACCCCACCCCCGTCAGCCCCTTTCCCCGGATCTGGCTCCCCAGCTGGGTCACGGCCCCTCCCCTAGTCAGGCCCCCTCCCCGGGTCAGGACCCCTTCCAGGATCATCCCCCCTCCCCCTGTCAGGCCCCCTCCGGGATCAACTCCCTTCCCAGGGTCAAGCCCCAGCTCCCTCCCGGCAGGAAGGGGGCGGGCTGAGGGGCCCGCACGCCGAGGCTCCAGCAACTGCAGGCACAGCCCCCACCCGGGGTCTGAGGGCCGCCAGGGTGCACAGCTGCCAGAAGGTGCTCCTTCGGTCCCGGGAGCCCCGGGCCGACACCCGTGCAGCCCACGTGGCCCGGTCTAGCGCGCAGGGGCTCCGCTGTCAAGGCCCGCTGCCACTCTGTCACCTGCCCTTGGCGCCCCATGAACCGCAGGAAGTGCCGTCTCGGTCTCGGTTTCGAGGGGAGGAAACTGGGGGGGAGCAAGGGTTCCTGTCATGTGACACCGACTCCTCGCTGGCTCCATTGCAGCCCTGTCTGGCGTGGAGGTAACGGTCGGAGAAAGGGGCTTCTCCAGGGACTTGGCCGTTTGGTGCCCAGGTGAGCTGGGTGCAGAACGGAGGGCAAAAACGAGGGAGGAAGTGAAAGAGAGAATTGAGGACGGAGGGACTGCTGGGGGGGGGTCCACTCGGTCCCTTCCCACGGCTGGAACCTCAGTGACACTCCTTCATCTGGGTCCCATGGGGGGACCCAGCGCTGATCCTGGCCTGTGGCGCTGGACCCTAGCAGGAAGACAGAAGGGGGACCCGGCACATCGGGAGCCAGGGCGCTCTAGGCTGCCCACCTCAGGAGCTGTGGGGTTTGGGACAGAGCTGTCTTCCCAAGGGGAGAATCAGCCTATGGAGACATGGGGAATCTCTCCCCCCTCAGGGTGATGCGGGAGACCTGCAGCCACAGATAGCTGGTGGAGAGGGCAGCAGGCTTTGGGGCCACGCATGGCCACACTTGGCCTTGGCTTTGCTTGTGGCGACCCATCTTGCCCTGTCTGTTGGGCGTTTCTCCCCCTTTCACAGATGGGGAAACTGAGGCACCGCTTGTTGCTTTGAGAGGCAGAGCGGGACTGAACAGGGTTCTTTCTCTTCGTTTCTGGTCATGCCAGGGACAAGACCTCGAGACTCACCCTCCCGGCACCCCGCACCCCTTTCCCGGCGGAGAGTCGCAGTGGGGGCGGCCCAGCCCTAGCGGTGGCGCAGAGATGCTGCGGCAGTGGTCGGTGTTGTCGGGGCTGACCCCTGGGGAGCCGGAGCCCGGGGAGCCTCGGGCAGAGGAGCTGTGCGAGCAGGAGATGGAGAGGCTGTGCTCCTCCAGGGCGCCCGTGCGCACGCTGCCCTACGCCATGGTGGACAAGCGCGTCATCCGGTGGGTGCCCGCTCTCTAGGGCGGAGGGTGGAGACACCCCAAAGACGCACCTAGGGGATAGAGAGATCCCAGAGCCCATGGACGCTGCTCTGCCCGCCCTGGTGGGCACGGTAGGTGGGTGACTCAAGGTGCCCCATCACCACCCTTATGGCAGGCAGCTTCGGGAGCCCGAGGGGGTGCAGCCTTCTTTCTGGGAGCGATGGCAGCTCCGGAGACAAATTGCGGGACGGCGCCTCGGAGAGATGGCGCAGCGGCTGGCCCGCGGCTTCGGGCTCTGGGAAGGGGCTCTCTATGAGATCGGAGGTAGGACCCTCCCCGCAACGCCCACCTCCCCTCACTGGAGTCTCCAAGTCCAGCTCCAACCCAGGAGGAGGGCATCATCCCGCCTGCCCCATTGCTCCCTCTTTCCTACCAACCCACAGCCCCCGCCCGGCAAGGCAGGCCACAAACCTAGGTGGATGACAGCGCCCCTGGTGACTATCACGGTACTGCTCAGGAGGCCACCCCGCCGGGGCCATCAAGCTGAGGCTTCTGGTCGCCCACTCCGCGGGGCTGGTATACCTCGCTGTCCACCCCACTGTCTTCCCATAGGCCTCTTTGGCACCGGAATCCAGTCCTACTTCACCTTCCTGCGCTTCCTGCTGCTGCTTAACCTGCTGACCTTCCTGCTGATCGCCGGCTTCGTCCTGCTGCCCCTGGTCTGGCTCCACTCCCTTGACCCAGCGCCTGCCCTGAGCCTCAGTGAGTGCCTGGCACTGTGACCCACAGGTGCCCCCAGGGAGGGGAGGGTTCCCTGAAGCCCACTTGCACCATTGGTGCTAGTCCAGGACTCAGAGCTGGGACAGCTCAGACCCATTGTGCCCACCCTGGGCACCCTCCTCCTCCCTGTGCCCAACCTCGGACTCCCTTGGACCCACCTTGTACACCGCACACTTCCTGACAGTCTCAGGGCCCCTGCTCAGCTTCCTGGGGTGGGGGTTATGGAGTTGGCAGGGAGCAGAGCCTCACCCCTGCCTTGGGGGCCCCTCTCTATGGCCCCCCCTCTCCTTCCTCAACAGCGCTCCAGTGCCCTGGTGGTGACCAGCCCCAGACTGGCCTTCAGAAGTTCCACAATCAACTTTGGAATGTCTTAACTGGTAGGGTGAGTGGGGTCCGTCCTGGCCATGGCCCGGGGGCTCTGCGATACCTAGGGAACTGGCCTCAGGAGATCCCGGTCAAGAAACCCCCCACCCCTGCAGGGATAGCTCGGCTTCCAGTGGGCCAGGCCAGCGATGGGGTCAGAGGTGAGGCTGCTGTGCATGGCTCACTCCACAGGCAGATGAACACGTGTCTGGTGGCTCTCAGAGCCCAGGTGGGGTGGGGGTTACAAGGGACAAGAGGGAGAGAGTGTCCAGGACTCTGGGATTTGCCTAGACACATTCTCATCCCTGGAAGCTGTACAGTGGTTACAGTATGGACCCCTGTGTTTGAGTACTGACTCTATTCCTCAAAGCTGCGTGACCTTGGGCAAGTTACCTAACCTGTCTGAACCTCTGTAAAATGGGGATTCTCTTACTGCCTACCTGATGGGTTATGCTGAGAGTTAGTGAGTTAATACACAGAAAGCACTCAGAATGGAACCTGCACGTGACTCATGTCCAGTTGTCCCCCCTGATGTCCCCAGGCCTTCAACAACACCTATCTCTTCTATGGCGCGTACCGGGCGGGGCCTGAGGTTAGCTCTGTGTACAGCATCCGCCTGGCCTACCTGCTCAGCCCACTGGCCTGCCTGCTCCTCTGCTTCTGTGGGACGCTGCAGCGGTGAGACCACAGCCGTGCCTCTGCCCCTTTCGGCGTGGGGGGGTCTTCCCTGGTCACCCCTCCCTTGGCATGGCACCCCCTAGTTGGCAGGAAGGCCCCTGGCCCTGTTCATCAGTAGCTCTGGGATCTGAATTCTGTGTCCCCACCTGCAGACCTCAGGAGCAGGGACCACCACCCCTGTACCCCCAGCCCTCACCCATGCCAGGGCCAAGACCTGTACCCAGCGCTGCCAGGGCCCTTCCCACCCCAGAGCCCAGAACCAAGGCTGGAGCATGGGGGTGACCTTCCCCAGCAGGCCCCTGGCCTCTACTCCTTCCAGGATGGTGAAGGGGCTGCCGCAGAAGCCATTCCCGGGCCAGGGCCGCAGGACACCGCTCAGCACCAGGGTCTTCTCGTCCTGGGACTTCTGCGTCCGCGTGCGGGAGGCTGCCGCCATCAAGAAGCTAGAGATCCGCAACGAGTTCAAGGTGAGTGTGAGGGGTGAGATTGTGTGTGAGCAAGTGAGTGTAAGAGTGTGTCTGTGTGTGAACGAGTGTGTGAGTGTGAATAAGTGAGGGAGTGTGACTGAATGAGTGTGAATAAGTGAGGGAGTGTGAGGCTTGTGACTGTGAGTGTACATCTGTGCATGTAAACAAGTGATTGTGAGTGTTTCTGAGAGTGAATGAGTGTGACAGCATGTGTGGTAAGTATGTGAATACGTGTGAATGAGTGAATGACCGTGCATGTGTGTGACTATGTATGTGAGTGTATGAGTGTGAATGAGCGTGAGTATGTGACTGTATATGTGTGTGAGTATATATGAGTGTGAATGAGTGAGTGTGAGTATGTGACTGTATATGTGTGTGAGTATATATGAGTGTGAATGAGTGAGTGTGAGTATGTGACTGTATATGTGTGTGAGCGTATATGAGTGTGAATGAGTGAGTGTGAGTATGTGACTGTATGAGCGTGTGAGTGTAGATGAGTGAATGAGTGAGCACGACTATGTATGAGTGTGAAAGAGCAAGGGTGCGTATGTGGTTATGTAGACGAATGTATGGCTCTATGCGTGCATGAGTGGGTGTGAATGTGAATGCATGAATGTGAGTGTGCAAGACCACATGTGGGAGTGTGTCAGTGAATGTGGGTGAGTGTGCACACAGTGTTACAGCGCAGCAGGAGGCTGTACCCGTGTTGGGTATGAGCTCTCCCCTGCACGGTTGTAGGCTGGGGGGGTCTGGATAATCCAGCCGCCACTCCTCTTCCGGTCCCTGCCTGGCCACGCCGACCTTGCCCAGACCTGACAGCCCATCTCCCACCGCCACTGGTCTGGGCCTGGGTCTGCGCGGCAGTGCCTTCCCCGGCCAGCCCAGGCCTGACCCCGCCCTCTGCCCCCCACGCCAGGTGGAGCTGGAGGAGGAGCGCCGCTTCCAGCAGGCGCAGCAGCAGACCCAGGCCCAGAGGGTCTGCCACCTGCTCACCTACCTGCGGGTCAACCTTCTTATCGGGCTCCTGGTGGTCGGGGCCGTCAGCGCCATCTTCTGGGTTACCACATACTCGCAGAACAGCAAGGAGGTGCGGGGCCACTGCTGTGTGTTGAACGCAGCCCCGCGCCCCAGGGGAGCTGGAGCATCCCGGTTTACAGAGCCCGGGCTAACACCATCTGCCCGAGGACACGACCAAGTCCCCCTGGCAGACTGCCTGCTGCCACTGGGAAGAGTCTCTGGGCTGCGGGACCCCGGGCCACCCAGAGTTATGCTCTAGATTCTGGGGATCACAGGGAGCAGAAAAGCTGGCAGGAGCCCCAGCACTCACTCACACTCACACTCATACAGCCACATGATCTCACACTCACTCACTCACACTATCACTCTTACACAGTCACACGATTTCACACTCATTCACTCACACACTCAGTCACACAACCTCACAATCACTCACTCACACTCACACACTCATACAGCCACACGATCTCACACTCGCTCACTCACACACACCCATAGTCACACGATCTCACACTCACTCACTCACACTCACACACCCATACAGCCACTCGATCTCACACTCTCTCACACTCACACACCCATACAGCCACACAATCTCACACTCATTCACACTTACTATCACTCTCACACTGTCACACAATTTCACACTCACCCACACTCATAGAGCAACACAATCTCACACTCATTCACACTCACACACACTCATACAGCCACACAATCTCTCATTCATACACACTCATACACAGTCACACACTCTCATGCTCACACACACTCACAATCACACAATCACTCACAGTCACTCACAATCACTCATTTGCACTCTGATATACACACTCACAATCACAATCAGTCACACTCACACACACTTGTACAGTCACACAATCACATTCACACATGCTCTCACACAATCACTCACACTCATACAGCCACAAAGTCTCACATTCACTCACACTCACGCTCATACGTAGTCACACACAACTACTCATTCACACACTCATACACAGTCCCATTCATACTCATTCACACTCCTATACATTGTCACACACATTCACACTCATTCATCATCACACACTTATCCATAGTCACTCATTCACATGCACAAACACACATTCATATCCACAGTCACACACACTTACACTCACACTGTCTCACACTCACCCTCACCCTCACCCGCATTCTGCAGGAGTCCCTGTTTCTGCTGCTCCAGTACCTGCCCCCTGGGGTCATCGCCCTGGTCAACTTCCTGGGTCCCCTGCTGTTTGTATTCCTGGTCCAACTGGAGAAATATCCTCCCAACACCGAGGTCAACCTCACCCTTATCTGGTGAGTGCCACCCTTGGGGGGTGACGAGTGGACAGTGTGTGGGAGGGGGGTGGGAGGGGAGAGGGTCGGGGGGCATGTGAGGGGTCTGCATCCGTGTGTCCGCGACCCTGCCTTGATTTATTGCCTGGCACCGGAGATCCCGAGCTGGGAGACCCCTCTCATTCACCACCAGGACAGAGGGAAGGCAAGAGAACACACAGACTCAGGGGAGAGGCCCCGGGTCTCAAGTTTTTCAGCCCCCCCTCCAAAGAGGAGTCCCTGGGGGATGCAAACTGTTGAGTCCTCAACTGCTAACCAAGAGGTTGGTGGTTCAAATCTACCCAGAGGCTCCTGAAGAAAGGCTTGGCAATCTGTTTCTGAAAGGTCACAGCCTTGAGAACCCTATGGAGTACAGTTCTACTCTGACACATATGAGGTGGCCATGAGTCAGAGTCAGCTCAGTGGCAACTGGTACCTTCAAAGACTGTCACCAACGTGGCCCAAACACTGGCCATTCAGAGGTACAGGCCACTGTTTTGCAACATGGGACTCACAGCCAAGGTCACACAGCCAGGACAGAGCAGAGCCAGAACTGGAACCCCTATGGGGCTGGCTCCAAAGCCCCAGCTCACAATGCCTGCTGGGGACAGGTTCAGACCAAGCTCTCCCTTACCTCCACCTCTGCCCTGTTTCCATCTCAGCTCTCAGCACCCCTTCGCCCCTCCTCACCTCCCCCTAAATCCTCAGGTACAGCCCCTGAGCTCCGGCCAAGCTCCTCTCTCCTCTTGTCAACCCCCAGCTCGGCTCTGCCTGCTCTGCCTTCTGCTTCCCTCTAAGCTTGACTTTATTTTACTTGGTTTTACACTTGATTTTTTTAATAGATAATAATGTATGCACATGGTAAAACATTCAAATTGCTCACAAGGATGCCAGATGAAAAATAAGCCCCCACCCGCCCTGCCTCCCAGTCTCCCTCAACAGAAGAGCCACTGCTCCCAGCCCATGAGTATGGAAAACGTCCATGCCTACACAGAACGTGCATGCCACAGTGTCTTAGTTATCTACTGCCGCTGTAACAGAAATACCACAAGTGGACGGCTGTAATGAACAAATTATTCTGTCACAGTCCAGGAGGCTAGAAGTCTGAATTTGGGGCACCAGCTCCAGGGGAAGACTTTCTCTCTCTGTAGACTCTGGAGCAATGTCCTTGTTATCAATCTTCTCCTGGTCTAGGAGCTTCTCAATGCAGGGATCTTGGGTCCAAAGGACGGGCTCTGCTCCTGGCACTACTTTCTTGGTGGTAGGAGGTCCCCCTGCCTTTCTGCTCGTTTCTCTCTTTTATATCTCAAAAGAGATTGACTCAAGATACAACCTAATCTTGGGGATTCAGTCCTGACTCATTAGCATAACTGCCTCTACTCCTGCCTCATTAACATCATCGAGGTAGGGTTTACAACACATAGGATAATCATATCAGATGACAAAATGGTGGACAATCACACAATACTGGGAATCATGGCCTAGCCAAACTGATACACATTTTTGTGGGACACAATTCAATCCATAACATTCCACACTTGGGTCTCCCAAAATTCATGTAAGACACATTCACCCCATCATATCATAGCAGAACTCTTAAATCAACTCCAAGTCCAAAATCGAAAACTCATGTTTCAGGTTAGCCCATCATAGCTCTACGGTCCAGTTATCTATTCTCTAAGTGTGCAGGGCATGTGTTTGTGATGTACAAGATTGTGTGAGTGGGCCAGATTTTAATAGGCGGTAGAAGAAAAGAAGATCTGATGTTCAATAAGGATACTTAAAGGTTAACATGTTTCTTTACTGCTTATTGTTGTTAATTGCCATCAAGTTGATTCTGACTCATGGTGACCCCATGTGTGCAAAGTAGAACTGCTCCAGTAGCGTTTTCAAGGCTGTGACCTTTCTCTACTGCAGGTCACATGTACGCATGTGAGTCCCCAGGGTGGATGTAGGGGAGGGTGGCTGGACTGTCCAGTGTTTCCCAAACTGATTTAAAAACAGAACCCTTTTCCCATGAATCAGCTAGAGACTGGGGTTCTGGGGAACACACTTTGGGAAACATCGCCAGGGAGGGAGGAGGTTGGAAAAGGGCTGAGCCCAGGAGGTGACAATAATCTTACCTGGTATCAGCCCCACCTGTATCCTGGGAGCCGCCTGTGCCTCCCTGCATGTACCTGGGCCCCTCCCCTGACACCGTCCCACCTCCAGGTGTGTAGTGCTGAAGCTGGCCAGCCTGGGGATGTTCTCATTCTCCCTGGGCCAGACCATGCTGTGCATCGGCAGGAACACGACCCGCTGTGAGTCCCACGGCTACAACGCCTGTGACTACCAGGTGGCTGACAGCTCCGCCGGGGCCCCCTCCCTCCATCCTTCTACCTTAAACCATGCAGAGCCTTGTCCCTGCCCCTTAGTCTCCTGTCCCTCTCCAGTCCCACCTGTGTGAGCTGCGGGCAGAGCTGAGCCCCACAGCGACACACCTCCAGGGGGCGCTGTCCACATCACACTAGGATCCGTGGCAGTCCTCGCTGCGGGGTTTCCCTGCTCTCATCCCATCCTCGAGACCTATTTTAACTTAGAAATCACATCAGACTCCCGGAAGGCCCTCGGGCGGGTGGGTAGGTGAAGGGAGAGGAGGCTCGGGGACCGTGGACGGTGACTGCTCTCCTCCCTTCCCGCCTTCTGCACTCCAGTGCTGGGAGAACTCGGTGGGGGAGGAACTATTCAAACTGAGCATCTTCAACTTCCTCCTCACGGTGGCCTTCGCCTTCCTGGTCACCCTGCCTCGCAGGTAAAACACGGGGGACACCACGGGGGGAACGGGGTGACATGGGCATGTTTGGGGGTGTCCAGTGACCACAGCCAAGGGTGAGCCAGTCCACACGTGTGTGTCATGTGAGTGGGTGTGGCGAGGGTAATGGCAGCAGGACGTGGTCCACCCATACCTGGTGGGTGGTAGGTACCTGGACACTCCCCTCCCCCAGGCTGATGGCGGAGCGGTTCTCGGGCAAGTTCTGGGCCTGGCTGGACCGAGAGGAGTTCCTGGTGCCCAAGAACGTGCTGGACATCGTGGCAGGGCAGACAGTCACCTGGATGGGCCTCTTTTACTGCCCCCTGCTGCCCCTGCTCAACAGCGTCTTCATCTTCCTCACCTTCTACATCAAGAAGGTGAGCGTTGGGGCAGAGCGGCAGAATCTGGGAGGGGGCGTGGCGGGCGCCTTGAGCTGCAGAGTCAGGCCGAGCTGGGCGCACCTCCTATTTCTGCCCCCTTCTAACTCCACTTCCTGGACTCCTCGACGTCTCCCCAGTACACCCTCCTGAGGAACTCCCGGGCGTCCCCGCGGCTCTTCCGCGCCTCCAGCTCCACCTTCTTCTTCCAGCTGGTCCTCCTCCTGGGCCTGCTCCTGGCCGCGGTGCCCCTGGGCTATGTGGTCAGCAGGTGAGGGGGGCTGGGAGAGGCCGAGGCGGCTGGTGGGCGGGGCCAAGCCTAAGCCCTGACGCCCCCCTCCCTCGGCGGCCTCTCCCCAGCGTCCACTCCTCCTGGGACTGCGGCCTCTTCGCCAACTACTCGGCCCCCTGGCAGGTAGTCCCGGAGCTGGTGGCCCTCCGCCTCCCACTGCCCAGCCAGCTCGCCCTCCACTACCTCGGCTCCCACGCCTTCAGCTTCCCCTTCCTCATCCTGCTCAGGTGCCTGCCAGGGAGCAGGGAAGGGGGGCTTTCTGGGAAAGGGGCCTCCTTCCAGGGAGAGGAGGTGTAGGTCTGGGCACCCCCAGCCAGTCTCAGGGGATCCGGGAGCAAGACAAGGGGAGTCAAGGGGGGCCAGGGCCTAGGCGGCCGGGTACCCCCTGCGCCCTGGGCAACCAAGGGGTCCACCTCCGGGACTCTGTGAGGGTTCCACGACCCCCAGGGAGACACGGCGCCAGGTGCAGCCTGCTCGCACGCCGCGGCTGTGGAGTTACTCCTACCGCCCTGCGGAGAAGGGGGAGGCTGGGGGCCGTGGGAGAAAGGAAACGAGGGTCTTGTCCAGACAAGTGGATGCAGAGAGCAGACCCGTGGGCCGAGTTTTTAAGAGTCAGGGTGGGGAGAGGAGGTCAGGGAAGACGGCCTGTGGTCCGATGTGTGACCTTCGTTCCCCTGTCTGCCCCTCGTTCCCCTGTCTGCCCCAAGCCTTGTCCTGACCGTATGCGTCTCCCAGTCCCACGCCAACGCCAGGGCCATCCAGGGCCTCCGGAAGCAGCTGGTGTGGGTGAGCGAACGACGGGCTGGGCGAGGCCTCGGGCAGAGAGGGATCTCTGGTGGGGGCGTGGTCTCAACTGGAGGCGTGGCCTGACGGGACCTGCCCTCGGGCTGGGAGCGGGATTGTGATGGGCGTGTCCTGACTGGGGCGTGACTCTGTGGGGCGAGGCCTCGGTCAGAGGCGGGACCTTAGGGCCATGACCTCTGGCTAGGGATGAGACCTGGAGGGGCGAGGCCTCGAGCTGGGGGCGGGATCATGATGAGCTTGGCCTGGGCTGGGGCGGGACTCTGGGGGCGAGGCCTCGGGGCGGGGGGTGGAACCGGGCGGGGCGCGGCGGGGCCCCGACCGGGGGCCCGCTTCGATCCCTTGGCCCGCAGCTGGGCGTAGGCCCCGCTCGCGACGCGGTGTTCGCTCCCTTCGCAGCAAGTCAGGGAGAAGTGGCACCTGGTGGAGGACCTGTCGCGGCTGCTGCAGGAGCCGGGCTCGAACGGCTTTCCAGGACTTGAGTCCCCTCACTCCCGAGCTTCGCGCCCGCAGTCCTTCTGTCCCGGATTCCCGTGCCCAGGCTCCCCGCGTCCCAAGTCCCCGCAGCCCGTACGCTCCCTCGGGCATCCCGCCGGGCCGCGCTCACCTTGCCCCGGACCGCGCTCACCTTGCCCCGGACCGGGCGACGCCCCGGCTTCCGCCTGCAGCTTTGTTTTCCCTGGCGCCGCGGAGCTATAGCACCGACCACCCGGGATCCCCAGCCCCCGCCCCATGCTCCTGGCCGCTGGGGACCACCGCCCCTCCCCAAGCCCCCTAGGCCTGGGACTGGGGTCCCCAAAGAGGGGCGCACACCCCCAGGAGCAGCAGGAAAAAAATAATGGGAACTTTTATTTATGTTTCTATCTCATGCCTTGAAAACTATTTTTCTGTGAACATTTCATAATGTACATAATGTATTGATATAGTTACCCATGGATACATCTTATAAATATACATCTATTGAGAGAGCTCAGAAGTTGTTCACAGATGGAAGGCCATCATAAAAGTGTGGAGACCTCCATCTGTGGAAGAAGTCCCTGGGTGGTACAGTTAGTGGAAACGTTGGTGGTTCGAACCCTCCCAGAGGACCTCAGAAGACGGCCCTGGTGATCTGCTTCCGAAAGTTCACAGCCTTGAAAACCCTTGGAGCTGTTTTATTCTGCACACGTGGGGTCACCATGAGTCAGAATCAACTCCAAGGCAACTCACAACCACCACCCGTGGAAGGGGTACACCTGTGTTGAGGGTTCACTGTACATTCACCTCGTTTATTCTCCCACAACCTTCTGTTATTCCTGTTGTTAGCTGCCATCAAGTCATCTCAGACTCATGGTGGGCCTACGTACAACACAAGGAAATGTCGCCCAGTTCTGTGCCATCTTCATGATCGTTGACATGCTCGAGTTCATTGTTGCAGCCACTGTGTATCTTGAGTGCCTTCCAACCTAGCGGGCTCATCTTCCAGCATTACATCAGACAATCTTGGCCAATTTTTAAAGTTGATTGCCAGGTCTTTCTTCCTAATCTGCCTTAGTCTGGAAGCTCCGCTGGAACCTACCTACCATGGGGAACCCTACTGGTGTTTGAAATCCAGTGGCATAGCTTCCAACATGATAACACACAAGCCATCACAATATGTCAAACTGACAGATGGGTGGTGAATTCCTTCTTTACATATGAGAAAACTGGCCCCTCAGAGGTTAACTAGTGGGCCTACAGTCACCAAGGACAGAGCTGGGGTTTGAACCCAGACACTCAGCTGAGAGCCACCCTGTGCCTCCATGGATCTCAGAGGCCACTCCCAACCCCAGGGCCTTACTGGAGCCAGGGGTGTAGAAAGGGTAACAAGCGCCCAGAGGCAATCTCTAAGTTGCGCACCGCCCCCCACCTCCAATTTTAAGATGAATAGACGTTGATAAGGACACGTCCGCAGAAATGCCCGCCCCCCCATTGCCTGGCTGCCTCAGTCAGGCACCTTTCATATTTGTGACGCCTCAGAATGTAACTCCGCACCTCATCTGCCGCCCCCTTGGACTTGGGCCCCAGGGGCAAGTGCCCACCTCTGCCCGCTCTCACCCTCGCTACTCCTCTTACTGGAGCCTGAGTAAATCAGAGGGTCCTGTCGGACTCTGCCTCTCAGCATTCCCCCACACGGACCACCCGAGTCAACAAAGGAAACCAGAGCAGAGGCCCAGCCATGCCCTCCACAGGACTCTCCCCTGACCTCCCAACCCCTACCCAGTGGCTGCTGGTCAAGCTGACCCCGAGGGACGGTGGGGTGACGGGGCCCACAGACCTGCAGTGTGGAAGACACGGAGTGTGTGTGGTGGAGGCAGTACCCTCAAGGCCCAAAGGTGGGGCCTCTCTGATCTCTGAGCCATGCAAGACCCCTTTCCAAAGGCTCCGGTCACGGAGGCTGCTGTGGCTTGAAACCTGTGATTCCCACACTTGGAGAGCACCCAGAACCCGCCAAAAGCTGGCCCCACCCCAGAGATGCTAATGTAATCCAGTGCAGCCAGGCACCCAGCTGTTCCAAAGCTCCAGGTGACTCTCCCATGCAGCCAGGTGGAGAACTGCCGGTTAGAGAACCGTCAGCAGGGAGGTCAGGAAGACCCGGGGGGACTCACTTGAAAGCCCTCAGGGTCCCGGCATGGGCATAAGGCAGTTCTGCCTGCCACCCGTGGGCTGGACGCTTCTTCATCTGGTCATTCAAGACAGCCAGCTCTGCCCCTCCTGTCGCTGGCTTTGCCTCTCACTCACCAACAGTCAGTGAACAAATACATTAAGTGCTGCTAAACGCCGGGCCCTGTTCTGGGGGCTGAGGATGAGGCAGTGAGGTAAACAGATGGAGTTCTGTCCTCAGTCAATAGAGGGCCCCAAGCCTGGCCAGATGAAAGTGACATGTGCTGTTAATTAGCAGTTCGGGGCCAAAGTGTGGTCCCTGGACCCTCAGTATCAGCATCACCTGGGACAGCACCCCCCCAACCCCTCGCTGTGTCATTATCCTCCTTCAGCCCTCAATTCCTCCCCCAACTTCTTTCAGCAGATGTGAGAACAGGCACCCTGAATTCGAACTTCTAGCCTCCTAAACTGTGAGAAAATAACTTTCTGTTTGTTAAAGCTACCCCCTTGTCGTGTTTCTGTTATAGCAGCATTAAATAACTGAAACACTCCCCAAATGGGAGAAATCAGAAGCAGAGAGGGAGGTGGGCCTTTGGGGTGCAGGGTCTATTCCCAGGGGTGGGAGTTAGGACTGTGGGTGGCAAGTGACAGAAGCTGACCCAAGCCCCTGGGGAGCAAGGAGACAACTTGGTGGTTGACAGACACACTAGTGGAGGCAGGATCTCCTGGACACCACATGGGGACCCTGCCTCTCGCCGTAGTCCTTCCCACTGCTTCCTGGCAGGCAGGTCACCCTCTCAGACCAGCTTCCCGCTGCACCCAGACCTCACAGGCTGGAACGCACCCCCCTGAGAAGGACCAAGGGGGGTCTGGGGGCAGGGCTGGAATTGGCCTTCCTGGTCAGGTGTTCATTCTAGGATCTGTCAACGGCGGCCAGGGGTGGGAGTGGGGTTGGCTGAGAGGCGGTTCTGCAGGGAGAAGGCAGCTCCCCTTCAAAGCAGATGGTTACCTGTGGGGCGGGGACATCTTCCCTGCAGAAGGCCCAAACGAGGGTTTCTAGCACAAGATAACTGAGCCTGATCAGAGAGGGCTGGCTGGTGCATCAGCCTGGCCTGGACGTGGGTAAGAAGCCAGGCTGCTTGGACGTCCAGCCTGGGGCAAGGAGGTACCAGGGCCCACTGCAGGGATAGCAGGTCCCAGTCTCACCTACTCCCTCTGCTCTCTGCTCCAGGTATTGTGAACCCCCAGCTGTGAGGGTTCAGCCCTGGTCTGGCCCCCTGCCACATGGCTCTTGCACTCTCTGAGGTATCTGGGCTCTGGGGGGCCCCACTCACTCCCACCCTTCTCCCCAGACCCAGTCAGGTCTGCTGCAGGCCACCATGATGATGTGGCTTGGTCTCCTTTTGGCCTAGGCTGGTGTGGGGCCCGGGGCCCAGGTCCCTGGGAACAACTCACTCTACATGGCCATGCGGAAGGGCCCCTCCTCAGAGCTCCTTAAGAGCAGTGCTGGAGCACACCACCTGCCTGCCACCCCGTGACACACTCAGGAGACCAGGGTCTTCCTCCACTCTAAGGTTTAATCTGAGGACTGAGCCCAGTGCTGGCCACCCAGCAGGTGGTCAGGAAGAAACCAACATGAGCTGTGCAGAGGCTGCCTGGCCTTCTGCTTCTCTAACCGGACCCCGGACCCATCCCCTCTGGGAGTTAAGCAAGGACCCTTTAGTGGTTCAAACAGTTAACACACTTGGCTACTAACCAAAAGTTTGGAGGTTCGAGTCCACCCAGAGATGCCTTGGAAGAAAGGCCTGGCAATCTACTTCTGAAAAATCAGCCATTGAAAACCTTATGGTACCCCGAGAGAAGAGCCCCCAGACACCCTTTTAACTCAGTACTGAAGTCACTCCTGAGGTTCACCTTTCAGTCAAAGATCAGACAGGTCTACAGGGCCAATGATAACATACAGGAGGGATGTGCTTCGTAGTTCAATCATGTGTATGAGACTAATGGGCACACCAGCACAAAAGCAAAGATGAGAAGGCAGGAAGTGATAGGAAAACTGGACAACTGGAAACAGGGAAACTGGGGTGGAGAAGGGGAGAATGTTGACACATTGCGGGGTTGGCAACCAATGTCACAAAACACTTTGCGTATTAACTGTTTAATGAGAAACTAATTTGCTCTCTAAACTTTCACCTAAATCACAATAAAAAAAAAAAATGGAGGCGGGGACAAGATGGCAATGTAGTCAGATGTTTCCTGTGGTCCCTCTTACAACACAGACTCGAGAAAACAAGTGAATCGATTATATATGACAATCTAGGAGTCCTGAACATCAAAGGCAAAGTTGAGGAATCAGTCTAAGTGGCAGGGGGTGGGAGAGATGGTTCTGAAGCAGCAAGGAGTTGCCAGACCTGACCCAGCAGGAGCTCCCAGGCCAGATCAGCTCACGTGCATAGTGAGCCAAGCAGTGGCACTTGGGAGGCGTTTTGCACATCAGGAGAGACCAAGCAGCAGAGAGTCTACCTGGGCCTCCAGAACCAGTGAAAAGCGGCACTCAATTGGCAAAAGATAAGTACATGCATCTGACCTACCACGTGGATCAAAAAACATCTCCTTTGGGAAAAACCTCTCTGCCATTTATCTGTCCCGTCCCAGCTCTGCACCAGGTCCTGGGCCAGCTTCAGCAATTACGAGTCCCCTGGGCCAGAAGTAGGACCCATCACGTACCCTGAACCATTCTCCTGGCCTTGGAGAGGGAACAAATTAACAAACAGGAAAAAATAATCTGCCAGCTCCCCTAAGCTGGGAACTCAGGGTAGGCACATCTCCTTTGCCTAGGCACAGGCATAAGGGGTCCACAGACCTTGAATGCCTTTCACCCCTGCATAGACATGTGAAGGCCCGTTTCAATAGCGTAGGCCCTCATTACCACAGTACAACAGGGTATGTACCTGAAGCCTAACTTCAACTGTATCAGCTATAAGGTGAAGTGGCAGGTTCATGATATTTGACACTGCTCTGCCCATCAAGCAGGGTCCTCACCTACCCACATCAGGGGCCTGAGGACTGGTGGCTCCACCCTTGCCACTTAGCCACCCATGACAGGGGTCCAAGAATAAGTGGTGCCTCCCAGTCCTTACAGCCAACAGCACTGGGTGCCCATAGTCTGGCTGCAAAACCCACCCACCTACACGCTCTAGGAAACAGGGACACACTTTCCTCCCAGACATGCAGGGGCAGCTGTCAGCCCCCTGCCTTGCTCAGCATATGACTCCCTACTGCAGCCAGATACCTCTGCCTACACCAATCACCCCTGCCTGTCTAGAACTGTAGGTGAGAGTCTGTACCACACACTTGGTGACCAACTACCTGGACACCTGAGCTGAATTCATACAAGAAAAGTAAACAGACTCCTAGGTTCACATAGCTGGTAACAGGTCTAACCACCTTGTGACAGGACGTTAGAGCTTCAGAGGCACCAATAATCAAACCAGCTCACATGAGCAGCCTACTTGGGCATATCAAAACAAGAAGCTAGGACACAGTAAGCAAACATAAAATAAATAAATATAATAATTTATTGATGGCTCGGAGACAACGGTCAATATCAAATCACGTAAAGAGGCAGACCATGATGGGTTCAGCAAGCTCCCTAAACAAAGAATCAAGAAATTTTCTGGAGGAAAAGAACTTCTGGGAATTACTGGAGGTAGAATACAAAAGATTAATATATAGAACTCTTCAAGATATCAGGAAGGAGATTAGGCAAAACGCAGAACAATCCAAGGAACACACAGACAAAGCAATAGAGAAACTTAAGAAGATTATAGAAGAGCACATTGACAAATTTAACAGGCTGCAAGAATCCACAGAGAGACAGCAAACAGAAATCCAGAAGGTTAACAATAAAATTTTAGAATTAGACAACTCAATAGAAAGTCATAGGAGCAGAACTGAGGCAAGGGAAGTCAGAATCAGTGAAATGGAAGATAAAGCGCTCGACGCCAACTTATTTGAGGAAAAATCAGATAAAAGGACTTAAAAAGATAAGAAATCCTAAGAATTATGTGGGACTCCATCAAGAGGATAACTTACGAGTGATTGGACTACCAGAATGGGGCGGGGGATAACAGAAAATAAAGAGAGAATTGTTGGCAGGAAACTTCCCTGATATCAAGAAAGATGAGAAGATATCTATCCAAGATGCTCATTGAACCCCACACGAGGTAGATCCCAAAAGAAAGTCACCAAGACATATTATAATCAAACCTGCCAAAACCAAAGATCAGGAGAGAATTTTAAAAGTGGCTACAGATAAACGAAAAGTCATCTACAAAGGAGAGTCAATAAAACTAAGCTCGGACTACTCAGCAGAAACCATGCAGGCAAGAAGGCAATGGGATGACATATATAAAGCCTTGAAGGAAAAAAATTGCCAGCCAAGAATTATATATCCAGAAAAACTGTCTCTCAAATATGATGGCAAAATTAAGGCATTTCCAGATAAACAGAAGTTTAAGGAATTGGCAAAAACCAAACCAAATTACAAGAAATACTAAAGGCAGTCCTGCAGTTAGAAAATCAATAACATCAGATAACAACTCAAAACTAGAACACAAGACAAAGCAACCAGATATCAACCCAGATGGGGAAGTCACAAAAATAAATCAAAACTAAAACACTGAAAATAGGGAAACAGAGATGTCAATATGTAAAAGATGACAATATTAAAACGAAAAAGAGGGACTAAAAAATGCAGTCATAGATCTTTCATATGGAGAGGAAGTCAAGGGGCTATAGAGAAAGAAAAGAGTGGTTTAAACTTAGAAAAATAGGGGTAAATATTAAGGTAACCACAAAGGAAACTAACAATCCTACACATCAAAATAAAAAATGAGAAAAACAGACTCAGCAAACACAAAATCAACAACAAGGAAAAGATGAAAAGAAAATACATAAAGAAAAACAACTCAGCACAGAAAATTAAGTGGAACAAAGAAACTGTCAACAACACACAGAAAAAGACATGAAAATGACAGTACTAAACACATACCAATCAATAACTATGCTGAATGTAAACAGACTCAACGCACCAATAAAGAGACAGAGAGTGGCAGAATGGATTAAAAAAAACACAATCCCTCTATATGCTGCCTACAAGAGACACACCTTAGACTCAAAGACAAAAACTAAAACACAAAGGATGGAAGAAAATATGTCAAGCAAACAACAAACAAAAAAGAGCAGGAGTGGCAATATTAATCTCTGACAAAACAGACTTGAAAGTAAAATCCACCAAAAGGATAAGGAAGGACACTATATAATGTTTAAAGGGTCAATGCACCAGGAGGACATAACCATAATAATGACAGGGCTCCAAAATCCATAAAACAAAGTCTAACAGCACTGAAAAGAGAGACAGACAGCTCCACAATAATAGTAGGAGACTTCAACACACCACCTTCTGTGAAGGACACAACATCCAGAAAGAAGCTCAATAAAGACACGGAAGATCTAAATGCCACAATCAACCAACTTGATCTCATAGACATATACCGAACACTCCACCCAACAGCCCAAGTATACTTTCTTTTCCAACACACATGGAACATTCTCTAGAATACACCACATATTAGGCCATAAAGCAAGCCTTAACAGAAGCCAAAGCATCGAAATATTACAAAGCATTTTTTCTGACCATAAAGCCATAAAAGTAGAAATCAACAACAGAAAAAACAAGGAAAAAAAATCAAACACATGGAAACTGAACAACACCTTGCTCAAAAATTACTGGCTTATAGAAGAAATTAAGGACACGATAAAGAAATTCACAAAATCAAATGAGAATGAAAATATATCCTACCAGAATCTTTGGGACACAGCAAAAGCAGTGCTCACAGGTCAATTTATAGCAATAAATGCACACATCCAAAAAGAAGAAAGGGCCAAAATCAAAACATTAACCCCACAGCTTGAACAAGTAGAAAGAGAGCAGCAAAACAAGCCCTCGGGACCATGGTCTCGGGGAACATCTAGCTCAACTGGCATAACACAGTTTATAAAGACAATGTTCTACATTCTACCTTGGTGAGTAGCGTCTGGGGTCTTAAAAGCCTTTGAGCAGCCATCTAAGATACTCCACTTGTCTCACCCCTTCGGGAGCAAGGGAGAATGAAGAAAACAAGATACAAGGAAAAGATTAGTCCAAAGGACTAATGGACCACAGCTACCATGGCCTCCACCAGATCGAGTCCGGTACAACTAGATGGTGCCCAGCTACCACCACTGACTGCTCTGACTGGGATCACAACAGAGGATCCCAGACAAAGCTGGAGAAAAATGTAGAACAAAACTCTAGCTCACAAAAAAAAGACCAGCCTTACCTGCCTGACAGAGACTTGAGAAATCCCAAGAGTATGGCGCCCGGACACCCTCTTTAGCTCAGCAATGAAGTCACTCTTGAGGTTCACCTTTCAGCCTAAGATTAGACAGCCCCATAAAACAAAACAAGACTAATGGGGCACAATAGCCCAGGGACAAGGACTAGAAGGCAGGAGGAGACAGGAAAGGTGGTAATAGGGAACCCAAGGTTGAGAAGGGACAGTGTTGACATGTTTTGAGGTTGTTAACCATTGTCATAAAACAATATGTGTACTGTTTAATGAGAAACTATTTGTTCTGTAGACCGTCATCTGAAGTACAATTAAAAAAAAAAAAAAAGCCCTCAGGCGCCATAAGAAAGGAAATAATAAGAATTAAATGAAGTAGAGAATAGAAAAACAATTGAATCTGGAAGGCATTATGCTGAGTGAGTTTAGTCAGTCACAAAAGGATAAATATTATATAAGACCATTAGTATAAGAACTCAAGAAAAGGTTTAAACACAGAAGAAAACATTCTTTGATGGTTACGAGGGTGTGGACGGAGGGAGGGGGTATTCACTAACTAGATAGTAGACAAGAATTATCTTAGGTGAAGGGAAGGACAACACACAATACAGGGGAAGTCAGCACAATGGAACTACACCAAAGCTAAGAAGTTTCCTGAATACAGCCAAACATTTCGAAGGACAGAGTAGCAGGGGTGGGGGTCTGGGGACCATGGTTTCAGGGGTCATCTAGGTCAACTGGCGTAACAAAATTTATTAAGAAAATGTTCTGCATCCCCATTTGGTGAGTGGTATCTGGGGTCTTAAAAGCTAGCCAGTGGCCATCTAAGATGCATCAATTGGTCCCAACCCACCAGGAGCAAAGGAGAATGAAGAACACCAAGACACAAGGAGAATATTAGCCCAAGAGACAGAAAGGGCCACATAAACAAGAGACTCCATCAGCCTGAGACCAGAACTAGATGGTGCCCAGCTACCACCAATGACCGCCCTGACAGGGAACACAACAGAGAATCCCTGATGGAGCAGGAGAAAAGTGGGGTGCAGAACTCAAATTCTAGTAAAAAGACTAGACTTAATGGTTTGACTCAGACTGGAGGGACCCTGGAAGACATGGCTCCCAGACTCTCTATTAGCCCAAAACTAAAACCATTCCTGAGGTCAACTCTTCAGACAAAGATTAGACTGGACTATGGGACATAAAATGATACTCGTGAAGCGTGTGCTTCTTAGCTCAAGTAGATACATGAGACTAAATGGGCAGCTCCTGTCCGGAGGTAAGATGAGAAGGCAGAGAGGGTCAGGAGCTGGTTGAATGGACACGGGAATTCCGGAGTGGAAAGGAGGAGTCCGTAGTATAGGGAGAGCAACTAGGGTCACATAACAATGTGTGTACAAATTTTTGTATGAGAAACTGACTTGAATTGTAAACTTACACTTAGATCACAATAAAAGAAGAAGAAAACCTTATGGAGCACAGTTCTACTCCAATACACATGGGGTCACCGTGAGTTGGGGTGGATGTGATGGCAACAGGTTACTGGTGTGACTACCCCAGGTCCACCAGAATAATCCAGGACAATCTTCCCGTCTGAAGGCCACCCGATTAGTATAACCTTAATTCACCTGTGACCTCAACTGCCCTTCCCCATGTAACCTACCCTAGTCACAGTTTCCAAGGTTTAGGACAGGGGCATCTGCCTGCTACAGGAGCCTGGGGTCCCTCAGCTCAGCAAGTTTCCACCCTGGTTTGACTCCAAGGCCCAGGCTCCCTCCACTTCCCAGGGAGGGAATGAGGGCTTGAAAGAGGATGCTAAGGGATGCGTGGGGGCAGGTGTGCTGCTCTGGGTCTGCCTGGGCCACTGGGCTCAGACCTGGGCAACTCGGCTGCTGGGTTATCTCCCCAGTGGAGTCACCTACTTGGCAAGTAGCACCCAACGGTTTCAGTAGGGAGGTGGCCAAGAGCAGGAAAGCTCCTTCTAGCCTGAGCAGAGGGCTCACACCGGCAGAGGCATGACGTTCCTGCTGCTGCTCAGCTGGGCCCTGCTGGGTAAGGCTCCTGGGGTCATGGTGAGGGGGCGCTGCTCCACTGCCAGGGCTTTGAGGAGGTGGGCTTAGGGCAGAGGGTGCTAGGGAGCACAACAGAGTGGGCGCTGCAGGCATGGGCACCCCTGGGAACATGGGCCAGTGAAGGGAAGATGTGGGGAGCAGTTTCAGACCAGCCACTTACTGGAATGCTATCGCCTCGCCTCTCTGGGCCACCATTTACTCATCTCGAAAATGGGACACAAGACCAAACGTCATGGGGCTCCAGAGCTTCTGTAGGTGCAAATGCTTGTCCTGGGGCCTGCCTTCTCCCTCTGGCCCTGGTAGAGGCTCTCTAGGCTGTCTCCAGCCTTCCCCCATGGGAAGGCGGCTCTGCTTACCACCCTGCCCTCTCTCACAAACACCATGTCTTCACCCAGCAGGAACAGATTGAGTAGACCAGAAGGCTGGAGGGAGCTGTGCCCCCAGCTGGAGACCCTGTGTCAGAGCCCCCCTGTGTGGGCTCCTTGACTGGGGAGGTTGATGATGGGGGGTCCTGTTGGTGGACAGTGGAACAATTCTAGAACAAGCCTCAACCCCTGCGGGGCCCTGGGAGGAATGGAGATCCGTACACAGAGCCAGCCAGTATGGAGCTCTCCAGAGAACAAGCTCAGGGAAATACGTTGACTTCCAACGGAGGAGGGGAAGGGTGTGTCCCAACCGCTCCTCCCGCAGGCCCCTGATCAGCCCTGCCGGGTATGGGTGTGACCCTCGGAGAAGGCTGAGGGGTTTTGGTGGGGCACTTTGGCTCAGGAGGTCCCGGGGATGCTCAGGCAAGGAGGAGGGCGGGGTGGGGGGGGGGAACGGGAAGTTGGGGCTCCCCTAGGGCCTGGCAAACGGAGGCTGCTCTCTTAGAGGCCGCAAGAGGGCGCCCGGGTCTCGCTCTCCACAAGCCTCCAGCGGGCGGCACTGGGCCGGGGGAAGAGGGGGCGTCCGGAGGCTGGGGCGCCGGGCAAGGTCCCCAAACCCCTGGCCGCCCCCCTCACCTTCTCCTCTGCGCTCCCCCGCCTCTAGCCCTGGTGTCCGGCCAGGTAACGGTGACCGGTCCCCTCCTCCTCTCCACGACCCCGTCCTGCTTGTCCCGTCCCAGCCAGAGCCCTGCCCCCCGGGAAGCTCGCCCCAGAGCCGTGCTTCCCCCTCTTATTCCGCTTAAGGGCGGGGACCCGGCAATGGTGATGCTGTTTCACTTGAATGAGGTACAGCCTGAACCATCATTTCCTCATTCGCTTTAAAAATAAACACTGCGGCGCCGCTCTGCAGGCCCGGGGCTGGGGAAGTACCTGGGCAGCGCAGCCCAGGCCCCCGCTCAAGGCGCCCGACTCCTGCTCAGACTCGACCCCTAGTCCTGCTAAGTAAACTCTCCTGAGACCGACTGCTAAGTCGTTCATTCATTCAACGAGTATTTGCTGAGCCAGTTTTGTGCCAGACACTGTTCTAGGCGCCCAGGATACACGAGGTGTCGAAACAAAGCAAAGGTCCTGGCTCTCAAGTAGCTTAGGTTCTGGGGGGGGGGGGGGGCTGGCAGGGGGTGGGGGGCAAGCAATAATGAAATAAGTGCATTCTACACTATGTTAACCAAGTCCCTGAGTGGCGACACCAGTTTACACTCTACTACCAACCAAAGGTTGGTGGTTTGAACCCACCCAGTGGCACTCTGGGAGAAAGGCCTGATGATCTTAAGAAAATGATCCCCATAACCATCGAGTCAACTCAGACTCATAGCGACCTTACAGGACAGAGTAGAACTGTCCTATAGGGTTTCCAAGGCTGTAATCTTTATGGAAGCAAGCTGCCACATCTTTCTCCCATGGCTGGTGGGTCTGAACCGCTGACCTTGGGTTAGCAGCTGAGTGCTTAACCACAGCCTTAAAAACCACGTGGAGCACAGTTCTACTCTGCACACATGGGGTCACCATGAGTCAGAATCAGCATCACAGCAACAGACTGTGACAGGTCACAGAGAAAAACTAGCAGGGGAGAGAGGAGGGGGCACAGGGTGGGGTGGGGTGGGGAGGGAGGGAGGGTGAAGTCTGGGAAGTCATTACTGAGGAGGGGACATTGAGCAAGGAATTCGAAGGAGGTGACAGCAGGGCAAGCCTGCCATGTTGGCCTTAGCACAGGAAGCAAGGGAGAGGGGAGCGTTGAGTGTGGGGGAGGCTGGAGCAAGGTGAAGTGTTAGCTGTAGAGTGCCCGGAAGGGAGGTGAGGCACCCCAGAAAGTCACTGACTGGGTCATTTTGGCTGCTGTGTTGAGAAGAGACCAGATGAGGATCAAACGTGGGAGCTCGGAGACCTGTTAGGCTGTTGCCGGGATCCAGGGGAGAGAGGGTGACGGAGAGAGAGGCAGGGAGAAGCAGTGCAGATATATCTATGTTCTGGAGGCCAGGGCAGCAGCATTTGCTGGTGGATGGAATGTGAAAGAGAGTAGTTGAAGATGACCCCAAGGTTGCTGGCCTGACCAACTAGAAAAAAAAAAAAAAAATTAGTTGCCATTGAGTCGATTCAAACTCAGAAGAAAGTACTGGTGATGTACTTCCAAAAACTCAGCTGTTGAAAACCCTATGGAGGACTGGACTGTGGGACATAAAATGATACTCATGAAGAGGGTGCTTCTTAGCTCAAGTAGATACATGAGACCAAATGGACAGCTCCTGTCAGGAGGCGAGATGAGAAGGCAGAGAAGAGAGGGTCAGGGGCTGGTTGAATGGACACGGGAAATCAAGGGTAGAAAGGAGGAGTGTGCTGTCACAGTAGAGGGAGAGCAATTAGGGCCACATAACAATGTACATATAAATTTTTGTATAAGTGACTAACTTAAAATGTAAACTTTCACTTAAACTACAACAATAAACAAAAGGAAAATAAATAAAAAGCCTATGGAGCACAGTTCTGCTCTGACACACATGGGGTCGCCATGAGTTGAAATAGACTCCACAGCAACTAGTTTGGTTTTTCCTTGAGAGAGAGCGAAGGAACCCAGATGGGTCATCCTCCACCCACTCCTAGGACCAACGTGGCACTTCTCAGAGGGAGGTTCTAGACCATTTCACAAGAATCACTTGGAGGGGTGGGCTGCTTGATCAAAATCAGATCCTTAGACCCCACATGGGGTCTAATGAACAGGAAGCTCCAGGTTTGGGACTTGGGATCTCCAAGCTTTCAGCTGTCAAGAGATATGTCTGTAGAGTGGTATGCGGGATCCCGAAGGGCTGGCAGCAGCTCTATTGTCTGCAGCCTGAGGACGGACCCCAAGTTGCTTCCTTCTTCCATTAGCAGCACAACTCCAGTTGCCTCACATCTATCTGCTCAACCCACACTTGAGCTCTGCTCAGCTTCCGGTCCCAGGGTGGCTTTGTCTTCATTTTTCAAATTTTGAATGTGCCATCCACATCATCAAATGTTCCCACACAGCTGATGAATTTTAAATTGAGTGATGGCTACCCTTTGTTGGTGGGCTAGATCCATAAATAGGAGCCCTGCTGGCGCAGTGGTTCAGCACTCGGCTGCTAACTGAAAGGTCAGTGGTTTGAACCCATAGGCTGCCCCTTGGGAGGAAGATGTGGTAATGTGCTTCTGTAAAGACTACAGCGTTGGAAGCTTTGTGGGGCAGATCTATTCTGTCTTGTAGGGTCACTATAAGTCAGAATCGACTCAACGGCAACAGGTTTGGTTTTGGGTTTTGGTTTAGATCCATAAACAGTATTCAAAAGCAACAAACTTCACAAATCTGTTAAAATGAAAAGTAAATTCCCCAGGCTCGGTGCATTTAAAAAAATGAGTATGTGTTCATGCAAATCAAGCTTCTATTAATGGCCGTTGAAATGGAAATGAAGGCGCCATTTTTTTCTTTCCATTTTTTAAGTCAAGGTCACTTCCCTTCTCAAAAGGAGCAAAAATATATATATACACACATATATATAATCATACCTTGCCCTTGGGCCTCCATTTCCCCCATGTGGAGGCAGGATTCTGGCCCAAAAGATCCTCTTGGGGCCAGGAGGAAAGGCTCTGGGCCCCGAGGGTAGCATTTACTGAATTATTGGTAGCAGCCTACAAAATGGTGCCCCAGAGAGTAGCTTTAACTCTAGATATACTTTTATTTTCTTCAAATTAAAGATTTTGCAAGAAAATCTGTTTGAAAAACAAAAGGAATATATTCAGAAAAAAAAACTGGTTGTCAGGAAGTTTAGAAAGAAGAACAGATGAGAAAATAGTTGTTGGTGTTCGTGCGGCCCTGGGCAGGGGAAGAAATTCTGATTCTAGAAGGCTGGTGCTGGTTGTCTTGTTGTTGTTAGTTGCCATCAACTCAACTCCAAATCATGGCAACCTCATATACAGTAGAACGAAATGTTGCCCAGTCCTGCGCCATCTTCATAATCATTGGTATGCTTCAGGTACTCAAAATACACAATGGTGCAACAAACGACTCAAGCATACCAACTGAATTGAATTGTGTCCCCCCAAAATATGTGTCAAGTTGGTTAGGTCATGATTCCCAGTATTGTGTGGTTGTCCTCCATTTTGTGATCTGATGTAATTATCCTCCATTTTGTGATGTGTTATAAATCCTAGCCTCTGTGCAATACGCAGATGACACAACCTTGCTTGCTGAAAGCAAAGAGGAAGTACTTACTGATAAAGATCAAAGACTACAGCCTTCAGTATGGATTACACCCCAACATAAAGAAAACAAAAATTCTCACAACTGTACCAATAAGTAACATCATGATAAATGGAAAAAAGATTGAATTTGTCAAGGATTTCATTTTACTTGGATCCACAATCGACGCCCATGGAAGCAGCAGTCAAGAAATCAAACGATGTATTGCATTGGGCAAATCTGCTGCAAAAGACCTCTTTATAAAAGTGTTAAAAAGAAAAGATGTCACTTTAAGGAATAAGGTGCACCTGACCCAGGCCATGGTATTTTCAATTGCTTCACATGCATGCAAAATCTGGACAATGAATAAGAAAGACCGAAGAAGAACTGATGCATTTGAATTACGGTGTTGGCGAAGAATATACCATGGACTGTTAGAAGAACAAACAAATCTATCTTGGAAGAAGTACAGCCAGAGTGCTCCTTAGAAGTGAGGGTGGCGAGACTTTGTCTCACGTAGCTTAGACATGTTATCAGGAAGGGCCAGTCACTGGAGGACTTGAGAGCACCTAACAACAACATGCTTGTGGTTATGGTCCCATTTGGGAGTGAGTTTTCTGTTATTTTAATGAGACAGGATTAGGGTGGGATGTATCCTGAGTCACTGCCTTACTAGAGGGTGTGACTCAAGTCACCACCCTTACCCCAGTCATTACCCTTACCCCCGTTATTCAAGCCATGCCCTTACTTGAGTCACATCTTTTATCTTACTAGAGAGAAAAGGAGAGAGAAGCGAGCAGAGATAGGGACCTCCATACAACCAAGAAGAAGAGACGGGAGTGGAGTGCATCCTTTGGAACCAGAGTCCCTGAGCTGAGAACCTTCTAGAACCAGGAGACACAAAGAGAGAGAACTGTAACACCGGAATCGGCACAAGATGGCAAGAAGCTGCCACAGAGAAATGGTGGCAGCAGAATCAGGAGACCAGTGTAAGACAGCGCAGGAGCCGACCCATGGAGCAAGAGAAAGCTGAGTGCCTTTGGGCAGGAGGCTTCCTGGCTGAGTGGGCTGCTTCTGGGCACTTATCAATGGAGCTAAAGAGCTTAGCAACACTTCCCCAAGCGGAGCAGAAGCCAGGCCAAGGGGCTGAGGGGCTGAGGGCCAGAGAGAGGCCTGCCTGCAGAAATGGCCGAGAGAAGGCTGTCCTCATCAACACAGACCTTCCCCCAGAGCCAACAGAGTCAGAAAGCCTTCCCCACAAGCTGGGGCTCTGAATTCAGACCTCTGGCCTCCTTGGAGCCCTGGTGGCCAAGTGGTTAAGAGCTCAGGCTGCTAACCAAAAGGTCAGCAGTTTGAATCCACCAACCTCTCCTTGGAAACCCTATGGGGCAGTTCTACTCTGTCTTATAGGGTCACTTTGAGTCAGAATTGACTTGATGGCAAACAACAACAACAGCCTCCTAAACTGTGAGAAAATAAATTTCACTCAGCATAGTGTTCTCAAGGTACATCCGTGTTGAAACATGTATCAGAACTTCATTCCTTTTTATGGCTGAATAATATTCCATTGTGTCGATGGATCACACTGTGTTTATCCATACATCTGTTGAGGGACACGTGGGTTGTTCCCACCTTTCGGCTGTGGTGAATAGTGCTGCTGTGAGCATGCATGTGCAAGTATCTGTCTGAGTCCCTGTTTTTGATTCTTTTGGGTATATGTCCAAGAGTGGAATTGCTGGGTCATGTGGTGATTCTGTTTAGCGTTTACTTAAGGTACTTAGTAAATACTGTTGGTCTTTCTTCCTCCCCGCACCCTTTCACCTCCCTGGAAGTCGCCTTCAACATCTCCATTAACTACAAAGTCCTGGAGGTTTTCCCTGAAGGCCGCCGAGTTCTCATAACATGCTACTCAACACAGATGCCCCTACCGATCACCTACACCCTCTGGGACAGCCAGGGCACAGAGCTGGGAAGATGGCAGTGCTGACCAGGCACTCGGCCTCCTTCATCCTCAACGTCACACTCAAGTCCAGTCCAGTCCTGCTCACCTACTCCTGCCATGGGGCCTCCACGTCCGGCAAGATGGCCATCAGTAACAGCCTGCAGATGTTTAAGGAGCTGTGGGACAGTGAGTGCGGGTGGCAGGGGCACCACAGGGGGAGCAGGCAGCAGGCAGCAGCATCTGGCAGATAAACCCAGAGCTTCTGGAGGTGGGATTTCTGTGCTCCTGTGGGCTGGGCTTAGAAAAGGTCAAGGGCAGGAGGGTGGGGACAAGGACAAGGGCACAGCCCCAAAAGGCCCAGCTGGGGGCCCTGGCACAAGCCCCTGGCCAGGGTGTGGTTGAGGGGGTTGAGAGGAACATGCAAAAGGGCAGAAGGGAGCAAGCAAGGCCTGGCGAGGATAGAGGAGGGATGGGATTAGGGGTGTGTTTAGTGCTGACCTCAGACTGATAAGCTAGGCACCTTTTGTGTGTGATCTCCTTGAATCTTCACCACCAGAGGGTGGGGTCTATAGAAGTGGAAGAGAAAGGAGGTTATAAAACATGCCTGGGCCTCTTGGCTTGCAAGTAACAAAGGCTGGTTTCAACTCCTGACTGCCGGCTCCAATCCCTGTTCTTCCCCTTGTCCTTCCTGGCGGGAGCCAAGGTGGTAACCAGGAAGTGCCGCCTGGCCTCTGGTGGCATTGTGACCCCGGGCCCTCATCCATTCCTTGTCTCTGACCCTAAGAAGTTAACACAGGGAAGGGACAGCCTAGGGAAGGAGACCCCGGCATGTCAAGGTTTCAAATCCCTACACTTAGTGGCGCTGGTGAAGGACATCATGCTTAGAAAGGTAGAAGGGCAGGGAGAAAGAGGAAGATCCTCCATGAGATGCATTGACACGGTGGCTGCAACAATAGGCTTAAACATACCTACTATTGTGAGGATGGCGCAGGACTGGGCAGTGTTTCATTGTACATAGGGTTGCTGTGAGTCAGAACTGACTGGATAGCACCCAACAACAACACTGGCCTGGGGGTCTTGGGTAAGCAACTCCACCTCTCTGGGCCTCGGTGGCTTCATTTGCAAAACAAAGATAATAGTACCATGTAGTATTGAAAGGATTAAATGAACGCTTTTAGTGCATGCAACAAGGAGTGGCTGGGTGTTACTAGCCAGTAAGGATGTTTGTTGTTGTTGTTAGGTACCTTACCGTCAGTTCTGACTTACAGCAACCCCACATACAACAGAACGAAACACTGCCCGGTCCTGCGCCACCCTCACGATCATTGCTGTGTTTGAGCCCATTGTTGCAGGCACTGTGTCAATCCATCTCGTCGAGGGTCTTCCTCTTTTTCGCTGACCCTCTACTTTACCAAGTGTGATGTCCTTCTCCAGGGACTGGTCCCTCCTGATAACACGTCCAGACTATGTGAGATGTAGTCTTGCCATCTTTGCTTCTAAGGAGCATTCTGGCTGTTTGTTCATTCTTCCGGAAGTCCATGATATATTCAATATTCTTCGCCAACACTGTAATTCAAATGCACCGGTTCTTCTTCGGTCTTCCTTATTCATTGTCCAGCTTTTGCATGCATATGATATGATTGAAAATATCACGGCTTGGGTCAGGGGCACCTTAGTTCTCAAAGCGACATCTTTGCTTTTTAACACTTCAAAGAGGTTTTTGCAGCGGATTTGCTCAATGCAATACATCGTTTGATTTCCTGACCCCTGCTTCCATGGGTGTTGATTGTGGATCCAAGCAAAATGAAATCCTTGACAACTTCAATCTTTTCTCTGTTTATCATGATGTTGCTTATGGGTCCAGTTGTGAGGATTTTTGTTCTCTTTATGTTGAGGTGTAATCCACACTGAAGGCTGTGGTCTTTGATCTCCATCAGTAAGTGCTACCCTCTCCTGCTCCACCAGTGCTGTTGTCCCAGCTGCAGGCCAACTTCACCCTGATGGACAGAGGGCCAGGTGTCATGGTGGAGGTTATCTGCCAGGTGTCCTTGGGCAGCCCACCTGTCACCTACAGCTTGGTCAGGAAGACTGGGTGCATCCATGAGGAGCAGACACCACCCCATGGGGAGCCTGCCAACTTCTCATTCCCTCAGGCCGAAATGTCAGCCTGGCCCTAGCGCCAGGTGAAAAACAACAAAAGCATCCAGTACAGCGCCTTCACGATGTTGCCCTCAGGTGAGGGCCCTTGGCCAACTAGGGCAGCCGGCTCTTCTTTGGTAGGAGGTGGGCCGCGCCTGGGCGTCCAGGGGTAGGTTGGTGGGAGGTGGGCCAGTCACTGCTGAGAGGGGTCAGCCTCCTGGTCAGAGAAGGGTTGGGGGCAACCAGCCTGCCCTTGCCTAAACAGGAGTCCCAATTCAGCTACCCTGCCTCTCCCCAAGTAAAGCTGTTCCAGGGTCCCACCTTGGTGCTGGCTGGCAGCCTCACTGGCACAGCCTTTGCCTCTGGAATGCTGCTGGGCTGCATCCTGTGGATCTGGTAGGAAGTGATGCTGGGTGTAGGGGAGGGGCAAGGGCTGGGGTGCCCTTGGCTGTTGGGGAGCAGTGGGCGGGGGGTTGTGGGGCCGGGCTACTGCCATGGGTGTGTATGTAGGACTTGTAGATGCTTAAGGGGCTACTGTGTGCCAAGCACCCGGCTGACTGGGAGGAAAGTCCCAGCCTTTCTGTGATGGCCAGCTGACGCTGTGAGGTCTGAGGAGAGAAGGCAGGTTGATGCCTTCATGGGAGATACACAGGTCAGTGCCTCCCAGGTGGTGACAGGAGGCAGGCGCTGGGCCTCCTAGGGCCTCTGTGTGCTCCACCTGCCTGTGGTCTTCGGCGGCAGTGACCCCTGCCTCCTTGAACCTCCCTTGGTTTCTGAGGCGTTGCTATTCCGGTTCTCCACCTCCTCCCTTCTGCGGACATTGCCCAGGACTCTGTTCTTGGCATCTCCCTGTCTCACCTGGGTCCTTCCTCCCAAGGCACTCAAGGTCAAGTGTGTCACCGCTCTGAGGCTCAGTTTTCCCCTCTATAAAACGAGCATAGAGACGTGGCTTCAACTTGCTCCAACCCGCCCTGTGACCAGCACTTGCCTCTCATGATTCAGCCCCCCTTTCCCTTTGTTCGTGGGGTGAGTCAGCCTCGCACCCCTCCTCCTGCCCTGGGCTCAGATGTGCCCAGCTCCATGAGAGTGAGGGGCCTCGGGAAGGGTAGCTGAGAGGGTGCTTGCCCAACTTGACTCTCAACGCCCTTGCAATAGATGTTGTGACTGGAAGATACAGAGGGCAGAGCCTCCAGGCCAGCCCAGCGCTTGCCCAACAGACTGACGGACCTCCAGGGAAGGAAAGATGGCCAGCCTGATTCTGGTTGCCCTGGACGCCTTCCGGAACACAGTGCTGTTGCTCTGAGGGTTTCTGCCACAGATGCAGCTACCTCCTTAGGATGGGTGTGTGGGCTGTAAAGGAAGGGGGGTGGCTCTGTGCAGCTGTCCTCACCTCTCACCCGACTGTCCCATCCATCCAGGACAGTGGGGTGGGGGACACACAGTGTGACAGGGCCCAGCTTCTTGAACCCAGCAGAGGGTCCAAATCTGACCTGGTCACCTTTCCCTCCCCAGCCCCTGGAGTAACACCCCATCTACTGGTGGCCCCGTCCTCTGGCTCCATCCACTCACCTTTCACACCCTGGGGCACACCTGGCCTACTCTGGGCCCCACGTGGCCTGCGCCCCCTCATTAACCCTTACCTGTAACTAGCAAAGGGTGTCTGGAATTTCTCCCTCCCAGGCAGCCTGTCGCTCCTGGGGAGCCCTCCCCACTCTAGAACTGTTTGGGGAATTAAACTGGATTAAACTCTGCCCCCTGCCTGTGGCCCTGAGAACTTCCCTTCTGTCTGTACACCATCTTGGAACCTGGAAGTCTGAAGCCACACAGCCCAGGACGGCTCCAGAAAGAATTAGGGGCCACTGGGAGATCCATGACCCTCCCCCAGGCTTAGCTCCAGAGAGGAGGAAAGAGCTGCCGGGAGTCCCTGGGGCTTTGAGTGGGATGGGGCGGGGGGAAAGTGTCCTGGACAGGTGAGGTCCCGAGTGCGGGCCGGATGTGGCTTCCAGGAGGAGCAGACAAGAGGGCGGGGCAAGGACGGTGGGGGCGGGGCCGGGGATGCTGCAGTCCGTCCCTCTGTCTGGGAACTTTCTGACTCTTCCTGGGTCAGCCTGGAGGCCGAGCTGCAGGCCAGCGCGGGAAGAGGCCGAGCACCCACTAGGAGGTGGGTGAGCCAGGCGCATTTGGTGGCGGCGCGTCCGCGTCCCAGCGGTCCCCGTCACTCCCGAGGCACGCACTTTGCCCCAGTCCCTGGGCCACTGGCCACGCCCCCAGCTGGCGGGAGGGGCCGGAGCCGCCCGGCTGCTTCTTGGCCTTTAGCGGCGGCGGCGGCGACGACATGGAGAGCGGGGCCTACGGCGCGGCAAAGGCGGGCGGCTCCTTCAACCTGCAGCGCTTCCTGTCGCAGCCGCAGGTCGTGGTGCGCGCCGTGTGCACGGTGAGCGGCGGGAAGGGCGCGGGGCGTGGGGACGGCCGCCACCCCCGGCCTCAGGGCCTCCGGGCGCGACAGGTGGCGGCTCGCGCCCGGGGCCCGGATCTGGGAGGCGGCGCGCGAGGCCGCGCGGAGCAGCGGGCCGCGCCTGTCTTCGTCCCGCACCCCGCCACCCCCAACGCCCCGTCTGGAACCCTTCTCATCCCGGACCCCGCCACCTTCTCCCTAGGTCCGAATTTCTCACCCTGGTCCCGGGACCTGCCGCCCCCACCTCCCCCTTCCTGCATCCAGACACCACCAACCCCGTCCCAGACCCCGTCACCTCCTCCCGGGTCCGGACTCCTCATCCTGGTCTCGGGCCCCCCCGGCCCCCCCCCAGACCCCCACCCCCCTACCACGCGGGGTGGCCGGGAGACGCCGCCGGGATCAGCCCTTCGTCCTGCTGGCAATGGGTGGAGTTTGGAGCCGCTCCAGGACAGGTGGCCCGCACGCCGCGACTCCCAGTTTGGGGAATTCACCAGGAAGGGGCTTTCCGAAGCCACGTGGGGGGCGGGGGGGTGTAAGCGAGGCGTCTGACCCCTGAAACGGGGTCTCCCTTCCCCTCCAGAGCAGGCGAAAGGCCCCGTATCCTCACGCCAGGTCTGGTGACCCAGCGTGTGCTTCCTCCCGTAAATGGGGCCAGCCTCCAGCACCAGGTTCCAGGGGGGAGGGGAGCGGGGGTCGTGACTAAAACTGGAGAAGGTTTTAGCGGTGGGCAGCAGAGAGGGGTCCTGAGCGCCTGCCTGGGCTGAAGCCTCCAGGGTGCCCCTGTGGCACCCCCCCCCCACCCCCTCACCCCCCGTGGGTCCTGACTGGGTCTGTCCGGGGCTGTGCCCAAGCAGTTGATGCTCCCAGTGTTGGGATGGCAGTGCCAGGAGTCGGCTGGGCACCGTGCGACCAGCATCCCAGAGTTCCGGCTCCCTCCCCAGCTGGGGGTGGGGCTTGTGACTGCCAGCTTGGGAGCCCTATTGGGAGTCCCCAAGGGCGGCAGGCGGGCCAGGGACTGGGCAGGGGCTGCCAGAGGGAGCCTAGAGCCAGCCAGCATCTGCTGAGGTGGGGGGCAATAGGCAGTGGCCCTAAGTCTGGGGAGGGGACAGGTGGCATGGAGCTATGGCAAAGGGGCTGGAACCCCTCTGGGAGCTCTGGCTGGTGGACCCTACCCCGAGGGTCTGAGTGCAGGGCTGAGCCCCAGGCCTGCTGCTCAGACCGGCAGGTGCAGGCTGGACTGACCCCGAGGTGAAAGAGGCTGGGGGGCGCTCAGAGTCAGAGGGGTGCCAGATTGCAGAAGTCCTTGTAGGAAGCAAGCTGAACAAACCGGGTTCTAGCCTGGAGCAGCTGGCCCCCTCCTTCCCCCCCCGAAGCTGGAGGGTCCAATGGTGCTGAGGCAGAAGCAGGTCCAGGAGGCAGACCCCTGGTTTTAGCTCAGGGTCCAGTCAGATTCCCCACTGGCGGGGCTCTTCCTAGAGGTGGGGTGGCTCCATCACCTGAGGGCAGGCGGTCAGGCAGAGGGTGGGTGCTGTCGAGGTGACTCGGACACCTGATGACGGGGTCAGACTAGAAATCAGGGCTTCTATGACTTTGTGGCCCGTAGTGTTTGGGGGTGCGCTGGGGGTGGGGGTTGTCTTTAATCCACATCACCGGCTGGGGCGGGACAGTTCCCCCAAGATCCCTGGGCAGCCTGGCTGGGAAGGCATTGAGTTCTGGTGGAGTCCTGAAAAGTGGGGGGGCAGCGCCCCAGGAGGCAGTTTGCTCACCGGCTCGCCTGGCAAGTTCCGAAGGGGCTCCATGCTGTGCTCCCAAAGGGGAACCTGGCAGTGGGAGAGGCGGGTGTCCCACAGCCCAGCACAACCACCCACCCCACCCTTGCCCCCCAGGTCTTCGCCTTGATCGTGTTTGCCTGTATCTTTGGCGAGGGCTACACCAACATCCACAAGTCCCAGCAGAGATACTGCGTGTTCAACCATAACGAGGACGCCTGCCGCTACGGCGGGGCCATTGGTGTGCTGGCCTTCCTGGCTTCCGCCGCCTTCTTTGTGGTAGATGCCTACTTCCCCCAGATCAGCAACGCCACTGACCGCAAGTACTTGGTCATCGGTGACCTGCTCTTCTCAGGTACCTCCCCGGGGCACCTCCATTTGGTCTTGGGAGCGGAGGTGATCCCAGACCGTTTCCAAAGCTCTAGAGCTCCCCCACTGCTCCCCAGCCCGCTCGCCTGGGTGGACAGCTCTGCTTAGGTTTCGCGCCTACCCTAGGCTTGGGCATGCGGGTTTCTGCCCGTCTGCTAGAATGCCCAGATGTACAGTAGTGAGTGCGGGGCTTTGGAACAAGGCTTCCCTGAGTTGGAATCACTTCCTCTCCCCTCCTCCCCCCAGCTTCTGTCGGGAGATCCCTGCCTTAGGGTCTCCTTCCCCCCAGGAGTTCCCTCAGGGTCCCTGGAAAGCCCCTGCTTCCTCACAGGGCTGACCCTTCTCCTCCTCTCCGCAGCTCTCTGGACCTTCCTGTGGTTTGTTGGTTTCTGCTTCCTCACCAACCAGTGGGCAGCCACCAAGCCCGAGGATGTGCTGGTGGGCGCCGACTCGGCCCGCGCGGCCATCACCTTCAGCTTCTTCTCCATTTTCTCCTGGGTAGGTGGGCCGGATGGGCAGGCTCGTGGGTGTGCTCGGTGATGGGTAGGGGAGCACCGGGGGGCCCTGTCTGCCCCACCCTGGCCTAAACCTCGGGTGTCCCACAGGGTGTGCTAGCCTTCCTGGCTTACCAGCGCTACAAAGCTGGGGTGGACGACTTCATCCAGAACATCCAGAACTATGTGGACCCCACTCCCAACCCCAGTACGGCCTACGCCTCCTACCCCACCTCTGTGGACAGCTACCAGCAACCGCCCTTCACCCAGAATGCGGAGACCACCGAGGGCTACCAGCCGCCCCCTGTGTACTGAGTCACAGCGGGGGTGGTAAGGGGAGCAGGGAGGGGGCGCCGGGGCCCTTCCGCCAATCTCAGACTTCTCCCACGAGGTCTGCCTCTTCTCTCGTGCCTGCTGGAGAACCATCTGCTATCGTAGGAGCACCAAAGTGCCTTGTGCAGAAAGGGGCTTCCCTGCTGCCCACCCACTCACTCCTCAAGGGCATTTTTTAGACAAGGGTTTCTTTTTTTAGCTAGAAGTGTTTTCTCGTTGCTTTTAATGTCCCTGCTCCTGCGTGGAGTAGCTAGGAATAGGACGGTGCCCTCCCTTCCTGCTGTGTGACAAGGGCCTTAGCCTTCCCCAACCCCCAAGTAGTTGAGCCACAGTCAGGGCCTTGTGGCTGCAGTTATTGGGGTTCTCTGCCAAAGACAGAGGTGCTGGGCTCTGAGCCTCCTTGCCCCTCACTCAGGTTTGTCACCCCACCTGGTGGGGTTGCATGCCCCTGCCTGTTCTAGAGCGAGCAGCCCCCCCTTCCCCACCCCCAGGGCCATGGTCACTGCTGTATTGCCTGCTCACTCTGGATCTGGGGATACCACCCTGTGCCAACTGCCTCTGGGCACCTTCCTGCTGTGGGAGAAGGGTGTGGGCACCCACTCCTGGCAGCAGGGAGGGGCTCTGCCTGATGACACACCCAGCTTTATGTAAATAGTCTGCAGTGTGGGACTGCGCAGACCCGCTCCATGTGCTGGAAAGGCCTGCAGTGGGGAAACGCGGCCCCGGGCCGTTAGGCAAGTTCGGAGAAGGAATAAACAGTTTTCTCATTCATGGTCTCCTTCCGTTGGGTGCGTGTCAGCCTAGGGGTAGGAAAAAGAAATTCTGCTAGGCAGCCCTCGGGGTGGCTTCGTGGTGTTTTCTTCAGAGCAGAGGTGGCCGTTGGCCTCCCCCCAGCATGTCCACCACTGCCCGGTCTGTCTGGGGTCTCATTCCTCAAACTACCCTCCATCAGCTTCTCAAAATAGCAACTGTGCTCAGCGGTCACCAGGCCGATTCTCCCAGCCTGCCGTGCCAGGGTCCTGCCACCTCTTCTTGAAGCTGGGGGGCAATCCCCTGAGTACCCCTTCCCTAGAAGAGGGGTGCCGTGGGGAAGGGCGTAGGGGCCACAGCTCTACTTCCCCGCAGACGTGGGCTTAGCACTGCCAAGCCCTTCCCAGAACACACGGGGGCTGGACCCAGCCCACCCTGGGGAGGCCAGGGCCCCTGAAGCAACCACCGGCCTCCCCTTTGAGTAGTGACAGAGGCACCTTCCACAGTGGGCCCCAGTGGTTTCAAAACCCTGGGTGAAAACGGACAGGGCCACCTCCCCAGGTCCCATGAACTACAGGACTCTGTGCCTCCTTGACATCAGCCACCTTGAGGCACATCTTGCATGGCCCTCCTGTGTGGGGGCCGTAGCCTCTCCCAGACACCAGACCCCTACTTCTAGAAGGTTCCCTGGTCTGTAGCTAAGGCTTGGATAAATGACCAACAACCTGGAATATGGCCAAGGGGAGGGCAGGGGGGCTGGGGCTGGGGAGGCCATTTCGGACCACCCTCACCCCACCAGGTGAAGGTGGGCACAACCCCCGCCACCCCCGTAGGCCCCACCACTGCCCCACCCCCACCACAGCAGGACCCAGGGCCTGTCTTCCGAGGTGCAGCTGAGCTGTGTCTTCTTGGCTCCCAAACTGCCAAGTGTCTATTTCACAAACAAAACTGAGCTCACAGCCCAGCTGGCAGCACCCACTACAGGTCTCTTTCCAAACTGGGCACCGGGCGCCTCCATCCACCCATTTAGTCCTGAAACCTGCCCAGGCAGAAAGGCGGGTGGTTCCTCTTACAGGTTCCGCTTCCCGGGGATTTCTCAGTAATACAGAAAAGGGTCAGGAGAGGAACCCCCACCTCACCGTGCCCGGGTCACCCAAGCTCCCGCTTTGCAGTGCAGAGGCCTGTGAGGTTAAAGAGAACCGTGCCTAAACCAAATGGTTAACTTTAATTTTATTCATTTCATAAACGCCACAGAAGAATCTTGTCCCCTGTGCCGGCCACATGCCCACTCCCACTTGAAAAGCCAGCCCCCCTGCGGTCTGAGCCCTAGCGGGCTGAGTATCACTGTGGATGGAAGCCAGGGTTCAGGGGAAAACGAGCAGTAAACATAGGAAGGGAAGCAAGAGGGCCATCCTCAGAGGGTGGGCGTCTCGAGCCCCAGCCAGACAGGTGCTGGGGCTCGGACTTCCGGTGAGAACAGAAACCAACAGTGAGAGCCACAAAGGGGGAAGAGGGCAGCAGTGCCGATGTCACAAGAGCACGCGGCTCTGCCCTCATCCCAAAGACAGGAAGCCCCGAGCAGGGCCAGTGGGCCGGCAGCCGGGAAGGGAACTAAGAAGGGCTGTGGCTGTGTGGGGAGTTGTGACACGAACATGCCCAGCGGGAAAGGGCACTTCTCATAGTGTAGAAATTTCCACAAGCAGCAAGGCCTCGTCTGGCCCCAGGACTTCTTTGTCAGAAAGGCCTTGCGGGGGTGGGGGTGGGGGGGGGTGGCACCCGCTAGGGGGCAGCAGGGGAAGGGGGTGGGCAGCAGGCAAGGGGCCCTGGAAGGGCTCCTCCGGACCCTTCAGTGGACTGAGTTGCACTGCAGGACCTGCTGGGGGGCAAAAGGCTTCCGGACGCCCACCGCCTCCCCTGGCCTCCCCTGTACCGGGCAGTTCTCCTTGTTGTCCAGCCCCGGAGGCTGGCTGGAGGACTTCTTGAAGTAGCAGAGACGGCACACCGAGTGGTACTTGTCTGCTCCGCCTATCACCTCCACCTGGCCACAGGGACACGGGTGGGTGTGAAGGCTGGGACTCTCTGTGTCCCCACAACCCCCCGGGGAGAAGGCAGAGGGCGTACCTCTTTCTCAGAGCCCAGCCTCTTGGTGTAGGCAGCCTCGCGGAAGCACTCCATGCACACAGCGGTCAGCTTCACCACGCTCTCGGCCAGCGGCACCAGGTTCAGGATGCTCCCGAAAGCCTGCAAGTCCCGCGGAAAGACCACAGGTGAGGCCGCCCATCTCTCCTGGTGGGCTTCCTGTCCTTCTAAACCCTTTGACTCACAAGCACTCAAGCCGGGGAGTTTGCTTTTCCCCTAATTGCACCATCTGTCCCTTCACCGATTCAAAGCGCCTGGCTACGGTAGCCGGTGTCCATCCGGGACAGACTCACTCCTGGATAGATCAGGGGGCTGGCGTGGCTTGTGTGAGCCCCTGGGCTGCCAAGGCCTGGTCTGAGCACCTTGGCACTGCTCTAGTCTGGTCACCCAGGGAGGGCGCATTAGGCTGACTGTCCTTGGGCACTACCCCGTGGCTGCCCCAGCCCCCTCTTCCTCTCCAGATCCCATACCAAAGCCTGAATGAGATGCCTTACCTTCCTCTGGAAGGTTCCATCCAGGGCGGCCACAATCACAGTCTTCCCAGCATTGGCCATGGTCTCGCTGAACTCCACGATGTCAGGGAACTGGGAAGGAGGGTCGGGGAGAGGGGTGAGCACCCACCCCTGGGCAACAGCTTCCTGAAGCCGTGAAGACCCGCCAGCTCCGGCCACTCAGGTCAGTGGAGCACAAGAAGCAGTCGGCTCTAACCCTCCCACCCAGAGACGAGTCTGCACCCACTTCCACTGTGAGCAACCGGGTATGGTCCCAATTGCACAAGTCCTATGCCAGTTTCTGCTCTGTGGCCCAGCCCCCGGGACACCTAACCAGACCATGTGGCCAGCTCGAAGCCGTCTCACACCCCCCAGTGCTCCAAAGCTCCTGGAGAGCACGACTCCTTGGGCTTCAACGCCACTCTTGCACCAACTGGCTGTACGACCTTGGCAATGAAGTAGCCTTTCCAAACCTGTTTCACCACCTAAGAAATGACAAGGAAGGCCCTTGGTGTTGCTTAAGGATTAAAGGCACTCAGATCATTTATCACACAGTAAAACCTGCGAAAACCGGAACCTGTGTAAGGTGGAGACCTGCCAGAGAAGGAAAAAAAAAAAACCCTATTTCCCACTAAGAGAGAGCGACAGGAAAAAAACTTGCAAGACCCGGAAAGCACGGCCGTTGGTCGAGTTCTGGCTCTCACGGGTTTCTCTGTACACGTGATTTGGCTGGTAGGTGACCTGTGTTCCTGCCTCGCATTTTCTTGGTGTGCCAGATGACGCTTTAGGAAGGGGCAGGGGCCCCACTGGCTGTTCACACACAGGACAGGCATGTCCTTCTAAATATAGGCCTGCAGAAAAGGTCACGCTTCACAAGTCAAATTTCATTTTTAAGTGGCCCAGGGAGAGGCTGCTACTTAAACAAATCCTTTGCTGAATTCTCCCAGCCAATCTCACCTCCTTCAGTCGGTTGTTTCTATATATGGAGACTGGTCCTGTGGGTGGGCTGGAAGTGGGGATGTCCTTGTCTTTGGGGACATAGATGTCCACCTCGTTCATCATCTTCCAAGGGCTGGCTAATGGCCAGGCGCTGGGATGAGCCCTGGCTCCGTGCCAGTGAGGCCCCCACCCTCCCCGCATGGACACACTAATAGTCACACGTGACCTCCGTGGTCCCAAAGGCAGAAACATCAGGACAGCGGTGAAGGACGGGACAGTCAAAGACAAAGGAAACTCCACAGACAAGATCCAAAGGCAAGTAAATGGGGGGGAGATATTTACAGCACGTGACAAAGGGCACCAGTTATTTCAAATCCATTGAAAAAATGAATGAAGAGACAAAACGGGTGGAAGTCCTAAAAAGGCAATTACGGAACAGAAGTAAAAACAAGTAGGCAGTCAACACGGAAGGTGTTAGCCGTATTAGTACTGAAAGAGAAACGCAATCCAAACACAGTGGGTGCAATCTATCAACCACGGGCCCCACAAGCCACTCCTCTCTCTTGGGATTTCTGCCAAGGCATAACTGGTCCCCGTTGTCCTCTGGCCCCTATAGTACATTCTCCTCAGATTGCGCCCCCCTTCACCAGCTTCTCGTCTCTCACAGGGTTAATTCCAAAGTCTTTACCGGCCTGCCAGCCACCATGCGGCCCTGGACATGGCTCCCTCTGCCTCCCTGGCTCCTGCAGATGGGCCTCCTTTCTACTCCCTGAGTATGCTGGGCTCAACCCCTCACCTCCCTTCAGCCTTTCTGACCGTCCCACAAAACAGCACCCCACCTTCTCTGCCTCTCCCCTCTAATCCATAGCAATTGTCACTACCTGACATATTGTGTCTTTTCCTCTCCTAAGTAGAATCCCAGCTGAAGGGCAGGGACTCTGGCTTGTATCCCCAGCCCCGAGAGCTACGTGGTACAAGCTGAAAAAGCATTGACTGAATGAATGAATGAATGGCCCCCTTGACGGAGCAACTCCACTTAGTAGATAAATCCAAATACCTTAGACTGCTGTTTAGTGATTGTCGATAGTACACCAAAAACCTATTGCCGTCAAGTCGATTCCGACTCATAGTGACCCTATAGGACGGAGTATAACTGCCTCATAGGGTTTCCGAGGAGCGGCTGGTGGATTCGAACTGCTGACCTTTTGGTTAGCAGCCATAGCTCTGAACCACTGCCCTACCAGGGCTCCAAGGTGTCTGTATGCAGATGTTCATCACAGCCTTTAAACGTCCGATGTTGTTAGCTGGTGTGGAGCTGGTCCCAACTCACAACGACCCCACACACAAAGGAATGAGATAGTGCCCGGTCCTGTGCCATTCCCATGAGTAGTGCAGTGGCTTCCCTTTGTGGCCTTTTGCCCAGGGTTTGTGGAAAAGAACAATGTGGAGAGGATTTCCCAAGCTGGTTGATGTTTCCTGGGTAATTGACGATTTGCTGGGCTCCCATCCGGCTAGGAAGGCCCTGCCTTTAAACGGACAAGAAATACCCTATATAAAGGGCTGAAACAGGTTTTTGGGGGCTTCTTGGCTGAGAGTTGAGAGGGTGGCATGTCTGTTAGGACATAGAAGCCCTGTGCTGGAAACCTGGCCAGATTCTGGTGAAAGAGCTGTAATGCACTTAGAGCTGTGGCTCGGCAGTGATGGTTCCAGAAGCAGCAGAGACAACCAGCAGACCCAGAGGACAGCAGCAGAGTGAAGCAGAGCTAAGCTGCACTGGCCGGGGCATGGCAGCCCAAAAGAGACGTCACAGAGCGTTTGAGAGTATCTGTTCTCCCTGGAGATGCTGAGGCCTGTGCTGGGACTCCTCCTGGGCCTTGCCCTATGCACATCTTCATTTGTTGTTCATACCCTTCTGTTACAGTAAAGTTGTTATTACAGGTATGGTGATTCCATGAGTTTGTGGACCTTGCAATGAATTATCAAACCAGTAGAGAGAGTGCCGTGGTGTTAGAAATGGCGGGGAAGGTGGGAAGTGGAGATCTAGTCAACCTCTGCTTCATACGAACTGGCTTTGTGCTGATTCTTAGTTGAAGTTAGCTATGAAGTTAGATAAAAAGTTATTCCATTCAACTCCACAGGGTGTTCATTGGCTGATTTTCAGAAGTAGTTGCAGGCCTCTTCCTAGTCTGTTTCAGGCTGGAAACGCCACTGACACCTGTTCAGCATCCTAGCAACCTGAAAGCCTCCACAGATGGACAGGTTGTGGCTGTGCATGAGGCGCATTGTCTGGGAATTGAACCTGGGTTTCCCACGTGAAAGGCGAGAATTCTACCACTGAGCCACCAATGCCTCATTAAATGTCATATACTACTATCTTAAATAAGAAATAGTATACTCATGAAAGAAAATACCGTGTAGTTATTAAAAAATGATGAGAAGGATGGGCATCTGCTGGCACGGAAGAGTGGTCACAGCACGTGATATGAGCCCAATTTATAAAAAAATACATGCATGAAGACTAGAAGGATGCAGACTAAAATGTCAAGTATTTTTTGCGCACTTGTCAGTTTTTCTGGGTGGTGAAAAAGAACAGCAGCCCTGGACATCTGGGAGCCAGCCTGCCACTCAGCTGGGCCTTGGTGTTCTGTTGAACATGAACAATTTCACAGAACATCAACACTTGCCACTCTGTGGCTGTGATGGATCAAGAGAAAAAGAACTCACATCTGATCAGATGAAGCACGAACACTATCCAAGTCACAAAACACCAACCGCACCCCCACTCCTGGCCAATCCAAGTGATAGCCACTTCTTTATCAATTACTGCTTTAGCCTTGCTGGAGACTATCCTCCCTAGAGATACGGTTGAAGACACCAATCAGGGACAGACCCTGAACTTCCTGTAGAGAACAACAGCCCTGAGCAGCTAGGACAGAGTGGAATAATGGTAACTTTTTTTTTTTAATAGTGGGAATAAACAAAAAAAACCCAAATCCATTTGTGTTGAGTTGATCCAACTCATATCGACCATGATAGTGGGAATACTAAATACTTATTGAATGAACTAAAGTTTTACTTACTTGCCAGGGAGTAAGTAGACAAATAAATCCCTCCTAGAAGTTGGAACAGGACTTTGGAGAAGTTGGAACAACTTCAGGGCATTAGGATGTCAAGCAAGGAGGAGTAAGAGAAAGGTCCCTGTCTGAGGGGTCTGGGTTGGCCTCTGTACACCTGCTTAGCCTAGGTCAGGAGAGAAGGGCTGTACAGCAAGACACAGAGATAGGGTCCCAAGCTTCCTGCCTCTGAGGGCCAGACCTTGAAGGCCGATCCCATATCCACATGTCCATTGAGACCACAGTTTGAAAGAGAAAGGAACAAGCTACCTGACCCATACCCACCCCAAGCTTACCTTCTTCGCTGGGAAGTCCTTCAACCATAAAGCAATGGAAGAAAATATAGATGTGTGTGTGAGAGAGAGAGAGCGTGGGGGGGGGGAGGAGGGGAGAAGGGGAGGAGGGGGAGAGGGGGAGAGGGGGGAGAGAGGGGGGAGGGGGAGGGAGAGGGGAGGGGGGGAGAGCGCGCGAGCGAGAGCGAGCCCTCGTGGCACAGTAGTTAAAGCACTTGGCTGCTAACCGAAAGGTTGGTAGTTTGAATCCACCAGCTGCTCTGAGGGAGAAAGATGTGGCGTAAAGATTAGTAAAGATTAGTCTTGGAAACCCTATGGGGCAGTTCTACCCTGTCCTATAGGGTCACCATGTGTCAGAATCGACTTGATGGCAAAGGGTTTGGTTTTGGTTTGGGTGAGAATGGCAGGGCCGGAAGGCCTGGCCTGACCAGGGAAGGACTGGAGCTGTAATGTCCCTGTAGGTTATTAGCACGCGAGCCGCCTGATTCTGTGCTGGGAACCTGGAAGGAGGGTAGGCAAGGATGGCTAACTGTTCACCAAAAAACAAACAAAACTTCCAGGGTGTAGAGCTAGAGTAAATGAGCACCAAGAGCGCCTGTTCATTCTCCTGGCTCCCGCAGCAGATGTGAGCATGTGTTATGGGCTGAATTGTGTCCCCAAAAATTTATGTTAAAGTCCTAACCCCTGGACCTGTGAATGTGACCTTGTTTGGAAATAGGGTCTTTGAAGATGTTATCAGTTAACATGAGGTCACATCGAAGTAGTAGTTGCTAGTTGTCACCAAGTGGGATCCAACTCATAGCGATCCCCTGTGACAGAGCAGAACCACCGCATAGGGTTTTCTAGGCTGTAACCTTTATAGGAGCAGACTGCCAGGTCTTTCTCCTGCGGAGCCATGTGTGGTTCAAACCGCCAACCTTTCGATCAGTAGCTGCTGTTGCACTACCAGGGCTTCTTATACGTATAACAGAACAAAACATTGCCCAGTCTGGCACTATCCTTAAAATGGGCATGTTTCAGCCCACTGTTGCAGCCACGGTGTCAATCCGTCTCGTGGTTTCCCTCGTTTTCGTTGACCCTCTAACTTTACCAAACACAATGTCCTTCCTAGTGACTGGTGTTTCCTGATGACGTGTCCAAATTAAGCAAAACGAAATCTCGCCATTCTCGCTTCAGAGGAGCATTATGGCTGTACCTTCTCCAAGACAGATTCGTTTGTTCTTCTGGCAACACATGGTACATTCAACATTATTTCCCAATACAATTCAAATGCGTCGATTCTCCTCCAATCTTCCTTTCTCGTTGTCCAGCTTCCACACACATGTGAGACAAGTGAAAACACCATAGCTTCAGCAATCACAGAACAGCAGACTTAAAAGGCACACCAAATACCAAACAGGATAAAAAGGAAGATTTTTTTATTGTTCTGAGAAAGAATAGGCAGATTACCCACCCAGGAAAGTAACAATTAGACTGATAACAGCCTTCTTGTTAGCAACAATGAGTGCTGGTACTTTTTCAAAGCAACAAGGAAAAATCGTGGTCAACCTACTATCTGCTACCCAGCTTAAACGAGAAGGCAAAATAAAGACATTTTCAGACAAAGACTAGGAAGACTAGGGGAGCTTCTCATCTACACATCCTGGCTGCAAGAACTACTGAAGAATGTATTTCAGCAAGAAGAAAAATAAACTCATAAGGAATGAGTAAAAGCAACAATGGGCCAAGCAAAACAAAACATTCCCTATGCACCAGTGTCAACCGAACTGAACCCATCGCTGTTGAGTCATAGCAATGATGCCGACTCATAGCGACCCTACAGGACAGAGGAGAACTGCCCCATAGGGTTTCCAAAGAGGGGCTGGTGGATTCGAACTGCCAACCTTTTGGTTAGCAGCCACCAGGGCCCTCTAGCGTTAAGAAGTCTAATTTTTTTGTTCACTATAAAATAAATATTACATATTTTTTGAAAGGTAAAATAAATTCCACACAACAATAACATGGAAACTAGGAAGCAGCGTTCAAACACCATTTGTTAAAGGAAGTTAACTTATCTTGTTTACTTTAAGTGTGAAAGCGTAAGGGTAACTATTAAAAGCATAGAAATAGAATCAGTAACCTCTAAGCTAGCAGAGGAAAAAGCAGGACAGAGAGGGTACTCCTAGGAAGAGTGACACCAGGACAAGCCAACTTACAAACTGTCCTTCGTCAATGCCTATGACCGCTACGCCCAGGGCCTCCTGGGCCACATCCCGGAGCAGGCAGGCTGGCAATGCCTCCATGGTGTTCCTGTGGAGGGAAAGCCAGAGCGTGAGTAGAGCCAGGGAGATGGACGTCAGAAAACCAGGGTACCTCTTGACTACTGCTCCATACGCAAAGCAGGCTGTGACGTTTGCCCAGCAGAGCTTTGAGAAATCAGTACCCATGAGAAGGGATTTAGGGAGAATAGATGCCCTTGCTCCAAATCCCAGGATTTTTAACAAAGAAATTCACTTTTCGCTTTGGACTAGAAATTAGCAATGCCCAATATAATTCTGTACTGAGACCCAGAGCTCTTCTACGCCCTGTCCAGCAGCTGGGCAGACAGGCCGATTCTCCATCAGGTGTAGCAGGCATAGTGTCCAGGGGTCAAGGATACTTGCAGGGGCCAACGGAAATGTTTTAATTTCTTTGAAAAAATCAGAAGAAAATAAATAACTCAGCTTGGATTATATGTCTTACATCAAGGCAGCCATAATATATATATTTTTTATTTTTATTAATGGAGGAAGGAGGAGCAGTGGTGGCTCAGTGATAGAATTTTTGCCTTTGATGTGGGAAATCTGGGTTTGATTCCTGGCCGACGCACCTCATGCGCAGCCACCACCTGACTGTCAGTGGAGGCTTGCATGTTGCTGTGATGCTAGGAGCAAAGCTTCCAGACTAAGGGGACTAGAAAGAAAGGCCTGGTGATCTTCCATAAATCAGCCAGTGAAAACCCTATGGACCACAACAATCTGATCCACAAATGATCATGAGGATAGCGCAGGGCCAGGCTGCACTTCGTTGTGTTGTGCCTGCGGTCACCATGAGTCAAGGGCAGCTTACAACATGGCGGGATAGGCCCATGAATGTGACCCTAGGGGCAGACCGTTAGCACCAGCCTCTAAAAGACCCCTGCAATGCCCCAGCAGGGGTAAGCCTGGGGCCCTGCCCGCAGTGCAAAGACCTGGAATCCCCTCCTTTGGGCTCCTCCACAGGTCAAAAGACTCCGCCAAGATCACATGGCTACTAACCGGCAGAGCCAGGAGGCCAACTAGTCTGGTTTCAGGCTGTTATACCACTGGCTCCTGGGTCCCGCGGGGAGAACCCTTTGCACATGTGGGAGGCACGTGTGCAGATGGACCACCTGGCACACACAGCGGGAACAGAACATTCCAGAGCCACTGCAAGATGTTGTGGACCCCACCCTAGCCCTGCAGCCAGTGGGGGTTGTGGAGAGGAGAGCTGTTGTTTATGTATACCTTCTGCCTGCCTAAACAGCTTCCATGTTTTTCTACAATGTTGGTTTATTGTGTCCTCATTCCTGAACTGGTGTTTAGGAAGAACTGTTGGCTTCCTGACTTCTCAGAAGCTTATAGCTGCGTTTGTTGTTGTTATGTGTGCTCGAGTCAGTTCTCACTCAGAGACCCTACAGGACAGAGTGGAACTGCCCTGTAGGGTTCCAACGCTGTAATCTTTCTCCCTCTCCCTCGGAGCAGCTGGCAGGTTTGAACCACCCACCATTCGGTTGGCAGCCAAGAGCTAAACCACTGCGCCCCCAGGGTTCCTTGTAGCTGTATTTAGAGCAAAGAAAATATTTTACAACTGCTGCTTAGCTCACAGTTGTCATCTTGCTATAATCTTACTTCAAGATCTAACAAGAGCGTTAAACAGTACTTGATGTATTTTAAATTCCCTCTTCCCTCCCCAAAATAGAGGAGGCCAGAGACAGCAGGTAGCCCTAGCTCTGGAGTGTTGTCCCCCCGCCAAGTGCTCAGTCACTGCTCTGAGCCCGTACCTGCCTGCGACCAGCCCATGCTAGAGATGCTTTGCTACCCACATGGCAGAGCCTGGATGGAATCCCGGATCTGACCGACTGCAGAAGTCACACTTGTGAGCTCTGTACACTGCTGCCTTCCCTGCTTTCACGGACCTCCCCAGGTGTGCACACCCATCCTGGGCGCGGCACTGCCAGTGCTTTTCAGGGCTGAGGAGGCAAACTCACACAACACTATCAAGAAGCGGAAGCCCGGGACTCAACCCTGGCTCTGGAGCCAAGTCCTGGCACTCTCCACTCTGCCACCCACCTGGAGTCAGAAGCCAGAGGCTGCCACCCTGACGCCACACCCCAGGTTCTCTGGACCAGGCTCTGTGGCCCAAGCCCTGCGTGTGGTTCAGCTGTGCCACGGGGGCTCAGGTGGTCACATCCAGGGGACCGAGTGACTCGGGCTCAGAAACATCAGGCTCCAATTCCAATCTGCTGCCAAGAACAGGCAGAAATGGAACTCAGTGTAACCCAGAGGCCTGGGGTTGCAGACTGAAATGTCTACAGGGTCAGGCAAATAAATACAATGGGAACGCATGAAGACTACAGGCACCAGGGAGGTGGCTGAGGACAAGCAAACTAAAAAAAATAAGCAAAAACCAATGTGCAGGCCAACCAAAACCAGTCTACATCCTCTGTATACATGTAAACTCTAGAGCAGCAGTTCTCAGCCTCAGCAGTATCCGGGCAGCTCCCCCACCCAAGTTGTGACAACCAAAAATACCTGCAGACACCACCCAATGCTCCCCAGGGGCAAAATCGCCGTGGTTGAGAACCACAGCTCTGGAGTCTCATGCCAGGCACCAGCATTACTGATCATCAGTGCTCTGGCCACCTGTTCTGTGCCTGGCGAATTTTCTCTGGACCTCTCAGTACAGGCGGGGGCAGGGGCTGACCTGTCATGTGTGGAGAAGCCACTGCCGTAGCGGGTGTCCTTGGCATACTTGATCACCAGGCACTTGTACTGTGCGATCTGGAAGCGGCGGACCCGTCTCATCAGCTCTGTGCTACAAGGGCAAAGGGCCGGTGAGGCCACGGCCTGTGGGACGAAGAACTCCATCTCCACCGGCTGGACTCCCGCCGCCCCCTGGTGGTTTACAGGCAGAAGGACAGCGGGGAGGGTATGGGAATCCAAAACCAAAACCAAACCCATTGCAATCAAGTTGATTCTGACTCATAGCGACCCTACAGGACAGAGGAGAACTGCCCCATAGCGTTTCCTAGGCTGTAATCTTTACGAAAGCAAACTGCCACGTCTCTCTCCCGCGGACCGGCTGGTAGGTTCAAACTACTAACCTTTTGGTTAGCAGCCGAGCGCTTAATCACTGCCCTCCAGGGCTCCCTGAGTGTGGAAAAGCCGCTAAGAAAGAAGAACAGGAACTCTAAGAGTTCCCGGCGGGACACGAACGAACAAAAAAAATGTGGTGGGGAAGGTGGGGGTGGGCCGCTCTCCCGGCCGAGGGGCCGGCTGATTGCACCTGGAAATGATCTCATCCACAGACCTGCTTCCACCGGCAGTTAGCAGAATTAACTTCACCAAAGTTTTCCCTGCAGCAGTGAAAGCACTTCGCCTCTGGGGCCAAGAAGCTCCACCCAGATTCTGTAGCAATCCCACAGGCCAGATCAGGAGGGGCCCACTCCAAGGGCCTTCCAGGGGGCTCCCCAGCCTCACAGGCCCTTCAGTGTGGAAAATAACCCTGTCTCCTCGCCACACAAAGAAGCCGGGCACACCTTAAGGGGACTAGGGTACAGCGGAGCACCAGGGCCTGCCCACTAAGGTCACGACTGGAAAGACTGGAGCCCCCTCCTCTGAGGTCACTGACAGGGGAGAAGCTGTACTTGGACCAGCTCCAGAACAGGCGTGAACACGATCGGGGAGGGGGCTTCCTCCAGGACAGAATTCCAGGGAGGGAGGAAATCCTGGGCTGGGAATATTCTAGAGGGCTCATCTCTGAGGGGCAGCGGCCAGGGAGGGGTCGCCGGGGAGGACGAGGCCCTCGGGAGAAAGGGTAGGGTCCCCGGGGAGGAGGGTAAGGTCCCTCGGGAGAAGGGTAGGGACCCCGGGGAGGAGGGCGCCCGGACCACCCGCGGCCCCCGAAGCCACTACCTTTTCCCTGAGAACATGGGCCCGAGGATCACCTAGGAGAGAAGGAGAGGTCACTTAAGGGCGCGCTCCGCTACGACGCCGAGCAGTGGCCGGACCCTGACCTTGCCACCCGGACCCCGCAAGCCAGGACCCCACACGCCCGACCTCGCCCCGGCGCCTGCACCTGGACCTGGCCGCGAGTCTTGCTGGGGGAGCCGGGCAGCACAGTGGGCAAGTTGATGCAACTCATGGCGCCTCCGGGAAACTCACAGGAACGCGGACCTCCGCGGCGGTTCCAAAGCTCCCGCGCCGCAGGTTTCCGCGCCGCCACACCCGGCGCGCGGGCCAATGAAGGGGGCCAAATGGTGCTCACCGGGGCCAATCACCGGGTGAGATTTGACTGAAGCCCGCCCCCTCGTGGGCGCGATCGGCGACGAAGCACAGGAATGAGTTTGGCGCCTTATCGCCGGAAGCCAGCCTGTCAGGTCAGTGGGCGGGGCTACGACGAAGCGGCGGGGCGGGAGCGGAGTTGGCGCGGGATGGCCTGGAGCCAGCAAGTCAGACCACTGGGCGAAGCTATGACGAGGAGACTCGGCTGTGTTGGAGCGGGCTCTCCTAGAATCAAGGCAGTGGGCGTGGCTCCGCTGAGCGCAGGCGCGGGGCCTCGACTCATCCCACCCACCCGCCAAGCCTGTAAGTGTAGGCCATGCAGTCACGAGGTTGTAGACAGCCGAATGGGTGGTCACGCTGAAAGTTGCAGGGATGAGGCTCCCTGGAAGAAGCTGTCTAAAGAGGTAGGCGGATTGCAGGGAGGACTGGGCAGGGGCTTGAGAAGGTCATCTCAGAGACTAGATTGGAGTTCTAAGAAGGAAATTTAGAAGCCATCCAGACCTGTGGGCGCCATTGTGCACCTACTGGGTGCCGGGTACCGATTGCTTTAGCACCACCATCATTTTAACTTCTGGCTGCAGATTTTTGTTAGCCCGATTTTAAGGATAGAGGAAATCGAAGCCGGGTTGTTACTCTGTCCATAGCAGCACAAAGGTTAGGGGCAAAGTTTTCCACTCCTGCTACATTTGTCTAAGGTTACACAATATGTGTGGATCTATCCTTACCTGGGGAGGCTGAGGATGGGGGAGGTCGGTGTTGACTGAGGATTGTTGTGAGGGTTAGAAACGACATTTGCAAAGCACTCAGCGCAGTACCTGGCACTGGGAGAGGTTATGATTATCATTTCCTTACTCATTTTCCTGGGTTTCGGGCAGTGGTTCTTTTTTGGGTCAGGAGAGCATCTGAAAAGCTAGTGAAAGTTATGGATACTGCCTCAGGAAATCAACCTCCCTCTCTCTCTCTCACACACACACACACAAACACTTGTCCACAATATCAGGGAATTCTTAGAAACTCACGGTACCATCTTTGTCATAAATAATAGCAGTGATGCTGATAACAGTCACTAAATACTTGCTGTGTGCCAGATGAGGCTGGAAGGACCCTGCAGGTAGTCACATTTGTTGTTAGGTGCCATCCAGTCGATCTTGACTCATAGAGACCCCATGTGACAGAATAGAACTGCCCCATAGGGTTCTCTAGGCTGTAATATTTATGGGAGCAGATTACCAGGTCTTTTCTCTCACGGAGACTCTGGTGGGTTCAAACCCCTAACCTTTTGGTTAGCAGTCGAGCGCTTAACCATTGCACCTCCAGGGTTTTTTTCTAGTCATATATACTGGTACAAACTGTACAGATCCATGGATCCAGGCTAGGAACCCCATTCAACAGGAGGAAGCAGTAACGCAGATTTGAGTGGTTAGCTTTAAGTCATTGACACGCCTTATCTCCAGAGACTATGTAACTTGCCCAGGGTAAAAGAGCTAGTAAGTGCTGGGGTTAGGATGGCGCTCAGCCCACTTGTCTCCAGAGCCCAGGGTCTTTCTGTGACCTCACCCTGCCCTTGAATTTTCCAGCCCAGCATTCACTATGACGCCTTTGAGCCCCTTCTCCAGAATGTCGACCCTTGTTATTTTCTCAGTTAAGCCTGAACATTGAAGACCCTCCATCCCCCAGCCCCAGCTTCTCGGCTCACCTTGGCCAGTGTTTCCAAACACATTTGAGCCTCACCCCATACTCTTGACTGTGCTGTGTCTTCCCCTTGGGTACCCCTCCTATCTTCAGCAGTCACAGGCATACCCTCTCACCCAAGACCTGCCCCATGCCCCCTCCTCTGCAGTGGCCACCCAGCTCTCTGGCCTCCAGCAGTGTTGCTGCAGAAAGAGTGGTACGCAAGATCCCATTAACTGGGACACATTTATTGGACTTCATCGGCCCCTTGTTTAAGGCTGTCGCTGGTTAAAGGCAGGATAGACTTTGGCATGCCTCTAGACCATGGAGCAGTAATGGCTGCGTCTGACCAGTTATCAGTTGCCATGAAGTTGACCCCAACTCATGGCGACCCTGTGCAAGTCACAGTAGAACTGCGCCCCATAGGGTTCTCAATGGCTGGTTTTTTGGAAGTAGATCCCCAGGCCTTTCTTCCGAGGTGCCTGTAGGTGGACTGGAACCTCCAACCTCTCAGCAGCCGAGCGAGTTGACTGCACCACCCAGGGACTCTGGGGTTGTATCTGAAGTACCTAATTAGTAGAGGCAGAGTTTGGGGGCAGGATTTGCCAGGCTGGAGGTTGGAGAGCCCGGGATTTTGGGGAGGGTACTGCTCAAGGGAGAGGAGAGCATCCAGCTTGCAGGTGGTGGGAGGGGGCCGGGGGACATGCTCCGTGTGGAGAACACAGCCTTATAGAACTTGTGTCTGCCCACAGGAGCTGGAGACTCAGTACAGCCCCAGCAGATGGGTCGTCCGGCCGGGAGCAGAGGAGGCCCTGAGGACATTCTCGCAGATGGGAGCCCAGGGTACCATGTGACCTTCCCCTGGCCACTTCGGGTGGACTTCCGCCTGTGGCAGCGGTTCAGAATCCTGGCGGTGGGGGAGGGCTATTTCCCAAGCACCAGGTGCTGTTGGGGCCTCTTTGTTGGGGGCGGCGGAGGCAGGAAAGGCCAGGTAAGGTCCACCACCCTGTCAGCCATGTTCAGCCGCCTCGCCTGCTTGGTCAGCTCTGCCCAGGCCCTGAGGGTCATACTCCCGGGGTTGGCAAAGGGGACAAGAAGTAAAAAAGGAAGGCCCCCACTCAGCTACTGAACGTGGGCTGTTTTGCTATTTATAAAAGAAACGATTTTTTTTTTTTCCTGTTAAGAAATCAGGCCTTGGGAGCCTGAAAGACAAGTCTCTTGGTTAATTTCCATCCCTGCTGGTGTCCCCAGAGTGCTGTACTATGATTTCAGCTTTCAACTCCTAGCAGTTTTAAACTTCTCAAAACCAGAATTTGAGATCACCAACAAGGGTTTCTTAATCACCCCACGCCCCGACTCTCCTCGTGCCCTCAGCCCTCCCCCTCCCCTTTGTCCAGTTCTCCAGGGATATTTTGGTGGACTTGTCCAGAGTTGCTAGTCGGGCTTTTTAAAAGCTGTGGAGTTGAGTACTCAGTTCAGTGTCTGTGCCTGCTGCGGAAGCAGGCGCCAGAAAGGAAGCCGTCAGCTCAGCTGGGAAAATCGAGTGTTGACAGAGCTGCCTTTCCAAGGTGTCTGCGTGGGCCTCCGGGGTTGGTGCTCCTCTAAACTGAGATAACCCAGGAGGAGGAACAGGTTTGTCAGGACTTTGTTCCAGCACATTCTGCCACCATCCTCGTCCCTGTGTCCTGGGTTCTTCCAGGTCCAGTCCTGGTTTCATCTTTGTGCAAGTACATCTATCTGCCTTTGCTCAATAAATATTGGGGTATGTGGTGAAACAGACATGAGCTTGTAGAATCAGTTTTTGTCTATCTTACTTGTCTGGAGGGGTAGAAGTGCTGATCTCGTTGAGAAAGGGAGTTAGACGTAAAAAGTTAGTGCAGACTTCAGTACTAAACTCCCCACTGTCTTTGCTTATTTTGTTGTTGTGTGCCATCGAGTCGATCCCAACTCATCACGACCCTATAGGACAGAGTAGAACGGCCCCTTAGGATTTCCTAGCCTGTAAGCTTTACAGGAGTAGATTGCTAGGTGTTTTCTCCTGCAGAGCTGCTGGGTGGATTCGAACCGCCGACATTTCAGTTTTGACTAGCGGTTGATGTTTAACCATTGTTCTACTAGCACTCTTTCTTTGCTTATACTTCCTATATCTTTAGAAGTAGACCACCAAGTCCTTCTTCCTAGTCTTAGTCTAGAAGCTCTGCTGGAACCTGTCCACCGTGGGTCACCCTGTTGGTATTTGAAATACCGGTGGCATGGCTTCCAGCATCACAGCAACACGCATGCTACCACAGTACAACAAACTGACAGGCACTTGGGGACCTTTAGAATGAGATTTAGCCCATTTCCACTGCTGAATTCCTACTGATTCTGAAGGATCCATGTGCCTAAACATGTTCATTGTCAGGGTATTTACCTTATGGAATAACTGAAAAAAAATAAATAGCCAGTGAAAAGAAACCAGGTAGGTAAGTGTTGGTTCATCAATTCTGGAATATTATGCAGTCATTAAAATGAAAATTGTGAATTAAAAAAAAAGCCAGTACAGACCTAGAAAGGGTGTGCTGCTGCTGTATTAGAAATGGCCTTAGTAACAGCTCGCTCTCTCTAAGCCCTACGGAGTGCTTTCAGTTAACTTGATTTCACTTCCGTTCTCTTTTCTGATGCTCACATCAACCCGGTGTTGCTGCAGGTATAACTGACCCATTTCAAAGATGAAGAACATGAGGCTGAGGACAGGGCCAGGATTAGGGTAAGGCAAGTGAGGCAGCGGCTCGAACGTGCTGGGTCGGTCCTGTCTTTATTTATTTTTTAATTTTTTTATTAATATTTTGTGGTGTTTTGGGTGAAACTTTACACAGCACATTAGGTTCCCATTTAACAATTACTACACAAATTGCTGTGACATTGGTTGTATTTTCCACAATGTGTCAACATTCTCATTCATTCCCTTCTGGATGTTTTGCTTACGGTAATCTGGTTTCTCTGTCCCCTTACCCTTTCATCTTTGCTTTAGAGGAATAGTTGACCACTTGGTCTCATGTAGATGATTTTTTAAAGATGCACAGTACTCATGGGTAATGTGTTTTATGAGCCGATCCATTATTTAGCTAAAAGGTGACCTCAGGGGGTAGTTTCTGTTCAAAGTTTATGGAGTATCTCAGAGCCAAGCCTGATGGAGTTCTCTAGTCTCAGTGGGTCCAGTAAGTCTGAACTTTTTTAGAATTTAAGTCCTATTCCACATTTTTCTCCCCTTCTGTCAGGATCCATCTGTTGTGGCCTTGATCAGAATGGTCGTTAGTGATAGTCGGGCACCATCTAGTTCTTCTGATCTCAGGGTAGATGAGGCCATTTTATTTAAAATTTTGTTAGTTCCTTGTGGGTTTTTTTTTTTTTTGTATTTTTTATTATTATTTATTTTGTTGTTGTTGAGAATGTACACAGCAGTTCCTCATGGATTTTTTACATTAACATTGATTTCTTAGAATACTTCATGAAATTTTCTTTATCCTGATTGCTGAGTTTTTGAGCACCCTCTTAAAGCTTGTGTCCAAGGGCAGTGCCTCACTCGCCTCGCTGTGGTCTCGGCCCTCCCTGATGAGGTTAAGTCACTTATGCAAGCTCACACAGCTAGTGACCATCAAAGCTGCTTCCCCAAGCTGAGCTTCCAGGTAAGAGTGGAGCTGTTGAAAGGGGATGGTGACAGGCCAGGGGGAGTCAGGATGAGTGTCCCCCAGCTGGCCTCTCCTGGTGGACCTGAAACCTCATCAGTGCTGTGTGTGGTTCTCAGAGTTTGCCTCGTTGGACTCAAACTTACAGGACACTGAGTGGGACGTAGAGGAAATAAAAAAAGCCCCTTCCCAACCCAGGGATCCTTGGGTGGTGCAAAGGGTTAAATACTTAGCTACTCACCGAAAGGTTGGAGGTTCGAGTTCACCCAGAGGCACCTCAGAAGAAAGGCCTGGTGATCTGCTTCTGAAGTTCATGGCCATTGATGGAGCGTAATTCTACTCTGACACATGTGGAGGCACCGTTAGTTGGAATCAACTTGATGGTAACTGGTTTTGGTACCAACACAGAAAACCTCCCCACAAAAGCAGAAGAGGAAGAAAAAAGTTTTATTATTGAATAAGCATTTGATCAGACGGCAACAGACATCATAGGCAATTTGCTAGAGAGATTGCAGAAACAGAAGGAAATCTCACCCTTTTGTATAGCCAGGCAGATATAACCCAATGCATGCACGTTCTCAGGATCTGTGATATCTAGCCCTCAAGCAAGAGGCCTGGGTGGTACCATTTGTCACACATGGTCCATCCTAAAGCCTGAATCCATTGCCCTCAAGTTGATTCTGACTTACAACGACCATATAGGACAGAGTAGAACTACCCCACAGGGTTTCCAAGGCTGTAATCTATATGGAAACAGACTGCCACATCTTTCTCACCTTTTGGTTAGCAGTGGAGCACTTTAACTACTGCGCACCAGGGCTCCTAGACCATCCTAGTCACCTGGTAATTGGGGTGGCCCTCTGTGCTAGCAAGGAGCCCTGCTGGCACAGTGGTTAAGAGCTTGGCTGCAAACCGGAAGATTGGTGGTTCGAACCCACCAGTCTCTCCAAGGGAGAAGGATGTGGCAGTCGGCCTCTGTAAAGATTTACAGCCTTGGAAACTATGGGGCGGTGCTACTCTGTCCTATAGGGTCGCTATGAGTTAGAATCGACTCAAGGGCAATGGGTTAATTAATTTATTTACTAACTTCTGTGCTAGCTTATTGCCTCTATCCAAAGGAAACTGAACCTTCCCATCTCTATGACAAGCAGGGAGTTATAACTGGGAGGCTGGTGGCTGCCAAAATTAGGCTTCTACCCTCCCACAGAAACTGGGAGATAGGGATGCAGTCTTCCTTGGTGACTGCTTTTGAAGGGGATCATTCCCAAGTCCTTGAGAAGAATATATTTTGTTGCAGAGCTGGCAAGAGACTTACTGAGCTTTTAAAAAGTCACTAAGCGGTAAGCCGAGTCCCTGGGTGGCACAAATGGTTAAACCCTCGGCTGCTAGCCAAGAGGTTGGCAGTTTGAATCCACCCTGAGGCACTTTGGAAAAAGGCCTGAGGATCTGCTTCTAAATATCACAGCCATTGAAAACCCTCTGGAGCAGTTCTACTCTGACACACATGGGGTCACCATGAGTTGGAGTTGACTTCACAGCAGCTGGGGTGTAGGCAAGCTGTAAGCCACACAGGAGTAGGGATTTCTGCCTGTTTTGAAGTGACTGCGAGATCCCAAATACCAGGAACAGTGGCAACATCGGGTGCTGTTCCCACAAATACTCGTTTGCTAAATGAACTAAGAAACTGGGAGGGCTGAGCACAGGAACTAGATGGGGCCTGACAGACCCCGCCCTTCTCTTAAATTGCTGCCGCTGCAGGTCTAAACCTTGGGTCCCCAGCCTTCTGTGGCTGTCTTGCCGGTATCCCTACCGTATACCGTGGGTTGGTCTCAGGGTGTGCTGGCCTCTGCGCCCCCTAATTGCTGTAATATAACGCTCTGGTTGGGCCTATGGAACCAGCCCCCCAGGCCTTTAACTCTAAGAGCTTTGCCATTTTGAGGTGTGCGTAATAGAAATCCAATTTTTGCTTTAACAAAAAAGGACAATTTGCAGTGAGGTTTATCCTGGGGCATCATGTTGGAATTGACTCGAAGGCAGTGGGTTTGGTTTAGGGCATCATATTGAAGCCCCCTAGTGTTCCTGTCCTTGGGTTCAGGGTCCAGCGGGGGTGGTATTCATGCTTTGGGGGGAAGCTGTGTGTTGCCTCATTCTCCTCTGTCCCTGTACCCCGGCCACTTACTGTTCACCCCCGGGCCAGCTCCTAGGGAGAGGCGATGTCTCTGAGGGTCAGTTGCGTTTTTTAATATCTGAGGGCAACTTTTGTACCTTGTGCGCAGGAATGAACGCGGACAGCTGCTTGGTTTTAATTGCTTTCCATTTAGGACATAAATCTCGTGATCTCTTTCTTAGTTTAGCACAACAACATGAATCTAGTTGGTTCACGTCTGTGTTAAGAACTTCTCTGTTAATTAAATCCCTCTTTTGTAATAAGCCCGCTCTGTTGATGAGCCCGGAAGGCAGCAGTCACTCTCAGGCTGGGGGTGGGACTGGGCTTGGCAAACACCCACGGCAGAAAGCAACCACAATGACTTCACAGTGACAAAGGCTCACACCTTTGGCCCAGAAATTCCCCTTCCAGAGCCATTCCCACAGCTAGTTGTACACACACTTGAGGACGTGTACAGAGCTCTCACTTGCTGGGTTGTTTGTGACAGCAAGGGATTGGACACAGCCCGCGTGTCTCTTGGTAGTGGGTTAGCTGGCTCCTTCATTGATTCGTTCAGCAAATATTTAGTGAGTGCCTTGTATGTGTTGGCTGCTGACCTCGGTGTCTGGATAGATCAGCGAACGAAACGGACAGATCCTGCCAGTGTAGGCTTGTGATTCTCCTGTTGGCGTTAATTGCTGTCAAGTCAGCTCTGACTCAAGGCGACCGACCCCAAGCACAAAAGAACAAAACATTGCCTGATCCTGCACCATCTTCACGATCGTTGGTCTGCTCCAGTCCATTGTTGCGGCCGCTGGGTATTTTGGGGCCTTCCGACTTAGGAGGTCATCTTCTAGCACTGTATCAGATACGTTGTGTTGTGATCCATGAGGTTTTCATTGGCTGATTTTTGGAAGTAGATCACCAGGTCTTTCTTCCTAGTGTAGAAGCTATGCTGAAACTTGTCCACCATAGGTGACCCTGCTGGTATTTGAAATATTGGTGGCATAGCTTCCAGCGTCACAGCAACATGCAGCCACCACAGTATGACACACTGACAGACGGGTGGTGGTATTCTTAGGGGATTCCAACAATAAGCATAATGAATAAGTAAATATCATAGGATGGTGCAAACGGTTAACGCCCTTGGTGGCTAACCGAAAGGTTGGCAGCCCGAGTCTACCCAGGGGCACCTTGGAAGAAAGCCCTGGTGATCTCCTTCTGAAAAATCAGCCATTGAAAACCCTATGGAGCACAGCTGTACTCTGACACACGTGGGCCTGCTTCAAAAAACCCAGTTGCTGTTGAGTCGGTTCCAACTCATGGCCACCCCATGTGTGCAGAATAGAATTGTTCCACAGGGTTTTCAAGGCTGTGACCCTTCAAAAGCAGATCACCAGGCTTTTCTTCCAAGGTGCTTCTGGGTGGACTTGAACCACCAACCTTTCAGTCAGCTGGCGCTTAGCCGTTTGTGCCACCCTGGGACTCCCATAGTCTGTTAAACCTAAAAAAACCCAAACCTGTTGCCATTGAGTTGATTCTGACTCACAGCGACCCTATAGGACAGAGTAGAACTGCCCCGTAGGATTTCCAAATAGCGGCTGGTGGATTCGAACTGCTGACCTTTGGTTAGCAGCCGAGCTCTTAATCACTGTGCTACCAGAGATTCCCATAGTCTGTTAGAAGGAGGTACTTGCTATGGGAAAAGATGGAGCAGGGTGTCAGGGTGTCAGGGTCAGGTGAGCAGGAGAAAGGAGATTTTGGAGGGCTCCTGGGCCAGGTGAGAACAGGGACACCCAGAGTGATTTGCACCCAGGTGGAAGCAGGGAGATCAGTTAGGGTCTGTCATTGCCTTTCATGGGGAGGTGAAGGTAGCAGCTTTGGGGTGGTGAGGACGGCAGGATTCCAGATACATGGGTGGGAGAGGTAGAGCCAAGCAGATTTCCTGAGAAAGAGGAGTCAATGAGGAAGCCAGTGTTTTGGGCCTGAGCAACTGGCAGCACTGGTTAAATTAATTACCCTGCAGCCATAGAGGGGAATAGTGTAGTTGGTTGCCATCCAGTAGATTCCGACCCACAACGACCCCAGGTGACAGAGTAGAACTGCCCCATCGGGTTTTCTACTCTATATCTTTACAGGAGCAGATTGCCAGGTCTTTCTTGGCTGGTAGGTTCAGGCCACCAACTTCCCGGTTAGCAGCCCATGGCACCTCTAGGGCTCCTTAGGGTGGGATACTAAGTAATTAATCAAAACCGAAAGAAAAGAATGAGGAAGTCCTCTGTGTGCTGATGAGAAAAGATCTCCAAGGTTTTTCAAATGAAACAAGCAGGAGGAAAAAGATGCATTGAGTTTACTGCTGTTTGGATGAAAGGGAAGGGAATTCCACGGCTGTGTATTTTTGTACATGCGTGAAGAACTTCTGCAAACATCAGTAAGAAATGAATAATAGTGGTTACCTTGGTGGAGGAGAAAGGGGGAGGGAACGTTTGACTGAAAACCCTTTTGTTCATATTGTTTAACCGTGTAACCATATTATTTCTTTAAAAAAAAATTAATGACAATTCATTAATTTTTTATTAATGCTCAATTAGCTCATAATTTTCACAGATTAAATCCTGCTAAACATTTAAACACCATTTACAAAATGCAATTAAATTCTTATCTAACCAAACCTGTTGGCCTTCAGTTGATTCCAACTCATAGTGACCCTGTAGGACGGAGTAGAACTGCCCCAGAGGGTTGCCAGGGAGTGGCTGGTGGATTCGAACTGCTGACCTTTTGGTTAGTAGCCAAGCTCTTAACCACTGCGCCACCAGGGCTCCAGGTTCTTAGTAAGCATGTCAAACTATAATCACAAGTGTAATGTATTTGATTTGATTAAGCCCACCAAATGGCAAATTTACATTTAATTCTATCAAACAGAATGTGTGCTTCTAATTGTGAAATAAAATTGTAAGTTTTGTTTTATGAAATCAGAGAGTTCACTTGCCCAACCCTGTTATTGTTAGGCGCCGCTGAGTCAGTTCCTCATAGTGACCCTATGTAAACAGAAGGAAACACTGCCTGGTCCTCCGCCATCCTCACAGTCTTTGCTATGCTTGAGCTCATCACTGCAGCCACTGTGTCAGTCCATCTCATTGAGGTCTTCTTCTTTTTCGCTGACCCTCCACCTTACCAAGCATGATGACTCGTCCCTCCTGGTAACATGTCCTAACTATGTGCGACGAAGTCTCGACCCTTTTGCTTCTGAGGAGCATTCTGGCTGCACTTCTTCCAAGACAGATTTGTTCATTCTTCTGGCAGTCTGTGGTATATTCGATATTCTTTGCCAACACCATAATTCCAAGACATCAGTTCTTGTACGGTCTTCCTTATCCATTGCCTAGCTTTCCCATGCATATGAGGTAATTGAAAATACCATGGCTTGGGTCAGGCGCACTTTAGTCCTCAAAGTGACATCTTTGTTTTTTAACACTTTAATGAGGTCTTTTGCAGCAGATTTCCCCAATGCAATATGTCATTTGATTTCTTGACTACTGCTTCTGTGGGCGTTGATTGTGGATCCAAGGAAAACGAAGCCTGACTGGAAGAGATCCACATTCCAAAGAAAGATGATCCAACAGAATGTGGAAAGTATTGAACAATATCATTAATATCACATGCAAGTAAAATTTTGCTGAAGATCATTCAAAAGCGGGTGCAGTAGTACGTTAATAGGGAAGTGCCAGCAATTCAAGCCAGATTCAGAAGAGGACGTGGAATGAGGGATATCATTCATTGCTGATATCAGATGAATCCTGGCTGAAAGCAGAGAATACCAGAAAGATGTTTACCTGTGTTTTATTGACTATGCAAACGCATTCAACTGTGTGGATCATAACAAATTATAAATAACATTTTGAAGAATGAGAATTCAAGAACGCTTAATTGTGCTCACGAGGAACCTGTACACAGACAAAGAGGCAGTCGTTGGAACAGAATAAGGGGATACTGCGTGGATTAAAATCAGGAAAGATGTGCCTCAGAGTTGTATTCTTTCACCACGTTTATTTACTCTGTATGCTGAGCAGGTAATCTGAGAAGCCGGACTATGTGAAGAGCATGGCATCAGGACTGGAGGAAGACTCATTAACAACCTGAGATATGCAGATGACACAACCTTGCTTGCTGAAAAGACCAAAAAAACCAAACCAGTTGCAGCCGAGTAGATTTTGACTCATAATGACCCTCTAGGACAGAGTAGAACTGCCCCATAGGGTTTCCAAGGAGCACTTGGTGGATTTGAACTGCTGACCTTTTGGTTAGCAGCTGTCGCACTTAACCACTTACTGATGAAGATCAAAGACTACAGCCTTTGGTATGGATTCACCTTAACAGAGAGAAAACAAAAATCCTCACAACTAGATGCACGGTACTGTAGGTCATCTTATTAAATGTTAGAAACCTATGTGCCATATAATTATATATTTATATAACTTTTAAAGCTTGTAGTTATGCCTTATTAAACTGTAACCAGCCTGTAGGAGCAGCTTGTCTGGTTTCACATAATTGTGTTTAGGTGATGAGTCTCCATGAAACACTGGAAACTTGTTCTTTCAGAAAACAATAGAATGCGTCCTGTTTCCAAGACTCCAGAGGTCTTGAAACTGTGGCTCACTAATCTTGCAGTTGTCTTAGTGATGTTTCCATTTTTCTATTCTTTATGGTGTTTGAGCACATACTGCTCTCTTGGAAGATTTATGTATTCTGACATAATCGTTAGCCAGTCCAGATTTTTTTGTTCAAAGTCCCTCATGAAATTATATATAAAGACCCTGAAAACCTTAGTTAATCAGAGAACTGATTTACTCGGTAATGTGCTGCCCGACTTTAAGTTGTCTATTAAACCTGCATGGCAATCTGTTAATTGTGTTCTGAGTTTATTTTTGACATAATAAATGAAAACATATCTATTTACACAACTTGTCCAAGGCAAGGTCATGGAAGCTTCACAGACACATCCAAACCCCCCGAGGGACCCAATTACTGGGCTGCTGAGGGCTGTGGGGACCATAGTCTTGGGGAACGTCTAGCTCAATTGGCATAACATAGTTTATAAAGAAAATGTTCTGTGTTCTACTTTAATGGGTAGTGTCTGTGGTCTTAAAAGCTTGTGAGCGGCCATCTAAGATACTCCACTGATCTAACCTCATCCAGAGCAAGGGAGAAGGAAGAAAACCGAAGACCCAAGGGAAAGATTAGTCCAAAGGACTAATGGACCACAACTACCACGGCCTCCACCAGACTGAGTCCAGCACAAATAGATGGTACCCGGCTACCACCACCGACTGCTCTGACAGGGATCACACCCAACAGAGGGTCCCGGACAGAGCTGGAGAAAAATGTAGAACAGAATTCTAACTCACAAAAAAAGACCAAACTGACTGGTCTGACCAAGACTGGAGAAACCCTGAAGGTATGGCCCCCCCAGACATCTTTATAGCTCAGTAATGAAGTCACTCCTGAGGTTCACCCTTCAGCCAAAGATCAGACGGGCCCGTAAGACAAAATGAGACTGAAGGGGCACACCAGCCCAGGGGTGAGGACGAGAAGGCAGGAGGGGACAGGAAAGCTGGTAATGGGGAACCCAAGGTCAAGAAGGGGAGGGTGTTGACATGTTGTGGGGTTGGCAACCAGTGTCTCAAAACCATATGTGTATTAATTGTTTAATGAGAAACTAGTTTGCTCTGTAAGCCTTCATCTAAAGGACAATTGAAAAAAAAAATTTTTTTTTAAAGTATCTAATTACTTGTTTCTGCTAAGTGACTGAATTCCATCCAGCAAAGCGTGTCCTGTGGAGTGGTCTTCACTGGCTTTGGCACGTGGGCACACGTGGAGCCTGCTATGGATTGAGTTGTGTCCCCCAAAACATAGGTTGATGTCTTACCCCTTGTTCCTGTGAATGTGACCTTGTTTGGAAATAGGGTTTTTCTTTTGTTATCAGTTAAATTCGTGAGGGATAGGGTGGGTCCTAATCCTTACCCCTTCTGAGGGGTGTTTTATGAAAGAGAACAGATACAGAGAAGTGTGACATGGGGAAGACAGAGGCCATGTGATGAGGGAGGCTGTTGTTAGCTGCCATCTAGTCATACCCAGACTCATGGCAAGCCCATGCACAATGAGATCGGACTGCTGTGATCCATAGGGCTTTCGCTGGCTGAATTTCAGAAGTAGATCTCAGGCCTTTCCTAGGCCATCTTAGTCTGGAAGCTCCTCTGAAACCTGTTCAGCATTTTAGCAACACGCAAGCCTCCACTGACAGACAGGTGGTAGCTGCTCATGAGGTGCCTTGGCTGGGATCTCCTAGTCTCTCATTTTTCAATTCTTTTGTGTATACCCACTCCTCACATATCAACTTGGTTAGGTTCCAGAGACCAGGTTGTTATGTGAAAATCGGCGTTATATGAAAATGGAGGATGACCACATCAGATCAAAAATGGAGGATGACTACATCATTACCTACCTGCCAAATTACATCATTACATAACTGCCAAGCCACTGAGAATCATGGCCTCGCCAAGTTGACACATAACCATCACCGCCAGTGTTACTGTCCCCTCGTACCTCAGCATTCGTTACTGCCAGATGTACATCATAAATGCACAGAATAGCTAAATAGTAGATTTTGATGATTGTTGTAAATGCAAAACGTTGGATAACAAGATAGTTGATAAGTAGGGAGTAGGTGTACATACCTAGGGGTGGAATTGCTGGGTCATATGGTAATTCTAAGAAGCCTTGGTGGCTCAATGGTCCGAGCAGCAACGTGGGATGAAGACCTGGTGATCTGCTTCCGTAAAGATTACAGCCAAGAAAACCCTCTGGGACAGTTCTACTCTGTCACATGGCATTGCTATGAGTTGGAACCAACTCTAAAGCTTCCAACAACAACACCATGGCAATTCTATATTTGACTTGTTGAGAAACCACCCAGCTGTTTTCCACAGCAGCTTCACCATTTTATATTTCCACCAGCAGTGTATGCAGGTTCCGGTTTATTCCCATCCTCACTAACACCTTTTTTTTTTTTAATAGCCATCCTAGTGGGTATGGAGTGGTGTCGCATTGTGGTTTTAATTTGCATTTCCTTAGTAACTGATGATGTTGAGCATCTTTTCATGTGCTTGTTGGCCCGTTATATATGTTTACAGAAATGTCCATTCAAGCCCTTTGCCCATTTTTTAATCTGGGCGGGCACTTTCTTACTACAGTGTGAACATACCGAAGTCCCCTCCCGCCTCCATACCTTTGCCTGTGGTATTTATTCCCCTTAGAATACTCTTCCTCTTTTCCACCTACCCAAATCCTAGCCAATTTTCCAAGGACCTGTTGACATCAGTTGACCTCTCCCATCACAACACTCAATTATATTGTTTTGTTCTTTTTACTTCAAGTGAGTTTGTATCATGTTTCCCTAGAAGATTATTTTTCCAAATACTTGGGAAAATGAATTCTTCCTTTAGCACGTAGCAAAGTGTAGCGCAGCTTGTTGTTGGCTGCTGTCCAGTTGGCATCGTCTCATGGCAACCTTACCTGTAATGTATAACAGAATGAAATATGGCCCACTGTTGTGGATTGAATTGTGTCCCCAAAAAATATCTGTCAACTTGGCTAGGCCGTGATTCCAAGTATAGTGTGATTGTCCACCATTTTGTCATCTGATAGGATTTTCCTGTGTATTGTGGATCCTACCTCTATGATGTTAATAAGGCAGGATTAGAGGCAGTTATGTCAGTGAGGCAGAATTCAATCTACAAAATTAGGTTGTGTTTTAAGCCAATCTCTTTTGAGGTATAAAGGAGAGAAGCGAGCCAGAGACATAGAGCCGGCTCTAGTGGAAGGCTTTCTCTCTCTGTCGGCTCCGGAGGAAGGTTCTTGCCTCTTCTGAGCTTCCGCTCTTGGGCGATCTTCACGTGACTTGGCATCTCTCCTCCCCCATCTCTACCTCTTGCTTGTTTAATCTCTTTTATATCTCAAAAGAGACTGACTCAAGATACTCCCTACACTAATCCTGCCTCATTAACATAACAAAGACAACCCATTCCCAAATGGAATTATAGCCACAGGTATAGAGGTTAGGGTTTTACAACATATTTTGGGGGGGACATAATTCAGTCCATAACACTGGGTGTCTTAGTTATCTAGTACTGTTGTAACAAAAATACCACAAGTGGATGGCTTTAACAAAGAGAAATTTATTCTCTCACAGTTGAATAGCCTAGAAGTCTGAATTCAGGGTGCTAGCTCCAGAGGAAGCCTTTCTGTCTCTGTCAGCTCTGTGGGAAGGTCCTTGTCATTAATCTTCCCCTGGTCTAGGAGCTTCTCTGCACAGGAACCCCGGGTCCAAAAGACGTTCTCTGCTCCTGGTGCTGCTTTCGTTGGCCCTCTGCTTTATTAACCATGATGTCCTTTTTTAGCGATCGGCCTTTTCCAATGATGTGTCCAAAGTAAGAGAGCCGAAGTCTCGCCATCCTTGCTTCTAAGGATCATTGTGGCTGTGTTTCTTTATAAGCGTGTAATAAAATGGTGGTCTCCATCAGAATGCCAGCTCCTTTATAGATGCCAGCAGGTAGTACTAGAGCCCCCCCTGAAGGAACAGCTGGGTTCCATGGTAACCACGTGCCCGTGGGATGCTTTGGAACCCAGCACTGACTATTGTTAGAGCTTGGGGAAGCATCTTTTGTGAGAGGCACTTTGAACAGACTTGCAGCCAAAGAGGGCTTTCATCAAACGTTTCCATCTGGAGGTGAAATGAAGCTGCTGCCCACTCGGGGAGGAGCCTGTGGCCGAGGTTGTGCTGACCCTGTGTGTCTGTTTCCCTGGGACAGCCACCAGGCGGGCCCGGGCCAGCAGGAGGAGCCTGCTGCATGTCCCCTATGGCCACAGAGACGGGGAGAAGCTGGACCTCTACTTCCCTGATGGAGTTTCGGAAGGTGAGTGCATGGGCAGCGAGTCCCACAGCAGAACTCAGCCACGCCCTTCCTGGGCCATGTTCCAGGCCCTCTGTTTTGTTTTGCAGCCCTGCCCTTCTTCGTGTTCCTTCATGGAGGATACTGGCAGGGTGGGAGGTGAGTGGGGAAATTTGCATGAGTGGAGAAAAAAAGAGACCTCTCTTTCCCTGGTGTACGGGTTTCCCTTGGCTGCCAGGACAAATGACCACAAACTGGGTGGCTTCAAACAACCAGAATTTCTTCTGTCGCACTTCAGAACCAGGTGGCCGAGATCAAGGTCCCACAGGCCCGCTTCCCCCCGGAGCTTCCCTCCTTGCCTCTTCCAGCGTCTGGTGGCTCCCGCTGGCTCCCGGCGTTCTCCGGCACCGTGCAGCCTCACTCCAGCGTCCGCCTCTGTCTTCACGGGGCCTTTTTCCTTATGCTTCTGTGTCTCAAATCCCTCTCCTTTCTCCTAAGGCGCCTGTCATTGGATCCAGGGCCCATCCTAATCCAAGACAATCTTGTCTCGAGATCTTTACCTTAACTACATCTGCAAACCTCCCCCACAAAACCAAAAACCAAACCCGTTGCCATTGAGTCGATTCCAACTCATAGCGACCCTACAGGACTGAATAGAACTGCCTCATAGGGTTTCCAAGGAGCTGGTGGATCCTTTGGGTTAGCAGCTGAGCTCTTAACCACTGCACCATCCGGGCTCCACATCTGCAAAGACCCTGTTTTCTTCAAATAAGCTCATGATTTTTTTCATAATCCTGGGAGTTAGGACAAGGATGTAACTTCTGGGTTACACAGTTCAACCCATTAGACCCGTGAGAAGCATTTCAGCCCAATCAAGGGGCAAGCCAGAGCAATAAGACGTCCCAGTTTGCCCAGGACTGAGGGGTTTTCCAGGACGTGGGACTTCTGGTGTGGAAAAAAAGGAAAGTCCCAGGCAGACAGGGGCAGCTGGTCACCCTAAGGTAGGCAGAGGGGTACTTGGGATCTTTTAGGACACTGTCACTCCCCAGGACCTTACTAAGAAGTGGCCTATGATAGCATCTTCCCCCTTCAAACACAGTCTTCTTCATAGTGACATTTATTGCACGCTTGCCCTCTGTGACAGTGTCTACATGTCTAATCGCCTTCATTTCTCCTAAATAGCACCATAAGAGAAGAAACATAATTATCCCTATTTTACAGACAAGGAAACAGGCTTAGACATTAAATAATGTCCCCAAGGTCCTATTGCTAGCATGTGGTGTGGCAAGGACTTGAACCAGGCAACTGGACCCCAGAGCCTGCCCTTTCCTGATACCCACGAAGTCAGAGTGGGCTGATGCTCTGGGTGGACAGGACATCTGACCCGTGGTGTGTCCAGGACCTGGTGGCAGCAGCTTAGTGGCCAAGCTGCCTCCAGCTGTCACATCCAGGCCTTTTTCCGTAGTAAAGACACGTCAGCCTTCATGGTGGACCCTCTGACTTCCCAGGGAGTGGCCGTGGTGATTGTGGCTTATGACATAGCACCCAAAGGTAAGGGTGATCACTCCAGGTTTGGGGGCTTTGGAGGGAAGAGGCCAACACATGCTCTCTGTGGACCCAGCACATGCTGTCCGTAGGCACCCTGGACCTGATGGTAGACCAGGTGACCCGGAGCATCGCGTTTCTCCAGAAGCGATATCCCAGCAACAAGTGAGTATTCTTGTGGGGCGGGTGCTGGGTAGGAGGACAGTGGGGTCAGTGTCTTGGACAAGGCCCAGCTGCCCCTTCTGGCCTGTGGACCAGAAGACAAATTGGGTGCCCTTGCCCCTGGCCTGCTGCCCTGGGGGGACCAAATGCAAACCTGGCTTGAAGGTACAGAAGCTTCTTCCCCCTGTTCTGGCCCATCCTAGGGGAATTTACCTGTGCGGACACTCGGCTGGGGCCCACCTGGCTGCCATGATGCTCCTGGCCAACTGGACTGAGCATGGAGTCACACCCAACCTCAAAGGTTTCTGTGGGGCTGAAGCCTTCCCCTCCCCTGGTGCACCTGAGGGTCTGAACCAGCTGCTGGGAATCTCTGACAGCTGTGAGGGACTTGACCTGGGGGTCTGAACCAGCCGCTGGGAATCTCTGGGACCTGACCTGGGGGTCTGAACCAGCCGCTGGGAATCTCTGACAGCTGTGAGGGACCTGACCTGGGGGTCTGAACCAGCCGCTGGGAATCTCTGACAGCTGTGAGGGGCTTGACCTGGGGGTCTGAACCAGCTGCTGGGAGTCTCTGACAGCTGTGAGGGACCTGACCTGGGGGTCTGATTCAGCTGCTGGGAGTCTCTGACAGCTGTGAGGGACCTGACCTGGGGGTCTGAACCAGCGGGTCTGAACCAGCCGCTGGGAATCTCTGACAGCTGTGAGGGACCTGACCTGGGGGTCTGAACCGGCCTCTGGGAATCTCTGACAGCTGTGAGGGGCCTGACCTGGGGGTCTGAACCGGCCGCTGGGAATCTCTGACAGCTGTGAGGGACCTGACCTGGGGGTCTGAACCGGCCGCTGGGAATCTCTGACAGCTGTGAGAGACCTGACCTGAGGGTCTGAACCGGCCGCTGGGAGTCTGACAGCTGTGAGGGACCTGACCTGAGGATCTGAACCAGCCGCTGGGAATCTCTGACAGCTGTGAGGAGCCTGACCTGAGGGTCTGAACCAGCTGCTGGGAGTCTCTGACAGCTGTGAGGGGGCTTTGAGCCCTGTGATCAGGGCCTTCCCAGCCTTGTCTCTGGCCCTGACCCATGTCTCGCCCCTTTGGCCCCTGGCTCCATCTTGCTCCACCTGGTGGCCAACCGACGTGGTACCTGAATGAGGGCAGTCTGGGGGGAGTGCTGCCCCCTTCAGCCTGGCCCGTAACTGTCCTTCACCATCGCAGGCTTGTTCCTGGTCAGTGGGGTCTATGACCTGGAACCCATCATGCACACCTCCCAGAATGACCCTCTCCTCCTGACGTGGTGAGTCACCCACCCTACCGGCCAGGATCCTGCAGGAAGGCCAGGTAAAGCAAGGGCTCCTCCCTGTGCTGACCGCCACCCCCTTGCAGGGAAGACACTCAACGGCACAGTCCACAGCTGCTCCTGCAGGCCACCCCGAAGCCACCTGTGGCCCCCGCTCTTCACACGTTGGTTATTATGGGCCAGCACGACTCCCCTGAATTCCAGCGACAGTCCAGAGAGTTTTTTCAGGTACGCCCGGCACCCACTTTAGGCCAGATGTCAGGTATCATGGAATCTCCACCTTCTGTCTGTAGTACCTCTTTCTTTCACCCAAGTGGTCCCCAAGACCACCCGAGGTATTTAATGGACACCTGAGAGGGGTCAGGTGCTCCTAGCACTGAGGGCTTCTCTCTTTCCTCTCTAAGAGGGACCAGGTGCTGCTAGCACTGAGGGCTCCCCTCTTTCCTCTCTGAGAGGGACCGGGTGCTGCTGGCGCCGAGGGCTCCCCTCTTTCCTCTCTAAGAGGGACCAGGTGCTGCCAGTGCCGAGGGGTCCTCTCTTTCCTCTCTGAGAGGGGCCAGGTGCTGCTAGCACCAAGGGCTTCCCTCTTTTGTCTCCTGCAGCCTCACGGCCCCTCTCCTTGTGTTCCCTGCCCAGGTGCTGTGCCGAGGAGGGTGGAAGGCCACATTTGAAGAGATCCCCGATGTGGACCACTTTGAAATCATTGAGAATCTAACGCAGAAGGGTTATGTGCTCATCCAGGTGGGCCGTGTCCCTTCCCAGCTACCTGGCAGTTCTCTTCGCTGTAAACACACACGTTCTATAGAAGCCCCTCAACATAAGGAGAGGCGGGGAGGAAGGGGAGCCACTCGGTGGTTCCTTGGGCATCCAGAAGGTTGGGGGACCCCTGGGCGCTGACAGCAGAAATGAAATGCCACTCATGCTTCCTGTATATTTACCCTCCTCTGAAAAAGCGCTGATTCTGATCAGGCCCCAGGTGATCTGCATGTGAGGCTAGTCCTGGGCACACAGGTGGGATTCGTATGTGGCTATGGTGTGGGTGGACAGTGGATAAAGAAGACTGAAGAATTGATACCTTGGAACTATGGTGTTGGCGAAGAACACTGACTATCCCATGGACTGCTAAAAGAACAAACAAATCTGTCTTGGAAGAAGGACAGCCAGAATGCTCCTTAGAAGCGAGGATGGTGAGACTTCGTCTCACATACTTTGGACATGTTATCAGGAGGGACCAGTCCCTGGAGAAGGACATCATGCTTGGTAAAGTAGAGGGTCAGCGAAAAAGAGGAAGACCCTCAGTGAGATGGCTTGACACAGTGGCTGCAACAATGGGCTCAAATGTAGTAACCATGGGGAGGATGGCACAGGACCGGGCAGTATTTCCTTATGTTGTACATGGGGTCAACGGGACCTAACAACAATATGGTGTGGGTGGAGCCCTGGTGGCACAGTGTTAAGTTAAAGTGCTCACCTGTGAACCAAAAGGTCGGTGGTTTGAACCCACCAGCCACTCCACAGAAGAAAGATGTGGCAGTCTGCTTCTGTAAGGATTACAGCCTTGGAAACTCTGTGGGGCAGTTCTACTCTGTCCTGTAGGGTCACTATGAGTTGGTATTGACTGGACAGCAGTGGGTTTATGGTGTGGGTAGGAGTCCTCAGGTGGTACAAACAGTTCAATGCTTGACTACTAACCAAAAGGTGGATGGTTTGAACCCACCCAGAGGCGTCTCAGAAGACAGGCCTGGCGATCTGCTTCCGAAAGGTCACAGCCTTCAAAACCCTATGGAGCTGTTCTACTCTGAAACACATGGGGTCGCCATGAGTATTAATTGACTCAGCAGCACCCAATGACAACATTGCGTGACTGTGGAGAGGCAGGTGTGAGAAAGTACTGGTCTGTTTCTAAGCATAAAAGCAAAAGTAAACTCCATAAAGGAAAGGATGGATGTATTATGGCTGCATAAATATTTATTATAACTTTAATATGGAGAACACCATAAAAAATTTAAAATCAAAGTATAAATCAGGGAGAATATTTGCCATAGATCTGGCAGATATAAAGTTAATACTCATCCCCTTCCCCTAATTGGGTATTTGATTAGCTGGATTTTCAGATCAGCTGCCACCTCAGTAGGGTTTGTATAACCAAAACCAAACCAACCCCTTGCTGTCAAGTTGATTCTGACACATGGTGACCCTATAGGGTAGAGTAGAACTGCCCCATAGAGTTTCCAAGGAGCACCTCGTGGATTCCAACTGTCAATCTTTTGGTTAGCACTTAATCCCTACACCACCTGGGTTTCCAGGGTTTGTATAGCAGTTTTAATTCACATAGTTAATATCCTTAATATATAAAGAGCCCTTTCAAATCAATAAGAATAGTTTTCATTTCTCTTTAAAAATAGAAATAAATCGAAAAAGATGGACAAAGAATAAGAGACAGTTTTTAAAAGAAATACAAATAGCCACTAAACATGGAATAAGATTAAAACGCATTAGTGATTATAGAAATGTAATTTAAGATGAGATTCCTCTTTCGCCTAATTGGAAGTGATCTGATTATAACAATAGCCAGTGTTGGTGAAGATGTAGTGAAGGGTGTACTCCCCAGATCTGCTGCTGGGGACCCACATGGGCCAGATGTTTCTGAGCACAGTCTGGCTATATGGATCCAAACCCACTGACCCAATAATTCTGCTGCTTGGATTTGTCTAAAGGATAATCGAAGAAATACACAGGGACATTCTTTGCAGCTTTATTAATACTTAGAACTTGGGAACAGCCTAAATGTTCAATGAGGTTAAACTATGATATAAGCAGGCAACGGAATCAAGTTTGTGAATCGTTGTTGTTAGGTTCTGACTCCTAGTGACCCGATGTACAACAGAACGAAACACTGCCCGGTCCTGAGCCATCCCCACAATCATTGCTATGTTTGAGCCCATTGTTGGCAGCCACTGTGTCAATCCATCTTGTCAAGAGTCATCCTCTTTTTTTGCTGACCCTCTTACTTTACCAAGCACGATGTCCTTTTCCAGGGATTAGCCCCTCCTGCTAAAACAAGACGTGGAAATTGATTTAGATGCGCTAGGTGAAAAACCTTACGGAACAAATAATTCAGTATTGTCTTCGTTTCCTAGTGCTGCCCTGACAAAAAATACAAGTGTGCGGCTTTAAAGAAGACGAATTTATTGTCTCACACTTTTGGAGGCTAGAAGCCCAAATTAGGGAATCGGCTTTCGAAGCAGGTCCTTTCTTGTTGGTAGCCCTGGGAGTTTCTTAGTGTTCCTGCGCGTGCGTGCGTGCGTGCGTGCGTGCGTGCGTGCAGTGATTAGGTTTGACCCACGCTACTCTGGCGTGACCTCATTAAATAACAAAAGAAAGCCTCGTGTTCCCAAACCTGGTCATATTTACATGTACAGGGGTTAGGACATCAACATAACATTTTGGGGGGCCACAGTTCAACCATACATTCTCAGGCTTATAATACACAGCTAGATCAGGCACGCCTAGGCATAAGAAAAACACGTTAGTGGTATCACAAGTGCATTAATCTTTTCCCACATTTTCTACCATGAACATGTATTACTTTATTTTCTGTGACAACTGGGGAGAAGACAAACACCCACAAGTGACATCTCTTGAACTGAAGAAAGACCAGCCTGTTTCTTAATCAAATTCCTGTCAGAGCCTTCTGCTGAGGGTTCTGGACAGGGCCTCTCCTGTTCTGAGCTTTTCCCATCTTTTCTTCCTGCTGCAGATTATTTTGGGAATAATCTTCCAGCAGTTCTGACGGCACCTGAACCCCAGCCCAGCGCTGGCCTGCCTGTGAAGCTTTTCCGCGAAGCCTTCCTGCTTCCCCAGCGCTGAGTAAAGCCTTTCTTTGTCTGCCGGCCTGGGAAGAACAAATTCTCCACACTGCTCTAAACAGTAATGAAAATCTCCACCTTCTGCCTGTTCTTGCCTGGGATCAGTGGGCTCCAGTGAGGGCCTGGCCCAGCCCAGGTCAGGGCTGTGTGTGGCCTGGAGCCTCCTGGGCAAGTCTGGCCCTCTGGCTGCTGAGAGAGAGGGGACAAAAAATGAAGGAACATCTGTATACTTACCTCCCCCCGACAGCCCATTTTTTGGAAATGGTTAAAAAAAAATTTTTTTTAAGAATAGTATTTTATAACATGAAAATTATACAAAATTCAGATTTCAGTGTCCATAAATAAAATTTTATTGGAACACAGCCACGCTTGTTCATTTACTAGTTGTCTGTGGCTGCTTCTGCATCACAATGGAAGGTTTGAGTAGTTGCAGCAAAGACTCTATGGTGCCCAGAACCAAAAATATGTGCCCTCTGGCCCTTTACCAGGAATCCCTGGGTCATACAGACGGTTCGTGTGCTTGGCTGCTGAACAAAAGGTTGGAGGTTCAAGTCTACCCAGATGTACTTCAGAAGAAAGGCCTGACAATCTCCTGAAAAATCAGCCATTGGAAATCCTACGGAACGTAGTTCTACTCTGACACACATGGGTCACCATGAGTCACTGTAGCCTTGATGGCAGTGATGGTTTTTGGTTTTTTGGGTAAAGGGTATATGCATATTCCTTGTACTATTCTTTCTTGTAACTTTTCTTTAGTTCAAAATGATGTCAAAATAGAAAGTTACAAAAGAGTCATTATATGAAGACAGTTGAAGTTAGCAGGCCTGCCTGAAGCTGGAGGGCTGATCAGGGAAGGTCTCTTATCTCTGGCTCTGTCTTCCCACCCACTGAGCTCTGGAAATGAATCTGAACGTGCTGTTCCTTCCCAGACAAAGACAACAGGTTGTTCAGTAGGCTGCAGGGTTTGCCGTTGCTGGGACACCCTGCTTTGAGGAGGGCAGGAAAGAGTTTGCCGCTGGGAATCAGCCTTTTCTCCTCACCTGGTGCTTCCTCCTGGCATATCTCTGGTGGGCCTACACCTGACTGATAGCCTTCCCTGGCCCAGTGGTTAAGTGCTATGGCTAGTAACCAAAAGGTCGGCAGTTCAAATCCACTAGCTGCTCCTTGCAAACCCTATGGGGAAGTTCTACCCTGTTCTGTAGGGTGGCTATGAGTTAAGTTGGAATCAAGTCAACAGCAACAGGTGTGGTTTGGTTTTAGCCCTACCCTGCAAGGGGACCCTCTTGGAAATCCAAGTCTGAGCCATCGGGGACTTGGCATGCCCCTTTCCTCTTTTTAGCCCTTAAACCCATTTGGGTTTTTTGTGGGAGTCGGAGGCCTGTAAAACTCTCCTCTCTGACTTTGTTGAGCGAGTCGGGGCCTGTCTTGGTCTCTTGGGTTGCCTAGCACCCAGCTGCTCACGGATTTGTTCTGAGGGCCTGGTTAAACTCCCTAATTCCTTGTATTGCCCAGACTTCTGCCAGTGCTCAATCTCCATTTATTCACCTGTAAAAGAACCTGGCTAGCTCAGGAAGAAGCAGACAGATCAGTGGACAGAAGCGAGACTGGGGAAATAGGTCCTAACACTTCAGGGTGTTTAGGATGTGATAAAGGTCGTGTTTCCCATCAGATGCACCAAGTTGACTGTTGAATAAACGATGTGGGGGCAGTTGGGCAGACTGGAAAAAATAAATCTGAACCCTTTCCATACTCCTCCCATTGACATGCTTCCTGGGGGTCAAGACATCAACACAAAAACAGAAACCATAAATGTACCGGAAGAAATCTTCAGTGAATATTTTTTTTTTTTTAATTTTATTGTACTTCAGGTGAAGGCTTACAGAACAAATAGTTTCTCATGAAACAGTAGTACACATGTTGTTTTATGACATTGGTTAACAACCCCCTCTAAATTCTCAACCTTTTTTTTTTTTTTTTGGTGAAAACACACATAGCCAAAGATACACCGTTTCAAAAATTTCTACATGCACAGTTCAGTGACATTGACTACGCTATTCCAATTGTGCTGTTATTCTCACTTAAGATGAAGGCTTACAGAACAAAATAGTTTCTCATTTAACAGTTACTACAAATGTTGCCCTATGACAATGGTTAACAATCTCCCAACACATCAACAATATCCTTATTCAACCTTGGGTTCCCTATCACCAGCTTCCCTGTTCCCTTCCACCTTGTGGCCCTTGTCACTGGACTCCTGTACCTCGTTAGTCTCATTTGATTTTATGTGGCTGTCCACTCCCAGGCTGAACGGTGAACCTCGGAGGTAACTTCACCACTGAGCTAAAAGGGTGTCTGGGGGCCATACTCTCAAGGTTTCTCCAGTCGCCTTTAGGCCAGTAAATCTGGTCTTTTTTTTTGTGAGTTAGAATTATGGTGTACATCCTTCTCCAGCTCTGTCCAGAACCCTCTGTTCTGATCCTGGTCAGAGCAGTCAGTGGTGGTAGCCAGGTACCATCTAGCTGTACTGGACTCAGTCCGGTGGAGGCCTTGGTAGCTGTGGACAATTAGTCCTTTGGACTAATCTTTTCGTTGTATCCTGTTCTCTTCAGTCTCCCTTGCTCCCGAAGGGATGAGGCCAGTGGAGTATCTCAGATGGCCGCTGACAGGCTTTTAAGACCCCAGACACTACTCACCAAGGTAGAATGTAGAGCATTGTCTTTATAAGCTGTGTCATGCCAATTGAGCTAGATGTTCCCCGAGACCATGGTCCCCTCAGTGAATATTTTTTATAAATCTTCCTGCCCACCACGGGTGACCCTGCTGGTATTTGAAATACTGGTGGCATAGCTTCCAGCATCACAGCCACACACAAGCCACCACAGTAGGACAGACTGACAGACAGGTCCAGCTTCTAAGCTTTCCCTAATGACACCGACATTGGTTATCTTTGCTGATCACCCACTACCTGGCATAGTGAACTGTTTTCTCTTTGCACGTTAGTGTTTAGAAGTTGTTTTCCTTTTTTAGTTCCAAAGCCCATTTACTTTAATAAATGGTTGATACAGCATAATTCCTATTAACGTTCTTTAATACCTTAAAAAAAGAAAAAACTTCAAAAATAAAAATTCTGTTTTATGTGCCCTTTTCCTGCCTATAGGCTGTGATAAATAAGCTTCTTATTTTTAAGCTTCTACTTTTACATAAATATGAATGACAACATGTGAACGAAACAGAGACGTGAAAGGCTTTTTTTAAACCAGAGTTTAACAAGGTCCTGTCTGTCAATTAAATAAAACTGTTCTGAATTTATCTTCTCCACCAAAAAAAGGAAAAGAAAAAATATTCTGCAGAAAAAAAAAAAACCCACAAAGTTAAAAGACAAACAAACTGGGGGAAGAGGGGAGACATGACAAGTGAAGCTAAGTCCCTTGTGTATAAAAAACTTTCTGTAACTAACCAAACAGTAGCCAAAACAGTAATCCGAAAAAAGATGGGGCACAGGACCGTTGTTGGAGGCTTAGCTGAAGATTGAATCTGACATCTTCCCCCTGAGAGAATGTGGGTCTCTAGTTGGAAATGCGTCAGGCACACATTCTAACCAGCCTGATATAAGGTCCCTGTTCCAGACGGAGGAACCCACAATAAGAAACGAGTTTGCAGAGCTTAAGAAATTCATGAGGGGTCAATGGTGGTTCAGTGGTAGCATTCTCGCCTTCACTGTGTGAGATCTGGGTTTGAGTATGCACGATGCACCCCATGTGTAGGTACCACGCGTCTGTCAGTGGACGCTTGCATGTGGCGAGGATGCTCAACAGGTTTCAGCAGAGCTTCCAGACTAAGACAGACTAGGAAGAAAGGCCTGGTCATCTATTTCGTAAAATCAGCCAGTGAAAACCCTGTGGATCCCAACTATCATGAGAATGGCGCAGAACTTGGTAGCGTTTTCTTCCATTATGTGTGGGGTCGCCACGAGTTGGAGGCCGACTCCATGATGGCAACTAACAACTCAACAACAATAAACATGTGCTTGACGGGGGCCACTCCTTGAGCCCATTCCTGGACGTCAGCCCATCCCAAGCTCCTCTTCCTACCCACTCTTTGAAAGCAGTGGGGAAGCGCAAAATGTGGGAAGGGGTGAGCGGGAGACTGGGGTCCTCGGCGCGCGACAACAGAATCGGAGCCTCTGGGAGGAAGGACTACAACTCCCATCAGGCTCCGCGCCGCCCAGCCTCGCATTCCCAGGAGGCCGCGGGCGCGTCCCGCGCAAGGGGCGGGGCGTTCCCGTCGTGCCCCGCGGTGCGCTGCAACCGCCGGGTTTGAATCGCAGGACCGGTCGGCGGCGGCGGAATGGGCGCCCGCCTGTTGCCCCCGGCCTGGCAGCTCTATCTCAAGGACCACCGCATCTCTACGTTCAAGAACTGGCCCTTCTTGGAGGGCTGCTCCTGCACCCCGGAGCGGGTGAGACTGCCCGGCCCCTCAGGACGCCCGCCCCGGCCCCCAGGCCCCCTACGGACCCCCAGGCTCGCCCGGAACCCCCAGCCCGGCCCTGGACCCCCAGGCTCGCCATGCCTTGAGCGAGGCTTTCCTGCGTCCGCCCCTGCGCCCCGGTTCTGGAACGACCCCTCCGGAGGGTCGGCCCTATTGCGGCGGGCCGGGACGCTCTGCGGGCCTCAGGCAGCTGCGTCCGCTCATCTTTCCCTTGCAGATGGCCGAGGCCGGCTTCATCCACTGCCCCACTGAGAACGAGCCTGACTTGGCCCAGTGTTTCTTCTGCTTCAAGGAGCTGGAAGGCTGGGAGCCAGATGACGACCCCATGTAAGTGTCTCCGGGCCAGCCGTCGGACTGCCCTGGCTCCATCGGAAGCTTTGTTTGAACTGGGCTGGGGGGAAACGCTTTGAATTTCGAGGACACTTAGTGAAGGAGCGGTACCTTCTAACCTGATTTTGTGCCTTTAAACCCCTACTGCGAGTGGATAAATTTCTGCGTGCTGGTGCCTTGGTGACACTTACAGCTTAGTCAAAACTGATTTGGCCAGCGTGTCCTTCAGGGTGGATGTTAGGTACTTGATTACCTTTCAGGTTCAACTGTACGGGAACAGATCTGTAGTTGTGAACTTCTAGGAATGCCCAAATACTTTTCAAACAGCTTTATTGAGATATAGATCACATACTATAAAATTTACCCTTTTGAAGGGTATAGTTTAGTGTTGTTTTGGATTTTGCTTGTCAAGATTGTTTTTAGGTACCATCAAGCTGGTTCCGAATCATAGTGACCCTGTGCGCAACAGAACGAAACCCTGCCCAGTCCTGCGCCATCCTCACAATCGTTGTTCTGTTTGAGCCCATTGTTGCAGCCACTGTGTCAGTCCATCTCATTCAGGGTCTTCCTCTTTTTTGCTGACCCTCTACTTTACCAAGCATGATGAACTGTCAAGGAGCTTGTCAAGATACCCAGTCACTAGAAAAAATTCTGTGTGTATATTCGGATAGATACAGTCCTCTATCTTTCCAGAATGTAATGCTTTTTTCACTCTTTTTTTTCCTGTCAGAATCAATTATTTCCAGAACTTTCAGCCAAGTTGTTTATCTTCTTGGCCAGAAGACTGCTGCTGTTTCTTTCCTAAAGCGTTTGCTGTGATGATCCAGTATTGACTGGGATGCGTGGTGGAAAAATACCGATTGTATTACTCTTGGAAGTGAACATCTAAGTGTTAGAATGGCTTCTGATTGTAGTTACGATCGGCCGTCCTTTTGGACTTTGTGGCTCTGTTTTCATTCCAATGGTTTTTTGGTTACGGTGACATCAGCTCTTCAGGAATAATTCCCCTCGTAGAGAATGATGTTTTGATGTAGAGAAGCTCTCTGGAAAAGCCTCACCTGCACTACCCTTAACTCTGAGCCAGTAGGTTAGGTACCAGCGCCAGCGAAATGAGGTTAATTCAGACAGTTCCTTGAGGATTTTAGAGGGATTTGACATGTGATAACTGTGGACTTAAAGTGTAACCCTTTTCCTACTAATTGCTAAGGGACTTCAGATAAAATACATTAGCTGCAAAGACGTGGGGGAGACGTTCACCGAGAAGGAGCAGGTGCTCAGACGAGGCGTGTGGGGATGTGGTTTGGGACATGGTGCTGATTCCGTGTACCTCCAGCTCACCCCTTGCTTTGAAGCAGAACATGCTGTGCCTCGCAGGAGACAGGGAGGTGGGTGATGGGACTGGGCCTCTGCTAATGAACGGTTGCCTTTCTCCTCTTCCCTGACTTTTCTCTGTTGACATGCTCTTGTGTTGGTTTTTCTAGAGAGGAACATAAAAAACATTCATCTGGGTGTGCTTTCCTTTCTGTCAAGAAGCAGTTTGAAGAATTAACTCTCAGCGAATTTTTGAAACTGGACAAAGAGCGAGCCAAGAACAAAATCGTACGTATTATCGGAAGTAAGAACTGAGAACAAGTCTCGTTCAGCGTCTTTAGTACTCAACCGCCCCAGTCCCTCAAGAACACCAGATGACCTCTGTGCTTACCTTGAGCATTTTTAAGCCCATATATGTGACATGTATGTAAGGGTACCAAGGGACAGAATAACACGTTCACTCAGTGAACACAGGTTCCGTGTGAGTTGTGTGTCAAGGGCTACTTTTGGTGGGGACCAGACGGTGGTTAAGCTAGCATTCCTGCCCTCCAGGACGGCAGCCATGACAGATGGGAAGCTGTGTGCACTGTTGTATGTTAATGTGTTAGTGGTGTGAACACAGATTGGGGAGCACATAGTAGCACATTGGGAAGGGGAAAAGAAACGACAGGCCAGCTGGACCTGCAGGGGATGTCTGCAGGTGACATTAGACTCCCATCCCAGTCGTACTGGATCACTGGCAGGGTAGAAAAGTGGGGCCGTGATGGCTCCCAGGCAGCCTGGCTGCGGAGATTTAGGGTTGCCAGAGGAAGCCAGGGTGCCCAGTTAAATCTGCGTTTCAGATCAACAGTGAATAATTCTTTACTGTAAGTATGTCACAACAGTAGTTTATCAGGCATTCTTTTAGAAAGGACCAGGTATGTTGGTGGCATCCAGACACTGAAGACAAGGAAAGAGTGTCGTTTGTCATGATGCTGCTAATTTCTGAGATCGCAGACCTGAGACGAGCTGCCCGTCGGTTTGACGGGCTTGCAATCCAGCAGCCTGCCTGGGCCTTGGTCTGGAAATGCGCGCCACAGTGCAGAGGGCAGGTTTCCAGGGGCCGGCCTGGGGGTGATGCACCACACCAGCAAGGTCTCACCAGCTGGTCTGCACCACGGTCCCTCTGGCTCTTGCTTCTTGGCTGCGGATGCCTCCATCTTAAAAAATGAAGTAACAACTACCAGTTGGAAAATCAGTCAGTTCAGGGAATAAACGTAGGGAGAAGCAGACCCTCATGTCTGCCAAAGCCTTCATTTTGTAAATGCCTGTGATGGGATAAAATGAACCACTGGGAAAAGGACTTCCCAGCTCTGAGGGCAGAAGCTCTGCTTGGGGAGTTTCATTTTGTTTTTCAGTAGTGAGGTCTTTTGTTTCTGCTTCACCCACCCTTTATCAGAAACTGTAGACATTGGAGATAACCTGCCTCCCTGAGGCGACAGTTAAATTACAGCGCTGTGCTGTGTTAGCTGCCGGTCAGCTCTGACTCCTGGCGACCTTGTGCGCAGCAGACTGAAACACTGCCCAGTCCTGCTCCCTCTTCGTGACCACTGGTCTGCTCAAGTCCATTGCTGCGGCCGCTGTGTATTTTGAGCGCCTTCCAATCTAGGGGGCTCATCTTCCAACACTATATCACACAGTGTTCTGTTATAATCCATAGGGTTTTCACTGGCTGATTTTCAGAAGTAGATTGCCAGGCCTTTCTTCCCTGTCTGTTTTAGTCTGGAAGCTCCGCTGAAACCTGTCCACCGTGGGTGACCCTGCATCACAGTAACATGCTGCCACCACAGTGCAACAAACTGACAGATGGGTGGTGGACAGCATGTGTGCAAAGGGACTTAATTAATTTTAGGCTTTTTTTTAAAGAGAAGAGAAAAAGGGTATGAAATAAGTATTTTTTCAAAGGGCTGTGGCCGTTTTTCTGCACTGGTGAAAACAAGGTTCTTGGGCGGAGGGTGGCTGTCAGGCCGCAGCACTGTGAGTCAGCTGCTCTTCTTCTCTTGTCAGCTGATTATTTTAAAAATCGTGTTTTCTTTTCATTGGTTTTAAAATAAGTCAGACGGGGCAAAATTGAAGTCACAGACGAAAGTATGTATTGAAATGTGTTTCTAAAAGCAAACCTCTATTGCTTTTCTTCTTAGAAAACAAGTTTAACCGCATAAAGATCTTTTGTTTGCTTTTTCTTTAATGTGGCTGAGGAACCAAGGAGAATAAAGATTAGGATAGGGAAGGTGGTCCCTGGGTTTGCCAACGTGATTGCCGTTTGCCCCCTGGAGAGCACGCTTTTAGCAGAACGAGAAGGCTGGAAGCCGATTTCTGGGAGATACTGGAGCTGAGAAGAACTTTTTCTGTTTTAGGAAAAAGCTGGTGTTTGCCAGGTCTCTTTAATGCATGTGGGAGTAAAGGCTCTGGACTTCTCCTGGGGGAGTCTCAGGAGCGGTGCAGGCTGGTGGGTGAGGAGCTGGCCAGGTAACCTGGAGCCAGGCATTTAACTCAGCTTCAGTTTTCTCACCTGTCTGATGGGGATGATGGTGGCCCTTCCTGATGGTACATTGAGCACTGACCCGGTTCACGTGTGTGAAGCCTGTGGAATAGTGCTTGGTACATAGGGAGCACTCCGTGAACATTGGCTGTCATTGTGGTTTTAGGGGGTAGCTTCAGGAGGGGCAGCTGCATTGAATCAGCGTATTCACCTGCACGCGGCCCTCCCTCGACCCTTTTGCACCTACTTGTCTTGAGCGCCTGCCCACATGGTGCCCAGCGTGTTTAGGTGCTCAGTGAAAGTTCCCTTTTTTTTTTTTTTTTTTTTTAATCTTACCTATGATGTGTGTTTGGAAGAGTTTGTTTCCGTTTCATATGCCTGTTCTTTATTTCCAGGCAAAGGAAACCAACAGTAAGCAGAAAGAGTTTGAAGAAACTGCCAAGAAAGTGCGTTCTGCCATTGAGCAGCTGGCCGCCCTGGAGTGACGCCCTCCTCGTTCAACTGGCCCAGTGCTGGGCACCGGCGCCTCCAGGGTCCACAGTGTCCCCAGCCTTTCCGGGGCTCCTTAGCAGTACCCTGGGAAGGGAGGACTTCAGAGATTTGACATTAGACCATTTAAACTGCAGTATTGTTTTTCCTCGAGGGTGGCGCCAAAGGCTACTCTGTCAGCTGGTGCTGCAGGCTGCAGTGACTTACTCGCTCTCTTTCTTTTCTTCCTTTTTTTATTTTTATTTTTTATTGTTTGGCTTTATTGATTCCCGGCCTTGCCAGGGTGAGAAGGTGAAACACGAGTGAGGAGGGGGACAGAGTGTCCGTTTTCCTGGATCTGGTGGCCGGGCCCGTGTTGCTGTGACCAGGTGACACTCGATCCTGAGATTTGACACATGAATGAGATCAGAGCTCCATTGTGAATGGACAGATAGCCAATCGTGGGTGCAGTTTTAAAATTCATCTGTGTAGGAATCAAAATCCATATTGTGCATTTCTTGCCTGTGTTCAGAATAGTCTGTGTTACCTCGTCTGATATCTCCACGTGCTGTGACCTTCCTTTCTCCCGCTGGGCCTGGGGTGCTGTGCCAGCCCTCTTCCCTCTGTGAAATCCCGGCACGCACCAGGCCGCCGAGCGGGTCGCTGCTGTCAGTGAGAAGCCACATGTTTCCTGATCAAGTGCCGTCTGCGGAGAAGGGGTAGTGAGAGCCCTCCCCCGCGAGCAGCACTCAGAGAGGGGCGGGGAAGTGTCTGACACTGAGGAAAAGCCTGCCTCCTGCTGGAGGTCAGTTGGAGAATGTTTCTTTTATTATTTACCTCCAGTGGGCACACAGCAAGGTTGCAACATTTCTCTAAAGCCAACAGGAAAATGTCCCAAGGCCCAGCTCACGCGGTCCTCTTGTTAGGATGGCAGAGCCGGTGCCCCCTGCAGCTGTGGGGCACCTTCTCCCCTGAACACCCTGCTCTGCGCAGGGTTGGGGGAAAGGGGATGGACGCCCAAGTGAGGATTTCCCGGCCTTAATGTCTCCAATACTTTGCAAATAGCTATTTCCCATCGATGGTGTGCGTCAGGCTGATAATGTCCTTCTGCAGCGCGTCTTCCTAGAGGAGGCAATATAGAATAAATCAATAAAAAAGACTGGAGAACCTTTCTCTTTTTAGCACACTGATTTTTTTTTTTAATAATAGGCGTCTCATTTATATTGTTTCCTATCTTGCAAGATCATAGACTAAGTGATGTTGAAGTTTCACCCAGCACAGGCCATGTGAGGAGTTAAGAGTGGTGGTCACAGCGGCCCGCTGCAGGCCCAGGAGGCGTGGGGAAGGAGGAAGTGTAATGACTGGACCTGTGAGTGCGCGCTGGCCGGGGGCCAGCGGCCGGCCTCTTGTAGGCTCTAGGCTGCAGTTCCCTCGTCTGTAACAAGGGCGATAAAACCCGGCTGCGGCCCCAGTGGGCGTTAAAAAGACGAGAGAAGTGCTTTGCGCAGTAGACACGTGATTTGAGTGACGGGATCAAGATCAGCTCCCCGGCGCCTCCTAAGGTTCTGCCGTCTGGTTTTCTAATTTTGCTTGAGTTATAGACCAAAACCGTTGCCGGCGAGGCGTTTCTGACTCGGTGACCATATAGGACAGTAGAACTGCCCCTTGAGGTTTCCAAGGCTGTCATCTACCGAGCAGATTGCCACATCTTTCTCCCACGGGGCGGCTGGTGGGTTCAAACCGCCGGCCTTTCAGTTCGCAGCTGAGCACTTTAGCCACTGTGCCACCAGGGCCCCTCAGTTGTTTCATAGACCAGTGTCAAATGGCCATTCTAAGTCATTGGACAGGCACTGGGAACTTTAGGTGGCTCGGGAGACAAGATAGCAGTAGCTAGCAGAAGCTGCCACTTAGGACAGCTGCAATGAGCCAGCTCTCCCAGGGAGCGGGAAGCGCGGTGGCCTGAATCCATTTCCTAGCTCAGCGCCCTGGGGGCCTGCGGTGCGTCGGCCTCATTGGTCAGGCGGCGGCCAGTCTTGTCGGCCTGTGTGCAGCGGGATCCATGGTGGGCGGGGAGTGGGGAGGGGTCGAGTGGCAGGAGACCTGGAGTCACTTTGCCAGCACGCGGGGCCCCGTGCTGGCCCGACGCCTGCATGAAGATGATAGACGATCCCCTCCCCATGAGAAGCAGAGCTGCGGGCAGATGGTTACCTTCCTACTGGAAGCCTCAGGCATCATCTTGGTCATTTTTGAGAAATAAAAAGCATTTCATTTCAAGCACTGCTGCAGATCCCACTGGGCTTTTCAAATACTGTCAGCTCTCTGTGGTGGCCGCCTCTCAGCCTGCCAACTGGTCATTTTCGCCCCTGCAGGGCGCAGGAGGGAGGGGCGTCCTGGCGGAGGGATGGAGCCTGCCTGGGCCCTGCGAGGGCCGCAAGAGCCCCAGCCTCGCTTTGTCACTTGGACGTGTTCCATGTGCCAGGCTGGCTGCCAGACATGTCCCTCAGCCTTGATTGCTTCTGCCACAGCTCAGCCCTCGAAACGTGGGGACTGCTGTGCACTTTTTGCTTGGAAGGAAAAAGCCCTTCATCCACTGTCCTTGTCTAAGCTGCTTACTTCTGCTGTTTCTGCTGTTTGTACTTCACCATAATAACTGACCTGGAAAAGTGGCTTTGCAGAAAAGCGAAGAAAAAAGTGTTTGTCCTCCGCTCTTTTGCACAACGGGTAATGTGGACGCAGTTCTCAGCTTTGTCAGTGGATGGCGTGAGGGCGCCTGGAGCCACCCCGCTCCGTCTCTTTTAGTTTTATCTTCTAGAAGCTTATTTTCCAAAGACCGTATTTCTCACTGAGAGCTTAATACCCATCTGGTAATAAAGGCTCAGGCCCTCGCCACAAGGTAGGGAAATAGCCTGTTTTCCGTGGCGTGTGTCAGCCTCCAGGCTTCTCTGAGTCGGGCTGAGTCTGGCAGGGCCGTCAGAGGGGCGAGGTGGTTCACAGGCCGCCCTGTCAGGTGTGAACTGCAGGGAGAGCCCTGTGAGCCCGCCTGGGGAACCAGAATCCTCGCCTGGCTCCTGAGGGAGGGGACAGCAGGGTGCTGAGAAGTGCAGCACGCCAGCCCACCTGCCACATGCGGGGCCCCAGCCAGCCACCACCTTGCAAGTGGCATCCCCCGGGGCACTGACCCCTCCTTGCAGGCTTTTTTTTTTTTTTTTAAAATGAAGTCTAATGTTCTTGTCTGCATTTTTCTAGAGGCAAAATAGCTTGCCTGCGATTATACAAACTACAGATAGTAGGGCTGGGATTTGAAGCTAGGCTCCCGCCTGGCTCCAGAGCTGGGGGCTCACCCGCGGTGTACTGCGCAGCCTCGGGGAAGTGTCCAGGGCCGGCCCCCTGCACAAGGGTGGTGGGGCTGTCTAAAGCGTTCCCCCTCCAGTTTCGGACAGCTTTTCTTGTTAGAAGGACTTCACAGCGTCCACGGAAACCCGCCTCCCAAGGCTTCTGCTGATCTTCACACTACAGCAGTTTTGACTTTTTGTTTTGAAATAATGTAAGACTCACAGGGAGTTGTAGAGCTAGTACAGAGGGGTCCTGAGTGCCCTTCGCCCAGTATCCCCCATTGTAACTATACTTCTGCTATTGCTCTCAACAGCCGAGGTCTCAGTGGAGAAGAGCCAGCCAGCCCAGTGGCCCCCAGACCAGTCCTGCCATCACCTGTCTGAGCTGTAGGTTTTTTTCTCCGCGGGGCTCAGCTGGTTGGCACCACGCTGGGGCCTTCTGTGGGCCCCAGTGTGGTACCGCTTACTCATTCACTGACCGCACCAGGGGCCAAGTCAGGGAACCGACGCCCAGAGAGAAGCCGTTCTCCTGCAGTGCATGCACAGGGCGTCCTGTCAGCTCTGTTAGAGTGGCAGGGAGATGAAGGCCCACAGGTGACCATACGTGTGGGCATCTCAGCATGAGCACCAAGAAGAGGGCCAGTGACTCTGTCCTGGGTGGGACAGGAGGGCCATCACCAAGCATCTGTTTGGCCTGACGATTGGAGGCTGCCAGGTGGACCAGGTGGGGAGAGTGATGGAGGCCGCCAGGTGGACCAGGTGGGGAAAGCTGCCCTTGGCAGTAGGAGTGGAAGTGCCTATTCTGGGAACTTGGTCACCTTCTGTGATGTGGGAGAAGGGGCGTGGCATCAGACATCTTCCTGGTTCTTGTGAGCAAGCCCATCAGAGTCTGCCAGGCTCACTCGTCACCATGCTCGTCACCAGGGTGACCATGTCCAGCCCTTCTCATACCTGTGGGTTCTACTGGGGATGGGACCACCCCGGCCACATGGCTGCCTCCCAATCCTGGCCACTACTCTCAAAGGAAACTGGTTGTCCGTGTAAAATTAAAGGGCAGGTGTTCCCAAGCTGCGGCTGCAACCATCTGAGAAGCTTTAGAATGTCTGGCTTTTGACCAGCACGTGTCTTGATGAGTTCACTGGACAAATGACTTCATTGTGCATCCAGAGCATGGATGGATTGACCTGATGGGCAGGGTGATTTAGGACGGTGCGTTTTCTAGTGAAGGATGTTTGTCAATGCAGTGAAATTAGTGATAGCGTACAGTAATCCCTCGGTATCCACGGGGGATTGGTTCCAGGACTCTTCCGTACCAAAATCCACGGATGTTCAAGTCCCTTGTATAAAATGGTGTAGTATTTGCATGTAACCTATGCACATCCTCCCCTATACTTTAAATCATCTCTAGATTACTTATAATACCTAATACAATGGAAATGCTATGTAAATAGTTATACTGTATTGTTTAGGGAATAATAACAAGAAAAAACTGTACATGTTCAGTACAGAGCAACCAATGTAGGCCTAATTCTATAATACACATCAGCAACAATGTAACTTTTTTTTTTCCCAAATATTTTCCAACTGAGATTGGGTGAATCCGCTGATGCGGACCCAGGGATATGGAGGGCTGACTGTAGCTGTTGCTGGACAGTGGCTTAGCCAGGGGCTTCAGCTGTTTTCCCAGGCTTCTGCGTTGGAGGCAATATTCAAGCCTTCAGCTCACGGCAGCAGGCTTGTCTGCCCACAGCTGTCACTGGGATCTGGCACCTGGCCCCTCCAGCCGCTGACAGGAGTTAGTTAAATGCAGGTGTAAGAGAAAAGGGACCTCGCCCAGCCCTGCTTTTTGTCACCTGTAATCCTGCCTCTGACTTCAGCAGTAGTGGTCTGATGCCACCTCTGAAGAGGCCCCTGCAGCCTGGATTCAGCTTGGTGTTCCGCCACGGAGAAGCCCACGGACGGCTCTAAATGTGGAGTTAAAAGCTGACGGAAGGAGGGTGAGTAAGGAAAGACAATGGTCATTCTAAAGCGTTACATTTTCAGAAGTGGGCCAGGGTGTAATCTGGGCCTATCTCAAGGGAAGTATCCTGGCAAATTCATCGAAGTAGCCCATCAAGGGCCAGCGCTTGGTGCTTAGGGGACAAACTAACCAATCCCCCCGACTTCTGGACGTTAGAACACTGATGCCAGGCCTGAAGCAGATGGGGCTGCAGACCACTGACCAGGATGCCCTGAGCATCCACATCTCCGCAGCACTGCACACGAGTGAATTCACGAGTCCTTTCTTCTATGGAGATGTGTGGCTCTCTGGTGCCACTTGCTGAAATGCCACTCTGGGTAACAGTGGCCCCAAATAGCACCTGTCACTGGCCGTGATAGCTGAGTCCTATTCTATTTAGATGGGTACAATGAACAGAGACCCTTTCAAAGTAGCTCAGGCCAAGATGCAGGGGGTCACTGGGACCATTCACCCAAAAAGGGGTTCCTCTAGCTCTCCCTAACATGACCTCTCAGTTATACACACACTCAAAAAGGCTTTGGCCCTGCTAAAGCAAAACGGTCGCTATGAGATGGAATCTACTCGAAGGCACACAAAAACAAAGTAACATTGACTCCTGTTATATGTGTGTATTTTTCAGCTTGCATAGTCTTTTTTTGTGTGTGTTGAAATATATTTAACAAAACGTTTGCCATTTCAACCATTTTTTACATGTACAACTCAGTGATATTAATTAATTACACGCACCATGTTAGATAACCATCACCACTACCTGGTTCCACATTTTTCATCACCCTTAACTGAAACTCTGTGCCCCTTAAGCAATACCTCCCCATTTTTCCCTCCCACCTGCCCCGGGTAGGCGCTAATAAACTTTAGTCTCTATGCATTTGCCTATTCTGGATATTTCATAAAAGTGGGATTACACAATATTTGTTCTTTTATGTCTGACTTATTCCATTCCGCATAACGTTTTCAAGGTTCCTCTATGTCATAACATGTATCAGGACTTCATTTACAACCAAAATAAACCCATTGCCGTCGAGTTGATTCCAGCTCATAGTGGCCCTATGGGATAGAGCAGAACTGTCCTATAGGGTTTCCAGGGAGCGGATTGTGGATTCTGACTGCCAACCTTTTGGTCAGCAGCTGAGCTCTTAGTCACTGCACCACCAGGGCTCCATTTCTCCTTGTAGCTGAAGAATAGTCCATTGTATGGCTTTACCACATTTTGTTTATCTGTTCACTTGTGGATGGACACGGGTTGTTTCTACCTCTTGGCTATCATAAAGAGCACTGGGGTGAACGCTGGTAGACCAGTATCTGTTTAAGTCCCTGCTGTCAATTCTTTTGAGTATATACCTAGGAGTGGAATTGCTAGGTCATATGGTAGTTCTAAGGAGCTCTAGTAATGCAACAGTTAAGCGCTCAGTTGCTAACTGAAAGGTTGGCAGTTTGAACCATCCAACGACTCTGCAGGAGAAAATACCTGGCGATCTGCTTCCATAAAGATTACAGCCAAGAAAACCCTATGGGGCAGTTCTATTGTGGGGTCGCTATGAGTTGGAACCTACCTCAACTGCACGTAACAACTACAGCATGGTAGCTCTGTTTTTAACTTTCCCGTTATATAGTTTTATTGTGGGGTAAATGTTAAGGTGACCCACAGTTTTTTATTATTCACGCTTCTTCCCCAGCTGTAATCAGAGCTGGGGCGTGGGGGGACCCTCAGCTCCTGGATGTTCCCAGCCCCAGCAGCAGGAGGCGCTGTCCCCCCGCCTCCTTCACACTGTTGTGCATTTGTAGGTGCTGGACTCTCTAAAAGCAAACCCATTGCCAACAAGCCAATTCTGACTCATAGTGATCCTATAACCCACTCATAGTGATCCTACGAGACAGAGTAGAACTGTCCCATAGAGTTTCCAAGGAGTGGCTGGTGGATTTGAACTATTGACCTTTCGGTGAACAGCCATAGCTCTTAACTGCTGTGCCACCAGGGATCTTTCTTGCCCTGTCTCTGCCAAATTCTTGCATTTTCGAAACCCAATGGCCCCAGAGACAAAGGTCTCTGGCTGCCACAATGCTCCCCAGAGCAGGGGCTGTGGGCTGGGCAGTACAGCTCAAAGGGGCTGCTGGGGGCAGCGGGCACCATGGTTGGTCCAGCCGGGAACCCCAGAGCCCCCAGTGAGCTCCAACAGTGAGAAGATGAAGTGCTTACAGAGCGTGGACTCATTCTCTGCTGCTCAGCTGAATTCCATTTGAAGTATGGTTTCAATAACTCTGTTAGGATTGTTTGTGCTTCCTGAGTGTATTCCTCAAACAGGAAGAGCCTGGGGGAGAAAAGCAGCTAACTGGGGGTGCCTCACCATTGCTTGAGAAACGAACACCCCAAAATGAGACCCCGTTTCCAGCCCCGGTCCAGGGCCTCACAGAGGAGGCCCTTTCGATGCTCAGGGTTTACCCTCCAGATGGCTGGCTGTGACTGCTGGAGGGGGTGTACCCCAGTGTGTGTCGCCTGTGCCTGGGTTCCTTGGCCAAGCTGCTCCTGGGTGGGGGACCCTGTGTGGCTCCTCCAGGGGCCACCCCCACTAGCCCTAACACATGTCCTAGAAGGCTCTTCACAAGTTTGCAGAGGCAGCGTGACTGGAGGTGACATCTGTAACTGGAACTAATCCTAAGCAAGACCTCAGCCAGCGCCCTGCGAGCACGCACCCACCTACACACTGCTGGTCCCATCTGGCTGGTCCTCAGACTAAGACCAGGACCACAGGGCAGTCCGCAGTCACTGCCCCGAGCTAGCGCTGGTGCCTCTCTCCCCGGGCTCAGCGGCCACCAGGAGCGCCAGGGTGGCCCTGTCTTGGAGCACCCCGGGCGGGTCCCAGGGCACCCCCTTTTCTCCTCCTCCCCTCTCAGCTCCGCGCAGCCCGGGCGGCACAGCCTGACCAGCGGCCCACGAGCACGATGCGCGGAGAGATTGAGAGCCGTGCCCAGGAAACGGGCCAGCTGCGGGGACGCCGGGATTTGAACCCACGTCTGAGGCTCTTCGGCCTGCGGCTGCGGGACGGCCTCTTTCCCCTGGGGACAGCTCGAGGTCACAGAGAGGCGGGGTCCATTTCCCTGGAACCGAGGGGCACCGCCAAGCCGGCGCGTGGGCAGAAACTGGGCGCCGCGCTCAGAAGAGCCTCGGCGGCGCCTGCCCGGATCCCACGGACCCCTCCCTGCACCCCGCTCCCCCTCACTCCCCTGGTCCCAGGACTCCTCCGGCTCTCTCTGTTCCACGCATCTCCCGCTCCCCTTACCTCCCGGGTCTCCCCGCTCCCCCACTTCTCCCCACTGGCCGACTCCCTAGACTCTCCAGCCCCCGGTCCCGCTCCCCCCAATTCTCCCCTCTCCCCTCCCCCGCGCTTCGTCTCCACTCGGCTGACGCCCGTCTCCGCCCGCTCTCCCGGTCCCCCCTACAACCCCTCTCCCCACTCCGCTTTCGCCTGGTCCCCCTCCCCGCTCCTCTACATCACCCCCTGCCCCTCCATCCTCCTCCCGTCCCCCCTCCGGGCTCCCTCTACCGCCCCCGTCCCGGGCCCTCCGCGCCCCCCACCCCACAACGCCGCATGGCCCGGCTGGGCGCCCTGCTGTTGGCCGCCGCCCTGGGCGCGCCGCTCAGCTTCGCGCTCCTGGCCGTCGCCATCGGCAGCGACTACTGGTACACCCTGGAGGTGGCGGGCGCCGGCAGCGGCAGCAGCCCCGGGCGCGCCGAGCGGCTGTCCTCGCACTCGGGGCTCTGGCGCATCTGTGAAGGTAATGTCACCCTGGCCCCCGCTCCGTGCCACCCCGTTCCCTGGACGCACCTCCCCCGCACCCCCCGAGTATGCTCCCCTATCTCTGTCGACCTCCACCCAGGTAATCTCTCTCTCTGCCCCCCCACCCCCCCCCCGCCGCTCTGTCTTTAGCGCCACCCCCCCCCCAAACTGTGCAGTGACTGTCTGACTGTGGAGGGGCTGGTGGAGGAAGGGACTCGACCTCAGGGTAAGGCTAGGGCCGGGCCATGACTGGGGGCGTTGGGGTTTGGCACGTGGGGTCCCCAGGGCCCCATCCCTGCCGGGGAAAGTGGTGACGCCCTGGGCACCTCACTGAGTAAGCAGACCCAGCCTCCTCCACCTCCCAGCTTTCTCCCGGTGAAGTGGACAAGGACACCCTCCTGGGCCTTGCCTGTGGGCTTAGAAATCCCATGGAAGTCACCCCCAGTCACCCCCAGCAGGCTGCGCTTGGGCCTTCCCCAGCTGGTGACCAGGAGCCTCCACCCTCTGGGAGAAAATGGTGCCTCCCTGGACACCTAGGGGTCGGTGGAGTGAGGAAGGGGTCAGTCTGGGCAATCATGAAGAGTCCTGGCTGTGAGGTCCTGCATGAACCCGTTTTACAGGCACCTTTTTCCTTTCAAAGAAAGCCTGACTGTAACATACTAATGTGTTGTAGGGATCCCTGTCTCCACAGTCAGGGCCTCTATGGGGCGGGGGGGATTTGTAAAACAACCATACATGCAGGTATTATTTGCACATTAAAATAAACACAATGGAAGGTCTGGAGCACTCCCACCAGCCCATGTCTGGTTAGTGTAAACATTGCAAATGGTGGGGTATTTTATAAAAACAATTTAATGAGCTCAAGTTTGGGGGAAAAAAACAAAAATCTGTTGCTGTCCAGTCGATTCCGACTCATAGCAACCCTATAGGGCAGAGTAGAACTGCCCATAGAGTTTCCAAGGAGCGGCTGGTGGATTTGAACTGCCAACCTTTTTGGTTAGCAGCCGCAGCCCTTAACCACTGGGCCACCGGGGCTCCAAGTTCAGGACAGGTTATGTAAAATGTGGAAAATGCTGCTGGCATTTGAAGCACTAACAGTACACAAAATGTAACACGAGGGGAGATGGGGCCCAGCCAGTGGTGTGCTGTGGTGTGCTGGTATGTGCCTAACAACTGGCTCTCCAGAAGAAAGCGGTCCTGATTTGCGGTGTTTGCCGATTTCTATGGTGTAAATATTCCCACCGTGGCAATTTCTGCCTAACCAACTAGCTTGTGAAATTCTGGAAAATTTAACAGTGAGCTCTTGTGAGTCAGGTGAGGGGGTTCCAGCACACCATTGGCTGGTTTCCAGCCTGGGACACACAGGTGGAAGGGATCCCAGAGTGGAACACAGCCACACAGGGATGGGGCCCCCTGTGTTCCCTGCCCGTGGAGACTTTCCCACAGCTGCTAGTTCCTATGGGCTGAGAGTCTCCGTCAAAGCTAATAAGTAACAAACCAGCTAAAGCCAACATGGAGAACTTTGTGAGGATCCCATGGTGTCTCCGAGAACCCAAGGGGGCAGGGCAATGGGGGTGAGGCCTGGAGCTCCCACAGGATGGGGTCTGAGTCAGGAGGCCACTCTCCTGCGCTCTGCACCACCCTCTCTCTGTGCAGCCTTCTTGCTGGCCTCTCCAGCATGTGGGGAGGTAGTACCCTAAGGTGGTCACCCAGCCCCAAGTTTCTAAGCCCCCCTACAGAGACTGATGGGTATCTGGAGCCTTGACTCCAAGTTCAAGGGAGAGAGAACCTGTGTCCACGATCCTATGGCTGGTTGGCCCAGTCCACTGGCCGGGGGTGGGGAAGTGCCATCACACGGGGCTTCCGGGACCCCCTTCTCCAAGAAGTGCTGTGTAGGTGGTGGGCACCCCCAGGCGTCCCGGCCCACCAGGGGTGCACAATTTCTGCCTTCCAGGACAGAACGGCTGCATCCCCCTCATTGATCCCTTTGCCAGCGAGAGCCTGGACGTGTCCCCCTCCATGCAGCACCTCATCTGTGAGTCCTGGGGTGGGACACCTCCTCATCCTTCCCTCAGTCCAGGCTGGGAGCAGAGTCACCCCTCGCAGCCGCCAGCACAACTTTCGGCCAACCCCGTGTTTCCCAGGGGGCATTGCCATGCTCTGCATTGACTCATGGTGCTGACTCCTGCCTGTCGCGCCATCTCTGTGCCTCGGTTTCCCTCTCCATGGTCACGACCCTCCCCTTGTTGTTGGGGGTGGGATACAGCTCTGGAGGCAGCTGGATCGCGTTGGCGCCTCTGCAAACGCCAGGCTCCTCCTGGACTCTCCCGTCTTTGCAAACAGGCCGCTGGCCTACACGGTGGGCATCCCCCAGCCCGACCAGGGGCTTGGGGGGGTGCTGGGGAAGGCTCCTTCACCGTTGGCCCCAGAAGCCTGTGCTGGAGGAGAGGTGGCCACTGGGGGGGCGGTTACCATGGAAACAGGGGTGTGAGGGGGAGTGGGGATGGTCTGGCCAGGATGGCCTGTTTGTCCTGCCAAGTGGAGCACATGTCACTGTCCTCCAGCCTCTCAGAGCTCTAAGCGCTGACCTCAACATCCCTGGGGAGGGCAGGCCCCCAGACACCCCTGCACAATGACCCCCCCCCTGCTCCCTGGGGACGGCAGGCCCGCAGACTCCCACCTGCATGCTGACCCCCTCTCTGCCCCCTGGGGAGGGCAGGCCCCCCTGACCCCCTGCGAGCTGACCCCTCTCTGCTTCCTGGGGAGGGCAGGCCCCCCAGACTCCTACCTGCACGCTGATCCCCTCTCCGCTCCCTGGGGATGGCAGGCACCGAGACACCCCGGCACACTGACCCCTCGCTGCTCCCTGGGGAGGGCAGGCCCCCGGGCCCGCTGAGAGCTGACCCCTCTCCTGCAGCGCTGCACCGCGTGGTCATGGTGGTGCTGCCCCTGAGCCTCGTCCTCATTGTGAGCGGCTGGGTCTGCAGCCTGCTCAGCTCCCTGGCCCAGAGCGTCCCTCTGTTGCTGTTCACCGGCTGCTACTTCCTGCTGGGGGGTAAGTCTGCTCTGCAGGGGCCAGTGAGCCAGCTCCCCCGGGCCAAGTGCTGCCTCTCCCCACTGCCCAAGGCTCGCTGCCTCGGATGGTGCCTTCCACAAGGACCAGACCCGGCATGATGGGGGCTGGGATGATGAGATCCTTTGTGGTTGCCAGGTAGGGGCCTCCTGTGACAGCTGGGGGTTGTCCTTCAGGAGGTCCGAGGCAGAAATGGGACGTGGGCTCCCTGGGCTCCAGGGAGAGCCAGGGCCCACCTGGGGCCCGTGTGGCGTGAGCAGAGATGGCGGGGTGGGAAGGGCCGAGAGAGGGCTACCCACCTGGTGCCCCAGCCTGGGGGTGGGCTGATTGGGGGTGGGGATGCGGGCTCTGAGTGCCGTTCTGGCTTGGCCAGGCTGGATGGAGGCAGCTGGGGGTCTGGAGAGGGCTCGGCTGGAGGAGAGGAGAGGCGTTTCGGGGGCGGGATGCTGGCGGCTACTCTGAAGGCAGTGACACACCCCTCTTAGCTGTGGCGCACAGGGTCCTGGGCACCGCCCTCTCTGCCTAAACCCAAAGACCAGCTTCATTGGATTTGGCTTCATGTCCTTCCCAAAATTAAATCCATAACTTCTGTGTCTCCCTGACTGGCGCTAGGCTGGCTGCTGCCTGAGTCCTCCCGCCCCCTCTCCCCTCCAACTCCCTCCTCCTCCCTCCTCCTCCCTCCTCCCTGCCCTCCAGCGTGCTGGCGGGCTGTGTGCAATGGGGCTGTCTTGGTCATCTAGTGCTGCTGTAACAGAAATACCACGAGTGCACGGCTTTAACAAACAGAACTTTATTCTCTCACTGTTTAGGAGGCTAGAAGTCCGAATTCAGGGCTCTAGGGGAAGGCTTTCTCTCTCTGTCGGCTCTGGAGGAAGGTCCTTGTCTCTTTGAGCTTCTGCTCCTGGGCGATCTTCACGTGGCTGGGCATCTCTCCTCCCCCATCTCTGCTCTGCTCGCTTGTTCAATTTCTTTTATATCTCAAAAAACATTGACTCAAGATACACCCCACACTAATCAAGTCTCATTAGCATAACAGAGACAACTCATTCCCAAATGAGATCATAACCACAGGTAAAGACATTAGGATTTACAACACATATTTTGGGGGGACACAATTCAATCCATAACGGGCTTTGTGGGTGCAGGCCCCTGGGTTTGAGAACTCAATCAAATCCTCCTTAAAGCTCCATCCTCCAGGCCTCAGAGCTGACCACAGTTAGTGTCCCCTCCGCCGGCCCCCACCTCCCCACACCCCCCAGGGAAGGAGTTTCAGAAAGCCCAGGCTGAGGACCAGTCCGGGCTAGCTGGGAAAAGAGATGCGGTGAGCTCGGGGCAGGGGCTTCAGAGGCCGTATCTGCAGGGCCCCTCAGCCAGGATAGCCGCCCCCAGCAGGCATGGAGAGGTCCCCTGGCCCTTTGTCCCCAGGTGCCCTGACCCTGGCAGGCATCAGCATCTACATCAGCTACTTGCACCTGGCCTTCCCGGAGACAGCCCACCAGTACGGGGCCCAGCATGTGCAGGCCATGCGCATCAGCTTCGGCTGGTCCTCCGCCCTAGCCTGGGGCTCCTGTGCAGCTGAGACCCTCTGTGGAGCCCTCCTGTTGGTGGCCGCCCGCGTCCTCAGCCTGAGCCAGCGGCCTGGCGGCCCCCACTCCGTGGTCATCTAAGTTGGATGTGGCAGGAGAGCAGCGCGATCTCTCTGTGGCTCCTAGGATCAGAGCCCCAGGACTAAGGAGCAGCTGGAGGAAGGCTGGGGGGTCCCACCTGTCATCCGCTTGTCATCCTGGCTGGGAAGGGGGTCCTGGGGGTTGGCGAGGGGCTGGGGAAGCGCCAGGGTGGCACTGGGGCATCCAGGCTCCTTGTTCTTGGGAAAGCCAGATGTTTGGGGCTCCCGACCCCACTTACACCTTCTAGGGACTGTTTTATTTGTTATTTTTTCCCATACGAAAATTTATACATACATTGTTATGTGAATCTAATTGCTCTCCCCATACTGTGACAGCACACTCCTCCTTTCCACCCCTGATTCCCCATGTCCATTCAACCAGCTCCTAACCCTCTCTGCCTTCCCATCTCACCTCCGGACAGAAGCTGCCCGTTTAGTCTCTTGTATCTACTTGAGCTAAGAGGCACACTCCTCACGAGTATCACTTTATGTCCCACAGTCAAGTCCAATTCCTGTCTGAAGAGTTGGCCTCGGAAACTGTGTTAGTTCCAGGCTGATAGAATCCAGGGGCCATGCTTTCTGCGGTACCTCCAGTCTCAGTCAGACCATTAAGTCTGGTCTTCTTACTAGAATTTGAGTTCTGCACCCCACCTTTCTCCTGCTCCGTCAGGGACTCTCTGTTGTGTTCCCTGTCAGGGCGGTCATTGGTGGTAGCCGGGCACCATCTAGTTCTTCTGGTCTCAGGCTGATGAAGTCTCTGGTTTATGTGGCCCTTTCTGTCTCTTGGGCTAACAGGGACCGACTGTTTTAACCTTCTCTTAGAGACGAGCGAAGTGAACCCAGAGAGAGGAACAGCGGCCGAGGTCATGGGGGCTGTATGCTAAGAGTGGGGGTGGGGTGCCCCAGGTTCCTGGTGCCAGCAATGGCATGCACCCCTGCAACAGTCCTGGTGTACCACTGCAGCTCCCATTCCAGGGGCCCTGGGACAGGCAGAGAAGCCCCCACACTTGGGGAGGGAGAGGGGTCGAGAGAGAAGCAGGTGTCGTTGGTTAAATATCCTCAGTGCTGGGTGCTGTGTGCTCATCCACTCATCCAGTCCCCAACAACCCTGCGTGACAGTGACCATCCACCTGCTTTACAGAAGGGGAGACTGAGGTCCAGAGCGGTGGAGGACCTGCCTGGATCACCCAGGAGCCAATGGCAGAGTCAGGTGCCTGTGAGGGTCATGTGACTCCCAAGCGTCCATCTGTCCTGGGAGGGCAGGGGGAGCCCAGTGGGCCGGATGGCCTCAGTCCCTCCCACGTCTCAGACCTGGGGGTTGGTTTAATCTGAGTGCTTCGGGCGGACAGAACAGGCCTTCAGGCCTCCGTCCCTGTGCTGGTTTGGGCACTGCTCTTGCTGATTGATTGGGACTCTGAGACACGGCCCTTTCCCGTCTGCAGCATTTTGGGAATATCTGTGGTTGCCAGGGGCCCATGGGCCCCCCTGAACAATCCTGAGGAGGGGGGAAGTGTGCAGTGGTGGGAGGGGCACTATTTGTCTGCTCGTGAGTGGCCAGGATGAAGGGGCTTCTTGGCCAGTAGGGACTGGTGCCGCCCCAGGTGGCGGGGGGGCCGGAAACAAGGCTCCGAGTCAGTGTGGCTGTGGGTTTATTGGACAGAATTGTGAGGCCCAGGAGGGGTGGGGGGCAGCCTGCAGCCCCAACCCGAGTCCTGAGGCTGGTGTAAGGGCAAGACCCAGAGAACATGGGCGAGCTGAGTCATCCGGGCCTGGAAGGGCTGGGGCAGGCTCAGTTTCTGCAGCTGGGAAGCTGGGGTGGCTCCAGAGGGTCCGCAGGGAACTGGGCAGCACTGGAAGCCCCCGACAGCCCCATTCGGGGTGAGGGCCTTCCCTGAGTCTGGGATGCGAGGGACGATGGCAGCCTCTGGGCTTAGTCTTCCTCCCTCCTCCACCTCCCTTTGTTGCTTCCAAGGTTACAGGAAGCTCCTGGAGCACCGGGCGCTGGCACTGTTGGTGCCCACTGGGGGGATCAGTAGGGGGCTTCACTTCCTCCTCTTGTTCTAGCATTTACCATTTCATGTAGGAACCACTGAGCCGATTTGTCCTTAAATAAATCAACTTGTGCTGTGTGTGATATAAGCCTTTTTTTTTTTTTCTCTTAACATTTGTCAATATAGGTAACACACGCCCATGTTGTACAAACAGTGCATCCAGGGAAATTCTGTGAAAGACAAGCCCGCTTCTCCTTTCCATCGAGCAGAGCCATGGGAGGACAGCTCTGTGTTCCCCTCCAGGGGCTGGCTTTGTGGGCAGGTCCCTTAGTCGGTGAGGAAGGTTCCTGGACCTGAGTGACTATAACTTGCCTTCTCTTTCCTCTTGGCCCCATGGCATTTGCTGCGGAGATGTCTCCTGGCTGAACAGGGGTTTGCTGGGGGGCTGAGGTTATGCGTTTAACCCTAGGCCTCCTGAGCTGCAGGTGGACTTTGGGGATAGGATGCCAGAACAGACACACTGGGGAGCTGCTTGGGTCTTCAAAGTTCCCTGGGTGGGGGGCACGTGGTGCTTGCTCATTCCGTTCTTCTAGAGACTGTCAGGAAGTGGAGCTAACTGTCCAAGGACGCTGTTGGGAGGGATAAGAGCTTGAGCTGGAAAGTCATGGACGGTCAGGGCCGTATGCAAGCTAATGATGAGAAAGCAGAGGTACAGAGAGCAACAAACAGGAGACAGGTTGGACCCACAGGGACAAGGGGCCCCTGAGAGAGCTGGGAGAGCCTCAACTCTTCAATCTCCTACTTTCATCCCTGGGGAATCCCACTGCAGTAACCTTTTGTCCTTGGATGTCCCTCTGACTGCACATTGTGTCCTCAGTCACCATCCTTGACTGACAGGAGATTGAGTGGGGCCTCTGTTCCTTGCAGACAGATGGTAAGCCCTGACTGTAATGCCCCTGCCTTCCACCATAGAGTGTTCTTACTCCTCCTCTGTCCCCTCAAAGCCCTTTCTTCAGTGATGGTCCAGCTACGTCCTCCTTCCTGGTCACTTCAGCCCCTTCTTCATCCTCCCTCTGGCACATATATCTGCATATTTCTATGGGCCAGCTCTAGTTACTTATCCTCTTCTGTATATATTATGTATATACATTGTTGTTAGATGCCATCAAGTCAGTTCCAACTCATAGCGACCCTAGTACAATAGAGGAAACACTGCCCAGTCCTGCGCCATCCTCACAATCGTTGTTATGCTTGAGCCCATTGTTGCAGCCACTGTGTCAATCCATCTCGTTGAGGGTCTTCCTCTTTTTCGCTGACTCTCTACTCTGCCAAGCATGGTGTCCTCCAGGGACTGGTCCCTCCTGATAACATGTCCAAAGTATGTGAGATGAAGTCTTGCCATCCTCTTGTCTAAGGAGCATTCTGGCTGTACTTCTTCCAAATCAGATCTGTTTGTTCTTCTGGCAGTCTATGGTATATTCAGTATTCTTCGCCAGCACTATAATTCAAAGGCATCAATTCTTCTTTTGTCTTCCTTATTCATTATCCAGTTTTCGCATGCATATGAAGCGACTGAAAATATCACGTCTTGCGTCAGGTATACCTTCATCTTCAAAATGACATCTTTGCTTTTTAACACTTTAAGAAGTCTTTTGCAGCAGATTTACCCAATGCAATACGTCGTTTGATTTCTTGACTTCTGCTTCCATGGGTGTCGATTGTGGATCCAAGTAAAATGAAATCCTTGACAACTTCAGTATTTTCTCCATTTATCATGATTTTGCTTATTGACCCAGTTATGAGGATCTTTGTTTTCTTTATGTTGAGGTGTAATCCATACTGAAGGCTATAGTCTTGAATCTTCATCAGTAAGTGCTTCAAGTCCTCTTTGCTTTCAGCAAGCAAGGTTGTGTCATCTGCATATTGCAGACTGTTAATGAGTCTTCCTCCAATCCTGATGTCATGTTCTTCTTCATATAGTTCAGCGTCTCAGATTATTTGCTTAGCATACAGATTGAATAAGTATGGTGAAAGGCTACAACCCTTATGCACACCTTTTCTGATTTTAAACCACTCAGTATTCTCTTGTTCTGTTCAAATGACTGCCTCTTGGTACAGGTTCCTCATGAGCACAATTAAATGTTATGGGATTCTCATTCTTTGCAATGTTATCCATAATTTGTTATGATTCACACATCGAATGACTTTGCATAGTCAACAAAACATAGGTAAACATCTTTCTGATATTCTCTGCCTTCAGCCAGGACCATCCAACATCAGCAATGATATCCTTCATTCCACGTTTTCTGAATCTGGCTTGAACTTCTGGCAGTTCCCTGTCGATATATTGCTGTAAAAGTTTTTGAATTATCTTCAGCAAAATTTTACTTGCATGTGATATTAATGATATTGTTCAATAATTTCCGAATTCAGTTGGATCACCTTTGGAATGGGCACGTATATGGATCTCTTCCAATTGGTTGGCTAGGGAGCTGTCTTCCAAATTTCTCGGCATAGATGAGTGAGTGCTTCTAGCATTGCATCCATTTGTTGAAATATCTCGATTGGTATTCCATCAATTCCTGGAGCCTTGTTTTTCTGCCAATGTCTTCAGTGCAACTTGGACTTCTTCCTTCAGTACCATTGGTTCTTGGTCATATGCCACCTCCTGAAATGGTTGCACGTTGACCAATTCTTTTTGGTACAGTGACTCTGTGCATGCCTTCCATCTTCTTTTGATGCTTCCTGCATTGTTCGCTATTTTGCCCATAGAATCCTTCAATATTGCAACTCAAGGCTTGAATTTCTTCTTCAGTTCTTTCAGCTTGAAAAATGCCAAGCATGTTCTTCCCTTTTGGTTTGTATATATGTATACACACACACACAGATATAAATATTTACATACATACATATATATATATATATATATATCCAGAATGAAATATTTAAAAACATTAAGAATGGTTATTCTTGGTTGCTAAAAATACAAGCAATTCCTATTTTCCTCTTTATTCTTTTTATATTGTCCAAAACTATCCATGCTTCCTCTCTTTTGTTCTTCATGAGTTTCATCAGAGGTTTACTGATTTTATTAATCTTTTAAAACTGCCACCTTTTGGGTTTATCTAAATCATTTCTTCTGACTTATCTTTTCACTAATTCTCTCCTGCTATTAAACCTATCCACTGAGTTCTTAATTTCAGCTCTAGAATTTCCATGTGGTCTTAAAGTTTCAATCTCTCTGCCAAATTTCTTGATCTTGTCTTGTAATTCCTTGAATATTTTATTTTTAAAGTCCATATCTAATAACTTCCTTATCTTGATCCTCTGGGGGTCTGTTTATCTTGTCTGTTTTGTCTCTTGATTTCAGCCACATCTTGTCCCATCCTATGCCTGGCTATTTCTGATTGAGTGGGAACTTCACATATTAAAAAAACTGTAGAGAAAATTGGAGGCACTGGGTGGTGTCATCTTTCTCCAGAGAGGACTCGCCTTGGCTTCTGGCAAGCTGCTAGACCAGACGCACTAGCAATTCCAGATCACCTGAAGCAGGGGTTATTGTGATTTATATCTGGACTTCACTTTTCATAAGGGTTGATCTATTTCCAGTTTCTTTTACTCCTAGTGGGTAGCCCTTCAGGGCCCCAACCTGAAGGCTCAGGGTGGGGGGGCATTACCAGGGCCCTCTGGTAAGCTCTGAACTTCAGTTTCTGTCTCCTCAGCACTGTGTGTCTGTCAAAAGCTTTGCTCAGCTGCTCAGCCTCTCAGCAGCTGCTTTCAGAATCCAGCAGATGCCTAGAGGAAAAGTGGCCCCAATGCCAGACCCAACTCTAGGTTTCTCTCTTTTCCTGGGGATTTTGGCCTTACAACGCATTCCTGCCCTGCAGGCTCTCCAGAACTTTACAAATATGTATTTTGTCCGGCTTTTCTTGTTGATCTCAGGAGGGGGTCGCCCTAACCACTCAGTCTGCCTAAATTACAAGAGATGCTAAAAATGAGGTCTAGCCCAAAATTGTCTACAATGAATACATATTGCTTTATAAGTAGAGAATATTTATTTTTTAAAAAGGAAAAAATATATTGGATGACAACAGATAGAGCCCAGACCCCTTGTCTTGGCAGTTAAAGCCCTTCGTGACAAACCCTGATGTCCGTTTCTAATTTCCTCTCCCTGCCTCCTGGAAAGCTCTGGTTTGTATGTGACCTTGAGCAACAGCTTAGGGTGGCTTCCTCTTTACAATGGGAGTGAAAGTCCTGCCCTGGCTGTGTCCTGGATTCTGGTGATGAGGGCCTGGATGGTGTCGTATTTCTCTGTGTCCTTGGGCACTGGCATGGATTGAATTGTGTCCCCCAAAAAGATATGTTGAAGCCTTAATCTCTGGTACCTGTGAATGTGACCTTGTTTGGAAATAAGGTCTTTGCAGATGTTATCAGTTAACATGAGGTCATACTGGAGTAAGTGGGTCCTAATCCAATGAGCGGTATCCTCATAAAAACAGAAGTGGCATACAAACACACAGGGAAGACGGGCCACGTGACGATGGAGATTGGAGTGTTGCAGCTACAAGCCAAGGAATACCAGGGGATTGCGAGCCTTCACCAGAAGCTAGGGAGAGATTCTTCCTCTCCGAAGGAATCAACATGGCCGACACCCTGATCTCAGACTCCCAGCCTCCAGAACTGTGAGAATAAATTTGTTGTTTTTATGTGTATTTCAATACTTTTGTTTTCATTTTATATGCTCAGGGCTTTTGTTGGTTGTTGTTGTTTCTGACTCATGGCAACTCTGTGTTTGCAGAGTAGAACTGCTCCATAGGGTTTTCAAGACTGACTTCAGAAGATCACCAGGCCTTTCTTTCTAGGTACCTCTGGGTGGTTCAAACTGCCAACCTTTCAGCTAGCAGTTGAGCGCCTAACAGTTTCTGACACTCAGAGACTCCTTAATTTCTGTTGTTTTACCCCCCCCCCAATGTGGCACTTGTTATAGCAGCGCCAGTAAGCCAGTGCAGCCACCCCGCTGGTCATTCAGGGTTCACTGACCGAGTGGGGGGAGGGCTTCACCCCAGTGTCATGAAAAGTGAGGGGGCCGATGGATTATGGGGTGTCATTTCACTGCCTCTCTTTGGATACCTCTGCTCCCCCTCCCATCCCAGCCAGGACATGGTGTCCCTGGCCACCCTGTCCTCAGGGCCCCAGCTGCCTCAGCACGAACTCCCACTTCCTCAGTGCCAGCTCGGTGTCCTGCGCTGAGACGTCGCGGTGCCACACGGCACGCACAGAGTGCTCTGTCCAGGGGAACAGCAGCACGCTCACCACCTGGCCCATCTGCTTCTCCTCTTCAGCGCTCACGGCCCGCAGGTGCTGGCACAGCTCCTTGGGCGACAGCCCCACCACCCGCACCACCACCATGTTGGTCTCCACGGTGCCGGGATCCACAGAGCAGATGGGGGAGGCCAGCTCCCGGAGTCCTGGGTGCAGGTCCTGCAGTGAGTGGAGCCCGGCCAGACCCAGCCTTGCCCCCGCCGCCCAGCCTGTCCCCCAGGGAAGGCAGAGGGGCCGCCTGAGGCCTCTGGAGTCATGGCCTCTGCCATGTCTTAGCTGTGTGACCTTGGACTACTTAGTCACTTCACCTCTCTGGGCCTTGGTTTCCTCCTCTGTAAAGTGGGGCACCCAGGGGCTGTTGTGAGGGCTCAATGGACATAAAGACCCCAGTCAGAGGCCATACTCGGCTCGTTCTGCTCAGAATAACAGTTCCTGGCATCGCTTGGTGCTTACTTTTGCCAGGCAGAGCACTGAGCTCCGATATAGCGCTTCGGCTCACCGCATCCCACCCCTGGCGGCTCCGCAGCCAGCCTCCACTGTCTAGGGGCTAAGGGTGCAGAGCTGCTGGGGGCTGAGGTCCTGCTGCAGCACCCCACCCCCAGGCTCTCCCCAGGCCCAGGTCAGAGGCAGCCGAGGGAAGTGGGCAGGGCCCTGTCCAGGCACCTGTGGCAAATCGCTGTGCATTCTGGTGGTCCTGCAGCAGCACCTCCTCTGCGTTGGCCAGACCCACCAGGGCGGCAGCAGCCAGCACCCCCGCCTGGTGCATCCCGCCGCCCAGGGCTTTCCGGAGGCGCCAGACTTCTTTGATGAAGTCTTTGGGCCCCCCAACCAGGGCCCCCACTGGTGCCCCCAAGCCCTGGGAGGAAGAGAGGAGAGGCCTGCCTGCCTGCCCACTGGGTGTGCATCCTGCCCTTGGGGGTGATGGTAGAAGGGGCCAGGTGAGGCAGGTGGAAGGGGCCAGGTGAGGGAGAGGAAGGGGCCAGGTGAGGGAGATGGAAGGGGCCAGGTGAGGGGGTGGAAGGGGCCAGGTGAGGGAGAAGAAGGGGCCAGGTGAGGGGGTGGAAGGGGCCAGGTGAGGGGCAGCTTGTGTGGCCCCGCCTGGGAAGGAGTTAAAGGGGGCCCAAGTCCAGTGGCTGCCAGGACAGGGGCTCTGGCACCCCCACCTCACCCGTTCTGGGAGGCGCCCAGCATTCTCCTCACCTTGGAGAAAGAGAGGGAGACAGAGTCACAGTGCTCCACGATGCGGGCGGGGGGCACGCGCAGGGCCAATGCTGCGTTCATCAGCCGGGCCCCGTCCAGGTGAACTTGGACGCCGTAGTTCCGGGCCAGGGCATGCACCTGGGGGTGAGATGCAGGGGACGTCAGAGGGGAGGCACGGGGGGAGGGCGGCGTCTCCAGAGCGCAGGGCTTGGTCCCTTAAGGAGTCGTAAGGCATCTGGAGTCAGGAGACCTTAGGGTGGCCAGCTCTGGCCCTTTGTGACCTGGAGCAGTGGCCGGGAGCCGCCCAAGCCTCAGCGTTGCCGTCTGTGGAATGGGGCTGACGATAAGCACTGTCACTGGTGTATGCTGAGCACTCTCTGCGAGCACTGTCACGTGCATCAGTGCTTTCTCTCACTTAGCTTCACCGCAGCCCTGAGGGAGGTAGTTCCTCCCACTGGACAGTGAGGCACACGAGGTGGCTTGCCCAGGTTCTCGGCGGTCAGCAGCAGAGCTGACAATGGCAGCCCCCCAGGCACACACGCAGGTGGTGAGGATGGGGGCACTGGAGCATCGTGATGTCTCAGCCTGTGCTAGCTCTAAACAGCCTTACCCCATAGCACGGGGGTGGTGGGGGGCAGTCCCTGATGCTGCTCTGGGACTCGGCTCCTGGGAGAGGGTCTCTGTCTGCTCTTTGGGAAGAGTGCAGGGACTAACTGGTGGCTATGGGGTTGATTACAGAGGAAAACTGCTCCATAGGGTTTTCTGGGCTGCAACCTAGGTTAGCAGTCAAGGGCAAACCATTTGCCCCACCCAGGGGCTGAAAATGGGGCGAGAGTTTCCTCTGCATCCTCAGCCTGAGACCACCCAGGCATCACTCCCACAGCAGTTCCGGCCGCTGACGAGCACCCATGGTGTGGATGGGATCCCAGGACAGGGCTCAGGGAGACAGGAAGCCAGGAACAGGCTGGCGATGGGAGCACCGTTGGGGAGTGGGGTGGCTACCTGGCGTAGGTAGTCGAGGGGGAGGACCCGGCCCCCTGAGCTGCTGTGGGTATTCTCCAGGCAAATGAGCTCACAGACGGGGTGGTAGGGGTTCCCCAGGCCCTGCGTGAGCACCCTCTCCAGCTCCACCAGGTCCAGGGTGCCATGGGGCAGGTCTGGGAGGGGGCGGGAGTGCACCCCTGCGATCTGCAGGTATGGAGGGGACGAAGGGTCAGGACCAAGGTCTAGGAGCACCTCCTTCCAGAGTGGGGGGTCCTCTGGAATTAGGAGGCAGCCCCTCGAAGGTGAATTCTAGAGTCCTGGGCCTGCCCCTCCCAGCCCCAGGCCTTGGAGCCTTTCCCTTGCTGTGTGGCAGCATCTGGGCACCGGCATCCCAGCTAGCGAGGGGAGAGGCGGGGTCACCTCCTCATCGGCCTCAGCTTTCTCCTGAGCTGTTGCAGTCTGGCTGCCATCCCGTGTACCACTAGGGGGCAGCAGGGAGCCAAGCGCCAGTCTCCGTGGGCCCGGGATGCCCAGGTCCAGCCCGAGCTGCTGCTGCCCTCGGGTGGCCAGTCTGGGAACCAGCTCTCCTCCCACCTCCCTGCAGAAGCCACCAGCCAGGTTCTCTCGGGCTCTCCCTTCCTCCCCTCTGCAGGTGCCAACCCAGTCCCTGCAAGGCAGGTTCCCACCAGAAGTGCTGAGGGCCCCAGGTGAGGGTGCCTGGTCCTTACCTGAGCTGCCCCGCCCTGCTCATAGACATGGAGGTGGCTCTCTTGCCCAAGGAGGAGCTGGGAGCCCCGGCGCCGGCAGTGACCCATCACTGAGATAAATGGGGGAGGGCAGGTCTTGGCACCAAGTCTGATGGGGTCCACTTGCCCCAGCCTGCTCAGCCTCCGCCGGGCTGAGTCCCAGGGCCACAAAAGGAGCCCCTGGTTGGTGCAAACAGTGAATGCACTCAGCTGCCAGCCAAAAGGTTGGAGGTTGGAGCCCGCCCAGGGGCACCTCAGAAGAAAAGCCTAGCAATCTACTTCTGCATTGACAACCCTACGGAGCACAGTTCTACTCTGACACACATGGGGTTGCCATGAGTCAGAATCGCCATGAATCAGAGTCGATTTGACGAAAGCTGGTAACTGGTAGACACAGATCTGCGGCCACACACAGCCTGCACACCTGTGTCCTGCGGCCCTGCAGAAGTCGGCCAAGGTGCTGATGCTCAGCTGGTGGCAGGCGCCCAGGGCACCTGCCTCATCAGGCCCTGCAGAAAGTGGCTCCCACAAATTAAGAAACCGGAGGAGAGTGTAATAAAGGGACAGCTTACAAGGTGTGGGCAAGGTGTGGCGAACCCTTGAGGGACGGTGCGGACCCCTGGCCTGAAGGGGGCCGGGGAGAGGAAGGTGTTCCAGGAAGCTGGAGACGGGGCTGTGTGGAGAAGGTCACCTGGTGCTGGCCGGGACCTGGCTCCCATCCCTTCCCCCATCTCCTGCTAAAGCTCCGTACAGCCACCCAAAGGATATTGCCCAGCAGTGTGGGGGCCCTGGACGCAGAGAGAAGGAGCGTGGGAGGGATCTGGAGGCAAAGGCAAGTGGCAGTGCTCACCAGAGATGAGATTGGCCATGGTGTTCGTGGGCACAAACAGGGTTTGCTCCACCCCGAGCAGCTCCGAGGCCTTTTCCTGAAGCTCTGAGGGGAGAAAGGGGTGGCAGGAGGATGGGGCCCATCAACAACAATGCCCAGGCACCAGCTCACCCTCCCGAGCACTTTCCAAAGTGCTTCCCTGGCGTTACCTCTCAACAGGCAGGAGCCTGTGGGAGCAGGTACTGCTGGGGCCAGGGCCCTTGCATGCCCAGTGAGCAGGACTGGAGCCCGAGTCTCGGTTATCACATATCCCGGGCTGGAGCCCCTCAGTCAGCCCTTGTGCCTTGGTGCCCCACCTCCTCCTGGGCCTTGGTTCCCCCATTGAAACTCCTGTGGTCTGAACTCCCACCTCCCACCAGACTCACACCTGTCCCACTTCCTTTCCCATCAGCCACTCACAGGTGGGGCCTTGCGGTTTCTCTGCTGACTTCCTCTCGCACAGTATGGGCAGAATGGAGGAGAGGAAGCTCTGGGGAAGGGGCAAGACCCCCAAGAAGGGGAGACTCTGGGGGGCTGTGGGAGGGGACCAGGGTTGCACTGCAGGGGGAGACTGAAAGGTGGGGCTCTTCCCCCCACGTGAAAGCCGGCTGCAGCTCCCCTTTGTCTGGGACATCGAGTCAGTACCCAAGCTGTACCACCAGGCCTCTGCCTCCCCTTCCAGGGACACGGGTGCCTGCCCTGCCCCCGACACACCACCACTTTGGCCCACCCATGTCCTAGACACCTTTCCCACCACTGTGCTTCTGCCTCTACAGTCACCTCCTCCCAGTGTGCCAGCCCTCCCGTCCCTGCTCTGGGGACGTCATCCTTTAAGAGGGCTCCTCTGGAAGCCCCCCTCACTGTGACTGCAGCCCCCTCCCCCAGTTCCCAGGCACTCCCTGCTCATGTCAACGCCAGCGTCCCCCCGCCGGATGGCAGCGACCTGTTTTGGAATCAAGCTGCCATGGGCTCGGCACCTGGAAGTTCCAGGTAATCGCAGGTGTCTGCTGGAGGTGGCGTCAGCTCCAACCACTCCCTGACCCCACACACGGGCCGTCGGGCTCATGTGGAGACCCCATGGCTTGTCCCTGGGTGTGTGGTGGTTGTACACACCCCAGCAATCACAGTGGCTCACTACAGTGACAGCTCTCAACCCGGGGTGGGGTAGAGGGTCACAGGATCTTGTAAACATGCCCTAGGTCATTACAGCCCCCTCCTCGGAGGGGCAACCCTGGAGAAACTCCTGTTCTAGATGGGGTTTCCGTTTGTCTCGCGGGAAGGCGGGGGCAGGAGAATGGCTATGGGTTCGAATCCTGGTGTTGCCATCTACTGGGGTGTGGGACCAGGAGGGAGTCCCTCAGCACCTCAGAGCCTCCTCTGTAAGATGAGATGGTAACACCCATCTCATCGGAGGGCTGGGTGACACTTCACGTGCACACAAATCGCCCGTTGATCCTGCTAAAATGCAGATTCTGGCTCAGCAGCCTTGCGTGGGGCCCGCGAATCTGCATTTTTAACAGGCTCCCAGGTGCCGGGCCATACTTTGAGCCTTAAGGTGCTCGTCAAATGCCAGCTGAGCCTTCAGCCTTGCATTCTGGGCCACCCCTCCCGCCGGCACCACGGACAGCGCTCTGGGGTCGCCTCGACGACCCCCGTCCCCAGCTTGCACGCTGGGCTCACCGCGGACGGTGGGGTCCTCGCCGTAGTCGTCGTCCCCCACGACGGCCTCGGCCATGGCGCGCCTCATGGCCGGCCCGGGCCTGGTCACCGTGTCGCTGCGTAGGTCAACCACGTGGGCAGGGACCCCCGCCCGGCCGCCGGAGCCCCGCGCCCAGGGGACCCCGTGCCTCCGGGCCGCGGCCCGGGCCAGTCCACGGAGCATGGCAAGGCAGTGCCTGTCCTCCCACCCCGGCGGGGGCTGAGCACCCCTGCTAGCGAGGGCGGAGGGAGCGGCCGGGTCGGCGCGGCCCGACTTCCGGACCCAGGGGGCAGCGGCCTTCGGCCGGGCAGGAGCGCTCCGCCCCTCCGCGGCATGCTGGGAGTTGTAGTCCAGGCTTAGCCGCGAAGGGTACCGCGGGAGCCCGGGATGCTGGAGCGGGAAGGTGCCGGAAGGAACACTGAGCGCGGAGCGCGGGCCGGGCAAGCTTAAAGAGCAGAGCTTACGTGGTTTTCACCCTGTACCAGGCACTGCCCCCGGGGATTTACAAGGGTTAACTCACCTAAGCTTCCCAGGTACTATTATTGTACCTGTTTTGCAGGTGGAGAAACGGGGCGCGCAGAGGCTAAGGAACCGGCTTCAGGTCACTGGGCTAGGAAGAGGGCGGGCGGAGTTTTGAACCCAGGGGCCTGTCCCCAGAGTCCAGCTCAGAACCACTGTGCTATGCTGCCCCTAAAGAGTAGCTCCTCATCATTTCCTTCTTCCATCAAGCCCATCAGTGTGGATTTGTTGCGCACCTCTGTACGCAAGCATCGTGTAGGTGCCCGGCGGGGGGACCCCCAGATCGCTGCAACTCAAGACCCCTCATAGGGCGTAATCGGAGGCAGAATTAAACAGGCAGGAGGGAGCCCCTCCCATGCCCGCTGTCCTCAAAGGATGGGCTGCCTTGGTGAAGAGGCAGTGGGCAGCAGTGTAGGACACCGGCCCGCCTGCTACTGGGTTGGAAGCTATATCCCCCACGCAGGGGCCGATTAACCAGTAAGCACAATACGCAGGGCTTAATTGTGCTTACTTACTAATTTGTGGGAGCCCTGGGGGTGCAGTGGTTAAGAGTTGAGGCTGCGAACCAAAAGGTCCGCAGTTTGAATCCACCCCACTCCTTGGAAACCCTATGGGGCAGTTCTGCTCCATCCTATAGGGTCCCTATGAGTCGGAATCCACTCGAGGGCAATGGGTTAGTTTGTTTGATGTTTTGGATTTGGACTAATCTGTAGTGCACAATTTTACATGGTTGCACATCAAAGATGTGGTGAAAAACAGGTGAAATTGTGCACTACAGATTAGCAAATTCTCACAAGTAAACCCGTGGTAACTTGCTTATTGGGTAATTCATCCCTGCCCCCACTTAACAGCTGTGTCGCCTAGGACAAGCCACCTAACCTCTCTGTGCCTGTTTCCCCAGCTGCAAAATGGGCTGTTGTTGAGGGTTCGGTGAGTATTGTGTTTCGAGTGTAGCCTGGCTCTAGGTAAGCATCACCCACAAGTGTTCACTCACCTGTTGTTCTGTTATCACTGCACTGGGCACGGCCTGGAGCCCCCAAGGCCCGGGGCAAGGTGCTGCTGCCGTGGGGGGCACCCTGACTCAGCCTGAACTTGGCCTCCTGTGGGGTGATCTTCCTCCGAGCACCCGACCCTGCTCAGTGGTGCCCCCTCCTGGGGCTGTGGCCACAGATGTGGGGGCACATCACGTGGGGAAGTTGAGAGGGGCCACAGCTCCCCGGAGGCTGCGTGGCTCCTGTAACCACCACCACCTCCCCCCCCCCCCCGCAGTGAAAAGAATGCTTATCACTCCAAAGACACAAGCCCCTGCCCCATGCCAGCTCTGCGTGGGGTGGGGGGACCAGGGGAGAGCAAGAGCAGACAGCCCTGGGCTCAGAGCTCAGGTCCCAGGAGTGGGGGTCAGGCCTCTAGTCCTCACACAGACAATGGGGGGATGTCAGTGCCAGGGAGGCTGTGACAGGCCTGGTCTCCTAATCACAGTGGGCCTCCTAGAGGAGGCAGGGACTCACTGAGCTCTGCAGATGGAGCAGGGCAGAAGGGCAGCAGGAGGGAGGTCCTGGGTAGGAGGGAGCTGGTGGATGTGAGGCCCTGACGCAGGAAGCTGGCCTGGCTGCAGAAGTGAGCAGCCTAGATGTAGCCCACAGCGCATCGAGGGTTGCGGGACCCCATGGGGCGCCCCCACTCTGCCTTTCCTGCATGGTGGGGCCGTTCTGAGAGGCAGGAATTGGAGGTCCCTGTGGGGTCCACAGCCCCAGTGCCCCCGTCTAAAGGAAGGGCTCAGCGCACTGAGGGGGCTCTCTGGCCCTGACTCATCACCTCCACCCAATCCAGGCCTCGCAAAACAAGCTGTTAGCTCGCTGCTGCCCCAGCCCTTCTGCTGGGAAGTGGGGGGCGGGACGGAGCCCTCTGGGAAGGGAGGAGGCGATGGGCTGGGCCTCGGGCTGGGGGCAGGGGATAAGAGCACACAGGGGAGCAGTGGCGAAGGGGGCAGCAGACAGGTCCCCCAGATGGGTCCCCCGGTGCCTCTCAGAATGGCCCCTTGTTTGCAGGCACTTCACGGTTTGCAAAGCCCTCCACTCTCAGGCTTCCTGTTCACCCTCACAGTGACCTTGGGTAGGAGGTGGCAGGGAGATTAGGGTAACCCGAGCACTCATCCACAGTGACACAGCCAGTCACCAAACCAGCCTGTTCCCATCCAAGCAGGGCTGTTCCCCAGGGGAAGTGGCTTTTCCTGGAGAGGCTGAGGCAGAACAGGCTTCTCCTGCCAGGTGGCTACTTATCCTCACCCACCTACTCCCTAGGGCACCTGGGCCAGCCTGCCTGCCCCAGGGGTGGCCAGCAGAATGTAGAGGGCGCCGGAAGGGTGGTCAGGCAGGCAGAAGGGTGGCGGGCCCTCTCCGGTGCAGCGAGGTGTGTTCTGAGGCCCTGTCGTGGGGAAGACCCTCTGACCAATGGCTAGGCCTCAGGGAGGTTGTGTGGCCTTACGTGTGTGTCTGTATGTGTATACATGTGTGTGCTCAATATATGTGTACATATGTATACGCACATGTACGTATGTGTATAGCAATGTGTGTTTGTATATGTGTGTGTGCATGCGTGTCTGTGTGTGTGTCTCCCTCTGCCTGCATCTGAGATCTGAGCTGTCCTGTTGTAAACTGGGGACAGGCCACGGCCCCAGGCTGTGAGAAGGCCGCTGTGGAGCTGGCTGTACTGGTGCCCTCCCCACCGCCGCCTCCATTCCCCAGGTGGTCCTTGCACGCCTTCCCGGTAGGCTCCTCTGGAATTCTCCTCAAAAGAAGACCCCAGCTCCCTCACCTGTTGCCATCACTGGCAGTCATGGGGTCCAGTCCTCTGCCTCCCTCTGGGCCCACCCTAGCCCACCACACAGCTTCTTCCTCCCCTGCCCATACCAGGCCCCCAGGCTCTTGCCTGGACCTGGCAGCAGCCTCCTCCTGGTGCCCCATCCTCCAGGGTGGGCCCTGCAGTCCAGCCTGCTTGCCGTGGCTGCATGCTGGCCGCACGCTGCCCTCAGCCTGCGCTGCTCGCTCCACTTCTGAGCTCACATCTTCATTAGGGTCAAGTCTGGCCTCCTTGATGAGGTTCTGGGCTCAGGGGTCCAGCCCCCTGCCCCCCCCCCCCCAGCCTCCTCTTCACCCTGTACTCCAGCCTGACTCAGCGGCTGTTCTCCAAAGGCCCTGTCCTCCCTCTCACTCCTGGGTCTTTGCAGCTGCCATTCTCCTGCCTGGAGGCCCCTAACCATCAGCACATTTTCCTGGTTACCACCTTCTCAGTCTCCAGGCCTCAGCTGAGATGCTGCTTCCTCCGGGAAGTCCCCCTGGCCCTCCTTCTGGGGCACCAGTAGCCCCTCTTTTTCCTATAACCCTGTGGTCACAGCAATGGGCTGCTCTCTTGTCCTTTGCCACGTCCTGTGTGCCAAGCCAGTGTCTGACCTGCAGTTGGCACTTGGTAAACACCAGTAGCAGGACGGGAGGGAGGGACACATAGTCCGTCTCCCCTGCCCCGGACCCCAGGACCCCCGGACGGTGTCATGTGAGGCAGGGAAGGAAGAGGGAGCTCTGAGCATGGAAGCGCCCAGGGCCCCCGTGTGGGGGGTAGCCAGGAGTGGACAAGGAGCCAGGAGAACAGGTACAAGTCCTGCCTCAGTCTCTCTGCAGGCCAGGTCTCAGGGTCCTCCAGGTAGCCACCTCCCTGGCCTATGCCCACCTGAGGCCTTCCTGAGATAGGTATCTGTGGCCCCACCCCCAGGGGTCGGAGGATACTGGGCAGGCTGGAGGGGGCAGCAGGACTGGAGTCCCGGGGTGGGCTGTGGCATGGCACCCCTCCAGGCACAGGCTCTGGGGCGTGTGCACGCGCATGCTGAGCTCAGTGTGGATTCCTGTAACGCTGTGCTGGCAGGAAGTGAGCCTGGGGAGGCCGGCTGCTGGGAACCCAGGCTGGCCCCACCGAGATAAAGGGAGGCAGCAGATTGGAGCTGCAGATAGCTGCTGTGCCTGGTAAACAGGTGGGGGAAACGGCCTTTCCATCCAGCCCCTGGCCCCCAGCCTGTGGGACCTATAGGGCGCTGGCCGGGCCCTGACCCTATGGCCCCTCAGGCCACCCAGGGATGGGTCGAAGGGTGGGGCTCTGGCCTGGCTGGCACTGTGGGGTCATGCACTTGGCCCATGTCGGGGCTGCCCCATGTCAAGGCCACGGGTGCTGTGGGGAGGGAAGAAGGGGGAGTGAGCAGAGGGGGAGAAGTCTTCTGACAGTAGGTCAGAGCCTTTGACTGCTTCAGAACTATCTCCAGGAACCCAGATGGGATCTGTTGGGAGGGTGGGAGACCAGGAGAGAAGGGGGGCGGGCTCCAGCTTTTACGGTAATTACTTGCTTTTCATTAGGGTTTTGCCACTACCTATGTATCCCTTAGGAGCTCTGGTGGCGCAGTGGTTAAGTGCTCGGCTGCTAACTGAAGGTCAGCGGTTTGAACCTACCAGCCACTCTGCAAGAGAAAGATGTGGCAGTCTGCTTCTGTAAAGATTACAGCCTTGGAAACCTTATGGGGCAGCTCTACTCTGCCCTACAGGGTCGATATGAGTCAGAATAGACTCGATGTCAGTGGATTTGTTTGGTTTTTTTGTATCCCTTAAGGAGCCCTGGTGGCACATGGGTTAAGCACTCGGCTGCTAACCCAAAGGTTGGTGGTTCCAACCCACCAGCCGCTCTGTGGGAGAAAGATGTGGCAGTCTGTTTCCATAAAGATTACAGCCTTGGAAACGCTATGGGGCAGTTCTTCTCTGTACACAGGGTCGCTACGAGTCAGAATAGAATAGACTCAATGGCAGTGGGTTTTATGTATCCCTTAAGGAGCCCTGGTGGCACATGGATTAAGCGCTCAGCTGCTGTCTCGGTTATCTAGAGCTGCTATAACAGAAGTACCGCCAGTGGAGGCTTTCACACACAAATGTGTTCTCTCACAGCTCAGGAAGCTAGAAGTGCCAATTCAGGGCACCAGCTCTAGAGGAAGGCTTTCTCTGTTGGCTCTGAGGGAAGGTCCTTATCTCCTTCCAACACCTGTGGGCCCAGCGTACCTTGGCGATCTCCACAGATCTCCACATCTCTTGGCATCTCTTTCCCCGTGTCTACTAGTTAGCTTCCTTGTTTAATCTCTTTTATGTCTCAAAAGAGATTGACTCAAGATACACCCTAATCTTGCCTTGTTAACAAACGTAACCCATTCACAAATGGGATTATAACCACAGGCAGAGGTTAGCATTTACAGCACACGTTTTGGGGGAACACAATTCAATCCATAACAGCTGCTAACCGAAAGGTAGGCAGTTCAAACCCACCCAGCGGCTCCGTGGGAGAAAGACCTGGTGATCTGCTTCCATAAAGATTACAGCCAAGAAAACCCTCTGGGGCACTTCTACTCTGGCACACGTGGGGTCACTAGGAGTCTGAATTCACTGCAGACCAAGGGCACCTGACAATAGCAACAAGACAATATGTATCTCCTAATTGTGGTTACTGTTGCTTGTTTTTGAACTTTGTATACATGGAATCAGACTGCCTGCTGTTATGTCTGGCTTCTTATGTTTTGGCGACATCACTGTTCCCCGAGATTCATGCATGTCGTGGCTGTAGCTCATCTCTTGTCTTTATCACTGCTGTTTAGTAGTCTGCTGCCCTCCATTTTGCTGCCTTAGGAACACTGCGGTTGCTTTTAGATTTGACGTTTGCAGACAAGGCTGCTGTGGGCCCTTATTCATATTTCCTGGGGCACACGTGCGTGTGTTTCTGTAGGGCATGTGCCTGGGGGGGAATTGCTGAGTCATAAGATGTATTTATCGTCAGCTTTACTAAATACAGTCATGTGCCACAGATAGCATCCCTGTGAGTCGGAATTGACTCGATGGCAACGGGTTTGCTTTGGGGTTTTAATGAGCGCCTTTTTTAATGTTTTAGCTGTTTGAATTACTCTTTTGTGAAGAGCCTATTCAAGTCTTTTGCCTCCCCCCCATTCCTCCCACCCTTGAGTTGTCTTTTTCTCGTGGCTTTGTCAGAGTTCTTCACATATGCTGCATGCTAATCCTTGTAGGTTATGCATTGCAAACTTTTTTCCCCCTTTCTGTGGCTTATCTTTTCACTTTTACGGAACTTCTGAGACATTGAAATTTCTTCATTCTATGTAGTCAGATTTATCATTTTCTTACTTTATGATCAGTGTCTTGTTTAAGAACTCCTTCTTTACCTCAAGGTCATGAATGTATTCTCGTATATTCTCTCACCAAGATGGATTGACACAGTGGCTTCAACAATGGGCTTAAACATACCTCGTATTGTGAGGATGGCGCAGGACTGGGCAACATTTCCTTCTGTTCTACATATGGGGTCTCTATGAGTCAGAGCTGACTTGACGGCACCTAACAACAACAGTATATTATCTTCAAAAGTTTTGAAGTTTTGCCTTTCACACATAGGTTTATATTTGTTGATGGATTATTTCCCTAGACCACCCAGAAGCTTCACCCCATTGGGCAAGGGGAACGATACGGGGTGGAGGGAGCACGGCTTTGGTGTCTGGCTGGTCACTTCTTCTGGCTTCAGTTTCTAGCCCTCTGAAATGAACCCTCATGGCGGCTGGCTCTGACCCCGGCTGCAGGGCTCAGGGTGGGCGATCCAGGGTGTCCTGTCCTGAGGAAGGAGCAACTGAGGTGGAGCTGGGGAAGGTCTTGGCCAGAAGCAAAAAGGAGGATGGCTGGGGAAGCAAGCAGCACCATCACTCAGGGAATAGAAGGTGCTTTCACCATGGACTTGTGAGCGGCCCCAACGCACAGGGACCCCACATGCAACAGAACAAAATGGTGCCTGGTCCTGCACCATCCCCATGCTGGGTTGCGGATCGGACTGTTGTGATCCACAGGGTTTTCACTGGTTGATTTTTGGAAGTAGATTGCCAGGCCTTTCTTCCTAGTCTGTCTTAGTCTGGAAGCTCCAGTGAAACCAGTTGAGCATCACAGCAGCATGCAAGCCTCCACTGATGGATGTGTGGTGGCTGCGCATGAGGTGCATTAGCTGGAATCAAACCCCAGTCTCCAGAGTGGAAGGTGAGAATTCTACCACTGAGGGCAAGCTTTGCAGTCACAAAGATGTGACTCTGAAGCGTTGCTCTGTCACTGGCTGTGTGGCCTCAGGCAAGCCTTGAAATGCCCCTCACCCGGTCTCAGAGTCCTCAGTGCTGACTGCAAGGGTTTAGTAAGTCTCCAGAGGGACAATGCCTAGGGCATCGTAGACGCTCGCCCTCCCCCACCTCTTCCCCCGCTGCAAAGCTGGAGCCCCCTTCTCCCCCAGCACTGCCCTCCACCCCCAAAGGCCCGCTCTGGGGGAGGCAGGCCATAGACCCGAGCTGCCTCCTCCAGGACCCTCCCCAGACTGTGCGAGGTTGGGGAGTGCTCAGCCTCCTGGGATCGGAGGTGCTGGGGCTGGGATCCGACCCCTCCCCCAAGGCACCAAGACGTCGTAGTCCTAAGGGAGTGTAGGTCTACAGGGCTTCTCAGGGACCCTGGGGGCCTGAGGGGCAGATGGAGCCCAGCCAAAAAATCCAGCCCACAGGCTTGACGAGGGGGCGGGCAGCAGAGGGCTGGAATCCGGGGAATCCGGGGAATCGAAGCCCCGGGCCTCTCACTCTGCTGGGAAGCAGCCAGCCAGCCTTCCAGGAATAGCAGCTTTGGGTGGGGGAGGACTGTGGGGAGCAGAGCAGGCTCATGGTGGGTCCCCCCTTCAGGGACCTCGCTGGAAGGTGGAGGCTGTGTGGGCATCGGCAGTGGGGGTGTGGGGCCTGGGCCCAAGGGACCCTCTGCAGAGCCCTGGGGACCCCCACATCCCCAGGCCCCCCAGCTCTGGCAGAGACCAGGCCACACTCTGCGCCTCTGCCCCCTGCCTCCCCGACAGCCAGATGGGCCCCGCGGCGAGGGGCATGTGTGCAGGGCTGGTTTATTTACTGCTGCAGCTTCCTCCTCCTTCCAGTAACTTGGCCTCCAACTTCAGGCGACTTCTGATTAGGCAGCGAGACTCTAATCTCACAGATCTCGTTTACCGGCACCGGCCTCTCGCTTCCTGTCACTGGGCCTGGACCGCGCCGCGGGGTCAGCTCCGTGCCGCCAGCCCGCGCCTGGTCCTGGGGCCTCTGCTCGGGTCCCTTGGCCCACCAGGTGGGGAGGATGGAGGGGTCAGATGCTGGGCATAGCGGCCCATCTGGGGGCAGGTCCAGTTGCACGATGCTGACCAAGTACTGGGCACACAGGACCCCAGGATGAGCAGGCCCCCACCCCGCTCTGCCCCCGGGGCTCAGCCCATAGAGGTGCCCAGGGCTCCTCCCTTTGCCCTTTCAGCTGGGCAGAGACCCATAGGAGGTGGCCCTGCCCCCCAGGCCCTCCTCTGCCTCGGCTTCTCCCACTCCTGCAGCCACTGGGGCTAGAGTCCTTGCGGCATGGCAGGGCAAGGAAGGTTCCGGAGGGTGGGCAGAGGGCAGGACCCGTGTGGACAGGAGGAGCTGGGGGTTCAGTGGCCTGGAGGCTCCTCTGGCCCACAGCCCTGGAGGCGAGGATGGGAAAAAACTTCTGTCAGGAATTTCAGGGCTTGTCAAAGTTGTCCACCCTGGGTGGGCCGCCCCAGCTACCCCAGAGGAGTCCAGGCACCACAGGTCAGTAGGAGCGTGGCCAGGAATGGCGGCCCAGCCCCCACCGAGGGCCTGGATCCAGGGACAGGTGGCCAGTGCTCTGGGGGCAGGCCCTGCCTTGTTTAGGAGCAATAATCCCAATAGTGGCTCTGTGTGCTGGACCCCTACTGTGGGCAATGGGTAGACTCTCCAATGAGCCACTGACCTCCGAGATGGGACCTGAGCCAGGCTGATCTAGCACCAAAGGGCACCCACTACACTCTAATCATGGAGGAAGTTTTGTCTTCAAACGAACCCCAGCCCTTCTGTGGCCTTGTCCCCAGGGGGCCTATCTCTGTCCCCTGAGCCACAGACAAGTCTAACTTCCCCCTGCCAGCAGCCCTGCAGGGGACAGAAGATAACCATTACTGAGGGCAGCCCGAGTCCTGCCCTACAGCCAGCAGCTGGGGTCAGGGCAAGAACCGTGGTCTTTAGCATAGAGGCAGGGTTTGGAGTCTTTGGAAAGAGGAGAAGGAATCCCTGGAGGGTACAAACAGTCAGCGCACTCAGCGGCTGACTGAAAGGTTGGAGGTTTGACTCCACTCAGAGGTGCCTTGGAAGAAAGGTCTGGCTATCTCCCAAAAAATCAGCTCTTGAAAACTCTACGGGGTGCAGTTCTACTCTGACACAGACAGAGTCGCCGTGAGTCGGAATCGACCTGACAGCAACTGGTTACTGGTTGGGAAGAGGAAAGGTTGGACCTGGAGGCTGGGGGACTGGCCCCAGAGGGGGCAGGTACAATGCTCCCCATCACAGCTGGAGAGCCCAAGGGTCTCCCCTTGACTTTGGTCTCCAAAGTGGGATACACAGGATGATTCATTGGGGTGGGGAGTAGAATGTATACTTAGTGTTGAAATCTCATCCTTTTCAAATTTCTATCTTTTGTGAAGATTTTACAATGCCGTAACATGCATACAGTGAGGGCTACAATCTATAAATAACTACACGTGTATTGGAGTTCCGAGTGCAAACATTTTTATTGGTAGGGTACATGACGCAGCATGGAGGTCACTTTTTCTTGAGGTCAGGGTCATGTGTCATTATTTCTGTACACTGTGAACTTGCCTATTCAGTTCCCAGTTGAGGACAGCTGGCTGAAGAAGGTTCCACGTCCAGGGACCTAGAAGGCTTGTTGTTTTGTGCTGCCATCAAGTTGGCCTCTGACTCATGGTGACCCCATGAGAAGCAGAACTGCTGGTCCTGTCATCCCCATGACTGGTTGTGATTGGACGGTTGTGACCCATAGGGTTCTCACTGACGGATTTTTGAACATAGATAGCCAGGCCTTTCTTCCTAGTCTTAGCCTGGAAGCTCTGCTGAAACCTGTTCAGCATGCTAGCAACACATAAGCCTTCCCTGACAGATGGCTGCGCATGAGGTGCATTGGCCAGGAATGGAACCTAGGTCTCCAGCATGGCAGGTGAGAATTCTACCACTGAAGCACCACTGCTCCCATTACCTGAAGGGCTAGTGGCATCTAAAAGTCTCAAGCTGGCTTGATGAGGACCACATGTGGGGTCTGAAGACCAGGAGGAGACCTGAACACAGATGGGGCTCGGGCCTCCCTCTGGTGGGCGCTTGTTCCCATTGGGAGCAGAGAGAGAGGACACTGAGCCGCTCTGGCCCTGGGCTGTGGGGGAGGAGATCAGGAACCCAAGATCCCATACTCATACTTGGAATGGGAGGACAACACCTCTCACCAGCCCTGGGGTCCCTGGGAGGAGCTTCATCAATGGAAAGTTTAATTCTACAAACAAGTGTTTGTCGTGTTCCTACCCCAGCCCAGGGCAGATAGTTGGTACTGTCAGGTGTTCTTGGGCTGTTGGGGCGGCTGAGACTTACGGGATACCAGCGATCCTAAGTGCAGGGTGAGTCCCAAGCGTCCCTGGGTGCAAATGTGCTCCCTGGGGAAGGAAGACACTGGAAGAGAACGCCAAGGTCCTCAATCCACCCGCCAGCCAGTATCTACGGAGCATCTATAGGCTTGCCAGCCTGTGCTGCATGTGTGTGGGTAGGGTGCCTCGTCCCTGCCGAGGAGAGAAGACCACGGATGGGGGCTTCGGAGGCCAGGAGCTCTGGAGCCCCATGTCCAGTTTTTACAAGAACCTGCCTGGCCGGTACCATGACCCCCATTTTACAGGTGAGGAGACTGAGGCTCAGGGAGGTAGAGTAGCTTGCTGTAGGTAGCAGAGCCAGGACTGGAATCTATGCCTGTGAGGTCTGGCTCCACCCTGCCCCCCTAGAAATGCTGGAAAGACCCACCAGGCTGTGGGTACCATAGGTGTGCGGAAAGCCGACAGGAGTCACTGTCCAGCCTTTCTCCTCTTCTGCACTTGGATATGCGCCACCTGCCTTCGAGACTCTGCTCAAGCTGCCTCCTCCTCCTCCAGGAAGCCTTCCCAGATTCTCCAACCCTCTTCTGGGACACACACCCTCTTTTCCCTGTTTTCTCGGCACCTGGCTTGCGTCAGAGTAACCCTTATGGCATGGTGTTGTCATGGGTCACTTGCCCGCATCCCTCACTAGGCTGCAGGCTCCTGGAGGGCCAGACCTGCATTCATTCTTGGGATTCTTAGCGCAGGGCTCAGCACATAAGGGCACAGGAGATGCCTGAATAAGTGAGGCTGGGAAAACCGAGGGCGGATGGGAGGAGGCTTCCTTTATGCTGCCGGCAAAGGCCTGTAGGTAGGACTGAGCATGGCATGTGCAAGTCACCCCAGGTGGCCCCCCGACCAGGCAGGATGGCCCAGCGGGATAGAGGACCTTGAGAGCTGGCAGAGGAATGGGATTAGACGCTGCTGTCCCTAGGGAGTCCTGGCAGGTCCCGGAGCAGGGGTCAGGCGGGCAAGCCCTTTAGCCCAGGACAAGCCTGTGTGACCCCTCTTGGGGAGGAGGAGAGCGTGGAAGGTAGATCCACTTCCCCGTGGCCTGCCATCCTACCTGAGTTCTTCCCACCTTCGCACCTGTGGCCCTCGGTGTGCCAGCTGGAAAAGATGTCCCTGCTAGGCACTGTGGGGGACAAGGCTGTGTGGCCTCACCCAGACTTGAAGGCGACTCTCCCCTGGAACCTGAACTCACTCTTAGTTCACTGGTTCATCCACTCATTTATTCAGTAAATGTTTATTGGGCACCACTGGGGGCCCAGACCCTGCTGGCCCTGGGGTGGGGGACCCTGCTGGGGCTTGGTCCCTGGGGGTGCTAGCCCCGCTTCCACCCTGCACCTGGGCCTAGAGCCCTCTGCCACCCTCTTCCTGGCCCCTGGGCCAAGCAAGGAGACAGCCCTCCTGGGCCCAGGGGAGGGGCTGGGGGGAGAAGCCCCTTGCGGATCCCCCCCCCCCCCCCCGCCAGGAGCAGAGTGGGGTTGGGGTGGGCCTTGGAGGCGCCGCCCGGGCCCCATACAGGCAGCTGTTCCCGGAACTGGGGTTTTAAACTTTTTTTGTTGTTGGCGAGTATGCGTGTGGTCTTAATTATTTATACGCAGCACTTACCTCCCCCAAATGTTTTATCGGGATTCAGCAGATCCGCGAGCTCGAGCAGCGCAGCCCCGGCGAGCGCGCGGGCGGGAGGGAACCGCCGGCGAGCGGCAGGAGGCTGGGGAAGCGGGGAAGCCCCCCAAATCCAGTCCGACCAGGACTCGTGTGGGTGGTGAAGGAAGAGAGGACCCCATGGATTAAACCATTTCAGGCACCTACGGGCGTTGGGGCAGGTTTACTTAATCTCGCAGGGCGCTGACCTGCGCTGGCCCCGCCAGCAGGGGCCGCCATGGCCCAGGCCGGTTCTCCCCAGGTGTGTCCCTGGAGAACGCGGTGGGCGTGGGAGCCACATCTCTCAGCAGCCACCTGGGAGGACTCAAGAAGAATCCCGGCTCTTTTCTAGTGAGGGGAGGAAGGAGAGACAGGACGCGACGTCGGAATCTCACACCATTAACGTGCTGGGGTGTCACGTGATCTCATTTAGGCCTCAGCACCACCCGGAGAGCTGGGTGGTTTTAGCCTGTCCATTTTACAGATGAGGAAACTGAGGTTCAGCTCCATTACCAGTCTAAGGACCTCCAGCAGAGCAGGGATTAGAGCCCTCGTGAACTCCAAGGCGGTGGTCTTTCCTGGCATCGCCCCAAGGAAAAGAAGTAGGGGGACAGCAGTCGATGCCGCCTGCCTCCGCTTGGGCCCCCCCTCCTCCAGGCCCCCGCGAGCCACATGGATGCCACCGGCCCACATTTCCCAAGGCACGGCCTGGCCTATGCCCTCTGCCCCTGGCCCCTGGAGATTCCTGGAAGCGCCTCCCGGGCACACCCCCTGGTCGCACCCCCCCGCCGGGGCAGTTGGAGCGCTCACGCCCAGCGCCTGCAGGGTTTGCGGGGAGGGGGGGCTCCGGGACCACCCGGATCGCTCCGCAGAGCCCCGCAGGAACTGAGCCTGTAGGGCCCAGGGGCCCCGACCCCGTCCCGCCCGCAGTGTCCTCTTCAGTGTGCCCCGCGCGCCCCTAGCCTGGCCCCAGGTCTCCAGCCCGGCCCTGCGCTCCCGCGGGCGCAGCGCACTCCGCACCCGGTAGTTAGTGCCTCATGGCTGGGGACTGTGTCGGGCAGCCCACGGTGGGCCTCGCGGACCGTCCCAACGGGAGGTCCAGCCTAGGCGCGACCGTGGCGAGGTGGGGCGCTGGGAGGGGAGAGCCCAGCCGCCAGGAATTCCACGAAGGGTGGGGGGCGGGCAGGGGCGTTGGGATTTGAAGGTGTACCCTTCCGGGGCCTCAGGGCTGGGGTTGCCTCCCCCACCCGATTCCGGGCCTCGGGAGGCCCCGGGTTCCCTCGCAGCGGGGGCGTGTTTGTGTTGGCGGTGGGGGGGCTTCCTTCAACTTGCCGCCTTGGCTGGAATCTGCCTCTTTGCGGCCGAGTGGGGGTAAGCTGTTGCCCCCCGCCTCTCCTGACTCCCGAGTGGGGCTGGGCCGGGGTGGGGGACTCTCATTCATGGCACCCCCTGAATTTCACCCCAGGCCACGGAGTCGAGGCTCTCCTGAAGTAAAGCTCTTCCAAGAGGGGGATTCCGGCGAGCTCCCGGGCGGCCTGGGTAATTGGTTCATCGATTAACCGGCTGCTGTGGGCGCGCTTCGATGGGGGGTGGAAGGGGGTGGCTGAGTCAGGGGTCCGGCCCTGGGGAGCTGTTGCTGCAGGGAGGAGGAGAAATGGGTCACGCCAAGGTGGAGAGGGCCTCTGTGCCTCCCCGAAAAGGCGAGGACCCCTGGGAGGTAGCCGTGAGGTCCCGGGGGTGCCAACCGCCCGCCGACCCCCTGGGGCCCCTGGAAGAATGGGTTCCCACCAGCCAACCTGTTCCCACAGCCAGAAGTTGCCATGGTGACCCCCTCCCACCTTCAGCTACAGCTTTTCCAGTAAAACCACTGCAGAAATCCATACTTCCCGACAGGCACGCCCCCGGCCCCCCGCCCCCCACTCTGCGGGCCTGGAAGCGGATGGGAGTTAACCCTGCGCATGCCGGCGGCTGCTGTCTTGGGGTGGTCGGGGTTAGAGAGCGGCTGTGGGGGCCCTGGGTGGGAGAGAACAGAGGCCGGGCAAGGCCTGCTGCCCTCTGCCTCCAGGCCCCCAGCGCTGGGCTTGAGCAACTCGGGAAGTTGGAGGGAAAGGGAGGGAGCTCGGAACTTAGGGCCTTGGATGTGGCCTTGCTGAGGCACCAGGGCCTCTCCCGGGGACCTGAGGGCTGCTCCAGGGGCTCCAGCCCTCCTAGGTGACCCTGCATGGCTGGACACTAGGCTCTGAGGTGCTTCTTCCTGCCCTGCGGCTGCTGGTCACCCCATTTGCCTCTCCCCTCTTCCCCTCTGCCCCCTCCCAGCACAGACCTCCTCCCTGGATACCGAGGGCCCCAGCTTCAGGTCAGTGCCAAAGCCTCCCTGGCAGCCCCTGAGGGAGCTTCCGGCTTCATGTCCGCGGGTCACTGGGCCACTGGGGGGTCTCGGAACCCGCCCCCAAAAAGTGGGGATAGCGATAGGGATCAATGCAAGTTTGAGGAAGAGGAGGGTGCTCACAGAGGTCCAGGGCCCCTGGGGCCCCTGAGGCTGCAGGCCCAGGGGTGTCCGATCACTGGTGGCCCAGTCCCTGAGCTGTGAGCCGGTGGAAGTCTAATTGTCCTTTCTGTAGCCCAGGATGAATAATTGAGAGGTCTTTGAAGAGAGTTAATTAGCCAGCTTATTGACTGTAAATGCTCCACTGCAGATGATAAAAGGGAAGGCCCTCTGCCTGCCTGGTTGCCTGCGGGCTGGGGCCCCTCCTTCTAGGCATTTAATTTGCACTCAGGGCTCTCAGCAGGAGAGGGCTCAGCCTTTGCTGGGATCTCCCTCCTTCTTCCACGAGGAGGGAGCTGGTGGGCTGAGCCCCACCTCCTGGTATCTTGTTGGGGTTCTGCCCTGACTTCGAGTATGAGGGGCGGCACCCCTCAACCGCAGCTCTCCTCTGTCTCCCTCCCAAGAGGCGGGGTGGGCTACCCCCCAGGGAGCTGAGGGGTGGGGGTGGGGCATCTCCCCCTGCTAGGAGCCCTTCCCCAGTAGGCCAGGCTCTGGGCAGGGTCCCATGACCCTCAGGGCCATGCACCCCATCCCAGGGACACACAGAGACCTGGCCGGTGGGTCTGAGGAGGGTGGGACTCTCCTGGAATGGACTGGGTGGCCTACTTGGCTGGAAACTTCTGGACTGCTAGATGGGGACCATTGCTGTGTGCCATGAGTTGATTCCGACACTCAGCAACGCTATAGGACAGATTAGAACTGCATCATAGGGTTTCCTAGGCTGTAATCTTTACGGGAGCAGATCTCCAGGTCTTTTCTCCCATGGAGTGGCTGAACCTGCTGGCCTGTAGGTTATCGGCCTAGGGCTTCCCCCGCTCGCCACCAGGGCTCCTTAGATGCGTACTAGCGATTAGTGAACGTGTCCGTACTGTTTACTCCGTGCCAGGCCTCGTAATAAGCACTTTACGTGGCTGGTTCCAAACCTTCCCACGCGGACCCCATGAAGGCAGGGCTGGGCTTGCTCCAGCTAGGTCCCCGTGCCTCGGTGCAGCACCTGGCCCAGATGGAGCTGTTCAGAATGGATGAGTGAACGAATGAATCCAAGGAAACACGGCCAGCAGCAAAGCTGGGCTCACCCTCCTCTGGCCCCAGGAAGCGGCGACGAGGGAGACACAGACGGCCCCTGCTCTGCAGCTGCTGGGGCATCAGGGAAGGGTTGGGGCAGTGAGAATCCCCAGTCCCGCTACCGTGGGGCAGGTGGACTGGGCAGGAGACCATTGTCCTGGGTTCGGATGAGGTCACCGTAATGGGGGGGTGAAGCAGCTGTGACAGCCTTGAGAGATGGGGGTGGGGTGGTGGATTGTGACTCGTGGATCTGGGGGATAAGGGGCAGAGAGGAGTCAAGATTACCCCCGGCGGCCCCGCAGATGAGGTCATGTAGGGAGAGGTTAGGAAGCACAGTGAACTGGCTCTAGCCTGGGCAACCCCCCAGGAGATGGGATCCAGAATCCCCTGCCAGATATCTCCCATTCATCCTTCCACTTCCGCCCCCAAAAAACCAAACCCACTGCCATCAAGTTAATTCTGACTCATAGCGATCCTATAGGACAGAGTAGAACTGCACCATAGGGTTTCCGAGGAACGGCTGGTGGATTCGAACTGCCAACCTTCTGGTTAGCAGCCGTGGCTCTTAACCACTGCACCACCAAGACCCATGGAGCTTCTGCAGGTCTCCAGAAATCTGGAACTGAAGCTGAGCACAGAGAACCTGGAGGGGTTGGCAGCCACGCTGAGTGCCCCAGGGACAGAGGGAGGGGGAGCCTGGCCTGGGAGCTCTGAGGCCGAGCCAGAGCCCCAGCCTGCCTTCCCTCCTCCCTGCAGTCCTGCCTGTGGTGGACACTGGTCCTTCTGGCTGTCTGGTGTCCAGACACCCTTCACACTGGGAGGGATCCCAAGATGGGGGGAAAGCAGGGCCCCTGCTCGCTCTCCTGGCTCTGAAAGTAGATGTGGGAGTGTGTTAAGGATTGAACTGTGTCCTGCCAAGTTTATGTTGAAGTCCTAACCCTTGGATCTGTGAACAACTTGTTTAGAAATAGAGTCTTTGAAGATGTTATCAGCTAGCAGGAGGTCCTCCTGGAGTAGGGCGGGGTGGGCCCTAATCCCATCTGAGTGGCGTCCTATAAAAAAGAAGAGACAGAATATGCCAGCCATGTGACGATGGGGTTATGCTGCAGCTACAAGCCAAGAAGCTGGGAGAGACAAGGAAGGACCTTCCCCTAGAGCCTCCAGAGAGAGCGTGACCCTGCTGGCACCATGAATCTAGGCTCCCAGCCCCCAGAACTGTGAGACAATCAACTTCTGTTCTCATAAGCCACCCAGTTTGTGGTACATTGTTGTGACATCCCTATGACACTCATACAGCAAAAGACTGAGTGTGCCCAACCAGAGCTTCTCCCTGGGACTCTGAACGTTGAGGATGGGACGTCAAGGTGAAGAGTAATTTAGGGACTGTGGCAGGGTCCGACCGCATGCAGTGAGAGGCCAGAAGTGAAGCCTGATGCAGGCCTTGGCCTCACTCAGCTCCTGCTGGACCCTGGCCCTCAGCTTCCCAACAGTTCTGTGCTAGCCAAGGTTGTCGTCGTTGTCAGATGCCATCGAGTTAACTCATAGTGACCCTACGTGCAACAGAACAAAACCCTGCCCAGTCCTGTGCCATCCTCACAATCAATGTTATGCTTGAGCCCATTGTTGCAGCCACTCTGTCAATCCATCTAGTTGAGGGTCTTCCTCTTTTTTTTTGCTGACCCTCTACTTTATGAAGCATGATGTCCTTCTCCAGGGACTAATCACTCCTGATAATACGTCCAAAGTATGTGAGACGGAATCTCGCCATCCTTGCTTCTAAGGAGCACTCTGGTTGTACTTCTTCCAAGACAGATTTGTTCTTTCTTTTGGCAGTCCATTGCATATTCAATATTCTTCGCCAGCACCACAACTCAAAGGCATCCATTCTTCTTAGGTCTTTCTTATTCATCGTCCAGTTTTCACATGCAGGTGAGGTGACTGAATACACCACGGCTTGGGTCGGCACACCTTAGTCTTCAAGGTGACAATGCACCCACTCAATTCTTTTTCGCCTAAATTCACCAGACAAGCCTCTATGGGTCCCAATACTGCCTAGTAAACAAACTTCCATTGGGCTCCATGAGAAACTCCCTGTATGGATGGGTCAGCTATTGCCATAATAAAGCTGCCTAACAAACAGCCCCACAATCTCAGTGATGTTCAACAGTAAGCATTCATTCTTTGCTCATATCTCTGTTGGTCTGCTGGGGTTCAGCAGGTTGGGATTAGCTGGGTTTGGCTCCAGGCTCTGGGTTGGTCCAGTATTAGGGATTGAATTGTGTCCCCCAAAAATATGTGTTGTAAATTTCTACGCCTGTGGTTATAATCCCATTTGGGAATGGGTTATCTTGTATTGTTAATGAAGCAGGATTGGTGTAGGGTGGGTCTTGAGTCACTCTCTTACAAAATATGAAAGGAGCAAATTAAACAAACTGAGACAGGGGAAGAGAGATGCCAAGCCACATGAAAATCACCCAAGAACAGAAGCTCTAAGAGACAAGGACCCTCCCCCAGAGCCAACAGAAAGAGAGAGAGCCTTCCTTTAGAGCTGGCACCCTGAATCCGGACTTCTAGCCTCCTAAACTATGAGAAAATAAATTGCTGTTTGTTCAAGCGACCCACTTGTGGTACTTCTGTTACAGCAGCACTAGGTAACTAAGCCATCTGGGTTTGCCCCACAAGTTTCTCATCTGCCTTGGCCCAGCAGGCTACCGGGGTCATGTTCTTTCCATGGCTAGTTCAGAAATACAGGAGAGCAAGTTCATTGCACAAGCACATTCCAAACCTCCATTTACTGCACATCCACTAACATCCCATTGGCCAAAGCAAGTCCCACAGCTGTGTCCAAAGTCAAAGGGTGGGGAAGGGTGCTCCACCCACCCTGAGGCTGTGGTGAGGACTAACCGGTACCACTTGCCATTGAGTGGATTCCAACTCATGGCGATCCTGTGAGTGTCAGAGTAAAGCTGTGCTCCATAGGGTTTGCAATGGCTGATTTTTCAGAAGTAGATTGCCAGGCCTTTCTTCTGAGGCACCTCTGTGTGGACTAGAACCTCCAACCTTTTGGTTAGCAGCTGAGTGCATTCACCGTTTGCACCACCCAGGGACATGGGGAAGATGTGGACGCATAATTCTACAAGGGAGTGGAGAAGCAGAGTTGACAATTCAACCCCCTTTTGACTTAAGCTGGTTCGAGATGGGTTTCTTTTTCTTGCAGCTGGTATATAGTTAGGGAAGGTTCAGCTGCTATAACAAGAGAGCCAGGTGGTTTAGGGGGGAGTTTATTTCTCTTTGATGTTACAGTCCAGGGTGGGTGCTCCCAGTCAGCAGGCAGCTGTCCCCACACTGGGGATCCAGGCGGTCGGCAGCTCTGCCATCTCAACCAGGAGCTTCCGAGCTACTCTGCTCATTGCCAGCCCAGCCCCTGGGAAGGAGCAAAGAGCAAGAGGACCACCTGCGGGAATCGCCGGGTCAGGTGAACGCTTCCACCACATTCTACCTGGGGAATTTGATCAGGGACCGCACCTGCTGCAGAAGGGGCTGGGAATCTGGTGCCTGGCAGGGCAGCCATGCCCTCTATTGCTTCCAGAGAGGGAGAGGAGGGTTTTGGTGGAGCCAGCTGTCTTTACTACATCACCTGGATAGTTCCAGCTGATACAGCCCCTCCGCTGCTTCGTCTTTTACTAACTCAGGAAATCTCAGGAGGTGCGAGGACCCTGTGGTAAGGTGGGGGTGCTGCTGGGAGGCCCACGTGCCTGAGGTTGCTAATGTGACCAGCGTGGTCCCTCCATGAAAGAAGGTTGTGGTCTCGCATCTTTGGAGGGAGATCCCTCAAGTGCACCAGGGTTACCAGGTACAGTGGGTTGAATGTTGTTGTTGTTGGGTGCTGTCAAGTCCATTCCAACTCATGGCGACCCCATGTGTTACAGAGTAGAACTGCCCCATAGGGTTTTCTTAGATGTAACCTTTATGGGAAGGAGGCTTGGTGGTGCAGTGTTTAAAATGCTTGGCTGCTAACCAAAAGGTCGTTGAGAGAAAGATGTGGCATTTGGCTTCTGTAAAGCTTTGGAAACCCTATGGGGCAGTTCCACTCTGTCCTATAGGGCTGCTATGAGTTCAGTGGATTAATCTTTATGGAAGCAGATCACCAGATCTTTCTGCCTTGGAGCCACTGGGTGGGTTCAAACAGCCAACCTTTCGGTTAACAGCTGAGCGTTTAACCGTTGCACCACCAGGGTGTCTAGCGGGTTGAACAGTGTCCCCTAAAAAGATATTCCAAGTCCTAACCCCTGGAACCGGCGCATGTGACCTTGTTTGGAAAAAGGGACTTTGCAGGTATTATGAAGGTGAGGATCTCCAGATGATATCAACCTTGATATAGGATACCTGTTGCCGTCAAATCGATTCCTGCTCATAGCAACGCTATAGGACAGAGTAGAACTGCCCTATAGGGTTTACAAGGAGGGGCTGGTGGATTTGAACTGCTGACCTTTGGGCTAGCAGCCGAGCTCTTAACCACTGCACCACCAGGGTTTCCCCTGGATATAGAGTGGGCCCTAAGTCCAATGACAAGTGTCCTCACATGAGAAAGGGGGGAGATCTGAGACACAGAGAAGTGGAGGAGGAGAAGGCCACGTGAAGAGGGAGGCAGAGATGGAGTGATGCAGCCACAAGCCAAGGGATGCCGGGAGCCACCAGGAGCTGGAAGAGGCAAGGAAGGAGCCGCCCCAGAGCCTGCTGATGCCTTGATTTTGGGCTTCTGGCCTCCAGAGCTGTTCTAAGCTATCCCGTCTGTGACGGCAGCCACAGGGAGCTGAGACACGGACATCTGGACCGGAGCTATAGATAGGTGAGGTGAAGCTTGAGCCTGCCACCCCTGAGCCCTTACTCCTACCCAGACTTCCGGAAGCCGGGAGCCCCCCATCTGCTCCTCTCTGGCCCCGTCTGAGGCCCTGGATGAGCTGATCTAGCCAACTTGCTTGGCATTGTGCCTGCAGACTAAGCTCGTCTTGGCCGAAGACCTCCCCTGCTTGGACGGCCCTCTGGTCCTGGCTAACGCGGGCTGAGAGCCAGTCCCATGCTCCGTGTTGTCCTGTCCCCCCTCCCAACAACCCAGCGAGATGCCCACCGTAAAGGAGGAGGTGCAGTCCGGGGTGGTCAGGGGACTTGCCTGAAGGCAGGTATCTAGGGTGCAAGGCCAGGGCTGTACCTGAGCTGTAGGGTTGGCCCAGGATGAGGACACTGGACATCCCCGGCCACTGCCAGGGAAGGCCTGCCCTCCCTCCAAGACCTGGGAAGCCCTGGACAAGGGGCACTGAGATGGGGTGTATGGAGGCTGATGGCTTCTTGGAAGGGGAGGCTTTTACCCAAAAGGGCTGCTGTGGCATCTAAAAAAAACAAGCTTCCTTCCCAGGGGGGAAGCGGCCTCATGCCCCAGGCTGGCTGCCGCCACAGCCCCTGCTCAATGGTGACATTGGGCTGTGCGGCCAGCTAGATGTCAGTTCAAACCCTCCTCCTCGGCCCAAGCTGAGTGACCTAGGCATGTTATGTCGCCTCTCTGTGACCTGGGGGTGCTGTGTGGGTAGAAAGGGACCCCCCTGGGGGTAGTGTGGGGCTGCAGGGGGCAGGGCGGAACCAGGAGCACTGTCCCCCGCCACACACTGTTCCTTCCACCCCTCACGGCCCCTTGGAGGCATGGAGATCATCGTCCCCTTCTACAGATGAGGACACTGATGTTCAAAGCAGGGCTGTGCGACGTCAGATCTGTGCTGGGAGGGCAACAGGGCCGGGCAGGGCCTCCCACCACCCAGGTGTCCAGGGATACACCCCCTCCCCCCGCATCGCTCCCCTGGTGGTCTGAGAGCCTGGGCCTTAGGCCTGTGTCCTATAAAGCAGGGTGACCGTGGAAGAGGCCCTGTAGAGGGTCCCGGCGGCAAAGCCAGCTGGGCACGGACACCCACCTCCTGCCCACCCCCAGGGCCTCAGGGCCCCGGGAGACCACCTGCAGCTGGAGCCAAGAGGGGGCCCAGCTGGGGAGGCAGGCGTGGCTGGGCCTGTGGGAGGGATGGAGGGGCCGCTGGGGAGGGGACTTACCAGAAGGCAGCTCCGCTGAGACCCCAGGAAGGTTCCTCATTTCCAGTAACGACAGAGATGGGGTGAGGGGAGCTGGCTCCACACCTCCCCCACCGCACAGGACTGCCACTTCAGTGCCAGCTTCCTTCCTGCAGCCCCTCGGCCCCTCCATGCCTCCAAGCTCCTTGCCCCTCCTCTTCCCCCAGTCCTCCCTCTCCCCCACCCCTTCCAGCCCATCCCACTAACCCTTCCAGAAAGGTAGGAAGAGCTGAGGCCAGCTCAAGCCCAGTCAGGCTGGGCAGCCAGATGGCATGGCCATTCTTAGGGACAACAGGGAAGTCGAGGTCAGGGTGGCTCCAGCCAGGGACCCTCCATGTCCTTCCCCAACCTGGCCACCAGCCCACACACCTTCCCAGCCATGCCTGAGCAAGAACCTGCCAACCTGAAGCCCCACAGTGGGGCCAGTGGGGGTGGCAGAGCCGGCCCTGCTCAGCTGTCTGGGAAAGCTGTCCGGGAAAGCTGTCCCCCACCTGCCCTGGGGCGGTGAGATGCCCTTTGGGAGGCCTCTCTCCAGGGCTGGACATCAAGGGGAACTTTCCTGGCCATGGGAGCTGGGAACTTCTCCAGAGCATCTGTGACTCTGGGGGACCCTGGCCCCTCATCTTCCCTGGAGCCCAGACACAGGGGAGGGGCAGGGAGGCCCTCTAAGTGCTGAGCTGACACCCTCTTCCCCATCCCCCATGTTTCCCTTCTCCCCATCTCCTCCATCCTCAGATTCAGGGGCTCATGGAGGGGGGCACTGCGGTGCAAGCAGCCGGGCAGCTCGGGGTAGGTGTTTGGGCAGGTGCCCAGGCCTGCAGGGCGGCCCCCTTTCCCAGAAAGAGGAAGGGAGGAGCAGCATCTGGGGACCAGAAGCTCCACCCTGTGACCTGGTCACTGGGAGTCAGGCCAGCGATGGGTGGAGACAGTCCCAGAGGAACCCTGGGGGGAGACTTCTCCCTTTTGAGCTGCAGGGGCCAGTCCTGCAAGGGGGCCTGGGCTCATCCCCTCTGCACCAACCTTCCAGGCCCAGCATGGCCAGCGAGGGAGCCCAGGTCTCCCATGTCCCCAGGGGCACCGCAGTGTCCTCTGGCCTCCGGCTGGCACCCTTGCTCTGCACTCCTGCAGGCCCCAGCCCCACCCTGTCCTGCCTGACCCCCAGGGGCCCCTGCTCCAGTGCCTGATACCAAGAGGAGCTGCATGTGGGCAAAGCCAGTGGGCCTGCAAACTATAACTCACAGGCCAGAGGTGTTTATGCAAATCACCATGCAGATGAGGCCCCACCCAATAGTCACACCCACACCAGGTGGGTGAGAAGTGCCACTTTAAACACTATCTCTGTAGCCCCCAGCCTCTCCATCACCAGCAGCAGGGAAGCAGGGCGCCTCCTGCACCCAGGGACTCCGTGCCATCGCTGCTCTCAGACACATTAATCTTGACTGGAAGCGAGCAATAGGAAAAGGGGGCAGACCACCACCAGGTGAGCAGATGGGATAGATGGTACCCAGAATGAAGGATGGTGGGACCCCCATGAACAGATGTACGTGGTACCTGTGGTGCCTGAGAGAGAGCCAACATGAAAGCAGCCCCCTCCTTCGCTCACCCCCTTATTCAGTCCCTACTTACCCAGCGCCTGCTGGAAGCTGGTGCTGTTCTAGGGGCTGGGACGGAGGAGTGTGAGAAACTCCTGCCCTCTGGAGCTTCCCCTCCAGCAGGCAGATGGAGCTTCCTGTCCAGAGGAGAAAAGCACAAGGCAAGTAGGTAAAGTTGAACGCATGTTAGGAGGTGCTGAGTCCTCTGAAGGAGAAAGGGGGGATGAGGAGCAGGGCAAAGAGTGGCTATGGAATTAAATAGGGGGGTCAGGGCAGCTCCTGGGACAGGTGAGGGTTGAGCCAGGATTGGAAGGATCCCATCCAAGCAGGGAACCTGGTGTGGTGGTTAATTCTGTATGTCCACATGGCTGGGCAATGATACTCAGTTGTTTGGTGAAACAGTAGTCCAGATGCTATCATGAAGCAGTTACGTGTGATTAAATGAGTTGGTCTTAAGGAAAGCAGATGGCTTCCATATTGTGGGTAAGCCTTATCCAATCAGTTGAAGGTCTTAAGAGCAAAAAGGGAGTTTTCCCTAGGGTGTATTCTGCCTCCAGACAATAAAGACATCTTGCCAGAAGTCTCTCACTCTTCACTCTTCCCATTGCCTGACTTATGGATCCTGGGATGCAAGTCTGCAGGAGTTTCCACTTCTGAAATTAGCCAATGAAAACCTTAAGGATCACAACAGAACATGGTCCCACTCACTTGCTTTGGACATGTCATCGCGAGGGATCAATCGCTGGAGGAGGACATCATGTTTGGTGAAGCAGGGGGCCGGCGAGGGAGACCCACAGTGAGATGGACCGACATAATAGCCACAGTGATGGACTTGAACATGTGATGATGAGGACTACAAAGGACTGAGCAACATTTCGTTCTGTCGTACATAAGTTGCCATGAATCGGAGTTGACTTGATGGCGGTGATCTATCTATCAGCACCCCTTACCTCTCCTTACTCAAAGCCTTGGAGGCACCAAGAATGCCCTCTCCTCAGTGCCCATTGTTTGCCCCAATTCTGAGCCTGCAAAGGTCTCCTGAGTCCTCTCTCCTCCTCCACCTCCCTCCTCAGCCCCAGCAGTTCTTCATGGAAGGAGTTCACTATAGGGGGGGGGGGTGGGGTTAGGGGGTCATCCTTTGTCCTTCAATCCCATCTAAAACCAAAAACCAAACCCATCGCCCTTCTGGTGGATTGCAACTCATAGCAACCCTACAGGACAGAGCAGAACTTCCCTATAGGGTTTCCAAGGCTGTAGTCTTTACAGAAGCAGACTGCCACATCTTTCTACTACGGAGTGGCAGGTGGGTTTGAACTGCCGACCTTTCAGTTAACAGCTGAGCACTTAACCACTGTGCCACCAGGGCGCCTTTCAGTCCCACCTAGGGTTACCAAATTTAGCAAAACCAAGAAACAAACGAAACTAAGCCAGCTCATCTATCTGAATTTCCAATCCAACAGATTAATCTTTCAGCCTAAGTGTAGCCCACGCAATGTTCGGGATATACTAAAAAATTATTTCTTGTTTATTTGACCTTCCAATGTAACCGAGTCTCCTGGGTTGTATCTGGCAATCCTAGTCCCACCCTGCCCCCACTTCCCCTTGCCCATCTGGAGGAACTGCTTCTGTGCCTCAACCACAGACTTCTCACCACGGCAGCTGCTGCGTTTTATCATTACTTCTTTCCTGGGGCAGAAACGGCTTCTTCTTTTTGCATTTTATAGTTTTACAATTGCAGCAGTAAAAAACTCTTGTCAGCAGGAAGACTGAAAATTTAACTACAAAGGGACTCATTTGTTTTGTGTTTTAGTCAGAGACATAAAATGGATTCTCACTAACACCCCTGGCAGCTTTGAGCGTGAACTTGGTGTTTGATAGCTAGGGAGCAGTATCAGTGGGAACCCCTTCACAGCCAAGAACGGAATTATCGTTTGTGTTTTGGGCATGGTGGCAACGTTTATTCCCAATCGTCTTGCTGCAATGGGGTTCTGGTGCTCTACAGTTATTATTGCAATAACATTTATATTCCATGGAATGGTGACAATATTCTGCTCCTAATGGGATTATTATTTTTGTTTGTTGGTATTTTAAAGCCATGGAAATAAAATTTACTCCCAACAACGCAACTACAATTTTATGTCCCTAAAGCTGACTGTAAATAATAACTATAATAACAGGATGCCTTGAAACACATCAAGCAGTCCTTCTCAGAAAAAGTGAGCTCGAAGTTGCTATCCTGATGGGACCCTGTGGGTGAGGAGCCCTGCCTGTCAGTTAGGGTTCCCTGGGCCTTGGCATCCGCCAGAGGACTTCCGAAGGATGAAGCAACTTCTTCACAGGCTGCTGGGAGGGAATAGCAAGTGACTTGACATTAACTGAAGCCAGCCTCGTGATCTGTGAAATGGGTACAAAGAGAAGACTCCAAAGAGTCGGTTGTGAGCGTGGAAGACAGTGCCTGCAAGTGGAGGGCTTTCCCTGCGTGGTAACCGTGTTCGTTCCCGGGGCCTGCCACAACCAATGACCACAAGCCTGGTGGCTTAAACCACGGAAATGTATCCTCAGCCTAGAGGCTGGAAGTCAGAAATCAAGGCATGGGCAGGGCTGTGTTCCCTCTGAAGGCTCTAAGGGGAGCCCTTCCTTGCCTCTTGCAGCTTCTGGTGGTCCGTCCAGGCTTCCTTGGCTTGTGGCTGCATCACTCCAACCTCTCCCTGCGTCTTCACGTGGCCTTTTTCTCTGTGACTGTGCCTTCTCTCTGTGTCTCATAAGGATGCTTGTCATTGACTTCAGGGCCCTCCCTAATCCAGGATCATCTCATCTTGAGACCTTTAATTACATCTGCAAAGACCCTTTTTCCAAATAAGTTTCCAGGTGGATGTATCTTTTGGGGCGTCAATTCAACCCATTACAATTATTATTATTACCGCCAGTTGAGAGGTAAGATGGGAAGTTTGAGAAGCACCACCCCAAGGATGCCTACTGTGCGGTTGGTACCTTGTCCCTCCAGCCTGGCCTCTTCCCCCCTCCCCTCCCCCCCACCCCGTTACACTCCAGCAGAGATGAGCTGCCTAGAATCCAGAGCATTCCAGGCAGCTTCAGCCGCTGTGCGCTAGCCCACACTATTCCTGCCTCCTGGACTGCCCTTCTCCTCCCCTTTACCCGGAGAACGCCAAGCTGCCTTCTCTTCTGGCTCGAAGTCCGGGGCTTCAGGACGCCCTCCTGGCCTTGCCGTCATCCACCCAGCTCATCCCCACCTCCACCAGCTCTGGAAGTGGGATGAGCCCTGGGGAGCCCCTGCGGCTTGAACGAACGAATGAGCAGAAGGCAGTGTACAGGCATGGCCTGCAGCTGGGATGGAGCCGGAGTCCCTTAGGATTCTGCTGCAGCCCAGGTGGGAGGTGGGAGGTTACCCCCGCTTCTGTTTCCGGGGGCCGCTAGAGGGAAACCTTCGCGGCCCAGCCCCCTGCCACCCAGTCACCCCATGCTTGTGGAGGCTCCCAGAGAGGGGGGCAGACCCAGGGTGTGTGCATGGGCTGTGTGTGTGTGAGACAGTGTATGTGAGTGTCAGAGTGTGTGTGACTGACAAGGTTGTGAGTGTGATGTGTGAGTGCTTGTGTGGGTATGTGAGTGTGTGTCTCTGGAGGTGTGTGTCTTGTGTGTGTGTGTATATGGGGGTGTGTGAATATGGTGTGAGGGTTTGTGTGGGTGTGTGAGTGTGTGTGTCCTGTCTGGTGAGAGATGGGGCTGGTCTGGCTTCCTAGAGGTGGAGGTCTGATTATGGGATGGTAGGAGAGACTTAAGGAGCCCTGGTGGCACAGCGGTTAAGCACTCAGCTGCTAACGAAAAGCTCTGCGGTTCAAACCCACTAGCCGCTTGCGGGACAAAGATGTGGCAGTCTGCTTCCATGAAGATTACAGCCTTGGAAACCCTGTGGGGCGGTTTTGCTCTGTCCTGTAGGGTCGCTGTGAGTTGGAATCGACTCAGGTTTTAGGAGAGGCTTGGAAGCTGGGGGTGAGGAGAGGTGACCAGGGGTGACACCAGCGCAGGGAGAATGGGAACTAAGAACCACGGTGACATCAGCGGCATCTTTTACATGCCTGGTGCTGTTCTAAGTTTTCTGTATGTATTTTGACAAATAACACTATAGGCCTGTTACTACAACACCCACTGTACAGATGAAGACACCGAGGTCCAAAGAGGTGAGGAACTAGCTCAAAGCTACATCTTAAGGAAGGCCAGAGTGTGTGTGTGTATGTGTGTCAGAAAGTGATTGTGCACATGGTATGTGTGAGTGTGAGTGTGGTGTATAAGTTTGGGTGTGGGTGTGAGTATGATGTGTGTTTGTGGGTGTGTGAGTGCATGCTGGGATTTGAACCTGGCAGAGGAGCTGGGTTCCACAGTGCTCAGGAGCACTGCCTGCTGGGAGGAGGAGCTGGGCAACCAGGGCAGCTGGAGCTGGCCCTGTGGGGCACCATGGATTGGCTTGGATTCCAGTCCTGCTGCCTGCCAGCTAGCTGTCCTTGTGCAAGTCTCTCACCTCTCTGAGCCTCACTGTCTCGCAGGGTCATCTGGAGATTCAGTGAGAAGAATGGAAAATGAAGAACACTTAATTGCGCTCATGCAGAACCTGTACATAGACCAAGGAGATACTGCATGGTTTAAAATCAGGAAAGATGTGCGTCGGGTTTGTATCCTTTTACCATACTTATTCAACCTGTATCCTGAGCAAATAATCCGAGAAGCTGGACTATATGAAGAACACAGCATCAGGACTGGAGGAAGACTCATTAACAACCTGTGATGTGCAGATGATACAACCTGGCTTGCTGAAAGCGAAGAGGACTTGAAGCACTTACTGATGAAGATCAAAGACTACAGCCTGCAATATGGATCACACCTCAACATAAAGAAAACAAACAAACTCACAACTGGACCAATAAGCAACATCATGATAAACGGAGAAAAGACTGAAGTTGTCAAGGATTTCATTTTACTTGGATCCACAATCAACACCCATGGAAGCAGCAGTCAAGAAATCAAACGACATATTGCATTGGGCAAATCTGCTACAAAAGACCTCTTTAAAGTGTTAAAAAGCAAAGATGTCGCTTTGAGGACGAAGGTGTGCCTGACCCAAGTCATAGTGTTTTCAATTGCCTCATTAACATGCAAAAGCTGGACAATGAGTAAGGAAGACCAAACAAGAACTGATGCCTTTGAATTATGGTGCTGGCGAAGAATAGTGAACACACCATGGACTGCCAGAAGAACAAACAAATCTGTCTTGGAAGAAGTACAGCCAGAATGCTCCTTAGAAGCGAGGATGGCGAGACTTCATCTCACATACTTTGGACATGTTATCAGGAGGGACCAGTCCCTGGAGTGGGACATTATGCTTGGTAAAGCAGAGGGTCAGCAAAAAAGAAGACGACCCTCTATGGGATGAATTGACACAGTGGCTGCAACAATGGGCTCAAACATTGCAATGATCGTGAGGATGGCACAGGACAGGGCAGTGCTTCCTTCTGTTGTACTTAGGGTTGCTGTGAGTTGGAACCGACTCGACAGCACCTAACAACAGCAATAACTGAGACACGGTTTGTAAAGGGCCTGGCACACACTCAGCGCTCTAGTAAAATAACTATGAGTGCATGGACCATCGCCGGAAATTCAGGCTTCTTGACTCCACCCTTCCTCTCAGCATAGTGAAGGCCGCTCAGATTTTCACAGGGATCCTCGTCAGGACCTTGGCATGAGGCCACAGGGCCTTTGCATATACTGTGTGTGCGCCTCAGACGCCTGTTAGAATGATGTTGCCCCCTCACCTGGACTTGTGTTCTCTTCCTCCCTCTGCATGGGGCTGGCTTCATGTGATTAGTGCAGGCACACAGATTCTGTGCTCAAAAACACCCCACGCTCTGTGTCATGGTCTGCGGTCGCCATCTTGAAATTATTCATGCTCTTTGAACCAGGGCCCACCCCACATTTTCACTTTGCACTGGAAATTGTGTAGCTCTACTGTTGCCATCAAGGAGGCCTAGTGGCACAGTGGTTAAGCACTTGGCTACTGAATGAATGAATAGTTGATGATTCAAACCCAGCCAGCAGCTTCATGACGAGAAAGACCTTGTGATCTGTTCTCCTAAAGATTACAGCATAGAAAACCCTATGGAGCAGTTCTACTCTGTCACATGGGGCCGCTATGAGTTGGATGCACTTGAAGGCACCTAACTACATCAACTGTTGCTATCATTGCCTGTCCCCTGAGTCATCAGCGAGCACCAGGCAAGGGGCGGCCTCCCAGTGGTAAAGGAGCACAGAGAAAGGCAGGAGGGGCCTGGAAACCGCTGGGATGCTCATCAGCTGGCCCCCAGGAGCGCCCCCTCCTACATGGGGCCAGTGCTCGGTTTTGGGGCACATCTTAGCTGCTTTCTGGGTAATTTGCTCCTCCTAAAAGGTCGCTTCAGGTTGAAGATCTGAGGCCACCAGCTGTAACACCTGGACTATCAGCAGGGCACCCTGTGGCAGGGGTCTCACCCAGGCCGGTCAGCCCACCATCTCTTAGGCTTTCTGGGCCTCCCCCCCACCCCTGGTTCTCCTGGGAAGGGGTGCTCCAGGTAACTTTGTCTGAGCCTCACCCCACACAATCCTCCATAGAAAGGACAATTATCACGCTCAGAGCAGGGGTCTCTGTCCCCAGCCCCCCTCAGGGACAGCAGACTCCACCTCCCATGATATCTCGGAGGACCCACGGGGTCTGTGCTGTGGGAAGCCAAGCCTCTCATCCTGGGCTGGGACCTGCCCTCGGCAGGCAGCCTTCTGGGGGCAGATGTGTCCTGGCCCTGCAGGGAGGCCCGAGCTCCTGGCTGGAGGCCTCTCTGAAGTCCACCCTTGGCAGACAGGGCCCTGCCTTCCAGGCTTCCCCGAGCGCTGAGGACACATCACCAAATACAGACCACCGTGGTGTGGACTGAGAAGGCCACAGGGCAGGAGGGATGGAGGCTCGTCCCCGGTTGTCTGTGTCCCTTTCCTCTGGCTCACTCTTCTCTGTTTGAGAACTCAAGGATGCCGAGGGGTGAGCGTCCCAGGACCCGGGAAGGAAGAGCTGTGCTCCCAGGCTTGGTCTGGGGCTGCCCCTCATCTTCTGGCCGCTTCTGCCCTCTCCATTTGGGCCTCACTGGGCTTTTCCAAAGGAGCCCTGGTGGCGCAGTGGTTAAAGTGCTCTGTCGCTCACCGAAAGATCAGCGGTTTGAACCCACCACATGTTGTGTGGGAGAAAGATATAGCAGTCTGCTCCCGTGAAGACCACAGCCTTGGAAACCCTATGGGGCAGTTCTGCTCTGTCCTATGGGGCCATTATGAGTCGGAATCCACTTGAGGACACTGAGACATGGGCACTTTTCCAACGTCTCAGCTGGGTGGTCTGAGCGGCCACCTCACAGGCTCTCCCCCTCCTGCTCTGTTAGCTGTGTTTGATTCAACTTCTCCCTCCCAGGGAAGAACGAGCTAAAACCACAAGTCTCAGAAGGGACTCTTTCCTTGTTGCTGGGACCCGCTACTCCTGGTTTGTCCTGAGTCTGATCTTGCTCTGGCCCGGTGCCCTGGGCTTCTCTCTCCCCTCCACCAGGCTGGGGAAGCTTGAACTGGACATGTGCCCCTCTGCCTCTAGCTTCCCCTTCTTTTATGTCCTCCCTTCTTCCTCCCTCCCTCCCTCCCTCTTTCTCTCTTCCCTCCCTCCCTCTCTTCTCCCTCATCTTTTTCCTCCCTCCCTCCTTCTCCCCTCCCTCCCTCCCTCCTCCCTCTCTCCTGCCCCTTCCCCTCCCTCTGTCCTCCTTCCCTCCCCCCTCCTCCTTTCTCCACACTCTCTTGGCTCCCCCTACACACTCAGACAGAACACCAGCTATTTCTTCTGCTTGCATCTTTCTCCTATTCCTGATGCCCCACGGCTGCCCACTTCCCAACATCTAGGGTGCCCCTCAATTCCCCCTGTTAGGGCGACCCCCATTCTCTCGTCCTAATGAAAACCTGCACCTTTTGTTCCCCTCCTGTGCCTGGAGGTCCACCAGGTGTCCAGCCCGCATCCCCTACCTCCTCCTCCCTTCCTCCGCCCTGGACCAGACCCCCAGGGCTGCACACTCTCTCACCATTGACCTCTCCCTCTCCAGTGGCTCTCCCCAAAACTTGGCTCCCACCAGGTCCAGCCCTGCTCCTGTCCCCTCATTGGCTGCGGGGGGGCTAAACCACGGCCGGGCGGAGGTGAAAGGGGCCTCCATCTGGAAATGATGTATTAAAAAAAATCAGCTAGATGATGTTTATTTTATTTTCTATGCTTCAGGGTGTTTTCTAATGTTCGACAAACGTGGTGTCTTACAAGTATAATTTGAAACACAACATCATTTGAAAGTCTGTTCTCTCGGATTCAGCGGTTGCACACGTCCCAGCGAACCAATCCTAAGGAAGAGGTATGGAGACATGAAAGATGAGCGCAGCGGATCTGCAGCTCCTCTTGGGGCCCCGGCCTCAGACCCCCTCCAGCGGGCCCGAGAAGTGGGTTGTCCCTGCACCATCAGCTGTTCTGGGAGCTGCGCTAAAACCAGGGTGCGGTGCTGGGGTCTACCCTGGCACCAGCCACTGTTTTGTTTCGCATTTGCCAGACACTGTGCTCAGAGACTTGCTCCCCATCTCCTTTCATCTTCCCAAGAACCTCATGGAGGCAGCCTCCCTTACTACCTCCTATTTCAGGTGAGAAAAGAGGAGCTTACAGAGCGCAGGTAGCTGCCAGAGGCCACGTGGCTATGAGGGACTCGGGGCCGCGCCTGCCTTGCCCCCACATCCAAGCTCTTCCCCCGTGTGCTGGCCATGGCCTGTCCAGTCTGGCCTCACTCTGTTGGTGCCACGCAGCAGACACTCTCCTCTCCTCCTCCTCAACAAAGCCCCAACCCCAGGGGACGAATAGTGATGGTCTAAGCCAGTCGTACCAACCCCCTGCTCTTTTGCCAGTGATTGGTCTAGGAGTGACCATGTGACCCAGGCCTGCCAATGAAATGTAAGCAGAGGGTCTCCGGATGCCTCTTGCTTGAGGCACTGTCATGTGAGGTTGTGATGTTTGGAGCTGTGGCAGCGATTTTGTGCCCATGAGGTACAACATCCCCAGTACTGTTTGGATTTGGCTTTTTGGGATGCAGGACTTCTAGCACTAAATCTGGGAAAGTCTGGGACAAACCAGGATGATTGACCATCTAAATTGGTGCCACGGAAGGAAAGAAAGAACTTGAGCCCTTGCCAACATCCTTAAATCGCCAACCAGCTCTGGAACCCGGACCCCTGCATTTGTTATGTGATCAATGAATGTCTTTACGGTTTAAGCCTCCGTTTTATTACTTGTAGCTGAAAGCACTAGCATGAGAGTTCACACCTGCCATCCTTTCCCACCTTTTGCTTTTATGCAGTTCTGTCACTACGTCTCTGCCCCCCCCCCCCCAACCCCGTGCCTGCTGTTGACGTTCCTCCTAGGCTGTCTTCCGAATGCCACCTCCTCTAGGCAGGCTTCCCGAGCTGCTCCTCAACCAGGGGCAGCTCGCTGGCCTCTGCACTGCCGCAGCACACTGCCATTCCTTCTATCTGGTGCTCTGCACTGCCCGTTACCTGTGTGATCACTCTTTCTCTTCTTGCCTGCTCCTGTCCACACCGCCTTCCCATGCCCCCACAGACCATTCGCCCCCCGTGGGCAGACCCCATGACTCTCTCCACCTTCCCCCACCCCAGGCTGTGCCCATGGTGAATTCAGCAAGTCTAGGCTGAGGGTCTCCTCTGGGACTACCCTCACCCCTTCCTGGGCAGCTCACTGATTCGAGGCCCCAGGGCCCCCTGCAGCTCCAGACCCTGGTTCCCTCCTGCTCTGTTGCTGACTCAGCTCTTTGTCCCCTGTCCTGCCCCAGGCCCTCTCACGCCAGAAGCCCCATGGGTGGGCCCTTGTCCCTGCCATCCCAGCTTTTCTTGCCCCGGGGCCTCCAAGCCTTCTCCTCAGACTGCTGCCAGAACCCCGCTGCCTTCATCAAATGTGCTCCTCTTCCTTCTCCCGTCTTCTGGGTCCCACTTGCTCAAAGCTAAGTACTCCCTTTCACCTTGTCCATCCCCACAGCCTGGAGACTGTTAGTTCAGGCCCCCTGCCCAGGTCCTTCAGAGCAAACACAGAAGCAGGTCATTCCAGGAAAAGCTGCTCATTTCAGGATTCAGGCCCTGCTGCCAGGGACACCCCTGGTGTGTCAGGAACAGCCCGGTCTGATCCTGCCCCGTTCATAACTCGCTCTGTGTTCCCATGGCCCTCAAGACCCCTCTCTGGGCCTCAATCCCCTTCTCTGGCAAAAAAGGACTCACCTCAATACTATTTAAGGTCCTCTAACTAGATTAGGGGGCAGTGGTGGCTCAGTGGTAGAATTCTTGCTTTCCATGCAGGACACCTGGGTTCGATTCCCCGCTAATGCACCTCACGCACAGCCACCAGCCATCTGTCAGTGGAGGTTTGTGTGTTGCTGTGATGCTGAAAAGGTTTCAGCAGAGCTCCGGGACTAAGACAAAACTAGGAAGAAAGGCCTGGTGATCTGCAAATCAGCCAATGAAAACCCCATGGATCACAAAGGTCCCATTCCATCATGCCTAGGTTGCCATGAGTTCAGGGTCAACAGCAACAATAGCTAGATTAGGTGCAGGGCATAATTTGGCCAATATTCTCCTGTGGCAGGCTTCCAGAGAACTACCCAATGGACAGGGGAAGGGGTCAGGCAGGGAGGGAGGGAGAGAAGGAGGGCTAAATCCTAGGGGGCTGGGGTCAGCAGTGTCATGCCCACCCAGGCCATGTGGGGGACACGCTGGCCCGGCAGCCTGCTATGTGGTGGCTGCTCCACTCCTGGGAGCCTCTGACAGCGGGAGAGAGGGCCTGGGCCTGGAGGCACTGCTGGGCCACGGTGGGATGGGAGCCAGTGGGCTTCCAGGAAGGGAAGCTAAAGATACCCCCTTCCCGGCATGGCTGGAACCCTGTGAGGACAAGGATCAGTTCCCCGACCTGCTGTCGCCTGGGGCTGGGTGGTGATCAGGGGCCCCTCGGCAGCTGTGCTGGGCCAGGCACCTCTGGGGGCTGGAGCCCAAGACCCGCATCCATTGGCCGAGCCTCAGGCCGGTGGGCGAGGCCAGTCTGGAGGCCCTGTTCCTGGAAGCCAGGCTGGCTCTGTCTCTCTGCCAAGCTGCCCACTGCATTCTTTGGCCTCTTATTTCCAGGCAGCCTCTGGGATCAGTCCTGGCCCTGAGCTGCCCTGAGCCAGGGTGCCACGGCACCCGTGTTTGGGGTCACAGCAGCTGGGGCTTGGGGCAGCAGCTGAGATGGGTGGGAGGGGGTTGGGCGTTAATACCATGGGGAGCTGGGTTCCTCCTGGGGGGCGGGGGCACCTCACCCCTGCAAGCTGGGCGAGGGGTGCTGTGTGTTCTGTGCGCGTGCATGCACGTATGACAGCTGCGTTAAGACCTGGGGTCGTCGGCCTGGTTTCGCTGAGTTTTCCAGGATGTGGGGGCTGTGGAGGGCATGGGCCAGCCCTGTCTTCTCTGTGAGGGGCCCTTGCCCTTGGTAGGACTGTGGCTGGCGGTGTGCTGCTTGTGCCTGGTCATCTAACCCATGACCCTATTGGCCCAAGAGGCAGCTGCCTTTGAACTTGTCCCAGCACCTCTTCCAGGCTCCTGGGGCTGGGTGAAGGGACGTGTGCGCTGCATCCCAGCCCAGTTCCCTGCATCTGTGAGGGGCTGGTTCCCCATAACGAGGCTTTGTCTGCCTGTGAGGTGGAATGGTCTCATCTGTGTCACGCAGATCGCTTTGTGCAACATGACTCTCACACAACCTGCAAAAGGGACTCTGGTGTGACAGTGACAGTGGGGCTTACCATGTGACAGACAGCTCAGAGCTGGCTCATTCCTGACTCGAGTATCACAACCGCCCTAGAAGCGGGTGTTGTTATTTCTATTGTTATAAGTCCGGAGGCACAGAACACATGAGTGATAATGCGGCTAAGGTCACTTAGCTAATAACTGCTCGTCAGGACTGTTTGGGGTGTGAAGGATGGAAACCACTTGAAACTGGCTTAAGCCATTAAAAGGGGTGATTTTACTGGCTCTCGTGTGAAACGCACAGGGTTGGGTCACGCACGCTGAACTCGGCTTGGCCAAGGGCATCTTCTGGACCCGGTCTCTCGCCACCTCTCAGCTCTGCTTTCCCCTGCGTTGGCTTCATCTGCAGACAGACTCTCCCTAGTGGTGGCAAAAGTGGCTGCAGGCAGCTCTGGGACAAGACCGGGGCTGGCTGGCCTTTGGCCAGCTTGGGCCCTGTCCCACACCTGGACCGACCAGGTGTGTGGTGTTCTGATTGGCCAGGCCTGGGTCATGGGCTCCCCCCAGGGAGTGGGGCAGTCAGCCCCACAGCTGAGCCACACGGATCAGGAGTGCGGACGGAGTAGAACCCGGGCTTTCTTACCAAAAAAAGGGACGAGGGGCTGGGCAGGCAAAGGCAATGGGTGGCTTGTTTGGGGACAATGCTGCCTCGGGGCTGAATTGTGCCATGTGCAGCCTGCGCAGCAGTAGGTGATGGCTCTGGAGCTCATGCTTCATGTAACATAGTAGGAGAAAGAAAGGGAAGAAAGGAAATTAGTCAATATCAATAAAAATCTCCATATAAAGCAGGAAAAAATGTACAGTCATCTTTAATTCTGCCACGGTTTGCATATCTAACTTCCTCCCCCCACGATCTACTCCATGTTCCCTTGGCTGTCAGCCAGCACCTCACCTGGCTCAGGTTCTACACCTGGTGACAAGCCAACCTTGTTGCTGAAGTGGTTCTTTTTGAGGGGATTACTCTCAATGAGATGGATTGACACAGCAGCTGCAACAATGGGCTCAAACAGCAAGGATCGTGAGGATGGCGAGGATCGGGCAGCGTTTCCTTCTGTTGTACATGGGGTCGCTATGAGTCAGCACTGACTCGACAGCACCTGATAACAACAACTATTAAGATAGAATTCACATACCATACAACTTACTCACTTAAAATGTATAATTCTGTAGTCCTTGGTGTATTCACAGAGTTGTGCAACCATCGTCACAATTTTCGAACATTTTCACCACCCCGAAAAGAAACCCTCTCCCCAGTTACTCCCCATTCCTCCCTTCCCCAATCCCCTGGCAACCACTAATCTACTTTCTGCCTCTATAGATTTGCCTGTTCTGGACCTTTCATATAAAGGGGATTGTACAAGATGTGCTTTTTTGTCTGGCTTCTTTCACTCAGCGTGAAGTTTCCAAGGTTCATCCACATAGTGTGTATCTGCACTTCATTCCTTTTTATGACTGGATAATATGGCATTGCATGGGTAGACCACACTGTGTGTATCCAAGCATCTGTTGATGGACATTGGAGTTGTTTCTACTTTCTGGCTATTGTGAGTAATGCTGCTGTGAACATTTGTGTACAAATCATGTGTGGACACATGATTTCATTTCCAGTGGGCATATGCCTAGGAGTGGAATTGCTGGGTCTTCCATTAGCTTTTACCACTGGATGGAGTTTAGATACCCCAAAAGATGTCTGAATTTCAGTGTGGTCCTCCCTGTCCCCATTGGGTGGCAGCCACTCCTCGTGATCATCAGAATCAGTCACCCCTACCAAGTATCAATAGATACCTGCTTCCAACTCATAGCGACCCTATAGGACAAAGTGGAACTGCCCCATAGGATTTCCAAGGAGCTGCTGGTGGATTTGAACCACCAGCCTTTTGGTTAGCAGCTGAGCTTTTAACCACTGTGCCGCCAGTAACATTAGGAGCCCCACGTGGCTGGGCAGAAGTCTTGCTTCCTGTTTAATGGATTTATTGCTGTGTCTCTTGGTGTGTCTTAGTCTCTATGTGCTGCTGTAACAGAAACACCACAAGTGGGTATTTATTTTCTCACAGTTCAGGAGCCTAAAAGTCCGCATTCAGTGTGTGGCTCTAGGGAGAGAGGTCTTTTCTTTGTCCCGGCTCCTAGTAGCCGGCAATCCTTGGAGTTCTGGGTTTGTAGATGTGACAGCCTCCATCATCATCAGGTAGCGTCTGTTGTCCCCCATTTATGTTTACTTGTCTCTGTCTATGCTGCTCCTTACAGCTCAGAGGTGACAGATTTAGGACACACCTTACACTGACATTGTTGTTGTTAGGTGCCAACTGTTTTGTTCCGACTCATAGCGACCCTGTGTGCAACAGCAGAACGAAACAGTGCCCAGTCCTGTGCCATCCTCACAATTGTTGCTACGTTTGAGCCCACGGCTGCAGCCACTGCATCAATCCATCTCGGTGAGGATCTTCTTTTTCATTCACCCTCTGCTTTACCAAGCATGATGTCCTTCTCCAAGGACTGGTCCTTCCTGATAACATGCGCAAAGTCCATGAGACATCGCACATCCTTGCTTCCAAGGAGCATGCTGGCTGTGCTTCTTCCAAGACAGATTTGTTTGTTCTTCTTGCAGTCCACGGTATATTCGATATTCTTCGCCAACACCACAATTCAAAGGCATCAATTCTTGTTTGGTCTTCCTTATTCATTGTCCAGCTTTTGCATGCATAGGAAGTGAATTGAAAACACCATAACCTGGGTCAGGCGCACCTTAGTCCTCTCACAAGGACCTCGTTAACCTAACAAAGAAACCCGTGTTACCAAATGGGATTACATCCACAGGTATAGGGGTTAGGATTGCAAGACATACTTTGGGGGACACACTTCAGTCCCTGACATGATGGAAGCACTCCTCCCCGGGAATGAAGTCCTCAAAACGAGTGAAGGCCAAGTTGCAGGATGTAGCTCCGGGAACACTGAGGTTCGGTGGAACGAACTTGAAGTTGCAGGATTCCACCAGTTGACGCTGGACTTCATTCTCACTGGAGTGCCCTCATCTGGGAGACTAAGCCTCGGATGTGACAGCTGCTAGTCCTTCCCAGCTCTGACATGTGTGCTTATCACCTTGACCTTGTGCAGCCTGTCCTCCAGCAAACGCTTGCCATGAGCCAGGCCTCATGTCAGGCCCGAGACACAGACCCTGCCCTTGAGGGGCCCACTGCCCCATGGGAAAACTGAGGCATTCATAAACAAGGCCACCAGGCTAGGGGTGGGGTCGGGGCGACAGCGACCACCACTGTCTACTCCTACACATTGCTCAAAATTCACTTCTGGCCAGGGGTTAGGTGAGGGGGGGGACCCTGGAAGTAGGTGGGTGTGGTTATAAAAGGGCAAAGGGATCCTTGTGGTGTTGGAGCTGCCCAGGATCTCGACTGTGGTGCTGAAGACGCAAATCTACACAGGTGATCAAACCAAAAAACCCAAATCCATTGCCATCGAGTTGATTCCGACTCATAGTGACCCTATAAGACAGAGTAGAACTGCCCCCATAGGGTTTCCAAGGAGCGGCTGGGTGGATTCGAGCTGCTGACCATTTAGTTAGCAGCCGAGCTGTTAACCACTGTGCCACCAGGGCTCCTCATGGGTGACAGAATTGTACAAAATAAATACCAGTTAAAAACAGACCACGTGCCGTGGCATCAACTCCAACTCATAGTGATCCCATGTGTGTCAGAGTAGAACTGTTTTGGAAGTAGATTGCCAGGCCTTTCCTCCTTGGTGCCTCTAGATGGACTCAAGTCTCCAACCTTTCGGTTAGCAGCCAAGTGAGTTAACCATTTTCACCACCCAGGGACTCCAAACTAAACATACATACCCCCAAATGAATACAAGCCAAACTGGGGAAATCTCAGTAAGATTGGTATCAAGGTCCACATCCTGGTTGTGATATTATACTACAGTTTTGCAAAACTTTACCATTCGGGTAAAAGGGGCTACGTATAAAAGGGAGCTCTCTGTGTTATTTCTTACAACTGCATGTACGATTATCTCAATAAAAATTTCAGTTTTAAAAAATCTACTTTTAGCACCAAAGTTGACCTGCAGGCTTTTTCCCACACTTATGGGGACACAGGCTTATGAGAGGGTCTCCCCCTCTACCATGCCAGAGCTTCTCCGTGGAATCACCAGACTTAGCACAGTGTCTGACTTTATGGGGTACTCAGCAAACATGGGGTGAGTGAATGAATGCATGATGGATGAATGAATGGATAGATGGATGAATGAATGCATTGTGAATGAATGAACGGATGGATGGATGAATGAATGCATAGATGGATGGATGAATGAATGGATGGATGGATGAATGGATAGATGGATGAATGAATGCATGGATGGATGAATGAATGCATGGATGGATGGATGAATGAATGCATGGATGGATGGATGAATGAATGCATGGATGGATAGATCGATGAATGAATGCATGGATGGATGAATGAATGCATGGATGGATGAATGAATGTATGTATGTATAGATGGGTGGATGGATGAATGAATGCATGGATGGATAGATGGATGAATGAATGAATGGATGGATGGATGAATGAATGCATGGATGGATGGATGAATGAATGAATGAATGGATGGATGGATGGATGTGCTCCAGTCCTGGTGAAGGTAGCAATGAAGACTAAAGGGCAGGAAGGTGACTTGCCATCTGGGTGGTGGAGCAGGACTGCCCCACAGAAGGCCTTTCCACGTGCCTGCCTGAAACCTGGGTCCCCACAAAGGAACACAGCCCAGCCACCAAAACCATGTCAAGGAACTTGAGTTCCACACCTGCCACTTTCAGTTGCCCTGGGGTGAGAGCAGAGTCCACAGAAGCCCTTGTTACTATCCCACTTCCAAATACCCAGAAAGTGCCCCAGCCCCAGGCCTCTCTTCTCCCACAATTCAGCCTTGCAAAATCCCAATGGCAGTGGCAGGAGCTTGGGGGCCAGGGGAGGGATGGAGTGTGTCCAGCTGACCCAAACCCTCCTCTTCCTCCTCCTCCTCCTCCTCCGAGTACGCTGCTGAGAGTGTCCCAGCCCCAGGAAGGCCTATCTCTCCCTCCCACCCCCCTGCCCTGGTCAGCACGAGACCCAGTGCGCTCTGGCTTGCAGCGGGTAGGGTTTCCAGCTTGGCCCCACGGCCTCCCAGACTATAGGCCATCTGAGGGTAGCTGGCGTCCTGGAGCCTTCCCTCCAAGGCCCTACCGGCTGGTGCAGACACCCTGGAGTTTTCCCCTGCCACCCCCTGCCGAGCTGGACCCTGAGCCCGGGGTAGAGGGAGCTGGGCCCTCAGATAAGGGAGGGGAAGAGACCCTGTGCAGGGCCAGCAGCCCTTCTGTTCTTACTGTGGTTCTGCTGCCTGGTCCCCCACTAGAACACCCTCCCATATGGCAGGTCAAACCCAGGTGCTGACCCAAGCTGCGACATGAGACCCAGACACATACACACCCCTCTTCCGCTTTTGGCTCTATGTCTGAGTAGGGGATTGGGCCCTACTTCTGCAGAGCAGACCTCCGCGGGGTGGTCCATACAACCCTCTTACCTTCCCAGAGAGACAGTCTTTCTCCCAGAGAGACCGTCTCCCTGTCTTTCAGCCATTTCTGTCTCCCACCCTCACTCCCCTTCCTCCTTTTCCCACCCTCCCCATCAGCCCCCAAGGTCTGGAGTTGGAGCTGCAGTGGGGGCCTCTTTCTGGCACCTCCCGCAGACTGACTGGATCCAGAGGCTCCTGGTTCTCCTCTCCCCTTCTCACTCTTGAGCAAGGCAAATCAGCCCCCACCGCCGCCCCTGCTAGAGCCATTCACTGCTCCCAGCTTCTTTTAGGGGTTCCTTCCGAGTGAATTTTTAAGCCAGGGTGTCAAAGAGACGTGTTCAGCAGGAGGGGCTGTTTGGTTCAGCTTGGGGCAATGCCTCCTGTAGGATTTTGGTACCCAACAATAACAGCAATGGCTTATGGGCTCCACAGGCAGCGGGTAGGGTGGTGCTTGACCCATTTCACAAACAGGCAAGGAGGCGAAGAGGCTTGTCCAGCAAGGACAGGATGAAGGGGTGCACCCCTCCCCCCAGAGACGCCGGATACCCTGCCCTGCCGGGAGGGCCGGTGCCCTACGGGCTGCGCGCCCCACTCCCCGCGTGGGGCGGGCAGAGAGGCCGGGCGCATTGATCTGCTGCCGGAGACTCGGCCAGGCTGCCGGGGCCGGTAGGCGAGCTCTTCGGCCGCTGTCGGGAACTCGGCCGGCTCCGCTAGGCTTCCTGGAAAGGGACTCCTGCGCAGGCCGGGTTCGACGACTGGAACCCCACCGTCCCGGCTGAGCGCCACGGGCTTCCCCGCCCCGCCCCAGAGACCAGCCAGTCTTGGGGCGCCCGCGCCCTCCCCGGCTGCGCTCGCCGGGGGCGGGTATCTGCAGCTGCAGAAGGATCCCGCCTCCCTTCCCGGTATCCTCGCGGCGGCCATCGGTGGAAGGTGGCGCCAGGCCAGGCGGAGGCGGGAGCCCGGCCCGCAGCCACACCCGGCCAAGGATGCTGATCGGCCAGGCCGGAGGAGCTGCTCGGGTGGCTGTGTCCCCGACACGGGAAGAACCCCCTACCGCTGCCTCCCGACCAGAGCAAGGAGGGGCCTGACATGCATCCTGTCCCCAGAATGTCTATTGACACCTACTGCGGGCCCTGGGCGGTGGGTGCCTCCGACTCAGAGGGAGGAGGGTGGCCGAGGGCAGTTTTCTCTCTTTCGGGAAATGTTGCAGAGTAGGTATATTTATTTATTTATAACCCACAGGCACTTTATTGCTGTGGATCTATTGCACATCCACAAAAGTTGAGATTTTAAAAAGATGAGATTAAAAAATAGAAATAGAAGGTTGTTTCTTTGCACGTCCCAATGGGCTGTCTTGCACACTCCCGGCAGCGGAGACCCAGGTTCACTGTGGCTGTATCCGAGCTGGGCCTGGGGCTGCAGAAAGCCTGGCTGCCCTCACATTCAGGTTCCTACCATCCTGCCCATCGGGCTGAGCTGTCTTCACCCCCCCCCCACCCCGCCCCCGGTCTCCACTTTAATCATAGCCGTCATCGGAGGAGGTAGGTGGCAGTCTATGTGGTGGCAAGGACGGGGTGGGGGCAGGTTCTGAGTTCTGAGCTCACATTTTGAATCAATTCATACTTACTGGCTGTGTGACCGCTCTGACCCTCAGTTTCCTCCTCTATGGAATGGAAGGAGAAGCATTCCCTCTTGCCTGGCTGAGAAACTGGTGGCTTGCAGGCTGCCTTCCTGACCCTGCCCTGCTGCCAGCAGGGCACAGAGGTCCATGGGGTGGACACCCCCGAGCGAACATGGATGGAGCACACCCCAGGGGCCAGGTGAGGTCCTGCGGTTGTCCTGCAGATTCAGAAAGAGAACACGTTTATAGAGGTGTTGGGCACAGACACATTTTAGTGATGGGGAGCTGTTGTAAAACAAGTGCCCTGCCACCAAGGGGCTACAGGAGAGGAAGCTTCAAGGAGGAGTCGGGGGAGAGAAGAGTGAGGGACCGTAGAGTTGGTCAGTTAGTCATTCAACAAATGTTAACTGAGCGTCGACTCTGTTCCACACGCTGTTCTAGGCAGTGGGCAGCCAAGAAGCGCTTGAAGCAGCCCTGCCTCCCTCCCTGGGCTGCCAGTCCCATCAGGAAGGGGCACGGTCCAGAGGCTGCCGACCCAGCCCACCTGGCAGAGCCACCCCGCAGGGCTCCCCGAGTGAGTGAGGGGCCTTTGGGGGGATGTGGGGGGCAGCGGAGGAGGCCCAGTGTCACCCAGGCCCAGAGCCAGGTGGCCTACCCGGCCGAGGTGTGGTTGCCCCCTGGGTGGAGAGTGACTCAGGCCCTGCCCAGCCGCCCCACTGCCTGGGTTTGGTTTGTTTAAGGACAAGTTAGTCACGGAGCAGGCAGCTTTCCCGAAAAGAAAATGAGAATCCCCAGGAAACAGGCAAAATCAAAGGCGGTTGGGCGAGTCGGCACGTGCCCCCCCCAAGGCTCCACTTTCCCAAAGGCCTCCCCCTCCTCCCCCTCCTCCTGGCCTCCCTGGGTCCCTCTGGCTGACTCCTTACCTCTGTCCCGTTCCTGGGCCGCCGCACGAGCCCCTCGGTTTGTCTCCCCTGGTTCTTCTCCTCTGCGCGCGCCTGCCTGTTCCTCTCCTGCTCACTCTGCGAGTTTTAGGGCCGCCTCTTACACGCTCGCGATCCCACCTCGTTCTCTCCATCCTTCTGTCTGTCCATCCGTCCATTCATGTGTCTGTCCGTCTGTTGCTGTGTGTCCAGGCACTGTGGCGGGGAGGAAGAGAGAGGCAGAGAAAGCCTTAGCGTGCCCCTGCCCCCCCAGAACCCTTCCTCGCTGGGAAAGGAGGCTCCTGCATAGGAAACGAGGGATCGAGGGATCATCACCGGGCAACAGTGGATGCCCCGGGCCCCAACCATAAGGACAGGCTTGAGGACAAGCTCTGAGCTCCCTGTCCCTGCTGCCCTCCTGGGTCAGACACAGGACGGGGGGCCAAGGGGCTGTGTGCTGGACCTGGGCAGGCACAGCAGGCAGGAGAGCTGCACCTCCCTTTGCCAGGGGCAGGGGGTTCAGGGGGCACCCCAGGACCTAGAAGACAGCGGTGCAAGAGCCAGCCTTTCCTGGGGAGGGGCTGCAGGCTGCATCTGAACCTGAAGGACAAGCTCTGATGTTCACCTGTCGCCTACATCTGTGCATCTGTAGGAGAAGGAGGCCAGGTCTGAACTTGGGGTAGGACTCTGGCCGTGCCCTCTCCCACCCCAGCCTTGAGGTCAGCAGGGACGCTTCCTGGCTGCAGGAGGGAGACAGCCTGAGGCAGTTAGGCACCATGGAACCTGACAGCCCGTCATGGGCCTGGGGTCCACCTGCCAGAGCGGGTGAGACCCCCCCCCATCAGGACAAGTCCTTGAGGGGCCAGGGATACCTCTCAGTGTGACTCCCCAAGAACCAGGGCCTCTCCCCACCCCCACACCCAGCTGAAGTTGGTGCTCTTCCACTCCCAGGGGGACCCCTGGGGCCTGTCACTTCCCAGACCCGTCTAAGTTGCACCAGACCCTCAGGAGCAGGCAGGGAGGGGGCAGCCTCATGCCTGGGTCGTGGGGCTGGGCCAGGGTCTCCTGTCCCTCCGGACCCTGTCCAATCTCTGTCTGCCGCTCTCGATGAATAATTTAGTTGTTTGAATTACAGTAAAGAGCTATTCAGCTTCCCTTCCCAAATCGTTAAGAGCTGATAGAAGATGTCTTGGTTCCTTCTAAGGAAAGTCCCTTCCCAGTGAAACTGAGCCTTGTGGGTGGGGATACCCCCCCCCCCAGTCATTCACCAATATCGAACAGTCATGGGCAATTGATATTTAAAAAAAAGTCTGTACTGTAAAAGATGGAATGAGGCATTAGCTGCCAGTGCTTGGGAGCAGGGAAATGGAACTGACCTGGGGTGTGGGGTGGGCTGGGTCCTGCTCTGCAAAGACCCTTGGGGCAGATGCTGGTGACCCCAAGTCATAGCTGCAGCCACTGGAGCTAGATTCCAGATGCAGGAGGGAGCATCTCAAGAGCATGGGAGGGGGTGCATGGGGTATAAAACTGACTCTATGGTGCAAGATTGCATGCTTGTGTGCATAAAGGCATATGTGCACACGTGGGTGTGTATGTGTGTACACGTGAGTGTGTGCCTGTGTGTATATGTGCACGTGTGTGTGTGTGTGTGTGTGTGCACGTGTGCACATATACACACAGACATGTGGGGTATGCCTGTTTATAGGAGTACAGGGTGCCGGAGGGGATTCACTGGGATGGAGGGGGGAGTTTGCAGTGCAGAGCCAGCCCAGCAAGGAAGAGGATTCTTAAGCTCTGGATGTTTTCAGGGAGTTGGCTTGTGGGGCGGGGGGGGGGGGGGGGGGGACAGTGTGGCTGGGCCTGGGCCCCAGGTCAGTGTCTCCAAGGCAGAGAAGGTGGGGGCTTGTGGAGTCAGAGAGGGAGGGAACAATGGGAAAGAGAGGGGTGGGGACCTGGGGCTGTGGATTCCTTGAAGCTTGAGGCAACTCCCTGGGATGTAAGCAGTCCACATTCCAGAGCCAAGGAAGGTGGGGTTCCCCGGGGGGGGGGGTGTATGTGGGCCCATGGGGCAGGAGTTAGCTGCTGCTGGCAGATCCGGCCTCGTGCCTGCCTCAGCCCTGCGTGGGAGGCACCCTGGGTGCCCAGTGCCAGGGCCCAGAGGGGAGGCCCCTGCAGCCCAGGCCCTCCGGGACAGGGATGGGGTGGAGAGAAGGAGAACAGGGCTGAGGTAGCAGCTTCCCACTCCCTGCAGCAGTGGGAGGGAGGACAGGGGAGTGTCTGAAGTCACCAAGGCTCATTCTGAGCCGCAGGAATCCCAACCGGCCAGCCGCCAGCAGCAAGCCTCCCTTCCCGACTGACTGGTGAGGGTGTGCCCTCTCAAGCCTGGACTTGTGTTTCCCATGACTGCCCCCACCCCCACCCCTGGAGCTAGCAACCTGCAGCCTGCACGGATCATGAATCTGGGCTGGCCCAGAGCAGCACCCACTGTACCTTCCAGGTCTGTCTGTCTGTCCTCCTAACAGGAGCACCCAACAGCAGCTCTAAGACCTGAGGGGTGAGGGGGAGACCCCTTCCCCCTCCTTCCTTCTCACCTCCTTGCTCTTATGACACCCTCACCCCCAGCTCTGAAGCACCCTCTCAACTTTGGGGCATCCAGAGAACGATGAGGGGGGTTTTCTTGAGTTGCCCCAGGGGGCCCTCAGGAGGCTGCCCAGACACCCCTCTCTCTGGAGGGAACCACCGAGGCAGGAATGTGTAAAGGTGGCTCTTGAGGTTTCCTAGCACTGCCGCCCCCCCCCCCACCAATTTGCAGCTTTGGGTGGGAGGGGAGAGGGCCTCAGAGGAGACAGTGCCCAGCAGACCCACTGCTGCCCTCCTGCTCAGTGGGGAAAGTGCCCAACTCGCAAGGGGGAGGAGGGAGGCCCACATCTTTGGCCCGCGGAGTGGGTAGGGACAGTGGTGGGCACTGGTTCCCCATAAACACCCGTTTGGAGGTCCCTCACCCCATTGGTGGCAGTGCCTCTCACTCCCAGAGGGCCATGTGGGGCCAGCTGTGACCTTGGCACCCCTAGGCCAGATGTGGGCAGCCCCACAGGCCCCCTTGGCCGCCCCCGTTTCCGCCCACAGACCAGTGCTGTGAGCTCTGCTCCAGCTGCTGCTGAGGGGACCCCTTTAGAGTCAGGACAGCCAGCCCCTGGTCCTCTCCCCTCCACCTATGCTCTGGGTGGGGCATGAGGAGAGAGAGAGACCCTGGTATTTACCACCCTCTGTGCCGCCCTGGGATCCCTGGTGGTGCAGTGGTTAAGAGCTCGGCTGCTAACAAAAAGGTCGGCGGTTCGAATCCACCAGCTGCTCCTTGGGAACCCTGTGGGGCAGTTCTGCTCTGTCCTATGGGGTCGCTGTGAGTCGGAATTGATTTGATAGCAACAGGTCTGGTGCCTCCCTGGAGGAACCCTGGTTGCACAGTGGTTAAAGCACTCAGCTGTTAACCGAAAGGTTGGCTGTTCAAACCCACCAACCGCTCGACAGTAGAAAGATATGGCAGCCTGCTACCGTAAAGATTGCAGCCTTGGAAACCCTATGGGGCAGTTCCACTCTGTCCTCTGGGTCGCTGTGAGCTGGAACCAACTCCACAATGCCAGCAGGTTTGGTTTTGGTGGGTCCTCCCTGCTGGCTGAGGGTTGGCGACAGCTGCGTCCTTCAACCGAGGGACAGTGACAGTTACTGCAGCTGGTACTATTGCACCCCTTCCTCTTGCCCCTTAGTCTAGGGGGCATCGACCAGCTTCTGCTGCTCTATCACCCCATGTGGCTTCTCTTTAACCCTACCTGTTGTGTGTCTCACGGCAACCCTGCAAGACAGAACAGAACCGCCCCATACAGTTTCCAAAGCTGTAATCTTTCGGGGAGCAGACCACCAGGTCTCTTCTCCCGAGGAACTGCTGGTGGGGTTTGAACCGCCAACCTTTCCAGTTAGCAGCCGAGCGCTTAACCATTGCGTCACCAGGACTCCTTTTAATCTTGCCTACACCTGTATAAGTAGTCTCTTTAAGAAACATTCTTCCATTTCCCCTTTTGAGGGAGCGTGGCCCTGGCTCACACACCTCTTGTTTAGATCCCCAGAGCACTTGATTTATTCATTGCTGTTTTTAGTCTCTAACGGTCCCTGTCCCAGCCAGCTGTGAATTGCTATGGCTCTTGTGCATGTCAAGGCAGGAACATGCATGCTATGACCAGCACATAGTAGGTGCTCAGTGACCGGCACATGGTAGGTGCTCAGTGCTTGGCACATGGTAGGTGCTTAGTGACCAGCACATAGTAGATACTTAGTACTCAGCACATGGTAGATGCTCAGTGACCGGCACATGGTAGGTGCTCAGTGACTGGCACATGGTAAGTGCCTTTTGTGATCAGCATACAATGGCTGTTTTATAATCAGCACATAAAAAAACCAAACCTGTTGCCATCAAGTCGATTCCAACTCATAGTGACCCTATAGGACAGAGTACAACTGCCCCAAAGGGTTTCCAAGGAGCAGCTGGGGGATTCGAACTGCCGACCTCTTGGGAAGCAGCCAAGAGCTTAACCACTGGGCCACCAGGGCTCCATAATCAGCACAAAATAAGTGCTTTTTGAGACTAGGCCCTTCTGGGGGTCATGTTCTTGTGACTCAGTTCTAGGGTTGACCGCTGGTTTCAAGCCCTAACCTTCTGGGCTCCAGTCTTGCCTTCTCAGCAATTCCAGGCCAGGGCTAGACCTCCTTCTTCTTCCGGATCCCTGATGCTGGATCCCTCTCCAGCCTTCCGCCTGAGCCACCACTTAACATGGCCTCAGCCAGTAAGGGCAGCACCATCCCCTCCCCAAGGCTGTGGACGTGTGCTGACTGTGGACACGTCCCCGCTGGCCACAGCCTGGCTCAGCCCTGCTCCACTCAGCTCCCAGCCCAGCCTCCTGTGCCAGGCGCTAATCTCCCCACACATCAGAGGAAGACACCTGCCCACTCTGAGTGTCAGCCTGGGAATGCGGGTGTGTGCCAGGGCAGGCCAGGCTGGTGGTCCCAGTGTAGTCTGTCTTCCCATCTTGGGACAACTTGGGAGGTTCTGAGGTCAGGGCTGGAGGGGCTGGCCCCCACCTCTGGACTCGCAGACACTGACCCCAGGACCAGCACTGTCTCAGCAGCTCCCTCCAGCTCTTTCCCACAGAACATCCTGGCTCCAGGGATTCCCATCACCTCAGCCAGAGTTCATCGGAAGTTCCAAGCCCCATCCCTCTCCCTTGGAGGGGGAGAGGCGAGGAGGAGAGGGACCAGGGCCATCGGGCTGGGCTGCAGGAGAGGATAGCTAGCATTTTGGAGATGGAGTGTGGGCGAGGTAGCAGGGCTTCAGGACGGCCAGCTTGGGGATGACCACAATGCACCATGACAACCCCATGGTCGTCAGACAGCCTCAGCTATCCACCAATGCCTTGAGGGTGGTGAAGCCTAGCCACAAGGACACCCGCTGTGAGGAAGGGGCTGGGGAAGCCAGGCAGAGGAATTCCAAGGAACCAAATGTGGTTCCTTAGAAGAGGCCCTGAAGACTTCTTTCCCTTCCTCCTTCCCCATAACTGCAGCCCCAATTACCCAAGGTCTCCAGCCAGAAAATCAAGAAGATCGCCATGCTGGCGCTCGAGGGGGCCTCACCCCACCTGCAGGAGTAGCCCCCTGGTCTCAGCCGTGCCCAGAGCCATCAGCTGACTCCACCATGGGCTAGAAGATGGGGGCATGGTTTCACAGGCTAGGGGCAGGGGCCAGGTTGACACTTAGGAAGGAAGGGTAGAGAAAGGGAGGGAGTAAGGAAAGGAGAGAGAGAGGAAGGAAGAAAGGGAGGGAGGGGGGAAGGGAGACAGAGGAAGGGACAAAGAAGGAAAGAGGGAGGGAGGAGAAGGAAGGGAAAAGGGAGGAAGGACAGACAGAAGAATGGAGGGGGAAGACAGGAGGGAAGGAGGGAGGAAATGAAGGAAGGAGAGAGGAAGGGACAGGGGAGGGAGGTAGAGGGGAGAAAGGGGCAGGCAGGGCTGGTGAACAACCTCCTAAACTGTCAGAGGTCCCGGGAGAGGAAGCCGGGTGGAGAGGCCCCCGTGTATTTACTAGCTTATGTGCGCTCTCCTCCTTGGTACTCACCACCCTCCCACGTGGGTTCATTGACTTCCTTGCCGTTTCCCCGGGCTCAGGCCCCATTCCAGCTGGGATGGCAGCCCAGTGCCCGTAGGCCCAGTTGCCCTGGCAACACCTCTTTGTTAGACACCAGCATCTGAAAATGTCAAAACGTTTCCAGCAGGTCGGATTTGCCTCTCTCTCTTTATTTCCCCTTCTCCTTTTTCAATTCCAGTTGCCGCTGCCCGAGTTGCAAACTTCCTCTGTCTCCATGGGGATGGAGGAGGGCTGTCTCTTTTTCCGTCCCAAACATCTGTCTCTATAAACAGTTGCGCACGCGGCACCGCCGCCTTCTGGGCTGCGCTGGGGTGGGTGGGGGGAGAGGAAGTGCCTTGTTTATCTGGAGGGGGTCGGTTTCCTCGCTCCTCTCTGGACTTGGCTGCAGCACTGGATGGCTGCAGCCTTGGACTTAGGGAGTCTGGAGAGTTCGACCGGTGAGAGCCTGCTCCTCTGGACAACAGCTCTGGACAGGAAGGGCAGCCAGCTCTGCTCAGTCATCTGGTAGACCTCAGCTCTGCTTTGCTCGCTGGGCTACCTTAGACAAGTTAGTTAACCTCTCTGGGCCTGTTTCTTCCTAGGTAAAATGAGGATTCTGACAGTGTCTCCCTCTGAGATTAGTGGCGGGTGTTATATGAGTCTCAGGCTCAGTAAAGGGGCGCTATCATCAGAATGCCTTTGTGTTCAATAGTGAGGGAGACATGGTGATTACGGGCCCCGTCTAGGAGGAAGGCCAGACCCCAAGATGAACTGGCTCAGGGCCACACGGCGCTCTGCCGCAGAGACACGTCTGCACCCCAAGAGGCAAGCACAGGCTCTCCCCAACCCATCAAGACGCCTATCTTAACTCCACTCCTCAGCTTGCAAACTGAAAAGCTGGGATTAGGGATTTCCTTCCCACTTGAACCTTCTGTGATTTATTTCAGGGAAAGAGGCGGAGCACCCTGAGGAGTTCCTGGGGTTTTGCCAAGAGAGACAGAAATGCAGGATGCACAGGCCTGCCAGGACACGGGGACAGGACAGGGACTTGCTTTCTCTTGGCGGTGAGACCGGGACTCAGGCCCCAGGGAAGAACTCTGGCCTGGCCGGGTCCCAGTCCCAGCTCGGCCACCAGGGAGCCCGCCCTGGGCCTGCCCAGACCATGCACCAGTGTCCCTCCCCTGAGCCTTGCGCCACTCAGCTCCTAAGCCCGAGTCCAGAGCCTTATCCTGTGCCAATAACCCCTGTGTGGTACAAAGACAGAGACCATCACTGAGTTATAAACAACCAACACAGCCGAGTTGCAGCTTGGGCTCTGGAGGAAGGAGGAATGGAGAGTCAGTCCCGGCCCTACTAATTGTTGGCTTATCTCGGGCAAATTAACGTCTCTAGACTCAGGTATCTCGTCTGTAAAATGGGAGGCAATGCTACCCTTTTGCAAAGCTGCATACAAAGTGCTTGTCATGGAGCCTGGTGAGTCACTCCTTAAACAGGGATGACGTTCCTCCTGGGATCGTTCCGTTGGCTCAGGCCGGCAGTGCACCAAGGGATTTAAAGAGAGCCAGGCACCAAGGGATTTAGAGTCCCGCCGCAGTGGGCATGGTGCAGCGTAGAGGGCAGAAGCAAGGGCACTGTGGCCAGCAAGGCTGCTGGGGCAAAGAGTGAGCATCTGTCCAGAGCAGAAACTCTGGCCCCTGTGGTGAGGCTGTGGTCCTGCCACTCACCCCCTCCTCCCCCTCTGGACATCAGTCTCCTCGACAGTAAAAAGAGCATAGCGATGACCTCCCGCGGTGGTTGTGAGGCTTCACAATGATAGGAGAGTAGAGACCCTCCTAGGTGTGGGGGGCGGGGCCCTCCCTGCCCCAGTCCAGGCCCTGCTAGCAGCTGACAGGCAGCTGCCTTTGGAGGGCGACCAAGAACCCACACGGGGAAGGCAGGAGGCGGGAGCCCGTGTGAGCCGAGTCCCCAGGCCTCCGCGTTTGCTCCATCATCCCATCGGACTTCACTCTCAAGACACACAGCCGAAGGTACAACTGTGAAGAATTTCAAGGTGGCCGCAGAACAGTAAACCGCAAGGACAGGGTCCCTTCCTGAGGGTGGGGCCCTGGTTGACCATGCTGGTCACACTCCCACGGAGCTGGCCTTGCCCCAGAGCATCAAGTATGACTGATCACTCTTCTCCCGGGATGTGTTCCAAGAGATTTGAGGACAGACGCAGAGACAAAGGAGGAACGTAACCTCGGATTTTCAAAAGTCGACCCCAACACTGCATTAGCGCCCCAGACTTCATGGGTGCCGAGTGGTCCCTCAGCATCCCAGGCTCAAGCAAAACCAAACCAAACTGTTGCCGTCAAGTGGATTCTGTCTCATTGCCACCCTAGAGGACAGAGTAGCACTGCCCCACAGGGTTTCTGAGGCTATCATCTTTACGGAAGCAGACTGCCACACCTTTCTCCCACAAGCGGCTGGTGGGTTCAAACCGCCGACCTTTTGATTAGCAGCCCAGTGCTTAACCACTGTGCCACCAGGGCTCCTTCCAGGCTCAGCAGCCTTGGGGAAACACCAGGCAGGCGGGAAGAATACAGGGTGCCGGCTCCAGGCCAGGTGTGGTCAGGTGGTACCTGGGTAGTCAGAGCTGGCTCCAGGCACAGGTAAGGCCTGAAGTGGCGCACCAAAAGCGTCTGCTGCCATGAGACATTCCTGACATTGGCCATGGCCTGTGACTCTGTAAAATGCCCCTGTGTTTCCGATATCCACACTGGGAGCCTAGGGGTGACGAGGCATCATGTCTGCAGCTTACTCTAAAATGGCTCTGAAGAAAAGCTCCGCGGGGTTGGGGGAGGGAGAAAATGGTAAGCAACTGTGGCCGACGTCTGGGAACTCGGGGGAAGGGAATTCTTTGTAGTACTTTTGCAACTTTTCCGTAAGTCTGGATTTATTTCAAAAGCAAACTTTTTTTTTTTTTTTTTTAAGGGCACAGTACCATGATTGTGGCTGGGGAAAAAATACCCCTCAAGAGAGCCGTACAGCTGTGGTGGGCCGGTGCTGCTCCGAGGGGTCTGGTTTCTGCAACAGCCAACTGGGCCCTGGGAGAAGGGGTGCGGTGGCACCCACAGCGCCAGCACCCCCTCGCTCCTGCCACCGTTGGGCTCCAGCTTTCCGGCCTTGTGGCCAGCCTTTCCCTTTGGGGGGCCAGTGACTCAGCCACGGCTTCCCTGTGGCAGGAAGTGGGCGCAGTGACTCACAGGGTGTCTTTGCAGCCTCCCTCCTGGAGTCTGGGAGGGCAGCTTGGGGTCCCAGGCCAGAGACACCCCCAAAGGAGGGGGCGCCGCATCCCATGGTAACGAGCCCCAGTGGTGGCCTCTGTAAGGGTTGCCCCAGAGTCTGGGGGGCCTGGAGCACTCAGCGGGGTGGGGGCCCTTCCTCACCCTCTCGGGACCTGGCTGAATCGGCTCTGGCCCAGCTCTGCCCACAGCCTGGGGAGTCTTCCAGCCACTTGTGAGCATGTGTGTGGTGCTGGACACTCCTTAAGAATTCCCCTGCCGTCTGCAAAGCTGGGCAGCTGCTGCCAAGGCTCTAGCCCTGCTGGCCACCCCAGGCGTGTGCCTGCCCCGGGTGGGTTAGCACTCAGCAGGGCGTGCAGCTGGGCACGGACACTCGCTTCCCTGGGCCCAGGCCGCTTCTGTTGAGGTTCAGGCTCCAGGGTTTTCTGCATCACATTTCCTCACTGGCATGGAGCATCAGAGCATCAGAGCTGGAGGCTCATCTCCTGTCTCATCACCAAAACCAAACCTGTTGCTGTCGAGTCAATTCCGACTCATAGTGACCCTATAGGACAGAGTAGAACTGCCCCGTAGGATTTCCAAGGAGTGGCTGGTGGATTTGAACTGCCAACATTTTGGCCAGCAGCTGTAGCTCTTAACCACTGCACCAGAGGGTCAAAACCAAGACTCGGAGTAGTTAGCGAATAAATGCTGCTAACACGGCCCAGATGGTGTCTGTCTTGGTTATCTAGCACTGCTGTAACAGAAATACCACAAGTGGATGGCTTTAACAAATGCAAGTTTATTCTCTCACAGTTTAGGAGGCTGGAAGTCTGAATTCCGGGGCCTAGCTCCAGGGGAAGTCTTTCTGTCTCTGTCGGCTCTGGGGAAAGGTCCTTGACATCAACCTTCCCCTGGTCTAGGAGCTTCTCAGCGCAGGGACCCCGGGTCCAAAGGATACGTTCCGCTTCTCCCTCTTCTTGCTTGGTGGTAATGAGGTCCTGCTCCTCACTGCTCACATCTCTCTTTTATATCTCAAAAGAAATTGACTCAAGATACAACCTAATCCTGTAGATTGAATCCTGCCTCATTGACAAAACCGCCTCTAATCCTGCCTCATTAACATCATAGAGGTTAGGATTTGCAACACACGGGAAAATCACATCAGATGACAAAATGGTGGACAACCACACAATACTGGGAATCATGGCCTAGCCAAGTTTACGCACATTTTTTGGGGACACAATTCAATCCATAACAGTGTCCTTCCTCCGAGATGTCCTGGACTCCCCAGCTTTCCTTCTTGGACTCGAGGGACACTTAGGACTGGAGTTGCTTACTTGAAAGTTAAGGCACACTCACACTTAGGAGGGGTGTCTTACTTACCTACATCCCTGGGTGGCACAAACAGTTTGTGCTTAGCACTAACCAAAAGGTTGGTAGTTCAAATCCACCCAGCAAAGCCATGGAAGAAAGGCCTGGTGATCCATTTCTGTAAGATTCCAAAACCCAAAAAACCAAACCCATTGCCATCAAGTCAACCCTCTAGGACAGAGTAGAACTGCCCCATAGGGTTTCCAAGGAGCAGCTGGTGGATTTGAACTGCTGACCTTTTGGTTAGCAGCCTGAGTTCTTAACCACTGCTCCACCAGGGCTCCTCTGTAAGATTACAGCCATAGAAAACCCTATGGGGTAACCATGAGTTGGGATCAACTTGATGGCAACTGGTGGATTGGTTGGTCGGTTGGTTGGTCTTCTTTGCCTAGTGCTGCCTTAACAAAAAAATATCACAAGTGAGTGGCTTTAAAGAAGAGAAATTTATTTGATCACAGTTCTGGAGGCTAACAGTCCAAATCAGGGTCTCAGCCGTGGCAGTTCCATGAGCCTCTCTCCTGGTTTCTGGTGTCTGCCTGTGATCCTTGGCGTTCCTTTGCTTGGAGACCATCCTTACGTGGCACCTGTCTTCCCCTGTGTGTGTCTGTGTCTTTTCTGCTCTTTTTATAAATTCAGAAGTGATCAGGTTTCAAACCCACCTACTCTGTTACAGAGTCGCTATGAGTCGGAATTGACTCAACGGCAATGGGTTTGATTTTTTTTGGTTTTCACTGTTATGACCTCATTAACATAACAAAAGAAAATCCCTCTTTCCAAACTGGGTCATGTTTACAGGTGCAGGTGGGAAGGCCTCCACATATATTGTTTAGGGATACAACTCAATCCATAACAGGATCTTATACATCTGCTTTCTCATTTATCCTCATAACAGAGAAAGAAACTGAGGCTCAGAGAGGTTAAGGAACTTGTCTGAGGCCACACCGCACCAGGTGGTGAAGTTGGGATTTCAGCATGAGTCTTCCTGATGCAGAGGCCACCCCGCACTTGTGCCCCCCGCCCCCCGCCCCCCGGATGTGCTATGTGCTCTCATTGACCATTTACGCATTCATGTTTTGTCTCCCAGCTCAAGGGTGACCCAGGAGGGTAGCTTCCCCTTGCTCTGACATGAAGAGGAGCTCAGCCGTGACTGGCAGGTAGACTGAGTTATGGACTGTCCCCACCACCTGATCTGTCAGGGCGACTCTGGCAGTACCAGCCCTCTGCAGCAGACCCCACCCACACCCAGGGGAGTCTTCCGTCCATCCCTCAGACCCCCAGGGCTCCTTTTCCAGAAACCCAGGCCAATCCCCATCCCAGGTGGCCAGGTGATCGGGTGACTAGTGCTCCCCACCTCCAGGGCTCTGCACTGACCAGTCCTTCTGCCCGCTGGCCGCCCCTCTGCCCTGCTCGCCTCTCGCATCTCTTCACGACTTTCCCCTCTCACGTGGATTTCCCTTCTTCCTCTTTCTCTCTTTCAATTTCCTTTTCTGTTCCCTCTTTTCCTTCTTCCCCAGGCCTCCCTGCCCTGTGTCATTCTCAGGCTGCCGTCACCCCTCCTTTGGAGCCCGTGCTCCTGTGGGTCAGTCCCAGCTTCCCCAGGTCCACACCCCACTCAGGACCAGGGCCCTGTTTGGACGTCACTGCTTTGCAGGGTCACTTCCCATTCCTCTGTTCAAACATAGCCTCAGGGGTAGGTGCTTCCAAAGCGCTGAAAGAGGATCCCGGGGTCAGTGAGTCCAGCTTCCCCAGTATCTGCTTGGACACTCCCATTGATGGGAAGGTCACTGCCTCCCACAGTACCATTGTCCTGTTTGGACAACCCTAATGACCGAGAGTTCCTCCCTACGGCCTGTTCTGCGATAAGCTGTCAATACCCTTTGGGTGGGCTCTTTGCGGGGCTGGAGGAGGTGGCGCTGAGTATCTGATACGCAGAAGGCTCTCCGTGGGTGGTGTTTTCCCTTCCTTCATTGTACTGAGTTGAAATCTGCCTTCTGAAAACTTCCTTCCCTTGTTCTCAGATCTGCAGGGAGGGGGGATCCATCTCCCCATGACGGCCACTAGTTGGTGAAACCCACTATGCCTTCTCTTGTCTTAGGGAAATGTCCGGGTTCCATCATAGGATGTGAGTTCCTCATAGGACATGAGTTCTCAGGTTCTCCAACCTTTCTGCCCTCCTCCCCCAATGCCCTCCAGCTTACAGATGTTACTCTTTAAACATGTCATCCTTAACTGTGCCCATTGTTGGCCTTCCTCTTACTGAGGACCAGGGACGTGGTGGCTTTCTGGTGTCCCATGACATCCAACCATAACTCGTTTGCAGTCAAATAACACCCCCGCTTTTCCTGCCAAGTGCCCCAATTCTGGGGTATCTGGTTGTGCGGCTTCATAGTGAATCCTTGGCACAGCGTTTCATTCTGTTGATGGCACCTAACAACAAAAACATAGTGAATCCTATCAAATTTCATCTGTGTCTTTCAACCTGTTATTCTGACCTGCCATCAGTTTTGAACCCAGATAGGTTGGGTTACCTTCCGCCCCACCACCCCACCACCCCTGTTTTTGGTTTATCTGAAAATCTGATCCTATGCCTTCATGGGTATCATTCAAGTCGTCAATAAAAATGTTGACCAGGTCAGTCTCAATGGGAGCCGAGTGGCACACCTTATGTTCAGATGGTCATTGTTTACTAATCAATAGCTTTTGTCTTCTTTTGTTTTTGGTAAATTTGTCTACCTGCTACAACCTAATCATCCTGTTTTCTGGGCTATTTTTTCCATGTCTTGCACAAAGGTTTTGCAAGAATTCAAATGTAAACAGATAAAATCAAGCTGTTCTACATCCATAGCATTCTATGATCTGACAATCCCATCAAAGAAGAAAGGAGTTGCTAAAAAATAATGAGTTCTTATTTTTCATCCTTTAAAAAGGATGAAACAAAACAAAACAAAAAACCCCGTCGCTGACAAGTTGATTCTGACTCACAGCGACCCTGTAGGACAGAGTAGAACTGCCCCCTAAAAAACAAACAAACAAAAAGTTAGGAGTGGTCATCTCTACACAGGGCTTGTTAGAATCTTTTAAAATTCTTTTCATTTATCTGTGGTTAAAAAGGATAGTAGGTACATATTCATTTTATAAAAATTCAAAGACACAGATACATGCAAAAGAATTTTTTTATTGTTGTAGTTTAAGTGAAAGTTTACATTTCAAGTTAGTTTCTCATACAAAAATTTATATTTACATTGTTATGTGACCCTAATTGCTCTCTCTGTACAGTGACAGCACACTCCTCCTTTCCACCCCGGATTTCCTGTGTCCATTCAACCAGCTCCTCATCCTCTCTGCCTTCTCATCTCACCTCCAGACAGAAGCTGCCTGTTTAGTCTCATGTATCAACTTGAGCTAAGAAGTACACTCTTTACTAATATCATTTTATGTCCCACAGTCCAGTCCAATCTTTGTCTGAAGAGTTGGCCTCGGGAATTGTTTTAGTTCTGGGTTGACAGAGAGTCCGGGGGCCATGCTTTCCAGGGTTCCTCCAGTCTCAGTCAGACCATAAAGTCTGGTCTTTTTACTAGAATTTGAGTTCTGCACCCCACCTTTCTCCTGCTCCATCCAGGAGTCTCTGTTGTGTTCCCGGTCAAGGCCGTCATTGGTGGTAGCCGGACACCATCTAGTTCTTCTTGTCTCAGGCTGAAGAAGTCTCTGGTTTATGTGGCCCTTTCTGTCTCTTGGGCTAATACTTCCCTTGTGTCTTTGGTGTTCTTCATTGTCCTTTACTCCAGGTGGTTGGAACCAATTGATGCATCTTAGATGGCCGCTTGCTAGCTTTTAAGACCCCAGACACCACTTACCGAAGTAGGATGTAGAACGTTTTCTTAATAAGCTTTCTTATGCCAATTGACCTAGATGTCCCCTGAAACCATGGTCCCCAGACCCCCGCCCCTGCTATTCTGTCCCTTGAAGGGTTTGACTGTGTTCAGGAAACTGCTTAGCTTTGGTTTAGTCCAGTTGTGCTGACTTCCCCTGTAGGGTGTGCTGTCCCTCCCTTCACCTAAGATAATTCTTGTCTACTATCTAGTTAGTGAATAACCCTCCCCACCCTCGTAACCATCAAAGAATGTTTTCTTCTGTGTTTAAACCTTTTCTTGAGTTCTTATAATATTGGTGTTATACAATATTTGTCCTTCTGTGACTGACTAAATTCACTCAGCACAATTCACTAAATTCACTCAGCCCTCCAGATTCTTCCATGTTATGTTTCACGGGTTCATCATTGTTCTTTATCGTTGTGTAGTATTCCATTGTGTGGATATACCATAGTTTGTTTATCCATTCATCTGTCGACAGGCACCTAGGTTGTTTCCATCCTTTTGCTATCGTGAACAGTGCTGCAATGAACATGGGTGTGCATATATCTATTCGTGTGACGGCTCTTATTTCTCTAGGATATATTCCAAGGAACGGGATTGCAGGATCATATGGTACTTCTATTTCTAGCTTTTTAAGGAAGTGCCAAATTGATTTCCAAAGTGGTTGTACCATTTTACATTCCCACCAACAGTGTATAAGTGTTCTAGTCTCTCCACAACCTCTCCAGCATTTATTATTTTGTGTTTTTTGGATTAATGCTAGCCTTGTTGGGATGAGATGGTATCTCATTGTAGTTTTGATCTGCATTTCTCTAATGGCTAATGATCGTGAGCATTTCTTCATGTGTCTGTTAGCCACCTGAGTGTCTTCTTTGGCGAAGTGCCCATTCATATCCTTTGCCCATTTTTTAATTGGGTTATTTGTCTTTTTGTTGTTGAGGTTTTGCAGTATCTTGTAGATTTTAGAGATTAGACGCCGATCGGATTTGTCATAGCCAAAAATTTTTTCCCAGTCTGTAGGTTGTCTTTTTACTCTTTTGGTGAAGTCTTTTGATGAGCATAAGTGTTTGATTTTTAGGAGCTCCCAGTTATCTAGTCTCTCTTCTGGTGCTTGTGCATTGTCACTTATGGTTCATATTCTGTTTATGCCATGTATTAAGGCTCCTAGCATTGTCCCTATTTTTTCTTCCATGATCTTGATCATTTTCAATTTTATATTTAGGTCTTTGATACATTTTGAGTTAGTTTTTGTGCATGGTGTGAGGTATGGGTCTTTTTTCAGTTTTTTGCAGATGGATATCCAGTTATGCCAGCACCATTTGTTAAAGAGACTGTCTTTTTGCCAATTAACGGACTTTGGGCCTTTGTCAAATATCAGCTGCTCATAGGTGGATGAATTTATGTCTGGATTCTCAGTTCTGTTCCATTGGTCTATGTATCTGTTGTTGTACCAGTACCAGGCTGTTTTGACTACCGTGGCAGTAAAATAGGTTCTAAAATCAGGTAGTGTGAGGCCTCCCACTTTGTTCTTCCTCTTGAGTAATGCTTTACTTATCCCGGACCGCTTCAGTGAAAAAGAATTTTAAAACACTCTAACAATCCCTATGCAGAGATAACCACTTCTAACTTTTTTTTTCCTAGTATTTTACCGTGCTTTTGGTGGAGGTTTACACAAGGAGTACTGGTGGCTGCTAAGTAAGCGCTCAGCTGCTAATAGAAAAGTTGGTGGTTTGAACCCAGCAGCCACTCCTCGAGAGATGTGGCAGTCTGCTGCATTAAAGATTACAGCCTTGGAAACCCTATGGGGCAGTTCTACTCTGTCCTGTAGGGTCGCTGTGAGTCAGAATTAACTCGATGGCAGGGGTTTTTTTTCAATTTTTGGTTTAGGTTCCCATTCAACAATTTCTACGCAAGTTGTTCAGTGACATTGGTTACAGTCTACACAGCGCATGAACATTCTCATTATTTCCGTTCTTCTTGTTCTGACTTCTAGCATTTTGTCCTATGTTTCTAAAAATATCTAGAAGTACATATACCAAAACTCATAAAAATGCAAGACCTATATACTGTTTGGATATCTGCTTTTTTCACTTGTTAATACCTGGTGAGTGTCTTTACATGTGAATAAATGTATAACTACATAACTATTTTTAATGGCTGTATAATAGTCCATGATATGGACTTATCTTACTCATTAGATCCCAGTGTCGAATAAGTGTTGGATTCCAATTTTTTGCCTTTATAAGCATTGTTATATATACCTATTTTGAACACATCTAGCTCCTTCCCTGAAATAAACTCAGATGCGAAAGTCTACCTTTTCGAATGCTTCCCCTCCCTTAAATCCCGACAGCATTTTATCGTACTTCTCTGGTAAACAGATTTTCTATTATTATAGTTATAGACTGTCACCTCCTTGCTTGTAGCTTCTAAAATTCCTTAGGAGAAACCCACTGCCGTCGAGTCCATTCCAACTCACAGTGACCCTATAGGACAGAGTAGAAGTGCCCCATGGGGTTTCCAAGGCTGTCATCTTTACGGAAGCAGACTGCCACATCTTTCTCCTGCAGAGCAGCGGCTGGTGGGTTCGAACTGCCGAACTTTTGGTTAGCAGCTGAGCACTTAACCACTGCACCACCAGGGCTCCTTAGCTTCCTTAGGAGAAGGGCCACTCAATTCCTTTTTAAGATTTCACCCCTTTTTTTACTTGCTAATACCTCGCGCGAATGTGGTGCAAACAGTTAAATTGGGCTGTAGTCGAAAGGTTGAGGGTTGGAATCCACCCAGAGGCACCTTGGAAGAAAGGCCTGGTGATCTACTTCTGAGAAACTGAACCACTGACCACAGCTGGAGCACAGTTCTACTCTGACACACACGGGGTCACTGTGAGTTGGAATTGGCTCGAAGGCAACTGGTTTGCCTAACACAGTAGCTTGTACTTATAGACACTCCATAAATATATGTTGAACAAGGGCGTGAATAAATGCATTTGTTGAGTGATTCATTCCAGAGTTTTTCTGGTGATTAACATCACCCTTGCAGGTTTCCAGTTTCCCAAGCCTGGTTTCTGCCCCGGAGCCCTCGTTTGCATGTCTTCCTGCCCCTCCCCCAAGCCCCAGGTGTTCCCAAGGGTGACAAAAGATGCTCCCTGTACCTGGGATGGCATTGTTCACCTGGGCCTCTACTTGAGTTGATTTAGAGGCTCCTTCCCTATCTCAGACTTCAGTTCCTTCTTAACCCGGCCTGCCCTGCTTTCTTTCTGAGCGTGCAGAGGAGCAACTAGAAGTTGGAGCTGGCTTGCTTGGCCCTGAGTGTGGCCACTTTGTAGCTTCACAGGCTCAGGTGAAATTGACAGACTTTGGGAAGGGACCGGGACACAGCAGTGCTCAATAAAGGCATCTTTTGGGTTCTCTTTCATCTTCTGTCGTCTGGCACAATTCAGTCTGCCCAGGTAAGGGCTCGGTCTGTCCTTTCCTCCTTCCTCTGGCCCTGACTCCAACTTTCCACGTCCTTTTTGTTTTCTTAGAAGTTGAATTGGGAGTCAAAGTTCAATAGCACCCACCCCCTGCTGCCTCTCCCCTCAGGCTCAAAGGGCTCTTTCTCCTTTGCTTTTGGTTGAGTGCCCCTCCCTCCCCCCTTTCCTTTCTTTGTTGCTTCCTCTCTTCTGTCCTCATCCTTTTGAAACATGAGCTCAGCTCCCCAGAAGGCTCTCAGGCCTTTATTTAACTCTCTTTCCACCCACCCTGGAGTCCCTGGCCTGCTGACCAACGATGATCTACTTCTGAAAAATCAGCTATTGAAAACCCTGTGGAGCACAGTTCCACTCTGAGACATGAGGTCGCCTTGAGTCTGAGTTGACTTTACAGTAAGGGTCTGGCACTGGACACCGCCCCCCCCCACCCCCATATTCTTTCTCATGGAGATCCTTTGTGGCTGGATTGCCTGAATGGTGGGTTTCTTTTTTTGTTTTTTTCCCAACTTACCATTTACCTTGACCTGTTTTTCACTCTCAGAACCTATAGCATTTTTGGCCAGAGTTCCCTGAACTTTTTGAAAGAAAATTCCCCTGAAGTCTAGGTCAGCCATCGGACAGTTTCCAATCTCTTTCCTGGGCTATTCTAAACCCTCAGGGAACTGCCCTGTGTGGAAGTGACCCCAGGAGGAAATTCCTTTCCTGGAGCTCAGACATTAAACTCTCCCCCAGAATCCAGGCGATTCTGAGGATCACCGCCAGCCTGGCAAAGCTGCACCAGCCACAGAATACCAGAGCCACTCACCAAATGCCTCGGCAGGGCAGTGGGCTCAAACCCACCCAAACAGGGCCATGACCCCTGAACTCAGCCCGAGAGTAATTACTGATGTAATGTCTACACTGTATGGGGCTGACTTTCTAAAGAACAGCTAAGAAAGGCAACACAATTCAATATAACAAGACCTACTGAGCACCTGGATTCCCTGGGTGGTGCAAAGGGTTAATGCTCTCGGTTGCTGACTAAAAGGCTGACAGTTTGAGTCCACCCAGAGGTGCCTCAGAAGAAAGGCCTGGTGATCTACTTCTGAAAAAATCGGCCATTGAAAACTCTATGGGGCACAGTTCTATTCCAAGACACTTGGGGTCGCCCACAGCAATGAGAGGTGGTGGCGTTGTTGAGCACCTACTCTGTGTCTCTGAACCAGGGATAGGGAGAAAAAAGATGAACTCCAAGACTTGGTTGGTCTCACCCTGAGAGAGCGTAGAATCTGATGCCTTTGGATTTTAGGATTTAGAATTGGAGAGTTTCCAATCTAAAATGAAGGAATAGAAAAACAAAGCAGGTACATCCCAGGGTCATCTTTTAAAAGGGAATTGAAGAACTGGGCTGCCTTCTGTTTCTTCACAGGAAGATAAGTAATTTCTAATCACCCACCGATTACACAAATACGTATTAAGAAAGACACACACAGGCGAAGAGCCTACTGTGTGCATAGATGAGCTCTGCCTGCCCCTTTAACCAAAACCCAGTTGCTCTCGAGTCGACTCAGACTCATGGTGACCCCATGTGTGTCAAAGTAGAACTGTGCTCTACAGGGTTTTCAATGGCTGTGATCTTTTGGAAGTAGATCTTCAGGCCTTTCTTCCAAGGCACCTCTGGGTGGACTTGAACTTCCAACCTTTTGAGTAGCAGCTGAGCATGTTAACCAAGCATGTTAACCTTTGGCACCACCCAGAGACTCCATGCTTGCCCCTTTAGAAATACAAAATGGCGGGATACCATGATCAGAGAGCCAATGCCCAGCCCTCACCACTGGGAGTCACTTTGAGTTCCAGTTGAGGGGCTCAGGGTTGGGTAATTGAGAGTAGAAATCTCTGGAAAAACCCTAATGCCCCTGTTGCAACATTCTAGGAAAACAGTCTGTTGAATAAGGGTGAATCACCGAAGGGAAGGTTTGGGGCAGTCAATACTGTCCCATGGCCCATGGCCCCACCCTTGGTTCCCCAGTGATGCTCCAGGGACCTTCTGGGGGCCGTGGGGAGGAGTGATGACTCTCTGATCTGGAATTTCAACGAGACATATGCAAATGACCCCAGTGGGCTCTGCGGAGGAAGTTATGAGCCCGGCGGGCTGTGGGCAGCTTCGTGTTTATAACCCACAAAGCAGAAGTGAGAGCGAGTGAGATTTCCCAGTTCTCCTCCTCCTTCCCTTCCCTTCTCACTGGACCCCACCCCCACTCCCAAGTGGGCCCCTTGCCCCTTCTCTCTCAGAAACGAGACCTTTGACTTTTACCAGACTTCCCAAATCTGAGAAAATGTCCGTCTTCAGAGGAAACCAGTCTTTCAGAGGGCTGATGAGCTACTGAAAGAAGAAATAACACCCACTGAGTGCCTACATGTGTCAGGCAGAGAACTCAAGTATCTGGGGCAGTCCTCACCAGAACCCTCCAGAGGAGTCACCACCCCATTTTACAGAAGACAAAATGGCGGCCCAGCTAGTGAGTGGTGACGTCAGGATCAACTAGGATAGACCAGGGCACTAGTCTGCCTCGTTCCCGAGTGTTCTGGCCACAGTGGTGGTAAGCCAAACAGCTTCCCAGAGCCTCTGCCATTTTGGACAGTAGGCCCTCCAAGATTGGGCAGAAGGCTACTCTTTGAGGAAACTAGGGTACCACATGGTGTATTTCAGCTGCTGCTCAGGTCTCCTGCCAGATGCCGTCTGAAGATACCACCGGACTTGCTGGGGTGGGGGTGGGGGGTGTTGATGGAGCAAGTCTGTATTGCTGATAACTTCCACTTTTAATTAATCCGCAATTGATTACTCTTCCATTTACGAGGTAGTGTGAAGGTTCTAGCTTTCTGTCAGGAAGTTAACTACGTATTGATAAATGTGTCAAAGCATTGGGTGGCTGTTACTTATTCTTGCGCGAGGGTGTCGAGCTGCTCTGGATTTCCCCTCACCTGTCCCAGCGCACCCTGAAAGGTGGAAGTCAAAGGCCTCAGGGAGAAAGTGGTTTCCTGACTTTTCCTGGGCCCCAGTTTAAGTTTGCTTGCTTTTGCTTTCTCTGTCTCTCTCTCTCTCTCTGCTTTTCTCTTCTCTCTCTCTCTGCCTCTCTCTCTCTCTCTCTGCCTCTCTCTCTCTCTCTCTCTCTCTGCTTTTCTCTTCTCTCTCTCTCTGCCTCTCTCTCTCTCTCTGCCTCTCTCTCTCTCTCTCTCTCTGCTTTTCTCTTCTCTCTCTCTCTGCCTCTCTCTCTCTCTCTCTGCTTTTCTCTTCTCTCTCTCTCTGCCTCTCTCTCTGCCTCTCTCTCTCTCTCTCTGTCTCTCTCTCTCTGCCTCTCTCTCTCTGCCTCTCTCTCTCTCTCTGTCTCTCTCTCTCTGCCTCTCTCTCTCTCTGTCTCTCTCTCTCTGCCTCTCTCTCTCTCTGTCTCTCTCACTCACGCTCTGTTTCTTTCTTCCCCCTTCTCTCTCTCCCTCTCTCTCCTTTTCTTCCTCTCTCTCTTCCCCAGAGGCCTTCGGCATGCCAGGCTGGCCAGGCTCCTCTCACCAGACTTACACCCCAGGTTTGTGTGGCTTCTGCCTGACCTTTCGCCCATATCCTACAGTGTTAACCCTGACTAACCCAGGCTGCAGACAAAACTCTGTGCACCAAGAAAACAATCAGCAGGAAACTGGTGCAATCTCTCCTCCTGGGGAGTGGGCTGTGTGGGCTGGGCATGGGGATGGGCTTCATTCCTAATTCATATATAACTGACGTTTATCATAATTGAGGATGACTATATATTTCATGCACAAGTGTTTCGCAACCCACAAGGCATAGCTCAATAATTTAAAAGAAAAAGAAAGGAAGCTAAGCAGTGTAAACTTTGAAGGGAAGAACTGTGAGCTTGGGCCAGGGGGTAGAATCTGAGGACCCAGCGGCCGAGGGCCAGTGTTGAGGCGTGGGGGCAGTGGGGCACTGGCCTCACCCCGTTAAGCAAACCTCTGCACTAAATCTCTAAAACTCAGAGTCCCATCTAAATCTGGTGGAAGGACGCTCTCTCAGGACCGCTGGGAGGACTTTCCCTGGCAGTATGGAGGACAACAGGGGACTGGCTAGAAATGCAGATTCTCAGGACCTGCCCAGACCCATTGAACCAGAACCTGCATGTTGACGCGATACCAGGTGATTCTTGCTGGCGTGGAAGTCCGCGAAGCGCTGAGCTAAACGCTATGACGCATTGAAAACACCTGGTACAAGCGGCTTCGACAAATGTTAGCTTCCTTTCCCCTCCTTCCTGCCATTCTTTGACGCTCTGAGGGAGAGATTTGGGTTAGAGGCGGGCCGAGGGGAGAGGCCCAGGTGGAAGGCACCTGTCGCGTGGCCCTGGCGTAGGGAGCCAGTGGCCGGAGTCCCTGGACACTCTCCCAGTGACCTGACCCCAGAGAATGTTCCGGGCCTGGGAAGGAGCTGGGTCTCGCAAAAAAAACAAAAAAAAAGGGGGCGGGAGCTGGGCGCCGGCCTGGGCAGGTGGGGCGTAGGAGGGAGGGGAGCCCTGGCCCCGCGTGCCCTGTGGCCTGGGCGCGTACCCTGCCGGGAAGCCCTGGGGCCACAGCTGCTCAGGGCCCGGCCCAGAATAGCCTCCCTTCCGGGCAGGGCTGCCCGCCCGCAGCGCCAGCGCCCGAAATAGGGCTCGACCCGGAGAACCGCCGGCGGCGGGCGGGCTGCGGGCGGGCACTAGGGGGCAGCTCCACCCTAGAAGCGCCGGGGACCCCCCCCGGGGCCCGGACAGGGACGGGACGCACCCGGGGAGGGGGATGGGGGCCGAGGTAGGGACCCGGGGAGAGGCGGCCGGGGGCGGGGCCGGGGACTGGGGCGGGGCCCGGGGACTGAGCAGGGGACTGGAGGCGGGGGACCAGGGTCGGGGTCCGCGGCTGGGGGCGGGGATCCGGGGACCCGGCAAGGCATCCGAGGTAGGATCCGAAGCAGGGCCGGGGAGGCACGCGAGGTCAGGGGACCCGGGCCGGGCCGGGCGCGGGTCCCAGGTAGGGAGCGGGGCGGGCGGGGGCCGGCGCTGACCTCACCACCCGGGGCTGCAAGGACGCTCGTCGGCTGTCGGAAGGACTGAGGCAGCGCAGCTGGCGCGCGCTCCTGTGTGTGTGCCTGTGGCTTCCCTTCCCCTGGGACGCAGCCGGGAGAGGCAGCAACAGCGGAGAGGTTGCCATGGCCACGGGCGGGCGGACCCAGTCCCGCCAGGCCCCGCCTCAGCGCGATTCCGGCCAGAATCCCTGGAGGTGGGCGGAGGTCTGAGGGACCCCCCAGCTCAGTCTGCCCCGCTTCTGCCTCTGTTGGAGGACTTCTCTCGTCCCCCTGACCAGAGGCCGTCTTGGGCGCTGCTGGTTCTGGGGATGCTCTGGGCACCCACTTGTCTGTGTCCCCTCTGCCCACCAACAAGGTGGCCACAGTGGCCCTAGCCTGGGCCTCCCTGCTATTAGCCTAAGTGGAAACTGAGGCTGAGCAAGGGTTTAAAATGCTGGACCTCCAATTCTGCCCATCGCTGTCATCCCACCTGCTCTGCTCCCCACAACTTCCTTAACCCCCTTCAGCCTCAGTTGCCTCATCTGGCGTCCAGTGATTAGTCATATCCACCAACCAGCGTCGTCACGATGAAAATAGAATACTTATGTAATGTGCCATGTGCCCAGTAAGTGTGGCCCCTCTCTCCCTTCTCCCGGACTCTGCAAATAGGGCTGGGTGCCTCAGACCTGCCCACTCACCACCTCACCCCCAGGCCTGGAGCTGTGAGTGCATGAGCACCCTTGCCTGGGCCTCTGCTCCCTTTGGGGTTACCCTGGAACCCGCCTGTGTGCAGAGGAAGATGGTCCAACTTGTTGTCGGAACCTGCAGGAATCCCAGGCCAAGGGCCAAGAGTATTAACCAAGGCCCCGGCTGGCGGGGTGAGTCAGCCTCTCCCTGTTGAGCCTCCATGGCTACTTCAGCTGCCCTTTGCGGCTTGGACCATGCGGTTGCCAGGAGGAGGCGGCGGCCCCTGGAAATCGCTGGGAAGACTGGCGTATCCTGGGGGTGGGCTTGGGAGAGACCAGTGCACCAGGTCTGGCAGGGAAGGGGACTTTCATTTCTTGTCCTCCTGTTTGGTGCTGAGGGGCTGGGATCGGCGCGCCCCAGTAAGGAATGGCGGGCCTGACTTACCTTAACCGCCTGTGGCTGGCAGGCCAGCGGAGGAGAGACCCTGGTGTGAGGACGCAGCCCCTCAGGCGCTGGCCACGTTGTTGCAAACGTGGAGGGTGGGTCATCACTGATTTCTCAGGAAGAGTTAGTAGACCAGGTGGGCCGCCTGGAAGGTTAGGCTGCCACTTAAATGCCAGATTATTAGCAAGAAAAAGAGACTGTCGGTGCTCAGCCCTTCCCCAAGGGCATCTGTAAAGCCCGTGTTTATTGGGCACTCACTATGCACTAGACTGTGGGCCAGGTTATTTGCATGTGTTTGCTCACTCAACTATCACAAACACCCTGGGAGGTGGAGACTAATATTATACCCATTGTACAGATGGGGAAACAGTTTCCGAGACCCACCCGATTGTCCTAGCTGAGCGATGGTGGAGCTGAGATTCAAACCCAAACTCCTTTGGCTCCTGAGTGCGGGAACCAATGCGAGGGGGCCCGAGAGGACCCAGGTGCCCAAGCCCCTCCCCCAGCACACTGCTTGCTCGGTACCCAGCTGATTTCCTGTCAGGAGCAGCTGCCAGTATGCTGAGGCAGGGCAGTCCCCTTCCTGTGGTTCAGGTAAGGGCAGAACCCATCCTCCCTCTCCTTTCGCAGGCTCTAGAAGTCAGCCTGGAGGACACAGAGAGCCCTTGGGGCCAGACATGTGGCCAGAGTCCTCAGTGCCAGGGTGAGGGGCAGAATGGGCAGCAAGAAGGGCTGCTAGCCTGGGTTGAGGTGGGACTGGGGAGGACCTGACAGCTTTCCCTTCAGCTGTCCAGCCCCGACCCCATGAGGTCTCCTCCTCGCCACCTCTCTGAGGATCAGGAGGGTGCAGGGGTCTCCATCTCCAGATGAAAGCCCTTCAACCCCATTTCCCCAGCTCTTTGCAACCTCTCCCTGGTTAGCTTGGTTCAGGAGGGGCATCTGAGAGGTGGAGGCTTCCACCGTGCCATATCCCCCTCACCTTCAACTCCCCCAGGGCTTGGGAAAGAGTGGCTGTTGGGCATCACCTGGCCTTTTCCCAGGTGGACGAGCCCTGGGAGACATTTCCGAGGAGCTTGGGACCCTGTCCAGATTGCATGCACCCAGCTCCATGCCTCCACCTCCTTCCCCCTCCTGCCCATGGAAGCTCAGAATGAGATTTCTAGAGGATGATGTTTCTTGTGCGAGGGTCATCTGAGGTTGCTAAGACTAAGCTCTTCACCAGAGAAATGCAGGAAGCATCCCTGTGGCTAAATGAGGCAATGTCTCTTCCCCAGAGGGACCAAGGTGTCCATGCAGCCCTCTGATCGGCCCCGTGGTTGGCTAGGCCAATTACTGGGCTCCATCTCTGGCTGCCTTTTCAGTCTGTCCTCTGCCCTCAACGTGCCTTTCATGGGGCATAAAGGAACATTCCACTTGTCCTTCCTCCCAAGAGCAAAGAAGGACACATGTCTGAGGCTTGTCCAGAAGATTCAAGGAAAGAAAAGAATGTTCTTAATTTGAGATTCTGCAGGACTACTGTACTGGCTTGAATAGTGTTCCTCCAAAATTCACGTTCACCCGGAACCTGTGAATGTGACCTTATTTGGAAACAACGTCTTTGCAGATGTCATCAAGTTAAGATGAGGTCATACTGGCATGGAGTGGGCCCTATGCCAATGCCTGGTGTACTTAGAAGGGAAATGTGGACACACACAGAGACACACAGAGGGAAGACGGCCAAGGGAAGACGGAGGCAGAGATTGGAGGGATGTGCCTACAAGCCAGGGAACGCCAAGGATTGCCGGCAACCCCCAAACTAGGAGAGAGGCAAGGAGCAGATTCTGCCCTCCAGCTTTCAGAGAGAGCGTGGCCTTGCCCACGTCTTGGTTTCAGACTTCTGAGCTCCAGAGCTGTGAGAGATTGCATTTCTGCTGTTGTAAGCCACCTAGTTCATGGTACTTTGTACAGCAGCCCCAGGAAACTACTCCAAACGCCAAATGTCAGTCCGAGAGCAGTGGAGGGAAACAAGAAGGAGACGCAACAGGCACATAAAGGAAAGGCTTAGAGAGACCAGGGAGGGTCAGGAAGGAGCACTTCCTCAGCTTCTCCCACTTGCCCTGACAGGAAACCAGGGGGCTGGATGCTGAGCTGGGGACGTTGCTACTTTGCTCCTAGTGCATGGAGTTGGATGTTGGGTGGAAGGGAGGCGTCCAAACCTTGCTGGGCTTGCACAGGACCAGGGAGAGCCTGCTAATAATGAACCTGTGACATGCTCTGTTCTCATCTTCAATGCATGAAGCAGGTTTTCTTGATTAGCCACCAAGGCAGGGTGGTTAGGTCCCTACCCAAAGTTCTACGCAATTAGCGGTGATCTGGGACACACGCCCAGCTTTCTGGGCCCTCAGTCTGCACTCTGCCCTGGGCACTCTGCCCTCTCCTAGTCTGGGACTCCCATGCTGATGTCCAGCACCTCACTGCGGTCAGCGAGGGGCACAGTAAGTGTGCTGGGCAGGGGCACAGGAGCCCAATGGCCTGGGGTTGAATTCCAGCTCTGCTCCTCCTTGGCTGTGTGACCTTGGGCGAATTACTTTACCTTCACATTCCACACTCTTCTCAACTGAAAACACGGGGCCAGTAAAACAGTTAAGCACTCGGCCGCTCACCAAAAGGTTGGTGGTTCAAACCCACCCAGCGGCTCTGCAGGAGAAAAGACTTGGCAAACTGCTTCCATAAAGATTACAGCCTGGGAAACCTTACGGGGCAGTTCTACTCTGTAACACGGGGTCCCTATGAGTCGGAATGGACTCAACAGCACCTAACAACGATAGCGTCTAACTCCTGGGGTTGTTGGAGAGTTAAATGAATTAATACTTTCCAAGTGCTTAGAATGCAGCCCTGGTGGCACAGTGGTTAAGCCTTCGGCTGCTAACCAAAAGGTTAGCAGTTTGAATCCACCAGCTGCTCCTTGGAAACCCTGTGGGGCAATTCTACTCCGTCCTATAGGGTTGCTATGAGTCGGAATCGGCTTGACGGCAACGGGTTTGGTTGTTGTTTTTTTCAAGTGCCTAGAACAGTACTTGGCCCATAGTAAGCTCTCCTATTAAAGTGTCTGTGGAATAAATCCAACATGCCGGGTGGGTGAGGGCTCTTTCCCTCCAGGATCGGTGCCCACGAGAGACCTGTGGAATGGCGAGCCTGCCAGGCCACGGGGACACCAACGCCAACAGCATCTGCGTGCAGCCCTCATCTGTCTCCCATGGAACCCTCCAGAGATGGAGGGCACCCAAGACAGGGAGCAGAGCCCCACTGGCATTCTATGAGTGGCGTCCCTAGTGGGATCCAGCGGGTGGAGACAGTAACGGGTGACACTGTCAGAGGGGGTAACACCAAAATGACTGTCCGTAAAATGTTTGTGCAGCACTTCCGCAGGCATTTCTTACTTTTTATAAAAAAGGTCCCTGTGGTTTTAGTTACAATGACAAGAAATGTTTTCCTAAGCCCAGCTCACATGTGTCGATATACCCACAAGGTTAAAAAGCTACGCTAATTTACTTTTTGAACCTTCTAATGCACGCCAGTCAGAGCTGTCATTATTACCCAATTAAACGACGCTTCCGATCACATGGTTTCGTCTGCACGTTCACGAGCACGCACTGTTGTTTTCGTTCCCACCGGTGTTTTTACAGTGGCTAGTTTTATCAAATTTTCTGGTGTTTTAGCTACACTATTGTGGTGATTCACCTGCGGCGGGGGCGGGGGGAGTGACACCACAAGTTACTTCACAGGGTGACAGCAACCCTAGTGACACCACTGCATTCTGGGAAGGCTGACTCCGTTTCGGGAATCCTGCCACCGAGGCCCAGGTCACCTTTTGATCCTGGCCTGGGCCAGCTTCCTGCTCCTGGAGGAAGGCTCGGTCCCCGGTGATAGTCTCTACCGTGGACCTGGTCAGCAGAGCCCAGCTAGCTGCTGCTGCTCACGAGGGGTCCTAGCGAGCGATAGGTGAGTCACCATCACTTATCACCCCATGGACAGAAAACCCAGCGCGCACATCCCACCCGAGTGACGGCACTGCCTGTCACCTCTCCAGACAAGCATGGCATGTGCCTGCAGCAACTTGTACACCCCACGTACGTGTCCGGTAAGCTCTCCACTCGTCTGGCCACTTCCCAGCTTTCTGTGGGGCCCTGCGGCCTCTACCCTGTGTCTCTGGCTTCGTTAACTGGCTCCTCTCCAGGCCTGTATCCCACTGGCTCAAGAGCCCAGACTGACAGCCCCCAGGTGGCAGCCCCAGGGCCTGGCACACTGTGCCCAGTGGAGACAATTCCCCTCCCCCACTCAAGACTGGCCAGCTCAAGCCCGTCCTGGTGTGGGCACGAGGTCTCTTTCTGTAGCGGGGCTCCTTGGCTGACCTTCTCAGCTCCTTGTCTTCCCCTGGAGAGGCCTGGCAGCTGGCCTGCGGGAGGGCCCAGCTGTGCTCCGGGCCTCCTCCCCTTCCACTCCAGGGCTCTGGCTGGAGCCCTGGGCAGGGTCCCCGCGGAGTTCACCGCCAAACCCCAGCCCTGCGATGGTCTGAGGACTTCCAATGGGGAAGCCCCAATGCGTAGGGCGGTATTCTGCAGCTATTCACTGCCCCCCACACTGGGCAATGCCAGCTGGTCTCTGAGGGTCTCCTGGGTGGCCTTTCTGCCAAAGCCCCTTGCCTACTTTCAGGGGTGCCAAGGAGCACTGACAGAGCAGTGAATACCTGAAGGGCCAGGCCTGGATGCCTCTCCCTGCCCCGGGACTGGCTCCTCTCCCTCCAGCCTCCTCTTCACAGGATTCTAGAACAGGAAGGAACATGGAAGTTCATTTCCTCCATCCCCAGAAGTCCAGAAAGGATAGTTTAGGGGGACATGGGTTCTCTGAGGCTTCAAGCAAACCCTGGGCATTGGGTTGTCCAGAGATCTAGCTGTGGTTTTCCTGAGATTCTATATCCATTGCCAGCACCAGCCCTGGACATCTGAGGCTCCGGCCTACTGGGAAGTGGAATGACTCTGGTGTTCCCTACAGCCACTGAGGGTCTAGGTGAATGGAATGGTGGCCCCGGGACCATCCCCCAGGGCTGACCTGGACTCCAGTTAGAGCCAGTGTGGACCCAGCTGCCGCTCGAGTCCCTCAGGAGCCTTAACAGAATCAGCTAAGTGACAGTAGCAGATCATACACATGTACAAGCAGCGGTGGAAAGTACCAGAACTTAAACCGGTTGCCGTAGAGTTGACTCAGACTCATGGTGACCCATGTGTGTCAGGGTAGAACTGCTCCACAGGATTTTCAACGGCTGATTTTTCAGAAGTAGATCTCCAGGCCTTTCTTCCAAGGCGCCTCTGGGTGACCTCAAACCTCCAAAATTTTGGTGAGCAGCCCAGTATGTTAACTCTTTGCACCACCCAGGGACTTTGGAGGAAAGGACATTGTGTGAAAAGTCAGGTGACAGATATTCTAATTCTGCTCCTACCATTAATTATCTGTGTGATTTGGGGTGACCCTAAATCCCTCTACACCTGAGTTTGCTCATAAGGAAATGCGATATATTTTATCTTACCTGCCTTACTCACATCTGGAGCCCTGTTGGTGAAGCAATGAAGAGCTACGGCTGCTAACCAAAAGATCAGAAGTTGGAATCCACCAGCCGCTCCCTGGAAACCCTATGGGGCAGTTCTACTTCGACTATAGGGTCACTGAATCGGAACCCAGTTGATGGCAATGGGTTTAGTTTGGTTTTTATTTACATCTAAGGCATGTAGGGGGGATGGCGTGAGATAATGTATCGGAACGCATTTTGAAAAAAACAAAAAAGAGCTACTTATGCAAACATAAGGTATTAATAAAAGATGCCTGTTTGCTTCTTGAAGTAAAAAGTTACAGATGAATTAAATAAGACTTCAATGTTGTAAGAAACACTGGCGTTTAAGGGCTTTTTTTTTTTTTGGCACAACCACAGCTCAAGTGTTCCGCGGGCTTCTACCGGGCGCCCCGCATGGTGCTGGACTTTGTGAAGAACATAAAAAAGCAGAAGATTAGTGTCTGGTACAGAAAACAAACAAAAAAACCTGCTGTCGTTGAGTGGATTCCATCTCATGGCAAGCCCACGTGTTACAGAATAGAACTCCTCCATAGGGTTTTCTTGGATGTAATCTTTATGGACGCAGATCGCCAGACCTTTCTTCTGCAGTGCTGCTGAGTTGATCTGAACCACCAACATTTAGGTTAGTCATTGAGTGCAAACCGTCTGCACCACCAGGGACTCCCTGGTACAGAGTAGGCATTCCCTAAATAATTGTTGCGAATGAATAAGAACGAGTGCCTTCCCTCAGAGAGTTCACAGTCCAGGTCAGAAGGAAATCAGGAGACAATGCTGCCTTGTAACCAAATGCTAAATGCACAGTGCAGGCTGCAAGCATTGGGTGCCATCAGAGGGAAGAGAGTCCCGAGGCCTGCAGGCATCAGGGACAGCTTCAGAGAGGAGGCTGGAAAGGAGGCGGCAGCCTGAGAAGAGAGGCAGAATTCCAAGAGATGGGCCAGAGGGACAAACTCAAACACGGGTCCGGTGGGCGCGGAAGGGATGCGTGTAGCGAGCAGGTGGGCAGATGAGATTTCCCTGAAGGAGGAAGTATGTCTCCCTGTGTGGGAATGGAGTGGGGTTAAAGAAGGTAAAGAAGATCAGCTTCTACTCAGCCATCAGTACAACCTGCAAAGACGAGAGCGTTAAAGCAGATAAGCTCTCCACGGGGCTTTAGAAGAACCAGAAGGTTTGGAAACCCGGGGCACACTGTGCCGAGGGGAACCAGCGTGGCTCCTTCGGGGATGGACTGTGTGTCAGAGTCAGCAATATTTTCAGAAGAAAAGTGCCTGGTGAGGACATACCAAATCTCGAAGTTCCCCCAAATTTCCCATTCCCGGGCTGTTTCCCTGTTTCTGATACTTAGAATGCCTTGCTCTCCTGCACCCGCCGAGGGAGCACCTGCCATCTCGACTCACTGCTCACGTCACCTTTTCTGGGAAGCCGCTGCAAGTCATTTCCCCCCGGGCACCCGCAGCTGTACCCTGTATACATCTGTATTTTTGCTTCCATTCCTTTTTAGGATACTTCTTGGTTTTCACATCTGGTTCCCCTTTGAGACCGTGAGCTTCTTGCGCCCGGAGTATTTCCTGGTTGTTATTTATCTCCAGCACCTGGAGCGGTGCCCGGAACGGCGCTTCCATCTGTGTTGGCATCATCTGGGCACCTGGGCACCGGTGCGCTGCCAACGCAACTTCGAATTCAGGGACGCTGCAGCCCACCTCCTCCACGGCACGGCCTCACTAAGGTCATGTTGTGAATGGTGCCCCCTGAGCTGTGCAACACAGTGGCCTCCTGGGGGTTGGGGGTCTCATGGACTTTATATTTCATGTCTATACCTTTAACAGGAGCCCTGGTGGTGCAGTGGTTAAGATCTATGACTGGTAAGCAAAAGGTCAGCAGTTCGAATCCACCAGCCGCTCCTTGGAAATCCTATGGGGGCAGTTCTACTCTGTCCTATAGGGTCGCTATGAGTCGGAATCGACTCGATGGTAATGGGTTATACCTTCAACAAGAAGCCTGGGGGGTACAAGTAGTTTGCATTAGCTGCTAATTGAAAGGTTGGCAGTTTTAACCTACCAGGCAGCTCTGTGGAAGAAAGACCTGGCAATCTGCTCCTGTAAAGATTAAACCCCCTTTCTGTCGAGTCGATTCCAACTCATAGCAACCCTATAGGACAAGGTAGAACTGCCTCATAAGGTTTCCAAGGCTGTAAATCCTTACGGAAGCAGACTGCCGCATCTTTCTCCCCTCAAGCAGCTGGTGGATTCAACCTTTAGGTTAGCAGCTGAGTGCTTAACCAGTGTCCCACCCAGAAGGGCTCAGCCAAGAAAACCCTGTGGATGGAGAGAGCGGCTGCAGTCTGTAACACACGGGGTCGCCATGAGTCAGGGGGTCAAGTGGACTGGACTGCAGCTAACTGAGCAACATCATCCAACACCCTGTACATTCTAGATACTAAGTGATTAAGGTTTTCTGTGTGAAAAGATTCTAGTATTTGAGATTTGGGGGAGGGAAGTTGAGAGAGGAAATGCTACGTTTCTTGTGCAGTGTGGCTAATGATCATGTATTCTGTTTTTTCGGTCTGGGAGGTTAGCCGCCTTCGGATGCCTTGAAGAGCGAAGAGCAGTGGGGACGGTATCAACAAGAGCAGTGTATGGGTTTTAGTACCCAGAGCCCTGGCTTCTTTCCAGACAAGCCCCGGCCTCTGGTTCTCTCCGCCATCAGCCTTCCAGGCTGTGGCTGTTGCTCAGGGCAGTGCTGCAATCCGAGCACTCCGGAGTGGGAAGTCCAGAGTTCTACCCGCTTCTGGGAACAGCCCCCCACCCCTCCCCACGCCAGCTCCCACAGGCAGGCCCCATGACGGGTCAGGCTTGCTCGGGATTTCACAAACGCCTGGCCTGTTCCCAGCACAGCACAGCTGGGAGGGCTCAGCGCCGGGGGAGGGGTCCCCCTCCCCCGTCCCCATGTCCTGGGGCCTAGGCCCAGTGGCCGCACTTGTCTGAGCCTGCCGCTGAGCGGGCGGTTAGCTCCAGGCCTTCCCACCCTGCTGATTCCCAGCTCTGGCTTAGTCAAGGTTCCAGGAGGGATTTCCCTGTCCCAGGAAGAGGAGAAGCTGAGCTTGTCTTCCCTGAAGGTGGCAGCAAGTGGTCTCAGACTCACCTCGGGAGGGGTTTGATCATTCAAACACCCCCACCCCACTATCCTCGGGGCTTCCATTCAGAAGAGCTGGGGGCAGCATCCCAGAATCAGAAATTTCATCCACACTCTGGAGGGCCCCGGGGTCCCTGGGAGGTGCAAATGGTTACCGGTTGGTTGCTGTGCTCAGCTGCTAACTGAAAGGTTGGAGGTTTGAGTCCCCCCAGAAGCGCCTCAGAAGAAAGGTCTGGTGATCCACTTCTGAAAAATCAACCAGTGAAAGCCCTGTGGAGCACAGGTCTACTCTGACACACACATGGGGTCACCAGGAGGCTGGGGGCTCGGAGGGTGAAAAGGGTTTAGCAGAAAGAGCCCTAAATTCCGGGTCAGGGTTTCCATAGGCCCTTGGCTCTCTCTCCCTAACTAGCCCCGGCACTTCAGGGCCTCACTTTCTCCATCTCTAAAATAGACTTGTTCTGACATGAGTGTCCAGTGACCAACTGTCCCGGTTCGCCAGACTTTCAGGACAAGCTGGTGGCCCGACCTGAGGGTAAGCTGAGCTCATGGACGTGCGATGTGATGGGGTGTGTGTGATGTGAAGACGCAGCTTCCAGCTTCTTGTGGCAGGAACAACAGTCTGTACTTATTTACGTGTTTACCATTTTGCTGTCTTGTCCCTCCCCTAGAGCCAAACCTCACGGGCACAGCCTTGGCCTGTTCGACACTGGAACAGTACCTGGCACATAGGATGTGTTCAATAGGTATTCGTTGAGTGAATGAGTGAGTGAATGAATGAGTGGATGAATGAATGAGTGAGTGGAGGAATGACCGAGTGGTGGGGGCCCCAAGGGCAGGACCCCTGGACATAGTGCACGTGCTTGGGGTGGGGGGCCCTGCCGGCCTGCAGGGGCACCTCGGCCCCTGGGACGGGAAAGCTGGATCCACTCCCGGCAGGTAAGGCGCTAAAGGCGAGTCAAGGGTTCCTAGTCCACCTCCCCTCGGAGGGTCAGTCACCCCAAACGACGAATGCCTGCCTCCCTCCTCCCCCACGAGCAGGGCGGCCCGACCCCCCCTCTCCCCGCCCTCTCCCGCCCCCCACCCCAGGGCGGTGCGCCTGGCAGCCTCCAGGCCGAATTTCCTGGCACTCGACTGAGAATAAACAGCGCTCTCCGCCTGTAATCCCGTTGCCATGGCGATGCGCTCGCACGGGCGGCGTGGCGTGGCGGGCGTGGCGGGGGCGTGGCGGGGGCGTGGCGGTCCTGGGAGGCGCCGCCCCCCGCGCTCGGCGGGGACATTCTTCTCATATCTCCGCCAGGGCTCCCGCGGTGTCCGGGAAGCGACTCTTCCTGGCAGAGGGCGGCCTCCCAGCGACGCGCTCGCCCCCCCCGCCCCCCCGCGCCCGGCGGCCGCCGAAATGGGAGGGGCGGGGCAGGGCTCCGGCAGGGGTTCCTGTCCCCGCAGCGGGCCTGGACCCTGCGCCCCGTGCATGCACGCTCTCCCACCCGCCACCCCGCAGACTCCGTCTCCTCTCAGACTCGGTGCCTGGCTCTCCCTCTCCCCGTAAAGAGCGCTCGCTGCCTGGTACCCCCGCCGTGTGCCCCAACAGCGGTCCTCATTGCCCAGACAATGTCATCTTCCACCTCCAGCTCCCCGTCAGGGGTCTCCTTCTCGCCCTCCCCCCAGAGCAGACCTCGAGTTTCCCATTCCTGGCGCTCATTAGCCGAGGAGGAGCCCCGGAGAGAGGGGAGGGCCTCTTAGGGGACCTCTTGCACCGCAGAAGTGGAATGATGCAGGCAGGACACAGGGGGATGGGACTGCCTGGCCCTTTTCCGGCGGCTAGGACCCCTAGCGCTAACGCGCTGAGGCAGGGCCAAGGGTACCTGCTCTAGCCCCAGGGAATTATCCCGTTCTGTGCAGACTACTTCTTAGCCAATCTTGGGACCGGGGCACCCCTCCTCTGGCGGCCAGGACAGCGGCCCTTCACTAAGTTGTTTGGAGGAGTGTCCTCCCCTGCAAGGGTTGAGCAGTAGGGAAAGACTTTGGGAACCGAAGGAGGCTGGGATGAGAAGGGAAAGGAAGAAGCCGCCGGCGAGCGGAGGAATTAGGAAGGATTTTTGCCCTGGCGTTGCAGTGAGCATGAACAGGTCAACTTCCTTCTCTGGACCTCAGTTTCCTTGTCTGCAAAACCAGGGGGTTGGTCCAGGGGCTGCAGATCTGAAAACGGAGCGCCAGAGAAGCCTTGGGAAGGAGGCCAGGGCGGGCAGGGAGCTGCGGGTCAGGAAAAGTCAGGGGTCTTCCTGCCTGCCTGTCTCCCCAAAACCAAGGCTCAACACCCAGGGGGCAAGGACAGCAGCTTCCCCCTGGTCCGGAAAGCCCTTTTCCTGTGAAAGCTGAACACTCGACAAACCAGCTGTGGCTGGTGCCAAGGACGGTGATGCTGAGCGCCAGGTGCCGAGGTTCCAGTGCCCTGTCATCCTTCCAGCCCGTGTGGTGTGGCGTTCTCCCTAGGAAGGCAGGTGATGGAGGAGCTGCAGGCCGGCAGGTCCAGGGTTTCCCCAGGATTGCATCCTTGGGGAGTCCCCAGAGTCTCCTCCCCCCGCCGCCCCACCACCTTGTGCTCTGGGAAGGTGGCGACTCTGCCTGGATCTGGATTCCCATTACCTGAGTTGCTGGTTCCCATTTGCTCGGTGCAGCTCTGTGTGGCGTCTCACACCTGGCCCTTTGTCAACATGTTAGGTCGTTTTCCCCAAAAGCCCAGGAAATGGGAAAGAAAAATGACTGTTTATTTGCTCTCCGTGTTTTGCCTTTTGGACACCAATTCCTGGTGCGGCTTACTGGGTGTTGGGGAAAGGGTTCTGGCTTTTGTTGCAGGCATCTGAGGCCCGGAGGAGGGAACAGGGCCCCTACTTGGGAGTGACACTCATCCCCCCAGCTGCTGGGTCTGGTATGGGGGGGGGCAGACGCAGAAGAGAAATGCCACAAAGGTGTTAGTTTTTAGTGGAACTCTAGTGCTGGAACCCCAAGATGGTGGTGGGGTACTACCCTCTTGGCTTTGCAGGGAGGACCCACCAGTGGCGATGGTGGGCACATGGTTAGCCTGTAGGGAGGCAGGAAGTCTGGATTTGGGGAATAAAACGCTCCTGGGTTTCTATGAGTTGGAGTCGACTTGACACGGCAGCGGGTTTGGTTTTTTTGGTTTGGGTTTTAATCCTCTTTCCCGCATTCCAAGGGATGTGTCCTTGGGCGGGTTGCTTAACCTCCCTGCACCCCAGTCGCTGCCTCCATTCAGTCGACAAATATTTACCGAGCCCCGCTCTAGGCACCACAAGTGACCAGTCCAACCCCGCTCACATGGAGCCCACGCTCCTGGGTCAGAAAACATGGGATGATAGCACCTGCCTGTGGGGTGGTTGGGAGGGTTCAACCAGGTAGCCTCTAAGTGCCTAGGGCATGGGACAGCCTGCCAGAAAACAGAATAGACAGCTGCTGATTGGGAGATGGAGGCCCTGCCCAGCGCTCAGGTCGGGGCACCGAGGAACCGAGGAACGTGAGATGCGAGGTGGAGGTGTGGGGAGAGAAGAGGCCAGGAAGCCCCAGAATACCTGGTCCCCTGGAGAGTACCCTACCTGCCTGCAGGGTTTGCAGCTGGATTGCCCCTCCCCCACCGTCCGTGAACCCTGATGTGCGGAGGTCTCAGGTCACCCAGGACCCAATTGTCTGGGCTTTCTGGGAACACCTCCCTGGCTGAGGAGCCAGAGCGCCTAATAGCTTGGAGCCTCTAAAAGCTTTGACCACAGCTCAGCTTGCTCCCTGGAAGCCCTTTGAAGCGCTTCCTTCGAACTTGCTTTGCATATTCTGGTCAGATCTGAATCAGACTAGCAGGAATTACCCCTGGTGCTAACAGTCAGGGTGGCAGCCCCAGTGACAAACGGGCGGGCACAGTGACGTGAAGACGCTTTGGTGCCAGCGCCCGGGGCCCCAAATTTCTTGGGGCTGCTGGTCAGAGGGCAGAGCCACCACCCTCTGTGGCTCCCTGCTCCTTCTCTTCGGATGCACAGTGTGGGTGTGGGTGAAAGAGAAAGCAAAGCAGAGAAGGGGTGGGGTGGGGGGAAGAAAGTTCAAGTCATGTTTTTCATTAAAAAATAGTGCTCTTTATTATAAATTACTGAAATGTTTCTTTTCTGAATATAAATATAAATATGTGCAAAGTTTGACTTGAATTGGTATTTTGTTTAGTTCTTCAAGCATCTCTGAACAGCCTGGAAGGCCTGGGTGGGGGGAGGGGGAGGACTGGAGGTGGAATCTTTATAAAAGACAGAGTGATTGAGGCAGATTGTAAACATTATTGAAAAAAAACCGAACGAACAAAAAACAGAAGGGAACAAACAGCAAAAAACCCACCCCACACACAGCCGCCCCCCAGCCGGCTCCAGCATTTGACCCAGAAGACCTTGTGTGTGTTCGTTTTGTCGTCCCCCCCCCCCCCCAAAAAAAAGAACAGTTCCAGGTAACTCCGTCGCTGCTACATTCCTGTAGGTTTTCATGGATCAGTGCTACCGCAGAGCGGGGGCAGCAAGAACAGCAGGCAGCCGGCTCCGACTTCCTGCCTGCCTCCCCCAGGTGACGGGGGAGGGCTGTGCAGGGCCTGGGGGGCTAGAGGACCTGGTGGCTCTCCTCTGCCGGGAATGACTGGCCAATACAACTGGGCTGACATCCGGAGTAGCTGACATTCTCATAGTGCTTAGTGGAAGGCATGGATTCCTCCCCCCACCCACTGTCCCAAGGACTGCTGAGAGCGGACAGCCCCATGCTCTCCCCCCCCCCCCCGTGCTCTCTGGGGAGAACTGCTGGGCCTCCCTGCCTGGCCTGGCCAAGTGGTGGCTTCTCGTGTGCCATCCCTATCCATGGGACAGGGAGCATTTAGGGTGAATCTCCTAGCCAGACAGTCAGGGGGCGTCAAGCATAATCCCCCACCTTCTCTATTGGGGGGTCAAAGGTGGCTCACCGCCCTCCCCCAGTGCTAGAAGGTTCAGCCCGGCTGGGGAAAGGAAAATGACAGGGCAGCCCCAAGCCATGCCCCTCCAAATGCCACTTCTCCCTTAAAACGGGGGAAGGTCTCTGGGCTCTCAGCCTGAGGTGCACTCCAGGACCTTTGTCTCCTGTGACTGTCCCAAGGGAGGGGAGAGATCAAGGGGTCAGAGCTCAGGACGGAGTCCCGCACCAACCAGGATATGGTCCCCTCCCGGCCGCCCTGGCCCTTCTCCCCAGAGGCAGGGAGAAGAGCACACTCCCACCCTCCTCACCTGGACTGGGCGGTTGGAGCGGGGCGCGCACCCCTCTGCAGCAAAAGGCCCCCATTTCCTTGGCCAGCTGGCAGCCCTGGGGCCCCCCAGGCCCCCTCTCTCTTCCATCCTTCCCTAGGCCCCACAACCTGCTCCGGTTTCAACCAAATCAAAGAGCAAACAAGTTCCTCTGGAAAGTTTGATGATTCCCGGCACTTCGCAAGAGTTCAGCTCTCCCGCAGCCTCCCCCGTGCAGAAACAGAGGCGGAGTGGAGGGAAGGAAGAGGACAGGAGAATCCACTTGTCGCTGCCATTGTCCCAAAAGGCCAGCTGGCTCCTCCGGAGAAGCTGGAGTGGGGGAGGGGAGCTCAGGTGGCGCTACCCCTCCCTTCAAACACATTCCAGGTCCGCGGCCCCATCTGCAGGGGCGGGGCGGGGGAGGGGCCTGTCCACCCCGGGTCACCCAGAGCGGTGGGCCTCTCCAGGCTGGATTCTTGTGCTTGTGCCATATGCCAGAGGAGGGGGACGCTGGGCCCCCCTCCCCGACCCCTGCCCTTGGCTCTTTAAAGGGGGGCGTCATACTGGTCCAGGAACTCCCGGATTGGCCCAGGCAGCTGGGTGACCTTCTCATAGGAGTCCAGGTGGCCATTGACGGTCTTCCGACAGAGATGCTGGAGGGTGGCCACGTTGGAGGAGAGGGGCCGGCTCAACACCAGGGGGATCTTCTCGCCCCCCGAGTAGATGTAATAGGCTTTCCTGGGGGAGCTCCCCGGAGGCGGCTGGGCAGGTGGCTGCTCTGGCACCTCGGAGGAGGGCGAGGAGGGCTCAGGTGGGGGCGAGGAGACCGAGGGGGCCCCCGTGGGTGGCATGTAGTGATGCACCAGTTTAAGCACACAGTCAAAGCGGGGCACGGGCTGCGTGCTTCGGGGGTCGCTCTGCAGCGAGAAGCTGCCCCCCTCGCACTGGATGCGCAGGTTCTTGGTCCCCGACTGGGTCTTGACGCTGAGCGTGAAGAAGTGGCGCTGGTCCGAGCTGTCGCGGATGAGGAAGGTGCCGGCGGGCTCGGCGCTCAGCAGCAGGTTCGCCTCGCCGCCCGTCACGGCGCTCCAGTAGAAGCCGCTCTCCTGCAGCTTGCGCACTGCGTTCACCACCAGCTGGTACTCGCTCTTGGAGCTGAAGGTCTTGAGGCGCAGGCTGGTGTCCAGGGGGCGGCTCATCCCGGCGGCGGGAAACTTGCTGTGGGTGACCATGGCGCACGGAGCCAGCGTGCGTCTGCGCGGCGGCGGCGGCTGCAGCTGCTTGGCGGCCTCCGCACAGCGGCCGCTACCGCATCCCGGGGGGCTACGAGAAGGAAGCGCGCGCCATGAGTGCCCGGACTCTCCTCGCGCCCGGGCCCCTACCCACCGCCCCGGGCTCGGGCGGAGCCGCCCCGCCCCTGCCGCCGGGGGTCTTCCCAGCGCGCACCCGGAGGGCGCCGAGTGGAAAACTCGGGCGCGGAAGTTGGGTGTCCGGGAGCGCGGCCAGGGTGGAAAGCGGGAGAGGGGCCCCCGGGACGCTCGGGCGCCGCTCAGTCCGGTGGCCCCAGGCGATGGGGACGGAGGGTGAAACCCGACGCAGGGCGGGGGGCAGAGAGAAGCCGCGGCCCCAGCCTGGGCATTCCGGGAACCTAGGCTCCCCGGCGTCCATCCGCCCTGATCCCTGCCTCGTCCCTTCCTGCCGGGAAGGACCCGGGAAGGGGAGGGGAAAGCGAGGACAGCGCCCGGGACCAGCCAGTGCCCCCCCCCTCCCCCGGCCCCTCGCCGCGCCCCTCCTGCCCACCTGGTCCCAAACTGAAGTCTCTGGCCTCGGCTGCGCCTCCTACGGCTCCCAGGCCAGCGGCGGCCAGCGGTGTCCGCGCGGCGCCCAGATGTTGGCGGTCGGGAAGTCCACAAAGGGGCCAGGCGCCCACGTCCCTCGGGCTGGGCGGGCGCCCGCCTGCCCCTGCGGCCGGAGGGGCTCGGCGAGGGCCGCAGCGCGGGCGCGGGGCCGGGCGGCGTGCGGGCAAGCGGCGGCGGCGCGGGGATCCGAGTCGGAGCCGCCCGAGGCCGCGGCGGGTATTTATGCGGCCGCCGCGCCCCGCCCCCCGATTCCTGGAACTGCCGGGTAGCTCTTCTTGTAATGTTTAGTCACTACCAGCGGCGCTGAAAGGCTGCGGGCCGCCGAGGGAGGGGCGCGCGCGGGGGGCGGGCCCGAGGCGGGGCGGGCCCGGCAGGGACGCGGCCGAGACAAAGCGCGGCCCGGGCGGCCCGAGCGGCCGGCGGGCGCGGCGCCAGCCCCGGGGCGCGTTCCTGGCAGTGGCCCCTCCCCCGCGCGCGCCCCGCCCCCCACTTCTCATTCACACTTTCCCCCACCCCCTCTCCCTTCTAAGAAGCAGAGTTTCTGGCAGAGGCGGGGACGCCGCGCCGGGAGCGCGGGCAGTTCTGGGAGGCCGAGCGGGACGGGCTCCCGGGTCCCCTTCCCTTTTCTCTCGGACCCCGCGAAGACATCCCCACGCCCCCGCCAGGCCGGCCCGAGCTCCGATCGCCGCGCCAGGCGGCCTGGGCCGGCCGACGGGGAACTGAGGACACCCCACGGCCAGGCTGTGGGCTGGGGTCGGTCCTGGGAGCTGGGGGGATGGGGGACGCGCGACCGTTACCTGGGGGCACGTCCACTAGGCGAGGCCGGGGGCCCCAGGGGTTGAGGAGGCTCAGCTTGCGTGGCAGCTGCCCGGCCTCGTCCCATCGGCACTGCCAGGTTCTTTGCCGACAGACACGAGTGTCACCCCCCCCCCAACACCCCAAAAAAAAAAAAAAGCCGCTTCCACTCATCTTCTTCTCCCGGCCTGCGCGGTCCCGTGTGGGTCCGACCAGGTGCTCGGCGCCGCGGGCCGCGAGAGGATGAGCGTAGCCCCGCTAGAGGGCGCTCCGCTCCCCGTAGACCGAGAGAAGTGTGGGGCTGCGCGCCCCAGCTCTGGAATTGGAAGAGGGGACGGCGGGTATGGCTGGCTCAGGAGCTGGGCTACAGGCCGAGGGCCTGAAGACCAGGAATGCGCATTCGTCTGGGGGTCAAACCTGGGAATAAAACTCCAGCAGGGTAGCGTTTCCAGAAAGCAGTTTTCAGGGGTTCAGCCCCCTTCAGATGACCCAGGAGCCCTTGAATGTGGTGGTCTAATCACACCCAAAGCAGCCTTGGTAGCGCAGTGGTTAAGCGCTGGGCTGCTAACCGCAAGATTGCTGGTCTGAACCCACCCAGAGGCTCCGCGAGAGAAAGACCCGGAGATCAGCTCCCATAAAGATCACAGCTAGGAAATCCTATGGGGCAGTTCTACTGTGTTCTATAGGTTTGCTCTGAGTTGGAATTACGTGGATGGCAATGGGTTTGGTTTGGAATCATTCCCAGGAGGCGAGAAGGGAGGTGATTGAAGTGAAAGATTGCTTTGCTCTTGGTCACGTTGGCAACGATTGGTTGATTTGGGCTTGGAGAACCCACGACGAGCCTTATGAAGGAAGGAGAGCTTTGCAATCTGTCTCCCAAACAGGCAGCAGGGTGCTGGGGACACCTGAGAGCCAGCTAGGTGGCTCTGGGCTGGGTACCTCTCAGGGTGCAGCAGCTCTGGGCTTTGGGTAGTGCCTTGCTCTCTCCTCAGAGCCACAGAGCTGAGGATAATGCAGGCGGCAATGCTGGCAACAGGGAGCTGGGGTTCTAGACTCACTCGGAGACCTGCTCCTTCCCTTGCGTCTTGGGGAGCTGGTAGGCACCTCATGCCCTTTGCCACTGTGTCCTCAATCTACCCTTCACCCTCTTCCCAGAGATGATGGGTGACTCACTGGGATTGGGACAGGACACCCCGCCTCTTTGGGCTTCAGTTTTGCCCTCTGTGAAACAGAAATAATAACCTTTTCCCATCAGAGATCTGAGATTAAAAAAAAAAAAAATTCTACGACTCAAAGTGTAACAGAAACAGAAGTAAGTCAGTCCATTTCTCCCTTTGGACTCTACCAGGAAAGCAGAAGTAAGGAGGAAGTCTTGCTGTCGACTTCTGCAGAGGGGGAAACTGGTTTCTCCAACATATTCCGCAAATATTTATTGGGCTCTAACTGTGTAGCAGGAGTCCCTGGGAGGTGCAAATGTTTATGCACTTGACTGCTAGTCCAAAGGTTGGCGGTTCGAACCCAACCCAAGGACACCTTGGAAGACAGGCTTGGAGATCTGCTTCTGAAAGTTCACAGCCTTGAAAACCCTATGTAACAGTGGCGCTGGCCTACAAACAGAAAGGTTGGAGGTTCGAAGCCACCCAGGGGCACCTTAGAAGAAAGTCCTGGCAATCTGCTTCTGAAAGATCACAGCCACTGAAAACCCTATGGAGCGCACTTCTACTTTGACACACGTGAGGTCGCCATGAGTTGGAGCTGATGGCAACTCTTTCTTTTTTAACTATGTGGCAGGCATTGGGCTGAGCGTTGAGAAATGAGGATGAATAAGACCCAGTCTTTGCCCTCAAAACGCTTGCAGTCTCAAGGAATGGACCCTCCTTCCCTCCCTGATCAGGAGTTGAGGGTGGCCTGTCCAAGCCTTTCCTGCCTATTGAGTCTTAGGACGCTGTCCCGTGACGGTCTACTTCTATGTTGAGCTGCGTGGGGGACCAGGAAGACTCATAAGGAATAGTCCTGGAGTTAATGGATGTGAAAGTGCTTTGTAAATACACTGCTCTGACACAGTTGGGTTCATCCACCCAATCCACAGGCCTTCACTGAGTGCGGCCTCTGCCAGGCACCTACTGGAGTGCTGGGAAGACAGTGCCCAGAGAATCCTGCAGGGAACCGGCCACAGAAACGGACCACGGAAACACAAAGCAATGAGTGCCACTAGAAAGGGCGTGGTTGTGATTACCCTGCCATGAGGGTTACAGTTCTATGAGAGTTCATTTTGGGGGTGGGGGTGGGGGTGTTGATGGGGCTTAAGGAGTCTGGTGGAGCAGAGGTCAAGTGCTCAGCTGCTAACCGAAAGGTCAGTGGTTCGAACTCACCAGCCACTCACTCCATGGGAGAAAGATGTGACAGTCTGCTTCAGTAAAGATTTACAGCCTTGGAAACCCTATGGGGTCACTATGAGTCGGAATTTGACTGTCAGCAATGAGTGGGTTGATGGGGCCAATCAGGAGAAACAGCCCTGGAGCTCCGGGAATCCCAGTCTGGTTGGGGAGAATGGACCTCTGGAACAGGAGAATCCCAATGCCAACATCATGGTGCCTAAGTGAGCCTGCGCTCCAGGAGGGGGCAGATGAAGACCTGTGTGTTTGGCAGGGAGCTTCGAGTGGGCCCCAGGGAGTACAGAGGAGGGGCAGGGCCAGCAGGCATGCCCAGGCTGCTGCGAGGGACTGCCCTGGCTGGAGAAGTTCCCTTTCCAGAACGTCAGGGCATGTGGTGGAGAGGTAGGCTGGGACCAGATCGTGGGGGGATCCTTGCACACTGACTCAGAAGACTGAACTGCTGTCTGGGCTCCACTACCCCATAGCTGTGTTCTGTCGCCAGCTGTGCCTCAGTTTCCTTGTTTGTAAAACGGGCAGATAACGGTGCCTACCTTCCTAGGATCATGAGGACTAATGAGTTAATATACCCAAAATGCTTAGAGTAGTGCCTAGCACGTACTAAGTGCTCAATGAATTTTAGCTATCTTTGTTATTATTCTGAAAGCTCTAAGGAATCTTTCAGAAACCCTGGTGACATAGTGGTTAAGTGCTATGGCTGCTAACCAGAAGGTTGGTAGTTCTAATCCACCAGGCGCTCCTTGGAATCTCTATGGGGCGGCTCTACTCCGTCTTATATAGGGTCACTATGAGTCGGAATTGACTCAACGGCAATGGGTTTGGTTTTTTTCGGAAGGAGTCTTTTGGGGGAGAAGAGAGAGCTGGGTCACTGCAGCTTGGACACTGAGGTGTGGATGTGGCCGTGAACGGCTTTGTGTCTTGGGGAAGTGAGCATCTTACATACAAGAAACATTCCAAAAGACTGCATGTCTTCAAACAGTCCTGCCAGCCAGCCGCCAGGCTTCCCTTTGACTTTCTAATCTCTTCAGTGGTTCCCATTGCCTTCCAGATGAATCCAAAGTTCTCAGCGTGGATTGTGTCCAAGGCTCGCTGCTCCATCTCTGGCTTCATTGGCTGCCCACCCCCGCCCCCCACAACCTTAGGCTCCAGCAATCTGGACCCCAGGCTGGCTCCACAGGGTACCTACCACCTTCCCCAGCCTGGGTCTTTCCACGTTCATGTCCCTCTGGGTGGGACTGCCTTCCACTCCTTGGCTGAGTTCTACTATAAATTCCACAGAGAACTGGTGACCCCCAGGTAGCTCTTATTGCCTTAGACCACATTTTCTGATGAATTGTCTGGTGGCAACCTTGAGGACAGGGAGCTTCTTTTTTCTTTCTTTGTAACCCTGGGACCTAATGCCTACAAAGCGTGCTCCGCAGCTCCTTACTTTTTAAAGAAGGGATTATGTGGATTTCCATTCTTGATCACTTTTAGATAATGCAGCCTGATTTCTTCTAGTGTAGCTTCTGGTTTCTTCCTCCCGCTGGGGCTTAGGGTCGCCAGTCTAGATGGGATGCAGGGCGTGGGTTCTGGGAAGCCCGATGGGATTATTGGGCCTGCTAATCTGAAGACCGAGGGAGCGAGGAGGCAATGTCGCTGGGAAGTGGGGAGGAGACACTTGGGCTCCTATAGGGCACTCTTCCAGGGACCCGAGACCACCCCCTCCCAGCAGAGAGACGCCAGAATCAGGACAAAGCTGAGGGTTTGCTGCCTCTCTTCTTTATCTGCTGGGTCTGGCCCCTCTGCCCCACCCTGCTGTTTTCCTGTCTAAGGGATTTAGAAGACTCGCGCCTTTTCCCAATCTCTCCCTTGGCAGAATTTCTATGAAGTCAGATTCCCATTTCCAGGCAAAGGTGCTTGGTCATAAAGATAATAAAGACATTCATTCACAGTGGAGGGGAAGCACGCTGTGGTGGTTTCAGCTGCCTGCAGGGCTCCACTTACTCATAGCACGGGACAGTGCCGAGCGCTTCCCCAAGTCTCAGGACGCCCACCTCGGGGGCAAAGTTTCAGGGGCTAGGGCAGTGCCAGCCCGTGAACACAAGATGCATAGATGGTCCCCCGGCCCTCCAGCCAGCCGGGGGTGGATGCCATTGCTCAGTGGTTGCATCTGCAGCCAGGAGGGGTAGGGGGCTGGCCTGGGACCTCAGTGTTGCTAATCGCTGAGCTGGGGCCTGCCTCCATCCTCAGCTTTCTGCAGCGTGAGGCCATCCCTTATGAAGACCTGCGGGCAGAAAGGAATGCCCGCTGGCTTTGATCCCTTTTACATTTCCCCTGAAGTGTGTGTTGGGACCCACCACCTCCCCCGAGAACCTGTTCTGTTTGAAGAGTGGCTGGAGATGTGGGGAAGGCCATCTGGGGTTGACTGCCTGGTGTCTTGACATTATTTATTCGACATTTATTGTGCTTTTGCTACATACCAGTCACTCTGCTGCTGTTAGTTGCTGTCCAGAGTTGGCCCCTGACTCATGGGGATCCTGTGTACAATGGGACCAGACCATTCGTGATCCATAGGGTTTTTGTTAGCTGACTTTCAGAAGTAGATCACCAGGCCTTTCTTCCTAGTCCATCATAGTCTGGAAGCTCCGCTGAAACCTGTGTAGCACCAGAGCAACGTGCAAGCCTCCACTGACGGATGGATGGTGGCTGCGCACGAGGTGCATTGGCTGGGAAAGGAACCCGGGTTTCCCGCGCGGAAAAAAAAAAGTCTTGTTCCCTCTGCCCTGGAGCGTCTAGTCTAGTGACGGGGTTAGAGACAAGGGGCTACAGGAGCCAGTCCTCGTCCCTCTGGCTTCCCTCTCCGCCAGCCAGTGTGGAGCAGATGCCGCTGGGTAGTTGCATCTCACTATGACCTCTTGGAAGCCCCTTCCCCCCTGCCTCTCCAGGGGCGCTCTTCCAGGGCCAGCTGGGCTTCCTGGCACCCCTCCGCCTGGCTGTGCTGCCCACCAGGCCTGATGGTGGAGGGCTGCCTTGCTGGCTGCAGGGCTATGGCTGAGATGACCTTTCCTGCAGAGGGGGAAGGTTCAGGGGTCACATACCAGGTTGACCCTGGTCACTCTCCTTCCTGTGGCAGACAATCCTGGGGGTGGGCCGAGGGGGCCCGGGACAATGGCCTGAGGCGGGGAAGTGGCATTCCAGTTTGCGGGCCTTTGTTCCTGGCGGGAGGGGCCCCAGTGCTAAAGAAAAGGTTTGCGGCTGGCTGGCTCCGGGCTGGCTCAGCTCGGGTGTCAGCAAGGCGGCTGAGGAGTTCTTTCAAGCCTGACATTCCAGGCCCTGGCCGGCCTCTGGCATTTCCCAGAAAATCTGCCGAGGGGAGGGAAAGAAAACACTTCACCAACCCACCCACCACGCACCCTGCTTCTCAGATTCCCTCTGGGGAGTGGGCTGGGCCTGAGCTCCGAGGACCCCTGCCTTGGTGGGCCAGTCCTCCACCCATGGGGGTCCTAGTGGGGGGAGCATGAGGTGGGTGAGTGGGGGGTGGCTCTAGGCGGGTGCAGGGAGCATGAAGGGGGGGTGCTGCAGGAGGGGGGACATCTTCCCCCATCCCAAGAGGAATCCACATCTGTTTCAAGTTCTGAGTGGGGGTGGGGAGGGAGGGGGATCTTCTGGCCATTTGTCTCCCTGGGACCCCAGGCCAACAAGCCCCCTCTGTCTGGGCTGGGGTAGAAGCAGTTTCTCTTTGCTCCAAGGCAGCTGCTGCCTGGCGCCTGCGCCCTGGGCTGGTCGGGAAGGGATGGAGGGGACCCGGCCAGTTCTGGGAAGCCGGGCTGTGGTGAACCATCTGCGTTGCAAGGCAAATGAGGCCTGGCCTGGAGCCTGGAGCTGAAGTGGCAGTGCCAGGGAGGAGAGCCCGGTGGGGGTGGGGCAGGATGCCCTCAGAGAGGTCAGAGTCAGTAGGGAACCCCAGGTGGGTGCAACCATCTGACTCGCCCTACAGTAAACCAGACGGGACAGCCTGGAGCCCCTGGCCCTGACCCTGGTCACTTGGGTCAGCCGCCGCCAGCAGCATCCCAGCCCCCCCCAGCGGCCTGGTCCCCAAGAGGACCTCCGGAGCCCTGCCAGTGTGCCCCGCCATGGGAAGGTCCCCGGCTCCTCCACTCTGGGGCGCCTTTTGTGGTGCATGGATTCTCACAAGCTCAGAGGGTAAACGCTATGCCCTCTCTCTGGTTCCCCAGGGCCCGTAGCAGCCTCGATGCCAGAGACATGGGTCAGCAGTTGGGGGTGGGAGTCTCCACCAGGGACACGGAGGTGCGATTCTACGGCATGGCATTGGGGTAGTGTGTGCCCATGACATTCCAGTCCCCCCTTCTCCTGTCCATGCTGCACTCACCCTGACTCACCGCAAGGGAGTTCTGGGTTTCTTAGCTGGGGCTGCATGAACTGCCCCCCCGAAAGCTCCCTCTAAGCTCCCTGAAATTGTAGACAAAATTGTAGACAAAATGTTGGTGGCATCCGGATCCCTGGGGAGGCCAGGACCCACTCTGGAGCCACTTCTTGCTCCTGTGATGCTTATCTTACAAAACCATTCATTCGTTCGTTCCTATAAGAGATATTTACTGAACACCTACTATGTGTCATGGAGTCCCTGGGTGGCACAAATGGTGAATGCGCTCAGCTGCTATCTGAAAGGTTGAAGGTTCAAGACCACCCAGAAGTACCTCAAAAGAAAGGCCTGGCCATCTACTTCTGAAAAGTCAGGCACTGAAACTCCTATGGAGTATTCTTCAGACAAAGACTAGCTTGGACTATAAAATATAAAATAATACTCATGAAAAGTGTGCTTCTTAGTTCAAGCAGATACACAAGATCAAATTGGCAGCTCCTGGCCGGAGGCGGGATGAGACAGCAGAAAGAGATAGGAGCTGGCTGGACGGACATGGGAAACCGGTTAGAGAGGAGGAGTGTGCTGTCACATTATAGGGATTGCAACAAGTGTCACATAAGGATGCGTGCATAAATTTTTGTATGAGAAACTAACTTGAGCTGTAAACTTTCACCTAAAGCACAATAAAAAATAAAAAAAAGAAAACCCTGTGGAGCACAGTTCTGCTCTGACGCTCATGGGGTCACCACGAGTCGGAGTCAATGCCATGGCAGCTGATTTTACTATGTGTCATGAACTGAGCTAGGTGTCAGGAATATACAGTCTTGCCCCTGAGGGAGCTCAGATTCTTGTTAGAGGACAAGATCCTTCCACAGCTGATGTCACTGTGAATTAATTTCAACTGGGCTAAACGGCAACCCTGGTGGCACAGTGGTTAAGAGTTTGGCTGCTAACCAAAAGGTCAGCAGTTTGAATCCACCAGGTGCTCCTTGGAAACCCTATGAGGCAGTTCTACTCTGCCCTATAGGGTCGCTATGAGTCGGAATCGACTTGATGGCAAGGGGTTTGATTTTGGTAGGGAGAAGTACTATGAAAGAGAAGAAGTGTGAGCCCCTTATGGGAGAACCTGATCTGCTGGGAAGGAACCCTCGTGGTGCAATGGGTTAAGAGCTCAGCTACTAACTGAAAGGTCAGAGGTTGAAACCTACCATCGGCTCCACAGGAGAGAAGACCTGGAGATCTGCTCCCTTAAAGATCGCTATTGTTGTGTGCCCTCGAGTCGATTCCGACTCACAGCAACCCTATAGGACAGGGTAGAACTGCCCCATAGGGTTTCCAAGGCTGTAATCTTTACGGAAGCAGACTGCCGCAGCTATCTCCCACAGAGCAGTTGGTGGGTTCGAACCTCTGACCTTTCAGTTAGCAGCCTAGCGCTTATCTACTGCTCCACTAGGGCTCCTTCCCCATAAAGCTTACAGCCTAGGAAATACTATGGGGCAGTTCTAGTCTGTCCTGTAGGGTTTCTGTGACTTGGAATGACTTGACAGCCCACAATAACAACAACAATCTACTGGGGGGTGGGGTGGAGCGGGCATCCGAGGGGCTTCCTTTAGGAAGTGACACATTTGGGTTGATGGGAAGCTGAGGGAGGTCCAGAGAAGTCACACCATCCGCCCCAAGTCTCCCAGCTGTTATGTGGCAGAACTTGGTTGTTTTGACCCACACAGTAGCCTTTTCCCCAGGAGCTGGTTAGTCCTCCCTCCCCCCTCTTCCCAGGGTGGGAGAGAAGACAGGTGCTCCCCCGGCTCCAGGGTGCCCCTTTTCCACTGTTCCCTCCTACCCACCAAAGTCTTAGTCCCCAGCATCTAAGCTCAACCCCAGCTTCCAAGCTCAACTGGGCTCTAAGCAGAGAAAATAAGAATATTTTACCATTCTACATCCCATGAGAAGTGGATCAGGACAGTCCCAGAATTCTGGAGCTTTTAAAAATTAAAATGTAGATAGGTGAAACTTTCACATGGTTCAACATTCAAAAGGTACGATGCGTATACTCCTCAGACAACCAAACCCCTTCCAACATTGGTTTTCCGGGTTTGAAGGCTAGGACTATAGTCTCACGGGACAACTCAGTCAATCGGCATAACACAGTTCACAAAAATCATGATCTGCATCCTAGCGAAGTGAGTAGCATCTGGGGTCTTAAAAGCTTGTTAAGTGGCCGTTTCAGACACAACTACTGGTCTCTATTCACCAGGAGAAAAACAGTAAGGAGGTAACCAAAGGCTCAGAGAAGAAACAAGGGTACACAAGCCACAACCTTATCTACCCTGAGACCAGAGGAAATAGATGGTGCCCGGCTACCATCACTGACCACTCTGCTCGGGGTCACAACAGTTGGTCCCAGATAGAATGGGAGTAAAACATGGAGCAGAACTCAAATTCTTATTAAAAAAAAAATATGAAGAAGAAGAAGCCAAACAAATTGGAACAGTATAGGACAGAGGACTCCCTGAGACTATCACCCTGAGATACTCTTTAAACCTAGAACTAAGTCTATCCTCTGAGATCACCTTTTAGAGAAATAGCAGAGTGGCACACAAAATAAAGGATGTTACCCGTAAGATCAGGGCTGTACTTGAAAACCATCGGTATGAGACCAAAAGGTCAACAATTACTCAAAAGCAGAGATGAGAGGATAAGGGTGCAGGGAAACTAGAGTACTGGGAATGGAAAAAACTGAACACAATTAAAGAGAATGTTGACACATTGTGATAAATGTAACTCTTGTTACTGAAAAATTTGTGTGGAAATTGTCAAATGGGAACTTAACTTGCTATGTTAATTTTGACCACATTCTCAATAAAATACTATTTAAAAAAAAGGTACAAACAGGTGGGCCATGAAAATCTCCCTCTTAAATCTTGTCCCCCCAGGGTACCTGCGCATTTTTAATACACCAGAGATGTGATGTGGTGACCAGCAAGATGAACGCAGTCCATAGATACGTTGGCTGGCTTGTATAGTATTTTTAAAATTTTGGGCCAACATTTAAAAATTAGGAAATTTCACATAAAAACCAGTACCACTGCCTATAGATGTGATTCCAACTCACGGCGACCCCATGTGTGGCAGAGCAGAACTGTGCTCCATGGGGTTTTCAAGGCTGCACCCCTTTGGAAGCAGACTGCCAGGCCTTTCTTTCGAGGTGCCTCTGGGTGAGTTTCAATCACCATCCTTCCGGTAAGTAGTCTAGACTTAACCATTTGCATCACCTAGGGACTTCTGGACTTTGGGTGTCTCTCTGGAAAAGTCGGATGTATCTGGCAGCACTGGATCTGCATTCTGGCACATCGCAGTTGGTCGTTTGGAGGAACAGGACCTCCAGCTCCCAGGGAGACTGCCCTCCCCCCGCCCTTCCCTGCTGGGAGCACTGAGGCACCAGCTCCGAGGGTCTCCTCTGCTCCCCACTGGCCCTTCCTAGACTAAAGGGCGATTGTCTTTTGGGGATTTCTTTTGAGTCTCTTTCCCAAATTCCAGGAGACTGGAAATAATTTGAGCCTAGGCCGAAGTCCAGACCGTCCGGTCCACCTGCTCAGTCCGGGTCGGATTTGGCTGAGTTTCAAGCAAGATTTGTCCAGAGAAAGACTTAGATGCCAACTGGACACGCTCAGCCTCTTGCCTGGACTTCCCTGCAGGGGCTGGGCAGTGAGAAGCAGGGGAAGGTGGGGTTCAGCCAGGGAGCCCCCCAGCTGCTTGCCTTGGCTGTCCCAGCAGGTCCGGGAGCCCGGGATTCCCTGGACGGTGCTGGCCCGGCTGCCTTGTTAACCCGCGCTTTGGGCAGGATCACGAGGCACACGGTGTCCCGCTGGGGCTGGCGCTGGCTGCCTGCCACGCCACAAGAGGCCGAGATTCCCCTGAAACCCAGAGAGACATTTCTCTCTCACCGGTGGTGGCGGGGACGGAGAAACAAACCAGTGTGCTCTGCCCAGGAGGTATTTCCAGAAATCTGGGCTCTGGCTTCTTCTTGATCAAATGCCAGATGATCCAGGGCCTCTTTTGTGGCCAGGGAGCCATTGAGCAAGAGGTGTTTTGTTTTGTGGATGACAAGATTTTCAACATTTAAAAGTTTAAAGGATAAATGCAGGAATCTTGACTGGCTCCCCAGCCCTGCCCCAGGAGCTTGCTGATTTGAGCTTTGGTGCTTGGCTAATTTGTTCTTCAGGACATTCACACCTGTGGGGCTCCCCATAGCTCCAACCCACCCAGGATCCTGGTCCCAGGAGGACCCCATCTCTCCCAGTTTTAGGGCCACACAGCCTGGCAGGGCCCACCCCAGGGGTTGGCAGGGCTGCAGCCCCAGGGAAGCTGTTTTCTAAACCAGTAGTTGGCAAAGTACAGCTCATGGGCCAGCCATCTGTTTTTGTAAATAAAGTTTTATTGGAATGCAACCAGGCCCATTTGTTTATTATTTGTGGCTGCTTTAATGGAGACCTGGTAGTGTAGTGGTTCAGAGCTCGGCCGCTAACCAAAACGTCTGCAGTTCGGATCCACCAGCTTGGAAACCCTAAGGGGCAGTTCTTCTCTGTCTTGCAGGGTTGCTATGAGTAGGAATTGACGCGATAGCAGCAGTTTTTTTTGTTTTTTATTTTTAACTTTAATATCTGGCCCCTTAAGGACAAGTTAGTCAACACGAGTTCTCAGAGAACAGAAGCCTGCCTTATGCCAGGACGGCTGCGGTTAAGTGTCAGGTTGGGGACGGGGCATCCAGGACTGGAAAAAACCTAAGTAACAGCCCAGTGGGGAGAGACTATCCAGGTGAGACAGAAAGTCAGACAATGGCTTATGGGGAGGCCGAGGGCTTAGGTAAGCCCATCCCAAAAGGTGGTCCTGAGATTTGAGGTTTGCAAATTGATGGGAAAGCAACAGGTCAGAAAACACCCCAGGAGGCCTGGCCACCATTGGCTCCCCACCTGGGGTGGAAGGCGCACACTGGGTGATCCCCATCAGCCTGCAAGCTCCAGAGTTCACCAGCCTGTACCATCTGTGCGTTCCTTCAGCCCTGCATGTGGAACCCCCTTCTGGGTGCCAGGCCCATCCTGGGGCTCAGAGCTCACTACGGGCTCAGATTCTGGGTAGGGGGTGGGCAGGCAGAACAAACACAGCAATAAACCAATAAATAAGTTTAGATCGCAGTAAGTGATGGGAAGAAAACAAACCCGAGTTACTGGAATCCAGGAAGATGCTTCTGGGAGGAGGAGACATTTGGATGAAGCTCTGAAGGATGAATAGACTTGAGGGAAGAGGCTTCTAAGCAGAGGGGACAGCTGGTGAAAACTTCCTAACGCAAGAATGCACGTGCGGTGTTTGTTAGCTGCTGTCCAGTCGGCCCCAGACTCATGGCGACCCCAGGGACGACAGAATGAAATGTTGCCCCGTCCTATGCCATCCCTGTGATCGGTTGTGGATTGGACGGTTGGGATCCATTTAGAGGATTTGAAAGAAGGCAGTGAGACTGGGCACAGTGATCAAGGCGAAGAACAGAAGGGAGACAGGCAGCAGCTAGAGGAGGCAGGGGCCCGAGGCTGGTTAAGTTCATCGCTTGTACGTGGCTACCTTAGTCTCTCTCCTAGCACTGCTGTAACAGAAACACTACAAGTGGGTGGCTTTAAAGAACAGGAATTTATTGTCTCACAGTTCTGGAGACTAACAGTCCAAACCAGGGTCTCGGCCATGTCCATTCCTTCCGTGGGCCTCTCTCCTGGTTTCCGGCGTCTGCCTTAAATTGATGGTGTTTCTTGGCGTCTGTCTTCTCCGGGTGTGTGTGTGTGTGTGTGTGTGTGTGTGTGTGTGTGTGTGCGCGTGTGTGTGTGTGTGTGTGTGCGCGCACGCGTGGGCGCTCTTTCCATAACTGAAGGGCTTGGGTTTAAGATCCACCCTACCCTGGCATGACCTCATTAGCATAATGAAAGGAACGCACTAATTCCAAAGTTATAGGCGTTAGGATTTCAACACTTTCCTGGGGGATGCAGTTCAACCTCTAACAGCGTGCTCCATTCCATATAAACCAAGAATGTGCTCCTCAGGAACAGCCAATGAGCGCCTGTCAAACCCAAATGGAAGAGTTTCTCCTCTCTGGAGGCAGGGGTGGGCCGGCCTCTTCATCCCTCTGGAATTTGCTGACAGCCTGGTGTTTTGGAGGGACCCTCTCTCACAGAGCCAGTTGGGGAGGAGGGGCCTTCCTCTCGCATTGGCATGCTTTTCCGTTCAGGGAGTGAATCACAGACAGTGAGGCCTGGGTCCTTGGCTCAGGATTTCCTGGTGCTTCCTGTCTGAGAGCAGCCTGTTATCTGGGGGTAGGGGCCCACCACTCCCTGACGTCAACTCTGCTCCCAGTGAATGGGTTTCCTTTTCCGTTTGGGAGGGCACGATATCTGTCATGGGTCCCATGGACCCTGTCTTTCTAACCCTGCACCTCCGGTTTAGGGAGGAGTGAGTGGGATTAACGAGAAGGCAGCGGGTGCTGGCAGGAGGCGTGGCGGGACTGAGCAGATGGGCTGCAGAGCTGCAGGGCTGGGGGAGTCTAGGCGACAGACGCCTTCTTGTCCAGCTCATCAAGGTGTGGATCCAGAAGCCCCTGCAATAGGTGTAGTGTCTGCACTGGGCAGCCCTCCAAGCAGCTTTGGGACACACGGAGGGTTAGCAGGCAGGCACTCAGGGGCGACCTGTGTTATTTCAGTGTCTTATCTCCTCTACTTCTTCTCACTAACTAGCTCTCCTTGCAGAAAGAGTGCATGCACCATCATCATGTAAACGCATCCAGTTCAAACATTGCTCAATCTCTAAAAACCATTATTAAAAAATTTTTTGCAGCCTTTGAATGTACGCGTCCTGGGGCAAAGCCGTGGTTACCTCACCCTGGTTATGGCTCTATTTCAAGCTAGCCATGAAGGGCCAGAGGCTTGGTGTGTGGCTTTCCAAGGGACTAGATCATTCCCTGCTATTTATACTTAATAAAACCCACTGCCATGGAGTTGATTACGACTCATAGCAACCCTGTAGGACAGGGTCGAATTGCCCGATAGGGTTTTCAAGGCTGTAAATCTTCATGGAAGCAGAATGCCACACTTTTCTCCTGCGGAACAGCTGGTGAGTATGAACCAGCAACCTCTTGGTTAGCAGCCGAGTGCTTAACCACTGCATCACCAGGGCTCCTTTATACTTACTGCAAATACTTATTAGTTTAATTTACTGCACTCTCAATACTGATGTCTGTTACCACCATTTATGCTAGATTGGAAATTCCCAGTGGGACGGTACTGTGGCTGTTTTTATCATTTAACGCCTCACACAGCAAAGCACCACATGCACGTAGAAGCTTCAAGCGCTTTTTGTGATGACCAGGGTGCTCCCATGGTCCACCTGGTGCTCCCAGCTGAGCTCATGGTGAAGCCACATTTACTGTGTAAATAGCATGTGCCAGGCACTGTGCAAAAGTGGAACCATGAAGTGGATGGTCTCATTCTAGTTACTGGAAGTTAGGAAATTTGATGATTCACCATTTCTAACTTGGAAGGGTGGAAATGAATACCACTTTGTATTTGTAAATCTCCTTAAACTTAAAAATATTAAAATCAATCTGAAATACTCGTCGATTGTAAACAATTTGGAAACTCTTAAAAAGGACCAAATAACCCATGTTAACGTTTTGATGTGTTTACTTTTAGTCTGTCTGAACACACACACACACACACTCTCTTTCCAATTTTTAACAAAATGAAATTATCCCTGTACCACTCTTTGGTAGTTTGCTTTTTATTCCTAATGTCATTAAACATTCTTCTACGACATCATTTTTTACGGATGTTTGGTCTTCCAACATATCCATGTTCCATTATTTATTTAATCAACTCCCCCACTGTTAATTGCTTCCACATTTTTTGATATCCTGAACGCTGCTGAGATGCACATTCTTGTAGGGAGTCTGTAATTAATTTCTTGGCATACATCAGTCAAGTGGAAAGCTAAACTTTTTGTTTTCAGAGTGTGTCCATATCATTTTAATCTCCCAACACTCCCCTTGGATAAGTAGGATATGATTGTCTCTTCTACAGCTTTTCCAGTTTCAAGGTCCCAGCCTGTGTGGTTCCGCCAAGGAGCCACACATTGTTACCTATCAGAATGTATCCCTCCCGACTCTCAGAGTACTGCACTTTTTTTCCCTTTTTAAAATTAGCTACGATTAAGTGTTGTTGGCCTGTAGGGCCGAGCCCCTTCAGCGTATATGGCGACAGAACTGTGCGTTTCCTGGGGCCAGTGATAACCTGTATCTGAGCAGTCAGCAAGGGGGAGGCGCCTCCTTCATTTCGCATAGTTCGTGGAGGCCGCCCACCCTGCCAGTCGTGGAGCTGCAGGCGCTGGGTCTGACAAGGTGAAAAATGGTTCGCGCCTGGGCTTGGTGGGGATTTTCCATGGCTGAGTGTACCTCGGTGACTCAGGCGTTAACCTAGTTTTGTCCAAGCCCAACTAACACCTTAGGGGGAGTTGTCTCACCCTATTAAGTGCAGCCTGGAATAAATACTGTGTCTTGAAAACTGACCCCCACTATTTATCACCGCTTAGTAGGGGGAAAAAGTAACGGTTCCTGTGCTTTCTCACCGCATCCTTTCCTCTTTCACCTGTGACGAGTGCAGGTATAAGGGCCACACCTGAGCACACCTCCCTGCAGCCTTAATGGCCACAACCTCCTACAGCGCGACCACCGCCGCACCTGTGTCCCCCCCCCCCCCCTTCCCCCCCAACAGGGGAAGCTGAGGCTCGGGTACCTAGCAGACATGCCCACTCCGGGCTGCAACCCCCTCCCCGGGACCGACCCCCGCGCACGCGCACGCGCACTGCGGCCTTGTCCGCGCGCGCCGTTGTCAATAAAGTTTGCGCGCGCCGGAAGCGGAAGCGGCGAGTCTCCATGGCGGCGGCTGCGGCGGCCGCGGGGCCGGTGTTCTGGAGGCGGCTGCTGGGCCTCCTGCCGGGCCGCCCCGGGCTGGCCGCGCTTCTGGGGCGCCTGTCCGACCGCCTCGGCAGGAACCGGGACCGCCGGCGCAGGAGGTGAGAGAGGCGGCCGGGCGCGGGGCGCGGCGTGTGCGGCCCAGGTCCCGGCGACCCGGGCCGTGCAGCGAGTCCCCGTCCCCCGCCGCAGGCTCTGCTCCTGACTCGTCTGCGTTGCCGCCGGCCTTCCCGAGGGAGGGTGGGCGGCTGGCCTGTGCCCGCCTGCCACCGCGCACGGCCAGTGGGCCTTCCCTCTCCGGGCGAGCGGTGGCTGCTCTCCGCTTACAGTTTAAAAGAGGGGCAGTGTTTGCATTCGGGAAGCTTGACTCCAGTTTGTGTCTGGACTCGGACATCAGGACGTGGGTGTTGTAGAGTCTCTTCACGAGAGTCACTGTTTAGGTTCAGAGGGGTCCTTTCCTTAATCAATTCCTCCCGGCCGTGGGATGACTTGGCGGGCGTGAATCAGGCCTGCTGGGATTGTGTGCATGCAGCATTTCTCACATCCTGGCAGCGAGGTCCGTGAAGCAATCCTGAGTCAGTCACACTCAGGCCTGGGAAGAGGAACCTCTTAAAACCGCTTTTACACTTTTCAGAGGGCCTGTATCTGGAAAAGTACTGGAAATGGTGAAGTAGGCTTTGAAACAATTTGTTCAGGCAGTGGTCTTTTAAAGTAAACATTTGGCAAGAACACGATGACCTAAGAGGCCTGCTGCTATTCTTAATATTAACAACAACAACAACAACAAAAAGCAACAAAACTCACTTGTGTGCAAATAGTTTTGTTATTGGAGAGACCTGAGCCTTACACTGGATCCTTAAAAGAAAAGAAAAAAAAAGAAAAAAAAAAAGTCTTGGGGCGGCATCCTTTAGTTGAGGCCACATTGTCTTAGGTTTTATATTTGTGCTATGTAGGTGACAGGTCTGACCTCCTGGACTTCAGGACAGAGATCTGTGGCCCAGTCATGTCATATGGGCTTATTCTAGGTATGGAAGGAGCTTACTTCGTGGGTTATGGCAGAGATCCAGCAAAAATTCAAGTCTTATTTAGGGCAACTTTCAGGTGATAGAATCAGGGCAGGCAGGAACTCTTGGAAGCCTGTGGATCAGAACGGCTTCACATCAGCGACCCTGGCGGGTATGGGTGTAGGAGAAGTGGCCACTCCACTTTCTGTAATCAGTGTTTAGTAAAAGATCCGCCTACTCCAGTGGGTCATCAAGCGGATGACTTTTATGTCCTGGCATCAAACCAGTGAGACTTTTGGGGTAAAGTTTTGAAAAAGGCTCTATCCTGAAGAACAAGATGTTTAGGCGATCTTGTCATTTCCGTTTATCGGTTTAAACATCTCCTTATTAATCACTGTTTAACACTGGAATTGATTACTGACGGATGTTGGGGCAATCTCCACAAATTCTTTTAGAAAGGACGTTTCTCTTGCATTTTGTTTTGTTTTGGTTTTGTTTTGTTTTTTTTTTTGGGCAGTGTGTGTGTGGGAAGGATAATCCAAATTGACTTCTCGAATCCCTTTCTGTAAATAGTGTCTGTCTATGGGTGCAGCTTGTGTGGCTCCAGATTTCTTCTTGATTAGTAGAGAGATAATAATTGTTTTTTCTGGGTCAACAATTAAACCAGAAACTCAGTTTCTTAAGCATTACATCAGAGGTTTATGTCTTACAGTCTTTGGAAATGATGCCTGTGCTAAGGGCTTTGGGTGGAAGCCTGGTATTGAGTAATACTGTAGGTTTCTGAAGTTTTCTTTGCCTTACTCGGTTTGCAGCATTTTCTGATTCTTTGTGTTTGGGTTATTCATGTCTGTCATGGCCACTCACCCTCTGGTGACTGCTGACTTTCGTTTCTTCTCCATTGTTCATTTCCACCTCCCAATTCCTCATTCCCCGAATGATGTGGTTTCTTGTAACTCTTACGGTCATTGATTCATTGATAATAGTTCTGTGTAGTCATGAGCTAAATTATTTTAGGTTTCACTTTGCCAATCTGACTCAACTGCTAGAGCGGCTAGAGGAGTAATGGTGAGAAGAAAGGGTTCCTTGACGGTAGTGGTTTCTTCACAGGCTTAGAGACGGCCGTAGAGACAGCAAACTACTTTTTAAAATTACTTCTAGTCCAGGATCTGGAAGTATTGTTTCCTCTTCAGCAAGCACCTGCCTCTTTCCTTATCCTTATGAACTGCTGGATCCATTCATTTCTTCGACGTGTGTATAGAGCACTGCTGTGCTGTGCTGGGTACTGAGGATGCAAAATGGAGACATCGCCCCGCCTTCAATACACGCAGACCCGTAAACAAACAGTCATAGTAACGTGTGGTGAGAAGGTCATGGCGGCACCCAGCAGGGACACCTGGAGGTCACAGAAGGCTTCCCAGTGGCTGTGATCTCAGTTGCGTTTTGAAGGAGAAGGGGTAGGGGTAGGCTAGATGAGGAGCAGAGGGAGCGGATGTTCAGGGAAGGATAGTGAGTGACTTGGGCTGATGATTTTTAGCAGCAGCTGAAGGCCACTCTCAGGTCCCGCAAAATTGACAGCCTGTTTCCAGGAGCTGACTGGGGGTACTAAGTGAGGGAGGGAGGGAGGGAGAGAGGAGCAAGCCAGACATCTGGGCCAGGGGCCTAGGGAGCTGAGCCCTGAGGTTTCATGTAAGATTTCTTATGGTAATGATCTAGATGCAAGATGGTGGGGGCTCCTATGAAGTCAGGGGCAGTGGGAATAGAAAAGAGGGATGGATTAGAATCAGCATTATTGAGTGTGTGTGTTTTGGGGCAGGGGAAGTGATAAGGCTGTAGGCTATGCTTCTGACCCAGGTGACTGGGTGGCACACTTCACTAAAACTGAGGAAGGAAGAGGACAGGTTTTGGGGGACAGTGATAAGGTGAGGGTGAGACTTGTTAGTGTCTGGGTTCACCCAAGTACAGGTGGTCAGTGTTCAATGATTGTGGCCAGCCTGGAGCTTGGGAGTGGGAGACAGAAGCTACACGGTGAGCTTTGCAGTCACCAGGCCACACGTAGTTGGCTTGTTATTTGGAGTAGATGAGACCCTAGTGAGAAAGGTGTCAAGAGGACCTTGGTTCCTAATCCTGAGCCAGTCGGCCATGCAAGGCAATATTTCCTCTACGGCCGACTGTTTTGTTTTTTTAAAAACTATTTTCAGTTTGAGTTATATGTGCAGAAAAAAGTCTTAATTTTTGAACACAAGCCCTATTTAAGTGTATGAACACGTGTGTTGGAGTGGGGCAGGGCTTCTCCCATCTATCAGTTACCAGAGGGAAACGATGCTGAGCAGATTTTGTAGATTTTTCTTGTGTTGTAACGGCAGGTAAGCGTTCGACTCTGAGGGACCAACAGGAGGCCGTGCTTTTTGTTTTAGGGGGAATGATGCTGATGATTTCGAGAATTTACTTTTTCTTTGAACTTTCTGATGTGGGACCCGGTCCTCCTTACTCATTAGGGTTTAGTCCAGCCACCTCTTGGCTTAATTTATACTTGTAGAATGGATGGGAGGGGGATGTTTAGAATCAAAGCGTAATTTCCCCCCAAAACACAAACTCAGTCCTGCAGTGAACTAAGAAAAGATTTGCAGGCACCGACTTTTCCCGTTGTAGCTTTGTTCATATTAACAGGGGGATCCCTAGAGTGCCCTGTGGCTGGTGATAAATTAGTCTTAGTCAGTTGTGTGCAGGTAGGCAGATGGAAACCAGCCTGGGATTCCGATGTTTTGTTAGATAATCCACTTGTAAACACTGTGGTCTGATGACTGTAAATGAGTTGTTTTCAAGGCTGTTGGGGAGTTGGGCTGGTCAGAACCTCCCGGAGGAGTGGTAATGGGGTCGGTTCTCTGTCATGTGCCTGCTGCCGCACGGGGCCCCTCAAGGTGTATGGCAGCTTCATAAATACGTTTCAAATAGATGGTCCCTCACTGCAGTCGACTTCCTTTTGGACGAGTCAAGAGGAGCCTCATCTGGTCAGCCCAGTGCTGGAGCCCAGCAGGCCGTTGGTCTTTTGTAATCTACGGGAATTCACGCTCATTTCCCTTCCTTGGGGTTAGGTCTTGCATTAGTCAGGAGGGCGGGGGGGGGGGGGCAGGAAGTGCGGTGCCTCTGTGTAGCCTCTCAAGCCTTTCTCAGTAAGTGTTATGACTGTTGGACTTTTCCCATCACTTCACCTTTATGTTTAAATGGGTGTGACAAGGGGGAGGGTGGATGTTTCTGAAAAAGTTGTTTCTGAAAACATTGCAATCCAGAGAGCTCTGTTTCTTTTTAAAACTTTATTTTCTCACTGTTTTGAGCAGATTTGGATGGGATCCAAGCCACAGAGTTTGTCCAGTGAATGCTATCTTATAGTTCCAGAAGGCTCATGGGCCTTTAGACCAAGCCCCTGCGCCCGGGCCAGGGACTTAATTAGAGCCCTGTGCGCGGTGCAGAGAACGCAGCTCCTGTGCTGCCCGGTGCGGAGCTGCGCTCAGAGCCCCGCAGGCCCCATTTTGAGAAAAACCCCGAGAATGTGCCCTACTTACTTGTGTCCCATTGGTTGTGGGTGACGTTAGGGCCTGCGACTCCAGGGAGAGGTGGTCATGTGTCCTGAATTCATGAGGGTGTGCAGGGGACGCCTGAAGGTGATGTGAAGACATAGCACACTTGTCTGATGTCTGCCTCTCCTGACTGACATCTCTCCACGGAGCCAGGGGCCTGGGTCGGCCACCCCGGCATGTTGTGGCACACCCAGACAAAGGGAAAACAGGAGGTGGCCACAGTCTTTTCTCAGGAAGCACACGCAGCTCCGAGATGTTTGGCAGAGCGGATGGCGGTCTCTCCCCACAAAAAGGAGAAATGCCTGCCCCGCTCTTCCCTGGGCCTCTGTAAGCAGGTGTGTTGGATGGCATCTCTGCACTGGTTCTACGTGACCGGTTATTCTGAACTCAGTCCCACCGCGATCCCTGCCCCTCGAAAACAGGAGGGGCACCGCCCTGCCGAGGCCTGCTGGGTGGGCTGGGCAGCCCTCTGTCCTCAGTCCCCTTTCTGGCTTTGCGGTGGCCCCACTCCAGGGGCTCAGGGACAAGAGGCCAAGTGTCAGCACGCCCTCCGCGATCAGTGCCGTCGGGGAGTTTGTGACAGATTCCACGGGAAGCCTTAAGCCACGTGACCGGACCTTTCCCAAGAGCCAGGCTGGCTTAGAGAGGAGGCTGGTCCCGTTTGTCCTTCACAGTCACGGGCTGGGGATTGTTCGGCACCATTTGGTTTGCGGTTGTTGCTGCTCAGGCCCCAGTGGAGGTTTGCAGGGTGAAGCGGCGCCACTCGTCTGGTTCTGAACGCCAGGGCGAGAGTGGTGCTGGGGTCCTGCCTGTCCCCAACACTCCAGGAGGCCTTAGAGAGGCAACATTGGCAAAACCTTCTCATCCGCACCCCCCACCCCCTTCTCCCTGTAACTGGAAAGGGGAACTCTAGATGGTATCTAGAAAGATGATTCAGGGAGCCCTGGTCTAGATGTGGAAACTGTGTGTCCTGGTTCAGTTCTCTAGAAGGTGGTGGTGACAACACAGCTCTGCTGTTTTGGTCAAGTAACACAGCCTCCCTCCCTCCTCCCCTCCTTCCCCTAGTCTCTCGAGGGCTCCCTTTTGAGCTGGGCCATGTGGTTTCTCAGTAACCCTCCCGGAGGCGAGGGGAATTGCTTTTGCAGGTGGTCGGTCCGTGGAGACTGGAATTACCATGCAGGAGGGGCTGCTGCTAGCACGAGAATAAACCTTTTCTGAGAAAATTCCCGGGAGCTGCATTGTGGAGAGCCGGGAACTAACCCCCGTGGGGCTCTGGCTGAGGTGAAGAAGCACATCGCCCACAAGCAGGCCCTGGAGAAGCCAGTGGCATGCTTCCCAGCTGGAGTTGGCTTTCTGCCCGGTGGCCCCTTCACGTGGGATTGGAGGGTCCCTAGTTTAGAGGTGGTCCCCTGGCCTGGGATTTGATTGGGGCCTTTCTGGAGCTTCTTCCTCCCGAAGTCTGAGATTGCCCTCGGTAGGGCAGGTCTCCTGCACGCGAACTGTGACTCCTGATGGGCGCTTGCCTCCTCCTCTCCCACAACGACAGACCAGTCAGTGTACACGCTAAACCGGACGCCAGCAGAGAAAAGCTGTCTGCGGATCTTGGTCCGAGGCCTGGGTGGAGTGCCCAGGGAAGAGTGGCCTGGCAGCAAGGGACTTGCTCAAGGAGCCCCAGGAACTCAGGCATCTCAGCCCGGGCCTGCCAGCTGGTGCTCTCTCAGCCAGATGCAGCGCAGGGGGTGGGCCCTGGCACCCTCCTAGACTTTTTTTTTAAATTCTCTAGACCGGCTCTTGAGGCCCTCCTGGGCTTTTCTGTTGCAGGTGGTTTTTGCCAGTTCCTGCCCTGTGCCTTTGTCCACATGTTGCCTCACCTGGCGCATCATCCCCTCCAGGATGTGTGTGCCAGTTTCTCAAAGCCCGATGAAGGCCCGCTGCAGTGAGCCTTCCAGAACGCCAGGCATCACTAGCTCCCCTTGTGGGTCACTTGAAGCGCGTGCGCTGGGCGTCTTGACATTCATTGAGTTGAGGTGAGCGTTTCCTCTTGTCCTGCTGCTAGGTGGTTCTGGTGTGTACATCCCGTGAGGCCTCCACAGGTAGATGGTGGGTGCTCGGGATGACTTGAATTGAGGCTTATGTTGGCCCTTGTCCTTTTCTCGCTTGCTGTATGCCAAGGAAGTATTTCCTCATCTGCCTTCTTGGGAGCAGATTTGAGTCTCTTGACTCATATTCAGGACTGTGTGACGACCAGCTGCATGGCCCTGGAGCATCGCAGGTGACACCTTGAGTCATTCTCACGTGGTCTGAGAGATGCCAAGCAAAGCTGTATGTCACCTCCACCCTCTAGAGAACTGAACCAGTACACAGGTGACACCTGGAGTCCTTCTCGCGTGGTCTGAAAGTCGCTGAGTGCTGTGAGGTGGTGAGAACTGTGTGTCTGCTCTGCTGTGTGGTATCCACCTCAGATAGGCCATGTTTAACGAATGAACATTAGACCTTACGCCCCCTCTGGGGCTTCAAATTGATAGACTGCCATGCAGCACTCCCCGCCTCTCGTGGTTTTCCCGTTGGAACAACAGGTCTTTCCCTCTGCTCTCTGGAGTTGGCCTTGAGAGGGAGAATGGCTTACGGTTGGGGAAGTTGAGGCAGCAGTCCATTGTTTACCTGTTTTGGCCTCATATACAAGCTGCTGCTCGGCACCACCACTCTTTAGAGAAAGCCTCTTTTTCACCTCTACCGCACGGCCTGAGAGAGCCCTGACTTTCCAGGACACACAGCTTGCAGGTACCTTCTGCCTGTTGTCGAGAGCTTTCTTGGCAGTGAGTCAGTCGTGACAAACTGGTGGGTTTTCTGGGAAGTGCAGCTGTGGGCCATCTGGTGTCTGTGCAGGGCCGTTCACAAACCCTGGGAAGACTTGCCCTGAAGCCAGTGAGTGAGCTCATCTCCCGGGAATCTTTGGCCATCCGAGCTTGGGGTGTTTGAGCATCCCCTCCTGGAGTTTCTCCCAGGGCTGCCGTGGAAGGTCACACGCTGAAGAGGGTTTCCTGCAGCTGTTGGCAGTGCTGCGTTCAGGTCGGGTGGGGTTTGCATGGAGCTTGCAGTCTGCAGCCCCCATCCGCCGGCAGGTGCTCCCAAGCCGTCGAGTGGCCTCACTGGCAGAGCCGTGTTCATGCCCAGTCTTACCCGCAGGCCCCCGGGCGGAGTCAGCCAGGAGTGCAGACTGGTGGTCGGACAGCTGCGGCCGGAGCCTGGAAATAGGGCTGCAGGGAGGACCTGTCCGATGGGGAGGGGGCCGTTCTCACGCACACCTCTCAAGATGAGGTCCTCCTCCCCAACTTCCTGCTCCCAGCTTTTCTCACCAAACCCGAGTTTCAAAGAACATTTTAGCAACTGACTTCTCTGGATCCTTCCCTCTGTGTAGCCTCAGAGTGGTAGCCTGTTTACCTGCCGGTCACCTGGCTGGGGTCCGGGTTGCAGTCACCTGACTTACACTGGACTCACCCTCGTTCTGGGTAGCTTTCTCTGGCTTTCTGTGAGCACGTTTTCTTCACGTGGATTTGCTAGAGGGTGGCAGAAGTAATCAGCCAGTGGCTTTTGTGTGTTTACTCGTGGTCGCTCTAACTTTGGTTGACTTTTTTGGAATTGACTTACAGTTCGGGGTTTAGCCATAGGCATTGGTTCTTTTCAAGTTGCTCAACTGGTAAACTCTTTCAGGTGTTAGGATGGAGGACCAAAGGGGAAACCCTTTGCAAAGTTTGACTTAGGGGTCACTTAAAAATATTCCAGAATATCTGAAATTCAGTCCTCCCCCGAAAAATCCCCCTCCCTCCAAGTAGCCAAAGGAGACTTTGAGGGCATGTTTGAGGAGTGTCACTCACAACTCATTTGCACGTTTCTTCAACCAGGTCACCATGGCTGCTGTTCGCTCCCTTGCTGTCCCCAGCAGTTCCCCAGGTCACCTCCCCGCCTTGCTGCCTGTGCCCGGAGGGCGTGCACAGGTTCCAGTGGATCAGAAACCTGGTCCCCGAGTTCGGTGTCTCCAGCTCCCACGTCAAGGTGCTTTCTTCCCCAGCAGAGTTTTTTGAGCTCATGAAGGTAAGTTGTGTCGAAAGGAAAAAGGGGCAGGAGTTTGGGGGTGAGGCTGGGGAGTCCTAGCAGTTGCTCCTTGAAGCCTTTGATAGCTGCTCAGCTTCTTCCTTTTGGGTTCTATCTGTTAGGTTTCAACTTCTCAGATGTTGAGCTGAGCCAGAACTGGGAGCTTCTCTGCATGGCTGGCGTCTTGGGTAGTGCTCAGAGGATGGGGGCAATGAGGGCAAGATCCTAGGTTCTGACTCTCGTAGACGTTGGCTCCTTTCACCGCGTGTTGACTATGTAGACCACCAGTCACACAGAGGGAGGTCAGTGAGGGCGCGTGGGCCACACAGGCACGTCCCTGGTAGTAGTGTCTATGCAGAAACGAACCTTTAGTTAGTACACGGTAGACCCTGCCTTGGGAACGTTCTCCAGAGCGCGTTAGAGTCGTCTTAGGGGATGTGATGGCGTTTGGGATGTAGGAGCGCCCAGAAGCCTCTCATTCGAGGAGGAGGCAGTTAAGGGAAAGTGGTTTCAGGCCCCCAATCCTCGGGTGACTGTCTGAAGTTTGCATCTTCCCTCTCCGGGCAGGGGTACTGAACTTTGCCTGCGGGGGCTTAGCTTTCAGTGGCCTGTTGGAGTTGTCATGCTGCAGCTAGTTATTCATGGCATAACTCTAACTGGGACGAAGTCATTCAACACCAGTTAATTTTTATGAGCATGAACTCTGAGTTCGTGAGAGCAGTGATGTTAGAATTAAGGTATGATAAGGTCAGGCAGGTAGGCGGGATGCTGGGAGAGAGTAGGAAGTGTGTGGAGATCAGCTTTGGCAGAAAATGGACTGCAGTTCCTCGGATATTTTCTCTCCTTTTGCCCTGTTGTCTTCCACACATGGTTTAATTTCTGCCTGTCTGATTCCAGAATACATCTGTGCGTGTGCCTTTGTGTTTGCGTATGCCTTTGTGTGTGCGTATGCCTTTGTGCGTGTGTGCCTTTGTGTGTGCGTGTGCCTTTGTGTGCGTGTGCCTTCGTGTGTGCGTGTGCCTTTGTGTGTGTGTGCCTTTGTGTGTGTGCACGTTTGTGTGTATCTTTGTGCGTGTACCTTTGTGTGCACGTGCCTTTGTGTGTATGTGCCTTTATGTGTATGTACCTTTGTGTGTGTGTGTGTGTGCGCGCGCGCGCGCACGCCTGTGTGTGTGCTTGCTCCATGCTGTCTCACTCACCTGCGGCTCTGCTCGCCTGTCCTGTGTGTGTGTGTGTGTGTGTGTGTGTGTGCGTGTGCGTGTGTGCCTGTGTGTGTGCTCGCTCTGTGCCGTCTCACTCACCCGCGGCACTGCTCGCCTGCCCCCTGTGTCCTTTTTTGTGTAGGGCCGGTGTTTGGCCTGCTCTGCCTTTCTCTCTTCAGCTTTCAGAAACGGTCTTCAGAGGTGGGGTCTTTGTATGTGTGTGTGTGTGTGTGTGTGTGTGTGCGCGCATGTGCGTTCGTGTGTGTGTGTGTGTGTGTGTGTGTGTGCACGTGCGTTTGTGTGTATGTGCCTGTGCATGTTTGTGTGTATGTGCCTTTGCATGTGTGTGCGTTTGTGTGTATGTGCCTTTGCATGTGCCTTTGTGTGTGCGTGTGCTTTTATGTGTGTGTACTTTTGTGTGTGTGCCTCTGTGTGTGTGCCATTGTGTGTGTGCCTTCCAGTGTCCTGAGCGACTCTGCGTGAGTGAAGGAGAGGGTCTCTTTGTGGTGGGCCCTGGCAGGAGGCCGCCGCCTGCCCACCTGCCCAGACAGGGCCAGTGGCTTAGGCGGGCAGCCTGGGAGGAAGCCGAGGCCTCCCCGACCCTTGGAACTGAATCGTGGGCAGATCTGGCACACATCACACCGAGTGGGACGTTTCTTCCCAGGACAGACAGAGCGTCCTGTGTCTGCGGGAGAGAGGACCGTGCTGGCCCCTGCCTCACCCCCACACCTCCGTGCAGCTGAGGCTCTTCTCGGGGGGCCGGGCCCGCAGTAACCTGTCGGGCACCTCTCCTGCACGCGCTCAGCTGCCTCACGCCGTGCTTGCTGTTTCTCTTCCTTCTTTTCCCTTTCCTCAGGGTCACCTTCCTCCCGAGCATCTGCTGACAGACGGCCAAAGGAGCTCGCCACACTTGGGAAACTCTTTTCCTTTCTCCTCATCCATAAACCTTTCTCCAGCAGTATGTGCATTGGATTGTTCAGTGGGCACGCCCCTTGTCCTTGTGTTGAGCACGCGGGCATGTAACGCAGGCACATGACTGCTGTTACACCTGGCGTCCCTTCTTGACAGGGAGACAGCACGCGCCTCGCAGGCTTGCTTCCGGTGCGGCCTTCAGGGTTTGGTGTGTGGTAGTGCTGTGGCTCTCTCCTTGCCACCGTTGTTGAGGGCTGGGGCAGCATCTCTAGGGAAGGACACTGGCTGTTAGGGTCACCATGGTGTGTCGTCTTGGAACGTTTGTGTGTCTGCACACCTGTCTGCGCGCGTTATAAAAACCTTAGGTGGTGCAGAAGGGTAAGGAGAGCACACGTCCTCACCTGCACGCCCGTCCTTCCCGCACGCCCTTCGGGGGGACTGCTGGTGTTTCGTATACATTCTCCACACTCCTGAAAACACACATGTGTAACCGTACAGGAGTGTGCATGGGGGTGTAAGAAGGTGGGCATCGTTCACGTCTGGCCGTGCAAACCCCCTCCCTTTCTAGCGGTTGTGTTGCGTTCTGTGTGTGGTGAGACCACGCCTCACTTCGCGAGCTGGGTATTTTAAATTGGGGGTGTGGGTCCTTGTTTGGTAGGTCACCACCCACGCTGTGGGCTGGCTTTAACTATTAATTGGTGATGATGCAGGATAGCTCGGCTGGGGGTATCATTTGCCTCTGAGGTCTGTAATTTCTCAGTGAGCTGGGAAATAACGATTGTCGATTTTGAAATGGTTTCTTATCTTTCAGGGGCAGATAGAGACAGCCAGGAGACGGGTTGTCATGGCATCTCTCTACCTGGGGACAGGTCCTCTGGAGCAGGAGCTGGTAAGGCTTACCCCCATAATGCTGGCCCCGGCACCCCACAGCTGCAGGGCGCTGGGGAGTCAGTGCAGTGCTGGCCCTCCTGGGCCTCTGTCGCAGACAGCCCTTGTTTCTGCTGCCCCAGATGCTGTTAGACTTCGGGACTGTCATGATTATGCTGTGATCTAAGGGTCAGGGCTTGCTCTCCCCAGGCCTCCTTCCTCTTCATGTTAAAGCATCACATCGGGGGTGCCAGAGGGGCACATGGGAGGCCTGATCCTCGGCCTCTGGCCAGCGTCTCTCCCTCTCACCCTACACAGGGTGTCTAGGTCATTCCATCTACCAGTCCAGGGCTCAGCAAACCACAGCCCGCAGGCCGCATCTGGCCCTCTGCCTGGTTATGTGAGTCAGGAATGGTTTTAAGGTTGTCAGATGATTGAACAAACAATCAAGAGGAGGGTAATATTTTGTGACACATGAAGTCTGTGAGATTGAGCTGTCTGTGTCTGTGAGCGGAGTTTTACTGGAGCACAACCACGTTCCTTTAGGTCCGTGTTGTCTGGCTGCTCGCACGCTACAGCAGCAGAGCTGAGTGGTTGTGATGAGACCATCTGGCCCACAGAGCCCAGCGTATTTACCGTCTGGCCCTTAGCGAATGTGTCTGCTGACCACTGTCCTGGATAAGTGGAACAGCGCAGTGCAGGGCAGGGATGGCTGTGGCTTTGCCAAGGGCCTGTGTCAGGTGCCAGGTCTGTGGTCAGCTCTGCTTCCCTGGGCCTGCTGTCCTGGCACACTGTCCCTGTGAGCACAGGCGGGTGTGAAGGGCTGGCATTGCCAGGTGTGCACGAGGTGTGCTTCCTGCATTAGAGGCAGGCCCGTCCTGTGTGCAGATAGAGCCTGCACGTTCAGGGGCCTCAGGTGAGTGACATCATTGCCATGTCTCAGGCTGCTGGGGTGGCCTTCTGCCCTGAGGTAGTGAGAGCAGGCCCGTTGCCCTGGTGCCCACTGTTTCTCGGTTCACCCTGTTCAGAAACGCACAGGTAGGGGCTGGGAAGTACCACAGGGGCTGGGGTTTAGAGAAGGAGGGGAAGGTAGGTTGGCATCCACGCTCTCACCCACCTCCTCCCAGCTGCAAGCCTGGGCAGCCTGTTCTCACGGGTGAGGAACGTAGCATTCAGCCTGTGGCGGGTGGCCAGCCAGCAGCTGTCTCTCTAACTTGCTGAGACCTCTCTGTGTGGGGGCGACAGTCTGTGTGCGTCTGAGGACTTTCTATTGAAACGTGTGGCAGCTGGCCTCTCAGAGCGTTTCGGAGAGTGGAGGGTCCAGGTTGCTTGGGCGGTCAGCCCCTGACCCATGGGTCTCCTTGTTCTTTATCTGGAGGCCCGGACTGCAGGGAGGTTTCTCCTGGTTGTTCCAGCGGCCATCTCAGAAGGAAGAGCTCACACATGTGTGCTTAGGGGGACTGGGAGCATCAGAGGGGCTGAGGAGACGTCAGCAGACAGGTGGGTTTTGTATTACGTGAGCACCTTTTGGGTCTCATACTTGCATTCTTTATGGGCTCTTTCCTCGACAGGTGGATTGCCTGGAAAGCACTCTAGAAAAGTCACTCCAAGCAAAGTTTCCTTCAGACCTCAAGGTCTCCATTCTCTTAGACTTCACGCGGGGCTCAAGAGGTAGGGGTTATGCGCCCCCAGCCCCTGTCTTCTTCCTCTCTCCAATCGTCTGTCCCCCCTTCCCGTCCTCGGGTAGACTGAGGCAGTTGTACCCCGCCCAGGGCCGGCTGGGGTGCCTGATGGTCTGAGTTAGGAGTCCTTCTGTGGCGAGTGACTGAGAGTCCTCTGAAACAACTGAGGCAGCAAAGAGATTGTCTCGCTCCCGTGCCTGACCTGCTTGGTGGTGGCGGTGAGGGGGTGGGGGGTCGATCTTGACTGAGGGCTTGGCTGTGTCACCAGCTCCATCTCCTGGCCCTGCATCTCTCGGGCTGGCTGCATTCTCAGGCTCCAGTGTGGTCTCCGGGGCCCCAGGCCCGTGTTGCCCAGCTCCCCCTCCACAGGGGGAGAGTCTGCTTCCCGATGTCAGAGCTCCTGGTGGCCTGTCTGGATGGATCGCTATTGTCAGGGGCTCAGTGTGCCCTCCACGGGGCTGGGGGACGAGAGTGGGGGTGTAGGGTGGTACCCCAGAAGGAAGTTGGGTACGTTACCGGGCACTGGGTGGCAGAAGCGGCAGGTACCTGCCCCACCAACCCCTCTAGCCCTGCCCAAGAAGTGATGGGTGTCCAGAATAGTTGGCCCTGAGATCCTCCGGCTGGAAAGAGCAGTGGGCCTGACCAGTGTAGACAGGGCACGGGTGGGCCTGAGTAGTGTAGACAGGGCACCGGCGGGCCTGACTGGTGTAGGGAGGGGCATGGGCGGGCCTGACTGGTGTAGACAGGGGCATGGGTGGCCCTGAGCAGTATAGACGGTCCTTGGTGGCAGGCTGGTGTGCTTCCTGGTGTGAACACCCCGTGTTCTTCGGCTCACCCGCACACCAGGCAGGAAGAACTCGCGCACCATGCTGCTCCCGCTGCTGCAGAGGTTTCCAGAGCAGGTCCGGGTGTCGCTCTTCCACACTCCCAACCTGCGCGGGCTTCTCCGTCTGCTCATGCCGGAGCGCTTCAACGAGACCATCGGCCTCCAGCACATCAAGGTGTATCTCTTTGACAACAACGTGATCCTGAGCGGGTGAGTCCCCGCCTCTCAGCCATTCTCCCTCAGTGTGCTCTGGCTGGAGGCCAGCGGGATTGGGAGCCTGCCGGCATGTTTCCGGTCCCACTGCCTCACTCTCCAGGCAGCTCTGTGGCTTCGTCTCAGCCCCAGGAGCTGGAGCCCACCGAGGCTGGCGAAAAGACAGCCACCGTTTACTGAGCGTGTTCTGTGTGCCCACCACCACGTCAGGCCCCTGTGTGTACTATCTCACTGCCTCCTGACAGCGACTCGCTGTCTCCGTGAGGGTGTGGAGATCGGGGAGAAAGAAAAGCTTTGTCAGGCAGAGCCAGGACTGAGTTCTAGCTCCTTGTGACTCTCTCGCGTGGGCACCGATACGCAGCCTGTGTGGCTAGTTACCTTTTCAGGTCTCTGCGTCTTTTGTGAGCGCGATTGTGCACCCCTATGGCGAGGGTCTTTAGGTCTCACTTTTTGGTGTCAGCTGTGCCTCCTTCACCTGGCCCCCTGGCACTTGGTCCTTGCTCAGAAACTGTTAGTGGCTGTGGTGCCCCTGCTTGTTAACCTGAGAGCTGGGAGACGAGGACGCGCTGTTGCCCACCCTGGCCCGAGTCCTCACTGCCTTCTTCCTCTCATAGCGCAAACCTGAGTGACTCCTACTTCACCAACCGTCAGGACCGCTACGTGCTCTTGCAGGACTGCCCGGAAGTGGCCGACTTCTTCACGGAGCTGGTGGACGCCGTGGGGGACGTGTCCCTGCAGCTGCAGGGGGACGACACGGTGCAGGTGGTGGAGGGCATGGTGCACCCCTACAAAGGTAGGGGCCCCCTGAGATCTTTGTGGGGATGAGGAGAGGCACCTTGGTGGCCTTGCCACAGGCTCAGGAGACTCGGGTGGCCAAGCCCCATTCTGCCTTCGTCTCGGAAGCCAGCAGACGGGACTCATGGTCCTCAGTCCTGCTCGGTGGGCGATCCTGGCTCCCGGGAGGTGGGTGGGACTGCCAGTCTTTGTGCCTCGGGGGAGCGGGCCGTCTGGCGCTCACAGGCACCAGTCTGCCGGGCTGTGCACGGGCCCCGCGCTCACAGGCAGCGGCCAGCTGAGGGACTGCCGGGCTGTTCAGGGGCCCCACGCTTTCAGCTCCAGGGAGGCCTGGGGCTCTGTCCTGGAAAGTGAAGGGGGAGCGCGTGCTCTGCTCTCTGGGAACAGGCAAGTTCTGGCAGCAGGCGCCCCTGGGAGCATTGTGTGCCCAATGGCCCTGAGGAAGACTGACTGCTGAATTTGCAGCAGGGTCAGCGCCGGGGGTGGGGTCCAAATGCAGACTTCATGGGTAGGTGGTCTCCTCCTCTCCCGTGGACTGAGAATGGAGCATCTCAGTTGGCACGCTCATCACACATTCCCGTGGGCCCTGGGATCCCTAGGGGGCTGCCTGCATCACACCCAGCCTGGTTCTGCTGGCCTCACTGTCCCTGGGGTGGGCTCGCTCTGCTTTCGGCTGTGGGATGGGTGTCCTGCCTCTGGGCACCGTCGTCAGTTCCCCTGTCCTGGCCTCACACGCCGGTTAGAAGGCCATCCACTGCCCACCGCCGTTTTTCGGGGATTTGACTTTTGCCTTGAGATTTGTGCTGATGTCTTGTTCTTTTGGCCTGAGGTTTGCCAGAAGTATTGTTCTGGACCAAGGACCATGCCAGCTTCTGCACTTTGTTGTCATGGTCTGCATCAGGGATGGGCAGACTACAGTGGGTCGGGTCCAGCCGGCCGCCTGACCTCCTGTGGTCCAGGAGCCGAGAGCGGCCTTCACAGAAGAACGTCTGCAGTCGATTTCATGATAGGGCATGCTGGCTTTGAGCCCTGATGAAGCAAAGTGTTATCTTCCCCCACGAAAGAATTCCATCATCCTTTTCAGTAGACTTCGTTACGCAGAGTTGTGCTTGGTTATTACTGTGATTGTACACTTGAACTTCATCAGTAAGAGACTTGTGACACCTGTTTTTTCTCATTATGTAAACGAGTTGCTGTCAGGTTTGACTCATGGCAACGCCATGTGATTCAGAGTAGAACTGTGCTCCGTAGGATTTTTTTTTAAAATGTTTTTATTGTGCTTCAAATGAAAGTTTATAGTTCGAGTTAGTTTCTCATACACAATTTTATACACACACTGCTGTGTGACCCCAGCTGCTCTCCCCATACTGTGACAGCACACGCCTCCTTTCCACCCCGGATTTCCTGTGTCCATTCAACCAGCTCCTGACTCTCTCTGCCTTCTCATCTTGCCTCTGGACAGGAGCTGCCCATTTAGACCCATGTATCTACCTGAGCTAAGAAGCATGTGCTTCGCGAGTATCATTTTATGTCTTTCCATAGGGTTTTCAGTGGCCGATTTTTCAGAAGCAGATCGCCAGGCCTTTCTACTGAGGCACCACCTCTGGGTGGGCTTGAACCTCCAACCTTTTTGTTAGCAGCTGAGCACGTTCACCGTTTGCAGTATGTGGAGACTCTTTTTAAATAAAAAACCAAAACCAAACCCGTTGCCGTTGAGTCGATTCCGACTCACAGTGACCCCATAGGATAGAGCAGAATTGCCCCTTAGCGTTTCCAAGGAGCTGCTGGTGGATTTGGACTGCTGACCTTTTGGTTAACAGCTGAGCTCTTAACCAGTGCACTACCAGGGCTCCCTTGTTATATAAGTAGCTCCATATTATTCTCAGTTTTGCCTCTTGGCCTGCAAAGCCTAAAATATTTACTCTCTGGTCCTTTACGGAAACCGTTTGCCAGTCCCTGGGCTAACCTAATAGGCCAGATGAATATGAGAGAAAAAGGCCCCATGCTTGGGGAAGGATGAGTGTCACGGTTTGAGGTCAGGAGGGAGGCAACCTGATGACGGTGGTCTGGAAGGAGGATCCCACAGTGTGGGCCACCAGAGGCTCAGGGAACCATACTCCCATGGCCCTCAGATGACGCGCCACAGTGGCGGCTTCACGCACCCATCGAGCTCCACGTCTCTGGTACTGGTGGGCGTCAGCCCTCTCCCCTCTGCTCACCTGCCCCACGTCTCCCTCCAGGTGACCGGGCAGCGTATTGCGAGGCCGCCAACAAGAGGGTCATGGATGTGATCAACTCAGCGCGGACCCGCCAGCAGCTGCTGCACACCCAGACCTTCCACAGTGACTCCCTCCTGACTCAGGAAGACGCCGCCGCCGCCGGCGACCGGAGGCCAGCCCCCGACACCTGGATTTACCCGCTGATCCAGATGAAGCCCTTTGAGATCCAGATCGATGAGATTATCACTGAGACCCTGCTGACTGAGGCCGAGCGAGGTGCCAGGATCTACCTCACCACAGGCTACTTCAACCTGACCCAGGCCTACATGGACCTGGTCCTGGGCACGCGGGCCGAGTACCAGATCCTGCTGGCCTCACCTGAGGTCAACGGCTTCTTTGGGGCCAAGGGCGTGGCCGGTGCCATCCCGGCGGCCTACGTCCACATCGAGCGGCAGTTCTACAGAGAGGTCTGCAGCCTGGGGCAGCAGGAGCGCGTCCAGCTGCAGGAGTACTGGCGGAGGGGCTGGACGTTTCACGCCAAAGGTACGGGGAGCCCGAGGGAGCGGGGGCATGTGCCCCGTACTCCCGGCTCTGCGCAGGGGCTCAGTTGGTCGGTGATGTGCCCAGACCTCCCACCCAGGGCCTGTCCCCACTCTCCCATGTCATCATCCCAGCAGCTCTGAAGGCACCTTGCCTCCACCTGGCGTCCTGGGGAGCAGAGAGCAGTCCTGTTTAAGTCAGCTTCGGTTACGTAAAGTCTCTCTTTCCATACATCAGAAACTAACAGACTCAAATCATTTTGGTGGATGTTTTTAAAAACGTGTTACGTGTACCGCCTCGCCTCTGACAGATGGAAGGGGATGTGGTTTAGCCTTTCCTTGATCCCTGAGTTCTCCCTTGCCGGCAGTGCCCTTCCCAGGCCTGAGAAGATCCGTCAGGGACCGTGTGTCTGGTGTCCAGCAGCCCTGGTTTTTCTGTCCTTTCCTTGCTATTGCTCTTTTTGGTTTTCCTGCGTGGCAATCCCACCTCGCTTTAATGGGAGAGCCGAGGCCACACACTCACGTGGCCCGCGCTGCCCCACGATGGGGGGGGGGGGGGGCAGGCAGGAGTCTGAGGGGCGTGTTTATGTACGATCCCTCCCTAGCAGTCTCAGGACCGTCCCAGACGTGGTGGTGGAGTCTCAGATGCAGCTCTCTGAGACACAGATGAAGCATGTTCGAAGTCTTGGGCTTAGCAGCAGGATTATCCCTGTTGCTTCTCCATGCTGTGCCCCTCCCTGCCTCCCATGGTGTGGCCACACACACCCTTTTCTGACTTTCTGGGAACCCACATCACCAAGCTGGTTAATCCCTGCAGGTCCCCTTTGCCCCAACGGCAGTGCTGGGCTCTCCTGACCTCCTGGGGCATCCAGGCCCCTTTGTCCCCGTCCAGGTGCTTTCTGAGTAGCTGGGCTGTGAGCTGATGAGAAAGGAGTGCTGGGGCCCCCACCCCTGCCCGCCTCGGGGCCCACAATTGTGCCGTTAGACTTGAGCACCTCTTCAAACCGTCAGTCCAAGCCCTTTTACTTGTTTGGCTAAGCCAGTGCCTTTCAACTAGAGACACATTTTAAGCAATACAGAAGCCCAGGCCCACTGGGCCCTGAGTCCCGCTCTCGGGTTGAGCCCCACGTGTGTATTTCTAACACCCTTTCCAGGAGAGTCAGCTGCACAGCCCAGACCTGGTCCTGGCCTGGCGGGTGGAGCTTCTGGCCCATCGGGCGGCTCCTGCTTCCTGCCACCAGGCCACGTGCCTGCTCAGGCGCTGCGGGTCAGGTTTCTCAGGGCAGGCAGGGCCAGCCAGTGGGTGTGGGGAGGTGTGCTAGGATTGGCATTGTGACTTCTGAGAAGGACAGCAGTGCCTCAGGGTGAGGATTGGAGAGAGAGAGCTGAGTGGGAGGGAGAAGCTGGTGGCTTTGAGCTTGCCAGAGGGGCAATGAGGCGGACCTGCTCGTGTCTGCGCGTCTCTTAATGTATTTGTATGAGCACATATGTGAGTGTATGTACGTGAGTGTATCTGTGTGTGTGCATATATGTGCACGTGTATCTGCCTGCATGTATCTCTGTGAGTGTCTCTGTACAGGTGTGTATCCGTACATGTCTATCTGTGTGTCTGTGTGTGCGTAGTGTCTCCGTGTGTATCTGCATGTGGCGTCTCTGTACGCACATGTATCTGCGTGGGTGTCTCTGTACGTGCGTGTATCAGCGTGGCGTCTCTCTGTATGTGCGTGTATCTGCAGGCGGTGTCTGTACGTGTGTGTATCTGCGTGTCTCTGTGCATGTATCTGCATGTGGTGTCTGTATGTGCATGTATCAGTGTGGCGTCTCTGTACGTGCGTGTATCTGCATGTGGCGTCTGTACATGCGGGTCTCAGTGTGGCATCTCTCTGTACGTGCGTGTATCCGCGGGACATCTCTGTACGTACGTGTATTTGCATGTGGCATCTCTCTCTACATGCATGTATTCACATGTGTCTCTGTACGTGTGTGCATTTGCATGGCATCTCTCTGTACGTGCGTGTTATCAGTGCGGCATCTCTGTACGTGCGTGTATCTGCATGTGGCATCTCTGTATGTGCATGTAGCAGCGTGGCATCTCTGTACGTGCGTCTGCGTGGATATCTACATGCATGTATCTGCATGGGTGTGTGTATGTGCGTGTATCTGCGTGGGTATCTCTATGTGCATGGATTAGCGTGGTGTCTCTTTGTATGTGCGTGTATCTGCGTGGTGTCTATACATGCGTGTATCTGCGTGGGTGTGTCTGTACACGCGTGTATCTGCATGGTTGTGTCTGTACATGCGTGTATCTGCGTGGGTGTGTCTGTACATGCGTGTAACTGCGTGGCATCTCTCTGTACACGCGTGTATCTGTGTGGGTGTCTGTACATGCGTGTATCTGCTCTTGCAGAGCTGCCCAGGGGCGTGTTCTGTTGGTGCTTTCTCCTTGTCTGCACTGTGGCTGAAGCAGCAAGGGGTCCCTTGTCACCAGGCCCCACGCTCAGCCCACGGTGGGTTGAGTTCCTGGCTGGTCAGTTCTGACTCCATGGGGAGGGGTAGTTATCTTCCCAAAGCTGTGCTGATAAATGTGCGGTGACTCCCCAGTTACGTTGAAACCGAAGCACTCTACCGGCTTTTCCAGTGTGTCTCGCCCTTTCCCGGACTGGCCTGCTCCTGCCACCCTCCTGCCTGGGGCGGGTGGGGCCCGCGATCTGGGGAGTGCCAGATTAGTGGGGAAGACGTGGGCAATCTACACTGGATCCCGGGGCGTGTGTGCACGTGTGCGTGTGCGAGTGTGTGCATGAGTGTATGTGTGCGTGCGTGTGTGTGTGCGTGCATGCTGGGGGGTTGCATTGGGAGGGCTTCTTGCACAGAGGGGCCTCGCCCTGAAACCAGGAGCTGGGGTTAGCGCACTCAGTGCTGATTGCGAGGCCAGCTGCCCTGACTTACGGCGATGGGGAGGTGAGGGGCCAGCACCCTCTTTTGGCCCATCCTCTGACGACCACAGGACTTTGGAGAGACCGGAGCTGTGCTGGATGAGCCAGGTGCCTTTGACAGTGCGATCCGGGTGCTGAGCTGGGACCACTGACCGATGGTCTGTGCTCCAGGCCCGTGCTAGGTACATACGTTGGCCCTGGAACATTCCTGCCATGGCTGTGTGGCTGATGCCACGAGTTTCTCCACAGCTCCTGCAGGACAGGCCTGGCTGATCCCGGCTCTGCTGCTCCCAGAAGCCCTTGATGGGAGCGTTGTTTCTACTTCCAGATCCCTTGCCGCAGACGGCAGTTCGTTCATTGACACAGCACCCCCACCCCCACCCCGACGCACCAGTCAGGTGGCAAGAGGATCTGAGGCTTGACCCTGTGCAGCTTGCCCTTGGCCCCGGCCTGGTCCTGCCCTCGGGGGCTGGCAGGCTGGGTGGGAGAGAATGTCTCACGTTCGTCAGTACGTGCTAGTGGGTGCCAGCTCGAGCCGCCAGCAGCAAGTCCAGGGGCCAGGGTGTATTCCTTTGTGTTTCCCGTGTTCTGCAGGATTGCCGAGCTACCTGGCTGTAGCTTAGACGCCTTGTTGGGCAGTTCTCTGTGATGACTGTTTCTGGACGCCCTGTTTATTCTGCTGAGCAGACTGAGTAGTGGTGCACCTTACTGGCATACTGTGCTGGTTTTACAGAGACCTGGATATATGTCGCATGTTTATGAACTCAGCTGTTGCAGAGAACCAGAGGGACCTTCCGTCACGTCAAGGAGTGCGCTAGAGACTTCTATTGTGGTGGGTTTTCCGTTCAGTTTCTGTTGGCTCTTTGCAGAGGACGCCCGTTCAGGCTGCTGAGACGAACCCATGTAAGTGTGGTTTGGTGTAGCCCTGGATCCCGAAATCCTGCTTCTCAGCTCCCGTCGACGTTCCTCAGGCTGAGGGACCTGGGTTCTGTTTCCATCTGTAGAATGGGGCAGTCATGTTGGAACGTCAGGAGAGTTGGGTGACAGAGCCTGTATCGACATTCATGCAGAGAAAGGCTTCTGTGAGGCACGGGGTGAGAGCAGTGCTGTGTGGACATGGAGCCGTGGAGGGGGGGCGTGTGTGAGTCATGGTGAGTGATTGGTGGACACGGCGGCAGGAGGGCCCGGACCCCTCACTGCAGTGGACATGGGGACAGGAGGGCCCGGACCCCTCACTGCAGTGGACGGGACAGGAGGGCCCGGACCCCTCACTGCAGTGGACGTGGGGACAGGAGAGCCCGGACCCCTCACTGCAGTGGACGTGGGGACAGGAGGGCCAGGACCCTTGGTGTGATGTCCTTGGCTCCACTCCTGGTATGTTTGTTCCCACTCCCCCTGTGAATCAGAGTTGAGCAGGACAAGGTGAAGCTGGGCTCACTACCTGCATTTTCTTGGCCTTGGGGAGGGCCCTGGGGCGCTGTGGAAGGTGGGTCCAGGCAGGGTAGGAGGTGGGCCGAGGGGTCATCCGACACCCCCCCCCCCCACCCAGTGGATGTGATGGGTTGGGGTCCTGGGAGCAAGGTTAGAATTCGGACCCTAACGGGAAGCACCATGGGTGACTCATCTGAACGGATGTGGGGGATCCCGCTTCACACTTAGTCCTGATCGGGAGAGGGGTGCATAAGGGAGAAGCCTTATTAGCCTTGTGAATACAGTCAGCCCTCTGTATCCCCGGTTCCGCACCCATGGATTCAGCCAACCACAGATTGAAAATAACCTGGAAAAAAAGAAAGTTCCAAAAAGCAAAGCTGAGTTTGCCGTGCTGTGAGCGCTGCACTGAATCCACGTGAGTGAGCTGGTGTGCAGACATCCCCTGCTGTAGCCTCCCACCGTCTCACAGATCTGTCTCTCCAGCCTTGGTGCTTGAGCATTGTTTGCCTTGAGGCTTGTCATTATTCCGTGAACGGTGCGGCACTGTATAACGACTGTTTAGATGGCATTTACGTTGTGCTGGCTGTTGTAAGTAATTGGAGATGGTTTAAAGTAATGGGAAGGTGTGTGTGTGTGTAGGTTACATGCAAATGTTCCGCCATTTTATATAAGGGACTTGAGCATCTGTGGATTTTGATACCTGCGGGGGTCCTGGAACCAGTGCCCTGCAGATACCGAGGGACGACTGTAGTGCGTTTACCCAGTGCTGGGAGCGAGCCTTGAGGTCCTAGAGAGGGAGCCTGCTCAGGGGGCTGCGTGATGTAAACACAGCAGGCCTAGTCCTCTGGCTCCTCGGCCTCCTGCTCTGTGACAGATGAGGCCTGAGACCAGGCGCTCGTCCATCACTCTGATTTCTGCTCTCCTGGGTGCTGCCAGGAGTCTTTGCGAGCTGGACAAGGCCCAGCTCTGCCTGGGTGGCCCCAGCCTGTCCTGGACCTAGCAGCTCCTCGGCAGGACACTCTCTCCTGGAGCATGGTGGGTGCAGCATCCAAGTGCTGGGGGCTATGGCTCTGCTCTGGGCTTGCGTTCAGGAGAAGGACTGGAAAACAAGTGTTAACATGTTGCTTTGATGTCATTTGGATGCTCTGTCCTCGTTAGTAACACATGGCGTGTGGCCAGGGCAGAGCAGGGGTAGTGGGGTGAGGAGGTTTGTGACTCACGCTGGCAGGGAACTCTGTTAATGATTGTGGGAATGCCACTTTCTGCTGCCTTCCCGACAGACAGCCTGGCATGCTGCCCAGAGGGGAGCTGAGGATGGGTGCGGCAGCCCCGCCTTGTTTACCTGGCTCCCACGGGCAGGTATCCTAGGGGCGGTGCTGGCCTTTGGGCCCTGGGAGCTTTCAGGAGCTGGTCTGGCATTGGACAGGGAATGCTTGTCCACCTGAGGACTGTCCCTACTTTGTGCCTGTAGTGGCTGAGAACCCCTGAAAGATGCTGTGAATGGTTGTGAGGGGCAGGAAGGGGTACGTAAGTTTGAGTTTTTCTTACGTCCTCAAAGAAGATCTCTGACCTGAAATGTGCTACGAGTGTCTGCTTTGGGTCAGCGCTTTTCCATGCGGAATTTTGTCTTCGTTTGTCGGAAGAGGTTATTACTCTCATCCTGTTTATCTGAAACCAAACTACCTGTTGCTGTTGAGTCGGTTCCGACTCATAGCGACCCTGTAGGACAGAGTAGAACTGCCCCATGGGGTTTCCAAGGAGTGGTTGGAGGATTCGAACTGCCGACCTTTCGGTTAGCTACTGAGCTCTTAACCACTGCACCACCAGGGCTCCCCTAGTGATCTTAACTTATTTTTATTTGAACAGTTATTTGCCAAGTACCTACTGTGTGCCAGGCACCAGCCACGGCCCTGGCACTAGGTCATGGGGCAGGACAGCAGCTCTCTGCCCTCTTGAAGCTCGGGTGCTGCAGGAAGCAGAAGACCAGCAGATGCATCTGTGCAAATACCGCATCAGGCAGTGAATACGGTGGTGAGGAATGCCTGATGGGCTGCTGGCTGAGGGCCAGGGAGGTCTCTCCAGGGAGATGACCTGTGAGCAGACACCTGTGTGAGGAGAGGAGCTGGCCATGCCCACGTGTGGGACAAGAGCGTTTCCAGCAGAGGGGACAGAAGTGTGACGTGCTGAGACCATGATTGGCTTGAACAACGAGGGGGGCAGCATGCCTGGAGTGGGGTGAGGCGCTCTCTGGGGAGGGAAGGGCTCACAGGCCTCGGGGAGCTATGGGTGTCTGGAGACTTCAGATTGACTTCGGTGACTGTGGGCGTGGCCTGTGGAGCAGGCACCCTGATGAGGAGGCTGTCTTCAGGCCCAGGGCTGGTGAGCAGCAGTGACCTGTGGCTCCTAGTCCAGGCCATCTTCCCCATCCTGCACCCATGCTGCACAGTGAGGGTAGTGCCAGCTCCTGGTGCCTCTGCCTCTCTGGGAGACAGCCTGCTGGCAGCCCACTCCCAGCGGGCGTGTTTTTGCCCCTTTCCTGTCCGTACCTCGTGCCGCGGGCTCTCCCTAACCTGGTGGTTCCAGGAACGGTAAGGATGTTGGACCCAAAGGTCAGGCGGGGCATGAGCAGGAGTGGGCTCGATGGGCAGTTGACAGCCCTGGGTTGGGAAATGCTGTGTTTCCCGACAGCGCATCCCTGCCCTGATGGCCTTCCCCCTCTGTGTACACGCCCCTGACATCCTGAGCCGGCTGTGGGTCTGACCCGAGTTCCCCACTGCCAGACCGCCAGGCCCAGAGGGAGGGAGATGGAACAGAACTCAGGGCCACTTGATCCTCCCCGCCAAGTGGAAGTTTCCCAGCACTGCTGGGGGCACAGATCTGAAGCTGAATCTAGAAAACTGTGTAGAGCGCTCTGGGTTCGTGGGAGACTGTGTGAGGCTCTCGGAAAGCGCGGGCATCGCTGTCCAGTTCTCTGCTCTGTTCGTGCACTTCGCTGACACCATCTCCCTGGGGCTCCCAGCAGCGGTGATCTTGCTGTTGGTGGCGGTGTCTTCATTTTATTATGGTTGTTGAGAACATACACAGCAAAGTATACACCAGTTCAGCAGTTGCTACGTGTGCAATTTAGCGACATTGATGACATTCTTCAAGTTAAGCAACCGTTCTCACCCTCCTTTTCTGAGTTGTTCCCCGCACATTAACATAAACTCACTGCTCTCAAGGTTCCTGTCTGATCTTTCGAGTTTCTGTTGCCAATTCGATCCCATGTAGATAGTTCTTAAAAGAGTATAATGTTCAAGGCAGACTTTTTTTAACTAGTTAAGCTAAATTATTATTTGGTGTTAAGAAGACTTTAAGGGATATTTTTGGTTTAAGGTTTAAAGATCACCTCAGGACAATAGTTTCAGCAGTCCATCCACCCTCTGTGGCTCCAGGAAGTCTAGAGTCCATGATAATGTGGAATTCTGTTCTGCATTTTCCCCCTTTTGATCAGGATTCTTATATGGAATCTTTGATCAAAACGTTCGGTAATGGTAGCCGGGCACCATCCAGTTCTTCTGGTCTCATGGCAAAGGAGGCTGTTGTTCACGGAGGCAATTAGCCGCACAATTCCATGTCCTCCTCCTGTTCCTGACTCTCTTTCTTCTGTTGTTCCTGGTGAATAGAGACCAATTGTTGTGCCTCGAATGGCCTCTTGCAAGCTTTTAAGAACCCAGATACTATGCAACGAACTAGGAGGTAGAACAGGAGCAATAAATGTGTTATTAGGCCAGTTAACTGGGATGTCCCATGAAACCATGATCCTGAATCTGCAAACCAACCAAGGAATCAAATCCCATGATGTGTTTGGTTGTACATACGCAACATCAGCAAGTACTGTTTGTTTGTTTTGTTTTGTTTGTCGTTGTTGTCAATACATCACACCACCTTTGCCAGTTCAACGTTTCGCAGGTATACAGCTTCTTGACTGCAATTACGCTAATCAGCTGTGATAGCCTACACTTAATCAATGTAATTTTTTCATCACCATTACAGATCTTTCTGATGGAGGGAGATTACAGTGGCCTGTGAGGCTGGAGAGGGAAGTGGGAGGTGTGATCTCAGGCCTTACCAGATGGCCAGTAGATAAAGGTGTGAGCCACCTCCCACACACTCACCTGGAGTCCAGCCTGGGCCCAAGAGGAAAGAGAAGTTGAGGGAGGCAACAGGACAAGAAATAGATATGTGTTGTGTGACTTGTTCTTGAGGAGGGAGTTGAACCATTTGGTTCTGTTCATGTACAACACATAGGCGTGTGCACGTGCCCTGCACAGATGTGCAGTATGTCTGTGGTGTTAGCATTTCATGGGGCGATTGGGAAGAAAGTCTAAAAGACTCCCCAGAGTGACCATAACGAAGGAAAGGCCAGGATGGTGGTGCGCTTGGACAGATGCCATGAGAAGGACAAGTAGGACCAGTACGTTAGCTTCCCCACCAGACCCTGGTCCAGCGCCACCTCTCTTGTCCTTGGAAGGGACTCTGGGTCATGGCTGCCTGATTCAGGTGGACTTTAACCCATCACGGGGCATCCAGGCCACGTGTGCTCACTGCACTGGATCCTGTGAGGGCTCAGAGCTGGACAGGCAGCAGGAGCACTCAGGTTCCCCAGAGGCTGAATGCTCCTCAAGAAGTTGGGACTGGTGCTGGCCGGTGGGTGGACGCTCTTGTCCTTGGCTGTGAGGCTGGAGGGGGAGATCTGCCCACGCCTCGCTCTCCCAGCTCTGGGCTTTGTGAGAGACATGGGAGGCCGTGTGCCAGGAGCCATCATGTGGATGACCATGCTCGGCTGCCGGGTGGTACCCTTGGGATGGGGTGGGTGTCGGGGCTGCCAGGGGCCAGTGACGGGCGATGGCCTGCCCACTGCGGTCCCTGGGCTCGGGAGAAGGCACACCACAGAGTCACCTGCGTAGCCAGCTGCCCAGCAGGGTGGTGCCTCCATTCAGTGGTGCGCATGGGCCAGCCAGTGGCTTTGATGTGGCCCTCAGTGGGGGAGGAGACCATTACAGGAACTGGCAGCGAGCGGCGTCATCTCTTACCCAAGACGTTCTTGGAAATGCTCTGAGTGAGAATTAGGAAATGGCCTTCTATTTTGGGCCCTTGGTGTGTGTTACGTACGTTGATTTGCATGTGCTTATCCTGTGCATCTGTGGCCGTGTGAAAGTGTCCCACTGGCAGGTGTCATTTCGGTCACAGTGGGAGGGTTCAGGGATCCCTGTGGGGGCCTGTGGGAGCCCGTGGATCTGTTGGTGCACATGGATGTTATTAGGCTGGGTTTGGTGGGCCAAGCAGTCTGCGCGGGGGAGGTTCCTGCACAGAGTAGCGGTCCAGGCCCCCAGCCGGGCCCTCAGGGGGGGTTTGAGAGATAAATCTTTTTAGGAGAAGCAGTTCTGAGTGGGCAGGGCTGTGAAGCCGACCCTGGAGAGCCCACGACCGCTGTGTTTCCTGCAGCAGCGCCCACAGTGCCGGCAGGGTGGCAGCTCCTGGTGGTGGTGGTGGGGCTCAATGCCCGCCCTGAGCGCCATGTTTTCCCTGACTGTGATGACAGCCAGCTCCTTTCCCGGCAGAAAGGGGAGTGACCCTCATGGGGCTCGGCTCTCTCCTCACCGACCCCTGTGGGTCCCCCCGGGCGCTCCCGAGCCCATGGCCCTTGCCCCTGAACCTCCCTCCCATAGCTATTCCCCCTGCCCGCCTGGGGCTGTGTGTGAAGCCCTGCCCGGCCAGCATCAAGGGCAGCAGAGGTGCAGCGGGGTGGGAAATGTGCTGTTCCCCCTGCCCACCTGGGGCTGTGCGTGAAGCCCTGCCCAGCTAGCATCGAGGGCCAGCAGAGGTGCGGTGGGGTGGGAAGTGTGCTATTCCCTGGCCGCGTGGCACACACGTGGCCGCTCTTTTCCCGCCAAGCAGGTGAACTCGCTGCCATACTCTTCTCAGTGGTCACAGGGAGGGGTGCTCCAGCCCCTCCAGAGCGGGCTGCTGGGTTTAGCAAGCAGTGTGGGCAGGCAGGGTGGGGGGTGGCCGAGGCAGCTTTAAGAATGGGGTCTCCTCCCGGGCAGGGGCTCTGGTGAGCAGAACCCGAGCACAGGTGCCACCAAGGCCCTTTAAGAACCACCATCTCGTCATGCTTGGGAACGTGGCTGTGAGCAAGGACAGCGGGTCTGAACCAGGCATCCAGAGCCCTGTCGCTCCCTCCCCACTGCACCTGGGGCTGGGGCAGCTGTGGCTGCAGGTTCCGGTGTAGCCCCCGCCCTGTGTGGCCTGCTCAGCTCTGGGCTGCCCGCGGTGGGTGGGCTGCTCTTAGGTTGGAGCAGTGCTGCAGCGGCGGACCTTGCTCATCTCCTGTCTGCACGTTTCCTTTTCCCTGCAGGCCTCTGGCTGTACCTGGCGGGGAGCAGCCTACCCTGCCTCACGCTGATTGGCTCTCCTAATTTTGGGTACAGGTCAGTGCACCGGGACCTGGAGGCTCAGATTGCCATCGTGACAGAAAACCGAGCCCTGCAGCAGCAGCTCCACCAGGTGGGTTGGGGCAGGTGGGCCTTCCTGGGTCACGGGGCTCCTCGAGGGCCATCCTCCCCGAGGGCTGCCCCCGCTCTGATGTTCTGCTGGGGACTGAGTGGAGGGAGGACAACTGGAGTCCCCTGCAAGGCTGCCAGTGATGGGACAGATCTCCACAGAGCCAACTTGACGGTGCAGCTGGCCTGGCCGAGTGTGCCACTCCCCCGCCCCGGCAACCGTTTCTTGCTGGGCATGATAGAGGAGAAGCCAGAGTGACTCAGGGCCTGGGCCCTCAGGGAAGAGCTTCTGGCAGCATCCAGTCAGTTCTGAAAAGGACTCTTCTAAGAAAGTGTTTAGAGCAGGGAGGCTGGGGGGCTCAGGTTGGGGGGACAGCGGGAGGAAGGTGGCCGTGTGGCAGACAGGGCGTGGGGGAGGCCAGGGGCTGTGCACATGGAGAGGCGAAGCCAGGATAAGGGGCCAGTCCCAGCAAGCATCCTGCTGGCAGTGCGAGGCATGGCTTGTGGAAAACTCCGCCACTGCGGCCTCACTGTCCTTTTGCACTGACCACGCGGATTCTTGTAATTGTCTCATTTGGTGAAGAGCTGGCATAGGACGAGCTGCACAGGGGATGGTGGAGGCAGCCCTGGACCCCAGCCAGCCAGCCGCACGGCCCCTAGCTCATGGGCCTGGGGGTCTGAGGTAGCGGTGTGTGGGAGCAGGATGCTGGGGACTCCCAAGGCTTCCACCATGGCTGCCTCTCACGTCGGGATCTGTCACCCAGAAAGACGGACTTTTGTACTTGAGGTGCTGTTCTCCTCGTGCTCAATTAGCAGGAGAGTTGCCTTTCCTTGTAGCCTTGAGAGGGAGAAGGCGGGCATTCCCCGAGAGTGGGGACGGACCTCGCTGGGGACCCTTTGCTCCCTGCGGGAGACGTCCCCAGGGTGTCTCCTCAGGGTGGCTCTGTCAGTCACGTCTAAGCCAGAGGAGAGGCTGGGGGATGGCAGTCGGGCGCCCGAAGCCCCGCTGTAGCGTCTGGTTGACGACGTGTGACTCCAGTTGGTCTCAGAGACGCGTTCTCAGGGATGTGAGTACCCCAGTGGTCTCCAGCCTCTTCTGAGAATGAGAATCAGCTGCTCGAGGGTCAGCAACGGGCTGGGCCCTCATTGGCAGTCCTTGTTCTTAGATGCCATCGAGTCAGTTCCAGCTCGTAGGGACCCTGCGCCGTCCTCGCGGTTGTTGCTGTTTAAGCCTATTGTTGCAGCCACTGTGTCAGACATCTCGTTGAGGGTCTTCCTCTTTTTTGCTGACCTTCTATTTCAACAAGCATGACGTCCTTCTCCAGGGACTGATTCGTCCTGATAACGTGTTCAAAGTGCGTGAGATGGTGTCTCTCCATCCTCGCTTCTGAGGAGTGTTCTGGCTGCACGTGGCATTGTGATGGTGTTGGTTTCCATTGGAAGTGATGGAAATGGAAGCCCAGTGCCCAGCATGAGGCCCAGACAGCGCTCAGGGCCCTGTGAATTGGTGTGCTCTCTCTCCAGTGGGGCCTCCTGTGGACGGTTCCCTCCTGAGCCCAGGAATGCAGATGACCGCAGCTAGCCAGGCCCCGGAAGCATCAGCTGCTGCCTTTGTCAAACTTTTACACTCCCATGTTTGGGAATCGCTGTTGTGAAATGTTTGGGGCCTCTGTTGCTGGGCGAGGAAGTGGTAACGGCCTTGTTTCTGGGGATCTGCCCTCCCGCGATTGGGAATCTTGTCAGTAACTGACAACCTGGTGCCAGGAAGGGCTTTACAACCGGGGACAAAGAGGAAGTGACAAGGGTCATGCCCTGTGCAGGGCCACTGGGATGATCTACTTGTTCAGCAGCTTTCTTCCTGTAGTAGGGATCGCAGCCAGTGACCGAGGATGCCCCCAGTGCCCCCAGCGCCCCCAGCGTGGCTCCCATCCCAAGGCCACGTGGCCGGCCAGTGTGAGCTGTGAGTTGCGGCTCTCGGCACGGGCCCCGCCTGGACTCCTGCCTCCAGGGTGGGAGAGCTGTTGACACCGCCCACACTGGGGCCGTCAGGGGCCAGGATGAGGTCCCCAGAGACCTGGGTGGACTTGGGGAGGGGGGCCCCCAGGTCTGTGCAAGGTCCTGCTACTGGCTGCCCTTCCCACTTCCTGAGCGAGGGGACCGAACCCACATCCTGGCTCCTGAGAAAAGCTGGGCCACTCGTGGTCAGGATCTGTGTTCCCAAGTGGCATATCTGGGATGTTTGCTTTCTCTTCCCAAACCTGAATCCCAAGGGCCTCGGACTGTGGGAGGGCAGTCGCGCCTGCTGCTGTAGCTCTTCCGTTCTTAGAGATACATTGATTTCTGTGCCTCTCAGATGTGCACACACACTTCTGGACAGTTCCCCTGATGTATTTGTGTGCCAGGACTGCAGCTACCCTCCTGAGGGAGGCCCACACAGCACCTGACCCCAAGAGTGCTGAGTGCCCTGCTGCCCGGGCCTGCTCGCACAGGCTTCTTGGGGCCCTTTCCCTGGGATACAGGTCACAGTAAACCCTGGGAAGCGGGAGATATTTTTATCAGAACCCAGAGTCCCTCCCTTCACCAAGTACATACAATAAAAATGGAAAGCTTCCTGGTTTTGTTCAGAGAACGCAGTTTACCACTTGTGACCCATGAAATGCCCCTTGAACAGCGTTGTCACCTCGGTCAGCTGACTTCCCTCTCTGTCCCTGCCATGGAGCCTATGAGGAAACTTAAGTGTTTCTGGTAATTTAATTGAAGACTTGGCTGCGTATTCATTGAAAACATCAGGCTGGAGCTGGGTCTGTGGAGACTTGTGCAGACCAGCCCCCTGGGACCGGGCTGGCGTCTCCATCAGGCACATCCCGTCTGGGCCTTGCACCTTCGCCATCTCATCAGGAGCTGGGGGCTTGGTCCGTTTGTTTGTGACCTGCACAGCCGGGGAGTGTGGGAGGGGCAGCGGTGGAGTCTGCTCGGTGGGCGCCAGCCCAAGGGGCAGGGAGAAGTGAAGTTCGAGGTGCTGGAGTTTCCCCACCCGTGATAGGAAAGGCTGGGGACAGGTTCTGCAGTGTCCTCGAGGGTCCTGTCTTTCTCCTGGGTTGAAGGGGCTTGCCGGGGATGGACGTGCCGTCTGTCTACTGCTCCCGGCAGACGCGGCACGGCGGGCGGCACTCGTCCTGCAGCAGGCGGCCTTGTGTGTTCACACCTGCCACGTGCTCCTACCCTGAGTTTACAGCACGCCCTCATGTCTCCCGCCAGCACTCGTCCTACGGCGGGCGGCCTTGTGTGTTCACACCTGCCACGTATTCCTACCCTGAGTTTACAGCACACCCTCCTGTCCACCGCCAGCGCTCATCCCACAGCGGACGGCCCTGTGTGTTCACGCCCGCCATGTGCTCCTACCCCAAGTTTACAGCATGCGTCACGTCCACCACCTCCAACTTGCATGACAGCTGGAAGGAGCGTGGCCACATTCTCTAGATGAGGGGGTTTGGGGTCGGGGTCTCACGGCCCATAGGGGCATGAGCTGAGTGAGAATTGTGCTCCCCGAGTGCCGCCTTCAGCTCTGAAAGCTCCGTCTCGGGCTCGCTTGAAGGAGCACAGCCCTTGTAGTGTTTATTTCTTAAAAACAACACACTTTCTCTTCTCAGAGAGCTTAAGCACGATTTAATAACAAGGCATATATAAGAGTTTTTAAACTCGTATTTTTAAAATACGAAACGGAGCCCTGGTGGCGCAGTGGTTCGGAGTTCAGCTGCTAACCAAAAGGTCGGCAGTTGGAATCCACTATCCGCTCCTTAGAAACCCTATGGGGCAGTTCTGCTCTGTCCTTTAGGGTCACCGTGAGTCGGAATCAACCCGACATGGCAGCAGGTTTTTGGTGGAGTTATAAACGGTCATTGAAATTGAGAAAATTTGGAAGAAACTAAGCTTTTCATCCAGAGATGATCCGTGGGAGCATTTTGGTTGCTCCTTCCCTGTGTGCATATGGAGAGGGATGACTTGGTTTTTTCTTTTTACTCAAGTTAGGATTATCTTGTACGTGTCCAGCTTCTTGCCTAACACAGGGTGCACGTTGCTATATCATTAAGTAGCTGTCCTGTGACGTGATGTGTCACAGTGAATGCCGGTCTCCCACGGGGCTTTATTAGAATGGGTTGGCTCTTGGACATTTCGGTGGTTTCCAGTCTCTGCCTGTTGGAGACGTCGCTGTGGTAACCTCTCTGTAAGGAATCCTAGTGCAGAGTTCTGAGCACATCGCTGTTTTCTAGGGATTAACTGCTGCCAGGGGGGCTTCCGGTGCTGATCACCAAACTGCTCGCTAAGAAGATGCTTCCCTTCCCTTCCTGTCAGCCTTCCTCTGCTCGGGGTCCTGATACTTGATAGAAGAAAAACTATGTTTCATTTAAAAGAAAACCTCAGTTTTAATTTGTACTATTTCATTTAGTGAACGACAATTCTTTTTTTTTCACAGTGTACGTGTATTTTTTTTAATTGTGGTAAATATATAGGTAACAAAACATTTGCCATTTCAGCCATCTTCCCAGGTACAGTGGCATTAAATACGTTCACCGTGTTGTTTAGCCACCACCCTGAACAGAAGCTCATTGTCCCCTAAGCATTGTGTCTCCTTCGTGCCCGCCCAGGGGAGTGTGTTAAACGTTTCTCCACAAGCTGTGTTTCTTCAGCTCCTCCATATCTTGCTCTCACGGGTCTTCTGGAAACCCAGGCTTCCTAGCTCCTCTCAGGGGTGTTTTGCAAAGGCAAGTTGTAGGGACTGGTCTCTGGGCCAGGGCTGACACGTGAGGTCCGTGTTTTCACGGGGCTGGTCCGAGGTTCTGGGCTGGGGCCAGCAGGCGGTGCCACTTGTGCTGGGTGTCACCTGTGCTGGAGGGGATGCTAATGATTCCTGTTCGTTCTTCTTCCTCAGGAGCAAGAGCAGCTCTACCTGAGGTCAGGTGTGGTGTCCTCAGCCACCTTTGAGCAGCCGAGCCGGAAGGTGAAGCTCTGGGTGAAGATGGTGACCCCACTGATTAAGAACTTCTTCTGAGCACAGAGGTGCCTTCGACCCTGAGCGCGGTTTTACTGGGAGCTCACGGGGGGGGCCAGCAGGGATTCTCAGTTGACCAGCGCTCCCAGGGACCCCGTCACTGGCTAAGTGTGGAGTGCTGGATCTCCAGGGTCATGGTAGTCCTCACCAGTGTGTTGGAGTTTGATGGTACACTCGCAGCCTCTTCCTCCTTCCCCTTGCTCTCTGAGCCCCAGGCCAGCCGTGGCGGGGTCGACATTGTGTGGCAGTCCTGGAGGAGGTCCTAGACAAGGGCCCAGGGACCCAGGTGGCAGAAAGACAGATCTGGATCTCCTGGGAGGGAGCACAGTAGCTCGAGGACAGTGGAAGGCTGGGGAAGGAGGAGGGAGCGCTCCTGGTTGGGAGAGCAGCTCTGGCTCCCACCCTGGCCTGTGCGGTCCCGGCCTGCGGAGCCCTGGCTTGTGGGGCCCCGGCCTGTGTGGCCCTGGCCTGTACAGCTGGCAGGGAGAAATGAGGTCTCTGGGCCCCAGGCTGTGGCTGCTGCCTTGCCCTGTCCCCGACGTGGCTGTGATGTGTGGGTACCATGCTGTCGTGTGCTAGATGTGTGAAGTTGAGTGACAGGACTTGCGCCGCCCTCCCAGAGGGAGCCTGCCAGTGGCGGGGAGGCTGCCGCATGGAGAGCAACCTGCTGGGCCCGCGTCACTCAGTAGGCCTAGCCCGTGGCTCGGCAGGGCTGCTGCTACCACGAGAGGTGGCGTCTCTCTGGTTCCCCGCCCCTCCCCCCCGCCGCCGTTTTTCAGGTCACACCAGGTCCTTCGCTCACCCCCAGATGGCTCACCCCCAGGTGGCTGCAGTCTGCGGTGCCCCAGGTGGACAGTCTGCAGGCTGGTGGGAGGGAGAACAAGGAGGGGTCAGATGAGGACGAGGGCACATGTGCCTCCTGCACTTTACAGGGGTTGGAGCCATATGTTTGCAGCTGGGTCCTCCTCTGAACCTCCTTTCTATAAACCTTGTATTTCATCGTCTGGCTTTTCCTCAGTGTTTCACTTACGTTTCCTTTTGTTCAGATCATAACACACAAACGGAGAAGGTGCTCACCTTTCCAGCTGCCTCATCGGTATTTTCGTTTCATTTTCCCAGTTTGCTAATTGACTGGAGGTCCCCGAGGTGCACCCTGTGACTGTTAGACGTGTCCCTTCAGTCCCTTTCACTCTACAGCCCGGCCCCCCTCCCCATTGTATTTGTTGAAGAATGACCCTCGTTCTTCCTGTATCTGCTCAGGAGGTGTTTTTTTTGTGTAGGACAGGACAACCTTAACACATGCTGTCTGCCCTTAAGGAGCCCTGGTGGTGCAGCAGTTAAGTGTTTGGCTGCTTACCAAAAAGGTCAGCAGTTTGAATCCACCAGCCACTCCTTGAAACCCAGTGGGGGCAGTTCTGCTCTGTCCTGTCAAGTCGCTGTGAGTCGGGATAGACTTGAGGGCAGCGGGTTTGCTTTGTTTTTCCGTGTGCATTTGTGACAGACGGTAGCAGGTCTCGGATCTCCAGCTTATTACCTGCTGCCTCAGGTGCGTGGCCCTGGCCCAGAGAGGTGCCCTGGAGAGGAGGCCGGCGGCTGGGTGCTGGAGGAGGAGTCTGGGTCCGTCCCGCTCCATGCCTCAAGAGCAGTGTCCCAGTCTCCCTCCTGTGGCTCTTCCATGGGGTTCGGGAAGTCCACGGCTGTGTGTTGTGAGCATGGAGACCTCCAGGGTCGGTAGGACCTGGTCTTAGACCAAGGATGTCTGTGGCTTCTTCCCTCAGGCCAGGTGGCTGTGCAGGTTTTTAACGAGGGACTGGGGAGAGGGTGGAGTGGGTGGCTGTGGCCACACGCCCTGCATCAGTTAATGCTGTTGGCCTTCAAACCAGTTCTTAAATTGTCCTGTAGGACGATTAGCCAAGAGAAGCCAAAGGAATGTGCAGGGCCCCTGGGTTTCTGTTTGGAGAGAGGCTTTCGGTAAACAGCTGCGCGTTCCCGCAGACTCCGTGAGACCACAGTAAACCCATTGTGCCCTGGCCGCGCTTGGGCAATCTGCGCTGCTGCCGCTTCTGCCACGCTCTGCTGCCTGTCCCGGCCCTGCACCCCGTTTGCTGCTAACGAACGCCAGGACCGTCCTGGACAGGCTCCCCACCCTGGGGAGCACCCAGGAGCCCTCCCCACCCAGGCCCCCTACACGTTGTCAGCCGGGAGAACCCAGATGAGGAGCGGTAAGCACAGTGCCCCGTCCTCCTGGCGTGCTGGGCTGCACCCCAGGGGTGAATCATCTGGAAAGTTTGAGGAGAATTCTGCCAGCCACAAACCCCACGTGTGGAGTGAATTATGGTTTATTTCAGGCTCTCAAGGCAAAACTGGAAAAACGCCACATTTGTGGGTATCACCGGCATTGAAAATGAGTTGCCGGGTGGCCACTGGCAGCTGTCTCCCCTAGTCAGAGAGTGCCCCGTGGGGCCTGGCCCTCTGGCCTGGCCACCGCGGGCTGCAGCGCCCACCCCCGGCTGGAGAGGTGGCTGCCTTTCTGCTGCGGCCCCAGAGGGACTGGTGTCGGCGCCCCAGGGAGGGAGGGTGTGAGGGACAGTCTTCCTTCTCCTCTGATCGGCGCGCCGGCCCCAGGATCGTGTGTTATCAGCCTCAGAATGAGGGGTCCGGGACACCCTGGGTTTGGGTGTGTGCACCCTGAAGGCAGTGCTTTTTGTCGAGGATCCGGTTAACTTGGAACCAGGGCAGATATTCCTCCAGGGCGGTGGGCCATGTGCCCCTCGGGAGCCCTCCTACCCAGAGTCTGCCCTCCCCAGACCCCTAGGTTTTCAGCTCTGTCCCCCTCTCGTCTGCATCCCACTGCCCAATGGCAGGCCAGCCCCTTGCTGGTGCCCCCTGCTGCCGTCGGCACCTGGAAGCTCGTGCAGGTCGTGCAGGTCGGGCTTCGCTGCTTCTGCTTTGCCGCAGTCATTCCATTTGCGGTCAGATGGAGGCCCAGAGCGTAAGCGGGCCCGGGGCCCGGACCCCAGGCAGAGCGCAGTCGTGTTCCTTGGGTCCCCTGCCCCCACCGGGCCTGAAACGCAGAGACCGAAGGACTCGCCCGAGGGACCCGGCCCTTGGCCTTCCTGCACCCACAGCCCAGCACAGAGGAGCCTCGCTCATTTGGAGGTCCGATTTCTTGGCCTCAGCTCCTGTGCTGTGGTGGGGTGAGCAGCCCCAGGCTCTGTGGCCAATCCAGCATCTTGACGTGTCCCGCCACAGTCTAACGAGCTCCCCTGCCCTTTCCCTGGCCACCAGGCCAGAAACTGCAGGTTAGGCTGCTGGGGACAGTCACCAGCTGGCAGCTGCAGGGAGTCGGGCCCAAAACGAGAGAGGGCTGTGGGCTCGGGCAGTTTGCCTTGGAAATGAGAAACCTGTGGCCTCCCAGGATGCCAGCCATGCAGGGTGCCCCGGGCTCCCACTGTCCCGTGGTCCCAGCTGTCCCTGAAAGTGCAACCGGTTGAAGGGGGCCCCTCAGCTACAGGAACTGGCCCCTGTGGGGGATGGTCTGTTCAGAGGTCTCAGGTGGGGAGAGGCATTGCTCTGATGGAGAGAAGCTGTCCTGTCCTGTCTCCAGGAGACTGTCTCCAGGAGAAGGGACAGTGCTGTAGGATGGCCAGTCACGGGCCGTGTGTGCAGGTGTCCCCAGGAGAAGGGACAGTGCTGTAGGATGGCCAGTCACGGGCCGTGTGTGCAGGTGTCCCCAGGAGAAGGGACAGTGCTGTAGGATGGCCAGTCACGGGCCGTGTGTGCAGGTGTCCCCAGGAGAAGGGACAGTGCTGTAGGATGGCCAGTCACGGGCTATGTGTGCAGGTGTCCCCGGGAGAAGGGACAGTGCTGTAGGATGGCCAGTCACGGGCTGTGTGTGCAGGTGTCCCCGGGAGAAGGGACAGTGCTGTAGGATGGACAGTCACGGGCTGTGTGTACAGATGTCCTCGGGAGAAGGGACAGTGCTGTAGGATGGACAGTCACGGGCTGCGTGTGGAGGTGGCCGCTCTGGGTATGGTGGAGGACGGGACTGCTGTGCCCCAACTCCAGGTGGTGCCAATCGGCCCAGGAAGCCAGGATTTGGGGGCTGAGGTCTTGGATGCTTGCCCCCACCCCCCACCCCCACCCCCCAAGCCTGCCTCGGGCCCCGGCGGCCATTAGAAATAGCTCCGACGGCCAGTCACATGAATCAGAGCAGCAGAGCCAAGTGACCTCTGGGGTTTAATGTGTTGTGTCTCCTCCCTGCAGCCCCCACCCTCTGGCTAGTCCAGACCCGCTTCGTTGTAGAGTGCCCCCATTATTTCAGAAAACTGAAAGTGACCATTTGTTCCTAGGAAAATAACAAGAGTCGTGAGACTTGAGTTTTTGACTGGAAGCCGTGGTCAGGCCTGATCTGTCCTGGGGAGTGTAGGGGGTGGGCCACGGCAGGACCTGCGGTGCTAGACCTGCAGGAGCAGCGCCACGGCCGCCAGGATCCACTTGGCCGCCTTCTCCTTAGTCTTGAGGTTGAAGGTCCACACGTAGGTGGGGCCCCGGATGCGCGTTTTGTAGACCGGGCACTCATAGATGTTCTTGGTCTCCATGCGGTCCACAGGGATGGCCTTGATGAAGATGACCGGCATGGCCGGCGTCAGCTCCTTCAGCCGCGCTTCCGCGATGACTCCTGTCTGTGTGTCCCAGCGAGCGCCTGCGGGGACAGGGCAGATTCTGCCTGGTATGCAGTCCCGGCCCCGCCCCCAGGTGCAGGGGCCAGGCTGGCCCAGGCACGGCCACCAGTGGCGCTGACACAGGACTTCTCAGGTCAGCAACGTGCATGCCGTGGCTGCCCAGGCGCCTGCTCTGCGCCGAGAAAGCTGGCACTGAAGCGCTGGGCCCCTCCGTTTACACTCCAGCATTCAGAGCCTCGTCTGTCGGCCCCTTCCGTGGCAGGAAGGCCTAACTCCAGCTGAACTAACAGGCCAGCCCAGCTCCCCAGCTCCCTCCATGTGTAACGCCTGTCCTCCGTGGACATGTGTGGTATATAAATATTTATACATACATGTCTGTATGTTCTCTCTGCCGTTAACCAGGCCCCGGTTACCTCTCCTCACCCTGTCTAATGATGTTTGTATTTCCTTCTGTGATCCAGAATAAACATGGAAGATGGCCGGGCTCTGCCCGTCTTTGGTGATATGGGAACTGGGAAGGAGGTGTCCTCACCTTTGTTGGCCCTGCCTGGCCATCGACAGGTGAGAGGTGCCAGCAGCCACTGTGTGGGACAGGTTTGTGGTGGCAGCTGGACCCAGAGTGGCCTGGGGATGTGGCCTCCCCGATTCTTCTCTGGCCTGCTCCTGGTGGCAGGGATGGGGGTCTGAGAGAGTCCTACTGAGTGCCCGGGCCCCGCTTGTTCCTCCTGCCACCGGGAGCCTGGCTATGCAGACGGCCGCACTGGGCTCCAGAGGAGAGATGGTTCACCAAGGCCTCTCCCCTCAGCCGGGGCCCGAGGGCCAGGGAACTGGACGGGAGTACTGGGTGCAGAGGGCAGCAGCTGGACCCCATGGCCTCAGCCACAGCCCTTACCCACAGCTGAAACCAGGCCCCTGCTCCAAGGTAGAGGGGCCCCTTTCCTCCCCGCCTTCAAGGGGTCCAGCTGCTCTCAGAGCCCCGTCGTGCCAGTGAAGCAGGGCCCGAGCCAGCCGGCTGGAGTGGAATGTTCCAGCGTCTTCCAGGCCTCGATTTAAGCACATTCTCAAACACAGACGCACCCCATCTGAGTGGTCAGCCTGGCTCTGAGCTCCCAGCGGTACCCCCTGGTCCCATGGCACAGCTGTCTGAGCCGTGAGCTGCTTTTCTGCATGACCATCACCTCTTTACCTTCCATGAAGAGCCCGTACACGTAGGAGCCCTCGCGGGGCGGCGCGGTCATGTCCTCCCGGTTCTTCTTGGTCACTTCCACGGACAGGCACATCTTATCCAGGGGCCACTCATTCTTCCTGGCCATGGACTGCATGATGGCCGTGAGGAAGGACTGCGGGTTGAAGAAGCCCGCTAGCCACACGGTGGTGGGCAGTGCAAAGTCTGTCGTCCAGGCCTCCAGCTCCTGGAAGAGAGCAGGTGGAGCTCAGGGTGTGGGCACGGGGGACTGGCGGCAACGCCAGAGCCGCTCGCTGTCCCCCGGAGCCCAGCATGCTGCTGCACCGCCTTCCTGGGGCGACGCTCACCATCTGGCTCTGTTTTAAACGAGGGATGGGAAGGGTCAAGAAGGGAGTGATAACATGGGAGGCTAAGGAGGCCTGGTGGCACAGTGGTTAAGAGCTGGGCTGCTAACCAAAAGGTCAGCAGTTCAAATCCACCAGCCGCTCCTTGGAAACCCTCTGGGGCTGTTCTCTGACCAATAGGGTCGCCGAGAGTCGGAATCGATGGCAGTGGGTTTTTTTTTTTAAGAGTGGCTTCTGCCTTCATCACCTGGTTGCAGAGAAGGTGCCCGGCCCCACGGCTTCCCTTTCGTGTTCGTTGGAGAGAATGCTCTGTATCTGTGTTGATGGTCAGAGCTGCTTGTTTTCTTCCTTGAGGAGGATGTGCTGCATTGTCCTGGCCTCTGCATGGCGTGGACAGGCCCTTCCAGCCACCCTGACAAAGGCCTGGCCAGCAGGAGCCTCCAGCCCTGGTGAGGACACTTTCCCCTTCACATCGCGCCCCACAGGACCTGGGTGCTCAGGTCCCTGTGTCTCAGGTCAGGCAGCAGCCCCGGGAGGGCACCGTCCTTACCCTGATGCGGAGCAGCAGGTCGGCGTACCAGGCTGCCAGGCCCATCATGGAGGGGTAGGCCCGGGCCACCCACGTGTCGGGCACCGTGTCGTAGAACAGAGCCGTGGACAGGTCCTCCATGTCAGTTGTGATGGTCAGCTCCCCCTGGAACACACACACAGTGCTGGGGGGCCCGCACATCCTCCCTACCCCAGCCAACATGGTCAGCGATTTGCTCATTCTGCCCCCATGTGTCGTGAGCTGTCGAGAGAACGTCGTGGGGGGACTGAGGTGCGTCTGAGGCACCTCCTTGGCTGCACCAGCCTTTCCTGCCAGGGAATGGTCAGGATACCCCCACCTGTTCTGGAGCCCACGGGGACGTGCACACCACTGCATTTCTCATGTTCCTGGGTTCACTCAGGAGACAAAAGATGGTGGGGTCTGACAGCAATAAGGCAGTACTATATGTACATCACACATACACACAGTCATGAGACAAGATGGTGGGGTCTGACAGCAATAAGGCAGCACTGTATGTGCATCACACATACACACACACACACAATCATGAGACAAAAGATCCTGGGGTCTGACAGCAATAAGGCAGTACTGTAAGTGCAACACACACACACACACCCACCCACCCACCCACCCTGCCCTCGAGTGGACTCTGACTCCTGGTGACCCCACGTGTGTCAGAGTAGAACTGTGCCATGGGGCTTTCAATGACAGATTCCCGAGAGTCCAGAATGCCCGGCTGGCTTGTGAAGGGGTAGGTAACACCACACCACTGCTGAGGGGCAGAGGTGTGAGTGGCATAGGGTTGCTGGCCAGCCTGCCTCCCAAGTCACATCCCCAGGGTCCCCGACCCATCTGTCCCCGGGGTCCCCCGACCCGTCCGTCCCCAGGGTCCCCCGACCCGTAGTTTTTTACCTTCAGCCCCAGGTTGAGCTCCTTGAGTGAGCGGCGCATCTCGTTGGTGAGGATGTTCATTCTTTCACATTCTTGAAAGGCGACTACCACGTAGGGTGTCTTCTCCACTGCCTTGGCCATGATCTCTGTCATGTTGAACGCCTCCGGGATCTTCTCAAGGATATCATCCAGGACGGCCTTCACCTGGGAATTCCCAGCAGACAGATCAGAGCAGGAACCCTCCCCGCTCAGACTCTGCATCAGGGTCTGCTGAGCTCCTGCTCCAGGGGCTCATGGGTGGGAATCCAGAGGAACCACAGGAGAACCAGGACCGGGGCTGCTGCTACACACTTTCCAGGGGAGGGAGCCTTGGCCAGCAGGCTTAGGGTGCTCTGGTCCCACGGCAGGGCCACACAGTGGTGGCCTGGGGCCGTCAAGCATTCCTGGAGCCCAGCTGGCTTCCCTCCCTCAGTCACATTCCCCAGGCAGCCCTGGGGCTGTGACTTTGTTCTCATGTTGGTTGTCTGTAGAGTCCGTGCTGGTCACAGGGGTCTCTGGGGGTCATGTGCGCCACTGCACTGCACACATTCCTGGTTTCAGTCATCAGACAACATACCGTGGGGTCTAATAGCAATAAACCAAAAAAACTAAACCCACTGTTGTCGAGTCTATTCTGACTCATAGTAACCCTAGAGGGCAGATGGGAACTGCTCCATAGGGCTTCCAAGGCTGTGATCTTTAAGGGAGCAGACTGCCATATCTGTCCCCTGCAGAGCAGCTGGTGGGTTCCAACTGCCGACCTTCTTGTTAGCAGCTGACTGCTTTAACTACTGCACCACTAGGCCTCCTTGAGGTTGTTACCAGTGCTCTGAATCCTGAGCTTTCCTGAGTCTGCGTGTCTGTAGGACGTACACTGCCTGTTGTCAGCCTTCAGCTCACCTGAAGGACTGTTCTAATGCCCCTTGGTTGTCCCGGGAGAGCCAGACTCCCTGCCCTCACAGGATGCCAGCTGTTTTCAGTGCACCCAGGGCAGGGGTGGAGAGCAGACTGCTCAGGGCTGGGGACTGGGGGGTCATGGACGGATACTGAGCCCTGACAGTCCCCCCAGGCCGGTGGTGGTTCTCAGGGAGCCTGTATCCGGGACACCTGGAGAACCTGTTCTCCAGACTGCAGGCCCCACTCCAGGTGTCCTATTTGGAGGTCTGGGCTGGGGCCAGGATGCGCCTTGCTAATGAGCCCCCAGGTGTTGCTGACGTCCCGCCCATCCCTGTCGCGGGGATGGGTCCTAAGTGTCCTGCCTTTTCCTCTCGAGACACTCCTGTGCCCGCCCCCGAGTCCGTCTCTTTGGGCTGCATTTCCAGGACAGTGCGGAACAGCTTCTCCGAGATGACTGTCAGGAAGCCGATCTCTGCATTGGGGTGCAGGCCATACAGATAGGGGCTCTCGGGGGGTAGGTTCTCGTCGATGTATTCATGGTAGCCCTGCAAAGAGGCCGGCCGATAAGCTGGCTGCCAAGGCTCATTCAGCGTCTCCGTCTGTTAAGCGTTCTGAACCAGAAACTCCCACCCACGCATGTCCGCCCTCTGTGGGATGCCCCCCCACCCCCCTCTGCAGAGAGGAAACTTCCACGCCCCCTCCCCAGAGGTCACATTTCAAGCCCTCTTTCTTTGTTTGGTGGGGCTGTCAATTACTGATGCACCCTCGGCCCGCCTGCCCTTAACCTCTGCGGCTGTACCTCTCCTGGTGATAGCAAGTCTAACCTGGTACCCGGGGGCCCCCTCTCCTCACCTTGTAGTCCAGATTGGGGGGCGTCTGGAAACCGGGGGCCAGCAGCACCTCGCCCTCCAGCATCTCCCCCCGGAGGTACTCTGCCAGGTATGTCCTGCACAGCCGTCGGTCCCAGTCGTCTGTGATGTGGCCGCCATACATGATCTCCCCAAAAAGGTAGCGGAGATCATCCCAGGGCACCTGAGGAGGGGGGAGGCCGTTAGGGACAACAGCTCGGGACGTTGTCCGGTCCTGGGCCGTCTTCATGGGCGTGCTGTGCTGGAGTCCGCTGCTGGCTGCTGAGTGAACCCATCCCATTGGGGGTTCCCCCCGTTTTTGCAGCCCCTCTACTCTGTCAAAAATGGCGTCCTCATGTTTGTCTGATTTAGTCTCAGGAATCTTTACTCACAATTTTGTGACTCAAAAAATACTTTGCTCTCTTATCTTGACTATATTCTGAGCTGCTTTGTCTGCATTTATTTATTTGTTGTAGTGACAGCTTCAATTTTTTTATTTTTTTATTGTCCTTTAGGTGAAGGTTTACAGAACGAATAGTTTCTCATGAAACAGTCAATACACATATTGTTTTATGACGTTGGTTAATAACCCCACGACGTGTCAACACTCTCCCTTCTCGACCTTGGAGGACCTTTCTTTTTTTTTTTTTGGTGAAAATATCCATAGCCAAAGAGACACCATTTCAGAAACGTCTGCGTGTACAACTCAGTGACATCAATTGCATTCTTCCAGTTGGGCTGCTGTTCTCTCTATCCTTCTGCTAATTATTCCATCACCATTATCTTCAACTCACTGTCCCCTAGGCTTCCCATCAAACCTTTGGAGTTGCTGTTGTCAGTTTGATCTCACATAGATAATTCTTTTTTTTTTTGTACCTTAGATGAAGGTTTTCAGAACAAATAGTTTCTCATTAAACAGTTAGTACACATATTGCCCTATGACACTAGTTAACAACCCCGTGACATGTCAACACTGTCCCTTCTCAACCTTGGGTTCCCTATCACCAGCTTTCCTGTCCCCTCCTGCCCTCTAGTCCTTGTCCCTGGACTGCTGTGCCTCATTAGTCCTGTCTTGTTTTATGAGGCTGTGCAGTCCCTGGCTGAATGGTGAACTTTGGCAGGGGCTTCACCACTGAGCTAAAAGGGTGTCCAGGGGCCATACTCTCGGGGTTTCTCCAGTCTGTCAGGCCAGTAAATCTGGTCTTTTTTTGTGAGTTAGAATTCTGTTCTACATCCTTTTCCAGCTCTGTCCAGGACCCTCTGTTGTGATCCCGGTAGAGCAGTCAGTGGTGGTAGCCGGGCACCATCTAGCTGTACTGGGCTCAGTCCGGTGGAGGCCTTGGTAGCTGTGGTCCATTAGTCCTTTGGACTAATCTTTGCCTTGTCTCTTGTTCTCTTCACTCTCCCTTGCTCCTGAAGGGGTGAGACCAGTGTAGTATCTTAGATGGCTGCTCACAGGCTTTTAAGACCCCAGACACTACTCACCAAAGTAGAATGTAGAACATTGTCTTTATAAACTGTGTTATGCCAATTGAGCTAGATGTTCCCCGAGACCATGGTCCCCACAGCCCTCCGCCCAGCAGTTCAGTCCCTCAGGGTGTTTGGAAGTATCTATGGAGCTTCCATGACCCTTCCTTGTACAAGTTGTGCTGGCTTTCCCGGTAATGTGTAGTGTCTTACCCTTCACCAAAGTTACCACTTGTCTATTTAGTACCCACCCCCATCCCTCATAACCAACAAAGATTGTTTCTTTTTGTGTGTAAACTTTTACATGAGTTATACATTAGAGGTCTCATACAGTATTTGTCCTTTTGTGATTGATTTATATCACTCAGTGTAATGTCCTCCAGTTTTGTTCCTCTTACTCTCCTGTGCTGAGTTCCTTTTGTTTCTGGATTTTTTTTTTTCATTTCTTTTGTTTTTATAGGTTTTGTTTTTACTGAGACTTTGCTTTTCTTCTTTATTTTGATGAGTAGGTTTGTTAACTTCCTTTGTGATTAGCGTGAAATTTACCCTTATCTTCCTAGATTTGAACCAGTTTATTATTAACTTGGTATCACTTGACTTGCTCTCCATTAGAAGGTTCTATACCTACACCGTTTATTCCCTCTTTTATGGTTCTGATGCTGTTGTCAATTACAGATTAACCTCTCTGGTTTCGTTTTGAAATTCTTTTGGTTTTGCATAGTCCTTAAGAGTTCATTTCCTCGGTTGGTATCTGGCTAGTACAATCCTGTGTCCTTTATTCAGCCTGTGGTCTGATATTGTTTGTTCTCAGATCAAAGGACTTCCTTTAATAAGTCTCGTAAGTTTGGTTTGATTTTTACATAGTCCCTTAATTTCTGTTTATCTGGAAATGACCTAATTTCACCATCATATTTGAACACGAGTTTTGCAGGCTGTATTATTCTTGGCTGGCAATTTTTTTCTTTCAAGGCTTTATATATGTCATCCCATTGCCTTCTTGCCTGCATGGTTTCTGCTGAATAATCCAAGCTTAGTCTTATTGTTTCTCCTCTGTATGTGACTTTGTGTTTTTCTTGAGCTTCTCTCAGGATTTTTTGTTTGTCTATGGTTTTAGCGAGTGTGAGTATGATATGCCCTGGTGATTTTCTTTTGAGGTCTATCCTATATGGGGTTCATTGAGCTTCTTGGATGGTCAGCTTTTCATCTTTCATAATATTGGGGAAGTTTTCTGTCAGCAATTCTTCAATGACCCTCTCTGTGTCTTCTGTTTTCTCCCCCTGTTCTGGAACTCCGATCACTTGCAGATTTTTGCTTTTGATTGTATCCCACATAATTCTGAGGGTCTCTTCATTTATCTTCGTTCTTTTTTCTGATTTTTCCTCAAACAGAGTTGTATCCAAGCGTTTGTCTTCAATTCCGCTGATCCTGTCTTCAACCGTTTCAGATGTGCTCCTTAGCCCTTCTATGACACTGTCCATTTCTGAAATCTTGTTGTTTATCTTTTGGATTTCTAATTGTTTTTGTATAATTTCTAGTTGTGAATTTATTTTGGCATTTTGTTCCTGCAGTATTTTCCTGAATTCTTCCAATTTTTGGGTCTGTATTTTCCATGAATTTGTCTATTTTTTCCTCATTTTTATCTTGTTTTTGCTTCAACTCTTGGATAATTCTGAGTATTAGAGATTTGAATTCCCTATCAGGTAGTTCTAGTTTCTTTTCTTCTACTGGAAAGTCATCTGGTGTTTTATTTTGGACGCCTACTGGAACCATCCTGTCCTGTTTTTGTCAATGTTTTGATATTTTCTGCTGTCTTCAGGGCATTCAGTAGTTATTTTTCTCATTTACAATTGTAGATTTGTTTCGTCCTTTTTTTTTTTTTTTTTTTAATTTGGCTATGTCTGAGGAGGCGGGCTGTGTGTTCTTTGTTGTTTGCTCATCTGCGGGCATGATATTTTTCACCTCCTCCAATTGGCAGGGTCAGTCACTCAGATATGGTACAGCAGGGCAGGTCTAGCTGAAGAGGAGTTGCTGGGATGGGTTGTTTGTGGCACTTACTACAGCCACCAGCGTGGCTGGTAATCAGTGCAGGGCAGTTTCCAGTAGGCCGTGCCTGTGCTGCTTGGTGATGTGATGTTAAGCACACAGTACAGGTAGGCAGGATGGAGGGGGGAGATTGTGATGTGTGGAGCTAAGATGGGTATGGGAGAGAGGAACAGGAGCCAAAAACATACAAACAAAAAAGAGTGCTAAGGGAGCTTGCTGTTGGAGTGGAGAGATGAGAGACTATGAAATGGAGAAAAATAAGGGGAAGAAGAAGAAAGAAAAGAATGAATAAATAAAAATTAGAAAGAAAAAAGAACAGCAAAGCTCCCAGGGATCCCACCAGTGCAGCTACAAGGTCTGGGGAAGTTGTTCCCAGGTGTTGAAGTACAGCCTGGCTAGGAGGCATAGAGGTATTCAGTGCCAGGTATCCAGGGGACAGGAAGAAAAGGAAGGTATAGAGAGACAAGAAACTAAGTAATGAAGAGAGACAAAAAGGAAAAAGAGCGAAAAGAAAACAAATTAAAAAAAAAAAAAGAACAAGAAAACCCCCCCAAAAAAGCAGGAAAAAAAAAAAACAAAACCCCCACAAAGAAAGAAATGCACTCAGGGATCCCCCTGCCCGTCTGCATAAGCTGAGAGTGTAGGTCCCAAGCTGCACAGCACAACCCAGCCAGAGCAGACTCCCAACTTGAGAAAAGAAAAAGAAAACAAACACACAATTGAAAACAAACAAAAAAGCCCCTGGATCCCACCAGTGTGGCAGCACGGACCGGGAAGCAGTTCCACACTCAGACGGAGCTCCGCAGCCCCTCAGGAAGAAGCAAAGATGGTGCACGGAGCCAGGTGTTTGAGCAAAAAGAGGGGAGGTGGTGAGAGGTAAGGAAGAAATCAAAAGAAGTGGAAAAAAGCAACACCAGCAGCCAACAAATGGCACTCAGGGAGCCGGCCAGTGCGGACGGGTGGAATCCAAGCAGCCGGTGCTTCCCGTCTAGGAGACTGTGGCCGTGGGAAGCAGAGAAGGCCAAGTGGGAGTGAAGAAGGGTGGGGGGTGGGAAAGCATATATCGCCAGTTACCGGTTGTTCTGTCTCCTGCTGGAAGCTCCGTGAAGCTGCTTTCTCGTACCCCCTATTTGCTGGTGTCCAATAGGAGTCCAAGATGGTGGATCCGTGCTGCATTAGCTGATGGGGGACCTCTCCAGGTATGTCTCCTCGCTCTTTGTTCTCTGTCAGTTTCTTATTCCGTTTGGTGCTTGGCTGAGTTCTTTATCTCTTCATTTGATGTTTAGGATTTCAGGATTGCTGTTTTCTCTGTTTGGCTTAGTTTTTCGGATCTTTGCTGTGGAGGGATGGCATGGTGCTTCTGCCTAGAGTGACATGTTGCCGGAAGTCAATTTTTTTTTAATTGTGGTAAATGGGTTACAGAACACTTGCTGTTTCAACAGGCTTCCCGTGTATGGTTCAGTGACATTGCGCTCATCACATTGTTCAGCCAGCACCATTGTATGTGTTGTTTTGATGTATTGGCGTTCTGCATGCATTCTGGTTACAGATCCTTTGTCAGTTATGTGCGTTGCAAATGTCTTCCCCCAGTTTGTGGCTTGTTTTTCCAATTTCTTTATGTATGCTTTCTTCAATGAAAATTTCTAATTTTTCAAAACTTGTGGTAAATCTGTAGGTAACAAAACATTTGCCGTCTCAACCACCCTCACACGTACAGTTCAGTGACATTAAATACATCCATCATGTCCAACCATCACCGTTAACCCTTCCCAGATTCTTCCATCACCCTTAACAGAGGCAACTTCTGTTTTTCTTGTAAGGCGAAGGTGACTGCACTGCCCCCCTTCACTGCCCCCAAGTGCTGCCTCCTACGTCAGTCCTTTCTGGGAGGGGCAGTGCAACTCCTAACAAGGCATGGATGCCATCTGCTTTCTGCGCCCGCCAGGTGGAGCCCCAAGTGCCGCTAGAGATACCATCGCCAGGCCTGCCTGAGAGTCAGAGTCAGTGGGTCTGTGTTTTTAACAAACATCCAGCTGATCTCTGTCTTCCGGCCAGTGTGGAAGCATGGCTGGAGTCTTCGGAGTTGGGAGGAGAGGACGGGGCTGCAGGACGCAGGCCCTACCACTGCAGGAAGAGGGCAGGGGCTGGCAGTGCATCCCCAGAGGGGGAGAGGCCTCTGGGGACAGAGGGAAGCCAGGCCAGGGCGCTTGGTGTGGGTGGCCGGGTCCCAACACCCTATTCATCCTTAGGAGGCTCCTCTGGGTGCATTTAGTGGCCTTGGGAGTGAACGTCCTCTCCACCTGTTTCTCTTCAGCGGGGGGCCTGCACGTGCGTAAGTGGGGAGCGCCTCATGAATGTCTTTAAACATCTTGGCAAGACCATGCCCCCCAAACCCATGTCCCCTAAGACAGCGGCTCTAACGGTGATGCTGTGCACATGCTCCCTCGTGTGAACGCTGGGCCATCCAGGTGACATGAGCCATCAGACACTGTGGACCTGAAGGTGGAGACCACCCTCCCCCGCCCCAACGTGGCCTGTACGCCAGTAGCTGACCTCTGCCCTCCTGCCCGCCTTCCTGCCTTCTCCAAGCTTGGGGGCTTCACCCGGGGGACTAGGAAAACAGCATTCCAGGCGCTGGTTCCCCCATCAGTCTGGGCAGGTGGCCAGCACGGCAGACCAAGGGGATGCTTGACCTCAGAGGTCAGACCCCTTGTCAGACCTGCTGAGATGGCTGGGACAGGCACGCAGGGCTGCTGGCCATCTCCGTCCTCGCCCTTGGCGTCTTCCTGCTCCCACTCCCACGATCTTGAGCTTTATTACAATAGGGTGGAAAACCAGAGGGGCTCTAAGGCCGCAGCACCCCCAGGCTGGCTGGGGACCCTGCTTTCCTCTTCTCACCCCACTGCTTCTGGCCTGGGCCGTTGTCCTGTCTGCCTGAGCCGGAAGTGGGCTCCCAGAGGGCCAGGGACTCTCAACGCCCCCTCCCCTGGGGAGCGGCAGGGCCCTGACAGCAGGACCGTCACTGACCAGACAGGGTCCCTGGGCCCCGACAGCAGAGCCATCACTGGCCAGGTAGGCTCCCGGGGCCCTGGGGGCCATGCTGTGCCTCAGCTCTAGCAGATCTTAGGGTTTTCTAGGCTGTTTTCACCCCCTTGGTCTGTAAGGGGGCACTTGTGCCTGCTTCTCTGGGGTGCCACGGCCCTTTTAGCTGTAGATTTAGGGGCCAAAAATGAGCAGGAGAAGCCCTGGGGGGTGAGGGGGCACAGCCTCCATAGGGTCCCCGACACAGGGCTGTGTTAGCGCCAGGCTTTAGGGCGTCATTTCATCGGCCCTTCTTATACCCCACTTTGTAGGTGAGGCAGCTGATCTGGATTGGGGTGCATTAGGACCGAGGGCTGCACAGCTACAAAACAGTGCGGAGGCATTTGAGCCCCGCAGGCCGACCCCAAGCCATGTTCCTGACCTCCAGGCCTGGTGCCCCTAGCTGTCCCTGACCTCCAGGCCTGGTGCCCCTAGCTGTGTTCCTGACCTCCAGGCCTGGCGCCCCTAGCTGCCCCTGACCTCCAGGCCTGGTGCCCCTAGCCATTTCTGACCTCCAGGTGTGCGTCCACGCACCCGAGTTTCCCCACCTCGCCCACTGGGGGCCTGCAGACAGCCACTGTGCCCTCCCTGTGGACTTGTTCCCCGAGGATGGGATGCCTTCAGTCCTCTGCATGTGATTTTACACATTAATTTTCGATAAAATGAAGTATTCCCATCTTTCCGGGGAGGTATTTTTGACCCCCTTCCCCAAACCTGGGCTTTGTCTTCGACACTGACAGCACCCCCAATGGGAGCTTCAGCAGGGGGCCACTCCCCATCCCTTCTGTCTGCTAGGAGCCCCTTGACAGCTCCCACCCCGGGGCACCCGGTTTCCGGGCGGAAATGGTGATAACATGAAGAGAAACTGCCAGAAGGCTGACAGCTACAGGTGGCCCACAGCTGGGTCAGAATTCTTCCCCAGGCTGCCGGGGGCACAGGTGGGCCTGTTGGTCTGGTTTTGAGTTTTTCTTTGAAGGAACAAGGTAAGAGACGGAAAGAGAAAGAAAGAAGAAAAGGAAGAAAGAATGAGAAGGAGGAAGGAGGAAAAGAGAAAGAGAAGGAAGGACAGACAAGAAAGGAGGAAGGAGGGAGTGAGTGGGGGAGGGAAGGAAAAACCAAAACCCAGCTCCGACTCACAGTGACCCTGGAGGACAGAGCAGAAACACCCCATGGGGTTTTCCAAGGCTGTGATCTTTATGGAAGGAGATACCGCATCTTTCTCTGGCGGAGCGGCTGGTTAGCAGCCGAGCGGCTGGTTAGCAGCCGAGCGCTTTAACCACTGCACCACCAGCACTCCTTCAGGGTGGAAAAGGGAAGGAAGAGAAAGGGAGGGGAGGGGAAGGAGCGCTGAGTGGCAGCTGCTTTGGTTTCTTACCTTGGTGTTTGCCTCTAGGTAGTTGTACAGCACGTTGATGGAGATGGTGAGGTCTCCGTTGTTGAAGGGGTACGACCTGTTCCAGCCCTGGGCCCCAAACTTGCGCCTCTCGGCCACTACGGCGTGGAAGTAGCACAGGGCAAACAGGATGCACTTGAACTCGATCTCCTTGGTGCACATCTCCATTGTGTCCTAGGTCATGCGGTCAGACGACAGTGAGCGGAGACAGGAAGGGGGAGATTCACAAGTGGGCCCAGGTGGGGGGGACCCTGGCCAGCCGCTCCACGGGGGGCACAGGGTGGGGGGCCAGGCTGGGGTCGGGGGCTGGGCTGGGGTAGGCTAAAACTCATGGATGGTCACCTGACAATGAACCCACCAAGCCGTAAAGGCTGAGAGAACATTTTCTGTGTCTTTGTTTCTTTCAGAAATGCAGTTTTATCACCTTTAAGTATTTATTACAGTCGAATTAAGGAGACCCGGTGGCGCATGGCTAAGGACTTGGCTAGCTAACTGAAAGGTTGGTGGTTCAAACTCACCAGCGGCTCCGAGGCAGAAAAGACCTGGCCTTCTGCTCCCATAAAGATCACAGCCTAGAAAACCCTATGGGGCAGTTCTACTCTGTCACATGGGGTCGCTGTGAGTCAGAAATCGACTCCACGGGTACCCAACAACAAAGTCAAATGGTTTATACTGCCTCCTAATAAAATAGTCCCCAATTCAGGACATTTCAAGACTTCTTTAATGAGAAATAATGTTCCCTTGTAGGTCTCAACATTTCTCTTCATTTATATACAGTGCCCCCCAACTCTTTTAAAACAATTGGTCACATTTCCCTAGAAGGGGTGGGGACAGCTCAGTCAACCCGTTCTTTTTCAGGAGGCCCCAGGGAAGGCAAACCCAGCCCAAATTCTGAGTCTAGACCCCTGGGTTTGTGAGATCCCACTGTGTTGATCTCTGTACAGTGGTGGCTTAGTAGCCGAACTCTCCCCTTCCATGCGGGAGACCCGACTTAGATTCCCTGCCACTCATCTAATGTGCAACCTCCACCCATCTTTCAGAGGAGCCCTGGTGGCCCAGTGGTTAAGAGCTATGGCTGCTAACCAAAAAGTAGTTCAGATCCACCAGCTGCTCCTTGGAAACCCTATGGGGCAGTTGTACTCTGTCCTATAGAGTCACAACTATGAGTTGGAATCTACTTGATGGCAATGAGGTTTTTTTTTTTTTTTAGTGTGTTGTCATGATGCTGAACAGGTTTCAGCAGAGCTTCCAGACTAAGATAGAGTAGGAAGAAAGGCCTGGCAATCTACTTCCAAAAATCAGTCATTGAGAACCCTATGGATCACAACTTGCACCAATCATGAGGACGGCGCAGGAGCAGGCAGGGTTTCGTTCCGTTGTGCGTGGGGTCGCCATGAGTCCGGGGCGGAGCCGGCGGCAGCTCACAATAGCAAATCTTGGTACAGTGGGAGTGCTCCTGAACACGGAGGCTTTCGATTAAAGTTGTATTTTCTCTGATCTGTTGTTAAAGAGGTCTCCCCGCCCGTTTATGTTCTGGGAATGGCAAGCAGCGACCCAGACTGAAGGATCTACTCGGAATCCCTCTAGTTTCCCTTCCTGCTCCCCCTCCTCCCTCCTGGGTCTCCCGGGGTCCAGGTGGGCACTGCTCGCCAGCCCCCCACCTTAGCTTCCTTTTAAGAAGCTCGCAGTCCTAGGGAGTGGGGTGCAGACACCATTCTGGGGTCTCCCACCATTCCAGCACTCCTTCTCCTGCTGCCCCCCATATTCCTTCCCCCTCTTGCGACCTCCTCTTGAATGAAAGTCTTTTGTGCCCCATTTGAAGACCGTCAGGTGCAATTTCGGTGCAGTGGTTACGAGCTTGGCTGTCAACCAAAAGGTTGGTAGTTCAAATCCACCAGCTGCTCCTCGGAAGCCCTCTGGGGGCAGTTCTACCGAATAGTGTCGCTATGAGTCGGAATCGACTCGACAGCAATGATTTGTTTTTTTTTTTTACTGTAAAGATCCACGGGCGGCCGGTGTGGAAGCTGGGTGCAGCTGCCTCACCCGGGCAAACAAGACACCCCCGGGAGAAAAGGTGGTGGCTGGATCCCCAGCCAGCCTCTGCTCGCTAGGGCAGATGGGAGTGACAGTCCCGGGCCTTCCCTTGCCCTGGGAAGCTGACGGGTTTCTCCTTCCCCCTTGGCCACCGTCACTCTTGCTGTCCTGGCCCTTGTTGCCAACGCCCGCCTGGGGAGCCAAAGCCCGGGAGGGACCAAGCAGGCCTGTTTCCCAGCCCTCGGTGACGGCACTGGGGGAGAGCCTGGCGGGACGCTGGGGAAGTGGGCCCCTGTCTCCCAGCCCTCAGTGACGGCAGTGGGGGAGAGCCTGGCGGGACGCTGGGGAAGTGGGCCCCTGTCTCCCAGCCCTCAGTGACGGCAGTGGGGGAGAGCCTGGCGGGACGCTGGGGAAGTGGGCCCCGGTCTCCCAGCCTTCAGTGACGGCAGTGGGGGAGAGCCTGGCGGGACGCTGGGGAAGTGGGCCCCGGTCTCCCAGCCTTCAGTGACGGCACTGGGGGAGAGCCTGGCGGGACGCTGGGGAAGTGGGCCCCCGTCTCCCAGCCCTCAGTGACGGCAGTGGGGGACAGCCTGGCGGGACGCTGGGGAAGTGGGCCCTCATCTGCTGCCTTCCCCTCCACGTTGTGCCAGGAAATGCAGCCCTCCTTGGCACTCCACCTCCCAGCCTAAGACTGAACCAGGGGCCATTCCTGTTTACCGGTTTTCGAACAGGCTGGGAGCTGAGGACCAGGCCCCACGCCTGCCTCTGTCCATCATGGACAGACACTTCTGCAGAATACAGTAAAACGAAACACTAAAGCAGAAAGAGATTGCGTGCATGCTTGGTCTCACAGCGACGCAAACCGCCGCACGGTTGACGAACCGTCTGCTTTCGTTTCTGCACGGAAGCGTCACAGAGCGGCAGCTGGCGGGTCTCGCCCACCCCCGCCCGGAGCCCCGTGCGCGCCCTACCTGGGTGAAGAGGTCCAGCGCCTTGTGCAGGTTGGCATGCATCCCAGTGGGCGGCTCATTGGTGATCTTGATGGCGTTTTCCAGGATGCCCTGGGGGATGATGTGGGACTCGGGGCTGGGGGCTGGCTCGGCGCTGATAAACACCCTGTAGTCCTCATGGCTGCCCATGCTGTACCGCTCCACCTTCTTGTCCAGGTTGCTCAGCCAGCGCGCCACCAGGTGGATGTTCTGCGGCCAAGACCAGAGCGCTCACTGCCAGTGTGTCCGCCCCAGGCCCACCAGGACCGGCCGCTCGCCTCAGCCCCTGGCGCAGCCCCACCCGCCATCCACCTTCACCAGTGCTGCCTGTGCTGGGGTCTTTCCGGCTGAGCAGCCGAGGCCCCAGAATCGACTCCTGCCCCGTCAGTTCACACCCTCCAGCCTCGTGATTAAACCTCATACTCCATGGGCGTAAGGCAGGGATGATGTGGTTCCCCACTCCCAGCGGTCCCCCCTCTGAGGGATTCGAAGCTGAGGTCTCTGCAGTAGTACGAGGCCAGACGCTGGATTGAGGCCAACACAAAGTGTGGAAGTTGGGACAGGGCTGGAGGAAGTGGGGTGAGCCACTAGCTAGCGGGGCCTTGGGGAGGCTCTCAGGTGGAGGAGGGCAGTCCAGCTATGGTTGAACCTAAGGTGGAGAGCCAGCATCCTTGTCTGTGTGACCATTACTGCTTCCCCGAAGCTGGGGGAGGGGGAGGGGCGAAGCACCTGTCAATCCAGTGCTTTTGTCTTGTGTCTTTAATAGTACGTCTCTAAGGGATACTGACCCAAGCCACGGTATTTTCAGTCGCCTTATATGCATGTGAAAGCTGGACAATGAATAGGGAATACTGAAGAATAATTAATGCCTTTGAATTACGGTGTTGGCGAAGAATATTGAATATACCATGGGCTGCCAGAAGAACCAACAAGTCTGTCTTGGAAGAAGTACAACCAGAATGCTCCTCAGAAGCAAGGATGGCGAGACTATGTCTCACATGCTTTGGACATGTTATCAGGAGGGACCAGTCCCTGGAGAAGGACATCATGCTTGATAAAGTAGAGGGTCAGTGAAAGAGAGGAAGACCCTCAACAAGATGGATTGACACAGTGGCTAGAACAATACGCTCAAGCATAACAATGATCGTGAGGATGGTGCAGGACCAAGCAGTGTTTCGTTCTGTTGTACATAGGGTTGCTATGGGTCAGAACTGACTCGACAGCACCTAACGACAAAAATAAGGGGTACTCTGCTGTAAGTCCTGGAGTCTTTCCCAGTGAAAGAACCTATATCGCCACTCAAGCAGACAGTGTCCCTCACCATGCAGCGCACTCAGGCAGATGTGGAACACTGTGGACATGAGACAACTACCCTCCTTGAGTGGCTGTAGGATTCTCACCCACATTTTTGAATGTGAGTCCCTGTGATGGTTTAGTTCGTGTGTCAGCTTGGTCAGGCTAGGGTTCCCAGTGGTCTGGCCAAATACTAGACCAGCTGCTGTTCTGTAATGTAATCTAATGCAGTGGAATGTAGTCACCTTCCATAACGTAATGTAATCAATCAATCAGTTGAAAGGGGGAGTTCCTTGGGGTATGGTCTGCCTCCAGACTATAAATAGATATTTTGGCAGAATTCTTTCTCTGTCCACTCTGCACTCTTCCTGTGGCCCTCCCACGGATCTTGGGAGGCAAACCTGCAGGAATCTCCTGCTTGCCACCTGACCTCGGGATTTGGGGGTTGCTGGCCTGCACAATCACGTGAGCCAGTCCCTTGAAGTGCCACTCTGTACGTGCAGGGATCTCACACAGAAACATGGTTCTGTTTCTCTGAGAACCCAAGCTAAGACAGTTCCATAGCCTCATTTCTGTTAGGTCTTCAGGCTCTACCCCAAAACCCCCATTGCTGTCGAGTGGATTCTGAGTCCTAGAGATTCTATAGGACAGAGTAGAACTGCCCCATAGAGTTTCCAAGGAGTAGCTGGTGGATTCAAACTGCTGACCTTTTGGTTAGCAGCCCAGCGCTTAATCACTGTGCCACCAGGGCTCTGGGCTCTACCCAAGGAAGGCAAAATTCAGTTCCCACGGCTGCCTCGCACCCACACCTGGGGCCCTGGGCCCTCGTACCTGCAGAATGACCCAGTGCCCATTCTCTGCAGCCACGTCCAGCGCATTCTCAGCCACTACCTCTTGTCCCTGGCCCAGAGACACGTTGTGGAGCTTCCCATTGTCTATGGTAAATCCTAGTTTCTTCCCTAAAGGAAAGAAAAACAAGAAGAACACGAGGATGATTAAACGCCAGAGATGGTGGCTCCAGGACCTGCAGCCCGGAGTTCCACATGCCCCGCCCCATTTTTTCATTGTGGTCAAACACACAGAACAAAATCTACCATTTCAACAATTTTAAAGTGTACAATTCGGTGACATTTAGTACACAATGTTGTGTTACCATCAGCTCTGTCTAGTTCCAGAACATTCCCATCACCCCAAAAGGAACCCCATATCCAGTTAATCAATTGTTCTCCATTCTCTGCCCACAACCCGTGGCAGCAACTGATCTGCTTTCTGTCTCTACGGATTTTTTTTATTCTGAACATTTCATGTCAATGGATTCAAACAATATGTGATGTCTTATGTCTGACTTCTGTCACTCAGCATAATGTTTTCAAGGTTCACACATGTCATAGCATGTATTAGGACTTTATTCCTTTTTATGGCTACACAATATTCCACTGTATGGATGGACCACCCTTTGTTTATCCATTCGTCTGTTGCTGGACACTTGAGTTGTTTCCACCTTTAGGCTATTGTGAACAGTGCTACAGTGAACATTGGTGTACAACTCTCTTTTTGAGTCTGTGCTTTCAGTTCTTCTGGGTATATGTCTAGGAGCGGAATTGCTGGGTCATATGGTAATTCTATGTTTAACTTGTGAGGAACCACTCAACTGTTTTCCACAGCACCTGCACCATTTTACATTCCCACCAGCAACGCTCAAAAGTTCCAGATCCTCCATATCTTCACCAACACTCGTTATTTTCCACTTTTGAAACTTACAGTCATCCTAGTGGGGGTGACGTGGTATCTCACTGGGGCTTTCATTTGCATTTCCCTAACGACTAGCCCTTGCCCCGTTTTTGAGGACACTGCTTGCTGGCTACACTTACCCAGGGCTTCCACATCTTTCAAGGGATCAACCCCCGGGGAGAGGATGAAGAAGATTGGTGTGGAGGGGCTGCTCTCCTCGTAGGACTTGGAGAACTCCACACTCCGGCCCTCTACGAACTTGCTGCCCATCTTCTCCTCCACAAAGTTCCTGGGGGGATGTGCTGGGTCAGGACGAGGACTGGGGGGAGGGGTGAAGGGGAGAGCTGTGCTCCAGGTGGAAGGGCCTTTTTCTTGGCAGTCTTTCTCAGCAGAGAAAGGTCTCTGGCAGGAAAGCCAGCTGTTTACAGCAGCTTTTCCTTCTGCAAGGGGAAGGGTGTTGGGATGGACATGTTTTCCGCCTTAGCTTTATTAGTTTCGGACACCCTTTGCGTCCCCTGTGTGGCCCTGAAACAAGCTCTTCCTTTGAGCAATCTGTGCACAGACCGTGGGAAGCAATCTCAGTGAGCTCACGTTACCCTGCTTCTCAAGGGCACTCAAGGTCAACCGGGAGGGCGGGCAAGGGGCTAAGGGGGCTGGAGCAGGCAACTTCTCAGGTACCCAGGTGTTATGGATTGAATTGTGTCCCCCAAAAATATGTGTCAACATGGCTAGGCCACGATTACCAATCTTGTGTGACTGTCCACCATTCTGTCACCTGATGTGATTTTCCTAGGTGTTGCAAATCTTACCTCTATGATGTTAACGAGGTGGGATTAGCGGCAGTTATGTTAATGAGGCTGGACTCAATCTACAAGATTAGGTTGTGTTTTAAGCCAATCTCTATCGAGATGTAAAAGAAGTGAGCAGAGAGACATGGGGACTTCATATCACCAAGAAACAAGAGCCAGGAGAATAGCGCATCCTTTGGACCTGGGGCCCCTGTGCTGAGAAGCTCCTTGACAGGGGAAGATTGATGACAAGGACCTTCCCCCAGAGCCGACAGAGAGAGAAAGCCTTCCTCTGGACCTGGCACCCCGACTCTGGGCTTCTGGCCTCCTAGACTGAGAATAAATTTCTCTTTGTTAAAGCCATCCACTTGTAGTATTTCTGTTACAGCAGCCCTAGATAATTAAGACACCAGGTGACTGTGTCTTGGCACCAGGTGGCCCATGGACCCCCCCCCCCCCCGAGAAGCCCACCTGTGATTCCAATAAAGGGATCAGGTTTTAGCAATTCCCTGTTTCCTACCCATTTCCTATCTGCTGTGTAGACAAAGGCTGCAAGAAGGAGCAGAACAAGACCAACCTGTTTGTCTCCTGGCGATTTGTGCTAATTGGGAGGCATTTGAGAGGAGTCCCTGGGTAGCACAAACAGTTAAGTGCTCAACTGCTAACTGAAAGGTTGGCAGTTCGACTCCACCCAGAGGTACTTCAGAAGACACACCTGGCAATTTAGTTCCGAAAAATCAGCCATTGACAACCCTGTGGCGCATGGAGTCGCTGTGAGTCGGAATTGATTTAATGGCAACTGGTTTTGTTTGAAAAGGAAGGGAGTTCAAATTATAGCAGTTTTTTGTGAGCTCAAAGGATCACAAAACACGGGCAATCAGAAAAATCACAGAAAAAGAAGGACCTTCAAAAACATAGAAGCGCTACTCTGTAACAAGCCCTAACCTATTTCTAACTCGACCCCAGTGAGCCAGGGGCCAATCGAGGAGGTAGGACAGGAAGGCACAGACTGTCCTCTCCCGGAAAATCTAATGTTGTTGTGGGTTTCAGACACCCGCCCTTCTCCCTCCATTGCAGACAGCTGAGCTCACTGGATTCTGAATGATGTATATGAACTAAAATTGGTAAGATGTGTCAATGGCCAGTCCAGGATTTGCGCAGATGGCAAATGGGAGCATTCCCAGGAGTTAGCCAGGTTTGTCTGTGAGCAGTTGAGTGTCTGAGTGCGCTGAGTACCTTGGAAGACTTTCAGATGGACCTGTCCACTCACAGGCCACCCTGAGCCCCCTCAGCTCTTCCCCTCTGATCTAACAGGGGGTCTGTGGAATGGTGCCAGTGCTGGCCTCTCCATTCCCTGGGGACTTTCTGAGGACACCCTTATCTGTCATTCTTTTCCTTCACCAGCTTCCATACAGCATCCTGAACCACTGCCGACTAGAGTGGGAGGGGTCCTCCTGACTGCTCTCATTACCTATTCCTGGTGCCTCTCCTCATCTATCCGAGGGAAACAAAGCAAACCAGTAAAGTCTGTGAACAGTGATGTGAGTTACATCCCTGCTTTGTCAGAGGACAGTTCTATAGGGGACATGGGCATTTTGGGGGAAGTCTGGCCGCTTCCCAGCTACTAGGAGAAACGAAAAGGAAAGAAGCCCAAACAACCCACAATGCTCTGAGAATGGATCCTTGGCACGTGTCCTTGGTAAGCCCTGTCCCCCTTCCTTTAGCAGCTCTGTCCTCTTTCACGTGGTGGCTGGATCACAAAGGGCCACTTTCTCTCCACCCGAGGGGGATGGATGGATGGCACAGACATGGTGTCCACTGTGGGGACCCAGTGCAGATGTTGCTTGATGTTCCTGGATGTTGCTATTCCTGATGCACTTGTGTGAAATGATGGCTCTAACAGGAGGAGAGATGGGAACAAGGAGGAAAGGCCGCAACGTTGGATTAATGGTGGTATTTCCGGCCTAGCAGGCCACAGTTGGGATAATTTGAAATTGTTCATGAAATTAGAATGGTTCTCTTTGTAAACTAGCAGAAATTGATATAAATACAAGATTTATTTTTAATTTGGCCATTGTTATGGATTGAATTGTGTCCCCTCAAAATATGTGTTGTAAATCTTAACCCTTTGTCTTAGTTTGGGTTTGCTAGAGAAGCAAAACCAGTGAAGTGTGTGTGTGTGTGTGTGTGTGTGTGTGTAGAGAGAGAGACAAAGAGACAGAGACAGAGATTTACCTCAAGGAAATGGCTCACGAGGTTGTAGAAGCTGGCAAGTCCCAAGTCCGTGGGTTAGGCATCAGACTGGAGGCTTCTCCTGACTTACGTAGCTGCAGGGGCTGATGAACCCAAGATTGGCAGGTTAGACAGCAGGCTGCTGGCCCTCAGGCTGTGGAGGCTGATGAACCCAAGTTCAGCAGGGAATATGGCAGGCCACTGGCTCAAATCCCAAGAACCGGAAGTGAGAGATGATGACGAGCCGGATGCAGGATCCAGAGGGAGAGAGAGCTTTGCCAGAGCATCATATATATATTGGATGCAGGCCACACTCCCAAGGAAACTCCCTTACATTAGATCACAAAATGGCGGATAACTACATCATTACACAATTGCCAAACCACTGAGAATCATAGCCCAGCCAAACTGACATATAATATTAACCATCACAGTCCACCCCTTGTCAACTTGTCACCCGTGCACGTCTCCTTAAACCATACATAATCTCTAAATAAAGACAATTACAAGGTCATAGGTACACCTAACATGATACAACCAGCATGCGTACAACCAAAAACACACTAGCCCCATTTACATCTTATATTTTACAAGAGATGAGGAAAAAAAAATTGCTAACTATCTATCCACACATACATGTTGATGTTGTTAGGTGCCGTCGAGTCGGTTCCGACTCAGCAACCCTATGTTCAACAGAATGAAACACTGCCTGGTCCTGCACCATCCTCACAATTGTTGCTATGCCTGAGCCCATTGTTGCATCCACTGTGTCAGTCCATCTCATTGAGGGTCTTTCTCTTTTTTGCTGACCCTGTACTTTACCAAGCATGATGCCCTTCTCCAGGGACTGGTCCCTCCTGATAACATGTCCAAAGTATGTAAGACGTAGTCTCACCATCCTTGCTTCTAAGGAGCATTCTGGTTGTACTTCTTCTAAGACAGATTTGTTCGTTCTTTTGGCCGTCCGTGGATATTCAATATTCTTCACCAACACCACAGTTCAAAGGCATCAGTTCTTCTTCAGTTTTCCTCATTGTCCAGCTTTCACATGCATATGAAAAGATCAAAAACACCACGGCTTGGGTCAGGTGCACCTTAGTCCTCAAGGTGACGTCTTTGCTTTTCAACCCTTTAAAGAGGTCTTTTGCAGCCGATTTGCCCAGTGCAATGCGTCTTTTGATTTCTTGACTGCTGCTTCCATGGGTGTTGATTGTGGATCTAAGTAAAATGAAATCCTTGACAACCTCAATCTTTTCTCTGTTTATCATGATGTTGCTTATTGGTCTAGTTGTGAGGATTTTTGTTTTATATTGATGTGTAATCCATACTGGAGGCTGTGGTCTTTGATCTTCATCAGTAAGTGCTTCAAGTCCTCTTCACTTTCAGCAAGCAAGGTTGTGTCATCTGCATAACGCAGGTTGTTAATGAGTCTTCCTCCAATCTGATGCCCCGTTCTTCTTCATATAGTCCAGCTTCTCGGATTATTTGCTCGGCATACAGATTGAATTGGTATGGTGAAAGGATATAACGTGTATAATAAAACAACGAAGAACTACTCCTAACTATTACAGTCCTCATTTCTGCAACTGGTCATGTGGTTGTAACTGGTGTTTAGAGATACCTTCTTCCACCACCCATTCTGTGTTCCCTTTACCCTCAGCAAGCACCTCAGCTGGTTGTGGTTCTTTGCCTGGTGGGGTGACCCAAACCTTCATTCCTGAAGGGTCTGGGCCATTAGTAGTCATGTTGGAATTGGGTTGCTGCAGTTTTCCATTGACTTTCATCACAGGGCAGGGTAATATTAAGAGACGCCCAAAGGGATCTCCTGTATTGCAGACATACTCTTCTTTACCTCCATTATGTAATATCAGTCCGATATTCCCTTGGTCATCAGGCTCAATCACACCAGCCAGTATGGTAACTCCCTTCTTTGCCTGTTGTTCCAGAGGCATAAGGAGCCCAAAGTGGCCAGGTGGCATTCTTTTTTTTTTTTTTTAGATACTGCCCTTTATTTATTTTTTATTGTACTTCAGGTGAAGGCTTACAGAACAAATAGTTTCTCATGAAACAGTAGTACACATATTGTTTTATGACATTGGTTAACAACCCCGCAACATGTCAACCCTCTAACTTCTCAACCTTTTTTTTTGGTGAAAATACACGTAGCCAAAGATACACCATTTCAAAAATTTGTACATGCACATTTCAGTGACATTGACTATGCTCTTCCAGTTGTGCTGCTATTCTCACTTAAGATGAAGGTTTACAGAACAAAATAGTTTCTCATTTAACAGTTACTACAAATGTTCCCCTATGACAATGGTTAACAATCTCACAACACATCAACATCCTTACTCAACCTTGGGTTCCCTATCACCAGCTTCCTTGTCCCCTTCTGTCTTCTGGCCCTTGTCACTGGACTACTGTACCTCGTTAGTCTTGTTTGGTTTTACGGGGCTGTCCACTCCCAGGCTGAACGGTGAACCTCGGAGATAACTTCACCACTGAGCTAAAAGGGTGTCTGGGGGCCATACTCTCGGGGTTTCTCCAGTCTCCTTTAGGCCAGTAAGCTGGTCTTTTTTGTGTGAGTTAGAATTATGCTGTACATCCTTCTCCAGCTCTGTCCAGAACCCTCTGTTGTGATCCTGGTCAGAGCAGTCAGTGGTGGTAGCCAGGCACCATCTAGCTGTACTGGACTCAGTCTGGTGGAGGCCTTGGTAGCTGTGGACAATTAGTCCTTCGGACTAATCTTTTCCTTGTATCCTGTTCTCTTCATTCTCCCTTGCTCCCGAAGGGATGAGACCAGTGGAGTATCTTAGATGGCCGCTCACAGGCTTTTAAGACCCCAGACACTACTCACCAAGGTAGAATGTAGAGCATTGTCTTTATAAGCTGTGTCATGCCAATTGAGCTAGATGTTCCCCAAGACCATGGTCCCCAGAGCCCTCCGCCCAGCAGTTCAGTCCCTCAGGGAGTTTGGACGTGTCTATGGGGCTTCCATGACCTTTCCTTGTACAAGTTGTGCTAGTTTCTTCTGTATTGTGTACTGTCTCACCCTTCACCCAAGATACCACTTATTTATTGCCTATTAAGTATTTCCCCCCGCTACCACTCCCATCCCTGGTAACCAACAAAGATTGTTACATCTTGTGTGTGAACTTTTTCATGGGTTTTTACAATAGAGGTCTCATACAATATTTGTCGTTTTGTGATTGACTTATTTCACTCAGCATAATGTTCTCCAGTTTCATCCATGTATGAGATGCTTCACAGATTCATCCCTGTTCTTTCTCGTTGCATAGTACTCCATTGTGTGTATGTACCATAGTTTGTTTATCCATTCATCTGTTGTTGGGCATCTAGGTTGTTTCCATCGTTTTGCTATTGTGAACAATGCTGCCATGAACATGGGTGTGCATGTATCTCAGGTGGCATTCTTAACTTCCAGTTCAATGGAATCCATGTAGTGTCTCCAGGTGGGAGCATTCCTCCCTTTGGAACTAAGAGCGCTAGACCCGCAAAGCATAGGGTTGCAGGGACAGGAAGCAAAAGTTTTGTGAGTGGGTCACTAGGGATAGTGGTGAGTGGTGCCACTCCCATTTCCACCCCTTGATTCCTGGACCAGTGAATCCTGGCTGTGAGAGAAATAGCGCCATATGTTGGATGCTGGTTTAGAGCATACACAGCCTCCTGGAGAACATTGCTCCAACCCTGCAAAGTACTTGTACGTAGCTGGTGCTGTAATTGTGTCTTTAGAAGGACATTCCATCATTCTGTCAAGCCAGCTGCTACAGGATGGTGGGAAACATGGTGAGACCAGTGAATTCCATGATTTGGGGCCCATTGCCTCACTTCATTTGCTATGAAGTGAGTCCCTTGATCCGAGTCAATGCTGTGTGGGATAACATGATGGTGGATAAGCCATTCTGAAAGTCCCTCGATGGTAGTTTTGGCAGAAACGTTATGTGTAGGGAAGGCAAATATGTATCCAGAGTAAGAGTCTATTCCAGTGAGAACAAAATGCTACCGTTTCCTTGATGGAAGTGGTCCAATGTAACCAACCTGCCACCAGGTTGCTGGCTGATTGCCTTAAGGAATGGTACTGTATCGGGGACTCAGTGTTGGTCTCTGCTGCTGGTAGATTGGGCACTCAGCCGTGGCTGTAGCCAAGTTGGCCTTGGTGAGTGAGAGTCCACGTTGCTGACTGAGCCCCTGCATAACCTCCATCCCTGCCACCATGGCCACTTTGTTCATGAGCCCACTGAGCAATGACAGGAGTAGCTGGGGAAAGAGGATGACCAGTTTCCACAGACTATGTCATCCTATCCACTTGACTGTTAAAATTGTCCTCTACTAAGTTTACCCTTTGGTGAGCATTCACATGAGACACGAATATCTTCACTTCTTTGGCCCATTCAGAGAGGTCTAATCCACATACCTCTTCTCCATACTTCCTTGTCACCGATTTTCCAATCATGTTCCTTCCAAGTCCCTGACCATCCAGCCAAACCATTGGCCACAGCCCATGAACCAGTATATAATCACACGTCTGGCCTTCCAAGCAAAATGAACAACCAAGTGCACTGCTCGAAGTTCTGCCCATTGGGAGGATTTCCCTTCACTATTGTCCTTTAAGGAGGTCCCAGAAAGGGGCTCTATATTTATACTTATATATGTAGAGAGAGAAAGAGGGAGATTTATCTCAAGGAAATGACTCATGTGGTTGTAGAGGCTGGTAAGTTTCAAGTTCGTGGGTCAGGAGTCAAACTGGAGGCTTCTTCTGACTCATGTAGCTGCAGGGGCTGACGAACCCAGGATTGGCAGGTAATACGGCAGGCCACTGGCTCAAGTCCCAAGAACTGGAGGTGAGAGATGACAACATGCCGGATGCAAGATCCAGAGGGAGAGAGAGCTTTGCCAGAGCATCATATATATATTGGATGCAGGCCACATCCCTAAGGAAACTCCCTTACATTAGACATCACAAAATGGAAGATTGCTACATCATTGCATAACTGCCAGATTACATCATTACATAACTGCCAATCCACTGAGAATCATGGCCCAGCCAAGCTGACACATAACATCAACCCCTATACCTGTTGATGTAATCCCATCTGGAAATAGGGTTTTGTTACGTTAATGAGGACATGCCAGTGTAGGGTGTGTCTTAAATGAATCCCTTTTGAGATATGAAAAGAATAGATAGGCACAGAAGCAAGCAAGCACAGATGGCGGAAGATAGATGCCATGCCACACAAAGATGAGGAACAGAAGTTGACAAGCGACAAGGACCTTCGCCCAGAGCCAACAGGGAGAGAACACCTTCCCCTAGGGCTGATGCCCTGAATTCGGACTTATAGCCTCCTAAACTGTGAGAAAATAAATGTTTGTTTGTTAAAGCCACCCACTAGTGGTATTTCTGTTACAGCAGCACTGGATGACTAAGACAGCCATTGAGGGGTTGAAAGTCCCCAAATGTGGATGGCTTTGCCATTGTTTTCTCCCCCCCAAATCCTAAAAGGGCCATATCTGCCCCATGGGGCAGTTCTACTCTATGAGTAGAACTATGAGTCGGAGTGGACTGGACGACTCACGACAGCATGAAGGGAGGGTGGGCTTCTTCTCAGCGGACTGCCTGTTTCAGGTCTTTTGACGGGAGACATGAAAGCGTTGGGGCCTCTGAGTGTGGTGTCCAGGAATCTATCTGAATGTCCATGGAGGTAAAAAATGTCCACACGTTTTTTTTTTAAATCTCGGAGGCTCATACAGCCCAGGTGAGCAGAGGCCAATGTCCCACTCACCACACTGTGAGACACTGAGGGCTCACGAGTGCTCAGAACTGGAATCCCTCTTCTGTTCCTATGAGCTAACTGGGCAAAAGACTGAACTTCCCTGAGCCTCACTTTCTTCATCTGTAAAATGGGGATAAGAAACGAGCTGTTAGGATTAACTTAAGTGCTTCGAGTGGCTAGCCCAGTGGCACTGGCTGATATCCCATCTACATCTGTTTCCTTGGAGAGGGATGGAACAGGTGGGGTAGCGGACAGCAGTGAGCCTGCAGCCACTGCACTCCTGGGCAGAAGCTGGGGACACTCACTTGACGGCGTAGGTCATGCGGTCTGGCCGCATGCACCTCACCATGCAGAGCTTCTGTAGGGCCGTCTTGTTCTTCCACTCTTTGGGGAAGATCTCCTTTTCTGGGGCTTCAGATTCCACTAGCTTCTTCCACCGCTTGGCAGACCCCTCGATGTCACTGTCCAGGTTTTTGAACTCATCCATTTCCGAGAGGGCCTGGGGACACATGGAAGAGTGCACTTGACCCTTCCAGCTCCGCCCGAGTTCCGCTGGACACCTCCCCCACCAGCGTTCTTTCAGTTAACGCAACCAGGAGAGGCCTCTTAGGAGGGGACCAGGCAGTAAGCCTGGGTGGGGAGGGGAGAATTTAATCCAGGGACATGACCTCATCTTCCGTCTGGGAGGCTTATTAAGGGATTAGGATCCCTAGTGGTGTAACGGCTAAGTGCTCGGCTGCTAACCAAAAGGTTAGTGGTTGGAACCCATCAGTGGCTCTACAGGAGAAAGACAGTAAAGATTAAAAAAACCAAACCCTTGGTGGAAGGTGAGACAGTACACAATACTGGGGAAACCAGCACAACTTGTACAAGGAAAGGTCATGGAAGCTCCCTAGACACATCTAAACTCCCTAAGGGACTGAATTGCTGGGCGGAGGGCTGTGGGGACCATGGTCTCGGGGAACATCTAGCTCAATTGGCATAACACAGCTTATAAAGACAATGCTCTACATTCTACCTTGGTGAGTAGCGTCTGGGGTCTTAAAAGCCTGTGAGCGGCCATCTAAGATACTCCACTGGTCTCACCCCTTCGGGAGCAAGGGAGTGTGAAGAGAACAGGATACAAGGAAAAGATTAGTCCGAAGGACTAATGGACCACAGCTACCACGGCCTCCACCAGACTGAGTCCAGTACAGCTAGATGGTGCCCAGCTACCACCACTGACTGCTCTGACAGGGATCACAACAGAGGGTTCTGGACAGAGTTGGAGAAGGATGTAGAGCATAATTCTAACTCACAAAAAAAGACCAGATTTACTGGCCTGACAGACTGGAGAAACCTCGAGAGTATGGCCCCCAGACACCCTTTTAGCTCAGTGGTGAAGTCACTTCCGAGGTTCACCATTCAGCTGGGGATTGCACAGCCCCATAAAACAAAATGGGACTAATGAGGCACAGCAGTCCAGGTACAAGGACTACAAGGCAGAAGGGGACAGGAAAGCTGGTGATAGGGAACCCAAGGTTGAGTAAGGACAGTGTTGATGTGTAGTGAGGTTGTTAAGCATTGTCATAGGGCAACGTGTACTAACTGTTTAATGAGGAACTATTTTGTTCTGTAAACCTTCATCTAAAGTGAGAATAGCAGCACAATTGGAAGAGTGTAGTCGATGTCACTGAACTGCGCATGCAGAAATTTTTGAAATGGTGTATCTTTGGCTACGTATATTTTCACCAAAAAAAAAAAAAAAAGGTCGAGAAGGGAGCGGGTTGACATGTTGTGGGGTTGTTAACCAATGTCATAAAACAATATGTGTACTGACTGTTTAATGAGAAACTATTTGTTCTGTAAACCTCCGCCTGAAGTACAATTAAAAAACAAAACAAAACCAAAAAACCACTGCCACTGAGTAGATTCTGACTCATAGCAACCCTGTCGGACAGAGTAGAACCGCCCCATAGGGTTTCAAGACTGTGATCTTTACGGAAGCAGCAGACTACCACAACTTTCTCCCTTGGAGTGGCTTGTGGGTTTGATTTTCAGTTAGCAGATGAGCACTTAAACACTGCGCCACCAGGGCTCCTTCTATAAAGATTCAGAAAAAAGACCCAGTGCTGTCAAGTTGATTCTGACTCATAGCAACCCTATAGGACGGAGCAGAACTGCCCCATAGGGTTTCAAGACTGTGATCTTTGCGGTAGCGGACTGCCACATATCTTTCTCCTGTGACTCCACTGGTGGATTTGAACCGCTGCTCCTTTGGTTAGCAGGTGAGTGCCTAACCACTGCACCACCAGGTCACCTGTTTCCATAATGATTTCAGCCTAGGAAGCCCCATGGGGGCAGTTCTACTCTACGAGTAGAACTATGAGTCGGAGTGGACTGGACGACTCACGACAGCATGAAGGGAGGGTGGGCTTCTTCTCAGCGGACTGCCTGTTTTGGGTCTTTTGACGGGAGACATGAAAACTTTGGGGCCCCTGAGTGTGGTGTCCAGGAATCTGAGGAATGACCTCTGCACTTTCCTGGAAGTGGGAAGTGGGGGAGGGGACATGCTCTGGCTCCCGGGGGCTGGCTGTCAGCGTGCTGTGCTGTGTGAGGCCGGCAGGGGACTTCACCAACGCCATACCCACATGGGAAAGACAAGTTTCTCTGGACTGGCCGCCCGCCCATCTGGTTTCCCACCCCTATCTCTGCGGCTGCCTCGTTGTGCGGACTTTTACAGGCTCGTGGCGCCTGGTAATCTGGTCTTGTAAACATCCTCTGAGCTAGCGGGAAGGGCTCGGCAGCGGGAAAAAAGTGGGCGGTGTCCCCACTGTGGTACCAACCTTGATGCCGCCCCACCCCTGATTCAACAGGAAGTCCACGGGCGAGACCACCCCCGCCTTGAAGGGGAACCGAAGGAGGAAATCCAGCTCCACCGGGTTCAGCTCCTTCTTCATGGACAGAACCTGTGGGAACGTCAGGGCACAAACGCTCAGACAGTCATCCTGGCAACGGGGGTGGGGGTGGGGAAGCGGTTACTGCTCTAGAAATGAGGGCTCCCTGGCCCCCAGGCTCCTTGTCCTGCCCCCTGTGGCTGGGACAGACCACTCTGTCTTCATCTTGGCTTTTTTTTTTAATTGTGGTAAAATATGCATAACATAAAATTTACCATTTTAAACAATTCAATGGCATTTAGTACAGGCACGTGGTTGTGCAGCCACCACTTCTATCTAGTTCCAGAACATTCTCATCTCCCCAAAAGGAAACCCCATACCATTAATAGTCACTCCCCACCCCCCTGCCCCTAGCCCCTGACAACCACTCATCTGCTTTCTGTCTATAGATTTGCCTATTCTGCACGTTTCACGTGAATAGAACCACGTGGGCTTTCATGATGGGCTTCTTTCACCCAGCATAATGCTTTCACATTGTTTTACACTGTAGCATGTATTTGAACTTCATTCCTTTTTATGGCTGCATACTACTCCATTGCCTGGATGGACCACATTGTGTGTATCCACTCGTCTGCTCGTGGGCATCTGGGTTGTTTCCACCTCTTAGCTACTGGCAACAGCGCAGCAGTGAACACTGGTGCAGGGATTTTTGTTCGAACACCTGTTTTGAATTTTTGTGGGTATGTTCCTCGGAGTGACATGGCTGGGTCATATAGTAACTCTATGCCAGCTCTCCGGGCCCCTAGCAGGCATAGTCCTGGTCACTCTGAAGGGGCTGTGTTGGGCCATCTAATGTGGCCCCCTCTTTCTCCGATGGATGGCGGAGGAGCTGGGGGCCGTGGTCACTGCCGTCTCCTTGACCAAGTGCCCAGCACCCCCTCCTCAGACTCCAGACAGTTTCTCCCAAGTTAAACTTTCTTTTAGTCAAACAAAACGTTCTTTGGGCTTGAAAAAATGTTTTCTGTCCTGAAACATTAGGGGGAGCACCGAGGAGCTCCTATTTAGATGCCTCTCACAGGGTGGAAAAGTCACATTTAACCTGTTATTTTGAGGTACACATAGAAAGGAAACCTCATTAATTTGGACCCTATTGATTCAAAGTTTGCGTTTGGATGGACAGCTAGGTTTATATCTATGCTCAGACTGTGTATAAAAGCAGTGTTTTCTAACAAAACTTAGAATGTACTGTAAACCCAGTGGCGGTGGGCCGGGTAATCAGCTTAATGGAACAACAACAAAAGTCTTCAGATATTTCAGCAGAACTGAACATGTAAGGAAGAATATTTATTCATTAATACACTTATTTCCTTAGGAAATATTATTCAGTATCCCAGTGGGCTAAGCCTTAACAAGGACTGTTTACTTAGCCCTTGTTTTTAGGTGCTGTCCAGTGGATTCCAACTCTTAGTGACCCCATATGACAGAGGCGAACTGCCCCAGAGGGTTTCCTAGGCTGTAATCTTTATCAGGTAAGGAGACCTGGTGGTGCAGTGGTTAAGAGCATGGCTGCTAACTGAAAGGTTAGTGATTTGAACCCACCAGCCACTCTGAGGGAGACAGATATGGCGGTCTGCTTCCCTAAAGTTTACAGTCTTGGAAACTCTGTGGGGCAGTTCTACTCTGTCCTGTAGGGTTGCTATGAGTCCAGATCGACTCGATGGCAATGGGCTTGTTTTTTCTGAGTCTTTATGGCAGCAGATCACCAGGTCTTTCTCCTGAGGAGCCACTGGCTGGGTTCGAACTGCGAACCTTGTGGTTAGCAGCCAAGTGCTTGACCGCTGCATCACCAGGGCTCCTTAAGCCCTACTTAAATGTAATAAAATGACATGGCTTTGTAAAATGCTCTTTAGTTAACACCAACCTCCCCCTTCACGAGCTCCCATCGAGAACAGATAAGGGTGCAATACATAAATAAACAAATGGCAAAAAACCAAAAACCTCACAAATTTCATCTATCTACGTTCAAGCTAAAGACGATGTTTTAACAGTGACTGAGAAAGTAGTTGCTTTAAAAAAATCTCCTGTTCTACAGAGAACATTGTGATAATGGAGGTTCAGAAATGTTTCTGTTGTTACTGTGATTTTATTGCCGAAGGTGACGCCTGTCACAAGTAAAAACTCTTAGCTGCAACCTTCAAAAAACGGAAAACAGAAGTCTCCCATGGAGCGCCTCGTTGCTTCCCTAACACGGACTCGAGCCATGTCTGGCGTGTTCCCCGTCAGCATGTCCGGGACTTTATGAGTCACCTAGGGATCTTGCTGAAATGCAGGTTCCGACTCACCGGGCCTGGGTCAGGGCCTGAGAACCTGCATTTCCACCAAGCTGCAGGTCCGAGGACCCCACTTTGAGTGGTGAAGGCCAGCATTACCTGAAATGCCACTTGTGCCAGGAAAATGAGTTTGTCACGCTCAAAGAGGCCCCGGGCGGTGTACATGTAGACAGAGTAGGTGATCTCGTCTGTGAGGTTGATGACGCGCTGCTTCACCTCGTCAGCGGGCGCTGTTTTCTGAATGGCCTTCTCGAAGACCACGTTGAAGGCCTGGGGAAGAGGAGCCGCCCAGCATCGTGGAGGCTTGTGGTGCTGCCCAGGTGGGCTCGTTGGGTTTGTTTTAATTGGAGGGGAGGGCCCGGTGGGTGGCACTGGGGGGAGGGCAGGGTGGGGGGCCCCGCTGGCTGGGTGGGAATGGCTCGGACCACCCTGAAGGCTAGTGCTGGACAGGTCTGGAGTCCCCCTGGCCCGAGCCCGTGCCTCTAGCTCTCTTTCCATACCATCTGCAGCCTGGGCCTAGCCTGCCCCCAGAGCGTAGACTAGATGGCCGCGAACACCAGGGCCCCCTGGACCCAGAGCACCTGGATACAGGTCTACCTTGAGAGAGAACTGGTAGATGGGGTTGATTTTGTTGAGGTCGTTCAGTATAAAGTACAGCAGAGACGCCCTCTCTGCAGCTGGGCGGTAGTTTTCTCTTGCCTCGTTAATTTTAACTTCTGTGATTTTTGCCTCTTGTACCTCAAAACAAACAAAGGGGACTTGAATGGAACCAGCCCGTGGATGCTGTCTGTGGCCCCACCAGGGCTCTGCCACTGTCCAAAGCCCGAAGCCCTGTTGTTCTCTCAGAAGCCAACCTAGGGAGCCTCGGAGCGGACGGCTGGGCTGCCGGGAGGCGACCCGTGACCCTTCTCCCTGTCCCGAGGGCTCTGGGGTTCCCTCAAGTCATCATGCTTTCTCTCCTCAGCTGCCGAGCCGCCCGTGGGCTCTGGCCCGGGGTGCGAGGCAGGGAGCTCCCCCGGCGGGGACCCCTCACCTTCTCCTCGATCTCACTGGCCGTGTGTTTTGTGGTCTCCAGATTCTCCACCAAGGCCGTGTCTCCCAGGAAGTTCCCCGAGGCGGCCGACAGACGGGCCAGCAGAGAATCTTCCAGCTCTTTCAGGACAATCTTAAATTCGTTTTGAGACTTGGTGAGGTTCGCCTGTGAAGACGGCAGAGACCCAGGGAGCAGAATCAGTCATGGACATGTCCTCGCCTCTGACGGTGGCTGCTCGGGGCCTTGTTACAGAGGCCACATCACTTGGTCAAGGCCCCCGGCGTTTGGAATGAGAAGTGATGTCAAGCCTGAAGACCCCCCACCCCCATCCCCAGCAGTGCAGTGGCCCTGCTCCCGGACTCTGCAGATTCCTGTCCCCGGAGTCCTCAGGGCAAGGGCGTTGGGCCGTGAGGGGAGTATGTGGAGAGATAGGGGCCCTGGACTCCTCTGAGGCCACGTGTAGCTAAGACAGAGCAAAAGGAAGTCACTGGCACACAGGGGACAGCAAAGAACATTCCCATCAAGCAGCGGTGTGGTGCTTTAGAGCTGTCTGCACATCACCGTGCGGGGGCAGAGGTGGCTCAGTGGTAGAACTCTCCCCTTCCATGCATGGGTTCAATTCCTGGCCAATGTACTGCATGCGCAGCCACCACCCATCTGTCAGTGGAGGCCTGCATGTTGCCAGGATGCTGAACAGGTTTCAGCAGAGCTCGCAGACTAAGATGGACTAGGAAGAAAGGCCTGGTGATCCACTTCTGAAAATAACCAGTAAAAACCCTGTGCATTACAAAGGCCAGATCTACAATCTCTCACGGGTATGGCACAAGGCCGGGCAGCATTTCTGTTGTGCACGGGGTCGCCATGAGTCAGGGGTGACTCAGTGGCATCTAACAACAATAGTGTGTCACTGTGACTCCTGTTCTTTAAATGAAGTGATCATTTATTTAATTTAGAATTAAATTTGGGAGCCTGATGACAAGGCAGCTGGGAAAGAAGAAACAAAATATAATTCAGTGTGAAAAGCCAAGGCCCCTCCAAAGAGAAGCAAAAGGACACACTGGAGTGGAGGCCGGGGTCAGGGAGCCTGTGCAGACCTGGTGCTCCCTCTGTCCCGGGGCTCTCGGCCCATCTCTTTGCAGACAACTCCTACCTCACGTCAATTCCAACATCAGGGCCCCCTTACCTTCAGCTGCTCGAGATCTGGGCGCTCTTTGGCCACCACAGCAGCCAAGAGTTGGTCTTCAAGTCCGTCCCTGGTGACCAGGAAGTTGATCAGGGTGCACTGAGCTTGCATCTCGGGCTTGTAGTGTGGGTTGAAGTACTTGGTGTGCAGGATCAGGTGGAATTTGGGGTGGTACTCTACCTCCTTGTCGCCAATCTTAATGAATCTGACGGTGAGTGGAGGAAAGGGCTACAGTGACACAAACCACCTTGCACATGGTCTGAGGCTCTTGGACCTCCCTTTCAGATCACCTTTATCAGCCAAATTCCTGCTCTGATGCCAGGGACCAGGCCTGGTGGCTGTCCCTGGGCCAAGGTGCTGCCTTGAACCTTCTGTGTGATCACTGGAAAAGTACTGTGACTTTCTTTGTTCCTTTACTCTGTGATATGGATCCTTATAGAAGACGCACCTTCTCTTTTCTCTGGGTGGGTTGTTCTTATCTTTATAGTAGTGGTTTCTCAACTCTGGCTGTACGTTATTCTCACCTGGGAGCTTTTACAGACGTAGTTTGCCTGGGCGCCTCCCTGAACCCACTCATATCAGAGAAGTACCAGCATTCCAATTCTGAGCATCAGTATGTTCTGGAAGTCTCCCACATGATTCTGATGAGCAGCCAAGGCTGGAACCCCGGGTCTGTGGGCTCGACCTGCTAAGCCCTCTGTGGGGTCACCTCTCTCTGGCTCCCTAGCTCTGCTTTCCTCTCTTCCTGGCCCAGCTCACTTTTGGGGGGCCCCTGTCTATTTCTACCCCCTGAGTGTTACCACTCAGGCCAGGCCCCTCTCTGAGCCTAGGACATCAGCACAAGACTTGCCACCTCTCTTCTGAGCTTTGGCACCCACCTCAGCATTTCAAGGTGGCTTATACTACCTCTGACATTTACATCTTCTAAGTTGATTTAATTATTTTCTGTTATAAAAGTCAGACAAGTTCAATGTCTATCAACAAATGAATGGATAAACAAAATGTGGTATAGCCACACAATGGGAGGAGCCCTGGTGGCACAGTGGTTAAGTGCTCAGCTGCTAACCAAAAGGTTGGCGGTTTGAACCCACCAGCCTCTCCATGGGAGAAAGATGTGGCAGTCTGCTTCCCTAAAGAGTCTGGTCTTGGAAACCCTATGGGGGCAATTCCGTTCTGTTCTACAAGGTCACTATGAGTCGACTTGATGGCAACAGGTCCATACAATGGAATACTACTCAGCCATAAAAAGGAGTGACGTTGATAACAATGCTATAGTGTGGATGGATCTTGAAACCCTGATGGTGAGCGGAAGAAGCTAGATAGAAAAAGCGTATTGCGTGATTCCGTTTATATGAAATATCCAGAACCAGGCAAATCCATAGAGGCAGAGGAAAGACTGGTGGCTGCCAGGGAGCAGCTGTAAGTGGGGGGAGGAGGGAATGGAGAGTGGGTGCTTAATGGGTGTGGGGGTTCCTTTAGGGCGATGAAGATGTTTTGGACCGAGATGGAGGTGGTGGTTGCACAGCATTGCAAATGTACTAATGCCACTGAACTGTTCCCTTTAAAACGGTTATTTATGTGTTATGTGAATTTCACCTTAATTAAAAATAATAACACAGGCTCAAGATTTGCAAAATGCATACAAATAGAAAGAAGAAAAATGTCACCATTAAGGATCCTTATCTAGTGATATTCCTAATTGGGATGCGGCCCCACAATCTCCAGTCTGTCCTCTGGGAGCTGGGGGTTCCTTCAGAGCAGCCGGTATGTTCTTAAAGGCCCTCCTGCTCACCAGGATGGATGAGATTCCACGTGTTTCCTCTACAGATGTTCGCCAAAGCCCCGCCTCTGAAGGTGTTTCCCTGGATTGAAGCATGGACGTGAAGGCCACAGCTTACCTTCCCTTTTTGATGGTGTTCCTGCCCAGTAAAGGATCTAACACAGGATCCACAGTTTCGCCAATGTTCTCGATGAGTAAGGCATCTCCTTCGGAAATGGCCTGCTCAATGACGTCCAGGTAGCTACAGGCACACCACAGAAACGTTTAATAGCGTAGGACATAACAAACCAAAACCAAACCCGTTACCATGGAGTCGATTCCAACTCATGGCGACCCCACGTGCTACAGAGTAGAACAGCTCCACAGGATTTTCTTGGCTGTAATCTTTATGGAAGCAGATTGCCAGGCCTTTCTCCCTCAGCACCACTGGGTGGGTTTGAACCACCAACTTTTTGGTTACTAAACCAAAACCAAACCCGTTTCCCTAGAGTCCATTCCGACTCATAGTGACCTTATAGGACAGAGTAGAACTGCCCATTGGGGTCTCCAAGGAGCGACTGGTGGATTGGAACTGCCGACCTTTTCGTTAGCAGCCATAGCTCTTAACCACTATACCACCAGGATTTCCTTTTGGTTACTAGTTGAGTGCAAACTGTTTGCACCACTGAGGGACCTTGTACATATGACACAGTGAGGAAGAATTTGCAGCTGCAGAGGGAGAAGGCACAAGAGAGGAGACCAAGGAGCGGACAGCTCATCCCTCCCAGCAACCCATCATCCTTGAAAGGAGCTGAGAGCTTCTTGTTAAATCACCCATGTGGCTTTATGCAAGGGGAGGTGAAAAGGGAGGCTGCTGCCTTATGTTTGTGGAAGTCTTTACAAAGCCAGACGTTTCCACATCTGTCATCTCGTCTAATTCCCCTGGACACTGGGAATGTTACAAGGTGTCTTAGTCATCTGGTGCTGCTATAACAGAAATACCACAAGTGGATGGCTTTAACAAAGAGAAATTTATTCTCTCACGGTCTGGGAGGCTAGAAGTCTGAACTCAGGGCACTGGCTCCAGGGGAAGCCTTTCTCTTTCTGTTGGCTCTGGGGGAAGGTCCTTGTCATCAATCTCCCCCTGGTCTAGGAGCTTCTTAGCACAGGGACCCTGGGTCCAAAGGACATGCTCCACTCCTGGCTCTTCTTGCTTGGTGGTAGAAGATCCCGCTCCTCTCTGCTCACTTCTCTTTTTATATCTCAAAAGAGATTGACTCAGGATACATCCTAATCCTGTAGATTGAGTCCTGCCTCATTGACATAACTGCCTCTAATTCCTGCCTCATTAACATCATAAAGGTTAGGATTTACAACATGTAGGATAATTACATCAGATCACAAACCGGAGGACAACTGTGCAATCCTGGGAATCATGGCCTAGCCAAGTTGACATACATTTTTTGGGGACACAGTTCCATCCATAACAGCAGGGAGACTATCATTACTACTGTCTACGCTGAGAAAATAAACCACAGAGAAGTTAAATGGCCTACCTGAAGCCCAACAGCCAGCAAATGGCTCAAAGCCAGGCCAGGCCCACTGCAGGAGGAGCAGGTAAACAGGGGTGTTGTGGGCTATTGAGTTGTGTCTTCCAAAAAGAGATGTCTGAAGTCCTAATCCTGTACTTGTGAACGTGACCTTACTTGCAAACAGGGTTTTTTGCAGGTGGTATTAGTTAACACGAGATCCTACCAGAGTAGGGTGGGCCCTAAATCCAATGACTGGTGTCCTTACAAGAAGAGAAGAGACCCAGGGGGAAGACGCCGTGTGAAGATGGGAGCAGAGATGGGAGTGGTACGGCCACAAGCCAAGGAATGCCTGGGGCTACGGGAAGCTGGAAGAGGTGAGGGAATGCCCTCCTCTAGAGCCTTCAGAGAGCTGGGCACTGTGGACACCCTCAATTCAGACTTCCAACCTCCAGAGCTGTGAGAGAATCAGTTTCTGCCATATTAAGCCACCGTTTGTGGTCCTTTGTTACAGAGGGGAAAGAGAAAAGAGAGCTGAATGTATATATATAAACAAAACATTTCATAGGGTCGCTCTGAGTTGGAATCGACAGCAACAGTTTCGGATTAAACGAAATATATCTATATATGTCTATATATCTATGCGTCTCTATATCTATCTATCTATCTATATTTCATTTCAACCATATATATATATTTGACCATATATATTTATTTTATTTAATTTATTTTTTAACTCTTTATCCAGTATTTTTTTTTTCAATTTTAAAAAAGTTTTATTGTGCTTTAGGTGAAAGTTTATAGCTCAAGTTAATTTCTCATTCAAAAATTTATACACATGTTGTTTTGTGATATTAGTTGCAATCCCCACAATGTGACAGCACTCTCCCCCTTTCCACCCTGGGTGCCCTGTGTCCATTCATCCAGTTCCTGTCCCTTCCTGCCTTCTCATCCTGCGTTTGGGCAAGAGCTGCCCACTGGGTCTCGTATATTTGATTGAACGAAGAAGCACGTTCCTCACGTGTTACTGTTTGTTTTGTAGGCCTGTCTAATCTTGGTCCGAAAAGTGGGCGTTGGGAATGGTTCCAGTTCTGAGTTAGCAGAGTGTCTGAGGGCCTTAGTCTCAGAGGTTCCTCCAGTCTCTGCCAGACCAGTAAGTCTGGTCTTTCTTCGTGAATTTGAGTTCTGTTCTACATTTTTCTTCCGCTTTGTCGGGGACTCTTTCTTGTGATCCCTGTCAGAGCTGACCACGTATATTTTAAATATCTATGGTTAAAATGAACATTCCGACAATGAGTAAACTTACAGAGTAAAAAAATATCTAAAAAAAAGAGCTGACTTTTAGTTCTGTTACTCCTGGTGCTACCCGCCCAGGGCCAAATACTACAATAAAATGCCCAGCTGTGGGCTCGTGAGCATTGGGGCTCATAGGTCCATCCGTCCATTTGACATGAGATGCCTGAGGTGTGTCCCCCAGCAGCCACGGGTTCCCCCCCTCCACGGGGTCCCCACGCACCTCTTCTGTCCCAGGCGGATGGCTTTCAGCTCGCTCCCGTACTTGTTTTTGATCCACTTGACGCCCTGCAGCTGTGCGTCCACAATGAGGGGCCAGCGCTCCGTGTTGCACAGGATGGTGGCATTCTCGGTGGACATGCGGTCACTGGGGAGGCCCTGGTTGTTCCAGGTGGCCACATCTGCGTCATCTGTCAGCAGAGTCAGGGGATCCAGGCCTTTCGTGATGGGGATGGGGACCTGCCGGTGGAAAGCGCGTTTTCTTAGACGGGGTGAGCGGACCTTATGGCACAATGGAAAATGGCTCTTCAAGGGAGGTCACAGCTCTGAGGTTGGAACTTCGACCAGCTGTTGGCCTCACTCTAAACAGAGGAGCTGTGCATGAGACCCAAGCAGGAGTGACGTCTGAAATGGCACGCCTCGGCCACAAACCAAGCCCCACAAGAGCTGGAGCCTCGTTTATGGAGCACAGGTGCCATTTGGCTAAGTCCCCCCTACCCAGCCCCTCCCAATCTTCCGGGGTAACGAGCACGGCTGGGCCTCTCACCTTTAATTTATTTATGTAAGGGAGCCAGTATTTCTCCATCAGCTCATTTCGGTACTTCTTGGTGAAGTAGCCCACGTAGGAGACAAAGGCAGAGATCAGCAGCACGTCCCCACACAGGGTGACTCCCTGGCTCTTGAAGTTCTCCACGGATTCGGCCCAGCGCACATTCTCTGAGGCTAATCCTCCCACCAGCCTGCGATGGGAGCACCGGTCAGTGGGGGTTGGGGGGAATAATGCGAAGCATCTGAGTGAGTGCGAGGGTTGGGTTTAAGACCAGCGTGGCGCTGTCCGCCATTAGCCTTCTATGGGCCTTCGCAGTTCTGAATCCTTCTCTGGCTCCGTGGTTCAACGATGAAGTGCCAGGGTGGACGTGAGGGAAACACAGATCGTGCTTTCTGTCCTTCCCCCACGTCACCTGCAACTACGCTGATGCTTTGTGATGTTTCACCTGTATGCGAAGCCTGCTAGGCAAATGCTTCTGACTGGAGGGAGGGGGTTGAGTCTGGTGGAGGCCATGGTGGCCACAGAACAATGTGGCATCCAGAGGGCCACGGGGCTTCAGTTGCTGATGTTTTGGAAGTAGGTCACCAGGCCTTTCTTCCGAGGTGCCTCCGGGTGGACAGGAACCTCCAACCTTTTGGTTAGGAGCCAAGCATGCTAACCCTTTGCACCACCCAGGGTTCTGGTGTTCTTAGAAGGGAGAGATGGGAGTGCTGTGGCCACAAGCCAAGGCTTGCCAGCACCCACCAGGAGCTGGGAGAGTGGCATGGAAGCCTCTCCCTGAGAGCCCCCAGGAGGAACCAGCCCTCCCCACACCTTGATTTTGGGCTTCAGGCTTTCAGAGCTGTGACACAACACATTTCTGTTGTTTGAAGCCACCAGTAGCCCTGGACACTAGCCCTGGACACAAGACATGGCTGCTTGCCCCTGGGGCCTCATTCCTCTTCCTCCAGAGGCCGTCCTGCCAAGCTGCTTCCCCTCCGCCTGATTTAAGAGGTGTGGCCGGCGCAGGGGAGGAGCGTGCTACCTGTTGGCCAGGGAGATCACCCGGTTGGTGGCATCCGCCTCTTGTTGACACTTGATTTTCTCAGCTGTGGCTTTCTCAAATGCTGATGTTAGGTTGCTCAAGTTGGCATTGAGTTCCTGGAAAAACAACAGTGTGGCAAGGTCCCAAAACACAGTGATGCTAGGCGTTACCGGCTCCCTTGGGGGCGAGAGTAGGGCCGTTCCCGTGCCTGACCTGGACTGGGCTTCCCATAAAGGCCCAGAGCCCTCCAGCCACGGGTCGCTGCACAGCCTCCAGCCACCCCAGGGCCCTCCAGTGTCAGCGTCCTCTTGCGCTGCTCAATAATTCTCGACAGCAGGCCATGCCGACGCGCTTACAACAGACATATCAGCCGGCCGCCGCTTCTGAGTTTTATTAGGGAAGGGAGCGGGCACTTACGGCGATTTTGTTTTTGATCCTGGAGAGCTTCTCCTGCGCCTCTGCCAGTTCCGCGTTGGCCTCCTCCAGGGCCAGCCTCTTGGGGGCCACGTCACAGTAGACCTCGTAGAAACGGACGATGTTGATGCACCAGGAGCACAGGCCCGCGGCGGCCGTGGACTTGGAGCGGATGAACTCGGGGTCGAACGTGGGGTTGCCTTGGTAGGGCCTGGAGAGAGGACAGGGAGGTGCTGACGGGTAGGGCTGTGCCGGGACGCAGACCCTCGGGGCTTGTCCTCAGCTCTGTGGTGGTGCGTGTGTACGCCACTGGAGCCACCGGCTATGGGCAACAGTGAAGGGGAGTGTTGAGTTTCGTTTCGTTTTTGTTTGGTATCTTAACCGCCTGTCTGCCAAGTGGAGGCTTGCGTGTGTCATGATGCTCAACAGGTCTCAGACTAAGAGGGACAAGGAAGGCTCCTTGGGGTGCCCTGGGGGCACAGTGGTTAAAGCGCTCAGCTGCTAACCGAAAGGTTGGTGGTTTGAACCCACCAGCCACTCCACTGGAGAAAGATGAGGCAGTCTGCATCCATAAAGGTTGTCGTTGTTAGGTGCCGTTGAGTCGGTTCCGACTCATTCTGACCCTATGTACAGCAGAACGAAACACAGCCCGCTCCTGCACCATCCTCATGATAGTTGTTATGCTTGAGCCCATTGTTCCATATGTAATCGTCCATAAAGATTATAGCTTTGGAAACCCTATGTGGCAGTTCTACGCTGTCCTATAGGGTCGCTATTAGTCAGAATCAATTTGACGGCAGTGGGTTTTTTGGCTTGGTATGCTCCTGGTGCTTTATAGGGATGATCTCATTTTATTTAAAGATATTTAAAGATATCGCTTGGAGGACTGAGGTGTGCCTGATCCAAGTTATGGCCTTTTCAATCACCTCATATGCACGCGAAAGCTTGACAATGAGCAAGGAAGACTAAAGAAGAATTGATGCATTTAAGTTATGGTGCTGGCGAAGAATATTGAATATCCCATGGACTGCCAGAAGAATGAACACATCTGTCTTGGAAGAAGTACAGCCAGAATGCTCCTTAGAAGGGAGGATGGTGAGATTTCATCTTATATACTTTGGACATCATGCTTGGTAAGGTAGAGGGTCAGTGAAAAACAGGAAGACCCTCAGTGAGACAGGTTGACACGGTGGCTGCAGCAATGGGTTCAAACAATGATTTGGGAGGACGGCGCAGGACCAGACAGTGTTTTGTTCTGTTGTACGTAGGGTTGCTATGAGTCAGAACTGACTGGACGGCACCTAACAACAATTCATTTTAGTTCTCTGGGATGGTAAATTTTATGTGTTAACTTGGCTGGGTGATGGTGCCCAGTTGTTTACTCAAATGCTAATCTAGATGTTGCAGTGAAAGTATTTACTTGTGGTTAACATCTACAATAAGGAGCCCTGGTGGCACAGTGGTTAAGCGCTCAGTGGCTAACCGAAAGGTTTGAACTCAACAGCAGCTCCTCGGGAGAAAAGACCTGGCAATCTTCTTCCATAAAGATTCGAACCCCTGCTGGAAACTTGCTCCACTTAAACTCGCTATTTCTGCCCCAGATATACTGAATCAGGATCCACATTTTAACAAGATCCCAGGGTGATTCTTATGTATAATAAATACTGAGAACCACTGCTCTACTAGTGGTTCTCAGATTTGATCCCTAACCAGCAGCATTAGCATTGCCTGGGAACTTATTAGACATGCAAATTCTCAGCAGGGTTTTGAACCAGAACAAACCGGTTGAAAGTCCTGGTTTCCAGCCTGTTGCCTGACCTATTGATTTTGGACTTGCCAGCCCCCCCGCCAATCGCGTGAGATTTTCACCTTGTTCTCGATCCTGCCCCGCCCTGGCCAGCGCAGGTGCTTTCTGTTGGGAGGGACGCATGCACGCTGGGGATCCCAGTGCCCAAGGGGAAGGCTTGTGGCTGTGCACAGAACACGCAGACAGCCGAGTCCAGCCCAGACGTACTTAAATGCTTTCAGACAGGCTTCGGGGATGTGCTCCTTGTCGAACTTCTTCAGTGAGTCCAGGAAGGTGTCCACTTTGCCCATCATGATTTTTGCCGCCTTCCAGCTCTTGTCCTTCGGGATCTTGCCCCCAGGAGCGGTCAGGATCATGACGGCGGCTGTGACGTTGACCACGGCATCGGGAGGGGACCCAAAGGACTTCAGCTCTGTCAGGTTGTTCTGCAAATGGCAGAGGCGATGGCGCTGACAGGGGAGACCTCGGCCGCCGAGTGGGACTGGGGGCCTCGGTGACAGCCCCCCGCCCCGGGGAGCCACAGGAGGCCTTGTTCCACTTAAACTGGGAAGCAAACCCCACCCCCTCTCCGCTCAGGCTGGAGCCTCCCTCCCTCCGCTCTCTCTACCTTGTTCAGAGTGTCCAGGGCCTCTTGGGCGGCCAGTAGGGCTGGCTCCGCTTTGGCCAGGTCAGTCTCACAGGCCTTTTGCTTCTCGGTGACGTTCTGGAAGGAGGCCAGGCGGGAAGGGTCAACCCAGGCTCCTCCTGTGGTGGGTGCATTTAGGGGGCCCTGGGGCCACCTCTCCCCAGGCGGCCAGGCAGTCCCAGTGTGTCCAGAGCTCCATCAGCGGTAGGTCCTGGGTGGCTGCACTGCCCTGTCCGGTCTCTGGCTGCGTCCCTGCTTCCCTCCGTGTTCCTGGCCTTGCGTTACCGCCATCCCAGGCCTCCTCCCTCTCTCTGCCCCCTGCCCGGCATCCTCAGCACTCAGAAGGAGCAGTGTGCTGGCACACTTGGAAATCTGGAATAAGACCCGTTCCTTCCTGATCTCACGCTTCTTAGACTGAGGGGGAGCCAGGGCCCCCAGGGCCCCCGGGCTCTTGTGTCTTATTGTCTCTCAGGAGCGTTGTGTAATCCTTCCAAAAGGCAACGCTCCAGACTGTAGCTTTTTTTGCACTCCAGTGACTCATCCTCCTACTAAGAAAGTGAGAACCTCTCCATTCATTCATTCATTCAGGCGTGCATGCGTTCATTCGTGCATGCAGGCACACATTCGTTTGTTCATTTATTCATGCAGGCCCTCACTCATTCAAGCATGCAGGCATGCATCCATTCACTCTCTGGGGCAGGAGAAACCCCTCTGAGCCTTCAGGTGCCAAGCAGAGAGAAGAGCAAGCAGCTGACATGCATCAGTCAATTTCAGCATCTGTGCCACACTGAACAGCAGTGAAGGGGCTTCCAGGCGCTGAGGGGTGTGCTGGGCCCTGAGGAGGAAAGACGAGAAGCAGGGAAAGGCGGGCGTCTCTCTGCAAGTCCTCCCCCTGCGGGGGCAGCCTTCTGTCTGAGCCAGGGCAAAGAACTTTGCAGAAAATTCTGCTTCTCACTACTTTGGGAAATATGTGACGCGAGAGCAGAAGAATGGGATGTGGAAGGCATCAAACTAGTGGGCGGTATGGAAGGTCAGCCCCAGGGCGTCCTGCCGGCAGCATCCCTGGATGTTTCTGGAAGGAGTAGAAGGCTTGGGTGCCCAGGCGTGAATGGCAGCAGGTGGGCCCTGGGCAGCAAGTCACAGGAGTCAGGGGCGCAGGGTCTGGCCTGGACTCAGCCTGACTCGGATCTGGGCTACGCCACGTGCTGGTTTTGGGACCTCGGGCCGGTCGGCGACCACTCGAGCCTCCAATTCCTCATCTGCCTAATGGGACTGTGAGTGTGCAGGTTCAAAGGAGCAATGAGTGCCGAGCCCTGGCCTCCCGGCCGGCCCAGCTCTTAGGTGACCTGCTCAGACACCTCCGCCTGTTTGCCTGTGGAAACAGGTGGCCCAGACACAGAACCCCCCAGCGAGGCTGGGGCCCCTGCTCTCGAGAAAAAGCAGACGGTTACTGGGGTCCTCTGAATTTAAACGACCACAGAGACGCCTGATCGATGTCACAGAAGGCAAGCAGGGTGGAGTGATGACAAACCAAACCGGCAGAGAGATGGGCCTCCATGTTCCCCGCCGTGCTCTGGCTCTCAACCTCGGCCGCACGCCAACACCAGCCAGGAACCTTTAAAAGGCACAGCCCCGGCCCCACCGGTACGTGGTCCCTGGGGAGCTTTGTCTGAGGACCTTAGTGTGCTCAGAAACCACCGGCCATGCTGCTAAGAGGCCTCGAAGGTCCCCGGGTGGTGCAAACAGTTTGCTCTGCTGGTAGCCACAAGGTTGGCGGTTTGAATCCACCCAAGGGCATCACAGAAGAAACGGGCCTGGCGATCTGTTTATGTAAAGATTGCTGTTGTTGGGTGCTGTCGAGCCCATTCCGGTGGAAAGTGACTCCATGTGATGGAGGAGAACTGCCCCATAGGGTTTTCTAGGCTGTAATCTTTACAGGAACAGATCACCAGGTCTTTCTCCCGTGGAGCTGCTGGTGGGTTTGAACTGCTGACCTTTCGGTTAGCAGCCAAGCACTTAACTGTTGAGCCCCCAGGGCTCCTTCCATAAAGATTACGGCCAAGAAAACCCTACGGAGCAAATCTACTATGTAACACATGAGGTCTCGAAGTTACAAATCAACAATAACAACAAAACCAACAACAAATAGGGCAGCCCTGATTCGGCAGGTCTGGGCTGGGCCTGAGAACCTGCATTTATTACAGGTCCCTGGACGCTGCCTCCACCAATGGTCTGGAGGCTGCACTTTAAGGCGGGGGCTCTGGGGCGCTCGGCTCGATGCCCCCCTCTCAGACCCATACCGCTGGGGCAGCTTGCCCTGCAGGAAGTCTCTGCCTTCCCTGCAGACACTTGGAGGAAGAGGCAGCGGGCAGCGTGTGGACCCCCCAGGGTATGCGTGGCTCTGGCCGAGTCCTACCTTGTTGATGACCTCGACCTACCTTGTTGATGACCTCGACCTACCTTGTTGATGACCTCGACCTACCTTGTTGATGACCTCGACCTTGATCTCCTCCTCGTCAGCAATGGCTTTCTCCTTGCTGACCTTCTCTGTCTCCACGCCCACCACTTGGATCAATTTGTCTGCGTTCTCGTTTTTCTGCTTGAGCTCAGCCTCCTGCACGGCCAGCTTGGCTTTCAAGTCGTCCACCTGGGGAGGGGGGACCCCGAAATGTGCAAGCTCGGGTCGTGGCCGAGGCAGTGCTGCCCTGCAAGTGGGCGGGCCTCGGGGCCTCTTCCACACGGGGCTGCGGCCACACGGGGCTGCTGATGGCTCCCAAGGACTCACTGGGATGAGTCTTTTCAGTTGATTGAAGGCAGGCATTTATTGAGCACCGACTGTGTACACAGGGCCACAAGTATAAGACACGCCGGTGCGTGAGGAGTTGGCAGATGAACTGACCAGAACAAAAAAAGACAACGGAGCCACAAGGCTGGGGGGTGCTGGGAGGGGTTGAGGGGCCTTCCAGGCTGGTGGCCCCGAGTGAGGGAAAGCTTGGCCACAGGAATGAAAAGCTTCCTCGCTAAACCAGCCTGAGGCCCCAGGTCTGGCCAGAGGGGAGGGTGTGCTGGAAGCAGTGAGTGACGGAGTGGGCTTCTTTCCCCCAGCCCCGTTTTTGGTTGCAAGCCCTGGTGGTGCAACAGTTAAGCACTCGTCTGCTAACCAAAAGGTTGGCAGTTCGAGCCCACCCAGCGACTCGGCAGGAGAAAGACCTGGCGATCTGCTCCTGCAAAGTTGGCAGCCCAGGTTCCCCAATGGGACAGTGCTGCTCTGTGAGTCGGAATGGACAGATGGCACCCAGTCATCCTGTGGTGCCGCCCTGGCCTCTCTCTGCCCCTATATTCACCCTGCCCCCCAGGAGGGTGTCTAGAAGCTGCTGGGTGTTTTTAGGAGACATCCCCAGGCCTGCTAGGCTCCCCTCTCTGTTCCTCTGTGGAGCAGGCTGCCCGGGGAGCCGGGGGCAGTCCTCCTTGGCTCCTCTGAGCTCTGAGTCTTACTCTGTCAGCCCCTCCCTCACGTCCCTCCTGAATGGGGTCCCATGTTGCCTGTGGTTGGTGGCAAGTCAGCCTATCATGAATTGAATCGTGTCCTCCAAAAGGAAGTCGTGACCCCGTACTTGTGAATGTGACCCTATTTGGAAATAGGATTTTGTTTTGTTTTTAATGTTAACACGGTCATGGAGGAGCAGGGTGGGTCCTGAACCGAGTCCCTCTGAGTGGGTCTTACAAAAAGGGAGAACAGACACAGAGAGACACACACAGTGGAGGAGACCACGTGGGGACCCACACGCTAGCAAAGGAATGCTGAGAAACGCCCAGGCTGCTGGCAGAGCAGCCCAGAGACCAGGGAGGGCCTTCCCCTGCTGCGGACAGAGCCGGCCTGGCTGACTAACACCCCAAATTCCGACTCCCAGCCTCCAGAACTCTGAGACAGCGCATTCCTGACCTTTAAAGCCCCCTCCACCTTGTGGTGTTTTTGTTACGGCAGCCCCCCGACACAAAGACCCAGCCGACTGGCTCCACTGGGGCTTCACTGGAGCCGAGTTCTGGCCAGCCCAGTCAGTGAGCTTCCACGTTTGCTCACAACTCAGACGAGAAGAGGTGACTGGTTACTGGGCTCCTTCGGAGACGCCAGCCATGATGGGCAAGAAAGATGAAGAAGCTGGCATTGCATTAGGGAGGATATTTAAAGCCAGCAGAAAAACTTAGATAACAATATGGCATGAAGCCAAGCACCCCGGGAGCTTTCTGAGCCAGGCACGGCCGAGTGGGTGGCATTGCAGAATGGACCCATTTGCAATGACTGCATCTGCCCCGTCACTAGCCTTGCGAGATGAGACGGGAGCAGGGTGTGGTGTGAGCTCCCAGGTAAGGCACCCAGGACAATGCTCCCATTGTCAAGTGTGTGGGATCATTGTTCATATTTAAAGCAGGTGTCTAGTGGCCTAGTGGCTGCTGTCTCAGAACCACCCTTGTGGGTGGTTTTCATGAACACAGATTTATTTTCTAACAGTTCAGGGGGTCAAAAGTCCAAATTCAGGGCACTAGCTCTAAGAGAAGGCTCTCTCTCTAGGCTCTGGGGGAAGGTCCTTGTCTCTTTCCGCTTCCTCGGGTCCTTGGCGAGCTCCACGTGGCATCTCTCTTTCCCCTATTTGTGCTTGCTTCTCTCTGGGTCTAATCTGCTCTTTTTATATCTCAAAGTCATTAGGTTTTGGAGGTTCAAGGCCACAGTTTCACGGGACATCCCAGTTAATTGGCCTAATAACATGTTTAGTGCTTCTGTTCTATCTCCTAGTTCGTTGTATAGTGCCTGGAGTCTTAAAATGTTGCAAGTGGCCATCCGAGGCACAACAATTGGTCTCTATTCACCTGGAGCAGCAGAGGAAGAAGGAGAGTCAGGAAAAGGAGGAGGAAATGGCATGTGTGGCTAACTGCTTCCAGAAACAACAGCCTCCTTTGCCATGAGACCGGAAGAACTGGATGGTGCCTGGCTACCATTACTGAACATTTTGATCAAAGACTCCGTAGAAGAATCCTGATCAAAAGGGGGAAAATGCAGAACAGAATTTCAAATGTTTATGGAATCCAGATTTTCTGGAGCCATGAGGCTGGATAAACCCCTGAAACTACCGCCCCAAGATAATCTTTAAACCTTAAACCAAAAATATCCCCTGAAGTCTTGTTAAAACCAAACAATAGTCTAGATTAACTAGTAAAAAATGTCTGCTTGAGCCTTGAGCATTATGCTTTTTTAAGAACTATCACTATGGGATCAAATTGGCAACAGCAGCTTGAAAGATTAGATGGGAACCTTAGGGGGCAGTGAGTTTATGTTAATAGGGAGGAACAACTCAGAAAATGAGGGTGAGAACGGCTGCACAGCTTGAAAAATGCAATGGATGTCACTAAACTGTACATGTAGAAACTGTTCTATTGGTGTAAGTTTTGCTGTGCCTATTGTGAAGAATCACAACAAAATAAATTAAAAAAAAAAAAAGTCATTAGGTTTAAGACACGCCGAACACTGATATGACCGAAGATAACAAAGAAAACTCTATTCCCTAATGGGATTTCACCCTCAGGTATAGGGGTTAGGATTCAACACACATTTTGGGGGGACATAATTCAATCCGTAACAGTCTCCAGTTCGGGAGTGGAAGTTTTTCGAAAGCGGGATACGCCTATTCATTTAGTGCTTAGCCACATATGTGGAAAGCCAGGGGGCAGCATCACCCACAGAGGTGTGGGCCGGTGGCAAGGCCCCGTGTCACCCACCTGGGAAGCCGTGCTCTGCAGCTTCATGAGGCCGTTCTCCAGCCTGTCAATCTTGGCGACCAGCTCCATCCTCTTCCTGGCCAGCAGGTTCTGGTAAAGCTTGATCTGCTCCAGGAAGGTTTTGGGTGTGGTGTAATTGTAACGTCTCTCGGTGGCCAAGTACACTTTGGACATCTCATTGACGGTCGTGTGCACATAGGCCATGAAGAAGCTGATGGATGTCTTGACTTCTGGCTGCAAAGACAAACAGACGGCCGGCTCACCTCCCGGGGCCCGCCTGGCACGTGCCTATCCTGGCAGGGTGGGCCCACGGGAGGAGGAGGCTGCTGCGGGCCACAGTTAGTCAGTCCCACCTGGGACCCCAGACAAGATGTGGGGCCTGTCACAGCCCTGGGTTCTTCGTCTGCAGAAGGGGGCTGGTGACAGCAGCACCTCCCAGGCGTCATGAGCCCCGCACGACACTGCACCGGGCCGGGGGCCATCCCACGACACTGCACCGGGCCGGGGGCCATCCCACGACACTGCACCGCACTCTCATGCAGTCACACACTCCCTCACACACACACTCACACATATACACACTCGCCTGCACACACACAGTCACACACACACCGACATGCACACATTCTCACGATGCACTCACACGCACACACTCATACACACACATACACACTAGCACATACAGTCACACACTCCCTCACATGCACACACACATGCACACACTCACATGCACACATACTTGTACACACATTCACACACTTAGCAAAGCTGAAAAATGGTGCTGCAGTGAGCACACATGACTTCCGACAAGACCTTGCGTTGCCCGGTCTGCGTGCTCACCATCGTCAGCCCTCAGAACCCTGCCGGCGGGCCCTCGGTGATACAGGCCGGGAGCCTCGCTGACTGCAAACCCCTCTCCCCGTTGCCCAGTAGCTCAGGCTCGTAAAAGAAGCAAAGGACAACAGCCCGGGTCTGTTTATAATTTTGATGTTTTGTTCATCATGAATTTCTTAGCATTAATTTGATTTAAAAAAAACACTGCATTAAAATTTTACCTTGACTGCTGAGTTTTTTGGCACCTTTTAGTCCCTGAGCGTGCAAGTGGTGAATGTGCTCGGCTGCTAACCGAAAGGTTGGAGGTTCAAGTCCACTCAGAGGTGCCTCAGAAGAAAGGTCTGGCAATCTACTTCTGATAAATCAGCCATTAAAAATGCTAAGGAGCACAGTTCTGCTCTGACACACAGGGGCTGCCATCAGTCCGAGATGACCGGACAACGGCTAGTTTAAGTTTTGCACCCTGGGTGAGTGCCTCACCCCAATTCCAGCCCCAGAGGACAGACAATCGGGGAGCCCCCCTCCTCCAGCCGACTGCCTGCCTTCCTGGCTCTGCAGCACCGGCGCAGACAGTGGCAGGTGGAGCTGCGCCTCCAGCACTCACTGGGATCCCCTCGGTTTCCTCCAGGAAGCGGGCGCTAACGGACACCAGGGCGTCTTCCGGCCACTCGTGGAACCAGTCAATGGCCGTGCAGTTGACCACCGCGGGGAACTTCCTTGCTCGCACGCGCAGCACGGAGCCAACGGGGGAGAAGCACAGAATCACCTAGATGCGGGATACGGGGCTGAGGAGGAGCTGCGCCACATCCATAGAGTGCACACTGAGAGGGAGGGCGCCTTGCAGAGGCTGGCCTCCAGGAGGCCGTGGGGCACCTTCCAGGTGTGCAGGTGCAGGTGCAGCTCCAAACCCTCCTGACGCGCCCCCCGCAACAGACAGGAAGGACAAGGGCGGGCAAAGGAAGGAGTAGGGGAACGAGCATCCACTTTGGGCCAATGAGGCCTGTGTGGCTCAACGGTAAACGACCTCGGCTGCTAACTGAAAGGCTGGATGTTCAAGTCCACACAGAGGCACCTAGGAGGAAAGTCCTGGAGATCTAATTCTGAAAAGTCAGCCATTGAAAACCTGCTGGAGCACAGTTCTGCTCTGACACATGTGGGTCGCCAAGTCACTCCACTCAACGGCAACTGGTACTGCTGGTTTAGTTCACCAGGCAGCCACACATTTCTGGATCCTGTGAAGGAACAGCTCCCCAACTCTACACACAGTAAAGACCCAAGAACTTCACAAGACCTCAAAGGCAACAGGGCCTCCCAGGGCCTGGCTGAGAACAGGCCCTACCTTCAGCTGTTTGCGCACTTTGTCAATGAAGAACTTCCAGCATGTCTCCCGGGTGTCGGACAGGCCGAGGGATTTCACTTGCGGCCGCATGGAGGAAATGATGTTCTCCACCTCGTCGTCCATGAACAGCCCGGGGACCTCCCCTGATGCCAGCAGGTCGTTGATCAGCACCAGGAACTGCTCCTCGGCCACCTGGGAGTCCGTCATTAGGAACACCGAGGGCACGTTCTTCACCGCCGCCTTTATGTACTGAGCGGCCAGGTCCAGCTAAGCAGATGAGGATATGCTTAGACTCTGTCATGGATTGAATTGTGTCCCCCCGAAATATGTGTTGGAATCCTAACCCCTATTCCTGTGGATGTGATCCCATTTGGGAATCGGGCTTCTTAGTTACACTAATGAGGCCTCATCAGTGTGTGGGTTGTGTCTCAAACCTAATCACCTCGGAGTTATAAAGGGATCAGATCAGACACAGAGAGAAGCAAGCAAAAATAGGGGCAAGATCAATGCCGTGTGGAGATCCCAAGGACCCGAGGAACAGCAGGGCCACAGAAGCTGAGACAAGGATGTGAGCTGTCCCCTAGAGCCGGTGCCCTGGCTTCAGACTTCTAGCCTCCTGAACTGTGAGAAAATAAACTTTGGTTCCTTCAAACCACCCACTTGTGGTATTTCTGTTACAGCAGCGTTAGATACCTAAGACAGACTCCTTGCCAAGAAGGTTGTCGTTTAGATATATCTGTCAGAACCACCCCAGATGCTCTACGTGGGGATAAACTCCCTCCGAAAGGTGCAGAGTCTGTAGAAGGAGATGGAAAACCTTGACTGCAGACCCTAAAACCAAAACTCAAACCAAACCCGTTGCTGTCGAGTCGATCCCGACTCACAGGGTCCCTGCAGGACATGGCAGAGCTGCCTCAGAGGGTTTCCAAGGCTGTGATCTTTACAGAAGCAGACTGCCATCATCTTTCTCCTGTGGAGCGGCTGGTGGGTTCGAACCACTGACCTTTTGGTTAGCAACTGAGCCCTTAACCACTGTGCCACCAGGGCTCCTTACGGAGTATCAGCTGGGGTCCAAAGCAAGCCTCAAAGTCCACATTTTTTGACAAGGTGAAGAAAGAAAAACATTAGGGGGATGTCCTGGGCTTGGGAAAGCCAAGGCTGCGGACGGGAGCTGAGCAATGGCAGCGTCTCTGGATGAAGCCTCCTGCCCTGAGGGTCCTTCCTGGGGAGTCAGCAGTGGGTTTGAGGTAACAAAGAATCACTCCGCTGCCTTACAGCATCGTCAAGTCCGTTCATGCCACCGTTACTGACGTGTCTGGATTCAAGGGGGCAGTGATGGCTCAGCGATAGAATTCTTGTCTTCTGCCCGGTGCACCTCACGCGCAGCCACCCCCTGTCTGTCAGGGGAGGTTTGCGTGTTGCTAGGATGCTGAACAAAAGGAGCCCCGGTGGCACAGTGGTTAAGCGCTCGGTTGCTAACCAAAAGTTGCTGTTGAGTTGATTCCGACTCCTGGCGTCCCCGTGTGTTACAGGGTAGAACTGTTCCACAGGATTCTCTTGGCTATAGTTTTTACAGAAGCAGATTGCCAGGGCTTTTCTTCCATGGTGCCACTGGGTGGGTTTGAACTACCAAGCTTTAGGTTCGTAAAACCCGTTGCCGTTGAGTTGGTTCTGAGTCATAGTGACCCCACAGGACAGAGTAGAACTGCCCCGTGGGGTTTCCAAGGAGCAGCTAGTGGATTCTAACTACCAACCTTTTGGTGAGCAGCTGAGCTCTTACTTTAGGTTAGGAGTCGAACGCAAACCTTTTGCACCACTGAGGGACCCCTTATCACTAGGTTTTTAAAAAATACGGCTGTCTAGTCCCTTTAGATGCCAGGTGCACCGAAGATGCCCTGAGCATTAACGCAAATGGAGATGCGGAGACTCGGCCGTACCGTACGGTCTAATCAATTTCAGTTCTAATCCGAAGCGCTGCAGTGATTTGTTCTGGACTAACAGCGTTCGACTGGCACGCAGATCCCTGGGAGAGCAAATTTTCGGGAAAAAGAAATCAATAAAAAGCCTCCGCAGCATGTCTTGGGGACGGGAGACCGGTTAGCATTTATGTTTGTTTTATTAATTCAGAAAGCAGCCGTGCAGATCCGAGCACGGCACTGCGTGCGCGTCATGGGTTCTTCAAACTGGAGAACGGAACCATTGCAACAATCCCGTGACGACGGCCAAGAACTGAATCCCTTGGGCCGCTGGAATCTGCTGACTTGAGACCTCAAACCCATCATGGAAATGAAGCTCACTTTCTCAAACCTTAGCCCCTGGGCTTGGCCTCCGGTCACAGTGTTTCCTGGCCTTTGCTTTTAAGACAAAAATCCTCTAGATAGGGCCTGTCGGCGGGCCAGTCAGATTCTCTATGCTGGCGGGCTTTGTCTTAGAGAAGGGGCTGGTGACGGTTTCTCCGCTTCCCCACCCCTCACCTTGAGGTCCGGGATCCCATAGCCCTTCTTTAGGGTGATCTGGAACACGTCCAGGGCGCTGATGTACGCGGCCAAGCGGGAGAGGCTCTGCTTGCCACTGCCGCCCACCCCCACCAGCAGGGCGTTCCCCCGGGGGGACTCCAGGATGCGGTTGATCCTGCAAATGTGGGCCACCGCGTCTTCAAATAGCACCTGCAGAGACCAGAGAGAGGCCCCTAAGTCTTAGAGTAACTGAAGCTGCCTCCGTCCACACCACAGAACCTCATCGGTCCCCTGACAGTGTTGGCGAGGCGGCCTGTTGGCGTGTTTGCTGTGAGTCCTGCAGCCCACGGAACGCGGATGAAATTGCACCATGAAACAGGAGACGGAGGTTGGTTCCCACCCTCGCTCCCAGCCCCAGCACCACTCACCAGATTCATGATGGCGTTGGCTTCATTGTAGCTGTCCAACACTTCCACCAGCAGCTTGTTCAGATGGGCCACGTCGGACACGGGGAAGTATTTGGGATCACCGATCCCTTGAGTAAAGTGGCAGAAGATATTTGGTTTGGCAAATAAGAGATCGTCACCGAGATCCTAGAAGTGGAGACACAATTACTTCTTTCTTTCTTTGCCACCGTGAACTCACAGATAATTATCAGCAGCATCTGTATCTTGTCAAGGTGACCTAAGAGACCTCCAGGGTACCAGGCTGAGTCTCCGGGGGCCCCAACTATTGCTGTTGTGGGCCCTGCAAACTACTGGGCACCAATCCCTGGTGGGATGGTCCAGTCTGTGCCATGCCAGTAATGAACAGCTAATCCAAAAAGAATTTCCACCATGAAAACCAAGGACACACCAACAGAGCCTACTGAAGCAAGCAGGGCCTTTCTGGACTCCAAATGGGTGGAGGGAGACCACTGTGCTCTTGTCTGCTGGATGGCCAACGCCTTTTTCCTTGGATCCACATCCGCCTGACAGGCTCATTAAGTGAGACCTAACGTGGCTAGTGGAGTCCCTGGTGGCGCAGTGGTTAAGCGTTTGGCTGCTAACCAAAAGGTCAGCAGTTCAAATCCCCCAGCCGCTCCTTGGAAACCCTATGGGGCAGTTCTACTCCATCCTATAGGGTCGCTATGAATCCACCCGACGGCAGTGGATTGGTTGGTTGGTTTAACGTGGATGGTGGAGTCCCTGGGTAGCACAAACGATCCTATGCTCAGCTGCTAACCGAAAGGTTGGCAGTTCAAACTCATCCAGAGGCACCTCGGAAGAAAGGCCTGGCAGTCTGCTTCTGAAGGGTCACAGTCATGCAAACCCTGTAGAGTGCACTTTTACTCTGATACACATGGGGTTGCCACGAGTTAGAATTGAGTTGATGGTAACTGGCTTGGTTTTTGTTTAATGTGGATCATCCCATCCCCAGCAAAGGGTTCTTGCAAGACTCAGGACAAAAGGCTGTACCCATCTGTAGCGCCCGGGTAGATCAGCTCCTTTTGGGTGATGATGGCTCATCACCATTCACCATCATCATCATCAACCTTTTTACCATCACCATCACCATCACCAGAGGGATGCTGGTGGCTTGACTTACGTCAAAGAACTTCTTGGTGGAAGCAACGGTGACTCTGCCCAACGTTTCCTGGTCTTTTTCATCCACCATTTTGTCACCGTACACTCGTTCGGCTTCATGCAGCCACAGGCGAACGAGGTCCAGTGGCGTCTTCAGGATATCCAGCAAGGAAAACAGGAGTCCCTGCCCCAAATACAGAGCGATCAGTGTCTGTAGCTGCGTTATGAAAGTATGTCAAGTGACATGAGAAGTGAGGAGTGAAGAAGTACAGAAGTGAGATGAGAAAGAGAGAGAGAGAGAGTAGTCTCTTCCCCAGGGAGTGATTCATTAGGCTATTGGCCCATCGTCCACTTTGGGCCAGTGAAGCCACTGATCGCCAAGGTCATGCAAACCCTGGTGGCCAGAGAGTGTGTCTGTGGCCGGAGGGGCAGGGTTGAGGGCTTCATACTCTAATGGGGTGGAGGGTGGAGAAGGGACAAGGGTGGCTGACCATGTGGGGCAGACTATCAGAGGCCACACGGCACAGGGTCATGAGTCTGGGCCTGCCTGGGTCCTGCCCTGGCTTGGCCGTTGACTAAATGAGTGACCTTGGGTAGGTTCAACAAGTGTTTATTGAGGTTATGCTATTTGCTAGGCACTCTTCTGGACTCTGGGGATACAGTGACAAGACAGACACTGCCTTCATGGAGTTTACATTCCAATAGGAAGATATAACCAGACAAAGAAAACAACACGGTCATTGCATGTTGTAATGTGTGCTATAAATGAAGTAAGCAGGGCAACGAGATAGGGAATGTGGGGTGGGGGGAGGCGGGGCCTCTGTGAGGGCATGACATTTGAGCTGACATTGGAAGTAGAAGAAGACAAGCGTGACATAGCCTCCCTGAGCCTCAGACGCCCCCTCTGTGAAAATGGGAGTATACGAGCCACCAGCGTTCTGCGTTGTTCCGAGAAAATGGGAGTGTAAGTGGCCAAACTCAGTGCCTGGCTCAGAGTGAGCAGTCGATAAAAGACAGCAGACATCATCCCCATCATCCTCACCATCACCACCCCCACCATCATCACTGTCACTACCACCATCGTCACCACCATCACCACCACCATCACCATCCTCATTGTCACCATCGTTTTTATCACCATCCCCATCATCTTCACCATCATCATCACCGTCCTCATCACCATCATCATCACCATCATCATCACCATCACACCATCACATCACCGTCCTCTTCACCATCCTCTTCACCGTCCTCTTCACCGTCATCATCACCGTCCCCATCACCATCATCATCACCATCATATCATCACCATCATCTTCACCATCATCATCACCGTCCTCATCACCATCATCATCACCATCATATCATCACCATCACACCATCACATCACCATCCTCTTCACCGTCCTCTTCACCGTCCTCTTCACCGTCCTCTTCACCATCCTCATCACATCATCATTGCCGTCATCATCATCACCATCATCATCATCACCACCACCATCACCTTCCTCCTCATCACCATCCTCAATCCACTACCACTCAGCTTTCTCTCCTGAGAGTGGCAGAGGAGGAAAGCGCCAATGGACCAGGGACTTGGCTCTAAGGGGGCATGCTGTAGAGCTAAAAGACCAGTACCTGGAAAATGTTGGAGAGGTCCCTGAGGTTGAAGACATAGTGAAATTTAATGGCCGTGGGAAGAAATGTTGTTGCGACTTTCTGATGCAAGGCTGTTAAAGGAAAAAGATGCATCGATTCTTACGTACGCTTAATGGCCTCAGGAAGTGCAGAGCTTATAGGAAAGTTTTTCAAGCAAATGGACTATGAAGTGGTGACAGTTCGAGTAAGAAATCTGCACAGCTGAAGAGGGAGGAAGCTTGCTGCTCGACTGACGTGCAAATCATTTCTGTATATCAAGTTTCCTATCCTCTACCTCCCCCTGACGCAACTGGATTTCACAATACCTCCTATTGAAACATAGCGTCATTAAAAAAATATTGATTAAAAGTATAAATAAAATATTTACCAGGGGAAAGTATGCAGGATCATCAGCCCCATAAAGCAGTAGGTTTTATCGACAGGCAAGGGACAGAGCCTGGCCAGCTTACCCAGGGCCGAGGCCACCAGCTGGCTGCTCATCTTCTGGACCACCATGGGGGCCGAGCGGAAGGCCAGGTGCTGGGCCAGGATGGTACTGTAGATGGTCATGAGGGCCTCCTGGCCCGGGAAGCTCACGGCAAACACGCAGAAGTGGCGCTGCTCCCGAATAACCACAAACCCTCGTCAGGCAGCTCTCGGGGGCCAGCTCGGGGTCAGGGGCCCCCTTCTTGGGAGAGCAGACCCTGGCCTCATTGCCTGTTATCTTTTGGGCTTGGTCAGAATGGACAGTAAATCACATCAAATATTGATTATGTGTGAAGCAGCTCTCAAGAAAAATTCTGGCAGGGAGTAGGTTTGGGCTTATATTCCATGTCTCCATCTGCCTAGATAATTTAGAGGGGAGGTCCTGCCCGGGTAGGGTTGCAGACATAATATAGGATGCCCCGTTCAATCTGAATTTCAGAGAAACAAATATATATATTTAGTATAAGTATTTCCCAAATATTACATGGGACATACTTACACTAAAATGATTTGTTGCTTATCTGAAATTCAAATTTAATGAGGCATCTGTGTTTTCATTTGCTAAACCTGGGAGCCCTGTCGGGGCACGGGGAAGGCTGGCTAGCCTCTCGCCACCCCACCCCCGAGTTCCCTGACACATTCTGAGAGGTTCGTGAGCAATCTGCAGAGGGTCACTCCTGCAGCTCCAGTGTTCCAAACCCGTGCTTGGATCCTCCTTTGCCAAAGCGAGCCTCAAACCCACTGCCCTCGACTGAGACGAGCTGGATTTCTGCTCACCTGGAGTCTGGGGTCGATGGTGAAGGATCCGGCAGTGGGATTCATGCAGGCCACATACTGGCAGTTATGGATGTCCTTCAGCGTCAGCTTCTGCCTGTCATACCTGTGTGAGGGACAAGGGCCTGATGCCACACACCGCCGGCCAGGAGGGGCTGTCCCAGGCCCCCAGCCCACCCCCAGGAATGCCTTAAATGTGGTTAAAAACTCATCGATTCTATGTGAAACAGCCAATTATACTTCATGCTCTCAAGAAAGAGCTTGAAAGGAGCGCAAAAGACTGGCTCAGGGTGCAGGCTTGCACTGATTTCTATTTTGGCGCTTTTATTCAGTAGCGTTGGGACTCTGGGTGAGTCAGTTCACCTCTCTGTGCCTCAGTATTCTCACCTGTGCAATGGATCACTGTGAGGATCAAACGAGTTAATGCACACACACACAACACTTAGAATAATACCTCAAATACAGTAAGTACTCAATAAATGTTTAACATACACACACACACACACACACGTACATACATATATATAAAGGAGCCCTGGTGGCACAGTGGTTAAAGCGATTGACTGCTAACTGAATGGTCAGTGGTTTGAAACCACCAGCGGCTCTGTGGGAGAAAGATGTGGCCGTCTGCTTCCGTAGACATTTCCAGCCTTGGAAAACCTTTGGGGTTGCTATGAGTCAGAATCAACTTGATGGCAGTGGGTTTGGTTTGGTTTGGGTTTATATATATACGTAGTTGTTGTGTGGAAACCCTGGTGTGCCGTCAAGTCCATTCTGACTCACAGTGACCCTTTAAAGACAGAGTAGAACTGCCCCATAGGGTTTCAAGACTGTGATCTTTATGGAAGCAGACTACCACAACTTTCTCCCTTGGAGTGGCTTGTGGGTTTGAACTGCCGACCTTTCCATTAGCAGCTGAGAGCTTAGCCATTGCTTTGTGCACCAAGGATACATACACACACACACACTCACACACACACACAGACGTATTTACTTAAAGGTAGCTATTTTTTTTAATCCAGGATAGAAATTACTGGAATAGATACATGAAAACCTAACAGACGAGCTCTTTAATGAAAATAAGGCAGGTCTCACCTGGGTGATCCTACAAAGGAACTTGCAACATTTTTCTTAAGATGATGTCAATTTGAAGCTCAATAGTGAAATATTACAATTCAAGTTATATAAGGATTGCTTTTATTAGAATGTCATTTTGCTAATTATTTTACATACTGAACAAACTATTAGTTAAAAATTTATCCTCATAGCTATCATCATCTCTGGTAGATCACGGGGTAACATGGTCTTGAAACCTACTGTGAATGTTTTTGGTCCCTACATACACACAAATGCTTTGTGCTTAAAATTCAATTGCTGCTGTAGGCTCTTCTATTCACATTTTAACAGCCAGATGTTTGTTATATCCAGATTTAGTATCATCTTTGTTCACTGTTCTTTGAACATTCTTGAAGAGAGGGATGGGCGGTACGTAAGGTGTCCCACATGTTGGAGTTTTGGACCAGGTCACAATGATCAGTTTACCAAAGACCATGGAAAGTGTGATTCTGTACATGTGACAAAAGGTGAGTACAAGCACAGTCTGTGTTTTTTATTAAGAAATTATAATTCAACAGACTCCTGATGATAAAAATAAGCGATTTTTATCCCCCCCGCCATTTCTTTCATGCCTATGTCATTTTCCCCTGTACAGTTAGTGCGTATTCAGAAGAGGAAAAATCATTTGAATACCATAATTGGCAGAACCTAGGGTTTGCTGCGGTGCCTCACAAGGCGTTTCAAAGACGAGCATCCTCTTCATGTATTTCTGCCACTGTCCCACTCCCAACTCCCTGGAGATTATCCCCAAGACACCATCAATCCTCAGGCTTCATGTCTTCTCCATGGTCAAGCACTCCTGAGCAATTCCTTCCCCAAACCTTCACCTCCCTTGCTCCTACTTCTTCAGTCATGCCGATCCTGCAAACCCTGGATCAGCTGATGAATTTGCATCAGTGCGCTCCTGGAGAACGCCACCCCATGCTCATGGTCATGGACCTCATCATTGGGCAGCCATTACCTTCATTTTTCTTATGCAACATGTTGTTGTTAGTTACCTTGAGCTGATTCCCACTCATGGCGATCCCCTGTGTGCAGAGTAGAACTGCTCCATAGGGTTATCACGGCTGGGACCTTTTGGAAGCAGATCACCAGGCCTGTCTTTTGAGGGACCTCTGGGTGGGTTCAAACTGCCAACCTTGTGGCTGGTATTTAAGCACTTAACCATCTGTACCCCCCAGAGACCCCCTTTATGCAACATGATCAGTGTTAAAAATTTGGAAAATATAGAAACACACAAATGAAATAAAAATGTCCCCTCTTACTGTAACTGTACCTCGACCACCTCAGTGAGTGGGGGCCTGTCTGTTGCCCTCCAAGGTGGCTCCATGCCCAGCCCCAAGCCAGGAGTGTAGAGTGGACTAAGGGAAACCCCTTGCCCCGCCCTCCCCCAGCGGCCCTGGTTACCAGTGCCTGTGGTCCATGTGCTGCCGAATGAGTGTGTGCGGGGCCACCGTGCCGTACTTGTCCACCTCGGGCATGTTCATGTCGTCGAGGAAGTAGATCAGCTTCTTGGTGCCCGGCGGTCCGTAGTTCCTCCCCGATTTCTTCTCCAGTGGCTTCTCCAGGACCCCTAGGGCAGGTGGAGAGGGTTGGCCCCCAGATGCTTCCTGAGCCTGCTCCTCTGTTAGACCCAAGGGAGCCTCTGCTAGAGCAGAGCATGTTGGGATGAGGACCCCTAGAAGCACAGGTCACCCCAAGGAAGGGAGAGTGAAGCTGAGGGGGTCCTGATGGGTGGGCTTCGCCTTGCCCACCCCAGGAACAAACAGGCGAGTGGCCACCCCACAGGTCAGAGACAGAGCAGCAGGCCCAGAGGTCCTGGGAAACAACCTGCCCCAGCCCCAGTCTTACCCTGCACCCTGGCCTCACCCTGCACCCTGGCCTCACCCCACCCCCAGCCCCCCACCCCAGAGGGTCGGGCCGCTGTCCACCTGAGCAGCAGCTGTCTACCACAACCAGCTCTGTCTGGGGACACGGGGCTGGGTCACTCTGTGCAAGGGCTGTGGGGGTGGCCCCGGGGAGGAGGGTGGGAGGTGAGTCCCTGGGGCTGCAGACAGACAGGACAATGAGAACTCAGGGCAGCTGCGTCGCTGAGCTCTGGCTGAGGGCCCAGGTCAGGCGGTGAGGACCCTGCACCTCAGCCCCAGGCCATCAGGCCTCACCCTGCACCCCAGAGTCTAGCCCACAGCCTCACCCTGCACCCCAGCACCTGGCCTATGGCCTCATCTTGCATCCTGGCCCTCATCCTCCCCTAGCCTCACGCTTCCCCTGGCTCCCAGCCCCCAGTCCTCCAGCCTTCACCCTACTCCCTGGCCCTGGTGCTAGCCTCACCCCACCGGACCCCCAGCCCTCAGCCCCGGCCAGGCCATGACCTCACCCCCACCCTCAGCTTCAGCCTCACCCTGCAGCCTTGCCTCACTCCACGCCAGCCTCCTACCCCAGCCCGACCCCCCAGCCCCAGACTCACCTGGCCTCACCCAGCAGAATGGCCTCATCCCCTGCCCCCCAGCCCCCAGCCCCCAGCTCGTCCCTTCCTGGCCTCACCCCGCAGCATGGTCTCACCCCCTGCCCTCTAGCCCCCAGCCCATCCCTGCCCAGCCTAATCCTGCAGCATGGCCTCACCCTCTGCCCCCCAGCCCCCAGCCCATCTCTGCCTGGCCTCACCCCGCAGCGTGGCTTCACCCCCTGCCCCCCCAGCCCCCAGCCCATCTCTGCCTGGCCTCACCCTGCAGCGTGGCTTCACCCCCTGCCCCCCAGCCCCCAGCCCATCTCTGCCTGGCCTCACCCCGCAGCGTGGCTTCACCCCCTGCCCCCCAGCCCCCAGCCCATCTCTGCCTGGCCTCACCCCGCAGCGTGGCTTCACCCCCTGCCCCCCAGCCCCCAGCCCATCTCTGCCTGGCCTCACCCCGCAGCGTGGCTTCACCCCCTGCCCCCCAGCCCCCAGCCCATCTCTGCCTGGCCTCACCCTGCAGCATGGCTGAGGTGGTATAGAAGTTGAAGGGCACAGCCTGCACCATGTAATCATCGGTGCTCAGGCTCTCCAGCTTGTCCCCCATCAGCACCGACTTGCCAGTGCCCGCATTCCCCACCAGCATCACGGGCCACGACTTCGCCATGAGCAGGTCCATGAAGTAGCGGATGCGGATGGTCTCCGTGGTGTGGACCAGGGAGGCCTGGGGGTGGGGGGATGGCTCTCAGACTCGGCCTGAGGGCCGGGTCTCAGCGTCTGCTGAACACACTGAAGCTGGTATTTTTAATCCCATCTTCATTTTAGAGGTCCTGCTGCTGACACGCGTTAGCGTTTGAACATCCGCCCCACACATGTAGCGTTCTGCTCCTACCTGGTCGGGGACTGCCACCACCCGGGGAGTTACCTGCAGAGGGACATCGGGGTCCAGCTCAAAGGAGGGCACCTTGTCCGCCCACGGCAGGAACTTCTTGGTGTCGGGGTCGATGTAGTAGTCAAAGATGGTCCCCTGCGAGGGGAACTTGATGGTTTTGAATTCATTGACCCACCATTTGCTGAACTCGACGCGATAGTCCACAAGCTGTTCAGAACAAAGAGAAGGCCAGCTAGGCAGGGTGCTGAGAGGCGCGTCTGAAGGGCTGGTGCCCCCGCGGCCCGTGCCCGGCCGCCACCTGGTCCTGGAACATGGCGCCGCCGAAGGACCAGAAGCAGGCGAAGACGAAGTACAGCTCGTACAGCTCCTTGGGGGAGTCAGGCGGCGTGTTCTTCTCAGAAAGGAGGCACTCGAGCAGGTACAGGATCGTCTGGATGACCGTGATCTCGGGCACCGGCGTGATCTTCTTGAAGCCGACCCGCAGCTTGTCCAGGCAGGTGGGCAGGTACTTGTCGAAGAGGATCATCAGGTTGGCCTTCTCCGACTGCACCTTGCGCCTCTCGATCCAGCTGCTCACCACGCTGGGAGAGAGGGGGCGCCAGGGACAGTGGTTACCAGGGGTCTGGGTCTGCCCTGCGCCCCAGCCCTTTATACATGCCTCCAACCCCATCCAGGCGGGCTGTGACTCAGCCTCGCCACCCCTGGGTGGCAGTTGGTCCAATCGAGGCCCCTGTCCCAAGCGGGGCTGGTTGTGGACCTTAAGGGGGTCTGACGTGGATGCTGGGGCAGCAAGGTTGTGCTCATTCCTCTACGGCTAGCTATGGGGGTGTGGGTAGTGTACAACAGCTGGGAGCCGCTCTAGCTACCACACGGGAAGGGGAGGGGAGGGGAGGGAAGGGAAGAGAAGGGAAGGGGAGGGGAGGGGAGGGGAAGGGAGGGAAAGGAAGAGAAGGGAAGACGAAGGAGAGGGGAGGGGAGGGGAGGGGAGGGAAGGACGACCTGTGTTAACATCTTTAACGCTCGCTCCTAGAAGGGAGCCTGGTACACCACACCCTAAGTGCCTAGTAAGTGACTGCTAAATGCACAAGCGCCCTCGCTCCATCTTGCCCCCGCACTTGGGAACAGTGGAACAGAAGCCCAGCTCACGGGTTCCAGCCCAGGTCCGCCGGGTTGATGTAGAGTATCCCGGCTCTGGACACGGTGGCCGGGGTAGCTGTCCTCAGGTGGCTGATCTCGAAGACCAGCCTCATGGTGCGGTTCAAGGGGATCCGCTCGTTGCTGGCCAGGGTGAGGACCTGGGAGGGGGACACGGCCCATGAGTTTTCAGCGGCAAAGGTGGGTCTACACGGATCCGATCTTGGAACAAGGCAGTGAGGAACTGGGGAATCCCGCACTGTCCAACGGCTGAGGCCAAGCTTCCCTGTTACCAAGGGCTTCTCGCCCGTCCTTAGCTCCAGTCCCACCTCTACTGCCCACCCCAGCGCCACCAGGCCAAGACGAGAGGCTTCCAGACATACAAGTGATACACAGCTTTACTACGGCATCAAATTTGCTTTTTCCAACCCTAACCCCTCCCTTTCCCAGAGAATTCTCGACTTCCATTCTCCAGCCGATCGAGGTCGTTTTGTTAAACTTCTGGTTGATTATAGACGCTATGTCTGCCTCCCAAGTGCTCACGATCCTTTGCATGTTGTGCCACGTGTGAGTGGGCAAGAATGCTCTCCACATCCTTACCCTTAGCCCACGGAGCCTTGGCGGTGCAGTGGTTATGCACTTGGCTGCTAACCAAAAGGTCGACGGTTCGAACCCGCCGGTGGCTCTTCAGGAGAAAGACCTGGCAATCTGCTCCCGTAAAGATGCCTAGGAAACCCTATGGGGCAGTTCTACTCTGTCACATGGGGTCGCTATAAGTCAGAATCAGCTCGATGCCACCTAACAACAACACCCTTAGCCCAGGTTGCTGCTAAAAAACATTTAAGAAGTGGTATGCCTGGAACTTTGCCACCACCCGTGGAAACCATCCGGTATTTCTGCTTGTTCGTAACTGATACCTTATGTTTGGGGGCGTGTCTGGACAGGCCGCCTCACCCGCGTCCCAGCCTGGGCTGTCGGCCTGACCGAGGCTCTGCTTGTGCAGTGGGCTGGGACGTGTGGGGTCTACAATGAGCCACGCCATCACCCCCTTAGGGGGTTTACCTTGTTGTCGTCCATGACGGTGTTGAGAGATTCGATCCACATGGGGTCGATGTCCCCGTCCAGGACGATCCACTTGGGGCCATCGTGCGTGATGTTGGCCAGGTCCCGCATGATGGTGGAGAAGAGGCCTGCGGGAGAAGGGTGCATCATGTGGGCGGCCGCCGGCACTGAGGGGTGCTCCAGCAGGCAATGGAGGCCGGCCACACTTATTTATTGTCAGTGACATTTGAGGTCTCGGGCAAGGCCACTGTTACTCATGCCTGACCACGGCTGATCTAACACACCGTGTTCTCCATAAGGCACGGCAGCTCAGCCTTCTTGTGCATAGAACACCAGACAGGAGTTTAGCGCTGCCCGGGGGGGGGGGCCATTTTAAAACTGTGAAACCACCAACATAGGGCACAGAAATGCACACAACGTGGCCCCAAACAGGCCGCTGAAAGCAGCCCTGTTGGCAGAGCAAGAGCTGACACAAGAAGGCAAGCGTCACCTTGTCCAATCTCAGCTGGGAAACTGTGGCGGGCGACTCAAAACTTCTGCTTTCTGTGCATACCCGTGAATGACTTTGAAAACGCTGAGCGTACTGATTTGGGGGCACAGATAAACGTTAGCGAGTGGGCGAATTCGCAAATGCGGCATCCGTGAATGAGGTTTGCCTGTATCCTTTGTGACGTGAGGGGCCATAAAGGCAGAAGGCAAAAGCCGGGCAAAGGTGGAGGGAGAGGGGTGCCTCTTCAGATGGGGGGGCCAGGGGAGACTCTAGGGGGCGGTCTTGAGCACAGCCCTCTCCAGGGGCTCCTGGCCGAAGAGGGGCGGCAGGTCTCCTATTGACATTGACCCATGCCCACGTTTGGCCAAGACCCCTCCCCAGTGTCTCTTCAATGCCCCCTTCCCCTCCAGGCTGCAGGGGTACCCGGACCTCATCACACCCCTGGACTACGCCCCGCCACCTGCTGGCCTCTGGGCCTCTTCCTTCTTACTCCAGCCCCCGGGTTCTTTTCACGAAGCACAGATCTGACCAAGCCACCTCCCCGGTGAAGGCTGGCCCAGCGCCCACCAGCCATGGAGTGAAGTCAGTGTGCCCAGTGCACTCCAGCCACTGCACCATTCCCGCCCAGTCCCTACTCTGTGCACTCTGAGTGCCTGGGGCTCCCCCACCCCTCCCCAGCCTGGTGCAGCGAGTCCCCTTTCCGCTGTGTTCCCACGGCACTTCATCAGTGCTCCCATGGGGTGCCTCTCGCCCCCCACCAGCACTCCTGCATGGTCCCTCTCCCTGCCGTCTTCCGGGAGCCCAGCTGGTGCTGGGTGTAGGCTCCGTGCACGTTCGGTGAGCTGTGTGCAGCAGAGCTGGCTTCCCCCGCCCACTGCAAACATGATATGTGTCCCCCCTCAGCCTGGCCGCCCTGTGGGGACACCACGCCCTCCTGGCCACCCACAGCACCTGGCTATCCCCGCCCCATTACCATCTTTCCATTCCCTGGTCGCTGGGTTGATGATGCCAAAAAGCTCGTCGCAGGTGACGGCTTTGGGGTCCAGGTCCACGGCCACGGGTTTCCTCTTCAAGTTCTGGTAGGTCTTGTTGAGGGATTTGAGGACCTGGGCAAAGGTGGAAGGGTGTTGGCGCGCGACAAAGATGTCCCGGCTGCACCCACACCCAGTACTTGGGGAGGGGGCTGCCAGGGTGAGGGCGTCACCTGTGGGGACGAGCGCGTGTAAGGGTGCCTGCGTGTGCAAGTGAGCGAGACCCCAGTAGCTACGAGCATGTGCAGAGGGAGCCTTGGCATGCAGCCTCTAACACAAGCGGGGTGGCTTCTGGTGGCCGGGGTTGGGGGGAGTTTACTCTCCCCGACAACAACCGAGGTGGAAGTGGCCCCTGTGTCTGCAAGCATGCTGCTAACAGCTTGTCCCCAGTGGTGATGCAAACGGTTAATGCACTTGGTGGCTAACCGAGAGGTTGGAGGTCCGAGTTTGCCCAGAGGTGCCTCAGAAGAAAGCCCTGGTGATCTACTTCAGAAAAATTAGACATCAGAAACCCTATGGAGCGCAGTTCTGTTCCGACACACAGCTTCCTGCCAGCCCATGAGGTGCTTCAGGGTGGGGTCCCCGGGGGGGTGGGGAGGCAGTGGAGGGCTGGGCCCCCGCGGGTCCGTCCTTGTCCCCGCACCTGAGACTTGCCGCTGCCCGCGTTTCCGATGACGAACACCGAGTGGCGCACTTGTAGCAGCTCCTCCAGCTGCACCACCTTCAGCACAAAGCTGTCCTCTGCCTGCAGCTTGAGCTCCACGACGCTCTGCTTAATTATCTGGGGGCACAGAGGGCGCTGGCCAGTGCCCAGAGCTGAGTCCCCAGTGTCGAGGTTACCAGCACTGGTACCTGGTGCCTAGCCGAGCAGTACCAGCACCCGGTGCCAGCTGACCAGCGCTGACACCCACCAGGTGACCCCAGGCTGGACATTCCCAAGTTCCGCTGAAAACTCGCACTGCCAGCCCCACTGAGGGCTTGACACTGGGGACGGTCTGCCCCAAGCCGCCCCCACCCCTGTTCCTCTGTGACCCCCAGTCTTGACAGTATGGTGGCCAGGGCTTGGGGGACAGCCATGTGACCCCCACCAGCTGGCAGACACGGCCACTCGCCCCACACTGCATCTGCCACCCAGGCCACAGGCACTGGCCTGGCACTCGGGGAAGGAGGAGGTCCTGTGGGGCATCCGAGTACCCACCTTTTCAAAGTTCAGGTCCCGCTTCCGGGGGACATCCAGGGCTGGGAAGAGGTCCCCAATGAGTCCCATGAACACGGGCAGGTCATCCGTCACGATCTTGGGGATGTTGAAGTCTCGAAGCGCCCTCATGAGCACCTGGTCCTCGGCCCGGCTGGGGTCCCCCCTCTTCAAGGACCCGGCTACCACCAGCACCGACTTGATGGCCCGCAGACCCCAGTCGTAGTGGTCCTACACGAGGTGGGGAGGGACTGTCAGACATGAGCGTGACCTCTGACCAATGCTGATGTCTCACCCCACCTGTCCCCAGCAGGCCTTCCCATGCAGACCAGAAGGTCTCACTCATGCCCACGAGAGGCTGGGGAGGGGGGCGGGCACTGGGGGGGGGGGAGGCGGGCCTGGGGTGGGCGCCAGGCCTGGGGTGTCAGGGTAGGTGGACCCAGGGTCGGGGTGGGGGAGGCAGGCTTAAGGTCTCTGGAACCAGAAACTGAGACCGAGGGCGGCCCCTCAGGGTGAAGCTCGGAGTCACCGCCAGGTCAGTGTGGAAAAGCAGCTCTGGCCATGTACCTGTCGGGGGGCACCTGAGCACACCTGCTGTGCGTGTCACCCCCCCCAGCTCTGTGGAAAGGGGGCACCTGAGCACACCTGCTGTGCGTGTCACCCTCCCAGCTCTGTGGAATGGGGGCACCTGAGCACACCTGCTGTGCGTGTCACCCCCCCAGCTCTGTGGAATGGGGGCACCTGAGCACACCTGCTGTGCGTGTCACCCCCCCAGCTCTGTCGAATGGGGGCACCTGAGCATACCCGCTGTGCGTGTCACCCCCCCAGCTCTGTGGAATGGGGGCACCTGAGCACACCCGCTGTGCGTGTCACCCCCCCAGCTCTGTGGAATGGGGGCACCTGAGCACACCCGCTGTGTGTGTCACCCTCCCAGCTCTGTGGAATGGGGGCACCTGAGCACACCTGCTTTGAGAGTAGCTCTTTGCACAAGGTGTAGAGCGTGATGAACTTCCTGGCCAGCAGGCGGGCTTCCAGAAAGCCCTCGGCCACCAGCATGATCTCACAGATCAGCTCAAAGTCGGGGACCACCATGGCGCAGGGTCTGGGGGAAACCACTCATGTCAGCCAGGGGTGTCTCCCCAGCCTTGGGGTCCCCCATTCCTGTTCTTTCACCTGGCCCTCCTCACTTCCATGCACAGGAGGCTGCCGGCTAGGTGGAGCCTGCATCACTGGCTGAGATTCTAGGGGCGCTGAACCCAGTTTCTGCCCTTCCTCCCCTTCCCCTCCCACCTCTCCACTTCACTTGTTCCCCCCACACTCCCTCCCCCTCCACTTCACTCATTCCCCCGCCTCCTCCCCCCTCCACTTCTCTAGTCCCCCTCTCCCATGCATATCTCCCCTCCACTTCACTGGTCCCCTCTACCCTTTCCCTCCCTCACCACATCACTTGCCCCCCTTGTCTGTCCCCTAACCCCCCACTCACTGTGTCCCCAGTCCCCTCTTTTTACTCCAACTCTTCCCTGACAGTGGCCCTGAATCCCACCTCCCCCCAGCTTGTCCGGGATGGCAGGCCCTGTCTCAAGAGGGGACTCTCAGCTCCAGTGGGACCAGGAGCAGGGGTGCTGGGCTCTTGGTTTCAGGGTGGCCTCTGCTTGCTCTTCCTCCACTCCCCAGCCTCTGCAGGGTGACCTCTCCCCTCCACCAGGCCTTCTCTCTGCGCCTCCCTACTGGGCTTCCTGGGCACTGCCCCCACAGCCGGCCTGGAATGCTGCCAGGCCTGCGGGCCTCCAGGCCACTCACCTTCCACCTGGGCCACCCACCTGAACAAGGCCTTCAGGTTCTCGGGCAGCTCCGTGCGTCCGGCGTAGCCAGGGTTCATGGTGATGAAGATCCCGACAGTAGGGATGAGGCTGATGATCTCCCCGAGGAAGCTGAAGGTTTTCTTCTTGGCTCGAATTGCATCTTGGACAGATTTTACCTGAAGGATTGGCACACGGACCCGCGGTCATGAAACCACCAGCTTCAACAGCTGGCTGACCCTCCACTGGGATTAATACACATGGCTACGAATCTGCAGAGTTCCCACCTCATCTATTTGTTCAAAAATAATTTATTTTATTTTGTTGTTGAGAATATACACAGGGGAACACACACCAGTTCAACTTCTGCATATTCAATTTAGTGACACTGACTCCATTCTTCAAGTGCTGCAGCCATTCTCATCCTCCTTTTCCAAGTTGTTCCTCCCCCATCAACATAAACTCACCGCCCCTTAAGTTTCCTATCTAATCTTTCAAGTTGCTGCTGTCAATTTGATCCCGTATAGATAGATCTTAAAAGAGGACAATGCTAAAGGCAGACGTTCTTTACTAGTGAAGCTAAACTACTGTTTGGTTTTAAGAAGACTGCAGGGGATATTTTTGGTTTGAGGTTTAAAGGTTATCTCAAGGCAACAGTTTCGTGGGTTTATCCAGCCTGAAGGGCTCCAGGAAGTCTGGATTCCATGAGAACCTGAAATTCTGTTCTACACCACCTTGTCTATTTTTTAATTAAACTTTTGAGATAACTGAAGGTTCACATGGAGTTATAAAAAATACCAGAGAGACCCCCTGAACCGTTTACCCAGCATACCCCAACGGTAATACCTTACACAACTGAAGTACAACATCACAACCAGGATACCAACCTTGACGCTGTCAAGATCCGGAACATTTCATTGCCACAAGGATCTCTCCTGTTGCCCTTTTATAGCCACACCCACTCCCCTCCTTAACCCCTGTCAACAGCCAGGCTGCTCTCCGTTTTGGTAACGTTATCATTTCCCCGCTCAGCATCATGCACTGGCGATTCCGCCAGGTTGTTGGGGGGATCAATAGTTTATTTTTTGTATTGTGGGGCAGTATTCCACCTCCTCGTCTTTTTCCAAGTTTACTTCCTACAGACTGGTTAGTAGCCAGCTCTATATCACGTGCTGTTGTTGACAGCTGTCGAGTCGGCCCCTGACTCATGGCTACCTCATACACAACCAGATTGGGCCGTTGTGATCCATAGGGTTTTCACGGGCTGATTTTCAGAGGTAGATTGCCAGGTCTTTCTTCCTAGTCTGTCTTAGCCTGGAAGCTCCCCTGAAACCTGTTCAGCATCCCAGCAACATGGAAGCCTCCACTGACAGACTGGAGGTGTCTGCTGTATCTTATACTCTTTGAAAAGTCAGTTGCTGGGTTAAATCCAGAACTTCAGGGGGAGGGTGCTTGGGCATGAGTCTGCCTTCGATCTGCCCAACCTTTCCAACCTGCCACCCAGCCAGGAGCCTGCGGAGGGCAGCTGCAAACCCCCACGCCACCACTGGAGGGTGCCCCACATTCACGGTTAAAAGCATCATTCCAACACTGAACTTCGTTCTTTCTCTATCATCCGTGCAGAGTGCTGAGGCCCTCGTTATCCTGGACTTTCCTCCCAGTAACTGGTCTGCAGAGTGAGATCTATGGCTCACACAGGGCTGGGGCCGGGGGGCTGGGGCTGGGGGCTAGGGGCTGTGGGCTTGGGGCCTGGGGTTTTGGGGCTGGGGCCTGGGGGCTGCGGGCTAGGGGCTGGGGGTTGTGGGCTGGGGGCTGGGGGCTGTGGGCTGGGTGCCAGGGCCTGGGGGCTGAGGCTGGGGGTATATGATGTCTTACAATTCTTGCTGCCCATGCACCCAAAGTCACCCCTAACATTCTGTTAAGACAGGCTCTGTATCAATATTCCGGGATTTGCTTGGTCACTGACTTTGGAGGGGGGCAGGTAGCTGCTACAACCTTGGGCCGGGGTCCCTCAGGCAGTGGCCAGCACTGCCCATTGGCTTGGGGGTGCTCCCCTCCTTCTCGGGTCTCCACCCCAGGCTCGAGGTGGTAACAGTAGCGTGGAGTGATAACGACAGCAGAGAACCCCTGTCCTCACCCCACTGGAACTTCTGCCCCCCTTCCTCTTCCCTCCCTCCCTGCCTTCCAGGCTATTCTTTCACAGCACCCTTGTCTAACTGATCAACTCCTAGGCACCCTTCAGTGCCCCACCCAATTGTTACCTGTAACAAAGTCCTCTGTCCTTCTACCCCAAGCAAAACTAAGGATTCCCTCGTCTGTATGCAGTTACAAATACGCCCCCCGTCTGAATATTACTGTTTTCATGTGTGCATGCCTGACGAGCTATCAGACGGGCGGGGTCTCGCTCATCTTCGTACCCCCCCACCCCCACCGCCCCCCAGTGCCTGGCGCGTCCAGAGGGGTGAGGAGGGTCGGCGGGGCTGAGTGGTTCTCTGGGGTGTGAGATGGGGGGAAAGCCGGCAGGGCAGCACTCAGAGCAACGACAGGGCCCCACCCACCTGCACGGCAATCACAGACAGGACCTCCACGGAGATGCGGTTGAATTCGTCAAAGCAGCCCCAGGCGCCGGTCTGGGCTAAGCCCTTGTAGATGTTCCCGCAGGACTAGGAAGGGCGGTGGGAAGGAGGGCGTTTGGGAAGGGACAGGAAGGGAAGGGACGGAGGAGCAGCCCGGCCATGGGACCATCGCTCTGGACCAAGGGTTAGATCGGGGACATCGGGGCCCTTGGGAAGCCAGCGGGTGGCTCGGCTCCCTGCCTGGCAGGGCTGTACTGCAGGGGGCTGGGGGTGCTGACCCCACGGACCATCACCCAGAAAGGCGACTCCACAGAGGTCACCTCACTAGAGAAGAGAAGGCTCAGACAAGCACCTCTGTGTCAGAGTTGGCCCAGAACTTTTCTTCTTGTGCACAAGGAGGTGGGGGACCCTGGAAGGTGGGGGTCTGATGGTGCGCACACGGAGGACCTTCTAGATGCTCAGCCCAACCGTCAGGCCCATTGTCAGCATTTACATACGGGGTTCTTGGGATTCTAGGGGGCCGACTGTACGGTTCACATCTCTCCAGTCCAACAGGCTGGTGTGGACCGTTTGGCCTTGACCGTCAGCAGGGGCTGCTGGCCCCGTCCTCAACCTCAGGATGGGTCTCCCGGATTGGGGGTTCAGATGCAGATGGCGGGGGGCCCTCTGCAGGCCAGGTTCCTTATCTGGGTGACACTGCCCCTCCCTGCCCTCCAGACCCAGAAGGCACCCTCTCCTGCTGGCCCTTTGAGAATGGACGCTGTCCTGCAACATCTCCGATGACAGATGGGATCCCTGCTCCTGCCCCCACAAGCCCCCTGGAGACCCCCCTTTCCCATAGCTCCCCGTGACGGGGGGCTCACGTCTGGAGAGCGAAAGGGGATTTCCTTTGTGGCAGGGGCCTCACGTTCGGGGCTGGGCATGTAGCTCTGGGGGCCTCTTACAGGCAGTGTTCCAAAGCCTCCAGGGACAGGGATGGACACTATCAGCACATGGGGGGTGTGATGCCTCTCCCAGGGTGCCGACTGCAGGGCCCCAACGTTCAGGGCTCACGTGGGGAGGAAGACATACGCCTCCAGGGCCGTGAGGACCAGGCTGCCTGCAAGCACATGCCTCTGCGTCCTAGGGACATACCTTGTAGTCCATCTGCTCAGAGCAGTTGAAGACATACACCATGGTGCCCAGGGCCCGGCCCAGGTCTTTGGTCGTCTCTGTCTTGCCAGTGCCGGCAGGGCCGGCGGGGGCTCCACCCATGATCAGGTGCAGGGACTGCGTCAAGGTTATGTAGCATCTGCAAGAGACCTCAGCTTACCGCCTGTGTCCATGACCCGACTCCCGCCCACTTGCTCCCACACTGTGGTTCCTGATTGTCGTTGTGCACTGTCAAGTCGTTTACGACGTGTAGCAACCCTATAGCACAGAGCAGCCCTGGTGGTGCAGCGGTTAAGCTCTTGGCTGCTAACTGAAAAGTCGGCAGTTTGAACCCACCAGCTGCTATGCGGGAGAAAGATGTGGCGGTCTGCTTCTGTAAAGATTACAACCTTGGAAACCCTACTGGGCAATTCTGCTTTGTCATATAGGGTCACTATGAGTTGGAATCAACTCGATGGCAATGCATTTTTTTTTTTTAAGAATCTCTACAGGAGCAGGTCACCAGGTCTTTTCTTCCGTGGAGTCACTGGTGGGTTCAAACCACCGACCTTCCGGTTAGCAGCCCAGCACTTAACCACTTCGCCACCAGGGCTCCTGTGGTTTCTGAAAACCACATTGTTCTCATACCTGCTTGCCCCAAGGAGGCCCTCGAGGGAGGGGGAGGGGAGCGTGTCAGAGGTGACAAGGGGACAGACACTGTCCTGGGACAGACATGGCACAGGTGCTTCACAGGCCTCTGTCATTTGGGGCCACAGGTGCTGCTCATCGCTGAAGGTTTGCTCTGAGCAGCTGCTGTCCCAAGGGCTTCATGTTAAACACAGTCGACGCACGTTATTTACAGATTCCCTACTGAAGAGTTCGCCTACCCGCTACAATGTTTCTGTACCCCAAAATCAATACTTGTGGCGCTTTCGCAGTGATGCGTGGACATGCACCCAGTGGCCTGAGGTTTGAGTCTCCTGACAGCGTGTCCCCAGCTGAGGTCCAACAAGACGAGGCTCTGCCTTCCCGTCGCACCCTTGCGTTCCAAACAGGCACCCTTTTCGTGGTCTAGTCCCATTTTTGTGTTCTCTGTGGGGCAGCTCGCTGTCTAAAACGGCCCCCCGTGTTGTGGTAAGGTGCCGCCTAGCGTTCTAAGTGGAAGGTGGCTGTGACGTGCTTCCCGGAGAAAATACACGTGTTAGATCAGCTTCCTTCAGTGCTGTTGGCCCTGATTGCTAATGAATCAACAATCTACATTAAATGCTGTGTCTTTATACAGACGCATGTAAGCCAAGGTCACGTATCAATTGGGTGACGAAAACGCTGTGACCAGAGGTTCGTGGGAACCTAACCTGTATTTCCCCTGGAGCAGTAGTTCCCTACTCGCTAATCCCGGGTTTGTGGTGATTACGCGGTGTAACCTGTGAGAGCCGGAACTCAACGGGACTGCCTTGTTTCTCTGGCTCTCCCAAGTTTTCCGCCTTTGACCGGGTGCAGCCTTACCACTTTCCATAGCTCGTTTTATTTACTTATTTGTTTTTAATTTTACTGTGTTTTAGGTGAAAGCTTACAGTGCAAATTGGTTTCTCATTCAAAAACATATATGCAAATTGTTTGGCGACATTGGTTGCAGTCCCCGCGATGTGTCAGCACTCTCCCCCTTCCCCTTTCCACCCTCTATTGCTGGTTTTACTGGAAAGTATTTGGTTTTCCTTCTCTGACAGGTTTCTGCCTTACACAGGTTCCAGCTTTTGAAGGTTTTACTGTGGGACACAACGACCTCGAATAATGGGAACCAACCGTGATTTGTTCAGTCCTCACTCAGCCCATGAGGGTTCATCAAATATTACCCCCACCTTGCAGGCTCTTTAGAGGGTCCCCCCAAGACCACCAGCTGTTGTTAGAACAAGGATTCAAAACCTGAGGCTGCAGACCCCAGTCCGAGTGCAGGCCCGCCTGAGCCAAACGCCCAGCTCTTCCAGCCTAAGCCACAGACAATGCAAAGAACCGTGGGGACAAGGCCAGAGGAAATGTGTCGTCTCCTCTTCTGAACTGCTCAGGGGCAGGGCAGACGGGGCTCACTGAGAATGTGTCTCTACCTGTCTGTCAGCGGGGTGATGACCAGCCGTGGTGTGTTGCCCAGGTACTCGTAGGAATACTGGATTTGGGCATCACAGATGTTGGCAAAGCAGTGTCTCTTTTCTTCATCCCAGCGATGCCGGAGCTGGGACTGCCAGGTGAAGGCCTGAGAACTCTCCACCTGTGGAAATGGCGGGAGTCCTTGTTGGCCAAGTGGAACTCAAGAGCCAGACCCTGCCGGGAAAGCCAGCTTGCCCCCAGGCTGGTCCCCTGGCCTTTGGGGGACAATCTCTGGCACTTAGCTTCCTCTCCAAGCCCCACATCCAATCCACATCACTGCCCCCAGCTGAATCTTGCTAAAGGACCTGCATCTCCAGTTGTACCCTCATCTGACCCTACCCGTTGCATGTCAGGGGTGAGTCTACTGGATGGGTGGGCGCACTGATGCTGCCAGCAATAGAGCTGGAAGACAAGTCCTTTCTGCTGCCTCCCCAGAAGAGGATGTAACAGGGTCTCAAGTCCTCGAACGCCTGGCCCAGGACTCGATTCCCTGGCCCTCCCTGCCCCGCCCCGGACACAGCTGCCCGTGCCTTGGCCATGATCATCTTGCCCACCACGTCTCGCGCGTGCACGTCAATGGTGCAGATGGTCATGATCTTCATCCTGTCTCCTGGGTTGAGGTTTCCAATGAGCAGGGTGATGAGCGCATTGAGCTGACTGATCTGCAGGAGGGAGGGCATTTTTAGAAGACATCGTGTGGCATCAGTCACACTGCGCCTCATCACCTGCTGGATGGCACCGGGGCTGGGCACTGGGGCTGGGGCAGAGCCGAGATGTGCAGCCCACCCCCTAGCGAGTTCAATAATAAGAAACAGAAGAGAGTTCTCTGTTTTGATCAAAGATTCTGTGGAAGAATCCTGATCCAAAGGGGGAAAATGTAGAACAGAATTTCAAATTCTCATGGAATCCAGACTTTATGGATCCATGGAGGCTGGATGAACCCCTGGAACCACTGCCCTGAGTTAATCTTTAAACCTTAAACCAAAAATATTCCCCGAAGTCATCATTAAACAAAATAATAGTTTAGCTTAACTAGTAAAGAATGTCTGCCTTGAGCATTGTGCTCTTTTAAGAACTATCTATATGGGATCAAACTGACAACAGCAACTCGAAAGATTAGATAGGAGTTTGAGAGGCAGTGAGTTTATGTCAATGGAGGAAGAACAACTTGGAAAAGGAGGGTGAGAATGGTTGTACAACTTGAAGAACGTAATCAATGTCACTGAATTGTACATGTAGAAATTGTTGAATTGGTGTATGTTTTGCTGGGTAAATAAAAGTGTCTTGGTGTCCCCAGTGAGGGGTTGGCTAGGCTGTGATACTGCTTCATGGGGGAGCTCCACGGAGCCACTAAAAATGACGTAGTAAAAGAAAAGGTGAACAGTAAGTAAAAACAGCTGGCTTCAAAGCTGGACAGATAGGTTGTATATATTTCCCCCTGTAAATAAACTCATGCCTACACAAAGGGTACAAGGCTGCTTAAAATGTTGACAAGGCGGTGGATGACGGGTGGTTGTTGTTCTTTTGTTTTTAAAATTATCTCTAGTTTCTAAATTTATAATGGAGAATCTTTTGAAAAGAAGACTCAAGGTAGCATTTGATTATCTCCAAATGCATGGCATAGAAATGGAAGTTATATATTTCTGAAAATGTTAATCTTTGGTAGACCACGCGGCTACCACCCATCTGGCAGTGTGTCATACTGTGTGGTTTGCATGCTGCTATGATGCTGGTATTTCAAATACCAGCAGGGTCACCCATGGTGGACAGGTATCAGAGGAGTTCCAGACTACGACAGACCAGGAACAAAGGCTTGGTGATCTACTTCCAAAAATCAGTCAGTGAAAACCCTATGGATAACAATAGAATATTGTCCAATATAGTGCTGGAAGATGAGCCCCCTTAGCTTGGAAGGCACTCAAAATACACACTTGTCACAACAGTGGACTGGAGCATGCCAACGATGGTGAAGTTGGCACAGGACTGGGCAATGTTTTGTTCTGTTGTCCCTGGGGTCGCCATGAGTTATGGACACAGGGAACCACATACCTGTTTTTTGTTGTAATCTTTGATAGCGTTTTCATATCCTTCTTCCAGCCTTGAAAATGCCAGGCCCACCTCGGTCGTCCACCATATCTGGGTGCACGTTAGCGCAATCTGAAAGCAGAAGGCCACCCCCCAAATTGACCATTCGGTGAGCAATGATTAATTTACATCTCAGGCAAAAGTTCACACCGATAAATGAAACTGCTCTCCATTGAATCGTGGTCAAGAAAGGGGACACCGAAGCAGAGGGGACAGTGTGCACCCCATCAGGGCCATATCCACCAGCCAGATATGCTTATCTCAGACCTGGGCCGGGTAATCGAAGATCCACTGCTCCCGCGGCTTCTCCTCATACGTCACCACGGCCTCGGGGATTTCATGTCGCAGCGTGGCACACATTCGGTCCAGCACGCGGTTCAGCCAGACTTCCACCTGAGGATGAGAACCACGGATGCTAACTACGGCCCTGAGCACAGCTAGCTCCAGTGATTGACTTGGTTGTAAAAGAAAAGAAAACAAAAACTGTTTGTCATCGTCATCCCAGGGGTAGAAATACGAAGGGTTTTATAACCATTCCAGTTGCCGTCATGTCGGCTCCAGCTCATGGCAACCCCATGTGTGTCAGAGTAGAACTGTGCTCCATAGGGTTTCTAACGGCTGATGCTTTAAAAATAGATCACCAGGTCTTTCTTCTGAGGTGCCTCTGGGTGGACTTGAACCTCTAAACTTTCAGCTGGCAGCCGACCACCTTCACTGTTTGTACCACCCAGAGACTCCAAAGGTTTTTACACAAAGTGATAAAAAGACTCTTTTTAAAAATGTAGGCGGCAAGCCCAGCGACAAACCCAGCAAAGCTTGTTCCGTCGCGTCCTTGCGTACACACGTCACTTCTAAGCAAAGGGAGGGAGGGGAGCCCAGATAAAGAGCTAGAAGAAAAGACAAGCTCAGTGTGCCCTCCTGAGCCGTTGCCGATGTCCGGGGGTGCGGCGTCCGAGCCCCCTCTGGTCCCTGAGGGATTCTGGCTGACCCCATCTCCTCTTCCCCTCAGGGGACAGTGGGACCGAGGGGTGAAGTAGGCAGCGATGGCAGCGTGCTGCTTTCTTATCGTGGCAAAATAGCCACAACATGAAATTTGCCATTGTAACCATTTTTAAGCGTACAATTCAGTGGCATTAATACATTCACAAGGTGGCGCAACCATCTCCAGTACTGAGTCACAAAATCTTTCAAGACCCCAAACAGAGCCTCTGCACCCCTTAAGCAGTAACTCCCCATTTGCCCTCCCTCCAGCCCCTGGTAACCACTAACTTCCTTTCTGTCTGCACATGTGCCTAGTCTAGATAGTTCCTGCAAGCGCGATCACACAGTGTCTGCCCTTTCCGTCCGGCTTCATTCACTCAGCACCAAGTTTTCCAGGCTCCTCCGGGTCGCAGCGTGTCAGGACTTCCTTTCTCTTTGTGGCCGAGTACTGTTCTGCTGCATGGATGGACCACGGCATGTTTATCCATCACCTGTTGATGGACACTTGGGTTGTAGCCACCCTTTGGCTATCGTGAATGGTGCTGCAGTGAACAGGGGCGGACAGGTATCCGTCTGAGTCCCTGCTTTCAAGCCTTTTGAGTCAATATGCTTTTGCTGCCATTTTGTTGTCTACGAATCTCATGTTGGACCAACCTGTTGAGAAGCCTTGTTGATATTTTAAAAGACAAACTGTCACCTTTACCACTACTAGGGTTGGTGGAGGGAGTGAGGATCCCAAACAAGATAATCAGGCAGATTTTTCTTCTTAAATGTAAACACAGAGCAGACATTCCTTGCTTTACTTCAGAGTGACGTTTGTAGACAGTTAAGCGAGGCAAGCTAGTCTAAACAAACTGCGATTCGTGGCTCTGACTGCTGCCCCACCAGGCCCACCCATATAAAGCAAGTCAGGCTCCATAGCTCAAGTTCTGGAAGTTCGAGTTTTCTTGCGTGAGACTTTTTTTCCAGCTAATTTACATCCTAATTATATTTTGCTTAGGCTAATGTCAAAGTTGTTTCCGTTGCTTGATCGACAGCCGGGCGGAGAGACAGAGATGGGGGCACCAGGAAGTCCTCCGTCAGCAGCAGCAGCCCACCGGCGCTCAGGGCCACCTGCCTGCTGGGAAAACTGGAAAACAGGCAGGCGACCTGGTAGCGAGGCCGCTGGGAATCCACCAAATCCACCAAAGCTGTAACGCCAAGCATTTTCAACAGCTGTTAGAAGTTGGCAGTTCAGACGTGTGGGCCGCTTCAAAGCAGTCCCCTGGGTGGGCTAGAAAGAAGACTCAGTGACGTTAGTGTTGCTTCCACCACCTGTCAGCTTGTTGTGCTGTGGTGGCTTGTGTGTTGCTGTGATGCTGGAAGCTATGTCACTGGCATTTCACAACAGCGTCACCCATGGTGAACAGGTTTCAGCAGAGCTTCCAGACTAAGACTAGGAAGAAAGTCCTGGTGATCTCCTTCCAAAAAATCAGCCACTGAAAACCCTGTGGATCACAGTTTCACTCTGACACACATGAGTCAAAGTTGGCTTGATGGCAACTGGTTAGGGGTGGGTGGGAGGGAGGGGTAAAGAGGGAGTCACTGCTTAGATGGTACTGAGCTTCTGTCTGGTGTAGTTGTTCGGTGCCACCAAGTCGATTCCGACTCATAGTGACCCCGTGTGACAGAGCAGAGGTGCCCCACAGGGTTTTCTCGGCTGTAATCTTTAGGGTGGTGGAGAAACTTGGAAACAGATCACGGTGATGGCTGAACAACAAGATGAACATAACTAACGTCACTCAATTGCACATGTGAAGAACCTTGAAATGACACCTATTTTGTTCCATGTACTTTTACCACATTTAGAGAGGAAGTCCTTTAAACTCTTGTTCTAGGGAGGCAGAGGGAGGAGGAGAGCATCCCCGACTCACCTGCCCCGAGAGATCGCACTCTTGGTCAAAGTCCACGTACTCGTCCTCCTTGCTGTACATGCCCATGCCAAATTTGAGGGGCTTTCCGTTGGCGTCGAGCCGGAACTTCAGTTTGCACAGGCTGTCGAAGAGCTTGGACAAGTGGTGGCTGACCTGGGGGGCAGGAAGGGAGACCGCCAGAGTTCGGAGATCCACACTCAAGGCTCAGGCCTTCAGGGGTGGTTTTGAGCATCTCTCTCTCTCTTTTGCAGCATGCTCCCCATCAAGGGGATCAGGTTGTGCAATTGTCAAGCGCTCGGCTGCTAACTAAGGGGTTGATGGTTTGAACCCACCAGGGGCCCTGAGGGAGAAAGACCTGGCCATCTGCTCCTGTAAAGACTACAGCCTAGAAAACCCAATGGGGCAGTTCCACTCTGTCACATGGGGTCTTTATGAGTCAGGATTAACTCAACAGCACCCAACAACAACAACATACTCTTCATCTTTGGTCAATGTCAACGAAACCCAGCTTAACCCACAAAAGGCAACGGTGAAGACGATGCTCAGGCCAGACACAGAGGCCGGACCAGCACTGCAGAGACAAAGACATATTCTAGGAGATTTCTTTTCCTCTAGAAGGTTCTGAACCAGTTTTCTCAAGTCAGATATGCAGATCCTAACTGTGGGCCACCCTGGGGGCTCCTGATTGCATTTCCCGTAACTCTGAGATGAGAATAAAACACTGTCTTGTTGCTCTGAGCTTCTGTTTAGGGCGATGGAAAAATCCGGGAACTGTTAATGGTGATGGTTGAACAACACAATGAACGTAATTAATGCCACTGAACGGTTCATGTGAAGCTTGTCAAAATGGCAAATGTATTAATACCTATATATTTACCACAATTAAAAAAAAAAATGTAAAAAAAAAAAAAAATCCAAAACACTCTCGTCCTTGTTCTTTTACAAAAGGGCCTTAAGGAGACGACCTGCCCTGGCTGAGACTTCTCTCCCTGGCTCCTGGGCCCCTGACTTATAGGGGGGTAGAGAGGAAGACCACCCAGTAAGTGGGTGTGTCTTTCAGAAGCAGCGCCTCACGAAGCCCCCTGGCGTCTAAACCCATTTCAGAGATGAGGAAAATGAGGCACAGGGAGGTGGCGCACTTGCCGCAGGCCACACCGACTGCAGCCGGGGGTCTTCCTTCCCATCATGGCCTGGGGCCTCGGGCAGTTGCTGGTGGGAGGACCCAGTGGAGACACACAGGGACAGATATTCACGGGCACCCCTCCTTCACCCCATGGCAACCTGGTACAGGGGCTAGAATGGGCCACTGGAGTCTGGAGGTTGGGGTCGATGTCAGCTTCTCCTGTGGAACACTCGGGCCACCTACCTCCACGGGGTCATTTCCGTTGGAGAGAATGTCCAGGAGGTCAGCCGAGGAGACAAAATAGAACCTCGGGAAAGCCAGCCTTTTTGTCTCTAAGTATTCCGCCAAGGCCTTCTCACACACTGCCAGGCTGGGCGGAAGGAAGGAAAAGAGGCTGTTGAGTCACAGTCTGCAGCCTACCCGTGTGCTCACTGAACTGACAGCCCTGGAGACCCCCAGCCTGTTATTCACCAAAAATCCCCATCACTGTCAAGTTGACCCTGGCTCATGATGACCCCATGTGTGTCAGAATAGAACTGTGCTCCACAGGGTTTTCAGTGGCTGATTTTTTGGAAGGAAATCACCAGGCCTTTCTTCTGAGGCACATCTGACTACAGCTCCAACCTTTCGGTTAGCAGCCGAGTGTGTTAACCGTTCGCATCACCTAGGGACTCCCTGTCATTCACGTGCCCAGTTTAACTCAGAACGTACAACGGAATGCTCTTGTTCCTTTGCTACCCTCTGACCTTTGGGGGGCACTCCCAGGAGGAGGGGGTATTGATTAATCCCCGCAGTCACTGCTCCAACTGCGGGTGTGTGGATCGTGCATGGTTGGAGGGGGCTGAGGAACACGTGCTTCCAGGGAAAGGGAGCGTATCAGCCGATGAACCAGTGAATTTGGAGGCCCCAAGGACTTGGGCTCCCGACACAGGGACACCCCTTGTCCAGCAGGCGAGGGGACCCACCTCTTCTTCAGCTTCTCCAGTTTGTTGTAGAGACCCGGCTTGTTGGTGGCTTCCACCACGTTGGGTGTTTTCACTGCGTCTGCCATCAAGGCCTGTGAAGAGAAAGGGGTCACCAGGGCACTAGGAGCCCCGTTTGCCTGGCGCAGCCGTTCCAGGCGATGCCCCGGGGGAGGGGCCGTGCCCACCTTGAACTCCAGGTCGATGGCGTCAAAGCGCCTGGAGTCCTCGGGGAGCTGGGCGCGGATGTCCTCGGAGCCAATGAAGATGCTCTCCAGGTGGCTCCAGGTCCTCTGGACCTCAAACCAGATGGAGATGACCGAGTCGGCCGTGGACAGCTTCTGCTGCCAGCTCGTCACCTCCTTCAGGAAGTGGGACAGGTACTTGGACATCATCAGGTTCTGCAGCTGCACCTGGTTGTCCTCCAGCGTCTCCACCAGCACCTCATCTGACTTGAGCATCATGGTGCCCGTGCGTGGATGCGGCTCGTGCTCAAACTCCATGGTGAACCAGGTGCTGTCCAGGGCCCTCAGCACCTGTCAGAGACACAGAGGCAGAGGTCCGGTCACGAGGCGGAGCTGGTTTCCTAGGCCCCCATGTTTCCTAGGCCATCGGAATGAAATCCTGCTTCACGGAAGCCAAAATGCGTAACAACACGGTAGTCAAAAGGTGGAAACAATCCAAATGTCCATCAGCTGATGAATGGATAAACAAAATGCACTATGTCCATACAACGGAATATTACTTGGGGATAAAAAGGAACCAAGTCCTGATACACGCCATGACGTGGATGAACCTTGACAGTATTCTACGTGAAAAAGCCAGACACCAAAGGCCACATACTGCACGGTTCCCTCACACAAAACCTTCAGGACCGGCAAATCCATGGAGACTGAGAGCAGATTAGTGGCTACCTAGGGCTGCGGGAGGGGAGCGGGCCATGGGGGGTGATAGCTAAAGGGTAGGGGGTGTCTTTTTGAAGTGATGAAATCGTTCTCAAATCGACAGTGGTGATGGTTGCCCAACTCTGTGAATATGCTAAAAAAAAAAAAACAAAACCCACTGAACTGTATACTTTAAATGATTAATTTAATATGTGAATATTAATATGTGAATATGATATGTGAATTGTACACCAATAAAGCTGTTACGCGAAAGCCAAAATGTGACAATTCAAACTCACAGCACAATTATGCGAGGAGAGGGGTTTGAATTGCAAAAGGATGCTTCCGCAATTTTCCAGTATATTGAAGCTGCCCCAGCCGGACCTGTCTGGCTCACTGACAACTCTAGGTGTGGCTGAGGGCCATCCTCCCTCCTCCTTCTCTGTACCCTTCAGCTTCCTCTCTGCAGGCAGATTACAGGGCTGGGAGTCACCTGGAGACCTGACTGTAGAGCGATCCTCATACGGGGACGCTCGCAGAAGGGAGACTGAGTGCAGATTACTCCATTTCATCCCTAGTCTGTGTCTGCAAATGGGTGTTGACTGTGGATCCAAGTGAATCTTTTCTCCGTTTATTATGATGTTGTCTATTGGTCCAGTTGGGAGAATTTTTGTTTTCTTTATGCTGAGGTGTAAACCACAATCAATGCCCAAGGAAGCAGCAGTTAAGAAATCAAATGATGCATTACGCCGGGAAAATCTGCTGCAAAAAAGCTCTTTAAAGTGTTGAAAAGCAAAGATGTCACCTTGAGGACTAAGGTGCGCCTGACCCAAGCCCTGGTCTTATCAATCGACTCCTATGCACGTGAAAGCCGGACAATGAATAAGGCAGGTCGAGAACAACTGAAGCCTTTGAATTGTGGTGTTGGTGAAGAATGTTGAATATACCATGTACTTTGGACATGTTATCCAGTCCCTGGAGAAGGCTATCACGCTTGGTCAAGTAGAGGGTCAGAGAAAAAGAGGAAGACCCTCAATGAGATGGATTGACACAGTGGCTGCAAGAATGGGCTCAAACATAGCAAGATCGTGACGATGGTGCAGAACTGGGCAGTGTTCCGTTCCGTTGTGCATGGGGTCGCTATGAGTGGGAACCGACTCCTTGGCACCTAACAACAACAACCTCCGTGTAAAGATACAGGTAACAAAACACTTACCCTTTCAACAGTCTTCATGGGTATGGGTCAGCAACATCAAATACGTCCATCATGTTGTTCAAGCCCCACCATCAACCCTTCTCGAATTCTTCTATCACCGTTAGCAGAAGTGCGGTGCCCCTAAGTGATGTGCGAGTGTGGTGTACTTACTTATTTGCAGAGTTTTCCCGGGGCGGCGAAAATACTCATAATAAAGCACGTGCCATCTCTGCTGTTCCCTCGGGTGCGATTCAGGGACACTGACAGCACTCTTCAGGCTTTGCTGCCCTTCTCGCTCTCCTTTTCCCAGACCATTTCACCACCATGACTGCCACCTCGGCGCCCCCTAAGCAAAGGCTCCCGGGAGCAGCTTATCTTTAAGTGTACGTGCTATTGGAGACAGAGCTACAGCCGGGAAACGGATTTTCCTTCTTATAATAAATTCAGAAAGTATTTCGCAAGGTTTCTGCCGCAGGCCGGGTAAGAGAAGGCCCCCTCCCCTCTCCCCTAGTCTTAAATGGCCGCGGGGCCCTATGGGAAACGAGACGTCACCATACACGGAGTCGCTGGGTCAGCTTCCGCGTCTCCCCTACGAAACAAGTTTGGCTGCGAAGGTTACCTTTTCCATCCCAGACTCCTTCACGGCCTTGTCCACGATATTGCGGACCTCGTCCTCATAGTTGTGGAGGTTCAACTGGAGCAAATCTGCCAGGGTTGTCTCGTCCGACATTTCAAATTTCACCTGGGTGGTGGTGGGAGAAGACATTTTTCATATGAGGTTATTTGTACACAGTCGACGGATTTCTTTGTCCTTGTGGAGAAGCAGTGTTTAGTCCCAGGGTGGTAAAAACATTTAACGTGTTTGGCTATTAACCAGAAGATTGGAGGTTCGAGTCTACCCTGAGGTGCCTTGGAAGAAAGGCCTGGCAATCTAATTCTGAAAAATCAGCCACTGAAGACCCTGTGGAGCACAGTCCTACTCTGACACACGTGGGGTTGCCATGAGTGGGAGCTGACTTGATGGCAACTGATAACTAGATTTAGGAAAGGGGCAGTGGTGGCTCAGCGGTTGAATTCTCGCCTTCCGTGTGGGAGACCCAGGTTCGATTCCTTTCCAATGCATCTCGTGCGATGCCACCACCCATCTACCAGTGGAAGTTTGAGTGTTGCTAGGATGCTGAACGGGTTCCAGCGGAGCTTGCAGAGTAACACAGACTAGGAAGAAAGGGCTGGTGATCGATCTACTTCCAAAACCAGCCACTAAAACCCTATGGATCACAACGATCCAATCCCACTGTGCATGGGGTCGCCGTGAGTCAGGGGCTGACTCGACGAGAACTAACAACAAGGGTTTTCTGGGGGGTCATGGGCTGCTGCTCATGGATCCTCTGAGCGTGTTCTCTCCTCCACCAAACTCTTCTCCCCGAGGTTCCCCCCCTGCTGGCCCCCACTTCCACCAGGTGCCTCTCTGCTTACATTTCGCTGTCCCAGGGCCCAGGCTGAACTCCAAGCCCCCGGACTCTCTTCTGCTCACGCCTCCCTGTGGGGGTGACTTGTCCTCTAACCTCTTAAACCCCCCCTCACACGATCGCACGGACTGTTCTTTCTTTGCATCCTTGGGAGCTAGGAGTGGTCTCTGTGAGTAGCTGACGGTTTCTGCTGGCTTTCAGTGGGTGTCAGTGGGTGTTGAGGCCAGTACCTACCACTAGGGGGTGACCCTAGGAAATTTGGGTGCTTGGACTTGACCCTCCTGAGGTGCATGGGGGCCACAGTGCAGCTGTTTATCTTCGCAAACTTCTTGAGCCCTGGGGACGTTCCACCTCCACCCAGGACCGGCTACTTAATCTGAGGGGCCCAGTGCAAAGTGAAAATGAGGGGACACCTTGTTCAAAAATTACTGAGAATTTCAAGATGGTGACAGCAGAACATGACTCCAAGCATGGGATCGTCCCCACACCGCGGCTTTATCGGTGTCGAGCCTAAGCACCTCTGCCACCCAGCCTGGGCCAGCCTGGCCTGCAGCTGGCCAGCCGCCAGGGCTGCCACCCTGACCCCACCAGGCCAGCGGTACCTGGGTGGCCATCATTAACTGCTGCCAGTGGCGGTCCCGAATGGCGGGGTTCTGCAGCTCGCTCACAGCACGCAGGGACGTGATCATGTTCTTCACAGTGTTTTCGAGACCCACAAAGGTGTCCCAGGTCTTCACCTCCTTGTCCAGAGACCTCACGTCCTTGGCAAACTTCTTGCAGTCTATGTCCATCTGCTCCACATTGATATTCTTCCACTTGGTGGTCTTCCAGGCATCGATACTGGTGTTTACCTGAGAAGGAAACACCCGTTTCGCTTGTGGTGTGTGTCAGAGAGAATCCACAAAGACCTCTGTCTTCCCTTACTGTAATCGCTCTTAAAGAGCAAAGGCCAGTGGGGGAGATTTAGAACCAATAACGGAGCTCAATTAAGTGGTTGGATACAGGGGGAAAAGATCAATAGCTGTATCATTAGCCATGCATTAGCAGTTCAAAGATATTTTGGCAAAATACTGTGGTTGGCCCTGCTGTCATTCACCGCGGCCAAGTTCTCTTCTGCTTCTGGCCTGGACACAGAAGTTGTCTTTGTCAATGGAATATGAGTGACACCTGTCACTTCTGCGTAGCAGCATTTAATCGACAGTGCTTGGCTCAGCGTTCTCTATCCTGCTTTGGCGTTCGTGGAAGAGTCTGTTGACACGCAGGCGCCGTAAGAGCAAACCGCCCGGGATGCTGAACCAACCTGGGCAGACTGCTGCCTGGGGCTGCTTGGAGCAACAGGGTGGACTTTGTATAAATGAGAAACACACCGGATTGAGAAGCAGGAGGAGGAGAGGAAAGCAAGAAGCGATCAGAACGTGAGAAAACACGCACGCACAGAGGACAAGACACACAAGGGGGCTTTGTGGCGTGACCCCACCTCGGGGTCTTTCAGGCGCCTCCACTGAAGACCAGGAAACCGATGGCGCGTGTTTTACAGCTAAAGGATCAGGGAACACGGCCTGCCGGTGCCTGAGTGCAGCCCCAGGCCCTGCCCTGCCCCCTGCCCGATGGGGAGCTGAGTGCCGCGGGGACCTCACCATGACCACCATGTCCCAGAGCTCCTTCAGCAGGCGGACCTCCTTGTGGCAGGCTTTGAGCTGCTTGTAGTCTGGGACCGTAACCTCGAACAGGCTCCCGGACTTGGACAGCTCCTCCATGATGGCCTCCATGGCTGCGATGCTCTTCTGTTGCTGGGGGGCGGGGCAGGAGAAGGGAATGGGGCAGAGCGGACCCGGCCCAGGACACAGGGGTTGATGGGTGGGGGTGGTGGCCAGGAGGGGAAGGAGTCAGGGGAATGGTTGGGGTTTAAGGCTGGGGGACAGGAAGCTGCTGAATGAGACCAGAATGGGATGTGGGAGGCAGAGTGCCGAGGGACAGGTTGGGTTTGCGAGGCTCCCGAGTTCCTCAGGCAAGGCAAGCAGAAGGTTGTGAGCTGTGGGCCTGGAGGGGGCGCTAAACAGCAAGCAGCACCCACAGAGGTGAGGCGGTAGGGCTGGGCGGGTCAGTCCATGTCTGGGCACACATCTACACACTCACACACGCACAGACTCACAGACTCACACGCACTCAGAATAGACACACACACATTCACACCCATGTCACGTGCTCATACACACAGGCACACAGGCACTCATACACACACACACATTCGTGCACACACTCACACACACACATAACACTCATGCGCACACGTGCACACTCACATCTACCTTCACACTCATCCACAAGTTCATACACATGCACACACTCACACATTCCTACGCACGCACCCTCACACGTGTGCACACAATGCAGGGGTACACACCCACGCAAAGGCGCACCCATGCACACACACTGATACACACTCATATGCACACACACACTTGGGTACTCACACTCCCATGCAGAAACACACACACACACGCACACACACACACACACACACACACACACACACGCACACATGGCCTGTGGCTAGTCACATGGGGACGTGTTTGTGGATTCACAAGAACAGCTTGAGAACAGACAAGAAAGCCGCCGGGTCCCCCGAGCAGGGGCCGAGCTCATCTGGGAGCCGATACCTTGCTCAGGGACTTGTAGGGATCGGGGCTGCTAAACAAGAACGGGGCGTCTTGTCTAAACCTCTCCCTGAACTCGTACTGCTTGAGCTGTGTGAGAACAAAGGTGGAGACGGGTCAGACCCCAGGAGGAGCCGCGTGCGGCCCTGCCCCCCACCTCCCGTCTGCAGCACCTCGAACTGCTGGCATTTCCGCCGCAGGATGTTGACCTCGTTGGCCTGGAGGGGAGCCACATTCTGCTTCACCTGGATGGCCAGTTTCTTGGTGTTTGTCCACTGCTCTGGCAGCTCCTGTGGAAGACCAGGGCCAAGGAGGGGGCTGCTGAGTCTTCTCTTCTTAAACCTTCTTATTGCAAAATAATTATAGACTCAGAGGAAGTTGCAGAAACAGTACAAAGGGTCCAGATTACCCTTCACCCAGCTTCCCTACTAGGTGGGGGTTCAACATCAAAGCCAAGATTGGACCTTGGTATATTTCTGTTAACTGGACTACAGAATTTGAACTCAGTTTTCACCTAAATGTTTTTTAATCTCAATTTATTTGTGGGCTGTGTGTAGTTCTACACAAGTATTGGTTTGTGTAGGGGCAATGAAGGCTCAGTGGTAGAATTTTCGTCTTCCATGCAGGAGACCTGGGTTCGATTCCCAGCCAACGCACCTCATGCTCAGCCACCACCCCCGTCTGTCAGTGGAGGCTTGTGTGTTGCTGGGATGCTGAACACAGTGGAGCTTCCAGACTTAGACAGACGAGGAAAATCAGCCAGTGAAAACCCTATGGACCACAGTGATCTGATCTGCAATTGATCATGGGGATGGCGCAGGGCCAGGCAGTGTTTCGTTCCCTTGTGCATGGGGTCACCGTGAGTTGGGGGCGACTCAAGGGCAGCTAAAGCCAGCAACAACAATAACGACTTGTGTAACCACCACCACAATCAAGATGGGGAGTAGTTTCACCATCGCAAGAACCTCCCTCCGGCTACCTCTTTGAATTCCAGCTTTGGCCTTTCTAACACTTCTTGAGTTTCTGTTAGTGATACTTCTTTTCAATGTTGCTGTTGTTGGGTGCGTCGAGTTGATTTCCACTCATAGTGACCTCATGTGACAGAGCAGAACTGTCCCAAGGGTTTCCTAAGCTATAATCTTTACAGGCAGGAGAAAGATGTGGCAGTCTGCTTCTGTAAAGATCACAGCTTGGAAACCCTATGGGGCAACTCTACTCTGTCCTAAAGGGTTGCTAGGAGTAGGAATCGACTCGATGGCAACGGGTTTAATCTTTATGGGAGGAGATCATTAGGTCTTTCTCCCATGGAGGGGCTGGTGAGTTAGCAGCCAAGCGCTCAAGCACTGTGCCATCAGGCTCCTTACCTCTTGACAATCGTACCCACGCCCCACCCCACCCCAAGCCACTAATCTGTTCTCCATTTCTATGATTTTGCCATTTCAAGAATTGCTTTAGCAATCCGATGAATTTTGGTGGTTTCCAAGGTCCCCACATCGGGTAAACATTGTGCTTAGACTCACAAGAAAATATTTCAAAGGAAAAAAACAATCCCAGCACACGAGCCCAGAAACAGAGGAGACGTTTCTATCTCTTCTAGGATTAACAGTCCTAATGGTTTCAGTTCCATGGCCTCAAGCGGGACTCCTTAGGGACATCTGTATCACACCCATCGGCACGTCCATGGCCCTGGGGCCCTCAGAACTGGATCTCGGGCCAGTTGGCAGGGGCAGGCACGGCCCGGTGTTTATGTCAGATCACAGCAGGGTCAGAGCAGGGCCTGGGCAGCGTGGGGCCAAGGCCGCCTGCTCTGTGTGGCAGTCAGTCTGTCCTGCTCCCTTTACCCATCATCTTGTTGCCTCCCCGGGATGTGGGTCTTGGGCACTGCCTGGAGCCAGCGAGCACTGGCAGAGGACAGAGACAGGGACTGAGAGGGAGGCGGGGACACACAGGGAGGGAGGCTGGCAGGTCCTGGGAGACATTCCCACTCCAGGAGCAGATGCAGGAGAGCACTGGTAGTTCTATCGGGCGGCCACGGCCAGGGGTGGCGGGCAGTGCCGTTAGAACCCCTCGGCCCACCCCAGCCAGCGCACGCCTCCTCTTTGACGCGGACGGCTGACTTATTCTGGACTTTCTGTAAAGGGCTGTGCAAACACCGAGTCCAGCCCCTCCTCCTGCAGCCGGAGCTGCGGCGGGCGGTTTCATCCCAGATACAAACTGGGCACTACCGGGGCCTGCAGCTTGTACCATTCCCCAGAGCAGCTCTCCCACTGCCCCCTGGCGAGGAGGCCTCTCTAAGCCTCGCTGCTGTGGCCCTAATCCCGCCAGGGCTCTGCTGGCCTCATTCTCGCCCTTGGAAGAATCCCTACCACCCTCGTAACTAAATCCCTATGCTGCCGGTGATCCCATACCTGGGCCAGGCCCATCGGATGGAGGGGAGCCTGGTCTAGCCCTGGGGCCCCCCATTCTGCAGGAATGCTCCCCCAGTTTCTTTGGGATGTCTGCCTTCAGTGCCCACTTCCAGGTTGCTGTGCATGGGATGGTCTTGTCTCACTCCCGCCCTGCCTCCTGCCGGCTCCCGTTGGCCAACCCTTCCCCACCCAGAGTCCTTGCCGGCCCCCCTCCCCATCAGAGCCCCCCCAGCCCCCTTCCCCTCCAGAACTCCCTCCAGCCCCCTGCTTCAGCCCTGCCCAGAGTCCCCATAGCTCCTAGCCTCCCCCCTCCTTCCCCACCTCCCCCCAGAGCCCCCTCCTCCCCTCCCTCCCCCCTCCTTCCCCACCTTCCCCCAGAGCCCCCTCCTCCCCTCCCTCCCCCTCCCCTCCCTCCCCCTCCTCCCCTCCCTCCCCCTCCTCCCCTCCCTCCCCCACCTCCCCCCAGAGCCCCCTCCTCCCCTCCCTCCCCCTCCTCCCCTCCCTCCCCCACCTCCCCCCAGAGCCCCCTCCTCCCCTCCCTCCCCCTCCTCCCCTCCCTCCCCCTCCTCCCCTCCCTCCCCCTCCTCCCCCTCCTCCCCTCCCTCCCCCTCCTCCCCTCCCTCCCCCTCCTCCCCTCCCTCCCCCCTCCTCCCCCACCTCCCACCTGCAGTTTCACATGTGTGTCTTCGGGTATCTCCTCCCCGTATGTCCTCAGCAGCTCGATGGTTTGTTTCAGCGGCTGGAACATGGTGTCGGTGGCCGCCTGCCGCTCCTTGACCTTCATCAGGTGCCCCATGACCTCCACCAGCCCGTCGTAATCCCCCTCCTTGAGTGGCTTGGTCAAGCCCGTTCTGGCGACTTTCATGAAGGCCTCCAGGTCGGCCAGGCTGCAAGACAAGGGAGCGTCTGGGGGGCTCTGTCCCCCTTGGAACTTCTGGAGGCGCTGCTAACAGGCGGGGAAGGGGCTGAGGCCCACGAGCGGAGGAGGGCAGCGAGGGCATGCTGGGGATCGAGCGAGGGCATGCTGGGGACTGAGCGAGGCCCCGTCTGGGGGACTCTTACCGCTCAGGCCTTCTCGCTTGCTGCACCCCAGCCTGCACTGCCAGCCCACTCTCCACCAGCTGAGCTCTAAGTGAGCCCCAAGGCCCAGCTTAGCCTCCCGTGGCATCTGCCCTCCATGGCCCCGATCAACTAAAAAACCCAAACCCGTGGCCATCAAGTAGTTTCTGACCATGGCGGCCCCACGTGTTAGAGAGTAGAACTGCTCCACAGGGTTTTCTTGGCTGTAGTCTTTACGGGAGCAGATCACCAGGCCTGTCTTCTGCAGCACTACTGGGGGGATCTGAACCGCCAACCTTTAGGTCAGTCGTTGAGCACGAACTGTTTGCACCACCCAGGGACCTTGGTGGGCTCTGCTGACATCGCTCTTTGTCCACTTGTTACATGTCAGACTCCTGCCAGCCTCGGTGCCCGGACACCATAAATGCTCAGTAAACAGTGTGAATGAGCTCCTACAGCATTTGCTGGAGCTCGCAATGCCTTCCTGCTGGGCCAGCCCGTCCCTGGTGGGCCACTTACTGCTGAGCCTGACCTCAGAGCCCCCTTGGCTGCCCCAGGGAGATGCCCCCACAGACATCCGTGACCCTGCATGGAAGGCCACTGACGGACCCCTGACCAGTCTTCTCTCCTGGGTGTGGCTCAGCTCCAGGCCGGGCGGGGGTGCGGGTGGTGGCACCCACCTGTTGATGACGTGGTCGCTCAGGTGTCGCTTGAACATGAAGCTCCAGCGCTTGACGGCGTTGAGCAGGGCCTGCTTGAAGGGGCGGCAGTCACACTGCAGCCAGCCATGGAACACCACCATGTTCTCGCACTTGGAGACTTCCTCATACAGCTTCTCGTAGGAGTCGATCTGGGAGACGCAGCCAGCGCCATGTCACGGCCTCGCGGGGAGCCAGGGCCAGCCTGCTGCTCTCCCTTTCTCTGTCACTTGCCACTAACAAGGTCCTGCCTAGCTCAGGCCTCTCGTGCTCTCTGCTCTAGCCCCCTGTGGTAGCCGTCTTTCAAGTCCTCAAGGTCCCTGCTTCCTCCTGCCACAGGGCCTTTGCATATGCTTTCTGCTGTCTGGAATGCACACCTTGCTTCCTCCCACCGCAGAGGCTTTGCACACGCTTTCTGCTGTCTGGAATACACACCCTGCTTCCTCCCACTGCAGGGCCTTTGCACATGCTTTCTGCTGCCTAGCATACACACCCTGCTTCCTCCCGCCGCAGGGCCTTTGCACATGCTTTCTGCTGCCTGGAACACTTCTTCTCTTGCTCTTTGCCTACCTGCCCATCAGCTCTCAGCCCCAGGGTCACTTCCTCAGGGATCGTTCCCTGACCTTCTCCCCATCACTTCCCAGCTTCCCTCCAGCTCTGGAGTCAGAGAGGTCTGAGTTTGTGTGGCCCGGCTGGGGGCCTTGAGCAGGCACTGAGCCTGGCTGGGCCTCTGCTTCCTACTTGCATGGGTTCTGTTGTGGGATGAGACCAGGGAAGCCAGGTCCTTATTACGTGTTAGCTTTCCTTCTCCCAAGACCCTCAAGTTTCCTTCTAACCCTGCAGTCTAGGGTGACTTTCATAGTACAGGATAATTTAGGGCCACAAGCTTCAGAAAGGGAGGTGACCGGGCAACCCCAGCAGGACTTCCAAAGAAGTATAAGGCAGAGCATAAGTGGGAGGATGGCCACGGGCACCCAAAGGGCATCCCCAGCTCACTTTTCTGCCTGGGGCTTCGATCCCATGGGCTGTCCTGCCCTGGACAGCCAGTGCACATCCACCTGGGGATGTCCACCGTGGTGATCCCATGGTGGTGCCCTTTCTCCCTGCCTATTGGGAAAAGAGCTGGAGGTCCACCTGCATTTTAAATCCAGCCGGAGCCCCTCCCCTGGGGCTCGCGGGGGCGAGGAGCCTGTGGGGGGCTGTCTGCACTCACCTGCTGCTGGAACTGCCCGAGGGTGGGGGGCGTCTTGGGGAGGCTCTCCTCCGTGCGGACGTCCAGGTCCTCCGGCACGACGGGGCGCCCGTAGGTCAGGAAGTGCTTCATGAACTCCTGGAGGTCGTCCGTCCACAGGTAGGAGTAGCGCTCGAAGGAGTCCTGGTACTCCTCGGCCTCCTTCATGGCACTGAGGACCAGGTTGGAGACTTCCTCCCTCATCTCTATCAGGTCTGTCATGTCTTCCAGGTCCGTCTGAGGACAAGAGGAGCACACAGTGAGCTGTCCGCCCTGACGACTCACGGCTGAGCGTTGTTCTCCCACCTGGCAGAGGGGCCGTCTGCGCAGAGAGCTGCTGATGTCTAGGGCAGGGGCTGGGGACTTTGCCGACTGGCGGTGCTCCCCCGTGAGGTGCTGAAGGTGCCTGTGTCCGGCAGCCCCAAGATGACACATGCATCGGTTCATTCATTCACTGGTCACTCAGGACTTGCTGAGTGCTGGAGGCTGTGCTGGGCACATGGAGGAGTGTGGGCCAGGGTGCGCCAGACACTTATCTATAAATCACATAAATGGGACATTGCAGCTCTGACTGCTGCTCTAAGAAGTGACGGGGGGCAGTGATGGGTGGGGAGGCCCGGGAACAATCCCTGAGGAGCTGATGGTCGGTTAGGCAAAGGCAACAAAGCACGTGCAAAGGCCCTGCGGTGTGAGGAAGCAGGGTGTTTGGGAACTGACAGAAGCCTAGCATGGGTGGCTGGAGCAGACAGCACAAGAGGCTGGAGCTGGGCATGATCTTTCTAGCTGCAAGTGACAGGAAGCCCAACCCAAACTGGTTTAAACAAGAGGCAGACTCATGGGCTCACAGGCCTGGAGAATCCTAGCGTGGGAGCCAGCTGTGGGCAGGGCTTGGTCACTGGGACCCTTACACTGTTTCACTCCATTCTCCTCTGTGTGTGGCTTTGTTGGGGCCCCAGATGGGTGCAGGAGCCCCAGCAGGTACATCTTGGTCTGGCCCTTGTGGGCCGAGTGGGGTAGCAGGTGGGTAGCTCTATTCTGGACTCAGGAGAGCTGCATGCACTTGGCCAGGCCCAGCACCTTTCTGTGGCTCAGAAATCCACTGGCCATTTTCTCTGCCTGACCCTGTCATCCCAGAAAGTGTTCCCCACCAGTCCAGACCACTCACGCGTCAGCTCCTCTTGGAAGCCACCCTTGACCTTCCCAAGCAGTTATTGACTTCCTCCTGGGCCCTCACCTCACTCTATACATGCACACACACATTCAAGTGTGAACACATGCAGACACATGCACACCCACACACACAAATATGCACATATGTGCATACACACACAAATATGCACTTGTGCAGATAAGATCACGAATATGCACACGTGAACACAGAGATGTGTACATATGTACCAAAATATGCACACATGCAGAAATATACATGCATACACATGTACAAATGAACACAGAAAATATGCATGCTGCACACATGTATGTACGCACATGCATGCACACACACACACCCCTCTCTAACAGCACAGAGCATCCTACTATAACTATTACAAATAGTACATGCTCATTCTCGAAAATTCAAACAGCCCAGAAACCTATGAAATGAAAGTCCGCTGGTGTGTGCCTTGTTCTTGCTCCTCCTTGCCCTCACCCTGGTTCCCAGGAGGAAACCCTCTTGGCAGTGGGAAGGGTGTCCATAGAAAGACAGATGTCTGTTCGTTTCAAGAAATAAAACTGCATTCTAAGGCTTGTTCCATCACCTGAGAAACAAACATCGGGCCCGGCACCTTCCCACACCTCCTTCGTTTCGGTGGCCCACAGACCCCCACTGCGTGGGCGACCACAAGCCATTTCACTGCCTCTCTCTGTGTGGACAATTTTTGTTTTACTGTCAGACAAACGGTGTCCCAACAAACACACCACTTGGACATCCGTCCGGAGGAAGCTGTGTTTCCTAGGACGTCTGTATCCCAGAGTCGGATCTGGCTACATGCGACGCTTGTGGGCGTATGATGCATTTGGAGTCAGTGAATTTGGAAGATGGTGGAAGATGCATTTGTCAAAATGCCTGCATCATGGTGTTTAAATGATAGAAAAGAGCAAGGTGTCAGGAAGTGGGGCACGGTTACATTCTTGTTAGCGTGTGTGTGTGTGTGTGTGTGTGTGTGTGAGTGTGTGAGTGTGTGAGTGTGGGGAGGTGTTGAGGGGTAGGTGCTGGGGGACAGACCCAGGATGGCTTTGGGGAGAAGGACGGAGTTCTGGAGTGAAGAGACTGGAACCTTGGCTGCAGTCTGGAAAATCTAATGGAATACAAACCTCTGGCCTCCCTGCTGCAGTCAAAACCGTCATCATTTAACTTCACCAAAGAAAACACTCAAGCAGCTAAAAGACATGAGGAAATGCTCGGGACCACTAGCCATTAGAGAAATGCAAATCAAAACCACAGTGAGATACCATCTCACTCCAACTTACTGGCATGAATCAAAAAAGCAGAAAATAACAAATGCTGGAGGGGCTGTGGGGGAGATGGGAACTCTTATGCACTGCTGGTGGGAATGCAAAATGGTACAACCATTCTGGAAAACAATATAGCACTTCCTTACAAAGCTAGAAATAGAAATACCATACAATCCAGCAATCCCAATCCTAGGAATACATCCTAGAGAAATAAGAGCCGTCACACGGATAGACATATGCACACCCATGTTCGTTGCAGCATTGTTCACAATAGCAAAAAGCTGGAAACAACCTAAATGCCCATCGACAGATGAATGGATAAACAAACCATGGTCCATACACACAATGGAGTACTACGTAATGATAAAGAACAACGATGAATCTGTGAAGCATCTCATAGCATGGATGAATCTGGAGGGCATTATGCTGAGTGAAATAAGTCAATCACAAAAGGACAAATATTGTCTGAGACCTCTATTGTAAAAACTCATGAAAAGGTTTACACACAGAAAGAAACAATCTTTGATGGTTATGAGGGAGGGGAGGGGTGGGGGAAACACTAAATAAACAATAGATAAGTGGGAACTTTGGTGAAGGGTAAGACAGTACACGATACTGGGGAAGCCAGCACGACCTATACAAGGAAAGGTCATGGAAGCTCCATAGACACATCCAAACTCCCTGAGAGACCAAATTATTGGGCGGAGGGCTGTGGGGACCATGGTCTCGCTGAACATCTAGCTCAACTGGCATAACATAGTTTATAAAGAAAATGTTCTACATTCTACTTTGGTGAGTAGCGTCTGGGGTCTTAAAAGCTGGTGAGCAGCCATGTAAGAGACTCCACTGGTCTCATCCCTTCAGGAGCAAGGTAGAACGAAGAAAACAAGAAACAAGGGAGAGATTAGTCCAAAGGACTAATGGACCACAACTACCGTGGCCTCCACCAGACTGAGTCCAGCACAGCTGGATGGTGCCCAGCTGCCACCACTGACTTCTCTGACTGGGATCACAATAGAGGGTCCCGAACAGAGCTGGAGAAAAAAAGTAGAACAAAATTCTAACTCACAAAAAAGACCAGACTTACTGGCCTGACAGAGACTGGAGAAACCCCAGAGTATGGCCCCTGGACAACCTCTTAGCTCAGTAATAAAGTCACTCCCGAGGTTCACCCTTCAGCTGAAGATTAGACAGCCCCATAAAACAAAATGAGACTAATGAGGCACAGCAGCCCAGGAACAAGGACGAGAAGGCAGGAGGGGACAGGAAAGCTGGTGACAGGGAACCCCACGTTGAGAGGGGAGAGTGTTGACATGCCATGGGGTTGTTAATCAACGTCATCAAACAATATATGTACTAACTGTTTGATGGGAAGCTAGTTTTTTCTGTAAACCTTCATCTAAAGTACAAAAAAAAAATTATCACTTAAAACGCAAGCAACCAGTTCTCTCCGAGTCGGGAAGGCAGTTCTGACCTGGAAGCAGTTGGAGCCCACACAGGGAAGCTGGGGAGGCAGCGCTAAGCCATGACTGACCTTGTAGTTCACTCTGCCCTTGGCTAGCCGGGGGATGAGCTTGGCTGCGTTGTAGATGTCATTGACCAGGCTCTCGATCAGTGCCAGGAAGCCCTGGTCCGAGCCCACCTCTAGGGATGGGTTGAAAGTCAGCCCGTCCTCATCCAGTTCCATGCGGACCTCAAATAGGGGCGCGACGCTGCCCTGAAACAGCCACACCAGGGTCACAGCCTCCACCTTGACTGAATGACTCTCAGTGTCCCACTGTCCACTCCAGGCCCCATCCAAGGTAGATGATGGCCAACACCCCCGGCCAGGACCGCTGAGGGGACCCGGGTTCCCGGGGGCCTCTCCGCCTGAGGGGACTCCTGGGATGCAGACCTTTCAGCTTTAAAACCGAGACCGCCCTGGGGGAAATGAGGACAAGTTGGTCACCCTAGGCAGACTTTGACAAGTTGTTTGCCACAAGACAGCCTTTTCTTCCATCAGGAAACCCCAAACGCTAGAGCCCAAGATAGACGTCTGTACCTGATATTTAAAACTTACATCCACAGCCATGTTGTCCATTAGGTAATTTAGAGATTTTCGAATAAATTGGTCAAATTCATCTAAGACCATATTGTCAATATAGTTGACATAATCTTTCCAGGACTGGCTTGTTGTATCGGCTTTGAACAGCTCTGCGTTTTCCTGCAAAGAGAACCACACGGTTGGCCACCGTTTCGCTCATGCGTTCATTCCTTCTTCGATCAGTGATTTCAGTGACACTCTGGACACTCTTGCTTTGCTCACCCAGGATGACTTGACCACGAGGTCAGCCAACACCAGACCAGCTCCGCAATGGGGCCCTCTGGTTGAACTGGATCTGGTGAACCTTCATATAAATCTACAACCAATGATTTGCACCACGGCCTGGAAGTCCCCCAAACAGCCATGGAGATATTTTGAGCTCAAGGGAAAATCTTCTATTTTTCAGGCCAGTGCTGAGCTCTGCCCTTCACATTAACCCCAGAAATAAGCTGAAATGCAAGCTGGGTGAGACGGCTGCCAGGTGGGGAAGGTGTGAAAACCCCCAAGATGTCAGGAACCCAGGCAGAGCTGCCAGGAACACCAGGCTACATTGTGCCTCCTCCCTCCAAAGGTGCAAAGGATGATCATCTCAGAGGCCAGCAGGGACATAGACCCATGGACCATGGAAACAATCGAGCAAACCAGAATTCACCGATGACTAGGCAGCAAAGCAGGCGGGTTATCATACAATGCTGACTGGAATGTGTTGGCACCAATGCACCATGCACACATTCAGATGTTCCTCACCCTTTGCTGTCCATGTTTCTTGCCCACTCCTGGATGGGAAACCCATGAAGGACACCAGACAAACACACACAGTCCTTGTCCCTCAGGAGCTTATTCCAGGAAAACAAGGTTTATGGGCCTTGTGGTGAAGACGGCACCTGCCTGCACCAACTCTGTGCAGACTGGGGGCTCTGCTTCCTCAGGATAGTGGAGGGCAGGGCAGGGTGAGCAGGGCCGGGCTTCCAAGAGTACAGGGAAGATGGGCTGCTCTGTCAAGATCAGACTCTCCTGGATTAAAGATCTCAGACTTCTGTGACCATTAAAGATGTGTAATCTGTCATTTTTATGAAACGTCTAGCTCTGCCTTTGTTCTCTTCCCTTTACTAAGAGCACCTGCGCTCTCGGATGGCCCCGGCTTCTCCTTACCGCTACCATGGCTTGGATCTTCAGACCCGCATCCTTGACTGCTGTGTAGCGTTTGTTGAGATTGAACATTCTTCCATCCAAGTCTAAGAGGGCGTCTTTCTTGTTGTCTTTTCTTTCAAACATCGGGTTGGTTGACCAGTCCTGAAAAGGAAACCCCGGCATGAGAAAAGGCGTTTTGGAGAAAATGCTTTTTGGCCTTTCCCCTTCATTGGCAAGCTGTCCGGTGTGAATGTCTCCATGCTGGGCTGATTCGGGAGAGAAGGCCAGTTCCTTCCTGGCCATGATTCCCAGTATTGTGTGATTGTCCACTGTTTTGTCATCTGATGTGATTTACCTTTGTGTTGTAAAACCTACCGCTATGATGTTAATGAGACAGGATTAGAGGCAGTTATGTTAATGAGGCAGGACTCAATCTACAAGATTAGGTTGTATACTGAGTCAATCTCTTTGAGATATAAAAGACAGAAGTGAGCAGAGAGACAGGGGGACCTCCTACCACCAAGAATGAAGACCCAGGAAGGGAGTGCATCCTTTGGGTCCAGGGTCCCTGTGCTGAGAAGCTCCTAGACCAGGGGAAGTTTGATGACAAGGACCTTCCCCCAGAGCTGATAGAGAGACAAAGCCTTCCCCTGGAGCTGGCACCGTGAATTTGGACTTCTAGCCTCCTAGACTGTGAGAGAATAAATTTTCTCTTTGTTAAAGCCATCCACTTGTGGTATTCATCCACTTGTGGTATTTCTGTTACATGAGCACTTGATAACCGAGACAGAGGGGTTTAAAGATTTCGTTTTGGGTATATTGCTATAAATGTTGTTGCAAATTAGGGCATTGATGACAGACTGTGAGAGAAGCTAGTGAAGGATTTTTCCCAGTTTTTGGAGTTGGATTTGAGCTTAAAATGCTATTGCTTCTGTACTGACAATGAGCTTATTCCAGGCGGGGCTGAGTCTTAGCAGATATCTTTTCTACCCCTTGTTCCTAGCACCAGCCTGGTAGACTCTCCACATGCTTGTGGAATTCAGCAGAATAGAACAAAACTGGATTCTACAAAGTGACCTGGGCTCTTCCCACATGAGGACCACTTTGACATTAGTTGTACCGTTGCATTGAACAGCAGGGGCCCACTACGATTTTGCTTCATGGCAGCACTGTCCATGAGCATCTGCACAAGGCCTCGTTTCTCCCAAGACCTGCTCCTGGGATGCCATTCAGGGCCTGCTCTGTACTTTGCAATGGCTCACCTTCATAGCCTGGGAAATTGCATCTATATTTTGCTTTGCCTTTTGCATCCTGGTCTGCAAGTCATGTAGGATTTCTCGCATCTCTTGAATATACCCAAACACACCTAAAATTCAAGCATAAAGGAATGTTACAAAATGAACAATTTAGCCAGAGGAAAACTTCTCTTGGGTTGGCTTAACACTCATTATTGTGAGACAGCGCTTCAAAAATATTTCTACTGTTTTAGAACAAGAAGCAGAAGGAATTCACTGAGAGTTCTCTGAAGTGAAATGTTGAGGAATAATGCATATTGTCTCTTTGGAAACAGAACTTCCCTATCCCCAAATATGTGGAACATTAATTCCACCCAGGGACCGCAGGCTCTTGATTTTAAGGATCCCCTCACATCCTCGTGTCCCCCAGCCCCTTCAATCATGAATGGAACGCTGGAGAGACTTGAACTTCTTTCCAACGCTGTCAGTGGGACTTGGAGCAAGGAGTTGGAAAACAGATGTGTCCTTATGCAAAAGTGAGAGAAAAGAAGCATGGCCACTTAGCACAGAAAAGTCCAGAACAGACCCCGATCTCAGGTAACAGACTGTAACATTCAATCTCATCTTCTAGTTGAGATATTGGATGCAGGACATGGCAGAAGAGGACTGAAAAGGTGGCAAAAGGCAAGCCTGAAGGTCTCAGAGGAGGTGGAGGTGGGTCCAGGGGGTGAGTGGGGCAGGAGTGGGGTCGCCTGCCCCATCTGTCCCGATGGTTGAGGTGAAGGGAGGAAGGAGAGCCATAGGGACACTTTTTTCTGCTTCTCTAACATCCACCCTAAGCCAACTAGGAAGTGCTTTGCTTTGATCACCAGCTGTGCCCATGTGAGAAACCACAGCAAAGCATGTATGGAGCTCCAGCAAGTCAGGTTTGGAAACTTTGGAAGCCCTCAGCAGTTCCCAAGGAGCCTTGCCTAATTTCATTTATTATAAGCAATGCAAATAGGCTCTTTTTGGACTGGGCAAGCGAGTAGAACTATCTTTTAGCTTTAAATAATCTTTTGGGGGGAAAGAGGAACTCATTACTTAGAGGGCAGCACTAAGTTTCTGTTAAGGGTGGTGGAAAAATTTGGAAACAGGTAATGGTGATGGTTGCATGACATGATGAATGTAATTGAATCGTACATGTAAGAAATGCTGAAAGGGAAATATTTTGTTTTATATATATATATATATATGTATACTTAAAAAAATTTTAAAAGCCAGTTACTGTTGAGTGGACTCCGTGAATGGACTCTGACTCATGGTGACCCTATGTGTGTCAGAGTAGAACTATACTCCACAGAGTTTTTTTTAAAATTTATTTTGTTGTTGTTGCTGAGAATATACTTCTTTTTTTAAAAAAATTAATTTTATTTATTTTTGTCATTGAAAATATACACAGCAGAACATACACCAGTTCAAGAATTTCTACACGTACAGTTCAGTGACATTGGTTACATTCTTCAAGCTGTGCGACTGTTCTCACCCTCCCTTTCTGAGTTGTTCCTCCCCCATTAACGTAAACTCACTGCCCCCGTAAGTTTCCTATTTGACCTTTCAAGTTGCTGTTGTCAATTTGATCCTATATAGATACTTCTTCAAAAGAGCACAAAGTTCAAGGCAGATATTCTTTACTAATTAAGGTAAACTACTAGGACAGTGGTTAAGAGCTTGGCTGCTTACCAAAAAGTTTGGCAGTTCGAATCCACTAGCCACTCCTTGGAAACCCTGCAGGGCAGTTCTACTCTGTCCTATAGGGATGCTCTGAGTCAGAACAGATTCCAGGACCACAGTTTAAAAAAAAATTTTTTTAATTGCTTGGTTTAAAGAAGACTTCAGGGGATATTTTTGGTTTAAAGTTTAAAGATTATCTCAGGGCAATAGTTTCAGGGGTTCATCCAGCCTCAGTGGCTCCAGAAAGTCTGGATTCCACGAGAATTTGAAATTCTGTTCTACTTCCCCCTTTTGATCAGGATTCTTTTCATAGCATTTTCAATGGCTGGCTTTTCAGTAGATCGCCAGGGCTTTCTTCTCAGAAGCCTCTGGGTGGACTTGAACCATCAGTCTTTTGATTAGTAACCCAGCTCTTAATCATTGGCACCACCCAGATAAAAATAACCTTTGGGCAGGTAAAGCAGACCCATTAAGCTAGCAGGTAGAAATGGCCACTCTAGGTGGATTTTAAGACAGACACTGGACAGGTTGGACCCTTCGGCCCCCAAGTTTAACTCAAGGTGGACCATGCCCTTGATACCTTCGCCATTCCAAAACAATGTCGTTTCAGCAGCCAGTAACTTGACATCAATTGTTTCCAGTTCTGACTTGATGAGTGGATATTCTACTTCCATCACTGTGGTCTTTATCTGCAAAACAAAGGCTCAGACTTTAGGGTTGAGTTCCACATCCAGCCAGATTTTAAATTGCTCCATGGTAAGGATTTCTGTTACTCAACACCCATCAAGACAATGACAATGAGTGTTACGTGACTGGGAATGATATACAACTAAATCTCGGGAGATCCCAACTTTTAAAATGATTTCTGAATTTGGGAGTGGTGATAGTTGAACAACTTGATGAACATATTTATGTCACTGAAGGGTACATGTGAAGATTATTGCAGTGGCAGATGCTTGTTACCTATATATCTACAACAATAAAAAATCATTATCATTCCTGGCCTAATCTGCTGTGGCTTGGGGTGGGAGTGAGGTCATATGGTACAAATAGCAGCCCTTCCCAGGATCTATGGGCGGGGTCTATGAGAAAAGGGGCACATCTGTGCTCTGAGCCCATGTTCTCCAGGCCACTTCTGATCGGCTTCCAGAGGCCTCAGGCCAGGAGGGAAATGCTCTGAACATCCCTGGTGCTGGAAATGACCATCCCCCAAGTCTAATCAACTTGGGAACTCTGATTTATCATCAGCCTCTTGAGTGAGATTGCTTTTGTTAGGTCCCCAGAGCTGATCGGTGCCAGGAGTCAAGACCAAAAGAGGGTTCTGGAAACATAAGGCGGAGGGCGGGCCAGCTGCCATCCCAGACCCCTCTCTGGTGTATCTCGAGGGCAACGCCCTCAACATGTAGGTTCCTCACTAGATACCTCTGGGGATTTGTCAACCTTGTCTGGATTCCAGTAAATACCTCGCCTCTCCTTTTCTTAAAAAAAAAAAAAAATTTTATTTTTTGTTTTTGTTGAGAATACACACAACAGAACATACACAAATTCATCAGTTTCTACCAGTACAATTCGGTGGCATTGATTATATTCTTCAAATTGTGTGATCATTCTCATGCTCCTTTTCTGAGTTCTTCCTCCCCCATTAACATAAACTCGACGCCCCTAAATTTCTCATAGAATCTTTTGAATTGCTGTTGTCGATTTGATCCCATATAGACAGTTCTTAAAAAAGTACAATGCTCAAGGCAGACATTCTTTATTAGTTAAGCTAAACCATTGTTTGGTTTTCAGAAGACTTTGGGGGCTATTTTTGGTTTAAGGTTTAAAGATTATCTCAGGGCACTATCCTCCACTTTTAATGAGACTAACAAAAGTAATGTGGAATGAGTTTAATATTACCCAAAGCCAAACATATTTAGGAGAGTAAAGCACCTAAAAAGAATCACGTCACGTAAACCAATGTCCAATGGAAATGGGGTTTCCATCGTCAGCTGTTTTGAGTTATCACTGTCTTTGCTGCTGCTGTTTGCATGAATAACTTGTGCCTATTTGAATATTAAAATATACCCTTTTTTTCTGTTCCACTTGGCAATCTTACCCTTGTGTTTGTTCAAAACAAAAATCGAAACTTGGCAAGTACAAAACAAAAGAAAACAAAAGCTACCCCAGCTTACCTCATTATACCAACCAACGATGAGCTCCAAGTTGCCCACAAACTTCCGGAAGGTTTCGCTCTGTGAGAACAGGCTCTCCGCACTGCCTGGCATCTCCTTTTGCTGCTGGAAGTTCAGATACTTGACCTCTCTCAGAACTGCCACCAACTAAATGGCCAATGAAGATCAGAGATGATGTCAGAAGGTAAGCCCAATGGCATAGCATTTAGCAACGGAAAGGAAGGCCTGACCCTGGGCCCATTGTACAGCCTGGGGGATTTCACAGTTGGTGGGAGGAGGTGTTTGGGAAGGGAAGTTTGCTGGCAGGATCAGGACATAGTTGCCCCATTTCCTGGTCCTGAGCCTGAAAGGGTTGACAACCACAGGTGGGTGGATGCCATCATCACATCTTCCTTGTCTCCACTCTCTTCCCCCAAACAGGCTGTTTGGAGAAAGGCTTCAGAGCTTCCCCTAGGTGCCCCCTAGCATCTGTCCTTCCCTCTCCTCCCATGTGGTCCTGATCCTCTAGAGCCTCCTTCCTCTGTATAAGCCTAAACTAGCACCGAAACACACACTCCACAGCCCTCTAGTGAGAATTCCCTCTGTCTTGCCTGACTTTACCTGAGGGACCATTTGTTCAGATCCTGCAAAGACTTTATGTATTTATTTTTAAATTTCAGATTGATGGTTCCATTGGGATACCATGAAAGGCTACCAAGCTTTACCATAATATACTCATGAAAGTTACGTTTTTCACCTTAATGGAAGGACATGCTTAACAAAACAAACTTTCAGGCTAAACATGGCATAAACATTAACCTCCAATAGTAGCATGTGCTGGTGGACTAAGGGAATCAGCCTCGGGGCATTGGTATGAAAACCAGAGTGAAGACCCCAGCTCCCAGGTGCAGCAATTTTACGCAGGTTTGACCTTCAGAAGCAACGGCAAGATGGCACCCACCGCCTTGCTGAAGTTGACTTGAATGAGTTTCGTGGTGGAGTCCCGCTGGATTAGGGGCTGTCCCAGGTTGAAGCGGCAGTCCTGGTCCACTCGCGCTACCCACTCCCGGTGGGTCTTCTCACGGCAGTTTTTCAGCAGCAGCAGCATCTCCTCATACTTCTGGTAGATCAGCTTGGCCTCAATGCTGGACATGACCCTGGGATCAGAGGCCGATGAAGCCATAGGCTTCGGGTCTTGCCTGAGCCTTTCCTTCAGAGCCTCCTTAGCCCCTCCAGCCACTGATGCTAGATCTCAGGTGCCAGCGTGGACAGCCAACTCCCTGTCTCTTTGAGGCTAACCATTAGGGGTGGGGACAGTCAAATATGTCCTGAGTCACACCCATTGGGAAGGCTTTTGGAAGAGGAGAGAGAGGACTTCAACGGATATCTTCTGGGATTTGGCTTTGGGAGGTAACGGTTTGGCCAACATGAACAGTGAGGTTGCCTAGGAGTTGGGTAGGCCCTCTCCCTCTTCCAGCTACCGTGGAAGGGCAGTGCCTACCCCAGAACCCTTGGCTGGCCGCCATGACTCACGGGTGCTCAATGTGCTTCAGGTCCCTCATGGGTGCCTCCAGCCTCTCCTGTAGCTCCAGGCTCCATTTGAGCTGCCCAGCCACTGGGGGCATGTTCTTGTGGATTGGGGGGATATTCCCCTCCTGGGAAGCTGCCATCTGGGCATCGTACAGGATCTTGATGTTGTCCAGCTCCGCATCAAACAGCTCCAGCATGACTGAGTACCTGGGCACCACCTCGGTGAGAATCAGAGGCCGCTCCAGGAGCCCCCCACACATGTGCAGAAGCTGGGGGAGGAGAGGGAGGTGTGTCTGAGCCAGTGCCCCCCACCTTCCCACCCCTGCCCACCTCGGCTGTTGAGGAAATGTACATGCCAAGCTTTAGGAGTGAGAAAACATGTGCCCCCCTGTAGTGGGCTCAACTGTGCCTCCTCAAAAGATATGTTGGTGTCGTAGCCCCCGTACCTGTGAATGGGACCTTATTTGGAAAAGGGTTCTTTGAAGATGCAGTCAGTTAACCTGAGGTCATACTGGAGGAGGGTGGTCCCTGATCTCTTTATGACTGGTGTCCTTACAAGAAGAGGCAACAGACCCAGACACACAGGAAGAACACCACGTGAAGACAGACAGACAGACCCAGAGGGAAGACGGCCACGTGAAGACAGGGGCAGAGACTGGAGTGATGCTGCCACAAGCCAAGGAGCTCCTGGGTGGTGCTAAGGGTTAATGTGCCCGGCTACTAACCCAAAGTTCAGAGGCTCAATCTATCTAGAGGCACCTCAGAGGGAAGCACTTGTAATCTACTGCTGAAAAATCAGCCGTTGAAAACCCTATGGAGCACAGTTCTGCTCTGACATACATGCAGTTGCCACGAGTTGGAATCAACTAGACAGCAACTGGTGGGTCACAAGCCAAAGAACACCTGGGCTACAGGGAGCTGGAAGAGACAAGGATCTTTCCTAGAGCTTTTGGGGAGAGCTTGGCTCTACCGACACCGTGAGTTTGGACTCCTAGACTCCAGAGCTGTGAGAGAATCAATTTCTGTTGTTTTAAGCCACCTAGTTTGGGGTACTTTGTTACAGCAGCTACAGGAGACTCATTTGAACACATCTCTGTGCAGCAACTAAGCTCATGCCCCTGCAATCTTTGGGTTCGTGTATTCTGAGTTCCATATTACTTGACTTGTAAACCAACAGTACAGACTAGCAAAGACTCACAGGGCCACGATCTCAAAGAATGTATTCCAGGCCCCGGGGAAATCAGGATTTGGGCAAGGAAAGGTTGGACCATTAAAAAAATACAAAACGCAGTACTACTGCATTTACATCACCAGGGTTTCCTCTGATAACCAGATGGAGAAATGTTTTATTCTCAAGAATTATTCCTTTTAGGAAGAGCACCATCACCCCTCAGGCCATGCTCAGGCAACAAAAATGACCATCAGGAAGTTGGTTTTGCTCTGAAAAACGCTCGGGAGGAGAAGGGGAATGTTATGGATTGAATTGTGTAAAAAACCTCTTTAGAGGGTTGAAAAGCAAAGATGTCTCCTTGAAGACTAAGGTGCATCTGACCCAAGGCATGGTGTTTTCAATCACCTCATATGCAGGCGAAACTGAATGAAAAATAAGGAAGACCAAAGAAGAATTGGTGTCTTTGAATTGTGGTGTTGGTGAAGAACATTGAATATACCATGGACTGCCAAAAGAACGAACAAATCTGTCTTGGAAGAGGTATGACCAGAATGCTCCTTAGAAGCAAGGATGGCGAGACTACATCTCACATACTTTGGACATGTTATCAGCCAGAATGCTCCTTGGAAGAGAGGATGGCGAAGCTTTATCTTACAGACTTTGGACATGTTATCAGGAGGGACCAGTCCCTGGAGAAGGACATCATGCTTGGTAAAGTAGAGGGTCGGCAAAAAAGAAGAAGACCCTCAATGAGATGGATTGACACAGTAGCTGCAACAAGGGGCTCAAACGTAACAACGATTGTGAGGATGGCGCAGGACGGGGCAGTGTTTTGTTCTGTTGTACATAGGGTTGCTATGAGTCAGAACCGACTCGATGGCACCTAACAACAACAAAAAATTTGTGTTGAAGTCCTAACTTCTGGTACCTGTGAACAGGACCTTGTCTGAAGATGTTATCAGTCAGGAAAACATGAGGTCATACTGGAGGAGCGTGGGTCCTAATCCAATATGAGTGGTTGCTGTTGTTGGGTACCATGGAGTCAATTCTCACTCATAGCGACCCTACAGGACACAGTAGAACTGCCCCCCACCCCATAGGGTGCCCTAGCTGTAAGGTTTACAGGAGCAGGTCGCCAGGTCTTTTCTCCTGTGGAATTGCTGGTGGGTTCAAACCAGTCAAGCACTTAACCAAATATGAATGGTGTCCTTATAAAAGAGAAGGGACACAGGGAGGGAAGACATCCCTGCAAGCCAAGGAAGGCCTGGAGCTACCCGAGCTGGTGGAGAGGCGTGGAACAGATTCCCCCTCAGAGCCTCAGAAGGAATCAGCACGGCTGACACCCTGATCTCACACTCCTAGAACTGTGAGACAGTAGATTTCTGTTGTTTTAAGTCACCTGGTCTATGGATTTTGTTATGACAGACTTGGGAGACTGATTCAGGGAAGGAGAGAGGAGCACCAGAGAGATGGTGGAAGATCTGGCACTCTGCTGGTTTCCCAAATCACTGAACTCACCATGTGCTGGGTGTGTGTGGGCGTTGGGAGGCCTTTCAGCCTTAGGTTGGTGGGGGTGGAGCCAGGTGTGTGTGTGTGGCCGGGGTAGGGCTGGGGGCGGAGGTAATGTGCACAGAGGCTGCTGAGAGCAGGAAACATGGACGGGGAACATGAACCCTGAGGATTTAGGCTCTGGCCTTCTTGTGGGCTGTGACATTGGGGGTCCCAGCACATGGCCAAGCAGCAAGGGTGCTCAGAACGCTGAGCTGTCTCATTTCCACCTGTGGAGGCTGACCTGCAGCTGTGTTAGCAGGAGTACCTTGGACCTGAATTTGCTCAGGAGGGTGTCCTGACAAGGTTTTGGAAGCAGTGATCCCCGTGAGTCCCTTTGCCAGCAACGCATTGCCCTCCTGGGCTAAGTGTGATAAAAAACGCGAAATCGTCTTAAAAAAAGGCTTCATACCAGAGAGTAAGGTCTTTCTTCTAGGTGTTTCACTGAGGCCAGGAGGACAGGTTCCAAAAAGACCAGTGCACAGGAGGGGCTGGGGTGGGGAGCGACCTGGGTGGGGGTGGGGGTGGGGCAGCACAGGCCCCTGGGGCTGGCCTGAAGGGGTGAGGGAGGGGCCGTTAGGGAACCTGCCAAGAGAGGTCAGGTGGGGTGGACCCTTGACAGGAGCTGTGATATTAGTTCAAGGGACAAGGGTTGCAGCCAGCCTGAGGCTACCCTTGGACTGGAGGGCAAATACCCCAGCCTCCCCCCACCCCATCTACTGCCAGGGGTCCCCATTAGCTGAGTCACCTAGAGCCCAGGAGTGGGGGCTACTGAAGTGGTCCACTCTGGTGGATGGCAGTCGGCAGTGGCTCTGGACGCAAACAGGGCGTCCATCAGGCCTACGGTGCATTTTCTTTGGAAAAACGAGGTCACAGCTCTTGGCTGGAGGGAGGTTCCTGGCTTCAGTGAGCCTAAGTCCCAGATTTGCCCCGGGTTTTGGCTTGAGAAATATGACCACTCCATGTAAAAACGGCCTTTTTGGGAAAGGGTAAAACCTGCCTCAAGGACAGGAAGAGGGGTTCTCAGGCCCCCAAAGCCACATGAAGCAGCTGTGGATTCTTGAGGAGAAACACCAGTTCTAATATTGCTGACTGGTCTGTCCCGTCTCTTTCCCCCACTGTCACCTGCCGGGGAGCCAGGGGCACACGAGGCCACCATTTCATTCAAAAAAATGGACATGTGGCAGCTGGAGAAAGTGTTCTTATTGGTTTAGGACCCTCCTGGCTTTTTTTTTTCTTTTGTCTCTCCATTTCACTTCCCTTTTAATTTTTACATATTCTTTGGCCTATGACTTCTGTGAAGGAAGCCGATGTTTTCTGCCAGGAGGAGATCGTGTGGAAAATTGTGCTAGAACTTTCCTGGCTGTGTGTGAGTGACTGACAGTGAGAAATAGCACCAGACAGCTTGGGAATTCAGGGAATGAGGGGATTGTCCTAATTAGACCCGAGGGCAGCTGAATGAGAAAGAACGTGCTCTGAAACACCAAACAAACGTGAGCAGCTGGAAATGGAGAAGGTTCACACAAGCGAGTTTCCACCCCTTTTCTCCTTTTTGTTTTTCTTTGTAATTTTAAATTTGCTTTGTTACTGACCTAGTACAAGCAAGCTTAAAATTTAGGAAGTGACTCTCCCTTTTAGAATACATGGAGACAGTGGGTGTCAGTGGCAGAATTCTTGCTATCCATGTCGGAGGCCCGGGTTTGATCCCTGGCCAATCACAGGGAGAAATTGGTGTTTCCAAATTAAAGGACCAACTCAAAAGCTCTGGTCAGACTGGTCTGCACTTGGATGGCCCTTGAAGCTTTGTGCTAACACCGTTCTGGAGCTCCAAGAAGACAAAGGACTAACCAAGGGTGAAGCTGCCTCTGACCACATCCGGTAAAAACTAAAGTCCCACAGCTAGAGCCCAGCTGCTCCATAGGAAAGGTACAAAATCACCTGTTAGGTGCTAGGCACGGCTCTAGATGAACCCCAATCAAGCTTCTGCCCTCAGGGAGATTATATTCTAGCTGGGAAGACAGACAATGAAAGCATAAAGACATCAGGACACAATGGGATACCAGGAAGGGCCAAATGCCATGAAGAAACAGAGTAGCATCAGCATCAATGATTGGGAGGAGTATGGAGGATGACGGCGGGAGGATAGAGGATGATGGAGGTTGGTGGAAGATGATGGAGGATGGTGGAGGAGGATGGAGGATGGTGGAGGAGGATGGAGGATGGTGGAGGATGATGGAGGACGGTGGAGGACGATGGAGGACGGTGGAGGATGATGAAGGATGGTGGAGGACGGTGGAGGACGGTGGAGGACGGTGGAGGACGGTGGAGGATGGTGGAGGACGGTGGAGGACGGTGGAGGATGGTGGAGGATGGTGGAGGACGGTGGAGGACGGTGGAGGACGGTGGAGAATGGTGGAAGATGATGGAGGACGGTGGAGGATGGTGGAGGACGGTGGAGGATGGTGGAGGACGGTGGAGGATGGTGGAAGATGATGAAGGATGGTGGAGGATGGTGGAGGACGGTGGAGGATTGTGGAGGACGGTGGAGGATGGTGGAGGACGGTGGAGGATGGTGGAGGACGGTGGAGGATGGTGGAGGATGATGGAGGATGGTGGAGGATGGTGGAGGACGGTGGAGGATGGTGGAAGATGATGAAGGATGGTGGAGGATGGTGGAGGACGGTGGAGGATTGTGGAGGACGGTGGAGGATGGTGGAGGATGGTGGAGGACGGTGGAGGATGGTGGAGGATGATGGAGGATGGTGGAGGATTGTGGAGGATGGTGGAGGACGGTGGAGGACGGTGGAGGATGGTGGAGGATTGTGGAGGATTGTGGAGGATGGTGGAGGACGGTGGAGGATGGTGGAGGATGATGGAGGACGATGGAGGATGATGGAGGATGGTGGAGGATGATGGAGGACGGTGGAGGATGGTGGAGGATGGTGAAGGATGGTGGAGGATGATGGAGGACGGTGGAGGATGGTGGAGGATTGTGGAGGATGGTGGAGGATGGTGGAGGATGGTGGAGGACGGTGGAGGATGGTGGAAGATGATGAAGGACGGTGGAGGATGGTGGAGGATGATGGAGGATGGTGGAGGATGGTGGAGGATGGTGGAGGATGGTGGAGGATGGTGGAGGATTGTGGAGGACGGTGGAGGATGGTGGAGGATGGTGGAGGACGGTGGAGGATGGTGGAAGATGATGAAGGACGGTGGAGGATGGTGGAGGATGATGGAGGATGGTGGAGGATGGTGGAGGATGGTGGAGGATGGTGGAGGATGGTGGAGGATGGTGGAGGATGGTGGAGGATGGTGGAGGACGGTGGAGGATTGTGGAGGATTGTGGAGGACGGTGGAGGACGGTGGAGGACGGTGAAGGACGGTGGAGGACCGTGGAGGACGATGGAGGACGATGGAGGACGGTGGAGGATTGTGGAGGACGGTGGAGGATGGTGGAGGATGGTGGAGGACGGTGGAGGATGGTGGAAGATGATGAAGGACGGTGGAGGATGGTGGAGGATGATGGAGGATGGTGGAGGATGGTGGAGGATGGTGGAGGATGGTGGAGGATGGTGGAGGATGGTGGAGGACGGTGGAGGATTGTGGAGGATTGTGGAGGACGGTGGAGGACGGTGGAGGACGGTGAAGGACGGTGGAGGACCGTGGAGGACGATGGAGGACGATGGAGGACGGTGGAGGACTGTGGAGGACGGTGGAGGATTGTGGAGGACGGTGGAGGATTGTGGAGGACGGTGGAGGATTGTGGAGGACGGTGGAGGATGGTGGAGGACGGTGGAGGATGGTGGAGGATTGTGGAGGATGATGGAGGATGATAGGGAATGATAAGAAATGGTGGAGGATGATGGAAGATAATGCTGGATGTAGCACAATAGAGGATAATGGAGGGAAGGTTCTCTGGTGAGGTGGCATTTGATCTGAGCCTTGAAGGAAGTAAGGAGGGAGTGGTTCAGCTATGGGGGAAGAGTATGAGGGTAAGGGAACAACAAGGAGGTAGAGTGTTAATTTGCATTCATTGATATTTGCCTGGAGCTGCAACTGAAACAAAGACTTATTTGATCTCTACATTTGCACAGCTTCAGAAATCACAGGCATTTGTATTTTAAAAGAGTATATCTAAAAGGCAAAGGAACATCCAGTATCTGCATTGGAGAGATCTTTGTGCTCAGGGTTGGGGGGCTTCCTGGGTCCCTAGCTCAGTCCTAGCTGTCCCAGTTCCGACATCTCCCAGAAAATGGCCAGCACCCTGGGCTGCCCAGGGCCAACCTGATTGTCTTCAGGTCTTGGGAGCCCACCTATCCCAGTGGTTCAGAACAGGGACTTTGGAAACACTCAAGCTCAGATCTGGCCTGGGGCCCTGGTTTCTCTACTTAGCAGGCTGGCTGTGTGACTGTGAGTAGGTTTTTTGACCCATCTGAGCTATAAAAATGGGTTGGATAATGTAGGTAAATAGATTAGTAGACAGCCTGGGTTGTTCTGAGAATTAAGTGAGATAAGGTAGCACTTAGCAAAATGCTTAGAAAAGCAGATCCTGTTGCAAACTGGGCCACTCATGTTCTGTGTACAGGGAACAGCAGCTGTTTTGCTTCAGCCAGCTGCCACCACAAGGGAATGTGTGTCCAGTAGGGCTAGATCGGCTTCTCCAAGAGAAGGTGCAATCTGGACTTCTATGTGAAATGTCTCAATTTCTGAATGTTGTGAAATTTCTCATTTTGAAAGATTCTAAACTCAAGTATTTTAAGAAGCACCACATGAGCGTAGGCAAATCTATAGAGACAGACAGGAGCCCTCGTGGTGCGGTGGTTAAGTGCTTGGCTTCTAACCAAAAGGTCGCTGGTTCGAACCCACCAGCTGCTCCACAGGAGAAAAGGCCTGGCAATCTGCTCACTAGGGTTTCGGCCTAGGAAACCCTATGGGGCAGTTCTACTCTGTCACATGGGGTCTCTATGATTCAGAATGGACTCACTGGCGCACAACAACATAGAGACAGAAAGCAGATTAGTGGTGGCCTAGAGCTGGGGGGCTGGCGGTGACTGCTCATGGGTACAGGGTTTCATTCTGGGGTATGGAGAGGGGTGATGGTTGCACAGCTCTGAATTCGGGATTTCCAGCAACGCTCTGATGATTCTTTGTGTGTGTAGATCTTCGCACCTCTCTCTGAATAGCTTAAAATGAGCTTCCGCAAGTGGAGTCACTGCGAACAGGCAAACCTGGGCATTTTTAAGGCTTTCAGTGTTGTTGATAGAACTCAGAGTCACAGTGCGGAGTCCCCCAAAAAGCTGGAAATAAGGGTGCTAAGACTAGCCTGGGGGTTAAACTGTACTGTCCTCACACAAGCAGAAAGAACCGAGCGGTGCCAGGCTGCACAGAGGGCAGCTTGGGTCCCAGGACAGACAGCTGGACCATGCTTTCACATGCCCGTTAGGAAGGAAAACCTCCATGTCGGTCAGAAGAAAAGCTGCCCACAGAGCACCCAGGGGCAGCATTTAAGAGAGGGCAGACCAAGAGAACCAAACCAGTTGTCAGTTCTGACTCATGACGACCCCATGTGTGTTAGAGTAGAACTGCTCCGTAGGGTTTTGCAGGCTGTGGCCTTTCCAAAGCAGATTGCCAGACGTTTCTTTTGAGGCTCCTCTGGGTGGGTCTGAGCCACCAACCTTTTGGTTAGTAGTCAAGTGCTTAACCATTTGCACCACCCAAGGCCTCTGTCACAAGAGGACCGCGCTGGGCAAACTCTGCCATGTCCACCCAGCCCTGCCTGGCGAGAGGCCCTGCCCATACCCACCTTTGCACAGGACTCAATCGAGGGACAGTCGTCAAATCCCTGGCAGAAGATGGTGGCTAGGCTCCTATCCAGATCTTGAATTTTGGTCTCAAAGTCAGCGTAATCCTCATCAAAACTCTAAAAGTAAGTCAAAACGTCAACGTTGTAACCAGGGTGTAAAGCAGGGCAATCATTAGCTCTGGAGTCCACCGAGAGAGGACTTGGGGCTTAAATCCAGGCCGGATACGCTTGTCGTCATGGTGACAGCTGTGTGCAGAGTTTTCATGGCATCTTTAAAATGTGTTGAGGTCGTCATCACAGGTTCCCTCCGCGTGTCTTTCCCCTCCTCGGGCATTTACTCAGTGAGGCGGCCAAGGTCTCCAACTTACCAGATCCCCGGGGTCCAGGGGGTCATATTTGCAGTCAGCAAACACCTTCACCAGCTCAAAGACTTCATCATAGATCTGGGTCACCAGGTTCCCCAGGATGTTGCCCCTCACTCCCCCGAGCTCAATTTTCTCCAGCTTCAGAAACTCGATAGCTGTTTTATAAAGATCCTGGTGGAGATAAAAATGACTCCCTTAGTCGATTCATTTTCTAACTGGCTGTGTTGAATTGAACCTGACTCTGTGGTCCTGGAAAACAGAGAAGGTTAAGAAGTACCCCCCCGCCCTTTAGGGTTCTGAAAAACAGCGTGCTATAAAGAACCCCCTTCTCCACAGGACTCAGCTAAGACTCACAGATGCGCCCATGTTTACCTACGATAAGGCCAGACACGGACCCTCCAATTCCCGTTCTTTGTCTCATAAATGATGAGCTGGACGGCTTGTCTCCACTGATCAATCAGAAACAAAATGCTTGTTCACCGAACTTTGGTTAAGCTTCTCTTCCCCCAGGTCTCTGCACCCTGGCCCACCCTCAGTCAGAGTCCACATAAGCCCCCTCCTTCAGGTCCCTCCCAGGAATCCGCAGACCTCAGCCGAAAACCTTCTCTGATTTATTATCCGATCCCACCACTCCCTCGGCCCACTTCCCCACACCTGGTTCTTTCTAGCCTTGTTTATTATCGTCTCTAGAAAAGAAAAGCCCTTTCTGCCTAAGTCTCGGGACGCCTGCCGATCTTACAAACAGAGCATTGTTGCTAAAGCCACAGTCCCCTCTCCTTCCCTTGCAAGACTCCTTTTGAATGAAGTCTTTCCCTAGCTAAGTCCGATTTACTTTTCACTTGACATAAGCAAGCTCAACGGTTCAGTTCCTATCTAGCTCTGACCTGGGCAAGGAGGAACCAAAGACTGTGAGTCATTCAGGAAGATGGCCCAGTGACGACATGCCACTCAGGGGCCTGTTATTAGCCTGAATGTTCTTTCAAGTTGCTCCTTGAACAAAGACAGAGGATGGAAGGCGGGTTCCACGAATCATTTCCGTGTCATGAACATGGAGGAGAAGCGGACGCAGATCGGTTCTTGTCCCACCCCTCCAACGGCCAACATGTGCCTCTAAATAAGCCACACTTCACTTTCCCAAAAGCCCCTGCTTCCCAGCAACTGCACCCCGACTCAGCATCCGTAACGCAGGAACCAGCTGCTACGTGGCCAGAAGCTTGATGCGACCCTTCCAGGTTCTCGGGCGGGAGCCTCCATGTGTCAGTAATAAGCAGCCTGTGATTTAGATCTCGGATCCTAACAGGGCCTCTCCCTCTGCCTCCCAGAGGGTTTGGATGAGAATCAGACAGGCCTTTTGGAAGTTCAACGGCAGTGGCTCCAGCAACATCCCCTTCCCTTATGCGGTGGTTAAGCGCTAAGGCTGCTAGCCAAAAGGTTGGCAGTTTGAATCCACCAGACGCTCTCAACCCTGTGGGGCAATTCTACTCTGTCTAATGGGGTCGCTATGAGTCGGAATTGACTCAATGGCAACAGGTCTGGTTTTGGTATGATATGAGTAATATGTGCACGAAGTGAGAGAAAAAAATCAAGCCATACAGCAGGTTGCAAAACAAAAAACAAAACTTCTTGCTCTACCCCTCAGGCCCTCCCCGCAGAAGAAGTGGTCTTGGATTGTTTTAGAAACGTTGATTTGTTACGTGCCATGCATGTCTCCAAATGGAGCTCAAGCTGGATCTTTCTTAAGTCTCCATGTGTAATGATTTCGTCCCACTCACTCTCTACCATAGGCCTCTGGGATTCCTAAGAATGGTCATTTAATTTGTCATTAACCTCTTCATTGACAGAGGCATGAGACAAAGCGGGGAGCCGCTAGTGGGTCATTTCTGGTTTTGGCCAGCAGCTGCGGGCACGGAGGAGGTTGCCCTGTGACTTGGTTTCCCCTGACTCAGTTTCCCCATGACACAGAAGTTTGGCAGAGTTGGGTTTTTCCCCCCTGTACTGGGAGATTATTTTAAAGGGGATAGGATGGACATCCACCACCCATCTGTCAGTGTTGCTATGAGGCTGGAAGCTCTGCCGCTGGTATTTCAAATACCTGCAGGGTCGCCCATGGTGGACAGGTTTAGCGGAACTTCCAGCTTAAGACAGACCAGGAAGAAAGGCCTGGAGATCTACTTCTGAAAATTAGAAAGTGAAAAAGCCTATGGATCACAACAGAAAGTTGTTGTTGTTAGGTGCCGTCGAGTTGATTCTGACTCATCGAGACCCTACGTACAACGCAACGAGACGCTGCCCATTCTTGCTTCTTCCTCACGATCGTTGCTATGTGTGAGCCTACAACGGAATGGTGTCCAACACAGTGCTGGAAGATGAGCCCCCAGGTTGGAAGGCTCTCAAAACACACAGTGGCCACAACAAAGCAGCTGGGCGTACCAATGATGGTGAAGATGCTGCAGGACCAGGCAAGGTTTTGTTCTGTTGTCCGTGGGGTCGCCCTGCATAGGAGCCGACTCGCTGGCAACTAACAACGGGAAGGATGGACGAGGCACCTATTTTGTTCTAAAATCGGGCAGTCTGCAAAGTGGTTGGATTAACCAAACTTCATTTTTACCTCGATGGTCTGGACGCGACGGAAGAAGGCATTCATTCTGGAAAATGCAAGAGAAGAAGGGAATTCCCACAGCTCGGGCTCTTTGTGGTCCTGGGGAGAGGAGAAAGGCTGTTTTGCTGTGGCCATTCCCACTCACTTCCGTGTTGGGGATGATGGAAACCCCACCTCGCTCTGGCCTTGTTCCTGCTCTGCTGATCAAGAGGTACCTTAAAGAAGAGCTTCATGTTTGCACAGCAAAAATCGTACGTCCGGTAAAGCTCCTTCAACACGTTCACTGACAGAGAGATGCCGGTCAGAACTTCCTCTATCTCACCCTGCAAACCTTTCAGCACTTCTTCTGGGCTCAGATACGCTCGCGTCTGGGCAAAAGGGAAGACATGGCCAAGTTCTGACCAGCCGTTTGGGCTGATGCCCACACACACTAGCTCCAGGCTGCTTAGCCGATTGAACAGCGAACACTGGGGCCTATCTGACCATGAACTGGACCCAGGATACATGTCCCCACCCACCTGCCAACCACTGGGGTATTTTCAGGATACTGTGCTTCATCCCTGACCCTCACTCTGTGCTAAGCCAAAGACCAAAACCATTGGTCTCATGGCGACCCTGTGTGTTACAGGGTAGAACTATGCTCCACAGTGTTTCTTTGGCTGAGCTTTACAGAAGCAAATTGCCAGGCCTTTCTTCCATGACCCTGTACTAAGACTCCCCCAGAAATGGCTTTTTGCAATAGCTATTTAGGGCCCTCTAGGAAACCCTGGTTGCATAGTGGTTAAGTGCTTCGGCCACTAAGAAAACCATCAGCAGTTTGAACCCACCAGGTGCTCCTTGGAAACTCTATGGGGCAGTTCTACTCTGTCTTATAGGGTCGCTATGAGTCGGAATCGACTCGACGGCAACGAGTTTTGGTTTTAGGGGCTGAAGGAGCCCGTAGGTGGTGAAAACAGTTAACACGCTTGGCTGCTAACAGAAAGGTTGGAGGTTCGAGTCCACCCAGAGGCACCTTGGAAGAAAGACCTGGTGATCTTCTTCTGAAAAATCAGTCATTGAAAGCCCTACAGAACACAGCTCTACTCTGACACACATGGGGTCACCATGAGTTGGTGACAACTCAAGGGCAACTGGGTCTTTGTAGGGGCTGAGAAATACAATCCTGCTACGCACTGAAGGTCCCTTCCCACATGGCCACCTGATTTTGACTTTATGCCAACGGTTGAAGGTTAACACTTCAACTCAAACTTTGGTGTCTAATACTTGCTTGTAAAAAGGAAGCAAGGAAGGGAATCTGTCCTGAGTGGGGTACAAGGTGGCTTGGTGTGGGAACAAAAACCCCGAGTCCTTGGCGTTCAGGGACTACAAGGCACAGTCCAGGACGGCTCTGTCCCTGCCTACTTTTCTCCTCCCTCTCTTTTGGGGGTGTTGGGGCAGGCACTGCCCAGGTTGTAGGGAAGCCCTGGGTAGCCCCCAGAGGGTTCAACCTTGGTTCATGGCCTGGCTCCCCCTATGCCAACCTGTGGCCTGTGTTTAGACTGCTGGGGGGAGCAGGCAGAGGGGAGGCCCACGGGGGAGCGGGGCTACCATCTCAATGATCTGGTTGCAGAACTCCTGCAGGATGACAATGATCCGGGAGGGCGTGTTGTAGTGCTCAGAGGTGGCCCAGATGAAGCAGATGGTGTACATCACCTTGGCAATGAAGGTCGGGAGCTGGGAGAGACGGGCCGGGTAAGCCAGGAGGGCCAGCTCACACCTTGTAGCAGGATATCAGTTCTCCCTCCCAGGGGCCTGTGCTCAGCCTCCAGGAGGGAATTCCCAGAGGGGAGTGAAGAGGCCATCTCCAGGCCCACGCACTGATCACGACGAGGGCCCCCCAGCCCCCTGCTCCCCCGACTCAAACAAAACCACTCTCCTCTCCCCACTTACCACTGTGAAGTCAGCCTGCTCCATTTCCTCCAACAGGATTCGCAGAGGTTTCAAATAGAGAACGATGTCGTTGGCCTCCTTCAGCCCTGCACAGGACAAGCACTCATAAACAGGTGGACGGAAGTCCATCCCCACTTCCCAGGATCCGAAATGACAACGGTGCTCTCTTTGTCTTTATGAGACCTGAGCCTCCAAGAGGAGCCCCTGGTGGTGCACATGGTTAACACGCTCGCCTGCTAAGTGAAAAGTTGGAGGTTCAAGTCCACCCAGAGGTGCCTCGGAAGAAAGGCCTGGCCATCTACTTCTGATAAATCAGCCATCAGAAACCCTATGGAGTACAGTTCTGCTCTGACACACATGGGGGCGCCATGAATCGGGGTCAGATCCACGGATCCTTCCTGACCCTTCGAGAAACGGGGTCTTGCTCACAAGGAGGGGCTGAGGAAGCATTCCTAGAACAGGAGGGGGCCCACAGGGAGGTGACGAGCCTGCCCACCCCCCAAGGCGTTTTGTCGGGGGCCTCGGGCAGGGTCACTGGCTCACCTTCAGTCACGTTCATGTAGACATTTTGCAGGGCTGGCCAGTAGCAACTTTTGGCCTTTTCTAGGATCTCAACTATTTTGTTCACTTTGGGTCTGCTGAGCTGAGAAGGAAAGAAGATCAGTCTTTCAATAAAAAGTCACAGACCCTGAGATGGGGCAGCTCGGCCCTGCGGCTGGAGGGGGGTTGCTGAGGATTGTACACAGCTGAGCCCAGTTCTCAGGGGCAGTGTGGTTCACTGGTAGAATCCTCCCCTTCCATGCAAGACACCTGGGTTCAATTCCTGGCCAGTGCACCTCATGCGCAGCCACCACCTGTCTGTCGGGGAGGCTTGCGTGTTGCTAGGATGCTGAACAGGTTTCAGCAGAGCTTCCAGGATAAGACAGACTAGGAAGAAAACCCTGGCCATCTGCTTCTGAAAATAAGCCATTCAAAACCCTATGGATCACAATGGTCTGACCCACAGCGGGTCATGGGCATGGCGTGAATCCAGGCACATTTTGTTCCTTTGAGCGTGAGGTCACCATGAGTCCAAGCTGACCCTGGCAGCTGACAACACCATCCATCATCCTGGTCCCCCAGCCCAGCACAGAGAGCTTGAGAGCTTGCCCAAAGCCACCAGCTGTGCCTGGCATGTGGCTGCCTGACCCGTGAGCAGCCCGCCGACACCCTCAGCTGGCACCTGGAGCAGGCGCATTACCTGCTCGTGGATGCACTTGAGGTTCATCAGCCGGGCGTCCCAGAACTCGAACTCAACCCGGGGCAGCGGGTGCAGCCCATCCAGCAGGGCCTGGGCCGAGTCCTTGCTCAGCACGTCCCTGATCTGGTGGGACCAGTCGATGATAATGGTCTCAATGGCATGCAACAGCGAGTCGTCCAGGGTGCGTGGCATCCTGCCGATTCCCAGGCTGGAGAAGACACTCTCATCACTCAGGTGAGTGGTGAGCTTGTGACCTCTAAGCGGGCGTCCCTTCTGCCCCCACTGGCCATCAGCCAACTGACCACAATGAACCACCCGCAGCAGGAGCCTGGCCTCCCACCTGGCTTCCTCCCAGCTAGAGGGGCCCTGAGCGAGAGACGCCAGTGCCTCCAGAGAGAGGAAGAGCGTGCTCAAGATGGGTCCTCCTGGTGGTTCCTGTCGGGGCCACCCCAGGGCATTTGCTGGGGGCCTAGGGGAGGATGCTTGCTTGGAGAACTGGCCCTATGATGGGCCCCAGGACCAGCCACCCTCAGAAAGAGTAAGTGGAGTGAGTCATCATGCCAGTGACACCGCCAAGAGCCTCATACCAGGCTTCTTATGGGGCCTCTGGGATACCACAGCCTCTCCGTGGACCTGCAGCCTCCAAAGGTTCATCCACCCTCCACCCATTGGAGAGCCTTCTATGCCCTCTCCTCCCCTCAGGACACACCCTGAACCCCGGAGTCTTCTTCCCTGGCTGAGCTGGAACCGGGGGCTCCCGACCACTCTCCTCTCACACACCTGTACCTTGGCCTTAGACTCAGCTCCACTGTGGACACCACCTGGCCCTCCTATATCCCATCAGCTTCACAACGCAGAACCACTCTGCTCATTGGCAGTCAGGGAGCAAATATGCTTCAGCACAGAGTCCTACCTCTCCATGGACTCCATGGTGCCGTCCAGGCTGCCCAGGTGCTCGGGGATGGGCAGCAGGGTCTTCCCTTTGATCTTGCCCCCCATCACGAACATCTCGTTCTTCAGCTTGTGGACTTGCTTCGTGATGTCCTCAGAGATCACCCGAGGCCACCCGCTCATGTTCTCTGCTTGGTTTAACAGGGAGTAGAGGACCTGGAAGGAAGACTGCCTTGATCCTGCCTCGCCTGCACCACCCACCCGGTGACTCCCAGGCCCTGGTCCCGCAGGGGGCCCGAGGGCCTCGGTGCCCCAAGCCCTGAAACCTGTGCCCTTCTCCCTCAGGGGGCTTAGACCAGCAATGGACCCCAGCTCCTCAGGCAAAAACCACGAGGCTGCCTGCACAGTGCCAAAGGTGGCTCCTGGGGGAAACCAAGGTTCTTGAACAACAGCACACGCTCCGTGCTGAACGCTGACGTGGGAGCATCTGGAGGCTTCAGCACGGGGCCTCCCATCCTCTAAGTCAGACACGAGGTGGGCTGGACCAGGGCCCTGCCAAGCGGCCCCCTGCTTTCTTACTGAATTGGCTCGAGGCAGGGACACTTGTGCCCGTTTTAGAGATGGCTGGTTTGACTCCCCTAAGGGTGTCCCACCCTCTGCATAAGCCAAGAGTGACCCCAGGGAGGAGATGTGATAGTGAAGAGATGCATAAAACAGCGTCCTCCTTTTCCCTTTTTTTGCTCAAAGCCTCAGAATTGGGAGAACCTATCTCCATGTCAAACCCTGGTGGCGCAGTGGTTAAGTGCCGCGGCTGCTAACCAAAAGGCTGGCAGTTTGAATCCACTAGGGGCTCCTTGGAAACTCTATGGGGCAGTTCTACTCTGTCCTGTAGGGTCACTGTGAGTCGGAGTTGACTCGACGGCAACGGGTTTTTTTTTTTTTTTTTTTGGTGTCTCCATGCCAACCGCAGGCAGGGGACTGCGTCCAGCTTGGTTGCTGTTAGTCGCTGTTGAGTCCATTCCGATTCATGGTGACCCCGTGTGTACAGAGTAGAACCGTTCCATAGGGTTTTCAAGGCTTTGACCTTTTGGAAGAAAATTGCCAGGCTTGATTCCAAGGCCCCTCTGGGCAGGTTTGAATCGCCAATCTTTGGGTTAGCTGCCCAGCCTTTGACTGTGCCACCCAGGGCCTCCTTCCAGCATGGCAGGGGGGTTCTAAGGGTGTCACGGAGAGTGAGGTGACGGACGACCCCAGTCTGGGGCAGGGTGTCTGGGACCATCACGTGGGAGCCTTGTTAAATGTGTTCTGACTCAATAAATCAGGCGTTTCCACCCTGCACCCGGGTGGTATGGGGTCTGTAAGGACCACACCGTGAGTGCCTGGGCTCCACCTCTTCAATGAGCGCCCCAGAGAAACAGAGATGGTGCTCCCCGAGTCCTGGACCCCAGCCTAGCTCGGTGTAGCCGGCACCCACCTCCTCCACAGTGGCAATCAGCTGGTCCACAGGCATGGGGCTGATGTCCCCGTAGAGCAGGTGGGACCTGTAGCTGTCCTTGGTGATGTTACCAGGTTTCTTCTTGATGAAGTAGACGCCTTTGGATTTGAGGGAGGCTGGGAAGCCCAGGCAGGGGATGATCATGCCGGCCGAGTTGAGTGTCATCACCAGAACCAAGACGTCGCTTTTTTCCAGGAACTCCGTCAACAGAGCCGCGTTCTCTTCAGCTGCCAGCATCTTGTTCCACCTGTCGGGCTTGAACTTGAGGATGACGGAGGCGACTTGCTCCAAGTACTCTGTTCGAGCGTCCGAGACAATCGTCATCTTGACGTTGTAGTCGATGAGCACGCACGAATGCAGAACCGGTTCCTGGGTGCTTCCGTTTCCCACCGGTCGTCAGAATTGTGTGTGCTCTCAGCTCTAACCAAAGAAGGAAAAAGGGCACATTGTGAATACACTGTTCTGAGAGTGGATGGGGGGATCTGTGGGTGGTGCAAACAGTGAACACACTCAGCTGCTCACCAAAAGGTTGGAGGGTAGAGTCCACCCAGAGGCGCTTTGGAAGACAAGCCTGGCAAACTACTTCTAAAAAGTCAGCCGTTGAAAACCCTGTGGAGCACAGTTCTACTCCAGCACACACGGGGTCACTATATGAGTTGGAGCCGACTCCACGGCAACTGTTTTTTTCAACTGGTGTGGGAGGCGTGCAGGAGACTTGGTGGTGAAATTGTTAAGCACTTCGCTACTAAGCAAAGGTCAGCAGTTTGAACCCATTCGCCCCTCTGCAGGAGAAAAGACCTGGCCATCTACTCCTGTAGAGAGTACAGCTTAGAAAACTCTATTCTACTCTGTCCTGTAGAGTCTCTAGGAGTTAGAATTGACTTGACGGCACACAGTAACAACAAGGGGCGTGCAGCTTCTAGATGTCTGGGGGAACCTCAGTCAGCTCAGCTCCTCTGGGGACCCGTGGGGTCTGGGTGACGGGGAGGGACAGTCCAGGAAGCCGAGTCTCAGATGCTTTCTTCTGCTCAAGACCTGGCAAGTGTCTGCACCTACAGAAGATGCTGGAAGCACCTCCCAAATCCCAGCTTTGACCAAAACTTTCCCTTTGAGATTGTTACAGAATGCAGTGCCCAAAAAGACGTGATACTGTGGAAGAGGTCCTATTTCACCCTGGCCACAGTGCTACAGCAAAACGATGATCTGATGGGAAGCTACAAGGCATTGTGTGTTATTCAAATGAGCTGAGATTTGTTCAGTGTCAAGCTTCTCTGTGAGAGAAGACAGAAAACACACACAGTGGCCCGCAGAAATGACGGGGGTTGGTGAGAAAAGCTTCTGGTTCTGGTTCATCTGTAAATGAAGAAAAGACACTCCTGGGTCCCTTGGCCGTGAGGGAGAGCCTTGTGTGCCACCCACGGGGCCTCGAGTTTGCCGTCACCAGGTGAGGGCATTGTGCTAGTTGCTGCATTAATCTCCCTGCAGGCTCCCTGGACAGGCGTTACCGCCTCACCAGGGATGGCTTTACCCAATAAGCAAGGTAAGCATCAACAAAACAGGGGTACCAGTTGTCCAAAGCAAAGACCCATAGATGCCAAGCAGACAGGACACAAGGAAAAGTGAGCACTGCAGTGGAAGAGAACTGGCAGGGCACTAAAGGAAACAGATACCAGCTCCAGTGCGTGAGAACGTGCTGGCTGGAAATAAAGTCCGCACACGGTCGTGAGGGTTGTTTAAGCTATGAGGCCCCTACCACTTCAACGCCTTCTCTGACATCTGTCTCCTACCGTCCCCTCCTATGTAATTGGAACTCCATATCTCGGCGAGTCTCTTGGGAGTGTACTGTTTCTAATAAATAAGAAGTGGGGTGGGCTGTCGAGTCTGCCTCTTGCTACATTCACCCAACATGCAACTGGATCCAACGTGAGTGGTTACAGGGCAAAGACGGATTCTGTTAATAGATGACAGGTCTCTGATCCATTTTGAGAGAACCGTCTTGCACATCCACATCTGCTGATCCAACGCCTCCAGCCAGGAAGGCCAGCAATGCTCTTTGCCATGATACAAACACAAGGGTATGCTCTTGATCACGTCCTGGTAAATAACCAATGGGAACTCCAGTCCCAGAAGACGTGCAAAAGCGAGGGAACTCCAACAAGTTGACCATTGCAGTGAATCAATGTCACATCAATCAAGCTACTTTTTACCTGTATAGCACTTATGTACAGAGTTATTAAACAATAATATTTATAACTTTAACTTTACAATATGTTTGGTATACACACAGACACAGTCTAGCATACATTTAATATAGTACTAACATAGCAAAGGTCCAAAAACTACTGGAAATATTAACACTTATCTAACACAAAAAGTTTTAATTTATGTATTGTTTCTTTTTTTGTTTTCTGTTGTGAGGGATACAGGGCTTGATATTACTCTATATATGCTAATAAACGAGGTATTAGGCATATTAAGAAGATACAAAATTCAATATTTACTTATTGTGCAAAATATGTTTGTTTTGCAACAATGAGTGTGTTTCTGAATTTGTCTTCCAAGAAAACAACAAAGGGCGTTTATCAGAACATTACATTTGTATTTTATCAGAATATTTACATAGCTCCTTGTAAAGAAATTGAACAATTGCTCGAGGAAATAAATGAATATTTAGATGATAAAAATTATATAAAGGTAGTTTATTTTCCATTTCCCTTCAGACTGACTTTCTTTTAAAAAATTGATATTATTATGACTCCCAAAACAAGCTTGCTCATTGAGAAGTGGCGCTGTTGTGACATTAATTATGTACGTATCTCCGAATATGGGAGTTGAACAATCCCACAAAGGAATAAAATGTACGTTTTATAAATTTTGTATACAATGAAAATTCTATTTTCCTTTGCGTTTCGGAACCGTAGGGTATAACTTCATATTCAGTTTGCTCTCGTCGACCACAGAAGAACACGCCAGAGGCACTATAATCACCTGACTTGTGACCTATCTGGTCCCATCCTGCACAAAGTGAACTAAGCTGAGTCTTCAGATTGAGCATACCCTTGCATTTGTATCATGCTCTTTTCGATTGCTCCCACCCCCGTTGGGTATCAGCAGTAGTTCAATGAACTGTGAAGACGCAGCATCAAAGGACGGAAGGTGAGTTAGCAAGTTTTTCAAGCAGTATTTCAAGAAGAAAAACACTCCTCGTGGAGATCTGTGAAGGGCCCGTCAACAAACATCGGACAACGGACGAATGAAATCATTTCCGACTGCCTCACGAGTATTCTTTCTTTTGACTATCTCACACCTGAAGAAAAACAATGACATGCTCCAAATCAATGTTTTTACTTTTGTGTGAATGTCCAAATTCATTGGGCAGTTTTTAAAACATATCTAGGCAAAGATCGAGTATTCAAATGTCTTTCTAACACATGTTGGGAAGCGCATGAGTGCCAGCCTGGAATCGTACACTCAGATTCTAGATGCCTTGGAAGAGATTGTTGAAGACCAGACACAAAAAGGAGAGACCAGAAGAAAAGCTGACAACATCACCAACAAAATGCAAACACTAGAGCACCGTAGTCCCCCCTAATACACGTTTTCAGTTACTCGAAGTCAACCTCGGTCGGGAAGGGTTAATGAGTTGTTGTTGTTGTTAGGTGCCGTTGAGTGGGTTCCAACTTATCGCGACCCTAAGTACAACAGAACGAAACACTGCCCGGTCCTGTGCCATCCTCACAATCATTGCTATGCTTGAGCCCATTGTTACAGCCACTGTGTCAATCCATCTCGTTGAGGGTCTTCCTCTTTCTCCCTGACCCTCTGCTTTATCAAGCAATGACATCCTTCTCCAGGCACTGGTCCCTCCTGATGACATGTCCAAGGTCCATAAGATGCAGCTTTGCCATCCTCTCTTCCAAGGAGAATTCAGGCTGTACTGCTTCCAAAATAAACTTGTTTGTCCTTCTGGCTGTCCACAGCATATTCAATATTCTTTGCCAACACCGTAATCCAGAGGCATCAATTTGTCTTCCTTCTTCCTTCTTCATTGTCCAGCTTTCACATGCCTATGAGGCAATTGAAAACACCATGGCTTGGGTCAGGCGCACCTAAGTCCTCAAAGTGACATCTCTGCTTTTCAACACTTTAAAAGATCTTTTGCAGCAGATTTGCCCAATGCAAAATGTGGTTTGATTTCTTGACTGCTGCTTCCATGGGTGTTGATTGTGGATCCAAGTAAAATGAAATCCTTGCCAACTTCAATCTTTTCTCTGTTTATCATGATGTTGCTTATTGGCGCAGTTGTGAGGATTTTTGTTTCCTTTATGTTGAGGTGTAATCTATACTGAAGGCTGTGGTCTTTGACCTTCATCAGTAAGTGCTTCACGTCCTCTTCACTTTCAGCAAACAAGGTTGTGTCATCTGCTAACGCAGGTTGTTAATGAGTCTTCCTCCAGTCCTGATGCTGCAGTCTTCTTCATCTAGTCCAGCTTCTCGGATTCTTTGCTCAGCATACAGATTGAATAAGTATTGTGAAAGGATACAACCCTGACGCACACCTTTCCTAACTTTAAACCACACAGTATCCCCTTGTTCTGTTCGGATGACTGCCTCTTGGTCTATGTACAGGTTCCTCATGAGCACAATTGAGTGTTCTGGAACTCCTATTCTTCGAAAAGCTATCCATAATTTGTTATGATCCACACAGCTGAATGCCTTTGCATAGTCAATAAAACACAAGTTAAACATCTTTCTGGTGTTCTCTGCTTTCGGCCAAGATCCATCTGACATCGGCAATGACATTCCTTGTTCTACGTCCTCTTCTGAATCCAGCTTGAATTTCTGGCAGTTCCCTGTCATGTTCTGCTGCAACCACTTCTGAGTGATCTTCAGCAAAATTTTGAATGAGTGACATGGTGCAATCTCGTGCTGTCCCGATCCGTCATTCGCGTGACTTTTACTACAGTGTATTGTTATAATTGTTGTCTTCTATTACTAGCTAGTGTTGTTAATTTCCTACTGTGCCTAATTTATAAATTAAACTTTATCATAGGTATGTATGTATAGGACAAAACATAGTATAGGTAAGGCTCAGTACTACCTGGGGTTTTAGGCACCCATGGGGGTCTTGGAATGTATCCCCTGCAGACAAGGGAGGACCACGTAAGTATTTATGGTGGGTATGGTGAAGAATATACTACAGCATTTTCATCAGACTGGTCAAGGTCTGTAGGATTCAGAAGTAAATTTAAAGACATGCACAGAGCTCTACCAGTCATTAACAGAGTATTTACATAATTAAAGACACGATTTTGAAAAGTTTGAAGACACCATGAACAAATACTGCCAAATACTGACGATCAAGCAGTTCACCGTCCAAGAAGCATTAGAAAAAAACAAGTGAATGACAGAGAGCTACAGAAATATCATTCACTGCCAGCGACCAGTTTCCCATCCCACATACTACACCGTCACTGGCACGCTTGAATCTTACACGAAAAGAAGGGCAAGAGTTTATGAAGTTCTTACACAATGTGGCTATACCCGAGGAAGAAGGCCTGCTTCCAAGAAGTGAGTGCGGGCTTATCCCAATGACTTAAATGTAAACGTCTATACTGCAGTGTGACAATTTCATTCTTACTTGAGAACCACGTTTACAGATTCAGGAAAGGCAGATGTCACTCACGTAGGCAGGTATGATTCCATAATAGAAGAGAAAATATAATGTGTATTTCTCACCGTCGAAATTGCTTTACGCATATTCCTAAATTTAATGATCACAAACCGTACAACGGAATGCTCGTTTTCATCCTTAAAGAGACTCAAAAACTCTCAGCATACATTGATAATTCAAGAAAGACTCCGCTCATTATCTTTATTCTGTAAGGAAGTAGATATTGTTCGGCAGCTTAATTGTGATTAAATCACTGAAGAATTTGTAAGAGCAAAGAATAGAAAGAAATGCTTTTAATTATAACGTGTTAGAGATGAAAGATCTATCTAAAAAGAAAATATAGTAATTTGTTGTAATATTTGTTTTCTGATCATTAAATTTTCCTTTAAGGCATCTTTTCATTTGTTCATTTATAATTATAGCATTTACTATGAAACAAGCGTCAAAATTGAAGTATGATCCACTTAAAGGAAAATTGGTGAAAGTCAATTTTTCATTGTGGAAGATCAACAGGATTTTACATTGATTGTTGAAACAACTAAGTTCACTGACTCATCTTGTCTGTTGTAGGATATGTGGAATATTCCTTTTGTAGACAATACGGTAGATAGTAAAAATCTTAGTTCCCTGTAGCCACTAAAAATTCTATAACCCAGTTTATTTCATTCCATTAAAATGGCATACACCAATTTTGAGTTCAGTCGCTAATATTATAGTCCCACTTAAAAAGAAGTTACATCATGGATAGCCAAGACACACACACACATACATATATAAACCCATTACCTTTGAGTTGATTCCAACTCATAGCAACCCCATAGAACAGAGTACAACTGCCCCCATAGGGTTTCCAAGGAGCGGCTGGTGGATTCAAACTGCCGACCTTTTGGTTAGTAGCCTTAGAGCTTAACCACTTCGCCAGTATATATAACTCACATATCCTATTTGAATGCGTGAGTAAGCAGAGGAGAGGACACCACAGATTAATTGGGCTGGGTGCTCACTTTATGAAGGTGGGAAGGGGGTACAGGGAACTCTGAGGACTTGAAGGCATCTTACTGCAAGTCTTGGAAAGTTGGCGCCTCTGCTGGGATTGAAGAACACATCCTCTGTTACTGAGTTTGTAGATTTGGGCTTTGACAAGATCATCTTTTCTTTGAAGAGAGGCATCAAGGGTAGACTCACTATGGGGAACCCCTCAATCTCTCTCCCAGTCTGTTGGTCTTCTCTGGAATTCTGCTTGGTCACCCTTTGGGGTAAAGGCCGAGGTGGTCCCATTAACAGATAGCATGGTCCCAGGTGGTACTCGCAGGGGAGTACCTCCATACAGAACAGTCAGGAGGGCTTCTTGGGGGAGGTGGCTCCTGTGCTGGGCCCTCAGAGCTTCAATGGAGGAAGCCAGCTCGAGGCCTCCCAGGAGAAGCAGAGGGCTGAAGGTGAGGGGAGGCTGCTAGGAAGCCAAGAATAGTCAGGGATGGAGCCTGGGAAGGGATGGACGGCTGAGGTACTCACACAGGGGGACCCACACAGGGGCATCCCCACAGGGGCACAGACCCTGGATCGGCTCCGAGTGGGGAGGGGAGAAACCTCCAGGGTAAGCGGTGACTCTGCTGCCCATCATAGTCTGGACCCTCATCTCTGCCCTCCGGGGGCCTCATTTCTGTCCTCTGGGGGCCTCACCTCTGCCCTCCGGGGCCCCCACTTCTGTCCTCCAGGGCCCCCATCTCTGTCCTCCAGGACCCCTACCTCTGTCCTCCAGGTCCCCCACCTCTGTCCTCCAGGGCCCCCATCTCTGTCCTCTGGTGGCCCCTCCACCTCTGTCCTGAGGGGCCCCGGGTCTGTTCTATGGGGTCCCCCATTTGTCTCTGGGGGCTCCCTTCAGCTTGGCCTCTAACCACCCGTTACATGGTTAAAGGCTTCTCACCCGTTTAAGGCAAATGGCAGATCCAGTCAGTCAGGAGCAGGATGTCCTGATGAACAGCTCCTTCAGGACCAGTAAGGGAAATGGCTCCCTTCCCTTCAAGGGCTCCAACTGCCACGGAACTTCTGGAAGTCTCCTCAGGCTTCCAGAACCTTCTGCTCAGACCCAAGTAACCAGTCACAGCACAGCACGTGGGTAACAAACCCTCCATCACCCACAGTAGAGGGAGGCTCTTAGACTGTAACTTTTAAACCCAATCGAACAATCTTAGTTTTTCCACTGAAGCATCCAGTCCATTTCCTAGCCCAAAAACAAAAAACAAAAAACCAAACCTACCTCCATCGAGTCGATTCCAACTCACAGCGACCCTGCAGGACAGAGTAGAACTGCCCCATAGGGTTTCCAAGGCTGTAATCTTTACGGAAGCAGACTACCACATCTTTCTCCCCTGGAGCAGCTGGTGGGTTCAAACCACTGATCTTTTGGTTAGCAGGTGAGTGCTTAACCACTGCACCACAAGGGCTCCTCTTAGTCTGTATACTGGGCTTTAACTCTACTGTCTTATTACTGCCAGTTGCCCCCAACTCAAAAGGTTAAAGGTTCAATTCCACCCAGAGGTGTCTCAGAAGAAAGGCCTGGCAATCTACTTCTGAAAAATCAGCCACAGAAAACCCTGTGGAGCACATTTCTGCTCTGACACACATGGGGTCACTGTGTGTCAGAGTAGAGCTGTGCTCACTAGGGTTTTCCGTGGCTGATTTTCCAGAAGTAGATCACCAGGCCTTTCTTTTGAGGCACCTCTGGGGGTCCTCAGATCTCCAAACTTTCAGTTAACAGCTGAAGTGGCTGTAGTAAGGTAGCTGACCCAGAAATAAAATTTGAGGATGAGACCTTTCGAGCACTCCCAACTTGACCTTGACGCCTCTTTGCCTTCACAGACGAGCCTGGACCAGGCACCTTTCACTGACCTCCGCCATTTCTGCAGGCCAGTCTGAGCAAACCCAGATAATCTGAACGGCATACAATATACCGTTGCTTCCCATCAGACAGTTGTTTTTCCCTAATGCAGTGGCCAGGGTGAAATAGAGCCTCTTTCATAGCATAATTGCAATTAGTCAATCATGGAATTAGTGGTTTGTCATCTGCTTTCCCTCCTTCCTAAGCCCATCCCCTTTTAACAGCAGCTGGCACTGTGTCTGGCCTTCCGTAAACATTACTGAGCCTGGTGGCCCAGTAGTTAAGAGTTCAGCGGCTAACCAAAAAGTTGGCAGTTGGAATCTACCAGCTGCTGCTTGGAAACCCAATGGGGCAGTTCTACTCTGCCCTGTAGGGTTGCTAGGTGTTGAAATTGAGTCGACAGCAACGGGTTTTTTTTTTTTTTTTAAGGCACAAATGTTGAGAAATCCAGCTGTGGAGAGAGCTGTTTAACCTCATCTAACACCACGTTTCCCCAAACTTACTTGTCCATGGAACGCTTTCTTCCTTTAAACCCTGTTGCTATTCTGGGGACCAGTCTGAGAAACTCTAGACCAAGGTTTTAGCTGGTTCAGCCTCCACCAGAATGGCATTTCCCTGGGGTCTCTGCGTCCAAAACTCCGAGACGCAAAGGATTGACTCTCTAATGGTGAAATCGGGGACTTGGTAGGGCGGCGGGGGTGACATCTCCTCCACAACAGTATTGCTTAGCGGGCAGGCTTGAAGCACACGCTCAGGAGAAGGTCACTTCCCAGCTTCCTGGGCACGCCCCACCTGAGGTCCTGCAGGACAGGCAGAGAAGGACCTAGATGTTCTGGGTAGCAGAAGCAGCATCTGAACGCGGATACACTGTCGTGTTGCAGGGTGAACATCAGGCCCTTAGATGCGACCAGAGCAGCATTCTGGAAGTTTTTCCCGTTTATCTTTCTAACTGGGAAATGGATTTGGAGCAGAGTCGTGGTGCAGAGGAGGCCTGGTGGCGCAGTGGTCAAGAGCTCGGCTGCTAACCAAAAGGTCAGCAGTTCAAATCCACCAGCTGCTCCTTGAAAACCCTATGGGCAAGTCCTATAGGGCGGCTATGAGCTGGAATCGACTCAACGGCAGCAGGTTTAACGGGAAAGGTGCAGAGTCCCAGGATGGCTCAAAGAGTTAATGTGCTCAGCTGTTAACCGAAAGGTTGGTGGTTCATTTCCACCCAGGGATGCCTCAGAAGAAAGGCCTGGTGAGCTACTTCTGAAAAATCAGCCATGGAAAACCCTGAGGAGCACATTTCTGCTCTGACACACATGGGGTCACTGTGAGTCGGAGCTGACTCAATGGCTACTGGCTTTTTAATGGTGCTGCTGACTCTGGTCCTCCCTGCCAGGGCCACCAGCTGAGGGACACCAGCCATTCATTTCCTTTGATCCCGACAGCTCATATCAGGGGCGGGGGATGTGAGCTGAAAGGGACCATCTTCTACTTAGAGTCCCCAGGGAACACTTCCCACCGAACTGACTTGGAAAGCAGGTTCCATGAAAGATATTATCCATCATTAAATGAAATTGCAGGATAATTCTTCCCTGTGGGACGCTGCAGACCGCGGGAGGCCGGCCATCTGGGCCTTGTCAGGTGCATCTCCCCGCTGTCAGCTTTGGCCCCAGTCTGTCCTCATGCTGAGTTCCTGGCAGACACTTGGGGAGGCGGGTGGGGAGGCCTTTGTCCTCCTGCCCAGGTTCCTTCTGCCCCGGGTGCTGGGTGGTAAGGGAGGGCCAGGGCCCCACTCTGCCAGGCTGGCCCAGCGGGGACCCTTCCCTTCATGGAGGGGGCACTGTGGCCCGAGGGAAGGCTCCTGATGCCAGGCCCTGAAGTCACAGAGGGGCGACTGTCAGGCCTGGGATCTGCTCTCACTTGGAGAGTCTGCATATCAACCCCAAGGTGAGGATTACAGGCACAAAGTGGACAGGTTCTAAGCGGTGCAGGGTAGAAGGCAGTCAGAGCCCAAGGGGGGTTTTCAGCATAATCTGTCTTTGCTTTTATAGGGTCATCCATGGTTGGCAAAAATGCTAAGCGCTGGACTACTAGCCAAAAGTTGACAGTTCCTACCCACCCAGAGGTGCCTTGGAAGACAGGCCTGGCGATCTGCTTCCAAAAGATCACAGCCTTGAAAACTCTATGGAGCAGCTCTGCTCTGCCCACATGAGGTTGCTGAGTCGAAATAGATTCAACTACAACTCACAGCAACGACAGCCTGGGGCGGGAGGCGTCAGCCCTGGGTGGACTGCCTGTGGAGCAGGAGGCTGACAGGCCCTCATTTAGGCTTCAGCCCAATGGGAGGGTACTGAGTTTGGGGGAATAGGAAGGGTGGGTCTTCAGCGGCTCAGGCACAGGGATGTCTGTCCCTCCCTAGGGCTAGGTCTGGTCACAGGAGCTGATGCCTCCGCTCTCAGCAGAGCCAATAGGAGCCCTTCATTTAATACTGGGTCCTTGTGGAGGCGGGAGACCTGGTGGTGCAAACAGTTAATGTGCTTGGCTGCTAACTAAAAGATTGGTGGTTCGAACCCACCCAGAGGTGCCTCTGAAGAAAGGCCTGGCAATCTACTTCTGAAAACTCAACCACTGCAAACCCTGTGAAGCAGTTTTGCTCTGATGCACGTGCGGCCGCCATGAGTCGAAGTGGACTTGAGGCAACTTGTTTGGTTTTGGTGGAGACAGACATGAACTTCACCGTGGCTGGTCCCTCCTGCCAGCTCCCTGTCAGCATGTTCTATGTCCATCATGGGGGCACGGGGTGGCTCAATGTTAGAAGTCTTGGCTTCCACGTAGGAGACCCAGGTTTAATCCCCGGCCAATGCACCTCATGCGCGACCGCCACCCGTCTGTCAGTGGAGGCTTGCGTGTTGCTAGGATGCTGAACAGGTTTCAGCACAGCTTCCAGACTAAGACAGACTAGGAAGAAAGGCCTGGCAGTCTACTTCCAAAAATCTACCAGTGAAAACCCTATGGATCACAATGGTCCTATCCCGTTGTGCCTGGGGTCGCCATAAGTCGGCGGCTGACTCACAGCAGCTACAGCAACGCCCATCAAAACCTCTAGGAACTCTGCCAACCCAGCCCTCTGAAGCCTGCTGGCCATGGTCTCTGCCCAGCTGAGGCCCCCTGCAGCACCAGCACAGGCTGCCCCTACCCCCCTTTTCTGGAATGAACTGGGTTCATTCTCTATGTGCTTGAAGAATTGATGGCAACTATAATCTGAATGTTTATAAAATACAAGACAAAGCAAACTTTCCATCATTCTCATTTTAAAAAAAAAATCCAATTAAGCCTTTTGCGCGGTGGTTCTCGGCTTGCAGACTTCCCTGCCTCCTCACCCCGACCCCAGCAGCAGCAGCACCTGGGAATTCGCAGAAATGCACATTCTCAGGTCCCACCCCAGACCTCCAGAGTCAGCCACTCCGGGGGTGCGGCCTGCAGTCTGTCTTTGAACAAGCCCCCGGGTGATTGTAAGTTGCACTGACATTTGAGAAGCACTGATGGAGCACTGGTGGTACAGCTGTTAAGTGCTCGGCTGATAACCGAAAGGCCAGCAGTTAGAATCCACCGGTCACTCCTTGGAAACCCTATGACGCAGTTCTGCTCTGTCCTATAGGGTCACAATCAGCCAGAATCGATTAGACGGCAACGGGTTTTTTTTTTTTTTTTTCCGATGTACAGTGAGAGCTTGGTCTCTGTAAATCCGATTAACCAGCCAGTTATCCTTAGTTAACAAGACCCTCCTGCGTTTTACTTTCTTTGTGGTCCTTCAGTTGGAGGAAAACCCACCCCCAGGGCCTGAGTTTACGTCAATACCCCCGGGGGTTACCTGAGAGCAGATGGTATCTGGTTCTCAGCTTGGCTCCACACCGGAATCACTGGGGAAGCTTCTAGAACTAATGGTACCAGGCCCTGTCTCCAGAGTCAGGGCCAAGTATTCGGGCTTTAAAGCTCCCTGTGGCTCTAATAAGGAGCCCTGGTGGTGCAGTGGTTAAGTGCTTAGCTGCTAATCAAAAGATCGGCAGTTTGAACCCAGCAGCTGCTCTATTGGAGAAAGATGTGGCAGTTTGCTTCCCTAAAGATTAAACCAAAAAAATCTGTTCCCGTGGAGTCAATTCTAACTCAAAGCCACCCTACAGGGCAGAGTAGAACTAAACTGCCTCATCGGGTTTCCAAGGAGCAAATGGTAGATTTGAGCTGCCAACCTTTTGGTTAGCAGCCAAGCTCTCAACCACTGTGCCACTAGGGCTCCTCTGTAAAGACTGCAGCCCTGGAAACCCTATGGGGCAGTTCTACTTTGTCCTGAAGGGTTGCTATGAGTTGTAATTAACTCGATGGCGATGGGTTTTGGTTTTTCGATGGCTGTAATGGAGTCGCTGGATGGTGCAAACAGTTAAAGTGCTTGGCTGCTAACTGAAAGGTTGGAGGTTTGAGTCCACCCAGCGGTACCTTGGAAGAAAGGCCTGGTGATCTACTTCTGAAAAGTCGGCCACTGAAAACTCCATGGAGCCCAGTTCTGCTCTGACACACATGGGGTTGCCATGGTGGTGGTTCTAAGTGTGGTGAGGGTGGAAACCCCGGTCTAGGAGGGGTCAGTGTCCCTCAGAGGGGAGCCTGGCTGTCCTTTGCTCATTTTAGCTGAACAATCACTCACGAAAACAGCTAGAAATTTGAGGAGATTCGACTTAGGCATGAATGCTTTCCAAAACGCACACGAGAGCTACCTCTGAAGCTCTCAGAAGTCAGAGCAACGCTCACCCCGAGGCCTTTGCAATCGGGTCTGCTCACTGTCGACAGGCTCCCTAACGAAGCCAGCCTCAGGCAGCCCTGTAGTTGTTTCAGGAAAGTCTTGCAACCACCAGCCCATCCCCAGACCTCAGCGCAGCTACGGGAGAAAGGACATGCCTTGCTCCTAGCCACCCTTTCCCCTGCTAGCTGCCCTCTCTTCGTATTGCTCACCTCTGCACGCTGATTTTTGGGGGACGGGGTGGTATTCCAGGACAGAGTGGGCTTCAAGACATCCATGGTCCCTTTGAGGACTTCCAAAACATTACAGCTCAGCTTCTAGCGGAATCTGGAAATATCGGAAATTTCTTTCTTTAAAGGACAAAGGCTTTTGGAATATTAAAAAATAAATTAAACTGTGCTATAAAATATTCTAGGAGTACCTGGGTGGCACAAACAGTTAAGTGCTTAACTATTAACTGAAAGGTTGGAGGTTCGAGTCCACCCAGAGGTACCTAGGAAGAAAGGTCTGACTATCGACTTCAAAAATCAGCCATTGTTGATATAAAGAAATAAAAGATAGGCTTAAATTTAGAAAAATAGGGACAAATATTAAGGTAACCACAAAGGAAACTAGCAATTCGACACAGCAAAATAAAAAGCAAGAAAAACATATAAAGACTCAGCAAACACAAAATCAATAACAAGGAAAAAGATGAAAAGAAAATACATAAAGAAAAATGACTCAGCACAGAAAATTAAGTGGAACAAAGAAACTGTGAATAACACACAGAAAAAGACATGAAAATGACAGCACTAAACGCATACCTATCAATAACCACGCTGAATGTAAATGGACTAAATGCACCAATAAAGAGACAGAGAGTGTCAGAATGGATTAAAAAACATGATTCATCTATATGCTGCCTACAAGAGACACAGCTTAGATTTAAAGACACAAGCAAACTAAAACTCAAAGGATGGAAAAAAATGTATCAAGCAAACAACACTCAAAAAAGAACAGGAGTGGCAATATTAATCTCTGACAAAATAGTCTTGAAAGGAAAATCCACCACAAAAGATAAGGAAGGACACTATACAATGATTAAAGGATCAATACACCAGGAGGACATAACCATAATAAATATTTATGGACCCAACGACAGGGCTCCAAAATACACAAAGCAAACTCTAACAGCATTGAAAACAGAGATAGACAGCTCCACAATAATAGTAGGAGACTTCAACACACCACTTTCGGTGAAAGACAGAATATCCAGAAAGAAGCTCAGTAAAGGCACTGAAAATCTAAATGCCACAACCAACCAACTTGATCTCATGGACATATACAGAACACTCCACCCAACAGCAGCCAAGTATACTTTCTTTTCCAACGCACATGGAACATTCTCGAGTGTAGGCCACATATTAGGCCACAATGCAAGCCTTAACAGAATCCAAAACATTGAAACATTACAAAGCATCTTTTCTGATCATAAAGCCATAAAAGTGGAACTCAATAACAGAAAAAGCAAGGGAAAAAAATCAAACACATGGAAACTGAACTATACCTTGCTCAGAAACTACTGGGCTACAGAAGAAAATTAAGGAAGGAATAAAGAAATTCACAGAATCAAATAAGAATGAAAACAAATCTTACTAGAACCTTTGGGACACAGCAAAAGCAGTGCTCAGAGGTCAATTTATAGCAATAAATGCACACAGCCAAATAGAAGAAAGGGTCAAAATCAAAACATTAACTGTACCACTCGAACAAATAGAGAGCAGCAAAAGAGGCCCTCAGGCACCAGAAGAAAGCAAATAATAAAAATTAGGGCAGAATTAAATGAAATAGAAAATAGAAAAACAATTTAAAGAGTTAACAAGACCAAAAGCTGGCTCTGAAAAGATCAACAAAACTGATAAACCATTGGCCAAACTGACAAAAGAAAAACAGGAGAGGGAGCAAATAACCCATATAAAAAATGAGATGGGTGATTATTACAACAGACCCAACTGAAATTAAAAGAATCATAACAGAATACTATGAAAAATTGTACTCTAACAAATTTGAAAACCTAGAGGAAATGGACAAATTTCTAGAAACACAATACCTACCTAAACTAACACAAACAGAGGTAGAACAACTAAATAAACCCATAACAACAGAAGAGATTGAAAAGGTGATTAAAAAACTCACAACAACAACAACAAAAAAATCCCTGGCCCAGATGGCTTCCCTGGAGAATTCTACCAAACTTTCAGAGAAGAGTTAACACCGCTACTGCTAAAGGCATCTCAGAGCACAGAAAAGGATGGAATACTCCCAAACTCATTCTATGAAGCCATCATAACCCTGATACCAAAACCAGGTAAAGACACCACAAAAAAAGAAAATTACAGACCAATATCCCTCATGAACATTGACACAAAAATCCTCAGCAAAATTCTAGCCAATAGAATTCAGCAACATATCAAAAAAATAATTCACCATGATCAAGTGGGATTTATACCAGGGATGCAGGGATGGTTCAACATTAGAAAAACCATCAGTGTAAAATCCATCACATAAACAAAACAAAAGACAAGAACCACATGATCTTATCAATTGATGCAGAAAAGGCATTTGACAAAGTCCAACACCCATTCATGATAAAAACTCTCAACAAAACAGGAATGGAAGGGAAATTCCTCAATATAACGAAGGGCATTTATACAAAGCCAACAGCCAACATCATCTTAAATGGAGACAGTCTGAAAGCATTTCCCTTGAGAACGAGAACCAGACAAGGATGGTTTTTATCGCCACTCTTATTCAACATTGTGCTGGAGGTCCTCGCCAGAGCGATTTGGCTAGAAAAAGAAATAAAGGGCATCCAAATTGGCGGGGAAGAAGTCAAAGTATCTCTATTTGCAGATGATATGATCTTATACACAGAAAATCCCAAAGAATCCACAAGAAAACTACTGGAACTAATAGAAGATTTCAGCAAAGTTTCAGGATACAAGATAAACATACAAAAATCAGTTGGATTCCTTTACACCAACAAAGAGAACCTGGAAGAGGAAATCACCAAATCAATACAATTTACAACAGCCCCCAAGAAGATAAATCTAACCAGAGAAGTAAAAGACCTATACAATGAAACCTACAAGACACTACTGCAAGAAACCAAAAGAGACCTGCATAAGTGGACAAAACATACCTTGCTCATGGACAGGCAGACTCAACATCGTGAAAGTGTCAATTCTTCCCAAAGCGATCTACAGACACAATACAATCCTGATCCAAATTCCACCGGCATTTTTTAATGAGATGGAGACACAAATCACCAACTTCATATGGAAAGGGAAGAGGCCCCGAGTAAGTAAAGCATTACTCAGGAAGAAGAACAAGGTGGGAGGCCTCACACTACCTGATTTTAGAACCTATTGTACCACCACGGTAGTCAAAACAGCCTGGTACTGCTACAATAACAGATACGTAGACCAATGGAACAGAATTGAGAATCCAGACATAAATTCACCCACCTATGAGCAGCTGATATTTGAGAAAGGCCCAAAGTTCGCTAATTGGGGAAAAGACTGTTTAACAAATGGTGCTGGAATAACTAGATATCCAACTGCAAAAAACTAAACAAGACCCATACCTCACACCATGCACAAAAACTAACTCAAAATGATCAAAGACTTAAATATAAAATTGAAAACAATAAAGATCATGGAATAAAAAATAGGGACAATGCTAGTAGCCCTAATACATGGCATAAACAGAACACAAAACATTACTAACAATGCACAAAAACCAGAAGAGAAACTAGATAACTGGGAGCTCCTAAAAATCAAACACTTACGCTCATCAAAAATCTTCACCAAAAGAGTAAAAAGACAACCCACAAACTGGGAAAAAAATTTTGGCTACAACAAATCCGATCAGTGTCTAGTCTCTAAAATCTACAATATACTGCAAAACCTCAACAACAAAAAGTCAAATAACCCGATTAAAAAATGGGCAAAGGCTATGAATAGGCACTTCGCCAAAGGAGATATTCAGGCGGTTAACAGACACATGAAGAAATGCTCACGATCATTAGTTATTAGAGAAATGCAGATCAAAACTACAATGAGATATCATCTCACCCCAACAAGGCTAGCACTAATCCTAAAAACACAAAATAATAAATGCCAGAGAGGTTGAGGAGAGACTAGAGCCCTTACACACTGTTGGTGGGAATGTAAAATGATATAACCAGTTTGGAAATCGATTTGGTGCTTCCTGAAAAAGAAATACAAGTCCCATACAATCCAGCTATCTCGCTCCTTGGAATATATCCTAGAGAAATAAGAGCTGTCACACGAATAGATATATGCATACCCATGTTCATTGCAGCACTGTTCATGACAGCAAAAAGATGGAAACAACCTAGGTGCCCATCAACGGATGAATGCATAAGCAAATTATGGTCTATCCACACAATGGAATACTACAAGACGATAAAGAACAACGGTGAAGCAATAAACAATAAAGAACAACATCTTATAACATGGAGGAAGCTGGAGGTCCTTTGCTGAGTGAACTTAGTCAGTCACAGAAGGACACATATTGTATAAGACTACTATTATAAGAACTCAAGAAAAGGTTTAAACACAGAAGAAAACATTCTTTGATGGTTACAAGGGGGGGAGGGTTATTTACTAACTAGATAGTAGGTAAGAATTATCTTAGGTGAAGGGAAGGACAGCACTCACTACAGGCGAAGTCAGCAAAACTGGACTAAACCAAAGCTAAGAAGTTTCCTGAATATAATCAAACAAATTGAGGGACAGAGTAGCAGGTGTAGGGGTCTGGAGACCACGCTTTCAGGGGACATCTAGGTCAATTGGCATAACAAAGCTTATTAAGAAAATGTTCTGCATCCTACTTTGCTGAGTGGTGTCTGGGGTCTTAAAAGCTAGCGAGTGGCCATCTAAGATGCATCAATTGGCCCCAACCCACCTGGAGCAAAGGAGAATGAAGAACACCAAGACACAAGGAGAATATTAGCCCAAGAGACAGAAAGGGCCACATAAACCAGAGACTTCATCAACCTGAGACCAGAAGAACTAGATGGTGCCAGGCTACCAACAATGACCACCCTGACAGGGAACACAACAGAAAGTCCCTGACACAGCAGGAGAAAAGTGGGGTGCAGAACTCAAATTGTAGTAAAAAGACAAGACTTAATGGTCTGATTGAGACCAGAGGGATCCCAGAAGAAATGGCTCCCGGACTCTCTGTTAGCCCAGAAATGAAACCATTCCTGAGGCCAACTCTTCAGACAAAGATTAGACTGGACTATGGGACATAAAATGATACTCGTGAAGCGTGTGCTTCTTTGCTCAAGTAGATACACGAGACTAAATGGGCAGCACCTGGCCGGAGGCGAGATGAGAAGGCAGAGAGGGTCAGGAGCTGGTTGAATGAACACGGGAAATCCGGGGTGGAAAGGAAGAGTGTGCTGTCACAGTACAGGGAGAGCAGCTAGGGTCACATAGCAATGTGTGCATAATTTTCGTATGAGAAACTAACTTGAACTGTAAACTTTCACTTAAAGCACAATAGAAAAAAAAAAAAAAGCAGCCATCGAAAACCCTACGGAGCACAGTTCTATTCTGACACACGCGGGGGTGTCATGAGCTGGAATTGACTCAAGGGCAGCTGGTTTTGGGTTTTATAATCTCCACTTCAAAGGCTTCATTTATAGCATGGCGCACTGGGGAAAATATCTCCAAGATGAAAGTCCAGTGCTCTGAGAAATATCTGAAGTCAAAACAATGGCACAAAACTTGCAAGACCTCAGGTTGCTCCCATAAAAACAGCGGACTTTGCTCCAAGCCTTCTGTGGTTCGGTGACCATTGGTTCTGTTTTGCCACAAAACGGAGTTTAAGGAGAGAGAGATCCCTGGCCCTGTGTCCCATCCTGTGGCTGGACGGCCCTCACAGCGTTTTGAAAAAATAGATGTGCTTTGAATGTAATGAGTCGGGGCAAAACATTCAAAGGCAGTCTGCAGGTGAGACTTCCTGCCTCCGGTTAGACACACGCCTGTCTGTCTCTAAACCTTCCTCAAGGACAGCTATTCTCTGTGACAGGGCTCGTCGTTGGTCTCCTAGACCCTTAGTGTGGAGGGGAGATTATCCGGAGACAGGCAGGAAACAGTCACAGCCACCCACACACCAGAGGCAGTGGACAGGAGCCTGCTTCTCCGTGGGACGCCTGTCCCGACTCCCGGCCCATCGTTGCAGTGGATGGTACGGTTCCAATTTGGGGGTTTATAACCAAGGCGTTTTCTTCTCAGCCTGGCCTCCCTCCGTGAAGGCCTCTTAGGACACGGGGAATGCTGAGTCTCAGCTGTCTCTTCTGCGTCTTTCTTTGCTGGTGTGAAAGGCCTGATAATTCAGGGTGACCACCTGTCCCGGATTGCCGGGGACTGAGAAGTTTCCCAGGACTGCGGACTCTGAGTGAAGGTCCCTGGGTAGTGCAAACAGTTTGCTGTCAGCGACTCTCCGGAAGGTTGGCAGTTCCATCAAATCTGCCCAGAGGCACCACAGAAGACAGGCCTGGCAATCTGCTTCCATAAGATTACAGCCAGGAAAACCCTTTAGAGCACAGTTCTACTCAGCACACATGGGGTCACCACGAGTCGGAATCGACTCAAGCGCAATGGGTTTAGTTTTTTTTTTTTTTGGTGGGGGTGACTTTGAGCGTTCAAACTGGGAAAGTCTCGGGCAAACCAGACGAGGCTGTTCACCTAACGTTGTTGTCAGCACCGGCTAACCAGGTGTCTTGACGGGGAGGAGAGACGAGGGCTGGCCGATTCCTCGGGGTCTGCTGGGAATCCCGGAATTCTTTTAGAGTGCTTGGAGAAGTCTGGGAACTTCTTCCACACCACCCATTTTGTGATGAGTGGAGTCAGGTTTGGAATCAAAATTTCCAACTCACCAAGATGAAATGGAATCCTAAAAGATACTTAATCCAAAAGAAAGCAGGTAGAATGGGAGGTGGGAAAAAAAAAACAACACCAAAACCCACTGCATAGAGTCGATTCTGACTTGTGGCAACCCCATGTGTTACAGGGTAGAACTGAGCTCCGTAAAGTTTTCTAGGCTGTAATCTTTACCTAAGTAGATCGCCAGGCCTTTCTCCCATGGAGCCCCTGGTCCAAACCACCAGACTTTTGACTCAGAGCTGAATGCAAACCGTTTTCACCACCCAGGGAGTAAAAAGTGAAAAGGGAATAAAAAACAGATGGGACAAATGGAAAACGAATAGCGAAATGGTAGGTTCAAATCCAACCATCTCGGTGATTCCATTAAACATCCCAGGCAGCTGGCCAGGCCTGAGCTGAGAGGAGGCGGGAGGGACCAGGATGGAGGGGACTTTTTGCAGATGAGAGATTGAAGTTACGATTTAATTGGATTATTTAATACCTAAAAACGAGACATTTCTGATGCTGAAGAGAAGTCCAGATAGAGGACATGCCCTTTATTTATTTTTTTCCTTTTTTTAAAAATTGTTATCATTAAATGAAGTTTACATTTCAAGTTAGTCTCCCATACAAAATTTTTTTACATACATTATTATGAGACCCTAATTGCTCACCCCATTCTGCGACGGCACACTCCTCCTTTCCACCCCTGATTCCCCGTGACCATTCAACCAGCTCCTAACTCTCTCTGCCTTCCCATCTCACCTCTGGACAGAAGCTGCCCCTTTGGTCTCTTGTATCTACTTGACCAAGAGGCACACAGGGGACATTCACTTTAGTCGAACAGGTCTTCAGAGTAAGGAGGTACAAAGGTCTAGGTCGGGCTGACATGACACCACCGTCACAACAAGCCTTTGTGTGAACCACCTCCAGGTGCCGCCGTCTCTGACTCCAGGTAAGGAAGGCACTTTGAGCACAGGAGGCAAGTTCAGACTTTCAAACAGCTCAGGGCTCTCCCACAAGGTAAACTCAAAGGATTCCCCTAAGGAGCCAAGCTGATCTAATGACCTTCTATCTCTGGATTTGCAAAACAGGCGACAGCTTAGGTTTTAGAAGGTGGGATTTTAATTACTGCCTTGCTCAGCACTGTTTCTTCAGCACACATGGGTAAGCTAGCCCATGTGAGGTCCTGAGCTGGGCTGTCAGAACTTGTTTCCAAAGCTCTAAGTGTTTACAAAAGAACAGGAATGTGTCTGCCCAGCATGAAGACAGAGGCCAGGACCTCTTGGAGAAAGTCCAGATGTTTCCGTCAGCTTCTCCCTGGGACGCGGGGATCCCTCAGGCTGGCCTGGCAGGCGTTTCCATGATGGGAGACACTCCTGGGGCAGAGAAACACCTTTCTGTCTTTGGTGAAGTCTGAGCCTGTCCCGGAGCTCCTAGCCGGTGGGAACAGTGAGACGCTCAGCTGCTAACCAAAAGGTTGGAGGTTTGACTCCACCCAGAGGCACCTCAGAAGAAAGGCCTGGCCATCTACTTCTGAAAATTTAGTTATTGAAAACCCCGTGGAGCACAGTTGTGCTCTGGCACACATGGGGTCGCCATGAGTCAGAGTCAGCTCCACAGTAATTGATTAAGGAGACTCTGAGTAGCGAAATTCAGACCTCTGAGACAATAAACGCCTCCTGGTAGAATTCTCGCCTTCCACATGGGAGATCCAGGTTCGATTCCCAGCCAATGCACCTCCTGTGCAGCCACCACCCATCTGTCAGTGGAGGCTTATGTGTTGCTGTGACGCTGAACAGGTTTCAGTGGAACTTCCAGACGAAGACAGACTAAGAAGAAGGGCCTGGTGATCTGCTTCTGAAAAATCAGCTGTTGAAAACCCCATGGAGCACAGTTCTACTCTAACACACATGGGGCTGCCATGAGTCAGGGTCGACTGGATGGCTACTGGTAAGCCTGTCCCAGAGAGGCCAGGTGTGTGGCTTGGCACATTCCTGCCCCCCTCTCCCCAACCAGGGATTCCAAAAGCAGAGGCTGGTGAGGAGTGCTGGTTCCCAGCCCTCTCCCAGGAGCCGTCTCACCCACCTTGGGCTGTTGTCAGGAAATATTGGACAAAGGACATGGCATGAAGCCAGGGACCTGGGACGGGCTCTGAGCTCTGTGAAGGCAAAGCTCCCACATAGTTGACTCAGTCTTGAACCCCTAGCACCTCACAGAACAGAGTTGGCTCAGGAAATACCTGTGAAGCCACTTCACACCCACTAGGATGGTGTCATGGATTGAATTGTGTCCCCCCAAAAAGTGTGTATCAATTTGGCTGGGCCATAATTCTCGATATTGTGTGGTTGTCCACCATTCCGTCATCCGATGTGGTTTTCCTATGTGTTATAAATCCTGCCTATGAAGTTAATGAGGGGGGATGGGCAGCAGTTGTGTTGATGAGGCAGGACACAACCTACGGGATTGGATTGTGTCTTCAGCCGGTTTCTTTTGGGATATAAAAGAGAGAAAGGGGGCAAGAAACGAGCAGAGAGATAGGGGAACCTCATACCACCAAGAAAACAGTCCCGGGAGCAAAGCGTGTCCTTTGGATCCAGGGTTCCTGCGTGGAGAAGCTCCTAGTCCAGGGAAAGACTGATGAGAAGGACCTTCCTCCAGAGCCAACAGAGAGAGAAAGCCTTTCCCTGGAGCTGACGCCCTGAATTTGGACTTTAAGCCTACTTTACTGTGAGGAAATAAATTTCTCTCTGTTAAAGCCATCCGCTTGTGGTATTTCTGTTATAGCAGCACTAGATGACCAAGACAGATGGCTATGATAAAACAAATGGAAAACAACAAGTGTTGTCAAGGATGTGGAGAAATTGGAACCCTCGTCTGTTGCTGGTGGGAATGTAAAATGGCGCAGCTGCTGTGGAAAACAGTCAGGAGGTTCCTCAAAGTTAAACACTAAACTACCATAACCAAACCAAAACCAAACCCATTGCCGTTGAGTTGATTCTGACTCACAGTGACCCTATAGGACAGAGTAGAACTGCCCCACAGGGTTTCCAAGAAGCAGCTGGTGGATTCTAACTGTTGACATTTTGGTTAGCAGCCAAGCTCTTAACCACTGAGCTGCTAGGGCTCCAGAACTACCATATGACCCAGCAATTCCACTCCTAGGTATAGACCCAAAAGAACTGAAAGCAGGGTACCCAAACAAGTACCCAAACACCTATGTTCATTGCAGCATTATTCACAGTAGCCAAAAGGTGGAAACAACTCAAGTGCCCATCAACAGGTGAATGGATCAACAAAATGTGGTCTATTCATACAATGGAGTATTATTCGGTCATAAAGAACAATGAAGTCCTGATACATGCCACAGCATGGAAGGACCTTGAAAACATCCTGCTGAGTGAAAGAAGCCAGACACAAAAGTACAGATGTTGTGTGATCCATTTACAAATGGTATCAAGAACACAAAAATGCATAGAGACAAAGGTAGATCCGTGGTTACCAGGACTGGGAGAGGGGAGGATTGGGAGTTAAAAGAAAAAAAGAAATATTTGTGGAGTGAATTAATGGACAAAAAGATAAGCAGGAACAATGGCTGAACCCTAAAGATCTGGTAAAATGTGTGGGATCTATTCACCAACCCTGGAACACGAGATGTTGAGGGTTTGTGTAGGGCTTGAGAGAAGGGCAGGAGGACTATGAGGAGGGGTTGAGGCACTCCCCCTGGATACAAGTTTAAGGAGGTGCCAAAAAACTCAGTAGTCAAAATAAATAATATTTTAATGCGATATTTTTAAAAAGCAAAGTTAATGCAAAAAAGATCCACATTTTCAATAAAGACGGGATCAGTAACCGTGATAGCTGAAGCCATATGGAAACCTGAGCCCATCACTTCCAGCTTCTTTCCCCAGGTTTAAGGAGCCAGTGTTGGGGGTCCTGATGAGGCCTTGGCACCTCTCTCTGAGGAGCTGGAGCTCCCCCAGGATGCCAAGGACCCTGGGTGGCTGGGAGGGAAGTAGTGTTGCCGCCACAACACAGATTGGAACCACCTGTCGCAATAGCCAATTCTGAGACGGGTGAGGTGAGCAGCAAGAGTTTTATTATATATTGATATACAGGAGACAGAGGGGAATAGATTCCCCCAAAAACCCATCTCCCCCACTGGAGATTGGCCAAAGGCTTTTATAGGGACAAGATCATGCGTCTTAGAAGTTTGTGTTAGTTCCCCCTTGAGGTGGTCATGTCCCGGATGAGTTAATCTTTATTGGGGGTTATCTGGCGACATTCTGATTTTCTTGTCCCAAGATGGGTTCTTTGTTCCCTTTGTCATTCCTAGATCATTATCACTTGTTTTCCACCCTCCAAGGAGGAACATAAGTTAATCTTAAACTTTTTATAGAGACTGGAACAGGAGGAAAAAACAAGATCAGGAGACATTGCAGGGATTAGCAATGGGGACTGATAACGGTGAGCCGGACCTATGCACCTTCTGCCAGTAGGGCAATTCCATCTATCCAAGGCAACTCCCCCCAACTCACTAAGAGGGGTGCTGGGTGCTTCTGAGAGGCAGGATGACGTAGTGAGTTGTTGTTGTGACTTGCTGGCAAGTGGATTCTGACTCAGGGTGACCCCATATGTGCAGAGTAGAACTGTGCTCTGTACAGTTCTCAAGGCAGTGACCTTTCAGAAGCAAGTTGCCAGGCGTCACTCCTGAGACATCTCTGGGTGGGCTTGAACCTCCAGCTTTTTGGCTGGTAGTCACTGTGCCATCCAGGGACTCCGGTGTAGTGAGTGGGAGAGCAGGCATGGAGCCAGATCGCCAGGGTTTGTAATACCAGCTTGGCCTCTCACTAGCTAGCCAACCTTGGGCGAGTCAACCTCTCGTGGCTCAGTTTCCATATTTTTAAATGGGGAGATGATAGGAGTACCTGCTTCACAGGGTGGGCCTGAGGATTAAACCAGTAAATATTTGTGAGGCTTTTGGAACAACAGTCCCTTGTGTAAGGGGTGCAGCCTAAGCCTTACCTGCTTTATCACCTGTTTTCCTTCACTTGATGTACTGCTAAGTCCAACAGCAAACTCACATGTTCTCGTGGACTTACTGTTTTTCTCCTGAAAACTAAAAGTAGGACAAAATCCCTCATTTCACCACCGCTTCCAGGCATCCTTGGCTCTGTTCCCAGCCTCTCGTACACCTTCCTCGGTTGTGTTCTTGACAATGAACACCCAGTCTTGGGGTTCAGAGCACATCGTTTTTACAAAAGAATTGCTAATCGCAAGATTAATGATTTTCCGGTTGTCTTCATGGTGTTACATTTATGGGACTCACGCGCCCTCCTTCGGGGCTTCCTGCAGAGGTAATTCGGAAAGTGAGCTCAGTGGGAGAACTTTCTTCCCTCGCCTTATTATCCTTCACAACGGTGGGCACCCGGGCTTTTTCAAGTCAGCCTTCTCCCATCATCTTTTGTCACTTCTTGGAATGCCTCTCCTCCTATCTCCTTTCAGAAATTCCTTCTGGGCAAATGCAGAGAGATGTCAAATGTTGTTGTTTGGTGCCATGGAGTCGGTCCCCACACATAGCAACCCCATGCACAACAGCACTAAACGCTGCCTTGGTCTTGTACAATCCTCACAATTGTTGCTATGTCTGAGCCCATTGTTGCAGCCACTGTGTCAATCCATCTCGTTGAGGGTCTTCTTCTTTTTCGCTGACCCTCTACCTTACCTGCCTTAAAGTCTTTCTCTAGCCTTCATTTCTCATCCTCTGAGCCTTTTGTTTGTTAAATGAGAAGGTCCCTGTCGAAATAAAAATGCGTTGTTACAACAAAAATTGTATTAAGCCAATAATAGAAAATGATTGAAGTTTATTTAATGTACAGTTGGTAATCACGGTAACATTTCAACTAGAGAGTCAAACATGTTCCGAAGATGAGAGGACCCCAAAACACTCTTACACCCCATCTTATCAGCATTGCCATGGAAAAAGGGTTGGAACAGAACTGATAAACAATTTGTGGCCAGGAGGATTTTCATACAGCATTGTCTTGAAGAACAATTAAAATAATTACGATTTACCCTAAACATAGCCCCTAGTCTGACCTTTGGAGTCGGCTTCCAGAAACTGACTGAAGCCCTCAAATGAGCACACTGCCTGAGGCCAAACGGTTTTACTAATTTCTCTAGACCATTGTTTGACTCAAAGGTGACGTTTAGGAGACCAGTTTCTTCAAGGCTCAAGGTTCAAAAGGACACCTAAGGGTAAATGGCCTGGGTGGGTCACTCCAACTCCATGGGCCCAGAAATCTGGACTCCAGGAGAATTAAAATAGTTTCTTGGTATTAATTGATAAGGACAACCCATGAATGCCTTTCTGTAGATGGGTTTACTTCACGAGCTTTCATCCTGGGTCACCCTATTTAAAACTGCAACACCCCCACCGAAGGAGAGAAAACCAGTTCAGCTCCCTGACCCATCCTCCTTCCCCCAAGAGTTTATCACCTTTTAATCCACTGTTTACTTATTTATTTTCCAGCTCCTCCCCCCACCCCATTAAAAGCAAAGTTCCATGAGGTGAAATAGTGCCTGGCACATAGTAGGTGCTCAAGAAAGAACCACTGAATTAACAAATCATCCAGCATGGTGTGGTCCGAGCTCCTGGGACAGTCTTCCAACTGATTGTCCTGGGCGCAACGAGTCCAGAACTTGAGAGCAAGCATTGAGAATCTGGAGCAATTTGACCTTGCTGTGGCATCCAAGGGCAGAGTCGTTTTTCTGGGAGTTTGTCTTTATTACACTTTGCAAAAGTATTGGTCCCATGACGGATTAGAAATTTTAAAAACAAATAGGTCCTTTACCACAGATCGTTTGAGAAGCACTAATCTTACAAATAGAAGAGGTCTAAATGACCAAGTCAGTCCCTGGCTGGTGCAAACGGTGAACATACTCAGCTGCTAGTTGAAACGTTGGTTTGAGTCTACCCAGAAGTGCCTCAAAAGAAAGGCCTAGTGATCTATTTCTGAAAAATCAGCCACTGAAGACCTTGTGGAGCACAGTTCTACTGTGGCACACATGGGTCATCATGAGTCAGAGTCAACTTCACAACAACTGGTTTTCTGGAGTTTTAGCTTATCCACTGTGGAAGGAAATTTTAAAATCTGAGGTATCTGAGAAAATCTGAAAGGGCAGGCTTGAGGTTTGAGTACAACTCCTTTGTGGCTAGTTCCGTTTCCACTCTAGCAACGGCCATTTTCTGTGCAGACATAATCATGAAACTAAGAAATGTCCAGTAATGATGAAGTAACTACAATGCAACTCTCCTAAGAGAGGACTGTCTGGTAATGATGATGTAACTACCCTGCCCTGTGATCCCCGCCCCCATCATATACCCTTATGATTACCACGTTGTAACCAATCTAACAAAGACACATATATCCTTTTAAGCCAATAGCCTTATGAGCTTCCACTACAGAAAGTCCTGCCTTATGAGTTCCCACCCCAGGAAATCCTGCCTTAAATGATCTACTACCAATTGAGTAATGTCTTTTGAAGATCTAAGCCTGTAGTTACTAATGAAGTAATGTCTTCCAATGATCTAAGTCTGTAAATACCAATCAAGTACTGTACTTCATGTCCTTTGTTTCCCCCTTATAAAATGTCACTGCTGAGGTGCCATATAGGATTAATGGATTCGACCTCATGGAGTTCAGTCTATCTCCAGCTCGAGTAATCTCTTTACTTTCAAAAAAATCTCTCAATTCTACATTAATCAGAGTATGGATAGTTACTCTACGACACCACACACATTCTTGTCTCTTCCTTGTTTGTGGTTATCTGTGTCTGTCTTGCTGGGACAACTGGCCGGGTTGGGACACAGTCTGTAGATGGGAGCAGAATGATTTTAGCTGGGTTCCCAGCTCTATGCAAGAGATTTCAAGCTAAGTTTCTCTTTGACCCACCCGAAGTTGGCTGTCAAACTCGAGGTCCCTTCCATGGGTTTACTATGGGATTGTCTTTCACAAACGTGTGCATGAACGTTCAACTGTGACCTAACACTTTACCTCGTCTTTGCCACGAAACATTGGGAACTACCTGCTCCCATCAGAAAGCCTGGGAAAAAGTTGCTGGTGGTCAGTAGGGTTTCTTTGTCACGGAAATCAATTACGTGCCCCAAATGGGAAACAACTTTGAAAAAGCCAGCATGGTGCTTTCCCAGGCACAATGCATGTGTAGGTCACCGTTTTGTCTACACTACCACGGAAAATGTCTGAGTTCTCCTGTCACTTAAACCTTTTCATTTTCTGGAGATCTGCTTCTGCCTCCCCCCAAGTGATTTACGAAAACAACAGCCACAACAACTATCAAGAGTCCAGTAACTCAAGTCAGGCCAAGGAAACTTCAGATGGCCCAAGTCAGCCAGCTTGATTTGAACATTCACAGATATTTGATAGACACCAAGAAATGCAGAAGAAATCGCTGTCTTTCCAAACCAAGCGAGCCAGTCTCGGGGGAAGGAAAACTCATCCCAACATGCGTACACTGCCCACAGGGAGCTGGCTGGGTCTCCCACGTGGAAGACTCAGCAGCTGATGAACACCAAACACCCCAAGAACCTCTCGCAAATCCAAACAACGACATAAGACATAATGGCATGGGAGAGCCATTTACATGTGGTGCTGGTTTTTGTCACTGAGCCTGGAGACTTTTCCTGATGTATGTTTACTTACATGAGTCATTTTCAGGGCAGGAGATCCCAAGTGTCTACCTGAATGAAATTAGAGGAGAGAGAACGGTAGGGATACAACATATCCTGCAGCCTTTACTATAAAAACTCCCTGTTTTCTACCTGGAATATGGCTGTGTTTTGAGTCAAGGAATCAAGGGGAAAACCTAGAATCATGATCTGGACATTTAATTTCTGCTCTGCGGCTTCACCTGGCCTGGTCTTTCCTAACACGTTTCAGGGACGTTATGTTTTGACAGGGGGCCCTCTGAGTCTCCCAAATCCTCACCCCTTTGTTGTAGAGGGAAGTGATTATGGGAAAAACAGAAATAGGACAAACGTGACTGTTTCTTCACAACCGGGGCAGCAGAGGGGGGCTCTGGGCTTCCACAATGGTGAGCTTACCTGAGATGCTCTGAACTCGGCAGTTGGTCTAATGGTTGTTGTTGTGAGTTGCAGTCAAGTCATTCCAACTCATGGTGACCCCACGTGTGCAGAGTAGAACTGCTCCATAGGGTTTTCAAGGCTGGGACCTTTCGGAAGAAGATCATCAGGCCTTTCTTCCGAGGTGCCTCTGGGTGGGTTTGAACCCCCAACCTTTTCAGCTGGTAGTCGAGCACTTAACCATTTGCACCACCCAGAGACTCCTTACCTGAAAGAACATGGTAGGATTTTGAAGCTCTTTTCCAGATGGAAAACCCAGGTTCTTTGGTGGATTCTGTATCACTCATTGCAGGATTGACCAGAAAGCTTAACAGTGAACACTGATGACCAAACATGGTTTCCCAGGCTTCCAATGCCATGTGCCAGGCACTGCACTGGGAGCCTTCCCCATGGAACAGTTTCTCATCTTCACTACAACCCACCAGGAGGTACTGGGACCCCCATTTTAAGAGAGGTTAAATAATCCATCACAGGTCACCATACTAAGTGGCTGCGCTGGAATTAGAAGCCAGGTTCCTCTGACTCCAAAAACCACAGCTCGGTTATAATTCGAGCAGGGTGGGTCCTGCCCTGTGTGACTCCTTGAGTCAATTGAGCCAGGCTTGAAAGAAAGTAGACTCTATTGAAGCTGGTCAAGCAAACAGCTTGGAGACTAAGTCTCACATCAAGCTCCCTGAGGTTGGGGATTCCAGGGCAGTTACAGAGTTCGGGATAGGAAACTTATGCATAATTCATGAATCTTTTGAGACTAGGCAGGTAAATCCGGGAACTAATTAACATGCATGGGTGCAGTAGGGGTGCACTATGGCGGCTACAGGACATGTTTTTGCAGGGGATATGACGTATGAAGTTCATCTAAGGACAGCTTTGCTGCTTATTGTGCAGGTCCGAATGGACAGAGGCGGGTAGTGAAGCGGCCCTGAGCACAGCAGCAGTAGGATGGCCTTGGGCTGCTACACAGAAGCCCTATTAGGAACTCCCAGACCCTGGGTGTGATGGGAGGAGGGGGAACAGCTTAACCTGCCGATGTAATCCTGTTTGGAAACAGAGTTTTCTTTGTTATGTTACTTAGGTCATACCCGAGTAGGGTGGGTCCTAAACCTGATCACTTCTGCGTTATAAAAAGAGCAGAACAGACACAGAGACAGACGTACGCGGAGATGCATCCACAAACCCAGGAACTCCAAGGACTGCCTGCCACAGCTAGGAAACTGAAATAGACAAACAAGGACCACCCCTAGAGCTATGCCCCAAATTTGGACTTCCAGCCTCCTGAAGAGTGACAAAATAAATGTCTGTTCTTTAAAGCCACCCACTTGTGGCATTTTTTGCCATGGCAGCTCTAGGTGACTAAGATACCAGGGACTAACATTTTGAGAACACTTGTGTTCTTGAAAGGTCCAACTAAATGTTAATAGCATTCTGAGCATGAAAGTCACACACAAGAATATGCTGGCTTTGCACATGGAGCTTGTGGTCACTCTTCATGGGGACCTGACTTGAGCCATGTTCTCCTAATCTGATAATGGGTTCACGCCTTCCCACGCACACACTGCTTTCATCCACATCTGTGCCTACCGGGAACACCCAGGCCTGAGATGACAGCCAGGACCGCCCCTGCTCCAGACTCTACCCAAAGGGTTTCCCAAATGTCTCTACTGTGCTGTCCCTTTGAGTGTGAATGTTGCATGGGCTGCTTGTGTCCAGGGGATGACTCAGAGGTATCAGGGGCTGAGGATGAGAGGAGCCAGGCCATGGGTGACCACAGCCGAAGTCCCCATCCACCTGCCCATGAGGGCACCTTGATCTGGGACACACCGGAATGGCACATCTCAGTCAAGTACTGCTGCCCCATCCAATCTGTCATGGATTGCATTGTGTCCCCCAAACATGTCTATCGACTTGGCTGGGTCATGATTCCCAGTATGGTATAATTGTGTACCATTTTGTAATCTGATGTGATTTCCTTATGTGCTGTAAATTCAATCACTATGATCTAATAAGATGGATTAGCGGCGGTTATACTGATGAGCTATACAAGATTGGATAATGTCTTAAGCCAATCTCTTTTCAGATATAAAAGAGGGAAGCTAGCAGAGACACATGGGAACCTCATACCACCAAGAAAGCAGATCCAAGGGCAGAGCGTGTCCTTTGGACCTGAGGTTCCCTGCGCAGAGAAGCTCCCAGACCAAAAGAAGATGATGACATGGACCTTCCTCCAGAGCTGACGGAGAAAGCGTTCTCCTGGAGATGACACCCTGAATTTGGACTTGTAGCCTACTGGACTGTGAGAGAATAAACTTCTCTTTGTTAAAGCATCCACTGGTGGGATTTCTGTTACAGCAGCACTAGATGAATGAGACACAATGAAATCTGCAGCTCAGGACAATCCTCCCCTCTTGGCAAGTCCCCATCTCCAGCACATAAAAGGGGAAGAGAGTTTTTGCCTCCGAGCTCATTAGCCAACACTTACCTCTGTGTTTGTCCAGGAAATGTTGGGAAGTGCCTGACCTGTCAAAAGGCCTTGGAAAAATCGCTGACTCCCAAGTAGCTACTTGATGCTTGCAAATCAATTGTGTGTCCAACATTAGGGACGATGATTAAAAAAAAAAAGAAAAAAAAAGTCGATCCTCATAATTCGCCCATTCCATATTTGTGAATTCACTAAAATTTATGCTTTTTGTTGTTACTTGTTATTGAGTCGATTCTGACTCATGGCGACCCCATGCAACAGAGTAGAACTGCTCCATAGGCTTTTCTTGGCTGTAATCTTTACGGGGCCTTTCCTTCCATTGTATCGTTGGTTTGAACCCCCAACCTTTAGGTTAGCAGTCGAGCCCAACCATTTGTGCCACCTAGGGACCTTCTAAAATTTATTGTTGTTGTTGTGTGCCATTGAGTCAATTCCAACTCATAGTGACGCTATAGGGCAGAGTAGAACTACCTCATAGGGTTTCCTAGGCTGTAATCTTTATGGGAGCAGATCGCCAGGTCTTTTCTCCCGAGGAGCTGCCGGTGGGTTCAAATTGCCAACCCTTCAGTTAGTAGCCCAGGGCTTAAACACTGTGCCACCAGGGCTCCTTCTGAAACTTACTAGCAAACCACAAGTCACTACTTGTGGCACATTCGTGGTGGGTCTGGGCAGAGCAGTGAAAAACTTGAGTTCCCCGACACTCACGTTCCCAGCTGAAGTCTAACCAGGCCGGTTGGGTATTTGCTAGTTCAGTGTTCGTGGTGATGTATAGGCCATAACTCCCACTGACAGAATCAACTGTATGGTTTCCATGTCTGAGCACCCAGGTCACGAACATCTCGGAACCTCTCACAGGGTGACAAAAACACCACCAAAGGATCTTCCCTGACTTCCCACCCCAAACTCAAACCCACCCCGACATCACACCATCCTTCAAACCCACCATCCTCCCTTGAAACCGTCAACAGAGCTCCCTGCTGTGTGTGGCAAGCGCTCTGCTGAGCTCATGATGGCTAACAGAATACCATCATGGGGTAGTTTGCGGGGAAAACAGAAAATAATCAAGTCTGCAGCCAGAGATGAAGGGACACGAGTTGTGGGGGTCATTGTGAATAAAATGAGTAGGATGTCATGTCAGGAAACACAGGGAGGCATCCTTAGAGGGAGGGTCCCTTTCTGGGAAGATTCTCTAAGCTGAACACTGAGAGGAGAGAGGAGCAACCACCGAGTGCCAGCTTGTGCTGCCATGGGGGGATGGTACGGTGGTCCTGAGGGCAGGGGCGAAGGTAGGGTGGTGGTCCTGAGGGCAGTGGGGACAGTAGGGTGGTGGTTCTGAGGGTACTGGGGACGGTAGGGTGGTGATCCTGAGGGCAGAGGGGATGGTAGCGTGGTGGTCTTGGGTGGATGGTAGGGTGGTGGTCCTGAGGGTAGGGGGGATGGTAGGGTGGTGGTCCTGGGTGGATGACAGGGTGGTGGTCCTGAGGGCAGAGGGGATGGTAGGGTGGTCCTGAGGGCAGAGGGGACGGTAGGGTGGTCCTGAGGGCAGAGGGGATGGTAGGGTGGTGGTCCTGAGGGCAGGGGCACGGTAGGGTGGTGGTCCTGAGGGCAGGGGGGATGGTAGGGTGGTGGTCCTGAGGGGCACAGAGCTTGGTGGTGCCAAGAACAGCAAAGGGCCCGTGTGGCCAGCACACATCGCCACACAGGGTTGGTAGCAAGAGTGAGCGGGAGTGCCTGATGGCGCCTGTGGTTTCATTCCAAGGGATGGAGAAGGCATCGCAGGCATTTGGCTTCCAAGTCCTGTTCTGCTCCTTCAGAAGCTGACCCTCACAAATGGCCCAGCCAGTCCAGTCCAGTGGACCTGTCAGCTGGCACGTGCTGAGCATCAGCAGAGGTTGAAGCTCCCAGTGGAAGAGGGAGATGGTATCTTCACCCTGGTGACCCTTACAAAACGGACCAGACGTGGGGGTGGGCGGAGGTGGCCTGGACTAGTGTCTGATGGGACCACCTGCCTGGGAGAAGCGGCTGAAGATGGAGAGCCAGGGCCCCAATTACATGAGCATGGAAATCGTCATGAGGCAATTTGGGAACAACAAACTCCTCCTTTAAAAAGACACAGGGCGTTCCTGGGGCAGGGCTTTAACGCATTCCGGAGCAAGCACGAAATAGTAAGCAAAACACAAAATTTGAGGGTGTCCGATGAATAGTGAGAATAACGTTTTTGGAAGCCAAGTGTGCATTTTTTGTTTGTTTGCTTTCTAGTTTTATGCATCATAAAGAAAATAATCTGAATCAAGCTCTGGAAATACAGTTTCCAGTCTGTGGTTTTCCTTGGCCTGATCATTCCCAAACAAGCCATAAGGCGTGCCGTTTGGGCCCAAATCGGCTCTGGTCTCCTAACTGAGCTGGCTGGTCATGATGCAGGGCACCGCCATCCCTCCCCACCAGGGGGCAGCAGAGTTACCCGATGTGTTCTGGCCCTGGCAGCTGGTTATAGTAGCACGTGGTACCATCTGTGCTGAAGAAGTCGTCCACGGATTCAAAGATCAGGAACTTAGGTTTGTTCTGGTATCTGTCCCTGCAGTCTTCAAAGGAAAGTGGCTATTGGTTATTCCAAGTCTGGGCCCGGGAAGAGCTATTGGGAGTGGCCACAAGCAAGCAGCGAGCCTCAGAGCAAGAATTCCAAGTCTCCTGCCAGCTTGCTTACCTGCTGCTATGGATTGAATTGTGTCCTCTAACATATGTTGATCCTAACCCCTACATCTGTGGTTGTAATCCCATTTGCGAATAGGGTTTTCTTTGTCATGTCAATGAGGTCATGTCAGTGTGGGATGTGTCTTAAGCCCGTCGCTTTTGGGACATAAAAGAGCAGGTTAGGCAGAAAAGCAAGGGAACACAGATGGGATAAAGGCAGAAGCCACGTGGAGATCTCCGAGGAACACCAAGAAGTGCACTAGAGAAGCTGAGGCAAGGATTCTCCCCCAGAGCCAACCCAGAGACAAAGCCTTCTCCTAGAGCTGGTGCCCTGAACTGGGACTTCTGGCCTCCTAAACCGTGAGAAAAGAAATTTCTGTTGGTGAAAGCCATCTCCTTGTGGTACTTCTGTTAGTGCAGTGCTAGAGAATGAAGACATGTGGCATGTGACCCACACACGTCCCTGAGCCTGCCTGGGTCTGAGTCCGCTCACCTGCAGCATGGGGGTACCAAGCGGAGCCATCCCTTGGGCTGTGGGAGGCGTAAGCGAACTCTTAGAGCAAAAGCACTTAGAACCGTGCCTGGCCCACGACTGTTATTGTTGTTGTTAATATTACTGCCACTACCACCTCTCTTGCTGAGCATGGCGCTGGACCCTGGGCATCCATGAGTCTCTATTACGAGCACCAGAGGACAGATTCTGCCCCTTTATCTTACAGGTGAGGAAATGGGGGCTTGGGGAGGTTGCCTGCCCTCTCCCGTAGCAACCAGGTGGCCGGATGGGTCCGTACCCTTCCTGTGTCCTTTTCTTCTCTCCAGGACCCGCTGTCCTAGCCCACCCTGCCTGCCAGTCCTCTTGGGGCACACTGAGCAATGATTCTGGATGTGCGCAGAGCTTACAACCTGAGTTTCCTCAAGGGTTGTCAGTCCATTCTGTGTGGTGGATTGGAGACCTGGCTGGGCTGAACGGAGGGAGGGGACCCGGAAAGGCTGCCTCACCTTAACCCATCCGACAGATGTCCTGCCTGGACGGCTGCTGGCCCCAGCAAGTGGACATCCCCTTTCTTTGAAAAAGAGGAGACCAGCGCCTAAGAAAGTAGTTTCAAATATCCCACTCATTCATCTCCATATTGATGTCGATTCCCCAGTCACGGCCTCACAGCCTCCCCCACTCTGTGTATCACACTTTGGGGATCAAGGAGTCATCACTCACAAAAGGGGTCAGTGTTGTTTATCATCTCCTGGAAGCGAGGGCTGGCAATGTCCCCGGTGATGTTCAGATCGTGGAAGTTCCATAGGATGATCTGCCAGCCTCCAAAACATCTGTAGCTGTGATGGAGATTCTGCAGCAGGTAGAAAGGACAGGTAAAGAAATGCGAGCCGCAGACACTCCCCTTGGGGACCTGAAGATCCTGGGAAGACGGCGGCCTCAGCAGAAACCCCCAATTTCCTTCTTTCCTACTTTCCCCACAGAGACCACTCAACTTGTACAGAAGACAAACGCCTGCCCGTTCACCTATGCTGGAAGACAGAGACATCTGGACACAGCCTCTGAAGCCTCGGGTTCCGTGGAGACACACAGATGGGGTAAGATGGGGGCTGAGCAGCCTGCACTCAGGTGAGACTCACATCTGCGGAGGGAGGCATCCCTACCCCCATCTGCCCAGCTGCCTGGCTCTCTGGCCCTGATCTAGCCAAGCGCCCGTGCTGCCACGTGCCTCTCAGGGCTGAAGGACGCCAGCAGCCCACTTTTGTGCAGGGGCCAGCCTGGACCTAACACCTGAGGCCGCCCACCAGGGGCTCCTAGAAGAAAGCTCATGGGCTGAGGAGTAGGTGGGGACTCCTGCAACCTGAGGGTGCCTGTGTCAGGCTGAGTAGCCCCCCTGCCCCAGGCTGACCCCCATGTTGCAGGGCTCAGGGAGGGGTGGAGCACCTCCATCACTGCTGCTCTTCTCACCTGCAGCTCACCTGCAGCTCACCTGCTCGGGGGCCTCACTGCAGGTGGCAGCATTAACTGAGAGGGACAGACAGCTACCAGGGAAGCCACCAGTGCACATCAGAACCACATGGGGATCATCTGAAAGATACCGGCACTAGGACCTCACGCCCAGAGAGCTTCATTAGTTGGTCCACAGTGGGGCTCCTGGATTTTAAAAGCTCCCGCTGGGCTGAGATCCTTGCCTCAGAACATCTGCCGACCACCCCAACCACCTTCCCAGCAAATACCTCCATCATCTGAAAGCAACAACACGACCACCTAAGGCAGACCCTCTGAGACCACAGAGCCCTGGTCAGCCTGATGCCTCCATCTGTCTCTGCAAAGGTCGGAGGTGAGAACAAGAGAAAGGAAGAGGCAGCGCGCGCATCTGCTGATCAAGATGGGATTTGGGAGTGGGGCCAACAGGCTTGGAAGCCAGACTGCTTTCAGAGGGAAAGGAATCGTCTTCATTCCTTTAGCTTCTGTTTCCCGTATCGAGAGCCAATCCCGGGCAACTGTATCATAGGGTAGTTTTCTCACCATGGACTAAAAAAGGAAAGACGAGAAAAGAAGCTTTGGGGCTGAAATCTGTCCAATGATACCTCTTTCTTTCTCTTTGCTTTTAAAATTCATACCCTTAAGACAATACAGATGCCTCCGTTTTCACAGGGAAAGAAACTGAGAGAAAGAAAGGCACAAAATGTATTTCACAACCAAAGTCATCCCAGTCGATACCCAGGACACCTTGCTTTTCTTCCCTTGCACACCCCCGCCCCCTCCATCCCAAACAGATTGCCCATGTGACAAAGACGGCAGAGCAAGCTGTGTTGAGGGCAGGGGGAGCCCATTGAAGAAGTTCTTCTCCCCCCACGTCAGCAAAAAATAATCTTCCCCGACGTGGCGCTGTGGTTAAGCATTCGGCTGCTAACCAAAAGGTCAGCAGTTCAAATCCACCATCCACTCCTTGGAAACCGTATGAGTTAGAATTGACTCGACGGCAATGGGTTTGGTTTTGGATTTTTCTAGGTCTAAAGAGGCTGCTGGGTCTACGAAGTGGCAACAGTCCTCACCTGAAGTTACCTGAGAAGCATGACCTGAAGGTACTCTCGTTGATGGGGTGTGGGGCAGCGCGGCAGGGGGGAGTCGACCAAGTGAGTTGGCCCGGGTACAGGTACCTCCCCACCACAAGCTGAGGTTGACCAGACAGGGATGCCTTGGGCTCTTTTAGGTCTAGAGAAGCCACAGAAGGCAGCCAGAGTCCTGGCTACCTCACCATACCCCTAAGTGTCGCTTGGTGGGTGGCAGGCCACCCTCTTTACTTTGTACCTCCGTTTATTCTTTGTTAATAAAAAAAAAAAAATCTGGCTACTGATTTATACTGAGATAAATTCTCTGTGTTGATATCAAAAAGCTGCTTAACTATGTTTTCAGCATGAACTCCACAAAATAAATTCAAAAACTGGGTTTGATTTTTAGTTCAGTAGCTACTGGCTTGCAAACACCCTGTAAGAATGCTTTGATGTTAGGTTTCCATTATCTGCCCTAATAAGCCTCCCAGTCACTGCAAACATACAGGTGCTGAGACACAGGGCTAAGGCACCGCACCTGAGGGTGAGAGGACTGAGAAAGCAAAACCAGAGAAAGACCCCGGACCTGCCCTCCGACGAGCATCTTCTGAGAACCTCATGCTCTGATCTCCACCCAAGATCACACCATGTCCCTCCAGTGAGTGTTTCGAACGGACAAGCACACACACACACACATCCACACAGCCTTGGAGACTGAACCCCGTAGTCATCATAAGAACCTGCTATCAATAGATTCTTGCTGAGATTAATAAGTATTTCAATCCCCCACTACCTGTACGCATGCAGGGAACAGAAGGGAATACTCTGGGTATGTGAGAAGCATGTTTGTGTACAGGCCTTGGAGTGTCAAGAGTTTTGTGGGCTTAATTCCAGTTCTTACCTCGATTAGCTTTAAAAAAAATTACATGATTTTGGAGCAAAGGCTACAACTCGCTTGTCCACAGCGGCCAGGAGCCAAGTTGCCCACCCTCACTGCAAAGAAGCACAGACAACTAAATATTAGGTGTCTTAGTCATCTAGTGCTGTTTTAACAGAAATACCCCAAGCGGAGGTCTTCAACAAAGATAAATGTACTCTCTCCCAGTCCAGTAATCTAGAAGTTCAAATTCAGGGCGGCAGCTCCAGGGAAAGGCTTTCTGTCTGTCGGCTCTGGAGGAAGGTCCTTCTCATCAGTCTTCTCCTGGTCTAAGAGCTTCTCTGCGCAGGAACACTGGATCCAAAGGATGCGCTCTGCTCCCTGTGCTGCTTTCTTGGTGGTATGAAGTCCCCTTGTCTCCTGCTTGCTTCTCTCTTTTATATCTCAAAAGAGATTTTCTTAAGACACAATCTGATCTTATAGATCTCATCAACGTAACTGCCACTAATCCATCTCATTAACATCATAGTGATGGGATTTACAGCACATAGGAAAATCGTATCAGATGACAGAATGGTGGATAATCACACAATACTGGGAAGCATGGCCTAGACAAATTGATACACATATTTTTGTGGGACACAATTCAATCCATTACATAAGGCATGGCCTCAATGTAGGGAATGGGGACAGAAAACCACCTCTTTTCCGTAAAACTAACTGTTAAATTCCCCCTATCTGGATGAGTTTCCCTTTTCACAGGCGATTCCCTTCCTCTCCTCCAAGATTCATCTTAAATGCTACTTCACGCTCTCCCCAACCCCCCAAATTGAAATTTTACCCCATCTCCCATGATTTAATTGGAATGAAAACCAATTCATGAAACTTTCTCTGACCCAAGGCCTCATGATATGTGACTTCCCTCCCCCAAAATGCCCCAGCACCTCAACTGCGCCTCTTGAGGAACCCTGTCCAGGGTTTTCTGGGAAGTGTTCTCTGAATTATTTGCTCTTTTGGGCAGAGGTTCTGTCTCACTATCCTTGAATCTTTGCCACGCCTTCCTATATAGTGAAATAAATAGTAACTAAATCCATGTGACATGGGATTTGTCTCAAGTTACTTTCCAAGTGTTTCAAGAAAATTGCCTACATCACTAACAAGAATGCACCACATTGGAGGCCCAGTCCTATGGGACTCTCTAAAGACGCCAATATCTGTATAGAGTAAAGAAAAGCCCCCTTGTCTGTGTAGACTTTGAATAGGGAAGTCAATGGCCCTCCTAAGGAGCCTTGATGGTGCAGTGGTTAAGCACTTGGCTGCTAATGAAAAGGTCGGTAGTTAAAACCTATCCACTGCTTCTGGGGACAAAGATGTGGCAGCCTACTTCCGTAAAGATTACAGCCTTGTAAACCCTATGCGGCAGTTCTACTCTGTCCTGTAAGAGTCGCTATTAGCCGGAATTGACTAGACGGCAATGGGTTTTTTGGGTTTATGGCCCTCATGGAGTCCCTGGGTGGTGCAAATATGCTTGACTGTTAACCAAAATTTGGAGGTTCGAGTCCCCCCAGAGGTGTCTTGAAAGAAAGGCTTGGTGATCTGCTTCCGAAAAATTCAGCCATTGAAAACCCTAAGGAGCACAGTTCTACTCTGATACACATGAAGTCACCATGAGTCAGAGTCAACTTGACAGCAACTATTTTGGGAGTCCCCCTTCAAGCCCCAAAATTTTATGTGAGGCTCATTATGTTGCAGAAATGCTTTATTTTAATCTGAAACTGTGGGTTTCCCCCTCCAGACATATATTCCAAAACAAAAAATTCACTGCTGTCGAGTCAATTCCAACTCATAGTGACCCTACAGGACAGAGTAGAACTGTCCCATAGGGTTTCCAAGGCTATAAATCTTTACAGAAGCAGACTGCCACATCTTTTTTCCACAGAGTGGCTGGTGGTTTCGAACCACTGACCTTTCGGTTAGCAGCCGAGCGCTTTAACCACTGTGCTACTAGGGTTCCTCTGGACTTGTATTACTAGCTGGTAAATACCCTGAGGCTACCGGGACATGCAGAGATGGGGGATCTTGTAGCTGGTGAGCCTTGTTGAATCCCTGAGATGATTCCCACCAAACAGTCTGTTGTGGATTGAATTGTGTTCTCCAGAAAGATATGTGGAAGTCCTAACCACTGCACCTGGGAGTGTGACCTTGTTTGGGGAAATTGGGTCTCTCTTTGCAGATATTATCAGTTAAGTCATACTGGAGTACAGTGGATCCTAATCCTATATGAGTGGTACCTTACACCTTGTGAAGATCTATCTACAAACAAAGGGAAGCCAAGGACTGCTGGCAGCCCATAGAAGCTAGGAGAGAGGCATGGAACAGTTCTTTTCAAAGCCCTCAGAAGAAATCAACATGGACAATACCCTGATTTGGACTCCTAGCCTTCAGAACTGTGAGGCAATAAATTACTGTTCTTTAAAGCCAGCCACTGTGTGGTATTTTGTGATGGCAGCCCAGGCGACTGGGACATAGTCCTTGCCTATTTCCCAAAGCGTGCTTAACAAGACAGTAACTGAGGAGAGCACAGTTACAGTCACAGTTGATCCAAATATTGATGATGAATGGAGCGATGAACCCCAGGGGGGAAAACATTAAAAGTTAATAAAATTTTTTAAAATTTTTTTATTGTACTTTAGATGAAGGTTTACAGAACAAATAGTTTCTCTAATAACAGTCAGTATGCATATTGTTTTATGACATTGGTTAACAACCCCACGACATGTCAACACTCTCCCTTTTTTTGGTGAAAATATACATAGCCAAAGTTACACCATTTTGAAAGTTTCTACATGTACAATTCAGTGACATCAATTACTTTTTTCCAGTTGTGCTGCTATTCTCACTATCCTTTTCCAAATGATTCCGTCACCATTATCTTCAACTCACTGTCCCCTGGGCTTCCCATCAAACCTCTGGAGTTGCTGTTGTCAATTTGATCTCACATAGATAATTCTTTTTTTTTTTCTTTTTGTACCTTAGATGAATGTTTGCAGAACAAATAGTTTCTCATTAAACTATTAGTACACATATTGCCCTATGACAATGGTTAACAACCCCATGACATGTCAACACTGTCCCTTCTCAACCTTGGGTTCCCTATGACCAGCTTTCCTGTCCCCTCCTGCCTTCTAGTCCTTGTCCCTGGACTGCTGTGCCTCATTAGTCCTGTTTTGTTTTATGAGACTGTCCAATCCCCGGCTGAATGGTGAACTTTGGCAGGGGCTTCACCACTGAGCTAAAAGGGTGTCCAGGGGCCATACTCTCGGGGTTTATCCAGTCTGTCAGGCCAGTAAATATGGCCTTTTTTTGTGAGTTAGAATTCTGTTCTGCATCATTTTCCAGCTCTGTCCAGGACCCTCTATTGTGATCCCGGTCAGAGCAGTCAGTGGTGGCAGCTGGGCACCATCTAGCTGTACTGGACTCAGTCCGGTGGAGGCCTTGGTATCTGTGGTCCATTAGTCCTTTGGACTAATCTTTTCTTTGTATCCTGTTCTCTTCATTCTTCCTTGCTCCCGAAGGGGTGAGACCAGTGGAGTATCTTAGATGGTTGTTCACAGGCTTTTAAGACCCCAGACGCTACTCACCAAGGTAAAATGTAGAACATTGTCTTTATAAACTGTGTTATGCCAATTGAGCTAGATGTTCCCCAAGACCATGGTCCCCACAGCCCTCCGTCCAGCAATTCAGTCCCTCAGGGAGTTTGGAAGTGTCTATGGAGCTTCCGTGACCTTTCCTTGTACAAGTTGTGCTGGCTTCCCCAGTAATATGTACTGTCTTACCCTTCACCAAAGTTACCACTTATCTATTTAGTGCCCCCCCACGCATCCCATCCTTCGTAACCGACAAAGATTGTTTCTTTTTGTGTGTAAACTTTTACATGAGTTATACAGTAGAGGCCCCATACAATATTTGTCCTTTTGTGATTGATTTATATCACTCAGCATAATGTCCTCCAGTTTTGTTCCTCTTACTCTCCTGTGCTGAGTTCCTTTTGTTTGTGGAATTTTTTCATTTCTTTTGTTTTTGTAGGTTTTGTTTTTACTGAGACTTTATGTTTTTCTTCTTTATTTTGATGAGTAGGTTTGTTAACTTTCTTTGTAGTTATCTTGAAATTTACCAGTATCTTCCTAGATTTGAACCAGTCTATTATTAACTTGGTACTGTTTGACTTCCTCTCCATTAGAAGGTTCTATACCTACACCGTTTATTCCCTCTTTTATGGTTCTGATGCTGTTGTCATTTACAGATTAACCTCTCTGGTTTCCTTTTGTAATTCTTTTGGTTTTGCATAGTCCTTAAGAGTTCATTTCCTAGGTTAGTATCTGGCTAGTACAATCCTGTGTCCTGTATTCAGCCTGTAGTCTGATATTGTTTGTTCTCAGATCAAAGGACTTCCTTTAATAAGTCTCGTAAGTTTGGTTTGGTTTTTACATAGTCCCTTAATTTCTGTTTATCTGGAAATGACCTCATTTCACTAGCATATTTGAATGAGAGTTTTGCAAGATATATCATTCTTGGCTGGCAATTTTTTTCTTTCAAGGTTTTATATATGTCATCCCATTGCCTTCTTGCCTGCATGGTTTCTGCTGAATAATCCAAGCTTAGTCTTATTGTTTCTCCTCTGTATGTGACTTTGTGTTTTTCTTGAGCTTCTCTCAGGATTTTTTGTTTGTCTATGGTTTTAGCGAGTGTGAGTATGATATGCCTTGGTGATTTTCTTTTGGGGTCTATCCTATATGGGGTTCATTGAGCTTCTTGGATAGTCAGCTTTTCATCTTTCATGATATTGGGGAAGTTTTCTGTCAGCAATTCTTCAATGATCTTCTCTGTCTTCTGTTTTCTCCCCTTGTTCTGGAAACCTGACCACTCGCAGATTTTTGCTTTTGATTGTATCCCACATAATTCTCAGGGTCTCTTCATTTTTCTTCATTCTTTTTTCTGATTTTTCCTCAAACAGAGTTGTATCCAAGTGTTTGTCTTCAATTCCGCTGATCCTGTCTTCCACCGTTTCAAGTCTGCTCCTCAACCAATCTATGACACTGTCCATTTCTGAAATCTTATTGTTTATCTTTTGGATTTCTAATTGTTGTTTTTGTATAATTTCTAGTTGTGAATTTATTTTGGCATTTTGTTCCTGCAGTATTTTCCTGAAGTCTTCCATTTTTTTGTCTGCCTTTTCCATGAATTTGTCTATTTTTTCCTCATTTTTATCTTGTTTTTGCTTCAACTCTTGGATAATTCTGAGTATTAGAGATTTGAATTCCCTATCAGGTAGTTCTAGTGCCTTTTCTTCTACTGGAAAGTCATCTGATGTTTTACTTTGGACGCTTATTGGAACCATCCTGTCCTGTTTTTGTAAATGTTTTGATATTTTCTGCTGTCTTCGGGGCATTCAGTAGTTATTTTTCTCATTTATTGTTGTGGATTTGTTTGTTTGGTCCCTTTTTTTTTTTTTGGCTATGTCTGAGCAGGTGAACTGTGTGTTCTTTGTTGTTTGCTTGTCTGTGGGCACAATACTTTTCGCCTCCTTCTCCAATTGGCAGGGTCAGTCGCTCAGATATGGTACAGCATGGCAGGTCTAGCTGAAGAGAAGTTGCTGGGATGGGTTGTTTGTGGCACTTACTGCAGCCAGCAGGGTGGGTTGGTAATCAGTGCAGGGCAGATTCCACTAGGCTGTGCCTGTGCTGCTTGGTGGTGTGATGTTAAGCACACAGTACAGGTAGGCAGGATGGAGGTGGGAGATGTGATGTGTGGAGCTAAGATGGGTATGGGAGAGAGGAACAGGAGCCAAAAACATACAAACAAACAAAAAAGAGTGCTAGGGGAGCTTGCCGTTGGAATGGAGAGATGAGAGACTATGAAGTGGAGAAAAACAAAAAGGGGAAGAAGAAGAGAAAAAAGAAAAGAATGAATAAAAAAATTAGAAAGAAAAAAGAACAGCAAAGCTCCAAGGGATCCCACTGGTGCATCTATAAGATCTGGGGAAGTTGTTCCCAGGTGTTGAAGTACAGCCTGGCTATGAGGTGTAGAGGAATTCAGTGCCAGGTATCCAGGGTACAGGAAGATAAGGAAGGTATAGAGAGACGAGAAACTGAGTAATGAAGAAAGACAAAAAGGGAAAAAGAGGGAAAAGAAAATAACTTAAAAAAAAAAAAAAGAATAAACAAACCCCCCCAAAAAACAGGAAAAAAAATGTAGAAAGAAATGCTCTCAGGGATCCCTCTGCACGTCTGCGCAAGCTGAGTGGGTAGATCCCAAGCTTCACAGCACCGCCCAGCCAGAGCAGGCTCCCAACTCGAGAAAAGAAAAAGAAAACAAACAAACAATTAAAAACAAACAAACAAAAAAAGCCCCGGGATCCCACCAGCATGGCAGCACAGACCGGGAAGCAGTTCCACACTCGAACAGAGCTCCACAGCCCCTCAGGAAGAAGTAAAGATGGTGCACGGAGCCAGGTATTTGAGCGAAAGGAGGGGGAGGGGGTGAGAGGTAAGGAAGTAATCAAAAGAAGCAAAAAAAAGCAACACCAGCAGCCAACAAATGGTACTCAGAGAGCCGGCCAGTGTGGATGGGTGGAATCCAAGCAGCTGGTGCTTCCCGGCCAAGAGATTGTGGCCGTGGGAAGCAGATAGGCTGAGTGGGGGTGAAGAAGGGTGGGGGATGGGAAAGCGTATATCGCTGTTTACCGGTTGTTCTGTCTCCTGCTGGAAGCTCCATGAAGCTGCTTTCTCGTACCCCCTATTTGTTGGTCTCTGATAGGAGTCCAAAATGGCGGATCCGTGCTGCATTAGCTGATAGGGGACCTCTCCAGGTATGTCTCCTCGCTCTCTGTTCTCTGTCAGTTTCTCACTCCATTTGGTGCTTGGCTGAGTTCTTTATCTCTTCATTTGATGTTTAGGATTTCAGGATTGCTGTTTTTCAGTTTGGGCTAGTTTTTCAGATCTTTGCTGTGGAGGGACGGCGTGGTGCTTCTGCTTAGAGCACCATGTTGCCGGAAGTCCAAAAGTTAATAAAATTTTGCCAGAACATTCTAAAGGTTTGAGGGATCCATTTGGGTGTGGATTTTTCACTGACTTGGAAGCAGATCACTAGGCCTATCTCCCAAGCTGCTTCTGAGTGGGTTCAAACCACCAACCTTTTGGCTAATAGTCAAGTGCTTAACCATTTGCACCCCCCAAAACCAGAAAACCAAACCCATTGCCATCAAGTTGATTCCATAAATTAACTTAGTAAAATAAAATAATGAAATCACTGTGCAATTTCCAATTCAGCTGTGTAACAAAATGGAAAGCTTTTCAAAGCAGACCCTTGCCTTAATATGTGTCAATCTGCCCTTTCTAACGTTGCAACCTATCAGAGAATGGGCTGTCCAACTGCCCAGGTGTAACCTGGGACCCTCACCTTGTGAGGCTCAGTTTCCTTATCCATCAAGTGAGGAGGGAAAACTAGATTGTCTCCAATTTTTTTCCCAGTTCTAAAATATTTGGGCGCTAAGTGTACATTAGGTTCTATGTAACAAATTTTTATAACATAAGACAAGTTATACTGACAGGCCTGGTTTTGATCTCAACCTACAATTTATCACCTGTGCAAGAGCAGGCAACTGGATTAGGTTTCCTTGTCCTCTGCCACCTCTTCTGTAAAATGGGAACAAACCCAACACACAAGGCCTATCATAGATTGAATTGCAACCCCACAAAATATATGTCAACTTATCTAGGCCATGATTCCCAGTATTGTGTGGTTGTCTTCCATTTTGTGATCTGATGTAATTATCCTCCATTTTTTGACATGTTATAAATCCTAACCTCTATATGTTAATGAGGCAGCATCAGTGTGGGACGCATCTTGAGTCATAGCCTTACAAGAAGTCACACCCTTACTCAAGTCACACTCTTGCTTGAATCACACCTTCTATCTTATAAGAGATAAAAGAGAGAAAAGTGAGCAGAGAGAGGAGGGACCTCACTACCACCAAGAAAGAAGAGCTGGGAGTGGAGCGAGTCCATTGGATCCAGGGTCCCTGCCCTGAGAACCTCGTAGACTGAAAGGAAGATTGATGCCAAGACACATGGTGATCTCCAAGGAATGCCGGGCCTGCAGATGTTGAAAGGAGACGAGGACCTTCCACCAGAGCCAGCAGAGAGAGAAAGCCTTCCCCTAGAGCTGGTGCCCTGAATTCAGACATCTAGCCTCCCAAACAGTGAGAGAATAAATTCCTGTTTGTTAAAGCCACCCACTTGTGGTATTTCTGTTATAGCAGCACAAGATAACTAAGACGGGGCCCCTAGGAGGAGCAAGGCAGGTGGGATTCCGGTAGCAACAGAGCACCTATGACCTCAAAAACCACTCCCAGATGCCTCTGCAGCAATTCCCATTTACCTTGGTGTGTTAGTCATCTAGTGCTGCCATAACAGAAATACCACAAGTGGATGGTTTTAACGAAGTGAAGTTTATTTCCTTACAGTGAAGTAGGCTAAAAAGTCCAAATTCAAGGTGTCAGCTCCAGGGGAAGGCTTTCTTTCTCTTGGTCTTCTCATCAGTGTTCCCCCAGACTAGGAGCTTCTCAGCACAGGGACCCCAGTCCAAAGGACATGCTCTGCTCCCAGCACTGCTTTCTTGATGGTATGAGGTCCCCCTGTCTCTCTGCTCACTTATGTCTTTTATATCTCGAGAGATTGCCTCAGGACACAATCCAGTCTTGTAGATCAGGTCCTGCCTTACTAACACAACTGCCATCCATCCTCCCTTATTAACATCATAGAGGCAGGATTACAACATACAGGAAAATCACACAATACCAGGAATCATGGCCCCGCCAAATTGATACACACATTTTTTGGGGGACATAATTCAAACCATGACACTTGGATATTCCAGAAACCATGAATTTTGTGATGTTCTGTGCACCATCAGAGAGTCTCAGCCTAAAATCTGTTACAGTGTCAAGAGTTCACACTGCAGCCTAAGAACAAAAATAAGGTCCGTTCTCTCCAAACCTCTGGCTGGAACCCAGAGGCAATGAGTTCTTTCATGGCAACATAGAACATCAACATTCTTGAATTTGCCAAAAACTAGAATGACAAGGTGCCTAGTTTCCAACCTCCATCAAAAGCTTGGAGGAGAGCTGTGATGAACCTCCCCATCTATTTCTCTGGAAGAACCCAGTTTCCTCTCACTGTCCAGCAAGGTAATGATCCTGGGCCCTTTCTGCATTTTACTTCCAAAGGAGTACTTTGGTTCCAGCCTGTGCATCGAGGTCTGGTGACCTGCCTGTGGAAAGCCTGGGAATTCCTACAACGCTGTGGGCCCTTATTTCAGGACGGCTCACCTGAGCTGCAAAGGCCCCGCCCCAGGTACCTTGGTCATGGGAAATATGCTCAGCCTGTCTGGTCGGGAGGTCTGGTTATTCAGACTGTGCCAACATGATGTCATTTTCAACCAGCAGATGATTATTCCAGGGCCGTGACTGCAACAGAAGGGAGACCAGTGGGTCGGAACTGGATGCTCTGACTGCCAGCCGTCTTGTGTTGGGATCAGGCTTTTTAGCATATATCTCAAAGACCCTGGGAGTGCAAATGATTAAGCACTCGACTACTAGCTGAAAGGTTGGCAGTTCTGATCCACCTAGATGTACCTGGGAAGAAAGGCCTAGAGATGTGATTCCAAAAGGTCACAGCCTTGAAAACCCTATGGAGTAGTTCTATTCTGCAGACATCGGGTGCCTTGAGTTGGATTGACTCGATGGCAGCTAACAACAGCAATAGCAAGCACATACCTCATTCTTGCTTGGATTTAGGGAGAGATCAGGTGGCAGATTTGGGCACATATTGGCCTCCCAGGCTGGCTGCTGTGGCCACCAGTTCAGAGCAAGACCGGGCTTAACTGGAACCATTAAAGAGCCACCTGCACCACACGATGCGTAGGTATTGAACTCACACCACAAGACTTCTATGACAGTGACACCATGGGGGATGTGAACAGTTATAAATGTAGGACCACCCACAATGGAAAGCCTGCAATGAACCTGGCACTGTGTACTATGCTTTACGAAGGCTATCTGTAAACCTCACGTTCTGTATGTTTCTATAATGATCTCAAATCCCATAAGGTATAAATCACTACTATACTTTCAAAATACATAAATATAAGCACTCATAATATGAACTTAGAAATAAGTCTACTTTTGTGAGGCTCTCTAACACTAGCTATAAGTCATTAAAAAGTTATTTAGAAAACTTCTGAGCGTAGACATGGAAACACAGAAGCGTGTGAATTATGTCAAGAATGTAAACAACCTTTAAGTTCACTTGTACCTGGCATGCTGTGACACAAGAAAACAGACCAAATCTAGACAACGTCCCTAATCTCTAACCTGGAAGAGAAGATGCATCATTTGGTTACTGTCTAACCCTGGAGAAAAGACATAACATACCCATCTTTGACGTCACACTGGCCCTTGCCATGTGGAGCCAAGGTGACAAATTCACATATAAACCCTAAATGTCTGCTCACTCACTGAGAGAAGGCAGAGATGGAACTGAGATTCTGCCTGCCACCACCAACCTTGAACGCTACCTGTGAAGGACCTCTGCCAAGTTTGAGCTGTGGTCAAGCCTTCCTCCAGAGACCTCTTGTTAAAGGTAAATGCTTTAAAGCTAAAGATTTGTACTCTAACCCTTGAACCAACATTGTGATTGTGATGGTTAGTTCTGATTCTCTGTTTAGATGAATGTTGTGAGGTCTTACTTATGTACTTTGCCATGGCTCCCTTGCAATAAACTAAAAGCGTTTATGCGTGTCAAACCTGAGTACCTCTCTATTAATTTTCTAAGATTTCTAAAATTCTACACAACACGCCATTTACACATGGGGAAGTGAGACTTGTGAGATGCTCAGAAATTCACAGCGGGTCACCCAGCGGTGAGCAGTCAGGCCACGACTGACTTGCAGAGCCTCCTCTTCCACCTACGCTTTTTCCAGTCTGCCTCTCCGGTAGGGAGGACCCTCCCTTCTGTCCCAGAGGCCTCCCCACTGGCCCTCCAGCACAAACTTGGATTTACCAAAGACAATCTCAGGGACCCCTCGGCTGAGACAGCTGGTGGCTCCCCAATATCTATTCTCTTCTCCCTTAATGCCAGCTGGGCATGTCCCTTCTCCTGCCCTGACCACAGACCTGATGTCGGGGGCTGTTCTGCCACCACACATCCACGATGGGACATGCATGCAGGTGACAGCCACCAAAACACCACTGGCAACCCCTGACTGCAAACTTTGTCACATGAGAAGAACAAGTTCCTATCTGTTCAAGCCACCACTGGCTGGGGCTGGTCACTTGCAGCCCAAAGCATTCCTGATAGTGAATAACCACAGTGGATAATGTAAATTCTGATTTCTCTGACGCATTTAATGAAAAAGCCATGAAGAACCAATTCAACAACATCATCAGAGCAGGCACAGACCAGGCAATGCAGGTGACATCACCCAATAGGACTTACAGAAAAGGTGAGTGGCTGGCTGGGAACGTTCTTCAAGCAGGCAGTGACCCTGCAGGGGAGAGACACATATCCACGCTGGGGCTTTGTGTCCACACTCGCAGAACTTCAGTACATGCAGGGGTACCTGGGCAACATTTGGGCACATCCTGTGGGCAGGTTCCTGATAATGGGGCTCAAGGAGTGGCATTAAGGAAGTGGCATCACTGAAATTGTGCCCAAAGTTTAGTAAATACACGATTCTGGCAAGTGCCAGGGAAACTACCCATAGCTTTTAGCAAATACACAGAGGGCTCCTTGACCCCCAGGTGGCTAAGGACCACTGCCATATTTTAGGTGATCCAAAGTCAGCCTTGGCCAGACCTTGGTCTTTTCCATAGTCTGTTCTATCAGGGTACATAGGATATCAGGAAAACTTCCTAATGAAGTTAACCATTAAAAGGACAAACCAAGTGATGAGCTCAGAACACACAGTGCTGGTTTGATGCCTAGAAAAGAACAGAATGTAAAAATTATTGAAAAATCCAACTCATGAAGATTGGATCAAGCAAGAATTGCCAATGGATGCTAATTCTGGAAGGAAATTTTGATGAGAAATAGGATATTTGCATTGTCTTCAAGTGTCTCCTGGAGACCCTGGGTAGCACAAATGGTTAAGCGCTTGACTACTAGCTGAAAGTTAGGCAGTTTGAGCCCACCCAGTGACACCTCAGAAGACAGGCCTGGTGATCTGCTTTGGAAAGGTCACAGTCATGAAAACCCTATAAGGCAGTTCTGTTCAGCCCACATGGGTTTGCCATGAGTCGGAATTGACTCAATGACAACTAACAACAAGAAAAATTCTCCTCCACCGACAGCTTAGTATTTTCAAGGAAGAAAAAACTCCAGCAATTATACAGTGGAGAAATCAGATAACAATTTCCCTGGGTGAATTTACATACCCAGTGGGGGGCGCTGGGCCTCCCAGCTGCCGGGTGGGCTGCCCTGAGGTAGACACCCCATCCCCTCTGCAGGGTCCCAGCTGAGATTGCAGAACTTCCCTCTAAATACAAGGGAACACTAGATGAAGCCCAATGGAGGAGTGGTCTATTATTTAAAAAGAGGGGAGAGGGCTCGATTCTTCAAAAATGTCCATGTCAGAAGAGACAAAGAGAAGCTGTGGAAATGTTCCAAAGTAAAGGATACTAAAGAGACACAACAACGCAATGCAACAACTGACCCTGGGCTGGACCCTGGGCTGGACCCTGGGCTGGACCCTGGACTGGAGGGAAAATGTTATTGTAAAAACAACGTGGCAGGGACGTCTGATCTCCTCGAACTTCACAAGGCTGGAGGAGAATCAAGAACAATGGGCCAAGGCTGACTCCTATGAGACAGAGGCCAGACATGCCTCCTCTCTTTAACCCTTTTACTAATTCTGACACCAGCCATCCCTCCCATGGCACTCTCTACTTCTCTGCTGGGTTTGATAATTTGTTGCAATGGCCACACAGAATTCACAGACAATACTCACCGTTATGGGGTTTATTAGGGAAGTAACAGGTTACAATCCAGGCTCAGGAACACTCAGGATATAGTTCTTCCATCAGGACAGCCTCTTCTCAACTCTGTCCTCGGTCACACCTCTCTCCGGCTGCCCCTTGGCTTGGCCTCTGAGTGTTACAAAGCTCTTCTAGCTCTGCCAGTAAGTGCCCAGAGGCACCCCACTCTGCCAGTAAACCTCATGCTGGAAGGGGCTCAGCTTTCTCACTCTGTGGGCCAGTAAGCCCCACTGCAACCATCTCGCACCAGTCTCTTGACTCCTGCTGTCTTGCAGCACCATCTCTTGCTGTCTTCCATATTACCAGCTCCTTTCCTTGTGTCCTGGACGTAGGAGATTCTCAGTGCAGGGATCCCGGTTCCAAAGGACGCACCCCACTCCTGGCTCTTCTTTCTTGGTAGTGTTGAGATCCTCCCTTCCCGCATCTGGGATGGCTCATTTTAAGCCTAGTGGGATGGCAGAACCAGCCAATCCCCTTGTTAGGTTTCCACTCACCTTATTTGCATGGTCTTACACCCACAAGGGTGCTATGCACATTATGTACATTATTAACAGGCTATCCAATCCCCTTGGTGGGCCAGAAGCACCTCATTTGCATAGTCCCACTCAGTCATTTGGTGTGAGTTACAAAGACTATTCCTAGAAGGGCCATACTAAGTAATTCATGGCACTGCAGGCCACACCCTGGCTCTTCTAGCTATTGGCCCTTTCATACTTGAAGGATAACTTCCCCCTCCCAATCATCTTACTAGTTGAAAATAGTCATTAACAATTACTCATTCAGTAGGGCAAAGAGTCCTCAGGATGACATTAGGTATCAGCTATTCAGGTCACTGCAGGTCACCTCGGCTTCACCCTTTCTGGTGTCGGATAAAATTTAACTGAGAGAAGATTATTCCCTTGCTCTGAGCCTCACAAGGTATTAGCATAGCAAAACTTTTAAGGGACTTTAGGTTCTAGTCCAGCAGTGCCTCCCCCTTAGTCCACTCTCACAGTTACAGCTTCTACAATTACAGTTTTTACAATCACAATTAACCTTGTTAACAATTAATACTCACAGATGAATCATATAATCCCATCAGCATCTTCCCCCACCATCTCTTCCCCAGACCCATCAGGAAAAGAGGAATCTATTCAGTGGGGATCTTCCCTTGCCCCTCTCATTTTCAGTGTAAGTATATTCACGAAAGTGTGTAAGTTAGTTACTTCATGCCTTTCTTTCTCCCCATTTTATATAGCCAATGTTTACATTACCCATCCCTATCAAACTAGTACTCTCAGGATAAAGCGTGTTCTTTGTCTTGACGAATCTTCTGTTCTGGTTAGAACTTTGAGCATCTGCATCCATAAGCAAAGTCTAGTCCAGAGCAAGCCATCAAATTGCAGCTATTTACACCAACTCACAATGTTAAACATCTTTCTCTTCACTTGATTGGGTTTTTATCAGCTCATCCCTAGGTCCTATGGGCTAGATCCCAATGGGTACCAGCCATAAGCTCAGGAGTCCACACACACCAGTCTGCACTTCAGACCTGTCAGCCCCTTCTCTCTCTCTCTCTCTCTCTCTCTCTCTCTCTTATCCCTAGCTCCCATGGACTAGATTCATGGGCACCACCTGTGGGCTCAGGAGTTCGCACAACTCCCTGCACTTCAGACCAACCAACTCCTTCTCTCTCTCACCTCTAGGTTCCATGGGCTAGGTCAATGGGTGCCAACGGAACATGTCCAAACTCAGCCTGTCTCTTCATTGCTGCACCTCCCTCACTTCCACTCATCTCGTGGCCCCAGGTGGTCAATACAAGAGAGCATACCAGGCTATCTACTTACCAGCTCCCTTTAACTTCCAGTCCTAGAGTGGGGTTCTTCTGACGGGTACTGACTTTTCCTGCCTGGATGCTTCCAAAAGCTAACTGCTTGCTTGAAATTCAAAAAACAAACAGTTTCTTTTTTTCCTCTGCAGATCCTTCCTTCAAATGCAAATCTCCTGTTCTCTCAGCAGCCCCAGGTGGGTCTGCATGTCTTTCCAAATGCAAATTTCCTGACCCCAAATGGTTAGGGTGAGGCTCAGTTATACACAGGCTACTGCACTGAAATGAACAGCATGTGTTTCTTTTGGGCAAATCTTAGTTCCCCATTTATCTCTAATCAAGCACGGGATGAAGGTGAAGTTACATACTCTCTGATATCTATAATACCCAATATGCATTTCTATTATATATTTAGGTCTGTTTTACAACACTAGGTAGGAGAAACATTCAATATCCAGTGTACATTCAAGTAAACACATAACTCTTTTTTAAAACATGCTAGTTTCATCTTCTCTTTTCCACCCCTTGACTATCTTCCGATTCATATGCGAATGGATTTGGGTCTCTGGCTGGGTGGGACCAGATGACCCTGGCCTCCTATCTATCATCCCATTTAACCAGCCTGGCACTTGCCCTGAACCACTCCAGATGCAGCTTTTCTCCCTTCAGCTGCAGCATAACATCTCTTACTTTTCTTTCAGCCATTACATAACAACCAAAGTAACCATCTAAGAATCAAAAGTTTCAATTCCCACGCCCCTTCATTCTTTCTCTTACAAAGTCTCATGCTTCCATGAGTCTAGAGCCATTGCAACAAATCCCACTTCTGACACCAACTGTAAAAATGTTGTGGCAACAGTGTCTGACTTCCTCTAACTTCATGAGGCGGAAGGAGAATCTAGATCAACAGCCCAAGGCTGATTCCTATGAGGTGGAGGTCAGACATGTCTCCAACCTCCAACCTTTTTACCAATTCTGACACCAGCTATCCCTCCCATGGCACTCTCTACTTCTCTGCTGGGTTTGATAATTCATTGCAACTGCCACACAGAACTCAGAGACAATACTCATGATTATGGGGTTTATTAGGGAAGCATCAGATTACAATTCAGGTTCAGGGACTCTCAGGATACAGTTCTTTGATCAGGACAGCCTCCTCTGAGCTGTGCCCGCAGGCACACTTTTCTCTGGCCCCTCAGCCTCTTGGCCTCTCAGCCTCTTGGCTTGGCCTCTACCTTGCTTGGGAAAGTGTTACAAAGCTCTTTTATCTCTGTTGATAAGTGCCTGGAGGCACCCCACTTCACCAGTAAACCTTGTGCCCGAAGGCACTCAGCTTTCTCACTCCGTGGGCAGGGAAGCCCCACTGCAGCTGTCTCATGCTGGTCTCCTGATTCCTGCTGTCTCATGCTGCCATCTCTTGCTTCCTTCTGTGTTACAGGTCCTCTTCCTGTCACCTGGATCTAAGAGGTTCTCAGCACAGGGATTCTGGGTCCAAAGGACACACTCCACTCCTGGCTCTTCTTTCTTGGTGGTGTTGACATCTTCCCTTCCTGTGTCTGGGATGGCTTGTTTTAAGCCCAGCAGGATGGCAAAAGTGACCAATCCCCTCATTAGGGTTCCATACACCTTATTTGCATGGTCCCACCCTTAGAAGTGTGCCATGTACCTTATTTACATTATTAGCAAGCTATTTCATTCTTTTGGTGGGCTGCAAGCACCTCATTTGCATAGTCCCAACCCAGTTATTTGGTAGGAGTTATGAAGACTATGGCTTAAAAGACAAAAAAAAAAAAAACAAAAACAAACCCAGTGACAAAAAATACAAAAACAAACCCAGTGCCATCTAGTCGATTCTGACTCAGAGCAACCCCATATGGTTTCCCAGGCCGTAAAGCTCTACACAAGCAGACTGCCACATCTTTCTCCCATGGAGCTGCTGGTGGTTAGCAGACAATCACTTTAACCACTGTGCCACCTGTAATTCACTGTACCACAGTTGTAAAGGCCATTACTGGGTCTACTGATCAAGTCTGAATACGAACAATAGATCAGACAAAAATATCGCATCCTTGTTAAATTTACTGATGCTGATAACTGTACCGTGGTTATAAGAATATTCTTACTCTTAGGAAATGTTTAGAGTCAAAGGACTTGATGTAGCCTTTAACCTTGATATAACTTTGAACCTAGAAGTAACCTTTCAAATGGCAGAGAAAGAGAGAGAGACAGAAACAGAAAAGGAGAGAGAGAGACAGAGAGAAAAGAGACAGAAAGAGAAAGGAGACAGAGCTACAGGGACACAGAGAACGAAGACAGAGAAAAAGAGGTGGGGAGAGAAATAGAGGATGCAAATGATAACGCAAATGGGTAAAATGTTCACACAGGTCAATCTGGCCATATAGGTGTTCTTTATACTATTTTTATTTTCTGCAGCTTTGTTGTACATTTTAACTTCTTTCCAAAAAGACAAAAAAAAATTCATTAAAGGCAGGGCCTTTACCTGTGTGTGAATATGTGTATGGGGTGGCGGGGGGGGGGGGGGGGGAGAGTGGGAGGGGGAGGAAGAGACAGAGAAGGAGAGAGAACCAGGGCCAGGGAGAAAGGGGAGGAGAGAGGGCTGAGAATTAGTGACGGAATGAAAAGTGTAAGGAGAACAGGCCGCCAAGACAACTGGCGCTCCCCTGCCTTCTGACTTCGGTGTCTTACGTCTTGGTTTACCATTTCTGCGAAGAAGGAGATACCATGTTGCAGAACGGATGGAGGCGGGTCATCGTGCGTTCCATCAAGCTGTAGTCAGAGAGGCTGGGATCTAAGTTGTCTGGCACGCAGAGGATGAGGTAATGCCACCAAACGGGTGTGTTCACCAGGGACTCTAAAAGCAAAAAGGAAGGCTAAATTGTTGTTTTCCAGAAAGCCATTGATTCTGTGTAAAGAAATCACCTACTAGGTGCAGTGGCCAGCCTCCAGACAGGGCAGTTCGAGCCAGAGCCCTGTTCTTGCCCAGAGGACCTATCACTTCTCACGCTTTGCTTCCCAGTGGCCGCTTGCTGCTGGTCAGCATCTACTGCGGTGTTTGAAGGGAGCTGGGCACAAATACAAGCTGACTTATTTTTTATTTTTTGTTTTAACTCTGAAAAGCACCTTAGCCTCTGGCCATCCCAGGGAGAATGCATGAGGTCCCAGAGGGAGATGACCCAGCCTACAAGGTAGAGTACAGACAAGGCTGGCCATGGGGTGGCCAGTGCTTCAAGGACTGAAATCAGTGCAATCAGATGGCCTGCGCCCAGGGGCAGCCCGCTGGAGACACAAGGACATGGTCCTGTCAGGGGGCGAGGCATCAGAGCAACCAAGTAAAAGATCGCTGAATAAAAGAGGTACTCTGACCCTGCTTCCCTCAGCCGCACTTCTGGGCCCTCCAACTGTACAAACTATTGGGACAGAGGCGTAGCGAGGGTAATGAGCACCCAGGGGCAATCTCTAAGCTGCACCCTTCCCCCGGTTCAAGACGAATAGAGATTCATAGCAGTGATGTGTCAGCAGAAAACACCTTCCTTCCTCTTGTCTGGCTGTCTCAGTCAGGCGCCTTTCATGTTTGTGGGGCCTCTGTGTATCATTCCGCGCCTCATCTGGCGCCCCCTTGGGCATGTGCCCGGGGGCAAGCGCCCTCCCCGCCCCCCTTTCCCCGCTATACCTCTGTCTTAGAGTGCCATAATTCAAACCCCTGTCCTAGAAATGCTAACCAGTTGTAACCAGTCAGCTACAGCCATTCTCTGACGGGTTGCTCTACCTCACTTGGATGGGGCAACTGGACAACACGGGGCTGGGAAGAGAAATGGCACAATCCCCATTTATGCTTCCCGGGAAATATGTCTTAGAATTGCTCTGGCCTCGTGAACTCATCTGTGCTTTTCAAACCACACAATGTTTTGCATGTTTATGAGGAAGAATAAATGTCTGAGGATGGCCAAGAATATTGAGAAACTGAGGCATGCTAAGCGAGGTTTGATTCACCAGTTATTCCTACTCCTTCACAAGTAACTGTAAGAGAACCTGGGGAGCACCAGGAGTTAAGCACTATGCACTACTAGACAAAAGGTTGGCGGTTCGAACTCACCCAGAAACATCTAGGAAAATAGGACTGGTGATCTGCTTCCAAAAGGTCAAAAGCCAAAAAATAAATAAAAGTAAACATATTGTTGTCAAGGCAGCCTTGAAAACCCTATGGAGCGATTTCTACTCTGTACACATCAGGTTGGCCTGAGACAGAATCGACTCGACTAGACAGCAATCAACAACAGCAAAAGCAAAGTAAAAGCTATTTTACCAAAGAATAGTCTTGGCACAGGAAAAGAAGTCATTCCATAAATATGTGGGAATTTAACACTTGATAAAAGTGCTATCTCAATTCAATAGGAAAAAAAGATGATGTAATGAATCATATTGGCATTATCAATTACCTTTCTGGAGTAAAGTAAATTTAGATCCCTTCCCCATTACATAAACAAAAATGAACTTTAGTTGGGTTAAAAATCAAAAGGTTAAAAAATAAAATTAAAACACTAGAAGAAAATTTAGGGGACTATTTGTTTATCCACCACACGTCTCTCAGTTTGTCGTACTGTGGTGGCTTGTGTGATGCTGTGATGCTGGAAACTATGCCACTGCTATTTCAAATACCAGCAGGATCACCCACAGTGGACAGTTTTCAGCAGAGCTTCCAGACTAAGACAGACTCAGAAGAAGGACCTGGAAATCTGCTTCTGAAAAAAATTGGTAAGTGAAAACTTTATGAATAGCAGCAGAACATTGTCTGGTATTGGCCATTTTGAATCGGACAATCATATGGTTCACTACGCCAGGAATGACAAACTGAAGAGGAAAGGCATCACATTCATCGTCAAAAAGAACATTTCAAGATCTATCCTGAAGTACAACGGTGTCAGTCATAAGATAATATCCATACACCTACAAGGAAGACCAGTTACTATGACTATTATTGAAATTCATACACCAACCACTAATGTCAAAGATGAAGAAATTGAACAACTTCTGATCAAACATGCAATCAGGATGTATTGATAATTACTGGTGACTAGAATGCAAAAGTTTGAAACAAAGAAGAAGGATCAGTAGTTGGAAAATATGGCCTTGGTGATAGGAACAACAGCGGACATCCCATGATAGAGTTTTGCAAGACCAACGACTTATTCATTACAAGTATATTTTTTCAAAAACATAAATGACGACTAAACATGTGAATCCCTCACCAGTAGAACACACAGGGATCAAACCTACTGCATCTGTGGAAAGAGACAAAGGAGAAGCTCAATACCATCAGTCAGAAAAAGGCCAAAGGCTGACAGTGGAACAGACCATCAATTTCTCATATGTGAGTTCAAGTTGAAGCTGAAGAAAATTAAAACAAGTCCATGAGAGCCAAAGCACAACCTTGATTATATCCCATCTAAATTTAGAGACCATCTCAGGAATAGATTTGATGTATTGTACACTAATGATCGGAGACCAGACATGTTGTGGGTGACATCAAGGGCACCATACATGAAGAAAGCAAAAAGTCATTAAGAAGACAGGAAAGAAAGAAAAGACCAAAATGGATGTCAGAAAAGACTCTGAAACTTGCTCTTGAACATAGAGTAGCTAAAGCGAATGGAAGAAATGATGAAGTAAAAGAGCTGAACAGAAGATTTCAAAGGGCAGCTTGAGAAGACAAAGTATTTTAATGAAATGTGCAAAGACCTGGAGTTAGAAAACCAAAAGGGAAGAACACCCTTGACATTTCTCAAGCTGAAAGAACTGAAGAAAACATTCAAGCTTCGAGTTGCAATATTGAAGGATTTTATGCACAAAATGTTGAACGATGCAGGAAGCATCAAAAGAAGATGGAAGGAATATGCAGTCATTGCACCAAAAAGAATTGGTTGACATTTAACCATTTTAGGAGGTAACATATGATCAAGATCCGGTGGTACTGAAGGAAGAAGTCCAAGCTGCACTGAAGACATTGGCAAAAAAATAAGACGGAATACCAAGATGTTTCAGCAAATGAATGCAATGCTGGAAGCATTCACTCACCAATGCCAAGAAATTTGGAAGACAGCTGCCTGGCCAACTGACTAGAAGAGATCCATATTTGTGCCCATCCAAAGAAAGGTGATCCAATGAAATGTGGAAATTATCGAACAATATCATTAATATAACACACAAGTATAATTTTGCTGAAGATAATTCAAAAACAGTGCAGTAGAGAACTTCCAGAAATTCAAGCTGGATTCAGAAGAGGACGTGGAAGGAGGGATATCATTGCTGATGTCAGATGGATCCTGGCTGAAAGCAGAGAATGCCAGAAAGATGTTTACCTGTGTTTTATTGACTATGCAAAGGCATTCAACTGTGCAGATCATAACAAATCATGGATAACATTGTGAAGAATGGGAATTCCAGAACATTTAGTTGTGCTCATGAGGAACTGTACATAGAGCAAGAGGCAGTCTTTCAAACAGAACAAGGGGATACTGTGTGGTTTAAAGACAAGAAAGATATGTGTCAGGGTTGTATCCTTTCACCCTACTTATTCAATCTGTATGCTGAGCAAATAATCTGGGAAGCTGGACTATCTGAAGAAGCACACGGCATCAGGATTGGAGGAAGACTCATTAACAACTGCAATATGCAGATGACACAACCTCGCTTGCTGAAAGTGAAGAGGACTTGAAGCACTTACTGATGAAGATCAAAGACTACAGCCTTCAGTATGGATTACACCTCAACATAAAGAAAACAAAAATCCTCACAACTGGACCAATACACAACATCGTGATAAACGGAGAAAAGATTAAAGTTGTCAAGGATTTCATTTTACTTGCATCCACAATCAATCCCCATGGAAGCAGTAGTCAAGAAATCAAACAATACATTGCGTTGGGCAAATCTGCCAGAAAAGACCTCTTTAAAGTGTTGAAAAGCAAAGATGTCACTTTGAGGACTAAGATGCACCTGACCCAAGCCATGGTGTTTTCAATCACTTCATACACATGTGAAAGCTGTACGATGAATAAGGAAGGCCGAAGGATTGAGGCCTTTGAAATATGGTGTTGGTGAAGAATATTGCATATACCATGGACTGCCAAAAGAATGAACAAATCCATCTTAGAAGTACAGCCAGAATGCTCCTTAGAAGCGAGAATGGCAAGACTTCGTCTCATACACTTTGGACGTGCTATCAGGAGGGACTAGTCCCTGGAAAAGTATATAATGCTTGGTAAAGTAGAGGGTCAAAGAAAAAGAGAAACCTTCAACAACTGGATTGACACAGTGGCTGCAACAATGGGCTCAAGCATAACAATTGTTATGAGGATGGCACAGGATCAGGCAGTGTTTTGTTCTGTTGTACCTAGGGGGTCGCTATGAGTTGGAACCGACTCAACACCACCTAACAACAACATCAACCTCCTTAATAAACCCCGTACTCTTGAGTATTGTCTGTGAGTTCTGTGTGGCCATTGCAATGAAATACTGAACTCAGCAGAGAAGTAGAAAGTGCCATGGGAGAGACGGTTGGTATTAGAATTGGTAAAGATGGTAGAGAGAGGAGGCATGTCTGTCCTCCACCTCGCAGGAATAAGCCTTGGCTGTTCATCTTGATTCTCCTTCCCCCTTGTGAAGTTAGAGGAGATCAGATGATGTCCCTGCCCCGCCGTTTTTATGCCTTGTGTTCTTGTTCTACCCCTCACCATCTTTCAACTGCTCTTAAAGACGTTTCTCTGTGTTTAGGACTCTGTATCAGATTAATGCTTGAATGACAGGGACCATGATTTCTTGTTTCCTCATTTCCCATAATAAATCCATCCATTCAAATAAACTCCTACACTGTAGATCTTCACTGAAAGTACAATTGTTTCCACAGGTTTTCCCCTAGACTCCCACTTGGATTAGCCGTTCTAACAAAATCTGTGTAGGAAGAGATAAAATCAATTACTATTTTGCATACTGTTGCAGAATTTCCCTCTTTCCAAACACGTGATACAAATACCCATGTCTTATTCACATAACCTGGAGGGCCCTAGACCTAGGAACTTAACCTGGAGCCCAAGAACTGGCTGTAGGGGTATATGAATCATGGAAACTGTACGTAAAATACTGTGTGCCTGTGCCTCTGGATGATTTTATGAAACCCACAGAAGCACGAGATGTTCCAGGTGATACAGCCACATCTGCCTTTGCCAGGTGAGTGTTTGAGTATATTTACATCAGGAGACCTGATGTTTCTATATCAACCTCATGGAGATCTCCTTGTGCTGTTAGAAGTTCAAGGGACTCACCAGGTGGTTTGGCCTTCTGCCTTGCACCCTCTGGGCAGGCTTGACCCCTCGCCAGAAATCTAAGCCAACTCACAAAAGCCCTGCCTTCTCCTGGGTGAGGTCCCTTCCATGTAGGGAAGGCAAATGGTGGGTGGGGAGTCAACAATTACTCACAAACATGTATGTCATATATGCTTGGGCTACCATGCCAGTGAGTCCAATGACAACACAAGTGCCTTCCCCAAGACCCTTTAAAAGAGTCACACTCTGTATTTCCTAACAAGTTACCATCCCAGCCCTTACCCATAATTTCTCACTGTCATCCACCCAACACCCCACATTATTCCCCCTTGACCCAACACCAGCTGCCGTCGAGTTGACTCTGACTCATAGCAAACCCATATAACATATGTTTTAGAGTAGAACTGTAGTCCATAGGGTTTTCAATGGCTGATTTATTGGAAGTAGATCACCAGGCCTTTCTTCCAAGGAGCCTCTGGGTGGAGTCAAACCTCCAACCTTTTGCATTCACTGTTTGCATCACTCCCTTACTTCCTGTTTATTCCTTTTACACCGTGAGAGAAGAAATTTCTGTTTGGTAAAGCAATCCACTTGTGGAATTTCTGCTATAGCAGTACTAGATAACTAAGACAGAATTTGGTGCCAGAAGAGTGGTGTGCTGCTCTAAAATGTGGAAGCATTTTTGGAATTGAGCAATGGGTAGAGGCTGGGAGAGTTGTTTTTTTTTTAAATTTTTTTTTTATTGTACTTTAGATGAAGGTTTACAAAACAAATAGTTTCTCGTTAAACAGTCAGTACACATATTGTTTTATGACATTGGTTAACAACCCACGACATGTCAACAGTCTAGAGGCTGGGAGATTTTTAAGGTGCCTAATGGTAAAAGCCTAGATTGCCTTCAAGAGACTGTAGAATTATGGATGTCAAAGGAAATTCTGGGTGAGGGCTCAGAAGGAAGTAAGGAGAGCTATAGACAAGTCTCTATCGTCTTAGCGAAAATATATAGCTCCAGTTGCTAGAAATGCAGACATTAAATGTGTTGCTGATGAGGCTTTAAAAGAAAATGATGAACATGTGATTGGACAATGGAAGAAGGGCAATGCTTTTTATGCAGTGGCAAAGAACTTGTCTGAATTATGTTCAAAAGTTTGATGGAAGTTAGATCTTGTAACTGATGAACTTGGATATCTGGCTGATGACATTTCTAAGCAAGAACTTAAAGGGCCAGGTGGTTTCTCCTTACCACTTATAGTAAAATGCGGAAGGAAAGAGATGGACTTAAAAATAAATTGTGCAGAATGAAAACAGAATTTAAAGATTTGGAAAATTCTGTTATACAAACTAAGGACATGTGTCCTGGAATATTCACCAATGAATGGCTACACAATCTTTTGTTAAAGAGATTAAGTCTGTGACTGTTGGCTCTAACCAACTACCACAACAGAAAACTCATCAGCTTAGACTGAAGGGGTCAGAAAAAGAATGAAAGGAAAGAATGCTGTCTGCCTCTTGGAATTCTACAGGCAGGAAACAGGCCAAAGGAGCAACATCTGTTGTCCTCCAAGAAAAGAAAAGGACCATCCCTGGAGCAGCTTGGAGATCTGCAGAACTGATGGAAAAAGCACAGACAGTAGTGCCTTCTTGGTTTCAAATGGTGGAGCCACAGTCTCCTGGATCTCAAAAGGTGGGGCCACATGTCTGGGGTCTTAAAAGCTTGCGAGCGGACATCTAAGATGCATCAATTGGTCCCAACCACCTGGAGTAAAGGAGAATGAAGAACACCAAAGACACAAGGAAAGTATTAGCCCAAGAGGCAGAAAGGGCCACATAAACCAGAGACTTCTTCAGCCTGAGACCAAAAGAACCAGATGGTGCCTGGCTACCACCAATGACCACCCTGACAGGGAACACAACAGAGAGTTCCACATGGAGCAGGAGAAAGGTGAGGTGCAGAACTCAAATTCTAGTAAGAAGACCAGACTTAATGGTCTGACTGACACTGAAGGAACTCCGGAAAGCATGGCCCCTGGATTCTCTATCAGCCCACAACTAAAACATTTCCGAGGCCAACTCTTCAGACAGGGATTGGACTGGACTGTGGGACATAAAGTGATACTAGTGAGGACTGTGTCTCTTAGCTCAAGTAGATACAAGAGACCAAACAGGCAGCTTCTGTCCGGAGGTGAGATGGGAAGGCAGAGAGGGTTAGGAGCTGGTTGAATGGACATGGGGAATCAGGGGTGGAAAGAAGGAGTGTGCTGTCGCAGTATGGGGAGAGCAATTAAGGTCACATAACAATGTATGTATAAATTTTTGTATGGGAGACTAACTTGAAATGTAAACTTCATTTAAACTATGCCAATAAAAAAAATTAAAAAACAACAACAACAAAAAGAAACCCAAAAGATGAACAACAAGATTTCAGGAATGGATAGTGTTATAGAAGGTTTGAGGAGTAAGTCTGAAACAATGGAAGACAGGATCAGCAAAATTGAAGACAAATCCTTGGCTACAACTTTATATGAGGAAAAATCAGGACAAGAAGGAAGAAAAATGAAGAAACCCTAAGAGCGATGTGGGATACAATCAAAAGCAAAAATCTGCCAGTGATTGGAGTTCCAGAACAGGGGGAGAAAACAGAAAACAGAGAGGATCATGGAAGAATTGCTGACAGAAATCTTCCCTAATAGCATGAAAGATGAAAAGCTGACCAACCAAGAAGCTAAACGAACCCCATGTAGGATAGGTCCCCAAAGAAAATAACCAAGACATATCATAATCACACTTGTTAAAACCTAAAACAAAGAATCATGAGAGCAGCTCGAGAAAAATGAAAAGTCACATACTGAAGAGAAACTAAGCTCTGAGACTAAGACTAAGCTCTGATTACTTGGCAGAAACCATGCAGGCAAGAAGGCAATGGAATGACATATATGAAACCTTGAAAGAAAAAAAATTGCCAGCCAAGAATAATGTATCCTGAAAAACTCTCACCCAAATAAGAAGGCAATGGAATGACATATATGAAACCTTGAAAGAAAAAAAATTGCCAACCAAGAACAATGTATCCTGAAAAACTCTCACCCAAATATGATGGTGAAATCAGGACATTTACAGATAAACAGAAATTAAGGGAATATGTAAAAACCAAACCAAACTTAGAAGAATTATTAAAGGGAGTCCTTCAGTTAGAGAACCAACAACATCGGACAACAGCCTGAACCTAGGACACAAGACCACATCAGCCAGATACCAAGCTAGGTAATGAACTCTCAAGGATAAAACAAAATTAAAAGATTTACAACAGGGAAACAGAGAGGTTAATCTGTAATGACAACAACCTCAGAACAATAAAAGAGGGAATAAATGCTGTAGGTATAGAACTTCCAAATTGAGAGGAAATCAAGGCAATACCAAGTAATAAAAGACTGGTTGAAACTTAGGAAGATGGGATAAATTTCAAGGTAACCACAATGAAAGTTAACAAACCTATTCATCAAAATAAAGAAGGAAAACATGAAGTCGCACACATACAAAAGGAATGCAGCACAGAAGAGTAAGAGGAACAAAGAAAACATCAGCACCACAAAAAAAAAAAAAAAATGACAAAATGACAGCAATGAACTCACACCTATCAATAATCACACTGAATGTAAATGGCCTAAATGCACCCATAAAGAGAGAGGGACAGAATGGATAAAAAACAAAAAAGACCCATCAATGTGCTGTCTATAACAGACACACATTAGAAACAAAGACATAAATTTATTAAAAATCCAAGGATAGAAAAAAAATATCAAGCAAACAGCTACCAAAAAAGAGCAGAAGTGGCAATACTAATCTCAGATAAAACAGACTTTAAAACAAAGTCCACCATAAAAGACAAAGGGAAAATGCACCATGAAGACATAACCATAATAAATATCTATGCACCCAATGACAGGGCTCCAAAATACATAAAACAACTCTAACGGCACTGAAAAGAAAAATTGATAGTCATGCAATAATAGTTGGAGACTTCAACATACCACACTTGGTAAAGAACAGAACATCTAGAAAGAAACTCAGTAAAGATACAGAAGATCTAAAGGCCATAATCAACCAACTTGACCTCACAGACATATATAGAACACTCTACCCAACAGCAGCAAAGTAGACATTTTTTTCCAGCTCACATGGAATGTTCTCCAGAATAGATCACATCTTAGGCCACAAAACAACCCTCAACAAAATCCAAAACATTAAGATAATACAAAGTGTCTTCTCTGATGAGAACACCATGAAAGTAGAAACTAATAACAGGAAAAGCAAGGAAAAAGAAATCAAATACATGCAAACCGAATAACAGCCTGCTTAAACACCACTGGGTAATAGAAGAAATCAAATATTGAATCAGAAAATTCCTAGAATCAAATGAGAACAAAAACACATCATACCAAAACCTTTGGGATAAAGCAAAGGCAGTGCTCAGAGATCAATTTATAGCAATAGATGTACACATCAAAAAAGAAGAAAGGGACAAAACCAAAACATTAGCTAAACAACTTGAACAAATAGAAAAAGAACAGCAAAAGAAGCCAACAGCCACCAGAAGAAAGGAAAGAATAAAGTTCAGAACAAAAATAAAGGAAATAGAGAATAGAAAAACAATAGAAAGAATCAACAAAACCAAAAGTTGGTTCTTTGAAAGGATCAACAAAATCGACAAACCCTTGGCCAAATTGACCAAAGAAAAAGAGGATCCAAATAACCCAAATAAGAAATGAAACAGGGGACATGACAACAGACTCAACTGAAATAAAAAGGATCATAACAGAGTACTATGAAAAACTATACTCCAATAAAATCGAAAACCTCTAGGAAATGGACAAATTTCTAGAAATACAGTACCTACCCAAACTAACACAAACTGAAGTTGAAAATCTGAACAGACACATAACAAGAGAAGAGATTGAAAAGGTAATTTAAAAAAACTCCCAACAAAAAAAGTCTTGGCCCAGATGGCTTCACTGGAGAATTCTACCAAACATTCAGAGAAGAGCTTACACCAGGACTACTCAAACTATTTCAGAACATTACAAAAGGAAGGGATACTGCCATATTCATTCTATGAAGCTGGCACAACCCTAATACTGAAACCAGGCAAAGACACCACAAAAAAAGAAAATTACAGACTAACATCTCTCATAAATATAGATGCAAAAATTCTCAACAAAATTATGGCCAATAGAATTCAGCATCATGTCAAAAAAATAATACACCACAAGCAACTGGGATTCATACCAGGTATGCAAGGATGGTTCAACATTAGAAAATCAATCAAAAGAATCCACCACATAAATAAAAGAATAGAAAAGAATTATATGATCACCTCAATTGATGCATTCAAGTAGCTAACAGATACGTGAAGAAATGCTCGAGATTACTAGCCATTAGAGAAATGCAGATCAAAACCACAAAGTTCGACAAAATTCAACACCCATTCCTGACAAAAATTCTCAATAAAATAGGCAAAGAAGGGAAATTCCTCAACACAGTAAAGATCTTCTATACAAAACCAACAGCTAACATCATTCTTAATGGAGAGAGGCTGAAAACATTCCCCTTGAGAACAAGAACAAGACAAGGATGCTCTTTATCACCACTCCTATTTAACATTGTGCTGGAAGTCCTAGCTAGAGCATTAAGGCAAGGAAAAGAAATAAAGGGCATCCAAATTGGTAAGAAAGAAGTAAAACTGGCCCTGTTGCAGATGATATGATACTGTATATAGAAAACCCAAAAGACTCTATGAAAAATCTACTGGAACTAACAGAAAGATTCAGCAGAGTAGCAAGATATGAGATCAACATACAAAAATCAGTTTGATTCCTATATACCAATGAAGAGAATGATGAAAAAGAAATCAGGAAAACAATACCATTTATAACAGCCTCTAAAAAAATAAAATACTTAGGAATAAATCTAGCCAGGGGTGTAAAAGACCTATACAAAGAAAACTACAAATCACTACTGCAAGAAACCAGAAGAGACATATATAAATGGAAAAACATACCATGCTCATAGACGGATAGACTTAACATTGTGAAAATGTCAATTCTACCTAAAGCAATCTACAAATACAATGCAATCCCAATCCAAATACCAACAGTATTCTTTAAAGAGATGGAAAAACTAATCATTAACTTTATGTGAAAAGGGAAGAGGCCCCACATAAGCAAAGCACTACTAACCTCAGAACCTACTATACAGCTATGGCAGTCAAAACAGCCTGGAACTGGTACAACGACGGACACATTGACCAGTGGAATAGAATTGAGAACCCAGATGTAAATCCGTCCACCTAAGGTCACCTGATCTTCGACCAAGGCCCAAAGTCCATCAAATGGGGAAAAGATAGTCTTTTTAACAAATGGTGCTGGCAAAACTGGATATCCATCTGCAAAAAAATGAAACAGGACCCATACTTCACACCATACATAAAAACTAATTCAAAATGGATCAAAGACCTAAATATAAAACCCAAAACTACAAAGATCATAGAAGAAAAAATAGGGTCAACACTAGAAGCCCTAACACATGGCATTAACAGGATACAAACCATAACTAACGATTCACAAACAGCGGCAGATAAGCTAGATAACTGGGATCTTCTAAAAATTAAACAGTTATGCTCATCAAAAGACTTCAACAAAGAGTAAAAAGAGAACCTACACTCTGGGAAAAAAATTTTGGCTATGACAAATTCGACCAAGATCTAATCTCTAAAATCTACAGGAAATCCAACACCTCTACAATCAAAACACAAATATTCCAATTACAAAATGGGCAAAGGATATGAACAGACATTTCACCAAAGAAGATATTCAAGCAGCTAACAGAGACATGAGGAAATACTCGCGATCACTAGCCATTAGAGAAATACAAATCAAAACCACAATGAGATACAATCTCACTCCAACTTACCGGCACGAATCAAAAAAGCAGAAAATAACAAATGTTGGTGAGGCTGCGGGGAGATTGGAACTCTTATGCACTGCTGGTGGGAATGCAAAATGGTTCAACTGTTTTGGAAAATGGTATGGAATTTTCTTGAAAAGCTAGAAATAGAAATACCATATGATCCCGCAATCCCACTCCTAGGAATATATATCCTACAGCAATAAGAGCCGTCACACAAATAGACATATGTACACTCATGTTCATTGCAGCATTGTTCACAATAGCAAAAAGATGGAAACAACCTAGGTGCCCATCAATAGATAATGGATAAACAAACTATGGTACATACACACAATGGAATACTACTCAAAGATAAAGAACAATGATGAATCTGTGAAGCATCTCACAACATGGATGAATCTGGAGGGCATTATGCTGAGTGAAATAAGTCAATCACGAAAGGACAAATATTGTATGAGACCACTACCATAAAAACTCATGAAAAGGTTTACACACAAAAAGAAACAATCTTTGATGATTACGAGGGAGTGGGGATGGGGATGGAAAAACACTAAATAAACAACAGATATGTGGTAACTCTGGTGAAGGGTAAGACAGTACACAATACTAGAGAAGCCAGCACAATTTGTCCAAAGCAAGGTCATGGAAGCTCCACAGACACATCCAAACTCCCTGAGGGACAAAATTATTGGGCTGAGGACTCTAGGGAACATGATCTCAGAGAACATCTAGCTCAATTGGTATAACACAGTTTATACAGAAAATGTTCTACTTCCTACTTTGGTGAGTAGCGTCTGGGGTCTTAAAAGCTTGTGAGTGGCCATCTAAGTTACTCCACTTGTCTCACCTCATCTGGAGCAAGGGAGAATGAAGAAAACTAAAGATACAAGGGAAAGATAAATCCAAAGGACTAATGGACCACAACTACCACAGCCTCCACCAGACTGTGTCAAGAGCAACTAGATGGTGCCTGGCTACTGCCACCAACTGCTCTGACAGGGATCACAATACAGGGTCCCAGACAGAGCTAGAGAAAAATGTAGAACAAAACTTTAACTGAAAAAAAAAAGACCGACGTACTGATCTGACAGAGACTGGAGAAACCCTGAGAGTATGGCCCCTAGACACCCTGATAGCTCAGTAAAGAAGTCACTCCTGAGGTTCACCCTTCAGCCAAAGATTAGACAGGTCCATTAAACAAAGCGAAACCAAATGGGCACATCAGGATGTGTGTGGACTACACGGCGAGGACGAGAAGGCAGGAGGGGACTGGAAAGCTGGTAATGGGGAACCCAAGGTACTTGAGAAGGGGAGAGCATTGACATGAGTTTGCAACCAACGCACAAAACAATATGTGTATTATTTGTTTAATGAGAAGCTAGTTTGCTCTGTAATCTTTCATCTAAAGTACAATAAAAAAATAAACCATGTGTTGTCATAGCCTCAAAAGAGAAGAAGAAGAAGAAGACTTCTGGGATACTTTTGGTTTAAGGTTTAAAGATTATCTCAGGGCAACAGTGTCAGGGGTTCATCCAGCCTCCGTGGCTCCAAAAAGGAACAACTCAGAAAAGGACGGTGAGAATGATCACACAACCCGAAGCATATAATCAGTGTCACTGAACTGTACATGCAGAAATTGTTGAATTGGTGTATGTTTTGCTGTGTATATTCTCAACAACAACAACAAAATAAATAAACCAATACGTGATACACAGAAAAAAAACGAAGGTGAAACCGAACAACCAGAACGGAAGTCATGAGAATGTTCACACATTGTGTGAACTAATGGCACCAAAAAACTTGTGTAGAAATTGTCGAATTTAAGCCGTAAACCTTCACTGAAAACATAATAAAATATCATTTTAAAGAAAGGTGTTGTTAGCATGCGATGCGTTCATTGTTGCTATCTCCAAATGAGTTAATAAATAACCATTTTAATTTAAAAAAAATGCAGGTGAAATTAAGAGATTCCCAGAAATTTGTCATTTCCAGACCTTTCCTGAAAAAATGCTAATGGAAGTCCTCCAGTTTGAAAAGAGAGGACACCAGATAGTAACTCAAAGCTCTATAAAGAAATAAAAATCACTATAAACGTAACTTCAAGGGCAAATATACAGGCCAGTTTTGTTGTATTTTTGATCTGTAACTATATGTTCTACCTGATATAAAAGACAAAAGTATGAATAATAATTATAAATATATGATACTGGGCACATAATGTATAATGATGTGTGATACTGGCATAAGGATAGACATACAGGTGAATGAAATAGAATCAAGAGACCAGAAATAAACCCACACATCTATCAGCAATTGATTTTTAACAAGGGTGCCAAGTCCACTCAATGGGGAAAGAATAGTCTCTACAACAACTGGATTTCCATATGCGAAAGAATGAAGTTAGACCCTTACCTCACACCGTATACAAAAAGTACCTCAAAATGGATTGCTGATCTAAATATAACAGCTAAAATCATAAAAGTCTTAGAAGAAAACGTAAAGGTAAATCTCCATGACCTTGTATATGGCAATGGATTCTTAGATGTGACACCACGAGGCATGAGTAACAAAAGAAAAAACTGATCATTTGGACTTCATCAAAGTGAAAATATTTTCTGCTTTAAAGGACATGAGCAAGAAAGGGAAAATATAACGTACAGAATGGGAGAAAATATTTGTAAATCATATATCTGATAAGTTTTTAATATCCAAAATATATGAAGAACTCCTACAACTCAACAACAAAAGGACAAGTGATCCAGTTAAAAAATAGGCAAAGGACATGTACAGACTTTTCTCCAAAGAAAATATACAAATGGCCAATAAGCACACAAAAAGATGCTCAACATCTTTAGTCATTAGAAAAATGTAAATCAAAATCACAATAAGCTATTACTTCACCCTCTACTAAAATGGCTGTTACGTATTTTTTAAAAAGCAACAACAACAAGAACAAAATGTGAAATAACAAGTGTCGGTGAGGACGTGGACTATTGCTGGTGGGAAAGTAAAATGGTGCCGTCGCTGTAGAAAACAAGTTGGTGGTTCCACAGAAAGTTAAACAGAGTTACTATAGGACCCAAGAATTCCACTCCTAGGTATATACCTAAATGACTCGAAAGCAAGGATTCAAACAGATACCTGTACACCAGGGTTCATAGTAGCATTACTCCCAATAGCCAAAGGTGGAAACAACTTAAGGGTCCATGAACAGATGAATGGGTAAGCAAAATGTAGTCTATCCAGACAACGGAATATTACTCAGTCATAAAGAGAAATGCAGTCCTGATACACGCTATGACGTGTATCATTATACTGAGCGACGTGCCAGACACAACAAATACTGTCTGAATCCGCTTATCTGAGGGTACTTAGAACAGGTGAATTCTTAGTGACAGAAAGTAGATCTGAGGTTCATGGGGGCCATGGGAAGGGGGAGTAGGAAGTTATTGCTCACTGGGTACAGCGTCTGTTTGGAGTGACGAAAAGGTTTGGAAGCAGACAGTGGTGATGGTCACACAACATTACGAATGTCCTTAATGCTACTGACATGTGCACTTAAACATGGTTAGAATGGCAAAATTTATGTCATATCTATTTTACCACAGTATTTTTTTTTAAATAAACGAATAAATGATTAAAAGAAAAGAAAAAGAAAGGGCAGAGTTGTGTTTCCAAACTGTAGTCCACGAAACACCTGTTTCTCATGCGATCTCAGTGTTGTTGTTAGGTGCCATTGAGTCGGAGCGACCCTGTGTACAACAGAACGACACACTGCCGGGTCTTGAGCCATCCTCACAATCGTTGTTACGCTTGAGCCCATTGTTGCAGCCACTGTGTCAAACCATGTCGTTGAGGATCTTCCTCTTTTTTGCTGACCCTCTGCTTTACCAAGCATGGTGTCCTTCTCCAGGGACTGGTCCCTCCTGATAACGTGTCCAAAGTATGTGAGACGAAGTCTCGCCATCCTCGCTTCTAAGGTGCATTCTGGCTGTACTTCTTCTAAAATCTTAGTAGGCGTTGCTTTAAAAAAGTCTCCCTCATTCAAATGCTACCTAGTGCAGTCTCTCCTGGGATCTCACACAGCACTTCACTACATCAAAGACTCCGAGAAGCCCTTCAGGAAAAAAAAACTTTGCTCAATCCCGCATTTCCCAATTGTATTTGATTGTTGTCCTGTAATATCTATTACTGTCTTGCAGAGCACAACTGTTTCCAGGAACACAGTTGAGAAATAATGGAAGAGAACATACGGGAAACAAAACTTCAGAAGGCTTGAATCTATCCAGGTTGTGACAGAAGCAAGGTGCACAGCCCGCAGCCCCTCCCCCACATCACCCATTAAATGTCATAACCCTGATAGAGGAGGACCTTCTTGAACTAGGAACCCCCGTCAACAAAAAGCTTCAGGAATAGAGAAGCTTGAGAGCAACTCCACACGAAGCTGCCTTAAAAAGAAAATAGAAATTCTGAATCAAATCATCCCAACTGATGAAAATCTCCCCTACCAATATCAACCAGGAGGCAGAACAAAATGGTAATTCAGCCCTTCAGACTAAATAAATATCTTCAAACAAGCACTTGGTGACATGTGTATATATAAAAGAAACAGCTAGAATCCAAAATGCTAAACCTAAGAATAGAAATGATAAAATGTTTTAAAACTGGTGATCAAGGAAAGATGTATGGGGGTTCCCTGTGCTATTCCTGCAACTTTCTGTATGTTTGAACATATCTTGAAATACAAAGTTTAAAAAGTTCTGAGAATATTCTCGTGAATGGCTTAGACGTGAGTGGGAAGTCACCCTGGCTACCATTGATGGGAGTGACACAGCCCAGGAGCTGCAGAGACAGGACAACTCAGGTGAGACCACGAAAGGCAAGGTACAGGAGTGCCGACAGGGGGCGACCAGGAGATGGAGCCTTGAACAGAGACAACCTTCGTGAGGGCAGTCGGAAAAGGCAGAATGTCCTAACAGCCACCAGGGTTGGCCACTCCAAGGAGGAGCAGCTAAAGAAGAGAGGCTGATGCACGCTCTGTCTGGACAACAAGCCGAACAGAGGACCTTGGCCCATTACTTAATCTCAGATTCCCAGCTATGGAAATACCTGTCTCCAAGGAACGTCATGAAGTTCACCAAACCAGAAAGAAATAATATATGTAAAGCACCCAGCACCCAGCAGGAACTAAATAATGCGTATGGTTCACAAAATGCCAGAGGAATGGGAGGAACTGAGCAACAGATTGGCATCCACATGTTATTTACTCAATAAACATTGAGTGATTTATGGCGGTGATGAAAATGATGGTGTACAAGTTGACTTTTGGGTTCTTCTGTAACAGTCAAATAAGCTGGTCTGCCTTCATTTTGTTTAGGCTGTGTACAAAGGTGACCCACCACCCATCTGTCACTTTGTCATCCTGTGGGGGCTTGTGTGTTGCTGTGATGCTGGAAGCTATACCACTGCTACTTCAAATACCAGCAGGCTCACCCATGGTGGACAGGTTTCCGCAGAGCTTCCAGACTAAGACTAGGAAGAAAGAGCTGGTGATCTACTTTTAAAAAATTAGCCAGTGAAAACCTTATGAATAGCAGTGGAACACCGTCTGATATAGTGTCAGAAGATGAGCCCCTCAGGTTGGAAACTCATAATACAACTGGAGAAGAGCTGTCTCCTCAAAGTAGAGTCGACCTTAATGACATGGATAGAGTAAAGCTTTCAGGACTTTCATTTGATGATGCAGCGTGACTCAAAATGAGAAGAAACAGCTGCAAACATTCATTAACGTGGAATATAGGAAGTATGGCTCTAGGAAAATTGGAAGTTGTCAATACTGAAAGGGAACGCATAAACATCGATATCTTAGCTGAAAAGGACTGGTATTGGCCATTATGAATCAGACAATCATATGGTCTGCTATGTTGGGATGACAAAAAGAACATTTCAAGATCTATCCTGAGGTACACCGTTGTCAGTCATAGGATAATATCCCTATGCCTAAAAGGAAGGCCTGTTAATATGGCTATTATTCAAATTTATGCATCAACCACTAATGCCAAAAATGAAGAAATGGAAGATTTTTACCAACTTCTGCAGTCGGAAATTGATCAAACCTGCAACCAAGATGCATTGATAGTTACTGGTGATTGTAATTCGACAGTTGGAGACAAAGAAGAAGCAACAGTAGTTGGAAAATATGGCCTTGGTGATAGAAACAATGCCAGAGATCGCATGATAGAGTTTTGCAAGACCAACGACTTATTCACTGGAAATACCTTTCTCACTGCATGGAATACACAGGAATCAATCAACTACATCTGTGGAAAGCGACAGTGGGGAAGCTCAATATCATCAGTCAGAACAAGGCCAGGGGCCGAATGTGGAACAGATCATCAGTCGCTCATATGCAAGTTCAAGATGAAGCTGAAGAAAATTAAAACAAGTCCACAAGAGCCAAAATACAACCTTGAGTATATCGCACCTGAATTTAGAGACCATCTCAAGAAAAGATTTGAGGCATTGACCGCTAATGACCAAAGACCAGACGAGCTGTGGGACGACATCAAGGACATCATACATGAAGAAAGCAAAGGGTCATTAAGAAGACAGGAAAGAAAGAAAAGACCAAAATGGATGTCAGAAAAGACTCTGAGACTGGAGAAACCCTGAGAGTATGGCCCCCAGACACCCTTTTAGCTCAGTAATGAAGTCACTCCTGAGGTTCACCCTTCAGCCAAAGATTAGACAGGCCCATAAAACAAAACGAGACTAAAGGGGCACACCAGCCCAGGGGCAAGGACTAGAAGGCAGGAGGGGACAGGAAAGCTGGTAATAGGGAACTCAACGTAGAGAAGGAAGAGTGTTGACATATCGTGGGGTTGTTATCCGATGTCATAAAACAATATGTGTACTAACTGTTTAGTGAGAAGCTAGTTTGTTCTATAAACTTTCATCTAAAGTACTATTAAAAAAGAAAAGACTCTGAAACTTGCTATTGAATGTAGAGGAGCTAAAGCGAAAGGAAGAAATGAAGCAAAAGAGCGGAACAGAAGATTTCAAAGGGTGGCTCAAGAAGACAGAGTAAAGTATTATAATGAAATGTGCAAAGATCTGGAGTTAGAAAACCAAAAAGGAGGAACACACTAAGCATTTCTCAAGCTGAAAGAACTGACGAAAAAATTCAAGCCTCGAATTGCAATACTGAAGGATTCTGTGGGCAAGATATTGAAAGACACAGGAAGCATCAAAAGAAGATGGAAACAAGCCCACATCAACTGGGCCCTGAGGTATAAAGACAATAACTAAGATAATCTTGGAAAATATCTTTTAGGGAACCTTTCACATAAGCCAATAAAACAGAACACAAAAGACCTTCCAGTCTTATCTTTTTCTATTAACATTTAGTGAACAGCAATTGGTTGGACCAGTGAAGACCCTCCTGACTGAAACCTGTACCAATGATTGTTAAGAAAGACAATTCAAAATGTAGGATCACAATTTCTAGTCAATCTGTGAAAAGGTAAGGCTTTCAACGGTTTTGCCCATTTGTAATGTTAATACATACCGATGGCTCTGTAATTGTTCCTTGGACTCGGGCAGACACTGTAGTGGCAGCATGCTCGTCCGTTTTCCCATTCTTGCCTATTCGGTAATATTCTTTGGACTCGGACAGACACGGCTCTAGCAGCATGCTTGTCCGTTTTCCCACTTTTGTCTGTTCTGTGATATTTCCTTGGACTCAGACAGACATAGCTCTGGCAGCATGGTTGTCCTTTTTCCCACTTTTGTCCCTTTGAATAGATGCCAAATAAAACTTTCTTTTTGCTTTTTTCTTTTTTTTAAAAAAAAAGAAGAAGATGGAAGGAATACATAGAGTCACTGTACCAAAAAGAATTGATCAATGCTCAACCATGTCAGAAAGTAGCATACGATCAAAAATCAATAGTATTGAAGGAAGAAGTCCAAGCTGCACTGAAGGCATTAGTGAAAAACAAGGCTCCAGGAATGGACAGAACACCAATTGAGATGTTTAAACAAATAGATGCAACACTGGAAGTGCTCACTCGTGTATGCCAAGAAATTTGGAAGACAGCTACCTGGCCAACTAACTGGAAGAGATCCATATTTTTGCCTATTCCCAAGAAAGGTGATTCAACTGAATGTGGAAATTACCAAACAACATCATTAATATCACATGCAAGTAAAATTTTGCTGACAATAATTCAAAATGGTTGTAGCAGTACATCAACAGGGAACTGCCAGAAATTCAAACTGGATTCAGAAGAGGACATGGAAAGAGGGATATCATTGCTGATGTCAGATGGAACCTGGCTGAAAGCAGAGAATACCAGAAAGATGTTTACCTGTGTTTTATTGACTATGCAAAGGCATTCGACTGTGTGGATCATAACAGATTATGGATAACATTACAAAGAATGGGAATTACAGAACACTTAATTGTGCTCATGTGGAAGCTGTACATAGACCAAGAGGCAGTTGTTCAAACAGAACAAGGGGACATTACGTGGTCTAAAGTCAGGAAAGGTGTTTGCCAGGGTCGTATCTTTATTCACCATACTTAATCTGTATCCTGAGCAAATAATGCAAGAAGCTGGACTATATGAAGAAGAACGTAGTATCAGGATTGGAAGAAGACTCAATAACAACCTGTGATATGCAGGTGACACAGCCTTGCTTGCTGAAAGTGAAGAGGACTTGAAGCACTTACTGATGATGCCAAAGGAAGGGTAGTGTTATGGTAGTTAGTTATGGTATGTTAGTATTTCTGGGGGAAAGTCCTTGTTATCAATCTTCCCTTGGTCCAGGAGCTTCTCAACGCAGGGACCCCAAGTCCAAATGACACACTCCACTCCTGGCTCTTCTTGCTTGGTGGTAATGAGGTCCCACTCCTCTCTGCTCGATTCTCTCTTTTATATCTCAAAAGAAATTGACTCAAGATACAACCTAATCCTGTAGGTTGTGTCCTGCCTCATGAACTTAACTGCCTCTAATTCTGCCTCATTAACAAGACACAACCTTGCTTGCTGAAAGGAAAGAGGACTTGAAGCACTTATTGATGATGATTAAAGACCACAGCCTTCAGTATGGATTACACCTCAATAGAAAGAAAACAAAAATCCTCACAACTGAACCAATAAGCAACATCATGATAAATGGGAAAAGATTGAAGTTGTCAAGGATTTCATTTTACTTGGATCCACAATCAACAACCATGGAAACAGCGGTCAAGAAATCAAATGACGCATTGCATTGGGCAAATCTGCTGCAAAAGACGTCTTTAAAATGTTAAAAAGTAAAGACGTCACTTTGAGGACTAAGATGTGCCTGACCCAAGCCATGGTGTTTTCAAACACCTTATATGCATGCAAAAGCTGGATGATGAATAAGGAAGACCGAAGAAGAACTGACGCCTTTGAATTGCGGTGTTGGCAAAGAATATTGAGTATACCATGGACTGCCAAAAGAAAGAACAAACCTGCCTCGGAAGAAGTACAACCAGAATAGTCTTTAGAAGCAAGGAAGGCGACATGTTATCAGGAGGGATTAGTCCCTGGAGAACGACATCATTCTTGGTAAAGTAGAGGGTCAGAGAAAAATAGGAAGACCCTCAATGAGATGGATTCACACAGTGGCTGCAACAACGGGCTTAAGCATAACAACGATTGTGAGGATGGTGCAGGACCAGGCAGTGTTTCTCTCTGTTGTACCTTGGGTATTTATGAGTCTGAACTGACTTGACGGCACCAACAATGTTAACAAAAGGTTAGGATTTACAACACATAGTATAATCACATTAGATCACGAAACAGAGGACAACCACACAATTTTGGGAATCATGGCCTAGCCAAATTGATACACATTTTTGGGAGACACAATTCAATCCATAATACTATCCAATGGGCCCACTATAGTCACAAGTGTTTGTATAAGTGAAAGAGGGAGGCAGGAGAGCCAGGGTCAGAGGTAGTATGATGCAATGTGAGGAAGACTTGACCCGCCATTGCTAGCTTTGAAAATAGAGAATGGGCCACAAGCCAAAGAATGCGGGTGACTTCTGCTGTTGTTGGGTGCCATTGAGTTTATTCCAACTCATACTGACCCCAGTTACAGAAGAGTAGAACTTCCCCATAGGGTTTTCTAGGCTGTAATCTTTATAGGAGCAGATCGCCAGGTCTTTTCTCCTGCTGAGCTGTTGGGTGGGTTTGAACGACTGACCTTTCCGCTAGCAGCTGAGTGCTTAACTATTGTGCCACCGGTCTTTGGAAACTGGAAAAGGCAAGGAAACAGATCCTCCCCTAGAGCCTCCAGAGGAAGCGTGGTCCTGTAGACACCTTGATTTCAGCCTGGTGAGACCCATTTCAGACTTCTGACCTCAGAACTTGAAGATGATAAATTTATGTGATTTTAATCCACTGATCTTGTGGTAATTTGTTACAGCAGTAATAAGAAACCAATACATATGGTATGACGGAAAAGGTGTGTTGTTTAGCAAACCCTATAGCATTTTTCTTGGAACTGTTTATAGCATCTGTCTTGGAAGAAATACAGCCAGAATTCTCCTTAGAAGCATACTTTGGAGACTTATCAGGAGGGATCAGTCCCTGGAGAAGGACATCATGCTTGGTAAAGTAGAGGGTCAGCGAAAAAGAGGAAGACCCCTGACAAGATGGACTGATACAGTGGCTGCAACAATGGGCTCGAGTATAACAACGATTGTGAGGATGGTGCAGGAGCGGGTGGTGTTCCGTTCTGTTGTACATAGACAGGGTCGCTATGGGTCGGAACTGACTCGAAGGCACCTAACAACAACGGCAACACAGCATTCTCTGTCTGCGGTGGTTTCTGGACCCAGTCTTTGAATCACAAGCTAAAAGTAGAGCTACAAGCAACACTTGCTCAGAAAATTTGACAAGAGCAACCGCACAATATGTGGTTACCGAGATTTGCATGTGGCTTCTTCCTTGTTTGTCCGGAATCCGTACTTACCTGTGAATACACAAGGTTTGTTTGAGGTTTCAGCTCTGCTCCCTGGGAAGAGAAATGGAAGCAACTGACTGCTTCCCATCGAGAAACATTCAGTGACTTGGATGAACTACCTGTTCCTTATATCCAGATATCAAAGCCAGTGAAAAGTCACCTGATCCCCATGGCCAAAACAAAAAACCAAACCAATTGCTGCTGAGTCGATTCTGACTCATGGCAACCCCATGTGTGTCAGAGCAGAGCTCCATAGGGTTTTCAATGAAAATCACAGGGTTTTCAACGGCTATGGAGCCCTGGGGGCTCAGTGGTTAAGAGCTATGGCTGCTAACCAAAAGTTTGGCAGTTCGATTCCACGAGCCGCTCCTTGGAAACCCTATAGGGCAGTTCTACTCTGTCCGATTGGGTCGCTGTAAGTCTGAATCGACTCCACGGCAACGGTTTTGGTTTATGGTCTTTTGGAAGTAGATCGCCAGGCCTTCCTTCTGAGGTGACTCTGGGTGGATTTGAACAGCCAACTTTCCACTTACTAGCTGAGCACTTAAGCATTGCACCACTCAGGGACTCCATCCCCATGACACACAACCCTAATTTCCTGTTTGGAGAGGCTTCCGGCTTGGGTACACTGAGCACCTGGGTGTTGGTACCTAGTCAAGTCTCATAATGTCCTGTGGGGCTGTTCAGAGCTCGGCGTGCACCTCAAGGGGGGCAGACGGGGCTCAGCTGTGATCTCAGACGTCTGCCTTTGCAGATGGTGCCCAGCACAGGGTGAGCAAAGGTGCAGGGACAGGCCCCCACCCCCTCTCTCTCCTTTTCCTGGTCTACACACGTTTCTCCAGGCCCCTCCGTCACCTTTAGCCCTTCCTTTGGCCTCCCTGTCTTCTTGCTGCCCAATTTCCTCTTTTGTGTATTTTTGTCCCCCTTGGTCATTGAATTTCTCCATCTCTCTTCTTTAACTGCTCAAACTATTCAGATATTTATGGAACATTGTTTTATAACGCTGGCTCCTTATTTGCCATCTTCAAAATGAATAAAGCAAATTGCCTTTTACTTTCTCGATTCCTCCTAATTGGTCAGGGCTCTCAGCCTTACTGTGTTTGAACATGCCCCTCTGCCCTGCTTTTGCAGTCTGGGAACCCACGTTTCAGCTGCAAACACAATGTCATGTCGGTGCTGATGACAGAGAAGGAGAAGGGAGGAAGTCCAGATACCTCTGATGCTCGACCAATTCCTCTCATGCTGGAATTGCCATTAGCGCGGGAGCTCACGAGAGGGAGGAGACAACACTCCCTAGTGGTTACAACCACAGACTACAGAGCCCAAATGTGCAGGCTCAAGTCCTGCTGTGTCACCAAGCAGCCGTGGGACCTGGGGCAAGTCATGGAACCGCTCTATGCCTCCATTACCCCATCTGTAAAATGGAGCTAGCAGTAGAACAAAAAGTGAGGACTCAATACGTATGAAGCGCTTGAGGCATAATAAGCTCTCTATAAATAAATGTTTGCTATCACTATTCCAATAAAGATCACGAATAACGAAGAGAGTAATAGCTGAGATTTACATGTAGCGTCTTCCTTGTCTGCCCGGGATCTGCACATACCTACGAATGTGCAAGCTTTCTTTGAGGTTTCCGCTCTGCTCCCTTGTATCGTTACCACAGAGAGACAGAGCCCACGTCTTCAGCATAAATGATGTGGATGGTGAGTGGGTGTTTGGGGTTATTTTTAAATAGGTATTGCCCATACAGGGGACAGATAAGGAGTAAAACAGCAAACTTCATGTGAACAGAAATGCAAGACTTCCCCGTTTCCTGGTACATTAGGGTAGCCACAAGGTACTTAGGCAAACGGGCAGCCCTAGATCAGGGGTATTTAATCTGGATTCCACAAGGGGTTCTACCAACTTTTGCACACAGGGTTTCCTGTGCAGAAGTGTAATTTTCTGGGGAGACGCTCTGTAGCACATATTCGATTCACAGAGGGGCCTGTGGTTCACGGATGATAAGAACCAGGTCCCTGGAGGTCCCAGGCGATACAGACACACAAGCTTTTGCCAGACTTGGGCCTTCCTCTGCCAGGAAACCACAGTCTGTCACATTAGGAGGCCGATTTATGGAGATCAGAGAACTCAGCACGGAGTGGTATCTCCACGCTGATTCAGAAAACAAATATAGCTTTGATTCCGAGAAGATAAAACCAGGGCTTCAAACTGATTTACTCCAGTTCGAACCCCTGCTATAAATGTGCATTTCCACCCTAGATGCTCTGAATTAGAATCTACTTTTTAACAAGACCCTCGGGTGATTCTTACATGTGATAAACTTTCAGACCCACTGCTCTCCTAATGTTTCTCAGAATTGGTCCCTAACCAGCATCATTAGCATTGCCTGGGAACTTGTTAGAAATGCAAATTCTCAGAAGGAGTTTGAACCAGAACAAACCGGTTCAGAGCCCTGGATAAACCGGTTAGTAAGTTTTCAAAGGCAGGTGCCTCTGGGAGAGATGGGCTTAAAGAAGAAGAAAATAAGACAGGATAGAATGTCAAGAGGTGATTTGGCTCTGACATCCTGTTGGAATCCTAGCTGGTGGCACAGCTTACCCAAGTGCCTGCTATGGTGTGTCAGACCCAGCTCTCTGCTGAAAGGACCCACACAGGTGAAGTGGATGGAGACGCGCCGTCACTACTGCCCCTTCGGTACAGGGCGACTGTTGTTAAGGCCATGAGCAGAGGGGCAGGTTCACAGGCGGTTAGGTCTCCCCCCTCTCCGATGGGCAGGGGCTCTGAAAACCAAAGCCAAAAATAAAACCAAATCCGTTGCCATGGAGTCAACCTGGACTCATGGCGACCCCATGTGTGTCACAGTAGAACTGTGCTCCATAGGGTTTTCAATGGCTGATTTTTCGGAAGTAGATTGCCAGGCCTTTCTTCTGAGGTGCCTCTGGGTGGACTTGAACCTCAACCTTTCGGTTAGCTGCCAAGCATATGAACTGTTCACCCAGAGACTCCAGAAAGCAAAGCAGAAAGGGTAACTTTCTGCTTCCTTGGGGAACGACACTGTCACTCTCGACACCGCCGAAATCACCAGCCCAAGTATCTGTGTTCATATGACCATGGAAAACGGCCTGTTGGCCAGGATCCCTGCACCCTCCCGGGCGTGGCCAGCTCCTCATACCCTGCCTGGCTTCATTTCTAGGAGGTTGCTTCCCGCGAATTCTGAGGGGCACATCAGCGGCCTGCCCATTCGGGGGATAAATTCTCTTCGGGTGTGAAGGTGGAAGCAGTGTGGTGCTGGCCCCAGGCTTAAAGTCTGAGGTTGGCCTTCCAGAAGGCAGGCCCAGGAGAAGGCCCTGGAGACAGCAGTCATGGCCCGGCTGGGGAGTGGGGGCCACCACTGTGGACAGATGAAGCCCAGGAGGGTCTTTCTAGGACAGCTGGAGTCCTCTGGGCGCCGGCACCACGTGCCCCACCTCTGGAAGGTTCTCGGAACCAGCTTCCTGTTTTAGCTTCTCAGAATCACACCCCTATTTTAATGACGGTGGAAACACTATGTTCTTATTTCCACATCATCTATAGCCAGTCCATTCCTTTAAGAAAAGTCCCTCTCTGGCAGGCACCCCGTGGGTTTGCAGAGGTGGTTCTCCCAAACCACCACTTGATCAGGCTTCTGGAACAATCTGACAAGGAAGCCAGGAGGCAGAAGTCGACTTTGTGAGGAATGTCCCCAGGGCATTTGGGGAAAGGATCACCTGCCCTGCCAAACCACTGCAGCAAGCTCAACCCACAGCAGAAAGGCACAGGTTTGGTTCCCATCCCAAATGTTGAAAGTGCCCCACGGCCCCCCTTCTGTCTCGGGCAGTGATGAGCTACTGATTGCCAAGTCTCAGAACTACGCGAGGAAATCACCTCACATCTACTCAGGGCATGGGCTCTGCGCTACATGGTTCCAAGTCTCTTTTTAAACAGTCACAAAGAAAAAAATCACATAACTCCTGACCACACAGAGCAAGTGTACAACAGGCCCAACAGCAGACCGATTATTCCAGCCATTTTAAAAGTTTTCACCCTTATTTTATTCATAAATTCCCTCTTTTCAAAAAATGTGAGTTTATAAATACCAATTTATTCTACGAGAATAGTAAACGGGAGTAAGAGGCGGGAAAGCGTGATTAAAAAGTGGGACAGAGGATTAGCCTTAGTCATGTGAAGAAGTGTGTCTCTGGCTCAGAGCCAAATATTTGGAAACAACCAAAGCGTCTGTCAACAGATGATGGATAAACGCCATGCGGCCCACCCATACGATGGAATATCTTTCATCCACAAAGAGAAATGAAGTTCGGATACGACATGGTGAACCTTGAAAACAAGACGCTGGATGAAAGAAGCCGGTCGTTTATGGGAAACATCTAGAATAGGCAGATCCACTGAGACAGAGAAAGATTAGCAGTCACCAAGGGATGGGGGAGGGGGATAGGGAGTTAAAAAATAAATACAAGCAATAAACATGGCGCCACTCATTGTTCAAAAAAAAAAAAAAAGGGTGTATTCAGTTATCAAACCTGTTGCCATTGAGTCGATTTTGATTCACAGCGACCCCGTAGGGCAGCATAGACTGCCCCATAGGGTTTCCAAGGGTGTTTTCTTTACGGATTACATCTGTTGTACATAGGGTCACTGTGAGTCAGAACCAGCTTGACGGCACCGAAGAACAATAACAATCTTCACAGAAGCAGCCGCTCCATGGGAGAAAGCTGTGGCCATCTGCTTCTGTAAAGATTTACAACCTTGGAAACCCTACGGGGCAGTTCTACTCTGTCCAACAGGGTCACTATGAGTCAGAATCAACTTGATGGCAACGGGAAATCTTTACAGGAGCAGATCACCAGGTCTTTTCTCCCCCAGAGCCACTGGTGGGTTCAAACTACTGACCTTTCAGTTAAGCGGCCAACTGCTTAACCATGGTGCCACCAGGGTGCCTCTTCAAGGACTTAGTAAGTAAAAAGATATAAAGTATCTTTTAATGATTTTTATATTGATTTAAATGCTGCAGTGGTAATATTTCAGATATACTGGATTAAGGAAATATATTATTAAAATTAATTTCAGCTGTTTACTTTTTATTTAATGTGGCTGCTAGAAAGCTTAAAATTACATACGTGGCTCTCGTTATATTTCTATCCGACAAGGCTGTTCTAAAACGAACATTAGAAAGCTGAGTCAGCAGCTCCTCACAATGCTAAACACAATGTTACCACATGACCCAGCAATTCCGCTCCTAGGTATCTGCTCAAGAGAAGTGAAAACAGACGTCCTCACAAAAACGCACATGATTGTTCACAGCAGCCTCTTTCATTACAGCCAAAGAGTGAAGACCATCCAAATGTCTATCAACTGTTTCCATACAATAGGATATTCCGCCATAAAAAGGAATGAAGTACTGATTCGTGATACAACATGGATGAACCTTGAAAACACGATGCTTAGGAAAAGCAGACAGACACACGAGGTCACGTATTGTATGATTCCATTCACATGAAGTGTCCGGAACAGGCAAATCTAGAGACAGAAAGAAGCTTAGTGGTTAGCAGGGGCTGGGGACTGGTGGTGATGGAGGAGCGGGGAATGATAGCTAAAGGGTATGGGGTTTCTTTCGGGGGTGATAAAAATATTCTAAAATGGATGAGGTGATGATTGTACAATGAATATGCTAAAAAAAACACTTGAATTGTACGCTTTAAACAAGTATGAATGTTCTCTCTCAATAAAGAGGATTTTTTTTTATCTCTAAGGTCTGTTTGCTGAAAGGGCCTAGAAGCAAAGACGCCCCAGAAGCCAGAAGCACACCTGCTGCCCAGATCTCGGTCTCTGAGAGGAACCAGAGGCCCTCAGAGAAGCGGCTGATCCCAGGATTGAGGCAGGGTGGGGAGGAGACGATCCTGGGACATCCTGTTACGGAGAAAGACGCTCAGTGCTCAGAACAACGCGGGCATGCGAGAGACACAGGAGCAGGCTGAAGGGGTTCCACCCGGCAAACTCTGGGACAATTTGAACACCAAAATAATCAAGGACAGTAATACGGAGGCCCTGGGTGGCAGAAATGGCTAAGCGCTCGACTACAAGCTGTGACCTTTTGGAAGCAGATCGCCAGGCCTGTCTTCCAAGGCACCTCTGGGTGGGTCTGAACTGCCAACATTTCGGTTAGCAGGCGAGTACTTTAACCACTGCATCACCAGGGTTAAGTCAGACACAAAAGGTCATGTATTTTATGATTACATTTATATGAAATGTTCAGAGAGACAGAAAAGAGATTAGTGGTTGCCTAGGGCTGGGGAGGAGGCAGGGCTGGGAGTTGGGGGCTGATGGGAAGTCCAAGCAGATAGGCACAGCATTTCTTCTGGGGGTGACGGAATGTTCTGGAATTGTGTTGATGGTTGTACAAGTCTGTGAATATACTAAAACCCACAGAATTGCAGACTTTAAATGGGTGAATTTTATGGTATGGAAATTATATCTCCGCTGTTATTAAAACAAAATAAAGCCTTAGCAATGAAGAGAAAGACATGGGACGATGGTTCTCAAACTGGCCTGTATCAGAACCACCTGGAGGGCTTGGTGAACCGGGGTGGGTACCAGCACAAAACAGCCTGGTCCAGTGGGCTGGGGCGGAGGGCCTGAGAACTCGAATTTCTCACACAAGTGCTGCCTACTGATGGGGGCCCACAGGCTGAGAACCGAAGAAAACAATGGAAGTGATGACGCTTGTTTGCTTGTTGGTTCTTAATTGGAGATGATAATTCACATGCCTTAAAACCCATCCATTTAGGGTACAATTCAGTGGGATTTTTTTAGTATATTCACAAAGTTGTGCAACCGTCACCACTACTTCAAGACTGACTTGAATTGTAAACTTTCACTTAAAGTACAATAAAATGAAATTTAAAAAAATAAAAAAGGAGTAGGGCAAAAGACTAAGCGAAATTTCTTTTGTCGTTTTCCTCCCCTTGATAGAAAACAGAATCTTCTCTCCATTTCCAACTCCAGAACATTTTCATCACCCCAAAAAGAAACCTTGGATCCACTTCTTGGTTATGAATAATGTTACAATAAACACAAGTTTTGTATGGACATGTATTTTCAATTCCCTTGGGTCTAAGAGAATTTCTGGGTCATAGGGTAACTCTACGTTGAACTTTTTGAGGAACTGCCAGACTCTTTTCCACAGTGGCTGCACCACACCAGCAATGCCTGAGGGTTCCAATTTTGCCATATTCTTGTCATTGCTTATTATTGTCTGTCTTTATTACAGCCATCTTAGTGGGGGTGGAGTGGTTTCTCATTGTGGTTTTTGATTTGCATTTCCCTAATGATTAGTGACGGAAGCCCTGGTGGAGTAGTGGTTAAGAGCTACGGCTGCTAACCAAAAGGTCAGCACTTCAGATCCACCAGGCTCTCCTTGGAAACCCTACGGGGCAATTCTACTCTGTCCTACAGAGTCACTGAGTCTGAATCGACTCGACAGCAACAGGTTAATGACTAATGATGCTGAGCATCCTCTCATATGCTGGGGGCTTGAAGCAAAGATCTGAAATCGCTGCTGCCGGTAGAGAAAGGCAACTTCCGAGGAACTGGGGGAGGGCTGCCCAGCACATGTGGGAGCAGGCCAGGGTTTGCCTGTCTCTTTCCTTTCCATGATACTATACTGTGTCCTTCCCAGCGTGAGTTACAGCCCAGTCTTTCCTTCCTGGGTCTGCCCTGGCAAGTATGTCAGCATATCTGGGAGCTAAAACAATGTTGAAAACGTGTTATATTGACTGAAGACACATTTCTTGATCTTAAAATAGTTGTTAGGTGTCGCCGATTCCGACTCATGGCGATCCCATGTGACAGAGAACTGCCCCATAGGGTTTCCTAGGCTGTAATCTTTACAGGAGCAGATCGCCAGGTCTTTCACCTGCCGAGCCTCTGGTGGGTTTGACTGCTGACCTTTCAGTTAGCAGCCAAGCGCTTAACCACTGTGCCACCAAGGGCTCCTTTAAAGTAGGTGTTTAATATTTGTGTCTTCTTTGGAAAAAGGGGGTGGGACTTAATGGTCTGAGATTGGAGGAACCCCAGAGAGCATGGCCCCCGGACTCTCAGTCAACCCAGCACTAAAACCATTCCCAAGGCCAACTCTTCAGACAAAGATTAGACTGGACTATGGGACATAAAATGATACTCGTGAAGCGTGTGCTTCTTTGCTCAAGTAGATACACGAGACTAAAAGGGCAGCTCCTGTCCGGAGGCGAGATGAGAAGGCAGAGAGGGTCAGGAGCTGGTTGAATGGACACAGGAAATCCGGGGTGGAAAGGAGGAGTGTGCTGCCACAGCATAGGGAGAGCACCTAGGGTCACAGAACAATGTGTGTGTAAATTTTTGTATGAGACTAACTTGAATTGTAAACTTTCACTTGAAGTACAATAAAATGAAATTTAAAAAAATAAAAAAGGAGTAGTGCAAAAGACTAAGCGAAATTTCTTTTGTCGTTTTCCTCCCCTTGATAGAAAACAGAATCTTCTCTCCATTTCCAATCTGTGTGATTGCCAACATGAAGCTGAGAAGTGCTTCGCAGCGTACGCCCTCCCACATGTGCGTGCGGCATCACTGTCCCCGCAAAGGCCCGCCCCAGGGAGGACAGCGCCACAGACAAGGAAGGCGGCTTGGGCAGATGGGGAGTTTATTTGCTGCGGTTCCTTGGCGCTAGTTTACAAGGCAAAAAAAAAAACACAAAAAAACAATTGAAATAATAATTATAGTTTTTTAAAAACCCTGTCAACAGCTTTCAGTCATGTCTTTATATTTTGACAAAACTTTTTAAACAAATACAAAATAATCTAGGAGGAAAAAACTATACATGGATCATTCACCCCTCTGATAAACGGACTAACACTGATCCAGGCGCCTCTCGGTCTAGGTGAGATCCGTGGGAACCAGTGCAATGGACAATGGACTTGGCCCGAGGGCCGGAGCCGACCCAAGGGACACCAGTGACAGCAACTTCGCCAGCGCCGCCCTGGCTCTCCCGCCCAGGAAGTTCCGTGTCCAGTCTGGAACCTCTTCCATGGCCTTCAAATAAAGACGCCTGAAGTCCCTCCAGGTAGAACCCAGCCACTCTTGACTACCACGCTAAAAGGGGGGACCCGAGAGTGACCCCCTCCTCCCTACAAAGGCTATTTCCAGAGACGCTGACCTGCCCTAAGAACGGCAGAGGCGCTGGGTCCCGCCACCTGGGGAGCCTGCCCCACCATCCTTCGTGGGGAGCCCTCTACACTCTCTGGGCGGGGTCGTGGGTGGCTGGAGGAGGCGGCCGAGGTGACTGGCCAGCCCACGCTCGTGCCCGTGGCACGGTGGCCCGGAGTGAGCAGCAGGAGTCGCCCCTGAGAGTCCCTGAGAGAATGAACGTCGAGCGCCCCGAGTCCCGCAGCCGGCCCCCCCTGCCCAGGGCTTAGGAGGGGCCCGGTCTACTCACACACGTTTCTTTAAAAAAAAGAAAGAAAAGAAACAAGAGACTAGGCAGACCGTCTCCACCTCTTTCCAGGAAACCGCCTGCAGCCCTGCCAGCAGATTGGGGCCCACTCCCCCAGCGGTCCCACCCCAAAATGCATGGCGGGTATCAGGGAAGGGCTGGCTGGGAGGCCGACAAGCTGAGCCCTCAGGGGACCTGGTGAGCCCACCCCCCTCCTCTAAAACGAGGACTGGAGTTGTAGGAAGAGGGAGAAAACCAAACAGGAGGCAGTCAGGGCACCCTGAGACCTCCGCGGGGCACTGCCTCAGTTTTGGTTACTAGGTATGAACTCAAGGAAAGACGCTGTTTATTTTAAAGCCCGACGGGAACTTGAATTCTGAAAGAGAACAAACGGCTCAAGCGTCCAGACGAGTCTCTTCCCTCCTCAGTGCTCTGCAGGCACCTGCAGGTGACAGCCTCGGCCACTCGAGTCCCCGAGCCCACAGGGGCGCTGCGTTCCGACTCCGCGACAGGTCCTGAGTGCTCGCCGCAGCCACTGCTTCCTTTACCCCCTCCACCCTCGCGCTCAGACGGGCGCAGAGCAAGCACCCAGCACCAGGCCTGGGTGGCCCCGTGGGCGGCGGCACCGGAGGCAGGCCCTGCCTGTCCCCGAGCCCGGCCAGCACGCCTCAGTGGCTGCTGCTTCTCCCGGGGGAGCCGCCCACAGCAATGGGGCAGGATGCACCGGAAAAGCTCTACGTTATCTTTTTTCTTCTTGAAAATAAAAATATATCTTTATAGCATGTGGCTTCTCTTCCATTCCACCTTTTTCTTAGCATGTAATAGATACGGAGACGTGTGTTTATGGTGCAGGGTGAAGGCTTCTTCACAGGAAGTAACGAGAGGTAAACGGTCGGCCCCAGCTTTGCTATCAGACCTGCACAGTGGGGAGGTGTCAGGAGGCTGCGGGCTGCTGGGAGCTCCGTTCTAACAGACAGAGGCCAGAGAATCCGTGCTTCCAGAGGCTTCCAGACCCTCTCCCCTAGGGATCACAGCCCACCTATCCCACTTTTATAAAATAGCAAAAGCTGAAGCTAGTCTCTACGATTCGGGGCAATGCCTAGTACGGAGCCGCTCCTGCTCCGCCACCCGCTCCCGTTCGCAGGGGCCATGGCGCATGCCGCCCCCAGATTCGGTGCCAGCGGCTGAGCTGCTCAGTGTCTTTTCGTGGAGGAGACCTTCTTCTTGCGCGCCGCCAACATCTCGTAGAACGGGTCCCTGCTGATGGCCGCTCTAGAGTACACAAACGGGGAAAACATAAGACACGTGAGAATACAGTCAGGAAGAGAGGTCAGGTGAGAGCCCAGGGGGCTTCCGGAGGGTCCTCACAACTCCCTGAGCAGGGCAGGGCCGGGCAGGGCCAGGATGGGGCGCTGCTGGGCAGGACGGGGCTGGGACGGGGTGGGGGTGGGGGGGGGGCGGTGTGTGTGGCGTGGCAGGACCAGGGCTGGGCGGGGCCGGGCAGCGCAGGCAGGGCTGCGTGTGGGAGGGAACCCGGTGCGAAGCCCTGGTCCTGAGGAGGCCCCACTGTGAAGGTATCTGACCACTCAGGGTGGTTTAAGGAGGCAATCCAACCAGTAAAAATCTGACTTCATTTTTGGGGCTCTAGGGCAGATCTGCCTTTGCCCCTTGGGTGGGCCAAGCCCCTTGAGTGGGCCGCGGAGGCCTATGCAGAGGAGTCTGCGACACTCTGCACCCTGTGAGAAGCAGTGTCTTGTCCCAGAACGTCAGTTTGCAACCAGACAGACGGAGGCTCACGCCCAGGCACTGACCCTTTCCCCGGGCTACGTCCTAACTCCCGCTTTCCCCCATAAAATGAGACACTCCCGCCCCTCACTGGGCTTTTGGGAGGCTGAAAAGAGAGAATGTATATAAAGCGCACAGCAACCTGGCAAACAAGCTCTCAGCCAGAGACTGCCATTACTGCTGCAGCTCCAACTGTACAGAGACCTGACGAGAGAACCCCACGCCCATGATGACCAGGGGCCAGTGTGCTGGAGGCTCGGGCTGCTGGGCAGAACCGTCCCTGAGGCACCGGAGGAGAGGTGCCCACCCAGAAGCCCTCACGCGCGCCTGCTGTTGCCAGCTCTTTCTCCAGGAGAAGCACAGAGCAAGGACGGCGGACACTTAGCGCTGCAGGACACGGACAGTGCAGGTTCCTGAGTCAGGCTGAAGACCAGCGCCACCTCCGCGTGTCTCGGGACAATTTCATTAACTTTGTTGTGCCTCAGTTTCCTCATTCATAAAACGGGTGTAATAACCCTGATACGATATGCCTACCCTTCGCAGGGTGGTGAGGATTAAAGAGACCGTGCCCACGGAGTGCTCAGAAAGGTGTCTGCAGACCTGAGTCCGAGCAGAAGCCTCATCGGCCACAGGGGCAAAGCCAGCTCTGGAACAGAGCCACGGGAGCTGAGCAATCCCATAGGGAGGGCTTACGCTCAGGTTAACTAAAGAGCTGACAGATTCTAGATGTGATTTTAAGGACTGCTTAATTGTTCTGACCTCAGAAGTCAAAGACCACCTGAGAGACAAAATGTCCAGGTACAGCGAGACTTTCCTGAATGAATAATGAGGGAAGGGGAGGCTACGTATGACCATGTACCCAAAAACGCTGTAACGCTGTAGTGATTAGACCAGCACAGCATTTATATAGAAGCAAACAGGTCAACAGATGTTAGCATGTGCACAAACTAAAGACAGTACTTCAGATCAGCAGGGAAAAATGGGTTAATAAAAAAATGGTGTTGGGACAACTGGCTATTTACTTGAGGGAATGAAGTTAGATCCCTTACTTCAAACCAGAGCTCTGAACTGAACCGGTTCTTTCAGGTTTGAACCCCTGCTGAGAATTTGCATTTCTAACAAGTTCCCAGGCTATGCTAATGCTGCTGGTTAGGGAGCAACTCTGAGAACCACTAGTAGAGCAGTGGTTCTCAAAATTTATTATACATAAGCATCACCTGGGGATCTTGTTAAAATGTAGATTCTGACTCAGTATATCTGGGGTGGAAATGCAAATTCTCAGCAGGGATTCAAACTGAACCAACTGGTGTGAAGCCCTGCTTCAAACCATATATAAAAAATAAAGTCCATGAGGAATAAAGGAATAGAGAAGGCCGACCTATAGGAGACTCAGATCTGGGGGTGACAAGGGGCGAGGCAGTGTGAGGCTCCCACACCCACGAGCTGAAGGACGCAGTCAGAGCTCCAAGGTCAAAGAGAAGAAAAGGGCTGCAGTGGGGAAGAGGTCAAAGACCAGGGCTCCTCGATCTTCCCACCCGTTCAGATCCCAGAAGAGCTTGTTAAAATGCAGATTCCGAGTAAGTCAGGGGCGGCTGGGATTCTGAGCTCTAAAAGCTCCCAGATGAGGCCGACGCAGCTGTCCCTGGACCACACCGAGCAGCGAGGGCAGAGGTGACGGCCGCAGCCACAAAGGTGAGGGCCAGCACACACCAAGCGACACACACACAATGCTAAAGCAGACGGCCTTCCCTCAACACAATCCGAGAAGAAACTAAAACTGGATTTCAAAGAGCGGGGCCCATGAATCAGCAATATTTGATCATGGCTTCTTACCGCACTCTGCATTGTTCGCTTACATCCAAGTTCCCAGACTTACTGCCTGGCCAACATCACAAGTCACTACCAAATGGAAGGACAGACCCAGACCTTTAGATGTGGGAGGAAGCAATGCTCTCTGGGGCAAAGCTCTCATTTCCCCGCCACACTGTGTCAGTTGCCAAGCTCCCGACTTCAGGCCAGGTTCTTTCCAGTCCTCCAGGTTCCTCCGCTCCTGACAGCACCATGGGGAACGCATGTCCCAACCATGGATGGTGACAGTGGCGTCACTGGGTGCCCCGGTCAGGGATGATGCACCCAGGATGCCTTCACCAAGAACACACTTCTGAGAGACACTCCCCAAATGTCCTAAAGGTGGAAGGGACGCCTGCCTGGCCGACCCTGTCAGCCCCATCAACACTGATGAGCAAGAGAATACAGCACAGACAGCCCCCTGTATCCATGACGACCACCACCTCCACTGAGCGGTCACCCTGAGAATGAGACTTGCTTTCTAAGGTGAGAAAAGACCGTCCAGTGAACGGCGGGGCCTGTAAGTGCGCCTACATGTTCCCTCGGCTCTATGGGGTGCACCTGGGAAACAAACATGGTTTGAGGTGGTCTCTGAACACCCGAAATGGTCAAATCCAGAGACCTCCTGAAAAGTCGCCAGGGAATCCCAACCAAAGCGTCCCCCAGAGATTTAAGACGAGCAGTACAGAGGAAGAACACACAGTACATGTAGCAGCTGAAAGGATCCACACTGCGGGGTGAGAGTAAAGGGAAGGCAGGCCAGCCTCCCGACCCCGGAGGCCACGTACTTAATGCACTTGATCCACTCCTCCTTCTCTTCGGGCGTCGGTGCAGAGATGCGGTACACCGTGTGGTTCCCCTCCACCACGCGCCCGTCAGCCTCCGTCTTGCAGGCCTTGATCACTTGGTCTTTGTTGTCAGGGATGTAAAGCTCGAAGCAGTTCTGAGAGTTGAGAGAGAAGGAGCAAATGACAAGTCGCAGAAAGCTGCTGACCCGGCAAAGCGCTCATTACTTCCCCCAAAGACTATTCTGATCTTCATGAAAAAGAGGCCAGATAGATTTCCCTTGGAAAAGAGGAGCCTGGAAGGTGGTTCTGCAGAATGTAAACTGCAGACAAGCAGGCCTTACTGACAAAGGTATTAGCTGAAAAAATGTTAGCTCTCCTCCTGATACACAGAAAATATGAAGAGAACTGCAGGTTACTTCACACTTTCTGAAGCCCAGCCAGCAAAATCAGAATGTTCCAAAACGAAGGGGAACTATTGTATCAGGAGCCCCAAGGTTATGGAAGAAGAAGCCCAATCCCAAGTGCTGCTGCTGCCATCTGAGGAGGGGCAGCATCAACACCTCACTGATACTGATCAACCGGTAAGTGATACAGCAAGTGGCAGAACAAGAGGGTTTGAGAGTCTCCTCTTGGGCGTGGCTGGGGAAGAACAGTAAAGACAACCAGAAAAGGGCTAAATTAAAGTCACGACGGTACTTGCCAGTGGTTTCTCTCTAACTAAACCTTTGCAGTTTTCCTCTTTTCCAGAGAGCTTCTATGCCCACCCCTTTTCTCCTCACAACAGATACTCACTGGTTTTTTGGAGTCCTCCACCTCCCGGATACTCAGGTTCTCCAAAGGGATGATCCCCCGGGGCTCCTTATCCTACAGGAGAGAGGAAGAGAGGAAGATATCACCGCTTATCCCACAGACGACAGGAGAGGTGGACGTCGCCGCTCAGTCTGAGGACACACACGCTGTGACGTTCCTCGTCAGCGCCTCACTGGAGCCCTCCTGCCTTCACCAGGACTTACACTCACACGCCAGCTCTGGGGCCTACACACCCTGCTCTGAGAAAAGGATGAAAAAGCCACAGGGGTCATCGACCTGGGACACAGGAACCCCTCTGATCAATAGCCCCCTGCCAGTGGAAAGCCCAGGAGATTCCACAGACGCCTTGGAAGAGTGTGTTCGCAATGGCCCGGGGCGGCTGCTCCTTCCTCTTACAAAACAGCCCCCCTTCCTTGCCTGGCTCTCCACAACTGTGAAGCCTCACTTCCAGGGTTGGCAGCTCCAGAAAGCCTTTCTCAGCCTCGCAGGTGTCCCTGTCTGTGCCCCGACGCCTGGGAGTTATCTGTGGGGACATCACTGCCTCCCTGTCAGCTGCTGCCCTATCATTGCCCAGTCTGGCTCAAGGAGACACTTCCTCCCTGACAATTCCTCCCAGATCTACAACAGCCCCTACATACATGTCCAATGTCCAGAGCAGAGCTGAACCACTTGCCACCCCACACCCAAGTGGTCCTCCTCCAGTGCCTCCAGGCTCTCCCCTTTGCGAGGCCCACTCCTACACCCAGTTCCACCTGCCCGAGGTCTGCCTCCATCCTTCACACCTCCTAATTACTGCCGATGGTCATTTCTGCACTGCCTGGGCCTGGAGCATTCCTGCTCTGTCCTAGCCATTCCATAGGATCAGCTCTACATGTAAGTGAAATGGGTGCTCACCACCAATCTTTACTTCCTGAGGTCTATCTTTTGAGTCATTCTCTCACTGGCTGGGTTTTGCTGTCGGGCAACTTTTTCAAGAAGGATGCACGGGGCAGCAACCTTTTCTTGTATTTGATAAGGCCGTTCACTGGGCTTTACTTCAAGGACCAGGTGGCTGGATAAGGGTTCTTGCTCATACTTTCTTTCCTTCAGAACTGTGTAGCCCTAGATCCATTATTCTGGGTGCTAAAAGCTACTGGAGATGATCTGCTTTTTCCAGCTGAATGCCTGAAGAGTTGCTCTAAGTTCAGCTGTTTACCTGGGTGGAGCCTTGGTGCCAAGCTTCCTAAAACTGTCCTGAAATACAGTGAACTCTTTTGATTTGCAGATCTAGGTTTTTCTCTCCTTTTCAGGGAAATTATCTCATAACATGGCACAGTATGCCACCGAATTCACAGGTACCGATTATTCTGGTATTGGGGTCATCTTTATCTGTCCTCTGTATCTGTTAGCTGCTTTCTCTCTCTTCCTTTTTCTTCTTCTTCTTTTTTTTTTTTTTTTTTTTTACTATTTTTCTTTTTCAGATGCACTCTCTGTGACCATCTCAAGCCTTTTCTCTGTAACAGCGATTACATTTTCGGCTCCTTCTGTCCCATTCCTTGAAGTTTTAACTTACTTATTAATAAATAAGTTGTAATTCTTCAGTTATATGGCTTTGGTGCTCATTTGTGTGATGTCTGAACCTCCCCTTTCTGGCCTTCCAGTTTGTCCCAGGAACTCTGGCAGTGACCCTGCTTGTCCTCCCACTGTGTCTGTAGAAGCAATGACCTTCCCATTTCACTCCGCCCTCCCCCTTTACTGGATCTCCTCCCTTCGGCTGTCCCTTCTGAGCCACGCGCTCGCCATTTCTCCTACTCCAGAAACCGCAATTCCCCAAATCACCGTTGTCTCCATCTCCCTTCCAACAGGGCACAGACTCTTTCACGGCAAGGACCCAAGTTCGCTCTTCCTGGCCCAGCCCCAAAGCGCCTTCGCAGCGCGGTGCGCGCTGTTCTCGGTGCCTTCTCCCTGCCTGGAGTCTGTCCCCGTCTAGGAGCGGGTGCTGTCTCTGAGCTGCAGCCCCTTCTGCGGGGCCCACTGCATCTTCAGGGCACCCGACTCTGAGGTCTGTCTCAGCTCTTGCCTCTGCTTAAACTCTCCCCCGCCCCCCGAAGAGGCAGAAGGACAAAGGGGGCTGTCCGCAGTGCCTCCTCAGACGACGCCGGCCCCGTGGGCGACAGCCGGCGCTCACCGTCGTGTACTCGAAGTAGTAGAGGCAGTTGTCTGTCAAAATGAACCAGCGCCGCTTCCACGTCTTCACCCTGCCACCTGCGGAGCAAGCAGAGAGCACACTGGACAAGAGACGCCAGGCCTCGGGTGGGCCCACAACACACAAAGCGCTCTCCTCCAGAGGGGCAAGGGGGCAGGGCACCGAGGGGACACGGGGGCCATGGCAAACCGGCATCGAGAACGAGACACAGAGCCAAGACAGAAGCATCTTTATGAAGTGAGAGTCTCCGGTACAAGCAGAGCAAGCGATTTAGTGACACCTGGCGACGGAGTCAGACGCAGGATGGGCGCCCGGGGCTGGGGGAACCCAGGGCAATGATGACACACAATGCAAATGGGACGCGGACTAGAGAAGCAGCAGCAAAGGCCTACCTGTGTGGTGGAAACCGGCAAACAACAGAGAACAAGGGGCAAGGCCAACCTCCCGTCCAGGGCCACGCTGCTAACCAGCAACCAGCCCCGGGCCTTTAAGGAGCAGTGTTTGACCAGAAGGTGGTGGGAAGGAGGAGACAGGGAGTTAGCCATCTCAATCCCTGTACAGGCAAATCCACAGTATTCCTGGACCGCGGAACTCAAGCTCCTGCGGCTTTACCCTCTGCCCCCCTTCCTGATTGGGGTGAATTTCTATAAGGGCTCTCAGGATTCATGGCCAGTACCCTGAAAATAGAATTCCCCCAGAGTACTGGATGAGAACCGAAGCTGAATTCTTCCATCAGGGAAGAACCAGCTTTTCAGGAGAGGCCACAGGCAGCAGCTTACTCAGTTCTGAACTTCTCCCTTGAAGCTTATCATAAAAATAGCTAGACGCGGGGGCTGTGGGGCAAAGGAGCAGGGGGAGTGGAGGCTGTGAGCTCTTGCTGCTATTTCAATAAAAAGCATTTGGGGGTCACAAAGTGGTGCTGAGGCAAGTACTAAGGAAGGGAAAAGGGGCCATATCCTACTCTCAAAACATGACATGAACCACACACCTCCTCTCTTCCCCCGCGTATCCTGGGTCAGAACACCAGCCATATGAAAACCACCCCCGAGGTTGGCACTGTTGAGGTGTGCACGGCCTTCCACAAACACTCCTTGCTGCCCTGGATGGCATGGCCCTGTTGGTGAGCCTTGACTTAGAGAACCTCGCTTCTGCAGTCTTCAGAAAAAGCAAGAAAATCTAGCGGCAGGCGTCTCATATGACACCAGCAGTGCCCTCCTCTCCTGCCCCTCATCACCAACAGCTGCACAAAAAGCAGGGCGGTTTGAAAGGAAAGATTTCCAATCGCCAGGCATGCCCGCGTGCTTACACTGGAGAAGCCTGGCAGGGGCAGGACTTGTGGAGTCGTGCACATAAACATTATGGAAGTCGAGTGCCAGCACAGACCTGACAGACAAGCGTGAGGCCGCGTTACAGCTCTGCTTGGGTGGCTGCAATCTAAGGAGGTACAGTGATTGGCCATTAGCTGTCCAGGTTCTAGACGTCACAGACCCAGGTCAGGAAGGGGAGCCAGCCACACACGAGCCCGGGCCCCTGCCGCCCACCCACCCTGTGCTGACACCAAGCAAGGAAAACTCACTCCCTCCCAGCGACTCTTGACTTTTCTGTGAGCACTCGCCTCTGGTCCCTAAAGGTCATGGGGCAGGAAACTAAGAAAAAACAACAGATGGCTAGGAGGACATGCGTGGAAAGAAGGAAGGCTGGCGGAATTAAAACAAATGAGGAGAAGGGAGACAAGGGAAATATAGAATTGGAGCCAATCTGCTGTGAAAATGGAACCCCGTGCCCATCTCAGAGGACTGAGAACTCGGGTTTGCAGCTTCTTGGGTTCAGCACACAACAAAACACCTACCCATGCTGGCCTCCCACGCACCCCCCGTCACCGGCCACAACCCGGACAGATGCTCAGGGCTCGGGAGAGCATGGGAGAGGGGTCAGGGGTCAAAGGAGCAGGATGGGAGGGAGTCTAAGAGAAAGAGCAAAGCCGGAAAATTCCTGATAACAGAAGGTGGTTATGTCCCTGGGGTACCCTGCTGCGTTGCAGAGACCTCTGCCATGAAGCATTACTGTGGTCCCCGGGGAACATTCCATGTTGAAAGGAAACAGACATGAACAAGCAGACAGATCAATGAGCGCAACTAGGACAGTCCCTGTGGAACTCACAGGACACCCCACAGCTGCTCGGCCCTCGCTCACCCTCACAGAGAGGCTAGGGTGCGTCTCCCCTGCAGCTTGGAACGAGCCCCCGGAACATCTTAATAAATGTCACAGCGCGGGGCTGTTCCTTTCCAGGTTAGCTTTGCTCAGGTAGCCCGTAAGCAGAAACCTGAGAAGCCTGGGCTGGGGAAAGCCTGTTTCCTGAAAATGGGCAAATGCAGCGTAGCTACCAACAGCATGACTACTAAGAGGCCAATGACTCTTTGAAAAAGCGGAGGGAGAACAAAACAAAACAAAACATAAAAAGATAACCGAGGCTGTGACGCCCTCCCTCCGAGGGCCCAGGAAATTAAATACAGGGTCTTTAGGGCTGTTTGTTTGTTTGCTTTAGACTTTACTCGGCACCGCTCTGAGTCTGCGAACCCTCCTTTCCCATTTCACGCACAGGCAAGCGTCCTCAGTGTCATCTAACTTCTTCTCTGAACTCCCTTTCTCGTCACCGTGTGTCAGAAGCACACGGCTTGGGGAGATCAAAGACCCCTCCTTCCCCGCCTCGTCCTCACTTTACAAAAGACTTCACATCGGGCTGATGCACAGATGTTGATGTGACTCAACAATGACGGCATATGCCTGGCCAATAATTCCACGAGAAAATTCAGTAAAAACTTTCTCTGCTTTTACAAACCCAGTCTTAGTGTATTTTCTTGCATTGCTGCATTGCATAAAGTTAAATTATTCGACATCTTGGTACCTGGCTATCTGATGCACTAGATTCTACTCCTAAAAGGTAAATCATGGAAATTGCTCCAAACCCCTGAGCCTGGCCAGTTCCCTAGGGACTGTACAATAAGTTAGAAGCAGCAGTAACACTACCACCAGCAATTAAAAAACAAAATAACCAAAAATAACAAAATTAGAAAACGCTGCAGCGATTGCAGTTGCCTGGGCAGAGCAAGCGAGCAGGCTGAGGGGATTACATACCTCCTGGAGTTTGGGGCAAGGAAAAGGAGAGCCAAAATCATGGAAACATACAAATGAGGGAGAAAAGAAAATTAAAACAAAGAAATTAAACCAGGCTCCTTAATCTCACAGCGCACGTATCAGTCACATTCATGTCTGCTTGAGGAAGGCGCTGAGCGTGAAAACACAAGGGGGCCAGCCGGGAATGAGGGGGTTGCGTGTGCCACACCCGTTGGTTAAGGCCAGACCTGAGGCACTACTGAAAATCTTGCCCCCAGATGCCATAAATTGTTTTCACAAAGCTAATATTTATTCATATATCCGGAGTCCAGCGCAGAGAGAGTGAAGGTCACTCCAGGGAAAATGAAATGTCCTTTCAGATGACTATCATGGTTTAAAGTGTGCGTGACAACGCACACTCGTAACCCACGGATATGTATGCACACATGTGTATACACAAGGATACAGACTCTTACAGATATGCGTACACAGACATCTGCACACAACCACGAGGCTGGCCCCTGCCTCCTGCAGGACCTAAGGACCCGGGGTGACCCTGACAGTGCTGGCGTGAGCACAACCGTGAGCATCCAGAAGGGCTTAGCGGGGTGGAGAAAAGGAATGCAGTGACCTAAAAACTGGCCCCACATGTAGTTCAATTTTCTCCTTTTAGAAATACGGAATGCCTCGTGAATTTGCATGCCATCCTGGTGCAGAGACCAAGACAATCTCTGCGCTGCTCTAATTTTAGTATCTGGGCTGCCAGAGCTAACACTCGGCATTAGCATTTCAACAAATTTCACTGGCGGGGGAACCAAATGCAAGCTTGGATGTACTTTCAAAATTTCCAGTAGGTTTCCTTGTAACTATCTGCTTGCAAATGAGGATGCAGAGCAGGCTGGCCGCCTATGGGGCCGGTAATTTTAGAGCCGTGACTTCAAAGGTTCTACTGGCTTAAAAATGAACTGCTGGCCAATTCAGAGACATTTAAGACTCGGATGAGTGAAGTGGTGCTTCAGGGAGATTTCACAAACCAAGTCACTATGTCTAAACACAGGACTCGGGACAGGCTTCTCACAAAGCAAACATAAATCCTATTATTATGTGAACTAGTAGGAATTCGAAGATTGTACTTCAGCGCTTCCCCAGGTGCCAGCAATGGCCAAGACAGGGCCGAGCCTCCTGTCACCGGGTGGAGAACTCAAGACTGCAGAGCAGCATGGTTCTAACTTAACACCCTGGACAAGGTGGGGACCCGCTCCACTCAAAGGCCAACGCTGAAGAAGACAGGGTACTCTCTCAGTGGCCAGAAAACGACATCAGAGTCAAGGGCTCTCGCTCTATTCTGAAACAATAACAGAATAATCACGGAAGGACAGGGCGCCTGTGAAAACCCCACTAATCTGTTTCCTTTTTGGTCTCTCTAGCACCTTCATAGTGAGGCATGACCACAGGTCTCAGCAGAGGGCAGAGAACTTCATCTCGAGTGTTCTGAATGAACAAAACCATTAATGTGGCTGATCCGGGTTGGCAAGGAGGGAAAGCACTGCCCAGGATGAGGAAGAGTGCTGTGGGGGGAGCTGCAGCCGGCCTCTAGGTTGCCATGCATGCTGCCTGGAGCGGATGCGCGGGGGATGATGCACTGGGGTGGGGGCAGGAGCACCAGGTACACTCTGGGTGATGGGAAGTAGAAAGATGGACACAGCTGTCACCCTCCCAGGGGCCAGGAGGCCAGGAAAGGGGACAGGGCCAGGTCCTACGGGACTGCCTACAAACAACACCTGGTCAATGAACTCAAGAGTGGAAACGTGGACACAGATACACATGGACCACACCCCGGACTCTCTGCATGTCACACAGATACACACGGGCCACACGGACGGCTGAGGACAGCTCGTCCCCTGGAGTCTCTGCATGTCACCCGGGGCACCGGCTGTGCACTTCGCCTCCTTTCTGGGAGGATCTTTGTTCTAAAAGAACTCACACCACTCTCTCCATAGCTAGCCAGTCCCCACCCCATCAGCCCACCGCACACACACAGCCTTTCTAAGTTCCTGTACGGGAGCCCTAAGCTGAAGGGCGGCACTCACTCACCGAGTTTCAACAGCCAGCCTTCTCGGTCTGGATTGAAGAAAGTATGAGTCAGGTCATTCCCATCATCTTCCGGGATCTTAAAGGGTTCGTTTTTTATGCTCTCATACAGATTCTGGGATAAAAGAGGACAAGGCATGTCTCTGACTCCAGAAACATCTTTTCTTCCTCCCCTTTCTCTTTACTCATTCAGCAAGCTTCCACGTGTGCCTGCAGTATGCCACGGCCCCGCTGGGCACCAGCGGCCGAGGAGCAAGGCAGTTTCTGCCCCCGCAGCTCACAGGCCAGTGACAACATAAATGAGATGTCTACTGGGCAATGAAGGAGGAGGACAAAGCAGCTAGACTTCTTGTCAAGCTTGTAGTTTCAGATTCATAAACCACGTTCCCCTTCCTGATTCCTCCGCTGGGCCTCAGTACCGATTTCTTAATGACATTTACGTAATTAAATGAGTTAGAAGAGCAGGCCTGCCATAAACCCTTCTCCCTCCTCAACGCAACGCCGGTCCCAGGAGAGGGGCAGCAGGCGGGCGGGCCGCGGCGCTGGGCTCACCCGCAGGAGCTCCTCGGGCAGGTCCCCCCCGTCGTTGATGCCGCGGTTCATGGCGACGAACCTCTCCACCGTGGGCTTGTCTTTGACATTGGGGTTATGCAGGCTGGTGTTCAACATGATGATGGCAAAGGACAGGACGTAACACGTGTCTAAGGACAAGAGAAGAGCAGAGAGGAGCCATTGTATGCAAGGCAGTCAGAAACATTCCACCAAAAGCACCAGAAGTGCCCAGTGAAAGCAAGAGTGAAAAGGTATGCTCTCTAAAGATGGGGGAGGTCCCCGCTCTTGGCATGCTCTAGGGTGCACTGTTCACTGAAAAGAGCAAGTCACGGAAGAGGACAAACAGTACGTCCTTCTGTTTTAAAAGGACCCACGTGTATATGTACAAGGAGCCCTGGTGGTGCAATGGTTAGGAGCTCAGCTACTAACCAAAAGGTCAGCAGTTCAAATCCACTAGCCGCTCCCTGGAAACCCTATGGGGCAGTTCTACTCTGTCCTACAGGGTTGCTGAGCAGGGATCGACTTGACAGCAGTGGGTGTATGTACATATGTGTCTGCGTGAATGCACACCCCATCCTCTAGAAGGACACATCCACGCTCTCTCAGCACTCGACATCTGGGGTGAGGGCAAGAGAACTGTGGGAGAGCATGAGGGGAATTTCACTTTTTACTCAATTTTTTTTTTTTAAAACAATGAAAATGTAGTCATGTGTAACTCTGGTAGCTAGAAAAATAATAATTAAACCGTGAATTTAATCCAAAATGTCTAATTCCCTAAGACAGCCATCTCCTGGGGGTGCTAAGGGTAACTCCCGGGGCTCAAAGGGGTCCCAAGGGTGAGGAGCCCTCACGGCACTGAAAGACGGGAGCTCTTGCAGATTGTGGAACATGTACGTTGCAGAAAATCTGAAAATGGCAAAGTTTATAGAAAGAAAATACAAATTTCCTATCATGTCACCTCCTAACAATAACTTATTTTGCTTGATTCCGTCCGTCTACATAACCCAGTACCTGCGTGTATCGCGCAGACAGACGGCAGCAAAACGGGAATCAAAACACATATGTGGTTTTGACTCCACTGCTTTTGCTCATCTTCTTAGCATTTTCTCATGTCATTAAAATCTTTTTCAAATACATGATTTTTTTAATAGTTGCCTACTTCATAACCTAGAGGTACCACAATTCATATTCCTGTTCTCTGTTAGACTTCTGTCATATATATATGTTTTTTTTTTATTTTTTTATTGTGCTTTAGGTGAAAGTTTACAGCTCAAGTTAGTTTCTCATACAAACATTTACACACACATTGTTATGTGACCCCAGTTGCTCTCCCTATACTGTGACAGCACACTCCTCCTTTCCACCCCGGATTTCCCACATCCACCCCATCAGCTCCTGACCCTCTCTGCCTTCTCGTCTCACCTCCGGACAGGAGCTGCCCATTTAGTCTCATGTATCTACTTGAGCTAAGAAGCACACGCTTCACGAGTATCATTTTATGTCCCATAGTCCAGTCTATTCTTTGTCTGAAGAGTTGGCTTCGGGAATGGTTTTAGTTCTGGGTTAACAGAGAGTCCAGGGGCCGTGTCTTCTGGGGTCCCCCCAGTCTCAGTCAGACAATTAAGTCTGGTCTTCTTACGAGAATTTGAGTTCTGCACCCTACTCTTCTGCTCCATCCGGGACTCTCTATTGTGTTCCCTGTCAGGGCGGTCATTGTTGGTAGCCGGGCACCATCTAGTTCTTTTGGTCTCAGGCTGATGCAGTCCCCGGTTTATGTGGCCCTTTCTGTCTCTTGGGCTAATATTTTCCTTGTGTCTTTGGTGTTCTTCATTCTTCTTTGCTCCAGGTGGGTTGGGACCAATTGATGCCTCTTAGATGGCCACTTGCTAGCTTTTAAGACCCCAGACGCCATTCACCAAAGTGGGATGCAGAACACTTTCTTAATAAACTTTGTTATGCCAATTGACCTAGATGTCCCCTGAAAGCATGGTCCCCAGACCCCTGCCCCTGCTACACTGTCCCTCAAAGTGTTTGGTTGTGTTCAGGAAACTTCTTAGCTTTTGGTTTAGTCCAGTTGTGCTGACTTCCCCTTATTGTGTGTTGTCCTTCCCTTCACCTAAGATAATTCTTGTCTACTATCTAGTCAGTGAATTCCCCCCTCCCTCCCTCCTCACCCTCGTAACCATCAAAGAATATTTTCTTCTGTGTTTAAACCTTTTCTTGAGTTCATATAATAGTGCTCTCATACAATATTTGTCCTTTTGAGATTGACTAATTTCACTCAGCACAGTGCCTTCCTGATTCATCCATGTTATGAGATATTTCGCGGATTCATCGTTGTATTGTTGGACTTTTGGATGGTTTCCAACTTTCTGCTATTATAAATATCATTTAAATAAATTTTTTTTAGGCATGAATCTAAGCCCTTCCGTTTCAGAAATTATCTAGCGCCAAGAAAAGACTCTGGTGTAAAATGAAAGAGGACTAGCTCTCCTAGTTACCTGTGGACTGGAACACCCCATTATTGCACTGGCAGTACCGCTGGGCGAATGCCTCCATCATCCGGTCGATCTTCTGCGCCTCTCCTGGTAACCGGAAGCTCCACAGGAACTGCCTGGTGGAGAAGACAGGCTGCGTTACAGCATCTAAGGAGACAATTTACTCCTCTGCCAAGTGTTAAACTTCTAATAATCTGTAATATCAAACGGCAAAAGGGAGACCTGCTGGACTACAGTCTTGTTACAGTATCTCTGAGCAGACACAGACTCACCACTCTGCACCACTGTTACCTTAACCAAAGGGAGAGTGTGACCAGGCTTACTGGTCTGAAAGAGGCTGGAGAAACCCTGAGAGAATGGCCCCCAAACACCCTTTTAACTCAGTACTGAAGTCACTCCTGAGGTTCACCCTTTAGCCAAAGATCAGACAGGTCTATAAAACAAACAATAATACACATAGCTCAACTATGTATATGAGACTAAACGGGCACCCAGCCCAGGGGCATGGACGAGAAGGCAGGAGGCGACAGGGAAGCTGGATGAATGGAAACAGGGAGCCCAGGGTTGAGAAGGGGAGAGTGTTGACACATCACGGGGTTGACAACCAATGTCACAAAACGTATATTCATTGTTTAATGAGAAACTAATCTGCTCTGTAAACCTTCGTGTAAAACACAGTAAGAAAATCAAATGCAAAGGTAGAGTACACAGAAAAAAATGATAAATGAAAATTTTCCTATTCCAGAGAATGGATCTCCTTCTCAGACAGATACCTGAGACTGAAACACAGATACTGCTCATTCTAACAAACTCCAGGTCCCAGGAACCCTGATGGGTGGTAGGAGAGAGAAGAGTTTCTTATGAAGGACTCACAGCTGACCCCGTAAAGGCAGACACAGAAAGCCTCTGGCCCACGCCCAACAGGTTTAATTGTGGATTATTCCATCATCTCAATGGCGGGACAAAAAGGTGACACTATTATTTACAACCACCAGACTGAACACAGAATGGCTTTAAAATCTTCTCCTGACAATTCTCAAAAGGCACAAGGTTTAGGAAAAATGAATTCACTTCCCTCTTTGTAGAATGGAATACACAACTCTCCCTTCCCATTCTAGGAAGGAAATTAAAGGGTTTTCTATACTGAAAAAGAGATTTTAAGTATTCATCAATTTCCAAAACTCCAAATGTAAAACCTGAGGAACATTTGTACAGATTTTGATTTCAGGATATATTATAATTTAATCCCCTTTAACCATCTGATCATTTTCGATCGCAGCCCACTGGACTGTTTTCTTTCAAGATACCTCAAGATATTGAAACTAATTCCCAAAGATACGATTACAATAAAATGTCACGCCTGCCAGATGAAGGAAAACTTCCGTGAACAGTTACATGATTTAAAAACCTGTCTTTCACACCTTCCAAGGTGTTTACTTCGAAGATACTCACCGTAACGCCTGGACAAGGTTAAGGTCAGTGAACTCGTGTAACTCCACAAACGCATGAAGAACTTGGATGTTAAACTCATCTCTATCAAGAGAAGTCAAAAAATAGGCGAGAACCAAGAGTCAGAGGCTGATATTGAGACCCCCGAGACACGGCCATGCCCCACCCAGTCACATCTCCCAACTCGGAGTCCCAGGTCCAGTGGGAAGGCTGACCACCGATCTGCCTCTCAGACACGGCCATTCACACAGTACAGAAGAAACCTGTCTAACCGCGTTTACTGGCTAAACAAACACGGTATCGCCATGGCCCCTCTATCTATCAACTAATATCCCCCTCAAAAGAGCTTCCCCTCAATACCAATCTGGCCACTGCGCCTTAGGACAAAAGAACTGGGAGCATCTGGAGTTTGTCTCTCTGTCATTCCTGACCCACCATCTCCACTGCGCGTGAGTCCTGGAGGCCGTACCTCTCCCCCAGGTAGTCCCCGATGGCCGTCTTGTTGAGCCCTTCGCCTTTATACAAGAACTGGGCAATGTCCTCACAAGTGTTCTTGAGCAGATCGTTCTCCATTAAGAACTGGATCCCCTAGAGTGAGGTGACAGAGATGCTAGTGACGGCCAGCCCGAAGCACTCAGAACCAAGGGGAGGGAGGGCGGGGAGGGGCCGGGCAGGGGTGCGCTGGACGCTGAGTCAGTATCCTCGGACACTTGCCAACTGACACCAAGGGTCAGGAACTCACAGTTAGGAAGTGGGGCTTACAACTCAAGAGAACACGATGTTTGCTCTACAAAGCGGCAGCATAAAGTGTAAAGCTCAAGGAAACATCTTTGGGTTCTATCTGAGCACCATGAAAACTCCCATCTTAAAGACTACTGGCCAGCGCCCTCCCTTTCCACTCACCTTTTTAGGGTCCATATTAAATTTCTTCCTGCCCATGGCTACATGTTTGTTCCTCTGCATGTTTTTCCTGCAAAACAACCACCGGAGCCATCTTAGTACTCCAGGTGACTGGGAAGTGCTGAAAGACCAAGATACACCTACTCCTCACGTATCGGCATAGTCACGTTCCAAAGGCCAGTTTGTTATATTAAATGGCGCTATGTGAGAGTTAGGGGCCGTGCCCCATCTTTGGCATCAGTGTCCCTCCCACTATTTGCCTGCCCCCTGCTGCCCGCCCTGGGTGGAGACCCCACCCTCTTCCCTTTCTCCTCCCTTCCCGCCTTCCCCCTCCCCGACCTCCCCGGCACCTTCCGACCCTCGTCCAGCCTCCCCCTGCCTGCCCACGAACTCATGTCATCCTGCTGTCACCCTGTGCCTCTGTGGCTGGACCAAGATGTCACAGACAAACAGGACAAGGTGTCCCACTGCCAGTTGGCCGCCGTCCCTTGTGTGGCCCGGTTGTTACTCAGGCCTCTGGTATATCATTCTGGGTGGCCTGTGGAGGGTGCGCCAGGCCTGGCCACGGTCCCACGTGGGGCTCCGACCATTGGAGGCTCTGCCAGAGAATTCTTTCAAAGTAGTTGTAAATGGGAGATGTCACTAAGTGAGGAGCAGGTGCGATTCCCACAGGCTCAGACAGTGCTGGAGAGCTCCCTCCAGAGGCGCAGCCGGCATGCTCTGGCTTGAACCCTGAAAGGCAGCCTGAGGGTCTGGCCGGCCTCCATGCTCAGCTGTCGCCTCTATGCCAAATAAGCAGTTTTCTTTTTTTTAAGATGATTAAAGAAAAACTTTATTAAGGTATAATTTATATACCATATAATAATACACCCGTTTTAAATGTCCATTGGAATGATTTTTAGTAAGCTTAATAAATTGTGCGACCATCACCATAATCCAGTTTTAGAACATTTTCATCATCCCAGTAAAATTTCTCACGACCACTTACAGTTAATCTCCATTCCAGCTCCCAGCCCCAGGCAACCGTTAATCTCTCTGTCTCCACAGACTGGTCTTCTTCAGACACATCATATAAACGGAACCAGACAGTATGTGGAGTTTCGTGTCTGGTTTCTTTCGCTTAGCATATGTCTTTGAGGTTTATGCATGTCATAGTATATATCAGTCCTTCATTCCTTTTTATGGCTAAATAATATTCCACTAAGGAGCCTTGGTGGTGCAATGGTTAAGCACTTGGCTGCTAATCAAAAGGTCGGTGGTTTGAACCCACCAAGTGGCTCTGCAGGAGAAAGACCTGGCAATCCGCTCCCATAAAGATTACAGCCTAGAAAACCCTATGGGGCAATTCAGCTCTGTCATATAGGGCCACTGTGAGTTGGAACTGACTTGACAGCACACAACAACAGTAATATTCTACTGTATGGATATACCTCATTTTGTTTATCTGTTCACCAGTTGGTGGACATGTAAGTTGTTTCCCTTTGAGGGCTAGTGTGAATAATATGGTTATAAACATCTATGTATAAGCCTTTGTGTGTATGTATGTTTTCATTTCTCCTGGGTAGCAGATCCCCAGGAGTGGACATTGCTGGGTTGTACGGTACATTTATGTTTAACTTTTTAAGAACCTACCAAATGAACAGTGGTTTTCTTGACTGTGCATCAGAATGAAAAATGCAGATTCCCAGACCATATTTCTCCGAGTGTGGGCCTACACCAGCAGCTCCTTGTCCCCTGCCCTGCATCCTTAGCCCTTCCCAATTCAGAGTCACAGCTCTAGACCACTGCCCTAAATGTCAGCAAACTACAGCCTGTGGGCCAAATCTGGCCCCTCAGCATGGATTTGTAAATAAAGATTTATTGGAACACAGCCACACCATTCGCTTACATGTGACTGCTTCACACTACAAGGCAGTGTTGAGTGGTCGTCCGGACAATGTGTGGCCCGCAAAGCCTAAAATATTTACTGTGTGGCCCTTTACAGAAGAGATCTCTGACCCCTGCTCTAGACCACCAGGACAGCACCATGACAAACACTGCCAACCCTTCTGGTATATAACAAAATAATAACATAGAATTATTCCAAGCAGCTCTGGAATGAATATAATAAAACCAAATTGCATTAACAAGGCTACATCAGGGTAAATTTAATTGGCTGTTTAATCATTTCTGTTCTAAATCCAGGAAGATTACTTTGATCAGTATTTCCAAACAAATACCACAGAGAAAACTCTGGTTCATGATTTCCATTGAGAGTGGTATGGCAATTTTAGGGGCACCCAGAGAAGCAAGACGCATACTGCTAAGGCCTGGTCCCAAATGGGGCTTTCCTGTGGCCACCAGCAAGTACAGCACAGAGAGCCCTAACTTCACATACTTACACTCCCAGATCTCCACCAGTTACAGTCACAGTCTTACCTGGGATACTAATTTCACTAGTTGGTCAGCTGGCTCCTTAAGCTGTCCAGTCCGGAGACCCCACCATGCTGGCTCAGGCCCTGGAGCATTTCTCTAAGGGGCTTTCCCCATTTTCTACACTCGGGTTTTACATCCTGACAGGACATCCCAAACACAACAGTTATGTTACTGTTACTACATCGCCTCAATTAACTAATACGCATAAGTTTTAGAAAGTTTTAAATCTTGCAGTAGGTATATATTATTTCTAGTTGCTTACATAGCTACAAAATGGCAGCATCAGGCCTTCCACTGAAAATATGACAGCCCTCCTTTGGGAGAGTCAGAACTAATGTAACGCCTATCTGGAGAACACATCCACGCTAAGTCAGAAGTAATGTAATGCCTATCTGGAGAACACATCCACAGAACAATCCGTCTTTATTTCCAGGGGTCTGCAAATAACCCCCCTCTTCAGGGCTTTCAATACAGGAAAACCATTTTAGGTTCCAGATTTTTTAAAAATAGCCTACTTACCACACCCTGACTTACAGCTTCAGATGTAACTGCTGAGAGCTACAAATCCCTACAAGCTAGCTGAGGATTTTAGGGTGCCTAATCATTCACATTCCTGGTGCCTGCATTTTCCTGGTGTACTGTGATCATCCACAGAGAATTAATGCAGCAAAACGGAACAACACACTGAGTTCTGAATGTGCACGTGCAGACTGCAAAACACACAGGAAGGAGCCACACCAAGGTATCAGCAAGGGTTATCCCTGCGATGGAGGATTATGGGAAATTTGTTTTCTTCATCCCTTTCTGTATCTTACCAACTTTCTGCAATAAACACGCATTACCTTTATAGTCAGAAGAAAAGCTGGTTTCTTCCCACAAACCATTGCCATGGAATCAATTCTGACTCAGAGTGACCCTACAGGACAGAGTAGAACTGCCCCGTACGGCTTCCAAGGCTGTAAATGTTTTATGGAAGCAGACAATCACACCTGTCTCCTGTGGAGCGGCTGGTGGGTTCAAACTGCCAACCTTTTGGTTAGCAGCTGAGCGCTTAACCACTACATCACCAGGGTTCCTTGCTATTTTTTTTTTTTAAGTTTTAAAAAGGCTACATCAGGGCAAATTTAATTGGTTGTCTAATCATTTTTGTTCTAAATCCAGAAAGATTACTTCAATCAGTATTTCCAAACAAATATCACAGAGAAGAGTCTGGCTCATGATTTCCACTGAGAGTAGCAACCAACAAAATGCATTTACAATTTACATCCAATAAAATGCATAAATCTTAAGTGAACATTTCAGTGTGTTCTGACAAGTGTAGATGCCCTGTGACCACCACCCCGACAGAAACAGAGCACTCCTGTCTCCCAACAAGTCCTGCGTAGCCCTCTCTAACCAATCGACCCTCTCCACCACCTCAGGAGCGACAGACACAGGGCACTCCTGTCTCCCCAGAAGGCCCACGTAGCCCTCTCTAGCCAATCAACCCTCTCCACCACCTCAGGGGCAATGGACACAGAGCACTCCTGTCTCCCCAGAAGGTGCACGTAGCCCTCTCTAGCCAATCGTCCCTCTCCACCACCTCAGGGGCAACCATCCTTGGACCTCTACCATCACAGCTTGGTCCTGCTGTTCCAGAGCCTCATGGGAATGGAAGCATACAGTACGTCTGGCTTCTCTCACTCCTGTTGGTGACAGCCACCCATGCTGCTGCATGTTAGTAGTTCACTCCTTTGTGCTGCTGAGTCACAATCTGTTCTAAGACTGTACACATGACCTCAATCTGTTCATCCATTCACCTGTTGGTAGACTTTTAGGCTATTTTCAGGTTTTGGCTATTTTAAACAAGAATGCTATAAATATTCTTGTACAAGACGTTTTGTGAACACATTTTTATGTCTCTTGGGTATAGACCTAGGAGTTGAATGGCTGGGTCACAGCGTAGGTATATGTTTAAAGGAATCACCACACCATTTACCCAAATGGTTATACAGTTTTACTCTCACCAGTACTTGCCAGCACTAGGTACCACCAGTGCTTTTACTTTTGCCATCCTGGTGGGTGTGAAGTGGCCTCTCATGGTAGTTCTAAGTTGCACTTCCTTCTGACCAATGATGTTGAGCATCTTTCATGTGCATACTGTATTTCTTTTGTGAAGTGTCTGTTCAAGTTTGTTGCCCATTTTTTATTTGGGCTGTCTTTTTATTGTTGAGCTGTACGAGCTGTTTACATATCCTGGGTACGAGTCCATTTTCAGACATGCATATTAAAATATTTTCTCCTAGTCTGTCGCCTGCCTGTTCATACCCTTTAGAAGTCCCTTTTATAAGAGCATAAATTTTAAATTTTGACCAACTCCGATGATCAGTTTTTCAAGCTGCAATTTGTTAAATGGAAAGTAAGAAAGCTGTAACCCAAGCTGAAGAGACAGAGGTAGGGAGTGATGAGCCGGCTGCTTTCTACACAACACCCAGCTTCGCTAACGCCTGATGGCACCGCCCACGAGTTTGAAATAACAAAAGCAAACAGCCTTATGAAGCCAGACAGGGAGACTTAGGCTTAGAAAAATACAGACATGTAGAGAATTGGAAGCAGCCCGTTTATTGCATTAAACAGTTAGAAAACGGTCTGGGAACCCCATTCAAACCTAAACTCTCAAAGTCACTAACATTTCATGTAGTTAAAAGAAAAAAAGAAAACAAAACACAAAAAAACCCTGCAAATACTCCTTGTCGTTTTGCACTGTAATTTCATTTCTACATTCTCTCCTCTTATGAGTTTGGGAGCCACAGACAAGCTTGTGGTTTTACCCAGACAAAACTGGGCACCAGCATTTTGAAAGTGTATTCATAATTATTAGTTAAGCTTTTCCTTTACACAAAGGAAAAACAGAACCTTTAAAACACACACACAGTGGACAACAGAGCAGAAGACGCAGCAATTCGCACAAAAATTCAAGGGTGGTTTTAGGCTTTCTGGGACCGTGGGTGTTATCTAGCCCCTCCACTCAGGAGCTCCTGCACCAGAGGCTGGAGGGCAGAAAGTGTGGCATGTATGTGCTTGTAGGAAAAGCAGAAGGACAGAAAGCTGACTTTCTCCTTAAAGGTGCCACATAAGCACCATCACAGGCTGGTGTGTTTAGAAGACACAGCCTCAAAAGCCACCCAGCAGCAGGGCAGACTCACCTTTCTTCTGTGGATCCCAGGTTCTCGATTTCATTAGCTACTTCTGCTATCTCATCCTTCAGCCTCTACAAAATAAACAGTCCAAAATGACCAGGAGAAAAAGGCCCAGACCAAACCTGAATTTCTGCAATCTTACCTAAGTCCCATCAACCAAGGCACAAAATACAATTAAGACAAACAATAATCTCAAATAGTCAATCAGGAAAATTCATTCATTTAACAAATATTTATTGAGCCGCTCCCAGATGAGAAGCATTCTTGAGAATACAAAGGGGAAAAGATATAGCTCCTGACTGCAAGGAGTTTACGGTCTAGGAAAATAATTAACCATCATATACTATGTGTAAAAAAGGTCCCTGGAGAAGGACATCATCTGGGTAAAGCACAGGGTCGGCAAAAAAGAGGAAGACCATTGACGAGATGGACTGACACAGTGGCTGCAACGAGGGGCTCAAACATAACAATATCGTGAGGACCGGGTGATGTTTCATTCCGTTGTACAGGGGGTCACTATGAGTCAGAACTGACACAACGGCACCTAACAACAATAACAAATGTACATTCAACCCAAAAACTGGCTGCCTCAATACAGCCTATCGGGTCAGATTTGTTGTTTACTAAACACAAGTATGACAGAACACCCTTAATAAACTACCATGCTCCAAGGCTGCTGGGCCAGCAATAGTTCACTGGGCCAACAATGCCCCTTAGTGGCTAGTGAAGGGACTGCCAGTACAAGGCCTTTCTGTTGCCATCTTCCCTACCCTCGGCAAGCCTGCCCTCAGAACAGAGGGACTGCTAAACTTTCCTAGCATTTACCAGTGAGACAGGAATCCAATAATTAGTGAAAACTACCAAAACAGACTCAAACCAACAATTGGAGCAAGTAAAGTTTTTCCTCTCCACACTGCCACTTAGTGGTTACAGGCCAGCCTCCTCCCTTACCCTGGCCCTGAGCTCCCAAAGGTTTTACCAAGAATTCTAGCAGACTAATATTTGCCATGTCAAGGGCTACAATAATCCAACCAGTGACTACTATAACTTATTTCCTATGAAGTTTGGCAGCTCTGAAAAGGAACTTAGAAAAATATTAATAAAATAGTTATCACTGATTAAAACATCTCCTAGGGACCAGAAGGAGCCCTTGTGGCGCAGTGGTTAAGAGCTCGGCTGTTAACCAAAAGGTTGGCGATTTGAATCCATCAGCCGCTCCCTGGAAACCCTCTGGGGCAGTTGGGAGTCGGAATCCACTTGATGGCAATGGGTTGTTGTTTGTTGTTTAGGGACCAGAAATTCTGCGAAGACCTTTATAAAGATTAAGTCATTTAGTTCTTACAACAACCTGTGAAGCAGGTATTTTCATACGTAGCTCACAAAAAGAAGAAATCGACATTCGAAGGATCAGCACCCTCCCGCTGAGATCACCGGACTAGTACAGGGCAGAGCCCGCACTCATGTCCTAGGCCCTCTCTCCCCACTCCCAGCATGCACTGGGCAACCAGCAGCGAGAAGGCGGCTCAGGAGGCAGGAGACGTGGGCTTCACTCTGCTCCAACAGCTGGCCATCTGTGCGATTCTCCTGAGACGCCATGTTCTCACGGGAAGCGGAGGTGATTATCAAACCTACCCCATGCTCACAACGGCAGTGAGAGAGGTCAGGAAAGTATGGAGAAGATACTCTGTGCAGGACACACTCCCACCCAGACACAAACGTGTGGCTGCTCCGTGTGTGTCAGGAAGGCCTCCACCGCCCTCCTACCTGTATGTCGGCCAGCAGCTCCTGCTTCCGGCGGCGAATGTTCTGCAGCTCCTGGCGCTCCTCCGGAGTCAGGTCACTGGGAACTAGAGAGAGACAGAGAGAGAGAACTGTTACAGCAGAGCTTCTATCTCAGCAAAAACAAAGACACCATTGGAAATCCAGATGCCACAAAAGGGGAAAGACACCAAGAAAGACACCAGAAGCCAGTTTCAGAAACAGCCGACTGCTAAGAATAGTTCTGGTCCATTTTCAGGTTTCCCAGAGAGAGGAAAGGCCTCAAGTCACAGCGAGGAGCTCTTAGAAAAGAACACTTAGAAGGGAAAAGAGAGAGAAGACAGCCTTACAGCCTCGTCAGGTCAGCTTTGAGCGGGAGAGGAAGACTGCTGGCTGAGTGCCTCCCTGTTTTTCACAAACCCTCACAGCTGGGGGACTTCAGGCCCATTTCCTCGCTCAGGCCCTGCCTCCCTCATCGTCCAGAAAGGACCAGCACGGCCTCAGGGGGCTCAACTCCAACACGGGAAGACGACCACAAAACCCTTACCTGGGGAGGGGGTGAGCTGCAAGCTCTGTGGACAGCTCTGTGCCATTTCCATGGGGGAAGGAGACCACACGTAGAGAAAGCTTAGTTCTGGGCCCTGGGACTGCGGAGACTTCTCCTTGCTGCCTAACACCCTTCCACGCTGTTGGAATGATGCTCTGAAATGAGCTCATCGCCAGCCGAAGTTGTTCCATTCACAGTCCACCATGCGCCTCGTCCGCGTCCCCACAGTGTTCCATCTCCTCCCCTCTAGGAAGAAAGCCCTCTTAGGTGACCCTTCTGAATGTGCTGTGGGAAGTCACTGGCCAAGTGGGAAGGATGGGTTGAAATCGGACAAACCTGGGTTCACACGCTAGCCCCAATCTACCCCGCACTGGCTAGGTGACTTTGGGCAACTGACTTCACCTCTCTGAGCCAGTTTCACCATCAATAAGGTGGGGATACATCTCTCACTCATGGGGCTGCTGTGAGGATGAAATAAAACAGACTAACTGATGCGCCTCAAACTCTACCTGGGGCTTAGAAGGAGCTCAGTATCAGCTCTTCTTCCCTCCTCTGTGGCCAAAGTCCCCAGAGCAGGGTACACACCCTTCTGTCCGTCCAGCAGGCGGCTGCATTAGAGCCCCACTGTGTGACAGTGGGCCAAGAGCCACAGGTGGCCACTAAGCACCTGTGATGTAACCAGCCTCACCTGAGGTATGCTGCAAGTGTGAAATACACACCAGACTGTGTACCGAAAAAAGGGTAAACTGTCACTAATGTTTTATATTGATTACACATTAAAAAAGGAGCCCTCGTGGTGCAATGGTTTAAGTGCTTGGCTGCTAACCAAAAGGTTGGTGGTTCGAACCCATCACCGGCTCCCCGGGAGAAAAGACCTGGCGATCTGCTCCCGTAAAGATTACAGCCAAACCTTAGAGGGCAGTGAGCTTATGTTAAAGGGAGAGGAACAACTCAGAAGTGGAGGGTGACAATGGACACACAACTCAGAGAATGTGATTAATGTCACGCAACTGTACACGTAGAAACGTTTGAACCGGCGTATGTTTTGCTGCATATATTCTCAACAACAACAGAAAAACGATCGCTGCCAAGAAAGCCCTATGGGGCAGTTCTACTCTGTCACACGGGGTCGCTATGAGTTGGAATTGACTCGACAGTGCCCAACAACATACACTGAAATCATAATAATTTGATGTAATGATTAAATAAAATGATTGTGTTAATTGATTTCCCCAGGGCTACTCGAAAACAAAACGCACCCGCAGCTCGCACTCTGTTTCTAGCGGACAGCACTCAGAGCTGGAGTCACATCACTGCCTGAACACAGCTGGGACATACTCCCCACTTGTGGCTGTGAAATTTAGTCTATTACATCCAGGGAAGAGGTACTTTCCCCCAGTATTTCATAAACATCACTGAAGGTAACCAAGATGGTAGAAGCATTAGACCACAATTAAGCCTACCAAACCAAACCCATTGCCGTTGAGTAGATTCCGACTCATGGTGACCCTACAGGACAGAGCAGAACTGCCTCGTAGGGTTTCCAAGCAGTGGCTTGTAGATTCAAACTGCCAACCTTTTGGTTAGCAGACACAGCTCTTAACCACTGTGCCACCAGGCTTTCCGATTAAGCCTACAGCATGGGCTAATCATCTACTTAAAAAAGCGGCTTCTTCCTTTTTCCCAGCTTTTCCCCAGTCTTCTCTAGAAAAGTGCTTTTTAAACTTGTCCAAGCCCCACAATAAGAAATGTGTCTTATGTCACAACCCAATCATCCATACACAAAATATCAGAAACAATACTATCATGTGAAACACGCTGCTATCTTCTGTTGGTTGACGTTTTAACAGTGGTTGGAACGCACTAGATGGATTTCACAGCCCATCTAACACACTGAGTCCTGTAGATGAAAAACACTACTTCTCTAGAGGCTGAAAGAGACAGCCACTCTTGTGAGTTCTGTATGAACCCCTAAATATTCCAACAGACCCTCTAAATCCCACTCACGTCCTCCTCCAAGCAGTGGCCCCGAACTGCGTCCCCCTGAGCCTCCCGGCACCATTGTCAATGGCCTCCTGCAGGTACTGGCAGCTCTGTAAGCTGCTGAGCTAAGAATTCAGGGGAAATTTAGGCTAGCAGCAAATTAACTCTATTTAGAGCAAAAACTACTTTGAAACCCAGCACGAACTCTACTGATACATCGCCTACTCCAGAGAAAAGGACATCATGCTTAAAGGATATCACTCCAAGTTTACCAGAAATATTTCTAGCCCATGAAGACAAGACAATCCCTTCAAGAAATTAATTTTCTGAGGTTCTAGGAGACACATATTCATTCTAAAACAACTTGTGAAAATTTGGGGCAACAGTCCACTTTTTAAAACAGCTATTCCATGGGGGAGGATCAGTAATTGGTCTTTGATTTTGAAACTACAGAACTGGTTTAATCAGATCATCAACAAGTCTCTTTATCCAAGTAGAGCTAAGACTAAATTCAAGATCCTCATAATGAGGCTGATGAAGAACCATCACATAAAACAGTTTCTATCTCAAGACTACCGTATGCCCTGAGAACCCAATTGTGATCATGCTAAACCGGAAAGGCTCTGTGGTTGCTTTCCTTTCAGAATCTAAGCACCAACAATTCTGGATTAGTATCCACATGTGACAGCTTTTCTAGAGGGCCACACTCTAGTTTCTATATGGTAAATCCAAGTACTCCTTGTAAGCCTCCCTTCCAAGATACTAGTATTAAAAAAATAGCAAAAGACATAAATCTACAACATCAAAGAGCACGGGAGAGGGGTCATCAGAAGAGATTTCAACAAATTTCCAGAGAGGAAGTGCTGATACTTCTAGAATGTAAACTCCACAGGACAGGGACCTTGCATGCCTTGTCAACGATGATGTCTGTGGTGGCACAGTGGTTAAGAGCTTGGCTGCTAATCGAAAGGTCAGCAGTTCGAATCCACCAGCAGCTCCCTGGAAACCCTATGGGGCAGTTCTACGCTGTCCTATAGGGTCGCCAAGAGTTAAAATGGACTCTGCAGCACCGGGTTTTAGCAAGGTGCCTAGTACATAAAAGATTCTGAATATGTATTTATTACCAGGTAAAAACAAAAGAATGGAACTGACTTTCTGGTGAGACAGCCCAGGGCAAAGCTCTCTATATTCTAACATTTGACCAGTTGCCATCAAGTCAACTCTAACTCATGGCAACCTTACGTGTGTCAGAATAGCCCTGTGCTCCGCAGGGTTTTCAATGGCTGATTTTTTCAGAAGTAAATTGGCAAGACTTCCTTCCAAGGTGCCTCTGGGTGGACTTGAACCTCCAACCTTTCAGTTAATAGCCAAACATGTTAACCCTTTACACATCCCAGGGGCTCTCCATTCTAACATTTAGGAGACCTAATATTACCCTATAGCAAAGCAGGCTCTTGGCCTCTCACCCAGAACAAAGCCTTACTTACTATTAAGCCCCACTGCACACACAGGGCTTCTACTTCACCTAGCTACTGCTTCTTCCTTACACTTACAGAGATAACCTAGGATCATCGGCTACTAGAGGGAAACCTATAGCATAAATGAGAAAGAGCAAGACAGGAAACAGAAAAACCAACCCTGGAGCAAACAGGGATAATTACGGAAACAAAAGAAAAGAACAGGACTTTCACTAAAACACAATAAACCATTTAAAAAAGAAAACAAGAACAGGAAACTCTGAAAAAGGAACAATCAGAGAAGAAGAAGCTCTTGGAATTAAACAGCCGCTTCACCTCCAGAAATAAGGAAAAAAGTTAGGGCACTCTTGCAGAACAAAGAACAAAATGACTTGAAAATGAAACTATAAGCACAATTGAAAGCGTCCATCAACTCATTCAGGCTACAGTTTTGTTTTTTTTAATCCTACAGAGAAACGTAATAGTAAAAATTCAGAAGCCAAGATTAAAGGAGATCCTAAACCTCTACGGGGGGGGGGGGGGGGTCGCAAGGGGTAACAGTGGTATTGGAAGACAGTGGAAAGGGGCTTTCAAAGTTCCAAATGACAATCATCTGGGCCGTAGAATTCTCAGACACGTGGGAGAGCAAAACAGAATCACTTCAGACATAGAAGGACTAAGTTCATCTTCCAAGCGCTTCCTCCCAAGAAGTCACTTCAAGAAGAGGAAGATGTGGCTACAGGAATAAGGGAACCGACTCAGGGGCCTAAGGGTAACCAACACCCGGCTCACACCCACTCACATGGGATGGCCAGGATGGACGTGAGACCTGATGGGGGCATGAAGCCGTCAAAAAAAATAAAATAGATTCAAACAAGGGAATGAACGAAAAAGTGGTTTAGAAATATCTGTAATATGAGAAAGTGGTATTCAGCCTCTTCCCGACAAGGTTAAAAGGCAATTGGAAACAGGAAAGACAAAAACCAAAGGAAATCAACGTATAAATGAGGAAAGCCACACTGTGGCAAGGTTTTGAGCAGAGTCTCCACTTGACCTTGACGCTAGGCACCATTTCCTCTGAGTGGGATCGGAAGCACAGAGAAAGAAATTCGTTCGCAGCTGGGGCCTGCAGTGAGCACTGTTTACCTTCTTATAACAGCACTGTTTGCTGGTTTTTACAGTTAGACTCAGCCTGTGGACAAAGCATAAAAGACCAACCTAGGCTAAAGAACAAAAGTTGTGTTATCAATTCTGATTGTGAAGTGAAGGCAGAGCTGACCAGTTTGAAGGTTGGGAGGGCGGGAAGGGAGGCCAGTGGAGAGCAAAGGAAGGGTGCCCACAGCTTCCTCTTACAAAATGGGGAGTCAGGAGGGACTGCTAGGAGACAGATGATGGACAAGAAAGAGAAGTTTTAAATCTATTTACGGAGGCTTTCAGGGTAAAATAAAACCAAACCCAACGCTGTCCAGTCCATTCCAACTCATGGTGACCCTACAGCACAGAGCAGAACTACCCCAAAGGGTTTCTGAGGCTGTCAGTCTTTACAGAAGCTGACTGCCACATCTTTCTCCCACAATGCAGCCGGTGGGTTCAAACCACCGACCTTTTGGTTAGCAGGTGAGTGCTTTAATTACTGTGCCACCGGGACTCATATTTATGAAGGTTTCCAAGACAAAAACAAAGAACTCAAAATTGTGATAAAGCTATCGAAATGGACAGGGAGAGGGGGAAGGCAGACCATTATGTAAGCAAGCTTTATCCTCATCTGTCCGAAGAGAAAGTCAGGACAGAGTCTTTGACAAAATAATCAGTGGTATCAGAATAGTAAACATGAATTTGGCAGCACCCCCCGGGAAATCTAAAGCCAGAAAAAGTTCGCTAACAGTGGTAGCTTCCGGGGAGTGGGGCTGGGAGTAAAATGAGATGGGGCATAAGAACTGCTGGGTATTTGCTTTAAAAATAACGTATATGTACAGCTGTAATTTAAAAATGGAAAATGAAAGTAACATGCGGCTGCTAGGAGAGACAGGCCTCCTCTATCCCAGGGGTCAGACTGGGAGGCTTCCAGCCAATCTGCAGTGCAAATAAACAAGCCACTTATTCACATTCATTTTGCTGTAGTCTCCTGACACTAACCACATCATTTCTAAGTTACTTTTTTGTTCCATAGTTAGCAACTTGAAGCCACAATGCTGCTTCCCTTTGGTTCAACAAATCATCCAAGAACTTAAAAACAAACAACAACAAAAAGCCAATCTAGATCTCCATTTCCTAAGGGAATTTTGCTTTATTTGAAGGAAGAAAAATCTAGCATTTTAAGAACTGTGTTTTTTCCTCCACACGGAACTTATCACTGCAACACCAAATTCTTCAATCCAAGCCTTCACCCTCACGTGCCCATGAGAAAAAGAAACATTCCAAAGACAAAATGTTTGATTTCATCCAACACCATAAAGACTCCAGACTTCTGCTGGAGAGACCAAGGAAGGGTGGGTTTCTACAGTCTTGGCTGATGTCCTGAGGACCCCGAGAAGACCCCAGCCCAGGACAGGAAGGAGACCTGGCCCTCAGAGATGATTCATATACAGGCGTCTGGGGGAAGGTATCATCCGCACACGGACAGGGCACGTAACTGTGTCGTTTCTTTTCTGCGTAGCTGTTAGGGTTAATCGTATGGGCCAGATGGCAGAGCAACAAACAACTCCTCCCTCCCCCCGCGGCCATGTGCTGCTGCCAGGCTTCTGCCAGGGAAGCAGTAAGCCCTGTTCTCTTTAAGAGCATGGCAGCGGGGGAGGACGGCGGGTTTGCCCCGGGTGCCCCGCCACCAGCCTGAGCACAAAGTCGGCAGGAGAGAACAGATCTGCCACCACGCAGCTCCCGCGGGCTCGCAGGTGGCCCAGCCATCTCCTGGCCTTCCCCAGGGCCGGCAGGACCAGGGAGGCCAGACCTAAGGAATTCCTCCAGCAAAGGCTCATTTACAAAGTGTCCTGCTTGGAGTCACAGGGGCCGAGTCCAATGCCAGCCCCCTTACCATGCCTTTCCAGGGTTTCGATTTAATGAAGGGATTAGAGCAGCTACAATAACAAGGGGCCATTGTGCTCACGGTGAATAGCAGAGCCACACGAGGGCAGCTGGCGGGTGTTTATTTATTTGGCTGCAGCTCTGCAGATTTTAGCAGTTGGAGGCAGCAAGCCCCGGCTGAAACAGGCTCCATGCAGGGCGTACAAAGAAGAATTGTCTTAAAGGGGCTGCGTCCCCTCACCCAGCCAAAGGACTGTACAGAAGCACATTGCAGGCTCCTGTGGACCTGCCGTCAACACTGCCCGGCCACGGCGGATCCCCAGCAACACACCATTAGGTTACATGGGAAAAGCAGTTCTTCCCACAGCAGCTTATGCTCAGCAGCAGCCCGGTGGCTGCCAGCCACAAATTCCCGTGCGGAACATGGGACCCAAATTGTAGGTGTGCTTTAAGACCAAGACGCTGCGTTTGAGGCCATCCTCCTGCCACTAGAGCCCTCTGCTGAACGAGCATTACAGTAAGCCTCCACCTTCTGTTTTCTACCACAGTCCTTAACCGCCCTCTAAATGGAGGGAAGGTTCCAGGTTAAACCTGGCACAGCAGGGAAGCGTTTACATAGTAACTGAAAAGTGGGCCCAGCATCCTCCCAAAGGCCGTCCCCATCTCTCATTTGTGGAGAGATGAATATACACAAAAGAGAAGGTCTCGAAGTCTCCCCCCAGGCCAAAGGGGTCATCTTTACTTCAAATACGCTTCACAGATGACCCCTTCCAGCCTACCGTGGGCCTGCCACCAGGGAAGACCTGCCAAAGCCCTCAGACTTGGACGGGCTGTGAACTCTGAACCTCGGCCCTGCTCCCTGCAGCAGCAACGCTGACACAGAGCCCCGGCTCCATACTCCACAGAAACAGCCAGCTACTGACAAGCAGCCCCTCTGCCTTCAAGAGCGCAAATGCGGAAACTGCCCACTTGGGCAAGGGCCACATTTCTCCAACTAAGAAGCGTCAACCCGAAGCCTGAGAACAAAGGGGCCACAGGGTGAAGGGCAGGCGTGCAGGTGGTACCATCTAGTGCCCACTGGCACGCACATGTGGGGACCCTACTAGTTAATCCTGCACAAAGCCGCCTCACTCTGAACGCCCTATGGTGTGAGTCCTCTTGTCTCCCAGGAAATCCCGGTGGCTTGTAATCTGAAAAACTGGGACATACCAGAAAGAGTGCTGGCAAGCGCCTAGCCTCTCTGGGCCTTTTCTTCCCTCCGTTCGCTGTCAGCCCTGAGTTACAGGAAGGAGACAGTAAACACCTGACATAGGCAGGTGCCCAGCAAACCCAAGCCCCTTCCTTTCTCTGTACATCTAGTTAATCTTCCTCTTTTTATCTTTTTTGCCGACTGTGTTATCACTGACTCATGGAATATACAACACTGTTGAAGAGTGACAGGTCCTGTCAGTAGGAGCCAACAGTCCACAGGAAATGTCTAGACACATGGACAATCTCGGGGCAGTGTGTTAAGGAGGGAGCATGCAGGATGGGACAGGACGCTGTGCGGACCCACAGCAGGGACACCGAACCCAACTTCTGGGCTCCGGCGAGGGACTGTCAACTTCAAGGCCCTGGGACACACTGTCTGGGTCTAACTCAGCCCACACTTAGCAGCTGTGGAAGGCACAGTTACTGTCTGGGCCTCAAGGCAAATAAAAGGTTGCCCTCTGTGCAGGGTGCTCTTTAAGTGGGACAACAGCTTCTACTCTAGAGGGAAATACAAATAACCTGAGTAATAGGTAATCTCGTCAATTAAAAATGGAAGGATAAGAAACGGAACCCCAGAACGGAAACAGGGAGAACGTTCATGCATTGTGATGAATGTAACCAATGTCACTGAACAACCTGTGTAGAAATTGTTGTATGGGAACCTAAACCTCTGTGTAAACCTTCACCGAAAACACAATTAAATTTTATTTTTTTAAAAACTGCAGGATAATACTTTGGTCTTTAAAAGCTAGTGAGCGGCCATCTAAGATGCATCAATTGGTCCCAACCCACCTGGAGTAAAGGAGAATGAAGAACACCAAAGACACAAGGAAAGTATCAGCCCAAGAGACAGAAAGGGCCACATAAACCAGAGACTGCATCAGCCTGAGACCAGAAGAACTAGATGGTGCCCGGCTACCACAATGACCGCCCTGACAGGGAACACAACAGAGTCCCTGATGGAGCAGGAGAAAGGTGGGGTGCAGAACTCAAATTCTAGTAAAAGGACCAGACTTAATGGTCTGACTGAGACTGGAAGAACCCTGGAAAACACGGCCCCCGGACTCTGTGTCAACCCAGCACTAAAACCATTCCTGAGGCCAACTCTTCAGACAAAGATTAGACTGGACTATGGGACATAAAATGATACTCGTGAAGAGTGTGCTTCTTAGCCCAAGTAGATACATGAGACTAAATGGGCAGTTCCTGTCTGGAGGTGAGACGAGAAGGCAGAGAGGGGCAGGGGCTGGTTGAATGGACACAGGAAATCAGGGGTGGAAAGGAGGAGTGTGCTGTCACAGTAGAGGGAGAGCAATTAGGGTCACATAACAATGTATGTATAAATTTTTGTATGAGAGACTAACTCGAATTGTAAACTTTCACTTAAAGTACAACAATAAAAAGAAAAAGAAAAAAAAAAGCAGGATAAGAAGACATACCTGTGGATTGCAGGTAAAGCAACAGACAGGAAAAAACGGTCAAGGATTAAAAGACAACGATGGAACTCTTGCAGATTATCACTACTACTGGGGAAGGGGCTGGTTTGGGGGGATTTTTTTTTTTCTTTCTCTCACTGAGAAGAGTAATTTTCAACATTCACAAAACTCTCAACTCCACGTTGACATCAGATATACTGGAGGTCAGACTTTTAAGACAGGGAGGGATAAGAACCCAACTAAGATTCAGGCAAAAGGCAACAGAAGAAAAAACCCAAGAAGCCATCATGATTAGGGCACATGGCTGGGCACCTTACATTTAGAGAAGAAACGCAGCTCAGAGTTCAGTGGACAGCTGTCAGGACACTGTCAGGAGTGAAGGCTACAGCAGGGGGAGAATGGGCGGGAAGGGGGCAAGAAGCCTGAGACCCCAACTCCACATGCTGCCAGTAACCTGTTGATGAGTTTACTTCTACTTGTATGGGCAGTCTCTAAATTTTGGGAGAGCAATTACATGCAAAACCACCCACTCTCCCACCTGTAAGTACATTAAAGATTTCATTACCATATTCTGCATTTTTCAAGAACGTTTCCTGCCTATTCTCAGACTCAAACAACTAACCTCACAAGTCCGGCCTCCTCAATTCTGAGACACAGCCCAGTACTGAGGGGAGGAAGGGTTGGCACCTAAAAAGCTTGCGCCTTGTTCCTCCGTGCCAGTTTTCACTTAGTAGATTTGTGACCTTGGGCAAATGGCCACCTCCTTGCCTGGTTTCCCCATGCACAGAATGGGGATGTCCTCGTCCCTGCCCTTTCCAATGAGAGAATGTCTATAAAAAAGCTCCATAAACTGTCTTGCAAAAGGAAGGCATTTTATCATCTTAACTGCGTGGTACAAACGGTTAATGCGCTTGGCTGCTAAAGGAGATTCAAGACCACCCAGGGGGGCCTTGGAAGAAAGGCCTGGTGATCTACTTCTGAAAAGTCAGCCATTAAAAACCCTTTGGAGCACACCTCTACTCTGACACACATGGGGTCAAGGTCCCTACAGGTCAGAGTCGACTGGAAGGCAGTGAGTTTGGGTTTTTTGGTTTTCCTTACACAGAGAAGGGAATGAACACATTTTATTTAATAAATCCTGGAATTAGACAACTTAGTTTGCATAATGTTATGATTTAACCAGTTAACCAAACGGAAATAAGGTCAAATTTTAAGTTAGTACAAGAAACTACGTTATAAAATTTTATCCTAAAAGTTTGCTTTAGAAAAACAAAGTTAACATCTGCTTTCAAGAAAAGCTCCGTAACCCTTTTAAGAACCTGGATCCTCTCTAAAACCTTTCTGCAGCCGTTCCCCCAGCACCGATGCTTCACATCAGGCCTCCGGTGCTGTTTGAAAGGCTCCGGGAACCATTTTCTTCCCTGGCCTCCTGGAGCAAAGCGGGGGACAACTTAACTCTGAGTCACTGCCAGTGGATCCCCAAGTCCTCCATGCTGGCCCCCTCCCCACCACAGAGCAGAGGATGCGGGGAGGTGGGGGGGCAGGGAGGTGGGGTGAGGCCTGCTGGCTGTCCCCTCCCTCGGCTGCAGCTGGCCACCACTGTCAGACCACACAGCTGTGCTACCACACCCCTCTCACAACCAAAATGGACAGGGGCATTAAGAAGTCAGTCCTCTCCCTTGATCCTGAAACCTCCTTGTACCTGGCCCTTTGTAAGCCCCTGACTTCTGTGCATTTAAGCACTCTCCCTCAGGCTGGCAGCTGCAGTAGACTCAGGACAAACTGGATGTTCAGCTCCGTTTGTGTGTGCTGGGAAGAGGGCTGCCCACAGCCAGCATGTCCCCTGGCCCTGAATGAGCACAGCAGAAGGTCCCGCGGTGGGCAGAAAGGGCAGAGTCACGCTGGATTTGCCCTCTGCGTTCTGCCTCTTATTTCTCACCTCACCCAAGCAGGACCACTGAAATTGTTCTAGAAGACGCGGCACTGCACGCCTAAACATCTACCCAGCAGAGGAGTGAAAACCGCTAGGAGAGCAGGAACAGAATCGAAAGGTGAACACGCAGAGCAGCTGCTGCTGCGGGCCTCGGGTGGGAGACGTGGCTGATGGCAGCACAATGGAGATCGGACACTGCCCCCACGTTCCCAGCACAGAACCATCCACATGGCCTCTTACCCCAGGCGCGGCCCCTCTCCTGCTGGCCCTGCGTCCTCGCCGGCCCCGCGCCGCACCATCAGTACAGCGGCAGGTCGGCGCGCTCCTCCTCAGAGGCCATGGTGGACGCGTCTGGCCCCACGATCCCAGGCGGCTGGGTGTCCCCACAGTACGGAGTGGAGCAAGGGACGGCGCAGAGACAGCATGTGTGCCGGCACAGCCAGGGAGGGAATGGGGTGTCCGGGGAACAAAGGCGAGCAGGCGAGCAGGGGCGAAGGCGCAGTCCTGGTGGGGAAGGCCAGCTGGGGGCGGCGGAGGACGGCGCTGGAGCCGCTGCCCTGGAGCCGCTGCCCGGCTGATCCCAATGCGTGTGCCGCTCGAGTCCTCGCAGGCTGATTTCCATGAATGCAATGACATTGCGGCCCCTCCCACTACTCCCCCATCTCAGCCTCCTGGGGAGGCGCAGGGGAGGGGAGGCGCCGCTAGCATTGGTTCCCAGCTGCACTTGCTGGTCTCCCTCCTGAACAGCACAGCCCCATGGCTGCTTTCACTGGAAACACGTTAACCCTTCCCTGCTGGAAGGATGGGCTGTGCCGGGCGGAGGACACTGCCGCCCCTCCCGCACAAGGCCCACCCTTCCCACTGCTCTGCAGCACACCAGCAGGCACCATGACACTGACCACAAGCACACATGGAAGCTTCCGGAAACACTCTCCTCGGCCTTGTCTCCTCTGGAGGTCCTAAGCCCCCCATCTCCACTGGGATACAATGTTGTATTCTAGCAAATTCTTGTTAGGATGAGTTAATCAAATGGACCCTGGGGACGCTGACAAAGATTGCTGGTGACAACAGTTGTCGCTACAGCCGAGAGCAGTAGCTCTCGAACTTCAGAGGGTCCAGGAATCCGCCAGGGGTGGGGCCCCAGACCCCAAGAATGAAGTCCAGAGGCCCAGGGTGGGCCCACGGTAAAGCAGAACACAAGGTGGTAGGGGCAGGGGGTCTGTAGACCCCACTTGGAGGAACACTGCCTTAGACTAGTAAGGTGAGAGACATATGGTTGTAAAAACAAGTGCAAGATGAGCAAGGAGGAAAAAAAGTCATTCCACTAGATCAAGGTTTCTCAGCCTTGACACTGTTGACAGTGGAGCAGGCCCATTCTCCGTGGTTGGGGCTGTCTTGGGCATTGTGGGGTGATGAGCAGCATCCCTGGCCTCTGCCCACTAAATGCCACTACCGCTCCCCCCCGCAGCTGTGACAACAAAAAATGTCTCCAGACACTGCCAAGTGCCCCCTGGGGGGCGGGGTTGGTGGTGGTAAAATCACTCTGGTTGAGAACCACTGATCTAGATAAACAAGGAAGGGGGGGGAATCTGAAAACATACCGCCAGTGCCCCGCCCCCCAGTCTTCTGTCATTCAGAATTTGCTGCTAGAAGGCACCCCCCCACCAACACCAGTGTGGCCAGGTTGCTCCACTGATGGCATTTCTTCTCACTAGGTTTCTGCCCAGCTTGGGAATGCAGGCAGACTTTCCATTACCAGGACAGTGTCTCCATGCCTGACCCAAATACTCGGGGCTCTGATTGCAACCTACGCCTTTTAAGAAACAGCCACAATGGGAACATTTTACTTCAGTGGCACAATGTTGGCACTGATTTAAAAGAATCATACCAAGTCTATGGGAAATACACCCTAATACGCTTACAAGATGTTTGGTTCAGCTGCAAAACAACACAAGTTTTCAACAAAAATGTGGATCCGGCAGCCCAATTCTACACATTCCAGGGCTTCCTGACACCTCGCTTTGTCTGGCTGGCGGGCCACCCAACCTCTCATCCCATCCTCCCTGGTTCCAGCCCAGCTGCTCCTTTCCACTCACCTCTTCACTTCTTTCTCTTTTTACAGGCACAGCCCCACCACCCAGCGAGACCCACTTCTCACACACAGAGATCCCTGGCTGCTCCAGCCGCTCTCTCATCTGACATGTATTAACCATCACCTAAACCAGGTGCTGACCAGCCAATTCCTACCTCATGTGTGTCAGAGTAGAATTGTGCTCCATAGGGTTTCCAGTGGCTGATTTTGCAGAAGTAGATTGCCAGGCTTTTCTTCTGAGGCACCTGTGGGTGGGTAGCACTTGGCTACAAACCAAAAGGTTGGCGGTTCAAATCCACCCGTGAAAATAGTCCAGAAAAAATGTGAAGGGGAAGAAGCCAACGTGAGGGGAGTAGAGGCTTCCATTAACAGGAGCAGCTCAGCACTGGGGTAGAGAAACTCCGGAAGAACTGAAACACATCCAAACCAAAACCAAACCTGTCGCTGTCGAGCTGATTTCGACGCGTAGCGACCCCGTAGGACAGAGCAGAACTGCCCCATAGTCCTTCCAAGGCTGTAATCTTTATGGAAGCAGACTGCCACATTTTTCTCCCACGGAGCGGCTGGTGGGTTCAAACAACTGACCTTTTGGTTAGCAGCCAAGTGCTGTAACCACTGCACCACCAGGGCTCCTTGCTGAAACACAGAGGTGGCACTCAAAGTCATTACAGAAAGTGGGATTATTCAGTAGACAGTGTTGAGGCAGATAACTAGCTAGCCATTTTTGGAAAAATTAAGTTGAATGTCTACCTCATTTATACAAAAATAAATTCTAGCTAAATCAAAGATTTTAATTTGGGGAAAAAAAAAAAAAAAACCATGAAAATTCTAATCAATGGTGAATCACCAAAGCTTTCCTTCTTAGGATCAGGAATAAGACAAGGATGCCTGGTCTCACCACTTCTAATCAACATTGTATTGAAAGTTCTAGGCAGAGCAATCAAACAAGAAAAAGAAATAAAAGGTGTTCAAATAGGAAAGGAAGAAGTAAAATCATTTCTATTTGCAGATGACGTGACCTCATACACAGAAAATCCTAAAGAATCCCCCAAAAAATCAATTAGAGCTAGTAACTGAATTTAACAAGTTGCAGAATACAAGATCAAAATGCAAATCTCAGCTGTTTTTTATACACTAGCAGTGAACTATTACACACTGAAATTAGGAAAACAATTCCATTTATAACAGCATCAAAAAGAATAAAATACTTAGGAATAAACTTAACCAATGAGCTTAAACATTGCTGAAAGATATTCAAGAAGACCTAAATAAATGGATCTGTGTTCATACACTGGAAGACTTAATTTTGTTAACATATCAGTATGTTTCAAAGCAATCTACAGATTCAATTTAATCTCTATCAAAATTTCAACAGCTTTTTTTTGCAGAAATTGAAAAGCAGATCCTCAAATTCATACAAATAGACAAAACAATCTCGAAAAAGATGAATAAACATTTTGTAATTTCAAAACTTACTACAAAGCCACAGTAATCAAAACAATGTGGGAATGGCATAAGGATAGACATACAGGTGAATGGAGTAGAACTGAGAACCCATAAATAAACCCACACATCCATCAGCAATGGATTTTTGACAAGGACGCCAAGTCCATTCAATGGAGAAAGCACGTCTCTTCAACAAACAGTGCTATGACAACTGTATACACATTCAAGACTAAAGCCAGACTCTCACGTCATACTCTGTACAAAAATTAACGCAACCTTGAAAACATTATGCTAAATGGAACAACCAGACACAAAAGGCTACCTATTGTATGATTCAATTCACGTGAAATACCTAGAAGAGGCAAATGCACAGCGACAGAAGGCAGACTTGTGCCATGGGCTAGGGGAGGGCACAATGGGGAGTGATTGCTTTGATAGGTGGGAATTTCCATTTGGGGTGATGAAGAAGCTCTGGAACTAGGCAGAGGTGGAGGCTGCACAGTATCGTGAATACACTCAATGCCACTGAACTGTATACCTTAAAATGGTATATTTTATGTTGTATATATTTCACCACAATAAAAATTTCTAGAATAAAGTATGACTTAATATGGTCATAATCCTGAAGAGTCTGTACAATTTACTACATTAAAATGAAAAGCTTCTAAATGGAAAAAAAATTCAAAAAGGTAAACAACTAAGGTCAAAATTTTGCAAAGTATATGACACAGGGTTAATTTCTTTAATTCACAGAGAACGGCATAAAAATTAGTAAGTCAAAGATGAACATGATGAGCACAGGATATAAAAGGCAGATTACAAACACAGCAACCCAAATGGTCAAAAGCCAAAAAGATGCTCAAATTTACTAAAAAAAAAAAAAGGCAAATTAAACCATGAATAATATACCATTTAGCATTTTTTCTGTTGTCAGTCTGGCAGAAATTAAAACGCCTGCTGCTGTGCCCTGTACAGGCAGGCCGGCCAGCTGCTGATGGAGTAGAAATTGCTGCAACCTTTTTGGAGGTTAGTTTTGTACTGCGAAAACTTAAAAGCACATATACCTTCTGATCAGCAATTACATTTAGAATTTGCCCAATGGATGTACTCCCAAAATTGTAAAAATCGCAAGCTTCTTAAGCACTATTTGGTCATTAAAAACAAAGAGGTGATCTGTCAATGCTAATATGAAAAGATCTCTAAGACGTATTCCGGTCCTGGTGGCACCTGGCTAAGCACTCAGTTAATCGCTCAGCTGCTAACTGAAAGGTTGGAGGTTCTAACCTACCCAGCGGCTCAGCGGAAGAAAGGCCTGGTGATCTGCCCCTGTAAAGATTTCAGCCTAGGAAACCCTATGTGGCAGTTCTACTCTCACATGGGGTCGCTATGAGTCAAAAATCGACTTGACGGCACCCAACAACAAGACGTATTCAGTGAACAGCAAGGAACAGACTACCACGTAGGAATTATTTCTTCCGTACGCCATCAACGCTGGCAATCGCACAGAAAGGTTTTGAGCAGGATACACGCGAAGCTGTGAACACTGGCCATCTTTACAGATGAGGCCTGTGGGAAAAGCATGGGGCTGCTGGGACTCTTCACTTTACACCTTTCTGCACATTTGGATCCACAGCTAAGGTAACATTTTACATTGAAATCTCTATTCAGAGAACATACTGAAGCGCCACCAACCACTCACCCCAAACATTTGCTCAGAGGGATGGCTAAGTATCTCTGGTCGTAGAAACATCCCTGAGTTCTCTGTCGGGATGCCTGTGATACGCCTGCTGTAACTATGTCTGTTATGCTTTGGTTTTTATATGTGGGCTTTCATCTCAATTCTATGAATCAGAACCCCGAATACTAACAGAAAACAGAAAGGAAAAGAGACTTTAGACACCAGAAAGAAAGGAGGTTCGGAAGCAGCCACCGACTCAAGAGAGGAAATTCACTGGAACTCTTTTAGGTCAGAAGTTGAGCTTTTCTGATGTCTCTGCAGAGTGTGGAAGAAAGACCATAAAAGAGTCAAGAAATGACTTTCTAGGGAAAGAAGGAACGTGCCGGGTGAGTCCTACACACAGCCCGGCTCCGGGCAGCAGGGCTTGGCTCTTCTGTCCACATTTTTCCCTAAGGCACTACCATGTCTGTGTAAGCACACGCATCGCACACAGGAGAAAAATAAAAAGGTAAGTACAGTAGGAACACAGGAAGTCGTGAGCTCGTCCTATCTTAACAGTGCTCTTTAACTTACATTCCTGGCTGATGGGGCTCAGTTTTCAAAGTCCCCCTCCGGGAGCCACTGCAGTGGCTTTTGTCTGCAGAGCTGACTAGGGCTGGACGAGGTAAATCCTAAGGCACTTCATGGCTCTGGAAGTCTGGGATCACACTGTTTTTATTGACTTTGTCCCAGCTAATTACTTCATGGCCCCTCCTGCAAGATGAAACCAGTACTCAGGCCTGACAAGCTCAAGTTCTTCAGAAGGTTCACAGAAGATAGCACCGTTACAAGACCCTTTTCTAAAAAGGGTATCTCAGCCTCGCCCCTGACAAAACATAAAGGAGAGAGGAAAGAGCAACATAAGTTCAACAGAGGTGTGTCCTGGTCATCTAGCAGGCTAAGGAAGTCCAAACTCAGGGCGTCAGCTCCAGGGGAAGGCCTTCTCTCTGTGTCGGCTCTGGAGGAAGGTCCTTGTGATGCATCAGTCTTCCCTTGGTCTGGGAGCATCTCAGCGCAGGAACCTCAGGTCCAAAGGACATGCTCTGCTCCCGGTGCTGCTTTCTTGGTGGTAGGAGGTCCCCCACTCTCTGCTTTTTTCCCTTTCCTTTGATCTCTTGTAAGATAAAAGGTGGTGGAGGCCACACCTCAGGGAAACTCCCTTTACATTGGATCAGGGATGTGACCTTAGCAAGGGTGTTGTACAATCCCACCCTAATCCTCTTTAACCGAAAATTACAATCACAAAATGGAGGACAACTATACAATACTAGGAATCATGGCCTAACCAAGTTGACACATTATTTTTGGGGGGACATAACTCAATCCATGACAAGGCGCCTTTAGAAGGATGTCAAAATGCAAGAGAGAAGTGAGAGATGGATATATCATGAAAAATGTCCAGAAGGTCTAGCCCTCCATCTTTGATTTAACCAGCAGCAAACCATATGAAGGTTTTGTCAGCCACCACCACAAGCCAACTTCTGCAAAGCTTTCAGGACCACAGGGAGGGTTGAAAGAGCTTCTGTCTTAGGAGGAAGACAATTGGAACAGCTCCCGTTTCCTAGGGCATCCTGTCCTGTCTCTGACTCCCCCTTCCAGGATCTACAGTACCTACCTTTGTCCTCACCTTAGCTGACACTCGGCAGTTTGAGACAGGCTATTAATGCCCTAGTCTGTACCTGCCAAGGCCTACAACACCTGCCTTTTCTTACCACCAACCCTGGCTGCTTACAGAATTTCAGCTGCTGCCTTCCACACCCTACCTACAGCTAGCCCTCCTCTTTCTAGTCCACAACCTAAGAGAAGGCTTGGAAGGCTACAGAAAGGCTCAGAGACAATGGATAAAGGCCAGTCTTTTCCAGAGGGGCAGAAACCGAAGCCTGATTTCTGCTCACATTCTTCACCATGAAGAAAGGGCATTTCTAATCCTTTGTACAACACTATAAGCATCCAATCTCTGGTGGACTCAACAGGAAAATGCAGACCACAGCAAGTCCCTTCCAAACTTGTCACAGCAGATGGTGACACAGGTTTCTTGCTATGATGTGTGCTCTGTACAGTGCCAAACACACTCCTGCTTAAAAATAAAGATGTAACCATTTTTGATTCTGCAAAATACAAACTCGATCCATAAGGAAGGGAGTGAGAAATATTTATGGGGACACTGATTCATAGTTAGAGCACCCTACGTTCTCCTGTTAATACGCACCTCAGCCTAAGCAGCTTAACCAACACAAGGCCGGCTCAGTCACACAGAATGCACTACAGGACGGGATAATGTGGGAAGCTGACATCAGGGATAGCAGTGGAGAGCCAGTACAATGGTGTAACTTCCATTGGGCCTATTTTCCTATAAATAAATACTGTATTATGTACACCCTCATGGTATCTGTTAGCTTATTTTTTTCACTTCCATTTTTATTTGAACCTTACAGTAAAGTCCACCTCTGAGCTCTGTATGCTTCCTGACAATGAACTATGCACTCTTATCTCCAATTTACAGACGAGGTAAGACTCCGTGAGGATAAGTAATCTAGGTAAGGTAAGCTACTGACCGGCAGAGCACAGTTCAAACTCAAGGCCACTGGGCGAGTCCACAGCTCTTCCTTGTCTCCTACTAAAAAGTATAAAATCACTTCAACTTGGCCCTTTCTGAGCATCTGCCACATAGCCAGCCTATGCGTGGAGCTGGGACGTAAATAGATCCAGTCCCCTCCCTGCACGGAAGGAAGGGGCGAGCGGGGAAGAGCACATGTGACCCAGTGACTGCAGGAGAGTTGCCACTGGAGATGTTCAAAGGACTCAGACGCCTGGAGATGCAGAAAGATTTCTGAGGTCAAGTTCTCAGCTAGGACTTGAAGGATGATGGACCCCCCCAAATGCAGAAGCAGGGGATCCAGCAGACAGAACGGCATATACCCAGCAGGGTAAGGAGGCCTGGGAATGACAGGGGGCCTGGGGATGGTGAGCACAGGTCAAGGCCCACACCAGAAAGAGCTCAGTGCCTGCTGGGTCCCTTTCCAAAGGAAAAGGCTCAGAGGGGAACTAGACAGCCCTGGTGGCACAGTGGTTAAGCGCTTGGCTGTTAACCAAAAGTCAGCCGTTTGAACCCACCAGCTGCTCTGCAGGAGAAAGATGTGGCAGACTGCTTCCATAAAGATTTACAGCTGAGAAACCTTATGGGGCAGTTCTACTCTGTCCTATAGGGTTGCTACGAGTCAGAATTGACTCAGTGGCCAACAGGTTTGCACAGCAAACTGGCAGTCCCTGGGGAAGCAAACAGTTAACAAACTCACCTGCTAACTAACAGGTTGGAGGTTCCAACTCACCAGCAGCTCTGCAAGAGAAAGATGCGGCAATCTGCTTCTGTAAAGATTACAACAGCCTTGGAAACCCTACGGAGCAACTTTACTGTCCTACAGGGTTGCTATGAGTCCTTGAAAACCCTATGGGACAGTTCTACTCTGTCCCACAGGGTCGCTGTGAGTTGGAATCGACTCAACTACAGTGGGTTTGGTGGTGCAACAGTTAAGTGCTCGGCTGCTAATCGAAAGATGAAAGGTTCGAACCCACCCAGTGGCTCAGCAAGAGAAAGACCTGGCAATCTCCTTCTGAAAAGATTTCAGCCTAGGAAACCCTATGGGGCAGTTCTACTCTGTCACGTGGGGTCAATGTGAGTTAGAATCAACTCAACAGCACACAACAACGTTAAAAAGATAAGATGAAAAAGCTAAAAAAAAAAAAAAATTCTGTCAGTTAAGAAAACAGCGCCCAGTTAATGGCAGCGGTTAATTCCTACTTATGCACACATGATACTGGGGGAATTGATGACCACGGCTACCAGGTAAGGAGGGAGACAAAAAGCAACACTCTTAACTTAAGGACTGTGGGATGAGATTCGTGCAGCAGGAAAGGATCTGACTCCTCTAAAGACTATTTTCAAAAATCCCCCCTTACCTCTATCAGGCGTGCTCTTCACGGTAGTAACTCTAGTTAAAGCAGCTCTGTTGGGAGCTCAGGGCTGACAGTTAACTCCTCCCCTCCCCTGGGATCTGGGGGAACTGCCCAGGGAAACTCCATTTGCTCCCTCGTTTTCACACCTGCCTCCACGCCACTTCTGTACCTAGCCGCCATACCTAGAGCATCAACTTCCAAGGTGGTCAGGGGCATTGCTATGCTCCCTCCCACCCCAAAGAGATGACACGGTGGAAGAGTCCCCATGGAAGAGTCCCCGTGCAAGAGTCCCCGTGGGACAGTCCCCATGGAAAAGTCCCCGTTGAAGAGGCCCCATGGAAGAGGCCCGGTAGAAGAGTCCCGGGAGGGGCAAACGAAATGGAGTGCTACCAGTTCTTTAAGGTCATGTATTCAAAACAAGGCTGCTGGTTAATATCCTGTTTCTGATCTCTAAATTCCCTGGCCCTACACTGGCCCCACACCCATCACTATTTAGTCAAGCCCACACAGACAGAGCAGTTCATACTAATTTTAAAGCCTCCAGGATGGCTGGAGGCCAGGATATAAGACCTCCCTGACTGATACTCCGACTGGACTGTGAAACAGCACCCGCTCTCTGGGCCTGCAGCTGGGCTCCCCAGGAGGACCAGCAGCAGGTCTGAGCGAAGCAGTGACTGAGGCGCAGTCCGCCAGGCCTGGCTCACACCTGCTGTCCCAGCGCAACCACAGCAGTGTCCTCTTCCACTCTCAGACATGTTCACTTTTGAACGAGTTGTTGTTGGGTGCTGTCGAGTCGATTTTGATTCACAGTGACCCCATGTGACAGAGTAGAACTATCCCATAGGGTTTGCTAGGCGGCAATCTTCATGAGAACAGATCGCCAGATCTTTCTCCCACAGAGCTGCTGGATGGGTTCGAACTGCCAACCTTTGCTTAGCAGCCGAGTGCCTACCCACTGCGCCACCAGGGCTGTGGCGAACGTCAGCCCACCTTCCAGATACATAACCTCCCAAGTGGGCAGTCCAACCCTGACCTGGAACTGCCTCTCCAGACTTCCCCTCTTCAGTCACAATTCTATCAGCACCTCTATGTCCCCTTCTCTAGAAGCTATTCACAGATGCAACAGCTTTCCAAACCTCCCCACAGATACTCTCCACGATGATCCACGCTGAGAAGTGAAACTTCAAAAACACGCATTTTACAGTGAACCAGGTAAAGAAAAGCAAAAGAATCTCCAAGACTTACTGTAACTTTCACAAAATCCATTTCAAAATATGAACTAATATTTACTAATATTTCAAATTTATTCATATTATTCATTACTAGCTACAAACCAATGTACAGTTTACTCTATTTTGTCTTTTAGCATCTGATGAGGGCATCACAAGATATACAGACACCCACACACAAAAATCCTGTGATGTGAGAAGTCTGAAATCTTTTAGGACTTACAAGCCACTAAGTTTATTATCTCATGACTCACAGCTTCACTGTTTACTACGGTGTGGGTGTGGAGAAGACAATGGAAATTCTACCAGCCTTCAAACAGTCTTTGCCTAATACTGAAAGAGGAAGCCCCAGTCAACTGTGTGTTTTCCATGGGTATCATTTTATTTAAGAAAAATGACTATTATTTACTCTGAGCCTCATGGGTGCTTCCAATCTGGGCTCTACCATCTTTACTTTTTAGTGTCAGATTCATTCTGGATATTCTTGCAATTCCCAGGGCTTCTGACCGACTGCTACTCAGACACAGGACATACGTGACCAGAAGTACAGGCAGAAGCAGCCACCAAGTAGAGTGCCCTGCTGGCCAGGGAGCCGCCAGGGCAGACCTCCTTTAAAATCACACTGAGATGCATTATTCTCTCTCCCGTCCATCTCTATCTCTCTCACACACACACACTCACGCCCCAGAGAGACAGAGACAGAGAGAGAGAGAGAGAGTGTTAGAACCTGCTCCCCACACTCGAGGACTCACCCTCCTCCTCTTGGGCTTGAAGGACCATCTTTCTGTCGGCAGGATACTCCGGGTTTACCAGCTCTGTCCTGAGAAAGAGAGCTGGAACTCAGAGCACACTCTCCCTGGAAGGTACGAAGGGTGGGTGAGACCAGGATACCTGCGGGGGTTTTTTAGCCACTGGGACAGCTCAGAGCTGCTTCCTGAACTGACGGAGAAAGAAATCCCTGCCCTCCTGGGCCAATCAGTGCTCAGCCTCAGCAGGAGCGGCGCTCCCAGGTCACTGCCACCACCCAGTTCCTGAAGTCAAGCTTAATACCTTCCTAGTATGTTAACCCTCTGCTTCCTGAAGGCAGTCCTGGACTGAAGTGGGGCTGTGTGAACAGCTGTATTCTGGTCTTTTCACAGATTGAGCTCACTGGGTGTCCATGGAGCTTGGTGTTGCTTTTCTCTTTTGCTTTCCAACTACTTTCTTAAAACGGAATCACTAAAGCCCTGGTCAGCTCATGAAGAGATAAGAGAATCTCCCAAGACAATGACAAAGAGATCTTAATCACTCCGGTATGTTATGAGGTCACAGGCTAAAAGCAGAAGGCAGAAAAAGCAGAAGCAGAAGGGCAAAACTCCCATATAAGTTCAATGTTATCCCCATTCTATTTCCTAATGTGTTGTACCAAAATGCTATTTTCTCTGTACTCTTATTTCACTCATGATACCTATTCATTGTTGAAAATTAGAAAACAGTAATAAGTAAAAAATGACCTTAATCCTATGGTCCAGTGACAACCACTGATGATATCTGCTCTACATCCTTCCAGACTTTTGTTCTGTATATTCGTTTTTCTCCCCCTCTCTATGTACATATGCATACTTATTTTGAACAGAAATGGGATATTTCACTTGCTGTTTTATAACCAGCTATTTTACTTACAACATCTTCCGCAGCTGTAAACGGACATCCATCACATGTTCAGCATGTCACCCCATGAAGGAGCTATTGAACCAATCCTCTATCGCAGGACCTTAAAGCAGGTTCCGATTTTTCTGCCACTCTCAACACAGCGATAAATACCCACGTGCTCACATTTTGGCACATCTCTTGAATTATTTCCTTATCAAAAATTCTTAGAAGTATAATGGCTGGATCCAGATACAGCTTCCCAAGGATAGGCTAAGGGGCCCCTCAAGTCCTTCATTTATACTTCCAAGTGACAGGTGAAAGGGAAACACCTGTACCTAGCACGCCACCACTGCAGGTAACATTTACTGAGTGCTGACTCTGTGCCCAGCTTGGCGTGGCCTAACTCATCAACTCCTGAAAACACCCTTGGAGGTATTACCTTCACCCCCAATCCATGGGTGAGGACACTGAGACCAGGGAGTTTACACAGCTCACCCAACATCCAAGATCTGGGATCCAACCAGAGCGTCCAGCCCACCCTCTGCACTACGCTCTCCTGAAGGACCACCAAGGCCCCCACCCATGAGGTTTTGGTTGTAGAGCAGACTCCTGCCCCACCCTCTGCACTAGGCTCTCCTCCAGGACCACCAAGGCCCCCGCCCATGAGGTCTTGGTTGTCGATGCAGACTCCTGCAGTGTGTACTCAGGAAGACTGAGCCACCTGGTCATCATCACAGTTAGAAACACGCACGATTACCAAGAGACAGCGGAGCAGTATCTCGTCACGCTCTGAAGGCCACCGCAGGTGCTGATGCATCTCAAGGGTAGCAGCCCAGTCCCACCTTTTTCCTTCTTCTCTAATAATAGTTAAATAAAACTGTATGTATATATTACCCTCCCCCTAATAAAACAATTTGTTTTACAGAGTCAACTAATATAAACCCAACCTTTCATTAAAAAAAAAAAAAAAAAACTTATTGTGCTTTAAGTGAAAGTTTACAGAGCAAATTAGTTTCCCGTTTGTACATAAAGTATTCCATGACATCGGTTACATTCCCCACGTTTCAGTACTCTCCCCTTTTCTGCCCTGGATTCTCCATTTCCTTTTGTCAGGATTTTCTACCCCTTCCTGCCTTCTCTTCTTTGCTCTTAGGCAAATGCTGTCCTTTTGATCTCGTATAATTGATTGTTCTAAGGAATACGTTCTTCTTGGGTGTTACCATTTATTTTATGCCCTGTCTATTGTTTGGCTGAAAGGTGGTCTCCAGGAATGCTTTCAGTTCCAGGACAGAAGCGTGTCTTAGGGCCACAGACTCGAGGGTTCCTCCAGTCTCTGTCAGACTAGTAAGTCTGGGTTTCTTTTGTGAGTTTGATTTTTTATTCTACATTTTTCTCCCGCTCTGTCCAGGACCTGTTGTCATCCCAGCCAGAGCAGTCAGTACTGGTAGCCGAGCACCATCTAGTTCTTTTGGTCTCAGGGTCATGTAGGCTGTGGTTCATACGGTCTATTACTCCTTTGAGCTAATTGCTCCCTTAAGTTTTTGGTTTTCTTCACTCTCCTTTGCTCTGAACCGGAAGAGACCACTTTTAAGAACTCAGAAGATCTTAGAAGGCCACTTTTAAGACCTCAGACGCTACTCACCGAAGTAGGATGCAGAACATTGTTTTTATGAACTATGTTGTGCCAACTGATGTAGATGTCCTCCGAGCCTATGGTCCTTCACCTTCGAGCTCAGGAACCTCATCCCACGAGGTATTTGGTTTTGTCTAAGAGGTTTCCATGACTGTACCGCTTGTGTGCTCTACTGTCTGCACTAATATACATGCAGCACCTACAATTATGTATGCAGAATTATCCACAACCAAACCTATTATCTGCAGCTGGGTGTGCTCCTTTACACCCTCCCACATCTCTTTAGCATACCTATCTACCTATGTATCCACCTGTAAATTACTGTTCGTTAATACCACTGTTGCGGGATTGCCTATGTTGCAGTAATTACCACAGTTGCCCTTTATTCTTGCATTCCTCTCAGTGTCTTCCTTTGCCTTGGTCATGTTGTCCTGACTTCCCCCATATTGTGTATTGCCTTTCCCTTCACTAATATTAACATGTGTCTTCTATCTAGTTATAATTTTCCCTCCCTTCCCCTCCCATCCCTGGTAACCATCAAAGAATTTTTTTTCTGTGTGTAAACCTTTTCTTGTTTTTTTTTATAGTAGTGGTCTCATACAATATTTGACCTTCTGTGACTGACTTATTTCACTCAGCACAATGTCCTCCAAATTCATCCATGTTGTGAGATGTTTCATGGATTCATTGTTAGTCTTTATCATTGCATAGTATTCCACTGTGTGTATGTACCACAGTTTGTTTATCCACTTATCCACTGATGGACACTTAGGTTGTTTCCATCTTTTTGCTACTGTGAATAATGCTCAGTGAACATGGGTGTGCATATGTCTATTCATGTCATGGCTCTTATTTATTTAGGGTTTTTACCTAAGAGTGAGATTGTTGGATCATATGATATTTCTATTTCCAGCTTTTTAAGGCAGTGCCATACTGTTCTCCATAGTGGTTGCACCATTTTACATTCCTACCAGCAGTGTATAAGAGTTCCAATCTCCCCACAACCTCACGAACATTTGTTATTTTCTCGGTTTTATTATTATTTAGTGCCATTATTGTCAAGGTGAGATGGTATCTCATTGTAGTTTTGATTTGCATCTCTCTAATGGCTAATGGTCTTGAGCATCTGTTCATGTGTTTATGAGCTGCCTGAACGTCTTCTTTTGTGAAGTGCCTTCATATTCTTTGCCCGTTTTTTAACTGGATCGTTTGTCTTTTTGTTGTTGAGGTGTTGAAGTTTTCTATAAATTTTAGAAATTAGACCCTTGTCAGATATGTCATAGCCAAAAATTGTTTCCCAGTCTGTAGGTTCTCTTTTTACTCTTTTGGTGAGCATAAGTGTTTAATTTTTAGGAGGTCCCATTTATCTAGTTCATCTTCTGCTTTTTGTTATTTTTTTTACTTATGTTTGGTATTCTATTTACACCATATATTAGGGCCCCTAGCACTGTCCCTAATTTTTCTTCCATGGTCTTTATAGTTTTAGGTTTTATATGTAGGTCTTTGATCTATTTTGAGTTAGTTTTTGTGTATGGTGTGAGGTATGGGTCCTGTTTCATTTTTCTACGATCAGACATCCAGTTTTGCTAGCACCATTTGTTAAAGAGACTGTCTCTTCCCCCATTTAATGGACTTTGACCCTTTTCTCGAAGATGAGCTGTCCGTAGGTGAATGGACTTATGTCTAGGTTCTCAATTCTGTTCCACTGGTCTATGTGTCTGTCGTTATACCAGTACCAGGCTGTTTCGACTACTGTGGCTGTACAGTAGGTTCTGAGATCAGGTAGCGTGAGGCCTCATACTTTGTTCTTCTTCTTCAGTAATACTTTACTTATCCAGGGCCTCTTTCTTTTCCATATAAAGTTGGTGATTAGTTTTTCCATCTCGTTAAAGAATGCTGTTGAAATTTGGATCAGGACTGTACTATATCAATAGATTGCTTTGGGTAGTGTCGACATTTTCACAATGTTAAGGCTTCCTATCCACGAGCATGGTATGTCTTTCCATTTATGTAGGTCTCTTTTGGTTTCTTGCAGTAGTGATTTGTAGTTTTCTTTGTATAGATCTTTTATATACCTGGTTAGATTTTTTCCTAAGTATTTTATCTTTTGGGGGGACTACTGTAAATGGTATTGTTTTCCTGATTTCCATTTCAAAGTTCTCTTTGTTGTTGTAGAGGAATCCAACTGATTTTTGTATGTTGATCTTGTATCCTGCTACTTTGTTGAATCCTTCTATTAGTTCCAATAGCCTTCTTATGGAATCTTTGGGATTTTCTCTGATTAGGATCATATCATCTGTAAATAGGGATAGTTTTACTTCTTCCTTACCAATCTGAATGCCCTGTATTTCCTTTTTATGCCTTGTTGCGCTAGCTCAACCTTTTACCTTTTAGTTTAGTATGTTTAACATAACAGATATGCTTTCTCCTTTCCAATCTCCCTTCATAAGGAACGCCAGTGTCAGTCCAACCTGCTCCATTTCAAAACCAAAGCAATTAATGATTTCCAAATCAGCATTTCCTACCTTTAGGTCAGGTCTGACTCTTTGATGATGATCCTCACTTTTAAGAGAGCAGGTCATTTCTACTGGCAAATGGCAAAAAAAAAAAAAAAGATGGAGTGTTTCTCTGGAGTAGAAACACTGGGTCATTAGGTATGAACATTTTCAGCTTTCCCTATGAGTCGAAGTCGACTTGACGGCAACAGGGTTTAAATACCGCCAAAGTGCCTGCTGCTTCCCTGCAACCTCCCCACCGCTGACAGCATCAAGCTTGACTTCTGCCAGTCTGACAGGCAAGAATGGTTTCTCATTGCTGTTTACAGTTTGCAGTGACTCATTACCAGTGACACTGATCATGTTTTCGTAAGTTTGAGGCATTTCCTCTTTGGTGAACTGCTTGTACATATCCTTTTCCCTTTTTTCTACTGGGTTATCTTTTTTCTTATTGATTCATAGATTATTAATCCTTTGTATTACGTTGCAAACATTTCTCACAGTCATTTGCTTTTCATTTTAGTTGCGGTATCTTTTGTTTTATAGGATTTCTTATTTTGTTACAGTCAAATCTACAATCTTATCCTTCATTCATTTCATTCAACCAACATTTATTGAGCATGACCCAGTGCTAGGCACTAGAGATACATCAGAGAACTAAACAGACAAAATTAGCTGCCCTCATGACACTTAAACTCACTTGGAGATGGAGGAGGCAGGTAAACAAATAAGCAAAATACACAGTACTCCAGATGCTAGGTACCCTGTAGTGCTGGGGGAGCATGGTTGGAGAAGGCATCTCTGAGAATAGCAGGGAGACCAGTGTCCTGGAGCCGAGAGCAAAGCGGGGAGTAGGAGATGGGGTCGGAGAGAGGAGGACTGTATAGGGTCTTAGAGGCTGTTATAAGGAATCCGGCTTCTATCCTGCGTGCGATGGGAAGACATTGCCAGGGTCTGAGCAGAGTGGTGTGGTCTGACCTCCTTTGTAACACCCAACTCTGGCAGCTGGTTGAAGACAGACCCTAGGGGAGCCAGGCAGAGACAAGGAGACTAGTGGGTGGGGGTGGGAGATGATGGTGTTTATTAAACTGTAAACATGGTCAAAGTCTGGCTATATTTCTTGTTAAGCAAAAATCAAGGACTTGCTTGTAGGGTATGAAAGGAAGTTCAGGATGGCCCCCAAGCTCTCTGGCCTGGGTAAGGAGAAGGAAGGAGCTGTACTTCTGGAGCTGCAGGCACCCACTGGGTGCACGCTCCAATCTCCAGAGCCCATCCCTGCCCACAGCTCCCCCTGCCCACAGCTCCCCGGTTCGGAACGCTCATGGCCACGTGTCCTCTGGTTTCTCCTGACCTCATGACTCCCACTGCTGCTCCCACGATGCACTGCTCCCTCTCACAACCCCTCCCAGTCCACTCTCTCAGAAGAGGGAGCCTAACTAGCCCACGAAACAGGCAGCATCCCTGCTGGGCACAGCTCTTTGTCGCAGGCCACCTCATGGACTTCTGGCCAGCCTGTAAAGTGGCTGCCTTCAGGACAGGTTTCTGTTCCAGCCCCACAAGCCACTGGCAGAAGAACGCCCCTTGGGCTGTATGAGCCAGGCCATGTCCCTTAAAGCTGGGAATGTGGGAGGATATAGCTGGTCCAACTCCATTTTGTCACCTATTTGACTTTTGCTGTCCCAATGCTACTGCAATAGATAACACTATTGAAATGAAGCAGTGAATGAAAAGGCATGTCTTAGATTCCTTAGCATCGAAATTGAACTACCAAAGCACCAAATTATATGTCTGACTCACATATAAGGGAAGTGACTACATAACTTATCATCCATATTGGGCCATTTTTGAGACTGAAAGTGGGTGCTATTAGTAATTCCATCAGACAACAGGCAGACACTAGGACTGCCCTGGGCAAACTGAGACACACAGTCACTCTACTCAGAAGGCATATCTATAGGATCAGTCCCAAAGGAGCGTTACAGAAAGATTACAATCTTATCTAAATGGACACTGTGCAGAAATTTCCAAGTACACTTAGAAAGAACTAGAAAAATACCAGCATCTTACAAAAGCAGAACAAGCAAGTAGGCCTCAGAAAGAGCAATGCCCGAGTCAGTGATGGGACAGGGGGTGGACAAACAGAGGAACTGGCATAGGTCATGTGACAAGCCTTCAACCAACAAAGCGGAAGAAAGCAGTTTATATCTGTGCACACTGAAAATCATACATGAGGAGATCCTGATGCAGGTATTTTGACTCAAGACATAAAATACCATTTTATATTTTCAATTAATAAACGCCTCAACTAGCCTTAATCCTTTGCCCCAGTCTCACACCAACTGGTGATGGATAAGATGAAAATATACAAGCATGTAATGGTTTAATCAGTTTCTCAAATATTTCCAATTTCCAGCTGTGTCTGAAAGTGCTAGCCTCACCACAGCTTCATCACCAGTGAGTATTATCATTTAAAACATCTGCCAACTTGATAGTATTTTAATGTCTACACTGCTGATTACCAGTGAGGTCAAACCTTTTTTGCTGTGTTTCTTTGGACTGGGCATTTGTCCTTCTGTAAATTACTTGTAAGTCTTCCTTGACACATAAGCAAAAGTAACTGGAAAATGCTGTAGATCTATTTTCATAGAAATAGAAAGATATCCATGTTACATTGATAAATAAAAAAGCATGTGGCAAAAATATATAGTAGTATAACTGCGTTTTTGCTTTGAAAATGAAAAAAGAAGAAGTTGGGAAGCATATACTCAAATACTTTAGCAGCTATTCTGTCTGGGTGGTAGGACTGCAGATAATTTTCACTTTGTCCACTTTCTGACCCTGCCCTCCTGTGCCCACTGGACCCTGTGACAGACCCCTAACAGATGTGCCCACCACCACCCTTCTGTCTCCCAACCCCTTTCTCGTGTTAGCCTCTGAAGTGCTCTTCCTAAATACAACCCCACCATGTCACTCTCCAACTGAAATCACAATGGCCCCATCACCTGCCGATAAAGTCCCATCTCCTTCCCATGGTTTCAAGAGCTTCCTTAATCTGCACCTGCCAACTCTCCAGACTCATCACTCATGATTTCTTTCTTTCTTTGTTTCTTCTTAGCCAAAATTACAGGAACATGTAATTTAATAGTGAATAGTACCTAAGGCTTAAAACAGAAAACTGCAGTTTCCTGTCCAACTCTATCCCCCACTTTCAAACCCAACTCCACAGCCCTTTAGCTGTCTCTTTTGCTAAGTACCTTTCTATTTCTAAATAACATGCTTATACTATTTTTTCTTGATTTTTCACTTACAGACATCAGTTGCCTACCACGGAAGACGAAGATTTAGCTCTTACCACCCCCACCACACACATGCATAGCCACTCAACATAGTTAACATTTTTTTGTTAAATCAGTATTTAGTATTTCTGTAAGTGCTGTTCATAGCTGAGCTACATAACATACAAGGATTAAAATTATCATAGAAGCGAAAGTGCCACATAAACCAGAGACTTCATCAGCCTGAGACCAGAAGAACTAGATAGTGCCCAGGTACCACCAATGACCACCCTGACAGGGAACACAACAGACAGTCCTGGATGGAGCAGGAGAAAGGTGCGGTGCAGAACTCAAATTCTAGTAAGAAGACCAGACTTAATGGTCTGAGCGAGACTGGAGGAAACCCGGATTCTCTATCAGCCCAGAACTAAAACAATTTCCGAGGCCAACTCTTCAGATAGGGATTGGACTGGACTGCGGGACATAAAGTGATACTCGTGAGGAGCGTGCCTCTTAGTTCAAGTAGATACAAGAGACTAAACAGGCAGCTTCTGTCCGAAGGTGAGATGGGAAGGCAGAAAGGGCTAGGAAAGGGTTGAATGGACATGCGGAATCAGGGGTGGGAAGGAGGAGTGTGCTATCACAGTATGGGGAGAGCAATTAGGGTCAAATAACAATGTATGCATAAATTTTTGTATGGGAAAAAAAAATGATACTCATGAAGAGTGTGCTTCTTAGCTCAAGTAGATACATGAGACTAAACGGGCAGCTCCTGTCCAGAGGCGAGATGGGAAGGCAGAGAGGGTCAGGAGCTGGTTGAACGGACTCAGGAAATCACGGGTGGAAAGGAGAAGTGTGCTGTCACAGTATAGGGAGAGCAACTAGGGTCACATAACAATTGTATGTGTAAATTTTTGTATGAGAGACTAACTTGAAATGTAAACTTTCATTTAAACCACAACAATTAAAAAAAAACAAAAGTATCACACAGGCATTGTGTGTTTTTGCTTAGTTTTCTATGCTTATTACTGATTAATCGCCAAGCTCTCTACCAAGGTAAAAAACTCTCTCAGTACAGTCAAACACACCAGTGAGCAGTTTTCTGAAATGCCCCACGAGAAATCTCCAGGCCCCACCAGTCTGGTGGTGTTGCTCTTGGGGCCTGCTTTCGCAGCCTTCCTCCTGGGAATCCCCTGAGGCATTTTCCATTGCTAGATCTGGCCTTTGATCCCGTGTTGTCTTCTTTCTCAGATCACTTGTTGATTTAGTGGGGCACATCCCCTGTGACTATGGAGAAAGGATGTGGAGGGGTGGACTGTTGACGTCACTGGAAATTTTACACGTCTAAAAAGACTACTATTCTTTTTTCACACTTGATTGACAATTTAGCTGGCTATAGAATTCTAAGTCGAAATCATTTTTCCTCAGAATGTTGACGGCAACTCCACATTGTTTCCAGCTTCCCGTATTGCTGTTAGTTCTGGTGCCATTTCTGACTCCCAGTATTTTGTATGTGACCTTCCCCTCATCCTATCAGAAAGCTTTTAGGATCTTACCTCTACTCTTAATGTTGTGAAATTTCATAAGGTAGGCTGGCCACTAAGTAGACCCCAGCTCTAAAGTCTTCTATTCTTTAATACTTTCCAATCCTTCTTTTTTTAGAACTTCTATTAGTTAAACACTGGATTTCTACTCTATGGCTCATTTAATTTTTCTTATCTTTTCTACTTTTCATCTCTTTTTGGAGCTGCTTTCTAGGAAATATTCTCTAATTCATCCTCCAACTTTTCCATTGAATTTTTTTTTCTGCTAGTTTTAATCTGCAAGAACACAATCTCTGAATACTTCTCTTTGATAGTACCCTATTCTTGTTTCATGACTATACTATCTTAAGTATATGGTTTTTAAAGCTTTCTTCTAAATCTTCCATGATCTGCTTCCTTAAATTTCTTTTGCTCTGTTTGCTTTGTTCTCTGGCCAATGCTGAGGGTTTTCCTCAAATGTCTAACAGGCACAGACTGTTCCTTTACACTTAAGACTAAGGTACTGACAACCTGACTGGAAGCCCTATGTGGCAGATGTGGCTATTGATGGGTGAGTGTCACTGTAATAGAGTAAAGCAGCAACATGCAGAGACCCCACATGCAGGGCTTGGTAGATTCTTTTTTGGGGGGCTAGTGATGACTCAAAGAAATATTCCCCAATCACCTACTTGGACTGTGTGGGCTGTCAACCTGGCCACCAGCATTTGAGGAGCTGATGTAAAGGGAGAAAAGAGAGGATCTCACAAGTATGAAGACTTTCACTTACTATCTTTGCCTTCACAGCCTTCTTCAGAAATTAAACTTTCAAGTTTTACCAAAAGTCCAAGAGAAATTGCCTTGCTGCAAGAGATGGGGAGGAGATCTGAGAGTCTTAACTGTCCACCATGAACACTTTCAACCCAGGTTTCAATCCAGGTTGCAGCCTCACTCCACGTCTCCATTCTCTGAGGTTGGGTGCCCTGAAGACTTTCTGAAATTTTGGGGTACATTATTTTGCTTCCTGGTGGTGTCTCCCTCTGCAGCTTAGATCTTTCATGACAAGCAGCCAATGGGAGAGGAGCTTGGGGCATACAATCATGTAAATGTCCTAAAACCCCTGGAAGGGCATCCGTAGGCTGGAACAGAGTGACAAAGACTTGTCAATCCTCTGTAGGCAGAAACTTGCAGACACCTGCAAATACTGCAGAACACTTTTGAATGTTACTTTTGAAAAATAAAATGTGGATTTGTAATGCTTTTCCTCAGAGACATGAATATCATCGAGTATACCTTACCAAAAACAACTTGAGGACAAAGGAAGTATGTAATGTGTCACAAAAGATTCAAGTGAAGAATTCAAAGAATGATGCCATTCCTTGCCATTTGCCTACCTTGCACTTGGCAGACGAAGCTATGGGCCTTTCCGTCACATCTGCCAGTAGCACCTTTGTCAGGCAGAATTTTTAGCATTTTTATTGTCAAAACAAAAACCCAAAATCAATCAGATGCCAAAAAAAAAAAAAAAACCCCAAGTTACTGCCCTTCGTTTTGTTTGTTTTATGTATACAATTTGAATTTATTTAATCTTTGCCCAAAAAGTAATTGTTAATTTTTGCAAGGAAAAAAATAAAAAGTAAAATAATTTTTTGCAAAGACTTATCTTATTTTCTATGTGGAGAAAATCTATTATTGATGCCACAGAACTGAAGCTTGCATGATTTTGAGTCTATGTGTACTTTTTCCTGAGAAGGGGTCAACAGCATCCCTCCAATGCTCAGAGAGGACCGTGATCTCAGACACACAGACCTCCCCCATCTACGGCTGTGGGTAAATCAGAACATCTCCGATTAAGGCGATGCCCCACTTTGTGGCACAATGCCCCTACAAGACCACAGTCTTAGGAGACAATTGAAAATGTGTCATGTATAGTTTAGAAAATATGAACTTGACATATTCATGATGCTAAAGTAAACAGAAACAAAACATCTTTCTCCATAAAGGTGGAAAAGAAACAGTAAGACTCACAAGTGAGAAAGAAGAATGTGAAATAAACTTCAAATCACACTTGTCTGCAGAGGCGCATCTACAGGAAACAGCTCCTAAGGCAAGCACTGAAACTGCGCCCCTGCAGCTCTGCAGCGGGCGCCAGGGGCGGTCTCTGGATTGTGTCCCCCAATTCAAGCACCCAGGGGCAGTCTCCGGATTGTGTCCCCCCAATTCAAGCACCCAGGGGCAGTCTCTAAATTGTGTCCCCCCAATTCAAGCACCCAGGGGCAGTCTCTGGATTGTGTCCCCCCAATTCAAGCACCCAGGGGCAGTCTCTGGATTGTGTCCCCCCAATTCAAGCACCCAGGGGCAGTCTCTGGATTGTGTCCCCCCAATTCAAGCACCCAGGGGCAGTCTCTAAATTGTGTCCCCCCAATTCAAGCACCCAGGGGCAGTCTCTGGATTGTGTCCCCCCAATTCAAGCACCCAGGGGCAGTCTCTGGATTGTGTCCCCCCAATTCAAGCACCCAGGGGCAGTCTCTGGATTGTGTCCCCCCAATTCAAGCACCCAGGGGCAGTCTCTGGATTGTGTCCCCCCAATTCAAGCACCCAGGGGCAGTCTCTAAATTGTGTCCCCCCAATTCAAGCACCCAGGGGCAGTCTCTAAATTGTGTCCCCCCAATTCAAGCACCCAGGGGCAGTCTCCGGATTGTGTCCCCCCAATTCAAGCACCCAGGGGCAGTCTCCAGATTGTGTCCCCCCAATTCAAGCACCCAGGGGCAGTCTCTAAATTGTGTCCCCCCAATTCAAGCACCCAGGGGCAGTCTCTAAACTGTGTCCCCCCAATTCAAGCACCCAGGGGCAGTCTCTAAATTGCGCTCCCCCTCCCCATTTCAAGATGAACAGACGTTTACAGCGGCGATGCGTCAGCAGAAACGCCTCCCCCACTTCCCGGCTCCCTCAGTCAGGTGACTTTCACGTTCGTGGCACCTTGGAATGTCATTCTGCACCTCATCCGGAGCCCCCTGGACTGGCTCCCGGGGGGCAAATGTCCCCTTCTGCCCCCCTCGCTATGCCTCTGCACCCCTGAGCAAACATCTGACACCCATCTTTTAGATAACTGTACCATGATATCGGCGCAAAAATACAAGTCAAGCTCGTTAATTTTGACTTGACACACTATGGCACCGCATGAAAATGACAACTGCCCCTCCCTTGCACTCACTGATGAAAACTGGTCCATGATGTGCTCAAAGTCATTTCTCTTTTTTACAATTTCTTCTCTTTCTACACTCAGCAGAGCAAGATCACACAGTCACCTTGACCCATGGAGGCTCTCAAATACGAAGTATTAGTAATTTTCACTTGCTGAATGATCTCTCACAGCTGGCAGTGGGACCTGCGATGGTTACTAGAAACGGCTTGGTGGCACCGCCCCTCCTCCCCTTCCAGCGGCGCCCAGGACAGGTGTCATACCTGCCATACCTAAGATATGCCTCTGCCTGAAAGTAGTTGCTACAGTAGTTTTAAATGCCAGTTAAGATAAAGTTAAAAACAATGTTCGTGGTCAATTCGAGCTGTGCTGCCCTCTGCTGGCTAATTGGAGAGACTGTTAAAAGGTTACAGTTAGCCACTTTTGCCAATAAATTTAAATTATCTTTTGAATGCATACAGGGAAAAAAGAGGAAATTCATGTTCTACCTGGTGTAAGTGTCCTGCTCTGGTGATACTCACCAGTACTTTTTTTCCGAAAGGGCTTTGCTAATATTAAAATCTATTTGCTCCGTGTCCACAGGCTGGCTAGTTTCTGGGACTAGGTAATAGCCACAGGAGCTTACACTTTACAGGAACACACAGACAAAAATCAACATACTCCACAAATAAGTGCATAAAACGGCATGTTAGAGGTGACAAGTGCTATGGGAGCAGAAGGTAATCGGGAGGACCGGGGGCAGGTGTTAGTAAAGTATTAGGAAAGGGGATCAGGCAGGCATTGGGAGGGCAAAATCTGAACAGAGCATACAGGTCTTCCCTTTCCAAAGTCCTGCGGTATGCAACAAGCCTTCATGTTCTTCTCTGACCCTCCTTCCTATTCCTCACCGTGCAGGGCTGATGAAATTAACTACGCAACACCTGCAAGATTTGAGAAGGTCATTTCTCCCCGAAGAGCCAGCCCTTGCCCAGAAAGACTGGGGGGGGGGGGGCCAGCTTCCCACTTCCTCGTGGCTTCTTAGCAGGGTTTCTGCTGGCCGGAGCTCTCTTACTTGTGACCTGAAAGAGCTTAGTACACTTAGAATAACTGTTCTCCCATTTTCTAGCTGGTGTTCCCACACACATTACTCATTATACAAAAATGTACCTGCTCACTACTCTTCATCCATTCGAAAATATTGAGTCTTTACTCAGCTGTTGCAGGTATCACTCTCAAAACAGTAGCTTACTGGAGGCTGCAGTAAGAACAGCAGGAGTAACTAAACCACTACACAGCACGCTGAGGACCAGGCTTCCGGGAAGGCCCAGGGTGCTCCAGGCTCCAGGGAAGAAGACCCAGAGCTAGTCCCTGGGAGATGGGGGAGAATGTGGGAGAAGGCTTCCAAAAGGGGAAGTGTCTATTGGGAAAATCTTCGCGGCATTATCTGGTATTTAGGAGGAGATGTGGGGAGATTCGAACACCACACTGAGGCCATGATCGTGAAGGAAATGGAGACCAACTTTCAGGGGTGACAGCCCCGTCTGGGGAAGAAGGACATTGTAAACAGAGCTGCACAGCATAAGAAGCCCTTCCAGACCTGGTGCTGCCCAGCTCCCCTCATCTATGGCCAACCCCCACATGCACGCCCCCCGCCCCAGACCCACCTGCATGTCTGTACACACAGTGTCCTTTCATCCTCCAAGATTCTAGTCCCCAACCTGACTTTCCTCCTCTAAGCGAACCCTCAGCTCCATCAGTCTAACTCTTTGAAAGAGATTTTATGCTCAAAATCACAGAACAAATATTTGTGTTGGCTGGTATGCACATTCTCTTCCCAGCCAGGAAACCTACTTGGAAAATAAACTGATGGGAAAAGGAGACCTAGTAAACGCAGATTCAAAGAGCGAGGAGCAGGAAGGTCTTCAAAAGACTCACGGAGCTGTTCGTGCCTGGTAAGTAAGGTCCATTACGCTACAAAGAGGACAGACACTAGTGTCTGAGAGCCAACCAGGTACCAGGCTGCAAAGCACTTCGACAGAAACGCGCTCTCTCCCTAGTGTACAATAACTCTGCCGAACAGAGCAGGCAGGCACTCCCACCATCCCCATCCAATGTGGTGCAAGCTTAGGATGCACCCTTGGAGCCTTAGGTGAAGCCCAGTGAAGCTGCTTCCGCTGCGGAGGGGGGCACTGCCCTCATGCACCCCCCTCCTCCACTGTGCCGCCTCGCCTCCGTGGACCCCTCTGGCATCTCCACCACCCTCCGCTGGCCCACCTTGCCTCCCTGGATGGACGCTCGCCCTATAGTAGCCAGACAGACGCCTACAGCATGGAAGTCTTCACACGTGATTTTCCTAAAATTTTCTGAAATTGCCCTAATGACAGCCCTCTCGATTGAAACAAGTTTAAGAACCACAGTTTTCCTATAGGTTAAACTTCAGTCTATTTTGTGTGTTTGTTTCTCAAAGTAAGCTGCTGATTTTAAAAAAGGATAGATATTAAATGATTACTCTGAGTTTGTTTGTTTTTAACACAAAGAAAGGATCATCTCATTGAAGGCAGAATTGACCATATCTGCTTCCTTTTTGTTTTTCCATTCCAGAAGAAATACAGGATTACTGTCCTCCTCCTCCGGGGGCGGGGTGGGTGCAGAGCATACAAAGCGTGAAAAACACAAGTCTTTTTTCACTGCCATCTCCTAAACCTACTAACCTACTCGGAGGAAACCACTATTAACACTTCGATACTATTTTCCCAGACCTTTTTTGTAACTAATGGTGACCCTAGAGGTCAGAGCAGAACTGCCCTGTAGGGTTTCCAAGAAGCAGCTGGTAGATTCAAACCACTGACCTTATGGTTAGCAACCAAGCTCTAAACCAGTGTACCATAGAACTATAGGAGTTTCTTTTCCTATATAACAAAGATTAACAATATCTATTGTTCTACAGCTTAGACGTTTTTCAATTCATATGTTTTAGAGGTTAGCTATGATTCACACAGTCGAATGTCTTTGCATGGTAGTTCCATCCCCTCATATGCATGCAAAAGCTGGACAATGAATAGGGAAGACTGAAGAAGAATTGATGCCTTTGAATTAACGTGCTGGCAAAGAATACTGAATATACCATGGACCGCCAGAAGAATGAACAAACCTGTCTTGGAAGAAGTATAGCCAGAGAGCTCCTTGGGAGCAAGGATGGCAAGACTTCATCTCGTGTACTTTCGACATGTTATCAGAAGGGACCAGTCCCTGGAGAAGGACATCATGCCTGGTAGAGTAGAGGGTCAGTGAAAAAGTGGAAGACCCTCAACAAGACGGATTGACACAGTGGCTACAACCATGGGCTCAAACACAGCAACAACTGTAGGATGGACTGGACCAGGCAGTGTTTTGTCCTGTGGTACAGAGAGGGTTGCTGGGAGTTGAAACAGACTCAACGGCACCTAACAAGAAGTGGTTAGTTATGTCAGGGCATGTAGATTTACATCAATTTTTTATTTTATTTTATTTTTAAATTGGTGCATTCCACAGTGAAGTTTGTGCTATGCTTTAGATTTCCCACTTATTAACATTTAAGTTGCGTGCAATACTTCGCCTTCGCAAGCTCTACTGCAAGGGGCATTCTTCTCTGTGCATCTTTCTGTACATGTGGAAATATGTCTGTATGGAGGCAGGAAAGCTGAATTACTGAGTCCAACAATACAAGCATGTATTTTAACTTTTTCTGTGAAAATTTTTGGACTTATAGGAAAGTTGCAAAAACAGAGTTCCCATATACCCTTCACCCAACTTCCCTTAATGTTAACATCTTACATAACCATAGGGCAACCACTGAAACCAGGAAATTAATACTGACAAACAACTAATAACTAATCTGGAGATCACAGTTCTCACTAACGTCTTTTTTCTGGTCCAGGACTCAACCTAGCAGACCCTACTGTGCTTAGCTGTCATGTCTCCTGGCGAGACAACAGGGGACTGGACAAAGGCAGGAGCAGTGGGAGAAAGGAGAGAGTGAGTTCAAGAGCAGTTACCCGTTTCTGTGGAGTCGATTCCAACTCATAGTGACCCTACAGGACAGAGTGGAACTGCCCCATAGCCCTTTCATGACTGAATTATTTTTTGTAAGTTTTTGATAATGGTTTTTCAGTAATGGAATGCATGCTAAAACACTGAGTGTTTTCAAATTTTTGTTAGGCAAGATGGATTTTGATAAATATTATGTGGAACACATATGTCCCACTGGACTTTGGTGGCAGGACAGGTGGTTTGAGGCATGGAAAAAATCGTGTTATCTTAGCAATTTTATTTGGTGAAACTTTTGAAAACATGGGGTAACACATAAAGGCACCTGCAGTGACTGCACATAATTGTGGTTCGAGTCTCCTTAGTGCTGCATTCTCTGCATCGCCTTCTAGATCCCTTCACAGGTAAATGCTTTCCAACACGGCAGAACTATCCATCATTTGGCACCCCACTTACTCCTGGCTTGTTCCTCACAAGAAAGGAGGGTCTCCCTCTTCCTTTGATTTCCCAGCCCACAATAAGCTGCCTAATGAGAATGAGCCTGAAGGAAAGTTGGTCACAGCTGTTACAGTTGTTACACAGTTGTTACACTTCCACATTGTACAAGTGTTTACAATGCCAAGGTCAATAAGGACATAGAGTAATCAATGCAACCATCTGAAGAGCATACCTTTCATGACTCTGCCTGTAACTGTATTCTGCAACTGCTCTTTGGCAAGAGATTACTAAGGAGGAGCTGTCTTTGCTCTTTCTGTTGACAGCAGTGATGTCCTTTGGATTGTGGACAAAACTGTCACAGGTTTGTTGTCCTGTCACCTTACTGCCAAAACACTTCTTTCCTACAAAACAGAAATTCTCCCCACTGGAATTTATCTTTCCTCTTCATCATTTCTGGTTGTTGTTAGGTTGTTAGGTGCTATCTAGTCAGTTCCGACTCATAGCAACCCTACGTACAACAGAACGAAACACTGCCTGGTCCTACGCCATTCTCACAATTGTTATGCTTGAGCCTATTGTTGCAGCCACTGTGTCAATCCATCTGACTGAAGGTCTTCCTCTTTTTCGCTAACCCTGTACGTTACCAAGCATGATGTTCTTCTCCAGGAACTGGTCCCTCCTGATAACATGTCTAAAGTATATGACACAAAGTCTTGCTACCCTTGCCTCTAAGAAGCATTATGGCTGTACTTCTTCCAAGATAGATTTGTTCATTCTTTTGGCAGTCCATGGTATATTCAATATTCTTCGCCAGCACCATAATTTAAAGGCACCAATTCTTCTTCGGTCTTCTTCATTCATTGTTCAGCTTTCGCATCCATATGAGGTGATCGAAAACACCATGGCTTGGGTCAGGCACATCTTAGTCCTCACAGTGACATCTTTGCTTTTTAACACTCTAAAGAGGTCTTTTGCAGCAGATTTGCCCAATGCGATGCATCTTTTGATTTATGGCTGCTGCTTAAATGGACATTGATTGTGGATCCAAGTAAAATGAAATCCTTGACGACTTCAATCTTTTCTCCATTTATCATGATATTGCTTATTCGTCCAGTTGTGAGGATTTTTGTTTTCTTTATGTTGAGGTGTAATTCATACTGAAGGCTGTGGTCTTTGATCTTCATCAATAAGTGTTTCAAGTCTTCTTCACATTCAGCAAGCAAGGCTGTGTCATATGCATATTGCAGGTTGTTGATGACTCTTCCTCCAATCCTGATGCCTCATTCTTCTTCATCTAGTCCAGCTTCTCCGATTGTTTGCTCAGCATACAGATTGAATAAGTATAGTGAAAGGATACAACCCTGACACACACCTTTCCTGTTTTTAAACCGTGCACTATCCCCTTGTTCTGTTCAAATGACTGCCTCTTGGTCTATGTACAAGTTCCGCATGAGCACAATTAAGTGTTCTGGAATCCCCATTCTTCACAATGTTATCCAGTAGCCCCTTTCTATTTGCTCGCACTATGCCTACAGCATACAGTCCCCTTTCATTCATGCTTTTCATCAAGAGATAGGAGGAAAAGAAATTATCAAATACAAGAGCCTATGAAGATGGTTGCATGAATGGCACAGTCCAAGTACAACACTCACCGAGGAAGAGATATGAGTCATGGGCATATCAAAGTGAGTTGGAAAGCCAGTTAGTGAGTCAGTCAAGCACCAAACTTTGTACCCGCGCTTGATGGGCTTCATTGCCATGTATTATTGATGAACAGTCCTTGAATAGCACCATGCTTTCATCAACTGTCATGACACTTGATGGCACCTACACCTCCTTTAGGCGACTATCGAGAGCATTGGTAACTGGGTGCCATTTGTGAAGCCGGTTGTAGCCAGGTTCTCCTTATGCACGGCTTTGGAACCATCATTGCAGTGTATGGCTTAGTTTCTTGAATCTGATTTTAGTCATAAGGCCTGCCAACGAAGTAACACCCAAGACGGGGTCACTGCAACAATAACATCTGAGCTCAGGCAAGACGTGTGCACCCATCAATACACGCCCAGCAACAAATGCCCTTATTTCCTCTGCGGATGTAGGCTGCCAGCTTTTACGTGGCATTCTAATCTCCTGCCCTCTATGTAGTCTCGTGAGCTCCTGGGTCGCATAAGGTTTTATTTGGCCCTTTAAAATTTCCAATATTTCTTCCATAATACAGACAAAAAATAATCTACTTCTGTATCTTCACGGGTCAAATCCAGGTAAACAGTGGCAAAGTGCTGAAGCAAGTCTGTTCTATTTTCCGAGTAAGAGATGGCCTCACAGCATGCACTCTGCTGGCTTCACGTTCATCACAGGCATCATCATCTGGTTACCCCTTTCTTCTGCAACATCAATGCTTCATCATCCTCCAATCCCATCGGTGTCCTTGCTGTTCCCATCAGAATGAGCTCCAGATCCCAGAGACAGGTAAACTCCCCCAAGGCAGCTTCGCGTCACACGCCTCCTCGGGAACGGTCCTCATCCTCAGGGACAGAAAAGAAAACAATCTAGATTTTCTTTGTCCTTCAAAGAGCCCATTTCTGGAAAGGAGGAATTTTTCAGAAAACAGTAATTTCAGGTTCAGCAAAGGCAGGATAACAATACCATAGCTCCAAACCAACATGAGAATACACAAGGGGTGACACTGTCTAATTCCAGCCTCCTGTAAAAATAAAAGCACCAGAAGGAACTGGTGTCATGGGAAAAGCACCACTCCCATGAATTCATGTTTATCGCAAATGAACTACTTATAGCTCGTAAACCAGAAGGGAAGTCCTCTTCTCACAGTATGTCAGGGACGCTACGACACGTGCTTGTAATGTACTGTGCGTGAAAATAAGTTATTGCCTTGAAAATTAAATCATGAAAACTGCAACTTGCAAATAACACCCAGGAACCCATACAGATACCTACAAGGCTTATCTCGCTGTGCCAAAGCCAAAAGAGACAAAGTTTCACACATTCGCACCTCCAGGACGCATCACCTCGTACAGTGACCTGCACACAGTGGTTTGGCGCCAGCAACCGTCTCTTCCCTTTTAGCCACTCACACATGCCCCTGCCAGGTGGCACATACTATGAACTGGACACTAGCACCCCAAGAAACCAGACAGGCAAAACTGTAACTGAGACTTAAATGTTCCAGTTGTCATGAAAGGGTTAGGGTCTCCAAGGCTGTCATCTGTACAGAAGCCGACGGCCACATCTTTCTCCCATGGAGCGGCCAGTGGGTTCGAAGTGCCGACCTTTCGGTTAGCAGCCGAGCACTTAACCACAGCACCACCAGGGCTCCTTCCATGTATCCTTAGTCACTTTCAATCTGTGACAGTTTCTCAGTCTTTCCTTGTGTCACATGAACTTGACACTTTTTTGGTGCCAGACAGTAAGGAAGTACTCAGAGTGACAGGGACACATTGAAAAAACACAGGTAATAACTTGAGGAATTAATGTGCAAAAAATTAGTGTGTAAAAAAGTGTGAGGAGAAGCAGCAGGTTAGCTGCATAGTACTAGTCTGTTATTTGGTAGAATGTCCCTTAATTTAGGTTTGTCTCAGGCTTTCTCTGATTGGCTGAGGTTATGCATTTTTGGCAAGAACAGCATAAAACATGATGCTGTGCCCTCTCAGCGCGTGGTCAGGGGGGTGCGGTGTTGATGAATCTTCTTAGAGTGAAGCTGTGTCTACCAGGTTCCTGCCTCCACTGTACAGTTACTGTGTTTCCCTTTGTAATTAGTAAGTATCTTGTGAGGAGATACTCTGCTACCACACAAATATCCCTGAGAGAATTAAGCTCTAACGCCATAGCCAGTTAAGCAAGGCAAGAACCAAGGCATAAGGATTGGAAAGAGGGAAAAATGGAACCATGGTAACTCACAGGTGGTTTGACTGCCCATGTGGAAAAGGTAAAAGAACCTAAAGATAAATTGTAAGCCTCACTAACAGAGTTTACCAAGGCTACTGGTTACAAAGTCAACACGTAAAACGCAAATGCATTTCAATACGTTAGCAACCAACAGTAATTAATGGCCCTAGAAATAAATCAGTCAAGGATGTACAGGACTTTTATGGAAAAAAATTCTCAAATTTTATTGGAAGACATTAAAGGAGATCTACATAAATGGAGAGATAAGCTGTACCCACAAGCAGGAGGACTCCTTACACTAAAAGATGTCACTTTTCTCCCAGATGACCCGAGTTTCAGTGACACTGCAAATCACAACCCCAGCAGGTTTTACCTGTTTGTTCCAGGGATGATAAAATAGCATGGTACTGGCAGGGGACAGATCCACAGAACAGGCTATCACAGAGAGCCCAGGGACAAGCCATGCAGATAAACACTTGACATATGGCAGAGCTGGCAACGCAGCTCAGCAGGGAAAGGACCAACTTTTCCATAAATGCTGCAGGGTATATATCTTCCACATGAATACCAGGAAGTACGAATATGAATGTTCACCGAAGCATTCTTAGCAACAGCCCAAAACTGGAAACTACCTAAATGTCCATCCAAAACAGGGCAGATCTTTTTTCAATTGTGGTGAAAATAGGCACAAGAAAAACTTCACCAATTAGGGTAGATTTTTAAAAATTGTGGAGTATTCAAAGAATGAAACGCTATGCACTCATGAAAATGAACGAACTACAGCTACCCGCAACAACGTGATTAAATCTCGTTAACATGACATTGAGCAAAAAAAAGCCTTCAAAATTGGAAGAAAACTTTTTTTCAACCTATAATTTTATACCAGATCCAAAAAAACATGAGGGTAGACTAAGACATTTTCAAACACACAAATGCAGAACACAGACCTCCCACATACCCTTTCCTAGGAAACTTCTAGAGAATGTGCTTTACAAACTTAAAACAAAAAAAAAAAAACAAGCTCATTTGCAAGTCACTTAGCAACCGTATATGACAGAGTAGACCTGCCCCATACAGTTTCCAAGGAGCGCCTGGTGGATTCAAACTGCTGACCTTTTGGTTAGCAGCCGTAGCACTTAACCACTACGCCATCAGGGTTTCCTGAAAACTTAGGGTAAGCCAAAAGAGGGAAGACATGGGCCCCAAAAAAGGCTGATCCAACAGAAAGGAGTGACAGAGTGTGGTCCCAACATGTATGGCTCTGAAGGGAAGTCAAACTCAAAGGCTACTCGGCCAACCTAGAGAGCAACTAACCCAGATTTGAGCAGAAAAATAATGGGCACTGTCCAGTAGGAGAAACAGAGCTGATGTCTTAAAACACTTACAATATTTATAGCTAAGCATGGGACAGAGATAGAGTATTTGAAAAACAATGGATAATTTCAAAGAAAACCAGGCAAATGATAAATTGAGTCAATTAACAGCTCCAGGAAAAAAACAAAAAGTTGTACAAGAAAGGCCATGTGGTTGTAGAACACTATGTGGCTCAGCATAGCTGAGGCAGAAAGCTGACAGATAATGTCTGAAATTGGTAATCAAGAAATAGTAGGAGGCTGCTCTGACTGGGTTCACAACAGAGGGTTCTGGGCAGATGGGGAGAAAATTGTAGAACAGAAAATCAAATTCACAAAATAGACCAGACTTATTGGTCTGACAAAGACTGAAGGAACCTGCGAGACGGTGGCCCTAAGACACCCTTCCGAACTAGAACTGAAACCATTCCCAGAGACCCTCCTTCGGTCAAACCATAGACAGGCCCATAAAATAAACAGTAACATCCAAGAGGAATGTGCTCCTTAGAACAATCAATTATACGAGATCAAAGGACAACATCTGGCCTAAAGCAAAGATGAGAAGGCAGGAAGGGGTAGACAAGGAAAACGGGGAACCCAGGGTGGAAATGGGGAGAGTGCTGACACGTTGTGGGGAATACAACCAATATCATGGAACACTTTATGTACAAACTATCGAATGGGAAACTAATTTGCTCTGTAAACTTTCACTTAATGCACAACTAAAAAAGGAAGAAGAATCAGTAGGAGAATATTATTTAAATATGAAGGTAAACTATGCAACAAACAACTGGAAACATTTGAAACGGCCACCCCCGGGGAAAGGTCTCCGCTGGGGCTATTTTCTTTATGACGCTTTACTACTCTATGATCCCTTTTTTCTCTCCAAGTTGGCAAATGTTTATTTGTATTTGTAATTTAAAAGATATATTTATACATTAGGTAGATTTTTAAATAAGGGGCTGAAATCAATGCAGTGCTTCCAAATATAATTCTTAATAGTAACATCCTTCATTCTTTTAATGTTGGTTACAGTGAAAGTCCCACTATTTACGTAAAGACTTAAAAATTTTTCAAAAATTACTTTAACCTGAAACTAGTATCAACATGTTGAGTCTCCTAAAGTAGACTTTTTTTGAGATAATTCACAAATCATAAAATTCATCCCTCTAAAAAATGTACAATTCACTGGTTTTTTAGTATATTCACAAAGTTGAGTAATCACCACCACTTCCTTACTCTAGACCATTTTTATCACCCTAAAAGGAAACCCTGTACCCATTAGCAGTCACTCCTCATTCCCCTGGTCCCCCAATCTCCGGCAACCACTAATCTACTTTTTGTCTCCGTGGATGTGTCTACACACAATCTAATGTTTTATATTTAGTATAACGTTTTCAAGGTTCATACATGTTGTATCTTGTGCCAGTACTTCATTCCCTCTTATGGCTGCATAATATTCAATGGTATGGATATGCCACATTTTGTTTATTCATTCACCCACTGATGGACATTTGGGCTGTTTCTACCTTTTGGCTATTATATTACTACTATGAACATACATGTAAATCTGTGTATGATATACAATCTTTTAAACTATGTACATGTATTGCTTAGATAAAGGTACATTTTAAAGATTTCCTATTTTTCTGAGTCCTACCTATTCCTCAAAGTCACACTCAAGAGCCTCCTCCTGGCTTGCTCCCTCTGGCACCGCCTACCACACCCCATCTACAGGAAACAAACCCAAGGTGCTGAACCAGATTTATGATACATTTCACCTCTAAAGACGTTATGATTCCAGAACCAGGATTCCCATTCTCAAAGATGAAAACGTCTGCAGAACTAGCTTTATATACTTCCAGGAAACCATAACTCATGTTAGGTACCCCATCGGCTGGGCCTAAGTGCTGGGTATAAGTACGTCATCAGCCCGCTACATAGGCCATGGATGGTTTCAGCACGGTCCTAGATCAAAAGGAAAATGTTTAAAGAGCCAATGAGTGCAGTGGTTATTGTAGGAGGCCAAGGCTGACCAGGCTATCAGAAAAGCTCACTTTTACACAAGACATAAGAGATGCATAACAAGCACCAGCCAATTCATGATACACTCAATGGATATTTCCAAAAATGGTCTTTCTGGTACTTTTACTAGTTGGGGGACACAAGGTTAATGTCCATAGAAGGCGGAATGATTAAATTAATTCATTGGGTCTTCTGTACATTTATAAACCTAACTTAATCAGTAATTTTTAAGAAAAAATCCTACCTTACCAAATATGAAAAGAGGTGATTATCAGGGGGTGAAATTCTAGCATGTTTATGAAAGCAGAGCTCTCTGGCGACTCCCATAAGAGTAACTAAGACCTGAGGGAGGGAAGGAGTGTAGGAGTTTGCTTACTTGCTGGCTTCCTTCTTCTTTGTTTCTCTATGCTTTGGACGTGGACTCTACCGCACAAGAGTGCATACCCCCTTCCTGTTTCCTTCTTACTGATTACACATCTCCCCCTTTCTTGGCAAAACCACAAGACCAACGTTACAAAATCCATGCACTCCACCCATCCTCTTACTCAGATGACATCGAACTGACCCACTGGAGATGGGCCACTGCCCCGAAGAGGAAACCCAGTCCACGTGACAGGGCTGAGGAGGAAGAGAGCCATGCCCACCTTTGTCACAGAGCAGCGCCAAGACGTCAGATGACAGGACCAAGGAAGTCAGCCAGGCCAAGCTTCTTGGTATCTGTTATTGATTTTAAAACAAACTAAGCAGAAACCATTGTTTTGTCTAAAACCTAATCTCCTTGCTTTGAAGGCAGGTGGTTTGGATTGGAAAAAGAAAAACAAAAAACTAACAATCTATTTTTGGAAGGACATTTCTTCAAGAATTTCTCCGAGCTTTTACTTAAACCATTGTTCAGATGGTTTATTTTCCCTAAAATTCCCTTCCAATCCCAAAAATATTCCTACCAGGTTTAGAAGCAGTTCCCAAATTGCAGAAGTTACCACTACCCAAAGAAAGACAAAGTGCTCCTACAACAGTCCAAAGTCTTCAGTCCCTGAAATATTTCTCAGTCTGTTCTCGGAGTCTGTCTGAAAAGGGGGCTGAAAAGCACAGCCTTCCAGCTGTCCAGACGGGGGAGAGAATGAGACCCTGGTGAACACAGTGACATCTACCGCAGGACGTAGGTGTTCCAGGCAGGCGGTGCCCACGGCCTCCACTAACATGGTGGCAGTAGAGTTGGAGAAAGTGGACCACTTTAGACTATATTGCGGAGGTCGAATGGGCAGTACTACTAAGGAACTGGACGTGGAGAATGAGATAAAGGAGCAATCAGGGTTGATTTCTAAATGGTTGACTTTGACACTTGTGTGGATGGAGATGCTGCTTCTCAGGCTAGGGTCAACTGGAAGAGGCACAGCATCAGGGGCTCTGTGTGGCCGTGTTGAGTGTGACATGCCTGTCAGACATCCCAGGGGAGATGTCAAAGGAGGAAGTGAGGTAAAGAGCCTGAAGTTCAGAAGCAGGAAGAGGCCTGGAGATATATACATTTGAGAGACATCAGAGGGTAGGTGGTGCTGAAAGCTATCAGTTATATCAGTTGATAATTCCAAATGGTCTGGTTCAAAAGATCCTCTCACTGAGAAAGAAGCAGGAGGAACTCGATATATTTTACAAACCTGCAACATCTTCCCAGATGCTTGAAGTTAGGGGGACTCCTCCATCTACGTCCCCTTACGAATTACAAAGCTGACCATCTGATCTCTACTTTGTTTCCTTTCTCTGTAGAAACAGAGAAGGTTCAGAACTTGGGAAGGGCAGAAAGAAATTTTATTTATTGCTCTCTCCCATGTACACGCATTTCAAAGAGATTTTCACAGACATCGCTTCTAAAAAGTACAAATTGGAGGAAAATCTCCACTCTCAATTAATTGATTCCCGGGCTATAATGATAAACAGTGCTGCGACGGGTTAAGGAGAGGACTGAGAACTTTGCAAAAGTACATAAATTAGCTTTCAACCCTGACCCAGTAAATGTAAGTAATGTCACAGAGTGATTTTTCACAGTATGTCACAGACTGAATTTTCTCCTGGAAATGTAAAATGCCTAATTAAATACAAAGCTATAGGTAGTATTGTAGAACATGCAATTTTTTTGCTTAGTACGAGATAGGTTCTGCCTAAAAGTCATGTATAATCGTGGTTGGGAAATAAGACACACAAGAATATATCGAGAATGAAAGAGTGTACTCAGGGTACCAACCTCTCCCCAAAATATTTACTTTTTTTTTTTTTATACCTGAAGTGATTTAACAAGTAAAATAAATTAATTCTAAATAATCCATATGTTGAAGAAATTTAAAAAAAAAAAAATTTTTTTTTTGAACAAAAAGTTTATTCTGAGCAGTTATTCTTTATGCATATAGGGAGGCCATTTTGACTCCAGAAAAAGCAAATAGCTTAAAGAAGGTAGATACAATGGGGCTTATAAGGAGAAGAAAACCCATTGCTATCAAGTCGATTCTGATCCACAGCAACCCTACAGAATAGAGCAGAACTGCCTCACAGAGTTTCCAAGGAGCAGCTGGTGGATTTGAACTGCCCACCTTTTGGTTAGCAGCTGGGCTCTTAACCACTGCGCCACCAGGGCTTCGTAAGGAGAACAGAAGGGAGAAATACAGATCAACCCCTGGCTGATCTTACCATGACTGACTGAGCCCTGCCCTCCCCGTTACTGAGAATAAGGAATGTTCTTAGCCCCTCCACTCAGCAGTATATAAGAAAATTTTTTTAATATTTTTAATTGAAAGATTTGTTCATGACACAACGGAGAGTCCCTGATGGAGCAGGGGAAGGGTGGGGTGCAGAACTCAAATTCTAGTGAAAAGACCAGACTTTATGGTCTGACTGAGACTGGAGGAACCCCAGAGAGCACGGCCCTCGGACTCTCTGTCAACCCAGAACTAAAACAATTCCCAAGGCCAACTCTTTAGTCAAAGATTAGACTGGACAATGGGACATAAAAGGATATTCGTGAAGAGTGTGCTTCTTAGCTCAAGTAGATACATGAGACTAAATGGGCAGCTCCTGTCCAGAGGTAAGATGAGAAGGCAGAGAGGGTCAGGAGCTGGCTGAATGGACATGGTATATGAAGGGTGGAAAGGATGAGTGTGCTGTCACAGTATAGGGAGAGCAATTAGGGTCATATAACAATGTATGTATAAATTTTTGTAAGAGACACTAACTTGAATTGTAAAGTTTCACTTAAAGTATAATAAAATAAAATTTTTTAAAAAAAAGAAAGATTTGTTCATGAATACTTATAGCAGCCTTATTCACAATAGCCCCAAACTGGAAAATAACTCGATGCTCAGGTGAGTGGAAAAAGAAAATGTGGTATATCCATGCAGTAGAACACTATTCGGCAATAAAAACGAACAACTGATACCCCCAACAATGAACTGTGAAAACATCATGCTGAGGGAAAGAAGCCAAACACAACAGAGTATATATCGTATGACTCCATTTACATGAAATTCTAGGAAGTGCAAATTAATCTTCAGTGACAAAAAGCAGCTCAGTGGTTGCCTGGAACTGGGGCAGGGGAGGGACAGACTCCATGAAGCATCTTTCTGGGGTGAAGGAAATGTTCTGTAGCCAGATTGTGGTAGTGGTTTCATGGGTGTATATATCTGTCAAATAATATCTTATCAAACTGTACAGTTTATATGGATAGAGCTTACTATATGCAAATTATATTTCAATACAATCAAATTAAAAAAAAAAAAACAAGAAGGGGAAACCTGAAAAGTTTGTAGCAAACATATAGGTGGAAATCAGTGTGCTGGTCACCACTAATTAAAGCTGTTCCACGTGTCACCACTGGTATCTTCAGTTTGCTGTGGAGGCCACACGGTGTACTGCACATCTGAAGGCCCTGAGGAGTGTCCGCTCTACGTAATGACAGTCGTTGCTCACCGTCATCAGGCACCCCTTGGCTTTCGGCATGGGCACCTGAGACCACTGCCCATGGCCCGCCTCTCTTAGTCCTTCACTGGGACCCTACGAGACAGGTACGACTGCGTCATCGCCCCAACACTGCAGAAGAAAACGTCCCCTTGAGAAAACACATCATTGGCCCAGGGCACAAAACACTAAGTGTCAGAGGCCAGTGCAGGAATCAAGGCTGACGACAAAGACCCGCAAGAGCGCACGCTGGGGAGTGTCTTAGTTTCCAAGGTCGCCACAACAAATCGCCACAGAGTGGGTGGCTTTAAAGAACAGAAATGTATTGTCCCGCAGTGCCGGAGGCTGGGAGTCCCAACCAGGTTCTCGGCCCTGTTGGTTCCTTCCGGGGACCCCGAGACAGGAACTGTTCCATGCTTCTCTCCTAGTCCTGCTGGCTGCTGGTGACGCTTGGTGTCCCTTGGCTGCTAATAGATGCTTCTGCCTCTGCCGTCACGTGACATCTGTCTTCCTCTTGAGTGTGATCCCCTCTGGCCTCTTCTTTTATAAAACCACCCTACTCCAGTAACTGACATCTACAAAGAAAAACCCTATTTCCCCAAAGTCACACTCACTGGTGGAGGGGTTAGGACTTCAACGTATCTTTTTGGGGGACGCAATCCAATCCATAATGATAAGAGTAATCAAGACAAAGTTAGCAAGCAAAGCCTGAGATGCTTCAACCTGGGTGTCCCTAAACAGCACTGTCTTCCGTGTACAAACATAAAACATTTGAAAATGTATCTATTCAGAAGTAAATCATGGTTTACCTGGACATGCTTTCAAAAGTCTTTAGCACATTTGAGGCCTTGCCAGTTATAAGGGGACGTGGAGATGCTGAGAAGTCAGGAACGAAAAGTTCAACCACCGGCCTATGTTCAATAAACAGAGCAAATGTTAGACTAAGATTATTCATAAAGTGGGAAGGCAGGGGAGTTTTCACCATTACTCAAACTCTCAAGAACCCGTCATCTGAACTTAGTAGATGCATAAAACTGGATGGAATGGTCTCTATCCAGAGAAACCAGCTCCCTTTTTTGGTTGAGGTCTAAGTTCTCTTTCCACCTGGAATACAAGGTCCCTGAGAACTCCATTCACCACTAAATCTCAAGGCCTGTATGGTGCCTAACTACAATAGGTGTTCAATAAACATCTGTTAAATACAGGGAATAGAAAATGACCTGGAAAAGAAGCCGCTGTAACTTCCTGTTCTGACTTACGTAGACAGTAGGCAAGATTCTTAGGATAGTCAAATCTCATATCACCAACTGAGATTAGAGAGACAAAATAATATTTAAAAAGTATATCAAAAAGCCAAATGGTTAAAACACAACTTAGTGTAGGGAAGGGAAAGTTAACAAGTATCATCACATACTGGTGTGAAATGTAAATGGATAGAACTTTCTGGAAAGCCATCTGGCATTACATACCAAGAGACTTAAAAAAGTTAAACATACTAGCCCAGTGATTCCACATACAGGAACCTGGCCTAAGAAAATGATCAGAAATGCGGGCAAAGTTTCAGGTACAGCTATGTTCAGGGCTACTTGTTAGAGCAACAAAGTAGAAAGTTCTGAATAGCCAACAAAAGAGGATGACTAATTAAATTACAGTGCATCCATATTCTACTGTTTGGCAGAGGCTGTTCACCGTGGGCTCTTAGCGGCCCTGAAGTCCTTGCTGAGTGTGCCAAACTGAGGCCGAACGGTCTCTCTGCAGCCGGTCACACTGAGTTGGTCAAGCAGACCACAGCATGACTTGCATTGACTGCTCACTCCCTCACTCCTAGGGACTGGTTAGTTTGCTGCATGCTAAAAACATGCTAAGCCCTTGTCCTTGGTTCCTCAGCCATGTGGACCAACTCAATTTATGCCTAGCCATCCTCTGGGCCCATCACGTCACCCTATGAGAACTGGGGACAGGGGAGCCAGCATCACCATGCTGACATGTTTCCTGCTGTTTGCTGTGCTACGTGTAGTAACTGTCCTGCTCTGATTCATGGGGTCTCACCATCTATGCCAAGCTAGAGCAAGGCACCTGTGGAGCTACAGCAAGCCAATCTGCTTGCTTCCTAGTCACCTCCTTGTTAGTCCTTACCATCTTCTGTGAAGTTAGGGTCCACTAAAAACTGTGTATTTATCAAAGACACAAGGAAAATATTAGCCCAAGGGACAGAAAGGGCCACATAAACCAGAGACTTCATCAGCCTGAGACCAGAAGAACTAGATGGTGCCCGGCTACCACCAATGACCGCTCTGACAGGGAACACAACAGAGAGTCCCGGATGGAGCAGAAGAAACGTGAACTCAGATTCCAGAAAGAAGACCAGACTTAATGGTCTGAGACTGGAGGAACCCCAGAAAGCATGGCCCCTGGACTCTCTATCAGCCCAGAACTAAAACAATTTCTGAGGCCAACTCTTCAGACAGGGATTGGACTGGACTGTGGGACATAAAGGGATACTCGTGAGGAGTGTGCCTCTTAGCTCAAGCAGATACAAGAGACTAAATGGGCAGTTTCTTTCTGTCTAGAGGTGAGATGGGAAGGCAGAGAGGGTTAGGAGTTTGTTGAATGGACATGGGGAATCGGGTGGAAACGAAGAGCATGCTGTCACAGTATGGGGAGAGCAACTAGGGTCACATAACAATGTATGTACACATTTTTGTTTGGGAGACTAACTTGAAATGTAAACGTCATTTAAACTACAACTATAAACAAAAGACAAAAAACAAAAAAGCTGTGTATTTACAAACTTTAATGGCAAAGAAAATGCATACGTTTAATTTTTTTAAAAGCAAGCTATAAAACATTTCACAGAAAGACCCCAACTATTTTTAAGCTTTTTTTTTTTTTAACTCTAGTACATTTTTCAGAAAGGACATGAGGCAGGTGAACATGTGTGAATATGGTGAACATGTATGAATAGAGAAAAAGACTGAAAGGTAATTCCACCAAAATGTTAATGGTGATGGGCACATGCGGTTCATTATACTCTTCTATTTTTGCATATGCTTGAAAATGTCCATAATAATAATTTTTTCAAACTTTGCCCAGATGCTAAAGTAGAAAGGACATACACAATTATAACCAATCCTAGCACACTGCTTGAAGTGGCTTAATGTTCAGGCCGTATCCCAACAGCCTTGAGTAGAGACTGACAGCTACCTGGAAGACATGACTGGCTGGTAACTCAGCCTCAGTTGCTTCCGCAGGTCTCCATACCTGGAGACCAGCATCCCAGTTCCAGGCCCCTCCTTCGTCCCAGCAGGAGGGGTGAAAGGCTCTTTCTAGGCCACTTCCTCTCGGCTGCACAGATCACAGCTCCAGGACGGGCACTCGCCCTGGGGCTGCCTAGCAACAGCAGCAACATAAAAGGAAGGTTATCTTTTAAAAAGGAATACAACAGAAAACCACACAAAGACACTTGAGGGAGGTGAAGTGGGTAAGGAGATAAACTGGGTAGCGAGAGTAAAGGGGTTTAAAAAAAAAAAAAAAAAAAACCCCAAGCTTGGTTATTTTTTGCTTCTTTGATCTGTTGAGCCTCTTCAAAAACCTCTGCTTGAAAACTAAAATCCCCTAAGGGGAATACTGAATGGCCTAAAGCGCAACCACATGAACTAGACAGTTAAGAAATGCATTTAACACTCAGCCACCCCATCCTTCAATTATGGACACACAAACCCTCGCGCCCTGGTTTTAGGCAGCCAACACAGGAAATGACGGGAACCATCTCTGCCCCACCAACCCCAGCCAGTAAAAGCCCGTGCCAACGCATGTGGGGTGACCCCGAGCACAGCAGCGTTCCTGAGGTAGGGCTTCTACATTTGGGGGCCCAAATGTGTAGGCAGGTAGGTGGTGGTTAGCTGTCATCAGGTCCCTTCTGACTCGGAGAAACCCCATGGGTTACAGAGCAGACTGCTGCACAGACTCTTCTTGGCTTGTCATCTCTACAAAAGCAGATCTTCAGGAGCCGCTGGGTGGGTTCAAACCACTGATCTTTAGGTTAGCAGTTGAGTGCAAACCGTTTGTGCCACCCAGGAATGTAGGTAGGTGGGTAGGCATATATATTCCTGGGCCCTGCCCTGGAGCATCTGAGCTTATTAGGTGTGGCTGGAGTGGGGCCCCAGAACGAGGTGCTTTTTTTTAAAACTCACCCAGGTGATCATGCCGGTTAGTCAGGTATGGAAGCCACCACTGTACTGCCAATTTACTAGATTACAGACTTCAGAAGCAGCCAGGTAGGTTAAACAAACCACCTTTGCATGTTCATCTGCCTAGGACAGCTGACTGCTCCAATTGCAAAAGGTACCTGTCTGGAACCGAAAAATACGTGGCCATATAACACATGTGGTTATTTTACAAATTTGGATGTAGAAAGCCCAAAACTCAGGAAATATTTAATCTCCTCTTCTGATCACAGATGTTTTAATTCTGGCCTTGGAGCCCTGGTGGCACAGTGGTTAAAAGCTCAGCTGCTAACCAAAAGGTGGGCAGTTCGAATCTACCAACTGCTCCTTGGAAACCCTATGGGGCAGTTCTCTGTCCTACAGGGTTGCTATCAGTCGGAATCCACTTGACAGGAACAGGTTTGGTTTTTTGGTTTTATCCAAACAGCTAGGCTCTTTACAGGTGCAACAAGGAACGCAATAGCATTTTACCAGTTAAAAATGCTTTTTTTCTAAAAGCAAAGAAAACAAAAATACCATTACAATAGACCTTAAGATTTTTAAACAGAAGTAAAAAGTAATTCTACACAGAAAGCATCACGGATCTTTTCTAAAAGTGACAGATATCAAATCAGTCTGATGGCACTTCTTGAAATCAAAACTGATCACAAATATAACCATTATTCAGCCACCATCAGTTCCGCTGATCTTCAAGAAAACAAAGAGGCTAGGATATTTTTCCTTGTCCCTTCCGCAGGCATTTGTAACCTGGTAGAAGAGACTCACACCCGCCTGCCTCCCCCGTCCATGGTTCAGTTTTGGTTTCAGTGTTTAATCTGAACGCTTACCAAGTTTGTGGGGGGTTTTCTGCACACATACAGATGGGTGTTTACAAAGTGTATAATTTGTTTTACAGCCAGGATACTGTCTGAGGAGCCTGTCCCTTCACTCTGTGTCACGTGGGCACTCGCCTATTATTCTGTAACAAATACACAGTAAAACCCGTGAAAGCCAGAACTGGTATAAGGCAAAAATCTGTCAGAGAAGGAAAATGCAAATATTTTCCACTAATACAGAGAGGCAAAGAAGGGGTAAGACTGCGCCCTGTCAAAGGCAGATAACTGAGACCTGGAAAAACAAGGCGATCCCGTCAAGTTCCGGCTCTCACAGGTTTCACTCTACAATAATACAATGCTGGGCCATTTCCTTATTAATGAACGTTTATGTAGTCTACAGTAAACATCCTTGCTCATAGATTCTCGCACACGCGAGCTTCCTTGTCTTTCAAATCCAGACTGTTCTGAGATTCTTGTTTTCTCAAAGGCGCAGATCTCCATGGACAATTAATGCTCACAGGGGATGAAGGAGGCTGATGTGTGACCTACTTCTGTCTGGAAAATCAGGTGATCTTGGGGATATGATAATACGGGGCACTAAAATCGCTCAACCTTCTAAGAGTCTAGTAAGACTCCTTTAAAGATCAAAAGTGACTTTTAACTAGATACTTTTCTCTATCAACTGAGTTTTTACTATAGAATGTGTTACCGTTTTAATTTTTTAAGGAAGAAGTTTAAATTCCTTTTATGAGAATGCTATGTATACACACGTATAAGTGAAGAAAATAAGAGATCATATAGCAAGATCAGAAAAGGATGAGAACAGTAGTTTCTAGCCAGTAACTTGGTTTCGTACCCTTGGCATTGATTCAGGGTAAAAATTAAACCAAAATCACCTTTAACACAAATTCGTGGAAGAGTGTCAGCACCTAGTCTGCTTCTACACAGAAAGATATCCGTCATGTGATGTAGGAGAAAAAGGCAGATGTTTGGGGAAATAATGACCAAATAATTTCATGCCAGTATCTCCTTCCTAGAACAATGAACTCGTTTTTCCTATTAGGACAGGACGGCATCGCCTCCAAGCTAGACCTCAAAGCTACAACCCATCTCAGTGTTACAGTCAGGCAGTTGTCCACAGGAGCTGAACACCAAGAGGAGACAGAATCTGAATCTGCTGGTGTTTGCAGGGCTACCTGGATGTGCGCCCCAAGACTCACAGTCCCCCTAGCAGGCCACTCACTGCCACAGCCCAGGCAAGGGCAGCCAATCAAATCTTGATTTTTAAAAACCCTCCAAACACAAACTGACACCTTGGAATTATGGTGTTGGTGAAGAATACTGAATATACCATAGACTGCCAAAAGAATGAACAAGTCTGTCTTGGAAGAAGTATAGCCACACTGCTCCTTAGAAATGAGGATGGCGAGACTTTGTCTCACATACTTTGGACACGTTATTAGGAGGAATCAGTCCCTGGAGAAGGACATCATGTTTGATAAAGTAGAGCGTCAGCGAAAAAGAGGAGGACCCTCAATGAGACGGACTGACACAGTGGCTAGAACAATGGGCTAAAGCATAGCAGCAATTGTGAGGATGGTGCAGGGCTGGGCAGTGTTTCTTCTGTTGCACACAGGGTCACTATGAGTCAAAACCAACTTGACAGCATCCATTCAACAACTTCTACATTACAGCCCATGACACTGGTTACATTTTTCACACGGTGTCACCATCCTCGCCACCTCTACCTCTGTGTTTCACCACCATCAGCTTAGATTCACTGCCCTCTAAACTTTCCATCTATGCTTTAGAGCTACTGTTGTCAATTTGATCTCATATAGATAACTCTTTAAAAGTGTGCACTTCTCAAGGCAAACATTCTTTACTAATTGAGCTAAACTGTTGTTCAGTCTAAAGACGACCTGAGGAGATAGCTTTGGTTCAAGGTTTGACGGTCATCTCAGGTCAACAGCTTTGCACTTCCTCCAGTCTCGGTGGGTCCAGTAAGTTCTGGCTTCCATTAGAATCTGAAACTCTGTTCCAGACTTTTCCTCCTTTACAGCAGGATTCACCTTCAAAAGCCTTTTATACTTCATCCTAATGGGCTAAGGAGTGACATGAAATGGCCCCTGTAAGCTGGTCGCTGACAGGCAAGCTTCTATACAGATTGGTAAGAGGTGAGATCACTCATACTAACCTTCATCTCGATTTCCCACATAAATTCAGTTTTTCAACTCAAAACGGGTCTGGCTCCAGGGACTCATCGAAGGCCAGGCTGGGTAACTACTGTTGCCACAACACCAACCCCAGTTTACAAGTGGCCCTGGGAGGAAACGTCAGTCGCTAAACCTGTGGCGTTCAATGAGCTGAGAAGAAACTGGCTGTAATATATGAACCTACAAACTCCTCAAATCTTGACCCAAAGATTTACATCAGGCTCTCTAAATACAAAACTGTTTAATAACCTCCAACACAGGCTGTCACCAAAAATCTACCCATGCTGTATCAATACGTGGAACTCTGGAGCCCAGCAGCTGCAGGAGAAAGGCTGAAAGTTTATAACACGGCGAAAATGAACAGGGGGCGTGAGACGACAGGAAATGAGCTCCAGCAGGCGGTGCAGCAGACGTGAGAATATGGATGCTGGAGGCTGAGAAATCTGGGTTCAAACACCAGCTCCACGCCATCAGCTGCGTCACCTGTGTAAATGAGAGCCTCTCAGAGTCTCCACTTCCTCGCCTGTAAAATGGGCATGCTACCTGTTTCCACCCTACAGGCTTACTGTGAGGACTAGAGGAGAACGTATGAAAAGTGTTCAGCAATGAACTTAGTGTGCACAGCTGGCAGCGGTCACTCCTGCTGCAGAGACAGTCACGGTGGTGACCCTGCTCTGGACCACCCCTGGCTCCTCTGATTCCAAGACTTAGGTGGTTTCCGAACGCGTATGTCTCACCTGGAACACCCTGAAAACCGGCTCCCACAGAATTTGTTTATACCTCCATCACAGTATCTGGTATACACTCTTGAAAATTTTCAACTTGCCAACCATTCCTATACTATATGCTTCTTGAAAGCAGGGTTTATGTTTTTAAGTTCTTTATAGTCCCAGCATCAAGTAAATACCCTGACATAAAAAAGATAATTAAAAAAAAGGTTGACTAGATGGACAGATGGAATTATAGACAGAAAACCATCTAGACAGCAAGAAAGAAAAGCAATAATCTTCTTCCAAGTCTGGATAACTGGGGTGATAATAAATGGTGATAAAAGTGAAAAAACAAAATTCAGGGAAGTCTGAAGGGAACACTAGATTGAGGAGGGGCATTCAGAGAATGCCTTCAGACATGCTGAATTTCAGATGGTGATGAACTCTCCAAGGGGAAATTCCTGCAGGCAACTGAAAATGTAAGAAAACAGCCCCAAATTGAAATAGTCTCTTAACTTCAATCATTAGGGCTGTTGGAAATTGTATTTCAGGGAATTAGAAAACATAAGCGAAAGTAATTTAAGCTAAAGAGACTGTCAAGAGATAGGAGTCTGGCAGCTGCAATGCACAAAAGCCCAGACAGACGCCATGAAATACGAGCCCAGACCTCACTTGAGGTTCACAATATACAGCATACGAACACTTCAACTCTAGACCGCTTTGGAGTAATTTTTGAAATGTATGTTTAAAAAAGTCTACGAAGTCTTAAATATCCCCCAGATTAAAAACAGAAACAACACTCTCCTCCCCCTTAACTCTGCACTGCCTTCAGCTCCTCTCCTCTCAGGGCTGGTTCGCAGTCCAGCTGCCTGTGAGACTGTATGTTCTTTTTTTCTCTCTTCTTCAGACCTCTTCCTCCGCCCAGAGCTTAAGTACCGGCATGCCCCGAGATGACTTCCTTGGACCTCTTCTAGACCGGCAGGGGACATGTTCCACTCCCACTCTTGTGCTGATCATCTCGAGTTCCAGCTCCAAATCGAACTGCCTAAATGGACCTCTCAAGCTGGACAGCCTGTAAGTACCTCAAAACTCAATACAGAATGTCCATAGCTGAACTCCTGTGTTCAAAGTAGACACTCTCCAAGCAGTCAGCCAAAGACAGACACCTGGCACTCAGCTTAAAATCCGTTTCCTTTTTCTCCCTTCAATTCCATGCCCCTCCTAAACGCTGGCAACCAGATGTTACCAATTTTACATCCTTAAGACTGCGCTTGTGAGGAGCCCTGGGGGTGCAGTCGTTAAGCACTTGGCAGCTAACCGAAAGGTCGGTGCTTTGAACCCACCAGCCGCTCCAAGGGAGAAAGATGACGGCAGTCTGCGTCCGTAAAGATCACAGCCTTGGAAATGCCATGGGCAGTTCCACTCTGTCCTATCGAGTTGCTATGTGTGGGAACCGATTTGACAGCAACAGGCTGGTTTTTAGTGTGTGTCTGTAAACTAGTTCCATCATTCTTACCTACCATTATTAACTACAAGGTAGACTGTCATGTTGCCAGATAAAGGCACCCTTCTGAAATAGAAACCTTCTTAAAGACTCAACAAGAAGGTAGAAAACATGAAGAGACTCGCATAAGGAAGGTACTAGCCTGACCCTTGCTAACGTCGGTCATCACAGAAACCAGCTAATACCCCTCACTGTCACAGGGCAGAAGAACTCGATGTCACGCCATCTTGGATAATGAGAAGTTACAGAAATCCCCTACATGCCCTTTAACCTGTATTATACTTTTTTTTTTTTTAGTCAGTGCAAAGACAGAAGCAAAACAACATCACCAGCAGTTTCAGAGGATGTGGGATTCACTTCTTCAACATTTCTAAATAATTTTCCACCACCTCCATGCTCTACTATTGCAACTGAAACTAAGCAACGATAATTCAAGAGCCAACCGAGAAGCAGTGTGGTGTCAGAGCAAAGGGGCAGGTTCAGGCAACGCCTGTTTCTTCATGAGCCAACTCCCCAAGACTTTCGCCTTGGGGGGCTGAGTGGGGAAGGGGGCAAACATGCATACATAAGGAATAGCATCTCTCAGGCTACATCTTCCCAGCCTCTGCCTCACAGTCCTGTGCAAGAGACACAGACTGGTCTCTGTCCCTCCTCCCCCACCAAGTGACCTATAATGTTGGCTCCCCACCCTTGAAACCAGAAGGCAGTCTCCTGCTAGTTCTTACTATACAATAAGCTGATCCTGAACGTATGAGATAAAAGAGGGAAAAAAATTTGTTTGGCAAGATTGTTTTTGATTAATACATGGCACATTTGAAAAAAAATAAGTATTACTATCCATAACATTCCACAGACTGAATTATTTACCATCATAAGCCAGGCCAGTAAGATCTACATAACTCACAATTTCTCCTGTAAAGGAAATATTCTGTATTTGGTCAGAAAACAATACATGAGTTGAGATTCTTTAAGAGAAAGATTAAGGAAAGGTAAATAAGTGACTGACAATTGGTCAAAAACTGACCCAGACCCCAATCAGAACTAATATATATTTTTCCCATGCTTAAAATATCAGAGAGACAAACACTCATCAGCTGTCTTCTGATGACTGGAGGTATGCTCTGGTGGAGAGCAACGTCTCTCTTTTACACATAAGCTGACTTTTTCAGGGCCAACTCTTCCTCTTGTTGCAGGATATGGAGGGGGCTGAAGCTAATGAGAGCAAGCGGGCTGGAAGCTATGTTCAGGAAACAAAGGCCTTGAATGGCACTGTGGATTCAATTATCTCCTTAAGAAGCCATCCTCAGAAATTTGATTATTTTGTCATCTTTTCGATGCAGAGTCACTGCCGCTAAGACTTTCAGTGATTACTAATGGGTGGCCTGCCAGTCTCTATCTCACAACTCACCCTAAGAGAGGCATCAGACACACTAGCAACCTCGTGACTAGTGAGTCCTGGGGTCAGCGGACCTTTGAAGAACCTGATGGAAGGTAAGGAGCATCTCCCTCCAACAACGCACTTACACAAAAATGTTTCCGAACCGTTCAGAGCCCCAGAAGCCCACTAAAAGGCAGACTGCAGGTCAGAAACGTCCGCTCAAGTTCAAAAGTCACCAACAGCAAATGCAAAACCCATAGTGACGAAGTCTCTTCTCGGGCAGGGTATCCTATGAAGGCAAAAATACCTCTTCTTTCTGCAAACAAGAACTCTGACGCCCAGAAATGATAGTGATCTAATGTGACCCTCCAAAAAAAAAAAAAAAAATTCCCAATTGTTTCACAGTGGTCAGAAATAAATTGGGGGAATAAACACCAACCAGCTAACAAGCAATATATGAAAACCTTTCTTAAAATGTCAATTAAGCTTTTAGAAAATTACAAATCCCCATTTTTCCAAAGAAAAATAAGCATCAAAATTATTTTTCCTGTCCACCCTACCCACACCCCAGACACATACCTTCATGGTTCAAGACACAATATGACTAGCTCTTCCTACAATTTTGACAGAAATTCTCATTTTATCCAGGGTTTCTGGTCACAAACTGTAATACAACATATGTGAAATGCTCCCAAACACCCACCGTAGACACCAAAAGTAGGCCAGTGGCACACAACTCCTCTTCATCAATATGCAGAATAAATGACTCTCTTTTTTGACCAAACTCCTACCAGTGCACTCAGCATCAGAAACCAGATTAGACTGCCAGCCAGGAGGCAACCACCAACCACTGCTCCTTCCGACAGGCCGCCATCTGCAGCTACAGAAGATGCCCCCACAAGGCCGCTCTCCCTCCATGCCACTACGGACCCACCCCCTGCAATGCCCACTTCACAGCCGTCTCCCCGTCCACAAACCACAGAGTTCACTCCCCGCCGCGGGCTTCCTCACCTCCCTGTCCCCCGTGTTTTAGAGCAGCGCACCTAACCACACGGAAACCAGGCCAGACACCTGCACAGCCTCAGTGACACACATGGGGAAGGGAGGCCAGGGATGTGGAATACAGGTGGCTGGGACAGATGAAAAGTGACCCCAAAAGCCTCAGGATGCTGGGTGTCTTTTTTAGTCTTTCTGTTCACCTCAGCCCTGAACACTCCTCTCGTTCACCTCAGCCCTGAACATTCCCCTCGTACACCTCCCTCAAGGGCTCTTCAAGGGCCAAAGCCAGTGACAGCAGGTGGGCTTTTATGCGCTTGCATTTGAACAATCACTGCTATATGCAAATCAACTCTGCCAGAAAGCTTTACCCTCTGCTCTCCCTCCAGAGAGAGGCTGAAATCTAGCTTTCTCAACTTTTGCTGAAAACACAGATATTCTAACTTAAAATTAGTCTCACCTTGCTTGGCAGAAGCAGTTTGCAATCGGCTGCTAACCTCAAGGCTGGCAGTTCAAACCCACCCAGTGGTTCCACGGAAGAAAAGCCTGGCAAACTTCTGCAAAGATTACAGCCAAGAAAACCCTGGCGAGCAGTTCTACTCTGTTTGTTACACATGGGATCGCCATGTGTCAGAATCGACTCAACAGCAATGGGTTCTGGTTTTTTGTTTGCATTAGATAATGAATCTGGGAGTTCAAAGTAAAGTTTACATCAAAGTCAAATGAAAATCAGGGTATTCTGGAGATTGAACAAGCTGATTTGCTTATTTTGCAAAAATCTCTTTTTTAAGAGATCCTTCCCCTTAATTTATAAGAATTAATTCTCTGTTCACAACTTACACTCTGAATGAAGCTAACTCCCTGAAAGGAGCAAAAATTACATGTGCACTTATGTCACGAACACAGCAGCTTCCAAGGACTTCATTTTAAAAGTTGGTGTGGAAATCGCCCTTAAAAAGGCAGCTTACAAATGAACCAAAGCAAAACTGTGGTCATTCTCTCCCCACTGCAAACCACCACAGTGCAGGGGGATGAAAACACTTCAGGGAAATACCCTTAAATAGTCTCCTTACAGGGCAGTCTTCATGGTTTTGCATATACAGCCCTGTACAGTATTATGTAGAAATGTATACTGATTAGTTATTCATGGCATATATATTACAAAGAGAATGTATGGGAAATTTAAGGTTATAGTTTTTTTTTTCTGAATACAAATAGTTGAATGAATATATGTAACTTAAATGTTTATGTGGTTTGACTCCACAATGCCACCAATGGATTTTTTTTTTCTCTAGATTTTATTTTCGTTGTTGTTGTCAAGAATATGGAGCTATGGTGCTACAGTGGTTAAAGACTCAACTGCTAACCAAAAGGTCGGCAGTTTGAACCCACCAGTCGCTCCTTGGAAACCCTATGGGGCAGTTCTACTCTGTCCTATAGGGTTGCTAGGAGTCAGAATCAATACAGTGGCAACGGGTTTGGCTGGTTAAGAATATACAAGGCAAAACATATACCAATTCAACAGTTTCTACATGTACAATTTGGTGGCACTGATTACATTCTTCAAGTTGTGCAACCGTTCTCACCCTCCCTTTCTGAGTCGTTCCTCTCCCATTAAACATAAACTCATTGCTCCCTAATCTTTCGAGTTGCTGTTGGCACACTGATCCCATACAGATAGTTCTTAAAACAGCATAATGCTCAAGGCAGACATTTTTTATAGTTAAGCTAGACTACTGTTTTAAGAAGACTTCAGAGGATATTTTTGCTTTAAGGTTTAAAGATTATATCAGGGCAATAGTTTCAGGGGTTCATCCACCCTCCATGGCTCCAGAAAGTCTGGAGTCCATAAGAATTTGAATTCCGTTCTGTATTTCTCCCCCTTTTGATCAGGATTCTTCTATGAAATCTTTGATCAAAATGTTCAGTAATGGTAGCCAGGCACCATGCAGTTCTTCTGGTTTCATGGCAAAGGAGGCAGCTGTTCATGGAGGCAATTAGCCACACATTCCATATCCTCCTCCTAGTCCTGATTATCTTTTCTTTCTTCTCTGTTGCTCCAGGAAATAGAGACCATCAACGTTAACCCCCTTTTCCCCCTTCCTCCCGCCCCTGGTAACCACTAATAAACTTTGGTCTCTATACATTTGCCTTTTCTTGCTTTTTATATAAGCGAAGTCATACAATAATTGTCCTTTTGCGATTGGCTTATTTCTCTCGGCATGTCTTCACACTCCATCCATACTATAGCATGTATCAAGATTTCACTTCTTGTACTGCTTGAGCAGTATTTCACTGTACATATGTACCACACTGTGTTTATCCATTCCTCTGCTGATGGGCATTCAGGCTGTTTCCACCTTTTAGCTATTGTAAACAGTGCTGCAATGAACACTGGTGTACAAGTATCTTTTTGAGTCTCTGTTTTCAAGTCTTTTGGGTATACACCTAGGAATGGAATTGCTGGGTCATATGTTGTTGTTAGGTGCCATCGAGTTGATTCCGACTTACAGCGACCTGAAGTACAACAGAATGAAACACTGCCCGGTCCTGCGCCATCCTCACAATTGTTGCTATGTTTGAGCCCCGTGTTGCAACCACTGTGTCAATCCTCTAAGGACCAGTCCCTAGAGAAGGACATCATGCTTGGTAAAATAGAAGGTCAGCAAAAAAGAGGAAGACCCTCAATGAGATGGAGTGACACAGTAGGTCATATGGTAGTTCTATTTTTAGTTTTTTGAGGAACTGCCACACTTTTCCACAATGGCTGTACCATTTTGCATTCCTACCAGCAATGGATAAGGGTTCCAATTTCCCCATATCCTCGCCAACATTTGTTATTTTCTGTTTTTTTTTTTAATCTTAGCCATCCTAGTGGGAGTCAAGTGGTATCTCACTGTGGTTCTGATTTGCATCTCTCTGATGCCTAATGACCCTGAGCATCTTTTCACGTGTTGGTGGCCATTTTAACGTCCTCTTTGGTGAAAAGTCTATTCAAGTTCTATGCCCCTTTTTATGATTGGGTTATTTGTCCTTTTGTTGTTGTCAAAGTATTACACATATTTTGGTTAGCAGATTCTTATCAGATATATGGTTTCCGAAGATATTCTCCCAGTCAGTACCTCATCTGTTCACTTTTTGGTAGAGTCTTTTGATGAACAGAAGTTTTTAATTTTTATGAGGTCTCATTTATTTATTTTGTCTTTTGTTGTTTGTGCTTTTCTTACATTAGACAATCCACTGTTAAAAGCTAGGCCTGACAGTGTTGCTCCTGCATTTTCTTTTAAGAATTGTACAGTTTTAGTTTGCACATTTAGGTCCTTAATCCATTTTGAATGTTTTTGTGTATGGGCCATAAATTTCTTGTTTTCTGTTTTCTTACCAATAAAGGCACATCCCCACATACGTACTTGAACTAAACTGTACCTGTCTAGTGACTTTAGGACTTCTGAATAAACAATATGGTATTATAGGGAGTGTCCACAGGAGAAGGGCTTCCAAATCCAGTGACACACAATCACAGATCTACAGAGAACACCAAAGAGTACTACAGTTGAGAAAGCCTTTTTTGTTTCTGAAATTCTTTATTTAAGTGAAACTCTTGAGACTCCTTCTCTTTCTTCAGCATATTATAAATGAGTTGGGTTTCAAAAGTTCTGTATACCAAAATGGTAGCTTGAAAATCATAACACATTTCCCCAAAGAAGTAACGTTAAAAACACTGGCTAAGTATCCTAGGCTAGCTTACCAACCTTACCAATTTACAACGTAGGGGAAATGCACAAAAGGAAGCACTGTTGAAACACAGTACACAAAAAAAGTCAATACTATAAGAAAGAGTTGCTCATTAGTTTGAAAACCAATTATTAAGGTTTAAGATGTTTACTAAGGAGCCCCGGTGGAACAATGGTTAACAATGGTTCGAACCACTCAGCAGCTCTACAGGAGAAAGACCAGGTGATCTACTCCCATAAAGGTTACGGCCTAGAAAACCCTATGGGGCCGTTCCACCCTGTAAAATGGGCTTGCTAAGAGTAGAAATCGACTCCAGGGCACCCAACAACAACCACAAAGTGTACTTAGAAGACAATGGTGGTTCTGAGGGACCCTCCGGGACGGCACTTCATGTGCTTCTCTGAATCTATAGCACAAGTTTCCTTTCAAAATGTGGAATCTGAATAGCTGCCTTATCTCTCAAGGTAAATTCGCTACAAAACAAGAGGGATGTGGACGGTTCTGGAGACGAAAGCAAACCTTGAAGAAATGGGGTCTTATTCTTCCTATGATCATCTTAAGCCATTAAGAACTCTTTTGTGTGGTGAATCCTATGGGTGGGGGAAGCTCCTTTAACTCAAACTTTATGGTTCCTCCAAAATAAAAGGAAGATGATTTTTAAAAACAGTGTAAAGGGGAAGAATAAACTTTCTCATCTTCCCGTATGGTAGGCAAAATAGTAGTCCCCCAAAGACGTCCCCATCCTAATCCCTAGAATCTGTTAATATGTTACCTTACATGGCAAAGGGGAATTAAGGTTGCTGATGGAATTAAGGTTGTTAATCAGCTGACACTAAAACTGGGAGATTATCCTGGTGGAGACAATGTAATAATCATCCAGGAACCTAATAAGAGAAAGACAGGAGGTCTGAGAGAGTTGAGAAGATGCTACCTAATGGCTTTGAAGATAGAAGGGGCTACAAACCAAGGAAAGTAGGCAGCCTCTAGAAGCTGGAAAAGGCAAGGGAATGGATCCTCCGCTAGAGCTTCTAGAAAGGAAGACAGCACCACTGACACCTTGGTTTTACCCCAGTGAGATCTTTTGGCCTTCTCACCTCCAGAACTCTTAAGACAATAGAGTTCTGTATTTTAAGCCAGCGAGTATGTGGTAATTTGTTACAGCAAATTCATGTCATGCCTGGTGGCAAAGCAGTCACTGTACTAACAACAACCAGGCCGACGGCTTCCTGCCTGGGCCCAGCGGGTAAGAACATTAGGCAGGGGCAGAGAAGAAACCCCGGGACTGTGAGAAGTTCATCGGTAAGTGGGTGGAGAAAATAGCAGCAGACGAAGTTGGTGAGGCCTTCTCTGCTCCACTGGGCAGAAAGACAAGTGTAGACGGGCTGGAAAATCTTTGGGGGCCAGCGAGTTGGGTGATTTTTTCCAATCACAAAAGGAAAGTATACACTGCTTTGACTTAGAAGGTAACAGACACATGACAGACACCTGTCCCAGTGTGCTCTGAAGTAAAGCCACCAGCGGGTCCTGAGAGCAAGCTGTTATTCATAATCCCCCTTCTTCTAGTTCTTCAATGAGTTACCCGTACATAAACAGAACACCCTAACAACATGCTTCCCTCTTTACATTTTAACAGACTGCATGTCGAAGTATGCTCCCTAAAATATAAATAAGAAGCAAAAACCACCTACATCACCTTAGCCAGTAAACCACGATTTGGTCCCATTTAGTAACATCAGTAGTTTAAATTCTGCTGCATTCGAACTTTGCTACCAAACGACAAAGGTTCACCACTAGTTCTGCTGTATTCCTCAGGAATAAAATGTTAATACACGAACTAAAGTATTTAAAATAACCTTTAGGACCTCTGCAACTTCAAACTACTTGTGGAACCAATACACCAGGCAGTGACCACGGTTGGTGGCCAGCAGCTTCCAGGATAAGGTTAGCTGGAGGAGAATTTTGAAGCTGCTAGCTTTTGTCAAGTTGGAGAGCTGTGTGTGTAGGGTGGTTACTATGCCGTCTGTCGTCAATCGGCACAGACAAGAATGTAAACTTTTTAGGCTTCTAAGACAGGTGTCTTGAGCCGCAGCTTATTCACCCACGAGCGGCGGTCGGCAACAATTACCCGAGTCCACAGCTGCCCGGGGACCTGCCGCCCGGGGACACGGGCCGGCCGAGGTGCTGGCGCCAGGACAGCACCCTGAGTGCCCTGTCCGCGGCCGGGCAGGCCCTGGGGCAAGACACGTCCCGGCGGAGGTCGCCCGTTTCGGGCCGCCTGCCATGTGTGTCATTTTCATTTTCGAACAAAGAAACGGACCGGGGCTCGCAACTTGGGAACATCGAGGGCCGGAAACTATGGAGAAAGCCGACGAGGCCGACGGGGAACTTGAACGTGCGCTCGGGCGGCGGCGAGGGAGGCGCTGCCGGGTGACAGCGCCGGTGGCCCACCCGGAGACCCCGGCCCCGCAGACCCCTGGACCAAGAGACCCCTGGCCCCGCAGACCCCGGCCCCGGCGACCTCAGCCTCGGAGACCCCCGCCCCAGCGACCCCGGCATCGGAGACACCGCCCCGGACACCCCGGCATCGGTGACACCGCCCTGGACACCCCGGCCCCGGCGACGCTGGCCCAGGAGACCCTCTCCCCCAGAGATCCCGGAGGCCCTCAGCGCCCTCGGCCCCCGCGATTCCGGTCCTGCGACCTCCAGCGACCCGACCGCGGTGCCCTTAGCCGCCAGCGCCTCAGCCCCTGGCGACGACCCCCTGCCCTGGAGAGCTCACAACCCCTCACAGCCGTCAGCACTCCCGGTTCTGCGACCCCAGCGCCCTCAGCGCCCCTGACGACCCCGCCCGGCGTCCCTCAGCGACCCGCGCCGCCGTCCCGGGGAGCTCACCCGCCTGAGGGCCGCCGGGCGGTCGGGGCGCCCGAGGATAAAGGGAGGAAACAGGGGGTGTCCGGCTGGCCCGCCGGGCCGCAGGCGGCACTGACCGTAGCTGTCGTCCTCCTCCATGGTGCGGACGCCGGGTTCCGCGGCCCCGGTTGCCGCTCGCCTCACAGCTCCGTCCCGCGCCGCCGGCCCAGCTCACTCGCCTCCGCTCGGAACCCCGCCCCCCGCGCCCCCGGCACCTTAGCTCCGGGGCGCCCCGCCCGCCGCACGCACGCGCACCGCCCGCCCGCGCCTGCGCACGCGCGCTCGCACGCCCTGGGGCTCCGCCCCTCGGCCCGAAGCCCCGCCCCGGCCCGCGTCCGCGCACATCTCCGGCACGCGGCCTGGCGCCTGGGCCTGCGCCTGCGCACGCGCTCCCGGCCCGCATTGCGGCTCCGCCCCCGGGTCTGAGGCCCGCCGGGCCCCCGCTCGCGCGCGCCCCAGGCACGCGGTCCCTGCCCGGGCCAGCGCCGGCGCACGCGCGCCCACCCAACCCGCTTCGAGGCCCCGCCCCTGGGCCTGTGGCCCGCCCCGGCCACCGCTTGCGCACCTCCCAGGCACGCGGCCGCCGCCAAGGCCTGCACCTGCGCACGCGCGGCCCCTAGCCGTACCCCCAAAGGCCCCGCCTCCAGACACGCCCCTACCTGGCCCCGCCGCATGCCGTGGTCCGTGCGGCCGTTTGTCCTCCCGGGACGGAGCGGTTTCGGGTTTCGCAAGGGCTCGTGGGCCTTGGGGTGCGCTCCCAGGGTCCACAGCCGGGGCGCCAGCAGTGGCTAAGGTCGTGCCCGGCCTGAAGGGCAGCTGGTCCCCGTTGACGTCAGCCTCAAGGGGCAGCACCACCCGCCTGCACGACGGGGGTGGGGGGCGCCCGCCTTTGGAAAAGGTCGCAGAAGCGAGTCGGAGTCGTTTCCTTCCGCGGCTGAACCTTCTCAGCATAACGAATGACCTGAGTTGACTGTCTTCGGACTCCCGTTATATGTCCACTGAGTGTACCCGGATCAAGTGTCAAAGGAGGCATCCCAGCGCCCAGTATTTTGGGGCCTTGGTGAACTCCCATGCTTCTAGACTGTCCCCTGCGTGCTTCATTCGCCTGCATGGGCGGACCAGTCCTGGGCTGCGCGTTCAGCAGGGGACCTGAGGCTGCAAGGCCTACACGCTCCGGGTGCATTGCTCCTCCACAAGTGGCTGCTGATTTAACCACTGCATGTCGAGCTACGAACCGGAAAGGCTTTCCGAGAGCATCCTGCCGCGGAACCTTCAGGCAGGAAAACTGAAGCCCAGCAAGGTCAAGCGCCAAGGTCACAGCAGGATCCTGTCCAGGACTTCTTCCAGCTTTCCTGGCTAAACTCCATCCGGCTTTGTATTATTTCTTACAGCTACATGTGAATCTGCAGTTATCTCAAAAAGTTATTTTTTTTTTAAAAGGGAATTACAACATATAAAGGAAAAAAATAAACCCCGCCCAGCCAGCTACCTTCCTATTTGGCTCTTGAAGATAATTGCTTAAAATGCAGGAAGAGAATGCAAGAAGGGACCAAATGAGACACTGGGAAATGTGGGGGCGTTTTCTCTTTTCTTGTGACAAAGTGGAAAATCCCAACACTGCCGAAAGACAGCCCCAGAACCACCCTTCACCCTACCCATGGCTCCCATCTCTCTACACAGCACTGCCCGGGACTCCATGGAGATCTTGGGCTTCCGGGGTCGGAGAAGCTGCAGAACTCGGGGGCTCTCCTGTTCTGAGTCCACCACTGTCTGCTGATTTAGCTGCAGTGGCCGTTCCTTCCTAAGGGTGTCGCCCTAATCTGTAATAATAGCTCAAGACCTTTAGGTCTAGTTTTAACCCTCAATGCACAGACTTACATTTGTCCCCTTTAAAAACTTCGCTGACAGATATAAATGCTACACATAAATAGATATGTGCTGGTACAGATGTGTGCATAAACTTTTTTTTTCAGGAAGGATACACGGAAAGGTTAACAGGAATAAGCTGGGAGGAGGGACGGAAGAGGGGAGGTGGAGACCTGCTTTTGATTCGACGCTTAACTTTTTCATTCTCTACCTGTCTGTACTGTCTGGCTGTTTTTAAATATGTGAGTGCGTTACTTTGTTTAATTTAAAAAATAAGAGGAAATGCCTCTTTTCTAGCCACTCCCAGATACATAAGCTCATTCCTGGTGTGGTGCTAGCAATCTAAGAGCCTCAGTCGGGAGGGACATTCGGGACCACTGGTCCCCACAGGGTTAGTCTAGGCCCCTCCCTGTGTGAGTGCAATAAGGCAACGCCTGGCACAGTGATCCAGCTGCTCCAGGAGAGCTCAGCTTGAGGTCCCACAATGTCCTCTCAGGACAGCTGCATCGGGACAGGTGTGACCTCACCACACAGCCCAATTCATTACTGGTGAGCCCTCAAATCTGCCTCCCGGTACTGCCCAAATATTCACTGGGTCCAAGCAACAGAGAAAAGGTATTTCCTCTCATGGAAAGGGGACAGACTCAGTATTAGGGGAACTTTGTGCTTTTGTTCCCAATGTCGTTTTAATTAGCCTGTGACCTGGGCAAATATCTCAGCCCCCTGGACCTGTTTCTCAGAACTGAAGCACCAGGAACTAATCCCTGATGCACCACCACATCTGTCATTGTCTCCCATCCGAATTCTTCTATGCAGCTGGGTGTATTTCCCTTAGATGAGACTGACTTCAACACACCAGCCAAAGGAGCCCTAGCCTGTATTTCCCCTGCAGGGTGTGGCCCTGGCCTGCCCTTCCTGTGGCTAAGAAAATTGTTCTTTCATAAACCAGTATCCCCTACCACGCTCAAGGACTCATTAGCCAGGCTTCAGGGAAGAACCCTGGTGTCTCTTGAAAATCTAAGAAGATGGTCTCTGTTTCCTTGGGCACGTTCCCTCGAGCTTCTTTAAAAGAACTCCAGTAAATTAGACACTTCCCTTGTATAAATTATGTTACCCTTCTAGAAGGTGTATTTCATGGATCTCATCAGATTGTCCAGGTTGTTGTTGTTAGATGCTGTCCAGTCCATTACGACTCACAGCGATCCCATGTACAACAGAACAAAACACTGCCCGCTCCTGCGCCATCCTCACAATTGTTGCTATGTTTGAGCCCATTGTTGCAGCCACTGTGTCAATCCATCTCATTGAGGGTCTTCCTCTTTTTCACTGACCCTCCGACTTTACCAAGCATGATGTCCAGTTTACAGGTGGCTACAGAGCAGTGGGGAGGAGCCCTGGTGGTGCAGTGGTTAAGTGCTTGGCTGCTAACCAAAAGGTTGGTGGTTCAAACCCACCAGCCGCTCTGTGGGAGAAAGACATAGTAGTCGGCTTCTGTAAAGATTACAGCCTTGGAAACCCTATGGGGCAGTTCTGCTCGGTCCTGTAGGGTTGCTACGTGTCGGAATCGACTAGATGGCAATGGGGTAGTATAGAGCAGGGAATCCTATGCTGGCCAACACTTCCCGTGTTCTTGGCTTTGCACATATGCGCTCCGTGATCCAGCTGCATTTTCTTCCCGTGGGCCAAGCCTTAGGACGTGCTTAGAACTGACCCCAGTTGGATGTCTTCAAGTTGTTCCTCACAGAGAGCAGAGGCGCACTGGGTTTCGCCCCAATATCTGCCACCCCCTTCATTTTACCCCCTAGTACTCCTCTAACCCCAGAATCACAGAAGGTTCCGGACATCTTGTAGCTGGCTTTCTTCCCTTACCAGTGTACAGGTATCTGGCACCACCTGAACCGTCGCTCAATGAACAGCGATTCAGGTAACACAGGGGCTCAGATGACACCTTAATTCTTACTGTCCACAGCACCAACTCCTTACCTGAACACCGCAAGAGATTTGGACTGTTAATTACTTAGATTAGCATAGGGGTTCTTGAGCTTTTGCTATTAGATTAGTAGCGTTCTTGATTGTTCACAATTTCTGTTCATTTGCATTGTTTCATTAGAACCGGGTTTTAAAGAGCAGCTCAGAACTCTTTCAGGTGCAGCAACCATTCATTCGATGCGCAGAAGAGCAAAGAGAACAACCTAGAAAAAGGTCGGAGTGTATCACGCACCTTAAGGCCGTTTCCGTCTGGTCTCCTGTGAACGCAGGCACATGTACCCTGGATTGTTGTTGGCGTCAGGTGCTGTCAAGCTGATTCCAACTCAGCAACTCCACGTGACAGAGTGGAACTGCCCCCATAGGGTTTTCTAGGCTGTAATCTTTATGGGAGTAGATCACCAGGTCTTTCTCCCATGGAGCCCCTGGTGGGTTCGAACTGCCAGCCTTTCAGTTAGCAGCCAAACACTTAATCGTTGAGCCACCAGGGCTCCTTGTACCCTGGATAAAACAAAACAAAACAAAACACCCATTGCTGTCAAGCCAATTCTGACTCATAGCGACCCTATAGGACAGAGTAGAACTGTCCCATAGGGTTTCCAAGGAGCAGCTGGTGGATTCGAACTGCCGGCATTAACCACTACGCCACCAGGGTTCCCATACCCTGGATAGGGATGTAAAATGTATTTCTCAGTGCAGATCACTGTCAAAGACCACTCCACTCGGTCAGAGCTGTGATTTGGAGGCAGCGGTTAGATATGATTTCTGCACCCTAGGCTTGGAAGCTGAGATTGTGGTGTGGGCTCCTTACAGGTGGGAGCCAAGTCCGCCTCATTCATTGCTTGTATCCCCAGCCCCCAAACCGAAATGAGACCTCAGTGGAGAGCAAGCAGGAGGAAGGGGCATTGAGGAGCCACGTGACATTTCAGGCGCTGGATCCAGAATCACCTGGTGGTGGAGACGCATGATACACATTAATCCCCAACCACTCAGTCACCCAGCGATCATTCATTGGGGCCCCACGCTGTGACGAGCACTGTTCAAGTGCCAGGGACACAGCCCTGAGGAGAGCCGAGTGAAAGCTTGTCCTCGGGGACTCATACCCCAGTGGGCTTTCAGACTGGCTAGCAGGCTCCGTGGAGCTCTGGTGGTGCAGTGGTTAAGAGCTTGGCTGCTAACAAAAAGGTCGTCAATTCGAATCCACCAGCCGATCCTTGGAAAACCCATGGGGCGGTTCTACGCTGTCCTAGAGGATCGCTCTGAGTAGGAATCAACTGAATGGCAACGTGTTTAGCAGGGTCCATGGGAACGGGGCGCCTCGCTGGCCTCTGGAAGAACTGGCTGGCTGGGAACTGGGAGTAGGGGAGAGATTTCATACATACCTGGTGAACGTGTACAATATGCATGTTTTACTTGTTTTAAATTGACTTTTAAAACTAAATTTAGCTGGAGCTTCCAATTCTCTCTAATGCCCACATTTTAGCTGGTTCCTATTTCTAAATCAAAATTTCTGTTCCCTTGCCTTTCCCTTCTCACATCAGGATGAATGAGGTAGTGGGGGGTGCCAAGCTGACAGTGCAAGCTGGGGGTCTCAGGAGAAGGGCAAGGACAGTGTCCCCTTTCTGTATGACCATGACACTCCCCACCCTCCACCCCACCCCAGTGTGCTAATAGAACAGGGAGGAAGGGCGGGGGACAAAACACAAGACCATGGAGTGTGGGATATTCCACCGAAGGAAACCCTACAGGAAACCAAGGCTCCATCCAAGGCCCCTTTCAACACGCGCTTACACACGCCACCTGATGGGCCATTACTTGAAGCTCTGCCAAGGCTAGAGGTGGGGGAAGGGAGGGACAGTGCGGGGTGGGAGCAAGGGGAAAGAGGGAGACCTCAGCTGGGAGAAGGCTCTCCTGCAAGCCAGCTTTCTGACACCTCCCAGCCCAGGTGTGGTGGGCTGAACACAGTGTTCAGAACAGGTGTTTAATTCCGGTGTCCTCAATAAACACAATACAGAGGTACTCAGCAGCTAGCCCCAGGAGCAGCCCCTATCTGGGCTTCCCAGTTCTGCAGACGGGGCTTAGCTTAGGGGTGGCGGGCCGGCGGGGAAGAAAAGGTGCTCAGCACGTGCAAAAGACTGTCAGGCAAATCTGCTGACCCAGCCTGAGATTGGCCATTGTCTCGCTTTGAAAACCCCCAGATCTGATTTTCTTAAAGCTTGCAATTTCTTCTGTGTATGAATGGTGCTTAAAATCTGTTTGTAATGGAACTTGATTGTATCCAGCTGTCACCAACCGCTTCCGTGCCGTCCGAGATACAGCTGGCCCCGCGCCACAGCTCGGCTCTCCCTGGAAATAGAGCGGTGGGAAATCTCCAGTTCCCACTAGGCTTCGCCAACATGCTGTCACGTGTGAATAAAAAGGGGCGGGGGACACCCAGGCTCAGCAAAGGCAGCAAAGAGGAGAAGTGGGGCGAGAAGTGGGGCAAGAAGAATTTCCAAGCCAGTGACATGCTTTCTATGCAGAGTCCAGGTGTTCCCTCCAGCAGCCCTTCCAGCCCACTCGCTCAGCAAGTCTCCATGAGTAGCTACTAAGGAGCCAAGGGGACCTGGTGGTGCGGTGGTTCAGTGCACAGCTAGCTACTAACCAAACCCGCCAGCCACTCTTCGGGAGAAAAGCCCTGGTGATCTACTTCTGTAAAAATCACAGACATGGAAACCCATGGGGCAATTCTACTCTGTCCTATAGGATCACTATCAGTCGGAATCGATTCGATGGTAATGGGTTTCATTTCGGTTTTTTAATATGGAACCCCAATGGCGCAATGGTTAAGCGCTCGGCTGCTAACTGAAAGGTTGGCTGTTTGAATTTACCCAGCGCTCCTCAGGAGGAAGACCTGCCAATCTGCTCCTGTAAAGATTACAGCCTAGGAAACCCTATGGGCTAGTCACATGGGTTGCGATGAGTCGGAATCAACTCTAACCCTAACCCTAACCCTAACCCTAGGCACCTAACAACAACAAGTAAGCACTGGGTACTGGCATTGTTTCTGGCCACTGCCCACTGCTTCCCACTAGTCCCTGGCAATGGTAAGCATTTAATCATAGCCACATGGGACAGAAAATGGCATTTAAAAGAAAAAATACATTTAAAACAATACATTTAAAAGAAGAAAAAAGTACAGTAAGCAGAGACCGTTTCTAATATCGTGAGAGCAAAAAGCTACATCAGGAGAAGTTTAAGAATGCCAACTCTTCGCATGGGCTAATGAAGGTTATTAAACTTCGTTTAAAAACACAGCCACGGAAGTCACTGGTTTACGTAAGAGAATCTGAATCCCCTGTGCACGTTTCACGGCAAGTATGTGCCACGGACTTAGAATCTTCACATTAAAATTTGGTCCAGTTCTGGTGCTGTGCTGTCTAAATACTTAGGAGCTGCTGGAAGAGATGGCAAGTTTGTGACTGTGTTTCTCACAACAATGTCCAGTGGGTATTTAGTGGCCCAATACCACCCCTTCCTTGAATTACCACCCTACCCCAACCTGACTCTACCTGAACCCTTTAAAGCAGGAACAACGTACGGCAACCTTTCCTTATGAAATCAATTAGCATAAGCAATGGTTCGAAACAGACTCTGTTAAGAGGAGGCTTGTTCGTAAGCTCAGGAGCCTCACCAAGGCTGATTTCCTAAGCTCCTAGATGGCTTCAGCGCGCAGGGTGATTCCTCAGAGGTCATTGTGGGCTGTGGAAGACCTCAGAGGCAGGGAGGGTCTGGATCACTGCATCCGTCTCCTGGGGCTGCCCTAGCAAGTACCTCAAACTAGGTGGTTTAAAACAACAGAAGTGTGTTCTCTCACGGTCCTGGAGGCTAGGAGTCCAAATTCAGGGTGTCGGCAGAGCCATGCTCTCTGAGGGCTCTAGGGGAGGATCCTGTCTTGCCTTGCTCCTAGCTTCTGGTGGTTCCTGGCAATCCTTAGCATTCCTTGGCGTACAGATGCATTAGGAGCCCTGGTGGCGCAATGGTGAAGCACTCGGCTGCTAACTGAAAGATAAGTGATTCGAACCCACACAGCGGCTCCTCGGGAGGAAGACCTGGCGATCTGCTCCTGTAAAGATTACGGCCTGGGAAACCCTACGGGGCAGTTCTACTGTCATAGGTTGCTATGAGTCCGTATCAACTCAACAGGACACAACGACAACATAGAGGTGTTCCTCCAACCTCAGTCTTCACATGGCTGTGTCTCTTCTCTTTTGTAAGGATGCGGTAGTATGGGATTACAGCCCACCCTACTCCAGTACGACCACGTGTTAACTGGTAACGTCTTCAAAGTCCCTATTTCCAAACAAGGTCACGCCCACAGGTACCAGGGAGGGGTGTTAGAACTTCAACATATCTTTTTGGGAACACAATTCAACTCATAACAATCACAAAATACAACAGATTGTATATTACCTTACAGCTCATGGGAAACAACAAAGGGAAATATTTCACTAGTTTTTTGTCCTAAAAGACGGTGCTGGAGGCCAGGAAAAGGGGAGAAGGAAGCAGGGCAAGACTGGAGGGTGGGAGTTGGTTAGAGGATTAGTCAAGTGACCAGGAGAAAAAGACGGGGGATCCAAACAGAGAGGGAGGCAATGGGGGTGAGAAACAGGGAGGGATTCCAAGTTAGCCAGGTAGAAAGATCAGACTTCCATAACCGTCGTGTGTGGGAGCCGCGAGCAGGAGGTTCCGAGAATGGTATCCCCGTTTCTGGGTGGTTAATAGGGCAGATAGTGGGGCCCCCAACTAGGGGAGGTACCCAGGGAGACTGGAACACAGGTAAGTGAAGGGAAGACAAAACAATGAATGTGCCAGTAGGATAGCCAGGAAAAGACAGCCAGTGAGACACATTGAGTAGAGTTCGTTGATCCTGGGCTGTTGTTGTTGTTAGGTGCTGTTGAGTCAGTTCCAACTCATAGCGATCCTATCTACAACAGAAACAAACACTGCCAGGCCCTGCACCACCTTCACAATCACTCCTACGCTTGAGCCCACTGTGGCAGCCACTGTGTCAGTCCATCTCATTGAGGGTCTTCCTTTTTTTTTGTTGACCATCTACTCTACCAAGCATGATGTCCTTCTCCAGGGACTTGGTCCCTCCTGATAACATGTCTGTCATGGATTGAATTATGTCCCCTAAAAAAAGTATCAATTTGGCTAGGCCATGATTCCCGGTATTGTGTGATTTTTCTACATGTTGTAAATCCTGCCTCTATGATGTTTGTGAGGGAGGATGGGCGGCAGTTGTGTTAGTGAGGCAGGACTCAATCTACAAGATTGGATTGTGTCTTGAGGCGATCTCTTGAGATATTAAAGAGAGAAGCAAGCAGAGAGACAAGGGGACCTCCTACCACCAAGAAAGCAGTGCTAGGAGCAGAGTGCATCCTTTGGACCTGGGGTCCCTGCACAGCGAAGCTCCTAGACCAGGGGAACATTGACCAGAAGGCCAACAGAGAGAGAAAGACTTCCCCTGGAGCGGACACCCTGAATTTGGACTTTTAGCTTACTATACCAGGAGGAAGTAAATTTCTCTTTGTTAAAGCCATCCACTTGTGGTATTTCTGTCACTGCAGCACTAGATGACAAGGCAATTTCCAAAGTATGTGAGATGAAGCCTCATCATCCTTTCTTCTAATGAGTACTGTACTTCTCCCAAGATAGATGTGTTTGTTCTTCTGGCAGTCCGTGGCATGTTCAATATTCTTCACCAACACCATAATTCAAAGGCATCAGTTCTTCTTTGGTCTTCCTTATTCATTGTCCAGTTTTGCACACCTATGAGATGATGGGAGACACCATGGCTTGGGTCAGGCGCACCTTAGTCCTCAAAGTGACATGTTTGCTTTTTAACACTCTAAAGAGATCTTTTGCAGCACATTTGCCGAACACAGTATGTCATTTATTTCTTGACTGCTGCTTCCATGGGCATTGATTGTGGATCCAAGTAAAATGAAATCCTTGACAACTTCAATATTTTCTTCATTTATCATGATGTTGCTTATTGGTCCACTTGTGAGGATTTTCGTTTTACGTTGAGGTGTAATCCATACTGAAGGCTGCAGTCTTTGATCTTCATCAGTAAGTGCTTCAAGTCCTCTTCACTTTCAGCAAGCAAGGCTGTGTCATCTGCATATTGCAGGTTGTTAATGAGTCTTCCTCCAATCCTGATGCCCCATTCTTCTTCATATAGTCCAGCTTCTCGGATTATTTGCTCAGCATACAGACTGAATAAGTATGCTGAAAGGATACAACCCTGACACACAACTTTCCTGACTTTAAACCACGCAGTATCCCCTTGTTCTGTTCAAACCACTGCCTCTTGGTCTAAGTGCAGATTCCTCATGAGCACAATTGTAAGTGTTCTGGAATTCCCATTCTTCACAATGTTATCCATAATTTGTTATGATCCACACAGTCGAACGCCTTTGCCTCGTCAATAAACACAGGTAAACATTTTTCTGGTATTCTGCTTTCAGCCATGATCCATTTGACATCAGCAATGATATCCTTCGTTCCACCACCTCTTCTGAATCCGGCATGAATTTCTGGCAGTTCCCTGTTGATGTACTGCTGCAGCCACTTTTGAATGATTTTCAGCAGTTTTACTTGCGTGTGATATTAATGATATTGTTTGATAATTTCCTCATTGGGTTGGATCACCTTTCTTGGGAATAGGCATAAATACCGATCTCTTCCAGTTGGTTGGCCAGGTAGCTTGTCTTCCAAATTTCTTGGCATAGACGACTGAGCACTTTTCAGTGCTGCATCCATTTGTCGAAACATCTCAGTTGGCATTCCAACAACTCCTGGAGCCTTGTTCATCAATGCTTTCAGTGCAGCTTGGATCTCTTCCTTCAGTACCATCAGTTCTTGATCATATTAGGACTTGTCAGATTAACATGTAAGGGACAGAGAAAGAAGCTGAGAGCTTCAGAAAGAGGGGCGATAGTGCCAACACCTGGAGAGGAGGTGGCAAACGCCCGTCAGACTGGGAGATGAGGTCACTGAGTGACGTGATGAGGGCAGAGCCAGACCAAGGCACACAGAGGGTGAAAGCAGAGGGAGCACATTTAAGCTGAGCAGGGACCCAGGGAAACCAGGAGGCTTTCATAGGATGAGAGACACTTAAACATGTTCATAAGCTGAGAAAGAGTCAGCAGAAGGAAGGGGGAGAGTGAGCCACAAGAGGCAGACAAGGTAATTAATGGAGCAATGTCCCCCAAGAGGTGGAAGTGTTGGCCTTGGGAGCACAGGACAGAATACAGCCCTACACAGAGGGGCACCTCTTCCAGGGTCCACAGCAGAGGTCTTGATGAGAGCGAGGGTCAACAACCCCTGAAGAGCTCTTCTATCTGAACATTTGACTTCCTTCTCATACTCCCACCCCGACCAACTCGCCACTCCACTTGAGAACCTTAGATCAGAGTAGTGGGTTCTCTAGGCATGGTCGCAGGATCAGCAGCATCAGCATCCTCTGGGAGCTGTCACCCATTGCCGTTGAGTTGGTTCCAACTCATAGTGGCCCTACAGAACAGAGAACTGCCGCATGGGGTTTCCAAGGCTGTAAATCCTTATGGAAGCTGAGTGCCCATAGTTCTCCTGCGGAGCTGCTGGTAGGTTCGAACCACTGACCTTTTGGTTAGCAGCTGAGCGCTTAACCACGGTGCCACCACGGCTCCTTGAGAGCTTGTTAGAGAGGCAAATTTTCAGGCCCAACCCTACATCTGCTGAATCAGAGACTTGGGGGATGGGGCCAGCAGCCAATGATCCAACAAGCCGCAGGAGGTTCTGACACTTTAGTTTGAGACACTGGAATACAAGAGTGGTTCTCAACCTTGCCCGCCCGCTAAAAGCACCCATGAAGCTTTTAAATGCTGATGCCCAAGCGTCACCCCAAGATTCTGATTAAACTTTCATTAGTAGTGTCTAGACCTTCCCCAGGGGGTTCTGCTATTCTGTGAGTGTGGAGAACCAGGGATTAGAGGGAAAGAACAGATGTGGATGGTTTTTGTGGTGTGTTACTGTTTTATCTGAGGGAGGGGGATATCCCTGCAGTAGGGTTAGAAATCACTTGCTAAGAGCAAAGGTTCAATGGCAGCAGAAGAGCAAAAAAACTGGAATAACCCCTCGGAGAATGGGAGAGGGCTGGTCTGAAGACCAGGGACGAAGTCCCCAAAGGCAAGCTGAGCCCGACTGAGCCGGGCAACCAAACACCCGTGTACGTCCAGCCCCAAGGGCCAGCTGCAGGAGAATCTTTGCCAACAGTATTCAGCTGGTCCATCCAGGTGCAGAAGTGGGTAAACAGCCGGAGTGGCTCAAGGGAGGAGCCAGCTCAGGTGACTGGCCATGAAGCTGGAAGGCGGAGAAAGAAACCGCACTGCTGAGCACAACCAAGTGTTGGGCAACCCATGATCTACCCAATAAGCCTATGAGCAGGATTACCACCCACCCCTTGCTTTACAGAAGTCCGCAGGGGACTTGTTCTTGCCCACAAGAACAGGGCAGGGATCCACACCCCGGTCTTCCTCACTCCACCGCACCACACGGTGCTTTGCTGGGCTGACGGTCACTCTCACTTCCAGTGGCCCTTATATAGTGCCCAGCGTTCATAAATATCCACACCTGCACTTTTTCATAATTGGAAGACTCAGCTCTGGCCTACCGCCTACTTTTCACACCTGTGATTCTCCCTGGGTTCCCTGCTCTGACAGCACACAAATACCTTAATTGCTCCCTAGGCTTGGCTGGAATGTTGCCCTTGAATCTGTCACCCATCCAAGACCTTCCTGATACCAATGGCCAGCCACCTCCCTCCCTGGCTATTACTTGGCCCTACCACTCAGCTGACTATTCTGGCCAGAAGTCATCTTAAACTATGGCCTGAACTTTCCATCTTACCTCCTCATGATTCCATCTCCTGAACAGCCAGTGACCCCACTCTCAAACTCTAATGCTACTGCCCGTCTCTCCAGTCCCACCTTCTCGGCCAGGGGGTTGGCCAGGTCCTCCTTACCTGTTTTCTCCTCACCACCCTCCCAGGTGGGCTCGCGACTACCATCAATCTGATGTGTCTAAGAGGCCCAGGAGCCTTCCTGCTTCAAATCGTGCTGCAGGTGACCCAACTCTCCACATACAAAAGGCCTCGCCGAACTGGCTCATGCTTGAATTTTCAACCAAAATATCCCCTGGGCTCTGTCTTAGTGATTATGTGGTGATAAATCCCAGTGAGGTTGGCTCAGCAAACATCATCTCCTCCCGAGGCCACTGCAGGCAGAACTAGCCCCATCGGCCTTTTGTCTCGCACGGGTCAACCCACCCCTGGCTCTCTCTCATTCCTGCCCGTGAGGCCCAAAGCCTGGAGAGCTCTGGCTCTCATACATACACCCAGGAGTAGCCGCGGTGCTGGGAAGACAGTCGTTAGCTGCCGTGGAGTCAGCCCTGACCCGTGGCTACCCCGTGCACAACGGGACTGGGCTGTTGTGACCCATAGTTTTTTTTTTTTTTTTAAATAACATTTTATTAAGTTTTTGGTGAAAGTTTACACAGCATGTTAGGTTCCCATTTGACAATTTCCACCCATCCTGTTCAGCGACATCAGCTGCGTTTATCACTGTGTGCCAGCATTCTGTGTTGTTCCCCCTTCAGTACTCTAGTTTCCCTGCCCCCTTATCTTCTCAGCTTTGCTTTCAGGAAACTGTAAGAAGAGCACTGATCTTACGGGGAATATCTTTGATTTTGTCTGCCACTCTATCTCACTCATAGGGGTTTCACTGGCTGATTTTCAGAAGTAGATCGCTAGGCCTTTCTTCCCAGTCTGTCTCAGTCTGGAAGCTCTGCTAAAACCTGTTCAGCATCCTAGCAACATGCAAGCCTCCACTGACAGACGGGTGGTGGCTGCGCATGACGTGTGTTGGCCAGGAAATCGAGCCTGGGTCTCCTCCATGGAAGGCAAGGATTCTATCACCGAGCCACCAACACCCCCTTGGAAAAGAGTAGGAACAAGTTAAAAAGTCTAATCACCATCGGCCCCGCCTTCCACTGGAACCTCCCCTGCTCACCTGATTGTGAACCCTCTAACGTGGGTGTGGCTAGTCCGAAAGGCCCCTGGGCAGCATCAATGGGTGGTTCCAGGTGCCGACCTCCCCTACCTGACCTCCCCCACCTGCTCTCACTGGGCTGTCCTCACTTTGAGATGTCTGGCCAAATCCCTGTGCATAACACCTTTGGGTGGGGTCACCCAAGAGAAGGAAGAGGCTGGGAGGTGCTGGATGTCAGGTAACAGACTGCCAAGCAGAATTCAGAACTTGCCTAAGTTAGAAACCCACCTCTGCCGCAGGGTCCCAGGGCCTCTCAGTCACCCACTCGCTAGTGCTGCTCGTACTGAACGTCACCTCCTGGACACCGGCAATCTCTCCCAGCCTGGCCTCCATCCCCACAACACATGAACACAGATCCAGACCCCTCCTGCTTAGCACAGACCCACTGCTGCTGGCTGTGGCCTGGCCTGACAAAGGCCAACTTACATTTCTGTGTCTACAGAAAATTCCAGTCCACACCAAAGGCAGCCTCTCCTCGTCAAGCCCCCCAGCCTGCTGCTGGAGAACACCACTGGGCTCACCCACTTGGGTCAGGGGCTGGCAGAGTCACGGACCGTGCACCAGCCAGGCCCAGGCACCCCACATGCAGAGTCCCTGCTTCACCCGCACCACCTGTGAGGAAAATGCGGACTTCAGCGAAGCCTAGAATAACAGGCTCATCTCTCTCTGCAGAAATTCCGACGTCATCCGTTAAAAAACAAACACAACCTCAGTGGAAAAATATTCTTTCCAAGTTTCCTGAACACAGCACTTGTTTAAAATCGCCCAGTGTTCAGTGAGCAGCTTTAATAGCCTCATCTGCACTTACAGGCTCAGGTAAGACCTGCTGGAGACTTTTCTACCGCAGAGACCTGAGGGTCCCCAATCCTGACAATGACTGAGCACAACAAAGACCTCCTTTCACGTCAACTGGGGGACACAGACTACAGCTTTTGATGTGACATTTCAAAAATCAAACAAACAACAACAAAAAAGACACAGGCAGGAATCAACAGAAATTCACTGTTTTATTGCACCAAGATCTAGGCAACATCGGAGGCCCCCAGCCCCTCACGCGGAGGTCCAGGGCGTTGAGACCCCGTACACATCCTGTGTGCTGCGCCTAGGAGCGGAGGTTCGGGGCGTGAGACAGACCCCTATACACACCCACTGTGCCATGCCCAGGCGCAGAGGTCTGGGGCGTGAGACAGACCCCGTACACATCCTGTGTGCTGGCCCAGGCGCAGAGGTCCAGGGCCTGAGACAGACCCCATACACATCCTGTGTGCTGGCCCAGGCACGGGGATCCAGGGTGTGAGACAGACCCCATACATACCCAGTGTGCTGCACCCAGGCGCCGGGGCCAGGGCGTGAGACACAGACCCCTATACACACCCGGTGTGCTGTGCCCAGGAGTGGGAACCAGGGCGTGAGACATAGACAGACCCCCAAACACATCCAGTGTGCCATGCCCAGGAGCAGGAGCTGTAAAAACAGGCAGCTTAGAGATGTCTCGCTCCTTAGAGAAACAATGCAGAACCACTCGGGAGACAGCGTGTTCCACATGGACCACTGCTCCCCTCTACCTCAGCTCCTGAGGACTGAGTTAAATTAAACCCATATTCTAAGTCAACCAAGTGACCGCCATGTTAAAAGCTCTAGTTATTTTGATAAAGATATAGGTATTTATCTATGTACATGTCGCCTCGAATTTGGGTTAATTCTCTGGGCTGTGCCCTTTCCCCTCCAGTGTGGCTAATGATTGTGTGTGAAAGGAAAAGGACCGGCCTCCAGCTGACAGGAATAAAACGCCGCCGTCAGCCCCGTGTGGCCGCTGCCCACGAGGTAACGTGTGTTTCCTCAGGAAAAGGTTCACCATGATACAGTGGGAAAAGGAGAAAGTGACTCGGAGGAGAGGCAGGAGAGGGATGAAGGACAGAAACTCTTTGCTGGCGGACATCTAGATTTTCTTCTTCAACCGTGGAACATGACGGAACACTACTGGGACACAGAGCCGGCCCCTCACTGTTAACAAGGGGAATGGACTTTGGGAATCGGCCCCGGACGCCCGTGCTCAAGGCTCTGACCGGCCCCCACAAAGCCGGCTCACCTCCTGTGGGACTGCAAGCGCCCAGTCCAAAAACAGGAAGAAAAACCAAGAACCACCCACATGAAAAGAGGAATGTATCCCCCCGTATAAAAGAAGGAACGTCTCCTCCTACACCACTGGGACCAGCTGAGGCCCAGAGGGAGGAGGCAGAGCCAAAGCAGAGGGGGAACGAGGGGGAAGGCGGCCCCAGGCCACCACAAGGGTCTCCGTGGGTCATGTGCTGACGAGAACCACAGCCTCAGTCCTAAACCAAGTCCATCTCGAAGCGTGACATCCCCGAGGGGCAGGACAGGGGGACGCCCTCTACAGGAGCTGCTTCCAGGTTCACTTCTATACCTTCTACAGGAGACTGTTTTGTCTTTTTTCCTGAAAATATCAACTGAGAATTTCCCATGTTTATTAAATTATAAGTCTGCAGGCACAGTTTGAGCAAGATGAGTTATACAGTCATTGAAGTCCCAAAGCACTCACAGGACTGAGCACACGAAGCCGGCACTTGTATGTTTAGGGAAAGTAAGCACATTGCTAATGGAAGCCACGGGCCTGGGCAAAAATTAATGTTCTGTGTTGAGTAGTAAAATAAAAGGGGGATTCTATCCCGAGGCCACCATCTCATGAAAGGCCCATGGGTTAGTGCAGCTGCAAGGGGGGGCTCAGGATGAACAGAAGCCTAAGAAGCACAGAGGTTAGCTCAGAATTCAAGGGCCCCTCAAGACACAGGATGAGTACGAGATACATGACAGGGCCACACCCCAATTCCAAAGGGGCAGTGGGGGTTGGCCACAGCTCTCACTTTCAGACACAGAGGCCCTGGCGAGGAAGCAAGGAGGGGCGGGAGCGGGGCGGGAGGGCAGGGCCAGCCACGTGCAGCAGGTGAGGGCAGATGAGGGCACCGGGAAGAGGGGTGGGAGCCCCCTCCCCTGCTCTCGGGCTCCAATGCCCAAGCTTGGAAGAGACCCCGCTGTCTGTGAGCACAAGGACTCAGACCCTCACAGATGGGGACCTGCTCTGCGCTCCTCACTCACACTCAGGCTTCTCACGTGGTGCTTTTAAGTGTCACCAAGAGGTCCTCATCTCAGATTGTCCCTGTTCGGCTGTGCAAGCCTACCGCCTCGCTCTCGGGCATCCACAGACAGCAGCAGGCGGAACCACGCTGGGTGCCTGGGAGCGGTGGGCCACTGGAGTCCCAACAAGGCCGCTCGTGAAAGTCCACAGAGATGCACAAATCCAGGAAGTGACGCCGCCTTTTCTCCGGGAGGCTCTGAGCACGGGACAGAAAGAAATGAGGCCCCTGACCTTCCCACACCATCCCTCAAGTTCGCGTCCAACACTGGGGATGAACAAATGATGTAACTATGGCTCAAAAATGACACACGGCCCTCTTGTGCAAGAGACCAGTGCACACACGTACACACATGCACACTTGCACACTCCCCCCAAACTGACCCACTTGGATGGCAGCGACCTCAGCAACAATAGCTGAGGCTGGCGGCCTTCGCTGGGTGAGTCACCGACCAAAAGTTCCGTCTACTCTGAAGCTTCTGGAAGGCATTGAAGGTTCTCTTCTTCTCTCTCTTGAACTTTTTCATTTTCTTTTCCTGTATCAAGAATCACAGGTGTCACCACTTCCAAAAAGGATCTGTGGTGGCTCCTGATGGCAAATACTTATTGAGCGCTTAATCTATGCAAGGAACCCTGGTGGCACAATGGTTAAACGCTCAGCTACTATCTGAAAGGTTGGTGGTTAGAACCCACCAGCTGCTCCACAGGAGAAAGACCTGGCAATCTGCTTCCATAAAGATTACAGTCTAGGAGACCCTATGGGGCACTTCCACTCTGTCCTACAGAGTTGCTGGGAGTCTGAATCGACTCGACGGCAGCGGGTTTGGTTTTGGTTCTCCGTACAGGTGTGAGTCTAAGTGCATTATGCAGACTCACACACGTAACCGTCACCATAGGTGGGAGTTCCCCTTACTGACCCCACTTTGTTGATGAAGGTGCTGAGGCAACAGGCGGGTGAGGACCTGCTCACAGTAAGTGGCGGAGCTGGGATTTGAACCCAGGCCATCTGGACCCAGTCACACCCTCAACCACTTTCAGATGCTGCAGTCACCTCACACGGCCCTGAACGCGGTATTGAACTCCCCCCGCCCTCAGCCCCGGGCTACTCTGAACCGTCCTATGGGGCCCACAGCCACGACCAAACACCATTACCTTCCGGCGATCAAAGTCTTCATCCCAGTCGTCAATCACCGTCTCGGTCCGGGCCAGTCTGCTGTCTTCAATAGCGTCCAGACTGATGGCGGACATCTCGCCGTCCCATGTCAAAACTACAAAACAGACACGGTGTCGGGACGTTTGGGGACTCCTAGCTACCCTACGGATTCAATTCAAGGGTGTAGTTTACGAGCTAGACTCGTCCACTCCTGACAATTCACCCTCCTGGTCGCATGGACAGGCAAAGAAGGAAGGGGGAGGGGCAGAGTGCTCTTGTGGGCGGGGCTGTGAGCCACATGCAACCTGCAGAGTCCCATCCTCCTGGGTCAGTGCATTTCAAGCTTTTTAAATCCACTGTCCTCACTTGAGAAACAATGACCCCATACTCCTTCTCTAGATCTGGATTACTAAGATAATGTTCCAGATAAGAACTTACCTTATAGGTGCTGGGTGAGTTCTCCCCGGCCCCAGAGACCCTACAGCCTTCCTGGCCCCGGATCCCCACAGAGGTACCCCTCTGCCCCTGACCCAGGGACACTCTCCACCGACAGCACCCGCCGGCCAGGGATGTGCCTGACCTTGGCGCAGTGGCTGTGCTGGGTACAGATGGTTACGACAAACATTTGAACACCTCTTCCCATGTTAAAGCCGGGTTACGCCCACCCACCATGTTCACCACATAGCAGGATCTGTTTCTTACTTTTCCCACCTGGAAAATAAATCTATCAAAGGGAAAAAGCAGTCCAGTCTCAAACCCAGTACCTTTTCTCCCATAAGCTTTATCAGATGAGTATCTGAGCAATTCCTGGACCACGTCAGACTGTTTCTCTGTGTCCCAGGACCCTAGCGGGCCGTGTGTCTGCCCTGCAACCAGAGCAGCCGAGATCAGTCATTTTCATTTACAACCAAACCACCCTTCATCTGCACCAGAACCAAGGACTCAGTGATGACAAACGCCTTATGGGGCGTGCAAGAGTGAGCGCACCCCAGCTGCCTCTGACAAGGGAGTTGACAACTGTCATTACTCAGCAGAAAAGGCTCAGAGTCCAAAACAGTTCTTCAAAAAGAAAATACAAAACAGAACAAAAATCCAAATAAACATTTTAAAAAGGGACGATACTCAGACATGTCAGCCCCGGACCTGACGGGGATGGTGGGGGAGACCTAGCTCAGGTGGAATCGCTCTCCCCCATCAGACAGACAAGGCCAGAGCACGGGAGCCCGGCCTTCCCCATCAGACACGGACAGGGCGTGGGAGCCCGGCCTCCCCCATCAGACAGACAAGGCCAGGTCGCAGAAGCCCGGCCTCCCCCATCAGACAGACAAGGCCAGGGTGCGGGAGCCTGGCCTCCCCCATCAGACAGACAAGGCCAGGACGCGGAAGCCCGGCCTCCCCCATCAGACACAGACAGGGCACGGGAGCCCGGCCACCCCCATCAAACAGACAAGGCCAGGTCGCAGAAGCCCGGCCTCCCCCATCAGACACGGCCAGGGTGCGGGAGCCCGGCCACCCCCATCAGACAGACAAGGCCAGGTCGCAGGAGCCTGGCCTCCCCCATCAGACACGGACAGGGCGCGGGAGCCCGGCCTCCCCCATCAAACACGGACAGGGTGCAGGAGCCTGGCCTCCCCCATCAGACACAGGGCGCGGGAGCTCGGCCACCCCCATCAGACACGGCGCGGGAGCTCGGCCTCCCCCATCAGACACGGCGCGGGAGCTCAGCCTCCCCCATCAGAAACATAGGGCGCAGGAGCCCGGCCTCCCCCATCAGACACAGGGCGCGGGAGCTCGGCCTCCCCCATCAGACATGGCCAGGACACGGGAGACTGGCCTCCCCCATCAGGGTATGAGAGCTGAGGCAGCAAGCGAGTGTCACCACCACAGCTGCCATTAAGGGGCTCGGCAGCCTCCCCGAGCAGTGACAGGGAGAACCTGGTCTGGTCAACGACAGCAGCTAGTCCATGATGGTGCACACGGACCCACTGAGAGCACAAACCACCCGACATCTGGGTTCTAGGAACACTCTCTGAACTAGCACCCCTGCCGCTTGCCTGGCCCCTCTCATCCATCCACCACACGACTGCCACAAAGCGCTAACCTCCCCACACAGTCTGACCCCGTCTCTCCCCTGCCTCCAACCCTTCAATGGCTCCCCGTGACCGTCAAGATCAAGTGCCCCCTGCCCGCCCTCAGAGCCTGTCTCTCCAGCCGCACCTCCCATCCCCCAGCACAGGCCTTGGGCCCAGTCACGCGGAACCACCTGCAAAGCCCTCAGTGAGCCACGCTCTCTCCTGCCTCTCAGCCTAGACTGTCCTTCCCCATGGAGCAGACACCTCAGTTATTCTATCTGAGAGCAAGTGGCCGTGAGGCACCCCTCTGTGGGTGCCCACCCTTGCAGGCGGCCCCGTGCAGTCCACATTGCCACTGCGTACCTCTGCCAGAGCCCCTGCCGCTCGCTGGCTGTCTCTGGGCAGTGAGCTGCCTACAGGCACAGGCTACACCTCCCACAGGTGTACCATCAGCCTTCGACTCAGCCCTTGGCGTGTTACAGGTGCTGGATGAATGTCCTTGAACTTATGCGCTGATGGGGCCACTCCTGATCTGACTCTCGCAGTCCAGCATCGCTCCAGCACGACTTCAGTTCACCTTTCCTTCAACGCCATCACACTGACCATCTAGACACACTCCTGCGGCCCAGTAGCAGCATTTTTCAATAGAATTAACACAATCCCACCGTTAACCATGAATCAGTCACCTGGGAGCTTGATAAATACCAATCAATCAGTCCCCCGAACTGCAGAGCAGACCCCCTGTGAAGGTTAAGGTAGAGCGTCAATTTGGCAGTTATGCAATGATGTAATCATTCTCCATTTTGTGATCTAATGTGAGCAGCCAATCAGTTGTAAGGGGAGTCTTCTTTGGGGTGTGGCCTGCATCCAATATATGGATGTTCTGGCAAAGCGAATGCGCTCCAGATCCTGCATCTGATTCATTATCCTCTGACCTCTGGTTCATGGGACATGAGCCAGCTGCCTGCTGCCTGACCTGCCAACTTCGGGTTCGTCAGCCCCTGCAACCATGTGAGTCAGGAGAAGCCTTCGGCCTGACACGTGACCTATGGATTTGGGACTTGACAGCCTCCACAACTGCATGAGCCATTTCCTGGAGACAAATCTCTCTGTATACATATTTTTATACTTATTCACATATATACACTTCACTGGTTTTGTTCCTCTAGAGAATCCAGCCTAAGATACTCTCCATGGAGACAAGCTGCCTGCTGGGGCTCCTCTGCACTCCATTCAACAGACATAACTGGAGACCCTCATTCTGTCATCACACCTTCTGGCACATGCCCTGCAAGCCCTAAAGGAAAAGGAAAGGCCGACCAGGGTGCAGACAGCCAGCCCCGCAGATTCCTCACAAAGGCCCCACGACACATGGAGTAGAGGAAGACTGACTCTGAACCCAACTACTCTAAGTTCAAGCGTCACCGAAAAGCAAGGCTGGAGGCCCGGGTTATGCCAACAGGAAGCTTAGACAGGAGCAGCTCTGACTGAAGACACACGGGCACTCATTCACGTCATGCTTTAAAGGTGGTGTGAGCTGCATCTTGTCCTCCGGGCCAGGTTTTGCTCAACGTTTTTGCAGATGAACATGCTGCCAGCCGATTGAGTACACGGCCTGCCCACGGTAAGAACGCTAGAGGGCGGAGGGAAGGGAGACTCAGGGTCTTCCACATCGCCTGTCACCCGGGCCCTGCCCACCGTGCCCACCTGCCTCAAGATATGCAGGTGCCCGCTCTCGGTCATTCTGCTCCCCTGGGCACCCCTCTTCCCACCTGGGCACCTACCGTTCACCGTGGGCAAGTGACTGCTCAGCTCGGGGACGGGAGGGTCATTCTGCCTGTCCCATCTCTGGCCGTTCTGATGCTCGTTCTCTTCCACCTCCGGCTGTGACTCGTGCTTTCTCTGCTTCTTCTTCCTCTTTTTCCTCGGGGATTCTGCAGCAGTGTCGGGCTGAGTGTCAGCCGAGGGCAAGCAGCGGCTGTGAGATCTGAGTCAGGCGCAGACATTAAGCCAACAGACAGCGAGAGAAGAAGCACAAATAAAGACAGCCCAGCTGAAGTCCAGTGGCCGAGCGCCTTTCACTCTGTCAAAGAGTGTCCCTTGAGAAATGCCACCCCAGACTCGAGCACGCTAGCTGCTCATTCCGACGCCCGTTCACACACACCAGCTGACATTCACTGGGCAAGCGTGGTCAGGACACACGTGCACCTGTTCTGTGTGGCCAGGGCCACGTGTTGAAGCGGAGAAGACATGAAAACGTACAACCACATGTTAACCCTGACGGAGGCCAGGCCTACACACTGGATGTGCAGCCGCTGTGGCACCCTGTGACAGCAGAGCCTGTGCTGGGCCCATGGCCCACGGTGACGGCCAGGTCTGGCTGCTGCCGTCCACCCACTGTCCCTCTTAGGACCACACCCCTCATACTCATCGCAGGAGACTTGTTATAAGTCCGGCTGGGAGCTGGGCACTGCCAGGCAAGAGGGCCCAGGCGTGGGGCTCTCGAGCTGACGGTCTGCCTGCCAGTGGAGGTGTCCACAGCTTCCCTGGCCCCTGCTCTTACCTGTGCAAGGCTGGGTCTCGGCGGTGGTCCTGTTCTCTGTGGAGCCCCTCCACTCTCTTCCTCTTCTTCTTCTTGCTGCCCACGTGGTGGATGTCTGTCACGCGTCCGACCTGCTGTCCTCCACCCTCCTGCAGTCTGTCCGCAGGCAGCTCTACCCGGCACTGCTTCCCGAACCCGTGGCTCTGGTTCTGTGCCCACGCTGGCCTCTCCTGCAGAGCAGACATGCCATTGTCCTCTGCATGCTTCCTCTTCTTCCTCCGCTTCTTCACACGAGGAACTGCGGCTGCGTCCCCACCATGCTGCGAGGAGCATGGCTCTGAGCCCTGTTCTCTCGTCTCTCGCACACGCTGTTTCTTCCTCTTTTTAGAGATGCTCTGGGGGACCTTGCTGGCCTCTTGCAGCTGGCATGGAGGGGACGCAGAGTCCCCGTTCACCTGAGGCCGGGGAACAGGGACAGAGGAGCAGCTCTGGGGCTCTGCCCTCCCGAGAGTCTGGGAGCTGAAGGGGAATGAAGGACACGTGGAGTGGGGGCTGAAGGGTGGCCTCGGACGGCTGGATGGCGTGGGAGTAGGCGGAACAGCCCTGTAAAGACAGTCAGGAGTGAGGACAGGCTGCTCGGAAAGACCCCGCAGAGGCCTCCTGCAGCCCACCCTCAGCCCGCCCTCACAGCCCAGAATTCCGAACGTGTTTCCTGCAACTCTCTGCTACGTTAGGAAAGACAGGCTGATGTTCAAGTTCAAAGTCTGCTTGAGCTAAGATGCCACGGACCAGGGTGTCTGCTGGCCTCCTCACCGAGCAGTCAGAGAACCTTTGTTTTTTGATTTCTTTCTCTGCTGGGGAATCCTACTGTTTGTTTTTTTTTTTGTGCTTTAGATGAAGGTTTACAGAACAAATAGTTTCTCATTGAACGGTTAGCACCCATGTTGTTTTATGACATTGGTTACTAACCCCACGACATGTCAACGCTGTCCCTTCTCGACCTTGGGTTTCCTATTACCAGCTTTCCTGTCCCCTCCTGCCTTCTCGTCCTTGTCCCTGGACTGCTGTGCCCATTAGTCTCGTTTTGTTTTATGGGGCTGTCTACTCTTTGGCTGAAAGGTGAACCTCGGGAGTGACTTCATTACTGAGCTAAAAGGGTGTCTGGGGGCCATACTCTAGGGGTTTCTCAGTCTCTGTCAGGCCAGTAAATCTGGTCTTTGAGTTAGAATTTTGCTCTACGTTTTTCTCCAGCTCTGCCCAGGACCCTCTAGTACAGAGCACTTTTACAAACAAGAACGTTTCCCTCTTCAACACAGACATGTCGAGAGGAAAACTTCACTGAGCAAGAAACAGTAGGAACAGGAATCCGGTCAGGCAGCCTTTAGGTTCCACCCTCCCAGGGCTCGGGCGTGTGAATGCAGGAAGTCAGCCTCATAAGAAAGGTGGGTGCAGCTTCTGCACCCCCGCCATGAGCCCCCTCAGATCGGGAAACCCGGGGAGCAGATCTTGCGGCCGAGTTCCTGGGGAGAGGCAGGGACAGGATTCAGGGCCAGATCAGCTCAGGGCCTCTAGGCTACCTCCTGCTAGTCATGTGACTGCAGGACAGTGGACTGCCCAGCCCGAACCCCAATTTCTCCTCCATAAGCAGGTCATGATGCTGCCCATCCCATCTCAAAAGGTTACTGAGTCTGCGCGGAATTAAGTGGGACCGTCACCATCACCCACAGAATATGCGGCCACATGAACTGTACCACCAAGCCCTATCATTCTGTCTTTGTGAAAGGTTCAAAAGGACATTATGTGACAAAGAATCTAAGAGAAAATACCCCAAACGTCAAATCCCTCAAATGTTTACGGGGCTACCACGTGCCAAGTACTCTGCTTGGAAGAGGAGTGTGAGAGATACAGGGCGGAAGGGCAGCTGTCGGGGAGAGCTGGGCGCTGGGGGACACAGCCAGGACTGCCTTCGGAGGGACAGTAGAGGCCAATACTGCAGCCAACACAGAGGTGAGGAAGGCAGAGCACCCCTGGGCCCGGCTAGCACCCTACTTCAGCCCAACCTTGCGGCCTCACCCTGCTCCCTTCCTTACTTCCTCCCCGCAGTCAAAGGCTTCGACCGCCTATCAGACCACCATTTGTCAGTCATCCTCTACTGTCTGTCACACAAGGCACCCATGGGGTATGGCCACCCCATCTGTCCATGGAAATGCCTCAAGGGGAGCCCCAGGCCCTGGGCGGCATGCCTGAAGGCAGCTCTCCCCACCATCACCAAAGTGAGCTCCCTGCTCTAGGGACCAGTGCCCCGGGGCTCAGCAGGGGGAAGCAGAGTGAGTCCGCACTCACAGACAGGAGCCCATGACATGACAGCGGCAGGCAAGAACCCACCAGACAAGCTCGCAGGACGCTGCACTCACAAAGGGCCCCCTGCCATCTGGCTCTTTCCTGCTGTGGAATACAATCACAGGCTGGGTGGGCCACCGCACGGGTCTGCTCACGGCACACTAGAGTCACCGTATGGTTATGGAAGTTGCTAGTTGCTGACAAGTCAATTCTGACTCGTGGCAAAAGGCTGTGACCTTTTGGAAGCAGATCACCAGGCCTGTCTTCCAAGGCCTCCGGGTGGGTTCGAACTGCCAACCTTTCAGCTAGTAGCTGAGCACCTGACCACTTGTGCCACCCGGGGACTCCACACATGGACAACAGAACAGAAACAAAGCCAGGGCTGCGGAGACCAGAGCGTCTGACCAACTAAAGTGTCTTCACCAGACATGCCGAGAAGGAAGAGGTGGCGCCTGGGCCACCAGACCTTCCCAGACCTTCTGGCTCCACTCACGCCGCCCACTCTCTCCGGACCACGCACGCACTAGCCGCGGGGAGAGGCAGCGGCCCAGCCTGCGCCCTCGGCTTACCTGGTCTGACTGGCAGGCCCAGTGGCGGCGCCGACAGGGTGAGTGGCTTTCAGGGGGCGGGTGAGGTCGGAGGACGGTGGGTGGGGAGGTGGACGGAGGTCAGTGCCGGTCGCCCTCCGCAGGGTGTGGGCCTGCAGTTATTGACATAAATAAAAACTTGGTGGTCTAAAAAAGGTTTCCGTGAGTGAAGAGGGAAAACAGACGTAAAATAAAATAAAACAAAAACAGAAACAAACAAACAAAGAGCCCAGAAAGAAGGAGGAGAGGACAGAAAGGGGAAACAAAGGCGGAGGGGAGGGGCGGAATGGTAGGGGAAGAATCAGAAAAGTGGTTTTGGTTAGAAACAAAAACGAAAACAGGAAGGAAATTTAAACAAAAAGCTCAGCACGACAATTACCCTGTTGTGGCATTACTGCCACCGTGTAACCTCATGCTGCCCCGAGAAGCACCTGCACCCCCCTTGCTAAGGCCCCTGCCGGTCCCCCACCCATCGCAAGCCGTGTCCTGGCAACGACGCCAGCCTCCCCTGTGGTTTCAGATGTGCCTGGCAATCATGCCAACCCTTCAGCTTATTTCATCTGTAGATGAAAACGCAGAGCCGCGATCTTGTCCCACCGCCCGAAGCTGTCACCAGCCTCTCCATTAGCCACACAAAGTAATCAACTGATCGGATTATCGGCATTCCCTCAAAACCCCACCACCTTCGTCCTATGATGCCCCTTCTGTGATGTGCCAATGACTAGGGATGCTTGAGCCCCCTACAACTTTCCACCCCGAGAAACTCCCTGCCAGCCTGCTCTTTCTCCCCAGACTCACCTTCTTGGCGGCTGACAGGGCCAGCTTTTTGGCTGGTGGGGGAGACATGATGCTCGCAGGCTCAGTGGCGGTGCTGCTCAGGGAGGGGGACTTCGGCTTCGCCATCTCTGGGTCGGCTCCGTTCGCCAGTGCTTTGGGGCGGCCGCCAGCGGGACAGTTTGTTTCCTGAGAATCACAGAAATGGGTGGCTCCACTCTTGGGGGCATGGGGGGCCCTGGTGGCGTCACTGCTGGCAGAGTGGTCCGGGCTGGAGGTGCAGGAATCCTCCCCCGCGAGGTCGGGGCTCTGCTCGCGCCCCTTTGGCCCATGCCCGTTGGTGGTCGCTTCGGCCAGGAGCTTCGGTGAGGTAGAGAGGACAGTGTCCCTGCTGTCCCAGGAGCCCGGCCTCCGGCTCTCCGACCTGCTGCCCTTCAAGTCACTGGTGCTGTGCGGCCCCTGAGGAGTTTTGGGGGACGGGGAGAGGGGCTGCAGCGGGGCACACTTCTTGGCCTTCTTTCCAGGCTCATCTACAATGGTCGGCCTGTGCATCGGCGTTTTGGAGAGTTTGGAGGACGGGGACCCCAAGGGTGGCTTTGGGGGGACATTCCCGTTCTGGGGCTTCAGGCCTGCCACAGAGCCGTTCCGGGAGACGGGCACGCCAAGCTCATCTGTGGGGTGCAGCTTCGTCGTCACGGGGTCCTGTCGCTGAGGGAGCAGAGGAGGAAATGCCATCAGACACTCAGAGCATGTGCAAGCCGGGCAATCCTCTCCTGAGGCACCGCATGCCGGAGGGAGCAGGCGGGGCCTCCGCTAGGCCATCAGGACAAATTATTACGCGGACATGTGGCAAAGATAACGCTATAGCCCAGTTCTTTGGAGATTTTTACTATGCTGGGAGTTGTGCGCATACGAGTGTGTGTCTTTATGATTATCTTTACTAAGAAAGCAGTACATTTTCATCCAGATTTGAAAAATACAAAAAACTACAAAGGAATACAAGTACCCAAAGTCCCGGGACCTAAACAGAACCACTGATTAAGAGCCAGGTGGTTTTCCCTTTCGGTCTTTTCCTCTGAATGGTTCTGACTTGCGTGTGTGCATCCTAACGCTCACACTGGCCTTCCTGCTTGAACACCAAGCTCCCCGGGCAGGAACTCCATCTGCCTTGCACCACCACGGCCCTAGCAGCCAGCTAAGGGTCTTGCACACAGTGAGTGCGTAAAACGTATTTCTTGAATGAACAATCAAAAGACTGAACCCTTTTCTGTATTTAGTTCCCCATCTACTTTCTAGAAATGGAATTTTAGGGCTATACGCTCGTGACTTATTGCCACATGCATTTACTGCACTCTTACTGAACCAAAAAATCAAACCTGTTGCTGCTGAATCGATTCCCACTCATGGAAACCCTATAGGACAGAGTAGAACTACCCCATAGGGTTTCCAAGGAGCAGCTGGTGGATTCAAACTGCCGACCTTTGAATTAGCAGCCGAGCTCTTAACCACTGAGCCACCAGGGCTCCACCAGCAGCGTGTACATCTTTTTCTAAATATTTGCGTATTTTGACACTGTTCTTTGCTCTTCTCATCTGTACCCTCTGCACACGCGTCACAATGATTATATGATTATATTATGTGAATATATAATGAATATATTCTAGAGCAGTAAGAGCTGTCACACGAACAGACATATGTACGCTCGTGTTCACTGCAGCATTGTTCCCAACAGCAAAAAGATGGAAACAACCTTGGTGCCCATCAATAGATAAGGGATAAACAAACTATGGTACATACACATAATGGAGTATTACACAACGATAAACAACGATGATGAATCTGTGAAGCACCTCACAACGTGGATGAGTCTGGAGGGCCTTATGCTTAGCGAAATAAATTAATCACAAAACGACAAATATTGGATGAGATCACAACTCTAGGAACTCGTGAAAGGTTTACACACGGAAAGAAACCATCTTTGATGGTTAGGAGGGAGGGGAGGGGTGGGAAGGGAAAAACACTAAATAGACAATAGATAAGTGGTAACTCTGGTGAAGGGTAAGACAGTACGCAATACTGGGGAAGCCAGCATGTAATACTGGAGAAGCCAGCATAACTTGTCCAAGGCAAAGTCATGGAAACACCACAGACACATCCAAATACCCTGAGAGACCAAATTACTATGCTGAGGGCTGTGGGGACCATGGTCTCAGGGAACATCTAGTTCAATTGGCATAACAAAGTTTATAAAGAAAATGTTCTACGTTCTACTTTGCTGAGTAGCTTCTGGGGCCTTAAACACTGGTGAGCGGCCATCTAAGATACTCCATTGCTCTCACCCCGTTGGCAGCAAGGGAGAATGAAGAAAACCAAAGACACAACAGAAAGATTAGTCCAAAGGACTAACAGACCACAACCACCACGGCCTCCACCAGACTGAGTCCAGTGCAACTACGTGGTGCCCGGCTACCACCACTGACTGCTCTGACAGGGATCACAATAGAGGGTCCCAGACAGAGCTGGAGAAAAATGCAGAACAAAATTCTAACTTGCAAAAAAAGATGAGACTTACTGGCCTGACAGAGACTGGAGAAACCCTGAGAGTACGGTCTCTGGACACCCTTATAGCTCATTAATGAAGTCACTCCTAAGGTTTACCCTTTAGCCAATGATTAGACAGGCCCATAAAAGAAAACCAGACTAAATGGGCACACCAGCCCAGGGACAAGGATGAGAAGGCAGGAGGGCACAGGAAAGCTGGTAATGGGGAAGCAAAGGTTGAGAAAGGGAAAGCGGTGACATGTTGTGGGGTTGGCAACCAATGTCACAAAACAATATGTGTATTAATTGTTTAATGAGAAACTAGTTTGCTCTGTTAACCTTCACCTAAAGTAAAATGAAAAAATTGTTTTTTTTTTCCATGACCAAAAAAAAAAAGGTTTAGTAGCGGTAGGTGGGCACATTAGCTTCTATTTTCTTAAACACTTGAGGGGAAAACCAGATTTACTTAAATAATTAGAGCCTCCTCGGATTATTACAGGCCCTGGTGCCTGTATCTGGATGTAACCTTCAGGTTAAAGGAAGAGGATCACTCAGGAACAGTCAAAATGAGAGGCTTTACTCTTATTTTTAAATTATACAGTGTGTGATAATAAGGAAACTGCTCATTACTTGGCTAGTAATATTCTGATTTCTTTAAGTTTTTTCGCAGTTTCAAACACACACGAAATTAACTTCAAGCATATTTCTCAATAAACACTTTACCACATTAGCTGTATTATTGTCCTCTGTATATATACGAATGTATGTATGTGTACAGATATATGTCTATACGTATATACAGATATTATTTTTCTAAACCATTTGATGAAGTTGCAGATGTGATGCCCCCTTACCCCTAAGTCCTTCTGTGTGCATTTTCTAAGAACATCTCTTACACAACCACAGTTTAATGATCAAAATCAGGAAACTAACATTGATACAAACTACTAATATTTTCATTGTTAAAATATGAGGACAAAAATATTTTTTCCAGTGGGATGATCTGGAAAAAGTGAAAATGGCCGCGCAACTTGAAGAATGTAATCAATGTCACTGAACTGTAGGTGCACAAATTGCTGAATTGTTGTATGTTGTGTATGTAAATTTTCACCACACACACACACACACACACACACACACACTCACACACACTTTTCCCCCAGATGAAGAGTCTGCTTGGGCACCTGTCACTGCACCTCTGAACTGGCAGTTCTCCAGTCTTTCCCTGACCATGCTGGGCTAACGAGGGACACACTTGGGAATTATCGTTCTGGTTTGCTGGGTCAGGTTTCCTCATCACTGTCCCCTCTTCCTCTGGCCCCAACGTCAGCTGAGGACCAGGGTTCATGAAATAATACTGAATAAAACAGTCCAGCCTGCCAGCATGCCCTCCCCATCCAGGCTGGGCTCCCAGTCCAAGGAGATCTGAGCCTGGGACCCCCAAGGGGTCCTGCCATGAAGGTCAGCAACATCAACTCGACTGCCTTAGACAAGTACCTTTCCAGTCAGTGGAGAGGAAGCCACCCCATTGCTGATGTTCTTCTTGAGGTGGTCTGGAAGTACGCTTGGGCGGCTGGAGAGGGTGGAGGCCGCTCTGGAGATGGAGCCCTCCGGACTCTTCTTGGAGCCTGGAATCCTGGCAAGGGAAGAAACAAGTCAGTGAGCTTCCTCACTGAAGCTGAGAGAAACGAGTCAGGGAGCTCTCTCACCAAAACTGAGAGAAATGAGTCAGGGAGCTCTCTCACCAAAACTGAGAGAAACGAGTCAGGGAGCTCTCTCACCAAAACTGAGAGAAACGAGTCAGGGAGCTCTCTCACCAAAGCTGAGAGAAACGAGTCAGGGAGCTCTCTCACTGAAGCTGAGAGAAACGAGTCAGGGAGCTCTCTCAGCAAAATTGATAGAAACGAGTCAGGGAGCTCTCTCACCGAAGCTGAGAGAAACAAGTCAGGGAGCTCCCTCAGCAAAATTGATAGAAACAAGTCAGGGAGCTCTCTCACCGAAGCTGAGAGAAACAAGTCAGGGAGCTCCCTCAGCAAAATTGATAGAAACGAGTCAGGGAGCTCTCTCACCGAAGCTGAGAGAAACAAGTCAGGGAGTTCCCTCAGCAAAGCTGAGAGAAACGGGTCAGGGAGCTCCCTCAGCGAAGCTGAGAAACAAATCAGGGAGCCCCCTCAGCGAAGCTGAGAGAAACGAGTCAGGGAGCTCCCTCACTGAAGCTGAGAGAAACGAGTCAGGGAGCTCCCTCACTGAAGCTGAGAGAAACGAGTCAGGGAGCTCCCTCACTGAAGATAAAGGCACCACAGACACAGAATGTGAGAAAGAAGTGGGAGAAGTTAAAGCTAAGGTGGTGGTGGTGGTGGTGTTAGTTGCTGCTGAGTGTATTCTGACTCATAGCAACCCTATGTACAACAGAAAGAAACACGGCCCAGTCCTGCGCCATCCTCACAATCATTGCTATGCTTGAGCCATTGTTGCAGCTGCTGTGTCAGTCCATTTCCCTGAGGGTCTTCCTCTTTTTTACTGATCTTCTACTTTACCACACATGATGTCCTTCTCCAGGGATTGGCCCCTCCTGATAACACAACCAAAGTATGTGAGATGTAGTCTCGCCATCCTTGCTTCTAAGGAGCATTCCAGCTGTACTTCTCCAAGGCAGATTTGTTCATTCTTCTGGCAGTCTGTGGCATATTCAATATTCTCCACCAGCACCATAATTCAAAGGCATTGAGTCTTCTTCTGTCTTCCTTACTCATTGTCAAGCTTTCATACGCATAAGGTGATTGAAAATACTATGGCCTGTGTCAGGTGCACCTTAGTCCTCAAAGTGACATCTTTTGCTTTCTAACAATTTAAAGAAGTCTTTTGCAGCAGATTTGCCCAATGAAATACGTCGTTTGATTTCTTAACTGCTGCTTCTGTGGGTGTTGACCGTGAATCCAAGTAAAATGAAATCCTTGACAATTTCAATCTTTTCTCCGTTTATCATGTTGCTTATTGGTCCAGTTACGAGGATTTTTATTTTATGTTGAAGTGTAATCCATATTGAAGGCTGCAGTCTTTGATCTTCATCACTAGGTTCTTTAAGTCCTCTTCACAAGCTAAGGTCACAATTACATTTTAAAGAAGGAAAACAAAGAGGGACGGAGGCAGGAAGAGAGCCCGGGAGAACCTTGGCTGTCCCAGCGTGCTTCTCTTGAGTCCCTCTTTGCCCTTAAACCAATGTGATGCTGTTACAGAGTCTCAGAAATCTGGTTCAACAGAAGCGCAGAGCGTGTCAGAGTCTGAGTTCTTCCCAGATTAGATTCTCAATTTATCGGAGAGCAAAAAGGACCTCTAAATACCTCAGCAAAATTCAGCAGAAACGAATTAAACAGCAAAAAATGCCTCCCCGTCTCCAAGGCAGTGATAAACACACTCGCCCCAAGAAAAGCCACCTGCTGATCGAGCCCAGGGCAGGCTTTTTGCCCTCGAACAACCTCAGCCCACGGCCCACAGCAGTCATTTCCCCCGGAGGAAGGCAGATGGGCTGGCCACCATCCGGAGGCAACACAGCTAATGCGGGCAACAGTGCAGAATACGAGGAAATGGTGCCATTCACACTCAAAGTAGCCTCAAAGGCTGGGGCAATGGAACCCTCTCCTGACCTCCTGGGGCTCCGGCTTTCCCTCAACGGTCAAGTACGTTTGGTCTAAAAAGGCTCCTTCCAGTGGATGCTCTCCATTAGAGTGGCTGGTGGGGGACTATCTGCAAAAGCATTTCCCCTCCTGTGGAATTCCCAATCACTTTCAGATAGGAAAAGGGTAGGAGACCCGACAGTGCAAGAAAAGAACATCACACGGAACACATTCACTGGGGGGAGTAAGTTCATTACCGCAGGTAGAAGAGCACATAGGCCTGCTGGTTCAGAACCACCTTGACGTTGCTCAAGTGCACCAGGGAGTCATTCATCTGGTACCACTGTCCGTTGCTCGCCTGAAGAACACAGTGTTACAGGAAACAAAAGGGTCAACAAGTGTTCCGTAATCCTTAAAAATCTACTGTTACTTGCCACATATCTCTAAGTGCTAATGAGCTAGCAATGATTTCACATCAGAATGTCTAAACAAAAATAAATCCACTACCAACAAGTCGATTCCAACTCATAGAATTGCCCCCCAGAGTTTCCAAGGACTGCCTGGTGGGTTCGAACTGCCAACCTTTTGGTTAGCAGTTGTAGCACTTAATCACTACACCACCAGGGTTTCCGAAAGATTCTCAACTTGAATTAAGCACTAAGGTCCCACTGAGATTTGAACTTGGATCGCTGGATTCAGAGTCCAGGGTGCTCACCATCACACCATGGAACTGTCACAACAAACCCATGCCGTCAAGCTGGCTCTTACTCATAGCGACCCTACAGGATACAGTAGAACTCAACCGCGGAGCGTCGTCAACCTCCTAAATAAACGTGCTGCCCCCTTGCACGGAGGCCGCAGGCTCGGCCCCAGAAGGCGGCATACCCACTGCCGCCAAACGTGACTGACCTTCACGTAGCAGTAATAGTGCCCTGCGTGGCAGCTGTAGCCCGAGTGGACCAGGACGGCATAGAGCCCGTACGTGACTGGCTCACCATTGCTCTGGGACATGTACGGGCGGACGTTCAGGAACTCTGGATAGCCTACATCCTGTTTGAAAAGCCAAGGGAAAGACAATTATAAGCCATCACTGTAAGGGTCACACTGCCCTATCCAGCCACAAAAGGCCTGATCCAGCTGGTCTTTCAGTTTGGGGTGATTGGTCCTGCAGCAGGGCTGCAGGGGAGGCTTGCTGGGTTAACGGTTAAAGGAGCGGAGAAGTGGGTCTGCTCCAACTGACCTTCGGGAAACTTTATTTCAATGCAGTGAGTGATTTATGGTCTGTTCTCGGCTTGGCCAGGCATCTAAGTTAGTTCTCTCATTACCTGGCTCCCAACCGCAAAACGAGAAGAACTCACTTCCTGCCTGCCACCCCTACAGAGACACAGGGGAGGAGGGCAGGGAGAGAAGGCTGGCTTTGGGGCTTTGTGAAAAATGTGCTGACTCCACATAACGAACTGCTACAGCAAGTTTAATTTTTAGAGGATTGGGTCAGAGCAAAGGTCATTCCAAAACTTATAACAGAAGTCGACTCTTCTTGATGGGAAAAGACATTTTTAAAAATGATCTTTGAGTGATAGGGTGTAACACGCCTACACACACACAAAGGCTTTGTCTACTGAGGAGCAGCTGACGTGAGTGAGACACAGACCGTAGTGTGTGTTTGATGTCAAGTGCACATACCGATGGCAGCTTCCTCCCATCCACCAACCCACACAGCTCCCTCGTCCCCCTCCAGCCACTGCTCCATCTTGAATAACCACTGTTCTGACTTCTTGAATTGGTTTGGCCTGTTCTTGGATGTCACATAATGAATCATACAATATATAGTTTTTTTGTGTCTGGCTTCTTTAGATCGACATAACGTCTGTGAGATTTACCTACATGCCTCTTCCTTCTATGAACAAAATAAAAATCTCAAAGGCCAATATACATAACAACCTCCTGAGTCCTGATCCAACCTCCAAAGTCACACAGACCAGCATTTCTCAAACTCTGTTTCGCTAGAACACCAGTCCCAGATGTTACAAGTGAGATATAAGCTCCTTCAGGGTAAAGCCATGCCGTCTCATTCACGGATGGCCCCAGCACCTGGCACAGTGATGAGACCATGAAGCACTCGATAAATAGTAGTAAAATGATGAATGAATGATTCCCCACACAATTAAGTTTAGAAAATTCTTCATATCAAATCCCCCTCTTAAGAGATTCAAAATGTAAAATGACTAATAAAGACTCTGAGAAGCTCTGTAGTTAAAAAAATAAAAACTTCAGCTTGGCATTTCCCAGTTAGCTGGGCACGGAACATGTTTTTTCAAAGTATAACATATGAACACTCTATAGAACACCCGTTTGGGAAGCGCTGGTCTAAACAAGGCTAGGACTCTGAGGCTCGGAGAAACGCCCTGCCCCAACCACACAGCTGGGCCCTAACAACTATGAAGACAGCTCTGGACTTTGGAGAAAGACAGGATCGTCTGCTAAGATGCCCTCAGACAGAAAGCAGACGTGTACTCCATATCCCACAAAAAGCCACACGTGCAGACGCACCTGTTTTGGGTAAGAGAGGCCATGGCGGGTGAAGAGCTGGTGTCCAGTGTCCACCACAGCTGTTTGTAAGGAAGCCGTGACCTTCCACAGCAGGAAGAATGAAACGAGGAAAACACAGACCCACACAACACTGGTCTCCAGCTTGACTGTGCGTATCGATCATTTAGGGACCCTGCCCTCGAAGAAAGGCAGATTCCTGGGTCTTTAAAAACCAAATACATTGCTGTTGAGTCGGTTCCGACTCACAGCAACCCTGTAGGACAGAGTAGAACTGCCCCACAGAGTTTCCAAGGAGCAGCTGGTGGATTCGAACTGCTGACCTTTTGATTAGCAGCTGAGCTCTTAACCACTATGCCACCCTTCAGAATTTCTAATTCGTTGGCTCTGGAGTCGAGCCTGACTCTGTATTTTAAAAAGCGCCAGGTGACTGTGATGGTAGCGGTGGCCGCTGAGCCACTGGGAGGTGGCTGGAGCACTCACCTTGGTGATCTTACCCCCGCTGAAGTTGGCAAAGCGCTTGAGGGAAAGGGTCAGGACGCTGGACGCTCTGTGGATGGAGAAGCGCTTGCTGGCTGGAACCTTCTTCTTGCATCTGTGAGGATGGTGAACAAGAACTGCGTGAGCTCAGCAACTGCCCCTGCCCCTGCCCCTAACCCTAACAAAGAGACAAGAAGACGGGGGCAGGGAGACTAGAGCACTGGAAACGGAACAACCAGAAGGTAATTCATGAGAACGTTGACACGTTGTGGAAAATGTAACAAATGTTGCTGAACAACCTGTTTAACAGAAATTGTCAAACGGGACCCTAACTGGCTGTGTACACTTTCACTGAAAACACAATAAAAGATTAAAAAAAAAAAAAAAAAAAAAAAAAACCGAATAAAAAAACTGCATGAGCTTCTGCTCTGAGCAAAGCTATCCTTGTGCCAGATTAAGGCTATTCACGACAGCTCTATGATGACAGGGTCTCCACGAAAAACTCTGTGGTCTGCACCCCTGAAGAAGCCTCGGTGGTGCAGTAGTTGAAGCGCTCAGCTGCAAACTGAAAGGTCAGCAGTTCGAACCCACCAGCTGCTCCGCGAGAGAGAGATGTGGCAGTCTGCTTCTGTAAGGATCGCAGCGTTGGGAACCCTACGGGGCAGGTCCACTCTACTACGGGGTCTCTCTGAGTCAGGATCGACGTACTGGCAGTGGCTTTTTGGTCCGCACCCCCAGACTACCACCACTACCTCCTAAAGGAGCCACCACAGAGCAACAAAGACCAGAGAGAAGCTGGAGATGCTAATGCAGAAATAAGGGCATTTCCCAGCCAGGAGACTAAACAGAACACACGACGAGGTGGCCTTGGAGTTCCACTTCCAAAAGAGAACAAGTTAAACAAGTAAAAGCAGGTGATCAAATGGACAAGCAAGAAATAAACGCAAGCACAGCTAGAAGACAAGTAACGAAGGGGGAAGCAGAGGCACAAGTGAACGGCTTCGGGTGAATGAAATGAATTTGAAGAGGGACAGAGAGCAGCGTTTGGGCTGTAAGAAAGACAAACCTGAAAAGCAGAATTAAGAGCAAATGCTTTAGTGATTACAACTGTAAAACGGCCTGGATACACAGCGTACAACAGCTATACGAGTCTGACTCACGGCAACCCTATGTATGTCAGAGTAGAACTGTGCTCCGTAGGGTTTTCGGTGGCTGATTTTTCAGAAGTAGATTGCCAGGCCCTTCCTCTGAGGCACCTCTGGGGGCACTCAAACCGCCAGCCTTTCAGTTAGCAGCTGAGCAAGTTCACCGTTTGTACCACCCAGGGATACCACAATAAGACCGTGCAGTTGTTAAAAGTAAGCGGTAACTCTCACATCTGCTGAAATGGAAAGACGCCCAAGACAATTCAGTAAGCGTGTCAGCTGCAGAACACGTGTGTCACGTGAAAGCAGTGAGCAGAGCAGCCAGTAGCACGGGCTCCGGAGCAGGTGCCTGTGTGCCCTGGTTTCCTCATCCTGTGAGATGGGAACACGACCAGCCCACGCGTCCCAGGAGCATGCCCGGCACACATTCAGAGCAGGGCCTGGCACTGGGAGGCGCTGCGCAAATCCCAGCTATAAACACCGGGGCTGTCATTTCATGCGCATGGCTCAGAGGTTTTATTTTGAAGGCACACACGTGTAGCTCAGGAGAGGTGAACAGGGGCCCCCCTGAAAGGCCAGCGGGGTCGGGTCAGTGACTTGTTCTATATCCTTCTGGATGGTGTGACCTTCTTGCCCCGAGCAAAATGAAACTCACTTGGCGCACATATAGGCGTTCTCCCCGCTCAGGATGTCTGGTTTCACAAAGAGCTCCAGGGCTCGTACGATGTTGGCAGCTTGCTGAGAAGGACAAAAAGAGAGAGGTGAATAAACAGCAGAAGAAAAACGCTGACTCCAGAAATGCCAAATTTAAGGCCTTTGCCAGGCTGAGGCAGCAAATCACAAAACTTTACTTGGACAAAAATGTGCCTGCTAGCTCCTACCTACTGAGACCCACCCATGGCAAAGGGACAGGGTCAGCGGCTGTGAAGCCCCTCTCTACTGACAAAGAACCACCACCCCAGGGGCTGACCACCGGCCACAGTCACCAGGTTACAGCCAGCTCCAGAGCCATCACAAAAGGAAGGCTGCTCCCCAATGGTGCTGTGCCCCAAAATTCTGCATGTAGACTGCCACGGTGCACCACAGGCCCCCACTCCCACCCTGCAAAGACTGTGAGCAATATTCACATCTCGGGACAAAACTGCATTTTCCGTTTTTTTTAAAACAAAAAGAAGACGCAGAGGAAAAAAGCTAAAAAGAAATCTGCGAAAGTGATGGTTTCTACTTAAAGGCAGCAGGAGTCTTCAGTTTTTTTTCCATCTATTTTGATAATATGCTTTTACTGGGTCTGTATTAGGTGAGTGGAGATCTACCCATAATTTCATCTAGATAGATTAATAGCCAATATCTTTCTCTCCCACTCGCTCTCCCCCTCTTCCCTGGCCTCGCTTTCCTGACACAAACGTGCCCTGCCAGCGCTCAGCCATACCCGGATCTCCAGAGCGATGTCCAGGTAGGGGTCGTAGGTGTCCGAGACGCTCTTGCACACAGAACATTTCACTAGAACAGAACGAGAGGCAGTGAGGGCATGTGAACCGGGCAGTCCGCTCTCCACGGGGCTTTGGCCAGACACTGTGATACACCCAGCCCCAGAATCACAGTATCTATGGAGGAGGCCTCATTCCCAGCCAGAGTTCACCCCGAGACACCTGGCAGACCTGGCACTGCCCCCACCAGAGCGGCCTCCTTCTCCCCTCGCAGGATCTCCCCACATCGGTCACTAACCACCGACGCTGGGGCAGTGGACACCAACGGCACAAACTGAGGGAGAGGTGAAGGGAAAACAGCACCAGTAACGTCACACGGCCCCACGCTGCTCCCCAAACTCTCCCAGGTGGACAGTATGACCATCAGGCAAAGGACTAGGAATGCAGGCTCAGGACTTTGTGATGTAGCCAAGTCCACACCGCTAGAGAGCTTCCCAGCCTGGACTTGCGTTCTTAGAATTCCCGGTCACTTTTCAGATCTTGCCAAGAAGGGACAGAGGCGATGCCTCACTTACCACGGGATCTGAGGTATCCGCCAAAAATCTGGTGGACCAGAGTAGTGGCCTGAGTCTGACGATCCAGCCTGAAAAGGAGGACACACGCCTTCAGGAGACTGAAGCAGCCGAGCAGTGTCTGCAGCCCCTCTGCCCTCCCGACGCTGGGGCCCCCTAGCTCAGCTCAGCTCAGCCTGATGCTGGGAAGTGGTATCACACGACCACGCCTTGACACACATTCCTGCCCCATCCTCGGCACCCCCCACTGCCCGGGGGCGTGGGTCTCCACTGCCTGGGGGCGCTCTGCTCTTCAGTGGCCCCCTCACCTGCCCCACACTGCTCGGTGAGCTCCCCCACGGCCTAGTGGGCTCTCTTCCGCTCCTCGGTGCCCCCAACTGCCTGGGGGCACTCTGCTCCTTGCGGGGGGGGGGGGGGGAGTTGGGGGGATGGACCAAGGGCCTCCACTGCCTGGGGGCATTCTGCTCCTCAGCGGGCCCCCCACACTGCTCGGTGGGCTCCCCCACTGCCTAGTGGGCTCTCTTCCGCTCCTCAGTGCCCCCCACTGCCTGCTGGGTGCTCTGCAAGGCTCTAACCTGCCCCACCCCCATAACAGCCACCACAGCCTCTGACCTGCTCCATCCTTCAGTTGGGCAGCCTCAGGCCTCAGCCTCACAGGAGAGGAAAAGCCTGAGAAACACACCTGGTTCTCACCCAGTCCTACACTTTCCTGTCATCCTCAATAAAAGAAGCCCCCAAATCTTCCTGAAGGCCAGGTCCCTTCTCCTGCCCCTCCAGGACTGACCTCCCTCAGTCCTGCAAGTTCAACACTGCTCTCCACAGGCGCTCACACGTACGCCTCTCTCATGAGATGGGAAAGAGGGGTGTGGGAGGAGGGCAATCAAGAACAAATCCTCCCCGAGCTCTGCATTCCATTCAGGAGCCAGAGTGGTCACGATGGGCATTAGGATCTGGTAGACCCCATCACTGTCCACCACCTGGGGTCAGAGGCAAGGACCTCACGGACCTACAGAGAGCGCTCAGCACCTTGCCAGGCACAGTAAGCCTTCCTCTGGCGGCTCTTCATTCCTGTCATGAACATTCCGGAAACAATAGTCTATAGCTGCTCTCTGCTCCTGGTTTCACTTGCAACCAGCCACTGACACTGCACTCCTGGAGTCGCCAATGACCCTCCGGGTGCAAACCCAGTTTTTTAGTCTTTTTACTAGAATGCAACAGCAGTTGACAGTGTGGCTCAATCCCCTGAAACAAGCACCCCTCCTCCCCCATCTCTCCCAGGTCCCCATCTTTCCTGGAGCACTGTCCTCCTGGGTCCTTATCTTTCCTGAGGTGCCATCCTCCTGGGTCCCCATCTCTCCCGGAGCACTGTCCTCCCAGGTCCCCATCTATCCCAGAGTACTGTCCTCCTGGGTCCTCGGCTCTCCTGGGGCGTTACCCTCCCAGGGCCCCACCTCTCCCGGAGCACTGTCCTCCTGGATCCCCATCTCTCCTGGGGTTCTGTCCTCCTGGGTCCCCTCATCTCCCAGGGTGTGGTCCTCCTGGGTCCCCATCTCTCCCAGGGCACTGTCCTCCTGGGTCCTCGGCTCTCCCCAGTCCCCATCTCTCCAGCTGCCCTCCCCCTGCCCTCACAGGTCCAGCTTCCTCAGTCAGGCTGTGGGTCTGCACTCTCCTCACGTTTCCCGGCCATACGGGGACAATTCCATACAGGGCGCAGCCCCAACAACCACCTACAGAACCCACTGATGGCTCCACACCTTCATCACTGACATGGCCCTTTCGTGCCTATGCAACTACTTACTTCCCAGCCTTGAGAACTGTATGAAATAATGTACTTCCAAAATATTCTGAGGACCAAAACAGGGCCACCAAATTTTAATCCTGCAAAGTTAGGAAATGAAAAACCCACTGCTGCCATCTGCAATCACCACCATTTCACTGAAAGAAAAGATTTTAACTTCAAAAAATGAGTAAGGACATTATCACACGGAAGCTGAACGCTTCTGGGCAGCTGGAATGCAGACCGCCCACAAGTCACCAGGAGCCCAGGAGCCGTTTAGAACCTCAGAGAACCCATTCTCCCAGGACAACAGGGGTGGGAAAGCGTGAAATTCAAGGTACCAGTAAGCAAAAACACACAGCCGGATTACAGCAAACTCCCTTCCTGCGCCTCCCGAGCCTTGGTGGAGGGCAAGGGCAGTCAGGAAAAGAGGTGTCCCCCGAAATCACCACAACGAGAGGAAGCCAGTGGTTGCGAGGCTCTGAAGTGTGCTGGGCACTGACTATGGGGCTCCGAGGGGCACACAGTCAAGGCGGCAGTCCCCAAACGGCAGAGAGTCTCAGTGGGGAGGATGATAAGGGTGGAACGGCCTCCTTAGGAGACTATGTAGTGAAGGGCAAGCGAAGCAAAGAAGAGCAACGTAGGGTCCTTGAAAGAAAAAGGAAACCCGGGGGATTCACCCTTTACTCTGCAGGGAGAAGCAATCGTTAAAGAAGTTGCACTTCACTGTGTTGACAGAAGGGGGCAACCGGGGACTAGGAGTCCTGAGAACCACCAAAGGCACTTGGGCAGCTGAAAGCAGCACACTCTGTGCACAGGGACTCCGGGAAGAAAACGGTAGAAGAGAATCCCAAGACTTCACCTGGTAAACGTTATCCCAAAAATCAACCACCAAGTAGAATAAAGGGTAACGCTAAACTCTAAACTGAACTAAATATCCTCAAACAAGCATTTGGGAATATGAAAAATCACCCTGAATAAAAAATTTAAAAATTAAAACCAAAAAAGTTAATTAAACATAGAAAAGAAATGGAAGGAAAAATAAAATCACTTCAGAAATAAAGGCTGAATTATAAGCTGCCCAAGAGAAAAGAGAGTCAAATGAAAACTTATAAGAGGCGGGATGCTTAGGGGGCAGTGAGTTTGTACTAATGGCAGGGGACAATCTGGAAAAGGAGGGTGAGAATGGCTGCAGGGACGTAACCAGTATCACTGAAACGTATATGTAGAAATTACTGAATTAGCGTATGTTCTGCTGTGTATATTTTCAACAACAAAAATAACATAGATTATTTTTTAAAAATGAAACCTTAATAAGGAAAACAACCAAGGGAACAAAAACAAGACAAAGAAAGAACAGTCAGAGAGTTCCGGCAAAATGGCGCTCTAGGCAGAAGCACCACGCCGTCCCTCCACAGCAAAGATTCGAAAAACTAAGCTGAACAGAGAATACAACAATCCTGAAACCCTAAAACATCAAATGAAGAGATAAAGAACTCAGCCAAGCACCAAACGGAGTGAGAAAACCAAATGAGAACGGAGAGCGTGGAGATATTCATGCAGAGGTCCCCTACCAGCTAACGCAGCGTGGATCCGCCATCTTGGGATCCTATCGGAGACCAGCAAACAGGGGGTAAGAGAAAGCAGCCTCACGGAGCTTCCAGCGGGAGACAAAACAACCAGTAATTGGCAATATACACTTTCCCACCCCCCACCCTTCTTCACCCCCACTCAGCCTCCTCTGCTTCCCGCGGCCACAGTCTCTTGACTGGGAAACAGCAGCTGCTTGGATTCCACACACCCGAATGGGTGGCTCTCTGAGTGCCATCTGTTGGCTGCTGGTGTTGCTTTTTTTCCGCTTCTTTTTATTTCTTCCTTGCCTCTCCCCACCTCCCCCTCCTTTCGCTCGAGTACCTCGCTCCGTGCACCATCTTTGCTTCTTCCTGAGGGGCTGCAAAGCTCTGGTAATTTGTGATATACGCTTTCCCACTCTCTATCCTTCTTCACCCACACTCAGCCCCCTCTGCTTCCCGCGGACAGTCTCTTGTCCAGAAATACCAGCCCGCACTAGCTGGCTCTCTGAGTGCCATTTGTTGGCTGCTAGTGTTACCTTTTTCTTCCTGCTTCTTTTGATTTCTTACTTGCCTCTCGTCACCTCCCCCTCCTTTCGCTCGAGTGCCTGGCTCCGTGCGCCATCTTTGCTTCTTCCTGAGGGGCTGCGGAGCTCCGTTCGAGTATGGAGCTGCTTCCCGGTTTGGGCTGCCGCGCTGGTGGGATCCCAGGGCTTTTGTTCATTTGTCTCTTTTGAATTGTTTGCTTGTTTTCTTTTCCTTTTCTTGAGTTGGGAGCCCTTTCAGGCCAGGCTGAGCTGCGTGGCAGGGAGACTCCCCTTCAGCTTGCACAGACGCGCAGAGGGATCCCTGGGGGCATTTCTTTTTACATTGGCTTTTTTTTTTTTTTCCTGTTTCTTTGGGGGCCTTTCTTGTTTGTTTTTTATTAATTTATTTTGTTTTCTTTTTCCTCTTTTTCCCTTTTTGTCTTTCTTCATTGCTCAGTTTCTCATCTCTCTATATCGTCTTTCTCTTTCTGTTCCCTGAACACCTGGCATTGTATACCTCTATGCCTTCTAGCCAGGCTGTACTGCAACACCTGAGAGTGATCTCCCCAGACCTCATAGCTGCACTGGTGGGATCCCCGGGAACCTTGCGGTTCTTTAACCATTCTGATTCTTATTTATTCATTCTTTTCTTTCTTGCTTCTCCCCTTTCTGTTTTTCTCCATTTCATAGTCTCTCATCTCTCCACTCCAATGACAAGCTCCCCTAGCATTCTTTTTTGTTTGTTGTTTGTTTGTATGTTTTTGGCTCCTGTTCCTCTCTCCTCTCTCCCATAACCATCTTAGCTCCACACATAACAATCTCCCCACTGCATCCTGCCTACCTGCACCGTGCACTTGACATCATACCAACAAGCAGCACAGGCACGGCCTACTGGAACCTGCCCTGCACTGATTACTGACCTGCACTGGTGGCTGTAGTAAGTGCCACAAACAACCCGTCCCAGTAACTCCTCTTCAGCTAGACCTGCCCTGCCAAACCATATCTGAGTGACTGACCCTGCCAGTTGAAGAAGGAGGCGAAAGTATTATGACCACAGACGAGCAAACAACAAAGAACACACAGTCTGCCTGCTCAGACATAGTCAAATTTTTTTTTTTTTAAAAAAAGGGACAAAACAAACAAATCTACAATCAATAAACGAGAAAAATAACTACTGAATGCCCCAAAGACAGCAGACAATAACAAAACATTTACAAAAACAGGACAGGATGGTTCCAGTAGGCGTCCAAAATAAAACACCAGATGACTCTCCTCTAGAAGAAAATGCACTAGAACTACTTGATAGGGAATTCAAATCTCTAATACTCAGAATTCTCCAAGAATTGAGGCAAAAAGCTGACAAACATGAGGAAAAAATAGACAAATTCATGGAAAATATGCACAAAAAATCGGAAGAATTCAGGAAAATAATGCAGGAACAAAATGCCAAAATAATTTCACAACTAGAAATTATATAAAGACAAGAATTAGAAATCCGAAAGATAAACAACAAGACTTCAGAAATGGACAATGTCATAGAAGTGGTGAGAAGCAGATCTGAAATGGTTGAAGACAGGATCAGTGGAAGTGAAGACGAACACTTGGATACAACTCTGTTTCAGGAAAACTCGGAGAAAAGAACAAAGAAAAATGAAGAGAACCTGAGAGTTATGTGGGACACAATCAAAAGCGAAAATCTGCGAGTGATTGTAATTCCAGAATGGGGGAGAAAACAGAAAACACAGAGAGGATCATTGAGGAACTGCTGACAGAAAACTTCCCCAATATCATGAAAGATAAAAAGCTGGCCATCCAAGAAGCTCAACGAACCCCATAGAGAAGAGACCCCAAAAGAAAATCACCAAGGCATATCATATTCACACTCCCCAAAACCAAAGACAAACAAAGAATCCTGAGAGCAGCTCGTGAAAAACAAGAAGTCACATACAAAGAAGAAACAATAAGACTAAGCTCAGATTATTCGGCAGAATAATATATAATATTACATAATATGTATATTATATAATAATATATAATATAATATAATAATATTCGGCAGAAATCATGCAGGCAAGAAGGCAATGGGATGACATATATAAAATCTTGAAAGAAAAACATTGCCAGCCAAGAATAATATATCCTGCAGAACTCTCATTCAAATTTGATGGTGAAATTAGGTCATTTCCAGATAAACAGAAATTAAGGGACTATGCAAAAGTCAAACCAAACTTACAAGAATTATTAAAGCGAGTTCTTCGATCTGAGGACAAACAGCTTCAGCTCACAGGCAGAACCTAGGACGCAGGATCGTACCAGCCAGATATCAATCTAGGAAATGAACTCTCAAGGACTATCCAAAACCAAAAGAAATACAACAGGGAATCAGAGCAGTTAATCAGTAAATGACAACAACATCAAAACAATAAAAGAGGGAATAAACGGCATAGGTATAGAACCTTCTATAGGAGAGGAAGGCAAGGCGATACCAAGTAATGATAGACTGCTTCAAACTTAGAAAGATAAGGGTAAAATTTATGGTAACCACAAAGAAAGTTAACAAACATACTTATTAAAAAAAAGAGGAAAAACATAAAGTCTCAGCAAAAACAAAACCTACAAAAACAAAAGAAATGAAAAAAATATCCACAAACAAAAGTAACTCAGCACAAGAGAGTAAGAAGAACAAAGAAAACGTCAACACCACAAAAAAAAGCACTACAAAATGACAGCAACAAACCCACATCTATCAATAATTATATTGAATGTAAATGGACTCAATGCACCCAAAAAGAGACGGAGAATGACATAATGGATTAAGAAAACAGGATCCATCCATATGCTGTCTACAAGAGACACACCTTAGAAACAAAGATGTGAATTTATTAAAAGTCAAAGGTTGGAAAAAAATATATCAAGCTAACAACTACCAAAAAAGAGCAGGAGTGGCAATTCTAATCTCAGATAAAATAGATTTTAAAATGAAATCTACCATAAAAGATAAAGAAGGACACTATATAATGATTAAGAGGACGATCCATCATGAAGACATAACCATAATAAACATCTACGCACCCAATGACAGGGCTCCAAAATACATAAAACAAACTCTAACAACACTGAAAAGAGAAATTGACAGTTCCACAATGATAGTAGAAGACTTCAACACACCACTCTCAGTAAAGGACAGAACAACTAAGAAGAAACTCAGCAAAGATACAGAAGACCTAAAGGGAACAATCAGCCAACTTGATCTCACAGACATATATAGAACACTCCATCCAACCGCTGCAAAGTACACATTCTTTTCCAATGCATGTGGAACGTTCTCCGGAATAGACCACATCTTAGGCCACAGAGCAATCATCAGCAAGATCCAGAACGTTGAGATAATTCAAAGTATCTTTTCTGACCACAATGCCATCAAGGTAGAAATTAACAATAGAAAGAGCAAGGAAAAAAATCACCTACATGGAAACTGAATAATACCCTGCTTACACATCAGTGGGTATTAGAAGAAATCAGAGATGGAATAAAAAAATTCCTAGAATCAAATGAGAATGAAAACACATCATACCAAAACCTTTTGGACACAGCAAAGGCAGTCCTCAGAGGACAATTTATAGCAATAGATACACACATCAAAAAAGAAGAAAGGGACAAAATCAAAACATTAACTACAGAACTCAAACAAATAGAAAGAGAACAGCAAAAAAAGAAACCCACAACCACCGGAAGAAAGGAAGCAGTAAAGATCAGAGCAGAAATAAATGAAATAGAGAACAGAAAAACAATAGAAAGAATCAACAAAACCAAAAGTTGGTTCTTTGAAAGAATCAACAAAATCGACAATCCACTGGCCGGATTGACAAAAGAAAAACAGGAGAGGACACAAATAACCCAAATAAGAAATGAAATGGGGGACATTACAACAGACCCAACTGAAATAAAAAGGATTCTAACAGAATATTATGAAAAACTATACTCCAACAAATTTGAAAACCTAGAGGAAATGTATACATTTCTAGAAACACACAGCCTACCCAAACTACAACAAAGTGATGTTGAAAATCTGAACAGACCCATAACAAGAGAAGAGATTGAAAAGTTAATATAAAAAACTCCCAACCAAAAAAAGCCCTGGCCCAGATGGCTTCATTGGAGAATTCTACAAAACATTTACAGAAGAGCTTGTACCAGTACTACTCAAGCTATTTCAGAGCATAGAAGAGGAAGCAACACTTCCAAATTCATTCTATGAAGCCAGCATAATGCTGATACCAAAACCAGAAAAAGATGTCACAAAAAAAGAAAATTACAGACCAATATCTCTCATGAACATAGATGGAAAAATTCTCAACAAAATTCTAGCCAATAGAATTCAGCATCATATTAAAAAAAAAATACACCACGACCAAGTAGGATTCATAGCAGGTCTGCAAGGATGGTTCAACATTAGAAAATCAATCAACGTAATCTACCACATAAATAAAAGGAGAGAAAAGAATCACATGATCATCTCAACTGACACAGAAAAGGCATTCGACAAAGTCCAACACCCATTCCTGATAAAAACTCTCAATAAAATAGGTATAGAAGGGAAATTTCTCAACATAATAAAAGGCATCTATGCAAAACCAACGGCCAACATCATTCTTAATGGAGAGAGGCTGAAAACATTCCCCTTGAGAACAGGAACAAGACAAGGATGCTCTTTACCACCATTCCTATTTAACGTTGTGCTGGAAGTTCTAGCTAGAGCAATAAGGCAAGAAAAAGAAATAAAGGGCATCCAAATTGGTAATGAAGAAGTTAAACTGTCCCTGTTTGCGGATGATATGATACTATACATAGAAAACCCTAAAGACTCAATGAGAAATCTACTGGAACTAATAGAAAGATTCAGCAGAGTAGCAGGATACAAGATAAACATTCAAAAATCCGCTGGATTCCTATACACCAATAAGGAGAATGATGAAAAGGAAATCAGGAAAACAATACCATCTATAACAGCCTCTAAAAAAATAAAATACTTCGGAATAAATCTAACCAGGACTGTAAAAGACCTATACAAAGAAAACTACTAAACACTACTGCAAGAAACCCAAAGGGATCTACATAAATGGAAGAACATACCACGCTCATGGATAGGCAGACACAACATTGTGAAAATGACAATTCTACCCAAAGCAATTTGCAAATACAACGCAATCCCGATCCAAATACCAACAACATTCTTCAAAGAGATGGAAAAACTAATCATTAACTTTATATGGAAATGGAAGAAGCCCTGAATAAGTAAAGCACTACTGAAGAAGAAGAATAAAGTTGGAGGACTCACACTACCTGACTTCAGAACCTACTACACAGCTACCGTAGTCAAAACAGCCTGGTACTTGTACAATGACAAATACATTGACCAATGGAACAGAATTGAGAACCCAGATGTAAATCCATCCACCTACGGTCACCTGATCTTCGACAAGGGCCCAAAGTCCATCAAATGGGGAAAAGACAGTCTTTTTAACAAATGATGCTGGCAAAACTGGATAGCCATATGCAAAAAAATGAAACAGGACCCATACCTCACACCGTATACAAAAACTACTTCAAAATGGATCAAAGACCTGAATATAAAGCCTAAAACTATAAAGTTCATAGAAGAAAAAATAGGACCAACACTTCAGGCCTTAATACACGGCATTAACAGGATACAAACCATAACCACCAATGCACAAACCCCAATAGATAAGCTAGATAACGGGGATCTTCTAAAACTCAAGCACCTATGCTCTTCAGAAGACTTCACCAAAAGAGTAAAAAGAGAACCTACAGACTGGCAAAAAATATTTGGACAGTTCAAGTCAGACAACGGTCTAATCTCCATAATCTACAAGAAAATCCAACACCTCTACAACAAAAAGACAAATAATCCTATTAAAAAATGGGCAAAGGAAATGAACAGACACTTCAGTAGAGAAGACATTCAAATGGCCCACAGACACATGAGGAAATGCTCACAATCACTAGCCATTAGAGAAATGCAAATTAAAACCACAACGAGATACCATCTCACCCTGGCATTACTGGCACGAATCAAAAACACTGGAAATAACAAATGTTGGAGGGGCTGCGGTGAGATCGGAACACTTATGCACTGCTGGTGGGAATTCAAAATGATACAACCATTTTGGAAAATGATATGGCGCTTCCTCAGAAAGCTAGAAATAGACATACCATTCGATCCAGCAATCCCACTCCTAGGAATATATCCTAGAGAAATAAGAGTCGTCACTCGAATAGACATATGCACACCTATGTTCATGGCAGCATTGTTCACAATAGCAAAACGATGGAAACAACCTAGATGCCCATCAACAGATGAATGGATAAACAAACTATGGTACATACACACAATGGAGTACTATGCAACAAGAAAGAACAATGTTGCATCTGTGAACCATCTCATAACATGGATGAAACTGGAGGACATTATGCTGAGTGAAATAAGTCAATCACAAAAGGACAAATATTGTATGAGACCTCTATTGTAAAAACCCATGAAAAAGTTCACACGCAAAATGTAACAATCTTTGTTGGTTACCAGGGATGGGAGGGGTGGGGGGGAAATACTAAATAGATAATAGATAAGTGGTATCTTGGGTGAAGGGTGAGACAGTACACAATACAGGAGAAACTAGCACAACTTGTACAAGGAAAGGTCATGGAAGCCCCATAGACACATCCAAACTCCCTGAGGGACTGAATTGCTGGGCGGAGGGTTGTGGGGACCATGGTCTCAGGGAACATCTAGCTCAATTGGCATGACACAGCTTATAAAGACAATGCTCTACATTCTACCTTGGTGAGTAGTGTCTGGGGTCTTAAAAGCCTGTCAGCGGCCATCTAAGATACTCCACTGGTCTCATCCTTTTGGGAGCAAGGGAGAATGAAGAGAACAGGATACAAGGAAAAGATTAGTCCGAAGAACTAATTGTCCACAGCTACCAAGGCCTCCACCAGACTGAGTCCAGTACAGCTAGATGGTGCCCGGCTACCACCACTGACTGCTCTGACTGGGATCACAAGGGATCACAACAGAGGGTTCTGGACAGAGCTGGAGAAGGATGTAGAGCAAAATTCTGACCCACAAAAAGAAAACCAGATTTACTGGCCTAAAGGAGACTGGAGAAGCCCCGAGAGTATGGCGCCCAGACACCCTTTTAGCTCAGTGGTGAAGTTACCTCCGAGGTTCACTTTTCAGCCTGGGAGTGGACAGCCCCGTAAAACCAAATGAGACTAACGAGGTACAGGAGTCCAGTGACAAGGGGAAGAAGGCAGAAGGGGACAAGGGAGCTGGTGATAGGGAACCCAAGGTTGAGTAAGGATATTGTTGATGTGTTGTGAGATTGTTAACCATTGTCATAGAGCAACGTTTGTAGTAACTGTTAAATGAGCAACGATTTTGTTCTGTAAGCCTTCATCTTAAGTGAGAATAACAGCACAATTCAAAGAGTGTAGTCAATGTCACTGAACTGTGCATGTAGAAATTTTTGAAACGGTGTATGTTTGGCTATGTGTATTTTCACCAAAAAAAAAGGTTGAGAAGTTAGAAGGTTGATATGTTGTGGGGTTATTAACCAATGTCATAAAACAACGTGTACTTCTATTTCATGAGAAACTATTTGTTCTGTAAGCCTTCACCTGAAGTACAATAAAAAAATAAATAAATAAATAAATAAAATAGCAGACTTACTGGCCTGACAAGAGACTGGAGAAATCCCAAGTGTATGGCCCCTGGACATCCTTTTAGCTCAGTAATGAAGTCATTCCCAAGGTTCACTGTTCAGCCGAAGATTAGACGGCCCCACAAAACAAAATGAGACTAATGGGTCACAACAGTCCAGGGACAAAGACTAGAAGGCAGGAAGGGACAGGAAAGCTGGTAATAGGGAACCCAAGGTTGAGAAGGGACAGTGCTGACATGTCGTGGGGTTGTTATCCATTGTCATAAAACGGTATGTGTACTGTTTAATGAGAAACTATTTGTTCTGTAAACCTTCATCTAAAGTACTATAAAAATAATAAAAATAAAAATAAATAAAATATTGCAAAGGGTGGGAAAAAAGAAAGAAAGAACAGAGAGAAAAAGTAGTTGAAACAGAAAACAGCCAACAACTGGAGCCCCTAAAAGGTTAAAACAGAAAACATAAAACCCCAATTCAAGAACTTCCCAGAAATTACAGAGGCCTTGAAAACAAAACTAACCCCATAATGTGTTCCCCAAGGTGAGAGGGACTTTCCGATCAGGGCTGCACCTCACCAAGGAAACGTCATTTCCGGGCACCAGATACATTGTATCCATTTCACAAAGGAAACATCAAGTTAGGTAAGACACACCTACCCACTGATTTATGACGTTTTCCTATTTATTGTTACTGACATTTAAGCTGTAACATTTAAAGCAGAGCTCATGTAAAAGCAGCAATGTATAGATGCTAGCTGACTGCTGTGAAGGATTACTCTTGTGTCAATAAGCAAATGTTTCTGTCTACGTTTCCAGAGTCAGTCTTTGCCAGATTCCACCTCTAATTGTCACTGCTCAAGTTACAAGGGCAAGCGGGGGTGGGGGTGGGGGGGGGGGGGTGGACCAGCCTGAATGGACATGTTCAAAGAGCCCGCCAGGTTTCTGGGAAAATCGGCCTGCAGCAGTCAGCTGACACACAGCCTAGTAACGCTACTGGACTTTAAAGATTAAAAAAGAAAGAAACCCTCAAGGGCTCTAAGCAAAAAACGTCAGATAATTTGCAAGGTCAGGAGCACAGACTGGCCTCAGACTCTGGGGGCCCAGGAGCCCGGAACACTCGACCCCCCTGCATCACCCATTGGAGGACAGGCTTCCCCCAAGCACAGGTGAGGAAGTCCCAGCAGCAGGCCTGAGGGCGAGCATGGACGCACTAACGGCAGAGCTAAGACTAACGCAGGAAGAGGAAGAGCGTGGAAGGATAACACAGGAATCTTATCTGCTCCACCAAAGAAGAAATGGTACAACTACAAACTGGCAAGAGAGGGGGAGGTCCCATTAAAAACGGACACACCAGATATTAACGGCTAAGAAAATAGGAACACGGGGTTTAAAGGGGGATATAGCCAAAGGTAGCCACTAGAACAAATTTTAATACCAAGAGACATTTAAAAAATAAGCAAGCAAAGACAAATCGGAGAAAAGAACATATCAAATACACTAACATGATAATTATAAAAATACAGTAATATGGCAGAGTTGAGCCCGAACTTTTCAGTCATTATCAATAAACGTAAATGGGCTTAAACCTTCTAACGTCAAACTTTCCTGTACACTTCCACGTTCTTTCATGGAGACATTTGTAATTCTTACTACCTCCTGCCCCCTGTAAGTCTAGATGGATTCAAGAGGTCATGAATTAAAATGTTAGCAAAATAATGATGTGATTTTAAAAAAAGGGGGGAAGAGGCGCAGGAAAAAACCATGGCAATAACTGAACACTCTGAAAGAGATTTGCCAAGGCATTTTCTCTCCACTAAGCTGCTGAGACAGAGCTGCCAGCACCACACCGATCCTACCCAAGAGCCCTCCTGTCCACAACAGGAGACTGTAGGCAGAGAGGAGAGAGGCTGGCTGCCTCGACCACATGTGCCCACAGGCAGTCTCCAGTGTACAAGAGACGCCCAGGTCCCCTCACACACGCCCAGATCCAGCGCACAAAAGATGCCCAGGTCCCCTCGTGCACGTCCAGATCCAGCGCACAAGAGATGCCCAGGTCCCCTCGTGCACGTCCAGATCCAGTGCACAAAAGATGCCCAGGTCCCCTCGTGCACGTCCAGATCCAGCGCTCAAGAGACGCCCATGTCCCCTCGCGCATGCTCAGATCCAGCACACAAGAGACCCCCCCCCCCAGGTCCCCTCGCGCATGCTCAGATCCAGCGCACAAGAGACGCCCAGGTCCCCTCGCGCATGCTCAGATCCAGCGCTCAAGAGACGCCCAGGTCTCCTCGCGCATGCTCAGATCCAACGCTCAAGAGACGCCCAGGTCCCCTCGCGCATGCTCAGATCCAGCGCTCAAGAGACGCCCAGGTCTCCTCGCGCATGCTCAGATCCAGCGCTCAAGAGACGCCCAGGTCCCCTCGCGCATGCTCAGATCCAGTGCTCAAGAGACGCCCAGGTCCGCTTGCGCACGTACTTGGCATAACCGTTCAGACAGGCCTTCTGCATTGCGTCGATGGTGTACCGGAGAAACTCATGGGCATCCTCTTGGTTCCCGAAGCGGAAATGCCGGGCGATTTCTGCCAAAGGAAGAGAAGAAGTGTCAGACTGGCAGGGAGATCTCATGCTTTACCTGCCAACAACCCACTGCTGCTTTCCTTATCATCTCTCCCTGGCAGTCCCAAGTATACAAGAGTCCACCTTTTCAAAAAGCCGGGAAAACAAGAGCCCCATGTATATGGTGTATGATCCAACTATAATTCATCAATTGCAATTCTTTTTCTCAATAAGACCTAAGGGTTTAAAGACTCCGCACTTAACGGAAGGACACAAAGACCATCAGGAAGGTGAAATCCCGATCACTTTCCAAGGAGCCGACACAGAACACAAATGGGCTGCGATCTACACAGGGTTCCGAAACCAGCTCACTTCTGCCTCTGCCAAGAGAAAGGGGCACTGACAGCATGGCACCTGGAAACAGTCCTCCTGGGGTTCAAGGACCTGTCACACAGTTCTCACCCCTCTCTATCACCTCCTCTTCATCCATGTCAACCTGCCTACCTAATGCACACAACACACCCCTCTGTCTAGCCAAAATCTACCCGCCCTTCAAAGCCAAGGTCATGCCCGGCCTCCACAAATGACTCCCGCCCACATGAGGCTCTGAATTACTATTCCTTTAGTCTGCACCACCAAATGTGGGACACAGGTATCACACAACAAGCTTACACACGCCTTCACGAAAGGATTCCTAAGACTCCATTCGCACCTCTCCTGCCTGCCACCAACTTGCCAGTACCAAGGCAGAGCTCGGCGTTAAGTGATGGCCTGATTCTTACTTTTCAGATCACGGATGAAGGAGACGGGCTTGATGGCGTTGCCGCTGTTGGCGAAGGCCTGGATGATGTGGTTCTGCATGACGCACAGCATACAGAAGCCCCCCTGGTGACCTGCAGGCGGAGAGAGAGCTGATGACAACACGGCCCCAACCCGACACAGAGAGAAACAAAAAAGCTTATGAGGGTAAACGCGTCTGAAGGAATGGCTGAGGCATTCCCAGACCCCTGAGGGATCACTGAGGAAATGCTTCTCTCTGCTGGGCAGCTCTCAGGGGCCGGGACTCATCCAAAACAGTGATCCTAACAATCGTGTACCATTACCCTGAGTTAACGGCTTTGAACTTTTCATATCTCATTAGTGTATGATTAACCAGTACCGACGAGCCCATTCCGACTCACGACAACCCCGTGTGTCAGAGTAGAACTGTGCTCCATTGGGTTTTCAATGGCTGAGTTTTCAGGAGATCGCCAGGCACCTGTGGGTGGACTTGAACCTCCAACCTTTCAGTTAGCAGCAGAGCACTTCAGTTTGCACCACCCAGGGATGCCGGGATATGATATGTGTGGTATTAGGACCCTTATAATCAGTGAGTTTGACTTTCAAAATGAAGTTTAGAAAAACGTTTTCTCTAATTTCTAAGTTCTGTCACATGGTCAGTAGGCTACAGTATTTTAGGGCTTCCTGGCTTCCCCTTAGTTTGCTCCTCAAATGTGGGAGCCTCTGCTCTACTGGGTCTCACAGCACCCTGTGGCAAACATTGTCTGGAAAGCACCAGGTTGTAAATATTTTCCGCTTTCAGAACGTACAGTCTCACAACTACGCCACTATCCCGCTAGAGAGCGAGAGCAGCCGCAGACGACTGGGCGTGCTGCGTTCCAATAAAACTTCATTTACAAACACACGCAGCAAGCCGTAGTTTTTCCCAACCCCTGCTATACATGAAGCTACTTGTTCCTCTTTGGGCATTAGGCTAGACAGCAGGGCATTTTTAGCTTTTTTAAAATTATGAAATATTTTAAATATAAAGAGAAGTAGAAAGAATATACCATCACCCAGTTCTACCAAGTTTTAGGGTTTTTTCTTTTTTAAATAAAACATTGGTACAACAGTTGAACACGCCCTCTCTGATTCAGTTACCCAGGTTCTTCCATCAGAGGCGCCCACTATCCTGAAACAGGCTCGTATGGTTCCTATTGATGTATTTCCTGTACTAGGACACCTGCTACCATCCATGGCAGTGTACCGCTTGTTTACAAACTCACGATACATAAACTACCATGCGGTCTGCACCATGCAGCAGCTTGCTTTTTTTAAGCCCGTGCTGCCAGACTTAGCTCTAGTTCATTCATTCTTACAGCCTGAGTATCTCCAGGATGAACAGATCGCGGTTTATTGATTTCTCCCCGCTGATACACATTTAGCCTTTTTTATGCTCCCACAAGCAGTGCCGCGGCGCTCAGGTAGCTGTCTCCTTGTGCACACATCAGAGTCCCGCTAAAGTACACACCTAGGCGATAAACTTCTCGTTCAAAGGGCACGCACAACTCTGCAAGACCCTGCTGTCTCGATGTGTGACAGCACGCTACCTTTTCAAATGGATCCGCCTCACGACACACAATTCAACACATATCAGTGATTCGCCATCAATACCTGTAATTAGCTGGTTACTCAGACATATCCTAAAATCAATAATGGCATTTCTTGTAGTCTGTTTATCAGATACGCATAAAAATGCTAGTATTTACACCAAAAAATTCTTCTTGGGTGGATATCAAAAAACCATTCACATGATTAGTTTATCGTTAAGGGGAGGCTTTTTTTTCATTTTAGACTTTTCTAAGCGTATGTGCTTGTTGCTTTTATTTTTTAAACAACAGCGTTTGAGAGGAGGCTCAAACTTCGGCAAAAAACTAATATACGTTATTTAAAATAAGGCATAAATCTTGACTAATGTGAAATAACCAAACAGAGCTCCCATTTTCAAGCCCATCTAACTCCGGCTCAGATACTTAATATACAAGTTTTGGAGAAACAAACACACTGATCACAGTGAAATACACTGCCGGCCTTCAGCCTGCTGAGTGCCACTCTTCAACAGGGCCAGCAGCAGCGTACGCCAGAATACCTGACCCAGGACTTGACAAATCCCTGGCAGCATACAAAATTAATTTAGAGGCCACTTGGACAAATACTTTCTTCATGTAATTTGGAAAAATCTAACTCACCCATTAAATCTATCCTTTATGAATATTGTTACTTATATAAGAAAGTGAAAACATTGAGTTGATTTAAACAAAAACGTCAGTAAATAATGTAATTGTACACAACTGACCGCAGTTTGGGAGCAATGCACAGTGAAACCGTGAGAGCCGCGACTCGACAGGACGGCCTTGTTTTTCCAGGTCTCCGCAAGTTTTCTGCCTTTGACAGGGTGTGGTCTTACCGCTTTTCTATTAGTGGAAAACAGCTGAGTTTTCCTTCTCTCACAGGTTTCTGCCTTACATAGGTTCCAGCTTCCACAGGTCTCACTAAAGTAAAGGACGGGATTTAATTTTGTGTTTCTCCTGGATTTTTTGTACACAGAGTGTTTACTTTTAGCTAAGTATTGGTGGCCAGAAGTGGCCTGGCACGTGGAGGAGTTGGTGCTCCACGCTGCATGTACAGCAGAGCCCTGTCATGCTCAAGGGGCCATCTCAGGATACAAGAGCATCTTCCAGCCGCATATTCCAGGAGGAAGAGAGGACAGGGTAAGCCCACTCAGAAATCGGTGTGGGGACACGGACAAAATACTAACACGGCTCTTCGTGTGGCTTTCTCTAAAAAATTGAAATTAAGGTGTGCTGCTAGGGAGCACACGGAGTGGCACTGCCCACAGCAGGAGAGGCGTCCTGAGCGTCCACGTGCCAGGCAAAGTGGATTTACAGCCCTCACCTGGTTTTACCTACGCGAACCCTCACAAGCTGACAAATGGCTCAGTGAGATCGCAACAGAGAAAGCGAGACTGGAAGACAGCTCTGTGACGGAAGCAGAGCCAACACGCCAACGGCAGGGCACACAAACCTAATACTTGCAGGACCTTATCCCAACATCATGAGATAAAACTGTAATCTCATCCGGTCTTACTGCAAGTCTTACTTACAAATCTTCCTACTCACAACCACCTCCAAATTACCACGGTGATTATTTGAAATAGGCATTCATAGTCACCGATATGAACAACCAACTTCATCTTAAAAGTGTACACTGTGTCTTCGGACATGAACCTTTGCTGCTATGAAGCCATTACAGTTAGCAAGACATTTAAAACATCACTTGTCTTGTCTCCACTGTGTGGCCACCTTTTATTCTTTCTTTTTAAAAAAATATAACTAATATCCCTGAATACATCATAAATCCAAAACTTCATCAACAAAGAGATTCCTAAGTTCCCCTTCATCTCCCACCCCCCGTCTCCTGCCCTACCCTGATTTGTAACTGCTCGTCATTTTTCACTCATGCTCGTTTTTAGTTTTATCACAGATCTGTATACCGAAATATTGTCTTGTGTTTCAACTTTATAAACAGGAATTCAGGCTGTCTGCAGTCTTCCGTGGCCTTTTGCTTCACTCACTGTTACGTGATTAAGATTGGTACACGCAGCTGTAACTCAGTCTGCCTCACTGCTCTGTGATACTCAGTGTGACTAATTCATACAACTATTTTTCTGTCAATAGGCATTTGAGCTGCTTACAGTTTTTTGCCATAGACATTTTTTGCATGGGTTTCCTGGTATCCATGTGTAAGCGCTTTTCCAGAGGAGGAGAAATGCTGGGTAATATGTGATTGGAAAGAGAATGCCAAATTATTTTCCAAAGCAGCCCAGGAGCATAAAAAGAATCTCACTGGTCTTCATCCCAGCGTTGTCAGGCTTTGGAATTTTTATCCACCACAGAGGTGTGAACTGTATCCCACTGTGGTTCTGGCTGCGTTTCCCTGACGACTAGCGAGGCTGAGCATCTCTTCACGGGTTGCTGACAAAAGTCTCCTGAAAAATGCCTGCTCACAACGTGTACCTATTTTTTCAACAGGTGGTTCTCTTTTCCTCACTGATTTGTAGCTCTTTATATATTCTCAATACCAATCCTTTGTTGTTTGTACGTGCCACAGATACCAACCCCATTTGTAGATGGTCTTTTAATTTTAAATACTTTTATAGACAAATGTTCTTAATTTTAATGCAGCTCAATTTATCGATTTTTTCTTTTATGGTTTAACACTTTCTGAGTCTTAGGAAATCACCCACCCCAAGGTTGGAAAGAGACTTAACTATGTTTCTTATAAAAGCTTTGCTTTACTTTTGATATTAATTCATTTGAGATTGATCTTTGTGTATGCCATGAAATGGGAATCCAGTTTAATTTTTTTCCCATATAGAAAACCAAATTTTTTAAGTTCTGTTTATTTAAAATGGCGGATGCACATATATGTGAAAAATTGATCTACAACGCATTTCCAATACACGTGGGTTTGTTTCTGTGCTCTGTTCTCAATTTCACTGGCCAGTGGGTCTCTCCCGCATCCAGTGCTATCACATCTAAATTTCTATAACTGAACAAAAAGTCTTTATCATTTCTAGGGCACATCCGTTCTCGTTCTTCTTTCTGAGAAGCGTCTTGGCTATTTCTGGTCCCTCTGCTTTTCTTTTCCATATAACTTTCAAAATCAACTGGAGCCACATTAATCTACATATTAATTTGGGGAAAACTGACATTTTCATAACATTAAACCTTCCCTCTGGAAAGAGAACTACTCTCCATTTATGCAGGCATTGTTTCCTGTCCTTGGTAAAGGTTTTCACGTTGTTATCTGCCATGGAGCTGGCCCCAACATACGACAACCTTCTGTACAAGGGAAAAAAAACAATGTTGCCCAGCCCTGTGCCGTCAGCATGATGGTTAGTGTGTCTGGGTCCACTGCTGCAGCTATTATGTCAATCCATCTCATGGAGGGTTACCCTCATTTCCACTCACCCTCTGCTTCACCAAACATGACGTCCTATTCTAATGATCAGTCTTTCCGGATGACATATCCAAAGTAAGCAAGTCGAAGTCTTGCCATTCTCGCTTCTAAGGAGCATTCTGGTTGTATTTCTTCTAAGACTGATTTGTTTGTTCTTTTGGCAGACCACGGCATATTCTTAATCAAAATCACAGTTCGAATGCATCAATTCTTCTTCTGCCTTCCTTTTTTTTAATATCCAACGTTTGCATGCTTATGAGGTGAATGAAAAGACCATAGCTTGGGTCAGACACACCTTAGTCCTCAAAGTGACATCTTTGCTTTTTAACACTTTAAAACGGTCATTTGCAGCAGATTTGCCCAATGTAATATGTGTACATCTTGCTAAATTCATACATAGGTACTCTACTGATTTTGTTGCTATTATAAATTTTTTATAATAATACCAAGTATTTTTATACCTGCTTTCTGTTTGGTGTAGAGAAAGTAAACTGAATTTGCACATTGATATTCTATCTAGCCATGTTGCCAGCTTCCCCTTGACAGATATCCAGAAATCTGCCCATATATTCTTTCGGTTTCCTATACAGACAAGAATATCCTTCGCAAACAACAGTGTCATTTCCTCCTTTCTTTCTCGTATCTCACTGCCGTGGCTATGACCAACACAATACGAAACAGAAGTGGTGATAATGGCCATCCTTGTTTCACTCCTGGTTTTGAAGTGTACGCTTCCAGTGTTTTCCTACTTGGAATGATACTTTTTGTAGTTTTTTGTTTGTTGTTGTTAGGTGCCATTGAGTCAGTTCCAACTCATAGCGACCCTACATACAACAGAACAAACGCTGCCTAGTCCCGTGCCATCCTCACAATCCTTGTGTGATGGTTTAGATCATGCATCAACTTGGCTGGGTCATGATTCTCAGTGTTTTGGCAGTAGGATAAGGTTGTGATCACTTCCCTACTGAGATTTCATACGTCATCACCCCACGATGGGATCTGCTGTGAGCCGGAAATCAGTTGAAAGGAAGTTTCCTGGGGCGTGTGGCCTGCATCAAATATAGACAGACATTCTGGCAAAGCCTGTGGACTTTTGCTCGTTCTGGATTCTGCAGCTGGCTCCTGTTCATCTGATCTTCAGTTCTTGGGACTTGAGCTAGCAGCTTACCTGCGGTGTTGCCTGCCGATCTTGGGATTCGTCGATCTTTCAAGCCTGTAGGCAAGAGCCCTGCTCTCTAACCTGCCAATCTTGGGTTCACCAGCCCCTGCAGCTACGTGAATCAGGAGAAGCCTCTATCGTGACCCATGGGCTTGGGACGTTCCAGCTTCTACAACCGTGTGAGTCATTTCCTTGATATTAATCTCTCACTGTACATGTATATTTATACGCTTTACTGCTTTTGCTTCTCTAGAGAACCTAGCCTAAGACACCTTGTTATGCTTGAGCCCATTGTTGCAGCCACTGTTGTCATTCCACCTCACTGAGTGTCTTCCTCTTTTTCACTGACCCTCTACTTTACCAAGCACAATGTCCTTCTCCAGGGACTGTCCTTCCTGATAATGTGTCCAAAGTACATGAGACAAAGTCTCACCATTCTCGCTTCCAAGAAGCACCCTGGCTGGACTTCTTCCAAGACAGATTTGTTTGCTCTTTTGGAAGTATATGGTCTATTCAATATTCTTCGCCAACACCATAATTCAAAGGCATTGATTCTTCTTCAGTCTTCCTTATTCATTGTCCAGCTTTCACATACATATGAGGTGACTGAAAACACCATGGCTTGGGTCAGGCGCCCATTAGTCCTCAAAGGAACATCTTTGCTTTTAAACACTTTAAAGAGGTCTTTTGCAGATTTGCCCGACACAATACTTCATTTGATTTCCTGACTGCTGCTTTCCTGGGTGTTGACTGTGGATCCAAGTAAAATTAAATCCTTGACAACTTCAATATTTTCTCTGTTATGCGTTCCATTTCTGACGACTTCTAATTTTCCCAGTTTCATAGTTCATACATTCCACGTTCCAATTACTATTAATCTTAGACTGCAGAAGTTGGTAAAAATCTTCATTCCCAGCATGGCAGACCACATGACTGTCTGATTTAAAATGGCCAATACCAGCCCACTTCAGCTCACTAATGCCTAGGATATCAATCTTCGAGCATTCCATTTCATTTCTGACACTTCCAATTTTCCCAGATTCATACTTTGCACACTCCACGTTCTGATTATTAACAGACGTTCGCAGCTGTTTCTTCTCATTTTGAGTTGTGCTGGATCAGCAAATAAGGTCTCAAAAGCTCTACTCCATCCACATCATTAAGGTCGACTCTACTTTGAGGAGACAGCTCTTCCCCTGTCATATTTTCAGTGCGTTCCAACCTGAGGGGCTCATCTTCCGGCACTATATCAGACAATGTTCCACTGCTATTCATTAGGTTTTCAGTAGCCATATTTTTTAAGAAGTAGATTGCCAAGTCCTTCTTCTTAGTACATCTTAGTCTGGAAGCTCCCCTAAAACCTGTCCACCATGGGTGACCTGTTGGTATCTGAAATACCAGTGGCATAGATTCCAGCATCACAGCAACATGCAAGCCACCACAGTATGACAAACTGGCAGACCCTTTATCAGGTTAAGGAAACTCCCTTCTATTGCTACTTCGCTAAGTATTTTATCACAAATTTTTCTGGTATCTCTTCTCAGGTGACCTTTCCCCTTTAATCTATTAATATAACAATAGTTATTTATTATTAAGTACCATCGAGTCCACTTTGACTCACAGTGACCCCATGTGACAGAGCAGAACTATATCATTGTGAAGATGGTGCAGGACTGGGCAATGTTATGTTTTGTTGTACAGGGGGGTCTCCATGAGTCACAGCCGACTCAACAGCCACTCACTACAACAGTCAAAACGCTAGCAAACCAGTAGGGTTTTCTTAACTGTAATCTTTACAGGAGCAGATCGCCACCAGGTCTTTCTCCTGTGGAGCTTCTGGATGGGTTCGAACATCTGACCTTTCAGTTAGCAGCCAAGTGCTTAACTGTTGCGCCACCAGGGCTCCTTCAGTTAATTAACGCCACAAAATTAGTATGAGTTCCATAGCGCACTTACTGTGTGCCAAGTAGGAGTCAGAGCAGTCTATACTCACAAGAAGCTCATGAGGCAGATGGTGTCACTTCCCAGCGGAGGAGCAGGAAGCACAAAGGCTAAGTGACACACGCTCAAGGACTCACGGCTCGTAAGTGCAGAACCGCAATGTCAAGCCTGAAGGCCAGGCTCCAGTCTGTGCTCTTCGCCACGCGCTGGGCGCTTTCAACTTCCGCTCAGATGTTTTCTGATATCAGGACGCTCTTGCGTCTCTTTTACAAGACCGCTGAATCCAACTTGCCACTGTTGTCGCTGTTAGTTGCCGTCACGTCGGCCCCATCTCGTGTCGACCCCCCGTACAACAGAACGAAACGTTGCCCGGTCCTGCGTCGTCTTCATGACCGTTGACGTGCTCGAGGCCACTGCTGTAGCCACTGTGTATTCTGAGTGCCTTCCAACCTACGGGGCTCATCTTCCAGCACTGTATCAGACAATATTCCCTTGTGCTCCACAGGGTTTCCACTGGCTAATTTTCTTAGATTGCCAGACCTTTCTTCCTAGTCTTAGTCTGGAAACTCCACTGAAACCTGTCCACCATGGGTGACCCTGTTGGTATTTGAAATACCGGTGGCATAGCTTCCAGCGTACCAAAAACTGACAGACGAGTGGTGGAGTGTTGTGTCTAGAATTCTTCTATCTATATTCATGAATAAGGTGAAACTCTAATTTTCCTTTCTCATGTTGTCCTTGTTTAATTTTGTTATCCAAGCTATAAAAAGCGTACAGAATGAACTGGGGAGTATTCTCTCCTTTTCTAGCCTCTAGAAGAGCTTGGATTGAAGGATTGGAACAACTTGTTTGCTAAAAGTGTCACAAAACTCACCTGAAAAAGCACTTCAGCCTGGTGTTTTCTTTAAGGGAAGATTTTTAACCACTGCTTCAATTTCTTTCATAGTTAAATGACTATTCATTTTCTATTCTCTTCAGTGTTTTTTTTTTTTTTTTGCTTAAAAAAAAAGATAAAGTTTATTTTTCTCTCCTATAAAAGTCAAGGTAGGTGGTCCGGGCAACTCAAAACTTTTTCTATCTTGTTACTCTGTCACTCTTTTTTAAAATAATCTTTATTACTCTGGTAAACCAAAAACACAAACCCACTGCTGTCAAGTTGATTCGGACTCACAGCGACCCTACAGGACAGAGTAGAACTGCCCCATAGGGTTTCCAAGGAGCACCTGGTGGATTCAAACTGCTGGCCTTTGGGTTAGCAGCTGAGCTCTTAACCACTGTGCCACCAGGGTTCCTATGATTACTGTAGTAAAACACACTAATTCTTAAACATAGAGTGATTCAAGGGATTATTACTTTTGAAGTAATTTTCCCAACAAAATTGAGTGAGTACAATGGCGCACCCTTAACTTTTTGGTTTTTGGTTTTTTGGGCTTTCAGTTTTTTTGTTTGTCTTCCTATTTTCTTCAGTTTTGAAAAGTCATATTTTATTTCATCTTTACTTGACTCATTTTTAACTTCTACCCTGGGGCATGTTTGATAATGTACATAAAACACCAGTGGGGAAAGAGGGCATCTTTGTTTAGCCAGGACTGAGTTTCTGTTTACAGGGATGGAAAACGTGGCAATGGACGTAGATGTAATTGGTTTCACTGAAGTGTACTAATGAAAACCGTTGAATTGGCAAATGTTGTTATCAATATTTTTACAACATTAAAAAACACTCGTATAACATGACAGATGTATAAATTAACTGACTGTACGTATTTTGGAAGTGTCTTTTGAAAACACCTGTACTGTCTGGGTAACTGAAAACAGGAGTTTGGAGCCCGCGCCTCTCTCGGGCTGAGCGAGTTGCTCTCAGGGCCTAGTCTTGCCGCAGGAACAATTCAAAGGCAGGCTTCATCAGTTACTACGTGTTGTGACCTTCACTCCTGAGCTTGATCCCGGGAGGGGGTAGCCGCCCCAGGAATGCAGGGGTTATTTAGTGAGCACATCACCCAGTTCTGAGGGCTGGCAGCCAGCCCCGACACCAGACAGGGACACTCACAGTTCCGAGCGTGCTCCTTGGACAGCAGGTAGTTGGCGAGCGGCGGCGTGTAGGTCAAACACTGTATGGTGGCGTTCAGGAAACAGGTGTTGCCAAGGTTGTGGAGCCCTGCTCCCACGCGGTAAACACGCTCCCACTTCAGAGACAGCCGCTCTGTGGGGAAGAGCACCTTCTGCGGGGCCGGGACACCATCGGTGCAGCTTTCGTATGCGTGCTCACCGCCTGAGAGAGAGGACGAGACAAGTCTGTGTGGGGCAGAGTGTCAGCTGGACCACGGAGAGAAACTGCTTCTACGTGCTCTCAGCACGCAGGCCCTCAGTGCACGGCACCAAAGGGCAGCTGGTGTTCCCATTCACTGCAAGTTCCTAGGAAGCTCAGGAATAGACCAAGAACCCCATGGGACCTTCCAGGATTCAAGAGCACATCTATGGATGAGAGGCCAAGATCCAGAGAACAACCAGCTGAAGAAGCCAGGCCCTGGTAGCTGCATCACACCCTGCCCACTACGCGACCCACCTCCCGCCCCCTGATGTGGCCCACCCTACCTCTCTTTCCTATTCCAAGGCTTGCGTCTGATCCTATTAAACCTGGGGCGGTGGGGGGAGGGGGCAGGGGGAGATCCAAGAAAACCCTCTGTACAGAGATCTCTTTCCTACCAGCCCTGAATCATTACTTGTGACTAAAACCCACCGACCCCTGTAAGATTCATAACCCTCTGACCGATCCTGCTTTGTTCCTAATAATCGGTCAGCACTTAATCCTCCACGCGGTCAGCAAGCTCCCTGGGAGGGCCTCTCTGCCAGAATCAGAGAGGCGTCTATACCCTGTCTCCTGGCCTGGGGTTCATCACCACTCTTGTGGCGACTGGCTCCCTCCGTCCTGGGGTTCAGCAACACATATTTGCTCTTCAGGGACTCCAGCTGGTAGGAGAAGCTCTTGCTGGCAGGCTCAAACTCGATCTTCTGGAGCAGGACCTTCTTGGCAGAGGCGGCCAGCAGCTTCCCCAGCTCCCCATCGTCCGCCAAGTCCTTGCGGCCAGGCTTCAGCGCTTCCTTCAGCTTATCAACAATTGGCATGGTGCATCACTGTGGGGACGAGAAGGGACACGGAGCTTAGATAACTAGGTCCCGGGAACAAAACATCACTCCTCCTAAACTTTAACTCTTCTTTCTCCTCTATTTTATTGTTGTAGCTTAAGTGAAAGTTTACAGTTCAACTTAGTCTCTCGTACAAAAATTTATACGTATATTGTTATGTGACCCTAACTGCTCTCCCTCTACTGTGACAGCACACGCCTCCTTTCCACCCCTGATTTCCCGTGTCCATTCAACCAGCTCCTGACCCTCTCTGCCTTCTCGTCTCACCTCCAGACAGGAGCTGCCCATTTAGTCTCGTGTATCTACTTGAGCTACGAAGCACACTCTTCACGAGTATCATTTTATGTCCCATAGTCCAGTCTAATCTTTGACTGAAGAGTTGGCCTAAGGAATGGCTTTAGTGCTGGGTTGATAGAGAGTCCGGGGGCCATGCCCTCTGGGGCTCCTCCTGTCTCAGTCAGACCATTAAGTCTGGTCTTTTTACTAGAATTTGAGTTCTGCACCCCACCTTTCTCCTGCTCCATCAGGGACTCTGCTGTGTTCCCTGTCACGGCCGTCACTGGTGGCAGCCGGACACCGTCTAGTTCTTCTGGTCTCAGGCTGATGCAGTCTCTGGTTAAACTGTAATTCTTGTAAGACATTGATTACACACACACACACACACACACACACACACACGTGTAGTGAGGGGATCAGCATGGCAAGTCAGAGAAGGATGCACATCTGTACAGACTGTGCTGCTCAAAACGAAGGCCTCGAGCTACACGTAGCTGCTCAGCACATGAAAGGAGGCCAGTCCCCACGGAGATGAGCTGAAGTGAAATGCATACCACATTTCAAAGGCTGAGCACAAGATGGGAGCCCTGCTGGCACAAGTGCTCAGCTGTCAACTGAAAGGTCGGTGGTCTGAACCCACCAGTGGATCCACTGGAGAAAAGACCTAGCAATCTGCTTCCGAAGAGTGCTGTTGTTAACTGCCATCGAGTCAGTTCCGACTCACAGCAACCCTATGAACAACAGAAGGAAACACTGCCCAGTCCTGTGCCATCCTCACAATCGCTGTTACGTTTGAGCCCATTGTTGCAGCCATTTCATTGAGGGTATAACTACCCCATAGGGTTTTCTAGACTGTAATCTTTACGGAAGTACGGAAGGATCTATTTCTGTAAAGATCACAGCCTAGAAAACCCTATGGGGCAGTTCTACTCTGTCACATGGGGTCACTATGAGTTGGAATTGACTTGATGACACCTAACGACAACCACCTGCAGGGGAAAGATGTAGCAGTCTGCTTCCATAAAGATTACAGCCCTGGAAACCCTATGGGGCAGTTCTACTCTGTCCTATAGGGTCGTTATGAATCAGAAGCAACTCGACGGCAGTGGTTTGGTTTGGTTTTGGTTAACAACAACAAAGTATAAGAAAAAATGCAAAATATCTGAATAGTTTTTATGCTAGTAACATGTTGACATAATACCTTACATGTACCAAGCAAAATAAAATATATTATTAAAGTTGATTTCACCTGCTCTTTATGTTTTAACACGGCTACTGAAGTTCTTTGAATTATATTTGTAGCTTGTATTACAGAAAAATAGTTTAGATAAGATGGCTATGCTTGATCAAGTCTTTCCCCAGACCACTTCTCAAAACAGGAGAAGGGAAAAGACAAGTGGATGAGTGGGCAGACCACGGGCTCTGGAAGCCAGCAGACCTGGTTACTCCCAGCTCCATCACCCACTAGCTGTGAAGTCCAGGGAAAGCCACCTTCACTTCTCCAAGCCTCCTACTCTTCAACTGTAAAATGCGGACGAAAATAGCTAAGGCTGCTGTCAGGATTAGACAACACACCCTTGCTACAGTGCGTGCTGCATCCCAGCGCCGGTGGAGGGGCGCCCGTGGAGAGGCACTACTATCCCTACAAGTGCCTAACCTGCAGGGAAGAGGAGACCCGGGTACCCCTCTGATGGCTACCCTTGTATCCACATTTTTCCCACCCACCACCTCTCAACTCAGCCATACCAGTCAAAGCGCAAAGCCCACCTGAGTCACACTTAGAAAAATGTGTTCCTTAAACTGCCCACTCATATCAGAAAAATAACGACTCTATCTGGTGTCCAGGATCCAGCCTGCCATGAGAAACCACCTAGTCAGGTGCACCCCAAAACTCTGTGCCACTGCAAGCCAGGCCCTCTCCCACCGCCTCAGGGAGTCACTCAAGTTGTCATTAGGGATCACTGCACTTCATACATGGATCAAATTCCTGTCTCTATAGAAATCTCTGTAAAGTACAGAAATGTAAGAAACTTATTTTTAAAAAAAAAAAAAATAACCAAGCACGGGTTTTCTGCTTTGAGGAAATCAAAGATCCTTTCCTAAGGTACAGCGTCTAAGAGCCCCCACCAATTGAAGCTTCACCACAGGGCCGCACACAGAGAACTCGGTGGAATGAGGAGGGAGGCAGAAACCTTTGCAGGCTTACCTGGGAGGGCCGAGCGCGGGCCAGCTGCTCCTGCAGCATCGAGTCCGTTAACAAGGAAGGGACGGCGTCAGGCTGGGCGCGTGCAGTGCCGGGGCCTCATGTGCAGGTGCTACCCTGGCCTGTTAAACCACCCGAGCGGCCGAACAGTCGTCCAGAAGGGGTGTCCGACTCTGTAGGATGAACAGCGAGATCGTCACGGGAGGCCGACTCTCCCCCCACCACCTGCAGCACAGAGATTCCCACCACCACCTCTCCCCATCATCGACCAGGAACAAATCGTCATCAAGGCTACAGGAATGCCCACAGCAGAGGACTCCCCACAGGAGAAGTGGGGAGGAGGACCATACCAACAGGTACACATTATTGTAATGTCCACCACTGGAAAACCCTGACATCTGCTTGCTCTCTTAACCCTGACACCAACAACAACGCCAGTCAAAAGATCTCCCCACTCTCTAGCCAACGACAGCCTAACTCTCATTCCCAAAGAGCAAGAGGTAACAGACAACAATCCCTCACGTCCGGGTTTCATGAACCAGTAAAATGTCAGGAAAAAAAAATTGAGAGAGCAACGAGTTGCCAAGTTTTTACTTTGCTAAGGGTGAGATTTTTCTTTAAATTGCCATCCACAATCACTATGATTGCATAAAATTAAGGTACTCAAAAAAAAAAACTCCCTGTGGAAAGGCACAAACATCCACAAACATACCAACATAGCAGTGGGCCCCACGTTCTCATGACTCACCTTCAACCGTTTGTGCATACAACCAACTTTGATTCATCTGCCCATGCCCAGGTTATCTGAAAGTAACTTTCAGACATATCATTCTGCCCCAAAATACAAGCATATCAACACACAAGAACCCATATGTATACAGAAAGAGTGGAGCCACGGTGGCACAGCGGTTAAGAGCTCGGCTGTTAACCAAAAAGTATGCAGTTCGAGTCCAGCAGTTGCTCCTTGGAAATCCTATGGGGCAGTTCTACTCTGACCTACAGGGTTGCTATGAGACGGAATAGACTCAACGGCAGTGGGGTTTACAGAGAGCGAGTGAGTGAGCAAGGGAAAGCCCTGGTGGCACAACAGTTAAGTGGTTCAAACCTACCCAGAGGCTCAGCTGGAGAAAGACCTGGCAATCTGCTCCTGTAAAGATTTCAGCCTAGGAAACCTTATGGGGCAGTTCTACTCTGTAACCGTCAGAATTGCCTCAATAGCATCCAACAACAACATACGCATGTATATGCATATGTGCTCATCATGTGTATGTATATGTACATACACACACACATGTATATATATGAATAATAAACACGGTCTCAGAATAAGGAACAAATCTGTAAAGACATTCAGCTTTATGAAAAACTCTCCACAACATCATTTTGTCAAGACTCACACCTCAGAACTTCGTCACGATGGACATGAGTCCACGGTCTGTTAGCCAGAAGATAATGAGAATTTGGGAGTTAAATGGCTTTGTTGTTGTTAGGTGCTGCCAAGTCGGTCCCAATCCACAGTGACCCTGTGTACAGCAGAACGAAACGCTGCCTGGTCCTGCGCCAGCCTCACAATCGTTGTTATGCTTGAGCCCACTGTTGCAGCCACTGTGTCAGTTCATCTGGTTGAGGGTCTTCTTCTTTTTTGCTGACCCTCTGATTTACCAAGAGTGATGCCCTTCTCCAAGGACTGGTCCCTCCCAACACGTCCAAAGTAAGCCATCTTTGCTTCTAAGGAGCATTCTTCCAAGACAGATTTCCAAGTCAGATTTGTTTGTTCTTCTGGCAGTCCAGCTATATTCGATATTCTTCGCCAACACCATAATGGCTTTAACCTAACTGTGTTTAACAGGTTTAACTCAATTTAATTCGAGATCAGTAACTTAATGGACACATATCCCATAACCCACTCCTGAATGTGGAGTCAAGAGACCTCGAACAATTTTTTGAGTCTTGGCAGAAAGAACAAGCTCTACTTCATCCATCCCACCTCCAACATTAAGCAATAGCCTCAGAATGGCTACAGAAACCCAAAGGACCATGTCCTGTAATCAATCATCAGCAAACCCTTTGAAGAACACATTTGGTAACACAAACACTCTTCAAAACTCACTAAGGACAGCCTCTCCATGTCACATTTCTCACGGTCCAGGAAAGAATCATACTTACAACCATACTTAACATATAACGCATGTTTCTACTTTCAAAAGTACTCAAACACAGCTGTCTTAAAACACCATTCAAGCACATTCTCTCTCCCTCCTCAGTTTCCAGTATAAACTGCACTCCAGACTCACGCCATCAGCCACGTGCTGCGGGGGGGAGTATAAGAGGACAGACCGAAGCTGCGGCCTCCCCAAGGCCCGCTTTTAAAGGGAGGCCTCCGGGGTGTCTCTGCAGAGCGCCAAGCCCGGCTGGGAAAAGGGCAAATGAGCATCTCTCTCCTTGAAGGCTGGTTCTTGGCATCCATTACTGAAACTGAACTCTGAGCACCGAGCTATTTCTCTGCTCAGTTTTAGGGTGTTCCTCTAGCACCTACCAGCCCGAGAAAGACCCAATCCCACCCGAAAAAAGCTAGTGGTGTTTTAAAAGCCCAAGTCCGCCAGAGCGCTCAGCATCGCCTTCCTGATCGTGCCCACGGGGTTACCCTCTCCCCGGTGCTCACCGCGCGCTTACAGAAAGCGCACGAGCCCCGCTCTGCCCTCCGCAGAGCACCCTCCGAATCTGACACAAGCCCTTCCGGAGAGGCCGGCTCTGCGCAAACGATGCTTCGAGGGCAGAGATTGTGCCCGATGAGACACAGGCCGTCGCCTCCCAGGCCCTGCGCTCCCGGCTGCGGCGAGCTCTCCTTCCGTCACCGGCCAGGATTTGCAGGAGACAGCAGACACTGGACCCGCCGCAGCTCCAGTGCACCCCACGGGGACACCTCGAGGTCCCTCCAGGGGGTCACCGCGAAATCCCTGCGTGCACGCCGCCACCTGGCCAGCTTCCCCCGGCGACTCCTTGTGGACACCCCAAGATCCCTGCGCGCATGGCGCAGCCCAGGCTCGCGCCCTCAGCTCCTCCACCGGGACACCCCAGACCCCTCCCGGACGCCCCGAAGCCCCGAACTCATGCCTTTGGCCCTCCTCGCAGGCACCCCGGACCTCCGCCGACACCCCGGACCTCCGCCGACACCCCGGACCTCCGCCGACACCCCAACTCTCCTCACGGGCACCGCGGACCTCCTCGTGGACACCCCGGACCTCTGCGGACACCCCGAGGCCCCTCCTCGAGAACACCCCGGAACTCCTCGCGGACACCCCGAGACCCCACCTCGAGAACACCCCAGAACTCCTCGCGGACACCCCGAGGCCTCTCCTTACGGACACCCTGAACCTCCACGGACACCCCGGACCTCCGAGGACATGCCGGGTCTGCGTGGACACCCCAGATCTCCGCGGACAAGCCAAAACTCCGCAGACATCCCGAGGCACCCGCGGACGACCCGGATCTCCGCGGACACCCCGAGGCCCCTCCTCGCGGACACCACGGATCTCCGCGGACACCCCGAGGCCCTCGCGGACACGCGTTCACGTTTCCCTGCGCCCCTGGATGCGCCCCGCCGCCCCTTCCCGCGCCCCCAGCGTGCGGAAGCCCAGCCCGGGCCGCCCGCGCAGCGCTCTCCCCCGGGCTCGCGGAAACCCCGCGGCCGCATCCCCGCGCGCCGCCCGCCCGCAGCCTACCGGGCCTCTCGGCAGCCCGCTGCAGGCCCGCGCGGCGCTGGCGTCTCCCGGCTCGCGGGCCCTCACGCGCACCATCCGGGCCTCCGGCGCCGAACACACGTGTCACAGCGATGCTTAAAGGCGCCGCGCCCTGTCCGGCGCTGAGCGGACACCGAAAGGCCCCGGCGGCTTTAAGAGGCGGGGCTACCTGCGGCACACTTTCTGGAACCGCCCCCAGCCGCCAGATGCACTGGAATCGCCACTACCCTATACCGTGGCCCCGCCAGCCTACGCGATGACGCAAGCACGCAAACAGAGCTGCAGGCGCAGTGCCGCCGCGTTGAGTTCCCGCAGAGCACGTGATGCGGCCCCTCTTCCGCGTCGGCGGGCGTGTGGGGCGGAGCGGTCTGCACACTGTCACCGCGCCGTTTCTGGGTCTCCGTCAGACGCCTGGGGTTAAAGCGCGCCCCACGCCCCCGAAAGGAAGGTGCACGGACTAAACTCTGTCCTCATCCGTGAGAGAGCACGTGACGGCTCAAGGCCGGAGAGAGAAACGGAACAAAGGCGCAGGCGGCTTGGGCTCCGACCTCTCGGGCCCTCTGTGTCATCGGTAACGAAGACATACCGAACCGTGTGCAGGTCGCTATCCTGCGGATGACGGCAGCACGCTCTGAAAAAGCTGCAAAAGGAGGGGCGCTTTCAGATGGGAGGATCTGCAAGCGTTGACGTTTGATCTCTGGAGCAACTGCAGACCCCAGCCCACCTCCCTGAGCCCACCCCTCCCTCCACAGACATCCCATAACAACTATGCGTTAAGGTCTTGGTTGAATTTTTTTTTTTTTTTATGGCTTTAACAAAGAAATTTATTTCTTCAGAGTAAAGTAGGCTAAAAGTCCAAATTCAGGGCGTTGCCTCCAGGGGAAGGCTTTCTCTCCCTGTCGCCCTTCTCGTCAATGTTCCCCTGGACTAGGAGCTTCTCCGTGCAGGGACTCTGGGTCCAAAGGACACGCTCTGCTCCTGACACTGCTGTCTTGGTGGTATGAGGTCCCTGATTCTCCACTTCTGTTGCAGGCCACACCCCAGGGAAACTCCCTTTATGTTGGATCAGGGATGTGACCTGGGTTAGGGTGGTGTTACAGTCCCACCCTAATCCTCTTTAGTGTAAAATTACAATCACACAATGGAGGACAACCACACAACACTGGGAATCATGGCCTAGCCAAGTTGATACACACATTTTTTGGGGGACACAGTTCAATCCATGACATTCCACCCTTTGTCCCCCAAAAATCACATCCTTGCAACAGGGAAAACATATTCACCCCATCATATCATAGCAAAAGTCTTAACTCCAAGTCCAAAATCCAAAACTTCCTCTTCATCTGTGAAATCTAGAATACAAGTTATCTGCTTCCCCAAAGGTACAATGGCAGAATGGGCATGAATTAGACATTTCCATTACAATGGGAGAAACTGGAGGGAAAGAAGGGATAACAGGCACCAAGCAAGTCAGCAGAACACCTTATGTTAGCCCTCAAGGCTTTGAAAATAACCTTCTGTTCTCCGAGACAAGTTACACAGCAGCCCTGCCTTACAGACTCTAGGTATTGGCCACAGTCTTTGGATTTTGAGTGGAGGCTCCTTGGCCCTGGGCTTCAGCTCCGCCTTCCAGGCCCACTGGGACAGCAACTCTGCTCCCTCGGCTTCAGGCACACCATTCTCCTAGTCCATCGGAGCGACAACTCCACCCTTAGAAACACCAGAGGCCATGTCTCCACCCTTTGAAAACCCTGAGGTCCTGGCCATACCTTTTGAGACTGAGGCAGTTTGGCATCCTGTGTTCCTTGTCTCTTCAGCTTCTGCTTCCCGTGGCCTCTTGGACCTCAGGCCTCAAGCCCGCATCTGCCCTGCTGGGGCAAGTGTTCCAAAGCTCTGTAGCTCCATCAGTAAGTGCCCGGAGGCACCCCACTCTGCCAGGAAGCCTCCTGCTCACAGGCACTCAGCTCCATTGCTCTGTGGGTGGGTCGGCAAGCCTAGCTCCACCGATAAGTGCCCGGAGGCACCCCGCTCCTCCAGGAAGCCTTCTGTGCACAGGCACTCTGCTCTCTCGCTCTGTGGGTCAGCTCCAGCACCGTCTTGCTCCGGTCTCCTGGTTCTGCTGCTGTTGGTTCTCTGCCACTGCTGCTCCTCTATCCATTCACAGTTTCAAAACTGCTTCCACATTCTAGGTATATGTTATAGCAGCACCCCACTCTCGGGACCAAATTCTGTCTTAGACATCTATGCTGCTCTAACAGAAATACCACAAGTGGATGGCTTTAACACAGAGAAATTTATTTCTTCAGAGTAAAGTAGGCTAAAAGTCCAAATTCAGGGCATCAGCTCCAGGGGAAGGCTTTCTCTCTCCGTCGGCCTTCCATCAATGTTCCCCTGGACTAGCAGCTTCTCTGCGCAGGGACCCTGGGTCCAAAGGACACGCTCTGCTCCTGGCACTGCTTTCTTGGTGGTATGAAGTCCCCATTGGTTCAATTTTTACAAAAGATTTTTGTATGGCTTTTTCAGTAATTTTTGTAATGACCTTGACTTGAATACTGTTGAATTGTACCTGAGCCCCTATCATCCTGGAAAACAGCAAAGGTTAAGAAATCCCCCCACCCTTTGTGTTCTCGAAAGGCCTGGTGCTCTACTTCTGAAAAATTAGCCATTGAAAGCCCTGTGGAGCACAGCTGAACTCTGATGCACATGTGGTTGCCTTAAGTGGAGTCGACTGGACAGCAACTGGTTTGTGCGTGTGTGTTCCTAAAAAGAACGGCTTACTGCAAAGAACTACCCTTCCCCAAGGACTCATGGCTGCCTTTTCCTTTGCCTATGATGAGGCCACACAGAGACACTTCAAATTCCCTTTCCCTCCACTTTAATTCTGTTAAATAAAGTCTCTCCTTACTAGGCCCAGATGTGCTCTTTTATTTGACAACCAGAACCAACTTGTTTGTCTTCCTCACTGACCAGGGCAGGTAGAGAGCCGAGTGGCTCCTGGTCTGGCCTCCAGCAGCACTCTTGCAGAATAAACAACTTTTTCCAAAAGGCAAAGCTTTGCACACGCGATCCTATCTGCTTTGTCTTTCTTGACAGATAAACAGGAATGATGAGGGGGCTGAGTGTGGGGGCAAGCAAGCTAAAGCTCAAGTTCATCCCCTCCCCGCAGTCATTAAAGCAGGGAGTGGGCACGCAGAGAAGGAATAGAAGCAATTGGAACAAAATCCACCTTGTAATTATTACTTGTTGTTAGTTGCCGATCGGCAAGTCGATTCCAACTCATGGTGACCCCATGTGTGCAGAGTAAAACTGCTCCATAAGGTTTTCAAGGCTGTGACCTTTCGGAAGCAGATCACCAGACCTGTCTTCCAAGGCACCTCTGGGTGGGTTTGAACTGCCAACCTTTCAGTTAGTGGTCAAGCGCTTAATTGTTTGCAACAGCCAGGGACCCCTAAATTATTACTTAGGTGCTAGTGTTTTTCTTTTCTTTTTTCTTTTTAAAGCAAACAAGCAAAAACAAACCATATTAGCCTGAAGTTGAGCCTCTGCCCTGCCGGTAAGAATCCTCACTTAGAACTTCAGGATGAGGTTGGCTGTTTGTCCCTGTGCAGGAGTTTCCCCAGAGTCCACCTTGTGCCTTGAGATAATGATGGTACCAAAGGCTACTGTCTCTATTCCAGGCCTGACACAATGTTCAAAATGAGAGATTAAGAGCGTGTGTTGGGGTAGGGGTGGCCACTGGCAACTGGCAGGGCAATCAGGATGTTGTTCCTTGCTGTTGATTGGATTCTGACTCATGGCGACCCCATGTGTGCAGAACAGAACTGTGCTCCATAGGGTTTTCAAGGCTGTGACTTTTCGAGAGTGTATCACCAGGTCTTTCTTCCGAGGCACCTCTGGGTGGGCTCAGACCTACAGTCTTTTTGGTTAGTAGCCAAGCGCTTAACCGTTTGTACCACCCGACGACTCCTGCTTCAGAGTTGTTGTTGCGAGTTGCCGTTGGGTCGATTCTGACTCATGGCGACTCCACGTGTGCAGACTAGAACTGCTCCACAGGGTTTTCAGGAGACTCGGGTTGTATCCTAGCTCTGCCCTAATTAAGGAGCCTTGGTGACGCAGTGATTAAGCACTCAGCTGCTATGCAAAGGTGGGCAGTTTGAGCCCACCGGCGGCTCCACGGGAGAAAGATGTGGCAGACTGCTTCTGTAAAGATTACAGCCTTGGGGGTTCTCTGCTGCTCTTGAGGGCTTTCCCGGGGTCTCTATGCCTCCGTCCCCTGCCCTGCCCCGCATTACTCCTGCCCCGATCTTGGCTTTGGCCCGGTCCAGTCACTCCGGAGCAGCCAGGTCATCCAATTTCGAAGGCTATGAGCAGAACTTTTCGGAGCTTACTGCAGAGATCACCAGCAAGATTGCAAGGATCCAACTCCCACCCGGGATATTTGCTTGAAGGCAGAATCTCTGAATTTGCACCCCACTCATCTCTGCAAGTCCTACTTAGTTCTGGAGGAGGTGGATGATGTCTGAAAGAGTGTCATGGATTGAATTGTGTCCCCCCAAAATATCTGTCAACTTGGCTAGGTCATGATTCACAGTATTATATGATTGTCTACCATTTTGTTATCTGATGTGATTTCCCTATGCGTTGTAAATCCTATCACTATGATGTAATGAGATGGATTAGCGGCATTTATATTGATGAGATCTACAAGATTAGATAGTGTTATAAGCCAATCTCTTTTCTGATATAAAGGGGAAAGTGAGCAGAGAGACAGGGGGACCTCATACCACCAAGAACGCAGTGCCGGGAGCAGAGTGTGTCCTTTGAACCTGAGGTTCCTGCGCAGAGAAGCTCCCAGACCAAGGGAAGATTGATGACATGGACCTTCCTCCAGAGCCAAAAGAGAAAGCGTTCCCCTGGAGCTGACACCCTAAATTTGGACTTGTAGTCTACTAGACCGTGAGAGAATAAATATCTCTTTGTTAAAGCCAATCACTTGTGGTATTTCTGTTATAGCAGCACTAGATGACCAAGACCAACAGGTTTATGAGTCCAAGTAAGGCAGCAAGAGGAGAGAACCAAGGTAGCGTATACTGAGGAGGTTTTTGGCAGAAAGTGGCCGACAGCCTCAGTGCTTCATGACAGATCACCTCACTGCTCCTCTTCGATTCTGCTTTTCTCCAGTAACCGAGATCATCTTGATTTTTGTTGTTATTGTTGTTATTGTTGTTGGAGGGTACTTCCTTTTGCTGAGTTCCAAAGCCTCAGAGTACCAGGACTTGTTGTTTAAGTTGAATTTTTGCTTATTTTTAACTGTAAGGGCATTAGCACTGGAACCAATTTTGTTTGGGCTGCTAGCTTATGTATTGGGAAGCTGTTTTATAAAGAAACAAAACCATCTTTGGGTGCAAAGTTGTAAAAACTGTTTCTAAGAAAACAGATTTTGTTATAATTGAGTTTTTCTTGCCTTTATATATTTTTTTTTCTTTTTCCTTTGTACTTCAGGTGAAGGCTTACAGAACAAATAGTGTCTCATGAAACAGAAGTGCACATGTTGTTTTATGACATTGGTTAACAACCCCACAACCTATCAACCCTCTAACTTCTCAACCTTTTTTCTTTTTTCGTGAAAATACACATAGCCAAAGATACACCATTTCAAAAATTTCTACATGCACAGTTCAGTGACATTGACTATGCTCTTCCAATTGTGCTGCTATTCTCACTTTAGATGAAGGCTTACAGAACAAAATAGTTTCTCATTTAACAGTTACTACACATGTTGCCCTATGACAATGGTTAACAATCTCACAACACATCAACAATATCCTTACTCAACCTTGGGTTCCCTATCACCAGCTTCCTTGTCCCCTTCTGCTTTCTGGCCCTTGTCACTGGACTCCTGTACCTCGTTAGTCTCATCTGGTTTTACGGGGCTGTCCACTCGCAGGCTGAACAGTGAACCTCGGAGGTTAACTTCACCACTGAGCTAAAAGGGTGTCTGGGGGCCATACTCTCGGGGCTTCTCCAGTCTCCTTTAGGCCAGTAAATCTGGTCTTCTTTTTGTGAGTTAGAATTATGCTCTACATCCTTCTCCAGCTCTGTCCAGAACCCTCTGTTGTGATCCCAGTCAGAGCAGTCAGTAGTGGTAGCCGGGCACCATCTAGCTGTACTGGACTCAGTCCGGTGAAGGCCTTGGTAGCTGTGGACAATTAGTCCCTCGTACTAACCTTTTCCTTGTATACTGTTTTCTTCATTCTCCCTTGCTCCCAAAGGGATGAGACCAGTGGAGTATCTTAGATGGCCGCTGACAGGCTTTTAAGACCCCAGACACTACTCACCAAGGTAGAATGTAGAGCATTATCTTTATAAGTAGTGTCATGCCAATTGAGCTAGATGTTCCCCGAGACCATGGTCCCCAGAGCCCTCCGCCCAGCAACCCAGTCCCTTGGGGAGTTTGGATGTGTCTATGGGGCTTCCATGACCTTTCCTTGTACAGGTTGTGCTAGTTTCCCCTGTACTGTGTACTGTCTCACCCTTCACCCAAGATACCACTTATCTATTGTCTATTTAATATCCCCCCCCAACCCCTCCCATCCCTGGTAACCAACAAAGATCGTTACATTTTGTGTGTGAACTTTTTCATGGGTTTTTACAATAGAGGTCTCATACAATATTTGTCCTTTTGTGATTGACTTATTTCACTCAGCATAATGTCCTCCAGTTTCAACCATGTTATGAGATGCTTCACAGATTCATTGTTGTTCTTTCTCGTTGCATAGTACTCCATTGTGTGTATGTACCATAGTTTGTTTATCCATTCATCTGTTGATGGGCATCTAGGTTGTTTCCATCGTTTTGCTATTGTGAACAATGCTGCCATGAACATAGGTGTGCATCTGTCTATTTGAGTGACGACTCTTATTTCTCTAGGATATATTCCTAGGAGTGGGATTGCTGGATCGAATGGTATGTCTATTTCTAGCTTTCTGAGGAAGCACCATATCATTTTCCAAAACGGTTGTATCATTTTGCATTCCCACCAGCAGCGCATAAGAGTTCCCATCTCCCCGCAGCCCCTCCAACATTTGTTATTTCCAGTGTTATTGATTCGTGCCAGTAATGCCGGGGTGAGATGGTATCTCATTGTGGTTTTAATTTGCATTTCTCTGATGGCTAGTGATCGCGAGCATTTCCTCATGTGTCTGTTGGCCATTTGAATGTCTTCTTTGGTGAAGTGTCTGTTCATTCCCTTTGCCCATTTTTTAATAGGATTATTTGTCTTTTTGTTGTAGAGGTGTTGGATTTTCTTGTGGATTATGGAGATTAGACCTTTGTCTGACTTGAACTGTCCAAAAATTTTTTCCCAGTCTGTAGGTTCTCTTTTTACTCTTTTGGTGAAGTCTTTTGAAGAGCATAGGTGTTTGATTTTTAGAAGATCCCCGTTATCTAGCTTATCTATTGGGTTTTGTGCGTTGATGGTTATGGTTTGTATCCTGTTAATGCTGTGTATTAAGGCCTGAAGTGTTGGTCCTATTTTTTCTTCTATGAACTTTATAGTTTTAGGCTTTAAATTCAGGTCTTTGATCCATTTTGAAGTAGTTTTTGTATACGGCGTGAGGTATGGGTCCTGTTTCATTTTTTTGCAGATGGATATCCAGTTTTGCCAGCACCTTGCCTTTATATTTTAATGTGACAATTCTGACCAAATAGAGGGAAAATTTGAGATTAAGAAGGGAAACCTTGGAATTAAATACCTTAAAAATGAAGCCATCTCAAAAAAAAGATACAGCCTTGGAGACCCTATGGAGCAGTTCTACTCTGTCCTACTGGGTCACTATGAGTTGGAATCGACTCGATGGCAATGGGTTTGGTTTTTTGGGGTCTGCTCTAATTAGCTGGTTGTTTTGGACACCTCTTTTAACTTACCCAGTCCTCAATCTCCTCATCTATGAAGATGATCCCCAGCATCTCCTGAATTCTTCTCATAACAAAATCGACAACACCTGCCACCATTGCTGAGCTCAGGCCACGTGCCAGATGCCGAGTTGGCCACTTTCCCAGCATAACCTGGTTTAATCCTCATAACAACCCTACGAAAACGCATTCGTGTTCCCATTTTACAGATGAGAAAACTCAGTGCCGTTCAGAAACTTTTGCAAGGTCCCCGCTAGAAGGTAGTAAAGTAAGGGTTTAAACCTGGGTCCGTCAGGGTCCAAGTTCACACTGTAGCACAGGTCCTCAGAGATAACCCCCCGATTCTTATGTGATGACAAAGGGATTGCCCAAAAGGCCTGCATACCCTTTGAGAACACAACCTGAGCCCTAGAGGTTGGGAAGAGACTTCAGCCACCGTCACTCCCGCCCTGCTTCCCCTTCAGATTCCCTCACAGAAAAGTAGAATTTCCTGGGGGTGTACTCACATGAGGCCAGTATAAAACTCTTTTCTAAAATGCTCAACCTCAAGGGTCAGCAGAGAAATGCAAATTAAAACCACAGTGAGGTACATTCCATGCTCACAGTTGTTGTTGGTTGCCATTGAGTCTATTCTGACTCACAGTGACCCCGTGTGACAGAGCAGAACTGCCCCATGGGGTTTCCTAGGCTGTAATCTTTACAGGAGCGGATCGCCAGGTCTTTCTCCCACAGAGCCGATGCAGGGTTTGAACCGCCAACCTTGTGGCTACCAGCCCAGCACTTAACCATTGCACCACCAGGGCTCTGCGACACCCACTAGAACAGCTAAAAGTAAAAAAGGACTAAATACTGGAGAGAATGTGGACCAACTAGAACCTCATTCGTGGTTGCTGGGAGAGTAAAATGATGCAGCCATTTTGGAAAACAGTTGGGACGCTTCTTTGAAGTGAAACAAACACCTGCCCTACGAGCATACCCACTGATGTAACTAGTCTGACCGCCGCAACTAGTCTAACCGCCGTAGCTAACCGCCACAGCTAGTCTAACCGCCGTAACTAGTATAACTGCTGTAACTAGTCTAACTACTGTAACTAGTCTAACCGCCATAACTAGTATAACCGCCGCAACTAGTCTAACCGCCATAGCTAACCGCCACAGCTAGTTTAACCGCCGTAACTAGTATAACTGCTGTAACTAGTCTAACCGCCGTAACTAGTATAACCGCCGCAACTAGTCTAACCGCCATAGCTAACCGCCACAGCTAGTCTAAACGCCGTAACTAGTATAACTGCCGTAACTAGTCTAACCACCGTAACTAGTATAACTACTGTAGCTAGTCTAACCGCCATAACTAGTATAACCGCCGCAACTAGTCTAACCGCCGTAGCTAACCGCCACAGCTAGTCTAACCGCCATAACTTGTATAACCGCCGTAACTAGTATAACTGCCGTAGCTAGTCTAACCGCCATAACTAGTATAACCGCCGCAACTAGTCTAACCGCCGTAGCTAACCGCCGCAGCTAGTGTAACTGCCGTAACTAGTATAACCGCTGTAACTAGTCTAACTACTACCTTTGGGTGTGAGGTATCGCTTTCCTGGGGCCTTTCTCCTCATGGGTTTCTAACTCACAGCCAGGTGATTGGATGAGACTGTGCAGATAGGGTTATTCTGGCCTACCAAGGAGACTGGTCAGTTTTGCCTTCAGACAGGGCCAATTCCAGAGCAGAGCGAGGATCCCACCACCGCCAAGGAAGAACAGCAAGGAGCGGAGAGCGCATCCTTTGGACCTGGGATCCCTGCTCTGAGAAGTTCCTGGAAGCAGGAGACGGAGAGACAGAGCTGTACCACGGCAGAAGGCGGCTAGCAGTGGTAGCAGAGAAGTGACAGCAGGAGGTGGTATGGTGGCCTTCCTGGCCCACAGCGCAAGAAAGCTGAGTGAGAGGAAGTCAGACGCCACCCCCATGCCATTTCTATGTACCTTTAGACAGGTAAGTTCCAAGTTTGCAATCCAAACTCTCCTTCCCTGATCTTTGGAATTGTGGACCTAAGTGTCTGCTGGACAGCCCCCCCACCCCACAGTGTCCCACAAAGCACCTCAGACTCACCTTGTCCAGAAACGAACGTTATCTCCATCCTGCCACGACTCCCTCCCCAAAGCTGCCTGCCCTCCTTCGTGGCCCTGCTGGGAGTGGTGTGTTGGTGCTTGCTCAGATCCTATCCGTTCCCTTTCTCGCTCATCTGTGTCCTGGGAGGGCTGACTCCGCTGGCTGGGTTTCCCAGGCTCCCTGTGACTGGTTTCCAGCTCCTGGCACAGGGATCACCAGTGAGACCGGAGGGCAGAGGAAGGGGAGGCCTTCTCTCCCTCCCTCTCTGCTTTGAATGGACCAGAGAGGCCCAGTGTGGTTCCAGCCTCCCGCAGGTCCCATCTCTGGGCTCCTGCCTCTTCCCTGTGTCCCTCCACCCTGGAGAGGGGAGCAGCTTCCTGCTGTTGCTTGTGGCTGGTGGATCACTGTTACCCGGCTGGTCCCTGGGGGGACCCTGATGAATACAGACAGTAACCCCAACATCCACTAGCCTCCCCACCACCCTGGGCTCCTCTCTGTCCCTCACCCGCACATAAGTCATCAATCAACACATTCTGGCAACTTTGCGTCTAAAATTTTCCTCGAACCATCCCCTCTGCTCTACCCAATTGCCCAGGTCAAGGTCCTTGCCATCTTTGCCTGCACTGCTGGAATATAGCCAAATCCATCGCTCAGATATGGTAACATACAGGTAGTCACTGACTGACGGCATATTCAAGTTACGAAGAACCACATTTACGATCGTCTGATTTTTTTTGTACGGACATCTCACGACATACAATGTTGCAGCGTGTAATCTGCTGTTATCGTCACTCTCAGGCGTTAGCTCGCAGACGTTTATATGTAATGTTTCCAACCCTCAAAGACATGTAAAGATCGGATTTATAAACATACTGATAATAAGAGGCAGTAAATAATGAAAACTAAAAAAAAACCAGGTATTCGGCTCATGTCAAAACTGACCGAGTGGCGGAACAGAGCCCTGTCGTAGGTCAGGGACTACCTGTATTTAATAGTACACCTGACACGCTGCTGTCCTGCCTGAAACCCTTCCTGAGCCCCCAATGCTGATGGGAAAGCCTGGCTCCTTGCTCGGCCTCCAGTGACCCCGGAAGCTGGCCCCTGCCCGCCCTCCTGCCTCGGCCCCAGCCGCTCCCCATCCCGGACCCTCTAACAGAGCCAAACCAAGTCTATCTCTGCTCAGGCTCCAGCTGGTCCTTTGGCCTATCTCATGGATTGAACTGTGTCCCCCCCCCCCAATATCTGTCACCTTGGCTAGGCCATGATTCCCAGTATTGTGTGATCGTCCACCATTTTGTCATCTGATGGGATTTTCCTATGTGTTGTAAATCCTATCTCTATGAGGTTAATGAGGCCGGACTCGATCTACAAGATTGGGTTGGGTCTTAAGCCAATCCCTATAAAAGACAGAAGTGAGCAGAGAGACAAGGGGACTTCATACTACCAAGAGGCAAGAGACAGGAGAACAGTGTGTACTTTGGACCTGGGTCCCTGTGCTGAGAAGCTTCTAGTCCAGGGGAAAACTGATGGCAGGGACCTTTCTCCAGAGCCAACAGGGAGAGAAAGCCTTCCGCTGGAGCTGACGCCCTGAATTTGGACTTCTAGTCTACTAGGCTATGAGAGAATAAACTTCTGTTTGTTGAAGCCATCCACTGGTGGTCCTTCTGTTGGAGCAGCACTAGATGACTAAGACAGCCTAGATTTCTCTTCCCCACTTGCCCTTCAACTTGTGGCTCAGGCGCCACCTCCTCTAAGAAGTCTTCCTGGATTCCCTCTATCCCTGCCACTAGGATTGGCCAGGTGCTGCCCTCAACTGGCCTACAAATTCCACCTATATGTTCAGTTGGGCAGCTGGAATGTTCTATGGACTTCCCCTCCTTCCCCACTATGACCCCTAGGAGCCACAACTATGTCTCAGTGTCTGGGGGTCCCTGGGCCTGGCCCTGAAGGGAACAGCGTGGAGAAATGTTTGTGGAAAATGAAGCGCTTGAGATGAGGCCACGAATTCGTCCCTACATCCCCCAAAACCAGAGAAAAACCGAAGATGAAAGAATAAAATATTAAACTGATTAAAAAAAAAAAAAGCTGTAACAGAAATGAATGAATGACATTATAACTTACCACAAGAAAAAGGTGCATTAACAGAATAATAATATTGTCACCCCGAAGCCACCTAGGGCTCCCTGCCTGGAGGTGGAGGTTTCGAAGCCCGTGGATGTACACACGCATCCCCCCCGTCTGTGCTCGGTCCCAGAGTGGCCCATGTCACATTTCCAATGGTAAACGGCTCATTCCTCTCTGGCCCCATATCAGTTGCCATGATTGTTGGTCAGTGTGAGCTGTTCCTACTGGGCCTACACAGCCTGGATCATTTGCCAGTTTCTGACCACTTGCTGTGGAGTCGATTCTGACTCACAGCAACCCCATCTGTGTCAGGGTAGAAATGTTCTCCATAGGGTTTTCAATGCTAATTTTCAGAGCTAGATTGCCAGGCCTTTCTTCCAAGTTACCACTGGGTGGACTTGAACCTCCAACCTTTGTGTTAGCTGCTGAGCGTGCTGACCATTTGCACCATGCCAGGACTCCTGTCCAGTTTCTCAAAAACGGCCAAATTAAGATGCAAATCCCGGTAGGCTTGACTCCACCAGGGAAAAGCCACGTGCTGGTTTTTTGTTATTGCTGTTAATTTCTTACATTCCTTCCTCTTCATACAATGTCTGCAATGGAATTTGGCCCCTGCATTTCCTGTTCTTCATGGATGTGTTTGGTGGTTTGGCCAAAATGTAGCCAACAGGCCTTCAATTCTCTGTATCGGCCGTGGTCATGCCTCTGCCTCCTCCATTTCCTCCCAGGTGAAGTGTTCCCTCTCTAGGAAAACCCATAGGGTTTCCAAAGCTGTAATCTTTATGGGGCACCCTGGTGGTGCAGTGGTTCAGAGCTCGGCTGCAAACCCAAAGGTTGGCAGTTCGAATCCACCAGCTGCTCCTAGGAAACCCTATGGGGCAGTTGTACTCCGTCCTATAGGGTTGCTATGAGTCGGAGCTGACTTGATGGCAACAGGTAATCTTTATGGGAGCAGATCGCCAGGTCTTTCTCCTGCAGAGCGTCTGGGTGGATTTGAACTACTGACCTTTTGGTTAGCAGTCGAGCGCTTAATCATTGCAGCCCCAGGGCTAACTCAACATAAATACGCTGGTATGCATTTTCCTCTTGTGCTTGGTAATGGATTCAGATGCTTAAATCCTGCCTGAATCTTTACAAGGAGCAGCATGTCAGGTGTGCTTTTAAATATATTATCCCCTTTGGCAGTTCAAGCAATGGATCTGGCTATGTCAACAATGCAGGCAAAGACGCGGAGGGGCTTGACCTGGTGGTGAAAATGGTTAATGCCAGCAGTCCACCCAGAGGCGCCTCCGAAGAAAAGCCTGGCAAGCTACTTCTGAAAGATCAGCCACTGAAAACCCCAGGAAGCCCCTCTGACACACATGGGGTCACTGTGAGTTGGCGGTCCCTCCTTGCCCTTGAATAGGACAATACCTCACCATCTTTGATTTAAAAAAAAAAGAAAACTGTAACCAAAATGAATGACATTATAACTTACCACAAGAAAAAGCGTATTAACAGAATAATAATATTGTCGCCCGCCTGGAGGTGGAGGTTTCGAAGCCCATAGATGTGCACGCGCCTCCTCCCGTTTGTGCTCTGTCCCAGAGCGGACCACGTTATTTTTTTAACGTAACTTCCGGGCATCTAGACTTCGTGATTCTTAGTTTACACGCTCAGAAGGCATCTCTTCCTGAGGACCCGACAGCAGCCAAACACAAACTGATCCATCCAATAAATATTGTTTACTATGTTCCATATACTTGGGGGGCAAATCAACCCCAGAATACCCCACAAAGGACTTACATTGAGAGGGTCACACAAGAAATAAACAAATATGCGTAGTTACCATTACAAATTACAGCCAGGGCTCTGAGGAATGGGGTTTTTAATTCTTATGGAATCCAGAGTTTCTGGATTCATCTACGTGGATAACTTAACCCACCCAAACTATTGCCCTGCAATTATCTTTGAACCTTAAACTTCCAGCCAAAACTGGTCTCCCGAAGGTCATCTTTAAGTCAAACGACAGTCTAGCTTATTTACTACAGAACGTTTGCCTTGGGCATTGGGCTCTTTTGAAGAATTATCTGTGTGCTGTCCATTTCAACAAACAGCAACTGCAAAGGTCAGATGAGAAGCTATGCGTTGTTTTTTAATTCTATTTATTTTGTTGTGGCGGTAAATCTATGTAACAAATCGTTTGCCCTATCAACATGTTCACGTGTACAATTCAGTGATATTCATTATCTTCGTCATGTTGTCCAACCAATACCATATTCCATTTCCAGATTTTGCATCACCCTTATCAAAAGCTCAGTGTCCCCTAAGCAGTGAATCCGCCCTTTCCCCTCCCTCCCACCCATCCCTGTTAGCCATTAAGAAACTTGGGTCTCTATACACTGGTCTAGATTTTTTTTTATATATACTTATTTTATTTTTGTTGTTTTTGAGAATATACACAGTGGAACCTACACCATTTCAACAATTTCTACTTTACAGTTCAGTGACATTGCTTACATTCTTTGCTGTGCGACCATTCTCAGCCTCCTTTTCTGAGTTGTTCCTCCTCCCTTAACATAAACTCACTGCCCCCTAAGTTTCCCATCTAATTTTTCGAGTTGCTGTTGTCTATTGATCCCGTATAGGCAGATCTTAAAAGAGCATCATGCTCAAGGCAGACATTCTTTACTAGTTAAGATAAACTATTGTTTGGTTTTAAGAGGACTTCAGGGGATATTTTTGGTTTAAGATTCACAGATTATTTCAGGGCAATAGTTTCAGGGATTCATCCAAACTTTTATGGCTCCAGCAAGTCTGGAGTCCATGAGAATTTGAAATCTGTTCTGCATTTTCCCCCTTTTGATCAGTTATTATCTGAATTGTTCTTCAAGAAAATGTTGTGTCCACACGTTATTCTGTAAACACTATTCTGGCCCTGTTCCCAAGGCAATGTATAATTACTGGTGATAAGCTGGAGTACAAGAATCAGTGAAAGATTTTCTTCTCTGGAACATTTTTGACTCTCTAGTCGGAAATGTTGCCCTGATTTGCAAATCATATATTAAATAAACGTCTATCAATTTCTATTATTGCCTTAGTATTACTTTTGTTTCAACAGCTCTGAAGGCAAGAGCAGGAGGAGGTAGTGGAGGATACCAGGTCCTCCTCGGCCTGGAGGTATTGGGGGCGGGGGCTTGGCAGGGAAAGCATTTTTGAGGATGTGATACTTACACAGAGGCTGGGGGGATGAGGGGGAGCTGGCCATGGGAAGAGCACAGAAGAAAGTTCTGGATGAAGGGAACAGCATGGCAAAATGCTCCAGGCAGGAAGGAGCTTGGCAGGTTAGAGAAGGGGGAGAGGAGGCCATGGTGGGAGCGGGGGATGAGGTTGGAGAGGTAGACCCACACCATGCAGGCAGGGGTGCCAGATCATGATGGAAGCTCAAAGGCCGGACGCCGTGGTATGGTGCCGAGGAGGAGAGGGCCATGTCTGAACCATGTTTGTCTCTGTGGGTCACCCTGCTATGCTGAATTCTCCAGAATCCCCCACAAATGTGTGGGTGGCTCGTCCTTCGTGACTTTTCATGTGATTTGGGTTTTATGTTTTTAACAAAACTTCGGGGCATCTCAACTTTGTGATCTTTAATTTACACACTAGGAAGTCTCCTTCCATGGATAGGTTAAATTGTCAGGCTGGTCAGAGACTTTAGGGGTGGTGTGGAAAGGAGAGATCTGACTTGGAATTGTCTCACATTTTTGTTTTCCTGGTTTAATTGGAAAGGAATGTTCCTTCAGTTGTTATGGAATGAAAATGCACAGAATTAGCTTATGTTTCTGAATGTCTTTTTTTCCCCCCCACAATTACTTTGTTTCTTGGAGAAGATCTGCTATCAGAGCTAAATGATTCTCCCAAACCAAAATGTCGCCTTTCACTGGGACTGTGATCTCATGATGAGCTGTCGGTCAACTTGAAGCTTGACCTTGAGGCTAAAGATAGACCTAGTCATATGTGAACCTCAAAGTCTCAATGCAAAATCTACGGTAACAGCAAATTGCACGTAATAAAATTGACACTAGAGAAATACCTGTGACCCATTGTCTCGGCTTATTTCATTCGCTGTTATTTTTTTCCCCTCACTTTGTTTTCTTTCTTTTTTTAAACAGTAACCCCCCAATCCCCTTTCGTCCCAGCCCGCTAATCTATTTTTGACTCCATGCATTTGCCTGTTCTGGAGATTTCACGTAAATGGCATCATACAATACTTGTCCCTTTGTGTCTGGCTGATTTCGCTCAGCATCACGTGGTCAAGGTTCATCCATGTGGTGCCATATATCAGGACTGCACTTCTCTTTATGCTAAATAATATTCCACTGTGTGTGTACATACCACGTTTTATCTATTCATCTGTGGATGGACCCTTGAGTTGTTCCCACCTTTTGGCCATGGTGAATAATGGTGCAATGAACATCGGTGCACAAATATCCATTTGAGTCCCTGTTTTCAAGTATTTTGGGTCTATACCTGGGAGCGGAATTGCTGGGTCACATGGCAGTTCTATGTTTAACTTGCTGAGGAACGGCCAAACTGTTCTCCACAGCAGCTGCACCATGTTACATTCCCACCAGCCCTACACAAGGGTTCCAAATGGTCCACATCTTTGCTGACACTTAGGATTTTTCTTTTTTAATAATAGTCATCCTAGTCAATGTGAAGTTTGGTTTGATTTTTTTAGAATAACTTTTTAAAGTTAGATCAAGTAATAATATCCTTCAGTACTTAGGGCTGGGGGGAGGGGGAGGTAATGCCGCTCTAGTGAACTACAACAGCCTCCAAGTTCCTCCGTCAGCTCCAGGCCATTTTAACTCGTTCTGTGGATCTTCTCCTCTGAGGTCCGGACCACCCTGTGGTCTCCTCAGATTGGATCCAGCAGTTTCTGTTGTTGATTTCCGTCTTGAACCCTCACGTATCTGAAGCTGGTGGCTTTGACCAGAGAGCCAGGCTTCAGAGATTTATGGGTTGTCCCCTCCGCTTCTTTCACAGAACGAGCAAGACTGGGCAGGGGAATGTGGTGTCTGGTGGCGTCCCTAACAATCTGGTCGCACCACATGTGGGTCTTCAAACTGATTTAAAATTGGTTGGAAAGACAGACAAAACGTGGACAGCTGCTGAAACTGGCGCCTGGGTACATAGGGTTTGTCATTCCACTCTCTGCATTGTTAGATATGCTTGACAATGTCCATAATAAGACTTTTTTTTTTTTAAGTCCTGTTTGACCTAAATACATAAATCAATGAGATCGATTGCAGCTGTCTGGTGTGCTGTTTGCTAAGACCCCCCAACGTGGCCTGCGGATTCGGATGGGCACACCACCACATCAGGTCATTTGAACGTCGTTGAAAGGTATGTGTTAGAGTGAAACCTGTGAGAGCCGGAGCTCGGGGGTCTGCCTTGTTTTTCCAGCTCTCGCAATTTTCCGCCTTTGACGGGATGCAGTCACCACATTGCTATCACTCTCTGTTAAGCATCCTACCTCGTTTTGGTTTTGAGTTTTCCTTCTCTGACAGGTTTCTGCCTTACACAGTTTCCAGCTTTCCCAGGTTTTACTGTATTATTAGTCTGCTGAACCACTTCCTTGATATATATAGCACCATATGGGGAATAAATCCAAATATTCCTGTAGCCAGAGATATGAGCCCTGGAAGCACAGTGGGTTAAGAGCTCAGCTACTAATCAAAAGGTCAGCAGTTTGAAACCACCAGCTGCTCCTTAGAAACCCTCTGGGGCAGTTCCGCTCTGTCCTATAGAGTTGCTATGAGTCAGGATCTCCTTGATGGCCATGGTTTCTTTTGAACTTCCTGCAGGCAGAGGTATGAAGTGGATGGCATTTAATGTTTGGTGACACAAATGTTGGTACAACATTAGTTTGTCCCACTCTTTTTGTTTGTTTATTGTTACAGTTTAAGTGAAAGTTTACATTTCAAGTTAGTCTCTTATACAAAAATTTATACACATATTGTTATGTGACCCTAATTGCTCTCCCCATACTGTGACAGCACACTCCTCCCTTCCACCCCGATTTCTCGAGTCCATTCAACCAGCTCCTGACCCTCTCTGCCTTCTCATCTCACCTCCAGACAGAAGCTGCCCCTTTAGTCTCCTGTATCTACTTGAGGTAAGAAGCACACTCTTCACGAGTATCATTTTATGTCCCACAGTCCAGTCCAGCCTTTGTCTGAAGAGTTGGCCTCGGAAATCGTTTTAATTCTGGGCTGATACAGAATCCAGGGGCCATGCTTTCTGGGGTTCCTCCAGTCTCAGCCAGACCATTAAGTCTGGTCTTCTTACTAGAATTTGAGTTCTGCACCCTGCCTTTCTCCTGCTCCATCAGGGACTCTCTGTTGTGTTCCCTGTCAGGGCAGTCATTAGTGGTAGCCGGGCACCATCTAGTTCTTCTGGTCTCAGGCTGTTGGAGTCTCTGGTTTATGTGGCCCTTTCTGTCTCTTGGGCTAATACTCCCCTTGTGTCTTTGGTGTTCTTCATTCTCCTTTACTCCAGGTGGTTGGGACCAACTGATGCATCTTAGACAGCCGCTTGCAAGCTTTTACGACCCCAGATGCCACTCACCAAAGTAGGATGCAGAACATTTTCTTAAACTTTGTTATGCCAATTGACCTAGATGTTGCCTGAAAGCATGGTCCCCAGACCCCCACCCCTGCTACTGTCCCTCAAAGTGTTTGATTGCATTCAGGAAACTTCTTAGCTTTGGTTTAGTCCAGTTGAGACCCACTCTTTACTGCTTCAGAAAGGCGTCTGCAAGTTTATTCTTTTTTTTTTTTTTTAACTGTGCTTTAGGTGAAAGTCTACTGCGTAAGTTAGTTTCTCATTAAAAAATTTATACACATACTGTTTTGTGACATTGGTTGCAACCCCCACAATGTGTCAGCACTCTCCCCCTTTCCCTTTCCACCCTGGGTTCCCTATGTCCCTTGGTCCAGCTTTCCTGTCCCTTCCTGCCTTCTCATCTTTGCTTTTGGGTGGGTGTTGCCCCTTTGGTCTCATATGCTTGATTGAGCTGAGAAGCACATTCCTCACATGTGGGTTATTGTTTGTTTTATAGGCCTGTCTTGCCTTTGGCTGAAAGGTGGACTTTGGGAGTGGCTTCAGTTCTAAGTCAGCAGTGTCCGGGGCCATAGTCTCGAGGGTGCTGTGTTTATTCTTGTTTATTAGGCGGTAGCTCTACAAAATGGGAAACCCAGACCTCCCCCCTTGTCAGTGGGGTGACACACTCTCCATGTGGGCCAGCGGCTAGCTCCGGACCTCAGATACAGCCACACCGAGAGAGCCAACGTTCTCTTTGATAATACTGTTTATTGTCCAATGGCTGAACGATCACCCAAGAATGATACAAAGCATCAGAGACATGCACAGTCTGCTTGTCATTTTGCAAAAAAAAAAATTTCATGTGTTCCCAGCACAAGAAGGTCTCAGATTTCATATTCCAGAAAAAACACATCGCCAAAAAAAAAAAAAATCTGAACAAAATCAACAAAGCTTTAAATTATGGCAGTGGTCTGATATTTTTAATGCTCACCAAGCAAAGAGTGGCAAAGAACTAGCATGTAAACTTTATTTTAAATATTTTGAGTTGCTTGCATGAAGAAAAGAAAAAGGCAGGAGAGAGCAGTGCTTAGAATATAACATATAAATTAAACCACGCCAAACGGAGGTCCTTCGTAAACTATATATATATATTGCAATTATTTACTGTGAGGGTATTTGAGTGGCTCCGTCACTTGGCTGCCACTGGGCGCTCTGACTTCATCTCATTTTGCTTGATTGTTTCTGCTCAGCATGGTAGGAAAGCTAGTGAGCCCAGACCAAATATAAAGGCCATCTTTTAGAACCAACCTACTCAAAATTCCTTTCCTGTGCAATAATCTGAACCAGCAAACAAAAGATGGGAGAAAGAGAAGCAACGATCTCAAAAAGCTAAATCCAAAGGACACCACCTTCGTACCATGACATGCTACCCACTCTGTGTCAAACGCTTCCACGATGCAGAAACCTTTTTTTTTAATTAAAAAAAAAGTGCAAGTCTAACACCTACAAACGGTAATAAAAAACACAGCACAGGAATGATTACAGCGGATGTCAAAAACAAACTGAAAGATTTCTTTAAAAATCAGCAGATACAGGAGTAAATGTTACATGTGATATCACCAGACAGGAAGCAGACGGGGTGGGGTGTTATACTGGAGGGATTCGAAGGGTCTGGTTTTCTGGTATATACTGAAATCACAAGGACTGGTCTGTCATGACATCTTATAAACTCTCTCTATCCCCGTACAGCATGAAAACGCCCTTGGAGCAGGGGCCGATTCCTGGATGTTTTCTTGTCTGCCCTACAGAGGGAAGGCATCGAGGTCCGTGCTGACCAGGCCCCCAGGCAGGCATGGGGGCTGCATGCCACTTGGGGCGGTCAGGAGTCTTACAGTGGCTTTGGGGTCGCTGTAGAATGGAATAGGCTTAGAAGATGAGGCTTTGGATACACTTTGTAGAAGGCCCACTTACGGGTGGCCAGACTTCAGTGTGTGTGTGTGCACGTGTGTGTGCTTATATGTGTATGTTTGCATAATGTACACGTCTTATCTTTACAACACAAGGAGGAGGAGGAAAAGGAGATTCTCTTTATTGTTCTTCACTGTGACTGACCAAGTGTTGCTATTGCAACCTCCATCACCGGCATCCCAGGATTACTTTTAGGGAACACACAGATTCCCCAGTTCCCTAGGAAATGTTTTCACAGGGTAATCTTTGTAATATAAGGAATATAAGCAATGTGGGTGCACATATTAGCTGAGAATTAATCTTTTGAAAAGTGAGATGTTTCTGAAAGCATGCCCCAGCGCCACGGAGGCCCCATAAGAAACGAGAGTTTCACCAAAGTGACCCACCTCCAAAATCCTTTCCTTCCTAGGAGGACTGCGTGATAGCTGAGCTAACTTCACTTGCGGAATTCACGTGCGGAGCAGCGATTGTCCGTCTTTGGGGGAGATGACACTGAACCCGGGGCATCTGCTCAGACAGGGCCCCGAGGTTTGCCAGGGACCCAGCAGGACTCAGGTGTTCACATCCTCAGGATGTGCAAACGGGTGCATACAGCCGGCCCTCGCAGCCGTACCCAGCCCAGGCAGAGCCAAGTCCTGCAACTCAATCTAGCCACCCAGTTCCGGGAGGAGGAAGCGGGAGTGACCTCAGAGGCTCAGGAACGTACTCTAGGGACCAGCCAAGCATCCCTCCAAGACCCTGCCTGTGGGGTAGAATCACAAAGGTTCCCACTAAGGGGTGTGTGTGCTTGGAGGTGGGGACGGGGTCGAAATGACCTGGCGAAGCTCACACGTGGCTCAGTGGGGGCTCCTTGCTTCCACACCTCTCCAAGACCTCGGCTGAGGCTCCCACTGGAATTCTGCAATTGAGGGGTTTGGGTCTCTTTCAAGAACAAGCCAGCTGGTTCCAGGGCCTCTCCTGGATGTGAGGGTGTCGCGGGGAGAAGGGAGGGCACTGGCAAGGGGTGGGGGCTGCCACTCTGGGGACATGGTGGGGGGGGTGGAAGCTGCACGAAACGAGGGACATGCCCCTCTCGAGACGAAAGGGACCTGGTAGGCCGGCTACACAGTCTCACAACGACCCTCAAAAGTTTCTGCAAAATGCCCATTTCCAGGCCAGGGATTTCCCCCAAGTGCTACCTGCTCAGCGCTGGTCACAGCGCGAAGGCAGGGCCTGGGAGGGATGTCCGTATGTCCCACCCCGCACCCAAAGCCCGAAGACTGAGATGTTTAGGCTGGGGGACACAGTGCAGGGTGAGACCCCGGACCATCTCTCCCTCCAGACGCACAACCAGGTTGAAAAGGAAAACGGGGCGGGACAGAAATCATGCTAATTTGGGCCCCCCTTGGATGACTGTTTTTCATGCTGTTCCCAGGAATGATGTCAGAGATGGACCAGTCTAAACTCTTGGAGGCTTCTCGTCGGCCACGGGGTCTGCGGCCCGCTTACGGATCCTCGATGTCGAGAAACTCCTGCTTGGGGGGCGCGGCCCCGCGGTACCAGGCACAGGAGTTGTCGCTGCGCTTAATGCAGGCGAAGAACTTGGCCTGGTGCCCGTTGATGTTCTTCTCTGTGACCCAGTCCATCCAGAGGCACTCGTCCGGCGAGGAGATGTAGCACGGGATCATGGGGCAGCGTGTGATCTGGGGGGACACGGGGGCAGGCCTTAGCACGGGCCACCCCTGGAGGCTCGCAACTAGCAAGGGCAGGGCCGTGACCGATCCCCGATCCCCCGTGGGAAGGCTGGGGGAGCGGGGGCTGGGGCTCTCCTGAGCTCTCCACTGCTCGAAGCAGCAGCAGCTGGCCGCCCAAGGGAGGGAGGGAGCAGTAGGTCTGGGGTCGGGGTGAGAGCCTGTGCAGACTGCTTCCAGCACACACCCCTCCCTGCTGCACCCCCTCCAGCCAGAGGGCCTCCACTTCGGGCCACTTTGTCTACCCTTTCTGAGCATGACCATGGCCTCCGCTTACCTCCATCCTCCTGGGTATACAATAATAATAACGATAATAATGTTGTTGTAGTTAGCTGCCACTGAGTTGGCCCCCGACTCATGGCGACCCCAAGCACAACAGGATGGAACTGTTGTGATCCGTAGGGTTTTCACAGGCAAATTTTGGGAAGCAGATCACCAGGCCTTTCTTCCTAGTCTGACTTAGTCTGGAAGCTCTGCTGAAGCCTGTTCAGCATCATAGCAACACGCAAGCCTCCATGACAGATAGGTGGTGGCTGCATATGAGGTGCGCTGGCTGGGAATCAAACCCAGGTCTCCTGCACGGAAGGCGAGAATTCTACCACTGGCCCGCTACTGCCCCCAATGGCAATAATAGACCAAAAACCAAACCTGGTGCCATCAAGTCGATTCCTACTCACAGCGACCCTATAGGACAGAGTAGAACTGCCCCATAGGGTTTCCAAGGAGTGGCTGGTGGATTTGAACTGCTGACTTTTTGGCTGGCAGTCAAGCTCTTAACCACTGCGCCACCAGGACTCCGTAGGAATAGTAAAGCACCGTAGATTTCCTGGAGTCCGGTGTGAGCCACAAAAAAGGCCCGTACCTTGCCCTCAAGCTTGGGCTGCCCACAGGGGGCTTTAAGGCCATCAGTGACTCACGGTTTCACAAAGCAATCTCAGGCCGCATGGCCGTGTAAAAAGAATGCACTCGCTTTTGGTTTCAGATTGGGCACACATGAGTTTTGCTTGACATACATGAGCCCGGAGACTATGAGGCCGCAGTTCACGTTCGAACTCTGACCGCTCCCTGCCTCAGGACAGCGGGAAGTGAGCTGATGGACAGGTGTGGCCACAACGCCCAACGGCAGAAGCTCCGAGAGGCAAAGAACAACCCTACAGCTTCAACAACGGGCAGCGCTTGGCCCGGCCGGCGCCTTCTGGCCCCAGAGCCCACAGTGGGGTGCTTGGTACCCAGGAATGCCTCCTGTGCTGGGCGGGGATTGGCAGTGATGGGAGGGTGTTGGGAGATGACAGAATTGGATTCTGGGGGCCTTGGCAGCCCCACCTCCTCTCGTTGCATCCAGGCTTCAACCCTGCCTCACCTGTGTCTCACCTGTGCGAGGCACAAGCTCTGGGCCAGTTCAGAGAAGGGGGCAGCGTCTAAGCTGCTCTTGACGCACAAAACCCCGTGTTGACAAGGATCGTGCGTAGAAATGGCTGGGATGCTGGCAAAAGTGTAATGGGGGGCGGGGGGCGCTCACAGAGGCGTACAGGTATTTGTCATTTGGACTTTTGTAGAAAACACCCCCAGGGCCATGTTCTCCCTGAGCGCCCCTCTGCAGCGCAGCTGTTTGACAAGGCGAATGACTAACCAAGTGAAGGAGTGAAGGCTGGGGGAGCTGGGGCTGGAGAGGAGCCTTTCCTGAGCTCCATGCTGCCTACAGCAGCAAGAGGCCACAGACCACGTGGCTCTGTCAGCGTGCTCACCCACCTCCCAAGTACCCTCAGTGCTCTTCAGGGCTCAGGGCCACCCCCGGCTAGACAGCCTTGCTCGTGGGGCGCCAGGGGAGGGAGTCTGCTTACCTTGCACTCACAGCCCATCTGGTACCTGTGGTTCAGGCTCTTCTTCTGGGTGGTGCTCAGGGTGTCCCAGGGCACAATGAAGTCACAGAGGGTGACGTGCATCTTGCCGTTCCCCTCCGCCTTTCCTGTGGAGAGAGGGGCACCGAACTCAGGGCCAGGTACACGCCCGTCTCCTCCGGCCCCTCCTCGGGCACTGAGGTTCAGTTCCAACAACACTGTGGGTTGTTTGTGAGTATAAAAATAACGAGTGCTCACTGTACAACGTTTGGAAAATGCAGGAAAAACAACGGGGAAAAAGCTTCCTGACTTCCGTCACCTGCAGCTCAGATTTGATCCATGTCTTTCCACTATTCTCGTATGCCCACATAGTCGCACCCAAAAGCGCCCCCTACTGTATGCAGAGTGTATTGTAAACTGCTTTGTTTTCCACCAAACGTTTTGTCCACATGCATTTCTTCCACTTGATGCTGAACTTGTAATTCCGGAGTTTTCCATTAGGAACCGCATAAGCATGGAATTAAAAAAAAAAAAATGGAAATCTGCTCTAACGTCCCCTAATTGGGAATGAGGGGGCACAGGTTGTTGCTTGTACCTGAGGCTCCTGACCCAGCTCCCTCCCTTCCTTTGCTGAAGATATCAGATTTGTGACAGTCTCAGCCAAAAAAAAAACCCAATTCCATTGCCAGTGAGTCCAATCTGACTCGTAGTGACCCTATAGGACAGAGTAGAACTGCCCCACAGTGTCTCAAGGCTGTAAATCTGTATGGAAGCTGACCACCACATCGTTCTCCTGAGGAGCTGGTAGGTTCAAACAGCCGACCTTTCTGTTAACAGCAGAGCACTTTAACCACTGCATTGCCAGGGCTCCTGGCATCAGACAAGCAGGAGAAAAAGGATAAACAGGTGTATTCCAGCGAATGACCGTCATTTCACATCCATCACTCCCCCTACAACGGTACCTTGTCAGAGACACGAAGGCTAGAGCGGAGCACAGGGGCAAAGACCACGAGCAATTCCCCGGGCTGCAGACGGGGAGCCCGCTGCACCCTGACCACCTTTGCTTGGCAAAGCTTTGCAGCATCCAAGATCTTTGGGACCCAGGAGCTTCTGCAGCTCTGCAGTTTGGCCAGGCAGCCCCTAGAGGGCAGTGTGAGGAGACTGAGTGGGACAGCCAGGGCTGGGCCTTAGCAACCAGGACAAAACAGAACATAGAAAACTGGAAACACTAGCTTTGCTGGGGTACTAAGCTCCTGCGCCATGGGTGGGTCTGTTCCCTTTCTCCTCTCTCCAGATTTTATTTTTCTAATTATGAATGTAATGCTGTTGTTGGGTGTCGTTGTGTCAATTTCAACTCATAGCAACCCCATGTGACGGAGTAGACCTGCCCCATGGGTTTTCTAGGCTGTAATCTTTACAGAAGCAGATCACCAGATCTTTCTCCTGCAGAGCCGCTGGGGCTTCGAACCACTAACCTTTCGGATGCCAGCCGAGCACTTAACTGTTGTGCCACCAGGAATCGTTAAAAACATAATGGATGCTCATAATTTTAGAAAATTTAGCAAATACAAGAAAGTATAAGAAAGGGACACAGTTAATGCAAAATGCTGGCAGGCTTCTCCCTGTACACACGCCGAGCAGCCCTGGGACCACCCTGCATGGCTGTTCTGTGTACATGCGAAGTCCCGCAGCCTATGCACCTCCTTCAGTCCTTCCACCTTCCCTGTCATCACGGTGTTGGTCCCTCCTGTCCTTCCACCTTCTCTGTGTCATCACGGTGTTGGTCCCTCCTGTCCTTCCACCTTCTCTGTCATCACGGTGTTGGTCCCTCCTGTCCTTCCACCTTCTCTGTCATCACGGTGTTGGCCCCTCCTGTCCTTCCACCTTCTCTGTCATCACGGTGTTGGCCCCTCCTGTCCTTCCACCTTCCCTGTGTCATCACGGTGTTGGTCCCTCCTGTCCTTCCACCTTCCCTGTCATCACGGTGTTCACCCCTCCTGTCCTTCCACCTTCTCTGTCATCACGGTGTTGGCCCCTCCTGTCCTTCCACCTCCTCGGTGTCATCACGGTGTTGGTCCCTCCTGTCCTTCCACCTTCTCTGTCATCACGGTGTTCGCCCCTCCTGTCCTTCCACCTTCTCTATCATCACGGTGTTGGTCCCTCCTGTCCTTCCACCTTCTCTCTGTGTCATCACGGTGTTGGCCCCTCCTGTCCTTCCACCTTCTCTGTCATCACGGTGTTGGCCCCTCTTGTCCTTCCACCTCCTCGGTGTCATCACGGTATTGGTCCCTCCTGTCCTTCCACCTTCTCTGTCATCACGGTATTGGTCCCTCCTGTCCTTCCACCTTCTCTGTCATCACAGTGTTGGCCCCTCCTGTCCTTCCACCTTCCCTGTGTCATCACGGTGTTGGCCCCTCCTATCCTTCCACCTTCTCTGTCATCACGGTGTTGGCCCCTCCTGTCCTTCCACCTTCTCTGTCATCACGGTGTTGGCCCCTCCTGTCCTTCCACCTTCTCTGTCATCACGGTGTTGGCCCCTCCTGTCCTTCCACCTTCTCTGTCATCACGGTGTTGGTCCCTCCTGTCCTTCCACCTTCTCTGTCATCACGGTGTTGGCCCCTCCTGTCCTTCCACCTTCTCTGTCATCACGGTGTTGGCCCCTCCTGTCCTTCCACCTTCTCTGTCATCACGGTGTTGGCCCCTCCTGTCCTTCCACCTTCCCTGTCATCACGGTGTTGGCCCCTCCTGTCCTTCCACCTTCTCTGTCATCACGGTGTTGGCCCCTCCTGTCCTTCCACCTTCTCTGTCATCACGGTGTTGGCCCCTCCTGTCCTTCCACCTTCTCTGTCATCACGGTGTTGGCCCCTCCTGTCCTTCCACCTTCTCTGTCATCACGGTGTTGGTCCCTCCTGTCCTTCCACCTTCTCTGTCATCACGGTGTTGGCCCCTCCTGTCCTTCCACCTTCTCTGTCATCACGGTGTTGGCCCTCCTGTCCTTCCACCTTCCCTGTCATCACGGTGTTGGCCCCTCCTGTCCTTCCACCTTCTCTGTGTCATCACGGTGTTGGCCCCTCCTGTCCTTCCACCTTCTCTGTGTCATCACGGTGTTGGCCCCTCCTGTCCTTCCACCTTCTCTGTGTCATCACGGTGTTGGCCCCTCCTGTCCTTCCACCTTCTCTGTGTCATCACGGTGTTGGTCCCTCCTGTCCTTCCACCTCCTCGGTGTCATCACGGTGCTGGCCCCTCCTGTCCTTCCACCTTCTCTGTGTCATCACGGTGTTGGCCCCTCCTGTCCTTCCACCTCCTCGGTGTCATCACGGTGTTGGTCCCTCCTCTCCTTCCACCTTCTCTGTCATCACGGTGTTGGTCCCTCCTGTCCTTCCACCTTCTCTGTCATCACGGTGTTGGCCCCTCCTGTCCTTCCACCTTCTCTGTGTCATCATGGTGTTGGTCCCTCCTGTCCTTCCACCTCCTCGGTGTCATCACGGTGTTGGTCCCTCCTGTCCTTCCACCTTCTCTGTCATCACGGTGTTGGCCCCTCCTGTCCTTCCATCTTCTCTGTGTCATCACGGTGTTGGCCCCTCCTGTCCTTCCACCTCCTCGGTGTCATCACGGTGTTGGTCCCTCCTGTCCTTCCACCTTCCCTGTCATCACGGTGTTCACCCCTCCTGTCCTTCCACCTTCTCTGTGTCATCACGGTGTTGGCCCCTCCTGTCCTTCCACCTTCTCTGTGTCATCACGGTGTTGGCCCCTCCTGTCCTTCCATCTCCTCGGTGTCATCACGGTGTTGGTCCCTCCTGTCCTTCCACCTTCCCTGTCATCACGGTGTTGGCCCCTCCTGTCCTTCCACCTTCTCTGTGTCATCATGGTGTTGGCCCCTCCTATCCTTCCACCTTCTCTGTCATCACGGTGTTGGTCCCTCCTGTCCTTCCACCTTCTCTGTCATCACGGTGTTGGTCCCTCCTGTCCTTCCACCTTCTCTGTCATCACGGTGTTGGCCCCTCCTGTCCTTCCACCTTCTCTGTCATCACGATGTTGGTCCCTCCTGTCCTTCCACCTTCCCTGTCATCACGATGTTGGCCCCTCCTGTCCTTCCACCTTCCCTGTCATCACGGTGTTGGCCCCTCCTATCCTTCCACCTTCTCTGTCATCACGGTGTTGGTCCCTCCTGTCCTTCCACCTTCCCTGTCATCACGGTGTTGGTCCCTCCTGTCCTTCCACCTTCCCTGTCATCACGATGTCGGTCCCTCCTGTCCTTCCATCTCCTCGGTGTCATCACGGTGTTGGTCCCTCCTGTCCTTCCACCTTCCCTGTCATCACGATGTTGGTCCCTCCTGTCCTTCCACCTTCCCTGTCATCACGGTGTTGGCCCCTCCTGTCCTTCCACCTTCTCTGTGTCATCACGGTGTTGGCCCTCCTGTCCTTCCACCTTCTCTGTGTCATCACGGTGTTGGTCCCTCCTGTCCTTCCACCTTCTCTGTCATCACGGTGTTGGTCCCTCCTGTCCTTCCACCTTCCCTGTCATCACGATGTCGGTCCCTCCTGTCCTTCCATCTCCTCGGTGTCATCACGGTGTTGGTCCCTCCTGTCCTTCCACCTTCCCTGTCATCACGATGTTGGTCCCTCCTGTCCTTCCACCTTCCCTGTCATCACGGTGTTGGCCCCTCCTGTCCTTCCACCTTCTCTGTGTCATCACGGTGTTGGCCCTCCTGTCCTTCCACCTTCTCTGTGTCATCACGGTGTTGGTCCCTCCTATCCTTCCACCTTCCCTGTCATCACGGTGTTGGTCCCTCCTGTCCTTCCACCTTCCCTGTCATCACGATGTCGGTCCCTCCTGTCCTTCCATCTCCTCGGTGTCATCACGGTGTTGGTCCCTCCTGTCCTTCCACCTTCCCTGTCATCACGATGTTGGTCCCTCCTGTCCTTCCACCTTCCCTGTCATCACGGTGTTGGCCCCTCCTGTCCTTCCACCTTCTCTGTGTCATCACGGTGTTGGCCCTCCTGTCCTTCCACCTTCTCTGTGTCATCACGGTGTTGGTCCCTCCTGTCCTTCCACCTTCTCTGTCATCACGGTGTTGGTCCCTCCTGTCCTTCCACCTTCCCTGTCATCACGGTGTTGGTCCCTCCTGTCCTTCCACCTTCTCTGTCATCACAGTGTTGGCCCCTCCTGTCCTTCCACCTTCTCTGTGTCATCACGGTGTTGGCCCCTCCTGTCCTTCCACCTTCTCTGTGTCATCACGGTGTTGGCCCCTCCTGTCCTTCCACCTTCTCTGTGTCATCACGGTGTTGGCCCCTCCTGTCCTTCCACCTTCTCTGTGTCATCACGGTGTTGGCCCCTCCTGTCCTTCCACCTTCTCTGTGTCATCACGGTGTTGGCCCCTCCTGTCCTTCCACCTTCTCTGTGTCATCACGGTGTTGGTCCCTTCTGTCCTTCCACCTTCCCTGTCATCACGGTGTTGGTCCCTCCTGTCCTTCCACCTTCCCTGTCATCACAGTGTTGGCCCCTCCTGTCCTTCCATCTTCTCTGTGTCATCACGGTGTTGGCCCCTCCTGTCCTTCCACCTTCTCTGTGTCATCACGGTGTTGGTCCCTCCTGTCCTTCCACCTTCCCTGTCATCACGGTGTTGGTCCCTCCTGTCCTTCCACCTTCCCTGTCATCACAGTGTTGGCCCCTCCTGTCCTTCCATCTTCTCTGTGTCATCACGGTGTTGGCCCCTCCTGTCCTTCCACCTTCCCTGTCATCACGGTGTTGGCCCCTCCTGTCCTTCCACCTTCCCTGTCATCACGGTGTTGGTCCCTCCTGTCCTTCCACCTTCTCTAGCATCACGGTGTTGGCCCCTCCTGTCCTTCCACCTCTTCTGTGTTATCATGGTGCTGGCACTATTGAAACATCTCTGTATCACAGGTGATCTTGACCCCACACTCCTATTTCTTCTAATCGTTTCTGAAAATAATAGCTACTGGACTGTAAAATGGTATAGCCACTTTGGAAAAAAGTCTGGTGGTTCCTTAAACATAGAATTACCATATGACCCAGCAATTCCACTCCTAGGTATATACCCGAGAGAAATGAAAACACGTACCCACACAAAAACTTGTACATGAATGTTCACAGCAGTATTATCCATAATAGGCAAAAGGTGGGAACAGGTCAAATGTCCATCAACTGGTGAATGGACAAACAAAATGTGGTCTATCCATACAATGGAACGTTATTTGGCGATACAAAGAAATCGTGTTCTGATACATGCTACAACATGGACGAACCTTGGACACATTATGCTAAGTGAAAGAAACCAGACGCAGAGACCACAGGTTGTCTCATTCCGTTTCATGTGAAATATCCAGAACAGGGAAATCTATAGAGACAGAAAGTATGTTAGTGGTTGCTCAGGGATGAGGTGGGGAGATGGGAAGATGGAGGGCTGATAATAAATGGGTATGGGGTTTTTTTTGGGGTGATGAAAATGTCTTAACATGGACTTCGGCGATAGTTGCACATATCTGTGAAAATGCTAAAAACCACTGAATTGTACACTTTTCTTTGGGAGGGGGAGGAGTTGTTTACTTTTGAGGGGGGAATCTGCTTTATTTGGCCGGCTGGAAAATGCAAGGAAGTCCAATTTGTTGTAGCCAGACAGAATTCCCTCTTCCCTTTCCCCACTTTGTCCCCAGCCCTAACTTGTACGCTTCCAGAAGCACAGGAGAGAGGTTACTGCTGAGGAGAGGGCAGGTACTGGTTCAGGAAGCACCACTGGGGACTGCAATGACCTCGCGAATCATGCTCACGCCTTGCAGTGTCGCCAGCACCAAGGTGAAGATCACTGCTGTCTCGACCACCGTGGTACCCAAGTACCTGGTGTGCTGTCTCTCCCAGAACAAGCAGCAAAAAAAACTTTGGCGAATAAGTGACAAACAACATATGACATATGACTCTAACTACATCCCCCAACTAGGCCAGAAATTGGTGTTTGATGCTGTTGCTTATTCACATCTCCTGCTCAAAAGCATATCCCATACAGTCCAGAGCCACTAGGGAAGTCACTGTGCTCCGAGTCTCCCCTGATGTCGTCTCTGTCATTTTGTAAAGTAAGCCACATGTTTGCAAATATTTCTCTGAAGGAGCCATGGTGGTACAAACGGTTAGGCACTCAGCTGCTATCTGAAAGGTCGGCAGGTTTGAACCCACCCAGTGACTCCGTGGGAGAAAGACCTGGTGATCTGTTCCCATGAAGATTACAGCCAAGAAAACCCATGGGGGTAGTTCTACTCTGTCACATTGGGTCTTTAAGAGTCAGATTTGACTCGATAGCACCTAACAACAACAACAACAACAAAGAAATAGATAAAATTATCAGCAATGCAATCCACAGGGGAATTTTGGCAGTATAACAGCATCTGTGCCTGGACCACTTCTGCTATACGTAGGAGGACCTTTCTGTGGTCCTCGATTAGCCATGAATCAAAAAGTCTTTCACACTGAACTTGTCAAGAAAAGACTCACTACTGGCACCATGGGAAGCACGCACTGCGTTGTTGGGCAGCTGGTGGGCCAGCTTGCTTCATGGTCTCCTTCTGAGTTTCCCCGGGAGGGGTCCACCGGTGAAGAAATCTTATCTTTCTTAGCTGTGGTGAGCTTTCAGACTTGCCACACTTCCTCCTGGGGGCGGAACGGAGCACATTCTTGTGCCCTGGGTTGTGCAGAAGTGGTCTTAGATAAGGGAGCCCAAGTGCTGATTTCTGCAGGGTTCTCACTCTGTATTTTAGGGAAGTGTCCTGGGTCCCCTTTGCACCCGGCACCGCGAGATGTTTCTCTTCTTTTTTTCTCTTGCTGTGCTTGAACTTTAGCTTGAAACAGTCCCTAGTGCTTTGCTTCAGGATTGTTTTCTTCCTCTCTAAACCAAACCAAACCCATCACCACTGAGTCTGTTCCAACTCACAGCGACCCTACAGGACAGAGGAGAACTGCCCCCATAGGGTTTCCAAGGAGTGGCTGGTGGATTCGAACTGCTGACCTTTTGGTTAGCAAATGCGCTCCTGTCAAATACTTGAAGTCTTCCATGTTGTGGGGCTGGGAACCAATGTCACAAAACAATATGTGTACTAATTGTTTAATGAGAAGCTAGTTTGTTCTGTAAACCACCATCTGAAGTGCAAAGAAAAAAATAATAAATTTCTACAATTCTTAATTAAAAAAAAAAAAACTGAACTGTAAAAAGACTTACAAAAAAGGGAGAAGCCGAACTTGAAATATATAAAACAAATATAGAATGCTGCTGGAATTTAAGTTTGTATAAAAGGGAATAAAAGGGCAAAAATGGGCTTATGAGAAAAAATAAAAGTCAAGAAAATAAATAACTTAAAAGAATAAGAAATGAAAAGCTATTTAAAAGAAGCTGAATATGAACACAGTATTTCAAACAGCTCTCACAGATATAAATAAGTAGTATAAGATGCAAAGAAACACTGACACAAAAAGAAGACCCATGGATGCATAAAACGAGAAAAAAAGATAAGTCAGTCCATTAAATTTTTCTTTAAAATAAACGGCAAAAAAAAAAAATTAATATGCGGTAGTAAGTTTTCTGGAGCCCTGGTGGCACAGTGGTTAAGAGCTTGGCTGTTAACCAAAAGGTCGGCAGTTCAAATCCACCAGCTGCTCCTTGGAAATCCTCTGGGGCAGTTCTACTCTGTCCTATAGGGTCGCTGTGAGTCAGAATGGACTCAGTGGCAATGGGTTTTTTTTAGTATGTTTTATAACACAGTTTTTTGGATCTGCACAAGAAAGAACAATTATAAACAACTGGAAGTCTAGTGTATCTTATGTCTCAAAAGAATAAATTCTTTTTTGTACAAAAGAAAAAACCCATAAAGTCTTTGGCATCATCAATTGTTAGTGGAAACTCATCTGTCATTTGACTTAATATTTTAACTGTTGCTAATGGCTCAACAAGCCCTGGTGGCACAGTGGTTAAGAGTTCGGCTGCTAACCAAAAGGTCGGCAGTTCTAATCCACCAGCTGCTCCTTGGAAACCTTACAGGGCAGTTCTACTCTGTCCCATAGGTTCGCTATGAGTTGGAATCAACTCCACAGCAATGGGTTTTGGTTTCAATGGCTAAAGGGCCCTGTGGAAGCCACTGGGTTGCCTTGAGTGTCCGCTGTCTGCCTTTGTCGGTGCACGTAGACTTGTTTGGGGACCAGCCCACTTATCATAGGCTGTCTCAGTCATCTAGTGCTGCTATAACAGAAATACCACAAGGGGATGGCTTTAACAAACAGAAATTTATTGTCTCACTGTCTAGCAGGCTCGAAATTCAAATTCAGGCTGCCAGCTTCAGGGGAAGGATTTCTCTCTCTGTCGGCTCTGAGGGAAGGTCCTTGCATTCAATCTTCCTGGGTCAAGGAGCTTCTCAGCGCAGGGACCCCAGGTCCAAAGGACATGCTATTCTCCTGGCTCTTGTTTCTTGGTGATACAAGGTCCCCCTGTCTCTCTGCTCGCTTCTCTCTTTTATATTTCAAAAGAGATGGGCTTAAGACATAACTCAGTCCTGTAGATTGAGTCCTGCCTCATTAACAGAACTACCTCTAATCCTGCCTCACTAACGTCATACAGGCAAGATCCACAACACACAGGGAAATCTCATCAGATGACAAAATGGTGGACAATCACACAATACTGAGAATCGTCGCCCAGCCAAGTTGACACACATTTTGGGGGAGCACAATTTAATCCACGACATAGGTACTTCAAGCTTTTAATGCTCTGGAGAATTATAGGAGCCATATGCTGCTTCCCAGGTAAGAACGGTACACTTTAAATGGGTGAATCGTATGTCATGTGAATTAAATCTTCATAAAGTTGTTTAAAAAGAAATAGACGCTCGTAATAAAACATGTGGGATGTTAGAAATGCATAAAAAAGTATATTACCTTCAAGAAGGGGACAGAGTAATCTTGACTTAGTGACAAAGAAACCAGAGGAAGCATTTGCTGGGTGTGGGCATTTCGAGGAATGGAGGGAGGATATTACCCAAGGATCAATTACACAAAAGCCCCGCTTGTTGCGCGCTGCAGTGACCCCCCCTCTTTCTCCACAGCCAAGGTCAAAGCCTCTCCCACCACTAAGTCGTCTGTCCTTGAGTCTGCAAGAGTCTCTTCCCCGTTGCATCTCCTGACGCACTCGCTCGCCACCCATACATTCCCACACATAAACCTGTCTTTCATTTTCTCTCACGTCTTTTCCTGTCTCCCCGCTTCCCGTGGGAACGCGAGTGTGTACTTCCTGAGAACGGGAGCCCAGAGCTGCTATGGGTCTCCAGCCTGAGCACCACTCACATACGCACCTGCAATGAGATATTCCTTCTTTCCTCCAACGTCCAGCGAGACTCCGCACACGGCCGAGGAGGGGGCGGTGTAGATAAACTCGATATCCTTGTCAGGCCCCTTAAACATCTGAAAAAGAGGAGACAAGGCAATGTCAGCAGAAGCCAGGCTGTCAGCCAGAGGGTTCCATTCCCACCAGAATGTGACGGGCCAGCCCAGCCTCCACCGCTGTGTCACCAGCAAAGGAGGAAGATGCAGCAAAGGAGGACAGAATGTCTAAAGGGGACAGGCTAGGGATGAGCACCTCTATTACAAATGATGCTCAGCAGGGTGGGCATACTAGTCACCTGGGGGGAACCTTCTCAGACTACACATCTGAGAATGCGGTCATTTCAGATGTGTACCTCCAGGCGATTCTGGCCCAAAATGGGGAACCACTAAAAAAAAAAAATAACAGTTTTCAAGGTGAGGATTCCGACCCATGGCAACTCCATGTGTGTCAAAGTAAACTATGCTCCATAGGGTTTTCAACGACTGCTTTTGCAAGGAGATCACCAGGCCTTTCTTCCAAGGCACCTCTGGGTAGAGTCAAACCTCCAGCGTTTCAGTTAGCAGCCAAGTGCATTAACCATTTGCACCACCCAGGGACTCCGAGGAACCACCACCTTTGTAGGTTCCTGGGAAGGTTGATGGAGCATTGACTACTTGACAGGTGGGAGCAGAGAGGCCCCTGGAATTAGGATGTATTCCGTGGACAAGCAGGGTTCGACTCCTCACACCTGATTTACTAACAGCCTTTCAGGAACACACACCTCCCAGGGTGAAGGGGGCATGGTTTCAGGGCCCTGGACAGGAAGTAAGGGAGCCTGGCCAGGGAGTTCCTGCTGCCCTCACTGTGGGGCAGGACAGGAAGGGACATAAGGGTGGCCTGAGAGCTGCCCTCCACCCTGACTTTGGGGGTGTAACCCCATGGAAGCTGTGTGTGTGTGTCTGCACGCCCTGGGGGGTATGGGGAAGAGGGGTGTCAATTAAACACTGACAGTTGCCACCACTACCATGTTACAAAGCTTTCCCTCCACCTGCAGCCTTGAGTTTTCTTCTCTCGGATGGAGAAGGGTAGGGAAGGGAAAGCAGGCAGACGCTCCAGGACCACACCAACAAACAACTGGGAAGACAGAATTTAGAGGCTCACGGGCTTCACAATTCCACTTGAACTTCCTCAGGACTCCAAGGTTCATTTTTTTCTTTTTGAGCGTTTCAGTAAGCAAACCCAAATGGAATGGGGTCATCTTTAACATCATGTTGAACAAACTTTGCAATACCTAGACTCCACACGTACCAAGGAAGATCATGTTGACGTGACAACAATGTGGTGTATTAAACGGCTTCTTTCTCCCAAGGGGTAAGAGCACTTACTTGGCTATCACTTGCCTTTCCACCATCTCTTAATAAGGCTGTAAGAGCAGAGATTCCCTTTAAAGAGACTGAGCCTGTGTAGCCTCCTTCAAGTGACATATGTCTATTACTATGCCTTCCATTGACATTTGATGATCACCTTGGCTTCTTCCTGTAAGTGGTCAACGTTTATTTTCTACTACTTTTTATTTTTATAACAAAATTAAACATTGACAGTTGCAACTGCTACCATGTTACAAAGCTGTCCTTCCACCCAAAGCCTAGAATTATCTTCTCCTCCTAGACCAATTAAGTTATTGTCAAGGACAGTGGTGTTGGTCCATCTGCTCCAGTGCTGGGTCCCATCCTTCCCACCTCCTAACCTGTGTTCTTCCACAACTTCAAACTCTCTGTCTCTCTGGCAAACACGGGTTTCTTCCCATATATCCTCGAACACGGGCAACTTTCAAAAACTAACAACCATCCCACAACCTCCCCCTCAGCCCGCCACCCTCTGACTCCCGCCCCATCTCATTCCTATTTGGTGTAACACATCTTCTCTTTAACCTCCCAGACTGCAGCCTCCATTTCTTCCCTAACTCTCCTCTTTCAGGATGCTGTCCCTAATAACACCAGTCCCCAGGAATCTCCTTTCTCAAGAGGAATCCCTCTTCTCTTTAGAACTAAAGCCGAGGCAAGTCTAGACTACATGCTGCTCTTTGGGACTACTTAGGTCAAATTCTCACGTCAACTGTAGGTTTCCAGAGGCAACAACCGAGTCCTTGTCACATTTGAGCCCCCACAGCATCACAGCCACTGAGAGAAAGGCACTCATGGAACATTCCAGAATTGCTATCATCATGAACTTGGTGACTTAAAGCTAAGGTGATTCTACCGAGTTATTATCCATCAAAATAAAGGTAACACATTTCTGAAATAACGTAAGTCAATGGGAATACACCATTTCCACACAACTTTCCAGTCATTTATTGGCTAAGGAAAACTGGATCTATCTGTGGTTGGAAGGCCTTGCTTTCTGCCCCGACAGGTTGCTGGGCTGTGTCCCAGGGCCCCTGCAGCCCCTTTCGAGAAGACCGAGCACTTCTGCATTGTCTTCAGGCCTCCTGAGGGAGGACCTGGCCTTTCTGCAAACCCTCCAGCCCCCCTACAGCTCTGCTTGAGGAAGCAGCCAGCATTACCTTTATCTGCTTGATCTCATACTGAATCCTTTTGATGGGATTGCCATAGATGTCGTTCCCGGAGTCCACCTCCTTCTCGCTGACCGCTTTGGCCCTGATCACTGCAAGACACAAAGACACACAGGAGGGGGTTAGGGTCAGGAGTTCCCACAAGGTGGACAATCCTGCTCCGAGGAGTGGCAAGGCTTCCGGGCCTGCAGGGGGCGCTGCGGGGAGACAGAGAGGCAGGAGGGAGCCTACCGCTCATCCACTGTTGAGTGTCCTCTCGAGTCAATTCCAACTCCTAGCGACCCCACGTGTTACAGAGTAGAACTGCTCCATAGGGTTTCCTAGGCTGTAATCTTTATGGAAGCAGATCACCAGGTCTTTCTCCTGTGGAGCCACTGGGTGGGTTCCAACTGCCGACCTTTTGGTTAGCAGCCAAACGCTTAACTGTTGTGCCCACGAGGCTCCTTCTCCCTCATGCAGGGGCTGTAAAATGAGGGGCAAGATGTTCCCAGCTGTGGGCACGGCATCTGACACGATACCTGCTGGGAGTACAGCCCCTAAATCCCTTTCTAGCAATACGGTTCTTCAACAAAAACCCTCTTTACCAACAGTGGCCAAAAACCCAGGGCTCTTGAGTCCCTCCTTAGCAGGAGCTTGACGTTTCTGTGACCTTGGGGCGGTGATGGGTTTGACCAAAGTTGCTCTGTTGATGTGAGCTTGTGTGCGCCGGGGCTCGTACGTATCTCCTCCGATACGGGTTCCCTGGGCGAAACCAAAATCAAACCCACTGCCGTCGGGTGGACTCTCACTCATAGCGACCCCACAGGACGGAGGAGAACCGCCCCATAGGGTTTCCAAGGCTGTCATCTTTACGGAAGCAGACTGCCACGTCTTTCTCCTGTGGAGCTGCTGGTGGGGTCGAACTGCCGGCCTTCTGTTTAGCAGCCGAGTGCTTTAACCACTGTGTAACCAGGGTGGCTGGGGGAAGGAGTAAACAAATGAACTGGCCTGCAATCCTGATCATTCAGTTAAGCACGGGTGGGGGCCCCACCCCACCTCCACTCTGCAAACTTTCCACAAACAGGCTTTTTCAGGCTGAGGACAGAAGGGGTAGTTACTTGCCTTAAAGGAGGCCCATCGGATGTAGGTTTGGGGTTTTAGATCTAAAAGGTCTATCCTGCTGCCCTCCTAATCTGTCCTGAAAGTTTCCCTGGAAAATATCCAAAAACGATTCTTTATAACACATGTTCTATCAGGGCCATGACAGAGGAAGAATCAGAAAATTTTTAACTCCAGTTGGCTTAGGGGATGCCTACAGGCATAGCTGGCAGACCAAAGAGACAGTCACCAAGCACGGAGGTCAAACAGAAAGAAATATATCCAGGACCATGATAAAAAAAGGAAGCAGAGGGGCGGAGGTCAGCCTGGGAAGGATCCAGAATGTTCTGGAATGTTGGCTGGAGCCAGAGGCTGCTGACGGGTCATGCACCACAGGGCTCTTTGCTGGCAATTAAGCCAGGACTCTGCTCCGCTCCCAGACACCCAACAGGGCATGGGTCAGCAGTTCCCATGGCCACTGGGGCTGGACGGGCCCTCCCTTTTTCATTTCAAAGCTCATCAGCCTAGTACATGATTTGCTTTGATGGTTTTAAAAGCTTTGCCCTCCAAACTCAGTTGGTCAGGGTCACTCTGGGTGAGTGTTGTGTTAATGGCGATATGAGCAAAGAAGAGAAATACAGAGCATGTCGTGCCAGGCTCAAAGGACCCCTACACCCAAAGCCGTTGGCATGAATCTCTTGCAAGCCCCTGGCCAGGGCTGTCTTTGCCTCCAGGGGCAGGGAGGTCCAGCACCTGGGGCCTCCATCCGCATGCATTCCCCTTGACCCCAAAACTGCTGTCTGGATTCTGGCCTGGCACCAGAGCCCCACATCACAGCCCCACTGCCCCTCCCGGGCCCAAACCCGGTTCTTATTTCCTCTTCTGTTGGGCTGAGTCTTGCTGGCAGGGGCCGCAGGTTCCTGCTTCCAGGCTCAGCCAGGCCTAGCCTGCAAAGCCACCTCTAGTGAAGGTCACCCTGGGTGGGCCACCCCAGACCAGAGGGCTTTGTCCTCGGTAGAGGTCTCCCTGTTTCCAGAGCCTCCCTCCCCCAAACCATCTCCCCCACTGCCACCAGTGGTCTTTTTACAGCCCTGTCCCTCCCAGCTCAAACATCTTCCGTGGCTGCCAAAATTATAAGACCCTTTGCGATCTGCTGCCATTCAGTTCCCCCAGATGCCGTTGTTCCATAACCCACGCCACCGCTCCTGCTGTTTCACCAGACCATAATACTTCCCTGCCCTGAACACATCAGGTGTGTCCATGCCTCTGAGCAGGCAAGTCCCTTCTACCTAGAATACTGTCTCCCCCTCCTCCCTGCCTATAAAACTCCTATTCATCCTTCAAAACCCAACTAAAATAGTCCTTTCCTGTCTTCCTCTGGAAAGCTCTGTTCTCCTGCAGCACTTGGTATGGTCCTTCTCTCTCGTCCCTTCTGCTGTAAACACCTGTATGCCTGTCTGCTCAGGGCCCTGAAACTTTCCAGTGGGCAAAAGCTACCTTCTAACCCCAGGACAATCGAGGCTCACTAAGTGTCTCCCAAACGGAACGGAACTGAACCTGAGAAGCGTGAGCTGGCAGCTCAGCCAAGGTGAGGTCCGTCTTTGGGCGCTCTTGCTAGCTGTCTAATGTATACCTTATTGCAATCTGCATGAAAAGTGCTGATGGCAATTGGAAATGTGCCAGATGAACTTTGTCTGAAGTGTCCTCTTTTGCAGCATAGTCACCAGCTCACACTATTAAACAAGCCCACAAAATGCAACGGAAGCAATGGTCCCTGGAGCAGTGGTGCCGGACCTCACCCGCCTTTAACGGTGCCCCACTCCTACACCCTTCTCGGAATTGCCTTTCAGCGGTCCACTGCCTTGTGCGATGCTCAATGCACAGCCCAGTTAATCAGCTGCTGCCCGGTCAACTCTGACTCACGGCGACCCCATGTGCATCTGAGTAGAACTGGGCTCCATAGGGGTTTTCAATGGCTGATATTTTGGAAGCAGATCTCCAGGCCTTTCTTCCAAGGCGCCTCTGGGTGGATTTGAACGTCCAGCCTTTTGGTTAGCAGCCGAGCACATTCACTGTTTACATTCTCAATAAAACACACAACTGGTAAGCAGAGAATAAGGAAGAGTCTCCCTCTAACAGCCACAAGGTTATGCTCTGAGTCGTGACTGGAAAAGGTGGTTTCAGGGCTCTAGCCTGCTTCGGCCACCTGCCTGCTGGGAGGCCTCAGGGAGCCTCCTTGACTCCGCTGAGCCCCAGCTGCTCACGCCTGAAACAGGGATGATAACAACAGTACCAACACCACACAGGGCTGCCGTGAGGCTCAGGAAGGCTCACGTGTGGAATGCACAATGCTTGGCACATTTAATGCCTGTCTCACTCAGTATGACAGAAGAAAACGGCATGGCAGTGAAAATAAAAACTAAACCAAATCCATTGCCACTGAATAAATTCTGAGTCACGGTGACCCCATGCATTACAGAGTACAACTGCTCCATAGACTTTTCTTGGCTCAAATCTTTTTATGGAAGCAGATCGCCAGGCTTTTCTTCCGCAGTGCCACTGGGTGGGTTCAAACTGTGAACCCTTAGGTTACTAGTTGAGCGCAAACCATTTGCACCATCCAGGTGCCTCACTGCAGCAAAGAAGGGCGCTAACTCTCTCATTCCTGGCAAGCTGCACCCACACTGCACAGGTTATGAAGAGAGAGGCCCGTCCTGGGCGGCATGCAAAATCGACGCCCAGTGCCGGGGTTCGATGCAGCTTCTTAATGTGTTTGCTTTGATTTGGGGCTCTAGATGACCCACTTTCCTTTTTGAAAATGTCAGAAAATTAGTGACTGGTTGAAGCAGGGCTCCACAAGTAGACTTGTGGGGTTAGGACCAGAAAGCCAACTGCCCCTGAGGCTGCCAGATGCTCATGGGGAGGTCAAGGTGGGGTGGACTGGGAGCAATCCCCACCCCCAGCTGGGCTGTCTCAGTCTGCCCTTGCATAAGAATTCAGATTCTCGTGGGTCTCTGAATGTTGGGTGGGAACCTCCTGCTCCATTATGTGAAGGAAAGAGAATTGAAAGCAGCAGAGACGGACCAGTCCTATGTAACCTTCCCCAGTGCACCCAACGCCACCCAGACACGATGCAGAGCTGCGGGGCTGACAGCATTCGCCAATGCACACCTGTCCATGCAGACCGTGGCACTGTATGGTGGCCTGCTAGGACAGTGGCACCTGTATGCGGTAAGCATGTGGGGTTGGGTGGGGGGGCTCACACAAAGCTTTATCAAATGAACTTATTACAGGCAGAGAACCACCTGGGCAAGCTGAATAAATGCTGCTGTTGTTAGATGCTGTCGAGTTGATTCCGACTCATAGCTACCCCATGTGACAGAGTAGAACTGCCCCGTGGGGTTTTCTAGGCTGTAATCTTTACAGAAGGAGATCACCATGTCTTTTTCCCACAGAGCTGCTGGGTGGGTTCAAACCGTCAACTGTTCGATTAGCAGCAGAATGCTTAACTGGTGTGCCACCAGGGCTCCTTAAGTTCAGTGCAGGAGACTGAATAACACTATGCATGGGGCCAAGGGCGAGGGACAGCTGGGCTGGTGGCAAGGTGGACCTCGGCCGGCTCTGGCTACGGGCGTCCTGACCCTCAGCCTCTGCCCCAGGCATGAGGCAAGAGCGGGCAGACGGTCTGCCATGCCAAACACAGAGCTTGGGGATTAGGTGGACTTTCCAGGGTGATCCTGATAGCATGGGCTCCCTCCTGTCACCCAAGGGGAACAGCAGGGGAAGAAAGAGGTGTGGGATGTGGCTGGGGGGGTCCCCTGCAGGATCTTCAGTAATAGACCCTGCCTTCAAGGGCTGCTCCATCCAGAAGAGAAGACATATGATGGACAGAAAAGCGGAAGCACCCTGTTTCCAAGTTCCCATGGAGGACCAGGAAGGAGGCAAAGAGAACTCTCTGGAAACACGTTTCCTGCACCCAAGGCCATGGTCCTCACTGTGAGCTCCAGACGGACCACCAAGAGCTTGGAGGAAAGGGGTCACCCCAAGTGAGAGATGGGCTTTCTGAGTCCCTGCCCACTGACTGCCATCGAGTCATTCCGGACTCATAACGACCTCACGTGACAGGGTAGAACTGCCCCCTAGGGTTTCCCAGGATGTTATCTTTACGGAAGCAGACTGCTACACCTTTCTTCCGTGGAGTGGCTGGTGGGTTCGGTTAGCAGCTGAGCACTTAACCACCGCACCACCAGGACTTCTACCCCCAACCACTTAAAGGACAGGGAAAAGCAAGGAGACGAAAAGAATCTGGAGGAAATTAAAATCAAGGCACGAATAAGTGAGAGAGGGAAAAAAAAAAAAAACCCAAGTGCCTATCAACTATTGAATGGATGAATACGGTCTGGCCACACACTGGAATATCATTCAGCTTAAAAAATTAAGTTCTGATACACGTTACAACATGGACAAACCCTGGAAACACTATGTTGCATGAAAGAAGCCAGACACAACAGATCACATATTGTATGATTCCATTTGTACGAAACGTCCAGAACAGACAAATCTATAGCAACAGAAAGTAGATAGGGTTTCCAAGGCTGTAAATATTTATGGAAGCAGACTGCCACATCTTTCTCCTGCGGGGTGGCTGGTGGGTTCGAACCGCTGACCTTTTTCAGGCTAGCAGCGGAGCACTTTGACCACTGTGCCACAAGGCTCCTGAATTGTAAGGTACATGAATTTTATCTCAATAAAGTTGGTTATTTAAAAAAAAAAAAAGCAAGGCATGGACAAGTGTTTACTGAACACCCACTACGCTTTGGGCCTGGCGTTGGTGCTGGTTGGGGGGCGACCCACGTCCCGTCCATCCCCCCAGGAGAGGGGTGCTCTTACCCACCGCCCTCTGGCAGAAGCCGGGGCAGCCACATTCTGTTCTGCACCAAATAGCCACAGCCTCTCCCTGGGCTGCTCAGATTTTGTTCTTTCCCTTCTGCCGTTAACACAACATCTGGGTTTGAGATCAAGGGTGATACACGGGCTGATGAATGCTCTGCCAAATGTCAGCTACTGGAATGCGCAACCGTCAACTTAATTCAGGGCACACGCCATCGCAGAGCCCCCGCCCCCACCCCTGGCCGGCCAAGAAGACCACATGACGTCGCTGCCTCCCCCACCAAGGAGCCTGTGAAAACAATTCTGATGGAACCCAGCCAGGCTGCAGATGGAAAGGACCTGGGTGGAAAGTCAGAATCGTGGGAAGGTGCTGCGCAGGATGGGTGACGTCCAGACTGTGCGAGGTGGCAGCTGCTCCGGACACCCACGGGGCCCGGGCTGTCCCACGACAGTTAGGGGTGCTTGCTGGAAGCCTCAGTTCTCCCCAGCACATGCTGGGACGGCGGGCGGGACTGTGGGTCAGTCACACTCAACAGATTCCTACAATGACCAGCACGCAGGCCCCCTAGCCACGGTTCTCTCTTCTGCTTGTCCTCTCTCCTGCTGCCACCAAAGTGTGGGCCTGCTGTGCACCCACATCACCCTCACACATCCCACCAACACCTTTTCAATCCTGCTGTGTCATGGAAGAGGGGCCCTGGTGGTGTCGTGGTTAAGTGCTTGGCTGTGAACCGAAAGGTCAGTGGTTTGAACCCACCAGCAGCTCCGAGGGAGAAAGATGTGGCTCTCTGCTTCTGTAAAGATTTAAAAAACCCATTGCTGTTGAGTTGATTGTGACTCATAGAGACCCTACAGGACAGAGTAGAACTGCCCCATAGGGTTTCCAAGGTTGTACTCTTTATGGGAGCAGACTGTCACGTCCTTCTCCCTTGGAGCAGCTGGTGGGTTCAAACTGCCAACCTTCTGGTTAGCAGCCAAGCACTTAGCCCTTGCACCACCGGGGCTCCTTCCCGTAAAGATTACAGCCTTGGAAACCCTATGGGCACCTGTCCTAGAGGGTTGCTAGGGGTCAGAACCGACTCAACAGCAATGGGTTTGTTTCTTCGTGCGTGTCCATGGAAGCACTGGAGAATAAGCCATAACCCTAAGGAGCCCCAGCCATCTGCGGAAGGAGTCAGACCCTGGAAGAGAACTGCCCCACGAAGGTCACTTGGCTCACGCTCAGAGTTCTCTTCACTGCCTTTCTACCTGCCCAAGGCGCCTGGAGAAATCCCGTATGCTACCTGTGTAAATACACACAGTGGGACACTTTCTGGTGGGCCTGGCACAGATGCTTGACTTGCAGCACAGGTAAACCTGTGGATATGACCACCTGACTTTAGGCCACCCACGGCCTGGCCGCACCTGCTCTAATTTCCCAGCCCCCAGCCCCCCACAGGTGCCAGGGAAGGAAGGTGGCCCAGAGTCTCTCCAAGTCACATGTCTGCCAGAAGCAGGGCAGAATCTCCAGTACTTGGCAAAACATCCATCTAAATAGGACATCACCATCTGACGCAGGATCATCTGAGCCTTAGCTGTCTGCTGAGCCAGAGACCGGAGGACCTGCTTGGTGTCAGCCGAGGGCACAGCCCTGCAGCTTCTGCCCTGGGAGGGCACCCAGGTCACTGCTGTTCTGTCTGCTCAGGGCCCTGTGGAAATTAGGGGTGTGCTTCCAATGCCTTTCAGCCTATAGGGGGAGATGGGGCCTTCGACTCCTCAGAACATTTGCCAAACACCCCACTGGCCCAAATCAGGAGTGGGTGGGGTAGGTTTCCTGCTGGACTGGACTCAGAGGCCCACCTGAAAACACGGGGCTGGCTGGGGTGACAGGTGGGCAAGCCGCGAGAAGGAAGCACAGTTCTTTGGTGCAGGTTGGGTAGCTCCAGTCCCCACTGGAACACCCTCTGTGGGCCGTTCAGCCTGTTACCTTGTCTAGTGGGTGGGGAAGACATGCCAGTCATTTCCCAGGGATTCCAGAGAAACAATTTCTCCCCAGACTAAACCCAGCTTCCGCTTGTCAAGGCCAGTGAGGGTCCGAGGGCCTTTCCAGGTGAGCTTGGCTTGGCTGGCTTGTTTGGGGAGGAGTGAAGGCTCCCTGCCTTTTCCTAAACTTTCCAGAGAAGGTGACGGCCACAGGATTTCACATTTCACAAATCAAATCACAGAGAGTTGGCAGAGCCCTCATTGACTTCTGAATCTATCCCTCAGCTATTTGGGACAAGGGTTTCCAGTCCCTTTCTGGTGGACGTCCCATATGGTGCCCTGACACGGCCAAGGCCATTGGACCTTTGATGAACTTGTCCAAGGCCCCAGCTGAGAGTGGGCCTTGGGCACCTCCATCACCTACTAACCCTCAAGGTCAGGGTTAGGAAACCAGGCGGTTCCTCACTTCCAGCTGGGGGCCTGAAATACCATTACCTTTCTGGGGCCCCTCCTCCGAACATGAAATGTCGAGGGCTGGGGATTCTTGTGGAATCCCGAACAGCTTGCACGTAACAAAATCATTTTATTTGTGCTTTTACAGGACAACAGTTAATCGCAAGGTTGGCAGTTTGAACTCAGCAGCTCCATAGGAGAAGACCTGGTGATCTGTTCCCGTAAAGATGACCACCCAGGAAGCCCCACAGAGCAGTTCTACTCCATCACCTGGGGTCGCTGGGAGTCGGAATCGACTTGACGGCACCCAACAATAGTACTGACCAGCTCAAATCTCTCCATTGGCAATGCACGCCCTGCTTTGAGCAGGATGGGCTGTGCCCCCAGCCAGGAAGGCAGAGCTGGCCACGGCGCCACCAGGGCCAGCTGGACAGGGGTTTAGAGAGGGGACCGTGCTCTCGTGGGCCGCGGATCTGCTCCAAATCCCCAAGCCCAGGCCACACTTCCCCCTACAGCTCTGCACGTGGAAAGGGGTGCAGCTGGGCAGTGGGAGGGGGGTGGTGGGAGAGGTGGCGGAGTCCATGTGTCAGCGCTGGCCCTGAGCCTGGACGTCCGCGGGTGTGTGCAAGCACCCCTTCCCCTCCAGCCTCCCGTCCACCCAGCCCCCACTCCCAGCGTGCCGCTGGTGGACAGAGCCTTCTCCGAGCGCCTAGCTCTGCCCCGTCTGCTCTCCAAGTCCAGCTCTCTGGCAAGGCACGCAACAGGCCTTCTCAAGTTCACTGCTTTTAGGGAAATGGGGGAGAAATGGGGGGCTGTCACTGAGTAATTAAAAACAGTTCTCTGGGGCTTCAGTGGGACCTGCGGCTTCTCCCCTCCCTGCAGCAGCTGGGAGACCAGACTCGCCCTCCCTCGGGTCCCTCCTGACATGCGCCTCCCCCAGGAGCCCATGGTGGGGCCTTTTGGGGAGCAGAGGAGGGCCAACGGGTGGGACACCTTGGGAAGCTCCAAAGGGTGGCTCCTCAGCTCCCAGGCAGGGCTGTGGAGTCCAGGGTGAGAGGAGACATGGACGGAGTGACTCAGGCCACAGTTAAAAACACCTGGAGAGGCAGCTGCTCAGAGCAGCCGATTAGGGGGTTGGAAGGGTGAAGGGATGGGGAGAGGGAGGAGGAAGGGGAGACCAGCAGCCAGCAGTGCGGCCCCAGGCCCGGCCGTGCTGCCCACGGGCCTGGCACCAGGGAGCTGCCCACCCCGCAGCTTGAGACGCGCCAGCACAGCGCCGGCACAGACACGTGAGCGGCTGGCCACTGGATGCCCGTTTCCATGGAGACCAGCTCTCCCGCTGCTTCCTTCCTGTTTGCTTGTCTCCCCTGGGGGGGTGCGAGGGGAGCAACATCTATAAGTGTGTCAGCGAGCCTGCCTAGACTGCAGAGGGAAACCGCTGCCTTGGCCACAGCTTTCAGCCCCTCTGACCTCCCGGCACCCAGCACCCCCCGCAGCCCTGACAGGACCCCCAGCACCGAGCCCCCGCCGAAGCACTGACAGGACCCCCAGCACCCAGCCCCCCCTGAAGCCCTGATGGGACCCCACCACCCAGCCCCCCTGAAGCCCTGGTGGGAACCCCAGTACCCAGCCCCTCCCCTGCAGCCCCAGCAGGGCCCTCCACCACCCAGCCCCCCATGAAGCCCTGGTGGGAACCCCTAGCACGCAGCCCCCTCCTACAGCCCTGATGGGACCCCCAGCACCCAGCCTCCCCCCTTGCATCCCTGGCAGGGCCCTCCACCACCCAGCCCCCCCTGCAGCCCTGGTGGCACCCCCACCCACCCCTTGCCAGCTGTCCGGGCCCTTCGTCCCACGTCTCCCTGTGAGCCCAGCAGGACCGGGGTCACGGTTCTGAAGCCCTGGGCCGGGCCCTGCCTGCTCACACTCACGTGCTGCTGAATCATTTGAAAAACATGCCCATCCTGGGAGGCTCTGCCGAGAACAGTGGGGCTTTGTGGAGGAAGTGCCGCGCTGTACTTCCTCCGCCAAGACCCCGGGAGCCGCCAAGCTCAGCCCCGTGAGCGGGAGGGGACGGGGGGGCCACGAGGGAGTATGGGTGCCCCTGCCGCCCCTCATCCCCCCACGTGCTGGGGAGGGGACACCGCCGCCACGGGTAGGCTGTAATCTTGAGCAGGTCACCCATCTTTCCAGGCCTCTGTTCCGTATCGGGAGCCAGCCCTCGACAGTGAAGCCAGTGTCTTGGGCCTTGGGGGCACTGAGGAGCTCCAAGGCCCGTGGCCTGTGGGCCGAACCCAGTGGCTGCATTTCTCAGAGACAGGGAAACAGGGATCCCGAAAGTGGTGCTCTAGGTGGCTCACGGCCCGCTCCTCCTGCTGTTCCTGGTTAGCTTAGCCGTGCGAGTGAGAGTCCGCGTCTACCAGCCCATCTGCCTCCCTAAGCTGGGAATATATGGCGGCATCCAGACAGCACAGACCCTCTGCTTCCAGCCTGGGAACCAGGCGGGGCTGTTACAGGAACCTTAGCACCCTACACTCAGATTGCAAAGGGGCATGGAGATGAGACTCTGGCACTGTCTTTTCAGACCGAAGTCAATTCTGACTCATGGCAATCCTATGCGCTGCAGAGCAGAACTGTGCTCCATACGGTTTCCAAGGCCGTGACCTTTCGGAAAGGAGTCCTTGTCGTGCCTCGAGCCCTTGTGGCAGTGGTTAAGCACTCAGCTGCTAACTGATAGGTTGACAGTTCGAACCCACCAGCTGCTCCATGGGAGAAAGATGGGGCAGTCTGCTTCCGTAAAGGTTACAGCCTTGGAAACCCTATGGGGAAGTTCTACTCTGTCCTATAGGGTGGCTATGAGTCGGAATCAACTCGTCGACAACCGGTTTCAGGTGTACAAAGGCAGGGTACCTGGCTGGGCGTGGGGGAAGAGGTGCTGGGGGAGACTGACCCGCGAGCAGCAGGGACCCGCGCAGGGTCACCGCCATGCCACCGCTCACTTGCCCAGCCAGTCCCAGGGTGAAATGCAACCCTTCCTTCTCCTGGGCTGGCACCTGTCCGGCCCTGCTGGCCTGCCCCTGCCCTGTGGGCGTGTGACCCTGGCACCACCAAGTCAGCCACGGGGGCCTTCCTGATTTAGTCCCTGAGGCTGGGGAGCAGGACCCCCAAGGCAGGGACGCAAGGAAGGAGCTAGTAATGCAGGGCGGGGTGGGAATAGGGAAGTCGTTCGGGGGGTCGTGGGGCGGGGGGGCTGGAACATTAAAGGTGAAAATCACACAACCACTGGAAAGTTCTAGAAAACACAGTGTTCAGAGAGGGAGGGCCCATGGGGGGTGGAATGAAGATAAACACCACGTCAGGAGCCTTGCTGTGCACCTGGCAGGACCTCATGGAAGGTAGTGTGGTCTCCTGTTTGCAGTAAGTGGGGGCTGGGAGCAGCGGGGTAGCTGGCCCACGAGGACATGGATCCAGGTCAGACCCCTAAGCCCATCATCCTAGCCATTCTGCTGTGCCTATTGCTCCAGGGAGGATTTAAGGTGCAAGCAAGGCACTCAGGAGGGCCAAGCAGAGCGCCCCTCCATGCAACTGAGTCAGGAATGGAGGTGGCGGTGATGAGAGACAGGTGGAATCTGGGGACCACGGGTAAGAGGGGAAGTCAGAGACAGTTAACACCCTGCCGAAGGACACCGAGCTCTTGTCAAGGGCAGAGCTACGACTCAACGCCCATTCCAGAGCTGTCTCTCCATGACATCACGCTGGCTGCTGGGGGCACAGCTGAGCACACGGAGCCAAGGCCGAGTGAGTCAGGCTCTTAGCTGCCCACAGTGCCCTTCGCTTTTTTCCCCTGATCAGAGTCTGGCCAGGACAAGGCGGACAGAGAGGGGGAGCAAAGACAGGGGCTGCCAGGACACCCCATCCTCCTCTGGATACCGCCGAGGGATGGCAGTGGAAAGTTACTCACAAAGCCCCCGCAGGGAATCACTTGAGGGCCATCTTTTTTTGGGGGTGGGGGCCTGGTTGGCTGTTTCATTACACACCTCACTGGCCAGGGCAAAGAAACACCAGCCCTTCTGGGGGGCAAGTGGGAAAGGGCAGGGGGTCTCGTCCCACAGCAAGGGGACAGCGTAGCCGTGACCGCAGGCAGAGCTGAGTCACCCTCATCACGCCTCGCTGCCCGTCCCCGCACCTACTTTAGCTTTAGTGTGGACAAGAAGGGTGATTCCTCACCTAGAACACACGGGCGCAAATACTACCTCCAAAGTGAAAACAACACGAGAAGTCTTGTCCATTCATTAGACTGTGGCTTCCCGGCTGAGCCAGGAGACCTCAGTCACCCAACGTCTTGGCCGCACCGTAGCCATGGCTTCAACCCCAGCGATGCCCACAATGCCCACTCCGCCCTTGCAGACTCAGGTGGGGGCACACTGACAGAGGAGTGTGCCAGGTAACCTCCTGTGTCACGCAATGGTGCCTCCCACCTGGACTCAAGGCACTGGGCTGGCTCCACGGGTTACCACGATGTCCTCCGCCCCCAAGCATTTGCCTTTGGCTTGGGAATAACAACAGCCCTCCTGACCTCAAGGTTTTTTTCCTAATCAGTCTGGGCTTAGATCGAATTGTTGGGTAGATTTGCAACCCTAACCCATGACATTCCAGGAGCAGATGACAGAAAGAAAGCAGGCTGGGATGAAAACACTTCTTGAGGACTCGACCTCAAGTGGAAAATCAGACGCAGATACTGGAAGCCTACGTGATGAAAACATGCAGAGGCAGGAGGCTCCGGACCCAAGCTGTTCATGACTGAGAAACAGTCATGGGTGCTGGCCCTCTCCATACAGTGAGCACCATGTTCGGTGGCTGCTGGGCTCCCCAGGGACATGCACATGGGGACAGTGACCTCACACCTCACCATGCCACCACCTGACTATATACTTTACTTAGTGCTACAGACTGAATTATGCCCCTCCCCCAAATGTGTTGGAATCCTAACCCCTATACCTGTGGATGTGGTCCTGTTTGGAAAGAGGGGTTTCTTTGTTCTTAATTTGATCATCAAACCAAAATCCAAACCTGCTGCAGTCTCATAGTGATCCCATTTGACAGAGCAGAACTGCCTCACAGGGTTTCCAAAGCTGTAATCTTTACGGGGCACCCTGGTGGTGCAGCGGTTAAGAGCTCAGCTGCTAACCAAAAGGTCAGCAGTTTGAATCCACCAGCCGCTCCATAGAAACCCTATGGGGCAATACTACTCTGTCCTATAGGGTCGCTATGAGTTGGAATAGACTCAATGGCAACGGGTTCGGTTGGGTTTTTTTTGGAATCTTTATGGAAGCAGCCTGCCACATCTTTCTCCCACGGAGTAGCCGGTGGGTTTGAACTGCCAACCTTTTGGTTAGCAGCCAAGCATTTAACCACAGCACCACCAGGGCTTTCTGGTAAGAGGATACAAAAACCAAACCAAACTTGTTGCCGTGGAGTCAATTCCGACTCATAGGAACCCTAAAAGACAGAGTAGAACTGCCCCACAGGATTTCCAAGAAGCTGATGGTGGATCTGAACTGCCAACCTTTTGGTTAGCAGCCGAGCTCTTAACCACTGTGCTGCCAGGGCCCCAGGGGTAAGAGGATAGATCCCCAATATAATATTGACCCAGTGGTCTCCGAGCAGATGACAAAAACACAGACATTACAGACAACAGCAGTTTTGACAAAGCACCCAGCTATCGGTTATGTTTTTGTCGTGCGTGGGACTCTTGCTGTTAACATATCTTCTGAAACTCTTGCAAGCTCCTCCTGGCTTCTTCGAGGAACTGCTTGTGTAACTGATTTTGCTCTAGAATCTGCAGCTGAAGGTCCCGTAGCATCTGATTGTGCCTGCTGTCGTCAATGATGCTGATACCCGAGGGGGAAGCGGTGCTGGGTCCCTGTCCTCCCTCCGGCCCCTGGGTGTGAGCGGGCAACGGCTTCAGGCGCACCTCCCTCTGCTCACTGTCCTCGCCCTCCAGCTGAGCCTTGAGGACGATTTCCAGCTTTGTCTTCGGGTGTCCCGTTTGCTCAAGCAATTCCAGCTGCTCTTGTCTCCTCCGCTCCATCTCCGGGGTTGGCACTGCCCCCATCATGCCCCCTCCATTGGCGTGCTCTTGAGGGTGCAGCTGATGGATGCCCTCTGCCAGCATGACTGTTTCAGGGGGCTCCTGTCCAGATTCCAAGGTGCACGAGAGCCAGTTCTCCTCAGTGACAGAGATCTCTGCCTCGGGAGATGGGGCTTTGTCTCCGTTCTTAAAGCTGGCTTTAGATGTTTTGTTTTTCTCTTCAAACACACACTTAGCCAACCTACGATAATTTTGGTTCTCCATCTTGTCTAGTAATTTCTTCAAGTTGATTTTGGAGGGTGTCTGGTAGGCCCCCATGGGGCCCCTGGGTTCCCTGGCGGGCACCGTCTCTGCCTCTAGAGTCTTCTCCCTCTGGGCCTCCCTTCCAGGCTCTTGTACCTCAGGGCAGCCTGGTTCCCCACCGGGGCCCTGACCCTTCCTCAGCCACAGCTCCAGGTGCCGACTCAGGCGGTTTTTCAGCTTTCTGTTTGTGTCAACCAACTCTTCGAAGGTAAACTCAAGCTCTCTCTGCCACTTCCTCCAGACCTCGTGCTTGCCCAGGGGCACTGCTGACACGGCTCCCCTTCTGTGGGTCGAGCCAATGGGCCACAGCTGTTCCAGACCTTTCCATCTGCCCTCTGGACTCGAATCCAGACGGTTGTGTTTCAGGCCTTGAGAGAAAGAAGCGGCCTCCTTCTTCAGCTGTCTCCTCCGGTCCCGGGTTTCCTTTTTCCCTCTCTCCTCCAAGCGCCTGGCTTTGTCAGGATGTGGATACAGCCTGTCTACGCCTGTCCCTTTCCTCACCCAGGGGTCCAGGTGCTGATGGCCCCCGCTGGTCTTCACAGAGGGCCTCTGCTTGCCTTTCCTCTTGTCAGGGGCGCTGGGGGGAGGCCGGGTCACACCTGTGACTTTGGCAGCACCCTGCTTTTCTGTGCCCGCAGCCTTCTTCCGGGACTTGGTGTGCCACGCAGGCTGTTTGGTTGGGTCCAGCCCTCTGATGGCTGCTCTGTGCTTCTCCCTGGCCCTCTGCTGCCTGGTGGCTGCTCGCTGGACGGGTTCCTCCCAGACCAGCTGGCTGTCCTCTGCACGTCCGCCTCTCATGCCCAGTGGATGTGCTAAGTACAGCCGTTCCAGGTCTCTGACCTGCTGCTTCTGGATCTCCTGCCACTCGGCCTTGAACTCCTTGGCCAGGCGCTGGAGCTGCTGGTTTTTCCATTGCTGGAGGTCTTGTCTCTGCTTCTGCCTCAGAAGTAAGGCCTCATCATCGGGGCAGGGAGTCAGCCAGCCAGCTCGCTCTAGATTTTTCATTCTGAGCACTTTGCAGACACAACTTCTGGGGGAAGGTGGTTTGAGCCCAGAGTGGAGCTAAAGGGGCCTGGGTCTGGGGAGCCACAGACGCCACGTCAATTCCACGCCAAGCCTACAGGGACGGAAGGATGCACACGGCTTTCTGGAACGTTCCGAGGGACTGAACAAGACCCTGCAGACAAGGGCACATGGGATTCTCAATACAGGGACACATTCTAAAATGCATCCTTCCAGATCTTTCCCTACACCCCACCCGAAGGGTCATTCCCTTCTCCCAGTTTCTGTCACCCACATCTTTAACAGGATCCTGTAAGACAGGGCTTCTCAGCAGGGCGTGACTTTGCCTCCCAGGGGACTTCAGCCGTGTCTGGAGACATTTTTAGTTACCACAACTGTGGGGGAGGTTAGTGCTACTGGCATCTAGTGGGTGGAGGCCAGGGACGCTGCTCAGCCGCCTACAGGGCATGGGAACGATCCAGCCCCAAATGGCAACAGTGCCAAGCCTGAGAACCTGCCCCAGGAGGCATGTCTTAGGACTCGTGTGTGGGCGGAAGGGTGCAAACAAGAGCACCTGAAGACATCTCGTGGCAGCGAAGGAGACCTCTGTCCCTCTGAGAGACGCTACTTATAAATGTGAAGAGAAAGAGTCTGCTGGGCAGGGTGTGTGCAGATGTGTGTGTGTCGGGTGGGAGTGTGTGTGCGTGAATGTGTCATGTATGTGTGGGGTGTGGGGTGTGTGTGTGTGAAGGTGTTGCGTGTGGTGTGTGTGTGATGTGTGGTGTGTGGCGTGTGCGTGAATGTGTTGTGTGTGTATTAATGTGCTATGTAATGTATTGTGTGTGGTGCGTGTGTGTGAATGTGTTATGTGTGTATTAATGTGCTGCGTAATGTGTGAGACGTGTGTGTGAGTCTGTTACACGTATGTGGGATGTGTGTGAATGTGTTATGTGTATGTGGTGTGTGTGTGTGAGTATACTGTGTATTTAACGTGTGAGATGTGTGTGTGGTATGTGTGTGTGAATATGTTATGTGTATGTGGTGTGTGTGTTATGTGTGTGTGAATGTGTTACGTGTATGCAGGGTGTGTGTGAATGTATTATGTGTGTAATGTGTGAGCTATGCATGCGAGTGTGTGTGTGAGTCCACTGACGTCAATCTAACACAAACCAATCAGAGAGGAGGATAAGCTGGTGTTACTTTTTTCCTCTAACCCTCCCCCGCCTTGGGTAGCTATCAGAGGACGACCCTTTTCCAGATCCTTCTGGCCTTAGGAAGGGGCCTGTGCTCCACCAGGCCTCCCTGGGGCAGGGTGGGGGGGTGGTGGTATTTGCATGAAGAGTCCGGGGTCCCTTCTGTTGTCACCTGCAGCTAATGTCAACGCTGCCCGGTTTGTGGGATGAAGGAGATGCTTTCTGGAAAGCCGCAGCCACTGCGGGGTTATGGGCGGCACCCCAGCTGCTCTCCGCTCCCATTTCGGCCTGTCCGAGTCCGGGCTAGGCAAGCTGAGCCAAAAGCAGCCAGTGTAGTCAGGTAACAACACCGTGTCGATCTAACCACTAACGCTGGCTGTGCAGACTCCCCTTCGAGCACTTCACAACACTGGGTCATCTTGACAGTAACCCTTTGAGGCAAGGAGCTACAGTCAGCCCTGTTTCACAGGTGGGGAAACTGAGGCAGGGAGAGATTAGGAAAGTTGACCAGATCACACAGCTGGCAGGAGGCACAGTCAGGACCCTCCTCCACTCAGGTACAGCACAGTGCCCCCAACTAACCTCCACCGGTCCTGGTGCCACCAGCTCTGACTTAGTGTCTTCTGGTGGGAGACCCTTCCAACTTTTGGTAAATCAGAGCATGCAGTCATACTCTTAGAACAGTGGTGCATACTGTATTCCGCTAGTATACCAACCACCATGATGAGAAAAGAGGGGAGAGAGGAAGCTGAGGCATTAAAGCAATGATTGAGATTTTCAACAAAGGAACCCTAGCAAGTGAGTGGGGGAAAGAACAGTCTTTTCAATGAACGGTGCCGGGACAACCGGTTATCCTGACGTCCAAAGATAAATTTAGACCCTTACCTCACGCCATACATAAAAACTAACTCAAGATGGATTGCAGACCTTAATGTCAGGTCTAAAATTAGACATGTTGAGGAGGAAACATAGGTGTGAGTCTTTGCAACCTTGGGTCAGGCAAAGACTCCTTAGGTACAGCACCAAAGCAAGAGCGATAAAAGCAGAGATTGATAAATCGGACTTCATCCAAGTTAGAAACTTCGGTGTTTCAAAAGGCATCGGAAAGAAAGTGAAACGGCAAGCCACAATCCGGAATAAAATATTTTCAAATAAAATATGCAAGAAACGACTTGAATCCAGAATATATAAGTAACTCCTACAACTCAAAAATAAGCACACAATCCAATTTTTTAAATGGGCAAAAGATTTAAACAAAGAAGATGTGTATAGCTAATAACACGGAAAAAGATATTCAACATCGACAGTCATTAGGGAAATGCAAAACAAAGCTACAGTGAGGTACCACTTCATACCTGCTAAGGTGGCTACAATCAGAAAGGCAGACAGTAACAAGTGTTGGTGAGCATGTGGAGAAACTGGAACTCTCAGACATTGCTGATGGTGTGAATGCTTTAGAGAAACAATTTGGCAGTTTCTTAAAAAGTTAAACATGGATGTGCCATATGACCCAGCAGTTCCGAGAATTGAAAACATATGTCCACACAAAGACTTGTACACAAATGTTCATAGCAGCTTTATTCATAATTGTCCCAAAATGGTAATTACCAAAATGTCCATCAACAGAGGAATGGATAAATAAAACGTGGCCCATCCATACAGGGAAATATGACTGAGCCCTAAAGGGGATGAAGTCCTGATATAGGCTACAACACGCATGGGCCTTGAAAACATCACGCTGAGTGAAAGAAGCCAGACACAAAAGCCCTCATATTGTATAATTCCATTTACATAAAATGTCCAGAGTAAGCAAATATAAAAAGACAGAAAGTCCACTAGTGGTTGCCAGGGGCTGGGGGGCAGGGAGGGTGGGGAGGCCAAAGAGTAACTGCTGAGTGTGGGGTTTCTTTCTGGGGTGATGAAACATTCTAAAATTAGATTGTAGTGATAGTTACACCACTCTAAATTTACCAAAAAACACTGAATGACGCACTTAGAATGAGCAAACTTTCTGGTATATAAGTCATACTCAATAAAACTCCTTTTTTAAAGCGATTAAGAGATCCAAGGACTCATTAGGAAAAATAATTGGCAAATCTGCTCGGAGCTGTGCTGCTCGACATTGAGAGCTCACCCCTGAACTGGCTGTGTCCCCAACGCCCATTCCAACAAAGGGGTCCTCCTTATACCCAGAATTCCCTCGGGAAGACCCTGCCCAGCACCTCCCCGGGAAAACTGGATCTTGCTTCAATAATAGATTTTTCATTAGTTGCTAGTTTCAGACTATGTGCCTTTATCAATATCTGTATTTTTTCTTTCATACCATTATAAAACAAACAAACCAAACGGTTGCTGTCAAGTACATTCCGACTCATAGTGACCCTATAGGACGGAGTAGACTGCCCCATAGGGTTTCCAAGGAGCAGCCAGTGGATTCGAACTGCCCACCTTTGGGTTAGCAGCCGAGCTCTTAAGCACTGCACCACCAGGGCTCCCGTAGTCATCCCTCTAAAATTCCGCCTATTGGTTTCACCAGTGCTGATACACGACTCGATGCTCACTGAGTCCCTCACAACACTAACCTTTTTATAAATTTACGATCCTTCAAAAACAAAAATAACCCAGTGCTATTGAGTCGATTCCAACTCATAGCGACCCTAGGATCCTTACAATGAATAGTTATTTTCAACACTGCCCACTCTCCCTACAAGGGCAGAGGGCCACCTAGGGCCAAATGTTTGAGCCACTGCAGCTTGTCTGGGGGAGGGAACAGACCCACGTGGGACACGACAGCTTCCTTTCTCTGCAGGCGAGGGGTCTGTCAGCAGGGGAGACTAAGAGGGAGAGGTGTGGGGAGCTGTGAAATTCCCTCTGTCGGTCTTGGAAGATCCCAGGAGAGAACTGGATAACCGTGTCCCGAGACCCGAAAGTCTACATCCGTGTCTGGAGCCACCAACCCCTGTTATTTAGTACTAGGCAGCGATGACGGGCCTCTCCTGCTCCAGAAGTGGCCCCAGCCCCTTCAATGACCCCTTCATACTGCACCCTGTACCCGGCGGGGAGTGTCCCCACCACTGCAGAGCGGGCTCCCCAGCAGACATGCAAATGGACGAAACACTTGAAACATTTGGCAGGATGTCTTTGGGATAAAGCCCTGAAATAAGAGGCAGCTCCGTAACTCAGGAGCGGGTAAGCCCACAGCGCTCCTCAGCCCCGTCCTTGCCTGCCTGCCCCACCAGTCTCCTCCGTGACCACCTCTGAACCCTTCTCCACCTGCTCATTCGAGACCAGGGAATGGGGTGTCACTCCTCACCTGGCCTCTTGGTGGCCCTGGCAGGAGGGAAACTAAGGCCTGAGTTAAGCCTCAGTCCACTGGGGTGCTGGCTCTGGACTGAGGGTTGGGGAGCGGCCTCCTGCTCCAGTCCGAGCCCTGATGAGGCAACCATTATGGTGGTTAACTTTGTGGGTTCCCTTGGCTAGGCGCTGGTGCCCAGGTGTTTGGTCAAACACTAGTCTGGTTGTTGTTAAGTAAAGCAGATGACCCACCATGACGTGGTGGGCCTCGTCCAATCACGTGAAAACCTTAAGAGCAAAAAGGGAGTTTTCCCAGGGTGTGTTCTGCCTTTAGACAACAAACAGACATTTTGCCAGAACTCCCCCAATCTGTCCATCACCTGACCTAGGGGTTTTGGGACACAAAACTGCAGAAATCTCCAGCCTGCCACCTGACCTATGGATTCTGGACTTGCCAGCCCCCCACAATCACATGAGCCAATTCCTTACAATAAATCAATATCTATCTATCTATCCCTATCTATCTCTCCATCCATCCATATGCATCCATCCATCCATCCATCCATCCATCCATCCATCCATTCATCTACCCATCCATATCTCACTGGTTCTGTTTCTCTAGCGAACCCTAAGACACCCACGTAACAGACTGACCTCTGTGTCTGGCCTGTCCTCCAGGCCCCAGGTGTCCCAGCCCTGCAGATAGGCTGCCTGGGGCCCCTGGCAGGACACCTTCCAGGAAGAGCTGTGATTTCTGATTGGGGCCCTCTCCACTGCACGCCTCTCCAGAGATACCATCCCTGTCTGTTTGCTGGGCAGAACATTCCAGACTCTTGGCAGGGGTCCTGAAGCTCCTTTGTCCCTCTTGCCCTCCTGTGCCCCTCACACCCTCGTGGAGCTTGCGTCTGGCCAGGGACAATGCTCTGAGCACTCTGGGTTCTCTCTCTGCCCCCCTCCAAGTGTCCCCGCTCCGACCCTGGCCCTGCTCGTCCCAGAGCTGACCGCTGCCCTGTGCTGCCGACTGTAAAACACTTAGGGAAGCCACCGTCTCCCCCTCCCCCAAAAAGCCGCACTCACAGCAGCAGACGGAAGGCGGCAGCGCGACCTCCCCCAGGGCCGAGTGGACACGGCCGAGTCTCCTCTCCGAGGCTCTGCAGCCAGCCAGTGGGGCCATGCCCGGGCAGTCACTCACAGAGCTTTTCTACAGAAGCAGATCCCCCCCGCACATACCCACCTCCAGAGAGGGACCCTCCTCACAGGCAGGCGGGACAGGGAAAGTGGCCACCAGCCTCGTCACTTCCTCCCAAAGGAGACCCCAGTCCACCACGCCCTCTGGGGACCTAGGCAGAGGGGTCAGAAATGACAGTGAGCATCGCGATCGAGGGCTGGGTGAGGAACCGGAATCAGGGCACCGCAGTGAGACGGGCTGGCTCAGGATGCAGGATATGGGGTCACCTGTGTCCCCTTCATCTCCTTCACCTGTAAAATAGGCACAAGGCCACCCTTTCTCTGGGCCACTAAGTGTGAAACGTTGGGAGAGTGTGTCACCCTCTGCCTGGTCAGTGCTCACAGGGGCCCCATCTCGGACCCTCCAGGGGGGTTGCTGAGACCCCTCCCACCCCGTTCCCCCACAGTAGCATCACACAGCAATCATTGGTGCCCGTGACACAGACCAGAGCCTCCAGGTGTTGGGGTTTACTGGGAAGGTGCTGCCGGCACCCGTGGTGCTGCCAGACCTGCTAGAAACCACAACTCCTCCAGGGAAGTATGCCCGTTGTGTTTAAGGTCGGTAGATACTGAACTTCATAGGCTCCGACACCCAGTTAATCAACGCATCAGACACTGCAGCCCGAGGAAAGGGCAACACACGAGACGCGGGGTGGACACGGCCGGCCTGACAATCTTCAGGGGCAGCATGGGGTCTTGATGCCACCTCTGCCTCCTACACCTTCCTGAGTTGGTGTTACACTCACGAGCCAAACACGGCTCTGTGTACTGGCCCCAGGTTGTCTGTTCCTACAATTGCCACACGAGGTTTCCTAGGCTGTAATCTTCACGGGAGCAGCAGAGCTGTGGTGTGGGTTCAAACCACCAACCTTCCGGTTAGCAGCCGAGTGCTTAACCTTTGTACTACCAGGGCCCCTAGATAAAATAAAACCTTGTCGTTATAAGGAATGCTCCTCAGAAGCGAGGATGGCAAGGAAGGCCCAGTCCCTGGAGAAGGACATCATGCTTGGTAAACTAGAGGGTCATCGAAAAAGAGGAAGACCCTCAAGGAGATGGATTGACACAGTGGCTGCAACAATGGGCTCAAACATAGCAGGACCAGGCAGCGCTGTGTTCTGTTATACACGGGGTCACTATGAGTCAGAACCAACTCAACGGCACCTAACAACCAACAGCAGTTATGAGGACCCCCAAGTTGCTGCTGTCCTTGGAGCTCTCTGACCCAAAGACCCTCCACCTTGCTGCAAAAGGACATCACCTGAACCCCCTCCCTTCTCCTCTTCCCTGGGGGGGTTTCTTGCCTTCTTCCCCTTCTGGGGGTTCCCTGAGCCGCTTGCATCCGGCAGACCTCCTGCCATGGGGACCACCCCCGTATACAGCTGTCAATCTGTCTGCCCGATAAACAGCTGGTCGTGCACCCCACTATCTCGTGTTCTCTCTTTTCCCTTGATCAGCCCCTAGCTCCCTGGAACTCACTGCAATCAGGAACTGGCCCCCCAAGATTTTGAGTATGACCCTTTCTCCCTGCTCAGGCCCCTGACAGCCTTGTACACACAGTGCTCTTGGCTGGACCCTACCACAGTGAAATCTGAGGCGGATCTGCATCCTGGGGGGCTGGGTGCGATTTTGCAGATATTTTTCAGATATGATTTTGTAGATATGAAGAAAACAGTAAAACGGGCTTGCTGTGCCGACGTGACGCTGATATCCACACAGACCTAGCCGGCAACAGCCCTAACTCACTGGGACTTGGAACAATTGGGAGATCTCCCCACACACATACCGTCTCAAGCCATCTCCCTAGCTCACCCCTGGGAGGCAGGGTCCATTCTCACCCCACTTTCTGGTGGGGAAACTGAGGCTCAGAGAGGTTACGTAACTTGCCTAGGTTCCCATGGCCCCAGAGCGGTGCAGCCAGGATTCAAATCCCAGCAGTGGGGTTGGGGGGGGGGGGGGCAGGTCACAGCTGGGCTTGCGTCCATGGATGAGTGGACTCTGTCCTGGGCTGTGCTTGTCCTCACTGACCACCCCTCCCCAGCTCTCCTGTGACTCTAATGAGTCCCAGATGGGCCTTAGCACTTTCTGCATCCATTTTACCCGGCACACCACGGAGCTTCTGAGTTCATCAAACTGACCCTCCTCTCCCTCTCCGCTCAAGTATTTCACCCAACGTACACTGAGAAGCGAGACCCTGCGTAGTGCTTCGTCTCGAATCTTGTTAAAAGCAGATTCTGACTTAGCAGGTGAGCATGGGCCCAAGATTCTGCATTTCTTAAGAGGTCCCGAGGGACGCCGCTGCTGCTGATCTTTGGACCACACTTTGAGTAGCAAGACCCTCGCAACCAGGTCTCTAGCCCTCCTCCCCAGCCCCTCGTCCCGACAGGAGCTGAAGCCCTGATCATCTCTAACCTTGGCCCTCTAATCGCCTCCCTGTGTCCCCCACTCATCCATGTCTGCACCCCTCTTCCTCTGTGCTGTGGCTGCTGCCACTTTCTAAACCCTGGCCGGTCTGCACTGCTTTCTAGCATTAACCACAGTTTCTACGTCCACACCAGCTAGTCCAGAGGTGGTCCACAGGCTACCTGCACCCGAATCACCTGAGCTGCCCTTGGCTAAAAATGCAGATTGCTGGGCCCTGCTCCAGACCGAGTTTATGCCAGCCTCTGCAGGTGGGGCCCAGGACCCTGCCCAGGGAGCCAGCAGCTCCCCGGTGGTCTCGAACACCTTCTAATCCAGCTCTCCTCTCCATCCAATCCCAGGAGCACCTGCGTGTCCCGAGACTTCCCAGTCAGCTGGAGTCCCATGACTGTGCCTCTGAAAACGGATGCCCCCCAGTCCTACCCATTTTCTCCAGCTCAGGTGCCAGCCCCCCTCCATAGGTCCCCCCACCTTTGCAGGAGCGAGAACGTTGCCTTTCTCCAAAGGACCACAGACTTTGTGCCTGGATGACACTGTTTCTTTGAAACACATAAAAATAGATACAGAAGAACTAGGATGAGCTGGCATCAGCCACAGAGGGCAGCTTTCCATATAATTGAAGCTTACTCTTTCATATGTGGAGTTAAATATTTCTCTGCCTTTCAAGAGTCTGTAGAATACGTATAATTTGACCTTTTTTTGGAGGAGACTCTAGACTCTCTTTGGGAGGATGGTACAGGGATTCCTTCAAAGGTGACTAAGATCTATAGAACATTTGACAACAACTTGGAAGGTTAGATGAGAAGCTTAGGGGGCGGTGAGTTTATGTTAATGGTGGTGGAATAATTTGGAAAAGGACAGAGAAAATGGTTGCACAACTTAAAGAATGTAACCAATGTTAGTGAACTGTACATGTAGAAATTGTTGAAATGGTGTATCTTTTGCTGTGTGTATTTTCACCCAAAAACAAAATTTTTTTTAATTAAAAAAAATAAAGATCTATAGGACAGAGTTCCCCTAAACTAAATGACACCAGAATGCAATATGGGTTTTTTTAATCCACACTTTTCTGTAGCTTCTTTTCTCATCCATGGCTTCTAGATTGCTGTGCGCTGGCCCTCACACACATAACCTTGTTAAAATTGTGTGTAAAGTAACAATAAACAGAGTATGAAGGACCAAAGGGCTCTTCTGTCAAGTCCATGGGCTTTCGAACCTACGTGAATCAATTCTAAGCTGTGGGTCCCCCCGGCGCGTGGATTACCCGCGGGGAAGCGTGAACCTAGCCACAGTATAAGAACGTCACACCCCAGCTCCAGAGAGTCTAATAGGCTTGCACAACTGGCCAAATCATGCAAGACAAGATGCAATCGGAACACATTTAAAGCGCATGCGCAGGCCCCCAAACCCAACTGTGTGAGTACAAAGGGCGGGGGGGATGCAGCTCGGAAGAAGGAACGCAGCAGAGGGCTCGAGCTGGCTGTGCACTTACGGGGGTCAGCAGAGCCACATGGCCACCAAAGGTGCCAATTTGATCCTCAACAGAAATGCCCAGAACACATGGGGCAACGGTCCAGCCCAGCCCTGCGCGGGTCAGGCCTCGCCCAGATGCTCCAGGCCCCGGCATGAAGGAGGTGTGCACACCCACAGGAGGGTATCTGGATGCAGATGACTGAGGCCGAGGAGGCGTGCAAACACGCTCCAACCGCCCAAGGTACACCCTCCGTGTCCCATCCCACGGGACACCTTCAGAACCAAACAAGATGGTCCACGTGATGCTCTCGGGACACGCCTGGTTCATAGGAAGGTTTGGTGAACCAGAGACACGAAGACAAATGGTCCGTCCCGTGGGCAAGGGGCAGACAGACGGACTTGCGCCGAAATCACTCTAAGAAAGCTAAGAGACGTCTATGTTCTCGCAACGGCCAATTAGATGATGTCGTGGGAAAAGATTATCTTCAGAATTGCAATAGAATTATGACAACGAGAAGGAACAATATATGTACAAAATGCACAAGAAAAAAGAAACTGAACAAGTTCTAAACAAGAACTACAACTTTACGGGAGAACAAGGAGAAATCTGAACAATGGAGAGAAGCGTGCTCCCAGAGAATGCAGACAAGGTGGACAGTGATGAGGGTAGATGAGTCTGTAGCCTCGGCGTTCAAGAGTAGAATAAAAACAAAACAAAATGGGAAAACAGGTCATAGGAAGAAAAAACAAGTCATAGCAAGAAGTCCCGAGGACCCAAGAACGTTGGTGTGAGCAGGGCGCCCGCAGAGGATGGACAGGCTAGAATGGCACAGCGTGGAGATGAAGAATACTAACTATGTGACCTATGGCAAGGTGCTTAATTCCTGGGTGCCTCAGTTTCCTCGTCTGTAAAATGGGGATAAGGAGTCGTGGTGGCACAGTGGCTAAGCACTCGGCCGCTAACTGAAAGGTCTGTGGTTCGAACCCACCAGTGGCTCCACGGAAGAAAAGACCTGGCAATCTGCTTCTGTAAATATCACAGCCTTGGCAATCCTATGGGGCAGTTCTACTCTGTCCTCTAGGGTCGCTATGCGTTGGAATTGACTCAATGGCAACAGGTTTGTTTTTTTTTAAATGAGGGTAATAACAGTACCCGTCTAGATACACATTGTAGCCCTGGTGGCACAGTGGTTAAGAGCTCAGCTGCTAACCAAAAAGCTGGCAGTCTGAATCCACCAGCTGCTCCTTGGAAGCCCTATGGGGCAGTTCTACTCTGTCGTATAGGGACGCTATGAGTCGGAATCCACTCAACAGCAACAAGTTTGATTTGTTTTTTTTTTGGTATATACACATTGGCTCTCACGACCACTATCATTGTTAGGTGCTGTTGAGTCCCTTTCTGACTCATGCCGACCCCAGCAGAACTGTCCCATAGGGTTTCCGAGGCTGCTACCTTTACGGGAACAGATCACCAGGTGTTTCTCTTGTGGAGTTGCTGGTGGGTACGAACAGCCGACCTTTTGGTTAGCAGCCGAGCGCTTAATCACTGCGCCACCAGGACTCCTCATTACCACTAGATGTGCCCAGATGCTGATGAGCCATTTGTGGAAGGGGGGGTACTCACTGTGTGTGTCTCCAGACGACAGGGCTAGACCACCGAGAACACATTACAGAGAGGCAGAGATTGGCTGGGTGGAAGGCAGAACTTTCTACAGGGCTGTCTTGAAATCATTGGGCTGACTTGGTAGGAAGTGAGATGCCCATCACTAGAAGCATTCAAGCAAAGGTTGGATAAAACAAACATGAGACACACTCCTAACTTCTCTGAGTTCTATGGTCTAGAAATGGACTCTGACTCCAGCTGGCTGCCTGGAGCCTTGGTTTCTGCCCAGGTCCTGACTCGCGGCTAGTTCTGGAGCGGTGGTTCCTAAACACGCTGGTTTTTGGACTGGCTTGTCAGAACCACCTGGGGAATCCCTGCCAGGCCCCACAGTGAGCTTTGTTTTTTTTTTCCCCCTGAGCCTTGGAGGTGGGGCTTGTGAATCTGTATGTTTAACCAGCTCTCCAATGCCCACCATTCTAGAAGGCTGAGATGGTTGGACATTCACCTCTGGCTGAATAAGCTGAGGGTCATCATGGCTCATTCTGCGTGCATGAGTTAACTCCTCAACCAGCTTCACAAAGATGGGCACAGAGGCACAGACTGATGTTCCCCAGACTCACGGACAAGGCATCAGGCTAGCAGCGTGGGCTGCTGGCAGCTGATCCAACTGGTGGCTTACTAAATGTTTCCTGACAATGTTGTTCACCCGCTTTCCCCAAACCTGGTTCAGGTTTCAAGTGCCCAGCCTAGGTCAGGGCCCCCAATACCCACTGCTGTTCTTGCTTCATGCCTCCCCACTTCCCACTCCCCCGAACAACCATATTCAGCCCCAACCCAGTCCCACCAGCATCCACCTCCACCCCCCCAGATCAAACTGTACACAGAGAGCCCCCCGAAAGGACTTTAAAATGAGGGTTCTGGAGATACAGCCTGGAGACCCTTATCAACCTGCTTCCCAAAGCTGCCATCAGCCCCAGGCCCTCGTGGGAGCCTCACCAAACAAAAGGACACCACCCTCACAATGGACAGGGGGTAGGCACCAGTGTCTTAGCCCAGAGGTGGTGTACACAGGGTCTCTGGGGCCCACTGACCAAGGTTGGCTGGAATCGAAGGTCCCCACCTCCACCAGCAGCCCAGTGTCTGCTCCAGCTGGTGAACTGTGGCAGGCCATTGCCATGGGAACCACAGAGCTGTTGTGCTGTGACATCAGGGAAGAGATGAAGTCAGGGACAGTGACAAGCTAGACAGGGGTAAAGAAGGCAGGTCAGGACACCTGTCGTGTGGAACCAATCACAGAGGTTTGGTTCAGTGGGGTGCGGAGAGGGACGGCCATGGAGGGGCATTCTGAAGCTGCCAGACGCGTGAGTGCTGTATCCTGAATGTAAAAATCCTCCCAGCCACAGCCGGTGTTAGAGATGTCCCTCCTTGCCCAGCTTGCAGCAGTATGGTCTTGCTCATCTTCTCCCTGAACCTCCAGGCTGCCAAAGAGGTGTACTTCAAGGTCATACCCCACCGACAGTGTTTACCGCCCCTTCTCCTATAGAGACAGCGTATGTTCCAACCCGGAGAGTATGAAGGGGAAGTGAGCTCCTGCTTCCATACTCCTCAAGAATGCCAAGTTGAGCTGAGCTGAACCAGAGGCTGCGGAGAAAGGACACTGGTGTGGTCCCCCTCTGTCATCTGCTCACCTGCACAAAATAAGACCTCGAGCACTCTTGACCTTGCTTCTAGGCTGGGACACCCTCCACAGATATGACAATTAAGAAATTCCATTTGGGGAACACGCTCTGGGTCCCAGGAAGTCAAAGCAACTGGTTCTCGGGGGTTTGTTTCTGAATTAAGCAAACGGCAAGAATTTGGCTGAGGCTTGGGAATCTCGGGAGGTTTAAGTCTCAGGGGAGCTAACCTGGGACAAAAAGCCTTTGTCTTGTGCTGGGAGGGTCCTTAAAGAGGTCGTCTGCTGCTGACTCAGGCCGGGCTGCCCTGGGCCCAGCGCAGGCCAGGAGGAGATCTCCATGTGTGAACGTTCTCAGATGGAAGTTGCTTCAAGCACAGTCCACCTTCCCCACCCACTTCCTTTGGTCCCTCTTCTCGGCCTTATAGATATGAAGCCATTGTGTCCACTTCTACTTCCCAGAAAATATCCCCAAATATTAGCCTTTCAGCATGGGCCTGTCTACCTACCCTAAGCCAACAAATAGTTCTAGTGAGGAGGGGAACGACATGGTGGCCAAAAAGTACAACCTGTAGGGCCTTTGACAAGGAGCCCTGGTGGCACAAAGGTTAAGCACTCGGCTGCTAACCGAAAGGTTGCCAGTTTGAACCCACCTGGTGGGTCTGCAGGAGAAAGACCTGGCTATCTGCTTGTGTAAAGATTACAGACAAGAAAGCCTTGTGTAGCAGTTCTCCCCTGTCACGAGGTCTCCATGAGTTGGCATTGACTAGACAGCACACAACAGCAACAACAGAGGAAAGGTGGCATGGTGGTTAAGTGCTCAACTGCTAACTGAAAGGTCAATGTTTCAAATTCACCCAGCGGCTCTGTGGGAGAAAGACATGGCAATCTTCTCCCATGAAGATTACAGCCAAGAAAACCCTATGGGGCAGTTCTACTCTGTCACATGGGGTCACTATGAGTTGGAATCAGTTCAACGGCACCCAACAACAACAGCCCTTTCAGAATGTCACAGAGCTGCCCTACTGCCACCCTCTTGAGCCTTTGCCCGATTTAGAGCAGTTCTCCCAAGCCAGGCTCTCCAGACATGACTATTATGGATTGAACTGTGTCTCCCCAAAATATGTGTCAACTTGGTTAGGCCATGATTCCCACTATTGTGTGGTTGTCCTCCATTTTATGATTGATGTAATTTTCCTACATGTTGTAAATCCTAATCTCTGCCTATGGTTAATGAGGCAAGATTAGATTACGTTAAAGAAGATTAGGGTGGGATGTAACACCCTTACTCAGGTCACAGCCCTGATCCAACGTAAAAGGAGTTTCCCTGGGGTGTGGCCTGCACCACCTTTTATCTTACAGGAGAGAAAAGGAAAGGGAAGCGAGCAGAGAGTCGGGGAGCTCATATTACCAAGAAAGCAGTGCCAGGAGCAGAGCACATCCTTTGGACCCGGGGTTCCTGCATGCAGAAGCTCCTAGACCAAGGGAAGATTGATGACAAGGACCTGCCTCCAGAGCCGACAGAGAAAGAGAGCCTTCCCCTAGAGCTGGTGCCCTGAATTTGGACTTGTAGCCTATTAGACTGTGAGAGAATAAATTTCTCTTTGTTAAAGCAATTCACTTGTGATATTTCTGTTACAGCAGCACTAGCTGACCAAGACGACAACCTTAGTAATACCGAGAGTGCAGCGTCCACTCTCTGGATCGATCTGCTCTACTGAACGGTCTCTCTGCCTACACAGGTTCTGCCACCTTACAGGTCTGGCCCACACTATTGCTGACTGGAATTAGACCTGTACTTTATCAAATTCTAACTTTAAATCACATCCATAACATTATGCCTCCGCTAATTATCGAACAATAACATCATTAACATCACACACAAGTACAATTGTGCTGAAGAACATTTGAAAGCAGGTGCAGCAGTACACTGAAAAGGAACTGCCAGAAATTCAACCTGGATTCAGAAGAGGATGTGGAATGAGGGATATCATTGCTGATGTCAGATGGATCTTGGCTGAAAGCGGAGAATACTAGACAGATGTACACCTGTGTTTTATTGACTATGCAAAGGCATTCAACTATGTGGATCATAATAAATTAAGGATATCATTGCAAAGAATGGGAATTCCAGAACATTTAATTGTACTCATGCAGAACCTATACATAGACCAAAAGGCAGTCATTCGAGCAGAGCAAGGGGATATCGTGTGGTTTAAAATCAGGAAAGGTGTGCACCAGGGTTGTATCCTTTCACCATACTTATTCAGTCTGTATGATGAGCAAATAATCTGAGAAGGTGGACTATATGAAGAATGGGGCATCAGGATTGGAGGAAGACTCATGAACAACCTTTGATATGCAGATGACACAACCTTGCTTGCTGAAAGCGAAGAGGACCCATGCACTTACTGATGAAGATCAGAGACTACAGCCTTCAGTATGGATTACACCTCGACATAAAGAAATAAAAATCCTCACAGTGGACCAATAGGCAGTATGATGATAAATGGAGAAAAGATTGAAGTTGTCAAGGATTTCATTTTACTTGGATCCACAATCAACACCCATGGAAGAAGCAGCAGCCAAGAAATCAAATGACGTATTGCACTGGGCAAATCTGCCACAAAAGACCTCTTTAAAGTGTTGAAAAGCAAAGATGTCACTTTAAGGACTAAGGTGCACCTGGCCCAAGCCATGGTGTTTTCAATCGCCTCATCTACATGTGAGAGTTGGACAATGAACAAGGAAAACCGAAGAATTGATGTCTTCGAATTACCGTGTTGGCAAAGAACACTGAATATACCATGGGCTGCCGAAAGAAAGAACAAGTCTGTCTTGGAAGAAGTACAGCCAGAATGCCCCTTGGAAGCAAGGACGGCCAGACATTGTCTCACATATTTTGGACATGTTATCAGGAGGGACCAGCCCCTGGAGAAGGACATCATGCTTGGTACGGTAGAGGGTCAGCGAAAAAGAGGAAGACCCTCGACGAGATGGATTGACACCGTGGCTGCAACAATGGGCTCAAGCATAGCAATGACTGTGAGGACAGTGCAGGACTGCGCAGTGTTTCATTCTGTTGTACATATGGTCACTGTGAGTCGGAACCAACTCGATGGCACCTAACAACAACGTAACATTATGCCTAGTACAAGAAGCCAGACACCAATGGACAGATATTGCATAATCCCACATATACGAAATATCTAGAATTGGCAAATATCTAGAGACCAAAGTGTATCAGCGGTTACCAGAGGCAGGTGGGAGTGAGGGGAAGAGGAGAGTCATGGTTTAGGGGCACTGAGCTTCTGTTAAGGGGGATGGAAAAATCTGGAAATAGTGGTGTAGCTGCACAACATGATAATGTAATTGTTGTTGTTGCTGTTAGGTGCTCTCAAGTCGACTTCCAACTCACAGGAACCCCACGTGACAAAGTCGGACTGCCCATAGGATTTTCTTGGCTGTAACCTTTACAAGTTTTCCTCCCATGGAGCCACTGATGGGTTTGCACTACCAACGTTTTGGTTAACAGCCAAGTGCTATGTAAAAAATGTTGAAATGGCAAATTTTTATTCTATATATATGTCTATATTTACCACAGTAAAAAATTAATAAAAATCACATGCATAATTCAAATTCAGTATAGAAAATTAAGAAATGTACACATAAAAGAATGTCTACTTTCCCCTCACTTTTTACATTATAATAAAAAAAATTAATAATACCATTTGATGCCTGCAGACTCTCGGACGCCGTGGTTTATATAACAACACCCCTGCTGCTGTATACGCAGGTGCTTCTAATGCTTCCCTAAGACAAGCAGGACTGAGATGAGTACTCTTGTGGCTCAACCCTTGCATGTGTCCTTAATGAATTCCCTAGGAGAAATTCCTACACGGAGGATTGCTCCATCAGAGGGAACACTTATTTTTAAAGCCCTTGGTAGGTGCTGCCAAACGGCCCTTCCAAGTCTCTAAGGTGCTAACATTAAAACAAAACGTATGTATGTACAGTCGAGCATTTCCAAGGACAACAAGCCTCTTGGCCAAATGGAACAGAGCAATGGAAAGCCCAAAACCGTGAAGGCTAACCCTGTTTCCAGAGACCAGAGCCAGGATCAGGAGTCCTGGCACCCACTCCTCAGCTGTACAACCTTGGACAAGTCACCAGCTGCTCCCCTCAAACGATGAGGAGCTACCACCTGCCTTACCTACCCTGCAGAGTCTTTGTGAATAAGAAAATATGTGAAAGTCCTTTTGCACTGAAAAGTCATGGCTGGCTGGCTGGCTGGCTGGGTGGTGGGTGGGTGGGTGAGTGGGTGGACGGACGGGTGGGTAGATGGGTGGATGGGTGGGTGAGTAGATAGATAATAGATAATATCAAACAGAAACCAAACCCATTGCTGTTGAGTCAATTCAGACTCATAGCGACCCTAGAGATAACAGATGAGAGACAGATGATAGCCAGACAGATAATTCACAGTTGCCACCTTCAAGTCGACTCCACCTCATGGCGACCTTATGTACTACAAAACGAAACGCTGGCCGAACTGCATCCTGCTCACGATCGCTAGTGTGTTCAAGTCCATTGCTGTGCCTACTGTGCCATTCCATCACTCCAAGGGTCTCCCTCACTCTCCCCGGCCCTCTACTTCATCAAACATGATGTCCTCCTCCAGCAATTGATCCCTCTAATGATGTGTCCAAAGCAAGTGAGCTGGACAGTGTTCTGTTTTGAGTCATTAAGGTTTTTAGTGGCTGGTTTTTGGAAGTAGATTGACAGGCCTTTCTTCCTAGTCTGTCTTACTCTGGACACTCTGCACAATTGTTTTTTTTTAAATAATACTTGACTGTGTTTTCAGTGAAGGTTTACACAGCAGTTTAGGTTTCCATTCAACAGTTTCTACACAAGTTGTTCAGTGACATTGGTTATATTCTTCATAATGCATGAATATTCTCCTTATGTCTGTTCTGGCTGTTCCGCTTCCATTAATCTAGTTTCCCTGCCCCGTTACAGTCTCACCTTTGCTTTAAAGTAATTGTTGACCCTTTGATCTCCTATAGGTGACTTTTTAAAGGAGCACAGCACTTCCAGATGATGTTCATTATTTTTTGAGCCAATTTGTTTAGCTACAAGGTGACCTCAGGGGCTAGTTTTGCTCAAGGTTAGAAGAGTATCTCAGGACAAGAGACTCAGGGAGACCTCCAGTTTCAACCAGTCCAGTAAGTCTGTTTTTTTCCTTTGTTTGTTTTTAGGAATTTGAGGTTCTGTTCCACATTTTTCTCGTATTCTATCAGGGTCCATCTATTGTGGCCCTAAACAACTGGTATTTTCAATCTAAGAAGCACTATTTGTGACTATTCCCCTGGTTGTTCTGTCCCTGCCTTCCAGAACCAGGAGCCCTAGTGGCGCAGTGGTTAAGAGCTCGGCTGCTAACCAAAAGCTTGGCAGTTCGAACCCACCAGCCGTTCTGTGCAAGAATGATGTGACAGTCTACTTCGTAAGGACCGCAGCCTCGGAAACCCCGCACAGCAGTTCTACTCTGTCCTACAGCGTTGCTATGAGTCGGAATTGACTCGACAGCAGTGGATTTGGTTCTTTTTTTTTCCCAGAACTGGTGTACAAAAAGCAACACCATCCATTTGCTCTTTCATTTCCTTTCCCGGAAGCCAACGGGGCCAAGGAGATAAGACGTCACGCTGAGAACCGAGGACCTGTGATACTTGTCACAGCTCCTCTCGAACTCCGTTCCTCCTGAAATACCTGCTTTCTGCCTGAGCAGGGCAGGCTGGTGCTTTTCCCCAGGGACATCTAGTGATTGAAGGTTAAAGGCTAGGGGGCTGCAGACAGAGATCCTCAGGGGAGAAGATCCAGACCAGGGAGCCCAGGAGGGAACAATGTGGGTGCACGCCCGTCTAAGCCTTTGTCCAGAAAAGAGGGAGCCTGGTACTCCCACTGGAGCCCTGGTGGCGCAGTGGTTAAGAGCTCAGGCTACTAACCAAAAGGTCGGCAGTTTGAATCCACCAGTCACTCCTTGGAAACCCTATAGGGCAGTTCTACTCTGTCCTGTAAGGTCGCTATGAGTAGGAAACCAACTCAACGGCAACGGGTTTGGTTTTTTTGGGTTGGTGTCCTTCCACAGTGCCAACACAGTGTGCCTGCAAATGAACACTCGCTGATCCCAATAGTCCACCATGGCCTCATGACCATGAAGGTGGCCTAGTCCTCTCGTTCAGTGACAAATCAAGTGTGGCGTTGTTGAAAGCACCCGGACCATCAGCTGGCATCGGAGGGCCTGGGCAATGGCAGCAACTGGGAAAGCCGGCACCATGTGACTGCACGCCATGGATCACGTGATCTTCCTCGGGGTTCGGAGGATCCTGGTGATGACATGTCCTCCGTACCTTACGGGGGCAGCGTGCGGCTGAGATGTCGTTGGTATGTGCGAAGCCTCTAGACACGCAAAGTAATGTCATCACTACTTCAAGCCTGTGTGTCCAATGCTTTTGTCACACTTTCCTCCTTGTCCACTCCCTCCCACGTCATGGAGTCCAGAGGCGATACTGTGGCCGGGGTGCTCAGCACAGAACATTCTCAACTAACTGGAGTACACAGGACATGGTGGCACGGCACAGAAAAGGCAGAAGAGCAGACCGTCACAGGTACATTTTCTATTTAGTGTTGGGATCCAGTGTGATTTTTTTTTTTTAATTGTGGAAACACATTTATAACATGTATTCACAATATTGTGTAACCATCACCACTATCTATTCCCAAAATTTGTCTCATCACCCCAAACAGAAAGTCAGCACTTACTCAACAGTGGTTAAGTGCTCAGCAGCTAACCAAAAGGTCAGTGGTTCGACCCAGCAGCTGCTCCATGGAAGAAAGGCATGGCAGTCTGCTTCTGTAAAGATCTACAGCCTTGGAAACCCTATGGGGCAGTTCTACTCTGTCCTATGGGATCACTATGAGTCAGAATCGACTCGACAGCAAGGAGTTTGGTTTTTGGTTTATGGTGACTCTATACTTCAGTTTTAGGGGACTTGCCAAACCTGTGTGATCTTTTAAGAAGCGTATTTGCTCTCCTTATATCATCTGGGGCTGCTTAAAACCCACTCACACTCTGAGCTGTTGATCGGTACCAAGGGAGGAAGGGTGGCAGAGGTGAACATGGCAGCTGGGAGAAGCCTGCCAGGGCTTGACATGTCATGGGAATAACAGGAAGGACTGGGCGCTGGCCACATCAAATGGAAAAGGGAAGGCCATTTTCCTGTTCCACCGAAGTGACTCTCTTTAAAGAGCTCCAGGGCAGAGGTCAGGAAGTTCCTCAAAAGCACCGTCCAGGGTCTACAGTTCTAGATGGGGGTGGATGGGACCAGGAACCGCCGTCTATTGAGCCCCTTGATGCTTCTGGATACCGTACTCCTTCACCAAAGACTGACTCTGCGTCTACTATGGCCCAACCCTGCAACGGTTAAATCCTGCTTTCACAGAAGAAGAAACTGAGGTTCAGAGAGGAACAGAACAGGGATTCAGAACCAGTCCCAGCTGGCTCCAAAATTCCTCCCAATACCCTCTGCTTCATCCTTGTCTCTAAAATGTTGGTCCATCCCCTCATTCTGTTCTTGCTGAAGAATCAGCTATTAAAGTCAGTTCTGCACAAAGGGTCTCAGAGGATACCAGAGGGGCCTCGGCACAGCCTAGTCCAACATCGCCTTGTGTTGGCTGAGACTATGGGAGGTGGCTTCAACACTGATAGGCTTGCCAGGAAACCCAGGCAATCGTCCCAGACTACAGATCCAAAAGGGCCAAATAAAGTCTCCATCCAAGGAGGTTCTGTCCCCACGGAAGCCTTCAGAGATCTCAGGGTCTCTTCCAAAACTGAAAGCCAGGCCTTTGCCTTGAGGCACACCTCTCCCTGTTCTAGCCTACTCTGCCCAATGCCTCAAGAGCCCACAGCAGGTGGGCAAATTCACTGTATCTTCTGCATCAGTTTGGAGGATGATACCCTACAGGTACGTTTCTTCTCAGGTCATCCTGCCTGCTTCTGGCAAGTAGGGAACAGGCAGCCAGGTGACGGATGAGCTAGCTCCGTACGGAGAGTACCGGGAAGCCCACACCTGTACAGTCAGACCTGAACGACCTAGGCTAGGAGTCAGTAAACTTCCTCTTCAAGGATGACTTTATGGAACATACTCTATAGTATGGCGCTGTTGTTGGGTGCCGTCGAGTCAATTCTGACTCATAGCTACTCCATGGGACAGAGCAGAACTGCCCCATAGGGCTTCCCAGGCTGTAATCTTTATAGGAACAGATCACCAGGTCTTTCTCCCACAGGGCGGCTGGTAGGTTCGAACTGCCAACCTTTTAGTTAGTAGCCAAGCGCTTAACCATTGTGCAACCACCTTACCTTACAGTATAAAACCAAAACAAACCCGTTGTCATCGAGTCAATTCCGACTCATAGCGACCCTATAGGACAGAGTAGAACTGCCGCATAGGGTTTCCAAGGAGCAGCTGTTGGATTCGAACCGCTGTCCTTTTGGTGAGCAGCTGTCTTAGTTATCTAGTTATCTAACATAAATACCACAAGCGGATAGCTTCAACAAAGAGAAATTCATTCTCTCACAATCTGGTAGGCTACAAGTCCAAATTCAGGGCATCAGCTCCAGGAGAAGGCTTTCTCTCTGTTGGCTCTAGAGGAAGGTCATCAATCTTTCCCTAGCCGAGGAACTTCTCAGCGCAGGGACCCCAGGTCCAAAGGATGTGCTATTCTCCTGGCTCTTGTTTCTTGGTAGTATGAGGTCCCCATGTCTCTCTGCTCATTTCTCTCTTTTATACCTCAAAAGAGATTGGCTTAAGAGACAATCTAATCTTGTAGAGCTCAACAATATAACTGCCGCTAATCCATCTCATTAACATCATAGTGATAAGATTTACAACACCTAAGAAAATAACATCAGATGACAAAATGGTGGACAATCATACAATACTGGGAATCATGGCCTAGCCAAACGGATACACATATTTTTGGGGGACACAATTCAATCCATGACAGCTGCCAAGCTCTTCACCACTATGCCACCAGGGTTCCACTTCATCGTATGGAGCCCCGGCGACAGAGTGGTTAAGAGCTCAGCTGCTAACCAAAAGGTTGGCAGTTTGAATCCACCAGCCACTCCTTGGAAACCCTATGGGGCAGTTCCACCCTGTTCAGTGGGGTTACTGAGAAATGACTACATCATGAATGACAAAGAGGAACTGAGGGGTTGTTCCGGGCTAAAGGAGACTAAAGAGACATGACAACTAAACGCAGTACGTGGTCCTGGACTGGATGCTGGATCAGGAAAAAGGACTGTCATGAGGATATTATCGTTACAATTGGTGAAGTCTGAATACGGACTGGATTTGTTAATATCACCAATATGAAACTTCCTGCATTTGATAACTGCATCATTGTTATGTAAGAGAACGTCCTTGCGATCGGGAGACGTCTCTGAAAGAGTGAGGGGTGAAGTGTCAAGACGTCTACATTTTATTCACAAAGGATTCAGCACAAATAATAATTACGATAAAAGAGGAAACAAATCTGGCGAAATCTTAGCACTTGGCAGACCTAGATGCAGGGCACATGGGTAGTCATTGTACTACTCTTGCAACTTTTCTGTAGATGTGAAATTTCTCAAAATAAAAAACCCAACACGGTCCTGGTGACTGGGACCCAGCTGCGGTCTGACCTCGTTGCTATGCTCTGCACAGAATCCTCTTCCCGACACGGAGTTCCATCAGAACCTACCAGAAACCAGCAGCCCTCCCTGTAACAGCCTGCACGCCCAGCCAGCAGAGCCTGCTCACTAGCAAGACAGGCTGATGGCGGAGGAGGAGGCAGGTACCGGAACGTTCCGGGTCTTCCTGTCAACTTCTTTCATCTAGTCTGGTGGCTTCCTGCCTCCCACCCCACTCCCAGGCATCCACCCGGAAGTCTATTTATTAAGTGCCTTTTGATCTGTTTTCTACCACATCCTAGTAAGATATTTCGGATAGATAATATTATCCTTAATTTACAGATGGGGAAAAAAATCATTCAGAGGCCTGCAGTGGTTTGCCTGATCACCCGGGAAGAGAATCCAGCGCCTCCCATTCTCTCCCCAGCACACGCCCTCCTCCTCCCTCTCTTTTCCCTCTTTCTTCATAAAGCAGTGAAAGCGGACAATGTAAGAAGTATCGATATCCTACTTAAAAAAAAATCATCCAAAAAGGAAAACAATTTATGTGCACACAAACAATTGACACGCTTGTTCATAGCAGAACTATTCACAATAGCCAAAAAGTAGAAAACAGCCCAGATGTCCATCAACAGATGATGGATAAACACCATGTGGTCCGTCCACACAACGGACTATTACGCAGCCATCAAAAGGAATTAAGTCCTGACACACGCTGCGACCTGCAGGAACCTTGAAACTACGACGCTGAGTGAAAGAAGCCGGACACAAAGAACCACGTGCTGTGGGATTCCATTTATATGAGACGTCCAAGAAAAACCAAACCCATTGCCGTCAAGTCGATTCCGACTCATAGTGACCCTATAGGGCAGAGTAGAACTGCCCTATAGAGTTTCCAAAGAGCGCCTGGTGGATTCGAACTGCCAACCTTTTGGTTAGCAGCCGTAGCCCTTAACCCCTATGCCACCAGGGTTCCCAAATCCATAGGGACAGAAAGCAGAAGAGTGGCTGCCAGAGATGGAAGGGGGAGAGAAGAAACGGAGTGACTGCTGATGGGCACGGAGTTCCCCTTCGGGTGATGAAAATGTTCTCAACGTGATTGTGATCACGGTTGCACAACTCTGGGAACACACTGAAAACCACTGAATTGCACACTTTAAATGCATGAACTGTATAGTACGTGAATTACATCTCAATGAAACTTGTTTGAAAAAATATCTGAAGCCTGCGGGCAGATAAACAAGGAGTTTGTACGGTCTGCACCTCCGAGGCCCAGGTCGAGGTGGAGCGCCCTGGGCGGTGGATCCCTGCCCCCAGCCCAGCTCTCTTACACTCTCGGCGGGCCCTTCTGCCTCCCCCACCCCCGAAGACAGCCCCCCACCTCTGTCTTTCCACTCATGTCCCAAATTTTTTTTAACTTTAAAATAAACTACACAACTAATACATATTCATCACAGAAAATACAGATAAGCAACATGAAATAAAATCAACTACAACTTCACCCACTGCCTAGAATTTTTTTTCCTTTTTTTTTTTAAAATAGTATTTTACTGTGTTTTTGGTGAAGGTTTTCACAGTAGTTTAGGTTCTCATTCAACAATGTCTACACAAGTTGTTCAGGGACATTGGTTACCTTCGCCACGATGCCTGAGCATCCTCAGTATTTCCATTCTGGTTGTTTCGTACACTGCCTAGAATTTCGATGGAGTCCAGCCAGCACGCACGCCTCGGGGGTCCAGGTGAGCAGGGCCTGAGAGGTTCTGGGACTGGGCGAGGCCTCTCCAACCCCTGCCCTCGCGGAGACACTGATGCTCTTGTCACCCCTGGGTCTGGAGGTCTCCCTCTTTCCTCCTTCCCCTCCCCTGCTCCCCACCACCACTTATACCCCATGGTGCCCCCAGCTGCAGCCATCTGCAGGCTTTCAGTTGGGACACCCTAGCTCTCTCTCTCGTGTGTGTGTGTGTGTGTGTGTGTGTGTGTGTGTGTGTGTGTGTGTGGCTGCATGTAAGCGTGTGTGAAAGTGTGTGCGTGAGTGTGAACATTTGTAAGAGTGCATGAGTGTATGTGCTGTGTGAGTGTGGGTGTGAGGGTGGGCTGTGCGTGTGTGTGCAGTGGGAGTGTGCTGTGTGAGAGTGTGCGTTGTGTGACTGTGAGTGTGCATGTGAGTATGAGTATGAGTGTGTGTGTGTGGTGTGAGCATGAGTGTTGTGGAGTGTGTGAGTGTGAGGACGTGAGTGGTGGGTGGGTGGGGCAGCATCCGGGGCAATACACCGCGCCCGTCTCTTCTTCCTTGATCTCCTCCGCGTGTCCTTTCTCCCGCTGCTCTCTCCCTCTTCCCAGGGGCCTGGGGGAGCTCAAAGCACATCTCTTTGTGCCAGGAGGGTCACCTCCACTTGTCTCCTGGGCGTCCACGGGTGGCTCTATATCAGGATGAGGGTGGCTGCGTGCGTCTCCCCACGCACACACATCTCCTCACTTAAAAGTCGATGGAGGGCTTGACTGCCAGCCTACGCCAGCGGGACCCACTGGGCAGCCACCAGGAGGCAGGTGTGAGCCCACCTGCAGCTCGCAGACCACCCCTGGCCCAGGCTGCCGGCTCTGTACTCCAAGAACAGACAGATTCCCACCGCTGAGCGGGCCCCAGGCTGGCCCCGGGCCCTCAGGTCACACATGAGGAGGACGGGGTGGTGCAGGAGGGCTCCCATCCAGCTACCGTGCCCCCCAGCACAGGCCCGTGCCTGGCACAGAACTTTCTCATCTCCCCACCTCCCAGCAACTCAGGGTCCATCCCCTGGGAGATGGTGTCCTTCCAGGGACACTGTGCGAAGTCAAGCCAGATGCGCCAGCCCCCGCCACGGTCTGTCGCCCACCCTCCCACCGGAAGCCTCTATCTTCAGCCCCGGCAAACGCACTTCCTTCTGAATTCCAGTCATTTGGACAGTTTATCCATCATCAATTATTTGCCCAAAACACATCAAGTTTGACTTCCTTTAGTCCACGTTATACCAGGCAGGCAGGGAGGGTCCAACCACCTGTCTGCAAACCACTTACACACTCGCCACTTGCTGTACCTGTCACACGCGTCCCCCAGGGCAGAGCGGGCCAGCCCACAGCTGTTCATAGAAACACAGACCAGGCCGATACGGGAAGTGGGACTCACAACGGGGTAACACAGCGCCCCCACGCTCCCCCCAGCGCGCACCTGGGCCTTATTCAGCACGCACAAATCTGATCCCGAGTCCTCTCAACCAGCACGCGTGTCTGGTGAAGAGAGAGCTCTTGCGGGGGGGCTTGCTGCGTGTCTTCTGGGGCGCTCACTACTACCCATCTGGTCCCCATCAGCGCACGCAGAGCCCCCTGGGGCCTGCTAGACATCAGGCCACCCTTGGCCCATCCACCCTGGGAATTGGTCCTTTGGCCTTGGCTGTGAGCCCCTCCCCACCTGGTGAGACAGACCAGTGGACAGTTTGGAGAAAGCAGTTTCCGGAAAGGGAACGCCCTCCAAAAGACGACATCATAAGAGCTCCTCTGGAATGAGATGGCTCTGGGCATCCGCCACCCAGGCCAGAGGGAGATTTTGTTCTCAGTCTAGTCCAGAGAGCCCCCGATTCACCCACGGCTGCAGACGCAGGCCCCGGCAGCCCAGCTCTGCCAAGTAGCTCAGTCGGCCGAGCGGCTCCGGGCTCACGCACATGAGGCTGTGAGCCCTCAGCCAGATCACTGTCACTGTGCAGCCCTGCAGTAGATGGCGAAGCACTCCATTCGATGGAATCGTGGCCAGCAGCAAGGCTGGGTCTGTGCTCACACTGAGACGGGAGACACTTCAAGGCGGTCCTGGCTTTGCTGGAAAGGGCAGGGAGCTGGGGACTTCGAGGAGACCAGATCCTTTCAGCCCCGTCCACGCTACATTTTATGACCTTCTAACGAACCCTTTTGCTGCCCACGGTATCTTACCAGCAGCAAGAGCCTGGGAGAGAGCCCCCAGGAATCTTCCCACAAGCACCCTTGTTCATTAAAGAGAAATCTGAGGGTGTCTCCTGCAGACATCAGACCATTCCTAAGCCTGCATCCTCCAATGATAACAGGAGCAGGCGTGCTACGAGAAAGAGTCAGCCTCTTACTAACACGACACAGGTGCCAGGCCACCGCCCTTCTCCCAGACCCGACTGCACCAAATAACCGGGGCGGGGGGGGGGGGTGCCTTTAAAAGCACCAAAGCCTACTTCCTGGGCCAGACCTTCTGTATCTTCATCTTGTCCAGAGGGACCCAGACCTGTGCAGGTTTTAAAAGCCCCCCAGGCAATCCTGCTCTCAGCCAGGGCAGGGAAACCATGATTTCACTGTTGGCTTTATCTGAGAGCCCCTTGGGGCCTGGCTTGTGATAACCTTAATCTGAGATGTCCTGGGAGTCCCTGGGTGGTGCAAATGATTAATGCCCTAGGCTGCTAACTGAAAGGTTGGAGGTTCGAGTCCACCCAGAGTCATCTCGGAAGAAAGGCCTGGCAAACTACTTCTGAAAACTCAGCCTTTGAAAACCCTGTGGTTCTACTTTGACACACAAGGGGTGGCCGTGAGTGAGAATCGACTCGACAGCGGCTGGTTTTCTGAGGGGGTGCCCTGCTCTGCACCCCAGGCTGTCTAAGGGTGAAGGGACTGTGGGGCAAGGGGGGGCAGCCTGGGCTGTGGCATGCGGCTCTGAGCCCTGCCTGGACCTACGAGCTGGGGTGGGGTTAAAAGCTTTGGCTACCCGTCGGCTCTGCTGTAGTGGCTGAGAAACAGATGCCAGCAAATCCAGGCGGATGGGAGGGATTCGGACAGCGAGAAAGCTCGTCGGGGCGAACTGAAGCGCCCTGATCTCTGAAGTCCTTGATCCCAACCCAAAGGAGAAAGCGCTACCAGCCTCACCTGCGGCCAGCTTACAACTGGGCGGTCAGCGGGAAGAGGCAGGGGGCCACAATGGGTGCAGCCACGGTCCAGCTCCTTCCCACGGGGCGCCTGAGAACTAAACCCCTGAGTCTAGGGAGCCACAGGGTTCCTCCTGGGCCTGCCCCTGCCCCCGCCTGGTTGCTCTGCCCCTCAGAGGGGCAGAATGGCATGGGAAGGATGCACTCCTCTCTCTCCCCCTGCAGGAAGCCCCCCTGGCTCCCCAACGAGAAGGTTCTCTCATGCTTCCCCACATCTCACTGAGCCCCAAAGCCAAATCTGAGAAAGGCCCTCACTGCCCCCAAGTCAGGTGTTTTAGAAACTCCTCTCCAGCCACGGGCACACCCAAGCCCGGGCGGCCTGGGCCACACCTTCCCACAGGTAAGAGCACCGGAAACTTTCCCTTCTGGGCAGCCGTGCAGCCCAAGGGCTACTGAGTGCGGCCAGGAGCCGGGCGGGGGACAAGGATGGGGGCATCACCGAACACGGGAGCCACAGGGAAAGCCTGGCTCGAGTTTGGCCGGTGAGGGGCAGGCCTCGGGCACCTGGCCTGCTGTCAGGATGCTGGGCTGCCTGAGGCTTAGGGGCAAGAATCCCCCGTGGGGAAGGCTGGGGGCGCTGCACAGGTCAAGCTGCTGGGCATCTGTCGTTTTGGTGAAACTGAGGTGGCCCAGGAAAAACCATACCCCCCTGGCAGACAGCCCCAAGGCCAGGGAGGCCTGTGAGCACCAGAGCCATGCCCTGCAAGGCCGGCTTGCTCCCCGCCCCTCTGTGAAGCGGAACAAATAACCGTGCCTCATCTCTCCCACTGTTCGGGTACAAGCAGCCCCGAGGGCAACAGATACTTGCTGGGGAATGAAAGCAGCCAAACCAGCCCCACCTGGCCCTGCAAGAACCAAAGTCTCCCATGTGGGTAGACGTCCTGAAAAAAGTCACGGGGGTAAAACGCTCAGGTCCCCCTCCCCGCCCAGCCCTGTTTGTGGGGCCTCCTGGGCGGGGCACAGGGCAAACAGCCAGCCCACAGGGCTCTGCCTGAGGTTCTCCACGGCCCCTCTGGGTTCTAGCAACCTGCCCCACTTGGGGGGCTTCCATCCCGCCCCTCTTAATCAGGCAACCCCCAAATGGGCTGCTGGGAGAAGCCCAGGCCGAGATGCCCTTCCCCGCCCAGCCCCAGGCCCAGAGGAACCCAACTCCGCTTCACCTGGGAAAGTTTTTCTGAGGGTGCCCACCCCTCCAGCCCACCGAGGTGGAACCCCCACCCCCACCCGGCGCCTTGTCTCCCCTCTCCCCGCCCCCAGCGCTGGCATCCCAGGTCGCGCCGCCTGCCAAAACCCGAGCGTTCCCTGGCTCCCTGCTCGGGGGCTGGAGCCCCAGTGGAATTTCGGTGGAATTCTGAGGTCGGGAAGCGCCTCAGCGAAGCGAGGGGAAGAAAGGGCGAGAAGGAAAGGGAAAAAGAAAGTAGGGTTTGGCGTTAACTTGCAGGATTCCAGATGGAGCCAAGGCCCGGGGGAGGGCGCGGGGTCCCCACGGGGGCGGTGGGGCCGCGCGGGGCCGCGGGCGCCGCTCCTTACCTACATCTGCATTGCAAAACGCCTGTTGCGGGTGCACCGGGGAGCAGCTGCAGGCGTCGGCCGGGCGGAGCGGCGCCACCAGCAGCAGGAGGCCGAGCGCCAGGCGCAGGCTGCGGGCCGCGGCGCCCATGGCGGGCCAGCTGCTTGCGCGGCTCAGCCGGGCTGGGCTGCGCCGCCTCTCGGCGTCCTCGGGGCGCGGGCCGGGCCGGGGTGGGCTCGCGCAGCCGGGCGCTGGGCCCACGCGCGGCGCACCCTGTGCACCGGGCCCCCCGCCGCGCAAACTTTCTGCGCTTTGTCCGGGCGCTGCCGGGCCGGCCGGGCGCTTTCCCGCGCGGAGGAGAGGGCGGGCGGACGCCGCAGCCTGGCTCCGGCTGGGCTCACCCTGCCTTCCACGGACCGTGTGGTGCGGGCTCGGCCGCGCGGGCGTTTTACTGCGCTCGGGGAGCCTCTGCTCCTCCTCCCGGTGGCTGGCGGCCAGTGCAGCGCGGGTTCCCAGCAGCCCCCTCCTCCGCGCCGCCCGGCCCTCCCCAAAACCCCGGCTTTTGTTGCGCCCAGCCTGGCACCTCGGGGCCTTCCTGCGCCACTGGGCGCAGCCCCAGCCCGGGCAAGCCCACTGCCCACCTAGCTTCCCACATCCGGGGGCCGCTCCCTTCCCAGGGCAGCCCCCCAAATCGCCTGAGGTTGGGGTGGCCGCGCCGGTGGCAGGTAGCGCCCGAACGGGCCTGATTCAGCACTTGGGGCTCCAAGGCCGATGGCTTAAGGACCCCAGCCGGCCCACGGACCACCCCTCCCCTCCAGCTTGGTGCCAGGGTCCACTGTCTGATCCCTGGCTACCTCGGGGGCCCGTTGGACTCTAGCCACCATATGGAACAAAGGGGACATGCCCTTTGGAACAGGGGTCATCCCTGCCGCCCCTCGTGTGCCCCCTGTGGGTGGGTGGCCTTGGAGAAACGTACTAGGGCTCCTTTTTCAAATGGAGGCCTCAGAATTTTAAGTGCGCTTGGCCAGTTCAGTTAGGGGGTGGGGGGAGTGGTTATTGTGAACAAAACAGGATTTTACATAAACTGGCCATATTTTTGACCAGCCAACAAGGGCCAGGGGTGGGCCCAGGAGCCCAGGAGCCAGTAGGATCGCCCGGGAGGTGGCTGCTGCTGGGCTCACGGCTCCCTCCCTTAGCCCAGCATGTTTTGGAACCAAAAAGGACTTTTCCCAGAACAGTTCTGAGTTCCAGGAAAGGCGAGGAACTCAAAGGTGTGGACAACATGTCAAGTGTAGACGGCTGTGTAGACAGGGTGGACGGCGTCCCTGTCCATCTGTCCCTGAACCTGCCCTGCACCCCACTTCTCTGCATCCCTCCTCTGCCTCACACTCCGTGCATCCGCCTCTGTACACCCGTGTACCCCACTCGGCACCCCCTCTGTGCACCCCACCATGTACACCTTTGTGTGCCCTGTCTCTGTGCGCCCTGCTCTGTGCACCCTGCTCCTTGCACTCTGCTGTGTACACCCCTCTCGGTGTGCCCCGCCTCCATACACCCCTCTCTGTGCCCCGCCTCCATACACCCCTCTCTGTGCCCCGCCTCCGTACACCCCCTCTGTGTGCCCCACCTCCGTACACCCCTCTCTGTGTGGCCCGCCTCCATACACCCTACCTTTCTACCCTCTACCTCTGTGCACCCAACTATATATACTCTCTGTGTGCCCTGCCTCTGTGCACACCCATGTATGTACCCCATGATATGCACCCCACTTCCATGCACCCCATTGTGCACACCCCGCCTCTGTACACCCCACTGTGTGCGGAGGGTGTTGAGATGTTTCCCGGGGCTTCTTTCCTGCCCTCAGGATGTTTGTAATCCAGCAAGGGAAATGTCAACCCGGAAAACGAGCCAACTGAACGCTAACGGCCTGCTCCATTGAGTGGTGCTGACTGGAGATGTGCAACCAGGGAAATACTAAAGAATGGAAAAATGTTTCCTTTTTGTTTGTGTGTGCTTTCAAACAGACAAGTTGGAGAAAAGTTAATATGCAGAGTTGTTTTTAGCACCCTGACAAATCCAAAGTCACTTTTTCACCTTTTGTTCACGTAAAATAATAGCTGCATCGTTCACAAAATGTTATTTGATGCTAACCTTCTAGAGGTAATTCAGAAGATTATGACACTTTGGCTGCCCGTAGCTCTCTATTTCTTCCTTCCCTCCTTCCTTCTTTTGCATTACAAGTGGAACAAATGCTAGGGAACTTTAGGGAACCTAGAATCAATTGGTCAGTGCATGAGAGAAGCAGAGCATTTAAGGAGCACACAGTCTTTTAGCCAAGATATGGGTGCCAGTGATGAAGTCTATGTTAGCATGCTAAGTACCTTAGAGGCAGGCTGGATGGCTGGATGGTGTGCCAGACAGGAGTGGGCCCTCGCAGGCTGCACAGCGGAGGCATCGAGGGGCCTTGGCTGCTGCTTGATTGGGGCTGACCCCTCCATGGAGACCAGCTCCCCCAGCCCCGCAGCCACCCACCTGCCTCAGGAGGTCCCTCCCACCGAACCATCCCACCAGCACACAAACAAGCTGGAGTGTCTCCCAGTAAGAGCTAAACAAACATTTCTGGACCCCACCGCTGCCCCCACCACCCAAGAGTGCCCCGTTTTTCTGCGTCCCACTACATAAATCTTCTCCAGATAAGCAGCTAGACTCAAAGTTTCCAGTTCTTCTCCTTCTTTCCCTCGATCCCACTCCAGTCGGGCTCCAAATTGCTCTCCATGGAGGTCATGGGTACCAGGATCCCACCCTGAAGGTGCATGGCACGTGATGGGCCCACAGCACCTCATGAGGCTGGCCATGCCCTCCTCCTAGACACGCCCCGCCCGGGCTTGCAGGACCCCACCCTCCTCCAGCACACCTGGCAGCCTGTGCCCCACCCCAGCCCCCTTCACAGCCCCTCCCCGTCTCCCCACTGCGGACAGACGAGTGCCTGCACTGGGTTCCTGGGCCGCATTTATTTCTGCATCTCACGTGTCCAAACCCTGCCTGGTGCCCTTTCCACCAAACCCACTCCTGTGGCCGTCTCCCGGCTCGGCACTTTCATTCCCCCAGGGGCCCCTGTAGGAGCCAGGCCCCTCTCTGACTCCTCTCTTGCTCACCCACCCTTCACTTGCCGGCCACACTTCCTCAATCCCTCCCTTCTCCTCACTCCCTGCTATCACACCCCCACTGCTGCCCCAGCTCCCACCTTGGCCCTATAGTCTATTCTCAACAGAGCGGCCCAGGGCCAGGGCGGGGTGGGGGGGGGCTTTGAAAATGTCTCCTCTCCCCTCAAAGCCCTGCGGTGGCTCCCACATCCTTCAGAATGAAATCAAGTCAGGACAGCACCCAGTGAGGCCATTGTGACCAGTCCATCATCACCCCTTTGCTCAGAGGTCACCTGCAGCGGGGCCCTTCCCGACCACCTCATTCAGTTACTACCCAGCCTGTCCTCCCACCCTTCTCCTGCCGGATTTTTCCATCACCACCAGCTAGAGCCTGTATTTGACTTTTTATTTTATTTGTTATCTATCCCCCCAAACCACCACTAGAATAGAAGTTCCAGGGGCGGGGGGGAGGCAAAATTGTTGTTGATTTTATTTTTGTATCCCTAGGCCTGGAGCATAGTACAAAAATAAAATAAAAGGTGTTGTCGAGTTGACCCTGACTCCTGGCGACCCCACGTGTGTCAGAGGAGAACTGTGCTCCACAGGGTTTTCAATGGCTGATTTTTCAGAAGTAGATCACCAGGCCTTTCTTCTGGTGATGGACTTGAAGGCACCTCTGGGTGGACTTGTACCTCCATCCTTTGGTTTAACAGCTGAGCACATGAACCATTTACACCACCCAGGGACTCCTAGAACATAGTAAAACCAAAAACTAAACCAGTTGCCATTGATTTGACTCCAGCTCGTGGCAACTCCATGTGTTTCAGACTAGAACTGCTCCACTGGGTTTTCCTGGTTGTAATCTTTACAGAAGCAGATCACCAGACCTTTCTTCCTCAGTGCTGCTGGATGGGTTCAAACCACCAGGCTTTCAGTTAGTAACCTAGTGCAAATGGTTTACCCCAACTAGGGACCTTAGAACATAGCAAGGGCCCGTGAAATTCTTGTGGAATGAGTGAATGAGCGAATGACTCCAAAGATAAGTTGAGACTTTCATGGCAGGTGGGGTGGGCATGGAGGGGTGATGAGCATGGTTGCAGGTGGCTAGAGCCCAGGGAGAGAGAGAGTACAGTGCACAGCATGAGGGTCCAGAGGGAGACGGAGTCCACCTCTCTGCAGATTCCTACCGTCCCTCTCTCTGGCCTTCTTTCTTTTCTCTTCCTCCCTCCTCCCTTCCTTATCTCTTTCCTTCCTTCTTTCATTTCCTGTTTCTTTCCCTTCTTTCTTCCCAGTCTTCCCTTTCCCTCCCTCCCTTCCTCCCCTCCTCCCTTCCTCTCTCCCTCCCTTCCTCCCTCCCTCCCTCCCTTCCTTCCTCAGCTATGTATTTGAGCATCTGCTGTAGACTAGAAATGTTCTCAGAGCAGGGACTGGGGGGTCTGTGGAATGGACAGAAGTCCCTGGGCACAGCAGGTGGGAAGGGCCCGAGGCCCCGAGGCCAGGACGTGCTGGACTCAGTCAAGGCCAGGGAAGGAGGAGGATGTTGGAGGGGGACAGAGGTGAGACCAGGCAGGCCAGAGAGACCGGGAGAGCTGTGCCTTTCACTCTGAGTGAGGGGCGGCCTGTGGAGGGTGTTCAGGATTAGACCTGACTTCCGGGAGGGTGGTGGTGCATGGAGGGGCGGGTGAGAGCGCGGCAGAGACGAGACGGAATCAGGCAGAAGGGAAGGGCAGGCTCCGACTCAGGGGCACCCACTGGCCAGGCCTCCACCTTCCCACCCACACCATGGGGACAACTGCCCCATGCCCATGTGACGGCTGTGAACGTGGGTACCCCAGGTGGCTGTTGTCACGGGGCATATAATGTCTGGGCTTCCATAAGTGCTCCAGGGCACAGCAGGGGAGGGGAGTGCAGTCCTTGAGCCCAGCCCTCCGTCCACCTAGTCCCCCCTCCACCGGGGCCCAGCTGGAGTCCATGGACCCTCCCTTTCTCAGCCTCTACCGTCTCTCCCAGTTAGTGTCTCCACACCCCAAACCAAGGAGGCTGAAGCCTCGGAGATGGAATCTGCTACAGACAGGGAATAGATTGGAACCTGGCAACTGACTTCCCCGAAACGCTCTTTCTCAGCTCTGGTGGCCAGGAGGGCTCCCTGGTGGAGGGGGATGCCTGGGGGAGGGCCGACAGCCGAGAAGGGAAGGGAGAGAGAACCCCCGGGCTGGTAGCAACTTCCAGCGCCTCCACCCCACCTAGCTCTCTGCTTCCTGTCTTGGTTCCGGGGGGTGGGGACCAGGTGAGCATGAAGGAGACCCCGTGGGGCCGTGTGCTTGCTGACCGCCCTCCCTGGACCGTGGCTGTGTCTGCTCTGGAGGGCGGCACCAGACGGGGCTCTCGGGACAGGAAGGCCAGTGCCTGACAGGCTGACCACACTCCCGGAACACCACTGCTTATGGGAACACTGCCCCATCCCCACCCAGACTTTCACAGCGGCTCGCCCGCCTGGGTGTCGACTCATCCCACCCACACTCAAACACACCCAGCCAGAGCTGCCTAGCTTCGCCAAGTAAATATCGTCCAGGGCCTGGAAGGAGGGCCAGCCTCCCTCCCCCAGGCTCCTCAAGGGTAAACAGAGGCAGAGTCACTTCACAGACACCCCTGCTCAGGCGGACTCCGCGTCCGCCCAGCTGCAGAGACCAGCAAAGACGCCCCACTCCCCTGAGTCTGGATGAGGTCCATCTCTTCCTGCACATATAGTATTCTCCCCGAGACAGCTGGAGTGGAGCTGAAAGCCCCCCACGCATTCCAGCAGGTTCCCTGAGCCAGGCGCAATGTGGCATTAAGTCGGCCGGCACGCTCGGGAAGACGGGCCCGTGCCCAGAGCTCATACAGGAGGGGGTGCGTCTTGCGCAGGTCCGTGGGCATGGGGGAGTGGGCGGGACCATGTCCGTGTGTCTGGCTGTCCGCGAGGTTTCTGCAGTCACACGACATGTGGCCCTCAGAGAGGAATGGGCTCCCTGCCACTCTGGACATCAGATTCTCAGCCACAATGGGCAGGTGTGTGCCGCCCACCCCGTGTGTCCCCTGCATTCTGCGGCAGGGTCCCCACTGCAGGACATCAGGACAGTGACAAGACTATGAGTCAAGAGTGACTGGGCCAGACCACGGCACGAGGACACGGCACAGGTCACCAGGCGGGCCAGACCACGGCACGAGGACACGGCACAGGTCACCAGGTGGGCAAAGTGAGCATTGTCTTGGGCGTTCCGCTCCGAATTGCCACCTGCTCACCTTCTCACTCAAGCCAGGTTCCTCAGCCTTAGCACTGCTGACGTTTGAGGCTGGGTCATTCCCTGTGCTGGGGGCCATCCTGGACGTTATAGGCTGTTGAGCAGCATCCCTGGCCTCCACCCACTGATGCCCGTAGCACCACTTCTTCCCCAGTAGTGACAATCCCAAATGTCTCCAGGCATTGCCCTATGTCCCTGGGGGGGCTCAGTCACCCTGGTTGAGAGCGACTAACTTAGGGAAGCTGATAAAAACTGTTGGTTTTGAGAAGAGCAAGATGTGGGGACAGATAAACAAGACTCCAAAGTCATAAAACCGACCTCATGCAGGGGAGGATGAAGGGCTGAATGCTGGAGCAGGAGGGTGGCGCAGGCAGTTACATACTCGACTGTGGACATCGGTTGTCAGGGGAGGGTGGGAAGGTAAGGAATATAAAAAAGACTGTTTTCAGAAAGTGTTTGTGATAAAATAGCACGTATGACATCTCACTTACGTAAAGTTAAAGGGCATGCGTGGAGAGAGACAGCAAGCACAAAGGTCTTCCCCAAAATGTTGACCGGGTGCCACTGTGTGCTGGGAACTTAGGTGACAGTGACGTCTTCCCTCCTGCTCCTTGGTCAGGGAGAGCAGTTTCCAGAAGAGGGTTCAACCCTCCAGTGGGCAACCCATTGGGCAGAGTGTGGATATGGTGCTATATTTTCTGTCTAGCACTGCTAGAGGCTTCCCTGGCTGTGGCTTCTCCAGTTTACATTTGAATGATTCCACTCCATCACAGGAGCATGGGTGGCTTAGTGGTAGAATTCTTGCCTTCCGTGTGGGAGACCCAGGTTCAATTCCCGGCCAGTTCACCTCATGTGCAGCCACCGCCCAGTTGTCAGTGGAGGCTGTGTGTTGCTGTGATACTGAACAGGTTTTCAGAGGAGTTTCCAGGCGAAGAGTAGGAGGACGGGCCTGGTGATCTACTCCCGAAGACTGGCCAATGAAAACCCTACGGATCACAACCGTCTGATCTGCAACTGATCACGGGGATGGCTCAGGACCGGAGAGCGTTCCGTTCTGCTGTGCACGAGGTTGCCATGAATCAGGGCCAACTTGATCGCCACTAACAACAACAACGCTCTGTCACGTACACTGCTCTGGGTCCCCGTCTCCCTCTGGGTTCTTTCTTGCTGCGCCCATCGCTGTAATTTCTGGCCTCTCCTTCACCTCCAGTCTCTTCCTCTCTTCCTATGGCCCTTGCCCTTCCTCCCCTCCCCAGGCAAGCATACCTGGGGAGACGGTGGCCGTGAGCCAGGCCCCAGCTGACACCTCACTCACCCCGTGCAGGCCACAATCTTCCCGGCAAGGATCATGGCGGCCAAAAAGGAAGGCAGAAAGGGAGGTGTCTTGGTAGGTGAGCAGAGAGCCCCTGAAGTCATTGGTTTTAGGAGGCTGCCACAACCAAAATCTCAGTCAACAAATGTCCTAGACTACAGCCATGAAATGCCTCCTAAAGGGAGGCTGCCCTGACTCAGCGAGGCTTCGCCCAGCCAGGAAGCCTTTCTAGGCCTTGTTTCCCATTGAATTGAACGGGCAGCGCCTCTTCCTCTCCCTGCCTTCCAGGGGGCCTCAACCGGGGCCCCTTGGCCCATCCTCCTGGAGGGGAGATCAGGTAGCGGTCCCTGTGGCAGTGACCAACACCATGTCCCAGTGCACCTGAGCTCTTCCTGCACCCCCCTGCCACCGTCTCCCCTCCACCTTCCTGATTCCCCTGCGTGGGGCTCCCCTCCACACCCTCCAGCCTCCTTCCCCAGAAGAACATGGAGCAGCAGAGACGCCAAGAGTGGCTTTTGCTGGCGGAGCTGTGTTCTCATACCCAGGCTATTTCCCCTTGGCCTTGGGCTTGTGGTCATGTGCTTCCTTCCATGGGTGGGTTCAGGACCAGGGCCAGAGAGCAGAGATGAGGACCCAGGGCCCTTCCGTCCCTGGCTGTCTCCGGGAGGTGGCCTTGTTGGCCGTCTGGGGACCAGGGGCTGGCAGTGAGCGAGGGACGGACACCCCGGGCTCAGCTGTCCAGCTCAGCAGGGGTTTGGAGGCTGGTTTCTTGTGGTTTCAGGTTCCCTCCGCCTGGGAGCCTGCTGGAGGCTCAGGTTTCCCGCCTGCCCGCCATCTCCCTTCCTTTGGTGTTGGGGGGTGATGGGCTCAAGCCATGATGTCATTGCCTAGTCCAAACAGAGGGGCTGGCCGGGTGCGGGTGCGCTGGCTGGGGCCCTGTGCTGAGCGCAGCAGCCCTTCATCTCAAGGCTGTGATTAGCACTGGAATTTCCTCTCTGCGGCGCTCTTCCCACTTTTGTTTTTCTTTCTGTGTTCCTGCCTCACCTTCCCTCCCTCCCTCCTCCCCCCATCTGGTCTCTCCTCCCTGGGGACACTTCAGCTCTCCCTGATGTCAGCTGTGCAGCCAGAGGCCCCATTCCTGAGCCCCTTCAGTCCCCACCCTGACCCAGGCTCTCTTGCCTCCCTCCTGTCACCAGCTTCAGAGTACACAGAATGGGGCTGAACCCCTAGACGTCATCTAGTGCATGGGGCAGGGGCAGAACACCTTACAGCACTCATTCAACCTTGAGTGGATTTGCCAGACACAGAGAGCAGGTTCTGGGGTGGCCTGATCACCAACAAAGAGGTCAGAGGGCAATGAAGCCAAGAGAACGACCAGGAGACTCACCAGTTGGTCCCCTTGGGGACCCCACACAGCACAGCTCCTCTGTGTCGCCTGCTGTTGTCCAGCCCGGGAAGAAGCCGGCAAGCCCTCAGGGTGCCCTGTGTTCTCAGCTTCCCTTGCAGTGTCATCTGATGGCAGGATGGTGTCCCCATGGGTGCCCACAAGGACAGCCCTGAGGTCAGTGCTCCGTGCCCCGAGCTGGGCTGGCTTCCTGCAGGAGGGGAGGATGTCTGGGGCCTGTGCTCCTCACCATGTATGACTGTCCTGCTGACTCCTGGGGGCATTGGAGGAATGCCCCAGGCGTGCCTCGGCCCCATCACTGCATGAGTTGTTGGCACCCATCGAGTCGGCTCTGATCCATGGTGACCACACGTACAACAGAACGAAACGTTGTCTGGTTCTGCACCATCTTCCCAATTGTCGATGTGCTTGAGTCCATGGTGGCCACTGTGTATTTTGGGCACCTTTAACCTAGGGGACTCAGCTCCTTACAGCCCTGTCTTAGTCATTTAGTGCTGCTGTAACAGAAATACCACAAGTGGGTGGCTTTAACAAACAGAAATTTATTCTCTCACAGTCTAGGATGCCAGAAGCCTGAATTCAGGGTGCCAGCTGCAGGGGAAGACTTTCTGTCTGTGTTGGCTCTGGGAGAAGGCCCTCGTCATCAATCTTTCCCAGTCAAGGAGCTTCTCAGCGCAGGGACTCCAGATCCAAAGGACACGCTCTGCTCCTGGTGCAGCTTCTAAGTGGTAGGAGGTCCCCCCTGTCTCTTTGCTTGCTTCTCTCCTTTATATCTCAAGAGATTGAGTTAAGACACAACCTAATCTTGTAGATTGAGTCCTGCCTCATTAACATAACTGCCTCCAATCCTGCCTCATTACCATCGCGTTGTTGTTTTCAGGAGCTGTGGAAGTCGGTTCTGACTCACAGCGACCCTGTGTACTACAGAACGAAACAGTGCCCCGTCTTGTGCCATCCTCACAATCATTATTAGGCTTGAGCCCATTGTTGCAGCCACTGTGTCAGTTCATCTTGTTGAGGGTTTTCCTTTTTCGCTGACCCTCCACTTTACCAAGCATGATGTCCTTCTCCAGGGACTGATTCCTCCTGACAACATGTCCAAAGTTGGTAAGATGTAGTCTCGCCATCCTTGCTTCAAAGGAGCATTCTGGTTGTACTTCTCCCATGACAGATTTGTTTGTTCTTTTGGCAGTCCATGGTATATTCAATATTCTTCGCCAACACCACAATTCAAAGGTGTCAATTCTTCTTTGGTCTTCCTTATTCACTGTCCAGCTTTTGCATGCGTATGATGCAATTGGAAATACCATGGCCTGGGTGAGGCGCACCTTAGTCTTCAAGGTGACATCTTTGCTTTTCAACACTTTAAAGAGGTCTTTTGCAGCAGATTTGCCCAATGCAATGCGTCTTTTGATTTGTTGACTGCTGCTTCCCTGGGTGTTGATTGTGGATCCAAATAAAATGAAATCCTTGACAACTTTAATCTTTTCTCCATTTATCATGATGTTGCTTATTGGTCCGATTGTGAGGATTTTTGTTTTCTTTATGTGGAAGTGTAATCCATACTGAAGACTGTCTTTGATCTTCATCAGTAAGTGCTTCAAGTCCTCTTCACTTTCAGCAAGCAAGGTTGTGTCATCTGCATATCACAGGTTGTTAATGAGTCTTCCTCCAATCCTGATGCCTCATTCTTCTTCATATAGTCCAGCTTCTCGGATTATTTGCTCAGCATACAGATTGAATAAGTACGATGAAAGGATACAACCCTGATGCATGCCTTTCCTGACCTTAAACCACGCAGTATCCCCTTGTTCTGTTCGAACAACTGCCTCTTGGTCTATGTATAGGTTCCACATGACCACAATTAAATGTTCTGGAATTCCCATTCTTTGCAATATTATCTATAATTTGTTATGGTCCACACAGTCAAATGCCTTTGCATAGTCAATAAAACACAAGTCAACACCTTTCTGGACGAGTAGCCCACTGTAATTCCCCACCCCTGCCCTACGCCCGGCAGACATCCATCACTCCTTCCCCACCGAGCCTGGACATGGCTTCCAGTCCCTCCCCACCATGCTCCAGACAGCCACCAGCAGCCAGCTGAAGATGGTGCATGGTTTATTTCAGTGGTATGGAGGTGCCCAGCTGGGCTTGTGTGGGGATTGAGTCGCCCTAACGAGGGGCAGAGGTAGAAACCACAGTTCCTTAGCCCACCACCTGAACTTTTTGGAATCTCTTTCCTTGTATTTTATCTTACAGGTTACATGTTTTCATGTCTGCCTTCCCATTAGACTGTACACTTCTTAAGGTTATAGTGCTTTTATTCATTCATTCAATAAGTAATTCACTGACTGCTAGCTGTGTGCCAGGGCTGGGTGCTGGGAATACGGGGAGAGCAACAAGCCAGAGAGGCCCCGCCCTCCTACCGGACACATTTTAGTGGGAAAAACAGAGGAAAGGACAACTGCAAAGGGCGTGGTGGGTGCGGTGATGGTGGGACAGAGGGCCAGGAGGCAACAGACACCAGCAAGTCTGCGGGGTGTGGCAGGGTCACCCGGAATCAAAGACGTCTCCAACAAGGATAGAGTCGAGTCAGAGTGATCCTGGAGAGGGTGGGCTGATGTGGGTGGAGGACTAGCCCGCATGAAGGCCTGGAGGTAAGAGGCCAGGGGCTTCCAGGGGCTCCAGGAGGCTCAGGCGGCTGAAGGCAGGGCCGAAGGGCCACAGACACGGCGGAGCTGAAGGTGAGCAGTGGAGGAGGAGACAGGCGGCAGCTGCCGGTGGTGACTCACTGCTGCGCAGAATGATTGGAAACACATGTTCCTCCCTGAGGCGGTTATTGCTCGGAGCTGAGGGTTCTCAGACGACATGGGAGGGGGTGGGGCCAGAGCAGTGGTGCAGGCGGTGGGGAGGGCTTCTGGCTCCCTCTCTTGTCCCCACATTACCATCCTTAGTGGATGGCCCCTTGTCTGGCCACTTCCCACTTGCGACTTCTGAACAAACTTTGCCCTATGAAAAATTCCAAACGCTTTCAATTAAGAGGAAGAAAACACCATGATCACCCACGTACCAATTGCCCAGCTTTGGAAATTATCATCTCAGCCAATTATTTCGTCAACATCCCCCCAATGGATTATTTTGAAGCAAATCCCAGACATTCTAGTTCATAAGTAAATATTAGAACTTTTTTTTTTTAATGAAGGTTTATTGTTTCTTTTTCCAGGTAGAGAAGCACATTCGCCTTATTTTACGAGAGTTTATCTTAGCACATGACTTTTTTTTCTTCCCAGCATGCCCCTCTCTGGATCTACACCTTTTGTGAAAACACACAGCTTCTCACACAGCCGTGAAGACGTGCCCTGTATGAGTCTTCAGGCCTAAAGAAATACAAATGGCAGAGTGGCTAACAACACGCTTTGTTTCCCCTTCTCAATTCCTTTGTTGGATTCTTGACATGCTCTGCCCACGGGTTCTGCATAGTTAGAGGCTTATGACTTCTCAGAGGAGCCCTGGTGACACAGTGGTTAAGCACTCGGCTGCTAACCAGCTGCTCTGAGGGAGAGAAGACCTGGAAACCTGCTCCGTAAAGATTACAGCCTAGGAAACCCTATGGGGCAGTTCTACTCAGTCCTACAGGGTCGCTATGAGTCAGAGTTGACTCGACAGCACACAACAACGTGATTTCCCAGAAGCCCAGAATTTCTTGGGTGGGTGAGGAGCAACACTGAGAGTATGGTCATTGTCAGCTGCCTTTGAGAAAGCCTTGGACGCATGGTGACCCATGGTAAACAGAGCAGAACCCTGCCCGGTCCCGGGCCATCCCCATGACCAGTGACAGATCAGACAGTTGTGATCCATGGGGTTCTCACTGGCTGATTTTCAGAAGTAGATTTCCAGGTCTTTCTTCCTAGTTTGTCTTAGTCTGGAAGCTCTGCTGAAACCTGTTCAGCATCACAGCTGACAGCTGGGTGGTGGCTGCACATGAGGTGCATTGGCCGGGAATAGAACCCGGGTCTCCTGCATGGAAGGCCAGAGTCCTACCACTGAACCACCACTGCCCCACATAGTTATTAGTGCCTATTGTTTATGGAGGACCCAGGACCTGCCACCTTCCTCCCATCATTGGCTTTCGCGCTCACTCTGCCCTGTGACAGAAATGGCCGGCGACTGTAATGTAGCTGTGAAGCTTGGCCTTGGGAGGCAGGTAGCTTGAGTTCATCTCCCGCCACCAGCTGTGGGACTGTGCATGTTTATCTAACCTCTCCCAGTCTCCACGGGGGACCCTACTAGCACCTGCCTGAGGAGCTCAGAGCAAAGCCTCAGCTCACGGCAGGTCCTTGATGACATCTGCTAGGAAGGCCAAGTGTGACAGCAGTTGACGCCGCTGGGGCATTACCGGAGGCAGGACTGAAGCCCAAATCCGTTGCCGTCAGCCCCCCCGAGCTTGCTTCCGCCTCCCACCATACTCAACCCTCTACCCCTTTTGGGGCCCACAGAACCACAGCTGCCCAGTGACTTCTGCGTGGGATCTGAAAGATCTCTCTGCTCTGAATTCATCCCCTGGAGCTTGGGAGACTCCCAGTCCCAGGCAAGCACTTTCTTCTAGGACCCAAGGTCCTTGGAACTCACAAGAGACTCGGCAGCAAAGGGGCCACCCAGCCAATGGGACAAAAGAGGAACCAGAAGAGGGCGTATCCCTTCATCTGGGAACAGGCACCTTAGTGTTACGCAGCCAGCATCTCTGGGTTGTGAGGAATAAACACCCAGGTGAGATAGTTTATTTCGTTTTTGTTTTGTGACTTGGGAGACCCCATGTGACAGAGTAGAACTGCTCCCTAGGATTTTCTAGGCTGTAATCTTTATAGAGCCCTGGTGGCGCAGTGGCTAAGAGCTTGGCTACTAACCAAAAGGTCAGCACTTCGAATCCACCAGCCACTCTTGGAAACCCTGTGGGGCAGTTCTACTCTGTCCTATAAGGTCGCTGTAAGTCGGAATCAACTCAAAGGCAACAGGGGTTTTTGGAATCTTTATGCAAGCGGATCACCAGGTCTTTCTTCTGTAGTGCTGGCCGAATGGGTTCAAACCCTCAGCCTTTTAATTACCAGCTGAGTGCTTAACCGTTTGCACCACCAGGGACCTTCAGGTGAGGCAGTTGAACCCAGTGGGCTCTATTGGAAGGGTGCAGGGAATGTCATGGGCCTTACCTGCGAAGCGTGGCGCCAGGGGCCAGGGGTCCTTGAGCTGCTGTCTCCTCTTGCTCCTCTCAACCCCGTGGAATTTCTCACCCCGACTCCCAGCAGGCTTTCCCAGCCTGGCATGGCTGCTCTCACCCAGCTGCACCTGCCCTGTCAGTTGAAGTACTCTTCTACCAGGGTCTGCCTCCAGGGCAAGGCTCTGATTGGGCCAGCCAGGGTCAGGTGACTACCACACCTAGCTCCAATGGCGGTGGCCACCAGCACAACTGGGTAGTCAGGTTCCAGATCAGAAGGATAGACCTGCTCAGAAAGAGCGTGAGAATGGATGCCTCCCCGGAGGGTGGGCACTGCCCCACAGCGAGCGCCCCCGTGGGGGAAGCTGGGCTGTTGACTGCCCTTCTGCGAGCTCCCTGAACCTTTGAACCTACGAGAAGTGGGGGGCGGCAGCTGGGCCTGGGTCTTCACACGTTCTGCCACACTCAAAAGTATTATCAGTGCACCATTTTGAAAAATACGAACTAAGACTTACCAAAAAGGAAAACAGTTGCCGCTGAGTTGACCCTAACTCACGGCGACCCCACGTGTGTCAGAGTAGAACTGTGCTCCAGAGGGTTTCCAATGGCTGATTTTTAGGAATTAAATTGGCAGGCCTCTCTTCTGAGGTGCCTCCGGGTGTACTTGAGTCTCCAGCCCTTCAGCTAGCAGCCGAGCTTATTCTCCGTGTACAGCGCCTGGGGACTAAGACTTGAGATACTTTGGAACAGCGAAGTAGTGTGTGGCTTCTCAGGAGCCACCGGCTAGGAATTGCAGAGAATTCTCTTTTTAAAAACACTGGCTTTTCTTTCCCCATTTTGTTAACATTTGCAAATCACAAATGCAGCGCCCGTGGCACAGCTCTGTGCCCCATTGGCCTGGGAGAGGTTCTGCCCCCCAGGGGTCCTGTTGGGCCCCCTCTCCCAGGACTTGTGCTCCTTCTGACCTCGATGAGGGAAGGGGATCCTACTCGCATCCGGTGGGGTCACGGTCCTGCGGCCAGCCCTCCCCCTCCCCCAGGCCTTCTGTGCCAGGATCACACCTCTGGGCCGCTTGTGGGTGGAGGCTGCTCCAGGCCTGGCCAACTTCCCCATCTCTCATTGGCTGCCAAAGAAAATCTTTTTTATGGGTTCCTTGTGAGCTGAGAATGCAAACACAGCACCCAGCAGGATGAGTTGGGGGGTGGGGCTGGCTTTCTCCAAGGGCACAGAGGGTCCATGGGGAGGGCAGCACACAGGCCACCGGGAGGGCTGCAGGTCCCGTGGCCCAGGGGTCCAGGGAGCGGAGTGGCCTCAGGTGGGGGGCACCCAGTACCAGGCAGGAAACGGAGTTGTTGGCAATGCACCTTCTCCAAAAGGACAAATATTACCTCTCGGGCAGAGCGCAAACCCTGCCCAGGAGGAACGGCCAGAGTGACTTCTTGCGGGGGAGGGGAGGGGGAGGGGCGGCAGGAGCTGTAGCTGCAAACAAGCAAACAACCCAAACTGCTAAGAAGTACAGAGTTCAGGCTGAGTTTAGACAGTTCATTTAAACACAAAGGAAAAAAGAAGATACACTGTCAGAGAGAACCACTGTTAATATTTTGGTATGCAATATAGAAACCCTTTGCTGTCGAGTCAATTCTGACTCGTAGCAGAAACCTGTCGGAGAAGGAAACTCAAATATTTTCCACTAAAATGAGTGACAGAAAAGTGTCCCTAAAGGACAGTGTAGAACGGCCCCACAAGGGTTTCTTAGGGGTGGCTGGTGGATTTGAACTACTGACCTTTTGGTGAGCAGCCAAGCTCTTAACCACCATGCCACCAGGGCTATAGGTGTTATTTCATCAACGCACAAATATATATACACGTGTGTGTGTGTGTGTGTGTGTGTGTGTGTGTGTGTGTGTGAAAGCTTGAAGCTGTGTAAGGTGGAAACCTGTCAGAGAAGGAAAATTCAAATATTTCCCAGTAAAATGAGCGACAGAAACTTGGTAAGACGGCACCCTGTCAAAGGCGGAAAACTCACAAGACTCAGAAAAACAAGACAGAGTCCTTGTATATATGTATCAAATACTGTTATATGTGGTGTCCCTGATTTGTGCAAACTGTTAACACACTCAGCTGCTAACTGAAAGGTTGGAGGATCAAATCCACCCAGAGTTGCCTCTGAAGAAAGGCCTGACAATCTACTTCCTGAAAATCAACCATCGGAAACCCTATGGAGCACAGTTCTACTCTGACACGCGTGCGGTCGCCATGAGTCAGAGTCCATTTGACAGTAACTTGTTTTATTATATGTACTGTTCTATAGCTTACTTCCCCCACCCCAACAACTCCTACATGTACAATTCAGTGATGTTGATTACATTCTTCAAGTTGTGCAACCATTCTCACTAACTTTCTCCAAATTATTCCACCACCATTAACATAAACTCATGGCTCCCTAAGCAAAAACTCCCCCTCTCCCCCTCCTTGCCATCCCTGGTAACCCCGAATCATCTGTGGTTTCTATATATTTGCTTATTTCCTACAAGTGAAATCATACAGTATTTGCCCTTTTGCCACTAGCATAATGTCTTTGGGGTTCATCCATGTTGCAGCAGGCATTAGAACTTCATTTCTCTTTATGTGTAGCTTGCTCCTTTTAAAGCCTAGAATATATCACGAATATCTTTCCATGTCATGAAATATCTTCCTGGATCACCATCTTTCACGTCTGCGTGGCGTTCTGTTTGCAGGCTCTCCCCAGGAGGCAGGATCAGGGAGCTGGCAGCTCCATGCTTGGCGGTGCTTACAGCTTCCAGTCCCAAAGTGTCAGAGGAGGGCCTTACCTGTTGCTATGGTAAATACCTGAGTAAGGCTCTGATTGGCTAGGCTTGGATCCTGCCCACCTTTGAGCCAGTCACTGTGGCCAGCAGGGTTGAGGGCTTTGATTCGCCAGGCTTGTGTCACATGCCCACTCCTGCAGCCAGTAGGAGACAGAGCTGGCCAGAGCAGCACGGACTAAGCAGGATTGGGCTGGGTGGGCAGCAGTGGTTTCCCGAAAAAGGGATGCTGAGCAGAGAAGAAGTATGGATGCCCTGCAGATTGCAAACCAACAGGAGCTCCATACGCACATGAGGGAGGAATGCCCAGTGATGTGGTGGGTCCAAGACATGAGACACAGTCCTTATCTTGAAGACACAACCTGATTGGGGAGACCCCCACAAAATAGAACACCCCAATGAAAGAAGGGTCAATGCCGAAATGAGATTAACCCAACCGGAGGGCTTTGTAGCAGGACGAACTTGGGTTCAAGTCCCATTTCCACCATGACTTCGCTCAATCTCTTTACTCCCTATAGTGTCCTTGTCCCTAAAATGGAACTAGTAATACCTACTGTCCTCACCAGGCTATGGTGAGAATTGACTCTGTCCACATACGCAATAGCCCAGTTTGAAACTGAGCACATAGTAGACACTTGCTCCTTTACCAGTTGCGATGGACCGTGGACTTGACACCAACTCATGGTGATCCCATGCTTGTCAGAGTACAAATCATTCTATAGGGTTTTCAATGGCTGATTTTTAGGAAGTAGATTCCCAGGCCTTTCTTCTGAGGCACCTCTGGGTGGATTTGTACCTCCAACCTTTGGGTTAGCAGCTGAGCGCATTAACCATTTGCACCAACCAGGAACTCCTTTTCATGGGCAGCCCTGCACATTTTTGAGGCCATTTTTAATGCCTTCTCGGCTTGCAGCCCGGTCCCCACAAGACCCAAACTCCATCTGTTGTGATCTAATTGGTGCAGAACAAAGCAGCTCCCAACAGCATCATCCCAGCTTCACCATTGTCTCCTTCGGGACAAGAAAAAACTAACAGATGAGTGTTTACTGCCACTTGCCACCTACCCCCAGCCCCGAGAACCATAGGTCTGCTGGCCTGGCTCCTGGCCTTGGCCCTGCTCCTGGCCTTGGAGCCCTGGTTGTGCAAATGGGAGCTGTGGGTGACAGACGGAAGGAGGGTGAGAATAGCTTCTCACATTTGTGTTGGAAAAGGCAGAGCTTTGCTGGCAAGAGAGCAAACAAAATTAAATAAAACCATGCGGATGATGAGGAGGGAGAAAAGACAAGTCAAACATGTGGGCTGGGATGGAGTAATAGTTTGGGGGATGGTGTGGGGAGGAGGGGGCCCTGGAGACAGCTGCTTTGCGGTGAGGGAGGAGAGTTAGGGAAAGAGGACTTAAGGAAGTTCTGTTGAGCATTTTGAATCGAGCATTTTGAATGCAATGCCTTCCTTAAAAGATTTCACTCAGTATTTAAATGGCGTTTCAAAGTACTATTCAATTTCTTGTAAAAAAAAATTAATAGACTTCATTTTTCAGAACTGTTTTAGGTTTACAGAAAATCGTGCAGAAAGTAGAGCGTTCCATATGCCCCCTCTGTTCCCTGGAGCCTGTTTCCCTATTGTTACTATCTAGCATTCCTGTGGTCCATTTGTTATAATTGATGAATCAGTACTGACACATTGTTATTAACTAGGGCCCATAATTTACATCAAGGGTCACTCTTTTATACATATATATATAATTTATTTTATTTGGTTCTTGTTGTTGAGAACATCCACAGCAGAACCTACACGAACAATTCAACAGTTTCTATATGTACAATCCAGTGACACTGATTACAGTCTTCAAGTTGTGCAACCGTTCTCACCCTCCTTTTCCAAGTTGTCCCTCCCCCACTAACATACTTGGATCCACAATCAACACCCATGGAAGCAGCAGTCAAGAAATCAAATGACCTATTGCACTGGGCAAATCTGCTGCAAAAGACCTCTTTAAAGTGTTAAAAAGTAAAGATGTCACTTTGAGGACAAAGGTGGGCTGTCCCAAGCCATGGGCTTTTCCTTCTTTCCTTCCTTTTCTTTTTAAACTGTGCCTTAGGTGACAGTTTACAGCTCAAGTTAATTTCTCATACAAAAATTTATACACATATTGTTATGTGACATTATTTGCAATCCCTGTAATGGGACAGCACACTCCCCCTTTCCACCCGGGGTTTCCCATGTCCATTCAACCAGTTCCTGTCCCTTCCTGCCTTCTCATCCTGCCTTTGGACAGGAGCTGCCCATTTGGTGTCGTGTATCTGCTTGAACTAAGAAGCACACTCTTCACGAGTATTATTTTATGTTTTATAGTCCAGCCTAATCTTTGTCTGAAGAGTTGGTTTCGGAATGGTTTTAGTTCTGGGTTAATGGAACTTCCAGGGGCCATGGCTTTGGGGGGTTCCTCTAGTCTCAGTCAGACCATTAAGTCTGGTCTTTATATGTGAACTTGAGTTCTGCTCTACACTTTTCTCCTGCTCCATCAGGGACTCTCTGTTGTGTTCCCTATCAGGGCGGTCATTGGTGGTAGCCGGGCACCATCTAGTTCTTCTGGTCTCAGGCTGATGAAGTCTCTGGTTTATGTGGCCCTTTTGTCTCTTGGGCTAATATTTTCCTTGTGTCTTTGATGGTCTTCATTCTCCTTTGCTCCAAGTGGGTTTGTACCAATTGATGCATCTTAGATGGCTGCTCGCAAGCTTTTAAGACCCCAGACACCACTCACCAAAGTGGGATGCAGAACATTTTTTAAATAAATTTTGTTATGCCAATTGACCTAAATGTCCCCTGAAACCCAAGCCATGGTATTTTCCATTGCCTCATATGCATGCAAAAGCTGGACAATGAATAAGGAAGACCCAAGAATTGATGCCTTTGAATTATGGTGTTGGCAAAGAATACTAAATGTACCGTGGACTGCCAAAAGAACTAACAAGTCTGTTGTGGAAGAAATACAGCCAGAACGCTCCTTGGAAGCGAGGATGGTGAGACTTCATCTCGTGCACTTTGCTGTTGTTGTTGTTTTTAATTGTGCTTTAGGTGAAATTTTACAGGGCAAATTAGTTTCTCATTAAACAATTAATACACATAGTGTTTTGTGACATTGGTTGTCAACGCTGCAAAGTATCCACACTCTCCCCTTCTTGACCATGGGTTCCCCATTTCCATTCGTCCAGCTTTCCTGTCCCCTTCTGCCTTCTCGTCCTTGCCCCTGGGCTGGTGTGCCCATTTAGTCTCATAGACATGGTTGAGCTACGTGTATTATTGTTCGTTTTATGGGCCTGTCTAATGTTTGGCTAAAGGGTGAACCTCAGGAGTGACTTCAGTACTGAGTTAAAAGGGTGTCCAGGGGCCATTCTTTCAGGGTTTTGTCTTATATACTTTGGACATGTTATCAGGAGGGATCAGTCCTTGGAGAAGGACATCATGCTTGGTAAAGTAGAGAGTCAGTGAAAAAGAGGAAGATCCTCAATGAGATGGATTGGCACAGTGGCTGTAACAGTGGCTCAAACACAGCAACGACTTGATCATACAGGATAGAGTAGTGTTTTGTTTTGTTGTACGTAGGGGTGCTGTGAATCGGAACTGACTTGCCATCGCCTAACAACAACAGCAACATTAACATAAACTCACTGCCCTCTAAGCTTCCTATCTAATCGTTCAAGTTGCTGTGGTCAATTTGATCCCATAGAGACAGATCTTAAAAGAGCACAATGCTGAAGGCAGACCTTCTTTACTAGTTAAACTAAACTATTGTTTGGTTTTAAGTAAACTTCAGAGGGTATTTTTGGTTTAAGTTTTAAAGATTTTTCTCAGGGCAGTAGTTTCAGGAGTTCACTGGGGTCCACTCTTGGTGTTGTGCAGTCCTATGTTGTTAGTGGTCTTCAAGTCAGCGCTGACTCACGGTGACCTTATGTATACAGAACGAAACGTTGCCCAGTCCCATGCCACCCTCACGATCTTTGGTGTGTTTGGGCCCATGGCTGCAGTCACCGTGTCAGCCCAGTACAATCCTATAGGCTTCCTGTGTCCGCCAGGTCCACCATTACAGGATCACACTGAATAGTTTCCCTGTCCTAAAAATGCCCTGCGCCTCCCTGTTCACTCCTCCCTCTCGTGTTTGCTGAGAAGAGCCACAGCAGCCGGCTTACGAGTCACCCGCTAGCTGTCATCTTGTCTGGGCCATTAGCACACAGACGCCTCCTCCATATGACAGCCCCCACCCTCTGTGACTGTCATCTGGGGTCCTGCCAGGCCAGTGACCCCCATGCCCAGGGAGCACAGCGTTTTTGTCCCAGGGTTGTGGAGGAAACAGGCAGCTGGTGAGGAAGGAGAGGCTCGGTCTGGACCAACCCCCCAACTCTGCGAACCTCCTCTGCTCAGGAGGCAGACCCAGCCAAGCCCTGGCCCGGGCCTCACAGGCAGGAGGCCCCGAAGCTGGCTGTTGTCAAACCCCCTCGTCCTGACTGTCTCCCTGGGCTGGGTTATGAAAGAGTGTGTTTTCTCTGGTCTCTATGATTGTCAAGTTTGATGGGAGACAGAAGAAGGGGTGGTACTCACATCTGGGGGTGTCTTTGCCACATCAAAGTACCCGTTGGAGGCTGGTGTGATGGCAGAAGGTCCCAAGGGGCGTGTGACCCCCTCCAAAGGGCAGGCCTGGGCTTTGCAGAATGCCAGGATAAGCCCAGGGCCGGGGGCACCCAGGCCACCTGCGGCCCTCAGGCCCAGGGCAGGGCGCTAAGAAAGCCAGCAGACAGCTAGCTCCAGCTCTCAGGGGTGTCCGGCCAGCACGGGCACCCCATGTCCCTCACCCTCACACATGGGGAACTCGCGTGACAAGTGGCTCACCCCCGAATCACAGCATCGGCCTTGCGACTTCCGTCTGGGGCTCGAATCCCAAACCCCTGTTGACTTCCCCTCACTGGGGCATCTTCCTGTGTTTGTATTTATCTGTTTAAAATGGTTTTCAATGTTGTGCAACCATCACCGCGATTTACTTCTAAAACCACTTTGTCACCACCGACAGACGCCCCTGAAGTGATAGCTCCCTGTCCTCCCTCCCTCCAGCCCCTGGTAACCAGCGATCCCCTTCCCGTCTCTGTGCGGTTGCCTGTTGGGGATAGTACCTGTAAGCGGGGCCATACAGTACGTGTCCTTTTGTGCCTGGCTTCTTTTGCTCAGCATCCTGTTTTCAAGGCTCACCCATGTGGTGGTGTGTATCGGGACTTGACTTCTCTTTGTGGCTGAATAATATTCCATCGTATTTGTATTAGCTTCCTAGGGCTGTTGTAACAAAACACCACAAACTGGGTGGCTTATAGGAACAGAAATGTATCGTCTCATAGTTCTGGAGGCTAGAAGTCCAGGTCAGGGTGTTGGTGGTTGATTCCTTCAGAGGGCTCTGAGAGAGAAGCCATTGCCTGCCTCTCTCCCGGCTTCGGGGGGCTCCTGGCGATCCTCGGCATTGCTCATCTTGCAGCTGCATCTGCCTCCCTTGTGACGTGGCTATCCTTCCTCCGTCTGTGTGTATCTTGTTTTTTATAAGGACCCAAAAAAGCCAAATCTGTTGCCGTTGAGTCGATTCTGACTCACAGCAACCCTACAGGACAGAGTGGTACTGCCCCATAGGATTTCCAAGGAGTGGCTGGTGGATTTGAACTGTTGACCTTTTGGTTAGCAGCTGAGCTCTTAACCACTGCGCCACCAGCGCTCTACCATCAATCATATAGGATTAAGACTCTTTCATACCAGTTAACCTAACTAACAATAACCTAACTGACAATATCTTCAAAGACTATTTCCAAACAGGGTTGCAGGGGTTAGGACTTCAACTTTTTTTTTTTTTTTTTTTGAAGGGGGAACGCAATTGACTCTGTAACAGTATGTGGATAACACATTTCGTATATCTGTTCATCTGCTCACGGATATTTGGGTTGTTTTCCTTTCTTGGCTATTGTGAACAGTGCTGCCATGAACATTAGTGTACGTGTATCTGTTCGGATCTGCTTTCAATTCCTTTGGGTATATCCTTAGGAGCGGAATTGCTGGGTCATATGGTAATTCTATGTTTAACTTTTCGAGGAACCACCAAACTGTTTTCCACAGTGGCTGAGCCATTTTACCTTCCCACCAGCCACGCACGAAGGTTCCAGTGCCTCCTCATCCTTGCCAACACTTGTTCTTTTCTGTTTTTCTTTCCTGATAATAGCCTCATCAGGCTTTTTGACAAGTGTGGTACTCTGTGACCCCTTCCTCCAACAGGTGGTGCCGCAGGCTGCACATCAATCCTTGTATTGGTTCTGCTTCCTCATGCTCTTTCTGTTGTGCCTGAGTCAAGAGATGCCTAAAAGTGAGCTCCATGGACCTCCTGACCTGGATGGACATTGAAAGCACATTTCTACTCAAGGATAACACACCTACAGAAAAGCGCACAGATTTCAAGGCACGCTCAGCCTGGTGCATCCCCACAGAGTGAACACACCCAGATAAAAATTAGGGCACCCACCACCGGCCCCCACCCCATCATGCCTCCTCCTGGCCACTGTCTTCCCTTCAAGGTGACCTGACCTGTACCTGCAGGCACTTCCTTTGCTAGGCTTCTATTTTTGGTCAGACCATCCCAAACATACACCCTAAGTTTATCAACAATCTGCCCAGGCACTTGTCATGGATTGAATTGTGTCCTCCCCAAAATGTATGTATCAATTTGGCTAGGCCATGATTCCCAGTGTTGTGTGGTTGTCCTTCATTTTGTGATTATAGTTTTGTGTTAAAGAGGATTAAGGCGGGACTGTAACACCACCCTTACCCAGGTCACATCCCTGATCCGATGTAAAGGGAGTTTCCCTGGGGTGTGGCCTGCACCACCTTTTATCTCTCAAGAGATAAAAGGAAAGGGAAGCAAGCAGAGAGGGGGGACCTCGTACCACCAAGAAAGCAGTGCCGGGAGCAGAGCGTGTCCTTTGGACCTGAGGTTCCTGTGCTGAGATGCCCCCAGACCGAGGAAAGACTGATGGATCACAAGGAACTTCCTTCTGACAGAGAAAGAAAGCCTCCTTTTGGAGCTGGTGCCCTGAATTTGGACTTGTAGCCTACTAGACTGTGAGAGAATAAACTTCTCTTTGTTAAAGCCATCCACTTGTGGTAGTTCTCTTATAACAGTACTGGATGACTAAGACAGCACTCTTGCAAAAACAATTTTATTTATACAGAAAGTACTATCACTGCTTCATTTGGTTACACTTTTAATTTCCTGCCGACAGGTTGTCTATGTTGATCTGTATCTGCAGGTCTGCCTCAGACAATAAGTTACGAGATGGCAGAAAGCGTGTTTGTCTAAATCACTTTACATCTTGAGTAATCTCCACAATCTGACCCTTAAATCCCACGCCTCTCCTGAGGAACCGACCCCGAACGTAACCTCAAGTACAAATGCCACAGAAAGGGGTTTTCACTGCAGCACCGTTACCATGGTGAGGACGCGTCAAACCATGTGAACGTCTAGTGATGAGCCGTGAGAAAACCACTCTTCATCCAGTGATGGGCTCGGCACAGCACGCCGGGTCCCTGAATTAACAAATACTGGAACTTCCCTGGGCTTCCCGTTAGGTGACATTAAAAAAAACAAAAACCCTTCCTGCTGAAGCCTGTTGCCTTGGAGTTTTATCTGCAGCAGAAAGCACACCAGATGCAGACAGGTCTCTGGGTTGTGCGAACGGTTTGTGTTCGACAACTAACGTAAAGGTTGGTGGTTTGAACTCTCTTGGTGGTGGCACAGAAGAAAGGCCTGGTGATCTACTTCCATAAAGATTACAGCCAAGAAAACCCTGTGGAACACAGTTCTACTCTGTAACACACGGGGTTGCCATGAGTCAGGGGCAACTTGACAGCAATGACTTTTTTTGTTTTTTACTAACCCAAAAAGGAGCCCTGGTGGTGCAATGGTTAAACGTTTGGCTGCTAACTGAAAGACTGGAAGTTCAAACCCACTCAACAGCTCCGCAGAAGAAAGACCTGGCAATCTGCTCCTGTAAAGCATACACAGCCTAGAAAACCCTATGGGGCAGTTCTGCTCTGTCCCATGGGGTTGCCATGATCCAAATCAACTCGATGCCGCCTAACAACAACGCTAATGGTGAGGCTGGTTACTCAAACCCTCCCAGTGGCGCCATGGAAGAAAAGCTTGGTGATCTTTTTCTATAAAGATTACAGCTAAGAAAACCCTAAGGAGCACAGTTCTGTTCTGTAACACATGGGGTTGCCGTGAGTCAGAATCGGCTCCATGACAACGGGTTTGGTTTTTTTTTTTTTGCTCAGAACAGAGGCGTCTCACCCATTGAACAAATACCGTTTGCCAAGAAGATGGTTACCTTTTCTACCTTTTGCTCGATTCCCGCAGCAGACAGGTGACAATGGGTTACCTGCGCTTTGGAACTGCCTTCTGCAAGAAATGCCGTGGGCCCTGGGGAGACAGAGCCCAAGTCTCCACATATTGTGACAGGGGTGGGGGGCACAAGTCTCGGGATGAAGATGGGGAAGAGGAGGCTGGAGAAAGGGCTGATGGGGCACACCTTTCCCAGAAATGCTCTCAGAACATTCACGTATTATTTTCCGAGGGTTCCTTTTGTCTTGCTCAGCAAAGCTTTAGATGCCAAAGCCCTCTGGTGGGGCTGGGAAACGGGACTTGTAAAAAGTTAACCTTGAACAGACGAACAAGGAAGGCTATGCGCCTTGTGCTGAGATGCTCACATTCACCAGGCCGGTTTTATTGTGGTGGCCTGTGTTGATAACACAAACCACCAAGACCCCCCACTCCCGCCCACCCCTGCCCCCACAGAGCTCCAGACGGTCTCTCCACAGCCCCGTTTCGACAGCGCCCTTGGCTTTGGGAGGCCCAGACAGTCTTTAGGAACCAAGCTGGGGCCCTCACCGCGTCCTGGCTGCTCTGGGGAGGATGAATTTGCCTTCCTTCTCACCTTCTCTCACCGAAGCCGTGTTGTAGGAGATGTCACTGCAATGAGGGTTTGGGGTTTGGGCTTTGAAAACAGTAGGCGGTGAATGGGCACCACCCCGTGTGTGTCGGAGGAGAACTGTGCTCCACAGCGTTGTCAATGGCTGGTTTTTCTGAAGTAGATCGCTAGGCCTTTCTTCTGAGGTGCTGCCGGGTAGACTCGAACCTACAACCTTTCATGTTAACCGTTTGCAACACCCAGGGCCACAAACATATAAGAAAATGTATTCATGGTCTGTCTGCCCTACTGGATCACTGAGTTCCCAGGGCCCAAAGCTCAGGAGGTGCCACCCGGTGAGTATGGCTGGATGATTAACAACGGGGGGCGTGGGGGAGGGGGCAACCTGAGGAAGCTACCCAAGCTGCCCTCCCCTTCCTCCTGGACTGGAGTCTCTCCCTCTGTCCTCACTGTCTGGCTCCCAGGGAGGAGGAAGCTTCCAGGCCCAGGTGGCTCAGTGGCTACGCCCCAGGACAGAGGACCGCCCCTCATTTCCACCCCTTGTCCTCTCTACGTTTGTTCTCTGAGGTCTCCACCCAGACTGACCACAGCCCATCCCACCCTCCAGCGCCAGCAAGGACGCCCCCCCACCCCAGCACCCGCACACAGCTGGGAGTCGTTAGTGTAGGCCCGCAGATGTTTACCAAGCCTGGTCCGCCTTCTCTGTCCTCTGGCACACAGCTTCTTAAAGGGCCCGGGTTGCTTTCCCTTCTCTTGGGCCCCCGGGACTGTTGCTGCCCCCAAGTCTTCTTCAGGGAACGCCCTCCTGACCTCACCCTCACTAGGAAACCCACTTCTGTGGGGAGGAGGCGCCGGGGCTTGGATGCCTTAGTGGTCGGTACCTGGGGCCATGGTGCCTGCAGGCCCAGGCCCCCACCTCACTGGCCTCCGCTGCTCCCAGTCATCGGCTCCTTTCTCTCCTTGGCCGGCAGAGTGTCCACCTCACCCCAGGGAAACTCAGGGCAAGTCCCCAGGCCCACTTGTTGGGGAACCTCAGGCCCTGGCCCCTGGCCAGGCCTCCTCCCAGATGGTGTGAACATGGGAGCCCCAGGGTTGGGGCAACCTGCAGCTCCGAGACGGCCTGCTGTGCACAAGCGAAGAAGTACTTCCATCCAAGAACTGATGCTCTCAAGCATTTTCAGAAACCAGATATCTGAACGTGTAAGAGGCCAGCAGGCTGGCTGCAGACAGACCAACAGCCCTTACAAGGGCTGACAGCAGGAGGGAGAAGCAGGGCTTGGCCAGCTTCGAAGTCAGGGTGAGTGCTCCCTGGCCCAGGCCACCGAGGAGTGCAGGCCAGCCCATTGGGGTTCAGGACCCTTCCATCCCTTCCCGGAACCCCAGCAAAGTCTTAGACCCACAGGGAAGCCTGAACCTCACATGTGCAACACTGTCCTTGATCTGGAGGAAGCGGAGGGGAGCATGTAGTGAGGCCCAGGGTGGCTCCAGAGTTTCTGCCCAGAGTCCCTCAAAGATAAAGATTCCTGGAGGGCTTAGCACAGAGCTGGTCCCCAGGAAACATGTGGGAATGATGACAAAAGAGGCAGAAACAGGCACCACTGTGGTAAAAGGAGACTTTGTGCTGGATTGAATGTTGTTGTTGTTAGGTGCCGTCCAGTTGGTTCTGGCTCATAGCGACCCCATGTGCAACAGAACAAAACACTGTCTGGTCCTGCGCCATCCTCACAATCATACTTACGTTTGAGCCCATTGTTGCAGCCACTGTTTCAATCCATCTCGTTGAGGGCCTTCCTCTTTCTGCTGACCCTCTACTTCACCAAGCATGATGTCCTTCTCCAGGGACTGGTCCCTCCTGATAACATGTCCAAAGAGCCTGAGATGAAGTCCCACCATCCTCCCTTCTAAGGAGCATTCTGGCTGTCCTTCTTCCAAGACAGATTTATTCCTTCTTCTGGCAGTCCATGGGATATTCAGTATTCTTCACCAACACCATGAATTCAAAGACGTCAATTCTTCTTTGGTCTTGAATAGCTGCCCCCTAAAAGGATATGTGGAAGTCCTAACCCCCAGTACCTGTGACTGTGCCTTGTTTGGAAATAGGGTCTTTGAAGATGTTATCAGCTAACACGAGGTCATAGTGTCATACCGGAATACGGTAGGTCCTAAGGTCATCTTGGAGTCCCTGGGTGGTGCAAACAGTTAAGTGCTTCAACTACTAGCCAGAAGATTTTTGGTTCAAACCCACCCAGAGGCACCTCAGAAGACAGGCCTGGAGATCTGCTTCCGAAAGGTCACAGCCTTGATAACTGTATGGAGCCCAGTTCTACTATGCACACATGGGGTCTCCACGAGCTGGAATCAACGTGATGGCAACTAACCACAACAATCCCATCTAAGTGGGGTCCTTATAAAAGAGGAGACAAGGCACAGAGACAGACAAGGAAAGATGGCTACGTGAAGCCCCCTCTACACTCGAAGGAACGCCTGGGGCCACCAGAACCTGGGAGAGACCAGAAAGGATCTTCCCCCAGAGCCTCCAGAGGGAGCACAGCCTTGCTGACTCCCTGGGTTTGGACTGCCGGCCTCCAGACTGTGAGACGTGTATTTCTGTTGCTTTAAGCCACTCAGTTTGCGGCACTCTGTTAGGGCAGCCCTGAGAAACAGATATACATTCCACCTTCACGAAGACAGATTCCATCTTCAGGAATACAGATTCCACCTTCACAAAGACAGATTCCACCTTCACGAAGACAGATTCCACCTTCATGAAGACAGATTCCATCTTCAGGAATACAGATTCCACCTTCACGAAGACAGATTCCACCTTCACGAAGACAGATTCCACCTTCAAGAAGACAGATTCCACCTTCACGAAGACAGATTCCACCTTCAGGAACACAGATTCCACCTTCACGAAGACAGATTCCATCTTCAGGAATACAGATTCCACCTTCACAAAGACAGATTCCACCTTCACGAAGACACATTCCACCTTCACGAAGACAGATTCCATCTTCAGGAATACAGATTCCACCTTCACAAAGACAGATTCCACCTTCACGAAGACAGATTCCACCTTCACGAAGACAGATTCCACCTTCATGAAGACAGATTCCATCTTCAGGAATACAGATTCCACCTTCACGAAGACAGATTCCACCTTCACGAAGACAGATTCCATCTTCAGGAATACAGATTCCACCTTCACGAAGACAGATTCCACCTTCACGAAGACAGATTCCACCTTCACGAAGACAGATTCCACCTTCATGAAGACAGATTCCATCTTCAGGAATACAGATTCCACCTTCACGAAGACAGATTCCACCTTCAAGAAGACAGATTCCACCTTCACGAAGACAGATTCCACCTTCAGGAACACAGATTCCACCTTCACGAAGACAGATTCCATCTTCAGGAATACAGATTCCACCTTCACAAAGACAGATTCCACCTTCACGAAGACACATTCCACCTTCACGAAGACAGATTCCATCTTCACGAAGACAGATTCCACCTTCACGAAGACAGATTCCACCTTCATGAAGACAGATTCCATCTTCAGGAATACAGATTCCACCTTCACGAAGACAGATTCCACCTTCAAGGAGACAGATTCCACCTTCACGAAGACAGATTCCACCTTCAGGAACACAGATTCCACCTTCACGAAGACAGATTCCATCTTCAGGAATACAGATTCCACCTTCATGAGTACAGATTCCACCTTCACAAATACAGATTCCAGCTTCACGAATACAGATTCCACCTTCACGAATACAGATTCCACCTTCACAAAAACAGATTCCACCTTCATGAGTACAGATTCCGCCTTCACAAAAACAGATTCCACCTTCATGAGTACAGATTCCACCTTCACAAAAACAGATTTCATCTTGTTTAGTGCTGATGACAGCCCTCAGAGGCGGGTCACAGGCCAGTACCCCATTTTACGGATACCAAAGCTGAGGCTCCAGGGGTGACGCCCCCCACCCAAGGTCGCACAGTGAGAGGCAGCAGCCAAGCCCAGAACCTTGATGCTCCGGCTGTGTCTTGCCATCTTTCACAGAGGACCCATCTGGAGCTTGGACGCCACTGAGCACGCCTGGTTGGAGTTGGGGAGTGGGCAGCAGGTGGGGCCCAGAGAGCAAGGCACAGCTTTGGTCTCTTTGGAGCCTCCCAGTGGCCTTTATTTCACAGGGCAACTGCCCTGCACCAGGGTGTTGGGGGTGGTTTGCTGAAGGTTCAGCTTAGGCTGGGGAGGGGCCCAGTGATAGAGCAGGGAGAGGAGAAGGCCAAGTGCCCGGGAGAAAGCAGGGGTCAGAGGCAGCCCTGGTTACCATCACCCACAACCCCCACATCTTTGTGTTGCCATGGCAACACAACTCCTGCACTACCCATGCCCTCGCTCTCTGTGGTGACCAAAGCAGAAAGCAGCTAGTACCAGGCTCCTGGAAAGGGCTGAGGCTGGCCTAATGGGGAACAGCTGCCCTCCCTCCACCCCTGATGTCGGGGGCCCTAACGTCAGACACCTGGCTGGCGATCTGCTGTCTCCTGTCCAGCCCCCACTCCAGGAAAAGGGGGAACAGAGCCCAGGGCCCCCAGAACCGAGCCAATTCAGAGAGGTGGTGGGCAAAGGCCTCCATAGCTTTCTATTTTGCTAGAAGGTGGGAGGGGGGCTCTGAAAACAGATGGTAGGGCCCACCCCAGAGTCTCCACTTCAGGAAGTCTGGGGTGGGCCTGAGAATGTGCATTGCTAACGAGTTCCCAGGGGCTACTGCTGAGGAGCTAGGTGGCGCAGTGGTTAAATCACTCGGCTGCTAACTGAAAGGTCTGTGGGAGAATGTGAGTTGCATTGCTAACGCTCCTCGGGAGACAGAGGTGGCATTCTGCTTCCATGAAGATTACAGCCTTGGAAACCTTATGGGGCAGCCCTACTCTGTCCTACAGGGTTGCTATGAGTCACAATCGACTATGGCAGCAGATTTTTTTTTTTTTTTTTTTACCTTTGGGAAGCAGAAAATATTTATTTAATTTTTTTGTTTGTTTATTGTTGTACTTTAAGTGAAAGTTTACATTTCACGTTAGTCTCTTATACAAAAATTTATACATACACTGTTTTGTGACCCTAATTGCTCTCCCTATACTGTGACAGCACACTCCTCCTTTCCACCCTTGATTTCCCATGTCCATTCAACCAGCTCCTGACCCTCTCTGCCTTCCCATCTCACCTCTGGACAGAAGCTTCCTATTTAGTCTCATGTATCTATTTGAGCTAGGAAGCACACTCTTCACGAGTATCATTTTATGTCCCACAGTCCAGTCCAATCTCTGTCTGAAGAGTTGGCCTCCGAACTTGTTTTAGTTCTGGGCTGATAGAGAGTCCAGGGGCCATGCTTTCCGGGGCTTCTCCAGTCTCAGTCAGACCATTAAGTCTGGTCTTTTTACTAGAATTTGAGTTCTGCACCCCACCTTTCTCCTGCTCCATCAGGGACTCTGTCATGTTCCCTGTCAGGGTGGTCATTCGTGGTAGCCGGGCACCGTCTAGTTCTTCTGGTCTCAGGCTGATGAAGTCTCTGGTTTATGTGGCCCTTTGTGCTCGGGCTAATACTTTCCTTGTGTCTTTGGTGTTCTTCATTTTCCTTTACTCCAGGTGGTTGGGACCAATTGATGCATCTTAGATGGCCTCTTGCAAGCCTTTAAAACCCCAGATGCCACTCACCAAAGTAGGATGCAGAACATTTTCTTAATAAGCTTTGTTATGCCGATTGACCTAGATGTCCCCTGAAAGCATGGTCCCCAGACCCTGCTACTCTGTCCCTTGAAGTGTTTGATTGTATTCAGGAAACTTCTTAGCTTTGGTTTAGTCCAGTTGTGCTGACTTCTCCTGTAGTGTGTGCTGTCCCTCCCTTCACCTAAGATAATTCTTGTCTACTATCTAGTTAGTGAATATCCTTCCCCCTCTCTCCCCACCCTCGTAACCATCAAAGAATGTTTTCTTCTGTGTTTAAACCTTTTCTTAATTTCTTATAATAGTGGTCTTACACAATATTTGTCCTTCTGTGACTGACTAAATTCACTCAGCATAATGCCCTCCAGATTCTTCCATGTTATGTTTCACAGATTCATCGTTGTTCTTTATTGTTGCGTAGTATTCCATTACGTGAATATACCATAATTTGTTTATCCATTCGTCCACTGATGGGCACCTAGGTTGTTTCCATCTTTTTGCTATGGTGAACAGTGCTGCAATGAACATGAGTGTGCATGTATCTATTTCTGTGATGGCTCTTATTTCTCTAGGATATGTTCCAAAGAGTGAGATTGCTGGATCATATGGTACTTCTATTTCTATCTTTTAAAGGAAGCGCTAAATCGTTTTCCAAAGTGGTTGTACCATTTTATATTCCTACCAACAGTGTATAAGTGTTCCAGTTTCTCCACAGCCTCTCCAGCATTTATTATTTTGTGTTTTTTGGATTAATGCTAGCCTTGTTGAGGTAAGATGGTATTTCATTGTAGTTTTGATCTGCATTTCTCTAATGGTTAACGATCCTGAGCATTTCTTCATGTGTCTGTTAGCCGCCTGAATGTCTTCTTTGGCGAAGTGTGTGTTTATATCCTTTGCTCATTTTTAAATTGGGTTGTTTGTCTTTTTGTTGTTGAGGTTTTGCAGTATCTTGTAGATTTTAGAGATTAGACGCTGATCAGGCTTGTTGTAGCCAAATTTTTTTTCCCAGTCTCTTGGTTGTCTTTTGACTTTTTGGTGAAGTCTTTTGATGAACGTAAGTGTTTGATTTTTTAGGAGCTCCCAGTTATGTAGTCTCTCTTCTGGTGCATTGTTACTCATGGTTCATATTCTGTTTATGCCATGTATTAGGGCTCCTAGCGTGGCAACAGATTTTTAATGGGCTGCTGTTGCTGCTCCTGATGGGGACCCACTGTAAGAACCACTCCTTCAGACACTCTGATCCTTTGATCGGTTCCTGCGTTTTCACAGTGTTATGGATTGAATTACGTCCCCCAAAAATATGTTGTATAAATACTAACCTCTATACCTATGGTGGAGCCCTGGTGGCGCAGTGGTTAAGAGCTCCTCCAGCTGCTAACCAAAAGGTTGGCAGTTGGAATCCGCCAGTTGCTCCTCGGAAACTCTATGGGGCAGTTCTATTCTGTCCTATAGTGTCACCATGAGTTGGAGTTGACTCAACAGCAACGGGTTTGGTTGTCTTTTAGGTTTATGCCTGTGATTATAATCCCATTTGGGAATGGATTGTTTTTGTTATATGAATGAGGCATGATTAGTATGAGGTGTGTCTTGAGTCAATCTCTTTTGAGCTATAAAAGAGACTGAATGAGCGAGCAGACAGAGACAGGGAAGAGCGATGCCAAGCCACATGAAGATCGCCCAGGAGCAGAAGCTCAAAGAGACAAAGCCCTTCCTCCTGAGCCAACAGAGAAAGAAAGACTTCCCCTAGAGCTGGGCCCTGAACTCAGGCTTTTAGCCTCCTAAACTGGGAGGGAATAAACTTCTGTTTGTTAAAGCCGCCTATGTGAGGTATTTCTGTTATGGCAGCTCTGGATAACCAAGACACACGGCTTCTCCGCTTTTCCAGCTAATGACTCTAAACTGCACTCTTGCTTGACTGAGCTTCCTGTGCCTGCCATCAGGAAGGACCACAAAGCTGGTGGCTTTAAACCAGGACTTTGAATGGGTTATTTCTGGTTCAACGCCCTGCTGAGAATTTGCATGTCTAACAAGTCCCCAGGCAATGCTAATGCTGCTGGTTAGGAGCAGCGGTTCTCAAAGTTTATTACACATAAGAATCACCTGGGGATCTTGTTAAACTGTAGATTCTGACTCAGTACATCTAGGGTGGAAATGCACATTCTTAGCAGGGGTTCGAACCAGAACAAACCGGTTTGAAGTCCTGGTTTAGACATCAGACATGCACTGCCTCACAGTTTTAGAGGCTGGAAGTCTGAATTTGGGGTGTCAGCAGAGCCTACTCTCTCTGGAGGTTCTAAGGGGGGATGCTCCCTCATCTCTCCCAGGGTCTGGTGGCCCCAGGTGTTCCCTGGTGTGTAGAGGAAGCCTCACATGGCTCCACCTCTCACTCTGTGTGTGTCTCCTCTTTCACAAGGACACCAGTCATAGGGGATCAGGGCCACCCTGCTCCAGCATGATGTCACACTAACCTCACTGATGACATCAGAAAACACCTGTTTCCAAACACAGCATGTTCACAGGCACCAGGAGTTAGGACTTCAACATTCATTTTTCCGGGGCACACGTCAGCCCTTAGCACTGTGCTACATCCATGGTGCAGATGTAAGCAGAGAAGGTGGACCTGGGCCTGGCTTCACCTTGTGTTTCTGTGCCTGGGTTAATCTGTCCATTCAACAAAAGTTTAAAGGCTAACTGTGCCCCTACGCTGTGTCGGAGAGTCCTGGGACACGTGGCCGTACCCTGCGGAAGGGTTATTGGGGGGTTGTAGAGTGCACAGGGGGCACACAGTCCACAGCCAACTCACAAGAAAGTCTGAGAAGCATTCCCAGAGGTCGTGCCCTCTCTACCCTGGTCCCAGTGTGGTCCGAGGACCAGTAGAGGCGGTAGCTGTGCTACCAGGAGCTGTTAGAAATGCAGAAGCTCGGCCCCATTTTAGTCAGAGTCCAGAGACCTGAAGGGTGAGTAGAGATTAACCTGGTGGATGCGGGAGGGGCAAAGAGTGTTCCAGAAAAACTGTGTGTGCATTTCAGAAATGGCAAGAAGTTCTGTTGACCAGAGCCAAAATTTCTGGGGGTGGGAGTGTGGAGAGACCAACATCAGGGTCGTTCCTGGCTGCTCTCAGACCCTTAACCGGGGTGACCAGTCTCCTTGTCTTGCCCAGGAGGCTAAACCCTCAGTGCTAAGCCAGGAATGTTCTGGGGAAATTGGGGCCAGGTGGTACCCCTACCCTTGACCCATTGTGCCCCGGGAGGTGAGATGATGGAGCTGATGGGCAAGACGGGGACGAGATTCTGCTAGAATTCCAAAACGGGTTTGCATCCTTTTGGGAAGATAGCCATGGCCCCCCTGTGAAGGCTGGGCTGGAGAAGGCCCAGAGGCTAGTCCTACAGATGCTGTTGCAGAGGCCCAGGGGACTTCTTTTCAGGAGCCAGTGGCTGAGGGGTGTCATCTGGGGCACCAGAATGTGGGGCATGGAAAGGGCTGTCTGCCCCTTGGCCTGGCTCTGTGCCAAGAGTCCACCATTAGAGGCTGGTCCCTTGGGGTTAAGGATGGAGACAGGAGATGGAGGCACTGTAGACATCGTTCGGTGGGAGAGGGAGGCCCCCCTTTTCTCAGGAGAGGACCCTGGGGTGGGGAGGTCCCCCTGGACCTCAGTCTGCTCCCCTCTGAGCTAGGACTGGAGCTCAGGCCCCCAACCCCCACCCCAGTGCTCAAGGCTCAGCCGCTTCCCTGGTGGGTCTCCATGAAGGTCCCCATCACATGCCCCTGGAGGTGGGGAGCTCACTCCCTCCTTGGCCAGCCATTCCACCCACCACCGGCTCTGACAGGGTAAGGAAAGTGCTCCCTTAGCCAAAGCCACGCCCGTTTTGCAGCTTCCGCTTCTGCCTCTTGGGTCTTTCGAAGATGGTGTGGCCATAGTTCATTCAGATCTTCTCTTCCAACCCCACCAAGACCGTCCCCTAATGGATCAAGTTCACCGTCCATCTCTAAGGGTCTGAGGCTTCAAGGCAGTCAGCACTGGTCCCAGACTCCCTGAGTGCTGGGCCGGCTGCAGCTGAGTCACTCCAAACATGGGCATGCGCTAAGTTCTGGCTACAGACCTGGATCTCAGATGAGCTGGCTCTCAGGAAATGCACAAGACATCCAGAGGCCGAGTGAACACCGATCCCACACCCAGCAGGGTGGGCTCTGAGAGTTAGGATTTTTAGGCGAGGGAGAAGATGTCGAAGGCCCCACCGAGCTCTGGGCATCCAGAGTCCCATTGTGGGGATGGAGGTGGTCTCCGCAGGATCAGGACACGCCCCTCAGCCTGGCCACCCACCTGGCCACCAGCAGGGCTCAGACTAGTGCAGCAGGTGATGGCTGAACGCCAAACTGTGTTCCCCAAAAAACACATGTCCAAGTCTAACCCTGGGTCACTGTGGATGTGACCTTGTTTGGAACGAGGGTCTTTGCAGATGTAAACAAGTTAAGATGAGGCCATACTGGATTCGGTGTTGTTGCTACGTGCTGTTCATGCCGTTTTGACTCATGTGACAGAGAACCGTCCCATAGGGTTTTCTGGGCTGGAATCTTTACGGGGGCAGATTGCCAGGTCTTTCTCCTATGGAGAAACATCTTCAAAAAACCTATTTCCAGACATGGCATGTTCACAGGTACCAGGAGTTAGGACTTCGACATTCATTTTTGCAGGGCACACGTCAGCCCCTAGCACTGCGCTATGTCCGTGGTGCAGATGTGAGCAGAGAAGGTGGACGTGGGCCTGGCTTCACCTTGTATTTCTGTGCCTGGGTTTATCTGTCTGTTCAGCAAAGATATAAGGGTTAAGGGTGTCCCTATACTGTGTTGGGGTGGGCTCGAACCCTTTCAGTTAACAGCCAAGCACTTAACCGTTGCGTCCCCAAGGCTCCTTTACTGGGTTCAAAAAACCAAACCCATTGCCATCGAGTCAATTCCAACTCATAGCGACCCTATAGGACTAAGTGGAACTGCCCCATAGGGTTTCCAAGGAGTGGCTGATGGATTCGAACTGCCAACCTTTTGGTTAGCAGCTGAGCTCTTAACCACTGCACCACCAGGGCCCCTTTACTGGATTAGAGAGGGACTAAATCCAATGACAAGCATCCTTATAGGAGAAAAGGACAGACAGACACAGAAGATGTAGACAGAGACTGAGCATCGCATCTATGAGCCCAGGAACACCAAGCATTCTGCCGTTGTCAGAAGCTGGGACAGACTCTCCCCTGGAGTCTCCAGAAGGAGCCAGCCCTGCCCACACCTCGATTTCAGACTTCTGGCCTTCAGAGCTTTGAGAGAACAAATTCATGTTATAAGCCACCCTGTGTGTCTTGTTTGTTACAGAGCCACAGGACACTAATACCAAAAACCAAAACCCATTGCCGTCAAGTTGATTCCAACTCACAGTGACCCTACGGGACAGAGTAGAACTGCCCCATGGGGTTTCCAAGGCTGTAAGTCTTTATGGAGGCAGACTGCCACATCTTTTTCCCGTGGAACGGCTGGTGAGCTCGAACTGCCAACATTTCACTTAGCAGCTGAGCGCTTAACCACTGCGACACCAGGACACTAATACAAGCCCTGAATTCCTATCCTTCCCCTCGAGTCAGGCCAAGTGTCCCTGAAGCTCCCTGGATCTGGGGGTGGGGAGAGGGATGGCTGAGGACCTGGGCCCCTCCCCCAGTGGGGCTTTAGAGGTGGTTTCTGGGGAGCTTGTGGGGGTCAGAGGTGCCAGAGAACCTGGGTGAGGCCTGAGACCCGTAAGTTTGCTCCTGACTGTCCCCCTTAGCAAGGTCTGAGCAGAACCAGGGCAGGGACACAACTCGGGCCCCTGCTCACTCCTGTCCTGCCCTGGCCACCCAGTGTCCCGGGGTCCCCCAGCTGCACCTCTGGCTGGCTGGCCTGGCCCTCCCAGGTCTCCCAGCCCCACCTTCCAGCACCCTTGACTTGGCCCAAACCATCTCCAGGCACCTAAGACTTCCCGCCTTCTCCCTCTCTATCACAGGCCGACACTGAGTCTGCGTCCCTGAAGCCTGGCTCCAGCTCGTCACCGCACAGCACATCGTTCTCTTCCTGCCTGCAGACAGCATGCTTCTCATCTCCCCATCTTCTCGTCTTCCATGTGGGAAACCCGGGTTCGATTCCCGCCAGTATACCTCATGTGCAGCCACCACCGTCTGTCAGTGGAGGCTCACATGTTGCTAGGATGCCGAACAGGTTTCAGTGGAGTTTCCAGACTAAGACAGAGTAGGAGGAAATGCCTGGCGATCCACTTCCAAAAATCAGCCAATGAAAACCCTATGGATCACAATCGTCCAATGGGCACCTGATCTTGGAACGGCGTAGGACTGGACAGTGTGTTCATTCTATTGTGAATCGGGGTCATTGTGAGTCGGGGCCAACTGCACGGCAGCTAACAACAACAATAACAAGCACCACCGGCTCGTTAGTCTCTGCTGGAGGCTCTCGCAGGCAGGGACCCCCGGCCCCTATGTCCTCAGCTCTGCCCGGCGGGTCCCCCACGTGCCCTGAGCTGGCGGTGTGGACGCACACATATGGCACTTATGTATGTGCAGACAGAACAAGCTGGAACGCTGGAGCACTGATGTGAGAGTGAGTGGGCGGGGAGGAGAGTCCAGGAACTTCTGTGCACTTGGCCTGGGGCGCTGGGTTTTCCCCCGGGACATTCCTAGAGGAGATCAGCTGCTGCCACATCGAACCTTTTCCATCCAGCTTATCCTGAGGCCCAGGGCCCAGCACCATCCCCGGGGCCACGAGGGTGGGGCTCAAGGAAGCCGCATGGAATTCCAGCCATTTCTGGGTGTCATAGAACGTCTCTGTGACGCTGTGTCCACAACCTGGAGCAGATAGGGGACTGCCTTCAAAAAGATCCCACTGCCCACGGAGTACACAAATGTCTTCAGCGTAGAAGGATCACGCAGGAATCCTGGCCCCCTCATCTCCTCCCCAGAAGTGGGCGTTGTTACTTACCAGTTGCTGTCCAGTTGACTCCAGCTCATGGCGAGCCCACGTGAATCAGAGTAGAACTGTGCTCCGCAGAGTTTTCAATGCTGGTTTTCTGGACGTAGATCACCGGGCTTTTCTTCTGAGTGCCTCTGTGTGAACTCAAACCTCCCACCTTTGGGTTAGCAGCCAAATGTGTTAACCATTTGCAGCATCCAGGGACTCAGGTGCTGTTCCTGGTTTGGGTAAAGTTTCCAGTCTTTTCTCTACATTGGCAAACGTTTATGCACATACTGTCACGTATCTATTTTATATGTGATTGGGGTGATAACATTTGTTTCCATAAGGAAGCATTTGGTTGTCAATAACAGAAAACTCAATTCATATGGCCTGAAACAGTCAAGAGCAGTTAGTGGCCCATGGGAATCCCTGGGTGGTGCAAATTGTTAAAGCACTCAGCTGTTCACCAGAAGTTTGGAGGTTTGAGTTTACTAAGAGGCACCTCAGAAGAAAGGCCTGGAGATCTACTTTAGAAAAATCAGCCACTGAAAACCCTATGGAGCATAGTTCTATTCTGACACCTGTAGGGGGCCATGAGTTGCAGTCAACTTCATGGCAACTGGTTACAAGTTCCTGGATGGTGCAAATGATTAACGTGCTTGACTGCTAATCAATAATTGGAGGTTCAAGTCCATCCAGAGGCACTTGGGAAGAAAGGCCTGGCAGTCTACTTCTGAAAAATCAGCCACTGAAAACCCTATGGTAAACTGCTGGGTAAACCTTTACCAAAAACACAATAAAATATTATTAAAAAAAGAAAAAAAGAGCAACAACAAAAACTTTCAGAGCACAGTTCTACTCTGACACACATGGGGTCACCATGAGTCAGAGTCAACTCCACGGCAACCAGTTAGGAGTCCCTAGGTGGTGCAAACAGTTAATGCACTCGGTTTTGAACCAAAAAGTTTGAGGTTTGAGTCCACCCAGAGGAACCTTGGAATAAAGTTCTAGTAATCTACTTCCAAAAAACTAGCCATTGACAATATTAATCTCTGACAAAATAGATTTTAAAGTTAAATCCACCACAAAGGATAAGGAAGGACACTACATAATGATTAAAGGAAGCAGTACACCAGGAGGACAGAACTATGATAAATACATGTGCACCCAACAACAAGGCTCCAAAATACATAAAACAAACTCTAACAGCATTGGAGAGATAGACAGCTTCCACAATAATAGTAGGTGACTTCAACACTCCACTTTTGATGAAGGACAGAACATCCAGAAAGAAGCTCAATAAAGACACGGAAGATCTAAATGCTACAATCAACCAACTTGATCTCATGGACATATACCGAACACTCCACCCAACAGCAGCCAAGTATACTTTCTTTTCCAGCGCACATGGAACATTCTCCAGAATAGACCATATATTAGGCCCTAAAGCAAGCCTTAACAGAATCCAAAGCATTAAAATATTACAAAGCATCTTTTCTGACCATAAAGCCATAAAAGTAGAAATCACTAACAGGAAAAGCGAGGGAAAAAAAATCAAACACGTGGAAACTGAACAACACTTTGCTCAAAAACTAGTGGGTTATAGAGGAAATTAAGGATGGAATAAAGAAATTCATAGACTCAAAAGAGAATGAAAACACATCCTACCAGAACCTTTGGGACACAGCAAAAGCAGTGCTCAGAGGTCAGTTTATAGCAATAAATGCACACATCCAAAAAGAAGAAAGGGCCATAATCAAAACATTAACCCTACAACTCAAACAAGTAGAAAGAGAGCAGCTAAAGAAGCTCTCAGGCACCAGAAGAAAGGAAATAATAAGAATTATGGCAGAATTAAATGAAATAGAGAACAGAAAAGCAATTGAAAGAGTTAACAAGACCAAAAGCTGGTTCTTTGAAAAGATCAACAAAATTGATAAACCATTGGCGAAACTGACAAGAGAAAAACAGGAGAGGAAGCAAATAACCCGTATAAGAAATGAGATGGGTGATATCACAACAGACCCAACTGAAATTAAAAGAATCATAACAGAATACCATGAAAACCTGTACTCTGACAAACTTGAAAACCTAGAGGAAATGGACAAGTTTCTAGAAACTCACTGCCTACCTAAACTAACACGAACAGAGGTAGAACAACTAAATAACCCATAACAACAGAAGAGATTGAAAAGGTAATTAAAAAACTCCCAACAAAAAAAGCCCTGGCCTGGATGGCTTCCCTGGAGAATTCTACCAAACTTTCAGAGAAGAGTTAACACCACTACTCCTGAAGGTATTTCAGAGCATAGAAAAGGATGGAATACTCCCAAACTCATTCTAGGAAGCCAGCATAACCCTGATACCAAAACCAGGTAAAGACACCACAAAAAAAGAAAATTACAGACCAATATCCCTCATGAACATTGACACAAAAATCCTCAACAAAATTCTAGCCAATAGAATTCAGCAACATATCAAAAAAATAATTCACCATGAGCAAGTGAAATTTATACCAGGAATGCAGGGATGGTTCAATATTAGAAAAACAATCAATGTAATCCATCACATGAATAAAACAAAGACAAGAACCACTTGATCTTATCAATCGATGCAGAAAAGGCATTTGACAAAGTCCAACACCCATTCATGATTAAAAAAACCCTCAGCAAAATAGGAATGGAAGGGAAATTCCTCAATATAACGAAGGGCATTTATACAAAGCCAACAGCCAACATCATCCTAAATGGAGAGAGTTTGAAAGCATTCCCCTTGATAATGGGAACCAGACAAGGATGCCCTTTATCACCACTCTTATTCAGCATTGGCTGGAGGTCCTAACCAGAGCAATTAGGCTAGAAAAAGAAATAAAGGGCATCAAAATTGGTAAGGAAGAAGTAAAAGTATCTCTATTTGCAGATGATATGATCTTATACACAGAAAACCCCAAAGAATCCACAAGAAAACTACTGGAACAAATAGAAGATTTCAGCAAAATATCAGGATACAAGATAAACCTATAAAAATCAGTTGGATTCCTCTACACTAACAAAGGGAACTTCCAAAAGGAAATCACCACATCAATACCATTTACAATAGCCCCAAGAAGACAAAATACTTAGGAACAAGTCTAACCAGAAACGTAAAAGACCTATACAATGAAAGCTACAAGACACTACTGCAAGAAACCAAAAGAGACCGCACAAGTGGAAAAACACACCTTGCTCATGGACAGGAAGACTCAACATTGTGAAAATGTCAGTTCTACCCAAAGTGATCTACAGATACAATGCAATCCCGATCCAAATTCCAACAGCATTTTTTTAATGAGATGGAGAAACAAATCAGCAACTTCATATGGATAGGGAAGAGGCCCCGAATAAGTAAAGTATTACTGAAGAAGAACAAAGTGGGAGGCCTCACACTACCTGATTTTAAAACCTATTATACCACCACAGTAGTCAAAACAGTCTGGTACTGGTACAACAACAGACATATAGACCAATGGAACAGAATTGAGAATCCAGATGTAAATTCACCACGTATGAGCAGCTGATATTTGACAAAGGCCCAAAGTCCATTAATTGGGGAAAAGACAGTCTCTTTAACAAATGGTGCTGGCATAACTGGATATCCATCTGCAAAAAAACTGAAGCAAGACCCATACCTCACACCATGCACAAAAACTAACTCAAAATGGATCAAAGACTTAAATATAAAATCTAAAACGATAAAGATCCTGGAAGAAAAAACAGGGACAATGCTAGGAGCCCTAATACATGGCATAAACACAACATGAACCATAAGTAACAACGCACAAGCACCAGAAGAGAAATTAGGTAACTGGGATCTCCTGAAACTCAAACACTTATGCTCATCAAAAGACTTCACCAAAGGAGTAAAAAGACAACCTACAGACTAGGAAAAAAAATTTGACTATGACAAATCTGATCAGCTTCTAATCTCTAAAATCTACAAGATACTGCAAAACCTCAACAACAAAAAGACAAACCAATTTAAAAATGACCAAAGGATATAAACACACACTTCGCCAAAGAAGACGTTCAGGTGGCTAACAGACACATGAGGAAATGCTCACGATCATAAGCCTTAGAGAAATGCAAATCAAAACTACAATGAGATACCATCTCATCCCAGCAAGGCTAGCATTAATCCAAAAAACACAAAATAATAAATGTTGGTGAGGTTGTGGAGAGACTGGAACACTTATACACTGTTGGTGGGAATGTAAAATGGTATAACCACTTTGGAAATCAATTTGGCGCCTCCTTAAAAAGCTGGAAATAGAAGTACAATACGATCCAGCAATCCTACTCCTTGGAATATATCCTAGAGAAATCAGAGCTGTCACATGAATAGATACATGCACACCCATGCTCATTGCAGCACTGTTCACAATAGCAAAAAGATGGAAACAACCTAGGTGCCCATCAACGGACGAATGGATAAGCAAATTATGGTATACCCACACAATGGAATACTACGCAATGATAAAGAACAATGATGAACCTGTGAAACATCTTATAACATGGAGGAATCTGGAAGGTATTATTCTGAGTGAACTTAGTCGCAAAAGGATAAATATTGTATGAGACCACTATTATAAGAACCCAAGAAAGGGTTTAAACACGGAAGAAAACATTCTTGATGGTTACGAGGGTGGGGAGGGAGGGAGAGGGCTATTCACTAACTAGATACTAGACAAGAATTACCTTAGGTGAAGGGAAGGACAGCACACACTACAGGAGAAGTCAGCACAACTGGACTAAACCAAAGCTAAGAAGTTCCCTGAATACAATCAAACACTTTGAGGGACAGAGTAGCAGGGGCGGGGCTCTGGGGACCATGCTTTCAGGGGACATCTAGGTCAACTGGCATAACAAAGTTTTTAAAGAAAATGTTCTGCATCCCACTTTGGTGAGCGGCATCTGGGATCTTAAAAGCTATTAGGCAGCCATCTAAAATACATCAGTTGGTCCCAACCCACCTGGAGTAAAGGAGAATGGAGAGCACCAAGGACACAAGGGAAGTATTAGCCCAAGAGACAGAAAGGGCCACACAGACCAGAGACTCCATCAGCCTGAGACCAGAAGAACTAGATTGTGCTTGGCTATCACAATAACTGCCCCGACAGGGAACACAACAGAGAGTCCCTGATGGAGCAGGAGAAAAATGGGGTGCAGAACTCAAATTCTAGTAAAAAGATCAGGCTTAATGGTTTGATTGAGACTGGAGGGATCCTAGAAGACACAGCCCCCAGGGCTCTCTGTTAGCACCAAACTAAAACCATTCTCGAGGCCAACTCTTCAGACAAAGATTGGACTGGACTTTGGGACATAAAATGACACTTGTGAAGAGTGTGCTTCTTAGCTCAAGTAGATACATGAGACTAAATGGGCAGCTCCTGTCCGGAGGTGAGATGAGAAGGCAGAAAGGGATGGGAGCTGGATGAATGGACACAGGAAATCTGGGGTGGAAAGGAGGAGTGTGGTGTCACAGTATAGGGAGAGCAATAGGGTCACAAAACAATGTATGTATAAATTTTTGTATGAAAGACTAACTTGAACTGTAAACTTTCACTTAAAGCGGAACAACAACAACAAAAACAAAAACAAAACCAGCCGTTGAAAACCCTGTGGAGCACAGTTCTACTCTGACACACCTGGGGGCACCATGAGGTGAAATCAACTCAAGGCAACTGGTTAGCATCCCATGTATCTGGGAGTACAGCACAGTGTGCACCCTGTGGCTGGTCAGTGGCCCATGTATTTGGGGGTACAGCATAGTGTGCACCCTGTGGCTGGTCAGTGGCCCATGTATTTGGGGGTACAGTGTAGGGTAGGCTGCAGCTGGTTCGAGGCCCATGTATTTGGGGGTACAGTGTAGTGTACACCCTGTGGCTGGCTAGTAGCCTGCCTATTTAGGGGTACAGTGGAGGGTGTGCCCTGTGCCTGGTTAGTAGCCCATGTATTTGGGGGTACAGTATAGGGTGTGCCTTGTGGCTGGTTAGTGACCCAAGTATTTGGGGGTACACTGTAGGGTGTCCTGCAGCTGGTGGGCCTAGTGGCTCAGTGTTACTGAGGACCCAGTCCTTCCATCCCCCCTCCAGGGCGACTGTGCTGACATCACCCTAAGACAGGCTATCCTCACAGTCAAGGACACAGCAGCCATCTGAGTTCCCCGCTCCTTGTCCACACCCTTTGTCCGAGGCAGCCCGTTTTTCTCCCGCTCATCTGTAAAAACGAATCACGCTCCACACTTCATCTGCGTGTGTTGTGGTTAGTCGGTGTGTGTGGTTAGCTGCCGTCGAGTCAATTCCAACTCACGGCGACCCCATGTGTGTAGAATAGAACTGCTCCATGGGGTTTTCTTCGCTGTAATCTTTACGGAAGAAGCCCTGGTGGCACAATGGTTAAACACTTGGCTACTAACCTAAAAAGGCTGGCGTTCGAACCCACCAGCCACTCGATAGGAGAAAACTGTGGCAGTCTGCTTCTGTAAAGATTACAGCCTTGGAAACCCTATGGGGCAGTGCTACTCTGTCCTGTGGAGCCCTATGAGTTGGAAGTGGAATCAACTTGACTGCATACAACTATCTTGACAGAAGCAGATGGCCAGGTCTTTCTCCTGTGGACCAGCTGAGTGAGTTTGAACCACCAACCTTTGGGTTAGCGGGCGAGCACTTAACCGCTGCACCACCAGGATTCCTTCATGCATGTGTACCTCACTGTACATATGTTAGACACCTATTAATTGGTTTTTAAAAAAATCCCCTTGGCCTCCAGGGATGGGGACCTGGCGGTCCTTGGCACGCAGTGGTCAACTGGCTAGTCAAATGCTTACCTGGTGTCACTGAGAATGGAGTGCTTGCTGGGAGCAAAATGTGGGGCTGAGTTGGTGCCCTGAGACCAGTGTGAAGATCCTAACATTTTCAGGGACTGCAGGTTGGGGCTTTGCCCCTAACGGGACTAGAGAGATTCAAGAACAACCACGAAAAACTCAAATCCCTCGGTCTTCAGCCTACGTCATGGATTGAAATGTACGGACTTTCTATGATCGGGCCAAGCAATCTCTGAGCTCACATCTGCAGCAACGAGGCAGTGAAGTGCCTTAGGTGCTGAATTTAGGGAGGCGGTGCTCACTCTCGGGGCGGTACATCTTTCCTTTTCTGCTTCCTCCTTCCTGGTGCCTGAAAGACAGACATGATAGCTGGAATGGCAGCAGCCATTATGGACCATGAGGTAACCTTGCTAAGACAGTGGTGCGGAAAGAGAAGGATCTTGGGTCTCAGATGATGGTAGAGCCCCTCTCCCAGCCCTGGATGGCCAACCCTCAGAAAGACTGCCTTTCTCTCTTCTACGTGAGAGAAAAATAAGCTATTTCATATAAGCTGCTGCTATTTTGGGTTGTCGTTATATGAAGCTGAAGCTAAGAATATCCAGTAGAGGTGCACCCGTCAGAGATTATGGCTTTGCGGGCCAGCTTGAGCGTCTGGGGGTGGCGCTAGTTCTCTCCTGCATGGTGGCCATGAGCTCCTCGGTGTGTTGCAGAGATAGGAATCCAAGGGCTCCAGGAGTAAGGACCCTGCAGGGGGGCAGGGGGCAGGTGTCCCATGTGGAACCCTCTTCCTGGCCCCTCACCGTGTGCTAGGAAGACCCAGAAAGCTCTCCTCCCTCCAGGCCCCAGCAGCATGCTGGGCAGGTACCAGCCTTGGAACAGCACTCCGGGGCCCCTCACTGAAAGCCAGGGAGGTGTGAGGAGGATGTCCCAATCGTGACAGAGACGGACAACAAGCTTGTGAAGGGCCGAGGACAAAACAGAGTGCAGCACACCCGCCTCCCGCCTGATCTGTGTCATTGAAACCTCAAGATTGGTGACCAGAGGCAACATGAGCTGTCATGACACAGTCACAGCCCCCCACCCAATTCGGTCACATACCTGGGAGGGACCCTGGAATAACATCACGTGGTTACAGGTCCTCCTAGCCCCTCCAGAGAGGCTTGGGGCCACTAGCCAGGCAACTGAGCGCCAGGGAAAAGGCTCTGTAGGCCTCCGCAGGTACTGGTTAGTAGGTACCTGGTTAGTAGGTCAGCATATACACCAGGTAAAGACTTCAGTCAGAGCCGCTGCAGTTCCAGAGGTGGCCTGATAGGGGCAAATCTGCACGGCCACACTGTCCTCGGGGATGGTGGGCTGTCAGCTCTCCTCTCTCCCTGTCTCTCTGTTCCTTTCTCCTCCCCACCTCCTTCTCTCTGTCTCTCCTCTCTCTGTCTCTCTTCTCTGTCTCTCCTCTCTGTCTCTCTCTCTCTGTCTCTCCTCTCTGTCTCTCCTCTCTCTGTCTCTCCTCTGTCTCTCTGTCTCTCCTCTCTGTCTCTCCTCTGTCTCTCTATCTCTCCTCTGTCTCTGTCTCTCTGTCTCTCTCTCTCTGTCTCTCCTCTCTGTATCTCCTCTCTCTGTCTCTCCTCTGTCTCTCTGTCTCTCCTCTCTCTCTCCTCTGTCTCTCTATCTCTCCTCTGTCTCTGTCTCTCCTCTGTCTCTCTGTCTCTCCTCTCTCTGTCTCTCCTCTCTCTCTGTCTCTCCTCTCTCTGTCTCTCTCTCTCTGTCTCTCCTCTCTGTCTCTCCTCTGTCTCTCTCTCTGTCTCTCCTCTCTCTGTCTCCGTCTCTGTCTCTCCTCTCTCTGTCTCTCTGTGTCTCTCCTCTCTCTCACTCCCTGTCCCCCACTACCCCCCCAGCACGCTGCTCCCACCTGTCACGTCCCAAACTACACTTGCCCAGGACCCTCCCGAGTCCTGGACCCAAGTGAAGACGAGTTGCTGCCCCTGGTGTCTCTGGCCACTTAGAAAAGGGCACAAGCTCTGAGACATGTCTCCAGACTTTGAGGTGACAGGTACCACATCTGCGTGCTGCTCCAGCTCTTGACTGGTGACCCAGGGGGTGACCAGGGGGTGAAGAGTTAGAGAAGACTGTTCTGCAGGTGCAGCTGCAGGGCACCTGGTCTCTATGACTTCTCACCCGGGCTCTCGATGCTCAGGCACCCCGGGAGGCAGCACCCCGGGAGGCGGCACCCCAGGAGGGCGGCCCATGGGCTGCTGCAGGCCTGGCAGGACAATCACCCAGCAGACTCCTGGGCTCGGAGCCAAGTCCTGTCCTCTTCAGCAGTAAACTCTCTCCCCTCAAGCCGCACCAGCTTTGGACCCACGCACCTGGATGAGGTCTTGAGCTGCCCTGCGTGAGCTGGACGTGATCTGAACCACCTGGCCTTGCTCAAGCCACCAGCAGCAGGTGGAAGGGAGCCTACCGCAAGGGCCCCAGCAATCCCCGGAGGCACAGGTAATTTGCAAGTAGCCAGTATTCCTGCATCATCGCAGCTACCCCTCCCTCATCCACACACCTATGGCCTCATGGGAAAACCCAAAACCAAACCCACTACGGTCAGTTGATTCCGACTCATAGTGACCCTATAGGGCAGAGTAGCACCGGCCCTTAGGGTTTCCAAGGCTGTGATCTTTACAGAAGCAGACTGCCACATCTTTCTCCCGTGGAGCGACTGGTGGGTTTGAACTGCTGACCTTTCGGTTAGCAGCTGAGTGCTTAACCACAGCGCCACCAGGACGCCTCATGGGAAGTCCCCAAAAACCAGTACCAGAGCAGGAAAACACACAGGCCTGGTTTCAGTCTGCACCACCCGCTAATTCCAGACGGGAGGCTTGCGGTGGCATCGCAGCCTCAGGGAGGGGCCTCCCTTCTGGGAACACTGGGCCGTGTCCCTCCCCGTGATAGAAAGGGGCGTGGGGCCGCCCTGACCTGCGCACACAGCTGATGGTTTGGTCAGAACGTCTGGGAAGATGGGACGAAAGGCAACAAGGAGCTCTGGGCAGAGGTACCAGGACGGACGTGTTGGGATCGTCACGGAGGGCGAGGAATTCTCTTTGGGAAGGTTAATTCTTTACTGCACACCATTTAAGGAGAAATGGGCTACACCCAAGGGCAGGGAGGGGTCCATGACCTTGTTCGTTGGCCCTCTGCATGTTCTGTAGGCACCCGACAAGGTGAAAAGGCATTCGGTAAGTCCGGGGGTAGCCTTGAGGGATTTCTTGCTACGTAACTTAATAAACCCTCTTACCATTCACTGCAAAAGCAGCAACGACAAAAACCCTGCCCTCTAGTCCACGTCATACAAGCCGGTGGTCACCATGTGGCTGTCCCTTAGTCAGAACACACTCTGCGTGGAGCCTCTGAGTACAACTGTCACCCAGGGGCCATGGTTCTGCCTCTGGTTCCTGATACTCTGGGCTGTGCTGGTTCAGACCCAAGAGGGGAATGCTCCCACCAGAAGACACATCCACGTTCCACTGAGATGGAAGCTCAAGTCACATCTATCCTTTGCCGCTGCTCAGGCCCTTGGGCAAATAGGTGATGAAAGATGGGGGAAGGTGTTATCTGGGGCGGTTGACCTGGTTGTCATGGGGGGACAGGGCTGCTGCTCCAAAGTGTAAGGAGGATGGAAGGAACTCTGGTGATAACCCAGGGGGCTCCCCCAGCTGCCATCTCCCTGGTTCACGCACGGCTACACCTCCCTTCTGGCAGCACCCACAGGGCTCAGCGCTCTCTGCAGAGAAGATTCCGGTGACCCTCCCAGGCCTCGAACCTTCGCTGCTGAGATGCTGGATGAAGGTGAAGGGAAAGTGAAATGGGTGGGAGGGGAGTTGTTGTTGTTAGGCACCATTGACTCGGTTCCAACTCACAGCGACCCTACGTACAACAGAACGAAACACCGCCCAGTCCTGCGCCAGCCTCATAATCGTTGTTAGGCTTGAGCCCATTGTTGCAGCCCATTGTGTCAATCCATCTGGTTGAGGGTCTTCCTTTTTCACTGATCCTCTGCTTTACCAAGTATGACGTCCTTCCCCAAGTACTAATCCCTCCTGATAACATGTCCAAAGTATGTGAGACATAATCTCACCATCCTTGCTTCCAAGGAGCATTCTGGTTGTACTTCTTCCAAGACAGAATTGTTCATTCTTTTGGCCGTCCGTGGTATAGTCAATATTCTTTGCCAACATCACAACTCAAAGGCAGCAATTTGTCTTCAATCTTCCTTATCCATCACCCAGCTTTCATGTGCATTTGAGGTGACTGAAAACACCATGGCTTGGGTCAGGCGCACCTCAGTCTTGAAGGTGACGTCTTTGCTTTTCAACACTTTAAAGAGGTCTTTTGCAGGAGATTTGCTCAATGCAATGCATCTTTTGATTTTTTGACTGCTGCTTCCCTGGGTGTTGATTGTGGATCCAAGTAAAATGAGATCCTTGACAATTTCAACCTTTTGTCCATTTATCATGATGTTGCTTATTGGTCCAGTTGTGAGGATTTTTGTTTTCTTTATGTTGAGGTGTAATCCATACTGAAGGCCATAGTCTCTGATCTTCATCAGGAAGTGCTTCAAATCCTCACTTTCAGCAAGCAAGGTTGTGTCATCTGCATAACGCAGGTTGTTAATGAGGCTTCCTCCAATCCTGATGCCCCGTTCTTCATACAGTCCAGCTTCTTGGATTAATCTGAGACTCTCGGAGGGGACACACGTCATGAATACCAGCTGTGGTCTTGTGACTGACTGTAGAAATAAGACTATAACTTTTGCCCATCATTTCTGCTTTGCTGTGTCTGGTGTGTGTATATATATTATTTTTTTAAATAATATTTTACTGTGTTTTCAGAGATGGTTTACACACATTTTAGGTTCCCACTGAACAACTTCTACACAAATTGTTCAGTGACATTGTTGATGGTCTTCACAATGTGTGAACATTCTCTTGATTTCCGTTCTGGTTGTTCCATTTCCATTAATCTAGTTTCCCTGCCCCCTTACATTCTCATCTTTGTTTTAAAGTAACTGGTGACCGTTTGGTCTCATATAGGTGATTTTTTAAAATAGCACAATACTCATGGACGATATTCATTATTTTTTGAGCCAATTTGTTATTTAGCTGCAGGGTGACCTCAGGGGTAGTTTCCGTTTAAGGTTTGAAGAGTCTCGGCCATAGTCTCGGGGAGTCCTCCCGTCTCAGCCAGCCCAGTAGGTCTGTTTTTGTTTGTTTAGGAATTTGCGGTTCTGTTCCACATTTTTCTCCTATTCTATCAGGGTCCATCTATCAGGATCCATCTATCAGGATCCATCTATCAGGATCCGTCTATCAGGGTCCGTCTATCAGGGTCCGTCTATCAGGGTCCGTCTATCAGGGTCCGTCTATCAGGATCCGTCTATCAGGGTCCGTCTATCAGGGTCCGTCTATCAGGGTCCGTCTATCAGGGTCCGTCTATCAGGATCCGTCTATCAGGGTCCGTCTATCAGGGTCCGTCTATCAGGGTCCGTCTATCAGGATCCGTCCATCAGGATCCGTCCATCAGGGTCCGTCCATCAGGGTCCGTCCATCAGGATCCGTCCATCAGGATCCGTCCATCAGGGTCCGTCCATCAGGGTCCGTCCATCAGGGTCCGTCCATCAGGATCCGTCCATCAGGGTCCGTCCATCAGGGTCCGTCCATCAGGATCCGTCCATCAGGATCCGTCCATCAGGGTCCGTCCATCAGGGTCCGTCCATCAGGGTCCGTCTATCAGGGTCCGTCTATCAGGGTCCGTCTATCAGGGTCCGTCTATCAGGATCCGTCTATCAGGGTCCGTCTATCAGGATCCGTCTATCAGGATCCGTCTATCAGGGTCCGTCTATCAGGATCCGTCTATCAGGATCCGTCTATCAGGATCCGTCTATCAGGATCCGTCTATCAGGGTCCGTCTATCAGGATCCGTCTATCAGGATCCGTCTATCAGGATCCGTCTATCAGGATCCATCTATCAGGGTCCGTCTATCAGGGTCCGTCTATCAGGGTCCGTCTATCAGGATCCATCTATCAGGGTCCATCTATCAGGATCCGTCTATCAGGATCCGTCTATCAGGGTCCGTCTATCAGGGTCCGTCTATCAGGATCCGTCTATCAGGATCCATCTATCAGGGTCCATCTATCAGGATCCGTCTATCAGGATCCATCTATCAGGATCCATCTATCAGGATCCGTCTATCAGGGTCCGTCTATCAGGGTCCGTCTATCAGGATCCGTCTATCAGGATCCATCTATCAGGGTCCATCTATCAGGATCCGTCTATCAGGATCCGTCTATCAGGATCCATCTATCAGGATCCATCTATCAGGATCCGTCTATCAGGATCCGTCTATCAGGATCCATCTATCAGGATCCATCTATCAGGGTCCATCTATCAGGATCCATCTATCAGGGTCCATCTATCAGGATCTATCCATCAGGGTCCATCTATTGTGGCCCTGATCGTGTGTCTGATTTATACTTATAGTACCATTTCCTTTCTTTTTTCTCTACCCATCGCTCTGCCTCAGATAAGCTGGTGGTGGTCAACCATGATATTTAGTCCATGGATTTGAAGAACGCCAAGAGGATTGTGCTAGAAGCAGAGAGGGAACGGGCTTACGGCAAACACAGGGGACTTAGGATGGGTGCAGAATCTGGGGGTGGGGCCATGTGGGGCCGCCCTTTACGGGAAGGTGGAGCTGCCTCTGGTCAGGCAGGAGTGTATGTTTGTTTCGGAGTTGTGAAACATGGCAGGGAGCAGGGTGCGTGAGAGTATCTATTGGCTGCTGCCTGGCTGCCCAGCTTTTAGGCCTCCCTCCCGCTGGGTGGGCCTCTGCGGTGCCTCCCTTCAGAGGCCAGAAAGGTCCAGAGGCTTGCGCTTTTGGGCCCTGGCAAACGGGAGCAGGCACATGGCCTAAGCTGGGCCACACGGGTGCTACCTGACTGTGCCTGGAGCGTGTATCACAGAGCAGTGGAGCCTGTTTAGGGCCCACTGCTGTGGGGTGGGGGCGGCGCGTGGTGCCCGGCATCCATGGAGGTGCTGTAACAGGCCTGTCCCCTCAGCTCCCCAAGGCCAGCCTCCCGCCTTCCCCAGGATTCCAAGAGCCACCCAGTCTCCTTCCAGAAATCCCTCCTCTGCCTGACTGAACCCCATCGTGGGGTCTTGTGGTCATGTACCCCACTGACAGGTATCTAGGTGGTTTCCAATTTTCCATTCTTACAAACAACGCTAAGTTGAGAATCTCTGTGCCTTGTCCCTGGGTGACAAACGGTGAATGCACTGGACTGCTGACCAAAAGGTTGGAGGTTCAAGTTCACCCAGAGGCACCTTGGAAGAAAGGCCTGGCAACCTACTTCCAAAAAATCAGCCACTGCAAATTCTGTGGAGCACAGTTCTACTCTGACACATATGGGGGACCATGGGTCAGAGTCAACACCATGGCAAGTGGTTAGGAGTCTCTGGGTGTGCATGTGATTAACGTGCTCGGCTGCCAACCAAAAGGTTGGAGGTTGAGTCCTCCCCAGAGTCGCCTTGGAGGAAAACCTTGGTGACCTGCTCCCGACAATTCAGCCACTGAAAACCTTGTGGAGCACAGTTCTACTCTGACACACGTGGGGTCACCATGGGTTGGAACTGAGTAAATGGAAACTGGCTTTCCCCCCGAGGCATGCAGGCAAGGATTTGCAGAGTCCCAGAACGTGCTGTTCTCTCTACCTGAAACATGCTCCTCAGTTTTCCACTTGTCTTCTGCTCCTGGTCCTTCAAACCTGGGTCGGCAGTCACTCCTTCATGGACACCCACCCTGCCGCAGATCCTCCCTGTTCCCTAACCCCTGCACCCTCTGGTTCTCACTGTGCCGTAACATCATTCCCCGTTACTCCAGCCCTTTGTTTACTCTCGTACTCCAGCCTCCCCTCCCTGGATTGTAAGCTTCTCGAGGGCAGGGACCATGTACCCCAGAGCCCAACACCCTACCGTTAGAACACAGTACGGATTCAGTAACGCTTTCTGCACGGAAGCATGTGCAAGGGATCACAAGGCAGCTTTAATGATCTCAGACAAGGGAGAGCAGCAGATGACAGAGAGACTGACCGGGGACCTGAGAAAATTCAACACCACTGCACCCAGGTCTTGCTGCTCCTTGGCCTGGAGCTGGTCGGGCTGCAGGAGAATGGGGGTGATGGGGTTCGCAGCACCCGTGGGGAGCACTAGTTGAAATCTTCCAGTGGTTTCTATATGCTCAAGATGGGTGCAGGCAGGAGGAGACACCTGGTGGCTGGTTGCAGAGGTGGCCGCAGAGAGGAAAGAGGCCTTCAGCTGAGCATTTTGGGGACGTGCTTCGCCTCCCCGTCTAGTAGACGCCCGAGGAGTTGGTCAGGTAGAAGGGGCGGATGATGGCGTAGAAGCTGCTGAAGGAGCCCACAGGGCAGGAGAAGAGGGAGGCATTGCTGGAGACATTGGTGCTCAGGGTGTTGGGGATCAGGGTCTTCTGACCCCTGAAGTCGGTGACGGCGGCCACAAAGCTACCGCTGCAGAGCATCAGGGCTTTGTTCTCATAGCCGATGGCTGGGTCTGGGTAGCCGGACCTGGTCAGGCCCAGGGCAGGGACCTCGTCGGAGGAACACGAGAACCCGTAGTTCCAGCAGCTCTGGACGGTGGGGAGGTAGGAGAGAGACCAGGAGAGGAACATGTTGTGGAAGAGGAAGCTGGGGTGCTGGGGCGTCTGGAAAGATCGATAGGAGTGATATCTGTAGTCAGAGGGGGCCTGGGTGTAAGCGGTGTTGTACGAGTACTTGGAACGGAAGCCACTCCTTCTGGACTTTTCCGCCAGCCCGGAGTTCTGGATGTTCCCTGAGATGGAGGCACTCCAGGTGGGTGCCGTGTAGAGGCGGGGCCGGTAGGTGTCCTCGGAGAAGTTCAGGCCCCGGTACTGGGCCAACAGCCGGAGGGGCACCGTGTGGAACTCCAGGGCCTGTAGCACCTTCTTCTGAAACAACGGCTCATGGTCGCGGAACAGGGACATGTTGAACTGCAGCTCGAACAGGTCTATGGGCAGCATCATGGGGAAGCGGATCTCCTCCAGCAGGCCAGCCATCACTTCGTGGGAGGCGCGGTTCTCCCAGCCCCACGCACCCACGGCCTTCAGCAAAGCCAGCTCGCTGGACACGGCCAGCTCGCTCCTGGACAGCAGCGTGCGGAGCAGGGTGAGGGGCGTGCTGGGCCAGGCCTTGGCCCTCGTCAGCGCCTCGAAGTTCCAAGCCAGGAACTGCACGCAGAGCGCCTCCAGCAGGGCGTCGCCAGTGACCAGGGCGTATGCGTGGAGGTCCAGGGGCATCCGGAAGGAGGGGTCCTGGAGGAGGACAATGGTGAAGAGGTGCGCACAGTAGTCCTGCAGCCGCTTTGCCCCGTAGGTGGAGGCGAGCTGGTGGAAGCATTTCACGGAGGACATGGAGATGTTCAGCCTGCGTGAGTACAAGTACCTGCGGGGGAGAGGTGCTGATCCCATGCAGCCCGGGGCCAGGGAGGGGGCCCCCAGAGGCCTTCGGGGTCCTGGCTCCAGACAGCCTCTCCTTCGGCCTTGGGAGTGTCTGAGTGAGTGTGAGGGTGTGTGCCTGTGGTGTTTCTGAGTGTGTGTGTGAATGAGTGTGTACGTGTGTGTGCATGTGTGTGCTTGTGGTGTGTGGGAGTGTGGGAGTATTGTGTGAGCGTATGTATGTGTCTGCATGTCTTTGTGTCCTGAGTGTGTGTACTGTGTGTGAATGTGTGGCTGTGTGTGGCTGTGTGTACACGCGTGTACCTGTGGTGTGTTGTCTGCATGTGAGTATTGTGTGTTGTCTGTGTGAATGTACACAGGTGAGTGTGTGCATGAGTGTTGTGTGTGTGAATGAGTGTGTGTGTGTGAATGAGTGTGTGTGTGTGTGTGTGTGTGTGTGTGGTATGTGTGTACCTGGGGAGAATACTTGTTACGGGTTGAACGGTGTCCCCCAAACAAGACATGCAGCAGTCCTAACTCCTGGCGCTGTGAGCGCGACCTTGTTTGGAAATCGGGTCTTCGCAGAGGTTACCAGCTAACACGTGGTCACACTGGAGGAGGTGGGTCTGACCCACTGTGACGGTGTCCTTCTAAGAAGGCAGAGACAGACGCAGGGAGAGGCAAAGGGAGGACCACACATGAAGGGGGCAGCGACTACAGCCATGTGCTCTAAGTCAGGACCGGCAAGGACCCGGCAGCCAGCAGAGCCGGAAGAAGGAAGGAAGGATCCTCCCCTAGAGCCTCTGCAGGGAGCATGGCCCCGTCCACACCTTGGTTTCGGACATCCGGGCTCCGGGACTGTGAGAGAATACATTTCTGTTGGCTTAAATGCTTGGTCTGTGGCCCATTGGTTGCAGTGGTCCAGGATACTCATGTGCCCTCCAGAGAACCCCTGGGCTCTGGCAGAGGACAGTGATCCCAACCGGGCCCAGGAGGCGGGAAGGATACCTGCCAGAGTCCCAAGATGTCCCAGCAATGCCCACGAGGAGGGGAGGACACCGTCCAGGCTTTATGCTTGGCTGGAACAAAGCCATCTTAACCTGTTCTTAATTGCCACTTAATGTTTTCTTGTAACTGTCATACTCGGTTATAGAAGGCTGCAAGTTCCTCGAAGGCTTCCTTGGGGTGATATCATGGATACCTCCCGACCGAGAGTGAGGACGGAGGCTCAAGGGGGGCTCTACCTTGGCCGCTGATGCCCAGGGTGCCCCGTGCGGCTTGCAGGCCCTGGGAATGTCACTTGCCTCACCTGAGAAGTGGGACCAGTGGGACCCGGGTGACCTCATTAATCCTAACACGAAGCCCAGCGCCAAGCCCTTAAGGCTGTGTGCTTGCTGCCTTGAAAGGCGCCTTCCCGGTGATTCCCTGCTGAACACTTTTGCCCTTGTGGGTTTTCTGTCTCTCACAGAAGCAAGGTCAGATGAGAAGAGGCGGACTGAACCTGACAATTTTCAGGGACTTGGAAGACTCTCAGGGTGAGAGGTGTAAGAGACAGGTGATGGTGGAGTTTTGTTTGTTTGCTTTGCTGATGATGTTGTGTGCTGTCAAGTGGACTCCGACCCATAGCGACCCTATAGGACAGAGTGGAGCTGCCCCCATAAGGCTTCCTAGGCTGTGAAGAAAGACATCACGCTTGGTAAAGTAGAGGGTCAGCGAAAAAGAGGAAGACCCTCAATGAGATGGACTGACACGGTGGTCGCAACAACGGGCTCAAGTGTAACAACGATCACGAGGATGGCGCAGGGCCGGGCCGCGTTTTGTTTCGTTGGACACGGGGTCACTACGAGTCGGAACCGACTTGACTGCGCCTACAAACAACAATCTTTAGGGGAGCAGATCGCCACGCCTTTCCCCTACAGAGTCACTGGGAGGGTTCAAACTGCCAACTTTTCAGTTAGCAGCCGAGCGCTTAACCATTGTGCCTCCAGGGCTCCTTTTGTTTGCCAAAGTGTCACCTACATTTTTTACAGCACAGACAGTGCCCATCTTGCATCTTCCCAGAGCCCATGGGGTGTGGGCGGGGGGCTTGTGTCCCTAGCTCTGTGGCTGCTGGCTGTGCGCCCCGGGCTGGCGGGAGGCCAGGTTGGTGCCACGTGGCTGGTATGGCGGTTCCCACTGTCTGAGCTTCACCAAACACCCCACTTCCTGGCTCTGTTTCCACAGGGCCACTCACGCGTCATCCCGCCAACCACTTTACAAAGCCAGCAAGGATTGTTCCTGTCAAGTTCGTAATCCGCAAGGCTTTTGAAAGCTTCTTTTAACTCGTAACGTTGAGTGGTTGTACAGCGAGATTTTTACATTGTATTTTGTGAGAATTAGTATACGTGGTGTGTGTGTGTGTGTGCGTACATGTGTGCACACGTGGGGGGCATGGGTGTATGTATGTGGTATACGTGTGCATGCGGTGTATGTGTGGCATCTATGTGTGTATATGGTGTGTGTAAATGTGTCTGAGGCATGTTGTATATGTTGTGTTTACATGTGTGGTGTGCATACGTGGTGTGTGTGTGCTGAAAGTGGGATGGGTACACATGGTGTGTTTTGTGTGTGGTGTATGTGTGTGATGTGTGTGTGTGTACATAGTGTTTGTGTACACGGTGTGATGTGTGTGTGGTGTGATATGTGTATATGTGCATGGTGTGTGTGTGGTATGTGTGTCTGCATGATGTGTGTGTTCATGTGTCTCTATGGTGCGTGTCTGTGTGTGTGTCTGTGTGGTGTGTGTATATGTGTGTGGTATCTGTATGTCTGTGTGGTGTGTGGTGTATATATGTGGTATGTGTGTGCGTGTCTGTGTGGTATGTGTGCGCATGTGCCTGTGTGGTGTGTCTGTGTGGGGTGTGTGTGCATGTCTGTGTGGTATGTGGTGTGTATATGTGGTGTGTGTGCGTGTCTGTGTGGTGTGTGTGTGCGTGTGCCTGTGTGGTGTGTGTGTACGTGCATGTCTGTGGTATGTGGTGTGTATACGTGGTATGTGTGTGCGTGTCTGTGTGGTGTGTGTGTGCATGTCTGTGTGGTGTGTGCATGTGTCTGTGTGCTGTGTATACACAAAAGTATTGTTGTGACTGGTGCCCCTCCCTTGGTTGTAGAAATGGAGGAGCACAGAGCCCCTGGCACCATCTGGTCCCAAGACCCCAGCTCCAGAGGGTGGCTCACCTGATAAAGTCCCTGACGACAGGCACACACTCGGCGTCCACCTCCATGGTGATACTGCTACCTGACTCCCTCAGCAGGTCCCGGGCCTCAGGGTTGGTGGAGAGGATCAGTGTGTGGGCGCAGATGCTCAGGGCCTCCTCCCCCCTGGCCCACACCTGGATGGACAGGTCACAGCTCTGCTGGCTGTCAAAGACTCCGCTCAGGGCCGTCGAGAGCTCGCCGGAGAAATCCAGGATGTGGACGGCTGGGTAGCTTATGGTTTCTACGAGGGGAGGGGGAGACATGCTGGGTCAGGCATCAGACACTCGCTCTGAGACCTGGAAAAACACTTTCAGTTTCAGCCCCAAACTACGGTGATAAACCAACAAAGAAAAAAACCCAGCTGCTGTCAAGGCAACTCTGGCTCATGTGACCCCACGTGTGTCAGAGCAGGACTATGCTCCACAGTGTTTTCAGTGGCTGAGTCTTTGGAAGTAGATCACCAGGCCTTTCTTCCACAGTGCTTCTGGGTGGACTTTTGGTTAGCAGCTGAGCACAAACCATTTGCACCACCCAGGGACCCTTAACTGCGGGGACAGTCCCTGCCTTGTCTGTTCTGAAGGGCTTCGGGAAGACGAGGGATCTAACTGACCTGCAGGATCTTGATGAAGCAAAGCCTCCTCTGGAAGACAGGGTGTCACTGCCGGTGGTGACCTGAGTCCTTCCCGCCCACGCACCCCGTTGAAAAAGCAGCAAGGCTGAGACCCTGGTCCAGTCTCTTCTCCCCATTGTGGGCCCTCTCCTCTGCTCCGCCCCTCGGTCAGTTCACCTGCTCCTCAAATTCAGGCTGTCCCTCCAGGCAGGGGGTTCAGGGGCCCCGATCTCCAGAGCCCTAGGCCCTACCTTTTTTTTTTTAATTATGATAAAATATATATAACATAATATTTTCCATTTTAACCACTTTTAAGTGTACAATCCAGTAGCATTTGGTGCAGTCCCAATGTTGCACAATCATCACCATCTATTTCCAAAACCTTTCCATCACCCCAAACAGAAACTCTGTACCCAGTAACCGGTAGCTCCCCACGCCTCTCAGCCCCTGGTAACGTATCTGCTTTCTGTCTCTATGAATCTACCTCTTCTAGACATTCCATCTAAGTGGGATCGGACACTTGCTCTTCTGTGTTTGCCTTATCTCATTCAGCATCACAAGTTCAAGGTCCACCCATGTTGTAGCAGAACTTCTTTCCTTTTTGTACGCCTGCATAATACTCATTGTAGACACATACCACATGCTGTCACCCGTCTATCCTTTTTAAAATCCAACGAAGTGATTAATCACCCCCAATATTACCCTTCTAAAACCAAAACCACCTCCCTGGCTAGATGGCCTCAGAAGTTGGAGTCCTCTGGCAATCCTATTTTGGAACGTGATTTTGGCTGCCTCCTCAGGGGAAACCAAGGCCCAGCCACATCACGTGAGGCTCCCAGGGCAGTACAAGCGCTTGTGATGGACTGCTGCCTCCCCACATCCACTCTCACAGCCTAACCGAGAACTAAGTCCCACCTCTTCCCTAGTGGCCCCAAACAGGTTTGAGTCAATCCCTACATTTTAGCCCCCCCGAGGGGGTCCAGCCCCTATTGCTCCTCCTGCCCCAACATGTTGGAGCTCCCAGCTTCCAGCCTCCAGTCTGCCCTCCTCACAGCTGCCCCTCTCACCGCATCACCCCCTGCATCCCTAGGCCCACAGTCTGGCATGTCCCGACACCACCCACCCAGCGTGAGCCCCTCACTCCATCTGCACACATACACACCGGCTCCCGGCAGCTCAGGAGCAGCCCGTGGTGGGTGGGCAGAGGTGCCCCCACCCGTGCACAGGCAGCAGGAAGAAGGGGCAGTTGGCAGTGAGCGGGGAAAGAGCAGCTCCAACAACCGGATTCAAGGCCTCAACTGTGCAAAGCAGCTGGGCTCACTGGGGATGTAAGGAGTGAGGGGCCGAGGGGGGCCTCCCTGTGGTCTGGGCTCACTGGGGGTGTGAGGGTCAGGTGGGGTCTCCCCATGGTCTGGGCTCACTGGGGGGTGAGGAGTCAGGGTCAGGTGGGGCCTCCCCGTGGTCTGGGCTCACTGGGGGTGTGAGGAGTGAGGGGCCGAGGGGGGCCTCCCCGTGGTCTGGGCTCACTGGGGGAGTGAGGGTCAGGTGGAGCCTCCTCGTGGTCTGGGCTCACTGGGGGAGTGAAGGTCAGGTGGGGCCTCCCCATGGTCTGGGCTCACTGGGGGTGTGAGGAGTGAGGGGCTGAGGGGGGGGCCTCCCCGTGGTCTGGGCTCACTGGGGGTATAAGGGTCAGGTGCGGCCTCCCCGTGGTCTGGGCTCACTGGGGGAGTGAGGAGGGAAGGGTTGGGTGGGGCCGAGGGGGCCCCCCTGCCAGTCAGATCCCCACCACCCATCACCGAGAAATGCCTAAAGCAGGCTCTGCACGGAGCACTGTGGAACCTTCCGGAAAGTGCACTGACAAAACCATGGAGCTCGGTCCCTGAAAGCCATCACCTCAGAGATGCAGGAGTCCTGTTTTGGAGCAGCTCCCTGCCCGACAGCAGGGTTAAAGGGAGCACTGCCAGGCAAGCTGCCCTCACCTGAGAACCCGTGTGGCACAGGTGTGAGGTGTGCAGGGAGGCAGTGTGCTGGGTAGCCAGGGACACGGGCAGACTCTGTTCTGGGCCTCCAGGGCTCGGGCCCCCTACGTTCAGGGGCCGGGTTTGGGGGAAGGCGCCCGTCCACTCACTGTTGGTGCAGGTCACGCTGGCATCTTCTTCGTGTTGACAGTTGCTGTTCAGCCAGCCCTGGGACCTGCAGTCGGCCAGCGACGGCTCGGTCCCCGTGCACTCCAGGTCATCCAGCATGATGGGGCCCGCTCCTGCGGGCACAGGGAGGACAGAGTTGGCCGCAGGGGGACCCAGGCTCCCGGCCAGGAGCGGGCAGCCCCAAGGACCAGAGAAAGGACGTGTTTATTTCAGAGAGAAGGAAACCACCACCCCCGGCAGCCTACCGGTCAATTAAACAGCTCTTAGTTGTTCACGCTCCCTTCCCTGCGTGCTTGTATTTACAGATGCCCTTTAAAAAGAACTTCACTGGTAAAAGGTATATTAGCCATTTTAAAGTGTGCCCTTCAGTGGTGTTGATTACATCCTCTACCTTGTACAGTCATCACCGCTATCCATTTCCGAAACTTTTTTTATCAGCCCAAACAGAAACCCAGCACCCCTTCAGTGAGAACTCCCCGATCCCCCTCCCCCCGCTCCTGGTAACCACTAACCTACTTCCTGTCTCTGTGCTTTTGCGCTTATTTCGCTTGGCATGTTTTCAAGGTTCATCTATGTCACTGCACGCTTCAGAACTTCATCCCGTTTTAGCCCTGAGTGGTATCCACTGTATGGATGGGCCACACTGTGTGCATCCACTCATCTGTTGATGGACATGAGGGTTGTTTCCCCCTTTCGGCTCTCGTGGGTAACGCCGCTGTCACAGACAGATAATCCAATAAGCGAGGTACCCACAGGCTTGCTTGTGGTTACTGACTAATCCGGAGGGCACAATTTCACCTGTTTCCCACCACGGGCGAGACTGGGCCCTCCGGATTAGAAAGGAAACACAGCTAAGCCTGCGGGTACCTCGCTTACTGGTTAATCTGCCCCTGGCTGCTGTGGAGATTCATCCACCAGTCTATATGCCTTTTACCAGGTGTGCGCATAGTGAATATCCAGGTTTGGGTTTGGATTATTACTGTAACATTAGACCATAAATTTAGTCTGCATCCTCGTGAAGTCTAATGGCTGCTTAGGGAATATAATATTGCTGTTGTTGTGTGCTACTGTGCTGTTTCCGACTCATAGCGACCCTATGTGACAGAATAGAACTGCCACATAGGGTTTTCTAGGCTGTAATCTTTACAAAAGCTGGTCATCAGGTCTTTCTCCCACGGAGCCACTGGGTGGGTTTGAACCGCCAACATTTCGTTTAGCAGCCGAGTGTGTAACCGTTTATGCCACCAAGCCTCCTTCAGACATCAAATTAGTATCCCATAATTGGTGCCACTATCCCCATTGCTGGATAATTAGATCATTTCCAATTTTTCAGAATCACAGACATGCAGCAGTGAAAATCCTCCACGCAGAGCTGTTCCTCCAGGGGGACTGTTTTAAGGAGATAAATGTCCAGGCCTGGGGTTTCTGCCCAGAGGGGAGGAACAAGGCCAAGCTCTTGAATCTCGTGCCTGTGAGCCTCAGTGAGGCCGGGCAGAGGGGGTGAGTCTGCCATGAAAGCCTATCCCCAGGGCTTCAGCATCACTGAAAACCTGCATGTCTTTGATGCTGGCCATGCCCACCAAGGGGACTTGCAGGTCAGCTGTGTCTTGGCTCTGGAGGACCGGGGAGCAGAGGCCCTACCTGGCCCGAACGCCGCACTGCCCAGAGCCTGGGTGGCGTTCTCGAAGCCCAGGGCGCGGCAGACCACATTGGCATCTGTCAGGTCCCAGCTGTCGTCACACACAGTCCCCCACTGGCCCCTGTAGAAGATCTCTACGCGGCCCTCATTGGCCATGTTTCCATCCATCAGCCTCATGCTGCCGTCCTCCAGGCCTGCAGGCTCGAGAGGGCAGAGGGGAGTGAAGATCAGACAGGGTGATGGGAGGCACCCGGCCCCAGCCCAGGCCCACCACCTTTCACGGTGGCAGCTCTGTCCAACTAGGGCTAAGCCTCTGACCAGTGAGCCTGGGGTCTGGTTTTGCCACTTTGAAGGCCCCTGCCTGTCCTGGGGGGAGGTCACCCACTGGGGAGGAGTGGGAGATACTCACAGACCCCCCAACGCAGAGGTAAGCTAGCCTCCCTTTGTCCCACAGAAAGGGGCAGAAGGAGCCATCTGCGCTCAGCATTTGGAGTGGAGCTGGCCGGGCTGCAGGAACAGGGGCAGGGAAGGCTGCCCAGGCTGACCCCACCCGTGGTGAATGTGGCTTGGGGGTGCCAGGCCTGGGGACAGTCACATGGGGAGCATGGGAGGCTCTTCCTCTTCCTGGTGGCCCCACACCCACCTGATGACCCACAGGAAGGACACCACACAGGTACTGGGAGAGTATGGGGAGCCCAGGCCCCCCCGAACCCACCAGCCCCCATCATGGGTGACAACTGGGGTTTCAAAGCAGGAGGGAGACCCAGGCCGCCAGCAGAACATTTGCTGGAATTTTCTGGAGAGTGGGAGTGTAACCTCGGATTGAGGAAGAGCCGCTTCACTGACGTTTTCTCCTGCCTTCCCAGGAGTCAAGCTCACCGTGGGTGCCCGTGACCAGCAGCCATATCCAGAGGAGCTGGGGGATGGCCATGGCTGTGCCTGGAGCCTTGATCCTGCAGCAGAGGGAGACACCAGGGCGGGGAGGGGGTGTCCTCAGAGCGGGGCCGCGTGCCCTGCAGCCCTGACCTGCCAAGGTCCATGTGGCAGTTTCAGATGGCACCGAGAGGCCTGTGGGTTCTGCTCCCCCAGGGCCTACTGCATGTAACTGAGTGTGACAGAGGCCGGGAAGGTGGGGCCTGGGGTTGCTGCGGGCGCCCCAGCAGGGCCCTCACCCCAACTGAGGGCTGGTCCTCAGGCTGAGTAAGACTTGGCCAGGTGAAGGGGTGGGCTGGGGGCTCCAGGCAGTAAGGATCTCTCACTGCCGGGTCTGCACCTGGCTGCCCTGTGGTACCGGATAAGGCGGTGGAGGAGGGGGTTGGGGTCTGCAGGGCCCAGACGGGGAGGGCCCGGGGAGTCTCATTAGGAATCAGGGCTGTGTGTGAAGGTGACCGACCCTCGCAGGCATGCCCACTGTGACTGGGGGGACAAAGGCCCTCCGGCTGCACTGTGCAGAGGAGGGGGGCCTGTCGGGAGGTGCCCCAGAAGTCCAGGCATGAGACACACCGGGAGTGAGGGGTGTGGGCTGGTGGTGTTGGGTGGGGGTGATGGAGAGGAGGGGTCGCAGTGGGGTGGGGGAGTGTGGGGGGCTGAACCCAGGAGCCGGGGCAGGCGCACAAGGTGGGGACAGCGACAAACTACCCAATTAACCAGGCACACACAGACTTGTGCTTACAGACTAATCTGTAATGAACAATTTCACCTGGTTTTCACCACATCAAAGACTGGGTGAAACCCGTGTGAAACTGTTCACTACAGACTAGTCAGTCAGCACAATTAAGGCCGTGCTAACTGCAAGCCAGCGCATGGCATGCTTGCTGGTTAATGCACCGCTGGGTGGGGGACTATGGTGAGCAGGCTCGGCACGGACACAGCGCTGCCGCCCCCTGGGGTCGGCTGGCCTAGTGTTCCACGAAAGCGAGGTGTGGGGATACGGGGCCACCAGACCCCACAGCCAGCAGGGGCAGGGCCAGGGAGGACCCAGGCTTTGGGCCTTCATGTCCCTCCCCACTCTTGCTTGTTCCATCATCTGCGGCGGCCTGTCACCCCCGGCTGCACCCTAACCTGCTTCCCCTCCTCACATCCTGTGAGTGTGCACAGGGCTGGACAGGTCATCGCCCCTCTGGCCCAGAAAGAATCACAGACGTCCCTTAACACTGCTCCCTGCTGTCCGGCAAACTCAGGACCAGGCCGCTGGAGGCCCTGCTGAGCGCCGTGACAAGATCAGGGCCTGGTGACCTCAGGGACAGCATGCAGCACTGATGCCTGCATTTACAAGACCCCCAGGGGACACGGGAAGCTTTGAAGGATGCCCTGAGCCAGCCCTGCTCAACGCACAAGCTCACGGAATCCTGACTGTGCCCGAGAATTGCCTTCTAGCTAACACCTCGCTCACCGGCAAAGCAGCTGAAACGCGGGGAGGCAGCCGGGCTAACGCATAAGGCAAACCTCGCTTCACTGCACTCATTTCAGAAGACGGCTGAAGGGCCAGGTGACCGGGAAGCCCCTCGGTCCCGAGAGCACCAGGACAGCCGGTCACCCTCCCTACTCCCCTACTCCCAGGACATCCTAGACTACCAGGTGTGTTCAGCTGCACAGGAGCTCAGGGCCACGAGGAAACGGCCCATCAAGCCCGAGGCGCATGCATGGTGGGAAGGCGGGAGCACCCCATATGGCACGTGTGTGCAAACCAGGCAAAGGTGCACTTCCTGCAGGTGGGCAGGCGGGCCTGGGCAGAATGCAGCGTAAGAGGCCAGCCCCACCGCCTGCCCCCTTGGCTCCTGCCTCCTGCAGTGAACAGCCTGCCCAACTGTACGCAGTGGCCCTGCGGATCTTCTGGGAGTAGCACCCTGCCCCCAGCCCCGGGTCTGTGCACACAGGGCACTTGGCCCCCACTGCGTAGAGAGAAGGATGCCCACCTGCGAGCAAGGGGAGACAGGCGGTTACCTGCCCAGGTGACTCCTGTGGCTGCCCTGGAGCCTCGTGCCTTCTCGCTGTGGAAGCCTGTGGTGAGCCTGCCCTCGGGCCTGAAAACTCTCCTTGTGTCTGTCTGGTCCAGGAAACGCTTCAGAAAACTGAGTCTAGTTTCAGTTCCTAGAAATCACGTGACCAGTGTTTCTCCAGTGCTTGGCTGTGACACAGAGCCGTAGCGGGTGCTGGGGATGGCAGCGGCCCAAGGTGGGATTCTGGCTGACCTGGTAGCCTGCAGCAACTCCCACGGCCAGCGCCGGCAAGCGGCAGGCGGCAACTATTCTGGAATTAAGACAAGCCTCCGAGCTGGACCAACTGATGAGCGAGGCACTGCTGGGGGAGGGGCAGAAGGGGCAGCAGGAATGTGGGGAGAGGCTTTAGGGACAGAAAGAGCAGGGTCCAGGCATGCGGAATTTAAAGTCCCGAGGCCCTATCCCAGAACCAGCACCGATATCTGCTCCCTGGGCTTTCAACGGCTTTCCAACCTCCTGAGACCCCCAACAGGAAATGCTTAACAGCGGGGCAAGACAATAGCTTCAGGGAGAAGGGGAGGGAGAGGGCCGGCTCAGTTCTCATAAGAAGACTGTTGAAGCCTCAAGAAAGCGGGGACCAACGGCGGTACCATAAAGGTCAACCCAGCGGGGACCAACGGCGGTGCCATAAAGGTCAACCTAGTGGGGACCAACGGCGGTGCCATAAAGGTCAACCTAGCGGGGACCAACGGCGGTGCCACAAAGGCTAATCTAGTAGGGAAGCAGCTCCCAATGCACTGCTGGAGAAGGGCTAAACGCTTTTGGAGACTTTTTTTGTTTGCTTCTACTCCACATCACCAAATACAGGAATGCCGACTGTAACAGCTAATATTTAACAAGTATTGCCAAGGAGTCCAATCCTACTCATGGCGACCGGATACGTGTTAGAGTAGAACTGTGCTCCGAGGGTTTTCAATGGCTGATCTTTTGGAAGCATATCACCAGGCCTGAGGGGACTCAAACCTCTAATCTTTCAGTTAGCAGCCAAGTGCGTTAACTGTTTGCACCACCCAGGGACTCCAATATTTGTTTAGCCAGGCTATATTGCAAACCTTCGACATGAGTGAATTCACTTAATACTCCCAGCCACTATGGGAAGTAGCTGCTCTTATTATTCCCTGCAATAGATAAGGAAGTGAGGCACAGAGAGGTTACATTATCTGCTCAAGGCTACACAGCTGGAAAGTGAAGTGTTGGGATTCAAACCACACTTTTTTTAAATTGAGATATAATTTACATAACAATAAAATGTGTTGATTTTAAGTGTACAATTCCATAAGCTTTGCCAAATGCCTACAGTTGATGACCGTGACCACCATCGTGATACAGAACATGCCCATCATCCTAAAAAGTTCTCTTCTGAAATCCTTCGCAGTCAATCCCCTTCACCACTTAATGCCACTATGTTGTCATTGATTCCGACTCATAATGACCCCTTGTGACAGAGCAGCACGGCACCATAGGGTTTCGTAGGCTGTAATCTTTACGGGAGAATATCGCCAGGTCTTTTCTCCTGCAGAGCCACTGGGTGGGTTCAAACCACCAACCTTTAAGTTAGCAGCTGAGCGCTTAACCATTGTGCCACCAGGGCTCCAGCCTTTCACATAAATGGAATCATACGGTATGTAATCTTCGGTATCTGACTTCTTTTTCGTAGCACAATGCTTTTGAGATTCCTCCATGGTCTTGAGAATATCAGTCATGTTTTCACCTTTTTGCAGAGCAGTAGTCCCTTGTATGGATAGACCATAATTTGTTTATGCATTTAGTCATTGATGAATATTTGGGCCTTTTCTATTGTTTTACTATTATGAACAAAGTTGTTATGAACATTTGGATAGAAGTCTTTATGTGAACGTAAGTTTTGTTTCTTTTGTGTAAATACCTAAGAGTCGGATTACTGGGTCATATTGATGGCCAACACAGCCCGGAGCTGCTTAGCCATTATCAAACAAAGCCTTAAGTGATATAGTGCTGGGTGTGGCTCAACTGGAAGCTGCTCAGACCAAGCGGAACCTGCCCCTCCTGCCCACTGTCCTCAAAGCACTGGGTGTGGCTCAAGCCAGTCAAACCCAGTTTACTAGCCTACACGCCAAATAAAAAAATACAATTTGTCTAACTGCACCTGTGTGCCACAATAACCTATGTAGTCCATAATATTTGTATGGATTTCCTTGAGAGAGACAGTATAAAAGGTTCTGCCTCCCTTTGTTCGGGGAGCTTGCTCCTTGCCTGTGAGCTAGCAATAAATATCTTCGCCCCTACCCCCCATCACCTTGGTGTGTCTTTATTGATAAGAAGCCGCACGGAGCAGAACCTGCTTTGGGTAAAAAACTCTGGCAACCCAGATGGGACCAGCGCTGCCTGACTCGTGAGAGCGCCTCCATTCGACAGGAACTGACTGCTTCTCCCACGTGTATACCAGTAACCTTTCTCTGGGGGAGATTCGTTTTGGCCCTTGAGGCAGAAGCCGACCTCGGACCCCTTGGTGGCGGACTACATGAGGAGGAGACAGAGCTGTGTCAGGTGCCCCGGGAAGAAGGAGAAGACCCCTTGGTGAGTACAGAAATAAGTCCTATTGTTCAGAAAGTGGATAGACTGTAGACCTGGTAATGCTTAGCCAGTGAAGGTCGGGTCAAACGCTTTCATTTTGAACAGGCATCTGTCATTCCAGATGTGGTATAGAAATGAGTTTATTTAGACAGACCATAGATTCTGGTAATGCTTAGCCAGTGAAGGTCGGGTCAAGCATTTTCATTTTAAATAGGAGTTCTGTAATTTTAGGTTTTGGTACCATGGGAACTAATTCAAGCATTCTGGAATGCAGTCCTCTACGGTGTATTCTAAAGAATTGGTCTTATTTTGGATACGACCCAATGAAAAGGTCTAAAATGAAATTTTTGTGTAACACTGCCTGGCCTGAGAACGGATCCTTATGTCATAACACCATCCTGCAGCCAGATCTGCTCTGTACTAAAAGGAAGTGGGAAGAGAAAATGCATGTTGAAGCTTTTGTGTCATCGTAGCAAAATAAGAATTTGTGGAAACAATGTAAAATCATGGTTCAAACCGAGGTTAAAACCCATTTCTTCTAGTCCTTCAGAAGAGGACCCAGTTTTAACTTCAGGTCATAGACCTTCCCTTTATCCTGTAAACACTTTGTCAGCCTGAGGCCTCCGGTGCTGAGATGCTTTCCCCAGTGCATACTCGAAGCAGCACCCAGTTTGGTCCAGGGGCTCCAGAACCCTCAACAGTGCTATACCCGATAAAGCAACTCCCTGCGCTAGGTGGAGGAGGTCAGGCACTGCCCTCAAGTCATTTTCACAGCTGGTGTCAGGAGAAGGATTCTTTGCAATGGCTCCAAACTCGTGAAAGCATGCCACCTTGTGAGAGAAAGAAGAGGCTTGGGAAGCGAAACTTTTGATTCTCAGATGGTTACTTTGGTTGTTGTTACCATTAACGGCTGTAGGGAAGGTTATGCTGCAGCTGAGGGGAGAAAAGCCCCAACTGGAATAGCATTGGGTAAAAGCCACTGCCTCGCTTGATAAGCTGGATGACTGATAAGAGGCCAAGGTCTTTTGGTTCCAACCAGCCAGAGGCCCAAGGCCATATGCACATGAATGGGAAGATAGTCAAGCGGAGAGGGCTAAACTGCAATGTTTTCCAAAAAGGTTGTGTTTAGGGTTATGTGTTTACCTGAATGTACTATGGATACTGAATGTTTCTCCTACCTAACGCTGTAAAGCAGGCCTAAACGTATGGTGGAAATGAATATTGGGTATTGCAGATCACAGAGAGCGTGTAACTCTGCCTTCAGCCAATACTTGATTGAATATGCTAAAAGGGGAACTAGGATTTGCCTGGGAGAAACACAAGCTTTTTGTTTCAGGCCAGTAGCCCTGTGAATACAGGTGGGGCTTTAGGTCAAAACCTGAGCCCCACCCAGATTTGCATTTGAAAAGACAGACAGAACCGCCCAGAACTGCCAAGAGAACTGAAGATTTGCTTTTGAAGCAAGGATCCACAGGATTGTTTTTGGTTGTTGAATTTCAAGCAAGTGGTTTGCTGTTGGAGGCATCGAGGCGGGAAAAGTCAGTGTCCATGAGACAGCGTCCCCTCCCAGGACTGGAAGCTAAAGGGAGCCAGAGAGTAGACGGCTTAGTCCGCTCACTTGTGGTGACCACCTGGGTCCACCAAAGAGTGAAAGAAGGGAAGGTGCAGCAATGAAGAGATGGGCTGAGTTTGGACATGTTCCACTGGCACCTGTTAACCCAGCCCACGGGGGCTGGGGAAAAACCAACGCGTGCGGTGTAAACAAGGAGGGCAATGAAGGGAGAGTGTCCTGACAGACAGAGGGCCCCGAAGGAACCCGAAAAGGTTACGGTACAACAAGGGGATGACTCAGACAGAGGGGGACCGGCGGCCAATCTCATCCCAGTTTCCCCTAACGAGCCCCTAGTTAAAGTAAAGGTCGGAGGAGAAATGAACGATTTTTCAGTGGACACAGGAGCCACCTATTAGGTCATTAACAATCTGAAGGGACCCTTATCAAAGAATAAATACCTGTCGTGGGAGTTATGAGACGAAAGCTCACTAAGAATTTTATCCAACCTACGGTTTGGGTTACTTGCTTCCATGGGAAGTGATAATGGACCTCACGTTGTAGCTGATGTAACCCAAAAAGTTTCACGTTTCCTGGACATAAATGGGCGACTACATGCAGCCTGGAGACCACAATCCAGTGGAAAGGTTGAAAGAACGAACCAGACACTTAAAAGTCACAGAGCAAAGGTGCGTCAAGAAGCAAAATTAACATGGATACAGGCTCTACCTTTAGCCTTGCTTAGGGCTAGAGAGGCTCCCAGAAGCAAGTTCAAATTAAGCCCTTTTGAGCTAGTCTGCGGGAAGCCCCTCCTGAAGAATCACAGGCTGATGAATGGCGACCATTTAATTGTATTAGGTGAAAAAAGTGTACAAGAGTATTTGCGTCCTGTCTGCTGTTGTCACCCTGGAGCAGTCCAGCCAACAAAACCTACTCCAAGTCGGAAAGAGTGAGAAAGTTTTAATTCAGGAAGTGTACACCACCGGGGACCTGACAGCAACGCAGGCTGTCCTTAGGGAGTCCCAAAAGGCATTTTTACATCAGAACTTATATGTGATTTTTACAAAGGTTAGACGTGTCTTCTGGCATGTGGCCCACAGATGGCCGGACGAGTTACACACTACGAGGTAACTACAGGAGTCTTCTTATCAGGAGTGAAACCTTACGGCAGTGAAACCGTAAGGAGTCAAACCTTGGATTCACCACACCTGGCTGAAAGTGGCACCTGCCCCAGACCCCAGCCCTCCAATGACAACTCTTCAGGACAGCTGGAATTGTGAGCCATTACAAGACCTGACGTATCTGTTTAAGAGACTCTGAGTTTTTCACCTACAGAGTTTAACTGTGGTTTTCCCCTTCCTGTTCATACTTACACGTTTATGACAGTGGTCTCTTCAGCTAGACCCTGTTTCATGCAGATATGAAGCTGTGCTACCTCACCTTCATCCTTCTCTTAACTCTGCCCCTCACCTGGTCTTGGCCCAGTAATGCTTTTGTCAGATTAGCGCGATCAGTAAGTAGCAAGTGCAACTAACATGACTAAATGTTGGATTTGTCAATAGGTCAGAAAGCTACTTGACTTCATTTTCCTAACTGACAGGTCAATTATCTCTGACTGGCTCATCTCCTGGTTACCTAACTATAACTGGCTAAAGTATTTGCTTACTGTTTTTATTTTCTTTCATGGTAGCAGGAATTTTTGTCTGCTGTTCTATACAGTACAATCCCCTACATCGAGGAACCATTGCTCCATTTAGAAGATAATCTCCACAACCCAGGGCATATGGTTTCTTGCCATATCTCCAAAGAGCAGGAGCCAACACAGCCCGGAGCTGCTTAGCCATTAGCAAACAAAGCCTTAAGTGCTCTAGCACTGGGTGTGGCTCAACTGCGAGCTGCTCAGACCGAGCGAAACCTGCCCCTCCTGTCCACTGTCCTCGAAGCACTGGGTGTGGCTCAAGCCAGTCAAACTCAGTTTGCTAGCCTACATGCCAAATTAAAAAAATGCAATTTGTCTAACTGTGCCTGCCCACCATGATAGCCTCTGTAGTCCATAATGTCTGTATGGACTTCCTTGTGAGAGACAGTATAAAAGATTCTGCCTCCCTTTGTTCGGGGAGCTTGAGTTGAGGTTTACACCTCTTTATTCCTTGCCTGCGCGCTTTCAATAAACGCTCTTCCTCCCTCCTCACCTTCTCGTGTCTTTATTCATGAGAAGCCGCCCAGAGCAGAACCTGCTTTGGGGAACAATATGGTAAACGTACGTTTAACTTTTGAAGAAATGGCCAAACTGTTTTCCAAAGTGGCTGCAGCATCCTGCATTCCCGCCAGCAGTGCCTGAGCCTTCCAGTGACTCCAAATCCTCACCAATACTTGGTATTCCAGTCTGTTTCATTTTAGCCACTTTAGTGAGTATGTGCTGGAATCTCACTGTGATTTTAATGAGTAATGATCTTCAGCGTCTTTTCAAACGCTTACTTGTCATTCAACTACACTCATGTGCCACATAACATCCATCTGGGAAACGTCTGGCTGAATAAACATCTGTGGTCCCATAAGGTTGTAACAGAGTTTAGAAACCCTGATTGGAGAATGGGACATAGTGGATTTAGGCATGTTGCACTCAACAATCATAACAATCCTCAAAAACAAAAACTTCTCCAAGCTGTTAAAGGATCGGCTCCACTGAGAGCTACAAGGCTAACGAAAACGCGAGAAGGACCTATGTCAGGTATGGAGAAATTGCTAAAGACCTGGATTGAGGACCAATCCGTGTCATTAGCAATCACTGCATGTGGCGTCTGTTCTGACTCATAGTGACGTACAACAGAATGAAACACTTGCCCAGTCCAGTGTCATCCTCACAATCATTGCTATTTTTTTTATTGTACTTACGTGAAGATTTACAGAGCAAATAGTTTCTCATTAAACAGTTAGTACATGTATTATTTTATGGCATTGGTTAACAAACCCATGACATGTCAACACTCTCCCTTTTCAACCTTGGGTTCCCTATTACCAGTTTTCCTGTCCCCTCCTGCCTTCTAGTCCTTGTTGTGCCCCATTAGTCTCATTTAGTTTTATGGGGCTGTCTAATCTTTGGCTGACGGGTGAACCTTGGGAGTGACTTCATTACTGAGCGAAAAGGGTGTCCCGGGGGGCCGTATTCTCAGGGTTTCTCCAGTCTCTGTCAAGCCAATTAAGTCTGGTCTTTTGTGTGTGTGTGTGAGTTAGAATTTTGTTCTACATTTTTCTCCGGCTCTGACCGTGACCCTCTATTGTGATCCCTGTCAGAGCAGTCAGTGGTGGTAGCCGGGCACCATCTAGTTGTGCTGGACTCAGTCTGGTGGAGGCTGTGGTAGTTGTGGTCCATTAGTCCTTTGGACTAATCTTTCCCTTGTATCTTGTTCTCTTCATTCTCCCTTGCTCTTGAAGGGGTGAGACCAGTGGAGTATCTTAGATGACTGCTCACAGGCTTTTAAGACCTCAGACGCTAGTCACCAAGGTGGAATGTAGAACATTGTCTTTATAAACTATGTTATGTCAATTGAGTTAGACGTTCCCCGAGACTCATTGCTATTTTTGAGCCCACCGTTGGAGCCACTGTGTCAATCCATCTGAGGGTCTTCCTCTTTTTCCTTGACCATCTACTTTACCAAGTATGATGTATTTCTCCAGGGATTGGTCCCTCCTGATAACATGTCCAAAGTAGGCTGGACAAAGTCTCACCATCCTCACTTCTAAGGAGCATTCTGGCTGTACTTCTTCCAAAACAGGTTTGTCCGTTCTTCTGGCAGTCCATGGGATAATCAATATTCTTCACCAACACCATATTTCAAATGCATCAGTTCCCTAGACACAAAAGCGAATCCTTCTCAGCACGTTGACGATCACCGCTAAGGCACAAAGCTCATTCAAGATGCTTAAAGAAACAGCGAGACCAGACCACAATAGTTCAGTGCTAGCTCTGGGTGGTCCCAGCATTTCAAACAAAGTTTTTCGCTGCGTAACGGGAAAATCAGTGATGAGCCTGCAAGCGCTCCTGTGAAGAAGGCAGAAGAATTCGCCAAAACCTCAGACAAACTAATTGCAGAGGGAGGTTATTTGCTCCCGCAACTTTTTAATATGGACAAAACCTCCTTATTCTGGAAGCGAATGCCTGAAAGGACCTTCATCCATAACATGGTGTTTGCACAACGTCCAAATCACATAACATCCTATTTCACAGAATGTATTATGGACGTTAAGCGATGCAGGACGTGACTGTATCTTCTTTGGTGACGTGTCTTGCACACTTTTTTTTGAATTGGGTTGTAGGTCTTCTTATTGAGTTGTATAAGTTCTTTATATATTCTGGGTACAAGCCCCTTAGCAGATACATGATTTGCAAATGTTTTTTCCCAGTCTGTGGCTTGCCTTTCTTTAAATGTATTTATTTTTATTGTACTTCAGGTGAAGGCTTACAGAACAAATAGCTTCTCATGAAACAGTAGTACACATATTGTTTTATGACATTGGTTAACAACCCCACAACATGTCAACCCTCTCCCTTCTCGACCTTTTTTTTTTTTGGTGAAAATATACATAGCCAAAGATAACACCATTTCAAAAATTTCTACACGCACAGTTCAGTGACATCGACTACGCTCTTCCAATTGTGTTGCTATTCTCACTTTAGATGAAGGCTTACAGAACAAAATAGTTTCTCATTTAAGTTAGTACACTTGTTGCCCTATGACAATGGTTAACAACCTCACAACACATCAACACTATCTTTACTCAACCTTGGGTTCCCTAACACCAGCTTTCCTGTCCCCTTCTGCTGTCTGGCCCTTGTCCCTGGATGCTGTACCTCATTAGTCCCATTTTGTTTTATAGGGCTGTCCACTCCCAGGCTGAACGGTGAACCTCGGAAATGACTTCACCGCTGAGCTAAAAGGGTGTCTGGGGGCCATACCCTCGGGGTTTCTCCAGTCTCCTTTAGGCCAGTAAATGTTTTTTTTTTTTTTTGGTGAGTTAGAATTTTGTTTTACATCCTTCTCCAGCTCTGTCCAGAACCCTCTGTTGTGATCCTGGTCACAGCAGTCAGTGTTGGTAGCCGGGCACCATCTACCTGTACTGGACTCAGTCTGGTGGAGGCCTTGACAGCTGTGGTCCATTTGTCTTTCAGACTGATCTTTTCCTTGTATCCTGTTCTCTTCATTCTCCCTTGCTCCCGAACGGATGAGACCAGTGGAGTATCTTAGATGGCTGCTCACAGGCTTTTAAGACCCCAGACACTACTCACCAAGGTAGAATGTAGAACATTGTCTTTATAAACTGTGTTATGCCAATTGAGCTAGATGTTCCCTGAGACCATGGTCCCCAGAGCCCTCCGCACAGCAATTCAGTCCCTCAGGGAGTTTGGATGTGTCTATGGAGCTTCCATGACCTTTCCTTGTACAAGTTGTGCTGGTTTCCCCTGTATTGTGTACTGTCTCACCCTTCACCCAAGATAACACTTATCTATTGCCTATTTAGTATCTCCCGCCCACCCCTCCCATCCCTGGTAACCAACAAAGATTGTTACATTTTGTGTGTGAACTTTTTCATGGGTTTTTACAGTAGAGGTCTCATACAATATTTGTCCTTTTGTGATTGACTTATTTCACTCAGCATAATGTCCTCCAGTTTCAACCATGTTATGAGATGCTTCACAGATTCATTGTTGTTCTTTCTCGTTGCATAGTACTCCATTGTGTGTATGTACCATAGTTGGTTTATCCATTCATCTGTTGATGGGCACCTACGTTGTTTCCATCGTTTTGCTACTGTGAACAATGCTGCCATGAACATAGGTGTGCTTATGTCTATTCGAGTGATGACTCTTATTTCTCTAGGATATATTCCTAGGAGTGGGATTGCTGGATCGAATGGTATGTTTATTTCTAGCTTTCTGAGGAAGTGCCATATCATTTTCCAAAATGGTTGTATCATTTTGCATTCCCACCAGCAGTGCATGAGAGTTCTGATCTCCCCACAACCCCTCCAACATTTGTTATTTCCAGTGTTTTTGATTCGTGCCAGTAATGCTGGGGTGAGATGGTATCTCATTGTGGTTTTAATTTGCATTTCTCTAATGGCTAGTGATCCCGAGCATTTCCTCATGTGTCTGTTGGCCATTTGAATGTCTTCTTTGGTGAAGTATGGCTTGCCTTTTCATTTTCTTAAGTGTCTTTTGAAGGCAAAGATCTGGAATTTGGATGTTTTTTTGGTGTCATATCTAAGAAATCTTTGCCCAACTCAAGGCCACAAAGATTTTCTCCTATGTCTTCTTCTACGAGTTTTGTAGTTTTAGCTCTTACAGTTAGACCTGTGATCTATTTAAATTAATTTTGTGTATGTAGAGAAATAATAGTCATTTGTTTCAGTATAAAATAGAGTTCTGGCATCACTTGTGGAAAAGACCTTCTTTTCCCCACGGAATTACCCTAACACCTTCATCAAAAACCAACTGGCTACACACATGAGTCTATTCCTGGACTTCCTTTTCTGCTCCATTGATTTATACGTCTATTCTTACATCAGTACCACACTGTTTAGATTAACCGAAACCTGTTACCATCAAGTCGATTCCAACTCATACTGACCCTATAGGACAGAGCAGAACTGTCCCATAGGGTTTCCAAGGCTGTAATCATTATGGAAGCAGATAGCCAGGTCTTTCTCCCTCAGAGCCACTGGTGGGTTCAAACCACCGACCTTTCTGCCAAGTGCTTAACCACTGCACCACCAGGAGTCCTCTGCTCAGATTACTGTAGCTTCATATTAAGTCTTGAAGGCTGATAGTGTAAGTCCTTCCATTTTGATTTTCTTTTTTTTAAAGTTGAGTCTTCTGATCCATGAAGATGGTGTATCATTCTAATTTTCTGAGTCTTCTTTGATTTCTTTCACCAGGGTTTTGTAGTTTAAGCCTACAGATCTTGCACATATTTTGTTAGATTTATACGTAGGTATGTCAGGTTTTTTGGGGGGGCATGTCACTGAAAATGGCACTTTTTAAAAAAATTTGACTTCCACTTGTTCATTTCAGCTATACAGAAATACAATTAATTTTTGTATATGGGCCTTAAATCCTGTGACTTTGCTAAACTGAATTTTAGTTCTAGGATTTTTTTTAATTACTTAGACTTTTCTACCTAGCTGATCATGTAATTGGTGTTAAACACATTTTACTTCATCTTTTCCAATCTGAATGACTTTTCTTCTTCTTGCCTATTGCACGGGCTACTCCAATAGGATGATGAATAAAAGCGATGAGAGCACTGTTAATTTCCTGGGTGTCATCGCTGTACTACAGTTATGTAAGATGGTACCACCGGAAGAAGTTACATGGACAGTACACAGAACTCTCTATACTGTTTTCGGAACTTCAATGTGGTCTAAAGTTATTTCAAAATAAAAAACTATTAAAAAAAAAAAAAAAAAAGCAGTGCGATCAGATATTCTTGTCTTACTCCCAGTCTTAGGGAGAGAACATTCAGTCCTTCACCAGGAGGTATGTTAGCCATAGGCTTTTCGGATGCCGTTTATCAGATCAAGGGAGTTCCTTCCCTTCCTAGTTTTGCTAAGAGTTTTTATTGTGAAGAAGTGTTGGATTTTGTGAAATGTTTTTTCTGTATCTTTTGAGATGATCATACGGTGTTTTTTTTTCCTTTTTAGTCTGTTAATATGGTGAATTACATTGATTGTAGAATGTTGAACCAACCTTGCATTCCTGGAATAAACCAACTTTGTCATGATGTATTTTAATTTTGATATATTGCTGGATTCAACTTGCTGTATGTTTTAAAATTTTTATTGTGTTCTAGATGAAAGTTTACACAGCCAATTAGTTTTTCATTCAAAAATTTACACACAAATTGTTTTGTGACATTGGTTGCAATTCCCACAATGTGTCAGCACTCTCCCACTTCCCCTTTCCACCTTGGGCTCTCCGTGTCCATTCGTCCAGTTTTCTTGTCCCTTTCTGCCTTCTCATCTTTGCTTTCTGGACGTTATTGCCCATTTGGTCTTGTATATTTGATTGAACTAAGGAGCATGTATCTCACGTGTGTTATTGTTTTTATGTAACCAGGCTGTTCCAGGCCTGCTCGGCAAGGCCATAGAGACATGAAACGGGTGGAAGCGAAAGCAGCTTTATTTGGTTGGCCAAGCAAAGGAGCACACTGGGACCTGCACGGCCAAGACGGCGCCCAAGGGGTTTATATGGACGAAGTAAATTGGGTCTGGGGTCTTCAGGAATGCCTCAAGGTGGAGCCAGCTTGCTGATTGGTCTGGCCCGAAAAGGCGTTCCTGGGGCAGTCGGGCCTTTCTGCACCTCCTCAGTCTAAAAAGGGGGGAGCCTCTCAAACCAGATCTCAGGCTGGGACCCCTCACTTCTGAAAGCCTTCCCCCAATCTTGGGCCGCTAAAGTTTGGTTCCGTCCAGTGGGAGAAGAGTTCCGGGGTCACCCAGAGGACAGGGTCGATGGTTCTGTGCATGTCAGGCGGGCCAGATCTAGTTCTTGCCAGTTTCGGCTGGTCCTGCGACCCCAGTCTCGTTTTCCTCAACTTTGCCAGAAGCAGGAAGCACACCTAAATAAGGAGATAGCTGAAAGACAGGGAATTAGTTCCTATATCACAGAAGATGGCAGGCAGAGCCCTTTGCCTATTCAAGACGGAGGGCAGACTGCCTATCTAATCTTTGGCTGAAACGTGGACTTTGGAGTGGCTTTAGTTCTGAGTCAGCAGGGTGTCTGGGGGCCATAGTCTCGGGAGTTCCTCCAGTCTCTGTCAGACCAGGAAGTCTGGTCTTTTTTTGTGAATTCAACTTGCTGAATTCTTTGCTGAGGATTTTTGCATCTGTGTTCATGAGGGATATTGGTCTGTATTTTTCTTGTATGTCAGGTTTTGGCACGAGGATAATGGTGTCCTCATAAATCGTTGTCTCATCCTCTATTTTCTGGAAGACGTTGTGTTGGCTCGGTCTTATTCTTCTTCAACTGTTTGACAGAATTCACCAGTGAAGTCACCTGGGCCCGGAGTTTTCTTTGTGTGAAGGCATTTTATTTTTGCTTTATTTAAATCCTTAACAGTTCTATGAAGATATAATTATCTACCATAACATTTACCAATTCCAAGTGCACACTAGAACAGGATTAACACGTGGAAAGTAACTCACGATCTCATTTTTTCCACTCAGTTCAGAGATGATTTTTGTGGGTTTCCTTTTTGCTAACAAACTGCATGCTGGACACACGAGGGTCCAACCTGCACCCAGTTACTGTCCTTGTGAGTCCAGTGTATCATGACCTTCTGAAGAGCTCTCAAGGACTGACTTTCAGTTTCTTTGTCTTGTTTGTGGTTCTTCATTTCCCGCTCACCCCTCAGCTGGGTGCTTGATGGCTTCTGCTCTTACTGCTCCACCGGCTGCTCTCATGCTTATCACCAAGAACACCAAGCCTTTCTTCTTGCTCAGTGGACATGCTGCAGACCTGGTCTGACTTGACCTCCCCAAGTATTTGACAGTTGATGACTCTCTCCTTGAAAGACTCTCTTCTATGGCTGGGCTGGCCAGGTTCCCAGCCGAAGAGAGACGGCACCTCCAGTTAGGACAATCTGCTGTTGTTGTTGTTAGTTGCTGTCAAGTCGGCCCCTGACTCATGGCAGCCTACACACAATGGAATGAAACACTCCTCGGCCCTGCACCACCCTCATGACCAGCTGTACATCAGAGTGTTGTGCTCCACAGGGTTTTCATTGGCTAGTTTTTGGAAGTTGATTGCCCGGCCTTTCCTCCTAGTCCATCATAGTCTGGAAGCTCCGCTGAGAACCTGTTCAGCATCATAGTAACACGCAAGCCTCCACTGACAGACGGGTGGCGGCTCCGCAGGAGGCCGGGAACCAAACTCGGGTATCCTGCACGGGAGGTAAGAATTCTATCACAAAACCACCACTGCCGCCAGGATCATCTAAGGAGGGTTTTATAAAGGGACTGTTGAGAGAGGTGTGAGCAGGGGTAGTGTGCTACTCTGGGGAGCTAGCACCCTCCTGGGTCAGAAGAAACAAGGGTAGGGAACAGGTAGTGGAGCCCCAACGGAGAGAGTGGAACAGAGGGAGCTGCACTGAGAATGCCATGCGGGACTCTGCAGGAGGGAACTGGGGACCCCAACCTCACCCCCCTCCCTCCTTCCAGCCACCAGTGGGGACTGCCCTGTGGTCAACCCCACAGAAGCTCCTAGGGTCAGCCTCCAGGGACACAGGGCAGGGCAGGGAAGGAAGAATAGGGCTGAAGGGACAGAAGGAAGCTACCCTTGGCCTTAGGCCACCATGCTGGTCTGTTTCCCTCCCTGTCTGAAGGCACTGTGATTGTTAAGGTTGTGTGTCGACATGGCTGGACCATGATTCTCAGTGGTTGGCAGTGATGATGTAGTTTGGCAGTTGTGTAACGATGTAATCACCTCCATGACGAGATTTGATATAATGTGATCACCTCCATGATGGGATCTGCTGTGAGTGGCAATCAGTTGAAAGGGAGTTTCCTTGGCGGTGTGGCCTGCATCCAATATAGGTGGACTTTCTGGCAAGGCTCACGGGCTTTTGCTTGCTCTGGATCCTGCATCTGGCTCCTGTGACTTGAGCTAGCAGCTTACCTGCTGATCTTGGGATTCACTGGTCTCCACAGCCTGTCAGAGCCCTGCTGTCTGACCTGCTGACCTTGGGTTCACCAGCCCCTGCAGCTAGGTGAGTTGGGAGAAGCCTCCAGCCTGACCCAGGGACTTGGGACATTCCAACCTCTACAACTGTGTAAGCCATCTCCTTGATATAAATCTCTCTGTATATATATTTATATGCTTTACTGGCTTTGCTTCTCTAGAGAACCCAGCCTAAAACAGGCGCTTTCGCCACCTCCGACGTGGGTAACTGAGTGCTATATGTCAGGTAACTTTCTAAGCCTTTTATATGTACTAAGCCATTTAACAGTCACAACAGCCCTGTGAATTAGCTACCATTTTCCTGTTACGGATGAGGCAATGAAGCAGGGAGGTTAGGGAACTGGTCTGGGGCCGCACAGCTAGGAAGGTGCAAAGCCAGGCTGGAGCTCCGCGGTGACTCCAGGGCCACATTCTTAACCACTGTACTGTTTCTCTTGGACCATCTTGGGCTAACGCTTCAGGGCCCAGGAGTTGGACTGGGTGGCACGGCCTCCAGAAAGAATCCCCTGACCTGTGGTGTGCTGACGTGCCTGCTCCAACACTCACACGGCATACCCAACGTCCTGTGTCAAGAACTCTCTTGCAGGTGTTTGCCTGGGCTCCCTGGAAGAGTGCACGCTCCACGAACACTGGGGTGTGCAGCCACATACCTGGCATCTCTCCGCCCCTCCGGGGCAGCGTGCTTCATGAACCACAGAGACAGGAGAGTTCACGGTCCCCTCTGACACTTTATTGTTCATAAAACAAATGGATCCAGGAGGCAAGGGGGCACAATCAGGTGCTTACAGTAGCGAATATAAAAAAAAAAAAAAAAAACCCAAACCCACAGCCGCTGAGTTGACTCCAACTCATAGCGAATAAAGAGGGAAGGAAAAAGAAAGAGGCTGGTGTTAACACTGAAATATCTCAAACAAAAGTATCTGAAAACACCGTGTGAAATGCTGCTTCCAGACATTCAAGGTGCGGCTCAGGCACCGGCATGGACACTCTAGGATCATCTCTTTTATCGACTGGCCCAAGTCCTCCAAGCTTCCTAGCTCTGTCTCTCTCCAGGTTTAAATACCACAGCCCTACTGTCACCCACTTTATCCAGGAGCTGGGTTGGAGAGCCCAGCCAGGGTAAGTGAGAAAAGCTGGGCTCGTGCAGGCAACGTTCAGTAGAGTGAGCTCTAGATGGAGGAGCCACCTCGGCGGCTTATTTCCCTTCTACTCTCTGTGGAGGAAACAGACACCAGTCAAGGAAGGGGGGCCTTACTAGGTGCCCTCCATGAGGCTGTGCTCAAGTTTCCAAGCAGGTCAGCACAGTAATGTCAGAGGGCAGAAGAAGGTCCCTTGCCTGCCCAGCCGCGTGGCTTTGCATGACCATGAGGGAATCACATAGAATGAGGGAATCACATAGAATGAGGTAGCTTCTTTGGGGAAGACACTGTGGGCTGCTGATAATGTCCCTTCTCAGCTTTGGTCGAGGCTGATCTCTGCCCCAAGCCCTCCCTGCCTTTACCCTGGGGGGTCAAAACAACAGGACCAATGACAATGGGAACCAATGACAATGGGGGCCAATGGCAACACAGACCAATGTCAACCAGAATCAATGACAATGGGGATCAATAACAATGGGGACCACTGGCCGGGGACCAATGACAACAGGGACCACTGATGAGCCCACCTGTGTGTGAAGTTTCCATGGGATAGGGGCTGCAGAATGCCCACTAGACAGGGGAGAAATGAAGGCCAGGGGAGGAAACCCCACGGGTGTGGCCTCACTCACAAACACTCACCTCCAGGATAAAGCAACCCCGGGTCCAGGGTCAAGCATGGGTGGCCAGAACCTGGGGGCCACTTTTCTTCAGGAAATGAAAAGTTCAAGTCACTCATGAGTTTTTAAAGGCATGAACCATTTCTGATAGCTGCTAGAAAAAGGCAGCATCTCCTTATCTTTGTGTCTGCCAGCCGAGGACCGACTGCACCCACTCTGTGGCATCTCCTGGGCTACTGGAACAGCCTCCTTCACTACAGGACTTTGCTCCGGGCGATAAGAGGGGGCGACTCCATTACACAGGGAAGAAAACCACTGTCATGAAACCTCAAAGCACTACACAACTGAAGAACTTTCCTGAAGGGAGAAAACGGCATCACTGGCCACATGATGGGGGGTGCTTCATGGCAGGTCTGGGAGCTAAGTGGGGAGCTGGGCCCTTTCCTGCAGCTTCCTGCCCGTGTCCCAGAGCCTGCCTTCCCGTGCAGCCCTGCGATGTCCTGCAATGTCAACATTTTTGTTCCCAAGGACTGAGAGGGGGTGTACAACGCCTGGGAGTTCCTGCGGGGCAGGTCTGTTTCCAACCCAGGGCCGTGTTCCCAGGGCGGGCACAGTGCTTGATGCCTAGTAGGTGCTCAATAAATATTTATTGAACAGAAGAATGAATGGAAGGAGGGAAAGGAAGCTCAGAGGAAAGAAAGGGCATGGCGGAATTGAAAGCACAGGCTCCCAGTTAAGATGCAATGATCACTTGTTACCACCAGAGGGCAGCGCAGAGGAGCAGTCTGGCCATGGCCGCCATGGGGAGCCATGGTCCCTTCTCCCAGCTTCTCGGCGTCATATCCCTGTGGCTTGATGCGCCCTGAGACTGAACCCCCTTTTCAGGAAATCTCTAAAACAGGCACAGAACTACTACTTCCAAAAAGGAAAAAAAAAAAAAAAGAGCCCACATAAAAATGCAGTCCTCTGGTTCTTATAAAGTGTAGTCCTGAAGGAGCTTGAAACAAACCTTGCACCCCGTGGCTCTGCTCAACGTCTTCCTGCCTTTTGGTTCATTTCAGATAAACTCTATTCCTTCGTACTTCACGCTTCCGATCCAGGTCTCTGGCAGGAGGAAGCGGCCGTCGAGTGTGAAGGCCATGATGTAGGTGGCAATCTTACCGCTGTCCTCCTCAGACTTGAGAGCCACGACGATCTGGTCATCGGTGTTGGGCACGAACTTGAAGGAGGAGAAGCCGTGCGTGGGGACCAGCTCCCCGACGCGGTGCACAGAGACATCGCTGAAGTCCTGGGAGGCGCTCAGCAGCAGGTTGGTGCCCCTGTGCTCGTCCTCCTTCTCGCTGTAGCGCTGGCGGCTGGCCCGGCGCGGCAGGAAGAACCACCGTCTTAACATGTCACTCCAGCAGGCGGACTCGTGGATGAGGTAGCCTGGGGGCACAGGACACACGCAGGTCAGCGCACAGCTGACCCAGCACCCCCAGCCTCTCCTGTGTGCTGTATGCACGGCCCTGGCCGCACAAGGAGGGCAGCGAAGGGGACGCGGCAGCCTCCAGCTCCCACTCGTGATGCTGCACCCCACTCGAGCTCCCCCTTGACCCCTTTCTTTACACCCGCTATCAAGTCGACTCCGACTCATAGCGACCCTACAGGACACAGCAGAACTGCCCCATAGGGTTTCCAAGGCTGTAATCTTTATGGGAGCAGACTGCCCCATCTTTCTCCGGCGGAGTGGCTGGTGGGTTCAAATGGCCGACCTTCCGGTTAGCAGTTGAGCACGTAGCCACTGCGCCACCAGGGCTCCTTCATCCTCTCTTTGTTGTTGTTGCTGTCAGGTGCTGTTGAGTCAGTTCCAACTCACAGCGACCATGCGCACAACAGAACGGAACAGTGCCCGGTCCTGCGCCATCCTCACAATCACTGCTACGTTTGAGCCCACTGCTGCAGCCACTGTGTCAATCCATCTCGCTGAGGGTCTTCCTCTCTTTCGCTGACCCTTTACTTTACCAAGCATGATGCTGATCTCCAGGACTGGTCCCTCCTGATAACATGTTCAAACCTCCCCATATCCTACAGGACGTTTCAATCTGTGTGTGTCCTCAATTACCCAGAGCAACAAAGCCTGGGCTGTCACAGAGATGGGGCACCTGGGGGTCTTTGGCGTGCCCACCGCCCCCACCACCGTCTCCCCAGAGCTGCCCACAAGCCGCAGCAAGAGTTCTGTATTTGTTTCCTTCGTGCTAATCAAGGTGCCCCCAAGAGGAGACAGACTCAGGGAAAGGGGCAAATCTAAAAGAGGTTTGATTCAGGGAGACCAGACCAGGGGAAGTGGGGGGAGGCTGCCCTGAGGCTGGAAAGAAGTGTTCTGTTCACATCCAGGATGGAAGGTGAACAACATCTGGGGACCAAGTGACATGCTCGGGTCACTTCATCCTGAGCCGACAGCTGACCACGTCAACTCCAAGTCCCCCCACTGCAAACCACAGCGACTCTCAGGAAACCACATACTAGATGTGGCTGTCCAAGGCTCCGGCCACCAGGGAGAGCGGGGACATCGCAGAGCCAGGCCTGGCTGCAGTGTGGCAGGGCTGCGGGAAGGATCTGTCGGGGGGAGGGAGGCAGGGAAGGGCGAGGAAAGCAGCCAGCTGCCATCGAGTGGATTCCAACTCATGGCAACATCACGTGACTGAGCAGAATGGTCCTCCACGGGGTTTTCAGTGGCTGATTTTTTAGAAGTAGGTCACAAGACTTTGCTTCCAAGGACTTGAACCTCCAACCTTTTGGTTAGAAACCGAGTGCGTTAACCGTTTGTACCACCCAGCGACTCCCAAACCATCAGACACAGCTGAAATAATCAAACTCTAGCAAGAAATCCATGGGCCCTGGTGCCGCAGTGGTTAAAGCACTCGGCTAACCGAAAAGTTGGTGGTTCGACCCCACCAGCTGCTCCTCAAGAGAAAGATGTGGCAGTCTGCTTCCGTAAAGATTTACAGCCTTGGGCAAGGTCATGGAAGCTCCATGGACACATCCTAACTCCTTGAAGGACTGAATTACTGGGCTGATGGCTGTGGGGACTATGGTCTTGGGGAACATGTAGCTCAACTGGCATAACATAGTTTATATAGAAAATATTCTACATTCTACTTTGGTGAGTAGCGTCTGGGGTCTTAAAAACTTGTGAGCGGCCATCTAAGATACTCCACTGGCCTCACCCCATCGGGAGCAAGGGAGAATGAAGAAAACCAAAGACACAAGGGAAAGATTAGTCCAAAGGACTAACGGACCACGGCTACCACAGACTCCACCAGGCTGAGTCCAACATAACTAGATAATGCCTGGCTACTGCCGCCAACTGCTCTGACAGGGATCACAATAGAAGGTCCCAGACAGAGTTGGAGAAAAACGTAGAACAAAATTCTAACTCAGAGAAAAAAAGACCAGACTTACTGGTCTGAGAGAGACTGGAGACACCCCGAGAGTATGGCCCCAGACACCTTTTTAGCTCAGTACTGAAGTCACTCCCGAGGTTCACCCTTCAGCCAAAGATTAGACAGGCCCATAAAACAAAACAAGACTAATGGGGCACACATCCCAGGGGCGGGGACCAGAAGGCAGGAAGAGACAGGAAAGCTGGTAACGGGGAACCCAAAGTCGAGAAGGGGAGAGTGTTGACATGTTGTGGGGTTGGCAACCAGTGTCACAAAACAATGTGTACTAATTGTTTAATGAGAAGTTAGTTTGTTCTGTAAACCTTCATCTAAAGTACAATTAAAAAAAAAAGATTTACAGCCTTGGAAATCCTACGGGGCAGTTCTACTCTGTCCTATAGGGTCGCTAGGAGTCAGCAAAACGTTTTTTTCTTTTAAGCAAGAAATCCAATTGTTGTGCTCTGGATGCAAAGCCACTGAGAAACCACACTCAAACTGAACCGACCTCGTTAAAAGTCCTCTTGGCCCTGAGCGGGGCCGGGCTTCCTGCTGCCCTCCAGCTGACCCAGAGTCTCTTACCTGGTGGCTGGATGCCAGCAGCGGCCCTCAGGGCGTTGTAGCTGGCCACCCAGTTCTCATGGTCCACGCTGCCCTTGCGGCCCACCACCTTCACCCACTCCGGGTTCTCGTTCACCACCTCGCCTGTGGTGGTGGTCCACTCCTTGCCCAGGCCGCCCACATACAGATGCTCGTCTTTCACGGCCAGCCACTCTGCTTTGAAGCCTGCAGGCGACAAGGGGACAGGTGCCTGAGACCCCGGCCCAAAGGGGCTGCTCTGCTCTCGGTGCTGCGGGCTGGCGCTGGTCTGTTCACAGAACCGGAGGAAGCCCGGCACCCTAGTCAGGTACTCAGACTTTACTCACGTAAACAAGAACGGGGGCAAACAGGAGGACCTGGCTCCGATCCCACATTTCTCACCAGATCACTGAACAAAACGTTCACACTGGACAGACCAGCACCCACCCTGCCTCCCTTTAATTCCCCTTCTCTCCCTGGGAAACCCTGGGAACAGTGGTTAAGAGCTATGACTGCTAACCATAAGGTCAGTAGTTCAAATCCACCAGGCACTCCCTAGAAACCCTATGAGGTAGTTCTACTCTGTCCTGTGGGGTCACTATGAGTCGGAATTGACTCGACGGCAACAGGTTTTATTCTCTCCCTACCCTCCAGGAAAGGCTACATTTTCTCTTCCAAGAACTCTGTGGGGATGGCCTCTGATGATCAGGTCAGATTCTTTCTGCTGCTATTGCCTTACCTTCCCGCCCCCCAAAGACCTCACCGACCTTTCTCGTGGATCTCTTCTGAAACCCAAGTTCTCGTGGATCTCCCCTTAACCTCCAATTCTCATGGATCTCCCCTGAACCCCAAGTTCTCACAGACTCCTCTGCACCCCAAGTTCTCGTGGATCTCTTCTGAACCCCAAGTTCTTGTGGATCTCCTCTGAACCCAAAGTTCTCATGGATCTCCTCTGAACCCCAAGTTCTCATGGATCCCCCTGGAACACCAAGTTCTCGTGGATCTCCTGGAACCCCGAATTCTTGTGGATCTCTTCTGAGCCCCAAGTTCTCATGGATCTCCCTAGCACCACAAGTTCTCATGGATCTCCCCTGATCCCTAAATCCTGTTTCTCAAACTGTCACCCTCACCCCAAGGTCATTCTCAATCCTAAAGAAGTTTACAGATCTGGCACTCTGATGTTTCCACGGCAGGACCGGTTTGCTGGCATCTCACTGGGAGCAGGTAGATGCCAGTGGCCAGGGTGGGCTACAAAGAGCTCAGTGCTAGGGGCCATGGTCTTCAGTCAATCAGTGTGGTGAGTGGGAAGCTGACATCCCCCCTTAGGCTGGCTTCTTTAGTGTGAGCCTGACTTTTTAGGCTTCAACACAGTCTGTCCTTCCAGCGTCTCCTCACCTGCCCCTACAGCTGGGCTCTGAGTCAGGCTGCTTCTCCAGGTACTCTGAAGCTTCCTGGTGGCCCCAGTGATCACACCTGGCCCCTTAGCCACTTTCCAGGCGAGAGACCCTCCACTGCCCGGGTCTCCCGCCTCTTCTGGGCAGCCTGACCATGGGACAACCCCAAAGGCCCCTTTATTCTGCTTTCTTCTCTCTCTGAGGGGAGGGATAGGACTGCCTAATAGCTGCCTAAAGCCCACAGATGAGGCAGGCATTTCCACTAACACCTGAGCTGGGCGTGTGTGCCCTGCCAGCTTCCCAGCCTTGGGAAAACACTGGGGAGGTCCTACCACTGGGGGCGAGCCACACCACCCTGAGGAGGCAAGACAACTCGTCCTCTGACCTTGGAAGCCTGAGGTGGAGCTAGCTTCCAGGAGGTGCTGATCCACAGCCGGGGTACAGAATAGCTTTCTATGGCCTTCTGCCAAGCCTCCGGCACCCCCCACTGCTGCCCCTGTCTGAAGGCTCCAGCCACTCTGGGTCCCCTCTAGTGGCTCTGTCCCCTGCTGGAAGTGGGAACTCCTTTCTGGCAACAGCAGAGCCCATTGGCTACCGATGGGCTCAGAGGTTGGGTCCCAGTCCAGGGCAGGCACCGGTGTTCACACACACGCCCTCTCTACTAGCTGTTTTAGAGAAGTTCACCGTCTAAGAAGCGGAAGTCAAATCTCAGGTAATAACAGGAAAAACCTGACACCACAGCTCTAAATGTCGGGGGCCTGGTGGCTCCAACTCCAGTGTGACTGAAGATATCTTTTAAGACACAGAAAAGGAACATGTGCCCAGACGCATGGAAGGCAGCACCAGATGCAGCCCTAAAACTTATCCTGGAAAGAATCCCCCAATCCTCTGGCAGCCCTCTCACAACCTAATACTTCTAGAAACTGCTCTGGTTCAGGCTTTTTGCTCCTGGCTCTGGGGAGGTTGGGGGCTGCATGCAGCAGGAGGCTGCTTTTCCTGGTGCGCCAGCTCTGCCCAGGTGGATGCAGTACCGCGTGCCTGTTACTTCTCGACTGCGATCACACTGCAGGCAGCATGCCCATCTCTGGCCCGGCCTTTCGTGAGCCTCAGGAGCAGAGGCGGCCAGCTCACCTTTGCCGACGGTCCCGTCACCGTCTGACAGGATCACCCAGGGCACGGCCTTGGAGCCCTCAATCTGGTAGACCACGCCCGTCCGGTCGTCCACAGAGTAGAGCTTCCCGTTGAAGACGATCAGCTCCGATAGCTCCATGCCCCGCCCCTTCTCCGCCAGGTGGGACTCCAGGACCTCATGGCTTGGGTCCCACTCCACAACCAGCCGGTCCCCGCTGTCTGACAGGGTCAGGTGGCCCTTTCTCAGGTAACTGAACCAGGTGTGCTCCTTCTGGGCCTTGGACTCTGTGTCCAGGTCAGCGACAACGGCGATGCGGTACCGGGTGCCACCGGGTGTCTTCTGGGGTGGGGAGAGGGGGTAGGTGTCATTGTAGCGGTTGGCTGAGCCTGGGCCGCGTCTCCAGTTGTGGGCATTGGGCGCGGGGGGCCTGAGGGAGGACGAGCGGGGGGCATAGAACATCCAGAGCGTGGCGGCGCCCACGAAGAAGAACACGATCACCTTCCAGCGTAGTCGGAAGCGGGGGTCTGCGGCCTTGGTCATGGACGCCAGCACGGGCAGGCCCCCAACACTTATCCGCAGGGCGTGCATAGACTCATTCCATTCCAGGGGCTCAGAGGGTGGCGCGGGCATCAGCCTGGGAGTCGGGCAGGACCTGTGCACAGGAGAGAAGAGAGAGGTCAGAGGGCCGCTTCCCGGGTATGTGAAGATGTGCCTGTGAAAGCGAATTTTCCCGGAACGCACGGTGCTTCCAGCACTTTGTGCTGTTACTGCTCCCCTGGCTCAATCACACCTGGGCTCCAGCTGGATCTCTGGCTGCTGTTACTCAGCAGGATGTGTGCTCTCTTCCCTTCGTCCCAGCGGGCAAGGCAGAGTGCTGGGGAGAGAGGGTCTGGTGTAGCTCGCTAACGAGGCACACAGAGGTGTCACAGTGGTGTGTGGGCCAGGGGATGGTGCAGGCGACAAGGATGGGCATGACAAGGTAACATCGGCTGCAGATCTGAGTGTCACCCCAAAGCCGCCCACCCCTCGACATCTATCACCAGGGCCACCGTGCCACACGCTGTCAGTCTGCCCATCCCTCCCTGCGTCCAGCTCAAGTCCCAGGCTCCAGGACGGCCCCAGCAGTGAGTGTGCCTCCACTTTCTCCTGGTGAGGTGGCTGTAATGGTCAAATGTGAGTGTGAAACGGACCTCTGCCACCTGTCCCGTGTCCCACCTTCATCACCTACATACAGCCCATGGACCTGGATCAGGCACAGGCCAAGGGGCGCCCACTGTCCCAGAGCTTCAGGACGCGGTGAGGAGCACCCGGCGGGGGGCGCCGTGACAAGCCCCCTCCCACGCGTTGCCGTGGGTGCTCTTCTCATTCCTGGGGTCACCGTTACCATCTAATCCCCTTCCCGGGCCTTCCGGCAACAGACGACCTGTGCACCCACGAAGACTGGAGTGGTCACTGGGGGAGCCCTTCTGTGTGCCAGGCTGTCCCTGCCCTTCTGGTCAGGGTGGGGGGACAGGGCCTCACCCACTATTCACAGCGATACTCCCAGCCCCCCAAGCAGGGTTGGCCCCCAGCACGAGCTCTCTGTCAGGTCGGCCCCAACACAGCAGCCCTCAGCACAGGACCAGCCCCAGCACAGCAGCCCCCAGGCCCTAACACAGGGTCGGCCCCAGCACAGCAGCCCCCAGGCCCTAACACAGGGTCGGCCCCAGCACAGCAGCCCCCAGGCCCTAGCACAGCGTCAGCCCCAGCACAGCAGCCCCCAGCACAGCAGCCCCCAGCACAGCATCGGCCCCAGCACAGCTTCGGCCCCAGCACAGCAGTCCCCAGTACAGCGTCAGCCCCAGAACAGCGTGGGCCCCAGCACAGCAGTCCCCAGTACAGCGTCAGCCCCAGAACAGCGTGGGCCCCAGCACAGCAGTCCCCAGTACAGCGTCAGCCCCAGAACAGCGTGGGCCCCAGCACAGCAGCCCCCAGCACAGTGTCGGCCCCAGCACAGCAGCCCCCAGCACAGTGTCGGCCCCAGCACAGCAGCCCCCAGCACAGGGTCCGCCCCAGCACAGCAGTCCCCAGCACAGGGTCCGCCCCAGCACAGCAGTCCCCAGCACAGGGTCTGCCCCAGCACAGCAGCCCCCAGCACAGGGTCTGCCCCAGCACAGCAGCCCCCAGCACAGCAGGCCCCAGCACAGCAGCCCCCAGCAGCACAGGGTCCGCCCCAGCACAGTAAGGCCGGAGCAGGGTTGGCCTCAGCACGGGCTCTGTCCCAGGTCAGCCCCAGCACAGGGTCGGCCCCAGCATAGTAAGGCCCAAGCAGGACTTGGCCCTGAGTACAGGCTCCCTCTCAGGTGGGCCACATCCACTCTTCTGGCTCCTCTCTCACCTCTGCAGCTGGGATCCCCTGGAATCACTCAGCAGCCCCCACCCACCGCCACCTCGTCTCTGTGCTCTGGGCCCTCGCAGGCTCTTGATGAACACTGTGGAAGGAGCGGGGAATCCACGAGTGAGCGAATGAATGGAGCACCTCCCTCAACTCCCTCGGCCCCCTGACACCCTGCCCGTCACCCGCCCCTGCCAAGGCCCCCTCACCATCTGGAAAGAGCACGTACCTACACGGCCCCTCTTCCTTCCTGCAGGTCCTCTGAGCCCCACTACTCCGAGGATGGCCCCACTGCTCCTTGGTCCACAGGCCTGCCGTGACTGGCCGCACTGGCTCACTCCCTCCCCGGGACACGCTTCAGGACACTGTGCAAGGGATACCCTCCCCCAGGCCTCCTCCCTGTCTCTCCTCAGCCCCATCGCCGGCCCCTTCCGCTGCCTGCCTCCCCTTATTCTGTACCTCCTCTCACGGGGCTCAGCCTCCACCATGAAGACTCTGAGTGCCTTCCTCACCCAGACCTTTGCCCGGATCCCAGGCCAGTGTGCCCAGGCTGCAGTACTCTCTGTCCTGTGCCCCACAGGGACCCGGAATGCGGGGAACTCATTCTTCTCCCTCAACAGCTTCCTCCTCCAGAGTTTACTGCCCCGGCTGCGGACATGTCCACCCTCGGAGTCTTCCTGGTGAGCAGCTGCCCTTCCTCTCACATCCACAGAGGCACTGGTGCTGCTGCTGTAGCTGCTGTTGAGTCAGCCCCACTCATGGTGACCCCACGCACGACGGAATTAAACAATGCCCACTCCTGCGCCAGCCCCATGATCGGTTGTGGATGAGACTTCTATGATCCATACGATTTTCACTGGCTGATTTTTGAAGTAGCTTGCCAGGCCTTTCTTCCTAGTTCATCTTAAACAGGTCCCCACTTGGCAGCAGCATGCACTAAAAGTGGGAAAGCAGCTTTGCAAGAAACCTAAGAGGCAGAAATGCAGGTGGGCTCTGTATGCCCCACAGGTCACAAAAGGGTTAGTCTGGCAGCTCCGCTGAAACCTGTTCAGCATCACAGCAACTCACAAGCCTCCAGGGACAGACAGCTAGTGGCTGCACATGAGGTGTGCTGGCTGGGAATCGAACCCAGGTCTGCCACGCGGAGGGCCAGGATTTTACCAGCGAACCAACACTGCCCCCCACCGCCAAGAGGAGGCACTTACTGTTATCGCGGCTGGGTGCTGTCAGGTTGATTCCGACTCACAGCGACCTTACAGGACAGCAGAAATGCCCCAGTGGGTGTCCTTGGCTGTGGTCTTTACAGAAGCAGATCGACAGGTCTTTCTCCCACGGAGCCAATGGGTAGGTTCAAACTCCCCACCTTTCAGCTAGCAGCCAAGTATTTAACCACTGTGCCACCAGGGCACGAAGTCCCACCAAGTCATCCGCACCCCGCCCTGGACTCGGTTCCCTTTTCCCCACCCCCAACCTGTGACTGTGGACAATGACGGTGCAAACCTCAGAGAGCTGTGCTGCCAACCACTTCCCTCAGCCTCAGTTTCTCCATCTGTAACTGCAGACGATGAGCGCTTAACCACTGTGCCACCAGGGCTCCTTAAGTCTGGATTAGAACTCTTTAACGGATCCAATGACTTCAGGCTGAAGGACACACTCCCCAGTCTTCCACACGCTCTACATCCACTCCACACTGGGTTATGTACAATTCTGTGTCCCAGGTGTCCACAGCTTTGCACAGGCTGCACCCTCCACCTGGAAAGCTGATCTCCTCTGGCTGCACGGAACCATCTGGAATTCCCTCGATGTGCCACTGACAGGCATGCTGTCCCTTCCTTGGCCCCCCCGAGCCCGGCTCCCTCCCCCGCTCCCCGAGTAGGCCTTCCCCGATGTGGTCCTAGTGCCTGGAGCCTCAAATGGCAGTGGAGACTCTGCAGCTGTGATTAAGTTAAGGCTTGTGAGATCGAAATTCTCCTGGATTATCCGGCTGGGCCCTAAATACAATCATGAACGTCGTTTTAAGGGGGAGGAGGTGGCAGTGTAACCACGGAGGCAGAGACTTGAGTGATACAGCCACAAGCCAGGGAACACTGATGGCCGGCAGAAGCTGAAGAGGCCAGGAATGGATTCTCCCCAGCCTCTGGAGGGAATGCGGCCCTACTGACACCCAGCTCTGGGTACCGCTTTCAGACTTCTGGCCTCCAGAGCTGTGAGAATACACGTGTGTTGTTTAGTGCACCACGTTTATGGTAGGTAATTTGATACAGCAGCCACAGGAAGCTAATGTGCCTCCTGCCACCTCTGAGGACAGCCTCCGTCCCTCTGTGTCCCTGTCTGAGACGCTCCTCTGCGGAACACAGACCACACCATCGTGGTGGTCTCACACGTTCGGTCTCCCCTCACTCCAAGCTCCGACGGGGGGGGGGCTCTGTGTTAATCTTGTCTGACTCCCTGAGAGCTAGCGGAGGAGCAGAAACACCTGGGACTTAGGCACCTTTTGCCAAATAAGAATGGCTGCTGTCAGTGATAGCAGAACTCTGCCTTCCAGAACATTCCTTTAACCTCACCACCAGAATAACCTCCCTCTGGATCAAAGCAGACCCTTGTTCTTAATTGCTCCTTTAGAATCCCCAGAAATTCCTTTCATTTGGTAGAAAAGAGATTCAAATCGATGCCTTTTCGTTTCTGTCCCCCAACCACCTGCTGGCTGATCACATAAAGCTGACTGTAGGCTACTGTCGTGTCCTGTGGCCGGGGCTCGGTGCACAGCCACAGCTGCCATTTTTATTTATAAAAAAGAAAGAATTTGCCAGCCATGAACAACAACAACAAAAATAAACCACTGAAACAAAGTGAGTCCCAGCAGAGAGGAGCCTGCCTGAGGCTCTTCTCATTGCCCACAACCTTCAAAATTCTTGTCAGCTGCCATCAAGTGGGCTCCCGACGCATGGCGACCCCATGTGCAATGTGACAAAACACTGCCTGGTCCTGTGCCATCCCCACGATCGGTTGTGGATCGAACTGTTATGCTCCATAGGGTTTTCACTGGCTGATTTTCAGAAGTAGACTGCCAGGTCGGTCTTCCTAGTTTGCCTGTCTGGAAGCTCTGCTGAAACCTGTTCAGCCTCATAGCAACACACAAGCCTCCAGTGACAGACGGGTGTTGGTGACGCACAAGGAGCACTGCCCGGGAAGTAAACCCGGGTCTCTTGCGTGGAAAGCAAGGATTCTACCGCTGAACCTTAAAACACTAAGCAGCCCAAGAGTTTGCTTTGCTGTTACAAACAAGAGATGCGTCAGCCCCACCATCTGCAGCACAATGGTCTGATTTTATATAATCAGGAAACAGAACCAAGGACTGACAGGGAAAGCAGCAGGTTCTTGGCTGGCCAAGTTCGCCTGCTCAGGTGGGCCTGCAATAAGTTCCATCCTTGGTCCAGAATCCCAAGGGGGCTGCACACCTGCTGTTTCCTCTCCAGGTACAGCATCCTTGGGAAGGTAGCCGTGAGGAAGGTCAGCTACCCAAGGCTCCGGTCCTCACTCCCTCCCCACCCCGCCTCTGCAGGGCAGGCTCGGTGACATTTGCACGTTTCTGGTTTCTCAAACCAGGAATTCTCTATAAAACAGGCCTGAGACAGCAAGACGTGGCAAGACGCAGTGTCTGTCCACTCCACAGCATGCCCCCAGACTCTGAGGAAGCAGAAATCTCTCTCCCTGCCCTTCCCTGACCCAGGAGGGAATCGCTCCATCCCCACTTAGAACAGCCGTTGAGGTTGAGTGCAGGGACCACCTACCTTCATGGGCAGCCACAGGGCTGGCGCCAGACTCTACAGCAGGGCTTTGGATGAAAGGGAGCAGAACCTCCACGCAGGCTATAGCCGAGAGGGTCTCCTCCTTCCCCAGCTTCCTCGAGGAGTGGCCTGTGGCAGTGGCAGAACAAACAGGTTCAACAGCCGCTGCCTGAAACTCCTCCCTTCCAGGATGCTGCCTGGCAGGAAGAGCAGCGCTGAGATGAGGGGGTGCTTTCTGGCTCCTGCCCCCTCTGCAGGGCAGCCGTTGGCATCTCTCTTGCCGGCCCCTCACTGTGACAGAGCAGCCGCCTTTCCTTGCCTCCCACAATGCAGCCCGTCTGAAGAGCCCCGTCCTGAGAGCCCCCAGGCCTTGAGGCCCCACTGGGCCAGCTCACTGCCAGAGCTCACTTCCTCCTTGATGGCAAAGAGCTCAGCCCACTGACCTTTGCAGTCTTCACGCACAAAGGCAGGAGCCAGGCCTTCCAATACCAGCTCCAGCCACGCCCGAGTGCTCTGGAGGGCATGGCGGGTATGGCTGTAAGGGACGGCCTTCATCAAACACCTGCTATGGGCCACCCCAGAGCCTTGGTGGCATAGTGGTTAAGAGCTTGGCTGCTAACCAAAATGTCGGCAGTTCGAATCCACCAGCTGCTCCTTGGAAACCCTACAGGACAGTTCTACTCTGTCCTGTGGGGTCGCTATGAGTAGGAATTGACTCGACAGCAACAGGTTTGGTTTTTGGTATGGGCCGCCCTGGTAGGGCAGTGGTTATGCACTTGGCTGCTAACTGAAAGGTCGGCTGTTTGAACCCACCAGCAGCTCCGCAGGAAAAATATGTGGCAGCCAGCTTCCATAAAGATTACAGCCTTGGAAACCCTATGGGCAGTTCTAGCCTGTCCTACAAGATTGCTATGCATTGGAATTGACTCAGTGGCTACAGGTTTCGTTTTTTTACAGGCCGGGCGAGAAGCCCTGGTGGCACAGTGGTTAAGTACTCAGCTACTAACTGAAAGGTCAGTAGTTCAAACCCACCAGCCAATCCATGGGAGAAAGACCTGGCAATCTGCTTCTGTTAAGATTACAGCCTTAGAAACTCTATGGGGCAGTTTTATTTGGTCCTATAGGGTTGCTATGAATTGGAATTGACTCGCTGGCAATGGGTATGGGTTATGGGCTGGGCTCCCTGAAAATGTGAGCTGACTCAAGGGGTCCTTCTGCTCTGGACCTGCCAAGGCTTACTATTTCCACTCCAAATCTGGTGGGCATGGTCGGCAGCAGGTTTGAAGGATGGGGAACCAGGAAGGCAGGCCTGTGTCAAGGGAGTCAAATGGTCACTTTGGGGATTACTGGGGATGCTCCTCCTCCTAACAGTAACCTCCTTCAGGACTGGGGCTCTCTGGGACGTACTGATTTCTCACCCCACTCCCCAGTACTCTTGCATACAGTAGGCACTAACAACTTTTTCCTGAATCACAATAAATAGAATTCAGGATAACTTATTTTTCAGCTCTCTGTTTTTTGTACTTAAGTCAACTGCCTGAGAAGACGTATCAGTATTCCACGGCTGCTGTAACAAATTACCACACGCTTGGTGCCTTAACCACTACGCATTTATAGTTCTGTAGGACGAAAGACTGACATGGTCTCACTGGGCTAAAATCAAGAGTTAGCAGATGAAAACATTCCCCTTGGGAACAGGAACAAGAACAAGACGAGGATGCCCTTTACCACCACTCCTATTTAACACTGTGCTGGAAGTCCTAGCTAGAGCAATAAGGCAAGAAAAAGAAACAAAGGGCATCCAAATTGGTAATCAAGAAGTAAAACTGTCCCTATTTGCAGATGACGTGATACTACACACAGAAAACCCAGAAGACTCCACCAGAAAACTACTGGAACTAATAGAAAGATTCAGCAGAGTAGTGGGATACAAGATAAACATACAAAAATCAGTTGGATTCCTATACACCAAAGGAAATCAGGAAAACAACAACATTTATAATAGCTCCTAAAAAAATAAAACACTTAGGAATAACTCTAACCAGGGATGTAAAAGACCTACACAAAGAAAACTACAAAACTACTGCAAGAAACCAAAAGAGATCGACATAAGTGGAAAAACATACCATGCTCATGGATAGGTAGACTCAACACTGTGAAAATGACAGTTCTACCCAAAGCAATCAAAACATACAATGCAATCCCGATCCAAATACCAACAACGTTCTTTAAAGAGATAGAAAAATGAATTATTGACTTTATATGGAAAGACAAGACGCCCTGGATAAGTAAGGCACTACTGAAGAAGAATAAAGTAGGAGGACTCACACTACTTGACCTCAGAACCTACTATACAGCTACGGTAGTCAAAACAGCCAGTCCTGGTACAACAACAGATACATTGACCAATGGAACAAAATTGAGAACCCAGGTGTAACTCCATCCACCTATGGTCACTTGATCTTCGACAAGGGCCCAAAGTTCATCAAATGGGGAAAAGATAGTTTTTTAACAAATGGTGTTGGCAAAACTGGATGTCCATCTTCAAAAAAATGAAACAGGACCCCTACTTCACATCATACACAAAAACTAATTCAAAATGGATCAAAGACCTAAATATAAAACCCAAAACTATAAAGATCATAGAAAAAAATAGTGTCAACGCTAGAGGTCCCAATACACGGCATTAACAGGATACAAACCATAATTAACAACACACAAACTCCAGAAACTAAGCTAGATAACTGGGATCTTCTAAAAATTAAAAACTTATGCTCATCAAAAGGCTTCACCAAAAGAGTAAAAAGAGAATCTACAGACTAAGAAAAAAACTGTGGCTGTGAAATGTCCAACAAAGGTCTAATCTCTAAAATCTACAGGAAAATCCAACACCTCTACAACTAAAAGACAAATAATCCAATTACAAATTGGGCAAAGGAAATGAACATACATTTCATCAAAGAAGACATTCAAGCGGCTAACAGACACATGAGAAAATGCTCGTGATCACAAGCCCTTAGATAAATGCAAATCAAAACCACAATGAGGTATCATCTCACCCCAGCATTACTGGCATGAATCAAAAAAACAGAAAATAACAAATGTTAGAGAGGCTGCAGGGAGATTGGAACTCTTATGCACTACTGCTGAGCATGCAAAATGGCACAATCATTTTGGAAAACAATATGGTGCTTCCTTAGAAAGCTAAAAATAGAAATACCATATGATCTAGCAATCCCACTTCTAGGAATACATCCTAGAGAAATAAGAGCCGTCACACAAATAGACATATGCACACCCATGTTCACTGCAGCATTGTTCACAATAGCAAAAGATGGAAGCAACCAAGACGCCCATCAGCAGATGAATGGATCAACAAACTATGGTACGTACGCACAACGGAGTACTACGCAACGAGAAAGAACAACGATGTATCTGCGAAGCGTCTCACAACGTGGATGAATCTGAAGGGCATTATGCTGAGTGGAATAAGTAAATCACAAAAGGACACATACTGATGAGACCACTAGTATAAAAACTCGTGAAAAGGTTTACACACAAAAAGAAACAATCTTTGATGGTTATGAGGGAGGGGAGGGGTGAGGGTGGAAAAACCCTAAATAGACAACAGATAAGTGGTAACTTTGGTGAAGGATACGACAATGCACAATACTGGGGAAGACAGCATAACTTGTTCAGGGAAAGGTCGTGAAAGCTCCATGGATATATCCAGAAACTCCCTGAGGGGTCAAATTACTGGGCGGAGGGCTACAGGGACCATGGTCTTGGAGAACATCTAGCTCAACTGGCATAACGTAGTTTATAAAAAAAATGTTCTACATTCTACTTTGGTGAGTAGCGTCTGGGGTCTTAAAAGCCAGTGAGCAGCCATCTAAGATACTCCACTGGTCTCACCCCTTAGGGAGCAAGGGAGAATAAAGAAAACTAAAGACTCAAGGGAAAGATTAGTCCAAAGGACTAACGGACTTCAACTACCACAGCCTCCACCAGACTGAGTCCAATACAACTAGATGGTGCCCAGCTACACCACTGACTGCTCTGACAGGGATCACAAGAGAGGTCCCTGGACAGAGCTGGAGAAAAATGTAGAAAATACTCACTCACAAGAAAAGGCCAGACTTACTGGCCTGACAGAGACTGGGAAACCCCAAGAGTATGGCCCCCTAACATCCTTTTAGCTCAGTACAAAAGTCACTCCTGAGGTTCACCCTTCAGCCAAAGATTAGACGGCTCCATAAAACAAAACAAGACTAAAGGGGCACACCAGCCCAGGGGCAAGGACTAGAAGCCAGGAGGGGACAGGAAAGCTGGTAATAAGGAACCCGAGGTTGAGAAGGGAGAGTGTTGACATGTCATGGGGTTGTTAACCAATGTCATAAAATAATATATGTTGTTGTTGTTGCTAGGTGCCGTTCCGTCGGTTCCGACTCATAGCCACCCTATGCACCACAGAACAAAACATCGCTCAGTCCCATGCCATGCTCACAACAGAAGTTATGCTTGAGCCCATTGTTGCAGCCACTGCGTCGGTTCATTTCATTGAGGGTCTTCCTCTTTTTTTGCCGACCCTCTGCTCTACCAACCATGATATTCTTCTCCAGGGACTGATCCCTCCTAACATGTCCAAAGTATGTAAGACGTAGTCGTGCCATCCTTGTCTCTAAGGAATATTCTGGCTGTACTTCTTCCAAGACAGATTTGTTCCTTCTGTTGGCGGTCCATGGTATATTCAATACTCTTCGCCAACACCACAATTCAAAGGCGTCAATTCTTCTTCAGTCTTCCTTATTCACTGTCCAGCTTTCGCATGCATACGATGCGAAAATACCACGGCTTGGGTCAGGTGCACCTTAGTCTTCAAGGTGACATCTTTGCTTTCCAACACTTTAAAGAGGTCTTTTGCAGGAGATTTGCCCAGTGCAACGCGTATTTTGATTTCTTGACTGCCGCTTCCCTGGGTGTTGATTGTGGATCCAAGTAAAATGAAATCCTTGACAACTTCAATCTTTTCTCCATTTATCATGATGCTGTTTATTGGTCCAGTTGTGAGGATTTTTGTTTTATGTTGAGATGTAATCCATACTGAAGGCTGTGGTCTTTGATCTTCATCAGGAAGTGCTTCAAGTCCTCTTCACTTTCAGCAAGCAAGGTTGTGTCATCTGCACAACACAGACTGTTAATGTCTTCCTCCAATCCTGATACCCCACTCTTCTTTATATAGTCCAGCTTCTTATTTGCTCAGCACACAGATTAAATATGCAGGGTGAAAGGATACAACCCTGATGCACACCTTTTCTGACTTTAAGCCATGCAGTATCCCCTTGTTCTGTCCAAGCAGCTGCCTCTTGATCTATGTACAGGTTCCTCATGAGCACAATTAAGTGTTCTGGAATTTCCATTCTTCACAATGTTATGATCCACACAGTGAATGCCTTTGCATAGTCAATAACACACAGGTAAACATCTTCCTGGTATTCTCTGCTTTCAGCCAGGATCCATCTGACATCAGCAATGATATCCCTGGTTCCACATTCTCTTCTGAATCTGGCCTGAATTTCAACACACTGCTGCAACTGCTTTTGAATGATCTTCAGCAAAATTTTACTAGCGTCTGATATTAATGATAGTTTGATAATTTCTACATTCGGTTGGATCACCTTTCTTGGGAATAGGCATAAATATGGATCTCTTCCAGTCAGTTGGCCAGGCAGCTGTCTTCCAGATTTCTTGGCATAGATGAGTGAGCACTTCCAGTGCTGCATCCGTTTTTGAAACATCTCAATTGATATTCCGTCAATTCCTGGAGTCTTGTTTTTAGCCAATGCCTTCAGTGCAGCTTGGACTTCTTCCTTCAGTACCATCAGTTCCTGATCACGCGCTACCTCTTGAAATGGTTGAACGTGGACCAATTCTTTTTGGTGCAATGACTCTGTGTATTCCTTCCATCTTCTTTTGATGCTTCCTGTGTTGTTTAATATTTTCCCCATAAAATCCTTCGCTATTGCAACTAGAGGCTTGACTTTTTTCTTCAGTTTTTTCAGCTTGAGAAATACCGAGCATGTTCTTCCCTTTTGGTTTTCTATCTTCAGCTCTTTCTACATGTCATTGTAATACTTTACTTTGTCTTCTCGAACTGCCCTTTGAAATCTTCTGTTCTTTTACTTCATCATTTCTTCCTTTTGCTTTAGCTACTCAACATTCAAGAGCAAGTTTCAGAGTCTCTTCTCACATCCATTTTGGTCTTTTCTTTCCTATCTTTTTAATAACCTCTTGCTTTCAAAACAATATGTGTACTGTTTAATAAGAAGCTAGTTTGCGCTGTAAACCTTCATATAAAGTACAATTTAAAAAAAAGAGTTAGCAGAGCCTCGTTCCTCCTGAAGGCTTTAGGGCAGAATTTCTTTCCTTGCCTTTTCCAGCTTTTAGAGGCCGCCTGCATTACCTGGAGCGTAGCCCCCTCCTCTATCTTCAAACCAGCAATGCTGCATCTCAGTGTCTTTCTGCTGTCATCTCCCTCCGACTCTCTGCCTCTCTGCCTCCCTCTTCCACTCTTAGGGCCCCTGTGATGGCACTGAGCTCACCTGGATAATGTAGGGTAAGCTCCCCTGCTCAAGGTCAGCTGATGAGCAACCGTAACTCCCCTTCGCCAGGTAAGGAAACATATTCACAGGTTCCGGGAACTAGGACATGGGCATCTTTGGGGGCTAGCAAGGAGGGAGACAGCGCAAGGACCTCTAGCTTTGGGAAGGCAGGCTCGTTGGCACAAAGCCTGGCTGTGGGGCACCCTCGGCATCCTCCACAGTTTGCATTTACTGCATCACAAGGTGTGTGTGCTTGGTCTGTAACCGGTAACCACTTGCGGTTGAGTCGATTTCGACTCATGGAGACCCTATGTTGGTCACAGTAGAACTGTGTTCCATGGGGTTTTCAATGGCTGAATTATTGGAAGATCCACCAGGCCTTTCTTCTGAGGCACCTCTAGATGGACTTGACCCTCCAACAAACTGCACCCCTCAGGGGCTCCTCATACCCACTAGGATAGCCACCATCAGCAATTTTATACTTATAGCAAAAGCTGCCCTCCCAGTTGGAAGTGCATCCCAACCCACACCCCACATCATTGGGGTCATTTTGCAGCATGCCTAAAAATAAGGGGGGCAATGACCCCACACGTGACCCACATTGGCGCTCACTCTGGAGATGGTGGAGTCGAACCTGCAGGAACCACCTCCTTGTCCTCCTTCTCCTTTCCTCGGTGTTGGCCGTCCGGGACATGCCAGCCAGCATCACCCCGCCTTTCACTCAGCCTGGCGAGACCTGCAGAGCCGTTCGGGACTGGCCGCCCACCCCCACATTTTAACTTTATCTGGTCCACAATTCTGCTCTTCTTCCTCCTGGCCCCACATCTGCATCGTTCTGTCTCCAGCCCTACCTAACTCCCCCTCACCCTCCCAAGCACAGACACTCATTCCCTGGGTGAACACAGACAGAAGCTGAGCTCCGCTCCCCCATGGCACAGTGGCGGGCTGGAAGCCTGGAGCTGTGGGTTCCACCGAGTCGCAGAACTTGTTACAGGCAAACAAATAGGGTTCAAAATAAATGTAGACGAAAAGAGAAAACCGAGTATCTTCCCACATTGATTTCTCTAGTAAGCAGGATGACATGACTTTTTCCTAATTAACAAAGTTTTGACCTAACGAAATGCAAACATCAACATAAAAGTTCTTAAAAGTCCATACGAAGTTTTAATACCTACATGTAGAAATTGTTGAATTGGTATATGTATTGCTGTGTATATTTTCAACAACAAATAAATTATTTAAAAAAAAAAAAGTTTTACTTCCTGGGAGTGTTGGTGTTTGTTAAGAGCTTTCCAGGAAATCTAACAAGCCACAGTGGAGTGGATGGAAAAGGATACCCGCTGTGTCTTTTCCTCCAGCACGTCTGGTGCCGTCCCACACACGGCTGTTCAATAGAGAAACGCGTTTTTTGTTAGAGCTCTGCCCCAGCCCAGGACGCTGGATGAGTCTCAGAGGCCAGATGTTCTGTTTTTGAAAACGAAAACACTAGAGCACTTGTCTGCCTACCAGCGAGGACTGTGTATCACTGCTGAGAGGGCTCTGAGGCTCAGAAGAGAGAGGCTGTGTGGTGGTGGGGTCCGTAGTGCAGGACCAGAAATACACGCGCATTCAGGGAACAGGGGTGAAAACCACACTAGAGCAAGGGGCTGCTGCTCCTGCCCCCGGGGCTCCCCGCTCCCTCTGTGGCTCGGGGAGGCAGGGCAGACAGGGAGCACAGTCAGAGGGGGTAAAGTTCAAGGAGAAAGGGGCCATTTAGCTAAGAGAAGGTAACAAATGATCAGATTTACACCTCCATGAGGGATATGGTCACACAAAGTGGTGGCTGTACAGCTGCAGGTATGTGACTGCCTCCATCACTCTAACATAATGTCACCTTTTGTGATCAGGCTAATTGGACACAAATGAGAGACCTAGAATCCTCTGTCCCCACCCCTATGGTGGCTTTGGGATGGGTGCCTGAGCAAACCCATGCATCATCTGAGCCCTCCCCTGAAGACATCTGGGCAGCACAGGACAAGAACCTGTGCCAAGACCAGTGGGGGATGAAGGCTGGCTCCTTCAATGCACCATTCAGCAGGCCCATGAGGCAGCCATAGCAGGCTCTCTGAGGCCAGCAGGGAGGTGCACCAGGCAGGCCACGGCTGAGAGACCTGGCGAGCAGGGCTGAGAAGGGGACTGCTGGAAGGAGGGTCTGCAGCCCCACCAAGCATGACCCTTCTCAAAGGGAAAGGAGGGAGCGACTGCGAGACTCAACCATCCCTGAGAGACAGAGGCTCAGCTTTCTCTTTGTGGAGCCTTCTGTCCCCCGATGCCTCTTCCAAGCTCGGGCCCTTACACAGAGGAGCTAGCAAGACTCAGCAGATCAGCAGCCTCGTGCTCCCAAACCTATGCCTGTTGAAAACATGTAGAAAAAGACGTCATGCGAACAACCCGGAGCCAGAGATGAGAATGCAGCTGGTACGCCAGAAAGGGGACACAGGTTTCCCAGTGGACACAGGGGAAAAGGTGCTTGGGAGAGAGATGTGTCTGCTGGCAGCTGACAGAAGAGTGGACAAAGGGGCCAAGGCCAGGGACACAATGGGGCAAGACCACTGGGAGGGGGAAGCAAAGGCACCAAACAGTAAGGGCGGGCAGAGGATGTGTCAGTTTCCAAGGCTGAAAGAATCCAGATCAGATGGCTGTGCAGGCAGCGGGGGAGATGAGAGAGAGACAGGGACAGAGAATTGTGGCCCTCCAGTCAATTCCAATTCATGGCAACTCCAGGTGTGCAGAGTAGAACTACTCTCTATGGGGTTTTCAAGTCTGTGGCCTTTCAGAAGTAGACTGCCAGACCTTTCTTAGGCAGCTCTGTATGCGTTTGAAGCACCAACCTTTCGGTTAGTAGCCGAGCACCCAGGGACTCCTAGACAGACAGACACGGATGTGGGGAGGCGGACAGTTCTAGATGCAAAAGGAGGGGAGGTGAGCTGGCCACAGGTGAGACAAAGTGCCGGTCAGAGGGGGAGGGTCCCGGAGTCGGTCAGGAGACGGGGCATCCAAGTAGCGGGGGGCTGGGCGGAGCTGTCCCCGGGGCAGGAGTCCCCCCGGTAAGAGGGGAGAGGGGTCCCAACACTCAGAAGGGAACTGCTTCCCAGAGTCGGACCGAGGCGCCCCACCCATCTGAGGAGTAAGTGGTCTGCAAGGCAGGGGTCAGGGTTCAGAGGCGCCGCTCGGGTCAGAGGGAAGGCAACCTGGGGTCAGGGGGCGGCGCGCGGCAGTGGTAGGGCGACGCAGGCACGGGGACACAGAGCCGGGCCGTCGCAAGGGGAGGGTGCCGGCGGGGGCACGGTCACTCACCCAGCAGGCCAGGCTCCGGTGCCCGCGACGGCGGACCTGATCGGCAGGGCCCAACGGAGATCAGCCGCTTCCGCCGGCGCAGGCGCTGGCCCCACCCCCGGCGACACGCTCCCGGCAGCCTCCGTTCTGTGGCTTCGCGCGGGCGGACGCGGGAGCTGCTGGGAGTTGTAGTTCCTGTGGCTTTACGTCCGGAACGCGTGGGAGGAGCCACTGGCTACTCGTTCCCGGCCGCAAATCGCCTTCCAAGTAGTTATTCTGAACATTGACCAAGTAAAATTAGGGCGAGGGAAGGGGAGATGAAGGCTACTGGGGAGGGGGTGACATTCCTGGAGCTGAGATTATAAAACGCCCTTGCCTGGCCCTTGACCCTGTTGCCCGGCCCTCTCAACCCTCCTCGTATCTGCCAAGGCGGAGAAGCGTGGACTCCTTTCTACCACCCTCATTCTCAGAGTCTCTTTCCTTGGCTCTTCAAATCGGCCACTTCTGGAATGATAATCACCTCTAGGCGCTCCCACACCAAAGATCAGGACACAGGTGTGCTGGCTGGAGTGTCCTCATGAGACAGGGAAGGGGAAAAAGGACTGAGCCCCTAGGCAAAGAACACTGAACTAAAAACATGCGCTCAACTATTGACACAAAACCCGTATCTAGGAACATGCAATAAAGAAAGAACAAACAACCCGCGCAGCTCTCAGTGTACTTCCTTGATAAGATGCTTTTCAGAAGAATGCCCGATCTGATCCCTGGAGCCCATGCGCAGACACCTGCAAGGTGACGGACAGACCCGAGATAGGAACCTAGCCGCCACCACGGGGGAACTGCGCAGGCTTGGTGCTCCATAGTAAGTCCTGCCATCCAGTCCCAGGAGCCTTTTGGGTTATGGTTTCCATCTTGGGCTGCCTCCTGCACGCACACCTAATCTTTATAACCATGCCTCTTTTCATGAATAAAGACAATGCCTTTTCCCGCCTAAAAACCTTTCTAAGCCCTCGCCAAACCTTTGTTGGGGGAGACAAAGGCTAGTGTTGCTTTGTCCCTCTTTGTCTCCGCTCACGAGCTACTTCTGCTCAATAAAGCTTTGTTCGTGCAGAAAACTTGAGCCTCTCCTCGTCATTCTTGATCAGTAGAAGGCAAGAACCTCATAGGGGCTGCCCAGGTTGGGCAGAAGGCCCCGGCAATGCTCAGGGGGCCAGAGTGTCTGGATTGGCAATGAAACAACTGTGATCAACACCCCCACCCCATCAATAAACCCAAAACACCAAAGCCACTGTGTTGAGTGGGCTCATAGCGACCCTATAGGACAGAGTAGAACTACCCCAAAGAGTTTCCAAGGCTGTAACCTTTACAGACGTATTGCATGGGGCAAATATGCTGCGAAAGACCTTTTTAAAGTGTTAAAAAGCAAACACATCAGTTTGAGGACTAAGGTGTGCCTGACCCAAGCCATGTGTTATGGATTGCATTATGTCCCCCAAAAATGTGTGTATCAATTTGGCTGGGCCATGATTCCCAATATTGTGTGGTTGTCCTCCTTTTGTGATTGTAATTTTACGTAAAAGAGGATTAGGGTGGGATTGTAACACCCTTATTAAGGGCACATCCCTGATCCAATGTAAAGGGAGTTTCCCTGGGGTGTGGCCTGCACCACCTTTTATCTTACAAGAGATCAAAGGAAAGGGAAGCAAGCAGTGAGTTGGGGCCTCACACCACCAAGAAAGCAGTGCTGGGAGCAGAGCTCGTCCTTTGGACCTGGGGTCCCTGTGCAGAGAAGCTCCTAGTCCAAGGGGAGATTGATAAGAAGGCCAACAGAGAGAGAAAGCCTTCCCCTGGAGCTGACACCCCGAATTTGGACTTTCAGCCCACGTTACTGTGAAGAAATAAATTTCTGTCTGTTAAAGCCATCCACTTGTGGTATTTCTGTTATAGCAGCACTAGATAACTAAGATACTATGGTATTTTCTTTTTATTATGCTTTAAGTGAAAGTTTACAATTCAAGTTAGTTTCTCATACAAAAATTTATACACACATTGTTATGTGACCCTAGTTGCTCTCCCTATAATGTGACAGCACACTCCTTCTTTCCACCGCGGATTTCCTGTGTCCATGCGACCAGTTCCTGTCCCTTTCTGCCTTCTCATCCTGCCTCCGTACAGGAGCTGCCCATTTATTCTTGTGTATCTTCTTGAGCTTAAAAGCACACTCTTCACAAGCATCATTTTATGTCCCATAGTCCAATCTAATCTTTGTCTGAAGAGTTGGCCTCGGGAATGGTTTTAGTTTTGGGCTAACAGAGAGTCCAGGGGCCATGTTGTCTGGGGTCCCTCCAGTTTCAGTCAGACCATTAAGTCTGGTCTTTTTAAATAGAATTGAGTTCTGCACCCCACTTTTCTCCTGCTCCATCAGGGACTCTCTGTTTTGTTCCCTGTCAGGGTGGTCATTGGTGGTAGCTGGCAACCATCTAGTTCTTCTGGTCTCAGGCTGATGAAGTCTCTGGTTTATGTGGCCCTTTCTGCCTCTGGGCTAATACTTTCCTTGTGTCTTTTGTGTTCTTCACTCTCCTTTACTCCAGGTGAGTTGGAACCAATTGATGCATCTTAGATGGCCACTTTCTAGCTTTTAAGACCCCAGATGCCACTTACCAAAGTGGGATGTAGAACGTATTCTTAATAAACTTTCTTATGCCAGTTGACCTAGATGTCCCCTGAAAGCATGGTCCCCAGACCCCTATCCCTGCTACACTGTGCCTCGAAGTATTTGGTTGTACTCAGGAAACTTCTTAGCTTTTGGTTTAGTCCAGTTGTGCTGACTTCCCCTGTAGTGTGTGTTGACCTTCCCTTCACCTACAATAATTCTTGTCTACTATCTAGTTAGTAAATACCCCTCTCCCTCCCTTCCCACCCTCGTAACCATCAAAGAACGTTTTCTTCTGTGTTTAAACCTTTTCTTGAGTTCTTGTAATAGTGGTCTTATATAGTATTTGTCCTTCTGTGACTGACTAAATTCACTCAGCATAATGCCCTCCAGATTCTTCCATGTTATGTTTCACAGATTCATCGTTGTTCTTTATCGTTGTGTAGTATTCCATTGTGTGGATATACCATAATTTGTTTATCCATTCTTCCATTGATGGGCACCTAGGTTGTTTCCATCTTTTTGCTATGGTGAACAGTGCTGCAGTGAACATGGAGGTGCATATATCTATTCGTGCGACGAATCTTATTTCTCTAGGATATATTCCAAGGAGTGGGCTTGCTGGATCGTATGGTATTTCTATTTCTAGCTTTTTAAGGAAGCCCCAAATCGATTTCCAAAGTGGTTGTACCATTTTACATTCCCACCAACAGTGTATAAGTATTCCAGTCTCTCCATACCCTCTCCAATATTTATTATTTTGTGTTTTTTGTATCAATGCTAGCCTTGTTGGGGTGAGATGACACCATGGTATTTTCAGTCACCTTATATGCATGCAAAAGCTGGACAATGAATAAGGAAAACTGAAAAAGAATTGATACCTTTGAATTATGGCTCTGGACTGCCAGAAGGCTGCCAGGAGAACAAGTCTATATTGGAAGTACAGTCAGAATGCTCCTTGAAAGAGAGGACGACGAGACTTGGTCTTACGGACTTTGGATATGGTATCAGGAGGGACCAGTCCCAGGAGGAGGACATCATGCTTGGTCAAGTAGAGGGTCACCGAAAAAGAGGAAGATCTTCAATGTGACGGACTGACACAGTGGCTGCAACAATGGGCTCAAACATAGCAACGATTATGAGGATGGCTCAGGACGGGCAGAGTTTCCTTCTGTCGCACATAGGGTCACTATGATTCAGAGCCGGCTCGATGGCACCTAACAACAACAATCTTTTTTTTTTTTTTAATTGTACTTTAGATGAAGGTTTACAGAGCAAATAATTTCTCATTAAACAGTACACATACTGTTTTATGACATTGGTTAACAACCCCAGAACATGTCAACACTTTCCCTTCTCGACTTTGGGTTCCTTATACCAGCTTTCCTATCCCCTCCTGGCTTCTAGTCCTTGCCCCTAGGCTGGTGTGCACCTTTAGTTTTGTTTTGTTTTATGGGCCTGTCTAATTTCAGGAACCTCAGGAGTGACTTCATTACTGAGCTAAAAGGGTGTCCCAGGGCCATACTCTCAGGATTTCTCCAGTCTCTGTCAGACCAGTAAGTCTAGTGTTTTTTTGTGAGTTAGAATTTTGTTCTATATTTTTCTCCAGCTCTGTCTGGGATGCTCTATTGTGATCCTTGTCAGAGCAGTCAGTGGTGTTAGCCAGGCACCATCTAGTTGTACTGGATTCAGTCTGGTGGAGGCTGACAACAATCTTTACAGAAGCAGATTGCCACGTTTCTCTCCTGTGGAGCAGCTGGTGGGTTCTGATTTAGGAAATAATATTGGAATCATTATTTCCTGTCCTTGAGCATAGAGAATGTGACCCAGCTGGAGCTGGGCTCCCAAGGACTCACAAGGACAGATCAACTGGGCCCTGAGGTATAAAGACAATAGCTAAGATAATCTTGGAAACTATCTTTTAGGGAGACTTTCACATCAAATACTACACAAAAGACTTTCTACTCTTATCTTTTTCTATTAGCATTTAGTGAATAGAAATTTGTTGGACCAATGAAGACCCTCCTGACTGTCGTTACTGAAACCTGTACCAATGATTGTTAAGAAAGACAATTCAAAATGTAAGATCACAGTTTCTAGCCAATCTGAAAAGGCTAAGCTTTCAATGGTTTTGCCCATTTGTAATGTTAATATATACTGATGGCTCTGTCACTGGTCTTTGGACTCACTTGTTCTTTGGCAGACATGGCTGTGGCAGCGTGCTTGTCCGTTTTCCCACTGTTGCCTGTTCTGTAATATTCTTTTGAGTCGGGCAGACACGGCTCTAGCAGCGTGCTTGTCTGTTTTCCCACTTTTGTCTGTTCTGTGATATTTCCTTGGACTCAGACAGACATGGCTCTGGCAGCATGGTTGTCCTTTCCCCACTTTTGAATATACGCCGAATAAAACTTTCTTTTTGCTTTACTAAACTTCATGATGTTTTCCCCCTAAAACAGTTTAAACTGCCAACCTTTTGGTTGGCAGCCGAGGGCTTTAACCACTGTGCCACCAGAACTACCTTCCCCCATCAATACTTTCTTCCATCCCTTTCCTCCAACTCTATCCCCATCCACATCCCCCTTTCTTAGTCATCCAGTGCTGCTGTAACATAAAATACCACAAGTGGATAACTTTAAGAAAGAGAAATTTTTTTAATTCACAGTAAAGTTGGCTAAAAGTCCAAATTCCGGGCGTCAGCTCCAGGGGAAGGCTTTCTCTCTCTGTCGGCCTTCTCATCAGTGTTCCCCCGGACTAGGAGCATCTCAGCGCAGGAACCTCAGGTCCAAAGGACGCGCTCTGCTCCTGGCACTGCTCTCTTGGTGGTATGAGGTCCCCCTGTGTCTCTGCTAGCTTCTCTCTTTCGTATCTCAAGAGATTGCCTCAGGACACAATCCAATCTTGTAGACTGAGTCCTGCCTCACTAGCACAACTGCTGCCCATTCTCCCTCATTAACATCACAGAGGCTGGATTTACAACACATGGGAAAATCACACAATACAGGGAACCAGGCCCAGCCAAACTGATACACACATTTTTGGGGGGACATAATTCAACCCATCACACCCCGTATGAAAAAAAAAAAAACAAAAAACAACCGAACCTGCTGCTGTCGAGTCGATTCCGACTCATGGCGACCCTGTAGGACAGAGTAGAAGTGCCCCCTAGGGTTTCCAAGGAGCACCTGGTGGACTTGAACTGCTGACCTACTGGTTAGCAACCAAGCTCCCCTAGTCCTGCAGTAATGGCCATTATAGAAATCTTGACCCAAAAAAAGGCCTGATTTTGTACATTCAGCCTCTGCGGACATGCAAACACACGCGCATCTCTCAAATGTCTTCTATTATAAAGACTGGTTGCACAAGAGAAAAAATGTCAAATTATATGAATCGTGCATGGTGAAAAATAACCCTCCCTCCCATTCCGCTTCTCCATTCCCTGCCCAGGGGCAATCGATACTACGAGTTTCTTGTGATTTCTCTTAGAGATAGTTCCTGCATACAAACAAATCATAAACACGGATATCAAATTACCTTTTTTAAGTAAACGAGAATATGCTAAACATATGGTTCTGCATTTTTATTTTATTTCAGGAGAACAAACTCTTCTTGAATTCATGTATGTTTCCTATCTACTAAGCCAGGTCCCAATCATACACATTTTTTAAATTCTTCAAATCCTTTACTTTTATTTAAATACTAACTCATTCACACACACACACGTCTTAGGCATATATCTATATCTTTCTATATAGATCTTGTCTTAGTCATCTAGTGCTGCTCTATCAGAAATGCCATAAGTGGACGGCTTTAACAAAGAGTTTATTCTCTCACAGTCCAGTAGGCTAGAAGTCCGAATTCAGGGCACTGGCTCCAGGCGAAGGCTTTCTCTCTCTGTTGGAAGGAAGGTCCTTGTGATGCATCAGCCTTCCCTTGGTCTGGGAGCATCTCAGTGCAGGAAGCTCGGGTTCAAAGGCCATGCTCTGCTCCCGGCACTGCTTTCTTGGTAGGATGAGATCCCCATGTGTCTCTGCTTGCTTCTCTCTTTTATATCTCAGAAGAGATTGGCTTGGACTCAGGCAGACATGGCTGTGGCAGGAAGCTTCTCCGTTTTCCCACTTTTGTCTGTTCTGTAATATTTCCTTGGACTCGGGCAGACATGGCGGTGGCAGCATGCTTGTCGGCTTCCTCCTTTTGCCCTTTTAAATATATGCCAAATAAAATTTTCTTTTTGCTTTAATAAAAAAGAAAAGAAGAGAGAGAGAGAGAGAGAGAGATTGGCTTCAGACACTATCTAATCTTGTAGATCTCATCAATATAACTGCCACTAATCCATCTTATTCTGCTGCTGTTCATAGGTTTTCACTGGCTAATTCTTTTCAGAAGTAGACTGCTGGGTCCCTCTTCCTAGTTTGTCTTAGTCTGGAAGCTTAGCTGAAACCTGTCCACCATGGGTGACCCTGCTGGCATCTGAACACCGGTGGCATAGCTTCCAGCATCACAGCAACACACAAGCCCCCACCGTACAACAAACTGACAGATATAGTGCCGGAAGATGAGCCCCCCAGGTTGGAAGGCATTCAGAAGATGACTGGGGAAGAGCTGCCTCCTCAAAGTAGAGTCGACCTTAATGATGTGGATGGAGTCAAGCTTTCTGGACCTTCATTTGCTGATGTGGCATGACTCAAAATGAGAAGAAACAGCTGCAAACATCCATTAATAATTGGAACATGGAGTGTACAAAGTATGAATCTAGGAAAATTGGAAATCGTCAAAAATGAAATGGAATGCATAAACATCGATATCCTAGGCATCACTGAGCTGAAATGGGCTGGTATTGTCCATTTTGAATCAGACAATCATATGGTCTACTATGCCGGGAATGACAACTTGAAAAGGAATGGTGTTGCATTCATCATCAAAAAGAACATTTCAAGATCTATCCTGAAGTACGATGCTGTCAACGATAGGATAATATTCATATGCCTACAAGGAAGACCAGTTACTAAGACTATTACTCAAATTTACACACCAACCACTAAGGCCAAAGACGAGGAAATTGAAGATTTTTATCAGTTTCGCAGTCTGAAATTGATCGAACGTGCAATCAGGATGCATTGATAATTACTGGTGACTGGAATGCAAAAGTTGGAAACAAAGAAGAAGGATCAGTAGTTGGAAAATATGGCCTTGGTGATAGAAATGATGCCTGAGATTGCATGATTGAATTTTGTAAGACCAATGACTCCTTCATTGCAAACATCTTTGCTGTTACCAATACAAACTGCAACCATACACACGGACTTCACCAGATGGAATACACAGGAATCAAATCCACTACATCTGTGGAAAGAGATGATGGAAAAGCTCGGTATCGTCACTCAGAACAAGGCCAGAGGCTGACTGCAGAACAGACCATCAATTGCTCATATACAAGTTCAAGTTGAAACTGAGGAAAATTAGAATGAGTCCACCAGAGCCAGAGTATGACCTTGAGTATACCCCACCTGAATTTAGAGACCGTCTCAAGAATAGATTTGACACGCTGAACACTAATGACCAAAGACCAGACAAGTTGTGGAATAACATCGAGGACATCATACATGAAGAAAGCAAGAGGTCATTAAAAAGACAGGAAGGAAAGAAAAGACCAAAATGGATGTCAGAAGAGACTCTGAAACTTACTCTTGAATGTCGAGTAGCTAAAGCAAAAGGAAAAAATGATGAAGTAAAAGAGCTGAACAGAAGATTTCGAAGGGTGGCTCAAGAAGACAAAGTAAAGTAGTATAATTACACGTGTGAAGACCTGGAGATAGAAAACCAAAAGGGAAGAACATGCTTGGCATTTCTCAAGCTGAAAAAACTGAAGAAAAAATTCAAGCCTCGAGTTGCAATAGTGAAGGATTCTACGTGGAAAATATTAAACAACACAGGAAGCATCAAAAGAAGATGGAAGGAATACACAGAGTCGTTGAACCAAAAGGAGTTGGTCCACGTTCAACCATTTCATGAGGCAGCATATGATCAGGAACTGATGGTACTGAAGGAAGAAGTCCAAGCTGCACTGAAGGCATTGGGGAAAAACAAGGCTCTAGGAATAGACGGAATATCAACTGAGATGTTTCAACAAACGGATGCAGCGCTGGAAGTGCTCACTTATCTATGGCAAGAAATCTGGAAGACAGCTGCCTGGCCAACTGACTGGAAGAAATCCATATTTATGCCTATTCCCAAGAAAGGTGATCCAACTGAATGCAGAAATTATCAAACAATATCATTAATATCACACACAAGTAAAATTTTGCTGAAGATCATTCAAAAATGGCTGCAGCAGTATATCATCAGGGATCTGCCAGAAATTCAGGCCGGATTCAGAAGACAATGTGGAACCAGGCATATCATTGCTGATGGATCCTGGCTGAAAGCAGAGAATACCAGAAAGATGTGTTTTATTGACTATGCGAAGGCATTAGATCATAACAAATTATGGATAACATTGTGAAGAATGTGAATACCAGAACACTTAATTGTGTACGTGAGGAACCTGTACATAGATCAAGAGGCAGTTGTTCAGACAGAACAAGGGGATACTGTGTGGTTTAAAGTCAGGAAAGGTGTGCGTCAGGGTTGCATCTTTTCACCATACCTATTCAGTCTGTATGCTGAGCAACTAATCTGAGAAGCTGGACTATATGGAGAAGAACAGGGCATCAGGATTGGAGGAAGACTCATTAACAACCTGCATTATGCAGATGACACAACCTTGTTGCTGAAAGTGAAGAGGACGAGAAGCACTTACTGATGAAGATCAAAGACCACAGCCTTCAGTATGGATAACACCTCAACATAAAACAAAAATCCTCACAACTGGACCAATAAACAGCATCATGATAAACGGGGAAAAGATTGAAGTTATCAAGGATTTCATTTTACTTGAATCTACAATCAACACCCATGGAAGTGGCAGTCAAGAAATCAAAAGAGGCATTGCATTGGGCAAATCTGCTGCAAAAGACCTATTTAAAGTGTTGAAAAGCAAAGATGTCACCTTGAAGACTAAGGTGCGCCTGACCCAAGCCGTGGTATTTTCAATCGCATCATATGCATGCCAGAGCTGGACAATGAATAAGGAAGACTGAAAAAGAATTGACACCTTTGAATTGTGGTGTTGGCGAAGAATACTGACTATACCATGGACTGCCAAAAGAAGGAACAAATCTGTCTTGGAAGAAGTACAAACAGAATGTTCCTTAGAGGCAAAAATGGCGAGACTATGTCTTACATACTTTAGATGTGTTGTTGGAGGGATCAGTCCCTGGAGAAGGACATCATGCTTGGTAAAGAAGAGGGTCAGCAAAAAAGAGGAAGATCCTCAATGAGATGGACTGACACAGTGGATGCAACAATGGGCTCAAGCATAACATCAATTGTGAGCATGGCGCAGGACCAGGCAGTGTTTTGTTCTGTGGTACACAGGGTCGCTATGAGTCGGAACTGACTTGACGGCACCTAGCAACATCAACGATCTGTCTCATTACATCATAGTGATAGGATTTACAACATATAGGGAAATCACATCAGATGACAAAAATGGTAGACAATCACACAATACTGGGAATCATAGCCTAGCCAAGTTGACAAATATTTTTGGGGGACACAATTCAATCCATGACAGATGGTAAATTGTCTCTCAATTTAACCAGTAGAACATTCTGGTATCTTTAAAACCTTTTAGGTTTTTCTCCCCATTCCCAAATCTCTCCCACCTCCAAGAGCTCACTACAATTCTAAATGTTGTGTGACTCCTTCTCTTGGTTCAGGTTATAATCTTAGCATACGGATATGTATCCCTGAACAAGGTTTTGTTTAATTGTGCCCATTTTAACCTTTGTAAGGTTGAATATAACTACGCTGTGAATGAAGGGTCCAGTGGCTCCACAGATATTATCAGGAGTTTTAGTTTGCCAGTCCAGTGTCTTTAAATGCCTTCTCATTGCCCGATTACTGAGAGGCTGGGTATCTTTTCTTATATTTTTTGACCATTTATATTTTTTCTTCTGTGGATGCCCCAACATCTCATTGTTGTTTTTTTAAAAGATAATAATAATCTGCTTTTTCTCCACTGACGGAGACCCTGGATAGTGCAAACGGCTGAGATTCTCAGCTGCTAACTGAAAGGCTGGCGGTTAGAGTCTACCCAGAGGCACCTGGGAAAAAAGGTCTGGTGATCTACTTCCAAAAAATCTGCCACTGAAAACCCTACAGAGAGCAGTTCTACTCTGATACACATGGGGTCTGTTCCATGGAATTGTTCTCCTTAAGGTTACCAATGACCCAATGGTCCAATACAATTATGTTTTCCCAGATTTTTAAAAATACACTTTATTTTTTGGAGTAGTTTCAAGTGTACAGAAAAATTGCTCAGATAGTTTCTCCTATTAACATCTGACATTCCTGTTGTACATCTGTTACAACGGAACAGATAGTGATATGTTATTACTGACTGGAGTCCATGGCTTACACTAGAGCTCACCCTATGTTGTACAGTTCTATGTGTTTTCAAAACTGTATCATGTCGTGTGTCCACCATGACGGTATCATACAGAATAGTTTCACTGCCCCCTCCCTATTCGCCTCCCCCCCTTCTCCGGAACCCCTGATGTTTTCACTGTTTCTATGTTGCTGTTGTTGTCAGGTGCCATGGAGTTGATTCCGGCTCACAGCAACCCTGTAGGACGGAGTAGAACTGTCTCATGGGGTTTCCTAGGCTGTAATCTTTACGCTGGCTTTTTTCCCCCTTAGATTGATCGCCCAGTGGTTAAGAGCTTGGCTGCTAACCAAAAGGTTGGCAGTTCGAATCCATCAGCCACTCCTTGAAAACCATATGGGGCAGATCTACTGTGTCCTTATAGGGTCTCCAGGAGTTGGAATCAACTGGACAGCAGTGCGGTTTAATCCTCCTTCGCAGCGTTGGAGACCTCACCATGGCCTCCTCCTGGAAATTCTCTCCTTTCGTTTCTCTTCCTCTGCACGCAACACTGCAAATTCTTTGCTTTAACCTTCACTCACGTGTTCTCTTACACGTATTTTACCCGCGCGTTCATTTCAGTTAGGTGCTTAGGCTCGTGCGTCCACCAGGGGGTGCTCCCATTTCACTTACCAAGTGAAACATCTATCAGCAATTGTTCAGGGGTTATCTATTGTGGTGCAATGGGAAGCGTCCATTACCGAAACAGGGGAGTACACACTTAGAGATGGGGAAACCGAGGCACAGGGAAATGAAATGGCTCGATTAAAGCTAGAAAGCATTCAAGTGGCAAAAGTAAGACTCCAAATATAGTTTCTTATCCCTGACCTCAAGTGTTCAATGGGGGAAGGTCCTGGGAGGTACAAATGGTTAATGTGCTCGCCTGCTAACCAAAAGGTTGGAGGTTCGAATCCCCAAGTGGTGCCATGGAAGAAGGGCCGGGTGATCTACTTCTGCAAAATTACAGCCATGGGTGGGGTTGGGTGGAGAGTCTAATAGGGACTCTCATGGAAAGGCTTGTCCTCCTTGGACAGGTAGTGACCTTGTTCTCGTGGTCTCCAGGTGTGAAGACCACAAAGAAGCAGATCCACTGCCAGCATTGAGCTCCACTTGCCCCGAGCCTCCCAGGTTGAGGGTACTGCCGCCCAGGAGCGGTGAGCATGGGCCAGCGGCCAGGGAGGCTGGGTCTGACTGCCAAGTTTCCACTTTTCCATTTCAGCTCCTTCTCCAAATCTCCACGGAGGCACTCCCCACCCCCACCCCTTGGCAGTGGGATGCCTCGTCTCAGCCTGCCTGTCTCTACCCTTTGGAATGGAATTCAAAAGTTTGCCATAGCAGTCTCTACCCTTGTGGGATGCTGGGCAGCCCAGCCTAAAATAGCTGGGAAAGGCAGAATGTTAGGGGTGCAATGGGAAAAATCACAGGACCGCTAATGACATGCTGTGCTTATCAGGAAGTGAGTGTCTCACAGACTCTAACTGAGGCCAGTGGTTTTTCCAATGATGAGGAAACAGACCTGGTGAGCAGCTATGGCATGCTCAGGGAGCGAGAAGGAATTGCCAAACTGGGGAGGACACAGAATGTGCCAGCAATTCCAGGGGACAGTCCTTCCCCTTATACATCTCCGGGACTTCCATCCAGTTAGCCACCCTTGTCTGAGGACGTGGAATCACTTGGGACGATTCTGGAAGCCTCTAGCGGCTTTGGCCCAGACATCCTCGTGTACGAGGCGTGAGCTCTTAGGGAATCCAGGGCAGGCTTGGTCTACTGCTCATTTGAGGACCTAAGAGAGACCCTGGAGCCTTGTCTTCCTGGTTAGCTTTGGCCACTGACTCATCCCAGAGCCAAGAAAACCTCCCCCAGGCGCTGCTCCTGGTTTTGTTTTTGCTCCGCTCGTTTCTGCCACAGCCCCCGTCTAGACACTGGCAGAGACTTCTACTGACGAGAACTATCTGCTAAGCCCTGGGCACTCTGCTTCTGGTTGCTCGTGGGGCACTACAGCAGGCCAGGGAGGATGGTCATCGTCTGCAAGACTGTCACTAGCTTGCTAAATGTCCATCTTCCCTACTTACGGTTGTAAAGCGGTCGTGAAGGTGCTGACATAGGGCATTAGGAGCCAGGCAAGCTTTCTGTTTTGACGAAATATTTTAGTTCTCTTGTTGCGTTCTTTGGGAGGCTAGCCTCCGGAGTCTGTGCCCATCTGCCTGTTGGCTTGAGTCGTGGGCCATGACCGCCCCACCGAAGATGTGGCTCAGAGTTTGATTCCTGTTCTTGGGAACTTCCCACGCCTCCGAGCCTTCTGTTTCACACAAATATCTTGGGAAATCCCAGGCTCCCGTTGCTACATTTAATATTAACTCCCCCACCCCCACCCAGCTTCTGCCTCAAGAAAAATGAGTAATCCCTCTCCTAGTCTCTCAGGAGATGTGGTGGCTCAACCCAAGAGCAGGGAAGATCACACTTAAAATAATGATCGTTATAACTAACGTTCTAGACTCTCTGTATCTTCTTCAACAACACTTTTATCAACCATGTGAGAAATTACGGGTTTATAATCCCTTCTCCAAAATTCCACAGGTACAAAAATCTCTGAAAACACAGTTTTTCCCTAAACTGAGCACAAACTAATTTGGCAGAAAACATGTTCTGAACCGTTGGCAGACAGCTTTATTTATCCCACTGCAGTGTTTGATTAAGAGATGTGACCCCAAAGCCTGCTGGGATAAGATGCTCTGTGTGACATGCATGTCTTCCTCTGAGCACATCTGGCCTCCTGGGCTCCACAGGTGAGACCAGATATGAGGAGGTGGATCTGTCTCCATTTTACAAAGGAAGAAACTAAAGCCCAGTGAGGTTCGACAGCACCCCTAGACTCACTCAGGGCAAGAGTCAGAGCTGGAATTTAAACTCTCCTATCACAGCAAGCCAAGGAGCCCTGGTGGCACAATGATAAAGTGCTCAGCTGCTAATCGAAAGGTTGAGTGTTTGAACCCACCCACTGGCTCCACAGGAGAAAGAACCTAGGGATCTGCTTCCATAAAGATTAAACTAAAAAACCAGACCTATTGCCATCAAGTTGATTCCGACCCACAGCAATCCTATAGGGCAGAGTAGAACTGCCCCATAGAGTTTTCAAGGCTATAAATCTTCATGGAAGCAGATTGCCACATCTTTCTCCCGAGAAGCAGCTGGTGGGTTCGAACCTTTTGGTTAGCAGCCGAGTGCTTAACCACTGCACCTCCAGGGCGCCTTCCACAGATTACAGCCTAGAAAACCCTATGGGGCAGTTCTACTCTGTCACATGGGGTTGCTATGAGTTGGAAATGAACTTGATGGCACCGAACAATTACAGCAAGCCAGCTGCAGAACACGGCCCTTGCTTGGCTCTGTCTCCGGATCTTTGCTCTCAGTTGGGCCTCCAGGTTCATGTGCTGGAATCGCCTGAAAGATGACTGTCCCTTAGTTCTTCAGCACCAATGCCACCTTGAATGCTGTACAGGGAAAGAACACATTTTCAATCTTCTCTTTCATGCTGTGTGTCCGGCTTCATTTGCACTGTTTTCTGGGATCAGTCCAGTACTTACCAAGTGTGAGTTTCCTGGGTAGCACAATGAGGAGGTCCCCATTGCATTCAGGAGTTCCCAGTCCACAAGAGTACCGAGAAGCACCAGGTTCTGTAACGTCCTGGAAAAGGCCTCACGGGGGCTGCGTGAAGATGTTGCCTCCTTGGCCCTTCTGCCACACTTGTTCTGACTCGCTAGTGGTCCTGCTGGGAAGGCTGTTTGAGGACAGAGGAACCAGAGGAGGGTTAAGCAGGGTGTAGGGTCTTGCCCTTGCTGACTGTGAAACTTGCTCGTGTTACTTACAGGAAAGAAGAAGAGCTTATCTCTGGGGTTTCCTGCACAGATGAGCAACCAGGGATGGAAGTTTTGCCAAGTCTGAGACACGTGTGCCAAAGAACACGAGCACTCTCCAAGTCTTCTAGTGCTCACTGAAACCACATCTCTAACGGAGGCAAGCTGTACTGTTGTCCCCATAATGTCCTTTAAGTACTCGCTGGGCACTCAAGGATTCGGTAGCATTCTCTCCTCCCCCTCTTGCAGCAGGGTGCTGGCATCTGTCACCAGCGTCCTCTGTAGGGTAGCCACCGGGCACTGGCTGGCTGCCTCCACTGCTCAGAGTCCTGCCTCTTCTTTAGTCCATCTGTTCTCAGCTCTACCTGGTACAAGCCAGTGTGCCTGGTGGACTTCAAACATGCACACACGTCCTTCTCCCCTTTCTAATTCTCTCAGCCCTCCTGGATACCACCCATCTGTCAGTCTGTTGTACTGTGGTGGCTTGGGTGTTGCTGTGATGCTGGAAGCTATGCCAGCAGTATTTCAAATAGCGGCAGGGTCATCCATGGTGGGCAAGTTTCAGCAAAGCTTCCAGACTAAGACAGACTAGGAAGAAAGGCCTGGTGATCAACTTCTGAAAATTAGTCAGTGAAAATCCTATGGATCACAACAGAACATTGTTTGCTATAGTGCTGGAAAATGAGCCCCTTAGGTTGGAAGTCACTCAAAACACAACTGGGGGAGAGCTGCCTCCTCAAAGTAGAGTTGACCTTAATGACACAGATGGAGCAGTCTTTGGGATCTTCACTGCAGATGTGACACGCCTACACAATGGGCCCAACAATGGACTCAGACATACCAATGACCATGAAGATGGCACAGGACCCGGCCACGTTTCCTTCTGTTGTCCATAGGGTCACCACGCATTGGACCAACTCGATGGCATCTAACACCTGCCTTCCCAGATTTTGGGATTTGGCATTCCAGGCAGAGAGGTGGGGAGTGGCAGAGGGGAAGAAATTCCAAGGCAAGGATTAGTGAAACCCAGCATCTTTGCTTTGCCCCGAACACTCCGATCCAGCATCCCTGTTTGGACGTCTCCTGTCCAAATGTAGCCAGAGAGACAGAGAGAGAGAGGCCCTCAGAGGAGGGATAAGGAAAAGTACAGGTACGACATCCAACCAGGAGCAGATAGGAGAGAGCTGGGGGGTGGGTGTCAGAAAATGCAAGGACAAAGGAAAATAGTTATCATCACAGCAGGGTTTTGTTTCTCTTGCCAGATCCTTCCAGATCCTTTCTCTTCTAGCAATATGATAAGATTCCAGAACAAGCTGGTCTGACTCAGAGTTTGAGGATGGACACAGAGCCCTAATCAAGGGCAGTTCCAGAGAAGGCTGGGGCAGCTACTGGGCTGGGAGGCAGGACTCAGGGCCTTGTTTAGAAAGAATATCTGTATAAGATTGAGAAAATGTCAAATTTCCACATCAAGGAATGGAAAGCTTGACAGAGACTGAGAAAGCCTAAAGCCTCCAAGCCACCCCTGGCCCCACCACCGCCCCGACACCAGTCTCTGAAAAATCTGAACCTTCTGGGCAGGGGTTCTGAGCCTTTGAGTCAACGACCTCTCTCTTGGAAGGTGAGTAAAGCAATGGACTATTAAAAACAACTCAAACCCAAACCCACTGCCGTCGAGTGGATTCTGAGTCATATCGACCCTGTAGAACAGGGTAGAACTGTCCCATAGGGTTTGAAAGGAGCAGCTGGTGGATTCACACTGTCAACCTTTTGGTTAGCAGCTGAGTTCTTAACCACTGCGCCACCTTCCAAAAACACACGTGTACAGGCAAACACACCACACACACCCACACCCACACCCACACCCACCACTCTGCAGTGTTTTAGGGGTTCACCAACCAACCAGTTGCCATCAAGTCGACTCCAGCTCATGGAGACCCTATGTGTGTCGCAGCAGAACTGTGGTCCAAAGGATTTTTAATGACTGATTTTTCAGAAGTAGATCACCAGGCCTTTCTTCTGAGGAACCTCTGGCTGGACCCGAACCTCCAACTTTTCTGTTAGAAGCTGAGCGCATTAACCTTGTGCACCACCCAGGGACTCCAGGGGGTTCACAGACTCCCTGGACCCCAAGTGGAACCCCAGCTGGAAGGTGTGTCTTAGGTGTGCCACCATTTGCAGACCTGATCCCATAGGGTCGGCTACAGGTGATTCCTGAGTTCCTTCATGCCCCTCCCCCGCCACCAAGCGGCAGGGGCTTCTCAGCCTTCCTGGGCGTCCCCTCCTGGGCAGTAGCAACCTTGACCTGGGCTTCCAGCCTGCTCCGAGCTGCCTCCACATCTGGACAGACGTCCAGACACACGGAAGTGGCCGTCCCACGCCCCTTCTGGGCTGGCTCCCCTGCTGGCCGGGCACACACACAGTTGACGCTTCGCGCTGCTGTTTGGGTCGACTGTGCTGGGAGCGTCCGCCGCTCGGGCTCACATCTGCCTGGGGCTGGCTCTTTCCGTGTTTGTCCCGCTTTCTCCGTCTCTTCCTTTACTTTGGAGAAACCGCGTTTCTGCTTCTAGCCAGGAGACCCTGGAGCCGAGGACACAGAGGAGCCAGCTGTGGTTGCACCGCCCCCTTTGCGCCTTCTTCCCGGAGGACTTTCTTTCCTTCCCCGCTCTGTCTCCTCGCCGAGTCTGTGCTCCCGGACCTGGCCGGGAGGCGCCGCCGCCGGGAGATGCTCTGAGAGGCGCGGGCCAACCCCGAGAGGCCGCGGTGCGGGCGGCCGGGACGTGCGCCCTGGACGCGAACCCCCAGGTACGTGGCGCGAGGCAAGCCAGTCCGGGCGGTGGCTCTTGCGTCTGAGGCTGCAGCCAACTCCTGGCGGGGCTGCTGAGCAGTGATGGCACGCAGACAAGGAGCTGAAGGGGTCAGGCTGGCAGTTGTGGGAGGCTCCGCACACCCTGGCCCCAGTGACTCCCCTTCCACAGGTGAGGTTCTCCAGAGTCATGGTCCTGGGCTCCCCTGTGACTGTGAGCAAGGCAGCTCTTCTAAATGCAAATGCAGTCAGGAGTGATTACACCTCCCCCATTTTTGTGGGGTGTTCATCTTGCTTCCCTCTTCTCTGTCTGCCTCTGCACCTGGTGGGAGCCCCCTCCCTACCCCCTCAAATATCACTGGGACCACCCGAGGGCCAGTTAGCCCAGCCTCACCTCTGGCCAACCTGGAGACCCACAGCAGGAAGTGTTAACTTTGGCCCCTGTATCTAGTAGCCTTGGTACTTCTGGAGGGCATCCAGCCTGGACAGGAAAAAACAATGTCCCTTCCCTGGGGGCCCTCAAGGGTCTCGTGCCCTGCTGCCTTGCCACTGAGCGTGGCCCCTGGTCTGGGCCAGAGTCACTGAACCACCCTCTGGTGTTTGGAGCATGCCTGCCTCTCTGCATTGAACCACCACATACCCCTGCTCTGCCGGGCCAGGCCCACGGCATCTCCACGGGCACAGGTATAACTACACCTGCCCAGCATCCTTGCTGTGCCAGCCTGGCCCCGCTAGCTGTCTCTGGGCAGCCCATGTATCTTCCGTGGACCCTCACAGGCTTTGGGGTTCCCCTCTAGGTAACCAGTAAACCATCTGCCATAGAGTCAACGCTGACTCATGGCAACCTCACGTGCATCAGAGTAGAACTGCACTCCACAGGGTTTTCCATGGGTGATTTTTCAGAAGTAGATCACCAGGCCTTTCTTCTTAGGTGCCTTTGGGTGAACTCGAACCTCCAGCCTTTGGGTTAGTAGCCGAGTGCGTTAACTCTTTCCACCACCTAGGGACTCCTAACTAGTTGCCGTCAAGTCAACCCCGACTCCTGGCGCCCCCACGTGTGTCTGAGTAGAGCTGTGGTTCTTGGGGTTTTCAATGGTGGTTGTGCCCGGGCTGCACTGAACCTGCAGTGCTGGGGAGGGGGTGGCAGGGGCCACACTCTGGTTTTTCCTGCCCGCTTCGCCTCACCTGGTTTCTAGGAAAGGAGGCTCTTTGGCAAATGTGGAGCTTTTAAGATGAGGAGTCCTGGGAAATCGAGTTTTCCCAGCCAGGTCCCAAGGGAAGCTGCTCGACCTCGGCTTTTTATAGTGCAGGAAACAGACACCCCCACCAGGTGGCTGAGCCCACGTTCATGTTCCCCAAGGGATGCACGTGACTCCACAGCTCGACCATGGGACGGGGCTGCGGTGGCCCTGGCTGGCTCCACGGTCTCCCAGGGAGTACATTCTGCATGGGCCTGCTCATCGTCCCTGTCAGCAGGGGAGGGGAGGATATTACGGGCACAGGGGAGGGAAGCCAGAGGGCTGTGTCCTCCCCCTGCCTCACTTCCCCACTCTCCCTCTCCTCTTGTAGATTGGGAGAGGGGCTTAGAGATGGCCCAACGATGACAACAACAACAGCAATAATAGTAATGTCAGCCCTGAATGTTTGTGTGTGTATGACTGTGTGTGAGGGTGTGCGCATGAATGTGTGCATGTGGGTATATGTATGTATGTGTGTGTGCAGGTATGTATATGAGTGTGTATAAGTGTATACGTGTGTGTTTATGTGTGCGTATGTGTGACTGTATTGTGTGAATGTGCATGTGTGATTGCGTGTATGTATGTATAGATGCATGAGAGTATGTATATGAGTGTGTACGTGTGTGTGGGTGTGATTGTGTGCATGCTTGTATGTGTATGTATGTGTACGCATGTGATTGTGTGTATGTTTGCGTATGTGCGAGTGTATGTGTATATCTACATGACTGTATACATGTGTGTGTGTACGGGTGTGACTGTGTGCGTGTGTATGGGTGTGACTGTGTGCATGTGTATGGGTGTGATTGTGTGTGTATGGGTGTGACTGCATGCATGTGTATGTATGGGTGTGATTGTGTGTGTCTGTATGGGTGTGATTGTGTGTGTGTGATTGTGTGCGTGTGTGTATGGGTGTGATTGTGTGCATGTGTGTGTACAGGTGTGATTGTGTGCATATGTGTGTAAATGTGTTTCCAGTGCACTGATACTGAGCAAACACTGATTCTCAGCACATCTGTCCATGGCACTGTCACCAGTGCAGAACTCAGAGCGGCTAGAGACTTGCCCGAAGCCCCAGCCCCAGCAGTGGCGGAGCCAAGACTCCCAACTAGCATCTCCCTCCCTGCAGACTGTGCTGTAGCCGTTCCTGCCCGCCCTGGGGAAGCTGAGCCCGGGGAAGGCCACGGCTTGCTCAAGGAGGCACAGGTTTCCAAGCTGAGGCTGGGACTCAGCAACTCAAGGCCGGCTGGCCCTTCCCAGCTGCCAGTGGGGAGGCGCTGGGGCAGGCGGGGGCCAGCTGGGCTCTGATTCCCAAGGACCCTGTCCCCTCTTTCTCCTCTTCCCATCTTGAGTTTTCTGTGACAACAAAGAAGGTCTCACAGTACAAGGGAGGCCAGGGAAGCAGGGGTCCTTAGTGTGACCTGCCCAGCTGCCTTGGTTCCTTCCTTTCTGGGGTGGGGGCGGGGTGCAGACGGCCAGGAAGGGGCGCCCCCCAGTGGGCTTTGAGGAGGCGCACGTTGACCCGAGCGGGGGATACACAGCTCCCCCTGCGTTCCCGGGACGTACCCTCCATCTTTCAGGCAAGGAGCAGCGCTGCACAGTTTGTTGTGAACACGCTCGTTTCTGTTGCTCTTCCTGGTGCCTCCCATCCCCCCTCCAGTGTAATTAACATGACTCATAAAGCAAATATTCTGGCATTGAACATCACCCATCAAAACAAAGATGAAAAGAATTCTGTAGATGCAGCCATGCTACTGAGAGTCCTCCTGGACACGGCTTGCCATTCGCGCCGTGTCCTCGGGGGACAAGGCCTGGTGTGGGTCCCTGTTCGTGGCACTGGGGGCAGCTGAGGCCCTGGGGTGTTGGGAGAGGGGTGAGGACAACGGGGGAGGGCCGTGGAGGGGCAGGAAGAATGGAAGACGGTTCTGTTAGCGTCACCATGTTCTGCTGACTACTCCCTGCCTCCGCCAGCAGAGAAGCTGGCGTTTCGGAAGCAGCCCGTCGCCCTGCCCTAGCAGCCCCAAAGATGTTTAAGTCTGGGGGTGACTGTCTCCTGGGGCTCTGCATCTCAGTGGCTTAACTACCGCGTAGGCCGAGGGTTATTATTTTTTTCCTGTTTTTACCTGCTGAGATCCGCCTTCTGTAAGTGTGAAGGGCGGCAGGGCGCCTTCCAGGACAGCATCGTCCTCTCCTTCCCTGACCCCTCAGGCTTCCCCACGTTTAAGAAAACCTGTCCTCTTTCCGAGAAAGCCAGCCTCATTGCCGTTGAGCCGATTCCGACTCATAGCGACCTCGTGTGTTACACAGCACAACTGTTCCATAGGGTTTTCTTAACTGTAATCTTTATGGAAGCAGATCACCAGGCCTTTCTTCCACAGGACCACTGGGTGAGTTTGAACTGCCAATCTTTAGGTTAGTAGTCAAGCACAAACCAATTGTGCCACACAGGGTCCCCTTTGGAGCCCTGGTGGTGCAGTGGTTAAGAGCTCAGCTGCTAACCAAAAGGTTGGCAGTTCAACTTCACCAGCCGCTCCTTGGAAACCCTGTGGGACAGTTCTGCTCTGTCCTGTTGGGTCGTTATGAGTTGGAATTGACTCAACGGCAGCGGGTGTTGGTTAGGGACCCCTTTAGGTAAGCAGTAAACCAGCTGCTGTCGAGTCGACCCCGGCTCATGGTGACCCCATGTGTGTCAGAGTAGAACTGTGATCCATAGGGTTTTCAGTGGCTCGGTTTTCTGAAGTAGATCACCAGGCCTTTCTTCCGAGGCACTTCTGGATGGACTCAAACCTCCAGACGTTTCAATTCAGCTGCTGAGCACGTTAACCGATGGCACCCTCAGGGACCTCCCACTTTAGGTGGCAGTTTGGAAAAGGAGGTCCAAACCCTCCACAAGTGTGTCCTTCCTTGCTCTCCCGGGAGGCCTGGCATCTCAGGAGCGCTGAGTTCTAGATTTGCCTCAGGTTCACCAGGGAGTCTGTGTCAGGGGCCTGGGCCCGGCAGAGCCAGTTCTGAGCTTATACACGGGGGTGCAGTGTGGTGAACCACTCAGCATCTTCTGTTCCGGTTACCCGTCCCCCCGCCACTCCGGTCCCCTCAGACCCTGGACTTCCCGTGTCTCCTGGAGAAGGCACAGGGAGGGAACAGGAGGGGGCTTTGGACCTCCGTGAGGAATAATTCTCTGTGGCTCCTCGTGGCACAGTGGCAGCTGTCTGTTGCATGTGGGGCAGGAGAAACGAGGCGCCCGCGTCAACTAGGGCTCTCCGAAGTCCCCGTTTTCACCTTTGCTTGGTGAGTGTGTGCTTCACAGGGGACAGCGCTGCGGGCAGGGGCTATCCCTCACGTGCTGCTGGGACTGCTAGCATCAACCCCTTCTTAGCTGCAGAGGGGGCTGGCCCAGACCAGTGGCCCCTGCTCAGACCCCAGCCTGTGCGGAAGGCCATCGAGACCAGCTGTACTCCAGGCTGGGCCCTGTGTCTGACCGTCTCCCTAGCTCCAAAAGGAATTTCCCTTGAGATGAGCCAGAGCCAGAGACAGGGAGGCAGGGTTGGAGGAGAGCACAAGCAAGGAGGCAGCCAGCCAGGCAGGCAGTGGGGGCGTGGGGACAGAGGGAGGGCAAGTTCTGATTCCCTGTGCTGGGCAGATAGCACCGTGGCCATGGGCAAAGGCCTTGCTATGAAATGCCCCCTTCGCTCTCTGCCTTTGGTCGCAGCCCCCAGTGAGGACATCTGGTTGCCAGTTGCCCTCTGCCCTGGGGACCTCGCCTGGGAAGGTTGCCAGCTCTGGGTGGGTTTGCAGGCAGGCGCAGGCCAGGAGTGGGGCCGGGCCGGGCCCTGCAGGTTTTAGGCTGGTCTTCTGAGCCAGGGACTGCGATGCCTCTGAAGTGCCTGGCCCTGTTCTCCTTGTGAAGTCTACAGAGGGTTCTGGTGAGAGTTGGGGGGATCTAGGTGGGCTTGGGGGTGGCAGCAGGGCTACTTGGTCTGTGACATGCAGAACACCCCACACCCACCGCATGGAGGTGTATCTGGGAGGGCGAGACCCCCGGCTCTATAAGTCCTGCCTGGTGCTCCACCTGCTGTAGGGATGGGGTTGAGGAGATGCAGAGAATGCCCCCTCTGGAACGAGCTGTGCAGGCAGGGTGACAGGGAGGTGGGGGCTAGGCACAGTTCTCCTCCCCTCCTGCTTTCCTGCCTCCTGTTCCCTCTCCCCAGGGCCCTTTGTGCACCCACACCCAGCCCCCAGACGGCCCCCAAGGGAGAGGCAAACCCAGGCGCAGGCGATGCTGCCCCCTGCACCACACTGCCCCTCTGGCTGGACTTGGCCACAGGCTCTTATAAGCCAGTGCAGGCGGGCGCCGGGGGCGGAAGCTCTTTGTCACCCTGTCCCCCTATGCTTCAGCTTCCCATGTGCGCTTCCCTCTCCCCACTGCAAAACCCACACTCTAAAGCAACCAGTTTACTGGTCTGTTGGATGAATGAATGGAAGGGCTTGGTGGTGGGCGAATTCCTCAAAGCCAGAGGCTGCCCCTGCAGTTTCAGCTGTAACCACGTGTGCGGAGTGGGTGGCGCCCAGGACCCAAGACTGCAGGACGGGTGAGTCTGCCTGTCCAGGGTCTTTTCTGGAGACCCACCGAGGTGGAGCGGAAGGTGCTTACCTGTCAGACACACCTGGGTCTACCTGGGCTCCAGAACTCCGTCCTGGGACTTGGCGCAAGTGGCTCCTTCGGCCTCAGCCCGTTTCCTGGTCTGTGAAGTGGAGGGGCACAGAAGGAGTTGGTAAGCACCACACCCAGAGCCCGGGGCCAAGGAGGCACTGAAATCAACGGTGGCAGGGCTTCTTCCACTTCCTCCAGAGGAATCTCGGGTTCACGGTGGAGCTTCCCCAGGGTCCATTAACACACCTGACCATTATTGCACATATCGTGAAGATGCTCGGGGCCTCGGCTCTGCTTCCGTCTCTTTTGTGGCTGCAGGGCCAAGTGACTGTACCTAGGCAGCCTCTCCAGAAACAAGGACCTCCGTGAGCCGTGTGTCAGAGACAGAACAACTCACTGCTACTAGAAAATATTCTCTCAGGCTTGCCTGATTCTAGTCCAGCTTAGGGACAACTTCACTGGGCTCCCTATCACCCTGTCCTTTCCGGCCTCACACATACCCACAGCAATTGCCAGGGCCCTGCTGCTCACGGAAGGGCTGAATCCTTTTCTTGCTCCATTGTGTCCCTAGAATCCAGCCCACTGCCTGGTAGGTAAACCAGCTGCTGTCGAGTTGACTCTGACTCCTGGCGAGCCCCTGTGTGTCAGAGCAGAACTCTGCTCCATAGGGTTTTCTTTTTCTTAAAATAATATTTAATTTTGTTCATTGATATTGGTTACATTCTTCCCAATCTGTGAACATTCTCATTATTTCCATTCTGGTTGTTCCATTTCCATTAATCTAGTTTCCCTGCCCTCTTACATTCTCATCTTTGTTTTAACGTAATTGTTGACTGTTTGGTCTCATAGAGGTGATTTTTTAAAGGAGCCCAATACTTATGGGTGTTATTCATTATTTTGTGAACCAGTCTGTTATTTAGTTACAAGGTGACCTCAGGGGTTCGTTTCAGTTCAAGTTTGAAAGAATATCTCAGGGCAACAGTCTCAGGGAGTCCTCCACTCTCAAACTGTCCAGTAGTTCTGTTTTTTGTTAGGAATTGGAGGTTCTGTTCCACCTTTTTCTCCCATTCTATCGGGGCCCATCTACTGTGGCCCTGATTAGAACTGTCAGTCATGGTAGCCAGGCCCCACCTAGTTCTTCTGGTCTCAGGGTAGATGAGGCCATGGTTGGTGTAGACTATTTGTCCTGCTCCGTAGGGTTTTCAAAGGCTGATTTTTCAGAGGTAGATTACCAGGTCTTTCTTCCGAGACAACTCCGGGTAGACTCAAACCTCTAACCTTTTGGTTAGCAGCCGAGCGCATTAACCATTTGCACCACCCAGGGACTTAGCCTGGTATTCAGGAGGCCCTCGGTAAGCACTTGGTGAGCGAATGAATGAAAGGGCCTGAGACCTCAGCAGGAGGTCAGGCTGTACTCAGCGCAGGTCCATGGGAGCCACAGGCTCACCGCGTCACCCAGCCCCTCCCATTCCCAGGATAAACAGAGCGCTCCCTTAGTCTCCAGGGGCCTTATAGTCACGTTCCTAAGTGAAAAATAACGTGTACTTACTGTGAAAGAACAATGTGACCGTTACAGGAAAAAAACAAAACAAAAACAGTGATGGCAAAATAAGAAAATCTTAAACGTGTATTTTCATCACCCAGAGCCGGCGGCTGTCGGCAGGCAGACGGGCAGCTTCAGATCGTCGCATCTCAGTGTATGTGCGCGTGCGCGTGCGCGTGCGTGCATTCGCGCACGGACGTTCTCCAACGGCGTTTGCACGCTTCTGTTTTACGAAAGGAAACCCTGGTGGTGGGGTGGCTAAGAGCTACAGTTGCGAACCAAAAGGTTGGCAGTTCAAATCCACCAGGTGTTCCTTGGAAACCCTAGGGGATAGTTCCACTCTGTCCTGTAGGGTTGCTCTGAGTCAGAATCGACTTGACAGCAACGGGTTTTTTTTAATTTTATGAACATCTCTCATGTCAGTAAATATTCATCTGTTTACTGAGGTCACTAATTGGTGGCTGCTGGCTGAATTTGCCCTCACCCCAACAGTTTTATCTGTCAAGGTAACCAAAACTAAACCCACTGCTGTCGAGTTGATTCTGACTCATAGCTAGCTATTACCTATCCACCCCATCCATCCATCCATCCATCCATTCATCTACCCATCCACCTATCTATCCAGCCATCCATCCATCAGTCCATCCATCCTTTTGTCCATGCATCCACCCATCTGTCCATCCACTCATCCACCCACCCACCTACCCACCCATCCATCCATCCATCCATCCATCCATCCGTCCGTCTACATCCATCTACTTATTTATTTAAATACCTTTAAACAGAGCTTGTGCTTCCTAGTTCACTGCAATCCCCACCTGTCTTAGTCAACCTGTGCTGCTCTAACAGAAATACCACATGTAGGTAGCTTTAACAAAGAGAAATTTATTTCCTCATAGTCTAGTAGGCTAGAAGTCCAAATTCAGGGCATCAGCTCCAGAGGAAGGCTGGACTAGGAGCTTCTCTATGCAGGAACCTCAGGTCCAAAGGACGTGCTTTGCCCCCAGCACTGCTTTCTTGGTGGTATGAGGTCCCCAACTCTCTGCTTGCTTCCCCTTCCTTTTATTTCTTGTAAGATAAAAGGTGGTGCAGGCCACACCCCAGGGAAACTCCCTTTACATTGGATCAGGGATGTGACCTGAGCCAGGGTGTTACATCCCACCCTAATTCTCTTTAACCACAGGCAGGGATTATGATTTATAACACAGAGGAAAATCACACATTGGAGGACAGCTACACAGTACTGGGAATCGTGGCCTAACCAAGTTGACAGATATTTTGGGGAACACAGTTCAATCCATGACACCACCCCTCCTGATTGTCTTACACCCAGCCTTCTTGGTCTTGCATCCTCGCTGAGGGCATTTGCTATGCTGATCAACGCCGTCATGTGTTTAGTATGCTCCTGCATAGCTGCACCATAATGCATGTAATTCGATTGTTTCTGCTGGGCATTTAGGTGGTTTGTAGCCTTGGCTGATGGAAGCAGTGGGTTTTAGCTGTCCTTTTGAAGCAGCCAGCCTTCTGAGTGCAGGCAAGAGGGGTATTTGGGAAAAGGGTGGCTAGATGGCCACACAAGGATCCAGAATTCAGACGAGACTTCATGGTGCCCTGGGTCACTCTCCCCTTTCCTCTTGTCTCTCCCCACCCACCCACACCCTGATCTACAGAAGCTTTGACCACACTCGGTTGAAGCTGTAAGAAGTGCGGGACCCTGTTGTCGCATTTGGATGTGGGCTGCAGATGGCTATACTTTTGGAAATAAAGGGAAGGGGAGGGCGGCATTCAGTCGATACGTAAAGATTCAAGTTAGACGCTGGGGACGCAGGAGGTGCACGGGAAATGAGACGCGGTTCCTGTTTTAAAGGAGGGGACTAGACAAGGAGGTTGACTCTGGATGTGGGAGGGGGAGGGGCAGCTACAGCAGACTGGGGTGAGAAGACTTCCTGGAGGAGGTGGCGTTAAGCTGAGCTCTGGAAGACACATCGGTGAAGAAGGTGGCGGAGTAAAGGAATGAACACCCAGAGAGAGGAAAGAGCTTGCGCAAGAGGACGCGACCACGTGACGTGCTTTAGGGACTGAGAGTGGACCCAGGGGGATGGAGTGACCAATACACATGTGGGAGGGGGGACAACAGGCCCAGAGGTGGAGGCAGGAACCAGCTGGGAAGGGTCTTGTGCGCCAGGCTCAGGGGTGAGGTTTTCTTTGCAGTCATGGGAAGCCCCCTTTGCAAATCCGATTTGCATATTTAAAAGATGGCTCTGGTCAGCAGTGTGGGGGAGAGATGGGAGGCTGGGAGGCCGGGGAAGAGCTGGGACAGAAGTGAGAGGCCTAGGGGGTGGGGCAGAGAGGAGCTCTTCAGGGGTTTTAAGGAGGGCTGGTGACAGATTCAACGTGAGGTGTGCATGAGAGTTAGGAGTCTAAATGGCTCCCAGATTTCTGGCCTGGGGTGCCTGCCTGGTCGGTGTCTTTCACAGAGCTGTAGACCTCAGCAGGATGGTCAGGTATGTCGGGAGTCGAGGGAGAAGATGATGCATTAGTTAGGAGTTAAGGGTCTTACCCTCCACCTGTCTGTCACTCTGTCATGCCGTGGTGGCTTACGTGTTACTGTGATGCTGGAAGCTATCCCGCCGGTATTTTAAATACCAGCAGGATCACCCTGGTGGACAGGTTTCCACAGTGTTTCTAGACTAAGACAGACTGGGAAGAAAGTCCTGGCGATCTACTTCCAAAAATCAATCAACCAATGAAAACCCTATGGATTGCAACAGAATACTGTCCCATATAGTGCTGGTAGATGAGCTCCCTAGGTTGGAAGACACTCAAAATACACAGTGGCCGCAACAATGGACTTGAGCAGACCAGTGATTGTGAAGATGGCGCAGGATCAGGCAACATCACATTATGTTGTACGTGGGGCCGCCATGAGTCGGAGCCAACTCGGCAGCAACTAGCAGCAAGAACAAGAAGGATCTATGGCAGATCAAAGAGGAGGTGTTCAGAAAACAGTTGGATACGTGGATCTAGAACTTTCTTCCCTATCCAATAGAATGTTCTGCAGTGATGGAGGCGCTCTGTCTGCTGGGCTGTCCAACGTGGTAGCCGCTAGCCACACGAACACTCAACCTGTGAGACTGAGAACTACGTTTTTGATTGTGTTTCGTTTTAATTCACGGACAGGTAGTCCTCCACTTACCACGTCCTTGAGTTAAGAGGAACCGCACTTATGACCATATTTTTTTGGGGGGGCATCTTATCGTTAGTAAATATGTACTAGATACCACGTTGCGGTGTGTAATTTGCGGACGTTATTGTTCTCAGATGTTCATTTGAAGATGATCAGTGTTATGATTTACGGGTCAAAACACTGCCATACAGCAGGTATCGCCTGGTCTACGGTGAAGCCGGTGTCGGTATCTGCGTTGGCATAGGAGGTCGTCACAGATGGAAAGCTGAACGACGTTCAACTCTAACGACATACGACCGTTGAATTGCGTACACGTGCCCGACAGCCGTTAGAACTTCGGCTTCATTGTTACGACACCGACGCCAGCAGATAAAGGTCAGATTGATACGTATCCCGATCCCGAAAGACAATAATAATGAAAACTTAAAACAAAGAGGTGTTCAACTTACGTCAGAACCGACGTACGATGGAGTCATCCTTGGAACGGAACCCTGTCGTAAGTCAGGTACTGCCTGTACGTGTATATAGCCCCGGGGGGCTACAGCTCAGGAGGGGGGTCTGGGATGGGGACACAAACTGTACTGTTGTCACTCATGGGAGGCAGCTGAAGACACGGTGCAGATAAAGACAGACAGAAAGAGCGTCTGAGAGAGAGGAGCTGAGAGCCGAGAAAATACCCTGGAAGACATCCATCTTTAAGCGGGAGATCAAGAAGGATAAGCACTGGAAGACAGGGTGGGCCAGAGACCAGGACAGGAGAAAGGGGTGGTCAACATGGACAGATGCTCTAAAGAGCTCAAGGACATTGACGCTTTCACGAGCTTTGCCGACGATCTTAGCGAGAGCTAAGTTTGGACTGCGGCTGAAAAGGATGCTGTTGGCCTTGAAGCCGTTAGGTGTGGGATGAAGTTCTACCTTATGCCAAGCTTCCTCAGGAGATGCATGGGAAGTGTTAGGATGCTGTCCAGGCCGGGAAAGCTAGACAAAGACGTTTTGTCTTGTGTATAAAGGGCTGGGGTGGGATGGGGCACAGATCTAGGATTCCCAGGCTCTTTTCCTCCCTCGGTTTTGGGACAGGTCAGCCCCCGAGGGTGCTGGGAAAATGGCAGTGAGCCAGGCCACCTGCAGAGCGGGCTCGTGGCACAAGCAGCCAGATCCTCTTCTCTTTCACCAGTTCTGGGAGCAGGGCAGCCTGACGCCTGAGCACTCCCAGCTGAGAGGTGAGCTAAGGACACTTCTCTGCTTAAGGAAATCTTCATTTCCACGGACAGAGCCATAGCCCTGAGGCTGGGCTGGCAGGAGCCCCTGCAGGCTCTGTGCTTGGCAACCCACATGGCCTCCTTGTTTGCAGGGCCTGGGAAGAAACCTAGACTGGGTCCAGTCTCTGCTCCAGGTGAGCCATTCTCAGCCAAGGTGCAGTAGCCCAGGACAGGCTGGAGATGTTGTAGGATGAGGAAAATTCTTGGCCTCTCTTCTCTTCACTGTTTTGTCCCAAGCTAGATCTCGTTCCTGTCCAGGAAAAGGGAGACACTTGGTTATCAGTGAGCAAGTAACCGTGGAAGAACCCATCTTCTTCCCTGCCCTTGGGCTTTGGAGGGAACCAAGTAAATCCCCAAACCCTAAAATACCCTCCTTCTGCCAGACAGAGGGCAGCTTCTTGGACACGGGGAAAAGGGAGATTCAAGGGTAGACAGGCTTCAGGACACACACATTTCTTGGGAAAGGCACTGCTCACCTCCAACTGACCAGGGGTCCTTTAAAAAAGGGTCCCCCTCTCTCACTGCTGCTTCTGCTGGGAGTGCAGAGGGAGAGTCTGGACCAGTGGGGGCTGCCCAATTATGTTGCTGTTGAGTTAGCTCCAACTCATGGCAAACCATGGATAACAGATCAAAACATCACCTAGTCCTGGGCCAGGCACGATTGTTGGTATGTTTGCGTCCACTCTTGTGGCCACTGGTATCGACTTATCTCATTGAAGGTCTCCCTCACCTTTGGCTGGTCCTCCATTTTACCAAACACCATGTCCTTCTCCAGCGATCGGTCCCTCCTGATGATGCTTCCAAGGTCAGAGTCAAAGTCTTGGATGATATTCTGTGATCCACAGGGTTTTCATTGGCTGATTTTGGGAGTGGACTGCCAGGCCTTTCTTTGTAGTCTGCCTTCGCCCAATTATAGAGGGAAAAAGTAGATATTAAACGGGCTTCTGGAAGAGATGAACAAACAGCATTTATCAGCTGCAAGTCACCCTCCTGTCCATCACCAAAGGAGTTTGGTAAATGGGTAGTTACTGTGATTAGTGGCTCCTGGGGGAAGGGAAGAGGGCTGGTGGCAGGTGTCATGTGCTAGGAAACCCTGACGGTCATCAGGCCAGAAGAGCACCCCAACATGGCACTTCCCCCTTTCTTGGCACCCTGGTATCTGGATCCAGGAGACCTCCTGTATCACCAGAAGAGCTCCAGGCTTCTCAACAGAGAATTCCACCAGGCATCAAAGCCAGAGGGCCGAGTCAGGCTTCCGCTCTGGTTGAGAGGATACAGGGAGGGGGCCGTGGTAGGAGCGGGTGCAAGGCAGGGGTGCCAGTGGTTGAGGGATGGCTGATGCTGCATTGAAACAAGGAGCTCTTGAGTGGATGGCAGTCTGGGAGACAGCCAGCGCCCCTGGAAACACGCAAACGGAAAGGAGGAGAGACTTCAGGAGCCATTAAGGAAGGCTGGTGACTGATGAGATGGGCGGATATGTGAGAGGAAGGAGTCTAAATGACTCCCAGATTTCTGGCCTGCTTTCGTTCATGTTCCTACCTCCTCCCCAACCACCATCATTTTTATCTAGAACAGAGCTGCCCAGTAGAACCTTCAGCCATGATTGCAACGTTCTCTGTGCTTCCAATATGGTAGCCATGAGCTATACGTGGCTATCATGTGCTTGAAATGTGGCTATTGTGACCCAGGAACTGAATTTTAAATTTTATTTAAGTTCAGTTATTTTAAATTTAAATAGCCGCGTGTGGCTAGTGACTGCCATACTGGACGGTAAAGGTCTAGAATGTCACTCACTCAATGTTTGCCGTTCTGTCTTATGTTATAGTTGGGCACACATCTGTCTCCCTCACCGGAGTGTGTTTAGTTCATGGTTGAGTCACTTCCTCCAAGCTTTTGCACGATACTGTGCAAATCCTGGGAGTCCTGTAAACCATGCCTGTGTCCAATTATCTGTTGAGAGGGAATTCCTGAGTTACATGGTAGTTGAGTTGTCTTCTAAGGCTCCTTCCAACTCGAGGAGATTCTAAGTTTCTCCTCACTCAGGACAGCTGCCCACCGGATGAGGATTAGAGAAGGGGGAAGGCCATGTTTATAAAATGGTGTTGTCAGATGGCCCTGGGCTGGGTGTGGCACCGAGACAAAATCTCAAACACGTGGTCCCCATGTTCCAGGAATTCACTGTGACATGGGCACGGCAACATGGGGGCCTGGGGCCATAAAATATTAGGACCAATTTTTAACAAACACAAGGAAACTTGAACTCGCGTATGAGTGTGGAGTCCCTGGGTGGGGCAAAAGGTTAACGTGCTCAGCTGCTACCTGAAAGGTTGAAGGTTCAAGTCCACCCAGGGATGCCATCAGAGAATGGCCTGGTGATCCCCTCCCGAAAAATTAAGTATTAACAACCTTATGGAGCATAATTCTCTGACACACATGGGGTTACCATGAGTCGGATGGAAACTGGTACAAAGGATTCACCACTGATCCAAAATTACTAACAAATTTGTTTGGGGTGATGGAAAATTTTGGAGCTAGAGAGCGGTAATGATTGCACAACATTGTGAATGTCCTTAATGCTACTGAATTGTACGCTTTAACTGGCTTGTTAACGTGTAAATGTTATGTTACACATACCGATTTTCAAAAACAGTAAGGATGCAGTTTGCAATGAGACGAGGAGGACAGGGAAGAAAGCTAAATGAAATAAAGAAACGGGGAAGATGGTCATTCCCCAAACATCAGAAGTGACACTTGTGGACTTTGGCATTAATCATGACACATAAAAGCACCAATTATGCCTCTCAGGTCTTTTGAAAAAGAAAATTATTAACAAAGAGGTGTTCTCAGACGTCTCACCTTCCTCCAGATGCTGTAATTAGCCCAATCTCCCCTTTCCTATCTCCTACCCCTGCAAAGGAGGGTCCTTGCTTGTTGGGGTTGAGGGTGATCTGGAAGTAGATGGGGGGGTCTGAGGAGGGGCTGCCAGAGGGCTGCAGGTCCTCAGGGGCAGGGGTGGGATAAAAAAGATGTTCATGGAATTCCCGTGGAGTTCGGCTCTGCTTCACAGGGTCTGGGAAAGGCAAGTAAAGAACTTGAGTCGTGTTGAATTGTCTTCAGTTGCCTTGGCTGCAACGCAGCCCAGAGACTGGACCACATGGATCCAGATTCATGAGGGTTACACACCATTGGTCAAGATGTCCCGGCACCCACTCCTCTGGACGTGCTTTTGCTGTGGGCAGCACATTCCTTTGAGCAACCTCACTGGGGACAAACCTTGCCCTTTGCAGAGGGACTTCATTTCACTGGAAATAGCTGAAAGTAATCTGGAGCCAAGTTTGATGAGATGTTGGGAAATACTGTTTTTGCCCAGAAGTGACTAAAATGATCATAATGCTATGATGCTGACTTTGCCGTAGGACTTGGTAAAACGGTTCTAAAGGTATTTGTAAAGCACGAAAGATTTCAGTCTGGGTTTGCTTTGGCTCCAGAGAAGAAGTCCCTATGGAGAACCACCACCAGCCTCTGCTGCCCTCAGTCTGTCAGCCTTGCACCTCTGACCCCTTGCTGGACTCTCACATAGCCCCTCCCCCATTGATGTCATCACCCCTAACCCAACTGTGAGGGCAGCATTAGCTCTGTGGTGGAATTCTCCCCTTCCATGTGGGAGACCCAGGTTCAATTCCCGGCCAATGCACCTCATGCGCGGTCACCATCCGTCTGTGTGAATGGAGGCTTGCATATTGCTATGATGCTAAACAGGTTTCAGTGGAGCTTCCAGACTAAGGTGGAGTAGGAACAAAGGCCTGGTGACTTACTTGCAAAAATCAGTCAGTGAAAACCCTATGGATTACAACAGTATGTTGTGCGTGGGGCTGCCCTGAGTCTCAGGCCAACTCGGGGGCAGCTAACAACCACCACCACCCAGCTGCATCCTGGTCCCATCTCTTCTGACCAACGTGCAGACAGTGCCTTTGCCATACCAACCAAACTACACTCGTTGCCGCCGAGGCGATTCTGACCTGTGGCAACCCTGTTGTGTTACAGAGTAGAACTGCTCCATCTCCATAGGGTTTTCTTGGCCGTAATCTTTACAAAGCAGATTGCCAGGCCTTTCTTCTGTGATGCCACTGGATGGGTTCAAACCTGTTTGTACCACCCAGGGACCTTTTTTCCAGACTAGAGAGAGACATACCAACATACAAAGTGGCGCTTCTGTTGGGGTAGAACAGTGGTTCTCAACCGTGGGTGAATTTGCCCACCACCGAGGACACTTGGCAATGTCTGGAAACATTTTTGCTGCAGTGGTTAAGTGCTTGGCTGCTAACCAAAAGGTCAGTGGTTGGAACCCACCAGCCCGCTCTATGGGAGAAAGATGTGGCAGTCTGCTTCCCTAATGATTTACAGCCTTGGAAACCCCATGGGGCAGTTCTATTCTGTCCTAAAGGGTTGCTATGAGTCGGAATCGACTTGGTGGCAGTGGGTTTGGTTTTTTTGGTTTTGGAGACATTTTTGGTTGTCACAACGGGAGTGTGCGTGTGCTACTGGCATCTGGGGGGAGAGGCCAGGGATGCTGCTAACTGTCCTATGGTGCACAGGATACCCCCATGACAGAGACTCGTCCGGCCTCAATGTCGGCAGCACCGAGGCTGAGAAACCCTGGGACTGAGTAATCTGAGTAGGGTTTTCTTCCTGGGTTGTCCTGTACTTTCCAACTTTTCCAAAATGAATATATATTGCTTCGGATTCCAGGAAAAAAAAACAATGTTTAAAGAAAAGAAAACCCTCTTTTCCTTTCCACTGATGCAAGTTGGCATTTAAAAGAAAAAAAAGAGTGGTGATTAAGTTGCTGAGGAAGAACAGAGGAAATGCAGAAATAGAGAAGTCAACAAATGTGGAGAATCCAAAGCAGCAAATTTGTGTGGAGCACCAGTGAGGCTCAGGAGGCTGCTGGCGCTTGGTTGGTCCAAGCTGAACAAATTCTGTGTCCTGGGCTCCAAGGAGGGAGCCGGCAGCTTGGGGAGAAGCTCACTGGCCAGACAGAAACCTCTGTAGTGCTCGAGGACAAGAGGATTTGGAAGACAACATTACAAAAAAGGAGGGAAGGTGTTTTCCCAGTGGAAGGCTCACAGAAGGTGTTATGAAGAACTTGAGACCCTTAATTGGCCTTGAGGTTAGGGCAGGAATTTGACGCATCCCAAGGCCAGTCTGTCTGGGTTCAAATTCAGTCTCCCCCTCTTAAAAATTGGATAGTCATAGGCTAATTAAGTGAGGCAGCGGTGGCTCAGAGGTAGAATTCTTGCCTTCCATGCAAGAGGCCTGCGTTTGATTCCCGGCCAACGCACCTCATGTACAGCCACCACCCGTCCGTCAGTGGACGCTTGTGTGTTGCTATGATGCTGAACAGGTTTCAGCGGAGCTTCCAGACTAAGATGGACTAGGAAGAAAGGCCTGGTGATCTACTTCTGAAAATCAGCCGATGAAAAATCTATATGGATCACAGCAGTCTGCTCCACAACCGATCACGGGGATGGGGCAGGACCAGGTCGGGTTTTGTTCTATTGTTTATGGGGTCGCCATGAGTTGGGGGCCGGCTCCACGGTAGCTAACAGCAGACTAATTAAGCTCTCTAAACCTTTGTTTTCTCTTTTATAAAGTTAGCAGAAGAATGGTGCTAACTTACATGCTTGCAAAGATTTGATGGAATAGTACAAGGTTGCTTAACATGCCTGGTGTGGTCCTCATTCCTGCTGGCTGGGTTTTTATCTTAAGAGAGGGGGAGAAAGGGGCACTCCAGGCCAAGGTGAATGGAGCCCCATAGGTGGTAGAAATGGTTAAAGCACTTGGCTGCTAACGGTGCCTAGGAAGAAAGGCCTGGCGATCTACTTCTGAAAAATCAGCTGTTGAAAACCTGATGGAGCATGTTCTACTCTGACGCACATGGGGTCTCCGTGAGTTGGAGTCGAGTTGAGGGCACCTGGTTTGGCCAAGGAGAAGTACCCAGGGGGCTGGGTAGTGCAAGGGGCTTAGGCAGGTGGCTAGAACCTGGTACTCAGGGAGAGACCCTTAGCCCAGCAGCATCTGCATCACCTGGGGATTGTTGAGAACGCAGGGCCCTACCCCAGACTTGCTGAATCAGTCTGCATTTTAACAAGACTCCCCAGGAGGTATGCGTGCGCATTCAAGTTTGAGAAGTGCTGGGCTGAGGCGTGCTGTGAAATGCAGCTGTAAAGTACCAGTTGGGCCTTTCCCAAGAACTGGCAGAAGTGGAGCCAAAGAAGGACCAAACCTTCCTCCCTCGAGTCCGCCTGCTGCGGCGTGGGCCTCACGTGGCTGCTGTACACATCCTTGAAGCAGCTGATGCAGGGGCTCAGCACACCACAGCAGCGGCGGTGAATCCAGCTGATGCAGGGGCTCAGCGCACCACAGCAGCAGTCGGTGAATCCAGCCTGCACAGGAAGCAGCGCTTGCTAGAAGCGGCTGCGCAAGGCCAAGGAGGAGGCATTGCCTGTGAGAAGCTCAAGGTGTTGAAGACACACCTGCCCGACTTGATCATTCCTGCCCTAGATGGTGGGCAGCCTGGTGGGCGTCAACACTTGTCAGACCTCCAGCCAGGTGGAGAGCAAGCCCTAATGACTGGCCACTATCTGGCCAATTCTCCATCACATACAAGCCTGTCAAGCCCGACCAGCCTGGCATGGGGCCACCCACTGCTCCTGCTTCACCCCCTCAAGGGGCCCTGCTGCCCCTAAAGGCTCAGACTCCTGTGAGTGGTGGTGGTCGGGGGGTAGTTGAGATTCAGCCATAAAGAGAAATGCAGCCCTGGTCCAGGTACAACACCGATGAACCTCGAGAGCATATGATGCTGAGTGAAAGAAGCCGCTCCCGACAGGACACACTCTGTACGATCCCGCTTACCCGGAATATCGAGAACCAGGCAAACGCTTAGAGACCAGGGCTTAGTGGCCACCAGGGGATGGGGGAAGGGAGGAATGAGGAATTATTGCTGAAGGGGCACAGAGTTTCTGGGTGAGGTGACGTAAAACTTTTAGAAATGGAGAGTGGTGATGGTGGCACCATATGCAAATATAATTAATGTCACTGGATTGTGCACTCAGAAATGGTCAGGACAGCCAGCTTTAAATGCTTGTGCATGAGTGTGCATAACTGTAAGTGTGCTTGTGTATCTGTGTGTGGATGTGTGCAAGTGTGTAAGTGTGTGCATTGTGCATGAGTGTGTGTGAGAATATACGAGTGTAAGTATAAGTGTGAATGTGTGCATGTATAGGTGTGTGTCGGTGTGTGTTCATATGTGACAGTGTGAGGGCGTGTGGGTTGGCCTCTAGGAAGGAGCTGTGACCGAAGCATTTCATGGTCATTGCTGGGCTGGGCAGACGCCCGTTTCGTAGCTTTTTCTCTGAGGAGCCCCCTTTCCACCTGTCCCGTTCCTCACCTGCCCCCTTCCTCACCTGTCCCTTCCTCACCTATCCCCTTCCTGGTGTCTCTTTCCCACCAGGCCACGGCGGGAAGATGGATGCACGCACTCCAGGACTCCTGCTGGGCTGCTGTCTGCTGCTGATCTTCGCCTGTGTCCCGGTGCTGGGCCGCGTGCCCCGTGGCCAGCAGACCCAGCAGGAACACAGGGTGACTCAGGGAGATGCCAAGGCTGAGGGGACCAAGGAGCCACCACCACCTCGGGACCATGCCCAGAGGTGAGGGCTGTGGACACACAACTGCAGGAGCCTACTCTGGCCAGGCTGTCAGGGCTCCTGGCTTCCCTGGGGCTGTGAGGGGCTCTGGGGGGGCCAGGCGAGGCCAGGCCTTGGGATCCTTACCTGGAACCAAGGACAGGATCCCAGCCTTGCTCTGACCCCAGACGAACGGGAGCCTCGTAAGGTCTCTCCACCACTTCCTCAGAGCAAGTCAACGCCCAATCCCAGCCTTTCAGTTTGTATTTCCATTCTTGCTTTGTCTCTTGAAAATGTCTGCATGGGTCCAAAGAACAACCTGGAGGTAGAAGACAGGGACACATGGCCTTAGGCAGCTCTGGAGCTTGGCCAGAGAGTAAGATGCAGTTCAGCGAGATGCCACAAGGTGGGGGCATGGAGCTGTCACCTTGCCGCCAAGGCGTCCACTTATTCTTCCTGCAAATGCCAGCTGCAAACATTATCGTGGAACCTCCAGCCACTGCAGCTCTGGAGAGAGCTCAAGATTAGGCCGAGCCCTCTCATTTTTAAAAGAATCAGCTTAAGAGTATTTTCCAGAATCATGAATATATGATGGAGCTCACCAGTGACAGCATTATCATACGTATCCAAAGATGACCCTAACCCAAAAAAGTCCCTGGGTAGCACAAACCATTAAGCGCTCAACTACTAACTGAAAGGTGGGCAGTTCGAACCCACCCAGAGGCACCTCGGAAGACAGGCCTGGCGATCTGCTTCTGAAAGGTCACAGCCTCGAAAACCCTGTGGAGCAGTTCTACTCTGCACACACAGGGCCACCCTGAGTGAGAATCAACTCGACAGCAACTAACAACAACAAAAACCCCCCAGAAACCAAACTGGTTGCCGTGGAGTCGATTCTGACTCATGGCAGCCCCGTGTGTACAGAGTAGAGCTACTCCATAGGGTTTTCTTGCCTGTAATCTTTATAGAAGCAAATCGCCAGGCCTTTCTTCCATGGCAATGCTGGGTAGGTTCGAACAGCCAACCTTCAGGTCAATAGTTTATGCGGCCCAGGGGCCCTGAAGACTCTCCTAGAGGTGTTGATTTCCCCCAGTCGGCTGTGTCTTGCACGGCCCTCAGATCGTTGCTGGTTTTGTTATTACTGTTTTCATCCCTACCACTGTTGTTAGCCAGGGCGAGAGGCCGGTTCTGAACTTTCATTCAGGATCCCAGAATTCGTCATGAGTCATTGTCTCCCCTCTTCTGGGAGAGCGAGCCCAGGTCCTCCTACGTGGTGGTGAGAGAGGAGGAGGCTTGTCGGCTGCACTGGGAGGGAGAAGGGTCTAGGCTCTGAAAGTTCATGGCATTTACTGTGATGCCTTCAATCCCTAAGGGCTGAAGAAGAACATGAAAAATATAGCCCCCACCAGGCTGAGGAGCCGCCTGCTTCCAGATGCTTCCGCTGCTGTGACCCCAGTGCCCCCGTGTACCAGCCGATCCCAGTGCCACAGATCAACATCACGATACTGAAAGGTCAGGCTGCTGCAGAGACAAGCAGAAGGCCCTTCGCCTGCTGGGCTGCTACGGCCTGACGGAGGGAGGAGGTGGAATCTCTAGAGCAGGCACGGGACACGAGCAGAATTTCTCCCTCAGGACAGGACAGGAGCAGAGGCAGGGTGTCAGCTAGGGGGACGAGGGAGAAGAGAAGGAAATTCCAGTGCTGAGGCTCTGCTGGTTCTCCAAGGTGAGGGATTAGCAAGGGGCTACAAAACCAAGAACAGGAGAGGGGGCTTCGCCAAGCTCGGGCCCTCGCCCCTCTGCGTACATTCTGACTACAGGCCTCTTGGGTCTTGGTTTTGAGGCTGGGTGCTCCCCAGTGGTTTTGTGAAATGCCACTGCCCGCTGCGGTTCTGCTTGCAGCAGATAAGCATGCCCAGCCCGGCAGCATCTAACCAGGAAAACATGTGCCCCGCTTCCTGTGCCCACATCTGCTTTTCATTTGCTCAGAGTGAGTGGTGGGCCTGGCCATGGAGGCTGCTGTTTTGGACAAACCCATATGTTCCCTTTTCTTTGCCAGTGCTTTCCAGAAGAGGGAAAAATAATTACTGCTTCTGGATGAAAATGGAAAAATCCTTGAGGTTGAGTCTGCTTGTTTGACTGATTTGGGAATCAAAACACCCCTGTGCCCAGGGTGGGGAGCCTCAATGGGGGGCGGAAGTGAGGACTGCTCAGAAAGTTAACACAGAGCCACCATATGGCCCAGCTACTCCACTCCTAGGTATATACTCAGGACCTGAGAGCAATGACTCAGACAGACACACGTACACCCCTGTTCACTGCAGCTCCATTCACAATGGCTGGCAGGGAACAACCCAAGTGCCCACCAACTGATGAACAGATGAACAAAATGGGGTTCATCCATGCAATGGAACATTACTCAGCCTTAAAGAGAAATGAAGGTCTCATACCTGTTACAATGTGGACGAACCTTCACAATACTATGCTGAGTGAAATAAGTCAGACACATAAAAGCCCAAATATTGTATGATTCTACTTAGATGAAATATCCAGAATAGGCAAATGCATAGAGACTAAAGTTTCTTAGTGGTCACCAGGGGCTGGGGGAAGGAGCAGATGGGGAGTTATTGCTTAAGGGATACTGGGTTTGGGGTAATGGAAAAGTTTTGGAAGATAGTGGTGATGGTCCCACAACATGGTGAACGTAAGTAATGCCATTGACTTGTACCTAAACACGGTTAAAATGGCAAAACTGTTTGTTTTATATACATAAACCCGTTGCCATCGAGTGGATTCCAACTCATAGCAACCCTAGAGGACAGAGAGAAACTGTCCCATAGGGTTTCCAAGGAGCGGCTGGTGGACTCCAACTGCTGCCCTTTTGGTTAGCAGCCGAGCTCTAAACCACGGCACCACCAGAGCTCGCTCGCTCTCGCTCTCGCTCTCTCTCTCTCTCTCTTTATATAATCACAGTAAAATAAGGTAAAAGAATAAGAAATGAGGATTGCAGGGTCAGGCCCACGGGTGCCAGGTCAGAACGGCGCTCAGGGGATAGTGCAGGAAGCACGCGGCGTGGGATGAGCGCCAGGCTACCCACTTCACGCCTGTGTTTTCCTGCCCCTTTCAGGTGAGAAAGGCGACCGAGGAGACCGGGGCCTCCAAGGGAAATATGGCAAAACGGGCTCGGCGGGCGCCCGGGGCCACATCGGCCCCAAAGGGCAGAAGGGCTCTGTGGGGGCCCCCGGGGACCGCTGCAAGAGCCACTATGCGGCCTTCTCGGTGGGCCGGAAGAAGCCGCTGCACAGCAATGCCTACTACCAGACGGTGATCTTCGACACGGAGTTCGTGAACCTCTACGGCCACTTCAACATGTTCACCGGCAAGTTCTACTGCTACGTGCCTGGGATCTACTTCTTCAGCCTCAACGTGCACACGTGGAACCAGAAGGAGACGTACCTGCACATCATGAGGAACGGGGAGGAGGCGGTGATCCTGTACGCGCAGGTGAGCGACCGCAGCATCATGCAGAGCCAGAGCCTGATGCTGGAGCTGCGCGAGCAGGACGAAGTGTGGGTGCGCCTCTTCAAGGGCGAACGCGAGAATGCCATCTTCAGCGACGAGTTCGACACCTACATCACCTTCAGCGGCTACCTGGTCAAGTACGCTGCCGAGCCCTAGCCGGCCGCCGCCCCGCCCCCAGACGGCCACCGCCCCGCCCCCAGACGGCCGCCGCCCCGCCCCCTAGCCGGCCGCCGCCCCGCCCCCTAGCCGGCCGCCGCCCCGCCCCCAGACGGCCACCGCCCCGCCCCCAGACGGCCGCCGCCCCGCCCCCAGACGGCCGCCGCCCGCCCCCTAGCCGGCCGCCGCCCCGCCCACAGACGGCCGCCGCCCCGCCCCCTAGCCGGTCACCGCCCCGCCCCAGACGGCCGTCGCCCCTGCTGCCTGGCAGAGGCGCCCTCAGGTGCTCCCCCACTCCATCCTGCCCCCTACCGGCACCGGCCAGTCCAGCACCTGTCCCCACCGTGGTGTCCCTGTCCCCAGTCCCCGGCTTTGGCACACAACAAGATGCCTTTCACAGGGAGGGAAGCAGAAGCTGCTGTGTAGTCCAGATCTCGCGACTCGGTGGAGTGCTGTGGACGGATGAAATCATGGGGCGGGGCTCCTGGAGGACCGTGGGGACCTCCCGCTCCCCTCTGTGTTCATGTCCTTAAGTGAACCCTGCGCACCGCGGCGGGGAGTCCCACGTCCCCGGAAGTCATTAAGCCAATTCTAAAAGTTACGACGGGAGCGGAGGGAGGGGAGGCATCGCTGTTTTTGCCTTCCCGCCCAGCTGCCCCAGCTCCCAGGGAGCTGTTTCCAATTGAGGTTGCCTGAGGCTCCTTTTAAGAAAGATCTTAGTGGAAGCCATGGGTGACAAGGAAGGGGGTCAGGGCACGGGGACCCAGGAAACCACATCTGGCATGATTCCTTTAGGCCATGTCTGAACCTTCGTGGGGGGGGGGGGGCGGCTGGATTGGCGCCATGACCTCTGACATCCCTGTGGCCTCATCCTAGTGGGTCTTCCTGAGCCACAACAGGGAGAGGGTTCGGGCTGGGGACACAGACATCAGCTCCCAAGGGGGACAGCCCAGCCCCCTGCAGTTTACTCTGGCTGGGAGATGAAGCCTGCTCGCTCCAGCCAACAGGTTCTGGTGGCAGCTGGGGGTCCCAGGGGCCCCTATACCTGCAGACGATTCTAAGGAACAAAACGAAAAAAACCAAACCGGTTGCTGTGGAGTCAACTCCAACTCATGGCGACCCCGTGTGTGTCAGTGCAGAACTGTGCTCCGTAGGATGTTCAATGGCTGTGACCTTTCAGCAGTAGATTGCCAGGCCTTTCTTCCATGGTGCCTCTTAGCAGCCAAGTGCTTAGCCATTTGTACCTCCCAGGAACTCCCATAAGAAGTAAGACCAAGATGCAAAACCAGTTGCCCTTGAGCCAGTTCTGACTCATGGCGACCCCATGTGTGTCAGAGTAGAACTACGCTCCATAATGTTTTCAATCACTGATTTTTGGAAGCAAATTGCCAGGCCTTTCTTCCCAGGCACCTCTGGGTGGATTTGAACTGCCAACCTTACAGTTAGTAGCCGAGCACATTAATTGTTTGTGCTACCCAGGGACTCCATAAGAAGCAAAGGCCCAAAGCAGAGGCAAGTTCAAAGGCCATCCCGGTACAGTTCAAATCCGCTCCACAACGCTGCCCTCGGGCCCCATTTAGGGTCTCCACGCCTGCCCCCCTCCCACATCAGCTTTCTGTTTCTCCCCCACGTGGGTCAGCCACGGAGGGCTCCATAATGTTCTAGATGAAGCTGCCTCACCCACCATCTCAGTGCCCCATTGCCTCATAGGTTTCTCATCCCCAGCCCCGCACTCACGGCCGAGTGTGTCACCCAGACCCCCAGCACCCTCACCCAGGCCTCCTGCACCAGCTGCCTAGGGCAGCACTGGAGGGGCTTTATCTGGGCCCCAGGGTAGGGAGAAGTGGAAGGGGCTGGCAGCGTCCCCGTCGGCCCATTTCCAGGGCTCCAGGGGGCTCAGTCCCTGAGATTGGGATAGAGGGACACACGCCATCACTGACTGGTGTCAGACATGCTCTGAAGAGGTGGGTGTCGGGAGCTCCAAGCAGGAACACTGGGAATGGGCTGTGCCCCGGCCGGCCCTGACTTAGTCCCGGCCCCCAGCCCAAGCAGAGGGCTCGCAGGGACCTGGCTGGGATGTAAACCCTCCCATTAAAGAAGCCGGCTGCCACTGGAAGAGACGGCCCTCACTTGACTGTGTTTCTGGAGCTTTGCTCTAATTGGTGACTCTGGGCTCATGTACCTGAATCACCTCAAAGGCAACTGTCCTTTAGCTCTTCAACGCCACCACCATCTAGGATGGGGTGAAGGAAAGACAAACGTCCAGTCTTCTGCTTTTTCTCTGATCTGGGGAATCCACGCAGCCCACCTCACCCCACCCTCATGTCAGGGCCCGGTCGCCCGCTCCGCCCACTGGGGTCCCTAAGCCCCCGACACTGGCCTTCCTTCCTGGGGCCCACTGGTCCTTTGCTCTTGGCCAATCCCATACCCTCCCTGGGGGCCACGGGCCAGGCTGCGGGCCAGGGCTCACATGCCCTCCCCAGGAGAGACTTCCGCTGGCCGGGCTTTAAATCCCTGTTTCCTGAGCGTGCATCGAGCAGGCTCCCTGCCCGCCACCCCGTTTCCCCCAACGCTCTTCAGAAAACATTAAACGTGGAATTGCGTTCTTCAGCAGAGGGGCCTTGTCTGCTTGGTTATTGAACGGGATACTCCTCTTTTTCCTACTCCCCACCTTCACCCTACCTCCTGCCTGTTGTCTGCCTGGGAGCCCAGCCCTGTACTGGGGACATGGGTACCAGCAGGTACATGCCAGTTCCAACTTCTTGTCCTCCTGCGGGCTGGCCAGTCAGAGACAGAGCTGGATTCACAGTGATCGGAGGCCCAGGTGCTCAGACCCGTCTGAGATGGGTGGGCAGGAGGGCCAGGGTTGTCTCCTGAGCAGATGCAGCATCCTGGGAAAAGCAGAGACCACAGAGGCAGTGCCTGCTCTGGGCTCCCTGGCCGGGGAGACTGTATGAGCTTCCTGTGGCCGCTGTGACAAATGATCACAAACCTGGTGGCTAAAAGCAACAGAAGTGGATTCTCTCACAGTCTGGAGGCCAGGAGTCCCAAATCAAGGTGTGGGCAGGGCTGCACTCCCTCCAGATGCTCTGGGGAGGCTCCTTCCTTGTCTCTCAGCCTCCGGTGGCTGCAGGCATTCCTTGGCTTCAGGTTGCATCACTCCCGTCTCTGCCTCTGTCTTCATGTGGCCGTCTCTGCATCTCCCCCGTGTGTGTCAAGTCTCCCTGGCCGTCTCTGCATCTCCCCCGTGTGTGTCAAGTCTCCCTGGCCGTCTCTGCATCTCCCCCGTGTGTGTCAAGTCTCCCTGGCCGTCTCTGCGTCTTCCCTGTGTGTGTCAAATCTCCCTCTCCTTTCTCATAGAAATATGCCTATATTGGATTTAGGGCCACCCACATAATCCAGGATGATCTTGTCTTGAGATCCGTCACTTGGTTGTATCTGCAAAGACCCTATTTCCCAATAAAGTCACATTCACAGGCACCAGGGGTTAGGATTTGGGTACATCTTTTCTGGGGGTTGCCATTCAACCCACCCCAGCTACCTCCAGGCTTGAGAGCACCTGCCTGCAGCCCCCTTTATGGCTGAGCTGCGAAGGGCAGATGCGTCTTCTCTCCAACCCTTGCCAACTGGGTTAGTGGCCAGGGCCCTTACCCAGGCAGCCAGCAGGCAGTGCAGATGCCGCCTCGTGCCCTCTGATGCCAGCAGGTTGGCAAGCAGCTGGTCTCCTTCCTTTGCCTGTGGCTGTGGGGGGAGCCTGGGCTGTCATGCTCAGCCTTGGGCTGGGGCCAGACTGGAGCAGGCAGATGCTGCCATTCTGCTGTCAGTGGGATCCAGGGCAGGCCCCCACCTCCTCACGGAGCTTTCCAGAAGATGTGCTTTTCATGCAGCTGGGAGCAAGACTGACTGCTTTTTTCCAGGTGCATGGAAGGAATGAGCCAGCTTCGTCCAGGTGCCCACCGCCTGCCCCTCCCCAGGGACAGAGCCAGGTAGAGCATGCAGCCGCCTGCCTACTGCTGGCTGGGGCTGCCGTGGGGAAGGAGGAGGTGTTTGCTGCAGAGACTTCCTTCCGGGGTTCCTTCCCATAGCCCTCCCTCTTGGCGCTCTCCCCCTTGCCCTCTTCACCCATTCATTCGCCAAATATGGCTTTGTGCCAGGCCACAGGCTAGGCAGTGGGGGCGTAAGGACAGATAAGATATGGTTCTGTCTGTCAAAGACTTGTCCAGGATTTTAGCTGTGATGTGACACAAAGGCCAGCCTCCTAAGAAGAATTACTGGCTTCGAACCGAGTTAGCCGCTCCATCTAACTCCTTCCCCAACCAATGTACGCAGCTCAAGATCCTTTTGCCCCCTGCTGTCCCAGCTAGTGAGGAATTGGACAACTATCCCTGGAAAAGATCTGGTGAACTCATTTGTAAGACAAATATTAGTGTTTTGACAGAAGAACTTAGAAGTGGCTAATGACTTAACCAAAGGAAAGAACTGCTTATGTGTGGACTTTCAGAAGTCTTTGTTGACTGGGATAGGAGCGGTAAGGAGGCCGCAACTCCCCAGATACCTCATCTCTCTCAGATACTGCCCTATAAGGTATAATGTGTGTGTGTGTGTGTCCTCGAAAATAACTTCCTGTAGAGTTCACTTTTGGAACACAATGTCACATGGACAAGCTGGTTTTATTAGCCTATAGTAACTGGGATAAAATGAGATATCCTTGCCCAGATCATGAAAAATACAGAAGGTTATAGAAAATCATAAGTAAAACAAGATTTCACTGCGTGCAAAAGAATGAAGTTGGACCCCTACCTCACACCATGCACAAAAATTAATTTAAAATGGATCAAAGACATAAATATAAGAGCTAAATCTATCCAGTGCTTAGAAGAAAACATAAGAGTAAATCTTTATGACCTTGGATTAGGTCTTCGATATAAGACCAAAAGCACAGCAATGTAAGAAAAAATAGATAAATTGGACATCATTATAATGAGAACTTTTGTGCTTCAAAGGACATCATCATGGAAGTGAAAAGACAATCCATAGAATGGGAGAAAATATTTGCAAATCATAGATCTGATAAGGGACTTGTATGTAGAATATATGAAGAACTCTTACAACTCAATAACAAAAAGACAAATAACCCAATTAACAAATGCGCAAAGGACCTAAACAGACATTTCTCCAAAGAAGACATACAAATGACCAATAAGCATATGAAAATATACTCAACATCATTAATCATTGTTGTTAGGTCCCTTCGAGTTGGTTCTAACTCATAGTGACCCCACGTACAACAGAACAAAACACTGCCCAGTCCTGAGCCATCCCCACAATTGTTGTTATGCTTGAGCCCATTGTTGCAGTCACTGTGTCAATTTATCTTGTCGAGGGTCTTCCTCTTTTTTGCTGACCCTCTACTTTACCAAGTATGATGTCCTTCTCCAGGGACTGGTCCCTGTTGATAACATGTCCAAAGTATGTGAGACGAAGTCTCACCATCCTTGCTTCTAAGGAGCATTCTGGCTGTACTTCTTCCAAGAAAGATTTGTTCGTTCTTTTGGCAGTCCATGGTATAGTCTATATTCTTCACCAACACCATAATTTAAAGGTGTCAATTCTTCTTTGGTCTTCCTTATTCATTGTCCAGCTTTTGCATGCCTATGAGGTGACTGAAAATACCATGGCCTGGGTCAGGTGTACCTTAGTCTTCAAGGTGGCATCTTTGCTTTTCAACACTTAAAAGAGGTCTTTTGCAGCAGATTTGCCCAAGGCAATATGTCGTTTGATTTTTTGACTGCCGCTTCCATGGGTGTTGATTGTGGATCCAAATAAAATGAAATCCTTGACAATTTCAATCTTTTCCCCATTTATCATGATGTTGCTTACTGGTCCAGTTATGGGGATTTTTGTTTTCCTCATTAACCATTAGGGAAATGCAAATGAAAACCAGAGTGAGATACAACTTCACACCCACGAGAATGGCTATAATCGAAAGAGAGATAATAACAAGTGTTGGCAAGAACACTGAGAAGTTGTCACTGTCATACGCTGCTGGTAGGATTGCAAAATGGTGCAGCCACAGGGGAAAACAATCTGGCCAGAGTCTCGAAAGGTGAAACATAAAATTACCATATGACCCAGAAATTCCACTGTGAGGCGTTTGCCCAAGAGAAATGCTATCATGTCTCCACACGAAAACTTGTGCGTGAATGTTTACAGCAGTATTATTCATAATAATCGAAAGGTGGAAAAATCCAAATGTCCACCAGCTGATGATGGATAAACAGAATTTAATATATTCATATAATGGACTATTCAGCAACAAGGAGGAATGAAGTTTTGATACGTGTTAGGACATGAATAAGCCTTCAAAACATTATGCTGAGTGAAGAAAGCCAATCACAAAAGATCACATATTGTATGATTCCATTTATATGAAATGTCCAGAACAGGCAAATCCATAGAGTAGGTTAGTGGTTGCCAAGGGCTGTATGTAGGGGAGAACAGGGAGTGATCACTAATGGGTACAGAGTTTTATTTTGGGGTGATGAAATGTTCTAAAATTAATTGTGGTGATGGCTTCACAACTCTGTAAGTTTACTAAAAACCATTGAATTTTACACTTTAAATAGGTGAGTTGTATATTATGTAAATTATATCTCAATAAAGAAGTTATATATAAAAGTTTTACATATATATATATATATATATATATGTATATATATACAAACAAAAAACCAAGGTGCCTTGGCCTTCTCTGTGTAGGGCTGGGAAGTCTTGGAGCTCCTGGGGTGTAACCTTCAGACCAGTCCCATTAGTCTGTGCTTGGCTTAGGATGGGGCTAGGAGTCAGGGGTTAGAGAGGTGGCTTGGGAGGGTCAGAGTTAGCTCTTCCAAGAGCATTATTGTGCAAGCATTTTGGAAACAGCCAATAGATGAGATCACTCAAGTGCAGAAGGCTGACTCAGGTGCCAAGGGGAGCATTCCAGAAGGAACAGCCAATCGACGACTATGCTTTCCTCTCTCTGAAGTCCCTACATAGCTATACTAGGGGTTGGAAAGGCATGGTGACCTCAAGTGCCCCATGTCAGCTGGCCCTGGTAACCAGCCCCTCCTAGGGTGAAAGGAGCAGAACTCATTTCTCATGCAGATGGCCAGGCATGGTCAAGGAATTTCTACTTTCTTTAGAGACTTTCACAAATAGGATTAGAACTTCATACACTCTGGATAATTTGGAAACCTCCCTGTCTAAACACAGAATATGTTCCAACTGTTCAACTGAGATACTCACTAAGTTAGTTCTCCATGCAGTTTGAGATTCTATTTACTAATGATATTCAACAAGTACGCGTTGAATTCTTACCATGTGGGGAACAAAAACCCACAATAGAGTTATCAGAATCAAAATGTAAAATAATTATGCTTACTACGTTCAAGAAGATTATATAGACAAGACTGAGTATTGCGGCAGAGAACTTGAAACTAATACTCCCAAAGAACCAAATGGAAACTCTAGAAGTGAAGAACAGAACAATTGAAAGTGTGACTCAATGGATGAATATAACAGTATATTACACAGACTTGAAGATAAAATGCAGCAAATTAGAAGACGGTGGTGTTGTTAGGTGTCACCGAGTCGGTTCCGACTCGCAGTGACCCCATGTAGAACAGAACGAAACACTGCCCGGTCCTGCGCCATCCTCACGATCATTGCTATGTTTGAGCCCATTGTTGCAGCCACTGTGTCAATCCATCTCATTGAGGGTCTTCCTCTTTTTTGATGGCCCTCTAATTTACCAAGCTTGATGTCCTTCTCTAGGAATGGGTCCTTCCTGATAATATGTCCAAAGTACATGATATGAAGTCTTACCATCCTGGATTCTAGATAAATCTGAAGAAAATATCCAGAAGGAAACACAGAGAGGCAAAAGGATGGAACATACAGAACAGAGGAGAAGTCTGTATAGAGGGGACAATGAAAAAGTCCAATATACGTATGACTGGAGTCCCAGAAGGAGAGGAGAGACAGAATGCAGAAAAAATAATATTCGTAGATAAAGGAGCTGGGAATGTCACCAAACTGATGAAAGTCACTGTGGCACAGATTGAAGACACAAAGTGAATCCCAAGCAAGATTAAAAAAAAAAAAAACCAAGCCACACCAAGCATGGCACATCATGGTAAAACTACCAAAACCCAAAGGCAAAGAGAAAATCTTAAAAACAGAAAGAGGGGACAATTTTATTTTTTCAAAGGAGCAATAGTAGGCAGGACAGTTGATCTCTCGACAGAAACAATGGAAACCAAAAGACAGTGGGATGGCATATTTATTTATTGTACTTTAGATGAAGGTTTACAGACCAAATTTGTTTCTCATTAACAGTTAATACATATATTGTTTTGTGACATTGGTTGCCAACCCTATGACATGTCAACACTCTCCCCTCTTGACCTTAAGTTCCCTGTTACCAGCTTGCTTGTCCCCTCCTGCCTTCTCATCCTTGCCCCTGGGCTGGTGTGCCCCATTAGTCTTATTTTGTTTTATGGGCCTGTCTAATCTTTGGCTGAAGGGTGAACCTTAGGAGTGACTTCAGTACTGAGTTAAAAGGGTGTCCGGGGTCATACTCTTGGGGTTTCTCCAGTCTCTGTCAGACTAGTAAGTCTGGTCTTTTTTTGTGAGTTAGAGTTTTGTTCTACATTTTTCTCCAGCTCTGCCGGTGACCCTCTGTTGTGATCCCTGTCAGAGCAGTTGGTGGAATGGCATGTTTAAAGGGCTGAAAAATAATAACTGCCAATCTAAAATTCTGTTCCCAGTGAAAATATACTACAGGAAAGAAGGGGAAATAAAGACATTTTCAAACCAATAAAAATGGCAGAATATTTCACTGGAAAACCTGCACCAAGTAACAGTGATCCCAGAAGGAAGGTAAGAGATGCAGGATGGAATGAAGAGAAAGAAAAAAAAAGAAAAGAAAAAAGAAAAGGCAAATTTGGCAGGAGTTCTAAGTGAATATTGCCTGTATAAAAACAATAATGTCTTGGGAAACAGTTTGGCAGTTCCTCAAAATGTTAAACATAGAGTTACCATACGAGCCAGCATATGGAGAAATGAAAACATATGTGCACATAAAAGCTTGTAGACAAATGTTCACAGCAGCATTATTCACAACAGCCAGAAAGTGAAAACAACCCAGATGGCCATCAACTGATGAATGGATAAACAAATCGTGGTATATCTATACAATGGAATGTTATTCAGCCATACGAAGGAATGAAATTCTGATACACGCTACTGCATGGATGAACCTTGAGAATATTATGCTAAGTGAGAGAAGTCAGTCACAAAAGACCACCTCTTGTATGGTTTCATTTATATAGAATGTGCAGACTGGGCAAGTCCATAGAGACAGAAACTACGTTCTGTGGTTGCATAGGGCCGGGCGTGTGGGGGACGTGGAGAGTGACTGCTAACGGATACAGGATTTCTTTTGGGGTGACAAAAATGCTCTAAAACTGACTGTGATGATAGCTGCACAAGTCCGTGAATACACCACAGGCCACTGAATGTGCCCTGTAAGTGGGTGAATTATATGGTATGTAAATTATATCTCAATAAAGTGATTAAGAATAAACAGTGTCTTGGGGGTTTAAAACATGTATAGTAATTCACAACAACAGTCTAGAGGCCCATCAGTGGTGGCAGACTGTATTTTCCAACTATGGCCACAATGTATCTTCCAACCCCCATTCCAACTATGGCCACAATGTATCTTCCAACCCCCACATTTGTCTTATGTCTTACAATGTGAATATCTATCTATCTATCATCTAACTACCTATCAATCACCTATCTACCTACTTGCCTACCTGCCTACCTATCTACCTACCTAGCTATCATCTACCTATGGTGAGGAAATATGTACGCCAAGGTATCACTTTAACCATTTTAAAGTGCACAATTCAGTGGCATGAATCATATTCACAGAGTGGTGCCACCATCACCACTATTTACTTCCAAAACCTTTTCATCACCCCAAAGAGAATCTCAGTACCCATTAAGCCATAACTCCCCATTACCCTCTCCCCCCAACCTATGGTAACCAAGATTGATGAATTTTACTACAGTAAAATTAAGGAATTTTGTTCAACAACAAACCCTAGAAAAAGAGTGAAAAGATAGGATCCAAGCTGGGAGAAATTCTTTGCAACAACCGTTCCTATAAATAAGATAGGAAGATTCCTACAAATGACAAGGACGAAAGCAAGTAACCCAACCAGACAAACTGGACATGCAGCGCGACCAGGTGTTTCACAAGGTCCAAATGGCCAACAATTACATGACAAGACCTTTAACTGTATTACAGACAAAGAAAATGCTAATTAAAACCACCATTCATCCACTGGAATTTAAAAGTTAAAAAGCTGATAAAACCAAGTGCTGGCAAGGATGTGGAACAAGAAATTGCTGATGAAGTACAAATTGGTACAACCCCTTGGGAAAACAATTTGGTATTATCTACTAAATTTGAGTAAGTGCAGGCATCCTCTCTGGCCTGTAAGACCTCTCCTAGGTATATATCATCAGAAGGGCATGCATTGTACGCCGAGTTATTATCCAGACTTGACCTGGAGATCTCTACAAAATGTTCACAGCAGTGTTTTTTTTTCTTATAGCTCCATATGGAAAATAGCCCAACTGTCTGTCAACACTAAGGTAGGTAAATTGTGCTATCTTGGCGCAATGGTTTAGCGCTTGGCTGCTAACCAAAAGGCTGATGGTTTGAATCCACCCAGTGGCTCCAGGGAAGAAAGACCTGGCAATCTGTTTCCATAAAGATTACAGTCTAGAAAACCCTACGGGGGTGTTCTGTTCTGTCACACAGGGTCACTATGAGTCAGAATTGACTCGACAGCACCCACCACCACCACCATCAACATAGAACACTATATAGCATTGAAAATGAATAAATTTCAACTACACTTAGCAACAGGGATGACTCTCATAAACATAACGTAACATGAGAAAAGCCTGATACATACGTATACGTGTATGCGTACACTGTATTAGCCTATTTATGTCCATTTTCATAAATAGGAAAAACCAAAATATAGTTTTTAGGTGTGAATTATGAAGAAAAGAAATGTGGTTTCCATAGATGTCAGAATAGCCTCTACTTTTTCCAGAAGGAAGACCATAGCGATTAGGAGAGGGCATCAGAGGGGGCTTCCGTCAGTTTTCTATTTCTTGCCTTGGCTGGTGGTTACGTGGGTGTTTCCTTTGTGATGAATTGTTGGCCTCTATGTCTCTGTTTTACATCCGTTTCTGTATGTGCGCTGGATTTTACTATAACAGAAGGTTGGAGAAAGTGGGGCAAAGATGAGCACATAGCAGGAACTGGCCACACGGAGAAAGTGGCCCTTGGCTGTGTGCTTTCAGAATTATTCTCTACGCTTTCCTCTGTGCTTGGGAAAACAAACAAACAAACAAAAAAAACCCAGGGCCGTAGAACCAATTCCGACTCACAGCGACACTATAGGACAGACTAGAAGTGGAAAGGTTTATAATAAAAAAGGAAAAACATCTTAAAAAAAATTGAAGTCACTTAGGAGAAGAGGGGTGGAGTGTAATCAGTTGAGAAAAAAACAGACTGAAGGCAATTATATCAATCAGAGGGCAAAAAGTAGGTCAAACCAACCACCAAAAGGGAAAACATAGGAAGTCTAAGCATATGAATAATCATAAATGTAAATCAATTAGTCTATCAAAAAGCAAAAGCCATGAGTTGGATAAAGAAACAAAATCTAGATCCATGATCTTGACAAGATGTGTCTACAACTAAATGATACAGGGATTTTAAAAGTAAAGGGACGTAAAAATATACACCAGAAAAAACGCAAACAAAACAAAATCTGGTAGAGCAAACCACGGATTAAACTAGAATTCAATGTAAAAAGCAATAAAGAGAACAAGGAGGGGCATTTCATGCGGGTAAAATGAACAATTCACCAAGAAGAGATATCCTCACACACCTGAACAAAAAGAGGAATAGAAAAACCGTAATACATACTTCTGTTTGAAACTAAGAGATCAACAAAAGAAATAGGAATACGGAAAATTTGAACAACACAAGATCGAGTTGTTAATGTACAACTACGTGTCGCGTTTCAAACACACGTGGACTGAGCAACAAAAACTGTCTGAACAAACTCTTTAAAATGGTATTTACAGCCTATAGACATGAACACAAGGGCAATTAAATTAGAAATCAACCCCAGCGTGAGAGCTAAAACGGCTAGAACTTTTTGAAACTATAAAAGCGTTGTTGTTGTTGCTGTTAAAAACCTATTGCCGTCGAGTTGATTCTGACTCACAGCGACCCTAGAGGACAGAGTAAAACTGCCCTATAGGGTTTCCAAGGAGCGGCTGGTGGATTTGAACGGCCCACCTTTTGGTTAGCAGCCAAGCTCTTAACCACTGCACCACTTCAAATTGACTCCCAACTCATGGCAACCCCATAACAACAGAACAAAACGCTGCCTGCTCCTGCGCCATCCCTATGATTGGTTACGGATCAGACCATTGTTATCCACAGGGCTTTCCCTGGCTGATTTTCAGAAGTAGATCGCCAGGCCTTTCTTCCTAGTCCATCTTAGTCTGGAAGTTCTGCTGAAGCCTGTCAGCGTCATGTCGTTGTGCTGTAATCTTTATGGGAGCAGATCACGAGGTCTTTCTCCCACAGAGCTGCTGGGTGGGTTCAAACTGCCAGCCTTTCAGTTAGCAGCCAAGTGCTTAACTATTGTGCTACCGAGGCTTCTTGCAGTATGCAAGAAGACAGACTGGTGATGGCTGCGCTCGAGGTGTGTTGGTCAGGAATCGAATCCAAGTCTCCTGCATGGAAGGTGAGAATTCTACCACCTAACCACCAATGTCTCCCCGTAGCAGGGTTCCGGAGGGAGTCACAACAGAAATTACAAAGTATTTGTAACAAGGAAAATGGAAGTGCTCGTATGAAACCCCTGGGATACCATGAAAGCAATTCTCAGAGGGAACTGAAGTCCCTGAACTGCATTTATGCGAAAAGAAGAAAGATGTAAAAATAAGGAAACCAAACTTTCTACTTTGGAAACCACGAAAAGAACAACAAAATATATCCAAAGAAAACAGGTGTAAAGAAGATAAAAGCAGAAACTGATGGAACAGAAAACAAAAAGAAACAGGATCAAATCAAGAGCTTGTTGTTTGAAAAGACAAAATAGATAGTTTTTTTAGGGAAAAGCGCGTCAGAAGCGGGGAGGGAAGGCAGATGATTACAGAGGAAGGATAACCCAAAGATTTAAAAATAGCTCAGCTTTGAAGACCTCCATGAAATGGACACTTCAAAACTTATTATCAAAACTAGATCAGGAAAAAGAGAAAACTCTGAAGAGATCAGTAACAAAACAGGATACTGAAATATTAAAGACCTAGCTACCAAAAGGCATCTGGGAGTTGTATATGCTAAAAAGCCAAACAAAACAACGACAACCACAATTTGACATTTATTTGCTGAAAATGCAGAAGAATATCCTCATGACCTGAAAGCAGAGACAACCCTTCTAGATAGACAAAGGAAAACAGCAAAGTCTTGAAGGCCAGCACAGGAAAGTTGACCATGCTGAAACATCAAACGCCTCTACTACAAAAGTCACCCCAGGAGAGATAAAGGAGTCCCTGGGTGGCGCAAAATGTTAACGCTCTTGGCGGCTAACAGAAAGATTGGAGGTTCAAATACACCCAGAGGCACCTTGAAAGAAAAGCCTGGAGATCTACTTCAGAAAAATCAGCCACTGAAAACCCTGTGGAGCACAGTTCTACTCTGACACCCAGGGGGTCGCGGTGAGTCGGGGTTGGCGGCAACTAGTAGGCAGAAGGACATCATGCTCGGTAAAGCAGAGGGTAAGTGAAAACGATCAAGACCCTCAATGAGGTAGACTGACACAGAGGCGGCAGCAATGGGCTGAAACATAGTAAAGACTGTGAGGATGGCGCAGGACCAGGCAGTGTTTAGTTCTGCTGGGCGTGTGGTCGCTATGAGTCGGAGCCGACTGGCCGGCACCTAACAACAAGCAGAGAGTTAAAAGACAAGCAGTACACGTATTCGCTACATGTGTGTATGTAACAGGCAAAATATTAGTATCCAGAATATGTACCAGACTTCCATGTCGATAAGAAAAGGACAGCATGCTAGAAACGGGCAAAGGTGTTACCAGGATTGTCACAGAAGAAATAACACGTTTCCAAACGGCTAATCAACATGAAGAGCTGTGCAACTTAAAACGAGACACCTTTATCCACCCATCAGGGGAGCAAAAAATGTTCGTGTTCAGTAATACCAGTGTTTGAGAGGTTGTGGGATTGTTGTTTTTAGTCGTAGTCAAGTTGGCTCCGACTCATGGCGACCCCACGTATGATGGAATGAAACATTGCCCAGTTCTGCACCATCTTAATCGCTGGCACGCTCAAATCCACTGTTGTGCCACTGTGCATTTTGAGTGTCTTCTAGCCTAGGGGGCTCATCTTCCAGCACTATATTGGACAATCTTCTGTTGTGCTCCATAGAGCTTCACTGACTGATTTTCAGAAGTAGATCGCCAGGCGTTTCTTCCTAGTCTGTCTTAGTCTGGAAGCTGTGTGGAAACTTGTGGCACTGTGGGGGCAGTAAGGGAGACGGCAGAGGAAAGTCAAGCAGGCAGATGGGGGCCCAGGCCCTCCTCTGGCATGGCCCAGTAGCCAATGCAGGTAACAGGAGGCCACTGCCCAACACCAAGCTGGAGACACAGCAAGGCTGCGGGGTAGATGACAGGTACGGTTATCAGATAGAACGAATAAAAATACAGGACCCCAGTTACATTTGAATTTCAAATAAACAAGGAATAATGTTAAGGATAAGCATGTTCCATTCGTTGTTTATTTGGAATTTAGATTCAACCAGGCATCCTGTATTTTATCTGGAAATCCTACAGGGTTAGAGTTTTAGGGGGCTCAGTCAGGCCTCAGAAGGGTCTGGAGCCCCAGGGGCACACATGGGGATCTCCAGGCTCAGCCTGACCCCTAGAGAGACTGGGGGCCTGAGGGGCCCGGGTAGCAGGCAGCAGCCGGGGGCCAACATTGTGTTCCTAAGACCTGACTCTCGCCTGTCCCCAGGAGGCGTGCAGCCCCTTGCAGCTCCCTGCTGCCCTAGGCCAGAGGCGCCCCTGAAGAGAGGAGCAGAGAAGGCGGCCTGGGCGTACTTTTCCCCAGAGACTGGGCATTACTCAAGCACTGTTCAAATCATTCCTTAAAACTGTTTTAACCTGGCTAAAAAGAAAATGAAGTCCCTAGGTGCTGCAAATGGTTAAGGCAGTCGAAGGTTGGAGGTTCCAGTCCACCTAGAAGTGCCTCGGAAGAAAGGCCTGGCAATCTACTTCTGAAAAAACAGTCGTTGAAAACTCTATGGGGCGTAGTTCTACTCAGCACAGGTGGGGCTGCCAGGAGTTGGAATCGACTCGATGGCAGCTGGTACGGTAAGGAAGAAAAGTTTATGTATTTATTTATTTATTGCCACTAAGCTGCTGGCGAGGGCTTGGGAAGACCTGGTTCAAGGCAGACCAAACGAGGATGTTTTCTGGGCTCGCCTGAGCATGGCGGAGGGAGCTTTGTGACCCTCACTCCTCTTCCGGTGATCTGCTTCCGCAAAGACTACAGCCTGGGAAGGCCTAGGGGGCAGTTCTACCCTGTGACAATAACAACCCTTTCTCAATGCAAACTGCCCCAGGGCTGGGGCCCCAAAGGAGCAGGAGACAAGGGCTCTGCAAGGTCTGTCCTCCCTCTGTTCCACATAGACCTGACAGACCCGCCTCCTGGCCAGACCTGGCGGGCCTGCAGTGAGGCCTCGCCCACATTCACCACCTTCCGCATATTCCCCACCCTCGGGGATTATGGACTCTTGGGGCCTCGTAAAGTTCAGAATCCGAAAACGATAAGATAACAAGCAGGCCTTTCAGTGTGGCTTGGCAGCAGCGTTAGATCCAGAGCAGGAACTTGCAGAGGCAGAAAGGGGCAGTGGTGACCGGGAAGGGTTTAGGGCGTTCTAGGCGGGCCTCACCTGGCCCTGTAGGGCCCAGCCTTCTGAGTCCACTTCGTAGGCCCCTGTCCTTGCACTTCCGGCTTCCTCACGACTCAGACCTCCACTCGGTAGCCTTGACTGTCAACTCTTTCAGGCCCAAGATACTGGGTAGGTCCACTCCCTGAGACACATGTGGGGCCTGTGAGCTTGGGGGCAGAGTAGCTACTGCAGAGCACAGGTTTGGGGGCATTCCAAAAATGTGTGGAAAGCTCTGCTTTGCCTACAAACAGCTCGTTCTCCGGTTATCTGATTCTTGCCTTTCACTGTTTGCTTGCAACCCTGTAAGCAGTAGGTAAACCAAACGAAACCCCTTGCTGTTGAGTTGATTCTGACTCGTAGTGACCCTACAGGACAGAGTATAACTGCCCCATAGGGTTTCCAAGGCTGTAAATCTTTATGGGAGCTGACTGCCACATCTTTCTCCTGTGGAGTGGCTGATGGGTTCGAACCGCCCTTTTGGTTAGCAGCCCAGTGCTTAACTGGTAACTGATAGACATTTGAATTGTCTTGTCCAGTAGAACTTCAGTTCTCTTTCCCACCCTGTGTAAACACCAGTTCTGCCTCGATTTATATGTGTCCATTTCAACATTCCCGATCTATAAACGGGTATCTCTTTCAGTTCTCTTCTGGACGGGTTATGTCTGTCTGCTTCCCTGGTGGAGTAACGTGTAGACTAAAATCTTTAACACTCGTTCACATTTATATATGTATAAGAATCATGATGTTATCTTTTTTAATAGGGGAAAAATTATTTTTTAATAGGGGTTTATTTTTTAATAAGGGTTAGACGGATTGTCTTAGTTACCTAAATCAAAACCCAAACAAACGCACTGCCGTGGAGTTGATTCCGAGTCACAGTGACCCTGTAGGACAGAGGAGAACTGCCCCATACGGTTTCCAAGGTTGTAATCTTCACAGAAGCAGACGGCCACATCTTTCTCCCGAGGAGCGAGGAGCGGCTGGTGAACTTGAGCCCCACCAGGCTCCTTCTTGGTTACCTAGCGTTGCCATAACAAAAGATACCACAATTGGTGGCTTTAAGAAGGGAATCGTTTTCTCACAGTTCAGGAGGCCGAACGTCCGAATTCTGAGCGTGATGGGAGGTAGGACATTCCTTGTCTATTTCGGCCTCCTGTAGCTGCCAGCAATTCGAGTTGCTGGGCTTGTAGATAATCTGCCTCTGTGGTCTGTCTTCCTCTGCCCCCTGTGTGTGTCTGTTCTGGTCACTGATTACCCTACTCTGGTGTGACCTCATTAACTTAACAGGAGAAAACCCCCGTTTTCTACCAGGGTCACATTCACGAGTACAGGGGTTAGGATTTCCACATGTATTTTAGGGGACACAACTCAATCTGTAACACCTACTGAGTTTAGGTCTCACTTCTGCCTTTCAACCTCTGGGAAACTGCTTGATCTCTGAGACGAACCTTAAAGAGCTCATCTGAAAAAGAAGGATAGCGGAGGAGAACTGCGCTTTCTGGAACCCGCGGCGCAGGCACTGCCCCCTGGCCCCGCCCCTGGCCCCGCCCCTAGACCGTGGCCCCACCCCGCCCCGCCCCCAGGCGCTCTCCCGATACAAAATTTCCGCCTCCGGGCGCGAGCCCACAGAGAGAGCAGGAGCTCAGCCCGGGCCAATCTGAGCGAGGCGGCCGCACTCCGCAGTCCCCATTGGCTGGCGGGGGCGGCGGGGGCCGGCCCTGCTCTGCGATTGGACTGCCCAGAGGCCGCGGGCTGACGGCGCTCCGGAGGCCGCGGCGATGGCGGCGACCCGGGTGGCTTCCGGGCGGTGCGGGCGGCGGCTGCAGGGGCCGGCGGCGCGGGAGGCAGGCCCCGAGGACAGGTCGGAGCGGGCCCCGGAGCGGCGGCAGCCCAGGCGGAGGTAGGTGGGCCGGGCCAGGGCTGCACTTTGAAGCCCCTAGCTCCGCGAGAGTCCGGGGCGGGACTCGTCACCCCCGGCTTGCGACCCCGAGCCCTGACCCCGGCCGCGGGTGAAGAAGCGAGGTCGCCCCGACTGTGCGTCCACAGCACGGGCAGCAGCCGTCACCACCTTGCCCGACCCTACCTGGTCGTGGGCGGCCGCCCCCAGCCACCCGCCCCAAAACTGGTCACCCAAGCACACCACCGGTCGGACAGAGCTACTCCCCGCGAGTTGTCAGGAGTAGGGTGCAGACCCGAGTGGCCGCGGGGCACAGCGGGGAGAGGGGCCGGACTGGGAGACCTGGCCCCATCCTTCCTGCACGCTGACTACGGGCGCTGCAGCCTCAGCTTCCTCATTGGAGAAATGGGTTAATAATACTGTTGTCCAGGGCTCCTGATCTGTGCACCAGATCCTACCTTCGGCTGTGAAATGGTTAATAATACCAGTCTCCTAGGACTGCTGACTTCTGCATCAGTTCCTGGCGTGGCATCTGTAATTGCTCAGTACTTGCCAGCCATGTAGTCAAGATGATTCAGTGCCCATGCTGGGTCGGAATGGCGTGGGTTTCTGGGCCGGGTGGTGTTTGAACTAAGAATTGAGGGAGGAGGGTGGTTTCAGCCGGGAGGATGGGGAGAAGGGTGTTCCAGCCCGGGGAGCAGAAATAAAAGTGATGGACCTGTGGTCCTTCTGCACCAGGGCTTCCTTCCTTTTCAGGGTAAACCCCTGGTCAGTGGGCTGCTGCGGAAAAGTTAGGAGCATAGACAGGGCCTTCTGGAAACAGCATCCCTATCTTCCTTTGTTTTTAAACCCAAAGAAGTGAGACTGAGGGGTGTTTCAGACTGGACAAGGTGGAGAGGCAGTGGTGCCTGGCTGGTGGGAAAGATATTTTTGGATAGGAATGTTGATGTGGTTCTTTCTTTCCTAGTGGGGGAATTAAAGCGGTCTCTGGATAGTGCGAACAGTTTGTGCTCAAGTACTAACCTACAGGTTGGCAGTTTAAACCCATCCAGCAGCACCACAGAAGAAAGGCCTGGCGATCTGTTTCCATAAAGTTTATATGCAAGAAAACCCTACGGAGCAGTTCTAATCTGCAACACATGGGGTTGCCGTGAGTCGGAACCGATGCTATGGCACCGGGTTTGGTTTCAGTTGGTTGGAATTAGAGGTGACAGGGAAGAGCTGAGAGGTCCCAGAACCCAAGGGATAAAGAAATCAGCCAACACGCAGGTTTGGGAAGAGGAGGGCGGTGGGAACAGTTTGGAAAGCAGCTTCTTCAGTGGTATTTCCACTGTGATCTATCCCATTGCCCCTCCCACCACCGAGTTGGCTCGTACTCACGGTGAGCCTGTGTATAACGGGATTGGACCGTTATGCTCCGTAGGGTTTTCATTGGCTGATGTGTAGATCACTGGACCTTTTTTCTAGTCTGTCTTAGTCTGGATGCTCCACTGAAACCTGTTCACCTGGATCCTAGCAACATACGAGCCCCCACTGACAGGTGGTGGCCGTGCGTGAGGTGCATTGGCCGGGAATTAAACCCAGGTCTCCCACATGGAAGGCGAGAATGCTACCACGGGACCACCACTGCCCGACTGTCGTGTGTCTGTAGTTTAATATAACAGTAAAAGCTGGAGAATCTGGGGGAGAACATCTCCCCCTACTTGTCTAGGTGGGGCCTACTCCGTTTGCTTCTAAATGTTCTTTACCTTTTTATTAAAAAAAAAAAAAAAAAATTAAGCTCCCTCTTTGCTTAGCTTGGAAGAGGCGCAGGAGGAGGCAGTCTTCCGAGAAGTGGTCGGCTTCACCCCAGACCCTTTGCCAGGTGAGAGGGACTGAGGCTCGGAACATCCACGTCCGCTCCTGGGGCTTCCTGGCAGGGTGCCCCCCTTTGTCTCTCGGCCACCGTCTGGGCGTTTCCGTGACTCCCTTGACGCCCCCTCCTCTGACCAGTTAGGTATTATGACAGGGACACCACCAGTCCCGTCAGCTTTTACTTGTCTTCGCTGGAGGAGCTTCTGGCCTGGACGCCCAGCATTGAGGACAGCTTTAACGTGGCCCTGGGGCCCCCCGTGTGCCGCCAGCCCCCTCTGAGCAGCCGGAGGCCCCGGACCCTGGTGTGCCATGACATGATGGGCGGGTACCTGGATGACAGGTGAGAGTAGCACTGCCCCCTGCCTCTGGGCTGCAAGGGGGAGGGCACCGCATGGTGGAAGGAGCCCGCGACGGCGTCGGGGGTGGGGGGCAGTGCTCGGGTGGCCTTTGTCCCCACCTGGCAGAGAAGCTCGGGCCTCAGGGTCTCCTGTGCAGAAGGAGAAGGTGGGCTCAGTGGCGTGTGATGGCTCCTTCAGCCCTGTCATCGTGGGATTCCATGAACTGCCGAGCAAGGCGGGCCTCTGCAGACTGCACGGTCCTGAGACTGTTTCTGTCTTAACCTTCAGTAAAGCTCGGTTCGGTGCCGGGTCTCTTGGCGTCCGGTCTCACTCTCTCCCACTCCCGGTCAGGGACCTTTCACCCGGCGTGGCTGTGGAGTAGCTCAGACATTCTGCACGACCTCGGGTGCCACGCTCAAGGGAAGGCTTGAATCAGCTCGCTGTCAGGTGCGGGCCAGGCTGCTGGTAGGATCCTGGGTGCAGCCCAGCCTTCAAACGCAGGGAGACCGGCTTCCAGAGGCGCTCCCAGAGACGGGAGCCTTTCCACGAGCCCTTCCATTCTTTCTTTCCTCTGTTCACGAAGCTGCAGGTGGTCAGCCTGCGGATCCCTGGCAGATGCTGACAGATGTAGTCTCATTCTCTTAGAGCCAGCACTGTGGCTCACTCACCCTCCCGCTCCAGGACCACAGCTGCCGGCATGGAGCAAATTTGCAGCTAGTATGGGCTGAACGGAACCGAGAAGGAGCCTCTCTCGGGCCGCTTTCTCTTTTCCCCTCACGGTGGCTGCGTCCTGTGTCTCTGCCCCGGACCTGACTATTCTGCTGCTCTGCCCAGGTTCATCCAGGGCTCTGCGGTGCTGAGCCCCTACTCCTTCTACCACTGGCAGTACATCGACATCTTTGTGTACTTCAGCCACCACTTGGTCACCATTCCCACGGTGGGCTGGACCAACGCTGCCCACAGGCACGGCGTCTGTGTGCTGGGTAAGGCCCGAGCGCGCTTCTGACTCCATCAGACCTCTTAGCCCGTCTGCAGGTGGCCCAGGGACCGGACGGCGGGCTTGGTCTGCCTCTTAGTGAGCAGAGCGCCCCCCTCCAGGGCACTGCTGGGTAGGTTAGAAGTGGCGTTGGCAAACTTGTTCCAGAAAGGGCCAGAGAGTAAATCGGCTTCAGTGGCCGTTGGGTCACTTGCTGTTGTAAGTCCTGGTGTGAAGGCAGTCACTGACAATAAAATAAATGGGTGTGGCTGTGGTCCGCTAGGAGACCCGGGGTGGTGAAGAGGTTATTGTGAAAGGCTGGAGGTTGGCCTCCACCCAGAGGCACCTCGGAAGAAAGGCATGGCTATCTACATCCGAAAAACAGCTATTGACAACCCCATGGAGCACAGTTCTACTCCGACACACATGGGGCTGCCACCAGCTGGAGTTGACTTGATGGCAGCTGGTTTTACTGGTGGCGTTTCAATGAAACTACTTATGAATCCAGGCGGGGGGTGTGGCCCACGGGGCACAGATGACCAACCCCAGTTGCACTGGTGCTCTTGAGTGCCAGCCTGCAGCCCAGTCACTGCGGGGCTTTTTGTGACTCTGATCGTGCGGTCCCACCCCAGAGCGTCTGGTTCACAGATACCTGGGCGGTTCAGAATGTGAGCTTCCACCAAGTTCAGGTGAGGCCGCAGCAGCTGGCCCAGGACCCTCCCTTGGGGACTGCTGGGGCGGAGGGTTTCTGCGCCTGACCTCGTTGCTCCCCGCCCAGGGACTTTCATCACCGAGTGGAGTGAGGGTGAGAAGCTCTGTGAAGCCTTCCTGGCGGGCGCCGAGCGCTCCTTCCGGGCTGTGGCTGATCAGCTGGTCCGCATCGCACAGTTTTTCCGATTTGACGGCTGGCTCATCAACATCGAGAACTCCCTGAGTGTGAGCACGGCCTTGCCCTGGCTTGTGCGGTGCCGTCTGCCCACGCTGTCCTGGGCCTCACCTTCCCACCGCGCCCAGGCCCTCCCCCTCGGCTCTGGGTGTCAAAAGGAGGAGCCACTTCTCCTGGGTTCCAGGGGCAGCTCCGAGTCCCAGGGGCTTGGAACCTCTGCGGCTCTGTTTGCAGAACCCTGGCCTGGCTGAGCCCTGCTTTTCCCCTTCCTCTTCCACTGTCTCTGCTCAGCAGGATCTGTGGCTTCCTCCCTGTCCATGGCGTTTCCTCTTCTCCTGCTTTGGGGTTCCTGTCCCCACTGCCTCAGAAGGAAGGGGAGTCATGGGTCTGGTTGCAGCCTCCTGTCAGTGCCATGGCCTGGGTCCTGCGGTGACCAGTGCTTTCCTTGTGGGTCTGTTTATTCTTGGGCTTCTCAGTGTCTCCGCACCTGTCCTGTGCTGGGGTCTGTGTGACCGCAGCTGAGCCAAGGACACGTCTGGGCCTTACTGAGTGACTGTCCTGTCTTGTCCCCTCCCCAGCTGGCTGCAGTGGGGAACATGCCCCCGTTCCTCCAGTACCTGACTGTGGAGCTGCACCGGGCGGTGCCAGGGGGCCTGGTGCTCTGGTATGACAGTGTGGTGCAGAGTGGGCAGCTCAAGTGGCAGGACGAACTCAACGAGCACAATAGGTGAGCCCACCGGTGGCCCTGGCTGAGCTTGGGCAGGAGAGAAACCGGCGCTCGCCTCCAAAGGGTTGTCCACTGTCCCGATCACCAAGGGCACAGTCAGGGCCTGATCACCCTGTGCTGTGGAAGGCTGTAGACAGGGATTTAGGGCCAGGCCCTGGCGACAGCCCACGGGCATGAGCTCCGAAGGGACGCGAGGATGGTCCGGCAGGAGCAGCTGGGAGGGCGGGGGCTGGCCACCTCACCGGCCTCACGCAGGTCCTGGCTGCTCACAGGGCCTTCTTTGAGGCCTGTGACGGCTTCTTCACCAACTACAACTGGAAGGAGGAGCACCTGGGGCGCATGCTGGTGCAGGCGGGGGAGCGCCGTGCCGACGTGTACGTGGGGGTGGACGTGTTCGCCCGTGGCAATGTCGTCGGGGGCCAATTCAACACGAACAAGGTGGGCAGTGCCTGCTGGTGTGGGCGATGTGGGCCTGGTCTCCCCGCGGAGCTCTCGTTCCCATCTGCACCTCCAGGGAAAGATGTGCCAGTGACTGTCCCCGGAGTGGGGAAACTGAGGCACTGAGATGCTGGGCCAAGAGCGTCCTGACTAGAAGCCTCACCTCTAGCCCGTCCCCGCAGTCAGACGATAGATTTTTGTGTGGGTGATGATGGAAGGATGTGTCTTATCCCAACTCCTTCCTCCTCTCGAGCCAGCTCGTATTTCCTTTTTGGGCTGCATTCTTTAAGAGTGTTTAAGTTACATTTTAAGTCTTCAGGTTGGGCTTCAAAATAACCAAACTCACTGCCGTCGAGTCAATTGGGACTCATAGTGACCCTATAAGACAGAGTAGAACTGCCCCATAGGGTTTTCAGGGCTGTAAATATGGAAGCAGACTGCCACATCTTTCTCCCACGGAGCGGGTGGTGGGTTCAAAGCACCGACCTATCGGTGGTTGGCAGCTGAGCACTTAACCACTGTGCCAGCAGGGCTCCTGGGGCGGGCTTGGGAAACAAAAAAACTCAAACGCGTTGCTGTCAAGTGGATTCTAACTTGTGGCAACCCCGTGTGTTATGGAGTAGAACTGTTCCATAGATTTTCTCTGCTATTCTCTGCTGTTATCTTTATGGAAGCTAATCGCCAGGCCTTTCTTCCATGGTGCCGCTGGGTGGGTTCAAATCGCCCACCTTTCAGTTAGTAGTGCAAACTGTGTGTGCTGCCAGGGGTCTCAGGCTTCAGGACCACCAGGGTCTATTGCTTCCTTTCCCAGGCAGCTTGGGGGTGAAGGAGCAAGGTGAAGCTGCTGCAGCTTCGTGACTCTACTTTAGTAACTGGCGAGATCTTCCGGGCCAGACAAGTCACTTCAGCAGTGAGGGAGGAGGGGCGCCAGGGCTGACTCACCTGGTGTGGGCTAAACAGTCCTCCCGTCTCCTGGGCTGTCTGTCCATCCTGCCCTTCCTGGGGCCAGAGGGAGGCTCTGTCATGAATTAAGCTTTAAGTGAATAAACTAATCCGATAACTGAAAATTCTCTCTACCCCGCATGATCCTGGTACTGTAATGAGAGCTGTGAGAGAGACAGGAGGCTTATTAAGCATCCTCACCTCCAGGCCCCGCCCCTGCCCAGCCACTGGGGGGATGCTGTCCGAGCAGCACTCCCTCCTGTTCAGTTTGTGGAACTGCAGGGGGAATGAAGAATAAAGAGCCGCTAAATGGATTCACCCGGAGTCTGAATCCACCCCACCGCACCTGGTTTAGTCCCTGGTGGCGCACGTGGTTAGCACTCTCAGCTGCTAACTAAAAGGTTGGAGGTTCGAGTCCACCCAGAGCCTCTCGGAAGAAAGGCCTGGCATCTGCTTCCAAAAAATCAGCCACTGAAAACCCTACAGAGCACACTTCTACTCGGACACACACGGGGTCGCCGTGAGTCAGTCGACTTCACGGCACCTGGTAACTAGATCTAGGCAAGGTGCGACGGTAGAATTGTCACCTTCCACGCAGGAGACCCGGGTTTGATTCCCGGCCAGTGCACCTCATCTGCAGCCACCACCCATCTGTCAGGGGAGGCTTGTGTGTTGCTGTGACACTGAGCAGGTTTCAGCAGAGCTGCCAGACCAAGATGGACTGGAAGAAAGGCCCAGTGATCGACTTCCAAAAATCAGCCGCTGAAAACCCTGTAGATCACAGTGGTCTGATCCCCAGCTGATTGTGGGCGTGGCGCAGGATGGGGCAGTGCTGCGTCGCGTTGTATCTGGGGTTGACATGAGACGGGCTGGCTCGACAGCTCACAACAACAGCAAATGGATTCAGGGAGGGGAGTCTGAACAGCTTGTCTGAACAGCTTGTCTGATTGGACCAGCGGTGTGCGGGTGGGTCCCCCCACCCTGACTTCTCTCTCCCCAGTCGCTGGAGCTGATCCGAAGGCATGGTTTCTCAGTGGCCCTGTTTGCTCCCGGCTGGGTGTACGAGTGTTTGGAGAAGAAGGACTTCTTCCAGAACCAGGACAAGTGCGTTTTTCCATCCCGAGGATTCGATGTGGGCTGAGGGCAGGGAGGGGCTGCAGACCACCTGGCTTCTTGCAGTAGCTCAGGGTCTTGCTCTCCGTCACCTTCTCCAAGGGGGTGGTGCAGGGTGGGGACATGGCCTGAGACCAGTTAAGCAGGAAAGACGGCAGGTCAGGGACCTGAGGGCCACCCCCCTCAGACATCTTCTCTGGCCCACACGTGGCAGGGAAGCTGCGGTCCACGCTGGAAGGCTGGCCGGGAGGGATTCTGGCAAGGCACGGTGAGTGACCTTGGGGATGCTGGGGTGCCCCCAGAGTCTGGACCCATTTCTCTGTAGGTTCTGGAGTTTGCTGGCACGCTACCTGCCCACTCACAGCATCTGCTCCTTGCCGTTTGTCACGTCTTTCTGCCTGGGCCTGGGCACACGGAGACTCTGCTACGGACAGGTGCATGGTCACCCCGCGGCATGCGGTGGGCAGTGAGCGTCCGACTGTGCCCTGGCCGAGGCACTGCTTTCTTGTGGTGTCTCCAGCCTTGGCGGGGCAGGGTGGGGAGCTTGGGGGTGTGGGTGGGACGGAGGGCGGCCTGGCCCCCCCGCCACGTCATACATGCTCTGCCTGTCCTTTACTGAGTCCTCAACCTGACTCTGCCTTTTCACTCAGGAGGAGGTGGTGGGGCCCTGGTACCACCCCGGGGCCCAGGAGCTGCAGCCCTTGTTTGGGGAGCACCAGCTGGAGGGGGACGGCCGGGGCTGGGTGAAAACCCACTGCTGCCTGGCTGATGCCTGGAATGGGGGCAGCTCCCTGCTCATCCGGGGGGCCATCCCCCCCGAGGTGGGACATATGGCTGTGAGGTAGGTGAGTGATGGGGCGAGAGGTGTGGGGATATTTGGCGTCCCCCCCTCCATGTCGTCCGGCACCTGGGCCTGGGGACAGATCTGCGCTCGAGCCACGGGCAGACTGCAGTGGGGTAGGTTCCTGGAGGGGAGCTGGGCGGCAGTGATCTGGACTCATCCCGGCCTCTTCGCCGAGTTCTCGCCGGCCCCTCACGCGGCTCTCCCTCCGCCAGGTTGTTCTCCCTGCAGGTCCCCATGCCACCCAAGGTGTTCCTGTCCCTGGTGTATAAATTCGAGGGACCCACGGCCGTCACTGTGGCCTTGGAGCTCAGCATGGGGGACGCTGGCGGCTGTCACGTCAGTGGCATCTCAGCACTGAACGGTGAGGAGAGGTCTGCCTTGTGCCTTCTGTGGGCCCCTGCCCTCCAGCTCTGCTCTGCTTCCCCAGCGGACCCCGAGAAGTCCAGAAGGATGCACGAAGGTGTAGGGCCTGTGAGGACAGGGCTGAGCAGATTCTGTCTTCCCAGAGCTGAGGTGCTGTGGCTGAGGCCTTGTGGGGGCAGCTCTTCTCTGACCCCTCCGCCCTGCGGCCCCACCAGGCAGCGCTGCACCCTCCGAGGCAGGGCTGTGCCGGGACCAGGAAGGGCCTCCTGGGCCTGCCGCTGAGCGCGAACACATGAACTGGGCAGGGGGCTGGGAGAGGGGCAACTTAGGAGGACCCAGGCTGGAGCAAGAGGCGACCAGACCCAGACACGTGTTCCATTTTGTCCTCACCCCTGGAGGGCGTCTGCACCCATTTCTGTCCCTTGGGGCCCTTACTGGGGGTGCATGAGCACGAGACCCCCCAAGAGTCCTGCCCGATGCACAGCCCACTGCCCGGTGGCCCCCTCGCTCTGTCCTCTGGGACCTTCCTCTTGGGATTTTGGGGCCTGGCTGCCAGCCTGAACTGAGGTGTCTCCTCTTCCAGCAGAGACAAGCCTGAGGCATAGCACCCGGCCCCTCCGTGTGCCCCCCACCAAGCTGGCCAGGTGGGCCGGCCGATGTGGCCAGCCGTTCAGCGGGGGCTGGGTCCAGCGGTGAGTCCCCCGCTTGCCTGCTGAGCTCATGGCAGGGGTGGCCACGCCGGAGTGGTGGATGTGAGGGTCTCTGTTGAGATCTCAGAACTGGCGGGTGGAGGCCTGGGCCCCTCCTGGTGTTCAGCACTTAACGTGATACAAACCCAGAACAGTCCCCGTGAGCCATGTGGGTCATAGTGGGCTTTGCTGAGGCCCGGGGTTGGGGTGGCCCCCCCCCTCGGCCCCTGTGACCAGTCTGCCTCCCCCCAGCTGTTACGAGGTGAGCGTGCGGGGCTGCCTGCTGCAGGACCTTTTCATCAGCTTCTCTCGGCCCCCGGGCAGCCGCCAGGAGGAGACCTTTGTCTGCCGCCTCGGAGAGATCCAGGTGACACTTCCCGGGGGCCCAGGCCTCCTAGGGGCTCAGGCTATGAGGAGGCCGAGTGTGGCTGCCTGCTCCCTTTCCTGCCGAGGCGGGAGTGGGGAGACGTGGGTCCCAGGGCTGAGCCACCCTCTCTCGCCAGGTGGTGGACGCGAAGAGCCTGCTGAGCCCCCTGCCCCAGGTGCAGGCTGTCACCGTCTCCCAAGTCCGCTGGCAGCCGGCCGACTCTGAACCCGAGGGTCCCTCTGCGCCCACGTGGCTCCGACTCAGCTGTACCCTGCACTGGACCTATCCGCTCCCCCAAATCCACTGCTTTCGTATCCACTGCTGCAGGGGGCCGGGGGGCGACCCTCGTGGCGGGGAGTCACCCGGCCCTGAGAAGCCCATTTTCCTGGGTCTGGCTTTCACTAACCAGTACCGGGTTGTGGACCTGGCAGTGGCTGCCATGGGGCCTGGCCAGAACGGCCGCGTGGAGTTCCTCGTGCAGCCTGTCCCCAGGGAGGGGTTCTTGGTGCCGCAGGCCGAGTGGGGCCGGGCGACCCTGCTTTACACCAGCCCTGCACGTGACAGACATTAAACACGGTGGTCCCTGCTTGACATCCAGGTCTCTTCCCTCCTGCCCACCAGGCCTGTGGGCAGGTTGGCTTTAGCCGGGGCATTGGTGATGGAAAGCCGGAAAGTCAGTGGGCTGGGCTGGTCATTCCCTGAGGCGAACGGACCCGCTGTCTTTGTCAGTCCCTCTCCTCAGTATACAGTTCCAAGGTAGAAGTTAGAGAATTTGGGGAAGTTTAGTCCAGAAAATTCCAGAGGATGTTTCCTGATAGGCTTAAAGCTGAAGCTGAGGATGGGGACCTGCTTTTATTCCTCAGACTGAACAATTACAAATGAGTGTAGGCCCAAGGATGCTTGGGAGGAGGGGAGTGGCAGAGGGGGCCACCCTGAGATGGGGCCGGACCCCACAGCTGGGCTACACTGACGCGGGCTCTGGACCCCACGGCCGGCCCACCCTGATAGATGTTCTCACTCCTCCCAGGGCCCGGCAGGTATGTAATCATTCGACAGTCAGACTTTGAGTCCCACACTGAGGCCTCTCAGCCCCGGGTCACATGGCACCCATGGGACAGGATGTTCTGGGTGTCACACGTCAGGGCTGCCCTGGTCCTAGCTGTCATTAGGCCCTGTTGAGTCGATTCTGACTCATGGTGACTCCGCCTGACAGCAGAGCTGCCCCACAGGGTTTCCAAGGCTGTCACCTTCATAGAAGCAGACCGCCACGTCTTTCTCCCACAGAGCGGATGCTGGGTTCAAACCGCCGACCTTTTAGTTAGCAGGGAGTGCTTCACCACTGCACCACCAGGGCTCCTGGTCCCAATGAGGGACTGGAACTTGCTCTCCCCTGTAGTAACGAGGGAGGCCGCCCTGCCTGCCTGTTCCTTCTCCAGCCCTCGCCTGCGGGGTTGGGCGATCCCTTGGCAGGACACTGCTCCGCCGCTTCGGTGCCTTGCAGGGGAGGGGGCTCTCTCTCGGGGGGCTGGCCTCCACCTCTCCACTCTCCTGGGACCTCTCAGCCTCCTCGAGCTGTACAACCGGTGGGCAGCCCGGGCGTCTTGGATCCATGCGCTCGTGTGTCCCATCTGCCTAGCCAGGACTTGTCTGCTCTCTCAGGTCATGATCTGGCCCAGCAGCTCGCAGCACCAGAGCAAGAAGTGGGCTTTCCCTTCTCATTTGCTGCCCAGGAGAGGGCAACCCACACAGGACCCTCTGCTGGCCGACGCCAAACCAAGGCCTTCCCAAGCCCGGGGCTCCATTTCTGAGTCTGGAGGCTCCGTGGAACGTCCTGGGGTGTGTGTGGGGGGAGAGGGGCAAAATACATACCTCTTGGCAGCACTCCCCCCACTGTGGGCTTCTGTTCTGACAATTCCCTGGAGCTCTTTAACCAGGGGGGCTGCCCCTCCTGGTCCCCCACCCTGGGGCTCCCGTCCACACAGTGCAGTGGTGACACCCGCTTCCCTTATTTAGAGGAGGCTTTTTTTTCTTAAGTGCCAGTCTCCCAAATATTTTATGTGGAGAAGGAGGGGAAATGTATAGTGGTTGTTTTCTCACAATCCAGTGAGCAAGCAGTTGGAAGTCGGGGTTTAGCGGAGTGTGGCACGTGGCAGAATCACAGCCCCCGTTCCCGGGAGATCGGTCCCCAGCCCCGCTGACGGTAAAGGCTCATGTAGGAAAATTAACGTGTCGGCATTTAAGCCTGGGTCCCTTTCCCTCTGAAATAAATTATCCAACATGGGTGCCGTGCTGGCTCCATTTTTTGGTCCTAGCCCCCATCCGAGGCCCCATGCTTTCCGACTTGTAGTTTGGGGTCTGCCTCCCGCCTGCCCAGGTCCCCCTCCTTGTCCAGCCCCTGCCTGCCCTCCCTGGAGTATGGGGTTAGGGTGTGGGGGGGGGGGGCAGGAGAGGTGGTTTTACCTTTGGGTCCAGCAGCTTCTCGGCTCCTCTCGGGGCCGCAGCTTGGGGCCTGTTGACCGGAGCACGTGGCCCTGAAGAGACCCTGCCTGCCTGGCAGCAGCCACAGGCACCCCTGCAGTGGCTCTCACTTCCCGCCCAGCCCCGTCCCATCCCATTTTCAGCGTTCCCAATTGACCACACATGCTGGTCGCCACAGGTGGCGGGGGGGGGGGGGGCTTCTGCCTCCCAGGGGCGCATCCCGAGAGGATCAGTGCACCCTCTCCCTGGGCCCGCAAGGGTGGCGGGCAGGGCTGCAGAGGGCTCCACCTGGGCGCCTGTCCTGGGTGGGGTGGGGAGAGGTCCCGTTTGGAGGGGAGAATGGGACCTTTACATCTGCCTGGGGGCGGGGGGGGGGGGGTCTCCTGACCCCGTTTTGCCACCTGGCTTCAGCGGGGTCAATCCTGCCTCCTTGAGCTCAGGAGCTGCCCAAATCAAAAGGAGTCGTCCTGGTTTGAAGAAAGAAATCTTTATTAATAACCTTAATAATAATATCGCTGATTGGAACAGTCACACCTTGGAAGCATACAGAATGGTAAGAAAGGGAGCCGGGGTGGCTGCAGTCCTGGGGGGCACTGGGTGGGGGACGCGGAGCTGCTGCAGAAAAGGATTCGGAACAGCAGGTGGCTGGGGAGCTTTGTACAGAGGACGGCGAGGGAGCCAGGGGTCTATGTACACCAGCAATAGAAAAGGAGGACTTCGGTCAGTAGCTTCAGTAGCTTATGCTGGATAGAAAGTCAGGTGTAGCTTTCACGTTTTGAGTTTCATGAGACAGCGGGCCATGTTGGAGCCGCGATGTGTGTTGGTTTTTGTTTTTTTTGCTGCCTCCCCTCCTTTAGCGGTCCCTGCCCTGCCAGGGGTGCCTCCCTGTCCCTCCCCTCTGCTCCCTCCACCTGTGGGATCGAAGGCTGCACCCCCTCCCCAGAGGCCTGGCCAGTGAGCAGGGAGGTGGCAGCAGGCAAGCTGGCTTCACCCCTGCGGGGCAGGGCGGCCCAGGCCCTCCCCTCCCACACTGGCCCTCCCATGCTCTGCCTGGGGTGGAGGGGGGTCCCTGCCTGACCTGTAGCACCGAGACCCCGACCCCAACCCCCCACACCCAGCTGGTCTGTGCTTTTGCTGCCCGCTCCTGCTGCCCCCAGGTTCTTCTGGGCCTTGCAGGGCTGGACTGAGCCCCAGGCCCAGGGCCTCCAAAGTCAGGGCCTGGCCCTGTCCCCTATCCTAGGGCCGCCTCTAGAAAGGAAAGGAAATGACCAGGGGGAGCAGGTCCTGGACCCCAGGCCCACCTGAGCTGACCAGGCCTGAGTCATTTCCTTCTGCTCTGCAGCCAGTACTCTTGCATGGGGAGCACTGGGTGGGGCCCCCCCCAGTTCTAGTACCATGTCAGCCCTTGTGCATAGCTGGCGCCCACCCCAGGGCCACCGGCCAGACAGCCTCCAAAAGGCCTCACTCCCCCCTGGGCCCCGTAACCCCAACAGGGCACGGGCCAGCACTGTGGGCACAGCGTGAGGCTGGGCCCGGGGACAAGACGGGGTGCTCGGTGCAGGCCAACGGAGAGCTCTCAGGGATGATAAGCTGTCCTCCCCAGGACCCTGTCCCAGCCCGCCCTGCTCTCCGTGGCACAGCTGGCTGCTCCCCTGCGCAGGCCTACACTGCTCGGGAGTGGGGGCCACGGAAAGGAAGATTTGATAGAAAACGGAGCCCCCGGCCCCTCAAACTCTCCACTGCTGCCTGGGACAGAGGGGTTTTCCGACAGCGCTGTCAGTGGGGGAAGGGGCAGGCCCGCAGGCCGTAGGCTGGGTGCCTCTCCATCCGTGCGGCGGCGGCACAGCGCCTCCTGCTGGCCGCGCTCCCTCGGTGCCACGGTGGCCGGCGCGGGCTGCACTCACGTGATGCCTCTTGGTTTGGTTGGTTGGTTGGTTGCTTGGACTGTAACATCTTTTTTTTTGTTTTTGTTTTTTTGTGTTGTTTTGTGATTTTTTTTTTGTTTTTTTGTTTTTTTTTTGTGTTTGCCCTTCACGGTCCAAGAAGGAAACGGTAGAAGCTTTCACTACAATAGAAACAAAAAGGCAGAGCTTGTTGTTTCACAGAAACAACAGCTGGGCGTGCTCAAGAGGCAACGCGACCCCAGGGGCGGGCCAGCTGCGTGGCCCGGGCCCCGAGTGGGGCGGCATGGGCTGTCTACAGCCCCCGCGCCCACCAATCCTGCCCCACCCCGGGAATCCACGTCTTTCTTAAGCTGAGTTTAAGGCAGGCCTCTGTCCTTCCAGGGCTGGTGTGTTTGGCACTGGGGCAGTGGGCATGGCTGGGGGCCCCAGTGGAGAAGCAACCCGCAGGCTCCTGAGAGGGCGGAAGTGGGCTGGGCCTTGCTGGTTCTGGACAGACAGATGTCAGGGCAAGGTGGGGCATGCTGGGCTTAGCCATGAGGATGGGCCCAGAACTGAGGGCATGGTGGAGAGTGGGCTGGGAGGGAGCAGGGCCCGGGCAGGGTCTGGTCAGCCCACCTTCCCATCAAGGTGGCATAGTCATGCCCCCTCTGGAGGGGGTGCCCGAACCCTCAGCTGGCCATTCACCCCAGGAGCCCAGCTTGCACACTGGGAGGCGGGGCTGCCCAGCTGCACCCTTGCCCTGTAGTAGAGGTGTAGGGACAGTGACCAGGAACCCCACCCAGCTCTGTAGACTCCCCAGGCAGGCCCCCATACTCTCTAGGGTCTGATGATTGAGCTGCAGGCCCCCAGCACTGCCCAGATGAACCTATGGGAGGCCGAGGCTGGTGGGTAGTCCTGCAGGGAAGGCCCAGGGAGGGGTCACTTTGCTCACTGAAGCTCTCCTTTCCCTTCGGAAAGGCACCCTGATAAAAAACCCTTTCCAAACAAGCTCCGGCACCCACACCCAGGGCCAGGTGGGCTGGGTCCCTCTGGAGTGCTGGCTGGGAGAGCGGGGGCTGGTGGGGGGAGAGAGAGCCAAGTGAAGACAGGCTCGGGAGGGCCCCAGGATGTCCAGGTAGGACTGCTGCTGGGCCCTGGGCGGGGAGTTTCTCCGGGCATTTCCATTTCTTACGGCAGAGATTCTTACGGCTGGGATCGGGCGCCTTTCACACTGTTCGACGTGGCTGTGACTACGTCCGCAGAAGACATCATCAATAAAATTTAATTAAAAATATTTGTTTCAGCTGCATGAGGGGCCAGGAAGGGGGCTGGACCAGGGCTCCTCCTGTGATGAGTGGGTGGAGGTTGGACGGGAGCTGGCTCGCCCCCTGGCGGGAGACCCTGCAGAGGGTACTGTGCACCAAGGGGAGGGAGGGGGCTCACTAAGGGGAGGGAGGGGGCTGTGTCTCTGCCGGCTGCCATAGCGTCTCAGGGAGGCTCGGGGAAGGGCGGAGGGAGAGCCCCGGGCTGGGCATCTTCTGTGGCTCTCTGGACCCTGTGCTGCCCCGGACACATGGGGAGCAGCTGCTGTCCACCACACCAGGCTGGACGCTATGGCTAAGCCTCCAGGAGGGCTGCCTTCAAGGGCTCAGGCCACCTGCCCGGCCCTACCACACTGCGTGTGCGTACCTGGAGTGGCTTGGTTTGTACCACACCGACCAAATGAAAGGGGGAAACTAAGGTTTCAGACAAACAGGAACAACCAGGGCCAAAGACACACACACTGTCGTGGGCGGGGCGGGGAGACCCGCTGGCTGGAGAAGAACCCTATGGGTCTGGAGTGGTGGAGGGTCAGCGGTGGGGGAGGCTGACCCGGAGGGGCGCACTGTCCCCCTGCTGGGTGAGCCTGGTGTTTGGGATTGTTTGTGACAGGCAGTCAGTGTGAATGCTGTTAGGGGCTGGGTCTCTTGCTAGTAGGGGGAGAAGCGGCTGTGCCCCCCTCGGCAGAGGCTAGCCTGCAACGTCAATGATGAAGAACAGCCAGTCAGTCCCGCCTTGGGCAGAGGGGAAACGCCAAAAGGAAAAAAGGAAAAACAAAGAAATCGCTAAATCCTGTTTTCTTCCCCTCTTTTAGTTTTCCTTGGGGGAGGATGAGCGTCGGGTCGTCACAGCCCCAGGAGGGGCTGGTTCTTTGAGACTCTGGGGCTAGTTCTGATCTGATGGTGGGCTCGGGCTGGGAGGGGGCGCTCTGGGGTCGTCAGCCCGCAGTGCTGCTGAGAAGGAGAATTTGAGTTCTCTCTGGGGGCTTCTCTTGGCTCAGGGGCTTCTCTTCCTCCTTAATGGAAGAGGTTAACGCCCAGCGGGGCTGGGCGAGGGCAGGATCCAGCCCTTCAGACACTGGCCTCTGTCCGGAGAGGCCTGGAGAGGGCCGAGGACCTCCCACGTGGGCTCCCCTCAGTTGCTTTGGCTCAAGAGCCTGGGGCCACCAAGCTGGTCCCACCAGGCACAGCCCGAGGGGCTCCTTCTGGGGGCGGGGGGGGTGCTCCACAGGGCCACTGGGGTCTTTCCAAACCCTCCTCCTGGGCCAAGCTTCAGCCGGCCCACCCCCCGCGGGAGGACAGATCTGAGGGCCTCCCAGGCTCCCTCACCCCGCCCACCAGTGTCGCCCAAGAAAGGCAAGAAAATGCCAACTGCAAGGGAAGAAAAGTAGGTGGGGGGATAGAAAATCTTAAAAAAGTGAAAACCTAAGAGGGAACTCTGAATTAGCGGAAGGAGGCCGAGCTGCTGGTGGGCGTGAGGGCCTGCAGATGGCGCTGTGGGCCCAGCACCTCTGGGACAGCTGACAGCCCGTGGTGGCGTGCAGGGCCCGGGGCAGGCCTGCGCCCCGAGGCTGCCAGCAGTCACCGCCAGCTGCTCCGGAGGATTGTACAGAAAGGAAAATACAAAAACCGGGAGGAAGTCAGCAAAACCACAGGAGGTGGGAAAGTCCGTGGCGGCCCTGCCTCCTCCCTCCCTGTCCCCCAAAAACGTTTTCATCTTTGATGCTGGATGCCAAGCTAGCTGAGAACCAACCGTAACGCCCCCAGCTGGGGTGGGTGAGCACAGGGGGTAGTGTCCACTGGGAGGAGATTTTGGGGTGCAGAGTGAGGTTGTGCCTACAGCTGGCCGTACACACACACACACACACACACACACACACACACACACACACACACGCTGGCCCACACCCCTCCGGCAGCGAGCCCCACTTCCCCAGTCCTGGAGCCAGGAGGAGTGGGGAGGCTGGGGTGAGGAACAGTGGGGAGCCCTAGCTACCTGAGGTGGGAGAAGGTACAGTACAGGGGTGACCAGAACAGGAGAGGGACGGATGGTGGCCGGACACCCCCAGCCCCTGCCTGCCTCTGCAGCAGACTGGCAAACCATGGGGCCGTAGGCTTGTTTTCCTGGCCGTGGAAATGGGAGGTGGTGTGGGACTGTAAATTTCGGGGCTAGGAAAAACAGGTCAGCCTAGGACGCCTCCCCGTGGGCCAGGCTACTGCCTGTCCTCGTCCACCTAACTCAGCGAGGGTGCAAAGGGGCAAGTCTCCCGGCCCAACTCCAACCTCACAGCCCGGTTCCAGGCACCAGCCAGGACCTCGGTCAGAGGTCTGGGCCTCTCTCACGGGCCCCGCCCCCCGCCAGCTCTGCTGTGGTTCCTGATCAGCCCTGGCGCCCCCTTTACCATGGTTCCGATGCTGTAGGTTGCCGCGGGGCCGACGGTGTGATGATACGGGTCTGCGGCGGCATACACTCTGCCGTAACTGGGGAGAGCGTGGGAGGCAGGTGAGGGGTGGCAGCCTCCCACCTCCCTCAGCACGGCCCTCCCGCTGGCCAGTCTTCCCTGCCCATGTGGAAGGAAGTGTCTGGAACATAGCAGCCCACCCAGCCTGTGGTAACACTCACAGGGGCCATGCTTTATATTTGGTGCTACATGGAAGACAGAGGGGTCCCTGGAGAGCTCATCTGGAGGGAAGGTAAACTCTGGTGCCCAGAAACGGAGTGGCAGAGTGTGGGGCGAGGGCTCGGGAGGAGGGGGGAGACCCAGTGGGGGAGGATGGCACAAAGGAGGTGGCGCTCTTGTCCTCTTGGTGACCCTCCTCTCCCCCAATTTATCTTATCAGCTTCTTAGATGGCTGGCCCAGGCCCCACCCACCGTTTACCCCTGACCAGGAGATGGAGCAGGAGGCTGCGGGGAATGTGGGCGACAGGGTCCCACCGGCTGCTGGGAGAAGGGCTGGGCGGTCCTCAGGCCCGAGCGCATGCCTCAGACGTGATGAGGTGCCTGTCAGGCGCCTGGCACAGTGACTCCACGCTTTCCCGCCCCATGGCCCCAAATAGGAACTCAAGTTCCCAAGGAGAAAGGTGCCAGGTTCAGCCACCCCACAGCGGGTGCAGCCCATGCACCCGCCTTCTGGGTGTGCTTACAGCTGGGCGGAGGGCTGGCTGCTTTCAGTGGCACCGACTGCCGGCGGCTCTGGACTACAGCCCTCCCGGGAGGCAGGCAGATGCTCAGCACCCTGCCTCCTCAGAACCACAGGTGTGCTGGGGCAGAAGCTCATGCTCCTAATGACCCCTCTCACGGGGGCCTCTGGAGCTGGGGTGGGGCAGCTCAGCCCCCAAGGACTGGGACTCAGAGGGGCACGCTGCAGGCCCAGGACTGGGGTTTCCAGCCTCTCTCCACCATGCCGGCTGGCCGGATGTGACTGAGGAAGTTGGGACTCACGGGCTCGGGTCTCCAAGCCCCACCCACACCTGCTCCCCTCATTCCGAACCTACGTGGAGGCACCCCCAGGCCCTGAAGGGCAGGTGAGTTTTCCTGCCTGTCTGAGCCCACCTTCCCCCTCCGATGCCCCAGATGAATTGCGGCCCCAAGTCTTACCTATCGCTGTAGGCGGCCGCGGCGGCTGCGGCGGGCTGAGCATATCTGTAGGCAGCATAACCTCCCTGCAGGTAAGCAGAGGGAGAGAGCAGACGGCTTAGTGGGGCTCAGCCCCCCGGGGAAGCCCAGCCAGGAGAGCCTCCCTGCAGGTGAGCAGAGGGAGAGAGCAGAGGGCTCACTGGGGCTCAGCCCGGGGAAGCCCACCCAGCAGAGGCGGGCCAGGACAAGTCCTCAGGGCTGCAGAAATCCCGGCCTCCCTCCTGAAACCTGCCCTTTGGCCTGGTGAAGGTGAGGCTGGTGCCTGGCCTGGGGGCACTTAGCTGCTGGTCTAATGGGTTCTGAGGACTGCCAGGTGGCAAGGTTCAAAGTGAGGCAGAGAGTGGGAGGGTGGGGGTGGGGCAGGTGTGTGCCCCGAAACCTCACTCACTCATTCATTCATTCGTTCACGCATCCACTTGTACATTCAGCACATACTACCAGCACATCGATACACCAGCACCTTCATATGCGTAGCTCTGCAGGAGGGGCCCCCAGAGCCACTACCCGGCTAGTGACCCCCCATTCCGGGCTCTAATGCTGACCATGGGTGGCTCTGGGTGTCATCCTGGACACTGGGAGGGGTCAAGGGCACAGGATGACAGAGGCGCATTAGCTCAGCAGATGTCCTGGCCTTGGGCAAGCAAGTGAGTGACTGAATGACAGGCAACTGCCCAGGACTGAGTGAGGTGGGGCAGTCACAGCGAGGGCTCTGAGCCTGAGGAAGCCGTGAGTGCAGCCCCATGGAGGGGGAGGGACCCGGGAGCACAGGGGTCTGGCCGCCCTGAGCCCCCCATCCTGTCTCTCTCAGGGCCTCTGGAGCACTGATCACAGGTACCCAAGGGGCCCGCCCACTGACCCAAACCCTGTTAGGGGTGTGGGGGGTCCCTTCTCCTATAGAGAAGACATGTGTTGGTCTTCAGCTCACAGGGCTGCTGGGAGCCCCACTGGTGAGGACCAAACCAGTAAATCAGCTGCCATAAAGTCGACCCCAACTCATAGCGACCCCATGCGTATCAGAGTAGAATCGTGCTCCAGAAGGTTTTCAACGGCTGATTCTTTGGAAGCAGACGGCCAGGCCTTTCTATTGAGGGGCCTCGGTACACTTGAACCTCAGGCTTTCAGTTAGCAGCTGAGTGCATTAACCATTTGTATTACCCTGGGGCTTCCTTGACAAGGACAGATTTGACTCTGCTAAGGTTCCCAGTGGTGCAAAGCTCTGAGTAGACACCACACCTCATCCTGCGGGGGTTCCAAGGACTCCTCCTTTAAATTTGGATGGCAGTGGGCTGGGTGGGGCGGGGCAGGGGAAAACACGGATTTTCATTGGAACCAACAGACGCCTAGATCCTGCCCTCCCCTCCCAGGCCTCCACTTACATAAATCTCAGCACCATAAAATCCATCCTGATATACGACCCTGGAAGCAAACGGACAAGAAAGTGGTGGGAACGCTGGAGAGGTGGGGTAGGCCGGCTCTGGCGTCTGCTGGGGGAGGGGGCACGGGGCCAGCCCCGCCCACGGGACCGGCATTTTAACAAGCGTTTGCTCCAGTGCCCTGTTTTGGTATAACAATAGAGTAACACCCTTGCTGATCAGCTCCTTTCTCCCACAACCCCTGGGGGCCCATGGCCCCAGCCTTTCTCACCCTCCCCCAACCACCCCAGGCAACTGTCACCCCCATTCCGTGATAAAAGGCACTGCACCCCAGAAGACTGTCCTCGCCCTGCCCTTGAGGACCCCAGGACCCCCATGAAACCGATCAGAGAGGACTTAGACAAGCCCCCTGCTGAGCTGAAGCGTGGACAAACCAACCCCAACCCACTGCCGTGGAGTCGATTCCGACTCATAGTAACCCTACAGGACAGAGTAGAACTGTCCCACAGGGTTTCCAAGGCTGTAATCTTTACAAAAGCTGCCTGCCACGTCTTTCTCCCCTGGAGCCGCTGGTGGGTTCGATCTGCCAACATTTCAGTTGGCAGCCGAACGCTTAACTACTGCGCTACCAGGGCTCAAAGAGTGGACAAGTCCCCCCTAAATGTCCCGCCATGGCGGGGTGGGTGTGTGGGTACTGGTCAGGGGAGGCGGCTGCACTGCTGTGGTCTAGGAGTTCTCCCAATCCCTGGAAGTTCTGAAAAGGCTGCCTAGACCCTCTGGCTGTCCCGCGCTCCCGCCCCCACGTTCCCGGGGCCTCCCTCCCCATGCCCCTCAGGTACTCACGCTCCATAAGTCGGGATGGGGGGCGGCGGCGGCGCAGCCCGAAAGGTGTTATACACGGCCCGGCCCCGGCCCCGTAGGTGCGCGCCCCGGTAGGCAACCGCTGTGCCCGTGGTGGGGTAGGGGAATCCCGTCACTGCAGGGATGGGAGAGACCACGTGAGACGGCCAGATTCGGCAGGAGAGCGGGCGGGGCGCAGGCACCTGGACCAGCTACTTGCCCACGCTTCCACCTGACTTCACCTGTCACATGCCCTGGTTCCGGCGCTGCCTCCCACCTGGCTACGCCTCCCACCGGCCCCAGCCCTCCACATGGCCACGCCTCCATCTGGCCACGCCTCCCACCAGCCCCAGCCCCGCGCTGCAGTTCCCCTCCACGAACCCGGATCCTGCCAAGGACTCCGCCCAATGTCCAGCCCCGCTCCACCCCTCCCCGCCCCCAGCCCTTACCTGCATAGAATTCAGGCCCGTAGACTGCGCCTACCACGGGGTTTAACTTCCAGCCTAGGACAGAAGGAAAGACCGGTCACTCGCTTCCCCATCCTTTCCCCACCTCCCTGTGCGCGAGGAGCCGGAGCCCCGGGAGACATTCCCAGGGCGTGGCCTCCACAGTGAGCGGCCAGAGCCCCTCCCTCCTCGGTCGGGGTGAGCGGTAGAGGGGGCACCCATCGAGTCCTTTCCTGATGCTGCCGTCACAGCTGGGCTCCTGCTGTTCCGAGAATAACGGGGGCGGGGGCACTCTGACCCATCCTTCTGGAGTGTTTTTTGGACGCTTTCCAAATTCCCCAACCTGCCCCCCGGGCCACCCCCGCCCCGGGTACCTGCCCCAGAAACCTGGGGCTGTAACTTCCCGCAGAAGATAATCTTTGTCTTTCGGTGCCATCCAGTCGCTTCCGACTCTTAGCAACGCTAAGTACAACAGAAGGAAACACGGCTTCGTCTGCGTCATCCTCACAATCGTTATGCTTGAGCCCATTGTTGCAGCCACTGGGTCAATCCATCTTGTTGAGAGTCTTCCTCTTTTTCACTGACCCTCTACTTTACCAAGCACGATGTCCTTCTCCAGGGTCTGGTCCCTCCTGATAACGTGTCCAAAATACGTGAAAAGTTTCGACATCCTTTCTTCTGAGGAGCATTCTGGCTGCACTTCTTCCAAGACAGACTTGTTCTTCTTCTGGCTGTCCACAGTGTATTCAATATTCTTCGCCAACGCCACAATGCAAAGGCGTCAATTCTCCAGTCTTCCTGATTCATTGGTCCAGAAGAGAGTTAGGGGGAACACATTATATAACGTCTGTGGCCACAGGCGGAGCGAGCACTTCTGGTGTTGTTGGTGATTTTGGCGGGTTCATGCCTTAGCACACCCTGGGGTCCAATAGCGGGGAGTTCTGTCTCCTGGGGGGTGTTGGGACAGAGCTCCCAAGAGGACCCCTTCCCCAGCTATGCCCTGGTCTCTGTAACCTCTTGTCCCGTCTTCCCCCAAAGCTGCCTCCCCCTGGGAGCCGGGAGGTAGGGGAGGAGATTGCGGGGGGGGGGGGGGAGATTTTGGACCTGGGAATAACGATAATGATACCAACATTTACCCAACACCTACTATGCCCCATGTTAAAAAAAAAACAATACCCCCCAAAACCAGTTGCCATGGAGTTGCCTCCAATTCATGGCAAACCCAAGTGTGTCAGAGTAGAACTGCGCTCCACAGGGTTTTCAATGGCTGATTTTTCCTAAGTAGACTGCCAGGCCTTTCTTCCCAGGAGCCTGTGGGTGAATGAGAACCTCCAACCTTTCAGTTGGCGCATTAACCGTTTGCACCACCCAGGGACTCCACGTGCCATACACACCCACCACCCACTGAGGCAGGCGCTGGGCCCTCCCCGTTTTACAGGTGAGGAGGTGGAGGCTTCAACAGGTGCATCCCAGGGCTGGGGAGCACAGGGCCGTTTCGGAGTCCAGCAGTACAGTGCCAGGGCTACTTCCTGGCCACTAACTGGGCCAAGCCTGGGTCCCAGCCTCTCTGTTCCTGCAGGTGGGACGGTATAGCGGAAGCCCTAGGCAGCTCTGGCCGTGGTGCTCAGATAGGGCAGGTAGGGTCTTTGTTCCTCTGGGGGCTGTCTTTGCACACCCTCCCTCACTGGCTCACATCACTTGACCTGAGCAGGTGCTGGGTCTGAACGCTGTCGCGGCTCTCTGGGATCCTCTATAAATGCAGGCTAGAGGGAAGAAACGTTTCATCTTCCAGGGACGCCTCCAGCCCCAAGATCCATTTCTCTTCAGTAAGATGCTCCCGGGGAGTAGGGCCCTCGGCCTCTGACAGGGAGGCCAACCTTCCTCCAGGTATGGCCCACGGCTCTTCCAAGTCCATCCTGGGTGCCGCTACCTGTTACTTCTGGCTTCCTGGAAGCCTCCACCTGTCTCTGCCGGCCCTATTTCCTGTCTGGGGCCCTAGATGGCAGAGGTCTGGGACTCACCTGGACAGCCCCTTCTTTTCTATATGTGAACAGAAACACCTGGCCAACCTGGCTAGTTTGTCTTCTACAGCGGAGACTTCCGTCCTCCTCCTGGCGGATTCCGGAGTGCTCGTGGGTGCTAAGGCAAAGTCACACGGTGCTCAGTCCACCGGAGTTCCCCCCCAGAATGTCTTGTCAACATGTCTAGGTCATGATTCCCAGTATTGTATGACTGTGCGTTGTAAATGCTATCACCATGATGTAACAAAATGGATTAGGGGCAGTTATATTCGTGAGGTCTACAAGATTAGATAGTGTCTTAAGCCAATTTCTTTTGAGATACAAGATAGAAGCGAGCAGAGAGACATGGGGACCTCATACCACCAAGAAAGCAGTGCCGGGAGCACAGTGTGTCCTTTGCACCTGAGGTTCCTGCGCTGAGGTGCTCCCAGACCAAGGGAAGACTGACGCATCACAAGGACCTTCCTCCAGAGCCGACAGAGAGAGAAAGCCTTCCCCTGGAGCTGACGCCCTGAATTTGGACTTGTAGACTACTGGACTGGGAGAGAATAAAGTTCTCTTTGTTAAAGCCATCCACTCGTGGTATTTCTGTTAGAGCAGCACCAGATGACTGAGACAGGGTCCAATGTGAGAAGTGGAGCTCTGGTGGCGTGGGCGTTAAGAGCTCAGCTGCTAACCAAAAGGTCTGCAGTTCAAATATACCAGCCGCTCCTTGGAAACCCTATGGGGCAGTTCTACTCTTCCCTATAGGGTTGCTATGAGTCGGAATTGACTCGATGGCATTGGGTTTAATGTAAGAAGCAGGGGAAAAGAACCTTCTAGAAAAAACATCTGACACTCTGCCAGCTCCACTCAAATCTTGTGGCGCTAAGACATGCTGCGGCCACAGTGGTCCCTCCACTCTCTCTCCACAGCCAGCACCCACCATCAGCAGCCTCGCCTTCAGAGAATGACCCCCTGCTTATAGTCAGGCACACATGCACAATACCACCCAGTGTGTGCACGCTGGGGCCAGCGATATACAGCCCGGCACAGAAACCAGTAAAAACCAACTGCCATCGAGTCGACTCTGACTCCTGGTGACTGCATGTGTGTCAGAGTAGAACTGTGCTCCATAGAGTTTTCAATGGCTGAGTTTTTGGAAGTAGATCGCCAGGCCTTTCTTTCGAGGTGCCTCTGAGTGGACTTGAACCTTGGACCTTTTGGTTAGAAGCCGATCGTGTTAACTGTTGCACCACCCAGGGACTCCAGGAGCCACAGAGCTTTTTCCATGTCTCTGAAGCCTAAGGGGAGCCGTCCATTTCATCACTTCCCCACTTGCTCACTACCGAGCACCCCTGTATCCCAGGCCCTCGCCCAGTGCTCAGGGATGCTGTCATCATTTCCTTGCCCTGGAGGACAGGCATCACTGCTCCTGTTTGCAGATGGAACAACTGGGCCTCAGAGAGGTTAAGAAGCTTGTCTGGGGTTCCTTGGAGGGCCAACAGCCAACTCTTGGCTGCACCCCCCTTTCCAGCCATAAGCCAGCATGGCTTGTGACCCCAGAATTCATCAATGCAAGTCCATGGAGAAACAGGTCATAGTCAAGAACATCCTTTGGTCCCACTGTGCCAAAGCCATGTGTGTGATCTCTCTGCTTGCGGAGGGACCCCACAGTGAGACACGACCACTGTGTGTGTAGGGGTGGCCCCAGCTCTCCTCCTGCCTCGCCCAGCCCTGCCCTCCTGACCTGGTGCAGGGCTGGGGCACGAGGGAGCAGGGTGGCCACTCGCCTCCTCCCAGCCAGCACCCCTGTAGCACCACTGGCCTGGGCCCTTACCGTTGGTGTAGGGGTTCACTGTCTTCTTGTTGGTCATGACGCGGGCTGTGGCATTATTGACCTGCCCAGAGAGAGAGGGTAATGGCAGCATTAGCCTCCTTCCCTGCTCTGCTGCTGCCCCTCCAGTGGCCACCGTGGAGGGGTAGAACGTTCCAGAAAGGCCTCTGCCGCCCAGCCTGACCCACCCAACCTGGCCTGCCCTCTCCCTGCTGTGTGCCCTCCCTCCAGGAAGCCTTGGCTGCCGATGCCCAGTCTGGCCCAGGACCCCCTCAGCTGAAGGCACTGTGTCCAACACCCCTGGTCCTGCTGTCACTGTCCCCAGAACGCAGCCCCAGCCACTCCCCGGACCCGAGACTATGGAGGAGCTGGCTGGTGGACTCTCCCAAGTACTCTCAGTCCAGCTAACAGGCTGCCCCCAGGAGCTGGCTCTCCCCTCCTGAGCAGGGCACAGAGAGGGCTGCCCCTCCTGTGGGAGGCACCCCTTCCCCCAGAGGCAAGAGGCTATGCACCACGGGGAGTGTCCCGTGGGGCCAGCTGGGGGGTGGCTCTGGGCAGGCAGGCCCCAAGGGGACACTGTAGGGGGACTCTCCTTTTCAGACATCTGGCTGAGGCCAGACAGATTCTGAAGGGACAGGGGAGGTCTCTGAGAAGGGGCGTAGAGAACAGGGCAGGTGGAAGGGACCAGAGGACAAGTCTGGGCCTAATTGCCTCTCCCATGTCCAGGCCTGTCCCACGGGGCCCTGGGCCTCAGCCTCAGGTGCCCATCTGGTGCTAGGCCGGATCCCGGGCCCAGGTCGGGGCCTTCAGCACTCCTTCCGCTTCTGGAAGCCCCTCTGCAGGCCCTTCCACCGTTTGCTCAGTTGCCCTGTGGCCTCTGCTTTAGCTGCTGACTCCCTCCTCCCCTCCAGCCACCCCCACTGCCCTGTCCTGGCAGAACCCAGAGCTGGTGCTGGGGGATGGGAGTGCAGAGCCCACAGGCTCTTTAGGCCTTGGGTCTTCAGGGAGGGCTAGAGAGGGGCTAGAAAGGAGGTCCACTCTATCCCCGGGCGATTGGCTGCGGCTGCCCCTGCTTCTACCCAACCGAGGATAGAGTGGGGGTGAGGGGATCGGGGCAAACTCAGGGCGCTGGGCAGTGTGGGGACGAGAGGGCAGGGGTGGCTGGCTAAGAGGCTGGACCCTGAGGTTGGCAAACTCAAGCCCTTGATTTCTGGCTCCTCCCTGTGCAAGGCAGACCCCTAGAGCAGGGGTGCGGGGACAGGCACACACACCCTCATCATATCCCCTCCTACCCTCTTGTGGGGGCCTGCGTCTTTGGCCGTCAAGGGGAGGCTGGGAAGGGAGAGACCTCAGGTGAGTCTGATCTGGTCCCAATATGGCGGCAGGTGAGGGGCTGGCCGAGAGCCAGGACGTGGGGTGAGCTCTGGCCTGGTTCCACCCTTCCCTGTTCCCTTGTGCCCCTTCCTGCCAAGGGGACCGGCCCAGCTCTGCGGGGATGGCATGTGGGGTGTCCCTGCCACATGAAACTTATCTGAGCACCTCAATTTTCCGTCCCTCTACGATGGTCCCATTCAGCTTCTCCCGGGCTCGGTCAGCATCTGAGCTAGTTTCAAAAGTTACAAACCCAAAGCCCTGTGAGCGGGGAGACGGACAGACATGGAGAGAAAGACAAAAGATGAGGAAAAGGGCAACAAAGAAGGTGGGGGGGGGCACAGGAAGGGGGACAGAGGGGCGGGGAGAGAGAGGGCCAAGTCAGGCCAGCTGGAGGAGGGACTGGGGAGCCCAAAGGTAGGTCTGGCACCACGGCCTGATGCAGGGGGATGGCCTGCCTCAGCGGAGCAGGCCGCTGGCCCCTCCAGGGGACAGCAAAAACTACAAGAGTCCCTAACCTAGCCACCAGGCCTTCGTGGGGGCCCAGGCTGGGGTTCAGGAACCCCAGGGAGACAGGCAGCCCTACCAGACCTCCACCCCAGGAGCCGGGAGAAGCCGGCTTTGTCTAAGCCAGACCCCCTCCTGGCTGCCCACCCAGGCCCACGAGTGTCCCGCAGCCCTCCCCCCGGCTCCCAGGCCGACTCCAGCGGCCGCCATAGCCCCAGGCTGAGCGGGCGAGTGGGTTGGTGGGTGGGAACCCAGGCCGCCCAGGGCTCCAGGGAGCAGGCAGAGGTCCTAGCGGCTCAGAGAGAAAGCAGCACAGCGGCAGCAACACAGACAGCTGGGGAGGGGGTGGGAAGCAGGGAATACAAGCACCCGTGTCGCCAGGGGTCCTCGGGGCCGAAGCTCCAGGAAGGAAACGCACATTTCACAGTTAGCCGGGCGGGGCCTACAGCCGGCGCGGTAACGGTGCGGCCTCTCACGGCACCCACCTTGGAGCCCCGCTCGTTAAAAATGATCTCCACGTCTAAAATTTTTCCAAATTGCTGCGGAGACAGAGAGAGGGCGGGAGACAGAGCAGGGGGGTAAGACTCTGGCCCGTATGCCGTTACCCTTCCTGGGGCACCCACATTGCACCCACCCAGCCCGGCACCCAGAAGAACATGGGGTCTGAAGGGGCTGGGAACTGAGTGGCCCAGGACACCCGCCTCTTCCCACCCTCCACGGCCGCTGTCCTCGAGCCAGGTGGGGGCAGGGGGCTCTCGGTGTGGCATGGGGTGTCGGTCGGGGGGTGGCCAACCCTCCCCACGCTCTTGGGGGAGCCTGTTCTGCCAGGACAAGGCCCATCTACCGGCAGCGGTGGGGGTGAGGATGGTGAGGGCCCCATGTCACCAGGGCCCCCTCCTCTCTCTCTGCTGGGACTCTGCCATAGGCAGCTGATGGGACTCCCGAGACAGGACAACCACCCTCATTTCACACTAAAGGGTCACATTCCACAGTCCTCCCCAGAGGAGGTCAGGATCTGGGAAAGGAAGAGCAGGAGGGGGAGGGGGAGTAGAGGGAGGGGAGGACAGGGATGGACCACAGGGGGAGGGAAGGGGAAAGGGGAAGGCTGGGAGGGGTCCAGGGGGAGGTCCTGTGCACTGAGCTCCGGGACCCACACTGCCTGGACAGTTTGCGGCTGGGCTGTGTGGATGCAGGTGGCAGTGACCTGGCCCCAGGGCCCCGGCCGTCTGGGGACCTGACCAGCCAGCCTGGCCAGCATGCTGTGCACCCACACCTGTACACCAGCCCGGCCACTTCATGTGAGGCCTCACTCCGCTAACTGACAGGGGCCCCTCGTCCTGTAGTTGTAGTGCCCAGGAGGCAGATGTGTGACGGGGCAGCGGGTGCAGTGCCCGCCAGAGTTCGGCCCCACCTCTGGTGCTTACTGAGCAGAGGGGGGCAGGTTTGCCCCCTGCTGACGGACTGGACTCGAGAATGCATGTCTGGGGCCCAGACTAGCAGTCCCCCCGATGCCAGTTGCTAGAAAGCCCGCACCGGGAGAGGGCTCCCATCTTCATTACACATGACTCCATCTCCAGCCAGTCCCCTAGCCAGGTGGTCTAAGCCCCAAATCCAAGGGGGCCTGGCCCCCAGGAGGGGGTGGATGCCTGGGGCAAGGCTCAGGGGTGCAGGTTTGGGGGCTCATCCACCTGGATGCTACGTCCCATTTGCCTGACAAATCCCAGCAGGGGCAGTGAGGGGAGGCCTTGGAGCCGGAGCCACCAGCGTGTGGGCAGAGGTGGTGGTGCACAGGCCAGCAGGTGGGAGGGGGCTCTGGGGAGTGTCCTCGGTGGCCAGGACAGCCTTGGGAGCTCTGTGCCCCACCAGGTACCTGGGCGGAGCCCTTGGCCGCTGCTCCCTCCCCACAACTCGGCACCCAGTCGGGGTCAGCATCGCAGAGGACTGAAGTCAGGGCCCACAGTCCTGACATTTGGCCAAAACCTAGGGACCTTGGGGAATGCAGGCAGGGAACCCGCCCCACGCTTGTTCCCCTTCACTGCAGCGTTTGGTGCTGGCTCCCCCACCTCGGGGGCTGGAGGGCCCTGGAGGGAGGCTGATTGCTGACCCCAGCACCCAAGAGAGGAGGGGAGGGCTACAGCTCTGGGGGAGTCCAGGAGGCTGGGGAGCCCCTGAGAGGGACACAGGGGTCCCTGGAGTCTTTGTCAGAAGATGAGACCAGGAATAACCCAACTCGTCCTGGCTATGAAGCCCCTGTGAGCAGGTGGTGTGGGGGCAGGGAGCAGGGTGGGTAGGTGCTGAAGGGAGGCCGAGGCTTGCGGGTTCACCCTGAGCTAGAATCCTCCCTTCCATCTCCCCTAGGTCCAGGCCAGAGCCCCGGGTCAGGGGGCAGTGCTCTGGGGCCCTACCTGCCCAGTGGGGGCAGGGAGCCTGGGTGGACAGAGAGGCAGACCCCCTGGGTGCTACACTGGGCTGGGGCTCAAGCGTGGCCGGCATACACACTCACCCCGAACATTTGCCGCAGGTCGGGGTCCCTGAACCGGAAGGGGATGTTGGAGACGTGTAGCCGCTTGGGCTGCTGCTTCTCTGTGGGGTCGGAGGGGTGCAGCGTCTGGCTGTCTGTCTGCGCCGCCTCATCTGTCTGCTGCGGGAGAGGACCCGAGGCTGTGAGGTGCTGGCGTAGGGGGCGGGCTCCAATCCCCCTCCAGTTCTCCAGGCCCTGCCCCCCCTCTGCCATGGGGGAGGGCTAAAGCCAGTTCTCCCCAGGCCCCTGTACCCTCCCGTCACTTAGCCTGGATCCCATGGGACCGCGGAGGAGTTTCCAGGAGACAGGGCTTGGCGGCCCCTCCGTTTCCCAGGTGCCCCCTCCAGGCCTCCACCCAGGTGGTGCCAGAGGCCACATGCCCAGCCTCCGGGGCCCAGCGTGTCCTCCACTCGGCCCCCAGAGTCCAGCCCCCAGGGCCTCATCTCCACTTGAGTGCCCTCGTTCTCCTTGCCTTGACAGACCGTATGGTCCAGGAGAGCGGGGACAGTTTCTGGCTTCCATGGACTAATGGTAAAGTGGAGAGAGGTTTCAGAACCTGCCCCGGAAGGGTGTGGCCCCTCCTGGCGGTCACTCCGGGCTCCACTCACTCTGGCGGCCTTCAGGAACCTCTTCTGAGGCTGCTCCAGTCACGCCTTGCTCTGGACCACACACTGGCCAGCAGACAATCCGCAAGACTCGTGTCTGAAACCACGCCTATCCACCAAGCCAGGAGCTGCCCACCGCAGCTCCCGCGAGGACCCGTGGTGTGGCGTGCTGGCAGGCCGCTCGCCGGTGCGTGTGTGGCTCCTGTTGTGTGGGCTTCTGCAGAGAACGTGCCAGAAGCTCACCACAACCCTGACCTCCGCTTGGCTTGGGCTGGCTGAATCCTAGACCAGGAGGAGACCCGGTGTGGGGAACCACTGTCCCCTCGTTGGCTGGGAAGCACCATGACCCTGCTCTCGGCGGCTCGGCTGTCTCAGGCGTGTCTGGCCCAGTTCTGACCGGTGTGTGCTCTCTGCTGGCAGCTGAGAGTGTGTGTGCCCAGGGAAGTGGCTGTGGGTGGACCTAGCACCCTGAAGTGGGGTGAGAGGCTGTGGCTCTGGCAGGACCATAAGCCCTTAGGGTCTGGCCAGCTGGGAGTCGCTCCTTGGGGCTACCAATGGATGCAACCCCAGGACTCCACCAGTGGGGCTGTGACTCTGGCCGGGAGGAGTCCTGTGGTCGGAGCAGCTAGGGGGCAGGCCCCTGAAGCCCTTGGTCTGGGCTGCCCCAGGCCCTTTCTCATAATGGACTTGGGCTCCTTCAGGGTCATGCTGGGGGGATCCTCCCTGAAGCCCGGGACATGGAGGTGTCCAGCAGCCCAGCCTCCTTCCCAGTTCTGCCAGCTCCCTTACTTGGTGCCCATCTGTCTTGCAGAAGACAAGCCTGTGCTAGGCCTCCAGAAGGGTCTCCAGGACCCCTGAATCAAGGGGTCCACTCCAGACCCCTGTACCAGCTGATTCGGCCACAGGTCTGTCCCCCACCCTCTGGCCGTTTCCCCTGGTGGAATCTGTGCAGAGATCGAGCTGGGCACGGTGCACCCCACACACTATGCCCCTGGGGAGTCTTGGGCACAGACTTGAATCAGCCCCAGTTGGGAATCTAGGCTGGAGAAAGCATGCAATGCTGGCCTCAGACCAGCAGAGGGCAGCAGTCAGCCCAGCCTGGTGGCCAGAAGAGCGTGAACCAGCCCCTCATGAATCAGCAGGGGCCAAGAGACCCCAGGAGGCTAAGGGTGACTCCCCAGGCCTGGCTGGCGGCTCAGTGCAAGCTGGGGTGGGGCCACAGGACTGTCGGTGATGAAGTTAGGGCATCTGGGGCTACTGTCTGCCCTGGACCTGTCCCCTGGGCTTGTGCTGAGCAGCCAGAGGAGTGGGCAGGAGGGGGTGGGTAGGACATAGGCTCCGAGCCACCCAGCCTGCTGCTCTGGCCCCCGATCCTAACACCAGGCTGCCTGGGGACGGGCCAAGAGGAGGCTGTCGGGAGTGGGAAGAGCCCTCATGAAGTCCACAAGGACAACACACAGGGACAGGGCACCTTCAGCCGGGAGTGCCGGCAACTTCTCCGGGATCTCAGAGCAGGGCAGGGCCTGGGTCGCCCTGGACAGGGGCTTTGGTCACCCCAGCAACCTCCCAAGGTGAACACCTCTGCTAGAACAAATGCTCCAGGTCAGAGAGCTGCTGGCCTCCAGAGGCGGCCCCATGCGTTGTTGGTAGCTCCCGCATTTCCAAGTCTTCCTGCGAGTTCAGGACCTTCTGTCTGCAGCCCCTCCTTTGGCCACAGGGTCAGGGGAACGCTCTGTCTCCTCTGTATCCCAGGAGGGAAGCGCTGCAGACCACACTACCCCCTTTGCAGGACTCGAAGAAACACAGGTGGAGGATAGGAAGTTAAAGGCCACACTGTCCTCAGGGTTCCAGCCCTCATCTGGCCCAGGGGCCTTCCTTGGAGGTACTCGGGCTGCCGAACAGAGCCGCGAGGCTGTCACCGCTAGAGTGCGGACGTTCTGCCTCTCTGGCTAAAGCATCGGCCTTTTCAGCAGCTGCGGCTCACTCCTGGATCCTCTCCAAGGCCCGGACGCCCACAGGCGCGGGTCCAGCCCAGGTCTCCTCTCTTGACTTGGATGTCCTTGATTTGTGGGAGCTGGCGGCCACCAGAGGGCAGAGCCAGCTGTTTCTTCTTTTCCCCCCAGTGCCAGCTCAGCGCCTGGCACCAAGGAGTGCTGGGTGCCATCTGCCCGATGAGTGGAGATGCTATTGTTCCGGCTCAGTGGCATCAGTGGTCCCAGGGGGTCAAAAAGGCCTCCAGGCTGGCTTCTGTTGTTTGTTCTTCACTATCTGTCCCCACTTGGTATCATCTGCCAGTCTGATCATCTTGTCACCTCTGCTTCCTTCCAGAAGGGATCCCTGCGGCACCATGAGAGACCCCTTGTCTGTCCATAAGGAGGTGGCCAGAGACTTGACCAGAGAGACGCTGGGCACGTAGCCCCGTTAGAAAGGGGCCGAGGCCGCCAGACATGACTTGTTCAAGGTGAATCCACGCTAGCTCCTGAGATCACCTCTTTCTTTCCTAAGCGCCTGCGGGTGCTGGGTTTGATGAATCAGAATTGGAAGCTGCCTGCCAGGCAGTGTGACTCGACTCCCCACTTTATGACCCCGTGGGCCTTGCCTTCTCCTGCAGGGACCCCAGGGAGTTGACAGGCACATTCTCCACCAGGGAGGCCGAGGGGATGGAAAGGTCTTGGTCCAGCCTTTGGGGCAGCAACAGGGCTCTCAGAGGGAGGAAGGCTGTGGCGGGACAGCACTGGAGGGCTTGTCCCAGCCCAGCCAGTGGGGAGGGTGGCAGCGTGAGCAATGCTGCAAGGGAGGGGATAATACTGGGATCCACGCTGCGTCTGAGAGCCAGGGTGGGTTAGGGGAAGGGCTGAGGGAGCACAGTCGGGGGCACCCATCAGGAGCCGCCAGGATGGTGCCGCTCCTGCGGGGTGCGGAGCAAACTGGCCTCCTGCCCAGCCCCCACCAGCCTGTGCGGCCAGCTGCTGGGACAGAGCCAGCTGGGAGGGGGTGAATCCAAAGTCCCAGAGCAGGGGGAGCTGGAGGGAACAGGGTGGCGCAGGCTGGTGTCTGGGGGACTGAGGCAGGACCTGGACAGGCAGCCAGGCCCTGGGAGGGGCGCCCTCCCAGGAGCCCACCCGTCCATGCTGAGCTCCCTCTATCAGGAGATCTCGCAGCATCTGGGGCTCAGCACTTTCCCTGTGGAGCATTACAACCACATAATTGAAGTGATCTGATTGGAGGGTGGCCAAGCAGGTAGATTACAAGTGATTAGAAAGGAAAGGAGAGCCTGCAACCCATGACCGCTCCTAGGCTGGCCAGCCTCCTCCCAGCCAGCCCTCCGCGGTGGGGCTGTGCCCCTCAACCTCCACTAGCAGGTCACCAGTGGGTGGCTGAAGGCCCATGCCCCACCTCCCAGATGAGGGCAAGTATTTGCCTGGAGCTCAGAGAGGCAGGGGCAGCAGGTGATGGTGGCCTGGGGGCAGGGGAGTCACCCCCTACCTCACTGTGCCCGGCCACCCTGAAACATCCTTGGGGCTGGATGAGGAGAAGCTGGTAGGCAGGGCCGGGAACATCTTCCCCAGGTCAGAGGCGTGGGGCCTGCCTTCCACACACAGAGAGGTCGAGGGGCCCTCCCAGGTCCTCTGCCACCCAAGCCACGCTCCGGGTGGGCAGACACTCCTCCCTGGGGCTCCTCAGCTAGCCAGGGCTGTGGGGGTGCCCTTACCGGCACGGTCTGTGTCCCAGCAATGGACTGTGTGCTGGCATCAGTGCCCGGCTGCTCAGGGTGGCTCTGTGCTGGCGTGTACAGGGCCATGCCATGCTCTGGAGGCACGGGGGTCTGACCCGAGTAGTCCTGTGCGGGGTGCGGCGGGGGTGGGGCGTACTCGGCGGGGATGCCATTCTGTGGCGGAGGGGGGTACTGGGCTGGGGGGTAGGGCTGGGCCATGGCTTCGGGGGGAGCCGTGACGTCCTGATTGCCCTGTGAGGAGAGAGAAAGGCCTGGTTAGCATCTAGGCTTGACTCGGACTCAGCCCCCTTCCCAGAGCCCGGGGATGGCACCCTCTTCAGTGAGTAGGGTTTCCCGTCAAAGCCCGTTGACTTGAGGTGGTATCTTTACCTCGGTGGGGGCACCCCCAACATGGGGCACCAGCTCTGAGCTGGAGGGGGCAGTACTGGGGAGCCCACCATAGCTCAGCGTCCGGAGTGAGACACCCCTGGTTTGACCCACTCATGAGCACGTATCAGACCTTGAGTACATTATGTAAGATTTAAAAACAAAAATTATTAAGGAGAAATTCACGTAACAAAACTAACCATTTTGAAGTGTGCAGTCAGTGGCACTGAGAACACAGGTATAAATGCTGTGTAACCACCACTTCTACCTGGTTCCCAAACGTTTCCATCACCCCGAAGTAAACCCCGTACCCAGCAGGCAGTTTCTCAAGGGTTTTTGTTTTTTTCCTTCTAACTCACTAAAAAAGTAAAGTTTTCAATTAAGCTTGTTGTTTTGGGATATTGTGGATTCACATGCAATTGTAAGAAATAAGAAGAGACCTCCCGGGCGCGGTTCCCGTGATGGCAACATCTTACAAAATCATAAAAATGTCACATCCAGGATCTCGACACTGTTACGGTCAAGATACAGAACACTGCATCAGCACAGAGATGCCTCCTGTTGCCTTTTGCAAGGACACTCACTTCCCTCCTGCCTTACTTAAGGTTTTTAAACCTAAGTTTTCTCATCTGGTGGAGCAGTGGTTAAGCATTCGACCAAAAAGATTGGTAGTTTGAACCCACCAGCCACTCTGCGGGAGAAAGACGTGGCAGCTTCCTTACGGAAAGACTTACAGCCTTGGAAACCCTATGGGGCAGTTCTACTCTGTCCCATAAGGTCCCTAGGAGTTCGAATTCAACTTGACGGCAAGGGGTTTCGGAGTTTGGAGCAAGGGTAAAGAATGTGCTTCGTATGTCTGTAGGGCGGATCCAATCAGGTGATTGTGCCAGAGCTGAATGCGGAGCGTGGCTCCAAAACAAAAACAAAAACCACCCCAAAGGATGGCCATTAGGGTGAGGGGCTGTCAATGGGGCACAGAAAGTCCCGCTTCTGCCTGCAAGGATCCCTGAGAAGCTCTCCCAAAGACCCGTCCCACCTTCTCCAAGGCCTGCTGCCCAGGCAAGGAAAAGCACTTCAGCTGCTCCAGGACCCTGGGCGGTCCTGCAGTGCCCCGGGGGTAGGGGGTCCCACAGTGCCCCAGGGCGGTGGTGCGGCAGTGCCCCAGGGGGGCGGTCCATCCGCAGAGTGGGGCACCCCAACCAGCAGCATCAGCACCACCTGGGAACTTCCTAGAAATGCAAATTCTCAGCCTGCCTGAGACCTCTGGCCTCAAACCCCAGCAGTCTGAGTTTGAAGGAGCCTTAGGGGTGATTATGGAAGTCCCTGGGGGGTGCAAACAGCTAACTCCTCCACTGCTTATAGAAAGGCTGAAGGTTCGAGTCCACCCAGAGGTGAACAAAGGCCTGCGATCCATTTTTGAAAAATCAGCTACTGAAAATTCTACAGAGCAGATTCCTACTTTAACACACATGGGTCGCCAGGAGTCAGAGCTGACTGGACGGCAGCTGGTTTTCTGGGTGATTCTGAGCACCACTGATTAGGGTAGAGCAGGTGGCCCTGGAGGAGAAAGTCCTTCTGCCCCAGAAGAAGGCGGCTGGGACCTGAGGTGGCGTCAGAGGGCAGGTGCAGGGGGAGGCGGGGTAGGAGTGGGGGTTCTGGCTTTGTCCACCCCTGTCCTCCGCTCTGGACACACGCTGGGGAGCAGGCCCCTCTGGCGTTCCAGGAGTGGGGGTTCTGGCTTTGTCCACCCCTGTCCTCCGCTCTGGACACACGCTGGGGAGCAGGCCCCTCTGGCACTCCAGGGGTGGCACCATGTGGGAGAAAGGTGTCCCCCCAACAGCAGAAAGGACAGAGCCATCTCTCCCTTGAGCAGCCCCGAGTGGAGGGGCCCTTGGGCCAAAGCAGGCAGATCTCACATCGCAGCTGCCAGGTGGGGCGGGGAGCAGGCAGGGACCGGTTTCCTTGTTGAGAAGTGGGGGAACGGGATTGCAGGAAGACGGAGGGGGGAGCCCCAGCCCCTCAATGCCACGAACCACCTGTCAGTGAGCAGAAATCCTCTCCTCGGCGAAGCCACTTGGTCCCTTCCTTCCCTCTGCAGAGACTCTGAAACGGAGGCTCCACTGCGGCTCCCGAGCATCAGGAGGGAGATGAGAGCACATGTGCACACACACGGACACACTCACATCCACACACCCTGACACACAGACTCACACAGACACGGACACTCACAAAGACATACTCATACATATACACATCCACACACCTTTACACACAGACTCACATGTATACTTACACACACAGACACACAGACACACACTCAGATACATTCACACAGTCACACAGACAGAAACACACACACATACACACAAACATACACTGACACAGACATTCACACAGACTCACAAAGACACGCAGACACACACATTCACACACTCAGTCACACACAACACCCCCCCCACACAAACACACTCACACATGCACACAGACACACACACGAAGCCACGCACAAAGACACTCATACACATACACATTTATACACCTACAAGTCACACACACTTACACACAGACAGAAACACATACATACTCCTGAGAGTGCGAACCCTGGCTGGAGGCGCCCCCTCATTGCTCCAGCTCGCCTGTGAAGCCCCCTGCCCATTATCAGCAGGCATGGTGGTGGAGGGTCCAGCCCACAGTGAGAGCAGGGAGGGGCCTCGAGGAGAGAGGAGGGAGGGAGGGTGGGCAGGTGGGCGGGGGGCAGCAGGGCTGGGAGCCCCTGGTACCCAGGATGGTGGAGAGAGGAGGGTGTGGAGACATGGGGGGCGGGAGAGAGTGCTGTCAGCCCTCTGCAGACACGGAGATCAATGACCTGATAAATATTTGATTAGAGCCTCACCAAATTACACCATCTCCCGGTGCCCCCCTTCCCACCTCCTCTGAGGCCCCAGGAAGGGTGGGTTCTCTCCCATCCACTTCCTTCTCACCCAACCCCAGCTCTCCCCATGGACACATGTGCCCTCCTCCTGGGATACTGTGTCCCAGCTGGGACTGAGAGAGGGACGCTGGGGACAGCTGTGCATCATGGCCACAGCCCGGCTCACGGGTAACGGTCAGGGCACCTGCAGCATGAACGTGGGGGGACGCCGGGCAGTGTGCTGGGGGTAGTGAAGGGACCCCCAGTGCCTGGGTCTGGGAGGGCCTGGGTGGGCAGGGAGGCAGCCGTGAGAGGGAGGCACTTTAGGAAGGTCCACGACATGATAAACACAGCACATCCCAGCCTGGGAGCGGCCTGCCTTGCAGACAGTAACTTAATTCCCTCCAAGCCCGCCAGCTGGGTACTATTACGTCCCTCATTTCACAGCTAATCAAACGGAAGTACACATACTACTTAGCAGACTGGTCTGGGGAGGAGCTGAGTTAGCAGCCCAGGCTGCCTTACTCAGTCTCAAAATTTAAAATACTGTCTCTATGTTGACACGAGGTCCCTGGGTGGCCAAAACTACTGGCTCTTGACTGCTAACCTAAAGGTGGGCGGTTCGAACTCATCCAGCGGCACCTCGGAGGAAAGGCCTGGCAACCTGCTGCCGTTAAGATTACAGTCAAGAAAACCCTACGAAGCAGTTCTACTCTGTACACGTGGGGTCACTATGAGTCAGAACTGACTCACCGGCAACTAACAACAACACATGTTGACACCAGGTAACGTCCGTACATGAAAGGTGGTACAGGGCAGGGGGCATCTCTCCCCAGCTGCACGTTCAGTGAAATCAGCCATGGTGGGGTATTTACACCATGGGAATTGGTGAATGCTACACCCCTTCCCCCAAGAGCAGAATGTTAAACATGTGCCAGCACACCAGCCTGCCTCCCTCGAGCCACACCACAGGTGACGCGGTAATGGTTCCTTCTCTGTCCCTGGCCTGAATTCCGGTGGGGAGGGGGACGGGGTCAGGCAGAGCCTGCTGGAGGGCTGGTAGCAGATGGCATCTGCTTAGCTGTCGGAGCCTCAGGCGCTGCCTGGCGGCTGTCCCAGCTCACACCCCCTCCAGGCCTCCACCATCCAGTGCTGCCTGGCCAGGTCCCATGCGCTGCCCTCCACCCTCAGGCGCTGCCTGGCCACTGTGCCAGCTCACAACCCCCTCCAGGCCCTCAGCTCCCAGACACTGCAGGACAATTAAGCTAATTGCCTCTCAGACTCCCTCACCCCTGAGGGCGCCACACGGAGCCCCAGGTCCCTAGGACAGGCTGTGATGAGAGGGGGCCTGGCGGCAGCAGGTGGGCACCTGGCCATCCATTTCTCCCCCACCGCTGGGCAGAGCCACTTCCAGGCAGGAAGGAGGAAGAGGAGCGAGGCAGAGCAGCAGCCCCCAGCCACGCTGCCATGTGCCTGATGCCCCAGCCTGCCTTGGACACCTGCTCTGGGAGGTGAGTCCACCCACCTGCAAGTGGGTGCCTAGCACCTGCCCTCTTCCTGCCACACCCCCTCTGAGCACAGCCTGCCTTCTCTCCCACGCCCACCACATACGATCTTGGCCCAATGCTGTGGCCTTTGCTGAGTCTCTGCTGTCACATTGCTGTACCAGGCATGAGACACACAGAGTGGACAGACTGAGGGCCTCGACGTGCAGGCCCTGCCCTCGGGGCCCTGAAAACACGGCCACTGAAGCCCCCGGTGATCAAAGGGGTGGACGTCGAGAGCCTTGCTTCACCAAGGGGGGGCCAAGAGTGACCTGTCATGGGCAGGCGCCCCCTCCTCCAGGTCTTAGGGGCTCCAAAGTCTCCCCCCCATCACGTTCGGGGCCTGATGGTGAGTGTTCTGTGTCAAACTGGCTGGGCTCAGCCCCAAGGTGTTCAGTCTGGCACTACTCCAGGCGCAGACGTGAAGGCATCTCACGGATGTGGCCAACACCTGCAATCCAATGACGCCAAGGAAAGGAGATCACCGCTGATGATGAGGATGGGCCTCAGCCAATCAGCTGAAGACCTTGAGAGCAAACACTGAGGCTTCCTATAGCACCAGCAATGCCTGCTGAGTCCCCAGCCAGCCTGCTCTACGGATTTCAAATTCAAGAGTCAACAATGACTCCTAGATGAGCTTCCTGCCTGCTGGCCTGCCCCACTGAATCGACTCGCCAGTCCGCACACCTGCGTGGGCCAATTCCTCAAAATAAATCTCTCTCTGCACAAATATTTTATATAAATATATATGTGCAGTGTATATTTATTTTATGTATCTTTAAATATCTACATATACATGCACATATAGCTACACATATAAGGAGCCCTGGTGGTGCAAATGGTTAATGGCTTGGCTGCTAACGGAAAGGTTGGCGGTTCGAACCCACCTAGTGTCTCTGTGGGAGAAAGACCTGGTGATCTGCTCCCATAAAGACTGCAGCCTAGAAAACCCTATGGAGCAGTTGTAGTCTGTCACGTGGGGTCACTTTAAGTTGGAATTGGACTTCACGGCACCCAACAACAACATCTACATGTGCAAATATACGGGTGGGTGTTGTAGAGTTGACTTGACCCACGGCGACCTCATGCACTCGGAATGAAACGTCGCCCGGTCCTGTGCCATCTTCCCGATTGTTGGTGTTTGAGTTCACTGCTGTGGCTACTGCATCAATCCATCTCCAGGAAGGTTTCCCTCGTTTTCGCTGACCCTTTGCTTTCCCAAACATAATGTCCGTCCTCCACAATGTCTGCTGTGGCTGTGACGGGGATGCCATGGAGGGCAGATGGGAGAAGGGGGCCTTGGGACTAGGTCCTGCCAGCTACTCGCTCCTGACACCGCCTACACGTGCTCTGCTCACTCCTGGAGGGAATCAGGCCAGGATGAGGGCTGACAACTCCCTAGAGCTCTGGGCTGGGGCCAGGCCAGCACCTTCCTCACCCATGGCCAGACTTACAGGACCCGTCACGGCACATGGCCTCCGACACCGTCACAAGGCAGTTCAAAGGGTGAGGAAATGGTGGGTCGGCGGGCCAGATTTCCAGGAGACATCAGCCCTTCCTGAGCATGCCTGGTGTGCCCTCCTGCCCTCCCCAGAGTCCAGCGTTGGGAGGGGTGGCAGGCTGGCCTGGGCTGACCAGGGCTAACTCGTCAACCCAGCAGGCAGGAGCCCCCCGTGATGGCTAAGCCAGGGGATGGCCCTCCCCAGCCCGGATGCAGGGTGGCCCTGCTCCGTCGCCCCACCCCCCCTCGTGCACGTGACACTGGGGCCGTGTCACTGGACACCAGCGAGTCTACACCCTCGTCTCTGGCTGCGACTTCAGCAAACCAATCGTCCTTCACTCCTGAGTCTTAGAGCAGGAGGTGACCGCAAAGACACCCAACCCAGCCTGCCCAGACAGACAGGACCCTCGTGTCCGCTGCAGCCTCCGCCCAACAGGTCCAGCGCCGGGCCTCCCTGTCCTGGCATAGCATAGTCAGGAAGCTCTTCCACATGATGAGCTCAAACTTGCCAGCCAGAAACTTCCACCCAATTCCCTGCCATGGAGCCTGCACGTAATCAACGGAGTTGCCCCCCACCCCTCACCGGCGGACCCTCCAAGGACGCAAAGAACCCACCTCAGCTTCACCTGCACCACCTTCTTCGCTCCTCAGCGCAGCTCCAGGAGGTCTGTACTGTTTTTACGCTCATTTTACAGACAGACAGAGACAAAAGGTTCCGTGTGCATCTGAACCCAGACCCGTGTCCCACGTTGACATCCTGATCACCATCCCTGGGCTGCCTTCCCCACTGACCACACCTGTGCTTTCTCAGGCGTCAGAGGTCACTCCACTTGTTAGCACCTGGGACATCTGTCTGGGGTGAGGGAGGCTCCCTCAGTGCATCTGTGCACGCTGGCCGTCATGAGAAGAGATGAAGGCAGTGCCGATATGCAAGCAGACCACCCAGAGATAGCATGCGGATCATGACCATCAGAGGCAGAGCCAGACACACGGAGAGGGGTCAGAGAGGACAAGGAGTTGGGAAAGAACATGAGAAAGGAGAGGAATCACTAGCTGAGAGAGTTAGTTCCATTTTCTTGGAGGCGATGTTCATGTTTTCTTTTCTCTTTTATGTGCTAATCATAGGAAAGGGGCAGTGGTGGTCAGTGTTGGAGTCCTTGCCTTCCGTGCAGGAGACCCCAGTTGGACTCCTGGCCAATGCTCCTTATGCACAACCAGCACCCGTCTGTCAGTGGAGGCTTGTGTGCTGCTGTGATGCTGAACAGGTTTCAGCAGAGCTTCCAGAATACGACAGACTAAGAAAAAAGGACTGGTGATCTCTTTTCTGAAAAACAGTCAATGAAAACTCGATGGATCATACTGCTCCGAACTGCAAACAATTGTGGGGATGGTGCAGAACTAGGCAGTGTTTTGTTCCGTTGTGCATGGGCCGCCATGACAGCTGTTATGGATTGAATTGTGCCCCCCTAAAATATGTGTCAACTTGGCTAGACCATGATTCTCTGTATTATGTAATTATCCCCCATTGTGTAGTCTGATATAGTCATCCTCCATTTTGTGATGCGATATGATTATCCTATGTGTTGTAAATCCTAACCTCTAAGATCTTAATGTGGCAGGATTGGAGGCAGTTATGTTAATGAGGCAGGACACAATCTACAGGATTAGGTTGCATCTTGAGTCAATCTCTTTTGAGATATAAAAGAGATTAAACAAGCAAGCAGAGAGAGGGACCTCCTACTAGCAAGAAAGAAAAGCCAGGAGCAAAGCACGTCCTTTGGACCCAGGATCCCAGGGTCCCTATGCTGAGAACCTCCTACACCCAGGGGAAGATTGATGCTAAGACATATGGAGAGCTCTAAGAAACACCACGCCCAAACATGCTGAAAAGAGACAGATCTTCTTCCAGAGTTGACAGAGAGAGAAGGCCTTCCCCTAGAGCTGGCACCCTGAATTTGGACCTCTAGCCTCCTAAACTGTAAGAGAATAAATTTATATTTGTCAAAGATACCCACTTGTGGTATTTCTATTATAGCACCACTAAGTAACTAAGGAATGAACAAATCTGTCTTGGAAGAAATACAGCCAGAATGCTCCTTAAAAGCAAGTACGGTGAGACTTCATCTCATACACTTTGGACATGTTATCAGGAGGGACCAGTCTCTGGAGAAGGACATCATGCTTGGTAAAGTAGAGGGTCAGTGCAAAAGAGGAAGACCCTCAAGAGACAGATTGACACAGTGGCTGCGACAATGGGCTCGAGCATGACAATGATTGTGAGGATGTCTCAGGACCGGGCAGTGTTCTGTCCGGTTGCGCATAGGGTCACTATGAGTTGGAACCCGCTTGACACACCGAACAACAACGACAGATAACTAAGACAACAACTGCAGGGAAGGGAAGACTTGGGGAAAAAGAAAAGACAAGATTATCTAAAAGGAATGAAAATTAAGCTTGAAACAGGAAGATGCAGTAAGTCAGTGTAAAGGAAAGGCCTGGAAGCCCATGCACCAGAGGCCTGCTCATAGTCCTGCTGCCATGTTGTTTGGGCTGGGCTGGGTTGGGCTGGGCTGGGCTGGCTGGGTTGGGCTGGGCTGGGTTGGGCTGGGCTGGGCTGGGTTGGGCTGGCTGGGCTGGGCTGGCTGGGCTGGGCTGGGCTGGGTTGGGCTGGCTGGGCTGGGTTGGGCTGGCTGGGCTGGGCTGGCTGGGCTGGGCTGGGCTGGGTTGGGCTGGCTGGGCTGGGCTGGCTGGGTTGGGCTGGGTAGAGCTGGCTGGGCTGGGCTGGGCTGGGCTGGGCTGGGCTGGGCTGGCTGGGTTGGACTGGGTTGAGCTGGCTGGGCTGGGCTGGGCTGGGCTGGGCTGGGCTGGGTAGAGCTGGCTGGGCTGGGCTGGGCTGGGTTGGGCTGGGCTGGCTGGGTTGGGCTGGGTAGAGCTGGCTGGGCTGGGCTGGGCTGCGCTGGGCTGGGCTGGGCTGGGCTGGCTGGGTTGGGCTGGGTTGAGCTGGCTGGGCTGGACTGGGCTGGGCTGGGCTGGGCTGGGTTGGGCTGGCTGGGCTGGGCTGGGTAGAGCTGGCTGGGCTGGGCTGGGTAGAGCTGGCTGGGCTGGGCTGGGCTGGCTGGGCTGGGTTGGGCTGGCTGGGCTGGGCTGGGCTGGGCTGGGCTGGGCTGGGTTGAGCTGGCTGGGCTGGGCTGGGCTGGGCTGGGCTGGGCTGGGTTGGGCTGGCTGGGCTGGGCTGGGTAGAGCTGGCTGGGCTGGGCTGGGTAGAGCTGGCTGGGCTGGGCTGGGCTGGCTGGGCTGGGTTGGGCTGGCTGGGCTGGGCTGGGCTGGGCTGGGCTGGGCTGGGTTCGCTGGGCTGGGCTGGGTTGGGCTGGGCTGGGCTGGGCTGGGCTGGGCTGGGTTAGCTGGGCTGGGCTGGGTTGGGCTGGGCTGGGCTGGGCTGGGTTCGCTGGGCTGGGCTGGGTTGGGCTGGCTGGGCTGGGCTGGGTTGGGCTGGCTGGGCTGGGCTGGGCTGGGCTGGGCTGGGCTGGGTTAGCTGGGCTGGGCTGGGTTGGCTGGGTTGGGTTGGGCTGGGCTGTCTGGGTTGGGCTGGGTTGGGCTGGGTTGGGCTGGCTGGGTTGGGCTGTCTGGGCTGGCTGGGCTGGGCCGTCTGAGTTGGGCTGGGTTGGGTTGGGCTGGCTGGGCTGGGCTCTCTGGGCTGGGCTGTGTTGGCTGTGTTGGGCTGGGCTGGGCTGTCTGGGCTGGGCTGTGTTGGCTGTGTTGGGCTGGGCTGGGCTGTCTGGGCTGTCTGGGCTGGGCTAGGCTGGCTGGGCTGGCTGGGCTGTCTGGGCTGGGCTGGGCTGGGCTGGGCTGGCTGGGCTGGCTGGGTTGGCTGGGCTGTCTGGGCTGGGCTGTGTTGGCTGTGTTGGGCTGGGCTGGGCTGTCTGGGCTGGGCTGTGTTGGCTGTGTTGGGCTGGGCTGGGCTGTCTGGGCTGTCTGGGCTGGGCTAGGCTGGCTGGGCTGGCTGGGCTGTCTCGGCTGGGCTGGGCTGGGCTGGGCTGGCTGGGCTGGCTGGGTTGGCTGGGCTGGCTGGGCTGGGCTGTCTGGGCTGGGCTGTGTTGGCTGTGTTGGGCTGGGCTGGGCTGTCTGGGCTGGGCTGTGTTGGCTGTGTTGGGCTGGGCTGGGCTGTCTGGGCTGTCTGGGCTGGTCTAGGCTGGCTGGGCTGGCTGGGCTGTCTGGGCTGGGCTGGGCTGGGCTGGGCTGTCTGGGTTGGGCTGGGTTGGCTGCGCTGGGCTGGGCTGGGTTTGGGAGACATGGCGGCCTTGATGATAGGCTCGCTGAGTGGAAACAGCATGCGTGTGCCTGAATGTCTCTGAGGAGGCTGCAGCCCGGCCCTGTTCACGGGAGAACCATGACAACTGGGATACCAGGGGCTCGAGCTGAAAGGGATCCCGGAGAACATTCATCCACTTTGTAGGGGGAAACTGGCATCCAGAGAGGCTGACCTGCTCAAAGCTGCTCCTGGGGTGAACGCAGAGGGGACTAGCCTTCCTTTCATCTGCACAAATGCAATGGCTTCCAGCACAACAGTGTGTATAAGCTCACCAGCCAGGCATGCACCAAGCCCCGTCCAGGTGCCAGGCAAGGTTCCAGGTGCTCAGGATACACCATGAACACAAAGAGCCCTGTCCTCAGGAAACGGACACGTCAGCAACTACCCCAGGAGCATGAACTGATCTGAAATACATTAAATGATTTTCAGGGGCCCTGTGTTTCCCTCTGCTGTACACAGGGTTGCTATAAGTTGGAACCGACTCGACGGCACCTAACAGCAACACTGACTGGCCTTCTGTTGTTTGACTTAGGCTCACATTCACATTTCCTGGGCTGCTGACCGATGGCAGGGGCTAGGGACATGCCCACCAGCTCAGCTAAGTCCAGTGGGCACTAACATCTGCCCCAGTGACTCAGAGGGGCTTCTCCACATGTGTGGGTGAGGGGCAGGATTTCTTCTCTGAAGCATGAACACAAAAATGAGCAACCATTGCAGAGTTTTCCAGGCCCTGCCGAGTTCCCAGAAGTGAAAAAAAGGATATGTCAGCTTCCTCTAGGTGCTTTTCGGACCCAGTGTCAGCTGGGACTGCCCCTGGATAGAGGTCCCTGGTGGGAAAGGGACAAAGTACTTGCCTGCCTCTGTGCTGGGCGCCTTCCTGCAGCCACGAGGATGGTGTGGTCCTGCAGGACCAACCCAGGCCCTCCCCACCCTGCCATGTGGGGGCCCCACCATGTGGGGCAGTGTTGAGTCAGTACATGTTGAACACTGGCTCTGCAAAAGCCCTGCTTGGTAGCGTTTGCCAATTCCCGTGGTGTAAATACCCTCATCACAGCCTGGTTCAAGCTACCAATATGAAGTCCAGGTCCCTGGGTGATGCAAATGGTTACTACTAGCCCACCCAAGGAAATCTCAGAAGACAGGCTGGGCGATCTGCTTCCAAAAGGTCACAGCCTTGAAAACCCTACGGAGCACAGTTCTACTCTGACACATGGGGTCTCTGTGAGTCGGAGTGGACTCCACGGCAACCAACAACAGTGTGAAGTTACTAAGAGTGGAGCTGGGATGAGACTCACACAGTTGGGAACCTGGAGGCTCCGTGGCACACCCCTGGGGCAGGGGCTGGGAAGGCAGGGAGGAGCTGCCCCAGCAAGGGTAAGTTGGGAAGCCAGGGCTGGGGGCTGGCAGGAGGCTGAGGTGGGACCTGGGAGGGCTAGGGGCCGGGGGAGGCTGGGCAGCACTGCCTGCTGGGTGGGAGGCTTAGGCTCCAGGCTTGGGTATCTGCCACCTGAGCGATTTGCTCCTCCCGCCCCATCCAATCCATTCTGTCCCCTGACAGCCAGGTTAATATCTTTTATATCTTTTGTTAATTAGGGCTGTCAGACAGCCTGTCACACCGCATATTACTTCATTCAGGGACCATTAGGCCCCCCGTGTTCCACGGCCACCGCCTCCCAGGCCCCTCTCCTCCTCTCCCTTCATTGTCTCTGGGAGGAGTCCAGTGCCTGGGCTGCTCCGATATCCCAGAAGGCACAGGCCCAACTGAGTGTCTGCCCCTGGCCCCGATCCCTCAGGCCTGGAGCAGACTCGGGGTTAACCTAGGCAGAGCCCCTCTTACAGATGGGCTGGACCTGGAGGTCCAGAGAGGGAAGTGACTTGCTCTGTGCAATCTCCCTGTGCCCGCTGTGTACACTCTGTGCACTCCACACGTGTGTGTGGTCTCCGTGTATACTGTGTATGCTCTGTGTGACCTCCATGTGCCCACTGTGTGCACTCCATGCATGCTCCATGTGATCTCCATGTACATTCTGTGCATGCTCTACATGCACTGTGTGCTCTGTGTGAGCTCCGTGTGCACTGTGTGAGCTCCATGTGAGCTCCATGTGCACTGTGTGAGCTCTGTGTGCACTGTGTGAGCTCTGTGTGAGCTCCGTGTGCACTGTGAGCTCCGTGTGCACTGTGTGAGCTCCATGTGAGCTCTGTGTGCCCTGTGTGAGCTCCACGTGCCCACTGTATGCACTCCATGCATGCTCTATGTGACCTCCATGTGTGCTCTGTGTGCACTCTGTAAGCTCTATGTGTGCTCCATGTGCACTGTGTGAGCTCCCTGTAAGACCTGTGTACACTCCGTGTGACACCATGTGAGGTCTGTGTGCACTCCATGTGTACTCCATGAGAGCTCCATACATGCTCCGTGTACTCTGTGTGTGCTCTGTGTGAGCTCCATGCACTCTCCATGCACACTCTGTCCATGTGCTGCCATTATTCTTCACTGGGCTTGGAGCTGCCCAGTGAACCATAGCTTTTAGGTGGGAATCAGGGTTCCAGAGGAGAACTCAGGACATCAGTCACCTTGGACCCTGTCCTTCACGTGACATTTTGGCACTTCCTTCACCCATGAGTGTGGGCTACATACCCCACAGCAAAGCCCCACCTAACACTCCGCCCCTGACAGGAACCACAGGCCCTTTCCTGTCACACCAGAGCATCACAAACCCAAAGACCTTCACACTAACCCCAACCCCACAGCTGGACTCCTGGCCCCGCACTGGGTGGGTGTCAATGCCCTGGTGGGGATGCCCGCCTGTGAAGACTGCGCACACATGCTTGCCGCTCTGATCACTGTATTTCAACGTAATTGGGCTCCTTCCTTTAATCCTCTGATTTTTACTTTATGTATTTACAGCCATTACTCTGAGCTGATCCATATGCTCCCCCAGACATTAAGGGGGTTCAGGGCACAAGACATGGCAAGAACTTCTGGTCTTGATGGGCCCCAGGGGCTCCCGCTTCAATAGCGCCGATGCTGCATCCCCGCCCCACCCGAATGGAGCCTGGCCAGAGCCCCCGGCCCCCTCGGGTCTCAGCTCCTCCCACATCAGATCAGCGCCATCTCAACTGAAAAGCCGCAGGCTAGGGGACGGATTTTCACACGATTAAGCTGTAATTCCCTCCAAGCTCAGTGCACACAAATCATAAATAATGTGGCTCCATAAATCCTCTCCCCCATCAGCTTCCCCTCCCTCCGCTCCAGTCCTGCCTGGGAAATCAGCGAGGAGTGGGCAATGGGTGTGTGGCCATAGGGCTGGGGAAACAGGGATTGGAGTGGTGAAATTGTCAATCAGGTCAGGAGTTGGGGCGGGCTTTCTCTGCAGCCCTCCGGGGACGCAGGTGGAGCCTGAGGCTGCTGGGCTGGTGGGGACATGGGCCTGGGGGTCTCTGCAGGAGGTGCAGGCAGGTGGAGGGGGGACCTCGGCCCATTTCCCAATACACCTGGCTCTGCCCTCTGAGTCTGTCCCCTGTGTGTATACCTGTGTGCACGCGGTGTAGGCACCAGGAGGATCCAGTGCCAGCATGCGGCCCCTCCTGGGGACAGCTGGGGGCAGTTCTCAAACAGCTGCATGTCCCTGGAATGACCGCCAGGGACACTGAGGTCTGGCTGCTGGTGGGGACAGAGTTGGGGGGCAGGTAGCGGGTTCAGGTCAGGAGGCCGGCCACTGGGGGACTGGGAGGTGGGGGCAGAGAGGAGGACCCCTGTGCCACCCCAGTAGGACAAGCCCCAAGACAAATGTTCCCCACGAGGAGCGCTGAATGCAGGCCTGAGTGGGAGCCTGTCTTGGTCACCTGGATAAGCCCCCTCTCCCTGCCCCCCACTAAAGCACTGCATGAGCAGGTGACTGCCTGTCCCCCCCAAGGGCTTGGCTTTCACGCTCACTGGCTTTCCCTTGGGGGGCCAACAAGGTCTGGAGGAGGCAGCAAAGGAAAAAATGGAAGGAGTGTGGGGAACAGAGGAGTCACAGGGTTCCGAAGAAAGCACCCCACCCCCAGTGGTAGAGGAGGCCCTGGGAAAGCAAACCCTCCTCCCAGGTGTGCCCTCGAGAGAGGCACAGTACTAAATGTCCCGTGGAATATCTCACCCTCACAATAGCTGCTATAACAGGTTGCTCCCATTTTACAGATGAGGATAGTGAGACTCCTTGGAGTTGAACAACTTGCCCGAGACTACACAGGGAGTGGACCAAGCCTGGGTGGACTTCAGACTCAAGGGTGCGGGTAACCAAAGGCTCCTTCCTGCCCAGGGAGGTCTTCTGCCCCAAGGAGGAGGAGGGGCTCAGGGAAGGCCCCTGCCCTCCCTGTTCTCAGGAATCTGCCCTGCCCTGGCTGGGGAGGGAGCTGGGGGTTCTGAGAAAGCCTGAGGGTTACCAGGCAGGGCCGGTGGAAGGAGTCAGAGGATGAGGCGGGAGGTATTCACAGGGCTTAGAAACCAGAGGGAGGTCCCTGAGAAGGCCCAGAACTAGTCGCAACTGACCATGGTCACCGCTGACTCCCAGAAGCACCTCACTGCGGCTCCCACGCTGTTCTGCCTCACACCTTCACCTTCCCACTTAGCCAGCAACTGTTTGCTGAGTACCTCCTCGGTTTGCTGAGCACCTCCTATCTCTGGTGATATCACAGTGATAATCACAGCCTCAGCCCGTGCTTAGGGACAAGTCTTGTACAGAGACTCTGTAGCCATCCAGGCCTCTTCCCTCCTCCAAACCCTCGCTCTGTCCTAGAGGTGCTCAAACACCTCCTCCAGGAAGACTTCCAAGCTATCCTGACACAGCTGTGGTCTTCATCTCCTCCACCCTCCCTCGAGGCCTGTGGGGATGTTGCTGTGAGTGTGCAGGTACATGTGGGCACCCTTGTGTACACACAAGGGAGGGCACATGAACACAGGTTCCTGCTTCGTAAGATGGGGACAGCATTGTCCAGCTGGCACTCCCTCCCAGGGTGGCGTGAGGGTGATGCTAAGCGACAGCTGTCAGGGCAATCCCCAAAAGAAACAGTGCCACACCAAGTCCCCCACGGTGGCCACAAAATGAGTTGTGGCTTTGTGCCACTCCCCAGGGCTCTAGGGCCGCCCACTGTCCCAGGATGAGCTCTCTGCCAGCCACAGTGGGATCCTCTGCTGCCGGCATGTTCATTAAGGAATATTAGCATTATCAATGGCCCATAGGCTTCATTTAGCAAATGGAACAGGATATTAAGCGCGTTCCTCAGGACAGGAGGTGGGCAGGTAGAGGTGGGGACGAGTTGGTGGAGGTGGGGAGGGTGGGTGGCAAGACCCGCCTGGGGCAGCCCCAGATCCCAGACAGTCCCTCCCCCGGTGGCCTGGGCTTCCCGCAGCCACCCAGTTCCCTGGCGCTGGGAAGACCGACTCGGGTGAAAATTAGCAAAATGTAATTAGGAAGGTAAATCTCCTGGAAAAGAAGATTACGTAAGCATCCCACAGCCAAATGCCCACCCAGAGGAGTCGGACTAGAGAACTGGGGATTTAGTCCCTGTCCTGGGGTTAACTCCTCAAAAGGGGGTCTGCGGGCCAGCAGCCTCAGCGCCCCGGGGCTGGCAGAGATTCAGGCTCCCAGCCTCCCCACCCACACCCCCGACTCAGAACCTGGCCCAGCTGCACGTGGAGAGAGAACCTCCATCACAAACCAGCGCACGTCCAGGGGAAGGGGCCCTGAAGCCCCGTGAGCGCTCTGCTGAGTCCGGGCCCCATCTACAGGGCGTGGGACCCTGGCTGTGGTCTGCGGAATGAACAGATACCTGGGAATGCGGTGGGGGGGCTTTCACACAGGGGTAGGGTGGAGAGGGGTGGTGGCTGAGCCTGGAGCTCCAAGTCCCCTCCTCTGCTGGGGGGGGGGGTGGGGCCACCATGGGGAAGCGGTCTCCCCAGGGACTGCGCGGCTTTGGGGTCCCGGCAGCCAGGGGCTGGGGACATCTTGGAGCATCATGAGGCAGTGGCCTTGGTGTGGACCCTGGTGTTTTCACCTGCAGGACCAAGACAGAGAATGGGCCTTGAAGAGGAGGCAAAGGAAGGGCACAGGTGGGACACAGGTGAGTCCGTGTACAAGTCACCTGGGGAAGCCCACCGCCGGGCAGGTGTGAGGAGGCGGCAGAGGATGGACATAGGTGGGACACAGGTAAGTCCACGCACAAGTCACCTGGGGAAGCCCACAGCTGGGCAGGTGTGAGGAGGCGGCAGAGGCTCTGGGCAGTGCAGGAGGGCACTCTGAGCCCCCGTCTAAGCACCACTGGTGGTGCGGCCCCATCTGACACTGGACTAGGGAGGGTGGGACAGGCAGCGTGCACAGACAAGGAACTGAAGCCCGAGAAGCCAGTGTCTGAGGTCACATGGCCTATCGGGGCACCACCTGTTCCAGAGTCTGGGTCCCTGGGTGGGCGCACACGCCTGTCCCTTCACCTGTTTGCATCTCCAAGCACGTGCTCTGCCCGCAGCCCTGACATGGGACAGCAGTAGCCTCACAGCCCAGCTGGGGAGACTGAGCACCCCACACAGGCTGTCAGCAATGTCCAACCTTTGTAGGGACAGGTGGGCGGGGGGTTCCTCGCAGGTGAGACAGGCAGTGGCTGGACCTGAGGAAGGAGCCGGGGCCCATCTTAGGTATAGACAGAGGACAGCCATCCATAGGAACAGTGCCACCTTTTCTCCCCAGGGACACACCTGCCAGAGTTATCCTGAGCCACCCCCCTGCCCTGTAGTTCTGAGGGCCTGTCGGAGGAGGGTTGGTCTGGGCTGGAGGGAAGCTGTGTATGGGGCACGGAGGGGGAGCCATCTGAGAGGGCCCCACAGAGGAGCCACGAGGCCCCGGGCTTGGGCAGCTTCTGCAGAGACAGTGTTGCCAGCAGAGGCGTCTGGGAAAGGTCTAGGCCACCCACTCCTGGCCTGTCACACAGGAGATGGGTGGGGATGGCTACCTGCACCCTTTCCCCAAGGGGCAGGAACTTGTCCTCACACACCCCAAAAGTCTCCTTGTAACCTGGCACCCCAGGGCTGCTGCTCTCTCCCTGTAGCTAAAGCAGAAGCAGGAGACTTGGGGACGCCCATGGCGGGAGGACCTCTGTGTCCACACAGGACTGTGTAGAGCCTGCGAGAGCTGCGGGCATGCAGCTCCACACTTGCAACCACTCCCGCCAGCTGGGGTTCGTCCTTGGTGTCCAACCCCAGGGCCTCCAGCTGCAGGATCAGCCCATTTCCTCTTGTTCTGCTTTTGTTCCTAGCGGAGGCAGCGGCCCAGACCTTTCTCCTTCAAATCCTGCCAGATGCAGAACTTCTCCCTCGGGCCTCACCTGCTGCCTCTCCTCCTGTCCACACGTGCTGACCCTGGAGATGCGAGCTGCCTTCCCCCCCGCATCTGGTCTACCCATCATCTCTCCCCGCCTGCACCCGGCAGTCCCCGCGGTACATGGACACGCTGTTCTGCCACCATCCAACTCCACCGGCGCCCAGCTTGAGCCTGGGGATGCCCCACCTCCTGCCATGTGCTGTGGGCTGAACTGTGTCCCCACAAAAGATCTGCGGAAGTCTTAACTCCCAGTAGCTGTGAATGTGACCTTATTCGGAAACAGGGTGTTTGCAGATGTTATCAAGTTAAGATGGGGTCATCCTCAGTCAGGGTGTCCCATGTGAGTGGTGTCCTTATGGAAGAGAAACAAGGGCCGGAAGCCAATATGAAATCGGGACACAGACACACAGGGAGCAGGCCACATGACGGTGGGGACAGAGATGGGAGTGACACATCTACAAGCCAAGGACTGCCGGCCACCGGCCACCGGCAGAAGCTGGGAGAGATGCAAGGAGCAGACTCTTCCCTAGAGGCTTCAGAGGGAGCTCGGCCCTGCTGCCACCTTGACTTCAGACTTCTGGCCTCCGGGACTATGAGAGAATAAATTTCCGTCGTTTGAAAATGCCCAGCTGTGGGACCTTGTTACAGCAGCTCCCGGAAATGAAGACTCTCCCTGGTGTGGGTGGTGGCTGCGGGGGTGGGGGAGGAGTGCAGGGCAGGTGCAGGGGGGGAGCCCCTCCCAGAGAAGAAGGGCCCAGACTGTCGGAGCTGAGGCCAGGGTGGAGAAACCTGCCCTGAGGAGCTGGGTCTGCCCCGGCCCCTGGCTACTATCCCAGCCATTCTTGCCCAAGCGCTAGAAGCCGCGAGTCACCAGGCCGGAGCGTGGCACAGCCGTGCCTGGGGTGCCGGGCCCAGCACGGTCGAGCAGTGGGAAGCGAGGGGTGCCGGGTCGGCGCTCAAAGTCCAGCCATGCAGACGCAGTCAGAGATGGCTGGGGGCCTCGGGGCTGGCCCACCACACGCATGTCCTCAGACAGCTCGTCCAGGGCGGGCGGGGGTGGCGCAGTGGCCTTTGGGAGTGGGGGCGGTTTCTGAATCAGGCCAGCTCTGCCCCCCAGCAATAGCTGCCATAGGGCGGGGCCGCGTCCTCTCACAGCCCCAAACCCCAAGCAGACAATTCTCCACTTGACACGTTTAAAAGCAGGCCCCTTCCCAGGGCACAGCGATGCCAGAAGGCCTCACACCTCTGATCACTCCAAACCTGGCCTCCTCCTGCCCTGTCGTGACCCAGGCCTTCGTTCTGCGCGTGCCCTGCCCCTTATTTCACTGGGGGCACCAAGGTTCTGTTATGAACCCCCAGTGGGGAGCCTTGGGGACACACTCCAACAGACATGCACACACAGACTCAGACACACAAGGACACACATACAGTCATTCTCACACATACACTCACACACAACTCACACATATTGGAACACACTCATACACTCTCACACATGATCACACTCATATGCACTCATTTTCACACACATACACAAACACACTCATACACACATACTCATACATACACTCACACACACATGCCCACAGCCACACCTGCTCACACATGCTGCACGCTCACCCCACCCACTCCCACCACCAGCCTAGACCAGGGTCTCTCAGCTGTGGAACTGCTGACTTGCGGGCAGGATCACTCTGTGGGGAGGGGCCTGTTCTGGGCCTTATGTAGGGTGTTGAGCAGCATCCCTGGCCTCCACCCACTAGATGCCAGTAGCACACCCCCGCCCTAGTTGTGACAGCCCAGAATGTCTCCACACATTGTCGAATGTCAGGGGTGGAGGGCAAAACCTCCCTGCATTGAGAGCTGCTGACCTAGCCCCCTTCACAGCTGCCTTCACATCACACCCTCACCCAAGTCAGGGTGGCCGCCCGCCCTGCTATGCCGAGAACTGCGACTGCCCCGTCCACTGCCCCGCAGCCCCCCAGGAGCAGGGCCCTGGCCCCAAGGCCTCCACACCCTGTCCTCCCAGCTGAGCTGCAGGCCTGGGCCGGCTTGGCGCTGCGGGGGAGGGCCCGGGGGGGCAAGGACATCCTCTCTCCTGTTTGGCGTCCAGCTCCTGGCCGAGGCGAGCGTGGATCTAATCTCCAGCTGATTAAATGTCCCTCATTAATGAGCTTCTTTAATTAATGAAGTTTTTGGGTCTGCTCCCCTTGCGTCGTCCCAGCTACACTCTGCCTCCTCAGCACAAAGCGGGGCTGTTTCCTCCGGCTGACAGAGGAAGGGTGGCGTTCCTGCCAACGCTGCACTTTGCGAGCGCGCCTGCCAACCCAGGGCTGACAGCTCCGTTTTTAAACACCCTCTTCTCCGAGAGCCACGTGCACACGTGTGCCTGCACACAGGGGCGTGCTCCCAGGCACCCACAGGTGTGCACAGCCTTGGCAGGTGGCAGGACACACTCACACGGGCAGGCCTGATCTGCAGCCTGCGTCCTCCCCGGGCACAGAAGCGTACACGGCAGAGCCCCCTCACACTGGTGTGCAAGGCACCCTCCCACCTGCACTGCCTGCATGTACATTCATCACACCTGTCCACTCACACAATGCACACTGGGCACACTTATCTTGAGCACACTCAGGCACCATGTCACATACAGGTGGTGAATACACCCACATACATGCATCGCCCACTTACACTCATGCATACTGCATGCTCTCACACTGTGCACGCTCACTCCTGAGCACGTTCACATGCACCACATCACACACAGGCAGTATACACACCCACATACATGCACAATCTGCACACACGGGCACAGCACATGCTCTCACATTGTGCACGCTCACTCCTGAGCACACATACCCCCATCACACCCATGTCCAGGGCATGCGTGCAACCCCCACATCTCCTGCACCCGCACACACTCACACACAAAGTCCCTGCTCTCACAGTCCCACCCTGGCACACAAGGACACCCACGCCCACGTCCACCTTCATGTCTCCCACATACCTAAGACGCTCCCCACCCAAATCCACACGCACACAGAGCCTCCACCAGCCAGGGAACACAAGCCATGAGACAATAGGCAGGGCAGACGCCACCCCATGGGAGACAAGCTCGCTGTGGGCACCCCGCATGCCTGGTGGCCTGTCCCCAGGTCCACCTGTTGTCCAGGTGGCCCTGCTTGGCTGGCCTCGCCCCCCTAGCTGCACACCCCGCTGTGACGGGCTCCAGCTCCGGCTGCCAGGCCTGGAGGGATGATTTACTCCCTCTCATTGGCATAGGAACAACTCCTTGAATTAAAGACATTCATCTTCCCCTGCTGACGAGGACACTGGCCTCTGTCCTCACGGGGCTGGCAGAGGCTGGGCAGTCAGGGTCATTGCCCGGAAGCCAGGGGGATGGACGAGCTGCCTCGTCTTCCAGGCGGGTGGGAGGCAGGATGGGACAGTTCTTTAGGACCAGGAGTTGGCACCTGACAACAGGTGAAAAGGAGACACTCCTATGGGGCAGAGACGGGACCTTCCCAGACCAGGAGCCAGCCTGGAGAGGGGCCCCTGACCAACGATGCCAGCAGGGATAGTTTCCTGACTCTCACCCCAGTCGGATGAGGTGGGTGTCATCACCCCCATATTAGCGATGGTGAAACTGAGGCCCAGAGAACCAGAATAATGGTCTCACGGTGCCCCTGCAGACCAGGGGTGGGGCAGGGGCCTGAGCACAGCTCTGCCTGGTTCCCCAGCCATGTTCTCTGAGCTCCATGCCCCTGCCAGGTTGCCCACCTCTGGGGGTCTCTGGAGAGGTTCTCACCATCCCCGAGGGTGGCTCTGCCCACCTAGCTGATTGCCCCCCACCCATTTATCACAACCTTCCTGCCCATCTTCTTTATAGATTCCTCACCAGGTCTCAGAGCACATGCTGTGTCCCATTTTACAAATGAGGAAATTGAGGCTCAGCAGGGTTTCATGACCCTCTCAGAGCCAGGCAGCTCAGCCTTGACAAGCTCTGCCCTAGCCTGTGGCCTGAGCCAGGTGCGTTTCTATCTACACGAGCCCCATGCTGGCCTGCGAGTCGGCAGAATGCACGCCCTGGCCCTGGAGGATGAAGCCAGTGTGATGTCAAGTGAGCCTGTGCTGGCCTGCTGCAGGAACCCCAAACCAAGGTTTGGCCCGCCCTGCTCTCCGATGGCACATCTGTCTCCAGGCGGCCATGTGTACACCAGCAGCTGGTGCAATGCTCACACAAGTACCATACGCTGAGCACCTACTATAGACGGCACGTTCGCCTACATCACCTGCCATGCTCACAATGGCCCTGGGAACTAGCACCATCCTTGTGTCTCACATGGGGAAACTGAGGCCCAAAGAGATAGCGGGATGCGGCCAAGACCCCCCAGCAGACCCCCCAGCATGCAGAGGCCCAGCATGAGGGACCTCAGAACACTCACGGCCGGCTCCTTTCCCCCTGGACAAGCCTTTCCAAGACATTTGGTGTGAAGCTCAGGTCCTCTGGAAAGTTCTGGAAAAGTGCCCTGTGGCCAGCCTTCTCTGGGAAAGGGCGCCGTGTTGTCTCCACCCTGGGGACTTACAGGGCTCAGGAGCACATTAAAGGCGCTGAGAAGTCCTGCAGAAGTTCTGCAGCAGAGAGACACACTGAGCTTATTGGACCTGCCCTTTCCACGTGCCTCTGATCCCGGGTTCTGCCCGAGGCCTGCTTCTACTAAGTGGGGGACTTGGGGAAACAAACCAGACACCAAGTTGGGGACCAGACACCAAACAGCTGTCCGTTGCTGGCACAGGGGTCCTCTCCTCGGTGGAACAACGAACGGATCCCAGCCCCCAGTAGTGGGGCTGGGGGCTCCCCTCCTTGGCCCCTCACAGCCTCGGAGCAGAAGGGCCGGGAGGGCAGAGTGGGAGACCTGGACAGTGAAGGAAGAAGCTTTGGAGTGGCCGCCGCAAGCAACATGTCCAACTGGCTTCCCAGGGATGGATCCCAGACACCAAATTCGGGGACCATTTCACCTACTGGGGACACCGTGCTAGGCGGTGTGTGGGGCGGGGGCTGCCAGCTGAACAGCTCACTGTGGCTCAGCTCAGTGCAGGTAGACGGGACATGCCTGCACCCTCGGAGTGGTAACCACACAGGGTGGGGTGAGGTGGGGGACGGGCCAAAAGACCCTGGGCCCTTCCTGCAACATCTGTGGCTTTTTAAACAAGGAGAGTGGATGAATCTATTATTAGAGTAATTGGAATCAATTAAAAAGACCCAGAGAGCTGGCCCAAACCCAAAACCTGTTGCCGTCGAGTCGATTTCGACTCATAGTGACCTACAGGACAGCGCAGAACTGCCCCATAGTGTTTCCAAGGAGTGGCTGGTGGATTCGAACTGTTGACCTTTTGGTTGGCAGCCGAGCTCTTAACCACTGCACCACCAGGGTTCCATCAGAGAGCTGGAGCTGGGGCCAATGACTGCTTTGGCAGGAAGCTCTGTTTGAAGCTAGCTGGGGCCCCACATCTTCTGCTGGGAGTTCCCCAAGAGGGAGTAGAGGAGCTGGCCCAAGGGCTGAAGCTGTCGGGGAGAGTGGGCAGGGCAAAGGCTGAGCCCCCACCCGGGGGCCAGGAGGGTCTCTCCTGGGCAGCTGATTCTCGAGCTGCGGTTACATCAAGAGAAGCCTCCTTTTTGTATTGAGATTCAGAGAGGGTGAGTTTGCGGCCTGAGGTCACACACCAAGTCAGCAAGTGGGAGTTGGGGCAGGGCTGTGCACTGTGAAGTCCAAATACTCACACCAGAACCACAACTCGGGGCGATATGCCTGGCTGGAGCCCTGAGTAGCTGGGGTCCCTGGCAAAAAGCCCTTGCCCTCTCCGACGTTCCGTTTCCTTGTCAGGAAAGCAGGTGTCATAACAGCTCACCTGGGTGGGCTACAGGACTAGAGGTGTTCACAAAGGTAAGCGGGCGCACGGTGCGGGCTCAGAAACAGCGAGTGCTGATGGCCCAGGTGTGAAAGACCAGTGTGTGGATGACAATTCCGATGCCCAGGCGCCCAGGCAGTCCTGGGGAGCCGCCTGCCCTCCCCTCCCTGACACTGGGGAGGGGAGAGCCGGGAAGAGGGACTGGCAGGACGGAGCCTGCGGGGCCTGGGCGTGCGGCTCGTGTCCAATGCCTGAATGCGTGTGAGAAGAGAGAGGGGAAGACGTTGGTGCCGGTCTCAGTTTATGAAGCTTTTGAAACACTATCTGGATCGAAGGAAATTAAACATTGCAGCTTTTAACTGGAGCCACATGGAAAACACAACCCGCAGTAAATAAGAGCACAGTTTACCACCGTGACACTTTCACTTCACAAAGCCCCTGCACCTCACTTGTGATTACTCCCACGCGCGGTGGCCCCTGTCCCCGTGGAGGGCGGGGGGAGGCCCTGCACGGTGGGCTGGTGGGTGAGGGACAGAGCCGAGGGGAGTGGCCCTCTATGGCAAGACCGAGGGGGCTGAATGTTCCTCATTATGATTGAGATTAAACCGAAAAATCAATTTTTAATTGAATGTATTCTCTGAACAGGCCCTGCTGCCCATGGCTGAGCACTAATGGAATTTCCATTCCAGCTGCCCCTTCTCCGTGACACCCCCTCCCTGTCCTGCTAACCCTAGGCTGGCAGATTGCCCCACACTGGGACTGGGACTGAACTTGGCCCCTGGGGGTCTCAGGGCAGGGTGGAGGAGACCAGCCCTTGGCATGGGCAGGTGAGGAGGGGGAGGCCTGGCTGGGCTGGGCAGACACCTCGGTGCTTCTCAGCAGGTAACTGCAGCTGCTCCTTGGCCCAGCCTGGCCAGGGCTCTCAGGAAGTGGGGGTCTGGGCTCACAGGGAGAGGGGTCAGGCCAGGCTGCTGTTCTTTCTCAGATCCTTATCCCACAACTCCGGCTTCCCGAAGAGACAAGTCCAAGCCTGGCCGTGCATCCTGTCCCCCACGCGTGTGCCCCAAAATGGGAATTGCATGCTTGGAGAAGCTCTCCAGAGTCAGGCACTGCCCCACCCACCTCATCCCCTGGGGACAACCAAAAGTATCTCCAGACACTACTACGTCCCCTAGGGGGCACAGCCGATCCTCCGAGAACCACTCTAGCTTAGCACCTGGGCCTCGCATGTTAACACAGCTATCGGGGATGCATATGGCGCTTTTGCCACAACCCGGGCACTTAGTAAAAGTTGTTGCTGCTGGTTGCTGTCGCGTCAGCTCTGACCCATAGCGACCCTGTGTACAACAGAATGAAATGTCGCCTGGTTCTGTTCCATCTTCCTCATTGGCATGCTTGAGTCCATTGTTCCAGCCACTGTGCATTAGGGCCCTCCACCCTAGGGGGCTCACCTTCCAGCGCTATAAGGGACAATCTTCTGGTGTGATCCATAGGGTTTTCACTGGCTGATTTTTGGAAGTAGATTGCCAGGTCTTTCTTCCTAGTCTGTCTTGGTCTGGAAGCTCCACTGAAATCTGTCCACTATGGGTGACCCTGCTGGTATTTGAAATACGGGTGGCATAGCTTCCAGCATCACAGCCACACACAAGCCCCCACAGCACCACACACTGACAGATGGGTTAGCGGCCCATTTCACAGGTACGTTAAACTGAGGCATGGGCCCTGCTGGACTTGGGCTCAGGACAGGGCTTCAGGCGTGGGCCCTGCTGGCCACACACCTCTTCTCCTCTTCTCTCAGAGTCTTTTCCTTCATAGCCACGCCTGGGAGACCTCACATTGTCTGCCTCCAGGGGAAGCCTTCAGTTCCCAGGTGTTTGCAGAACAGATTGACAAGCCTTGTATCCAATCGGGGATCTTGAGGGTTCTCCCTGCTCCCGCCCCACCCACCCCACCCCCCAGCAGCCACATCAATCTATCCCTAAGGCCCACTCCCCTTGGCTGAGGGGCAGGAACCCCAGTGGGGTCCACAGCCCGCTGCCTGCACTGGGCTGGGGGTGTCCTCTGCCTCCCGGGACTGGTTCTTGTGTGATAGCACCCAGCACAGCGTAGAGGACCTTAGCCACAGACAGGGTCCCGTCAGTGGCTGTCCTGGGTCCCAGCCCCTCCTGGCAAAGGTCTGCCGCCCTCGTGGCTCCAGAGCATACCTGCTCTCTTGTCCGAAGGGTCGGGGACCTGCTCCCTGCTCGTCAGCACAGGACCGACTGCCGGACACCAGGGTGTCTCATGGCAGCTGCGACTGAAGGCGAGTGGGCCCTAGTTCAGGCTCACTCCCACCAGAAGGACAGAGAGGGGTGCGCAGTGCTGGGCAGAGTAGGTGGCCCTGCTGCTCACCCATGGGCAGGGGATTTCTATCAGCTTTAGCACGGGACAATCACAGATCTCGCCTGGCTCCTGGGCACACCTGGGGCAGAGCCTTTGCTTCTGATCTTAACAGACAAAATGAGATGAAATAAAAAACCTAGGCAAGTGGGAGGGGCCTTGGCCCTCAGGTCTCTGGTCAGCCCGGAACCAGCCCCCAGTCCCTGGGGTCCTGCTGGCCAGGCTACTCTTTAGATACCGGTGCCCACACCTGTCCAACTCAAAGGCATCGATGGGTTTCTGCCGGTCCCCTCCCCTCCCCTCCACACTTTGTCCTTGAAGACAGGACAACCCAAATCAGTAGGCAGCCATAGTCACATGGTTGCTAACTGATAAGTTTACGGTTTGAGTCCACCCAGAGGGGCCTCCGAAGAAAGGCCTGGTGATCTACTTCCGAAGAAATCAGGGACTGAAAACCCTCTGGAGCGAAGTTCTACTCTGACACACATGGGTTGCCATGAGTCAGGGTCGACGTGATGGCAATTGGTACTGGTTATCGAGGTCCAGGGCCACAAGCGCAGGTAGCGTCCGGCCTTCCCCAGGAGGTGGGGAGCACTCTGGACCCACCTCGGTGGACATCCCAGCTGTGTCACTGCACCTGTGACGCCCACCAACCCTGGGCAGCGTGATGCCCATTTTACAGAAGCAGAAACCAAGATGCAGAAAGACAAGTAACGCGCACACGTCAGAGGTGGGATCTGAGCCCCAAACTCTGGAAATGGCTTGTTATGGATTGCACTGTGTCCCCCAAGAAGGTATCTTCACATCCGAACCCCTGGTACATACGAATGGGACCTTTTTAGGAAAGATGTTATCTGATTAATATGAGGGCATACCAGAGTAGGAGTCTAATCCAATATGAGTGGTCTCTATATTAAAAAAGGAGCCCTGGTGGCGCAGTGGTTAAGAGCTCGGCTGCCAACCAAAAGGTCAGCAGTTTGAATCCACCAGCCACTCCCTGGAAACCCTATGGGGCAGTTCTACTCCGTCCTCTAGGGTCGCTGAGTGAGGGTCAACTCAATGGCGAGGGGTTTGGTCTTTGTTTTTGGTTCTATATAAAAAAGAAGAGATGCAGAGAGACAGACGGGGGAAGACAGCTGTGTGGAGACGCCTACAAGCTGAGGAACCCCTGGGGCTGCCACAGGCGGAGAGACAAGGATCCTCCCCTAGAGCTTCAGAGGCAGCAAGGCCTGGCTGACATGTTGATCTGGACTTGTAACCGCCAGAACTGTGAGAGAACCAGTTTTTGTCCTTACAAGCCACCGCTTTGTGCATTTTGCCCAGTCAGCCCCAGGAGACTGAGACATAAGAGGTGCGTAAGGCTGATCTCCCCACCCCTTGGGAACCTTCTCGTGGCTATGGACCCCTGAGGCCTGGGAGGTGGGGTCCCCACGCTGTTCCCTGCAGCCTGAACTCATCTGAGCTCACCTGAGGAGGGCAGGGCCTCACCTCTCAGGTGAGAATCTCTCAGGGCCCCTCTGCTACCTGCCTTAGGGAGGCCCAAAACAGGTGGAGGGCAAGGCCCCGGAGGGCGCTGGCCAGTCTGCCAGGCCCAGGCTCTGGGGCTGGGACCCCTGAGCTTCTGAGGGCCCGCGCCATTGCCCACCTGCCACCCTGCTGCTGAGGGAGGTTGTGGCCGTCGGCTTCTGACAAACACCTTCGATCCAGCCTCTCTCTCACGCTAATGACTGTCAACATGAAACAGAGCCTGTGAGGGGGAAGAAAATTACTCCCTGAAAAGGAATTGACTGATCCCCATCATTTCTCATGGAATCACTGACCTGTGAATATTTCATTACGCACAAATGCTGTGCCATCCATACAAAGCAGCGGCCGTGATGCGGCTGGGACGTCTGCACGCCTGGCTGGAGGGGACCAGGGCTGGCTGGGCTGGGGGCCAGGGCCCGAGGGGGCCACACGAGGGGCAAGCCACAGCGGAGCCCACCATCTACCTTCTACCACCTCGAGGGGTGTGGCCTAGATGCTTCCTCACCTGTGGCCACAAGACCAACCCAGGTGTGGTCTGAGGTCCCCATGGGACAGCTTCCCAGGACACAGGCGCCTGCTGTCAACATCAGCTGCTCCAGGACAGCACCGACCACGTGTCAGGTCCCCACAGGACAGGTGCTGGGAGACGGGAATGCACAGTTGATGGCAGCTGCTCTAGGTTTGTCCCCACCGTTGCCGCTGAGTCAATTCCGACTCAGAGCAACCCTACAGGACAGAGTAGAACTGCCCCATAGAGTTTCCAAGGATTCGAACTGCTAACCTTTTGGTTAGCAGCTGTAGCTCTTAACCACTGTGCCACCAGGGTTTCTAGGTCTATAGGGAGTGGTTACTGCTGACATTCTCCTTGTCGCTCTGTTCCGGGCTCTGGACCCGGCACCCATGTACCCGGGTGCCAGTTCTGAGCCTCCCAGCTGCCTCTTGCTGGGCCTCACACAGACCCTCGCTCTCCATCAACACCTGCAACTTTCCTTCTTGGTTGAGGCCTGACTTGGATGGTTCTAGAATCCCATGCTGCCCTGCTACCGTTGCTGGGGCCCAGGGGATGGAGGGCAATGGGAGCAGCAATGCCAGTGGGGCTGGGGGACCGCCAAGCCTCCTCCACCAGGGCACCACGCAGGTATGGAGCCTGGGAGGGTACGGTGCCACACCGCAGAGGGAATCAGCCCTCCCTGCCCCCTCTCAGCTGACCCGTCGTTTGTAAGCCATTTCACGTGTCCGCGCTGCCGCTCCTTGTCGGCAAAACGTGGCTCATGATGCGAGCTCCCTGACAGGCTGCTGAGGATGAAACAGATAAGAAATCCAACTCGCAGGCCTGGCCGGGGAAGGGGACCCACGGAAACCAGCACTGTCAGCGAGGGCGGACACAGGTCTGAGGACCGTCCCTCCCTGGGCATGCCTGAGGCTGACCTGGCCCAGCATCCTCCCCAGGATGGGAGAGGCTGGGACCCTCCCCGGCAGCCAATCCTGAAGTTATAAGACCCGGGGGACAGGCGGTGGGGAGTGGAGGGAGTCTGTGGCTTTCTCCAGGAATCTCATGGGGCCAGGGAAATTCCAGAAACACTAACTCTAAGCCCCCAGGCAGTGCTGGGCGTTGAGCAGGTGGACCCAGATGCCCACCCAACAACCTAGGATGGGCAGGACCCGAGAGGTCCCCCTGGGCATCTAGGCCCCTGCAGTGCTCAGGGAGGGTCAGGCAGGGGCCTGAGAAATGTGACAGCTTTATTATTACTGCCGGGCTTACACTGGGGACAGTGTTTCCAAATCAGCAAATGCACGGGAGGTGGGCCGTCCGTCTGGGATTAGTGGAGCGTGGGAGGCAGCGGCTCAGGTCCACCCCTCCTGAGGCCCGTGCAGCTGCGGGAGCCGAATGCACTGCAGGCCAGAATGGGGGCGCGGCGGAGGAGAGGGGTGCGGTGAGGAGAGCCATCCCCCCGGCAGCTACATCACGGGCTTGCCCAGTGCCGCCCCCTCTGGAAATGAGACACGCTGTGCTGGGGGAAACGGGCTGACACGGGGACACGGACTTTGCCTGCAGTAGGAGGGACTTAAGGCAGCCAGGTGTACGAGACACTGTCAAGTGTGACGTGGGGGCGTCGTGGAAAATTCCTCCCTCAGGCTTGCACACCGGCCTCCCTCCAGCCGGTGGAACAATTCCCTCCCTGGCCCCAGAGCTGGGGGATGGCCTGGACCCGCTCAAGCCCCCTTCGCCCTGCAGACCCCTCTCTGAGACAGTGGGAGTCGGGCTGCTGGCAAAGGCTCTGCAGTCCCCCAGAGAGGCTGATACCCGCCACTGAGCTCTGAGCTTCACTGGGCATCTCTGCATGTGGACAGGGGCTGTGAGCAGAGCCAGAGATGGAGGGGACATTACTGTAGACAGTCCCGAGACGGAGGGGACATTACCACAGACCGTCCCGAGACGGAGGGGACATTACCACAGACCGTCCCGAGACGGAGGGGACATTACCACAGACTGTCCTGAGTCAGAGGGGACATTACTGCAGACTATCTGAGCCCACATTAAAGATGCACATTTAGTGGGGGTGGAGTGGAGTATGGGGACAGTGCATTTAGTTCAAGAGAAGGATGAGCACTTGGGAGCTGGGTGTCTCCTGTGAGTGGGCGGCCAGGAGAAGGCGTTGTGGTCAGGACAAGATGTTCAGGAGCATGTGGTGGGGGGTGGTTGGTCCGTTTGCCTCACTCTGGGTAGACTGAGGCCCCTCAGAGGCACGGGGCAAGGGATCCTGGGAGGTGCCTGGTTGGGGGCACTCAGGGCTGCTCTGCCAGGTGGGGACACCCACTCATGCTAAGGGACAGGAGGGGTTGCTGGGTCCAGGCCCCCATATACCTCAGAGACACAAGCTGAGGCCTCTCGGGGTGGGGGTAGGGGGCAGGAGGAGGGGAAATGTGGAGTGTGGGGGTAAAGCCCATGGAGGGAGGGACAGCCAGAAATAGAAGCAGGTGGGGCTGAGCTGGTCCAAGGCAGGATGCGCTTCAGAAGTTGGGGGGGGGGTGTCAGAGCACATGGGGGGCAGTAAAAGCAGGGACCTGGTCCCTCCCCACTTGGCTCCACATGCCACCAGCCTCCCAACGTGGCTCCCATCTGCACCCCCTCTCTAATACATCAAGACTGGCTCCCCCAGCCCAAATGGCAGACCCTTCGGTGCCTCAATGACTCCCTGCCCAGGGAGCTCAGTCCTCTGGACAGGTTGTGCCCCTTCTTGGGCCTGGTGGAGGTCAGGGCCACCCCTGAATTAGGAGATGGGCGGCCACCTCCCCAGCGGAGCCAGGTCCGATGGGGGCGTGGGCAACAGACCGGCCTTCCCTATCCTCGTTCCCCATCCCCCCATCTGGCCCGCTCCAGCTCCCAACCCATCCAGGTCAGAGTAGGTTGGGGGAGGAGGAGCCCTGGGTATGGGTCCGCAGGGGCGATGCAGGTGCCTGTGGCTGCCGAGGAGGTGGCTGTGGGGCCGCGGCCATGTCCCTGAACCACTCCGGCCTCTGTTACTGATTGCGTGCCAGGGAGAACGGTGTGCTTGCTAAGAGGCCGCACGTGTGGAGTGCACACATGGAGAGGACGCAGGAGGGCATGCACACGTGAAGGTCATGAACGTGAGGGGGGCATGTGGAGGGCACACACGGAGGGCACACACAGAGGGCACACACAGGGCACGTGCAGGGCACACATGGAGGGCATGCACGCATGGAGGGCATGTGCAGGGCACACACAGAGGGCACGCATGCACAGAGGCATGCAGAGGGCATGTGGAGGGTGCGTGGAGGCTCACAGCGCTGGCTGATCAACACCAGCTGTGTCACCATGACTGTGTCATTCTCAGGACAAGCGAGAGCCCCAGGACACTGGACTCCACGGCCCTCTCAAGGCCACATCAGCTGACATTCAAGGCTCCACCAGGCACTTGGACACACGCAGTGATGATGATTCTTGGAGGTGGGGACATTGACCTCACACTTGCCTTGCAAACTCTCGAGCTCACCTTCAGCCATGCCCCAGGCCGGCGTCACTCTCCCAGGTCACAGATGAGGAATAGGCTGTAAGCAGTGGAGCTGCCTCTGACCCTAGGTCTGCCCACCCCAGGCTAGCGGGGTGCCCACACACTCCCTGTCCTCCGAGGGCCCGGGGATGCATGAAGCAGACACCCCTAAGGGAGAAAACATAGAAACCCACGGGAGGGGGGAACGCCCAGGGGCTCAGAGTTGTGGGGAGACACTGAGAGCATCTGTTCTGGCCTGGCCACCCTTCAGTCCATGGGCTGGAAACCCCTGACGAGACCCTTCCGGGCGCCTGCCCCCTGGCTCCACTGCAGTGGAGCCAAGAAGCTGCTGGTGCGGATCAGCAAATGTGGACGCTGGCCGTCCAGATAAATCACAGCGCTGCAATGCCGCCTGCCCGCCCACCCGCCCACGGAGAGAGTGCGGAGCCAAGACAGCCGGAGTGGGAGACACCAGCACCCCTGCAATGGCAGGGAGCAACTTTCCTAGAGGGAGGTTGGGAGGGGGTTTCCAGCTCGGCTAGGGATCACTCCCAACTTCAGACTGAGGGTGCTCCTCCCCACCCCATCTGAAACCCCACGGGGGCCTGGAACTTCCGCACCAGAACCTGCAAGTCTGCAGAGGTGCAGGGAGGGATGGGTGGGGGGTGCCATGAGAAAGGCACCCATAGAGAAAGCGGAAAGACGGGAGAGGCAGTGGGATCCAGGAGGAGGTGGAGGGGAGAGAGAGCAGGACAGCAGAGAAGGAAAGGGTGATGGCCGGGCAGGGGCAAGGTGGAGAAAGGGGGACACATCCCAGTGAAGACGGGAGTGGGACAGAGAGGGAGTGAGGCCGAGACGCCGGGTGCTCCAACTTCCCGGGGGAGAGTGGACCCCAACTTCCCGGGGGAGAGTGGAGCTGACTTCCCAGGGGGAATGGTCCCTGACTTCCTGGGGAGATTGGACACTGACTTCCTGGGGAGAGTGGAGCCGATTTCCTGGGGGAAGAGTGGACCTTGACTTCCTGGGGAGAGTGGACCCTGATTTCCCGGGGAAGAGTGGACCCTGACTTCCTGGGGAGAGTGGACTCTGACTTCTTGGGGAGAGTGGAGCCAACTTCCCAGGGAAAGTAGACCCCAATTTACTGGGAAGAGTGGACTCCGACTTCTGGGGGGAGAGTGGACCCCCACTTCCTGGGGGAGAGTGGACCCTGGCCTCCCAGGGAAGAGTGGACCCTGACTTCCCGGGGGAGAGTGGACCCCGACTTCCTGGAGAGAGTGGACCCCGACTTCCCGGGGAGAGTGGACCCTGACTTCCCGGGAAGAGTGGACCCTGACTTCCTGGGGGAGAGTGGACCCTGACTTCCCACCCTGGCCATATCCGTTCATCTGTTCATTGTGTGACGGGCTGCCCCTGCACTGCAGCCTCCAAGGGTGCTGAGGGACGCTCCTGGCCCTCTCCCTGAGGGTGGGGCAGGAGGGACACTGTCGGGGCACCACCCACCCCCAGTCCCGGGAAGTACAGGGAACTGTGTCTCGGCCCCCGGGGCCCCTCTTCCTCCTCATGCCCCTTCTCACCTCCATCTGTCTGTAAACAGCTCACCCTCCTGCCTCGCCCTGGTCCTGGCTGCGCCCTCCCTGTACCTGCCCTACCCTGCCCTCGGGTCCCCCCCCACTGTGCAGCATTAGTGACATCCAAGATCCCGGCTGGGGTGGGGTGCTGGCACAAAGGCGAGGAAAGGCTGGAAGCAGCAGCTGCCACCGTCATGGCTTCCCAGCACCCAGTTCACCAAGATGTGCCAAGGGTGTGGCCAGGGAGGCAAGGGCACAGACGGGGCCTTCCAGAAAGCATTCAAGCAATTCCATGCTTATTGAGAAATTTCCAGATTCCCTCATTTGGGACACTGCCTTTCTCCGTGAGAGGTCCATTTCTGAACCTGGGGGATGGCTGTGGGTGACAGCCCAGCTAAGCCTGGTGTTGGCATGCTCCCTAAGCTGGGCGCAGGGCTTCAGAAGGAGAATCACAGAATGACAGAGGTGGCTGAAGCTGGCAGGTGTGGGAATCGTGTGGGCCAGCCCTTCTCGTTAGCAGAGCCCAGAGAGGCAAAGGGGCTGGCCCCAGCTAGAAGCGAGAACCCCATTCCCCCAAACCTATTCTTTTTAATCCCTCCCAGTCTTTACTTGTTTAATGAACTTTATAATCCCAGGAAAATAGAGGAGAGAGACGTGCAGCCCCACAGCCTTATCATCTGCACTTGGCTTCCCCACCTGGGGAAGTCTTGGACAAGTGCCTTCCACATTTCTCCTGGGTTGGGATCACGGGTGCTGACGGTTCGCACCGGCTGTTTCAGCTCAGCTGTCTTCCGCCTACCTCTGCGGCCTGGCCGGACCCTAAGGCTAGGCACTGCCGGGCCCCCATGCAGCACCATCTGCCTTACCCTCAAGTGACAACTGCTGACCTCTACTGTCCTAAGCTGGGCACCTCACCCTCAAGTGACAGTTACAGGCTGACTGTTCCAAGAGTTGGAAGGCAGGGGCCTGACTCCAGCTCCCACAGCAGCCAGAGACTGATTTAAAAGGTGGCATACAACCCAAGGTACAACAATTGCTATCCACTCACCTGGAGCAACAGAGGAAGGAGGAGAGTCAAGAATAAGAGGAGGATATGGAATGTGTGGCTAACTGCCTCCATGAACAACTGCCTCCTTTCCCATGAGACCAGAAGAACTGGATGGTGCCCGGCTACCATTACTGAACATTTTGATCAAAGATTCTATAGATGGTGCCCGGCTACCACCACTGACTGCTCAGACAGGGATCACAACAGAGGGTCCTGGAGAGAGCTGGAGAAAAATCTAGAACAAAATTCTAACTCAGAAAAGAGACCAGACCTACTGGCCTGACAGAGACTGGAGAAACCCTGAGAGTGTGGCCCTCGGACACCCTTCTAGCTCAGTAATGAAGTCACTCCCGAGGTTCACCCTTCAGCCAAAGAGTAGACAGCCCCATAAAACAAAAAGAGACTAACGGGGCACAACAGTCCAGGGACAAGGACGAGAAGGCAGGAGGGGACAGGAAAGCTGGTGACAGGGAACCCAACGTTGAGAAGGGACAGTGTTGACATGTCGTGGGGTTGTTAACCAATGCCATAAAACAGTATATGTACTAAGTGTTTAATGAGAAACTATTTGTTCTGTAAACCTTCATCTAAAGTACAAAAAAAAAAATTTTTTTTTAAAAATGTAGATAAAACAAACAACAAAAGAAGATTCTACTGAAGAATCCTCATCAAAAGGGGGGAAGATACAGAACAGAACTCTAAATTCTCATGGAATCCAGACTTTCTAGAGTCATGGAGGCTGGATGAACCCTAAAAACTATTGCCCTCAGATAATCTTTAAACCTTAAGCCAAAAATACCCCCTGAAGTCTTTAAACTAAACAGTAAGTTAGTAAATATGACTGCCTTGAACATTGCGCTCTCTTGAAGAACTACCTACATGGTGTCAAACTGAAAACAGCAAGTGGAAAGGTCACATAGGAAGCTTAGGGGGCAGTGAGTTTATGTTACTGGAGGAGGAACAACTCAGAAAAGGAGGGTGAGAATGGCTGCACAACTCGAATATAATCAGTGTCACTGAATTGTACATGTAGAAACTGTTGAATCGGTGTCTGTTTTGCTGTGTATACTTTCAACAATAAAAGAAAGAGAAAAAGGTGGCATATATTGAATTGTGTCTCTTCCTTGCCCAAAAGTTCGCTCTTAGAAAAAAATGCACACTCTTGCCCCCAGCCTGCAAAGCCCTCCTAGTCTTACCCCTGCCTTCCTCTCCGACACTGCCTTGCTCACCTGGTGCTGGCCACTGGGGCCTTCTTTCAGTTCTTTGGGCTACCAAGCTCCATCTGCCTCAGAGCGTTTGTACATGCCGTTCCCTGTACCTAAAATTCTGTTCCCTGCAGTCCTTCCATGCCCAGCTCCTTCCACGCCTTCAGTTTAAAAGTCACCCTTCAGAGAGGCCCTCCCTGACCACCCTGTCGAAAGCCGATTCCTCATCAGCCTCCACCTCAGAGTCCCATGGTCACAGCACCCAGGCCAGCATGTGGACTCTCTGGGTGGTGCAGATGGTTAAAGTGCTTCTCTGCTAAATGAAAAGTTGGTTCAAGTCCACCCAGAGGCTCCTCAGAAGAAAGGCCTAGCAATCTACTTCCAAAATATCCGCCACTGAAAACCCTACAGAGCACAGTTCTACCCTGACACACACGGGGCTGCCACGAGTTGGAGTCGACCCAATGGCAAACGTTACTTTACTTAGTTAAGCCAACTTGTAAACATTTTCTTATTTACCTGACTGTCTCCCCATGCCCCAGGAGACGGTCAGCATCACAAGGGCCACATGTATCCCATGTGCTGCACCCTCAGTGCCATCACACGATAAATACTTGTTGAGTGGATCAGTGATCGATGGGTGGACCGAGACGGGTGGATGGAGGACGGCTTGTTGTTGTACAGAGTCCGGAGCACATGGGAGATGAGGACGCATCCAGCAGGGCCTCGCGGGCACCTATGTCTGTGCCTCTCCCAGAGTCAGCCCACCCTCATGGGGCGAGGTCACATCGACTGCCCGAAGGCCGAAGCACCGGTCACGCACCAGTTTCCTGGCCTGTCCTTGCTTTGAGGTGCAGGAGGCTGTGGGCAGGGGACACAGAGGACGGTGCTGCTCAGCTGGCAGAGCCTCTCCCAGATCCTCCTCTGAGTGCGCACCAGTTTTTCGGTATCACCTGTGTGCAGGTGTACACACATGCGCATGCACGTTCACACATGCACAATGCATGTATGCACACGCACATTCACACACATACACGCACATATTCACGTGTGCACATGCCCACACATTCACACACGTACATGCACATATTCTGTGTGCACACGCCCACACATTCACACACATACATGCACATATCCACATGTGCACACGCCCACACACATGTTCACACATATACATGCACATAACCACGTCTGCACATGCCCACACACACACATCCACATGCACGCACATGCAGACACGTGCACAATGCATTCGTACACGTGCACCAACATCCACACATGCACACATACATATGCACATACGGACTCCCACGCACACGTACAGTGGGCGGCACGTCCCAGCCTCCTCTCCTCTGCTCTCCTGCAGGCCTGGAGTCCCCTCCTTGGCCCTCACCAGCCCCAGTGCCAGTGGCCTGGCCTCTGAGTTTGAGGAAGGGCAAGGCTGCAATGCCAGGGATCCAGAGAGCCACAGGGCAGGTGGCACAGGCAGCTGTGAGTGGTTGCCTCCCTGCCAGGGCGCTTAAGCTCTGCCCAGCAGTTCCCTGGGCGGTGCCAGCCATGGCTCGAGTGTTTTAGAAAAACAGCCAGTGGATGCCCTGGCGGTGCCCACCCCTTCCCAGGGCGCTCCACTTGCTAAGTGTTTATTCTGAACACCCAGCCCACAAGTGCAGGTCTGGCTGCTGGAGTGTGGGCAGCCCCAAGCCCCGACAGCTCCTAACCACTGGCCTCCCCTCCTCCTGGGGCAGCCTCGACTCAGCCCAACAGCAGGGCACTGCCCACGCCCGGCTGGGCGGCGGACAGCCAGGGCAGTCCAGGGCACAAGCTCCCAGCTCCATCAGACGGATACCTCGGAGCGAAGCCAGCATGAAATATTCATGCAATAAACGGTGCAATTTTGTCCGCACTCAGCCAACTTCATGTATATTTCAGAGTATTATGAAATGATAATGTTGTGCAACAGAGGCGAGGCGGCCGGGACAGCTGGCTGGGGAAGGGGGCAGGGAAGTTCTTGGGGTGCGGCAGAGAGGGGTGGGACAAGGGATCCTCAGCCCCCTGGCCCTTGGAGGAGCTGAGAGCAACCAACTCTGAACATGGCTGCCAGAGGCCAGGGGGAAGCCACTGGCTCCCAGGTGAGGGTAGGATGGTGGACGGGGGTGTGGGGAGGAGGCAGCCCAGACCTCTGCCCACTAGGAAGAGGCACCCCGTCACCCTCCTTGTCCCAGTAGCAGGGGGGCAGAACCACCCCCGCCCGCCTCCTGACAGCCACATGGGCTCGGGTTTCAGGCCAGGCGAGGTGCACCGGTGCCGCCGATTCAGCAAGGCTGAGCCGTGGAGCCTCTGGGGATTTGGAGCCAGTCCTGCCAAAGAGGCCCCAAAAGCAGCCCTTCCCTGGTGCTTCAGGTTTGCATCCTTCTGTGGGGGGCTCTCCTACCCGGCAGGACCCAGAGCCAGGCCCAGGTCCCCTTGGCAAGGCTGGCCAGCTTCCAGTCTCTGAGGCCATCTTTGGGGGGCCTCAGATGAGCTCTGGGGTACACTGACATCACCCAGAGCATCTGCTGGGCCAGGGCTAAAGTTGGGGGGTCCCATACAGCCACCCCAGTCCTCTGCTCTTTGTGCACAGCAATGCCAGCCACATAGGCCACCAGCCCCTGACTTCTGGGAACAGCCACCCTCTGGCTGGGAGGCTCGCTCGTTCTGAGGGACAGTGGCTCAGACGTCTGGCAGCCCCACATCCTGTCTAGAACAGGGGAGACTACCCTGAGCTGACTGGCCGGCTCTTTCCATGGCCCGCCCTGCCCCTTCTTCAGTTGGGCAAGCCTAGAGTATCCGTGGTCAAACCATACGGCCTGTGGGCCACATCTGGCCCACTGCTTGTTTTTGCAAATAAAGTTTTATTGGAACACAGTCACACCCAGGCAGTTAAATACCACCTGTGGCTGCTTTCCTACTACAGCAGAAACATTGAGGAGTTGCAACAAGGACTGTTCAGCCCCGCAGAGCCTTACATAGGTACTGTCTGATCCTTCACAGAGCGGGTTTGCTGACCTCTGAGCTAGACTGCAGGACCGGGCCAGGCCAGGCTTTCTGGAATCCTCCTGGCTTCTGTGGATGGGAACAGATTTTTCTGAGGGAAAACAGGCCATGTGGAGGGAGCGGGGACTCTGTGCCCTTGGGCTGGCTGCGTCAGCCTCACCGTGGTCACTGAGAGTGAGTGTCATCCTGGCAAACCACAGAGCCACACTGTCTGCACCTTGCTGGCAAGGCTGGCGGCTGGAGGGCATGGGGTGATGCGACCCCAGGGAGTATGAGCCCGAGGGCACCGCATCCCTGGAGGTGCCCTGCCCTGTTTGTGGGCACTCTTCCTTTCTCTCCTTCTTATATCCAATCTCGCGCTCTCCATTTCCCACCTCGCGTCCCCCAGTCCGCCTGTCCCCACGCTTGCTCTCTGCTCTGCCCTGGGCTGGCCAGGGCGGGGGCCTATCAGCGTCTGGCACTGTCCAGTCTGCAGCTGGCCCTTGCAGCCTTAACGCCGACTGAGTCCTTGCCAAGAACCTTTCTCCCGCGGCTGCCAGCCGTCCCTCTGCCGGGCTCTCCTCTCCGGGCCCCGAGAGGCTGCCAAACGCTCACTTGCCATCCACGCGGCTACTCTACAAACACAGAGGCCGAGGACCCTTGAGGGTACCTGCTGAAATGCAGATGCCTGGGCCCACCTGGACCCCCTGAGTTGAACTCTGGGGGTGAGAACTGGCCCATGCCCACGTAATGAGGCCCCAAGGGACTCAGCGTGGCTAAGTTCAAGGGCCCCGGTGGGCCGAGGCCAGGTCCCCCCATAAGCTGTGGGGGCTGCAGAGGCCCAAGCCTGGTGCCCAGGAGCACGCCCCTCTCAGCCCCAGGAAAGCTGCCATCACTGCGGGTGGCTATGACCAGTAGACAGGTGGGAACCCCCCTCCCAGGTGGCCGGCACAGGGCCAGATGTCCCCCTGCCCCACCGAGGAGGCTGAGGGCGGTGTGCCCTGCCCAGCTTGGCTCACTGCTGCCTTGATGACCTACCCTCCATCCCGAGACCATCCACATCCCCCAGGACGGCACGGTGGTCCAGCCCTCTCCCGGCACCCTCCTAGGTGAGCCATGGCGTTGGGGCAGCTGGTCGCCTCCTTAAGTTTTGGTGTCCTCATCTGTACAGTGGGGTGATGGGGCCCTGGGAGGATGATGTCCATGTCAAATGTCCACCCAGTGCCCAGCAGGTAGTAAAAACCAGCTGCTGGGACCCCATGCGTGTCAGAGTAGAACTGTGCTCCGTAGGGTTTTAAATGACTGACTTTTTGGAAGAAAATTGCCAGGCCTTTCTTCCGAGGTATTTCTGGACAGACTCGACCCTCCAACCTTTTTGTTAGCACGTTCACTGTGTGCACCCTCTGGGACTCCGACAGGCAGTAAGTGCTCAGGGAACAAGAGCTCTCCGCATGGCTGGAGAGGCAGCTCTGGGGGGACGTGAGCTCTGATGGGCCAGAAAAGCTGCCTGTGACTCAGACCAGCTGAGTAACCCAGGCAGGTGGCCCATACCCTCCACGCCTCGGCTTCCTCTCCTGTGAAATGAGGCCAGCACCTCACAGGCTGCTGTGAGGGTGAGTGAGTTAGAGATAAAGAGCTACTAGCAGGCGGCACGTGGTGGTGATACATACCCGTGCACTATCATCGCTACCGAGGAGCTCTGGTGGTGCAGAGGTGAAGAGCTACGGCTGCAAACCAAGAAGTCGGCAGTTCGAATCCACCAGCCAATCCTTGGAAACCCTATGGGACAGTTCTACTCTGTCCTATAGAGTCGCTATGAATCCGAGTCGACTCAACGGCAACGGGTTTTAAAAAAATTATTATTGCTGCTGAGACAGTGGTTCAGTGATAGAATCCTCACCTTCCACACAAGAGACCCAGGTTTGATTCCCGGCCAATGCACCTCATGTACAGCCACCCCCGTCCATCAGTGGAGGCTTACGTGTTGCTAGGATACTGAACAGTTTTCAGCGGAGCTTCCAGACTAAGACAGACGAGGAAGAAAAGCCTGGTGATCTACTTCTGAAAATCAGCCAGTGAAACCCTGATGGATCACAACGGTCTGATCCACAACCGATCGTGGCAACGGCACAGGGCCTGACAGCGTTCTGCTCCGTTGTGCCTGGGTTGTGGTGAGTCAGGGGCCGACACTAACACAGAAGCAGCACACGCTCTTCCGTCTCTGTTTCAGACACTCAGAGCCTTGCCTGTGGCTGTCATCTGTGCTCCATTCCAGTGCCCCCAAGCCGAGCCCCACACAAACACAGCCACAAGGAGAAGGGGAAGCAGCCCCCGTGGTGGCACACAGTGGCGTCCGGCACAGGCAGGCTGTCTGGGGCTTGGGTGCCCTGGGTTTCTGGTAGAACTGAAAAGTAAGTGAATAAAGGGTGGGGGCTGAGCAGGGGTAGGAGCTTCTGGGAGAGAAGCCAGCTGCAGGCGGGGCACCCATTTACCGACTGATGGGAGCTCAGCATTGCAGGGGACCGGAGGGACATGCCCACCCATGCAGAAGCCTCTAGTGCCTCACACCCGCAGCCGCCGAGCCTCTCCTTGGGCTCCAGGATGGCCACGCCCACTCCTGAGGCTGACATTCTACGTGGGATATGGGCAGATGGTTCCATCCACCCCCACAGACAGCCACCTTGGGGTTGGTTGTTTGCATCTAACTCCTGATGGGAAATCATGCTCCTAGGGGCAGACTGGGGCAAGGGGGTGGTCCAGGCTTTGAGGGGCAGTGAAGTCCCTGTCCAGTGCCGGTGGGGCTGCTGAGCTCTCTGGGGAGCTCAGGGTCCTGGCAGAGGGGCCATTAGCCTGGCCTGAACATGAGCACCGTGGGACAGGTGAAGGGGTGACTCTCCCCACAGGGCAGCTTGCCCCTACACCATGGGAGGGGGTGCATTTACCTCTGGCTCCCCGTCCCCTTTTTCAAATGGGTGGGGTACAGCTGCCCCGCCTTTTAACTTTGGTGTCAACTACAAAGGAAGGAAGAAGCTCCAGAGAAGCCGAGGGAGATCTAGGGAGGAGGAGCCGTTTCCCACACCCAGCCCTGAACATCCGTCCAGACATGCCTGCAAGGGACAGGGCAGTGTCCCCCAGTCGTTATGGGCTGCTGGGGACAAGCCTGGTTTCACCCGCGGCACCCAGAGCTACAGCGTGCAACGGCAGCTTCAGCTAATCACAGGCTTCCACTGGCTGATTTTCAGAAGTCAATCGCCAGGCCTTTCTTCCTAGTCTGTCTTAGTCTGGAAGCTCCACGGAAACCTGTTCAGCATCCTAGCAACAGATGGGTGGTGGCTGCACTTGAGGTGTACTAGTCAGGAATCAAACCCGGGTCTCCTGCATGGAAGGTGGGAATTCCACCATGAACTACTACCACCCTGCCCTTCTGTCTAGTGGGGCTAATACACCTCCCTGCACCCTCTCCCCAGCAGCCCCACTCTGCTGTGTGCCCTGCTGCCTCTAGACAGGCGCCGGATGTGGGTGCCAGTGGAGGGGTTAATGACCACACGGAGCACACTGTGGACGGGTGCTGTGCTGGGCTGTGATCTGAGAGGGCTTCTGACCCCCTCACCTCCCCCTGTACCACCCCCCAAGAGGGAAATACAGCCAGGACCTCCGGCACCTGTCAGGGAGGGGCTGGCTCTGCACCAGCCCTTCTGATGGCCTCTCCCTCCTTGTGCAGTGGAAAAACAGGGGGCGCAGAAGCTGATGGGTGAGACCCTCCCTGCGCCCCCACACCTGGAGCTCACCTGGGCACACAGATACACACGCACCCAGATCTGCCACAGCATGGGGGAGGGTCCACATGTGTGTGCACACAACACACACACAAGTCACACACATGCACACTTATACACACATTCACACTCATATACTTCCACACACGCCACACACTCATATACACACATTCACGTGTACACACAAGTCACACACACACACACACACTGTCTCACACATACTTCCACACACTCACATACATGTGTACACACATGCTTAGGCACAGTCACACATTCATTCATGCACACTTATACACACACATACTTCAGTACGCTCATGTGCACACTCACGCCCACAAATGCACTCGTTGATACCCACACCCCACACTTATACATTCGGTTTGCTGCATACTTCCACACACTCACTCACACACCCTCACACACATTGCTCACACGCTCACTCTTACACTCCTGAGGCTGCTGAAGGTGTAACACAGGCCACAACTCCCACCTCCCTCAAAGGTGCCCTGCTGACATGACGTCGTTCAGAGGCTCAGCCAGGGCATGTGTGTGTACACACGTGTGTGCGTTCCTGCACCCCGGGCTGCTGGGCCCAGGGAGAGCCAGGCCTCCAGCAACACAACCCCTGTCCTCTCGGAGTGCTGATAAGACCAGAGAGTAATCTGGGTGCGGCCCCCTGGCCTGGGAAAGGGCCACGTGGGTGCCCAGGCTGACTTCCCCAGAGCCGCTCTGCTCCAGCAATCAGCGCATGTCTAGCTCAGGCCCTGGGGGATTCTCCCACGCTCTGAGGCCAGTAGACAAAGGTGGGATTAGGGAGCACCAGTGTAGCTCCAGCTGTAGACATCATCTGCCCAGTGCTCTCCCCGACACTGGGCGGGGCTGGGGACCCTGCCGGACCCCACACAACACCCCAGACACGCAAGGTGGGTGGCCAGACCTGGCTTCTGAGGGCACGGGGCTCCTGAGGGTGGTCTGGGGCATGTGGCACCCACCTGTACCAAGGCCCGAGCCCACAGGAGCACCCAGACCTCAGCTGGGTACCAAGCTGCAGGATCAGAGTGGACAGACCCCTGTGGTTTTGCAGGTGGGCCTCGGCAGTCCTGGAAGGCCAGAGTCTTGTTCTAACCTCAAGGCAGTCCCAGGTGTGAGGTGTAAGCAGAGTCGCAGCTGTCCCTTCTGCCTTGCATCCACCCTTGAAGCTGACCTCCATGTCCTCTGCCACTCCTGGACTCTTAGGCTGGAGAACTGTCTGTGAAGCTTGGCAGAGACCCACACTGCTGGCAGGGCAGTAGGAGTTGGGACTCATCCATTCTTTTTATGACCACCTCTTGGTCCCAGCAATGCCCAAGTGCATGGGACCTCTGGTCCTTCCCCCTCAGGAATGTCCAGTTTAGTTAGAGGGAACCTGAAGCTGTGTGAGGGAAGGGACAGAGAATGCAGGGTCACAGAGAAAAGGACTTACCCAGTCTGGGGTACTCAAGGGTGGCTCACTGGAGGAGGGGGCTCAGCCAGCATCTTGAGGGATGCATAGGAGTGCGCCAAGGAAGGGATAAAACAGAGGGGCCAGCAGATGTCAAGTTACATGAAACAACCCAAGTGTCCATCAGCTGACAAATGGATGAACGAGATGTGGTCCATCCACACAATGGAATATTACTCATCCATAAAGAGGTGAAGTTCTGATACACGCTATGACACGGATGAACCCTGAACACGTTACACTGAGTGAAATAAGTCAGGCACAAAAAGACAAAAACTGCATGAGCCCACTGATGTGAAATATCTAGACATTGTGCTTGGTAACACAGAGGATCAGCCAAAGAGAGGAGGACCTTTGACGAGATGGACTGACACAGTGGCTGCAAGAATGGGCTCAGACAGCAATGATTGTGAGGATGGCGCAGGACCGGGCAGTGTTTTGTTTCGTTGTACATCAGGTCACTAAGAGTCGGAACCGACTCAATGGCATCTAACAACATCAACAGCGCAGCCAAATGCATAGAGACAGAGAGCAGATTAGAGGTTACCTGGGGCCTATCTATCTGTCTGTCTGTCTCTCTGTCTATCTAACTGTATAATTTTTACTGTGGCAAATATATATAATAAATATAATTTTCATTGTGGTAAAATACGTGTATATGTATGCATATATGAATATTTCACCACAATAAAAATTATAAGTAAAATTCATTAAAAGACGACCAAACAAAGGGAGTCAGTGAGAAGAAGCCACGTCACAAGGTAAGAGGCACAGCCGTTGGTGGCCCCGTGTGGGGCCATGTTGGGGGAGGGACGCTGAGGGCGCCAGGAAGACGCCCCTGTGGCTTCCTGGACCCCACAGAACCTCCTCTGGACAGAGACCTGCAAACGTCCCAGCTCTGGCCCACACCCCCATCCTGTCCTGTTGGATTCTTCACAGGGCTTTGGGTGCTGATCCAGTGCCTGGGGTGACCTCACCCCTAAGGACACAGGTGGCCTCCCGCAACCCAACATGCTTTGGGGTTTGTGGGAGGCCAGGGCACCTCCTCAGGGGTGGCCTGCCTGCTCCAGCTGCTGCGGTCAGAGTTCCCCTTGCTCTCCGGTTGGTCCCCTCCCCAACTCACGCCCACACTCTGGGAAGCCCAGGGCCCCCCGAGGCAGGGGAAATCCATGATATCAAAAGTCCCAACTGTCAAAGGAAACCAAGCTGCCACAGCCAGGTCCTCCGGGGGACAGGGGAGAGGGGATGGGAAAACCCTCAGGACCACCCACATCAGGAAACAACTCTCAGCCTCCTCCCTGAGCCGCCCCTGCCGGGAACAGGGAGCCTGAAAAAGGAGGGCAAATCTTAGGCAGACGGTCACGCTCCCTGCTGACCTCTGGTCCCACTAAATTAGCTGCACCTCCCAGCCTCCCTTGCAGAGCCAGGCATAATGGGGCATTACAATGGAATTTAATTTCCCTTTAATTACAATGGCCCACAGATATTGTTTAATTTGTAATCGGGGAGTTAATGTGGTTTTACCCTCTGGCAATCATAGGACTGTCTACACACACATGTTCTTACCATACGGATGGTGGGGCACAGGCCACCACCCTGCAGAACGCGCGAGCGCGCGCACACACACACACACACACACACACACACACACACACACACACACACACACGCTGTCCCTGCCCAGTAAGCCTCTCAGCCACCGGCTCCACCTCCCCGCCCGTCACATGCACGACGTTGGTGTGGCCGTCCCGTGTTACACGGCTCACACATGCACGAACCACCATAATAGGCAGGCGGGAGCATAGTTTTTCCTCTAATTATATATTCAGCACTTCTGAGAAAATGAGATTTTAGTAATTCAATTGGACTGAGAAGCAGGGCTATAATAAAATGAAATTTGTAACAATTGTGCAGTTAAATTAGTTAAATGGAGAAGAAGGAGCTGTGGAAAATTGACCCCTGATCTCCTAAGGACTAATCAGACATTTGAACTGAGTTGTGCTAACAAAACTCTCGGGGGGTTGCAGGGTCTAGAGGCAGCAGGGAAGACGCAGAGCAGACAGCAGAGCAGACAGGCCGGCAGAGCCTAGGGGGAGCCCTGTGGGAGGCAGGGAGGAGGCCAGGCTGGGAACGCAGGCAGCTGGGCTGGAAAAAACCAACCACTCTCTCTGGATCTGGCAGCTCGGTTCTCAAACTGCAGCTATTCAAAGCAGGCTCCTGAGCAAGTGTGGGCATCCCGGGGGTGTCTGGAGGGTGGGGGTGACAGCCAGGAACCAAGACTGTGGGGTCATCTGCTGAGCCACCCCCCACCTCCACCCTGCCTCCAGTCCCAAAGCAGGGAGGCTGAAGCTGGGGGAGGGAAGAGCAGCTCTGCCTCCTGCCCACTCACCTGCCAGCTCTCCTGGCAGCATCTGACCCAGGCCACCTCCCTCTCTGACCTGTCAGGCTCCCTCCTGGGGCTGAGGGTGAAGTCGCAGGCCTGGGGGCCATCCTGGAAGAGGAGAAGGGGACTGGCCCAGTCCTCTAGATTGGGAGCTGGGCATGGACCCTCTGTCCCTGGGGGTGTCAAGATGAGAGGTGTGGACATCAAGTCTTTGGGGAGCCTGGGGATCCCAGACACTGAAGGTATCGGGATGCCCCTTAGGCTGGGAGGGGAGGTGGCGGGGCCCGGGGCCTCGTGCTAGTCGTCTTTCTGACCCAGTCCCAGGCCCCCTCAGTGTGGCTGCAAAGCCATCACTCAGAACACTCCACTCAGAAGCCCCTGGGAAGATAAGAAGTCTCCAGAAACCAGAGAGGGCAGACGGGGCTGAAGGAAGGAGAAGGCCCTGCAGCGCCTGGCAGTCTCTTCCAGCACTAGGCTCAAAGCACCCCGGGGGGAGGCCCTTCGGGCCCCCCAGCCTGCTCCCTGCCTGGTTGGTGCAACAGTGTTGCAGACAGGGTGCCACCACCCCCACAGGACCACCAGTGGCAGATCAGGGCCCCCTGCAGGCAGTGTCTCCTACCCAGGTGCCATAGGCATCTTCCGGCCAGCTGGAGGCCAGACAGCCCTGCAGCCCACTTTCCCCCTAACCAGCCTCCCAGAGCCAGGCTGCGCAGCTCTGATGCTGACCCCGGAAGCAAGCTGGGCCGACATCCTGGAGGGTGGTGGGTGAGCCCAGCCTGCAGCCTGAGCACAGCGCTGTCCAGACCATTAGCAGAAGCAGCTCCACTCCCCTCCACTGCCAGGCTCCCCTGGAGCTGTAACCCCACAGTCTGCCCTGAGGCTGAGGGGATATCAATGTGGGTGCTGCAGTATTGGTGTGGGGGATTATTCCGTGACGGGGTTTTGGGGGGGCAAGATGGGGATGCTCGAGGTGTGGGAGGGGCTGAAATCCCCGCTGGCCAGGTGAGGTGGCTTCACGGCTCTCTCCAGGCTACCCACCACATATGGCGAGTCTCCCTGGGCAAGGGGCTGCAGGTGGACAGGCGTCTTGGTGGGAGAATTGGCAGAAAGGGGGTGTATTGGGGAGCCTGGGGCAAACCCAGACAGCATCCAGTACTTCTTGTAAGGGGCACCCTGCTCCCTCTCTTGGTGGAAATTCCATTTATCCCTCCAACCTCCCAAGGGGTAGGATCTGTCAGTCCCCTGCTCTACGACAGAGTGTGAAGAAGCTGCCGCACCCTTGGGTGTCTGCACCCTCGGGTGGGGGAGGACGAGGCTCTGCTTCCATCAGATCCCCTCCGGGGGTGGGCAACACCCCACCCCCTTGGCCTTGGCCTCCGTAGGAGGGTCTCAGCCTCCAGTGATGGGGAGGCAGCTCTGGGGAGAGGACACCTTTGCCAAGGACAGTGGTGCACCCACCCCCCCATGGAAGGAAGGCGCTGGGTGCTGGCAGTGGGTGGAAACAAAGGATACGCAGACCTGTCACAGGGGTCATGGAGTGAGACCCTCCACATCTGGGCCTGCGATGAGGCCTGGTGGGGAGGGTGGTGGTCCAGGAGTCCCTGAGCCTCGCCTGGGTAGGAGTCCATGATGAGGCTGAGTCGGGAGGGCGAGGGGCAGGGTCCAGGCTCCCTGAGCCTCTCCTGGGTGTGAGTCCATGATGGTGCTGAGTGGGGAAGGTGGGGGGCGGGGTCCGGGCTCCCTGGGCCTCATCTCGGGGGAGGCAGCACTGACTACCAAGGACCTGGCCCTCCCGTGAGCAGCCCCACCGGTCGGCAGTCTGAGCTGCCAGGCCTCGGGGAACCAGGATGCAGGGGCGTCGGCGAGCAGGGGGCAGAGGGACAGGAGGTGGGCAGTACATGCCCCCAACTCCTCCTGCCCCACTTCTCCAAAATCAGATCATCCGAGGGACCCAAAGTAGTCACTTTGGGACCTGAGTGGAGGGAAGATTGTTGGTCTGGGGAGGACAGCCACACCCTGATTTTCCTGGGGCCCAGATGGAGCTGAGCCCTGCCTTCTGCCCCCCCCCCGCTGCTGTGCTCAGCTCCCACCACTCTGCCCCGCCCCGTGCCCCGCCCCCTGCCCCACCCTCTGCTGCGCTCAGCTCCCACCACTCTGCCCCGCCCCGTGCCCCGCCCCGTGCCCCGCCCCGTGCCCCGCCCTCTGCCCCGCCTTCTGCCCCACCCTCTGCTGTCTCGGCTCCCAGCACTCTGCCCCGCCCCGTGCCCCGCCCTCTGCCCCACCCTCTGCTGTGCTCAGCTCCCACCACTCTGCCCCGCCCCGTGCCCCGCCCCGTGCCCCGCCCTCTGCCCCGCCTTCTGCCCCACCCTCTGCTGTCTCGGCTCCCAGCACTCTGCCCCGCCCCGTGCCCCGCCCTCTGCCCCACCTTCTGCCCCACCCTCTGCTGTGCTCAGCTCCCACCACTCTGCCCCGCCCCGTGCCCCGCCCTCTGCGGTCTCAGCTCCCACCACTCTGCCCCGCCCCGTGCCCCGCCCTCTGCCCCACCCTCTGCTGTCTCGGCTCCCAGCACTCTGCCTTCCACAGGGAACACACAGGTCCCCAGGATGGGGCGGGAGGAGAGGGGAGAGGTTACAGTAAAACGGCAGTCTTACGTTATATAAATTTGACCACAATTAAAAAATCATAAATAAGTAAAACCCATTAAATGACAAAAAATAAGTCAAGTCACAGGGGTAAGGAGCACAGCTGCTGGTGCCAGAGTGCGGCAGGGCTGGGAAGAGGGATGCCAGGGAGTCCCTGGAAGCCCAGGCCTGTGGATGGGAGACAGAGATGGGGAGGGGAGGAGAGGGGGCGGGGACAAAGGAGGGGAGGGAGAGAGGGGGAGGGGAGGAGAGGGGAGAAGGGGAGGGAAGGGGAAGGGGGGGAAGAAGGGGGGACGGGAAGAAGGGGAGGGGAAGAGAGGGAGGGGAGGAGGGGGAGAAGGGGAGGGAAGGGGGAGGAGGGGAGGGAAGAGGAGGGAAACGGACAGGGAGGGGCAGGGGACAGACGAGGAGGGGCTGCGCAGGTCCCCTCCCTCCAGAACCCCAACCCCAGACCTGCAAGGGGGTCCTCTGGACCGGCTTCCACCTCCCAGGCTGCAGTAAGCATTCAAATATTTATCCTGGTTTCATTTTCCAAAAGGAGAATGAAGAGAAAGCAAGAGAGGGAGAGAGGAGGAAAAAAGCCTGAGTTTCTCATCTGAAAGTTAATTAGTCTAATTAGGTCTAATTAAGAGCCCTCAACACAATGCAGCTCACAAATGAATTGCTGGTCCCCTCATTTCCTTTGGTTCTCATTTTAGACTCAGCCTGGAAAGCCAGCGCCGGCGGGGCGGGGGGGTGGGGGGCAGTGCTGTGTGCACAGGGGCGGTCTGCTCCCTCTCTGGGGGGCAGAGCGCGAGGGCCACAGGCAGAGCTGGTCCAGTGAGCATCGATGAGGCAACTTATACCTCCAACCCTCAGTCTCCTCTGTTATGGATTGAATTGTGTCCCCCCAAAATATGTGCTGTAAATCCTAACCTCTATGCGTGTGATTATAATCTCATCTGGGAACGGGTTGTCTTTGTTATGTTAATGAGACAGGATTAGCGTAGGGTGTATTTTGAGTCAATCTCTTTTGAGATGAAAAAGAGATTAAATAAGTGAGCAGAGCAGAGATGGGGAAGAGAGATGCCCAGCCACAAGATCGCCCAGGAGCAGAAGCTCAAAGAGACGAGGACCTTCCTCCAAAGCCGACCAAGGGAGAAAGCCTTCCCCTAGAGCCGAGGCCCTGAATTCGGACTTCTAACCTCCTAAACTCTGAGAAAATAAATTTGCTTGTTGAAGCCACTCACTGGTGGTATTTCTGTTATAGCAGCACTGGATAACTAAGACACCATCGTATCCCCAGCCCCCACCCCCCACCCCGGAGGACTCTGGCTCTACCTAGGGGCTCCCTGCCGGCTCCTTCAGCAGCCGTCTACCTGCCTGGGGAGACTGCCCGAACCCTGCTCTCCTGCTTGGGGGTTTGCACCCTGGGTGTCCCCCCCACCCCGCCCCAGGTTCTGCAGGCTTCCAAAAGTTAGGTGAAGTATGAAGCGTCCGTGTGTGGGGTCCAGCTCCTGCCTGGAGCACCCGCGGAGGGCGGTCAGGACTGTCCCCCCCAGCTAGTCACTCCCAGGGTGATGGTGTCAGAGGGAGGAAGAGCCCTGACCATCTGTGGCCCAGGATGGGCTGGTGTCCCCCTCCACTGAGCCATTTTGGGGGGAAGAGGGAGGAAAGAATAAGGACTGGGCCCGCAAGCGTGTTCTGCCTTGGCAGCCTCGGGCACTCTGGACCCAACGCCTCCCCCTCCTGGAGGCCCCCACCCCAGAGTCTCCTGCCCAGGTTCTCCCTGCCCCTGCTGCCGCCACCTCTTGTCCTGAAGTGCTCTGCATCCCCTTGCCCCCAACACTGGCAGACCCTCTGCTGGGTGCAGGGCCCAGGGCGGAGGCACCTTGCCTCATGGGGCTGGGAGCTGGGTACAGAGGGGTGGGCTGATGGCCCCAGCCACCATGTGTGAAGACCACTAGGGCCAGCCCCGTGCACTCGCCCACACCCTCTCCTTCAATCCTCCCACAGCTGGCCGGGAAGGATGACCACCGGCAATCCCTGGGCCTCCGGACAGGGAGGTGAAGTGACCTTGTCCAGGTCTGCACCCAGGTTCGCTGGGTTACAGACCCACTCCCGGCAGCCCTGCTGCTTCAGGGGCAAGGGCAGCGCCAGCCCTGGCCCCAGATGGGACACACCACAAAGCTCCAAGCAAAGGAGAGTTTCTGCAATGAGGCCCTGGGGGTTGGGCCCTCCTTTCTGCTCCCTGACGCAGTTCTGGAGCTGGTCCCACCAGCACAGACCCCCAGGAGGGAGAACAGTAGGAAAGCAGGCCATGGCAGGGGCCAGGGGAGACGATGCCCAGCAGGCATCTCAGGGCCCCACTCAGGGCCCCCTGAAGGAAGACGGAGCCACACAGCAGCAGGAGGCTGCTTTCTGAGCTGAGATCAAAGGAATTAAGCAGGCTTAGCTCAGAGCCACGGATGAATTGGAATCTGAGCCAACTACAGGGAGCAGAGTGGAAGGGCTCAGAGGGCCCTGGGGAGGGCAGAACCTGGAGGTTACGCAGGAACACCCACACAGAGCTGCAGGGGCCAAGACCCGCCCATGAGGAGCCATGGACGCCCCTCTGTCAGGAAGCTTGTGCAAGGAAGCAGGGCTCTGATCGGGCCAGCCAGTGGCTGCAGGAATCCCTGCCCACCGAGAGTCTACCCAGTCCCTCCTGCCAGGGGTGGCCCAAAGCCGGTTCTGCATGCAGAACATGATGCTGTGCTCAGAGAATCAACAGAAAGACAAGTCACCAAGAAACTTGCCGGATGTTGGGAGTGTTGTAGGACTAGTTTGTGGTGATAGTTAGACAACGCTATAATTTGTTATAAATTGTTGAGTTGTCAATTAGAATGGGTGGATTCTATGGTATGTAAATTATACCCCCATAAAGCTGTTACCAGGAGCTCTGGTGGAGCAAGGCTGGAGGTTCAAGTCCACCCAGAGGCACCTCGGAATAAAGGTCTGGCGATCTATTCCCAAAAAGTCAACCTTTGAAAACCCTATGGAGCACATTTCTACTCTGACACATGTGAGGGCGTCATGAGTTGGAGTTGACTCCACGGCAACTGGATGTGCCTCTGAGTAGGTGGCTGGGGGTCCTGGGCCAGATGGCAGCCCCAAGGCAGGGGGTTTTGAATGGGGACAGGTGGTCAGGGCTTCGTGGGAGCTGGAAAACAGTGGAGTGTCACTCAGAGATTTGGGAGGCCCAGAAGGCTCTGGATGCTTCAGCTCACTGTGACACACAGCTCCAAGGAGCATTGACTGCCTTGCGACCCTCTGTTCCTCAGGCACCCCTCTGCCCCCTGGGCTCTGGGTAGGAGTGACTGGCTGCAGGGGCTGTACAGGGTAGGACACTTGGCCTGGGCCTGCAGCACACACTTCAACCTTATATTAAAATAAACCCTGTCTTCAGTTAGTGAAGCTCGGTTACATTGTATTTCTTTGAGTGTGGGTTTAAATGGTTAATTTGTTAAATGGAAACATTTAAGATCAATGATATATTCTGTGACTGTGATGGTTAAGGCTGTAGGTTAACTTGGCTGGGCCATGATTCTTAGTGGTTTGGCAGTTCTGTAATGATGTAATGTGGCAGTTATGTAATAATGTAGTCGTCCTCCATGATGTGATCTGATGTGATCAGCCAATCAGTTGTAAGGGGAGTTTCCTCCAAAGTGTGGCCTGCACCCAATATATATGTGGATGTTCTGGCAAAGCTCCCTTGCTTGCTCTGGATCCTGCACCCAGCTTGCTGTCATCTGTCCTCTGGTTCTTGGGACTTGAGCCAGCATCCTGTTCTCTGACATGCCGATTCTGGGATTCCCCAGCCTCCACAGCCTGTGAGCCAGTGGCCTGCCATCTTACTTGCCGATCTTGGCATTCGTTGGCCTCTGCAGCCTGTGAGCCAGCAGCCTGCTGTCTAACCTGCCAATCTTAGGTTCGTCAGCTCTGCAGCTATGTGAATCAGGAGAAGCCTCCAGCCTGACGCCTGACCCACAGACTTGGGACTTGCTAGCCTCTATGACCACATGAGCCATTTCTTTGAGATAAATCTCTCTTTTTCTTTCTCTATACATTTATATGCTTCACTGGTTTTGCTTCTCTAGAGAACCCAGCCCAAGACATCTGGTACCAGGAGTGGTTCTAGAGAAACAATTCTAAGGACGAGCTTTCTAAACTGGTTCTCAAATCTGACTAGTCTTAAAGGCACTGATGAGTCTGCCTCCAGGAGTAAAGACAGCACTGCTAATCGATGGCGTGAGGATACAATATTAATACACAAAATACTACCACCAATAAATCAAGTATTGGTATGAAGTGGGGCTCTGGGTGATTGCATGTCTAATACGTTTCTAGAATTCTGTCATCATGAGCAGCATAGGGAAACGGGTTGCTTGGTCCCACTTTCGCTAGACAAAGTGGTGAAAGAGAGGAGCTCAGGGCTCAGAGTCACAGCCCAAGTGTCACCTAAAAGACCTCAAAGTTGCCACTTGTGCCCTGAAAGAAAGCCTTATTTCTTGTAGTAACAGAGCTGATGTTGCCAAAACCCAAACCCAGAGTCTTATTGTAAGAGTGGCTGAATTACAACGCCAACTGAATTTGCAATCTCAAATGGTGTCTGAAGTTAAAGTGAGGGCACTGATTGGGAAGAAATGGGATCCTGAATCTTGGGACATATGTGCAGATAATCAGGAAGCTGGGAACACTGAGCCCCTAAATTCCATTGAAACACTCCTGCCAACAGAGCCAGCCCTCTTACTCCCATCTGAAAAGATTACTCCATCTTTGTCTGCTAAGCCACCCTCCCCAGTAAAACCATTGTTCCTTCCACCACCATCTGATGAGATTAACCCTAGTGTGCCTGAAGAGTCTTTGTCTGAGATATCACCTGGGGAAGTGCCTGGAGCATCATCTGAGGTAGATGCCTTACAAGACATTGCTGAATGTTCCCAGGACCCCCCCCACTTTTGCTTCTAGACCTATAACTAGACTTAAGTCCCAGTGAGCCCCCAAAAGTGAAGAACAAAGTGTGACCCAGGAGGAGGTACGCTACACTTCAAAAGAACTGCTTGACTTTTCTAATATGTACAAGCAGAAACCTGGGGAATATGTGTGGAAATGGCTTTTAAGGGTGTGGGATAATGGTGCAAGGAACATAAAGATGGATCAGTCTGAGTTTATTGATATGGGCCAACTAGGCACAGATCCTTCATTCAGTGTTTTAGCTCAAGAGGTTAGGAAAGGATCTAATAGTTTATTTGGCTGGTTTGCTGAAGCATGGATTATGCAGTGGCCTACATTACATAAAACTGAAGTACCAGACCTGCCTTGGTATACTTTAGAAAAGGGTATTCAAAGGCTTAGGGAAATTGGCATGTTAGAGTAGATTTATCAGGTTAGACCCCCAGACCCACACATGGAATGCCCAGAGGACATACCACAACTGTGAGGAACAAATTTGTGAAGGGAGCCCCAGCATCCCCGAAGACTGTTGTGATTGCTATTTTATGTAAGCCAGATTTGACAGTGGGAACTCCCCTAACTGAATTAAGACATCTAACTACATGTGGCTGATAGCACCTTGTGGTAGTAGAGGTCAAGTGGTGGCACTCAACTGACAAAGACAAGGTGGGCATGGTTACCATAATAGACAACAGAGTCAAAGCAGTAATCAGAATAGTCTGACTCATATGGATTTAGAGAGCTGGCTGCTTAGTCATGGTGTCCCTAGGAGTGAAACAGATGGGAAATCTACTAAATGTTTACTTGATCTATACAAGCAGAATTCTAGGTCAAGTGAATGTTAGTATAACTTGAATCGCCAGCATAGAGAGCATAGTCCCTCAGTCAATTCCCAGACTTCAGCGAGTTTAAAGACCTACAACCCCTTCAATGAAGGGGAGGTTAGGTCCCCTTGAGCAAGGACCCCACTACATTGTCAAAAACTTATACTGTTAATCTTTCTCCCAGCCTTCCCCAAAGGGATCTACAGCCTTTTATGAGAGTGACTGATCATTTGGGAAAAGGAAATAATCAGACTTTTGGGGGATTACTGGATACTGGCTCTGAACTGACACTAATTCCAGCAGACCTAAAATGTCACTGTGGCCCACCAGAGTGGAGGCGTATGGAGGTCAGGTGATTCATGGAGTCTTAGCGCAGGTTCATCTCACAGTGGGTCCAGTGGGTCCCTGAACCCATCCTCTGGTGACTGCCCCAGTTCCAGAATGCATAATTGGAATAGATATACTCAGCAACTGGAAGAACCCCCACATTGGATCCCTGAAAAGTGGAATAAGGGCTATTACGGTAGGAGAAGCCAAGTGGAAGCCAGCAGAACTGCCTCTGCCTAAATAGTAAACCCAAAGCAGTACCGCATCCCTGGAGGGACTGCAGAGATTACTGCCACCATCCAGGACTTGAAGGATGCAGGGGTGGTGATTCCCACCACAGCCCATTCAACTTGCCTAGCTGGTCTGTGCAAAAAACGGATCTGGGAGAATGACAGTGGATTATGGTAAACTTAACCAGGCAGTGGCTCAAACTGCAGCTGCTGTTCCAGATGTGGTTTCATTGCTTAAGCAAATTAATGCATATCCTGGTATCTGGTATGCAGCTATTGAGCTGGCCAATGCCTTTTTCTCGATTCCGGTTTTGAAGCAACACCAGAAGCAGTTTGCCTTTGGCTGGGGAAGGCCAGTGTCATGGATTGAATTGTGTCCTCCCCCAAAATATCTGTCAACTTAGCTGGGCCATGAGTCCCAGTATCGTGTGATTGTCCACCATTTTATGTGATTTTCCTATACGTTGTAAATCCTATCTCTATGATGTTGACGAGATGGATTACTGGCAGTTATGTTGATGAATATCCACAAGATTAGATTAGATAAGATTAGATTGTGTTTTAAACCAATCTCTTTCGAGATATGAAAGAGAGAAGTGAGCAGAGAGACATGGGGACCTCATACCACCAAGAAGCAGCACTGGGGGAAGAGGGCATCCTTTGGACCCAGGGTTCCTGTGCGGAGAAGCTCCTAGACCAAGGGAAGATTGATGACAAGGACTTTCCTCCAGAGCCGACAGAGAGAGAATGCCTTCCCCTGGAGCTGGCGCACTGAATTCGGACTTCTACCCTACTAGACTATGAGAGAATAAATCTCTCCTTGTTAAAGCCATCCACTTGTGGTATTTCTGTTATAGCAGCACTAGATGACTAAGACAGCTGGCAATACACCATCACTGTCCTACCTCAGGAGTATATCAACTCTCTATCCCTATGTCAAAATTTAGTCCACAGGGACCCTGGTCACTTTTCCCTTCCACAAGACATCCCACTTGTCCATTACATTGATGACATTATGCTGACTGGCTAGTAAGGAAGAAGTGTCAATGACTCTGGACTTATTGGTAAAACTTTATGGTGCTAGAGGGTGTGAAACTAATCCCACAAAAATTCAGGTGCCTTCCACTTAGTGAAATTTCTAAGAGTCCACAGAGTGGAGCATGTTGAGATATTCCGTCTAAAATGAAGGATAAGTTGTTACATCTGGCCCCTCCTACAATTAAAAAGGAGGCACAATGCCTGGTGGGCTTCTTTGGATTTTGGAGGCAGCATATCCCTTATTTAGGTGTGCTACTCTGGCCTATTTATCAAGTGAATCAAAAAGCCACGAGTTTTTTAGTGGGGCCCAGAACAACAGAAGGTTCTGCAACAAGCTCAGGCTGCCATGGAAGCCGCTCTGCCAATTGGGCCATATGATCTGGCTGCTCCAATGGTGCTGGAAGTGTCAGTGACAGATAGAGATGCTGTTTGGAGTCTTTGGCAGGCCCCTATTGGTGAATCACTGGGCAGACCCTTAGGATTTTGGAGCAAAGCCCTGCCATCCTCTGCAGATAACGACTCTCCTTTTGAGAAACAGCTTTTGGCTTGTTACTGGGCCTTAGTAGAGACTTAACGCTTAACCATGGGCCACCAAGTCACCATACGGCCTTAGCTGCCTGTCATGAACTGGATGTTGTCTGACCTACAAAGTCATAAAGTCAGACATGCACAGCAGCACTCCATCACTAAATGGAAGTGGTGTATATTAGAGCAGGCTCGAGCAGGATCTGAGGCACAAGTAAGTTGCATGAGGAAGTGGCCCAAATGCCCATGGTCTCCACTCTTGTTACATTATCTTCCATCTCCCAGTCTGCCCCCATGGCCTCATGCGGAGTTCCTTATGATCAGTTGACTGAGGAAGAGAAAACTTGTGCCTGGTTTACAGATGGTTCTGCACAATATGCAGGCGCCACTCAAAAGTAGACAGCGGCAGCACTACAGCCCCTCTCTGGGACCTCTCTGAAGGGCAGTGGTGAGGGAAATCCTCCCAGTAGGCAGAACTTCAAGCAGTACACCTGGGTTTTCACTTTGCTTGGAAGGAGAAATGGCCAGATGTGCGACTGTATACTGATTCATGGGCTGCGGCCAATGGTTTGGCTGGATGGTCAGGGACTTTGGAAGAAACATGATTGGAAAATTGGTGACAAGGGTTTATGTGGAAGAGATATGTGGATAGACTTCTCTAAATGGGCCAAAGAAGTGAAGATATTTATATCTCATGTGAATGCTCACCAAAAGGTGACCTGAGGAGAGGATGATTTTAACAACCAAGTGGATAGGATGACACATTCTGTGGAAACCAGTCATCCTCTTTCCCTAGCCACTCCTGTCATTGCCCACTGGGCTCATGAACAAAATGGCCATGGTGGCAGGGATGGAGGTTATGCATGGACTCAGCAACATGGAACTCCACTTACCAAGCTGACTTGGTTACATCCACTGCTAAGTGCCCAATCTGCCAGCAGCAGAGACCAACAGTGAGTCCTTGATACGGCATCATTCCTCAAGGCGATCAGCCAGCAACCTGGTGGCAGGTTGATTACATTGGACTGCTTCCATCATGGAAAAGGTAGTGTTTCATTCCTATCGGGACAGACACTTACTCTGGATATGGATTTGCCTTCTCTGCACGCAATGCTGCTGCCAAAAATACCATTGATGGACTCTCAGAATGCCTTATCCACCATCATGGTATCCCACACAACATGATCTCAGATCAAAGGACTCACCTCACAGCAAATGAAGTATGGCAGTGGGCCCATGCTGATGGAGTTCACTGGTCTTACCATGTTCCCCACCATCCTGAAGCAGCTGGCTTGACAGAATGATGGGATGGCCTTTTAAAGATACAGTTATGGTGCCAGCTAGGTGGCAACACTTTGCAAGGTTGGAACAATGTTCTCCAGGAGGCTGTATATGCTCTAAACCATTGTCCAATATATGGTGCTGTTTCTCCTATAGTCAGCATTCATGGTTCCAGGAATCAAGCAGTGGAGATGGGAGTTGCACCAATCCCTATTACCCCTAGTGGCCCACTCACAAAGTTTTTGCTTCCTGTACCTGTGACCCTATGTTCTGTGGGTCTAGAGGTCTTAGTTCCAAAGGGAAGAATGCTCTCACCTGGAGACACAACACAGATTCCACAGAAAAGGAAGTTAAGAATGCCACCTGGCCACTTTGGGCTCCTCATGCCTCTGGATCAACACGCAAAGAAGGGAGTTACGATACTGGCTGGTGTGACTGACCCTGGCTTCCAAAGGGAAATTGGATTGATGTTGCAAAATGGAGGTAGAAAAGAGTAATACAGGAGATTCCTAAGGGCGCCTCCTAATACTACTATGCCCTGTGATTAAAGTCAATGGAAAACTACAACAACCCAATTATAACATGACTACTAATGGCCCAGACCTTTACGGAATGAAGGTTTGGGTCGTGGCACCAGGCAAAGAACCATGACTAGCTTAGGTGCTTGCTTAGGGTAAAGGGAATAGGGAATGGGTGGTGGAAGAAGGTAGTTCTAAATACCAGTTACAACCACGTGACCAGGTGCAGAAATGAAAACGGTAATTGTTATGAGTAATTCTTCCTTGTATGTGTGCATCAAATATTTTTGTTTTATTCACTTTTAAAATACAAGATGCAAATGGGGCTAATGTGCTTTTGGTTATATGCATGTTAGTTGTCTCACGTTAGGTGCAAGTATGACTTTGTAATTGTCTTTACTTAGAGACTGTGTATGGTTTAAGGAGATCTGTACAGGGGCCAAGCTGTCAAGGGGTGGACTGTGATGGTTAAGTTTGTGTGTCAGCTTGGCTGGGCCATGATTCTCCATGGTTTGGCAATTATGTAATGATGCTGTTTGGTAGTTATGTAATGATGTAATCATCCTCCATGATGTGATCTGATGTGACCAACCAATCCATTGTAAGTGGAGTTTCCTGGGGGGTGTGGCCTGCATCCAATATATATATATAGATGTTCTGGAAAAGCTCGCTCGCTTGCTCTGGATCCTGCATCCAGCATGTCATCATCTGATCTCTGGTCCTTGGGACCTGAGCCAGCAGCCTGCTGTATTGCCTGCCAATCTTGGGATTCATTGGCCTCCGCAGCCCGTGAGCCAGCAATCTGCCATCTGACCTGCCAATCTTGGGTTTTTCAGCCTCTGCAGCTCTTGAGCTAGCAGCCTGCTTTCTGACCTGCTGATCTTGGATTTGTCAGCCCCTGCTGAATCATGAGAAGCCTCCAGCCTGACACCTGACCCATGGACTTGGGACTTGCCAGCCTCTATGACCACATGAGCCATTTCCTTGAAATAAATCTCTCTCTCTCTCTCTCTCTATATATATATATACATGCTTTACTGGTTTTGCTTCTTTAGAGAACCCAGCCTAAGACCATGACCTTATTTTAGCAATTTTTTCTTGGGATGGAATATATCTGGAGCCTTAAGCAACAGACTTGGCCCCTGGTTTGGGCTCACCACTGGAGTTGTGCTGTGTGATCATTCCTCCTACATCCCCATAACAGGCACTGTTATCCCCACTGACACAGGGGGAAACCTACATTCAGAACAGGGAAGTGCCCAGGGTCACTGCTCAAGTGAGAAGTGGGGTGGCTGTCTACTCCCCAAGAGCCAGTCTCCACTTTCCCACCGCTAAGGGGGCTAAGTACAGGCCTTCCAGACGATGGAAGGTTCCAGCAACTCTCTACAAGGAGACTCTGCCCACCTCCAGCCCTAGGGACTGCGACAGCCAAGGTGGCCCAGCAGGGACATAGCCCCATTGCCCCCTCTGCCAGCCTCCTGCTTGGGGACACTGGCCACTTGCTGTCCACTCTCCTAGCTCACCTCCATGCTGGTGTACAATCCGAGTGCCCGGCCCAGCTCCAGGTCACACAGGTACTGTGTGGGCACACGCACCCAGAGGAGATGCACCAGCAGGTACTCCGACCCACTCTGTACGCAGTTACAGGTTCTTAGCCATGGAGGCGGCTTCAGACATGCAGCCGGACCTACCCGCCCTGAATGAAATCATGCAGGGAACACATGTCCACACTCCCCCAGGATGCCCTGGACCCAAGAGACCTTTGAAAGGGCCAGCCAGGCCCTGCCCAGCTCCTGGCACAGGCCCATGCAGCACAGTGCTGGAGCCCAGAGATGAGGGGAGTCGGGGTGTTGTCCTCACTGGGGGGTGTGAGCCCTGAGGAGCTCAGCTCTGCACTGGGACCCCTCCTGCTCTCAGATGTCAGGGTGGGGTGGCCCCCATCCGCCCAGGCCCAGGCGCTTAATCCATAGCCAGCCACCATTGCCTGTGACCTGGGGCTACTCAGAGAAACAAGAGGGCTGGTTCTTTTTTCCACTAGGTGGGGGCAAGGTTCAGGTTGAGAAGCTAGGGTAGCAATAAACCTAAGCCAAAATCAAGCCAGTTGCCATTGAGTTAATACTGATTCATGGCGACCCCATGAGTGTCAGAGTAGAACTGTGCTCTATGAGGTTTTCCATGGTTTTGATCTTGTGGAAGCAGATTTCCAGGGCTTTCTTCCGAGGCACTTCTGGGTGGGTTTCAACTGCCAACTTTTTGGTTAGTAGCACTTAACCGTTTGCACCACCTAGGGGTTCCAGGGTAGCAATAAGGAAACCAAATTGAGAAAGTTTAGGAATGCCCCAACAGCCCCATGATGCGTAGGGGGGAATCATTCTACTCCTTCCCATCCCGCTAACCCCTCGTGTGCAGGGTGGGGGCCAAGCCTCTCCCACGAGGCTCCGCTAAGGGCTCGCTGAGCAAATGCCTCTCTAGGTCACAGGCAGCCCCGGACCAAGAAGCCTGGCCACCCCCTCTGGCCTGCAAGCTCTCCGGGATCAGAGTCTCCCTTCCCACTGAGGCAGTCTGGCTCGCTGGGCTGTCCAAGGACAGAGGTGGACAGACACAAGGGCTCTGTGCTGTGTGAGCCCATGTGTATGAAATACCAGAGCAGGCAAATCCAGAGACCGAGAGAAGACTGGTGATTGACCTAGGCTGAGATGGGGTCCCTGGATGGTGTAAATGGTGACTGCGATCAACTGCTAACCAAAAAGTTGGAGGTTTGAGGCCACCCAGAGGCACCTCGGAAGAAAGTCCCGGTGATCTACTTCGGAAAACTCAGCCATTGAAAACTCGATGGAGCACAGTTCTACTGTGATGCACATGGGGTCGCTGTGAGTCAGAATCAACTGGAGGACAACTTTTTTTTTAGGTCTCGGGGTGGAGAGAATGGGGAGCAACTGCTAATGGGTACGGGGTCTCCTTCGGGGTAGTGGAAATGTTCTGCAACTAGATAGAGGTTAGGGTTGCACAACCTTGTGGATTTATTAAAAACCAGAAAACTGTACACTCTAAAAGGGTAAATTCTAAGGTATGTGAATTCTATTTCAATATAAGAGAAAGAATCATAGATATCAGTCACATTGTTTCAGAAAGAAGGAAATAGTGGTGGAATAAAGGAGCCAGTTTGCCCTTCCTCATAGAACATTCTTTCCCTGGAGCCTTGAAGTCCCCACGGGGGCTGTGATGGAAGAGTCGACCCCAATCCCTGTCACCCCATGGCCCCATAGATGCTTGTGTGCCAGCTGGCATGTGGCTGGGCATGGGGTTCCTGCAGGGGTGCTGGGATGGGCAGAGGGTAAGAAAGGGAACCGTGAACTCTGCCTGCTAAGGCTGTCAGAGGAAGTGGGGGAGGGCGTCCACACGTAGAGAACAAAGCATCCGATGCCATCGAGTTGATTCCGACTCAGAGTGACCCTATGGGGCATAGAGAACTGTCTCACAATGCTTCCAAGGAGCCGCTGGTGGATTCGAACTGCCAACCTTTCGGTTAGCAGCCTGAGCTCTTAACTATGCCACCAGGGCTCCACATAAAGAATATTGAAAAAAAGAAAACCCAAATCAAAAAAAAAAAAAAAAAAACGAGTGCCATCAAATCAATTCCAACCCATGGTGACCCCACGTGGCAGAACTGAACTGTGCTCCGTAAGGTCTGCGATGGATGATTGTTTTGGAGAAGATGCCAGGGCTTTCTTTCAAGGCGCCCTGGAGTGAATTGGAACCTCCAGCCCCTTGCTTAGCAGACGAGCGTGTTCACTGTCTGCACCACCTGGGAACTCCAGAGAATATTCCCTGAGCGTCTACTATGTGCCAGGCACTGTTCTAGGCTCTGGAGAAACAGCTGTGAACCAGGCAGACAAAAGTCCCTTCGTCTTGTGGGGGGGGGGGGGACAGGCAAAGAGATAAACAAGTAGAACTTACAATATGTCAGCGATCAGTAAGTGCAGGGAGGAAAAATACAGCAGGGAAAGGCGAGAGAGAGAGAGCACACCGGGGCTGGCTCCCAAATGAAGGTCTCACGAGAAAGGGCTATGAGAGAGAAGTTTTGAAGGGCACGAGAGATCTGGCCAGGTGGGTACCTGGGAACGGCGCTCCTGGTGGGAGGCACAGCCAGACAAAGGCCAGGAAACTGGCGCTGCCTGTGGAGGACCATGCACGCGGCCTCCTGTCCAGGTAAGTAAGTGCGTGCCCCACCCCACTCAGGTAACCCACTGCTTCCACTCCTCATCCACCTGAGTACCCCTCCTTATGGATCTGTCTTCCCCACCAGACCATGGGATCGGAATCACCCTGGTCCCCTCGTCCGGGAGGCCCTCCCAAGTGGCGCAGAGGTGAGCTGACAACTCCTCTGCCTGTGACCTCTCACGCCCCCCACAGGTGCCCCCAGCTCCCTCACTGTCCACCCAGGAGGTACTCAGGGAGGCCCCCTGCCACCTGACCCTGGCCCTGTGTCAGCACACCTCTCTCTCCAGGTGTGTGTGCTGGAGTGGCTGGGGTGTGGCGGACCCCCACCCTCCTCTGGAGTTGGAGGAGCCTGAGTGTTTGCTGCCCATCTACAAATGAGCACTGGTGCCTGGAGCGTGTTATCTGGGGCTGGCCAGGGACAGGGGTGAGATCCAGAGGGCCAGGCTCAGATGTCAACTGAACAAGAGGTGAAGGGCACAGAAGGATGTGCATATCTGGCTGGGGCATGCGCTGGGGTCCAGCCAAACAGGATGGGCAGGTGGCCAGAGGAGGGAGCAGGACGTAGGGGTCCTCCCTCCAGGGGCATGCAGGCCTGCCTGGCACCCGCAGGAGGATGCCTGGGCCAGGGCAAGGGAAGGCGTTTCTCTACCTAGGAGCTGGGGTCCAGCGACTCTCATGCTGAGGGCTGCAAGGCAGGTCAGGGCTGTGGCCACCACCACCAGAGGCAGCTGGAGTAGCCCACCCACCACGCATCGGGCGCCAACCTCAAGCCAGAAACTGCTGATTCCACACCCACCCTCCCTCTCCATGGTCCAGCTGTTCAGGGGACAACTCATCTGCAAAACTGTCCACAGTTGCCCCCTTTTCATCCCCCTGTCCGCCCCAGGTCAGCCCTCTTTGTCTTTTGCCCAAGCCCTTGTCCTGGCTGTTCCCTGATCTATAGCTCTTCCATCCCAGGTTACTCTTCCCAATAGAGCTGATCTTGCTCAAAGACTTTCCATGGCTCCCTATTGCCTGCTGAAAAAAGCCAGAATCTCTCAGCCAAAACATCACTGTTATCACCCACTTCCTTGTCCTCTGGGTGCCAGCAGCTCCAAGAACTCACCCTGAACCCACCCAACTCTGTCTTTCTATGGAAGCTGCTGCCTCATCTGGAACAGTCCTACCCAGGGACCTGCCTGCCACAAGTCTCAGCCCCCCACAGCCCAGCTCTTCCAAGAGGCCTTCCCAGACCCCCAGTTGGAATAACCTCTTTTCTTCTAGACCTGCACTGCCCACCGTGGCCACCACAGACCACACGTGGCTACTGAGCATTTAAAACATGGCTGGTCCAGTCCCAAATGTGTTGTTAAGTGTAAAATAATAAAAATCATTGCTGTTGAGTTGATTCCGACTCACAGCAATCCTATAGGACAGAGTAGAGCTGCCCCATAGGGTTTCCAAGGAGTGGCTGGTGGATTCGAACTACCGACCTTTTGATTAGCAGCCGTGCTCTTAATCACTGTGCCACCAGGGCTCCTAAGTGTAAAATACACACTGAATTTCAAAGACTCAGCATTCCAAAAAAAAAGAAAGAATGCAAAAGATCCCAACCATGCTTATACTGATTAAATGTGGAAATGAAAATATTTGGAGTCTCTTGGTTAAATCGTGCAGTGGTTAAGAGCTCCACCGCTAACCAAAAGGTCGGCAGATTGAATCCACCAGCCACTCCTTGGAAATCCTATGAGGCAGTTCTACTGTGTCCTATAGTGCTGCTATGAGTTGGAATCGACTCGACAGCAATGGGTTGGTTGGTTGGTACTGGTTAAATAAGTAGCATTAAAATTAGTTTCCTCTGTTACTTTTTACTTTTTAAAATACGGCTACTAGGAAACTTAAAATCACGTGTCTCCCATTATACTTTTCTGGGAGGTGTTGCTAAAGGCCAGGGATGGGCAAACGTCTTCTAGAAAGGGCCACGGAGTAAATACTTCAGGGTTTGCAGGCCATATAGCCTTTGCTGCAACTGCTCAGCTCTGCTGCTGTAGCGCAAAAAGCCTCCACAGACAGTATGCAAACAGATGAGCATGCTGTATCCCAATAAAACTTTATTTACAAAAGCAAGCAGTGGGATGGTTTTGCCCGTTGACCCTTGCTGGTTTCGAGACTTCTGAATAGCCCTGCTGTTAGCTGCCGTCCAGTCGATTCTGACTCATGGCAACTCCATGTGTGCAGGGTAGAATTGCTCCATAGGGTTTTCAAAGCTGCGACCTTCTAGAAGCACCTCTGGCGGGGGTTGAACTGTCAACCTTCTGGCTAGTAGTCAAGTGCTTCACCATCTGTGCCGCCCAGGGTCTCCTTCCCCAGGTATAAAAGGTAGTTTAAAAAACAAAAACCAGTTGCTACCAAGTCAACTCTAACTCGTGGCAACCCCATGGGTGTCAGCATAGAGCGGCTTCATAGGGTATTTAAGGCTGTGACCTTCGGAAACAGATGGCCAGGCCTGTCTTCCGAGGCATCTCTGGGTGGGTTTGAATAGCTGACCTTTTGACTAGTAGTTGAGCACTTAATGGTTTTTGCCACCCAGGGACTCCATTCTGAATAGCCTTCATCAGCAAAATTTTTTAAAAGTGGAGGGGGACTGATTAGAATTGTCAACCTTTTATTTGATCAAATAAGAACCTTAAAAAAAGGAAGAACACTTGCTATCCCTATAACAAACTAAAAGTCTTTTTAACACAAAAATGAGAAGATTGATCTTTATGAAACAATTACCACACACTCTGAGTTTTCCCATCTGCCATGGATCGGGGAAAACTTCATCTGCAGACTGACACTGGATGCCAGCGTGTGAGGCAAGCCCCGGGCTGTCTGGTGTACATGTTGGGGTGTCTGAGACCCGTGACTATGGGAGGGATCTCAGAGGCCGCCTGGTCCACGTGCCCTCTAAACAAACCATGCCCCAGAGCAGGTTGAGCAGGTGTGATCCCCCAGGCCCCCTGCGATGCTGAATCTAACACAGGGGGTCTGGGGGAGGGGAGGGTCTGCCTTCTAGCCAGGCTCCCCGTGCTGCTGGTGCAGACTGGACTTTGAGTACCGAGGCTATAGAGTTGCATTGTCCAACAGAACTTTCTGTGATGATGACGACATTCTAGACCGGCCCAATGCGTTAACTGCAGCCATGTGTGGCTATCAAGCTGCTGAAATGGGGTGAGTCCACGAAGACATGAACTGAAAGTGTAAAATCCCCACCAGATTTCAAAGACTTAGAACAAAATCAAGGATGCAAATTATCTCATTAATAATTTATATTGTATTGATCCCACGTTAGAATGATAATATTTTGGGTATGCTGGGTTAAATAAAATGTGTTATTAAAATGCATTTCATCTGCTTTCTACCTTTTTTTTTAAGGGGACTACTAGAAAATGTAAGCTTTCCCATGTGGCTGCCACTGGTTTCTATTGGAGAGCTTTGCTCTAGAGCTTCTCAGACAGAGAGCCAGCCAGCCTCTGTTCAATTCCTCTAGTGATGAGGAACTCACCACCTCACAAGACAACCAGTGCTAAACCCGGGGAGGTCATAGTGAGCAATGTCCTTGGAGATTTTTCTTTAAGCCTACTGCCCACTCCCACCTCCGGTTCTGTACTGCCCTGTGTGGCCAGGAGGGACCAGTCTGTTTCCTCTTGGGTGCCAACCTGCAGTCTTTTGAAGACAATCAGCAGAGATCCTGGTTTAACACCCCCAATGCCTATAGTGATTCTTCCTAATTACCCTTCCCTAAAACAGTGTCTCTCCCCCCACCGAAAATACAGCACCTAGAACTGAGAAAGAGGCCGTGGTGGTGCAGTGACAGAATCCTCGCTTTCCATGTGGGAGACCGGGGTTTGATTCCTGGCCAATGTGCCTCGTGCACAGGCACCCCCCATCTGTCCGTGGCGGCTTGCGTGCTGCTATGATGCTGAACGGGTTTCAGCAGAGCTTCCAGATTAAGACAGACTAGGAAGAAAGGCCTGGCGATCCACTTCTGAAAATCAGCCCATGAAAACCCTATGGATCACAACAGTCCAATCCACAGCCGGTCATGGAGATGGCGCAGAGCCAGGCAGACTCGTTCCACTGTACGTGCGGTTGCCATGAGTCAGGGGCCAACTCGACAGCAGCTGCAACAAGAACCACACAAAATTCTCATGCCTACATTCTCCACCTCTAAGTCCCTGGTGACTGCAGCGCACGGCCAGTGTGGTCAGCGCCGACCCGGTCCCGTCTGCTGGTTTACTGCCGTGAGAACGAGGCCCAGAGGTGAGTGAGCAGCGGGCTGGGTAGGGGTGCGAGCAGCACTCAGACCCTCCCGATTCCTAACCCAGGCCTGTCCCCACCGGGCCTCAAGGTGTACCTGAGATGGCATCACTTTTCACGGCACCTTCTACCAGGACGGTTCTGCGGGCAACACCTTGAGACCCCCCCACGCCGTGCCCAGAGCTCTGCACACACCACGCGCTGAGGCTGAGCGGTCCCAGAGTGTCCGCTCTGACAGAGGGGGAGGGCGTGCATCCACGACAGCTAGTGACCTGCAGCTTCGGAGCTACCGTCAGGTCAGTGCCTCTGTGCTCCCCACTTTTCTTTGGCCTGTTTCCTTTCAGTCGCCCCTTAATTTTGTGTCAAATTCCTTCTGAAGCCGCAGCTTGCTCATCCACACCGGTAGAAATAAAGGAAAACGAGTGGGACCCCCACCCCTGTGGTGGCCAGGTGGCCTTGAGCAGAGGTGGGGGGCCGGGGAAACATCCCAGGGACAACTTCCCAACACGAGTGGCCGGCTCCCTGGGTGGGCTGGTGTCTTCATCATCACCCTAGCTCCCCCCTCTGCCCTTCCCAACACACATTTGCACGCACGCACACACAACTGCACACACTCACACACGTGTACACACAACCAACACTTGCATGCACCATCTTGTTCACATACTTGCACACATGTGTACACTTACACACTTGTGTGCATACTCACACACGTGCACATGCCCAGACATGTGCACATACCTGCACACACACGTATGCATACTCGCACATGTGTGCACACTCACATGCACACACCTGCACACTCATGTATACACGCTTGTGCACAACTGCACACTTACACGCATGCTCTCACATGAACATGCACACATGCACACAAGCCCACAATCACATGCTCACTCACACACATGCACACGCACACACCCACGTGTACGCACTCACAACTCACACGTGCACACTCTCACCTGCACACACATCACACACACTTGTGCACACGTGCACTTGCCCCTGTATCATGGATCTTGACACAGAGTGTGCTCAGGTGACATCTGCCTAAATAAAACTAAGTCCTTGAGAGCAGGGTCTGTCCTCCCCAGGGGTGATGGCCGTGGACGCAGCCACATGCACCGCCGTCTGTGGCTGCCCCCTCTGCTTGGAACGATGCCTCCTCCACCTCTCCCTGAGGGCGATGTCCCTGACCAGCCCCCTCCTCTCTTCCCTTCACTCTGCCCATCACACTGGATGGTCACCCTTGTCTCTGTTTATTTTCTGCTGCACGCAACCCCCCCGCAGGATGGCACTTCACGGGGCCGGGCATAACCTGTGTCCGCACACACACGGCTCAGCGGGCATTGCCAGGACTTTCCTCACTGTGCCCATGCTGCTGCAGCCCTGGCATCTCCCGTTTGTGTATTTGTGTCCCCTCCGCAGATGAGCAAATGAAGCTCCGAGGGCCCAGAGCATGTGCCAGGCCACACGACTGGCCGCCGGAGGGCCTGGGACAGGCAAATTCAGGGGGCCCTGTCTTCTCCCTCCATCATCCTCTCCAGGCTCGGGAGCACAGACACTTCCGACCCTGCGGGGCCTGTGCCTGTTCCCAGCGGTCAGCTGGTGCGGGATCGGGAGCACAGACACTTCTGACCCTGCGGGGCCTGTGCCCATTCCCAGCGGTCAGCTGGTGCGGGGTCAGTTCCCTTTCAGTACCACTAGGATTCGAATCTGGGGGCCCCTCCCTGCAGGGCTGAGCGGCCTGACTCTGCACCGGCTCCAGGAGGTGTGATGGAATGCCTCCATCCTGTCTGGGGCCACCCAGGACCACCCCCTCTTCCATACTGCCTGTGCTGGGCACCCCTGCTCCCAGGACAAACCTCCCGGCAGTGAACTGTTGGGAGCTGACTCACCGAGACTCCGGCCGGGAGACGTCCACTCTGGCAGGCCTGAACCAGGGTGACTGAGAGGCTGGCCGGGAAGGCCTGGGCTACAGGAGATGGGGCGGGTACAGCCCGGGGGGCAGGCAGGACCCTCCATGCTCTAAATGGGAAGGGAAGGAAACGCAAAACCCTGCCTGGGAGGCCGGGACGCAGAAGCCCTGGAGAGGAAGCTCCCAGTGCCACTCTCTCCCGGCCATTGGGGTGACTCTGGACACATCCTCACTGCAGGGAGGGGGCAGATGTGCTGCCGCCCTGGGAACCCATTTCCTGTGGCTGAGCTGGATCCGCAGCCACAGGAAGGATGGGATGGGACCTTCTGTCCCCACTCCTAACCTAGAGCCTACTGCAGTACTGGCAAAGCAGCTGTCAGACAAACAGCTCGTGGCCAGACGACCTCTGGGAACGGATGGTCCTCCACCTTCCTGCCTCTTCCTCTGCCATCTGCCCCCTAAGCTATTCGGGGACCCCACCAGGACACGGCGTGGGGGCATGAGACTTGTCGGCCAGTCTCTGTTGCAGCCCAGGGGAGCCCACTGCCCACAGGTGGGCTGGGCCTGGCTAGCTGGCTGAGGCCCATGCCCATGGGAAGCCCAGCTGAGCACCCAGGCCTCCTGCCCAGCGTGTCCAGTCCGTGCCCGCCTGCTCTTCCTCCAGATCCTGCCCGACCCCCTAACAGGCTCCTGACACCAAAGGCCACGTCTCCACTGCACCAGCTCCACAAACGGCAGGAGCTGCTCCTGCCAATCCCCAGTAAAAGCACCCTGTAACCAACGCACAGCCCTGGCGAAGCCCAGGAAGTGCTGGGTGGTGGCTGGCCGGGCCAGGGAGGGGGCGGCGGCCAGAGCCAGGGGAGTGGACGAGTCAGGGCTGGAGAGGCGGTGAGGGAGGGGTGCATGGGGAAAGGAATAGGGGAGAGGGAAAGAGAGCCTGCAGGGGAAGAAGGAGAGAGGGGAGGAGGTGGAGGAGCAGGGCAAATCCTCAGGGCATCCTGAATGAGAGGGCGGAAGAAGAGAAGGTGAGGCCCCAGACAGGTGCCAGGGGAAGAGAAGCAGGGGGAAGGGGGCCACGTGACGTCCCTGGTACTGGGGAGTCCCCGGGCATCTTAGCATGTCAGGGTAGCTAAGCCAGCCCAAGGTGAGGAGCACCCTCTGCAGACTGAGGCCTGTGGGTCCGCGGTGTGGCTGCTGTTTCCCGGGGCCGGGGTCAGAATCAACCAGCCTTCCCTCCCCTGGTCACAGAGGGCCCCCGTGCCCACCGCCCGGCCCTGCACCACCCCTGAAGCCGTCCTGCCCACAGGGCTGTCTGGCCTTTGGCCCTGGAGCCAGGCAGACCAGCCTGTGCCAAGCTGGATGCCAGGCGCCTCCAGAGTTGGCCTCAGGCCACGGCCCTCATGCTCCCGCCTTGTCCAGCCCTCCCCCAGGAACCCGATATTCTGCTTCGAGCCACCTCTGAGCTGCTGTCCCCAGATCAGAGGACAGGAGGCAGAGGGCACTTGGGCTGGGAGCTCCCTGCTTCCACCAAGGACAGCGGCTGTCTTCCCGGCCCAGCCACCTGCTCCATGGGTCTGGGGGCAGTGAGCGTCCCAATGCCAGGTTGGGAGGAGAAGCAGCAGGCAGGCACATGCTTTGCCTGTCTGCAGTGCCCGTCCCTGCCCTCTAGTAACCCCTCAGCACACCACTGGCTGCCGGCTTGGCCCTCGGGTCTAACGCTGTGCCCGTTCCTGTGGCCAGCCGGCCAGGGAAGGGGGTTGAGCACCGCCGGTCTTCAGGGGGAACAGGGACAGGGCGAACCTTCTCTGTGTCCCACAAGCACTGGTTCTCCATCCCAGACCCTCGGTGCCTGTCACTGGGGAGGGGAAGGACAGCGATTCCCGGGAACTTTAGACAGCTCAGCCACATGTACGAGGAAGAGACGCTGGCTTCCTTCATGAGTCAGAAAACCCTACAAACGTGGCTGAGACAAGACAGAGTTCAGCCACTCCCCACCCACTGAAGCCCCCATGGCTGCCCAGACCAATCCCAACTCCCGCCCTCGGCTCAGGAGGCATGGGGAACCCCACTAGGCCTGTCCTCGGACCCCCACGTCCCTGCCTCTGGGCACAGACACCACGGGAAGTCCGAGGTTCGGGGCTGCTGGGCCCTCTGCATGCTTCCTGTGCCACGGGGTCTCAGTACAGAGGATCCTGGCGGTCCTCTGCTGACAGGCCCCTGGTCGGGGCCCAGTGCTTGATTTCCTCCTCGTTTTTATCAGTTCACATACAGCCAGGCGGGCAAAGCTCCCGAGCAAGCCACTCTCCCCACGCAGGTTTCCAAGATGGGCAACCATGACTTTCCCAGCCTAACAAGGGTCTCCTAAACATGGCCAGGTGTCGGGGGTGTGGTGGGGAGACCCAGGCTAAAGATCTTCAGGAAAGCTGGGAGGGAGTTCAAGCCACACCAAGGCTGCATCTAATCTACGTTTTCTTTTGTGGATGGCTGAGAAATGGGTTGGGAGAAGAACGGAACTTCCTGAACCCTTGCACACTCTTAATCAGAATGTGAGACACACCAAATCCCCGATTCCAGACGGCCTGGGTTTGAACCTAGGCTCTGCTGCTCAATAGCTTTATGACTGTGCTTGTTACCTAACCTCTCTGTGGCTCAGTTTCCTTGACTGTAAAACCTCAATGTACACTTCCAGGGGTAACCCTCAGTGTGAGCTGCCAAGGAGCAAATGCTGGGGAAGAACACCCAGAAAAGACAGAAAAGAGTTACTTCAGTAACCAAACAACGTCAGCGTGAAGTGGTTTCACCTGTAAGGAGGTCTCAAGGCATGGGAAGCTAGGATAGTGCTCTCCTCCATCCCCAGTGATTCCCGGAAGTGAGAGCTCAGAATCCCTAGGTGGGATCGATTTAGAATGAGCATCATCTGACCTCAATGACATGCCTGGTTAAATCCTCCAGATAACTCTTAGGCTGTGGCTCCAACTACAGACCAGACCTCGACAGCAGTGTACTTCTGAAAATGGGAGTGGACAGGTTGCTGTTTCGTACCTGTCTTCTTCCCTACTGACCATGAACTCATAAGTGACCCACACTGTGTCACCATGAATGAGCATGTGGCATTCCAGGCCCAGTGTGTCTCAGACGGGGTTCCTGAATCACACCAAATCTGCGGGTGGCATGTCAACAGCCGAGGGAACAGAGACTCCATGACTGAGCGTGCATGGAAGGCGTCAGAAGCAGTGCTAAGTGTGCTACGGTAATTAATCCTTAGAAAAATTCCCACGATTAGCAGCTTTGCTACCTTAGAGGGAAAAAGAGGATGGTTATTAATAAGAACAGAGCTCCCTAATGAATCTCAAAACAGACCCTCGAATTCCCTGGCCCTGCTGTGGAGCTTAGGGTTCCCTTGCCCCAGGGAACGTGCTCCTTTAACAACTCCTCCTAGAAGCAATCCGCCTCGCCACTGTGAAGCTGATGGGAACACCGCATCCCCGTCGGGAACTCCTGGTGATGGGCCATGTCTACCACAGCAGTCCAGGCTATCTGTGACTTAACCTCTGACAAGTACCTAAAACAAAGGGAAATCAACAGAACTCACAACACCCCCCCAGGGAGGCCCCGGTCCTCAAATTCCCCAGGGCCCCATCCCTCTTGGCCCAGCCAGGGTCCTGCCAGCCCAGCCCCTTCCTCTCAATCATGATCGCTCCTTTTCACCATATTTAAGGCACTTACATCTCTCTCCCCAAGAGCGATTTAGCAGCTTTGCAATTGGATGTAGCCATAAGACTCTCTTTTATAGGACACTGCAGTTTAATAATAATTACTGGGAGAAAATCCCATTTTGCCGGCTCAGGTGTTTTTCCTCCCATTCTGTACAGCTGCCTCCAATGGAGCCCAGCCGGGAGCCCAGGGAGTCTTCCCAACGTTTTGGATCTTCAGATGAGGGCCTTCCCGCTCCAAAGGGTAACCACTGTTGGCTCCACCTCTTGCTGGCCGCAGCCCACCAGGGACAATAGCCTGCCTGCGCCTCATGCAGGACCCGAAGGAAGAGCATATGTGGACAGGCCAAGGACTGCGCTGCCCCAGAGGAAGCCGAGACAACCACAGAGAGCAAGAGCCCAGCAGCCGTCGTAAGTGGGGCTCCTCGTGGCTGGCTGGGCAGGTGCAAAGCCAAGGCCATGTCTGAGAGGGGCCCAGGGCCACCACTGATAAGCTCTCCACAAATGCCAGAGCCCAAACCACAGCTGGCCTCTTTCTGGTGTCGAATTAACCCAAGGCATCCCCAGGACGGTAAGAAGTATGGACGTTAGCATCACCACCGCTGGGAGGGGAGAGATGGACATTGAACAAAAAGCACCCCTAATTAATCACAGAGCGGCTGTGGATCTGAGCAGACACGGCCCATCCCCTGGCCCACTTGGGGTGCAGTCCACAGCAGCCGGGGAAGGTTAACGCTTCAATAGCGAGAACAGCGGGATCCTGCAGGCTGAGGTCTTATTTTTTAATTCCCAGTTTGAACGACTGTATGTGTAAGGAGCTTGCTTGTTTAAATGCTGCATTTCAATGCGTCTCCAGCTACGTCTCTGTCTTGCTTGATTTCACGTCTCTGGCTCCTGCTCCTGATATCAATTGTGCTGTTTAGATTGAACATACAGCCTGCATATGGCACCAACACTCACTCATGCATAAGTTCGTGCGCGGGGCCTGCACACCCCTGCGTGGCAAGGCTGGCTCTGATTTCAGCAGGCACGGCCGGGGGCCACCCCTCCTGACATGGTCCCCACTTCCAGGCGTGCCAGTGGGCTCGGTCTCACTTCCAAGGAGGTTTCGGGGAGCTGGGTGCTGAACACTGCCATTACTTGCCGTGTAACAGCCCTGGACCACCAGAGCTGGGGGTGTTCCTGCAAAGCATGTACCCATAGCCAGCCAGGAGGCCCAGGGCCACCCTGCAGAACAGCTGCCAGAGAGGGCAGGGAACTGGGTGCTTCAAAGGCTGCTGCAATGGGCAAGTGCTAGAGATGATTCTGCCCCTGGCTGACACCCGTTCGGGATGGGGCACGGTTCGTTCAATGTCGCCTTCCCGCTGCCTCTACAGAAAGCGCCAAGGTCTACCGTCAGGGGCACACTCACTCAGCCCTGGGAAATCGGGCTGCCTTCCCCAGGGGTCATGGTGGTGGATTCACCTCACAATGGACACTGGCCGACTCCATCAGGACAGCACCTATGTTTGGCATTTTGGGCAGGCTGGACCCTGCTTCTTCATTTAACTCTCACATACAGCCAGGGAGAGCGGTATACTGTTGGCCCTCTTCCTCAGAAGAAAAGACTGAGGTTCAGAGAGGTGCAGTGACTTACCCAAGACGACACTCCAATAAGCTGTGGATTAGTCTCCAACCCAGGACTCTCGCTCTGAATTCTACCCTGTGCTACCCAACCTGGAGCTTCACTCCCTGCTGCGTGGGGCATTCCTGCTCTGTGCATGGGTGCAGGGGTGGGGTGGTGGTGTGGGGAGGGCAGATCCTTGCTACCCCAAGGAATCGATAGCACTGGCTTCCCCTGGGAGCTTCAGAAATGCAGGTGCTCCAGCCCACCCCAGAGATCCCAGGCGATTCATGTGCACATGAAAATTGGAAAGCACAGGAAAGCAGACCTCAGAGGTCCACCCCAGCTGCCAGCAAGTTCATGACGATCCGGTATTTCAGGGGTCGCCATGACCCGGGCTGGGCATGCCTCCTGCCCACAGGTCTGGGGGCCCTTCGGCCGCTCTGCCTGCCACTTGGCTGTGTCCAACACTGCTCAGACATCACAGGTGGTCCTGGGGAAGGTGAGACCAAGGGCCGAGGGCTCCAGGCCTCAGACTGCTTCCAGCCACTCCCCAGTGCAGACTGTTGCGCAGTTCTGTCTCTTCCTCTGAAGCTGCTCACATGTTTGACAATTCTCGCTGCAGGACCCCTGGTGAGGGGCCATCTGAGCCCCCCAAAGCCCAGGTGGCTGTCCTGGCCCAGCCCCGAGGGCCCTGTGGTTCTCTGCAGCACCCACAGGCCCTCCCTGAAATACCTCCCATGATTCCCCCTTTCTCGGCCCCCTTGAGAGCCCAAGGGGCACAAACGACAAGAAACCACCACCCAAAGGCCAAGCCCCCCTCAGTCTCTCGTCTCCAAGAAACCCCATACACACTTCTGGGGGTCCTCCTTTCAGTGTGTGTATGGGGGGCATGTGCACTTAGATAGGGGGCCAAGCCTGACTCTGACTGCCAGCCCTGGGGTGGGCACCCCTCACCCATCTTACTCACACTCAGCCCACGGCTCAGACCCAGTCCTATGACAGCCCTCTGCCAGGGCTGGGCAGGCCCCAGGACGGTCAACCTGCCACCTCACCCTGCTCCCCATGGAGTCCCAGGCCTCCCCAGGCAGCCACCGCTCCCCTGCAGGCCCCAGCAAAGGCTGACCACCCGGGTGCGGGTGTGAAAAGAGAAGCTGGGGGCCTCCGCGATCTGAGGGAGAGCGGCCTGGAGGTGTGGGAAGCTGGGGTGGGCGAGGCAGCGTGCCGCGGCCCGGCCGTCTCTGGCCAAGCTGGCACCAGGAACCGCAGACCGGAGAGGCTGAGGGGCCTGGGGGGAGGCGTGGGAGTCCCCCTCCACTCCCAGTGCAGGCCGCCGACCGCACTGACTCCGCATTCGGTGGGATCACAAGACCCCCGCCCGAGCCACAGGCTGGCGGGCCGGCAGCGGATGCTCTGCACGCACCCCCCCCCCCCCAGGAGTCCTGAGGACTTGGGGGCTCAGAGACGCTCATCTTCCTGCCCCCTCTCTAGTCTGACCCCTGGCACAGCACCGCAGATGGCGAAGACTGGCCCCAGCCCCCTCCCCGGCGGGCAGGCGGGAGCTTGGGCCTCACTCGGTGCCGGCCCCAGCAAGCGGGCGGCCGCCTCCCCCGAGGCCCGGCGCGGTCGGTCCTTGCTGCAGCACAGCTCTGCGCCCCCACCATCGCCTCCGCGCGGTCCCCTGGCTTTCCTGGGGAGGGGGTCCCGCTCCCCGCCCCCATGAAGCGGTTCAAAGTTCCCAAAAGTGACCCACGCGCCAACCGCCCCCGCCCCCTCCCCTCCGGCTTCCCCTGAGACTCCGCCCGCCGCCCCCTCCCGCGCCTTCGGAAAAGTTGCTAGTGACGCCCCAAACTCTGGCCCCCCGCCTGGCGCCGCGCCTTCCCCCCTCCCGCCCCGTCCCCACCCCGCACCCGCCCGCGGCCCGAAGACCCCGCGTGCCGCCGCCGCGCAGGGGTGCAGCCCCCCACCCAGCGCCGTGACGCGGAGCACCGGCGGCGGCTGTGAGGCGGCGGTCAAGTGCGGTGTGGGCGGCGGCGCGGGACCGAAGCACGTGCGCCGCCGGGCCGGGGGCGCTTACCTGTTGGAGGTAGAGGAAGGCGGGCGGGCAGGACAAGGAGTGCGGGAGCAAGCTGCCGGAGTTGGACAGCAGGAGACAGCCCGAGTTCGCCATGGAGCACAGCATGGGGCGGCAGGGGCGCCGGCGGCCCCAGGCGGCTCTGCGCTCGCTGCGCGGCTCGCACCCTCCGCGCGTCCCTCCGTGTGTGCGCGCGCCGTGCCTCGGGCGCCCTCGCGGTCTCTCTCCACCAGCTCCTCTCCCTCCTCCTCGTCTTCCTCCTCCGGCCCTCCCCTCCCCCACGCGGCGCTCTTTAAGAGGAAGGCATCGAAAGGGAAGCGGCGCGCCTCTGCCCGGTGCCCCCCTGCCCGGGCGGGGACGCTGGAGAGCGCGCGCGAGAATATGGCAAGAGAGGAGAGATGCGCGAGAGAACGAATGAGAGAGTCACTTTGGAGCCACTGGAGCCGTGTCTGCGAAGAGTGGTACGTGTGCGTGTGAGTGCGCGTGTGCGCGCGTGTGTAGTGGTGGGAGGGGGAGTCCCTGGCTTACTCCAACATCAAACAGAGCCCCGCACCGCAAAGAGGGAAGTGAATCCAGAACAACGGCAAAACAGCTGATCCCGCACTTAACCCCTCGCCCGCCGGAGCGGCAGGCAGCCCCTGCACTCGCCCGCGGTCACTCGGCTCCCCTCCTCCAGCAGCTGCGCCCGGCTTTGGGTCTGGAATCCCCCTTTGCGCCGCTCTGTCCAGCCGGCGCAGCGCAGGAGCGGCCTGCCGCCTCTGCGGCTCCCACCGGAAGGCGCTTGGTCCTGCTTGGCGTTTGGAGAAGTACTTCTCCTAAGGGAGGCGGGCTCAGTGCGGGGATGTCGGTGATGTAATGAGGGCATCTACGCAGAGGCTTCCGCGCCAGGAAGCCTTCTCCATCTGCCCATGGCTTGGGAACCCAGCCAGAGCCTCCAGGAGCCTCTCCTGCCTTCCGCGGAACCCCAGACCCCATGGATACACCCCAGCATCTGCCGCACGTGCACGGTCCTGTGGATAGTTAATGGGGGTCCGGGAAAGGGCCCCACCCTCCCCTCCCCATGCCTAGACACACATCACCTCTGTGCGCAATGCTGACAGGAGGGGCACACACAGGTGTCCACCCAGTTGGCCCTTGGCAGGAGTCTTTGCCCCTTACACCATCATTGGGACAGGTGACAGGTGTATGTGTGCGTGTATGCATGTGTGTGCACATGAACATACATATAAACGTGCAGCTCCTCCAGTCACACAGGCCCACGGGTCTGGTTCACACTTGACAGATGCCCCTAGGGACAAGCTCAGTTCAGGAATGCAGTACTAGCCACAGGTGAGCGGGGCCGCAGAGTGATGATCTACTACGTGCGCTGTAGAGAGATGAGGCAAGTGGGGGGCACCGCTAACCTGGTCGCCCCACTCACACACACTTCCTCAGGGTGAAGGCCTATCCCAGATACCCAGGACCAATTCCGGAGTCACCTGTCCTACCCAAAGGCTGCCATGGCTTCTCTCCTTGCACCTGGGAGAGCCAGCAGCACCTGGATGGGGCGGGACTGGGCCCACGCTGGAGTAGAGGCCAGACTGTCCTCTCGCTCACTTGCTGCGTGATGTCAGGTAAGTTGCTTCCCCGCTGGGTTTCAGTCTCCCCACCCTGAGCTGTTGGCCTGGATGATGTCTGAGACCCTGGCCGCACCTTCTGTGCCAAGTGAAGGGCCATGGGGAAGAAGTGGTGCAGAAGGAGAGGGGCAGGCTGAGGGCGGGCTGCTCCACATGCAGCTGGAGGAGCTCAGGGTGAATGCCCTGCTCTCAGCCCCTCTAGTTCCTCTTCCTCTCAGCGGGAAAGGGGATATGCAGTCTGGGGGGAGGCTGATGGGGAAGGAGTGTGAGCCTAGGGAAAGTCTGGAGGTAGGGGTGCTGGCCACCTTGCCAAGTGCACTGATCTCTTTCTGGAGTCCTGCTCTGTGAGTGCAGGCATGGCGCTGGCAGGGAGTGGGACAGTGCCCAACTCTAGAACCTTGGCTGTGGACTTGCGTAGACCATGCCCTGCCTGCAGGCAGCGACCGGCTGTTACCTTGAGACCGGCTGTTACCTTGATCTCACAGACAGGCTTTCCCAGCCTAAGACGGGGGTGGGCGGGTCCAGCGCGAGGCGTGCGGCTGGGCATAACGCTTGCAGACCAAGTCCTGGAAGGGCACGTGGTGTGCTGTGGCACCCCAGGGCAGCCCTGCCACGTTCTCCCTCCCCGGTTGTCCTCCTACCCCACCCTCTCTCATCAGAAGCCCTCCGTCTCCTTCCGTTCTCTCCTGGCATGCGTCCCCCGCTCCCAAGAGGACACTGCGAGCTTGGGGCGGCCATGTGGCTTCACCCTGAGCCTGGGCTCCACAGTCTGCCTGTGAATCAGTCACTGTTGTTCCCACAGGGTGTGGGAGCAGACCCCAAACTGCACCTGATCCCCAGGAGACACTCTCGAGCTTGACTTTTTCTTTTCTGCATTGAGCACCTACTATGTGCAGACTGTACTAGGTGCCGGGGGGGGTGGAGGGGCTGGAGAATGTAAAGTCTCTGCCAGGAGTCTGCTCACCTGGGGAAGCCAAGCCAGTGACCCAGACTGCAGCCTAGTGTGCTCAGAGCTACGACAGCTCTGGATGGGGAGCTCGCGTCTGGGCCAGGCCCGGGGAAGGCTTCCAGAGGGACCCTGAGCTCGGCCACTGGCCCTAGAAAGCTGGGCTGCTCACTCCCACCTGCCTAGCTTGTCACTTCCAGCCCGCCCTTGCACCTGGCCATCATGAGTCTCTCCCCACTGCCTTCAAGCCTCACCTCCACCAGAGCATTGGGCCCAGGGAGCATGTCTAGACACCTGCCTCCATCAGCCAGCTATCACACCCAGGCTCCAGAGAAAATTGAGAACAGCAAAACAGAATTACAGGAAAACCTCCAGAAAAAGGATTTGGACAACATATGTGTCTGGCTATTCCTCAGGGCAGGGGCTGTGTCCCCGTCTCCCACGCAGTGCCCTGAACCCCTGGCTTCTAGTATAAGTCAATTACTAAACGAGCAAATGGTAGGAGCCTCGGTTCACAGGGAGTGTCTCTGGGGACTCAGACCATGGACAGCTGAACACGGCAGCCCATCTGGTCTCCCTGGCTCTCCCCACATCCCAAGACTGGAAGGGTTACAAGAGCAGGGAGCTTGTGTTTGGGTCTCAGCGCCCTCCCAAGGCCTAGGACAGCATGGGCATGGGTAATTGTGGGCCCCCTCCCTGAGTCGCCCAGACCCTGGCTGCAGTAAGACCAGCGTCCTGGGTGAATGTTCCGATTGCCTGGAGATCAGCGAATAGGGAGGGATGTTGGGTGGAATGGAGGAGAGAGGACGGGCTCATTCTGTGCTTCTCCAGCAGAGCCTCTGGAACCTTCTGTCACCATCCCAATGGCACAGACCACCTTCCACTGTCACCGTTTCTGAGTCTGTTGGGCAGGAGCCATGTCTTCCTCACCTCTCACCTCTAGCACCTGGCCCAGGGGTGGCCCATTGGGTCCTCTGGGCCCCTCCCAGCCCTCCCAAATCCCCGGTGCCCCCTGGGCCAGGGTGGGCGGCCCTGCGCCCGGCAGCTCTGCTGCCTCCGCTCCTGGGGCACAGGGAGGCTGTGAGCAGGAGGCACTGTCAATCCACTGCTAATATTCACTCCTTAAAAAAAGAGCCAAGGAAAAAATATCCCATGCGCCCTGAATCTGAGAGGGGCCTTGTTAGGGAGGCAGGAACTGAGCTGTAATTATTTCTGCGCTCCTGGGCACCACTATAAATATCAGGTGACGGAGTCACCTCAAAAGATTCCGATGGTTCCTAGGCTTTGGAGAACTCCCGGCTCCTTCCTGTCCCTGTCCTGTGTCACCTTCCCTGGCAGAGGCCCCGCTGGGTGCGGGTGCTCCCCCTACCCCCCGCCGGCAGGGCAGGGCTGACTTTCTCAACTTCCCTGGGTGTGCTCGCAAGAGAGGGGACCGGCTGCAAGGGTGACAGCCCTGGCCCCAGGTAACCTCGTGAACACCCTTGTATCCTTAGGGTGCACCACTGTGAAATGGGTACACAGCATTCTCCATGAGACAGCGTTTGCCAGAAAGTGCTCCGCAGGACACCAGTGCCTCAAGAAGGTCTGCGTTTCGTAAAAAGGTGGGAGGTTCTGAGGCCAAATAACTTGGAGGAGTGTGGTCTATGACCACAGCCCTGCCCTTTGGAAACGCAGAATGACGCACCTTGGAGAAAGAAGCCCCGTCTTCCCTTTGGGGAGGCTGAGTGAGGGGTTTGGCGTACTCATTGTCGTCCCACCTGTCTTTCCCCTTTCCAGCCCCCACACTGACCCTCCTTGGGCCTCACCCACAGAGGGAGGGCAGTGGGAGCTTGGCAAGGGCATCCCAGGACAAGCAGTGAGTCTGCCGGCCCAGTTGCAGCTGGGCTCAGCAGAGTCAGGTCCAGCTACAGTTTCCAAATACACTGTGCGTCATGCTGTGAGCGGAGCCCGCACTTCCAGCTCCAGTCCCAAGGTGCCCGGCACAGGCTTGGGTAGGAGCACTGGGGGCAAAAGAGGCGGGGGTGCAGAACTGTGCTCGGGATCTCCGCACTGGAGTGGGCTATGGTGGGCTGCTGCTGAGGAAGCCTGGCTCAGGGGCAGCATGTGCATCTGTGTCTATGCATGTGCATGCATGTGCGTATGTGTATGTGTGTATGCATGTGTATATATATGTGTGTCTGCCCATGTACATGCCTGTGCATGTGTGTGTGCATGCCTGTGCATACGTGTGCCCCTGCCCATGTATGTGCACATGCGTGGTGTGTGTGCATGCATGTGAATGTGTGTACGTGTGTGCATGTGTATGTGTCCCTGCCCATGTATGTGTACACGCTTGTGTATGTGCATGCATGTGCATGCGTGTGCATGCGTATGTGTGTGTCCCTGCCCATGTATGTGTATGCGCATGTGTGTATCTGTGTGTATGTGCGTGCATGTGCGCGTGTGCTGCATATCTGTGTATGCAGGCTTATGTGTATGTATGTGTTCATATGTGTTCACGTGCACATAAGTGTGTCTGACGTGTTTCTGTAAGTCTACGTGTGTGCATATGCGTATGTGTGCATGTATGTGCGCATGCTTGCATGTGTGTATGTATAGGTGTGTATGTGTGCATGCATGTGTGTATGTGTAGGTGTGTGTGCATGTGTGTGCATGCATGTGTAGGTGTAGGTGTGTGTGCACGCATGTGCATGCGTATGTGTAGGTGTGTGTGCACGTGTGTGCATGCGTGTATGTGTAGGTGTGTGTGCACACGTGTGTGTAGGTGTGTGTGCACGCATGTGCATGCGTATGTGTAGCTGTGTGTGTGCGAGCGTGTGTATGTGTAGGTGTGTGCACGCACGTGTGCATGCGTTTATGTGTAGCTGTGTGTGCGCGTGTGTGCATGTGTGTATGTGTAGGTGTGTGTGTGCATGTGCATGCATGCGTGTATGTGTAGGTGTGTGTGCATGCGCATGTGCATGCACGCGTGTATGTGTAGGTGTGTGTGTGCGTGTGTGCATGCACGCGTGTATGTGTAGGTGTGTGTGTGCGTGTGTGAATGCATGTGTGTATGTGTAGGTGTGTGTGTGTGCGTGTGCGCATGCATGTGTGTATGTGTACATGTTTGTGGAGGGATGTGGCAGGAGCAGGAAAGGTAAGATGAGACAAGTTTGGGGCGACCTGAGAAGCTTCTGGGAACCAACCCGAGTCCCGCATCTTGTCCAGAGGTATTCATGCCCTGGTTAGAGCAGCCAGATGAGTTGGGGCTGGCTTCAGGGGAACCCGCGCTCAGACTGCTCGGGGGCGGGGCACCGCCAGTGACACCCCCAGAGAAGCGTCAGGTTGGGGATGGGAAGCCGTTTAGCCTTCTTTTAGAATCCTCCCATTCCGAGGGTGGTGGCTCCCCTATCTCAGGTGTGGAAGCTGCTTCCACCTTGCCCTGGGTATATGACTCCCGAGAAGGGCAGAGGGGTGCAAAGGAAGCCCTGCACAGAGGAGAGCAGCTAGGCCGGCTGGGAGTGTGGGCCAGCACTGCCCTGGCTGCCATGGCCACGCAGGAAGTGACCAGCAGAGGGCCCACACACACCAGCCGAGCTTCCTGGAGCTCCAGGCAGTGAGGCGGGGGCCTGGGGGCACTGCCCACCACTGGGCCCCTCTGCAGCCCTGAGCCAGGGAATCCTCGCCATGCGGAGGGAACACCATACCCAGTCCAGCTGCCCTGACCAGCAACCACCTGGCAGCACAGCAGGGTCGGGGGGGCACCAACTGGCACTGCCCCCTGGCCCCAGTGGAGACTGCAGCAAAAGTAAAAATCGGCATGCAAAGGAAGTTTATTTATCTCTTTAATTAAGAGGCGTTTGCCTGCCACATTCGGGTCCATCTGTCTCACTTACAACCACGTCCCAGCAAAATTAAACATAATAAATACAGGGAGACTGAAAGCAAAGGGCACACTTGAGATATACGAGCAAAACCAGAAGTGCACAGGCTTGCAGTCATAAGCATATCTTTCTTTTGCAAGTTCCTCTCCCCTCGGGGCCCTGAGAGCCAGAGGAGTGCTCTTGGAGAAGGGGCTGTGGGTGCTGTGCAACTCTGTTTTTTCCACTCAGCACTGTTGCCAGGATTTATTTATTTTAAATGAGCCCCCAGGACTTTTCCCTTCTCCCCTTCCGTGGAAGGGAGAGAGCTCAGCACCGAGCAAAGGAACATCTAAAGCAGTGAGCACTGTGATGTTCCTCCTCGGGCTCGGTGGGTGACAGCCTCAGCAGCTGCAGCCCTGGAAAGCTGTGAGCAGGCTCCTGCTGCATCTGGGCCACCAGCTCCTGGCAGAGAGGCAGTGCTGGCTGAGCGAAGACTTGCAGAAACAGAGCTCCAGTCTCTGGTGCCAGCCGTGGCCAAGCCGCCATTCAGGATACTGATCCCAGAATCCCAGAGGAAGAAGGGAAGGGGTGCAGCTTTTTTATTCCTATCTCTGATCTAAAGACTTAACAGCCTGGATATCTGCTTAAACTTCCCAGGACTATAAGTGTGCCAAGGGGGAAAAATGGTGATTTATTCTCGTTATTGACTGCTAACTGTAACAATATCTTGCATTTGCTCGGTGCTTTTCTAACCTTTTGAAAGTGCATCCACATAGCTCATCCCATGTCATCATTCCAAGGTAGATGGGGAAGATCTAATGATGCCCATTTCGTATAGGACAACATTTCCAGGACCACAGAGGTGGCACAATTGGCCCAAGGTCACGGCATTAGTTACAGGAGGCAGAGTCTGGACTCCAGAACAAGTCCCTCGCCTCCCAGATTCGCAGGCATCTTTTTCTTTCTTCGCCTACTGTACTTGGCTCCCGCACTTCTGTGAGTGTCCTCATCATTAGCCCTTGGCTCTCTCTCCTAGCAGGATCAACCCCAAACCAAATCTGTTAATCTAATAGTCATCTGCAATAGCTTGGGCATTTACTAATCACACTGCTGCTCCGTCTGCATGGCAATTATCTAGAATTTCCTCTTTCTCATTAGGCAGGAGGTCGCGGGAACTCAGCGGGGTTGCTGAACCCTATGATGAAGCCAAGGCAAGAAGCTGCCGTTGGACTGAGAAAGTCCTTCTCCAGGGCTCCTAGCCGATCTGCTGCCCTATGCTCAATGTCCCGCATCCCGCATCCCCACTCTGAGCCTGACCCACCAGCTAGGAGCCCTCCTGTCCCAAGTAAGTCTGTGCATGACTACTTGGTGCCCTTGTGCCAAGACCAGAGATGACCCCATAAAAGGAAGAGTCCAAAGAGGTACAGAAGGCTGCATACCTGGTTGAGGACTAAGATTCCAGCTCTGACTTGCTCACAAATGGAACATCCTTTGATGGTTGAGTCCCCAGTGTAGACGTGCCTGACCATTGCTTTTGCTCATGCTGGGGCAGTCTCCAGGCTCATGGGACACTGGAGAGTTGTGGGGCCAAAGGAAATCTGCATAACTCCCTGCTCTGTGCAGCCCACCCGTGGTAGCACTCCTGACTCCTATAATCGACCTTGCTAAGCCCCTACTTGAAGTCCCTGGGTGGTGCAAATGGTTAATATGCTTGGCTGCTAACTGAAAGACTGGAGGTTCACGTCCACCCAGAGACACTCAGAAGAAAGGCCTGGCGCTCTTCTTCTGAAAAACCAGCCACGGAAAACCCTATGGAGCACAGTTCTACTCTGACACACATGGGGTCACCATGAGTTGGAATCGGCTCAACAGCAACTGTTAACGGTCACTTCTACGTGCTACCTTTCAGCACCACGGAGAGCAACAGCAGCTTGCTTCTCTTAGCCCCCACCCCCCACTCCACACCAAGCCAGGAACAGACCCTGGAAGGGTAAAAAACCACACAGAGGCACAGGGCAATGGAACTGGGAGGGAATTTGCGATCATATTATCCAGACCTCTGCCTTCTAGCTGGCAGCCATTAAACCCTTCAGACACAGACTGTCTTTTTTTTTCTTGAAGCTCTCTGTTGAGGGAGAGACCCTGATGTCTCCCTGGGGAGCCCAATCAGGTTTTCATCACCCTGACTGTCAAGAAATTCTTCCTTGTGTCTCACACAAACCTTTTCCACCTTAATTTTATTCAAAGGGGGGAAGTCTTGCTGAATTGCCAAGGAGGAGCTTAGTCCAGAAGAGGGGCTGTTCTCATCTCCTCTGACTCCCAGGAGGGCCTGGGGTCACCCACCAGAGTCTGTAGGGTCTATGAGAACAGAGCCGCATGCTCAGGGAAGGGCTGAAGGGGGCCAGCATTTGGAGTGCTGGGTGTGAACAGGAGATCCGCATCTTTCAGGGTGCTGGGAAGGGACGGTTGTGCACACCCCAGGGGCAGCAGTTTGGGTACCTCCCATTGCTGAGACTAATGTGAATCAGTGTCAAGTTCAATGAGAATTTAACTGAAGAAACAAGGTATTTACGGCTCCTAAGCAGGGTCCCGGGGGAAGGGGCCCCAGTTTTTCCTTTCATCACTGCGGATGGATCTGAACTGCACCTCAGTAGGGCCCGAAGAGCCCAACCCGATGTGTTCTGTCCCTCCATAAAATCAGCAACTGGGACAGTCATGCCTCTTACTTTGTCATCAATTTAAAAATCTTAACAGCGAAGCCAGTGCCCCTTCTTTCAGTATCGGGCAAGGAGAGGCCACAGGGGACAGGCCCAGAGCAGCATTGCAGAGACGGGTAATGGCCCCCCGGCCCAAGGACTGTGAAAGTCGAGTCCTCCAAACGCCGAGCAGCTCGGAAGGACTCTGGCTGAAGCATCTGGCTTCATCCCCAGCACTCAGCCAGTTAAAAAGCAAGTTCCAGGGCTCAGGAAACAGCGTGTGAGGGGCTGGCACTCTGCTCTTCCCTCCCTCCTCGTGCCCCTGAAGTCAAAGCATCAGCTCATTAAAAGCTCATTAGGAGCCCGAGGCATACAAAGGCCCACAAGGCAGTGCTGTCCTGGCAAAGCACACGACCCTGGGGAGCCCAGTGCACTGTGTCAGGCGGCCGGTGCCAAGCTGCAGATGGGAGCTGGGTGATGGAGTGGCGAGGAGGGGGCAGGGGGCTGCGGTGCAAGACTCTCCCAACAAAGCTCATGGGGGCTGAGGATGTCCCAGGACTCAGGGGTGGGGGACAAGCCTGTCTGCCAGAAAGCAAAGGAAAAAACATTAACCGGCAACTCCCCCCCACCCCCCCAGGGCAATAACTCAGGACACTCAGACTCCTGGGGCCAAGGAGGAGCTCCTTTCTCAGGCTTTGAGGGCGAGGGAGCAAGGGCAGGGAGGAGGGAGGGAGAGGCAGGACCCAGGCCAGCACCAGCCCTGCCCAGTAGCTTAACACACGCCAGGGAGGGTGTGTGCACTGCTGCCCGGTGTGAGGGCAATGCGCTCAGAGAAAGGGGAGGTGTTGCTGATGTGTTCCTATAGGCGCTCTAAAGACTGCCCCAGAATAGGGGACCTGGGGTGTCTTTGGTGGAGGAGCAGGAGCATGCTCGGACTCCAGTGTGAGGCTATTCCAGGGCCCCACGCCATCCTTCCGTGCCCTCTCTCTCCTGGAAAAAAGCAAGCTCTTCTCTTTCTTGATCTACTCTAGCATTGGGGTCCGGCGATGTTTTGGCATGAGCACAACTCTCCAGTTCCAAGGCATGAGGTTTCTGAGAATTCACTGGCAAGGAGGTTTGGGGAAAGTTGGCAGCCAGCTGAGGGCCCCGGGCTGCTCTCAGCAGCTCCTGGCCTTTCCTCCTGCTGAGAGTTGCTGCATTAGGACGGGTGGGGGTGGGCCGTCTGTTCCTTTTCTCACTTCCCCAGGATGCTGTGACTTTTGATTCCTGCTTGATTAATATACAGCCAACAGAGACTGTCTTTAAGGCAGCTTTAATTCTCTCAGGTCACCAAACTCCGGAGCAGCAAAGCTGCAAGGAGCCAGCCCTGCAATAGATCAAACACTGGGACGTTCAAATCGCTCCGTGGCCCAATTTCTCATCGCTGCTGCTGCCTGATAACCCGCCCAGCCTGGGGCCAATATCTCCCTTTTCCAGGGATGGGCATGGGGGCGGGACTCGGACGTCCATGGCTGAAACCCTCCAGGCAGCAGGCCGCCAGAGCTGGAAGGACTCAGCACTTCAGCTCGGCAAGTGTGAGCCCTTCGGCACCAGGGACAGCTCCAGACAGACTCAAAGGTGTCCAGGCTGCCTGGCCAGCACCCCTGCCCTCCTGGGCCAAAGCCAGGAAGGGTGTAAATGATCTCACCTCTGTGGCTAGCCGTGCTGATGGCCACCTTTTACCAAACATCCTCCCCAGCCAAGTGACACTCCTGCTTCCTTTGGGGGTTTTGCACACCTTATAGCTCAATCTCCCCATAGGCGTCCTCAAGAGCCAGCTTTCTCATTATTGGGTCCCCTGAGACCCCCCAAAGAGAAGCAGGGTGCTTTTAGTTAGGACTGCCTGGCCAGCCCCTCCATTAGACTCTGGGCCGGAGGGCTTCTCTGGGCCCAACAGTTTCCTTTCTGGCTCAACCTCATCCTCTCCCAACTTGCCTCATTAGCATCTCCTGAAAAGCAGGCTAATTTCTCTGCTGAGCACCTGGGTGCTCACTTGCTCGGTGGGGGCGGGGGTGGTGGGGAGGAATGCCTGTGTGGCTGCCATTTCCTCCAAAGCGGCTTTTATACACTTGGTCCGTGTTGCAAATCGGAGGCACCATGGCGCAGCACAATGCAGGAAGATTAGGCGCGGAAGTCGGGCTTGTAAATTACCTCCCAGTGGGGGCAGGGAATGCGCCTGTTAGCGGAGAATCCAGTGCACAAAGTCTGTCTCATTTAAGAGCAGGATCTTCCTGGATCAGGCGCTGATCAATCCTCACTGCCACCAACAGGCCGCGTCTTAGGGGAGAGATGTTTGCATTGGGGTTGGAGGAAGCCCAGCCTTGCCTTCCCACCCCGGCCCCCTCCTGCTGTTTCATTAGGATATCTCTAGACCTATCCCCACTGGATTTATCCGCCCCCCACATCAGACTCTATCCCCTTAAAAATATCGCCTATAGATTTTCAAATTATCACCACACTTTCCAAGAGAAGGATGCAGTGGTTAAAAATTAACAGAAAATTTATAGGAATTCTATATGGCAATTACAGAATTATAATGAAGTGGCTGCCACTTGGTCGAGTGTGGGTAATTGGAAATCCATGCTGGGAGATGAGAATCTTTATGGTATTGGAATTGTATTTTTGAGCTTAAGTACTGTGGAGAGAGGGTGAGTGGAACTGAGCTGGCCAGGTTCTTCTCTGGAGGAAAGAGTGGCCTGTTTGGAGACAATCTAGAAGGAAAATCACTTAAGCCGCACACAGAGGGGTGGCTGGGAGCCACTGAGGTGGGCGTTCTGGACGAGGGTGGCAGCCCTGTTACCTCCTAGCCTGGTATCTGGAGAAGGCGGGGAGAACATGAAGGAAGACCAGCAGAGGGAAAGGCGTCATTGCGATGGAGAAGGGGCAAGACAGGAGGCACATCTGGTGCTCTCCCTGCCCAATGGACCTTTTGCAAAAAGTCTGGGAAAGAAAGATATGTCACTTTCCCATGAAGACACCAGTGTTGCCCATATTTCACATGGGGCTGCCCTTACTCCTGTGCCTGCTACAGTACTTGTATCTCTTTAGGATCCCAGGGTGCAAATGGTGAATGTGCTGGACTGCTAACCCAGAGGTGCCTCGGCAGAAAGGCCTGGCAATCTGCTTCCGAAAAATCAGCCACTGGAAAACCCTATGGGACGCCGTTCTACTCTGACACACACGGGGTTGCCGTGAGCTGGAATCAACTTGCCGGCAACTGGTTTAGAATCTCAGTGGCCCAGATGGTCAAGGGGGTCTGTGAGAAGGGAAGTCGAATTCTAAGAAAGGGAGTTCTGCCAGGCGTCTAGGTAAACTGTCTCCCAGCTCTTACACAGTTTTTCTCTAGACCTGCGTGGTCCAATGCAGGAGCCATTAGCCACACATGGTTATCGAGCACTTGAAGTGTGACTCGTCCAAACTGAGACACGATGAGTGTGTAAAATACATATCAGATTTCTATGACTTAGCACAATGCCAAGAGTGTAAAATAACTGGCATATTGATTACATGTTGAAACAATATTTTGGATACTGTGAGTTAAATAAAGTATTTTTACTATTAAAAATTCCTTCATTTCTTTCTTTCCTTTATTCTTTTTTAACGTGGCAGGTATGTGGTTTGCATTGTATTTCTCCCTAGACCACGAGTGCCTGGAACGTGGGGACTATGTCCTCCCTCTTGTCCCCACCACTGCCTACTCCAGTGCCCGGAACATGGTCATGTCCCAAGGAGGGATGTAGACAAACAGACACATGCACACCAACGTTCACTGCAGCATTACTTACAACAGCCGAAAGGTGGAAACAACCCGAGTGCCTATTAGCGTACAGATGGGTAAATAAAATATGGTGTATCCATACAATAAGTACACCAATGTTCACTGCAGCATTATTTACAAGAGCCAAAAGGTAGAAACAACCCAAGTGCCCATCAGCAGAAGAATGGATAAACAAAACGTGGCAGATCCATAGGATGGAATATTACTCAGTCATGAAGAGAATGAAGTCCTCCTGGTGCATGCCATAACAAGGATCAACCTTGCAAACATTCTGCTGAGTAAGCAGGCCAGTCACAAAAGGATAAATATTGTGTGATCACACTTGCGTGAAACATCTAGAATAGATACATGCATCATAGAGACAGACAGAAGATCAGAGGTTACCAGGGGCCGGCAGGACAGAGGAGGGAATGGGGAGTTATTGCTTAATGGCTGCAGGGTTTCTATTTGGGGTATTGAAAAAGTTTTGGAGTCAAAAGTGATGATGGTGGCACAGGAGTGTGAGTGTGATTAATGCTGCTGGATCATAAAACGGTTCAAATGGCAAATGGTGTATATTTTACCAGCTCCTGTCTGTCAGTTTGTCCTGCTGTGGGGGCTTGCATGTTGCTATCATATTGGAAGCTATGCCACCAGTATTTCAAACACCAGCAGGGTCACCTATGGTGGACAGGTTTCAGTGATGCTTTCAGACTAAGACAAACTAGAAGAAAAAATCAGCCAATGAACACCTTACGGATAACAATCAATGAGATGGACTGACACAGTGGCTGCAACAATGGGCTCAAACACAGCAATGATTGTGAGGATGGCACAGGACTGGGCAGCGTTTCGTTATGTTGTACTTAGGGTCGCTGTGAGTCAGAGCCGACTGGATGGCATCTAACAACAACAACATCATGTTTTATCATAAAAAAGAGAGAGAGAAGAGGCAGAGCAGGGACTTGAGCTCTGAGCTACTGATTCAATTGAGATTCTCTCTTTTAAACCATTGCACAAAGTTTGCAATATATAGAAGAGATAAAAATGCAAAACATAATTTTAAAAAATGCATGTAGATTTCTATATAGATATATATTCTCTTAGTAACTATACTAAGGAGCCCTGCTGGTGCAGTGGTTAAGTGCTTGGCTGCTAACCGAGGTTGGCGGTTCCAGCCTACCAGAGGTTCTGCAGGAGAAAGACCAGGTGATCTGCTTCTGTAAAGATTACAGCCTTAAAAACCTTATGGGGCAGTTCTACTGGGTCATATAGGGTCACGATGAGGGGTAATCGACTCGATGGCACCGACTCGACGGCACACAACAACAACAAGAACTATACTAAAGTCCCTGGATGGCGCATACAGTTTGTGTTTGGCTACAACCCTAAAGGTTGGCACTTTGAACTCACCCAGCAGTGCTACAGAAGAAAGCCCTGGCAACCTGCTTCCATAAAGATTACAGTCAAGAAAGCCCCATGAAGTTCTACTCTGTAACACCTGGGGTCACCAAGAATTGGAATGAGCTCCATGGCAAGGGTTTTATTTTATTGTATGTTTTCAGTAACTATACTATGAAAAAGCATCTAAATAAAGGACCCAGGGAAAAAAGAAAAACGAGAGAGAAAGAGACATAAAACGATTGGCTAGTTGGTCTCTTATGGATGGGCCCCAAAAACTCAAGTGTCTGTTGACAGGAAGCACACACTCATCCTCCACCCCAGGCACAGACCCTGGAGCAGGTTTTCATCCAGTTCAGTCCGTGGCCCTGAGCCTCCGCTGGCACCATCCTGATGCCTGGGGCCGGGCCCTGGTCATCAGGCTCTGCAAACACAGCGGCCGGGCCCAGGAAGGCGGCGGCTGTCGATGCTGTGGTGGGAGGGGTTGGCTTTCCTTCTGTGCTGCCCCTTCCCAGGCCTGGCGCTCTGAGTGGCGGCCCAGCTCTGGGGCTCAGCTCGGGGCAGACCCTTCTGGCTCTAACCTGCCCTGGGAGAAGGTATCCCAGCAGCCAGCTCCCATACGGCGGAACTTCTCTGCATTTGGCTCCCGGGTGAGTGTACTGATGTTCCTCTCCAGCATGGAGTGAGAGGGCTCCGAATTTCCATTCCAATGGTACTGGGCATAGCAATAATTATGACAATAAAGCCGTGGCCAGATTGGCTCTCAGACACCCCAGAGCACCCTCACCTTACTCTGCACGCCAGCCCCCTCTGAGGGCAGGGGAGAAGGAAGCCAGGAAGGTGAATCTCATTCTTCCTGCCCCGCTGGGGGGAGAAGCTGAAATGCAGACAGAAGAGGAGCCCCAGGGTGGACAGTGGCGCCCAGGACTCTGGGGCTGAGCCATTGGCCTCTTCGCAGAGCAGAGCTCGGCTTGGAGAGTCCTGAGCTTGTAAGAAGGCTGTAACTCTGTCTCCTACCGTCCACCTCACACCCAGCCTCAGCTCTCTCCGGTACTCTCCACCAGCAGGAAGGGAGAGACACTTAGACTACAGAACACACAGATCTGGAGTCAACCCATTTCTGCCCCAGACTGAGCAAGTGATTCAACACCGAGCAAACAATTCAACCACTTGAGCTTTTGTTTCTGTATCTGTAAGACCAGCTGCCAGCTGCTGTCCATTCAATTCCAATTCGTGGAGAACCCATGTGTGTCAGAGCACAACTGTTCCATAGGTGTTCAGTGGCTGACTTTTGAGAAGTAGATTGCCAGGCCTTTCTTCTGAGGCGATGGGGGCTGGACTCGAACCTCCAACCTTTCGGTAAGGAGCTGGGCACTTAAGTGTTTGCACCACCCAGGGGGCTCCTATCTCTAAGATGGGGACAGTAAGACCTCCCTCGAGAGGCTGTAAGGATCCAAAGACATTCTCTTTGCAAAGGGTCTGGGACAGGTAAGATGTCCTATAGATCATATTAATTAATTTAAAAAATACGTATTGAGTGCTCCAAGTGCCGGATCTGTTCTGGGTCCCTCCTCTCTGCAGGGGGCCAAATGAGCAGCCAGTGACGTTCCCTTTCTCCTCCTGGATGGACTGAAGCAGCCCTGTTCAGCACCCAGCCCTCAGCACAGAAAGTACACTGAACTCTCAATTACCTATGCAAATAGAGTGGAACATTCCATTGATAATTCAGAACCATCAGAGAGTCCGCAAATAATTCTTCTTTGAATTTGAAACGCATTATGCTTCTTTTTGCATCGGATTTACCTTCCTAATTACTGTTTGTTCTGGCTTGGGCTCAAACCTGTTTGCATTCTCAGAACCCACGCTGAGGGGTGGTGAGAGGCGTGCCCTAGATGTGCGCCTAGTCTCACCGGGTGGAAAGCAGCCACCGAGCACACCCCTGGAGTACACTGAAGCCTACTGGGAATGAAGCAACAGGTGCCAGGGCTTCTCCTTGGTGTCTGTCCAGGGGGAGGCTGAGGCTACTTCTGTCTCTGCCTGTGTGGGGCTGGGCGTGCTGGGCAAGGCGGGGGCCAGGCTGGGCCCCAGGAGCGGTGCAGAAGCAGCATGAGATGCAGCCCCGCCTGCAGCCCTTCCATGGGGGTGTCAGTCTGTCTGTGTGTCTGTGTCTTTCCATCTGTCTGTGTCTTTCTCCATCACCCCCCACCCCATGCTCCGCGGGTGTTACTTAGTACACTCCTCTCCCTGGAGCAGAAAGGAGCCCGGGTGGCACAGTGATCAAGTGCTGGCTGTTAGCCGAATGGTCGGTGGTTCAAACCCACCAGCCAGCTCCGCAGGAGGAAGACCTGGCCATCTACTCCCGTAAAGATGACAGCCTAGGAAACCTTACGGGGCAGTTCTAGTCTGTCACACGAGGTCGCTATGAGTTGGAACCAACTGACAGCACCCAACAGCAACAATCTCCCTGGAGCAAAGCAGGAAACAGATACTTCTTCCATCCACCCACGGGACCCATGTTCCCTCCACGATCGTGAGCTTGGGTGGCCATGGGCATCACATCTAACTGGACACTCCCTCTTCATGACCACCTCATTTCTCTTTATAGGGCAGAGGGAGGAAACATAATGAATTCAACTTTCTCTACGTGATAGGCAGGGAATCTGAAATAAAAGACTAGGATCTCTCTTTCTTCCTCCATTTCTACACCCATACAGGGATCTCCAGATATGGGGTGGGCTGGGGTCTGTCCGTGAGCTAGGCAGCCAAGATGACATCTACCCATGACCTTGGCCTGTGCTTCTGGTTTCCCAAGCCCGCCAAGTGACTCCCCCGTGAGGGCCTGACTCCGTGTCGGGAGGAGGTGGGTGTGCTGTCATCCTGGAAGCTCTGTGCATGGGAAGGCTGCACATTCTCTAAGCTGGACCGGAAGGGAAAACAAACTCCATGAATGGCCGCTGCTTCTGGCAAGCCCTTGGCCACCCCTGCCTGTGCCCTGCCTCCCCTCCTCCACACGGGGTGTGGCTTCAGGCCCAGGTGTAGACAGGAAGTAGGCTCAGAGGCAGGCTGGCTCCGGGGTCTCCTCCCAGCTCTCGAGGACTGCAGTGATAAGATTCACTTGTGCCCCCTCTCAGCTCACAAAGCTCTGTCACATACACCCCCTCTTGATGCCTCATACAGCCCCGCGAGGCAGGCTGGCACAACTGGGGAAACAGGTTCAGAGACATTAAGATGCTTCCTGAGACTCTCTGTCCAGCCTGCCGCCACTCTGCTGTCACTTTTAGGGATGCTAGAAGCCCAGCCCTCCATGAGGTCTCTGGGTGGTTCGAGTGGTTTGCACCTGACTAATAACTGAAAGGTTGGAGGTTAGAGTCCACCCAGCAGTGCCTCAGAAGAAAGACCTGACGATCTGCCTCCATAAAAGCTGACACCCAGAGAACCCTGTGTAACACATGGGGTGCTGTGAGTTAGAAGCAACTCGATGACAACAGGTTTTAGAGGCCCTGGTGGTGCAGTGGTTAAGAGTTCGGCTGCTAACCAAGAGGTCGGCAGTTCGAATCCACCAGCCAAGTTCTACTTTGTCCTATAGGATCGCTATGAGTTGGAATCAACTTGACAGCAAGGGATTTGGTTTTTTTCTCCCCCATGCCTTTGAACTTTGCAATGCCTAATACCCTATCATCTTCCGGTGGTGAAATACAAATGCCCCTCGCAAAGACGCTGAAGCGCAGGAAGCTGAAAGCTGTCTGAGCTCAGGTGTGAGATTACAGACTGAGGGCTGGTTTTTTGGGAGAGGAGGAGATCTGGGAGATGCCGGGCCAGCGAGAAGTGGGGGGGCCTCTCATGGAGTGAAAACCGCACAGAAAAGGGTGCAACCGTGGTAATAGGGCTGGCGTGGGGAGACACAGTGTGGGGGCTGGCTGGCTCACCTGCTCTTCTCTGAAGGCAGAGCCAGGATGGTAAGGGGCTTTCAGAAAACGAAGCTTATGGCCGCTCTGAGGGCACCACCCACATGAGCTGGTAGGCAGCTGGCCACCCCCTTCACTCCTGCTCTGCCCCTACCTCCCCTCCTCTTGAAGAGCATGGCTGCTCCCAGGTTCTGGGCGCCATTTCTTCCACAGCTCTCCCTTCTTCTGCTGAGCTTGTAAGAAGTCTATAACCCTACGTCTCCTACCGTCCACTCCGCGCCCAGACTCAGCTCTCTCTGGTACCCTCCACCAGCAGGAGGTGGCGCATACTTCCTAAGCAAATAGGGGGATCAGAGTCAGGTAGGAGGGTGCCTGGGTGCCCCAACTCCTCTGCCCATCACCCCATGACACTGAGCTGTGGACCATGGGGCTCCCTCCAGGGAAGAAAGCCAGCCCAGGGAGAGGTGAGGAAGAGCAGAAGGCCAGACACCTGGGTCATCTGAACCTGATGGTAGACTCAGGGATGCCAGTGGTCACTATGGTGGGGACTAGGGACCTAGTTTGGTGACTAGGATGCAGGAAGACCTGCAAGTCTGCATGGATTTCTTTTTGCTTTGGCCTCCCCCACATGGTCTGAGGAAAGGAGCTTGGCAGCTTCTCTCTGGATCAGGTGGGGGACCAGGGGTGTCAGATGCATCAACCAGGCCAGTTTGTTGAGTTTTGTCCCCTTCCCTGGCTTGGTCCACGTTCAGGGAGTAATTAGATGCTCATAAGACAGTTTCTAAAGCACCAGCACAGTGGCCACTAGCTTCATGTGGTTATTTTAACATAAACTAATTAAAATTAAACAGAAGTATAACTTCAGTGCCTCAGTTGTACCAGACACATTTCAGGTACTCAATAGTCACGAGTGGCTGGTGCCTGCTCCACTGAATGCACATAAAATACTTTATCACTGCAGAAAGCTCTATTGGACAGTGTTGCTCTAAAGCTTCCCGGGTCTCAGTTTCCTTATCTGTAAAATGGGGAGAAAAGTACCCTCCCTCACCATTGCCCAAGGCCCCACAAGGTGACAGATGGCCAAAGCATCGCATGCACAACACAAACTAAGTGGCCTCGTAGCTTGTGTCCAAGCTGCCAGTCTGCCAGCAATGGAGAGAGGCATCAGAAGCCCCATGGAGACCAGCGAGCCCATAGGCTATGCACTCTTGACCATGGCCAACCCCAGGAGTCATAAGCTGAGGTTCCAGAGCTGTGCAAGACCCCCCCCATCATCTGACAGAAATGGTGGGCAGCTGCCCATGTCACTCACATTCCTCCCTAGTCAGAGAGCAAATATAAGGAAGAGGGAAAGCAAACCCTGAGGACAGAGCCGCAGACAGGGGCTGTGTCAGCCTGGAGCTGGAAGGGGCAGAGATGCACCCGGGAGGGATGGCAGTGGACCAGGAGAAGCCCTGGGACTCCACACCATCTGGCTCCTCCGCAGCGGGCAGGGGCTGTGGGAGGAACGCCACGGCAGGCGGGCTGTGAGGTTTCACGGAGCACGTCCGTGGGGAGTCGCTGAAGCCAGGAAAGCTTTGCTGGTGGGCAGAAACCCATGAATCAAAAAAAACAACAGGAAACTTTGCAGCAGGCAAATCTTTGCTGGGAAAGGGGATAAAACCCAAATAAACTCAGCTGGTTTATGTGTCTGAGACCCCTGAGCCACCGCCTGATCCAGAGAGAAGCCACTAAGACCCCTTCCTCAGGCCATATGGTGAGGTGGGGGCAACAGAAACCCACGCATAACTCAGGTGGCCCTGCATCCTCTGTGTGAAGCAGGAGGCTGGCCAGCTAGCTCCCCTCTTCCTCTGTTTGTGCCCACCTTTGCTCCCAACTCTTGATCCTCCTCATCCTCACCCTTTGTCCCCTCCCACACTCCTCTGCTCCCCCAAAACTCCTCGTCCCATCCCACACTCCTCTGCTTCCCGCAAAACTCCTTGTCCCTTCCCACACTCCTCTGCTCCCCCAAAACTCCTCGTCCCTTCCCACACTCCTCTGCTCCCCCAAAACTCCTCGTCCCTTCCCACACTCCTCTGCTCCCTGCAAAACTCCTCATCCCTTCCCACACTCCTCTGCTCCCCCAAAACTCCTCGCCCTTCCCACACTCCTCTGCTCCCCCAAAACTCCTCGTCCCTTCCCACACTCCTCTGCTCCCTGCAAAACTCCTCGTCCCTTCCCACACTCCTCTGCTCCCCCAAAACTCCTCGCCCTTCCCACACTCCTCTGCTCCCCCAAAACTCCTCGTCCCTTCCCATACTCCTCTGCTCCCCCAAAACTCCTCGTCCCTTCCCACACTCCTCTGCTCCCCCAAAACTCCTCATCCCTTCCCACACTCCTCTGCTCCCCACAAAACTCTACTTTCCCTTCCTCCTCTCCTTGTTTTATTTTGTTACATTTCTCTTCTCACAAAACAAAAACACAAAGCAATGTGTAAAATCAACCAGATTCCAACTAGACTGGACAATGAGCTGCTCTGGAGGCAGAAGTGGAAACTAACGAGATGCCCTCCCTCCCCCCTCCCCCCTCTCCTCCCCTCATTCCCTCCCTCCTTTCCGTCCACCCTCCCTCCCCACCTCTCTCCCTTCCTCCCTCCCTCTTTCCCTCCCTCAATCCTTTCCTCCGTCCTCCCTCTCTCGCTCCCTCTCTCCCTCCCTTCCTTCCCACCCAGGCTTGCTCTTTCTCTTGTTCTCCACATTGGAATCAATCTACCTTTCTTGGCTCCAGAATTAATGGGCTGAGTGAGGGAATTCTGGATACTTTCAAAGAGAATGCGAAGGAATGTATGGGTGGGAGAAACGGAAAGAGGAAAATCAGAGAATGTCTTGCTTCCAGCAGTCCCAGTGGTGGCAAACTCTGCCAGGACTCAAGTCAACTAAGAGTCCACCCTGAACACTAGTGAGGTCTTCAAGGGGGCAAGCCAAACACAGACAGACGTGTCAAGAGGGCCTGGGCTGCTGTCCCTGGTGCTGAATCTTACTGCCCATTGGAGGGTTCTTCCAACTCCTAAGACACTGGTGATTTCTGCTCTGTCCAGCCTCAAGAGGAGATTGTTCCTAATCCCCGCTGCCCCCATCTCTCTCTCTCTCTCTGTATTTTCTGGAACACACAGAATGCTTTTGACAGGTTCATCACACTTTTTTACTGTTATAAACTTCTGTCTCCCCTTGGAGATGTTGGAGGTGGGACCCCATCCCTCCATGTTCCTCAGTTTACGCTGAGCCTCTCTCATCTTCTCTGTCTCCTCACCCCATCCCACGGGCTTTTCTTCCTCCACATTTTCCCAATTCCACTGGAATGTGGGGGAAACTGACGAAGAGCCTGGGGCAGACTCGGGCAAACTTCGCTCAAAGTTGCCTTCAACTTTTATGCCTCCTCTCTCTGCGTCTCCTCCCCTGAAGCCCACGACCCAGATGCCTGGCTTCAAACCGACGCCGCCCCCTCTACCGCAGCTGTCTCATCCTCCTCCTCCTGCCTGCTCCACTGGGAGCTGTCACACTTCCCAGCGGTGACACTTGTCTCTGTAATATCAGCAGTCATTACCGGGAGAATACCCTCGGTCCCGTGGGTGCTCTTGGGGGACCTGACGAGGCTTCCCTGGCATGGGGAGGTGGAGAGTGGTGCCGGGACAAGACAGGAGGGGGATCTGGGGAAAGAAACACAAGCCCCAGGTTGTGGTGCCACCCCTGCGACTGAGATAGGCATAGCCTATCTTGCTGTATGATCTACAGGAACCTCTAGGCCCCAGTGACAGAGGACAGACTTGGGGACCAGAGCGCGATTGGAAGAGGAGGCACCCTCAGGGTGACTCTGGCGCTGTACCTAGTGTGCCGCTCTCATCCACAATGATTACGAACGCCCTACACCAGGGCAGAGCTTTATAGCTTAGAGATTTCCCAAACTTCACGTAACTGTCACAACAGCTCTGTGCAGTGGTTATTGATATCCCAGCGTTACAGATGGGAAGAGTGAGGGCCAGCGAGGGGCACTGCCCAAGACCACCCAACTTGAGCCCACATATCAGATCCCTCTGGTGTCACACTTCACATCCGCCTTATCATGCCAGCCTTTGCTGCAGCAGTGGGCTGTGCACAGCTGTATCCTGACAGCACCTCACCTTAGCACACTGCATATTGTTCTCTGTCATTGATTGAACTGTGTCCCCTAAAAATATCTGTCAACTTGGCTGGGTCATGATTCCCAGTATTGTGTGATTGTTTACCATTTTATCATCTGACTGGATTTTCCTTTGTGTTGTAAATGCTATCACTACGATGTAATAAGATGGATTAGTGGCAGTTGTATTGATGAGGTCTACAGGATTAGATACTGTCTTAAGCCAATCTCTTTTGAGATATAAGACAGAGAAGTGAGCAGAGAGAGATGGGAACCTCATACCACCAAGAAAGCAGAGACGCCCCCAGAAGAAGAAGATTGATGACACATACCTTCCTCCAAATCGACAGAGAAAGCGTTCCCCTGGAGCTGATGCCCTGAATTTGGACTTGTAGCCTACTGGACTTGAGAGAATGAACTTCTCTTTCTTAAAGCCATCCACTTGTGGTATTTCTGTTACAGCACCACTAGATGGCCAAGACATTCTCTTTCTACCTGGGTCTTTTCTGCTTCTGCCATGTGGGACACTTTAGCCATCCTGATGCATGGAAGTGTGACGGAGTCAATATTACACGGAGCAACCCTTGACCAGAGGGAGAAAGGACCTGGGGAATGACACTTCCTTTTCCATCCCTCAGGGAGATGATTCTGCTCATCTGTCACTCCCTTGACGATCTCTAGGGGGACTGAGCCCCAGGTGCCTGCAGTGGTGATCAGCTCAGTCACACCCCCTTGGATGGGCTTTCCCTCTTTCCCCATTTTACTCTTCCCAGTGGCCACAAGTACACTGCAAACAATAAACTACCTGCACGCAAGCAGTTCTCTCAGGGTCTGGCTTCTGGGGTGAACCCAAGCTAAGGCAGTTTTCACCTGTAGTGGCCTAGACCTTCAGAGTGGAATTCTGGAACTGGGTCAGTCATGGTCAGACATTGATAAGGACCTGATTGTTGGTGACAAATAGGGTGTGACAAACCCTCGCATGTAGAAGCACTATGATTACTCAGACCCTCATTGGTGGAGGGTTGGGATGAGGGGCAGGTGAGGTGTGAAGTATCTGGTTATGCATCAGCTGTGGCACTTGAACAATCTGCAGCAACAGTAATTACAAGAACTCTGGAGTTGGTTGGCTTTTGTCAATGGATTTAGAAGTCCTGACAAAAGAAAGTGACAATCTAAAGCTAGCTATCAACTCAAGACACACTGGTATCCACGGAAGCATTTAAATAGACCCTCATCTCCTGAAGCCCCAGGATTTAATCATAAGGGTGGCAGAATTACAAAAGAGACAGGATATATAGACACGGCACACTTCCTTTGCCAAAGTCAGAGCCCCGATAGGAAAGCGTGGGACCCTGGGGTCAAGAGGTGGACTGTACTGGACACCTCTTATGTCCCAGTCACATCCTCTCAGTCCTCCTTTTCACTCCAGCCCTTGCTGCAGCAGTCAGCTGTGCTCAGGTGTGACCCAACAGCACCTTTACTTAGCTGGACCACACATCTCTGTCTTTTCCACTACTGGGTGGTGGAATGTTTGCAGAACCTGCTCAGCCATTCCTATACAGGAGCAAACCTAGAGGTGCAGCAAGTTAACACCCCATGGTGCAACCCTCATCAACGGGCAGCGGGAGCTGGTGGATAGATACTCCCCTCACCCCTCATGTGGACAGTTTGGAGGTGCGTTCTACAGGGTTCCTAGAGAAGTCCTCACAGGTAGCCCCCCGTGATAATCAACTCAAGGATAGACTCTAAATAGTCATTCCTCCTTCTTCATTTCACTTTTCCTTCGGATCACTTCCCAAAACAAACCTCCTGCATACAAGCCCTTGTCTCAAGCTCTGTTTAGGGGAGAAATTTAGACTAAGATAGTCAAGATTTGAAGCCTGGAGGTTCTCATGTCGAGAAGAAAGTGCCACACGACTCTCTCCACTCCTGTTTCTCTATTGTTATTAATGTTTTCAAATATTTGTGGGGTTAAAAATACTTTTTAATATTATAATTAGTCCAAAAAACCCAAACCCATTGCCAATGAGTCGATTTCGATTCACAGTGACCCTATAGGACAGAGTAGAACTGCCCGATAGGGTTTCCAAGGAGTGGCTAGTGGATTTGAACTGCTGACCTTTTGGTTAGCAGCCGAACTCTTAACCACTGTGCAACAAGGGCTCCATTGTAATTAGTAGGTGGTTTTTTCATTTTGTTTTGTTTTAAATTCAGAAAATAGAGAAAAGTATGGAGAAAATTATCATGTGTGCTCTAATGATCTCATTGGACTTAAACCAAAGAAAACCAAACCCGCTGCTATCTAGTCAATTCTGACTCACAGCGACCCTAGAGGACAGAGTAGAACTGCCCCATAAGGTTTCCAAAGAGGGGCTGGTGGATTTGAACTGCCGACCTTTTGGTGAGCAGCCGAGCTCTTTAACCTCTACACCACCAGGGTTGTTGTTAGTTGTTATTGAGTCGATTCTGGCTCCTGACCACCCCGTGTGTGCAGAGTACAACTGTGCTCTGTAGGGTTTTCAAGGCTGTGACCTTTTGGAAGCAGATCACTAGCGTCTTTCTTTTGAGGAGCCTCTGGGAGGGTTTGAAAGGCCAACCTTTCGGTTAGTAGTCAAGTGCTTGACTGTTTGCACCACCCAGGGACTCCTTGGACTCAGAGGTTAGAAACTAACAACAATGAATTTCCTTTCTTGCATAGCAGGTACAGAGTTAAAATGTTCTCCTCGTGTACCGAAGGCCACTGCTGGGTCGGAGACCTCCAGGGTCCCTCTGATTCACCATCTGCTTAGTGGCCTGAGGCCAGAGTCAGGGCACCCCGTCAGATACATCCTGGGTGCTGCCTCTTCCCCATATTTACTCCGCATAGTGTGGCTCCACCCACAGTGAGCCTGGTCTGCTCCCTGCATCAAGTTAGTGTCCCCTGCAAACTCAGCTGGCAGGATTCCCAGGTCATTCCCTGTGACCAGGCTAGAGCTGGGTCCCTGGAACAATGGACAGTGATGTCAGCCTGCTTGGCTTTCTTGGGGAACACCCAGGAGCAGGACACTCTGGAAGGGGTGCCTTTTTCCAGGTCTGGCCCCCCTCCTCCCAGCCTCAGTCCTGAGCCTGGTACCCCTTTCTAGGGGGATGTGCCTGGTCTGTGCTGCCCTCTAGAGAGGGCTTGCCTTGCGGAGCTTCCCCTGGGCTCTTGGACCCCCAAGGGCCCCGAATGAGGTACTGGTGGTTCAGTGGAATTCTCACTTTCCATGTGAGAGACCTGGGTTGGATTCCTGGCCCATGCGCCTCATGTACAGTCACCACCCATCTGTCAGTGGAGGCTTGCATGTTGCTGTGATGCTCAACAGATTTCAGCAGAGCTTCCAGACTAAGAAGGACTAGGAAGAAAGGCCTGGTGATCTACTTCCAAAATTGGGCCAATGAAACCCTATGGATCACAACGGTCCGATCTACAACCGATCATGGGGATGGTGCAGGAACTGGCAGCTTTCTGTTATGCATGGGGTCACCCTGAGTCAGAGCTGACTCCACAGCGGCTAACAACAACAAGACGGGTCCCCAAGCATGTACTCGCTCTCTTTTCTGCTCTCATCCTGTTCCCTCTTTTCTTGTTCATTTCCAGCTCCTTCAAATCTAGCCAGTCTTGTTCTTGAACTGAGGAAACAATTATTGATTTAGTTATACAATTAATCAATGTCTTGCCTCTTTCTTTTAAAATAGCTTGGGGTGGGCTCCTGAGTCAGGGGCTGCAGGTTCTCAGCGGGCCTTGGCTGGGCCTGGTGGAGGTGGTACTTCTCTCTCTCTGCCCTCACCCTGCTCCTGTCTCCTTGCTCTCCAGGGCGAGCCTTATTCACAGTCACCACAGAAACGCTCGCTCCAACCTCAGCTGATGTGACCATAACCAAGTGCATACAGTGGAGCTGAAACGCTGTGCAGCAGGCACTGCACTCTAGCTGTTAGCGCCTGTGCTGGGGCTCTCCGACAGCATCCAGACACAGGACCAAGACGCTCAGTCCCTCCTGCCAGCCAGGCTGTCTCCACCACAGACACACCTGCCAGGGCCGCCCCAGCCAGCTGCCTGAGGGTCCTGGCTACTGGGAAACAAAGGGCTCCCCACAACTCTCCGGGGCCTTGGGGAGAAGGGTGGGGTGGAGGAGGTTAGGCTAAGAAAAGGAGGCACCGCTTCCTTCCTGTTTGATGTCTCAGCCATTGGCTGACTTCTTTCCTCTTTGGACAATTCCCAGCTCCGGACGGTCCCCCTATGCAATAACTTTGCCTGAAAAGACAGTAAATGGTTGACCTTGTCCAGGAAACGCTGGTCCCAGGCTGGTGGAACCGAGTCACCTCCAGTTGGAGTAGTCAGGCTGATGGATGCCCCTTCCTTCCTTGGGGAGGGGATGATGCCAGAATTGAAGATGGTTCCACACAACGTCGCCAGCCGCTGGCTTCTGAGGCTGCCCTCTGACTGTGCTCCCACCCTCCTCAGCCACGGGGACTTCATTCCGTGTCTCTGCTCAGGCTGCTGGTGCTCCGCATGTGCTCTTCCCTCCTCCTCCTGTGGCCACTCCTCAGAGTTGTGGTCCTCTAGCGTCCTGCCTCCTGCAGGGATCATCCTCTATGTCCCTCCCCTTGGGTGCCCACCTGTTGGAGCCCTGTCCTTGCATTCGCTCACTGTCGTGTAATGATGTCCACATCCTCTCCTCGCCAGACTTCAACCTCCTAGGAGCAGAGAGCTGAGTGTGTAGCACAGCGGTGCTCCAGAGACGCTGCTGAACCAAACTGAACCTCCACTGGAATATTCCAGAGCACCAGAGGTGGAATGTGCTTGTCTCTGAGCTGCGGCCCCCTCTCCTTCCCTTGCCTGGGGACATACTTCCCCCTCCTCTGGACGGTCACCGCTTTTGCAGACAGGGACTGGCTCTCATGTATATCCTGGGTGTCCAGCACAGGTGACCAGCACATAGTATATGCTCAGTAAAACCAGGAAACTGCCCGTGGTTGCAGAGAGAGGCAGAATGCACAGGCTCAGATGCGTTACAAGACGCATTTCCCCACGTGTGGAGGAGGGTTTTAGAGACCCCTGTACAAAAACAGGACAGATGGACATTGCTTCCTCCTGGCTAAGATGAATCCAAACGCATGGAAAGTGAGAGGGTTTGGGGCCTGAGGGCTTCCCCCTGCTTGGGGGTGGGATATGGGGGTGGGGGTATCCAGCAGAGGGCAATGGTTATGTGCTTGGGGTCTGTGGGCGAAGAATGTCCTTCTGTTAAATTTATTTCCTCACATTTTTCCTGAGTGATCCCACGACCTCTTGGTCTTCACGTGGCCATCTCCTTTTCTCTGCTGTCTTCTCTGGTCTCTGTCTACATGTAATTACAGTTTTTACCTTCTTGTAATCAGCTGTCCTGCTTTTTCACTTCATAATCTTTCAGACACCTTCCCCTGTACTGAGTACCCCTGCCCATCAGGTTACAGGAAGCATAATATCCCATCAAGCGCCGGTGGTATCATTCACTTAACCCTCAGCTGACTGGCCAACAGGTGGAGTATCGCCTGCGAGGTCTCTTCTGTCGCTATAAATATCTCCACACTTCAAGCTTGTGTTTTCTCCTTCTTTTAAATTTATTCCCTGAGGCTATATTCCCCAGGAGCGGGATTACCGAGTGCAAGGGGCAGGATGGCTCTTGTTCGATGCTACCAGCTTGCCCTTTGAGAAGACAGTGCTGGTTTATGGGCACGTGTGAGTGTGTCACACCTGTCTCCTGCACACCTGGTACCTGGCGGGGGGTGTGCAGGAACAGAGAAAGGCTGCAGCACTCAGCTTGTACTTCTGGGCACCTCAGGGTGGGGATTTTTGGAGGTCTCAGTGCTGGCTGTGTATCCATGCCATGCTAGCAGACGGCAGGACTTGGGGAGAGGAGATTCAGGGCATGTGGATTCGCAGGGAGCAGTACCCCTCGCCCAGGTCTGGGGCACTGTCTCCTAGCTTCAGCGCTGGGTGGGGCAGGGGCTGCCTCAAGATGCCCACTTCAGCACCCGCAGCCCCGACCCTGACCCGTGGAGGCAACAGAGCCCAACTCGCCCACTCAGCCTCTGGAACCTTGAGCAGGACGTTCTAAGTCGGCGCTGCTGACAGGCTGTAGCCAGAGGAAGATAAATGAAAGGGTCCTTAATTCCAACTTCTTCCATAATTAAGTTTGAAATCACAATGAGCTGAACCTGGTTTCAGCAGAGCAGGAGGGAGCAGCTCCAGCTGAATGCTGATGGGCAGCCCCGGCCGGGGTGCCTCATCCCAGGAGTCAGACCCCCAGAGGGCTAGACCCCAAGGCAACCACAACCTCTCCCCTTGGGCAGGGCATCCCAAACTATCTTCGCCAGAGCCCCGGGCAGCTCAGCAGCCACCCTCTCCCTGGAATCAGCAGCCAGCACTGTGCCTTGGTGCTCGGTGAGACTCAGAGCTTCCACTCACCTCACACTGTCTTGGTCGTCTAGTGCCACTGTAACAGAAATACCACGAGTGGGTGGCTTTCACAAAGAGAAGTTTATTCTCTCACAGTCCAGTAGGCTACAAGTCAAAATTCAGGGCGTCAGCTCCAGGGGAACGCTTTCTCCATTGGCTCTGGCGGAAGGTCCATGTCATCAGTCTTCCTTTGGTCTGGGAGCTTCTCTGCGCAGGAACCTTGGGTCCAGAGGATGCGCTCTACTCCCCGCACTGCTTTCTTGGTGGTATGAGGTTTGCATGTGTCTCTGCTCGCTTCTCTCTTTTATATCTCAAAAGAGATTGGTTTAAGACACTACCTAATCTTGTAGACCTCATCAGCATAACTGCTGCTAATCCATCTTATTACATTATAGTGACAGGATTTACAACACACAGGGAAATCACATCAGATGACAGAACGGTAGACAATTCATAAATACTGGGAATCATGACCTAGCCAAGTCAACAGATACTTTGGGGGGACACAATTCAATCCATGACATACACCTCTGCTAGGTGCTCTCGTGGTCCTGCCTCACTGCTGAGCACGGGGCACAGGAGAACAAGATGGAGGAGGCCCTGCCCCAGGAGTTCCCCAGCCTGCCTCCAGGAGCCTGGGCACCCTAAACTCCCTCAGTGAGCTCGGGTCCCCATAGGGTCGTCTAGAGAACTAGCTAGCATGCCCTCCCTCTCGGGTCCTGCTGCGATTTGGGAAGAGCCCAGCACCACCTGGGGATGCTCGGCCTTGCCAGGGATAGGCCAGCAGGAAAATGGGCCAGAGCGGAGGGCCAGGGTCTTTGCGCCTGTTTCTCTGTGGAGGACTTGGGGCTCTAGACTCTGATGACCGCCCCTGGGCTCTTCACGGCCTGACCTGAGGGTAGCCCGGGACTCTGCTCACCTGGTGGAGGTTCCTCATCACCCTCCCCCTCCTTCTCTTTATTCTGCCCCGGGGTGGGGGAGCATGCCCCAGGGAGCCCATCCCGGGCTGCGTCTCCTTTTTCTCCTGCACTCTGGCTCCTTGGAAGCCTATTCCCAATTTCTTCTTCCTTATGACTGCTGGACAACCCATTGTCATCAGGTCGATTCCAACTCATAGTGACCCTATAGGACCGAGCAGAACTGCCTCATAGGCTTTCCAAGGAATGGCTGGTGGATTTGAACTGATGACCTTTTGGTTAGCAGTTGAACTCTTAACCACTGTGCCACCTGGGCTCCTCATGCTGTACGCTGAGCAAATAATTGGAGAAGCTGGACTATATGAAGAAAAATGGGGCATCAGGATTGGAGGAAGACTCATTAACAACCTGCAATACGCAGATGACACAACCTTGCTTGCTGAAAGTGAAGAGGACGTGAAGCACTTACTGATGAAGATCAAAGTCCACAGCCTTCAGTATGGATTACACCTCAACATAAAGAAAACAAAAATCCTCACAACTAAACCAATAAGCAACATCATGATACACTGAGAAAAGACTGAAGTTGTCAAGGACTTCATTTTACTTTGATTCACACTCAACGTCCATGGAAGCAGCTGTCAAGAAATCAAATGACGCATTGCATTGGGCAAATCTGCTGCAAAAGACTTCTTTAAACTGTTGAAAAGCAAAGATGTCACCTTGAGGACTAAGATGCGCCTGACCGAAGCCAGAAGAAAGAATAAATTTGTCTTGAGAGAAGCACAACCAGAATGCTTCTTAGAAGCAAGGATGGCGAGACTTCATCTCATATACTTCGGACATGTTCTCAGGAGGGACCAGTCCCTGGAAAAGGACATCATGCTTGGTAAAGCAGAGGGTCAGTGAAAAAGAGGAAGACCGTCCACAAGATGGATTGACACAGTGGCTGCAACAATGGGCTCAAGCATAACAACGATTGTGAGGATGGCGCAGGACCGGGCAGGGTTTCGTTCTGCAGTGCGTAGGGTCACTATGAAGCAGAACCGACTTGACGACAGCTGACAACCACAACAACAGGAGTCCTAGGGCGTCCCTGAGCAGTGCCAACGGTGAATGTTCTTGGCTGCTAACTGAAAGGCTGGAGGTTCGAGTGCACTCAGAGGAGCCTGAGTGTAGCTCTACTCTGACACACATGGGCTTGCCATGAGTTGGGGTCGACACAGCGGCCACTAGTTACTGGTTATGAGCCCTGGGGTGGGGGCTGCCCTGCTTTTGGAGGAAAAGTTTGCCCCGTCTCCCCCTCTGAGACCCCTGTCCAGGCTGTGTGTTCCCACATGCTCAGTGCGCCCCTCATTCTTCACTGGATTGAGACGTTAGATTTCAGAGCAACTTGCTTCTTCTGTAAGACGATCCTGAAACCCCGGTCCCTCCCCAGCCCTGAGAGCATCAACCACAATTCTGCTCTTCTAGAAGCACTAATGTCCCACACAGTCCCCAAGTTCTGAGCTCTATCCCCCTTCGTTGTGGGGGCTGGAAGAGTAAGAATCTGACGGCTAGAACAGGAGCGAGCCCCCCAGAGCACCCTGCCACTTGCCGTGGGCCTCGGCTACATCTGGACAGGGACTTTTCAATTTTTAAAAAGGTATAAAAATCCCCCAGTTTTTCTTGTACCCAGATTGGGTTTGTGGAGGAAACGGGCCTTGTGTCTTCCCTGCCCTGTAGGCTCACAATAAAGGGAAGGACATGGGGCCGGGGGAGAGGCTTATCCTTCAAACCTCACCACTCTCAACCACAACAGGAAGCTGGGTCTTCGTGGATCAGTTCAGGACTTTCCCGAGCAGCTTCGCTTCTTAAAATAGTTACCTGCAACTACAACAAGGGCCCCTGAATCCAGCGACCCCAAAGTCAGCAGGACAAAATGATGTGGCCCCTGTATTTCCATCCCAGATATACTGAATCAGAATCTACATTTTACAAGATCCCCAAGTGATTCTTACGTATAATCTCCTGGGAACGTTCAGAAATGCAAACTCTCAGCAGGGAATTTGTTAAAAATGCAAATTCTCAGTTGGGGTTTGATTAAAAAAACCAGTTCAAAGTCCTGCTTTGTGGAGGGACTACACCCCATGCTCAAGCCCAGCAAGGCCCCCCAGGATTTTGCACCCAGTGTTGCTGGGTCTTAGGACAGTGGAATCTGTCAGATCGTGACGTGGAAGAAGCTAAGGAAATGCGCGCATGCTGGCTGCATCCCGTGGGCAGGAGCATGTCTCCAGAGGGCTCCAGGGCTCCAGAACGGCACCAGTGGATGCTCGGTGGACAAGTGTGGGGAAGGCCAGGGTCGTACTCAGGCCTGACACACAGCACCGGCGGACGCTCAGTGGACGGGTGTGGGGAAGGCCAGGGTCATATTCAGGCCTGGCACACAGCACCGGCGGACGCTCGGTGGATGGGAGTGGGGAAGGTCATACTCAGGCCTGGCACACAGCACCAGCGGACGCTCAGCAGACCAGTGTGGGGAAGGCCAGAGTACCTAGCACATGCAGTTGCTCAGGGAAATGAAATCACGTGCAGCCAACTTCTCTGGACCTCTAGGATGGTGCGCCCCCTCAGGAGTTGCTCTTTGCCGGGACTTCGCAAGCTGTGGGTTTTGTGTTGTTGTTACGAGCTGTCGCTGGGTCGGCCCCTGACCCGTGGCGACCCCGTGTGCAACGAAACAAAACGCAACACTGCCGGGTCCTGTGCCATCCCCATGACTGGTTGAGGATCGGACCACTGTGATCCACAGGGCTTGCTGGCTGATTTTCGGAAGTAGATCACCAGGCCTTTCTTCCTAGTCTATCTCAGTTTGGAAGCTCCGCTGAAACCCTTTCAGCATCACAGACAAGTGGTGGCTGTGCACGAGGTACACTGGCTGGGGATCGAAGCCCAGTCCTCCGCGTGCAAGGTGAGAATGCTAGCACTGAGCTGCCACTGCCTCATGCTGTGGCGTTAAGGCCCCTGATAAAACACCCCGCTCCAGGGATGCAAGGGTGAACTCTCACAGCATCCTCACCGACATCACGGACGTGAGCAAGTGAACTCCTAATTTGTAATGGACGTCACCACGTAGGTGCCTGGTCTGGGAAACCCGGCTCCTCATTAGTGGACAGAAGCCCTCCTGCTGGCCAGGAAGAAAGGCCGCCTGCAGGCTCAGGTAGACCAGGGAGCCCTCAGCCTTGACAAGATGCACCATCGGCGGCAAGGTCCTGGGCAAAGCGATCAGACCCTTTTGAATCCATGTGACCGTAAGTATGCTGCTGCATGGCCCGGCCCCGCTGGCCCCGAGGTGGACAGGAGGGGGAGGAAGGGAACAAGGACAGGGGAGTGGAGGGAGGCAGGGCAAGGCGCAGATGAGCCAGCTGTGTGTGGAGCAGGGCTTCCAGCTGTTGTTAGGTTCGGACCCTTGCTGAATCTGCGTGTCTAACAAGTCCCCAGGTGATGCTAAGGCTGCTGGTTGGGGACCAATTTGAAGAACCTCTAGCAGAGCTGTGACTCTCAAAATGTATCAGACATAAGAGTCACCTGGGGATCTTGTTAGAATGCAGGATTCTCATTCAGTATATCTGGAGGTGGATATGCAAATTCTCAGCAGGGGTCTGAACCAAAATGAACCAGTTGAAGCCCTGGTGTGGAGGATGCAGGAGGGCCGCCACTTAGCAGTCTACCTGGAGAGAGACACAGGCGTTCATTCTCTGGGTGGGGAGTGAGGCTGGGTCAGGGCCACGAAAGGGCCGGTGTTTCAGCTTCCTAGGGGGTACCTGTCCCAAGAAGCCCAGGAGAGAGGAGGGTGAAGATCCAGGGGCCCCAGATCCCAGGTGGCCCTGGGCAAGGCAGACACTAAATCCTCATTATAAGGCTTTTTAAATGCACAGACAGGATATTAGCGTTTAAACAGCTTCTATTACTCCAGGGCAAACTTTAAAAAACATAATATTTGTAGAAAACCTCATTCAGCTCACCCTGTTTGCTCTTTATTTCTCCTGCAATTCCTGCTAATTTGAAGATGTTTGGCTTCGGCATTACCACCTGACTCGGAGTCAATTATGAAGCTGCCCACCGACAGTGTGTCCCCAAGCCTCTCCTGCCACCCAGGCCCGGAGGCTACAGACCTGGATGCAGGTGATAAGGCCTGCTCCCTGCTCTCCCTCCACACGGCAGGATGTCCCTAGTGCTCACACACTTGGCCACTGTCCTTGCTCCCTCTGCTGTCCCTCTGGCTGTCCGGAGAGCTTGCTAACCCCTGGACCCCGGCTCTGGGGAGGGAGGTGCTGACGCCTGCAGGGGTCCCAGAGGGATGAAGCTCCGGGCCTGCCCTTGAGCCCCACTCTGAGTGCACCCAGAAGTGCTGAGGCTGACAGCAGAGTCTGGCCAGGGGCCTCGGTCGGCCCTGGGCTGTGAACCCCACTGACCACGAGTCACCCCGACACCTCTGGACATGTGTTGACAGGAGGAAGGCACAAGGTGGCTTTGGGAGGTTCACCTGCTCAAGCTGAGACTCAAGGCCTATGCTCTGCTATGAAAGGGGCGGCCACCACCTCCCTCCTCCCTCCTCCCTCCCTCCTCCCTCCTCCCTCCCTCCTCCCTCCCTCCTCCCTCCCTCCTCCCTCCCTCCCTCCCTCCTTCCTCCCTCCCTCCCTCCTCCCTCCCTCCCTCCCTCCCTCCTTCCTCCCTCCCTCCCTCCCTCCCTCCTTCCCAGGAGGACTTGCCCAGCCCCTCCCTTACAAGGCACTGCATGAAGGACAGATCAGACACCTGCCCACACGGACTTGCAGTCTGGGGTGGGGCCCACAGGAAGGTGCACGTGGTGTGCAGGGGACAGGCAGGGGACATGGGATGGAAGGGCCGGGATCGGGAAGATGTGCAGAGGGGTCAGTCTGGGCTTCGAAGGATGGACAGGACCCTCAGCCATGGACCTGGGCTGGGGGGCTGCAGACCAGGTTCTAGGGAGATGCAGCTTGAGCAAGCGCCGGGGGGGGGGGGGGGCTGCAAGCACAGGGCGGGTGTGGAGGCTGGGTAAGGGTGGGGGCCCGTCCTGGCCCTGCCTGGCCAGCCCTGGGTGCTGAGCCTCCCTCAGGCAGAGCTTCCCCATCTCCCACTGAATGGCAGGCTATGCTCTGAGCACCATCCTCTGTGGTTATTAAAGGCAGTCAGAGCAACTTTGGGGCGTTCAGGCTCCTCTGAAGGCTCATGAACAGGGCTGGGCATCAGGAGGAGCAGCCGGCTGCAGTGCCTGCCAGGTGGAGCGGGGCTGACCGTACCGGGGTCACCCTGGGGTCTAGCACTGCCCCCTGGTCCCCAGGCCCTCACTTCAGGTTCTGGCACAGGACGCGGCTGCCTGGGAAATGCCTGGGTCTGGAGGTGAGGCCTGGGTTCTGGCCCAGCTCTATTACGGCTGGGCTGGTGAGCTGCCTGTGTCCCTGTGTGGCTCCTCAGCTGAATGACAGTGACCACAACCCAACTGGTCAGCTTCACAGTGCCATCAAGGCCCCAAGGAGACCTGAAAATCATCGGGGTGAAACCACCCAGCTCTAGCACGCCAGGTGGTCTTCCGTCCAGGGCCCATGCTGGGACACAGAGCAGGGTAGGTGAGGCCCCTAAGGCTGGAACCACCAGGGGCCTCTGGGGCTCGGATGGTTTGAGTGGGCTGGCAGGTGGGAAGGGGCTTAACGGGTTTAAGCGGGGACTATGTGCTCATAGAGGGGATCAGCACAAGCTGGGGGTGCAGTGGGGAGACTGTGGGGCTGAACTCAGGGCTCCATGGCATGTGGGGGAAGGGACGTGTTGGGGCCACGGCCGGCCGGCAGCACAGGTCGGCAGCTGGTGGGCTGCACCCCAAGGCAGTGGGAGCAAAAGGAGGTTCTGGGAGAGGAGAGGATGTGGCCACAAGCAGAACTCGGAGCAGGGGAGAACAACCAAACATGCCCCTCTCCCCCCACCCCCCTGTGCTACTCTGCTACTGAGCTGCCCCTTCGCCCACTGTGCTAGACAGGGGACTGGCAAGCCCTCCCTAGTCCCCTCCCCACCTGCACGAGGGGCCTTGTGATCCTGTTCTACAGACGGGTAACTGAGGCTCAGAGTCCCTAGGTAGTGCAAACAGTTAATGCACTTGGCTGCCAACCAAAAGGTTGGAGGTTCCAGTCCACGCAGAGGTGCCTCAGAAGAAAGGCCTGGTGGTCTACTCTGAAACCTCAGCCATTGAAAATCCTGTGGAGCACAGTTACACTCTGACACGCATGGGGTCACCATGAGTCAGGGTCAACCTTACGGCAACTTGGTAGCTGAGGCTCAGAGAGGTTTGGCGACTTGCCTGAGGCCACATAGCTGCTAGCAGCAGGGCTGGTCCTAAGCCAGCCCTGTTGGGTGTGAAGTCCTGCTCTCGGCACTGGACCCACCACCTAGAGCCCAGCTGCCCCTGTGCCTCCCCACTCCTTGGTCGCCACCTCCTATAAGGGGACCTGGGTGGACCTTCCAAAGGCAGAGAGGCTCAAAGCAGGCAGGGCGCCCTGCTCTGGCCTTTCTTCCAGAGCAGTGATACCTTCCGCACCCTCCCCCAACAAGGGGATCCACCTGCCTGGCTGGACGGGCAGGAGGGCAGCTCCCTGCACGCAGACCCCACGTTGCCCTGGCTGGGTCCCTCAGCCTTGGCTCGCCCCCGTCCCTCTGTACAGTGAGGATGGGAACCGAGACCACAGCTTTGTCACCTTTAAAATGGGAGCAACAACACCTCCAAGGCCGCCCTAGAGAAGCTGTGTGCAAGGAGAGAGCACGTGGTCAGTGGGGCGACCCTGAGGCGAAGGCTGGCTGGGCTGGATGCAGGAGAGCTGGACGGGAACAGGGCCCAATGGCAGCTGCTGCTTCTGAAGATACAGGCCAGTCAGGCCCCGTCCTGCCCAGCCCAGTGTCAGACCCAGCGTGGACAGCAGGAATGTAGAGGTGAGATCCACTGAGGTCCTCACGGGGACCGCTGGCAGGGGGCGGGGGAAGGCAGAGGAATAACTGGGTAATGACAAGGCCCTTGGAGAAGTGCATGGGGTAGTCAGGGAGGCCTTCCTGGAGGTGGTGATGTCTAAGCTTTTTCTCTCATGAGTCCTGCAGCAGCCCCTCACGTCTCCCACGAACTGCAGGCTCACACTGGAGGAAAAGTAGGAGCCGGCTGAGGGCACAGGTGTGTGGGAGGGAGGGCCTTTGAGGCCTGACAGGGCACCTGTGCAAAGGGTAGGAGAAGCTGTGGGGGCTGAGGCTGGAGCAAAACAGGGTCAGATCTGAAACTCTGTGCTGCACGGTAAGAACTTCTGAGAGCTGGGATTCCCCCATTCAAGCAGCGGCCTGGGCCTGCGCCATGCAGAGGGATCGGGAGAGGCAGACACACCAGAGAAACTATGGAGGCAGAATCCGCCAGTTGGATGTGTGCTAGGAGCTGGGGTGAGGTGGGAAGACTTGGGGTGACTCAGATTCTGGGGTGCATGCTGGGGTGGCGCTCTCGTGTTCTGCAGGACAAAGCAGAGCACCCTGTCTGTGGGGTGGGCCCTGTTTCCAGTGTGCTGGGCTTGAGGGGCCTGCGGGCGAGGAGGGGGACCACAGGCGGGCAAGTGGACACAAAGGGAGGGGAGCTGGGACTCGGGGAGCCACCAGCCTGGGGTGCTGACTGCCATCTCCCAGCGGGGGTGACAGCACTCGCTCTAGGAGAGGAGACCCAGTGAGCGGTGTGGTCTCTGCCGGGGGTGTTCCGCCTGTTATGGCCCCTTCTTCCTACAGCTCCGAATCCCCATCTGGAAGGAGAGCTCGGCAGGGCCGGGCTGGGAAGGTGAGAAGGGGAGACTTCCCTGGTAGGTGTCTACCCCTGTCCTATCACAACCTTATCGAGGGGACATTTGGCCTCCCAGCAGGGCCTGGCTGGGAGTGCATCTGCCGTAAAATGTCCTGAAAGGACAGACAGAGGTACCTGCTGGGAGGTACTGGGAGGTGAGACCCCAGAAGAACTGGGCAATCCGGTGAGAACCAGACCATTCACCTGCTTGAGGACCTCTCTGCTGTCCCCCAGCTGCCCCGGAGCATCCCCTAGTTTGCAGGCCTGGACCTGAGGGTCCGAGAGAAGCCCCTCCCAGCTTTCAAGGGGCTCCCAGGCCACAGGGAAGCCAAGGAGCCACAACATCCTGCCAGCAGGTCAGTGTAGGGGTGGGGGGTGGCCCTCGCACTGGCCTTGGCAAGCGAGTGGGCAGGACTTGGCAGAGCCGACAATGGACTTGGAGTCTGATGGGCACAGACAGGGCATGTGGGCAGATGAAAGCCTTTGCAGTGCCTGGAGGCCTAGGTGTCTGGGTGCGTCTGGCAGGGAAGGAGATCAGCAAAGCTCAGCAGAGCCCAGTCTGCTCCCGCTGGCTGTGAAGGTGCCCACATCCCCCTGACTACGGTGCCCAGCGTCCCATCTCTGGGGCTGCCGTGCCACCCCAGCCTCAGCCTTCCCTGAGGCCCCCTGCCCCTGGTCCAGCCACCCACCCTGGCCCCATAGGCCCCTGCTCCTGGGTCAGCTTGCCCAGCAGGACCCAGGCCTCTTGAGATTTTCTCCTGGTGGTGGGTCAGGCTGTGGCCCAGAGGGACAAAATTGCAGGGCAGGCCATGCCTGGACCTCAGTGAGTGACCTGGGGTGTGGGAGACGCCTGTCTGTGGGAGCCCACAGCCCGCGGAGCCCATGGCCAGGGGAGTGTTCTCAGGCTGGGCTGCTGGGTCCAGGGGAAAGTTCACACTCAGCCAAAGGGGAAGCAGAGAATTCCCACAGGTTTCCAGAGCAGCTGGGTGGGGAGAGTGAAGGTGGTGGATGCGGCCTCTCCACGGCTCACACTCACACGCCAGGCCTCTCCTTTCCTCCCAGTTCAGCCCTCCTTAACTAGAAGCACTTATGCAGTGTGCACCCCTTCAAGCCTCAGTTTCCCCGAAAGCCCCTTTCCCAGGTCTGTGTCAGACTGCCTCCTTTGCTGGCCGGCCAAGACGCCCACTCCAATCCCTGCCACTTCAGTTTCCTTTGTCAGCAAGGCACAGGGGCTGGCTGAGGGGTAGGGGAGGGTCTGCACAGGCTGGGGGCGCCTCCTTCCAGCAGGACCTCCTCCGGCTCCCTCCTGGGTGCCTGGGCTGTTGGCTGGCTGCTTGCATTTCCCCACCCCCCATTCCAGCTGGCCCCATCTGGGGTTGCACTACCAGAGGAGGGGAGGGGGAAGAGCAGGGGAAGGGGAAGGTGCAGGCTGGGGGTTGTGCCCACCTTCCTGGGGGTCAGCAGAACTTTGCGCTTTGCTGGGGGATTGCGGAGGGCTTCCTTCTCGCCAGGCCAGGCAGGGGGAGCAGTGGGAGGGGGCAGGACAGTGCTTCCAGGGCACTTCCTTCCTTCCAGAGCCTTGGCCCAGCCCTACCCCTGTCCACTTGGATCCCGGGGGCACTGAGGAGTCTGCCCCTCGGTGCCTCCTGTCTGGGGCAGATCCTGCTGGCCTGTCTGAGTCGGAGAGGCTGGGAGGGGGTGGCCGGGGGTAGGCACCCTGCATCTGCCAACATTTCAACCCCAGATCTGCCGGAACTGTAAAACCAACACGGCGGTCCGCGCTCGGTACATACCCAGAAATACATCATCATCTTGGCAGTGCAGCGCACTCCGGGAGGTGGGCAGGAGACCCAGCGGGGCAGGGCGGTGGGCGGCAGGGTGGCGGATGGGGGCTGCCTGTGCTGGCGCCCAGTTTCGGCTGTCACTTGCGGCTGTCCTTAGAAGTGCTGAGCTGCCTCTCTGCCTCCCGCTCCTGGGCTGGCTCCCGGGCCTCCCCCTCCCGTCTCTCTGCCTCTCCTGGTCTGTGTCCCTGCTGTTCAGCTCAGAGCCTGCTCTTGGCTCTCGGGTCAGATGGGGTCCTGCCCCGTCCTGGCCTCTCCTGCCGCTGGCTCTGCTCAGAGTTGATGGGCAGCATCAGACACCCCAGCCTGGCCACGTGGGGGACCCTGGGGGAGGCTCCACAGCGTGTGCACGTGTTTTTTTCTTTTTTTTGTGTGTGTGTGTGTGTGTGTGAGTGTGTGTGTGTAGGAAGCGGGGTGGAGGGAAAAAGTAAACCTCCCAGCCAGCACATCTCGGATATGGACCAGGAAAGGGGAGGAAGAAAGGGAGATTTTACCTGCGGTCAGGTGGTTGGGAGAAGAGAACAGGACCAGCTGTTTGCATTCGTGAAATGGCCCCTTGGCTTCAGGGGTTGGGAAGATGGGAGTTGGCAGGAACAGAGAGGTCACCTGGCCTAGGACCCCAGGTCCCCAGGTTCCCAGTCTGGGAGGTGGAGGGAGGAGGAGGAAGAGACCCTGCCTGGGGTGGGGGGCTCCTGTGGGGGGCAGGGAGCTCTCCCAGGCTGGAGCCCTGCCCATCAGAGATGAGGTGCCGGGGCAGAAGTTGGGTGCTGTGTAGGGTGCAGTGGGGGCACAGAGGGTGGGGCACGAGGGAGGAGGAGGCGCTCACGGGCAGGAGGGGCTGCTAGTGTCTGATGACCTCCGCCCTGCCTCTGCTCCCATCAGTCAATAAGGGGGTCAGCCGCCTTCCCAACTAGCCGCCTGGGCTGCTGGGGGCCAGGCCTCGGGCTGCCTTCCGGGATTCCTAGGGATAGGCCAGACGCTGGGCTGAGCTCCTGGACAGAGGGCTCCCAGCTGCCTGCCTCCTTAACTCAGAGCCCCCAGGGACCTTGGCCCTGGCCAGGTGGGGGGCCACCAGTCTGCATGAGGCCAGAGCCCAGATGGGCCGTCACCCCCTCTTTGAAAGGCAAGAGGAAGAGACGAAAGGAGGCCGTTCTTTCCATGGTTCTTTAGGTTTCTTCCAACCAGGGAAACTGAGGTCCCGAGGCTAGGTATTTGGGATCAGTCTGGGTGTCCTGCGCCCTCTGCTGGTCCCTGGACAGTGACAACGGGTGTGGGGCTCCTGTTACCCCTCAGCCTGGTCTGGTAGTCAAGGGCTGGGCCACAGAACCACCTCTGGGCAACTCAGCACCTCCTTCCCTGGCCAGGAAGTACAAAGATGCCCCTCCACACTGCTGCATCCAGCGTGGGAAGGTGGGGGGCATAGGGAAGTTCGTGATTGGCCTGCAGGGAATGGACCACCCCTGGATGCAGCAGGCCTCCCCACTGGGCACCCCCACCCCATGGGGGCCTGGCCGAGCTGGAAGGTGAGCTGGATGGGGAAGGAGGAGGTAGGATTTTATCGCTGGGGAGCTTCCTCGAGGCTCCCTGGCTCCCTCCCAGCCTAGACCCTAGCTCCCTGGCTGGGGAGCCCAAGGGAGGCACCCGGGAGGAGGAGGTGGTATCAGCCTTTGAGCCTAGGGCACAGGGTGATGGTGGGAACGGGAATGGGGCTCAGAGGGTGGTGTGTGCATGTGTGGGCACACGGATGTGTGTGGATGTGACTCTGTGAGTGCATGTTTGGGGGCGTGACTGTGTGTGGGTGTGCATATATGGGCGTTGTGAGTGCACGTGTGTGTGTGTGACTGCATATGTGTAATTGTGTGCATGTAATTGTGTGCATGCGTGCATATATGTGCATGTGTGAGTACATGTGTATACATGCACACACTCATGTTGTAAGCTTTACAACTACCTCCACCAAAATTCACAAGCCACATACATTGGGTCCAACACCGCAACTTGGCAAGGGCCCTGCCGGCACTTCCTAATGACAGCCCATCCAAACTCGATGCTGCCCTCATGGCCCTGCTCACCTGCTCTCTCTGAGCCTCAATTTCCTCCTTTCTAAACGGGGGTGACAACGCCCCATCTGCTGTGAGGGCTGCTCGGACCTAATGCGATTATAGACGCAGAAGAGGCCTGGGTGTGACCGCAGCTTTGTGCCGCGCCCCACGCGGATGAGCGACCCAGGAACCGAGCTTGACCGGGCGTCCATCAGGGTTCCCCTGAGGCTCAAGGAAGGTCAGAGGCATCCCAGGAATCCAGCATGGAGATCCTGCTGGTGGGCTGGGCAGTGACATTTGCCACAGGTTAAACCCCCGGCCCTCCAGGCTGGTGGCATGAGACACAGTGAGGACACAGCCATTATTGATAAATCTTGACGCGAGAGGAATGGAGAGAAGGGGCTGGGTGGACGCTCCCCTGTGGGGGCTGGGGGCGCTGAGGCTTCATGGCCATCCTGGACCGTGACACAGTCCAGCTCGGCTGCTCCAACACGGCGCTAAAGCCAGCAGCCTCTCAGTAACTCAGCAGAGGGAGAGGGGACCGCGGGAGGAAAGGCCACTTCAGCATTAAGATGGGGGCAAGAGGAACGGGGGAGCAGAGAGGGGAGCAGATGGAAAGGGGGGTGCCGGCCGTAGGACTCCTTGGCTCCGCTTGTTTCCTGATTTAAGGAGGTGCTCCCAGCTCCTTCCTTCTCAGACAGTGACAATGGTGACCACTGAGACATCGCCCTGCATGGAGAGTCTCAGAATCACCTGGTCCATCCCCTCCTGACTCAGGAAACTTTCCTGCAGCCGTCCTAGCTCAAGGCCTCCAATGGCGAGCACTCCATAATCCCTGCAGCAGCCAGCCAGCCCGCCCCATGCTGGCCAGCTGTCATTGCCGGGAAGCTCTTCCTCAGGCAGCCTGGTCTGCCCCCCCTGGTCCCGTCGTTGGCCTTAGGTACACCACCTTTCTCCTCTGCACGTCTGCCTGCAAACCGCCGAGGTGGACCTTCTAGCTGCCCCGTCTTTCCTCCTCTGGGCAAACAGCTCTTGTCCCCACGGCCATTTCCCTAGGTGGGCCTCCAGCCCCACCCCATCATGTCCCCTGTGCTATGAGACACCCCGTGGGTCATCGCTGGGGCCCTCTGAAGCAAACCCAATATCCTCGGGTGGTTCTGACCAGAGCTGATGGTTCAGACTTCTACCTCCATCATCTGAGTTGTAGTTTACTCAGGCAATCTAAATACAACTGGCCTCTTAATTTACATTTATACACAGTTGTTGTTAGCTACGGTCGAGTTGCCTCCGACTCATGGCAGCCCCACACACAACGGATTGAAACACCGCTGGGTGCTGTGCCATCCCGTGATCCGTTGTGATCCATAGGGTTTGCACTGGCGGATTTTCAGAAGTATATTGCCAGGCCTTTCTTCCCAGTCTGTCTTAGTCTGGAAGCTCCGCTGAAACCTGTTCAGCATCCTAGCAACATGCAGGCCTCCACTGACAGACGGGTGGTGGCTGCGCATGAGGTGCAGGGGCCAGGATTGAACCTGGCAGGAATTCTACCGCTGAACCACCACTGCCCTCTATTTATCTATTAGCCGCTCATGTTTAGGGTAACCATGCACCCTGCTTGCCCAGGACAGGTCTGGCTGACACCCGTAATTACGAACAGTGCCCCAGTTTTGGATGCTACATTATTCGGTCACCCTACTTGTACTGATATTATCATCAATTAAATCTCCCAAGTCTTCCTCTTCTTGTACTTGTCCAATTAGAGGTTTTAGATTTAAGAGCAAGACCTTACAGTTACTCTGAGTAAATTTAGTTACATTTCCTCTGTTGTCTTAGCCAGTAGACCAGGGAAACTACTATTTATTCCTCTAAGGTTCAGATTAGCCAGAATTCGATTGTCATGTCTATTAAATGCTGACATAAACAACGGGTGAAACCTGTGACTGGGTGGGTTGAGAACAGTCTGCGGCACTCCGTCAGAGATGCCCAGGAGGCCAGTGCTCTTGATAGATGATCCTTTAAACAACAGTGAAGACACTCCAGTACCATCACTCAGCCCTCAACTAGACCCAACCAAACCCGTCGCTGTCAAGTTGATTCCGACTCACGGCGACCCCATGTGACAAAGCAGAACTGCCCCATAGGGTTTACAAGGCTGTAATCTTTATAGAAGCAGATTGACAGGTCTTTCTCCCATGGAGCTGCTGGGTGGGTTCCAACCGCAGACTTTTCGGTTAGCAGCTGAGTGCTTAACCACTGTGCCACCAGGATGCCTTTCCTTACCTAGAAGAGACCTCCAAATGTACTGCCAGAACCCAAGAGCTCTACGCATTTCTGATTGTAAACGCAAGATGACCAAGACCTGCTCTTGGTAAGGCCATTCTGATGCCTGCAGCATCCTGGCCTCTCTGAGTCCTACAAGCCACTGGGCTTCCAGTGTGTTCTGGAGTCTTCCCTGAGCCCATGGAGGCACCACCACTCAGGGGCAGCAGGCTCTCTGTCAAGTCCTCGCCTGCCTTAGGCGTCCTTCCCACAATCACATTTGTTTAGGGGGAGGGGCAGTTGGAAAGGTCCGACCTCCTCTGTCAGTTGTGTGGAACGCATAGGCGGCCTGGCGCTGACCGTGGCTGGAGTGGGCTGTGGCAGCGGGAGTGAGGGGGAGAGCAGCCAGGGAGGTGGTTAGAGGAGGGATGGGTCAGATCATGGGAGGTCTTATGTGGGAGGGCATTGTGGGGACTTAGGCTTCTCTCCAGGAGAACCGGGGGCCACGGGAGGGTTTTGAGCAGAGAAGAGGCCCCTCTGACAGAGGTTTCAAAAGCGTAAGCCTCACCCAGCAGCACATAAAAAACGGGGAGAACCAGGTCTGCAGAGGAGAGGAAGAGCTCAGCACCCCTGGGCTCAGCCCGAGGGTTTCGTGAGAGCAGGTGCCGATCAGTTGGGGATCACCCCTCGCCGCCTTCCAGCCGGATCAAGAGAGCACTTCCTGTCTGCACCAAGCACAGCTTGACACAGCTTGCTGCGGTGGAAAGAGCCTGGGCTTCCGCATCACTCAGACCTGGGCTCCAGCTCACCTGCTCACTGCTGTGTGGCTCTGAGCAAGTTACTTAACCTCTCTGAGCCCAGTTTCCTTTTTGATAAAGTGGCGATAGCAGCACTGACTTTCTTGGATGGTTACAGGGCTTAGAAATAACCAACGTGCAGGGCCCGGCACCGAGGTGGTGCTTGCTAAACCATCACTACTAAGGACTTCATCAAGGGGTCAAGGGGGAGAAGGTGGGGATTTGCAGCTGCGTGAGTCACGAGAGGGGCCGGCATCAGCATGGGGAGGGGAGACAAGTGAATTTATCCACCTCAAACCCGGATATGGAAAACTCCGGCTCTGCCAGGTTGCTGGGCGGCTTTGGGGCCTGGGTCAGCCTCCAGGAACCTGCTCAGCACTCTGCTCTGTGACTGCTCGGCCTGGCCATCGTGGAAGCATCTGCAGGAGAGGCAGAAGGCTCGCCCTCGCCCTTCTCACTCCCGTCCCTCTGTCCCTCCTCCTCCCCCTCTCCTTCGCTCATCTGCAGGCCTGTGAACGAGCTTGCTGGCCAGAGCACGGAGCAGAGCTGCCAGGGAGGTTTCTGCTGGTTCTGGCCGAGACCACCGGTTTCGTTTGCCCAGCGTCCCTGAAGACTAAATGCAGCAGAGGAAGGAACAAAGAAAGTGTGGGGAGATTACAGCTGCAAGTTAAGCTGGGGAATGAGGACGCCCACAGAGGCAGGCTGGAATGTGGTTTCTCACAGTTCCCCTTGCTCTCCTGGCCGATGTGCCTTGTGTGGAGGGGAGCTCGTCCATGTCACAAATCAAGCTCACCCTGTGCTGTTGCTGTGGTTGTTACCTGCCTTTGTGTCGGCCCCGACTCACGGAGACCCCATGCACAACGGAGGGCAACCACAGCGGCTCCTGCGCCATCCCCATGATCAGCTGCGGATCAGACCACTGTGATCCGTAGGGTTTTTGTGGGCTGGTTTTTGGAAGTTGATCTCCAGGCCTTTCTCCCTCATCCATTTTGGCCTGGAAGCTCCGCTGAAACCTGTTCAGCATCACAGCAACACGCTAGCCTCCCCTGACAGATGGATGGTGGCTGCACATGAGGTGCATTGGCCAGGAATTGAACCTGGGTCTCCTGTGTGGGAGGTGAGAATTCCACCACTGAGCTACCACTGCCTCATTTCACCTCAAGGAGAGGATGAATATCAGCCCCCTGAGGGCAAGGGTCTTGTTGGGCTCACTATAATCTCCCGAGCACCTAGAACACTGCCTGGCACATAGCAGGTGGTCAGTGCAAGTCTGCCAAGTGGATGATTCTCGCTGTCAATTCCCAGGATTCAGCCCAGAAGCAGGGCCCTGCACACTGTCTGCTGGCTGGGGACAGGGCAGGTGGCTGCATAAGTTACTTATTATGACATAATGTATAGCTCATTGGAAAAAACAATTGCTGCTTAAAATGAGGGTGTGGTCACTCTGGGCTCAATGTCCACTGTCACCCACAGCAGGTGGCTGGAGCATGGGTGACTCTTTCAGGACAGCTGAGAGGGGAAAGCACGGAAGACACAGACCAGCTTGAGGGGCACAGGCGGTGGTCCTAGTGCCCAGGTGGGGACGAGAATATCCCAGACACAGAGGGTGATGCCAGGGACCTCTGTGGTGGTTTATCCTCTTGGCCAGTGACGCCATCTTGCCCAGGCCAGGAGGCCCAGAATGTGAACTCTCACATCACAAGAGACCACCACTTTGCTATAGACCAACAGGTAGACAGACAGACAGGTAGGTAGACAGGCAGACAGACAGACAGATAGATACATCGAGTCAGCTCTGATCACGGCGACCTCATGGACAACACAACAAAACGTTGCCAGGTTCTGTGTCTTTCTCACATCAGTATGTTCAAGTCCCTCTGGTGGCGCGGTGGTTAAGAGCTCGGCTGCTAACCAAAAGGTTGTCAGTTCGAATCCACCAGCCACTCCTTGGAAACCCTATGGGGCAGTTCTACCCTGTCCTATAGGGTCGCTGAGTCAGAATCGACTAGACAGCAATGGGTTTGGTGTTTTGCTTTTGTTTTTAGGGACAAAATCCCCCTTCCTCACCAGGGACAGTCCTGCAGAGATAATAGCTGCTGTCAGCTGAGATGACATGACCCCAAGGATTGGCGGAATTGGGGGGCAGGCAGGCTGGCTAGGGCTCCCCTCTCCCTGCCCTTCCCCTCATCACAGCCGGCCTCAAAGGCAGGGTCGGAGGGGTCTAGACCACTCTCCCCAAAGCTTGCACAGGCCTGGCTTCTTGCAGGAGCTTGTCAAAGCCTCAGGGTCTCACCTCCCCGCCTTGCTCTCCTCCAGTGGCCCGTACTCCCTCTGGCCCGAGCCTTGGGCGAAGCTGTCCACTCTGAGCAGGTGGGGCAGCTTTGAAGTCTGAGAGAGACTGTGTGTCTTACTCTCTGCACCGTGACCTGCCTCCCGCTCCTGAAACCGGATGATAAATTACTCTGCCCAAGCGGAACACACTCGGACAAGCCTCCTCTCTGACTGTAATTAATACTCGGGGGGAAGCAGAGCGGGGTTTTCAGACCTTCACACAAACACGCGAGCGAACACACACATGCTTCCTTGTGCTGTCCTCCAATCCTATCTCACACGGTTAATGTCCTGCTTCTCTACGTGGGACACAAAACCACCCAGCTGGAGACGTCCAGGAAGCAAGCGAGATGCCAGCCTTGGTGATGCAGAATTTAAGAGTTGGGGGGCTGATTTTGCAGAAAGCAGGGCCTGCATTGCAGGTCTGATGTGGAACAAGTCAGGAATGGCCCTGAGTTGGGTTAACCCTTTATGGCCAACTCTTTTTTTTTTTGTAAATCATGGCAGCCTAACTGATGCACCCATCCAAACACATCTGTGCATACATGTCAAAGAGCCCCTGATGGCAGGTACTCATGAAACAGCCCCACGACGAGAATGTTCCAGACACAGAGGGTGATGCCAGGGACCTCGGTGGTGGTTTATCCTCGCTGGCCAGTGATGCCATCTTGCCCAGGCCATAAGGCCCAGAATTTTAACTGTCATATTGCAAGGGATCATTGGCACTTAGTAGGTGCTCAGTGCATGTTTGGGGATGATTCGCGCTATGCAGTGACTTGTGCATTCACAGGATTCAGCCCAGCAGCAGGGCCCTGCACGCTGTCTGCTGGCTGGGAGATGGGGCAGGTGGCTGCATAAGTTACTTGTTATGACATGATGGATAGCTTGTCAGAAAAACAGTTGCTGCTTAAAATGAAGGTGTGGTCACTCCAGACTCAGATGCCGGCTGTCTGAATCAGGAGCCTTGCAGTTCCTGAGGCAGACGACCAACACCACTGACGATGGACATGTTCTCTCCAAAGGCCTAAAAACCAGTTGCTGTTGAGTCACCTCTGACTTATGGCGACCCCACGTGTGTCAGAGTGGAACTGCGCTCCATAGGGTTTTTAATGGCTGATTTTTCAGAAGCCAGGCCTTTCTCCTGAGGACACGGGGTGGACTCGAACCTCCAACCTTTCAGTTAGCAGCCAAGCGCATTGACCATTTGCACCACCTGGGGACTCCCTCCAAAGGCCTGCAGAGCCCTCAGTGGGCCAGGAAGGGCTGTGCCCCAAGTCTTATGCTGGTCAGTGAGCTCCTCTCGTGTGGCGGGAGGAGGCATGGATGGGAAGGAGCTCAAAAATCCAAGCACAAGAAATCCATGCACTCTTCCTGGGAGCATCAGCTGTGCTCAAGGGGAATTCTCAGCTTGAGGAGGCCCCTGGACAACCAGGGCTGTGGTCATGCTTGGCCCCTTACAATATAACTCGCTGCCATCACGGCGATTCTGAACTGCAGACCTTTTGGTTAGCAGCCGTAGCTTTTAGCCACTGTGCCACCAGGGCCCCCCTTATAATATGAGCCTGGGAAAATCATTTACCCGCTCCTAAGCCTCAGTTTCCACATCTGTAAGATGGGGGCAACAGCACTGTTCCTGCCTCATTAACAGGCCAGGTGTGAGGACCAAATGGGATATTGTGTGTCAAATGGGATGGCACGCGTCCAAGCTCCTTGTAAGCCGGGAAGTGCTGCGCACAGAGAAAGGATTGAGAACGAGGCTCCAGCCATGGCTGGCTCAGCTGAGGGGATGTGCTGTTGTTACTGTTGTGTGCTGTTAAGTCAATTCTGACTCACAGCGACCCTATATAACAGAATACAACTGCCCTGCAGGGGTTTATAGGCTGTAATCTTTATAGGAGCAGATAGCCAGGTTTTCTCCTGCAGAGTCACTGGTGGGTTCTAATGGTGGTTCTTTTGATTAGTAGCTGAGCGCTTTAACCACTGCACCAACTGGCCTCCTAGAGGGGATGTAGGGGATGGATTCAGAAGAGTGAATGGCCTTAGCTTCTGATGGGTCCTTTGCCTGCTCTGTCACTCTGGTTGGGGGCGAGGAGGGTGGTGTCCATGACACCCTGAGATATACTTAAATGGCCAGGCCAGTCGGGGCTGCGGGGGGTCTGGCTTCCCTTCTCCCCCGTTTTATGACCTCCCTCATCACTGGGTTTTTGAGATGCTTGGAGGTTTTCAGTGTTCGCTCCCTTCTCTCTCTCTCTCTTCTTATTCTTTACTATCAAAAATTTCCCCAGAAGAGAATCTGTAGATTCTGTGAAGAGCTGTTTGTAACGAGCTTTCGAGAGCTTAGCTCCCTTTCCTGCAGATCCCACTTAACTGAGGAGAGGGAGACTGCCCTCAGAGTAAATGGAACGAAGCCGTTTGTCTCCAAACTCAGGCCCAGACTTCCCAGACCACCACCGGTTCTGACAAGGGTCTCAGACTGTCCCTTCTCTCCCACCTCTTGGATGCCCTTGCTCCCCCAACCCTCGACCCCGGGCCTCGATTCAGGGCTGGCCAAGAAGAGTAGTGGGGGTGAGGAACAGGCAGTGTCTGTGTGTCCGTCGGTCTGTCTGTGACATGTGCAGGCTCAGGGGTCATGGCACAGATGTAAAGATGTGCACCCTGAACACTAAAGCACCACGGAAATAACAAAGCAGTTATAGTTAATAAATCAACAAAAGAGATCAAATGCAATAATAATAATAAACAATCTAAAAGAAGGCAAAAAAAGAAAAAAAGAAAGAGAAAGGAACCACAGAACAGACAGGAAAAAAAGAAAAGAGAGATGATTGACTTAAACATAACCTATGTTGGTTTTAAGTTTGAAAAATCAACCAATGTAATTTGCCAAATAAACAAAAAGGCACATGATCATCTCAGTAAATGCAGGAAAAGCACTTGACAAAATTCAACATCCATTCCCAATAAAAACTCTCTGCAAACTAGCCATAGGAGGAAACTTCCTTAACTGAATAAAGGGCATCTAAGAAAAACCTACAGCTAACAATCAGTTCCGGTAACGATTACAGCCTAGGAAACCCTAAAGGGCAGCTCTACTCTATCACATGGGGTCGCTATGAGTCAGAATTGACGGCACACAGCAACATACTCAATGGTGAAAGGCTGAAGAATACCTTCCCCTTAACAAAACAAGAATATCTGCTCTCACTACTTCTATTCAGCACTGTACTAGAGATTCTAGCCAGTGAAACAAGGCAAGAAAAAAATAAAAGACATCCAGATTGGAAAAGAAGAAGTAAAACTGTCTTTATTCATAGATGACATGATTATCCTATATAGAAAATCTGATGGAAGTCTACAAAAAAGCTACTAGTAAGAACTAGTAAATGAGTTTAGCAAGGTTGCAGGAGAGAAGATCAATATACTCTCTCTCTCCCTCTCTATATATATAATTTATATACACTAGCAACAAACAGAAGCCCTCGTGGCACAGTGGTTCAGCACTCAGCTGCTAATCAAAAGGTTGGCAGTTCGAACCCTCCAGGCACTCTGCAGGAGAATGATGTGGCAGTCTGCTTCCGTAAAGATTACAGACTTGGTGGTGTTTCCTTAAAAAGCTAGAAATAGAAGTACCATATGATCCAGCAATCCCACTCTTTGGAATATATCCTAGAGAAATAAGAGCCGTCACACGAATAGATATATGCACACCCATGTTCATTGTAGCAGTGTTCACGATAGCAAAAAGATGGAAACAAACTAAGTGCCCATCAATGGACCAATGGATAAACAAATTATAGTATATCCATACAATGGAATACTATGAAATGATAAAGAACAATGATGAATCCGTGAAACATAACATGGAGGAATCTGGAAGGCATTATGTTGAATGAATTCAGTCAGTTGCAAAAGGACAAATATTGTATAAGATCACTACTATAAGAACTCAAGAAAAGGTTTAAACACAAAAGAAAACATTCTTTGATGGTTACCAGGGTGGGGAGGGAGGGAGAGGGGAATTCGCTAACTAGATAGTAGACAAGAATTATGTTAAGTGAAGGGAAGGATAACACACACTACAGGGAAGTCAGCACAACTGGGCTAAACCAAAAGCTAAGAAGTTTCCTGAACACAATCAAACACTTTGAGGGACACAGTAGCAGGGGCGGGAGTCTGAGAACCATGGTTTCAGGGGACATCTAGGTCAATTGGTGTAACAAAATTTAAGAAAATGTTCAGCATCCCACTTTGGTGAGTGGCATCTGGGGTCTTAAAATCTAGCGAGTGGCCATCTAAGATGCATTAATTTGTCCCAACCCACCTGGAGCAAAGGAGAATGAATAACACCAAAGACACAAGGAAAGTATTAGCCCAAGAGACAGAAAGGGCCACATAAGCCAGAAACTTTAATAGCCTGAGACCAGAAGAACTGGATGGTGCCCGACTACCACCAATGACTGCCCTGGCAGAGAACACAACAGAGAATTCCGGACAGAGCAGGAGAAAAGTAGGGTGTAGGACTCAAATTCTAGTAAAAAGACCAGACTTAATGGTCTGACTGAGACTGGAGGGACCCTGGAAGACATGGCCCCCAGACTCTGTTAGCCCAAAACTAAAACCATTCCTGAGGCCAACTCTTCAGACAAAGGTTAGACTGGACTATGGGACATAATATGAAACTCGTAAAGAGTGTGCCTCTTAGCTCAAGTGATGCATGAGACTAAATGGGAAGCTCCTGTCCAGACGTGAAATGGGAAGGCAGAGAGGGTTAGGAGCTGGTTGAATGGACACGGGAAATCCGGGGTGGAAAGGAGGAGTATGCTGTCACAGTATAGGGAGAGCAACAAGGGTCACATAACAATGTGTTTATAAATTTTTGTATGAGGCTAACTTGAATTGTAAACTTTCAGTTAAAGCACAACAATTAAAACAAAAAAGATTACAGCCTTGGAAACCCAATGCGGCAGTTCTACTCAGTCCTATAGGATTGCCATGAGTTGGAATAGACTCGACAGCAATGGGTTTGGGTTTGGTTAGCAATAAACAATCAGAAACTGAAATAAAAGTACCATTTGCAATAGCATCAAAAATATGAAATAAGAAATATGACAAAAGATGTTTAAGACACATACACTGAAAACTATAAAGCATTGCTGAGAGAAATAAAGAAGTTCCAAATAAATGGAGAGACGCACCTTGTGTATGAGTCAGAAGACTCAGTAATGTTCAGATGTGAATGATCCCCCAGATTGATCTATTGATTCAATACAGTCCTAGTCAAAATCCCAGTAGGCTTTTTTTGGGAGAATTTTGCTGATTCTAGAATTCTTGTGAAATTCACATGCTGACTCTAAAATTCATATGAAAATTTAAAGGGCCTAGAGTAGGCCAAATAACTTCTAAAAAGGATAACAAAGTTGGAGAGCTAACATTACCTGATTTCAAAACTTAACCAAGCCATAGTAATCATGACACTGTGGCATCAAGATAGACAAACAGATCCATGGAACAGAATCCAGAATTGAGAAATAGACTCATAGGTAAATGACGACTGATCTTTGACAAGGGAGCAAAGACAATTCAACGGAGAGAGGATGGTCTTTTCAACAAGTGGTGCTGACATCACTGACTACCCACATGCAGAAAAATCCACTCGATCCGTACCTCACACCACACACAGAAATCAAATCAAGATGGATCACAGGCCCAAACACAAAACCTATAACTATAACACTTCTAGGAGAATAAATTATTTGTGAGCTTGGGTCAGGCAAAAATTTCTTAGATACACCACTAAAACCATGATCTCTAAGGAACACTTTGTTCAACTGGATTTCATCCAGATTGAAACTTCTGCCCTTCAGAAGACACTTAAGATAATGAAAAGGCAGACCACACATTGGAAAAAAAAATTACAAAGTATGTATCTCATAAAGGACTTGTATTCAGAATAAATTAAGCATTTCCAAAACTCAGCAACAAGAAAACAAATCACCCAATAAAAATATAAGCAAAAGATCTGAATAGACTTGTTACCAAAGAAGATATATGGTACATGAAAAGATGCTCAGCATCATTTGTCCTTAAAAACAAACAAACCCAACCCGTCACCATCGGGTCGATTGTGCCTTATAGCAACCCTATAGGACAGAGTAGAACTGCTCCACAGGGTTTCCAAGGCTGTGATCTTTACAGAAGCAGACTGCCACATCTTTCTCCCAAGGAGCAGCTGGTGGGTTCCAATCGCCAACCTCTTGGTTAGCAGCTGAGCATTTAACCACTGTGCCACCAGGCCTCCTCATTGGTCCTTAAAAACCAAAACCAAACCCATTGCCATTGAGTCAATTCTGACTCATAGCAACCCTACAAGACAGAGTAGAACTGCCCCATAGGGTTTCCAAGGAGCTGCTGGTGGATTTGAACTGCTGACCTTCTGGTTAGTAGCCGAGCTCTTTAACCACTGTACCACCAGGGCTCCCATTGGTCCTTAGGGAGATGCACATTAAAACCACAATGAGATACCACTATACATTTTAGAATGGCTAAAATTATAAAGGCTGACAACACCAAGTGTTGACGAGAATGTTGAAGAAAAGGAATTCTCACATACAGCTGGTGGGAATGTGAAATGGTACAACCAATTTGGAAAACAGTTTGGAAGTTTCTTAAAAAAGTTAAACATAACGCTACCATATGATCCAGCCATTCCACTCCCAGGTATTTGCCCAAGAGAAGAGAAAGCATATGTCTGTACAGAGACTTGTACACAGATGTTCATAGCAGCTTTATTTATAATAGCCGCAAATTGGAAACAACTGAAATGTCCTTCCAGTAGTAAACGGATAAACAAACTGTAGTACATCCATACCATGATATGCTGTTGCTGTGTGCAGTCGAGTCAATTCTGACTCACAGTGACTCTATAGGACAGAGTAGCACTGCCCCCACAGGGTTCCAAGGCTGCAACCTTTATGGAAGCAGATTGCCACATTTCTTCAGGCGGAGCGGCTGGGGCATTGGAACCGCTGACCTTTTGGTTAGCAGCTGAGGGCTTTAACCACTGTGTGACCAAGACTCCTTATCATGGAATTAAAAAAAAAACAACCCACTGCCATGAGTTAATTCCAACTCCTAGCAACCCCACAGGGTTTCCAAGGCTGTAAATCTCTATGGAAGCAGACTGCCACATCTTTCTCCTGTGGAGCTGCTGGTGGTTTCGAACCGCCTACCTTTGAGTTAGCCGTCAATCACTTTAACAAATGCACCACCAGGGCTCCTTACCATGGAATACTACTTAGCAATTAAAAGGAATGAACTACTCATACACTCAGCAACATGGATACATTCCAAAATAATTATGCTGAATGAAAGAGGCCAAAAAAAAAAAAAAAAAAGCAAAAAGGGTACAATCTGAATAATTCTATGTATATAAAACTCTAGAAAATACAAACTAATCTAGAGTGACAGGAAACAGATCCGTGGTCACCTGGGAAGGGGGTAGGCAGAGGTGGGAGGAAGGGATTACGAAGGGGCAGGAGGAAACTTCTAGGGTGAAGGGTATGTTCACTATCTGTGTTATGGTGATGGTTTCGTGGGAATATACCTATGTCAGAAATTATCAAGTGGTACACTCTAAATACATAGACTTCACGTCCCACTATACTGCAACAAAGCTGTTTAAAAAAACAAATGTGCAAAATTTACAGAGATGGATTACCCAATACGCAAGGTATGCACAGGCTTAAATGTGCATAAAACAGTTACCAACATATGAAAAACAGGTGAAATTGTGCACTACAGATTAGTAAGTAAGCACAATTAAGCCTGTGCATACCTTGCTCACTGTAAGCCGGTGGGTACCTACAAACCAGGTAACTCACGGCGTAGTTACATAGAGCACAAACGGATTCTTCAGCCTACAAAAGGGTTCACCTGAAGATAACCTTTGGAAAACGCCTTTCCTGTAACCAAGTTAATCAAGGTGAGACTCGGTTTACAAAGATGGCAGCCCAAGAAGGCTGCCGTGTGCAGCAAGGCCCTCCGCAGGGTTAAGAACACATGGTGAGGGTGACAGCAATATCGAGTGCTCTTGCTTTGTCCCCTCCCACGGAGAACGCACTGCACACCCATAGATACCGCGGTCGTTCCCTGGGGAACCCTGTTGCTCACGGCCCACGCCGGAAGCCCGCGGCCACACGGAGAGGACCCCCCGGCCCCACATCACTGTGCCTGCCCCGCTGGGTACCTCGGAAGGAGCCCGAGTTGTGCTTTCCACGCTCCACCTGCAGTGGCCCCATGGTGACCCCCGCCTGGATGGTGCTCTCGGTACCGTCTGATCCATGCCTTACTCTGAACCAAAGACAGTGATGGGGCAAATGGAACCCAACGAGGCCCCCAGCAGAATTTCAGGTGTCTGGGCTTAGGGAACCCTCACGCTCCCCCAGTCGACACAGTCACTTCCCATTTTTGTTTTGCCAAAAACAATTTGCTGTCCTTGAGCACATAACACCAAAGATCTGGGGGCCCCTGCGAAGAAGCTCAAGGGGGTGCGGGACAGGAGGGTTTACACACATATGACAAACCTGTATTTCCTAATTTTGTTCCAGGGCTTCGAACCCCAGCTGAGAATTTGTGTTTCCACCCCAGACAGGCTGAATCAGAACCTACAGTTTAACAAGATCCCAGGTGATTCTTACGCATAAGTTTTGAGAACCACTGCTCTGCTAGTGGTTGTCAGAATTGGTCCCTAACCAGCAGCATTAGCATCGCCTGGAAACTTGTTAGAAAAACACCAAATAGACGATAGATAAGTGGTAACTTTGGTGAAGGGTAAAACAGTACACAATACTGGGGGAGCCAGCACATAAAGAGAAGAAAAAAAATTAAAAAAAAAAAAAGAAATGCAAATTCTCAGCAGGGATTTGAACTGGAGTGAACCGGTTCAAAGCTCTGTTTCATTCACCACAAATATACATTGCTGGGGTAATGACTCTTCCCAAAGCGAAACTCTGAACGTGAACCCGCCAAGGAGATGGGCGCAGGTGGGTGGCAGAGGGCAGGCTAGGATGGAGGCAGGGACTGTGTCCCTCCAAGGACGGTCAGCAAGGGTGAAGAGCTGACTCGGCAGCCTTTCCTCGAGGGGTCCATCCAGGCCATGGAGGGGGTCTGATTACCCCAGACCAGTCAGCTCCGGGCTGCCCTTGGGGTCCAAAGTCCTCACTGTCCAAGGGAAGCCCAGTGGGGGGTGGGGGAACAGTGTGAAGTGTGGGAGAGGGAAGGGTGGGGAAGAATGGACGCAGCTCCTCTGATCTGATGGGCTGGCGTTGCTAAGCAACGCCGTGTAAACACAAGCTCCACAGCTCCTCTATCCAGCCCGATGGCTCCTCCTCCGGTTCCCCAGCCTGCCGTCCCCAGAGCATTTCTGGACTGCCCGCTGGGGGAGGAGAGAGGAGGTGCCACAGAGGGGCTCAGCCATGCCAACTCCTCAGCCCCCAAACTGCCCCCCACTCCAGTGAAGGGAAACCCCAGAAACACCCCCCCCATTCATTATCAGCAGCTCCCAAGATGTTCAACACGCTCGTGTCTGTCACAAACGATTCCGCAAAAAGAAGAGAAAGTCTTTATACCTTTTATTCAGCCAATTTTCCCCGAGGCACTCTGGGCTCTCTAAGAAAAGAAAGAAAGGAGAGAGGATTACAATCAGTGTCGCCAGCATGCATCTGGTCTCGAGATGCTATTTGCTCACTGACTAGTCAAATCTGGAAGCGGAGGCATTATCTCCCTAGGAGTTCCAGGAAACCCGTCCAGGTCAAACTCCCGCTGCTGCCTGCATTTCCAGTCTGGCTGCGAGTTGACGTTTTATTTACCAGGCAAAGACAAAGGGAAACAGGATGCCATGGACCCCATCATCCAGGTTTTCCACTCATTTTCTCTGTACCTCTGGGGCTTGTCCTTGTGGTTTTCTTTCCTAGGCCCCAAACTCGGAATGATCCCTTTCCTCTGCTCCTACCCACCCTGGTGTCCAGGTGCCCACAGTGGAGAGTCGGCTGTGTGGACTGTTCACGGACATGTCTCAGTCTAAACGGGATTCTCCCCACCACTGGCACGAGTGTGTGTGGTCACGGCACGCACGTCAATTTTATGTTAGTCAAAGCACAACACACAAAAAGGGTGGAAGAGCTGCTTTGCTTTAAAAAAGTAAGAGAATTATAACCAAACCAAAACTAAACCAGTTGCCGTTGAGTTGACCCTGATTCATGGCGACCCCATGTGTGTCAGAGTAGAACTGTGTTCCATGGGGTTTTCAATGGCTGGTTTTTCAGAAGTAGATCACTGGGCCTTTCTTCCAAGGTGCCTCTGGGTGGACTTGAACCTCCACCCTTTTGGTTAGCAGCTGAGAGCGTTAACTGTTTGCACCACCTAGAAACTCCAAGAAAATTATACCTCCCACCAAATACATGATTTCAGAATCGACCATCCTGTGTTGTTTTGAATTATGTGTGCTTCCAGAAGCTTCCCTTACCAGAAGCAGTTGATAGTTGAGGGCAGGCTGGTGGGAGCCACCTGCTTACCTAGCTCCCTCCTCGTACAACCAAGGGCTCTGGAGCAAGGAGGTCAAGGTACTTGCCTGAAGTCACACGGCGAATTCGTGACTGGGTACCTAGTCCTGCCCTTTTTTCATTAAGTGATGTCAGAGATTAGAAATAAAGTATATGTGTGTACGGGCGTGTGTGTGTGTATTGTGTGCTCTTTAATTTTCACAGAAAATAACATTCATTTCTTAGCACGATGTTATCTAGGTATTTTCTCAATGTATTATTATCTCAAGGAATACATCCCTATAATTTTAGTACAAATGTACTTAAGGACAGGACATAAAGAGAATAATATATGGTATAATACAAATACCAAAATGTGTATGTATTTTTTAAATGCAGATTTTATTTTAGTAATATTTCCTAATTTTATGTGTATATATCTTGCACGTCCTTTTTTATTACGTTAAATATAACATGCTATTTACCATTTAAACAATTTTGAAGTCTACAATTCATTATCACTAAGTGCATGCACAACCCTGTACACCCGTCACCAGTGCCTAGTTCCGGCACATTTCCATCAGCCTGTCCGGAAACCCTGTGCCCAGTAAGCAAGCAGTCACTCCCCACTCCCCTCTCCTCCCTCCCCTTGTGCACTTTTTAAAAACAGCATAAAGAGGATAAAAGCAAGTGTACAGCTTCTGGAGTCAAAGGCCACTGGATTGGACCTCTTTCTTGAGATCTAGAAAAATCACATCATTATCCTCCTCACTATCACCTTAAGACAGCTGCTGCCATTTATCTCGAATTTATTATATTGTTGAAAATACACACAGTGAAAAAGAGGAAGACCCTCAACCAGACGGACTGACTCAGTGGCTGCACCGTGGGCTCAAGCGTGGCCCTAACTGTGAGGATGGCGCAGGACGGGGCAGTGTCCCCTTGGTTGTACAGAGGGTCTCTGTGAGTCAGAACTGATTTGACGGCACCTGACAAGAATAACAGCACATAGGCCAATTCAGCATTTCCTACGTGCAGTGTTCAGTGACAGTGATTACAGGATTCCAGTCGCGCAACCATTCTCACCCTCCTGTCTCAAGTTGCTCCTCCCCTATTAACATAAACTCACTGCCCCAAGCTTCCTACCTGACCTTGCAAGCTGTTGTCAATTGGATCCCATATAGATAGCTCTTTAAAATAGTATCTTGCACTTTTAATGTGCAAGCGCTCGGTCTGTGTTGCCTCACTCAGTCCTCACAACAGCCCTAATTACGGGCGCTATTCTTAGCATGCCCATTTTCCAGATGGAAACACTGAAGCTCAAACTGGTGGAGCAGTAACTGCTCAACCAGTAACTGGGTCTACAGGACTTCCCACCTGGGCAGGGGTTTCCCCTCCCCAACAAAGTGCACTCTCTCCCACCCATGGGCGAGGTGAGCACTCTTTTCCGCGAGAGATGACAATTAAAAATGAAAGCGGACATGTTTAGGGGCAGTGAAACTAGTCTGTAGGTATTGTAGTGGTGGCCATGTGATGTCACGCATTTGCCAAAGCCCACGGAACCGTGAAACACAAACGGAGAACCCTGGTGTGAGCTGTGGACTTCAGCTAGGAACCGTGTATCAATGCTGCTTCATCAAGTGTAACAAACGTGCCACAGGAATGCGAGACAGTAGTAACAGGAGGAACAGGGTGCAGGACGGAGGAGGAGTGTTATGGACTGAGTATTGTCCCCCCAGAATTTGTGTTGGAATCCTAACCCCTATATCCGTGGGCGTGACCCCATTCGGGACTAGAACTTTCTGTGTTACGTTAGTGAAGACATTATTAGTGTAGGGTGTGTCTTAAGTCAATCACCTTTGAGATACAAAAGGAGCAGGGTAGGCACAGAGATAAAACAAAACAAAAAAACACCAAACCCGTTGCCATCGAGTTGATCCCGACCCACAGCGACCCTACAGGACAGAGTAGAACTGCCCCATAGGGTTTCCAAGGAGCAGCTGGTGGATTCGAACTGTCAACCTTTTGCTTAGCAGCCGAACGCTAAACCACTGTGCCACAGATGGTGGAAAGATAGATACCGTATGGAGATCACCAAGGAAAGCTTAGAAGCTGAGACAAAGCTTTTCCCCCAGAGCGGACAGAGAGAGAAAGCCTTCCCCTAAAGTTGGTGCCCTGAATGGAAAGCCTGGTTGCATAGTGGTTAAGAGCTACCACTGCTAACCAAAAGATTGGCAGTTTGAATCCACCAGGTGCTTCTTGGAAACTCTATGAGGCAGTTCTACTCTGTCCTGTAGGGTCACTATGAGCTGGAATTGGCTTGACGGAAATGGGCTTGGTTTTTTTGGTTTAGACTCCTAAACTGGGATCAAATAAATTCTGTTCGTTAGTCACCCACATGTGGTATTTCTTTTATAGCAACACTAGAAAACTAAGAAGGGGGTCTCGTAGAGAACTAAGATGGGGGTCTCATAGAGAACTAAGACGAGGAACTTATAGAGAACTAAGATGGGGGTCTCGTAGAGAACTAAGATGGGGGCTTATAGAGAACTAAGATGGGGGTCTCATACAGAACTAAGACAGGGGGCTTATAGAGAACTAAGATGGGGGTCTCGTAGAGAACTAAGACGGGGGTCTCGTAGAGAACTAAGACAGGGGCTTAGAGAGAACTAAGACGGGGGTCTCATAGAGAACTAAGATGGGGGGCTTATAGAGAACTAAGACAGGGGTGATGGGAACCCTCCCTACTTTCTGCACAATTTTTCTATAAACCTAAAAGTGCTCTAGAAAATAAAGTCTATCAAAAAAAAAAAAAAAGTAGACCATTTAGCTGCATAAAGCCTGGCTTAGTATGCTGTTAAATTAAACCAAACTGAACCCATTGCCGTGGAGTCGATTCTGACTCATAGCGACCCTATTAGAATAGAACTGCCCCATAGGGTTTCCAAGGAGCAGCTGGAGGATTTGAACTGCTGACCTTTTGATTAGCAGCCAAGCTCTTAACCACTGCACCACCAGGGCTCCTAGCAAGCTGTTAGAGTTTATGAAGATCACGGTGGCTGAGATTTCATTGGGAAACCCCCTCATGGCCACAGCAGGGAGGCCTGTTTAGCCAAGGCTTGGCTGAACTTGAATCTGGCATGGTAGACGTCCCCAGAGTGGCCTGCTGCAGCCCTAGGCCTCTGCTAAATGGCATTCTCCCCTGCCCAGCATAATGGCAAAAACCACCTCTGGCACACAGAGCCACTTCCAGAAGCAACTTCCAAAGTCACTCTGAGGAGGGGCAAATACAATTTGAAGGTGAGGCCCAACGACACTGTCATTTCAGACAGAGGTGGATTTAGTAAGTGTTACATCAACCGCTGCCTGCAGGTGATCTGGGAGTTTTCTGACTGTTGATTTTTTTCTTGTCTCCTTTTCTTCAAGGGAGTTTTTCTCCCAATTCAGTTCAGTTTAGCTGCATTCAATTCAATCCATCCAACCCCATGGCACAGCCCCACAGCTTGGAAGGAGGGTTCGGGGGCCAAGGGCCCAGGGAACTGTAGGCTCCCCAGTCTGCTCCAAGGCTGGCAGCCTCCGCCGTGGGCAGGGAAAGAGAAGCAGGACTACACCAGGTCTGGGGTCTGTGGATTTGTGGTTTAGCACTTCCTCCTTCTCAGCCCTTCCTCTCACCTGGACCCAGGTGACATCTCTGCCTTCTTTCTTTTACCCTCCACTCTCCCAGGCTCTCTGCCCAAGCCTTCAGACTTCCTCTAAGCCCAACGGAACCTTCCAGCCCTGGAATTGCCAGACTTGGTCCAACAATAGCACAAGTGAGAGCTGGCAAAGCACCCCCTGCCCCCAGCCTCTACCAGCCCTTGTGTCTTCTCTCCTAATGCATCTTATGAAAAAACAAACAAACAAACAAAAAAACCCAAGCCCAATGCCATTCAGTCAATCCCAACTCATGGCTACCGCATGTGTTACAGAGCAGAACCGCTCCATAGAGTTTCCTGGGCTGTAATCTTTTTGGGAGCAGATTGCCAGGTCTTTCTTCCTTGGAGCCACTGGTGGATTTGAACCTCCAACCTCTTGGTTAGCAGCCGAGCACTTCACCACTGTGCCACCAGGGCTCCTTGTCTTATCTCCTAACTTCCCTTACAAATAAACAAACCCATGCTGGAGCGTTGATCCCAACTCACGGCAGCTCCACGTGTCAGGGAGCAGAACTGCTCCGTAGGGTTTTCTTGGCTGTAATCTTTACAAAAGATTGCCAGATTTGTCTTCCGTGGCACCGCTGGGTGGGTTCAAACCACCAACCTTTAGGTTAGTAATCAAGCACAAACCGTTCGTACCACCCAACATCCCTTAAGTTCCCTGAAACGTTTCTCATGGTGACAGGTGTTCTCACTATTTGGTGAAAGCGAGATATTTGGTATCCAAGCTGCAAGAGAACGAGGGATTAAACTGGCTCAGTGCAGGAGACTCTGAGGCTGTGGACTCATTGTGGCTTCAAGAAGCCCAGGACTGGAGGGCTGGTCGGGAGGCATGGGGCTGGCCTGATGCCTCGATTGCTTGGTGCACAGGAGGATCCAGCCTATTTCCTGGAGCTTCAGGCCACCAGTTCCCCTGCTGTCCTCTGTCCTATCCGGGTATAGAATCTCCAGGGTAATGATGCTCTTCTGTGGGGCTCCCTGGAGGCCCTTGAGGCATGGAAAGGAAGTGAACAGGGCACCCCTGGGTGGACGAGGGCACCCCTGTGTGGACTGGTATACCCGTGTGAACAGGACAGCCTTGTGTGAACTGAGGCACCCCTGTGTGTACAGGGCACCCCCATGTGGACTGGGGCACCACATGTGTATAGGGAACCCCCGTGTGGACAAGGCATCTCTGTGTGGACTGGGGCACCCCTATGTGGATGAGGGCACCCCATATGGACAAGGGCACCCCATGTGGACAAGGGCCCCCTCATGTGGACTGGGGTAGCCCCATGTGGACAGGGTACCCTGTGTGGACAGGACACCCCTTGTAGACAGAAGCACCCCCGTGTGGACCACAGCACCTCCAGGTGTGAGCTAGACGAGGACGGACAACCTGGCTCGGGGCTCACTCTGCATTTTTGAGATGAAGGGTGGCCGCTTTCTTATTCCTCCCATGCCCTCAGTATTCCCATCTTCCCACCCTCCCTCCACTCTCACCTGGTCTGCCCCTGCCCCACCTACCCAACCAGAGGAAGGTTGGAGAGAGAAGAGTCTGGGGTTTATCCCCTGAGTGGCTCCTTGGGCCAGGAGACACAGAGCTTATTTCCAGCCTCACTGTTAGCAAACATTGCTCTCAGCTGCTCAGCAGGATAATCAATTACGGTAATTCCCGCCTACCTGACACAGGTTCATAGCGGCACACAGCTCATTAGGTACTGATTCTAGGAGTGCACCTGTGGCAACACCCTTCTGCAAAGCCCACTCGGAGCAAGACAGGTTTTCCAAGCTCAAAGTGTCTCCACACCCTAACCTACTCCCTCCGCTGCCAAGTGCCCCCACTGCCTCACAACTTTCAGTTCCTCCCAGGGGAGCCTTGTTGTTGTGTCTCTAGGTGCTGTCGAGTCTGATCCAACTCAAAGTGACCCCATGTACAAGAGAACAAAACGTTGCCCGGTCCTGCGCCATCCCCACAATTGTTGCTATGTTTGAGCCCATTGTTGCAGCCACTGTGTCAATCCACCTCGTTGAGGGTCTTCCTCTTTTTTGCTGACCCTCTACTTTACCAAGCATCTTAGTTATCTAGGGCTGCTATAACAGAAATGCCACAAGTGGATGGCTTTAACAAATAGAAATTTATTCTCTCATAGTTTAGGAGGCTAGAAATCCGAATTCAGGGTGCCAGCTCTAGGGCGAGGCTTTCCTTCTCTGTTGGCTCTGGGGAAAGGTCCTTGTCTCCTTTTGACGTCTGTGGGCTCAGAGTTCCTTGGAGATCTCCATGTGTCTTGGCATCAATCTTCCCCTGGTCTAGGAGCCTCTCAGCGCAGGGACCCCGGGCCCACTCCCGGCTCTTCTTCCTTGGTGGTAATGAGATCCCTCTCTCTCTGCTCGTTTCTCTTGTAAGATAAAAGGTGGTGCAGGCCACACCCCCAGGAAAACTCCCATTATATCGGATCAGGGCTGTGACCTGAGTAAGGGTGTTGCATCCCACCCTAATCCCCTTAAAACTGATTGGTTGATCACATCAGGTCGCATCATAGGAGATGATTACATCATTAATAACTGCCAGACCACTGAGACTCACGGCCCAGCCAAGTTGGCACGTATTTTTTGGGGAACACAATTCAGTCCACGACACCAAGCATGTCTTTCTTCAGTGATTGGTTCCTTCTGATGACATATCCAAAGTAACCAAGTTGAAGTCTTGCCATCCTCACTTCTAAGGAGCATTCTGGCTATGCTTCCTACAAGACAGAGTTGTTTATTCTTCTGGAAGTCCGTGGCATAGTCAATATTCTTCACCAACACGACAATTCAAATGCATCAATTCTTCTTCAGCGTTCGATCCTCCTTGGCAGACGAAGAGTCATCCAGAAGTGACCTGCTCTCCACTGGCTGGAGATGAGCTTGTCACCATCGAGTCCCTTGCTGGCCTCCCCATCTCGGCTGCCAACTCCCCATGGGCAGAGGACATGTCTTACAGGTCTTGGTGTCCCCAGAGCCCAGCACAGGGCTACCACTGGTGGCTGTCAGTGGACGTTTATTGAGTGAATGAATGAATGAACCAACAGTGTGTATTTGCCTGGAAGGGATCGGAGTTGGACAATTCTGAAGAATGCGATTGGGTCCTTTTAGAGTGATATTTGCTCTTGGGGATCCCACTCATGAATATAGATTCATCCAACCATACAGACCCTTTCCTGTGTTCTAGACCCTTTCCTACGTTCTTCCTGTCTGCTCAATTTCTCCTATACACCCTTACGCTCCACCCAACAGCTGGATCAACCCACCACCTTCCCTCTGGTTCTCCTCTAAGGTCAACTTCCTCTCGGGCGTTTCTCTGCAGCTGCCCTCTTTGAGAGTATTTGTTCCTGTCTTTATTTAAGTCCATTCAAAGGACAGAGGACTCCCATCTCCGAAGCTTTAACCCTCACTCTCCTCTATCCATAAAACATTTTGCTTTTCAGAAATTAAACTGGGACTTACTTATATCACCCTTGGAATGAAAAGAACATTCATCTGTTAGTAAAATCCATTTACTTTGAACACGGTATCAGGTGGGACCAGTCGCTAGAGAAAGACGGCATACTTGGTAAAGTAGAGGGTCAGCAAGGAAGAGGGAGACCCTCAATGAGATGGACGGACATGGTAGCTACAACAATGGGCTTATCCACTGAGGACCGGGTCACATTTCATTCTGTTATACATGAGGTCACCAAGAGTTGGAGCCAATGCGTTGGCACCTAACAATAAGAACGTTTTAGTATATGGATCATGCAAAATCATATGCCAGAGAAAATGCTAACATAACCTGACTAGTCCCACTCACTGGGGGACCCTTGGCTTTGCCATTGCCCACCAGACATCCTGGACTTCTTCCGTTCCTTCCCCAGTTAGGTGCTGAGTTACCTGATTATGGGACAGGACTAGAAAGGTATGAGGAAGGGGATACATGCTTATGACTGTTGGCGCTTCCAACTGTTTGCTAAAGCCCGTTTGTTCCAGTTGTCACCTTGGCTCTTGTTTATTGAGCTTGAGGTAGGCAGCTTCATCCTTGATTTACAGATGAGGAAACTGATGTTCAGGAGGAAGAGGGGGCCACCTGCCTGTGTGTTATGGAGCCAGAACTCACATGCTGGTCTGTTTCATGTTCAGCTTGAGCCCCTTGCCCTGCATCATCCTACACTTCTGGGGAAATGATATTCAGAGAAGCCACCATTTTGGAACATCTGTGCCCCCCCCCCTTTTTTTTCTGTTTTCCATTTGCTCATTTTTTTAAAAACATTTTATTGGGCTTTAGGTGAAAGTTTACAGAGCAAACTAGTTTCCCATTCAAAAATTTATACACAAATTGTTTTGTGACATTGGTTGCGTCCCCACAATGTGTCAGCGCTCTTTCCCTTTCCCTTCCCCCCCCCGGGTTCCCCATGTTCGTTGTCTGGTTCCTGTCCCTTCCTGCCTTCTCGGCTTTGCTTTGGGGCAGGCGTTGCCCATTTGGTCCCCTGTACTTGATTGAACTAAGAAGTGTGCTCCTCACGTGTGTTACTGTTTATTTTATAGGCCTGTCTATTCTTTGGCTGAAAGGTGAACTTCAGGAATAGCTTCAGTTCTGAGTCAGGAGGGTGTCCGAGGGCCACAGTCTCGGGGGGTTCCTCTAGTCTCTGTCAGACCCCCTGTCCCAACACTCCGGTTTAGGAGAGCCGACGTTTGCTGATGCTGGAGGTGTAAGGATGACAACGGTAACAACATGGACCCACTTCTGCAGAAGGAAACTTGGATGTCTGAAGCAGGGACTGAAGACTTCAGAGAAAACAATTTTCCAATATCCACTCTAGCCAGGGATGGATGACCCAGTAAGCAAGTTAAGCATGGGCTGAATTGTGCTTACTCACCAATCTTTAGTGAAAAGCTTCGCCCAGCTGTCACCGCAACCAGCTGCAATTGTGCATTGCAGACTAGTAACTAGGCCCAATTCAGCTGCTGCCTGCCTTGCTAACTGTGAGCCAGTGCATCCATACCGTGCCTATTGGGTAATCCGCCCGAGTCTCTTCCCTTAGCTTCCTCCCTTTCTGCCTTTTCCCAGCTATGCAGCTACAGCACTGGGATCCAGCTCGCGGCTGGAGCAGGTGTGTCTGGCTCTGTACAAGTTACTGCAGTGAGGTCACCGGTTCCCGTCTTTACATAACTCCACTCAAGTGACAGGAGCTCCCACCTCCCAAAGCTTTTAACCCATTCGTTCTCCTCCATCCATGAAACGTGGTCTTTTTAAGAAATTAAACCAAGGCTTGACAGCAGCATTCTTGGAATGAGAGGAGCACACATGTACTAGTAAAACCCACTTTAGTGTGGATCATGCAAACCATCTGCCGGGTAGATGCCCTGACATCACCCAGCGTGCTCCCACTCACCAGCGGACCCTCGGCTTTGCGGTCGCCGGGGCATCCTGGACTTCCTCCTGCCCAGAGGATCTTGAGAGCCCCTGGCCCACCCACCGGCATGCTGCTGGAGGAGGGAGTGTCTGCTCTACATGCCTTGCACCCACCAGCCCTTCTGGGTAGGGGGAGGCGATGTGGAGGATACTTAAGGCAGCTTAAAAACCCCTGACGGCTCACTGCTACTCTTGCTGCTTTCCTTTGGATTTTATTAAATAAATGTTCCACTTTGTGCTCTCTCCCTAAGGGGAAATGGAGGTGAAGGGCGCAATTTTATAAATAAAAAATTAACTGTGGGTGGCTTAAACATGACTTTTGATGATGATGATCTTGCCAGCAAAGCCACATCAATTTAAAGTTTCTTTTTTTCTTCGTAAAAGAAATTCACCAGAGGAGAGGAGAGGGGTGGGGAAGGAAGGGGAGGAGAGGGGAGGGGAGAAGGGGGGAGTGGGGAGGAGAGAGGGCTGATGGGTGGCTGGCTCATGTCTAGGGCCCCAGGACACTGCTGGGGGCTGGGAAGTTCCAGCAGGTTCTGGTCATCAGAGTCGCCACTGGGGGACTTTGGGTTCTGAGCACAGAGCCCACACTCAGGCCTGTGGGGGTGCTTCCCTTGGTGGGCCTCAGGGGTGGTAGAGGAGGGGTGTTTCCCTGGGGCAGCCCAGCCCCCTCTCCCAGGAAGCCCACGTCTCCCCCATGACCCCCCAGCCCGTGCTCAGCAGCAACCTGCCTGGAGTCCAGGTACCCTAGGCCTTTAGTCCACTCCAGTGGGGAGCAAGAGTCACCCAGAGGCCTTTACTGGCCCTCTGGCTTCTGTGACACGCCCATCACAGTAACAGCACAATCATAACAGTAACCATTGTAATGGCTGACATGGAATGAACGTGTGCACTTCCTGGGTGCTGCAGACCGTTAATTCAAATGGCTTTTAACCAAAAGGTTGGAGGTTTGAGTCCTCCCAGAGGTGGCTCAGAAGAAAAGACTGGTGATCTACTTCTGAAAAATCAGCCGTAGGAGGCACCCCTGAAACTATGGCCCCCAAACACTCTTAACTCAGAACTAAAACCATTTCCAAAGCCCACTCTTCAGACAAAGATTAGACTGGACTATAAAACATAAAATAATACTCGTGAAGAGTGTGCTTCTTAGTTCAGTCAGATACGTGAGGCCGAATGGGCAGCTCCTGTCTGGAGGCAGGATGAGAAGGCAGGAAGGGACAGGAACTGGTTGAATGGACACAAGAAACCAGGGGTGGAAAGCAGGAGTGTGCTGTCACATTATAGGCATTGCAGCTAATGTCACATAACAATATGTGTATAAATTTTTGTATGAGAAATTAACTTGAGCAAAAAAAAAAATCAGCCACTGAAAACTCCACGGAGCACAGTTCTACTCTAACACGTGTGAGGTCACCAGGAGTGGACGTCGACTCCATGGCATCTGATTGTAATGAATGCACATGCTCTTCTGGGGTTATGGAATCAGTTATGTCATTTCGTCTCCACAACCACCCTCTGGGGTAGCTACTATGATCATCTCCAGTTTACAGACGACAAAGGTGAGGTTTACAGAGGTGAAGAACTTACCCAAAGCCCCACAGCTAGTCAGAGCCGGAGCTGGGATGTGAAACTAGACTTGCCTCACTGATGTCTTGCTCCTTTTTTCCCCTCCATCCGAACCACTTTCAAGGGTACAATTCAGTGGCATTAAGTACACTCACCATGTTGTGCGGCCATCGCCGCTGCCCCTTAAGTAATACCTCTCCATCAGCCCCTGGTGACCACTAACGACCTTTTCTCTCTGTGAATTTGCCTGGTCTAGATATTTCACAGACAGGGGGTCCCCAACTTACAACGTATTTGCGTTACGATGAACCACACTTACGGCTCTGCATCTTATCGTTAGTAATATGTACTACACACAATGTCACAGCTCATAACTTGCTGATGTTATCATTCTCAGACGTTTACTTGTAGATGTTCAATGTCATGATTTATAAAGATACTGTTAATAAAGGCAATTATAATGAAAACTAAAAAAAAAAAATGAGGTATTCAACTTATGTCAGAACTGACAAGATAAGAGTCATCAGAACGGAACCCCATTGTAAGTCGGGAACTAACTGTAAGTGAGGTCATACACTATTTGTCCTTTTGGGTCTGGCTTCTTGGGAGCCCTGGTGGCACAGAGGTTAAGAGCTCAGCTGCTAACCAAAAGGTCAGCAGCTGGAATCCACCAGCCACTCCTTGGAAACCCTAGGGGCAGTTCTACTCTAATAGGGTCGTTATGAGTCAGAATCGCCTTGACAGCAACGGGTTTGGTTTTGGTTCTTTTTTCACTCAGCATAATATTTCCCAGGTTCCTCCACCTCACAGCAGGTATCAGGACTTCATTTCTCTTCATGGCCGAGCGCTGTTCCACTGTATGGATGGACCACTTTGTCCACTTATCGTGGATGGGCACTTGGGTTGTTTCCGCCTTCTGGCTGTTGTGAACAGCGCTGCAGTGAACATATGCGCACAAACATCTCTCTGCATCCCTGTTTACAGTTCTCTGGATGTATACGTAGGAGTGGAGTTGCTGCATGGCCTGGCTCTTAACCGCTAGGTTTACTCTGCCCTGGATGCAGCATCCGTACAAGCAGAGAGCAGGCCGCCTTGGCCCGAACAGCAAACCCACCGTGACTATCCTGCTCATTAGCGGGCCTGACTCCAACCTGCTTCAGGTCCCGGGACAGCAACAGCCTCGGCATCCCACATCGGCTCAAACCCTTCTATCTGTTTGCAATTCCCTGGGCCCTGCACCTCTCTGACCTTCTGGCTGATTCTTCCTGCTGTGCTGGACTGTGCAATAAATATCCTAATTAATGCCAGGCTCGCCTAGGTCTGCGGCCCCATCTCGCTCAGCCTCACAGCCTCATGGTGTCTCGGCCCAAAACCGAGCAAGGCCTGTGTGTCTTGGCCAGTGCGTGCCGCCGCGGGGGCCGCTGACCCACAAGCTGTCAATCACTGGTGCTGTGAAGGAGCTCTCCGTACTGGGATGAGACCTGTGGCCCCCGGCTGATGCTGGGTGGGAAGGACGCTGCGGGGCGATGCTGTCTCTGCCTTCACAGGCCTCAGTGCACACCTGTGAGAATGAATGCAGTCCACTGGTCCCAGGCGCAAGCGAGGAACTGCAGGTGAGCGGCTCTGGCAGCATCCCAGGTGTGCCAGGGTACTGTGTAGCGCCCTCACCTCCCAGGGCTTGGCCGTGTGGAAGCTGAAGCCCAGAGAAGAAATTTTCCCAGGCTGACCCAGCTTCTAAGAAGACAGCCAGAACGAGAATGCACACCGCTGACAAGCTGCTGGCAGCTGAGAGGGCTGAGAAGCCAGCCTGAGGCAGACGCAGAGGTGGCCGAGGCCCAGGGACATCCAGGCAAGCAGGGAGGGCAGGTGTGTCATCTCTACCCTGGGGAGCTTTAAAGCAGGCAACCCCGTCCCTCTGGGTTGGCTTGGGTTCAGAGGAGCCTGGAGCCTAGCGCTGGGTTGTTTCAACAAATCTAACCACCATCTGCCGTCAAGTCGACTCTGACTCATGGCAACCCTACGTGTGTCAGCGTAGAACTGTGCTCCATAGGTTTTTCAACGCCTGGTTTTTCAGAAGTAGATTGCCAGGCCTCTCTTTTGAGGCACCTCTGGGTGGACTCAGATCACCAACACTTCGGTTAGCAGTGAGGCATTAACCATTTGCACCCCCCAGGGACTCCTCAACAGATCTACAGGAGCCCGTGTGGCCTTCACCACGCAGATGGGGTGGGTGCCACCTGTACTGGATTGAATACAGTATCCCCAAAGTTCATATTCACTTGGAATCCCCAGAGTGTAACCTTATTTGGAAATAGGGTCTTTGCAGATATAATTAAGAATGAGAATAAAATCACACCGGATTAGTTGTTGTTGTTAGCTGTCGTCAAGTCGGCCCCTGACTCATGGCAACCCCACGCACAACAGGACTGGACTGTTGTGATCCACAGGGTTTCAATGGCTGATTTTCGGAAGTAGATCACCAGGCCTTTCTTCCTAGTCCATCTTAGTCTGGAAGCTCCTCTGAAACCTGCTCAGCATCATAGCAACACGCAAGTCTCCACTGACAGACAGGTGGTGGCCGTGCATGAGTGCATCGGCCAGGAATCGAACCCACGTCTCTGGCACGGAGGCAAGAATTCTACCACTGAACTACCACTGCCCCCTATAATGGATTAGGGTGGGCCCTAAATCCAATGAGAGTGTCCTTGTGAGATACAGACAAGGACACACAGACCCAGGGAGAAGGGGATGTGACGACAGAGGCAGAGATGGGAGTGACGTGCCCCAAGCCAAGGTACGCCTGGAGCCACCAGCAGCTAGAAGAGACAAGGAAGTAGCCTCCCCGAGAGCTGTGGGGAGAGCGCAGCTCTGCAGACACCCTCATTTCAGACTCCTGGGCCCCAGAACTGTGACAACACACTTGTTGTTTTAAGCTGCCCAGTTTGTGGTCATCCGGTGTGGCAGCCCCAGGAAGCCAACCCAGCAGCTTCTCCAGTCACCTCCTCCCCACCTCCGGACAGCTCACGGAGCCAGTAGCAGCAGGATGGCCACGGCGCTCGCCCCTGCCCTCGCACTGACCACACTCACCCAGTGTCTCGCTCGGCCTGGAACCCCTGACCATCGTGGTCCCATCCTCATATGTGCTGCTCTTCCGTGTTCTTCCCCGTGAAGCTGCTCCTGACCACCCCAAACCAACCAACCCCATAGGACAGAGCAGAACTACCCCATAGTGTTTTCTAGGCTGCGATCTTTATAGAAGCAGACGGCCATATCTTTCTCCCATGAAACTGCTGGTGGGTTCAAACCACTGACCTTTTGGTTAGCAGCCAAACCACTGTGCCACCAGGGCTCCTTCTGACCACCCTTATCCCCGGAATTCTCACCCTCCAAGAGTTGTTCTCCTTCCTAATGCAAACTGAAGGGACGCGAAGCCTCCTCTGAGTGATTCTCACGGAGCCCAGGGCTGCACACCACCTGGCACTGCACAATCAGACCCTGAGAAATGCCCTTCAGACCCAAGGACCTCAGGGAAAAGGCTGTTCCCCTGAAGGGGTATTTTTTAGGCACTTTTTAAAGAAAACACGAATCACATCATTGGCAGTGTTTCCCATTTTGCTTTGGCCACTAGGAAGCTCAGAAAAAAACAAAATGGCAGTCCATCCATACAATGGAATATTACTCAGAGACAAAGAGAAACGAAGCCCTAACACGCACCACAACGTGGAGGAGCCCTAAAACCTGATGCCGAGTAAGACGCCAGACACAAAAGGACAAACACTGTGTGATCCCACTTAGGAAACTTCCAGAAGAGGCAAGCACCTAGAGATGGAAAGTACATCAGTTGTCACCAGGGGCTGCGGGGAGGGGGAAACGGAAATAAATAAATAAATAAGCAATTTTAAAAACTCTACAAATATATATATTGCCTATAAAACTATACATATTTTTAAATCAGTTATTGTTACGTGTGATGTGGTTCAAAGGAAAAAAATTGTGGCCAACCTAGCAAGTGCCTAGTTGTATTTAAAAGTCCCCACAGCCTTATTTTCCCCATTCTATCAGTATTTGTCTGATCTTGACTTGTATCTATTGACGTACTGACATTTTATTTTATGTGATCGTGAAAGCGATACAAAGCATCTACGGAGCAAGATGGGGACGTAAACTAACACAAACCGCAGCCTGACGTGGGTGGTGGTTAATTTCCTGGTCCACTTGGCTGGGTGATGGTGCCTAGTTGTTTGGTCAAGCAGCAGTCTAGATGCGATTGTAGTTACATGTGACGAGATCATCTGGCTTCCGCAATGTGGCTGGGCCTTATCCAATCAGTTGAAGACCTTAAGAGCAAACAGGGAGTTTTCCCTAGGGTGTGTTCTGCCTCCAGATGATAAATAGACATTTTGCCAGAAGTCCCTCACCCTTCACTCTTCTTGCCTGACCTACAGATTTTGGGATATAGGACTACAGGAGTCTCCATCCTGTCACCTGACCTACAGATTTTGGGATACAGGACTGCAGGAGTCTCTAGCCTGTTGCCTGACCTACAGATTTTGATCTTGCCAACATTACCAGTTGCCACTGAGTTGACTCTAACACTTGGTGACCCCATGTGTGTCAGAGTAGATCTGTGCTCCTTGGGGTTTTCAGTGGCTGGTTTTTCAGAAGGAGATCACCAGGCCTTCCTTCCCAGATGCCTCTGGATGAACTTGAACCTCCAACCTTTTGGTCAGCAGCCGAGTGTGTAAACCGCTTGTAACACCCAGGGACTCCAGACTTGCCTTAGAGGGAGACATCCCCGTCTCCTCTTGGTGAACTTAGCTAATGTTTTCTAAAACCAAAAAAACCAAACTTGTTGCCATCCAGTGGATTCTGATTCATGGCAACCCAATGTGTTACACAGTAGAACTGTGCTCCATAGGGTTTTCTTGGCTGTAATCTTTATGGAAGCAGACTGCCAGGCCTTTCTTCTGAGTCACCTCTGGGTGGATTCGAACCACCAACCTTTTGGTTAGCAGCCAAGTGTGTTAACCATTTGCACCACCCAGGGACTCCAGGGACGTGCCAGCCCCCCCAAATCCTGTGAGCTAATCCCTTGAAGTAAATCTCTCTCTCTCTCTCTCTTTCTGGTTCTGTCTCTCTAGAGGACCCCAACTAAAATGTATTGTTCTCCAAGCTGTCCTCGATATCACAGGCTGAACTCCTCCTGAAGAGACCACATTCTCCACAAGCCCAGGTCTCACAGCTCACCTAGTCTAGTGCTGGGTGTGATATTCATTCTTCATTCATTCATTCATCCATTCATTCAACAAATATGTACTGAGTCCTTACCAAGTGCAGGTGCAGGGGACATGTGACACATGAGAGGGTCAGGTCCCTGCCCCCAGGGAGCTCATGCTGTGTGGCACATAGACACCTTCTGAAGGTCTGTGCCCTGGTCACCCCCCTCGCTTGGTGTCTGATTACAATGAGGATGCCATTTGTCTTTCTAAAGCAAACTAAAGGGACGCAGGCCCACCTGAGCTATTCTCCATGGAGCCAGGCTGCACGCCATGTTCTCTTCAACACTCAGCTGAATTGGAGTCCAGGGATGGCGATGCCTGGGTGGCATCCAGTCCCCCTTGGCTACCTTGTCTTGGCTCCCGTCCTTGCTGTTTCTTTAAAAGCTGGCTGCTCTTGACTGTGGACAGGCAGCCTGGGCTACAGTCACAGCCACGGTTGGGATTCGTGCCTTACAATGGTGAGACCCAAAGGCCCATCCTGGGTCCCTGGGAGGAGCTGCCTGTCCCTGTATCATAGGGTTTCCTTAGCAAGCTGAGAATGTGCCCTGTTTCCACAGAGAGGCACACACACACATGGCAGAAGAGGGACGCCTGGGGCTGGCACAGCCCCGTTGTGAGCAGCCCCAGCAGAGAGGAAGGGTGGTGGAGACAGGGGAGGATCTGAGTTAATACACAGGTCAGACGGCACCATTCAGGACGCAGATGAGCGGGGTACACTGGCTTCTTAGATGAGCGTGTGTGTTTTTTGCTATCAGTAATTTAGACATGCCTTTTCTCCTTTGGCAGATGGGCAAAATCTCATTTCCTAAGGAAATCCCCTAAGAAATCAACCTGTTGGTTGCCTTAGGATTTTCAGAAATTTGTCTTGATCAACTCACTGGCAAAATAAAAGAAGAAGATAGGCTGAGAGTGGTGGGAGCTGGATGCTAGGGAAGCTGCTCTGGCAAGTCCAGGGAAAAGTCCGCACGTGCAGATGGGAAGCTACTGGCTCCGTGAGCGCCACACAGAGAACATCACTGCGTTGTTTGACCAGTGCACCGACTGGACACTCACTCACAGAACGAGAGGAAAGCAAGACAGAGAGCCCCATCTGGGGACGAGCTGTGGGATGGGTACCTGCCGCGTTCTCAGCTCCCGAGGGGAGCAGAGACCCTGGTGGAGCTTGGCACCGGCAGCAGGTGGTTCACCCACAACCTGGACCAGGTCTGGGGCGGCTGGTGAAGCTTACCGAGTTACTCAACCTCTCGTGCCTCAGTTTCCTCACCTATAAAGTGGGGAGACAACAGGGAGGAGGGGCCAGAGCAGTGCCCAAGGCCAATACCAGCAGAGATGCTCACAGCTAAGGTGGGCTTTCCTGGGTGGGTCTGGGCTGAGGGCTCCACCCTGTAGGGTGGGAAAGATGGGGCTCTCCCATGCCCCTGGGAACAGGGGAGGGAAGTTTGGAACAAACCCCAAGAAGACTGTCATGCCTTAGCCCCAAAGTGATAAAAACGCTGGTGGCTCCTTATGGCCAGCAGGGTGCCTGGCCCCTGGGTGATTCGGGGTCTTAGAGACTTAAGTGGGATTCGTGTGTCCCAAGATGCCCTCTATCCTGGGGGAGACTCAAATCCCAATGGACGCAACATCACTTCCACGAGAACCACTGTGCTCCCCAACCTCAGCTAGTTGACTAGTGTGATGGACTGAACTGTATGCCCCCCAAGCAGGTGCTGGAATCCTAACCCCCATACCTGTGGAGTTTGGGGTATGGAGACCGAAGCATTGACGCCTTTGAATCGTGGTGTTGGCGAGGAATATTGAATATCCCATGAACTGCTAAAAGAACGAACAAGTCTGTCTTGGAAGAAGTACAACCAGAATGCTCCTTAGAAGGGAGGATGGTGATATTATGTATCACATACTTTGGACGTGTTATCAGGAGGGACCAGTCCCTGAAGAAGGACGTCATGCTTGGTAAAGTGGAGGGTCAGTGAAAAAGAGGAAGACCCTCAACAAAATGGACTGACACAGTGGCAGCAACAATGGGCTCAAGCATAACAACAATTGTGAGGATGGCGCAGGACCAGGCAGTGTTCTGTTCTGTTGTACATAGTAGGGTCGCTATGAGTCAGAACCAACTTGACGGCACCTACCAACAACAGCAACAACATACCTGTGGCTATAATGTGATAGAATGTAATCGATTTCCATAACGCAATCCAGTGTAACACAATCAGTCAGTCGAGGTCATTCCAGTGTAGCATGGATCCTTAACCAAATCATGTCCGAGTTACATAAAGGGCAGCAGAGACACAGACACACAGGGGAAGCCAGATGCTACGTGAGGATCATCCATAAACTAAGGAACAAAGGAACACCCAGGACTGCCTACATTGAGAACTGTCTACAAGATGGCCAAGATGCTGACTCTGACTTTCAGCCTCCAGAACTGTGAGAAATAAATTTTGTTCTTTAACACCATTTGTGATGTTCCTGCTCCGGCAGCACCGGGAGGCGAGGACGAACAGGGAGGCAAGAGCAACAATCCGTTGGGTCTGTGCTGTGTTCTCATGGTCTAGGGAACGCTCTGCACATCTCATTGCGGATCTTCTCTCAACCCTGACAGAGGGGCAATTTTGTCTCTAGGTACAGGTGAGGAAGTGGAAGCTTCTTGGGCCAGTAGCTGTGGGTGCAGAGGTGTCAGAGAATGAGGCTGGAAAGGAGGGATGGAAGCAAACTGGGTGCTGATATGCAGTGTGACTTGGGGTTCGGCCTTATTAACCAGGCAAGACTAGCTCTGCAGAACTTCCTCCTCACACCCTGAGCTCTGCAGGCTCAGCTGGCAACCCCAGGAGCCGAGTCCCCCACCCTGTCTTCTGCAGGAAGAAGACCCCAGCCACCTGGTCACCGGGCATGCCCCTGCAGGCTGGGGAGGGGTCTTCTGCAAGATCCCCACTCCCTGGCACGCCAGAGTGGAGGCAACCCGTCCTGGATCAGCAAAGTCGCTGCCTCTTCTCTTCCTGCTGCTGACGAAGGACTCCAGGGAGCGCTAAACCACCCAAGCCTGCAAACCCCTCTCTGGAACCGCTGTGACGCCTGGGGGATTAGACGCAGGATGGCTCCTGCTGAGCCTCGGCAGGGACTGCTGAGGCCTCAGAGAGCGATTTGTGCTTGGGCTGTGTTTTCTGGCCTGGAGAGGTGCTGAGCTGCGAATAAAGTTGTCAGCTGCCATCCAGTTGGCAACAACTCACGGCGAAATGCTGCCCGGTCCTGCACCATCTTCACACGGCGATGGCATGCTCGAGTCCATTGCTGTGGCCACGGTGTATTTTGAGTACTTTCCAGTCTAGGGGGCTCATCTTCCAGCACTATATCAGACAATGTTGTCATCGATAGCATTTTCACTGACTGATTTTTGGAATTAGATTGCCAGGCCTTTCTTCCTAGCCTCAATCTGGAAGCTCTGCTGAAACCTGTCCACCACGGGTGACCCTGCTGGTATCTGAAATACTGGTGGCATAGCTTCCACCATCACAGCCACACACAAGCCACCACAGTATGACACACTGATGGGTGGATGGTGGGTGGACAAAGTGAGGGCCCCACCTTCCCATTCTGTCTTGGTTCAGCCTCATCCTGGGGCCTCAGCTCCAGTGCTGTGGCCTCACCATCCTCACTGCACCTGCTGCCTCCTTCCTCACTGGGTTCTGGCTTGTGGGCGGCAGTTTTAAGTGGTGGCACCAGGTGCTTCCCTGGGCACAGAGCTAGCTCTTGGTGCAGTTTAGAGGCTGCTGGCTGGACCCACTTTGCTGCCGCCTGGGCTTCCTCAAAAGACTCTTACTGCTGAGCAATGACCTTCTGGGACTAACGCATCTCTGCTGGTTCCATCACTTTCCGAGCCCTCTCTTGGAAACAGCCTCAGGAGGAAGAAACGAGCTTGGGCTTTTATCATGCCCGTGGCCTGGCCCATGTCTGCCTGCAACTAACCTGCATTGACAAGCGGCTAATTTTCGGATGGTGCCTGTATGGACAGTTGGTTTTATTTAATAATAGATAGCAGCTGTTTTCCTGGGGTCCTGTTCACACCGGAAGTCTTTGCTGAGACAGAAAACATGATAAATTGTGAATGTGTTTATGCTTCCATTTCTGAGGTCAAAGCGAATGCTCAGGACTCTCAATAGTTGTAACAAAAATAGCTTTGGTTACAGGAGCTCCTAACAAGGGCAGGTGAATACGCCGATCGCCAGGCTGCAGGAACAAGTATCCGGCCGGCCTCTGTGGAGGGTGAATGCTGGATGTGTTATTTGCTTCTGCAGATAAGTGCGTTGGTGGTTGAGGGTCCTCCACCCTGCCTTGATCTCTGAACACCCCACTTATAAAAACAATCCATCAGAGTTGAGGTAACAAATGAAGGTATTTCCTGAGACGGACCCTGCTCCCTCCTGGGCTCTCCCCGTCCTGGGCCGCTGGCTCAGCCCCTTGACCAGACACTCTGGGCTCCCTGCCCCCTGCACCCCTTCTTCCTTGCCACACCCAGATGATCTCTGCTCTTGGGTTCTAGCCATGTTCAGCCTCAGTAACCCTACACCCCGGTCTCTAGACCAATGTCTTTACCCACCTCCTGGACTTGGCCATCCGGTCACCTGCCCCAAGGCCATGTGGACTCGATGGGTTCAGCAGAGACCTGATGGCCCCCTCCTGGTAAACCACCTTGGTGTCCCAACATCCTATTTCAGTCAATGGCACTGATGTTCATTCATGCCCCAAACTCGGAAGCTCTGGGCACACTTCCCTCTCCCTCAGCCCTGGTGCCCTGCCCAAGTCATCCCCCTGGTCCTGTCCATTCTCCCTCTTCAGCACCTTTCACGCCTGTCTGCTCCCTACTACCCACAATCCACTTGGCTCAGGTCCCGTCATCACCCCCCAGACCTGTGTGGCCTCAGCACTCACCCTGGACCAGAGGCTCTCCAGCCCCCAGTGTAACTTCACCTGCCTCCAGAGGGGTCTGCTTCATTGGAAATCTGACTCCCTCGTACACCTGAAGGCTGCCCACAGCCTGGGGAGGCTCGGACCTCAGCCTGGCGCCTGATGCCACTCACAGCCCGCCTCGACCCACCTTCTCATCACTGCCTGCCCTCAGCTCCCCCATCACGGGGCTACCTTCAGGTCAGGAAGAGTGTCTTGGAGTTCCCAAATACACCCACTCATGCTTCTGGATCACTCCCCTCCCTGCCTGAAAGGACCCACCCTTCTTGCCACGTCACAAACTCTTACCAACCAGCCAGTTGCTGTTGAGTCTACTCCAACTCATGGTGACCCTGACTCATGGCGACCCCACGTGCGTCAGAGTAGAACTGTGCTCTGTGGAGTCTTCGATGGCTGATTTTTCAGAAGCACATCACCAGGTCTTTCTTCCGAGGCATCTCCAGGTGGACTCGAACCTCCAACCTTCCTGTTAGCAGCCAAGCGCATTAACTGTTGGTACCACCCAGGGACTCCAGACTTGCCTTAGAGGGAGACATCCTGTCCCCTGGCAAACACATCTCATGTTCCCCAAAGAGGGGGTTAAAATTGGATTACACCAACTCTCCTCCTTCCCTTAAATAACCCCACCCCAACACACACCCCCAGACACAAGCCAGGAGCAGGCCTTGACCTAATTGAACTTTTAATTCCATTCATTTAACAAGATTATCCAGCTGAGGTTAAAAAAATCCACCTCCTCTCCTCAGCTGAAAAATCCCTCTTTCTCTATCCATAGCCAGTCTATACATAAGCAGAAACGAATATTTCTTTATGGACCATTAAAGATTTAATGTTTAATTTATAGCCACTTTCTCTGGTGGGATGTCCAGGCACAATGTCAACATTTTTAATTAAATGATTTTTTTTTTAATCGCAAAGAAAGATGTATTTTAAAAGCCCTGTTTGAACCAGTTAGCAACAGCTCTGAGCTGCTGCGCTGGCAGGCGTTTCTGGTAGAGACGAGGCTGGGGAAAGGCAGGCATGCTGGGTTTTCGAAGCCCAGGACTTTGCAGCTGGTAGGAAAATGATCTGTCAGAGACTGGCCACGCCTTCAGCTGGGGGGTGGGGTGGGTGGGGGCTTGTTGTTAGATGCTGGAGTCAGGGTACCGCATGCACAAGGGAATAAAATGTCTCCCTGTCCTGTGCCATCCCCACGACCAGCTGCAGATCAGACTGCTGTGAGCCACAGGGTTTTCAATGGCTGATTTTTAGAAGTAGATCGCCAGGCCTTTCTTTCTAGTCTGTCTTAGTCCGGAAGCTCCCCTGAAATCTGTTCAGCAACATAAACCCATTGCCATCAAGTCAATTTTGACTCATAGTGACCCTATAGGAAAGAGTAGAACTGCCCCACAGGATTTCCAAGGAGCGGCTGGTGGATTCGATCTGCTGACTTTTTGGTTAGCAGCGAGCTCTTAACCACTGAGCCATTTAACCAAGAGACTCCAAATATTTTCATTTCCACATTTAAACAATATAAGCATGGTTGAGATCTTTTGCATTTTTTTTTTTTTAAATGCTGAGTTTTCAAAATTCAGTGTGTATTTTACACTTAGGAGTCCTGGTGGTGCAGTGGTTAAGAGCTTGGCTGCTAACTGAAAGATCAGTGGTTTGAACCCACCGGCCGCTCCTTAGGAGAAAGATGTGGCAGTCTACTTCCATAAAGATTACAGCCTTGGAAAACCTATGGGGTAGTTCTACTCAGCACCACAGGGTGACTATGAGTTAGTATTGACGGCAATGGGGTTTAATCTTTACAGAGGCAGACTGCCACATCTTTCTCCCTCGGAGTGGCTGGTGGATTCGAACCGTTGATCTTTCAGTTAGCAGCCGGGCACTTAACCACTGTGCCACCAGGGCTCCTTTTATTCAGCATCATAGCAACACGCAAAGCTCCGCTGATGGACACACAAAGTGCACTGGCTGGGAATGGAACCCAGGCGCCCCCCAGGGAAGGCGAGGATTCTACCACTGAGCCACCACTGTCCTCAGCTGGGGGTTGGTCCCTGACACAAGAGCACAGTGGTGGGGCTCACATTGTGGGAGGCTCACAGCTGCCATTCGCTGAGCACCTACTACGTGCTGGCTCTCCAAGGTGTGTGCACAGTTCATCTTTAATTCTTCCAAATATGTTATGGAGGGTTATCATCAATGGGGCTCAGAGAGGTTGTGTGACCTGCCTGAGGTCACACAGCCAGTAAACTGTGACGAAGATAAGCTTCCCCCACCCACGCTCTCTCCCCTTTCCCATGCAGCCTGCTGAGAACAGGCACCGGAAGGGGCCTTCTTGACAACAGGACTTCTGAGTCTTCAGTCCCTCTAAGGCAGTCACCCAACGCGCCAGCCTTGGGCTCAGAGCCGGGCACTGGGCACGAAGGAGGTAGATTCCCCATCCCACTCCTCAAACCCAGGACTCAGCAGCTCTCAGGAAACATTTGCCAGATGTTGAAGTGGCACAAACGGTTAACAAGCTTAGCTGCTAATGGAAAGGTTGTAGGTTTGAGACCACCCAGAGGTGCCTCAGAAGAAAGGCCTGCCAATCTACGTCTGAAAAATCAGCCATTGAAAACCCTATGGAATATGACTCGGCAACCTCAATTCCAGGTATATACACTCAGAAGAAGCAAAGGCAGGAGTGCAAACGTAAACTTATATGCCAGTGTTCACTGCAGCAGTTTTCAACAGCCAAAAGGTGGAAACAATCGAAATGTCCATCAACAGATGATGGATAAACACAATGTGGTCCATGCACTCGGTGGAATACTACTCAGACATGAACAGAAATGAAGTCTTGGTGCACGCTAGAACAGGGACGAACCCTGACAACATCACGCTGAGTGCAATAAGTCGGTCACGGAAGGATAAATGTTGTATGATCCTGTGTACAGGAAATATGTAAATACATAGAAACCAAAGATTAGTGGTTACCAGGGGCAGCGCATTTGAATTGCGCTGTTGGTGAAGAATACCGAATATATCACGGACGGCCAGAAGAACAAACGAGTCTGTCTCGGAAGAAGCACAGCCAGAATGCTCCTTGGAAGCAAGGATGGCGAGACCTCATCTCACATACTTTGGACATGTCGTCAGGAGGGACCAGTCCCTAGAGAAGGACACCATGCTTGGTAAAGTAGAGGGTCAGCGAAAAAGAGGAAGACCCTGAATGAGATGGACTGACACAGTGGCTGCAACAATGGGCTCAAACACAGCAACGATTGTGAGGATGGCGCAGGACCGGGCAGGGTTTCGTTCTGTTGTGCGTGGGGTCGCTGTGAGTCAGGATCAACTAACAACAGCAACCAAGGGGGAGGAGGAGGGAAAAAGGGAGAGTCTTTGCTTAGGGACATTGAGCTGACATTAATGGTGGTGGAATGATCTGGGAAAGGATGGTGAGAATGGTGGTGCAACCTGTGGATGTGATCAGGGTCACTGAATTACCCCTGTAGGAACTGCTGAGAGGGCGGATGTTCTGCTGTGAACATTTTCACAGTGAAGTTAAAAACCAAAAACAAAACAAGGAAGCCTGTGGAACAGAGCTCTACTCTGACACACATGGGGTCACCAGGAGTCAGCGTTGACTCAACAGCAACTATTTTTTTCTCTTTTTTTAAGCTCGGTGAGTATGAGGGGGAAACTTCCAGAAGGTGCTCCAATGTCCTGGCTTCCAGGAGCAGGGACCCCAAGGTCTGGAGGAAGCCCAGCTGTCCCTTCCTTCTTCACAGCCCTATGCCCTGGTGGCCCCAGGTGGGGCATGTCCTTCACTCCCAGACCCCGTGCCCTGCCCCCTGGCCTGGACGTGAGCCCAGCCTTGCAGCCCACTGGCTGGACTCATGCATCCAGGATGCAGACTGAAGGGGACTCCTGGGTCTCCGAGCCCCAAGACCCATCAGAGTGCCCCTGTATGGAGAGTGAACTTCCAAAACTAAGCCCCTAGAATGGCAGTGTGTGACCAGGGCTAACTCTCAGGGAGCCCTTGCTCATCCTGACCCACCAGGGGCCATCTCTGAACCCCAATGGTGTCAGCCCAGGCTGCGGGCATAGATGGAACAGCCCCACCCGCAGGATGCCAACTGTAGCTCCGGGGTCCCTTATATGGGCAGGTCACTGGTGGCTGGGCCCGAGAGCCATCCCTGAATGCTTCCAGGCTGTGTTACCAAGGGAATGGCCACCCTGGGCCTCTCCCCAGGCCAGAGTCCCTGGGAGATGTTTGGGATTGCAGCTGACACGTGGGTGTGAGGCACCTTCCCATGAGCCCAGCCCACTCCTCACATGAGCTCCAGGCAGGGCCCCGCGCCCCCGCCCTGGGCAGAGCCGCCAGTCAGGGCAGAGGGCAGACTGCCTTCCTGAGGGAGCAGTGGGCCTGCTGACCGCCCTGACCCAGGGACTTTCCCTCCTTTGCTGGTCCCTCTGCAATGTGGCCTCTTGACATAACTTCCCTCCTGGGTCCCAACCCACGCCCCCATCCCCCCCAGCCAGCCTGGTCCTGGTTCTGCCCCCAACATGTGCTGGGCGGGGGGTGGGGGGGGGCGGCTTAAGAAGGAACACAGAGTGAGCAGCTGAGAGGAGGGACCTGGAGGTGACCTCCCACAGCTTACCCAGACCAGAGGCCGGGCACTGGTGACGCCACTGAGGGACATGTGGACGCGCCAACATCTGTCCTGCTCCTGCTGACCAAAGACAGTGATGGAGTGGCAGGACCACCCTGTCCCCCACCCTCACACCCCAGAGCGGAGCCTGTCTTTGCCCTGTGTTCAGGGGCGAGGCCGAGCTCAGTGGAACCTCAGTGAGAATCAGAGGAAGCTAGACGCCACGGCCAGCATGAGCAAGCAGCTGTAATGGAGCACTCCATCTTCCCGGCCATCCCGTCTCCCTGAGAAGGCTTGGAAGACGCTGAGTCAGCTCCTGAGTGGGCACGGCGGTGAGTTCAGCATCCAGCACTTGGCTCAGCTGCTGGTGCCCCTCCCTGGCAGCCAGGCCTGCGGCTCTTGGGCATCGTGTACCCTGGGTTTCTCCTCCTCTCCCCACCCTGCGGCCCCTCCCCAGATAGGTCGGGGTTGGTGTTCCTGCAAGCAGCCCAGTGAACCCCCACAGTGCAGACAGAGGGGCCTTCCTGCTAGCCCTTCCCCAGCCCCCTAAGAGCTGTTCCCACCCCTACCCCATCAACTTTCGCTAACAGTTGAGGTCGACAGGCGGGTCGCTCTCTCTCAGCTCTGCTCTTTCCTGTGGGAGCGAGCAGGCCCGTCTCTGGGGCCTCGGTTCCCATAAACTGACCCTTCATTTCTCATGTGAGTCCACTTTAATTACAGAGCTAAATAACGAGAAGGAAATACTAAAATTAAAAAAAAACATCACTACACAAAGCAAGTTTGCTTGTCCTGGCCACCGGCTCCAAGAGCCAAGAACTCGGTGAGGATGGCACCACGCCACTCACTAAAAGCATGAGTGTCACTGAATCAATAATTCATTTACTTTAATGAGATAAGTACTTTGAAAACTAATTGCAAACCTGCTCCATTTACTCTGACCCATTATAGCCCTTAATGTAAATCTCAGAGCCACTGCAGTGGGAAGGAGAAAGAGTTTGGGTGGAAGGCACTGTGCCATCTCCCCCTGATTCTAAGAAAGAGAAAGACGACGTTCTCAACCCAGGCAGGAGAAATATGGGGACCGGCCCATCCCATAGCCCCCAACGCCACACCTTTAGCGGGATGAAGGGTTAACCCACATCCTTCCAGTGTGAATCATGGGGGAATCATTGGGGAACCTGAATGTAACAGCACGTTCTGACAGTCAATGCTCACGAATGACTGTCCCAGGGCTTCTGGGGACCTTGAGTCCCTTCAGCCAGTGGGGGCTCCATGCAGCTTGCCCCAAAGCCCTGAGTCTCAGGAGAACACGCAGTTCCAGACAAAGCTTGCAGGGACGAGCTGTCCTGAAGGATGGTTTTCAGTTCACACTTTACAGGCTCGGCAAGTGAAATCCCTGAGGGGCTCCCTGGCACACAAACCTGGGGCCAGCAAGAGGCTCCCGGCAGCAGCTGCTGGAGGGGCCAGCTACCTCGTTGCCAAGAGCGCAGCCGGCCGCCGGTGCTGAGCTGCCTGAGTAATTAGCAGACACCTGAAGTTAATCACCTACCAGGGGGCCAACAGTCAGGAAAAGACCCCCGGGGCCTCCGCCTTGTCCTTTGCTTTTCTTTTGGGCAAAGAAAGGTGACAATGGCACATTTTTTACAGCTTCTTGTCTTGGGGGAGTCCCAAACCCTTCTCTCTCTCTCTCTCCTCGCTGTCTCTCTCTCTCTCCTCTGTCTCTGTCTCTCGTCTTATTGGCAAAAGATACCCATTTCTAAACACATTTCAATCCCAAACTTAAACCTCTTGAAAAATTTCAAAAATAGCGCTTTGTCACTAAACATGTTTAGATCGTGTCTCTAAACAAACACCCTGGAGAATGTAGAAGAAACTCCTTCCGATTTGCTTCTGAGTCGGCATGTTCAATAACCCAGACAAACAAATCCAGCCCTCAGGGCTGCCTGGGCGCAGGGCGCACTGCACCTGCAGGCAAAGTCAAAGCCCTAGGGAACAGCCTCTAGTCCCAGCCCCAGACACAGTGAGGAGGTATCTGGGCCCCACTCCCAACTCTGTCCCCCGGTCTGAGGCCACGGGAGAGGATACAGTCATCATCCACTCATAATGGCCAGGTGCATGGCTACAAACAACCACATGGTCACTGCTGATGCTCTAGCATTTACTGAGCACCAGGAGTGTGCTAGGACAGCCCTTGCTCACCGGCATCACAGCCTAAAGAGAACACACTTTTCCCACACTGGACGGGGGCCCGGAGACTAATGATGCTCTAGGGTCAGACCCCAGGCAGATTAAATGGAGCTGTAGAGACTTGGGACCAAGATGGGGTGGGCTGGAGAATGCAGTGAAGTTCTTCTCAGTTGTACCTGGCGAAAGAGGTGGGCAGGCCCTTTGGGAGATGAGGATGTGGCTCCTAGAGCTATGGAAGAGGACATGGTGGCTAACCCCATCAGGAAAGCTCACCTCCAGTGGGCATCCCACTGCCCCCTCCTCCTGCTCCTGACCAGCGAGGGGCTCCAGGCTGTGTCTCCAGCTTTAGGATTTGCCTGTGGCCTGGGGTGGAAGGGACTGCTGCTCAGTGATGCATTTCCAGACACTGTCCCAGTGAGCGCAGCCCACAGACCCCCATCCTCCCTGCCCTGGTCTGGAGCAAGTGGCTTCCAAGTGGCTACAGCAGGTCTGCAGAGTCAATCATTGTTTGCAATTCTAGCTCTACGCCATTGCTCAAAACCAGAATGTCAGCTTTCTCGTTCCTGTCTAAATGCTGCACCTGGGGCTCAATGGTCTGTGAGAGTCAGACATGGCGCGCGCAAGGGCTGTTCTGAGCGCGCAAGGGCTGTTCTTCCGTAGTTGTACTTTTTCCTCCCTGAAACACGGACCTGCTGCCCAGAGGACCCGCCTGGCAGAGCCTGGGCACGCTGGGACCCAGCCCCGAGGCTGGAGGGGGTGCAGGGGAGGATGGGGTGGCGTTGATCGGAGGCAAGTCCAGGCAGGGAAGATGGATTCTGGGGTGCCCGCAGCCAGGTGCCAAGGGCAGCTGCCTGGACACAGAAGCAAAGGGGACGGGTGCCTGCAGGAGCACAGGGACCACAGACAGGTCATCACCCAGATCAGGTGCAAACAAGCTGCCAGTCAGCCTCATCGGGAAGCAACGTGGAGGGAGAAGGGAATGGATGGATGCTTTGGGGGGCAAGGAGAGGGGCTGCTGTGTGAGCTGGGAGGGTTCTCCATGGTGATATAGGAGGAGTTTCGGGGGGCTGCCTTCTTCCAGGGACATGTTAGGATCCTCTGCTGAACACCTGGGCAACAGGGCGATCCTGAGCTCCCCCGGGAGAAGCAGGGACACAGCTCAGCCATGGAGCCTAGAGTCTGCTGCAGCTGCCCAGCCCAGGCTGCCTCTGGGCGACCAGCTGTCCTAGCCCAGATGGCTGTGTGCACTACTGATCGGCGCTTGTCAGTAACCTGCTCAATGCTCCACGCACGTTGGTCCAGCCCTCCAAGTCCCTCTCGCGGCCGCCAGGTCTCTCCGGAAACACAGGTTCCCAAAGCCAGACCAAGGGTCAGTGGGGCAGACGGCCCGAGTGGCCACGGCTTTGGGAAGGAGCAAGAACCTTCTGAGCTGTCATCATGGGGGCCAGCCCACAAGGGCTTTGGCCAGTGGCTCCAGCTCCAAAGATCTCATCAGTCAGAGGAAGAGGCCAGCCGTCCAGGTGGCCAGTGGAGGAGGTGGGGAGAGCCGGCAAGTGGGTATCCATGCTCTCAACTCTTGGGCTGATGGTGAGTGCCGGAGGCTGGGAGCCTTGTGCAAGCACAACACACAGACCCATCGCCCATTCCTGTCCTTGCCATACCCTGTGTGGGGGTGGGAGTCATTTGGAAAAGTTGACCAGGGTCTGACAGCGGAGGGAGCCAGCCCTCTGGTGGTGAGGTCCCTGGATATAGCCTCAGAGTAGGAACCAGAAAACAAGGCTCGAAATCAGGCTCTACCACACGGAGCTGCACAGCCCTGAGCAAGCAGCTTAGCCTCACTGAGCCACCCCACTGGCCCTGGAACCCGCCTGGTCCACCCAACACAGGACCTTTGCACTTGCCCCAGCCTCTCTCTTGCCTGCCTCCAAGCTGAATCCTTCACTTCCCTTAGGCCCGTGTTCAAATACCTTTTCTCACCTGGATTAAAATCTCAACCTTCACTCCCCATCCCGGCACCTCCCATCCCCACTCCATAGCACTCAGCTCCTGGAAGCCCACCAATCAGTTGCCATCCAGTGGACTCAGACTCACGGCAACCCCATGTGTGTAAGAGTAGAACTGTCCTCCATAAGTTTTTCAGTGACTGATTTTTGGAAGTAGATCACCAGGCCTTTCTTCCAAGGTGCCTCTGGGCAGACTTGAACCTCCAACTTTTCAGTTAGCAGCGAGCACGTTAACTGTTTGCACCACCCATGGACTCCTACATCCCACTACAACTTACTTATTTATCTGTTTCATTGACCATTCATCTCCCTACTAGGACATAAGCTCCATGACAGATTTTTATCTGTTTGTCTACTAATGTGGACTCTGAGTGTTTGTTGAGTCAGACAGACCTGGCACAGAGCAGACAATATTTCTGAGTAAATGAAGGAACAGGTGTGAGCTCCCTAGGAAATAACATGTACACGGTTTCTTCTCTCTCTCTCTTTCTCTTTATCTCTTTCTATTTTTCTCCCTTCTCTCTTGCCTTCCTTTCCTCCCTCCCTCCCTTCCTTCCTTCCTCCTGTTCTTTTTCCCTCTCCCAAGACCTGGTTTTCTCTGCAAAGGGCATTGTAAAGAGCAGAGAGCAACTTGGGAAGGGCCTGAAAGCCGGAGGATACGAGCAGAGATGCTCTGCTTTCAGATTCCAGACTCCTCCAGGGCTGTGCTTTGTAAGAAGCGTGTGTGCATACCCTTCTCCTGGGGATCCTTCTAAAATGCAGATTCTGACTTTGCAGGTCAGGTGGGGAGGGGCTAAGACCCTGCATTTCTCAGAGATGTGGTCCAGGAGACACAGGTGCTGCTGGAGTAAGGAACACAGTCTGGGTAGGAGCTGCAGGAGCCTCAATTCTCCTGCACAGCAGGTGGGTTTTTGCTGTTAGCTGCCCTGGAGTCAGCTCCAACTCATGGCAACCTTACATATAACAGAACAAAACATTGTCTGGTCCTGTGCCATCTTCACGATCGACGGTACGTTTGAGTTCATTGTTGTGGCTATTATGTCAATCCATCTCATTGAAAGTTTCCCATGTTTTCACTGACCCTCTGCCAACCATGATGTCCTTTTCTTAAGATTGCTCTTTCCTGATGATGTATCCAAAATAAGCAAGCTGAAGTCATGCCATCCTCGCTTCTATGGAGCATTCTGGTTGTACTTCTTCTAAGACAGATTTGTTTGCTCTTTTGGCAGTCCACAGTATATTCAACATTCTTTGCCAACATCACAGTTGGATGACGTCAATTCTTCCGTCTTCCTTTTTTATTGTCCAACTTTTTTTATTTTATTTTAATTTTTTTATTGTACTTCAGGTGAAGGCTTACAGAACAAATAGTTTCTCATGGAACAGTAGTACACATACTGTTTTATGACATTGGTTAACAACCCCACAACATGTCAACTCTCTCCCTTCTCAACCTTTTTTTTTTCTTTTTTGGTGAAAATATACATAGCCAAAGATGCACCATTTCAAAAATTTCTACATGCACAGTTCAGTGACATCGACTACGCTCTCCCAATTATGCTGCTATTCTCACTTTAGATGAAGGTTTACAGAACAAAATAGTTTCTCATTTAACAATTAGTACACGTCGCCCTATGACAATGGTTAGCAATCTCACAACACATCAACACTATCCTTACTCAACCTTGGGTTCCCTATCACCAGCTTTCCTGTCCCCTTCTGCCTTCTGGCCCTTGTCCCTGGACTGCTGTACCTCATTAGTCCCATTTGGTTTTATGGGGCTGTCCACTCCCTGCTGAACGGTGAACCTCGGAAATGACTTCACCACTGAGCTGAAAGGGTGTCTGGGGGCCATACTCTCGGGGTTTCTCCAGTCTCCTTTAGGCCAGTAAATCTGGTCTTTTTTTTTTTGTGAGTTAGAATTTTGTTCTACATCCTTCTGCAGCTCTGTCCAGAACCCTCCGTTGTGATCCTGGTCACAGCAGTCAGCAGTGGTGGCCGGGCACTGTGTCCAACTTCGGCATACATACAAGATGACTGAAAAGACCATGGCTCGGGCCGGGTGCACCTTAGTCACCAAGGTGACACCTTTGCTGTCTAAAACTTTAGAGAGGTCTTTTGCAGCAGATTTGCCCACCATGATACATCACTTGATTCGCTGAGTGCTGCTTTCATGGATGTTGATAGTTGATCCAAGTAGAATGAAATAGTTGACAACTTCAATTTCTTCTCCATTTATCATGTCGCTGTTTACTGGTCCAATTGTGAAGCTTTTTGTTTTCTTCACCCTCAGATGTAATTCATCCCGAAGGCTGAAGTCTTTGACCTTCATCAGTAAGTGCTTCAAGTCAGCTTCATTTTTGGAAAGCAAGGTTGTGTCATCTGCATATTGAAGATTGTTAACAATGGGAAGCAGATGGGCAGCAGCCACCTATTGTATTCCATTCCATTCCATCTCCCACTGATCCCTACTGCAGCCTTGATGTGAAGCTGGGACAACTGTTTCCATTTACAGGGGCCTGGCGGGACAGGGCAGAGGAGCCCTGTAGCCCACTCAGTGTGGTGTGGTTGTGGGAGTATGAAGGTGTGCACTCCCCCAGGCTTCCCCTGCCCATCAAAGAGCATCTCAGAGTGGCTTCCCTCTTCCTTGCCCTAAGGCAGGTCTTCTCCCCACCAGGGTCCTGGCCATTCTTGGCAACACCTACAGTGGAAAGCGGTGGAGGTCTGCAGGTTGCCGGGGCTGCCTCAGGGACTTGTTGATTTGCTTTTGCTGAGGGTTGGGGAGGAGAGAGGCACGAGGATGCCTGCAGTGTTTACACAGTACTGCCAGGAATTCCAGGGCCCTTCACAGCATTCAAGGGATCCCTGCGTGTTGCAAACAGTTAACTCACTCATTGTTAACTGAAAGCTTGGAGGTTTGAGTCCATCCAGGGGCACCTCAGAAGAAAGGCCTGGTGAACTACTTCTGAAAATTCAGCCATTGAAAACTCTATGGAAGGGGCTGAGCCAACATACCGCTGTAGACAGACACACCATGCTGACCCTCTTTAGCAAAGACCTGAAAAACTACGTGAAAAAGATACAAACATCAGTCCTGGAACCCTAAGCATCAAATGAAGGGATAAAGAACTAGATCAAACACCTAATGGAAAAAGAAAATGAAGGAAAACAGAGAACAACGAGAGATACAGAATGGAGGTACCCTGCCAGCTAAATGGCACAGTGTCACCATTATGGAACACCACCAGCAAGGACCCTGGACAGGTAGTAAAGGAAGGCAACTTCACGGAGCTCCCAGTAGGAGACAGAGCACCCAGTAATCACACCCCGTCCATCTGGCAAGGAATAGTGAATGCTTCTATACTGCTGGACCAACATCAGGAGGCAGACAGTGCCCCCCTCAGCCACCTTGCCAAGCCAGTGTAGAGCAAAGTGGGCTCGCCCTGCCTGCTGCTGCCCTGCCTGCCCAGACAAGGCAGTGAAAGCTATCATGCCCACAGATGAGCAAGCAGCAAAGCATGCCTGTCCTGTCCACCCTGACGTATCACAACAAAACAAAAAAATCAGGATGAAACAAATGAACATACAATCAATAAATTAAGGAAATAATACCTTAATGTCTTGGAGATAGCAGACAATATCAAAACGTATAAAAAAGCAGGACAAGACAACTCCAACAAGTGACCAAAAAGAGAATCAAATGACCTTCCGGTAGAAGAAAAGGCAGTGGAACTACCTGATATGGACTTCAAAAGACTAATATTTAGGGCTCTCCAAGAGATTAGAAAAGAGATCAAGGGAAACACAGACAAAACCAAGAAAAAATAGACAAAATCATGAAAAAAACAGACAAAAACAAAGAAAACATAGTCAAAATCAAGGAAAATTCAGAAAAGCAATAGAAGACTTCAGGAAAAAAATACAAGAACAAAACGTCAAAAAATCATACAAAAACAGCAACTAGAAATCCAAAAGATAAACAACAAAATTTCAGAAACAGACAACTCAGTAGAAGGTCTTAGGAACAAATTTGCAACAACGGAAGACAGAATCAGCAAGATTGAAGACAAATCCATTGATGCCACTTTGTTTGAGGAAAAATCAGAGAAAAGATGAGGAAAACTGAAGAACGATGTGGGACACAATAAAGAGCAAAAATTTGCACGTGATTGGAATTTCAGAACGGGGAGAAATTGGAAAACACAGAGAAGATTTGCTGGCAGAAAACTTCCCAAATATTGTGAAAGATGAAAAGCTGACCATCCAAGAAGCTCGACAAACCCTATAAAGGAGAGACCCCAAAGGAAAGTCACCAAGATATATCATAATCACACTTTCCAAAACTAAAGACGAAGAAAGAATCCTGAGAGCAGCTCAAGAAAAACAAAAAGTCACTTACAAAGGGGAAATAATAAGACTAAGCTCTGATCACTCAGCAGAAACTATGCAGGCAAGAAGGCAATGGGATAACGTACATAAACCTTGAAAGAAAAAACTGCCAACCAACAATAATATATCCTGCAAAACTCTTTCTCAAATATATTTCCAGATAAACAGAAATTAAGGGAATTTGTAAAAACCTAACCAAACTTAAAAGTAATATTAAACGGAATCCTTCCATTAGAGAATGAACAACATCAGACAACAAATGGAGTCTAAGACACAGGATGCATCAGCCAGATACCAACCTAGGTAAAGAACTCTCAATAACAAAACAAAGCTAAAAGCCTTGAAACAAGGAAATAGAGAGGGCAATCTGTAAATTACAACAATGTCAAAACAACAAAAGAGGGAATAAACAGTTTAGGTATAGAACTTTCCAATGTAGAAGAAGTCAAGGTGGTATCAAGTAACAAAAGACTGGTTTAAACTTAGAAAGATAAGTGTAAATTTCAAGGTAATCACAAAGAAAGTTTATAAACCTACTCATCAGAACTGAAGAAGAAAAACATAAAGACTCAGTAAACACAAAATCTATAATAATGAAAGAAAAGAATATCCACAAACAAAAGGAATTCAGCACAAGGAAGTAACAGAAACAAAGAAAATGTCAGTACCACACACAAAAAAAAGCCAACAGTATGACAGCAATGAACTCACAGCTACTGATAATCACACTGAATGTAAATGGCTTAAAGTCACCTATAAAGACAGAGAATGGCAGAATGGATTAAAAAACACTACTTATCAATATGCTGTCTACAAGAGACACACCTCAGACACAAAGACATAAATACATTAAAAATCAAAGGATAGAAAAAAATATATCAAGCGAACAGTAACCAAAAAAAGGGAGGAGTGGCTATACTAACCTCAGATAAAATAGACTTTAAGGCAAAATCAACAATAAAAGACAGGGAAGGACATTATATAATGATGAAAGGAACAATCCACCAAGAAGACACAACCTTAAGAAATATCTATACACCCAATGACAGGGCTCCAAAATACATAAAAGAAACTCTAACAGCACTGAAAAAAGTAATAGACAGTTCCACAATAATAGCAGGAGACTACAACACACCACTCTCAGTAAAGGACAGAACATCTAGAAAGAAACTCAACAAAAATACAGAAGATCTAAAGGCCAAAATTGACCAACTTGACCTTATAGACGTATATATACCGCTCCACCCAACAGCAGCAAAATATACATTATTTTCCAATGCACATGGAATGTTCTCCAGAATAGACCACATCTTATGCCCCAAAGCAACTCTCAGCAAAATCCAAAACACTGAGATAATACAAAGCATCTTCTCTGATCACAACGCCATAAAAGTAGAACTTAATAAGAGGAAGAACAAGGAAAAAAAATCAAATACATGGAAACTGAATAACACTTGGCTTAAAAACCACTGGGTAATAGAAGAAATCAAAGAAGGAACAAAAAAATTTCCTAGAATCAAATGACAATGAAAACACATCACATCAAAACCTTTGGGACACAGCATAGGCAGTGCTCCGAGGTCAATTTATAGAAATAAATACACACATTAAAAAAGAAGAATGGGCCAAAATCAAGACATTAGCCCTACAACTCGAACAAATAGAAAGAGAACAGCAAAAGAAGTCCATGGGCACCAGAATAAAGGAAATAATAAAGATTAGAGCAGAAATAAATTAAATAGAGAATAGAAAAACAAAAGAAAGAATCAACAAGACCAAAAGTTGGTTCTTTGAAAAGATCAACAAAATCGACAAACCACTGGCCAAACTGACAAAAGAAAAACAGGAGACAAACCAAATAACTCACTTAAGAAATGAGACAGGAGACGTAAATTACAACAGACCCAAGTGAAATAAAAATGATCATAACAGAATACTATGAAAAATTATACTCCGCAAATTTGAGAACCTAGAGGAAATGGACAAATTTCTAGAAACACCCTACCTACTGAAACTAACACAAACTGAGATAGAAAATCTGAACAGACCTATAACAAGAGAAAAGATTGAAGGAGTAACAACAACAACAACAAAAAAACAAAAAACCTCTCAACAAAAAAGAGCCCTGGCCTGGATGGCTTCACTGGAGAATTCTACCAAACTTTCAGAGAAGAGCTCACATCAGTACTACTCAAACTATTTCAGAGCATACAAAAGGAAGGAATACCCCAAATTCATTCTATGAAGCCAGCATAACCCCAATGCCAAAGCCAGGCAAAGACATCACAAAAAAAGAAAATTACAGACCAAATATCTCTCATGAATATAGAGGCAAAAATTCTCAACAAAATTCTAGCCAACTGGATTCAGCATCATATAAAAAAAAAAAATACACCACAACCAAGTGGGATTCATACTAGGTATGCAAGGATGGTTCAACATTAGAAAACTAACCAGTGTAATCCACCATAAATAAAATTAAATAATTACATGATCATCTCAGTTGATGTAGAAAAGGCATTCGACAAAGTCCAACACCCATTCCTGATAAAAATTCTCAATAAAATAGGAATAAGCGAAATTCCTCAACATAATAAAGGACATCTATACAAAACCAACATCCAACATTATTCTCAATGGAGAGAGGCTAAAAGCATTCCCACTGAGAATGGGAACAAGACAAGGATGTCCTTTATCACTACTCCTATTTAACATTGTGCCAGAAGTCCTAGTTAGAACAGTAAAGCAAGAAAATGAAATAAAAGGCATCCAAATTGGAAAGGAAGAAGTAAAATTATCCCTATCTGCAGATAATATAATCCTATACATAGACAATTCCAAATATTCCACAAGAAAACTACTGGAACTAATAGAAAGATTTAGCAGAGTAGCAGGATACAAGAGCAACATACCAAAATAAGTTGGATTCCTATACACCAACAAAGAGAACTTTGAAAAGGAAATCAGGAAAATAGTACCATTTATAATAGCTCCTAAAACAATAAAATACTTACAAATAAATCTAACCAGGTACGAAAAAAACCTATACAGAGAAAACTACAAAACACTACTACCGCAAGATACCAAGAGAGACTTACATAAATGGAAAACATACCATGCTCATGGATAGGTAGACTCAACATTGAGAAAATGTCAATTCTACTCAAAGTGATGTACAGATATAATGCAACCCCAATCCAAATATCAATAGCATTCTTTAACGATATGGAAAAACTAATCACCAACTTTATATGAAAAGGAAAGAGACTCTAGAATAGCAAAGCATTACTGAAGAAAAAGAACAAAGTAGGAAGTCTCACACTACTTGATCTCAGAACCTACTATACAGCCAAGGTAGTCAAAACAGTCTGGAACAGAATCGAGAACCCAGACGTAAATCCATGCACCTATGGTCAGCTGTCTTTGACAAAGGATGGAAGTCCATTAAATGGGAAAAAGAAAAGTCTTTTTAACAAATGGTGCTTGCAAAACTGGATGTCCATCTGTACAAAAATGAAACTGGATCTGTGCCTCACACCGTACTCAAAAACTAGCCAAATGGATCAAAGACCTAAATACAAATCCTAAAATGATCAAGATCATGGAAGAAAAAATAGGGACAGCCCTAGAGGCCCTAATACATGGCATAAATATAACACAAACCATAACTAACACTGCACAAACACCAGAAGATAAACTAGATACCTGGGAGCTCCGAAAAATTAAACAGTTATGCTCATCAAAAGACTTCACCAAAAGAGTAAAAAGAGAATCTATAGACTTGGAAAAAATTTTTTTCTATGACATATCCAACAAGGGTCTAATCTCTAAAACCTATTGAATACCTCAACATCTCAACAATAAAAAGATAAATAATCCAATTATAAAATGGGCAAAGGACATGAACAGACACTTCACCAAAGAAAACACTCAGGTGGCTAACAGACACATGAGGAAATGCTCCTGATCATTAGCCATTAGAGAAATGCAAATCAAAACTACAATGAGATACCATCTCACCCCAACACAAGTGGCACCAATCAAAAAAAAAAAAAATCAGAAAATAATGAATGTTGGAGAGGTTTTGGGGAGATTGGAACTCTTACGCACTGTTGGTGGGAATGTAAAAATGGCACAACCACTATGGAATATGATATGGTGCCTCCTTAAAAAAGCTAGAAATAGAAATACCATATGATCCAGCAACCTCACTCCTAAAAATATATCCTAGAAAAATACGAGTCATCATATAAATAAACGTATGCACACCCATCTTCATTGCAGCACTGTTCACAATAGCAAAAAGATAGAAATAACCTAAATGCCCATCAACAGATGAATGGATTAAAAAATTATGGTACATATACACACTGGATAAAGAATAATGATGACTCCTAGAGACATCTCACAACATGGATGAATCTGGAGGGCACTATGCTGAGTGAGATAAGTCAATCACGAAAGGACAAGTATTACATGAGATCACTATTAAAAAAACCAAAGAAAAGGTTTACACGCAGCAAAAAATTATCCTTGATAGTTACAAGGGAGAGAAGGAGTGGGGAGGGGAAATCACTAACTAGATAATTAAGAAAAAACTAAACCCATTGCTGTCGAGTCGATTCTGACTCATAGCGACCCTACAGGACAGAACAGAATAGCCCCATAGGGTTTCCAAGGAGTGGCTGATGGATTCCAACTGCTGACCTTTTGGTTAGCAGCTGAGCTCTTAACTACTGCGCGACCAGGGCTCCAACTAGATAACAAATAAGTGTTAACTTTCATGAAAGGAAAGACAACACACAATACAGGGGAAGTCAGCACAAACTTGACCAAGGCAAAGCCATAGAAGTTTCCTAGACACAACCAAACCCCTTGAGGGGCCGGGTTACTGAGGGGCTGAAGGCTGGGGACCATGGTCTCAGGGGACATCTAGGTCAACTGGCATAACATAGTTGATAAAGAAAATGTTCTACATCCTACTTTGGTGAGTAGCGTCTGGGGTCTTAAAAGCTTGCAAGTGGCTGTCTAAAATACATCTATTGGTCCCACCCTGTCTGGAGCAGAGGAGAATGAAGAAAACCAAACACACGAGAAAAATATCAGTCCAAAGGACTGACAGACCACATGAACAACAGCCTCCACCAGCCTGAGCCCAGTAGAACTAGATAGTGCCCAGTTACCATCACCGACCACTCTGACAGGGATCACTATAGAAGGTTCCAGACAGAGTGGGAGAAAAACATGAACAAAATTCAAATTCACAAAAAAGACCAAACTTACTGGTCTGACAGAGACTAGAGGAACCCCGAAGACTACGGCCCCCAGACACTCTGCTAACTCAGAACTGAAGCCACTCCTGAAGTCCACCTTTCAGCCAAAGCTTAGACAGGCCTATGAAACAAACAGGCGTTCACTGGAAACCCTCTGGGGCAGTTCTACTTTGTCTTATAGGGTCGCTATGAGTCGGAATTGGCTTGACGGCAACAGGTTTGGTAACGGGTTTATAAAACAAACAATAATACATGTGAAGAACATGCTTCTTAGTTCAAATATATGAGACCAAATGGGCAACACCTGCCCAAAACCAAGGACGAGAACCAAGAAGGGGCAGGAAACCTGAACGAATGGACACGAGGAACCCAGGGTGGAAAGGGAAATGGGGAGAGTGCAGACACGTTGCGGGGATTGCAAATCGATGTACAAATTTTCGAATGAGAAACTAATTTGCACTGTAAACTTTCACCTAAAACACAATAAAATAAAAAATAAGAAAACCCTCTGGAGCATAGTTCTACTCTGACATGCACGGGGCCGTCATGAGTTGGAGTCGACTCTATGGCAACTGTTTTTTTTTCCCATAGCACTCAAACATGTGGAGTTTCTTTGAAATTCCTTTAGTACCCTGTACTGGATAACCGCTTTGGAACAGCTGATCATGGGTCACAGCTTTGTAAGCACTAAGTGGCCAAACAACAGCCAGACAAAGACTCGAAGGTGGCTACTCCGAGCCCAAGCCCCAGGACAGAAGAGCCCCAGGTCCAAGGCCCCGGCCTTGACCCTGCAGCTCTGCCTGCAGGGCCTGACCCAAGACCTGGACAGGGAGCCCGGGAGAGGGACCGGGCTTCTAGCAGGAAGCTGGGACAGGGAGGGAGGCTGGGCTGGCCTGGGCTCATCTGCTGAGGTCAGTGGGAGCCTGGGCTGACCCTGCATCCAGACGTCCCCACAGAGGGGATGTGGGCCTGCACCTTGGTTCCTGCTGCAGAGCTCTCTAGCATTTGTACATTTCCCTGTGGATTCTACCTTGCCACTCTCCTTGGAGAAGAAATCAATGGGAAGATCTCAATTAATCACCCGGGGCAAACTAATTAGGGTCCTAAATTAGGTCAGAACCATCATCTGTTCAGGGGGGAAGACCCTCCATCCTGGCTCCATTCTGGAGAGAAGGAGCCACAGGCAAAGGGGCAGAGAGGGTGCTGGCCATCTCAGGCAGGATGTTCTGGGCCCGTGTGGATGGCAGTTGGGGCAGAAGCAGAGCTGCAGATCTGCCCCCATCCCGAGCAGGGCCAGGACTCCATCCCTACACAAGCAAGGTGGCCAGGCCGAGACCTGTCTGACAAAACCAGTCTCTCCCACTGGATGGCAACCAGCACTATGCCTTTGGCCGTGAGTGTGGGGCAGTCCAGACAGGGCTACTCCTTCTCCATCCTCGGCCACGAAGCACCAGCTCTGGGGGCTTCTCCTCATTTCTGGTGGCCTGGCTGCGGGGCTGCTGGAGCACTGTGGTGGCTGGGCTGATGAGTTACACACGTAGGCAGCAACCCCTTTACCCCCAAACTTGCCCTGGGCTCTTCTGCATGGATTCCGCTTGGTCCAGCAGCCTTCAGCTCAGGCTAACGAGATATTCCAGCATCCCGAGGTCCCCAGAGAGGCTTGGTGCAATCCCTCACTCTCTGACCCAAATGGACGCTGTGGCTGCCCCCGGCTGGGCCCTGCTGCCAGCTTCCTCTTGCTGTTACCCTGCCTGGCTCTGGAGAAAGGGCTACATGTCTGGGACACTCAGGCTGGAGTGAGAAGTCAGCAGGGGTGAGCTTCTCCTGCTTTGCTTCCTATTTCTCTCTCCCGAGCTTCGGAAGGTGGCCAGGACCTCTAAGGAGCAATCCCAGGGAATACTGGTATTTTATAGGTACTTCGTAAATTGCGCAGCGCTTTAAATTTGTTATTTTCTCTGAACACTGACAGGCATGCGAACTTTGTGCTGATGTGGATGCCTTCCCTCCCTGGCCAGGTTCTCACCTGCCCTGGCCGGGCTCAGCAGCTGGGCAGAAGCCTACACTATGCGGCTGCAGCCACTGCACACAGCGGCTTGAACAGGAAGCAGGGTGCCGCTGGACTCTTCACGATCTCTGCCCTCCTCTCCTACGGGGGTGATGGTTAATGTCACCTGGCAACTTGGCCAGGCCGTGATTCTCAGTGGTTTGGCACTTATTTATGTCACCATCCTCCATTTTGTGATCGGATGTGAGCAGCCAACCAGTTGAAAGGGGAGTGTCCTTGGGGGTGTGGTCTGCATCCAGATATATATGGATGTTCTGGCAAAGCTTGCTCCCTCTCGATCCAGCACCCGACTCTCCATTTTCTGACTTCTGGTACTTGGGATGTGAGCCAGCAGCCTGCCATCTGACCTGCCGATTTTGGGTTCGTCAGCCCCTGCAACCGTATGAGTCACGAGAAGCCTCCAGCCTGATGCCTGACCCATGGATTTGGGACTTGCCAGAGTCTGTAACGTCATGAGCCATTTCCTTGAAATAAATGTCTCTCTCTATGTTTATATACACACACGTGTCACTGGTTTTGCTCCTCTAGAGAACTCAGTATAAGATAGAAGTGCAGGTAACAGCCACCTGGAAGGCCCAAAGGGGCCGACTGCTACCATGGCCCCCCTGCCGGAACCTAAGCTCCATGAGACCCAGGACCTCGCCTGTTGTTGCCAGAATCCCCAGGGTCTGCAGCAGTGAGTGCCTGGCACCCAGCAGACACCAGTAGAGATTTGCTGGGTGAATGTATACACGTAGGGTTGAATGGTGGGGTGGACCCAAAAAGATATTTCTAAGTCTTATCCCTGGAACCTGTGGCAGGGGAGGATTACCCAGTAAGCAAGGTATGCACAGGCTTACTTGTGCTTACTCACTAATCTGTAATGAACACTTTCACATGGGTTTCACCACATCATAGAAACTGCACTACAGCTTAGTAAGCAAGCACAAGTAAGCCCGTGCTTACCTTGCTTACTGAGTCATCCTCCCCTGTCAGGGACCGTAAATGTGAAAAGAGGCTTTGATTCTGTAGAAAGGTGCTGTAGGGCTGGGAGAGAGACAGATGCCAGCCATACCTAGAAGCAGAGTCTTTGATGTGGTGAAAAAATGTGAAATTATTCACTACAGATGATCTGGTAAGCAAGATAAAAGCTCCACACTTACCTCACCTATTGGATAATCTGCCCCTGCCTGCGAATGTGAGTTTATTGGGAAAAGAGTCTTTGCAAGATGTAATTAAGTTAAGGAACTTGAGATGAGATCATCCTGGATTTAGGATGGGCCTGACACCCAATGACGAGTTGGCTTATAAGAGATACACAGAGGAGGGACAGACACAGGAGGCCACGTGAAGACAGGCAGAGATGAGATCGATGCAGCCACAAGCCAAGGAATACCTGGGACCACCTGAAGCTGGAAGAGACAAGGAGGAAGCCTCCCCTAGAACCTGCGGAGGGAACGTGGCCCTGCTGACACCTTGATTTCAGACTTCTGGCCACTAGAATTATGAGACAACCACCTTCTGGGTGTTAAACCATCCCGTTTGTGGGACTTCATTACAGCAGCAGCAGGGAGCTGAACCACACACTCTGGCTGGAGCTTAATTCTGGCGAGGCTGTCTTCTCCACACGCCTTCCCCAGTTCACCCCTGGGTCTGTCTCTTTTACTCCCTGGACCCTCGGCAAATACGGGCCCAGGGTTCAGCTTCTCTAGTTGCTAAGTTACGTCCATGGCGCTGGAGTGGGTGTGTGGGGACAGCCCAGAGCATCTCCCTCCCTGTGTTTTCTTTCTGCCACGGCCCCTCCGGAGGATTCCGCACAGGAGGTGGGGGGGCTAACTAGGAATATGGGGATGCATCGGCCATTTGTCTGTCACCACTGCCCTTTGCCACAAGCCATCTGGCAGTGTGTTGTTCTGTGGTGGCTTGGGTGTTGCTATGATGCTGAAAGCTAGGTCACTGGTATTTCAAATACCAGCTGGGTCACCCATGGTAGACAGGTATCAGAGGAGCTTCTGGACTAAGACAGACTAGGAGGAAAGGCCTGGCGATCTACTTTCAAAAATCAGTCAGTGAAAACCCTATGGATCACAATAGAACGTTGTCCAGTACAGTGCTGGGAGATGAGCCCCCTAGGCTGGAAGGCACTCAAAATACGCAGTGGCCGCAGTAATGGACTCGAGCATGTTAAAGATGGTAAAGATGGCATAGGAGAAGGCAATGCTTCATTCTGTTGTACACGAGGTTGCCAGGAGTCAGAGCCAACTATATGGCAGCTAGCAACCACTGCCCCTCGGGACCCTTGGTACAGGAGAAGGCAGACTTACAGCAAGAAATAAAAACAGCACCGGGCCATCCAGAAAGCAGCAAAACAGCAACCATTCTGAGCTGGCTCTCCCACCTACTCTCCCAGGCACAGGGCTTAGTGCTGGGACCTCCCCATGACCCGGGCAGCTGTGGTCCTCAACCCCATTGTTCAAAGGGCAAGATGCAGTTCCAACAAACAAAACCCTCTCGCTGCCCCCTTGCCTGTGGAATGCTCCAGAGGCGCTAGACTTCGTGAGCGTGCTGTTAAGCTTTTAAATGTAATGGCTGTTTCTCCCCAAAGCCAGCCCTGGGGTCCACATTATTAACTTGTCTTCAGGCAGTTCTGGGGAGCAGCTAGCTACCAGGACTCTTGTGGCCTGGCACTTAATGAGGTTTAATCTGCAGTGAGAGTCTGTCCTCTCCAGCCTGGCTTCCCCATCACTAACAGACTCTCACAAAGGACCTCATCAAAAGCTTTTTGAAAACTCAGGTAAATTATGTCCACTGGGCTGCCGGGACACCTGCCGTTTTACTAACTTTTCAGAGTACTCTGGTCAGTTTGAGAACCTGGTTTCCTTTTAGATCCAGGAGTGTTCAACTGCATTACCTCTGGGCGCTCGGGTCTGTAATTTCCAGGGTCTCCCTAGCTGACGTTAGCGACTTTCCAATTTCCAGAAACGGCTTAGTTTCCCAATCCCTTTCAAAATCACAGCTATTTTATACTTTCTAATTCCATTAGGCGGATCCTCTCCCATTCTGGAGATTTACTGGGCTGGGATTTCTCAGGTAAGCCTATCAACAGCTTCCCGTGAGCCCGCGGCCTGGGAAAGGCTGCTGAGGCCGTCACGTGTACCAGGGTTCTACGTGACTTTGGGCAGGTGATTCAGAGCTGCCTGGGATGGGCCCCACCACTGCGGTCGAGAAGGCTCATGGCAGGGCAGGCAGACTGCCAGAGCAGCGCGAACTTAAATGTGTTTGTCATACAAGTTCTGCATGAGTCCGTGGGCACGGGACAGATTCCCGCCCGAGCAGGCTTTCCAACAGGGCTGCCCACCCCTGGCTGGGCAGTAGGGCCTGTCCAAGCGGCAATGCCTGCCGCTTGGGCCTTCTGTTGGGATGGCCCACCCTCACTTCCTGTGGTTCTGACTTTCAATTCAGTGTGAGAGTGCCTGGGCAGAGCAGCCTTTGTCCCATGGCAGGGACAACCTTGAACCAAGGTAACAAGTTCTTGGTGCACTGCTGTCCTGAGCTCTGTCCCCCACCTAATGAGGGAGGACCTGGATGAGTTGGGTGGCATCCTGTCCTGAGGACATTTCAGCCCCTTTAAAGGATGTGTCATAACCGTCTTGGTCTGGCTAACATCTTGTCTTGCTTTCTCCAAGTTTCCAATGGATTTGTGTCTCCCAAAATGATATGCTGAGGTCCTAACCCCTGTATCTGTGAATGTGACCTTGTTTGGGGAAACAGTTTTTCTTTGAAGAGTTATTAGTTAACATGAGGTCATACTGTGGTAGGGAGGGTCCTGATCCCATCTGAGTGATGTCCTTATAAAAGAGGCAAACAAACACAGATACAGTCAGAGGAAGAATGGTCATATGAAGACAGAGACAAACATGAGAGCAGAACTAGATGGTGCCCGGCTACCATTACTGAACGTTTTGATCAAAGATTCAATAGAAGAAATTCCAGAGGTGGGGCCAAGATGGCGGAGTACTTAGACACTTCCTGTGTTCCCTCAGACAACAAAGACCCGAAAAAACAAGTAAACAGATTACGTATGACAATCTAGGAGCCCTGAACATCAAAGACAAAGTTGAGGAGTCAGACTGAGCGGCAGGGGAGAGACGATTCAGAAGCAGCGAGGATTTGCCAGACCTGACCTGGCCAGCACCCTGCAGGGTAGATAGGCCAGTGCGCACGGGCTGAAGCAAGCAGCAATGCTTGGGATGCATTTTCCACTTTGGGAGAAACCGAATGGCGAAAAGTCTCCTCAAGCCTCCAGAACCAAAGAGAAGTGGCTCTGAATGGGTGAAAGATAAGCACAAGCGTCTAACCTACTGCACAGATCAAAAAAACTTTCCCCCCCTTGGGAAGTACCACTCTCCTATTTACCTGCCCACTCCTCGTGATGCTCCAGGTCCCAGTCTGGCTTCAGCAACTGCTGTGCCCTCTGGGCTGCAAGTAGGACCCACTGTGTGCCCTGTGCCATTCTCCTGGCTTTGGAGAGGGAACAAATTAACAAGGAGGAAGAAATAAGCTGCCAGCTTCCCTGAGCCAGGAGCTCAGGGCAGGCACAGCCCCTTTGCCCAGGCACAGGCGTTAAGGGGTCCACGGACTTTGAATGCCTTTCACCCCTGCATAGACCTCTGTGGGCCCATTTCAACAGTGTAGGCCCTCATTAGCACAGTACAACAGGATATATACATGAAGCCTATTTTCAACAGCAACAGCTATAAGGGGGAGTGGCAGATTCATGACATTTGACACTGCCGTGCCCATTAAGCAGGGTCTTCACCTACCCACATCAGGGCCTAAGGACTGGTGGCTCCACTCACTCCACCTAGCCACTCGTGACAGGGGTCCAAGAATAAACAGTGCATCCTTGTCTTTACAGCCAACAGCATTGGGTGCCCAAAGTCAGGCTGCAAAACCCACTCACTTACGTGCTCTAGGGAACAGGGACATGTCTTCCACCCAGACACCAGGGGCAGCCATCAGCCCTCTGCCTTGCTCAGCACATGATCCCCTACTGCAGCCAGGTATCTGTGCCTACTCCAATCACCCCTGCCCATCTAGGACTTCAGGTGAGGGCCTGCACCATACTCAGTGACTGACTGTATGGATACCTGAGCTGAACCTACACAAGAAAAATAAATGGACTTCTGGGCTCATACACCTAGTAACAGCTCTAACCACCTGGTAACAGGACGCGAGAGCTTCAAAGATGCCAATAATCAAAGTAGTTCACACGACCAGCCTATCTGGGTATATCAAAACAAAACAAAATAAGAAGCTAGGACACAGTAAGCAAACATAAAATAAATAAATACAATAAGTTATTGATAGCTCGGAGACGACAGTCAATATTAAATCACATAAAGAGGCAGACCATGATGGCTTCAGCAAGAAACCAAAACAAAGAACCAAGAAACCTCCTGGAGGAATAGAACTTCTCAGAATTACTGGAGGTAGAATTCAAAAGATTAATATACAGAGCTCTTCAAGGTATCAGGAAGGAGATTAGGCAAAACACAGAACAAGCCACACAGACAAAGCAACAGAGGAACTTAAGAAGGTTATACAAGAGTGTAATGATAAATTTAACAGGCTGCAAGAATCCATAGAGAGACAGCAAATAGAAAACCAAAAGATTAATACAATTTCAGGATTAGACAACTCAATAGAAAGCCATAGGAGCAGAATTGAGGCAATGGAAGCCAGAATTAGTGAGATTGAAGATAAAGCACTTGACACCAACTTATTTGAGGAAAAAATCAGATAAAAGAATTAAAAAAAAAAAAAAATGAAGAAACCCTAAGAATTATGTGGGACTCTATCAAGAGGAATAACCTACGAGTGATTGGAGTAGCAGAACAGAGGGGAATAACAGAAAATACAGAGAGAACTGTTGAAGATTTGTTGGCAGAGAACTTCCTTGATATCATGAAAGATGAGAAGATCTCTATCCAAGATGCTCATCGAACCCCACGTAAGGTAGATCCCAAAAGAAAGCCACCAAGACATATTATAATCAAACTTGCCAAAACCAAAGATAAGGAGAGAATTTTAAGAGCAGCTAGGGATAAACAAAAAGTCACCTACAAAGGAGAGTCAATAAGACTAAGCTCAGACTACTCAGCAGAAACCATGCAGGCAAAAATGCAATGGGATGACATATATAAAACCTCGAAGGAAAAAAAAAATTGCCAGCCAAGAATTACATATCCAGCAAAACTGTCTCTCAAATATGTGGTGAAATTAGGGCATTTCCAGATACATAGAAGTTTAGGGAATTTGTTAAAACCAAACCAAAATTACAAGAAATACTGAAGGGAGTCCTCCAGTTAGAAAATCAGTAATATCAGATAACAACCCAAGACTAGAACACAGGACAGAGCAACCAGATACCAACCCAGAGAGGGAAGTCATGAAAATAAATCAAAGTTAAAACACTGAAAATAGGGAAACAGAGACATCAGTATGTAAAAGATGACAACATTAAAACAAAAAAGAGGACTAATTAATGTAGTCATAGAACTTTCAAATGGAGACGAAGTCAAAGTGATATCAAGAAATGAAAGAGTGGTTTAAACTTTGAAAAATAGGGGTAAATATTAAGGTAACCACAAAGGAAACTAACAGTCCTACACATCAATATAAAAAACAAGAAAAACATAAAGACTCAGCAAATACAAAATCAACAACAATGAAAAAGATGAAAAGAAAATGCATAAAGAAAAATGACTCAGCACAGAAAATTAAGTGGAACAAAGAAACTGTCAACAACACACAAAAAAAGACATCAAACTGACAGCACTAAACTCATACCTATGAATAATTACACTGAATGTAAATGGACTAAATGCACCAATAAAGAGACAGAGAGTGACAGAATGGATTAAAAAAACACAATCTGTCTATATGCCTTCTACAAGAGACACACCTTAGACAAACTAAAACTCAAAGGATGGAAAAATATATATCGAGCAAACAACAATAAAAAAAGAGCAGGAGTGATGGTATTAATCTCTGACACAATGGACTTTAAAGCAAAATCCACCTCAAAGGATAAGGAAGGGAACTACATAATGATTAAAGGGTCAATACACCAGGAGGCCATAACCATAATAAATATTTACGCACCCAACGACAGGGCTCTAAAATATATAAAACAAACTCTAACAGAACTGAATAAATAGACAGCTCCACAATAATAGTACAAGACTTCAACACACAACTTTCAGTGAAGTGCAGAACATCCAGAAAGAAGCTCAATAAAAACACAGAGGATCTAAATGCCACAATCAACTGACCTGATCTCATAGACATATACAGAAGACTCCACCCAACAGCAGCCAAGTATACCTTCTTTTCCAACACACATGGAACATTCTCCAGAATAGACCACATATTAGGCCACAAAGCAAGCCCTAACAGAATTCAAAACATGGAAATACTACAAAGCATCTTTTCTGACCATAAAGCCATGAAAGTAGAAATCAATAACAGAAAAAGCAAGGAAAAAAAATCAAATACATGGAAACTGAACAACACCTTGCTCAAAAACTACTGGGTTACAGAAGAAATTAAGGACAGAATAATGAAATTTACAGAATCAAATGAGAATGAAAACACATCCTACCAGAATCCTTGGGACACAGCAAAAGCACTGCTCAGAGGTCAATTTATAGCAATAAATGCACACATCCAAAAATAAGAAAGGGCCAAAATCAAAACATTAATCCTACAACTCGAACAAATAGAAACAGAGCAGCGAAAGAAGCCCATGGGCACCAGAAGAAAGGAAATAATAAAAATTAGAGCAGAAATAAATGAAATAGAGACTAGAAAAACAACTGAAAGGGTGAACAAGACCAAAAGCTGGTTCTTTGAAAAGATCAACAAAACTGATAAACCACTGGCCAAACTGACAAAAGAAAAACAGGAGAGGAAGTAAACAACCCAAATAAGAAATGAGAGGATATAGCACAACAGACCCAAGTGAAATTAAAAGAATCATAACAAAATACTATGAAAAATTGTACTCCAACAAATTTGAAAACCCAGGGGAAATGGACACACTTCTAGAAACTCACTACCTACCTAAACTAACACAAACAGAGGCAGAACAACTAAATAAACATATAACAAAAGAAGAGGTTGAAGAGGTAATTAAAAAACTCCCAACAACAACAAAAAAGCCCTGGCCTGGATGGCTTCCCTGGAGAATAACACCACTACTCCTAAAGGTATTTCAGAGCATAGAAAAGGATGGAATACTCCCAAACTCATTCTAGGAAGCCAGTATAACCCTGATACCAAAACCAGGTGAAGACACCACAAAAAAAGAAAATTACAGACCAACAGCCCTCATGAACATTGATGCAAAAATCCTCAACAACATTCTAGCCAATAGAATTCAGCAACATATCAAAAAAAAAAAAAAATCACCATGATCAAGTGGGGTTTATACCAGGTATGCAGAGATCGTTCAACATTACAAAAAAACCCAACGTAATCCATCACATTACTAAAACAAAAGACAAGAACCACACAATCTTATCAATCGATGCAGAAAAGGCATTAGACAAAGTCCAACACCCATTCATGATAGAAACTCTCAACAAAATAGGAATAGAAGGGAAACTCCTCAACATAATTAACGACATTTATACAGTAAAATGCCAGGAAAGGAGAATGGAGAACACCAAAGACACAAGGAAAGTATTAGCCCAAGAGACAGAAAGGGCCACATAAACCAGAGACTTCATCAGCCTGAGACCAGAAGAACTAGATCATGCCCAGCTACCACCAATGACCGCCCTGACAGGGAACACGACAGAGAGTCCTGGATGGAGCAGGAGAAAAGTGGGATGCTGAACTCAAATTCTAGTAAAAAAGACCAGTCTTGATGGTCTGACTGAGACTGGAGGATCCCCAGAAAGTATGGCCCCCGGACTCTCTGGCAACCCAGAACTAAAACCATTCCTGAGGCCAACTCTTCAGACAAAGATTAGACTAGACTATAAGACATAAAATGATACTTGTGAGGAGTGTGCTTCTTAGTTCAAGTAGATACATGAGACTAAATGGGCAGCTCCTGTCCGGAGGCAAGATCAGATGGCAGAAAGGGATAGGAGCTGGTTGAATGGACACCGGAAATCTGGGGTAGAAAGGGGGAGTGTGCTGTCACATCATAGGGATAGTCACCAGGGTCATATAACAATGTGTGTACAAATTTTTGTATGAGAAACTAACTCAAGCTGTAAACTTTCACCACAATAAAAAAAAAAGATTCAATAGAAGAATCCTGATCAAAAGGTGGAAAATGTAGAACAGAATTTAAAATTCTCATGGACTCCAGACTTTCTGGAGTCATGGAGGCTGGATGAACCCCTGAAACTACTGCCCTGAGATAATCTTTAAACCTTAAACCAAAAATATCCCCTGAAGTCTTCTTTATACCAAATAATAAACCAAAAAACAAACAGGAGTGGATTCCTACTCATACCAGTGGTTTAGCTTAATTAGTAAACACTGTCAGCCTTGAGCATTGTGCTCTTCTAAAGAACTATCTACATGGACTCAAACTGATGATAGCAACTGAAAGGTGAGACAGAAGTTTAGAAGGCAGTGAGTTTACGTCAATGGAGGAGGAACAACTTGGAAAAGGAGGCTGAGAATGGCTGCACAACTTGCAGAATATAATCAGCATCACTGGATTGTATGTGCAGAAATTGTGGAACTGGTGTATGTTTTGCTGTGTATATTTTCAACAACAAAGATTAAAAAAAAAAAAAAAGACAGAGGCAGAGATGCAGCTACAAGTCTGGGATCGTCAAGGACGGTCAGCCGTCACCAGGAGTGGGGAGAGAGGCATGGACGGATTCTCCCTGAGAGTCTCCAGGGGAAGCCACCCTGCCAGCAACTTGATTTCAGACTTCTGTCTTCCTCAGCTGTGAGACACTCAGTTTCTGTTGTTTTAAGCCCCCGGCTTTTGGTACATTGCCACAGCGGCCCCAGGAGACTCCCCCTGACCATGTCTCAATCCTCTGAGCATTCCCTTTCCGCCGTCCCTGCAGGGGGTGCTGATTCACTCACTCTGCCCTCCCATTGCTGCCTCCTGACTTCTGAGCTGGGGGTAAATGGCCCACCCTGAGGCCTGCTGCCCTAAAACCCATGGTTCCTAATGTCGGGGGGCCCTCCACGTGGCTCCCTTCTCCTGGCCCCCACGGGGACTATTTACACCATCTCTGTTCTCCCCCAACCTCTGCCTCACCCCCTTCTCACTTGCCACCTCTCCTCCTCCTCCCTGGAGAACACAGGGGCCTCCCTCCCTGCGTGTCCCAGCCCCTCCTTCTCTCCTTCCCTCCCCCCTCGTCTACCATCCTCATTTCCAGCCTTCCCTTGTTGCTAGATTTAAACGCTCAACTCTCTTCCATTTAAAAACACAAACAAAGCACCTAGCAAGGTGACCCCCAAGCCATTGTCCTCCTCTTCCTCTGCCCAAATGCTCCTCCCTCCTGTCCACACCTCCGAGGCCTCCCGCCCACTGCAGCCGGGAAGATGGAGACCTCTGCCCTTCCCACCCACTGCCCGCCGTGGCACAAATGACTTTCTGGTTGCTAATTTCGCCGGGCATCTCTCTGTCTTCTCGGCGTGACCCCTGGGCCTCTATTAATCACTCCCTCCTCCTTGCAGCCCTCTGTCTGCCCTTGGCTCCTGTGGCCACACTCTCCTGCTTCCCCCGGCCCTGCTGGAGGCCCCCGCCCCGCTCTTGGCCACCTGCTCCTCTCTTGCCCAAATCTCAGAGGCCCTGGGGGTGCTCTCAGCTGCCCTTTTCCAGACTCCACGCTCCTGGCCTCCTTGCCACAGTTTTGAGAACGAGTTTTATGCCGATCACTTCCAAATAGAAATCTCCATCCTCCCCTCTCTCCTGAGCCCAGATCTGTATCGCCGTGTGTATTGGACATGTCCCTGTGGGGTTCCATAGATATCCCAAAGCTCCAACGTTGATCTCACTGCCCCCCCACAACCAATACCCATCTCTCCTGTGTTCTTCATTTCAAGAAATACAAATCAAAACCACAATGAGATACTGTTTCACACTCACATCACAATAAGATACCACTTCACACCCACTAGGGTGGCTGGGATTAAGAAAACAGAAAAGAACAGGTGTTGGTGAGGATGTGGAGAAGTTGGAACCCCCATTCACTGCCAGGGGGCCTGTAAAATGGTGCAGCTGCTTAGGAAAGCGGGTTGGCAGTTGCTCAAAAAGTTAAACATAGAATTACCATATGACCGAGAAATTCCACTCCTGGGTGTATACTCAAAACAATTAAAACCAGGAACACAAACAGATACCTGTACATCCGTGTTCGTTACAGCACTATTCACAATAACCTAAAAGTGGAAACAGCCTAAATGTCCATCAACAGCTGAATGGATGAACAAAACAAGGTCCCGTCACACAATGCCATAGAGAGACATGAACTCCTGATACACATGTGACATACACAAACCTTGAAAACGTGTTGAGTGAAACAAGTCAGTCACGTAGGGACAAATGTTACATGGTTCCACTTAACATGGAATATCTATAACGGACAAACACACAGAGACCAAAGTTTGCTAGTGATTACCAGGGGCTGTGGGCGGGAGGCGGACACAGAGCCTCTGACGGACAAATGGGGGAAGGGATGGGGTGAGGGCTGAACAGCATAATTAATGCCACTGAACTTACACGGGAAGATTGTTGAAACGTCAAATGTTTTGTTACATATATGTTTAGCACAGTAAAAAAAAAAAAAGAGCTTACTCACTACCCGTTTTATTGTTCAAGTCAAACACCCAGTATCCCTCCTCCACACCTCCTTCTCCCCTACCCAGTCCCATCTGTCCCATTCTAATTACTTTGAATATGCCCACTTCTTTTCATTCCCACTGCTGCTGGGCCACACAAGTGCTGCCATTTCTCAATGAGATTAACACAACTGTTCTCTGTTCCAAGACACACAGCTCACGTGGAGCATCCAAGAGATGTTCTGGTCCAGCGCAGGGGCTGGGTGGGAAGAGAACAACTCGGGCAGAGACCAAGGACTGACAGGGATGGGTTGTGATGCCACGGGAGCCCAGGGAACATGGCGTGCGCGGCTCTGGGGCTTTGACTCATGCTTTTTCAGACAGCACATCCACAGACCTGAGGCACAGAGACAATGGCCTTTGCCCTCCGGAATAGCCATAACAACTATCTTTCATTGAGTGTCTACCAGGCGCCATCTTTATCCCCATTTTACAGACAAGGAAGCGAAGCATGAGGTTCAAGGTGGCCTTCTCAGGCACTGCAGGCTGGCGGTGGAAGGGTTAGCCCAACCACAGCACAGGAGACCCTGAGAACATTCTGGATCTTCTCTGGGGAGCAAAAGAGCCCACCCACCCATTCAGCAGGCAGCTGGATCCCGGCCCCAGGAGTCATGCCGCCACCGGCCACCTCTCCATCCCCCAAGGGGTTAGCCGTGCTCCGTTCCTACCCTTGGATGTGAGCCTGGCAGCAGGCCCTGGAAGCTGGGAGCCCGAGCAGTTAGAAGCCTTCACATCCCCTGCACTGGCATCTCCTCCCTGGCACGGGGATGGGCCGGAGAGGCGGGACACAGAGGGACAACCCTCTGTATCTGACAGGTGCCTCTTTCTACATGGGCTCTCTTCCTCTCAGAACATGTGTCCTGACTGTTTTTAGCGAGGAGACCCAGGTGCAGAGAGGTTTAGTGATTTGCCCAGGGTTATCCAGTAAAGCAGACACAGAGTCAGAGCTTTCGGATAGAAGGGTGGATTAGGAGAAGGACTTGATGGCAGCGTGACCAGGGCGTCTGCTGCCTTTTAGAGTAAGGGCCCCAGAGTGCCTTGGGAAAGGCCAATGGCCAGAAGGGAGCGCCTCCCTGCCGTGAGGGAGAGCAGCTGAGGGTACTGGTAAACGAGCTCAAGAAAGGCAGCTTTACAGGCATGAGACCTGCTCAGTCACACAGGACCCTGTGCTCAGAAGCACCCTGCATTGGGTTTCATAGTTTGCTGTCGCCATCTTGAAATTCTCAGTAATTCTTGAACAAGGGGCCCTGCATTTTCACCTTGCGCTGGGCTCCACAAATTACGTAGTCAGCCCTGGTCTTTGGAATCCAATAAAAAAATGGGTCTGAATTCCAGCACTAGCATCTGCCAGAAGCCTGGCATCGTGAGGATTTTCCAGAACATTTGGGCTCTCGGGCTCTGAGAAGGGCAGAGCGATGGATCACGGGGTTGTTGGAAGAGGATGGGCTAAGGAGAGTCCAGGGGAGGGAGCTATGCACCCACCCCCCCAAAGCCCACGGCAAAAGAACCAACCTTGGCTCAGTGTGGGTGGCGGGGCCGGTGGGGTAGGGGCCAGAGCAGGGGAATTGCCAGAAGCCGCAGGGTGCTGCAGGGGGAGGGAGAAGTGTGAGGTGCCCTGGTCCCTGTGTGTAGCCCTGAGGACACTGCGTGGCTCAGCCTTGTTGGGACTGACACAGGAGAGCGGCAGTGGGGCAGATGCAAGCCACTGCCACCTCCGAGCAAAGAGAGAGAAGTCTGCAGACCCAGAAAGAACGGGGCTGCAGGAAGCCCAGCAATCCGGGGGAGGAGACCGGCTTGAAGTGGAGAGAGAGACCCTTTCTGCCACGTATGGGCCTGACCTGCCCCAGGCCACTGGGGAGCTGACCCAGGTCTCCCTGCCTCCACGGCTTCCTGTGGACATATCTCTTCCCAGCTTGGTGATTCAGCACAGGTGTGTCCCAGATTAACGTCCGCAGCCACCACGGCTGCATGAAGAGACAGTCAGGTGTCAGCAGAACTGCTGAGCCCGGCCAGGGCTGGTGCTGAGTAGTGCACAGAGCTGGCCAGGATGAGCCCCGTGCCCTGGCTGCCCTCTGCCGTCAGCATCCATCCGTCTGGGCACTGCCCTGGACCCCCGTGAATGTTCTCAAGATGTACACCTGACTATGGGCAGGAGGCTGGGGGCTGAGGGTTTCAAAATGGCCAGGAGGTTAGGTCTTAGCCCATCCGTGACTGCCTGTGTGACCTAGGTCAAGCAAATGGACTTCTCTGCCCCAGTCTGCTCATCTGTAAAATGGGGGAGATGGGTGGGCATGAAGAGGAAATGGGACAATATTTTAAACTGTAAGCGCAGCACCTGGCAGTGGTAAGTGCTCAGCAGATGCGATGTCACCTCTCTTCCCCACCTTTAGAGGGCAGAGCAGGGCCCTGGAGGGGCCGGGAGGCAGAGGGGTTCGGGCTTCTCACCTGGGAGGGGAGGTGGGTCCTGATGGCTCCCCTCCCACCGGCCCCAGGCAGAGGCTGGTGGGCTCAGGAAGGTGCCAGGCTGGCTTGGTGACACCTGGGAAATGCCCACATCACGACATGGCACCAACAAAGGGCCTATTCCCTCCAGAACAGGCTGGGGTCACAATCAACAGGCATTTCGGCACCAATGAGACAGGAGTCCGGCTCCCCGGCTGCTTATCCCCCAGACTTCCCATCCCAAGAAGTGGCTCCACATCCACTCAGCTCTTCAGCCCAGGCCCCAGGAGTCATTCTAGACTCCTCTCCCTCCCTTCCCTCACACCCCAACTCCCTGCGGAACTGTACTTTTTAAATGGTGCTCTGTATTATGGCACTGGCGAAGAATATTGAAAATACCATGGACCGCCAGAAGAAGGAACAAATCTGTCTTGGAAGAAGTACAACCAGAGTGCTCCTTGGAAGTGAGGATGGTGAGACTCTGTCTCATGTCCTTTGGACATGTTATCAGGAGGGACCAGTCCCTGGAGAAGGACATCATGCTCGGTAAAGTAGAGGGTCAGCGAACAAGAGGAAGACCCTCGACGAGATGGACTGACACCGTGGCTGCAACAATGGGCTCAAACGTAGCAACTACTGTGAGGATGGCACAGGATTGGGCAGTGTTTCGTTCTGTTGGACATCGGGTCACTGATTCGGAACCGACTTGACGGCACCTAATAACAATGACACAGTATGTTGAGTTATAGCTCAACAAAGCTGTTATACACACACACACAGACACAGACACAGACACACACAGACACAGACACATACACACAGACACACACACACACACAGACACACACACACAGACACACACACAGACACACACACACCCCCCACACACAGAAACACACACACACAGACACACACACAGAAACACACACACACACAGACACACACACACAGACACACACACAGACACACACACCCCCCCACACACACAGAAACACACACACACAGACACACACACAGACACACACACCCCCCCACACACACAGAAACACACACACCCACAGAGACACACACACAGACACACACAGACACAGAAACACAGACACACACAGACACAGACACACACACACACAGACACAGACACACACACACACACACACACACAGAGGTCATGTTTCTTTGACTGTCACCTGCCAGGCACGTGTTCTAAGAAGTTCACCTGAGTCATCTCACCCTGCTTACAGCAGCTCTATGAAGTGGGATGCCTGCTGTCCCTCTTTTACAGACGGGGAAATCAAGGCTTGGAGTGTTTACTTGCCCAAGGTCACATGGCTCACAAGGAGTGGAGCAGGATTCGCACCAGGTCTGTGGGAGTCTAGAACCTGCAGGCTCGGCCAGCACTGAGCCCAAGGCTGCCGACGGTGGCTGTTCCGCTACCTCCAGGCTTCCAGCCTCTGCACTAAGATGGATTAAACGGGGAACGTGCCACTGGCCCCACGCCCCCTCTGGGTTTAGGTTTTGGCCTCTCCCTACCCTCTCTACACACACCTCCCAACCCAGTTATGCCACCACCTGCCCGGCTCTGCCCAAATCTCTCCAGGCTCTGAGACCTCAAGGGTTCTGGGGCAGGCAGGGAGCGGGGACCACAACCCCTCCTGTACCTATGCTGTAAATACAGATACAAGTATTACAGTGGAGTTTAATATTTAATACAGTGGGTTAATATGCATTCCAAACTCCATAAATAATTATTAGTGGAGGGTTCTAACTGCCCTGGTGGGATCTGACTTTATGACTAATTTAAAGACCAGAAGTCATTCCCATACTCAGTTCCCTGAAACACCATCTCTGCATTTAGGGCCATGGAGGTGTGCCAGGAGAGTCCAGTGGCTATGGGCCTCCGCCAGGCCTCCCTGAGCACACTGCCTGGCAGGGCAGAGAGCTGGCACAGCTGCAGGCCAGGACCCCGGGAGCCCCAGCCAGAGCTCAGCTTGAACTGGGTGCAGGGTTAGGGGTGGGGTGGGGGCTGGCTGAGGTGGGGCGGGCAGCGGCCGAGGACACTTGCAGAGAAGCACAGAGGAGGCCCGCTGGAAAGACCAGTGGCTCAGGAGACATCGTGTGTGGGTCACAAAGCATCAGGTGCCATCCACCTGGCAGGGTTGCTTGCGAGGGACCGTGGGGTTCCTGCCCAAGCAAAACCCGATAACTTCCCGGGCTGCAAGCCAGTGTCTAAACCCCACAGCAGGGCACAGGTGTGGCCACAGACTTTTGTGCCATATGAGGAGGGGGCCCAGGAACATCGTTTAGGCTGCAAATATATACAAAGTGCCTGGTGTTCAGAAGCCTGTGGAGGCAACGGTGTGCTGCATCTGCTCTGGGGTTGTTCCAAGAGTGCATGATTACATAGGGGTGTGCACGCATGTGTGTCTGTGAGCGTGCATGTGCACACGTGTGTGCATGCATGTGCTTGTGTGCGCGCCGCATGTGCGTGCGCACATGTGTGTGCATATGTGTGTGTGTGTGTGTGTGTGCACAGAGAATAGCAGCAGAGGTGCCTTCTATGTAAGAGTTCTTGCTGGGTCTGAGACTGGGGTGGGACTGGACTTGCACAGGCGGCTGGCCTTGGGAGTGGAAATATTTCCACGTACAAGTGCAGAAGTGAAGGGAATGTCTTACAGTCAGACTGTAAGCTTTGCTTCCACCGTGTTGTGTAGCTGCAGATCTCACAGATCTGCCACTCAACGGTGGCCACCTGCTACTGGGGACTGAGGCTTCCAGGGGCCGGAGCTGGGGCACCAAGCCTGCCGGGGGCTGCAGGATGCACTCCCCAGGGGGGACCTAGGATTTGCTCCTCTCATTCATCATAGAGTAGGTGGGTGATGGAGGGACCCTGAGGCTGTCCTCTTGGGCTGCCCGCCCACCACCCACCCACTCACCAGGAACTCACTTAGGGCGTGTTGGGAACTAAAGCTTTGATGTGTGAGTGTGTGTATGCATGTGTGTGCGCACATGCGTATATGTGTGTGCACATGTGTGTGTGTGTCCTTCCCAAAGTAACTTTAGAGCAGTAGGTACGGGTGGTCCAGGGGGAGAGATCACACGTCACCATTAACAATGTCACCATGTCCGTAGAAGAAGAGCAAAGCAACAGCTACAGGGGTAGGTAGAAGTTACACGCTAATACCCACATACGCGTGTGCACACATACACACACACATGTACGACTCTCTAAGGAAACCAAGTGTCAGTTAAGTCCTATTGGGTATAGAGCAGAGTAGCCGAGATACCTGGGGTTACCTGTGCACAGGTACCCCTGCCCACCTGTGACCCTGAGACTCAGGATAAACCGTGGAGCCAGAGCAGGTGTATTTTGGGCAGGGGCTGCGTTCCTGCACAGAACAGCTGTGGTCCCCTGGGCACAGCTCACACACACACTGTGCGTTATTTCAGCTCAGACCACTTTCCATTCCAGGCACAAACCATGTCAAACCACTTGATATCGTACCGACTCCAACTCATGGTGACCCCATCTGTGTCAGAGTAGAACTGCAATTCAATGGCTGTGATTTTTTTGGAAGTAGATTGCCAGGTCTTTCTTCCGAGGCACCTCTTTGTGGACTTGAACAGCCAAACTTTTGGTTAGCAGCTGAACACTTAACCTTTTGTGCCACCAGTAATATTTCGGGCAGAACCTTCCATAAATCAGGAAGGGGAGGGGGAGGCAGTGAGCTGAGCATCTGAATGAGGGGAAGGGGCTGCCTGGAAGAGGATCCGCTGTCATTCCCAGACCACCTACATGGCCTCCGCCTCAGCAGGGTGAGTGGAACAGATTTGGCAAGTACTTCGTGCTGGGCAGACTTGGGTTTGAATCCCTGGCACGGGCCAGCTGTGTGGCCATTGTTGCCATTGTCAGTTGTCCTTGCTGACACACCTCTGACTCAGGACGACCCTACGCAGAGCAGAACGAAACGTTGCCCGGTCCTGCACCATCTTCATGATCATTGATGTGCTGATGTCCATTGTTGTGGCTGCTGCCTTCCAAACTGGGGGGCTCATCTTCTAGCACTATAGCTTCTGTTGTGATCCACAGTTTTCCTTGGCTGAATTTCAGAAGTAGATCGCCAGGCCTTTCTTCCTAGTCTGTCTTAGTCTGAAAGCTCCAAAGAAACCTGTCCACCACGGGGACCCTCCTGGTATTTGAAACACAAGTGTCATAGTTTCCAGCATCACAGCAACACACAGTAGCAAAGCACCACAGACAGCAGTATTAAGTGGCCTTAGGACCTTCTTATCTCGCAACCTGAGTGTCTTTGTTTATTAAGTGGGACAGCCTTGCAGGGCTGAGGGAAGAGGACAAATAGGCAGTTACCGGGTGCTCTGGCCCAGAGGGAGCATGCGTGGTTGTGGTGCGGCTTGGATCGGACATGCCCCCCTTTGGACATTATGTCAGCATCCACGTCTCGGCGTTGGCTGCCTGTCCAGCTCAGCGGACGTCTTGCTCAGTGACAAACCGGGGCATCTTGCCCTAGTTCACAGCCGGTGGAGACTGTATTTAACTGCCTTCCTTAAGGGCTTTTAACACAACCAAAGGTGTTAAAATCAGTAAGTAGCCTTGAGGTTTTTTTCTTTCCTTTAAGCAAATATATGCATACTCTTTCCCTTGGTCAAGCTCACCGGGGCTGGGCTGGTGTTGGGTGCTCCGAGCTCCTAATGAGGGAAGCTGTCAGCAGTGAAAGAAACAGCCATTAGGCTGAAGACAGACGTGTCAACACGGGCACAACCCATTAATTTGATCATTGTTGAGCCGGTCCACGGGCTTTGCTGAGACCACTACCTGGGAAGGAAACGCCGGCGGAAGGCGGGACGGGAGAGGGACATTTACGCAGAGGTTAGTGGCTTGGGTTGCGGTTTTGTTTGCTTCTTGAGGTCGTGCTGGCCAACTGTCCTACAGCTTATTACTGACCAGCAGTCCTGGAGTGGGCTTGGGGGAGCAAAGGGGCAGGGCCTGGGACTGGGGTGGGGGGGGAGACTGTCCCCTGAATACACACCGAGGAGAAGCGTGACCGAAAACCCAGCCACGCCAGGGGAGGTGGGCATGGAGCGACGTGAGGGGAGCAGGAACCACCGGCTGTGTTGGCGATAAAGTACAGGAAAACTTCCATGTCAAAATGCTTCCCTGTAAGGACTCGCCGATGCGTCTCCTTTCTAGAAAAGGGTTCTTTTCTGCTCTTAGGAGTTTAATTTCATTCGGAATGAAAACCAGGGAGAATGAATCGAACCAGCAGTTTGTACCCAGCCTGTGCTGCTGGCTCAACGTGCTTCATATTTCTTTAGCTGAAAGCTCCTAGCCTGGCCCGGAAGGAGCCCCCTTTGCTCAAGCAGAGGGAAGAGGGGTGTGGGGTGATCGGAGGGTCACCTACCAGGGTGAGGGCGGGCAGCAGGCAATGCTGACTCAGACGGGCTATTGGAAGATCCCTGGGTGGCACCAATGGTTTGTGCTCGGCTGGTAACCAAAAGGTTGTTGGTTCAAACCCACCCAGCTGCACCGTGGGAGAAAGGCCTGGTTATTTGCTTCCTTAAAGATTATAGCCAAGAAAACCCTATGGAGAAGTTCTACTCTGTAACATACAAAGTTTCCCAAGTCACAAATCAACAATAAAAATAAAATCAACGACAGAAGGGCTCTTAGGCAGTGGAAAGACGCCTAGCAGGAGAGGCTATTGCTGCCTGGAGCTGTGCCTGGCACTCCCCGGGGTCTGCCTAAACACCGCGAGGTGGAGAACACCTGTGGTGGGCTGTCTTTGCTCTCCAAGCATCCCCGGGGACCTCGGCAGGAATGGCTGTCTGCACCACCTCCAAGCCCAGCCGTCTATCCGCCGGTACACGTGGGGACACTCTGCTGCCCTGGGCTGGGCCAGTTCCTGGCCCCCTGCAGGCTAGAGAAAGAAGAAGCTGGTCTGCTGGACCTGCAGACAGACGGACCCTCATCTCCCACAGATGTTCCCAAGCAGCAGCATCTTTGAAGGGGTTCAAGTTTAAGCCCGTCGGTCAACGGCTCCAACAGCTCTGACTTCACTGTAACGTGTATGAGAAACAGGGCCAAACTTGAGAAGAAACAATCATCCTCATAGGAACACAATCTTGGCAACTTTTGTTTTAAAAGCAGACATGGAAAGTTCCCATTTCCGGGCAAGAAACTCAGGGGCTGGGGGAGAAAACTCTTGCTAAAGTCACTGATAATTTGTCATACGGAACAGGAGTGAATGCAATGAGCACTTCCTGTTTCTTCCACCATTTCCTTTTCACAGCTTCTAAATTAAACGACAACCATACATCTTGGTGGGTGTCGCCATGATGCTGGAAGTTATGCCACCGATATTTCAAATACCAGCAGGATCACCCGGGCGGACAAGTATCAGCGGAGCTTCCAGACTAAGACAGACTAGGAAGAAAGGCCTCGCAATCTACTTTCAAAAATCAGCCAATGAAAACCCTATGGATCACAACAGAACACTGTCCGATATAGTGCTGGAAGATGAGCCCCCTAGGTTGGAAGGCACTTAAAATACACAGTGGCCGCCACAATGGATTCCAGTAGACCGGCGACCGTGAAAATGGTGCCGGACACGCAGTGTTTTCTTCTGCTGTACGTGGCGTTGCCATGCATCAGAGCTGACTCGACGGCAGCTCAGAACGAAAAATAAATGAAAGAGATGAATATTTCCACCCAATAGACAACGTTCCTCTGTGTCACACGTGCACGTGGTTTGGGTTTGGAAATATGCCACATCAAGGTGGGGTTTATTTTGTGTGCTGACGTCGGTGAGAGGTAAGAGGGCTCTGTGGCTGCGTCCTGCAGGGACCTTGTGCAGGAAGGCTGCGCCGGGCAGCCGGGACTGCATTTCTGGACAATCCGTAGTCAAGAGCCCTTCCCAACGTCAGCCCCTGGACCCCTGCTCACTGAGGGTGCAGTTTGATGGCATGGCAGCTGCACCATTGGGCTTGAGTTTGACTTTGATGTTGGACCCAACTCACAAGCTGTAGGACTGCTTCGAAACCAAGCAATTTCTCTTTGTTCGTGAAGTCCTGTGGTTCTTTACTGATTTCCGCACTTACAAATGGAAACTCACTCTTAAAGCCAGTTGATTTTTTCTGGGCTGTGTTTCCATAGGCTTCTGCCAAAAATGGACATTCTGACTCAAATGTAGAATTGCTCAAGAGAACTGCTTATAAAGTGTGTTTTGTTTGGGATTTAGAAAATATTTTGGGGCAGTCATGCTTGGTAACGTAGAGGTCAGCAAAAAAGATGAAGACCCTCAATGAAATGGATTGACACAGCAGCTGCAACAATGGGCTCAAACATAGCAACAATGTTGAGAATGGCGCATGATCGGGCAGCGTTTTGTTCTGTTGTACATGGGGTTGCTATGAGTTGGAACCAACTCAACGGCACCTAACAACAACAACAAAATGTCTGAGTTATAATATTTAATGAATTTCTTAAGTGTTTCGTTTCTTATCCAGAAATCCATAGTCCAAATGTCTTGACTTGTTCAGAAAGCAACAGCAATAACAAGAAAGTCCTGAAAAATGGGGGTGGGAAGCATTAGAATTAGGCTACGGATGCCCATCGGAGCTGAAGGCCGACAGTGGCCACCAGGAGACAGCTGGAAACAGGCTTGGGAATAGACATGTTTCCTGACTCGCCGCTGTCCTAGCAGACCTTGGGTCATGAAGGGCTAGGGAGATGGTGAGCCTGGGGACTCTTGATCCTCTTTTTGTCTGTCCGTCTGTTGTAATGTGGTGGCTCGCGTGCTGCTGTGATGCTGAAAGCTACGGCACTAGTATTTCAAATACTATCAGGGTCACTCATGGCAGATAGATTTCAGTGGAATTTCCAGATTAAGACAGACTAGGAAGAAAGACCTGGCAATCTACTTCCAAAACTAAGTCAACAAAAACCCTGCAGGTCACAATAGAACAGTGTCCAATACAGTTCTGGAAGATGAGCCCCCCGGGTAGGAAGGCACTCATAAAATATGACTGGGGAAGAGCTGCCTCCTCAAAGCAGAATCGACCTTAATGATGTAGATGGAGTAAAGACACAGGGACCTTCACTTGCTGATGTGGCACGTCTACACAATGGTCACAACAATGGACTCAAAGATATCAACAATCATGGAGACGGTGTAGGACCAGACAACACTTTGCTCTGTCATACACAAGGTCACCATGAGTTGGAGCCAACTTGATGGTAACTAACTACAACGTTCAAAGGGAACAGACACTTGCAGAAAGGGTCTGAGCTTTGCAGCCAGACAGTCATGAATCTGTAACCCTGCCCAGGTATTTCACCACCTGTGTGACCCTGGGCAAACGACTTCCACTCGATGTGCCTCAGTCTTCTCATCTGCAAAATGGGAGCAATGCTACCTACCCCAGAGGGTGCTGAAGGGTTAGGGAAGCACTTCTTGTAAAGCACCTGTATGAGGCAGGGACTCAGCAAAGAGTAGTCAAACCTGCTCTGGGGCTTGGAGCGCCCCAGTCCCCACATCAAAGTTGCTGATGGCTGGGTAGTGAGGAGGTTCTTTCTCCCTCTTCTGTCTCAGCCAAAGCGAACAGCCAAGATGAATTAATATGCCTACAAGACGTCCCACCTGCTCCTTCCTGTTCCGTGATCGTGGTCAGGTCAACCCCAGTTTAAGAAACAGACATGCAGATGAAAAGGTCCCTGTGTGGCTAACTGCTTCTATGAAAACCTGCCTCCTTTGCCATGAGACCAAAAGAACTGATGGTGCCCGGCTACCATCACTGAATGTTTTGATCAAAGATTCTATAGAAGAATCCCTATGAAAAGGGGGAGAGGGGAACACAGAATAGAATTTTAAATTCTCAAGGAATACAGACTTTCTGGAGCCATGGTGGCTGGATGAACCCCTGAAACTACTGCCCTGAGGTCATCTTTGAACCTTAAACCAAAAATACCCCCTAAAATCTTCTTAAAACCGAGCAATACATAGTTTAGCTTAACTAGTAAAGAAGGTCTGCCTTGAGCATTGTGCTCTTTTAAGATCTATCTCTACAGGATCAAATTGACAACAGCAACTCAAAAGATTAGACAGGAAGCTTAGGGGGCAGTGAGTTTATGTTAATGGGGGAGGAACAACTCAGAGAAGGAGGGCGAGAATGGCTGCACAACTTGAAGAAAGTAATCAATGTCACTGGATTGTACATGGAGAAACTGTTGAATCAGTGTCTGTTCTGCTGTGTATATTCTCCACAACAACAAAAAATAAAATAAATTCTATTATTTAAAAAAAGAAAAGGTCCCCGTGGACAAAAGCAACATTTGTTCCCAATCCATATTCCTGCTAATTTACATGACAATTCCAGGGCCATTTTAACTTCATTCCTGATGGGTTTCAATTAGCAATGGCTCCACATACTCCAGCTTACATTTTTTTTTTCTGCCCTAAAGCCTCCCCATCAAGCAGGCAACGATGTGTAAACAAATATTTAAATGCACTTGAACAGTCCTGAGACCCATCCTGGTTGCCAGACACCACCGGCTCCTTTATCTGCTCCCCGGAGGCTGGGTTTTCTACGTGGAGTTCTGTTCCAGCGGGCACATCTGCCCCACACAGGAAGTTAATGGGCAAGGAGTAGGGCCAGCACAGGACGTCCACCAGCGTACCCACTCGGTCAATGGGAAGGGCGGCCTCCTGTGAGCTGGGAAGCTCAGGATGCGGCTGCAGAAGTCTGCGGCTGTTGCTGACAAGTAGCCCTGCCTCATCTCTGAGCTCCTGCAGGGACCCTCTGTCACCATCTATGGTTGCATCAGCTGGCCACTTGTTTGCCACCTGTGCTCCAGTGGTCACCTGGAACTTCCTAGAACTTCTGGACTCTTCAGACAGCCTGGCAGTTCGAGGCTTCTCAGTGGCAGGGCATAGGCTCAGTTAGGTGGGGCCCTGACCCTCTCTTTCAGCCACTTTCTGCATGCCACCACCTGCCATCTGCGGTCCTGTCCCCCAAGAGTACAGGCTGCCCTTCTGCACCCTGTCACCACCCCAGCTCTCCTCATTCTGCAGCTTGCTCCCATAGGCCAGCAAAGTCCCCGGAGCAGAGCTAGCAGCAAGAGAGGTGCTTACACCCTGCTCCTGAAACTCATCCTGCGTGTGGTGAGAGCTAGCACGCCCCAGAGCTGGCTTCCTCTGGTTCTGTGTCAGACCCCAACACACAGCACTTCCTGCCTCCCCAGTGGACCAGGGAGAGCCAGCATCCTCACCGGCCTTTTGTCAACCCCTTGCCAGGGCCAGTCTTCTTCCTTCTTTTAAAGAAGAAAGGGTGGGGCCGGGGGAGAGGATGGATCCTGGCTGGGCCTAAAAAGGGAATCTGGGGAAGGAGGCTGGTTCCCTGCTGACAGCTCAGCATGGGCATGTGGCAGTGTCCACTCAGGGCACTCCCCGGTGCACCCCCTTAGTCCTCGCGCCTCACTGGGCATTGACGGACTCCTGATTGTGGGTCATGAGCCGACAGCATCTTGCAGACTATGTACCCACCAGCTCAGAGAGGTGCACGTCCACCTTCTTCCACGTGGAGCCCTGGACAGAGGAACGGGAAAGGGACGGGTCAGAACTGCCACTGGGGGTGCACTTCCACAGCACAACAGTGCCCTGCTACTGCTTGGTGTTCCACGGGGGTAAGTAGAATCAATGTACAGGAACGAGGACAAACCATTGTTCAGAGATGTCTGACAGAGTCTTTTGTAGAGCAGAGGATGCTTCTGATAGAGCGAACAGTCACCTCCTCACTTACAGAGCTCTGGGTGGGTCTGGAGCCCCCTCCCCAGGCAAAGACACAGGGATCTCTGCCATTCTGCTCCCAGGAACCAGGAAGGCTGAGAAGTGACACTTTTACCTGGAAAGCCCCAAGCTCTCTTTCCCGAACAGCATTCCCCAGCCCACAGGAGACACTGGAGTATGAAGTGTCTGTGCAAAGACAGAGGGAAATTGGGTTTCAATTGATTCATTTTTACTCTAGATTAGGTTTGTATTGAGTGTGTGCGCATGGGGGTGTACTGGAGCGGGTGGTGGCACAGTGGGGTTCCAGGGATGCTGTTTGCATTCCAGCTCAGTGTCTCCCTCCCAGCTCTCCAGGGGCTCTGTGACATGCCTGGCAAAACACACAGTGTGCGAGCCCCTCGCCATGACCCTGGGGCAGGCCTAGTCCCCCTGACAGGCCACCAGCCAACAACAGGTACACTGGCCAGGCCAGTTCACCTGGAGACCCCTTCCCACCCTGGACTAGGTGATTCTGGGGTGTGCTGTGCCGGCGCTGACATGGTGGGGAGCGGAAGCACAAAAGAAAGAAGAAAAAATCTTCAATGGAGGGCAGACCCACAGTGGTCACTGGAAGAACAGACGGTCTTTTGGAAGCTACTGGATACACCCAGCTGCCCGCTGACCCTGGCTGCCTCCCCATCCACTGGAACTATTAGCTTATGGGTGTAAACTCTGACCTACTTCCTTTTCTCAGGACTGTCACATTACACAACTGTTGCGGGTAGCTGATCTCACCAAAGGAGCTCTGGCAGAGCAGTGGTTAAGCACTGGGCTGCCAACCAAGAGGTTGATGGTTCAAACCTACCTGCCGGCTCTGAGGGAGAAAGACCTGGCAGTATGCTTCTGTAAAGATGTCAGCCTAGGAAACCCTATGTGCAGTTCTACTCTGTCCTATAGGGTTGCTGTGAGTCAGAATTGACTTGATGGCAGTGGGTTAGGTTTGGTTTTTGACCACACTGCAGACTGTGTGAACAGGTTCCAGAGGGCTCAGTCTGTGCCTCACCCTTGAAGGCACAAGATAAGCCTTCTCCTTGTGTTATTTTCCTATAACACACACTGGTTTCAGGTGAGTCTTAAAGGGTACTCAGTAGAAATCAGGTGAGTCCTGGGGTGGTGCATATGGTGAGTGTGCTCAGCTGCTAACCAAAAGGTAGGTGGTTTGAGTCCACCCAGAGGCACCTCAGAAGAAAGGCCTGGCCATTTGCTACTGAAAAACCATCCACTGAAAACCCTATGGAGCACAGTCCTGTGTTAGCACACACAGGGGTGCCATGAATTGGAGTCAACTCAGCAGAAATTGGCTTCTGGGATAGAGACAAAGAGGGTGGTGGCGGGGGGTGTCTGGGTCAGTTGCCTTGGCGTTTCCAGTCCTTCAGCTTGGTCTCTTCATCTGGGCCACATGGAATGACATGGGTGATAGCCTGTGGTTTCTCTTGCCTTGGATGTTTTTCCTCACCTTACCTCATACAGTCTCTGTACTTGGGTTGCAGTGACCTGTTGACCACACCTAGCAACATCTTTGGTTCCCAAAAATCAAGAGATCTCCGATCCATCCTCTTTTCTGCGCTCACGGGTGGGTGTCCTAGGTCACATACCGGGAGGCCTCAGTACGGGATTCTAAGGCCAGCATCTCCAAGACGGGGGCGAGGACCAACCTGGCAGGTGCTCTCATCCTGTCTCCTGGCAGGTGGCCTGTGATGGGGATGGAAGCAATGGTGTGCACAGGTGCAGCAAGGCTGGAATGGGAGAGCTCCAAAATGTCACAATGTCAGCGTCATCTAAAACTTGTTGGGTTTGAACAATCACATCATCTGATCCCGTGACAGCGGCAGGCACCGAAATACAATTGGGTATTGAGAATCAGACTGGTTTCTAGTCTACCCCCTGCCTCCCTGGGCCCTCTGGGAGGCCAAACTACTAAAGGCTTGCAGGTGTGGGGTGGGGGTGGAGAAGACAGGTAGAGAGGTGGCTTAAGCCCTCACAGTGGGGACATTCAGGTGCTTGATGGAGTTTAACGGAAGGCTGACTACGCATTCATACCAAAGCATGCTCCAAACCCTCCCCTTCTTAAGCACTGTGCTGGGTGCTAGGGATCAACCTTCCCCTGAACCCAGACTCGGCTGCCCATCTGCCCACTCAACCTCCCTGCTCGGATGTCTGCCAGTTATCTCAACCTTTACACGCCAAAATCAAACCTTGAAAGCCAGCCTACCTTCATCCTGCTACTTCCACTGTTCTCCTCAAATGATGTCCAGTGCTTAGGCCACAAACGTTGGGGGCATGTGTTGTAGACTGAATTATGTCCCCCAAAAACGTGTGTATCAATTTGTCTGGGCCATGATTCTCAGTATTGTGTGGTTGTCCTCCACTTTGTGGTTGTAATTTTATGTTAAAGAGGATTAGGGTGGGATTGTATAACACCCTTACTAAGGTCACATCCCTGATCCAATGTAAAGGGCGTTTCCCTGAGGTGTGGCCTCCACCACCTTTTATCTTACAAGAGATAAAAGAAAAGGGAAGCAAGCAGAGAGTGGGGACCTCCTACCACCAAGAAAGCAGTGCCGGGAAAGGAGTGCTTCCTTTGGACCTGGGGTCTCTGCGCTGAGAAGATCCTAGTCCTGAGCGAGATGGATGAAAAGGCCGACAGAGAGAGAAAGCCTTCCCCTGGAGCTGACGCCCTGAATTGGGACTTGTAGCCTCCTTCACTGTGATGAAATAAAGTCCTCTTTGCTGAAGCCAACCCCGTGTGCTATTTCTGTTAGAGCAGCACTAGGTGACCAAGACACCACCTGTCACTTGTGTTCTTCTTCTCACGATCCATACCCGACCCATCAGCAAATACTCATCTTAGAACCAGGCGCAGAACCTGTCTTAAACCACACTCACCACCACCTCACTGTGCCCCTGCAGGCCCAGCACGACCCTTCCACCTGGTCCCCCAGCTCTGTCCCCACTCCAAGACTCACCACCTACTCACAACCCGGTAGCCAGAGCAACCTCTTGTGATGGAAGTCAAATCACCAGACACTGCCGAACACCCCCCGACAGCTCCCATCTCCCTCACTCAAAGCAAAGCCGAAGTCCCATAAGGCCCTGCTGCATGTACTCGTACTGCTCCCTTAGTGCTCTCTGTTCCAGCCTCCTCGCTGTTCTATGACCAGGTCTTTGCTCGAACACCACCGTCACAGCTAGCCCCTCCTCCTCACTGAACCTCCTGGCAGTCCCACTCTGCCCGCCTGTGCCTTCCCTTCCCTGCTCCCACCCGGCATCATACAGCTGGTTGTGCATCCATTCATTCCTGTCTCCTCCAAGCAGCTGGAAGCTCAGAAGGGCAGGACTGTGATGGTTTTGTTCATCTCTGACCCCTCTGCACACAGAATGGTGCCCGACACATGTCAGAACTCAGTACATACTCACTGAACAAACTGCCTGGGTGAAAGGAAAATGAACAATCATCTCTGCTACCTAGGTGTTCCCGGGCCCCCCAGGAGAACTGGTTGGGGAAGCAAATGTTTGCAAAACAGAAAAGTGGTCTGTTTGTCCATCCAAAGAAAGTCCTTCCACAGCTCAGGCTGTCCCAACCTACCTGTTTCCAAAACCAACTTCTGGAAAGCGTGGCCCCATAACCTCAGTACTTGTTATGGAGTGAACTGTGTCCCCTAAAAATATGTGTTGGAATCCTAACCCCCACCCCTGTGGATGGAATCTCATTTGGGATTCTCATGAGGTCACAGCAGTGCAAGGCATGTCTTAAACCGACTCACTGTTGAGACATAAAAAGAGTAGACTAAGCACAGAGAGAAGCCAGGACCAATGGGGAAAGACAAATGCCACGTGGAGATCTCCAAGGAATGTCAAGAATAATGTCAGAGAAACTCAGATAAGGATTTCCTCCAAAGCAGACAGAGAGCCTTCCCCTAGAGCCAGCACCCTGAATTCGAACTTCTAGCCTCCTAAACCGTGAGAAAATAAACTCCTGTTCATTAAAGCCACTCACTTGTGGTATTTCTGTTACAGCCTTCCCCCCCAACCCCATCCCTTTTCATTCTCTCTAGATTCCAGCCTCTTCTAGCCCAGGCAAATGGCGGTCACGTGACCCCTCCCCCACCAGTTGCAAAGTGTGGCAGCTGCTTTTCAGTCCTATTTCCAGGATCTCTCTCCCACCTCTCACGTCACAGATGGCTCCCTCGTTCCTGAAACTCTCTGCTCCTCCCCTGTCTGGTGGCTCCTTTCAGATTCTTTCCTCCTGGGCTCTGACCTCCGCTCTCTGGTCTTCTCATGTTAGGGCCCCAAACTCCACTGGGACGGCCTCATTCACTCATTCCGTGTTTCAGCTCCCCTCAGTAATGGTGATGCCCTCCTAGATCAGTATCTCTGACCCACATCTTCCCTGATTTCAGAGTTCATCAGTCGGACAATGGGGAGAAGAAGAGTGTTCTAGACAGAAGGCACATCTTGTGAAAAGCTCCGAGTCCTGACAGAAAAGTGCTGGGTCCCACTGGGGACTGAGTTGTCTGGTGTGGACGGGATATAAGCAGTGGGGAGGGCAAACAAGCAGGAGTAGGGCTGGAAAGCAATGCCGGGAGGACCCTGCACACACGTGGAGCAGATGAATAAATTCCATCAGGGCCATCTTCTTGTTACTTTGCATCAGGGAACGCACGTCACAGAACCTGTCATCTCTAGCCTTCTGTAGCCCATCCATCCCCATAGAAACCCCCTCTGGCGGCAGAGAAAGGGGTACCAGCCTCTCTGACACATCTGGAATAGATCTCTGTCCACTTTGTGGTCTCCTGACCAGGCTGATGGCTTCTCCTTATGCAGTGAGCACAAGGCTTTGTCCCCTCGAGGCTGAGAAGCTGAAGGCAGAGAGGTGGGAAAGAGAGAGCCGTGTTCTCTAAAACTGGATGTGAGTGGCTACACCCAGGACCCGTTTTGTTGACTGGTCGGCACTGAGACCTGGTGGCCTTGCCAACCAGCATCAGCCATCCAAGAAGCCAAACGCCCAAGCCTCCAGCAACAAGCCCCCTGCCTGCTGTCTCCTTGGCCACCCAGGGTCGAGGCCCCAAAAGCATCCTGTCTCTTCAGTTCTGTTTCCAGCTTCTCTGCATTCTCCCTTTAATGTTGGTGACTGACCGGAAGCCATTCTTCTCCAGGTGCCCCTTTAACCCCCTGGCCCCAGCTTCCCGGCTCGGGGAACAAGCCTTTGGGGCTCCCCCACCCCGGAGTCGTCTTTAACACGGCTTCCAGACTCAAAGCTGCCTCCCAGCTCTGAGCCTCTGTTTCAGAGCCTCCCCAGGAGAGCGGCGTATTTTATCTTTATGTGTCAGGATTTATATGAAAAGGGGATAGTTCAGCTCTAAATGTAATGAGTTGCAGGAACAGCTCTCCGGTGGCCTTCTCCAGTGAGCAGAGCATCAATAACATCGATTGCTAACAATAACTAATAACATCAGCCTAGGGGTGACCAGGGACCGCTCCAGCTCCGCCCCGAAAGGAAGCAGGCTCCTGTTGCTAAACATATGCATCGCCAACAAGTGAGCTCTGGGGGGAGTCCCGCCCACGGGGGGAAGGGGAAGGAAATGCCCATGGGTGCCTGTGAGTGACCAGGCCGCCTAAGGCCCTGGCAGTGTCTTGGAGGTCAGGCAGAGGATTGGAGACCAGGACCGGCCTCTAGGAGGGTCTTCACACGCATCAGGCAGGGGAAAGGGCCTGTGCTGGAGGAAGCACCATGGAAGCCTTTTGAAGGAACCCTCCTGGGAGGGCTGTAAAGATGAGAATGGAAAGAAAAGGATGGACGGAGTGGGCAGGGTAGTTCAGGGGCCAGGAGTGAGGGTCTGGAGCAAGCCGGCCTGGGTACAGCTCCTCCCCAGCTGTGAGAGCCTGGGCAAACCGCTTAACTGCGTGATCCTCGCTCCCCCCATCAGATGATGGAGACCATGATCACACACGCTCACGCCAGTGTCACAGGCATATCGGAATGCAATTCAATGACACAGGTGCACGTCTTATCCCCATGCCCGGCACATGGGAAGCAGGTCAGTAATGGCTGGTCGTTGCGATTCTTACTGTTGGTCCAGCAAGGGAGGGATTCCAGATGAAGGAATTAGTAAACGGCATCTGAGATGGACTGAAACCACCCCCGCTAAGGACCTTCTGAGATCAGCCCCAAGGAAAAGGATTGTTTTTAGGCTTCAGGTTCACCAAAAGCAGAGAAGCGACAGCTCTTGACAAGGCCAGAGGAAGAGCACAGATTATGTACATCTCATTTTTCCTCCAGAGCTTCTTCTCCAGGTGCGATGGGGGGGCCCCGCCATGGGCTCAAAATCGATGTCTCCATGCCCTCGCCCCGCCCACTCGGCCCTGGGTGAAGTTCGGCGTCTTCCCAATGAAGCAGCAGGGAGCTCGGATAGGAATCCACACTGGGTGAGGCAGGATCTTCAGTCCACGGCTCAGCTCAGCCTGCACGGCTTTCTGCCTTTCTAGAAGGATCTGCTTGCCTAACCTCTCCCCCTGCTCCCCACTCCTCTCCTGGGACTTCAGGGGAGAAAAGGCAAATTAAAGGGGAAGGGTTGAGGGGTAAGGGAGTGAAGGACCATGGGGAAATGACAGCCTGTAGTTAAGGAAGAGAGTGATTTGGCTGGCCAAACCTGAGTCTCCGTTAATAGAGAAGAAATAATAGGCTTTAAAATTAATAGCAGAAATGTCATCTCTGACGGCCAGGGCAGTGAACTCTACAGTTGCTGGAGTCTCCTTGGTGAGGCCTTGAGTATTAGCAAAGAGCTACAGCTCTCTCTGCAGGGCCACATTCTGGACTCTGGATAACTTCATCAGCCGGGTTGGAGTACAGGAGGCATGAGGGCTGCTGTGAGGTTGTATACAGTTAGCTGGCCGGCCTGGATTTGTCATTAAATACAGAAGGTATTTGTAGCTCTCGGGTCCCAGTCTGGGGATTTATTGAAGTGCCTTGGTGGCAGGGAGGGGGGTCCTGTTGTGGGCAGGAGGATTGGGGCCAGAGGGCATGCCCAGCGCCCTGTCTTCTTAGGAGGCCCCCTGGAACCTCACAGTCCCCTGTTGCCTCTGGGCAGGTCTGCAGAGCCGGCCTGGCTCGCCGCCCGGGAAGGCAGGACAAACGCTGCATTTGCTCTGAAGTCTCCTTTGATCTCTGTTCCTGGGGACAGGCAGCAGCGCTGCAGAGTTCCTGTATTCAAGCGGCACAGCAAGAACACAGCCCCTTTCCCCCGCCCCCTCCTGCAGCCTTTCTAACCTGCCCATGTCACTCCTCTGTGTTCAGTAAGAAGAAAGGGGCTGTCTTTGCAGGCTGGCTATGAGAACCTGGAGCAGCATATGACTTGGCGGATTCCTACAAAGAAACTTTACAGCAGAGCCAGACTCTGAATTTCACAACGCCCAGGTCTCTCTCCTGGGCGGGAGATCCTGATGTGGCCAGGAGCTCCAGTCCATGACCACCCTCCACAACCTAAAGAGACACTACACCTTAGGACGCCCACAGCCAGCCACTGAACCCCATCACCAACTCCCCTGGATCCCTCATTCGGACGCTTTCACTGGGGATTAGCATTTTGGGGTTGCTTTAAATCATTATAAATGTCTCAACAATCAAAACTGAGGTAATGAGAGTTGTCTAAAACTCACAGGAAGCCACTGGCATCAAAGGTGTCAGGTCATATCAGAGGACAGGGCCTCATAAGTTATCTTCATCGGATAACTAGGTCCCCAGGTGATGTAAATAGTTTGTGCTCAGCTGGTAACTGAAAGATTGGTGGTTCGAGCCCACCCGGCGGTGCTGCAGAAGCAAGGCCTGTAAAGATTACAGTCGAGAAAGCCCAATGGAGAAGCTCAACTCTGCAACTCATAGGTTGCCATGAGTCAGAATTGATTCAATGGCAATGGGGTTTTTTTGGGGGGTGGGGGGGGTATAACTAGGAGAGAAGCAGTGATGAGGACAAGCAGGGACATCCCGCAAATGCATGCCTTTCACGACACGCCCCCCCAAACCTCCAGGATAGCACTTAGGACAGTGGATCTTCATTGTTTGTGTCTGTCTCCCCATTACAACGAAATCAACCAGTGTACAAGGGGGCTGTGTCACCAGGTCCTAGCATGGCCCAACACATAGAAGGTGCTCAGTCAATACTGGTTGAAGGAAGGGATGAGAATGTTTGTCTGTAATGGCAACTTATGTAGGCTCACACATGCACCCTTGTGTGTGTGCACACGCCCCAAGTCCCAGTGAGCTGCCCCTGGAAGCGCTGGATGCTGCAGAGGATGATGTGGGCTGCTCTGGCTGTGTAATGAGGGAAGAGCAGCACACCACAGGCTAAGAACAGATCCTTCAGATTTCTTTCCTCCACTCAGTCCTGCCACCAGAGACCTGACTACTGTATTCTGATTCCACCAACGTGGAGCTGCATTTGGCGGGCGGGGGGATCACCTACTCCCTTTATATTAGGAAAGCAAGAAGCAAACAGACTTCATTCTGGAATCCAGCCTCTCTTTGGGGAGTTGGTAGAAAAGACAATTCCTCCCCAAGGCTTCGCTCTGGCTTCATGAGGTTTTATATCTGTCCCTCCAGCCAAAACCCAAAAGAGGCTCCAAAGAGCTGCCAGGCTGGGACATCAGAAGACTGCAGTCTCAGAGCCTCTTCTCTTACCATGCTGCTGTTATTAATGCCTTAGATCGAAATTTCACCATTTTTCAAAGCCACTTAAGTGTAACTGTCCTCACTGGATCTTCCCAATAGCCCTGTGAAGTTGGCGGGGAGGTGGTGGTGGTGGAGGGGGGTTATTTCCATTTAACAGACAAGGAAACTGAGAACTTGGAGAGGTAAAGTCACTTGCCCAAGGTCACATGGGCTCAGCAGGAATTTTCCCAGTTCCTTGTCTGATGTTCACCCCGAGTCACAAGTTCTTTAGTGAATCAGATGCTTTTGGGGGGTGGTGAAAAAAAGGCAGAGGCACACCCCCTGCAGCAATGGTGTGGTCCTTAGACCAGTCGGAAGGAGAAAACAAGAAACACAGGGAAGGCTGGCAGGACTCACTCTGGTTAGGGTTTTAGCCCCAGCTGCTTTTAAAGGACCGGGAGATGGAGCAGGGCTGAAAGAGAGCCCTCAGCAGGCGAGAGGGCAGCTAGAACTTGGGCAGCAAGGACACGATCTCACACAAATCCCCCAGTTCAGCTGCCAGAGCACGTATACTGCAGGCTACTGGGTTCTCCAGCTGTGGCTGCATCGCTGCCTGATACAGTTAGAAAAGCAGGGGGTATTGACCCAGCTTCTTTTCAGGAAGTGACTGCTTTTTCTGAACCACTTCTCAACACTGGAAGCCCCTCCACAGAATCTTAACCTGGACGGCAGCGCAGCAGATTCGATGGGGCACCTGTCCCGTTGCTGTCGAGTCGACTGTGACCCACAGTGACCCTAGAGGACAGGGTACAACCACCCCCTAGGGTTTCTGAGGAGTAGCTGGCGGAATTGAACTGCTGATCTTTTGGTTAGCAGCCGTATCACTTACCACTGCGCCACCAGGGTTCCCTGATGTGGCACACCTCTCCTCAATTTCTGGCATCAAATGGCCCTACCTGAAGACTTCTTCCCTTCCTAGGGAAACAGGAAAAGAAACAGGATGTGAGAGAACAATGGTTCAGCACCGCGGACAGCGGACAGTAGATGCGAGGGGGTTCCAACCACCTCCTGAATTGCTGACTCCCGGGGGGCTGCTGAGATGGCCCTAGGTTACCTTCATCCCACACCTAGAAGCACCTGGCACTCAAATGTCACCTGGAGAGAGCAGCTAATGCTTATGAAGCCTCACTCCACTGCTGGTCCGCCTTCACTTGTTTTAATTCATTTCCCCACCAATCCCTATTTGAGTGGTTTCCTAAAATTCTGTCTTTTAAAGGAAGGTGGCAGGGTAAGAGTCTGCTCTATTTTGGAAGAAGCCAGTGACCAGTCCAAACAGCCCAATTTTCTGCTGTGATAGTGACGTGCTTAGTAAGCATGACCTGGAGCCCAGTTTGCCTCTCTACCACACTCACCCCCAACAGAGACAGCATGAGAGAGTGTGGATACATGGAACGTGCTCAGCTTTGCAGCTCTTGGTGGTGGCAGAAGGTTTATCTGGCACCCGCGGCCAGGCCGTGAGATGTGCAGTATGCAGATTAATCCTGCTGTGTGTGTGCTCACTAAATCCAGCACAATAGAAATGCATTTGGAGGCAACCCTGCCTGTCCACAGCAGATTTTCCAGACCCTGGCCATTGGAGCGTGGTAAGAACGAAGTACAGCTGCCAAGCCCGGTTTCTGAAATCAAGATTCGTTTTGTGGGTAGGGCAGGAGGAAAACTAAATGCACAAGCTGGCAAGGGCAGGGAGGGAGGCGCGCCTGCCCCGTGGCCTCCCTGTCCATCTTGGGTGGGAGCCAATTCTTCCCCGTGAGTGACTCCCAGCTCAGGGGCAAGGGGGTGCTTCTCATGGACAGACTGGGGCAACCTGACCGAGGGGTCTGAGCAGTGAGCGATGCAGGGTGCTGGCTGGAGGATCGCAAGTTGTTGTTTGTGGCTTGTTTTGTTTCCCCCAAGTTTTCAGCCATTGCCTCCACTTCACTCTTGGTTTCCTGCCCTGCCCCTGCTCCCCAGCCTTTCCCTGCCACACCTGTGTTCACCCCGGAGGTGACACCTGGGCTCAGGGGTGGTCCGGCCCCTCAGCGCCCTGGCCACAGAGCGATGGATGGTCAGGAGGTCCGTGTGCGACGGTGACTTTATGAGAGCATCAGAGAATGAGAGAGCCCATGGGCACATTTGGGTGTGTCTGTCTGTCTGTCTGTGGCTGGGCAGTGGGGAGGTGCATCTGTTTGTAAATAATAATTAATGAGGTTCTAAATACTAGATGAGTCTGTGCTGTTCCCAGTAGCAGGGATGGACATCTCTACTCCCCCAGTTTTCAATCACAGCCGGGTGGTGGGGGACTGGGCAGGGGGTGAGAGGGGTTGAAGGAAGGGAGAGGCAGAAACGAGGTGTATTAGAGAGACTTTTGTTGCGTTTAATATCAATTCATTTCGCACACTGCTGATGCAGCCAGATTTCACAGCTCGGAATTTATGGGGCTCCCCAGCGCGCAGGCTCAGAAAGAAAATACGAAAGAACTTTTTAAAAAATGACCTGCCATTAAAGTAAAAAAATTTAAAAAAATTGAACTCTGCCCCCTAAAAAAAGTCACGTACACACACTCACACATACATACACACACACACGTGTGCACACAATACACATGCTCACACACACTGTCACACATACGCACACGCACATACACACTCTCACACACACACATGCTCCCACAGTCACATCCCCCACATCTGATTTTGATTTTCTTACTTGGTTTGTGTGACTTGGTCTCGTAACCTAACACTCACGTCATTTACCAGCGCCGTGAGAGTTTCATCACTTTATGGGCAGACTGGGGCCCATGTGTACATGTACAGTGATCTGCATGAGGAGAACGCCAGGAGAAGGGACACGTGCAGAAAGGACACAATGCCTTGACCTGACAGGTGGGTCTCGGCCTGTCCCTTCCCCAGGAAGGGGGACTCCCAGGAACGGGTCTGGAAGGAGAGCCCACACCCAGATTGGCCTGTGGGCTTTGGGGGTTGGTGGTGCCCCCTCCCCAGCCAATCCACTGGAAGTCCTTCTCCTCCTCCTCCCCTCCTCTCCTCCTCCTCCCCTCCTCCTCCTCCCCCCTCCTCATCCTCCGCTTCCTCCCCTCCTCCCCTCCACTCCTCCTCTCCCCCTCCACCAGCAGCTGAGGTTTTTATCTTCTGATCTCGGACACTGTCTTGCTCCATTTTTGTTCATTTCCTGTCAGAAGTCCTGTTGTGCCCCCTCCTGTCTGCACAGCACCCACCCTGAGGTGGAGTTGGGTCCCACCAGAGCAGAGCCGGGATGGCCCCCAGCCCACCTCTGACACCCTGGCCTCTCTCATAGGAGTCTAGCTCCTGCATCTTCTGTAGCCTGCGAGACCTGGCCTCCACTGCAGCAGCCCCCCACTCAGTCGTGGTGCCCCTCACCTGGGGCCAGCTCCTTAGGGTCCCCATGCAGTGGGGTGCAAAGGGAAGCACTGATGCTGGGTGGTCTAGGTGAGCCCCAAGCAGGACCAGCACCAGCAGGTGAAGACCACCTCTCCTGGTCGTGTGCCTCCTACGCCATATCCATAGCTCCACTGGGACCCTTCCTGTCATCTCTGGCCACTCCTAGGGGTCTTAGGAGCTGCCTGGGCTCCTGTCTCCATGAGAATAAAAGCTGATGTCTGACCCACAATGTGGAAATCTGGTGGTGTGGTTGTCTGGACCGGTGCCTGCCACAGAGAAGGGCCCCTTGTGAGCAGACTCGTGGAAATGTGTCACTCCCTGGGGACGGGGGCTCAGGGGGAGCCAGGCTCCAGTCAAAACAAACACAACCTGCCACATGGGCCAGTCCACAGACCCTGGCCCACGCTGGTGGCCTTCAGCAGCCTGGGCCACAGGAATCAGGGACACAGAAGCAGACAGGGTGACTCAGTAGCCCAGGACACCTCACCGCCTGCCAACTGCTCTTTAGAAGTTGTTCTGGACCATCAAGCAGAAAAGCCTATTTGCCCTATTCTATCCAAATCGTCTTTTTTTTTTTTTTTTTTTTTTAAAGCATATGGATTACAAAACACAGCCAGTGCCTGGGCAAATGCCACTGGCATTGGGGCCCCAGCCCGGTGCTTTTCCTTGGGGAGACATGGCCACTGAGCAGATATAAGATGCATTTGGGTTAGGTTGTTTGACTCAGCAGAATGTTAAAGGCAAAGAAACAATCTTAGTAGACGTGGCTGTGTACACAGAGGAAGTCCTGGAGCACTGACGATGTCATGGAAGGAGAAGCAGAATCCTGGGGTGTCAGCTACTTGGGGGCACACCACCCTATACGAGAGAAACCATGTCCGCCTTTAATGAGCAGTGTACTGAGCTCCAAGCAGTTGACAGGCACTGTGAGGGTGTAGGTGGGCGTGTGTGCATGTGGTGCGGAAAGTGAGGATGAGTTTGAACGCATCTTTGCTTCTGGTGGCTTCCGCCTGGTAGAGAATCCAGGTCAGGAAGCACAGCACCACTTTGTGGCTGGTGAGCGCACAAACAAAGGCTGGACAGCAGACAGGACGGAAGGCGGATCATCAAGGGTGGCTTCGTGGGAGGTGTCGTGGGCTGAATTGTGTCTCCCCAAAAAGATATGTCCATGTCCTAACCTTTGGTAGCTGTGAATGGGACCGTCTTTGGAAATACGGTTTTCACAGAGAAATCAAGTTAAGATGAAATCACATTAGATTAGCATGGGACCTAAATCCAGTGACGAGTGTCCTTGTAAGAGAAAGGGAGTGATTTGGACACAGAGACGCAGAGGAGAAGGCCAAGTGAAGAGGGAGACAGAGATGCAGTGATGCAGCCACAAGCCAAGGAATGCTGGGAGCCACCAGCAGCTGAGAGACCAGGAAGGAGCTGCCCCAGAGCCTTCAGAGGATCGTGGCCTTGCCAACACCTTGGACTTCTAGCCTCCAGACTATGAAAAACAAATTGCTGTTGTTCAAAGTCACTCAGTTTATAGGAACATGTATGACACCACCGGGCACTCATCCAGAGAAGACACTATCTGGACTAGGCACACATGGAGCCTTTCTGGGCAAGAGGCAGCGTGGGCAAAGGCACAGCAGCAAACACACAGAAACAGTTGTTAAGAAGTATCTGTGGTTGGTGAGTCTGAGTCAGCCCTTCATGGAACACACCACGTAAATGAACGCAGCCCACCTTGTCATCCCAGGGCCTTGAGGAGACACTGCTGTGTGTGACATTGCAGGCCAGTGCCCCATTGGGGACATCCCCTTAGAGTCTGAGCATCATCTACGGGCAGTGGTGGAGGGCGAGCTTGGGGTCAGGGAGGTATATCTCGAGTTTGAGGTGTGGGGGTGGGGATGCCCCAGAAGGTTGAAGCTGCTTTCACCCAGTGAAGTGTGGGAGGTGGACCCAATGCAGAGCAGAAGTGACCTTGGAGCAGGGAGGCAGATGCACACCAAGTGACCTGGTGGCAGCATTGATCAGAGAGGGGTGACTGCCGTGTCCTGCTGACGGCCAGGCTCGGGGCAGGAGGGTGACCAGCTATAACCGGAGAGGTGTATTTTGATTCAGCATTGTTGGAACGCTCTCAGCAGCAGACACAGCTGGACTGGGGGACGCAGAACAGCCACAGCAAACCAGCAAACAAATAAAAGGGTGTGTGTTGTACCGAGGGGGCTGGCTAAACACTGCACTCCTGAATGCAAACCAGGCAGGGGTGTCCAGCTCACCCAGGCACTGGCACCCAAACGCTGCTCTCTGGGGCACCCAGAATCCCACAGAGTGGGGAGGAGACAAGAAAAACGGGTGACATCACCCCAACACAGGGAGGCAGGGTGCTGCTTAATCACAGCCCTGGTTTCTACAAACCTATCTTTACCAAAAAAACAAACTCACTGTCGTCAAGTTGATTCCAACTCACAGTGACCCTATAGGACACAGAACGGCCCCACAGGGTTCCCAAAGCTGTAATCTCTACGAAAGCAGACTGCCACATCTTTCTCCTGCAGAGCAACTGGTGAGTTTGAACTGCCGCCCTTTCAGTTAGCAACCAAGGGCTTAACCACTGCACCACCAGGGCTCCTTAAATGTATCTTCAGTTTCTTAATAAAAACGAAATAAATGCATACACCTGTGGGAAATTCTGGAGAAGGGAGGGATGCAGATGTGGATGAAATCAGCCTAGGACATGAATGACAGGTTGGGAACTAGGAGACTCCTTTCCAGAACAAGGAAGGAAGGCAGGAGTGACTCCTGGGCTTTGTACTCTGTTAAACTCACTTTGTGAAGTTTCTACTTTCAGCAGGGAGTTGGGGAAAGGGTTGGCAGTAGTTGGGACCACTTTTCTTTTAAATAACTCTAAAATTTCACTGGAAATAGACCTGAAATTGGACACAAATGTACCAGAAATATGTTTGCTGTTTGTGTGTATGGCACACAGTTATATAGATGCATGTTAACACTTCCTGGTGGTCCTCAGGGGGCAGTGGGCTGTCAGGCCTTCAGGGACTCGAAACCAGGCTCTTGGCGGGTGCCGAGGGCTCACTGCAGGATGTGACAGCACCGTGCACCCACGCAGAGGTGGAGCCTTAGACCTCCCACATGCAGCCGGGGATTTGGGGTTTTTAAACCTGGGTTTTATTAAAAGTTTCTAAGTGTTTTCTCTTCTGAGGTTTGTCTCCTTGTCTCATTAAAGAATGAGTCACATGGGCTGGAAGCACTGACCTGCCCAGCCTCATCAACATCTATTTCCCTTTATCTCTTAGAGAGAATGACAGCGTACCGCCAGCCATGTATGCTAGAAGCAGACCACCTGGTAAACAGATGTGTTAGTAATGAATTCAATTAACTAACATCACCTTTCAGCCGATGTTGGGGAAAAGCTCCCAAGTACTGTGTGCATACACCTGTGTATGGGCATGTGTTTACGTGCACATGTACACACATGTGAGTGTGCCCATGTGCTTGTACATGTGTGCATCCATGCACACACATGTGTATTGCATGCATGTGCACATATGTGCATGCATGTATGTGCATACACGCACATGTAATGTGTATGCGTGTGAATGTGTGTATGCGCTCCTGTGTGCAGTGCACACATGTGAGCATGCACATGTTTGTGTGTGAATGTGCATGTGTACATGCATACCTGTGCATGCACGTGCATGTGTGCATATGCACACATGTGTGGGCACCACGCCCCCACACATCCTGTGATGTGGGAAAGAAGAATTGAGAAATGTAGTCCAGGAGCCAGCTGAGCCACAGTGGACAATTCTCTGTGAGCTGGGGTTTACAAATCCTCACCTTTGAACGCCCTGGAGGAGCACATTTCTCACAGAAGCTCTTTGGATACATGTTTGCAGACTTGGTTACAATGTGAGTAATCATCCCCTACTTCCTGTCTGGAAAATCAGTCTACTGACTCCTTCAGTGTGGCATGGAGTTTTGGAAACAGGGTCAGTGGCTAGCGTCTGATTTAGTCCTTGACCACAGACCTGAGGGGGCTGGCTCTAAGCAATATCCTGCAGTGCATTATGGTACTTCTTTGCAATGGAATCATATTCAATCATTAACAATGAGATGACTATCAATTTAGAAATATGTTCCTGAAAATCCTGTTAAAGAAAACAGGTTACAAAACAATACATACAGCACAAGCCCGTTTTGCATACTGTTTTTCATGCTCTTATGTGTTGGTGTTGACGCCAAACTGAGGGTACAGGCAGGTTCCAATGACAAGCCCTCGCTGGCTCCCTGGGCCCTGGGGCTCTACCCTGGAGCCTCCACTCTGTTTCTGTGCACAACCCCCAGCCAAAGAGGCCAGTCTGGGGACAACCGTCCCACAGCCCGACTCGTGGTTCCTCACCGGGCAGTTCAGACAAGCCATGCCTGTGCACAGCACCATGCTAGGCTCAGAAGATGTGCAGTCAAGCTCAGCTCCCCACTTACGGGTCCTTGGTGCCCTCATCTGCAAGGAGGGTGGAGATCCCAAAGAGCTGGATGAGGACTAACCGTGGCAGCAAACGCAAACCCCTGCAAAGTTACAGGGAGCTGTCAGTGGAACGCACTCTCCTGAACCAGCCTTTCCCGAGAGTTGACCCATCCCCTCCTCACCAGGCTCCTTGCTAGCAGGTTGCTAAGAAAGGGCAAGATGGTGGGCAGTCATCATCACGGCTGCCCTTCAGATGGTGCGACTCCCTGTGGGGCAGCAGAAGACAGCTGAATGCTCAGGGGCAGGGAGCCCCGCTGTGATCTCATGATATATTCCAGGCAAAGGGACGGTTTGGTCCTGTCTTCAGGCAGGAGAGCTTTTGTTGCTGTTAGGTGCCATCAAGCCTGTTCCGACTCATATGACCCGATGTACAACAGAAGGAAATGCTCCCCAGTTGCTATACTCAAGCCCACTGTTGTAGCCACTATGCCAATCCATCTCATGGAGGGTCTTCCTCTTTTTCCAAGACCCTCTTCTTTACCAAGCATGATGACCTTCTCTGGGGACTGGTCCTTCCTGATAACATGTCCAAAGTACATGAGATGAAGTCTTACCATCCTCGCTTCTGAGGAGCATTCTGGCTCTATTTCTTCCAAGATAGATTTGTTGGTTCTTCTGGAAGTCCATGGTATATTCAGTATTCTTCACCAAAACCATAATTCAAAGGCATCACTTCTTCTATGGTCTTCCTTATTCATTGCTCAGCTTTTGCATGCATATGAGGTAATTGAAAATACCATGGCCTGGGTCAGGTGCACCTTAGTCCTCAAAGTGGCATCTCTGCTTTTCAACACTTTAAAGAGGACTTTTGCAGCAGACTTGCCCAGTGCAATGAGTCTTTTGATTTCTTGACTGCTGCTTCCATGGGTGTCGATTGTGGATCCAAGTAAAACGAAATCCTTTACAACTTCAATCTTTTCTCTGTTTCTCATGAGGTTGCTTATTGGTCCAGTTGTGAGGATTTTTGTTTTCTTTATGTTGAGGTGTAATCCATACTGAAGGCTGTGGTCTTTGATCTTCATCAGTAAGTGCTTCAAGTCCTCTTCACTTTCAGCAAGCAAGGTTGTGTCACCTGCATATCGCAGGTTGTTAATGAGTCTTCATCCAGTCCTGATGCTGCATTCTTCATATAGTCCAGCTTCTCAGATTATTTTCTCAGCATACAGATTAAATAAGTATGGTGAAAGGATACAACCTTGACACACACCTTTCCTGATTTTAAACCACACAGTATTCCCTTGTTCTGTTTGAATGACTGTCTCTTGGTCTATGTACAGGTTTCTCATGAACACACTTAAGCATTCTGGAATTCCCATGTTTCACAATGTTATCCATAATTTATTATGATCCATACAGTTGAAAAACTTTGCATAGTCAATCAAACACAGGTAAACATCTTTCTGGTGTTCTCTGCTTTCAGCCAGGAGCCATCTGACATCAGCAATGATATCCCTCATTCCACGTCCTCTTCTGAATCCAGCTTGAATTTCTGGCAGTTCCTTATCAATGTACTGCTGCAGCCACTTCCGAATGATCTTCAGAAAAATTTTACTTGTATGTGATATCAATGATATTGTTCAGCAGTTTCTGCATTCTGTTGGATCCACTTTCTTTGGAATGGGCACAAATATGGATCTCTTCCAGTTGGTTGACCAGGTAGTTGCCGGCTAGTTTCTTGGCACAGATGAGTTAGTGCTTCCAGCATTGCATCCGTTTGTTGCAACATCTCAATTGGTATTCCGTCAATTTCCTGGAGCCTTGTTTTTCCCCAATGCCTTCAGTGCAGCTTGGACTTCTTCCTTCAGTACCATCAGTTCTTGATCATATGCTATCTCCTGAAATGGCTGAATGTTGACCAATTCTCTTCGGTACAGTGACTCTGTGGATCCCTTCCATCTTCTTGTGATGCTTACTGTGTCATTTAATATTTTGCCCATAGAATCCTTCAATAGTGCAACTCATGGCTTGAATTTTTTCTTCAGTTCTTTCAGCTTGAGGAATGCCAAGCTTGCTCTCCCTTTTTGATTTTCTAACTCCAGGTCTCTGCACATTTCATTATAATACTTTATTTTGTCTTCCCGAGCTGCCCTTTGAAATCTTCTGTTCAGCTCTTTTACTTCATCATTTCTTCCATTCACTTTAGCTACTCAACGTTCAACAGCAAGTTTCAGAGTCTCTTCTGACATCCATCTTGGTCTTTCTTTTCTGTCTAGCAGAAGTGCTAAGGGCACTCAAATTCAAGATTTTTTTTTCTTTTCAACACCCAAAACAGACACAGATAAAAACCCGTTCCCACTGAGTTGATTCTGACTCATGACACTCCACGTGTCAGAGTAGAACTATGTTCCATAGGGTTTTCAACGGCTGATTTTTCAGAAGTAGATCACCAGGCCTTTCTTCTGAGGGGCCTCTGGGTGGACTCAAACCTCCAACCATTTGGTTAGCAGCCAGGCACCTTCACTACTTGCACCACCCAAGGACTCCAGAAACACATAAGAAACCCTAAAATGTTCACCAAACGACGAGAAAAGCCACACAGACATGGAGCTGTCGCGAAGGGCTTACTTTTCTGTTTCAGAGACTGGCTCCTGAGGTGCCTCCACTCCCTGGTGAGAGGCCCAGGCTCTGCTCCCGGCGCTCCCACCCTGGACAGGCATAGCTGGGCTTGGTGGCCATCCCTCCAGCCAGCCCTGCACAGAGCAGAGGGAGACACCCTCTGACACGCAGCCCATCAGTGCTTTGTGCCCCTTCCCTGCGGCAGTGGCTGCCTCCCACACAGCTAGTGTGTGCCGGACAAAAGAGGGCAGGCGGAGGGCTCTGAGCGAAACCCACTCCCCAAAGTGGGGAGCCTCTGCTGGGCCCTTTTCAGACTTTCACGCCACCGAGTGACACCTAAAAGGCCTTTCTGTTTGCTCAGCCAATTCTCCCGGTGCCCTGGGCAGACAACCTCGCTCCAACCAGAGCACGGCCCATCAGCCCCATGGGCTGGCTGCTGGCAGACCTGGAGCTGTGCGCCTGCCCGGCTCTGCTCTCCTGGCCCTTCGCTCGAGCTCTGCGACAGTCTCATTTCATAAAAGCAGCGGCAGCTAGGGTCAGACTTCATTTCCCATGGGTGACACCTGCCAGGAACCTTCCGGGGCTTGGCAGAGAACTTAGTGATGCTGGGCCTGAAGGCAGAAGTTACTGTAGCCAGTGACCAGGGGAGCCTCAGCTCAGCTTCTTATTAGCTGGGCACAGTGACCTCCCTGAGCCCTGGTCCACCCACAAGAGGATGAATTCTAGAGTGTCCCACATAGGAAGTGACAATGTCTTGACCAGTGTGAGTTGATGGCTTTCCCAGTCTAGGGGGGCTTCTGCACCTCTAGCTGGAACCCCTGCATCACCGGCTTGCAGCTGGCACCCATCAAGTGAGCTGGTGATAGCGAAGCCTGCTGTGAGCCACCGAGCATGCCAGCCTCGGAGAACATCCTGTCCCTTCCCCACTCTGTTCCCTGGGGACGCCATTCTTCCTACGAGTGATTCCAACCCAGGTGAAGGGTTCTTGCCCCAGATGCCAGAAGGGGAGGAGAGAGGCTTCTTGCTCATCGGCTGTCCCTGGGGCCCTCCCCCTTTCTCAGCCATGCTGATGAGCAGACCCAGGAGAACCTGGAAGCAAACCAGGTGGAGGAGGGCCAAGGTGTGCAGGGTGAAAAGGTAGGAGGGAGAGGGGAAAGGCAAGTTTTTGCTTAGGGGCAGGGCTTCAAACCCAGTTCCTTCACGTTTGAACCCCTGCTGAGAATTTGCATTTATACCCAGATATACTGAATCGGAATCTACACTTTAACAACATCCCCAGGTGATTCTTACGTATAATAAATTTTGAGAACCATTGCTCTACTAGTGGTCCTCAGAATTGGTCCCTAACCAGCAGCGTTAGCATCGCCCCGGGAACTTGTCAGACATGCTAATTCCCAGCAGGAGTCCGAACCTAACAACCAGTTGGAAGCCCTGCTCAGGGGTAGTGAGTTTAAATTAACGATGGTGGAATGGTTTGGAAAAGGACGGCGAGAATGGTTGTCTAGCGTGAAGGATGTGATCAGCGTCACTGAATTGTGCTGAGAGAAATGGCTGAGCCGGTGTATGTTTTATTATGTGTGTATTTTGCCACAATTAAAACAGAAGAAGTGAACGCCTGCCCTATTCCCTCTCTGTAGCTGGATTCAGAAGTGGATGCAGCCAGCCATTCCCAGGGGCAGGAAGGGCACACCTGAGCCGCCTCCTCAGCCCCACCTGGGGTCGCACGTCCCCTAATGCCCTCCTCTACCCCCAGGGCCATGGAAACCTTCTAGAGCTTAGCCAGGACTGGGCATCAGACCTCCCGCCCGGCCTGGGCCTCTCGAAGAGTCTGGGAGAGAGTCTGGCCCCAAGGCCCTCTGGAGGGAGTCTTATATTTTATTAACCCACTTTCCCTCTTGGCATTTGGCGCCATGAGGAAACCTCGGCCAAGGCTATTAATAGGGCCAGGCCAGCCCCAGGGAGAAGGATGAGCTCACACCTACAGCCAGGTGCCAAGTATAATAAAGGTTTCTGAACCTGGCCTAAATACAGACGCAACCACCTCGGGGAGAGAGGGGTACAACAGGGAGCCAAGCCCTGGCTGCCTTACTGCCACCCATCCTGGCTACCTGGACCACGCTGGTTACGCCTGTGCAGAGACAGGCCCTGCAGGTGAAGGGCCCTTCTGTCATGTGATGCTCTTCCACCCTTGGTCAGGTGCGGGTGGAGAGGCCAAGGAGGCGGGGGGAGAGAGGCACAAAATGGCAGGCAGTGTGAGTGCCTCCTGTAAACAGAAGCTTTAATAAAAAGGCTGTGAGGGAATTTATGGGCAACCCAAGGGTAATTAAAATTATTTATCTACTCACCTCCCTCGCTGGCTGATCAGTCTATTAATTATCTATTATACACTTGCTGATTTGCATTTTAGTGAGGGGGCTGGGTAAGGGCAGGTGAGATACGCAGTGAGGTCTCGTACCAGTGGCGGGGGCAGCTGTGATGTTCCTCTCCTAGGCTGCCGAGTCCCCTGGGACACCCCTCCGTGACGGTGATGGAGGTGTGTCTGCCTCCATCAGTGCGTCACCCCAGCCCCCAGACCTCTGGGCCACATCTGAGAACCAGCCGGGGTGAGCCCCAAGGCCCGTGCACGGGGTACGCACCTGTTTGCTGAAGGGCCACTCCGGAAACAGCGCTGCAGGCTCCCAGCCAAAGGGGCTGCAGACCCGCTCAAGAGAAGCGCCGCAGAAATTCCTCTGGCCGTTCTGACTTAATGCTGCATTTGAAAAAGAAAACAAGAGAACAAAACCATTTTCAGTCTCTGAATATCTGGAGAGCATCAGACCCGTGTTCTCCCGTGCTCTTGATTAAAAATATCATAGGACCGAGTGTCATGGGAACCACGTCTTTTGAACATTGCAAACGAGAGAACATTAGGCCCGGAGAAGTTACAACAAGGCTTTTATTTATTACCTCATGGATAAAAGATGCTCCCAACCCTGCCGCTCCCCTGGGGCTGAGACTCACAAGGTCAAAACCAGCGCAGGGGCCGGAGCGGAGAGCGATGATATGGCGGTGGGGTCAGGTGCAGCCATCAGACCTCAGACCCTGCGACCTCAGGGGCTCACCTGTCCCCAAGACTGGCCCCAAGTCTTCTCTCCAGCAAACAGAGCCCCACTGGGGGTGAACCATCAACATTACCCCCATCACCAGCCAGGCCCCTGAGCCCTGGGTTAGACTCTTGGGGGATGTGACACAGTGTGAGGTTGACCAGCACCTGCTGTCCGGCCCCTTGCAGCTAACTTGCGTTTAACGGTTAGCAGTGCTACCCTTTCATCAAACACCCTGAGACTCGGCATCCTCTCAGCCAGACGGGCTCTCCCTCAGCCTTGGGCCTTCTCTTATTTTTGACGGAGTGAACGTCCTGGGCTACCAGGCGCTGTGCTCCACACGGTGGAGGCACAGCCAAAGCGAGACCTGGTTTCCGCCACGGAGCAGCTTGCTCGCCGGCCTGTGTCGTCTGCAGGTGGGGACTGGGCCTAACTTGGCCTGGTGGTGCCTGCAGCTCCTGGCCGTGGGTTTTCCACAAGCAGAAAGGAAGAAGGAGGGAGGAAGGGGAGTCACAGCATCAGCGGTCTCAGCTGGAACGTTAGACTCCTCCTCACTCCACCTCTACAGAACCTTCTCCACCCAACCAGCCATTAGCACCTCTTGGATACCACTCCTGTCCCTCCTCTCTTCTCCATCCCCATCCAAATGCCCACCTTCTGGCTATGTCCACACTGACCTCCTGGCTGCCCTTCAAGCCTGCCACACCTGACCTCAGGGCCTTTGCACGTGCTACTCCTGCCTCCTGGAATGCTCAGGGCTCCTCGGGCCTCCTCCTCATAGCGGCCTTCCTTGACCATCAATCTGGAGCTGACTTCCTGCCCCGTCTCATGTCCCCACTGCCTTTATCATCATGATGAGAAATTGTTGGTGTTGTTAGGTGCCACTGAGTAGATCCCCTCTGTGCCCTCCCAGGCCTCCAGCCTTTACACGCTTTGCCTCCGCTGTGCTCCTGAGTGCAGACTCCAAGTTCTGGTGCCTACATCACCCCGGCCGAGCGTGAAGCCCCGCTGTGACCCCGCTGGTTGTCCCACACGGTCCTCTCAGGGTGGCTCCTGTGTCCCCCTGCCCCTTGGGGTCTCCCTTTCTCTCCCCCCTCCTTTCCTCCTTGCAGGCAGCCCCGCAGCGGCTGTGCTGAGCAGCTGTCTGCACAGACCCCCCACAGCTCCCGCAGGAGGGGGACAGAGCCTATCTCAACACGAGAGCCCCTGCCCCCACTGGGCGTTCCCTTGGGGGTCTGCTGGATGGGGGCTCCGGCTCCCAGTCCATCACTCATGAGTAGAGGGGGCCGGCCGGCTGGCATGTGGGAGACCTGGGCAGGAACCCACCAGGCTGTCTCTGCTCCCAACCCCCACCCTGAGAGCAGGGACTGAGGAGGCTTAGCTCTGGGAGGCTGTGGGTTCCCTTAAAAATAAAATGAAAGCTATGGACTGTGCATAAAATACACAGAAACGCTGCACCCCAATTCTTGGAGATCACTGTCCCCTAAAGTCCATCCACCAATGCCCCGCGATCAGATCTCGGGGTCCTGGGGACTCCAGGGTCTCTCACAGCTTGGACTTCTAACATTGCCTGGATTCATCAACCAAACTAGAAATGCCTTTGTGTCCCCTCCCCTAGGCCAGGCTCTGCCCAGCACCAGGTCCAGCTCTCAGGGGACAGTCACACCCAGCAGTGGCAGTGATGGGGTAGGGAGGCAGCAGGGGGCTGGGGTCAGTGTGGGAACAAGGACCACACCCTCATGTGAGCTGACCCCCCTAGTCTAGGTGATGTTCGGGGGGCAGGGCTGCATCCAGGACACCTCGGACCCCAGCTCTGCTCTGGCCCCCGTATCCATCCCACCCCATCCAAGCTCAGCCCCGACCCAGACACCTGCAAGACAGGCCTCCAGAGCACCCCCCCTGCCCCCACGCCAACGTGTCCTCTCCCTTCCTGCCGATTGGGTCTCGATTCTGATGACGTATCAATAACGCCGAGCAGAGTGCCGCCGTGGGCAGGCTGCCGTGCAGAACGAGCCATTTACCAATCCATTCGCAGGACTGTGGGTGCGTGGTGCGGTGGGGCTGCCTGCGGCCGGGCGCCTTGGGAATTAGGCACACCAGAGAAAGCTCCAGAGATAAACAGCAGGGGCAGAAGAAGCGGGGGGGGGGGGGGGTGCAAGGAAACAAGCAGATGTAGAAGGAGGGGAAGAGGTGATTCCAAGTGGCTTGGAGAACAGGCAGGGGCTCAGGCGTGTCCCCACCTGCCTTCTTGGTTGGGACTGGGGCAAAGGCTGTGAAGGGGCGGTGGCCTGGGGGTGGCAGCAACTCCTTCTCTGCATGAGGACGCTTGATGAGGATGGGAGGGGGACGTGGGGGGCAGGAGTCAGGTGACCAAACCCACCTCGAGGGCGCGGGCATGAGATTCTGCCCTCCGAGTCCTTGCAGGAGGGATGCTCAGCTGGAACAGACCAGGGTCCGGAGCAGGAGATGGGTGGCAGGCTGGGATGGGCAAGAGAGGGCCCATGGGCTGCTGTGGACCTCGCCATGCTTGGGCTCAGGCACCCCCCGGTTCTCGCAAGCACATGAAAGGACCCCAGGGTCTTAGAGCTCAAGCACTTAAGGTTTAGCGGCTTAATCAACTGTCCTGCTGCAGTGGTCTTCCTGGGGCCAAGTGTCTGTGAGGACGCAGGTGCACCCTGCAGCGGCTGCGTCCCCCGGGGAGGAGTGCGCGGCGGGAGGGGCTGCAGGGAGTGCAGGGAGCGCAGAAGGCCCACGGCCCACACAGCTAACAATAATGAAGACTCGTGTGATCTTCTTAGTGCCGGGGCCAGCTGAAGCCCTGCATGTATTAGAACTCATGTCACCCTTACAGGGACCCCAGGGGGGAACTGAGGCACAGGGAACTTGAACACCTCACCCAAAGGCACGTGCTGGAGTGTGGACCAGAGCCCAGGAACTCCGGCCCCAAAGCCCAGCCTCTAATGACCATGCTGACCTCTCTCGTGCTGGTTGGCCAGCGGGTGTGGCCCAGGCCGAGAAGTCAAGAGAGAAAGTCCACCCCAGCAATGGATCATTGGTCAGCACTGCCTCTGCTGCTTTGTGACTCAGTTTCCCCATCTGTAATGGGAGCCCTTTGATAGCTGCCTCCTGCTTCTGCCCCCCCCAGCCCCTCCTACACAGCTCCTGAAAGCCCACAGCAGCCCCACAAATCATCAAAGGACCACAGCAGACCCAGAGGCTGGGCCCGACCCCAGGGGCTGGTTTACCAAAGGGTCCCAGGCCGGCAAGGTCCCCAGGAACTGCCAGCCCCCAAGGCCCCATGAGCCCAGTGCCCTGGTTCCACGCAGCACTGGTTCACACCTTCATTCAGACATCATGCCCTGGGCTTGCCTGCCGACCTCATCGCTTCCCACCCTTGATAGGGACTTGAGATGCCCTGCAGACCCCAGGCCCCAGAGGGGCCACACCTGTCTGGGTGTGGAGGAGGATCCTTTAGATAACCCCTTAGCATCCAGGCAGGGGTCGGTCCTACCCTCAGGGCAGGAGATGGAGGGGCACAGATGGGGTGGGGTCTTACCTCCCTGGACATAAAAAGCCAGGTGAGGACGGCCTGAGCTTGCTGGGACAGAAAAGACGCCTCTGGCCTTACAGCTCAGAGTCTCCTCCCCACCCTGCTCCTCCTGTGGGTGGGTAGCTTCGGTCCTGAGTGCCTGGCCAGGCCATGGGGCATGCGCCTCTCCCCAGGGAAGGCTTGCGGAACATGGAAGCCTGGGGTCCTGAGCCCAGCCGCTCCCCAGCCCAGGGTGCGCCCCTGCTGGTCTGACAGCAGGTGCAGATGTTTGCGGCCTCGAAGATGGGGAGGTGGTTGGCTCTCACGTGTATTTCTGTCTCCTTTCCCAGGATCTCTTCTAAGGTCTGTGTCCTGCCAGGCCTGGGGCTCAGGTGGCCAGAGGGTCAGTCAGAGACCAGGGAGCAGTCACACCCCTACAGGCTACTCAGCACCTCAGCCACCCACCACCCGTGATGTGGGCTCCAGCAGGGGGCTCCCAACTAGAAAACCCAAATATCTGTGAATGGTTTACTTTTGTTTCAAAATTGTCATTAAAAAATATATAACAAAACATTTGCTGATTCAAAAATTTTTACATGTACGATCCAGTGACACTGGTTACGGTCATCTTTTGTGCAACCATCACCATGATCCTTTTCCAAATTATTCCACCACCATGAACAGAAGCTCCGTGTCCCCCAAGCAATGACTACCCCTCTCCCCCTCCCTCCCGCCACAAGAACCACTGATAAGCTTTCCTCTCTCTACTTCCGCCTGCTTCATAAGCAGCCCTGCCGGCACGATGGTTAAGCACCAAAAGGTTGGTGGTTTGAACCCACCCAACAGCTCCAACAAAGAAAGACCCGGAGATCTGCTTCCGACAGCTTACAGCCTTGGAAACCCTGTGGGGCAGTCACTCTGCCGCAGGAGTCGCTATCAGTCGGAATTGCTGGCACCCAACAACACAACTGGATGGTTTCGAGCTGTCCGCTAAACCTTCCAAGACTGCTTTCCTGAGCTCTAGAGTAAGAGAAAACCCATTTTCATTGAGCTGATTCCGACTCCTAGCAACCCTATAGAGCAGAGTAGAACTGCCCCATAGGGTTTCCAAGGAGAAGCTGGTGGATTCGAACTGCTGACCTTTTGTTAGCAGCCCGAGCTCTTAACCACAGTGTTGGTGATTGAATATTGAATATACCATGGACCAACAGAAGAACAAACAAATCTGTCTTGGAAGTAGTACAGCCAGAAGGCACCTTGGAAGGGAGGACGGTAAGACTTTGTCTCACATACTTTGGACGTGCTATCAGGAGGGACCAGTCCCAGGAGAAGGACATCAGGCTTGGTAAAGTAGAGGGTCAGCGAAAAAGAGTAAGATGCTCAACAAGATGGATTGACACAGTGGCTGCAACAATGGGCTCTCAAGCATAGCAATGATTGTGAGGATGGCACAGGACCAGGCAGAGTTTCGTTCTGTTGTACACGGGGTCTCTAGGAGTCGGAATCCACTCGGTGGCACCTGACAACAACGACAGAGCAGGAGATGGTGTAGAGACAGTTCCTCAGGAGTCCGCACACCCCCAAAGTGGCCGGTCAACAGAGATTCGGCCCAGCCTCGCTAGGAACCAAAGGAATTCCAACCAAACCAAGCTGCCATCTTTCAGTTCTCATGTGGACAAATGAGAAAAAGGCAACGTCCCACGTCAGAGAGGACAGAAGGAAGCAGGAACATGCACAAACGGCTGGTGGAAGGAAACGGGTCTAGACACTTTGGAGAGCGATCCAGCAGTACCCAGAACATTCTGAGACGCAGCCACTCACAGCCAGGTACACATCTCTAGCACACTGGGCACCTGTGCACAAAGACAGGCACCAAGATCCGCCTGGTAGCATTCTCCGCATAGCAAAACTTTGTCCACAACCAAAATGGCCATCAGCGGAAGATGATAAAGAGAGTGTGGTGGATTTCTAACACAGACATCGACACTGCAGATAAAGGAATGGATCAGACACACCCAAGTCAGCATGGAGAAGCCCCCAAAAGCAGGATGCAGAAGGAAAGCTGTTGTTTTCAGAAAGAACTCGTACAGGTACATTTTTAGAAGACATAAACCAGTGCAAGCTCACGTTCACGGCTGTCTGTGTGTGTAAATATTCTTTCAAAGGACAAAAGCAACAGATACCAAATGGGTGCTCACGGCTGCCTCTGGGGATGGGTTGGTGGGCGGGGCTGGGCGGGCTCAGAGGGGACTTGAACTGTATCTGAACTGTTTCTTTTGTTTTTTAAAGACCTAGTGCAATAAAATGAAGTGTTAGCCATTGCTAATTGCAGGCGGAAGAACAGACATATTTATTATATTATTTTTACAGTAGTTATGAAACTTCTCCAAAAGTTTTCTGAGCCAAGCATGGCAAGACTTGTGAACTCCTTGAGGGAGTGTGAGACCCTGACTATGTGCATGCATGTGTGTGTATGTGTGCATGTGTATGCACACCTATGTGTGTGTGTGATGTGTGTGGCCTCTCAGCCTGGAGCAGGGAGCTTCGCTCAGAGGCTACACAGAATCTTGTTGAGGGTGACGGAAGCAGCTGTGTGATTCTGGAAGGAACCACAGGGAAGACCTTCCTCTCCAGCCTCCCTTCATTTAAACAACAGTGCACTAGCCTAGAATTGTTTCTTGGCCTGCCCGCTGGGGTTTCCTTCTAGAAAGAGCCAGGCTGAGCAGAGTGGCTGTGCGGTCTCCCGGTTAGGCGGAGGTGGTTAAGTGCAGAGGATAAGCTATTGCTAAGTAAGGCTTGGGCGCATGGGGAGGGACTGCGTCCTCAAGCGTCCTTGGTTCTACTCGCGGGGCATCAAGATCTCCAGCTTCCGTGGAAGATGCAAGTGGAGACAGTGTCCTGGAGACCTAGTCTGGGGTCTTTGAGGACAGCCACACTGAGGATGCAGACACTGCTGGGCGTGAGAGGCCATCCCCCTCTCTGCAGCATCTTCAAGCAGCGAGGGGCTGGTAGAGTAACAGGAAGCACTCACCTCTCCCACCCGTGCAGATGCGAACCACAGAGGTGGGGAGGGACGCGAGCCCCCAAGGGTCGGAGGGCCAGCTGTTCTGTTACCAGAGGCTGACTCCCAGGTGGCCTTCACTCTGAGATTCGAGGTCTGTGAGTATGCTGTGGACCAGGGCACTCCAGGGCCTAAGGCACATTCAAGAGATTTCCCCCAAGAGTTGCTGCCAGCCAGGCTGCATTTTCACACCTGCCCAGGCTTTCTGTGGCTGGTGCCCAGATCTAGTGTGCCCCACCTGGGCAGATGTGCACCAGCTCCAGCATGCCCCACCTGGGCGGATGTGTGCCAGCTCCAGCATGCCCCACCTGGATGGATGTGTGCCTGGCTCCAACGTGCCCCATCCGGGCAGATGTGCACCAGCTCCAGTGTACCACATCTGGGAAGCAGTGCGCCTGGGTCCAGCGTGCACCATCGAGGCAGATGAGTCCCACTCAGGCATCCCACGGCCAGGCAGCTGTGCGCTTGGCTCAAGTGTGCCGTGTCTGGGCAGATTCACGCCTGGCTTGAGGGTGCCCTGACCTGGCAGATGTGCACCTGGGTCAAGTGTACCCCATCCAGGCAGATGTGCACCAGCTTGAGCATCCCACATCCGGGCATATGCGCCCTGCTGGAGCACGGCCCAGCTGGGCAGATGTGTGCCGGTCTTGCTTTAATCTCACACAGTTACACTTCCAGAGTTACAAGCTAATAAAAACGGCATGATCAAATTCCAGGTCATTACTCAAGGAAAGGGACCCCTCTGTGGTCAACAGCGACAATTAAAATCAGCCTGGTGTTCCTGCGGGCTGCCACCACACTGCCACCACGGAGGTCTCTGGGGGCCAGGCTTGCAATGAGAAAGATACACAAAATGTTAATGGAGACGCTTTAATGCCATGCCGAGGGGATGATGGTAAATAAGGCCGCTTGAAAGAGGTTGGGGGAGAAGTCCCCTGAGCGAGCCCTGGAGGAAGCCTCAATAAAAACAAGATTGGACTGAAAACAATTCTCTCGGTGACGGATGGGGTTGTGGCAGAGCAGGGAGGGGTCGTGGGAGGAAGAAAGAGACTTTATTTCCTATTAGTTCCCCTTTGTGTGTGTGTGTGCCCCTTGCTGCTGGCCCCCAGCACCTGCCAGGCCCCGGGAGCCCCCTGAATGGGCTGGGAGAACTGGCGGTAGAGGGGCCGCTGACTGAAGGGGTCCTGGGCTGCAAGGCCCTGCTGAGGCCTGGGGCTGTGTGGTGGGTTCACGGTTGTCTGACTTCTCCTCTCAACTCTCTGGTCCTGTTTTCAGAAGACCAAATGCCACCCATGAAATAAATAAGTAAGGTGCGAGACATACCACCCAGCACCCAGGTCAGTAAGAAGAGGGGGCCTGGGGAGCAGGCTCTGGCGGATGCTGCACAGCTCGCAAAACTCAGGGGCAGCCCCGAGGTGTGGGCAACCCCGCTGGGCCCAGGCTGTGGCTGCTGCCTTTGCTCCCAGCCAAGAGTCCCAGCCCACGACTGACCGGCTGTTTGAGCCCACAGTCCTGCCCCACGCAATGGGGGAAGGACCTCCAGAGGGGAGAAAGGGCAAGGAAGTCACCTGCAAAGCAGATGCTTGGGGAGCCTGGGATTTCAGGGCTTGGAGGGCTGGGCCAAGCCCCTTCCTCACTCCAAGTCACCCACCTAGGCTGATGTTCTGCAGCAGGCTAGACCAGGTGGGTGGCCTGTGGCTCCTGAGGCATAGACACATTCCTGGAGGACCATGCAGATGTGCTTCCTGAGCACCCTGCAAATGCGGATTCACCCCTGCAATCGAGTGTCCCTCAGAGCTCAAGGAGGGCATGGCGGTTTAGTGGTAGAATTCATGCCTTCCGAGTGGGAGACCGAGGTTGGATTCCCAGCCAATGCACCTTCTGTGCAGCCACCACCCATCTGTCAGTGGAGGCTTGTGTGTTGCTGTGACGCTGAACAGATTTCAGTAGAGCTTCCAGACTAAGAAGGACTAGGAAGAAAGGCCTGGCGATCTACTCCCAAAAATGATCCAGCGAAAACCCTGTGGATCACAAGGTTCTGATCTGTATGCAATCATGGGGATAGCACAGGACAGGGCAGCATTTCGTTCCACTGTGCCTGGGGTTGCCATGAGTCGGGGCTGTCTCCACAGCAGCTGACAACAACAACTGAACTCAAGACACAGGGACCCCACAGAGCAACGAGGGTGCTGCTGGCAGTCCAGCCCGTCATGGGTGAGCAGCCTGGGCTGAAAGCGGGGGCCTTGGCTGTTCCACAGGATCCCCAGGCCTTCTTGCTTGGAAAAGTGCCTTGAAAATCCTCTTTCAGTCCATCCCCTGCCTCTAGGCATGGTCCCTATTTAATGATCCTCCATCAGTGAGAATTGGTGCTATTTTTTTTTTTTTGAATGTGTAAGTAAATTTCTTCCAGCTTGTCCCGTCTTCCCTTTCATCTTCTAACGCCCTAGTTTTTATTGTTGTTGTTTTGTTTTGACTCCCCACTGCCTCCTTCCCCAGCCCCCAGTAACCACGAACAAACTTCAGTCTCTCTGCATTTCATCTAAGTGGGGTCATACAGTATTTGTCCTTCAGCATCTGGCTCCTTTCATGCAGCATCACGTCCTGAAGTCTTATCCACTTTGTATCAGGTCTTCATCTCCCTTTACGGCTGAGTAATACTCCACTGTATGGATGGACCACACTTTTTTTATCCATCCATCTGCTGACGGACCACTTGGGTTGTTTCTGCCTTTTGACTATTGTGAATGATGCTGCAGTAGACACTGGTGGACAAGTATCTGTTTGGGCCTCTGCTTTCAAGTCTTTGGGGGAGATACCTAGGAGCGGAATTGCAGAATCATGTGGTAATTCTCTGTTTAACTTTTTAAGTTAACCAAAACAGTTTGCCAAACTGTCTTCCCCAGCAGCTGTGCCGTTTTACATGCCCACCAGCCATGCATGGGGTTCCAACGTCTCCCTGTTCCCCCAACAGTGCTATTTTTAAGTGCTTCCCAGCCAGGAGCTCCTGCATCCTCCCTGCCGTGGCAAACCCTTCCCTTATTTAATCAACCTGACTGCCAGAAAAAGTTCTCCCTCATATCTATCCCAAATCCTTCATGATGGGCCGTAAGTCGGTTCCCCGTGTTCTGCCCTCGGCGGGTTTGGAGACAGCTCTATGCCACCTTCTGCCAGGCTACCAATAGAGCCTGAGATGCAGAGACATGTGCCTCACGGTGGGGGCTCTGATCTCTGTGCATTTGTCTATTTTTGACATTTCATGTAAGTAGGATGGCACAGTATTTGTCCTTTTGGGCCTGGCTCTGTTGCTCAGAAACATGTTTTCAAGGCTCATTCATGATGTAGCATGTGTCAGGACTTCATTTCTGTTTATGGCTCAGTAATATTCCATGTATGTGTGTCCTTTCTCCCTGACACCTCGGGGCAGAATTGCTGCTGTCTGCGGCAGAATCAGTTGGGAGGAGTCACCCCGGTTTTCAGTATCGCAGCCCGGTTCTCGCCATCACTGATAGTTAAGCGGGAAACAGCGTCCAGAAGCCACTTTCTCATACAGAGCCTGGGAGGAACTCTCGTGATAGACCCATTGGCTCCTAAAGGCACCTCGTGGCCCAGCGGGGCAGGCCATTCCCAGGCGCAGCCCGTCCCAGGAGCCCCCAGGCCAGCAGGGCCCGCTGCCAATATCCCCTTCTGTGAAGCAGAGTTCAACAGTGTGATTGATGGCCTTTGCTCTTCACATTCAAATGGGCTGAAAACACTGCTGAGCTGAAAACTCTATTGGGCTGGAAGCTGCTGGAGCCCAGGACACACATGGTGACCAGAGCCTTCTCAGAACATAGTTTCCATCCCCAGGCCACCGCGCCCTGAGGTTCCCTACCATGGGGCCACCTTGCTAGAACAGCTGGTGTCTCACTGTTGGAGAGGAAACAGAAAAGCCGGGACAGGCTCCTGAGGGGGCAACCGGGCCCCGTGCAAACAGGCGACCTGTGCTCCCTCTGGGCCCCAACCTGTGCCCCCTCTGGGCCCCGACCTGTGCCCCCTCTGGGCCCCGACCTGTGCCCCCTTGGGCCCCGACATACCCACTCTTAGCGGAGCCGGGGACACAAAGACACTTCAAGATCAGAAATCAAGACATGATGTCTAACATTCCTGTACACTGCGGGTGAGAACTCTAACCAGACCCATGTGCTGTGTGTGGGCGCGTTCCTAGCCAGCATGGAGGAGGCAAAGGCAGAGGCAGGGGGAGGAAAGTCAGATAAGAGAAGGAAAAAAATCCCTACTGAGTGCTTACCAACTGCAGAGAACTCTGTGAGGTACAGGTCAAAGAAAGCTAAAGTTATAGACTCATGAGCCTGGCATTTTTTGTTGTTAACTGCTGTCGAGTCGGCTCTGACTCATGGCAACTCCATGTTCAACAGAAAGAAACGTTGCCCCGTCCTGTGCCATCTTCATGATCGCTGACGTGCTCAAGTTCACTGTTGTAGCCACTGGGTATTTTGAGTGCCTTCCAACCTAGAGGGCTCATCTTCCAGCACTATATAGTTGTTAGATGCCATCAGGTCAGCTTCGACTCATAGAGACCCCATGTATAACAGAACAAAACACCACCCGGTCCTGCGCCATCCTCACAATTGCTGTTATGCTCAAGCCCATTGTTGTAGCCACTGTGTCAATCCATCTCGTTGAGGGTCTTCCTCTTTTTCCAAGACCCTCTAATTTACCAGGCATGATGTCCTTCTCCAGAGACTGGTCCCTGCTGATAACATGTCCAAAGTACATGAGATGAAGTCTTGCCAGCCTAGCTTCCAAGGAGCACTCTGGCTGTACTTCTTCCAAGTCAGATTTGTTCGTTCTTCTGGCAGTTCATGGTATATTCGATATTCTTCACAACAACATAATTCAAAGGTGTCAATTTTTCTTTGGTCTTCCTTATTCATTGTCCAACTTCCACATGCATATGAAGCAATTGAAAATACCATGGCTTGGGTCAGATGCTCCTTAGTCCTCAAGGTGACATCTTTTTTAACACTTTAAAGAGGTCTTTTGCGGCAGATTTGCTCAATGCAATGCATCGTTTGATTTCTTGACTGCTGCTTCCATGGGCATTGATTGTGGATCCAAGTAAAATGAAATCCTTGACAACCTCAGTATTTCTCTGTTTATCATGATATTGCTTATTGGCCTGATTAAGAATTTCTGTTTTCTTTATGTTGAGTTATAATCCATACTGAAGGCTGTGGTCTTTGATCTTCATCAGTAAGTGCTTCAAGTCCTCCTCTGGCACTATATTGTATGATATTCACTATACTGGAAAACCCAATGTGATCCATAGGGTTTTCATTGGCTCATTTTCAGAAGTAGATCGTCAGGCCTTTCTTCCTAGTCTGTCTTAGTCTGGAAGCTCTGCTGAAACCTGTCTACCATGAGTGACCCTGCTGGTATTTGAAATACCAGTGGCAGAGCTTCCAGTATCACAGCAACACGCAAGCCACCACAATACAACAAGCTGACAGATAGGCTTTAAGGAAACTATCTTTCTAATTTGGGAGCTAAAACTCATGTTCTCAACTTTACATGCATATCTACAATTATAAAATAGAAAACATTACATGTGTGGGGGTGGGGTAACGAAAGAAGAGAGAGGTGCGGATAGATACAAGGAAGATACGCGGGCAAGACTGGACTCCTAACTGTGCTTTGAAAACAGTGATAATAGAGACCGGCAGGGAGAGGAGAGGGCGCCCCAACACAACGGGGAGGGGAATGAGGAGCAGCTTCTGTGCAGGGCCGGGAGACTGTGATGCTGGAGGGCTGGGAAGAGGGTTCCAAGCCATTATCCGAGTCAGTGCAGGCGGAGTGCCCGGGCACAGCTCCAATCACAGAGCTGAGGGCCCAGCAAGCCCTTAATAAAAGTTCGTTCCCTTCCTCTGCCTTCACACATCGTGCGTGACAGAGGGGGGCAGTGGATGGAAGAGCCCAGGATCTGGCCAGAGAAACTCACGTTCCCAGGAATGATGAAATACAGGTCATACATATCCAAAGGTAAGGTGAGCCGAGCAGGAGCCCAAGGGTGAAATGGAGAGGAAGGAGCCTCAAGGACCACCCAATTATTCAGCCACCAAGACAGGGGTCCAAGGTCCAGATGCTTCCACGGGTCTACTGACCCCCAGAACTGTACATATATGCATCTTCTGGAGGAAGGAGATCCAGAGATGTCTTTGGTTTCTCAAAGGGACTCTGTGACACCCTTTGAGGTAAGCAGCAGTGCTGTAGATTCCAAAGCGCCTTGCCAGAAGCCCCCTCTCTTGTTGGGTAGTTTATCGGGCAGACAGACCAATTGCAAATCAGCTAAAGAAGTGTATTGGATTGACCCTTGACTGTGGCTGATGGGCCCACGTTCACTTGGTCACAGGCACTAGTATGAAAATAAGAAGTGTGTGGAGTCCCTGAGGGGTGTAAATGGTTAATGTACTCAGCTGCTTGATGAAAGGTTGGAGGTTCGAGTCCACCCAGAGGTGCTCTGGAAGAAAGGCCAGGTGATCTGCTTCTGAAAAAATCAGCCACTGAAAACCCCATGGAGCAGAGATCTACTTTGACACACATGGTGTGGCCATGAGTTGGAGTTGACTTGACATCAGCTGGTGTTTGAAGAAGCACGTGGGAGGTGGCATGGTGAGGGAAAGGGAGTGAAGGGTGGGGAGGCAGGCTGGGTTTGATTTCTCACACCGTCTTCCCTAGCTGGGGGGGCCTCGGGCAGGGCTCCTTAGTGTCTGAGGCGTCAAGTGGGGATAATGGATCTGCTGGTAGTACTGTTGTCGGCATTGAAATGACGTGTGTGAAAGGCACATGGCAGACACTCTAGAATCAGTAACCACGGTAGTAACAGTAGAAGGAGGTTTGCTGTTGTTCTCCTTGATATCAGGACTTCAGTAAGACACACATCTGGCGAGGCAACCTCAACAAGAGCTAATGTCCAGGAGCCTGCGAGCCACACTCACTCCCTCAGTGTTTGCCATAGACCATGCTGCCAGGGGACTGGCTCCTGAGTTCCCGGGAGACCCCAGGGCAGTTTTTTCTGGGATGGCAACAGGAGAGCTGGCTGCTAAGGGTCTGCCACATTGCGAGTTCAGTTGTGAAGCCCCACTTTCCTAAGCCAACACGTTGGGTGGGGTTAGGGTACTGAATTTTCTAGCCAAGAGGAGGGTCCATGCATTGACTTACTATGGCTGCCTTAACAAAGGGCCACAAGCTGGGGGGCTTACACCAAAAAAACGAAACCAAATCCATTGCCGTCGAGTCGATCATGACTCACAGTGACACTATAGGGCAAAGTAGAACCGCCCCATAGAGTTTCCCACGCTGTAATCTTTATGGAAGCAGATCACCAGATCTTTCTCCTGTGGGGCCGCTAGGGGGTTCAAACCACCATTTTTTGGTTAGCAGTGGAGCACTTAACCATTGCACCACTGGAGTTCCTTTGCTTTACAGACAAGGAAATGGAGAAACAGAGAGCTTAACTGACTTGTCCACGGTCACCCAGCTACTTGATTGCAGAGACAGGGTTTGAACTCAGGTAATCTGGATGCAGAGTGGGTGCTTAACCGCTAGGCTGAATGCCTTTGAAGTTGATCAGGAAAACCCAGTTCAGAAACATGCTCTTGGACATGAGCATCTCCTTCCCCTCCCCCTGGCTCCTCTCTGATCAGATCTCAGTCATTTCTCACTGGGTAGAGATGAACCCCGAAGGTCAGTCGCCACTGTCCTAGTGAACACTGGGGATGCCACTGGCAGGGCCTGCCCTGGAGAGATGCAGCAGGAAAGGCAGCTGCAAGTCTAAACAAAAACAAACCCAAACCTGGTGCTGTTGAGTCCATTCCGACTCACAGCGACCCTAGAGGACAGAGTAGAACTGCCCCATAGGGTTTTCAAGGAGCACCTGGTGGATCTGAACTGCTGATGACCTTTTTGGTTAGCAGCCGAGCTCTTAACCATTGCACCCTTAGGGCTCTTGGTGGTATGTAAGGACACAAATTAATTGGCTCACAGTTCTGGTGGCTGGGAGCATGAAATCAGGGTGTCGGCCACACTGGCTCCTTCTGAGGCTCTGAGGGTCCGTGCCAATTCCCCTCTCCCAGCTTCCGGGGACGATCCTTGGCATTCCTTGGCTTGTAGATACGTCACTCCGATCTCTGCCTCTGTCTTCCCTCTGTGGCCCTCTCTTTTTATGAGGACACAGTCACTGATTGGGGCCCACCCTACCCCAGCAGGCCCTTGCATTAACTGACAAGATCTTCAGAGAAAAAAGGCATTTCCAAACAGAGTCACATTCACAGGTTAGGGGCTGTTACAGATTGAACTATGTCCCCAAAAAGATAGGTTGAAGTCCTAACACAATTCAGACTGTAACAGCCCCTAATGGCGGCGATAAGACCACCAACAGACACTGGGTACTAATGGCTTCAGCCTGCCTGGAGGGTCCTGTGGCCCCACCTGTCTGCCCACCTGCCTGGCCACCTGCACACCCTCCCCTAGTCTCCCTGCAGTGTGGCATCTGCTTCTCGCTTCCTTTCTGCACTTGATGCTGCCCGGATCGTGGAGGAGGTGGCACTTCTGTTCAGCGTTCTTTTGTCTTGGCCAGAGGTGACCACTTGCTGGCAGCTGGTAGGCAAGGCGGGCAAGGCACACAGCACCCACGTGAGCCCAACCATGGCTCTGTTAGCATGTGGATGCAAGGGAGGATAAGACCATTGTCTGGATAGAGGGTTGTCCACTGGAGAGGCAGGGCGGTAACTCAGCATCTTGCCTTTCCAGGCAGTCTGCAAATCTTTAGGTGCCCATTTCTAGGAGGAGCTGAACTGCTAATGTGCTTCTGGGGTGCTGGGGCACTGCCCATGCATGGTGAGGGGAGAGGAAGCCCGCTCCTCCTCCCCAAGCCCCTCACCATGGGTGCAGCTGCTGCCCCTCCATCATGTCCCTTCTCCCACTGCACTGCAGCAGCTGGGCCAGGTCTGGGATGAAGGGTGCTACGGAGCACTCCCCAGGCCCCATCCACCTCCCTGCCGAGAAGGCTGCTGCCTGAGCAGCAGAGGGAAGGGGGAGTGGACAGAGAGTGTGGGGTTCGTCCCACTCACCACCCATAGGTGGCTGGGAAGGAGATGGCTTTGGAGGGTGACTGTCTTGCCCAGGAAGGAGAGTGGAGAAGCATAAACTCTCGGCCTCCTGAGAAGCTGCATGGCCCGTGGCAGCCTGGACTGGGCTGATATCTGGCAGAAGGATGAAGCTTCGGCTTCCCGTGCGCACACAGCCCACTCCAGGGAGACCCTGGGAAGCCCGAGGGAACCTCTGAGTGAACTCCATAGTTAGTGAGGAGGCGTAGATCCACCAGGCCCTCCCATCAGCGGTCCCATTCTTGGGTGGAGGGCATGGGGTGCACCTCCTGCCTCCCTGGGGCAGCCCCTGGCCATGGAAAGCAGCTTCACTGGCACTTTCTCTGCAGATGAAGCTGCAGGTGCCTGGCCCCCGATCTCCAGCTCTGCTGCTCCCCAAGGCCCCTCCCAATCTGAAGTCCCAAGCAGTTCAGAGGAGCCGGTTGCTGGGAGGAGGAAGGCCCGGGGAGCAGGGAGCATGGGGAGGGGCAGGCGAGCAGGCAGCATGCCCGCTGCTGCAGCTACAAGATGCCACCTGGCAGAGCAGGCCGGCACCTGCAAGAGGCAGGCACCCATTCATCACCTCCGTTCAGCCCTGGCTTCCTCTGCCCCTAGGAGGGAGAGGAGGGACAGAGGGCTGTGAAATACTGCCCTAGGTGGGGTCACAGTCCCAGGTCATCCTCCCCCCGGGGTTTTAACTTGGCTGTGTGCAGAGGTGGAGGCCAGGCCATTACGGCTCCCAGGGCATCAGAGCGGGAAGGGATGTTGCAGTGAGGTTACAGGACCTGAGCAAGGCTCAGCCACTCAGCAGGTTCAAGCATGTAGCCCACCAGACACAAGGACTCCTTGGAGATAATGTCCAAGCCCCTCTGGAATCTTAGACTTGAATCAGTCACCCCTACTCTGGGCACCACCCCCGCCCCCATGCCTGCCATGTGCCAGCCCTGGCACAGGAAGGAGCAATCTGAAAGAACTGAGTTGAACAAGAAACAGTCACAGGTGAGCTGTTCCCAACCTTCCCCGGGAAAACAGGTGGATGGGCTCCCCACTGGGGATGCTGCAGGTAGGTCTGGGCAGCCTGTTGGGCCGAGCCTGCCCAGAGAAGAGGAGTCTATGACCCCCTGGGCCCAAGTGTAAGGAGCCCTGGTGGCACAGTGGTTAAAGCTCTTGGTGTTAACCGAAAGGTCAGTGGTTCGAACCCACCAGCCACTCCAAGGAAGAACAATGTGGCAGTTTGCTCCCGTAAAGATTTACAGTCTTGCAAACCCTATGGGGCAGTTCAACTCTGTCCTATAGGGTCACTATGAGTCAGAATCAACTTGACAACAGTGGGTTTGGTTTTTTTTTTTTTTTTTTTTTTTTGGTTTTGAGCTCAAGTGTGGTAGGAATTTGAGGGACAACTTGGACCATCTCATCAAAAGAAAGAGCTACGCCTTAACTTATCTGATGAGCCCATTAAGACTGTGGGGAATCCATTTATCTCTGAATAGCAACTACCTAGTCATTGACAGTTTCCCCAAACCAAATGGACCTCGATCCTCCACGCAGAAAGGACCCTGAGGTGCCTCACCCTTGGGATACATGGGGCAGGGGGCAGCAAAAGAGCATCTTAAAAGGTCACTCAAGCTCTTCCCAGGATGTTCCCACCTGCTCTCCCTCCCATAAAAAAATAAAGAGGACAACAGACATGGAGGTGCAGCTGCAGCAGCGTCTCCCTCTCCCCCCACCCTGCCTCTTCCGCCTTTGCCTCTCCACTTTGAGCTCCAGCCTCTTGGATATTTATTGTTCCTTTGCTCCTAAATCATTCCTGACGGCTGGACTGCTCACACTCCATTACAGGGAGAGGCTGTGCGGACGCACAGTTCTGTTTAGCTTGCAGAAAAAGGAGCCTCAGAGGAAAAACCCACGCGGGAGCTGTCCAGTGCTGAACTCCGGCATGATGGACGATTATGGACCATCTGCACTTTCAGAGGGGGATAGATTTATAAGCAGGCAAGACAGTTTGAAGAGTGTCCGTTACTATAACTCACTGCCCTCTTCAGAGATATTCTAATCAGGCCTCCTTTCTGACTACTGAAAAGCTGAGGTTAAAAACCAGCAAGAGGGGAAATCAATTATGTATTTCTGTGGAGGCTTTTGCAGCAGGCCACCACAGGTGTTGGGGTAGGGACGTCAAGAGGCCAGGTGAGGTGAGAGTGCGGGCACCCTTCGCCTGACAAAGCAGGTTCCCGCCAGCATTTCCTGGCGTCTCCGGTGGCACCAGGGTCCTGGCTTCTCTCAACTGGCATTGAGAAGACAGGAGGTGCAGGAACGTCCCTGCCTTCTCAGGCCCTGCACGGGTCTAGTTGAGATTTACTGACAGCCAGGAATCATGCAGTGAAAATACGGGGATCTTGCTGGTAGCCCGCGGAGTTTCTGTTTATGTGCACAGTGGAAGGAAGGGAAGTGAACATGATGAGATGGGGTCCAGCTCAGCTCTGTCCCACCCTCTCTAGCCTGCTACCTGGAGGCACAGATGCCAGTGCAGGGGGGCCGTGGGATGCTGTCCCTGCCAGAGGCTGCCAACTCCCGGCTCCCCCAGGACCTCTCAACAGGACATCTCACTTCTACCTGGGGGCTCAGCCCTCCCCTAGCTTTCTGACATGGCCTTGGTGGGAAGCACTGGGCGGGACTGTCCTAGGCTCTGGACCCTTGCACTCCAGCCCCTTAGAAAAGATCCCTACAAACCAACCAACCAACCAACCAACCAACCAGCCAACCAGCCAACCAGCCCTGAAATTTCTATAGCATTTCAGTTTATGGAGTCCCTGGGTGGTGCCAACGGTTAGGGGCTCAGCTGCTGATCAGAAGGTTGGAGGTTAAAGCCCACCACAGGTGCTCCAGAAGAAAGACTTGGCGATCTACTTCCCAAAAATCAGCCATTGAAAACTGTATGGGGCTCAGTTCTGCTCTGACAGACATACGGTCACCACGAGTTAGGGTTGACCTGACGCCAACTGTTGTTGTTACTGTTGTTTTTCATAGTTTACAAAGCACTTTCACATTCTTCTAATCTGATGATCTGACCACAGCCCTCTGCAGTAGATAAAAACAGGCATTTTCATTCCCATTTTAAAGATGAGGAAACTAAGGTCCAAAGAGGTTAACTGGCTTCCTTGAGGCCATATGGCAAACAAATGGCTGAGCCAGCGATCATGCCAGGCCTCTGACCTCATTGCCCACCTTCCTGGAAGCCTACTTCGAGCATGGCCACTGGAGAATTAAGATTTTCCCTCCACAGGGACAAGCCTGGACTTGGCCACCTCCCCCCTGCTCCCTCCCTACCACTCCCTCTGTAATGCAGGTCCTTCCACATGCCTGTCCCCTCCCACGAGTCACCATTTGGCTTAGCCAGTGCAGAAACTAGGTTTTATGTCATGAAATGCGGTGGCTGCTCCCTGGAGATGGAGTCCTTGGTCCACACCTCGGGGAAGGTGAAGTCACCCCACTCCTGGGCAGGGCTTCTGAGAACTCACCACCTCTGAGACATGAGCCAAAGACCCTAAATGCCAGGTGCTCCTCTCCTCTCCTGCCAGGACCCAGCCATACTCCCAGGTGGTGAGTCAGGGACCTTTGCGATGATGTCCAGCTCAGCAGTAATGGCCCAGCTGATGAGATTTCTGGAATCAGAACTTGACTGGGACAAGATCAGGCTACAGCTGAGGACAGCAGATGTTCAGGGAGCATTCTTCTGTTGCTTGGTTTGTTTTTGTCTATTTATTTATTGACTCCAGTCCTGCCTACCCCATTCTGGGAACTCACCTGTAGCTTTTTCACCCGGAAACAATCCTTCTCTTCTTGCCCAGTCCACTCTAGTACAAAGTTATCCATTTATTCATCTGTGGGTTCATCTGCACAAACAGGAGAGGGCTCTGCCTCACAGGGTGCAGCCATGAAAGGCTTCCTGGAGGAGGTGGCTCCCAAGATGAGCTGGGTCTTAAGGGATATGTCAGAGTTAGGTAGAGTTTCTGGGTGGTTCAAACGGTGAATGTACTTGGCTGCTAACCAAAAGGTTGGAGGCTCAAGTCCACCCAGAAGTGCCTCAGAAGAAAGGCCAGGTGATCTACTTAAAAAAAAATCAGCCGTTGCAAACCCTGGGGAGCGCAGCTGTACTCTGATACACATGGGTTGCCACATGTTGGGGCCGACTCCACAGCAACTTTTTTTTTTTTTTTTTTTGGTAGGAGTCAAGCACGTGAGGCAGGTGGGGGGTGCTTTGTCCTGTGATTTGAGTGGAAGCTGGTGTGTCTAGAGCAGAGAAGCTGAGGGGATGGCAGGGGTAAGGTGTGAACAGTGAGCAGGGTAGCTCCCCTCTCCAGAAAACTGCCCCCCAAGCCTCTCTGGCTGCAGAATTGGCTGCTCTCTGCTGAGAGCTCAAGATACAGGTGGTACCCCCAGGGCAAACCACAGTGTCCCCCAGCAGAGTCTGAGGGTGGGCCTGACCCCTCCAGACCAGCACTGTCCCCAGATGATGCCAGGACAGAACCGCCTCTGTCTGCACTCTCCAACAACACAGCCCCTGGCAGGGGTGGACTGCCCAGTAAGCAAGGTAAGCACGGGCTTCCTTGTGCTTACCTTGTTCACTGGGTCCTCCGCCCCTGTTGGGGGTTGTACATTTGAAAGAGGCTTTGATGCTGTAGGAAGGTGCTGTGGGGTTGGGAGCGAGACAGGTGCCAGCCATACCTAGAAGCAGGATGTGGGGAAAAAATGTGAAACTGTTCACTGCAGACGATCTGGCAAGCAAGGTAAGCACTGTGCTTACCTGGCCTATTGGATAATCTGCCCCCGGGCCCCCCACCACGTGCAGGCTTGAGCACCTGGTGGTTACTGCGACAGAGGAACTGAAGTTTTCATTTCATTTCATTAATTTATATTTAAATATCCGTATGGGCCAGTGGCGACCGTTTTGAACAGCAAACCCCGAACCGTGAGGGTCTCCCGCCACCCGACCCCAGCAGGCTCTGGTGAGTGCTGGTTTGGATGAGACCCCCCACCCCGCCCCTGTCTGGGAGCTTTCAAAGCAGAGCCACAGCTGGGCCCACACAGTGGACGAGAGTGTATCTCTCCACCCCGAGTCATTTGGCTTCACCTGTGAAAACAGCATCAAGTTGATGAATGGCTGGTTCCTGCACTTTGTAAAATTAAATTCTCAGCTTGGACTGAGCTGCGTGGAGGGACTGCGGGACGACAGCTGCCAGGGATCAGGGTTGCTAAGGGGCCGGGCTGGGGCGTGGGAGGAGCCAGGTAGCCGAGGGCTGGCTCCTGGCCCCTGGAGCTGCCACACACGGGGTGAGGCCAGGGGTCTGGGGGGCAGAGAGTGAATGAGCAGGTGCCCCGGGCTGGGAAGAAAAAGAAATTGTCAACGACAGCACAAAGAAACTTGTGGGAGCCACAGGGCAGGGAGAAGGAAGGAGGTCGGCATGAGAAAGACCATCCCCCATCCCAGCCCCATCGTCATACCCAGCCCTGGCCCTGGTCACGGTCCTGCAGGCAAAGGCTTCTCCAGGGCCCAGTCCCATCAGCCCTGACCTTCCCACGGAGTGCCTCGTGTTTGAGACGTGGGGGAATCTACGGCTCCTTGTTATTTCTGCCCAAGGCTGCCCTCCGTGGAGACAGTCCCCTCCTGCCTCATTATCACTGCTGTTTTCATTAGCACTTGATGGAATGCAGGGCCAATATGGCCATCTGGGGGGCTCTTCTAAAGGGCTCCCTCCCTGAGCCCGCCCCCCACCCTGCCAAACTCCACTGTGTCTCGTCCACCCCAGGGAGAGGAAGGCACCAGGTGAGGGCCTCCCCTCCGTGCCTCTCCTCCCTCAGTAAAATTACTGCCGATCGTATGATACGGTCCCACCGTAAACTCCAGTCACCTCTGAGGAGAGCTTCCTCCATTAAAGCCCTGCTATATAATCTGTTATTGGGAGGCCCAGGCCCTGGAGAAGGACATCATGCTTGGTAAAACGAGGGAGACCCTCAACGAGAGGGACTGACCCGGTGGCTGCAACAACGGGCTCAAGCACAGCAAGGATTGTGAGGATGGCGCAGGACCGGGCAGTGTTTCGCTCTGTTGTACACAGGGTCGCTATAGGTCAGAGCTGACTCGACAGCACTGAGCAGCAACAGATATAATCTGGCAATTATTCCCAGCCAGTTGTTCTCTCCTCTGGCCCCCTGGAAGGGGCTGGCCAACGCTGGGGCTCTGGAGAAAGCCTACCCTCTGACTTCCAAAGCCCACCCTGGTGCCATCCTTGAGGAACAGAGCATCAAGACGAGTGCCAGGGTGCCCCAGCCCGTTTTTCTTCTAGATCTACCCTCTCTTCCAGAAGTTTCCATCAGTGACCCTGTCCTTGTCACCTGGCCCCCATTAGAGAGGCCAGACTTTAACATTCCAGCACAGCACATTGTTCAGCAGGACTTGATGAAGGGAGTTAAGCTCCTTCTCAGAACTTTCTAGATCCCTCGGTCCTGGCGTCTCGTGCTGACCTCTCCACAGCAGAAGAAACCACTCCTTCCAGGGGCATCTCTGCTCGCACCCTGAGTCAGAGCCAGAACATAGTGCCATCTGCACCCCACGCCCACCGAGGGGAGGGAGCCTATGTCCATCCCGGCTCTTCATCTGGAGCTAAGGTATTAAGATGTCTGGAAAAGTGACCACCAGGTGAACCCCAGAAACAGCATGTGTGAGTGTGAGTAAATGTGTGTGAGTGTGAGAAAGCGTCTGAGCATGTGAGTGTGCAAGTGTGCATCTGAGGGTGGATGTGAGTGTGAGAGTGTGCTTGAATTTGTGGGTGTGTGACAGTGAATGTGTATGAGAGTGTGAGTCTGTGTGTGAGTGAGTGAGTCTGAGTTTGAGTGTGCATGAATGTGTGTGAAAGCATTTTGTGAGTGTGGGAGTATGTGTATGTGTGTGACTGAGTGCATGAGTGTGACTGTGTGTGTGAGCGTGTGTGTGTGTCACTGCCCCACCTGAGGTCAGCTCACTTTAGGCCATGTCTTCTATTTCTCCTGTCCCCCAGCACCCAGTCGAGGGACCTGAGCAGCTGGCCCTCACTTGGGTGAAAGCAAGGAGAGCTTAGTGTCATGCTGGCTTTGCTGCTGGGCAGGGTAATGCCTTTCAAGCTCAGCAAGTCCCCACTGGGCACTGCCAGGCTCCCTCTGACCCACTGTCACTACTAACCCCCTACTGTGTGCAACCACGCTCCCTTCATGGTTTCCTCAAACCCTCCCCGCCGAGTCTGTAAACAGCCGAGATGTTCAGGTTCTGACACCCTTCTCGTTTTCACAGGAAGAATTCTTGGGGCCGGGGGGTTGGGGGGGGGTCTGCGAGTTGTCACAAGTCCCCAGACCTCTCCCCACTGCCCTGATTCCCTGGTGGGAAAGGCCCAGCCCACAGGGGAAGCGGCCACCGTGTGGGTTTGAGGATCATGAAACCGGTAGCAGGGGTACACCTGTGGGTCCCTCCCCGCGTCCCCCCGCCAACCAGGGCCGATCCATTCTGGGAGCCAAGGCCGGATCCCCCCTTCCTGAGAGCCTCCCAACGGCCGCACCACCGTGACCCTCCTCTCTGCACTCACCGCCTCCCAGCAGGCTGGGCGCCCAAGGCCACTGTGTCTGATTCTGACTTGTACCAGCTCTTGGGTCCCTGCGGTATCTCATTCCAGTGTCGCTGGGTTCAGGGGTGTGTGTCTTACTCCTTAACTAAGCTGGATTAAAAAAAAAAAAACCAAACCCACTGCCACTGCGTCAATTCCGACTCATAGTGACCTTACAGGACAGAGTAGAACTGCCCAACAGCGTTTCCAAGGAGAGGCTGGTGGGTTCGAACTGCCGACCTTTTGGTTAGCAGCTAAACACCTATCCACTGTGCCACCAGGGCTCCCAACTCAGCTGTATACTTACATTAAAAGAAGAAAGAAGGAAAAAAGAAAAAGCACCTACATCTGCAGTCCCCAGGTTCTAAGTGTCTAGTTTCAGCCCTGGTGGCACGGCGATTAAGTGCCACTGTTGCTAACGGAAAGGTTGGTGGTTGAAACGTCCTCTAGGGTCACTATGGATTGCAATCGACTCAACAGCAATGGGTTTGGTCCTTGTTTTTGTTTTGTTTTTGGCTTACTGGGCATTTCCACTCAGTCAACCCTGACTCCTGGTGGCCCCATGTTTGTCAGAGTAGAACTATGCTCCACAGGGTTTTCAATGGCTCGTTTTTCAGAAGTAGACAGCCAGTTCCTTCTTCTGAGGTGCCTCTGGGTGGGCTTGAACCTCCAACCTCAGCGCATTAACCGTTTGCAACACCCAGAGGCTCCCATTCAAGTCAACTCGTGTAAAAAGCAAGAGCTTTGCTCACCATCCCTGCTCCTGCCCGGCGTATCGCCGCTATCTGAGCTGCATGCACGTGGAACCTTGCCAGCACCTCACCTCCTCCTCCGCTCAGCCTGGAAGTCTTCTCTCTCTGCAGGAGCTGCCTCTTGCAGGTCACCTTCCATTTCATCCCCCCGTCTCCATCATAGTTGGACTCTGACCACCACAGTGGCTGGGGTGGTCTCTCACGGCCTGTCCCCATACTATTTTGTCTCCACCACCCAGCCTCAACAAGTCCCTCCAGGCTCAAAGGCCTCCGGTGGCCTCCATGGCTTCAGATGAGAGCCACATCTCTCAGGGTGGGTTTCAAGCCCTCCCCAAGCTGGCTCCGTGGTGCCAATACATATATCTTTCCCTTAGGTCTCTAGGTGATGCAGACAGTTTGTGCTCAACTGCTAACCTAAAGGCTGGTGGTTTGGACCCATCCAGTGGTGCCACAGAAGGCTTGGCAATCTGCTTCCGTTAAGGTTACAGACAAGGAAACCCTATGGAGCAGTTCTACTCTGTCACACATGGGGTCGCCAGGAGTCGGAATCCACGGCAACCAACGACAATTCCCTGGACGCCTGGGGAGACCCTGCCTGCAGGCTGAGGCTTCATCATGCATGCTCCATGTTGTCATCAGAAGTTTTCACAAGTTACAGACTCTGGATCTCCAAAGAGATTGGAAACGCCCAGAAGGCAGGTGCCATAACACATTCTTTCTTACCTTCCACTGTACCCATCCCAGGCTGGCCAACATGGGCAAATACTTTTTGAATTGAATCCATGTTGTCTCTTGTCCCGCTGTTAACACAATTTCCCTCTGTCTTCATGCTCAAGAGACCACCCACATTGCAGCCAAGGTCTTCAGTGGGCATGATGTGACCAGGAGGATTGCAGACTCCCTTTCCACTATGACTATTTTTCCTAATAAGGTCTTTGGGTGATGCAAACGGTTTGCCCTCAACTACTAACCTGAAGGTTGGTGGTTTGAACCCAACCAGAGGTCCCACAGAAGACAGGCCTGGAGAACTGCTTCCACAAAGATCACAGCCAAGAAAACCCTATGGACCCTACTCTGTTACACTTGGGGTCACCACAAGTTAGCATGGATGGCAATGGGAAATTTTTCCTAGTGGGCTCATGTGATGCTCATGGAAGTGAGAAGGGTTGAGACAGCATTGCGTGAAGAACACCTGTGGGGTTCCCAGGGCAGGTCCCGCCCAGTGCTGTTGGCTTCCTCTGCAGGGACAGTCCACCCCATGACCGACAGCCACGCCCGCCATCTTGGACGCCCCTGTTTTTCACTTTGGGTCTGAACAATGACTTCCCAGGCTGGGTTTTAGGTTTGGTAAGACGCTGGAGACCACACCATGCCTCCCACTCACAGTCAGAGCCAGGGACGAGCCCAAGACTCCTGGGGCAAGTCTGCACTGGCCACCAAGACTGGAGCAGGTGAGAGCCGCACCTCCCAGCTGCCTGTCCCTCATGGCCCTCCCCACCCCACTGGCTACCTCCTTATCCTTGTCTGTGGCCGTCCAGGTGGTTTGAATTCTGTCTCCAAATTGGAAATCACTGCAGCCTTACAGGACGGGAATTCGAGTCCTAGGAGGGCAAGGAGCCATTTGTAGCTCTTTTATTTTTTTCATGCCACTGAGCCAAGCAGGGATCAGGCTGAGCACAGCTGTCAGAGAGGGATTTTGTGATAAATCAATAAACTGTCCCGGGTGGGGATCCCCAGGGTGCTGGGGAAGAAGGCCAGCTACAGGGCCCCATTGGAGCACCTGGGTCAATAAGCTAAAATGAGAGGAGAGATGGGGGGCTATACGGGAAGGTGGGGGGAGAGAGAGAGAGAAATACCCAACCCTTACCAGGGAGGGAAATGACCCTGAGAAACCCCATTAAAATGCAGCAGATTATCACGGCCCCAATAAGAGCTGTGTCCATCAAAGAGTTTGGAGGAACGTTTTCTATTTTCCTGATTATTTTCATCCCAGAAAAAAACGGTTGCCATCCTGGGCTCCTCTAATTCATGAAACCCACGCGAGCCTTCCCGGGGATTGTGAGCCGCGAGAGTTTCACTTTCTTTTGTTCCAGAGACACAGAACTGTTTAATTCTCATCCCTGGAATCAATACCTGGTGTCAAGTCGTCTAAAGCCATTATTTTTACACCAGAAAAAAAGAGAGAGAGAGAGACTGAGTACAGTATAAAGAAGAGAGAGAGGAGACAAAAATCATTGTTTAGAAGGCTGCAAGCAAAAATCTCGCTCAGAACCATCCAACCTCAATAGCATCCAATAGGCTCTGCCTGTCAACCCGGCTCTAAGACAAATGTGCTCGGAGGGGAGAGAAGAAGGAAGAAGAAGAAAGACCTGGGTGAAAGAACGTTCCACAACCTACAAGGGTTTGCCTGATAGCAAACAACATCTCACCAAAGACAGTGATTAGTCCACATGGATACAAGAGTTCCACAAGGACCGAAGTCTCTACCATGCCTCTGACCCTTCCTTGTCTGCTCTCCCTCTCTCCCATCTCTCAAGCTCTCCCTCTGCACTGGCTCCTTCCCCTCCACCTACAACTGGATCCAGCCTCCTCAGCCTCAGGAGGCATCCTTCATTGCACCTTCCCACTCTTACAGTTACTCAGTGTGTCCTCTCTCTCCCACAAACCTATGCCTTCACACCATCCCCTCCCTGCCTGGAGTCCTGCCCCCTGGGCCCACCTCTCCTCTGAAACTTCCCACATCCTGGTCACCAATGACCTCCTCATTGCCAAACCCGGTGGCTCACTGCCAGTCCTTCCCCCATTTCTTTTCTGTTGCCGTTGACCTGCTCATCATCCCTCCTGGAAACTGTCTATTCCCATTGGGTCTTCTCCTGCTTCCACCCATCACCCTTTCCAAGATGCTCCTATCCTTTCCAAACAGCTTCAAGTACTTCCTAATTCATATTCTGTAGCCCATGGCCCATGATGTGTCATCTGCTACCCAGCAGACATCTCCACCTGGAGACATGTCCAAGGTGAACTCTTCCGTCCCCCAACCATGTTCCTCTCCCATCACTCTTCCCATAGAGTTCAAGTAGCTTCATACAATCCCTTATTTTTACTTTGTAATGTCTCCTATCTCCATCAGTGACATCATTGTGCTCCATGGCACTCAGACTACAAACTATAGTCACTTCCCACTCTCCCTCACTCCTCACAGTCACTCCCCACGTCCAGGTGGGTGACAGTGACTCGATGGCACCACTACCGCACTGTTCTCCACCCATCTCTTTCTATGCATTCCCCGCTTCTAACGTGGCATTTAGTGGTCAGACTGTGTAACCCACTGCTTGAGCATCTTCAGTGCCTCCTCATTGCCTGCAGGTGGGTATCTCAACCTTTAGGGAACCCTTAGAAGCCTCTCCCCCCAAAAAGTCACATATGAACATTAAAAAAAAACAAAAACCAAAGACAAACCTATCGCCATCGAGTTGAATCTGACTCATAGCAACCCTATAGGACAGAGTAAAACTGCCCCATAGAGTTTCCAAGGCTGTAATCTTTATGGAATCAGACTGCCACATCTTTCTCCTGCAGAGTGGGTGGCAGGTTCGAACCACTGACTTTTTGGCTAGCAGCTGAGTCATTAACCACTGTGCCACCAGGGCTCCTGCATATGAACATAGACACTAAATTTTGTAACTATTTCAGAAGCTTACGGGTCAACTGAAACTCATTTTGTGAGTCCTGAGGTTGAAGACCCCATGTCTGTGGATTAAGACTACCATCTTCAGCTGAGTGTCAAGAATCATCACACTTGGCGTCAAGACATCTTTCCAGCCTCAAGTTCCTCATCTGTAAAGTGGGAGCAATAACAGCATCACCCTCAAAGGTGCACAGAGCTCCCTCCTCACCTGGGTTCCCGCTTGCAGTTACCTCAGTCCCCCACCTGGGACCCCTCTCTGCCACACAGTGGTATCACTACGGGAGTACAGAGAGTGTGGACGCACCAGGTGACACTGGCAAGGGGGGTGACACCAAAATTACTGTCTATAAAATTTTTGTGCAGTGTTTTGCAGAAATTTTTTTTTTAATACAAAATCCCTATAGCTAGTTCTAACAACAAAAACATTTTTTGTAAACCCATCTTACATGTATCAACATACCTACAAGGCTAAAACCCCATGCTAATTTACTTTCTGAACTTTCTAATGCACTCTGGTCAGAGTTGTCTTCATTACCCGATTACAATGATGCTTCCAATCACATGGTTTCATCTGCACACGCTACAGGCAAGTTTTGCGTTCAGTTGTTGCCGGTCTTTTTATAGTTGCTGATTTTTTCAAATTTTCTGGTGTTTCAGCTACAATATTGTGATAATTAGTATTTGTGAACCTCTATCAATAACTTTTTTGAGAATAAAGTAGTAATTAAAGGAAAAGAAGGAGTGATATACAGGAATTATTATTTATGAGTAACATTAGTACAAATAACATTATTAAGGATTCTGTATGGTCTGATACAGGAGGAGGTCCATGGGGGGGCGGGTGACACCGTGAGCTACACCAACCCTAGAGATGCCACACTTGCTCCCATCCTCTCCTCCTCCACGTCTCATCTCCTCCAAGCCTTCCCTGGAGCATCACGGACCTGGCAATCACGCCCTCCTAACTGCCATGGCATTACAGCATGTATCCGGGTCTTAGCCTTTTCTGTCCAGTGTCGGGATTTTTAAGAAATCCCGCCCTGGTTCTTAGTCTGATACCACTCAACTGGAGCCTACAGGAAACAGGAGGCTCCCTCCGCCTCATACCTGCTGGTCTACCTGCACCAAGCCATAGTGACACAGCCTTCTCCCACTGCTCTTCCTGGGAGTTCAAGCAACTCCACACACACCCCTTATTTTTGCCTTGCAACATCTCGTTCTTTGAAAGCCCTATTTCTCAGATGGGACAACTGAGGTTCCAAAATGCTGAGGCCCCCTGCCCGGCTGTACACAGAGACAAGACAGCACTTGGGGCTTCACGTTCAGGTGTCCAGACTTGCTCCAAAGAGCCCCTTCTTCTCTCCTCCAAGCTGAACCCTTGACTTCACCCTTGCACAGATGAGCAGTGGTCCTGGGAGGGTGGGGGAAGGGGCTGAGCCTGTGGCCTCGTCCCCCGTCCCAGCCCAAGCCCAGCCGGCCCTGGCTCCCTGGAGAGGCAGCTCTTTCGCCAGGATCACAACAGGACACGGGGCTGTGAGAGATGCACAGAATGAATAACAATGGAGAATTCTCCTGAGCTTTTATTGGTGGCTGATGGCCTTCAGGAGGCAATTAAAAAGGCGCAATAAAAAAGCGAAGTGCTCATATTTCAATAGACCTGACTCTTCACACCACAGGAGGCCCAGCATCCCCGCTGAGCCTCCTAAGATCAGGCTCAGGACTAGAACTTTCCAAAGGAAAGCTGTGCTTACTTGACAAAAAAATTAGTACCAGCTGGGACAGAGCCCGCAGGTCCTAACAAGCTCCCTTCCGGCATCCCTGGCACCTGTGTTGCCTAAGGAGCCGCTGCACACGGCCCATAGGACAGGGTCCTGCACAGCCAACTGACGCTCTGGTCGGGATGCATTTGTAGTGCCACGGTCCGCATGCTCACGGCTCAGTGTGCATGTGCGTGCTCACGGAAAGGGGTTCACCCCACAGAGTAAGCTTTTACACACACACACACACACACACACACACACAAAATTATGGACTGAACTGCGTCCCCCCTAAATATGTGTTGGAATCCTGGCCCCTATACCTGTGGATCTAATCTAATCTCATCTCATCTAATCTCATCTCATCTAATCCAATCACCTTCCACAACGCAATGTTGTTGCTGTTAGTTGCCAACTCACAGTGACCCCGTGTCAGAGTAGAACTGCTCCATAGGGTTTTCAAGGCTGTGACCTTTCAGAAGCAGATCACCAGGCCTGTCTTTTCAAGGCGCCCGAGTGGGTTCAAACCACCAACCTTTTGGCTAGTAGTTGAGCGCTTAACTCTTTGCATCACGCAACCAAAAAACCGACTGCCATCAAGTGAATTCCGATTCATAGCGACCCTAAAGGACAGTGTAGAACTGCCCCAGAGGGTTTCCAAGGAGCAGCTGGTGGGTTTGAACTGTCGTCCTTTTGGTTGGCAGCCGAGCTCTTAACCACTGTACCACCAGAGCTCCTTGCGCCCCACGGAGACTCCTTAATGCAATGTAACATAATCAGTTGAGGTCAGACCAGTATAGGATGGATTCTAAACCTAATCACTTCTGAGTTATATAAAGAGTAACACAGACACAGAGACAACCAGATCCAGGGGGAAGACAGACACCATGCAGGCACTACCTACAAGGAAGGAACTGACAGGGTCAAGGCCCTGATTTGGACTTCTAGCCTCCTCAATTGTGGGAAGAGAAATCTCTGTTCTTTAAAGCCAGCCATTTATGGCATTTCTGTTACAGGGGCACTATGGAACTAAGACACACATCTCAAGTTCTTACCCATTGCCTACCCCTAAAAGAAACTGGCAAACACATGTACCTCCTTGCTAAATGTCCACATCCATTCCACAGATTTGCTGGCATGCTTCTCCAGACATTTTAAAATGGAATGGAAAGAATTAAGGTGCCCTGGTGGTGAGTTGGTTAAGAGCTCAGCTGCTAACCAAAAGGTCAGTAGTTGGAATCCAACAGCCACTCCTTGGAAAACCTGTGGGGCAGTTCTACTCTGTCCTAAAGGGTCGCTATAAGTTGGGATCAGCTTGACAGCTATGGGTTTTTGGTTTTGGTCTCGATGGGCTCGCTTATCACCTACAACAACAGGCGCAAGGCATAGGGTGGCGGTTTGCATAGCTGTCCGCGGTACTGCCAAAAGCAGAGAATGTTTATTAGACAGGAAGAGTACTGTGATACTTCTGTTACTGTAGTTTGTGAAATTTCTCTCCTTCCGTGGAATTTCAAGGAGACTGTGGTGAGACGGGGTACAGTGCCTTTAAAATAGATTTTCCTCCCTAAAGCCCCCGCCCCCTCTATGATTTGCCCAAGAGATATGTTTATTAAAAACCTCCTCTCCATCTGCACTGATTTTCAGCAGGATGTGTCCACTTAGTGGGGGCAGTGGTGAGTCAGCGGCAAAATTCTTACCTTCTGTGCAGGAGACCCGGGTTCGATTCCTGACCAATGTATCTCATGTGCAGCCACCACCTGTCTGTCAGTGAAGGCGTGTGTGTTGATAGGACACTGAACAGGTTTCAGTGGAGCTTCCAGACTAAGGCAGACTAGGAAAAAAGGCCTAGTGATCAACTTCTGAAAAAAAAAAATCAGCCAGTGCAACCCTACGGATCACAACAGTCCGATGCACAACCAATTGGGGGGATGGCGCGGGACCCGGCAGCGTTTCCTTCTGTTGTATGTGGGGTTGTCATGGGTCCTGCCAACTCTACACAACAGCAACAGTGCTCACTCGGGTTGAAATACACTACCCAGGAGCAGAATCTATGAGTACACCATTCACTCATCCTTTTCGGAATTAAAATCGTCCCCAGTGTTTAAACTTCGTCAGGAGAAAAGAAGAATGAGGAGTGTTATAGACTGAATTATGTCCCCCCAAATTATGTGTTGTAATTTCTAACCTCTATGCCTGTGGTTATAATCCTATTTGGGAATGGGTCATTTTCGTTATGTTAATGAGGCAAGATTAGTGTAGGGTGTGCGTTGAGTCAATCTCTTTGAAGATATAAAAGAGGTAAAACAAGCAAGCAGAGCAGAGACAGGGTAAAACAGACACCAAGACACAGGAAGATTTCCAAGAAACCAGGAAAAAAGCTGAAGAGACAAGGACCTCCCTTCAGAGCCAACAGAGAGAGAAAGCCTTTCCCGGGAACCGACGCCCTGAATTTGGACTTCTAGCCTCCTAAACTATGAGAGAATAAATTTCTGTTTGTTGAAGCCATCCACTTGTGGTATTTCTGTTATAGCAGATCTAGATAACTGAGACAAGGCGAGTTTAGCTTTATGTTTTGGGAGACTCCTTTCTGCACGGCTGTTACTTTTCCTATTTGCGCTGAAGGAAAACAAAGATTTTGCTAAAACTTGCTTTGCCCTTTTTCTCCTCTCCCTCTCCTCGACCCTCAGGCTATGATGCGTTTTCCGCTGGGTGACATCTGCAACATTTATGTTGGAATCACTGGTTGGAAGGAAGGGCGGTCGATGGTGCCATAAAAATTCAGATTCAGGGCTGCATCCCAAACTGGTTGAATCCCAGTTTCTGGAGGGAGAAAACCTACTTGCTTAGTCAGCTCCCCAGCTGATTCTTATTCACACTATAACCAAGCCAACCCACTGCCACTGAGTGGATCCTAACTCATAGCGACCCTACAGGGCAGAGGAGAACTGCCCCGTAGAGTTTCCAAGGCTGTAAATCTTTACAGAGGCCAAATGGCTGGTGGGTCGGAACTGCCAACCTTTTCGTGAACAGCTGAGCGCTTAACCACTGTGCCACCAGAGCTCCTCATTATTCCCACTAACGTTTGGAAAACCAGGGGTCGAGGGTGGTCCCTGGGGCAGCAGCGACAGCATCACCTGAGAGTCTGGCAATGCAAACGCTCAACAGAGGGCCTCAGGCCTGAGCGTGCGTCAGAATCACCTGGGGGATTGTTAACACACAGGCTGCTGGGCCCCTGCCCCCAGAGTTTCTGATTTGGTAGTTCTGGGATATGGCCGGGAACTTGCATGTTTAACAAGTTTCCAGGTGACTCTGATAGTGCTGGTCTGGTAGCCACACCCTGACAACCTCAGCCCAGGGGCATACGGCCCAGCATTGAGCAGCCAGTGTTGGCATTAGGTCTGGCATCTGTGCCCCAGTTTTGACCCTAACACTTGTGTGACCTTGGGCTAGCACTCAAGTCTTCCCCTCTTTGATCAAAAGTTTATCATATATAAAATGAGAAGGGTGGGTTGGATGAAGGCCCTTCCCAGTCCACATATTCTAAGATTCCAGGTACTGCTGAAATGTAGCATGTATGAGCCTCCTGCAGCAGCTGTAACAAAGTACCACAAACTGGGTGGCTTAAAACAACAGACATTTGTTCTCTCACAGTTCAGGAGGCCCCGAGTCCAAAATCAAGGTGTCCGCGGGGTCAGTTCCTTCTGGTGGCTCTGAGGATGGATCCGTTCCAGGTCTCTCTCCTAGCCTCAGGTGGTTGCTGGTGATCGTTGGTGTCCCTGGGCTCGGAGACCCGTCACTCCCATCTCTGCCTCCATCATCACATGGCATTCTGTGTGTGTCCAAATTTCCCTCTTCTCATAAGGACCCCAATCTTGGTTTAGGGGCCACCCTACTCTAGTCTGACCTTACGTCAACTTGATGACATCTGCAAAGATCCTATTTCTAAGAAAAGTCACACGCACAGGTTCCAGGTGAACATGGATTTTGGGAGGACACAATTCAACTGGTACAGAACAAACTAGGGACAAAAAGCTAGAAATGGAGTTGCCATCGGTGCGAGTTGCTGTTGGGTCGGCTCCGGCTCGTGGCAGCCTTACGTACAACAGAACGAAACGTTGCCCCGTCCTGCACCATCCATCCTCACACTCTTTGGGATGTTTGAGCCCATTGTTGCAGCCACCGGGTCAATCTGTCTCATGGAGGGTTTCCCTCATTTTTGCTGGTCCCTGTTGTAGAGTCTCCCCATTCTTCCACTCTCACTCATAACTTCTTTTTGAACGCATGAGACTCCGCACTGGAGCCGGGCAGTGAGTCTCGCAGAAATCAAACCTCACTTTTGTTTCTTTCAACGTGGGGAGGGTCTCAGCCACCCTCAGCGCTACGGTTTTCAGGACGAATGTAAAGATGGAGTGTGTTCCCTTTACCCCTTCCCAGCTGGATGGCACAATGTGACTTCACACTACATCCTGATGCATCTGAAAAGTGACACAATTTGGGGTGACTGAAGGGAACCCGCGTGCTTGATGAGGCTGCAATTACTGGCCGCTTCAGGACACGGGCCCGGTGCACAGAAACCCGGAGATGCAGCACTTGCAGACTGACAGGACGGCCTGACGTTATTTGATGAACGGGAAAAAAAAGGACAAGATGAAAACATCTGTAATGAACATCTGGATTCCGTTGCTAACCACGAAAGGAAATTCCACAGAGTCAGCATGCCTGAGGAGGTGGGAAAGGCTGTATTTATAAACAACAACTGCAATACTGAAATGGAGGGAAAAACATGTCCCCAAACACCGAATACTTCCTGTTTGGAAACCTTTCAGAACGGTGAAGCACTGAGCTCAGCTCTGTGTCTGCACAGCAGAGACACGTTTACCCTTGCAAGCCAGGCTCTGGACCCAAACCGGCGTAGTGATGGCCTCTGGGTTTTAAGTCATTTGAAGAGAGGATTACATGGATCTCTGAGCATGTGCATGTGCGTGCATGCGTGTGCCCTGTCTTACACAGACGAATGAGTCATGTGCACAAAAGCATGTGTATGTGGGTGCATGCACAGTTATGTACACAGGAACGATGTAGTCACGGCACGTGCACGTGTGTGCACATGTGCACACAGTTACACACACGGGAAAGCAACCACAGCTACGTGTGTGGGTGTACAGCCATGCACACGGGAATGCAGGTATGTGCGTACATGCATGTGTATGCCTGTTGGTGTGTACACAGTCATTCACACGTGTGTATGTAGGCATGTGTGCAAGTGCTATGCTCATACATGTGTATGTGTGCACGCATAGAAATGTCCAAATAAAAGCTCATAGTTTTGCAGCCTACTTATTTTTCTGCAGCCTATTTTTTTTACCCCCTCATATTGTTCAGTGTGAAGCCCCCTCACCACCTCTTCCCATTATTAATAAATGTGTCACCGGCTTCTGCCCTCCTGGTGTGTAACTAATGTGAAAAGGTGGGAGGTTGCTACCAGGAGTCCAGCGGTTAAGGCCAAGTGGCAGGTTTTGGTGTGGGGGGCTTACACGCCGCTCTAGCTGAGCAATCTGAGGCTCCTTGGACAAAGTCAAGATCCTTTTCTCTGCCAGAGTAGCGGCTGCCAGCCCTGGGTGCAGCCCAGGCTGCTGCTGCCTCTTCCCTGTTTCCTCCCCGAGTCCTATTAATAGTCTTAATAGGAAGTGGAGTGGAGGGCCTTCTGTTCTCATAAACAACACTCCCCTAAAGACCCCTCCCCCCTAGCCAAGGCTACAGGGAAAGCGATTTGCAGCCTGGTATCTCCTAATGTATGGAAATATCTGTATCAGTGGATGCAGATGACATCCCAATGTGAAAAGAGACGAGAGAAATGGAATTCATTTGGAAAATTTTGCTCTTGGCCCTTGAGCTGGGGCGAGAGGGTGTCCTCATTGGCCGCCACTCTCCCTCTGCCCACGTCCGCAGATTAACAGGGAGCAGGGCGGCTTCCCCCAGCCTGTCACCCAGAATTACAGGCAATGACAACAAGTACTTCCCTAACCCCGTTGTGCGGCTCATGTTTAGGGCGCTTGCTCCATCAGTTTTTATTCCGTGTAATATTCATCATACTGCTTTATTTATGGGGTCCTGGTTGGGAAGTTATTTTTCAGGCTGGTGAATAAAACATTAGACTTCTCAGCTTGTCAGGGTGAGTGCAGCTTCTCTGATGTCAGTCTGACGAACTGCCTTTTCTTTTTCCTGACGACTGCACTTTTAGAGAAATGTATTTGTATTTTGTTGGGAGTTTGTTGTTTTTTTTTTTTTTTCTGCTTTCGGCTTGTGGATGTTGGTCAGAGCTGGAGTCTTTTCTGATTAAGTGCTGGAACCTTCACTCACTGAGAAAGGTACTATGTTAAGCTGGAGGATAAGATGGGCCCCATGGATCCTTGAGAACTCCGGGCCTGCCCTGGAAGAGAAAGTTGCTCTGGCTGTGAACCCCTCGCTCAGACGCAGTCCGTCCCTGACCCACGCGGGCCCACTAGCCTACCCACTAAGGAGTAGATCAAAGGGTCACAGTATGACCTGGAGAAACCCATCGGACATTGACCCTGCTTCATGGGTAAAAGCGGTGGGGGCAGGGAGGGGAATCGAAAATCTAAATGGAAGCCCCGAACAGAGAAAACAATCCCAGTAAATTAAAAGCAAAAACAGCACCAGGCTAAAGGTGGCTTCAGGTGAACTCTGGACGGGAAACTCACATTTGCAATAAGGAAAACGAGTGTGAAATGATTCACTTTACGACAGACGCTGTCACAACATTCTTCCGAGTGCGTTTAAAATGCAATTACTTTATATGACTTTTCAAGTTTTATTAAACAACAAAGAAAAAAGAAGAATCTGAGATCCCATATTTCACATTGGAGGGCTGACTTTTCCTTCCTTTCCTCCCTCCCGCCCTCCCTCCCTTTTTCCCCTTCCTCCCCGCCCTGTCCTTGGTTTCTTCATTCCTTGGATCCTTCCTCCTCCTTCCCTCCGGTCCCTCTCTCCTTTCTTCTTCTTTCCCTCCTTCCTTCCTGCTCTCTTTCTTCCCTTCTCATCTCCTTCCTTCCCTTCCTCCCTCCCTCTCCCTTTTTTTCTTTCCAGGAATCAAGGAAAGGGCTTGGAGACCTCAGTCAATAAAAACCCAGCCAGTTGCTCTTGACTGACTACGACCCATCTTTGGCAAAGAGGCCAAGTACACGGCCATCTCTCAATTCAGTGAGACTCAGACTGCGGTCATCTTTACGAAAGGTCACTGTGAAGTTCAGTGGCTCTTTCAAAGCTGGAGAAAGAAAGCTTCTTGGGCAAGATCACGACCAAGGGAGTAGCGAGGGTAACGAGCGCCCACAGGCAATCTCCAAGTTGTCCTCCTCTCCCAATTGCAAGTGAACAGATGATGACAGTGGTGACCATCAGCAGAAATGCCTTCGCCCCTCTCGTCCAGCTGCCTGCGTCAGGTGCCTTTCATATTTGTGGCGCCTCAGAATGTCATTCTGTGCCTTTGCACTTGAACCTGGGGGCAAGTGTCTCCCTCTACCCACCCCGCCCCCAGCTACGCCTCTGATCACAACTGGACCAAGGACATCTACTTCCTTCCTTGCATTCTCCAAGGGAACTGGGGTTACTCGCGTGTGCTGCGTATTGGGCCCTGTAATAAAGGCTACTTGCGGGACATGTACTCTCAGGCAGGTGGTGAACAAAAGCATGGTCTCGTTCATCCTCCCCACTACCCACGGGACAGGTACTATCAGCCCATCTTACAGATGAGAACGCTGAGGCTCGGAAAGGCTAAGGAATGCCCAGAGTTGCACAGGGGAGTGAGGGCAGGATTTGCATGCAGAGCCTGCACACTCAGCTGCTCTGTGGGCTTTCTCCCTCATGTGCTGCTGCCCTGGCTAGAACCAATTAGACCCCTTGCTTCTCCCTAATGGAGTCCCTTGGTGGCACAAGCAGTTAAGCACTTGACTACCAACCAAAAGGTTGGCAGTTTTAACCCACCCATAGAGACCACAGAAGTCCAGGTGATGTGCTTCCAGAAGGTCACAGCCTTGAAAACCCTATGGAGCACAGTTCTACTCTGCATAGATGGGGTCACCATGAGTCACAGTCAACTCGATGGGAACTGGCTTTTTTGGTTTTGGCTCCTCCCCCGAGTTGGCCACACTTGGGTGGTGACGGAAGATGCTTCAAAGATGCCACTGATTCATCAGATTCAACAGAAAAGAAAAACACTCATAAAAATGATAAGTCAAATCTCCAAGAGGCTTTAAAAGATTGCCTTAGAGAGCCGCATGGGCCCCTGTTGGAGGTGCAGACAGATGGGATGGAGGATTTGGAAACCACGTTGCTCCCATACAGCCAGGGTGATATGCCCAGGGCCCCAAGGATGAGGCCTCTTCCTCCAGACTTCCAAAGGTCAGACCCTAATACCAAAATGCAAATGCATTTCCCAAAATATCCCTTGAATCGTAGGGATCTTCGGGTACGTGGTTTGCGTGTGGGTAAACGAATAACCCTAACCCACCCAGAGAGCCAGCAGGGGCCTCCTTAGAAGGACCTACCTTCCCCAGTGGCTTTCAAATCAGCTCCATGACTCCCACCTCCAAACAAGAGTAAACAAGGACGACTATACATCTCCTCAACCCCCATCGCCTGCCAGAGCGATTGCCTTCTCTCTTTATTGCCCTTCCTCGTTGAGTTTCTCACCTTCCATTCTTCTCAGCCCACTCCAATCTGGAGGCTTCCATCTTCCACCTCTCCATCAACACTCCCTTATCAAGGTCACCCTGACCTCCTGACTGTGAAATCCAGGGATTACTCGCCTGTCCTTGGACCCTACTTGACCACTCAACAGCTTTTTCACACTTGGTCCCACTCTCCTTCTGGAAACAATTTCTTCTTTTGACTTTGGTGTTACGACACTGCTGATTTCCCCTGCCTCTTCGGCTGATTCTTCTTTGCCTTTTCTTGTTGTTGTTAGGTGTCCTCGAGTCAATTTCAACTCATAGCAATCCCATGTGACAGAGCAGAACTGCCCCCATAGGGTTTTCTTGGCTGTAATTTTTACAGAAGCAGACAGTCAGGTCTTTCTCCCACGGGGTGGGTTCAAACCACCAACCTTTTGGGTAGCAGCTGACTGCTTAACGGTTGTGCCACCAGCACTCCTAACTGTAAAAGCTGGAGTCCTTCAGAGCTAGATTCTGAGCCTTCTTCTCTGCTGTGACTGCACTGTTCCTCCAGGAGCCCATTCTCTCCACATTCTATTTTTTGAGGAATTGCTCCATTTCACCTAAGCTGTCAAATATACATGTATAAAGTTATTTATAGTATTCTCTTATGATCCTTTTAATTGCCGCAGGGTCTGTAGTAATACCCCTTTTTCATATCAGATGATGGTAATCCAGTCTTTCTCTTTTTTATCTTTGTCACTCTTGCTAGACATTTATCAGCTGTGCTGATCTTCTCAAGGAGCCAGCTTCTTGTTTCATTGGTTTTCTCTATTTGTTGTTGTTGTTTTCAATTTCATTAAGTTCTGCTTTTATCTTTATTATTTCCTTTCTTCTGCTTGCTTTGGGTTTATTTTGCTCATAGTTTCCTAGTTTCTTGAGATGGAGGCTTAGTTTATTGATTTGAGGCATTTTCTCTTTTCTAATCTATGCATTTAGTGCTATAAATTTCCATCTCCATGCACTTTAGCTGCAACCCACAAATTTTAATGTGTTTTATTGTCATTTTCATTCAGCTGCATTGTTGTTGCTGTTTTTTTTGAGATTTTATTTTTGACTCATGAATATAGAAGTGTGTTTGGAGACTGTCCTGTAATCTTTGTTATTGATTTCTAGTTTGATTCCATTATGACCGGAGAACATATTCTGATTTCAGTTCTCTTACATCTGTTGAGGTTTGTCTTATGATCCAGAATATGGTCCATCTTGGTGAATGTTCCTGTTTGAAAAGAATATGCATTTCATAAATGTCTATTAAGTATTCTATAAATGTCTATTAGATTCTGTTGGTTGATGGTGTTGTTCAGTTCTTCTGTATCTCTGCTGATTTTCTGTCTGGTCATTTTATCTATTGCTGAGAGAGGGATGTTGAAATCACCAACTCTAATTGTGAATCTATTTCTCCTTTCAGTTGTTGATTCATGTATTTTGAAGCTCTATTGTTTGGAGCACACACATTTGAGATTGCTATGTCTTACGGTATCAACTCTTTTATCATTATGTAATGTTTCTTTTTGTCCCTGACATTTTGCTTTACTCTGAAGTTTACCCAATCTGCTATTACTATGGCCACTCCTTTTTTTAAAAAAAAATTACGTTTGCATCTTCCCATCTTTCTTAACCCATCTATGTAATTATACTTGAGTGTCTTGTAGACTGTACATAGTTGGGTCATGTGTTTTTTATTTTATTGTTTAAAAATCCACTCTGCCAATCTGTCTTTTAAAAGTTCCAATTGTTTTTAACTTTATAAAAATGGTATGATGCTGAAAGTAATCTTCTGGGACTTCTTTTTTTCCCCCACACTTACTATTATGTAGCTAAGATTCATCCACATTTTTACATATTGCTATAGTTCAGCTGTTTTTATTTTTGTATACTTTCCTGTCTGAAAACACCAGTGTAATCATGCACTCTCCTCTTGATGGCCATTTGGGTTGTGTCCAGGCTTTTGCTCCTGAGAACACTGTTTTACATGTCTCCTGCTATTAAACATATGCAAGTGTTTTCTGTTGAGGATATATGGTGGAGTAGGATTGCTGGGTCACAGGGTATGTGAATGTACAAGTCTAGGAGATAATACCAAACGTTTTCCAAAGAGGTTGAACCAATTTATGCTATCCGACAAAGAATAAGTAACCAATGATCCTCATCCTTTCTGCCACTTGGGTTTGTCAGGCTTTTTAATTTTTGCCAATCAAAAATGGAGGTCAAATGGTACTCATCATGGTCTTAGTTTGCATTTTCCAGCTCACTTGTGAGGTTGAACATCTCTTTTTATGCTGATTTGTCACATATTTCCTCTTGTATGAAACTCCTGCCTGTCTTCTGCCCTTTTTTCTATTAAGATATTTGTACTTTTCTTCTTGGTTTCTAGGAGTTCTTTAAATAGTCTTGATACTAACCTCTTGTGCATTATGTATACTGCTAATATTCTTCTAGTTGGTAACTGGTCTTTTCATTTTTTAAAAACTTTTCAATATTGTGACTGAAAAATATTTCTTAATTTTAGTGTACTCAAATCTGTCAATCTATTTTTATACTCCCTTTTTGTGTCTTGTTTAGGACATTTTTTCCTAACTCAAGATCCACAAGACTATCACCTATATTTTTCTATAAAGGTTTTTGACATTTAACTTTTTCATCCACTTGAGTTGATTTTAAAATATAGTGTGAGGTAGAGATCCAATGTCATATTTTTTACATGAGTAACTAAACCTTTTTTTTTTCCAGCTCAATTTATTAAACAGCCTTTCCAATTACTTTGTCTCTAGCTTCTTTTTATTCTTTTATTGCACTGTCTTGGACAATATATAGTGAGAAATCTTACTATACCTTCACATTTGATTGACAGTTTGTCTGGGTATAAAAGTCTATGTTCTAAATTCTTTCTCTTCAGTTCTTTGAAAATGCCACTCCATTGTCTTCTTGCATCCGGTGTCGCTGTTGAACATCCTGAAGTCCATGTGATTCTTGTTCTTTGTATGTGATCTACTCCTTCTCTCTGGAAGCTTTCAGAATTTTCTCTTTGTTATTGCTATTCTCAAATTTCATTATAAGTGTCTAGGTTTCAATTTTTTTCCTTCTCTCTCCTTTTTGGAACTCTGAAACCTTCTCAATCTGGGGACTCTCTCTTTTTTTTTTTTAATCCCAGAGATTTTATCCCCACATTTTCTTCAAATATATCCTCTTCTATATTTTATTTTTCTCTCCTTTTGAGACTTCTATTATCCAGTTTTTAGCACTTTACCTTCTTTCCTCCTTACCTTAAAGCTTTTCTCTTATATTTATTTTCTTTGTGTTTTCCTTCTTTTTTCTAGCCAGAACTCAAGCTGGTCCCCCAATTCACTAACTCATTCCTCAGCTGTATTTGTTCTACTATTCCCACCCCACATTGTGTTTTTTATTTCAACGATTATATTGTTAACACCTAATATTTCTGCTTGGTTCTTTTGTACATTTCTTTGTTTCTGTTTCACATCATTAATAACCTCCCTTATCTCTTTTTTTTTAAATCTTTTTAGTATACTCATTAAACTGATTTAAAAATTGGTCTCTCTGTTCTAATATTTCTGCTTCTGATGGAACTGCAACCCCATCTGTTGCTCTTTTCTTTTTTAAATACTTGTGCTTCTCAAATGTCTTATTCCCGTGGTCTAGGAGCTCATTTCCCTCTGGTGGACTTCTGATATCTGATGATCTTCCAGCAGAGCATATGGAGGAAGACCAGGCCCAGTCAGCCCCAAGGACTTCAGGTGGTGAGGGGGCTAGGTGGGTGAGCAGTGGGGGGGGGGGGGGGGGCAAGCACCAGAAAATCATATTCCATCACTCCACCAAATTCCTCTTAGTTCAGAGTTCACCTCCTCCCCCTTCCCCTCCCCCAGAGAGACGCATCCTTAGGAGGAGCCCCCTGTTATGGATTGAATTATGTCCCCGAAAAATGTGTGTCAACTTGGCCAGGCCATGATTCCCAGTATTATGTGGTTGTCCACCATTTTGTGATCTAATGTGATTTTCCTATGCATTGTGAATCCTACCTCTATGATGTTAATGAGGCAGGATTACATGCAGTTATGTTAAGGAGAACTGAGTCTACAGGATTAGGTTGTATCTTGAGTCAGTCTCTTTTTAGATATAAAGGAAAGACAGGAAGACCTCATGCGACCAAGAATGAAGAACCAGGATAGGTACGTGTCCTTTGGACCTGAGGTCCCTGCGCTAAGAGGCTCCTAGGCCAGGGGAAGATTGATGACAAGGACCTTCTCCCAGAGCTGACAGAGAGAGAAAGCCTTCCCCTGGAGCTGATGCTCTGAATTCAGACTTCTAGCCTCCTAGACTGTGAAAGAATATATTTCTCTTTGTTAAAGCCATCCACTTGTGGTATTTCTGTTATAGCAGCACTAGATAATTAAGACACTCCTCCCCGCCCTTAGATCGCAGTGGTACCATCTCCTGGTAGGAGAAAGAAGGGAAGCGACTGCTCAGGTCAGGTCATCCACTCCTGCTTTCTTGGCTCCCCACAAGCACAAGGCTCTGCGCTATTCTGATGTTAGGACACCTGTCTGGAGCTCTGTGTGGCCACAGGTATGGGGCAAGGACTGTCTGCCCCAAGGCAAAGGTGGTGGGAGCTAGGAGATGCAAGAGTGGGCCCCTAACGGCCCATCCATACTTTACTCTCTCACAGCTCTGCTTGGCTGCCCCTGCCCTAGGCCAATACCACAGCCCATGAACGTGGGTTTGAAATCTTTCACCCCTCCATCCCCCATCTCAGCGGTTTTCCTCCCTAGTTCCTCTTGGGGTGATTTTGAGTCAGTAGTCTTGCTAGCAGTGCAATGATTAAGTGCTCAGCTGCTAACCGAAAGGTCGGCCGTTGAACTCACCCAGTGGCTCTGTGGGAGAAAGACCTGGCAGTCTGCTTCCTTAAAGATTACAGCCTAGAAAACCCTATAGGGCAGTTCTACTCTGTCACATGGGGTTGCTATGAGTCAGAATCTACTTGACAGCACCCAACAACAGTCTTGCTAGTTAAGCATGAGTTAAGCACTTCAACGTGTCCAAAACAGAACTCCCAACCTCCCTACTCTTCAGAAACTTCTGTTCCTCCCTCGGTGTCCACCCTCTTAGTAAATGGCCCCTGCAGTCACCCGGTTAGTCACGTACGAACTGAAAACCAGCCTTGTCCCTGTCTTTCCTCCCCTGTTATAGATTGAACTGTGTCCCCCAGAAGACATGTTGAAGCCCTAACCACTGTACCTGTGAGTGCGACCCTGTTTGGAAATAGAGTCTTTGAAGATGTTATCAGTTAGGTTAACATGAGGTCATATGGAGTAGGATGGGTCCTAATCCTATGTGGCCAGCGTTCTTAGAAAAGAGGAAAAGAGACACAGACAGGGAGACAGAGGAAGGACGCCGTGTGCTGCTGCAGCTGCCTCAAGAAATGCTTGGAGCTAGCAGAAGCTGGGAGAGGCAGGGACAAGTTCTCCCTCAAAGCCTCAGAAAGAATCAACACTGCTGACACCCTGATCTTGGACATCTGGCCTCCAGGATTGTGAAACAATAAATGTATATTCTTATAAGCCATTCAACTTATGATGCTTTATTACGGCACCCTTAGGAAGCCAGTACACCCCCACACAATTCACCAACAAGTCTAGGAGATTCCATCTCCAAATGTCTGTCCCCCTTCGTGCTTGAGCTTTCATTGTCTCCACCCCTGCTACAGCAAGTTCCTCCTGGGAATCCCTGCTTCCACCCTCGCTTCTTCCAATGCCCCGTTTAGCCCCTATGCACAGCTCCACTGCTCCGTGGCCTCTGGGGCCAGGCATGGTCTGGCTTGGCTTACCCACGCTCTCTTCTGCGTGCACTCCTTCCACATGAGTCTTTTGCATTGTCTCAGACTCTCTAACTTGTTGAGCTCTCTGCTGCCTCCTAAGGGCCATTTGCTGCCTCCTCTGCCCACCCTCCTCTTCCCCCACTTTACCCATTCCTACCCTCCCTCAGGAGCCCTGGTAGCAGTGTTTAAGAGCTGAGTTGCTAACCAAAAGGTCAGCAGTTCAAATCTACCAGCTGCTCCTTGGAAACCCTACGGGGCAGTTCTGCTCTGTCTTACAGGGTTGCTATGAGTTGGAATCGACTCAACAACGGGTTTGGTTTTTTTGGTACCCACCCTTGGGTCCCACTGAGATTCCTCTTACTCAAGAAGCTTCTGGACCCCCCCCAGTCTAAGCACACCCCACACACTCCAGAGCATCCTGCACTTCTCCATGGTCATACACACCACTGTTTGCACTATCTGATATCCCTGGTCACACACCACTATCTGCACTATCTAGTGTTACGTATTTGTGGGATGGTTTTCTGATGTCCATCAATCCCACCAGACCTCCTGAAGACAGGACCCCTGCTCATTTTCTTCCCTCCTAGATCCCCAGTGCCCAGCACAGTGCCGACATACAGTAAGCACTCAACATGTGTTGACCCAAGCCATGGCCTTTCAATCGCCTCATGTACATGTGAAGCTGGACAGTGAAAGAGAAGACAGAAGAAGAATTGCTGCATTTGAATTGTGGTGTTGGTGAAGAATATTGAGTACATCACGGACTGCCAGAAGAATGAACAAATCTGTCTTAGAAGAAACACAACCAGAATGCTTCTTAAGAGAGAGGATGATGAAACTTCAGCTTCCTTACTTTGGACACATCATCAGGAAAGACCAATTACTAGAAAAGACGCATGGATGGTAAAGTAGAAGGCCACTGAAAATAAGGGAAACCCTCCATGAGATGGTTGACACAACAGCCATGACAATGAACTCAAACTTACCAGTGATCGTGAAGATGATGCAGGACTGGGCAACGTTTCCTTCTGTTGTACATAAGGTCACCATGAGTCAGAGCTGACTCAAAAGCAACCAACAACATTGAATGTTTGTTATGTAAATCAGTAAGTGAACAAGAGAAGCCACTGGTTGCCAGTTCTCATCAGGACCACCATATCTGGGGAGGGGGGACAGGTCGGGGTGGACACCCTGAGCCTACACCATGTGGCCCCCGATTTTGTAGGGCCTCTGCTCCAGGACGCTGCCAGTCACTTGCCTGCCTGTGGCAGACCACCTGCCTTGTCCCCTGGCCCGCTCTGAATAGAGGAAAGTGGACACCCCAGCTGCCCAGACCTCCAGCCTCCAGAGAGGCCAGCAGGTGGAGGCACAGGCAGAAGGCTGCGTGGAGGGAGGGGAGAAACATGGGGATTCCTTCCCCTCTTTGTGGCATTCCTCTGGCAGCTGCATCCCCACTGACTCAGCTCCCCCAGGCTCAGCTCCCCCAGGCAGTCCCCCCAACAGGGACGTTCCCACCCCTCCCACCACCCCTCTGTCCCCCTGCTTGGCTCTCCATCTCTTCCCCATCTGTGGAACTGACTTTCATTCACTGTTCCCTCTGAAACACCTAGGCTGTACCCCTCTCCTTGGGGACCCTGACCAACACAGCCTGTGACCACAGACGAACGGTGCATAGATCAAAATGCTCTTTCGTTTCATAGCGATGGGGTGACCAACTTGCTCTGGTGTTCCCAGGACTTTCCCAACCTTGCACTGAAAGGCCACATCCCAGGAAGTCCCCTCATCCTGGGCAAACTGGTATGGTTGGTCATCTGACTGAATGATTGAGAGATCAATTGATTAATTGATTTGTAACCACCACCATGATTTATTTCCAAAACCTTTCCCTCACCCGAAATAGACACTCTGTACCCATGAGGCCACCTTATTTGCTGATTCCCTAGTCCGTGCCAGGTACCATGCTGGGCCAGGGGACACGGTGAGCAGGTGCCAAGTACCATGCCGGACCCGGGGACACAGTGAGCAGGCGCCAGGTACCGTGCCAGACACAGGGGCACAGTGAGCAGGTGCCAGGTACCATGCTGGGCCCAGGGACACAGTGAGCAGGTGTCAAGTACTGTGCCAGGCCTGGGGACACAGTGAACATGTACCAGGTACTGTGCTGGGCCAGGGGACACAGTCAGCAGGTGCCAGGTACCTCGCCAGGCCTGGGGACACAGTGAGCAGGTGTCAAGTACCATGCTGGGCCCAGGGACACAGCGAGCAGGTGCAGGTGTGAACCCTGTTCTCTCGGCACCCCCCATCACCTGGAATACAAGAGTGGCCGATGACTCCCATTTTACTCTAGACATTTTTAAAGCTTGCACACAGGTATTCTTATTTATGAGTTGTCGAGAAGACCCTGGCCCTGCCCGCTGCCCAGTGCTCCTGTCTGCAGAACTGGGGGACACCTACTCTCCCAGGAGCGAGAAATGCCGGCAGACCCACGGGTTGAGTGGAAATGAGATGAGGACCATTCTGCGCCCCACGCCCCACCCCGGGGACTGCCAAGTCTCACCTTACCAGCAGGACACGAGGTCTTTCACTGCTAAAACAGAATGTTCTGACCTTTTTGTGCCAGCATGTTACTGTTCTTAGTTGCCACTGAGTTGATTCTGACTCACAGTGACCCCATGTGACAGAGTGCAGCTGCCTCAGAGGGTTTTCTCGGCTGCGATCTGAAGAGCGCCAGGTCTTTTCTCCCACAGAGTCGCTGGGTGGCTTCCAACCCCCAACCTCTCGGTCAGCAACCGAGCACTTAATTAACCACTGTGCCACCAGGACTCTAGCCATGCCATTGTGAAAAGCCATAATTTAGTGGTAGGTTTGAAATGTGATCAAACAAAGACGATAAAGCAGACCAAAGGTGAGAATTGGCTGGAACAGAGAAAAGTCAGTTCTCACTTCCCGGTTAAGGTTCTCAGGGCTGACCCACTTCCACACCAAGGAGGAGGCCGGGATGGGGGGGCCGAAGGAAGATGATAGAGAAAAAGGCAGCAAAACAGAGAACCACTTCAGCAGAGGGCATTCCTGTCCTTCAGGACGAGCTTCTCTCCCTAGTGGGACAAGCAGAAGCTACGTCACTCCCTCCTCACGCCCCGCCTCCCGCAGTGGGGTTAATTTCCATGTTTCATTATGAATCATTATTATAATTATTTTTAGTTCCATAAGACTGAAAGTAGTTTAACACGCTCTGCATTTTTGCAAGATTTCCTTGATCCTTTGGAAGTAAAATTAAAGGACAGAATTAGCTCCTTTAATAGAGAGTCACACCCGGTTCACTGTCACCTAATGGCCTTCTCCCCTCCCCAACTGCAAGGTTATCGATTATTATTTTTATTATTATTATTATTATTATTGCTAATAGCCTGTCCCTTTAATGAGAGTGCCTCCTGGCCAGCCCCGCCACTTTATACCCCAGATAGGATCATCCTGATGCGTGGTTTCCACGTTCTAACATACTTCCACGTGGTTTAAAACACCACCCCGGGATCGACTTGACATGTTTTCAAGGTGGAAATGGGCACTTGTGACTCAGGTGACCCCAAGGAGGGGCAGGGAAGGAGGGGCTGGGGGGTGGGGGTCCCTCATTTGGACCTGACTCTTCCTGGTAAAAAAGTAGCACAGGGAGGGTCTCATAAGTGTGACCCCAAACTCAAACCAGGTGCTTGTTGAGTCTATTCCAACTCATGGCAAACTCGTGTGCAGAGTAGTACTCTGTCCCACAGGGTTTTCAAGGCTGTGGCCTTTTGGAAGCAGGTGGCCAGGCTGCTCTTCCAAGGTGCCTCTGGGTGGCTTCAAATTGCCAACATTTTGGGTAGCCGTTGAGCACTTAACCCTTTGTGCCACCCAGGGACTCTGAGTAGTGCATGTAGTTCTGCAGAATGCAGTGAGTAATTCAAGCAGATTCGCTGTTGGCAAAGCAGATCCCGTGCTGTTTGCAGATACCCAGGCAGGACCCCTGTTGACGCCACGGGAAAAGTGTTTCCTCTCTACCTGGGACAGACACCCTGCCCATTGCCACGCTGGAAGAGAACCATGGGGTCCGAGGGACTGCAGAGGAGACCCTCCAGTCACTCCAGGTACTTGATGCCTGAGAGATCACCTGCTCCTGGACTCCTGACTTCCACGCGTGATTGGAGACTAAAAAGCTGAATGTGCCCCAAATCCGTTGATGAACTGTAATTTTTAAAATTACACTTCTTGTAAGTGCAAGGAAAATTCCAACGCTACTAAATGTTTGACAGGAGGCAGAACGTGACGATGCAATCTGCGACTTTGGTGATTTCCCGAAGCCTGGCAGTCTGGCTCCTTCCCAACTCCAGATATGACTGAGGCTTTATAAACTCCGCCCTCCTGCCCTGAGCTGCCGGTGAGCTCTGCCTGTGGCTTTGGGCGTCCACCCTAACTGAAGTCTAGCTTTCTCTACTCCTGTCTGCAGGGACCTGAGCACTGGCTCCGCCTGCTGCCGCTCCTCCCGTCTGCAGAACTAGGGGACGCCTACTCTCCCAGGAGCCCGAAATGCTGGCAGACCCACGTCTGAGTGGGGAAGAGATGAGGACCACTCTAAGCACCCCCGCCCCTGGGGACTGCCAAGGCTCACCCTGCAAGCAGGACACAAGGCTCTTCACTGTTAAACCAGAGGGTTTTGCCTTTGTATGCCATCGTTAAAAGCCACAGTTTAGTGGTAGGTTTGAAATGTGACCAGACAGATGAAGATGATACAGCAGACCAAAGAATATGCTGGGAGTGAGTGAAGTCACATCTCACTTCCCGGTTAAAAAGTGTTAAAAGAGCAACATGAATGCATTTTAGCTGGGCCCTCCAGGGTGAGGCCCACTCTTGTCCATGGCTCTCCCTCCCTCCCCAGCCTGCTCCCCCACCCTCCCCAGCCTGCTCCCCCTCCCTCCCCAGCCAGCTCCCCCACCCTCCCCAGCCAGCTCCCCCACCCTCCCCAGCCAGTTCCCCCAACCCTCCCCAGCCAGTTCCCCCGACCCTCCCCAGCCAGCTCTCCTACCCTCCCCAACCAGCTCCCCCTGACCCTCCCCAGCCAGTTCCCCCAACCCTCCCCAGCCAGCTCCCACACCCTCCCCAGCTAGCTCCTGTGTGGTGACAGTGCCCCCCGCCTTGCTGAGATGGGACCCCCTGGCTACTTGCCTCTCACTTGGGAAGCTGTTTTCTAAGGCGCCCACCTGAGTGCTCAGCAGGGAGACTTGGCAATTACAGCTGGGGAGTGGGGCTCCCCCAAATGGCATCCCTGCTTTGAAGCACATCCTCCCCAGGTGGCTGGGGCTGCTGCTCTGGAAAACCTGTGCCTACATTTCCAGGAATGCAAATGCTAGCAGGCCACAGACACAGGGCCTGGGCAATGTGAGTGTGTCAGACTGTGTGTGTGAGTGCATGAGGGTGTGAGTGTGTGAGCATGTGCATGGGTGCATGGGTGTGTGTGTGTTTGTGTAGTGTGTGTGCATGTCTGCAAGTCTCTGTGTAATGTATGCGTGAGTCTGTGCATATGCATGTGTGTGTATGTGTAATGTGCATGAGTGTGTGTGTGCATGTGTGCAGTGTATGTGGGTGTGCACGGGTGTATGTGTGTGTGTGGTGCATGCATGTGTTTATGTGTAGTGCGTGTGTGCATGTGTTTATGTGTAGTGTGTGTGTGCCTGTGTGCAGTGCATGTGTGGTATGCATGGGTACATGTGTGTGTGTGGTGCATGCATGGGTGCATGTGTGTTTATATGTAGTGTGTGTGTGCATGTGTGCAGTGTATGTGGGTGTGCACGGGTGCATGTGTGTGTGTGTGGTGCGTGCATGGGTGCATGTGTGTTTGTGTGGTGTGTGTGCGCATGTGTGCAGTGTATGTGTGGTGTGCACGGGTACGTGTGTTGTGTGTGTGGGGGAGTGTGCACACAGGCATTGTGGCCTTGAAGCAGACAAAGGACCACTTAGAAACTGAAAACAATCGAACTAAACAAACACAAAACCAAACCCATTGCCAGTGAGCTGATTCTGACTCACAGCGACCCTACAGGACAGTGCAGAACTGCCCCACAGGCTTTCCAGGGAGTGCCTGGGGGATGTGAACTGCTCACCTTTCAGTTAGCAGCCGATCTCTCAACCACTGCACAAGCTAGCTGAGAAAGAAAAGCTGGTTGTTAGATAACAACAAATCAATCAGAGATAACTTAAGGCCGCACGAATTAGAAGGTAAGAGTTAAAAGGGGGTGGGGGGTGGAGAACTAAGTGCTTCCGGTGAGTTTTTAAAAAGAGAGACAAAATTTTTTTAACTCACTGCTTTTCAATTCAGTGTTTATAAATTTTTATTTTAAAAAATCACTAGAGGGTTTTTTTCCCCCTCCTGTATTTCAGTAACTTCTACTTGCCATATCCCAAACTAGTTTTTTCAGATGGGATTCAGGTAGGGTTACAGATTGAACTGTATGCCCACAAGTTATGAAGTCCTAACCACTGGTAGTCATCGAAGTAACCCTGTTTGGAAATAGGGTATTTGAAGATGTTATCAGGTAGGTTAACACGAGGTCATGTGGAGCGGGATGGTCCCAATCCTGTGTGACTGGCGTTCTTATCGAAGAGGAGAGACACAGACGGACGGAGGAAGGACACCATGTGACACGGTAGTCAAGGAACACCTGCGGCCACCAGCAGCTGGAGAGAAGCAAAGACAGGTTCTCCCCGAGAGCACCAGAAGGAATCAACATGGCCGACACCCTGGTCTTGGACTCTCAGCCTCCAGAACTGGGAGAGGATATATTTCGGGTGTTTTAAGCCTCCCAGTTTGTGATACTTTGTCATGGTAGCCCCAGCAAGCTAATACAGGGACAGACAAGGAGGGACAGATGTGATCTAGAAATGTCTGTTCATAACATTATTCTCCCTTTTTGGCTAGCCCACCCCCCACCCCCACCCTACACAAAGGAACTCTGACTCCAGCCAAAATCCCACTTTCTCCATGAAACCGTCTCGGATTGCTCATGTCCATCTTGCTTCTCCCTTTTCCAAATTCCAGTCATGCATCTTGTTTCCGCCACATGATTTTGCCATTTAATTATACTATCAAAAACCAAACCAAACCCACTGCCATAGAGTTGATTCCTACTCATAGTGACGTCACAGAGTTTCCAAGGCTGTAAATCTCTACAGAAGCAGGCTGCCACACCTTTCTCCTGCAGAGCCGCTGGTGGTTTCTAACCACCAACCTTTCGGTTAGCAGTGGATCGCTTTAACTACTGCGCCACCAGGACTCCTTATTATCAGGCTCCCTGAACTTTTCATGTCTCAGCTGTACCTCCCAACAATTGCTCAAGGAGCCACAAAGCACCAGGAAATAATCTTCTTGTCTTTCTCCCATCTCCAAACACCCCTGAGAGCTTGCACCCGTAAGTGGTTATCTGTAGCCCCCACCCCACCCACCCGGAGCATCACATATGGTACCCAGAGAGACGCACGGAGCAGAGGACTTCCAACATGGGCTGGTCTCTGACGGGCCAGCACCAGGCTGGGTGCATCCATCAACACATCATGTGATCATCCCAACAACTATATTTTATAAGTGAGGAAATCAAGGTTCAGATGATGTTATGGATTGAACTGTGTCCCCCCAAAATATGTGTCACCTTGGCTAGGCCATGATTCCTAGTGTTGTGTGATTGTCCACCATTTTGTCATCTGATGTGATTTTCCTATGTGTTGTAAATCCTACCTCTATGATGCTAATGAGGCAGGATTAGAGGCAGTTATGTTAAGGAGGCAGGACTCAATCTACAAAATTAGGTTGTGTTTTAAGTCAGTTTCTTTTGAGACATAAAAAAAGAAGTGAGCAAAGAGACAAGGGGACCTCATACCAACAAGAAAGTAGCGCCAGGAGCAGAGCGTGTCCTTTGGACCCAGGGTTCCTGCGTGAAGAAGCTCCTAGACCAAGGGAAGACTGATGACAAGGACCTTCCTCCAGAGCTGAGAGAGAGAAAACCTTCCCCTGAAGCTGACGGCCTGAATTTGGACTTCCAGCCTCCTAGACTGTGAGAGAATAAACTTGTTTGTTAAAGCCATCCACTTGTGGTATTTCTGTTATAGCAGCACTAGCTAATGAAGACAGATGGGTTAGATGATCTTAAAACCAGTTCAGTTGCCATCGAGTGGATTCTGACTCATGGTAACCTCCTGTGTGTCAGAGTAGAACTGTGCTCCATAGGGTTGTCAGTGGCCGATTTTTCAGAACTAGATCTCCAGGCCTTTCTTCCAAGGTACCTCTGGGTGGACTTGAATGTCTATCCTTTTGGTTAGCAGCTGAGTATGTTAACTGCTTGCACCACCCAGGGACTCCCCAATTCACTTCTCAGTAAGGCTTTCTACAGACTAAGGACAAGAGAGGATGGGAAACCTGGCTGATGGCCAGTACTTCCCCCTCAAGTTGTCAGATTTAGCAAATAAAACTAAAGGACACCTAATTATACTTGAAGTTCAAATAAACAACAAATACGTTTTTAGTATAAGTATGCCCCATGCAATATTTGGGATATACTTATACTTAAAAAAAAAAAATTGCTGTTGCTCTGAAATTCAAATCTAACTGGGAGTCCTGTATTTTATGTGGCAACCTACTCTCTCCACCCTGCCCCCCCCCCTAAATTTTCCAAAGAGCATATTTTGTTGAAGTTGGGCTGTAGTTAGACTTCCCAGGATAAGGACGTTATCCGATCCTGCCTCCTCGCTGGCTGCCAATCTATGTCCACAGGCAGGAGATTGTATATGAGCAGGCTGGCTGGCACTTCTGCACAGAGAGGGAGAAAAGGAGCTAACACTTTGTTCCAGACTAAGGCGGCGGCAGGACAAGGCTCTGGCAGGGCAAGCCCTGCCAGCAGAGTCCTGGTGACCCTGCTGGGTCTTGACTGTCACCTGCATCAGGCTCTTTGGGGTCATTTTTTCTTTATTTTTTTTTTCCACGTGGGCTGCCAGTGTCCTTGTGATGGGATGTCTTACTTTTTCTCTGTCTTTCTGATTTTTATGCACCAGAACTAATCAAACATTTTAAGCACACCACGCTAAAGGAGCAGAATATTTACGAATACCGAGAATTTCAGAGGGGCACGCTTAAGCAGCTGCACTTTCAAGAGCCCTAAAGACGGCAGTTTGGCATAGAACTCTCGCCTTCCACGCGGGAGACCCAGGCTCAAGCCTTAGTCAATGCATCTCACGTGGAGCCTCCAACCGTCCTTCAGTGGAGGCTTGTGTGTTGCTGTGAGGCTGAACAGGTTTTAGTGAAGCTTCCCAACTAAGACAGACTAGGAAGAAAAGCCTGGCAATTGGCTTCTGAAAGTGGCCAGTGAAAATCCTGTGGATCACAACAGTGCGATCTGCATCCTGTCATGGGGATGGTGCAGGACGGGGCAGCATTTGTTCCAGTGTGTGTGGGGTTATCATGAGTCTGGGGCCAACTCGACAGCGGCTGATAACAAGGGCATTGCAGACAGTAAGAGCAAGCCAATGGAAACCAAGGAAGGATGACGGCAGGGGGTTGCAAGTCGAGGGGACGGTCAGTCGGCCTCGGCCAGTGAGGAACTGCCCTGAGCTGGGCTGTGGCCAGTCAGGCTACAAACGAGCCACAGGATCAGGTGCTGCTGTCACCTCCACTTGCCCACACAATCCGACGCCAGGTCCGGTGTTCCCACGGGCCAGGATCTGCAAAGGTGGCTCCGCCGGCAGTGACATAAACCGCTTTCTTGATTCTACATCCTCATGGAGCTAAAACCCTTGCAGCCAGCTTCAGAGATGAGGAAACGCGAGAAGCTATCACCGCTGCCAGTGGAGGGATTCCTGGCTTGGGCTCAAAACCCCTATGACAAAATCAAACCATTAAAAAAAAATAGCAAGGAGAAAGCCCAGTGATTTCCCTACTCCATCTGTTAATTTATAGGGTTATCGGGGTCAGCAGCGTAGGAGGAGTTAAACTGTATCACAGACCCACTCGGAACTCTACCGGGGAAGCGCAGAAATGTGACCACAAATTTTAATTGAGAAAAATTGCTCTGGATCAAATTCCTTTTTTTTTTTTTTAAAGAAACAGATTAAATTATGTTGTGGGGGGAGCAGTGATATGAGTTTTAAATTAGTTGTGATAAAACTGAGGTATGACTGTAAACCAGTTTGTGTTTTGTGTATTGCGAGTAATTATTAAGCGCCAGCAGCCTGTCTGGGTGGGTCCCCCGAACACTGCCAAGTGTGGGGAAAACGCCAGCTTTCAGCAACGGAGGTTCCCTGCCCAGGCAAAGGGACGAATGGGAAAACAGGATGGAGCCTCTGAAATGTTAGAAAAGACACACACGTGGATTCGGAAATCCAGAGGTTGGGAAGAGAGTGACTGACAGCTGCCCTCCTCCCCTGACTCAGGCACCGTCCCCTTCAATGCAGGCAGCACTGCACTGGACCCACGTGACCCACGTTATCTCGCCCCCACCTCTCGGGCGGCCGCTCCCTAGTGGAGGGTTTCTGCTTCTCTATGCAGTGACCACACGTCAATCCAAGCATCCACAACGCGAATCAGTGGGCTCCCCCACCAACACAGCCAATCAACGGCTCCATTCGGCAGCAGGGCTCTCTCTCCAGCTCCTCCTCGGCGCAGAGATAACCATCTCCTCCATCAGACATCTCCCAGCACCTCTCCAGGGCCCTTGGCCACCCACCTCCGGCCCTCTGAGCCCTCGTGGCTCTGTGGGTGCACAGCACAATCTGGGGGTCCGTGAGGGACATGCTGGCCCCTGTAGCTTGTTCCCTCCTGCTCCCACGTGGCCCTCCTCCCCCTGCCGTTACACAGTGGCCTTTCACTTCTTCATTCCTTCCCAGGCCGCTGGGCTCAGGCCACGTGTGAGTGGAAGCGTGTGGAGCATGTGCACCACGGCGGCACTTATTTATTTATTTCTGGGAGCAGAGATAATTGAGGTGTTGCTGCTTCTTGACATTTTATCTTGATTTAGTCATTTTTAGATGACTCACAAGGCATATATAGATCTCTCTGTTTATTTGTTCATTAAAACTTCAATAAAAACACTATAAAAATGTCTTATTTGGGTAGTTAATTGCCATTTCCATTTTAATATGCAAGCGGCGCGGGCTCTCCTCCGATTCCCCTAGCCTGTCTGTAAATAATGCAGCTTCCGAGGGCGGACAAATGTGCCCTGCCCGCCGCCTAGTCACTTAACCATCAAGGCACCACTGCTTCAGGTAGCACATTGTCCACTCGGCGAGGACCGGCCAGTTGCTGCACGCACACCATCCCCCACGCTCTCGCTCCACAGAGCTGGGGGTCCCCAGTCGGCCTCCTGTCACCGCTGGGATCTTCCTGCCCTAGGTCGGCACTCCAGAGAACTTGCTGTGGTTCTGGGATGTTCTCTCATCTTCACGAAAACGAACCTCTCTCCCTAGTTTCTCTGAAGCTGGGACTGTGGACTCGTCAGCAATTGAAACAAGGCGCTCCAAGACTTGGCCCAGAGCCCCAGTCCTGGTCGGGCTATGACAGCGGTGAGGCCGGCCGGCACAGCATTTTCTCTTCCAGAGCCAAACAGGGCCCCTGGCTCCCAGTGCCGGGAACGGATGGCCGCCAGGGGACCGGGCAGGCGAGCGTGGCCAGCCACCTGCACGGCTTGGATCTGGTGGCAGGGACGGTGCCAGGCCGCAGTGAGCGCGGTGACGGATGCCAGCTGAAGCTCACTGGCACTCAGTGGGGGACCGGGAGCCTTTATGTCCTGCATGTGGAGGTGCCCAGAGGCCTCTCTGGGAGGCCTGAAATACCTGATGCTCCTGGAAATCGAGCCGCGGCCTGCTGACTGCTTCTTGGGATGGAGCCATGGCCAGGCTGTTGGGGCCACAGGCTCAGAGCTGCACAAGGCCGCCTTTCTTGTTGTTAGCTGTTCTGGAGTTAACCCTGACTCATGGCAACCCCATGCACAACAGAACAAAATGCTGCCCAGTCCCGCACCGTCCCATTATGGGTTGGGGATTGGACCGCTGTGATCCACAGGGTATTCACTGGCTGGTTTTCAGACGCAGATCACCAGGCCTTTCTTCCTAGCCTGGAAGCTCCACTGAAACCTGTTCAGCATCCTAGCAGCACACAAGCCTCCACAGACAGACGGGTGGTGGCTGCGCGTGAGGCGCACTGGGCGGAAATCAAACCTAGGTCTCCTGCATGGTAGGCGAGAACTCTACCACTGAGCCACCAGTGCAGACTTCAGGGATGAAGAAAGGAGACTCTGAGAAAAGTTGGGACTCTCCAAGGCCTCCAGGGTGGGAGGTGGTGCCTGGCCTTCAGGAGGGGTCCCAAGCCCTCTCACGTCTGGCGAGAACAAGGAAGGCATCTCTGGCTGGCAGAGCAAGGCCGGAGAAGCTCCTGCAGCTCTTCAGGGGGAGCAGAGAGCACCCATGGGCAGGGGCCCTGCTCCGGCACCGGTCCCCCAACAGTCTAGCTCTCTGGTCCAGCCATGGTCCCTGAAGGTGGGCACTGGGTTGCCACCACAAACCTTTACAACACAGAGAACCTTATCCGAGCACAGAAAATGGAGAATTGCATGCAATTAAAAACTGGGAGGTGCTGAGCCCGCACAGGCCATGGGAAGGTGAAAGGGAAATGTCCCTTGAAGGCCAGCTCTGGCCTCTGAGGGTGACCAGGGGTTCGGCGGCCCCGGAAGACCAACGCACAGGGAACGGACGTGGCCAGTGGGGGCCATTTGGGCTCGCCATGCAGAAGAACTGAGGGAATCGTTAATGGGCCAAAGTGCCACTAGTGGGGTCTCCTTCCAGAAAGGTCCGAGGACAGGAAAGGAGTTCCCAGTGTGGTCAGGCAAGTGGCGTCTGTCCCTCGGCAAATGGAAGGACAAGGAGCCTCCTTCTGCAGCGGCTCTAAGTGCTCTCTGAATGCTCGTGCTTCTGAGAGCTCAGTCCCAGCCCTGGGTCCCCGGACTTCTGGGTGGTTCTGTGGGCTGCTTTCTCAGTCCCTGCTGGAAACCCCACCAGCATCTCTGGCCTAACGTGTCCCAAACTCTTGATTGCCCCTCCCCATTCCTGCCCTGTCCCTGGGTGGTGTAAACAGTTAACACGCTCAGCTGCTAACCGAAAGGTTGGAGATTCAAGTCCACCCAGAGTCACTTCAGAAGAAAGGCCGGGCGATCTGCTGAAAAATCAGCCACTGGAAACCCGTGGAGCACAGTTCCACTCCGACATACGTGGGGGCACCATGAGTCGCAGTCAACCCCACGGCAACTGGGTTTGTTTCACTCCTGCCTCAGGCTCCCCATCTCTGTAACCGGCACCACTACTCACCGGTGGGTCAAGCCCAAATCTGGGATCCCATCCCCTCCTTCCCTCACCGTCTGCACCCAGACTGCCCACAGGTCCTGGCAAGTATCTCCAGGCACCTCAGAGCCCTGGACTGGGGCACATCCTCTCCAGCCTCCTAGCCTCCGCCCTCACCCCAGCCCTGCCCCCAACCAGCAGCCAGCATTTGTTTTAGAAAGGGAACCCACTCACCTCACTCCCCTCTTTAACCTTTGCAGGGGCCGCCCGTTAACCTGGGGTGAAATCCAGCCTCCTTCCCCAGCCCCACCCGTCCCGCACCTCTGCCCTGGCCCACTCCACTCAGCCCGAAGCCGCGCCAACCTCACTGCCCTCAGAGCCTTGCCCCGGCCATTCTGCCTGCCCTATAGAGCATCCTTCCGTCTTCCCGCAGCTGCTCCCTTTTTCTTGAGGTTTAGATGCCACATCCTCGGAGAACTGTCCCTGCTAAGAAGTGCCCACCAGCCATGCCATCCTCACGGGTTACCTAGATCATGCTGTCCCCCAGAGGTGAGCTCCGTGGGAGCAGTGCTTTTCCCGCCTCTCCGCCTCCTCCCCACCCATGCCTGGACAGGGCTAGGCACCATGGAGGCTGACAGTGCACAGCAGTGGGAGGGATCTGTGACCCCAAATGCCCCAGTTCCCATAGCTCCTGGGGTTTCCTGTCTTAGGGGGTCCTCCCGTGGGCCCCAGTCAGGGAAGGCGTGCGTGTGGCGGAGGGTTGCACTAACATGGGGCTGGTGAAAACAGAGCTCAGCTTCAGATGCAGGCAGACCGGTTAGCTCTGCAAAGAAGTAAATGACGCCCTACAGCTGGAGACATCAGGGCAAGCGCAACTCCAGGGGGCCTGGTACGGGGGCCATCGGCCAGCCAGTGGGCAGTGAACGGGCATGCTAAGGGCATCAGCCACCACGAGAGTCTCCACGGGCATGTCCAGGAGAGTCAGACAGGGAGCCAGGCGGTGACAGAGGAGGAGGGTTTGCAGGAGGGCGAAGGGTGCCTGCTGTGAGCACTTTGGATAGTCTGGTATTCTTTCTGGTGGAATAGCACACTCCACACTAACACCAGGTCCCACTGAGTCGACCCTGGCTCGTGGCAACCCCGTGTGTGTCAGAGTAGAACTGTGCTCCGCAGGGTTTTCAGTGGCTGATTTTTTTCAGAAGTAGATTACCAGCCCTTTATTCTGAGGCGCCTCTGGGTGGAATTGAACCTCCAACCTTTTCATTAGCAGCTGAGCACGTTAACTGCACCACTCAGGGACTCTGCCGCC